>OX336400.1:137735880-142735880 GCA_946902985.2 Meconema thalassinum
TGCTAGTGTTGACCCATACATTGTCAAATCAAAATTGAAATATCTACTACCGTTTTGACTGACAAATCATGAACACCAGCTAGGGCTCGGATTTTTATTTGCTAAAAATCGGGAAAATATTTATTTTTTATGTATTAAAAATACCAGAATTATGTGACAAAAAAGTAAAAATATTTAATTATAATTTAGTTTATTAATTTGATTATAAGCCGGCCCCGTGGTGTTGGGGTAGCGCGCCTGCCTCTCACCCGGAGGCCCCGGGTTCGAACCCCGGCTCCGTCAGGGATTTTAAAACTGACGTGAGGGTTGGAACGGGGTGCACTCAGCCTCGTGAGGACAATTGAGTAGCTGCCTGACAGTGAGACAGCGCCCCGATCACGAATACCAAGATTAACGGCCGAGGGGACCCGACGCGCTGATCACGCGTCACCCATATATTTGCAGGCCAAATGGCTGGGCAGCGGTCGCTTGGTCGGCCTTAGCCCGTCATGGGCTGTTTAGTGCCAGTGGTTGTTTTATTTTTGTTGTATTTGATTATAAACAATATGCAGTACCCATGAATGCAATTTATCCTATGTCTCACTGACTGCTGAAGCATTACAATACACGAGATACATCTTCGGGTTGTCCAGCACAAATGACCGACGATTATCGTGACACACTTATTCTGAAGGCGGCAATATGTGTCTTGCCCTTGAGGTGTTGTGTAACTTGATATCGCTGTTCAGCCAAGATTGCTTTTCCACATGATTGGCAGAACAGAACGCCCCCATCTGAGGTAAAATTATCTTTAAATACTGCAACAGACGATAACTTGTAGTTGTTTTTACTTTAGGCATCGTATAACTGTCTGATACTTCACAGTGCCAGAAATGAACTGCATGTGAGTGACACTGGTTTGAGGTAGCTGGGGGAGGGGGAGGTCTATCACGTGCTATCAACATGGCTATGGACAAGGAAATCCCTGGCTTCCACAGTGAATGGCACGGGGCGACAAGTTAAGAATAACACCGTTGCAGGCAGACATACGCTCTGCATGAAGATTAGATAGCTCACAGTTTCTTCCCCGTTGAAGTAACACAGAACAAAAATGCACCTAAACTGAAAGATCTAGGCATACTGATTTTAAAATATGTAAACATTAGGCTAGCCTATGTCTTTTTATGTGCTAATAAGTGAAAAGCAGGAATTTAAGTATTTATAGAAAAAATTCTTAAAATATGTATTTACACAAAACAATATTTATTTACCTAAACATTCCGAGCCCTAATTGTCGTTTGTAGTTCACTAAATTGATCTAAAGTTTATTATTCCTTTTCTCTTTTTTTATCCATATAATTTTAACTCTGAGATTTGCCGATGACATAGTCATCTTGGCCGACACGCCTGAGGATTTGAATGGGTTTTTGAATGGTATGGACTTCGTCTTAAGAAAAGAATTCATGATGAAAATTAATAAATGTAAAACAAAAATAGGCCTATTGGAATGCAGCCGAAATAAATCAGAATCCTCTATGGACATCAAATTGGCAGGTGAAACACTAAAGGAAGTAGGGGACTTCTGTTACTTAGGAAGCGAAATAACCGGTGATGGACGAAGCAAAGAGGATATAAAATGTAGTTTAGCTCAGGCAAGGAAAGCATTTCTACAGAAAAGGAATCTGTTGACATCGAATATAGATTTAGGTGTTAGGAAGTCATTTTTGAAGGCCTTTGTCTGGAGCGTGGCACTCTATAGAAGTTAAACTTGGACTATTTGTGCAGCAGTAAAGAGGAGAATTGAAGCGTTTGAAATGTGGTGTTACAGGAGAATGATGATGATCAAATGGGTAGATAGGGTTACAAACGAAGAGGTATTAAGACTACTGGGAGAGGAGAGATGTTTCTGGCGACTGCTAATGAAGAGAAGAGATAGGTTGATAGGACACATACTAAGACACCCAGGAATAGCAAGCTTAGTTATGGAAGGAAGGGTCGAGGACAAGAACTGTAGGGGTAGACCAAGGTTAGAATATGTTAAACAGATTACCTCGGACGTAGGGTGTGGTAGCTATGTAGAGATGAAACTATTAGCTCAGGACAGGGAGGTATGGAAAGCTGCATCAAACCAGTCAAAAGACTGACGATTCAAACACACACAACACATCCAAAAATGTTAATTTCCAAGTCATGTTTTCAAATTTAAGTTCCAAGCCTTCTTTTTAACATTAGCTCATCGTGGACAGGTTAGCTGTGGTTGTTACGGTGTGGCTGCAGGTAGTCGCGCTCATCCGGGAGGCGAGGAGGTTCGAATCCCCCCGCCGGCAACCTTGAAGATGGTCTTCTGTGGTTTCCCATCTTCCTTCCAGGCAAATGCCGGGGTTTGTCCCGAACTATAGGCCACAGCCGCTACCTTCCAACTCCTCGTCCTTACATCAACACTTTCCTCCCCAGACAACACTCCAAACGCGACGGTGCTTGTAGCTCACCCCATGGGTGCCCGCATAGAAACAGCTACAAACTGGCGAGCCGAACATATCCTCGGACACTCCCAGAACTAAAAGCCATAGGCTACGCTAAAAAAAAAAAAAAAAAAAAATCGTGGACAAGTGCGAAATGACTGAAGATGCAATTCCAACGTTATTTTCCAAAGTTTAAATACACTGACAGCATTATTGATCATTGTATTATCATGCTACTGTTGACAGTCATTGTTTGTGTTCAGTTTAATGTGACATTCATTGTTTTTCGTCTTTACGATCCGGTGTTATAATGGATAGGCCTAAAACACTAAATCTATCTCTATCTATGTCTACCCGTTATTAATCCCGTTTCCAACGGAGTCGGGGATGAGATGCGATGGAATTCTACGTGGCTAATGGTTTCTATGGCCGGATGCCCTTCCTGACGCCAATCTCACGAGAGGAGTCAATGACAGATAGCCTAATATGAATGAAGATGGTTGGTGGTTAGTTCCTCAGTTTAGGGGCTGGGACTACGCAGTCATGTAGCCCTGTGTACTTTGGATGTGTGCAGATTCTGTATGATAGCCGGTGTTAATTGTGATGGCTGTATTAGTGTGTGTTATCTGTAATTCAGGTAAGGCCTGCAGACGATTAATTTCAAGTAGTTCCTACTTTTGTTACCAAATGCTACTGTCAACGACACCAAGCCGCGAACTTGGCTACTAGATGCCACCGCAACCGGCACCTGGCGGTAAACGTTGGAACTACAGAGCGTTAATAAAATCTAAACTACAAATTTGGCTTCACACAATTGTTGTTACTGAAGGTTCTTTTACATGCCATAAATCTACATGACATGAATCCGCCGGCTTTTATCTCCCCCTCCCCTCCAAGGAAGGCAACGCTGTACCCTTGAATTGTAAATGGTACCGTAGCCTATACTTTGTTATTCATGTAACCCAGACATCTGGGAAGTACAGGGTTACATAAAGCTCTCCCTAAAGATTAAACATTGAACAGAACTTCTAAATAATTTTAGCACATGCAATACGAGTAGGGATATGTTGTGTTAAGTAACGCTAACACTCTAAAGCGTGTAGCGCAGCATTCTTAGGAAACGAACAGTTATTTATCTCTTTGGTTGGCTATGTTTCGATTTTATGTATTTTATTTGCTTTCCTCTTTTCTCTGAAAAATTAAAATTGAAATACACAGGAAGAGTTGGGACTCTGGTGTAGGCCTACAGTTTAAGGGTTAAGAAAATATTGTAAGGTTCCCGGAAAGGAAAACTGAAAAATGGCGGGATGAGTGGTGTTCTGGTGTGCAGGTGAAGGGTTAAAAGCCTCTTTAAATGAAAACTGGAAAATAGCGGGATGACTAACGAGTGCGATTCTCCTGTAGGCTACATTTTAAGAGTTACGAACATATTGTAAGCTTCCAGGGAAAGGAAAACTGAAAAATGGCGGGATGAGTGATGTTCGGATGTGCAGTTTAAGGGTTAAAAACTTTTTAAAATGAAAACTGGAAAATGGTGGGTTGACTTATGAGTGGGATTCTCATGTATAGCCTATTTTAATAGTTACGAAAATATTGTAAGCTTCCAGGGAAAGCAAAGCTGAAAAATGGCGGGATTAATGGTGTTCTGGTGTGCAGTTTAAAGGTTAAAAGAAGCCTCGTTAAATAAAAACTGGAAAATGACGCTATGGGTTGGGAAGTGTGATTCAACTGTACATTTTAAGCACCGGCATTGAAAGAAATAATTATAAGCGACCTCGGGGGAAAAAATCTTAAAAAGATGATGGGATGAGTTGGGAGTGGGATTCTGCTCTACATTTTAAAGATTAAAATAAATAATTCTAAGCCTCCTGGGAAAATCAAACTGAAGACTCATGGAATGAGTTGGAAGTGAGTTTCTGGTGTAAAAGCAATCATGCTAAGCCTCCTGAAATAAAAAAAAATGGAGAAAGATGCAATGAATTGGTAGTGGGATTTCAGTGTTAAAGATTAGGCTAAGTGTTAAAAGAAGTAATTGTAAACCTCCTGGGAATGGCTTTTCATAGATTTGCCATAAATGTGAAATATAAGACAGTACAGAGGGTTCGGATTACGATCTCGTTTCTCAGTGAGCAGGTGATTCGCAAGTTTGGTTGTCATCTTTCTCTGTCTTCTTATGTACTGTACGTTCCAAGAGGAACAAACAAGAGACGCAGAGAGACTCTCGTGGGTCGGTCGGTCGGCCATGTTGCAATACAAGGCCTACGATGTGTTGTTTGGTCACAAGCGCTTCTGGTGTGTGTGAGTGTGTATGAAGCCCTCGCGCACGCGCTGTCCTACCAATCTCATTTCTGTCCTTCCTCCCCTCGTACGCCCTCACCCATCACCCTCTGTGGTCAAACAAATACAGGTTTCTGATTCGTAAAGCGCTACTCCGTGGGCGGGTGATCAGGGTTTAAGTGTGGGAGAGAGAGAGAGTGAGTGAGAGAGAGGGGTGGTGGGGGGAGGTTAAAGTGGAACAAGGACAAACAATGTTAGGTTTCACATCTGTTAGACAGAGATAGAACTAGCAAACTTTTGTATGTGTTTGGACGGTTAGGGGTATAGTGAGAAGAAGGACGACGATTCTCTGTCTCCCTCACAACCAAAGAGAAGAGGAGAGAAGAGAAACCCTCCAATAATCAGCTTCCAGGGACTAGCACCAGACGGCACGGCCGAGAGAAATTTAACGTCCACCTTCCAAAGCCCTCTATGTCTGTGTGTATATGTGTTTCCACCGCCCTCCTTATGACTCCCTTAAGGCGTACACACAAGCTTCTATAAATCAATAACTGAATAAAACTTTTTGCAGTGCAAAAATTTCGTTCCCTCAACAAAGAGCAAATTTCTCTTTCCTATCTCACTTTCTCTCACTCACCAGTTCTTTCTACCTCTCTCTTTATCCTATATGGATGTGTTGTGATGGGAGTTCAATTCTCCTCTCACATTAAAAAGAAAGAGAAAAAACTAACTTCTTGTGATACTCCAGAGAATTTCTAAAGAAAAGTCTCTCCGCGCTGACTTTTGAGAAAAAACAAATACAAGGCCAAAGAAATTGTTGAAACTTGAGGGAAAGAATACTACCCTTTTCTTTACTAGTGGCTTTTGTTGAGATTAACTTCTATCTGCTATAGAATAGTTTCCAAGAAAAGAAAAAAAAAGATCTAATCAATTATAATCTCACATTGCTACTAATAATAAGGAAAGAAAAAGGAAAAGAGTTTCTACATTATTAAACATATGAATAGCATCATGCGTAACGCTGTGAGAATAGAGATTTAAATCAATTTGTCAAGGCAATTATTAAAGTTCTTTTCGAAGTCATTCATCCAGTTTCATATGAATATGGAGTTATATGTCGTTGGTTAGATTTCGATAAAAAGAACATTATTAAAGAATATAGATTCAATTCAATTTGGTAAATAGAATAAGTTTAACAAATGGTGGCGTATAATGTATCATGGCTAATGGCTTGTTATTTTCGATAATTCCAGTTGGTTTCATTTGGATTGTCATGGTAAATTATTATTAATGTATGAGAGAAAATACTCCATTCGAATGAGAACCTCAGGGAAATATTGGTGTATAGAAATAACTTACCCAACATGGTAAGTTGGTCATCTTATAAGCAAATAACCAGTTACTATGGATAACATGCATATCTTGACATCAGTAAAAGTGGACCTACACATTGCCGGTCCCCTACCGTTTCTCAACCGCACATCCATTTTCGTGAACCGGCTCAAGCTGTGAGCTCAAGCACTTTTCTCATTTCCCCTCTGAGTTAGGCAACCTTACTGCCTTATGTGTTTCACGGGTGGTATCCATATGGCGCGAGCTTCAAGAGCTCTCACGGGCCTGTACATTTCATTGTTAGATTGTTCCCAATGTACTGTAATAGACCTACAATAAGTTATTGTTTACTACTTACATGAAATTAATTAATTAATTGATTTATTTATTTATAATGAATTACAAAATCACACACTAATACAGCCACCACAGTAACACAGACACACCTACAAGTCATCATCATCATCATCATCATCATCATCATTTCCCCTTATCCAGCTCCTGCCGGGTCGGGGTATTTATGGCACTTCTCCACTTTCCTCTTTCCTTCCACCATTCTTCTTCCACGATCTTGTCCCAGTCCAGATTTCTTTTTCTCACGCTGTTCTTCACTGAGTCAATCCACTTTGTTCTAGGTCTTCCCCTTGCTCTCTTACCCTTGCACTTCGCCTCCAGCATCTGTCTTGGTATTCTATTTTCCTCCATCCTCTTTACATGTCCAAACCACCTTAGTTTATTCTTCTCAATTCTCTCATTTAGTTTTCCCATCCCAACTTCCTTCCTAACATCTTCATTCCTCACTCTGTCTTTCCTCGTCATACCTATCATACTTCTTAGGAATTTCATTTCACTGGCTTGGATTCTACTCTCTTGCCTGCTCGTCAGGGTCCAAGTCTCAGCTGCATACGTTAATATGGGTACATAGTACATTTTATACATTACCTCCTTGCTTTTCCTTGGTACTTCCTTATCCCAAACAAGTTTTCTTACACTTTGATAGAATGCATTGCTCTGCTGTACCCTCCTGCCAATCTCCATGTCCAACCTACCAGTTTGCATCAATTCACTTCCTAGGTATTTGAACGTGTCCACAATTTCCAAACTCTGACTTCCAATTTTCACAGTGCCCTTTCCTTGTCTTTCCCCTCTTGTCATCACCATGGTCTTGCTTTTCTCTATACTGATTTTCAGGCCATACTTCTGAATATTTTCGTTCAGTGCATCTAGTTGTTTTTGCACTTCTTCGGTGTTCCTTCCCCAGACCTACAAGTACACGGGGAAAATTAATTAAATAATACATTCATTCATTAGCCATTTATTTATTTATTTAATTACTTAACTGTTTTTATTGTTTTTATTGTATCATTTATTTATGTGGATACATCGTGACGAAATTAGAAATAGGCCTATAAGCAGTGGCGACGGGTGCAGAATATCAGTTGTGTGCTGTAACCCATCCCCCCACGAACTCAGCAACACTGGGTGTGAGCGCGCAAAAACACTTCTCAGTTTCATTTCATCGTGTCAGAAGCAACATCAGTCTCAAGAAAAAGTACATCATACATGGTATTTAGCTGGTACTATATACAATCTCATCAAAACAGTCAGTGAAACTATATACTACTATATGTTACTATGTGACCAGTATTTTGCCACATCACGTCCTTCAGGTGTTGCCTCCATCAAGTTCTTCATCGTGCACTTAGCAGGAGATAATCTGCATACAAGAAGGTGATCCATGGTTTGTTCATCCCTGCACTCGCGCATGGTGGTGTCGGAAGTGTATCCCCATTTCTTCAAATTCATCTTGGACCTACCTACCCCACTTCGCAACCGGTTCAGTCTTCTCCACGAAACCCATCCATTGTCATGTCCCGGAGGTAAACTTTCATGAGGGATAATCCAGTCTTCAAGGTCTTTAACTCTCCTTTTCCATGATGTTAATCTAACTTTTCCGAGCGGTTCCGTGAGGCTTTTTGCTGAATGGAGGAAGCTATTCCTTGACTTGAGCCTTTGATTTGATGGTGTGTACCCATATAGAGGATGGTTTTCTGAGTTGTCTGCCTTTGTTCTTTCAACTCAGGCTGCCACTTCACGTCTGATATCTGGTGGGGGGATTCCGGCTAAGCAGTAAACTTTTTCTGTTGGCGTGGGTCTTAGGCAACCGGTGAAAAGTCGGCAGGTGTCGTTCAGAACTTCTCAGTGATACCAAAGCATTAAAAAGTATTTTGCTATAATAAAATGTACAAACTAGTCATCTTGTAACTAAAGAAAATCACAATATCATGTCCTTATTTCGACAACATAAAACGTATAATTTTTATAGTTCATCGATTTACAAAATGAGGGTACAGAATAGGTAAGTTGGGAGTATTAAAAGACCTTCTGAAGGGAACAACTGATGGCTTCCTCTATATTTCTCCTCGTTTGCTTTGAGCGATTGCCTCTAAAATGCTACCGCAGAGTCTAGAAGATCCCAGCTGTCACGTTCTCATTTCCTGTGACCAGTGCTGCCGCTCTGTGGTTGAACGAAGAATCGCTGTGATGTCTTGGCTCTGGCCTTGGCTGTTGTCCCAACAGCACAGCGGAAAAGTTAGGCACGCATGCTCAGAAGCCAGAGTACGTGTTTGCTCGCTATAACCGTAGAAATTCTCGCTGAGCTGCAATCTTCACAGCCAGAGCCTAGCGCGGAATGGAGCGTACTACTACAGTACAGCCGTCGAGTGTCCGGCTCTGACATTTCTCATGAGGGAGGGAGACAGCGTTGCCGGTTGTGTACCGTGAAATATTAAACAGCGTGGTCTACATCAAATATTTCACATGTTTTTAAATGAATTCTGACGAACCGCTGACCATATTACTAAAGTAATGTAATTACAGACAGTTAACCGGTAAGTGTGCACACACGAGACAATAAAACAACAAGCCTGTACTAGCACAAAGAGCAACAGAAGAGAGCCATGGCAACATCGAGCTAAATTTAAAGACCGGCTTACCGGGAAAGCCGCTGATTGGTACAGGTGACAACATTCTTCATGACAGTAAGCGACTTCGCCAACAAAGGCGGAATTCCACTCCAATCGAAGAATTTATGTTTTGAAACCGCAAAATGTCGGAATAACAAAATGATGCATAAAATTGCAAATAGGGTGTAGGACTTCCACGTTACATAGTGAAGACGCTAGAGAAGAATTACACTGATGGATAGTTTCAAGCTTCTATTAACTGCTTCTTACTGCCATAGGTTGGCTATATTGTTCTCTTCACCCCTCTTCTCCCTCCATCACCAAACGTCAGCGCAGGACACTCAGCGGCTGGACTGTATACAGGGTGAACAAAAAAATGCCGCTCTTGGAGGTCGGCATGCGGTTCCTCGTCGAAATTCACGACAAAAGTTTATGTTGCAAAACCTAATCCCGCCAATAGATTTAACAGAAATGCGTGTTAAGAAACGAGGCTCTGGCAACACTGTAACTGCATGCAACGTGGCCAAAAGCAGGTCGCAGGAACTTGGCGCTCTGCCGGAGCTTTCTCTGTACATTCCGATGCACTGAAGGATGTGACAGTGTTGCCAGCTTCTCGTTTTCATACTTGTGTTTTCTAACAGCACCCGATCCGATTTTGCTATTGAAACTTTTGTCTTGCAATTGGAATAAATATAAAAATATAGTTCATCGATTAACAAAATGTGGCTATAGAATAGGTAAGTTAGGAGTATTAAAAGTGCGGCATTTTTGTTCACCCTGTATACCTCGTTGTGAGAGGAGTTGAAATATTTCCTACGACTTTTTTAATGCGCTGTATTTTATTGTAGATAGACTATAATATTAGTCTATTAAAGTCATATATTTTCGAATAAAACAATGTGCTGCAGCACATAATGTGCGGTCGCCCCTGCCTGTAAGGTATTGCTTTCGATGACGTAATACAGGGTTAGGAGGAGGGGGAAGATAAAAATCAACCAAAAACTGATTAGGCCTACGTCATATGTCGACGGCCTTAACTCTAGTACAGTAGGCCTATATGCAATGATTTATAAATAAAAGAAATCACAGTTGTAGCTCTTCAGGCTCGGAACTTAATGCTGAAAACATGACTTGGGAATTACGATTTTAAGATAACAAAAAAAGTCGCCTCCGTAGCGTAGCGGTCAGCATGGTTAGCTGCCGTCCCGGAGGTCCTGGGTTCGATTCCCGGCTCTGCCACGAAATTTGAAAAGTGGTACGAGGACTGGAACGGGGTCTACTCAGCCTCGGGTGGCCCAAATGAGTAGAGGGGGTTCGATTCCCCCTCAGCCATCCTCGAAGTGGTTTTCCGTGGTTTCCCACTTCGTCTTCGGGAAAATGCCGGGATGGTCCCTACCGTAAGGCCACGGCCGCCTCCTTCCCTCTTCCTTGCCTATCCATCACAATCTTCCCCTCCCTTCCCTCATGAGGCCCCTGTTCGCTTTGCAGGTGAGGCCGCTTGGGCGAGGTGCTAATCCCACCTCACCAGTTGTATCCCTTCCGATTAGATGTTCCCAGCTCTAGGACACTGCCTGGATAGGCGGTAGGGGTGAGTTCCCTCGCTGAGTCCCTGGGAGCCATCACCCTGGAGGGTAAACACGATTTAAAAAAAAAGATAACAAAAAAGAAAAAAAACTTTACATCAATTTAGTGAACTACATATGACAAAGGATGTGGTCTAACACTTGGTGTCCATGTAGGGGGAAGTCCTGTAGCACCGGACGGCATGTATTACCGGACACACTATAGTTCACGAAAATCTCGCTAGATGTCAGCATCATGTAGAGTGCATTTCAAAGGTTTCTTCCAGTGTACGTCAGCCCAAGCAGTGTGAGTTTGTCACTCAAGCAGTAACCACGCTACGTGGTATTTTCTGATTTCCTGTGTTCATTCATGTGTCTCAAGTAAGTTTTGGAAGAGCATTGTACTGAACTGGGTAAGTGAATTGTTACTGTACTGAGAGTAGTTGCTTAATAACAAGTTCACAAAGTATAAATTGAAAATGAAACGTATTTAGTTAATGGCAGGTGTTTCCTTAGATGCATGCTTGTCCTGTGAGTAGGCCTACTCTGTCCTGTGCCATCGGACACGTAATTAGCTGTCATATTATTATTTGCAGGTTGAATCACAAAAGACGACAAAAATGGAAAGAGAAGGGGAACGTGGTCCGAACTGGCAGTGAACAGTAAGCTTGCTAATAATTTGAGTGTTAGTGAAGCTGCAAGCAGTTTTAGTGTTCCAAAGAGCACTTTGCAGGACAGACTAATAAAAATAAAGAGTGGAGGAGAAATTCAAATTAGGGCGCTTCGAGAGAACATTTGCTGACAATTTTGAAGAACAATTAGTCGCCCATATCAAGCTGTTAGATGGCATGCTCATGCCCCTTACCAGAAAAGAATTCCTGAAACTTGCTTATGAATTAGCTGCAACTTTAAAGCTGCCTAATAGGTTTAATAAGGACAACAAAATTGCAGGAAAACATTTCTATTACAGCTTCACGAAGAGACATCGTGAACTTGCACTGAGATCTCCAGTTCCTACCATGCCTTAAAAATAAAAATATTTTTTTAAATTTTCAAAGGTCTCTTTATTTTAGGGCCATAATATGTCTATAGATCTCAAGTATGAAGTTCCTATAAGACACTATCATGTAAACTACCACATCCTTTGATAAGATCATAGATATGCGTAGAATTTACAGTATTCAAATAACAATCCGAAAAAGTTCTAAACTGTCCGGTGTTACAGGCCAGTCTTAATAAGTAGGCTACGTAAGCCACAAGTACGTTTATTTAAATTCCCAATAATCCTGCCACTGTTGAAAATTATGCTATCAGGAATATTGTCTTATGTTACATGAAGGATGCCACACATATCTTACTTGATGTTTTAATTCAAATATTTCAGCAGTATTAGCAAAAAAGGTAATGTGTCCGGGGCTAGAGGACTCTCCCCTATTGTTGGTACGAAACCATACGAAAAACGTCTGTCTTCGTCTTCTGTTGGCGAAGTTTGCGTTTGTTTGAAGTAATTTCATTTGTAGTTGTTGATCGTTCTAATAATAATAATAATATCGTATGGCCTCGGTGCCGGGTGCAAGCTTTGTTATTTGACACCCAAAGGGTAGCTTGCATATCGAATTTTGTTGTTCCCTGAAGCACTATGAAAGTCAAGGAGGATAGATATCTAAGCTCCCCGAACACTATGGCGCTTTCTAGTAGAGAAATGAGGAACTTTGTGTTGGCGGAAACTCCCGATATTAATTTTGCCATTATGAACACGCCCTACCGAATTCAAATGGGTTCTTTGACATGCCAACATCGTATGACTTGGTGTAATTTTTGCCGTCTTTCGAAAATCACTTACCACGGCCAGGAGCAAACCTGCAAGCTTGGGGTTACTAGACCGACACGTTAACCACTCACCCACCGTGGCAAGCAATGTCTTCATCTTGTTGCCAACACGTTCGAGGTTCATCGCTGAGTCTTACTACTTTCAGCTTTTTAATTTTATTATTCCACTTTTGAATATTTTGTGTATAAGGTGCGTTCAAAAAGTAACGAGCCGGAGGCTGCAATGCGCAAACCGGTGACGACATCGGCTAATCGTGGCGTGTGTAACGAGGTGTGGTTCCGACCAGAGCGTGGAAGGTCTCAGCCAGTCGCTAGAGGGCACGCGTGCACGTCACGTGACGATACAAAGCGAGCAGCAGCATGCATCAATCGTCCAACGCTGCCAGTCGCATTGCAAACAATGACATGGAGGCGTCAACCGAAGAGCAAAGAGGTGTTGTTTGGTTTCTGACAGCAGAAGGAGTAGGGGGAACGGACATTCATCGACGAATGTCACAAGTATACGGCGAACACTGCATGTCCCTTGCAAGGGTCAAGACGTGGCACAAGCGCTTCAGGGAAGGAGGGGTGTTGTCAGCCGATGATGCCCAGTCTGGGGAACCCCCATGCATTACCGATGACAACGTCCACCTGGTTGATGCACTCATTACCCAGGACCGCCGAGTGACAGTGAACGTTATAGCCGCCGTGGACGCTCCACGAGAATACACGACCTCATACGGCCAACACAGTCGCGGCACTCCTGCAGAAATTCAAATGGGAGGTTCTCGGCCACCCTCCATACAGTCCAGACCTCTCTCCCTGTGATTACGCCATGTTTGGTCCCCGTGAAAAGGCTCTACAGGGCCAACAATTCACCTCGGACACCGACGTCCAGCTGTACGTGTGGAACTGGTTCACATCGCAGTCCAGGGATTTTTTTGAGACAGCCATTCACCGCCTTGTATCACAGTGGGACAAGTGCCTCAACAGCCAGGGCCAATACTTCTAACATACAGATACTGGTTTCTGTAATTATGCCTCCGGCTAGTTACTTTTTGAACGCACCTTATATTAACCAAACGCCTCTTACGTGTTGGCGGCATGGTGACACAAACTAAACTAACAAGTCATGGACACCAAGCGTTAGACTACATCCTTTGTCGTATGTAACTAACTAAATCTATCACTACGAGCGCTAGTGTTTACCCATATATGGCCATATTTAAATCGGAATATCTACTTCCGTTTAGACTGACAGTCATGCACACTAACAGTTAGATCACATCCTTTGTGGCCTAAATCTATCACTTCGGGCACTAGCGTCGACCCATACATGACCAAATCAAAATTGAAATAGGCTATCTACTTCTGTTTTAGGAAATTCAAAAATCACTTCCCACATATTGAAGAAAATGAATCAAGGATTATATTAAAACAATCAAATTTTAATTTCATTTGAATCTGTAGAACAAGTTCCATTTTTATAAACAAACATGTTTTTATATATACTAATTAAGCCAGAAAAAAATTTGAAATGTGATAGAACTTTTTTAAAACACACATTATTACACTTTTCCGGGTCTTCTAACTTTTCAACTTTTGGCACAACTGTCAAAATTGCTTAACTTTGCGTTTTTGCAAAACTGTTACTTAGGAACCATAATAACCAGTGATGGACGAAGCAAAGAGGATGTAAAGAGTAGGTTGGCTCAGGCAAGGAAAGCATTTCTACAGAAAAGGAATCTATTGACATCGAATATAGATTTAGTTATTAGGAAGCCATTTTTTAAAGCCTTTGTCTGGAGCGTGGCACTATATGGAAGTGAAACTTGGACTATTAGTGCAGCAGAAAAGAGGAGAATTGAGCGTTTGAAATGTGGTGTTACAAAAGAATGATGATCAGATGGTAGAAAATGAAGAAGTATTAAGACGAGTCGGAGGGGAGAGATGTTTCTGGCGACTGCTAATGAAGAGAAGAGATAGGTTGGTAGGACACCTAGCCTATTAAGACACCCAGGAATAGCAAGCTTAGTTATGGAAGGAAGGGTCGACGACAAGACTGTAGGGATAGACCAATGTTAGAATATATTAAACATATTGCCTCGAAAAAATCCACAGCCTGCTTCCAGTCGACTGACCGGGTCAGGGAATGGAATGAAAGACGCCCCCATCTAGCGGCGAGGATATGAACTGTGCCGGCTACCGAAGCCTGTCGTACTCCCCTAGGGAAATGATTAAATGCATGACAGATGAAATGAAATGATAGTGGAGAGTGTTGCTGGAATGAAATTGTGACAGGGAAAACCGGAGGACCCGGAGGAAAACCTGTCTGCCTCCGCTTTGTCCAGCACAAATCTCACATGGAGTGACAGGGATTTGAACCACGGACCCAGCGGTGAGAGGCTAGCCTTCTGCCGCCTAAGCCTCGGATGTTTTAAAATTTGAATTCAATAAATTTTATACCATTAAGGCATTTTACAATCTGTGCCCTTTAAGAAAGCTATTTTAAAGAATGAAAAATGCTGATTACATCAACCTGATACAGTTTTGAACCCTTTTACTTGTAATGAATGAACTGCGATTGAATGTCAAACGAGTTTCTATCTGTAATACAGATAGGCCTACCACCGCTGCATCTTCTACCTAGTAATTTCTCTCCATCCAAGGCAGCCATGATACAACGTAAGAAAGGAAGGAAAAAAGAAGTTAATTTTGAAAAGAGCATTCTATTTCTTGCCGCCACATTAAAAGTGGGGTTAATAAATTAAGGTGGGTAGTAGAAGTGTGTGGTAGTTCCGCTTGGTAGCGCTAGCAGCGAGCGCGCCATCTGTCTGATTGTCTGGCGGGAATGGCGCACATACATCTTCGTGGCAGCCTCTGTGGTCCTTTTCAGGCCAAAGCAGATGTCTTTCTTTCCCCGTGTACAAACTGAAGGTAAAGTAGATTACAAGAGCATTAAGCCTCCCACTATTGCTAGCAGAAGGCCTGCAATTTCTCTTCAACTCGTATGTGGAGAAATAGCAGGTTTAAGAAACAAAGATGCTCCAAACATAACGATTCACTATTTCCCATTCGTGCATCGTGATATGTAAATGCCTTATGAAAGAAACGCAAGTGGTGGCCATTTTATCTAAATTGAGAAGGGGAGTGGGTGGAAAAGGAAAGTAGAAATATTCGGATAGATTTTGATAATTGTAGATTTAAGGGGCCAAACATCTGGATAAGTGACCGCCAAACTGCCCAAGTCATCATTAAAAAGCATCGGTTTGGCCCCAAAGTGTTGTTGTGTCTGGTGGAATTTTGAAGGAGTGATTAATTAATTGGGAGTTTGTTCCAAATGGGTATGCAGTCAATGCGGATCTTTATTCTCAGCAACTAGAACGAGTTCATGAAATTTTTAGACGGGCGGCTTCGGAGGCGTAGTTGGTAGAATGCTGAGCTTCTATGCCCAAGGTTGCGGGTTCAAACCCGGCCGAATTCGTCGGATTTTTAAGAGTGCTAAAATTCCCTCAGTATGCCTTCCTTGGAAGGGGAAGTAAAGCCGGCGGTCCCATGTTATAGATTTATAGGCATGTAAAAGAACATTCCACTAACTACACTTGTTTTTGTTTATTTAGTCAATTTACCCTCTAGGTTGGTGGTTCCCACGGACTCAGCGAGGGAACTCGCCACTACCGCCTCTATGGGCAGTGTCCTGGATCTTGGAACATCTGGACGGGATGGATACAACTGGAGAGGTGTGATCAGCACTTCGCCCAGGCGGCCTCACCTGCAAAGCGAACAGGGGCATCATGAGGGATGTGAAGGGATGGAAGATTGGGATGGATAGGCGAGGAAGGGGGAAGGAGGCGGCCGTGGCCTTACAGTAGGTACCATCCCGGCATTTGCCCGAAGACGAAGTGGGAAACCACGGAAAACCACTTCGAGGATGGCTGAGGTGGGAATCGAACACCCTCTACTCATTTGGACCATCCGAGGCTGAGTAGACCCCGTTCCAGTCCTCATACCACTTTTCAAATTTCGTGTCAGAGCCGGGGATCGAACCCAGGACCTCCGGGGCGGCAGCTAACCATGCTGAACGCTACGCAACGGAGGCGACAACTACACTTGTGAGAAGCCAAAATTTGAAGGTTAGAATTGATAACGCTCTATTAGTTCCAACGTTCACCGCCAGGTGCTGACTGCGATGCAATCTGGTAGGAAAGTCCGCAAGCTAGGTGTCGTGGACGGTAGCATTTGGTAGCAAAAGTAGGAACTACTTGAAATTATTGTCTGCAGTCCTTACTTGAATTAAAAACAGATAACACACACTAATACAACCATCACAATTAACACCGGTTATCTGACAGATTCTACACACACCCAAAGTACACGGGGCTACAGGACCGCATTGTCGCAGTCCCTAAACTAAGGAATCAACCAACCCAAACAAATTTTGAGACGGAGATACCCAGCGTTAGTTAACCCAAATAGAGTTCTCTTGCAGCAGAACAATGCGAGACCTCATACTGCACAAACAACCATGACAAAGAGACTGATAGTCAATCTGAAAGACTGGACTTTATATCATTTTAAATGCTAGCAGCCGAGTACCAAGAAGGCAGTGCGAGAACAGAGTTTCAAGATTCTATTTTGTTTCTTCACTGCCTACTTGATTGTTCTCACACTGCCTTCTTGAAACTCTGTTCTAGCACTGCCTTCTTGGTACTCGGCTGCTACATCGTACTATGACGTCACACACCTCAGTGCATTCTCGGTACATTTCGTCCCGTCACCGTAACGTAACGCCAGTCCTCAGCGTAACGACGAAGTCGACAAGATCATTTAAAATTATAAAAATCATGAATTGAGAGGAGTCAAACTGCTACCACTACCACCATACATCCCTGATCGTGTGCCTTCAGATTACCATCTTATTCGATCCATGGTCCATTTCTTGCCTGGAAAAAAATTCGAAAACATTGAAACTGTGGAAGTGGGCCTCGCCATTTTTTATTTTTTTATTTTGCATCACACCTCAGTGACTGATATCGTCGCGGGATAAGAAACCTCACCTAAAGATGGCTCAAGAATCTGATGGCCTCTACGTTGAAGAATAGTTTTATTTCTTGCCAGAAAACTTCCCAAATAAAATTTTCTTTAAAAATAGACATTATTTATGAGCAGGCTCCGGGGTCTTAGTAAGTTACAGCTCTGGAAGTATGGCAATCGTGGAACGACAATTGCAGCTAGCTATTATCCGGGTCGACAGGTGGGCGCACGACCAAGGTTTTCGTTTTTCAGCAGCGAAAACCTCCATCGTCCATAATTGCCGGCTCAGGAAGCTACTTTTACACCCTGAACTACATCTCAGGGTGGCTGCGTTAGCGTTGATTGACGCTTATCGCTTCCTGGGGCTCCATTTTGACAGCAAATTAACGTGGCAGCACCATATACGGCAACTAAAAACGACGTGTCTTAGGAAACTGAACATGCTGAAGTTTCTCAGTGGCACTACATGGGGGGATGACAGTGCGGTGCTGCTACGGTTCTACCAAGCCCTCGTCCTGTCCCGGCTAGACTATGGTTCTGCGGCATACGGTGCAGCAAGGCCGGACACATTGAAAATGCTTGACAGTATCCACCATAGTGGCATTAGGTTGGATACCGGTGCCTTCCGAACCAGCCCGATACCCAGCCTACTCGCCGAATCGGGTGTTCCACCTCTAAATTATAGATGCCAGCATATGCTTTTAGGAAATGCTGCCAATGTGCGTCAAATGCCGCAACATCCGAGCTATCGAGCCCTCTTCAGTACCCAATACCACCAGGGGTACGCCAACCAGCCTCGTGCCACTCGACCAGTTGGTATTAGACTTGATAGCTCGTGTACTGAAATAGGAGTGGCTGTAGGTCCCTGAATTATCCGGACACCTAGCGAGCTTCCTCCGTGTTAAGTCCCGTGTCTGGAAATTCGGTCTGATCCACACCGAGGTCCTAAGGTGAACACGGATGCCTCCTTTTATTGAAGGCAGTTCCACAGCATAGTTCACAAATTTCCGGACGCTGGTATTCTCTACACGGATGGTTCGAAGGTGGATGAGAAGGTGGGTTGTGCTAACGTTATTGATGGTGCAAACACCAAGATCTCTTTGCCTGAGACCTGTAGTGTGTTTACTGTGGAGCTCGTTGCCATCTATGAAGCTCTGCAGTTTGCACTACAGGATGCACGAATCCACTTGCTCGTGTGTTCCGACTCTTTGAGTTCGTTGCAGTCAATTGCTACATGTTTCCCGCAACACCCCCGAGTGCAGCAAATCCACGACCTACTAGCTGGATTGTGCCGCGCTGACACTCTAATCACCTTTCTGTGGCTTCCAAGCCACATGGGAATTGCGGGAAATGAGTTAGCGGATCAAGCTGCAAAAGAGGCGGTATCACTACCACCTCGACCAATGGAGGTACCTGCTAGAGATATTCGCTCTCAGTTACGCCTACAAGTTCTGGCCTTTTGGGAGAATCAGTGGCTAGCTGACCCACTGCCCAGTAAACCGAGAGCGATCAAGGGAACAACTCGCGTGTGGCAGTGCTCTTTCCGGTCCCGAAGAGAGTCCGTCATTTTATGTAGGCCAAGGATACGTCATACAATATCCACCCACTCGTACCTAATGAGAAGGGAAGACCCCCTCCCCACTTTGTACTTGTGGAGCCGTTTTCACCGTGGCCCACATTTTAACCGAGGGTGTGGATCTTGCTGACTTACGAAGAAACCTTGGTTTGTAGTTGACAATCGATCTTATATCAGCCGATGATGTGGTAGCTGCTGATTTCATCACCTGCTTTATAAGTGAGAGTGGATTAGGGCCAGCAAATTGTTAGTGTACATTGACTGAAAGAATTTGCTTTTTGAAATTCAGAATTTTTGCTTTTCGGTAGTCTATTATTTAAATATTAGTCTATTATTATTATTATTATTATATATGAATTGCAGCCAATGTCCATAGCAGGGTATTTTAATTCAACGGCCATGAGCTCCCAGCAAGTTAAATTTCAAGTAGTTCCAAATTTAGCTACCAGATGCCACTGCCACTGACACCTAGCGGCGAATGTTGGAAATTGTTTGATCGTTTTTAACCTACCAAATATTACCTACAAATTTGGCTACACGCTACCAATTTTAGTGGTAGGTTCTTTATATGCCATAAATCTAAATCTTCCATCTGGAATCGGTGTCTTCTACTACTATTAGGCCGTACTACTGTACGTTAATAAACCAAATTAAAGGAGTGTGACTTGGGCAGTTTTGTAAGGTAGATTTCTATTTATCTATTTATTTCATTTATACGTTTCACCAGTATTATTCATTACGTCATTTTTAGTAATATTTTTTTTTAAATTAATGTGTGAATTTATTTGTTGCATCGACAAGGCTAGCCTTTAGAATATGTTGTTGATGATGATGTATAAAATTTAATTTCTGCGTGAACTTTTCATTTTATTTTAAATGAAAATGTTGTAAGGATATCCATTTCACTTTATCATGTTAAACTATCAACGCTGATGAAGATGCCATTGTCATATCGAAACATGTACTTTTTAAATATACAGTGGAACGTGGCTAATTCGAACGTCTATAATTCGAAATATTCCTTAATGCGAATTTTTCTCTTGGTCCCTAGCATTTTGTATACAATCAATCCAAAAAAATCGTGGTTAATTCGAATTATATTTTGAATTATTCGAAGTTTTTACGTGTAGTAACTCCGAAAAACAAGATGGTTTCCGAAAAAACTGTTCCGTGTGCAGCCCAAGCAACAAACCACATCACAGAACTTAGGCATTTTGTTAAAGTAGAAATGACGTAAGTGATTCTTTTTTCCGTTTCTTAAATTTGTTAGATTCTTTTGTGATGGCCGAGAGACTTAATTGTAGGAAACAGGTAAAAGTTTCAAAAACTTTTTTGAAAAACCAGTACATTCCTCTAAGACTTAACTAGATTGCTGGATTACTACTGTCGTTAAAAAGGTGAATAGTACATTTTGGTTTTATTTTATCATTTGAATTTTGAGGTTATTCACTATACAGTCAATATACAGTGCCGTTGTCTGTTAATCTGCTTTGTTGAACGAAAATCATTATGTAAACGTAGCCTAATAGAGTACAATATATTTTCTCTACCCTTTTCAAAGAACTTTCTTAATTCGATTTTTTGGATAATTGAGGTTCGAATTATCCAAGTTCCACTGTATTATTGACTTAAACAGCATTTCGTAGTATTAACAAGGCGGATTACACAATAGCCCACATATTATCATTAGTCAATGCGGATAAAACTGCTACCAATTTAACATGGTTAACATATAGTGAACCCTTCAGAAAAGCAGTGTTTATATGTAAGAAATCTTAATCAAGGGGTCGCGCTCAGTTCCTATGTGATGTTTACGTTCGCCAAACAACATGATCTACTGAGGTAAGGGTCATAGGATATAAACTATAAATAAGAAAGAAAGGTGACAAGATGTAAAATAATAACATGATTTAATGACTAATAGTGCATAAAAAGAAATAAACAACAATAAAATATAAAACAATCCTCCCTGAATTTCCCATGATAGGAATATCTATAAATTTGAGGAGTCAGACGGATCTCCCCTTTTATTTAAAATGTGGATCCTGGTTCCACTACCTTGCAATTTGGGTTTTATGTGCGCGTAATGACTAACTACGAGGAATGAGTACTTTGGATGACTGTTCGTTTACAACGGGTTAACAGCCACGGTGCTTACGAACAATCATCTCGTAAATCAACGTTTATGGATATGGAACATGACATTAATAAAAACTCTTAAAAAGTAATGCTGACACACGCACTAAATCTACTATCTACAGGAATCTCTCTCGGGACCCTCATTAGCGCGAAGACGCACTTGACTTTGAGCTGCCAACACGGGCCAAATTGCTCAACACAAACAAGGAAATACAGCAAGCATGTGACTCACGGGTCACTGAATAAAATAAAAAAATGGAATAAACCAACAACAACAAAAGCCTGACTGGCTGACATTACTTTATATGAACAAAACTGCATGTTAAGCTAACGCTTCGGAGATTATCGTGATTCGTAGGCAACTCCCATTTATTTAAACAATTTTTATCATTGATCAGTTCTTAATTCTGTATTTAAAGTTATTACAGAGCCACACAGGCACACTCCACTAATGACCTGGCTGACACCCTTCAGTTCGTCTTGTGCAACATCTCCCCTCTTCCTCAATCACCTGCCATTGTCCCACTCCAGTGTGTATAAATACCTGACCAGCTGTGCCGTTATCTCAAGGAATCAACAGCAACAAACTCAACCACTTCAAAATATGGTCAGACATTAATCAAAATATCCAGAATTGCCCTCGCGAGGTCACAATCTGGATTTGTCATCAAGCTGCCAGAAATCAGTCTAAGCTGAAAATCCCGCTTGTAATGACACAAAAACACACTCACACACACACATTTGGGAATGACAATACGTTATTTCACACAGATCGGCTGAATGGATGCTCGCCGACAATTAAAAAATATTTAAACCTACGATAGAGCTGACTGCTCTTCGTCACAAATCACATTGCTCCAAAGGCAATAATCTCATTGAATCTGATCAATAATAAAACAAAAGAAATTAATTACCCTCCAATCTACTGTATAATTATTTTACTTCAGTCCTACTTCTGAAACACAACATATCTCCGAGAGACGTTTTTAACCGCATCGCGTAACATATGCAAACACGGCCGTTCACATAGCTACGTTAGTTAAAACAACAAACAAGAAAAGAACCTTCTACTAATAATACATGCGAGCTGTTTCCATGCAAAAGGTGTGTCAGACCAAAACTAAATAGACTACGTTAATAACACAAGCAAATTATTTACAAAACAAGATATGTCCCATACACCATAAGTTAATTTATCAGATAATAATAAATATTATTCTGTACTCATCCTCAGCCAGCCACCCGTCAAAGAACATCCGCCGCCATCTCCCAACTGGATCCTTCTTATCTCATCTCAACCATCTTGACGGAGTCTTGATATTTCCAGGCTTCCTCCATGGTCAATGATGTCATCTCTCGTGCTGATTCAAAAATTAAATTATTATACACTTGATGTCTGACTACTAAATTCGCCGTTCGGGTACTTCTTTCCCCAAAACAGTTTATTGGCGAATTATCGAAGATACTGCCCCTACAAATATAGTACTGTGACTATCTAACACTGAATTTAACACTTTTAATAATAATTTCTGTGTCCTTCATGACACGCAAAGTATAAATGTCAACGTCCTTAGACGCGCAAAGTATAAAAGCCTGTGTCCACTGACACACAAAATAACAGCCTACGTCCTCAGACGAACCAAAGTAATAAGCCTGTGCCCTCGACACACACAATAATAATAAGCTTACGTCCGTAGACGCACAGAATAATAATAGGCCAAGTCTTGGCTCTTCACACCACTTATAAATGAACTGGCCCTAGGTCTTGATAGAGGGGGAATTTAGATAAAAATTTCACAAAATAATGGTGGTACATGAATGAAATAAATATCACTGAACTCGTAAAATAGCACAGGTCAAGAATATGCCCATTAATCCTAGAATCGATCGTAGAGATGTTGTCTAGGCGATCTCCCGCGTGAATGCTAGCCGAGCGTGCCCACGCTAGACCTGCCGCGCTAAATAGGCATTCTTCTCTCATTGGTTCCCACACTTTCTGTAATTTGGCGGTTTTTAGCAGATCTTGGCGTCGTAGGAGTGTCTAGCATGCTCATCAGCCACTCACGTTACTGCATCATCTTTTTTTCTAGGCGCGAATATCACAATGAACATACCAGCAGCATGTCTCACTGCGCGTCGCTTCTATTTTTGAGGTAGCCAACACCTGTCCTTCTGACACATCGCTAGGCTATTTCCTTTTACAGCTAAAGTATTTAGCCTTTTGTAAATCTGCTTCAGGTATGTACCCGCTGTCTCCAACAAATGCTTGAAATTTCCTCATCTCCGTCTGGCTACTTTCATGATGCTGGTGGAAATATTTATTAATTGAAGAAATAAAACATAGAATCATTTATCCAACAGAGGATAAAGGGTTCAATAGGTCATCATCATCTTCATTTCCCCTTCTCCAGCTGACACAGGGTAGGGGCAAATATGGTTCCTCTCCACTTTGTTCTATGATTCCACCATTCCTCTTCCAAGACGGTGTTCCAATCCAGGTTCAGTTTTCTAATGCTATACTTCACCGAGTCCATCCAACGCATTCTTGGCCTTCCTCGTCCACTCTTCCCTGTCATTCGTCGTTTCTTCATTCATCCGTTTGACATGTCCAAACCATTTCAGTCATTTTTGCTCCAGTTTGTCATTTAGTTTCTGTACTCCCAGTTCTTTCCGTATATCTTCATTTCTCACTCTATCTCTCCACGTTTTCTGGACCATACTTCTCAGGAATCTCATCTCTGCTGCTTGTACTCTGTTCTCATCCCTCTTAGTCATTGTCCAAGTTTCTGCAGCATGTCATTATAGGAACATAATATGCTTAGTACATAACTTCTTTAGCCTTAATTGGTATATGCTTGTTCCATACTAGTCCCCGTACCTGTTGGTAGAAAGCACTCCCGAGTTATATTCTTCTGCTAATTTCCAAATCTAGTCTTCCATCTTCAGTCAGTTCACTTCCCAAGTATTTGAAGTGTTTCATCACTTCCAATTCCTTATCTCCTACTTTGATTACTCCTTTTCCTTCTTACTTATCTCTACTCATCACCACTGTTTTACTTTTCTCCACATTTATCTTCAATGCCCATTGTTCAATCTTTTCATTTAACGTCTAACTGTTCTTGTACCTCCATCTCCTCCTCGCCCCAGATCACAACATCGTCTGAAACAACATTACCTTCATCTTTGCCCTACTGTAGTCTTTCATTGCTGCCTTCATGATGTCATCCATCACCATTACGAACAATATTGGTGACAACACACTTCCTTGCTTTAGTCCATAGGTACGCATCTTAATTGTATGTAATTTATTTTAGGTTTTTTTTCCACATATTCCAGTAATAGGAATGAGTTTTGTGTTGACCGACTGGAAGCTACAATATTAATTATTAATAATTAGAAACAAAGAGCCTCCGTAGCTTAGGCGGCAGCACGCTGGCCTCTCACCGCTGAGTCCGTGGTTCAAATCCCGGTCACTTCATGTGAGATTTGTGCTGGACAAAGCGGAGGCAGACAGGTTTTTCTCCGGGTACTCCGGTTTTTCCTGTCACAAATTTCATTCCAGCACCACTCTCCACTGTCATTTCATTTCATCTGTAATTCATTTAATCATTGCCCTAGGAGAGTGCGACAGGCTTCGGCAGTCGGCACAGTTCATATCCTTGCCACTAGATGGGGGCTTCATTCATTCCATTCCCTGACCCAGTTGGTCGACTGGAAGGAGGCTGTGGATTTTCATTTTCAAGAATTAAAAACAGTCGGTGAAACCAAAATATCCAATTTCTACTTATAAGCACAGGCTTCTCCAGACTCATGATATCACGTTCTCCTTCGCGCGCGGCTACAAGCTGCACTTAAGTGGAGAACACATCGAATGAGACCACGATGTAATATTGGTGAAGATGTTCCTTGCATATTGAATCCTCTTAGGGGCATAAGGAGGAGATGAGTGGGAGGGGGAGAGAGATAGTGAGAGGAATAACCCTCCTAACGTCTATCTCACTCTTACAATAGAGAATACAGGGTAACGATGCCTACTCTTCGGTACACAGTAGAGGGAGAAAGAAATCCCCATTTCTAGTCCTTCAGATAAGCAACTCAATGTTGAAACCATCCCTTAATATCATAGGCTAGAACCCGGCTGATCACTGAATCCTATTGTTGGTGCATTTTGTAATTAATTTTGATCTTTTCTCCACTTTTCTAAACATATTATTATTAAACATCAAAAAAACCTAGAGGAACCCTATTTTACCAAAGGTACATTAGGGTTATAGATTAAATACAAAGCAAATACAAATATTACTAATGTAGTTTACAAAAAAAATTGTTGATGAAAGTGAGAAATTGTCCTAAACAGCACTGCCTCTTGAAAATATGGTACAGCGGCTTTGAAAGTTCCAGGTTACAGCTATTAAGGTGGCATTGTTAATAGTATCTTTCCTTTTCAAAAACAGGACACTCAAATATAAGGTGATACACCGATTGAGGCAATCCACAAAAACATGAATAGTCGCCTGTTGCTATTTTAAAACGTTCAAAATAAGACTTGAATTTTCCATGACCAGTTAAAAATTGTGTGAGGACAAAGTTTGGCTCAAATAATTTTGATAACAGTCGATTTTGTACTTCCGGGAAGAATATTTATCTTGTTACCGATCCTTTCAGGCTACATGTCCATGCGATATTCCATTCTAAACATAATAGATACACTATTATTTATTTATTTATTTATTTATCGTGTGGCTTTTAGTGTCGGGAGTGTCCGAGGACATGTTCAGCTCGCCAGAGGCTGTAGCTGCTTCAGGTGGACACCCATAGGGTGAGCTACACGTTCCCTTCAATTACAAGTAGTTCTTACTTTCGCTACCAGATATCACTGACATCTAGTGATGAACGTTGGGACTTTTTTGATAGAGCGTTACTACGA
The DNA here is from genome assembly GCA_946902985.2 of Meconema thalassinum. Lineage (NCBI taxonomy): Eukaryota > Metazoa > Arthropoda > Insecta > Orthoptera > Tettigoniidae > Meconema > Meconema thalassinum. Next base: position 137,761,944 of record OX336400.1, read on the forward strand.
AATCTAACCTAGAAATTTAGCTTCACACAAGTTTAGTTGGTGGAAGGATCTTTTACAAGCCATAAATATATGACATGGGACCGCCGGTTTTACTTCCCCTTCGAAGGAAAGCATACTGAAGGATTTAAGCGCTCTTAAAAAATCCGACGACTTTGGCTGTGTTCGAACCCGCGATCCTGGGAACAGCAATTCAGCATGCTACCAACTACACCACCGAAACCACTATGGACACACTGAACGTTTCTTACGAGGTGCCGGCATTATGTCAAGTGGTAGACTTGCGATTGCTCACCGGAAACTCAACCATATCCAGTCAATTAGCAGTTTGCCGTTTCTACCTCTACGTGCGGTAGTATGAGTCAAGGCAACGTTTCACTTATGCCCTTATAACTAATTCCAGTGTGAAGATTTTTCAAAAAATCAAAAAAAAATACAAATTGAATCAAGATTAAGCCAGAGGCACTCTTTGCAGCAGAAACACTAGTCTTGAGGAGACAAGGGCAATTGGAAAAATTGGAAATCAAAGAGAGAAACATTTTGAGGAAGATCATAGGTCTTAAATTCCAAAATAACAAACAAGTTTTCTATAGGAACGACACCCTGTATGTGAAGTCAGAGAGACTTTCAGATACCATACGGAAAAGGAGGATTGATTTCTATGGACACATCTACCGGATGAATCCTGCCCGATTAACTAAGAAAACCTTTGACTTCTTTTCAAAAAAGAAGATCAAACATAATTGGTTTACGGAAGTAGAAAAGGACCTGCGAGAGCTCCAGATTACTGAAATCATGTTGATGAATGGTACAGCCAAAACCGTGACCAAAGACAACACCAAGAAGTTCCAAGCCAGAGCCGTCTCCAGAAAACCGATGCAGATATCACAAGAGGAAAGAAAGAGGAGATCAGAGAGAATGAAGAAGTATTGGGAGAAAAGGAGAGCACAAGCATCTAAGAAGTGATTGATCTGACGTACCCCAAAAGTGGGTGATTCGAAAAGAAGAAGAAGAACCTAGAAACACATTATAGAGAGAATTAGCCCTGTGTAAATAAATTAATTTGGCTGGGATTTGAATAAAGAAAGGAAACTAGTAAAGAAACAAGCACTTTTAGGCTGTTCTTCGGGAACTGCATTTAGGCGGAAAGTAATTTTCAAAATTTGGGTTTATAATAAGATAAAAGTCTCCAAGACTCAAAATTTGAAAACTTTCCGGGCACTTTAGGCCTTTGGCACAATTGAAAAAAATTCTTAATTTTTCCTATTTTGCTAAGATGGGGACCGCTACTTTGTCGGTTAAGATTGTTTCTAACATTCAAAAATACTGAAAGTTATTACATTTGACAACAATTTGAAAATGAGGCATTAGTCGGGAGTCCAACACAAATCTCCTTGATCTCAAGCAGGAACATTAGCCGCTTAATTCTTGCTATACAGTTATAACCACTCTATATTTCTATGGGGCCGATAACCTCGATGTTAGGCCCCTTAAAACAACAATTATCATCATCATCATCTATATTTCTACTCCTTGTTCTTTCAGTTTCAATGGGATTTCCATATATGGTGGATGGGCGTGAACCGCACACTCAACGACTGAAGTACAGGAAGAGTTCCTTTAGAACATCGAAATAACTTGGAACCACTGCTGAAAAAGCTAGGTTGCAACTGTGAAGGACTACGCCTTACCTACCCCCTGATTGAAAAGAGTTTCTGAATCCTTACCCCCAGGCTATGACGAGGAATGGGTGACTTGGAAGTCCCTGAATTGTCTGAGATCTGGAGTTCGCAGATCAAAGGCTAATTTGGCAAGATGGGTCTACACTGATCAAGGTAATATTCAATGTGGCTGTGGAGAATACCAGAATGTTCAATATTTGCTTCAATATCCACTGTGCCCACCCTCCTGTATAGAAGACGCTCTTCATCAAGGAACAGAAAGAGCATAGGAAGTGGCCAAGTTTCGAGAAAAAATAATATAACTATATAAAATATCAGGAGCTGGGAAGAGAAAGGGCGAATCCGCAATAATATTATATACAATATTCACCCTTTCAACTGGGAGGAGACAGGGCGAATCAGCAATAAGATTACATACAATATTCGCCCTTTCGGCTGGGAGGAGAAAGGGCGAATCTGCAATAAGATTACATACAATATTCACCCTTTCAGCTGGAAGGAGACAGGGCGAATCACCCTTTCAGCTGGGAGGAGAAAGGGAGAATCACCCTTTCAGCTGGGAGGAGAAAGGGAGAATCACCCTTTCAGCTGGGAGGAGAAAGGGAGAATCACCCTTTCAGCTGGAAGGAGAAAGGGCGAATCACTCTTTCAGCTGGGAGGAGAAAGGGAGAATCACCCTTTCAGCTGGGAGGAGAAAGGGAGAATCACCCTTTCAGCTGGAAGGAGAAAGGGCGAATCACTCTTTCAGCTGGGAGGAGAAAGGGAGAATCACCCTTTCAGCTGGGAGGAGAAAGGGCGAATTACCCTTTCAGCTGGAAGGAGAAAGGGAGAATCACCCTCTCAGCTGGGAGGAGAAAGGAGAATCACCCTTTCAGCTGGGAGGAGAAAGGGAGAATCACCCTTTCAGCTGGAAGGAGAAAGGGCGATTCACCCTTTCAGCTGGGAGGAGAGGGAGAATCACCCTTTCAGCTGGGAGGAGAAAGGGCGAATCACCCTTTCAGCTGGAAGGAGAAAGGGCGAATCACCCTTTCAGCTGGGAGGAGAAAGGGAGAATCACCCTTTCAGCTGGGAGGAGAAAGGGAGAATCACCCTTTCAGCTGGGAGGAGAAAGGGCGAATCACTCTTTCAGCTGGAAGGAGAAAGGTGGAATCACCCTTACAGCAGGGAAGAGACAGGGCGAATCACCCTTTCGGCTGGAAGGAAAAAGGGAGAATCACCCTTTCAGCTGGGAGGAGAAAGGGGGAATCACCCTTTCAGCTGGGTGGAGAAAGGGAGAATCACCCTTTCAGCAGGGAGGAGACAGGGCGAATCAGCAATAAGATTACATACAATATTCGCCCTTTCGGCTGGGAGGAGACAGGGCGAATCAGCAATAAGATTACATACAATATCCGCCCTTTCAGCTGGGAGGAGACAGGGCGAATCAGCAATAAGATTACATACAATATCCGCCCTTTCAGCTGGGAGGAGACAGGGCGAATCAGCAATAAGATTACATACAATATCCGCCCTTTCCGCTGGGAGGAGACAGGGCGAATCAGCAATAAGATTACATACAATATCCGCCCTTTCAATTGGGAGGAGACAGGGCGAATCAGCAATAATACAATATTCGCTCTTTCAGCTGGGAGGAGACAGGGTGATTCAGCAATAAGATTACATACAATATTTGCCCATTCTCCTCCCAGCTCCTGATATGCATGTTTCTGATGAAAATGAAAATCCTCAGCCTGCTTCCAGTCTCCGACCGGGTCAGGAATGGAATGAATGAAGAACCCATCTAGCGGCGAGGATATGAACTGTATCGGCTGCCGAGGCCTGACGCACTCCTCTGGGGCAATGATTAAATGAATGACAGATGAAATGAAATGATAGTGGAGAGTGTTAATGGAATGAAATTTTGACAGGGAAAACCGGAGTACCCGGAGAAATACCTGTCTGCCTCAGTTTTTTTCAGCACAGATCTCACATGGAGTGACCGGGATTTGAACCACGGACCCAGCGGTGAGAGGCCGGCGTGCAGCTGCCTAAGCCACGGAGGCTTCGCATGTTTCTGATTCGAGTAAAAAAGTAATAATCCCTACATTAGTCTGTATAGTAGTTGAAAATAACAAACCATGGTAGACAATTTCAAGAATAGCCGACAATATTGTTCTTTTAAAATTAAGATTGACTTCTCGTTTTAATTTGACCGTGCAGCCAGCTCAAGTTTAACTTATATTTGTAACGAATCTGATATGAATCAATTTTACTATTATCTTTTAACTCATCACAGCGTGTTCTGGTTCATTGTTTGTGATTATGAACATGATGAAAAACGTAAGGAAAACACATACATCAATGCCCATTACCAAACTAAAATCATAGCAGCCTTAGACGATGGTCCTGCCAATTGTTCTTTTTCATTTTCTATCCCACACTATGAGACGCCTGAAACATATGCAAGCAAGCAAACACATTTGTCGATATGGTTGCGTCTTACCCCTTTTGCCGTGTCTTTTTGTAAGTCGTACGGTAGTATTTTCGCGTTACGACAGAACCGAAATAGGCCTATCCATTGTTATAGTTTCCCGAGTGGATCAGTGGCAGTATGTCCCGTTTAATATCCTAAAATTGCGGGCTCGATTCCGGCAGATAAAGTCTGGTTAATGAAGGGTGGGAAGAAATCTCTATTATTATAATTCGAAATTGTATTTTTACGTTAAAGAAAGCTTTCCAGCCGGTCGACACAAATGTTTACGACCGTTGAATATCACGTGAAGTTTTCCACCTATTAGGTCGTGTTGTGTACCTCAAGTATCAACGTGTAAACCAGAGAATTGAAATGGCTGCTCGCGAAAGCTCGGTTGCAAAGAGCATGGGAACAAAAATCCGGATGTTCCAAGTTTGTGTCCTCTTCACACCAGCTATTTTAACTCTCTGGTTAATATATTAATATCATGTACTTCACGTGCATAACATGACCTGTTAGCTTTAAACCCTATTGTGGTATAATAATAATAATATCATTACGATCATTATTATTAGAATACAGAGTGCTAACAAAGTGTACTACTCTCTGCAGTTTCTATTGGGATCTAAATGTTTGACGAGAAATACAAAATTGAAAATATACAATACCATCATTAGGCCAGTTCTAACTTATGGTGCAGAATCATGGACTTCAACAAAACAGGAAGAACACCAGTTGCAGGTTTTAGAAAATAAAGTGTATAGGAAATTTTTGGACCATTTTTTCACCCCACATCTCAAAGCTGAAAGAAAAAAAAAAAGATGATGATGATAACTGTTGTAATAAGGGGCATAACATCTAGGTTATCGGCTCCTGATGGTTTGGGTGATCGTGAAGATGAAAATGAAATGCAAACTTAAAACTAAAACTAACTACTAACCTACATACTTGAAGAAGAAATGGAAAAACGAAAGGAGAATAAGGAAAAAGAGGAGGAAAAGAAATGCCCTCCACCCTCGAAGAATGCGGATTGAGGGACTTGGAAGGAAGGAGAGCCATGAAAGGCAGATAGGAAAGTGAAAGAGGAGAGGGTCCTCCCCACAGGTCCAGGGGGAAACCGGACCCAGCTCAGGAATCCCCCGGGGTCGCCAACTTCCGAACTCACCAGCCGTGAGCCCCTGAGGGTGTAGCATTATCTAGGGTACACCAAAAGTAGTGGGGCTACATACACCCGGCCTCCTTGAGGGCCTTGAGCAGAAGGCAGGAGATAACATGAAAAGAAAAAGAAGGCTGATCCCTCGCAGAAGGAGGGAATCAGAAAAGATGACACAAGGGCCAATGAAGGCGGGAAAGGAAGAGACTCCCTAGGCCTCGGATACCCTAATACCGTCGGGGTCGGAAGAGGACAAGAGTTGACCAAGTGAGGTCGACAGGAAAGAAGACAGAGAGGAGGCCGGCACAAATAAGTGGAAGCAATGCCGGACTCAGCTGGGGCCCCATGGTCGCCAACCCACGTCCCACTAGATGTGAGCCCCTGGGGGGGAAAGACGTACACTCACTATCTCAGCAAGCACCAATACTGAACATCATTAACTCCAGAAAACTTTAAAGGACTGGTCATTTACTAAGGATGGGAGATGATAGGATGGTCTTACAAGTCTTTAAAGAAGAACCAAGAGGAAAAAGGCCAGTAGGAAGACCACGAAGTTCCTGGAAATATGAAATCTCCAAACTTTGTAGACATCTGAATGTTGCCAACTGGTAAGAACAGAGTTCAGTGGAGGCATTTAGTGCGTTCAGCACGGGATCTTCGTGTCCCATAGATCCGGAGTGAGTGAGTGAGTGAGCGAGTGAGTATTATTAAAACCAGCAATCGGAATGTATCCAAAGACTGCCACCGTACTTTTAGCCTGCGGGTTATGGTGGACGCGTGATTAGCCTGACTAAATACCAACCACATTAGATTGGTTTTAGACCATGGGATGCAACTTATTACTTATTATTATTATTATTATTATTATTATTATTATTATTATTATTATTATTATTATTTCCAATGTGGCCTGCTATGGAACACGCACCAATTCCAATTCTTCACTCATTGTTGTTTTCTCTTCCGTTCTTCCCGATATTTCTTCATTCTTAGACTATGCTGCTTCTTCCTGTTCTCAGACCACTTCGCCCCAGGTGTCCTTCCCACTCTTCCCTGGAATCCTTCCACACCACCTCTCTGTCCACAGTGTCTTCTTCTCTTACTGTATATTATTAATTTATAAATCTTTCTTTACCTCTTGAATCCAGCTAGTCGTTGCCCTCTTCTCCCAAAGGTACTTGAATATCCTCTTTGCCTATCAGGATTCATCCATTCTGTAAATATGTCCAAAAATATCAATCATTTTTCTTATCGCTTTCGCTTTGCTTTCTATAGTCCTGTAATTTCATCATTATATCTCAATTTCCATACGTCGTTTGTTTCCACTGGGCCTAAGATTTTTCTCATAATTTTTCTTTCTGGTACTTCAAGTTTGTGTAATTTATAATTTAATACTAGGCGTTATTATTATTATTATTATTATTATTATTATTATTATTATTATTATTCTAGTTAATTACCCCTTAAGGAGAGCGTTAAAACACAATCAATGTTCATGGTTTTTTTTCCTGTCCCTTTCTTCTTTCTTCCCAAAAACCTCTTTCTCTTTTCTGTCCACTTCCTTCCTGTATTTTTTTCTCTCTTTGGGCGTTTGCTCAAATTTCTGTTTTCTGATTTTGTCTCTGTATATTTCCTCTCTGCCATGTCTTCGTTGAGATGTTAAGTTTCTTGAGGTCTACCATAATATTTTGTTATTGTAGTTATTTGTTGGGCCATGAGCATTGATTAGTATATGAGGTTTGTTTCTAGATATATTATTATTATTATTATTGTTATAATTATTTGTTCCTATTTTCTTCTCTTTTTTTTTTCAGAGTTTCACACGAGTAAAATATCCCTTATTTTCTTTAATACAGGTTTAGAGCCAGAACGTGTTCTTTTATTTTGAAAGTTAATTCGATTTTAACAGTGGAGGTGCGATTTTTATTTGCTGTAAACACTTAAGCCAGATGTATTACCGGCTTGTTTTTCCTTTTCTTTGTTACTTCCGCATCCAATGAAACTGGTAAGTTATAAGCTCAAAAATTAAGTTGTTTTCTCGGGTGTATTTTTTTAATCATAAATACTGTATATACCAGCATAAAACATAGCATTTATTTCATTTTTAGCCAACATAAAAGCTATTAAATGAATGAGTTTCTTATTATTTCTCCTTTTTTTAAATTGTTTGCTTTTTTACACTTCTTTGCTCTCATTAAATATGTACGGAAGAAGTTAGAAGGAGGAAGAGAACACAAGAAAAGAAGAGAGAAAGAAAGTAGAAAATAAGAATTCATGATGAAAATCATAAAAAGTAAAACAAAAATATTGGAATTCAACCGAAAAAAAAACCGAGACCCCTATTGACGGCAAATTGGCAGGTGAAAAGCTTAAGGAAGTAGGAGACATCTGTTACGTAGGAAGCAAAATAACCAGTGATGGACGAAGCAAATAGGGTATAGAAAGTAGGTTGGCTCAGGCAAGGAAAGCATTTCTACAGAAAAGAAATCTATTGACATCAAAACTATAGATTTAGGTATTAGGAAGTTATTTTTGAATGTCTTTGACTGGAGGTGGCGCTCTATGGAAGTGAAATTTGAACTATTGGGGCAGCAGAAAAGAGGAAATTAGAAGCATTTGAAATGTGATGTTACAGGAGAATGATGAAGATCAGTTGGGTAGATAGGGTAACAAATGAAGAGGTATTAAGACGAGTGGGAGAAGAGAGATTAGTGGCGATTGCTCAAGAAGAGAAGATGATGATGATAATGATGATGATGATAATGATGATGATGATGATGATGATGATAACTGTTGTTTTAAGGAGCCTAACATCTAGGTTATCGGCCCCTAATGGTTTGGATGATAGTGAAGGATGAGATGAAAATGTAGTGAAAACTATAACTAATACTAACTACAGCCTTACAAACTAAAAGGTGAAATGGTAAACAAATAAAGAATAAGGCAAACAATGGACAGAAGGAAAAGAAATGCCCACAACCCTCGAAGAATGAGGATTGAGGGACTTGGAAGGATGGAGAACCAGAACAGGCAGATAGGAAAGGGAAAGAGCAGAAGGTCCACCCCAGAGGCACCGGAAAAGGGGGAAAAACCGGACCCAGCTCAAGAATCCCTCGGGGTTGCCAACTCCCGAACTCACCAGCCGTGAGCCCATGAGTGTGTAGCACTATCCAGGGTGCACCATAAGTGGTGGGGCTGCACACACCCTGCCTCCTATGAAGAGATGATATAGGTTGGTAGTACACTTACTAAGAACCCAGGAATAGCAGCAAACTTAGATATGAAAAAAGGGTCGAGGACAAGATAGTAATAATGTGGGTTTTACGTCTGTTTTAACTACCATGGCTTTAGAGACGACGGGGTGCCGGAATTTTGCACCGAATGTGATCCTTAGCGTGCCAGTAATTCTACTGACATGTTCGAGGACATGAACTGTACCGGTAGATCAAAAGACTGAAGACTAAAACAACTACAACAACAATTTGATTGTGTGATTTTTGTTTCCCGTAGAAACAATAGCCAGATGTATTACCACCTCTTTTTCTCTCTTCTGTTTTACCTTCATTCCCAGTGCGACAGACACAAGCTTTAAAAAAGATTTGTTTCGCTCGGGGTTTCTAAAAGCACTTAAATAGACATCTACGTAAAACATGACAATCATTCCATTTTCAACCGACATACAGGCTATTAAATGAATGAGTTTCCTCTTCTTTTTTTAATTGCTTGCTTTTTACGCTTCTTTACTCTAATAAAATTTGTACGGAAGAAGTTAGAAGGAGAAAGAAGGTACAAAGAGAGAAGTTTTCAAGCTCGGTGTTATAGAGGGCTTTGGATGTAGGGAGAGAGGTGTGGTGGGGCGGAGAGGGGAGGAACTAAGTGATGCGACCGCAACGAGTACTCTGGCACGTGCTGACATCTGGCGGCGAGTGAGAGAGGTGTCGCCATCCCAGCCCGGCTTGTAAGAGCAGAGTTTGCTAAACTATGGAGCGCGTACCTGTACTCTGGTAACAGTATCGTTGGAATACTTCAATAGTACATTATGCAACGAGCCTACAATGGCAATAATTAAGACACGCGTATGTTTATAATTTCCATACTAGTGTCTTAATTACCATTATAGGCGAGTAGCATACGACTGTTTATGTTCGACGATAATTATAACTATTTTATGTTCAAACATAAATATTCATAAATATCTGTCGAGATTTCACCAGTTTTATGTACTGAACAGAGCACATGGGACGCAGAGAATACCTTGTATTTGACCATGGCCTTCTCTATTACCCCACTACGACACTCGCCACGCAGTGAAATTTAAAATAGGGGGCCACGGAAGTGAGCGCAGGTGCGATGCTATCCTCGCCTAATTGTTCACACAACTGTTTCTTGAGCTCTGATTGGTGGGAAAAACTGTATCATAATGAAAACTTGAAGTCTACTATAATGAGCCTCATTACAGTACAGTTTTCTGACATATAATATTTACATTTCGCCAGGGTAACATAAAAACGTATTAAAGCTAATAATTACTGGTATATTTATATCATGGACACACCCCTACAGGTCAGCTGCGATTCTTCGCAAAATAGCTTGGTCACCCCTATCGTGAAATATGGATGCTGTTCAAATTAGAACAGGAGCGGAGGAATGAGAGAAGATAGCAAGAGAGAAATAATCGTGAATTTACTCTTACACTTCAGTCCGTTTTTATAAAAGATCTTTATAGGAGACGCAGCGAGTTGGTTGATTGGTTCCTTAGTTTAGGGGCTGCGACAACGCAGTCATGTAGTCCCGTGTACTTTGGGTGTGTGTAGAGTCTGTCTGATAATTGGTGTTAATTGTGATGAGTTTATTAGTGTGTGTTATCTGTTTTTAATTTAAGTAAGGACTGCAGTCGGTAATTTCAAGTAATTCCTACTTTTACTACCAAATGCTTCCGTCCACGACACCTAGCTGTGAACTTGGCTACTAGATGCCATCGCAACCGGCACCTGGAGACGAATGTTGGAACTTAAGAGCATTAATCAAATCTAGCCTTCAAATGTTTCTTCACACAATTGAAGTTAGTGGAAGGTTGTTTTACATGCCATAGAGTAAATCTATGACATGGGCCCGCCAATTTACTTCCCCTCCGAAGGAAGGTATACTGAGGGATTTTGAACGCTCTTAAAAAATCTGACGACTTAGGCCGGGTTTGAACCCGCGACCTTGGGCATAGAAGCTCAGCATTCTACCAACTACGCCACTGAAACAGACGCATCGAGTAAAGTGAAGAAAACAACTTTTTAAACAATATTATATTTAATACAAATTAAAAATCACTAAGCGTATAAAAATCTATAAGCTTAAAGCCGTCATAAAAAGAAAGTAGGCTAATTTCCATTTACAGATGGAGATACGTAGGCTACATCTATTAGGTTAGGTAGAAGACAAAACTTTAACTTCTTTTAACAGATTTAAATATTTTATTATGTACGGGTAATACTGTATGAACTTTGGCAGTTGATAACGAATAGATTAATTAATTAATTATATTTTTTTCTTCCGAATTTGGCCGCTTGTGGACCGCATGGAACCTAAGGCTTTCTGGTTAATCTCCTCTTATCTTCCCAAAACCTCTTCATTCGTTCACTTCTGATCTTTAGCTCCTTCTCGGATATTACCAGTTTGGCTCTAATTTTAGGTGTTTTCTCCTCGAACATCTTGATGTTGTCAATTCGGTTTCTAAACTCTTTTCTGTTGTGGATCACAACCACTGTGAGTCCACTTTCCTTGGCGTCTCTTTTAACCTCTTCTACCCACTTAGTTGTAGCCTTCAGCTCTGTAAAATACTTGAATATCCTCTTAGTCAGTCGGTTCTCGTCCATTCTCACCAAATGTCCGTAGATTTTCAACCTTCGCTTCCGCATTGTGACGGTAATTTTTTCAGTGTGTTTATCGAGGTCATCATTATTTCTGTTCTTCCATGATTTATTTATTTATTTATATATGAATTTATTTATTTATTTATTAGAAAGAGAAAGCAATGCCGACTAACTGCCAACCGATAACACTGTCATAGTCCACCTATAACTATCGGCAAAACTTAGGGCAGTCCTGTTAATGGAATATGGATACTGTTGTCTTCTGTTCGGATGAGAACAGGAGATGAGGGAAGAGAAGTGATAACAAAAGATGGAGAATCGTGAACCAGTTAACTTCCAAGCTACTCTCATACTCCACTCCGTTACGCTTTTATAAGAGACGAAGACAGGAGCAAGGATAAAACTTGAAGAACACAAATTTTAGACATATTATACTTAATACCACTTTAAAATCACTTAGCGTCTATATCTATTAGCGTAAAACTGTCATAAAAAGAAAGTTATTTTCACTCACTGACAAAAGTTTTTAAGACGCGTGATCCATTAGGTTAAATACAGGGAGGTATAAAGATGGGAACCATTTACAGAGGTAGTTGTTGCATTTGAGGGGCTTGGACATCGTGATCTTTCAGCCCCGTGTACTTGGGTTTGTGTACAATTTGTCTTATAGCCTATGTCATTGTGTTGTCCGTAGTAGGGCTAGCTGTGTGGCTCGGTGTAAACGCTCTCGCCTGCGGAGGCCAAGATAGCGGGTTCAAACCGGGCCGAATTCGTCGGATTGTCTAAGAGCGTTAAAAATCCCTCAGTACGCCTTCCTTCGGAAGGGAAATAAAGCCGGCGGTCCCATGTCATAGATTTATGGCATGTAAAAGATCCTTCCACAGACTAAACTTGCGTGAAGTTAAATTTCTAGGTTAGATTTCATTGTAACGCTCTATCAAAGTTCCAACGTTCACCACGAGGTATCAGTGACATCTGGTAGCGAAAGTTGGAACTACTTGAAATTGAACGGAACTTGTAGCTCACCCAATGGGTGTCCGCTTGAGGCAGCTACAGCCTCTGGCGAGCCGAACATGTCCTCGGACACTCCCGGCACTAAAATCCATACGATAAATAAATAGTGGGGTCGAATCCCGGCGCAATCAGTTGGCATTTGAGGCTGCACACATGTGAGGTAGCCGTGTCAGTAGATTTACTGGCACGTTAACACTTAGAGCGCGGGCGCCGTAATATTACTGTTACGTGCCACCCCCTAGTGGCACGTTTGTTAACTGGATTACGGTGGGTAGGAAGCACAACACCAATTACTGCTTAAAGAAATAATTAATTTTATTGCAGCCAGAAAAATACACTACTCAACAGCAATTATTACCTTACTCCAGTTTCCTTACGGCGAGAACACTTCCCCTTTCACTTGTCAACAGACCACAGTTAATCCTCTTCGCTAATGAGTCCTGTCCCGTACGCTAGCTGGAAATAGCTGCACCCAGCCTGTCACCGTACTACACACTGTTTCACAAGCACCACAATCACTTCTGTCGCACTGGAAATAAACACACTCGCTCAAGACACAGTTCCTCTGTAGGAGTCTCACTTCCCCGCTCCACTAGGGGTTTCGCAAGTCACCACACTTCTGTCGCTCAGGATAATCGCTCACACTAGCTCGTAAAACACAACAACCACTGCTTGACAGGTCGCACATATATAGCAGGCCGGTGACTCAATAAATGCTTCTAGATCCATCCAGGGTTCACGGCTTCTCGAGGTTTCCATCGCTGGTCCAGTCACGAATATTCTGGACTATCCCTTTGTCATAGTAGCCCTGTTGCATAAGGAGCACGCAATACAGGAGGCAGGGCACAGCCCAGCCCTGGGGCAGTTGTGACTCATGCGGCGAGCGATGACACAAACTCACAGCCGTAACATTACGTTCGAAGGTAACATTTTAAAACTGCGGCGAGCGTAATATTAGGTTCATTGATTTCTCGCGCTTTGTGTTGGAGACGAACGTAATATTACAGCTCTAGCACTCGCGTGTGGGGGCCAGTAAGCATGAAGTTGCACATACTATCGCTAGATAGCACCACGTCACTGTTCAGTGGAAGAATATCGATCTGTTCGAAGGCAAGCGATGCAAGTTCAAGTAGGTCAAGTCTGTTTTCCTTTCCTTTGTTTTATTCTTTGTGGACAGATTTTTCTCTCGCAAAAAAGTTTAGTTTATTCTAAGACTAGTACATATATTTGGGGTTATAATTCGCATTACAGATTCTGAATCTGACGCAACCGAAGAGACAGTTCTCCCTTCTACTTCTGCCAGCGCGTCCGCTCGTTCCAGGACGAGAGCGTGCGCAACAGCTGTTTACGCCTTTCTTTTTACATTATGGTGTTTTTTTCATCGAGTCGGATTTTTATTAAATTTGTAGTGTAAGGATTCGGAAATCGAACGGACTTTTCAATTTATTTGTAACTCAAACCACATTCAGTTTGTGCCATTCTGAACATAACCATAAATTCTGGAAATCAGCCAGCACAGGGGTGAGGAGCAATATTTAAGGCATCAGCAGGGTAAGTGTTAAAGGACCCCTTCAGGGCAAAATTCCGGCACCCCGAATCTCTAAAAGACGTAGTAGTTAAAAGGGAAGTAAAACCAATAAAATTGAAACCAATTGAAAACGATTAATCTATTGGTCGACTGACCCTACGATTGATTAATTGGCTTTCCGAATAACAGATTAATCGGCTAACCATAGAATTGATTAATTGACTAGTAGACACAAGACAAGGAAATACGTTTAAATGAGAGGTCATCGCTTAGGGCGTAAGTTGAGTTACGTTTATTTCCGAATGATGTATAGAAATCCAAAAAGGATAGTTTTGTCTAAATATACAAAGATTATTACCTTCTTTCTGTTAACAACAACCAAATAAGAGTCATTGACAGTGGAAGGACAAACATCAATCAAATTGGGAAGGGATTCGAAAACATAAAATGAAGAATCTTCATCAAAGATTTTGAATTCTTGTTCAATGTTTTCAATTTAGGAACATTATGTTTTCCTCTCGTAGAGCCTCCGTGGCTTAGGCCTCTCACCGCTGGGTCCGTGGTTCAAATCTCGGTCACTCCATGTGAGATTTGTGCTGGACAAAACGGAGGCAGACAGGTTTTTCTCCGGGTACTCCGGTTTTCCCTGTTACAATTTCATTCCAGCAACACTCTCCACTATCATTTCATTTCATCTGTCATTCATTTAATCATTGCCCCAGAGGAGTGCGTCAGGCCTCGGCAGCAGGCACAGTTCATATCCTCGAAGCTAGATGGGGGCTTCATTCATTCGATTCCCTGACCCGGTCGGAGACTGGAAGCAGGCTGTGGATTTTCATTTCATGTTTTCCTCTCATACGAGCTATCCCACAGTAGGCCTATTCAGATGTTCAATGCGCTAATGCTATTGTTCTGTTCCTCATATAGGCTCCAGGTCCGGAATCTATCAAAAGCTACATCGTATTTTTGTTGTTAGTTCATTTTAGGGACTTCTAAATCTCGGTCATCAGCCCCGTATATGTTAGTGTGTGTTGAACATGTGTGACGACCTGTGGTGACTGTAGTAGATTATTTTATTTATTTAGCGTATGGCATTTAGGGCCGGGATTGTCCGAGGACATGTTCGGCTCGTCAGAGGTTATAGCTGCTTCAAGCAGACAATCATGGGGTGAGCTGCAAGTTCCGTTCAATTTCAAGTAGTTCCAACTTTCGCTACCAGATGTCACTGACATCTAGTGGTAAACGAAATCTAACCTAAAAATTTGGCTTCACACAAGTTTAGTTAGTAGAAGGATTTTTACATGCCATAAATCTATGACATGGGACTGCTGGCTTTGCTTCCCCTCCGAAGGAAGGCATACTGAGGGATTTTAACGCTCTTAAAAAATCCAATGACTTCGGCCAGGTCTAAACCCGCGATCTTGGGAACAGCAGTTCAGCATGCTACCAACTACGCCACTGAAGCCACTTACTGTAGTAGTGGGTATAGGTGTATTAGGGAACGAGATCGGATAGATACCTCGGGAGTTGAAATAGGGTACTCTACTATCCCGGTATTTTCCTGAAGGGAGTGTGGAAAAACCATGAATAACCGCTGTAAACGTCGGGATTCGAACCCTCGATACTCGGATTTGCTGCAGTTGTCCAATACGGTCGTGGTGCACGATTTAACCAAAATTACTTTGTTTTGAATTTAACCACTGTCTTAGAAATTCGTCTTTTTAGTCTCTGCATTGGTCCACCTCATGGAGTAGTGACTAGCATTGTTGGCTGCAGGGGCAGATGACCTAGTAGTTCCGCCCCTTAAAACAACAATAACTAACTATTCTTGGCTGTCACCCCTGAGGTCCGAGTTCAATTATTCTCGGCTCTGCCAAGGATTTTAAATCTGGTCTGAAGATTGGAATGGAGTTCACACAGCCTCGTGAGCCATAGCTGGGACAAAGTGGGGTTGATTCTTAACTTAGCCACTCTAGACGTGGATTTCCGTGGTTTCCCACTTCTACTCCAGGTGAATGCTGGGATGGCTCCTAACTTTACGGCCAAGACATCCTCTTATCCAATTCCTAGCCTGAGTTACAAATAGGCTATACACACTGGTACAGCCATCACAACAACACAGCGTGTTATGTCTACCCCTTATTAGCCTGTTCGCGTTTCCAACAGTGTCGGGGAGGAGATGCGATGAAAGTCGATTTGGCGTATGCCTTTTAAGACCGGATGCCCTTCACGACGCCAACTTAATAAGTGATGAAATGAATGAAGATGAATGAAACTTGGCAAGGATGTGGAAGGAAGCGACCGGGGCCTGTCGGAAGTTGAAAATAGGAAACCACGGAAAACCATTTCAAGGTCGGTCAACGGTGAGGCACGAACCCACGTCTACTGAGTCTGCAAATAACATGGCCGCGTGACCTAGCACTGCATATTACCGCTATCAGCCCGTCACAGTAACACAGATTAGACAAATTCTACACACATCCAAGTACACGGGGCTACAAGATCACGATGCTGAAAACCCTTTAAATATATACACAAAAAAATGTACATTCTTAACCCTTGAGAACTGGCGTGAAAAAAACATGACACGAGGACTGGCGCCGGGTCATTTTGACCCATAGTGTGTCACTCCCATTTTGTCGTAGTTGTACGGATTTCAATGAAGTAATTTTACACCTGGTGTCTTCCTATGAACTATTCCCAATATAAAATGAGCTTTATTTATAGTATTTAAGATTCAACATGCAGAAAAATGACAATAATTTCCGTAACAGTATGATTGAACTTAATAGTGGCGGCAAAGCAGTCATCTCGATTTTTTGAACAAAGAAGCTGATAACATGAAGTATAACATAAATTTCTCGCCAAATCAATACTTTTTACTTACATAAAAATTCTACAGGTCAGTAAAAAGTATTGATTTGGCGAGAAATTTATGTTATACTTCATGTTAACATGGTCAATACGGAACCTGGAATGAGTGCAAATAAAGAAGCTGATAACCAAGGTGTCCCTAGACCTTAAACATGGATCAGCAAGAACGTGAGCTATGTGATTGTACTACACCAAAATAGGTGGATTTTCCCACTGATTTTTAACATATTGTTCCAACTAACGTAAGCCGAAAATTGACACGTGAGGACTGGCACCATGGGTAAATCTGACCCGACCGTAAATAATATAGAAATAACTTGAGTGTTCAAAAAGCCATGGATATGTTAGTTTTGCAGTGTGAAGTTCAATATTAGCAAGGAAGGTACAGTAAACGACAGGAAATGAGGGCTGACCAAAACGAAAATATAGAGCATTATTTAAGTCTCGGGTCAAAAATACCCATGCGCCAGTCCTCGCGGGTTAAACTGAAAAACGAGTCCAATATATTTTCGTCGCATTTTGTTTGGACAGAAATAGCCCTTTGTTTGTTTGCTTGTTTGTTTGGATGGTTGGTTGGTTTGTTGCAGAGTTAATAGTGTATTGTCTTTTCAAAGATCTTGACACTTGAACCTAGTGCCCAAATTTCAGATTAAAAAAAACAATAATAATAAAATAATAATAATCATATAAACACAATAGGCTAATAGAAATTCCTGCCCAACCACCTTTCGTGATCTAGTGGTGCATCTTGAGACTCCAGTTCCTCGGGTTCTGAATTCGAATACCAGTCCTGGTCCGAGTGTTGAAATGGCGTGCACTAAGCCTATCCAGGATAAATTAGAAGATATGTTTTTTTTTATCTCCAAACTCACATCAAGAATAGGCTACAGGCAAATTCCATAGCAGTATGTCTACTCGACTTAAGGCTATGGTCATCCCATTCTCAGTTCTAGCCCGAATTGCGAGTGCACAAGAACGACACATGTCATCGTTAAGCATCGATATACACCCAAGGATACGGAGATGATGACGACGATTACCCAAATCTCTATATTGAGACCTTTCATATGGGGTGATGATCTCAATATAGCAGCAAGAATGAACAAATGAATATCCGTGCAGGTTAGTATTTGATTGGCGTGGCACAGCGATAAAATTCTCACCTGCTGTGCCCAAGGTGGTGAGAAGCATATCCCAAGGCAGTCATTTGCCAATACTGAGAGTGCTTAAATGTGAAACACCCGTGTAAAAGATCCCCATCAGGGACTCTTTAAGTCGCAGTCGTAAAATGGGACGTAAAACCCTCTACATAATAACGACATCTTCGTGTTGATGAAGTGTATCTAAGAACGTTGAGACATTTTTCATTATGAAATTAACTTTTACTTGGTCCTTCAGGATTTGGTGCTTCCTTTAGGAACGTGAGTCTAATTGGTCCATAAGTCTATCATAGTTCTAAGGCATTAGGGCCGAAAGGCTATAAGCATGCGTCCAGCGAAGTCAGCGGATTGACAGATTTCGCTGCGCGCGGGTCCAATCCAGACCAGACCACCACCAATCTCATCTACATCGCTTCGAAATGTTATTCTTCAGTGTTTTTTATGATCAGTATAAACCCATGAACCTTTATTACAGTGATCTAAATACCTACAGAATGAAGTATTTTGTAGAAAAACAACTCACATACAGTAATTGCTGTGTTGTTTTTAAGGTTAAAGATGACGAGTTCACGGCACGCTAGCCACTCCTCATACCACTCCCTTAGGTCGTAAGCTTGAATAAGGCAGTGAAGTGTGTAGATCCCCGCTAGCATATAAACATTATCCAGACCGCGGTTTAAAACGCATCTCTCTCCGCCGACTCTTGAACGTGGCAATTATGCCTGGAGGAGACTCGTAAAGTGGAGGCGTAAAAATGAATATTACATAGCCTACATGGTAGTGGCATCTGTTGGCGACAGCGTCAACTTCGTGCAGCTCCGTTACTCGGTCTCGAAGGACGCGTAGGTAATGCAGTAAGCTGCACTGGCTCTTGAACTTGCTAAGGTCGGAATATTGAGACGGTCTTTCTCTAAATTAAGTGGCGTTTTTTTACTGTAAAATTCAAATTCAAACTTGTAGGCATATCATGCCGTCTTCAAATACCGTAAAACTGATTTACGATAGGCTGGCTTCTTATTTGAAGAATCAAGAATGCCATATACTGTAAATACTCATTCTTTTTTCGAAAACAACAGACAAGCAATGACGATTTATTGACAAATCAATTCTTAACCCGAAGATCTTGGATATTCTGTATCGATCATTCGCAATATTGTAGATTGTCAAACTAGTGATTATTCATTACAAGCTGTGCTCAAAATGTCCTATCTGAATGTCGGCATGGCTCTCACCTTGTAATGACCAAGGTTGCCCGCCTCTTCACGTAATGGCTAGCATTCTTGGCTGTTACCACGGAGGCCAATTTCGATTCCCGACTCTGCCAAGAAATTTAATTGTGGTTTGAGGGCTGGAACGAGGTGCACTCAGCCTCGGGTGGTCCAAATGAGTAGAGGGGGTTTGATTCCCACCTCAGCCATCCTCGAAGTTGTTTTCCGTGGTTTCCCACTTCGTCTCCGGGCAAATGCCGGGATTGTACCTAACGTAGGGCCACGGCTGCCTCCTTCCGTCTTCCTTGCGTATCCCTCCAAATCTTCCCATCCCTTCCTATTCCTCATAAGGCCTCTGTTCGCTTAGCAGGTGAGGCCGCCTGGGCGAGGTGCTCGTCCCTCCTCCCCAGTTGTATCCCCTGACACGATGTTTCAAGTTCCAGGACACTGTCCTAGAGGCGATAATGATGGGATCCCTCGCTGAGTCCGAGGGAAAAGCCAACCCTGGAGGCTAAACAGACATATTTATATCTTGTACCCCACCCATTCATTGGGCATATTCGAGTTGACCAGCTGAAGAGCTACAAATGACAATTGTGTATAGACAACAAATCTCTACATCAGTAATAATTACTACACTTAAGCTACTAACGAGGGAAGTACCCCAACTCGAACGGCTAAAACCGACTGGCAGTGCGGTTAACATACGAAGATATGTCTGGTCTACTACCCATTACGGGCATATATCTGTAAAACCCCGCATTAGTGTACAATCAATGTTTGGAAGTTACGGCGTCCAAAGATTGCAGAAACACAATTCTCAGCAAAAACTACCGTGCAACAGGCAATTTGGACCATTATATTAGGGAAAATCCATTCCTAGCAATTGGTTAGACCTTTAGCATATATGTGGTAACATTACAAATAGATTGCAGAAACACAATTCGCAGCAGAAACTACCGTGCAACAGGCAATTCGGATCATTATAAAGAAACAGATGTGGTGCAGTATCATCTGGCAAAAGGTTGAACACTTGCTTGCAACAAGAAATCTTATCACATGCAGTACCGTGTTGACATAGTCATCTTTCCCACTATAGAAGATACTGTGTTGTCCTTCATTCGACGTCGAAGTGTAAATGTGGAGTTGCAATGAAGTGATTAAAAATCAGCGGAATGGAACAATACGCACCCTTAACAAGAGCAACAAGTAGGCATAGCCTACTCCATTATTTACAATGTTCTCGCATTGCAATAGTCCAAACACGAATGCCATGTGATCACATTATCATATAGGCTACTCAGATGGCGCTGGCGACCGAACTCGCACTTTTACAGATGAATGGCATTGGTAGCTATTGACATAGGTACAACTGTTACTTAAAAACCCACTTTCAGTTGGTTTTCGTCGTTCGAGCTGGAATACTTCTCTTGTAAGTGTTGTAACGGGTTTTCTTGTATTTTGTTTTTAGAGGGCAGAGACTCTCTGTGAGTGTCACTGTAAAGCTACTAGCAACCCGCCCCGGCTTCGCCCCGGAACAGTTGTGAATGTAAGGTGATAGGCTACTTTTAACCAAGGTCTTATAAGATCTCCTTGTATACGAAATTAGTCGTTTTCCCTCCAGCAGTGAACACGAAAGCTAACTCGTAAACCGTCGCCTCAGTTATTGAATGGAGATTGTTGGAAGAAATGAAAACGTAAAAACACTTAAGCTATAGTGGACGAAGTATTTAAGATTTAAGATATGCTCGCGCGGACTCTTTTGTAGAACCTTTCATGGTGATCAATTCTTACACTACCGGGTGAGTTAGCCGTGGTCGTTACGGCATGACTGCTGGCAGTCGCTCACTTCCGGGAGGCGAGGAGGTTCGAATCCCCCCGCCGGCAACCTTGAAGATAGTCTTCTGTGGTTTCCCATCTTCCTTCCAGGCAAATGCCGGGGTTGGTCCCTAACTATAGGCCACAGCCGCTACCTTCCAACTCCTCGTCCTTCCATCCAAACCTTCCTCCCCAACGGTACATATAGCTCACCCATTGGGTGTCCGTCTCGAAGAAGCTACAAAAACTGGCGAGCCGAACATGTCCTCGGACACTCCCGGCACTAACAGCCATACGCTAAAAAAAAAATAATCTTACACTCATAGTATATTGATAGGCTATTTTTAACGGTTTGCCCAGCGTAAGCTTAAAGAACGCACGACACCAGGTTTTTTTTCCCGACCGTCTCACTGAAATCGTTACTGCTTACCTTCCTTTGATCATAAATAAACTATTTTCTACAGAAACCTTCCTCGAGATATCCTTTGCAGAATGGTGAAAACCGAATCAAAATCCCTCCAGTGGTTCTCGAGATTACCCGTGACATCCAAGAATCGGGGACATTGTTTTATACTATGTAGAGATTTGTCTTGCATATTTGGATCTGATGATACTCACTTGACGAGCGAAACATGTCATTCCTTAGTTTTCTTCAATAGTCCTTAACAATACAGGGTGTCACAAAAATGTATGTCACAAATCGCAGGACACATTCCTCACACGAAGACGAAGAAATTATGTTATATGAACATGGATCCGGAAACGCTTTGTTTCCATGTTATACCTCATTGTCTCCAACTCATTAATCATGGGAACCACAGAAGAATAGCACGATCTAATCATGGGGAACATGCCGTGTTGGTTACGTTTGGTTATTGAACCCGAGGAGGTTATGCTGACTGGAATCGAACGTGGTTCTCAGAGACTGTGATCTCAGTATAAAGGTTCCACGAGGGAACGAACCCGAGGTCTGTGGAGGGAGTTTCATTGTAAAAACCCCTAGAGAGAAGTGTATATTAAATCACTGGTGTGATTTCAGTTGCAGTGACATTATTTATTAAAATAATGAAGGGAAATTGAGCAGAATACAGCATTATTAGACTACTTGGTGTAGGCTATATGGGGCTTGGAGCACTGCAAGTGCAGAGGTTGACATTTTTACAAATAGGCCCAGAATTGTAGGAGGTGTTCAGTGGAGCCAAGTCAATCATTCTGACCTCATTATGTCGTCTGGAAGAGGGTGAGGGCCTGAATAATGACTCAGTTCTTCCCCGACGGAGAATGGATTTGAGAATGGTGGGGAGAGATCACAAGGAAAATCATTGATTACTCGTGATTGGAGTAACGAAATGACATAAGACTTGCCCACAGGTGAATCTTTAGACTGGAGGCTAATTTTAGAGCCTTTAATCTGCGAAATTGACGCATATTTAAGGAAGTGCGGAAGGACCGTAGGACTATCATTGTTCGCGGCGGGATTTGAGGAGGTCGCCAGGGAATCCCCGGGAGATAGCGTCCCCACGCTATAGAGAAAGGAATTAATATTAATTAATTGGCCGAGCGATTCTTTAGCACGCAGATAGTTCTGGGATCAGTGAAAGAAAAGGAACCCAATGAACATGGTTTCGAGACCAGAATCATGCTGGGAGAGGAGCCGAGATCCCGCGGGAAGATTGCGCTCTACTTTCTGTGTGAATCCGATATAAGGAGGTCGACCCTTAGCAGAGCAGTTGGTTGCACTTCAGTCTTAGGTCAGTCTTACCCTAGTTGGAGCCAGTCTCACACCAGTTTGTCACAGTTTGTCAAGAGAGGCGCAGACAGTCGTCATGGCGGAACATATGTTGGTCCGGTGCATGAAAGGACGCCCGCACAAAGAGTTCTACATTGAGTGAAGCATTTAATAAGCTTTTATTAATAATAATCGCGCTGCAGGTATACTCAGCAGTACGAACAATGGCGTGTTCACGTAGGAAGCATCGTGTAAGATGAGTGGCAGAACTATTGTAAATAATAATAATAATTTGTGTAAAGTTATGGACAGTGTTAAGCGCAATGTATCAAATATCGACTGATCATACATGTATAATTACGCTTGAATGCGCTGGGAGAAACTTTACGAAGCATTTGGTAATGTTTTAAGGATACCAAATAATAACGCTCAGGACGGAAGTTAGCATATCTATGCGACGCAGGAAGCTTACCGTAGGAGTATGTATAAAAACTGTTGGTGAATTCCGAGGGCAGGTAAACCAGACTTTCAATCAGGAGTTGGTAGGAGCACGGGAGATGCCGTCGACACCTGCAATTTTGATATCTTTGCTAGGGAATTTCAAGCAATGAAAAGTGTACACAGTGACGTGTGTTATGTATAAAGCATATGTAAAATATCTTTTAAAGTAGTGGTTTTATAAGTGTTATAAAGTGTCACATGTTTGGGAGCAATAGCTTCCTTATAGAAATGCAAAGTGCCGTATGGTTAACGGAAGTTGTGTGTCATAAAATGTGTGTATTCAAGATGAAAATGTCGCGTTAAACCTGCATATGGCAGGCGACTTGGAAGGATATGATTGGTTGGAGCCACCATGAGAAGCCTTGAGATATGTGAGTACTCCACAAATTATGGTTAATTAGAGAATATAGGCCACTGCATGTGACGTGATTTCAGTAAAGATGCCAGTAAGAATCAGATTAGGAGGTAGACCCTCCAGGTTTAATCATTATTGTGTTGATTTTTATAGAGTTGAGATGTTAATGTGCATCAATAAGTGGATTAATCATTACCACTATTAATTAAGATGGCAATCAGTTATGTAAATGTTACGAGCACAGTTGTTCGAGTTTTGAGATGATTGGTTGTGTCGGATTTTGGTAAATTATGTCAGAAATATAATAATAATACTAAGGAAGGATTTGGTAATTTATTTCAGTGAGAATAATAATAATAAGGAATGATCTTGGTAAATTATGTCAGTGAGAATAATATCATAACAATTATGAATATAAAAGGTATTAATGAACGCATCAGGAAATTATTGTAAACAGGAAATAATTACGCTAATTGCAAGACTTATCGATCCCAGCAGTAAGATTATACAGTAAGATTACATTACGGGATTAAAGAAAGAGTTTGATATCAGAATATTGTATTAATGGGAATATAATTATTCCAGGAATGGAAGAGCTTTTAGTGAATTGAATTTGCAGCTTATGTGAGAAGCTTATAGAGTAATTGATAGATTTCTCTTAATATTATAGGACGAAGTCGTAACATTAGGTAAGGAGCCAGGTGGTCTATTCTACGTATGAAATCTCCTATGCCGGGGGCATAGCGGAGATATACTTTGTGCCAGAGTGTTTAGTGTTGGACCCTAACTCTGATGAAGAATGTGAATGTTCCGGGTTGGAATCCCGTGATTAGGTGCGAGGAAAACGAGGACACCTCGACGCTCTAATGATTCCCCGAGAACTTATTATTGTGAGTGATTCGGCTTGTTGAAGCGAACCTCATACCGGCAGCATTGGGCTGACCGCATATTATTTAAGACACCGGTTGCCTATGAGACCAATGTTTTACGAACCTCGTACCTTCATGTTGAATGGACCTGTTTGGTGCCAGTTATTATTTATCCTCGGGGTAGGAATAAATATAAAGCTCATTCACTACCTGTGTGCATAATATTTAGTTAAAATCCATTGAGATATGTGTGTCATTGGGAGCACAGTTTGTCTTGTAAAATCTTACAATGCTTTGGAAATAAGCCTTTAAACATAAAAGCGGGGGTCGAGCTAGGGTGGAAACCCAACCCACTGCTATTGTATACCGACCGCTCGAGGAGAGGGTCTGGGGACGGCCAGACGGACCGTAAAAGTAAGGTTGAAAGGAACAGATTTTAGACCCTGTTGATGACATGAATGAAATATTGTTATGTTGAGTAATGAAGCCATGTGGTTTAAGAACACATTGATAATTATATATTATCCTGATGGTTCATGATTTTAGCTATCTAACGAATGGTTAGACGTTGCATTTATACTGTCACTGACAACTTTTTCAGAAGTTGGTTACCAGATTCCACAGGCTACGCGCGCAAGGTAGTTTGATTATACCATCCGACACAACAATAACATAACGTTTTAAATTGAAATCACAAACGGCATGCAGTGGAACTATATAAATAAATAGTGGAGTAGGGGTAGCTTACATAAATATGGAGTTGCACGTAGTTTGCTGTGCAACACCAGAATAGGCTAATGCATGTGAAGCATTTGGTGGGAAAAGAAAGATCAAAACACACACGGTACACATAATTGTCAAATTAAGAAGGTTTTTATGAATCAGTATTGTTGTGATATTAAAGAAGTCACATTGTATGACAGTAGTGTCAATGTACAGTTTGTTTCTGAAGTTGTACGTGCATCAGCGCACTAGAATATCTTTGTGATGTTCACATAAGGGTAAAGGTTTGTGGTATGATATGATTTTATTATGATTATATTATGTTCAAAAAAAGGAAGGAAGCTTGTAGTTTAACGTGACCGTTAATCTTGAGATCATGAGCCACGGGACCTCCTTTTTACGTGGAATCCGAACCACAGGACATGGCATTTCACTTCGAAAATCTCACATGCATTGACCGGGAATCGAACCCGGACCGCCTTGGTGAGAGGCATACAGCTAGACCGCTGAGCCACCACGCCCCTTATATTATGTTCATATTGGTGGATTGTGGAAAGTAATTTTTGTTTGCTTTTGTTTTATGGTTATGGGGATTGTTTTATTTTGTTAAAAGCCATGATTTTATTTACTGAATTAAAGTTTTAGAATAGAGTTGTGCCTTATCATTGTAGAGTTGATACCTTTTAGCCTCAAATCCAAAGTATGCAACTGCTCAGTGGGAGGACGGTACACCCTCGAGTCCTGAAGCTAGCTGGAGGCAGAAGCATATTTTCCATCGAGATTATACGCATGGGTACATTATGTTGTCATTATCGTAGGTGCACCGCCAGTGTTTTGTTTTACTGTTCCAGTGAACAGTACGACCAAGGATCATGTAAGTATAAGAGATTCGTCACTTTTGGTTATAGAATTTCCGAGAGAGAACACCGCCTGAGGCTATGGATTGTACTGGCAAGTCTGGCAACATAAAAAGTAAAAAGCCATATGAGTGTAGCCTTTATTACACGTAATTTAACAGTATGTTCTGCGATGAGTTATTGATTATTGATGAAAATAACACAAACATAACTGCTCCTTTCGCTAGGCGCTGAAATATACGCCCAGATAGGAAAATAATACATTTTCATATATATCAAAAGTTGGCAATAGATTTGTCACGAAGGACACAGTTATGCCGTTCTAGAGCTTAATTCACCTTTAGGCTAATTAAAAATGCTCTCCTACTCTACAGAATTGTTGGGATATTCGATGAATATAAAGAAAACTGTCCAAATGCACACACTATATTGCCATAACCTCACTTTTTGCCTAGCATTTCGGCTTCCACCCATCCCTCCCCGTAGCCCTAAACCACAAATTTTATTGCAATGCAAAGGAGAATGGGTAAGAAAACAAACAAGAGACGAAATGCACACATTTATTCTCTATATATTTTTATTCGAGAGTAGGCCTAGTCCATATTGCCCACCAGTTTACACATGGTCAACACCAGGCAGATGAAAATTGCCGTATTGTTCTTACTATCATTATAATTCTTACATCCCAGTGCTTGGCAATTTTTCCTCCCTTGCAGTGGCATGATTGACTCTCAATTCAATTCAAATAAATAATCAAAATATTGAACAAATCAAAACAACCAACAACACCACGAAGAAAATCAATCAAAACAGAGTATTCCCGCTTCCGCCAGTCGATTTGATGTGAACGTTCATGAGTGCCAACTACGGAACCTTAGTGCTAAAATTAATTCTTCATTGGTTGGTAGAACATCCAGTACAGGGCCTTACTCCGACCCACGCGCTCCCTATTAACTGTCATCCCCCTGAGTACGACCTTGGCAAGCACACGGGTTACTACGTCGAGTTCATCACAGACTTGGCTCGTGCAATGGCAGTGTACACAAATGCTGAGATGGCAGATGCCCATTTAGCAGACGGCAATGGCGCTCGCGCTCAACGTTTGTGTCTCGGGAGAGATTTCCAGGACAAATGCGCCCAGACAGGAAAATGTTCGAAACCATACTTACCAAGTTTTGTAACGAGTTTTCTTGTATTTTGTGTTTAGAGGGCAGAGACTGTCTGTGAGTGTCTCTGTAGGTTCGGTAGTGTTTTGTAGAGCTATTTGTCTGGTATATTTGTATCCGATGATGATCTCTTGACGAGGGAAACATGTCATCCCTTAGTTTTCTTCAATAATCCGTAACAATATATTGTATCCTTCTAAGCAGTATGCATAAAAGTCTCAATATATAAATCTTAATCACATGCAATTTTAGCAGGTTATTTTGCACATATTCCAGTAATTGGATTTGTTTTGTGTTGACCGACTGCAAGTTACAATGTTAGTCTAATTGTTAATAAGGCAACACTGAAAAATGGCTTCAAAGCTATCTTAATAATAATAATAATATCGTATGGCCTCGGGTGCCTGGTGCAAGCTTTGCTATTTGACACCCAGAGGGTAGCTTGCATGTCGAATTTCGTAGTTCATTGACTATGAAAGTCACCGACAGTAGTGGCTACGCTGGCTAACGCGCAGCATTAGGCCATGGGGCCAAGCTCTCTGCTGACTCGGTAGACGCGTGGGTTCAAGCCCCACCGTCGGCTGTCCTTGAAATGGTTTTCCGTGGTTTCCCCATTTTCAACACCAGGCAAATGCTGGGACGGTACCTTCTGACAGGCCACGGCCGCTTCCTTCCACATCCTTCCCCAGTTTCATTCACCATCATTCATTTCATCTCTCATTAACTCCTCTCATGAGGTTGGCGTCAGGAAGGGCATTCGGCCGTAAAAACCATCGCCAGAAAGACTTCCATCGCATCTCATCCCCGACCCCGTTGGAAAAACGGGAATAATAAGGGGTAGACATACACATTGACTATGAAATCAAGGAGGTTAGATATTAGATATCTAATCTCCTTGAACACAATAGTGCTTTCTAGTAGAGAAATGAGGAACTTTGTGCTGGCGGAAACTCCCGAGATTAATTTTACCATTATGAACTCGGCCTACTGAATTCAAATGGGTTCTTTGACATGCCAACATCGTATGACATGCGTATCGTATTTTTGCCGCCTTTCAAAAATCACTTACCACGGTCAGGGGCGAACCTGCAATCTTGGGGTTAGTAGACCGACACGCTATCCACTCACCCACCGTGGCAAGCTAAAAGCTATCTTAAAACACAGATTATGAAACAAAAGTAGGTATAGGCTACACGGGCCCGATGACAAAAATGTCCCACATAACAACACAAGAGCCTACAGTAGCCCTTGGAAATTTAATGTTTTTCAGTCAGTCAACAGGATTGCACCCAATTGTAATCGGTGGTTCCCTAATCCTCAGTAAAAGTGTATTTAATAATACCATTAACAGGGTCATTATCTATGTGCACGCGAGTATACACGGCAATCTAAGCCGGCTGTGACTAGCACAGATCGCGGGCACGCGTTCGCGGTTCAGTCGGTGGTGGCTCGCTCCGCTGACTCATATCGTTAGTTCACACGTGTTTTGTCATTCATATGGACGTGTATCTGCAAAGCTTAGACGTTAGTGGTGTATTGGCTTTCACGGCCGGTGAATTAAAACTCAGCAATTCTTCTAGGTTTGCGCCGTGTCTTGTGTGGGGTTTCGCCTAGGACACCAAGCTAGGCTCATCGGCGGGCTCTTGGTGTCCCTGCCCGGACCCCCACAGGAGTATCGAACTGCGCGATACCTCCCTTTATATAGAGCGCAACTGCACTCCTTGACTGCGAGAACCAAAAGCTCAAGCAGCCGTAACCTCCCTATGAAGGCTTCCAAAAAGATGGTGTATTGGCTTTCACGGCCGGTGAATTAAAACTCAGCAATTCTTCTAGGTTTGCGCCGTGTCTTGTGTGGGGTTTCGCCTAGGACACCAAGCTAGGCTCATCGGCGGGCTCTTGGTGTCCCTGCCCGGACCCCCACAGGAGTATCGAACTGCGCGATACCTCCCTTTATATAGAGCGCAACTGCACTCCTTGACTGCGAGAACCAAAAGCTCAAGCAGCCGTAACCTCCCTATGAAGGCTTCCAAAAAGATGGTGTATTGGCTTTCACGGCCGGTGAATTAAAACTCAGCAATTCTTCTAGGTTTGCGCCGTGTCTTGTGTGGGGTTTCGCCTAGGACACCAAGCTAGGCTCATCGGCGGGCTCTTGGTGTCCCTGCCCGGACCCCCACAGGAGTATCGAACTGCGCGATACCTCCCTTTATATAGAGCGCAACTGCACTCCTTGACTGCGAGAACCAAAAGCTCAAGCAGCCGTAACCTCCCTATGAAGGCTTCCAAAAAGATGGTGTATTGGCTTTCACGGCCGGTGAATTAAAACTCAGCAATTCTTCTAGGTTTGCGCCGTGTCTTGTGTGGGGTTTCGCCTAGGACACCAAGCTAGGCTCATCGGCGGGCTCTTGGTGTCCCTGCCCGGACCCCCACAGGAGTATCGAACTGCGCGATACCTCCCTTTATATAGAGCGCAACTGCACTCCTTGACTGCGAGAACCAAAAGCTCAAGCAGCCGTAACCTCCCTATGAAGGCTTCCAAAAAGATGGTGTATTGGCTTTCACGGCCGGTGAATTAAAACTCAGCAATTCTTCTAGGTTTGCGCCGTGTCTTGTGTGGGGTTTCGCCTAGGACACCAAGCTAGGCTCATCGGCGGGCTCTTGGTGTCCCTGCCCGGACCCCCACAGGAGTATCGAACTGCGCGATACCTCCCTTTATATAGAGCGCAACTGCACTCCTTGACTGCGAGAACCAAAAGCTCAAGCAGCCGTAACCTCCCTATGAAGGCTTCCAAAAAGATGGTGTATTGGCTTTCACGGCCGGTGAATTAAAACTCAGCAATTCTTCTAGGTTTGCGCCGTGTCTTGTGTGGGGTTTCGCCTAGGACACCAAGCTAGGCTCATCGGCGGGCTCTTGGTGTCCCTGCCCGGACCCCCACAGGAGTATCGAACTGCGCGATACCTCCCTTTATATAGAGCGCAACTGCACTCCTTGACTGCGAGAACCAAAAGCTCAAGCAGCCGTAACCTCCCTATGAAGGCTTCCAAAAAGATGGTGTATTGGCTTTCACGGCCGGTGAATTAAAACTCAGCAATTCTTCTAGGTTTGCGCCGTGTCTTGTGTGGGGTTTCGCCTAGGACACCAAGCTAGGCTCATCGGCGGGCTCTTGGTGTCCCTGCCCGGACCCCCACAGGAGTATCGAACTGCGCGATACCTCCCTTTATATAGAGCGCAACTGCACTCCTTGACTGCGAGAACCAAAAGCTCAAGCAGCCGTAACCTCCCTATGAAGGCTTCCAAAAAGATGGTGTATTGGCTTTCACGGCCGGTGAATTAAAACTCAGCAATTCTTCTAGGTTTGCGCCGTGTCTTGTGTGGGGTTTCGCCTAGGACACCAAGCTAGGCTCATCGGCGGGCTCTTGGTGTCCCTGCCCGGACCCCCACAGGAGTATCGAACTGCGCGATACCTCCCTTTATATAGAGCGCAACTGCACTCCTTGACTGCGAGAACCAAAAGCTCAAGCAGCCGTAACCTCCCTATGAAGGCTTCCAAAAAGATGGTGTATTGGCTTTCACGGCCGGTGAATTAAAACTCAGCAATTCTTCTAGGTTTGCGCCGTGTCTTGTGTGGGGTTTCGCCTAGGACACCAAGCTAGGCTCATCGGCGGGCTCTTGGTGTCCCTGCCCGGACCCCCACAGGAGTATCGAACTGCGCGATACCTCCCTTTATATAGAGCGCAACTGCACTCCTTGACTGCGAGAACCAAAAGCTCAAGCAGCCGTAACCTCCCTATGAAGGCTTCCAAAAAGATGGTGTATTGGCTTTCACGGCCGGTGAATTAAAACTCAGCAATTCTTCTAGGTTTGCGCCGTGTCTTGTGTGGGGTTTCGCCTAGGACACCAAGCTAGGCTCATCGGCGGGCTCTTGGTGTCCCTGCCCGGACCCCCACAGGAGTATCGAACTGCGCGATACCTCCCTTTATATAGAGCGCAACTGCACTCCTTGACTGCGAGAACCAAAAGCTCAAGCAGCCGTAACCTCCCTATGAAGGCTTCCAAAAAGATGGTGTATTGGCTTTCACGGCCGGTGAATTAAAACTCAGCAATTCTTCTAGGTTTGCGCCGTGTCTTGTGTGGGGTTTCGCCTAGGACACCAAGCTAGGCTCATCGGCGGGCTCTTGGTGTCCCTGCCCGGACCCCCACAGGAGTATCGAACTGCGCGATACCTCCCTTTATATAGAGCGCAACTGCACTCCTTGACTGCGAGAACCAAAAGCTCAAGCAGCCGTAACCTCCCTATGAAGGCTTCCAAAAAGATGGTGTATTGGCTTTCACGGCCGGTGAATTAAAACTCAGCAATTCTTCTAGGTTTGCGCCGTGTCTTGTGTGGGGTTTCGCCTAGGACACCAAGCTAGGCTCATCGGCGGGCTCTTGGTGTCCCTGCCCGGACCCCCACAGGAGTATCGAACTGCGCGATACCTCCCTTTATATAGAGCGCAACTGCACTCCTTGACTGCGAGAACCAAAAGCTCAAGCAGCCGTAACCTCCCTATGAAGGCTTCCAAAAAGATGGTGTATTGGCTTTCACGGCCGGTGAATTAAAACTCAGCAATTCTTCTAGGTTTGCGCCGTGTCTTGTGTGGGGTTTCGCCTAGGACACCAAGCTAGGCTCATCGGCGGGCTCTTGGTGTCCCTGCCCGGACCCCCACAGGAGTATCGAACTGCGCGATACCTCCCTTTATATAGAGCGCAACTGCACTCCTTGACTGCGAGAACCAAAAGCTCAAGCAGCCGTAACCTCCCTATGAAGGCTTCCAAAAAGATGGTGTATTGGCTTTCACGGCCGGTGAATTAAAACTCAGCAATTCTTCTAGGTTTGCGCCGTGTCTTGTGTGGGGTTTCGCCTAGGACACCAAGCTAGGCTCATCGGCGGGCTCTTGGTGTCCCTGCCCGGACCCCCACAGGAGTATCGAACTGCGCGATACCTCCCTTTATATAGAGCGCAACTGCACTCCTTGACTGCGAGAACCAAAAGCTCAAGCAGCCGTAACCTCCCTATGAAGGCTTCCAAAAAGATGGTGTATTGGCTTTCACGGCTGGTGAATTAAAACTCAGCAATTCTTCTAGGTTTGCGCCGTGTCTTGTGTGGGGTTTCGCCTAGGACACCAAGCTAGGCTCATCGGCGGGCTCTTGGTGTCCCTGCCCGGACCCCCACAGGAGTATCGAACTGCGCGATACCTCCCTTTATATAGAGCGCAACTGCACTCCTTGACTGCGAGAACCAAAAGCTCAAGCAGCCGTAACCTCCCTATGAAGGCTTCCAAAAAGATGGTGTATTGGCTTTCACGGCCGGTGAATTAAAACTCAGCAATTCTTCTAGGTTTGCGCCGTGTCTTGTGTGGGGTTTCGCCTAGGACACCAAGCTAGGCTCATCGGCGGGCTCTTGGTGTCCCTGCCCGGACCCCCACAGGAGTATCGAACTGCGCGATACCTCCCTTTATATAGAGCGCAACTGCACTCCTTGACTGCGAGAACCAAAAGCTCAAGCAGCCGTAACCTCCCTATGAAGGCTTCCAAAAAGATGGTGTATTGGCTTTCACGGCCGGTGAATTAAAACTCAGCAATTCTTCTAGGTTTGCGCCGTGTCTTGTGTGGGGTTTCGCCTAGGACACCAAGCTAGGCTCATCGGCGGGCTCTTGGTGTCCCTGCCCGGACCCCCACAGGAGTATCGAACTGCGCGATACCTCCCTTTATATAGAGCGCAACTGCACTCCTTGACTGCGAGAACCAAAAGCTCAAGCAGCCGTAACCTCCCTATGAAGGCTTCCAAAAAGATGGTGTATTGGCTTTCACGGCCGGTGAATTAAAACTCAGCAATTCTTCTAGGTTTGCGCCGTGTCTTGTGTGGGGTTTCGCCTAGGACACCAAGCTAGGCTCATCGGCGGGCTCTTGGTGTCCCTGCCCGGACCCCCACAGGAGTATCGAACTGCGCGATACCTCCCTTTATATAGAGCGCAACTGCACTCCTTGACTGCGAGAACCAAAAGCTCAAGCAGCCGTAACCTCCCTATGAAGGCTTCCAAAAAGATGGTGTATTGGCTTTCACGGCCGGTGAATTAAAACTCAGCAATTCTTCTAGGTTTGCGCCGTGTCTTGTGTGGGGTTTCGCCTAGGACACCAAGCTAGGCTCATCGGCGGGCTCTTGGTGTCCCTGCCCGGACCCCCACAGGAGTATCGAACTGCGCGATACCTCCCTTTATATAGAGCGCAACTGCACTCCTTGACTGCGAGAACCAAAAGCTCAAGCAGCCGTAACCTCCCTATGAAGGCTTCCAAAAAGATGGTGTATTGGCTTTCACGGCCGGTGAATTAAAACTCAGCAATTCTTCTAGGTTTGCGCCGTGTCTTGTGTGGGGTTTCGCCTAGGACACCAAGCTAGGCTCATCGGCGGGCTCTTGGTGTCCCTGCCCGGACCCCCACAGGAGTATCGAACTGCGCGATACCTCCCTTTATATAGAGCGCAACTGCACTCCTTGACTGCGAGAACCAAAAGCTCAAGCAGCCGTAACCTCCCTATGAAGGCTTCCAAAAAGATGGTGTATTGGCTTTCACGGCCGGTGAATTAAAACTCAGCAATTCTTCTAGGTTTGCGCCGTGTCTTGTGTGGGGTTTCGCCTAGGACACCAAGCTAGGCTCATCGGCGGGCTCTTGGTGTCCCTGCCCGGACCCCCACAGGAGTATCGAACTGCGCGATACCTCCCTTTATATAGAGCGCAACTGCACTCCTTGACTGCGAGAACCAAAAGCTCAAGCAGCCGTAACCTCCCTATGAAGGCTTCCAAAAAGATGGTGTATTGGCTTTCACGGCCGGTGAATTAAAACTCAGCAATTCTTCTAGGTTTGCGCCGTGTCTTGTGTGGGGTTTCGCCTAGGACACCAAGCTAGGCTCATCGGCGGGCTCTTGGTGTCCCTGCCCGGACCCCCACAGGAGTATCGAACTGCGCGATACCTCCCTTTATATAGAGCGCAACTGCACTCCTTGACTGCGAGAACCAAAAGCTCAAGCAGCCGTAACCTCCCTATGAAGGCTTCCAAAAAGATGGTGTATTGGCTTTCACGGCCGGTGAATTAAAACTCAGCAATTCTTCTAGGTTTGCGCCGTGTCTTGTGTGGGGTTTCGCCTAGGACACCAAGCTAGGCTCATCGGCGGGCTCTTGGTGTCCCTGCCCGGACCCCCACAGGAGTATCGAACTGCGCGATACCTCCCTTTATATAGAGCGCAACTGCACTCCTTGACTGCGAGAACCAAAAGCTCAAGCAGCCGTAACCTCCCTATGAAGGCTTCCAAAAAGATGGTGTATTGGCTTTCACGGCCGGTGAATTAAAACTCAGCAATTCTTCTAGGTTTGCGCCGTGTCTTGTGTGGGGTTTCGCCTAGGACACCAAGCTAGGCTCATCGGCGGGCTCTTGGTGTCCCTGCCCGGACCCCCACAGGAGTATCGAACTGCGCGATACCTCCCTTTATATAGAGCGCAACTGCACTCCTTGACTGCGAGAACCAAAAGCTCAAGCAGCCGTAACCTCCCTATGAAGGCTTCCAAAAAGATGGTGTATTGGCTTTCACGGCCGGTGAATTAAAACTCAGCAATTCTTCTAGGTTTGCGCCGTGTCTTGTGTGGGGTTTCGCCTAGGACACCAAGCTAGGCTCATCGGCGGGCTCTTGGTGTCCCTGCCCGGACCCCCACAGGAGTATCGAACTGCGCGATACCTCCCTTTATATAGAGCGCAACTGCACTCCTTGACTGCGAGAACCAAAAGCTCAAGCAGCCGTAACCTCCCTATGAAGGCTTCCAAAAAGATGGTGTATTGGCTTTCACGGCCGGTGAATTAAAACTCAGCAATTCTTCTAGGTTTGCGCCGTGTCTTGTGTGGGGTTTCGCCTAGGACACCAAGCTAGGCTCATCGGCGGGCTCTTGGTGTCCCTGCCCGGACCCCCACAGGAGTATCGAACTGCGCGATACCTCCCTTTATATAGAGCGCAACTGCACTCCTTGACTGCGAGAACCAAAAGCTCAAGCAGCCGTAACCTCCCTATGAAGGCTTCCAAAAAGATGGTGTATTGGCTTTCACGGCCGGTGAATTAAAACTCAGCAATTCTTCTAGGTTTGCGCCGTGTCTTGTGTGGGGTTTCGCCTAGGACACCAAGCTAGGCTCATCGGCGGGCTCTTGGTGTCCCTGCCCGGACCCCCACAGGAGTATCGAACTGCGCGATACCTCCCTTTATATAGAGCGCAACTGCACTCCTTGACTGCGAGAACCAAAAGCTCAAGCAGCCGTAACCTCCCTATGAAGGCTTCCAAAAAGATGGTGTATTGGCTTTCACGGCCGGTGAATTAAAACTCAGCAATTCTTCTAGGTTTGCGCCGTGTCTTGTGTGGGGTTTCGCCTAGGACACCAAGCTAGGCTCATCGGCGGGCTCTTGGTGTCCCTGCCCGGACCCCCACAGGAGTATCGAACTGCGCGATACCTCCCTTTATATAGAGCGCAACTGCACTCCTTGACTGCGAGAACCAAAAGCTCAAGCAGCCGTAACCTCCCTATGAAGGCTTCCAAAAAGATGGTGTATTGGCTTTCACGGCCGGTGAATTAAAACTCAGCAATTCTTCTAGGTTTGCGCCGTGTCTTGTGTGGGGTTTCGCCTAGGACACCAAGCTAGGCTCATCGGCGGGCTCTTGGTGTCCCTGCCCGGACCCCCACAGGAGTATCGAACTGCGCGATACCTCCCTTTATATAGAGCGCAACTGCACTCCTTGACTGCGAGAACCAAAAGCTCAAGCAGCCGTAACCTCCCTATGAAGGCTTCCAAAAAGATGGTGTATTGGCTTTCACGGCCGGTGAATTAAAACTCAGCAATTCTTCTAGGTTTGCGCCGTGTCTTGTGTGGGGTTTCGCCTAGGACACCAAGCTAGGCTCATCGGCGGGCTCTTGGTGTCCCTGCCCGGACCCCCACAGGAGTATCGAACTGCGCGATACCTCCCTTTATATAGAGCGCAACTGCACTCCTTGACTGCGAGAACCAAAAGCTCAAGCAGCCGTAACCTCCCTATGAAGGCTTCCAAAAAGATGGTGTATTGGCTTTCACGGCCGGTGAATTAAAACTCAGCAATTCTTCTAGGTTTGCGCCGTGTCTTGTGTGGGGTTTCGCCTAGGACACCAAGCTAGGCTCATCGGCGGGCTCTTGGTGTCCCTGCCCGGACCCCCACAGGAGTATCGAACTGCGCGATACCTCCCTTTATATAGAGCGCAACTGCACTCCTTGACTGCGAGAACCAAAAGCTCAAGCAGCCGTAACCTCCCTATGAAGGCTTCCAAAAAGATGGTGTATTGGCTTTCACGGCCGGTGAATTAAAACTCAGCAATTCTTCTAGGTTTGCGCCGTGTCTTGTGTGGGGTTTCGCCTAGGACACCAAGCTAGGCTCATCGGCGGGCTCTTGGTGTCCCTGCCCGGACCCCCACAGGAGTATCGAACTGCGCGATACCTCCCTTTATATAGAGCGCAACTGCACTCCTTGACTGCGAGAACCAAAAGCTCAAGCAGCCGTAACCTCCCTATGAAGGCTTCCAAAAAGATGGTGTATTGGCTTTCACGGCCGGTGAATTAAAACTCAGCAATTCTTCTAGGTTTGCGCCGTGTCTTGTGTGGGGTTTCGCCTAGGACACCAAGCTAGGCTCATCGGCGGGCTCTTGGTGTCCCTGCCCGGACCCCCACAGGAGTATCGAACTGCGCGATACCTCCCTTTATATAGAGCGCAACTGCACTCCTTGACTGCGAGAACCAAAAGCTCAAGCAGCCGTAACCTCCCTATGAAGGCTTCCAAATTGCTGAGTTTTAGACGTTAGTGTTGCACGTTTAGTGAGTATTGTGATTACTGTGATTGTTGGTCATGCCTAGACACCAATTCACATTGCGCGAACGTGTGTATATCCATAATTCCTATATGAAAAGTAGAAAATCTTGTTCTGAAACAAGACGAAAATTTCGAATCAAGTTTCCAGGAAGACCTGTGCCTAATGCTAGTACAATTAGGAGGCTCACTAACCGATTCAAGGGAACTTGACTTGACAGATATTCTTTCATCAGAAGATGTCAGGTGTGTGTTACAAGAGAGGGAGGACATTTTCAGCATCGCGTATGAGCACTGTAAGTACACATTATTGAACATGTTTGGTAAAAGTGTGAAAGTGCGCGCCACCACCGGCTGAACCGGGTACGCGCGCCCGTGATATGCACCAGTCACAGCCGGCTCAGCTTGCCGTGTTTACTCACGCGCACATATATTGTGCCCAACTCTAGGAATGGGTATTCCAAGATTCAGACACCTAGATATCAAGGGAAAGGCTACAGCCGCTTTTGAAAGTTGAGATATTTGAATATCGCGCTACATTACTTCCAGAAGGGAATGGAAACTTTATACAGCTAAGAGCATGTCATGTGACGTAGCGAGTAGTAGCAGAGGTCGAGACTATTTGTTGATTAAATAGTTAGCCAAGGAGTAGAGACTTGAGACTTGGATCAGATTACTGGCACGGCCAAATGAAAGAGAATGCACTTAGTATCAAGTGAATCGGACTAGGGATACCAGAGATATGAGGATTTCCATATTTCAGCGTGATTCAGCGTGGACCTGACCGTTTTGAATAAAAGCCGGCCGGCCCAAGCAACATCAGCTCACTTCGAACCAAGCTCTTGCATGACAAGGTGCTGCCACGTTGAGCCAAGGCACATGGTTGCCGGATCTACGCAGAAGATATCTTTAAATTGTGATAGTTACAAAAGTGCTGCGATACATGTGGAACATAGTAAGTTTCCGGCAGAGAGAATCACTAAGGTGATTGTTATTTTTCTACGGACACTGGTGAAATACTTTATTTCTATATGGACATATGCTAGACTTTGTCTAGAAAGTACTTTGTCACAGTCCAGTAATAATAAATTAATACTTGGATATTTTAATCCAATTAGTCAGTTTCATAAATTGTAACTTGATAACCACTCCGATCTATCAGTATATTGAAGGCCAGTCTATCACGGTGTTGTTCATTAGCCGACGAAGGGAAACTATATGTTGCTTCGCGCATGATAGATGGTGATAAGCCATGCCCAGGGAACGATCTTCAGAACAGCCGTTGATTGATTTAGACTGTCAGTGTTTTCTTGTACTGAAAAGATTACCGTGAGTTATGTTACAACTGACATATTTGAGAATAGATCACTTAGATCTGACCCCATTTAAGCAAACTGCTATGGCTTTAACAGAAGTCAATATTAAATTGGATCAGCAGTTACTTCAAACTTCAAGAAATGTTTCCACTATGTCGTGTTAGACAGATTGTGGGTATATAATGGCGGCCGATACAAGGATTAAACGTGCGTGTCCGATAGGGCATGTATCTGGATAAATCTGGTACAGACCAGGTTCACTACGCTTCATGACCAACGAGAAATGTAAGCCACATTTTGACTTTATATTATGCCTAGCTAATTGGAACAAACTCTTTTTCTGCAGATGACCAACACATTTATTTTTCTTCGTATTTAAATCTTGCAATGATTTACGCAAGACATAATAGAATTATTCTGAGTATTTTCAGCACTCATAACAGTTTAGGATCGATGACCGAGCAGAACGAACATTTATTTGAATGTTTCATATTTTTTGATAATCACGGTAATCAGCCGATGTAACTGTAAAAGTTAATAATTATTTTTGTTGAGAAATGGATATCTTATCCATATTCGAAGAATCGAACATGTGGATTCTCACATAATGAAATAATAATTAAACACATTTAAAATAATATAACTAATAATAATAATAATAATTTTCATAACTTTTCCAAATAATTCTTGGATCTTATATTTTATAATAATCACATTTATTGAGAGAGAGCCTATGAAGTAGTTTAATCATTTCTAGTTTGGAACAGGTGATTTTCCGAAGGATAGTGGTTAGCGCAAGCCCGCATTCAACCAACATTACAGTTCTGGTTGAACAGTTAATATTTGCAATGAGTAAAGTATATTTTTCAGATAACACGGAGAGACATGAAACGGGAAGCAAATGATATTTGTATCAATTAGGATATTTTTGTATTTATATAAAATCATGACGTAGATACACATTCGAAAGTGAAATAAAGATTATCATAAGTATGGTAACTTCACTGGTTGAACTGAATGGTAAAATAAAATAAACTTGTAAGTTAATAAATCTTCCAGTGTTGATAACAAGCAGAGGCTTGATTTATTGTATAAATTTTGGGAAGAAAATTTATGTGTGTGGAGTAGTTGAAATGCCATTCCCAGGTGCGCATGTTTAAGTCGCAGGAATGAGGAGGTTTTTATTTGAGCATCAATCAAATAGCAGGTTCGATGACTCAGTGTTAAAGAAGGAGTATTGGAACTACACATTGCGTCGTATGAATGACTCAAAGGTTATTTCTTAAAAACCATCAGTTCTTATTTCAACCTTGTTTACGGATTCCATTAAGACTTTGATTTTGCTAGAACCCGGATTTGTCATGATAGTATTTTATTCTTCTTCAGAGGAAGACCTTTGCCGTTGTTGTTGGAATATTGTGTTCATACAAAAATAATAGAATGGGCCACTGCCAATTAAAAATAATTCTATGACCACGAATAATTTGAAGGATGTTTTCAATCCTAGTGCCATGAACTAAATGAATTTATTATGAAGCTACAATTCTTATTTCCGCATTCTGTCGAAGAATTGCAAGTTGTGAAAGTTACTAAAATGGCCACAAATATAAATATTTTTCTTAATAATAATTCCAAGTGGAGAATCGAATAATTGAATGGTCCAACAATTTATTGATCAAGTTGATGATTCAGAAATCATATATTTTGTTAGGAACTTGAAGTTCATAATCGAGTCACTTCTCGAAACGTTTAATGTCAGAAGAACAATTAATTTTGTTGTGCTTCGCACAGTTCTTCGATGCTATGCTCAATGGTCAAATAC
The DNA here is from genome assembly GCA_946902985.2 of Meconema thalassinum. NCBI lineage: Eukaryota > Metazoa > Arthropoda > Insecta > Orthoptera > Tettigoniidae > Meconema > Meconema thalassinum. The sequence goes on from OX336400.1 coordinate 137,801,932, forward strand.
TTTTCAGATGTTGTTATTAATTATGTGTACATAATTTGTGTTAATTCAGAGATAACAATATTTTTTTGACAATATTTTTTTTGAAACTGGAAAAATAAGTGAAAGTTAAAAATTCTATGAACAATTATTCTACGAGTGTTAATATTATGTAAAAATTCAACCAGTGGACTACAGTATTTCCAGTAAAGAAAATTAAATTTGAACTGGATTTAATCATAAATAATGGATATAATTTTGGAACACAGTCTACAGGACTGATAATCAGACTTGTGTCTCCAAAGATAATTGTCCAATGTGTTGGAAAATTTCTGTACATTGTGTAAATAGTAATGTGGGTCGCCACACATGAATGATGCTGCTTTGAGCATTTTATTTTTGCAGTCAATTTCAAATTCAGAATAAAATGAGATAATTTTACATGATGTGCTATGCCCAGTTGAATCTCCTTCTATCCTTATTGTTGCATTGAGCCAAAAATCAGTAAAGCATTTTTTTCATTTGATGTCGTTTTTGCGATTAGCTTTAACCCATCTGGCGCCCCGGGATATTTTGACTCTCGTGCTGACTGATCTTGGTAAAATGCATATGTGGTCGTGCGGACTCCGGTCTAAACGGGCACATAAAATAAGATAGAGAGAGAAATGGCTTCGAACGTGGGGCTCGAGTTAGACACGGTCAATCGCATGCCGATTTAAATTGTGATAATTTTTATATAGATATTTTGGGAGTTGAGAGATGTCTGGTTTGGATGAATAAATTAGTAGGAAACCCAATTGGAGGGGAAAATTAAAAATTTAACTGGGTTAATAATTAGAATGGGTTTGATTATTTTTGATAATGGCTTAACCATTAGGGCGTCAAGTAAATTCAGTAGTAAACGTTCGATGACTGGACATACGCATTATTAGAATCCAGGTGGAGGATATTTGAGAACTTGCATATTTTTCTTGTGATATTGTGGTAAATGTAATTCGTAAAAGTAGAGAATTTTGTTTTTCCATCACGTCGACATTAGGACAAATCTCATTTTATTAGAGTGTTCCAATTAGCTATTCATATTTCTTGTTCTAGTTATAAGATTGTGTCTGCCAATATGTATACCCCTAAGTTTTGAATAATAATTGAAAATTATGGAAGAGATGATGAGGATGATGAGGAGTTTGGAAGAGAGTTCCAAAGAAGCTGGACGGCGTGTAGCAGCCATTATGAAAGAAAATACAGAGGCTTTGGAAAAGAAACTTAAAGATAATTCTGATTCTTTAGAAAATAAACTTCAAGAAAATTCTGATTCTTTAGAAAATAAACTTAAAGAAAATTCTGATTCTTTAGAAAATAAACTTAAAGAAAGTTTAAATGATAAACTTAAGGAAAATTCTGATTCTTTAGAAAATAAACTTAAAGAAAATTCTGATTCTTTAGAAAATAAACTTAAAGAAAGTTTAAATGATAAACTTAAAGAAAGTTCTGATTCTTTAAAAGATAACTTGAAAGAAAATTTAAATAGTAAATTTAATTCTATGGAAAATAAATTTAAAGAGAATTCCGAAATCTTGAAAATGTCACTTGAGATAAAAATGACTAAATTATGCGAAAAAACACATGAGCTCGAAACTTCATTAGCCACTAACGCAAGTTTAATGGACGATAAATTTCGCGATGCCGATCTAAGATCCCAAAGCTTAGCTGATAGGATAGAACATGGTCTTAGGAAAGTTGGTGAAGACATGATCAACCTAGAAGTCAGAGTGAAGAAAGAGAGCAATGAGATGGCAATTCTAGTTGTTCAACGTTTGACAGAACAATTCAAAGAACTCGTAATGGGAGAAATAAGAGAAGGTGTGATTAATGAATTACAAACTGAAATTAAAACCACAGTTATCGATGAAATTAAAGACACACTCAAGCTGGAGAACCAAGAGGGAATCAAGGAAATTAGGGAATCTTTTTCATCCCATATTCAAGTAATTTCCAAGATATCCAAGCAACTCAGAAGGACATATCAGATGTGACAGGGTCGTTGAAAAGTCACGAGGCTGTTATGAACCAGATATCCACTGATGTCAAGGAGAACCGTAAGGAAACCAAAGCAATTAAAAAAATGGCAGAAGAAAACCATATGGAAATTGAGGCTATGAAAACCCAAATCAAGGACGAGAAACAATCTGACCATCTGTTGAAAATGTCAAGTATAAGGGGAGAAGAACAGATACAGATAAACCTAGGAGCAGCTAGAGAAACTGATAGTCAAATACAGGAGGAGGTCAGGACGATATTTCAATCCAACCCCATAACTGTATTCAAGAATGTAGAGGATAACCCTTCTAAATTTTCAGGGCGAGATTCTGTGACACCCGTAGAATTCTTGAGAGAAGCAGGTGATTACCTAAAAGATTCCAAAATCCCTAAGGAAAGACAGATCCGAGTGATAGGGAAATTTTTGGAAGGTCCTGCACTTCTTTGGTTTAGAGCTTTTAGGTCCACTCTCACCAATTTTGAAGAGTTTTCCCGTGGGTTATTAAAAAAGTTTTGGTCCCCGGAATCCCAACAGCAAGTCAGAGCAGAATTATATTCAAAGAGATTCTCGACGTCACAACCTACTCGATACTCTACGTACTTTTCTGGACAGCTTTCTAAACTACAACATTTAGATCCGCCGATGCCAGATAATGAATTAATTACCGTATTAATACGTCAGTTTCCAGCAGACGTCCAAAGAACTTTGATCGCTGCTGACATTTATAATATGGAGCAATTTGACGAGGTATTGCAGAAACTTGATCACACGAACGCTCAATTCTTCCATCAGAAGGGAGGAAAGAATAACAACGCTGTGTACGCTGTTATGGCTGATAGTTATTCTCAAACACCTCGAGAGATTCGAGAGGGGCGAGAAGAGAAAACGCCGAGGGAAGATCCCAATAAAAGAGGAAGGAATCAGTACAGTAACAGATACAGTTACAAGCCTTATGCAAGACCGGATGGTGGTAATCGATATAATACTCGATGGAGAAGGCCACGGGATAATCAAGGAAGGTACCAGGAAAGAAGATACTAAGGTAGAAACAACTACAATAACAGAGGGAATGTGGATACTCGTCAGTCCAATGAAGAGTTCAACAAGGAGACGAGGAAGACACCAAGATAACTTGCAGTTTTTGGAGCAGAGGCCCAATGAACCAGGTCCATCGGGAACACAACAATCCCGGGGGAATGGAAACGAAAAAAAAACTTCGAATTCACAGTAGAAGATAGAATTTTGAACACTTTCACTTCCAGAATTATTAAATGGCAAGCAGAGGATGATGACTTAATTCAACAGAATGACGAACGGAAAGAAATGGGTACAAGAATTAGAATGCCAATCATATCATGCGAAGTATTCGGTATGCCTGTCGATACTTTAATTGATACTGGGGCTATGCTTTGTCTTGTGAGCGAGAAGCTTTATATTCTGTGGAAGCTCAAAGAGAATTTAGAGGAGATTCCAGTATCAGGAATTAAAATCCAAGGAATAATATCCAACAAAATATCTCTGTGTAAAACACAATTATACTTATGTGTTACTATTGGAGGACATGATTTCCGACATGTGTTTGTAGTAATGAAGGACATGGCTTTTGACATGATATTGGAAGCGGATTTCATTCAGAAATATCAAGCAGTGATAGACATGAAGACAGAGACGATCAGATTCAAGAATACCGAAGAGATAAACTTCGAGGGAAAAGAAGAGGAAGACATCGAGGGAGATGCTCAATGGTCTCTGATTTTTCATGAAGCTGAAGGAAGAGAAGTCTACACTGAGAAGGAGTCCCCAGAGCTAGGAAAAATTTTGGAAGAGTATCACGATATTTTTGATATTAAACCTGGTGAAATTAAAGATTTTGAATATCGTATTCGTGTAAATGATGATGCACCTTTCCATGCTAAATTGTATCCGGTAGCGGAAAAGCATCGAGAAAGGGTAAAAGTGCTTATTGAGACGTGGAGAGAACGGCACTGGCCAGCAGCACGTCAGTAACTCGATAACCAACGCTCTGCTTAACCAGAATGACACCCGTGTACGGCCAGCGTGGATGGGCCAACTTACCTGTATTCAGGGGTCCGGGTCACCTCCGCAACAACATCACCTCCAGATGACATGTCCCAACAGAAGAGCTCCAAAAGGGGTGGAAGGAAGATGGAGAAGGGGACAACACACACAGGCTATTCCACAGACACCCCCCAAAAACCAACGGAACTGCCGTCGGTGAAATAATGCCACAACAAAGAATTTAAAAAAATTACCATAAAATTTAATTGTTAAAAATTTCAAAGAAAACACCTCCACCAAGAACAGAACATGTATCAGCCACCATAATTTACAATGAATGCAAGAGACCGCCAAACATGCCTGCTTGCAAGGCCAAAAAAGAAAGACTTAAATTAAAATTTAAAATGTAAAACAACCCAAAGGTTAAAATAAATATTACATGCATAACATACTGAGAAAGGGCTTGACAATTTGCAATGGAATGCAATAGCGATCCGGCATGCGTAGATCCATGTTAAAATAAAAAAAAACACTTTCACCAGAAACAAAAAAAATTGAATTAACTAAATTAAATTGAATCAGGAAACAATCTATTAATTTGCATGATGGAGATAAACACAGGAACAATTACTAAAAACACAAGGTTGAACCGACAAGGTAAAATAAAAAAAATATATTAAGTTAACACCAAAATACGTTTGAGCTTCGCGGTGGACGCCTAGAGACTGACCATGAGACCATAATGCATCTCTTCATACATGGCCACCAAAACACAAGGAAACGGCATGCCTGATCGACATTACGGCAAACAATTAATAAAACAAATTTTAACATCAGCGTAAGGAAATGAACGGAGGAAAACAATTAAGTCTAAATACCATTACAACAGTGAAATGCACCGGATCATGAATAAATTAATTTGAATACTATATCAATCATAAGATTGGCAGAAGACAATAAGTAATAATTTAAACGTAAAATAAACTAGAAATGTGTCTCCATAAGGTACGAAGAAAGATAACGAAATTAAAATAAATCAGGAAACTTAATTAAAACAGCAATAAAATTAAGCCTATAAAACAAATGAGGAACAGAATTAAAATATTACTACAAGATGATATCGGAGCTCCATAACAATAATATATAAAAAAAATTACTGATAACGTACCTTACATCCTTCTCAGTGGAGACACACTAATAATAAAATAATTAACACATAATTTTACGTTACTACAAGTGCTTCACAAAAAATGGCTAACCCGGAACATGTGTTGTTTGGGTCACAATCACAGGTCATATTTCACACGTCCACTTCACGGCGAAACGATGAGAATTCACAGCCTGAAGAGAACAGGCAATTCCTTTTTCCTTGCCTAAATTTATATTTCGTAGAGAATGGGGGCTAAAAGCCCCCATTAGTGGAGACACCTTTCACGACCAGACGGCTAGATGTGTTTTCTTCACGATCGCTAATGGCCTACACAAAAATGGCGGAGCAACGCTCGTCATTTGCCGAACTGTCTTCATGTAAATAATATTGTCCAATCACGGAGTGACACCTCAAAACAACAATGTCATAAATAAGTACATAATTTTGGCGGAATCATGAATACACCGGCATTTGTTTTAAGACGAAGAATATGATTGTCTTTCAATTATGTCATGCGTATAAAGAGTTTTATAAGGAGCAGTCCACACTACCTAGTGGGGAGCCAGGAACTATTTGAAATCTTTCAAAGTCCGACAGGTGATACCATCTCGTGTTCAAAATGGGAAGCAAGTCACCAGGCGGTCGTTTCAAATGTCGAGAAGTTACAATCCAAGGGTATATACAAGTTTGAAAGCGTAGGGACGTGCCCTTGCACGTATCACTTATCAAAGAGATGGAAAGCAACAATGTGATTGAAAAATACACTACATCTTATGTCAATCCATTAGCAGTAGTGTCTAAGCCAGATGGAAGTCTGAGACTATGTTTAGACGCGCGAAATTTGAATTCAAGATTGCTGCCAGAGTATGACAGACCACCAATCATTAGGGAACTGTTAAGGAAATTCCAAGGCAAGGTCTGGTTCTCTAACATTGATCTCACTTCGTCCTACCACCACATTAGGCTTAGTGAAGATTCCAAAACGTTTACAGGATTTATGTTTGACCAGCAGACATATGTATTCCGCCGCCTACCATTTGGAGTCAAAACATCTGGATCTGTTTTGATCAGAGCACTGGAACAAAACTTGAGTCCTGAAGTAAAAGAGATAGCAATTCGTTACATAGATGATAACCTAATTGCATCTGAGACTAAGGAGGAACATTTATTACATCTTCAGATGTTATTCGCAGATTTGAGAAAAGCGAACTTTAAAGTAAACCTTCGAAAATGTCAGTTCTTTCGGAAGGAAATAAAATTTTTGGGCCACATTTTGGATGGTGAAGGATACCGTCCCAATGAGACAAAGATACAGGTGATTGAAAATTTCCCTAGACCTACTAGAGTGAAGAATGTCCGCAGTTTTCTCGGGACATGCCAATTCTTGGCAGGGCATTGTCCAAGCTTCACCAAGACGGTTGCTCCATTGCAGGAATTATTAAAAAAAGGAAACAAATGGAAATGGAATGAAGATTGTGAACAATCATTTCAAGATGCCAAGAGGTTATTGGTAAACAGCGTGAAATTAGAGTATCCTGACTTTACCAAGAATTTCATCATAGAATCCGATGCATCCACCGTAGGGATTGGAGCTATTCTTCTTCAAGAAGATGAAGATCACAAGAGACGTTACCTGGCATTCATAAGCAGGAAACTTCGTCCATCAGAAAGGAATTATTACACCACAGAATTAGAAGCACTTGCTGTAATCTTCGCGTTGGAATCATGGAAAAAATGTTAATTGGACATTCAGTAATTGTGAGGACTGATCACCATGCATTGGAGTTTATCTTGAGAACAAACTTTGCCAGTGATAGGATAACTAGATGGTCACTGTTTATTCAACAATTCAACCTAGTTATTGAACACACTCCTGGAAAGTTGAACGTTGGAGCTGATTTATTGAGTAGAGCAGTGGAGTCTACATCTAAGGTTTTTAAAGTTAACCTGACGCAGGAGGATGAGGATACCTTGAGAAGGTTAAGATTGTTGCATTTATCCCAGAGGAGAGACCGACGTTTTAGAAACATTTTTCGTTTTCTACAGGGAGACATGGATCCAAATGACGATGATTTTGTGGAAGTAAACAACAATGGAAGCTATGCAATCGCCAATACACGAACTGGTAACATCGTGGGAACTTATAATGCAGCGAATTTGAAGATTTACTATTCAAGAACCAGATGATTTAATGTGTAGATAGGAAAAATAAAAATTTTTCAATTTTTATTTTTTGCTAGGTGTGGGGTGGATGTGCCCAACTCTAGGAATGGGTATTCCAAGATTCAGACACCTAGATATCAAGGGAAAGGCTACAGCCGCTTTTGAAAGTTGAGATATTTGAATATCGCGCTCCATTACTTCCAGAAGGGAATGGAAACTTTATGCAGCCAAGAGCATGTCAAGTGACGTAGCGAGTAGTAGCAGAGGTCGAGACTATTTGTTGATTAAATAGTTAGCCATGGAGTAGAGACTTGAGACTTGGATCAGATTACTGGCACGGCCAAATGAAAGAGAATGCACTTAGTATCAAGTGAATCGGACCAGGGATACCAGAGATATGAGGATTTCCATATTTCAGCGTGATTCAGCGTGGACCTGACCGTTTTGAATAAAAGCCGGCCGGCCCAAGCAACATCAGCTCACTTCGAACCAAGCTCTTGCATGACAAGGTGCTGCCACGTTGAGCCAAGGCACATGGTTGCCGGATCTACGCAGAAGATATCTTTAAATTGTGATAGTTACAAAAGTGCTGCGATACATGTGGAACATAGTAAGTTTCCGGCAGAGAGAATCACTAAGGTGATTGTTATTTTTCTACGGACACTGGTGAAATACTTTATTTCTATATGGACATATGCTAGACTTTGTCTAGAAAGTACTTTGTCACAGTCCAGTAATAATAATTTAATACTTGGATATTTTAATCCAATTAGTCAGTTTCATAAATTGTAACTTGATAACCACTCCGATCTATCAGTATATTGAAGGCCAGTCTATCACGGTGTTGTTCATTAGCCGACGAAGGGAAACTATATGTTGCTTCGCGCATGATAGATGGTGATAAGCCATGCCCAGGGAACGATCTTCAGAACAGCCGTTGATTGATTTAGACTATCAGTGTTTTCTTGTACTGAAAAGATTACCGTGAGTTATGTTACAACTGACATATTTGAGAATAGATCACTTAGATCTGACCCCATTTAAGCAAACTGCTATAGCTTTAACAGAAGTCAATATTAAAATGGATCAGCAGTTACTTCAAACTTCAAGAAATATTTCCACTATGTCGTGTTAGACAGATTGTGGGTATATAATGGCGGCCGATACAAGGATTAGACGTGCGTGTCCGATAGGGCATGTATCTGGATAAATCTGGTACAGACCAGGTTCACTACGCTTCAAGACCAACGAGAAATGTAAGCCACATTTTGACTTTATATTATGCCTAGCTAATTGGAACAAACTCTTTTTCTGCAGATGACCAACACATTTATTTTTCTTCGTATTTAAATCTTGCAATGATTTACGCAAGACATAATAGAATTATTCTGAGTATTTTCAGCACTCATAACAGTTTAGGATCGATGACCGAGCAGAACGAACATTTATTTGAATGTTTCATATTTTTTGATAATCACGGTAATCAGCCGATGTAACTGTAAAAGTTAATAATTATTTTTGTTGAGAAATGGATATCTTATCCATATTCGAAGAATCGAACATGTGGATTCTCACATAATGAAATAATAATTAAACACATTTAAAATAATATAACTAATAATAATAATAATAATTTTCATAACTTTTCCAAATAATTCTTGGATCTTATATTTTATAATAATCACATTTATTGAGAGAGAGCCTATGAAGTAGTTTAATCATTTCTAGTTTGGAACAGGTGATTTTCCGAAGGATAGTGGTTAGCGCAAGCCCGCATTCAACCAACATTACAGTTCTGGTTGAACAGTTAATATTTGCAATGAGTAAAGTATATTTTTCAGATAACACGGAGAGACATGAAACGGGAAGCAAATGATATTTGTATCAATTAGGATATTTTTGTATTTATATAAAATCATGACGTAGATACACATTCGAAAGTGAAATAAAGATTATCATAAGTATGGTAACTTCACTGGTTGAACTGAATGGTAAAATAAAATAAACTTGTAAGTTAATAAATCTTCCAGTGTTGATAACAAGCAGAGGCTTGATTTATTGTATAAATTTTGGGAAGAAAATTTATGTGTGTGGAGTAGTTGAAATGCCATTCCCAGGTGCGCATGTTTAAGTCGCAGGAATGAGGAGGTTTTTATTTGAGCATCAATCAAATAGCAGGTTCGATGACTCAGTGTTAAAGAAGGAGTATTGGAACTACACATTGCGTCGTATGAATGACTCAAAAGTTATTTCTTAAAAACCATCAGTTCTTATTTCAACCTTGTTTACGGATTCCATTAAGACTTTGATTTTGCTAGAACCCGGATTTGTCATGATAGTATTTTATTCTTCTTCAGAGGAAGACATTTGCCGTTGTTGTTGGAATATTGTGTTCTTACAAAAATAATAGAATGGGCCACTGCCAATTAAAAATAATTCTATGACCACGAATAATTTGAAGGATGTTTTCAATCCTAGTGCCATGAACTAAATGAATTTATTATGAAGCTACAATTCTTATTTCCGCATTCTGTCGAAGAATTGCAAGTTGTGAAAGTTACTAAAATGGCCACAAATATAAATATTTTTCTTAATAATAATTCCAAGTGGAGAATCGAATAATTGAATGGTCCAACAATTTATTGATCAAGTTGATGATTCAGAAATCATATATTTTGTTAGGAACTTGAAGTTCATAATCGAGTCACTTCTCGAAACGTTTAATGTCAGAAGAACAATTAATTTTGTTGTGCTTCGCACAGTTCTTCGATGCTATGCTCAATGGTCAAATACTTTTCAGATGTTGTTATTAATTATGTGTACATAATTTGTGTTAATTCAGAGATAACAATATTTTTTTGACAATATTTTTTTTGAAACTGGAAAAATAAGTGAAAGTTAAAAATTCTATGAACAATTATTCTACGAGTGTTAATATTATGTAAAAATTCAACCAGTGGACTACAGTATTTCCAGTAAAGACAATTAAATTTGAACTGGATTTAATCATAAATAATGGATATAATTTTGGAACACAGTCTACAGGACTGATAATCAGACTTGTGTCTCCAAAGATAATTGTCCAATGTGTTGGAAAATTTCTGTACATTGTGTAAATAGTAATGTGGGTCGCCACACATGAATGATGCTGCTTTGAGCATTTTATTTTTGCAGTCAATTTTAAATTCAGAATAAAATGAGATAATTTTACATGATGTGTTATGCCCAGTTGAATCTCCTTCTATCCTTATTGTTGCATTGAGCCAAAAATCAGTAAAGCATTTGTTTCATTTGATGTCGTTTTTGCGATTAGCTTTAACCCATCTGGCGCCCCGGGATATTTTGACTCTCGTGCTGACTGATTCTTGGTAAAATGCATATGTGGTCGTGCGGACTCCGGTCTAAACGGGCACAATATAATGACCCTGTAAATTGTTTTCAGGATTTGGGAAACCCCATCATTATTGGGTACAATCGTGTTGACCGACCGAAAATAATTACATTTCTATTATTAAACCAACACTGAAAAATGGCTTCCAACACGATAAACTACAGGAGCAGCTTGGGAAGTTTGTCTGTAAGACTAGTGTTGCTACCAGGAAGGAAAAGATAATAGTTGGACAAGAAGAAATTTTGTTCAGATAAATAATCTTTATTGCAGATAAGTGCTCGCGGGATGCCACAGTTACGCGGGTAATACGGTATTGTTTTATAGCTTGTTTGCCATTATTCTATACAACAATCCATAAAGTTCAGTAAGGTTCGTGACACGCTTACTTAAAAGTAAATGCCTCCTGTGAGGTTCGAACTCACGACCCCTGGTTTACGAGACCAGTACTCTACCACTGAGCTAAGAAGGCTTGTTAGCGGTGTTACTTTGAAACACTCATATCACTTGCGACTTCGCCCCTTCCCTCCCTCTCAGGCGCGGATTCAAGGGAGGGGGGTCACGGGGGGTCATGACCCCCCCCCCCCCCCAACGGAGACCAAATTTATTTGCAAGCTCAAAACACAATAACCAGACAAATAAAACTTAACGAATTTTAATTGAAAAACAGTTTTTTCATTTTATTCAATACTGAAAATATCTTTATTGCAATTATTATGTTCTGTTTCAACTGTACATATTTACAACTTCATACCTGTCATATAAAAACGATTATTTATATAACAAAATCAACTCATCTATTTTGTTTATCAAACCGTGTGATTACCGTATCGATATGTATAGAGATGTCACGATCAATGTAGAGCAATGCACGGATAGGATTTTTTTTTTTTTTTTTTGCACAAAAAAAAAAAATTTGCCGACGTCCAAACTGCAAGCTTGGTTGGCAATTTAAGCTGTGACTTTCTCCCTTTGTCGGTACCAACTCGACTTGCCGAAACTGTAACGTACCTTGATATTTTTCTCGAAGCTCGATATTAAAGTCGCAAAACACGCCGTTGCAATTTGTACTAATATTTTTGGTGTGCTAAACGCATCAAATTTCTATCCATGTAGCTTGCAACAAAAAAAATGGTCTGTATTTGTACATTTGGTTATTTTGTGATTGAGGTTTTAGTGATACCATTTTGCTTAACAATTTCGATTCTCTAACCCCCCACCCCCCAAGCCAAACTCTAGATCCGCGCATGCTCCCTCTAACATTAACTGGAGAATAAGAAAGAAATAAGGACAAAAATACAGCTTCCATTCTCAACGAATGCTGAAGCACACCTAGCAGAGAGAAGGGAGAAGGGAGAAGACATCCCGCTAAAAGTTTACAGCATGGATGCCATGATCAACCAGAATTGAACCAACGCCAATCAGAAACTAAGACATGTGGTGATAAAGTTAGCAGAGCATGGGTACCACCATAAGATATGTAAAAACATGTCCTACCACGCCCCAAAATTAACTCAGCGTGTGCTCGTTATGTGACCAGTTATGTGACATAATATCACATCACGCGATGTGAAAAAAAAAAAAAACAGACATCACTGCGATTATGGCAAGGACTAAACGAGTGTAAATCTATGTTACGCACATTCCTGCGCTTTTCTGTTAATAATAATTATGTTGTCGCCTCCGTAGCGTAGCGGTCAGCATGGTTAGCTGCCACCCCGGAGGTCCTGGGTTCGATTCCCGGCTCTGCCACAAACTTTGAAAAGTGGTATGAGGACTGGAACGGGGTCTACTCAGCATCAAAGTGGTTTTCCGTGGTTTCCCACTTCGTCTTCGGGCAAATGCCGGCATGGTTCCTACTGTAAGGCCACGGCCGCCTCCTTCCCTCTTCCTTGCCTATCCATCCCAATATTCCCTTCCCTTCCCTTCCCTTCCCTTCCCTTCCCTTCCCTTCCCATCCCTCATGAGGCAGGTGAGGCCACCTAGGCGAAGAGCTGATCACATCGCCCCAGTTGTATCCAATCCTACCAAATGTTCCCAGCTCTAGGACACTGCCTGGAAAGGCGGTAGTGGTGAGTCCCCTCTCTGAGTCCGTGGGAGCCACCAACCTGGAGGGTAAAATTTAGTAAAAAGAAATAGAACCTAAGGTCAACCTTTTCTCTTTTCCTCAGAACCTCTTCATTCTTTCACTTTGAATCCTCTGTTGTTCCGCCGAAATTACCAATTTAGGCCTACATTTTGTTGGATCTCCTGAAATGTCATAACGCTGTCAATGCGACATCGAAACAATTTCCTGATGTGGATCACGGCGGCAGTAATTCTAATTTCAACCGCGTTTTTGTTTAGTTCTTCTACCCATTTCGTTGTAGCCTTCAGCCTTGCAATGTACTCGAAGACTTTCTTCGTCAAACGGTTCCCGACCATTCTCATCAGATATCCATAGAACTTCAGCCGTCGATTGCGCATTGAGACAGTGATGCTTTCGGTGTGCCGGTAAAGGTCCTCGTTCTTTTTCTTCCATGTCCCGTCAGCACTTTAAGTGGTTCTAGAATTATTCTAAAGATTTTCCTTTCCTTGAGTTCAAGTTCCTTCATCTCCCCTTTTTTATTCATAGTCGGACACTCCGATGCATAATAGACCATCGGGCTTCACTTCTTCTTCCTAGCATTGTCCCGCTGGTGCAGGGTCTGCTTTTTTGGTCATTGACCTCCATTTTGTCCGGTTTCTTGCTTCACTACCGTGGCGTAGTTGGTAGCATGCTGAGCTTCTATGCCCAAGATAGCGGGTTCAAACCCGGCCGAAGCCGTCGGATATTTTAAGAGCGTTAAAAATCCCTCAGTATGCCTTCCTTTGGAGGGGAAGTCAAGCCGGCGGTCCCATATCATAGATTTATGGCATGTTAAAGAACCTTCCGCTAATTACACCTGTGTGAAGCTAAATTGTATAGATTAAGAATGTAAACAACGCTCTTAGGTGTCTACGTTCATTGCCAAGAGCCGATTGCGGTGGCGTCTAGTAGCTAAGTTCTGAACTAGGCCTAGTAGTCGTTGACGGTGGCGTTTGGCGGCAAAATTAGGAACTATTTGGAAAATTCGAAGTTGCAGTCCTTACTTGAATTAAAAAAACAGATACACTAATACAGCCATCACAATTAACACCGGTTATCAGACAGATTCTACACACACCCAATGTACACGGGGCTACATGACCGCGTTGTCGCAGTCCCTAAACTGAGGAACCAACCAACCATCACTACCATGGTGTAATGTCTGATTTTCCCGTTGTAGGATACTCCACGTTTATTGTATCTGTTCTGAGTTAACCTGTAGACCAGTTCCAATTTCCTAACGCTTGCTTTATTGGCCTCTTTATCCTATTGGGTTGTATCCGGTTTTCTTTTTTCGTTATCGTAGTCGGTTACCCTCCAGGTTGGTGGAACCCACGGACTCAGCGAGGGAACTCACCACTACCGCCTCTACAGGCAGTGTCCTAGAGCGGGGAACATCTAATCGGAGTGGATACAACTGGTGAGGTGTGATTGGCACCTCGCCCAGGTGGCCTCACCTGCAAAGCGAACAGGGGCCTCATGAGGGAAGGTAATGGATGGTCAGGATGGATAGGCAAGGAAGAGGGAAGGAGGCGGCCGTGGCCTTGAAGAAGGTACTGTACCGTATATTTTCATAAGGTTATGCCCAGATATAGTGTGGAGACGGCGAGAGACGCGATGCTGTTGAGCTCGTGAGTCAAGTCATGATCTATCACGCCGTTAATATAAGAAGTGTCATTCGGTTCGAGATAGGAAAGTAACGAGCATTCCCGAGTGGGTGGACTCACAGCTAGACCGATCAATAAACCTATATGTGACGTCATGTCATATATCGACCCAGGCTACAGGATTATCTTTATTGTTTTAAAGCGAATCAGAGTAATAGAAGACTCTTCAAAGAACGCAGAACGCAGATTACCATAGCAGAAAGCTATTTTATATGAGGAATATAATATAACAAGCGACGTGCAAGAATAACATCTATAATGATCAAGCCATAAGCGAGTTATTGACACATCGAGGTATCGATGAAGGAAGGTAGTAGTTGGGGTTGCTTGCTGTGGCGTTTGGCTGCCAGCAAGGCGACTTCACTTGGACTTGTACTATTGTATTTGGAGTGTCATATGTGTGGTTACGCAACTCGGCTAGTGAGCGAGATCGCAGGTGCAAGGCAGGCTGTGATAACTTCGTGTGGAGACGGCTCGCGTTTATACTCAGCTAAGCCAAACAGTCTTTTTCAAAGTGCGTTATAAACGTGCAGAGTATTTCGTGTCTCGACAAGCGGACGTGTACCGTGCACAAGTAATTATTAAAGCTACCATTTTATAATGGATCTGAGATATTTTCAGAACAGTTTTAAATGTATACTGCCATCTTGGTCAAGAAGAATTGTGTCGAAACGGAACGCGGACTGACTGTATGTCTCTGTCCAGCGGTGTCCATTATCAAGGCAGCCATTTCGAAACCTTATGAGGTCTTCATCACGAGCAATAGTTACGTGTATGATTGTGCTGATACATGCTAACATCAGGACTTGATAAGCTGTACATTATGCAGACACTAGAGCTGTGAGTGGGGAAGTTCAACGTTATAGTTATGACTTCCAGAATGGCAGGTTAGATTAAATGGGGTAGCTTCATGAGAAATGCTTAAGCGAAATGACTGTCACCCACAACTGCTTTCTCCTTGTTGGAGAGGAGTATATTTTTCCCGCACTCCAGTGGTTGTTTGCGAGTGCTTTCATGAGCTGCGACATGCAGGACAATGCTATTTCTCAGGCGGATTATAGTATTTCTGACATGATGGGAGAAGGCTCGTATGGTCGTCTGACCAGTATGCGTGTGCGCTGCAGGCCCGGGTTCGATTCCCAGATACAGAGAAGAAGAAGAGTGTATTATCTGGTGATACCCTGGATTTTCATCAGATCATTATATCCCGCTTAAGACGCTTCAAGATGCAAAAAAAGGTACTGGACCAGCAGACTCTTTATTGTAGCTTAGTTGAGGCACTTGTTAGCAACTGCAATTGTCATTTCATTTTTGTAGATTAAATGGGTATTCACAAGTTTAGGTTCGATGTATCTGTCGAATCTGACTTGCTGTGTTCCCGGGGTTTTGTATTCGCTTAACGAATTCATCCCTTTTTGGATCATTTAATCAGTAGAATCAGTAATTTCTTAGTAGTGCGAATTTTTATCTGCCGAGAAGAGGATTTAGGGGAAGATCTCCAATATGTTGTTTAAGCATAGTATTAATCGCGTTTGTTTATCAGTGTTTGGAACACTGATTTCTTTGAGGCCAGTATATGTTTTTCATGTACTACTGTTCTGTTAGGAACTTCGTTTTCTCGCAGCGATTTGAATCTTGGAAAGTTTATCTTGGTGTTCGTTGCATTTATAGTTTTACTCCACCTGTTGGATTATGTTTATGGAAAGCACTTCGCTTTTGTGAGTACAGATTTATTAGTGGATTTACTTAATGATTGTCACTGGATTACCCTGATTATTTAACTTGCTTTCATGGTGTAAGTTTTATCCACTGATACTTCGAAGCCCACCGAAGTTGGAGGCTATCCTGGTTCAGGAAAAGATCAGTTTTACCTTCTATTAGGTATTGATTTGAGGTTAACTTAATTTAGGATGTCATTTTGAGACATGTATTTTCCACAGTATTAACGTAAATTATTGCATCTAATGCAATTGTGTGAGTGAGATATAGTATAGCAGTTTTGAACACCATTCACAAGGTTGATTAAATTATTCCAGGAGAGCTTGACTTGGAGTCAAGAAAAATGAACAAGTATTATTAATATACATTATCGGGAGGCAAGATAGGTTAATTTGCTAGTGGAATGTTTCAGTGTCTCGACTTTAAACAACGTGCTTACGGTTAGTGTGTGAGTTAAGCATGTTTGTAGGTCGTGTGTGAGTATTGATATTAAATAATAGTAGTGTTTTGAAGGTTCGTATAACCTTGTTGTGTTGTGTTTTGGATGCACATCTGGGATGATGCATATTTGTGTGATTTTATGCTTGTTGAAGCATTAGGCCAGTTTTAGATTGAGCCGGTAAGTGCTTTTCAGCCAGTAAGTGCCAATCTGTTTGTGACTTCGTGTAGTCAACACTCGTGTTTGGTGTTACGTTAATATAGATGAGTTTTTCTGGTATTTTAATGTCTGTTGGAGACATTGGCGTCGTCATTCTTATAGAGCGATCATACATGCTTTTCTTCACCTAATCAAAAGCAACGCTTGGATAATCTTTTCGAGCAACTTAAGACATTTCCACAGCATATAATCATTAAAACCTCTACAATTTTGTACAAGTTTACTTGAAATTTGAATCATGAACATAGTCAATAGATACTTAGCTTAATTGCTTGATAAAATTGGTAACCCGATGTATTGAATGTTAATTACACATCACGATACGAAAGTTATGGCCAAGATCAGCTGTTTAGGCTGAATCATGTGAATGTCTGAGGACATTTCTGTATATATTCTTATAAATCTTTATATATATAATTCTTCGACACGTGTGTATGTGACTGAACTCCTCCTAAACGACTGAACCGATTTTGATGGAATTTGGTATGTATATTAGTGTGGGTCCATGTATGGTTTAGATTCACAATCCGACCCGGTAGGTGGAATGAACACAATTTTAGAACCACAATTTACACAGAATTTTAGAACCACAATATACAGTCAAAAACAGTCGTCATGGAAACCACTAGCCTTGGTCTTCGTGAAAGCTGATGTCTTTGGACGGTTTGTCTCTGCACGTTAGAGCCACCTGGTCTCAATCTGTGCAACTACCGCCATTACTTACACTCCGCCCGTGGCGAAAAGTTGTGTTTTATACCAAAGGTGGCAGTGATGTCGAATTCTACAGTTTGTCTCTGCACGTTAGAGCGTTTCCAAGTCCCGTATGCGTTCATATACCATTCATCCGATTGCCATGAAACTTGGGTGATATGTTGAGTGAGCTCCAGGGAAGGTGTTTGGCTTAGTAAATCCATTTTACAATAGATAGCGCACGAATCGATTCAACAAATGAGCGACGACGCGCGAAGCGTTTCAAAAAGGTCCCGTATGCGTTCAAATACCATCGTCCGATAGCGATGAAACTTGGGTGAGATGTTGTGTACACTCCAGGGAAGGCTTCTGGCTTAATAAATCAATTTCACATTAGGTAGCGCACGACTAGATTCTACAAATGAGTGACGACGCGTGAAGCGTTTCAACAAAATCCCGTATAAGTTTATATTCCATTCATAGATTGAGATGAAACTTTGATGAGTTGTTGTGTACACTTGAGTGAAGGCTTCTAACTTAGTAATCCATTTCACAGGAGGTTGCGCACGAGTAGATTCAACAAATGAACGGCGACGTGCGAAGCGTTTCAACAAAGTCCCGTATGCGTTCAAATACCATAGTCCGATAGCGATGAAACTTGGGTGAGATGTTGTGTACACTTACGTGAGGGTTTCTAACTTAGTAAATCCATTTTACAATAGGTAGCTCACGAGTAGATTCAACAAATGAGCAACGACGCGCGAACTTTTAATCAAAGTCCCGTATGCGTTCATATACCATTCATCCGATTGCAATGAAACTTGGGCGAGATGTTGTGTACACTTACGTGAGGGTTTCTAACTTAGCAAATCCATTTCACAGGAGGTTTCGCACGAGTAGATTCAACAAATGTGTGACGGCACGCGAATCATTTCAACAAAGTATCGTATGCGTCCATATAAGTTACCATTTATCCGATTGCGATGAAACTTTGGTGAATTGTTGTGTACACTCCAGGAAATGTTTCTGTCTTAGTAAATCCAGTTTTTAATAAGTAGCGCACGAGTAGATTCAACAAATGGGCGACGGCGCGCGAATCGTTTCCACAATGTCCCGTATGCGGTCATATATCATTCATCCGATTGCGATCAAACCTTGGTGAATCATTGAATACACGCCTGAGAAGGTTTCACGCTTAGTAAATCTAATTTACAATAGGTAGCGCATGAGTAGATTCAACAAATGAGTGACGGCACGCGAATCATTTAAAGAAAATCACTTATGCGTTCATATGTCATTCATCCGATTCCGATGAAACTTTGATGAGTTGTTGTGTACATGCCAGGGAAGGTGTTCAACTTGGTAAATCCATTTTACAATATTGGTAGCGCACGAGTAGATGTAACAAATGAGTGATGACGCGCGAAGCGTTCCAACAAAATCCTGTATGCGTTCATATACTATTCATCGATTGCGATGAAACATTGATGAGTTGTTGTGCACACTTACGTGAAGCTTTCTAACTTAGTAAATCCATTTCGCAGTTGGAAGAGCGCGAGTAGATTCAACAAATGAGTGACAGCACACGAATCATTTAAACCAAATCGAGTATGCGTTAAATGCCATTTATCCGTTTGCGATGAAACTTTGGAGAGTTGTTGTGCACTCTCCAACGAATGTTTCTAAATTAGTTAATTCAATTCACGATAGTTTAGAGGCAGTTAACAGAAATTGAAAAAAATATTGTGTATCCAAAAGCACTTCAAGAAACAAAGTTATAACACTTTCTTTGATTGGCAGGACAACGTCTGCCGGGTCAGCTTGTACTTGTATATAATCTTGATAGTGCTACACTTTTGGAATATCGTTTAAGACGGTACACGTGTAAAAATTTTGATAATTCTTCTTTATTCATCGTCTAAGATTTCATCCAGTCCTCCTAATATCATTGGGAGATTGATGCCTAATATCCTTGTTCCATAATGTGAGATATTATATTTAGAATCACCCCAGCGTGTAGGTGATGATCGTAATCCATTTTTGGAATTATTTAGGATTTTCTTAATACAGTGTTGTGTTTAGCTGTGATTTTGTTTTCTTGACGACAGGGTATTAATATTTTATTTTCTTGTCTGTTACCTTGTTCTCTTGGAATAAATTGTTTTCCCAATTTTAAATCATGGCGTGATATTTTAACGAAGAGATTGGAGGTCGTTTTAAGATGGCCATCGCTTGGATTTTCTTTTTCCAGGGTTTTCCTCCCTTGAGATAGTTCTTTTTAGAGTTGTTTTTGTGTTCTTGAGCTAGTTTCTTATTTGTTCGTTCGTTGTAGCCATGGTCATTCTAAAAACAGCCTGATAGGATGATTTGTACCCCATTCATTCCTCTACTTGGTAGTAGGACCTGGGAGGGTTTTTCGCCGGGCATTTTTCAGGTTCTACGATCCAGTGACCATCGAGGGATTTCACGAGGTATTGGTAAGTGTTTCGGGTACATTACCATCCCGGCATTTGCCCGAAGACGAAGTGGGAAACCACAGAAAACCACTTCGAGGATGGCTGAGGTGGGAATCGAACCCCCTCTACTCATTTGGAACACCCAAGTCTGAGTAGACCCCGTTCCAGTCCTCATACCTCTTTTCAAATTTCGTGGCAGAGCCGGTAATCGAACCCAGGACCTCCAGGGCGGCAGCTAACCATGTTGACCGCTACGCTACGGAGGCGACTGGGTTGTGGTGTATTCTTGGAATAGGCTACACTGAGATAGAGTATATTTTTAATGCTCTTTGCTTGTTCATTGCTTCCTTTTTCTCAAACACCAACAGTGATCTTCTAATTTCTCTTTGTTGGTCATGTCTCTTATGTTACTCGTGAGTCTGTTCTAGATATATATCTTCCATGACCCACCTAGCGTCATCTAGCAGCGAATCTCTGAAGTTCCTCAATTCATCCCTGTGCAAGAGGACTTCCTTGTCAATCTGGCCACAAGATCTTGTCGCCATCGTCAGCTATCATCTCCGTGATCAAGAGAACTTCGTCTACTTTGTCACCCACCAGGCTGCGATAGTGTCGCTTACTATCAACTCTTTGAACACCATCTCATCAAGAGAAATTACCTTTTCAATGTTGGTTATGCTTATATGTTTTCCTTTTGTCTCCTACCCCCACTCTTTTCCCTTCCCTGTTCCCTCTGTGCTTCGCTGAGCGTGTCTCACTCGTATGTTGGCAGTCTACTTAGTCAGTCAAAGCTCAACTAGAGCTAGCCTCCTCAAATAAAGAGGCATTCTTTTAATTCCACGCCATGTTGGAACTCTAATCTCAACCGTCAAATGGAACTTCACCATCGCTATGAAGCAAAGATAAGTACAGACTTCAGGTATTAACCTCATTCTCATCGTCTTTTAATATCCACATGCTTTTAATGATCATTTTATAGGCAGTGTGAGATTACTATATTTGGGGCAATAATCAGCCTTCGCGGGATTTTCTATGTTGGGCTTTTGTCTGTCTAAGCCAATTTTAATAGCAGCATTTCTTATGCTAATTAAATGAGAGATCTTCTCACAACGTGGGATACCAATGAATACCCACTGTCTATAAAACACTCAGCTCGTTCCACCGCTGGAATAACTTTTGCCCCATTCTTCAGTCAGGATTGCTCTGGAACCTTCCAGGATCTACCAGTCATACCGTCATGTATTTTCCACTCACATGTGTGAATACTTTTTCAAACTAAGGAATCTTCCTTATGAATTAACGCTCAATAGCTAACTTTTCTTCCTCCGTTGGAATTTTCTCTGGCGTATTTAATGACGATCTACAACCTTCTCAAGCAATAGACTCTCGCCTATCTAGTGCAACTAGTTAGTTTCCATAACTGCAATAACTTTCTTTGCCATAAACGTTTTTGCTACTACAGTGAACTTTTCATCCATTCCAACAGACTATAGTGAAAAATAGTGCTTGTTAAACATTTCTTCCGCGTCGCGTTCGTCCGAATATCATAAATACGGCCATGAACATTTATCCCCAATCCCAGTTGATCTTTCCTAAACTTCTTACTAACAAACCATAACAAAATTGTTACTTTAGGTCTTTTTTCAATTAGGTGTCACTCTAAAGACGTGCCCTCCCATTTTGCTTATATATCATTAATTAATGCCTGTATAGCCACGTGTCTGGTGCACGTTTTAAATTATCTTGTTTCTCCCTTCTAATTAGGGAATACATTTTTTTCAACTCATGAGTAAGTTATTTCTAGGTATCACGAAAGGGAAACTTGCTCCATTTGTCTCGTGACTCCTACTTAAACATAGGAGGTCTAGAACCTTCCTTTCGACTTTCTCTTCAGGTTTCACAGTAAGTGACCTGCCCTATTTGTATACCTACTAAAAGTAATTCATCTTAAATATAAGAAGTTATAGGAACTTCTATCTTATTCTTCCTGTTTTGTTATTATTATTTCCGAAGTTGTTACTCTTTCTAGGATATTTTCTTAGAAATGTCTTAAAGTACACCCCTTGTACTCGATTTGACGTCTAACTTTAATCACTTCAATTGTCTTTAAATTTTTTACTTTATCTTCGCTATTTTAAAATCTTGCGAAGATTTTAAAACATACAAAGGTTTGAAACCAAAAGAATTGTTAATCGCCTGGAGCAAACTTTAGATGTTTTTTGGAGGTCTGTGACCCCATTTGTTAACAAAATTGAAATTACATATTTGTCAAACAACTATTACCTAATATTGTTAAATTCATTACACTCTTTTGCATTGTTAAATAAATTAAATATTTGTTTTTGGATTTATCATTTCGCAAACATAACGGTTAGGCAAGATCCTGCTTTCCTAACTCTTCCTAGGTTCATGCCCTCGTTAATGCAAATAAATCTCTTGATAGGGTTTTCACCACTTGTCGCATTTGAGCAAGTACTGATAATTATAACTTATGTCAAACTCTCTTCCTATTTCTCCATCCTTTTTTCTCTGGTCCGAAACCCACTTCCTTTTCTTAATCATCTTCCCTTGGGGGTTAGGTTATTCCCCAGCCAATAATCTACCCAGGTTGTATCCATTCTCCCAAATATTTGAACTTTTCAACCCTATTGACAGTCCCATGATTTACCTTTATATGTGTATTTATTTTTATTGCTTATGCTCCCAGCTTGGCTTCACCCACGCAATCTGTGAGGGACGGTTCGTCTACCGTCGCAAATACCATGTCTGGGAGCAGAACACACTTAATCAGCAGATACAACTGGGGATGGTGACAGGTCGATCACCCACGTGACCGCTAACTTGGGTCTAACAAAACGAAAGTGTCAAAGAAGGGATTTTGGAAAGAAGTCTGTCGATGACTTGTTGAAAGGAATAGTCCAGGAACTTTCCCAGTGGTGAAAAGGGGAAGCCACGAAAACCAATTCCAGGATGGTAGATGTGGGATTCGAGCCCAAGTTCTTTTGGTGCCAGCGACGAACGAAGAAGCTGAAGCTTGTTGTTTAACGTGACCGTTAATCTCGCGATCATGAGCCACGGGACTTCCTTTTTACGTGGAATCCGAACCACAGGTCATGACATTTCACTTCGAAAACCTCACATGCATTGACCGGGAATCGAACCCGGTCCCCTTGGTGAGAGGCATACAGCGAGGAACAAGCTAGTGTGTTGGCGCTAAAGTTAACATCTAAATTCTACTTACTTTCTTTAGGGAGAGATGGAGGCTTTAAAAATATGAATGCAAACTTTATACTTCTGGGATGCCCCGGGACGAACATGGACTACAGTAGATGGAATGACTCGCAAATCTGCATGGGCCTGAATAAGGTTCGAAACTCACTTATTTAAAAAGGCATGCCTCCTATGAGGATCGAACTCACGACCCCTGGTTTACAAGACCAGTGCTCTACCACTGAGCTAAGGAGGCGTGCGCCCGTAAGTTCATTGAATAACACTCAGCATCACTTGCGCCTTTAGCTCTTCCCCCAATATATGAACTTGAGATTAATAATAATGATAATAATGATATTAAGGTCTCATCCGTTGCGTAGTGGTCAGAGTGATTAGCTGCCGCCCCGGAGGTCCTGGGTTCGATTCCCGGCTCTGCCACGAAATTTGAAAAGTGGTATGAGGACTGGAACGGGGTCTACTCAGCCTCGGGTGGCCAAAATGAGTAGAGGGGGTTCGATTTCCACCTCAGCCATCCTTGAAGTGGTTTTCCGTGGTTTCCCACTTCGTCTTCGGGAAAATGCCGGGATGGTTCCTACTGTAAGGCCACGGCCGCCTCTTTTCCACTTCCTTGCCTAACCGTCCCACTCTTCATATCACTTCATCAGGCCCCCTGTTCACTTTGCAGGTGAGGCCACCTGGGCGTAGTGCTGGTCACACATCCCAGTTGTATCCCTGACTCAGAGTGTCAAGCTCCAGGACACTGCCCTCAGAGGCCGTAGAGGTGGGATCCCTCGCATAGTCCGTGGGAAAAGCCAACCCTGGATGGTAAAACAATAGCGATAGCGATAATGATATTAAGGTCGCATCCGTTGCGTAGTGGTCAGTGTGATTAGCTGCCGCCCCGGAGGTCCTGGGTTCGATTCCCGGCTCTGCCACGAAATTTGAAAAGTGATATGAGGACTGGAACGGGGTCTACTCAGCCTCGGGTGGTCCAAATGAGTAGAGGAGGTTCGATTTCCACCTCAGCCATCCTTGAAGTGGTTTTCCGTGGTTTCCCATTTCGTCTCCAGGCAAATGTGCTTGCGCTAGGCCTCACAGATGGGCGGTGTTGCCAAACCTTATGACATGGCATATGACGGCGATGGTCTATCGAATACGTCTTTGAGATAACAAGAGTAGATAGCGAAGATCACATTGCGACAATATTTACCTTGACGTCCAGTTTGGAGTGGGGGGCAGTGAAACACGCCTCAGGACACTTCCCCTGTTAGGATTTCCCTAATGGACCTTCTCCCCGTGGAGGATCTCATTAGCTCACCTCGGTATAACCCGGGCTTCCACGTTGACAGCCAAGAATGCTGGTCACTACCAAGGATCATGTAACTATAAGAGATTCGTCACTTTTGGTTATAGAATTTCCGAGAGAGAACACCGCCTGAGGCTATGTACTGCTCCGGAAAGTTTGGCAACATAAAAAGTAAAAAGCCATATGAATGTAGCCTTTATTACACGTAATTGAATAGTATGTTCTGCGATGAGTTATTGATTATTGATGAAAATAACACAAACATAACTGAGCCTTACGCTAGGCGCTGAAATATACGTCCAGATAGGAAAATAATAAATTTTGATATATATCAATGTTGGCAATAGATTTGTCACGAAGGACACAGTTATGCCGTTCTAGAGGTTAAATCACCTTTAGGCTAATTAAACATTGCCCTCCTGCTCTACAGAATTATTGGGATATTCGATGAATACAAAAAGAAAACTGTCCAAATGCACACACTATATTGCCAAAACCTCAATTTTTGCCTAGAATGCCGGCTGCCATCCACCCCTCCCCGTAGCCCTAAACCACAAATTTTATTGCAATGCAAAGGAGAATGGGTAAGAAAACAAACAAGAGATGAACTGCATACATTTATTCTCTATATATTTTTATTCGAGAGTAGTCCATATTGCCCACCAGTTTTACACATGGTCAACACCAGGCAGATGAAAATTTCCGTATTGTTCTTACTATCATTATAATCCTTACATCCCGGTGCTTAGCAATTTTTCCTCCCTTGCAGTGGCATGATTGACTCTCAATTCAATTCAAATAAATAATCAAAATACCAAACAAATCTAAACAACCAACAACACCACGAGGAAAATCAATCAAAACAGACTATTCCCGCTTCCGCCAGTTGGTTTGATGCAAGGAGTAATAAGGAGAACCCCTACCAGCGCTACAGCATGCGGACAGTTGAAGCACTGACCACGCCCCCATACTTGCCCGGCTCGAGCGGTAAATGGAGCCTACGACCACAGATTGCTACGACCGTATACTTATTTATTAGTGAGATTAAAGTATGATTACTAGTAAAAGATTCGTGTGCAGGTATAGTTCGAAGTTGTAAGGTAGGCCTATATGACGATGGAAATCAAGGAATATTTGTTGACCTTTGCTGGCTAGCGTGAAGTGTACGGCAGTCACAATACTAGGCGAATAATTACCGAGATATCAGTAGGTCTGCCATTATATTCATGAATGTGTATTAAATAAGTTAAATAAATGTTAAATATTAAGGCATAGTGGCGTTATTGTTTTTATTGGACCATGTTTTTAAAGAAATAGGCCAGTTCAGTTCCGGTAACAAACTAAACAAGGTCCAGGCTGGGGTTTGAGATTAACACGCTAAAATATGCAAATAATGGCATATCAATCTTCTAACACCCACGAGCAATAAATCTAGAGCTCGAGCCACGTTAAAAATAGATTGAGGTAATTAGATTACAGTTATACCGTTCATTAATTGACAAGCAGAAACTATTCCCAGTAAGAAACGAAGGAAAATATCCGTAATTAATTCCTAGCAATCAAAATACTTATATTGGTGGACACATATGCCACTATTTGAACATTTAACGAATGATACTAGAACAATACCGTAAGGTGGCTACTCTAAGGATGAAAACTTAACACAATAAATGGCAAATAAAGTGCATTTACTTGTGAAATGACATTACTTTGGCAGGTGGGAGTTCTGTTTGTGCAAACATATGCCCCACACGTCGATATTTCGTCCCACACGCGAAATATCACCACTTTTAAGTACGCACGTCTCACCATTACATGCTTTCCTTATGGAACTACCGCAATGTTTTGAGCATATGTGAAGGAGTAACTTCTGGCTTCACTTCCTTACCGTTAGGGCCTCTCCTTATTACTCCTTGGTTTGATGTGACCAATCACGTGTGCCAACTACGGAACCTTCTTGCTAAAATTAATTCTTCATTGGTTGGCAGAACATCCAGAGCAGAGCTTGACCGCGACCCACGCGCTCCCTATGAACTGTCATCCCCCTGGCCGCTACGTAACGAGGCGGGTCAGTTACTTACTGGTTGCTTATTTTGTAGCCTAAACAAAGTGGCGCCAATGTCAGTGAGCGCCCACAACTGAATAATCCCGGAACCGGGGCAGCAGAAGAAGACGATTCGTATTGTTCCCAGTGTTGTGGTCATTAATACTGCCCACGCTGGACGCTGTGACCTCACGACTTGGGCTAGACCTGACCTTGAGGTCAAAGCGATCACACACACCTTTACAATACAATAAGCTACAAAAGGTAAGGTTGGCAGACATCTCCCAATGACTTCAAATATCAGCTAATCTCAACTCTATGAGAGCTTGGAGTTGGTGACAGTAAAAGGCAGCCTCTTATCATTGTTGTTGTATAATTTAGGAGCTTGTATATGAGTCATCAAGCCGGCCCCGTTGTGTTGGGGTAGCGCTCCTGCCTCTCTTTTCGGAGGCCCCTGGTTCAATTCCCGGCTCGCTCAGGGGTTTTAGAAACAAAAAAAAATGGAGCTTTGTAGTTTAACGTGGCTATTAATCTCACGATTATGAGCCACGGGACCTTCTTTAAACATGTAATCCAAACCACAGGACATGGCATTTCACTAAAAAAGAAACTCACATGTATTGACCGAGAATCGAACCTGGTCCGCCTTGGTGAGATGCAGACAGCTCGACCACTGCGCCACCACGCACCACAGGATTTTGGAAACTGACGTGAGGGCTGGAACGGGGTGCACTTAGCCTCGTGAGGTGAATTGTTTAGCTGTCTGACAGTGTCATGAAAACCAAGATTAACGGCCGAGTGGACCCGATGCGCTGACCACGTGTCACCCCAATATCTGCAGGCCAAATGGCTGGGCAGTGGTCGCTTGGTAGGCCTAGGCCCTTCATGGGCTGTAGTGCCGGGGGGAGGGGGGAGTTACTTTATATCTGTCATCAGCTCCGTGCACTTAGAGAATTTGTCTCATAACCTGTAATAGTGTTATTGGATTTACGTCCTTCTTAACAAATTTTAGAGACGACGGGGTGACAAAATTTTGCCCCGAAAGGGATCTTTAACGTGCCAGTAAATGTACTGACACGGCTCCCACGCATTTGAATACCTTCAAATGCCAGCTGACTGAGCCAGGATTTGATCCTGCAACTACGGGCACAGCAGACGAGAACGTTACCGCTGAGCCACGCAGCCAGTCTTCTTAAAACCTGTATTATTGTGGTGTCTATAGTATTGAGGGAAGTGGAACTATCATTGAATGTCCTTGCAAAAGACTCCGTTACTAGGGATATATTCTTCCCCAAAGTTTTCGATTGGCTAAAACACAAATTGATAACGCCAAGCTTTGAGCTCTTGCAATTATTTCTTTACGGGCCACGGAAAAATTAAGTCTGACTTTGAACGTTGTCGCCTCCATGGTGTAGTGGTCAGCGTGCTTAGCTGCCACCCCGGAGGTCTGAGGTTAGATTCCCGGCTCTGCCACGAAATTTGAAAAGTTGTATGAGGACTGGAACGGGGTCTGCTCAGCCTTGGGTGGTCCAAATGAGTAGATGGGGTTCGATTCCCACCTCAGCCATCCTCGAAGTGGTTTTCCGTGGTTTCCCACTTCGTCTCCAGGCAAATGTCAGGATGATACCTAACGTAAGGCCACGGCCGCCTCCTTCCCTCTTCCTTGCATATCCCTCCCAATCTCCCCATCCGAAGTTCGACGCCATATCCGATAGACCACACGGTCCTCATGCTACATGATGCAATAATGTTGTATTACTCTTCTTTCAGTCGGCTTCGGTGGCAGGCTGAGATTCTATGTCCAAGATCACGGGTTTAAACCCGGCCGAAGTCGTCGGATTTTTTAAGAGCGTTAAAAATCCCTCAGTATGCCTTTCTTCCAAGATAGCGGGTTCAAACCCGGCCGAAGCCGTCGGATTTTTTATGAGCGTTAAAAATCCCTCAGTATGCCTTCCTTCGGAGGGGAAGTAAAGCCGGCGGTCCCATGTCATAGATTTATGGCATGTTAAAGATCCTTCCACTAATTGCACCTGTGCGAAGCTAAATTGGATAGATTAAGAATGTAAACAACGCTCTTAGGTTTCTATGTTCGTTGCCAAGAGCCGACTGCGGCGGCGTCTAGTAGCTCAGTTCTGAACGTGGCCTAGTAGTCGTTGACGGTGGCGCTTGGCGGCAAAAGTAGGAACTATTTGAAAAATTCTTAGTTGCAGTACTTAAATTAACAAACAGATAACACACACTAATACAGTCATCACAATTAACACCGGTTATCAGACAGATTCTACACACACCCAAAGTACACGGGGCTACATGACCGCGTTGTCGCAGCCCCTAAACTTAAGAACCAACCAACCAACCATGCCTTTCTTCGGAAGGGAAGTAAAGCCGGCGGTCCCATGTCATAGATTTGTGGCATTAAAAAGAATGTGCATTATTGTGCAAGATAAAATATGTAGGTTAGTTTGATAACGCCATATTAGTTCCAACGTTCGCTGCTAGGTGTCGTGGACGGTAGCATTTGGTGGTAAAAGTAGGAACTACTTGAAAAAAAAAATCATCCTCTGCAGTCCTTCTACCTGTAACACACATGACGGCCATCACAATTAACACCGGTTCAGACAAATTCTACACAAATCCAAACTACACGGGGCTACATGACCGCGTTGTCGCAGCCCCTAAACTGAGGAACAAACCAACCATCTTCTTTTCCCCGTCTTGGAAATATTACATCCTCATTTGAAATTGAAATCACACTTGTAAAATGAAACGACCGTGACAGGATTCGAACCTGCAATCTTCGGATCCGAAGTCCGACGCCTTATCCGTTAGGCCACATGATCCTGACGGAAGGTGACGCAAGTAGTGGTTTTGTACGGGTTCAGATACCTCCTCCTCCTCCCCTCCTCAAAGATGGCGGCAGCCCGATAACTCCCGAACCCGTGGTCGGATTTTGACGAATGAGGTGTCATTGAACTCGGGCTGACACTCCCTTTCCAATGGACAATATATTTCAACCCCAAAAATAAAACCTACCCCTACTAGGGGTGAATTTTTTTTTTAGAGAATCTCTCTTTCCAATTGCAACATGTGAGAGTTTGAATGCCGATATGGATTTAAACGTTGTTCTACATAAAGTGCATGTGTTTGGTCGATAGCCACTATGAATTAACATGCTTGTTTTTTGTTTTTACGCATGCCCACTCATGGCTTTTGTAACAGGGTGGGGGAGCGGTTCCCTGTGGACGGGTCCTTGTTGACAGGTCCCTGTTGACGGGTCATTGTGGACAGGTCCTTGTGGACAAGTCCATGTGGACAGGTCCTTGTGGACGAGTCCTTGTGGATGAGTCCTTGTGGATGAGCCCCTTTGGACTGATCCCTTTTGGACCGGTTTCTACGGACTGGCTCATGCATTTATTTAAATTATGTCAAAGGGCCTAACTACATTTCGCGTGTGTTGAACTGACGTTGTTCACTAATCCCCTGTGAGAGTTTGAATGCCGATATGGAATGAAACGTTGTTCCACACAAGAGACATGTTTTCGGTGGATAGCCACTATGAATTAACATGCTTGTTTTTTGTTTTTACGCATGCCCACTCATGGCTTTTGTAAGAGGGCGGGCTTTTTAAAAGATGGCGGCTGTAGTGTAACCTAACCTAACCCAACCCACGAGTGGTGATCAAAAAGTATTTTAAGTGACGCTTGTCGATTGGCAAACCAATAATCAAAGAGGGATGTGTCAGGCCTTGAGGTGATAGCCCCTTTTGATTGATCCATGTTGATTGATCTCTGTCGATTTGTCCCTTTGGACTGGTCTCTGTTGACTAGCCCCTTTTGGACGGGCCCTTTTTGACAGGGGGTCATTTTTGATGGATCCTTTTTGACAGGTCCTTTTTGACGGGTGCCTGTTGACGAGTCATTGTTGACGGTTCCTTGTTGATGAGTCCCTGTGGACGGGTCATTGTTGACGGGTCCCTATTGACAGGTCATTGTTGACTGGTCATTGATGACAGGTCATTGTTGACGGGCCATTGTTGATGGGTCCTTGTTGACAAGTCCCTTTTGATGGGTCCCTGTGGAAGGGTCCCTTTAGACCGGCCCCTTTGGACTGGTCCCTATGGACCGGCCCATGAAATTTATCCAAATTATGTCAAAGGGCCTAACTACATTTGTGTGTAAAGCAGTGTGTTGAACTGACGTTGTTCACCAGTCCTTACTACTACAATTGGATAACAATATGAAAGGAATTGATTAACCAGACATGAGTTAACTACCAACGAAACACTTGGGCGACTCTGCTTGTTATTGACCAATGAGTAGGGTTTTAGAAAAACTGTTTGCTATTTTGGGTTATATACAAAAAATGCTTAGACCTCTTGAGTGACTATGTTTGCTAAACAAGACATTATACCAGACACGAATAGGATTCTTATGTAGCACAGACAAGGAAAGCATTTCTACAGAATCTGTTGACATTGAATATAGATTTAGGTATTAGGAAGTCATTTTGAAGGCCTTTGTCTGGAGCGTGGCACTCTATGAAAGTAAAACTTAGACAATTGGTGTAGCAGAAAAGTGGAGAATTGAAGTGTTTGAAATGTGGTGTTACAGGAGAATGATGAAGATTAGATGGGTAAATAGGGTTACTAACAAAGAGGTATTAAGACGAGTGGGGGAGAAGAGATGCATCTGGCGACTGTTAATGAAGTAAAGAGATAGGTTGGTAGGACACTTACTAAGACACCCAAGAGTAGCAAACGTAGTTATGGAAGAAAGGTTCGAGGACGAGAACTGTAGGGGTAGACCAAGTTTAGAATATGTTAAACAGATAGCCTTGAATGTAGGGTGTGGTAGCTATATAGAGATGAAACGATTAGCTCGGGACAGATAGGCGCTGAGATCTGCATCAAACCAGTCAAAGGACTAAAGACTCAAACAACAACATGTAAGTTCACTGAAATAATGTTGTGTAACGGTAAATGTTAGTCAACGAACAGTAATGCATTACTAAAACCCATGACACGATACCTAAGAGCTTTTCTAAAATGATTTTAAAATGACTTTAACCCTATATTGAACACCCAGTTCACAAGACTCATAACTGCAATGTTATGGTAAAACAAAACAAAATCTATATTTCAAAACAAGCAAGTGGTTTAGTCAATGTATACTGGAAAAAGTTTTGTAAACACTGAAGTCCTCAAGACTAATTAAATTAGTAACTGTCAGGTTGACCGAGTGGTTAAGGTGTTTGACTAAGATCAAATTTTCTGTATATGGAAGCAAGGGTTCGAATCCCTTACCTGACATAACTATTGCCTTAACATGGCTTGGCCACACTGCATTATTATGATACTCGGTACACAAACCATAGATATAGTGCATTGTTTAAGGCCACTCTCTTTCTGAACATAGTCAGAGACTGTTGATGGATAACAATTGTATTAATAGTGGGACATGGGGATAGTAATTAAGAAAAACAGACAATACCCATACAATATTTTTATTAAATTCATTTTATAATAGTTACACACACTGAATTCAACTCTATCTCTTTACCATTGTTCGATATAGATTTTTAAACACAACGCTTGTTGTAGATCCTTTTACAACTTTCTCCAGGTACTCTTGCTCTTAAAAACTGGGGAAGCCGCAATGGTTTTATAAACATAAAACCCTCATCCTCTTCTTTTTCATAATTATCATCATCATCATCATTATGAATATTATCATCAAAATTATTATAGTCATTGTCACCATCATTATCATCATCATCATCATCATTCTCAACATCACTAGAACTATCCAATTCCTCTTGTTTGTTTTCCACAGGGACCTCTTGTAGAGTCTGCGTTGCTTTTGATAGTGTTAAGGGTATTTTGAACGATGGTATTTGTCCTAACATGTCTTTTTGAGGTGATGATGAATGCTTTTTAACAAACAATGCACTATCTTGAGCAGCAATATATTTTTCTTGGACTTGCTTTTTTACCTGGGTTAGAGTATTTTGCGTATTTAAATGTGTATTAATTTGAGATTCACAATGATGTTCTTTTGAAGTAAGTACGTTGGAGTCTTTTGTTTTAATCATTCCTCGACACTTTTTGGATCGTTGTTTTGAACATCGCCAAATAACAGTTCCATCTTTATTGGTTGTTTTTGCAATATATGTAAGTAGTGGAGTAGTGGCGCTTCCAACGCACTCCAGAACCCTCCTTGACCCACTACTAAGCCTTAGCCATGTTAAATATATCTCGAACGCATGGTCTGATTTTGACAAATGAGGTCTCGTTGGACTCGGGCTGACGTCCTCTTAGCTATGGACTACTCGTTATATTTTTGATTTTTTTTTTGATTTTTTCGTTTTCGAAACTAGGCGATAGTTTGAAAACCAAACATGATATATCGTTGTGCCATGGCTCAAACGAATGGCCTTTATGACCTTTATTTTTTTAATAAAACTTTTTTTACTTTTTATGTTTTTTTGAAAACACTCGAATTTTGAAAATCCTATATTTTGGAAACTAGGAAGTTTACAAAAAAATTGTTTGACGTAAATCAATGGTCCCTACCCCCTCTACCCCCAAAATAAATTTCAAGTCTCTAGAGTGAAAACCTGTAGTAGTGGGATGAGGGGGAGCTGTCTACTAACTTATTGAACCCTCCTCGTATTTGCCCCGAACCTGATATCTCGCTAACCAATCATGGGATTTGAACATACAGGGTGTCCTAGCACTCATAGTGATGCCCCCTACTTTCCTATAGGCTCTTTATTTAATTAAACGACCAAAACTAAATGGTCATGTGCTTTTAATATCTCGCGAACCAATCATGCTAGAGGTGTGTTCGACAGGTCCAAATAGTCGGGCTGACGTCCTCTTTGCTATAGACCACTCGTTATAATTTTTAATAAAATTGGAAACTCGATTTTGGGGTAAACACGTGTTTTTTGTGATTTTGCCGATATCCTGTTTTGCTTCGTACGTGACAAAATGCAAGTTCATGTGAAATTTGATCTACCACACGTGTTCGCCTGGGACGTTAGCTGTCCACGTGCGCGATAACTGTTAACAAGTTACATCCTGTTTTGCTTTGTACTTGACAAAATGCAAGTTCATGTGAAATTTGATTCGCCACAGGTGTTCACTTTGGGCGTTAGCTGTCCACGTGACCGATAACAGAATGTTCAAAAGCGTGGGAAAGATGATTATACATGCAACGTAGCATATATAAAAAGACATGTCGTTATCATTTCCACTCTCACTTGGGTGGACTACCTTTGAACACACTGCGTTGCATGAAACCCCTGGTCTTGTTTAAACAGTTTTGGTGTTGGTGTTAAATACTTAACCTTGTTGTGGGGTAGGTATATATTTATTCATTTATTGATTAATATATATATTTACAAGCAATTATTTATTGATTAGGTAATTAATGATTTTATTTATTTGTTTGCAGATAACCGGCATACCTTACATGTCTGAGGGAGAAGAAACCATTGCACTTTTGAGCCCACTAGAAGGGAAGAGCAACAAGTCACTGCAAGTAAAGATAAGATGATTTTTTAAACTAACTTGTTTCATTTTTTTGTTTTATGTTTTATTTTATGAAATGTATGTATTAACCTGAATTTAGGTATTTATAGCGGTTTATTTTATTTATTTTTAGAAACTTGGAAATAATAGCCTTACCGCCGTAGCAGTCGCTGAAAAAAACCAGAAACGCACTAAAGCGAAACCACTGCCAAAGAGTGAACTGTTTAAAACTCAGGTAAGTCCAACTTAAAAATGCTATTCCATTTTACCACTACTGAAAACTCGTAGACAAAAAAAAATTCATTACCTGTACATGACTGGGACAATGATTGCTTTCTTTATTAATGGCTATGTTGTTGTTGTTGACTGGGAAAAGTACAAGGCCATGTTGGATTTTCTAAAAATAAAAATAATAAATTTAATTTATGCGTGGTTCCCTATGGACTCACCGAATATCCACAGGTTTGAACATGATAATGTGAACAAAATGACATGACATTCATTTTTGTTTATATATTGGTTAAAGGGAGGGTGGGGGAATGTAAATGACTGTAGCTTTATAAAAAAAGAAAATAAGTACATGGGTTACTGTTAGTGCCAACATACAGTTTATTTTTAATGGTGTTTTGATATATTAATGCCAATTAACGTTAACGTTTTATTTACTAGTATTGATTGATTGATTGATTGATTGATTGATTGATTGAGTGATGGGTTATTTTGTTTGCTTTTAGGTGTCGTCATGTGCCATTAACGTAATGAACAGACAGTGAACAAGCATGCATTATGCTTTAAAGTACTCTGTGCTCTTGTGCAATGTTAATAACTTACAATAAGAAAAAGTTTTATTATAACACATGGCGTTAGTACCAAATACAACAAGTGAGCAAGTTGGTTTACCACGTGGGTTAAATTTAAAATCAGAACATGATCGATGGTTAACATTTGAATCCTGGCCTGTAGGCTTTTTGTCGACGCATGAACTTGCAAAAGCCGTTTTTTTTTACTTGAACCGAGAAGATGTGGTGCGCTGTGTGTTTTGTCGTATTGAACTTTCACACTGGGAAGAAGGGGATGATCCCTTTAGAGACCATTTGCGATGGTCTCCTCACTGTCCTTACATGCTTGGAAAGCAAGTGGGTAATCTACCCGTGCATTCATTTTACCGAACCACAAGGCCTTTGGCCGCTACTTACGTTGCTGAATCACAAATAAATAATAATAATGATGTATTACCAGCCAACGGTAGTGTCGATATATGTGGTCCATATGCCATAGACAGTGTTGAATTGGCGTGTGCTTTTGAAAAATTGGGAGTTTGCAAGACTAAAGCACTAGCACACCCAGAGTACAGCTCTGTTGAAAAACGTTTCGAATCTTATAAAAAAGTGTGGCCATTAATATTAAAACACCCTACCAAACAGCTAAGTGAAGCTAGATTTTTTTAAACTGGTGAAGGGGATAAAACAATATGTTTTTATTGTGGATTTGCTTTAAAGGATTGGCAAATGACTGATGACCCTTTTGTGCAACACGCTCGTTGGTTACCAAACTGTAAATACATGGTGTTGCTTAAAGGTCAGGAATTTGTGAACACTATTCGTAAAGAAAAAGTGATTGCAGCACAAGACATAAAAGTGCCTTTAGAGTTAGAGCACGCGGAGCAAATACATAAGGCTGAAAGAAAAGACTTGTGTTACGAACAGATACAAAAGTGTGACCAACAATTAAGAAAAAATTGTTATCAAGATGAACTAGGTGTTGTATTTTTACCCTGTGGACACATGATAGCCTGTGTCAAGTGTGCATTAGAACTTAACACTTGTGCTATATGCAGAAAAGTAGTATCTGCTACAGTTAGGGCATTTCTTGCATAACTAGTATAATTTATTCGCCATGCATAGTGCAAAATCCCTAATTGCACAATATTATTAAAGCTGTTTTAGAGTGTAATAGATATGCTTTTGTTTTGTTTATAGACTACTACAATGAATGTTTTGAATGCTGTGGGACAATCATGTGGCTTAGAGACAAAGAAGCTCAGCGAATTGCCAACGCATATTCCATTCCGCATTATCAAGTTTCGGAAATTGAAAACAGCATATGGTGATCGTGTACTTTGTGTATGTGAAAACTTTGAGACATTTCTGCCTATACGGTTTAATGATATGTCGGAGAGTGTTTTTGATGAAGTCAATAATGCTGTGCAACCTGTACACTTAATTTATGAAGGTTTTAAAAACAATAGGTGCATGGTTCGTTTTAATTAAATAAATAAATAAATAATGTGAAATAATAATGGAAAATATAAGTAATGACAATATACTGAAAACGAAAGAAAATATGTGTATAGAATAGTAATGTTTTAGTGTTTAGTGTTGTCTTTAAAAATATTATGATGAAACCAAAAAAAAATTATATAAAGTTTGTAAATAAATGCAAAATGATGTTACAATGCTGTTTTATTTTATACAAAGTTAGTATATTTAACATTGCAGAGTATACATGATTATGACAATAAATGCACACTGAATACAAGCCTTTCTCACTTTACAATAGTCTGTTATAGTTTTAAACACAAGGCTTGTTGTAGATCATTTTATAGCAATGTCCATTCAATGTTGTTTTCGAAAAGTGGGGTAGCCGCAATGGTTGTATTGACATAAAAACCTTATGGTTATTACTATTTAGTCACTTTGATCCCCTTGCAGATCAAGAGCAGATGCCCTAGTTGTTCCACTCTTTAAAACGACGACAACAACACTACCTCTTGCATAGTTTGTGATGTTGATGGCTCTTGCGACGTGGAAGACGGATTAAAATAACTTTGAGAACAGGGGTTAAACGTTGATCATTAAACAATGCACTATTTTGAGTAGCAATATGGTTTTCTTGATTTTTTGTCGACGGCAACTGTGTTTCATGCGGTACACTACATTGATGATCACTGACACTTAAAACCTCACTCTTTTTACTTTTTAGGTCACCACGACAATGTTTGGAACGTTGCTTTGAACAACGCCAAATAACAGTTCCATTTTTATTGGTTCGTTTCACAATATATGAATATCCTTTATAGTATGCGTAAGGCTTAACATACCTAGTCACTGATACTTCCATATCAACCGTCAAGCATAGACTAAGCTCTAGTAAAATCAACTT
This sequence comes from Meconema thalassinum, assembly GCA_946902985.2. Lineage (NCBI taxonomy): Eukaryota > Metazoa > Arthropoda > Insecta > Orthoptera > Tettigoniidae > Meconema > Meconema thalassinum. The sequence continues at coordinate 137,839,219 of OX336400.1, forward strand.
GGTAATAAGAATACTAGTTTAATGTGAGAGCAAATATGGATCCAAAGAGTTCAGGTAAAAGTGAAAGCAAATAAGCAAATATTAGAAACAAGAGTTGGGGTAAAAGTGGTCGCAAAGTGGTAGACCAATTACACAATAATTTCAGCACGACGAAGCTCTTGTTCAATTTCTTTGATTTCCCAATCGTGACCGATATGCCCAGTTTGTCGTAAAGCATGCAATTGTCGAAGCCGTTGAATTAGCTTACTGGGTTTGTTCCAGTATACAAATTTAACAAATGGATTTTTAGGTGTAAACAAAGCATTATCATTATCATGAACATTATCATCATCGTCATCATCATTATCATCATCATGATAACCATTATCATCATGACCATCATCACTGTTACTATATAGTCCTTTTTGATCCTCTTGCAATACCACTTTATTTATAGTCTGAGTTGATTTTGATAGTGTTGAAGGTTTCTTGGACGTTGACAACTGTCCTAACATGACGTTTTGAGGACATGATAAGTCCTTTTGAACAAACACTGCACTATCTTTAGCCGCAATATCGTTTTCTTGAACTTGCTTTTTAGCATTTTGATAATTGTTTGTAAACAGTAAGCGTGGTTCGTTTCGAGCACTACATTGATGAACACTCACAGTTAAAACCTTTCCATTTTTACTTTTCAGATTGCCTCGACATTTTGTTGACCTCTCTTTTGAGCATCGCCAGAATATTATTCCATTCACATTCTGGCGATTATAGTTATAGGAGTAGCCTTGATAGAGTGCACGTAGTCTACCTTTGTTGGTTGTAATAAGTTCCATAGTAGTAACTGACCTGTCAGTACGATGTTTACACTACAAAGGTTACAACTATTTTGCTGATGGAGTGACCTACCATAAACTTATATATTGGCTTATGTGTTGGCTTTTTGTGTTGGCTTTTTGTGTTGGCTTTTTGTGTTGGCTTTTGTGTTGGCTTTTTGTGTTGGCTTTTTGTGTTGGCTTTTTGTGTTGGCTTTTGTGTTGGCTTTTCGTGTTGGCTTTTTGTGTTGGCTTTTCCTGTTGGCATTTCGTGTTGGCTTTTGTGTTGGCTTTTAGTGTTGGCTTTTTTTTGTTGGCTTTTCGTGTTGGCATTTCGTGTTGGCTTTTCGTGTTGGCTTTTTTGTATTGGCCTTTCGTGTTGGCTTTTTCTATCGGCTTTTCGTGTTGGCTTTTTGTGTGGGCTTTTTGTGTTGGCTTTAGTATTGGCTTTTGTATTGGCTTATTTGGCAAGTTATTTGTGTCAATGTATTTAGTGGATTTTTTCTTGGTGTCGGAAAGTAGTTGAAAGAGAGGAAATATTTAAAGACTTAACCTCAGCTCACTAACCTAACCTAACCTAACCTAACCTAACTTTACCTAACCTAACCTAACCTATCAACTCTCAGATGTTAATTAAATTCTGTGCATAGTCGAGTTGGAACCCAAGACCTCAGGGGTAAAAAAACAATTATTTTTGACGGCTTATTTTGGTAACTTATTTTAATGGCTAACCTAACTTTACATAACCTAACCTAACCTCAGCTCACTTTGGATATTACTAGTAAGTGTTCATATCCTCTGCTAGGTAGCATGCTAGTAGTACAGGTAGTGCTCATATTTACCGCTAGGTAGCGGAAACATACTTTGCATGTTGCATGTGACACTTGTGAAGTTTAACCACATGAAAGACGTGCTTGTATAAGTTCTCTATTTAAACTCAATATACAATTAACCACTAAATGTTCAGAACTAACATGTATAGCCATGTTTAGGGTATATAGGAGACCCTTAGCAAGAAAGGCTGTCTAACCCACGAGTGTACAGCCTTGTCATACGCAGTAAGCACCTGTTGGCAGAAAACAACAACAACAACAACAATTTGAGAAAGCCAACAAAAAACTGTTTCCTTTAAATACATTAATGGATATGTTGTTGGCTTTCTCAAATTGTTGTTGTTGTTGTTGTTTTCTGCCAACAGGTGCTTACTGCGTATGACAAGGCTGTACACTCGTGGGTTAGACAGCCTTTCTTGCTAAGGGTCTCCTATATACCCTAAACATGGCTATACATGTTAGTTCTGAACATTTAGTGGTTAATTGTATATTGAGTTTAAATAGAGAACTTATACAAGCACGTCTTTCATGTGGTTAAACTTCACAAGTGTCACATGCAACATGCAAAGTATGTTTCCGCTACCTAGCGGTAAATATGAGCACTACCTGTACTACTAGCATGCTACCTAGCAGAGGATATGAACACTTACTAGTAATATCCAAAGTGAGCTGAGGTTAGGTTAGGTTATGTAAAGTTAGGTTAGCCATTAAAATAAGTTACCAAAATAAGCCATCAAAAATAATTGTTTTTTTACCCCTGAGGTCTTGGGTTCCAACTCGACTATGCACAGAATTTAATTAACATCTGAGAGTTGAAAGGTTAGGTTAGGTTAGGTAAAGTTAGGTTAGGTTAGGTTAGGTTAGTGAGCTGAGGTTAAGTCTTTAAATATTCCCTCTCTTTCACCTACTTTCCGACACCAAGAAAAAAATCCACTAAATACATTGACACAAATAACTTGCCAAATAAGCCAATACAAAAGCCAATACTAAAGCCAACACAAAAAGCCCACACAAAAAGCCAACACGAAAAGCCAATAGAAAATGCCAACACGAAAGGCCAATACAAAAAAGCCAACACGAAAAGCCAACACGAAATGCCAACACGAAAAGCCAACAAAAAAGCCAACACGAAAAGCCAACACAAAAGCCAACACGAAATGCCAACACGAAAAGCCAACACAAAAAGCCAACACGAAAAGCCAACACAAAAGCCAACACAAAAAGCCAACACAAAAAGCCAACACAAAAAGCCAACACAAAAGCCAACACGAAAAGCCAACACAAAAATCCAACACAAAAAGCCAACACATAAGCCAATATATAAGTTTATGGTAGGTCACTCCATCAGCAAAATAGTTGTAACCTTTGTAGTGTGAACATCGTACTGACAGGTCAGTTACTACTATGGAACTTATTACAACCAACAAAGGTAGGCTACGTGCACTCTATCAAGGCTACTCCTATAACTATAATCGCCAGAATGTGAATGGAATAATATTCTGGCGATGCTCAAAAGAGAGGTGAACAAAATGTCGAGGCAATCTGAAAAGTAAAAATGGAAAGGTTTTAAGTGTGAGTGTTCATCAATGTAGTGCTCGAAACGAACCACGCTTACTGTTTACAAACAATTATCAAAATGCTAAAAAGCAAGTTCAAGAAAACGATATTGCGGCTAAAGATAGTGCAGTGTTTGTTCAAAAGGACTTATCATGTCCTCAAAACGTCATGTTAGGACAGTTGTCAACGTCCAAGAAACCTTCAACACTATCAAAATCAACTCAGACTATAAATAAAGTGGTATTGCAAGAGGATCAAAAAGGACTATATAGTAACAGTGATGATGGTCATGATGATAATGGTGATCATGATGATGATAATGATGATGACGATGATGATAATGTTCATGATAATGGTAATGCTTTATTTACACCTAAAATCCATTTGTTAAATTTGTATACTGGAACAAACCCAGTAAGCTAATTCAACGGCTTCGACAATTGCATGCTTTACGACATCTGGGCATATCGGTCACGATTGGGAAATCAAAGAAATTGAACAAGAGCTTCGTCGTGCTGAAATTATTGTGTAATGGGTCTACCACTTTGCGACCACTTTTACCCCAACTCTTGTTTCTAATATTTGCTTATTTGCTTTCACTTTTACCTGAACTCTTTGGATCCATATTTGCTCTCACATTAAACTAGTATTCTTATTACCAAGTTGACTTTACTAGAGCTTAGTCTATGCTTGACAGTTGATATGGAAGTATCAGTGACTAGGTATGGTAAGCCTTACGCATACTATAAAGGATATTCATATATTGTGAAACGAACCAATAACAAGTAGTTCCGTGAAGAACTATACAGCCTATTTTCATATATCCTACTTATGTTAATTGCCACTATCAACATACACAATTTCAGTTTGATTGCTGTAATAGATTCGTAGATATTGAGAACCGACTAAATATTTCGGATGGTCGCCATGTTGGATTTTATATATGTAGGTCCTAGAGTTATGTACTGTTACATGCAGATTATTGTGAACGTGTAGTATTCAAACTTCAATCGCATAGTTAGGACACACGAAAAAACAAGGAGATTTTAAAATTTTTCACAGCTGCCATCTTGAGGTTATCTAAACAATTCAAATAAATTAGATGCCTGTAGATTAACATTCGTATAAGGATTTACTGTACCAAGTTTCACTGCACGCGGATGGTTAAATTGCGAGAAACGTCCATGTGAATATGTATAATTCGCGTCACCGCCATGTTGGATTTGTGATCACCAGGTTATTTAAAGTCCTATAGGTGAACTTAAGTTCATAGCCCCTATGAACATTAAAAAATGCAGTTTGATTGCTAAAATAGATTCGTAGATATTCAGTATCGTCTAAATATTTCGGATGGTCGCCATGTTGGATTGTTAAATGTATAGGCCATAGAGTCATGTACCATTGAAGGAAAATTATAGCGTAGGTTCATTATTCAAACTTTCACTTCAATCGCATGACTACATCACAATAAATAAAATCTTAATTTTAAAATTCGCACTGCCGCCATCTTGAGGTTATGTAAACAATTGAACTAAATTAGATACCAGTGGATTACAATGTGTATAAATATTTCCTGTGCCAGGTTTCAGTGCGCTTGGAACATTAAATCGCGAGAAAGGTCTATTTAAAATTTTCAAATTCGCTTGGCCGCCATGTTCGTTTTGTAGTTAACCGGTTTTTGAAAGTCTTATAGATGGACTTCCAGTAGTGCCCTTTATCTCCGTACAAACTTTCAGGGTTTTACCGCTAATAGTTTCAGAGATATAGAATGCCGGTGAAATATTTCGCACATCCGCCATCTTGTGATTATGTAAACATTTGAACGAAGTTAGATGTCGGTGCATTACAATGTATATAAACATATACTGTACCAAGTTTCATTGCGTTTGGTTGGTCAAATCACGAGAAACGTCTATTTAAAAGTCGCAAATTCGCTTGGCCGCCATGTTGGTTTTGTAGTTACCAGGTTTTCAAAAGTCACATAAGTGAACTTATAGTAGATCCCTCTATCACCATAGAAAATGTCAGGGTAATATCGATAATAGTTTCGGAGATATTGAATGCTGGTAAAATATTTCGCACAACCGCCATGTTGGATTGGTGAGTCGTAACAAAATTTGAAGGGCACGGTCGAGGTCGCCGGGAATAGTGCTATGAACTTTCCGAGTTTCATTGAAATCGCTCCAGCCGTTTAGATTTTATTAGGGGGGGACACACACACGAATCACACACACACGCACACACGCACACACACACACACACGCACACACACACGCACACACACACGGACAAAAGGTGATCTCATAAGCCTATTTTTTCAAAATTGAAAATAGGCTAAAAATGGAACTGTTATTTGGCGTTGTTCAAAGCAACGTTCCAAACATTGTCGTGGTGACCTAAAAAGTAAAAATAGTGAGGTTTTAAGTGTCTGTGATCATCAATGTAGTGTACCGCATGAAACACAGTTGCCGTCGACAAAAAATCAAGAAAACCATATTGCTACTCAAAATAGTGCATTGTTTAATGATCAACGTTTAACCCCTGTTCTCAAAGTTATTTTAATCCGTCTTCCACGTCGCAAGAGCCATCAACATCACAAACTATGCAAGAGGTAGTGTTGTTGTTGTCGTATTAAAGAGTGGAACAACTAGGGCATCTGCTCTTGATCTGCAAGGGGATCAAAGTGACTAAATAGTAATAACCATAAGGTTTTTATGTCAATACAACCATTGCGGCTACCCCACTTTTCGAAAACAACATTGAATGGACATTGCTATAAAATGATCTACAACAAGCCTTGTGTTTAAAACTATAACAGACTATTGTAAAGTGAGAAAGGCTTGTATTCAGTGTGCATTTATTGTCATAATCATGTATACTCTGCAATGTTAAATATACTAACTTTGTATAAAATAAAACAGCATTGTAACATCATTTTGCATTTATTTACAAACTTTATATACATTTTTTTTGGTTTCATCATAATATTTTTAAAGACAACACTAAAAACTAAAACATTACTATTCTATACACATATTTTCTTTCGTTTTCAGTATATTGTCATTACTTATATTTTCCATTATTATTTCACATTATTTATTTATTTAATTAAAACGAACCATGCACCTATTGTTTTTAAAACCTTCATAAATTAAGTGTACAGGTTGCACAGCATTATTGACTTCATCAAAAACACTCTCCGACATATCATTAAACCGTATAGGCAAAAATGTCTCAAAGTTTTCACATACACAAAGTACACGATCACCATATGCTGTTTTCAATTTCCGAAACTTGATAATGCGGAATGGAATATGCGTTGGCAATTCGCTGAGCTTCTTTGTCTCTAAGCCACATGATTGTCCCACAGCATTCAAAACATTCATTGTAGTAGTCTATAAACAAAACAAAAGCATATCTATTACACTCTAAAACAGCTTTAATAATATTGTGCAATTAGGGATTTTGCACTATGCATGGCGAATAAATTATACTAGTTATGCAAGAAATGCCCTAACTGTAGCAGATACTACTTTTCTGCATATAGCACAAGTGTTAAGTTCTAATGCACACTTGACACAGGCTATCATGTGTCCACAGGGTAAAAATACAACACCTAGTTCATCTTGATAACAAATTTTTCTTAATTGTTGGTCACACTTTTGTATCTGTTCGTAACACAAGTCTTTTCTTTCAGCCTTATGTATTTGCTCCACGTGCTCTAACTCTAAAGGCACTTTTATGTCTTGTGCTGCAATCACTTTTTCTTTACGAATAGTGTTCACAAATTCCTGACCTTTAAGCAACACCATGTATTTACAGTTTGGTAACCAACGAGCGTGTTGCACAAAAGGGTCATCAGTCATTTGCCAATCCTTTAAAGCAAATCCACAATAAAAACATATTGTTTTATCCCCTTCACCAGTATAAAAAAATCCAGCTTAACTTAGCTGTTTGGTAAGGTGTTTTAATATTAATGGCCAAACATTTTTATAAGATTCGAAACGTTTTTCAACAGAGCTGTACTCTGGGTGTGCTAGTGCTTTAGCCTTGCAAACTCCCAATTTTTCAATAGCACACGCCAATTCAACACTGTCTATGGCATATGGACCACATATATCGACACTACCGTTGGCTGGTAATACATCATTATTATTATTTATTTGTGATTCAGCAACGTAAGTAGCGGCCAAAGGCCTTGTGGTTCGGTAAAATGAATGCACGGGTAGGTTACCCACTTGCTTTCCAAACATGTAAGGACAGTGAGGAGACCATCGCAAATGGTCTCTAAAGGGATCATCCCCTTCTTCCCAGTGTGAAAGTTCAATACGACAAAACACACAGCGCACCACATCTTCTCGGTTCAAGTAAAAAAAAACGGCTTTTGCAAGTTCATGCGTCGACAAAAAGCCTACAGGCCAGGATTCAAATGTTAACCATCGATCATGTTCTGATTTTAAATTTAACCCACGTGGTAAACCAACTTGCTCACTTGTTGTATTTGGTACTAACGCCATGTGTTATAATAAAACTTTTTCTTATTGTAAGTTATTAACATTGCACAAGAGCACAGAGTACTTTAAAGCATAATGCATGCTTGTTCACTGTCTGTTCATTACGTTAATGGCACATGACGACACCTAAAAGCAAACAAAATAACCCATCACTCAATCAATCAATCAATACTTGTAAATAAAACGTTAACGTTAATTGGCATTAATATATCAAAACACCATTAAAAATAAACTGTATGTTGGCACTAACAGTAACCCATGTACTTATTTTCTTTTTTTTATAAAGCTACAGTCATTTACATTCCCCCACCCTCCCTTTAACCAATATATAAACAAAAATGAATGTCATGCCATTTTGTTCACATTATCATGTTCAAACCTGTGGATATTCGTTGAGTCCATAGGGAACCACCCATAAATTAAATTTATTATTTTTATTTTTAGAAAATCCAACATGGCCTTGTACTTTTCCCAGTCAACAACAACAACATAGCCATTAATCAAGAAAGCAATCATTGTCCCAGTCATGTACAGGTAATGATTTTTTTTTGTCTACGAGTTTTCAGTAGTGGTTAAATGGAATAGCATTTTTAAGTTGGACTTACTTGAGTTTTAAACAGTTCACTCTTTGGCAGTGGTTTCGCTTTAGTGCGTTTCTGTTTTTTTTCAGCGACTGCTACGGCGGTAAGGCTATTCTTTCCAAGGTTCTAAAAATAAATAAAATAAACCGCTATAAATACCTAAATTCAGGTTAATACATACATTTCATAAAATAAAACATAAAACAAAAAAATGAAACAAGTTAGTTTAAAAAATCATCTCACCTTTACTTGCAGTGACTTGTTGCTCTTCCCTTCTAGTGGGCTCAAAAGTGCAATGGTTTCTTCTCCCTCAGACATGTAAGGTATGCCGGTTATCTGCAAACAAATAAATAAAATCATTAATTACCTAATCAATAAATAATTGCTTGTAAATATATATTAATCAATAAATGTATAAATGAATAAATATATAAATAAATACCTACCCCACAACAAGGTTAAGTATTTTCCACCAACACCAAAACTGTTTAAGAAGACCAGGGGTTTCATGCAACGCAGTGTGTTCAAAGGTAGTCCACCCAAGTGAGAGTGGAAATGATAACGACATGTCTTTATATATGCTACGTTGCATGTATAATCATTTTTCCCCACGCTTTGAACATTCTGTTATCGGTCACGTGGGCAGCTAACGCCCAAAGTGAACACCTGTGGCGAATCAAATTTCACATGAACTTGCATTTTGTCACGTACAAAGCAAGACAGAATGTAACTTGTTAACAGTTATCGCGCACGTGGACAGCTAACGTCCCAAGCGAACACCTGTGGTAGTTCAAATTTCACATGAACTTGCATTTTGTCACGTGCGAAGCAAAACAGGATGTCACTGGTTTAGCGTACATGTGGTTTCACACATGTGTGTGCATGCATTTCACACTCCCCTGCGACCACGATGGTCAGATTATTTCACCTTCAAGCGTCACCTGTTGTCAAGTCAGATCAACGCCTTCCAAATAGCTCAAATGACATTCACCTCCTGCTCCTCGGCAAGTGTGTTTTCTGTACTCGCTTCGACCAACATAGAACCAAGTTCTCATCACCGTTTACACGTCAAAGGTAAAAGGTGTGAAAAAAAACGCACGCTCGCTCTGTCATAAACCGACCCGTCGAAATATCGATTAATCTATTGAACAAAGCCACCGTGGTCAGCGACAGGTTCGTTGAAACACACACACCCAGCCGTATCGTCTCTCTCAACCACCACGCTTCATAAACATTATAAACAGGTAAAGAAAAAGAAAACGTTATTTCAACATGTATGGCGTTAGGCCCTTTGTGAATTATTTTTTGGAAAGAAAAATATCTACCACATTTGAAAGGGGGCGTTAGCCGAGTCCTAGGACACCTCGTACATGTCTCTAGCGTTAATGGTTCGTGAAATATCGGCAAAAATCACAAAAACACATGTTAACCCCAAAATCGCGTTTCCCAAATTTTTTAAATTTACAACGAGTCGTCCATAGCAAAGAGGACGTCACCCCAAGTCCTTGGACCCGTCGTACATGCCTCTAGCGTTATTGGTTCGTGAGATATCGGCAAAATCACAAAAAACACGTGTTTACCCCAAAATCGAGTTTCCAATTTTATTAAAAATTATAACGAGTGGTCTATAGCAAAGAGGACGTCAGCCCGAGTCTTTGGACCTGTCGAACACACCTCTAGCATGATTGGTTCGCGAGATATTAAAAGCACATGACCTTTTAGTTTTGGTCGTTTAATTAAATAAAGAGCCTATAGGAAAGTAGGGGGCATCACTATGAGTGCTAGGACACCCTGTATGTTCAAATCCCATGATTGGTTACCGAGATATCAGGTTCGGGGCAAATACGAGGAGGGTTCAATAAGTTAGTAGACAGCTCCCCTCATCCCACTACTACAGGTTTTCATTCTAGAGACTTGAAATTTATTTTGGGGGTAAAGGGGGTAGGGACCATTGATTTACGTCAAACAATTTTTTTTGTAAACTTCCTAGTTTCCAAAATATAGGATTTTCAAAATTCGAGTGTTTTCAAAAAAACATAAAAAGTAAAAAAAGTTTTATTAAAAAAATAAAGGTCATAAAGGCCATTCGTTTGAGCCATGGCACAACGTTCTATCATGTTTGGTTTTCAAACTATCGCCTAGTTTCGAAAACGAAAAAAAATCAAAAAATTTTTCAAAAATATAACGAGTAGTCCATAGCTAAGAGGACGTCAGCCCGAGTCCAACGACACCTCATTTGTCAAAATCAGACCATGCGTTCGAGATATATTTAACATGGCTGAGGCTTAGTAGTGGGTCAAGGAGGGTTCTGGAGTGCGTTGGAAGCGCCACTACTCCACTACTTATGTATATCCTTTATAGAAGACACATGGCTTGCCATGACTGGTTGTTGAGACTTCCATATCAACTAATACATATGAATTAAATTTTAGTAAAGACAAATGAACAATCTTTAGATTACAAGTGATTTACACACACACACACACTTTCCTAAATGTCAAGATTTATGGATGTTGTTTTCCGCCAACAGCTGCTTACTGCGTATGACAAGGCTGGAGACTGGTAGGTGAGACGGTCTTTCACGATGTGAACACTGTAACAGGCAGTAGTCAACTGACAATATTCTTATACCCTAGTCAAGGTTAACAGGTACTTACTGCGTATGACAAGACCGTACACTCGTAGGTTAGACCGTATTTTTTTTTGTTTGTTGCTAAGGACTCCATATATACCCTAGAAATGTTAGTTCTGAACACTTAGTGGTTAATTGTATATATTGAATTTAAATACACAGCTTATACAAGCACGTTTTGCAGATGGGAGGGGTGAGAGGCTGGCAAAAAAGGAAATGTTTTAGTTTAATGAAACGTCATGTCCTAGTAGGCGTGATTTATAGTAGACGCAATTGATAGTAGACGTAATTGATAGTAGGTGTAATCGATACTAGACGTGATTTATAGTAGACGCAATTGATACTAGGCGTGATTGATAGTAGGCGTGATTTGTAGTAAGCGCAATTCATAGTAGGCTCAATTGATAGTAGATGCAATTGATAGTAGGCGTGATTGATAGTAGGCGCGATTGATATTAGACGTAATTTGACATGGGTGCAACTTAGATCATTTTAGATATCAAAAAGTTACAGTGTCAATGTTTATACAAAGTACAAGGTAGAGAGGGGGTATTTTAAGACTTTACCTCAGCTCACTTAACATAACCAAACTTTACCTAACCTAACTTTGTCACGTGACATGTTCTACAAGTTTAGACTTGCCTTAAGACTGATTATGTCGTCATAGATTGATGGGAGGGGTGTGAGGCTGGCCAAAAAGGTAAAGTTTTAGTTTAATGAAACGCCATGTCCTAGTAGGCGTGATTTATAGTAGACGCAATTGATAGTAGACGTGGATAGTAGGTGTATTTGATACTAGACGTGATTAATAGTAGACGCAATTGATACTAGGCGTGATTGATAGTAGGCGTGATTTGTAGTAAGCGCAATTCATAGTAGGCTCAATTGATAGTAGATGCAATTGATAGTAGGCGTGATTGATAGTAGGCGCGATTGATAGTAGACGTAATTTGACATGGGCGCGACTTAGATCATTTTTGATATTATAAAGTTACAATGTCAATGTTTATACAAAGTACAAGGTAGAGAGGGGGTATTTTAAGACTTAACCTCAGCTCACTTAACATAACGAAACTTTACCTAACCTAACTTTATCACGTGACATGTTCTACAAGTTTAGACTTGCTTTAAGAGTCGTCATAGATTGATGGGAGGGGTGAGAGGCTGGCAAAAAGGAAATATTTTAGTTTAATGAAACGTCATGTCCTAGTAGGCGTGATTTATAGTAGACGCAATTGATAGTAGGCGCGATTAATAGTAGACGCAATTGAAAGTAGGCGTGATTGATAGTAGGCGTGATTTGACACGAGCGCGATTTATAGTAGACGCAAATGATAGTAGGCGCGATTGATAGTAGGCGTGATTGATAGTAGACGCGATTGATAGTAGGCGCAATTTGACATGGGCGCGACTCAGATCATTTTTGATATCATAAAGTTACAGTGTCAATGTTTATACAAAGTACAAGGTAGAGAGGGGGTATTTTAAGACATAATCTCAGCTCACTTAACATAACCTAACTTTACCTAACCTAACTTTGTCACGTGACACGTTCTACAAGTTTAGACTTGCATTAAGACTGATTATGACGTCATAGATTGATGGGAGGGGTGAGAGGCTGACAAAAAAGGAAATGTTTTAATTTAATGAAACGCCATGTCCTAGTAGGCGCGATTTATAGTAGACGCAATTGATAGTAGGTGCGATTAATAGTAGACGCAATTGATAGTAGGCGTGATTGATAGTAGGCGTGATTTGACATGAGCGCGATTTATAGTAGACGCAAAAGATAGTAGGCGCGATTGATAGTAGGCGTAATTAGACATGGGCGCGATTTATAGTAGACGCAATTGATAGTAGGCGCGATTGATAGTAGGTGTAATTGATAGTAGGCGCGATTTGACATGAGCGCGATTTATAGTAGACGCAAATGATAGTAGGCTTGATTGATAGTAGACGCAATTGATACTAGGCGTGATTGATAGTTGGCGTGATTTGTAGTAAGCTCATTTCATAGTAGGCTCAATTGATAGTAGTTGCAATTGATAGTAGATGTTATTGATAGTAGGCGCGATTGATAGTAGACGTGATTGATATGGGCGCGACTTAGATCATTTTTGATATTACAAAGTTACAGTGTCAATGTTTATACAAAGTACAAGGCAGAGAGGGGGTATTTTAAGACTTAACCTCAGCTCACCTAACATAACCTAACTTTACCTAACCTAACTTTGTCACGTGACATGTTCTACAAGTTTAGACTTGCTCTAAGGCTGACTATGACGTCATAGATTGATGAGAGGGGTGGGAGGCTGACAAAAAATGATATGTTTTGGTTTAATGAAAAGTCATGTCCTAGTAGGCGTGATTGGTAGTAGACGCAATTGATAGTAGACGCGATTAATGGTAGGTGGAATTGATGGTATGTGTGATCAGGTACTTACTGCATATCAAAAGGCTGTACACTCGTGTGTTAGACACTCTATCTTGTTAATGACCCCTATATTCCCTATACTAGGCTATACATGTTAGTTCTAAACACTTAGTGGTTATTTGTATATTAAATTTATATACACAGGTTATACAAGCACGTTTTTTCACACAGTAAAACTTTGTCAAATAGCCACATGCGACACGCAAAGTATGTTTCCGCTATCTAGCGGTGACTATGGAAACTACCTGAACATATCTTAATCTAATCCTAGCTAACCTCACCTGCCGTGACCATACCGGTTTGTAAGCAACAACAACAACACACTAAGATTCCATGAATTCCAGAGTTCTTGTAGATTAATTATCGACTCTCAACTCTTATAACTATGTCTATCCCACTCTGTCAAAAACACGATATATTTTTTTAAAATTTTTGCTTGATGTCAATACTAAAGTGATAATGGGTTTTCCGATCCTATCACTATAAATTCATGATCCCCCACTCTTATCTCGGTCTCGACAACAACCATGCCGATTTTTATTATGTCAGATGATGTAATGTTCGAGTGCAAAGTGGGTGTAAAAGTGAGTGCAAAGTGAGTGCAAAAGTGAGTGCAAAGTAAGTGTAAAAGTAGTTGTAAAAGTGAGTGCAAAAGTGAGTGCAAAAGTGGGGTGTAAAAGTGGTACCCTATTTGTAATGGCTTATTTGACAAGTTTTTTTGTGGTACCCTATTCGTAATGGCTTATTTCACAAGTTGTTTTTGTCAATGTATTTAGAGGATATTTCTCTTGTTCATGGAAAGTATCTCAGCCCTTTTTATGATAGCATAATGCTTACCGTCATGTTTGTAAGCAACAACAACACACTCAAATTCCAAGAATCCAAACTACTCTAAGGTTAATGATGGTCTCTCAACTCCATTCCACGCCTAGTCAGAAACATTATACATTTCAATTTTTTCAAAAAAGGTAAATTGAGAAAGTAGGCTATATATTTAAACTAAAAATCATGCTAACTCCATCCCCTACGTCTATCCCATTCTCAGTCAAATAAAAATATATATATTCTTTACATTTTTCCAAAAAATATTTGGAAAGTAGGCTATAATTTGAAAACTAATCATCCTAAAAAGTCATATGTAGACTCAAACCACTGGCTTTTATGTCCTTAATCGTTAGAACAAAACATGGAATTTGACCTTTTTCCAAATATTGATCATTTTTTAAAAATGGGCTAACTTATATTTTGTAAACTATAAATTACACAAAAAATGTGTTTGACATAAATGACAGGTATTTACCCATTCTACGTACAAACCAAGTCCCAGGTCTCTGGGACAAAATCCAAAAAGGTTCAATTTTGAAAGTAGACGATATTTTTAAAACTAATCATTCTAAAAAGTCATATATAGACTCAAACAAATGTCCTTTAAGTCCTTTAACGTTAGAACAAAACTTAACATTTTTTCATTTTTTTCAAAAAAAAAAAAGTCCAAATTTCAAAATTGTCTATATTTTGGAAACTACGAATTAGTTCCAAAATGGCGGTCGTAGCTTAACTCAACCTAGCCTAACCCTACGAGGTGTGATCAAAAAGTTCCCAAATGGCTGCCGTAGCATAACTGATTGATCCCTGTTGATTGACCCCTTTTGATTGATCTCTGTTGAAGTATCCCTTTGGACTGGTCCTTGTTGACCAGCCCCTTTGGACGGGTCCTTTTTTGCATATTTTTTGACTGAGAATGGGATAGACGTAGGGGATGGAGTTAGCATGATTTTTAGTTTAAATATATAGCCTACTTTCTCAATTTACCTTTTTTGAAAAAATTGAAATGTATAATGTTTTTGACTAGGCGTGGAATGGAGTTGCGAGACCATCATTAACCTTAGAGTAGTTTGGATTCTTGGAATTTTAGTGTGTTGTTGTTGCTTACAAACATGACGGTAAGCATTATGCTATCATAAAAAGGGCTGAGATACTTTCCATGAACAAGAGAAATATCCTCTAAATACATTGACAAAAACAACTTGTGAAATAAGCCATTACGAATAGGGTACCACAAAAAAACTTGTCAAATAAGCCATTACAAGTAGGGTACCACTTTTACACCCCACTTTTGAACTCACTTTTGCACTCACTTTTACAACTACTTTTACACTTACTTTGCACTCACTTTTGCACTCACTTTGCACTCACTTTTACACCCACTTTGCACTCGAACATTACATCATCTGACATAATAAAAATCGGCATGGTTGTTGTCGAGACCGAGATAAGAGTGGGGGATCATGAATTTATAGTGATAGGATCGGAAAACCCATTATCACTTTAGTATTGACATCAAGCAAAAATTTTAAAAAAATATATCGTGTTTTTGACAGAGTGGGATAGACATAGTTATAAGAGTTGAGAGTCGATAATTAATCTACAAGAACTCTGGAATTCATGGAATCTTAGTGTGTTGTTGTTGTTGCTTACAAACCGGTATGGTCACGGCAGGTGAGGTTAGCTAGGATTAGATTAGGATATGTTCAGGTAGTTTCCATAGTCACCGCTAGATAGCGGAAACATACTTTGCGTGTCGCATGTGGCTATTTGACAAAGTTTTACTGTGTGAAAAAACGTGCTTGTATAACCTGTGTATATAAATTTAATATACAAATAACCACTAAGTGTTTAGAACTAACATGTATAGCCTAGTATAGGGAATATAGGGGTCCTTAACAAGATAGAGTGTCTAACACACGAGTGTACAGCCTTTTGATATGCAGTAAGTACCTGATCACACATACTATCAATTGCACCTACCATTAATCGCGTCTACTATCAATTACGTCTACTACAAATCACGCCTACTAGGACATGACTTTTCATTAAACCAAAACATTTCCTTTTTTGTCAGCCTCCCACCCCTCTCATCAATCTATGACGTCATAGTCAGCCTTAGAGCAAGTCTAAACTTGTAGAACATGTCACGTGACAAAGTTAGGTTAGGTAAAGTTAGGTTATGTTAGGTGAGCTGAGGTTAAGTCTTAAAATACCCCCTCTCTGCCTTGTACTTTGTATAAACATTGACACTGTAACTTTGTAATATCAAAAATGATCTAAGTCGCGCCCATATCAATCACGTCTACTATCAATCGCGCCTACTATCAATCACGTCTACTATCAATTGCAACTACTATCAATTGAGCCTACTATGAAATGCGCTTACTACAAATCACGCCTACTATCAATCACGCCTAGTATCAATTGCGTCTACTATCAATCAAGCCTACTATCATTTGCGTCTACTATAAATCGCGCTCATGTCAAATCTCGCCTACTATCAATTACACCTACTATCAATCGCGCCTACTATCAATTGCGTCTACTATAAATCGCGCCCATGTCTAATTACGCCTACTATCAATCGCGCCTACTATCTTTCGCGTCTACTATAAATCGCGCTCATGTCAAATCACGCCTACTATCAATCACGCCTACTATCAATTGCGTCTACTATTAATCCCACCTACTATCAATTGCGTCTACTATAAATCGCGCCTACTAGGACATGGCGTTTCATTAAACTAAAACATTTCCTTTTTTGTCAGCCTCTCACCCCTCCCATCAATCTATGACGTCATAATCAGTCTTAAAGCAAGTCTAAACTTGTAGAACGTGTCACGTGACAAAGTTAGGTTAGGTAAAGTTAGGTTATGTTAAGTGAGCTGAGATTATGTCTTAAAATACCCCCTCTCTACCTTGTACTTTGTATAAACATTGACACTGTAACTTTATGATATCAAAAATGATCTGAGTCGCGCCAATGTCAAATTACGCCTACTATCAATCGCGTCTACTATCAATCACGCCTACTATCAATCGCGCCTACTATCATTTGCGTCTACTATAAATCGCGCTCATGTCAAATCACGCCTACTATCAATCACGCCTACTATCAATTGCGTCTACTATTAATCGCGCCTACTATCAATTGCGTCTACTATAAATCACGCCTACTAGGACATGACGTTTCATTAAACTAAAATATTTCCTTTTTTGCCGCCTCTCACCCCTCCCATCAACCTATGACGACTCTTAAAGCAAGTCTAAACTTGTAGAACATGTCACGTGATAAAGTTAGGTTAGGTAAAGTTTCGTTATGTTAAGTGAGCTGAGGTTAAGTCTTGAAATACCCCCTCTCTACCTTGTACTTTGTATAAACATTGACATTGTAACTTAATAATATCAAAAATGATCTAAGTCGCGCCCATGTCAAATTACGTCTACTATCAATTGCGCCTACTATCAATCACGCCTACTATCAATTGCATCTACTATCAATCACGCCTACTATGAATTGCGCTTACTACAAATCACGCCTACTATCAATCACGCCTAGTATCAATTGCGTCTACTATTAATCACGTCTAGTATCAAATACACCTACTATCCACGTCTACTATCAATTGAATCTACTATAAATCACGCCTACTAGGACATGACGTTTCATTAAACTAAAACATTAACTTTTTGGCCAGCCTCTCACCCCTCCCATCAATCTATGACGACATAATCAGTCTTAAGGCAAGTCTAAACTTGTAGAACATGTCACGTGACAAAGTTAGGTTAGGTAAAGTTTGGTTATGTTAAGTGAGCTGAGGTAAAGTCTTAAAATACCCCCTCTCTACCTTGTACTTTGTATAAACATTGACACTGTAACTTTATGATATCTAAAATGATCTAAGTTGCGCCCATGTCAAATTACGTCTACTATCAATCGCGCCTACTATCAATCACGCCTACTATCAATTGCATCTACTATCAATTGAGCCTACTATGAATTGCGCTTACTACAAATCACGCCTACTATCAATCACGCCTAGTATCAATTGCGTCTACTATAAATCACGTCTAGTATCGATTACACCTACTATCAATTACGTCTACTATCAATTGCGTCTACTATAAATCACGCCTACTAGGACATGACGTTTCATTAAACTAAAACATTTCCTTTTTTGCCAGCCTCTCACCCCTCCCATCTGCAAAACGTGCTTGTATAAGCTGTGTATTTAAATTCAATATATACAATTAACCACTAAGTGTTCAGAACTAACATGTCTAGGGTATATATGGGATCCTTAGCAACAAACAAACAAAAATACGGTCTAACCTACGAGTGTACGGTCTTGTCATACGCAGTAAGTACCTGTTAACCTTGACTAGGGTATAAGAATATTGTCAGTTGACTACTGCCTGTTACAGTGTTCACATCGTGAAAGACCGTCTCACCTACCAGTCTGCAGCCTTATCATACGCAGTAAGCAGCTG
Source organism: Meconema thalassinum (assembly GCA_946902985.2). Taxonomy (NCBI): domain Eukaryota; kingdom Metazoa; phylum Arthropoda; class Insecta; order Orthoptera; family Tettigoniidae; genus Meconema; species Meconema thalassinum. The sequence continues at coordinate 137,857,883 of OX336400.1, forward strand.
TTGGCGGAAAACAACATCCATAAATCTTGACATTTAGGAAAGTGTGTGTGTGTGTGTAAATCACTTGTAATCTAAAGATTGTTCATGTGTCTTTACTAAAATTTAATTCATATGTATTAGTTGATATGGAAGTCTCAACAACCAGTCATGGCAAGCCATGTGTTTTCTATAAAGGATATACATATCTTGTAAAAACAACCAATAAAGATGGAACTGTTATTTGGCGATGTTCAAAACAACGATCCAAAAAGTGTCGAGGAATGATTAAAACAAAAGACTCCAACGTACTTACTTCAAAAGAACATCATTGTGAATCTCAAATTAATACACATTTAAATACGCAAAATACTCTAACCCAGTTAAAAAAGCAAGTCCAAGAAAAATATATTGCTGCTCAAGATAGTGCATTGTTTGTTAAAAAGCATTCATCATCACCTCAAAAAGACATGTTAGGACAAATACCATCGTTCAAAATACCCGTAACACTATCAAAAGCAACGCAGACTCTACAAGAGGTCCCTGTGGAAAACAAACAAGAGGAATTGGATAGTTCTAGTGGTGCTGAGAATGATGATGATGATGATGATAATGATGGTGACAATGACTATAATAATTTTGATGTTAATATTCATAATGATGATGATGATAATTATGAAAAAGAAGAGGATGAGGGTTTTATGTTTATAAAACCATTGCGGCTTCCCCAGTTTTTAAGAGCGAGAGTACCTGGAGAAAGTTGTAAAAGGATCTACAACAAGCGTTGTGTTTAAAAATCTATATCGAACAATGGTAAAGAGATAGAGTTGAATTCAGTGTGTGTAACTATTATAAAATGAATTTAATAAAAATATTGTATGGGTATTGTCTGTTTTTCTTAATTACTATCGCCATGTCCCACTATTAATACAATTGTTAACCATCGACAGTCTCTGACTATGTTCAGAAAGAGAGTGGCCTTAAACAATACACTATATATATGGTTTGTGTACCGAGTATCATAATAATGCAGTGTGGCCAAGCCATGTTAAGGCAATAGTTATGTCAGGTAAGGGATTCGAACCCTTGCTTCCATATACAGAAAATTTGATCTTAGTCAAACACCTTAACCACTCGGTCAACCTGACAGTTACTAATTTAATTAGTCTTGAGGACTTCAGTGTTTACAAAACTTTTTCCAGTATATATGACTAAACCACTTGCTTGTTTTGAAATATAGATTTTGTTTTGTTTTACCATAACATTGCAGTTATGAGTCTTGTGACCTGGGTGTTCAATATAGGGTTAAAGGCATTTTAAAATCATTTTAGAAAAGCTCTTAGGTATCGTGTCATGGGTTTTAGTAATGCATTACTGTTCGTTGACTAACATTTACCGTTACACAACATTATTTCAGTGAACTTACATGTTGTTGTTTGAGTCTTTAGTCCTTTGACTGGTTTGATGCAGATCTCAGCGCCTATCTGTCCCGAGCTAATCGTTTCATCTCTATATAGCTACCACACCCTACATTCAAGGCTATCTGTTTAACATATTCTAAACTTGGTCTACCCCTACAGTTCTCGTCCTCGAACCTTTCTTCCATAACTACGTTTGCTACTCTTGGGTGTCTTAGTACGTGTCCTACCAACCTATCTCTTTACTTCATTAACAGTCGCCAGATGCATCTCTTCTCCCCCACTCGTCTTAATACCTCTTTGTTAGTAACCCTATTTACCCATCTAATCTTCATCATTCTCCTGTAACACCACATTTCAAACACCTCAATTCTCCACTTTTCTGCTACACCAATTGTCTAAGTTTTACTTTCATAGAGTGCCACGCTCCAGACAAAGGCCTTCAAAATGACTTCCTAATACCTACTCTATATTCAATGTCAACAGATTTTGTAGAAATGCTTTCCTTGTCTGTGCTACATAAGAATCCTATTCGTGTCTGGTATAATGTCTTGTTTAGCAAACATAGTCACTCAAGAGGTCTAAGCATTTTTTGTATATAACCCAAAATAGCAAACAGTTTTTCTAAAACCCTACTCATTGGTCAATAACAAGCAGAGTCGCCAAAGTGTTTCGTTGGTAGTTAACTCATGTCTGGTTAATCAATTCCTTTCATATTGTTATCCAATTGTAGTAGTAAGGACTGGTGAACAACGTCAGTTCAACACACTGCTTTACACACAAATGTAGTTAGGCCCTTTGACATAATTTGGATAAATTTCATGGGCCGGTCCATAGGGACCAGTCCAAAGGGGCCGGTCTAAAGGGACCCTTCCACAGGGACCCATCAACAGGGACTTGTCAACAAGGACCCATCAACAATGGCCCGTCAACAATGACCTGTCATCAATGACCAGTCAACAATGACCTGTCAATAGGGACCCGTCAACAATGACCCGTCCACAGGGACTCATCAACAAGGACCCGTCAGCAATCACTCGTCAACAGGGACCCGTCAAAAAGGACCTGTCAAAAAGGATCCATCAAAAATGACCCCCTGTCAAAAAGGGCCCGTCCAAAAGGGGCTAGTCAACAGAGACCAGTCCAAAGGGACAAATCAACAGAGATCAATCAACATGGATCAATCAAAAGGGGCTATCACCTCAAGGCCTGACATATCCCTCTTTGATTATTGGTTTGCCAATCGACAAGCGTCACTTAAAATACTTTTTGATCACCACTCGTGGGTTGGGTTAGGTTAGGTTACACTACAGCCGCCATCTTTTAAAAAGCCCGCCCTCTTACAAAAGCCATGAGTGGGCATGCGTAAAAACAAAAAACAAGCATGTTAATTCATAGTGGCTATCCACCGAAAACATGTCTCTTGTGTGGAACAACGTTTCATTCCATATCGGCATTCAAACTCTCACAGGGGATTAGTGAACAACGTCAGTTCAACACACGCGAAATGTAGTTAGGCCCTTTGACATAATTTAAATAAATTCATGAGCCAGTCCGTAGAAACCGGTCCAAAAGGGATCAGTCCAAAGGGGCTCATCCACAAGGACCTGTCCACATGGACTTGTCCACAAGGACCTGTCCACAAGGACTGCCCACAAGGACCCGGCAACAATGACCCGTCAACAGGGACCTGTCAACAAGGACCCGTCCACAGGGAACCGCTCCCCCACCCTCTTACAAAAGCCATGAGTGGGCATGCGTAAAAACAAAAAACAAGCATGTTAATTCATAGTGGCTATCGACCGAACACATGCACATTATGTAGAACAACGTTTAAATCCATATCGGCATTCAAACTCTCACATGTTCCAATTGGAAAGAGACATTCTCTAAAAAAACAATTTCACCCCTAGTAGGGGTAGGTTTTATTTTTGGGGTTGAAATATATTGTCCATTGGAAAGGGAGTGTCAGCCCGAGTTCAATGACACCTCATTCGTCAAAATCCGACCACGGGTTCGGGAGTTATCGGGCTGCCGCCATCTTGTGAGGAGGGGATAAGGAGGAGGTATCTGAACCCGTACAAAACCACTACTGACTCAATAACGTTGCATAGTAAAGAGTTGTGGTGCGATTAATACGTTTCGACGTGGAATGCAAATGCATCACCTTTCTATTCGTATTACCTGCCAAAGTTGTTTTTGTAGATGTTGTTGGTGTTTGATTTAGGGACTAGTGGCTTCGTGAGAATCAGCCTAACTAGACGACTTCGTCTGTCTCACTGTGTACACCTGCCGCCAGCGGTAGCTACGCTTGCCAGAAAATAGATTCAAAAAAATATTCAGTTCCAATACCGGCGTGGATGTTCAATCTCTGTTCAAACTATTTGATACTTATGATGAATTTCACCTAACTTGGAGGCAATGATTTCTATACCCGGTGGCACCAGAAATAAATGATTTTCCGTGCGAACTGGATAGATTCAACAGGGTATTATCAGACTAGTGAGGACAATATTGTTTAGCTGTTTGATAAAGTAACTAAAACTAAGGTAAAACAGCTGAGGGTGTTGTTTCGCAGGCTATCCCCACCCTCCGCCCCTTATATAATCCGTCCGCCTCGTTGCTTAGTGGCTAGCATTCTTGGCTGCCTTGGCGACAATTTGGTGTAGTCCCAATTCCTGATAAGATGGCTGAACAAAGACTCCGATGGTATGGCCATGTGTTGAGAACAAGACGTAACACTGTGGTAGATACTGCCTACCAACTGAAGGTTGATGGGAGAAGACCAAGGGGAAGGCCCAAACAACGGTGGAAAGACACTATTGAACCCTTATTGATTTGCCGATCAATAAGTCTTTATGATTTTTATTATTATTATTACTGATGCCCAGGCAGAACATGTTGGAAGTTGGCAAAGGGGAGTCAGGTAGTGTGTCGCAACGATTACAACAGAAGCAGCTTCGTAGTTATTCCTGAAGATGACCTGTTAAGCCGAGTTCAAGGACAAATTCTGGACGAACGCGCACCTCAAACGGCGTCATTATGGGAGTGTCAGAAGTGAAGTTTCAACCGATCCACGATTGAATCAGCAAATCAGGAGAGAGGAAGCCAAAGCCACGCGGTGGATTGCGTACCCTAGAAAAAGGCGCAAAAACGCGTATCTAAAGAACCGCCGATACGATATAATTCCGCAAAAGTCCATTGCGACGTTTGGATGAAAAGAAGAAGATTGATACTAGTCCCAAGTTTGTGAGGTGAAAACTACAGATTATTTTCACAAATTGCCCTCACCCTACCCCATTCTGTCAGTTTCTAATAAATTGATGGGTGATGAGCTGTTTGAGACACAACTTTATTGAGCTCTGGTGAGCAACGTTCACGCTAATTTGCGTCACGATTTATGAAGCTCTAGTGAGCATACTTCACGTCTGTTTGACAAACATTTCATTTTGTGCTCAAGGGAGCAGAGTTCACGTTTAGCGGAGGGAGATCACTAGTCGAGATAAGCGCTGCGTGATAGACATATTTGAGACTTTTTTAAAGCCAGTTGCGTTGAGATTGAAGAGTGTAACTTATATTTTTGTGTTATATTTTGAGTGATATATTGTGCCTGTGAATACGCAAATGCTGAGATAGGGCCAGTTCTACGTTAAGTAATCGCCTAGGACATTTATTGTGAGTGAAAGTCAGTAGCTCATAGCGATTCTAGCTAGGCAAACTAATAACTTTGAACATTTCTTTCCAAGAAGCTACGCCAAGATGTCTGCTGAAAGGTCGTGTGATGGAATGAAGTGCATCGCATCTACCAATACGTCGACGATGGACGAATAGATTTCCCGTAGGGAAATGTTCTGGGATGGAGGTTAAGTTCTACAAGCTGCAACGGTGTTGTACAAACCATTGATTTACTCAATATGTAGTTAGATTAGACGCGGGAACGTTGTAAATATTTTATTCATTGTTTTTCTTGTATTTAGATTTTTTTGTGTGCCGACACTATTATCTTTAAATGTATGTTGGCACGTGGCCAAAGTTGTTTGATTGTATATTTTTATGAGTCATATTTAGTATACACGGCGTGTGTATTTGATTTTATCCATGCGAATGTGAAACTCGTCACGGTCGACAAGTGGTGCTTTATTCAAGTTCATTTTTTTTGTAGAAAAAGGGGGTAAATATTGTAAGATGTTTTACGAACAGGTTTTTATTCATACTAGGGTTGCCGAGCGCAACAAATTAAGATGTCACTGTAGAACACCTTAGTTCTATTCTTTTTTTAGTTTTTTTGGAGTCCTTTTCAAGTTCTTTAGTCACGGACTAGATTGGGAGCGCAAGTTGGTGGAAAATACATTATGTCATTTATTTCAGGTTTCTGTCAAACCCATACGTGTTATTCTGGTGTGTGTTTTGTGTCAGGTGTGTGTATTGATTCTTCGTGATGAGGGGTAGAAGGTGCTACCGCCCTCAAATATTGTGGTTGTATTTTATGGAAAGGCAGAGCACTCTCAGAGGCTACTTACTGTACCTTGTCCAGTGCCGATTCTTGGATTTCCTTTGGAAATGCTGAGATATTTTATTCTGACACACGCACGTATACTATGTGCTTTTGGGAGCACACTTCTTCGAGATTCGAACCAGTGCCATGGCAGGTCGAGGTTATTGACACGTGGGTTGACAGATGTGCAGATTCCACTTTGCGCCTGTCTATGTCTGGTGATTCATCGTTTTAGGCAGTCCAGCTGACCGACTGACCCTGTAAGCTGTCAGTAGCAAACCTGTTCTTGTGATGGTCATTGGACCATAATTAATTGGGAGTTCGCCATGTCCGTTACGGATTACCGCATATCGTATGAATGAAATATTGTTTTAATGATGTAAATGTTGGCTCTGAGCCTAGTGATTTCTATGACTCATTTCATGTTAGATTTGTCTGTAGTGACACCATTGTGTGTACTTGTGTATTTTCTTGTAAAAATGGCAAGCGGCCATATGTGTATTTTTTTGGATTGGTCACGTGTTAACTTACTTGTGTTGATTTGAAAAGTCCTAATTTTAGGCGTTAATGTTGTTTGCTACGGCAGTTCCTTGATTCCAATTTCATGCGGAAATTATTTGTTGTTTTATTTAGTGTAGGAAGTGTCGGATTAATTTAATTTGTGTTTAGTTGGTTCCCCGTGTCTGTCTAGCTCTAGACAATGCAGATTCGTCCTCTGAAGGTTTACTGGATGGTGACGAATCTCTCATTAATTTGTACACATCGTAACGCATGTAGAACAGCCGCACACGCACATTGTCATTGTAGTAATTTGGGACATTTGGTCCAGCTGTTTACAATCTCTCCTGAGATTAGGCCTAAGTTTGGCAGTTTATTAATTCTAGTGGGAGTCATTTGGGAGACCTTGTTTGTTTTGTTTTTATTGTAAATAGTTGATCTGTTATTAAATTGATATGTTTTAACCCTGGTATTCACTTTTTCCTGCATGTTATTTTGTTATATGATACCCTGCATGTTATAAGGAGCACTTAACAACAACTTAACGAAATGGACTGTTACACCCCCCGAAACTGAGTCTCATATGCTTCTTTGCAAGGGTTCATATATCAAAAATGGCTGCCCAAGTGGGGATTGTTGTTGTTGTTGCTTTGTTGACCTCATACTTATTTCGCTGCGAAATGATGCCAGGTCAGCAGGACAAGAGTAAAATCAGTAAATTGAGGCGAAGTTGTACCGCCATGTGCATTAGTAAAATCACTGAGTTCTTAAAGTTAGAAATATTGAACAAGGTTAGAAGTTGATATTGTATTTGTTGTTAACTTGTTCTGGCGCCCGGCTTAAAATTAGAAAATTTGCATATTTAGTGAACTCAGTCAAAGCAGGAAGGTGTTGCCTTACTTTACATTTAATTAACTTCGGTTAATTAAAGTGTCGTTCGTAAATTCTGTTAGTTAGGAATTTAAAAGCAGATCACAAGGGAGTTATTTTGTTGTTTGGAAATAAGAGTCATTATTCAGTAATATTTTGATTACCGAAAATTTATTTAAATTAGAATCAATGTAATTTAAATATCAAGACATGTGTGTGTGTACGACTGAAATCTCATTGCATGACCCTGTTTTTCTCAGAATATATTTGTGTGTTTTGCGATGGCTAGCATCGAGGAAATTAAAGCGTTACTGGAGCAGATGACTGTGCAATTGTCTGCAAAGACGGAAGAACAGTTAAAAATTCAGAGTGAACATAGTGATAAACAATTACACGAGTTACGGGAACATAGCGATAAACAATTACACGAGTTGCGTGAACACAGTGATAAACAATTACAGGACATGAACAGTAACATTACGGTGCAATTACAAATCCAGAAATTAGATAGTGATAAACAATTACAGGACGTGAACAGTAATATTACGGTCCAATTGCAAATCCAGAAATTGGATACCGACAAACAATTACACGAGTTGCGAGAGCATAACGATAAACAGTTAGTCGAAATAAACCACAAGTTATCGGAGCAGGCAACATTAGAAACAGTTCAGTTAGAGAAGATCACCCTTGAAATTAATCAGAGTACTAAAGTAGAATTAGAGAAACTGGCAGGAGAGGTGGCGGAAAATAATTCGAGGCAATTAGGAGAAATTAAGAAGCTAGAATCTAAATTCGACGATAAACTAGTACAGTTAGATGAAATGGTAGCCGCCAAACTGAAACAAACTGAGACATCATAAGGGAGTTTTTGACACGATCTCTGGAAAAATATAAAATTTTCAGTATGCCATGCAAATTACCGATTGGACCCCATTTAAGAGTAAATTGTACCCGATCCCAGAGAAACATTTTGCTCAGGTCAAGGACATTATTACTAACCTATCAGATTCTGGAATGATTAGAAAAGCAGCAACCCCATATTTAAATGCAATATTGGCTGTGGCCAAGCCAAATGGATCAATCAGATTATGCCTAGACGCACGGGTTTTAAATAGCAAACTGTTAGTCGAGCACGACCAAGCACCAAGGATCAAGGATGTATTGAAGGGCTTCCGTGGAAAGAAGATATATTCTAGCGTCGATTTAACGAATAGTTTCCACCATCTGGAACTTGAGGAAAAATCCCAATTATTGACGGGGTTTTTATTTGATAACCAAAGCTATATCTGGTCTCGCATGCTCTTTGGTGTAAAAACAGCAGGATGTGCATTGATAAGAGCACTAGACAGGAATCTAACTGAGGAGGTCAAGAGCTTTACTACAAGATATGTTGATGACATACTCATAGAGTCAGAAACAATGGAGGAACATTTGGAAAACCTAAACAAACTTTTGGATAATTTGAGAACAATGAATTTCAAAATTAATTTGAAGAAATCGCACTTTTGCCACAGCGAGATTCTATATTTGGGCCACATAATTGATGTTGAAGGCGTGAGACCAAATCCGGCGAAAATAGACGCAATTAAGAAATTCCCTACACCAACTAAAGTGAAACATGTTAGAGCATTTTTGGGAGTGACAGGTTTCTTTAAGGAGAATTGTCCTGAGTACACAAAAACAGTAGCACCGATGCAAGAGATGCTAAAGAAATCAAATCGATGGTCATGGAATGAGGAGTGCGGCAGGTCCTTTAGAGCCACGAAAGACCTACTGGAGAATTGTGTGAAGCTAGGGTATCCAGACTTCGCGAAGAAATTTGTGATCCAGGCAGGCGCTTCATTGTTTGGAATCGGCGCCATGCTTTACCAAGAGGACGCTGATGAACCCAAGAATCGATCATATTTGGCATTTACTAGTCGTAAACTTAGGAAGCATGAGAGGAACTACACTCTTACAGAACTTGAGTTGTTAGCGATTTTGTACTCACTTCAACAATGGCGCAAGATGATCTTCGGGTACTCCATTGTTGTCAGAACTGACCACTATGCACTGACCTTCTTATTCAAAACAACTATGGCAAGCGAAAGAGTTACGCGTGGGTCCATTTATATACAGCAGTTCGATATTACCATAGAACACTGCCCTGGAAGGATGAACATCATACCAGAGGCTTTAAGCAGGAATCCTGAAGATGAGAACGAGATAGCAGTAGATGTACAACACATAGCACTAACACCTAAGGCTCGGGAATTTTTGGAAAAATTGAAAGAAATTCAGAAGGAACAAGAAAAGGACCCGAGGATGATGATGATGATGATCAAGTTTTACAAGAAGGAACTACAGCCAGATTCACCTGAATATCGAGAAGCCCGTGCCAAGGAAGCGAAATTCCACTACCTCAATAATCTTCTTCACATGTTTGTGGATGATGATCACACCAAACTTCGAATTCTAGTTCCTGCATCGTTACAGAGAGGACTGACATGGCATGTCCATGAAAGCTTAGCACATATCGGCACGGACAAAACAGAAGCAACAATAGGAGAAACTTTTACTTGGCCAAAGATGCGATACACCATTGTTGAGGTAATTAGAACTTGTGACGCGTGTCAGCGTACTAAGCCCAATAATTTCATACTGAAACAGCTTCCAAAACCTTTATTACCACAGAAACCGTGCGAGCTGGTCGCTATTGACTGTTTTGGTCCTCTAGTTAAGGGAAAACGAGGATACCGACACCTTCTTGTATGTGTCGATGTATTTTATAAGATGGTGGTATTATGTCCAATCCAGAAGACGACATCAAAGCAAGTCCTCAGCAGAATCCAGAACAAAGTCATTCCGACGCTTGGAAACCCGGAATTCATCTTATCGGACCATGGAACATATTTTACAAGCAATGTTTTTAGACAAGGTCTAGAGAACCTAGGAATAAAGCATGTTCTATCTAGCATTCGCCACCCTTGTGGAAATCCAAGCGAAAGAACGATTCGCTGTGTTGCAAAATATTACCGCGTCATGATTCCAAATGATCATAATAAGTGGGTCTACAGAGTAGGAGATATCGAGATGTGCATGAATACTACGAAGCACGAGTCGACAGGTCAAGTCCCACTAGTTGTACACCACATAAGGATGCCTGAAAGATCTTGGGATAAGATTATTCCATGCCCAAGGGACCCGTTATTAACACATGAGCCGCGAATTCAGAGAACCAGAGAACACATGAGGAGTCAAGCGGACCGAAGATTGAGGAGATACAGAGGGAAGAAATTTCATCGTGAACTTCAGGAACAGGAACTAGTGCTTGTTCGGAGACCACCGATACCAGATCCTAAGAACAACGTATTTGCCAAGTTCTGTGCAAAATTTATCGGCCCGTTCCGTATTATCAAAAATTTGGGTAATAATGCTTATAGACTTGAAGAATTGAGCACTGGCGCTAAATCTGTTTTCAATAGTGCTAATCTCAAGCCATATTACAGAAGGGAACCATTTGATGAGTAATCAGGACAAGGAATGCAGAATCAAATTGCAAAAAATAATCTGAGAGCCCACACTCAAATATACGTGGCTACGTGATACCTGGGAGAGCGAGCTTTGTTTGTAAACAAGACGGCAGGTCTGGCCGAAGTTGTAATTGTGTGAGTAAGAGGGGGAAGGTCTAGCGAGACGTGTGAATGACATTTCAGAGGGGCACATTGCAGCGAGAAGCGCGCACACTAATTGGGACAGTGGAATGCACCCTCAGAGACGAGTGAGGTATTTAAGTGATGTTATCTATACTACTGTGGATATTGTTTTTAAAATCCAAATCAATCACTTGCTTCGAATTTCAAAACCTTGCTGAGGATAAATGAACCCTTATTGATTTGCCGATCAATAAGTCTTCATGATTTTTATTATTATTATTACTGATATCCAGGCAGTGCATGTTGGAGATTGACAAAGGGAAGACAGGTAGTGTGTCGCAACGATCGCAACAGAAGTAGCGTGGTAGTTATTCCTGACGATGACCGCTTAAGCCGAGTTCAAGGACAAATTCAGGGTGAACGCGCATCCAAGTCGGCGTCAAAATGGGCGTGCCAGAGGTAAAGTTCCAACCGATACACGATTAAATCAGCGAATCAGGAGAGAGGACGCCTAAACCACGCGGAGATTTGTGTATCATAAAAAAGGCGCTAAAACACGTGTATGAAGAACCGCCGATGCGATAGGATTCCGCATGAGTCCATTGAGACGTTTGGATGAAAAGAAGAAGATTGATACTAGTCCCAAGTCTGTGAGTTGAAAATTACAGTATATTTTCACAAATTGCCCCCACTCCACTCCTTTCTGTCAGTTTCTAATAAATTGATCGGTGATGAGGAGTTTGAGACACAACTCTATCGGGCTTTGAGGAGCATCGTTCACGCCAGTTTGGGACACGATTTTATCAGGCTCTAGTGAGCATAATTCACGTCTGTTTGAACGAACATTTTATTGTGCTCTGGGGAGCAGAGTTCACGCCCAGCGGAGGGAGATCTCTAGTCGAGATAAGCGCTACGCGGTAGACGTAATTGAGAGACTTGTTAAAATCCAGTTGCGTGGTGAACGAAGAGTGTAATATTGTCGGTCAATTTTGTGTTATATTTTGTGTGAGGTATATGTGCGTGTGAAGTAAGCAAATGCTTAGATAGGGCCAGTTCAACGTTGAGTAATCGCCCAGGACATTATTTTTGAGTGAAAGTCAGTAGCTCATAGCGATTCTAGCTAGGTAGAATAATAACTTTGAACATTTCTTTCCAAGAAGCCACGCCAAGATGTCTACAGGAAGGTCGATTGGTGGAATGAAGTGCTACGCCTCTACCAGAACGTCGACGATGAACGAGTAAATTTCCCGTTGGGAAATGCCTTGGGATGGAGGTTGATTTTCAACAAGCTGCACGGTGATGTACAAACCATTGATTTATTCAATATGTAGCTAGATTAGACGCGGGAACGTTGTAAATAATTTTATTCATTGTTTTTCTTGTGTATTTTAGATTTTTGTGCGCCGACACTGTTATATTTAGTGTACGTTGGCACGTGTCCAAAATGTTTGTTTCTGTATATTTTCTTATGAGTCATTATTAGTATGCACGGCGTGTGTATTTTGATTTTATTCATGCGAATGCGAAATTCGTCATGGTCGATAAATGGTGCTTTTATTCAAATTCATTTTTAGTAGGAGAAGGGGGTAAAAGTTGTTAGATGTTTTACGAACAGGTTTTTATTCATACTAGGGTTGCCGAGCGCAACAAGTTAAGATGTCACTGTAGAACACCTTAGTTCTATATTTTTGAGTTTTTTTAGAGTCCTTTTCAGGTTCTTTAGTCACGGACTAGATTGGGAGCGCAAGTCGGTGGAAAATAATTTATGTCCTTTATTTCAGGTTTCTGTCAAACCCATACGCGTGATTCTGGTGTGTGTATTGTGTCAAGGTGTGTGTATCGATTCTTCGTGATGAGGGGTAGAATGTGCCTACCGCCCTAAAATATCGTGTTTTTTTTATGGAAAGGCAGAGTGCTCTTCAAGGCTACTGTACCTTGTCCAGTGCTAATTCTTGGATATCCGTGGGAAATGCTAAGATATTTATTTTGACACACTCGCGTATATTATGTGCTTTGGGAGCACGCTTCTTCGAGACTCGAGCCATTGCTACGGCAGGTCGAGGTAATTGACACGAGGGTTGACAGATGTGCAGATTCCACCTTGCGCCCGTCTATGTCTGGTGATTCATCGTTTAGGCAGTCCAGCTGACCTACTGACCCCTGTAAGCTATCTGTAGCAAACCTGTTCTTTTAATGGTCATTGGATCATAATTGAATTGGGAGTTCGCCATGTCCGTTACGAATCACCGCATATCGTATAAAATGAAATATTTGTTTATGATGTAAATGTTGGCTTTGAGCCTAGTGATTTCTATGACTCATTTCATTGTTAGATTTGTCTACTGTGACACCGTTGGGTGTATTTTGTATTTTCTTGTAAAAATGGCAAGCGGCCATATGTGTATTTTTCTTGATCGGCCACGTGTTGATTTACTTGTGTTGATTTGAAAAGTCCTAATTTTAGGCGTTAATGTTGTTTGCTACGGCAGTTCTTTGATTCCAATTTCATGCGGAAATTATTTGTTTTATTTAGTGTAGGAAGTGTCGGATTAGTTTATTTAGTTTTTAGTTGGTTCCTCGTGTCTGTCTAGCTCTAAGACAATGCAGATTCGTCCCCTGAAGGTTTACTGGATGGTAACGAATCTCGCATTAATTTGTACACATCGTAACGCATGTAGAAAAGCCGCACACCCACATGTCATTGCAGTAATTTGGGACATTTGGTCCAGACGTTTACGATCTCTCCTGAGATCAGGCCTAGTTTGGCATTTTTATTAAATTCAAGTGGGTGTCATTTGGGAGAACTTGTTTTTTTGTTGTTGTAAATAGTGTAAATTTGTTGATCTGTTATTAATTCATATGTTTTAATCCTGGTATTCACTTTTCCTGCATGTTATTTTGTTATATGTTACCCTACATGTTATAAGAAGCGCTTAACAACAACTTTACGAAATGGACTGTTACACCCCCCGAAATTGAGTCTCATATGCTTCTTTGCAAGGGTTCAGTAGATTTTCGTCTGTAACCTTCTAAGTTTTCAATAAAGGTGACCATTGAGCTTCACCCTTAAGTATATTTTGAACTAAAGAATTCTGTCAAATTTTCAGTGAAATTTTAATGATTTTTGTAATGAAAAATACAATTTACTGGAAGATAGCCTAATTTTAATAACCCAACATACTATTTCCGCGATGGTGCAGAATAACGATTTTTCCTCCTCTTCCCAAGGTTTCAGGATGGAGTTCTGGCTGATAATCAAGTTGCCCCAAGCCCCTAAAATGAATTAACATCAACCTTAAATTTGTAAGCCTTATAGGCCTATATGTCCCCATTCCCCCCCACCCCAAAAGTTCTTCAGATGTAACAGTAGGCTATTCATTTCGGCTAAAATTCTCATTTTTTTTACGTACAGTAGTCAGTTTACCCTCTTGGTCGGCTTTTCCCACGGACTCGGCGAGGGATCACACCTTTACCGTCTCTACGGGTAGTGTCCTGGAGCTTGACATCGAGTCGGGGTATACGACTAGGGAGGCGGGAATCGAACCTTGGACCTTCGGGGTGGCAGCTAAGCACGCTGACCACTACCCAATGGAGGCGACAAAAATATTCGACTGTGACAGGATTCGAACCTGCAATCTTCGGATCCGAAGTCCGACGCCTTATCCGTTAGGCCACACGGTCATGTTGTTAGATGTTGTAATAATGCTGTATACTGAAGTGCTTTGGTGCTGTCATCGTTTTTCGCCGTTGACTGAATATTTGGGTCGCCTTTCTGATTCCGATCTTGCTGCTGTTGTTTGATTTAAGAGGATTGTGGCTTCGTGAGAATCAGCGGAACTGATTATCCTTATCTCGCTTACCGGATAAGGGATTCCAAGAAATTACCAAATTCAATTTCTCCATTTTATATTAAGTTTACTCTTTTCAACTTAGGCTAAAAAAATGCATTTATTGTAGGAATTTGCTTTTCATTAGTGCTAGCCTTCGCATCACGTTCTATAGGCCTACTGTTATACCCTGGCAAGAAAGAAAAAAGAAACATGCCTCACTAAAGTTTTTGGAGTTTGCTTTTGAGAGCAGATTTAATTAATGTTTTTTTTTTGGTGCAGTTTGGTTCTCTCAGTATTTTTAGCCTATCTTCATGTATAAAACAATAGGCTTATGAAATCATCTTTTGTCTGTGTGTGTGTGTCCTAATAAAGTCTAAACGGCTGGAGTAAGTTCAATGAAACTTGATAAGGATTAGTACAATTTTGTCCAACCCCGACTGCCCCTCCAAATTTTAATACGTCTCGCCAATCCAACATGGCGGCTGTGTGAACTATTTCACTGGCATTCTATATCTCCGAAACTATTACTTTTATTATTGGAATTAAACACAATGTGTACAGAATTATTACATAAGATATATCATTGACATTCGTCCTTTGCATAGTGCGAGATTGGCATTGTTCTTTGCGTACATTCAAATGGGTGATACTGTGTGCAGGATTGGTTGCAGAGTTCACAGCCGCATTGACTGTCGGCGTTGTGGTAACCTTTCCTGTTGCAGATTTTATGGTGGAAGCCGTGTATTACCCCTCGGGTGTAGAGGTGTCGTAGTTCATAGCCGGCTGATCTCCATTCCTTCGGGGTCTATTTCTGTCGATTTCTGGGCTCTTTCTTCCAGGAACTTGACGCATGCTTGTGTTTGAATCAGGTTGTGTTTTAATATTAGGTCTTCTATAAATGCCTTTGTTCCCACCAGTTGATAAACTAATCTTGTTGGGGCATACTTCGATACGCACAAGGTTTTCTTGAGGTATCTGGCTTTAACTCTATCCAGGTCTTTGATGTTTTTGTAGTTCAAGTGTGGCCAAATTATTTCAATTGCCTATGATGCTATTAGGGCGATTTTCAGATTGAACAGTGAAATTGCTGTTTCTAGTGAGAGGATATGAAGTCTTTTGATTTCCATTGTGGCTTTTATTGCAGAGATTGATCTTTCCTCAACACGTCTTGTGACGGTGAATCCGGTGACCTGCAGAGTTACCCCTAAATATGTGTACGCCTTCGCTATGCCTAAAGTGTGATTACTGATATCACCATGAAGTTTTGTACGGTGATAGGGAATACTCAGCTAAGTTAAGCTATGTGATGGTTAAAAACAAGTCTTCTTCTTAGTCGTTTACCCTCCAGGTTGGTGGAACCCACGGACTCAGCGAGGGAACTCACCACTGCCGCCTCTACGGGCAGTGTCCTAGAGCTGGGAACTTCTAATCGGAGTTGATACAACTGGTGAGGTGTGATTGGCACCTCGCCCAGGCTGCCTCAACTGCAAAGCGAACAGGGGCCACATGAGGGAAGGTAATGAATGGTCAGGATGGATAGGCAAGGAAGAGGGAAGGAGGCGGCCGTGGCCTTGAAGAAGGTGCCATCCCGGCATTTGCCCGAAGACGAAGTGGGAAACCACGGAAAACCACTTCGAGGATGGCTGAGGTGGGAATCGAACCCCCTCTACTCATTTGGACCACCCGAGGCTGAGTAGAACCCAGTCCAGTCCTCATACCACTTTGCAAATTTCGTAGCAGAGCCGGGAATCGAACCCAGGACCTCCGGACGGCAGCTAACCATGCGTTAAAAATAAGTACTAAACCAAAATGGTGGCCAAGCTAAGTTAACATTTTTAAATGGCATTTTCTCGAGCTTTAATCACCCGAGCGCAGTAAATCCGTCCGATATCGTTTTACCCTCCAGGGTTCACCTTTCCCACGGACTAAGCGAGGGAACCCACCTCTGCCGCCACTGAGGGCAGTGTCCTGGAGCTTGAGACTCTGAGTCGGCGATGCAACTAGGGAACCTGGCTATCACTTCGCCCAGGCGGCCTCACCGGCAAAGCAAATTTCTTAGTTTGCATATCCTTTACTCGGCGTCTTCCTGATTGTGGTCATTCCAGATTGCGTTCACCCCAATAGTAGTCCAGATTGCGGTCACTTTCATTTTAGGGAAGAACTATAAACATTCCAGCGTCCAGATTGCGATCACTTTTCTTGGGAGACCGGACCAGACCCTACGCACTTGCAGGAGAGGTGTCCGGACTGTTCCCCACACTGACACTTCCACACACTGCCCAAAATACTGACACTTCCACACAGCCCTTGGACGTGGCTACCTGTTTAATGACTCAGAAATAATCTCGACTGACATTTCCACACACATCTCCCCTCTGCCCCAGGGCTACTATGGAAAAGATCAGGTTGACTACTTCGTTAACAACTGGCTAGATAACCAAGACATTCCAATCGAGATGTGGAACTGCCACCAAGCACGACACAGGACAACGAATGCTGTTGAGGGCTGGAACAACCGACTCAACAATCTTGTCGGGAGACTTCACCCCAAATTAAAAGAGGTTGTCAAAGGGTTCAAGACGGAAGCTGAGAAGACAAACTGCGCATTTTAAAGGCCGTGATCAACATGGAAGGAAAAAAAAGAAGACGAAATTATGTCAAACTGGACGGATGGATTGAGAACATTCAGAAAAAGTTCGAAAATGACAAAAATATGAAAAGTTTTGTGAAGGCAAGTTGCCTATTCACAGAAAATGGAGTAGGTTAATATTATTGTTGAACAAATATGACAAAAACAAAAAAACAAAACAAAAACAAACAAAAATAAATAGAAAAATAAAAAATACAAAACAACTGACGAAGCCTATCTGCATTTATTTTATTTTGATGGTAATTACACTACATCACAATTATATTTTCGAGACCGTGTAATGTAATGAATTACATAGACCGAGCGCTTTTCTTCACTCCAAATGAGTATTATATTAAGGTGCATTGTCACAAGTGCGGCTGTAACGATGATCACTGAAGTCTATAGCCTTAGGGGTGGGGGAATGTGTGTGGAACTGTCAGTCGGGAATATTTCTGAGTCATTAAACAGGTAGCCACGTCCAAGGACTGTGTGGAAGTGTCAGTATTTTGGGCAGTGTGTGGAAGTGTCAGTGTGGGGAACTGTCATGTAATCGCAGGAGTACCCTACCTTGACCACATCATTGAGGGCAAGGTAGGGGGAAAGCTTCCTTCAAAAATACCATCCTATAATTTGAGTAGTTTTGACAGTAAACTTACTGATTTTGACTTATCAAAAGTCACAGATTTCCAATCTGGAATGTTAATAATCCTAAAACTTCAAATGTTTGATTTTGTGTGTAGGAGGGGGCGGGGACCAAAATTGATTACAAATGGGATTTCGAATCAAACGCAGAACAAATTACTCTTACGAGACAAATTTTTCGAGGTAATGAAAAGAATGTTTTTTACGATATACAGTAGGGGCCAACTTATTATAAAATTAGATATCTCGCGCCTCAAATGGGAGAGGAGGGGCAGAAATTAAAAATTATACCCTGTTAGTATAAAATTTCCCGTTACAACAATTTTGTTGAAAGTGAAGGTCGTTGATTCCGATCCTGAAACGTTTCTATTCTTAAGACTGAAAATGTTATAATCATTGCTTTACGAAGTGTAGTCGGATTGCGAGGGACTAGATTTTTTTTAAGGGAAGTTTTATGGGGTGTGCTCAGCTGAACACTGAACTGTATTCTTTGGTTAGGTAGTGAAATATCAGTTTCCCCTTTGAATCCTTTACCCTCTGATGGATAAATGATTCGATGTTTTATTTCTTCAATTAATAAATATTTCCACCAGCATCATGAAAATAGCCAGACGGAGATGAGGAAATTTCAAGCAGTGGTTGGAGACAATGGGGACATACCTGCAGCAGTTTGACAAAAGGCTTAATACTTAGGATTGTGAAAAGAAAGACCTAGCAATGATTCAGAAGGACAGGTGGTGGCCACCTCAAAATAGAAGCGACGCGCAGTGAGACACGCTTCTGGTATGTTCATTGTAATATTCGCGCCTAGAAAAAATATGATGCAGTAACGTGAGTGGCTGATGAAAATAATAGACACTCCTACGAAGCCAAGGTCTGATAAAAACCGCCAAGTTACAGAAAATGTGGAACCAATGAGAGAAGAATGCTTACTAGCGCGGCAAGTCTAGCTTGGGTACGCGATGACTAGCATTAACGCGGGAGATCGCCTAGACAAAATCTCTACGATCGATTCTAGGATTAATGGGCATATTCTTGACCTGCGCTATTTTTTGAGTTCAGTGATATTTATTTCATTCCTGTACCACTATTATTTTGAGAATTTTTTATATAATTTCCCCCACTATCAATACCTAGGGCCGGTTCATTTATAAGTGGCGTGAAGAGCCAAGACAGTGGTTATTACTTTTGTACGTCTGAGGACGTAGCTTATTACATGTGTTCGTCTGAGGACGGAAGCTATTACTTTTGCTCGTCTGAGGACGTAAGTTATTATATTTTATGTGTCCGTGGACACAGAAATTATTATAAATGTGTTAAATTCAGTGATAGATAGTCACAGTACTATATTTTGTAGGGGCAGTATCTTCGATAATTCGCCAACAGACAGTTCCGGGGAAAGTAGTACCTGAAACGGCGAATTTAGTAGTCAGATATCAAGTGTATAATAATCTAACTTTTTGAATCAGCACGAGAGATGACATCGCTGATCCTGAAGGAAGTCTGGAACTATCAACACTCCGTCCAGATGGCTGAGATGAGCTAAGAAGCATTCAGTTGGAAGATGGCGTCTGATGTCCTTTGACGGGTGACTGGCCGAGGATGAGTACTGAATAATATTCTTATTATCTGATAAATTAACTTATGGTGTATGGGACATATTTTGTTTTGTAAATAATTTGCTTGTGTGATTAACGTAGTATATTTAGTTTTGGTCTGACACACCTTTTGCATGGAAGCAGCTCGCATATATGTTATTAGTGGAAGGTTGTTATTTTTGTTTTGTTTAACTAACGTAGCTATGTGGACGACCGTGTTTGCATATGTTACGCAGTGCGGTTAAAAACGTCTCTCGGAGATATGTTGTGTTTCAGAAGTAGGACTGAAATAATATAATTACACAGTAGATTGGAGGGTAATTATTATTTTTTATTTATTATTGATCAGGTTCAGTGAGATTATTGCCTTTGGAGCAATGTGATTTGTGACGAAGAGCAGTCAGCTCTATCGTAGGTTTTAATATTTTTTTTAAATTGTTTGTGAGCATCTATTCAGCCGATCTGTGTGAGAAACGTCATGTCATACCCAGAAGTGTGTGTGTGTGTGTATTTTGTGGTCATTACAAGCGGGAATTTCAGCGTAGACTGATTTCTGTCAGCTTGGTGCCAGGTCCATATTGTTACCTTGCGAGGGCAATTGTGGATATTTTGATTAATGTCTCACCATATGTTAAGGTGGTTGAGATTTTGTTGCTGTTGATTCCTTGAGATAACGGCACAGCTGGTCAGTTATTTTTACACACTGGAGTTGGGACAATGACAGGTATTGAGGAGGAGGGGAGCTGTTTCGCAAGACGGACTGAAGGTTGCAAGCAAGGTCATTAGTGAGGAGTGCTTATTGGCTCCGTAATTACTTGGTATACAAAATGAAGAACTGATCAATGGTAAAAATTGTTTAAATAAATGGGAGTTGCCTAAGAATCACGATAATCTCCGAAGCGTTACCTTAACATGCAGTTTTGTTCATATAAAGTAATCTTAGCCGGTCAGGCTTTTGTTGTTGTTGGTTTTGTCCATGTTTATATTCCATATCTGTGACCCGTGAAGTCACGTGCAATGGTGTATTTCCTTGTGTGTGGATTGAGCAATTGGCCGGAGTTGGTAGCTCATTTTGTCAAGTGCGTCATCGCGCTAAATGAGGGTCTCGAGAGAGATTCCTGTAAATAGTAGATTTTAGTGTGTGTGTCAGCATTACATTTTAAGGGTTTTTATTAGTGTCATGTTCCATATCCGTAAACGTTGATTTACGAGATGATTGTTCGTAAGCATCGTGGCTGTTAACCCGCTGTAAACGAACAGTCATCCAAAGTACTCATTCCTCGTAGTTAGTCATTACGCGTACATAAAATCCAAAATGCAAGTAAGTGGAACTAGGATCCACATTTTAATAAGGGGGAGATCCGTCTGACTCCTCAGCATTGATAGATATTCTTGTCATGGGAAAAATTCAGGGAGGATTTTTTAGCCTACTTTCGATTTTTGCAAAAAATGAAAGTAGACTTATGAGATCAACACAGGGCGAAAAAAGTGTGTCTGTCTGTGTGTGTGTATGTGTGTGTGTGAGTCTGTGTGTGTGTGTATGTGTGTGTGTGTGAGTCTGTGTGTGTGTGTGTCTGTGTGTGTGTGAGTGTGTGTACTCTGAATGTCTGTCCCCCCCTATCAATTCGAACACGGTGAATGCGAATTGAACGAAATTTGGTACAAAGGTAGCACTAGCAAAGGACACCTCAGTGTCATGTTTTATATCGCCGCCATCTTTACTTAAACTGAATGGCGGCCACTCAAACGTTCAAAACGTAAAATCAAATAACGACTAACCAAATCATCCGATCTCTACCAAATTTGGTAACAACATACCTTCGTATAGGATGCGTATTGTGACCAATCTACAAGGTCGTCCGCCATACCATTTCAGGATGGCGGCCGTGCGAATTATGCAAACTTTATAATCCATATCATGGGACCCACCAATTCCGATTATCGAGCCGAGAATCGTTTTAACTGTTCTAAAGGAAGAGGCACGTTCGAAATTAAAAGTTTATTTTGTAATACTATAGTGCAGACGTGATTTTAAAAAGCTGAGCTGATCCAGTAATAAGACAAGATGGCAGCGGATATCTTGTGCCTGACTTATATTTCACTAATTTGAGTATTGCATGCAATATAGCGTACTGATACAAAATAAATAAACTTTGTATGAAATGCTTTATATATAAATAATATACTCCAGTGATGAAATCGTTTAGTATAAATCATTATTTGCTAACAAGTTCTATGTAAGTCATTTTATATAGAACGATATTCGTTGACACAATTAGCTCAGTGGTAGAGCGTTAGAATATCGCTCAAATGCCTATGGTTCAAACCCGATCAGAGCTAGGTTTTTTGCTTGAAATGTTATATGTTTATTGTTTTGTAATGACTCAGATGTTTTAAAATTAAGCGTTATATTGTGCATATTATGGTGTAAAATATATATTTAATTAAAACATATTTCGCCAGCAGATTTACTCGAGACATCTAGCTGCCAAAAAGGTAACTGCACGTCGACCTACTTATTAACTTCCAGATTTTATTGAAAAGTTTCTTCTTCTGGCCGCTAGAATGCACTCGCTCTGTTAGGATTATATTGTTCGATATTTCACCACTAGATGTCACGACTAGTCTACGTGGGGCTCCATTGAATACTATACCATTGGCATTCTATGCGCATCGAATTTGAAGAATGACAAGATGATACTACGATACATTTTTACTTTTTATTTTAAAGGGTTTGTAACAGCCTATTTTGCGTTACTTGAAAATGTTACTTGAAGTAAAGAACAAAACGATTTCACATAGTAGTTTGTATACACACGTCTCTGTAGGGACATGGAATGATTTGTTAATTCAATTAGGGTTTTCGATTCCCGGTCAATGCATGTGAGATTTTCGAAGTGAAATGCCATGTCCTGTGGTTCGGATTCCACGTAAAAAGGAGGTCCCGTGGCTCATAATCACAAGATTCACGGTCACGTAAAACTACAAACTTCCTTCCTTTTTTTTCAATTAGGGTTGTGAAAGCCATGCACAACCAGACGTGTAAAGACATGCCTCAACTCAAAGTTGGATGTTGCCCACGGCAGGTCGTATATGTAATAATAATAATAATAATAATAATAATAATAATAATAATAATAATAATAATAATAATAATAATAATAATAATAATAATAATAATAATAATAATAACAATAATAATAATAATAATAATAATAATAATAATAATAATGTTATTGGTTTTACATCCCTTTTAACTACTGCTGCTTTTAGAGACACCGGGGTGCCGGAATTTTGGCCCGAAGGGGATCTTTACCGTGCCAGTAAATGTACTGACAAGGCTCCCTCGCATTTGTGCACCTTCAAATGCCAGCTGACTGCGCAAGGATACGAACCTGCAACCTAGGGCCCAGCAAGCGAGAACGTTACCGCTGAGCCACGCAGCCAGTCCGGTCGATTATGTCTCCAGATCCATAACATTCTTGATATACTTCTTATCTTTCTTTCTTTCTTTCTTTCTTTCTTCAATGATGGTAGCAGTTTTTATCTAGGTTGTGGCGTTTGGTAGAGGTAAATCGTTTCTAAGGTCTTCAACAAAGAATAGTTCTATTATACTCTTTGATAATAACAACGAGTTATAACTATACTCATGCATTTAGGAGAAAGTAGGCTATATGTTCTTTACTGAACATCTTGTTTATTATTGTTGTTTATATTCGTTTTATGCACTATTAGTCATTAAATCATGTTATTATTTTACATCTTGTCACCTTTCTTTCTTAATTATAGTTTTAATCCTATGACCCTTACCTCAGTAGAGCATGTTGTTTGGCGAACGTAAACATCACACTAGGAACTGAGCGCGACACCTTGATCAAGATTATTGCACATAAACACTGCTATTCTGAAGGGTTCATAGGAGATAAACTGGCGCGGCCAAGCGTGGGGCGGTTCACTGTGGTGTAACGGCAGAGATTTTGCACATGTCAATGTAAGCGTAGTTGGGTTTTCAAACTGACGCAACAATGAAGGTGTAATTTTGTTGCTGGTTCGCTGCTGGAACACATTTAAGTGGCGTATTTGAGTAAAACCGACATGCCGCAAGTGCAGGCAGATATGACAGTATTTTAATCACCGGGAAGTGATATTTTATTAAAAGTAATTGAGGCGAAGGTGATACCGCCAAATGTGTGAAAGATAAATTAAAATCAGGAGTTTGCAATGTAAAATACGGTTCACGTTTTTGTCTATTGAATTAAAATAAATTAATATACGTGATACCGGGCGCCCAATGATTAAAGTTAAAACTAGATTTGTTTAGAAAGTCAAACTCATGAAAATGTAGGAGGCTGGTAGCCTTAAATGACAATTAATACTTTGTTAATTAGTCAGTGTTAATATCAGATCAGGATAACAATTTAATGACTAAATATGTGTTTGGGTTTAAATTAAATTGAGTAAAATTAGAACCACTCAGAGATGCAATCGACTAGTGGGATTAAATGTAAAAATAAATGAACTGAGTAGGGTAAAGAAATTAAATGTGCATTGGATTGTATGTGTGTGTCAAAGGGCATTGCTTTATGCCATTCCCCTAATGTCTCATATAAAGTGTATAAGATGGCAACGGTGGAACAGATTCAAGAAATCATTGAGAGCGCGGCTAGGAGAACACAGGAATTGTTGGACACTAAATTGGCGAAACAAAGTGAAGCATTAAACGCGAAATTATCTGAACAAAGTGAATGATTGCGGACACAATTAAACAATAGTAGGCTAGAACAAAGTGAGTCTATAAACAAATTATCCGAGCAGAGTGAATCACTGAAAACTAAACTATCTGAACAAAGTGAATCACTAAACACAAAACTATCTGAACAAAGTGAATCATTGCGGACACAATTAAACAACAGTAGGATTGAACAAAATGAATATCAGGCGGAACAAGCTAGGTTATTAAAGAGTGAAATCAACGACACTATAAATTCACAGTTAGAGACGTTAACCGCAGAGATGAAGGATCACACTAATCAACAGATGGTATTGCTGGCCCTAGATGTTAGTAAAAATAATGAAAAACAATTAGACCAGATTAAGAAAATGGAAAGTATTTTTGATCAAAAACTTAGCATTCTGGATGAAACGGTGTTAGCTAAATTAGAGCAAATTGAACTAGCGTGCACTATGAATACAAGCGAGGTCAAGATAGCTCAGGATAAGTTAGAAGGACGATTTATGGAAATGGAAAAGAGCGGCAAAGTCATTCAACAACAATTATCAGCGGTAGATGAAAATATATCCGGCATAATTAAAGACATGGATCGTCTCGAAATAAAATCAGCGGAGCAACGGAAAAGCCTAGAAGCGGATCAGAGTCAATTAAAGAGTACCATCGACGAAAATAGCGCGAGATTGGAAGAAAGGTTGAGCCAGATAGAAAGCAATCAGGATGACACTAAAAGCCAGATTGAGGAAAAAGTAAGCACAATTAAGGAGCAGATAAGGAAAGATTGGCGAAAAATGAATATCGATTCTAAAGAGGAAAGATCAACCATCCTTAAGACAGTAGGCGAAAATCATACTCGTATTCAAGCATTAGAGCAAGAAATTAATAGTAAGCTTAAAGAGCAAACAGACAGGATCATTAAAGCTGAACTGAGGTCATTAGAAAAATCCTCGATAATTAAAACAGGAACAATGAGAGATAGGCAGGACGACTCAAAGAGCCCCGGGGAGGAAAGCACAGCAGGGAGTCAAGCTCAGACAGAGAGCCCATGAACAGCAAACACAGAAGGGTTTCACAAAAATATCGAAAGGAGTTCCACGCCACAAGACGGTCATCAGCCCACACAACTTATCCAAGTAATTCGCTCGAACGATTATAAACCGCAGAAATACACGGAGAATTCAGGGGTGACACCTAAAGCATTTATTAAAGAAATTGAAGACCATTACAATGACACTGGGGTACCTGAAGCACGTAGATTGAGGATGATGGAGAGATTTTTATCAGGAAATGTCCTTACATGGTTTTTAAGCTTCAAATATATATTTGGAACTATGTCAGATTTCAAATTAGCGTTTCTGCGCAAGTACTGGTCGCCAGCAATACAACAGAGTCTAAGGATGGAGCTTTACTCTAGAAAATACCAAACTACCCAGCAAACGAAATACTCAGATTTCTTTAACATGCAAATGCTAAAATTTCGCGATCTTGATTACCCTTTAAATGAAGCGGATCTGGTGATGACAATAGCGCGGCAATTACCAGTCAACGTGCAGCAAGTACTAGTCGCAGCGAACGTTAGTACGGCCTTACATGCAGAGCAGATATTACGCCAGATAGATGAGACTACATCTCAGAATCATTATAGAGGAGGAAGACAGCTGGAGTTAGTCAATACGACAGAGGTCATAAAACCTAAACAGGCAAACACTAAAACGCAGGGTACTAATACCAACACGTCCACACCTAGGCGAAACCAGGAAGAAGGAGAAAACAGACCATACCAGCGTAACGAGAATAACTACAACAATAGGTCATACCAAGGCAACCATAGATATCAACATAGAGGATATCAGCAATGGCGTGAAAATCGAAGAAATGAAAGGCCTTATGGAAGATACGGTGATTACAATGCTAATCAAAGATGGAAAGGAAGGAGAGATCAAAATCAAGGAGAGGCACGTAATTATCGAAATGACTGGGATGATAGGCACGCTCAATCACAAAATTACCTAGAGGAATTACACGCTAGTCAAGGTGGAGAGCTCGGAAGATGGGAAAAAGCCATTGGGAACATGAAGAATCCAGACACACATACTGAGGAAGCTGGAAGTCTACTGAGACAAGAGGGCTATCAAGGGCATGGGCGACAAAAGGATGATGGGAGTCGCACCGGAGCCAAAAAAATGCTAAATTTGGTTAAAGAAGACAGTCTACAAACGCAACAGAAGGAAGTTGAAGATGGATGGATAGTAGCGAACATACAAGAATGGATTGCTTTGCCAGAAGACTGCCTGGAGGAGACGGTGAAACCACGGAACGATGAAATTAGGCAGTTACCCATTATTTACGCGAGGATTGGTGGAATTAATATAAGATGTTTATTGGATACGGGGTCGCAGATCAGTCTGGTATCGGAGGCCTTGGTTCGAGAGTTGGGACGGAGTCAGAATATTCCTGTAATTCCCGTACCACAGCTCAAAGTGAGGGGTGTTATTCCTGAACGCACCGTCACTTGTAAACGTCAGGCATACTTAGAGCTGAACATATTGGAACATACTTTTGGGCAAACATTCATTATCATGGCAAAGATGAATTTCAATACAATTCTTGGTGCAAATTTTATTTGTGACTATCAAGCAGTGATAGATTTGCACAAGAATACAGTCAGTTTTAGAGAGTACGATCAGCTGAAGAACGTGGGATTGCATATGGATGAAATCACCACCGGAAGAGATGTAAATTCTTGGGCATTGGAAGCAATATCGGAAGAGACGGAAGAGGAGATACGAAAGGCAGAAGATAACATCATAGAAGGAGCTGTTGTGGAACTAGATGAGGAGACTGAATCCCAGGAGATATGGTCTTTATTAACGGAAGGAGACGACAGTGAGGCACAATTTGAAGAGTTACTACAGGAGCGGCTCAATGACATTCAACTTGGGGGTGAACACAGAAAACAATTGGAAGAGATTTTAAGGAAGCACAAAACAGTATTAGACACAGTACCTGGAAAAATATTAAATTTCAAATATTCAATGCAAGTCGAGGATTGGTCACCGTTCAAAAGCAGGTTGTACCCAATTCCTGAAAAATATCGCGGTCAAGTTAAGGTCATTATAGATGAGATGTTACAAGCTGGAGTGATAAGGAAGACACCTACACCTTATCTAAATGCGATTTTGGCAGTCACAAAACCAAATGGATCTATTAGACTTTGTTTAGATGCCAGAAATCTCAACATGAGACTCATTTTTCCTGAGTATGACAGAGCGCCAATTATCAGAGACGTACTAAAAGGCTTTAAAAACAAAAGCATTTATTCATCAGTTGACCTGACGAGCTCGTTCCAACATATTGAATTGGATGAGAAGTCACAGCTTCTAACTGGCTTCTTATTCGATAACCAAACGTTTTGCTTCGTCCGAATGCCCTTTGGAGTCAAAACAGCGGGCTGTGCTTTAATCCGAGCCCTGGACCGGAATCTAACCGAGGAAGTTAAGGAGATGACAGTACGCTACATTGATGACATTCTGCAGGCATCCGACAACATTGAAACTCACATGGAAAATTTAGATAAAGTATTAGGCAACCTGAATGCATCAAATTTCAAAGTAAACCTGAAGAAATCGCATTTCTTCAAGAGCGAGATCTTATATTTGAGCCACATCATTGACAAGGAGGGAGTGAAGCCAAATCCAGCTAAGATCGAAGCGATAAAGAATTTCCCTACACCAACGAGAGTCAAGCACATTCGGGCTTTCTTAGGCGTAACGGGATTCTTTAAGGAAAACTGTCCAGGTTACACGGAGACTGTAGCTCCAATGCAGGAAATGCTAAAGAAGAATAATAAATGGTTATGGAATGCGGAGTGTGAGAAGGCGTTCCAAGCAACAAAACAGCTATTGGAAAACTGCATTAAATTAGGATATCCAGATTTCAAGCACAAATTTATAATCCAAGCGGATGCTTCACAAATTGGTATAGGTGCTATGCTCTATGAAGAAGATCCAGCTAACCTGCAACATAAAACATATTTGGCATTTGTCAGCCGAAGATTGCGTAAGCACGAGCGCAATTATACTGTAACGGAACTAGAATTGTTGGCCATACTTCATGCGCTTCAACAATGGAAAAGAATAATTTATGGCTACTCCATTGTTGTCAGGACTGATCACAAGGCATTAACATTCTTGTTTAAGACGTCGATGGCAAGTGAACGTGTGACACGTTGGTCTATATATATTCAGCAGTTTAGCATTGAGATTGAACACTGTCCAGGAAAGATGAACGTGATTCTGGATGCACTCAGCAGGAACCCAGAGCCTGAAAATGAAGAAACAGCGATGGTACAACAATTGGAGTCAGCACCGAAGGACCGGGAATTCTTGGAGGAGTTACGTGAGATACAGCGAGAACAGGAAGCGGAACCATGGATGATGCTATTAATTCAATACTTCAGAAAGCAACTACCTACAGGAACACCTGCATTTCGAGAAGCGAAAGCCAAAGAAGGAAGATATGTTTATGTCAACAATTTGCTGCACAAATGGGTAGATAATGACCACACCAAGTTACGCATATTAGTACCTGCATCCTTACAGCGAGGACTGACATGGCATACTCAAGATAGTTACGGACACGTCGGTGTAGATAAATGCGAAGTGACAATAGGAGAGACATTTACATGGCCACGTATGAGAACAACTATATGTGACGTCATTACGACTTGTGATCCGTGTCAGAGGACAAAGCCCAATAATTATTTAATGAGGCAGTATCCTAGACCATTGCTACCTCAGAAACCATGCGAGCTACTGGCCCTAGATTGTTTCGGTCCAATTCCGAAAGGAAGGCGAGGTTGCCGGCACTTGCTAGTGTGCATTGATGTATTTTCTAAGTTTGTCGTATTTTGCCCTATTCAGAAAACAACATCGAAACAAGTACTCAGTCGTATTCGAAATAGAGTTATTCCAATCCTTGGAAAACCAGAATTTATATTGTCAGATCATGGCAGTTATTTTACAAGCGCCGAATTCAAGAAAGGTATGGAGGACATGGGTATAAAACACGTTTTAATCAGTATCCGACATGCCCAAGCTAATCCAAGTGAGAGAGCAATAAAATGTGTAACATCATACGTGAGAATCTTCATTCCAAAGAACATCACAAATGGGTGGATAAAATTAAGGATGTAGAGACATGCATGAATTCTACCAGGCACGAGTCAACAGGACAGATCCCTATGGTCCTACACAAAAACGAGTATCCAGTGAGAACGTGGAAAAGCATCATTAACTGCCCACAAGATCCCATGATAGCACCTGACCTGCGAATTGAGAGAACGAGAGCCTACATGAGAAAACAAGCAGACCGCAGATTACGGCGAGTGAGAAATAAGAGGTTTCACAGTGATCTAGAAATCAACCAGCTCGTTTTGGTGAAACGACCCGCTACATCGGATCCAGAGAATAAGATCTTCAGCAAATTCTGCGAAAAGTTCATAGGACCCTATTCTATTGTAAGAAACCTTGGAAATAATGCATACAGAGTGAAAGAATTAAGCACAGGAACAATGTCGGTCTACAACGCTGCCAACCTAAAAAAGTATCGTAGAAGTGAACCATGAGAGCGCCGAAATAATGATGCAGTTTAAATATATGGACGCCCAATATCAACCAAGTGAACGGGGAGCAGTTGAGTACGGCACTTGAAGAAGGAAGTGGAATTGGTGTTGACAAACATTAACGAGAAGAGCAGAGTGTTGCCTAAGGCACCAGCGCGTCATGCAAGCAGACTGAGAGGGGAGGTCCAAGCAGGAAATGAGACGAGTAAATGCCATTCAAGACAGGAGCGGCTAGACCAAGTAATAGAAAAGGGGGTGATTCTGAAATAAAACAAATTGGTCTACGGAAATCTGTTTAAAATTATCGACTTTCTCCGAAGTTCGAAATTTTGTGTGTGGGGGAGTTGTGAACCCTTTACCCTCTGATGGATAAATGATTCGATGTTTTATTTCTTCAATTAATAAATATTTCCACCAGCATCATGAAAATAGCCAGACGGAGATGAGGAAATTTCAAGCAGTGGTTGGAGACAATGGGGACATACCTGCAGCAGTTTGACAAAAGGCTTAATACTTAGGATTGTGAAAAGAAAGACCTAGCAATGATTCAGAAGGACAGGTGGTGGCCACCTCAAAATAGAAGCGACGCGCAGTGAGACACGCTTCTGGTATGTTCATTGTAATATTCGCGCCTAGAAAAAATATGATGCAGTAACGTGAGTGGCTGATGAAAATAATAGACACTCCTACGAAGCCAAGGTCTGATAAAAACCGCCAAGTTACAGAAAATGTGGAACCAATGAGAGAAGAATGCTTACCAGAGCGGCAAGTCTAGCTTGGGTACGCGATGACTAGCATTAACGCGGGAGATCGCCTAGACAAAATCTCTACGATCGATTCTAGGATTAATGGGCATATTTTTGACCTGCGCTATTTTTCGAGTTCAGTGATATTTATTTCATTCCTGTACCACTATTATTTTGAGAAATTTTTATATAATTTCACCCACTATCAATACCTAGGGCCGGTTCATTTATAAGTGGCGTGAAGAGGCAAGACAGTGGTTATTACTTTTGTACGTCTGAGGACGTAGCTTATTACATTTGTTCGTCTGAGGACGGAAGCTATTACTTTTGCTCGTCTGAGGACGTAAGTTATTATATTTTATGTGTCCGTGGACACAGAAATTATTATAAATGTGTTAAATTCAGTGATAGATAGTCTCAGTACTATATTTTGTAGGGGCAGTATCTTCGATAATTCGCCAACAGACAGTTCCGGGGAAAGTAGTACCTGAAACGGCGAATTTAGTAGTCAGATATCAAGTGTATAATAATCTAACTTTTTGAATCAGCACGAGAGATGACATCGCTGATCCTGAAGGAAGTCTGGAACTATCAACACTCCGTCCAGATGGCTGAGATGAGCTAAGAAGCATTCAGTTGGGAGATGGCGTCTGATGTCCTTTGACGGGTGACTGGCCAAGGATGAGTACTGAATAATATTCTTATTATCTGATAAATTAACTTATGGTGTATGGGACATATTTTGTTTTGTAAATAATTTGCTTGTGTGATTAAAGTAGTATATTTAGTTTTGGTCTGACACACCTTTTGCATGGAAGCAGCTCGCATATATGTTATTAGTGGAAGGTTCTTGTTTTTGTTTTGTTTAACTAACGTAGCTATGTGGACGACCGTGTTTGCATATGTTACGCAGTGCGGTTAAAAACGTCTCTCGGAGATATGTTGTGTTTCAGAAGTAGGACTGAAATAATATAATTACACAGTAGATTGGAGGGTAATTATTATTTTTTATTTATTATTGATCAGGTTCAGTGAGATTATTGCCTTTGGAGCAATGTGATTTGTGACGAAGAGCAGTCAGCTCTATCGTAGGTTTTAATATTTTTTTAAATTGTTTGTGAGCATCTATTCAGCCGATCTGTGTGAGAAACGTCATGTCATACCCAGAAGTGTGTGTGTGTGTGTGTATTTTGTGGTCATTACAAGCGGGAATTTCAGCGTAGACTGATTTCTGTCAGCTTGGTGCCAGGTCCATATTGTTACCTTGCGAGGGCAATTGTGGATATTTTGATTAATGTCTCACCATATGTTAAGGTGGTTGAGATTTTGTTGCTGTTGATTCCTTGAGATAACGGCACAGCTGGTCAGTTATTTTTACACACTGGAGTTGGGACAATGACAGGTATTGAGGAGGAGGGGAGCTGTTTCACAAGACGGACTGAAGGTTGCAAGCAAGGTCATTAGTGAGGAGTGCTTATTGGCTCCGTAATTACTTGATATACAAAATGAAGAACTGATCAATGGTAAAAATTGTTTAAATAAATGGGAGTTGCCTACGAATCACGATAATCTCCGAAGCGTTACCTTAACATGCAGTTTTGTTCATATAAAGTAATCTTAGCCGGTCAGGCTTTTGTTGTTGTTGTTGGTTTTGTCCATGTTTATATTCCATATCTGTGACCCGTGAAGTCACGTGCAATGCTGTATTTCCTTGTTTGTGGATTGAGCAATTGGCCGGAGTGGGCAGCTCATTTTGTCAAGTGCGTCATCGCGCTAAATGAGGGTCTCGAGAGAGATTCCTGTAAATAGTAGATTTTAGTGTGTGTGTCAGCATTACATTTTAAGGGTTTTTATTAGTGTCATGTTCCATATCCGTAAACGTTGATTTACGAGATGATTGTTCGTAAGCATCGTGGCTGTTAACCCGCTGTAAACGAACAGTCATCCAAAGTACTCATTCCTCGTAGTTAGTCATTACGCGTACATAAAATCCAAAATGCAAGTTAGTGGAACTAGGATCCACATTTTAATAAGGGGGAGATCCGTCTGACTCCTCAGCATTGATATATATTCTTGTCATGGGAAAAATTCATGGAGGATTTTTTTATTATTGTTGTTTATATTCGTTTTATGCACTATTAGTCATTAAATCATGTTATTATTTTACATCTTGTCACCTTTCTTTCTTAATTATAGTTTTATTCCTATGACCCTTACCTCAGTAGAGCATGTTGTTTGGCGAACGTAAACATCACACTAGGAACTGAGCGCGACCCCTTGATCAAGATTCTTGTATATAAACACTGCTATTCTGAAGGGTTCACCTTGTTATCCACAAAACTTACGGAAGGTTTGAGTCAGTCGGGAAGAACCAAGAACCAAGGACCGGTCTTCCAAGAAAAGTGATTGCAATCTGGACGCTGGAAAGTTAGTAGTTCTTCCCTAAAATGAAAGTGGCCGCAATCTGGACTGCTAATGAGGTGAACGCAATATGGAATGACCGCAATCAGGAAGCAACCCCTTTACTCAAAATGCCAAAATAGTAGAGCAGCAGAAAGTATTTATTAAATCACTGGGTGTCAGGTAATAGTGATTATTCAACTCATGGCGTTGTCTATTGTCAAGTATGCTTGAAGGAAGCGTAATTTGAAAAGAAATTTCAACTTGAACAACATGCAGAAACGACTGCACATACTGTATTACGGCCAAGAAAGGAAAGAAGAGTGAATTAGATTGGCTTATTGTTAAGTGCATATTTTTAGAATATTTAATGCATATTTTCTACATTTTTACTGCGTAATTGCATGCAGTTAGCTGCCGCCCCGGAAGTCCTGGGTTCGATTCCCGGTTCTGCCACGAAATTTGAAAAGTGGTATGAGGACTGGAACGGGGTCTACTCAGCCTCGGGTGGCCTAAATGAGTAGAGGGGGTTCGACTGCCACCTCAGCCATCCTCGACGTGATTTTCCGTGGTTTCCCACTTCGTCTTATTTATTAATATGTACTGTTACAGTTAGGCAAAACCTGGTGGTAACAAGATATTTACATGCTGCCTATAACTCAATTTCTCTCCATAATGTCTCTGGGTTCCCTGAATGCAACATTTAATTTCTTCTTGAAAACTTATTAAACTGTTAGGAAATGCTTCTAAGACTTCTTCAGGTAACTCATTCCATGTTTGAATACCCCTGTTTATAAAAGAATACTTAGCTAAGTTTATTTTTTGAATGATGGGCCTAATTTTGTATTCGTGATCTCTCCTACCCATATAATTTGGATCATGCATTCTGTTTCTCAACTAATTCCAGGCCGGCTCCCCTGTGTATGCTTTGTACATCTCCTGGAGTCTTCTTTTATGTCTTCTGCTGTGTAGCGATTCCCAACCCAATGACTTTAACATGTCAGAGACACTATCAGTTAGGGAGAATTTGCCAAGTACGAATCTTGCATCTTTCCTTTGCACCATCTCCAATTTGTTCGTTAGAGTTGATTGGTAGGGTTCCCACACACTCGTGGCGTATTCCAAAATTGGTCTCACAAGACATATGTAAATCAATTCTTTGGCCTGAATACTGCTACCCTTCATGTTTCTCATAACAAAGTATAATGACTTTTGTGCCTTATTAGCAACGCTCTCAACGTGCTCAACCCAATGTAACCTTTTATTTATGGCAATCCCGAGATTGCTGCATGACTCCACTCGAGGAATAATTTTGTTTCCTAATTTATAATCAGCTATTGTCCCTTTTCTGTTGTCAGTAAAAGACAGGCATTTACTTATTTCTGCACTTATCCTCATGTTATTTCGGATAACCTAGCATTCTATACGTTCCAAGTCTTGTTGGAGGAGCGCAGTGTCAACTTGATTATTGACTTTTCTATATATTACACAGTCGTCAGCTTCTATGCCCAAGATAGCGGGTTCAAACCCGGCCGAAGCCGTCGGATTTTTTAAGAGCGTTAAAATCCTTCAGTATGCCTTCCTTCGGAGGGGAAGTAAAGCCGGCGGTCCCATGTCATACATTTATGGCATGTTAAAGAACTTTCCACTAATTACACCTGTGTGAAACTAAATTGTATAGGTTAAGAATGTAAACAACGCTCTTAGGTTGCTCCGTTCGTTGCCAAGAGCCGACTGCGGTGGCGTCTAGTAGATAAGTTCTGGGGGCGTGGTGGCTCAGCGGTCTAGCTGTATGCCTCTCACCAAGGCGGTCCGGGTTCGATTCCCGGTCAATGCATGTGAGATTTTCGAAGTGAAATGCCATGTCCTGTGGTTCGGATTCCACGTAAAAAGGAGGTCCCGTGGCTCATGATCTCGAGATTAACGGTCACGTTAAACTACAGGCTTCCTTTTTTAGATAAGTTCTGAATTAGTCCTAGTAGTCGTTGACGGTGGCGTTTGGCGGCAAAAGTAGGAACTACTTGAAATTAAATGTCTGCAGTCCTCACATGAATTGAAAACAGATACTGCACCCTCCAATAAAACATGGTTTTTCTCAAGATTCAACCACGGGGTCGAGTTCAGTCCTGACTGCGTTATACAGCAAAGTTCGCTTAAAAACAACATGCTCTAATGAATAGAAAGGTCCATGACAGAGGCTATACTACAAATAAAATGAATAACAAGTAGAATAAAAGAAATTTAATGACTGAAAATTATGTGCAAAATAATAATAATAAATAAAAGAAATCTTCCCTGACTTTCACCCCCTAATAAAATAAATATAACACTGAGCGGTAGGAACTCGCTCGTCACAACAAGACAATGTGAATACAGCTTCACACAAAATAATTAATCATAACATAAACTTTGAGCTGTAAGAACTCGCTCGTCAACATATGGATACAAGTCCATTTTTTCTGGTCAAGAAGTTATATAATGTGTGGTGTACTGCTCGTTAATAAGAAACTGAGTACTGATGCGAGTCCGTTTACAACTGAAACAGTCATGTTACTCACGGAGTTGCATCTTTTAAATCACACTACGGCTATGGGACCCACCCTTAATTAATACACTATAATTACTACTGACACATGCAAGAACTAATATTACAAAAATATGAAGAATCTCCTCGAAATTCTAGCTGGTGCCAGAGCACATAAATGAACAAAAAGAGCATGCCAGAAATAGGCCAAAACGCTCTCATCACAACAAGGGAACATAGCCTCGCGCACCCTATGTTGACACAGGTCATTGAACGCGTAAACTAAACACACAAAAATTGAACCAACAACAACAAAATACAAGCCTAACGGCTGAAAAACTATGTTTACATTTTTATAAAACGCCAGACGAACAGGAGTTTCGGAAGCTACCTTACAATTATGGACAGCACCCATTTAATCAATCAATACTCATTATAACCGATCAGGTTTTATGAATTTAAACAACGTCTTAAATTGAAGAACAGGAACCAAGCCTGTTACTAATGACAAGTCACGTTATCTGATTTGAGCACGCCCTTCTTGTATGAGTCATCGCTGTCTCAATTATCTCTCTCAGTCGCTCAAGCCAGGTGCAGTTTCCCTCTGGAAACGCAAACATATCTCACTCATCCCCTGGATGGCAAGAAAGCACAAATATCTTCCACAAGTCCAGCCTCGCGAGGTCATGAACTGGGCTGACGTGGAGCAAGACAGAATAATCACCATGATATATTCTCGCTAGCACATCATAAAAATCACACTACGCACCAAAAGCTTGGACTGACTCTCATACACTTACCACCGGGTCGGATCAAAACAGATCAACAATATTGCGTCCATTGACACATTTAAAAATAATATACAACAAAAACTCGGGTGCAAAGTGCCATCCCGTTCAGATCTGCTGAAAAAGCAACTATCAAAATAATCCTGATCCGTCATAAAATTCTACTCACAAATAATCTTTACCCTCCAAATTCTATTTTTAATCTCAAAATTAATCCAGTTCCATTTCTGTTATAAGGCATACTGAACCCGATGGGGTTATGCTGACTGGAATCGAACATGGTTCTCAGAGACTGTGATCTCAGTATAAAGGTTCCACCAGGAAGCGAACCAGAGATCTGTACAGGGAGTTTCTTGGTAAAAAACCCTCGAAAGAAATGTATATTTAATCACTGGTGTGATTTTTGATGAAATGGCATTATTTATTAAAATAATGTAGGAAATAATGAGCAGATTATATCATTATAAGACGATTTGGTGTAAGCTATTGGAGGCTTGAAGCACAGAGGAGGGCAGAGCTGACATTTACTAATTGGCCCAGAATTGTGGGTTGGTCCCAGTGGAGCCACGTCCATCTCAGTCACCCCATTATGTCGTCTGGAGCAGGGGTGAGGCCTGAATAATGACATAGTTATTCCCCGACGGAGAATGGATTTGGAGTAGGGGCGGAGAAATGCCCAGAAAAATCATTGATTACTCGTGATTGGAGTAACGAATCGAGATGAGAGTTGCACACAGGTGAATATCTTGGCAAGAAGATAATTTTAGAGTCTTTTACCTGCGAAATTGGTGCATATTTAATGATGTGCGTAAGGACTGTAAAACGACCATTGTTCGCGGATGGATGTGAAGATGTTGCCGGGGGTTTCCCGTTAGGTAGCGTCCCACGCCGTGGAGAAAGGAATTAATATTAATTAATTGGACGAGCGATTCCTTTGCACACAGATAGTTTTGGGACCTGTGAAGAGAGAGGAACACAATGATCATGGTTTGAAGACCTGAATCATGCTGTGAGAGGAGCCAAGATTACGCGGGAAGTTGTTGCTCTACTTTCTGTGGAAATCCGATATAAGGGAGTAGACCCCAGGAGGAGCTCTCAGTCTTGCTCAGCTATGCTCAGTCTTACTCAGTCTAACCCAGTTGAAACTCAGTTGTCACGCAGTCTACATGCCACCAAGCGCAGTTACAGCCAGTTACAGTCTTACTCAATTGTCAATTGTAGCACAATGGCAATAAGTTGCAATCAGTATGCAGCAAATATGCAGCAGTACGAGACAGCGTGTAAGCCGCATACAGAAGTCTTCAAATAAGTTACGTGCAGTCCTCGAGTGAAACTTCAGTCAGCTACAGCCAGGTTGAAGCAAGTTCGTCAAGGCAAAACGCATGACGGATCTATTCATCAAGACGCCGAACAAAGACTGGTATGTGTAATAGAAACAATAAATATGCTTGTATGAATAATAGTCGTGTTATAGTCATAACCAGCAGCACGAACTATGACGTGTTCTATTACGAAGCACCGTATAGACTAACGGTAGAACTATTGTATATAATTATTTGTGAAAGTGTTGAACTTTATTAAGCGCAGTGTGTATAGTATTAACTAATCGTATATGTGTAACTACGATAGAATGCGCGAAAGAAACTCTACTAAGTGTTTGGTATTGCCATGAGAGTACCAGATGTTAACGCTCATGTTTGGGAGCCAGCGTATTGATGTAACGCAGGACGCTTACTGTAGGAATGATATTCATAAAAACTGTTGGAGAGTTCCGAGAGCAGATAACCAGACTTTCAATCAGGAGTTGGTAACGTAAGATGCCGTCGACACCTGCAATTTCGATCTCTGCTAGGGAATTTCAGCATTGAAGTGTGTATAAAGTGACGAGTGTTCAGTGTAATGCATATGTAAAAATATCATTTAAAGTAGTGTTTGATGAAGTGTTTCACATGTTTGGGGAGTGATAACTTCCTGAAAGGTATGCAACGTGTCGTGTTGGTGATAGAAATTATGTGTAATCAAATGTGTG
Source organism: Meconema thalassinum (assembly GCA_946902985.2). Taxonomy (NCBI): domain Eukaryota; kingdom Metazoa; phylum Arthropoda; class Insecta; order Orthoptera; family Tettigoniidae; genus Meconema; species Meconema thalassinum. Next base: position 137,896,319 of record OX336400.1, read on the forward strand.
TAAACAAGAGAAATATGTCGCGTTAAACCCATTATGGCGGGCGACATGGAAGAATATGATTGGTCGGAGCCACCTTAGATGCCTATAGAGATGTAAGTACCCCACAAATTATGGTTATGATTATGTAGAAGTTTGGACCGCTGCATGTCTGTGATTCCGTAAAGGTATTGTGAATTCCTTATAGATGCCAGTAAAAATCAGTTAGGAGGCTGATCCTCCATGTTTAATCAGTATTGAGTTGATTTTGATAGAGTTGAGATGTTGATTTGCATCATTAAGTGGAGTAATTATTCCCACTATGAATTAAGAATGGCAATCAGTTATGTAAATGCAACGAACGCGATTGTTCGAGTTTAAAACGTTTAGCTATGTCGGAAATTTTGGTAATTTATGGGAGAATAATAATAAATAATGATTTTGATCATTTATGTCAATGAGATTTATAATAATAATAATAAATAATGATTTTTGGTCATTTATGTCAGTGAGAAATGATGATAATAATAATAATAATGGTTATTAAGAGTATGAATGAACACATCAGGAAACAAATAAATGTTGTAAGCGAGAATTATTAACGCTAAGTGCAAGACTTATCAATCTAAGCAGGAAGATGTTACAGTGAGATTACATTTCAGTAATTATGGAAAGAAGTTTTATATCAGAATATTGCAGATATTCAGTAATGATACCAGTAATGAAAGAGCTTTTAGTGAATTGAATTTGCAGCTTAATTGAGAAGCTTATAGAGTAAATGTTAGATTTCTCTTAATATTATAGGTCGGAGTGTCGTAGCATGGAGCATTAGGGGCCAGATAGTCTATTCTACGTATGAATTCTCCTATGTCGTGGACATTGTTGGAGATATTATTAATTCCAGAGTTTTAGTGTTGGACCCTAACTCTGAAGAAAGGATTGAAATGTGTTCCGGACTGGAATCTTGACAGAGTCGAGGAAACAAGGACACCTCGCAGCTCTATGATTTCCCGAGAACTTATTGATGAGTTATTTACGCTCGTTGGCAGCGAAAACTCATGGCGACAGTGGTTTTGTGCGCCTATATTATACTTGAGACATCGGTCAAACCGCCAGGCTCATGCATTGCGAACCCCGAACCTTCATGTTGAATGGACCCATGTGAGGCCATTAATTAATCGTTATCCTCGACGTAGGAATAATTACAAAAGCTCATTCAATACCTGTTGGCATAATAGTCAATTAAGATCCTTTGGGAACATGTGTGCCGGTCAGGACACAGTATTTGTCTTGTAAATCTCCACTGCTTAGAGAGGGAGGCTTTCAAACTTTTAGAAAGGTCGAGATAATTGGTGAAACGACCCATTCCACTTTCTATTGTGTAGCGACTTCCTTAGCCGAGGGTCGGTGCTAGCCACCCGGACCGCTCAGGCAAGTTATAAAGGGAAGAGATTCTAGACCTTGTTAAAAGGACATATAATGCAAGATTGTTATGTTGAGTATTAGAGCCATGTGGTTTGTGAACACATGGATAATTATAGTTCGTCCTGATGGTTCATTATTTTAGCTATCTGACGAATAGTTACATGATATATTTGTACTGTCACTGGAGCCAAGTCATGTAGTTGGTGACTAGATGCCAATCGCCATGAGCGCGAGGTAGTCTATCGTACAATCCGACATAAGCTATAACGTAACGTTTTATCTAGGAATCACAGACAGCATGCGGTGAAACCATATAATTGGAGGATGTGTAGGGGGTAGCTTACATAATTATGGAGTTGCACGTCGATTTTTGGTGCAACGTCCAAATAGGTAAATGCATGCAAAGCATTTCATTGGTGAGAAGAAAAATATTAAAACACGCACGGCACACATAATTGTTTAACATAAAGAGGTTTAAGGAATAATCCTTGTTGTAATATTAAAGAAGTCACATTGTATGACTGTTATGTTAATGTACAGTTTGTTTTGAAGTCGTAGGTGCATCAGCGCACTAGTATATCCTTGTGAAGTTCACAGAAGGGTAAAGCCTTATGGCTAGGTATGACTTTGTTGTGATTTTATATTTGTTTACTTATGGATTGTGGAAGTAAAAATTTTGTTTGCTTTATTTTATGCTTTTTTGGGTATTGTTTTGTGTTTGAAGCCATGATTTATTTTATTGAATTAAAGTTTAGAATAGAGTTGTGCCTTATCATTGTAGAGTTGATACCTCTTAGCCTCAAATCCAAAATATGCACTGCTAAATTGGGGTTACCGTACACGCCTGAGAGCTGATGCTAGCTGGAGGCAGATGCATATTATCCACCGAGATTACTCACATGGGTACATGGGAATTGATGTCCTATACTGTGATTTGAGCTAAAGGTACGACTAAAGTCGGTCAGATTTAATGCACACAACTCTATTAAAGTAAGAATTAACGAAGTAGGGTGTGACCGCTCCTAATCCATAGCTAAGTTCCGATACGTATATATAAATTTTGATAGATAACGATAGATAGTCATCACTTCTATTAATTTATCATGGCGTGGCCCAAGTGGGGCTTTCGGCAGTAAAAACCACTCCCTGAACAGTTTTTATAGTAAATTAAAATATGGCCGATGTCCTACTAATACCACCCTTTGATCTCATTTATCATGGCGCCCAACGTGGGGATTTCGGCAGTAAAAACCACTCCCTGAACAGTTTTTATAGTAAATTAAAATATGGCCGATGTCCTACTAATACCACCCTTTGATCTCATTTATCATGGCGCCCAGAATACGTGGAACTTATGGGATTTAGGGAAAACCCATAGATTTTTTATGGTATTTCATGGGGAAAACCATAGTAATTGTTTTGCCTCAAACTGTGTTTGAGTGATTTTTGAATTCAGTAGGCTTTTGAGGTAACGCAGAATCTCTCTATTGAGAAGAGAATTGCCTAAGGGTACGAGCGTTACTTACCCAATCCACAATTTTACCATAATATTATCAGGTTTTGTACGACTTCACAATATGTGTGCAGTGTTTGATGTTTCTCTTCGAAACGTATCCACATATTTTTCCAGGAAGCCTGCCTGCATATTTAAGTGTGTTATTGGAAAATGTCAGGTACGCAGGAGATCTTGCAAGTTATTGCAGGACTGAAACAGCATTTTGATGCTGCTCACGAGCAGAATAAACTGGAAACCAAGGCGTTCCAGGATAGTATAAACACTCGGTTAGATGAGAACCAGAGAGAATTTAACAACCGTTTAGATGCAAATAAAACTGAAATAAACAGTCGGTTAGATGCCAATCAGGAGGCAATTAATGCAAATCAGGTTGCAATGGATAATAACCAGATTGAATTAAACAAAAAGTTAGGTCAAATGCAAGAGGTTATTAAGACCGAAGTAACAGATACTGTTGTAAGCATTGTATCGGAAATGCAGGTAAATACTGATAAACGTTTCGAGGCTATAGAAGCCAAACTTGAGGGTAATTTGCAAGCGTGTAGCCATGCTCAGGAGCAAACCAACAGTAAATTAGAGGCGTTGTCTAACGATATTAAGGATATTCAGATCCAAAATGAGGCGAATCTCGAACGCCAAGCGAAACAGTTCGCAGAGTTTACGAAAACAGTAGACCAGAGATTAGAGGAGAACGACTCCAAATGGGACCAGAAATTGAAAAGCTACGCCAGAGCAATTAACGGTGACCTCAAGAAACAGGACCAGAATATATTAGGTCAATGCCAGGAAATAGGCGAAATTAAGGCTATCGCTCATGAAAGTAAGGAGCTGGTAGGCAACGTGAAAAGTCAGATGGGTCAAGTTCATAAAGAACTGGACCAAGTGCAAAGCGACATTGTCATAGTCAATAAAAGGCAAGAGGAAAATAGAGGCGAGATCACCAAGGCCCGGAATGAATTGTCTAAAGTCAATGGACACATTCAAGATGAAATTAAAGGTCTGAGAGAAGAACTCGAAATAAGAGAAGGCCAGAAAACAGAGGCAAGCGACAAGACCCTTGCCCAAATTAAAGAGGACGTAGAGGATGAAATATCCCATATCAAACAAAGTCTGAAAGAAGACAAGGTGAAAATTTTTCAAGTAGCCGAGGAAAACCGAGATAGGCTTACGAGAATAGAAAAAGAAGTCATTACTCGCCTAGAAAGAGCAGAAATGCGCCATAACCAAATGGAGACTAGGATAATAGCACAGGAGGAGACACTTCTGAAAGATCCTAAGTCAAGTGAAGGCAGCATAGAGGATATGAGAAAAACAAGGTGGGCAGACCTAGAAACCCAACCTATAAGCAGGAACGCTGCAGGCGCAGGAGAAAGTCCTTACATGACGCCAGGTGTACCAATTGCGGCATCGACGCCACATGAAAACGCGATGCACACCCAGGTGATAAACGTCATTAGGGCAAGCGAAGAAAAACCTAGGAAATTTTCAGGTAGTCACTGTAGTATGACACCAAAATATTGGTTAAAGGAAGTGACTGAATATCTCAATGATGCACGAATACCGCAGGAGCGTAGGCTACGTGCTATAGAGAAGTTAACAGAGGGGGAGTGCGCATTATGGTTTCGCAGCTTCCGTTACACTTTTGATACTGTTGAGGAATTCCGCGAGGCATTCTTGAAGAGATATTGGGACGCCGCGACTCAGCAGAATTTACGGCTGGATTTGTATGCCAAAAAGTACAGCACGAACAACCCGACGAAGTACGCAGAATTCTTCATATCGCAGATGTGTCGTTTTAAAGAGCTGGATCAAAAACCTAGTGAACTGGAGCTATGCATTGCTATCGCCAAACAGCTTCCATACGAGATCCAAAGGCTACTAATCTCGGCTAATGCGAAAACTGCTATGGAAATGGAGACAGTTCTAAGGCAACTGGACCTCACCACAGCAAATACTATGCGTCAGAGTCGAACCGTGGAACAAGTCCACGTGACCAACACACAGACTGACCAACAGCAAACTCCAAGGAACAACAAAGCCACGAGCACAGAAACTTTAGATTCCTATGGACGGCAATGGGAACAGGAACCCAGAAAATGGCAGTCAAGATACAAAGGAAATGCTAATAAAGCAGGAAGAGGTCGAAGTTCGTGGAATAAACACAATAACAGGGGCAAACCGTACCATAACAATGGAGGTAATAATGGCCAGGAAGGCAATAATAGAAACTGGAGACCCCAAGAGAGAAGAAATAACTTCGATGACGAGGCAGAAGAGCGATACCATGCTTCTTTGCGATACCTCGAAGAAAGGGGAGATGAGCCCCAGAAACCACAAGTCCGCTGGCAAGAAGTCATGCAGAACAGGACATCGCCAGACAGATATGGAGATGGAGCTAAGAGTTTGGAACTACAGCGCAGCGAACAGGAGAGAAGGAACTCCAAAGGGGCAGGCGCTGAAGAAAAAAAAAACGCCAAAATTAGAAGAGCTCGAGACTGATGGATGGAAGTCTATTAACATCATCAATTGGATAGCCAAACCAGAAGAATTGATTGAGGATACAGGAGGACCACAGGTCATGGTCAAGAGAGAATTGCCTATTATAATTGTGAGAGTGGCAGGATTAAAAGTCAGAAGTCTGTTAGATACGGGATCAACAGTAAGCCTGATGACACAAGCTCTATATAATGAAATAGCCCGGAGAGAGAACATTTTGAAGATACCGATCTCCAGTGTCAAAATTAAAGGGGTAATTCCAGACAGAACAATGATATGTAAATACCAGGTATTCCTAGATTTACAGATAGGAGGCTCTAGTTTCTCACAGAGTTTCCTGTTAGTAAACAAACTACCTTATAACCTACTTATTGGGGCAGAGTTTATAAGGGAATACAGAGTGATAATTGACCTAGCACAGGACAGGGTTATGTTCCATGTGAATGAAGAAGCTGAAGGCTTAGAGGTCGCACTCAATGAAATTGAACCAGGATCCAGTGAACAAGTATGGCATACATACAGAGATGTGGCTGATGAAGAAGCGTTAGCTATTGAGCAGTTAGAAGCGGAGCTCAAAACACTAGCCACAGACTTGGAAAAAGATCTGGAACCCAAATTGGAAGAATACATTTCGGAAAAGCTAGAAGAAGCGAAAATTGGGCTAAAAGAGAAGGAAAATTTTAAGCAGTTATTGCTGGAACAGAAGGAAGTCTTTGATTCGAGACCTGGTCGGATAAAGAACTTCACTTATGCTTTTCAAGTCAGTGATTGGACACCATTTAGGCAGAAACCCTACCCTATAGCTGAAAAGCATTATGCTAAAGTGAAAGAGGCAATTCAGGAGATGTTGGAGGCCGGCGTTATTGAGAAAACACCTACGCCTTATGTAAGTCCATTGGTAATTGTACCAAAGTCAGACGGATCGGTCAGAGTCTGCTTGGACCTGAGACGCCTAAATTTGAGAGTTATTCCGGAATTTGACCAAGTGCCACCTATTAAAGAGATCCTCAGGAAGTTTAGAGGGAAAACTATATTCTCAAATTTGGATATCACATCCAGTTTCCACCATCTTGAATTAGAGAAGAAAACTAGTCTGTTGACAGGATTTATGTTTGATCAACATACATTCACATTTTTAAGGCTACCTTTTGGGTTAAAAACAGCTGGTTCAGCCCTGATAAGAGCGTTAGATCGCAATCTATCAGATGAGGTTAAAGAGAGTACCATCAGATATGTAGACGACATTCTACTCACATCAGAATCTCTGGAGGAGCACATGAGAGACCTGAAGAAGTTGCTAGATGACCTTCGAGAGGCTAACTTTAAGGTCAATATCAAGAAATCGCACTTCTGTCAGAGGGAAGTTAAATTCCTAGGGCATGTTATTGATGCAAATGGAGTGAAGCCTAATCCAGATAAATTGGAGGTAATTCGGAATTTCCCTCGACCCACGAAAGTTAAGCACGTCCGACAGTATTTGGGAGTAATTGGATTCTTTTCGAACCACTGCCCAAACTATACTGCGACAGTAGCACCACTGCAGGACCTATTGAAGAAAGGCGGCAGATGGAATTGGACGGAGCAATGTCAGGAAGCATTCGTGAGGTCAAAACAAATGCTTTTGGAATATGTGAAACTGGGATACCCAGATTATACCCAGAAGTTTATCATACAGACGGATGCATCACTTATTGGGATTGGAGCGATGCTATTCCAGGAAAATGTTGACCAGCCTGAGAAGAAAGTTTTTATCGCCTTTATAAGCAGAAGACTGAAAGCCCATGAGAAAAACTACACGATCACAGAGATAGAATTGCTCGCAATTTTGTACGCGTTGCAATCGTGGCATAAACTCGTGTACGGCTTCCGAATAGTTCTGAGAACAGACCATAAAGCTTTAACATTTTTGTTAAAGACGGATTTGTCTAGTCAGAGATTGACAAGATGGTCCCTGTATATCCAGCAATTTAATGTGGAAATAGAATACTGTCCAGGGAAAGAGAATGTAATACCGGACATATTAAGTCGTTACCCTAGAGAAGAAGAAGTACTAGCGGTCCAGATTGAGAATCGAGATCAGAAGACGTTGGATGACTTAAGGAACATTACCAACCTACAACGCGAAGACCCATGGTTGAAGATGATAATCGATTACTTCGAGGGACGCTTAGCAAGGGGAACTGCGATATACAGAGAGGCGGAGGCATTGGCAACAGATTATGTATGGTATAATCAGATATTACACAAGTGGGACGATGTGGATCACACACGTCAAAGGATTGTAATTCCTGCATCTTTGCAGAGGAGATTAGTATGGCTAGCCCACAGAGCATTTGGACATCCTGGAATAGATAAAATTTGTGCTCTGTTGAAGGAAGCATTTACTTGGCCAAAATTGAGAGAAACGGTGAGAAATGCTATTAGAACATGTGATCTTTGCCAAAGGGTAAAGCCGAATCCCTTTTTAATGAGGCAACGACCTATCCCGTTATTGCCAGAGAAGCCAAGGCAGCTATTGAGTATCGACAACTTTGGACCATTGCCTAGAGCACGTAGAGGCAATAGACACATTTTTGTAGCCATGGATGTATTTTCGAAAATGGTGGTACTGTGCCCCATTCAAAAAGACAAGTTCAAAACAGGTCTTGAAGCGCCTGAAAGAGAGAGTTATTCCGATTCTTGGGAAGCCGGATAACATTCTCTCGGACCACGGAAGTTGCTTTACCAGTGCAGAATTTCGTCGAGAACTGGAAACTCTAGGAATTAGGCAGATTTTATCTACCATTCGCCATCCTGAGGCAAGTCCCGTTGAAAGAGTAATGAGAGAGGTCCAGAAATACATGAAGATCTACTGTTCTGAAACGAATTGGCGTTGGATTGAATTTCTAGAAGTAATTGAATACTGTATAAATAATACTGTGCATGAGGCGACAGGTCAGGTTCCCGTTACTCTACATCTGGATCAGAGACCAGAGAGACCGTGGAATGGTGTTATTCCATTACCAGTAGACGCACAGCCCGGTAGAGAATTGAGGATCCAACGAACCTTTGAATATCTCAAAGCACAGGCGGAGAGACGTCAGAGAAGGAATCGTGCGAAGAGGTATCATAAACCGCTTCTCGTGGGACAGAAAGTTTTAATTAAGAAACCCGCCAGTTCAGAACCAGAGGCACGGAAGTATAAAAAGTTTATTTTTTCTTACCACGGCCCGTTCGAGGTGATAAGAGACCTCCAGAACAATGCATACAGGTTAAGGCATTTAGAGAATGGAAACGAGGTCGTTATGAACATAGCCAACTTAAAAGTTTATTACTCGCCAGAAGAATTCGACGAACCAGAAGAAGAATTAGTAACGCACACCCAACTCAACGTGGAGAGCGGAGGCAGCCAAGCAGGCAGACCTGAATGTTGGAACGGCGAGACGGGACGAGAAGCAGACAGTTTACCCAGTGTAAGCGGAGAGCAGAAAGAATGCCAGTGTTTGCGAGAATTCTATGAAGAAATGGTCAGAGTGGCTAGAGAGGTTGAGGCTGTAAACGCGACCCTTCGCAGGGAGAATAGACAGCTCAGAAACAAGGCCGAGTGTGGAAGGGGGGACACTACTAACCCACTCGCAGCCAGACAAGGTGAAGGACCCCAGACGTAAACACAGACGGTGGTCGACAGTCAGCTGGTTACTTATATAAGCCACTTGCATTGGACTTTTATAAGTTTTGCAAGGGGAACATGAACCCGATGGGGTTATGCTGACTGGAATCGAACATGGTTCTCAGAGACTGTGATCTCAGTATAAAGGTTCCACCAGGAAGCGAACCAGAGATCTGTACAGGGAGTTTCTTGGTAAAAACCCCTCGAAAGAAATGTATATTTAATCACTGGTGTGATTTTTGATGAAATGGCATTATTTATTAAAATAATGTAGGAAATAATGAGCAGATTATATCATTATAAGACGATTTGGTGTAAGCTATTGGAGGCTTGAAGCACAGAGGAGGGCAGAGCTGACATTTACTAATTGGCCCAGAATTGTGGGTTGGTCCCAGTGGAGCCACGTCCATCTCAGTCACCCCATTATGTCGTCTGGAGCAGGGGTGAGGCCTGAATAATGACATAGTTATTCCCCGACGGAGAATGGATTTGGAGTAGGGGCGGAGAAATGCCCAGAAAAATCATTGATTACTCGTGATTGGAGTAACGAATCGAGATGAGAGTTGCACACAGGTGAATATCTTGGCAAGAAGATAATTTTAGAGTCTTTTACCTGCGAAATTGGTGCATATTTAATGATGTGCGTAAGGACTGTAAAACGACCATTGTTCGCGGATGGATGTGAAGATGTTGCCGGGGGTTTCCCGTTAGGTAGCGTCCCACGCCGTGGAGAAAGGAATTAATATTAATTAATTGGACGAGCGATTCCTTTGCACACAGATAGTTTTGGGACCTGTGAAGAGAGAGGAACACAATGATCATGGTTTGAAGACCTGAATCATGCTGTGAGAGGAGCCAAGATTACGCGGGAAGTTGTTGCTCTACTTTCTGTGGAAATCCGATATAAGGGAGTAGACCCCAGGAGGAGCTCTCAGTCTTGCTCAGCTATGCTCAGTCTTACTCAGTCTAACCCAGTTGAAACTCAGTTGTCACGCAGTCTACATGCCGCCAAGCGCAGTTACAGCCAGTTACAGTCTTACTCAATTGTCAATTGTAGCACAATGGCAATAAGTTGCAATCAGTATGCAGCAAATATGCAGCAGTACGAGACAGCGTGTAAGCCGCATACAGAAGTCTTCAAATAAGTTACGTGCAGTCCTCGAGTGAAACTTCAGTCAGCTACAGCCAGGTTGAAGCAAGTTCGTCAAGGCAAAACGCATGACGGATCTATTCATCAAGACGCCGAACAAAGACTGGTATGTGTAATAGAAACAATAAATATGCTTGTATGAATAATAGTCGTGTTATAGTCATAACCAGCAGCACGAACTATGACGTGTTCTGTTACGAAGCACCGTATAGACTAACGGTAGAACTATTGTATATAATTATTTGTGAAAGTGTTGAACTTTATTAAGCGCAGTGTGTATAGTATTAACTAATCGTATATGTGTAACTACGATAGAATGCGCGAAAGAAACTCTACTAAGTGTTTGGTATTGCCATGAGAGTACCAGATGTTAACGCTCATGTTTGGGAGCCAGCGTATTGATGTAACGCAGGACGCTTACTGTAGGAATGATATTCATAAAAACTGTTGGAGAGTTCCGAGAGCAGATAACCAGACTTTCAATCAGGAGTTGGTAACGTAAGATGCCGTCGACACCTGCAATTTCGATCTCTGCTAGGGAATTTCAGCATTGAAGTGTGTATAAAGTGACGAGTGTTCAGTGTAATGCATATGTAAAAATATCATTTAAAGTAGTGTTTGATGAAGTGTTTCACATGTTTGGGGAGTGATAACTTCCTGAAAGGTATGCAACGTGTCGTGTTGGTGATAGAAATTATGTGTAATCAAATGTGTGTAAACAAGAGAAATATGTCGCGTTAAACCCATTATGGCGGGCGACATGGAAGAATATGATTGGTCGAAGCCACCTTAGATGCCTATAGAGATGTAAGTACCCCACAAATTATGGTTATGATTATGTAGAAGTTTGGACCGCTGCATGTCTGTGATTCCGTAAAGGTATTGTGAATTCCTTATAGATGCCAGTAAAAATCAGTTAGGAGGCTGATCCTCCATGTTTAATCAGTATTGAGTTGATTTTGATAGAGTTGAGATGTTGATTTGCATCATTAAGTGGAGTAATTATTCCCACTATGAATTAAGAATGGCAATCAGTTATGTAAATGCAACGAACGCGATTGTTCGAGTTTAAAACGTTTAGCTATGTCGGAAATTTTGGTAATTTATGGGAGAATAATAATAAATAATGATTTTGATCATTTATGTCAATGAGATTTATAATAATAATAATAAATAATGATTTTTGGTCATTTATGTCAGTGAGAAATGATGATAATAATAATAATGGTTATTAAGAGTATGAATGAACACATCAGGAAACAAATAAATGTTGTAAGCGAGAATTATTAACGCTAAGTGCAAGACTTATCAATCTAAGCAGGAAGATGTTACAGTGAGATTACATTTCAGTAATTATGGAAAGAAGTTTTATATCAGAATATTGCAGATATTCAGTAATGATACCAGTAATGAAAGAGCTTTTAGTGAATTGAATTTGCAGCTTAATTGAGAAGCTTATAGAGTAAATGTTAGATTTCTCTTAATATTATAGGTCGGAGTGTCGTAGCATGGAGCATTAGGGGCCAGATAGTCTATTCTACGTATGAATTCTCCTATGTCGTGGACATTGTTGGAGATATTATTAATTCCAGAGTTTTAGTGTTGGACCCTAACTCTGAAGAAAGGATTGAAATGTGTTCCGGACTGGAATCTTGACAGAGTCGAGGAAACAAGGACACCTCGCAGCTCTATGATTTCCCGAGAACTTATTGATGAGTTATTTACGCTCGTTGGCAGCGAAAACTCATGGCGACAGTGGTTTTGTGCGCCTATATTATACTTGAGACATCGGTCAAACCGCCAGGCTCATGCATTGCGAACCCCGAACCTTCATGTTGAATGGACCCATGTGAGGCCATTAATTAATCGTTATCCTCGACGTAGGAATAATTACAAAAGCTCATTCAATACCTGTTGGCATAATAGTCAATTAAGATCCTTTGGGAACATGTGTGCCGGTCAGGACACAGTATTTGTCTTGTAAATCTCCACTGCTTAGAGAGGGAGGCTTTCAAACTTTTAGAAAGGTCGAGATAATTGGTGAAACGACCCATTCCACTTTCTATTGTGTAGCGACTTCCTTAGCCGAGGGTCGGTGCTAGCCACCCGGACCGCTCAGGCAAGTTATAAAGGGAAGAGATTCTAGACCTTGTTAAAAGGACATATAATGCAAGATTGTTATGTTGAGTATTAGAGCCTTGTGGTTTGTGAACACATGGATAATTATAGTTCGTCCTGATGGTTCATTATTTTAGCTATCTGACGAATAGTTACATGATATATTTGTACTGTCACTGGAGCCAAGTCATGTAGTTGGTGACTAGATGCCAATCGCCATGAGCGCGAGGTAGTCTATCGTACAACCCAACATAAGCTATAACGTAACGTTTTATCTAGGAATCACAGACAAAAGGAAAGGAAGCTTGTAGTTTAACGTGACCGTTAATCTTGAGATCATGAGCCACGGGACCTCCTTTTTACGTGGAATCCGAACCACAGGACATGGCATTTCACTTCGAAAATCTCACATGCATTGACCGGGAATCGAACCCGGACCGCCTTGGTGAGAGGCATACAGCTAGACCGCTGAGCCACCACGCCCCCGAATCACAGACAGCATGCGGTGAAACCATATAATTGGAGGATGTGTAGGGGGTAGCTTACATAATTATGGAGTTGCACGTCGATTTTTGGTGCAACGTCCAAATAGGTAAATGCATGCAAAGCATTTCATTGGTGAGAAGAAAAATATTAAAACACGCACGGCACACATAATTGTTTAACATAAAGAGGTTTAAGGAATAATCCTTGTTGTAATATTAAAGAAGTCACATTGTATGACTGTTATGTTAATGTACAGTTTGTTTTGAAGTCGTAGGTGCATCAGCGCACTAGTATATCCTTGTGAAGTTCACAGAAGGGTAAAGCCTTATGGCTAGGTATGACTTTGTTGTGATTTTATATTTGTTTACTTATGGATTGTGGAAGTAAAAATTTTGTTTGCTTTATTTTATGCTTTTTTGGGTATTGTTTTGTGTTTGAAGCCATGATTTATTTTATTGAATTAAAGTTTAGAATAGAGTTGTGCCTTATCATTGTAGAGTTGATACCTCTTAGCCTCAAATCCAAAATATGCACTGCTAAATTGGGGTTACCGTACACGCCTGAGAGCTGATGCTAGCTGGAGGCAGATGCATATTATCCACCGAGATTACTCACATGGGTACAATACCTCCTAATAATGATGCTTGACAGCGATTTACGCGAGCGAAAGCGAGCACGAGCTGCGCGTTGCCCCTTAAAGTTGGACAAAACACAATCACAATATCTACAAATTACACAACGCTCGGCTTGTCCCATATTTAATGTGTCAGTAAAAACAAAAACTAATAATCTACATTTACCAAACAAGCAAAAAAAATATCTACAAAATATGTCCCATAATACCATAGCTGATTTAATAAATAAATAAATAAATTCATTTGTACTCAATCCTTTTAAAACAGCGTCAAGGAAACGTCTGCAGCCACCTTCTTTAAGATATTTATCTCGTCATCGACATCTTCTGGCAAATGTCCTGCTGGTTCCAAGATCCGGTCTCGTTCCTAGACCTCATCTCGTGCTGAATTAAATAAAGTTTTGTCAGATACACACACGATATATTTCCTACTACATTCACCTATCAAGTACTAAATTCCTTGACAGTCTCTTTGGTGAATTATTTCGATGAACTAGTCCTACTGGTAGTGCTGGGACTCCAAAAAAAACACTGAAGTTACACTTATAACTTGACGAAACTGTTCCATGTTCAATAACATGAAAATGTGCAGAGTATGCCTCGTGTCCTCGGACGCTCAAAAATAAGAGTTCTCTCGAAGCATCCTGGATCCTTATAAAAGAAACTGACTAGGGTAGGTGTGGAAGGGGATTTATGAATAAAATATTCCATAATAATTATCAGACTAGCATGCGATCGGTATCATTGAGTTCGTAGCAGTGTGGAGGTTACGATTATGCTGTAGCCGGCTCGAATCGATCGTGGAATTAATCTGTAGATAACTCCCGCGTTAATTTACCAGGATGCGTCATCAAGCCGAGTTGTCGCTAAAACAAGGCGTCTTGATATTATTGGCCCAGACTCGTGTATGTCTTTGCGCGCTTTTACATGTATTTCTGCAGTAGGGAGTGGTTAACATGATGATTGACCAATTGCCTCGTAGCATTCGATTTTCTTCTTGGCGCCAGCCTTCATAGCAACAGGCCATAATGTGCGTGCCCAAGCCATCTTCCGCGCTAAAAGTTGCACCTGTCATATGTGTCAAGAATATTTATGCTACTTCCTAAAATACCACAGGAGCTTAAACCACTGTGTCCTCTCGGCCACTGATTTCTCAATATTTCCCAACGCCGTCTGGCTCTCATATCTGCTGTCTGTAGAAATGTATCAAACGATGATGAATAATTATTAGAATCCTTTATACAGCCTATGGATAAAGGGTTCACAATCCTCCAGCATGGAAAAAATCGAACATAGCATATAGTCGATTAAAAAAACATAACACCTGTAATCCATTTCTGCCAATCCTAGAGAAATCTCCCTCTCATCAGTCTAGTCTAGCCGCCACTGTCGTTGGAGTGTCTACACGCACCCGTGTTTACTTCCAGCTTCCTCATTCATTCAGACATTCCCAAGCCTGCCTGCTTGTCTGATCGCCTAAGACTAGTACCTCCCCTTTCCAGTACCCTTATCTCTCTCGCTCGTTCTCTCGCTGTGTCGTCGTCGTCAGAGCTCATTAGTGTTTGACCACAGCAGGCTGCTCCCTACTTCCTCGTTCAACTGACGTACTCACTGACCCACGTGTAGTTGGATGTGCAAAAGTACTTCCATATATTTAATTTGCAGCATTATTTCTGCGGTCCCAAGGATCGCTAGGAAAATAAAATTTTAAATTCGCCGCATTGTAGACAGACATTGTACCTGTACTCAATTCTTTCACTCTGTATGCGTTGTTACCAAGATTACGTACAATACAGATGGGTCCGATAAATTTTGGACTGAACTTGTTAAATACCTTCTTCTCTGGATCAGATGTAGCTGGCTTCCGTACTAATACAAGCTCGCTGACTAATAGTTCTCTGTGATAGCTCTTATTTCTGACACGACGTAATCTGCGATCCGCCTGGTTTCTCATATAGACTCTCGTTCTCTCAATTCTTAACTCATGACCAACCATGGGATCTTGTGGGCAATTGATTATGTTGCTCCACGATCTTACTGGATATTCGTTCATGTGCAAGACCATGGGAATCTGGCCTGTCGACTCATGTCTAGTTGTATTCATACATGTCTCTACGTCTTTGATCCTGTCTACCCACTTGTGATGTTCATTGGGAATGAAGATCCTTAAGTATTTAGTAACACATTTTATTGCGCGTTCGCTAGGATTAGCTTGAGGGTGGCGAATGCTACTAAACATGTGTTTTACATCCAAGTCCTCCATACCTCTCTTGAATTCGGCGCTCGTAAAATAGCTTCCATGGTCCGACAATATAAACTCTGGTTTTCCAAGGATTGGAATAACTCTATTTCGAATACGACTGAGTACTTGTTTCGATGTAGTTTTCTGAATGGGGCACAATACGACAAACTTAGAAAAAACATCAATACACACTAGTAAGTGACGGCAACCACGCCTACCTTTCGGGATTGGACCGAAACAGTCCAGGGCCACAAGCTCGCAGGGTTTCTGAGGTAGCAATGGTCTACGATACTGCCTCATTAAGTAATTATTCGGCTTCGTCCTCTGACAAGGATCGCAAGTCTTTATTACGTCACAGATGGTCGTCCTCATTCGCGGCCATGTAAACGTTTCTCCTATGGTCGCCTGTGCCTTGTCTAATCCCACGTGACCGAAGCTTTCATGTATGTGCCAAGTAAGTCCCCTTTGTAATGGTGCAGGTATCATGATACGTAATTTGGTGTGTTCTTCATCTATCCATTTATGCAGTAAATTATTGAGGTAGAAATATCTTCCTTCTCTGGCTTTTGCTTCTCTGTAGGCTGGGGTTCTTGCTGGTAATTCCTTCTTAAAGTCTGGATCATTTGATACATCCACGGTTCTGTTTCCTGCTCTCGTCGTATCTCCCGTAATTCCTCCAAGAATGCATGGTCCTTTGCTGTTAACTCAATATGCTGTACTATCGCTGTTTCTTCGGTATCAGGTTCGGGGTTCCTGCTTAACACATCCGGAATTACATTCATTTTTCCTGGGCAGTGTTCAATTTCTATGTTAAATTGTTGTATGTAGATGGACCAACGTGTCACACGCTCGCTAGCCATAGATGTCTTGAACAAGAACGTTAGTGCCTTGTGGTCTGTTCTAATAACAATGGGGTAACCATATACAATTCGTTTCCATTGTTGCAAAGCATGAAGTATTGCCAACAATTCGAGTTCAGTGACCGTATAGTTGCGCTCGTGTTTACGCAATCTGCGGCTCACAAATGCTAAATAATCACGATGTTGAAGGTTAGCTGGATCTTCTTGGTATAACATCGCTCCTATACCAACCATGGAAGCATCCGCCTGGATAATAAATTTCCGTTGAAAATCTGGATAACCTAGTTTGATACAATTTTCCAGTAATAACTTAGTCTCTTGAAATGATTTCACACACTCAGCGTTCCAAAGCCATTTGCTGTTCTTCTTCAGCATCTCCTGCATAGGTGCTACGGTTTCAGTATATCCCGGGCAGTTTTCCTTAAAGAAACCCGTCACGCCAAGGAAAGCTCTGATATGTTTCACTCTCGTTGGTGTAGGGAAATCCTTTATTGCCTCTATATTCGCAGGGTTTGGTCTCACTCCCTCCTGGTCAATGAAGTGCCCCAAGTATAAAATCTCCTTCTTAAAAAATGGGATTTCTTCAAGTTGACTTTAAAATTTGCAGTTCTAAGGTTGTCCAAAAGCTTATCCAAATTCTCCATATGTGTCTCGATGTTATCTGAAGCCAAGAGTATATCGTCAATATATCGTACCGTCATTTCCTTCACTTCCTCAGTCAGGTTCCGATCCAAGGCTCGAATTAATGCGCATCCAGCAGTTTTAACGCCGAAGGGCATGCGGACGAAGCAATATGTCTGATTATCGAACAAGAAGCCAGTTTTTTTTAGCGTATGGCTTTTAGTGCCGGGAGTGTCCGAGGACATGTTTGGCTCGCCAGTGTTGTAGCTGCTTCGAGACGGACACCCAATGGGTGAGCTACAAGTACCGTTGGGGAGGGAAGGAGGGAAGTTGGAATGTAAGGACGAGGAGTTGGAAGGTAGCGGCTGTGGCCTATAGTTAGGGACCAACCCCGGCATTTGCCTGGAAGGAAGATGGGAAACCACAGAAGGCCATCTTCAAGGTTGCCGGAGGGGAATTCGAACCGCCTCGCCTCCCGGATGTGAGCGACTGCCATCAGTCACGCCGTAACCACCACGGCTAACTCACCCGGTAAGAAGCCAGTAAGGAGCTGTGACTTCTCATCCAGTTCGATATGGTGAAACGAACTCGTCAGATCTACAGATGAATAGATGCTCTTTTTCTTAAATCCTTTTAAGACGTCTCTGATGATTGGCGCTCTGTCATATTGGGGACAAATAAGGCGCATGTTTAGATTTCTGGCATCTAGACAAAGTCTAATAGATCCATTTGGTTTTGTGACTGCCAAAATCGCATTTAAATAAGGTGTAGGAGTCTTCTTAATCACTCCAGCTTGCAACATATCATCTATAATCCTTTTGGACCTGCTCCCGATGTTTTTCTGGTATAGGGTACAATTTGCTTCGAAATGGGGACCAATCCTCAACCTGCATAGAATACTGAAAGTTTATTATCTTCCCTGGAACTGTGTCAAACACTGCCTTGTGTCTTCTTAAGATCTCCTCAAGTTTCTTCCTATGTTCAACCCCTAGTAGGATGTCACTGAGCCGCTCCTGTAATAGTTCTTCAAACTGAGTATCGCTGTTGTCTCCTTCTGCTAATAAAGCCCATATCTCCTGAGAGTCACTCTCTTCATTTAATTCCACAACAGTCAAATCTATAAGGTCATCTTCCGCCTTTCGTATCTCCTCTTCTTTCTCCTTTGCTATTGCCTCCAATGCCCATGAACTCACGTCTTTCCCTGTAGTGATTTCATCCATGTGTAAGCCCACATCCTTCAGTTTATCAAACTCCTTAAAACTGACTGTAATTTTGTGCAAATTTATGACTGCCTGGTAGTCACAAATGAAATTTGCACCCAAAATAATGTTAAAATTCATTTTAGCCATTATGATGAAAGTCTGTCCAAATATATGGTCTAATATATCCAATTCTATAAATGCCTGACGGTTGCAAGTGACGGTGCGTTCGGGAATAACGCCCCTCACCTTGAGTTGCGGTACTGGAATCACAGGAATATTCTGACTCAGTCCCAACTTTCGAACCAAAGCCTCCGATACAAGACTGATTTGTGACCCCGTGTCAACTAAGCATCTCACGTTAATTCCGGCAATCTTGGCATAAATAATAGGTAGTTGTTTGATATCATCGTTCCGTGGTTTTACAATCTCCTCCAGGCAATCTTCCGGCAAAGCTATCCATTCTTGTATGTGTGCCACGACCCATCCTTCTTCACGATCCGGCTGTTGCTCTCTCAGGGTGAGTCCTTTTTCAATTATTGGGATTTCTTTACAACCCCCGCGACTACCATCATCCTTCTGTCGCGTATTTCCCTGGCGTTCTTCCTGCTACAATAAACTCTCGGCCCCCTCAATGTGAGTGTCGGGATTTGACCTCCTATTAATTGCATGTTCCCAATGTTTTGTTCGTCCCCTCCATTAGCGTGTAATTCTTCCAGGTAGCGCTGCGATTCGGCGTGCCTGTCATTCCATTCATTTCTATAATTCTGATAGTCCCCCTGGTTCTGATATCTTCTTTCACGCCACTGTCGATTCTCATTATTGTTATTTTCGTAACGTCTGTAGGGTCCCTCATTTCTCCTATTATTTCTCCATTGTTGGTATCCTCGCTTCTGATAACTATTGTTGCCCTGGTTCTGCCTATCATTATTATCTTCATGACGCTGGTGTGACCTATTTTCGTCACCCTCCTGACCTCGTCTTGGTGTTGTTGACACACTTGTATCTGTGGCCTGCGACCTGGTGTGTACTTGAGTGGGTTTAACCACCTCCGTTGTGTTTACAAGTTCCAGCTGTCGTCCCCCTCTCTGCTGCAAGTGAGATGTTGCCTCGTCAATCTGACGTAAGATCTGTTCGACTCGAACCGCTGTGTCCACGTTTGCTGCTACTAACACCTGCTGAACATTTACTGGCAACTGCCGTGCAATCGTCATAACCAGGTCCGATTCTTCTAAAGGGTGATCAAGATCCCGGAATTTCAACAATTGTAGTGAAATGAAATCTGAGTATTTAGTCTGCTGAGTTGACTGATATTTTCTCGAATAAAGTTCCATTCTAAGGCTTTGTTGTAGAGAAGCCGACCAACACTTTTTAAGGAACGCGTTCTTAAACTCGTCAATCCCTCCGAAAGTATACTTGAAGCTCAAGAACCACGTAAGTACATTTCCCGAAAGAAATCGTTCCATCAGTCTTAAACGATGCGCGGGCGGTATATTATTATCATTAAAATAGCGATCCTTCTCTTTAAGATACGCCTTCGGTGTGACACTAGAATTTTCTGTGAATTTATTAGGTTTAAATTCATTTGATCGAATTACTTGTACGACTTGAGGGTGCTGATAGCCATGTTGAGGAGTAGAGGTTCCACCAACGTTGTTGTGAAATCCTTCTGTGTTAGTCGTTAATGGGCTGCCTGTCAGTCCGTGGCTACTCTCCGCGCTAATTGCCCCCTGGCTTGTTGAGTCAACTTCCTTATCTTTAGCGTGCTCTGTCTGAAATAACGTGTTCTGTCCTAGTGAACGCAACTCTGCTTTTATGATTCTGTCCGACTGTTCTTTCAATTTACTCTTGATTTCTTCCTCAAGTGCTTTAATGCGCGTATGGTTATCACCTACGGTCTTTATGATTGTTAACCGTTCTTCTTTAGAGTCGCAGCTCATCTTACGCCAATCCTTTCTGAGGCTATCTTTAATCGCTCCCAGTTTTTCTTCCTTCTGCTGTTTCGTGTCCTCCTGACTCGATTCTATCTTCTCAAGCCTGTCTTCTAGACGTAGATTATTCTCATCTATCGTACTCTTCAAACTATCCTGGTCCGATTCTATGTTTCGCCATCGCTCTGCTGATTGTATTTCTAATTTATCCATGTCCTTTATCAGGCCCGTAATACTTTCATTTACTGCTGACAATTGTCCCTGGATAAACGTAGAATCCTCCTCCATTTTATCAAATCGCTTTTCAAGACCATCCTGTGCCGTTTTAACCTTACTGTTATTTACCGTGCATGCTAATTCTATCTGAGCTAGTTTTGCTAATACAGTTTCGTCCAAATCCTTTTATTTACGGTTGAAGGTGTCCTCTAATTTTTGTATCTGACCTAGCTGTTTGTCGTTATTCTTACTTATATCAAGCGCGAATTGAAACACCTGCTGTGTAGTGTACTCCTTCATCTCTGCAGATAATGTGGCTAACTGACTCGTGTTTCTAATTTCTTGCGCTTCTAATTGTTTGTTTATATTTTCATTTACTTGCGCTTGAAATGAGTTACCCTGTTCAATTAATTTAATTTCTAATGACTCACTCTGTTCAGATATCTTAGCGTCTAATTTTTCACTCTGTTCGGCTAATTGTGTTTTTATAGTGTCATTCATTTGAGTCTGGAATGACTCATTCTGTTCAGATAATTGTGTTTTAAATTCGCCTGACTGCTCGTTTAATTGTTTAGTTATGGTGTCATTCATTTGAGTCTGGAATGACTCATTCTGTTCAGATAATTGTGCATTCTGTTCAGATAATTTAATGTCTAATTTTTCACTTTGTTCCTTTAATAGTTTCTGGGTTCGTGCCGTGGCACTTTCAATGATCGCCTGGATTTCCGCTACTGTTGCCATTATCACACACAAAAATATATCTCACTGAGAAAACAGGATGATGGCATGCAAATGTCTCCCAGACACACACATATATAATTCATGACAAACATTTACTTCATTTGACCATTTTCAGATCATTTAAACTTATTCCCTTTACTCCCGCAAATCAATCATCACTGAATTGTTCAAATTTTACTTAATAAATTTTTAACCCGGCACATATTCAGTCATAAATTACTATCCAGATCTGATGTTAACACTGACTAATTAACAAAGTATTAATTGCCATTCAAGGCTACCAGCCTCCTAATATATTAATGAGTTTGACTTTCTCAACAAATCTAATTTTATATTTAATCAATGGGCGCCCGATTTCACGTACATTACTGTACTAATTACATCAATAAACAAAACGTGAATCGTATTTCAACTTTCAAACTCGTGATTCTACTGTATATTCCATTTTCTTGGCGGTATTTCTCTTCGCCGTATTTACGTTAACAAAATATCACTTCCAGTGATTTCAAACAGTCAAAAAACAGCGAAATACCACATGTAGGGTAACAGCTTGTCTATGATCTGCTAGAAAAGCCCAAAACAGCGAAACGCCCCACGATGGGTAACGCCAGCTTGTCTATGCACCCTTCAATAAAACATGGTTTTTCTCAGGATTCATCTACGGGCTCGTGTTCAGTCCTGACTGCGTTATACAGCAAAGTTCGCTTAAAAACAACATGCTCTAATGAATAGAAAGGTCCATGACAGGGGCTATACTACAAATAAAATGAATAACAAGTAATATAAAAGAAATTTAATGACTGAAAATTATGTGCATAATAATAATAATAAATAAAGAAATCCTCCCTGACTTTTCCCCCCTAATAAAATAAATATAACACTGAGCGGTAGGAACTCGCTCGTCACAACAAGACAATGTGAATACAGCTTCACACAAAATAATTAATCATAACATAAACTTTGAGCTGTAAGAACTCGCTCGTCAACATATGGATACAAGTCCATTTTTTCTGGTCAAGAAGTTATATAATGTGTGGTGTACTGCTCGTTAATAAGAAACTGAGTACTGATGCGAGTCCGTTTACAACTGAAACAGTCATGTTACTCACGGAGTTGCATCTTTTAAATCACACTACGGCTATGGGACCCACCCTTAATTAATACACTATAATTACTACTGACACATGCAAGATCTAATAATACAAAAATATGAAGAATCTCCCCGAGATTCTAGCTGGTGACAGAGCACATAAATGAACAAAAAAAGCATGCCAGAAATAGGCCAAAACGCTCTCATCACAACAAGGGAACATAACCTCGCGCACCCTAAGTTGACAAGGGTCATTGAACGCGTAAACTAAACACACAAAAATTGAACCAACAACAACAAAATACATTTTTATAAAACGCCAGACAAACAGGAGTTTCGGAAGCTACCTTACAACTATGGACAGCACCCATTTAATCAACCAATACTCATTATAACCGATCAGGTTTTGTGAATTTAAACAACGTCTTAAATTGAAGAACAGGAACCAAGCCTGTTACTAATGACAAGTCACGTTATCTGATTTGAGCGCGCCCTTCTTGTATGAGTCATCGCTGTCTCAATTATCTCTCTCAGTCGCTCAAGCCAGGTGCAGTTTCCCTCTGGAAAAGCAAACATATCTCACTCATCCCCTGGATGGCAAGAAAACACAAATATATACCACAAGTCCAGCCTCGCGAGGTCATGAACTGGGTTGACGTGGAGCAAGACAGAATAATCACCATGATATATTCTCGCTAGCACATCATAAAAATCACACTACGCACCAAAAGCTCGGACTGACTCTCATACACTTACCACCGGGTCGGCTCAAAACAGATCAACAATATTGCGTCCATTGACACATTTAAAATAATACACAACAAAAACTCGGGTGCAAAGTGCCATCCCGTTCAGATCTGCTGAAAAAGCAACTATCAAAATAATCCTGATCCGTCATAAAATTCTACTCACAAATAATCTTTACCCTCCAAATTCTATTTTTAATCTCTAAATTAATTCAGTTCTATTTCTGTTATAAGGCATACCTCCTAATAATAATGCTTGACCGCGATATACGCGAGCGAAAGCGAGCACGAGCTGCGCGTTGCCCCGTAAAGTTGAACAAAACACAATCACAATATTTACAAATTACACAACGCCCGGCTTGTCCCATATTTAATGTGTCAGTAAAAACAAAAACTAATAATCTACATTTACCAAACAAGCAAAAAAATCTACAAAATATGTCCCATAATACCATAGCTGATTTAATAAATAAATAAATTCATTTGTACTCAATCCTTTTAAAACAGCGTCAAGGAAACGTCTGCAGCCATCTCCTTTAAGATATTTATCTCGTCATCGACATCATCTGTCAAATGTCCTGCTGGTTCCAAGATCCGGTCTCGTTCCTAGACCTCATCTCGTGCTGAATTAAATAAAGTTTTGTCAGATACACACACGATATATTTCCTACTACATTCACCTATCAAGTACTAAATTCCTTGACAGTCTCTTTGGTGAATTATTTCGATGAACTAGTCCTACTGGTAGTGCTGGGACTACAAAAAAATCACTGAAGTTACACTTATAACTTGACGAAACTGTTCCATGTTCAATAACATGAAAATGTGCAGAGTATGCCTCGTGTCCTCGGACGCACAAAAATAAGAGTTCTCTCGAAGCATCTTGGATCCTTATAAAAGAAACTGACTAGGGTAGGTGTGGAATGGGATTTATGAATAAAATATTCCATAATAATTATCAGACTAGCATGCGATCGGTATCATTGAGTTCGTAGCAGTGTGGAGGTTACGATTATGCTGTAGCCGGCTCGAATCGATCGTGGAATCAATCTGTAGATAACTCCCGCGTTAATTTACCAGGATGCGTCATCAAGCCGAGTTGCCGCTAAAACAAGGCGTCTTGATATTATTGGTCCAGACTCTTGTATGTCTTTTGCGCGCTTTTACATGTATTTCTGCAGTAGGGAGTGGTTAACATGATGATTGACCAATTGCCTCGTAGCATTCGATTTTCTTCTTGGTGCCAATCTTCATAGCAACAGGCCATAATGTGCGTGCCCAAGCCATCTTCCGCGCTAAAAGTTGCACCTGTCCTATGTGTCAAGAATATTTATGCTACTTCCTAAAATACCACAGGAGCTTAAACCATTGTGTCCTCTCAGCCACTGATTTCTCAATATTTCCCAACGCCGTCTGGCTCTCATATCTGCTGTCTGTAGAAAGGTATCAAAATATGATGAATAATTATTAGAATCCTTTATACAGCCTGTGGATAAAGGGTTCAATACACACACTAATACAGTCATCATAATTAACACCGGTTATCAGACAGATTCTACACACACCCAAAGTACACGGGGCTACATGACCGCGTTGTCGCAGCCCCTAATTTAAGGAACCAACCAACCAACACAGTCGTCAGCGAATAGTCTGACGTCCGATTTAACATATTCTGCCAGGTCGTTTATATATAGAAGAAACAACAATGGCCCAAATACACTTCCTTGTGGAATTCCAGAGGTGACCTTTGTCTATTTCGAAAATACTCCCCCAACTTTGACTGTTTGGGTTCTCTTTTGTAGAAAGTCCCGGATCCAGAATACCACTCTTTCATCAAGACCCACATTTGCTAGCTTATGGAACAGGAGGTCATGTGGAACCATGTCAAAAGCTTTAGCTAAGTCAATGATCACACTGTACACCTGGCCTCCTGTGTCCATGACTTCTGCTATATGTTGACAAAAACCCACCACCTGTGATTCACATGAATATCCTTCCCTGAATCCGTGTTGTCTATCATACAACCAGTTATTTTTATCCCAAAATTCCCTTATATAATCTGCAATTATTTGTTCCATTTGTTTACAAACTACTGCTGTCAGACTCACTGGTCTATAGTTACCTGGCATGGTTCTGTTCCCTCCTTTATAAATTGGAACTACAATAGCTTTCTTCCAGCCGGACGGGCAGACTTATTGTTCAGAGAGACTGTGAACAATACCCTAAGGAATGGAATTTTTGTTCTCCGCCTATCTTGAGAATGTCGCCAGACACTTCATCGAGTCCTACTGACTTGAATTTTTTGATTTTCTCTAGTTTTTTTCTAACCTCCCTGTTATGAATAGTGAATGGTTTAAAAGTATTTTTCTTTAATTTTGAAGAAACGGACATGCTAGCTTTCGCAGTAAAAACGCTACAATACCACTCATTAAGCACTTCAGCTTTTTGTGGGTTTCCTGTGGCCAGATTTCCTTCTGAGTCCCTCAGAGACTTAATGTCATCTCTGTTCTTTTTCCGTCTCCTAAGATAATTATAAACAGTGTTTGTATTTCCCGGTTTTAGAATAGTCTTCATATAAGAATCGTGTGCTTTACATTTTTCTGTGTTAAATTCCTTGATCATTAGTTGATAATAATAATTGTTGTTTTAAGGGGCCTAACATCTAGGTTGGTATTGTCTGTAATAGTTCCTATTTGATTTTAGTCTGTAGTGTATTTTTCTAGCTTTTCTCTTAAGAATTCTAACACGTGAATTGTAGTATTCTGGATCCTGGTTTCCCTTCACTCTATATTTTGGAACGTATAGCGATTGGCCCGTATGAACAATATTTTTGAAATTTAACCACACATCTTCAACGCTAGCGCCAGTCGATGCCCATCGAAGAAATTTTACTTTTAAGTAATTTTGAAAACCTAAAGTGTCCGCCTTATTGTATTTCAAAACAAACTTTTCTTTAATATCTTGGCTGCATTCCAGTTCCCAATGGAATAACATTTCGACAGCCTGGTGGTCACTAATTCCGGGAATATGTTCAACACTGATCAGATTGTCCACAGGCCTAATGAGGGAAACATCTAGTATATTTCTACCCCTGGTGGGTCTTTCCACTACATGTGAAAGTCCGCACTCCTGTATCAATGAGTTCGCTATTTGTTGTTCCCTCCCCCCTAGCATTTTATCACCTGACCAATCGACACTTGGGAGATTTAAATCCCCAGCTAAGATAAGATCTTTGTCTGGCCCAAGCTCTGAACAAATGCTAATTAGCTTGCAAAGGATGTCGGTGTTTTCGTTTGGACCTCTGTAGACACCAATTATTCTTCGGGCAAATGTCGGGATGGTACCTCCTGTAAGGCTACGGCAGCCTCCTTCCCTCTTCCTTGCCTACCCATCCTAACCTTCCACTCCTTTCCCTCATGAGACCCCTGTGCGCTTTGCAGGTGAGGCCGCCTGGGCGAGGTGCTGATCCCACCTCAGCATTTGTAACCACTCCGATTAAATGTTACCAGCTCTAGTACACTGCCTGAAAGGGTGGTAGGGGTGAGTTCCCTCACTGAGTCCGGGGAGCCACCACCCTGGAGGGTAAACTCGATTTAAAAATAAATGAAAATTTAAAAAAAAAGCATGCATATTAATTGTTTTTAGTGCATAAATATCCGGTATCAACTAATTACACCAATATTTTTAGACCTGTGTATAGTATAGCCACTAAACATCCATTCAAGACTTCAGTTATGTCATTAGGAATTAGTCAAATTCAGAACTAATTTCTTCTAGAATTAAAATTTTCCCCAGGTGAGGCTCGAACTCACAACCCCGGCATCGCTCAGCTACTGTCCTATAAGTACCGTGCGCTAACCAATTGCGCCACTGGGGAATACATTTATGTTTTGGTTAGGCTATTGTTTTCCAAACAAATCTGTATGTTGTCCCTCAAGGTCGGAGCCATCTCTCCTTGACAAGGATTCTGGGTTCCAACATTTACAACGTAAAGCAGTGGCGACTCTTGACTTGAAATGGGAACTAACTTTGAATACACGTCCTTGACGAGTTCATAGAGTAAAAAGACAAAAAAACAAGAAAAGGCAGTTCATGAGGAAGAGAAACTCTAGGTTATCTCCGGCACTTGGTTGTTTGGTTGGAGAAGGAGGAGAAAGATTGCTATGTCCACACTCGTGCGTTTTCATCTTCCCTTTCCCTTTCAACGTGCCTTTCCTCTTTCCCTTCAACATTCCTCTTAGGGCATGCCTGAAACGCAAGCAATACCTGTCCACATTCAAGCGTCAGTTTATTTGCAGCATTCGCGATGGATGCTGCGGACGCGAGTTCACTTTTTGTGATAACTGCCGCTTATTTAGTAATAAATGCTGCAAAATAGAAGAAAACTAGAAGGCAGCGATTAATGTGGTGAAGGATTTTTTTAAAGAAAAAAAAAACGGGATTACGGGATTACGGGATCTTAAATAACAAGTAGTTCCGTGAAGAACTATACAGCCTATTTTCATATATCCTACTCATATTAATTGCCTCTATCAACATACAAAATTTCAGTTTGTTTGCTATGTTAGATTCGTAGATACTGAGAACCGACTAAATATTGCAGATGGTAGCCAGGTTGGATTTTTATTTATGCACTATTACATGAAGATTATTGTGTACGTGTGGTTTTCAGACTTCAATCGCATTTTTAGGACACAAGAAGTAAAAACGAGATTTTAAAATTTCGCACAGCTGCCATCTTGTGGTTATGAAAACAATTGAAATAAATTAGATACCAGTGGATTAACATTTGTATAAGCATTATCGTGCAAAAATTCACTGCTTTCAGATGGTTAAATCGCGAGAAACGTCCTTTTAAATATTTATTGTTCGCGTCAACGCCATGTTGGATTTGTGCTCACCAGGTTACTGAAAGTCATATAGGTGAACTTATGTTCATAGCCTCTATGAACAATAGAAAAATCAGTTTGATTGCTGGAAAAGATTCTTAGATATTGAGAACCGTCAAAATATTTCGGATGCTCGCCATTTTGGATTGTTATATGTATAGGCCATAGAGTTATGTACCATTAAAGGAAAATTATTGCGTAGCTTCATTATTCAAACTTTCACTTCGATCGCATGATTACGACACAAGAATAAAAACTTCATTTTAAAATTTCGCGTAGCCGCCATCTTCAGTTTATGTAAACTATTGAACTAAATTAGATGCTAGTGAATGACAATATGTATAATCATTTACTGTACCACATTTCAATGCGCTCATATGATTAAATCACGAGAAAAAAGTATTAGAATGTTTCAACTTCGCTTGGCCGCCATGTTCGTTTCGTAGTTAACAGAATTTTGAAAGTTACATGGATAAACCTGTAGTAATGCTCTTTATCACCGACAAAATTTCAGGTTGATATCATAAATAGTTTCGGAGATATTGAATGCCTGTGAAATATTTCGCACAGCCGTCATTTTGAGGTTATGTAAACAATTGAACGAAGTTAGATGTCGGCGCATTACAATGCATATAAACATATACTGTGCCAAGTTTCATTGCGTTTGGTTGGTTAAATCGCGAGAAACGTCCATTTAAAAGTCGCAAATTCGCTTGGCCGCCATGTTGGTTTTATAGTTACCAGGTTTTCAAAGGTCACATAAGTGAATTTCTAGTAGTTCCCTTTATCACCATACAAAATTCCAGGGTAATAGCTGTAATACTTTCGGAGATATTGAATGCTGGTGAAATATTTTGCACAGCCGCCATGTTGGATTGGTGAGACTTAACCAAATTTGAAGGGCACAGTCGGGGTCGCCCGGAATAGAGCTATGAATTTACCGAGTTTCATTGAAATCTCTCCAACAATTTAGATTTTATTAGGGAGGGACACACACACGAATCACACACACACACACACGGACAAAAGGTGATCTCATGAGCCTATTTTTTCAAAATTGAAAATAGGCTAAAAAAGTGCGTGCGGATAATATGCTGTTCAGGAACTTCACTAGGATGTCCAAAGCCAACTTCGAATTTTTGTTGAGCATGATTGAGAAAAGGTCGCCTCCGTAGCGTAGCGGTCAGCATGGCTAGCTGCCACCCCGGAGGTCCTGGGTTCGATTCCCGGCTCTGCCACGAAATTTGATAAGTGGTGTGAGGACTGGAACGGGGTCTACTCAGCCTCGGGTGGTCCAAATGAGTAGAGGGGGGTTCGATTCCCACCTCAGCCATCCTCGAAGTGGTTTTCCGTGGTTTCCCACTTCGTCTTCGGGCAAATGCCGGGATGGTACCTACTGTAAGGCCATGGCCGCCTCCTTCCCTCTTCCTAGCCTATCCATTCCAATCTTCCATCCCTTTCCATCCCTCATGAGGCCCCTGTTCGCTTTGCAGGTGAGACCGCCTGGGCGAAGTGCTGATCACACCTCCCCAGATGTTCCCAGCTCCAGGACACTGCCCATAGAGGCGGTAGTGGTGAGTTCCCTCGCTGAGTCCGTGGAAACCACCAACCTAGAGGGTAAATTGACTAAATAAAAAAAAATAAAAAAATGATTGAGAAAAGAATTGAGAAAAGGAACACACATTTCCGTGAAGCAATACCTCCAATATGAAAACAAGGGGGTTGTACCCGAACCATGGTGATTCATAGTCTTCATCAGCCCCGGAGCCCGTCTTTTCCTTCGTTACTTTTGAAAAGTAAGATCTCGAACTTTTTATTTAGTTCTTTACCCCCTGAATATCCAATTTCTACTTTTCAGCCAAAACACTCAGTGCGTCATTTCTTACTAGTTTATTCGTGTTCAACTTCGAGGATACGTCCCACAGAGCATTTTGTTTTCTGTAATGCCCGATAAATTGTATAGTGTCCTCTATGGTGGATGACATGACGTGCACAATATTGGCTTAAATTATAAAAGAGGAAAGGCGAGAGGCACGAAATACCCGGACCATGCGGTTCGGCTTTCAACACTGCGTGCACTACGATCATCTCCCTCGTTCAACTCCGAAGACGCATGCAGCAACGTTTTCATCACTTGCCTCACACCTTGCGCTATGACGCATGCCTTTGACGAACATAAAAACGCACGAGTGAGGACAGAGCTTATAAGGATAATGATAAGGAGAAGGAGGAGAAAACGTAGAAGAAGAAGCAAAAGGAGAAGGAGAAGAACTAGAAGAGACGCAAATATTCGTGCTCATGTTTGTTATTGCTGTTTTAAGGGGAGGAACAGCGAGGTCATCTGCCTCGTGCAAAAGTTGCTAAGAAAACAAAGGAAGGAAAACATATGATTCTGGAGACGTTGACCTGTTCTCATAAAATTGTACTGGTTTTGCTAACAGCATAAAGTTCTTTCAAATCACTTATTCTCCCAGCTCTCCTTCACACACTGGCTCTCCTCTACCGTCGCAAGGGCGGCGTCTGAGAGATGAACACACTTGGTCAGCAGATACAACTGGGGATGGTGACTGGCCGATCGTCTAGGTGACCGCTACTTTGGTCTAATAAGTAAGAAGGGTCAGAGAAGGGATTTTGGGAGGAAGTCGGCCGTGGACATGTTGAAAGGATCCGTCCTGGCAATAGGCTGGTGTAAGAATTAAATTGTGTGCTACTACTCTCATGTTGTGACAGGATAGCAGCACCTTTGAAAAGGTGGATGCGGGAAGATTCGGAGATTGGTGCCCGTAAATCGGGCTCCTTTTCCTCTGTTTTGCAGGGATAACTTGGGGATAAAAATAATAATATAAGGTGCGTTCAAAAAGTAACGAACTGGAGGCTGGAATGAGCAAACCGGTGACGACATCGGCAAACCGTGGCGTGTTTAACGAGGTGTGGTTCCGACCAGAACGTGGAAGGTCACAGCCCGTCGCTAGAGGGCACGAGTGCACGAGTGCACGTCACGTGACGATACAAAGTGAGCTGCAGCATGCATCAATCATCCAACGCTGCCAGTCGCAATGCAAACAGTGACATGGCGGCGTCAAACGAAGAGCAAAGAGGTGTTGTTCGGTTTCTGACAGCGGAAGGAGTAGGGGAAACGGACATTCTTCGCCGAATGTCACATGTGTACGGCGAACACTGCATGTTCCTTGCAAGGGTCAAGGCGTGGCATTAGCGTTTCAAGAAAGGACGGGTGTCGTTAGCCGATGATGCCTGGTCGGGAGCACCCCCCTGCATTACCGGTGACAACGTCCAGCTGGTTGATGCACTCATTACCCAGGACCGTCGAGTGACAGTGAACGCCATAGTCGCCATGGTCGGATTGAGCGTCGTAAGAGTGCACACCATCATGAAGGAACGAGAGCACTTGCGCAAAGTGTGTGCCCAATGGGTGCCCCACAGTCTTCAACTACACCAGGAAGCATGTTGAATGGCCCACTGTCTTGGTCATCTGCAGCGCTATGCGAGGGAAGGGAATGGGTTCCTGGCACGAGTGGTGGCTGGAGATGAGTCATGGTGTCATCACTTCGAACCAGAATCCAAACGACAAAGCCTCCAGTGGCAGCATCCAGGATCATCACCACCCAAAAAAGGCAAGGCCATCCACACGAGTGCAGGAAAGGTAATGCTGACATTCTTCTTTGACCCCCTTCTATACACTTCATGCCGCACGGGACAACAGTGAATGCCCAGTGTTACTCGCAAACCTTGACCACCCTTCACCAAGCGATCAAAACAAAACGACCTGGCAATATCACCTGTGGGGTCATTTTGCTCCACGACAATGCGCGACCTCACACGGCCAACACAGTCACGGCACTCCTGCAGAAATTTAAATGGGAGGTCCTCGGCAACCCTCCATACAGTCCAGACCTCTCTCCCTGTGATTACGCCATGTTTGGTCCCCTGAAAAGGGCTCTGCGGGGCCAACGATTCACCTCGGACGTCAACGTCCAGCTGTACGAGCGGAACTGGTTCACATCGCAGCCCAGGGAATTTTATGAGACAGCCATTCGCTGCCTCGTGTCACAGTGGGACAAGTGCCTCAACGGCCAGGGCCAATACGTTTAACATACAGGTACTGGTTTCTGAAATTATGCCTCCGGCTCGTTACTTTTCTACACACACCCAAAGTACACGGGTCTTCATTACCGCGTTGTCGCAGCCCCTTAACTGAGGAACAAACCTCCATCTTCTTTTCCCCTCTTGGAAATATTACATCCTCATTTGAAATTCAAATCACACTTGTAAAATAAAACGACAGTGACAGGATTCGAACCTGCGATTTTCGGGATTCGAAGTCCGACGACTTATCCGTTAGGCCACACGGCCCTGACAGAAGGTGACGCAATAACATTGCATAGTAAAGAGTTCCGGTGCGATTAATACGTTTCGACATGGAATGCAAATGCGTCACCTTTCTATTCGTATTATCTGCCAATGATGTTTTGTAGAAGTTGTTGGTGTTTGATTTAGGGACTAGTGGCTTCGTGAGAATCAGCCTAACTAGACGTCTCTGTCTGTCTCACTGTGTATACCTGCCGGCAGCGGCAGCTACGCTTGCCAGAAAATAGATTCCAAAAATATTAATTTCCAATACCGGCGTGGATGATCAATCTCTGTTCAAACTATTGGATACTTATGATGAATTTCACCTAACTTGGAGGCAATGACTTCTATACCCGGTGGCACCAGAAATAAATGATTTCCCGTGAAAGGAACATTTATAGGAACACCCGGGTTGAGATTCAGGGAGAACTGCACCCGAAAAGAACTGCAAGGTTATTGCCTTATCAACATCAAGACCGTGTGACCTAACGGATAAGGCGTTGAACTTCGAATCCTGTCACGGTCGAATTATTTTGCAAGTGTGATTTGAATTTCAAGTGATGATGTAATATTTCCGGATCTGCCAAGATATTTAATTCTGGTTTGGTGGCTAGAACGGGGTACAAAACTGAGAAGAGGCGGGTTCGATTCCTACCTCAGCCATCTTGGAAGTGGATTTCCGTGGTTTCCCACTTCTACTCAAGGTAAATGCCGGGATAGTTCCTAACTTAAGGCCATGTCCGCTTCCTGGCCAAATCCTACCTCAATTACAATTACACACACTGGTACAGACATAACATTAGCACAAGTTATCAGACAAATTCTACACACACTCAAGTACACGTGGCTAGATGACTACAATGTTGCAAAGACCTTAAATGAATCAACAATTCGACATATTCCGCTAGCGGCTGTAGTTCTCCTTGAATCTTAACCGGGGTTATGTAAGTTCATAAGTTACCTATAATTATTCTCCTCTCCCACGACATAAAAATTAGGAACGTGGGACATCGTGGTTAACAGGCCCGTTTACTTCCTGTATGCATAGGCAATGTGTGTAAGCTAACTTTAATTATAGTTCATCTACTGTAAGTTTGCACTTTATTTGACAGTTCTCGCGGGAACGAATACTCCTACAGAACATATCAATCCGCCTCTACCACGTGCATTCCAGGCAATGAGCCATCACCCACGTGGCAGCCAGCAATGGCCGCTGTATTCCGTCAAGGTGTCAACAGCTGTTATGAGTTGCCTAAACCTACATGCATCTCGCAATATCAATTCATTGCCCTTTTTAAAGGAAATTTGTATTTCTTTGTGACATTTATCAAATAATCGTTCTAACAGCACACTCACTGACGGCTCGCTGACAAAATAATGTTACATCATTGGACGCGCTATGACCAAGACCTTGGCTATGACAGAGCAGCTGATAACTTACATGTGAGAGTGGAATTATTATAGGCCCATCATTTCACAGCTCGAGCAAAATGTTTACTAAGGTATGGTGTAAGATGTCCTTAAGACGATACGATCACTTCTTGACCTGTTGGATTGATATTAAAATAAAACGTATGAAACATTTCACCATGTAAGTTAACTTTTAGGCCTAAAAACAACTCATATTTTAGGCCTACTTTTTTGCACAAATCATGCCATATGAAAATTATTCACCGGGCCAATGTCCTTAGGGAAATAAATAGTTCTGCTGACTTTTCTTTTTACCTTCAAAAAGAAGGCAATAAAATAAATATATTGAACAAGAAATTCCGTAACTGCTTCCTACTCGATAGTCAAAACAAAGATGTCCGACCTGGAGACATCTCAGGCTACATATTTACTCAACATTTAAGATAACCACTATGTATTTTTCTGAAAAAATGAACACGCGTTCAAATGGAAATAATACTCTCAGACGACTTGCGCAATATTATCAATTATAATAATTATTATTTAATATAATTAACACGTTTTTTTCAGGCGGATGAACACAGTAAAGCGTCCGTTACCAACCGCACGCCCATCCCACGAGCACGTGGTAGTTCAGTTTGATAATGCAACTTTTCAGTCTGGCCGACAGAATATGTTGCCAATATATTCACAATTACTGGGACAAGCGAAAAAATAACCTGAAAAACTTACATGTGAATAAAACATGTATATATTTGTTATGGACTACAGGTTATAAATTGAGTCTTTCCTTATGAAGGTTGGCAACCCTAGCTGTCAAGAAAGTGCAAACTTACAGCAGATGAACTATATTATGGTCTAAGATACCGGATTTCACACTTCATATTGATTGCCGCTACAACTAGGGAAAATGTATAACAACAAGTTCAAACATGGCGTGACAGGCTACAACAATTTGGTCTGTGCCTGAACATACTAAAGACCGACTACCTGGAAACCATTCCATCACCAGGTTCTATTCAAATTAGTGATACCTTCCGGTATCTAGGATCCCGGCTGCAAAGTGATGGATGCAACAGTAATATGCACGATGAAGGATCAATGCAGCATGGATGCGTTGGAAAGGTGGCACAGGGATTCTGTGTGATAAGCAAATACCAACTTACTACCCTACCAGGGAATTGTTACCGCTAGAAGGAGAGCGCAGCTATTGTGTATACATTAAGTCATCTCGCCTCGTTATGGCTGCAGCGAGGGGCTTGCGGGGCAAATGGGGGACTCAAGTACATTCTGTACCCAACTGTCATCACGTGGAACATGTGTTCGTATCCCAGCTAACTCACGGTCTTTCGAGGTATGGGACGTTCCTGCCCACCATACGACCACATGCTCAGGATTTGAGTCTACCAGGTAACTACTCTACATGAAATACACAACATATTCCTAAAATAAAATATTTACTGGTATAAAATCATGGCTATACAACAAATACAAATAAAGGACAAATTATATTTAATTCCCACAAATAAAACAGGGTTATTTTGTGAGTTTTCTTCTTAAAATAGTGCTACAGTGCACTCAAATCTAATTCTAGCATCCTATCAATGATACTTTCAGACTTCCATGGGTTTCCATAGTGTTCATCATGTGACACAATTTTACTTAACTGGAGTATCACAACACAAAAGTCACATATCACATCAAAATGACATTGGTAAAACATTACTCCGTTTCTTATGGCATTTACTTTGATTAGCATAAATTCATTATTTTCTGCTTTAATTAACAAATATTTGTTGTGTCGTGTGAATCATCTTCCTTCTTGCCATCAATATGAAACGCTTAAAAAGTGGTACTTTTCCCTTCCAAAATAGACATGGATAGAAATATTTATAGTTTCACCATACAACGATTCTCTGGGTCTTGTCGGGATTATTATCGTTACAAATGTGTCATGTTCTTAGAAATCACATACCCGTCTGCATAAATTAGCGTGAACTGGCAAAATGCATTCTAATAGGATGCCTAACACATTATTTGGTTCAGTGTTCCTCTTCAGAGAATAACTGGACCAAATATTATCCGATTTCTTTGATTCAACAATGTATGTGTGTTGGAACACATCATTTAATTCAATTTGCATCATCATAACACTCATATCATAATTTCATATTGAAATATCGAGATTCATCAGTGTCCTACTGTGACCCTAATTTAAAGGACTGGCGGACCGATGTCCCCTCTTCCTAGCAGGCAATAAAATTAGTTCCGGCAAGCTGCACAAGATGGCCGCTCGCCTCAGTGGGCCAACCCACTCCTTCTCATCTGCTGGCAAAGTCAGGTTTGTTTACAATTGCAGTACAGCAGAGATACGCTAAGTGTTGTTCCTAAGTAATTGAGTCATTTACTTAATTAACACCTATAATTAGTGCATTGGGCTCAACTCGGCTCCTTATTAACATTCATGGCTGGGGATGGTTCCGGTGATAGCCTTGCCGTTCTATGGTGAATACTAGTGGCTTTTGGACGCGCATCATAATGAGAACACAGGATTCTCACCAGCAGCTGTCTTAATAAACATAAAGAAATTTGCGTTTCCTAAACGACGAATATGATCCTTACCTCTCAGGGTAGATCATTCATACACATGCTCGCGGAGTCTCGACGGACGTCATTCGTGGCCATAATTCATGCAAGCGATGGATACAGACAGGCTCAGTCCAATTCGCTGCGAATAATAGAGTATGCGCAAAGGCGATACTAACTCGTAGATCAGCCAAATTCTCACCTAACGCGCAAGCTATACTAGTTTGGTCCCCGCAATATTTATTTACGTAAATCACTGGATTCTACGTTACTTCTGCACGCGATATGCGGCTCAAACAATACTTCACATAGATGACTCAATTATTAAGACACCCGCGTTCTCTCTGTAATAACACTTAAGCCAAAGCTTTAAATAGCTCCTAATAACAAGGTATAAATTTACTGGCTTACTTTACTTTAATGGTCCTCAAATATAATCCTAAGGATTGACCATATCAAATAATCATTCAACACTTCATTGACACTGAAAAACTCTCGTATCTCGCTATATTCCACGTTACTTTCTTACTGTTTACCAAAATACAGTATCTTTATATTAGACATGACACACTTTGAACATTATTTAGGCCAAAAATGCCTATTACTTTACTGTTGCCGACCCCAGATTATTATTATTATTTATTATTTAACGTTACCGTTATATCCATCACTATTTTCGGCCTGAATGGCCCTAAACAAATCACCTTCCAAACCATATTTTATTCAAGACGAGTGGTGAAAACTCGTTCAATAAGTGACTGTTACATCTTAGTCTCAAAGTGATGCATCGTTATATGGTGAACTATTTAGTTATAATAACATTGTAAATTGGTACTCACTTTTTCTTTTTCGCTGGATGGCACCAGCACCTCAGCTTCTGGCCTACCATGACGCTTGATTTAAGCCATCATGTTATATTTTACACAACACTTAATTTCACACATTTCCCACATGATAAACATACTTTTATCAGTGGCCTCTTTCACTTTTACACAATGCATATTAATCACTATACACATGAACACTTTTTAAATCACTATTACACAATTTATGTACACTTATTCACTATTTCACAGGTTGATCCTTAATCGGACTCATCTTACGCCTGATCTCAGAGATGCGATGCAATTACGCCAACCGCTGGTCTCCGTGAAAGTTTAACAGCGTTTACGGACGTTCGATCCTCGTCACCTGCAATATCGTTCAGCTCACTGTCAAGATTAAGTGGCGATGCTTCCCAGGCTCCCATCCTTGTAGTGATCCTGATGATAATGTCATATACAACTCTGACAATACCTCCTGGTATATGTAATGTTCAAAAACATTATAAGTTACTCTTTCGCTGTAGCGAATTTATATTTGCGTCAGATAATAGATAAATATCTGTATTAAATTAACTTCGACGCACTTCATGATTACTTATGAAGCTGTATGACTTGCTTCTATTGTTCTTCAATGGCTGGGCGTCGATACTTTAACATTTCGCGCGCTTACTGGCAGCGTATGAGTTACGTGTATACTGGAGAACAGACTGAAGACAACTCTGGCTTGGTCTGCCTCACTCCTCCTTATAAGGGTTTCTCGTAAAAACTAGTCCACCGGACACATGGGTGCGACTCCTTCCTTGAAATAATACGTTTTCAGCCGAACTGACATATACACTTTGTTTATTTAGGTGTGGAGGTTTCATAAACGTTCGCGTGCCGGCGATCGCTTCGGCCAATTAATTAAAATTAATTGCCTTACTTCAGCGCGTCAGGACACCACCATGGTGATTCCCCTCTGACTGGTCACCAAATTACTCCTCTCGAGCGTAGGCTCGGTGGTAACACGTTCATTTGGAGATATAGGCTTTAATTTAGGTGTAAGATCATCCCTAAATTATCTCTCCTTGAATATATTCACCTGGGTGTACATTTCACTCCATTTCAATGCTCCACTTGGCTGTAATTAATTAATTAATTTCCGTGGGTAGTCCTCTCCACCATAGCTTCCATCGTTGTCAGGCGGCGAATACCCGAGTCATTAATTTTAAGCTGTCTCCTCGCTCCAGACGAAAGTAGGTCCCTTGGCGTCTACGATCTCCACCCACTTTCCAACTGCAATTAGTAAAACGTCAACTGGCCTGCTCTCGTTCTTGTATGCTTCGAAAACGTATATTTTCTTGCATTTGCTTACAATTCTTCACCTTAAATTGCTATGATATTCACATATTGGTCGTGAAATCATGCTACATTATTATGTCTCATTATTTAACACATTGCTCTTCGGGTTCCCTAAAACTGTTCTCCCTCAGAGATCAATGGTTCGATTCCAGTTAGAATCATGTGCCTGGTCTTCTCAGATAAGACCTGAGTTCGATGCCAATCTACCGTGACCGATTGGGCACAATTCAAAGGCTACAATGTGAACACATCGCACAGCGCACGGCCCAGCATGAATCAGGCACACAAATAACGTCTATCGCAGGCGTGTGGCTGGGCGGAGAGCATTAGTTCCGATTTCCACCACCGGTAACAATTCGCTGGTAGGGTAGTACCTGAAGTCTAAAACGATCGTACAGTCATACGACCAGTGGCACTGTATGGCACTCAATGTTGGGCTGTCAATACTGTACCTCAGAACCAGACGAACGTAAGTCACATTCTGCCAACTTTTCAGGAGAGCATAAAAACTGTAGAAAATGAACTCTCTGTCTGACTGCATAGCTAACACTTGAATTAGGCAGCAAAATCTATTGACATTATTAAAGTTGTATATACTTAACCCCCATATTGGTATTTCCTTTAGAATTATCGCAATATTCAGACAGGACTGGACTTACGATTTTTGGTTGTACTTATGAAATCGTTTTAGGACTTAAGACTGGACTTGCGTTATGTTGGCTGTACTTATAAAATCGTTCTAGGACTTAAGACTGGACATGCGTTATATTGGCTGTACTTAAAAAACCAGCTTTGAACTTAGCACTATTACAAGGTGTGTTAATGGGACTTGCGTTTTAATGTATTCTTAACGCTTCAGAACCACAATAACGTAAGGGGATTTAAGTTTGTCTGGCTCAATCATAGGTTGGGACTTACGTTCTTAAAACCCTCAGTAAATACAAAACGCGATGTTTCACCGGACTTAAGTTGTAATGGCTTAATGTAGAATCAAATTCTACATACAATGATGTAATAACCTGAAAATCGTAATTTTTAGCCTATTTTCAGTTTTGAAAAAATAGGCTTATGAGATCACCTTTTGTCCGTGTGTGTGTGCGCGCGTGTGTGTGTGAGGTGTGTGTGTGTCCCCCCCCTAATAAAATCTAAACGGCTGGAGCGATTTAAAAGAAACTCGGTAAGTTCATAGCGATATTCCCGGCGACCTCGACCGTGCCCTTCAAATGTTGTTACGTCTCACCAATCCAACATGGCGGCTGTGCGAAATATTTCACTAGAATTCAATATCTCCTAAACTATTACCGATATCACCCTGAAATTGTGTACTGTGATAAAGGGCACTACTAGAAGTTCACTTATGAGACTTTCAAAAACCTGGTGACTACAAAACCAACATGGCGGCCAAGCGAATTTGAGACTTTTAAATAGACTTTTCTCGCGATTTAACTATTCAAACGTAATGAAAATTGGTACAGCAATTGTTTATACACATTGTAATGCACTGGAGTATAATTTAGTTCAATTGTTTACATAACCTCAAAATGGCGGCTGTGCGAAATATTTCACTGACATTCTATATCTCCGAAACTATTACAGATATCACCCTGCAATTTTGTACGGTGATAAAGGGTACTGATACAAGTTTACATATGTATATTTCATAAACCTGTAAAGTACAAAACGAACATGGCGACCAAGCGAATTTGAAATATTTTAATAGACTTTTCTCGTGATTTTACTCTCTGAGCGCCGTGAAATGAGGTACAGTAAATGATTTTGCAGTTTGTAATGCACTGCCATCTAATTTAATTCAATTGTTTACATAACCTCAAGATGGCGGCTGTGCGAAATTTTAAATTTAGGTTTTTATTTCTTGTGTCGTAATCATGCGATCGAAGTGAAAGTTTGAATAATGAACCTAGGCAATAATTGTCCTTGAATGGTACATAACTCTATGGCCTATACATATAACAATCCTAAATGGCGAGCTTCCGAAATATTTAGACGGTTCTCAATATCTATGAATCTTTTACAGCGACCAAACTGAATTTTTTAATGTTCATAGAGACTATGAACATATTTTTCACCAATAGGACTTTCAGTAACCTGGTGAGCACAAATCCAACATGGCGGCGACGCGAAGTATAAATATTTACATGGACGTTTCTCGCGAATTTACTATCCGAGTGCCGGAAAACGTTGCACGTTAAATGCTTATTCAAATGTTGATCCACTGGCATCTAATTTATTTCGTTTGCATAATCACAAGATGGCTGCTGTGCGTAATTTTAAAATCTCGTTTTTACTTCTTGTGTAATAATCATGCGATTGAAGTTTGTATACCACACGTACACAATAATCGTAATGTAATAGTACAAAAATAAAAATCCAACCTGACTACCATCTGACATATTTAGACGGTTCTCAATATCTACGAATCTGTTACAGCAATTAAACTGAAATTTTGTATGTAGATAGAGGCAATTGACATGAGTAGGATATATGAAAATAGGCTGTATAGTTCTTCACGGTACTACTTGTTGGACTTACGTTCGTCTGGTTCTGAGGTACAGATAAAAGTGCTGAACATTCTCTCCACACAATGGAAATGTGGATGCTGCAACGAACTATGGGCATTTCACTGCGAGACCACTTGCAAAACAATAATATCAGGCGACAATTTGGCGTAGTCCCAATTCCTGGTAAGATGGCTGAACAAACACTCCGATGGTATGGCCATGTGTTGAGAGCAAAACGTAACACTGTGGTAGATACTGAAGGTTGATGGGAGAAGACCAAGTGGAAGGCCCAAACAACGGTGGATAGACACTATCAACACCGATATGAAAGCTGCAAATCTCCAACCAGAAAATGCAGCTGACCGAGTGAAGTGGCGCTCCATGATCCGAAAAGCGGACCCCATCCCAATGGGAAAACACTATGAAGAAGAAGATTGGGTCCGCGAAGGATCAGATTCTCCCCACCCCATTTGGCGTCAGATTAAGCTTGTCTGCTAAGAATATCCCGTTCAACTTGTCGCCAGGTGTCGTCACGGCCGTGATGTGAATTATTCAACCTTAACTTCTGATACTCCACATGATAAAATTTACCAGACGTCCGGGAAATCTCGGACTTGCCCTACATTTTGAATTTCTTTCCAGTATCGTCAGGAAAGAATTTCTGATAAATATGGAATGCCCTACGTTTTCAGGAGCAAACATTCATTACCAAGCAGGCTTTCAGGTATAAATAATAATAATACTATAGCATGGCCTCAGCTGCTGGGTGCAAGCTTTGTTATTTCACACCCAGAGGGCAGGTTGAATGTCGAATTTTCTTGTTCCTTGGAACACTCTGAAAGTCAAGGAGGTTAGATATCTAAGCTCCTTGACACTATAACGCTTTCTAGTAGAGAAAGGAGGAACTTTTGTGTTGACGGAAAATCCCGAAATTTAATTTGCCATTATGAACACGGCCTACTGAATTCAAATGGGTTCTTAAACATGCCAACATCGTATGATATGCGTTGCCGCCTTTAAAAAAAAATCACTTCCCACGGCCAGGAGCGAACCTGCAATCTTGGGGTTGGTAGACCGACACGCCATCCACTCACCCACCGTGGCAAGCTACATAGTCTATTAAATCTGTGTCTAAAAGTATGGGCGAAGTATTTACAATATGTACACTTATTTAGTTGCAGTATGTAATAATGCAACTCGTCAGTATTTGTTAGTTAGAGTCTAAGTGATGTTTTGTTAAAATACTGAAAGTGGTGATTGTCCTCCAAAATTTGCTTGTTTAGTGTGATTATGTGATTGTAGTTAAATGGCCAGTTCAGATTGTATTTTACAGGCTACATATCTGATTGGGTCTTGCGTGTCCTGGTGAGAGCAGTTCTCTTCGTCACTGTATGCTCTCAACAGTTGAGACACATAGACTATAACAAACAAATATTGACTAAAAAGATGGTATATTGGCTTTCACGGCCTGTGAATTAAAACTCAGCAATTCTTCTAGGTTTGTGCCGTGTCTTGTGTGCATTATTTTAACTAAGAGTACTACTGCAACTTCGTAAGTGTATTCGTTGAACCATACTTTTAAGTTTTAGACATACTGTAGATTTACTAGCCAAAGGGTAATGGATCTGATGATGATCGCTTGACGATCGAAACTGGTCATCCAAGTGAAACTTATTAATCTCATGCAGTTTATTTTTTTAGGATTGTGGAATAACCCATCACAATTTTGTATACAATCAAGTTGACGACTGAAAAACGTCACATTTCGATTAGGAATAATAATGGTATTAATAATATTAAAAAAAAACTCAGATCTTCAATTCTTTGAGTTACAAATTTGTTAGGTAGATTTTCGTCTTTAACCTTCTAAGTTTTCAATAAATGTGACCATTGAGCTTCACCCTTAAGAATATTTTGAACTAAAGAATTCTGTCAAATTTTCAGTGAAATTTTAATGATTTTTGTAATGAAAAATACAATTTACTGGAAGATAGCCTAATTTTAAGAACCCAACATACTTTTTCCGCGATGGTGCAACATAACGATTTTTCCTCCTCTCCCCAAGGTTTCAGGATGGAGTTCTGACTGATAATCAAGTTGCCCAAAGCGCCTAAAATGAATTAACATCAACCTTAAATTTGCAAGCTTTATAGGCCTATAGCCCCCCCCCCCCCCCCCAAGATCTTCGGATGTAATAGTAGGCTATTCATTTCGGCTACAATTTTTCTTTTTTTTTCGTACAGTAGTCAGTTTACCCTCCTGGTAGGCTTTTCCCACGGACTCGGCGAGGGATCACACCTTTACCGTCTCTACGGGTAGTGTCCTGGAGCTTGACATCGAGCCGGGGTATACGACTAGGGAGGCGGGAATCGAACCTTGGACTTTCGGGGTGGCAGCTAAGCACGCTGACCACTACCCAATGAAGGCGACAAAAAAATTCGACCGTGACAGGATTCGAACCTGCAATCTTCGGATCCGAAGTCCGACGCCTTATCCGTTAGGCCACACGGTCATGCTGTCAGATGACGTAATAATGCTCTATACTGAAGTGCTTTGGTGCTGTCATCGTTTTTCGCCGTTGATTGAATATTTGGGTCGCTTTTCTGAATCAGGGTCGGATCTAGGGGAGGGCGAGGAGGGCCACCACCCAGGGCCCCGCGCCATGGACTTTTAAAAATTAAATTAATTATTTAATTATACTTTTCAAACTTTTCAAACTAAATTCTTTTTTTTTCTTTTTTTTTCAGTGCAGCTATGACCTCCCTTGACCGTTGAGCAAGTTTAGATTTCAGTGAAATAATAAAAGACTTCAGCCGGAAAAAAGTTGCAAAGTAATATTTTAATATTTCATAGTTTACATA
This sequence comes from Meconema thalassinum, assembly GCA_946902985.2. Taxonomy (NCBI): domain Eukaryota; kingdom Metazoa; phylum Arthropoda; class Insecta; order Orthoptera; family Tettigoniidae; genus Meconema; species Meconema thalassinum. The sequence goes on from OX336400.1 coordinate 137,940,213, forward strand.
ATCTTCAAGGGGACTTAAAGCTTTCTTTCATAATCATCAGAACATTACACCAGATTATAAATCAAAAAGGCTTTTTTCAAAGCCAGCTGTTACAATAATTTCTATAAATATAGAAGGATTATCAGTAGAGAAAGAAGCACTACTATCCGATATGTGTAAGACAAACAACTGTGATCTCCTGCTCATCCAGGAAACTCATAGAGGTCCGAACAACAGAAAGCCAAAGATAAATGGAATGACTTTAATCACTGAGAGACCCAGTGAACAGTACGGCAGTGCAATATTTGCTAAACCAGGCCTGAATATCTCGTCTGCAAACTTAACTGTAGATAACGACACAGAAATACTGACTGCAGCAACAGAGTCCTATACAGTAACATCCATGTACAAACCTCCAAATAATGCATTTAGTTTCAAAGAACCAGATAATTTATATTCGCAACCAGTGAAGTTGGTCATGGGAGACTTTAACTGCCACAGTATATCATGGGGTTACAGAGAAACAGACCAGAGTGGAGAAGACCTTGAAAACTGGGCAGAATGCACGGGCCTGAAGCTAATACACGATCCAAAGCTACCATACTCTTTCAGGAGTGGAAGATGGGGCCATGGATATAACCCAGATAATATCTTTGCAAGTGAAAATATTGCCCACCAAGTGAAGAAAGAAATGGGAGACCCAACTCCAAGGACACAACATCGAGCAATTATCTGCACTATAGAAGCAGTCATCAAACCCAAGTATACTACCTTCCAGAGAAGGTTTAACTTTAAACGAGCACAATGGGATAAACTCTCTGAGGAACTTGACTCCAAAATCCTTGAACTGGACCCTTCTCCAGAGAAATATGACTCCTTTATAGAGCTGGTCAAAGCTGTCTCACGTAGGTACATACCTCGTGGATGTAGAACAACTTATATACAGGGACTAGACAAAGATACAAAAACACTTATGAATAAATATGAACACCTCTTTGAAGATGACCCATTTTCTGAAGAAACAATACAGGCTGGTGAAGACCTGATACTAGCCATATCAGCTACAAGGAAGAAAAATGGTGTGATCTCATGATGCAGCTTGATATGAAACAAAACAGTAGAAAGGCATGTCAATTGCTGAAGAACCTTGGAAATGAGCCAACATCTACTCCCTTGGCCATTCCTGATATTGCACCTAACCAGATAGCGCAGCAGCTATTGTTGAATAGCAAAGTTAATAAAAAATCTGCAACTCCAAAGATCCAGAGAATTACTGAGGAGAATAACTATATTGGCACAGCTTTCTCACTGGAAGAATTAGAAACCGCAATATGCTCAATGAAGAACAATAAAGCCGTTGGATTAGATGACTTGAGGATGGAACAAATAAAAATATTTGGACCAGCAACCAGGAAGTGGATCCTAGATATGATGAACACCTGTGTATCAACATTGCAAATACCAAAAATCTGGAGAAAAACCAAAGTTGTGGCCCTACTGAAACCTGGGAAACAGCCAACAGATGCCAAAAACTTCCGACCGGTATCACTCCTATGCCATCTCTATAAAGTTCTAGAGAGAATGATCCTCAATCGAATCTCGGACCAAGTTGACAAAACTCTGATTAGAGAACAATCGTGCTTTCGTCCCGGGAGGTCGTGTTGTGGACAGATCTTGAACCTGACACAACACGTAGAAGATCGATATGAACGCGGGCAGATCAGCGGTGTCGCCTTTATTGACCTTACTGCCGCATATGACACCATCAATCACAGGACTCTATTAACGAAGATCTATGCCATCACGAAAGACTTCCACCTAACACAGTTTATAAGATGTCTGCTACAAAACAGACGTTTCTTTGTTATCCTACAAAACAAAAGGAGCCGATGGAGGACACAGAAAAATGGTATCCCACAAGGAAGTGTGCTAGCCCCACTGTTGTTTAATATGTACACTAATGACCAGCCAATTCATCCTGTCACAAAATCTTTCATTTACGCAGATGACACAGCAATTGCTGCCCAAGGGACAACATTTGAGGAGGTGGAAGGAAAACTCACAACAGTTCTTAAAGCACTATCTGCCTATTATGATAGCAACTACTTGAAGGCAAACCCTTCCAAAACACAAGTGCATTCCACTTACGGAACAGAGAGGCTTGGAGGAAACTGAGAATAACCTGGAGAGGTCAACAACTAACCCACTGTGACACCCCAAAATACCTGGGAATAAAGTTGGACCGTTCCCTCGCCTTCAAAGACCAATGCACAGATACAAAAATGAAAGTTTGTGCTAGGAATAACATTATTAGGAAACTGACCGGTAACAACTGGGGAGCACATCCAGATGTCCTCCGCACATCCGCCCTTTCTCTGTGCTTCTCCGCTGCTGAATATGCAGCACTTGTGTGGCATAACTCCAGCCATGCCAAACAGGTAAATATTGCCCTAAATGAAACAGGACGGATTATAACAGGCTGCCTGCGGGCAACCCCTGTTAACAAAATATACCACCTAATGGGCGTAGCACCTCCAGATATCCGAAGAAGAACGGCAGCTGAAATAGAAAGAAAGAAGCAGGAGACGGACCCAAGACACCCCCTATTTGGAAGTGAACATCAACTACCAAGACTGAAATCGATAAAAAGTTTCCTCCAGACGACACAACCAATTCAGACAACACCTGCAAACCGTCGGATACAACTCTGGCGTAGCTCATCTTCAGAGAAATATTGGGACAACCCCAAAGAAGAACTTGCTGCAGGTCATCACCTCCCATACGAGACATGGAAGGTCCTTAATAGACTGAGGACTGGAGTATCTCGGTGTAAGGTGAACATGAAGAAATGGGGATTCATCTCAGAGGACGAACTATGTGAGTGTGGTGAACATCAAGACCACCAGCACCTACTCAACTGCAGGAAACTATCAGAACCTGTCTCCATGGACGATCTGGTAGCCGCCAGTGATAAGGCAGTTCGTGCAGCGGAATTCTGGGCATCACGTGGAATATAAAGATGCACATATACTTTGTAATCTTTGTATGTATATATTTATAATATGTTATGTTCTGGACACGCATAAACAAATAAATATCATCAGCGTAACTGATTATCTTTATCTCGCTTACCGGATAAAGGATTCCAAGAAATGACCAAATTCAAGTTCTCCATTTTCTATAAAGTTTACTGTTTTCAACTTAGGTTACTAAATTGTGCATGTATTGTAGGAATTTGCTTTTCATTAGTGCCAGCTTTCGCATCACGAGCTATAGGCCTACAGTTATATCCTGGCAAGAAAGGAAATTAGAAACATGCCTCAATATTTTTGTGGAGTTTGCATTTGAGAGCAGATTTAATATGTTGGTTGGTTTTTTTTTAGTGTGCAGTTTGGTTTTCTCAGTATTTTTAGCCTATCTTCATGTATGAAACAATAGGCTTATGAGATCATATTTTGTCCGTGTGTGTGTGTCCTCCTAATAAAGTCTAAACGGCTGGAGTAATTTCAATGAAACTTGGTAAGGACATAGCACTATTTTGTCCAACCCCCGACTGTCCCTGCAAATTTTAATACGTCTCACCAATCCAACATGGCGGCTGTGTGAACTATTTCACTGGCATTCTATATCTCCGAAACTATTGCTTTTATTATTGGAATTAAACACAATGTGTACAGAATTATTACATAAGATACAGTGTGTACGCAAAGTCTCTCCCCAGCTACTACCGAAGAGCATGTGTTTTTAGTAGACGAGGTTCCGTGCTTGTGGAAACTTTACGGAGCATAGTGTGATAATGGTGAGTATTAAATTTACTTTATTTAATGTCATTGTTTTCCTTGTAACAACATAACATGAATGTATACTGCCAACCCAACACGTTCCGTAAGGCGAGACACGCGCTGCTGAGAGACTTTGCGGACACACTGTATATCATTGACTTTCGTCCTTTGCATAGTGTGAGATTGGCATTGTTCTTTGCGTACATTCAAATATGTGATACTGTGTGCAGGATTGGTTGCAGAGTTCACAGCCGTATTGCCTGCCGGCGTTGTGGTAACCTTTGCTGTTGCAGATTTTATGGTGGAAGCCGTGTATTGCTCCTCGGGTGTAGAGGTGTCGTAGTTCATAGCCAGCTGATCTCCATTCCCTCTCCTTCATGGCAGGGGTGCGGTAGAAATCGGGGTCTATATCTGTTGATTTCTGGGCTCTTTCTCCCAGGAACTTGCTTGTGTTTGAATCAGGTTGTGTTTTAATATTAGGTCTTCTATAAATGTCTTTGTTCCCACCAGTTGATAAACTAATCTGGTTGGGGCATACTTCGATACGCACAGGGGTTTCTTGAGGTATCTGACTTTGACTCTATCCAGGTCTTTGATGTTTTTGTAGTTCAAGTGTGGCCAAATTATTTCAATTGCGTATGATGCTATTGGGGCGATTTTCAGATTGAACAGTGAAATTGCTGTTTCTAGTGAGACGATATGAAGTCTTTTGATTTCCATTGTGGCTTTTATTGCGGAGATTGATCTTTCCTCAACATGTCTTGTGACGGTGAATCCGGTGACCCCTAAATAAGTGTACGCCTTCGCTAAGCCTAAAGTGTGATTACTGATATCACCATGAAGTTTTGTACGGTGATAGGGAATACTCAGCTAAGTTAAGCTATGTGATGGTTAAAAACAAGTACTAAACCAAAATGTTTTTTTTTTTCGTGTAGCTTCCTGAGAGGCCGAGTGCAGGTCTTTCTAGTCGACGCCCGTGGGCGACCTGCGCGTCGGGATGAGAGATGGAATGGATGAAGATGAATGAAACTGGGCAAGGATGTGGAAGGAAGCAGCCGTGGCCTGTCAGAAGGTAGTGTCCCAGCATTTGCCTGGTGTTGAAAATGGGAAACCACGGAAAACCATTTCAAGGACAGCCGACGGTGGGGCTCGAACCAACGCGTCTACCGAGTCAGCAGAGAGCTTGGCACCTTGGCCAAACGCAACGCTTTAGCCCGCGTAGCCACCACTGTCGGTAACCAAAATGGTGGCCAAGCTAAGTTAACATTTTTAAATGGCATTTTCTCGAGCTTTAATAACCCGAGCGCAGTAAATCCGTCCGATATCGTTTTACCCTCCAGGGTTCACCTTTCCCACGGACTCTGCGAGGGAACCCACCTCTGCCGCCACTGAGGGCAGTGTCCTGGAGCTTGAGACTCTGAGTCGGGGATACAACTAGGGAACGTGGCTAGCACTTCGCCCAGGCGGCCTCACCGGCAAAGCAAATTTCTTAGTTTGCATATCCTTTACTCGGTGTCTTCCTGATTGTGGTCATTCCAGATTGCGTTCACCTCATTAGTAGTCCAGATTGCGGTCACTTTCATTTTAGAGAAGAACTATAAACATTCCAGCGTCCAGATTGCGATCACTTTTCTTGGGAGACCGGACCAGACCCTACGCACTTGCAGGAGAGGTGTCCGGACAGTTCCCCACACTGACACTTCCACACACTGCCCAAAATACTGACACTTCCACACAGCCCTTGGACGTAGCTACCTGTTTAATGACTCAGAAATAATCTCGACTGTCATTTCCACACACATCTCCCCTCTCCCCCAAGGCTACTATGGAAAACATCAAGTTGACTACTTCGTTGACAACTGGCTAGATAACCAAGACATTCCAATCGAGATGTGGAACTGCCACCAAGCACGACACAGGACAACGAATGCTGCTGAGGGCTGGAACAACCGACTCAACAATCTTGTCGGGAGACCTTACCCCAAATTAAAAGAGGTTGTCAAAGGGTTCAAGACGGAAGCTGAGAAGACAAACTGCGCATTTTTAAAGGCCGTGATCAATATGGAATGAAAAAAAAGAAGACGAAAATATGTCAAACTGGACGGATGGATTGAGAACATTCAGAAAAAGTTCGAAAATGACAAAAATATGAAACGTTTTGTGAAGGCAAGTTGCCTATTCACAGAAAATGGAGTAGGTTAATATTATTGTTGAACAAATATGACAAAAACAAAAAAAAACAAAAACAAATAGAAAAATAAAAAATACAAAAAAACTGACGAAGCCTAGAAAGCTGATTTTAATCACGCCTAAATGATAACAACACCAAACTGATCGGTTTTGTTATTATTTTGCCAGTCCACAGCCTGGATAAAGTGTGATGGAAATCAGACTCTGCATTTATTTTATTTTGATGGTAATTACACTACATCACAATTATATTTTCGAGACCGTGTAATGTAATGAATTACATAGACCGAGCGCTTTTCTTCACTCCAAATGAGTATTATATTAAAGTGCATTGTCACAGGTGCGGCTGTAACGATGATCACTGAAGCCTATAGCCTTAGGGGTGGGGGAATGTGTGTGGAACTGTCAGTCGGGAATATTTCTGAGTCATTAAACAGGTAGCCACGTCCAAGGACTGTGTGGAAGGGTCAGTATTTTGGCCAGTGTGTGGAAGTGTCAGTGTGGGGAACTGTCATGTAATCGCAGGAGTACCCTACCTTGACCACATCATTGAGGGCAAGGTAGGGGGAAAGCTTCCTTCAAAAATACCATCTTATAATTTGAGTAGTTTTGACAGTAAACTTACTGATTTTGACTTATCAAAAGTCACAGATTTCCAATCTGGAATGTTAATAAACCTAAAACTTCAAATGTTTGATTTTGTGTGTAGGAGGGGGTGGGGACCAAAATTGATTACAAAGGGGATTTCGAATCAAACGCAGAACAAATTACTTTTACGAGACAAATTTTTCGAGGTAATGAAAATAATGTTTTTACGATATACAGTAGGGGCCAACTTATTATAAAATTAGATATCTCGCGGTCGCCTCCGTAGCGTAGCGGTCAGCATGGTTAGCTGTCCAAATGATCATTCTGGTTGGGTGAGATTTGTACCCCTTATTGAGGAATGTCTGAACTCTACAGTGCAGGAGAGCACAGGAGAAGTGCCAATGCGACTTCATCTAGGAAGAAACCCAGAAAGGCCGTGGGATAATCTTTTCAACCACATTCCTAGAGATCCCGACCTAGGAAGGCAGCAGAGGATTGACAAGGCGAAGGAACAACTCCAGAAAGCAGCAGAGAAACGATTGAAAAGAGTAGCTGGAAAACGTTTTGGTACACCCTTACAAGTTGGAAATCTTGTATTATTACGCAGACCTGTCAAGGCTGATATGAGCAAGAAAATATACCCCAAATTTGGAAATGTGTTCATGGGGCCGTTTAGGATTACGAACGCCTATGGAAACAACTGCTATGAACTCTATGATGATGAGAATAATGTCATTTACGGCAAGTTCAATGCTGGAAATTTGAAAAGATACTATACTAGAGTAAGCCAGTAATAATTCAATTTCGTGTTCAAGAGAGTTGAGGTACTTGTAACATCGAGTTTAAAAACAATTTGCAACTGTTTTTAAAACGTGGTGAGGGGAGAATGCCCCCGTAATTGAATTATATAGAGACCACGGTAGCTATATTGGAAATTATATATAAAGTTATGGCTGTCATAGTTATGACGTGGGTAGTCATGACGTAAGCACGGATGACGCAGACGTTATGCCAGCAGGCTACTTGAGCTGAGATTCTCAGTGACGTCAGCATTTATTCGAGAAAGATCCAAGAGGTACGACGCAGTCGCAGGAAACGTGGAATTCTGCTGAGGAAGAAATTATGCTATTGGAGGGGAGGCTCAAACCAATGAACGATAGTCTGAAGGAAGACGGAGATTGCTGAAACTATGGTATTTTTATTACTTTTTGGAATGCAGAATTGTGGAAATCCATTTGCAGTAAAGGCATGGTTCTGGAATTTTGGTGAAATTTATTTTCAGTTTTTGAATTTTGAAAATCCGTCATGTATTGACGAAGTTGGAACTTCTAGCGATGACGCAGTAACACGCGATGGAAGGGATAGATACGCCCCTCATGAAGTTCATAAAAGGCCTTGCGCAGAAGAGAGGAGCCTCATTCCTCATTCTCTCAGATCATCAATCGTCTGATAGCTCAATCGTCAGATCTCAAATAGTTATTTCAGTGAAACGTCGAGTGAGATTAGTAGTGAAAGAGTCGTCTTTATAACGCGTGGTAAAGCCACTGCAGTAAACGAGAGTCGAGTATGCAAGCAGTGCAGGTTTACTGTGTGTAAATCTAGGTGAAGTTGAAACGCACATTATAACGCTTCTACAAGAGTAGCTGTGAACAGTTAGCGGTCGCCTATAAGTTAATTCTATTGTGCATTGCTACAGTAAGGAGTGTAGAAAAGTTGAACAATTTCGAGGAAGTATTTTTGGAGTTATTGACAATTTTAGACGACTGACAAAAGTGATTTTCTCGCTACATGAGAAGCACTTTGTAGAGCCAGAATCTACGCTACGGCTGACACGGCTAGTGAAATAGGGAGACTTCAGATTGCTTTTGTGACACAACGCTACAGTATTATGGAACAGTTTAATATGGCAGTTTGTTCTTCTATTACCATAACTGAAGAGAAGATGGAAGGCTAAAGGACTTAATGCAATTGGGACATATTTCAACGGAGTAAGATAGCAGCATGGAACTTCGCTAATTGCTATTCCACACAAGCGAACATGTGGTGAACAAACCATCTACACCCATGTTTCGTGATTAAAGGCTGAATACTATCAAACAGCAATGGAAATGATTTCATACTTTCTGAATATGAATATTTCTTCGGAAATTTATACAAAAACTTCATGGCGATTTTCAACTGGAACTTCAGGGATTTTTCAAGAGAGGTCAGGGTTGTCCCGACTCACAAAGAAGATTATTGCCGGAAGGATGTCGTTCGTCTTCGTGAAGCTGTTCGATTCTCCGAGGGTGCTGTTTCTGGTTTCGAGGATGGAGCTCAGCTTTAACTTGGTGAAATGGATCCATCAACAGTCTTCTTTGGGGAATTTTCCTCTGGAACGTCAATCGGCAGATAAGGTAGTCGTGAACGTTTATTGTATTTGAGTTTCTTAGCAATATTTGAGCAACCATTTTTCCCATATTTTTGTCCTCATGTATTTTGCCCTATATTCTTGTTTGAGATTCCTATTCTCAGTACACCTTGATGAGTTATGCCTTTTTCGACGATTTATTAAGACATTGTTATGTCATGGGCATAGTTAAACGATTTTGGATCAGTTGAGACTGATATTTAGTTTTTTCAGTAATTTGCTTATTTTTTTGTAGTCACGATTTGACTGTAAGTTAATGATTTTTATGGCAGATTTAAATTCAGACAGCGTGTCACTTTATTAAAGTAATTCTACCCCAGTTTAATTACTTTGACCAATTTTCTGTCATCATCAAGAAGGAAGAACATTTAAATGATTTTAGAGCGTTAAAATCCATTACGTTGTCGACGATCTTGGAAATACTAGTCGTTATTTGAATTGATTGCAACACAGACATTTATCGTCAGTTATGAACGATCATTGCATCATAGACCATTTTGTGAAAGATGAACTTTAATTATGAATTATTGAATGCATTAAATTCGTGAACTTTTGTTAGGAATTTTTTCTCAATTAGAGATTTATATAATGATGTTTGCATCCCCAGTCTAATTGGATTCTATTCGACTATTTTGCAGTTAATCGCACTTTGTTTGATGATAGTATTTTATACTACAATTCTTTGAAGATGTTAATCTTAAATTTTGATAGACCAGACAGGCGTATATAAGCGTATTCACTATTAAATTTGTTTGTGATTGGCAAAATTTTTCTTCAATTCGATTCATGAATGAAATCCACGAAGGTTAAATGACAACAGTTTTGAAACAATTAATGATTATAAGAATTTTTAAGTGGAACTATGAATGTATAATCGCTAGTGCAGCGGACATGTTGAAAGTCGCTGATGTATAATGCCCTTAAATAAATGAAGGAGATTCCCACAGTAATTAATGATGATAAAGATTGTGTTAGTGGAGGTTTTTGTAAAGTCTGTGGAAGATTTTGATGCCGTATATTTTAATATATGATGAATTTTGGGCCTAATTTTAATGCAGTGTGTGCATTATTTTGTAAGCGAAGTATTTTCCGCTAGAGTGTATTGTCATAGTTCGTTGAAAATTAATCAAGTGAATTTACTGTTATAATTAACAAGAGTTTTGAAAGAATTTGAGATAAGATTTTGAATGAAGATTACCGTCACAAATAATAATAATTATTACAACCTTTATTAAACCAGATTGTGACATTAACATGTATAACTAACCTTCATTGGTCGATTATATTAACACGATTATGAAATTAACAACCGGATGAACATGTGGTTCAATGTATTTCTTAAATTAATAATTTAAATAATTTAAATGTTGATATTGTAAATAATAAATGTATATATCTTTGACAATAATGTGGAACGAAAGTAATGTTAAAGGCGTGTTTAAAATTTTTGTAATTATCTTCGACAATATTATAAACAATTTCTAATTGTTATAAATAATTTATGTGATTTTGTTATAAACATTTAAGAGTGTGTTTTATACTCTAAACTATACTGATTAAACATTTGGATGATAACTTAACAAGTTTAGGGATTGTCAGAATAATCCAGTGGTATGTGAGTTAAGCATTTGAAAGATTTGCGTCAATATATATGAGTTGTCTTGTAGACATTTAAAGCTTTGAAAGGAGCTGAATTCTTACGCAGTGTGGCGTGACAAGTGAACCCCATTTGACAGGCATGCGCCAGGTTGAAGAGTAGACCAGCTGGCTCGACATCTGGTTATCAGCGGGCGAGGTCGATACTCTGGCCTTGCGCCTATTAATACAAGTGTCATGTTTATTAAAAGAAACCAAATGCTCTATATATGTCGTATCCTGACTTCCTTATCCAATCCAAATGTGTATTGAATGTTACGTTATTTTGAGCTCATGGGAGCTAACATGCTGTATGCTAACTTTGCAAGTCCTTTAAGTGGACGTAGTCAGATTGACATGGGCTACTGATAGCCACATTTATTTTGTTGAGTTGTTAAAATCATACTCTTTATTTGAAATAAAAGCTTTTGTACAGTTCAAAGTTCTCGTCTTCGGTCTGGTTCATTTTTAAATGTCATGGTCAAGATTATTGTGGGAGCATACTTTAAAGATCCTGTTGTCAACCCAATCCCCGAGATAATTTTTAAGAGGTAAGTAAAAGTAAGTATGAAACCCCGTCTATTTTGGTGTGTTCCACAATAATTTTCTTGGTAACTTCTGTGTTCAAACCTCGGTAGTATCTGTCGGTGCCATTTTCATTGATGTAGCTGAGCCGGTGCGATTGATTGTTGGCAATCCGATTGAGGGGGCGGATATCTGACAGCCTACTATCCGGGTAAACGTAGACAGAAGGATTGGCACACCTAGAACGTGGGGCTCGAGTCAACAGTAGGATTGGCAAACCTAAAACGTGTGGATCGATTAGACTCAAATAAAGAGGTTGATTCTTTGTTAGATGTCTAGGCCAATTGTAGAATTTAAGAGTGTGATTATATAGGAATTAAATGTTGCATTGTATTAGGAAAATTACACTCAGAAAAGATCAGATCTTATACGACTTGAGAAAGGTTAAATGGGCTGGAAACTTAGGAAAATCGCCTATGATCTGGAATCTTATTTTATTTGACCGGCTTATGACATTTTAGTCATATTAAAGATAAAATTAAATTATTTGGATTGTAAATGTAAATTATTTGTGTTAGGATATTTTAAAATGAGCCAGGGAAATTTGAACATGTGCTTGAGTTTGTTTCAACATGAAGTGTCTTCGAAAGTTAATTAGAAGGTAGTTATAAGTTAGATTTAAGACAGAAAATTGATCAAATTTATATATGGTGAAAAGTGTTGCTCAAATGTTGTTATTTTGCTCTTTTGATGTATGTCCCTACAGCAGTCTAATTTTGAATAATATTGTAATGGCAGATGAAAGTTTGAAGATGATGTTAGCGGAGATGTCTGCTAACATGAATAGTAATATGAAGCAGATGATGGAGGAGAATGCTAGTAATTTGAAAGCAAGAATGGAGGAGAATGCTAGTAACTTGAAAGCAAGCATGAATAGTAGTATGAAGGAGATGGAAGCTAGGAATACTAGTCGAATGGAGGAGAATGCTAGTAATTTGTCTGCTAATATGAAAGTTCTCCAGACCAGTTCTGCTAACTTAGAGGATAATATGTCGCGTTTATAGATTAATACCCAAGGAATTGAGAATGCTGTAACTGACATCCGCTCAGACGTGTCCAATGTTAAAATAGATGTGTCTAATATGCATAAAAATGTTGCTGATGTTAAAATTGATTTTGCTAATGTGCATAAAGATCTTACAATGTTGAATCTAGATGTAGCTAATGTCCGAAGTGATATTTCTTGTGCTAGGGCTGAGGTAGTTGTTGTTAAAAATGACGTTGCGACTGTCCAAGACAAGGTTGAGGAAGTCCAAAGAGGAATCCAAAATGTTAGAACTGATGTGTCCAATGTTCAGGTTGATATTCATAACATTCATTCGGATGTAAACGAGATGCAAAGTGACATAAATAAAATTCAAGTAGAGGTCAACACAGTTTTCGTAGATGTTGCTAAAGTCCAAACTGATGTAAATAAAGTCAGGGAAGAGATAGAAAATTCGAAAACTCTTTGTACACGTAATATAAGTGCATTAACGACTAGGCTAGTTGATGAGTCAGTTAGAACGACAGCGTCTTTAGAAGGTTTAAAGTTTGATGTAGAGGTCATGAGAACCCAAGTATTAGACCATAATGAAGTATTGAAAGAGGATATCGAAATAGACATAGCAGAAATGTTAACGGCAAATGTAGCAATATGGAAAGACGAGTGGAATAGGTCAAGTGGGGAACATGTAACCCAAATTCAGGATCGTATTGAAAGGAAACTTGCCAGTACTCAAATTGATATTAACAATGAAGTAGTACAGATTAGGAAAGATTTAAGCGTCAGGATGGATTCGCTATCCGAAAGAAAAGTTGAAGATAGAACACAATTAGATCGGGATGTGCAAACATTAAAATCTGCATTGGAGGAACAGATTCATAAAGTGGTCTCTGATGTAAATGAAACGACGAGCAAACTGCAGAATTTGAAGTTAGGAGAGGCTAATTTGATGGAGACCTACAAAGAAGAGTTAATCAAGAAAGTCTTAACGGAAATCACTGACAAGGATACAGTAGGCTTGGCTTGCGAAACCAATAGGAATTATGCCAGATGATATAACCTTATCCAGAAGAGAGAGACGTGACTCCTGAAGAACGTATATCCAGATTCAGGGAGGAAGATGACGAGAGGAATATGGAACCTGAGTGGAACTATCGAGATAGTGGGAAAAACTACCCGGATTCATATCCGAGGAATGTCACGGTCATCAGGAATTTTGAAGATAAACCGCAAAAATTCAGTAACACTGATAGTTTGACACCTATCGAATATGTAAGGAACCTCAAAGATTATTTCATCGAAGCTCACATTCCCAGAGAGATAGAGATGAAGATAGTGGAGAGATAATTGATTGGAGGACCCCTCGAATGGTTTTGCGCATTTAGATACACATTCAGTAACTTTGACGAGTTTGCAGAGGCATTAATCAAACGATTTTGGTCCATAGAAGCGCAGAATTCTTTAAGAGCGGAGGTGTATTCAAGAAAATACTCAGGTACTCTTCCAACACGGTACGCTGATTTCTTTACGAGTCAATTATCCCGCTTGAGATTTTTGCAACCCCCATTGTCAACGGAGCAATTAATTGATGCGATTTCTCGTATGCTACCTGTGGAGGTGAGGAGACTAATTATTTCATCAAACATCAGGGATTTAACCAGCATGGATGAATTACTGAGGAGGTTAGACTACACAAGTCCAATGCCTAACGTGGTACAGAAAGGTCAAAGGCATGACTTCAAAGAAATAAATACTGTATATATGGACCAAGTCCAACAAACTGACAAGCCAGATGAGGAGAAAACTGACAATGTAGGTCCTCACAGGAATAATCAGTTTCGAAATAACAGATCGCCAGGTTACCGACCGTATCAACAGAGAAGAGGCTGGAACTATAGTCGAGGAAATTACAATGGAAGAGGCAGATATTACAACAATAAGGGTTATAACAGGAATTATAATAGGAATAACCAGAGCCAAAACAGAAATCAGAATCCTCAAGGTCAGGTTATGACACCCGATCAGTATCAGGAAAGAGAGAAGGAAAGCCAGCAATACCTAAAAGAATTACGGGAAAAAGAAGCCAACAACCAAAAGAAAAGGCAGGATGTTGTAATCGATCCTGGGCCTTCTACGAGCCAGCAGAATTTTGAGGTCGGTAACACAAAAAAAACGCCGATTTCTCAACGACAGTGAGAACTTGTAAATACATTGCCACACCACACCTGATTACGATTAATGAGATATATGAAGTGACTGATGAAGATTTGCTAGAAGAGAGGGGTATAGATAAAGAGGAAAGACCATGTGCCTTACCTATTATTTCTGTACGGATAGATGGCCAACAGTACAAAGTCCTGATGGATACTGGTGCAATTATCTCCATCATTTCAGAGGAATGTTACCAAAGTCTGCTAAGAGGAGAGAACATGACAGTTCTACCTGTTTCTACCGTCAAAGTGAGAGGGATATTCCAAGATAAGGCAGTAAAGTGCAAGATTCAAGTGTTATTGAACTTTGAGATCAATGGAAGGAATTATGAACAGATCTTCATTGTGGTGAGCAAGATCAATTTTGATATGGTGCTTGGAATCGATTTTATATCGAAGGTCGGAGCTATTATTGACATGAAGAACAGAAGTATTAGCTTTAATGATGGGTACATGATCACAGAAGAGATAGAAAAACAGGACGTGAAAAACAGTCTGGAAATAGACCTTAGGGAAGAAATTTTGAATACCATAATTAATGAAGTGGAAAATTTAGCAGAAATACCCAGTAGAAAAACTGAAGGATTTGAAGAAATTCAGGGGGAATTTGAGGATCTGATAAAGGAATTCCAAGATATTTTTGATGAAAAGCCTGGATTGATTAAGGATTATAAATAAAGATAAGGCTGACAGATGAAACCCCTTACCAGAAGAGAATATACCCCATTCCTGAGAAATACTATCAAGAAGTACGAGGGTTAATCAGAAAAATGGAGGTAGACGGGATTATTAAAAAACAGGCGTCGTCTTATATAAACCCCATCACAGTAGTGAAGAAAAGTAATGGTCAGATACGTCTTTGTCTCGATGCCAGGACCATCAACTTGAAGATTCTTCCAGAAAATGACCGACCACCCAAGATTAGAGATCTGCTTCGAAAATTCAAAGGGAGAGCATGTTTCAGCGTTCTTGACTTGACGTCTTCATTTTATCAAGTTCAGCTAGAAGAAGATAGTATGCAGTGCACTGGATTCCTATTTGACCAGACGTCATGGGTCTTTGTCAGAATGCCTTTTGGTATGGTTAACAGTGGACCAGCACTTATTCGAGCACTTGATAGTAAGCTCACTGACGAAGTGAAAGAAAATGTAATCTGCTACATTGACGATTTAATCGTATCTTCACCCAGCGCCGCAGAACATTTAGTGCGCTTGAGAAAGTTGTTCGAGAATTTAAGGGAGGCCAACATCAAGGTCAATTTTGGAAAATGTCAATTCGTGAAGCAGGAGATAAATTACTTGGGGCATACTATTGATAAAGATGGATATCATCCAAACTTGAAAAAAGTAGATGCGATCACGAGATTTCCAAAGCCAACTAAGGTGAAACAAGTCAGAGAATTTGTAGGCGCATGCCAATTTATTAGCAGCCACTGTCCAAGATACTCTGAAATTATGGCTCCTCTGTATGACTTACTCAAGAAGAACAACAGATGGAAATGGAGCACCGCTGCAGACGAGGCTTTTGAGAAAGCAAAAGAGATGCTCAGAAATAATGTGAAACTGGAGTACCCAGACTTTGAGAAGGTGTTCTATATTGAGTCTGATGCATCAAGAGTAGGCATTAGTGCAGTCTTATACCAGAAAGACGAGGCAGGCAACAAGCACTACATTGCGTTCACTAGTCGGAAGTTGAAGAAACACGAGGAAAACTACTTCACGACGGAACTTGAAGCGTTAGCTTTTGTAACAGCATTGCAAGCCTGGAAGAAAATACTGCTGGGACATAAGGTCATCATTATTACTGACCATAAAGCACTACAGTTTATGCTGCAAACTGACATGTCGAGTGATAGATTGACACGTTGGGCTTTGTTCACCCAACAGTTTAACGCCACTATCGTCCACCAGCCTGGGAAAGATAACTTACTGGCTGATGCTCTATCACGTAACCCTATTAAAAATGTGCAGATACACCATGTACAATTGGAGCAAGAAGATCAAGAAACCGTTAGGAGATTAGCCCGAATCGGTGTGTCACAGAAGAGACACGCTCCAATAAGGAAAATGTACAGGTTCCTCAAGGGTTACATGGACAATACGGATGTTGACTATGCAGTTACACGGAGAAATTCACGACACTTTGTCTTGAGTGGAGACATCGTATGCAAGTATGCTGACTCTGCGCATACAAAACTCCGAATAGTCGTGCCACCTAAACTTGTTGTCAATTTAGTGTGGGTAGCTCATCACGCAACTGGACATGCCGGTTTAGATAAAACTCTTAATACTCTTAAAGAGAGATTTATCTGGACTAACATGCGTTCCAGCATTGCCAAGGTCATTCGATCATGTGACAAATGTCAAAGAGCAAAGTATGCTTCTGCTTTATTAAAAGGAAAACCGAAGGCTATGATTCCTTCTAAGCCAAACGAACTAATGGCGACGGATATATTTGGCCCCTGTCCGAAGGGATATCAGGGTAACCAGTACCTGTTGGTTACCGTGGACGTTTTCTCAAAATTTGTTACAATGAGTCCCATGCAGAAAGCTAACACGAGGAACGTAGTAAGCAGACTGGAAAATGCTGTATTTCCTAAAGCTGGTATACCAGAATATCTACTGTCAGATCATGGAACGCAGTTTACATCCGTGGAATTTGCAGCGGATATGGAAAGGCTTGGCATTAAGCACTTGTTTTCAAGCGTGCGTTACCCAGAATCGAATTCCTCAGAAAGATATATGGCTGAATTTTCGAAATTCTGTCGAATTTTCTGTCCAAATGATCATTCTGGTTGGGTGAGATTTGTACCCCTTATTGAGGAATGTCTGAACTCTACAGTGCAGGAGAGCACAGGAGAAGTGCCAATGCGACTTCATCTAGGAAGAAACCCAGAAAGGCCGTGGGATAATCTTTTCAACCACATTCCTAGAGATCCCGACCTAGGAAGGCAACAGAGGATTGACAAGGCGAAGGAACAACTCCAGAAAGCAGCAGAGAAACGATTGAAAAGAGTAGCTGGAAAACGTTTTGGTACACCCTTACAAGTTGGAAATCTTGTATTATTACGCAGACCTGTCAAGGCTGATATGAGCAAGAAAATATACCCCAAATTTGGAAATGTGTTCATGGGGCCGTTTAGGATTACGAACGCCTATGGAAACAACTGCTATGAACTCTATGATGATGAGAATAATGTCATTTACGGCAAGTTCAATGCTGGAAATTTGAAAAGATACTATACTAGAGTAAGCCAGTAATAATTCAATTTCGTGTTCAAGAGAGTTGAGGTACTTGTAACATCGAGTTTAAAAACAATTTGCAAAACTGTTTTTAAAACGTGGTGAGGGGAGAATGCCCCCGTAATTGAATTATATAGAGACCACGGTGGCTATATTGGAAATTATATATAAAGTTATGGCTGTCATAGTTATGACGTGGGTAGTCATGACGTAAGCACGGATGACGCAGACGTTATGCCAGCAGGCTACTTGAGCTGAGATTCTCAGTGACGTCAGCATTTATTCGAGAAAGATCCAAGAGGTACGACGCAGTCGCAGGAAACGTGGAATTCTGCTGAGGAAGAAATTATGCTATTGGAGGGGAGGCTCAAACCAATGAACGATAGTCTGAAGGAAGACGGAGATTGCTGAAACTATGGTATTTTTATTACTTTTTGGAATGCAGAATTGTGGAAATCCATTTGCAGTAGAGGCATGGTTCTGGAATTTTGGTGAAATTTATTTTCAGTTTTTGAATTTTGAAAATCCGTCATGTATTGACGAAGTTGGAACTTCTAGCGATGACGCAGTAACACGCGATGGAAGGGATAGATACGCCCCTCATGAAGTTCATAAAAGGCCTTGCGCAGAAGAGAGGAGCCTCATTCCTCATTCTCTCAGATCATCAATCGTCTGATAGCTCAATCGTCAGATCTCAAATAGTTATTTCAGTGAAACGTCGAGTGAGATTAGTAGTGAAAGAGTCGTCTTTATAACGCGTGGTAAAGCCACTGCAGTAAACGAGAGTCGAGTATGCAAGCAGTGCAGGTTTACTGTGTGTAAATCTAGGTGAAGTTGAAACGCACATTATAACGCTTCTACAAGAGTAGCTGTGAACAGTTAGCGGTCGCCTATAAGTTAATTCTATTGTGCATTGCTACAGTAAGGAGTGTAGAAAAGTTGAACAATTTCGAGGAAGTATTTTTGGAGTTATTGACAATTTTAGACGACTGACAAAAGTGATTTTCTCGCTACATGAGAAGCACTTTGTAGAGCCAGAATCTACGCTACGGCTGACACGGCTAGTGAAATAGGGAGACTTCAGATTGCTTTTGTGACACAACGCTACAGTATTATGGAACAGTTTAATATGGCAGTCTGTTCCTCTATTACCATAACTGAAGAGAAGATGGAAGGCTAAAGGACTTAATGCAATTGGGACATATTTCAACGGAGTAAGATAGCAGCATGGAACTTCGCTAATTGCTATTCCACACAAGCGAACATGTGGTGAACAAACCATCCACACCCATGTTTCGTGATTAAAGGCTGAATACTATCAAACAGCAATGGAAATGATTTCATACTTTCTGAATATGAATATTTCTTCGGAAATTTATACAAAAACTTCATGGCGATTTTCAACTGGAACTTCAGGGATTTTTCAAGAGAGGTCAGGGTTGTCCCGACTCACAAAGAAGATTATTGCCGGAAGGATGTCGTTCGTCTTCGTGAAGCTGTTCGATTCTCCGAGGGTGCTGTTTCTGGTTTCGAGGATGGAGCTCAGCTTTAACTTGGTGAAATGGATCCATCAACAGTCTTCTTTGGGGAATTTTCCTCTGGAACGTCAATCGGCAGATAAGGTAGTCGTGAACGTTTATTGTATTTGAGTTTCTTAGCAATATTTGAGCAACCATTTTTCCCATATTTTTGTCCTCATGTATTTTGCCCTATATTCTTGTTTGAGATTCCTATTCTCAGTACACCTTGATGAGTTATGCCTTTTTCGACGATTTATTAAGACATTGTTATGTCATGGGCATAGTTAAACGATTTTGGATCAGTTGAGACTGATATTTAGATTTTTCAGTAATTTGCTTATTTTTTTGTAGTCACGATTTGACTGTAAGTTAATGATTTTTATGGCAGATTTAAATTCAGACAGCGTGTCACTTTATTAAAGTAATTCTACCCCAGTTTAATTACTTTGACCAATTTTCTGTCATCATCAAGAAGGAAGAACATTTAAATGATTTTAGAGCGTTAAAATCCATTACGTTGTCGACGATCTTGGAAATACTAGTCGTTATTTGAATTGATTGCAACACAGACATTTATCGTCAGTTATGAACGATCATTGCATCATAGACCATTTTGTGAAAGATGAACTTTAATTATGAATTATTGAATGCATTAAATTCGTGAACTTTTGTTAGGAATTTTTTCTCAATTAGAGATTTATATAATGATGTTTGCATCCCCAGTCTAATTGGATTCTATTCGACTATTTTGCAGTTAATCGCACTTTGTTTGATGATAGTATTTTTATACTACAATTCTTTGAAGATGTTAATCTTAAATTTTGATAGACCAGACAGGCGTATATAAGCGTATTCACTATTAAATTTGTTTGTGATTGGCAAAATTTTTCTTCAATTCGATTCATGAATGAAATCCACGAAAGTTAAATGACAACAGTTTTGAAACAATTAATGATTATAAGAATTTTTAAGTGGAACTATGAATGTATAATCGCTAGTGCAGCGGACATGTTGAAAGTCGCTGATGTATAATGCCCTTAAATAAATGAAGGAGATTCCCACAGTAATTAATGATGATAAAGATTGTGTTAGTGGAGGTTTTTGTAAAGTCTGTGGAAGATTTTGATGCCGTATATTTTAATATATGATGAATTTTGGGCCTAATTTTAATGCAGTGTGTGCATTATTTTGTAAGCGAAGTATTTTCCGCTAGAGTGTATTGTCATAGTTCGTTGAAAATTAATCAAGTGAATTTACTGTTATAATTAACAAGAGTTTTGAAAGAATTTGAGATAAGATTTTGAATGAAGATTACCGTCACAAATAATAATAATTATTACAACCTTTATTAAACCAGATTGTGACATTAACATGTATAACTAACCTTCATTGGTCGATTATATTAACACGATTATGAAATTAACAACCGGATGAACATGTGGTTCAATGTATTTCTTAAATTAATAATTTAAATAATTTAAATGTTGATATTGTAAATAATAAATGTATATATCTTTGACAATAATGTGGAACGAAAGTAATGTTAAAGGCGTGTTTAAAATTTTTGTAATTATCTTCGACAATATTATAAACAATTTCTAATTGTTATAAATAATTTATGTGATTTTGTTATAAACATTTAAGAGTGTGTTTTATACTCTAAACTATACTGATTAAACATTTGGATGATAACTTAACAAGTTTAGGGATTG
Source organism: Meconema thalassinum (assembly GCA_946902985.2). Lineage (NCBI taxonomy): Eukaryota > Metazoa > Arthropoda > Insecta > Orthoptera > Tettigoniidae > Meconema > Meconema thalassinum. Next base: position 137,961,051 of record OX336400.1, read on the forward strand.
TCAGAATAATCCAGTGGTATGTGAGTTAAGCATTTGAAAGATTTGCGTCAATATATATGAGTTGTCTTGTAGACATTTAAAGCTTTGAAAGGAGCTGAATTCTTACGCAGTGTGGCGTGACAAGTGAACCCCATTTGACAGGCATGCGCCAGGTTGAAGAGTAGACCAGCTGGCTCGACATCTGGTTATCAGCGGGCGAGGTCGATACTCTGGCCTTGCGCCTATTAATACAAGTGTCATGTTTATTAAAAGAAACCAAATGCTCTATATATGTCGTATCCTGACTTCCTTATCCAATCCAAATGTGTATTGAATGTTACGTTATTTTGAGCTCATGGGAGCTAACATGCTGTATGCTAACTTTGCAAGTCCTTTAAGTGGACGTAGTCAGATTGACATGGGCTACTGATAGCCACATTTATTTTGTTGAGTTGTTAAAATCATACTCTTTATTTGAAATAAAAGCTTTTGTACAGTTCAAAGTTCTCGTCTTCGGTCTGGTTCATTTTTAAATGTCATGGTCAAGATTATTGTGGGAGCATACTTTAAAGATCCTGTTGTCAACCCAATCCCCGAGATAATTTTTAAGAGGTAAGTAAAAGTAAGTATGAAACCCCGTCTATTTTGGTGTGTTCCACAATAATTTTCTTGGTAACTTCTGTGTTCAAACCTCGGTAGTATCTGTCGGTGCCATTTTCATTGATGTAGCTGAGCCGGTGCGATTGATTGTTGGCAATCCGATTGAGGGGGCGGATATCTGACAGCCTACTATCCGGGTAAACGGGGACAGTACCTTCTTCAAGGAAACGGCCGCCTCCTTCCCTTTTCCTTGCCTATCCATCCTCACCATCCCTTACCTTCCCTCATGAGGCCCCTGTTCGCTTTGCAGGTGAGGCCGCCTGGGCGAGGTGCCAATCCCACCTCACCAGTTGTATCCCTTCTGATTCGATGTTCCCAGCGCTAGGACACTGCCCGTAGAGGCGATAGTGGTGAGTTCCCTCGCTGAGTCCGTGGGTTCCACCAACCTGGAGGGTAAACGACTAAAAAAAAAGATATCTCGCGCCTCAAATGGGAGAGGAGGGGCAGAAATTAAAAATTATACCCTGTAAGTATAAAATTTCCCGTTACAACAATTTTGTTGAAAGTGAAGGTCGTTGATTCCGATCCTGAAACTGTTCTATTCTTAAGACTGAAAATGTTATAATCATTGCTTTACGAGGTGTAGTCGGATTGGGAGGGGACTAGTTTTTTTAATGGAAGTTTTATGGGGTGTGCTCAGCTGAGCACTGAACTGTATTCTTTGGTTAGGTAGTGAAATATCAGTTTCCCCTTGTTATCCACAAAACGTACGTAAGGTATGAGTCAGTCGGGAAGAACCAAGAACCAAGGACCGGTTTTCCAAGGAAAGTGATCGCAATCTGGGCGCTGGAATGTTACTAGTTCTTCCCTAAAATGAAAGTGGCCGCAATCTGGACTGCTAATGAGGTGAACGCAATCTGGAATGACCGCAATCAGGAAACAACCCCTTTAATCAAAATGCCAAAATAGTACAGCAGCAGAAAGTATTTATTAAATCACTGGGTGTCAGGTAATAGTGATTATTCAACTCATGGCGTTGTCGTCTATTGTCAAGTATGCTTGAAGGAAGTGAAATGTAAAAAGAAATTTCAACTTGAACAACATGCAGAAATGACTGCATATACTGTATTACGGCAAAGAAAGGAAAGAAGAGTGAATTAGATTGGCTTATTGTTAAGTGCATATTTTTAGAATATTTAATGCATATTTTCTACATTTTTACTGCGTAATTGCATGCAGTTAGCTGCCGCCCCGGAAGTCCTGGGTTCGATTCCCGGTTCTGCCACGAAATTTGAAAAGTGGTATGAGGACTGGAACGGGGTCTACTCAGCCTCGGGTGGCCTAAATGAGTAGAGGGGGTTCGACTGCCTCCTCAGCCATCCTCGACGTGGTTATCCGTGGTTTCCCACTTCGTCTTATTTATTAATAGGTACTGTTACAGTTAGGCAAAACTTGGTGGTAACAAGATATTTACATGCTGCCTATAACTCAATGTCTCTCCATAATGTCTCTGGGTTCCCTGAATGCAACATTTAATTTCTTCTTGAAAACTTTTAAACTGTTAGGAAATGCTTCTAAGACTTCTTCAGGTAACTCATTCCATGTTTGAATACCCCTGTTTATAAAAGAATACTTAGCTAAGTTTGTTTTTTGAAAGATGGGCCTAATTTTGTATTCGTGATCTCTTCTACCCATATAATTTGGATCATGCATTCTGTTTCGCAACTAGTTCCAGGCCGGCTCCCCAGTGTATGCTTTGTACATCTCCTGGAGTCTTCTTTTATGTCTTCTGCTGTGTAGGGATTCCCAACCCAATGACTTTAACATGTCAGAGACACTATCAGTTTGGGAGAATTTGCCAATTACGAATCTTGCAGCGTTCCTTTGCACCATCTCCAATTTGTTCGTTAGAGTTGATTGGTAGGGTTCCCACACACTCGTGGCGTATTCCAAAATTGGTCTCACAAGACATTTGTAAACCAATTCTTTGGCCTGAATACTGCTACCCTTCATGTTTCTCATAACAAAGTATAATGACTTTTGTGCCTTATTAGCAACGCTCTCAACGTGCTCAACCCAATGTAACCTTTTATTTATGGCTATCCCGAGATAGCTGCATGACTCCACTCGAGGAATAATTTTGTTTAATAATTTATAATCGGCTATTGTCCCTTTTCTGCTGTCAGTAAAAGACAGGCATTTACTTTTTTCTGCACTTATCCTCATGTTATTTCGGATAACCCAGCATTCTATACGTTCCAAGTCTTGTTGGAGGAACGCAGTGTCAACTTGATTATTGACTTTTCTATATATTACACAGTCGTCAGCGAATAGTCTGACGTCCGATTTAACATATTCTGCCAGGTCGTTTATATATAGAAGAAACAACAATGGCCCAACTACACTTCCTTGTGGAATTCCAGAGGTGACTTTTGTCTATTTCGAAAATACTCCCCCAACTTTGAATGTTTGGGTTCTCTTTTGTAGAAAGTCCCGGATCCAGAATACCACTCTTTCATCAAGACCCAAATTTGCAAGCTTATGTAACAGGAGGTCATGTGGAACCATGTCAAAAGCCATAGCTAAGTCAATGATTACACTGTCCACCTGGCCTCCTGTGTCCATGACTTCTGCTATATCTTGACAAAAACCCACCACCTGTGATTCACATGAATATCCTTTCCTGAATCCGTGTTTTCTATCATACAACCAGTTATTTTTCTCCCAAAATTCCCGTATATAATCTGCAATTATTTGTTCCATTTGTTTACAAACTACTGCTGTCAGACTCACTGGTCTATAGTTACCTGGCATGGTTCTGTCCCCTCCTTTATAAATTGGAACTACAATAGCTTTCTTCCAGCCGGACGGGACAGACTTATTGTTCAGAGAGACTGTGAACTATACCCTAAGGAAGGGAATTATTTGTTCTCCGCCTATCTTGAGAATGTCGCCAGACACCTCATCGAGTCCTAATGACTTGAATTTTTTGATTTTCTTCAGTTTTTTTCTAACCTCCCTGTTATGAATAGTGAATGGTTTAAAAGTATTTTTCTTTAATTTTGAAGAAACGGGCATGCTAGCTTTCGCAGTAAAAACGCTACAATACCACTCATTAAGTACTTCAGCTTTTTGTGGGTTTCCTGTGGCCAGATTTCCTTCTGAGTCCCTCAGAGACTTAATGTCATCTCTGTTCTTTTTCCGTCTCCTAAGATAATTATAAAAAGTATTTGAAATGCCCGGTTTTAGTATAGTCTTCATATAAGAATCGTGTGCTTTACATTTTTCTGTGTTCAATTCCTTGATAATTAGTTGGTATTGTCTGTAATAGTTCCTATTTGATTTTAGTCTGTTGTGTATTTTTCTAGCTTTTCTCTTAAGAATTCTAACACGTGAATTGTAGTATTCTGGATCCTGGTTTCCCTTCACTCTATATTTTGGAACGTATAGCGATTGGCCCGTATGAACAATATTTTTGAAATTTAACCACACATCTTCAACGCTAGCGCCAGTCGATGCCCATCGAAGAAAATTTACTTTTAAGTAATTTTGAAAACCTTAAGTGTCCGCCTAATTGTATTTCCAAATAAAACTTTTCTTTAATATCTTGGCTGCATTCCAGTTCCCAATGGAATAACATTTCGACAGCCTGGTGGTCACTAATTCCGGGAATATTTTCAACACTGATCAGATTGTCCACAGGCTTAATGAGGGAAACATCTAGTATATTTCTACCCCTGGTGGGTCTTTCCACTACATGTGAAAGTCCGCACTCCTGTATCAATGAGTTCGCTATTTGTTGTTCCCTCCCCCCTAGCATTTTATCACCTGACCAATCGACACTTGGGAGATTTAAATCCCCAGCTAAGATAAGATCTTTGTCTGGCCCAAGCTCTGAACAAATGCTAATTAGCTTGCAAAGGATGTCGGTGTTTTCGTTTGGACCTCTGTAGACACCAATTATTCTTCGGGCAAATGTCGGGATGGTACCTCCTGTAAGGCTACGGCAGCCTCCTTCCCTCTTCCTTGCCTACCCATCCTAACCTTCCACTCCTTTCCCTCATGAGACCCCTGTGCGCTTTGCAGGTGAGGCCGCCTGGGCGAGGTGCTGATCCCACCTCAGCATTTGTAACCACTCCGATTAGATGTTACCAGCTCTAGTACACTGCCTGAAAGGGTGGTAGGGGTGAGTTCCCTCACTGAGTCCGGGGAGCCACCACCCTGGAGGGTAAACTCGATTTAAAAATAAATGAAAATTTAAAAAAGCATGCATATTAATTGTTTTTAGTGCATAAATATCCGGTATCAACTAATTACACCAATATTTTTAGACCTGTCTAGCCAATAGTATCCCCCTCCAGTCCAGTGGGCGCTATGTCTGGCACAGCATTAGACCTGTGTATAGTATAGCCACTAAACATCAAGAAGTCTGCGACTATTAGTTCATTTCAAGACATCAGTTATGTCATTAGGAATTAGTCAAATTCAGAACTAATTTCTAGATTAAAATTTTCCCCAGGTGAGGCTCGAACTCACAACCCCGGCATCGCTCAGCTACTGTCCTATAAGTACCGTGCGCTAACCAATTGCGCCACTGGGGAATACATTTAAGTTGTGGTTAGGCTATTGTTTTCCAAACAAATCTGTATGTTGTCTCTCAAGGTCGGAGCCATCTCTCATTGACAAGGCTTCTGGTTCCAACATTTACAACGTAAAGCATGGACGCGAACAGAGAAGTGGCGACTCTTGACTTGAAATGGGTACTAATTTTGAATACATGTCCTTGACGAGTTCATAGAGTAAAAAGAAAAAAACAAGAAAAGGCAGTTCATGAGGAAGAGAAACTCTAGGTTATCTCCGGCACTTGGTTGTTTGGTTGGAGAAGGAGGAGAAAGATTGCTATGTCCACACTCGTGCGTTTTCATCTTCCCTTTCCCTTTCAACGTGCCTTTCCTCTTTCCCTTCAACATTCCTCTTAGGGCATGCCTGAAACGCAAGCAATACCTGTCCACATTCAAGCGTCAGTTTATTTGCAGCATTCGCGATGGATGCTGCGGACGCGAGTTCACTCTTTGTGATAACTGCCGCTTATTTAGTAATAAATGCTGCAAAATAGAAGAAAACTAGAAGGCAGCGATTAATGTGGTGAAGGATTTTTTTAAAGAAAAAAAAAACGGGATTACGGGATTACGGGATCTTAAATAACAAGTAGTTCCGTGAAGAACTATACAGCCTATTTTCATATATCCTACTCATATTAATTGCCTCTATCAACATACAAAATTTCAGTTTGTTTGCTATGTTAGATTCGTAGATACTGAGAACCGACTAAATATTGCAGATGGTAGCCAGGTTGGATTTTTATTTATGCACTATTACATGAAGATTATTGTGTACGTGTGGTTTTCAGACTTCAATCGCATTTTTAGGACACAAGAAGTAAAAACGAGATTTTAAAATTTCGCACAGCTGCCATCTTGTGGTTATGAAAACAACTGAAATAAATTAGATACCAGTGGATTAACATTTGTATAAGCATTAACGTGCAAAAATTCACTGCACTCAGATGGTTAAATCGCGAGAAATGTCCATTTAAATATTTATTGTTCGCGTCAACGCCATGTTGGATTTGTGCTCACCAGGTTACTGAAAGTCATAAGGTGAACTTATGTTCATAGCCTCTATGAACATTAGAAAAATCAGTTTGATTGCTGGAAAAGATTCTTAGATATTGAGAACCGTCAAAATATTTCGGATGCTCGCCATTTTGGATTGTTATATGTATAGGCCATAGAGTTATGTACCATTAAAGGAAAATTATTGCGTAGCTTCATTATTCAAACTTTCACTTCGATCGCATGATTACGACACAAGAATAAAAACTTAATTTTAAAATTTCGCGCAGCCGCCATCTTCAGTTTATGTAAACTATTGAACTAAATTAGATGCTAGTGAATGACAATATGTATAATCATTTACTGTACCACATTTCAATGCGCTCATATGATTAAATCACGAGAAAAAAGTATTAGAATGTTTCAACTTCGCTTGGCCGCCATGTTCGTTTCGTAGTTAACAGAATTTTGAAAGTTACATGGATAAACCTGTAGTAATGCTCTTTATCACCGACAAAATTTCAGGTTGATATCATAAATAGTTTCGGAGATATTGACTGCCTGTGAAATATTTCGCACAGCCGTCATTTTGAGGTTATGTAAACAATTGAACGAAGTTAGATGTCGGCGCATTACAATGTATATAAACATATACTGTGCCAAGTTTCATTGCGTTTGGTTGGTTAAATCGCGAGAAACGTCCATTAAAAGTCGCAAATTCGCTTGGCCGCCATGTTGGTTTTGTAGTTACCAGGTTTTCAAAGGTCACATAAGTGAATTTCTAGTAGTTCCCTTTATCACCATACAAAATTCCAGGGTGATAGCGGTAATAGTTTCGGAGATATTGAATGCTGGTGAAATATTTTGCACAGCCGCCATGTTGGATTGGTGAGACGTAACAAAATTTGAAGGGCACAGTCGGGGTCGCCCGGAATAGAGCTATGAATTTACCGAGTTTCATTGAAATCTCTCCAACAATTTAGATTTTATTAGGGGGGACACACACACACGAATCACACACTCACACACGCACACACACACGGACAAAAGGTGATCTCATAAGCCTATTTTTTCAAAATTGAAAATAGGCTAAAAAAGTGCGTGCGGATAATATGCTGTTCAGGAACTTCACTAGGATGTCCAAAGCCAACTTCGATTTTTTGTTGAGCATGATTGAGAAAAGGTCGCCTCCGTAGCGTAGCGGTCAGCATGGTTAGCTGCCGCCCCGGAGGTCCTGGGTTCGATTCCCGGCTCTGCCACGAAATTTGATAAGTGGTGTGAGGACTGGAACGGGGTCTACTCAGCCTCGGGTGGTCCAAATGAGTAGAGGGAGGTTCGATTCCCACCTCAGCCATCCTCGAAGTGGTTTTCCGTGGTTTCCCACTTCGTCTTCGGGCAAATGCCGGGATGGTACTGTACCCGTAATCCACGTGGTCTTACCTGTTGCAATCCGATGGAAGGCTGGATCGTAGATTCTAGAAGTTCCCGGCTCAAATAACCTCTGAAAAACCTACCAACTAGGATCAACCAGGGATCAGGATACGTCGATATTAAAGAATGCGGTACGAAGATGCCAGTGGTGTACAAAATTACGATGAAACAAAGCTCAAAAGAACTCGAACAAGAGACTCTAAAATAAAATAAAAATATCTCGGGCGTTAAGTTTAAGCAAACTCAAAGAAAACCACCCACTGGTCCTCCTAACGCACTCCCCTTTTCTGATATAAAACACTAGTCGTTCTAATATTCTTTAAAATTAAATTCAATTTATTGACTGATCAATAATGACTGTCCGTCAATTAGACACGAAGTTAAAGAAAAGTTTCTTTAAATCAAGTAAAGAAAATATGGTTTTATATAAATGCCTACAATAAGGCCCCATCTTATTGTTCATATCAATCGCTGAACAAATAACAAGAAAAAAAATAATATTGTTACATTATATACTGATGTTATACCCTTAAAGATTTATACAAATTTTACACTTTATATACAAGTTTCATCCTCAATTAGGATTTTGTTTTCAACGCTGCCTATCTTCATTTAATTTTACAAGTATGTTTCATGGTTATCATTTCCTTAATTCGATGAATTCAACAATCAATTAAGATAATCAAATTGTGTTACATTTTGTGAAAATAGTTCATTAACTATTTATAAGTTTCAAAGAATGCAGTATATTTTTACTCAAAATTACTGAAATATTACATGTATTATGTTGCATGAATTAGTTAAAGTAATTTAAGAAGTATCTGTGTTACTTGAATATGGGTGTCATGATATAGACAATTAATCTCCGGCAAATCCTACTAGGCAAGAATAAAACGTAGGGTTACTTGCATAAAACAAGCATAAGAAAAACATTCGTGATTCCAAATCACGAGAACTACAACATCAAATCCAAAAAGGTGATAGCTCAAAAGCTAATTTCACTCTTACAAAAACGCAATAACTACGTTAACGTCTTCTCAAAAGACTACAAGAACAATATCCAGCATTAATATTGACCATCCAATGATGTCAAATATTAGCTGCACTAACACAATAAATCGTATGCACAAAATTGCAATACCTCATATCAGCTTTCCAAAGCTGTCAAAAATTAAACCCAAACGTTATTAAACTTGAAACTTTTCAGAAATTGCTCTGAAAATATCATGCCTCCATCATAAACGAATATAGAAATGCCACATATTACTTCTTTTCTAACTTCATTAAACAAGAAGCAACAATTTGTTAGATAAATTGCATTATTCGTTTCCACAATAATCGTCTTTAAAGTCTACGATAAATTCTGTTATAACAATGTGAACAGTTAAATTTGATTCACAATTCCAATATATTTATATATATATTTCCATAATGACTTATATGTGATAGAAAAATTGTAAATAGACACTATCAAAATAGTCGTTTCAGTTTCGCCTATCCAAATCCGAAAAATGGCTCAACTACTCAGAAGAAAACACGTGAGACTTACATCATGGAAAGGAGTCTATTATCAAATCAATAGATACACGCAAACCATTAAATCAAACGATGATCTATCCAAGAGTCTTCCCAAAAACGAATTGAAATAATACAAGCAAAAACTGAACAAAAATATTACGTTAAAGAAAAATCTTTAATCAAAAATATATGAAAGTAGGCTGCAAATGCCTTGGCAATCAATTCACAATTGTTTTCGCCGGACGATTTCCATAAATCCATAAGCATGGAAAATAACGATGAGAATGCACTATCATTTCTAAAAGAAAGAATTTCTACTAGAATGGCATAAGTTCAATCGAATAGTATCACTCAAATATTTTTGAAAAGTTCAAGTGCACGAGTATGTTGCCATCTTCTTCCTAATTACTATTCTTATACAAAGATATCGTCGTCTTGTTCCTAATTATGCTGCAAATATCTTCCCAACAAAATTGAATGCTTGGTTTTATTTCCAAAATTTGAAAAATAAAAGCAACAAAGTAATGCTCTCAATAGCATCACGTTTACAGTTAACTACACAAAAAATTACATTCTCCGACAGAAATGGTAAAAGAGAACCAGATCTAGCCTTTGGATGAAATTCATACTAATTAATGAAATATTGGTGAAAAGTATCAAACTAAAGGTGACAAGATCTACTGTCTACAAGAGAAGAAAAGATTTCCAGCTACCTTGGGCGAAGTTCTAGTTGAAATTGAAGAATATGTATAGGAATATACATTCCTGTGAGGAATTGAACCATCGTCCCTGAGAAGCTCATGGCTGGATCCGCAAGTTGCCGAACCAACTTCCTCCTAACGCGAAAACTACTGTCCACGAAACGGAGTTCCCGCATAATGCTTGCACAAGGCTCCCTCGACGTTAACAGTAAGGTAGCTTCCTTTCCTCGGAGATGTTTATTCATTCTTGGCTACTTTAAAGTCACTGGATTAGAACTAATGTTCTCAACATTTTCTTTCTCTTCATTGTAGAGTTCAAAAGGATGTCATTCCAAATGATCAACTCTGCTATTGCATTACATTCCTGAACGATATATTTAGCACATCATTACTCCAATAGTTTGTTTCTCACAAGAATATCCAGTCATAATGTTGTCTATAATAATGCTTTCTTGCATTTCAAACCAATACGTAGCAGATTTCCTCATTGAATTCTGTATTAACAAAGTCCATGTGTTGGCTAAGCTCACTCGTTCGAATCGCGGTGCGTGTAGAAAGCACTCGTATAACGCGTGATACACGGAACTTCCTTATACGAACGATAACATGTTCACTGCATAGAATGCTGTACTCAAGTGTGTGTGGTCTCAAAGCTGCTGATCCAAGACTCAGCTGGTAGTCTCCCAAGATGCATCACACCTGTATCGAGGTGGACAATCGAACACAATCGATTATCATTTCATATTTCCTTCCACTAGTTGCAATGTCAAGTCCATAAGCATGTGCTGAGCACGTGATCAGGAGTGTGGCGGGGTAGTCTAACCATCTCCTTAGAGCATATGAAACAAACTGTGCCTCAAAGTGAAAATGAAAATCCACAGCCTGCTTCCAGTCTCCGACCGGGTCAGGAATGGAATGAATGAAGCCCCGATCTAGCGGCGAGGATTTGAACTGTGCCGGCTGCCGAGGCCTGACGCACTCCTCTGGCTGTGCCTCAAAGTCCACAGTCAAAATAATGTCAAGCAATAACTTCCAAATACGTCTCGCTGTCATATCAGGGTTCCAATAAATAGCAAAATACTGTCTCAGTACCTAATGTAAGGCCACGGCCGCCTCCTTCCCTCTTCCTAGCCTATCCATTCCAATCTTCCATCCCTTTCCATCCCTCATGAGGCCCCTGTTCGCTTTGCAGGTGAGGCCGCCTGGGCGAAGTGCTGATCACACCTCCCCAGATGTTCCCAGCTCCAGGACACTGCCCATAGAGGCGGTAGTGGTGAGTTCCCTCGCTGAGTCCGTGGAAACCACCAACCTAGAGGGTAAATTGACTAAATAAAAAAAATAAAAAAAAAATGATTGAGAAAAGAATTGAGAAAAGGAACACACATTTCCGTGAAGCAATACCTCCAATATGAAAACAAGGGGGTTGTACCCGAACCATGGTGATTCATAGTCTTCATCAGCCCCGGAGCCCGTCTTTTCCTTCGTTACTTTTGAAAAGTAAGATCTCGAACTTTTTATTTAGTTCTTTACCCCCTGAATATCCAATTTCTACTTTTCAGCCAAAACACTCAGTGCGTCATTTCTTACTAGTTTATTCGTGTTCAACTTCGAGGATACGTCCCACAGAGCATTTTGTTTTCTGTAATCCCCGATAAATTGTATAGTATCCTCTATGGTGGATGAAATGACGTGCACAATATTGGCTTAAATTATAAAAGAGGAAAAGCGAGAGGCACGAAATCCCCGGACCATGCGGTTCGGTTTCAGCACTGCGTGCGCTACGATCCTCTCCCTCGTTCAACTCCGAAGACGCATCAGCAACGTGTTCATCACTTGCCTCACACCTTGCGCTATGACTCAAGCCTTCGACGAACATAAAAACGCACGAGTGAGGACAGAGCTTATAAGGATAATGATAAGGAGAAGGAGGAGAAAAAGGAGAAGGAAAAGGATCAGAAGAGGAAGAAGAGGCGCAAATGTTCGTGCTGATGTTTGTTATTGCTGTTTTAAGGGGAGGAACAGCGAGGTCATCTGCCTCGTGCAAAAGATGCTAAGAAAACAAAGGAAGGAAAACATATGATTCTGGAGACGTTGACCTGTTCTCATAAAATTGTACTGGTTTTGCTAACAGCATAAAGTTCTTTTAAATCACTTATTCTCCCAGCTCGCCTTCACACACTGGCACTGCGAAGGCTCATTCCTCTACCGTCGCAAGGGCGGCGTCTGAGAGATGAACACACTTTTTCAGCAGATACAACTGGGGATGGTGACTGGCCGATCGTCTAGGTGACCGCTACTTTGGTCTAATAATTAAGAAGGGTCAGGGAAGTGATTTTGGAATGAAGTCGGCCGTGGACATGTTGAAAGGATCCGTCCTGGCAATAGGCTGGTGGTGGAAATGGAAAACCATGAAAACCTTTATCAGGACGGCCGAAGTAGGATTCAAACCCACGCTCTCCCGATGCCAGCGCACAGTGTGTCAAAATCGAAATTTAGGGGGACAACATTATTTTTACGTTTTTATCATGAATTTATAGTGAAAGCAACGTATATGATTTGTTTACTTCAAAATAAACATCAGTTAAGACCTTTGCGTGGCCTCTTCTAAAACGTAAAATAACTAAGTAAGTTGCAAAAAGATGCAAATAATCTTATAACAGGCGTAAACTACAAGACTTTATCTACATTTTAACATTATGTAGAAAGTGACGCAGAGTGACGCTACATACTAAAAATCTAAGTGAAAATATAATTTTAAAAATAATTGTTAAATATTATATAATGCAAATATAGCTAAAATTACGTAACAATTACGCCCATTAAAAACTGAAACACGTTACAAAGATCATTCGTTCAGCTGCATGTTCCATCTTAAAGCATCACACTAACCACAAAGACAACCGATCCACAGCCACTTACATTCACCCTCCAATTCAGACTGCTCGAACAGTGGTGACAGATTTACACTAAGATGCGTTTATATCCCAGAATAGTGAGCGGCAATTATATGAGAATGCTGTAGAAGTAATACATTTTGATTTTTAAATTATGAAAATAAATAATTTTGTCCTCCTAGAGTTCGATTTTGACCCACTGTGCAGCGGGGTCATTGTGGCCGGTCAAATGTTTTGTAACATGAATAATCTCCCTTCCCAGTCCTTTATAGTGCATTCTAGGAAGTATTTGGTTGTAATTGGGCTTACTGTGGTTTACTGGAAGTCACCATTTATTAAGATAGCCTTGTAGTAGCCAATTTTTTTGGTCACAAATGCAATAGGCTCTTATTGCGACTGAAAGTAATTTAAACATGTAAATTGATGAGGTGGTTGATTATGTACTAAATGCTGTGATTGTTCATTTCCGAGTTCTGGAATTCACAATTTCCCCACATGGGCATTATTATTCCTGTGATTTTCAATTGGAGAATTTGAGTGTGATTTATTTGTCGTAGATTTTAATACTTTTATCTCCACAGTTAAAAACGAGCTTGAAACTTCTAATGGTGTGTGAAACTAAATTGTAAAGGTTAAGAATGGTAACAACGCTCTTAGGTTCCTACGTTCGTTGCCAAAAACCGACTGCGGTGGCGTCTGGCAGCTAAGTTCTGAACTAGTAGGTCTAGTCGTTGACGGTGGGGTTTGGCGGCAAAAGTAGGAACTATTTGATAAATTCAAAAGTCTGTAGTAGCCTACTTACTTGAATTAAAAAACAGATAACACACACTAACACAGTCATCCCAATTGACATCGGTTATCAGACAGATTCTACACACACCCAAAGTACACGAGGCTACATGACCGCGTTGTCGCAGCCCCTAAACTTAAGAACCAACCAACCAACCAACCAACCAACCAACCAAACTTCTAATGGGAAAATTATGAATTTAGCAACGTTGATGTGGTCCTGGACAGAGCATTTAGGCCATTTAACCGGTGGTCCGCCGACTACAGGTGGACCGCGAGTGCCTCGGAAGTGGTCCGTGGGAGTAAAGGATCCACCAACACTTATTAAAAAAGTGGCCAGTAAATTATGATTTCGAAATCGATGTTCGTTGAACGACAATTAATTGTCCGAATGTATTCGCGGCGATGACTATCAGGTTTTGAATTCAAATATCTTTAAAATTAAGTGTTATTGAGGAAGAGTCACAACTGATAAGGTGTATTGGGTGGAGGAGGGGGGGGGGGGTCCATACATGATTGAATTTTAGGCTGAGTGGTCCGCAGGCGTATGCGGGTTCAGAACCACTAATTTAAGCAGAGAATATTTAGCGGAAGGGTTACGAGGAATGATGAATAGAGGGGGAATGTAGATAATGCTAGTGTTTACAAGCTCTGCTCATAGATGGCGTAACTAGTCTCATAGTAACACTCGCTAGATGACAGACGGGGCTGAAGTCATAAAGAGACCATGAATTATATCATGGTTGTTGGCCATCTGTAGTAGTCTACAGTACCTACCAATAATTAAAGACCACAAGCCTATTTTCAACAAAAGCTCCCTGGGCTCATAATTTATTTATTTTATTTTATTTTACCGAATATTTTATTAAATTAATTTGGCCATCTAGACATAAACGGGGCTTGCGAATAGTTTCAAAAATTCCCGTATGCGTTCATATACCATTCATCCGATTGCAATGAATCTTTGGTGAGTTGTTGTGTACACTCCTGAGAAAGTATCTGACATAGGTAGTAAATCCATATTACAATAGGTAGGGCATGGGTAGATTCGACAAATGAGTGACAGCGCGTGATTTTTTCGACTAGTCCCGTATGCATTCATGAACCATTCATACGATTGCGATTAAACTTTGGTGAGTTGTTATTTACACTCCTGCAAAGATTTCTGTCTTAGTAAATCCATGTTACAATAGGTAGCGAACGAGTAGATTCAAAAAATGGGTGACGGCGCGCGAATCGTTTAAACAAAGCCCCGTATGCGTTCATATAGGCTACCGTTCATCCGATTGCGTTGAAACTTTGGTGAGTTGTTGAGCACTCTCCCACAAATGTTTCTGAGATAGTAAATCCTTTTTACAATAGTTTAGAGGCAGTTAATGGAAAAATAAATATGTATCCGAAAGCACTTCAACAAAAAAAAAAAAGGTTCCAACGCGAACACTTTCTTTGATTGTCATTGCAACGCATGCCGGGTACAGCTAGTTAATAGTAAAAAAAATTACGAGCCTTACAGTAGTCGCATATGATGTGTAACATCTGACATAGAAGAAACCTCACTTGAAATTGTTGATACACCGGTATTTTATAGTATAATTGGCACAAATATTAATCTATTGTAAAAGGGAGTGTTTTACAGATATTGTAGTTTATATTACGGACTCATTTTATTAGATGATTTGTAGCTTCCACCAGCACTAACCTAAATAAAGAATACGATATGGATCAACTAGATTAATAGACGCGACACCGCTCATAACCTTAAATACCTTATAAACAGGTCCTCTTGATTCAAAGATCAACACGTAATTTCATATGGATTCTGTTAAAATGAGTCATATTGATATGATAAATATCGTTTAAAGATGATAATCTGGTAGCAAAAATATCTACCCCACCCAGGATTCGAACCCAAGATCTCTAGATTCACAGTCATACGTAATAACCCTACGGCTATTTCGACTACGCAAATATTGTGCACAAGATGGTGTCTTATTTCCATGTTCCAATAATACTGCATTACGGAATTAAGTTTCATTTATATTTTGCTTGTTTCGATAATGTTCCTGAGTGGCATTGAGTTTAAAATGCCTTATGCCAATGCAATGCCGACTACTTACAATGTTTGATATTAAGGCATTTTACCATTTAAATACTGATACGAAGACTTCGAACATGTACCATGTCATCTGTTTAAATTACTTGATACCAGAGTTCGCATAAGCGGTTTTCCGTTCAGTATGTCATATACATTCCACATGGCCGAGAGTGCGACATGGTATCAATTTTCGACACCGCGCCCTGATTGTTTCTCTTACCAGTGCCAGCTGGATCGATCGATCGAGTTGGCAGTGCGTCTTATACTTCCGTTCGATCCACCACTGCCAGCTAGGGCACACTTCCATTCGATCGATGGAGCGGGCAGTGCATAGTTCCGTTGTCCTCCACTGCCAGCTAGTACACTTCCGTTTGATCGATCGAGTGGGCAGTGCATACTTCCGTTGTCCACCACTGCCAGCTAGTACTCTTCCGTTTGATCGATCGAGCGGGCAGTGCATACTTCCGTTTGATCCACCACTGCCAGCTCGATCGTTCCGATCCACTTCCGTCCCCAATTTTAAAAATCACTCCCACAAAACTATCCAGCAACCGAGCGGAAAGATGTTACACATCAATAACCTTTCACTAAATTATTAACACTTGTTTTTAGAAAGCATGTAAATATATTAGGTCAGAAAAATTGTACCTCTTCTTGGATCATATTTCAGTATTTTTAGGGCATATTTGCCTGCATATTTATCGTTTCTTTAGGTCTTAAACACCCGATCCTTAGTTACTTATAATTAAGACCCGGAAGTTAATGCAGTATTCAATGAATACATATGCATGAAGAAATGCACTAATATTGGTCAAATATGCGTCACGTTTCAAAAAATATGCACTATGTAATAATTACGGCATTAACGATCACTCCGTATTCTTTATCGTTTCTATTTTGAATATAGGAAGACAATATGAACAGACAGACACATAACTGCACCTTAAAAAAAACAGTTCTAAATAGTAAGAAATGTTATTTTGTAGATCTTCAAGCGGTGTGGACCATCATATAATTATGTTATTATGTTAATTTTTAAGTATGTCGCCTCCGTAGCGTAGTGGTCAGCATGGTTAGCTACCGCCCCGGAGGTCCTGGGTCCGATTCCCGGCTCTGCCACGAAATTTGAAAAGTGTTACGAGGACTGGAACGGGGTCTACTCAGCCTCGGGTGGCCAAAATGAGTAGAGGGGGTTCGATTCCTACCTCAGCCACGGACGCCTCCCTCCCGCTTCCTTGCCTATCCTTCCCAATCTTCCCCCTCCTTCCCATCCCTAATCCGGCTGCCTGGGCGAGGTGCTAATCACACCTTCTCACTTGTTTCCACTCCGACCAGATGTTCCCAGCTCTCGGCAGTGGTGAGTTCCCTCGCTGAGTTCGTGGGAACCACCAACCTGGAGGGTAAAATCGATTTAAAACAAGATGTTCAGTAAAGAACATATAGCCTACTTTCTCCTAAATGCATGGGTGTTGTTATAACTGTCCTTTTCAAGGAGTATAATTGAATGTTGGTTGTAGTAGCTTGTTGAAATACAACGTGCTATAAGGATATTAAACATGAATATGAGGTGCCCTTTGCTAGTGCTACGTCTGTAAAAAATTCATTCAATTCACCGTGTTTGAATTGATCTGGGGAATGGATTTGCACACATACATGGCCGCTATTTGCAAACTATTGGGCTGATGACCTTGTAGTCAGTCATAAGATGCTTTCCACAAAAAGGCATGTTGTTGCAAAATCCGGTAGAGATCAAATTATTAGGATGGTCGAAATTTGATTTAAGCTTTTAACATTTGGGTGGCCGTCATTCCGTTTCCGTCAAGATGGCGGCGATATAAAACATGACACTGAGGTGGCCTTTTCTAGTACTACCTCTGTACCAAATTTCGTTCCATTCGGTTTCACCGTGTTCGAATTAATAGGGGGAATCGATTTTCACACAAAGATGGCCGCCATCCGCAAAATATTAGGCTAATGACCTATTAGTTTGGTCAAAGGATGCAAAATTTGGTAGAGATCGGATGATTAGGTTAATCGTAATTTGATTTAAGCTTTGAATATTTGTGTGGCCGCCATTACGTTTCCGACAAGACGGCGGCGATATAAAACATGACACTGGGGTGCCCTTTGCTAGTACTACCTCTGTACCAAATTTCGTTCCATTCGGCTTCACCGTGTTCGAATTGATAGGGGGGGGGGGTGACAGACATTCAGAGTCCACACACTCACACACACACACACACACACACACAGACTCACACACATACACACACATACACACACATACACACACACAGACAGACGCACTTTTTTTTTCGCCCTGTAGTGATCTCATAAGTCTACTTTCATTTTTTGCAAGAATCGAAAGTAGGCTAAAAATTATTATGTTAATTTTCAAGCATAATGGATATACAATTTGTATAGCCATTGAATTTTTCATAGTTTTACAATATTTGCACAGTGAATGCAGAATACCAATAATTGATATTAACTTGCAAAAAGGTATGAAAAGTAGTCTACCAGGTATTAAAATAATTTCAGTATTATTCTGTGATAGACTCTCGGAGTTCGAATCGAAATATACAACTTTAAGAACATGAAGTAACAAAAAACTCTTCAAAACAATAGGAAATTAGAATATACGCCCTTCTTAAGCAGAGATATGCATTTAAACAGGAAGAGCAGAAATAGAGGATGCATTGTGCTAAAATAACCAAAATATACATAAATAAGCAATAAACTTGATTTTGCATGAACTTCCGGGCCGTAGTCATTAGCATTTACCTGATTGACAAGGATGTGACCTGGTGCACAAGGCATAGAGAATTTACAGAAGGTGAAAGAGAGTAATTTGTCGCTATAGTAACGTAGCCTAGTTGTTATAGATATGAATCCGGGGTCGTTTATGGCGGCCTGGTTCCTAATTCATGTGGTTATCAAGGGAGGCTTGCAATCAGCGTTACGTACGTAACGTTTTACACTGAACAACTATCAATTTATTTACTGTAAATGGGGCAGCATACCCTCAGACAGGACTGGCATATTCCCTAGGTTGGTTCCCCAGTTTATGGGCTAAGACAACGCGGTCAGGTAGCCCTGTACTTTAGGTGTGTATAGAATCTGTCTGATAATCGGTGTTAATTGTAATGGCTGTATTAGTGTGTGTTATCTGTTTTTAATTCAAGTAAGGACTGCAGACATTCTATTTTCAAGTAGTTCCAACTTTTGCTACCAAATGCCTCCGTCAACGGCCAACCAGTTCTAAATTGGTTACAAGATGCCACCGCAGTCGGCTCCTGGTGACGAACGTTGGAACCTAAGAGCGTCAGTCAAATCTAACCTATAATTTGGCTTCACACAATTGTAATTAGTAGAAGGTTCTTTTTCATGCCATAAATCTATGACATGGGACCGCCGGCTTTACTTCCCCTCCGAAGGAAGGCATGCTGAGGGATTTTTAACGCTCTTATAAATCCGACTACTTCGGGTGGGTTTGAACCCACGATCTTGGGCATAGAAGCTCAGGATGCTACCAACTATGCCACCGAAGCCGCCCACATTCTCTTACTGGTCGCACAAGGGTGATGCATGCTAGAAGTTTGCTGAAGTTATCTAGTGTGCCCTGAGCCATGAGTACTGTTGAGGCCAAAGCTGCGCTTGAACTGCCTTCGCTTTATTTGAACGCGTTGTACTGCTCGAGTCCGAGCTGTGTGAACCTGAGGGGTGAGGTGACGTGGGAGGAGGGAGGAGAAGGGCCTGTCAACAGGCCGCCGTGTTATCTGAAAGTCCTGTCTATTCCAACACTGCTAACATAGGGCCGTTACCTAACCACTGTGGTGTTGCAAATGAGTGAGTGAGTCACTGACCAATGTACAGAGAGTTTAGTTTGTATGTAACGGAGACCCTCGCTTACCCACTCGCCCGTGGAGCGAGCCTGTCTCCCGCCACGCACTTTGCCGTTATGTGGCGCTCGCGCCGCAATGAGTCATTAGTATAGGAATTTGTACTTACCTAGTTCACAGCTGGTGCTGAAAATGTTCGCCATTCACTGCTACACATCGCTGGCACCTTTTTATGAAACTGGCGTTTACTCTCTGAAGTTCCTCAGCACCGATTGACAGTATTTCAGCTGTAATATAGTCTTTAAGCTCATTTATAGTGTGAGGGTTTCTCGCACACACTCTATTTTTACCGTCCCCCACAGATAAAAGTCACATGGTGATAAAGTCTGGGCTTCGAGGTGGCCACACGTTCCGACTTATAATCCTCGTACCGAAAATGCGACGAAATTATGTCATGGATGCTTCGGCAGTGTGAGCAGTGGCAGAATCATGTTGAAAGTAATTTGACAATCGCTCTCCGTAAGTCAGTTCGTCAAAAACTTGGTCAAGAATCACATTGAAGTACAAATTTAAGTACAAATTCCTATACTCAATGACTCAGTGCCGCGAAAGCGCCGCATAACGGCAAAGACAGGCGCGCAACGGGCAAGCGGGGGGGGGGCTCCGTTACATACAAACTAAACTCTCTGTATTTGCTTCTGTTTCTACGCACGGACCGGGAACCCCCCACATCAATACTCATCGTCCGCGATCCACATTCCTCTCAGGTTCATGGAGCTTACACTCGAGCTGGTCCTGAGCGAAAATAAGTCTGCCGTCAAGCATGATTCCCAAATACTTGGTAACTCTCTGCCATCTAATCATTTCACCAAAGAAAGTTAGTTCCTGGACAGCGGTGTTTGATTTTTCTAGTGAATAGACTGACAGAACATTTACCGACATTAATCTAAATGCAGCATGTTTCATCACAACACTCGTATTTATATCTTCTTATCAACCTCGCTCATAGAACCTTGGACCTTCTTAACAAACTCTCATATATCGCGGTATTTCACTTCATATCTTTCCTCCACGATTCTGAACTCAGCCTTGGCTTTCTTAACTAGCTCGTCAATTTTATGATTCGTTGCATCCGCATGCTCCTCAAAAGCCTCTCGCAACTTACGCCCCTGCTCTACACAAGCCTCACCTATCTGCCTTACTTTTCGATCGTCCCAGAGGATTGCTTTCGTAAATTTCATCACAGTGTCGAGAATTGAACAAGGACTTCTGGGGGTATGGCCAAGAATGCTTTCAGTACACCGCGAGAGGTTGAAGAAAATATCGCCTACACATTAAGTTAAACAAGGAACCTATGATCTGAGGGTTAGAGCTGGGTAACTCAGCCTTGTGAGGCAAAGCTGAGAAGAGGTGGGTTTGATTACCGGCTCAGTCATCCTGGAAGAGCTTTTCCGTGGTGTTCCACTTCTACTTCAGGAAAATGCCGGGATGGTTTCTAACATAAGACCAGGGTTGCTTTCATCCTAATCCTCACCGAAATTAGAATTACTAACACTATTACAGACAATAATAACACAACTAATATCAGACAAATTATTCACGCACCCAAGCACACGGGGCTAAATGACCACGATGTCCAAGTCCATAAATGAACCAACAACAACAACGTGAATTCTTCTTGAGTTTGCAATGCTTTTTTAAAATTCTCAACAGCCTCTGATACAATTGTATTCATTTTGATTTATTTATTTGACCATCTACAGGGGCAAACGGCTAGCCTCGCTGGTATCGGAAGGGTGTGTGTTCGAATTCCACCTTGGTGGGCCTGGAAATGGTTTTCGTGGTTTCCCATTTTCACATTGGATCGTGCACTTTTATAGGGAGCAGTGCCTGAAACAGAAGATAGGCTATCTTCAAGTACATGCCTCCTCCGTAAATTGGCAGGGACTAACTGGGGCACCCATTCCCAAACGTGAAGAACAGCTGCACTGCCCTTATGCTATTCAGCACAAGAATATGCCAGTCCTGTGTGTTACAAGTCAGCACACGCAAATCAGGTTGATGTTGCATTAAACGAGAGCTGCGGAATTATCTCAGGTTGTCTGAGGCCAACTCCCATTAATAAAGTTAACTACTTGGCTGGGATTGCTCCAGACGACAATTGGCTGCAAACAATGAAAGGAGTATATTGGCTTTCACGGCCAGTGAATTAAATCTCAGCAAATTTTCTAGGTTTGTGCCGTGTCTTGTGTGAGGTTTCGCCTAGGACACCAAGCTGGCTCATCAGCGGGCTCCTGGTATCCCCGCCTGGACCCCCACAGGAGTAGCGAACTGCGCGCTACCTCCCTTTTTATGAAGTGCACCTGCACCTCCTTATTGCGAGGACTAAATGCAGACACCAAGAGCCCGCTGATGAGTCAGCTTGATGTTCCTAGGCGAAACCCCACACAAGACACGGCTTAAACCTAGAAAAAATGCTGAGTTTTAATTCACGGGCCGTGAAAGCCAATATACCATCCTTTTGGAAGCCTTCATAGGGAGATTATGGCTGCTTGAGCGTTTAGTTCTCGCAGTAAAGAGGCGCAGGTGCGCTTCTTAAAAAGGGAGGTAGCGCGCAGTTCGCTACTCCTGTGGAGGTCCAGGCGTGGACATCAAGAACCCGCTGATGAGCCAGCTTGGTGTCCTAGGCGAAAACCCACAAAATACACGACACAAACCTACAAAAATTGGTGAGTTTTAATAAAAGGAGTAAATCATCTACCATGCTTTCACATCCTCTCTTTGGATAGCAACCTGCTGATAGGAGATTAATTTCGAGAAAGAGATCCCTATCATCTACTCAACCATTACAAGAACAATAGCATCAGCACGAGTTTTCATGCTGAAGGAGTGAACCAGTAATTTGTCTGAATGGATGTAACCGAGAGAATCTCTACTCCTGGTCACACAGAGATCTGGCCAATCTGGAAAACTCTGAACAGACTGCGTGCTGATGTTGGAAGATCAAGGGACATCGTATACGGGATGTAATTGATATACGTGTAGTCCGTAACACTGGCGATAGAAGATGGTATTCTAGGCAAATATCTTCATGAAATTTAGTCGTATCTTAATTAGTGTAGGTGGAATTAAATCACAAAAATCGTTGGTCAATGTCTTGGAAAAGGGAATAGACTGTGTTCCCCTCAGCAGCACAGCTGATTTCTCCCCGCCAGCATCCCCTCCAACGCTGAGGAATGTTGACCAGAGTTTAAAGTATAGTGACCTCCTCGCTGTGTTTTCCAATGGCACAAACTTAGCCTATCAACAACTCATTCACACCTCCATGGGGAGTGGCCAGCATGACTAGTAAGGTTCAAGGCCGCAGCATGGTGTGCGTTAGTGGTGCTACAAATGCCAGCTGACACCCACTCCTCTTCACAGGTAGGTCTATGCTCCGATTACGCAACAACTTCTCGGCCCTCCCTCGCCCCGTCTCACACTACCACGCCCTACCCCAAACCTCCCACTCTTCGATTGCGCATTCTGCTTGAACAGTACCTGAAAAACCTACAAACATTGACTTTTTTAATGTTTAATTTTAAATTTAAAGATAGGTGACATACTTTTTACCTAAGAAGCTTAGAATAGTCTCTTCTATCACCAGTGTATCGGACATCACGAATATCAATTACACCCTGTATAAGTGGCATTTTCCGACAAAGACGGTTCTGTGTGATTGTGGCGTATTTCAATCAACACAGCATCTCTTACTGCTCGAGTCTAAGCTGCGTGAACCTGAGAGGAATGTGCATCGCGGACTATGAGAGATGGTGTTGACGACTGATGAGGTTTCTCGGTCCGTGCATAGTACCGAACCAAATATATTGGTCGGTGACTCACTGACTTATTCGTAACACCACACGGGTTTCAGAAAAGACCCATGTTAGCAGTATTGGAATATACGAGAATGTCAGGTAACACGGCGAGCTGTCGACAGGCTTCTCAATTCTCGCCTGCTCCTACTCTGCCTCTGCCCTTCATCCCGCAAGTTCACAGAGCTTGGAACCGAGCAGTATGTTGTCCGTTGTGCCCATCTAAATGTACAATGAGTGATTTGACTCTAGCAAATTCAAATGCTATCAAAGTAGCTAAGTTTGGGGCAGGAACTATTTGAACTTGCATGTTCTTGTGTCCAGTTATAATTTCTTTCTTCTTTTCATGTACTTCTGTCACGAATAAATAAACCACCAGGCAAATGTCGGGATGGTTCCTTTCAACAGGTCCACGACCGACTCCATCCAAAATCCCTTTCCTGACCATCTTTATTTAAACCCAAATCAGCGGTCACCTGAACGTTCGACCTGTCACCATCCGCAGTTGTATCTGCACATAAAGTGTGTCCAGTTCACAGTCACCGTTCTTGCGACGGTAGAAGAATGGTCCCTCACAGATTTCGTGGGTAAAGCCGAGCTGGGAGGATAAGCGCTTAAGTTATAAATACCTATACAGTATATTTTAAAAACAATTACAGAATATAACATTTCTAAACAGGAACTATTTCGTATTGCGTGAACCTAGAACTACACAACATCCGTCGTAATAAACACGAGTGAGATTAGAGACGCACTTATATAAAACAAGCTGTACCCGGCATGCCTTGCAATGCCAACCAAAGAAAGTGTTGGCGTTGTAATTTTGTTCCTTGAAAAGCTTTTGGATACAGAATATTTTGTTCAATTTCCGTTAACTGTCTCTAAGCTATCGTAAAATGGATTTACTAATTTAGATACATTCGTGGGACGTTCTCAACAACTCAACAAAGCATCATTGCAATGGGATGAATGGTATATGAACGAAGATGGAACTTTGTTGAAACCCTTCGCGCGTCGTCACTCATTTGTTGCATCTACTCGTGTGCTACCTAATGTAAAATGGATTTACTAAGTCGAAAACCTTTCCTGGCGTGTACACAACAAAGCATCAAAGTTTCAATGCAATCGGATGAATGGCACATGAACGCATACGGGATTTTGTTTAAACGATTCGCACGCCGTCACTCATTTGTTGAATCAACTCGTGCGCTACCCAATGTACAATGGATTTACTAAATCATAAACGTTCCCTGCAGTGTACACAATAACTCACCCAAGTGTCATCGCAATCGGATGAATGGTAGGCCTATATGAACGCAGATGGAACTTTGTTGAAACTATTCGCGCGCCGTCACTAATTTGATGAAACTACTCGTGTGCTATCTACCTATTATACAATGGACTTACAAAAACATAAACGTTCCCTGCAGTGTACACAATATCTCACTCAAGTTTCATCGCAATCGGATGAATGGTATATGAACGCATACGGGATTTTATTTACACGATTCGCTCGCCGACACTCATTTATTGAATCTACCCGTGCGCTTCCTATTGAACAATGGATTTACTAATTCATAAACCTTCCCTGCAGTGTGCACAACAACTCACCCAAGTGGCATTGCAATCGGATGAGTGGTATATGAACGCATACGGGATTTTACTTAAACGATTCGCGTGCCGTCATTCATTTGCTGAATCTACTCGTGCGCTGCCTATTGTAAAATGGATTTACTAAGCTAGAAACCTCCCTTGGAGTGTACTCAACATCTCACCCAATTTTCATCATCTGACGGATGGTATATGAACGCATACGGGTCTTTGTTGAAAAGCTTGGTGCGTCGCCGCTCATTTGCTGAATTTACTCATGCGCTACCTATTGTATCGAGGATTTACTAAGCCAGAATCGTTCCTTGGAGTGTACTCAATATCTCATCCAAGTTTCATCGCTATCGGACGAATGGTATATGAACGCATAAGGGACTTTTTTGAAGCGCTTCGCGCGTCGTCGATCATTTGTTGAATCTACTCGTGCGCTACCTATTATAAAGTGGATTTACTAAGCCAGAAACCTTCCTTGGAGTGTACTCAACATCTCACCCAATTTTCATCGCTATCTGATGGATGGTATATGAACGCATACGGGTCTTTTTTGAAACGCTTCGTCACACATTTGTTGAATTTACTCGTGCTCTACCTATTGTATAGTGGATTTACTAAGCCAGAATCCTTCCTCGGCGTGTACTCAATATCTCATCCAAGTTCCATCGCTGTCGGACGAATGCTATATGAACGCATACGGGACTTTGTTGAAACGCACCGCGCGCCGTCGCTCATTTGTTGAATCTACTCATGCGCTACCTATTGTAAGATGGATTTACTAAGCCAGAAACCTTCCTTGGAGTGTACTCAACATTTCACCCAAGTTTCATCGTAATTGGATGAATGGTATATGAACGCATAGGAGACATACACACCCACAGACAGACAAACTATCACGTAACATTGATTTTTATATATATACTAGCTGAAGTACCCGTGCTTCGCTACGCGTCATAAATAAATTAAAATGTGAAGGTGACAGTTAAAACAGGGGATAGGCGAGGTGCTGCGCAGAGGGAGATTAAGGATGGAACATTTTGTCCAACTACACCGCTCGGCGTTGACCGTGTTTTATAGCACAAATTTAGGTTCTACTCGCTAACCGTTGGAGATACCTTTCGGATAGAAAATGTAATTTTAAACCTCGTATATGCCATCAAAAGTTTGCTATTTCTTAGCGTTCTCTTTTTTTTTTTTAGAAATGAAAATATGAAAGTTTGACACCAAAGGGTGTAGTGACGTCACTAAAATGGTCGCCATCTTTAAATAGTGCAAAGTATTGAAATCAAAAGTAACCTATATGATAACCAGGTAAATCAGCTACTCCATGTAAAATTCATGTAAATCGGACCAGTGGTACTTGCGTGATTGAGTAATACACAGACACACACCATCTCATTTTTAGCCTCGCTTCGCTCGCGTCATAGTCGTGTCATATTGTTATTCAATGAAATGCATGTTTAACCCCGTTAACACCCCTTTAGAACCTGAATACCCAAAAATCCCTCCTTAGTAGACGTTTTCGACACACAACTAACATATCCCCAAAATATAATTCTTCTAACTTTAATAGTTTTGGTTGGTCGATGAGAGTGAACATCCAAAAATCCTTCCTTAGTGGACGTTTTTCTTCCAGAATTTCACCCCTCCCCATAGGCCCCTTAAATTGCATTTATGAAAAAACGGTCGAACACCTATTTATTTTATTTATTTATTTATTTATTTTTAAGCTGATTGATTTCCTCCGAGTTTCAAATTCCTCGCCTATGTCGTTTAAGAGATACACGCTCCGTTAGGAATCTTTCAACCCCCACTTTTCATCCCTTTCACCTCATAATATACACTACATCGAAAAACCATTAGACATGTGTCAGCTTATTTTTAATGATTAGTATATATGCCAAGTATCACATCCCCAAATGAAACCACAAGTGAGATATTGTTATTCAATGAAATGCACGTTTACCCCCTTAACACCTCTTTAGAACCTGAATATCCAAAACTCTTTCCTTAGTGGATGTTTTCGACATACAACATATCCCCAAAATTTCATGTTTCTAACTTCAATAATTTTGGCTCGGCGATGATGAGTGAGTCAGTCAGTCAGGACATTTTCTTTCATTTATTTTTGATAATTTCACCCCTCCCCATGAACCTCTTAAATTGGATTTATGAAACAAACGGTCAAACACCTATTTACTTATTTAAAGCTGTTTTCCCCCTGAGTTTGATGAGTGAGTAAGTGAGTCAATCAGTTAGGACACTTTCTTTCCTGTTTTTTTCCCACAGAATTTCACCCCTCTCCAAGGGCCCCTTAAATTGGATTTATGAAAAAACGGTCGAACACCTATTTACTTATATTTTAAGCTGTTTTTTCCCGCCGAATTTCAAACTTCTCGCCTATGTCGTTTCAGTGATACACGCTCCGTTAAGAATCCCTCAACCCCCAATTTTCACCCCTTTCACCTCATAATATACACCACTTCGATAAACCCTTAGACGTATGTCTGATTATTTTTAATGATTAGTTTACATACCGAATATCACATCCCCAAAGAAACAACTCATGAGATATCGTTATTCAATGAAATGCACGTTTACCCCCTTAACACCTCTTTAAAACCCGAATAAACAAAAATCATTCCTTATTTGACGTTTTCGACATACAGCGAACATATTCCCAAAATTTCATGTTTCCAACTTTAAGAGTTTTCGCTGGGCGTGATGAGAGTGAGTCAGACAGGACATTTTCTTTCAATTATTTTTACCAGAATTTCACCCCTCCCCATGGGCCCCGAAATTGGATTGATGAAAAAACGCTTGAACACCTATTAACTTATTTTTAAGCTGTCTTTTTCCCCTGAGTTTGATGAGTGAGTGAGTTAGTCAGTTAGGACACTTTCTCTCCTTTTTTTCCCCCAGAATTTCACCCCACCCCATTGGCCCCTTAAATTAATTTACGAAAAAAACAGTCGAATACCGATTTACTTAAAGCTGATTTTTTTTCGCTGAGTTTCAAATTTCTCGCCTATGTTGTTTAAAAGATAGGCCTACACGCTCCGTTAGGAATCCTTCAACCCCCACTTTTCACCCCTTTCACCTCATAATAATACACCACATCGAAGAACCCTTAGGCACATGTCTGCTTATTTATAATGATTAGTTTTTATGCCGAGTATCACATCCACAAATGAAAGCACTCGTGAGATATTGTTATTCAATGAAATGCAGGTTTAAACCCCTTAAGACCCCTTTAGAACCTGAATATCCAAAAAACCTCCCTTAGTGTACGGTTTTGACAGACAACGAACATATCCCCGAAATGTCATGTTTCCAACTTCAATATTTTTGGCTGGGCGATGATGAGTGAGTGAATGAGTCAGGACATTTTCTTTCAATTTTTTTTCTTCAGAATTTCACCCCTCCCGATGAACCCCTTCAATTTGATTGAAAAAAAAAACCTGTCGGAAAGCTATTTACTTACTTTAAAGCAGTTTTCCCCCCTGAGTTTGATGAGTGAGTCAGTCAGTCAATCTGTTAGGACACTTTCTTTCCTGTTCCCCCCCCCCCCCCCAGGAATTTCACCCCTCCCCATGGGCCCCTTAAATTGGATTTTTGAAAAAACGGTCAAACACATATTTACTTATTTTTTATGCTGATTTTTTCCCGCTGAGTTTCAAACTCCTTGCCTATGTCGCTTAAGAGATACACGCTCCGTTAGGAATCTTTCAATCCCCACTTTTCACCCCTTTCACATGATGAGTGAGTGAGTGAGTGAGTGAGTCAGGACATTTTCTTTCAATTTTCTTTTTTCAGAATTTCACCCCTCCCCATAAACCCCTTAAATTTGTATTTATGAAAAAAAAACTGTCGAACAGCTATTTACTTACTTTAAAGCAGTTTTTCCCCCCTGAGTTTGATGAGTGAGTCAGTCAGTCAATCAGTTAGGACATTTTCTTTGCTGCCCCCCCCCCAGAATTTCATTTCTCCCCATGGGCCCCTTAAATTGGATTTATGAAAAAAAAAACGGGCAACACATATTTACTTCTTTTTTATGTTGATTTTTTTTCGCTGAGTTTCAAACTCCTTGCCTATGTCGTTTAAGAGATACACGCTACGTTAGGAATCTTTCAATCCCCACTTTTCACCCCTTTCACCTCATAATATACACCACATCGAAAAACCCTCAGACACGTGTCTTCTTATTTTTAATGATGAGTTTATATGCCGAGTATCACATCCCCCAATGAAACAAATCGGGAGATATTGTTATTCAATGAAATGCAGGTCTACCCCCTTAACACCCGTTTAGAACCCGAATATCCAAAAATACTCTCTTAGTGGGCATTTGCGGCCCTTGAGGAAGCTGCATGCCAGATTTCATTCCAATCCGTTCGGTGGTTTCTGAGATTTCGTGATGAATAAATGAATGAGTGAGTGAGTGAGTGAGTGGTATTATACAAATATATAGTAGTAAGAAGATAGTGTCAAGTCTTTGTTATGCTAAACTCGGTTGACAGTGCTGTGTGAGCACTTGAGTAACTAACGGGATTTCAAGTAAAGATCCTCATTTTCTATACCGGTAGTGCAGAGCGCAATTGGCATCTAGTCGGCCGTGTCTCGACTTGAGCTATGTTGCCATGGAAACTATCTGCCTTGCCATTCCTTCATGAGTATATATGATTTGATTAGCCTGTGATTGAGTGCAAAAGGGACGAAATCAGAAGAATGAGAAAGACTATCGAAAATTCATGTAGCCAGCGGTTCCTTCTGGGTCCTAATCTATGTGTATGCAACATATGGTTGAGATTGGTGGAACGGTGTAGATTTGTATACGGAACCAACCCACATACATACATACATACATACATACATACATACATACATACATACATACTGTGCCCTTGCAGCAAGAAATATGCAAATCACAGTATGCCAGCATTGCTCAATTCGGGATTTTTCGGGGCTGCGGTAAGTTCTCCCACTCTGTGACTTACATATTTTGGATTAAATAGAGGATACACTTGCAAAAATAACAACAAAATCAACTCCTATTTTAACACATTTAATTAATCAAAAATTATGGCGCTACAAACAAATAAACACATAAACTACTGACCAATATCATTCTACTTGTCCAAAGTGAACAAGGAATAGCATAAAAATAAAACAAATATTAGATTAAAACACATGGTTTTCTTTAAAACCAACAATTCACGATTATTTTCACTTCCATAAAGTACTTATCTTAAAGTTCCAAATAACTACGAGCTTCTTTGGCTCGATACTTTCCCATAATAATGGTGTCATATTTTTGTACACCTCAAGAATTATTTTTATCTTTTCTTATCATCAAAACAAATATATAATTACATTTAAAATTACATGTTAATTATTCACTTCAATATTTGGGCATATCACATGTTCTCCATATTTACTATCTCTCTCAAGTTTTGCAAATTCACTACGGTGATCGGGAAAACTATTTGTGTACTCCAGAGTTATAAAGATTACTTGACAAAGTCAAAAACTATGATCACTCCCGAAACCTAGTTATCTTCACAAAACTCGTGGATTCCTTCTTTTCCATACAATATTACAATAGGGATTTTATTTAATTAATTTGTCTTATAAGACCATTATCACATAAGAAAACTACGATCTGAATTGGCAAGCGATAATATCAATCTACAAGGACCTCGGTTCAACGCCCGGGTCATTAACAACTTTAAACACTCACGGTGTATTTAACACATCTTACAAGACGGTTTTTACCCACCCTCGCTCTATGAGGGTCAGGCCATTATACTCGGGCGTGATTTATGACAAGGAAAGCGACTCTCTGCCTAACCTACGGTGGCAGCTCTCTTCAATGCTTTAAAACAAACCTTCACATTATTCTCAGTTCTGTGGAGAGACCTGGCTTTTACTTCACTTATTTCCATTCAACAATATTCTTTGGCTCATAAACCACTTTCGTAACCTTGGCATTTATTAATTATGAGAGGGTCCTCATTGATTGGGAAGATTAATACACATTCTACGACGAATAATTAGGGGCTTTAACAACAAGAGGATTCTAGGTTCGAATCTCTTAACATGCCTCGGGAACATTTCCACATCAGAGGACTTATACAAAACGCGATTTAGGGTCAAGCCGTAGCTTACAGGACCTACGCTCAATAATACCGTACATTAGCTCCCTTTTAAATAATACACACATGGCCTCGTGATCCACGTCACAATTTAGAGGACTTACAACATATCTCAATTCACTGCAATCAACTACCCTCCATAAGTAACTTACCAAGTACTTTAACTTTTACGCGTTCCTAGCGTGACTTTTTATTTAATTGCGTTCCATTACGCTACAAATTACTTTACGGCCGAATGTCTTCCAAAGAACTGATAAATTTCATAGTAACAATTGATACATATCTTAATTCTTATATTAATCTTTTCCGTTGACAATAAATCGCTCCCTTTTTAAGAAGACGCATTCACATCATGTCTTATACATTTGTTAAGGCTTCAACGCTCTATATTTTTATATCATTCAATTTAATCTTTATTTAGATTTCTTTACCTTGTTATTCACATCATGTTTTCATTCCTTACAAAAGCTCAAAAGCTATTTCTTCCATATAATTCACATTTACCTTTATGTAAATATCTTTGTTATAATTATTATTATCACGCTTGCTTTTATAACATTCATTAAATACTGACATTTTATTCCATGCATTTCCTCTACAGGATTTATTATTTCACATAATTATTTATTATTTCTTAAAACTTTATTTTCGTTCAGATCGCGTTCTTATTTAGTTATTATTCATTTAAAAACATCCCTTCTACTCAAAACTCCGGTGGAATTGTACACAAAATTTTTCCCGACACCAAAACATAATGAAAATCTTTACTTACATGTTTAAGGTCGCTTTCTGACCTTTATTCTCGTTTGATGTGACATTTTGGCCCACCTTCTTGACCTACTCCATATTGTACAATCTCATCTTATGTACAGAAATTTCTTGACACATATTCACTATATTTAACACTGACAACATTTTTTTTATACACTGGTGTATCCGTTTTGAACACACATTAAAACACTAAAAAATATTACTCTGGTACACATTATAACACATATCACTGTGCATAAAACGCTTTCACTTTACCTAAAACACTTAAAATGATACTCATTTCTTTTCTTACAATATTTACACTTCACTCCTATCACACGGGCGTATCTCAACGATTTTTACAATTTCTGTCGGCTGTTGATGATCCCTGATGTGAATCCTATCGACCTGCATTGGACGTGTGATTTTACTCGTTCAAAGTTGCTCTCTCCTACAATGGAAACTACTGGTTTCAGTCTCTCAAAACCGCTTCTATTGTCTATTACTCGGCTTTACTTTATCTGCTTTAACTAGGCGATAAATGTCTTTTCTTTGCCGTCACCTCTATTTATATATGGTGGTCTATCGCACCCTATAGTTTCTATATCTTAGCCTCCCTTCGAGGACCGTATACTGTCTATCGTACCCTATAGTTTCTATATCTTGGCCTCCCTTCGAGTACCGTATACTGTCTATCGTATATTTTTCTCACTAGAGTACGTTTTCCCTCTGGTTTCGAACCTAAGTTCCTAAGTTCCTTTCGCTTGAACTTCTATCTTTCGCGATCGTAATTACTGTTTATTCTTGTCCTTTACAGGACTTAATGTCTTTAACAATGTCTTTACTAGACGTAACGCCGTTTATTTGTTGGAGTTCTTGTAACCTCGTAACTGTATTGAACTAGTGTTCTTCTGGAACTCGAAGTTCCCTACTGATCGCTGTGTCTTACTTTGGCGATATTGCTTTAAAGTCCGTATATTTAATGTTCTTTATAATTTAGGACTCTTCAAAGTCTCGAACTGCTAACCCTCAGCGTAGCGTACTTATATCGTAACTGGTCTACACTCGGTGAACTTGTAGCATAGCCTCCCACAGGCTCTGGATCAATGTCTGATACAGCTTAACGTCCCCCTCACGGGCTCTTGAATACTGCGTATACGATGTGGTGCAGCACTTCCGCTCACGGAATGCTCGTAGACTGGTGATTATGATGCTCCAGCGTAACGCCCCCCTGGACGGACTAATACTGCATGTACTGATACAGCGTGACGTTCCCCTCACGGGCTCTCGTAGACTACATGCACTGATGCAGAGTAACACCCCCTCACGGGCTGTCAGAATAACTGCATGTTTGGTCTGGCTCTGCCAGGAGCTTTATACCTTTCAGTCACAAAAAGATAAAATCCTAGTCCTTTTCGTGACCAACTTTTGAACTAATTGTCGCACAATTATAAAAATTATATATCCAGAAAGCTCGTCTTCCAAACGTAAAATAATCTTCCTGTGCATGGAAATCGATCGTGCATTTCCGAGATATTAATTAATTTCTCGTCCTCAACTGTGTGGGTGGTGCTGTTCTTTTTTTATTCTCCCACTCCTTGGGTCTCGGTGAACCCCCAATGACGTCTACTTGCGTTTGCAGTTTTCTCCTGTGCAATTTTTACAAGGTTTTTCTTTACACAAAAATCTCTAATCCAAATTGATTCACCGTACTGTATCTGTTTACTTATTTTTATACTCGTAAACGGGTTAAATTTAATTATTCCTGTTCTGACTCAGCAGCGAGGTTGCCATATTCCTGCAACGTAAGAGCAATTTCCGAGTCCAGCTTCTTCGTCTTACAGTCAAAACTTTCCACTCGTTCTAATAATATCCATGACTGGCTCCTTATAAATGTCAAGAGGCATGAGCTCATCTAAGGAACACCTGGCCCTAGCGCTTGCACAATGTTAGGCTATAATCCTGGCTTGAAATCTCTCTCCGTTCCCTTAGAGACTGTATGATTCTTTCATTCCTTTCTCAAAGTACATGGATTCGACTCTCTTTGAGGCCATGGTACATGGGTTCAATACATACATACATACATACATACAGACTTTCACTTTTATATATTAGATTGTAATAATCGCATGTATCAGGTGATGGTTGGAATAAATAATACTCTTGTCCCAATCTCTGGTTATCCGAGATTTGGAGCAGAGGGTATTCTAATTCTTTATTAATCCCTTATGTAGCTTGGCTACCTCGATATGCTGTGTTTTGTTTCCAACAGGGGGTGAATTCTAGTAGTGTAAAGAGGGGTGAATTCTCCATGAATGTGCGTTCGTTTAAATTATTGGGGTTGTTAATTTTAGCTAAGTGTATCTCGATTGCTTCTTTCATGTCAAGAGCTCTGTCTTCCCGTTCATGATGAATTATTGATAAGTTGGTTTCAATATTTGTGAAACTGAGTCCCACGTCGAACATGTGTTCGCATACGGCCGAGTCGTCCCGTATTTTATCGCATTTCTGTGTTCATTGTACCGTGTATCCATCCTTCTCCCACTCTGCCCGATGTAATTTGCTTGACACCTGTGTCTTGGCACGTAATGGAATATACCCCTGACTTTGAATACGTGTCTTGTTTATTTAAATTACTGTTGTTAAGATGCCTTTCGGTTGTGTTGTTTGTTGTAAATGCTATTTTAATGCCTTGTTTTTGAACAGATTGGTGATTTTGTATGTATTCGCGTTCACGTAATTGAAACG
This sequence comes from Meconema thalassinum, assembly GCA_946902985.2. NCBI lineage: Eukaryota > Metazoa > Arthropoda > Insecta > Orthoptera > Tettigoniidae > Meconema > Meconema thalassinum. Next base: position 137,995,624 of record OX336400.1, read on the forward strand.
CGCGATTTTTTTCTCATTATTGTCCGGCTTTTGAATTGTTTTTTTTATGCCTGGCTACAATTTGATCTATTTTGCTGTACGGAAAGTTGTTTTCTTTAGCTAATTGCTTGATTATTCTGATTTCCTTATTGTAATTATCTTTTGACGTGGGTATGTTTTAGGCCCTGTGCATCATTGAATTGAGGCCCGCTAATTTATGCATACTGGAGTGGTTTGACTGATTGCCAATTTCATGTGATATTTGTTTCGGGTTTCGGAAGGCGGAATATGAAAGTTCATTATCTTTACGTTCGATAGTTATGTGGAGATAATTTATTTTCCGATAGGTTTCGAATTCTTACTCAATTTAAGGGAGTGATGTAGGCTATTAATGGCTTGGAGTATTGTATCTTCGCTTGTTAAATCAGTGTCGTAGATGCAAATTACATCATCCACGTATTTTTCCATTGTACTACAACCTTTGTCGAGTTCTTTTCTAGTAACGCATGTTCCAGTGTGTTAATAAAGATGTCGGCAATTAGCCCACTTAACGGTGACCCCATGTCTAAGCCCTCTGTTTGTGTGTATATTTTATTGTCAAATTGAAACACGTTTTGGCTGAGAAAGGGTAGGAACATTTATAGATAAATATAATCAGTTGTTGAGAGTGACAAGCCAAAGTAAATTCAGTTTTGTGGATATGAGGGACGGCCCAGAGACGTGATATAATTCTTCATGAAAGATTTTAAGAGAAATAATTAATATTGATACCGCTGGGTGTATGGCGGCAAGTGTGACGGTTGAGTGAAGTTGCTCTTGTTATACCCTGCCTAAATAGAAAGTTAAGTTGCAGAAAGTGCTGATTCGTGTGAACTAAGTTATATTATTAGGCATCCTCTTCACTAAAAAGTAAACGCGATGTCTCTAAAGGAAGTAGCTAGGAAGATATCGGCTTTCGAAGATTCCTTGAAAGAATATCAAGCTCGTCTAGATTCAGCTGTCAGTGCCGCCAACCCACCAAACGTGCTCCAAGCGCTTGGCGATAAGTTCCAGGCGTTTAAGAAACATGCCAGTGATGACACATGGCCGGCTCTACGGAAGGCCGCGGCGTTCGACCTTGCAACGCTGCACGTCTCTGAACTGGGATGGCCATAGCAGCCGTCCAGCTGTTGATGCGTGTGCTTCGCCACGAAAACAAATTGAAATAACGAAATAATATTTGTTCTTTTCAACATTAAAGTAAAAGGATTGTCAAGAGTGAGTAGGGCTTACTTGGAGTAACAAAACCAATTTGCTTTCAATATTTATTTGACACAAGCTGTACCCGGCATGCGTTGCAATGCCAATCAAAGAAAGTGTTGGCGTTGAAATTCTGTTTCTTGAAGTGCTTTTGGATACACAACATGTTAACTGCCTCTAAGCTATCGTAAAATGGATTTTCTAATTTAGAACCATTCGTGGAAGCGTGCACAACAACTTTCAAAAGTTTCATCGCTGTCACTCATTTGTTGAATCTACTCGTACGCTACCTGTTGTGAAATGGATTTACTAAGTCGAAACCCTTCCCTGGCGTGTACACAATAACTCATCAATGATTCATCGCAATCGGTTGAATTGTATATGCACGTATACGGGGTTTTGTTTAAACGATTCGTGCGCTGTCACTCATTTGTTGAATCTACTCGTGCGCTACCTATTGAGAAATGTATTACTAAGTCGAAGCCCTTCCCTGGCGTGTACACAATAACTCATCAAGGTTTCATCGCAATCGAAGAATGTTATATGAACGCAATAGGGGATCTTGTTGAAACGCTTCGCGCGTCGTCACCCATTTGTTGCATCTACTCTTGCGCTACTTATTGTGAAATGGATTTACTAAGTCCCCTTCCCTGGCGGGTACACAATAACTGATCAATGTTTCATCGCAATCGGATGAATAGTATATGAACGCATACCTGATTTTGTTTAAACGATTCGCGCTCCGTCACTCATTTGTTGAATCTACTTGTGTGCTACCTACTGTAAAATGTATTTACTAAGTTAGAAACCGTCACGTAAGTGTCCACAACATCTCACCCAAGTTTCATCGCTATCGGACTAATGGGATATGAAGATATAGGGGACTGTATTGAAACGCTCCGCATGCCATCGTTCATTTGTCGAATCTACTCGTGTGCCACCTACTGTGAAATGTATTTACTAAGCCAGAAACCTTCCTTGGAGTGTCCACCATATTTCACCCAAGTTTCACCGCTAACGGCAGAATGGTATATGACCTTATACGGGACTTTGTTGAAACGCTTCGCGCGTCGTCCCTCATTTGTTGAATCAACTTGTGCGCTGCATATTGTATAGTGGATTTACTAAGCCAGAAATTTTCCATGACGTGTACACAACATCTCACCCAAGTTTCATAGCTACGGACGAATGGTACATGAATGCATACGGAACTTGGTTGAAACGCTTCGCGTGTCCTCGCTCATTTGTTGATTCTACTCTTGCGCTACTTATTGTAATATGGATGTACTCAGCCAGAAACCTTCCCTGGAGTGTACACAACATCTCACCCAAGTTTCATCGCAATCGGATGAATGGTATGTGAACGTATACGGGACGTTGTCGAAACGCTTCGCGCGTAGTCGCTCATTTGTTGAATATAAACGTGCGCTTCGTATTGTAAAATGGATTTACTTAGCCAGAAACCTTTGCTGGAGTGTACACAACAATTCACCAAACATTTATCACTATCAGACGACTGGTATATGACTTTATACGGGACTTTGTTGAAACGCTTCGCGTGTCATCGCTCATTTGTTGAACCTACTGGTGCGATACCTATTGTAAAATGTATGTACTAAGCCAGAAACCTTCCCTGGAGTGTACAGAACATCTCACCCAAGTTTCATCGCTATCGGGTGAATGGTGTATGAAATTATATGGGACTTTGTTGAAACGCTTCGCGCACCGTTGCTCATTTGTTGATTCTACTCGTGCTCTACCTATTTTTAAAGGGATTTACTAAGCTAGAAACCTTCCCTGGAGTGCACACAAAGTCTCAGCCTAGTTTCATCGCTATCGGACGAATGGTATATGAACGCAAACGTGACTTTGTTGAAATGCTTCGCGCGTCGTAGCTCATTTGTTGAATCTACTCGTGCGCTGCCTATTGTAAAGTGGATGTACTAAGCCAGAAAATTTCCCTGCAGTGTACACAACATTTTACGCAAGTTTCATAGCTATCGGACGAATGGTATATGAATGCATACGGGACTTTGTTGAAACGCATTGCGTGTCGTCGCTCATTTGTTGAATCTACTTGTGCGCTATCTACTGTGAAATGTATTCACTAATTTTGAAACCTTCACGTAAGTGTACACAACATCTCACCCAATTTTCATCGCTATCGGACGAATGGTATATGAACACATACGGGACTTTGTTGAAATGCTTCGCGCATGGTCGCTCATTTGTTGAATCTACGCGTGCGCTACCTATTGTAAAATGGATTTACTAAGTCAGAAACCTTCCTTGGAGTGTACTCAACATCTCACCCAAGTTTCATCGCAATCGGACGAATGGTATATGAACGCATAGGAGACATACATACCCACAAACTATCACGTTACATTGATTTTTATATATATAGATATGAAAGTGCCGTCTGTGAGGTTCGAACTCACGACCCCTGGTTTACGAGACCAGTGCTCTACCACTGAGCTAAGAAGGCTGGCGGTTAATATATCAATGCAAGAGTCTTCTTAAGTGTGTATTTACCCAAATAAACTGTTATATTTAGAACTAATGATTTATTGTTTACCGTATGTTTCGTTTATTATTCAACTATAATTATTAGTTTTATTTAATTTTTATTTATTATTTTTAGAATTGTCGTCTCCGTGGTATAGTAGTCAGCGTGTTTAGCTGCCACCCCGGAGGTTCGAGGTTCGATTCCCGGCTCTGCCACGAGATTGGAAAAGTGGTATGAGGACTGGAACGGGGACTACTCAGCCGCGGGTGGTCCAGATGAGTAGAGGGGGCTCGATTCCCACCTCAGCCATTCTCGAAGTGTTTTTCCGTCTCCGGGCAAACACCGGGATGGTCCCTACCGTAAGGCCACGGCCACCTCCTTTCCTCTTCCTTCCCTATCCCTCCCAATCTTCCCAGCTCTTCTCATCCCTCATAAGGCCCCTTTTCGCTTTGCAGGTGAGTCCGCCTTGGCGAGGTGCTCGTCCCACCTCCCCAGTTGTATCCCCTTTCGATGCTTCAAATTCCAGGACACTGCCCTGGAGGCGGCAAAGGTGGGGTCCCTCGCTGAACCCGAGGGAAAAGACATCACCGACTAAAAAAAGGAGAGGCCAATAACCTCGCTGCTCCGCCCGTCAAAACGACAAGATAACTGTCATAGCCTCATGCAGGAAAGGTAAAACCTCAACACACAGCATGATATAACGTGTTGGGGATCAACCCTAGCGCATCCTGAGTGCAGGGTATTCATAAGTCTACTCCCAGAAAAATGCTTGGTCATTTAGGCACCTATCCCCGTCAGCCAGGCATAGTCTTTATTTTATAACTTTTGCATTTTTATATTTGAATTGCAGCCAATGGCCATAGCGGGGTATTTTAATTGAACGCCTGTTAGCTCCCCAATTTCATGTACCGTAGTTCCAACTTTGGCTAGCAGAAATGCAACTAGCGGCGAACGTTGGAAATTGATAAAGCGTTCCTAACCAAATAACCTACAAATTTAGCTTCACACTACCAATTGAAGTGGTATGTTCTTTTAAATCCCATAAATCTATAACATGGGCTTTACTTCCCCTCCGAAGCTTGGCATACTGAATGATTTTAACCCTTAACGCTTCCGACGACATCGGCCGGGTTTGAACCCGAAGTTCATTTCAGCATGCTACCGACTACGCCACCGAAGCCGTCTTATGTAGATTTATGAGCTAGGGTTAATGTGGTCATCAACCCCATGAACTTTGGAGTGTGTTTAATTTGTAGGAAGCTCTGTGTGGCTGGTCATCATCCCCATGTACTTGGGAGTGTGTTCAATTTGTCGGAAAATCTGTGTCGCTGGTCATCAACCCGATGTACTTGGGAGTGTGTTCGATTTGACGGAAAACCTGTGTCACTGGTGAGACTAATAATGTGTATTAAGGTAAACATTAAGAATTTTGGTTTGGGGCGGCATTTGCATGGACGAAGTGTGGATAAGCTCAGGTAAAAGCCTTAATCAGAATGGTTGCTGTCACCTTTGGGTTTATGCCCTCTAGAAGAGAATAACTTAACGTGCGTGGCTACGCTGCAGATAATGTGAAAATCAGACCAGAAGAGTATCCTATTTGGAAACTGACTGTCAGCGTCAGAATTCGAAATTCATCATCATCTTCGTAGTCGTTTACCCTCCAGGTTGGTGGACCCACGGACTCAGCGAGGGAACTCACCACTACCGCCTCTACGGGCAGTGTCCTAGAGCTGGGAACATCGAATCGGAGTGGATACAACTGGTGAGGTGTGATTGGCACCTCGCCCAGGCGGCCTCACCTGCAAAGCGAACAAGGGCCTCATGGGGGCAGGTAATGGATGGTCAGGATGGATAGGCAAGGAAGAGGGAAGGAGGCGGCCGTGGCCTTGCAGAAGGTACTGCCCCCGTAAATTGAATTATACTGAGACCACGGTGGCTGTATTGGCATATGTGAATAAAGTTATGGCTGTCATAGTTGTGACGTGTATATTCATGACGTAGGCACGGATGGCGCAGACTTCATGCAAGTAGGCTGGATGAGCTGAGATTCTTGGTGACGTCATGATTTTGTTCGAGAAGGATCTGAGATTTACGACGCAGTCGCAGGGAAGCAAGGAATTGTGCTGAGGAAGAAGTTACGCTATTGGAGGAGAGGCTCGAACCATTGAATGATAGTTTGGAGGGAGACGGAGATTACTGAAATTACCATATTTAATTACTTTTGGCATGCAGAATTGTGGAAATCTATTTTCAGTTATGGCATTGATTTGGAATTTTGAAGAAATTAATTATGAGTTTCTGAAATTTGAAAATCCGTCTAGTATAGCCAAAGTTAGAACTTCTAGCAATGACGGAGGAACAAGCTATGGTAGGGATGGATACGCCCCTTAAGAAGTTGATAAAAGGCCTTGCACAGCAGAGAGGAGGTTCTCAAGTTCTCAAGTTCTCATGTCTCATGTCTCATGTCTCAGTTCTCATGTCTCATGTCTCATGTCTCAGAGCTCAGGGCTCATTTCTCATTCTCATATTGTCAGACTTCGAGTTCTTAATTCCGATAGACCAAGTATATATTATTCAGTGAAGCAAGTCGTCATTAGCAAGTGTGGTAGAGCCCACAGCATCGAACAAGCATTGAGCGTGCAGCAGTGCAATTTTACGGTTACTAAAACTAGGCGAAGTTGGAGCGCACATATAAACGAGTCTACAAGATTATCTATCAAGGGTTAGCTACTGCATTTATGCTCATTCAATTGTGCATTACAATATTGAGGCATGTACGAAAGTTGAACATTTTCACTATTATACTTTGGAAGATATTCGCATTTTAAGACTGCAGACAAAAGTGATTTTCTCGACACCTGAGAAGCACTTTTATAATACCACATTCTACACTACGGCTGACACATGTATTGCAACCGTGATACTGAAGATTACATTTGGTGATACAACGCTACATTCTACAATGGAACTATATAATCTGGCAGTACTTTCGACTATTATTATAACGGAAGTGGAGATGGAAGACTAAAGCTTTAATGCAATTGGGACATATATCAATGGAGTGAAATAGCAGCATGGAGCTTCGTTAATCGTCATTCTACAAAAGCGAGCATGTAGTGAACATCCAACTACACTCATGCATCGTAATCCATCGCTGAATTATATCAAATGGCAGTGGAAATATCTTCATACTCCACAATTATTAACATTTCTGCGGAAATAATTGCAATAAACTTCATGGCGAATTTCTACCAGAACTTCAGGGAACTTTCAAGAGAGGCCAGGGTGGACCCGGCTCACACAGAAGAGTTTTGCCAGAAGGATGTCTATCGTCTACACGGAGCAGTGCATTTTCCGGAGGAGGAAACTGTTCTATTCTCCGAGGGCGCAGGTTCCAGGTTCGAGGTCGGAGCACATCTTTACGGTGGTGAAATGGAACCAACAGCAGTCTTCTTTGGAAATTTTCTTCTAGAACTTCAATCAACAGATAAGGTAGTCGTGAACGTTTCTTGATTTATTTGAGCCATTTAGCGATATCTGAGCAACCATTTTCCCCATATTTTTTGTCCCATATATTTTGCCCCATATTCTTGCTTGATATTTCTGTACTCTGTACATTTTGCTGATTTATGCCTTTTTTCTACGTTTTATTGAGACATTATTATATCATTGGCATATTTATATAATTTTGGATCAGTTGAGACTGATAATATATACTCTTTCAGTAATTTGCATATTTTTGTAGTCACGATTTGACTGTAAAATTAACGATTTTCTATGGCAAATTTGAATTCAGACAGCGTGTCATTTTATTAAAGTAATTCTATTCAGTAAATTACTTTGACCAATTTTCTGTCATCCTCAAGCAAGAAGAATGATTAAAAGATTTTAGAGCGTTAAAATCTACTACTTTATCGACGATCTTAGAAATACTAGTCGTTTTATGAACATGATTGCAACATAGACATTTATCGTCAATTCTGAAATACCATTGCATTATAGACAATTTTATGAAATATGAACTTTGAGTACGATTTATTGAGTACACTATAGTAATGAACATTTGATAGGAGTTTTTCTCAATTGTAGATTGGAACAATAATGTTTGCAGTCCACAGTCTAATTGTATTCTATTCGATTATTTATGCAGTTTAGATGAACTTTGATGGAAGATAGTATTTTTATACTGCGATACTTTGATGATATTAATCTCAATTTTGATAGACCAGGGAGGCGTGTCTAATCGTATTTGCTATTAAATTTATTTGTGACTGTCAAATTTTTACTTCATATCGATTCATGAATGAATCCCACGAAGGTTAAATATAATAACAGTTTTTGATACAATTGATGAATATAAGAATTTTTAAAGAGGAACTATGGATGTATAATCGTTAGTTCAGTGGACGTGTAAAAGTCGCTGATGAATAATGCCCTGTAATAAGTGAAGGAGGTTCCCACAGTAATATTGATGAAGATGATGAATTTATAAGTGGAGGTTTTTTGTGTGTATTGTGGAAGATTTTGATGCCATATATATTGAGATATATGATGAATTATGGGCCAATTTTGGTGCAATTTTGTGCGTTTTGGGCGAGGTATTTTTCCGCTGAGTGTATTGTTCAGGTCCATTGAAAATTATTCATGTGAAGTTACTGTTAAAATTAACAAGAGTGTTTAAATAATTTGAGATAACGATTTTGAATGGAGGTTACCGTCACAAATAATAATAATTATTATTTAATCTTATTAAACCTGAATCTAAAATTTAAATATAACTAACCTTTATTGGTCGATTATATCACCACGATTTAAGTAATTATCAACCGGATAAACGTGTGGTTTAATGTATTTCTAATATAAATAATATAAATAATGTAAATAACTATGTAAATATCTTTAATAATAATTTGAAACGAACGGGATTAATAGAGGCGTGTATAAATTTTTCAATTGTCGTTTGACAATGTTATAAACAATTTAAAATGTTATAAATTATTAATGAACATTTTGTTATAAACATTAAGCGTTTTCGTTATTATACTCTAAACAACGCTAGTTCAACAATTGGAATATACAATTAAACAAGTTTTGGGATTATTAGAGTAATCCATTGACATTTGAACGGAGCATTTAAAAGATTTGCGTGATAATATTTGAGTTGAGATGTGAACATTTAAAGTGTTTTGAAAAGGAGCTAGGCTCTGAGGTAACTAGCATATGCTAACATTGGGTGGACAGGTGCGTCCATTTGACGAAGCAAGCATGCGACACGGTGCAGGGTGTATTGCAGGTGGCCAGATAACTGAATGATAGAGGCCAAGGTCATCTACATAGCAGCCTTGTGGTTATAAATAAAATGTGAAGTTCATGAACAAGGAAACAAATGCTTTATGTCTCGTCCCAGCTCCCTTATCCATTCCAATGTGCATTGTTGTTATTATTACGTTCTTTTGAGCTAGAGAAAGCTGAATTTTTGTATGTGAAGTCTACAAGTCCTACAGGAGGACATGGTTGCATTGACAATGGCTTCTGATTGCCACGTATATTTTGTTGTTAAATTTTGTTATATTTTTCTTTATGTGAAAAAAATTATTGTGCAGTTTAAATTTTCTTGTTTCCGTCTTGGTTCATTTTAAATATCGTGGTGGAGGTTATTGTGAGGGCATACTATTAAGTGATCCAGTTGAAAACCCAGACCCGAGATTAAATTGAATAGGTAAGTAAAAGGTAAGTATGAACCCCCGTATATTTTGGTGTGTTCCACAATAATTTCATGTTAACTACTGTGCTCTAATCTCGGTAGTATCTGTCAGTGCCATTTTCATTGATGTAGCAATGCCGGTGCGATTGATTATTGGCAATCCGATTGAGGGGGCGGATTTCTGACAGCCTACTATCCGGATTATCGGGGACAGTAAGATTGGCACCGCTATTTCGTGGGGCTCGAAAAAACTGGATTACCAGGTTGAACGCCAGTTGGATTGGTACAATCAACGTGTGGAGTGTTCGAATAACATTGGATTACCAAGTTATCGATGTCAATGGGATTGTGAAGACTCAAATAAAGAGGTTGATTCTTTGTTAGATGTCTTGGCCAATTGTAGAATTTGAGAGTGTGATTATATAGGGATTAAATGTTGTGTTGTATTAGGAAAATTACACTCAGAAAAGATCAGATCTTATACAACCTGAGAGAGGTTAAATAGGCTGGAAACTTAGAAAAATCGCCTATGATCTGGAGTCTTATTTTATTTGACCGGCTTATGACATGTTTAGTCATATTAAAGATAAAATTAAACTATTTGGATTGTAAATGTAAATTATTTGTGTTAGGATATTTAGAATGAACCAAAGAAATTTTAACATGTGCTTGAGTTTGTTTCAACATGAAGTGTCTACGAAAGTTAATTATAAGGTAATCATAAGTTAGATTTAAGACAGAAAATTGCTCAAACTTTATATATGGTGAAAGATGTTGCTCAGATGTTGTTATCTTGCTCTGTTTGATGTATGTCCCTAAAGCAGTCTATTATTGAAATATTATTGAGATGGCAGATGAGAGTATGAGAAAGATGTTGGAGGAGATGGAAGCTAGGAATGCTAGTCGAATGAAGCAGATGCTGAATGAAAGTGTGAGGGAGATGGAAGCTAGGAATACTAGTCGAATGGAGGAGAATATGAAAGTTCTTCAGACCAGTTCTGCAAACTTGGAAAATATTGTGTCGCGTTTACAGACCAGTACCCAGGGAATCAAGAATGCCGTGACTGACATTCATAAAGATGTCTCGGATGTTAAAGTAGATGTATCCAATGTCCATAAAGATTTATCCAATGTCCATAAAGATGTCTCAGATGTTAAAATAGATTTATCCAATGTCCATAAAGATGTCTCAGATGTTAAGATTGATGATTCCAATGTACATAAAGACCTTAATATGTTGAATCTTGATGTTGCTAATGTCCGGGGTGATATTTCATGTGCTAGAGCAGAAGTAATCGTTGTTAGGAATGATGTTGCTACTGTACAAGACAAGGTAGAAGAAGTTCAAAAAGAGATAAGAAATGTTCGAACCGATATGTCAAACGTTCAAGTAGACATAAATAATATTCATTCTGATGTTAATGATATGCAAAGCGATATCAATAAGATGCAAATAGAAGTTAATACAGTTTTTGTAGACATTGCCAAAGTTCAAACTGATGTTAATAAGGTTAGAGAAGAAATTGAAACTTCAAAAACGCTTTGTACTCGTAACATTAGTGTTTTAACAACTAGATTGGTTGACGAGTCTGTTAGGACAAGAGCTTCACTAGCTGGAATAAAACATGATGTAGAGGTCATGAGAACCCAAGTCTTAGATCATAATCGTTTACTTAAGGAAGACATTGAAGTAGATATTGCTGAAATGTTAACTGCAAATGTAACGGTTTGGAAAGATGAATGGAACAGGTCAAGTGGGAAACATGTCAATCAGATTCAGGAGCGAATTGAACGAAAACGCTTTGTACTCGTAACATTAGTGTTTTAACAACTAGATTGGTTGACGAGTCTGTTAGGACAAGAGCTTCACTAGCTGGAATAAAACATGATGTAGAGGTCATGAGAACCCAAGTCTTAGATCATAATCGTTTACTTAAGGAAGACATTGAAGTAGATATTGCTGAAATGTTAACTGCAAATGTAACGGTTTGGAAAGATGAATGGAACAGGTCAAGTGGGAAACATGTCAATCAGATTCAGGAGCGAATTGAACGAAAACTTGCCAGTACACAAGTAGATATAAATAATGAGGTAGTTCAAATTAGAAAGGACTTGAATATAAGCATGGATTCGCTATCGGAAAAGCAGGTAGAGGATAGAACTCAAATAGGTCAGGACGTGCAAGCATTAAAAACCGCGTTAGAGGAACAAATTCATAAGGTTGTCTCTGATGTCAATGAAACTACGAGCAAACTTCAGAATTTGAAACTAGGAGAAGCTAGCATGTTGGAAACGTATAAAGAAGAGTTGATTAGGAACGTCATCACGGAAATCACAGATAAGGATCCAGAAGGGTTGACTTGTGAAGATAATAGAAATTACGTGAGAAGATGTAACCTCGCTACTGAAGAGAGAGATATTAGTCCTGAGGAACGTATATTCAGATTCCGGGAAGAAGAAGAGGATAGGAATATTGAACCTGAATGGAAATATCGTGATAGTGGGAAGAATTACATGGATTCATATCCAAGAAATATGACAGTCATCCGAAACTTTGAGGACAAGCCTCAGAAATTTAGTAATACAGATAGTCTAACACCGATAGAGTATATCAGAAACCTGAAAGACTATTTTATTGAAGCCCATATTCCAAGAGAAAGATAAATGAGAATCGTAGAAAGATTTCTAGATGGAGGACCGCTTGAGTGGTTCAGTGCATTTCGGTACACTTTTAGTAATTTCGATGAATTTGCAGAGGCACTGATAAAACGATTCTGGTCAATAGAAGCACAAAATTCATTAAGAGCTGAGGTATACTCGAGGAAGTATTCGGGTACTCTTCCAACACGGTACGCTGATTTCTTCACGAGCCAGTTATCGCGCTTGAGATTTTTACAACCCCCATTGTCGACAGAGCAGTTGATAGATGCTATTTCTCGTATGTTACCTGTGGAGGTGAGAAGGCTTATTATATCGTCAAATATCAGGGATTTGACCAGTATGGACGAACTGTTGAGAAGGCTTGATTACACGAGTCCGATGCCAAATTTGGTTCAAAAAGGTCAGAGGCACGAATTCAAAGACATTAATACAGTCTACATGGATCAAGTTCAGCAAACTGATACGCCTGCTGAAGAGAAAACTGAAAATGTAGGTCCTCACAGGAACAATTATTTTCGCAACAACAGATCACAAGGTTACCGTCCATATCAGCAAAGACGAGGCTGGAATAACAACAGAGGGAACTATAATAACGGAAGAGGTAGATATTATAATAACAATGGGTACAATAGGAACTACAACAGAAATAACCAGTACCAGAATCGGAATCAGAATTCTCAAGGTCAGGTTATGACACCGGACAAGTATCAAGAGAGAGAGAAATAAAGTCAGCAGTATTTGAAGGAGTTAAGAGAGAAGGAAGCTGAAAACCAGAAGAAAAGACAGGATGTAGTGATCGATCCTGGTCCTTCTACAAGCCAGCAGAATTTGGAAAACAGGAATACAGGACAGAAGAGAAAGTAGAGAGGAGAGAATGCATTAGCCACACACAACCCAGAGAAGAAGAGACTTATGATTAAGGAACATAGAGGAAATATCATATAAGAGTAGAATTATAATTCAATTTCGTGTTCAAGTGAATTCAGATATTTATAACTGAGTTTAAAAACAATTTGCAACTGTTTTTAAAACGTGGTGAAGGGAGAATGCCCCCGTAAATTGAATTATACTGAGACCACGGTGGCTGTATTGGCATATGTGAATAAAGTTATGGCTGTCATAGTTGTGACGTGTATATTCATGACGTAGGCACGGATGACGCAGACTTCATGCAAGTAGGCTGGATGAGCTGAGATTCTTGGTGACGTCATGATTTTGTTCGAGAAGGATCTGAGATTTACGACGCAGTCGCAGGGAAGCAAGGAATTGTGCTGAGGAAGAAGTTACGCTATTGGAGGAGAGGCTCGAACCAATGAATGATAGTTTGGAGGGAGACGGAGATTACTGAAATTACCATATTTAATTACTTTTGGCATGCAGAATTGTGGAAATCTATTTTCAGTTATGGCATTGATTTGGAATTTTGAAGAAATTAATTATGAGTTTTTGAAATTTGAAAATCCGTCAAGTATAGCCAAAGTTAGAACTTCTAGCAATGACGGAGGAACAAGCTATGGTAGGGATTGATACGCCCCCTAAGAAGTTGATAAAAGGCCTTGCACTGCAGAGAGGAGGTTCTCAAGTTCTCAAGTTCTCACGTCTCATGTCTCATGTCTCATGGCTCAGTTCTCATGTCTCATGTCTCAGAGCTCAGGGCTCATTTCTCATTCTCATATTGTCAGACTTCGAGTTCTTAATTCCGATAGAACAAGTATATATTAGTCAGTGAAGCAAGTCGTCATTAGCAAGTGTGGTAGAGCCCACAGCATCGAACAAGCATTGAGCGTGCAGCAGTGCAATTTTACGGTTACTAAAACTAGGCGAAGTTGGAGCGCACATATAAACGAGTCTACAAGATTATCTATCAAGAGTTAGCTACTGCATTTATGCTCATTCAATTGTGCATTACAATATTGAGGCGTGTACGAAAGTTGAACATTTTCACTATTATACTTTGGAAGATATTCGCATTTTAAGACTGCAGACAAAAGTGATTTTCTCGACACCTGAGAAGCACTTTTATAATACCACATTCTACGCTACGGCTGACACATGCATTGCAACCGTGATACTGAAGATTACATTTGGTGATACAACGCTACATTCTACAATGGAACTATATAATCTGGCAGTACTTTCGACTATTATTATAACGGAAGTGGAGATGGAAGACTAAAACTTTAATGCAATTGGGACATATATCAATGGAGTGAAATAGCAGCATGGAGCTTCGTTAATCGTCATTCTACAAAAGCGAGCATGTAGTGAACATCCAACTACACTCATGCATCGTAATCCATCGCTGAATTACATCAAATGGCAGTGGAAATATCTTCATACTCCACAATTATGAACATTTCTGCGGAAATAATTGCAATAAACTTCATGGCGAATTTCTACCAGAACTTCAGGAAACTTTCAAGAGAGGCCAGGGTGGACCCGGCTCACACAGAAGAGTTTTGCCAGAAGGATGTCTATCGTCTACACGGAGCAGTGCATTTTCCGGAGGAGGAAACTGTTCTATTCTCCGAGGGCGCAGGTTCCAGGTTCGAGGTCGGAGCACATCTTTACGGTGGTGAAATGGAACCAACAGCAGTCTTCTTTGGAAATTTTCTTCTAGAACTTCAATCAACAGATAAGGTAGTCGTGAACGTTTCTTGATTTATTTGAGCCATTTAGCGATATCTGAGCAACCATTTTCCCCATATTTTTTGTCCCATATATTTTGCCCCATATTCTTGCTTGATATTTCTGTACTCTGTACATTTTGCTGATTTATGCCTTTTTTCTACGTTTTATTGAGACATTATTATATCATTGGCATATTTATATAATTTTGGATCAGTTGAGACTGATAATATATACTCTTTCAGTAATTTGCATATTTTTGTAGTCACGATTTGACTGTAAAATTAACGATTTTCTATGGCAAATTTGAATTCAGACAGCGTGTCATTTTATTAAAGTAATTCTATTCAGTAAATTACTTTGACCAATTTTCTGTCATCCTCAAGAAAGAAGAATGATTAAAAGATTTTAGAGCGTTAAAATCTACTACTTTATCGACGATCTTAGAAATACTAGTCGTTTTATGAACATGATTGCAACATAGACATTTATCGTCAATTCTGAAATACCATTGCATTATAGACAATTTTATGAAATATGAACTTTGAGTACGATTTATTGAGTACACTATAGTAATGAACATTTGATAGGAGTTTTTCTCAATTGTAGATTGGAACAATAATGTTTGCAGTCCACAGTCTAATTGTATTCTATTCGATTATTTATGCAGTTTAGATGAACTTTGATGGAAGATAGTATTTTTATACTGCGATACTTTGATGATATTAATCTCAATTTTGATAGACCAGGGAGGCGTGTCTAATCGTATTTGCTATTAAATTTATTTGTGACTGTCAAATTTTTACTTCATATCGATTCATGAATGAAACCCACGAAGGTTAAATATAATAACAGTTTTTGATACAATTGATGAATATAAGAATTTTTAAAGAGGAACTATGGATGTATAATCGTTAGTTCAGTGGACGTGTAAAAGTCGCTGATGAATAATGCCCTGTAATAAGTGAAGGAGGTTCCCACAGTAATATTGATGAAGATGATGAATTTATAAGTGGAGGTTTTTTGTGTGTATTGTGGAAGATTTTGATGCCATATATATTGAGATATATGATGAATTATGGGCCAATTTTGGTGCAATTTTGTGCGTTTTGGGCGAGGTATTTTTCCGCTGAGTGTATTGTTCAGATCCATTGAAAATTATTCATGTGAAGTTACTGTTAAAATTAACAAGAGTGTTTAAATAATTTGAGATAACGATTTTGAATGGAGGTTACCGTCACAAATAATAATAATTATTATTTAATCTTATTAAACCTGAATCTAAAATTTAAATATAACTAACCTTTATTGGTCGATTATATCACCACGATTTAAGTAATTATCAACCGGATAAACGTGTGGTTTAATGTATTTCTAATATAAATAATATAAATAATGTAAATAACTATGTAAATATCTTTAATAATAATTTGAAACGAACGGGATTAATAGAGGCGTGTATAAATTTTTCAATTGTCGTTTGACAATGTTATAAACAATTTAAAATGTTATAAATTATTAATGAACATTTTGTTATAAACATTAAGCGTTTTCGTTATTATACTCTAAACAACGCTAGTTCAACAATTGGAATATACAATTAAACAAGTTTTGGGATTATTAGAGTAATCCATTGACATTTGAACGGAGCATTTAAAAGATTTGCGTGATAATATTTGAGTTGAGATGTGAACATTTAAAGTGTTTTGAAAAGGAGCTAGGCTCTGAGGTAACTAGCATATGCTAACATTGGGTGGACAGGTGCGTCCATTTGACGAAGCAAGCATGCGACACGGTGCAGGGTGTATTGCAGGTGGCCAGATAACTGAATGATAGAGGCCAAGGTCATCTACATAGCAGCCTTGTGGTTATAAATAAAATGTGAAGTTCATGAACAAGGAAACAAATGCTTTATGTCTCGTCCCAGCTCCCTTATCCATTCCAATGTGCATTGTTGTTATTATTACGTTCTTTTGAGCTAGAGAAAGCTGAATTTTTGTATGTGAAGTCTACAAGTCCTACAGGAGGACATGGTTGCATTGACAATGGCTTCTGATTGCCACGTATATTTTGTTGTTAAATTTTGTTATATTTTTCTTTATGTGAAAAAAATTATTGTGCAGTTTAAATTTTCTTGTTTCCGTCTTGGTTCATTTTAAATATCGTGGTGGAGGTTATTGTGAGGGCATACTATTAAGTGATCCAGTTGAAAACCCAGACCCGAGATTAAATTGAATAGGTAAGTAAAAGGTAAGTATGAACCCCCGTATATTTTGGTGTGTTCCACAATAATTTCATGTTAACTACTGTGCTCTAATCTCGGTAGTATCTGTCAGTGCCATTTTCATTGATGTAGCAATGCCGGTGCGATTGATTATTGGCAATCCGATTGAGGGGGCGGATTTCTGACAGCCTACTATCCGGATTATCGGGGACAGTAAGATTGGCACCGCTATTTCGTGGGGCTCGAAAAAACTGGATTACCAGGTTGAACGCCAGTTGGATTGGTACAATCAACGTGTGGAGTGTTCGAATAACATTGGATTACCAAGTTATCGATGTCAATGGGATTGTGAAGACTCAAATAAAGAGGTTGATTCTTTGTTAGATGTCTTGGCCAATTGTAGAATTTGAGAGTGTGATTATATAGGGATTAAATGTTGTGTTGTATTAGGAAAATTACACTCAGAAAAGATCAGATCTTATACAACCTGAGAGAGGTTAAATAGGCTGGAAACTTAGAAAAATCGCCTATGATCTGGAGTCTTATTTTATTTGACCGGCTTATGACATGTTTAGTCATATTAAAGATAAAATTAAACTATTTGGATTGTAAATGTAAATTATTTGTGTTAGGATATTTAGAATGAACCAAAGAAATTTTAACATGTGCTTGAGTTTGTTTCAACATGAAGTGTCTACGAAAGTTAATTATAAGGTAATCATAAGTTAGATTTAAGACAGAAAATTGCTCAAACTTTATATATGGTGAAAGATGTTGCTCAGATGTTGTTATCTTGCTCTGTTTGATGTATGTCCCTAAAGCAGTCTATTATTGAAATATTATTGAGATGGCAGATGAGAGTATGAGAAAGATGTTGGAGGAGATGGAAGCTAGGAATGCTAGTCGAATGAAGCAGATGCTGAATGAAAGTGTGAGGGAGATGGAAGCTAGGAATACTAGTCGAATGGAGGAGAATATGAAAGTTCTTCAGACCAGTTCTGCAAACTTGGAAAATATTGTGTCGCGTTTACAGACCAGTACCCAGGGAATCAAGAATGCCGTGACTGACATTCATAAAGATGTCTCGGATGTTAAAGTAGATGTATCCAATGTCCATAAAGATTTATCCAATGTCCATAAAGATGTCTCAGATGTTAAAATAGATTTATCCAATGTCCATAAAGATGTCTCAGATGTTAAGATTGATGATTCCAATGTACATAAAGACCTTAATATGTTGAATCTTGATGTTGCTAATGTCCGGGGTGATATTTCATGTGCTAGAGCAGAAGTAATCGTTGTTAGGAATGATGTTGCTACTGTACAAGACAAGGTAGAAGAAGTTCAAAAAGAGATAAGAAATGTTCGAACCGATATGTCAAACGTTCAAGTAGACATAAATAATATTCATTCTGATGTTAATGATATGCAAAGCGATATCAATAAGATGCAAATAGAAGTTAATACAGTTTTTGTAGACATTGCCAAAGTTCAAACTGATGTTAATAAGGTTAGAGAAGAAATTGAAACTTCAAAAACGCTTTGTACTCGTAACATTAGTGTTTTAACAACTAGATTGGTTGACGAGTCTGTTAGGACAAGAGCTTCACTAGCTGGAATAAAACATGATGTAGAGGTCATGAGAACCCAAGTCTTAGATCATAATCGTTTACTTAAGGAAGACATTGAAGTAGATATTGCTGAAATGTTAACTGCAAATGTAACGGTTTGGAAAGATGAATGGAACAGGTCAAGTGGGAAACATGTCAATCAGATTCAGGAGCGAATTGAACGAAAACGCTTTGTACTCGTAACATTAGTGTTTTAACAACTAGATTGGTTGACGAGTCTGTTAGGACAAGAGCTTCACTAGCTGGAATAAAACATGATGTAGAGGTCATGAGAACCCAAGTCTTAGATCATAATCGTTTACATAAGGAAGACATTGAAGTAGATATTGCTGAAATGTTAACTGCAAATGTAACGGTTTGGAAAGATGAATGGAACAGGTCAAGTGGGAAACATGTCAATCAGATTCAGGAGCGAATTGAACGAAAACTTGCCAGTACACAAGTAGATATAAATAATGAGGTAGTTCAAATTAGAAAGGACTTGAATATAAGCATGGATTCGCTATCGGAAAAGCAGGTAGAGGATAGAACTCAAATAGGTCAGGACGTGCAAGCATTAAAAACCGCGTTAGAGGAACAAATTCATAAGGTTGTCTCTGATGTCAATGAAACTACGAGCAAACTTCAGAATTTGAAACTAGGAGAAGCTAGCATGTTGGAAACGTATAAAGAAGAGTTGATTAGGAACGTCATCACGGAAATCACAGATAAGGATCCAGAAGGGTTGACTTGTGAAGATAATAGAAATTACGTGAGAAGATGTAACCTCGCTACTGAAGAGAGAGATATTAGTCCTGAGGAACGTATATTCAGATTCCGGGAAGAAGAAGAGGATAGGAATATTGAACCTGAATGGAAATATCGTGATAGTGGGAAGAATTACATGGATTCATATCCAAGAAATATGACAGTCATCCGAAACTTTGAGGACAAGCCTCAGAAATTTAGTAATACAGATAGTCTAACACCGATAGAGTATATCAGAAACCTGAAAGACTATTTTATTGAAGCCCATATTCCAAGAGAAAGATAAATGAGAATCGTAGAAAGATTTCTAGATGGAGGACCGCTTGAGTGGTTCAGTGCATTTCGGTACACTTTTAGTAATTTCGATGAATTTGCAGAGGCACTGATAAAACGATTCTGGTCAATAGAAGCACAAAATTCATTAAGAGCTGAGGTATACTCGAGGAAGTATTCGGGTACTCTTCCAACACGGTACGCTGATTTCTTCACGAGCCAGTTATCGCGCTTGAGATTTTTACAACCCCCATTGTCGACAGAGCAGTTGATAGATGCTATTTCTCGTATGTTACCTGTGGAGGTGAGAAGGCTTATTATATCGTCAAATATCAGGGATTTGACCAGTATGGACGAACTATTGAGAAGGCTTGATTACACGAGTCCGATGCCAAATTTGGTTCAAAAAGGTCAGAGGCACGAATTCAAAGACATTAATACAGTCTACATGGATCAAGTTCAGCAAACTGATACGCCTGCTGAAGAGAAAACTGAAAATGTAGGTCCTCACAGGAACAATTATTTTCGCAACAACAGATCACAAGGTTACCGTCCATATCAGCAAAGACGAGGCTGGAATAACAACAGAGGCAACTATAATAACGGAAGAGGTAGATATTATAATAACAATGGGTACAATAGGAACTACAACAGAAATAACCAGTACCAGAATCGGAATCAGAATTCTCAAGGTCAGGTTATGACACCGGACAAGTATCAAGAGAGAGAGAAATAAAGTCAGCAGTATTTGAAGGAGTTAAGAGAGAAGGAAGCTGAAAACCAGAAGAAAAGACAGGATGTAGTGATCGATCCTGGTCCTTCTACAAGCCAGCAGAATTTGGAAAACAGGAATACAGGACAGAAGAGAAAGTAGAGAGGAGAGAATGCATTAGCCACACACAACCCAGAGAAGAAGAGACTTATGATTAAGGAACATAGAGGAAATATCATATAAGAGTAGAATTATAATTCAATTTCGTGTTCAAGTGAATTCAGATATTTATAACTGAGTTTAAAAACAATTTGCAACTGTTTTTAAAACGTGGTGAAGGGAGAATGCCCCCGTAAATTGAATTATACTGAGACCACGGTGGCTGTATTGGCATATGTGAATAAAGTTATGGCTGTCATAGTTGTGACGTGTATATTCATGACGTAGGCACGGATGACGCAGACTTCATGCAAGTAGGCTGGATGAGCTGAGATTCTTGGTGACGTCATGATTTTGTTCGAGAAGGATCTGAGATTTACGACGCAGTCGCAGGGAAGCAAGGAATTGTGCTGAGGAAGAAGTTACGCTATTGGAGGAGAGGCTCGAACCAATGAATGATAGTTTGGAGGGAGACGGAGATTACTGAAATTACCATATTTAATTACTTTTGGCATGCAGAATTGTGGAAATCTATTTTCAGTTATGGCATTGATTTGGAATTTTGAAGAAATTAATTATGAGTTTTTGAAATTTGAAAATCCGTCAAGTATAGCCAAAGTTAGAACTTCTAGCAATGACGGAGGAACAAGCTATGGTAGGGATTGATACGCCCCCTAAGAAGTTGATAAAAGGCCTTGCACTGCAGAGAGGAGGTTCTCAAGTTCTCAAGTTCTCACGTCTCATGTCTCATGTCTCATGGCTCAGTTCTCATGTCTCATGTCTCAGAGCTCAGGGCTCATTTCTCATTCTCATATTGTCAGACTTCGAGTTCTTAATTCCGATAGAACAAGTATATATTAGTCAGTGAAGCAAGTCGTCATTAGCAAGTGTGGTAGAGCCCACAGCATCGAACAAGCATTGAGCGTGCAGCAGTGCAATTTTACGGTTACTAAAACTAGGCGAAGTTGGAGCGCACATATAAACGAGTCTACAAGATTATCTATCAAGAGTTAGCTACTGCATTTATGCTCATTCAATTGTGCATTACAATATTGAGGCGTGTACGAAAGTTGAACATTTTCACTATTATACTTTGGAAGATATTCGCATTTTAAGACTGCAGACAAAAGTGATTTTCTCGACACCTGAGAAGCACTTTTATAATACCACATTCTACGCTACGGCTGACACATGCATTGCAACCGTGATACTGAAGATTACATTTGGTGATACAACGCTACATTCTACAATGGAACTATATAATCTGGCAGTACTTTCGACTATTATTATAACGGAAGTGGAGATGGAAGACTAAAACTTTAATGCAATTGGGACATATATCAATGGAGTGAAATAGCAGCATGGAGCTTCGTTAATCGTCATTCTACAAAAGCGAGCATGTAGTGAACATCCAACTACACTCATGCATCGTAATCCATCGCTGAATTACATCAAATGGCAGTGGAAATATCTTCATACTCCACAATTATGAACATTTCTGCGGAAATAATTGCAATAAACTTCATGGCGAATTTCTACCAGAACTTCAGGAAACTTTCAAGAGAGGCCAGGGTGGACCCGGCTCACACAGAAGAGTTTTGCCAGAAGGATGTCTATCGTCTACACGGAGCAGTGCATTTTCCGGAGGAGGAAACTGTTCTATTCTCCGAGGGCGCAGGTTCCAGGTTCGAGGTCGGAGCACATCTTTACGGTGGTGAAATGGAACCAACAGCAGTATTCTTTGGAAATTTTCTTCTAGAACTTCAATCAACAGATAAGGTAGTCGTGAACGTTTCTTGATTTATTTGAGCCATTTAGCGATATCTGAGCAACCATTTTCCCCATATTTTTTGTCCCATATATTTTGCCCCATATTCTTGCTTGATATTTCTGTACTCTGTACATTTTGCTGATTTATGCCTTTTTTCTACGTTTTATTGAGACATTATTATATCATTGGCATATTTATATAATTTTGGATCAGTTGAGACTGATAATATATACTCTTTCAGTAATTTGCATATTTTTGTAGTCACGATTTGACTGTAAAATTAACGATTTTCTATGGCAAATTTGAATTCAGACAGCGTGTCATTTTATTAAAGTAATTCTATTCAGTAAATTACTTTGACCAATTTTCTGTCATCCTCAAGAAAGAAGAATGATTAAAAGATTTTAGAGCGTTAAAATCTACTACTTTATCGACGATCTTAGAAATAC
Source organism: Meconema thalassinum (assembly GCA_946902985.2). Taxonomy (NCBI): domain Eukaryota; kingdom Metazoa; phylum Arthropoda; class Insecta; order Orthoptera; family Tettigoniidae; genus Meconema; species Meconema thalassinum. The sequence goes on from OX336400.1 coordinate 138,018,310, forward strand.
TAGTCGTTTTATGAACATGATTGCAACATAGACATTTATCGTCAATTCTGAAATACCATTGCATTATAGACAATTTTATGAAATATGAACTTTGAGTACGATTTATTGAGTACACTATAGTAATGAACATTTGATAGGAGTTTTTCTCAATTGTAGATTGGAACAATAATTTTTGCAGTCCACAGTCTAATTGTATTCTATTCGATTATTTATGCAGTTTAGATGAACTTTGATGGAAGATAGTATTTTTATACTGCGATACTTTGATGATATTAACCTCAATTTTGATAGACCAGGGAGGCGTGTCTAATCGTATTTGCTATTAAATGTATTTGTGACTGTCAAATTTTTACTTCATATCGATTCATGAATGAAACCCACGAAGGTTAAATATAATAACAGTTTTTGATACAATTGATGAATATAAGAATTTTTAAAGAGGAACTATGGATGTATAATCGTTAGTTCAGTGGACGTGTAAAAGTCGCTGATGAATAATGCCCTGTAATAAGTGAAGGAGGTTCCCACAGTAATATTGATGAAGATGATGAATTTATAAGTGGAGGTTTTTTGTGTGTATTGTGGAAGATTTTGATGCCATATATATTGAGATATATGATGAATTATGGGCCAATTTTGGTGCAATTTTGTGCGTTTTGAGCGAGGTATTTTTCCGCTGAGTGTATTATTCAGGTCCATTGAAAATTATTCATGTGAAGTTACTGTTAAAATTAACAAAAGTGTTTAAATAATTTGAGATAACGATTTTGAATGGAGGTTACCGTCACAAATAATAATTATTATTATTTAATCTTATTAAACCTGAATCTAAAATTTAAATATAACTAACCTTTATTGGTCGATTATATCACCACGATTTAAGTAATTATCAACCGGATAAACGTGTGGTTTAATGTATTTCTAATATAAATAATATAAATAATGTAAATAACTATGTAAATATCTTTAATAATAATTTGAAACGAACGGGATTAATAGAGGCGTGTATAAATTTTTCAATTGTCGTTTGACAATGTTATAAACAATTTAAAATGTTATAAATTATTAATGAACATTTTGTTATAAACATTAAGCGTTTTCGTTATTATACTCTAAACAACGCTAGTTCAACAATTGGAATATACAATTAAACAAGTTTTGGGATTATTAGAGTAATCCATTGACATTTGAACGGAGCATTTAAAAGATTTGCGTGATAATATTTGAGTTGAGATGTGAACATTTAAAGTGTTTTGAAAAGGAGCTAGGCTCTGAGGTAACTAGCATATGCTAACATTGGGTGGACAGGTGCGTCCATTTGACGAAGCAAGCATGCGACACGGTGCAGGGTGTATTGCAGGTGGCCAGATAACTGAATGATAGAGGCCAAGGTCATCTACATAGCAGCCTTGCGGTTATAAATAAAATGTGAAGTTCATGAACAAGGAAACAAATGCTTTATGTCTCGTCCCAGCTCCCTTATCCATTCCAATGTGCATTGTTGTTATTATTACGTTCTTTTGAGCTAGAGAAAGCTGAATTTTTGTATGTGAAGTCTACAAGTCCTACAGGAGGACAGGGTTGCATTTGACAATGGCTTCTGATTGCCACGTATATTTTGTTGTTAAATTTTGTTATATTTTTCTTTATGTGAAAAAAATTATTGTGCAGTTTAAATTTTCTTGTTTCCGTCTTGGTTCATTTTAAATATCGTGGTGGAGGTTATTGTGAGGGCATACTATTAAGTGATCCAGTTGAAAACCCAGACCCGAGATTAAATTGAATAGGTAAGTAAAAGGTAAGTATGAACCCCCGTATATTTTGGTGTGTTCCACAATAATTTCTTGTTAACTACTGTGCTCTAATCTCGGTAGTATCTGTCAGTGCCATTTTCATTGATGTAGCTATGCCGGTGCGATTGATTATTGGCAATCCGATTGAGGGGGCGGATTTCTGACAGCCTACTATCCGGATTATCGGGGACAGTAAGATTGGCACCGCTATTTCGTGGGGCTCGAAAAAACTGGATTACCAGGTTGAACGCCAGTTGGATTGGTACAATCAACGTGTGGAGTGTTCGAATAACATTGGATTACCAAGTTATCGATGTCAATGGGATTGTGAAGACTCAAATAAAGAGGTTGATTCTTTGTTAGATGTCTTGGCTAATTGTAGAATTTGAGAGTGTGATTATATAGGGATTAAATGTTGTGTTGTATTAGGAAAATTACACTCAGAAAAGATCAGATCTTATACAACCTGAGAGAGGTTAAATAGGCTGGAAACTTAGAAAAATCGCCTATGATCTGGAGTCTTATTTTATTTGACCGGCTTATGACATGTTTAGTCATATTAAAGATAAAATTAAACTATTTGGATTGTAAATGTAAATTATTTGTGTTAGGATATTTAGAATGAACCAAAGAAATTTTAACATGTGCTTGAGTTTGTTTCAACATGAAGTGTCTACGAAAGTTAATTATAAGGTAATCATAAGTTAGATTTAAGACAGAAAATTGCTCAAACTTTATATATGGTGTAAGATGTTGCTCAGATGTTGTTATCTTGCTCTGTTTGATGTATGTCCCTAAAGCAGTCTATTATTGAAATATTATTGAGATGGCAGATGAGAGTATGAGAAAGATGTTGGAGGAGATGGAAGCTAGGAATGCTAGTCGAATGAAGCAGATGCTGAATGAAAGTGTGAGGGAGATGGAAGCTAGGAATACTAGTCGAATGGAGGAGAATATGAAAGTTCTTCAGACCAGTTCTGCAAACTTGGAAAATAATGTGTCGCGTTTACAGACCAGTACCCAGGGAATCCAGAATGCCGTGACTGACATTCATAAAGATGTCTCGGATGTTAAAGTAGATGTATCCAATGTCTATAAAGATTTATCCAATGTCCATAAAGATGTCTCAGATGTTAAAATAGATTTATCCAATGTCCATAAAGATGTCTCAGATGTTAAGATTGATGTTTCCAATGTACATAAGGACCTTAATATGTTGAATCTTGATGTTGCTAATGTCCGGGGTGATATTTCATGTGCTAGAGCAGAAGTAATCGTTGTTAGGAATGATGTTGCTACTGTACAAGACAAGGTAGAAGAAGTTCAAAAAGAGATTAGAAATGTTCGAACCGATGTGTCAAACGTTCAAGTAGACATAAATAATATTCATTCTGATGTTAATGATATGCAAAGCGATATCAATAAGATGCAAATAGAAGTTAATACAGTTTTTGTAGACATTGCCAAAGTTCAAACTGATGTTAATAAGGTTAGAGAAGAAATTGAAACTTCAAAAACGCTTTGTACTCGTAACATTAGTGTTTTAACAACTAGATTGGTTGACGAGTCTGTTAGGACAAGAGCTTCACTAGCTGGAATAAAACATGATGTAGAGGTCATGAGAACCCAAGTCTTAGATCATAATCGTTTACTTAAGGAAGACATTGAAGTAGATATTGCTGAAATGTTAACTGCAAATGTAACGGTTTGGAAAGATGAATGGAACAGGTCAAGTGGGAAACATGTCAATCAGATTCAGGAGCGAATTGAACGAAAACTTGCCAGTACACAAGTAGATATAAATAATGAGGTAGTTCAAATTAGAAAGGACTTGAATATAAGCATGGATTCGCTATCGGAAAAGCAGGTAGAGGATAGAACTCAAATAGGTCAGGACGTGCAAGCATTAAAAACCGCGTTAGAGGAACAAATTCATAAGGTTGTCTCTGATGTCAATGAAACTACGAGCAAACTTCAGAATTTGAAACTAGGAGAAGCTAGCATGTTGGAAACGTATAAAGAAGAGTTGATTAGGAACGTCATCACGGAAATCACAGATAAGGATCCAGAAGGGTTGACTTGTGAAGATAATAGAAATTACGTGAGAAGATGTAACCTCGCTACTGAAGAGAGAGATATTAGTCCTGAGGAACGTATATTCAGATTCCGGGAAGAAGAAGAGGATAGGAATATTGAACCTGAATGGAAATATCGTGATAGTGGGAAGAATTACATGGATTCATATCCAAGAAATATGACAGTCATCCGAAACTTTGAGGACAAGCCTCAGAAATTTAGTAATACAGATAGTCTAACACCGATAGAGTATATCAGAAACCTGAAAGACTATTTTATTGAAGCCCATATTCCAAGAGAAAGATAAATGAGAATCGTAGAAAGATTTCTAGATGGAGGACCGCTTGAGTGGTTCAGTGCATTTCGGTACACTTTTAGTAATTTCGATGAATTTGCAGAGGCACTGATAAAACGATTCTGGTCAATAGAAGCACAAAATTCATTAAGAGCTGAGGTATACTCGAGGAAGTATTCGGGTACTCTTCCAACACGGTACGCTGATTTCTTCACGAGCCAGTTATCGCGCTTGAGATTTTTACAACCCCCATTGTCGACAGAGCAGTTGATAGATGCTATTTCTCGTATGTTACCTGTGGAGGTGAGAAGGCTTATTATATCGTCAAATATCAGGGATTTGACCAGTATGGACGAACTGTTGAGAAGGCTTGATTACACGAGTCCGATGCCAAATTTGGTTCAAAAAGGTCAGAGGCACGAATTCAAAGACATTAATACAGTCTACATGGATCAAGTTCAGCAAACTGATACGCCTGCTGAAGAGAAAACTGAAAATGTAGGTCCTCACAGGAACAATTATTTTCGCAACAACAGATCACAAGGTTACCGTCCATATCAGCAAAGACGAGGCTGGAATAACAATAGAGGGAACTATAATAACGGAAGAGGTAGATATTATAATAACAATGGGTACAATAGGAACTACAACAGAAATAACCAGTACCAGAATCGGAATCAGAATTCTCAAGGTCAGGTTATGACACCGGACAAGTATCAAGAGAGAGAGAAATAAAGTCAGCAGTATTTGAAGGAGTTAAGGGAGAAGGAAGCTGAAAACCAGAAGAAAAGACGGGATGTAGTTATCGATCCTGGTCCTTCTACAAGCCAGCAGAATTTGGAAAACAGGAATACAGGACAGAAGAGAAAGTAGAGAGGAGAGAATGCATTAGCCACACACAACCCAGAGAAGAAGAGACTTATGATTAAGGAACATAGAGGAAATATCATATAAGAGTAGAATTATAATTCCATTTCGTGTTCAAGTGAATTCAGATATTTATAACTGAGTTTAAAAACAATTTGCAACTGTTTTTAAAACGTGGTGAAGGGAGAATGCCCCCGTAAATTGAATTATACTGAGACCACGGTGGCTGTATTGGCATATGTGAATAAAGTTATGGCTGTCATAGTTGTGACGTGTATATTCATGACGTAGGCACGGATGACGCAGACTTCATGCAAGTAGGCTGGATGAGCTGAGATTCTTGGTGACGTCATGATTTTGTTCGAGAAGGATATGAGATTTACGACGCAGTCGCAGGGAAGCAAGGAATTGTGCTGAGGAAGAAGTTACGCTATTGGAGGAGAGGCTCGAACCAATGAATGATAGTTTGGAGGGAGACGGAGATTACTGAAATTACCATATTTAATTACTTTTGGCATGCAGAATTGAGGAAATCTATTTTCAGTTATGGCATTGATTTGGAATTTTGAAGAAATTAATTATGAGTTTTTGAAATTTGAAAATCCGTCAAGTATAGCCAAAGTTAGAACTTCTAGCAATGACGGAGGAACAAACTATGGTAGGGATGGATACGCCCCTTAAGAAGTTGATAAAAGGCCTTGCACAGCAGAGAGGAGGTTCTTGGGTAGTTTATTGGCTGAGGAATAACCCACCCACCAAGGGAAGATGATTAAGAGAAGGAAGTAGATTTTGGATTGGAGAGAAAGGATAGAAAAATAGGAGGAGAGTCCCACAAAATTAATAAGTTTAACTTTAAACACACTTAGAAGCGGTTGCAACTGCAAATTAACTCTCTGATAGCTAAAGTAGGTGCGAGCTTGGTCGAAGCTAACGGGAACCGCAGCTAAGACTTGGGCAGTTTGCCAGAGAGAGGCTGTAGTGTATTTCCTCCCAAGCATGCATAAAAGTACTATAGGGAAGGGTGATAGTCTGGCAAGACAAATGGTAAAAGCTTTATTGAGTATGAACGAGGGCATAAACCTAGGAAGAGCTAGGAAAGCCAGGATCTTGCCTAACTGTAGTATCAGAGAAATGATGAATCCAAAAACAAATATTTAATTTATTTAACAATTCAAAGAAGTTTGAGGAAATTAACAAGCGTGTAATATAATTTGGACAAACATAGTTCATTTGAACTTTTTAACAAATGGGGTCGCAGACCTCTCAACATTAAACGTTTGCTCCAGGCAATTGACAATTTACAAGGTTTCAAACCTTACATGTTTCTAAAATCTTTATAAGATTTAAACAAATAAACAATGAAGCAATTAAAGTTTGAACGTGAATTGGAGTACAAAGAGTGCACCTTAAAAAATTCTTGAGAGAATGTTCTAGAGAAAGTGACAACTTCGAAAATAACAATAATAAAAACATGAAAAATAAGATAGAAGTTCTTACAACTTCTTATATTTATACAGAATTACTATATGAGAATTATACAAAAGAGGGCAGGTCACTTACTGTGAAACCTGAAGAAAGTGAAAAGGAAAGTTCTAGACTTTCCAAGTTTGAGCAGGAATCACTAGCCAAATGGGACAGTTTCCATTTCGTGAAACCTGAACATGACTCGCTCAAGAGTTTAAGGAATTGTTTTCCCTGATTATAGGAAAGGAACAATGTGAATTTGAAACTTGTATCACACAAGCAATAATGCAGAATTTAATTAATGTTAAACTAGCAAAGTTGGAAGGGCACTTCGTGAGTGACACCTTATAGAAAAGTTACAATTTTATTAATATGGGTGGTTAGTAGAAGGTTGAGGAAAGATCATTCGGATATAGGATCAATGCTCATGGCCGTATTTAATATAAACGGACGATCGCGACGCGGTAGAAACGTGGAGCAAGCACTGGTTATCACTGTAGTCTATAAAGATGGATGCAAAGTTCACTATAGAAACACTAAAGTTTATGAGAAAGAAAGTTATTGCAATTATGGAAATAACTGATTGCACTATATAGGTGAGAGTCTATTTCTTGAAAAAGTTGTGATTTACAATTAATTGTACCATAAAACATTCCAGTGGTTCCAGCGGTGGAAGAAAGTTAGCTATTGCAAAAATTTGTAAGGAAGATTCCTCATTTTAAATATTATTGTCACAAGTGAGTGAAAAATACTTGACGGCAAGACTCGCAGATAGAGTACAAGATCTCGAAGGTTCCAGAACGACCTTAGTAGTAAAATGGGGTTGAGAAAGCCAACGGAGGAACTAGCTTGATGAATTATAGATAGCGGGTATTAGGTAATATCCCACGTAGTGAGAAGATTTCTCATTTGTATAGCTTAAGAAAAGCTCTTTTTTAGTAAGGTTGGCTTATACAAGCGAAAGCTCAACATGGCAAATCCCACGAAGAATGATTTTTTCCCCAAAATAAATACTTTCACACTGTCTATAAAAGTATCATTAAAAGCACGTGGAAGTTAAAACCATGAAGATGAGGTTAAAACTTTTAAAATGGTACTTATCTTGATTTCATGTTGAAGGCGAAGTTCCGTATGACGATAACTACTTTGCCAACATGGCGTAGAAGAGAGTATGCCTCTTGGTTTGAGGAGGCTAGCTCGAGAGAAGCTTTAACTGATCGAGTCAACTGCCGACTGAGAAGTGAGACCTGCTCAACGGAACACGGAGGGACCAAGGAAGGGGAAAAGAGTGGGGGGTAGGAGACAAAAGGAGAACATATAAGCATTGCCAATGTTACAACAAAAAAATGATCTTCTCATGCTGAGCCGGTCTTCAAAGAGTTGATAACAGATGATACTAGCGCAGCATGGTGAGTAAAGAAGTAGACGTAGTCTTCTTGCTCAAGGAGACAATAGCTGGCGATGGTAACAGGATCTGGTGGCCAAATGGATAAGGAATTCCTCTTGCGCGAGGAAGAGTTGAAGAGCTTCAGAGATTCGCTGCTATATGACGCTAGGTGGGTCACAGAATATATATCTGGAACAGACTCATAAAAGATATAAGCGACCTGAACCCCTAAGAGAAAACAGAAGATCACTGTTGGTGTTTGACAAAGAGGAAGGAAAGAACATGCAAAAGCATTGAAAATTATAATCTCTGGTACCGTGTATTCCAAGAATGCACCATACTGGGAGAGGCAAACACCAACAGGGAACAAGAAAAACAAGTAAACATTTAAAGGTAATAAGCAATTGCGGAGAAGTAGTCTTGTGATCTGACCATTAGTGGTCAAGACTCTGACTACCCTGACTCTCCCATCTCTTCCAGGATAACACTTGGTCACTCTTCCAAAAGGCCAGACTAGGGGGGGGGGGTGAAACATCCCTAACTAAGACCAAGTCTCCCACTTTAATGTCGGGACTGGAAAAAAAACCACTTCTGCCTCCGTTGCAAAGAAGTTAAATATTCCAAGTTCCACCTCTTCAAAAGGAATTGCGGAGGGCTTCAAGTTTACGCCAAACAATAGGTAGATTGGAATCCCTGTAAGAATTAGGAAGGGGAGGAGGGGCAGAGAGAGAAGTGCCGATAAGGAAGTGACCAGGGGTGAGTGGAAGTAGGTCATCAGGGTCATTGGAAATCGGAGTTAAAGGGCGAGAGTTAACAATACCTTCAATCAGAAAATAACTAGAAGCTGCGGGAAATAAGGCACTAGTAAAGATTGCGATACGATGAGAAAGAAGAATTGACAAGTTTAAACAAAGCGTATAGAGACAAGTACATCTATTCAGGATAAGAATATACCAAATAAACAAAGAAACTATGCGAGTAAAAAGCAAGAACGCCATAGGTAACAAACGAGTAGCCATAAACAATGACCTCAAGTTGTAATGAGTATCAAAGGGGTTACTCAGAAAAATACTTAAGTCAGCGAGAAACGTGACGTGACAAGTATAAATGCAAAAACACATCGAATGTGACGACGAGAAAAAACAAGTTTTTTCATCAATGAACATTAAGATCGCAAAATATGTAAGCAAAGTGAAATACATGAGCACGTGAGAAATACGCAACGAAGTTTTGAAACAAGGATCGAAGCAGTTATAGAATACGAGCATGAGTAATTGGAAGACACAGGCAAGCGCGGCCTTGACACACATAGTACAATGAGATAAGGCATATAAATAGCTGAAAGAGTCCTTAACTGTAACAAGTTTATTTTGGGAAGTAGGTGAACGGCTTCTGTACTTGCAGTAGCGACTCGCCAGACAATGGTTGGCAATCAGCCAGAGTTGAGATAAGAGAAACTTGCTTTGACCTTTAGCAAGCATACAGGAAATGAACAGTGACTTGACCTTCCTCGGGCTTGTATACAAACAAGTTTGAAAAACAAGTAGTTCGGAATAAACAAACAACATTTGTTGAATCAGCTGTGACTTAAAGCAGATATTCAGGTTGTACGGCATGCAGTCAATCGTAACTTGGACGTGAAAAAACAATTTAAAGACGTATGAAACAGAGTAGGAAATCAATTTCGCATGATTTAGAGGATCACGGAATCCGACAATTTTCGACAGGAAAAAGCTTGATTCTTCCGAAATAGGAAGTGAAGCCGGGACATTGAGAAGAAGGTTATGCATAAGAATAGTTATTCTTGATGTTAGAGAATTCAGATTTTCAAGCGGTTTCAAAAGCGACTTCCAATTGTGAGGAAGGATGGAGGAGCCGGCCGTGGCCATCCTTCTAAATAACGAAAGAAGTGAAACATGGCTTACAGCAATGTGATGGTGACTGATAGCGATGGTTTTACACAAGGGGAAGATAGTTTTCGAGAAAGAGTTTAAGCAATTAACTGCTATAAAAAATGACACAAGAAGGTAGACGAAGTAACACAAAGCAAGGCGAACTTGAATTGCTATCTTGTGCGGGAAGAAGGAAAACCATTTAAACAACTTACAGAGGTAGCGTAGTTGTTCACGATGAGACATCGTTTCGGCAAGTGTTTTTCAAAAATATTGAGATCTGAAACATGAGCGTTCTCTTTTTCAGAAATGGGATTTATGTCAGCTGTAACGAAATGACATTGCGCTTTGGTTTGAACACTGGGATATTGAATTTCACCAGTAATAACCCAACCAAAATCGGTGTCTCTGGCGACCACGGTTGAAGATAACTTACGTGTTTGTTTGCGAAGGCACTTCCAAAAATCATTGGCACTGAAAAGTACATCAATGGGACCTTGAGCATTAAACTGAGGATCGGCTAACCTTAAGTGCGAGGGAATGTTTAAACCGGAAGTATTAATAGAGTGACTTGGAGTGTCCTTGCCAATACTGGTAAGAATGAGGCAGTTTATGTTAAGATTGGTGTTTCTTTGGCAAACGTCTCTGATTTTCAATTTTGAAGACTGCAAGACTTCAGTTTTCAAATTGTCAATGCCGGTCACATTGATAGAAGTAGGCGATGACGAAAGACCTAGTTTTTTAATCAACGATTGCGAAACAAAATTATGAGTTGAAGCGGAATCGAGAAGACCACGGGTTCTAAACCAATTTCCAAATGTATCTTGGATTTCGAATTGTACAGTGGTCAAAAGGGTTTGCGCACTATGAAAAGTTTCGGCGTTAGAAATGCAGGAAGAAGCATTAGTTTGTTCGGAGCTGCTCTGCATGGAGCTTGAAGAGGCAGGTACTGATGACCTCGATTTATCGTGAACGTGCAATAAAGAATGATGCGGCTTTTTACAATGGAAACAGAGATTTGATGACGTACAGTTCGAAGAAGAATGCTTAGGTGACAAGCAATTGAAGCAATGTTTGCTATTGAAGACAAACTTCCTTCGATCTTCGACAGACAATTCTTTAAAGGATTTGCACAAATACAATGTGTGAAGCTTTTTACAGAGCGTGCATTTTAACGATTTGTTGAGCGGCCTGATTTGTTCTCTTGCATGATTGAAAGAAGAACGGGGTTGCTTGTTCTCGACAGATGGGGGCTGATGTCCCTTTGAAAAAGCAAGGTTTTTCTCAAAAATGTGAGACTGCTGATTCGTTTCGACCTTTTCGCACTGAAATGCGAGTGCTGTAAGAACTTGGCATCGGCTGTTGAGAAACGAGATTAAGTGTTCGAAGGAAAATTCTTCCTTGCGAGCGAGTTCAATTTCCCAAGCCTTTAAAGTTGAAAAATCGAATCTTGATGTAGCCAGATGAATGAGTATGGTGTCCCATGTTTGGACAGGCTGCTTAAGTTGGTATAATGCTCTGACATTCAACTGTATAGAGTCTAAGAGGTTTCTTAAAGAGGTGACGTCATTAGGTTTGACGGCTGGCAGGCTGAAGAGACAGCGTATGTGGCGAGCTACACTCAAACGTAAATTGCCATATCTCTCTTTAAGGAGATTAAAGGCGATGTGGTAGTTGTCTGCGCTTAAAGGCAGTGACTCCACTAAGGCTAAGGCCTCACATTCCAAAGAAGTACGGAGGAAGTAAAATTTATGTACGCCAGGGATCTCAGTATTTTCATGAATTAGGGAGCAGTAAAGTTCATAAAAAGAATACCATTCACCTTCCTTGCCTTAGAAGTGCGGTAGGCTTATCTTAGGAAGTAACGGTTTCGGTTTGTTCTTATGAACTGAAGCGGGTGCGAACTGGGCCGGATTGATGACCTTAGTGTCCGGTTCTGAGATATTGCGGATCAGTTGGTGGGCCTTTGCAATCCCTTCAAAGTACAAGGGTTCGACGTCGTCCCGATCCGATTGAAGTTCTGGGCAAGCGGATTCAATCTCGGTTTGAATTTGATCATAATAATCATAAGACCGTTCGTACAACTTAAGGCGATGTGTCAAGATGTCTAAATCACACTCTGCGGGATTTAATTTGCTGATGAAATTTCTGAATCTGGTGAGTTGCAAAGTTGGAAGGGCACTTCGTGAGTGACACCTTATAGAAAAGTTACAATTTTATTAATATGGGTGGTTAGTAGAAGGTTGAGGAAAGATCATTGGGATATAGGATCAATGTTCATGGCCGTATTTAATATAAACGGACGATCGCGACGCGGTAGAAACGTGGAGCAAGCACTGGTTATCACTGTAGTCTATAAAGATGGATGCAAAGTTCACTATAGAAACACTAAACTTTATGAGAAAGAAAGTTATTGCAATTATGGAAATAACTGATTGCACTATATAGGTGAGAGTCTATTTCTTGAAAAAGTTGTGATTTACAATTAAATGTACCATAAAACATTCCAGTGGTTCCAGCGGTGGAAGAAAGTTAGCTATTGCAAAAATTTGTAAGTGAGTGAAAAATACTTGACGGCAAGACTCGCAGATAGAGTACAAGATCTCGAAGGTTCCAGAATGACCTTAGTAGTAAAATGGGGTTGAGAAAGTCCAACGGAGGAACTAGCTTGATGAATTATAGATAGCGGGTATTAGGTAATATCCCACGTAGTGAGAAGATTTCTCATTTGAATAGCTTAAGAAAAGCTCTTTTTTAGTAAGGTTGGCTTATACAAGCGAAAGCTCAACATGGCAAATCCCACGAAGAATGATTTTTTCCCCAAAATAAATACTTTCACACTGTCTATAAAAGTATCATTAAAAGCACGTGGAAGTTAAAACCATGAAGATGAGGTTAAAACTTTTAAAATGGTACTTATCTTGATTTCATGTTGAAGGCGAAGTTCCGTATGACGATAACTACTTTGCCAACATGGCGTAGAAGAGAGTATGCCTCTTGGTTTGAGGAGGCTAGCTCGAGAGGAGCTTTAACTGATCGAGTCAACTGCCGACTGAGAAGTGAGACCTGCTCAACGGAACACGGAGGGACCAAGGAAGGGGAAAAGAGTGGGGGGTAGGAGACAAAAGGAGAAAATATAAGCATTGCCAATGTTACAACAAAAAAAAATGATCTTCTCATGCTGAGCGGGTCTCAAAGAGTTGATAACAGATGATACTAGCGCAGCATGGTGAGTAAAGAAGTAGACGTAGTCCTCTTGCTCAAGGAGACAATAGCTGGCGATGGTAACAGGATCTGGTGGCCAAATGGATAAGGAATTCCTCTTGCGCGAGGAAGAGTTGAAGAGCTTCAGAGATTCGCTGCTATATGACGCTAGGTGGGTCACAGAATATATATCTGGAACAGACTCATAAAAGATATAAGCGACCTGAACCCCTAAGAGAAAACAGAAGATCACTGTTGGTTTTTGACAAAGAGGAAGGAAAGAACATGCAAAAGCATTGAAAATTATAATCTCTGGTACCGTGTATTCCAAGAATGCACCAGTTCTCAAGTTCTCAAGTTCTCATGTCTCATGTCTCATGTCTCATGGCTCAGTTCTCATGTCTCATGTCTCATGTCTCAGAGCTCAGGGCTCATTTCTCATTCTCATATTGTCAGACTTCGAGTTCTTAATTCCGATAGAACAAGTATATATTATTCAGTGAAGCAAGTCGTCATTAGCAAATGTGGTAGAGCCCACAGCATCGAACAAATATTGAGCGTGCAGCAGTGCAATTTTACGGTTACTAAAACTAGGCGAAGTTGGAGCGCACATATAAACGAGTCGACAAGATTATCTATCAAGAGTTAGCTACTGCATTTATGCTAATTCAATTGTGCATTACAATATTGAGGCGTGTACGAAAGTTGAACAATTTCACTATTATACTTTGGAAGATATTCGCATTTTAAGACTGCAGACAAAAGTGATTTTCTCGACACCTGAGAAGCACTTTTATAATACCACATTCTACGCTACGGCTGACACATGTATTGCAACCGTGATACTGAAGATTACATTTGGTGATACAACGCTACATTCTACAATGGAACTATATAATCTGGCAGTACTTTCGACTATTATTATAACGGAAGTGGAGATGGAAGACTAAAACTTTAATGCAATTGGGACATATATCAATGGAGTGAAATAGCAGGATGGAGCTTCGTTAATCGTCATTCTACAAAAGCGAGCATGTAGTGAACATCCAACTACACTCATGCATCGTAATCCATCGCTGAATTACATCAAATGGCAGTGGAAATATCTTCATACTCCACAATTATTAACATTTCTGCGGAAATAATTGCAATAAACTTCATGGCGAATTTCTACCAGAACTTCAGGGAACATTCAAGAGAGGCCAGGGTGGACCCGGCTCACACAGAAGAGTTTTGCCAGAAGGATGTCTATCGTCTACACGGAGCAGTGCATTTTCCGGAGGAGGAAACTGTTCTATTCTCCGAGGGCGCAGGTTCCAGGTTCGAGGTCGGAGCACATCTTTACGGTGGTGAAATGGAACCAACAGCAGTCTTCTTTGGAAATTTTCCTCTAGAACTTCAATCAACAGATAAGGTAGTCGTGAACGTTTCTTGATTTATTTGAGCCATTTAGCGATATCTGAGCAACCATTTTCCCCATATTTTTTGTCCCATATATTTTGCCCCATATTCTTGCTTGATATTTCTGTACTCTGTACATTTTGCTGATTTATGCCTTTTTTCTACGTTTTATTGAGACATTATTATATCATTGGCATATTTATATAATTTTGGATCAGTTGAGACTGATAATATATACTCTTTCAGTAATTTGCATATTTTTGTAGTCACGATTTGACTGTAAAATTAACGATTTTCTATGGCAAATTTGAATTCAGACAGCGTGTCATTTTATTAAAGTAATTCTATTCAGTAAATTACTTTGACCAATTTTCTGTCATCCTCAAGAAAGAAGAATGATTAAAAGATTTTAGAGCGTTAAAATCTACTACTTTATCGACGATCTTAGAAATACTAGTCGTTTTATGAACATGATTGCAACATAGACATTTATCGTCAATTCTGAAATACCATTGCATTATAGACAATTTTATGAAATATGAACTTTGAGTACGATTTATTGAGTACACTATAGTAATGAACATTTTATAGGAGTTTTTCTCAATTGTAGATTGGAACAATAATGTTTGCATTCCACAGTCTAATTGTATTCTATTCGATTATTTATGCAGTTTAGATGAACTTTGATGGAAGATAGTATTTTTATACTGCGATACTTTGATGATATTAATCTCAATTTTGATAGACCAGGGAGGCGTGTCTAATCGTATTTGCTATTAAATTTATTTGTGACTGTCAAATTTTTACTTCATATCGATTCATGAATGAAACCCACGAAGGTTAAATATAATAACAGTTTTTGATACAATTGATGAATATAAGAATTTTTAAAGAGGAACTATGGATGTATAATCGTTAGTTCAGTGGACGTGTAAAAGTCGCTGATGAATAATGCCCTGTAATAAGTGAAGGAGGTTCCCACAGTAATATTGATGAAAATGATGAATTTATAAGTGGAGGTTTTTTGTGTGTATTGTGGAAGATTTTGATGCCATATATATTGAGATATATGATGAATTATGGGCCAATTTTGGTGCAATTTTGTGCGTTTTGAGCGAGGTATTTTTCCGCTGAGTGTATTGTTCAGGTCCATTGAAAATTATTCATGTGAAGTTACTGTTAAAATTAACAAGAGTGTTTAAATAATTTGAGATAACGATTTTGAATGGAGGTTACCGTCACAAATAATAATAATTATTATTTAATCTTATTAAACCTGAATCTAAAATTTAAATATAACTAACCTTTATTGGTCGATTATATTACCACGATTTAAGTAATTATCAACCGGATAAACGCGTGGTTTAATGTATTTCTAATATAAATAATATAAATAATGTAAATAACTATGTAAATATCTTTAATAATAATTTGAAACGAACGGGATTAATAGAGGCGTGTATAAATTTTTCAATTGTCGTTTGACAATGTTATAAACAATTTAAAATGTTATAAATTATTAATGAGCATTTTGTTATAAACATTAAGCGTTTTCGTTATTATACTCTAAACAACGCTAGTTCAACAATTGGAATATACAATTAAACAAGTTTTGGGATTATTAGAGTAATCCATTGACATTTGAACGGAGCATTTAAAAGATTTGCGTGATAATATTTGAGTTGAGATGTGAACATTTAAAGTGTTTTGAAAAGGAGCTAGGCTCTGAGGTAACTAGCATATGCTAACATTGGGTGGACAGGTGCAACCATTTGACGAAGCAAGCATGCGACACGGTGCAGGGTGTATTGCAGGTGGCCAGATAACTGAATGATAGAGGCCAAGGTCATCTACATAGCAGCCTTGCGGTTATAAATAAAATGTGAAGTTCATGAACAAGGAAAAAAATGCTTTATGTCTCGTCCCAGCTCCCTTATCCATTCCAATGTGCATTGTTGTTATTATTACGTTCTTTTGAGCTAGAGAAAGCTGAATTTTTGTATGTGAAGTCTACAAGTCCTACAGGAGGACATGGTTGCGTTGACAATGGCTTCTGATTGCCACGTATATTTTGTTGTTAAATTTTGTTATATTTTTCTTTATGTGAAAAAAATTATTGTGCAGTTTAAATTTTCTTGTTTCCGTCTTGGTTCATTTTAAATATCGTGGTGGAGGTTATTGTGAGGGCATACTATTAAGTGATCCAGTTGAAAACCCAGACCCGAGATTAAATTGAATAGGTAAGTAAAAGGTAAGTATGAACCCCCGTATATTTTGGTGTGTTCCACAATAATTTCATGTTAACTACTGTGCTCTAATCTCGGTAGTATCTGTCAGTGCCATTTTCATTGATGTAGCTATGCCGGTGCGATTGATTATTGGCAATCCGATTGAGGGGGCGGATTTCTGACAGCCTACTATCCGGATTATCGGGGACAGTACCATCCCGGCATTTGCCCGAAGACGAAGTGGGAAACCACTGAAAACCTCTTCGAGAATGGCTGAGGTGGGAATCGTACCCCCCCTCTACTCATTTGGAACACCCGAGGCTGAGTAGACCCCGTTCCAGTCCTCATACCACTTTTCAAACTTCGTGGCAGAGCCCAGAACCTCACGGGCGGCAGCTAACCATGCTGACCGCTACGCTGCGGAGGCGACGAATTCGAAATTCAGATCTCCAAAACCAACCCTTACACCAATCTGATTGTCCTGATAAGTTTGTATCATTTTCCTTTTAACATCTGGAATTCTGAACCCTCATTTGAGCTCTATTCAAGGAATGGAAAAAGTTCCAACAAAAATATTCGACCGTGACAGGATTCGAACCTGCAATCTTCGGATTCGAAGTACGACGCCTTATCCGTTAGGCCACACGGTCACACGAACACTGTCGGAAGACCCTCGTCAATATAACTGCGACCGTACGATTACTATTATTACTTATTAGCTACTTACTGGCCTAGTTACTTACTCACTGACTTACTTATTTAACTTACTCAGGGCCGTTTTTACCAACGTTAAATATCTGTTAATTCAACAGTAAAGGTTATTTAACTTATCACGAATATTTCCACAAACAGAAACGCTCCTTAACGTACCACTAACAAGGAATTACGTTAAATGGCCTCGCTCTGGGCCCGAACAAACTTTCACGTCTTCACCACTCGACGTTTGACAATATAAGACCGTCGATTCTCGCTTGCATCACCCCAACTAAATTTCTTACATCTGCGCCATCGCATTTATGTGGGAAACATTAGCATGGTCGCCTCCGTAGCGTAGCGGTCAGCATGGTTAACTGCCACCCCGAAGGTCCTGGGTTTGATTCTCGGCTCTGCCACGAAATTGGAAAAGTCATACGAGAACTGGAACGGAGTCTACTCAGCCTCGGATGGTCCAAATAAGTAGAGGGGGTTCGATTCCCACCTCAACCATCCTCGAAGTGGTTTTCCGTGGTTTCCCACTTTGTCTTCGGGCAAATGCCTGGATAGTGCCTACTGTAAGGCCACGGTCGCCTCCTTCCCTCTTCCTTACCCATCCATCTCAATCCACCCTCATGAAGCATCTGTTCGCTTTGCAGGAAAGGCCGCCTGGGCGCAGTGCTTATCGCACCTCCCCAGTTGTATCCAGCTCTAGGACACTGCCTGCAAAGGCGGTAGTGGTGAGTTCCCTCACTGAGTCCATGGGAACCACCAACCTGGAGGAAAAAATTCACTAAAAAAATAATTATAAAATGACAACAATCATCTTACTACGTATTCCACATCTACATTATAAAAATGATGAAAATATTCTTCATTGCATTCTGTGTATTTCCATTTTTAATAATGCCGAATAACTACATTATTGGTAATTATATCTCTAAATCATATTCTAATGAGAAGCCATTGTGCTCGTAATCACCTCCCACTTTGTCACCCCTTCCAAAGCATCAGCCAATCACCCTGGAAGGTAAAACGACTAAGAAAGAAGAGGAGAAAAGAAAATGCACCCAGAACTACTACATAATATCCGCCGTAATAAACACGAGTGAGATTAGAGACCCACATATATAAAGAGAGAGTGCCTCCTGTGAGGTTCGAACTCACGACCCCTGGCTTACGAGACCAGTGCTCTACCACTGAGCTAAGAAGGCTGGCAGGTAATTCATCAATGCAATAGTATTTACCCAAATTACTTTAGAATTTATGAATAGTTGTATCCCCCGACCCGATGTTCCAAGCTCCAGGACACTACCTTGGAGGCGGTAAAGGTGGGATCACTCGTTGAGACTGAGAGAAAACCCAATCCTGGAGGGTAAACCGACTAAAAATATAGAAAAAAGGCAGATGACCTCGTTGTTCGGCCCCTCAAAGCGACAAGCTAACTGCCATAGCCTACTGCAGGGAAGGTAAAACCTCAACACACAGCGTAATATAACGTGTTGGGGATCAACCCTAGCCCATCCTGAGTGCAGGGTATTCATAAGTCTGAGAATCCACAGCCTACTTCCAGTCTCCGACCGGGTCAGGAATGGAATGAATGAAGCCCCCCTCTAGCGGCGAGGATATGAACTGTGCCGGCTGCCGAGGCCTGACGCACTCCTCTGGGGCAATGATTAAATGAATGACAGATGAAATGAAATGATAGTGGAGAGTGTTGGTGGAATGAAATGTTGACAGGGAAAACCGGAGTACTCGGAGAAAAACCTGTCTGCCTCCGTTTTGTCCAGCACAGATTTCACATGGAGTGACCGGGATTTGAACCACGGACCAGCGGTGAGAGGCCGGCGTGCTGCCGCCTAAGCCACGGAAGCTCTAGGGTATTCATAAGTCTACTCCAGAAAAATGTTTGGTCATATAGGCACCTATCCCCCTCAGCCAGACCAAATCTTTATTTTATAACTTATGTATTTTTATATTTGAATTGCAGCCATTGTATTTTAATTGAACGCCCGTTGGCTCCCCAATTTCAAGTAGTTCCAACTTTGGCTACCAGAGATGCAACTAGCGGCGAATGTTGGAACTTGATAGTGCGTTTCTATCCAAATAACCAAGAAATTTAGCTACACACTACCGATTGAAGTGGTAGGTTCTTTTAAATCCCATAAATCTATGACATTGGCTTTACTTCCCCTTCGAAGCAAGGCATACTGATGGATTTTAACGCTTAACGCTTCCGACAACTTCGGCCGGGTTTGCACCCGAAGTTCAGTTCAGCATGCTAGCGACTGTGCCAATAAAGCCGGCGTAGGCTATGTAGATTTATGGGCTAGGGTTAATGTGGTCGTCAACACTTGTACTCGGGAGTGGGTTCAATTTGTCGGAAAGCCTGTGTCGCTCGTGAGACTAATAATGTGTTTTAAAGTAAACATTAAGAATTTTGGTTTGGGGTGGCATTTGCATGGACGAAGTGTGGAAAGTCTCAGGGAAAAGCCACAATCAGGATGGTTGGTGTCACCTTAGGGTTTATGTTCTCTAGTGGAGAATAACTTATCGTGCCCGGCTACGCTGCCGATAACGTTAAAAACAGACCAGAAGAGTATCCTATTGTGAAACAGACTGTCAGCGTCTGGATTCAAACTTCAGATCTCCAAAACAATCCCTTACACCAATCTGATGATCATGATAAGTTTGTATCATTTTCATTTTAACATCTGGAATTCTGAACCCTCATTTGAGCTCTATTCAAGAAATGGAAATAGTTCCAACAAAAATAATCGACCGTGACAGGATTCGAACCTGCAATCTTCGGATCCGAAGTCCGACGCCTTATCCGTTAGGCCAAACGGTCACGCGGACAATGTCCGAAGTCCGTCGTCACTATAGCTGCGACCCTACGATTACTATTATTACTTTTTAGCCTACTTACATGGCCTAGTTACTTATTCACTGATTTACTTATTTTACTTAGGGCCGTTTCCACCAACGTTACATATCTGTTAATTAAACAGTAAAGGTTATTTAACATTTCACGAAGTCTTCAACACTCAACGTTTGACTTTGTAAGAGCCTCGAGTCTAGCTTGCATCCCCCCCATTAAATATCTTACTTCCGCGCCAACGCATTTGCGGGGAAAATTGGCAGTAAATTATAAAATGACTCCAATCTTCTTGCCACTAATTCACCTTTCAATATAAAAGCGTTGGAAATATTCTTCATTACATTCTGTGTAAGTCGCCTCCGTAGCGTAGCGGGTTCGATTCCCGGCTCTGCCACGAAATTTGAAAAGTGGTATTGTGCCCAATCGGACACGGCAGACTGGCATCGAACTCGGGTCTTATCAGAGAAGACCAGGCCCGTGATTCTGCCTAGAGTCGAACCATTGATCTCGGTGGGGGAACAGCTACAGGGAACCCGAAGAGCAATGAGATGTATAATGACATATAATAATATAGCATGATTTCACGGCTAGAATGTGAATATCATAGCTGTTTAAGGGAATAATTGTTAGAAAATGCAGTCATATGTACGTTTTCGAAGCATAGTAGCATGAAGGCAAGCCAGCTTGACATTTGACTAATCGCAGCCAGCGGATGGGAGGAGATTCGTGGCGCCGACGGGACTCATTTCGTCTGGACCGCTGGGACAGCTCGAAATTAATGACCCTGGGATTCCCCAATGGACAACACTTGGGACCGGAGTGGGGATGATTGTCCACGGAAATTAATTGATTGCAGCCAATTGGAGCATCGAAATGGAATAAAATGTACACCCAGGTGAATATATTCTAGGAGAGATAATTTAGGAGTGGTCGCACACCTAAATTAAAGCCTATATCTCTAAATAAGCCTGTTAACACCGAGCTTACGCTCGAGAGGAGTGATTTGGTGACCAGCAAGAGGGGATTCACCATGGTGGCGTCATGACGCTATGGAATAAGGCAATTAATTGTGATTAATTGGCCGAAGCGATCGCTTGCACGCGAGTGTTTATGGGACTTCCACATCTAGATAAACAAGGTGAATACGTCATTTTGAATGGAAATGCTTTATTTCAAGAAAGGAGTCGCTCTCGTGTGTCCTGTGGACTACATTTTACGACAAACCTTTGTATAGGGGAAGCAGCACAGACCAAGCCAGTTCGTCTTTAGTTGCTCTTCAGTTCATCTGCAGTCTACACGTAAGCTAAACGCTGCCAGTAGTGCGCGAAATGTTAGAGTATCGACGCTCGAATGTATATGAAGAACAATGGAAGCGCATCATATAGCTTCTTAATGGTAATCAAGAATCGCGTAAGATTTAATCTACAGCAGATATTTATCCATTATTATCCGCAAGTGTAGTTCGCTACAGCGTAGCAATAATTTAGGATGGTTTTGGACACTGAATACCAGGAGGTATTGTCATACTTATAAATGACGCAGTATCGTCAGGATCATTACACTTATGGGAGCCCGAGAGGCATCACAAGTAATCATGACGGTGATATGAACAGTATTGAAGGTGACGAGGATCGAACGCACGTACACGCAGATAGACTTTCACGGAGACCAGCGGTTGTCGTAGCTTCATCGCATCTCTGAGGTCAGGCGTTAGGAGGAGTCCAATTGAGGATCCACATCTGAAATAGTGCAAAAAGTGTATATAAGTTTTATTATAGTGATTTCAAAAGTGTTTATGTGTATTGTGAATAATATGTATCGTGTTAAAGTGAGAAAAGCCACTGATAAAAGTATGATTACCGTGTGTGAAAAATGTGATACCATGTGGTGTGTGAGATATAGCATGATGGCTTAAATCAAGCGTCATGGTAGGTCCGTGGCTGGTGTGCTGGAATAATCCAGCGAAAATGAAAAGTGAGTACAAATTTACAATGTTATTCTAACTAGATAGTTCACCATACAACGAAACATCACTTTAAGACTAAGATGTAACAGTCACTTATGTACGAGCTTTCACCACTCGTATTTTGTAGAATATGGCTTGGAAGTGATTTGTTTAGGGCCATTCAGGCCTAAGATAGTGATGAATGTAACGGTAACGTTAAATGATAATAATAATAATAGTAATCTGGGGTCAGTAAAGTGAGGTAATAGGCATTTCTGGCCTAAATAACGTTCAAAGGGTGTCATGTTTAATATAAAGATACTGTATTTGGTAAACAGTAAGAAAGTAACGTGAAATATAGCGAGATACGAGAGTTTTTCAGTGTCGGTGAAGTGTTGAAGGAATATTTGATATGGTCAATTCTTTGGATTGTATTTGAGAACCATTAAAGTAATGTAAGCCAGTAAATTTATACTTGTTTTTAGGAGCTATTTAAAGCTTTGGCTTAAGAGTAATCGCAGAGAGGACGTGAGTGCCTCAATAATTGAGTCATCTATGAGAAGTATTGTTTGAAGCCGCATAGAGTGAGCGAAATAACGTAGAATCCAGTGATTTACGTCAATAAATTTGCGGGGACCATTCTAACATAGCTTGCACGTTAGGTGAAATGTTGGCTAATCTACGAGTTAGTATCGCCGTTGTGCATACTTTTATTATTCGCAGCGGATTGGAACGGACCGTGTCTGTATCCATCGCTTGCAGGAATAATTGCCACGAGGGATGTTCTTCGAGACCCCGTGAGCACATGTATTATATGATCTGCCCTGAGAGGAGATTCATGTTCGTCGTATAGGAAACGCAGATTTCCTTATTATTTTATTGTAGGCAGCTGCTGATGAAGAATCTTGTAATCTCATTATGATGCGCGCCCAAAGCCACTTGTATTCACCATAGAACGGCAAGGCTATTACAGGATCCATCCCAAGCCATGAATGATAATTAAGGAGCCGAGTTGAGCCCATTACACTATAAATATAGGTGGTAAATAATCAGAATGACTCAATGACTTGAGACAACACTCAACGTAACTCCATTGTACTGCAATTGTAAACAAAGATGACCTTGCTAGCAGCAAGAGGGGGGTGATATGTGGAAAAGGGTGTGAATAGTTAGCACCCCAACTGGGAAAAGGGGGATTGGGATTCGGGCACACAGTGAAATTTAAATAGAGCGATGAGGAAGAGACCAAATATTGATAACCAAGGTTTGATACATTTATTTAATTTGTGAAGCAATAACAAACATTTTCATTTAGAAGAATAATTAAAAGAAGCTAATAAAAAATGCAAGGTTTCTCCAGGAAACTTAGAATAAAGAAGAATTATAATAAAAATGCATAAAAAGGCCATATAAAGGCGATTAAAAAAGTATGTTTAAGAAAAATATCTAAAAACAAGCAAGAAGCAAGAAAAAAGGCTTAGCCTTGAAAAATGTATAAACCAAGTGAAAGTAGTTCACGTTACCAATAATTCGATACTTTTGTACTTAGTATTTGGCCCGCAGGAAGCGGGTTGTGATCCAAACGAAGGGTTCCTCTAAGCTGCCTCGGCATGCCTTGCGAGAAAGAGGGATGGTGGCTCCATTGGCGAATTGCACCCCGCCGGAACAGACCTCTTGGTAATGATCTGTCTAGCGGTTTACAATCAATTGTAGTTTCTCATCGCCGAGTTGTAGTGAGCTAGCGGGCTGACTTAGTTGCTGAGGTGAAGGTCGTTGACTCATGCCTCGCCCAGCATGACAGAGTCCGAGTGATGAAGCATGCCGCCTGGCAAGGTTCCAGCCACTCAATGTTTACAAACAGGGCCTTCCCAAGAAGGGCCTTGCTGTGGAACGGCAGGCAGCCGTGGTCAGACTGGTTCAAGCAGGTGGATGTAGACAAGGCCGCAGAACGGCGAAGCGGAGAATTTATAGTGGAAATGACGACAGCGCGTCGAACAATCCAGAATGAAGGCGGGGCGTCAAACAGCCAATCAGCGCACAGCCCCAGCACATTGCGACGGTTGCCGCTGAGATGAGCACAGTACCTCATGAAAAAGTGTGACAGTATGGTGCGTCTAGAAAGACACTTCAGAAAAAGGTGAGTTGACAAGAATAATAAAGAACAACAATTCAAATGAAACGTAAGTTAAGTAAATAATCAGAACACCGTGTTCATACTGCAATTATAACGGAAAAAATAATGGGGCAAAATTAAACGAGTGTTTCAAACCGTGCGGGAAACATAGCCACAAAAAAAAAACATTCGCGAAAGCGAACATGCTGGGAGGGGCGAGAAAAAATTGCAGTAAGAAGGCGCAGAAGTTAGGTCTCGCGTGGCAAAGGAGCAATCATAGTGATTGGCCTGAGAAACTGGCCAGCAGAAGTCTGCAGTTTTACATCGCGAATCCCACCATCTCTGCCAGGAAAGCACTCAACAATCCTACCCAAATTCCAGACAAGAGGGGGACTAGGGTCTTTCAAAAGGACCAAGTCCCCAATCTGAAGGTTAGAGCAGGAACCCCGCCATTTGCCACGCTGCTGAAGCAAACCGAGGTATTCCAACCTCCAGCGGCGCCAAAAATTGTTGCGCAAACTTTCAATTTTGCGCCAAGAAATGGCTAAAGAAGATGGAGAATTAGAATATAATAAAGATGGAGAGGCAGTCAATGGACCACCGATAAGAAAATGGCCCGGCGTTAATGGTAGAAGATCTGAAGGGTCATTAGATAAGGGTGATAAAGGACGAGAATTAATTATGCCCTCAATAAAAATAATTAAGGAGTTAAACTCTTCATGAGATAGGGGGGTGTGGCCACAAACACGTCTAAGGTGTTTCTTGGTGAGTTTCACACAAGACTCCCACCGTCCACCTTGATGGGGCGCATAAGGGGGGATGAAGTGCCACTTGAAATTTCTCTGGTGAGCATAATCAGTAATCCTTTCCAGCGCTGCATTTTGAGTAAGAGCTCTCTTAATTTGCTCAGAAGCTCCGATAAAATTTTTAGCATTGTCGGAAAATACTTCTGAAGGAAGCCCTCGGCGAGCAGAAAATCTGGCAAAAGCTGCCAAAAAATAAGCAGTAGAGGCGTTGGTAACTAGTTCTAAGTGTACTGCTCCGGTGACCATACATACAAACAGCGAAATATAGAGTTTTCCACAGGAGAATTTTTTCTGTAAACAAAAGGCCCGGAATAATCCACCCCCGTAAAGGCAAAAGGTCTAGCAGGCGCAGATCTAAAGTTGGGAAGATCACCCATGAGCTGAGTGGTAATTTTAGGGTTGGATTTAAAACATGGAATGCACTTCCGGATAACAGAGGTAACTTCATGGACTCCGTTTATGGGCCAATACCTTTCCCGAATGATGGAAAGTAATGTACGGGTTCCAGCATGAAGATGCTGGTAATGATACTGACGAATGATTAGAGAAGTGACATGATGCTTTGAAGGAAGAATAATTGGGTGTTTTTTATCCTCAGAAAGATCAGCCAAAGATAAACGTCCTCCCACTCTTAATAAACCATCAGCATCCAAAAAGGGGGCGAGTGAGGAAAGCCTACTCGATTTCTTGAGGGATTGACCTTGAGACAACACCTGACATTCTTCAGAGAATATTTCTTGTTGAGTAAGCCATAAGATCTTTGTAGTGGCTAAACCTAATTCAGAAAGGGTTAAATATGGCTTAGGAAAAAGAGGTTGTTCTACCACAAAATATTTCCATCGAAGGAGATAAGCCATAACCCTCACCAATTTATGAAAAGAGGAATATCGCTGCAAAAGAAGGGGAGAGTCAGAAGCGAAAAGAGAAGATCCAGTAATCTTACCAACATCTGGCAAGTCTGATAATTCCGGAAGAGGAAAATTTGGCCAAGCGGAAGGTTCTTGTAGAAGCCAAGAAGGACCGTGCCAGTATAATGTCAGGTTAGCCAACATAAGAGGGGAACATCCCCGAGAGATGACATCTGCAGGATTCTCCTTGCCAGATACATGATGCCATTGTTCAAAGTTAGACAATTGTTGTATTTTGGACACTCTATTAGCTACAAACACCTGCCAATGCGAGGAGGGTTTGGCAATCCATGCCAACGTGATGGCTGAGTCACTCCAAAAGTAAGTTTTGCTAAATCGGATTTTCAAAGATTGGCGGATTTTAACCGATAATTCAACCGCCAGAAGAGCAGCACAAAGTTCCAGTCGCGGCAAGGATAAGGATTTAAGAGGGGCTACCTTTGACTTAGCGCAAATTAAATTGGAAAAGAAATATGACTGGTCAAAATTGTGGCAAACAATATATGCACAACACCCATAAGCTTTCAATGAGCTATCGGCAAAGATGTGAAGTTCATATCCTCCACAGGAGGGAAAGGGAATAATCACTCGCGGGATAATGACATTGGAGAGATCTTCCAAGCTATTTCTATAAGAAATCCAATTTTTTTGCAACTCGGAAGGAACTGGTTCATCCCAACCAGTTTTCAAGGACCAAAGGTCTTGCATGAAAAGTTTTGCTGTGACGATAATTGGTGCCAAAAATTGGAGAGGATCAAATATTTTTGCAATCTCAGACAAAATTTGCCGCTTAGTTTGCGGTTTGATATCACTGAGATTAATTTTGAAAAAGAAAAAATCCTTTTGAGGACTCCAATAGATGCCTAAGGTTTTGATAGAATTACTTTCTTGAAGAAGCTCTACTGAGTCGTTATAGACTGAAGTTAATGGAAATTTAGAAAGAAATTCTTCCGAATTAGAGTTCCACTTGCACAAGGAAAATCCGCCTCCCAAAAGCAAGGCTGTCAAATCCTTAGAGACTTGTAGTGCTTCAGGCACTGACTCAAATGAATGAAGAAAATCGTCAACGTAGAATGATGATTTTAACACTTCAGAAGCCTTAGGAGAATACAACGGGCCATCCTGTTCAGCAAGTAATTTCAACGTACGTATGGCTAAAAAAGCAGAAGGCTTTAGACCATAGGTTAAGGTTTTTAGCCGAAAAATCTTGACAGGTTTAGTAGGCTCGTCGCGCCAAAGAATTCTCTGAAGGTCGCACTGTTGTTGATCGACCAAAATCTGTCTATACATCTGCTTGATATCAGATATCACTGCGATAGGGAACAAGCGAAAATTCATTAAAACAGAAGAAATGTCAGATTGAATAGGGGGGCCTGATAATAATGTGTCATTCAGAGAAGTTCCATTGGCATCCAAGGCAGAGCCATTAAAGACCACCCTTATGTTTTCCTTTAAAATCTCATTCTTCCAAACTGGGTGATGATTGAGGTAAATGACTTCAGATGGAGTATAAGAAGCATCATCTTTCTTGGTAACAACCTCCATGTGATCAAGTGCCTCATATTCCTCCATAAACGTGGAGTATTGAGCTTTAACAACAGGGTCACGTTTAAATTTGTTTTCCACAGCATAGAGTGCTCTAAGAGCCCTAGGGTGTGTTTCAAATAAAAGAGGTGGATTATCCACTCGGGGCATTGTTACGACAAATCTACCCTCTGAATTGCGTTTGGTTGTTTCGCGAAACAGTTTTTCACACATTTCATTTTCAACCGAGGAAGGTGAAACTGAATCTATAGTTTCGATTTTCCAAAATCTTTCTAAGTTGTAATCGAGACTTGTATTGACAAAATGACATTGAGAGAAATTTTGAAACGACTTACGAGGGACCTGACCCGTTACTAACCAACCTAGCTTGGTATGATGAACAAACACTCCAGGTGATATTTTAACCTTAGAGCTAAGGAGACATTGCCAAAATACTTGGGCACTGAGAAGTATGTCTACCGGGGCGCTCGTATTAAATGTTGGGTCCGCCAACTGAATGTTATGAGGAAATTGCCATTTTCTAATTTCAAAAGAAGTACTAGGGGTATTACTGCCAATAGTATCAATGGCAAGGCAATTCAACTGAAATGTTGTGTTAGAATTAACAGCATCTTTGATGTGAACACGAACAAAATGCAAAGATTTAACATTGCTATTGTTAATACCGGTAACCTGAATTAATGTAGGTTGCTTGGGAAGACCAAGTTTCTTAATGAGACGCTCACTTATGAAGTCATGGGTGGCGGCATTATCCAATAGGGCACGTGCTTCAAGCCATCTACCAGAAGAGTCTTGAACTTTTATTAACACGGTTGATAGTAGCACCTGGGAACTACGAATTGAGCTAGAGCTCTGAGTATAAGATTGCGCATTAGCTCCTGGGGATGCATCTTTAGAACATCCAGGGGAAGGAGCCTGACGTGGCTTTTCAAACCTATGAAGCAAGGTATGATGTTGAGCCTTGCAATGGGAGCAAGTATTTTTAGATAAGCAATCAGGCACCATATGCCTGGTTGACAAACAGTTATAGCAATATCTTTTTTGAGCTATTAATTTGCGTCTTTCATCGGTAGAAAGGGCTTTAAAGGCAACGCAGGAATATAACCTGTGAGGTGCTTTACAGAGAATACAATCCGTTGAGTTATGCTGAACAGTAAAGACAGCAGATTTGTTTATTTTGGCACCGACTGGTTTCACAACATTAGATTTGTTATCTGCACTTCCTGACATATGACAGGCTACAGCTGACAAAACCTGACATCTATTATTCATAAACGTAAGCAATGAATCATAGGTATATGACGTGTCATTTGTTAGTTCCCTCTCCCATGCCTTTAAAGTTGATGAATCAAATTTAGAAGTAACCAAGTGAATCAAGAATAGATCCCAATGCTCAACTGGTTGATTCAACCGTGCCAATGCTCTGACGTGTAGTTGGACCGTGTCACTTAAGGCTCGCAGTGTTGACAAGCTGCCAGCTCGCAATGCGGGCAGGTTAAATAAGGCTTGAATGTGCCTCTGTAAACATAATTTTTCATTGCCATAACGGCCTTTAAGAAGCTCGATAGCATTGTTATAGTTTTCTCCTGTTAAGGGAAGTTCTCTTATAAGTTGAAGGGGTGGCCCCTGCAAAATGGATTTTAAGTAATGAAATTTCTGAATTTCCGGAAGTGTGGCATTATTATGTACTAATGAACTGAACAATCCAAAGAATGATTGCCACATCTCTTCCTTTCCTGAAAAATGCGGAATTTCAATTTTAGGTAGCAATGGTTTGATACCATTCCCATGGTCGCTAATTCTTCCTTGAGTTTCCTCTACCTTCAACGCCAGGGTCAAAGTTCTTACTAATGCCACAGCCTGAGCGTGTGTATCAAAGTAATTACTCTCTACTTCTTCCCTATCTGATTGATGTTCTGGACTTTTGATTTCAATTTCAAGTTGCACGAGATCATATTTCTCGTACGCCTGTTCAAAAGCTTTTAAACGCTGAGATATAATATCAAGATTTTGTTCCTCTTTCGGTAGAGTGGCTAGATATTTTTGAAAACGGGTAAGTTGACCTTTGTAGGCCGCCCGAGAGTTTAACAGTTTATCGTCTATTATTACTGGCATGGCTGGGAAGTTGGAATAACTCACCTACCAAAGCTGCTTGCGGCACCAGACGGACCTGCTTTCCAGAAAGAAACCAGTTATGGAGTAAGCTGGGATTGTCTCCGCTTTCCCGCAGATCTCCTGCGCTAGCCACGATATACTGAAATGTATAAGGCAAATATTAGATTACACAAGTTCTGTTTTTTTTTTTGGAATAGAATTTGTGGTCTCAGAATAAAGGTTCTGGGTTCGATCCCGGGTTTCGGCACCATGGAAAAGGGTGTGAATAGTTAGCACCCCAACTGGGAAAAGGGGGATTGGGATTCGGGCACACAGTGAAATTTAAATAGAGCGATGAGGAAGAGACCAAATATTGATAACCAAGGTTTGATACATTTATTTAATTTGTGAAGCAATAACAAACATTTTCATTTAGAAGAATAAGTAAAAGAAGCTAATAAAAAATGCAAGGTTTCTCCAGGAAACTTAGAATAAAGAAGAATTATAATAAAAATGCATAAAAAGGCCATATAAAGGCGATTAAAAAAGTATGTTTAAGAAAAATATCTAAAAACAAGCAAGAAGCAAGAAAAAAGGCTTAGCCTTGAAAAATGTATAAACCAAGTGAAAGTAGTTCACGTTACCAATAATTCGATACTTTTGTACTTAGTATTTGGCCCGCAGGAAGCGGGTTGTGATCCAAACGAAGGGTTCCTCTAAGCTGCCTCGGCATGCCTTGCGAGAAAGAGGGATGGTGGCTCCATTGGCGAATTGCACCCCGCCGGAACAGACCTCTTGGTAATGATCTGTCTAGCGGTTTACAATCAATTGTAGTTTCTCATCGCCGAGTTGTAGTGAGCTAGCGGGCTGACTTAGTTGCTGAGGTGAAGGTCGTTGACTCATGCCTCGCCCAGCATGACAGAGTCCGAGTGATGAAGCATGCCGCCTGGCAAGGTTCCAGCCACTCAATGTTTACAAACAGGGCCTTCCCAAGAAGGGCCTTGCTGTGGAACGGCAGGCAGCCGTGGTCAGACTGGTTCAAGCAGGTGGATGTAGACAAGGCCGCAGAACGGCGAAGCGGAGAATTTATAGTGGAAATGACGACAGCGCGTCGAACAATCCAGAATGAAGGCGGGGCGTCAAACAGCCAATCAGCGCACAGCCCCAGCACATTGCGACGGTTGCCGCTGAGATGAGCACAGTACCTCATGAAAAAGTGTGACAGTATGGTGCGTCTAGAAAGACACTTCAGAAAAAGGTGAGTTGACAAGAATAATAAAGAACAACAATTCAAATGAAACGTAAGTTAAGTAAATAATCAGAACACCGTGTTCATACTGCAATTATAACGGAAAAAATAATGGGGCAAAATTAAACGAGTGTTTCAAACCGTGCGGGAAACATAGCCACAAAAAAAAAACATTCGCGAAAGCGAACAATATGTATGCCACGAAGGGCGGCAGCCATCTTGCTCGGCCAGCTGGAACTAATTTTATTGCCTGCTTGGAAGGGGAGGTTTGGAGACCCAATCCCTTTATTTTAGAAGCAGAGTGGGACACTGAAGAATCTCGATATTTCGAAATGTAATTAAGATATGATTGTTGTGATAATGCCAATTGAATTAAATGATGTGTTTCAACACACATACATTGTTTGATCGTTGTGATCGGATAATATTTGGCCCAGTTATTCTCTGAGGAGGAACGCTGAACCAAATAAATGTAGGCATCTTTTAAAGTGCATTTTGCCCAGTTCACACTAATTTATGCAGACGGGTAGATGATTTCTAATAACATGACACGTTTGTAACGATAATAATTTCGACCAGACCCAGAAAATCGTTGTATGGTGAAACTATAAACATTTCTATCCATGTGTATTTTGGAAGGGAAAACGTACCACTTTTAGCGTTTCATATTGATGGGAAGGAGGAAGATGATTCACACGACACAACATCATTTGTTAATTAAGGCATAAAATAATGAATTTATGTTAATGAAAGTAAATGCCCGTAAGAAACGGATTAATGTTTTATTAATACAGAATTAATGTCATTTAAAGTGATATGTGACTTTTGTGTTGTGATACTCCAGTTTGTTAAATTGTGTCACATGATGAACACTATGGAGACTCGTAAATGTCTGAAAGTAGCAATGATAGGATGCTAGAAATAGATTTGAGTGCAGGGTAGCACTAATTAAGAAGAGACTCACAAAATAACCTTGATTTTCATCGTGGGAATTAAATGTAAATTATCCTTTGTTTGTATTTTGTTGTATAGCCATGACTTTATATCAGAAAGTGTTTTATTTAGGAATATGTTGTTTCTTTCATGTAGAGTAGATACCTGGTACACTCAAATCCTGAGCATGTGGTCGTATGGTGGGCATGAACGTCCCATACCTCGAAAGACCGTGAGTTAGCTGGTAAACGAACACATGTTCCACATGATGACAATTGGGTACAGTATGAGGACTGGAACGGGGTCTACTCAGCCTCGGGTGGCCCAAATGAGTAGAGGGGGTTCGATTCCCCCTCAGCCATCCTCGAAGTGGTTTTCCGTGGTTTCCCACTTCGTCTTCGGGCAAATGCCGGGATGGTACCTACTGTAAGGCCACGGCTGCCACCTTCCCTCTTCCTAGCCTATCCATCCCAATCTTCCATCCGTTCCCATCCCTCATGAGACCCCTGTTCGCTTTGCAGGTGAGGCCGCCTGGGCGAAGTGCTGATCACACCTCTCCAGTTGTATCCATCCCGACCAGATGTTACAAGCTCCAGGACACTGCCCATAGAGGCGGTAGTGGTGAGTTCCCTCGCTGAGTCCGTAGGATCCACCAACCTAGAGGGTAAATTGACTAAATAAAAAAAATACATTCTGTGTATGTCCATGATTAATAATGCCGAATAACTACATTACTACTACTAATGTACCTCTGGTAAAATAGTGTTCCTGTATTATTTTCTGGATATTCAATAATAATAATAATAATAACTACATTATTAGTAATTATATCTCTAAATCATATTCTAATGAGAAGCCTGTGTGCTCGTAATCACCTTCCACCTTGTCACTCTTTCCAAAGCATCAGCCAATAATCCTTGAAGGTAAAACGACCAAGAAAAAAAAAGGAAAAAAGAAAATGCACCCAGATCTACTACATAACATCCGTCGTAATAAACATGAGTGAGATTAGAGACCCACCTATAAAAAGAAAGAGTGCCTCCTGTGAGGTTCGAACTCACGACCCCTGGTTTACGAGACCAGTGCTCTACCGGTCAGCTAAAAAGGCTGGCAGTTTATTTATCAATGCAATATTATTTACCCAAATTACTTTTGAATTTTTGAATTCTTGTATCCCCCAACCCGATGTTTTAAGCTCCAGGACACTATTTTGGAGGCGGTAAAGGTGGGATCCCTCGCTGAGACTGAGGGAAAAACCAAGCCTGGAGGCTAAACCGACTAAAAATATAGAAATAAAAAGGCGGATGGCCTCGCTGTTCCGCCCCCCAAAACGACAAGATATCTGTCATAGCTTACTGCAGGAAAGGTAAAACTTCAACACACAGCGTAATATAACGAGTTGGGGATCAACCCTAGCCCATCCTGAGTGCGTGGTATTCAAGAGTCTACTCCAGAAAAAGGTTTGGTCATTTAGGCAACTATCCCCGTCAGCCAGACAAAATCTTTATTTTATTTTATTTTTATTTTATTTACCCTCTACGTTGGTGGTTCCAACGAACTCAGCGAGGGAACTCACCACTACCGCTTCTACGGGCAGTGTCCTGGAGCTTGGAACATCTGGTCAGGGCGGATACAACTGGGGAGATGTGATCACCACCTCGCCCAGACGGCCTCACCAGCAAAGCGAACAGGGGCCTCATGAGGGACGGGAAGGGCGGGGAAGATTGGGAGGGATAGGCTAGGAAGAGGGAAGGAGGTGGCCGTGGCCTTACAGTGGGGACCATCCCGGCATTTGCCCGAAGACGAAGTGGGAAACCACGGAAAACCACTTCGAGGAGGGCTGAGGTGGGAATCGAGGCTGAGTAGACCCCGTTCCAGTCCTCATACCACTTTTTAAATTTCGTGGCAGAGCCGGGAATCGAACCCAGGATCTCCGGGGCGGCACCTAACCATGCTGACCGATACGCTACGAAGGCGACTATTTTATAACTTATGTATTTTTATATTTGAATTGCAGCCAATGACCATAGCAGGGCATTTTAATTGAACGCCCGTTAGCTCCCCAATTTCAAGTAGTTCCAACTTTGGCTACCAGAGGTGCAACTAGCGGCGTACGTTGGAACTTGATAAAGCGTTTTTAACCAAATAACCTAGAAATTTAGCTACGCCCTATCAATTGTAGTGGTAAGTTCTTTTAAATCCCATGAATCTATGACATGGGATGTACTTCCCCTCCGAAGCAAGGCATACCGAAGGATTCTAAAGCTTAAAGCTTCCGACGGCTTCGGCCGGGTTTGACCCCGAAGTTCAGTTCAGCATGTTAGCGACTACGCCAGTAAAGCCGGCTTATGTAGATTTATGGGCTAGGGTTAATATGGTCATCGACCCTTGTACTCGGGAGTGTGTTCAATTTGTCGGAAAATCCGTGTCGCTGGTGAGACTAACAATGTGTATTAAAGTAAACATTAAGAATTTTTGGTTTGGGGCGGCATTTGCATGGACGAAGTGTGGAAAAGCTTAGGTGAAAAGCCAGAATCGGAATGGTCGGTGTCACCTTAGAGTTTATGACCTCTAGTGGAGAATAACTTAACGTGCCCGGCTACGCCGCTGATAATGTGAAAAACAGATCAGAAGAGTATCCTATTTGGAAACAGACTGTCAGCCTCTGGATTCGAACTTCCGATATTCAAAACCATCCATTAGACCAATCTGATGATCCTGATAAGTTTGTATAATTTTCATTATAACAAGGTCGCCTCCGTAGCGTAGCGGTCAGCATGGTTAGCTGCCGCCCCGGAGGTCCTGGGTTCCATTCCCGGCCCTGCCACGAAATTTGAAAAGAGGTATGAGGACTGGAACGGGGTCTGCTCAGCCTCGGGTGGTCCAAATGAGTAGAGGGGGTTCGATTCCCACCTCAGCCATCCTCGAAGTGGTTTTCCGTGGTTTCCCACTTCGTCTTCGGGCAAATGCCGGGATGGTATGGTACCCGAAAATCCGGAAAGGAGCCTGTTGGAATATTCATTGCCCCAGCTGGATTGCCTATTTCTAACAGCACTGGCAAATTACTACATTAGAAATCGTTCCCAACATGGCCTTTATGGATTTACATTCTGCAGTTACAAGAATATTGTAGATCAACAACCAACTACACGGGGCACACCAACCTTTACTTACCTTCTCGGGGACGGGGAATTCAGCTTCGCCTACAATACATCCACAATACTCTAGTTCTAATATTTAAAATGATTCACACGCCAACAACAACAAATAACGAACTGAATAAAATTTATTAACAATGGTGTAAACTATCCTAGTATAAACAAAATAACAATAAACTAATTTAACAAAAGAAATTAAAATAAAAACACGCAATCATTCACACTTCCTTTCTACTCCACATCTTACTACAATGCTGTGCAGAGAAAAAAAATATAAGCATAAGATTCTTGGCTTGTTTAGGCCTACACAGCGTAAAAAGAAAACGTTTAATGAAGGCTCTTACATTCGTGGCATTCCTAACACATGGTCTCATTCACTAGCCTGCGTTTGTAGAACGCACGTGCGCTAGCTTGTTTCATCAATGAAACACCAGCAACACGCTGCTCTCGGAACTGGTTACAATTTATACAAGGCGGTGAAATAACATTTAGATCATATAAAAATGCACATAACTTCTATGTTTCTTACACAATCATACTGAAAATTATTATAACTCTTTCATTCGCACCCCGCAATTTTTCATGACCAATTTGGTTCGACAATTACTCTTAACAGTGAACAATCATTCATACCAAAAACATCCGCTCATCAAACACACGCTATTTCAAAACAATTGATTAATAAATCCTACTAAATTATATAACTAATTAAATCATTTCCAAAAAATTATTTACATGTAATATGTTCATAATAATATACTGTACAGCCCGGGGGCAGTACCCCCTGAGAACCACCCCGCCATCTTTTACCAAAACCACCCCAACTGGAAACACTATAATTCCAGAACATACCTCTACACAGCAAGCGGCGACCACCTAAGCCTAGGAGGTTAGCCAACGGCTTGCAAAACTCACAAAAACATTTACACTAACAACTATCTGGGGCAGCTACACTGATGCAATGCTGACCAAGCAGCGCCGAAACATATAAGAATGGAACCCGGACAGGAGGGATTATCTGTTCTGTTCTGTTCTTCGCCAGCGGCCCTGCCCGACGAGTTCCCTTCCAGCTCTTCACCAGGTGATATCTAGCGGTGCTCAGAATTCTTATTCTCGTAAACACCTACCCTAAACATTTGTACACTTCACAAATTGTTACAAATTGTATTTCATATTTGTTTAAACTCCCCAAGAGGGACATCACATTACATCTACTGGCCAATAAATACATGGTCAGTAAACTACACGCTTATTACTAATCACACTCCACTTTACATCCTCATACCCAACCTGACCTTAGTCATAATTGCCCCTGACCGTAGCGGCCAGTAATTGCATCGTCAGGTTCTATTGTGCTCGAGCACACGACTGGACTGCAGAGCGTCGAGTCACTGACTCTGCACATTCATTGAATTGCTCATCCTACTCAGCTGGCAAGCTAGTTTAGCAGCCGGCATTTAGACATTCATCCCCTGACAGATAATTGCATCCTACAGGGACGCCCCCAATAGATTAAGCACTTACACCAACACACTACACTAGTAGTTTCTCCCAATTACGGGACACTACTCTCATCCGGAAGCAGCCTTCTAAATTAGCACACTAACACTACCGTGTTTATCCCAACCCCCAACCAAGGGATAAAACAGACTAGACCAAGGGATAAAACAATACATTAATTTAGTGTTGCTAACACGTTACTTTCGAGATTCTGGCTTCTCTGTTACAATACAATTCTCAACTAATTATATGCACTGGTTTTCCACATAATCATTCTAACATTCCGTAGTTTTGATATACTGCTTACACATCGTCTAATATAGGTTTCATTACATTGTTGGTATAATACAGTCGACTAATTAAAGTTAACTGTACGTAATTACATAACTTCGGGTTTAATAAAATTTAATATTTGTATTATAGACATGAGCACGCCGGCCTCTCACCGCTGGGTCCGTGGTTCAAATCCCGGTCACTCCATGTGAGATCTGTGCTGGACAAAA
This sequence comes from Meconema thalassinum, assembly GCA_946902985.2. Taxonomy (NCBI): domain Eukaryota; kingdom Metazoa; phylum Arthropoda; class Insecta; order Orthoptera; family Tettigoniidae; genus Meconema; species Meconema thalassinum. The sequence continues at coordinate 138,055,245 of OX336400.1, forward strand.
CGGAGGCAGACAGGTTTTTCTCCGGGTACTCCGGTTTTCCCTGTCAAAATTTCATTCCAGCAACACTCTCCACTACCATTTCATTTCATCTGTCATTCATTTAATCATTGCCCCAGAATAGTGCGTCAGGCCTCGGCAGCCGGCACAGTTCATATCCTCGCCGCTAGATGGGGGCTTCATTCATTTCATTCCTGACCCGGTCAGAGACTGGAAGCAGGCTGTGGATTTTCATTTCATTATAGACATGAGTAGACAATCGTTCTCAAGTTGTATTTCCGCTAAAACCTTTCTGTCAACACAGCTAAATCGTTACTTCACATGAACTGGACCACTTGTTTACAACGGCTCTTATCATGATTCATGCCTTCTTATCAAAGAACAACAATACTTTGACTTCCCTTTAAAATGCGGAACTCCCTTCGCACGAGCTCTCCATAGCTCTACAAATCCTCATATAACAGTATACATGGCATAAACAATTATCAGCCACTACGTTAAACAATAACCAAAACGGATTAATTGTTATTAACATATCTTCTGTAGGAACTTCTCTCAAATAATGGCATGACCCTCAGTATCATTCCACATGACTACTGAACTACAATTATACATGCTTAAGTTCTTCAAACGAAACTTCCAATTGTAATGAATGATATTACACAGTCATGATTAACCTCCTAAAGTTTACTCCACAACAAGAAAATTAACTGTTAACTCGCCTGTCGCAAATACATGTAATAAAAATAACACTCCTGTCTCACCTCACTTGTCAAGCTTTAAATTGTTGGTCGTTGTAATATCATGTCCACAAAATGACGTGATGTTACACAAATAGTGTAAAATAACACACATGTTATGTACAGTGTAAAATAGAATTCAATCTTGACCGGGATAAACTAGCTTTGAATTCTTAGCCAAAGATTTGAATAATCTTCTATCGAAAGGTATTTCCTCTAACATATTAAATGAACAAAGCTCTCAGCTTTTCAAATAATAAAAAGGTTTGTCAATGTCGTAATGTTTTTCTACTCTACACAAAGAATGTTTATAGGGATTAAGACTTCGGTCTTATCAAACGACTAGTATTTCTTAGATCGTCGACAATTTATGTACAATAATGATATTACAATATGTTTCTTCTGTTCTTGAAGTTAGGTGTTGTTATATTAAAGTGCTCAAATTAAATTTAATAAGAATTTAATTTGAAGCTATGACACAATGTCAGAATACTTGGTTTAAATTAAATTATTAAAAATTCGAGAGTCGAAACGACTAGTCTTCTATGAGGCAATATGATTCCTCACACAAAATTTTTAATGTCAGTTCCACAACTGATCCGTAGAATAAAATTGAAAAATAGTTCTGTACCCAACTGTCATAATGTGGAACATGTGTTCGTATCCCAGCTAACTCACGGTCTTTCGAGGTATGGGACGTTCCTGCTCACCATACGACCACATGCTCAGGATTTGAGTCTACCAGGTAACTACTCTACATGAAATACACAACATATTCCTAAAATAAAACATTTACTGGTATAAAATCATGGCTATACAACAAATACAAATAAAGGAAAAAATATATTTAACTCCCACAATTAAAATCAGGGTTATTTTGTGAGTCTCTTCTTCATTATTGCTACACTGCACTCAAATCTATTTCTAGCATCCTATCATTGATACTCTCAGACTTCTATGGGTCTCCATAGTGTTCTTCATGTGACACAATTTTACATAACTGGAGTATCACAACATAAAAAGTCACATATCACATCTAAATGACATTAATAATATAATAATAAAACATTACTCCGTTTCTTATGGCATTTACTTTGATTAGCATAAATTCATTATTTTATGCGTTAATTAACAAACATTTGTTGTGTCGTGTGAATCATTTTCCTTCTTTCCATCAATATGAAACGCTTAAAAAGTGGTACGTTTCCCTTCCAAAATAAACATGGTTAGAAATGTTTATAGTTTCACCATACAACGATTTTCTGGGTCTTGTCGGGATTATATCGTTACAAACGTGTCATGTTCTTAGAAATCACATACCCGTCTGCATAAATTAGCGTGAACTGGCAAAATGCATTCTAAAAAGATGCCTAGCACTTTATTTGGTTCAGTGTTCCTCCTCAGAGAATAACTGGGCCAAATATTATCCAATTTCTGTGATCCAACAATGTATGTGTGCTGAAACACATCGTTTAATTCAATTAGCATCATCATAACACTCATATCTTAATTGCATATCGAAATATCGAGATTCTTCAGTGTCCCAGTATGAGTCCAATTTAAAGGACTGGCGGACCGACGTCCCCTTCCCCTAGCAGGCAATAAAATTAATTCCGGCAGGCTGCGCAAGATGGCCGCTCGTCTCAGTGGGCCACCCCACTTCCTTCTCATCTGCTAGCAAGGTCATGTTTGTTTACAATCGCAGTACAGTAGAGTTACGCTAGGTGTTGTTCTTAAGTAATTGAGTCATTCTAATTATATAACACCTATATTTAAAGTGTATCGGGCTCAACTGGCTCCTTATTAACATTCATGGCTGAGGATGGATCCTGTGATAGTCTTGCCGTTCTATGGTGAATACTGATGGCTTTGGACGCGCATCATAATGAGAATACAAGATTCCCACCGGCAACTGTCTCAATAATAACATAATAAGGAAATCTGCGTTTCCTAAACGACGAACTTTGATTCTTACCTCTCAGGGCAGATCATTTTATACATGTGCTCACGGAGTCTCGAAGGACATCCCTTGTGGCAACTATTCCTGCAAGCGATGGATACAGACAGGCTCTGTCCAATTCGCTGCGAATAATAAAAGTATGCACAACGGCGATACTAACTCGTAGATTAGCCAACTTTTCACCTAACGTGCAAGCTATGCTAGTTTGGTCCCCGCAACTTTATTTACGTAAATCACTGGATTCTACGTTACTTCGCTCGCTCTATGCGGCTTCAAACAATACTTCTCATAGATGACTCAATTATTAAGGCACCCGCGTTCTCTCTGTAATAACACTTAAGCCAAAGCTTTAAATAGCTCCTAAATTTACAGGCTTACATTACTTTAACGGTCCTCAAATAAAATCCTAAGAATTGACCATCTCAAATATTCATTCAACACATCATTGACGCTGAAAAACTCTCGTATCTCGCTATATTCCACGTTACTTTCTTACCGTTTACCAAAATACAGTATCTTTATATTAGACATGACACACTTTGAACATTATTTAGGCCAAAAATGCCTATTACTTTACTGTTGCCGACCCCAGATTATTATTATTATTATTATTTATTATTTAACGTTATCGTTACATCCATCACTATTTTCGGCCTGAATGGCCCTAAACAAATCACCTTCCAAGCCATATTCTATTCAAGACGAGTGGTGAAAACTCGTTCAATAAGTGACTGTGACATCTTAGTCTCAAAGTGATGCATCGTTGTATGGTGAACTATTTAGTTAGAATAACTTTGCAAATTGGTACTCACTTTTTCATTTTTGCTGGATGATGCCAGCATTCCAGCTCCGGACCTACCATGAAGCTTGATTCAAGCCATCATGCTATATCTTACACGACACTTGGTTTCACATATTTCCCACATGATAAACATACTCTTATCAGTGGTTTCATTCACTTTTACACAATACATATTAATCACTATACACATGAACACTTTTTAAATCACTATAACACAATTTATGTACACTTTCTCACTATTTCACAGGTTGATCCTTAATCGGACTCCTCCTACGCCTGACCTCAGAGATGCGATGCAATTACGCCAACCGCTGGTCTCCGTGAAAGTCTAACTGCGTTTACGGGCGTTCGATCCTCGTCACCTTCCATATCGTTCAACTCACTGTCCAGATTAATTGGCGATGCCTCCCAAGGCTCCCATAATTTTAGTGATCCTGATGATAATGTCATATACAACTCTGACAATACCTCCTGGTGTATGTAATGTCCAAAAACATTATTATTTACTCTTTCGCTGTAGCGAACTTATATTTGCGTCAGATAATGGATAAATATCTGTATTAAATTTACTTCGACATACTTCATGATTATACTTATGAAGCTGTATGATGTGCTTCTGTTGTTCTTTAATTGCTGAGCGTCGATACTGTAACATTTCGCGCGCTTACTGGCAGCGTATTAGTTACGTGTATACTGGAGAAGAACTTGAGAACAGACTGAAGACAACTGAAGACAACTACTGGCTTGGTCTTCACTGCTCCCCCTTATAAAGGCTTCTCGTAAAAACTAGTCCACCGGACATACGGGTGCGACTCCTTCCTTGAAATAATACCTTTTCAGCCGAAATGACATATACACCTTGTTTATTTAGGTGTGGAGGTTTCATAAACATTCGCGTGCACGCGATCGCTTCGGCCAATTAATTACAATTAATTGCCTTAGTCCATCGCGTCAGGACGCCACCATGGTGATTCCCCTCTGGCTGGTCACCAAATCAATCCTCTCGAGCGTAAGCTCAGTGTTAACACACTCATATGGAGATATAGGCTTTAATTTAGGTGTAAGATCATTCCTAAATTATCTCTCCTAAAATATATTTACCTGGGTGTACCTTTCACTCCATTTCAATGCTCCACTTGGCTGTAATTAATTAATTTCCGTGGGCAGTCATCCCTACCATAGGTTCCATCGTTGTCAAGCGGTGAATACCCGAGTCATTAATTTTGAGCTGTCTTCTCAGCCCAGACGAAAGTAGTCTGGTCGGCGCCTACGATCTCCACCCACTTGCCAACTCCAATTAGTAAAACGTCAAACTGGCCTCCTCTCGTTCTTGTATGCTTCGAAAACGTATATTTGCTTGCATTTGCTTACAATTCTTTACCTTAAACTGCTATGATATTCACATATTGGCCGTGAAATCATGCTACATTATTATATGTCATTATTTAACACATTGCTCTTTGGGTTCCCTAAAACTGTTCCCCCTCAGAGACCAATGGTTCGATTCTAGTTAGGATCATGTGCCTGGTCTTCTCAGATAGGACCTGAGTTCGATGCCATTTTGCCGTGACCGATTGGGCACATCTTTCCCTTGCTAAGCTCGGAAAATTCATTTCACAAGTGAGTTTTTCTGGCCCTTCAGATGGCATTGACTCACGCAGTATTTAATTTAAGCGGTCAGTGCTCTCGGCAATGGGATATCTCGTTCCCCCATTCCACTCTGTCTGCCGTCGCATACTCTTGTTCTGCCTTCTCAGTTGTTCATTCATCTCCTCTATTTCTGTAGCGGCCTCCCTCAACTGGTCGTAAAGTTCCTTCAGTTGACAGCTGCATTCTCCCCTCGTGTCCCTTGGGTCTGCGAACCGGTCGCCTCGCTCCGTTCCTTCTTGGGTCTGCAAGCTTTCCTCAAGAGTCTTTGCGTGCATACGTAATGACTCCCCGTCCATTTGGGTGTGCATTGCTTGCTCTTCCCTCGTATCATAATCCTCTGGTGGACTATACAACTTCAAATTAGCTGCGTTTACAACAACTTCTCTACCTGTTGCTTCGTCTTTGATTCGGTATGCATTATTTTGCAAATCTCTTATAATCAGGTAGGGTCCGTGGTAGCTTTGCTGAATTTTTTTATATTTCCTGCTCTCTGGATCTGAACTAGCGGGTTTTTTCAATAAGACGTACTCCCCCACGAGTAATGGTCTATGATAGCGTTTCCTCCTGTTTCTCCGCTGCCGTCTGTCTGCTTGTTTCTTGAGATACTCGAATGTTCTCTGGATCCTCAACTCACGTCCAGGCTGTGCATCGACGGGTGTCCGAATGACATTATTCCATGGCCTCTCTGGTCTTCTATCGAGATGTAGATAATTACAACTTTATTATATGTTTTAACATAAATATTCATAAATATATGTTGAGATTGTCACTAGAATTTTGTGATCGGGTGCTGCGCAGGGTAGGATATCTCTGATGTCCAAGCTCACTAACCGACCAACGCATGCGCTCTGTGAGCTTCAATGCCGTATGTGCAGATTGAGCATCAGTATTCAGTAAAAATGTCACCGAAATCGTTTGAAAACAACCCGCTGTGTAGAAATTGGATTTAAGGATATTAAGGTACAGTGTCTCATATTCACCAGTTTATTTACGAGAACATTATGGACGGTGCACGTTCGGTAATTTATATAGACATGTTGGATTTTGAGCGCACGCGTGAAGGTATCGTTACCTAATTGGTCATTGAACGTTCTCTGATTGGCTGGAGAAACTGTATCATAATGAAAAAGAGTGTTATAATGACCATCATTATGATACAGTTTCCTGACACATAATAGTGGGGGTCGAACATAAAAGATGAAAGGCCATCATCTCCTAAATAATCTTGAAGCATAAAAGTCTTAACAGACATCTGAAGATTGTGGGAAAAACCAGTCGTTAAGATAACCACCGCAGTCGACCGCACAGCGAGTTCAAGTGAACACGGAAACTGCGAATAGCTGTAGTACGGAAGACAATCAGATAAGTAGTTAGCCTAAAATGTTATAGTTTAACCATAGTTTACAACCATATAATCTCTCTAAAGTACAATCTCCGGATAGCCATCACCATTTAGCATTTCACCTAACATATATACTGCATTTAGCATACACTGACAGTTGCAGTACCAATACTGCAACTAAATAATTGTACATATTGTAAATATTTTCACCTGTATTTCAAACATAGATTTTGTAGCCTAAGTGTATTGGATCTGATGATGATCGCTTGACGATCGAAACTGGTCATCCTAGTGTTTTATTAATCTCATGTAATTTATTTCAGGATTAGGGCATAACCCATCTCTTTTGGGTACATTCTTGTTGACCGACTGAAAAGCACTAAACTCTTGTTTACTAAGGCAACACTGAAAATATGGCTTCAAACACCACAATGTTCACGGCTAGTCAGGCAAATCGTGAAGCCAAGAAATTCAAATCACTCAGGCTTAAACTCATGAATTTAGACAAGTCAATTTGGTTCAACAAAAAATGTATAGAACTAAACCTCACCCCTAAATACGTACCAATTAAAACCGTACCGAACACACCAGCCTCGATCATTTCAACTAAACAAGCCAAAGCGCTTTGGATAAAAAACGAATTAAGATTTGCATACATAAGAAAGCAAAAAATTAACCAACAATTATACGACATTCAATTGCAACTAAGTAATTTCTGGCACGCAGCCCAATGGGACAGCTTCACCGAACACCTACATGACACCATCAAAATCAGAGCAACGAGGAAGCATGAAACGCTAGAAAATAAATTAAGAAAACTAGGAGAAACACAGAACCATCAATCTAACGAACAACACACGAATAACAATGAATTCAATTTCCACAGCAGAGTAAACAACAGAACGAACGTAACCTTTTCTCAAGGTGAAATGAATATGTTAGACAAAGGTTTGAAATACAACTGCACAGACGCACACACGAACCACAATATAAAACAGTTAATCACAGATATTGAGATAGCCAGTCACAAGCTCCCAGCAGAAGACAGGGAATTAACCAAAAATCTCGCCACCAACGAAGCCAAAAAAATCCTCAAACGAGAGGGCGATAGCAATAACATTCAAAACAACAAACAAATCAAAGAAATAAAGTCGTTGAAACAAAAAATAAAAGAACATGACTTAATCATCACAAAAGCAGATAAGGGAAACACTACAGTAATTTTGAACAAAACAGAATACATTGAAAAAACAGTCGAATTCCTAAACAACAACGAAATCAAGGAATTAACAAAAGACCCCACCAACAAATTCCAAAAACAAATAAAAAGTGCGCTAAAAGAAACAGAATACATACTGACCAAAGCTGAAAAATCAAAACTAATAAACATGAACCCGAAAATACCGTCATTGAGGGGACAACCAAAAATACACAAAAAGGAATGCCCAATGAGACCAATAGTCAATTGTAGGAATGCCCCTAATTACAAAATCAGCAAAGAGTTACTAAAAATCTTAAAAAGCCGTCTTTCCAACGACAAAAACAACTCGGTAAAGAACACAACAGAACTAGTAACAGCATTGAACACCCTACAAATGAAACCGAGCTTCAGGCTAGTATCCTTCGACGTAACTAACATGTACACCAATATTCCGATTATTGAAGCAATCAACACTATCGAAAACAACTTAAAATCCAACAATTCGGTAAAAGAAATTGAAGAGATTGTGAGATTACTGAGGGTCGTTCTCACCCAAAACGTGTTTCAATTCGACAATAAAATATACACACAGAGAGAAGGCCTAGCAATGGGATCGCCACTAAGTGGGTTAATCGCTGACATCTTCATCAATGCACTAGAAAATGCGTTCTTAGAAAAGACTTCAACAAAGGGAATAGTAATATGGAAAAGATACGTAGATGATGTAATTTGCATCTACGATACTGAACTAACAAGCGAAGAAACAATTCTCCAATCCATTAATAGCCTTCACCATTCTATCAAATTCACTAAGGAATCCGAAATAGACCGGAAAATAAATTATCTCGATATAACTATTGAACGTAAAGACAACGACCTTTCATATTCCATATTCCGGAAAGCAACACAAACCTCGCATGCAATCGACAATCAGTCTAATCACCCCAGTACGCACAAACTAGCGGGTTTCAATTCAATGGTGCACAGGGCTTTAAACATACCCATGTCAAAAGACAACTATAATAAGGAAATAAGAACTATTATGCAAATAGCAAAGGAAAACAACTTCTCGCCAAGCAAAATAAATCAAATTATAGCCAAACATAAAAATAAAGATAAAACGATTCCCAAACCGGACAGTAATGAGAAAAAATTTGCGCGTTTCAACTATGTGAATGCGAATACATATAAAATCACTAACCTATTCAAAAAGCAAGGCATAAAGATAGCTTTCACGACGAAAAACACAACCGCTAGGCACCTCCTAAATAGTAATCTAAATAAACGTGACCCGTATTCAAGGTCAGGGGTATATTCTATAACGTGCCAAGACACCGATTGTCAAGCTAATTACATCGGGCAGAGTGGAAGGCGAGTAGACACACGTTATAATGAACATAGGAATGCGATAAGATACGGAACACATTCAGCCGTGTGCGAACATATGTGTGACGCAGGGCATAGCTTTACCAACATAGAGTCGGACCTTAAAATAATCCATCACGAATCGAAAGGCAGAGCTCTTGACATAAAGGAAGCAATCGAGATACACCTAGCCAAACGAAACAATCCCAACAATCTAAATGAACACACGTTCATGGAGAGCTCACCCCTCTTCACGCTACTAAAAAACACACCCTGTCGGAAACAAAACACAATTTAGCGACACAGCCAAGCTAGATAAAAAAGGGGGGGAAATTAGGGGGTTTTTAATAGGTAAATGTTATCTGGATCAGGTGTACGATGTACTTTTCTTCTGCAATAAACCAAGGCCCATATTAGAGGCAGTATTAAAGGTGCCGGGACGTCCTCATAAGACCGTCAACGCTTAGTTCGAATGGGTTATGCTCCACGCGTGGCGAGGACTAATCCACGGTCTTTAATAGTTGTAGATCCACCTCATTCAATAACATACATCTTATCTAGGTTGGCAACACCTCACATAAACACATCGCGATCACTCCCCACAGCACGTAGGGACAGGGGGGGAAGGCAGGGAAAAACCAGTCGTTAAGATAACCACCGCAGTCGACCGCACAGCGAGTTCAAGTGAACACGGAAACTGCGAATAGCTGTAGTACGGAAGACAATCAGATAAGTAGTTAGCCTAAAATTTTATAGTTTAACCATAGTTTACAACCATATAATCTCTCTAAAGTACAATCTCCGGATAGCCATCACCATTTAGCATTTCACCTAACATATATACTGCATTTAGCATACACTGACAGTTACAGTACCAATACTGCAACTAAATAATTGTACATATTGTAAATATTTTCACCTGTATTTCAAACATAGATTTTGTAGCCTAAGTGTATTGGATCTGATGATGATCGCTTGACGATCGAAACTGGTCATCCTAGTGTTTTATTAATCTCATGTAATTTATTTCAGGATTAGGGCATAACCCATCTCTTTTGGGTACATTCGTGTTGACCGACTGAAAAGCACTAAACTCTTGTAGACATCTGAAGTGTAAAATACATGATAACACAAAAATACATGAAATGTGAAAATATGGAAATATGGAATAAGATCGTTGGCTCAGGATGTCACTAACCAAGCTCTGTACTATAAATGAGATACACTGCTACCTTATTTGGACGAAAACTTGAAGATCGATGTAAGTATTCCCACAATACTTAAATGTTTCCTCAGTTCAAGATACTGAGATGGATCTGCATTTGAACCTCGGATCTGCGACCTCAGAGATAGGAAACGTCCCTCTCTTGAATTCACCAACATTCTCCTGGGCTCGATCGACATCCTTCATGCAAATTCTTCTGTGTTGCTGGGCTAACCCTAGCATCTTGACAAATCTCTTCAGTAGAGTCTTCATTCTCCGTCGTAAATATGTATCAGCCTCATCATTGGAATATAATTTATAGAAATATTCATATAAATGGTGAATGAAATATTTCCGTTGCTAATTGATGTTACATTAGTGTCCGTCGACTGACGAAAATGTACAAGATGGACCGTACACTACGTCTATATTCAAGAATACGTTTGAAAATCTGACTTAACAGGCTTATATTGTCGAAACGGTGACTTCTATAACGCTCGACTTTTCACAGAATTTAGTATATGCGACCTGCTCTTTATATATATTCGCTTAGTTATATTCAGATCTCAATTATATAAGAGATATAATTAATTCAATGTTCCTCACAACTTCACGTAGAATGGAAGTGCGGTAATCTCCTACGTTCCACCTAGCTATCCTCGCGTCTCCACAAGTCGACAGTCGTCGCACTCGGACAAAGCCTTGGGACCTCTGTTAACACAGTAAAAACACTTCCTCACTCTTCAAAGTCGGCTGGAATAAGAACATCGATCCTTGGATCTCCCCCTCCAAATCGAAATTTTGACGGCCAAATCAAACTCCCACCATACTTTTAGCGCGTAGATTACTAATGCTTATTACTGCGTAGATTAACCGATCTGCGGTTTTTAAAGTATCAGACATAATGTCTTTTAATATTCTCTTCATTAACAAATAAGAAAATCTTCTTCTAAGGGCCTAAATGCATATTTTCATCTTATTATGTAATTGAAGTTGATCCCGTCTTCAATAAGACCTCTTCTCATTGGCTCTGGGCTGGGATCCAAAAGCATAATTTATAACAACCTTTATAATATTAATTTCCAAACTCGCTGTTGCTATGCCAAATATAGCCTTCTAGAAGCGTCCATTGTGCAATATATCACGTGATCGGGCTCTCCCACAGCCCCGAGCTTGTAACACTACCCTCCTATGTCACACTTCCAGAAATTATATTTGCTGGTAAAATTTTATCATGAGGACAGAAAATACTCTCATTTTGTCCCAAATTAATTCAATTTACGGGGGCAGTACCTACTGTAAGGCCACGGCCACCTCCTTCCCTCTTCCTCGCCTATCCATCCTCATCTTCCATCCCTTCCCATCCCTCATGAGGCCCCTGTTCGCTTTGCAGGTGAGGCCGCCTGGGCGAGGTGCTGATCACACCTCCCCAGTTGTATCCATCCCTTCCAGATGTTCCAGGCTCCAGGACACTGCCCATAGAGGCGGTAGTGGTGAGTTCCCTCGCTGAGTCATCGGGAACCACCAACCTAGAGGGTAAATTAACTAAATAAAATAAAATTTTAAAAAAACTGTTTCTTGAGCCCTGAATGTTGGGAGAAACTGTTTCATAATGAAAAATAGTGTTATATTATGATACAGTTTTCTGACATATTATATTTACATTTTGACATCGTCGAACATAAAGTATTTATTAAATCACTGTCGCCTCCGTAGCGTAGCGGTCAGCATGGTTAGCTGCCGCCCCGAAGGTCCTGAGTTCGATTCCCGGCTCTGCCACGAAATTTCAAAAGTGGTACGAGGACTGGAACGGGGTCTACTCAGCCTCGGGGGTTCCCAAATGAGTAGAGGGGGATCGATTCCCCCTCAGCCATCCTCGAAGTGGTTTTCCGTGGTTTCCCACTTCGTCTTCGGGCAAATGCCAGGATGGTACCTTCTTCAAGGCCACGGCCGCCTCCTTCCCTCTTCCTTGTCTATCCATCCTAACCATCCTAACCATCCCTTACCTTCCCTCATGAGGCCCCTGTTCGCTTTGCAGCTGAGCCCGCCTGGGCGAGGTGCCAATCCCACCTCACCAGTTGTATCCCTTCCGATTCGATGTTCCCAGCTCTAGGACACTGCCCGTAGAGGCGGTAGTGGTGAGTTCTCTCGTTGAGTCCGTAGGTTCCACCAACCTGGAGGGTAAACGACTGAAAAAAAAACCACTGGGTGTCAAGTAATAGTGATTATTCAACTGTTGGCGTTGTCGTCTATTGTCAAGTGTGCTTGAAGGAAGTGAAATGTAAAAAGAAATTTCAACTTGAACAACATGCAGAAACGACTGCACATATTACGGCAAAGAAAGGAAAGAAGAGTGGATAAGATTGGTTTATTGTTAAGTGTATATTTTTACAATATTTAATGGATATTTTCTGCATTTTTACTGCGTGATTGCATGCAGTTAGCTGCCGCCCCAGAGGTCCTGGGTTCGATTCCTGGCTCTGCCACAAAATTTGAAAAGTGGTATGAGGACTCGAACTGGGTCTACTCAGCCTAGGGTGGCCCAAATGAGTAGAGGGGGTTCGACTCCCACCTCAGCCTTCCTCGAAGTGGTTTTCCGTTGTTTCCCACTTCGTATTCGGGCAAATGCCGGGATGGTTCCTACTGTAAAGCCACGGCCGCCTTCTTCCCTCTTCCTTGCCTATCCATCCTAACCTTCCACTCCCTTCCCTCATGAGGCCCATGTTCGCTTTGCAGGTGAGGCCGCCTGGGCGAGGGGCTGATCCCACGTCACCAGTTGTATCCACTCCGATTAGATGTTCCCAGCTCTAGGACACTGCCTGAAAGGGCGGTGGGGGTGAGTTCCCTCGCTGAGTCCCTGGGAGGCACCATCCTCGAGGGTAAACTCGATAAAAATAATAATAATAATAGTCTAATAATAATAATAATAAAAATTGCATGCATATTAATTGCTTTCAGTACATAAATATCCGGTATCAACTAATTACACCAATATTTTTAGACCTGTGTAGCCAATAGTATCACCCTCCAGTCCAGTGGGCGCTATGTCTTGCTCAGCATTAGACCTGTGTATAGTATAGCCACTAAACATCAAGAAGTTTGCGACTATTGGTTCATTTCAAGACTTCAGTTATCAAAAACAAAAGTTTGGTGCTTTTCAGTCGGTCAACACGAATGTACCCAAAAAGAGCTGAGTTATGCCCTAATCCTGAAATAAATGACTTGAGATTAATAAATACACTACGATGGCCAGTTTCGATCGTCAAGAGATCATCATCAGATCCATTACATATAGGCTATAACATCTACTTCAGTTATGTCATTAGGTATGAGTCGATTTCAGAACTAATTTCTTCTAGAATTAAAATTTTCCCCAGGTGAGGCTCGAACTCACAACCCCGGCATCGCTCAGCTACTGTCCTATAAGTACCGTGCGCTAACCAATTGCGCCACTGGGGAAGGCGTTTAACTGATGCTTAGCCTATTGCTTTCCAAACAAATCTGTATGTTGTCTCTCAAGGTCGGAGCCATCTCTCCTTGACAAGGATTATGGATTCTAACATTTACAACGTAAAGCATGGACGCGAACAGAGCAGTGGCAGCACTTGACTTGAAATGGGAAATAACTTTGATTACACGTCCTTGACGAGTTCATAGATAGTCCAGTCAAATTAGGATTTTTTGCTGCATTAAATCATGTAGTTCCAATTTTTTCTGGAATGTGTAGAGGGTGGTCCCCTGAACAACGCCTAATAAAGTCCCGTCGATTTCAGGTGCTGCGGGGGGGGGGGGCAGAGGGGGGTTCGAAGGCCCCCCTTTTTCGTTTTTGGCGCATAGCTTTCAAACGGTTCATCTTACAGAAATTTTTATACTCTCCTAACTGAAAGGTAATTAAATGCCCTACAAAATGGTATATTCATTTTCACACCTGTGTGTAACTTTCTTCGAGATATGAGCTGGTGAAAATGGAAAATTTGCAGAAAAATATGTAGCACCTGACGTTTCTCGTCTAACTTGCCCTTCCAATTCGTTTTTCGTTTGCCTTCCATTTAACAGGAAAGTTGTGAGGAAGGAAGTTGTAGAGCACCAAGTTTCCTTCAAGAATATATATACTTATGCTAAATTATCTTAATATCTTTAAACGTTATAGCGTTTTGACGTATCGGGGTTGGTTTCGAGATTTCGCTAGTTAACTGCTCATTATTTTACTTATGTTTTTAACGGCTTTAACACTCTGCAACTCGTTATTTATTGATTATGTAAACATAAATGGTATTTATTACCCATATAAATAATGATATATACCTAGAATGTAAAAATATATATGAACGCAGTGGCGTATATATGATTGTTTTGGGGGAGCCCAATATTTCGGAATACAATTTCGTTTTTATGGGAATGAAAACATGATCAAAATCTAATAGTTTGCAGTCCAGCCCTTCGGAGTATACCTGTATATATATATATATATATTCTGAAGAGTTCGTTATTTTTCGTTGTATATATTCTTTAAAAAATAAATTATAAATGCCTATTTTATAGTTAACGCCACTGTTACATTCTTATAATAATAATAAATTTACTTGTTGGACAAAGATAAACTTGAATATGTCATTCAATTGTTTAAAATGTTCATAAATTACTGACCAAATGGGGGGGGGGGGGGTGTGTGTTGGTTATAATCTGTATATGTTTGAAATGCGTACATTTTTCTGTGAGACTGTACCTAGCCCGTTAAGTACGTGTTAGTGCGTTAAATGGGTCACCTTGTATGTCCCCAATTACCGGTGTCCACTGTAAATGTATGTCTGGAACCTATACACCAAGGTACAAGAAGGCCACAGTTTAAACAAGATGTTCAGTATAGAACATATAGCCTACTTTCTCCTAAATCCTTGGGTATTGTTATAACTCTTTGTCCTTTTCAAGGAGTATAATTGAATGTTGGTTGTAGTAGCGTGTTGAAATACAGCGTGCTATAGGGATATTAAACATGAATATGAGGTGCCCTTTCCTAGTGGTACCTCTGTAAAAAAATTCATTCAATTCGGTTTCACCGTGTTTGAATTTATCTGGGGAATGAATTTGCACACATACATGGCCGCTATTTGCAAACTATTGGGCTGATGACCTTGTAGTCAGTCATAAGATTCTTTCCACACAAAGGCATGTTGTTGCAAAATCCGGTAGAGATCAAATTATTAGTATGGTCGAAATTTGATTTAAGCTTTTAACATTTGGGTGGCCGTCATTCCGTTTCCGTCAAGATGGCGGCGATATAAAACATGACACTGAGGTGCCTTTTGCTAGTGCTACCTCTGTACCAAATTTCGTTCAATTCGGTTTCACCGTGTTTGAATTGATAGGGGGAATCGATTTGCACACATACTTGGCCACCATCTGCAAACTATTGGGCTGATGATCTAGCAGTTTGGTCAGAATATGCTTCCCACATAAAGATTTGTTGTTGCAAAATTTGGTAGAGACTAGATTATTAGGTTGGTCGTAATTACATTTTAGCCTTTAACATTTGGGTGGTCGCGATTATGTTTCCGTCAAGATGGCGGTGATATAAAACATGACACTGAGATGGCCTTTTCTAGTGCTACCTCTGTACCAAATTTCGTTCCATTCGGTTTCACCGTGTTCGAATTAATAGGGGGAATCGATTTTCACACAAAGATGGCCGCCATCCGCAAAATATTAGGCTAATGACCTATTAGATTTGTCAAAGGATGCTTCCTCCATAAAGGTATGTTGTTGCAAAATTTGGTAGAGATCGGATGATTAGGTTAGTCGTAATTTGATTTAAGCTTTGAACATTTGTGTGGCCGCCATAACGTTTCCGTCAAGATGGCGGTGATATAAAACATGACACTGAGGTGCCCTTTGCTAGTGCTACCTCTGTACCAAATTTCATTCCATTCTGTTTCACCGTGTTCGAATTAATAGGGGTAATCGATTTTCACACAAAGATGGCCGCCATCCGCAAACTATAAGGCTGATGACCTATTAGTTTGGTCAAAGGATGCTGCCCCCATAAAGGTATGTTGTTGCAAAATTTGGTAGAGATCGGATGATTAGGTTAGTCGTAATTTGATTTAAGCTTTGAACATTTGTGTGGCCGCCATTACGTTTCCGTCAAGATGGCGGCGATATAAAACATGACACTGAGGTGCCCTTTGCTAGTGCTACCTTTGTACCAAATTTCGTTCAATTTGCGCTCACCGTGTTCGAATTGATAGGGGGGGACAGACATTCATAGTACACACACTCACACACACACACACACACAGAGACTCACACACATACACACACACAGACAGACACACTTTTTTCGCCCTGTAGTGATCTCATAAGTCTACTTTCATTTTTTGCAAAAATCGAAAGTCGGCTAAAAAGTGACCACCTAGGAATGAGACATAGAGAGGAATAAGTAACAACCCAAACATAATTCTAATTCAATCGTTTTTATTGACTATCAAACATTTCATACTCCTCACCGTCCAACTCTTCTGACTAATTGAATGGGAGCACTGTTGGTGCAAGCGCCGTGGCAATTGCCACAGACAGGTGAGCATTGGATGCCGGCTTTCCGGCATCCAAATCTCTTACCGCAGCCTGTGGCACAACGGCAAAATATAGAATTGAGCACGCTGTCAGATGCAATAGCGGCCTTGGTCTTAATAGGAGTCAGATATCCCCCATCTCCCCTTGTCCAACACCAACGTTCAGGTTCGAGTGTTTCATTTCCAAACCACTGCTGAACCTGTAGAAACACTCTGCACGAGTGATATAGAGCAGCATCGTTTGTAGGTGGCAATGAAGACAAGTTTGCTTTCATCTTGGCTGACGATTTGACGAAGCACATGTACGTGTGAATAGAACATAATACACACATCAAAAAAAGTTTTGCATCACCTCGGTTCCAAGAGTTCCGGAACCTTTAAATACAAAGGGAATAGAGATCAACACAAACAACATTTCAGCTCGTTTTATTGCTCATGAGACCCACACATTGCATGTTGTACCATCATACAGCTAGACTTTCAGCATTTGTGGTCCAGATTGCAGTACACACCACTACCTCTAATACCCAGTAGCACGTCCTCTTGCATTGATGCATGCCTGTATTCGTCGTGGCATACTATCCACAAGTTCATCAAGACACTGTTGGTCCAAATTGTCCCACTCCTCAACGACAATTCGGCGTAAATCTCTCAGAGCGGTTGGTGGGTCAAGACGTCCATAAACAGCCCTTTTCAACATATCCTAGGCATGTTCGATAGGGTTCATGTCTGGCGAACATGCTGGCCACTGTAGTCGAGCGATGTCGTTATCTTGAAGGAACGCATTCACAAGATGTGCACGATGAGGTCGAGAATTGTCGTCCATGAAGACAAATGCCTCTCCAATATTCTGCCGATATGGGTGCACTATGGGTCGGAGGATGTCATTCAGGTATCGTAAAGCCGTTTCGGAGCCTTCCATGACCACCAGTGGCGTACGTCGGCCCCACATAATGCCACCCCAAAACATCAGGGAACCACCACCTTGCTGCACTCGCTGGACAGTGTGTCTAAGACGTTCAGCCTGACCAGGGTGCCTCCAAACACGTCTCCGACGATTGTCTGGTTGAAGGCATATGCGACACTCATCGGTGAAGAGAACGTGATGCCAATTCTGTGGGGTCCATTCAGCATGTTGTTGGGCCCATCTGTACCGCGCTGCATGGTGTCGGGGTTGCAAAGCTGGACCTCGCCATGGACGTCGGGAGTGAAGTTGCGCATCATGCAGCCTATTGCGCACAGTTTGAGTTGAAACACGACGTCCTGTGGCTGAACGAAACGCATTATTCAACATGGTGGCATTGCTGTCAGGGTTCCTCCGAGCGGCAATCCGTAAGTAGTGGTCATCCACTACAGTAGTAGCCCTTGGGCGGCCTGAGCGAGGCCTGTCATCGACAGTTCCTGTATCTCTGTACCTCCTCCATGTCCGAACAACATCGCTTTGGTTCACTCTGAGACGCCTGGAAACTTCCCTTGTTGAGAGCCCTTCTTGACACAAAGTAACAATGCGGACGCGATCGAACTGCGGTATTGACCTTCTAGGCATGGTAGAACTACAGACAACATGAGCAGCGTACCTTCGTCCTGGTGGAATGACTGGAACTGATCGGCTGTCGTACCCCCTCCGTCTAATAGGCCCTGCTCATGCATGGTTGTTTACATCTTTGAGCAGTTTTAGTGACATCTATGAACAGTCAAAGGGACTGTATCTTTGATACAATATACACAGTCAACGTCTATATGCCGGAGATCTGGGAACCGAGGTGATGCAAAACTTTTTTTGATGTGTGTACAATAGAATATGTATTTATCAAACAACAACGAAGTTAGTACAAGCAATACAAAATGAAATGTACCTGTGATGATTGAAGTCATGCTCGTGAAGTGGTGCCTGATACATCAGTAGGAACATTTGTTCCCCCCAGCTTCAGCGATATCTCCTGGCGAGGATGTGGAGTCATAAAAAACTTCAGCGATGCGTTTGGTTTCGTTAGCATACCGCTCGAAACATTTGATTATGGCTGCTTTACTTCCCCCAAAAATGGCAGAAGTGGTATCGCATCCAGTGAAGCCATGGATAAATAGAATGTACTGGCAGAATTGGCAAGGTCTGAAGTTGTTGGGAGGAGTACAGTCTGTCTTCTCGAACCTGAACGTTGGGGTTGGACAAGTGGATATGGGGGATATCTGAATCCTATTAAGACCAAGGCCGCTACTGCACCTGACAGCGTGCTCAATTCTATATTTTGCCGTTGTGCCACAGGCTGCGGTAAGAGATTTGGATGCCGGAAAGTCGGCATCCACTGCTCACCTGTCTGTGGCAATTGCCACGGCGCTTGCACCAACAGTGCTCCCATTCAATTAGTCAGAAGAGTTGGACGGTGAGGAGTATGAAATGTTTGATAGTCAATAAAAACTATTGTATTAGAATTATGTTTGGGTTGTTACTTATTCCTCTCTATGTCTCATTCCTAGGTGGTCACATTTTTAAAACTGTGGCCTTCATGTACCTTGGTGTATAGGTTCCAGACATACATTTACAGTGGACACCGGTAATTGGGGACATACCAGGTGACCCATTTTACTCACTAACACGTACTAAATGGGCTAGGTACAGTCTCACAGAAAAATGTACGCATTTCAAACATATACAGTTTATAACCAACACCCCCCCCCCCCCCCAATTTGGTCAGTAATTTATGAACATTTTAAACAATTGAATGACATATTCAAGTTTATCTTTGTCCAACAAGTAAATTTATTTTTATTATAAGAAGGTAACAGTGGCGTTAACTATAAAATAGGCATTTATAATTTATTTTTAAAGAATATATACAACGAAAAATAACGAACTCTTCAGAATATATATATATATATATATATATTGGGCTCCCCCAAAACAATCATATATACGCCACTGCGTTCATATATATTTATACCTTCTAGGTATATATCATTATTTATATGGGTAATAAATACCATTTATGTTTACATAATCAATAAATAACGAGTTACAGAGTGTTAAAGCCGTTAAAAACTTAAGTAAAATAATGAGCAGTTAACTAGCGAAATCTCGAAACCAACCCCGATACGTCAAAACGCTATAACGTTTAGAGATATTAAGATAATTTAGGATAAGTATATATGTTCTTGAAGGCAACTTGGTGCTCTACAACTTCCTTCCTCGCAACTTTCCTGCAAAATGGAAGGCAAACGAATTGGAAGGGCAAGTTAGACGAGAAACGTCAGGCGCTACATATTTTTCTGCAAATTTTCCATGTTCACCAGCTCATATCTCGAAGAAGGTAACACACAGGTGTGAAAATGAACATACCATTTTGTAGGGCATTTAATTACCTTTCAGTTAGGAGAGTATAAATATTTCTGTAAGATGCACCGTTTGAAAGTTATGCGCCAAAAACCAAAAAGGGAGGCCTTCGAGCACCCCTCTGCCCCCCCCCCCCCCCCCCCCCCGCAGCACCTGAAATCGACGGGACTTTATTAGGCGTTGTTCAGGGGACCTCCCTCTACACATTCCAGAAAAAATTGGAACTACATGATTTAATGCAGCAAAACCATCATTTTTGGTCTAATTTGACTGGACTAAGAGTAAAAAGAAAAAACAAGAAAAGGCAGTTCATGAGGGAAAAAACTCTAGGTTATCTCCGGCACCTGGTTGGTTGGTTGGTTGGTTGGTTGGAGAAGGAGGAGAACGATAAGGATAAGGGTCGCCTCCGTAGCATAGCGGTCAGCATGGTTAGCTGCCGCCCCGGAGGTCCTGGGTTCGTTTCCCGGCTCTGCCACGAAATTTGTAAAGTGGTATTAGGCTTGGAACGGGGTCTACTCAGCCTCGGGTGGTCCAAATGAGTAGAGGGGGTTTGGTTCCCACCTCAGCCATCCTCGAAGTGGTTTTCCGTGATTTCCCACTTCGTCTTCGGGCAAATGCCAGGATGGAACCTCCTTCCCGCTTCCTTGCCTAACCGTCCCACTCTTCCCATCCCTTCATCAGGCCCCCTGTTCGCTTTGCAGGTGAGGCCGCCTGGGCGTAGTGCTGGTCACAAACCCCAGTTGTATCCTCGACTCAGAGTCTCAAGCTCCAGGACACTGCCCCCCGCTTAGTCCGTGGGAAAAGCCGATCCTGGAGGGTAAAACGATAGCGAAAGAAAAGGATAAGGAGAACGAGGAGAAGAAGCAGAAGGATCAGAAGAGGAAGAAGAGACGCAAATGTTCTTGCGGATGTTTGTTATTGCTGTTTTAAGGGGAGGAACAGAGAGGTCATCTGCCTCATACAAAAATTGCTAAGAAAACAAAGGAAGGTAAACATATGATTCTGGAAACGTTGACCTGTTATCATAAAATTGTACTGTTTTTGCTAACAGCATAAAGTTCTTTTAAATCACTTATTCTCCCAGCTCGCCTTCACACACTGGCACTGCGAAGGCTCATTCCTCTACCGTCACAAGGGCGGCGTCAGAGAGATGAACACACTTTGTCAGCAGATACAACTGGGGATGGTGACTGGCCGATCGTCTAGATGACCGCTACTTTGCTCTAATAAGTAAGAAGAGTCAGAGAAGGGCTTTTGGAAGGAAGTCAGCCGTGGACATGTTGAAAGGATCCGTCCTGGCAATAACCTGGTGCAGTGACGGCTGGTGTACGAATTCAGTTGTGTGCTACTACTCTCATGCTGTGACAGCATACGAGCATAACACCTTACAAGGGAACTGTCCATACGGTCATATCGAAACCGACAATGATATTTCGTAGGGATGATGAGGAAAACATAAATTAGCGATGCACAAAAAATTAGCTGCCATTTCCAACTGGAAGGTCCTGAAATCGGCACGGAGATTTCTAATAGGATTGCACGCGGTAGCATATAGCTCGACGTGGACAGCCCTGGTGACCAGCTGAAGCGTGCGCGTAACATTGAGCGCTCTGTGCTAGGCAGTTAACGCATGTTCCTTTGAGAGAGCAGTCATGAATCCGGCTAATGTTCTAGACATCTAGAGTATGCATTACGTTATTTCCATGAAAAAGATGCTTGATGAAGTTAAATTCCTTTTTAAA
The DNA here is from genome assembly GCA_946902985.2 of Meconema thalassinum. Taxonomy (NCBI): domain Eukaryota; kingdom Metazoa; phylum Arthropoda; class Insecta; order Orthoptera; family Tettigoniidae; genus Meconema; species Meconema thalassinum. Next base: position 138,077,145 of record OX336400.1, read on the forward strand.
ACAAAAAAAACGTAAAAAATAAAATATAATGAAAAAATTAAAATTGAAAATAAATATGCTTCTAAAAATTAAAATATTAATCTTATAAAATTACAATCAAAATTAAATAAGCCTTTACAATTAAAAATCAATAAGCTTACAAAATTGGAATTATAAAAATAGATCATAAAAATTATTTTTTCTTCTTTTTTTCTTAGTCGTTTACCCTCCAGGTTGGTGGAACCCACGGACTCAGCGAGGGAACTCACCACTACCGCCTCGACGGGCAGAGTCCTAGAGCTGGGAACATCGAATTGGAGTGGATACAACTGGTGAGGTGGGATTGGCACCTCGCCCAGGCGGCCTCACCTGCAAAGCAAACAGGGGCCTCATGGGGGAAGGTAATGGATGGCCAGGATGGATAGGCAAGGAAGAGGGAAGGAGGCGGCCGTGGCCTTGAAGACCTACCAATACCTGTTGAATCCCTGGATAACAGCTGGATCGTAGAACCTGAAAAATCCCCGGCTAGAAAAACCCCCCAAGTTCTACCAACAGACACTGGGATAATAGGGCCACTGGAATACCTAACAGGATGTATTAAGACTGACCAAGGCTCAGAGAAAGAAAAGACTAGCTCAAAACACAAGAATTCTTCAAAAGGAAGAATGAATCTCAAAGGTGTGGTAAACCCTAAAATACCTAGCGATGGCCCCCTTAATACACCCTTCCATCACCTCTATAAAGCATCACGCAATAATTAAACCCAAATAATAAATTAGTTTATTGCAAGAATAAACATGACAAGAAATATAAATTTTGTCGATACCACGACCAATCAAAATCTCATTAATTATACTGGACTGTCTTTCAGCTATGGAATATGGGAAAGGCTTCCAAAATAAATTACCCATTATCTCAACTAACTTTTAGTTCTTTCAAAAAAAAATATAATAATAATAATTTTCGATCCCATCGGATAAGCACATACAAAAAAAAATATTATATGAATTGCATAGATTGGATTCATTTCGGTTCACTAACTTAATGAACATCTTACACAAAAATACCCTGATTATAACCAATAATCTTACACGACATTTTCAGTAGCATTTATTATTTAATGATGAAATTAATATGGCATATTTACAGAATATACAAATTTACACAAAATTCTAGAATAATTTCGATTATTCTCCTCCCACTGACTTAATGTCACGACATTCACTTCTGCTTAAAATTGTTTAATTGTTTCATTTCTAATTTCAGGGTATTTCTGCCGAACAGTTAAGTTAAGCAAAAATTAATCATAGATTCAGCATTAAATAGTTATCGGTGATCCTTCTTAAACATACATGTTATAGCAAAGTCGTTAAAATTTTACTGGAAATATTGAACTGGATATCCACTCAAGAGTCTCAACAATAATGTTCAGAAAAAATATTAATCTCCACACAGGCATTACTTCACGATAATGACAGCGATAAAGTCACCTATGACAGAATATTAACCATACTAGGTTAAATACAACGCCTCTCTGGGTTGAAACCACATTCAATCTATTCTTGATTAGCACACGTTGCTCAATCTTCAACAAGAAAGTTTGCTTCGCAAAGCACAGTATCAAAATACTTAAACACAAGAGCATTATTCCTAATACATGCCTCTTAAAATCTAACATGCACCTATACTTGGAGCCTTACTGTTATAAATCCACAATTATAAAATCAGCTGTTTATAATAAACGCCTGAACTCGTGCTCAGAAAAATAATTTGATTCTGTAACAGATTATTAATAAAGCCTAGTGGATTCCAGAAATACTCCACCCATTCTTAGAAAACTTGCCTTACATTGATGTATTACAATATTCATAGTTCTTAAAAGTATAACTTATAGTAAGTCATTCCTGGGATTATCCTCGCAAATTTGGATGTCGTTCAAATACCCTCTTAATAGAGAAAAACTATTGCACCAAAGGCAATGATATCAATTTAATCCAGTGTTAACTTCATAAAAGGAGAAAGGTATAACACTCCCAACCACTCAAAACTGAGGTTGTAAAAGCGATAAAAAAAATCCAATCTCAAAATAAGATCTTCCCTGAATTTCCCGAACGCGAAAATGTCGGTGGATTAGTCCTACAGCATGGATCTAGGTTAACTACAAAGGATAAGCGACTAATGACACATTAGTCAATCCACTTCGGAAATCACGCTCAGAAAATACAAGTTAAATCTGTTAATTGACTGAAAAAAAAAGTCTAAAGACTCGAAGTAACATTCATAATAACAGGATCCGACAACTTCCTAATATCGTTATAATAATAAGGAAAGAAAAATTCTCCTCAAAGAATAAGATAATCCGAGCGAAAGTGCTTAAAGAACAATGCACTAGAATATGCAAAACTCATTCAGAGTTCTCAACGCCGCTTTAAAAAAATGCGTTACTAAAATATTCTTACACAAAAATCTGGAGATCTTCCTCCTACAGTGACTTCTCGACAAATAAGGATGAGCATATCAGTTTAAATACTGTAAAATACTATTGAAATTTTAAATTTATCAATCAAAATACAAAAAGGATGCACTCATTTTTATGAGTCAAAATCCTGGCATCATAGAAGGTCAGCTTCGAAATAGGCATCGAACCTGCACTTTCTACTCAACCATTTAATCTACAAAACTCAAATATGGCAATTTGTGATTGTTCACATGTCCACGCTACACTACTGTAACAAGATGAAGTGATCTGTACCTTTGGCGAATCTGGATGAGGAAAAAAAAGGATATCGTTAGCCATACTAGGCTCCAGACCAACACAAAACATGCCGGACTCCAACTGGATCTCCAGAGAATGAACCATAGTCCTCCTAGGCTCGAACAACTCCCGGCCGGTCGAAATGGTCCCAATATATCCTGGCGATATCTTTCCACACGCATTAGAATGCCGATGGCTGAACCGCAAACAGTTTATCAACTCGTCACGAAGCGAGAGTGAATTCGAACAGCTGCTAAATAGTTCCAATACAAGGATGCGAATGTGAGCAAGTTCACACGTGTCCACGCGGTCCCTTGCATTACGAAACTCGCTTGTACACTTCATAGTAAATGAACGTTGCTGCAAAATGTTCCCGCTACCACTCTGCTAATGCAGTATTCCTATTGTAACCTAGCCTATCATCGTAATGGATATAGGCTTCATTGTATTCCTTCCCTCTGACACCTTGCTTAAGAACATCGATCATCAATTGCCACTTCCCTGAGGAAATTGAAATGGGAAGTTTATGAGGAAGTGCACTTCATTTCGGAAAATGGTAGTCACCGTAGAGCAGATATCGTTGCCATTGACAGGAAGAATGGAAGGGGTTTGGTCCTGGACCCCACGGTACGAATGGAAGTGGACATTCTGCAAGCCGTACGAGTCAACGAGGAGAAAGAGGCTATTTACCGACCATGCATACCTCACTTGAGTGAGAGATATAACTTACCTAAAAATGCATGGAAAGTGAATGGCCTTCTATTCGGAGCTCGTGGAACATCTTATAAGTTCGTCGTGGATATCCTCAAGAAGCTTGGCATCATCGAGAATGATCTTGAGAAGATCTGCTTGGGCGTATTGAGAGCATCACTCAACATGCTACATAACCATTTATATGGTATATCGTAATGACTTATGTACATGTACTGTAGAGCCAACAATGTACCTACACTGTATTCTGGATCTTTATGGTCTCCCGGAATGCCGGGCGGATGTCCTTCAGGAAATATATATACACTGTGACAAGTTTGAATCAGCTCTAGGCTGCATTTTCATGAAAATTTACAAGCAGAGTGTTACGACATAATACACCCGAACTGGTGGCCGGGATTACGAATGTATTCTTCCGCATAGCCCGTTAGTGGCTGTGGACACACGGTCGCAAAGATAAACTTATTACATGTTTAAAACCATGTCTGATCCCCATTAAGCAAGTCTCTACTCCACGTAGAATGCTGAACGAACCAGCGTATAACCTTCGGCGCGCTTACACGTTTTGAAAATCCCGTTAACTGGCGACTTCACTTTCACTATTGCCAGGGTTATTACTGCACGTTGTCAGTCTCTCAAGTACCGGCTCTCCACACGAGGTCGCTTGAGCAAGACATCCACTTCCCCCACTCCTCTATACGCCACGAGTCGATATAAAATATATCGCAGTCGAAGTAATCACTAGTGACTTAACAGATCTTCTTCTGTTTTTCATACTTGCTTTGTAATAGCTTTCTGCCATGGAAATATGCATACAGACATAAATAACTGCTTACATATAGCGCTAAATATACTTTAATTCGTATTAATCATTCTCAGGTGAATCGATCGATATAATGTTAGACAAAGTCAACATGATTATTGTCGATGACCTTCGGAAATACGAGCTCTACCGATCCATTCTTGATAGCAGAACCTTTGCTTGCTGTAGACCAGCTGTTATGATTAACTCCAGTGGCTAGCTAGAAAGTTACAGGGCGTTCCAAAATACTGTATCCATATCTATACTTAAGACCTTTAGGAATAATGGTGCAGTACCATCCCGGCATTTGCCCGAAGACGAAGTGGGAAACCACGGAAAACCACTTCGGGGATGGCTGAGGTGGGAATCGAACCCCCTCTACTCATTTGGAACACCCGAGGCTGAATAGACCCCGTTCCAGTCCTCATACCACTTTGCAAATTTCTTGGCAGAGCCGGGAATCGAACCTAGGACCTCCGGGGCGGCAGCTAACCATGCTGACCGCTACGCTACGGAGGCGACTCATAAAAATTATACAAAAATAAAATTATTAAAATATATTAATATAAAAATTAAAAAGATAACACAAATAAAATTTATAAATTAAAATTAGGATAAAATAATTAAATAAATTCAAATAACATATATTAATAATAGTTCTGCCCTATAAACGGTTAATACAGTACCGGTACATGTTATTCAGATAGCTCAATGGTAGTGATGTGATAGTGTATGGTGACAATGCGGGAGAAACTATGTTGTTGTTGCTTATTTTTAGGTGCTGCGACATCGTGTTCATATACCTACTGTATATATATAAAGAAATGTTTCATGCCAGAAATATTGTAACATCCACAAAATCAGGAAAAATGGGGAAAAAGGAATTAAAATAATGGTTTAAAGAATCCTTTTTCCCATTTGCGGAAGAGAAGTGTTTGCTACTGTTAGATTCCTGGACTCGGCCTACTTATATTGATAAAGGCTGAGTTGAAGACATTCCTCCAGGCAACAGTAAAGAAATTCTCCAGATTCCTGCCGGCACTACAGGGAAAATACAGCCCTTGGATAAGTTTTTCTCCCGGCAGGGGAAAGCTGTATCGCCGTTTAACAGACATTGTATCGGCTTGTGAAGACGTTCAGTTTGATGTATATCAGAGAAACAGCGTACTGAAAATTCAATCCTTCATTAATTTCCAATTTTCTTCCCCACGGTTCAAGGACATGGTTAAATATTCGTGGATTGCAACCAATTACACAACGGAGAGACTTCCCGAGTTCGAAGTGCCTGCGAAATATTGCCTTCAAATAAGTAAGGAAAAGTGTGAAGAACAATGTGGCCTCAAAGTGCATGGTGCCAACAATATTTCTGTTTTTATCATGCGATTAACGAACCTCATTTATGTTTCACATTCGTTCCCTAACAGTGAAGTGTCCTTGGCGCGTGATAGCCTGCCAGTTCGTTCTCTCTCTCTCCAGCACAACTGCAACTCCACTCCGCTGTGCGCCGCACGAGCCAGCAAGATGCAAGGGTTGTCCAGTAGTTGCGTTGACACACGGATTTTGTATCAAGATTTCGATACTTTGCAGTTCGAAATGGCAGCTAATTTTTTGTACATCGACTATTTAAGGTTTCCTCATCATCTCTACGGAATTGCATTGTCGGTTTCGATATGACCTTAAGGACAGTTCCAATGTTAGAAAAGGTGGATGCGGGATGAATCAGAGACTGGTGCCCGTAAACCGGGCTCCTTTTCCTCTGTTTTGCAGGGATAACTTGGGGATAATAATAATATAAGGTGCGTTCAAAAAGTAACGAGCCGGAGGCTGGAATGCGCAAACCGGTGACGACATCGGCTAAACGTGACGTGTGTAACGAGGTGTGGTTCCGACCAGAGCGTGGAAGGTCAAAGCCCGTCGCTAGAGGGCACGCGTGCACGTCCCGTGACGATACTGTACCCGATACCTAGTTGAGGCTATCGGCTACGCCAGTTGTGATCGAGCCATAGTTGAGATTTGTGGGCAAGGAGAAAAGATAGCGCTCAGATCGAGTCAGAAGAATGGGAGGAAATGACGTAGGAGGCCGAGGGAGATGGAGCCACTACCCCTCAAACATAAGGAATTATGGGAGAAATACTGGATGATTATAAAGATTAATTTGAAATAAAATCTTATCTAACCTCAGAAGGGAAGGAAATATCAAGAAATCTTACTGACAATAACTTGAAGAAAGGTAGACAACACCTTAAGTTATGTTATGACTTTATAGCTGAAATAGTGTGGTAGAGGTTAGATCTGTGACGTCAGACAGCGGAAGGAAGGAGGAAGTCACGTGGTAGGTCAAGGCGGGACGGCCGAGTGCGGTGACACTAGCGAAGAGAAGTATTCCAGCAGTCCAGCTGAGTGGATCAGGTCGTGCTATAACAGAGCAGTTTATAAGACAGTGCAATACGGAAAGTCACGTGCGGGAGAGAGTCGCTAGGCGAAGCCTGCAATGCAGTATCGGGAGTTCGGTTTTGGAGCACATGCTGTCAGTAGAGCAGGTCATGCAAGCCGTTAACTTGAGCAAGGAAGCCAGTGTTCAGACACATGTTATTTCAACATCGCAGTCGTATTCACGTGGAACAGCAATGCTTTTTCAAGCTTACAAGTTACCGAAGCAATACGCAGTATTACACTAGGATTGAGAAACATTATTTAAGCTACATTCTCAATGCATAACAGCACAGCGAAGCAGTATAATGAGGCCAGTATTTAACCTCATATTACACAAGGACAGTGAAGCGACATTTTGTTACCATGCGATAGTCAACGAGTTGAACATTACTCTGACATTTTGTCAAGTTTGAGATGTTAGGACTTGTATTTCAACAGTCCAATTGTGCAGTCCAGTTACAGTTATACACTTTTATTATGGACATTCAGATGGACTAGAATTTATTTCAGCAACATTACAGCATATTTCATAATGCATTTGAGCCGAAATATTTAAGGCGACCATGGAGCCGTTCCAACATTACCGCTTTTGGCAAGTGAAAATATGTAAGCGCATGCACTTTGTGAATAGTGGCACGTGCAGTATAATAGTTACACATCATGAACAGTTGTGAAATATCTTCATTACGAACACAGATACAGGGTGTCTGACAAATCAGTACACTTTTGAAGCTACTTTATTTTTCTACCAGTGCAATTCAGCCGCTGTGGAGACTAACGTTAATATCGAATGCCAACCAAATAGTTTATGGAAGAGTGGCTTGACATATTCGAAGAGAGTATGGGGTACTCTGTGTTTTTGAACTTTTGTGGAGGATTTGGGACAATATCCATGATTGATAATCTTCAGTTCATCATGTCGTGCTAGGCGGATACGGAGACGTGATGGCATCTCAGAGCGATGGATTCGGTTCCTAACGAAGAGGATAAATATGACATCAAATTCACTTGGATGGAGTCAGGTGTTAGTTCAGTGTGTGATACAGTGTTTTCGTCGAACTTGCGAGAAATCTGTTACAAACACTTGGATTACCGACGATTTTTGAATTCTATTAACATCTGGAATATGAAGGTATTGTAAGAGTTATGGCATTACTGATATGATTTTTCATGAACACTGGGCATACTCGTATATATATATATATATATATATATATTGGTAGGAGTGCTACTATTATTTTTCGACATGGCTTAAATATTTTATCACTCCATTTGCTAAAATGTGGTGTTACCATATGATATGGCAGGCACATTTATACAACGTTCTCACCATTGGTTGACTTCATTAGACAGGATTTTGGTCTTTATATTTTTCTGTGAGGATAGTATTTCTTGATTATGGATAATTTTAGCGAGTGTTTCGAACTCGTGATCTGCAATTGGATAATTAGAATTTTTCGTCAGTTCATTGCATACTAGCGAGTATGTATAACTCATCGGCAGGGATTTTTAGCCTACTTTCGATTTTTGCAAAAAATGAAAGTAGACTTATGAGATCAACACAGGGCAAAAAAGTGTGTCTGTCTGTGTGTGTGTATGTGTGTGTGTGAGTCTGTGTGTGTGTATGTGTGTGTGTGAGTCTGTGTGTGTGTGTATGTGTGTGTGTGAGTGTGTGTACTCTGAATGTCTGTCCCCCCCCCCCTATCAATTCGAACATGGTGAATGCGAATTGAACGAAATTTGGTACAAAGGTAGCACTAGCAAAGGTCACCTCAGTGTCATGTTTTATATCGCCGCCTTCTTTACTAAAACTGAATGGCGGCCACTCAAACGTTCAAAACGTAAAATCAAATAACGACTAAACAAATCATCCGATCTCTACCAAATTTGGTAACAACATACCTTCGTATAGGATGCGTCTTGTGACCAAACTATATGGTCGTCCGCCATACCATTTCAGGATGGCGGCCGTGCGAATTATGCAAACTTTATAATCCATATCATGGGACCCACCAGTTCCGATTATCGAGCCGAGAATCGTTTTAACTGTTCTAAAGGAAGAGGCACGTTCGAAATTAAAAGTTTATTTTGTAATACTATAGTGCAGACGTGATTTAAAAAAGCTGAGCCGATTCAGTAATAAGACAAGATGGCAGCGGATATCTTGTGCCTGACTTATATTTCACTAATTTGAGTATTGCATGCAATATAGGATACTGATACAAAATAAATAAACTTTGTATGAAATGCTTTATATATAAATAATATACTCCAGTGATGAAATCGTTTAGTATAAATCATTATTTGCTAACAAGTTCTATGTAAGTCATTTTATATAGAACGATATCCGTTGACACAATTAGCTCAGTGGTAGAGCGTTAGCCTATCGCTCAAATGCCTATGGTTCAAACCCGATCAGAGCTAGGTTTTTTGCTTGAAATGTTATATGTTTATTGTTTTGTAATGACTCAGACGTTTTAAAATTAAGCGTTATATTGTGCATATTATGGAGCCTCCGTGGCTTAGGCGGCAGCACGCCGGCCTCTCACCGCTGAGTCCGTGGTTCAAATCCCGGTCACTCCATGTGAGATCTGTGCTGGCCAGAACGGAGGCAGACAGGTTTTTCTCCGGGTACTCCGGTTTTCCCTGTCAAAATTTCATTCCAGCAACACTCTCCACTATCATTTCATTTCATCTGTCATTCATTTAATCATTGCCCCAGAGGAGTGCGTCAGGCCTCGGCAGCCGGCACAGTTCATATCCTCGCCGCTAGATAGGGGCTTCATTCATTCCATTCCTGACCCGGTCGGAGACTGGAAGCAGGCTGTGGATTTTCATTGTGCATATTATGGTGTAAAATATATATTTAATTAAAACATAATTCGCCAGCAGATTTACTCGAGACATCTAGCTGCCAAAAAGGTAACTGCACGCCTACTTACACGGCCGACTGAATATGAGCTGCGCTCTATACCGGCCTTGACATTCCCAGTCAGAACCCATGTATAACATGTAATTGGAAAGTTTCTACTCGTTGCCGGTAGAGCGCACTCCCCTCCCATTATAGGCGCGATAAGGAATCAGCTGTACAGTACGTATATTAAATGTGTAATCTCAAGAACCACTGGATGGATTTTGATGCTGCTTTCACCATTCTGTAAAGGTGATCTCGAGGAAGATTTGTGTAGAAAATAATTTATTTATGACCAAAGGGAGCCAAGCAGTAACGATTTCAGTGAAAAGGTCGAAAAAATAGCCTGGCGTCCGTGCGCTTTTTAAGCTTACGCTGGGCGAACCGTTAAAAATATCACTATATTATGAGTGTAAGAATTGTTCAGCGTGAGAAATTCTACAAAAAAGTCCGGGAGAGCATATCTCTATCTTCGATACATCGCCCACTATAAGTGTTTTTAGTTTGGACGGGAGGGGCATTTGGCTTGCACCTCGCCATTCTTAAATTACGTCTGACAGGAATTCCTTGCACATTCGTAACTGTTCCCGGGCGAAGCCGGGGCGGGTTGCTAATGACACTATATAATTATTATCATAATTTCCGCATTATCAAAATTAAGATTATATCACAAAATAAAATAGCGTGCTAATAAATCTAAGAGAAATTAGACATACCTTGCACCTTCTTCGGGTACAAGGACACTACTCCAGCACCGTCTCATTAAAAGGAAAGAGAGGATCAAAATTACAGCCGGGAACAAGTAGCAGCTAATCGTGTGTTGTGTTTTGTGCTAAGAGATCTTTCGACAAATTATCAGATACCGTGTGCCTTCTTTTTCACGAAGCAGCTGTCAGGACGGGACTTGCATAAACTCCTGCTGGACGTTATTCTCGAGGTTGAACAATGCGGTTTCATAATTATAATAACTGTCTCTGATAATCACAAAACTAACACTACAATGATGAAGCATTTAGGGGGAGGGAATTTGCAACCAATGGTCAATCACCCATAAGACGAGTCTAGGAATGTATTCCCTAGTTTCGATCATTGTCACATTCTAAAAAAAACATTAGAACGCCGTTTCTATAACGAGAGATGACTGATGGTACTGGAATAATTTCAGGGAAATACGTGTCATTACTATACACAATGCAAAAGGGTGAGATCGTCAAACCGGTCAGACACCTCACTAAAAACACATCGCACCCACTTAATTTGAAAAAAAATGAATGTTCGGCGTGCCAAGGAAGTGTTCTCGTCAGAAGTTATTGGTGCCATTAGTACACTGAAAGAAAATATAGGCATGCACCCGGAAGCGTACACATTCATGGACGCAGAAGCAACCATTAAAAAAAAAAAAACGTTAATAAATGGTTCGCTATGCATGACGTAAGCATCACATATCATCATATTCAGTCTAGAAATCCAGATAAAGGGCATTTTTTTCTCATTAAATGTCAGTCGCCTAAATTGGCTAGAGGAATATTTTCTTTCTTACCTTGAAACTTTCAAAGCTGCTAGTAACGCTGCTAGAAAGGACTTCCTGAGTTCTGAGACTTACGAAGCTACCTATACAATTAATCACGGATTCAGCTGTCCAGTGCATAAGGTATCTTCTAAAAATGGGTAGAGGAAAGTCGCCAAATATAGGGAGTTTTTTTTTATAGGGCTCACATTAGACATAAGAAGGAACGGAATAATTTTGGTTTTCTCACCAATGTAAACCTCAGGCGATATACTATGTATATTACAAATATGGGCACGTTTGATGTTGTAATACCCTCTGATATTATTGTTAACTTTAAAAGTGCACTTCCCCGTATTAGGCAACCGGGTTTCGTAATATGGGGAGGTGAGAAACCTCACGGTTTTTATTTATAATAGGCACACTGAATAGTATACCCTACTAATTAAACCATTAATTCTGACATTTTTTTTCGTGTGGCCTCCTGAGAGGCCGAGTGCAGGTCTTTCTAGTCGACGCCCGTGGGCGACCTGCGCGTCAGGATGAGAGATGGAATGGACGAAGATGAATGAAACTGGGCAAGGATGTGGAAGGAAGCGGCCGTGGCCTGTTAGAAGGTACCGTCCCAGCATTTGCCTGGTGTTGAAAAATGGGAAACCACGGAAAATCATTTCAAGGACGGCCGACGGTGGGGATCGAACACACGCGTCTACCGAGTCAGCAGAGAGCTTGGCCCCATGGCCTAACGCTGCGCTTTAGCCAGCGTAGCCACTACTGTCGGTAATTCTGACAATGTAATGAAATCATGAACACAAATAGTACAAAAATACAAAAATGAATTTTTTAAGTAAATAACAGTCCTAGTTTCCTGTTGCCGAACTTCCAAACCGTTCAGCAGAAAAATGCATAAACTTTAATGAAAACCGAGTGATTCTGATCGAATTCAACTGTAACGAGGTGCAAGGTATGTCTAATTTCTCTTAGATTTATTAGCACGCTATTTTATTTTGTGATATAATTTGCATTTTGATATTGTGGGAATTATAATGATAATATAATAGTGTCACTAGCAACCCGCCCCGGCTTCGCCCGGGAACAGTTATGAATGTGCAAAGAATTCCTGTCAGACGTAATTTAAGAATGGCGAGGTGCAAGCCAAACCCCCTCCCGTCTAAACTAAAAACACTTATAGTGGGCGATGTATCGAAGATAGAGATATGCTCACGCGGACTTTTTTGTACAATTTTTCATGCTGAACAATTCTTACACTCATCTATATTGATATTGTTAACGGTTTGTCCAGCGTAAGCTTAAAAAGCGCACGGACGTCAAGTTCTTTCTTCGACCTATTCACTGAAATCTAAAATCGTTACTGCTTGGCTCCCTTTGATCATAAATAAATTATTTTCCACAGAAATCTTCCTCGATATTACCTGTATAGAATGGTGAAAGCCGCATCAAAATCCATCCAGTGGTTCTCGAGATTACCCGTGATATCCAAGAATCGGGGACTTTGTTTTACACTAAGTAGAGATAAGTCTTAGTCGTGCAATGCTTGGTCAACAGCGCTGTGTGAGCAAATGAGTAACTAACAAGATTTCATGAAAAAAGTCTCATTGTCTAGGCCGGTATGAGCGCATTCAGTCGGCCGTGCTACTTATTAACTTCCAGATTTTATTGAAAAGTTTCTTCTTCTGGCCGCTAGAATGCACTCGCTCTGTTAGGATTATATTGTTCGATATTTCACCACTAGATGTCACGACTAGTCTACGTGGGGCTCCATTGATTACTATACCATTGGCATTCTATGCGCATCGAATTTGAAGAATGACAAGATGATACTACGATACATTTTTTTACTTTTTATTTTAAAGGGTTTGTAACAGCCTATTTTGCGTTACTTGAAAATGTTATTTGAAGTAAAGAACAAAACGATTTCACATAGTAACTGAATTCAAGCCGTTGGTGTTAGTTCAGGTTATTAATTACTACTTTTATTTCAGGCAAATAGCAATCGAAAATATCCACATAGTTTGTATACACACGTCTCTGTAGGGTCATGGAAAGATTTGTTAATTCAATTAGGGTTGTGAAAGCCATGCACAACCAGACGTGTAAAGACATGCCTCAACTCAAAGTTGGATGTTGCCCACGGCAGGTCGTATATGTAATAATAATAATAATAATAATAATAATAATAATAATAATAATAATAATAATAATAATGTTATTGGTTTTACATCCCTTTTAACTACTGCTGCTTTTAGAGACACCGGGGTGCCGGAATTTTGGCCCGAAGGGGATCTTTAACGTGCCAGTAAATGTACTGACACGGCTCCCTCGCATTTGTGCACCCTCAAATGCCAGCTGACTGCGCCAGGATACGAACCTGCAACCTAGGGCCCAGCAAGCGAGAACGTTACCGCTGAGCCACGCAGCCAGTCCGGTCGATTATGTCTCCAGATCCATAACATTCTTGATATACTTCTTATCTTTCTTTCTTTCTTTCTTTCTTTCTTCAATGATGGTAGCAGTTTTTATCTAGGTTGTGGCGTTTGGTAGAGGTAAATCGTTTCTAAGGTCTTCAACAAAGAATAGTTCTATTATACTTTTTGATAATAACTACGAGTTATAACTATACTCATACATTTAGGAGAAAGTAGGCTATATGTTCTTTACTGAACATCTTTTTTTATTTTATTGGATTGTTTGGTGATATTAAATTTTATTCACTCAAGTGAATGCATATCGCTTTTATGTGACAAATAGAGTCTTGTTGATTCCAATCATGTACACTCACTCATTAGCCTACGAGGCGGGCCCTGTTACTTTGAGTAACTGTGTGGTGGCACTCACCTTACCTGTCGTTTTTAGGGATTTTGCATCATAGTCTACGAGGCGGGGCCTGTTACTTTGAGTAATTGTGTGGTAGTACTCACCTTACCTGCCAATCGAGGGTCTCATTTTATCATCCGAGTGTAATTATGATCGTAAGAGGATTAAACAATAAACTACCAGTCACATATTCGTTGAGTTTTGTTAAATAAATTTTAAAAAATGTCAGCAGGGTTACACTTTGTAACTCTTGTTTTGCCAATCCAATAATTTGTTGCAATACTCTTTTGAGAGTATATTCATTTAACAGTTAATACTTTTGATACTCTTTGTGAGTGATTTGATACCTTTGAGAAGGATTTCAAGTAATTGAATCTTGTAAGATGAGTTATTCATTGTCAGAATTTATTTTGAGGCAGATCATTATTAGATATTTTTGATGTGAGGTAATATAACACATTGATGTTTTTCTTTCAAGTAAATCTTGAGGATCTTAAGAGAATTTATGCTCTGAATTAAACGGCTTCGGTGGCGTAGTCGGTAGCATGCTGAACTGCTATGCCCAAGATAGCGGGTTCAAACCCGGCCGAAATCGTCGGATTTTTTAAGAGCGTTAAAAATCCTTCATTATGCCTTCCTTCGGAGGGGAAGTAAAGCCGGCGGTCCCATGTCATAGATTTATGGCACGTAAAAGATCCTTTCACAGACTAAACTTGTGTAAAGCAAAATTTGTTAGGTTAGATTTCGTCAGAACGCTCTATCAAAGTTCCAACGTTCACCACTAGGTATCATTGATATCTGGTGGCGAAAGTTGGAACTACATGAAATTGAACGGAACTTGTAGCTCGCCCTTTAGGGTGTCCGCTGGAAGCAGCTACAGACTCAGGCGAGCCGAACATGTCCTCGGACACTCCCGGCACTAAAAGCCATACGATAAATAAATAACGAGATCTTGAATTGGATTACGATTACTAAGGTAATTTTCATATTGTTTAAGAAGTTGTCTAGATATGACCAGATTAATTACAGTTCTGGTAGATTGTGTGCGTTAGTCATCTGAAGCCAGTTATATATTTTTGTTGATCATGCAACGTGATTATGTGATATATTTTTGATAGGTTTTTTGAGGTTGCCAGGTGAAAGTTTGCAATATTGCCAATGATAATATTGAGGCAGACATGAGATTTTTGAACCCAGTCTACCATATTTTTGAGATTCATGCCGTGTTCTGAATAATTGTAGTGTTATATGGAATAATTATGGTATTCAAATGTGATATTTGACGAAGTGAGATTAAGTGGTGAAGTTTTGGATAGCGAGATCCAACGTGATTTTGTGAAGACAACGTATTATTTTGGCATGATAATTAAATATGAGGTATAACTTGGAACTGATAAAATTTTAAGACAACGTTCTATAACCTATATTAAACAATTTTTATGAAATTAAATAAATAAATAAATAATGTTGATAATCCAAGATTTTCTCATAATAATAACAATAATTTTTGGAATAATAATCTGAAGTTTGAACATATTAATGATCTGACCCGATGAATTAAAAGTTGAATAAACTCGATGAATTAAATAAATTGATGAAATAAAAGTTGAATAATCTCGATGAATTAAATAAATTGATGAATTAAAAGTTGAATAAACTCGATGAGTTAAATAAATTGATGAATTAAAAGTTGAATAAACTCGATGAATTAAATAAATTGATAGTTGAATAAATTAACTGAATTAAATAAATTAATAGGTGATTAAACAGCTGATGAATAAATGAATTAAAAGGTGATAATTAATTACAGAAGCTGATGACAATGAATTTAAATAAATTTAAATAAGAGATATGATTTAAATAAATTGACGAATTGCAACTTAAATTACTGAATTGAACAATTTAAATGGATGGATTGAGATAATTTAATTTAAATGAGATAATGAAACGAGAGTGTGTGGATGATTGAATAATCTAATGAATTGATGAATATAATATTTATTTAAATGATCTGATGGTAATTAATTAATTATTCTGACTTGAATATAACGAATAATGGGATGAGAATTGATATGAGAAACATTTTTTTGACATGATAATGATGGTAATGACCGATGAATAGTGAAGTTTTCTTTGATTCACAACCAAGCAATGATCAGCAATAGTGTAAATATTGTGTATAAATTAATTGTTAAATTTTAAGGAGTAATTGTTCGGATTTCCAACATTGATTAGTGCCATTTAAGCCATAGAAATTAGTGAATAATTAAATATATGTGTTTTTAGGGTATATTGTGTTAGACAGGTTCATATTTCTTGACATCCACATCACTGATGTTAAACTAACGAAAAGTTAGGTCTCAGGGATCACGAAATGTCAGTGACGCAAAGACATAGTGCTACGGTGGCCCTGAGAACTCAAGCTAACTTAAGTAATCTTAAATTTTTATGTGGATGAAAAATACTTTGAGATAGCTCAGAGGTGGTTCGATTTTTGAGGACTATGACAGCATAACGTTTACAGTCGACCATACTCTTAGGCAGGGTTTGTGTTTCTTTTTCTGTCTGACTGATTAAGTTTGAATAAATTTTGTTTTATCTTAGTTGTGATCTGGTGATGATGTTGTTTTCCCAATCCTTTCCTTTGTCTCAATTAAGGCTTAACCAGGAAGGATGTGGTTTGCTAGGGGTTCAGTTGATGGCGCCCATTTCTATTTTACTATTATGATTAAATTTAAGTCCGTAACGACCCTAGAGATACTTTATCTCGTGTTACCCTCTGCTTTTGTGATATTTCAACTGAATTTCCGACACATTCCTTATTTTATTTCATGTTCATTTAACTCCATTCTGGCCTGGGAAGCCAGATATGCGATGTAATGGCAGATGGGTCATCGCATACCTCGTATGAACGGGTGAAGAGGAGGGAGAATTGGCTTTTCCCATACGTGGGGCTTCGATTTTGTTTATTCTATGGGAACTCATCAGATTGAGGTTACGAGGAGATTGATTTCTATTTCATTTAATGGTGTTATAGAATTTATTGAACTTGGTCAGACAACATACTTGTATGCCCATTCCAGTGATTATATCAATCATATTAGTGTTATATCATGTTTAATTATATGTCATTTTTCTTATACCCAAGTGTAGTTAGGAATTTATACATTGTGATGTTTTGCTATCCAACGTCTCTGAATTGAAACGTTTAGTTGGAAATTATAGTTATGTCAGCGTACGATTTGGCTAAAGTATTAGGGGATTTGCAGAGTAGTATGTCCGGCGTTGTGGCAAATATTACTAGAATGGAATTGGAAGTCAAATATCAGATAAATGATTCAGAAGCTAGGTTACAAGCTACATGTAAAGAAAATGTAAAAGCTTTACAGGCTAGTAATGAGGAAAATTTAAAGTCATTGCAAATGAGCACTGAAAATAATTTGAAGGTATTAGAGACTAGATTACAGTCCACTAATAAAGGTAATTTGAAAGATAGTTTAAAGTCATTGGAAGAAAGATTGCAGTCCAGTAGTAAAGATGAATTAAAGTCATTGCAGACTAGTAATGAAACTAATTTAAAGTCATTGGAAGAGAGATTGCAGAGTAGTACTGAAACTAATTTGAAAGCCAGTGAGGCTAATTTAAAAGATAATTTCAAATTGTTAGAAAACATATTACAAGCTCGTAGTGAAGAAAATAACACAGAGTTGAAAAGTAATTTGACGAGTTTGGAAAATAGATTAACGTTAAAAAATTATGAAATATTAAAGGCTTTACAATCAGATATAAAGGCAGTAGAATTAAACGTAGAGAAAAACTTGCACATGTTAAGGGAAAACATTCTAGAGTTAGAAAACCAAGGTGAAGAAAATATTCTTAATCTGAGAACAGATGTTATGTCTATTCAGAAAGATATTAAATCAGATGTATCGAAATTACGATTCAACATAGATGGTTTAGTAACAGATGTAGGCAAAATACAAGAATGGTCTACCGAAGTATCTTTCGAATCCAAGATTAAAGGTTTAGAAACGAATTTAGGTAATGAAATTAAAGGTTTGAAATCAGTAATTGGGACAGTTAAAGAGGAAGTCTTAGGAGAGGTTAATTCTAACTTGAAATCCTTAGAAAACCAATTGCAGGTGGACATTAAGAAAATTGATGATGACATAGATCAGAAAGTTAATGAAAACTTAGCATTGTTTAAAAATAGAGTCGGTGCAATAGTGGAAGAACGGTATAGTGAGGTCGATGCCAAAGCAAAAGAAAAGCGTTCAGGGTTGGAAGAGAAATTAATTGCAGGTATGGCGAATTTGGAAGCGAGATTCACTGAGAATAAAGAAACGATGAAAATAGATTCAGCTCAGTTCAGGACCGATGTAGATCAATTGAAGGAACAGGTCGCATCAGTTAAGACAACATGCGAAGATAAGATAGATAAATTGAAGAACGATTTGGAAGAGAGTAACAGAATACAGACTGTTATTTCATTGGACAATTTGGAAACCAAAGTCAAGATAGTGGAAAAGCGAACGGAAGATAGAATGACTAAACTGGAGTCAATAATAAATAATTTCACAAGTCAAGACGTAACAACGGGGGATGTATCGATGAATCAAACACCGATAGGTCGTAATATGAATAGTCAAGAGGTGAGCGTAGGAGAGGATAGTCAAATGCAACAAAACGTTACTTTTGAAAGGACTATTTCAACCCATCAAGGTAATTCTAATCAGACTATAAACACTTCTAATACAAATGAACGATACTCAGGTCCGGTGACCATCATCAGAAATCTTGATGATAAACCAAGAAAATATTTTCTGGGAATACAGGAGTCACACCAGTCGAATTTGTGAGAGATATCCGAGATTACATGGCGGAACATCGGGTAGCTAAGGAAAGAGAACTAAGGGTAGTTGAACGCGCCTTAGATGGGCCAGCTTTGACGTGGTTTCGCGCGTTTAGAAGCAACTTTGCGAACCTGGAACAATTTGCCATAGCATTTTTACGACGATTCTGGAGTGCAGAAGATCAGTTAAACGTGAGAGCAGAAATGTATTCTAAACGTTAATCTACGTCACATCCAACACATTATGCAAATTATTTTACATCTCAGTTAGCTAAATTGCAATTTTTGATTCCTCCATTGCCAGAAGACGAACTGTTACAAGCAATAGCAAGGCAGTTGCCAGTAGAAGTCCAAAGATCACTCATAGCATCGGGAGCGAATACAATTGAACATTACGATGATATCCTACGCAGATTGGATTACACAAGCGCTCAGATGACACCTAGGAATTCGAGAAATGAAAATCGGAACACGCAAGAAGTGAATGCGGTAGTTGTCGATAATGCAGCACAGACAGATAGGAGAGATTCATGGGGGAATAGAAGAAACGAAGAGAACATAGGAAATATTCTAAACTCCCGTGGGAATGACAGATATCAAGGACCGTATGAAAGGCCGTATGAACGAGATCCAAGAGATAGTAGATACAGGAACTACAATCAAAATTCCAGATATCGGAACCGGAACGGATACAATAACCGATATCGAGGCAGATATAATCAGAATCAGAATCAGCAGTCCAATCAAACCAATAGACAATGCAATAATAATCAGAATGATCAGAATGAAAGACGACAAGAAAGTCAAGAGTACGGGAGAACAAGGCGAGAGGATAGACAACCTAGTGCACCATCCGAAGAGTTAATTCGGGATGTCAATAGGGCAAGCACGAGTGGAGCAAGAAAAAAAACGACAAATTAACGCTGAATCAACTTGCTTGTCATCGGGAACCCATCATCATAGTCGAAACATACCAGGTTAAAGATGAAGATTTAATTGAAGAAGAAGATATAGTCCACCGAGAGAATCGACATGAATTGCCAGTTATTAGTGTAGAAGTCATGGGAAAAGAAATAAAGACATTAGTAGATACAGGGGCCATGGTGAGCTTGATATCTATAGGCTGCCTGGAAGAAATGCAATTGTCAGGAGATGTTACGATGTTGCCAACTGTTGTTAGCAAGATTCAAGGGGTGATCCCAGACAAGAGCATAAAATGTAAAAGTCAGGTACTTTTGGATATTGGAGTTGGAACCAGATATTTTGAGCAAATGTTCCTAGTTGTAGGTCAACTACATTTTGATATGATCCTAGGAGTGGATTTCTTAAGTGAGAGTGGCCTGATCATAGATATGCAGAGTAGGCGCATGTATTTTCAGGAAGAGGACATTGAAAATCAGGAATCCGAGATGACATTCTTCAGAGAGAATATATTGGATGAGATTGTATATAGCATTGAAAGGTCTATCGAGAGTAAAGCTAATATGAAGAGTAAGATGAATCCGGAAATACAGGAGCAATTTGATCAAGCAATTTCAGAATACGAGGACATATTTAACGATAAACCAGGACTCATAGAGAATTTTACTTATAGCATCAAGTTGATGGATGACAAGCCATATCACAAGAATTTATATCCCATACCAGACAAATGGAAAGAAGAAGTCGGTACGATGATAAGCGACATGGAGAGAGATGGAATTATTAAGAAGATGCCAACTGCTTATTTGAATCCTTTAGCTGTTGTCAAGAAGCCTAATGGTACGCTGAGGATATGCCTAGATGCTAGAGCCCTTAATGAGAGAGTTCTTCCTGAACACGACAGACCACCTGTTATTCGTAAACTGTTGCGCAGATTCAGAGGAAAGAATTTATTTTCTACTATTGATCTGACTAGTTCCTATTATCACATAGAACTAGCAGAAGACTGCAAACAATATACGGGATTCCTATTTGACCATAAAACCTATGTTTTTAATCGTTTACCTTTTGGAGTAAAGAATAGTGGTCCGGTGATTATCCGAGCACTAGATGAGAATTTATCAGATGCAGTTAAAGAACATGTAGTGAGCTATATAGATGACCTGATTATAGCATCTGAAACAGCTGAAGAGCATATCAGGTACCTTAGAATGCTTTTTGAAGATCTCCGGAGGACGAATTTTAAGGTGAATTTCGACAAATGTCAGTTCTTTTATGGGGAAATCGAATTTCTTGGTCATAAAATCGATGGAGATGGATACAGGCCAAATCCAAAGAAGATAATAGCTATTTCGGAATTTCCGACCCCAAGAAAGCTTAAAGAAGTTCGTCAGTTTCTAGGAATGTGTCAGTTCTTTTCAACACATTGTCCTGAATATACCGAAACGATGGCACCTCTGCAGGATTTGCTAAGGAAAGGAAATCGATGGAAATGGGACGACAAATGTAATCAAGCTTTTTTGGCAGCCAAGAATATGTTAGTCCAGAATGTTAAACTTGAATACCCAGACTTTTGCTAGAAGATTTTTTGTGGAGACAGACGCATCCAGGATAGGCATCAGTGGTATCCTATATCAGATCGATGATGCAAACAGACACAGATATTTGGCTTTCACCAGTCGCAAACTCAGGAATTGTGAAAGGAATTATTAAGCAACGGAGTCAGAGGCATTAGCAGTGGTTCATGCTCTTAAAACGTGGAAGAAGGTATTATTTGGGCATGACATAACGGTGATCACAGATCATAAAGCCCTCCAATTTATTATGAAGACGGACTTAGCAAGCGACCGTATCACCAGATGGGATCTTTTCTTACAACAATTTAAACCAACCATTGTGCATAGACCTGGGAAATTAAATCTGTTGGCAGATGTGTTGAGTAGAAACCCTTGTGAAGAAGTAATTGTCAACCACATAGATCTTGTTCAAGGGGACCAAAGAACTCTGGAGAAGTTGAAAATGTTAGCACAAACTCAGAAGAGATACACACCATTTCGAAGGATTTACCGTTTCTTAACACGCAGGATGGATAACGCCGATCCAGATTTTAGAAGAACGGAGATAGAAGCTAGAATGTATCACATGATGGGAGGTATAATATGTCAATATATCGATCAAAATCACACCAAGCTTAGAGTTGTGATCCCACCCAAGCTTGTCAAAGCAGTTATTTGGATGATACATCGAACCGCAGCTCATGTAGGTGTAGACAAAACTCTGGCTCTTGCCCAAGAGACTTTTATTTGGAGGCAAATGGGACAAACGATCCGCGACGTCATAAAGACCTGTGACAGTTGTCAGCGAAGCAAATATTCATCTAAACTAATGAAGGAAGTTCCTAGACCGATATTACCTAGCAAGCCAAGATAACTTTTTGCTACGGACATTTTTGGTCCGATTCCTCGTTCGACGAAAGGAAACCAGTTTGTTTTGGTTACTGTAGACGTATTCTCTAAATACGTATCTCTGTGTCCAATTCAGAAAGCTACGTCAAAGTATGTGATCAACAGAGTGGAGAAGACAGTAATTCCAAGTATGGGTAAACCTGAAACTTTGTTAAGTGACCATGGATCGCAATTCACCAGTATGGAATTTTCAACTGCTATGGAACGTTTGGGAATAAGGCATGTATTTAATTCTGTACGTTATCCAGAGGGAAACCCGGCCGAGAGAATTATGCCAGAGATCAGTAAGATGTGTCGTTTATACGTTTCGAGACAACACCACCGATGGATGGAAGTCATACCCATCATTAGTCAATGATTAAATTCTACCATACATGAAAGCACAGGACAGATTCCGTCCGTGCTTCATCATGGGATGAAACCTAATAGACCATGGTACCGAATAGTGAAGGCACCAGTAGATCCGGAACCTACCCAAGAAAGAAGAGTCGAGATGGCAGGAGAAAGACTCAGAAGACAGGCAGAGAAGAGAGCCAGGAGGCATGCAGGAAGAAGGTTTCATGAACCATTTCAGGAAAATGACGAGGTGCTGATCAGGAAGCCAGTCACATCGAATCTTCAACAGAAGATATACCACAAATTTGCGCCATTGTACGCTGGTCCATTCCGAATTGATGAAGCATACAGAAATAACAGCTATAAGATTGCTAGAATCGACACGAATGAAGTTGTTGGAACTTTCAACGCAGCCAGCATTAGGAAGTATCATTACGCTTAGGAAGAGGATGGTTGCATAGCTATCGTGTACATAATATGTTGTATATAGAGAATGCCTGAGTATTTTTTCCCAAGACTGACAAAAAAATGGAGATGTACGGGAGAGATGTACCTGATACCTAATTGAGGATATCGGCTACGCCAGTTGTGATCAAGCCATAGTTGAGATTTGTGGGCAAGGAGAAAAGATAGCGCTCAGATCGAGTCAGAAGAATGGGAGGAAATGACGTAGGAGGCCGAGGGAGATGGAGCCACTACCCCTCAAACATAAGGAATTATGGGAGAAATACTGGATGATTATAAAGATTAATTTTGTAATAAAATCTTATCTAACCTCAGAAGGGAAGAAAATATCAAGAAATCTTATTGACAATAACTTGAAGAAAGGTAGACAACTACTTAAGTTATGTTATGACTTTATAGCTGAAATAGTGTGGTAGAGGTTAGATCTGTGACGTCAGACAGCGGAAGGAAGGAGGAAGTCACGTGGTAGGTCAAGGCGAGACGGCCGAGTGCGGTGACACTAGCGAGAAGTATTCCAGCAGTCCAGCTGAGTGGATCAGGTCGTGCTATAACAGAGCAGTTTATAAGACAGTGCAATACGGAAAGTTACGTGCGGGAGAGAGTCGCTAGGCGAAGCCTGCAATGCAGTATCGGGAGTTCGGTTTAGGAGCACATGCTGTCAGTAGAGCAGGTCATGCAAGCCGTTAACTTGAGCAAGGAAGCCGGTGTTCAGACACATGTTATTTCAACATCGCAGTCGTATTCACGAGGAACAGCAATGCTTTTTCAAGCTTACAAGTTACCGAAGCAATACGCAGTATTACACTAGGATTGAGAAACATTATTTAAGCTACATTCTCAATGCATAACAGCACAGCGAAGCAGTATAATGAGGCCAGTATTTAACCTCATATTACACAAGGACAGTGAAGCGACATTTTGTTACCATGCGATAGTCAACGAGTTGAACATTACTCTGACATTTTGTCAAGTTTAAGATGTTAGGACTTGTATTTCAACAGTCCAATTGTGCAGTCCAGTTACAGTTATACACTTTTATTATGGACATTCAGATGGACTTGAATTTATTTCAGCAGCATTACAGCATATTTCATAATGCATTTGAGCCGAAATATTTAAGGCGACCATGGAGCCGTTCCAACATTACCGCTTTTGGCAAGTGAAAATATGTAAGCGTATGCACTTTGTGAATAGTGGCACGTGCAGTATAATAGTTACACATCATGAACAGTTATGAAATATCTTCATTACGAACACAGATACAGGGTGTCTGACAAATCAGTACACTTTTGAAGCTACTTTATTTTTCTACCAGTGCAATTCAGCCGCTGTGGAGACTAACATTATTATCGAATGCCAACCGAATAGTATGTGGAACAGTGGCGTGACATATTCGAAGAGAGTATGGGGTACTCTGTGTTTTTGAACTTTTGTGGAGGATTTTGGACAATATCCATGATTGATAATCTTCAGTTCATCATGTCGTGCTAGGCGAATACGGAGACGTGATGGCATCTCAGAGCGATGGATTCGGTTCCTAACGAAGAGGATAAATATGACATTAAATTCACTTGGATGGAGTCAGGTGTTAGTTCAGTGGGTGATACAGCGTTTTCGTCGATCTTGCGAGAAATCTGTGACAAACACTTGGATTACCGATGATCTTTGAATTCTATTAACATCTGTAATATGAAGGTATTGTAAGAGTTATGGCATTACTGATATGATTTTTCATGAACTCTGGGCATACTCGTATATATATATATATGTTGGTAAGAGTGCTACTATTATTTTTCGACATGGCTTAATATTTTATCACTCCATTTGCTAAAATGTGGTGTTACCATATGATATGGCAGGCACATTTATACAACGTTCTCACCATTGGTTGACTTCATTAGACAGGATTTTGGTCTTTATATTTTTCTGTGAGGATAGTATTTCTTGATTATGGATAATTTTAGCGAGTGTTTCGAACTCGTGATCTGCAATTGGATAATTAGAATTTTTCGTCAGTTCATTGCATACTAGCGAGTATATATAACTCATCAGCAGGGATTTTTTTTATTTTATTGGATTGTTTGGTGATATTAAATTTTATTTATTCAAGTGAATGCATATCGCTTTTATGTGACAAATAGAGTCTTGTTGATTCCAATCATGTACACTCACTCATTAGCCTACGAGACGGGCCCTGTTACTTTGAGTAACTGTGTGGTGGCACTCACCTTACCTGTCGTTTTTAGGGATTTTGCATCATAGTCTACGAGGCGGGGCCTGTTACTTTGAGTAATTGTGTGGTAGTACTCACCTTACCTGCCAATCGAGGGTCTCATTTTATCATCCGAGTGTAATTATGATCGTAAGAGGATTAAACAATAAACTACCAGTCACATATTCGTTGAGTTTTGTTAAATAAATTAAAAATAAATGTCAGCAGGGTTACACTTTGTAATTCTTGTTTTGCCAATCCAATAATTTGTTCCAATACTCTTTTGAGAGTATATTCATTTAACAGTTAATACTACTCTTTGTGAGTGATTTGATACCTTTGAGAAGGATTTCAAGTAATTGAATCTTGTAAGATGAGTTATTCATTGTCAGAATTTATTTTGAGGCAGATCATTATTAGATATTTTTGATGTGAGGTAATATAACACATTGATGTTTTTTATTTAAGTAAATCTTGAGGATCTTAAGAGAATTTATGCTCTGAATTAAACGAGATCTTGAATTGGATTACGATTACTAAGGTAATTTTCATATTGTTTAAGAAGTTGTCTAGATCTGACCAGATTAATTACAGTTCTGGTAGATTGTGTGCGTTAATCATCTGAAGCCAGTTATATATTTTTGTGGATCATGCAACGTGATTATGTGAAGTATTTTTGATAGGTATTTTTGAGGTTGCCAGGTGAAAGTTTGCAATATTGCCAATGATAATTTTGAGGCAGACATGAGGTTGTTGAACCCAGTCTAGCATATTTTTGAGATTCATGCCATGTGCTGAATAATTGTAGTGTTATATGGAATAATTATGGTATTCAAATGTGATATTTGACGAAGTGAGATTAAGTGGTGAAGTTTTGGATAGCGAGATCCAACGTGATTTTGTGAAGGCAACGTATTATTTTGGCATGATAATTAAATGTGAGGTATAACTTGGAATTGATAAAATTTTAAGACAACATTCTATAACCTATATTAAACAATTTTTATGAAATTAAATAAATAAATAAATAATTTTCATAATCCAAGATTCTCTCATAATAATAATAATAATTTATGGAATAATAATTTGAAGTTTAAACATATTAATGATCTGACCCGATGGATTAAAAGTTGAATAAACTCGATGAATTAAATAAATTGATGAATTAAAAGTAGAAAAACTCGATGAATTAAATAAATTGATAGTTGAATAAATTAACTGAATTAAATAAATTAATAGGTGATTAAACAGCTGATGAATAAATGAATTAAAGGGTGATAATTAATTAAAGGAGCTGATGACAATAAATTAAAATAAATTTAAATAAATTTAAATAAGAGATATGATTTAAATAAATTGATGAATTGCAACTTAAATTAATGATTTGAACAATTTAAATGGATGGATTGAGATAATTTAATTTAAATGAGATAATGAAACGAGAGTGTGTGGATGATTGAATAATCTAATGAATTGATGAATATAATATTTATTTAAATGATCTGATGGTAATTAATTAATTATTCTGACTTGAATATAACGAATAATGGGATGAGAACTGATATGAGAAACATTTTTTTTACATGATAATGATGGTGATGACCGATGGATAGAGAAGTTTTCTTTGATTCACAACCAAGCAATGATCAGCAATAGTGTAAATATGGTGTATAAATTAATTGTTAAATTTTAAGGAGTAATTGTTCGGATTTCCAACATTGATTAGTGCCATTTAAGCCATAGAAATGAGTGAATAATTAAATATATGTGTTTTTAGGGTATATTGTGTTAGACAGGTTTATATTTCTTGACATCCACATTACTGATTAAATACGAGATATAACTTGGAAGTGATAAAACTGTAAGACAACGTTCTATAAACCTTATTAAACAATTTGTTAGGAAATTAAACAAATAAATGAAGTTGATAATACAAGATTTTCTGAAAATAATAATTAACGAAATAATAATCTGAGATTTAAGCATATTAACGATCTGACCTAATGAAATAAAAATCAGAATGACTAGATGAAATAATAAAATCTAAATAACCAGATGATTGAAATTTAAATAACTTGATAAATTAAATTTTTTAATAAATCGATGAATTAAATAGATTGATGAATTAAAGATTGGATAATTAAACTGATTGAAATAAATTAATAGACGATTGTAATGATGATGAATTACTGAATTAGAAGGTGATAATTAATTAAAGAAGCTGATGATTAATGAATTTACATGGAATTAAATAAATTTAATTGAGAAATAAATTGGAAGGAATTGCAACTTGAGTTGAGCATTTAAATGATGTAATGGTGATGAATTAAGGATTCTGACAGAAATATGTAGAATTTTGAAGTGAGAATTAATGTGAGAAATATTTAATTTTGATAATGACGATAATGATGACCAATAAGCTATGAATTTTCTGTAATTCACAGTTGAGTGATTGTTAATGACGATGTAAATAGTGTAAATTAATTATTCGATGTTTAGGAACATTTGATTAACATGTTCAACATTCAAATTATGCCATGCAAACCATAAATTTACGTGATATTTAATATGTGTGATTATTATATGTGTATGTTTAGACAGATTAATAACTAATTTTAAATCCACATTGATGTTAAATTAAAGAGAAATTAGGTCTCAGGTTTCACAAATGTCAGTGACGAAAGACATAGTGCTACAGTGATCCTGAGAACCCAAGAGAACTTTATAAATTTTTCGTGTTATGTGGACAAAATTAATTTTGGAATAGAAAAGAGATGGTTCGATTTTTGGACAATGACAATTTAACTTTGGCATTCGACCATACTCTTAGGTAGGAATTATATTTAAAATGTCTGTCTGACTATCAAAGTAAAATAAATTTGTTTTTATCTTAGTTGTGATCTGATGATGGTGTGATGTTCCTTTTTCTTTCCTTGTCTTGAGTAAGGCTTATCCGGAAAGGAAGTGGTTTGCTAGGAATTCAGTTGATGGCGCCCATTTATATTTGCATTATTTCTATTAAACTTATGCCCGTAACGACCCTAGAGATACTTTGTCTCGTGATACCCACTGCTTTTTCGATAACTCAGCTGAATTTCCGACACATTCCTTATTTGACTAGAGGTTCATTTAACTCCGCTCTGTCCCGGAACTCCAGGAATGCGATGTTATAGCAGATGGGTCATCGCATCCCCAGGACGAACGGGTACAGAGAGAGAGGGAGAATTGGCTTTATCCAACTAGTGGGGCTTTTCGATTTTGTTTATTCTATGGAATCACATCAGATTTAGATTACTGAGAGAGTGATCTCAAGTTCATTTAAGTGTGTTACAAAATTTATTAAACTTAGTCAGACAATGTACTTGTGTGCCCAATCCAGTGTTCATGTTAATCGTATTAGTAATATCATGTTAGTTATAAGATATTTTTTCCTATACCCAAGTGAATGCAGGAATTGAGACATTGTGATGTGTTGTTGTCTAACGTCTCTATATTAAACCTATATTGAAAATATAATTATG
Organism: Meconema thalassinum; assembly: GCA_946902985.2. Classification (NCBI taxonomy): domain Eukaryota; kingdom Metazoa; phylum Arthropoda; class Insecta; order Orthoptera; family Tettigoniidae; genus Meconema; species Meconema thalassinum. The sequence goes on from OX336400.1 coordinate 138,105,850, forward strand.
TTGCCGGAAGATTTAGCGAAGGTGTTAGGAGAGTTACAGACGGGTATGTCTGGTATTGCAGAAACTATTTCTAAGATGGAAACGGAAGTTAAAGAACAAATTAATAATTCAGAAGCTAGATTAGAAGCTAAATGTAAAGAGAATGTACAAGCATTGCAAACTAGTACTGAAGAAAATTTAAAGTCATTACAGGCTAGTAACGAAGGCAATCTGAACGACAGTTTAAAATCATTAGAGACTAGGCTACAGACTAGTACTGAAGAAAATTTAAAATTATTGCAAACAACTAATGAAGATATTTTAAAGTTATTAGAGACTAGGTTACAGTCAAATAACGAAGACAATTTTAAGTCATTAGAAGAGAAATTACAGTCAAACAGTGAAGATAATTTCAAATCATTGGAAGAGAAATTACAGTCTCGTAGTGAAGAAACTAACACTGAATTAGAAAACAAGTTAACTAGATTAGAGAATAGTTTAACTTTAAAGAATAATGATATGCTGAAGACTTTACAATTAGATATAATTGCAGTAAACATGAAAGGAGAGGAAAATGTTCAAATATTAAGGAAAAATATTATTGACTTAGAAAGTAGAGGAGAAGAAAATATTTTTACTTTAAGAACAGACGTTATGTCCATACAGAAAGATATTAAATCAGATGTATCGAAGTTGAGATTCGACATCGATGGTTTAGTGGCAGATGTAGGCAAAATTCAAGATTGGTCTACCGAAGTATCTTTCGAGACTAAGATTAAAGGTCTAGAAACGAATCTAGGTAACGAGATTAAAGATTTAAAGACAGTAATTGGGACCATTAAAGAGGAAGTCTTAGGAGAGGTCAATTCTAATTTAAAATCATTAGAAAATCAATTGCAGAAAGATATTAGGAAGATAGACGACGATATAGAGCAAAAGGTTAATGAAAACTTAGCTTTGTTTAAAAATAGAGTCGGTGCAATCGTGGAAGAACGGTATAGTGAGGTCGATGCCGAAGCAAAAGAGAAACGTGACGGGTTAGATGAAAAATTAATCGCAGGTATGGCAAACTTAGAAGCGAGGTTTACGGAAAACAAGGAAGCGATGAAGATAGATTCAACTCTATTTAGAACAGATGTTGATCTGTTAAAAGAACAAGTCGCGTCAGTAAAGAACACGTGCGAAGGAGAAATTAACAAGTTAAGAATCGACTTAGACGAGAGTAACAAAACGCAGGATGTTACATCGTTAGATGAATTAAAGACGCAGGTCAAGAAATTAGCAGAAGACAGGATGACTAAATTAGAATCCATGTTTAACAGTTTCACCAGTCAGAATATCACATCAGGGGAAACATTGATAAATCAGACAGCGATAGACCGCAGTATGACTAATCAGGAAGCGAGCATGGGAGAAGACCGTCAAATGCAACCGAATGTGACATTCGAAAGGGCTAGTTCAACCCCTCAGGATAATCCAAGTTCGAATAGGAGTACGTTGGGTCCAAGCGAACGATACTCAGGTCCAGTCACCATTATTAGGAATCTGGATGACAAGCCGAGAAAGTTTTCGGGAAATACAGGAGTCACACCAGTCGAATTTCTGCGGGATATTCGAGACTACATGGCGGAACACAGGGTAGCCAAAGAAAGAGAGCTAAGGATAGTCGAACGCGCCTTAGATGGATCTGCACTTACGTGGTTTAGAGCGTTCAGAAGCAATTTTGCGAACATGGAGCAATTTGCCATGGCTTTCTTGAGGAGATTCTGGAGTGCCGAGGATCAACTTAACGTAAGAGCGGAGATGTACTCAAAACGCTATTCTACGTCACATCCGACGCATTATGCCAACTATTTCACGTCACAGCTGGCTAAATTACAGTTCCTTATTCCTCCATTGCCAGAAGAAGAGCTTTTGCAAGCTATAGCGAGACAGTTACCGATTGAGGTACAGCGATCACTGATAGCGTCGGGAGCCAATACGCTGGAGCACTATGACGACATTTTACGGCGATTGGACTATACAAGCGCACAGGTTACGCATAGAAGTAACAGAAACGACAACAGAAACACGCAAGAAGTGAATGCGGTGGTCGTAGACAATGCAGCTCAAACGGACAGAAGGGATTCCTGGGAAAACCGACGGAACGAAGGGAATCGAGGAAACATCCGTAACGCTCGAGGAAATGATCGATATAGAGGACCATATGAGAGGCCATACGATCAAGAAGCGAGAGATAGCCGATATAGGAATTATAACCAGAATTCCAGATATCAAGACAGGAATCGATATAACAATAGATATCGGGGCAGAAATAACTGGAGCCATGGTCAACAGTATAATGGGAACGACAGGCAGGATGGCCGAAGAAACGATCCTAACGACAGACGGGATAATCGTGGACATGAGAGGTCAAGGCAAGAAGATAGACAGCCTAGTGCACCACTCGAGGAGACAGTGAGAGATGTCAATCGAGCAAGCACGAGTGAAGAAAGAAGAAATAAACGTCAGAATAACACGGAATCAAGATGTTAATCATTGGAAGTCAATCATCATTATTGAGAGTCAGAAAGAACCATCATGCTGAGTAAGGGAATTGTAGAGCTATCGTGTACTTGTATTATATAGAGAATGCCTGAGAGTGTATTTTTTTTTCTCAATCCTGATTTTAAAAAAGGAGATGTACGGGAGAGATGTACCCGATACCTAGTTTAGGCTATCGGCTACGCCAGCAGACATTAAGCTGTAGTTGAGGTTTTAGGAAGAATTAAGAAAAGATAGCGCACCGATCGCGTCAAGAAGAATGTGAAGATGACGTAGGAGGTCTAGGATCAAGGAGGCATTGATATCTGTGAGAAGATGGAATTATGGATAGAGATGTGAAGCTTTATTGAAATATTTATGGGATTATAGTAATTAAACATCTTAGAAGAGGATATATAACATGCATTATATGTGGAAATAATTTTATGGAAGTAAGTTATTTTATAACGGAATAGCCGAGATGATACGGGTTCGAGACTATGACCGTGACGTGAGAGCACTGTGGTGGGGGACTATACCACGTGTCCGCCCCAAGCAGATAATTAAGTGAAGACAGTGTCAGCACTTCCAGTCGAGCTCAGTCAGACGAGCAGGTAGGAGCAAGCTCTATAGCGCAGCGAGACGCACAGTGAAGGTCACGTAACATACAGAAACTGTCACGGCAAAAGTGTAGGTGACAGTGCCTGCATCGCCGAGCAGCGAAGGCCAAGCGGGTCATTGATCCAGGCGGGCTGGCCGAGGAAGCAATCGCAGACGGCCGGGATATGTCAGAACCGAACTGCAAGCAGTTGAATACTTTATTTTAAGCTTCATTTCAACACAGTTTGAACATTGCTTTTACGAATAACCTTATAACTATGCTGTTCTATAACACATTCAAAGCGACTTTAACTATTTCAATTATACGGAATGTTGTTAGCATAGGCACAGATGAACATTAGATCGTGCATTTATAAGATTTATATCTTATGCAGTTTTCATGAATTACCAATTATAGGTAACTACAGGGTGTTTCGTAATCTTGAACACTCTCAAGTAAAATTTTATTTTACGGAAGTGGAACATAGCAGTCATTTGAGATTGAACTTACAATACTCAAACTGAACATTTAACGGAACAGTGGCGTAACTTAGAAGAGGAGTAGGGGGTCCGCTGTTTCCATGAACTTTTTCGAGAAGGAGTTGGACAATATCCGCTATGGGTAATCCGAAGTTCAACATGTCCGAGTAGACGCAAATAGAGACAAGATGGCACCGCAGAGCGATGGATTCGATTCCTGACGAGAGGAGTCCAACAGCTGATTCACTTGGGATTTCAAAGGCAATCGTCATTTCATGGATGAAATGATATGCACGCCGATCTTTCGAGAAATTCTTTAAGTAGGGAAAATCGACGATCTTGGAAATTTATTACAGCTGATTATGAAAGGTACTGTAAGAGTTATGTCTACCTGATACGATTATTTTCATGAATACTGGGCACACATGTATATTTTTCTAATAGGAGTGATATGATTATTAAGACATGGTTTGAATTTATATTCTTCGAATTTGCTAGAATATGGAGTGACCATATGATATGGCAGGCATCATTATACGAAATTCTCAGCATTGATTGACTTTATTAAGCAGATGTTTGGTCTTTTAGACATTTTTCCAGCTAGGATATTTTTCATGAATAGTTTTTTTTTGTGTAATGAGTATTTCGAACTCGTGATCTGCAATTGATTATCTAAAATTACTTCGTCAGTTCATTGCATACTAGCGAGTGTGTATTATTCATCAGTAGGGATTTTTTCCATTGGATTGTTTGGAGATATTAAGAAGTTATTCACTTTAGTGAATGAACATCGCTTTTATATGACAACTAGAAACTTGTTGATTCCTATCTGATACATTCACTCATATAGTCTACGAGGTGGGGTCCTTCGTATTTATACGATTGTATGGTGGCTACTCACCTTACCCATCGTTTAGGGAACTATCATCCAAGTCGACGGGGCGAGGTCTTTCGTATTTATACGACTGTACGGTGGTTACACATCTTACTCGCCATTGAGGGACTCATTTTTATCATCCGAATGTACACGAGATGTAAGTGAATCAAACAAGGAACTACTAGTCACATATCAGTCGAAATTTTGTTAAATAAAGTAACGATAAATGTCAACAGGATTGCATTTAGTAATTCTTGTTTGCCAATCCAATATTTTGTTGCCATACTCTTTTGAGAGTAATTTCAGTTTAACAGCTGTTACAGCTGATGCTTTTGATGATTTTTATAATTGTGTTTGATACCTCTGAGAAGGATTTAAAGTAATTGAATCTTGTAAGATTAATCATTAATGGTCAGATTTACTTCAAGGCAGATCAGTATTGCAGATTTAGATATGAGAGATTATAGCACATTGGTGTTTTTCTGCGATGTGAATTATAAGAATTGTAAGAGAATTTATGCTATTTGAAAGCAGATCTTAAATTACTGAGGTAATATATTTTTCCAATTGTTTAAGAAGTTGTCTAGATGTGATCAGATTAATTACAGTTATTGGAGATTGTGTACGTTGATAATTTGAAGCCAGTTATATATTTTTTGTAGATCATGCAACATGGTTAAGTGGAGTTTGTGATAGGCATTTTGTGGAAGTTGCCAAGTGATAGTAGCAATGTTGCTAATGTATTTTGAAGCAGACATGAGGTCGTCGTACCCAGTCTAGCGCAATTGTTGAGATTCATGCTGTATGTGCTGAATATTTATGGAGTTTTGTGGAGTAATTCTTGTATTCAAATGTGATATTTGAAGTATTGAAGAAATGTAATGTCGTTGTGGATAGTTTGATCCAACGTGATGTCGTGGAGACAATAAAATATTTTGGCATGATAAATTAAATACGAGATATAACTTGGAAGTGATAAAACTGTAAGACAACGTTCTATAAACCTTATTAAACAATTTGTTAGGAAATTAAACAAATAAATGAAGTTGATAATACAAGATTTTCTGAAAATAATAATTAACGAAATAATAATCTGAGATTTAAGCATATTAACGATCTGACCTAATGAAATAAAAATCAGAATGACTAGATGAAATAATAAAATCTAAATAACCAGATGATTGAAATTTAAATAACTTGATAAATTAAATTTTTTAATAAATCGATGAATTAAATAGATTGATGAATTAAAGATTGGATAATTAAACTGATTGAAATAAATTAATAGACGATTGTAATGATGATGAATTACTGAATTAGAAGGTGATAATTAATTAAAGAAGCTGATGATTAATGAATTTACATGGAATTAAATAAATTTAATTGAGAAATAAATTGGAAGGAATTGCAACTTGAGTTGAGCATTTAAATGATGTAATGGTGATGAATTAAGGATTCTGACAGAAATATGTAGAATTTTGAAGTGAGAATTAATGTGAGAAATATTTAATTTTGATAATGACGATAATGATGACCAATAAGCTATGAATTTTCTGTAATTCACAGTTGAGTGATTGTTAATGACGATGTAAATAGTGTAAATTAATTATTCGATGTTTAGGAACATTTGATTAACATGTTCAACATTCAAATTATGCCATGCAAACCATAAATTTACGTGATATTTAATATGTGTGATTATTATATGTGTATGTTTAGACAGATTAATAACTTATTTTAAATCCACATTGATGTTAAATTAAAGAGAAATTAGGTCTCAGGTTTCACAAATGTCAGTGACGAAAGACATAGTGCTACAGTGATCCTGAGAACCCAAGAGAACTTTATAAATTTTTCGTGTTATGTGGACAAAATTAATTTTGGAATAGAAAAGAGATGGTTCGATTTTTGGACAATGACAATTTAACTTTGGCATTCGACCATACTCTTAGGTAGGAATTATATTTAAAATGTCTGTCTGACTATCAAAGTAAAATAAATTTGTTTTTATCTTAGTTGTGATCTGATGATGGTGTGATGTTCCTTTTTCTTTCCTTGTCTTGAGTAAGGCTTATCCGGAAAGGAAGTGGTTTGCTAGGAATTCAGTTGATGGCGCCCATTTATATTTGCATTATTTCTATTAAACTTATGCCCGTAACGACCCTAGAGATACTTTGTCTCGTGATACCCACTGCTTTTTCGATAACTCAGCTGAATTTCCGACACATTCCTTATTTGACTAGAGGTTCATTTAACTCCGCTCTGTCCCGGAACTCCAGGAATGCGATGTTATAGCAGATGGGTCATCGCATCCCCAGGACGAACGGGTACAGAGAGAGAGGGAGAATTGGCTTTATCCAACTAGTGGGGCTTTTCGATTTTGTTTATTCTATGGAATCACATCAGATTTAGATTACTGAGAGAGTGATCTCAAGTTCATTTAAGTGTGTTACAAAATTTATTAAACTTAGTCAGACAATGTACTTGTGTGCCCAATCCAGTGTTCATGTTAATCGTATTAGTAATATCATGTTAGTTATAAGATATTTTTTCCTATACCCAAGTGAATGCAGGAATTGAGACATTGTGATGTGTTGTTGTCTAACGTCTCTATATTAAACCTATATTGAAAATATAATTATGTTGCCGGAAGATTTAGCGAAGGTGTTAGGAGAGTTACAGACGGGTATGTCTGGTATTGCAGAAACTATTTCTAAGATGGAAACGGAAGTTAAAGAACAAATTAATAATTCAGAAGCTAGATTAGAAGCTAAATGTAAAGAGAATGTACAAGCATTGCAAACTAGTACTGAAGAAAATTTAAAGTCATTACAGGCTAGTAACGAAGGCAATCTGAACGACAGTTTAAAATCATTAGAGACTAGGCTACAGACTAGTACTGAAGAAAATTTAAAATTATTGCAAACAACTAATGAAGATATTTTAAAGTTATTAGAGACTAGGTTACAGTCAAATAACGAAGACAATTTTAAGTCATTAGAAGAGAAATTACAGTCAAACAGTGAAGATAATTTCAAATCATTGGAAGAGAAATTACAGTCTCGTAGTGAAGAAACTAACACTGAATTAGAAAACAAGTTAACTAGATTAGAGAATAGTTTAACTTTAAAGAATAATGATATGCTGAAGACTTTACAATTAGATATAATTGCAGTAAACATGAAAGGAGAGGAAAATGTTCAAATATTAAGGAAAAATATTATTGACTTAGAAAGTAGAGGAGAAGAAAATATTTTTACTTTAAGAACAGACGTTATGTCCATACAGAAAGATATTAAATCAGATGTATCGAAGTTGAGATTCGACATCGATGGTTTAGTGGCAGATGTAGGCAAAATTCAAGATTGGTCTACCGAAGTATCTTTCGAGACTAAGATTAAAGGTCTAGAAACGAATCTAGGTAACGAGATTAAAGATTTAAAGACAGTAATTGGGACCATTAAAGAGGAAGTCTTAGGAGAGGTCAATTCTAATTTAAAATCATTAGAAAATCAATTGCAGAAAGATATTAGGAAGATAGACGACGATATAGAGCAAAAGGTTAATGAAAACTTAGCTTTGTTTAAAAATAGAGTCGGTGCAATCGTGGAAGAACGGTATAGTGAGGTCGATGCCGAAGCAAAAGAGAAACGTGACGGGTTAGATGAAAAATTAATCGCAGGTATGGCAAACTTAGAAGCGAGGTTTACGGAAAACAAGGAAGCGATGAAGATAGATTCAACTCTATTTAGAACAGATGTTGATCTGTTAAAAGAACAAGTCGCGTCAGTAAAGAACACGTGCGAAGGAGAAATTAACAAGTTAAGAATCGACTTAGACGAGAGTAACAAAACGCAGGATGTTACATCGTTAGATGAATTAAAGACGCAGGTCAAGAAATTAGCAGAAGACAGGATGACTAAATTAGAATCCATGTTTAACAGTTTCACCAGTCAGAATATCACATCAGGGGAAACATTGATAAATCAGACAGCGATAGACCGCAGTATGACTAATCAGGAAGCGAGCATGGGAGAAGACCGTCAAATGCAACCGAATGTGACATTCGAAAGGGCTAGTTCAACCCCTCAGGATAATCCAAGTTCGAATAGGAGTACGTTGGGTCCAAGCGAACGATACTCAGGTCCAGTCACCATTATTAGGAATCTGGATGACAAGCCGAGAAAGTTTTCGGGAAATACAGGAGTCACACCAGTCGAATTTCTGCGGGATATTCGAGACTACATGGCGGAACACAGGGTAGCCAAAGAAAGAGAGCTAAGGATAGTCGAACGCGCCTTAGATGGATCTGCACTTACGTGGTTTAGAGCGTTCAGAAGCAATTTTGCGAACATGGAGCAATTTGCCATGGCTTTCTTGAGGAGATTCTGGAGTGCCGAGGATCAACTTAACGTAAGAGCGGAGATGTACTCAAAACGCTATTCTACGTCACATCCGACGCATTATGCCAACTATTTCACGTCACAGCTGGCTAAATTACAGTTCCTTATTCCTCCATTGCCAGAAGAAGAGCTTTTGCAAGCTATAGCGAGACAGTTACCGATTGAGGTACAGCGATCACTGATAGCGTCGGGAGCCAATACGCTGGAGCACTATGACGACATTTTACGGCGATTGGACTATACAAGCGCACAGGTTACGCATAGAAGTAACAGAAACGACAACAGAAACACGCAAGAAGTGAATGCGGTGGTCGTAGACAATGCAGCTCAAACGGACAGAAGGGATTCCTGGGAAAACCGACGGAACGAAGGGAATCGAGGAAACATCCGTAACGCTCGAGGAAATGATCGATATAGAGGACCATATGAGAGGCCATACGATCAAGAAGCGAGAGATAGCCGATATAGGAATTATAACCAGAATTCCAGATATCAAGACAGGAATCGATATAACAATAGATATCGGGGCAGAAATAACTGGAGCCATGGTCAACAGTATAATGGGAACGACAGGCAGGATGGCCGAAGAAACGATCCTAACGACAGACGGGATAATCGTGGACATGAGAGGTCAAGGCCAGAAGATAGACAGCCTAGTGCACCACTCGAGGAGACAGTGAGAGATGTCAATCGAGCAAGCACGAGTGAAGAAAGAAGAAATAAACGTCAGAATAACACGGAATCAAGATGTTAATCATTGGAAGTCAATCATCATTATTGAGAGTCAGAAAGAACCATCATGCTGAGTAAGGGAATTGTAGAGCTATCGTGTACTTGTATTATATAGAGAATGCCTGAGAGTGTATTTTTTTTCTCAATCCTGATTTTAAAAAAGGAGATGTACGGGAGAGATGTACCCGATACCTAGTTTAGGCTATCGGCTACGCCAGCAGACATTAAGCTGTAGTTGAGGTTTTAGGAAGAATTAAGAAAAGATAGCGCACCGATCGCGTCAAGAAGAATGTGAAGATGACGTAGGAGGTCTAGGATCAAGGAGGCATTGATATCTGTGAGAAGATGGAATTATGGATAGAGATGTGAAGCTTTATTGAAATATTTATGGGATTATAGTAATTAAACATCTTAGAAGAGGATATATAACATGCATTATATGTGGAAATAATTTTATGGAAGTAAGTTATTTTATAACGGAATAGCCGAGATGATACGGGTTCGAGACTATGACCGTGACGTGAGAGCACTGTGGTGGGGGACTATACCACGTGTCCGCCCCAAGCAGATAATTAAGTGAAGACAGTGTCAGCACTTCCAGTCGAGCTCAGTCAGACGAGCAGGTAGGAGCAAGCTCTATAGCGCAGCGAGACGCACAGTGAAGGTCACGTAACATACAGAAACTGTCACGGCAAAAGTGTAGGTGACAGTGCCTGCATCGCCGAGCAGCGAAGGCCAAGCGGGTCATTGATCCAGGCGGGCTGGCCGAGGAAGCAATCGCAGACGGCCGGGATATGTCAGAACCGAACTGCAAGCAGTTGAATACTTTATTTTAAGCTTCATTTCAACACAGTTTGAACATTGCTTTTACGAATAACCTTATAACTATGCTGTTCTATAACACATTCAAAGCGACTTTAACTATTTCAATTATACGGAATGTTGTTAGCATAGGCACAGATGAACATTAGATCGTGCATTTATAAGATTTATATCTTATGCAGTTTTCATGAATTACCAATTATAGGTAACTACAGGGTGTTTCGTAATCTTGAACACTCTCAAGTAAAATTTTATTTTACGGAAGTGGAACATAGCAGTCATTTGAGATTGAACTTACAATACTCAAACTGAACATTTAACGGAACAGTGGCGTAACTTAGAAGAGGAGTAGGGGGTCCGCTGTTTCCATGAACTTTTTCGAGAAGGAGTTGGACAATATCCGCTATGGGTAATCCGAAGTTCAACATGTCCGAGTAGACGCAAATAGAGACAAGATGGCACCGCAGAGCGATGGATTCGATTCCTGACGAGAGGAGTCCAACAGCTGATTCACTTGGGATTTCGAAGGCAATCGTCATTTCATGGATGAAATGATATGCACGCCGATCTTTCGAGAAATTCTTTATGTAGGGAAAATCGACGATCTTGGAAATTTATTACAGCTGATTATGAAAGGTACTGTAAGAGTTATGTCTACCTGATACGATTATTTTCATGAATACTGGGCACACATGTATATTTTTCTAATAGGAGTGATATGATTATTAAGACATGGTTTGAATTTATATTCTTCGAATTTGCTAGAATATGGAGTGACCATATGATATGGCAGGCATCATTATACGAAATTCTCACCATTGATTGACTTTATTAAGCAGATGTTTGGTCTTTTAGACATTTTTCCAGCTAGGATATTTTTCATGAATAGTTTTTTTTGTGTAATGAGTATTTCGAACTCGTGATCTGCAATTGATTATCTAAAATTACTTCGTCAGTTCATTGCATACTAGCGAGTGTGTATTATTCATCAGTAGGGATTTTTTCCATTGGATTGTTTGGAGATATTAAGAAGTTATTCACTTTAGTGAATGAACATCGCTTTTATATGACAACTAGAAACTTGTTGATTCCTATCTGATACATTCACTCATATAGTCTACGAGGTGGGGTCCTTCGTATTTATACGATTGTATGGTGGCTACTCACCTTACCCATCGTTTAGGGAACTATCATCCAAGTCGACGGGGCGAGGTCTTTCGTATTTATACGACTGTACGGTGGTTACACATCTTACTCGCCATTGAGGGACTCATTTTTATCATCCGAATGTACACTAGATGTAAGTGAATCAAACAAGGAACTACTAGTCACATATCAGTCGAAATTTTGTTAAATAAAGTAACGATAAATGTCAACAGGATTGCATTTAGTAATTCTTGTTTGCCAATCCAATATTTTGTTGCCATACTCTTTTGAGAGTAATTTCAGTTTAACAGCTGTTACAGCTGATGCTTTTGATGATTTTTATAATTGTGTTTGATACCTCTGAGAAGGATTTAAAGTAATTGAATCTTGTAAGATTAATCATTAATGGTCAGATTTACTTCAAGGCAGATCAGTATTGTAGATTTAGATATGAGAGATTATAGCACATTGGTGTTTTTCTGCGATGTGAATTATAAGAATTGTAAGAGAATTTATGCTATTTGAAAGCAGATCTTAAATTACTGAGGTAATATATTTTTCCAATTGTTTAAGAAGTTGTCTAGATGTGATCAGATTAATTACAGTTATTGGAGATTGTGTACGTTGATAATTTGAAGCCAGTTATATATTTTTTGTAGATCATGCAACATGGTTAAGTGGAGTTTGTGATAGGCATTTTGTGGAAGTTGCCAAGTGATAGTAGCAATGTTGCTAATGTATTTTGAAGCAGACATGAGGTCGTCGTACCCAGTCTAGCGCAATTGTTGAGATTCATGCTGTATGTGCTGAATATTTATGGAGTTTTGTGGAGTAATTCTTGTATTCAAATGTGATATTTGAAGTATTGAAGAAATGTAATGTCGTTGTGGATAGTTTGATCCAACGTGATGTCGTGGAGACAATAAAATATTTTGGCATGATAAATTAAATACGAGATATAACTTGGAAGTGATAAAACTGTAAGACAACGTTCTATAAACCTTATTAAACAATTTGTTAGGAAATTAAACAAATAAATGAAGTTGATAATACAAGATTTTCTGAAAATAATAATTAACGAAATAATAATCTGAGATTTAAGCATATTAACGATCTGACCTAATGAAATAAAAATCAGAATGACTAGATGAAATAATAAAATCTAAATAACCAGATGATTGAAATTTAAATAACTTGATAAATTAAATTTTTTAATAAATCGATGAATTAATTAGATTGATGAATTAAAGATTGGATAATTAAACTGATTGAAATAAATTAATAGACGATTGTAATGATGATGAATTACTGAATTAGAAGGTGATAATTAATTAAAGAAGCTGATGATTAATGAATTTACATGGAATTAAATAAATTTAATTGAGAAATAAATTGGAAGGAATTGCAACTTGAGTTGAGCATTTAAATGATGTAATGGTGATGAATTAAGGATTCTGACAGAAATATGTAGAATTTTGAAGTGAGAATTAATGTGAGAAATATTTAATTTTGATAATGACGATAATGATGACCAATAAGCTATGAATTTTCTGTAATTCACAGTTGAGTGATTGTTAATGACGATGTAAATAGTGTAAATTAATTATTCGATGTTTAGGAACATTTGATTAACATGTTCAACATTCAAATTATGCCATGCAAACCTTAAATTTACGTGATATTTAATATGTGTGATTATTATATGTGTATGTTTAGACAGATTAATAACTTATTTTAAATCCACATTGATGTTAAATTAAAGAGAAATTAGGTCTCAGGTTTCACAAATGTCAGTGACGAAAGACATAGTGCTACAGTGATCCTGAGAACCCAAGAGAACTTTATAAATTTTTCGTGTTATGTGGACAAAATTAATTTTGGAATAGAAAAGAGATGGTTCGATTTTTGGACAATGACAATTTAACTTTGGCATTCGACCATACTCTTAGGTAGGAATTATATTTAAAATGTCTGTCTGACTATCAAAGTAAAATAAATTTGTTTTTATCTTAGTTGTGATCTGATGATGGTGTGATGTTCCTTTTTCTTTCCTTGTCTTGAGTAAGGCTTATCCGGAAAGGAAGTGGTTTGCTAGGAATTCAGTTGATGGCGCCCATTTATATTTGCATTATTTCTATTAAACTTATGCCCGTAACGACCCTAGAGATACTTTGTCTCGTGATACCCACTGCTTTTTCGATAACTCAGCTGAATTTCCGACACATTCCTTATTTGACTAGAGGTTCATTTAACTCCGCTCTGTCCCGGAACTCCAGGAATGCGATGTTATAGCAGATGGGTCATCGCATCCCCAGGACGAACGGGTACAATGTTAAACTAACGAAAAGTAAGGTCTCAGGGATCACGAAATGTCAGTGACGCAAATACATAGTGCTACGGTGGCCCTGAGAACTCAAGCGAACTTTAGTAATCTTACATTTTTTATGTGGATGAAAAATACTTTGAGATAGCACAGAGATGGTTCGATTTTTGAAGACTATGACAACATAACGTTTACAGTCGACCATACTCTTAGGCAGGGTTTGTGTTTCTTTTTCTGTCGGACTGATTAAGTTTGAATAAATTTTGTTTTATCTTAGTTGTGATCTGATGATGTTGTTTCCCCTATCCTTTCCTTTGTCTCAATTAAGGCTTAACCAGGAAGGATGTGGTTTGCTAGGGGTTCAGTTGATGGCGCCCATTTCTATTTTACTATTATGATTAAATTTAAGCCCGTAACGACCCTAGAGATACTTTAACTCGTGTTACCCTCTGCTTTTGTGATATTTCAACTGAATTTCCGACACATTCCTTATTTTATTTCATGTTCATTTAACTCCACTCTGGCCTGGGAAGCCAGATATGCGATGTAATGGCAGATGGGTCATCGCATACCTCGGATGAACAGATGCAATACAAAGCGAGCGGCAGCATGCATCAATCGTCCAACGCTGCCAGTCGCATTGCTAACAGTGACATGGAGGCGTCAAACGAAGAGCAAAGAGGTGTTGTTCGGTTTCTGACAGCGGAAGGAGTAGGGGGGACGGACATTCATCACCGAATGTCACAAGTGTACGGCGAACACTGCATGTACCTTGTAAGGGTCGAGGCGTGGCACAAGCGCTTCAGGGAAGGACGGGTGTCGTTAGCCGAGGATGCCCGGTCTGGGACACCTCCCTGCATTATCGATGACAACGTCCAGCTGGTTGATGCACTCTGCACTCATTAGCCAGGACCGCCGAGTTACAGTGAACGCCATAGCCGCCGTGGTCAGATTGAGCGTCGGAAGTTTGCACACCATCATGAAGGAACGACTGCACTTGCGCAAAGTGTGTGCCCAATGGGTGCCCCACAGTCTTCAACCACACCAGGAAGCATGTCGAATGGCCCACTGTCTTGGTCATCTGCAGCGCTATGCGAGGGAAGGGAATGGGTTCCTCGCACGATTTGTGGCTGGAGATGAGTCATGGTGTCTTCACTTCGAACCAGAATCCAAACGACAAAGCCTCCAGTGGAAACATCCAGGGTCACCACCACCCAAAAAAAGGCAAGGCCATCCACACGAATGCAGTGCTGACGTTCTTCATTGACCAAGATGGCCCCCTTCTTATACACTTCATGCCGCACGGGACAACAGTGAATGCCCAGCATTACTCGCAAACCTTGACTACCCTTCGCCAAGCGATCAAAACAAAACAACCAGGCAATCTCACCCGTGAGGTCATTCTGCTCCACGACAATGCACGACTCATACGGCCATCACAGTCGCGGCACTCCTGCAGAATTTCAAATGGGAGGTCCTCGGCTACCTTCCATACAGTCCAGATATCTCTCCCTGTGATTACGCCATGTTTGGTGCCCTGAAAAGGGCTCTGCGGGGCCAACGATTCACCTCGGACGTCAACGACCAGCTGTACGTGCGGAACTGGTTCACATCGCAGCCCAGGGAATTTTATGAGACAGCCATTCACCGCCTCGTGTCACAGTGGGACAAGTGCCTCAACAGCCAGGGCCAATACTTCTAACATACAGGTACTGGTTTCTGTAATTATGCTTCCGGCTCGTTACTTTTCTACACACACCCAAAGTACACGGGGCTACATTACCGCGTTGTCGCAGCCCCTTAACTGAGGAACAAACCTCCATCTTCTTTTTCCCCGTCTTGGAAATATTACATCCTCATTTAAAATTCAAATCACACTTGTACAATAAATCGACCGTGGCAGGATTCGAAATTGCATTCTTCGGATATGGAGTCCGTCGGCTTATCCGTTAGGCCACACGGTCCTGACGGAAGATGACGCAATAACGTTGCATAGTAAAGAGTTGTGGTGCGATTAATACGTTTCGACGTGGAATGCAAATGCGTCACCTTTCTATTCGTATTACCTGCCAATGTTGATTTTGTAGATGTTGTTGGTGTTTGATTTAGGGACTAGTGGCTTCGTGAGAATCAGCCTAACTAGACGTCTTTGTCTGTCTCATTGTGTATACCTGCCGCCAGCGGTAGCTACGCTTGCCAGAAAATAGATTCAAAAAATATTCAGTTCGAATACCGGCGTGGATGATCAATCTCTGTTCAAACTATTTGATACTTATGATGAATTTCACCTAACTTGGAGGCAATGACTTCTATACCCGGTGGCACCAGAAATAAATGATTTGCCTTGCGAACTGGAGAGATTCAACAGGGTATTATCAGACTAGTGAGGACAATATTGTTAATATTGTTTAGCTGTTTGATAAAGTAACTAAAACCAAGGTAAAACAGCTGAGGGCATTGTTTCGCAGGCTAGTGGGACGTGGGTTGGCGACCACAGGACCCCAGCCGAGTCCGACATTGCTTCCACTTACTTGTGACGGGCTTCTCTTTATTATCTTTCCTATTGACCTCCCTTGGCCAACTCTTGTTCTTTTCCGACCTCAACGGTATTAGGGTATCCGAGGCCTAGGGAGTCTTTCAATTTCCCGCCTTAATGGGCCCTTGTCTCATCTTTTCTGATCCCTCATTCTTCGAGGGGTCAGACCTCTTCCGTTCCCTTCCTATCTCCTGCCTTCTGCTCAAGGCCCTCAAGGAGGCAGGGTGTGTGTAGCCCCACCACTTCTGGTGCACCCTCGATAGTGCTACACCCTCAAGGGCTCACGGCTGGTGAGTTCGGAAGTTAGCGACCCCGAGGGATTCCTGAGCTGGGTCCGGTTTCCCCCTTATTTCCATTGCCTCTGGGGCGGAAACTCTCCTCTTTCACTTTCCAATCTGCCTTTCATGGCTCTCCCTCCTTCCAAGTTCTGAGGGCATTTCTTTTCCTCCTGTCCTTCATTTGCCTTACTCTCCTTTTGTTTTCCATTTCTTCTTCTAGTGATTTTAGTTGGTTGGTTGGTTCTTAAGTTTAGGGGCTGCGACAACGCGGTCATGTAGCCCCGTGTACTTTGGGTGGGTGTAGAATCTGTCTGATAACCGGTGTTAATTGGCGATGACTGTATTAGTGTGTTATCTGTTTTTTAATTTAAGTACAGACTGCAACTTAGAATTTTTCAAATAGTTCCTACTTTTGCCGCCAAGCGCCACCGTCAACGACTACTAGGCCAAGTTCAGAACTTAGCTACTAGACGCCACCGCAGTCGGCTCTTGGCAACGAACGTAGAAACCTAAGAGCGTTGTTTACATTCTTAACCTATCCAATTTAGCTTCACACAGGTGTAATTAGTGGAAGATTCTTTAACATGCCATAAATCTATGACATAGGACCGCCGGCTTTACTTCCCCTCCGAAGGAAGGCATACTGAGGGATTTTTAACGCTCTTAAAAATCCGACGGCTTCGGCCAGGTTTGAACCCGCCATCTTGGGCAAACTAGTGATTTTAATTTCAAATGATATGTAATATTTCCGGATCTGCCAAGAAATTTAATTCTGCTTTGGGGGCTAGAACGGGGTACAAAACTGGCAAAACTGAGAACTGGTGGGTTCGATTCCTACCTCAGCCATCTTGGAAGTAGTTTTCCGTGGTTTCCCACTTCTACTCAAGGCAAATGCCGGGATAGTTCCTAACTTAAGGCCATGTCCGCTTCCTGGCCAAATCCTACCTCAATTACAATTACACACACTAGTACATACATACATAGTCTCCCACAAGTCCAACCCCTCATCCACGTGGTGGGAGACGGGCAACGGCATGAAGTAGGGGATTGCCTGTAGGGGTGAAGTACAGTGGGAACTTTGTGTGCCCCGGGACCGCTACGGTAGCTGTGAAGGCTCTATGGGAACCCTGAAAAGTGACGGCTGACGGGGCTCTGGTGAAGCTACGATAGGCCTAGCAAGCCAGTAGTGGATATCATATTTGCTTTCAAACCAGGAACAGGCCTCGGAAAGGACGGATGCAAACGACGACGACCCGGATATGCTAATGGACTACGAGTTGGGACATTAAACATACAGACACTGACAGGAAAAGTGGAGGAGATTGTAGATGTGATGGAGAGAAGAAAACTGGATGTACTGGGCTTGGCAGAAACAAGATGGAAAGGAGAAGGTCGCAGAGAACTGAGGAAAGGGTACCGGTTGTACTGGAGTGGGAACAGTGAAGGAAGGAGCAGCGGAGTAGGAGTAGTTGTGAGAGATGGAATGAAGGAAGAGGTAAAGGGAATAAGTGACAGGATCATGAAGATCAGAGTAACTGTAAAGGGAAGAAGCCTGGAGATAGCCCAGGTATATGCCCCTCAAGTTGGATGTACAGCTCAAGAGAAGGAAGACTTTGAGGAGGAGCTACAACAGCAGTTGAATGGTCAGAGCATCATTGTCATGGGAGATTTGAATGCACATGTAGGAAGTGAAAGGCAAGGATATGAAAATGTATTGGGAGCAGAAGGATGGGGTAGCAGGAATGAAGAAGGGAGAAAGTTGCTGGATTTTTGCAAGAGAAACGGTTTAGTGGTAGGCAACTCCTGGTTCCGGAAGAAAGAAAGCCACAAGGTAACGTGGTACAGCAGTGATTTAACAAAGAAATCTTTTGTAGATTACATGCTGTACGACTGGGAAATGAAGAGAAATGTCAGAGATATAAAGGTAATACCATCAGAGGCCTTAGATAGCTACCACAGAATACTTGTAATGAACCTGGGAGTTGTTAAGGATAGCAAGAGGACAGAGTATCAGAAAAGGAGAATCAAAGTATGGAAACTCAAGGAAAAGGAAGTCAAGGAAGAATTCCAGAAGATAATAAGGGAAAGGATGCCAACAGACAATCCTAAAACAGGGGAAGAAGAATGGAAGCAATTCAAAAACACAATGGTGGAAGCTGCAGTGGCAGTATGTGGAAGAACAAGCAACAGAAAGCGGTGTAAAGAGACACCATGGTGGAATGAGAGAGTAAAAGAAGCTGTGGGAAGGAAGAACAAGGCTTTCAGAGTGTGGTTCCAGGAAAGAACTGATCTGGCAACTGAAGATTATAAGATAAAGAAGAAAGAAGCAAACAAGATTGTCGCAGAGGAGAGGAAGAAGTGGATGGTAAAGTGGACAGAGATGATGGAGGAAGACAGCAGAGGAAATAAGAAAGTTCTTTATGGGATGGTCAAAAGTAAGAGAAGAGGTCTGCGAGAGGATGTGGTAATGATGGACAAAAAAGGAAATGAGGTACACAACAAAGAGACACTCAAGACAGTGTGGAAAGAGTACATTGAGGATTTGTTGAATCCAAATGGTCATAGGGAGGAAGACAATGTATTGGAAGATGGAGAAGACAACACAGGAATGGAAAAGGACCTGACTTGGAGAGAACTGGAAATGGCTATAGACAAGATGAAAGAAGGAAGGGCACCAGGTGTGGATGAAGTGAGTGTTGAAATGGTGAAGGCAGCAGGGAAGGTTGGGAAACAGTGGCTGTACCGTGTAATGATGGTGATATGGAAGGAGAAAAAGACACCAGAAGTTTGGAAGAAAGGATTAATTGTCCCAATATTTAAGAAAGGAAGCAGAAAGGAGTGCAGAAATTACAGGGGAGTCACACTCATACCTCACTGTGCCAAGATATATGAAAAGATATTAGAAAGTAGAATACGAGCCAAAGTGGAGAGAAAATTGAGAGAGGAACAGTATGGATTCAGACCTGGGAGATCAACAGTGGATCTCATATTTTCAGTGAGACAGCTCCAGGAACACCACTACGAATTTGGAGAGGATCTGTTGATGGCCTTCCTGGACATCGAAAAGGCCTATGATAGTGTGTGTAGGGAGAAGCTTTGGAAAGCAATGGAAAACATGGGAGTGGAAAAAGAGACTGTAGGCAGAGTGAAGGAGATGTATTGTGGAAGTGTGAGTTGTGTGAAAGTTGGAGGGGAAAGAACAGACTGGTTCAGACAAATGAGTGGCCTGAAACAGGGTAGTGCGCTGTCACCCCTTCTCTTTATTGTGGTTATGGACGAGGTAATGACACGGATAGCAGGAAAGATATGAGAAGATAAGATGAAAGGAGCAACTGAAGGCTTGGGAAGAAACAGTGGGAGAGTACGGATGGAAGTTCAACATCAGTAAATGTGAGATCCTGTTAACGACCAGGAAAAAGGACAGACCAATGAGTGGGATAACACTTGGAGGTGGACAGCTGGAGAAGGTGGAAAGTCTCAAGTACTTGGGAAGTATAGTGGAGGAAAATGGGAGAAATGACAAAGAGATTACGGAACGTGGCAGACTGGCAGAAGCATTTCTGAGAAGTATTAGGAGCTTAGTGTGGAATAAAGATGTCCCACAAAAAAGCAAGGAAGTGTTATACAGAAGCTACTATATCCCGATACTGACCTATGCTTCACAAACGTGGACAATGAAGAAAAGAGACATAAGCAGAATACAGGCAGGTAAAATGAAGTTCCTGCGAAGTAGAATCGGAGTAACAAGAAGAGACAGGGTGAGGAATGAAAAGGTCAGGGAAATGGTGAAAGAGGAGCCCTTGCAAGGTAGGATTGAGACATCAAGACTGAGGTGGTATGGACACTTAAAGAGAATGGATGAGAAGAATATTCCCAAGAGGATACATGAGATGCAGATGCAGAAGAATCGACCAAGGGGAAGACCAAGAGATAGATGGCTGAAAGGAGTGGAGGAATGTGTCAAGAAGAGAGGCGAGGACTGGACCAGAGTGACAGCGGAGAGGTGGTGGGAAGAAAGAACTAAGTGGCGAGGCTTATGTTCCAAACAGACCCAGCCTGGGGCTGGAAACTGTACAAGATGATGATGATGAGTTCATACATAACATTGGCACAAGTTATCAAACTCATTCTTCTCACACTCAAGTACACGGGGCTACATGAATACAATGTTGCAATGAATCAACAACAAAACTTGACATATTCCGCTAGCGGCTGTAGTTCTCCTTGAATCTCAACCGGGGTTATGTAAGTTCATACCTAAAATTATTCTCCTCTCCCACGATATAAAAATTAGGAACTTGGGTTAACGTGGTTAACAGGCCCGTTTACTTCCTGTGCGCATAGGCAATGTGTGTAAGCTAACTTTAATTATTATGGTCAAAGATACCGGATTTCACACTTCATATTGATTGCCACTACAACTAGGGAAAATTTACAACAACAAGTTCAAACATGGCGTGACAGGCTACAACAATTTGGTCTGTGCCTGAACATACTAAAGACCGACTACCTGGAAACCATTCCATCACCAGGTTCTATTCAAATTAGTGATACGTTCCGGTATCTAGGATCCCGGCTGCAAAGTGATGGATGCATCAGCAATGATGTACGATGAAGGATCCATGCAGCATGGATGTGTAGGAATGTTGTCACAGGGATTCTGTGTGATAAGCAAATACCAACTTACTACCCTACCAGGGAATTGTTACCGCTAGAAGGAGAGCGCAGCTGTTGTGTATACATTACGTCATCTCGCCTCGTTATGGCTGCAGCGAGCGGCTTGCGGGGCAAATGGGGGGCTCAAGTACAGTCAAAGGCTACAATGAGAACACACCGCACAACGCACGGCCCAGCATGAGTCAGACACACAAATAACGTCTATCGCAGGCGTGTGGCTGGGCGGAGCGCATTAGTTCCGATCTCCGCCACCGGTAACAATTCGCTGGTAGGGTAGTACTGAAGTCTAAAATCGATCGTACAGTCATACGACGAGTGGCACTGTAAGGCACTCAATGTTGGGCTGTCACTAAAAGTGCTGAACATTCTCTCCACACAATGAAAATGTGGATGCTGCAACGAGCTATGGGCATTTCACTGCGAGACCACTTGCATAACAATAATATCAGGCGACAATTTGGAGTAGTCCCAATTCCTGGTAAGATGGCTGAACAAAGACTCCGATGGTTGTGTTGAGGGCAAGACGTAACACTGAGGTAGATACTGCCTACCAACTGAAGGTTGATGGGAGAAGACCAAGAGGAAGGCCCAAACAACGGTGGATAGACACTTTCAACACCGATATGAAAGCTGCAAATCTTCAACCATAAAATGCAACTGACCGAGTGAAGTGGCGCTCCATGATCCGAAAAGCGGACCCCATCCTAATGTGAAAACGCTAAGATGAAGAAGATTGGGTCCGCGTAGGATCCGATTCTCCCCACCCCATTTGGCGTCCGATTAAGCTTGTCTGCTAAGAATATCCCATTCAACTTGTCGCCAGGTATCGTCACGACCGTGATGTAAAATATTCAACCTTAACTTCTGATACTCCACATGATAAAATTTACCAGACGTCCGGGAAATCATGGACTTGCCCTACATTTTAAATTTCTTTCCAGTAGCGTCAGGAAAGAATTTCTGATAAATATGGAATGCCCTACGTTTTGAGGAACAAACATTCATTACCAAGCAGGCTTTCAGGTATAAATGATAATAGTAATATCGTATGGCCTTAGGTGCTGAGTAGTGTGGTAAGGGGAAAGCTGTCTCACTTTTTATTGAGCCACCCTCGTATTTGCCCCGAAGCTGATATCTCGCTAACCAAACATGGGATTAGAACATACAGGGTGTCCTAGCACTGCTAGTAATGCCCCCTACTTTCCTATAGGCTCTTTATTTGATTAAAAGACCAAAACTAAAAGGTCATTCGCGAGTAGTGGGGTAGTGTTGGTTTCCTGAAGTCGCGCTCGTGCTTGAATATGTATGCCTATGTTGGGAAAGGGTTATGTGGTGGGGGAGGAGTAGGGTCGAGTGAGGGGTCGTTTAGATGGAATTTTTTCCGCTCTAGATGATGGTGAGGTTATTTTTTAAAAATGGATGGAATTGGGAAACGCCATTTGGGGTAAACATGTTGTTTTTTGACATTTTGGCGATGAATGTTTTTTTATACGCATGCGCACTTGAGGAGTTTTGTAAGAGGGCGGGCTTTTTAAATGATGATTTATTAATGAGTGTTTTTAATATGTATTGAAATAAACCATAAAAACTAATAGGTCATCGGCTTTTGACTATCTCGCTAACCAATAATCGGATTTAAACCTATGAGGTGTCGTAGGACTCGTGGTGAACTCTCCTTTTCTATCGAAGGGGTATATCCACCCCAAAATAAAAACTACCCTTACCCGGGGGATGAAATAGTAATTTATTTTTGTATACCTACGAACTTTGCGGTTTTTGTAAAAGAGCGGGCTTTTTAAATGATGATTTGTAAATGAATGTTTTGTAATATGTATTGAAATAAACCCCAAAAAACTAATAGGTCATCGGCTTTTTACTATCTCGCTAACCAATAATCGGATTTAAACGTATGAGGTGTCGTAGGACTCGTGGTGAACTCTCCTTTTCTATCGAAGGGGTATATCCACCCCAAAATAAAAACTACCCTTACCCGGGGGATGAAATAGTAATTTATTTTTGTATACCTACGAACTTGGCGGTTTTTGTAAAAGAGCGGGCTTTTTAAATGATGATTTATAAATGAGTGTTTTTTAATATGTATTTAAATAAACCAAAAAAAAACTAGTAGGTCATCGGCTTTTTACTATCTCGCTAACCAATAATCGGATTTAAACGTATGAGGTGTCGTAGGACTCGTGGTGAACTCCCCTTTTCTATGGACGGGGTATATTCACCCCAAAATAAAAACTACCCTTACCCGGGGGTTGAAATAGTAATATTTTTTGTATGTGCGCGCACGGTCGGCCTTTGTCAAAAGGACCTAACTATACGTTTGTTAATATTTTCTGAACCCCTCATGGGATTTTGCCATAGGCAGTATCCTAACCCTGGGGGTGACACCCCGTTTTTGAATGTAGGATTCATTTTTGTCGAAAGGGCCTAACGACACTTTTGTTCATATCTCGCGAACCAATCATGCTAGGGACTTGTATGAGGGGTCCTAGCACTTGGGGCAACATTCCCTGTTTGGGGATGAAACTACCCCCCAAAATTGAAAAATCCATATCTTGGAAACGAAGAAGCCTAAAATTAGGTGTGTTAGCTCAAAAAATAGGGGATGATATAGGCTTTTACCTCGATGGATCATTTCACCCCTAAAACAGTAAATAGTCATGTTATGGGAGAAAAACGTGTTAAACCCATAAAAATGATAAATGAACCTAAGATCTTTTGTTTTTGATGAAAAATAGCAGGGGGGGTGAAACTACCCCCCAAAATTGAAAAATCCCTATCTCGGAAACGAAGAATCCTAAAATTAGGTGTGATAGCTTAAAAAATAGGGGATGATATGGGCTTTTACCTCGATGGATCATTTCACCCCTAAAACAGTAAATAGTCATGTTATGGGGGAAAAAACGTGTTAAACACCTAAAAATGATAAATGAACATAAGATCTTTTGTTTTTGATGAAAAATAGCAGGGGGGTGAAACTACCCCCAAAATTGAAAAATCCATATCACGGAAACGAAGAATCCTAAAATTAGGTGTGATAGCTTAAAAAATAGGGGATGATATAGGTTTTTACCTCGATGGATCATTTCACCCCTAAAACAGTAAATAGTCATGTTATGGGGAAAAAACGTGTTAAACACCTAAAAATGATAAATGAACCTAAGATATTTTGTTTTTGATGAAAAATAGCAGGGGGGTGAAACTACCCCCCAAAATTGAAAAATCCCTATCTCGGAAACGAAGAATCCTAAAATTAGGTGTGATAGCTTAAAAAATAGGGAATGATATGGGCTTTTACCTCGATGGATCATTTCACCCCTAAAACAGTAAATAGTCATGTTATGGTGAAAAAAGTGTTAAACACCTAAAAATGATAAATGAACCTAAGATCTTTTGTTTTTGATGAAAAATAGCAGGGGGGTGAAACCACCCCCCAAAAAAAAAAAATTGAAAAATCCATATCTAGGAAACGAAGAAGCCTAAAATTAGATGTGATAGCTTAAAAAATAGGGGATAATTAGGGCTTTTACCTGGATAGGTCATTTCACCCCTAAAACAGTAAATAGTCATGTTATGAGGAATAAATGTGTTATACACCTAAAAGCATAAGCATCTTTGTGAAACCATGCTTTAATGGACATGTGTATGGAGGATGATTTTTGTTATTATTATTATTAGGTAATTATGGATTAATGTGTGTATAGATAACTAACCTGTGGGGGGCGTGATGGCGCAGGTGCTTAGCTGCTCGTCTTTACCCGGACGGCTGGGGTTCAAATCCCGGTGACAGCGGAGGTTGGAATTTTCACTTGAAAAATCACGTGGCGTCAGGAAGGGCATTCGGCCTTAAATCCCCGGCCAAAATCAAAATGAGCCTGGTTGGCTCCGGCGACTCAAACTAATAGGGAAAAGCCGAAGAAAGAAAAAAAATGGTAACTCACCAGTAATAGTAAACATTGGTTGGAGGTGTTGAAGAAGTCAGGATGGCCAACCCTTGCCATGGTTCACGAATGCACCCCAAAAAGTTTTACCTGTCAAGACACAGTCTACCCTGTTGCAGCCTTTAGAAAAAAAATCGAACCGGGGCCTCTGTGGTGACAGTGGACTTATTTTCATGATGATTTTTAAACAAACATAGGCTTGACTACTACCGCTGGCTTGAATCTGCACAGAGACACTGGCTTTGGTTTGCGTAGTGTGCCTTGCTGATAACAGCACAGCGACCTTGTCAGGAAGTTTCATATTACTCATTTGCTTGATAGCGGACGTGCTCTGCACATGACTAGATCGTTGTTAGGTTTGACAAAGGCTTAGTGAACCTTATGGCAACCTTGAAATGAATGTCATGGTATAGTCGGGCTTGGAAGCCAAGACCTTAGGGTTGACAACCAAGTAGGTTAACCACTACACGGTGAGATGGTCAAATAATAATGTAACAGAACATATAGAAACGTTTTCTATAGTTTAACGAATTGGCATACCATGAGAGGTGTAGGTAATGGAAATTGAATCCTTAGCTGATGATTATACTACTTTCCATGCGCACGTTTAAGCTATCATGTTAGAAAAAGAATGGTATGGCTTGTTTTAAACGGAGAATAATAATTGTGTTTACTGTGAAACACAAATCTGAATTTAAAATTAATTTAAAATAATTAATTTAAAATTAACTAATTTAAAATTAGTTTAGTACGCTGAAGTTAAAATGAATAATGATCACGTTACAGACAGCCAGTTTCAAAGCCATGAGAACTAAGTGAACAAAGTATAAAATTCATGAGCCAGTGAGGAATTCAACATGCTGTCCTTTGGACAAGAGAGAAGCGTTCTACAGCGACCCTCAATGGTTTGGGACATCGTAAAGATGAAAATTAAATCTAAGCTACTACACTCTTATATACTAGAAGAAGAAATGGAAAACAATTGGTCAAATAAAGGACAGAAGGAATAAAAAATGGCCCTCAACCCTCAAGCATAAGGATTGAGGGAGTTGAAGGAAGGAGAGCCATGAAAGGCAGATAAAAAGTATACTAGGAGTGGCTTTGCCCCAGAGGTAATGGATAAAGAGGAGGAAAACTGGACTCAGCTCAGAAATCCCTTGGGGTTGCCAACTTCCAAACTGATCAGCCCTTGAGGGTGTAGCCATAGGCAGAGTGCATCGCAAGTCGTGGGGCTAAATACACCCTACCTTCTTGAGGGGGCTTGGGCAAAAGACAGGAAATAACATGAAAATAAAAAAGCAAGGCTGCCTCCTCAGGATATCAGAAAAAATAAATAAACCAGGGCCAATGAAGTTTCAAAAGGAAGAGACTCCCTAGGGCTCGGATACTCTAATCATGTTGGGGTCGGTAGAGAACAAGAGTTGAGCAAGTGTGGTCGACAGGAAATAAGAGAGTGAGGAGCCTAGCACAAGTTAGTGGAAGCAATGACGGTCTCAGCTGGGACTCCGTGATCGTCAACCTACATGACACTAGATATGACGCCCAGGGGTGGAATTAAAGACCTCTTTTTGTTTTTTATCACTGGCTTTTAAGAACGCTAACACATGGCATGCCTTATAATGCAATACTGGTCCTAGGGTATGCAAAATTGTATTAGAAACTCAGCTAATAATAGAGTGCTTGCCCATGATTTACCTTAAATTTTCCTAAAATCCACTACATTTTCCGCAAATTGACCAAATGACACAACATTCCAGCAAAATTCAACAAATGACTACCAGATTTATTGAAATTCCATTGATTTACCTAAGCATGGTTTAAACTACCTCAAATTCATATAAAATTAGACGAATATAGATGAAAATTCACTAAAATTTACCGAATTTAGCCAAGTGGTGTACAAACCATGAAATTTATCCAATTGTTATTAAAATTGACTACATGTACTCGAAAATTCCATAATATTCCCTTTACATGTATGCTTTTTGTTGTTGTTGTTGTTGTTGTTGTTGTTTCGTTTACCATACTCTCTGCAGACAAATACCTCAACATGAATTTCTCTTAGACTAGGAGCTCTACATTCGATATGATAGCTGAGTTTCATTTCCCATAAACTTGTCACTGAGGCGGGTGTCAGGAAAAAGGCATTCAGCTGTAAAAACCACACTCTCACATAGACTTTCATAACCTCTTACGTTGAGGTTCCTAACGCTAACGACATTGAATGATTGAACGGTTTCCTTTTCACAATTCCTGTCTATACTTTCCTCTTTAAGGTTGCAAGATGTTTGCAAGATTCCTAAAATGCAATTAAATGTAATAAATACCTTAAGATGGTTTCATTTGTTTAATGATATGGTGTTGATGATGGATATATACGTTAAGACTAATTTTTGTTAGGTCTTGACTGGCCTTGCAATTAGAAATTGACAAACCAAACATGGGTTATCTACCAGGGGAACACTTTGACCACTATGTTGGTTATTGACCCGTAAGTACAGTTCTAGTAATGAGACAGAAATCCAACACAAACAATGAGCGCACAATGCGGCGGAGATTGGTACCACGATGTACTCTTGGTTATGTAGCTATGTGGAATGTACATCACATATGGTTTACTTGAAGGTTTGGAGATTCCATTAAAGATATTTCTACAATAAACCATTTTCAAATGGTCATTCGTTGGTGTGAAAATATTTATTATATGGTATTTTATGAAAACAATTATGATTTATAAAAAATTTATACGTTTACTGTATTCTTATTTAATGTAAGCACTGGAGGCACTATCGACCAAAATACAGCACTATCTGGAATGTATATTGCATACTTGAAGGTTTGGTGATCCCATTAAAGGTATTCCTACAATAAATGATTTTTAAGTTGTCGTTCTATGGCGTGAAAATATTTAATATATGATATTTGCTAAAAGGATTTACCAGTGGAATTATTTTACAAGTAGTTATTTTAATGACCAACAGAGTTCACTGTTAAGAAGGTAGAGCCCTATGTGGAATGTAGGATAACATGTTATACATGATCCGTGACAACTGTAAGGCTTGTGATTTTTAAGATGCCTTTAACCCTATATTAAACACTCAGTTTGCAATACTGATAACTGCAATGTTACTGAAAAAAAATTGAAACAAAACAAAAATCAGCATTGAAAAACCAAAAAGTGGTTGAGCATATATACAGTGGGGAAAAGAAAAGTTTTGTAAACACTAATGTCCAACAAGACTAATTAAATCAGTAACTGTCAGGGTGGCCGAGTGGTTAAGGCGTTTGACTTAAGATCAACTTTCCAAATATATAAGGAAGCAAGGGTTCGAATCCCTTCCCTGACATAACTATTGCTTGAACATGCAAGAAAACAAGAAATATACACAAACTATGTTTATCAATTTAATCATTTTTTTTTTTTACAAGAGATAGACACACAGAATACAGCTCTTTTGGTTTATCATTTCTTTTAAACATAACACTTGTTGAAAATTATTTTTTAGGGGATGGGGGTGTTGCTACGTAGACCCATCACACGATAATAGCAGCTTTACGAAGTTCATTTTCTATATTTAATAGCTCTTTCTCATAACCAATATGACCAAGCTGTTTACAGGCATGCAAGAGCTGTAGACGTTCGACTAATATATTAGGATCGTTCCATTTACTATTTTTTATGAATGGTTTCAGAATCTCGGGAAGCAGTTCATCATTATCACCATTAATCTGATTATCATCATCATTATTATAATCATTTTCATAATGATGATCATTATCATCGTCATCATTACCATGATAATTTCCACCTGTGTCCACAGTCTGTTCAATGGTTTGAGTTGTCTTTGATAGTGTTGAAAGCTTCTTTTTAGATGTGCTAGAATGCTTTAACATTGTTATGTTATTATTACCACTATTACCTTTCCCCACTAACTTTCTGATGGGGTATATTGTCTCTGATAGGGTTGAGGGCTTTTGAGATGTGGGTGCATGTCTGAACATGGGTTTCACAGGAGGTGTTAAAGGTTTCTCATTAAACAACTCGCTAACAGCATGAGTGCGTTGTAGTGTATTAAACTTGAGGTTAATATTATCTTGAGTAGTACTATCTTTCTCTTGGACTTGGTTTCTTGCTTTGGTTTGGGTTTTCCTTACATTTAGACTAGCATGATTATTAAGTTTACATTCATGATTGTTTGAAGAAAGTACGTCCAATTCTTTTGTTTTAAGCATTCCTCGACACTGTTTCGATCGTTGCTTTGAACAGCGCCAAATAACAGTTCCATTTTTATTGCTTCGTTTCACAATATATGAATATCCTTTATAGTATGCATAAGGCTTACCATACCTAGTCACTGATACTTCCATATCAACTGTCAAGCACAAACTAATCTCTAGTAAAGACAACTTGGTAATAACAACAATAGTTTAATGTGGGAGCATATATACATGCAAAAAGTGGGAGCAAAGGTGGGGGGTAAAAAGTGGGAGCAAAAGTGATAGCAAATGTGGGAGAAAAACATAACTGTGAGCAAAAAGTGGGAGCAAATATGGGATCAAATGTGGGAGCAAAGCAAATATATAAAAAAAAGTGGGAGCAAATATGCTAACAAATATGTCAACAAATATACCAGCAAAAGTAAATACACAAGTCAATATAGATTCAAGTGCAAAGAAAATATGTAAGTAAATATGAGAGCAAAAATATTGTTTTTCTAAAACAACTAGACATAACAAACTTAGTCATAACGTAACCTAACCTAACCTAACCTAACCTAACCTCACCTAACCTCACCTAACCTCACCTAACCTAACCTAACCTCACCTCACCTAACCTCACCTCACCTAACTTCACCTAACCTAACCTAACCTAACTTAACTTCACCTAATCTAACTTGACTGAACTTTACCTAACCTAACCCATCATAACTTCACCTAACCTAACCCATCATAACTTCACCTAACCTAACTTTACCTAATCTAACTTCACCTAACCTAACTTTCAACTCACAGATCAAAATTAAATTCTAGGCATAGTTGAGTTGGAACCCAAGACTTCAGGGATAACACACAAGTATACTAGCCACTACACCGCAAAATGGGCAAATTATCATGCAACACAACATAAAGTAAAAGTTTCCTGTAGTGTAACTCATTGGCTGTCAACCATAGTTTGGGAATTCAAACCCAAGACCTCAGGACTTTTGTTTTGAACATTATCAGAAATATTATTCCATTTACATTTTGCTGCTGCTGCTTATAGTTATAAGAGTTGGCATTAATATGGAAAGCAAAAAAAAATGTGGGAGCAAAAAGTGGGTGGAAAACGTGTAAGCAGAAGTGGGAGCAAACAAGTGTGAGCAAATATGGGAGCAGAAAGTGGGAGAAAATGTGAAAGCAAAAGTGGGAGCAAAAAGAGCGAGCAAAAGTGAGTGTAAAAAGTAGGAGCAAAATGTGTGAGTAAAAAAGTGGGGGCAAATGTGGTGTTTTACTAAAACAATCTCCCCTAACCTAACCTAAACTAACTTCAGCCAACCTAATTTCACCTAACCTAACTTTACTTAACCTAACCTTCCAACTCTCAGATCAAAAATTAAATTCTGGCCATAGTCGAGTTGGAACCCAAAACCTCTGGGATAACACCCAAGTATACTAGCCACTACATCGCGAAATGGGCAAATTATCATGCAACACAACACAAAAATAAAAAGTTTTCTGTAGTGTAACTCATTGGCTGACATTCACAGTTGAGAATTCAACCCCAAGACCTCAGGACTTTTGTTTTGAACATTATCAGAAATATTATTCCATTTACATTTTGCTGTTGCTTATAGTTATAAGAGTTGGCATTAATATGGGAGCAAAAGTGAAAGCAAAAAAGTGGGTACAAGCATGGCTGGTTGTAGAGACTTTCATATCAACAAATACACATAAACTAAATTTTAGTAAAATGACTTGGCTAATAATAATAATAATATTAACAGTTTAAAAAATTTTTCAAGGGGATTGATATTTTTCAGGGTGTAATTTCCAAAGTACTGTCAAGAATAATAATTACATGAACAGATTCCAAGAACTCTAGAGTGCTTTTAAGGTTAATGATTGGCTAGGAGTGAGATAGAGCTAGCTAACCTAAGTTAACCTCAGCTCAGCAAACCTAACCTTGTCACAT
This sequence comes from Meconema thalassinum, assembly GCA_946902985.2. NCBI lineage: Eukaryota > Metazoa > Arthropoda > Insecta > Orthoptera > Tettigoniidae > Meconema > Meconema thalassinum. The sequence continues at coordinate 138,137,351 of OX336400.1, forward strand.
GGCATGTTCTACAAGTATAGACTTGCTTTGAGACTGGCTATGACGTCACAGATGAATGGCGGTGGGAGGCTGGCAAAAAGGAAAATGTTTTTGGGTAATAAAAACGTCATGTCCAGCCTCCCACCGCCATTCATCTGTGACGTCATAGCCAGTCTCAAAGCAAGTCTATACTTGTAGAACATGCCATGTGACAAGGTTAGGTTTGCTGAGCTGAGGTTAACTTAGGTTAGCTAGCTCTATCTCACTCCTAGCCAATCATTAACCTTAAAAGCACTCTAGAGTTCTTGGAATCTGTTCATGTAATTATTATTCTTGACAGTACTTTGGAAATTACACCCTGAAAAATATCAATCCCCTTGAAAAATTTTTTAAACTGTTAATATTATTATTATTATTAGCCAAGTCATTTTACTAAAATTTAGTTTATGTGTATTTGTTGATATGAAAGTCTCTACAACCAGCCATGCTTGTACCCACTTTTTTGCTTTCACTTTTGCTCCCATATTAATGCCAACTCTTATAACTATAAGCAACAGCAAAATGTAAATGGAATAATATTTCTGATAATGTTCAAAACAAAAGTCCTGAGGTCTTGGGGTTGAATTCTCAACTGTGAATGTCAGCCAATGAGTTACACTACAGAAAACTTTTTATTTTTGTGTTGTGTTGCATGATAATTTGCCCATTTCGCGATGTAGTGGCTAGTATACTTGGGTGTTATCCCAGAGGTTTTGGGTTCCAACTCGACTATGGCCAGAATTTAATTTTTGATCTGAGAGTTGGAAGGTTAGGTTAAGTAAAGTTAGGTTAGGTGAAATTAGGTTGGCTGAAGTTAGTTTAGGTTAGGTTAGGGGAGATTGTTTTAGTAAAACACCACATTTGCCCCCACTTTTTTACTCACACATTTTGCTCCTACTTTGTACACTCACTTTTGCTCGCTCTTTTTGCTCCCACTTTTGCTTTCACATTTTCTCCCACTTTCTGCTCCCATATTTGCTCACACTTGTTTGCTCCCACTTCTGCTTACACGTTTTCCACCCACTTTTTGCTCCCACATTTTTTTTTTGCTTTCCATATTAATGCCAACTCTTATAACTATAAGCAGCAGCAGCAAAATGTAAATGGAATAATATTTCTGATAATGTTCAAAACAAAAGTCCTGAGGTCTTGGGTTTGAATTCCCAAACTATGGTTGACAGCCAATGAGTTACACTACAGGAAACTTTTACTTTATGTTGTGTTGCATGATAATTTGCCCATTTTGCGGTGTAGTGGCTAGTATACTTGTGTGTTATCCCTGAAGTCTTGGGTTCCAACTCAACTATGCCTAGAATTTAATTTTGATCTGTGAGTTGAAAGTTAGGTTAGGTGAAGTTAGATTAGGTAAAGTTAGGTTAGGTGAAGTTATGATGGGTTAGGTTAGGTGAAGTTATGATGGGTTAGGTTAGGTAAAGTTCAGTCAAGTTAGATTAGGTGAAGTTAAGTTAGGTTAGGTTAGGTTAGGTGAAGTTAGGTGAGGTGAGGTTAGGTGAGGTGAGGTTAGGTTAGGTTAGGTGAGGTTAGGTGAGGTTAGGTGAGGTTAGGTTAGGTTAGGTTAGGTTAGGTTAGGTTATGACTAAGTTTGTTATGTCTAGTTGTTTTAGAAAAACAATATTTTTGCTCTCATATTTACTTACATATTTTCTTTGCACTTGAATCTATATTGACTTGTGTATTTACTTTTGCTGGTATATTTGTTGACATATTTGTTAGCATATTTGCTCCCACTTTTTTTTATATATTTGCTTTGCTCCCACATTTGATCCCATATTTGCTCCCACTTTTTGCTCACAGTTATGTTTTTCTCCCACATTTGCTGTCACTTTTGCTCCCACTTTTTACCCCCCACCTTTGCTCCCACTTTTTGCATGTATATATGCTCCCACATTAAACTATTGTTGTTATTACCAAGTTGTCTTTACTAGAGATTAGTTTGTGCTTGACAGTTGATATGGAAGTATCAGTGACTAGGTATGGTAAGCCTTATGCATACTATAAAGGATATTCATATATTGTGAAACGAAGCAATAAAAATGGAACTGTTATTTGGCGCTGTTCAAAGCAACGATCGAAACAGTGTCGAGGAATGCTTAAAACAAAAGAATTGGACGTACTTTCTTCAAACAATCATGAATGTAAACTTAATAATCATGCTAGTCTAAATGTAAGGAAAACCCAAACCAAAGCAAGAAACCAAGTCCAAGAGAAAGATAGTACTACTCAAGATAATATTAACCTCAAGTTTAATACACTACAACGCACTCATGCTGTTAGCGAGTTGTTTAATGAGAAACCTTTAACACCTCCTGTGAAACCCATGTTCAGACATGCACCCACATCTCAAAAGCCCTCAACCCTATCAGAGACAATATACCCCATCAGAAAGTTAGTGGGGAAAGGTAATAGTGGTAATAATAACATAACAATGTTAAAGCATTCTAGCACATCTAAAAAGAAGCTTTCAACACTATCAAAGACAACTCAAACCATTGAACAGACTGTGGACACAGGTGGAAATTATCATGGTAATGATGACGATGATAATGATCATCATTATGAAAATGATTATAATAATGATGATGATAATCAGATTAATGGTGATAATGATGAACTGCTTCCCGAGATTCTGAAACCATTCATAAAAAATAGTAAATGGAACGATCCTAATATATTAGTCGAACGTCTACAGCTCTTGCATGCCTGTAAACAGCTTGGTCATATTGGTTATGAGAAAGAGCTATTAAATATAGAAAATGAACTTCGTAAAGCTGCTATTATCGTGTGATGGGTCTACGTAGCAACACCCCCATCCCCTAAAAAATAATTTTCAACAAGTGTTATGTTTAAAAGAAATGATAAACCAAAAGAGCTGTATTCTGTGTGTCTATCTCTTGTAAAAAAAAAAAATGATTAAATTGATAAACATAGTTTGTGTATATTTCTTGTTTTCTTGCATGTTCAAGCAATAGTTATGTCAGGGAAGGGATTCGAACCCTTGCTTCCTTATATATTTGGAAAGTTGATCTTAAGTCAAACGCCTTAACCACTCGGCCACCCTGACAGTTACTGATTTAATTAGTCTTGTTGGACATTAGTGTTTACAAAACTTTTCTTTTCCCCACTGTATATATGCTCAACCACTTTTTGGTTTTTCAATGCTGATTTTTGTTTTGTTTCAATTTTTTTTCAGTAACATTGCAGTTATCAGTATTGCAAACTGAGTGTTTAATATAGGGTTAAAGGCATCTTAAAAATCACAAGCCTTACAGTTGTCACGGATCATGTATAACATGTTATCCTACATTCCACATAGGGCTCTACCTTCTTAACAGTGAACTCTGTTGGTCATTAAAATAACTACTTGTAAAATAATTCCACTGGTAAATCCTTTTAGCAAATATCATATATTAAATATTTTCACGCCATAGAACGACAACTTAAAAATCATTTATTGTAGGAATACCTTTAATGGGATCACCAAACCTTCAAGTATGCAATATACATTCCAGATAGTGCTGTATTTTGGTCGATAGTGCCTCCAGTGCTTACATTAAATAAGAATACAGTAAACGTATAAATTTTTTATAAATCATAATTGTTTTCATAAAATACCATATAATAAATATTTTCACACCAACGAATGACCATTTGAAAATGGTTTATTGTAGAAATATCTTTAATGGAATCTCCAAACCTTCAAGTAAACCATATGTGATGTACATTCCACATAGCTACATAACCAAGAGTACATCGTGGTACCAATCTCCGCCGCATTGTGCGCTCATTGTTTGTGTTGGATTTCTGTCTCATTACTAGAACTGTACTTACGGGTCAATAACCAACATAGTGGTCAAAGTGTTCCCCTGGTAGATAACCCATGTTTGGTTTGTCAATTTCTAATTGCAAGGCCAGTCAAGACCTAACAAAAATTAGTCTTAACGTATATATCCATCATCAACACCATATCATTAAACAAATGAAACCATCTTAAGGTATTTATTACATTTAATTGCATTTTAGGAATCTTGCAAACATCTTGCAACCTTAAAGAGGAAAGTATAGACAGGAATTGTGAAAAGGAAACCGTTCAATCATTCAATGTCGTTAGCGTTAGGAACCTCAACGTAAGAGGTTATGAAAGTCTATGTGAGAGTGTGGTTTTTACAGCTGAATGCCTTTTTCCTGACACCCGCCTCAGTGACAAGTTTATGGGAAATGAAACTCAGCTATCATATCGAATGTAGAGCTCCTAGTCTAAGAGAAATTCATGTTGAGGTATTTGTCTGCAGAGAGTATGGTAAACGAAACAACAACAACAACAACAACAACAACAACAACAAAAAGCATACATGTAAAGGGAATATTATGGAATTTTCGAGTACATGTAGTCAATTTTAATAACAATTGGATAAATTTCATGGTTTGTACACCACTTGGCTAAATTCGGTAAATTTTAGTGAATTTTCATCTATATTCGTCTAATTTTATATGAATTTGAGGTAGTTTAAACCATGCTTAGGTAAATCAATGGAATTTCAATAAATCTGGTAGTCATTTGTTGAATTTTGCTGGAATGTTGTGTCATTTGGTCAATTTGCGGAAAATGTAGTGGATTTTAGGAAAATTTAAGGTAAATCATGGGCAAGCACTCTATTATTAGCTGAGTTTCTAATACAATTTTGCATACCCTAGGACCAGTATTGCATTATAAGGCATGCCATGTGTTAGCGTTCTTAAAAGCCAGTGATAAAAAACAAAAAGAGGTCTTTAATTCCACCCCTGGGCGTCATATCTAGTGTCATGTAGGTTGACGATCACGGAGTCCCAGCTGAGACCGTCATTGCTTCCACTAACTTGTGCTAGGCTCCTCACTCTCTTATTTCCTGTCGACCACACTTGCTCAACTCTTGTTCTCTACCGACCCCAACATGATTAGAGTATCCGAGCCCTAGGGAGTCTCTTCCTTTTGAAACTTCATTGGCCCTGGTTTATTTATTTTTTCTGATATCCTGAGGAGGCAGCCTTGCTTTTTTATTTTCATGTTATTTCCTGTCTTTTGCCCAAGCCCCCTCAAGAAGGTAGGGTGTATTTAGCCCCACGACTTGCGATGCACTCTGCCTATGGCTACACCCTCAAGGGCTGATCAGTTTGGAAGTTGGCAACCCCAAGGGATTTCTGAGCTGAGTCCAGTTTTCCTCCTCTTTATCCATTACCTCTGGGGCAAAGCCACTCCTAGTATACTTTTTATCTGCCTTTCATGGCTCTCCTTCCTTCAACTCCCTCAATCCTTATGCTTGAGGGTTGAGGGCCATTTTTTATTCCTTCTGTCCTTTATTTGACCAATTGTTTTCCATTTCTTCTTCTAGTATATAAGAGTGTAGTAGCTTAGATTTAATTTTCATCTTTACGATGTCCCAAACCATTGAGGGTCGCTGTAGAACGCTTCTCTCTTGTCCAAAGGACAGCATGTTGAATTCCTCACTGGCTCATGAATTTTATACTTTGTTCACTTAGTTCTCATGGCTTTGAAACTGGCTGTCTGTAACGTGATCATTATTCATTTTAACTTCAGCGTACTAAACTAATTTTAAATTAGTTAATTTTAAATTAATTATTTTAAATTAATTTTAAATTCAGATTTGTGTTTCACAGTAAACACAATTATTATTCTCCGTTTAAAACAAGCCATACCATTCTTTTTCTAACATGATAGCTTAAACGTGCGCATGGAAAGTAGTATAATCATCAGCTAAGGATTCAATTTCCATTACCTACACCTCTCATGGTATGCCAATTCGTTAAACTATAGAAAACGTTTCTATATGTTCTGTTACATTATTATTTGACCATCTCACCGTGTAGTGGTTAACCTACTTGGTTGTCAACCCTAAGGTCTTGGCTTCCAAGCCCGACTATACCATGACATTCATTTCAAGGTTGCCATAAGGTTCACTAAGCCTTTGTCAAACCTAACAACGATCTAGTCATGTGCAGAGCACGTCCGCTATCAAGCAAATGAGTAATATGAAACTTCCTGACAAGGTCGCTGTGCTGTTATCAGCAAGGCACACTACGCAAACCAAAGCCAGTGTCTCTGTGCAGATTCAAGCCAGCGGTAGTAGGCAAGCCTATGTTTGTTTAAAAATCATCATGAAAATAAGTCCACTGTCACCACAGAGGCCCCGGTTCGATTTTTTTTTCTAAAGGCTGCAACAGGGTAGACTGTGTCTTGACAGGTAAAACTTTTTGGGGTGCATTCGTGAACCATGGCAAGGGTTGGCCATCCTGACTTCTTCAACACCTCCAACCAATGTTTACTATTACTGGTGAGTTACCATTTTTTTTCTTTCTTCGGCTTTTCCCTATTAGTTTGAGTCGCCGGAGCCAACCAGGCTCATTTTGATTTTGGCCGGGGATTTAAGGCCGAATGCCCTTCCTGACGCCACGTGATTTTTCAAGTGAAAATTCCAACCTCCGCTGTCACCGGGATTTGAACCCCAGCCGTCCGGGTAAAGACGAGCAGCTAAGCACCTGCGCCATCACGCTCCCCACAGGTTAGTTATCTATACACACATTAATCCATAATTACCTAATAATAATAATAACAAAAATCATCCTCCATACACATGTCCATTAAAGCATGGTTTCACAAAGATGCTTATGCTTTTAGGTGTATAACACATTTATTCCTCATAACATGACTATTTACTGTTTCAGGGGTGAAATGACCTATCCAGGTAAAAGCCCTAACTATCCCCTATTTTTTAAGCTATCACACCTAATTTTAGGCTTCTTCGTTTCCTAGATACGGATTTTTCAATTATTATTTTTTTGGGGGGTGGTTTCACCCCCTGCTATTTTTCATCAAAAACAAAAGATCTTAGGTTCATTTATCATTTTTAGGTGTTTAACACTTTTTTCACCATAACATGACTATTTACTGTTTTAGGGGTGAAATGATCCATCGAGGTAAAAGCCCATATCATTCCCTATTTTTTAAGCTATCACACCTAATTTTAGGATTCTTCGTTTCCGAGATAGGGATTTTTCAATTTTGGGGGGTAGTTTCACCCCCCTGCTATTTTTCATCAAAAACAAAATATCTTAGGTTCATTTATCATTTTTAGGTGTTTAACACGTTTTTTCCCCATAACATGACTATTTACTGTTTTAGGGGTGAAATGATCCATCGAGGTAAAAACCTATATCATCCCCTATTTTTTAAGCTATCACACCTAATTTTAGGATTCTTCGTTTCCGAGATATGGATTTTTCAATTTTGGGGGTAGTTTCACCCCCCTGCTATTTTTCATCAAAAACAAAAGATCTTATGTTCATTTATCATTTTTAGGTGTTTAACACGTTTTTTCCCCCATAACATGACTATTTACTGTTTTAGGGGTGAAATGATCCATCGAGGTAAAAGCCCATATCATCCCCTATTTTTTAAGCTATCACACCTAATTTTAGGATTCTTCGTTTCCGAGATAGGGATTTTTCAATTTTGGGGGGTAGTTTCACCCCCCCTGCTATTTTTCATCAAAAACAAAAGATCTTAGGTTCATTTATCATTTTTATGGGTTTAACACGTTTTTCTCCCATAACATGACTATTTACTGTTTTAGGGGTGAAATGATCCATCGAGGTAAAAGCCTATATCATCCCCTATTTTTTGAGCTAACACACCTAATTTTAGGCTTCTTCGTTTCCAAGATATGGATTTTTCAATTTTGGGGGGTAGTTTCATCCCCAAACAGGGAATGTTGTCCCAAGTGCTAGGACCCCTCATACAAGTCCCTAGCATGATTGGTTCGCGAGATATGAACAAAAGTGTCGTTAGGCCCTTTCGACAAAAATGAATCCTACATTCAAAAACGGGGTGTCACCCCCAGGGTTAGGATACTGCCTATGGCAAAATCCCATGAGGGGTTCAGAAAATATTAACAAACGTATAGTTAGGTCCTTTTGACAAAGGCCGACCGTGCGCGCACATACAAAAAATATTACTATTTCAACCCCCGGGTAAGGGTAGTTTTTATTTTGGGGTGAATATACCCCGTCCATAGAAAAGGGGAGTTCACCACGAGTCCTACGACACCTCATACGTTTAAATCCGATTATTGGTTAGCGAGATAGTAAAAAGCCGATGACCTACTAGTTTTTTTTGGTTTATTTAAATACATATTAAAAAACACTCATTTATAAATCATCATTTAAAAAGCCCGCTCTTTTACAAAAACCGCCAAGTTCGTAGGTATACAAAAATAAATTACTATTTCATCCCCCGGGTAAGGGTAGTTTTTATTTTGGGGTGGATATACCCCTTCGATAGAAAAGGAGAGTTCACCACGAGTCCTACGACACCTCATACGTTTAAATCCGATTATTGGTTAGCGAGATAGTAAAAAGCCGATGACCTATTAGTTTTTTGGGGTTTATTTCAATACATATTACAAAACATTCATTTACAAATCATCATTTAAAAAGCCCGCTCTTTTACAAAAACCGCAAAGTTCGTAGGTATACAAAAATAAATTACTATTTCATCCCCCGGGTAAGGGTAGTTTTTATTTTGGGGTGGATATACCCCTTCGATAGAAAAGGAGAGTTCACCACGAGTCCTACGACACCTCATAGGTTTAAATCCGATTATTGGTTAGCGAGATAGTCAAAAGCCGATGACCTATTAGTTTTTATGGTTTATTTCAATACATATTAAAAACACTCATTAATAAATCATCATTTAAAAAGCCCGCCCTCTTACAAAACTCCTCAAGTGCGCATGCGTATAAAAAAACATTCATCGCCAAAATGTCAAAAAACAACATGTTTACCCCAAATGGCGTTTCCCAATTCCATCCATTTTTAAAAAATAACCTCACCATCATCTAGAGCGGAAAAAATACCATCTAAATGACCCCTCACTCGACCCTACTCCTCCCCCACCACATAACCCTTTCCCAACATAGGCATACATATTCAAGCACGAGCGCGACTTCAGGAAACCAACACTACCCCACTACTCGCGAATGACCTTTTAGTTTTGGTCTTTTAATCAAATAAAGAGCCTATAGGAAAGTAGGGGGCATTACTAGCAGTGCTAGGACACCCTGTATGTTCTAATCCCATGTTTGGTTAGCGAGATATCAGCTTCGGGGCAAATACGAGGGTGGCTCAATAAAAAGTGAGACAGCTTTCCCCTTACCACACTACTGTGCTGGGTGCAAGCTTTGTTATTTGACACCCAGAGGGTAGGTTGAATGTCGAATTTTCTTGTTCCTTGGAACATTCTGAAAGTCAAGGAGGTTAGATATCTAAGCTCCTTGACACTATAGCGCTTTCTAGTAGAGAAATGAGGAACTTTTGTGTTGACGGAAATTTGCCATTATGAACACGGCCTACTGAATTCAAATGGGTTCTTAAACATGCCAACATCGTATGACATGCGTGTCGTGATTTTTGTCGCCTTTCAAGAATCCCTTACCATGGCCAGGGGTGAACCTGCAAGCTTGGGGTTGGTAGACTGACACGATAACCACTCACCCGCCGTGGCAAGCTTTCAGGTATTAGATAGTGTCGTCAATAAGATCTTTAAAATCCAGTTTTGGAAATATTCATTAGTTTAATCACCATGGTTTAATTCATGGTTCTCAGAAAGATCGGAATTATTTTAATTTTAATCGATCATTCCTCTACCGTCGTGAGAACAGTGTCTGGAGCTGAACGCATTATATCAGCAGATACAACAGGGGATGGTGACAGGTGACCACTAACTTGGGTCTAATTAAAAGGAATGTTAAAAGGGATGTTGAAATGAAGTCAGCCGTGGACCTGTTGAAAGGAATCGTCCTGGAATTTGCCTGGTGGTGAAAATGGGAAACCACCGCGAAAACCATTTTCAGGACGGCCGGTGTGGGATTCGAACCCACGCTCTTTTGATGCCAGCGAGGTACGATCTAGCGCAGTGGTTCTTAACAGGTGAGTGCTTCGGGAGTGGTCCGCGGGAGAAAAGGGTCCACCAGTTGGTATAAAAAAGTGGCCAATAAATGGGGATTTCGAAAACGATGTGCGTTGAACAAGAATCGTCCGAATGTGTTCGCGGCGATGACTAACCGGTTTTGAATTGAAATATCTTTAGTGTTATTGTGGAAGGGTTACAACTGATAAGGTGTATTGGTACATGATTCAATTTCAGGCTGAGTGGTCCGCACACTTCTACGGGTTCAGTACCACTGATCTAGCGTGTCTGCACTCTCGGCCACCGTTGCCTGTTGATCGCAAATAACAACTTAAGAATAACATTATGGTGTTTGAAGTAATTTTCAGTGTTGCCTTAGTAATCGAAATTTGATGTTTTTCTTTCGGTCAACACGGTTGTACACAAATGTGATTGGTTGTTCCCTAATCCTGAAAAAAATTATATGAGATTAATAAATACACCAGTTTCAATCGTCAAGCGATCATCATCAGATCCATTACACTTCATCATCATTAGGGCTCGGATGTTGATGCCGTAAAAAGTTTAAAAAATGCACTTAACATTTTCAAAAATTACTGTAATAAATGACCTAAAAATTTGAAAAATGCACTATAAAATGGAGAAAACTATCTTTATAATAATAAACTTACCATTATTTCAGGAATCACATCTTAAGCTCAACCTGAAATGTCAATGAAAATAGATTTCTAGCACTTATAAAAAGTTTATGTTCACTTTAGTCTGAGTTGCACTGCACTACGAATGTCATTCTGATGTTGTCAAATGTAAATGATTTGCGGTTATCAGCCAACAAGATTTTATATCTCGAAATGCTGCGTTCAACATCAACTGATGTGATTGGTGCGTCCTTGAAGTGCGGAAGGTCGTTTGCTGCTAAATCCTCCCCAATCCCATCCATGCAGTAGTTTTCACCAGAAAGAATGTCTGAGATTTTGCATAATGTTTTATATCCCGTGTTTTTGTCCAGAAATTTTTGCAGTTTTGATGCAATACCCACAGCGATTTCACCACGATTGTTGCTAAGACTATTTTCCACCCGGTCGATTAAGGAAATGGAATCAATATTTCAATATTTTAAATTATCTTGTATCAGCTACTAGCTTCTTAAGTCTGAGAGACATAACTCCTTCTTATAAAGCTGCGACATGACTCAATTGAAAAAAAATGACCTCGAAAGGTCGATTTCTCTAAAATAAGACCAAAAGAATCTACCAAACTTTAAAAAATGCTCTTAAAATGAAAAAATAGCAAAAAAATGCAACAAGATGCAAAATAAAAATGACATATTTGAAGACAGGATGGCCCGTCCGGAGTTTCTATGTACTTCAGCATTGTTTTAGACAGCTCAGTAAAACAATGACATGTCATCAACATCCGGACCCTAATTATCATCAGCATCATCATCATCATCATCATTGTCGCTGCAACCACATTTGTCTCTCACTTGCTGAACGTATTAAGTCAGCATACTGTTATTGAAGTCCTTGCATCACAGAATCCAGATGAGCCTTCCCCGGTCTTCCTCTTCCATTCTTCCCCAGAACATTTCCTTCCAGTATGGTGGTCAGGAACTCATCATGACGTATGGTGTGGCCAACGAATTTTGTTTTCCTTCTTTTCTATAGTAGTGATCAATTTTCTTGTTTCGTCTACTTCCTTGTGGACCCATTCGTTAGTCTTTTTCTCCCTCCAGCTTAATTTCAGCATCATTCTTCACATCCACACAGGGCCGTGGAGAGCGAGTATGGGCCCCCCTCCATATTGTTTCGTCTCCGTGACATCATGTAAATATGAAATTTTCCTTTTTTTTAATTGTTAAGGCCCACTAAAAAGCTTTGAATTTTAATATACTTTTTTTGGAACGTACTAATTTTGTTCATAGTAAATTTGCAATGCCGTTTTTTGTTGTATCTGACCGAACATTTTACTCTCTCTCATCACAAGAACAAGTTCAACGCCTTTCATAATTTTATGTACTAAAATTTGATTTTTCGAAGGTTCGTAAATATAGCTTAGCGGCTATTAGATTGAGTTGAAAAAAACTATCTTCCTTATAAACAGTGAAAACTTTACAATTCTCTGGCCACGAAGATGTGAAGATAATGTTTTTTTTTTTAAATGTTCACTTTGTAGTATTTTGTAGCATATTCAATTGATTTAGATACATTGAATGTAATAACATGTCAATTTTTTTGCAAATACATAAAATTGGATAAATTTGTCTACTCGGGGGCTTTCTACTTTCGCGGGCTCTTCTACAAGACCAGGCCCCAGGGCTACAGCCCCGTTTGCCCCTCCCTCTCGTCAGGCCTGCATCCACATTTCCGCTGCTCCCAGGCGTTGTATGTCCTGTTTCCTTACAACCCAAGTTTCGTATCCGTATAACAAAACACTCCAGACACTTAGGCTATTAAATCTATGTCTAAAAGTATGGGCGAAGTATTTACAATATGTACACTCATTTAGTCGCAGTATTAGTAATGCAACTCATCAGTATTTGTTAGTTAGAGTCTAAGTGATGTTTTGTTAAGATACTGAAAGTGGTTATTGACCTCCAAAATTGGCTTGTTTAGTGTGGATACATGATTGTTGTTAAAAGGCCAATTCAGATTGTATTGTACAGGCTACTTATTAGGTAGAGTCTTACGTGGTCCGGGTGAGAGCAGTTAACTTCGTCACTGTCTGCTCAAAACAGTTGAAACACATACACTATAACTAACAAATGTTGACTAAAAAGATGGTATATTGGCTTTCACGCCCTGTGAATAAAAACTCAGCAATTCTTCTAGGTTTGTGCCGTGTCTTGTGTGCATTATTTTAACTAAGAGTACTACAGCAACTACGTAAGTGTATTCGTTGAACCATACTTTTAAGTTTTAGACATACTAGCCTAAGTGTAATGGATCTAATGATGATCGCTTGACGATCGAAACTGGTCATCCAAGTGTATTTATTAATCTCATGACATTTTCTTTTTTAGGATTAGGGAATAACCCATCACAAATTTGCATACAATCAAGTTGACGACTGAAAAACATCAAATTTCGAGTAAGAATATTAAAAAAAACTCAGATTTTCTTTTTGTTGAGTTACAAATTTGTTAGGTAGATTTTCGTCTTCCGGTCAGCATGGTTAGCTGCCGCCCCGGAGGTCCTGGGTTCGATTCCCGGCTCTGCCACGAAATTTGAAAAGTGGTATGAGGACTGGAACGGGGTCTACTCAGCCTCGGGTGGTCCAAATGAGTAGAGGGGGTTCGATTCCCACCTCAGCCATCCTCTAAGTGGTTTTCCATGGTTTCCCACTTCGTCTTCGGGCAAATGCCGGGATAGTACCTACTGTAAGGCCACGGCCGCCTCCTTCCCTCTTCCTAGCCTATCCATCCCAATCTTCCACCCCTTCCCATCCCTCATGAGGCCCCTGTTCGCTTTGCAGGTGAGGCCGCCTGGGCGAAGTGCTGATCACACCTCCCCAGTTGTATCCATCCCGACCAGATGTTCCCAAGCTCCAGGACACTGCCCATCGAGGCGGTAGTGGTGAGTTCCCTCGCTGAGTCCGTGGGAACCACCAACCTAGAGGGTAAATTGACTAAATAAAAAATAAATAAATAAATAAAAAAGATTTTCGTCTTTAACCTTCTAAGTTTTCATTAAATGTGACCATTGAGCTTCACCCTTAAGAATATTTTGAACTAAAGAATTCTGTCAAATTTTCAGTGAAATTTTAATGATTTTTGTAATGAAAAATACAATTTACTGGAAGAAAGTCAAATTTTAAGAACCCAAAATACTTTTTCCGCGATGGTGCAGCATAACGATTTTTCCTGCTGTTCCCAAGATTTCAGGATGGAGTTCTGGCTGATAATCAAGTTGCCCCAAGGCCCTAAAATGAATTAACATCAACCTTAAATTTGCAAGCTTTATTGGCCAATAGCCCCCCCCCCCCAAAAAAAAAAGATCTTCGGATGTAATAGTGGGCTATACATTTCGGATAAAATTATTCTTTTTTTTTACGTACAGTAGTCAGTTTACCCTCCTGGTAGGCTTTCCCCACGGACTCGGCGAGGTATCACACCTTTACCGTCTCTACGGGTAGTGTCCTGGAGCTTGACATCGAGTCGGGGTATACGACTAGGGAGGCGGAAATCGAACCTTGGACCTTCGGGTGGCAGCTAAGCACGCTGACCACTACCCAATGGAGGCGACAAAAAAAATTCGACCGTGACAGGATTCGAACCTGCAATCTTCGGATCCGAAGTCCGACGCCTTATCCGTTAGGCCACACGGTCTTGATGTTTGATTGCGTAATAATGCTGTATACTGAAGTGGTTTGGTGCTGTCATCGTTTTTCGCCGTTGACTGAATATTTGGGTCGCCTTTCTGAATCAGAGGCGGATCTAGGGGAGGGCGAGGAGGTCCACCGCCCAGGGCCCCGCGATCCGGGGGGCCCCACGCCAGGGTTTAAAAAATAATAATAATTATTTAATTATACTTTTCAAACTTTTCAAACTAATCTATAAATCTTTTTTTTTTTTTTTTAGTGTAGCTATGACCTCCCTTGACCGTTTAGCAAGTTAAGATTTCAGTGAAATAATAGAAGACTTCAGCCGGAAAAAAAGTTGCAAAGTAATATTTTAATATTTTATAGTTTACATAATCTTCAAGGGGACTTAAAGCTTTCTTTCATATTATCAGCGTAACTGATTATCTTTATCTCGCTTACCGGATAAATGATTTCAAGAAATGACCAAATTCAAGTTCTCCATTTTCTATAAAGTTTACTGTTTTCAACTTAGGCTACAAAATTGTGAATGTATTGTAGTAATTTGCTTTTAATTAGTGCCAGCTTTCGCATCTCGAGCTATAGGCCTACTGTTATACACAGGCAAGAAAGGAAAAAAGAAACATGCCTCACTACATTTTTTTGGAGTTTGCTTTTGAGAGCAGATTTAATTAATGTGTTTTTTTTTTAGTGCAGTTTGGTTCTCTCAGTATTTTTAGCCTATCTTCATGTATGAAACAAAAGGTTCATGAGATCATATTTTGTCCGTGTGTGTGTGTCCTCCTAATAAAGTCTAAACGGCTGGAGTAATTTCAATGAAACTTGGTAAGGACATAGCACTATTTTGTCCAACCCCCGACTGTCCCTGCAAATTTTAATACGTCTCACCAATCCAACATGGCGGCTGTGTGAACTATTTCACTGGCATTCTATATCTCCGAAACTATTACTTTTATTATTGGAATTAAACACAATGTGTACATAATTATTACATAAGATACAGTGTGTACGCAAAGTCTCTCCGCAGCGGCTACTACTGAACAGCGTGTGTTTTTAGTAGAAGAGGTTCCGTGCTTGTGGAAACTTTACGGAGCATAGTGTGATAGTGGTGAGTATTAAATTTACTTAATTGAATGTCATTGTTTTCCTTGTAACAACATAACATGAATGAATACTGCCAACACAACACGTTCCACAAGGCGAGACTCGCGCTGCCGAGAGACTTTGCGGACACACTGTATATCATTGACATTCGTCCTTTGCATAGGGCGAGATTGGCATTGTTCTTTGCGTACATTCAAATAGGTGATACTGTGTGCAGGATTGCTTGCAGAGTTCACAGCCGCATTGACTGTCGGCGTTGTGGCAACATCTCCTGTTGCAGATTTTACGGTGGAAGCCGTATATTGCTCCTCGGGTGTAGAGGTGTCGTAGTTCATAGCCGGCTGATCTCCATTCCCTCTCCTTCATGGCTGGGGTGCAGTAAAAATCGGGGTCTATTTCTGTTGATTTCTGGGCTCTTTCTTCCAGGAACTTGATGCATGCTTGTGTTTGAATCAGGTTGTGTTTTAATATTAGGTCTTCTGTATATGTCTTTGTTCCCACCAGTTGATAAACTAATCTGGTTGGGGCATACTTCGATACGCACTGGGTTTTCTTGAGGTATCTGGCTTTGACTCTATCCAGGTCTTTGATGTTTTTGTAGTTCAAGTGTGGCCAAATTATTTCAATTGCGTATGATGCTATTGGGGGCGATTTTAAGATTGAACAGTGAAATTTCTGTTTCTAGTGAGAGGCTATGAAGTCTTTGATATCCATTGTGGCTTTTATTGCGGAGATTGATATTTCCTCAACATGTCTTGTGAAGGTGAATCCGGTGACCTGCAGAGTTACCCCTAAATATTTGTACGCCTACGCTATGCCTAATGTGTGATTAGTGATATCACCATGAAATTTTGTACGGTGATAGGGAATACTCAGCTACGTTCAGCTATGTGTTAGTTAAAAACATGGTAAGTACTAAACCAACATGGCGGACAAGCTAAGTTAAAATATTTAAATGGCAATTTCTCGAGCTTTAATCTGCCGAGCGCAGTAAATCCGTCCGATATAGTTTTATCCTCCAGGGTTCGCATTTCCCACGGACTAAGCGAGGGATCCCACTTCTACCACCACTGAGGGCAGTTTCTCGGTGCATGAGACTCTGATTGTGAGTCGTGGGATAAAACTGAGGAGTGTGACTAGCACTTCGCCCAGGCGGCTTTCTTAGTTTGCATAGCCTTTACTCAAAATGCCAAAAGAGAAGAGCAGCAGAATAGTAGCCTACATTATGCAACGAGCCTATAATGGCCATAATTAAGACACGAGATAATTTCCATACGAGTGTCTTAATTACCATTATACCGGGTGAGTTAGCCGAGGTCGTTACGGCATGACTGCTGGCAGTCGCTCACATCCGGGAGGCGAGGAGGTTCGAATCCCCCCGCCGGCAACCTTGAAGATGGTCTTCTGTGGTTTCCCATCTTCCTTCCAGGCAACTGCCGGGGTTGGTCCCTAACTATAGGCCACAGCCGCTACCTTCCAACTCCTCGACCTTTCATTCCCACTTTCCTCCCCAACGGTACTTGTAGCTCACCCATTGGGTGTCCGTCTCGAAGCAGCTACAAAACTGGCGAGCCGAACATGTCCTCGGACACTCCCGGCACTAAAAGCCATACGCTAAAAAAAAAAAAAAAACATTATAGGCGAGTTGCATGCGACTGTTTATGTTCGACGATAATTATAACTATTTTATGTTCGAACATAAATATTCATAAATATCTGTCGAGATTTCGCCAGTTTTATGTACTGAACAGAGCGCATGGGACGCAGAGAATACCATGGTCTCCTGGAATACCCCACTATGACACTAGAAGCCACGCAGTGAAATTTAAAATAAAACGCTGTGGAAGTCAGCGCAGGTGCGATGCTATCGTTACGGTACCTAATTGGTCACACAACTGTTTCTTGAGCCCTGATTGGTGGGAGAAACTGTTTCATAATGAAAAATAGTGTTATAATGACCCTCATTATGATACAGTTTTCTGACATACAGTATTATATTTACATTTCGACATTGTCGAACATAAAGTATTTATTAAATCACTGGGTGTCAGGCAATAGTGATTATTCAACTGTTGGAAGTGAAATGTGAAAAGAAATTTCAACTTGAACAAAATGCAGAAACGACTGCACATATTACGGCAAAGAAAGGAAAGAAGAGTGAATTAGATTGGCTTATTGTTATGTGCATATTTTTACAATATTTAATACATATTTTCTACATTTTTAATGCGTAATTGCATGCAGTTAGCTGCCGCCCCGGAAGTCCTGGGTTCGATTCTCTGCTCTGCCACGAAATTTAAAAAGTGGTATGAGGACTGGAACGGGGTCTACTCAGCCTCGGGTGGCCCAAATGAGTATAGGGGTTTCGACTCCCACCTCAGCCATCCTCGAATTGGTTTTCCGTGGTTTCCCACTTCTTCTTCGGGCAAATGCCGGGATGGTACCTCCTGTGAGGCCACGGCCGCCTCCTTTCCTCTTCCTTGCCTATCCATCCTAACCTTCCACTCCCTTCCCTCACAAGGCCCCTGTTCGCTTTGCAGGTGAGGCCGCCTGGGCGAGGTGCTGATCCCACGTCACCAGTTGTATCCACTCCGATTAGATGTTCCCTGCTCTAGGACACTGCCTGAAAGGGCGGTAGGGGTGAGTTCCCTCGCTGAGTCCGGGGAGCCACCACCCTGGAGGGTAAACTCGATTTCAAAAAAATAAAAATAAATAAAAAAACATGCATATTAATTGTTTTTAGTGCATAAATATCCGGTATCAACTAATTACACCAATATTTTTAGACCTGTGTAGCCAATAGTATCACCCTCCAGTCCAGTGGGCGCTATGCCTTGCTCAGCATTAGACCTGTGTATAGTATAGCCACTAAACATCAAGAAGTTTGTGACTATTGGTTCATTTCAAGACTTCAGTTATCAAAAACGAAAGTTTGGTGCTTTACAGTCGGTCAACACGAATGTACCCAAAAAGAGCTGGGTTATGCCCTAATCCTGAAATAAATTACACGAGGTTAATAAATAGACAAGGATGCCCAGTTTCGATCGTCAAGCGATCATCGTCAGATCCATTACAATTAGGCTATAACATCTATTTCAGTTATGTCATTAGGTATGAGTCGATTTCAGAACTAATTTCTTCTAGAATTAAAACTTTCCCCAGGTGAGGCTCGAAATCACAACCCCGGCATCGCTCAGCTACTGTCCTATAAGAACCGTGCGCTAACCAATTGCGCCACTGGGGAAGGCGCTGAAGTGTTGCTTAGCCTCTTGTTTTCCAAACAAATCTGTATGTTGTCTCTCAAGGTCGGAGCCATCTCTCCTTGACAAGGCTTCTGGTTCCAACATTTACAACGTAAAGCATGGACGCGAACAGAGCAGTGACGACTCTTGACTTGAAATGGGAACTAACTTTATTAATTCTACGGAACAGGAGAACAAGCTTTGGTAACTTTCAACAAGGTACATTACTGAAAATATAGTATTTATGATTGACAAGTAGCCTCCGTAGCGTAACGGTCAGCCCCGGAGGTTCTGGGTTCGATTCCCGGCTCTGCCACGAAATTTGAAAAGTGGTACGAGGACTGGAACGGGGTCTACTCAGCCTCGGGTGGTCCAAATGAGTAGAGGGGGTTCGATTCCCACCTCAGCCATCCTCGAAGTGGTTTTCCGTGGTTTCCCCACTTCGTCTTCGGGCAAATGCCGGGATGGTACCTACTTCAAGGCCACGGCCGCCTCCTTCCCTCTTCCTTGCCTATCCATCCTAACCTTCCACTCCCTCCCCTCATGAGGCCCCTGTTCGCTTCGCAGGTGAGGCCGCCTGGGCGACGTGCTGATCACACCTTCCCAGTTGTATCCATCCCGACCAGATGTTCCAAGCTCCATGACACTGCCCGTAAAGGCGGTAGTGGTGAGTTCCCTCGCTGAGTCCGTGGGAACCACCAACCTAGAGGGTAAATCGACTAAATAAAAATATATATATATATATAAAATAAAATATGATTGACAAACCTTTTTCGGAGTTGTTGGGAGTCGTTTCACATTCTCAATTGCCACTGCTTCACCGGAAATAATTACTTTTAACGTAAATAAAGCATTATTGTTCGTTTTCATTTGAACAAGGTCGGCCATTTATCAATCATACCGGACACTACGTCATACCCACGTGACACGTTGCCAACGTGAAAAATGAAATAAAAGGCTAACCATTGGCCTGGATAAAGATTATTGATGCGTGACTTCCCCACTGTGCGTGACAAAAACCAGGGTGTTATCTATTAGCGCTATCAATCCTCCATTGGTCTGGACGAAAATATTGGTCTAGTCAAAACCATTGGTACCGAATGCATGGGGTTGGCATTATGGACTCCTTCACAAACATTCACAAAGATGGCTGTCAGCAGTAATTTCAGCTATATAAGTCGTGCTCCTATTAGGGCGGGATGGTGGGTCTACGGCAGTGGACGAGTGAACATCTATTACTATATCATCTCCAGATACCATTACTACAGTTATTTTGGCCAATTTCATTACTGACAATTTTTTAAACACGTGTTCTCCTGTTCTGTAGCGCCACCTTAACTTTGAATACACGTCCCTGACGAGTGCATAGAGTAAAAAGAAAAAACAAGAAAAGGCAGTTCATGAGGAAGAAAAACTTTAGGTTATCTCCGGCACGTGGTTAGTTGGTTGGAGAAGGAGGAGAACGATAAGGATAATGATAAGGAGAAGGAGGAGAAGAAGGAGAAGGAGGAAGATAATGATAAGGAGAAGGAGGAGAAGAAGGAGAAGGAGGAAGACAATGATAAGGAGGAGGAGAAGAAGAAGGAGAAGGAGGAAGATAATGATAAGGAGAAGGAGGAGAAGAAGGGGAAGGAGGAAGATAATGATAAGGAGAAGGAGGAGAAGAAGGAGAAAGAGGAAGATAATGATAAGGAGAAGGAGGAGAAGGAGGAGGAAGATAATGATAAGGAGAAGGAGGAAGATAATGATAAGGAGAAGGAGGAGAAGAAGGAGAAGGAGGAAGACAATGATAAGGAGGAGAAGAAGGGGAAGGAGGAAGATAATGATGAGGAGAAGGAGGAGAAGAAGGAGAAGGAGGAAGATAATGATAAGGAGAAGGAGGAGAAGAAGGAAATTAATGATAAGGAGAAGGAGGAGAAGAAGGAGAAGGAGGAAGACAATGATAAGGAGAAGGAGGAGAAGAAGGAGAAGGAGGAAGATAATGATGAGGAGTAGGAGGAGAAGAAGGAGAAGGAGGAAGATAATGATAAGGAGAAGGAGGAGAGGAAGGAGAAGGAGGAAGATAATGATGAGGAGGAGGAGATGAAGGAGAAGGAGGAAGATAATGATAAGGAGAAGGAGGAGAAGAAGGAGAAGGAGGAAGATAATGATGAGGAGTAGGAGGAGAAGAAGGAGAAGGAGGAAGATAATGATAAGGAGAAGGAGGAGAAGAAGGAGGAGGAAGATAATGATAAGGAGAAGGAGGAGAAGAAGGGGAAGGAGGAAGATAATGATAAGGAGAAGGAGGAGAAGAAGGAGAAGGAGGAAGATAATGATAAGGAGAAGGAGGAAGATAATGATAAGGAGAAGGAGGAGAAGAAGGAGAAGGAGGAAGATAATGATAAGGAGAAGGAGGAGAAGAAGGAGAAGGAGGAAGATAATGATAAGGAGAAGGAGGAGAAGAAGGAGAAGGAGGAAGATAGTGATAAGGAGAAGGAGGTGAAGAAGGAGGAAGATAATGATAAGGAGAAGGAGGAGAAGAAGGAAAAGGAGGAAGATAATGATAAGGAGGAGGAGAAGAAGGAGAAGGAGGAAGATAATGATAAGGAGAAGGAGGAGAAGAAGGAGAAGGAGGAAGATAATGATAAGGAGAAGGAGGTGAAGAAGGAGGAAGATAATGATAAGGAGAAGGAGGAGAAGAAGGGGAAGGAGGAAGATAATGATAAGGAGAAGGAGGAGAAGAAGGAGTTGGAGGAAGATAATGATAAGGAGAAGGAGGAGAAGAAGGAGAAGGAGGAAGATAATGATAAGGAGAAGGAGAAGGAAAAGGATCAGAAGAGGAAGAAGAAGAAGAGACTCAAATGTTCGTTCTGATGGTTGTTATTGCTGTTTTAAGGGGAGGAACAGCGAGGTCATCTACCTCGTGCAAAAGTTGCTAAGAAAACAAAGGAAGGAAACCACATGATTCTGGAGACGTTGACCTGTTCTCATAAAATTGTACTGGTTTTGCTAACAGCATAAAGTTCTTTTAAATAACTTATTCTCCCAGCTCGCCTTCACACACTGGCTCTGCGAAGGCTCATTCCTCTACCGTCGGAAGGGCGGCGTCTGAGAGATGAACACACTTTGTCAGCAGATACAACTGGGGATGGTAAATGGCCGATCGAGAGCATCCTGCGTTGAGAAAAGAGTGTGGAGCCTTGGCGACAGTGTTGCTGCCTTTGGGGAGAGGTAGCGCTGACGTCATACGTTTATGTTCACCCGCTTCGAGTACTGCCCTTTCATAAGTTAGCAACACAACACAACCCCAGCTGCTACCTGAAATAGAACACGCCCAGGAAGGAGCAGTTTTGCAGGTTTTAACGTTTTGGACGCCAAGAGAACCAATAACGACATTCATTTAGTTGTGATATGACGCATTACTGATTGACAGATGTCTAGAACACAACCCTTGTTTCCTTCTCGGATGTATGCTGACGATGTTAACAAGTTTTACGTCAGCAATACTGTTGATCATCACCTTTCCTGTTATTAGTTAGGCTATAATTTAGTTTCTTTCAATTTTATTCTTGTTTTGTTTAGACTAATATTCGTAATATTGTAGTGAGGTAGCCTTGATTCGATCGAACAAAGAATAAAACAGGCACACAACAATAACACCAATGACAGATATTGCTTCAGAACTTATGTTGCCGTTGGAAATGAGCACGTGCTCCACTCCGGGCGAGCATGCAGCACAGGACGAGGCTCTTCTTTCCAGCGTGCTAACCTCGGAAAAATTTTAAATTATTAAAGCGTGATATAAACGATACTTGTATGCAATAACAAAGGTCATCAATTGGCAGATAATTGTAGGAAGCTATTATGACAAGAAAAATATATCATCAGAGTTCCCTCATGATAAAAGGTGAGGTAACAAAACCAGTGTAGGGGGGGTTCCGTTGAAAGTAAAAGCCCATAAGACCCATAGTCCTTTCTCAACGCTGGATGCTCTATAACTTAGGTGACCGCTCCTTTGGTCTAATAATTAAGACGGGTCAGAGAAGGGATTTTGGAAGGAAGTCAGCCGTGGACATGTTGAAAGGATCCGTCCTGGCATTTGCCTGGTGCAGTGGGGGCCGGTGTAGGAATTCAGTTCTGTGCTACTACTCTCATGCTGTGACAACATAGCGTCTTGGAAAAGGTGGATGCGGGAAGAATCAGAGACTGGTGCCCGTAAACCGGGCTCCTTTTCCTCTGTTTTGCAGGGATAACTTGGGGATAATAATAATATAAGCTGCGTTCAAAAAGTAACGAGCCTGAGGCTGGAATGCGCAAACCGGTGACGACATCAGCTAATCGTGGCGTGTGTAACGAGGTGTGGTTCTGACCAGAGCGTGGAAGGTCACAGCCCGTCGCTAGAGGGCACGCGTGCACGTCACTTGACGATACAAAGCTAGCAGCAGCATGCATCAATCGCCCAATGCAGCCAGTCGCATTGCAAACAGTGGCATGAAGGCGTCAAATGAAGAGCAAAGAGGTGTTGTTCGGTTTCTGACAGCGGAAGGAGTAGGGGAAACGGACATTCATCGTCGAATGTCACATGTGTACGGCGAACACTGCATGTCCCTTGGAAGGGTCAAGGCGTGGCACAAGCGCTTCAGGGAAGGATGGGTGTCGTTAGCCGATGATGCCCGGTCTGGGGCACGCCCCTGCATTACCGATGACAACGTCCAGCTGGTTGATGCACTCATTACCCCGGACCGTCGAGTGACAGTGAACGCCATAGCCACCATGGTCGGATTGAGCGTCGGAAGTGTGCACACCATCATGCAGGAACGACTGCACTTGCGCAAAGTGTGAGCCCTATGGGAGCCCCTCAGTCTTCAGCCACACCAGGAAGCATGTCGAATGGCCCACTGTCTTGGTCATTTGCAACGCTATGCGAGGGAAGGGAATGGGTTCCTCGCACGAGTTGTGGCTGGAGATGAGTCATGGTGTCTTCACTTCGAACCAGAATCCAAACGACAAAGCCTCCAATGGAAGCATCCAGGGTCACCACCACCAAAAAAAAAAAAAAAAGGCAAGGCCATCCACACGAGTGCAGGAAAGGTAATGCTGACGTTCTTCTTTGACCAAGATGGCCCCCTTCTGATACACTTCATGCCGCACGGGA
Source organism: Meconema thalassinum (assembly GCA_946902985.2). NCBI lineage: Eukaryota > Metazoa > Arthropoda > Insecta > Orthoptera > Tettigoniidae > Meconema > Meconema thalassinum. The sequence continues at coordinate 138,161,148 of OX336400.1, forward strand.
CAACAGTGAATGCCCAGCGTTACTCGCAAACCTTGATCACCCTTCGCCAAGGGATCAAAACAAAACAATCATGCAATCTCACCCGAGGGGTCATTCTGCTCCACGACAATACACGACCTCATACGGCCAACACAGTCGCGGCACTCCTGCAGAAATTCAAATGGGAGGTCCTCGGCCACCCTCCATACAGTCCAGAATCTCTCCCTGTGATTACGCCATGTTTGGTCCCCTGAGAAGGGCTCTGCGGGGCCAACGGATCACCTCGGACGTCGACGTCCAGCTGTACGTGCGGAACTGGTTCACATCGCAGCCCAGGGAGTTTCTTAAGACAGCCATTATCCGCTTCGTGTCACAGTGGGACAAGTGCCTCAACAGCCAGGGCCAATACTTCTAACATACAGGTACTGGTTTCTGTAATTATGCCTCCGGCTCGTTACTTTTTGAACGCACCGTATAATAATAATAATGATTGGGAATTACTTCTGGCTGCAGTAAATCAAATAACTTACAGCCAGAGTAATTGTTGTGTGAAGTTTAATGGTTCTGCAATGGAATAATAAATATTTGTTTCATTAATTAATTAAATAATTAACTAGGGGCAGTGCAAGAGAAAAATGAGAGTAGCAGCTCGTCTCAGCTTATGTTCGGGTCAGGAGGTGAACGTTGGCCAATGTGACCAGTCACACTCCTGCCGATGCTGTAGATAGGCCTACGCTCGCCATGGATTAACTGTGTGTATTGGTTTTAAGTTTTGCAGCAGCTTCGAATTTAATGTGAAAAATATAGAAGATCTCTATTGGGTTGAAATTTAGTAGTGCTTTAGGAGAGAGGAAAAATAAAGACCTGTAGTAGGTTTGGCAATTATATATTGCATTTAAAAGGCTTCAGCTCCCGCCTTTTAAGTTTAAAATTTATGTAATTTGAGTGCACATCCTCTCTCTAAAGTCTAAACAATAAGAATATTTAGAAACATACAGAAGCCTCCGTGGCTTAGGCGGCAGCACGCCGGCCTCTCACCGCTGGGTCCGTGGTTCAAATCCCGGTCACTCCATGTGAGATCTGTGCTGGGCAAAACGGAGGCAGACAGGTTTTTCTCCGGGTACTCCGGTTTTCCCTGTCAAAATTTCATTCCAGCAACACTCTCCACTATCATTTCATTTCATCTGTCATTCATTTAATCATTGCCCCAGAGGAGTGCGTCAGGCCTCGGCAGCCGGCACGGTCCATATCCTCGCCGCTAGATGGGGGCTTCATTCATTCCATTCCTGACCCGGTCGGAGACTGGAAGCAGGCTGTGGATTTTCATTTCATTTCAGAAACATACAGAATTATTCACTCAGAAACTCTCAAGAGTAAAATGCTATCGCAGAGATTAGAAGGTGCCACCGGTCACGTTCTCATTTCGTGTGACAGTGCTGCCACTCTGTGGTTGAACGAAGAATGCCTTGGCTCTGGTCTTGGCTGTTGTCCCAACAGCACAACGACGAAGTTGGCCACGCATGCGCAAAAGGCAAAGTTCGTTTTTTCTGGCAATAAACTTAGAAATTCTCGCTGAGCTGCAATCTGCACAGCCATTGCCTGGCGTGGAGTGGAATGCAGATACCTCGTTGTGAGTGGAGTTGAAATATTTCCTATTCTTTGACTGCCGTGTTTTTGATGAGCTGTATTTGATTGTAGATAATATTATTAAAGTAATTAATTTTCAAGTAAAACAATATGCTGCAGCACTTCAGCACATAAGGTAGCAGCCGCCCCTGCTGGTGGTGGAAATGGAAAACCCTGATAACCATTTTCAGGACGGCTAAGGTAGGATTCAAACCCACGCTCTCCCGGTGCCAGCGGAGTCATTGTGGCCGGTTAAATGTTTTGTAATATGAATATTCTCCCTTCCCAGTCCTTTATAGTGCATTCTAGTAAGTAAAACCAGCGGTCCCATGTCTTAGATTTAGCATCGCAGTGCTCTTTTTGTAAAAATAATTTAAGGGGTGCTGTCAGTTCTAGTCGACAAAAGATCACAATCTTGCAATTTTTGTCAATTTGCAAAGTCCGGTCACTTTTTGTGTTCGAAAAATTAACTTTAAGCTTTTTCGATGCCTGGATGGATGTTAAATAGTTCGTTATATTCTTCATCTTTCAAAAACAACCACACGCACAAAATAACAACCTACCCCGCCTCCAAACACTACCCTGCGTGCTTATAAGAACGGAGTGCTGAATTGCCGACTAAAATAAACTGATTCGATAGATCGATTTAAATCGAGGATTACTCGAAATTTCCTCCAGCTGTTGTGAACAGCGCGTTGACAACAACTGATAAATGAACTTTCAAGTCGGAAGTAATATTTGACGGACTAGATACAATTGTACTAATATGTTTTCTTAAACAGCTTTCAAATGTTAAAGGGGGTACGCGTACCCCCACGTTCCCCCTAAAAAAAGCATCGGATCATTTATGGCATGTAAAAGATCCTTCCACTAACTAAACTTGTGTGAAGCTGAATTTCTAGGTTAGATTTCGTTGGAATGCTCTATCAAAGTTCCAACGTTCAACTCGAGGTGTCATTGACATCTAGTAGCGAAAGTTGGAACTACTTGAAATTGAATGAAACTTGTAGCTCACCCTATGGGTATCCGCTTGAAGCAGCTACAGCCTCTGGCGAGTCAAAAATGTCCTCGGACACTCCCGGCACTAAAAGTCATACGCTAAATAAATACATCTAGGAAGTATTTGGTTGTAATTGGGCTTACGTGGTTTATTGGAAGTGACCATTTATTAAGATAAGTTTTAGGCCTTGTACTGTAGTAGCCTATTTCTTGTCACCAATGCAATAGGCTATTATTGCGACTGAAAGTAATGTTAACATGTAAATTGATGAGGTGGTTGATTATGTACTAAATCCTGTGATTGTTCACTTCTGAGTTCTGGAATACACAATTTCCCCACATGGGTATTATTAGCCTACTTTCGATTTTTGCAAAAAATGAAAGTAGACTTATGAGATCAACACAGGGCGAAAAAAGTGTGTCTGTCTGTGTGTGTGTATGTGTGTGTGTGAGTCTGTGTGTGTGTGTGTGTGTCTGTGTGTCTGTGTGTGTGAGAGTGTGTGTACTCTGAATGTCTGTCCCCCCCCCCCCCTATCAATTCGAACACGGTGAATGCGAATTGAACGAAATTTGGTACAAAGGTAGCACTGGCAAAGGACACCTCAGTGTCATGTTTTATATCGCCGCCATCTTGACGGAAATGTAATGGCGGCCACACAAAAGTTCAAAGCTTAAATCAAAATACGACTAACCTAATCATCCGATCTCTACCAAATTTTGCAACAACATACCTTTATGGGGGGAGCATCCTTTGACCAAACCAATATGTCATCAGCGTAATAGTTTGCGGATGGCGGCCATCTTTGTGTGAAAATCGATTCCCCCTATTAATTCGAACACGGTGCAACCGAATGGAAAGAAATTTGGTACAGAGGTAGTACTAACAAAAGGCACCTCAGTGTCATGTTTTATATCGCCGCCATCTTGACGGAAACGTAATGGCGGCCACACAAATGTTCAAAGCTTAAATCAAATTACGACTAACCTAATCATCCGATCTCTACCAAATTTTGCAACAACATACCTTTATGGGGGGAGCATCCTTTGACCAAACTAATAGGACATCAGCGTAATAGTTTGCGGATGGCGGCCATCTTTGTGTGAAAATCGATTCCCCCTATTAATTCGAACACGGTGCAACCGAATGGAACGAAATTTGGTACAGAGGTAGTACTAACAAAAGGCACCTCAGTGTCATGTTTTGTATCGCCGCCATCTTGACGGAAACGTAATGGCGGCCACACAAATGTTCAAAGCTTAAATCAAATTACGACTAACCTAATCATCCGATCTCTACCAAATTTTGCAACAACATACCTTTATGGGGGGAGCATCCTTTGACCAATCTAATAGGGTATTAGCCTAATAGTTTGAGGATGGCGGCCATCTTTATGTCAAAATTGATTCCCCCTATTAATTCGAACACGGTGGAACCGAATAGAACGAAATTTGGTACAGAGGTAGCACTAGCAAAGGGCACCTCACTGCCATGTTTTATATCAACGCCATCTTGACTGAAACGTAATGGCGGCCACACGAATGTTCAAACCTTAAATCAAATTACGATTAACCTAATCATCCGATCTCTACCAAATTTTGCAACTACATACCTTTATGGAGGGAGCATCCTTTGACCAATCTAATAGGTCATCAGCGTAATAGTTTGCGGATGGCGGCCATCTTTGTGTGAAAATCGATTCCCCCTATTAATTCGAACACGGTGCAACCGAATGGAACGAAATTTGGTACAGAGGTAGTACTAACAAAACGCACCTCAGTGTCATGTTTTATATCGCCGCCATCTTGACGGAAACGTAATGGCGGCCACACAAATGTTCAAAGCTTAAATCAAATTACGATTAACCTAATCATCTGATCTCTACCAAATTTTGCAACAACATACCATTATAGAGGAAGCATCCTTTGACCAAATGAATAGGTCATTAGCCTAATAGTTTGTGGATGGCGGCCATCTTTGTGTGAAAATCAATTCCCCCTATTAATTCAAACACGGTGAAACCGAATGGAACGAAATTTGGTACAGAGGTAGCACTAGCAAAGGGCATCTTAGTGTCATGTTTTATATCGCCGCCATATTGACAGGAACGTAATGGCGGCCACACAAATGTTCAAAGCTTAAGTTAAATTACGACTAACATAACCATCCGATCTCTACCAAACTTTGCAACAACATACCTTTATGGAGGGAGCATCCTTTGACCAATCTAATAGGTTATTATCCTAATAGTTTGCGGATGGCGGCCATCTTTATGTCAAAATTGATTCCCCCTATTAATTCGATCACGGTGGAACCGAATGGAACGAAATTTTGTACAGAGGTAGCACTAGCAAAGGGCACCTCAGTGTCATGTTTTATATCGCCGCCATCTTGACTGAAACGTAATGGCGGCCACACGAATATTTAAAGCTTAAATCAAATTACGACTAACATAACCATCCGATCTCTACCAAACTTTGCAACAACATACCTTTATGGAGGGAGCATCCTTTGACCAATCTAATAGGTCATTAGTCTAATAGTTTGCGGATGGCGGCCATCTTTATGTCAAAATTGATTCCCCCTATTAATTCGAACACGGTGGAACCGAATGAACGAAATTTGGTACAGAGGTAGCACTAGCAAAGGGCACCTCAGTGTCATGTTTTATATCACCGCTATCTTGACGGAAACGTAATCGCGGCCACCCAAATGTTAAAAGCTAAAATGTAATTACGACCAACCTAATAATCTAGTCTCTACCAAATTTTGCAACACCATATCTTTATGTGGGAAACATATTCTGACCAAACTGCAAGAACATCAGCCCAATAGTTTGCAGATGGTGGCCAAGTATGTGTGCAAATCGATTCCCCCTATCAATTCAAACACGGTGAAACCGAATTGAACGAAATTTGGTACAGAGGTAGCACTAGCAAAGGGCACCTCATATTCATATTTAATATCGCTATAGCACGTTGTATTTCAACAAGCTACTACAACCAATATTCAATCATACTCCTTGAAAAGGACAAAGAGTTATAACAATACCCATGCATTTAGGAGAAAGTAGGCTATATGTTCTTTACTGAACATCTTGTTTTTCCTGTGATTCTCATTTGCAGATTTTGAGTGTGATTTATTTGTCGTAGATTTTAATAATTTTATCTCCACAGTTAAAGACGTGCTAGAAACTTCTAATGGGAAGATGATTAAATTAGGAACATTGAAGTGTACGGTACAGAGCATTATTTAGGCTGAGAATATTTAGCGGTTAGGTTTGCGAGGAGCGATGAAGAGAGGGGGGAATGCCGGTATCGCTAGTGTTTACAAGCTCTGCTCATAGATGGCGGTACTAGTCTCATAGTAAAACCCGCCAGATAACAGATGGGGCTGAAGTCTTAGGGACCAAGAATTATCATGGTTGTTGGCCTTCTGTAGTAGCCTACAGTGCCTACCAATAATTTAAGACCTTTAGCCTATTTTCAACAACAGCACTCCCGTATGCGTTCATATATCATTCATCCGATTGCAATGCAACTTTGTTGAGTTGTTGTGTACACTCCTGAGAAGGTATCTAACTTAGTAAATCCATATTACAATAGGTAGCGCACTAGTAGATTCAACAAATGAGTGACAGAGTGCGATTTTTTACAACAATGTCCCGTAGGCGCTTATGAATCATTCATACGATTGCGATTAAACTTTGGTGATTTGTTGTTTACACTCCTGCCAAGATTTCTGACTTAGTAAACCCATGTTACAATGGGTAGCGCATGAAGAGATTCAAGAAATGGGTGACGTCGCGCGAATCGTTAAACTAGGTAAAATACCATTCATCTGATTGCAATGTAACTTTGGTGAGAACAAGGTAGAATATGACATAATAACCTTTTTTGGATCATATTTCAGTATTTTTAGGGCATATTTCTCTTTTCTTCAGGTCCTAAACATCCGAAAGCTGCCTTCGCTTGGTTTAAATACGCTGTAATGCTCGAGTCCAAGCTATGTGAACTTGAGGAGTGAGGTGACCCGGGAGGCGGGAAGAGAAGGGCTTGTCAACAGCCGGCCGTGTTATCTGGAATTCCTGTCTATTCCAATGCTGCTAACATAGGGCCGTTGCCTAATACACTGTTGTGTTGCGAATGAATGAGTGATTCACCGACCAATGTATTTGGTTCTGTTACTACGCACGGACCGGGAACCCCCCACGTCTGTCCTCATCATCCGCGATCCACATCCCTCTCAGGTTCACGGAGCTTGGCATCGAGTAGTTCCTGAGCGAAAGTAAGTCTGCGGTCAAGCATGATTCCCAGATACTTGGTAGCTGTCTGCCAACTAATCACTTCACCAAAGAAAGTTAGGTACTGTACAGCGGTGTGTTTGATATTTCTCTCTTTTTAACGCACTCCTCAATGATTCTGAACTCAGCTTGGTGCTCCTAGGCAAAACCCCACACAAGACACGGCTTAACTGGAAAAATTGCTGAGTTTTAATTCACAGGCCGTGAAAGCCAATATACCATCTTTTTGGAAGCCTTCATAGGGAGATTATGGCTGCTTGAGCTATTAGTTCTCGCAGTAAAGAGGCGCAGGTGCGCTTCATAAAAAAGGGAGATAGCGCGCAGTTCGCTACTCCTGTGGGGGTCCGGGCGTGGACATCAAGAGCCCGCTGATGAGCCAGCTTGGTGTCCTAGGAGAAACCCCACAAAAGACATGGCACAAACCTAGAAAAATTGGTGAGTTTTAATAAAAGGAGTAAATCATCTACCTTGACTTCACATCCACTCTTTGGATAGCAACCTGCTGATAGGAGATTACATTCGAGAAAGAGATCCCTATCAACTACTCAACCATTACAAGGAACAGTAGCATCAGCACGAGTTTTCATGCTGACGGAGTTAACCAGTAATTTGTCTGAAGGGATGGAACCGGGAGAATCTCTACTCTCTCACACACAGAGCACTGGCCAATCTGGAAAACTCTGAACAGACTGCGGGCTGATGTTGCAAGATCAAGGGACAACTTATACAGGATGTAATTGATATATGTGTAGTCCATAACACTGGCGATAGATGATGGTATTCTAGGCAAATATCTTCATGAAATTTAGTCGTTTCTTAATTAGTGTAGGTGGAATTAAATCACAAAAATCGTTGGTCAATAACTTGGAAAAGGGAATAGACTGTGTTCCCCTCAGCAGCACAGCTGATTTCTCCCCGCAAGCATCCCCTCCAACGCTGAAGAATGTTGACCAGAGTCTGAAGTATAGTGACCTCCTCGCTGTGTTTTCCAATGGCACAAACTTAGCCTATCAACAACTCATTCACACCTCCATGGGGAGTGGCCAGCATGACTAGTAAGGTTCAAGACCGCAGCAAGGCGTGCGTTAGTGTGCTACAAATGCCAGCTGACACCCTCTCCTCCTCACAGGTACTGTCATCGCGGCAGGAGATGGCAGTTGAACACGCTGTGACGGGGTGCGGGGGGGGGGGTCTTGCAGTACGCATGCGCAGCCCGCATATTCCTAAGTTAAATATATCGGCTTGCCGCATGCCAATGGTTGTCATTGCAGCAGGCGACACTCAGCCACTGAAAGAATGAATGTGCTGAGTGAGTGAATCAAGTAGTGACCAACTGAATGTTTTTGAAATGCGCGATACGCAGTGAGCGGGAAGACCCCTGCAGTTCAAACCCGACTGCCAACTCCTGACGCGATATCAGTAGGTCCATGCTCCGAATACGCAACAACTTCTCGCCCCTCCCTCGCCCTACCTCTCACTACCACGCGCTACTCCAAACCTTCCACTCTTCGATTGCGAATTCTGCTTGAACAGTAAAGCCCGATCCAGGAATGTCTGCCGCGACGCAGTTACGCACTTTAATTCGTTCACACCTCCTCTGGCACACGTGACACGTCCTGACGCCCCGAGTCCCGATGTAGCAACATCGTTCATTCTCTGCTTGGACTTGGCCGTGATAACATAATGCTATGCAATGTAGACGAGAGCTTCGCTCACCCGCTCGTCATTGTGCAACGACTTGGCAACATTACATTGGCTCCCCAAATCAGCAGCGGTTAGTATCGAAGCAGTTTGCTCTTTATTTTTAATATAACACAAAAAGTAAACTACTGGGCGTAGAATTGTGATTCATGTTTCTATATACTCAGTAAAATGCTGCCTTTCATCCTACTTTTATGTAGAAACCGTATCCTGTCAAACTTGACCCCCCCCCCCACCGGCACGCGTGATATTTCGTTTCAGTGACGCGTGACGCGAGCCGTCAGTCGTGCTAGGACAGTCCCACTCCCCTCCCACTGTTCTGAAGCCACGCCTGTCTGGTCATGTCGCGGCAGAAACCGCTGGGTCGGGCTATACCTGAAAAACCTACAAACATTGACTTGTTAATGTTTAATTTTAAATTTAAAGATAGATGACATACTTTTTACCTAAGAATAGTCTCTTCTATCACCAGTGTATCGGACATCACGAATATCAATTACACCCTGTATAGGTGGCATTTTCCGACAAAGACGGTTCTGTGTGATTGTGGCGTATTTCAATCAACACAGCCACTCTTATGTTGTCCGTTGTGCCCATCTAAATGTACAATGAGTGATTTAACCCGAGCAAATTCAAATGCTATCAAAGTAGCTAAGTTTTGGGCAGGAACTATTTGAACTTGCATGTTCTTGTGCCCATTTATAGTTTCTTTCTTCTTTTCATGTTTATGTCTTTCTTTTTGATGTGTAACATCTTTCCACTCGGTATCTGGATATTTTTGTGGCACTCGGTAGCTGGACATTTTAGTGGGAGTGATTTTGGAAAAGAGACGGAAGTGGATGGGACGGAAGTACATGGGACGGAAGAGCATGGAGCGGAAACAATGATCGCGCGGTGGCGGAGATCAGTACAACGACGTACTGTAGGCCATGTGGCTATGTGGAGTTTATTTATTTATTTATTTATTTATTTATTTATTTATTTATTTATTTATTTATTTATCGTATGGCTTTTAGTGCCGGGAGTGTCCGAGGACATGTTCGGCTCGCCTGAGTCTGTAGCTGCTTCCAGCGGATACCCTAAAGGGTGAGCTACAAGTTCCGTTCAATTTCAAGTAGTTCCAACTTTCGCCACCAGATATCAATGATACCTAGTGGTGAACGTTGGAACTTTGATAGAGCGTTCTGACGAAATCTAACCTAACAAATTTTGCTTTACACAAGTTTAGTCTGTGAAAGGATCGTTTACATGCCATAAATCTATGACATGGGTCCGCCATCTTTACTTCCCCTCCGAAGGAAGGCATTCTGAAGAATTTTTAACGCTCTTAAAAATCCGACGACTTCGGCCGGGTTTGAACCCCGCTATCTTGGGCATAGCAGTTCAGCATGCTACGGACTACGCCACCCAAGCCGCGCACTATGTGGAGTGTAAATCGCATACGGTTTACCTCAAGGTTTGGAGGCCCCATTAACGAAATTCCCACAATAAATCATCTTCAAGTTGTCGTTCTTTGGTGTGAAAATATTCATTATACCATATTTGCTGAAAACAATTACGATTTATTAAATCTTTATACCTTTGCCGTATTCTTATTTAATGTAAGCACTCGATGTACTGTCGGCCATGTGGCTATGAGTAATCTATATCGCATCAACAAACACTCCATACAACGTAGGAATTTAGTATATTTACGCCGACTACCAACAATAATTTGAAACTTTGTTGGTCTAAACATATCACTGGGAGAAACATATTTAATATAACTTCCACACCCTAATTTTTAATCGTGCCTAAACTTGGCAGTGCGCTGATCGGCAAAACGAGGCCATTTTCAATATCATCGCTGGCATGAGTTCACTAACTGGCCGGTATAGAGCGCACCTCGCATCAAGTAGGCAGTGGATTGCTTCCGCCACAGCAAATAACAATAATTATGATTCATTACGGTCAGGATTTGGCACTGGAGTTTACAAGTAGTTATTTCAATAACCAACAGAGTTCACTGTCAACAAGGGAATGCGCTCCCGGGACGCACATAGTAGGATAACTTGTCACATGTTACACATCATATGCGACTACTGATTTTTTTTGTACTTCTGTCAAGAATAAATAAACCACCAGGCAAATGCCGGGATGGTTCCTTTCAACAGGTCCACGACTGACTCCATCCAAAATCCCCTTCCTGACCATCTTTATTTAGACCCAAATTAGCGGTCACCTGAACGTTCGACCTGTCACCATCCGCAGTTGTAGCCTATCTGCACATAAAGTGTGTCCAGTCACCGTTCTTGCGATGGTAGAAGAATGATCCCTCACAGATTTCTGGCTAAAGCCGAACTGGGATGATAAGCGCTTAAGTTATAAAGAAATACCTATACAGTATATTTAAAAAAAAATTAGAGAATATAACATTTCTAAACAGGAACTATTTCGCATTGCGTGAACCTACAACTATACAACATCCGTCGTAATAAACACGAGTGAGATTAGAGACGCACTTATATAAAAAGAGAGTGCCTTCTGTGAGGTTCGAACTCACGACCCCTGGTTTACGAGACCAGTGCTCTACCACTGAGCTAAGAAGGCTGACGGTTAATACACCAAGTGTGTATTTACACAAATAAACTGTTATATTTAGAATTTATGATTTATTGTTTACCGTATGATTCGTTTATTATTCGACTATAATTATTAGTTTTTTTAATATTTATTTTTTTATTTTTAGACTTGTCATCTCCGTGGGATAGTGGTCAGCGTGCTCAGCTGCCACCCCGGAGGTTCGAGGTTCGATTCCCAGCTCTGCCACGAAATTGGAAAAGTGGTATGAGGACTGGAACGGGGACTACTCAGCCGCGGGTGGTCCTGATGAGTAGAGGGGGTTCGATTCCCACCTCAGCCATTCTCAAAGTGCTTTTCCGTCTCCGGGTAAATGCCAGGATGGTCCCTAACGTAAGGCCACGGCCACGGCCACCTCCTTCCTTCTTCCTTGCCTATCCTTCCCAATCTTTCCATCCCTTCCCATCCCTCATGAGGTCCTTGTTCGCTTTGCCGGTGAGGCCGCCTGGGCGAGGTGCTGATCCCACCTCCCCAGTTGTATCCCCGACCCGATGCTTCAATCTCCAGGACACTGCCCTGGATGCGGTAAAGATGGGGTCCCTCGCTGAGTCCGAGGGAAAAGTTAACACCGACTAAAAAAAGGAGAGGCCAATAACCTCGCTGCTCCGCCCGTCAAAACGACAAGCTAACTGTCATAGCCTACTGCAGGAAAGGTAAAACCTCAACACACAACGTAATATAACGTGTTGGGAAACAACCATAGCCCATCCTGAGCAGAGGGTATTGTCAAGTCTACTCCAGAAAAATGGTTGGTCATTTAGGCACCTATCCCCGTCAGCCAGACAAAGTCTTTATTTTATAACTTATGTATTTTTATATTTGAATTGCAGCCAATGGTCATAGTGGGGTATTTTAATTAAACGCATATTGGCTCCCCAATGTCAAGTAGTTCCAACTTTGGCTATCAGAAATACAACTAGCGGCGAACGTTGGAACTTGATAAAGCGTTTCTAACCAAATAACCTACAAATTTAGCTTCACACTACCAATTGTAGTGGTAGGTTCTTTTAAATTCCATAAATCTATGACATGGGCTTTACTTCCCCTCCGAAGCAAGGCATACTGAAGGATTTTAACGCTTCCGACGACTTCGGTCGGGTTTGAACCCGAAGTTCAGTTCAGCATGCTACCGACTGCGCCACTAAAGCCGGCTTATGTAGATTTATGGCCTACGGTTAATGTGGTCATCATCCCCATGTACTCGGGAGTGTGCTCAATTTGTCGGAAAATCTGTGTCGCTGGTGATACTAATAATGTGTATTAAAGTAAACATAAAGAATTTTGGTTTGGGGTGGCATTTGCATGGGCGAAGGGTGGAAAAGCTCAGGGAAAAGCCACAATCAGAATGGTCGGTGTCACCTTAGAGTTTATGCCCTCTAGTGGAGAATAACTTAACGTGCCCGGCTACGCTGCAGATAATGCGAAAAACAGACCAGAAGAGTGTCCTATTAGGAAACAGACTGCCAGCCTCTGGATTCGAACTTCCGATTTCCAAAACCATCTTCTAGACCAATCTGATGATCCTGATAAGTTTGTATCATTATCATTTTAACATCTGGGATTCTGAACCCTCATTTGAGCTCTATTCAAGAAAAGGAAATCGTTCCAACAAAATTACTCGACCGTGACAGGATTCGAACCTGCAATCTTCGGATCCGAAGTCCGACGCCTTATCCGTTAGGCCACACGGTCACACGAACACTGTCAGAAGTCCCTCGTCACTATAACTGCGACCGTACGATTATTATTATTACGTGGTAGCCTACTTACATGGCCTAGTTACTTACTCACTGACTTACTTATTTAACTTACTCAGGGCAGTTTTTACCAACGTTAAGTATCTGTTAATTCAGCAGTAAAGGTTATTTAACTTTTCACGAAGTCTTCAGCACTCAACGTTTGACATTATAAGAACCGCCATTAAATTTCTTACTTCCGCGCCATCGCATTTGCGGGAAATAAACTAATAAAGTCGCCTCCTTAGCGTAGCGGTCAGCATGGTTCGCTGCCACCCCGGAGGTCCTGGGTTCGATTCCTGGCTCTGCCACGAAATTTGAAAAGTGGTACGAGGACTGGAACGGGGTCTACTCAGCCTCGGGTGGCCCAAATGAGTAGAGGGGGTTCGATTCCCCCTCAGCCATCCTCGATGTGGTTTTCCGTGGTTTCCCACTTCGTCTTCGGGCAAATGCCGGGATGGTACCTTCTTCAAGGCCACGGCCGCCTCCTTCCCTCTCCCTTGCCTATCCATCCTCACCATCCCTTACCATCCCTCATGAGGCCCCTGTTAGCTTTGCAGGTGAGGCCGCCTGGGCGAGGCGCCAATCCCACCTCACCAAATGTATCCCTTCCGATTCGATGTTCCCAGCTCTAGGACACTGCCCGTAGAGGCGGTAGTGGTGAGTTCCCTCGCTGAGTCCGTGGGTTCCACCAACCTGGAGGGTAAATAAAAGATTCCGATCTTCTTACTACTATATTCAACTTTCATTATAAAAACGTTGCAAATATTCTGAGTATGTCCATGATTAATAATGCGGAATAACTACAATATTAGTAATTATATCGCTTTTTTTCCGCTATCGTTTTACCCTCCCACGGCCTAAGCGAGGGATCCCACATCTACCGCCACAGAGGGCAGTGTCCTGGAGCTTGAGACTCTGAGTCACGGATACAACTGGGTTGTGTGACCAGCACTACGCCCAGGCGGCCTCACCTGCAAAGCGAACAGGGGATGGGAAGAGTGGCCGTGGCCTTACAGTAGGTACCATCCCGGCATTTGCCCGAATACGAAGTGGGAAACTACGGAAAGTCACTTCCACTACATAAAGAACCTCCTCCACTCATTTGGGCTACCCGAGGCTGAGTAGACCCCGTTCCAGTCATCATACAACTTTTCAAATTTCGTGGCAGAGTCGGGAATCGATCCCAGGATCTCCGGGGCGGCAGCTATCCATTCTGACCGCTACGCTACGGAGGCGACTAGTAATTATAACTCTAAATCATCTTCTAATGAGAAGGCATTGTACTCGTTATCACCTCCCACTTTGTCACTCCTTCCAAAGCATCAGCCAATCACCCCGGAAGGTAAAACGACTGAGAAAAAAAGAGGATAAAAGAAAATGTACCCAGAACTACTACATAACATCCGTCGTAATAAACACGAGTGAGATTAGAGACCCAGTTATATAAAGAGACAGTGCCTCCTGTGAGGTTCGAACTCACGACCCCTGGTTTACGAGACCAGTGCTCTACCACTGAGCTAAGAAGGCTGGCACTTAATTCATCAATGCAATTGTATTTACCCAACTTAGTTTTGAATTACCGACAGTAGGGGCTACGCTGGCTAAAGTACAGCGTTAGGTCATGGGGCCAAGCTCTCTGCTGACTCGGTAGACGCTTGGGTTCGAGCCCCACCGTCGGCCGTCCTTGAAATGGATTTCCGTGGTTTCCTATTTTCAACACCAGGCAAATGCTGGGATGGTACCTACTGACAGGCCATGGCCGCTTCCTACCATATCCTTGCTCAGTTTCATTCATCCTCTTCCATTCCATCTCTCATCCCAACGCGCAGGTCGCCCACGGGCGTCGACTAGAAGGGCGGGCATCAATTCCGCTCGGAAATTCCAGTCAGGTAGCCAGGGTTACCTTAATTCCGCTCGGTCCTCCAAGGGACCAAAAATAAGTTCCTCAACTCCGCTCAGGCTTTGACAAGGGGTCGGCAAAGGGATTATCCCCAATGACGTAAACAAACGTCATGCTCATAATCCTCCTGCTCGCATACCAAGGGCCGGGTCAAACACCTTATGCAGGGCATGGGTGAATTCTTGAATGCAGTTTATTTTTCCGTTCTAGGCTGGAAAACAGTATTTTCAGCATCCGCAGCTGATATCGAAAGTATTTTTAGGTACAAATTATACACATATTATTATCTAAATTTAATTTAATAATGTCTGACTAGGTTAAAAAACATACAAACATTTAATTATGCACATGTTAAAAACAATGTATAAAATTTGAAGAAAAAATAGATATCTTGGCAGACCTATTTAAAAGAATATTATGATTAATTTTAAATCACTTGTATTTTCTGCCAAACACTTTATACCTGATTTAACGAATGAGCGGACTTGAAATCAGAGCGGTTGACCAAAGGCACAACAATGTCTTGCGAACACCACCACGCCATCGGTCAAACGCTTTGAAGTCAAGTCCGCTCATTCGTTAAATCAGATATAAACATAATACATAAAGAGCTAGATATTAATCACTATTGTTAAATAAAAATATGGACTGGAAATGCGCTGCAGAAGGTGTTTGACCCGGCCCTTGGTATGCGAGCAGGAGGGTTATGGCATTTGTTAACGTCATTGAGGATAACCCTTTTGCCGACCCCTTGTCAAAGCCTGAGCGGAGTTGAGGAACTTATTTTTGGGTCCCTTGGAGGACCGAGTGGAATTAAGCAAAATCGAGTGGAATTGATGTTCGACAGACTAGTAAGACCTGCACTCGGCCTCTCAGAGGGTTACACGACATTTAAAAAAACCAGCAACAACCTTTTGAATTTTTGAATCTTTGTATCCCCCGACCCGATGTTTCAAGCTCCAGGACACTACCTTAGAGGTGGTAAAGGTGGGATCCCTCGCTGAGACTGAGGGAGAAACCAACCCTGGAGGGTAAACCGACTAAAAATATAGAAAAATAAGGCAGATGGCTCCACTGTTGCTGTACCGCCCCTCAAAAGGACAAGATATCTGTCATAGCCTACAGCAGGAAAGGTAAAACCTCAACACACAGCGTAATATAACGTGTTGGGGATCAGCCCTAGCCCATCCTGAGTGCAGGGTATTCATAAGTCTACTCCAGAAAAATGTTTGGTCATTTAGGCACCTATCCCCGTCAGCCAGACAAAGTCTTTATTTTATAACTTATGTATTTTTATATTTGAATTGCCACCAATGACCATAGCAGGGTATTTTAATTCAACGCCCGTTGGCTCCCCAATTTCAAGTAGTTCCAACTTTGGCTACCAGAGGTGCAACTAGCGGCGAACGTTGGAACTTGATAAAGCGTTTCTAACCAAATAACCTTCAAATTTAGCTTCACACTACCAATTGTAGTGGTAGGTTCTTTTAAATTCCATAAATCTATGACATGGGCTTTACTTCCCTCCGAAGCAAGACATACTGAAGGATTTTAACACTTCCGACGACTTCGGTCGGGTTTGAACCCGAAGTTCAGTTCAGCATGCTACCGACTGCGCCACTAAAGCCGGCTTATGTAGATTTATGGGCTAGGGTTAATGTGGTCATCATCGCCATGTACTCGGGAGTGTGCTCAAATTGTCGGAAAATCTGTGTCGCTGGTGATACTAATAATGTGTATTAAAGTAAACATTAAGAATTTTGGTTTGGGGTAGCATTTGCATGGACGAAGTGTGGAAAAGCTTAGGTGAAAAGCCACAAGCAGAATGGTCGGTGTCACCTACCCGATACCTCAATTCTTATCTAGAACACCTCCAGTACTTTACTGCGAGAGCTTAACGCTCAAACAGTCTTTCACCTCCCTATAAAGGCTTCCAAAATGATTGTATATTGAATTTCAGGGCCTAGCAATTAAAACTCAGCAACTGTTCTAGGTTTACGTCGTGTTTTGTGCGGGGTTTCATTGGCCGTGAAAGGCAAAATACCAACATTATTGAAATAAGTTTGCCCAATTCTGCAGTAAGATTGATTATGAAAAATAAATAAACTAATGTGACAGTCGGTAGTCTGTCAATTTGGGTTACTGATCATGGTAAAAAAAAGGCAAAAAGCAGATAAATATTGGCCAACAAAAATATTCAGTTAACAAAAACAAATCTATAAACAGTAAGAAAGCATACCGTGCAAAGTAGAAGGCACTATAACATTATAAAACAGCGTATGGATCCAAATACTCACATACAATAACCGGCACTACGAGAATAAAATTAGACTCAAAATCACGCCTCGTTTCAGACCCCACAAACCACCTCTATAAAGAAAAGAGTTCATGTAGGGACTAACATAGACTAACATAGCTCGGCGTTGATCGTGTTTTATAGCACAAATTTAAGTTTTACTCGCTATCCGTTGGAGATACACGAAAAGTGATAAGGACCTTTCGGATAGAAAATTAAATTTTAAACCCCAAATATGCCATCAAAAGTGCGCTATTTCTTAGCGTTCTCTTTTTATTTGAAACGGAAATATGAAATTTTGAAACCAAAGGGTGTAGTGACGTTACCAAAATGGTCACCATTTTTAAATAGTTCAAAATATCGAAATCAAAACTATCCTATATGTTAACCAGGTAAATCAGATACTTCCATGCAAAATTCCATTTAAAACGGACCAGTGGTTCTTGCTTGATTGAGTAACACACAGACACACACCATCTTTTTTATATATTAGTATGGATTAAGTATTTCACATTGCCTTAGTGCACCAAGCCACACCCTGGCTAATTAAGAATTTCAAATGGTATTCACCCAACACCCCTAAACCAAATGCTGCCAGGTCACTCGCATCAGGGATATAGCTATAAAGCCCCCGGGCTGAAAGGCTATAATGTTCGCTGACTTTGCACGCTGGGCTCGATTCGATCTCAGACTCCAGCGTAAACTTCTACTATCGAACATTCCACAAACTGAAATCGTATCTATGGATAGTTTTACAATCTGTACTAAAGATAACATTTTGTTAATCTATCCAAACAGTAGATCTCTTGTCCCTTGTAAGCCTTGTTTTTGACAGAAGATAATATGTCCATAAATGCTATTTTATTTGCAACCTGGAAGTTTCAAAACAACTTGTTCATGTATTCAGAAAACCATTTTGTTAGGTAAACATGTGAAGAATATTTCCCAGTCGACAATCAGAGCCATTTATTCTTTAAAAAAATCAACACTGTCTCCAGAGGGAAAGCAACAAACGCCAAATGGACGAAACTAGTCAGGAAAGACCTTGGACAATTGAATATTGACCCCAGTAACATCTACGACAGGAATAAATACAGACTAGCGGGCCCGTGCGAGAAATCTCACATGTTCATAAACCACACTTTCCCCAATAGGTTTATGATGAGAGACTTCAGGAGAAAGGTAATGTTATTCTTTCAACCAAATGATTATAGAACACTATTTACATTTCAGTTTGAATTCCAAGTTCTACGTTCCCTAACTTAAGAAGGCAATCACTGAAAATTGGATCATCATAACACTCACCGGTTATACGATATTTATGATATTAAATGATTTGAGTACTCATTCCTCTGATTTACTGTTTCTGAAATCCATGCAAAATGATAAAGGAAATACCTCAGAATGTTAAAATGACATGAAACAGGCGTCACAGCGGTCAAAATGTGAAGTGGAGAGCAATTATGGAGTGTATTTTCCTACAGAAACAGTATCAGCAAATCGCTTACTTCGTAATTTTTTTAAAAGTCATCTCTTAAAGAAATTATAGATATTTATGAAATTAGAGTGCAATTCGTCACTGCTAATGTCTATTCTCTTTCATTTGAATGCTCATTTGTCACGATCGGTCGCTTATGAGCGTCGCAAGAGGGATCTATACTACTGAAATAATATATACTAGCGGACCCGTGCGAGAAATCTCGCATGTTCATAAGCCACAGTTTCCGCAATAGATTTATAATAAGAGACTTAAGGAGGAAGGTTGTTATGTTTATATTTGAACCAAATGATTATAGAACATTATTTACGTTTCAGACTTTCCTACGGCCAAAATGCGAACTGAACAGCAATGATGTCGCGTATTTTCCTACAGCAACAGTATTTGCAAATCACACACTTCTTACAAAAATTGATATTTATGAAATTAGAATGCAATTCGTCACTGCTAATTTCATGTGTGTGCTGAGTCCATTGATTGACAGCTTAGCCGTAACACTCACCGGTTATTCGATATTTATGAAATTATACGATTCGAGTACCAACTCATTCCTTTAAATTACTGTTTCTGAAATCCATGCAAAATGATCAAGGAAAGACCTCAGAATGATAAAATGACATGAAACATGCGTCACAGCGGCCAAAATGTGAAGTGGACAGCAATTATGGAGCGTATCTTCCTGCGGCAATAGTATCTGCAAATCGCACACTTCGTACAGTTTTAAAAACGTCATTTTTAAAGAAATTATAGATATTGATTAAATTAGAGTGCAATGCGTCACTGGTAATGTATATTTTCATTCATTGGAATGCTCATTTTTCATGATCGGTCACTTGTGAGTGCCGGAGGAGGGATCTATACTACTGAAATAATAATATATGATGATTAGAACATCAGCCTCTCTCCAGTCACTAACAGCAAAAGCAGTGCTTCCAGGAGTAGGTGTGAAATGGACTCAGGAGCGGAAGGACATTCACAGCGCCAGAATGAAGGAATACTGGGCTAAGATGAAAGCTACGAAGGTGCATCAAAAAGTTAGTTGCACTAACGCGCTAAAGCAGTGCGCTGTGTGTCGCATACGTGGGCACAGCGGAGAAAGGGACAGACACTGCCCACACGTCTGTTAGGCTGGTCGCTGTGGTGTCTCGTCTTGTATGGTGTGAATAGCGGCCTAATTTAATGGCGCGTCGACTGGACGTTCACTCCTAATATGAGGTGCGTGCGACAGTCCGATTCCTATGGGCCAAAAGGAAGAATTGCACGGACATTCATCGTGAAATTACTGCTGTGTATGGGGAGCGGGCCATATCCCGGCAAGGGATCGTAAAGTGGTGTCAGCAATTCGAAGCCGGACGCACGGATATCACGGACGAATATCGCGAGGGCAGGCACCGGTTGCGTAAAGCGATTCAAGATAAGCGCCGGGGGAAATTGAGCGCCGGTGTGATTTTGATGCACGATAACGCAACACCTCACAAGGCCCGCCAAACGAGCGAACTGCTGCAGCGTTTCAAGTGGGAGGTCAGGCAACATCCACCCTACTGCCCCGACCTAGCGCCATGTGACTTTCATCTGTTCGGTAAGCTCAAAACGGAGCTCGGTGGTCGACGTTTCCATACCGATGAGGTGAAGGCCGCTGTCTCCGTGTGGTTGCAGAACGTTGGAGGAACTTTCTATGCATCCGGCATCGACAAGTTGGTTGTGCGTTCGCAGAAATGTTTGGAGTCTCCTGGAAACTAAGTAGAAAAGTGACGTTACATTGTATATCGTTATTGGCGTGTTGCTGTTGTAAAGGTGGTGTAATAAATGGCCATAACTGGGAAGTGCAACTTATTTTTTGATCTGCCCTCGTACAAGAGATAAGAACCAGGTGGTCCTCAGCCGGCCCAAACGGAACTAAAAAAAACTTTCAATTAGTATAAGATTAACACTGTATTCGTAATTTTAAATTTTACCCAGACAGATGGTATATTGGCTTTCAAGGCCAGTGAATTAAAACTCAGCAATTTTTCACTTGACGTTACAGAGAGGACACATGGCTTTGAGTCAGTGAACAGCAACGGAGAGAGTCGAATGGCTTTGGCTTTGACCACCATTTTGATACCGGGTATAGTTATAAATGTTCACCCGGCCGAAGTCGTCGGATTTTTTAAGAGCGCTAAAAATCTTTCAGTATGCCTTCCTTCGGAGGGGAAGTAGAGCTGGTGGTCCTTTGTCATAGATTTATGGCATGTAAAAGATCCTTTCACAGACTAAACTTAAGTAAAGCTAAATTTTTACATTCGATTTCGTCGGAACCCTCGATCAAAGTTCCAACGTTCACCACTAGGTATCATTAATAACTGGTAGCGAAAGTTGGAACTACTTGAAATTGAACGGAACTTGTAGCTCATCCTAAGGGTGTCCGCTGGAAGCAGCTACAGACTCTGGCGAGCCGAACATGTCCTCGGACACTCCCGGCACTAAAAGTCATAGGCCTACGATAAATAAATAATTAATCCTCGTTGGATTTCACCAAGTCGCCTCCGTAGCGTAGCGGTCAGCATGGTTAGCTGCCGACCCGGAAGTCCTGGGTTCGATTCCCGGCTCTGCCACGAAATTTGAAAATGGTACGAGGACTGGAACGGGGTCTACTCAGCCTCGGGTGGCCCAAATTAGTAGAGGGGGTTCGATTCCCACCTCAGCCATCCTCGAAGTGGTTTTCCATGGTTTCCCACTTCATCTTCGGGCAAATGCCGGGATGGTACTGCCCCCGTAAATTGAATTATATTGAGACCACGGTGGTTGTATCGGCAAATATGAATAAAGTTATGGCTGTCATAGTTGTGACGTGGATATTCATGACGTAGGCACGGATGACGCAGACTTCATGCAAGTAGGCTGGTTAAGCTGAGATTCTTGGTGACGCCATGATTTTGTTCGAGAAAGATCTGAGATTTACGACGCAGTCGCAGGGAAACAAAGAATTGTGCTAAGGAAGAAGTTACGCTATTGGAGGAAAGGCTCGAACCAATGAATGATAGTTTGGAGGGAGACGGAGATTACTGAAACTACCATATATAATTACTTTTGGCATGCAGAATTGTGGAAATCCATTTTCAGTTATGGCATTGATTTGGAATTTTGAAGAAATTAATTTTGAGTTTTTGAAATTTGAAAATCCGTCAAGTATAGCCAAAGTTAGAACTTCTAGCCATGACGGAGGAACAAGCTATGGAAGGGATGGATACGCCCCTTAAGAAGTTGATAAAAGGTCTTGCACAGCAGAGAGGAGCTCTCATATCTGATATCTCAGATCTCATATCTCATTTTCTCGTGTCTTATAGTCGTTTTCGAGTGATTCCGTGAAGCAAGTCGTCTTTAGCGCGTGTGGTAGAGCCCACCGCATCGAACGAGCACGGAGCGTGCAGCAGTTCCATTTTACGGTTTTTGAAACTTGGCGAAGTTGAAACGCACGCATAAACGAGTCTACAAGATAATCTATCTGGAGTTAGCTAATGCCTGTATGCTAATTCTATTGTGCATAACAGTATTGAAGTGTGTAGGAAAGTTGAACATTTTCACGAATATAATTTGGAAGATATTGGCATAATAAGACTGCAGACAAAAGTGATTTTCTCGCCACCTGAGAAGCACTTTTATAATATCATATTCTACGCTACGGCTGACACATGTATTGTAACCGTGATACAGAAGATTGCATTTGGTGATACAACGCTACATTCTAATATGGAACATTATAATCTGGCAGTTCTTTCAACTATTATCACAACGGAAGTGGAGATGGAAGGCTAAGACTTTAATGCAATTGGGACATATATCAATGAAGTGAAATAGCAGCATGGAACTTCGCTAATCGTCTTTCTACAAAAGCGAGCATGTAGTGAACATCCAACTACACTCATGCATCGTGGTCCAACGCTGATTTCTATCAAATGGCAGTGGAAAGATTTTCATACTCTACAACTATGAACATTTCTGCGGAAAATGATTGCAATAAACTTCATGGCGAATTTCTACCAGAACTTCAGGGAACTATCAAGAGAGGCCAGGGTGGACCCGGCTCACAAAGAAGAGTTTTGCCAGAAGGATGTCTATCGTATACACGGAGCAGTGCAATTCCCGGAGGAGGAAGCAGTTCTATTCTCCGAGGGCGCTGGTTCCAGGTTCGAGGTCGGAGCACATCTTTACGTTGGTGAAATGGAACTATCAGCAGTCTTCTTTGGAAATTTTCATCTAGAACTTCAATCAACAGATAAGGTAGTCGTGAACGTTTCTTGTTTTATTTGAGTCATTTAGCGATATCTGAGCAACCATTTTTCCCATATTTTCTGTCCCATATATTTTGCCCCATATTCTTGCTTGATATTTCTGTACTTAGTACACTTTGATGAGTTATGCCTTTTTCTTCGATTTATTGAGACATTGTTATGTCATTGGCATATTTAAATATTTTTGGATCAGTTGAGACTGATAATTTATATTCTTTCAGTAATTTGCATATTGTTGTAGTCACGATTTGACTGTAAAGTTAACGATTCTCTATGGCAAATTTGAATTCAGACAGCGTGTCATTTTATTAAAGTAATTCTATTCAGTAAATTACTTTGACCAATTTTCTGTCATCCTCAAGAAAGAAGAATAATTAAAAGATTTTAGAGCGTTAAAATCTATTACTTTGTCGACGATCTTGGAAATACTAGTCGTTTTATGAACATGATTGCAACATAGACATTTATCGTCAGTTCTGAAATACCATTGCATTATAGACAATTTTATGAAATATGAACTTTGATTACGATTTATTGAATACACTATAGTAATGAACATTTGATAGGAGTTTTTCTCAATTGTAGTTTGGAACAATAATGTTTGCATTCCAAAGTCTAATTGTATTCTATTCGATTATTTATGCAGTTAGATGAACTTTGATTGAAGATAGTATTTTTATACTGCGATACTTTGAAGATATTAATCTCAATTTTGATAGACCAGGGAGGCGTGTCTAATCGTATTTGCTATTAAATTTATTTGTGATTGGCAAATTTTTACTTCATATCGATTCATGAATGAAATCCACGAAGGTTAAAAATAATAACAGTTTTGATACAATTTATGAATATAAGAATTTTTAAAGAGGAACTATGGATGTATAATCGTTAGTTCAGTGGACGTGTAAAAGTCGCTTATGAATAATGCCCTGTAATAAGTGAAGGAGGTTCCCACAGTAATTAATGGAGTTAATGAATTTATAAGTGGAGGTATTTTGTATGTGGAAGATTTTTATGCCATATATATTGAGATATATGATGAATTCTGGGCCTATTTTGTGCAATTTTGTGCGTTTGAGCGAGGTATTTTTCCGCTGAGTGTATTGTCCAGGTCCTTTGAAAATTAATCATGTGAAGTTGCTGTTATAATTAACAAGAGTGTTTAAATAATTTGAGATAACGATTTTGAATGGAGGTTACCGTCACAAATAATAATACTAATTATTAAAGCTTATTAAACCTGAATTTGAAACTTAAATATAACTAACCTTCATTGGTGGATTATATCACCACGATTTGAATAATTATCAACCGGATAAACGTGTGGTTTAATGTATTTCTAAAACAAATAATATTAATATTGTAAATAATTATGTAAATATCTTTAATAATAATTTGGAACGAAAGGAATTTAGAGAGGAGTGTATAAATTTTTCAATTGTCGTTAGAAAATATTATAAACAATTTATATTGTTATAAATAATTAATGAGTATTTGTTATAAACATTTAACGTTTTATTATACTCCAAACAACGCCAGTTAAACAATGGGATTATACATTTAAACAAGTTTTGAGATTATTAGAGTAATCCAGTGATATTTGAATGGAGCATTTAAAAGATTTGCGTGATAATATTTGAGCTGAGACGTGAACATTTAAAGTGTTTTGAAAAGGAGCTAGGCTCTGAGGTAACTAGCATATGCTAACGTTGGCTGGAGGGGTGAGTCCATTTGACGAGGCAAGCAGGCGACATGGTGTAGGGTGGATCGCAGCTGGCCAGACAACTGTATGTTAGAGGCCAAGGGCACCTGCATAGCAGTCTAGCAGTTATAAATAAAGTGTGATGTTTATTAAAAGGAAAACAATTGCTATATGTCTCGTCCCAACTCCCTTATTCATTCCATGTGTATTATTATTATCACGTTCTTTTGAGCTAGAAAGCTGAAATTTTGTATGCAAAGTCTACAAGTCCTACAGGAGGACATGATTACATTGACAATGGCTTATGATCGCCACGTTTATTTTGTTGTTCTATTTTGTCATATTATTCCTTTATGTGAAATAAATTATTGTACAGTTTAAAGTTTCTTGTTTCCGTCTTGGTTCATTTTAAATATCGTGGTGGAGGTTATTGTGTGGGCATACTTTAAGTGATCAAGTTGGCAACCCATACCCGAGATTAATTTGAATAGGTAAGTGAAGGTAAGTATGAACCCCCGTATATTTTGGTGTGTTCCACAATAATTTCTCGTTAACTACTGTGCTCTAATCTCGGTAGTATCTGTCAGTGCCATTTTCATTGATGTAGCTGTGCCGGTGCGATTGATTATTGGCAATCCGATTAAGGGGGCGGATATCTGACAGCCTACTATCCGGATTATCGGGGACAGTACCTACTGTAAGGCCACGGCCGCCTCCTTCCCTCTTCCTAGCCTATCCATCCCAATCTTCCATCCCTTCCTATCCCTCATGAGGCCCCTGTTCACTTTGCAGGTGAGGCCGCCTGGGCGAAGTGCTGATCACACCTCCCCAGTTGTATTCATCCCGACCAGATGTTCCAAGCTCCAGGACACTGCCCATAGAGGCGGTAGTGGTGAGTTCCCTCGCTGAGTCCGTGGGAACCACCAACCTAGAGGGTAAATTGACTTTAAAAAAAAGGATTTCACCGAACTATTTTTAATAAGTCCTTCCGCATATGGTAGCATCTTATGGTAGCAAGACTCAGTCGCATACTCGATTTCCAATGTTCCACTGTCAAACAACACAATTAATTTATCAACGATATAATCACGGGTTGTGTGAGCTGATTTTGGTACCGGTATATGGCAGTGCAATTACTATCCATTATCACTACTGTACAGGAAATATGTGCTAAATTACATAAATATGAGACTTGAGTAGTTATTTCTTGATCATTCAAAGACGGCAATTGTTATTGCTCAACCTCTATTGAAAGAGGCGCATAAGGTGACTTCAACTGTTACCGAGACGCACACAGGTTGTTGCCAATGTATGGTACACAAAATACACGACACAGGTCATGCGTAGCAAGCTAAGCGAGAAACTATTGGAAGGAAGTTTGCATTTATACGTGACCGTTAATCTCATGATTATGCTCGATGGGACCTCCATTTTACGTGGAATCAGAACCACAGAACATGTAACTTCACTTTGAAAATACCCCGCTATGACAATTGGCTACAAATTATTTAAAAAATTACACTTAAACTGACCGGGAATCGAACCTAGTCCGCCGCGGTGAGAGATCAATAGCGTGACCGCTGCGCCACCACGCTCCTATGAAACAAGAGACTTACGAAGCATAGTGAGAATTCACTGGCTTCTGTGTGGCCGAAAATTACTGCCTGTACCACAGTATTCACTTGATCACACATAAGCAAATCGCGCCCGAGATACAAACCTTTGAAACGAAGAAGATAATTATAATCTCACTTCGTAACCGATCGTAAAGCTACGGCTTTCTCCGCTACCAGGTGGTGACTCGAAGACATGATGTACTTCGTACTTCTTCGCTACTCGAAGCCATATTCCTCTCATCTGTAACGTCTAATAGGCTATTTTTTCTCGGTTTGTGCCGTGTCTTGTATGGGGTTTTGCCTAGGACACCAAGCTGGCTCATCAGCGGGCTCGTGGTGACCTCGCCAAGCCAGCTTGGTGTCCTATACGAAACCCCACACAAGACACACACGGCACAAACCTCGAAGAATTTGCTGAGTGTTACCCAGACACTTCATTACTTACAATAAGACAACACCTCAAGTACCACCAGACCCCCAAGCTGGCATTCACGGCCAGTGAATTAAAACTTAGCAATTTTTCTAGGTTTATACCGTGTAACAGGCTGCCCTCTCGCACTTGCATCACTGGGTATTATACTCTACTATAAAGTTGAGCGTTTCTCCGGGCCGTCATACGGTCGAGACGTAGGCTAAGTGTTGAAACTGATACTAATTTCGGTCTGCACCGCACAGGAATACTCATTTCCACACCACCAGGAGGAAGAGTACATGGCGCGTTTTTTTTAACGTGGTCTCCCCAGTAGGCCTAGTCCACGGTTTCTGTGGCATTTGAGGTTGTCCACATTTAAAATCGGGTCCGTTTCCTTCTGAAACTGCGTACATTCCGCTGTAAACTGCTCGTAACGTTTGGTTATTCTGCTTGTCAGTGTTGGCGAGCCGTCCAAGCTTCCTTTTTAACATAGAAGTTATAAACAAGTGTTTAGTGCTTTTCAGTCGGTCAACACGAATGTACCCAAAAGAGATGGGTTGTGCCCTAATCCTGAAATAAATTACATGAGATTAATAAAACACTAGGATGACCAGTTTCAGGATTAGGGCATAACCCATCTCTTTTGGGTACATTCGTGTTGACCGACTGAAAAGCACTAAACACTTGTTTACTAAGGCAACACTGAAAATATGGCTTCAAACACCACAATAGAAGTTATAATCACGGCCTTTGTTACTTTATTTTCTAAATAATTCAGTTGATTGTATTTATTCTTCACTCTTGTGTGTCTTCTGAACTGACACAGTGCTATCACATCAATATTAGCATTCCCTCTTCATGCAATTTCTCACCCTCCATCTTCTTGTTCTTATTTAGATGTGTCTCAGAGTTGATGTTTAACTGCTAGCTGAATCATGTGAGAATTCTCCTGTATATTCATTCAACCTGAACCCATTACTAGAGCTTAGAGCTATTGTACGCTAGGGTATTCTTTTACAGTAATACACACACAATAAGCCCATAACCACAGTGATTGTACATTATCATTTAACTAATTCCTTTGCGGTAGATTTGTTATGAACGATGGTTACCCTGAGAGACTATCGATGCCGTCCAACCTCTTTCCATAAACAATGCCTGTTTTTGCGGCCAATGGTCAAAAGAGAACTTCGAACCACACACATACACACACACACACACAAACTCCCCATTAGACACACATGAATGGGAGGGTGTTGAATGATACAGCAGTCTCACAGCCAATAGGGGTCCAGTTATGGGTACGTAACCTACTCACTGGCATTCCAAATGACAAGAAAACATATCGGGAACGGCCATACGACAGGTTTGAAGTTCTCTTTAGACCATAGGCCGCAAGAACAGGCATTGTCTTTGGTAAGAGGTTGGACGGCATCGATAGTCTCTCAGGGTAACCATAGTTTTTTTTCTTTCACTTCTATATTTTAATGAACTACGAGTAGGCCTACTTGCACAATATCGAGAGCTTATCTAGAAAAGGATATTAATATATCCATAGGCATGACGACTGCGTTGAGGAGGTCCAGGAGTGCAAGTATGATGCAGAATGATCCTTCCTCTTCCAATTGAGAGTAATTTATGAAGAGCACTGAAGAAGCACCTGCGTGAGGACCGCATCCTATAATCAGGGGCAGGAACGCCGAGACTGTAGTTTTACGGAAGATCAAATCCATTATGATGCTCAATATTATGACGACGTGCGTAGAGAAAGCCATGTAGAAGAGCACATTTTTATTCTCCAGTTCACAACAAATCTAACGCAATGGAATTAGTTAAATGATAATGTCACTATGGTTATGGGCGTATTGTTAAACGCATGGTTTGTTGCGTTCATTTCATATTATTATTATTAGCGTATGGCAAGGAAATTATATACATAATATATACAATATACAGTGTGGTCCACCAGCCCCTTATTTTTTTTGGAGGAAGGCAACCCAACTAACGCGTATATCACAGTCATCCTGAAAACATTAGAACCTGCTCCTTTACGTCCATTGTACAACTTTAACGTTGAGTACATCCTCGCGAATATAGTAGAAATTAATAGTGGCAGTGTTCTTTCAATGACCTCAAATATAATTCATGATTGAAACGATTAGAGCTCCGAATAACACTTTCTTACGTTTGAACAGGAAGTGTCGACGAATAGATTCAATAAGTGCCAGCAATACACCATGGCTCTCGGTAGCTACGGTGGCTAAATCAAGAATTGCTTGAGTAGCGTCAACGAAGCCGCATTGTAGTAGGTTCGAACGTGGAACTAGAACATTTTTTTTGCTTAATGTCGTTTATTGTGGATGTATTATGGACGCATATCTATCTGTTCCAACGAGTGATTTTTTATTTGGTCCTCAAAAGCACCGTACTTATCCGATGGTATGCAGCCAGATTGGACGACATAATAATCTGTAGAACGAAAGCAAGGTATCCTGTATATTCAACGTAGTTCGAAATTTTGACCACCTTTGTTTAAAGGAAAACTCCGACTCAGACGACAAATAGATTTGTTATGTGGGTAGGCTCACGAATAAATATATCTGACCGAAACTATAATTTCTTTCAACGGCGTCTGTACGAAAAGCGCTTGCTATACACTTACAATAATAGTTAGTGAGGTTTTAAGGGGCGGAACTACGAGGTCATCTGCCCCAAACATGCAGTAAATACAGATAATTATAACATTATTGGTTTTACGTCCCTTTTAACTGCTCTGGCTTTTAGATACGTCGGGGTGCCGGAAATTTTCTCCGAAGGGGATCTTTAACGTGCCAGTAAATCTCAAATGCCAGTTGACTGCGCCAGGATACTGCCCCCGTAATTGAATTATATATAGAGACCACGGTGGCTATTTTGGAAATTCTAATGAAAGTTATGGCTGTCATAGTTATGACGTGGGTAGTCATGACGTAAGCACGGATGACGCAGATGTTATGCCAGCAGGCTACTTGAGCTGAGATTCTCAGTGACGTCAGCATTTATTCGAGAAAGATCCAAGATGTACGACGCAGTCGCAGGAAACGTGGAATTCTGCTGAGGAAGAAAGTATGCTATTGGAGGGGAGGTTTGAACCAATGAACGATAGTCTGAAGGAAGACGGAGATTGCTAAAAACTATGGTATTTTTATTACTTTTTGGAATGCAGAATTGTGGAAATCCATTTGCAGTAGAGGCATTGTTCTGGAATTTTGGTGAAATTTATTTTCAGTTTTTGAATTTTGAAAATCCGTCATGTATTGACGAAGTTGGAACTTCTAGCGATGACGCAGTAACACGCGATGGAAGGGATGGATACGCCCCTAATGAAGTTCATAAAAGGCCTTGCGCAGAAGAGAGGAGCCTCATTCCTCATTCTCTCAGATTATCAATCGTCTGATAGTTCAATCGTCAGATCTCAAATAGTCATTTCAGTGAAACGTCGAGTGAGATTAGTAGTGAAAAAGTCGTCTTTATAACGCGTGGCGAAGCCACTGCAATAAACGAGAGTCGAACATACAAGCAGTGCAGGTTTACTGTGTGTAAATCTAGGTGAAGTTGAAACGCACATTATAACGCTTCTACAAGATTAGCTGTGAACAGTTAGCGGTCGCCTATAAGCTAATTCTCTTGTGCATTGCTACAGTAAGGAGTGTAGAAAAGTTGAACAATTTCGAGGAAGTATTTTGGAAGTTATTGATAATTTTAGACGACTGACAAAAGTGATTTTCTCGCTACATGAGAAGCACTTTGTATCGCCAGAATATACGCGACGGCTGACACGGCTAGTGAAATAGGGAGACTTCAGATTGCTCTTGTGACACAACGCTACAGTATTATGGAACAGTTTAATATGGCAGTTTGTTCTTCTATTACCATAACCGAAGAGAAGATGGAAGGCTAAAGGACTTAATGCAATTGGGACATATTTCAACGGAGTAAGATAGCAGCATGGAACTTCGCTAATTGCTATTCCACACAAGCGAACATGTGGTGAACAAACACCTACACCCATGTTTCGTGATTAAAGGCTGAATACTATCAAACAGCAATAGAAATGATTTCATACTTTCTGAATATGAATATTTCTTCGGAAATTTATACAAAAACTTCATGGCGATTTTCAACTGGAACTTCAGGGATTTTTCAAGAGAGGTCAGGGTTGTCCCGACTCACAAAGAAGATTATTGCCGGAAGGATGTCGTTCGTCTTCGTGAAGCAGTTCGATTCTCCGAGGGTGCTGTTTCTTGTTTCGAGGATGGAGCTCAGCTTTAACTTGGTGAAATGGATCCATCAACAGTCTTCTTTGGGGAATTTTCCTCTGGAACGTCAATCGGCAGATAAGGTAGTCGTGAACGTTTATTGTATTTGAGTTTCTTAGCAATATTTGAGCAACCATTTTTCCCATATTTTTGTCTTCATGTATTTTGCCCTATATTTTGTTTGAGATTCCTATTCTCAGTACACCTTGATTAGTTATGCCTTTTTCGACGATTTATTAAGACATTGTTATGTCATGGGCATAGTTAAACGATTTTGGATCAGTTGAGACTGATATTTAGATTTTTCAGTAATTTGCTTAATTTTTTTTTTTTTGTAGTCACGATTTGACTATAAGTTAATGATTTTCATGGCAGATTTAAATTCAGACAGCGTGTCACTTTATTAAAGTAATTCTACCCCAGTTTAATTACTTTGACCAATTTTCTGTCATCATCAAGAAGGAAGAACATTTAAATGATTTTAGAGCGTTAAAATCCAGTACGTTGTCGACGATCTTGGAAATACTAGTCGTTATTTGAATTGATTGCAACACAGACATTTATCGTCAGTTATGAACGATCATTGCATCATAGACAATTTTGTGAAAGATGAACTTTAATTATGAATTTTTGAATGCATTAAATTCGTAAACTTTTGTTAGGAATTTTTTCTCAATTAGAGATTTATATAATGATGTTTGCATTCCCCAGTCTAATTGGATTCTATTCGACTATTTTGCAGTTAGTCGCATTTTGTTTGATGATAGTATTTTTATACTACAATTCTTTGAAGATGTTAATCTTAAATTTTTATAGACCAGACAGGCGTATATAAGCGTATTCTCTATTAAATTTGTTTGTGATTGGCAAATTTTTACTTCATTTCGGTTCATGAATGAAATCCACGAAAGTTAAATGACAACAGTTTTGAAACAATTAATGATTATAAGAATTTTTAAGTGGAACTATGAATGTATAATCGATAGTGCAGCGGACATGTTGAAAGTCGCTGATGTATAATGCCCTTAAATAAATGAAGGAGATTCCCACAGTAATTAATGATGATAAAGATAGTGTTAGTGGAGGTTTTTGTAAAGTCTGTGGAAGATTTTGATACCGTATATTTTAATATATGATGAATTTTGGGCCTATTTTTAATGCAGTGTGTGCATTATTTTGTAAGCGAAGTATTTTCCGCTAGAGTGTATTGTCATAGTTCGTTGAAAATTAATCAAGTGAATTTGCTGTTATAATTAACAAGAGTTTTGAAAGAATTTGAGATAAGATTTTGAATGAAGATTACCGTCACAAATAATTATAATTATTACAACCTTTATTAAACCAGATTGTGACATTAAATGTATAACTAACCTTCATTGGTCGATTATATTAAACACGATTATGAATTTACCAACCGGATAAAACATGTGGTTCAATGTATTTCTTAAATTAATAATTTAAATAATTTAAATGTTGATATTGTAAATAATAAATGTAAATATCTTTGACAATAATGTGGAACGAAAGTAATGTTAAAGGCGTGTTTAAAATTTTTGTAATTATCTTCGACAATATTATAAACAATTTCTAATTGTTATAAATAATTTATGTGATTTTGATATAAACATTTAAGAGTGTGTTTCATACTCTAAACTATGCTTATTAAACATTTGGATGATAACTTAACAAGTTTAGGGATTGTCAGAAAAATCCAGTGGTATGTGAGTTAAGCATTTGAAAGATTTGCGTCAATATATATGAGTTGTCTTGTAGACATTTAAAGCTTTGAAAGGAGCTGAATTCTTACGCAGTGTGGCGTGACGAGTGAACCCCATTTGACAGGCATGCGCCAGGTTGTAGAGTAGACCAGCTGGCTCGACATCTGGTTATCAGCGGGCGAGGTCGATACTCTGGCCTTGCGCCTATTAATACAAGTGTCATGTTTATTAAAAGAAACCAAATGCTCTATATATGTCGTATCCTGACTTCCTCATCCAATCCAAATGTGTTTTGAATGTTACGTTATTTTGAGCTCATGGGAGCTAACATATTGTTTGATAACTTTGCAAGTCCTTTAGGAGGACGTAGTCAGATTGACATGGGCTACTGATAGCCACATTTATTTTGTTGAGTTGTTAAAATCATACTCTTTATTTGAAATAAAAGCTTTTGTACAGTTCAAAGTTCTCGTCTTCGGTCTGGTTCATTTTTAAATGTCATGGTCAAGATTATTGTGGGAGCATACTTTAGAGATCCTGTTGTCAACCCAATCCCCGAGATAATTTTTAAGAGGTAAGTAAAAGTAAGTATGAAACCCCGTCTATTTTGGTGTGTTCCACAATAATTTTCTTGGTAACTTCTGTGTCCAAACCTCGGTAGTATCTGTCAGTGCCATTTTCATTGATGTAGCTGAGCCGGTGCGATTGATTGTTGGCAATCCGATTGAGGGGGCGGATATCTGACAGCCTACTATCCGGGTAAACGGGAACCTGCAACCTTGGGCACAGCAAGCGAAAACGTTACCGCTGAGCCTCGCAGCAAGGCAGTAATTACAGAACGTGTCATATTATTATAAATATTGAACTACAGTGGAACTTGGATAATTCGAACTTCAAAGGACCAGTAAACAAATTCGAATTATACAAAAATTCTAATTAAGAGAGTTGTCTGAAAAGGGTGGAGAAAATATATTGTATTACGTTTACATAATGATTTACGTTCCACAAAGCAGATTAACAGACAACCTCAAAAGTTTCAAATGAAAAATAAAACCAAAATGTACTATTCACCTATTTAACGACAGTAGTAATCCAGCAATCTAGTTAAAGTCTTTGAGAAATCTACTGTTTTTCAAAAAAGTTTGAGATTCTTACCTGTTTCCTACAATTAAATCTCTCAGCAATCACAAAAGAATCTAACAAATTTGAGGAACGGAAATCAGAATCACTTACGTCATTTCTACTTAAAAAAAAGCGCTTAAGTTCTGTGATGTGGTTTGTTGCTTGGGCTGCACTCGGAACAGTTTTTTTTTTCGGGAACTTACCTAACTGTTTGGCTTCCGATCGGCTATTTACACTAAAAGCTTCGAATTATCCAAAATATAATTCGAATTAACCACGATTTTTAGCATTGATTGTATACAAAATGCTAGGGACCAAGAGAAAAATTCGAATTAAAGAAGTTCGAATTAGCCACGTTCCACTGTATTAAAATTCTAATTATCACGAATAGAGTCGCCTCCGTTCCGTAGTGGTCAGCGTGATTAGGTGCCACCCCGGACGTCCTGGGTTCGATTCCCAGTTCTGCCACGAAATTTGAAAAGTGGTATGAGGACTGGGACGGGGTCTACTCAGCCTCGGGTGGTCCAAATGAGTAGAGGGGGTTCGATTCCCACCTCAGCCATCCTCAAAGTGGTTTTTCGTTGTTTCCCACTTCGCCTTCGGGCAAATGCCGGGATGTTACCTACCGTACGGCCACGGCCGCCTCCTTCCCTCTTCCTTGCCTATCCCTCCCGATCTGCCCCTCCCTTCCCATCCCTCAATAGGACCCTGTTCGCTTTGCAGGCCGCCTGGGCGAGGTGCTTATCCCACCTCCCCAGTTGTATCCCCCAGACGAGATGTTTCAAGCTCCAGGACACTGCCCGTAGAGGCGGTAATGATGGGATCCCTCGCTGAGTCCGTGGGAAAACCTAACCTGGAGGGTAAAATCAACTAAAAATATAATAATTATAACGAATAGAATCCATCCTTGGTTTTGAACAGTATTTAGGGAAAATAGCCATTTAAATGAGACAAGAAAATAACTTTCCCTATCGTCTTCGTAGATAATGTGAACAAACCCCAGTTGAAATCTTGCTGTACGAGGTATGGAGGGTATGATAAAATAGTTAAAAA
Organism: Meconema thalassinum; assembly: GCA_946902985.2. Classification (NCBI taxonomy): domain Eukaryota; kingdom Metazoa; phylum Arthropoda; class Insecta; order Orthoptera; family Tettigoniidae; genus Meconema; species Meconema thalassinum. Next base: position 138,195,998 of record OX336400.1, read on the forward strand.
GAATTTAAAAGATCTGCCGTTGGATAGTCTTGAACCCGGGATCTTCGAAAGAGCGAGCGGACGCAATAACGCTTGCACACATTTCCAACACACTCTGGAGGTTTTTATTGCGCTTCTTATTAACGCGTATGGTAAAATAATCAATTATTACAGTTTGATCTTAAATATTGATTGGAATGCATTCATTCAGTACCTGGCATGTTTTCTAATTTACTTAAAGTAAGTTTCGCGACCACTTTACGTTAATAAGGCGACATAACTGCAAATAATGCCCTCAAACGACAGCCCTTCGGTTTTATTTCATACAACTTAGCGTCCAAAATGCTAGCGTGTGATACACTTCGGTCATACAAGCAGGTGTACTGACGAAGAGAACAGAATCATACAGGATTTTGTACCAGCGATCACAGCAGCTTCCTTGCCAGCGAGTGTCGTGTGATACGGGCCTAAAGATATGCTATGACTTTTTGTTAAAATTTCATAACAAAACAAGATGTTCGGTAAAGAACGTATTGTCTACTTTCTCCTAAATGCATGGGTATTGTTATAACTATTTGTCCTTTTCAAGGAGTATAATTGAATGTTGGTTGTAGTAGCTTCTTGAAATACAACGTGCTATACGGGTATTATACATGAATATGATGTGCCATTTGCTAGTGCTACCTCTGTAAAAAATGTCATTCAATTCGGTTTCACCGTGTTTGAATTGATGTGGGGAATCGATTTGCACACATACATGGCCGCTATCTGCAAACTATTTGGCTGATGACCTTGTAGTTCAGTCAAAAGATGCTTCCCACAAAAAGGTATGTTGTTGAAAAATTTGGTAGAGATCAAATGATTAGGTTGGTCGTAATTTGATTTAAGATTTTAACATTTGGGTGGCCGTCATTCCGTTTCCGTCAAGATGGCGGCGATATAAAACATGACACTGAGGTGGCCTTTGCTAGTGCTACCTCTGTACCAAACTTCGTTCCATTCGGTTTCACCGTGTTTGAAAAGCTAAGGGGAATCGATTTGCACACATACAAGGCCGCTATCCGCACATTATTGGTCTGATGACCTTGTAGTGTGGTCAAAAGATTCTCTATACATAAAGGTATGTTGTTGCAAAATTTGGTAGAGATCAGATTATTAGGTTAGTCCTAATTTGATTCACGCTCTTAACATTAGGATGGCCGCCATTACGTTTTCGTCAAGATGGTGGCAATATAAAACATGACACTGGAGTGCCCTTTGGTAGTGCTACCTCTGTACCAAATTTCATTCAATTCAGTTTCACCGTGTTTGAATTGATAGGGGGAATCGATTTGCACACATACATGGCCGTCATCTGCAAACTAATGGACTGATGACCTTGTAGTTCAGTCAAACTACGCTCGCCATACAAGTATATGTTGTTGCAAAATTTGGTAGAGATCGGATGATTAAGTTAGTCGTAATTTGATTTAAGCTTTGAAAATTTGGGTGGCCACCATTACGATTCCGTCAAGATGGTGGCGATATAAAACATGACACTGAGGTGTTCTACGCTAGTGCTACCTCTGTACCAAATTTCGTTCAATTCGGTTTCACCGTGTTCGAATTGATAAAGGGGGACAGACATTCAGAGTACACTCACTCAGACACACACACACACACAGACACACAGTCACACACACACACAGACACACAATTTTTGGCCATGTGTAGATCTCATAAGTCTACTTTCATCTTTGGCAAAAATTGAAAGTATGCTTATAATACCATGGGAATTTCTAAGGAATACGTATACTTCGATGCAAGCACTGGTGATCAGAATATCCTTCCATATGTTGTTGTTTTGTTTCATTTGAGGAGCTAGAACATCGCGGCCATTTAGCCCCGTTTACTTGGGTGTGTGTGTGTAGAATTTGTCTGATAACCTGAGTTATTGCGGGCTTGTAATGATGTGTGTATTTGCAATTAAGGATTGGGAAGGAGGCAGCCGTGGCCTTAAGATAGAATCCGTCCCGGAATTTGGCCGGAGTAGAAGTGGGAAACCACGGAAAACCATTTCCAGGGTGGCTGAGGTGGGAATCAAACCCACTTCTTCTCATATTTGCTTCACGAGGCTACGTGTACCCAATTTCAGCCCTCAGACAAGTATTACATTTCTTGGCAGAGCTGGAAATCGAACCCGGACCACCGGAGCAACACTTCGATATGTTATGTTAATATTCATGCCAGTTTTTTAGTTTTCTGCCATTGCAGGTCACGTGGCACATCGTACCAATTCGATCGTATTTTCTTTATAAATCATCAAAATTCAACGTACTCTTCACAAAAATACGTCTTAAGGCAATAAATGTGGCAATGTAGTTACATCCCAACTAAAATGAAATGTGGGTTTTCGTTCAAAAAAGTATGCCTACTACTGGATTCGAAGCACCGTTCTACCCGCTCGCGCCCACCACGTACGGTCAGGCTTTAAAACTCTCAGCCACCAACACATGGAATATACAGCACGCTAAACGTGCAGTTGTTACTGTAGCCGTCCCATCTCAAACGTTTAAGTTCATGTCAAAGTCTTCAATCACGGTTTATGGTGTTGATTTAACTTTTTACTATTACAGATCACGTGGCGTAAGCTATTACTTCGATCGTATTGCGTGTGTGTGTGTTATTTCAAGGAGCAGTAAGTCATATGTTAGTAGAATGGGCCATAGTATTTGGCGGGGAAAAGTTTAAGGTCGGTTTTTCTTTGCTAGACCCATGACTCAATTACATAGCTGTCACACAGTCAGAGCGCAGAGGAATATCGACCATCGGGAGAATTGAGATGTTAGTTGGGTTTCATAAAACTAAATAATAAGGGGCGGGTGGACCACACTGTATACACAATAACCAAAAAAACATTGATTCACGTCAGGCATTAGAGTTATCCATTATAGCTGAATGTCCAACTTTTGAACCCACTGCAGTGCCTCCGCTGTTGGTGATACAAAGTCTTCCAATCTACCTGGATAAGCCCGTAGTTGACACTCGCTTAAAATGTGGGGAATGGTCTGGCGAGGGGCTCCACAATCACATTCTGGAGAAGGTACAACGTTCCACTTATAGAGGGAACCCCTGCACATTCCATGACCTGTCCTGATCCTGTTCAGTCTGGACCAAGTTGCACGCTGTAGTTGGAATCCGTTAGCAATTTTTTCCCCTCTGAAGATGTTATGTAGGGGCAAGTCAGTAGAGTTATTCCAGCGGCCTTTCCATTCCTCCAATGCATCGAAGTTGGTGGATGTCTTCAGCGCTGCATCACAAAGAGGTGGATGTCGTGATTTTAATCTTTGGAGACTAAGAGCTGGTATGTCGCCTAGAACAGGTAGCAGATGATTCTTGCAGATCTTGTTGTACTCTCGAACAAGAGCACTGGATCTTCATAAGTCAGGTGGCATTATACCAGACAATAGTGGGAGCCAGTGGACTGGAGTTGGTCTGATGGTGCCAGATATAAGACGCATGCTGGTATTCAATTGTGGGTCAATATACTTCGTATACGGGCTATTAAGCCACACTGGAGAACAATAGTCGGCAGTAGAGAAAACCAGTGCTAAGGCTGAAGAGCTCAGGATGTTCGCAGCAGATCCCCAAGTAGTACCAGTTACCTTCGTTCATTTCATAGTCCACTGAGATATCGCTAATAGAGCGAACAAATAGCCGTCTTATTAGCTATTTGGAGTGATTATCTAGATTCCAAGGCAGGCAGCATGTTCACCGATCCCACTTCATATAGCATAGGCCCTAACATTTTTTTAAAATAAAGGGTTATGATTGGTGGAAGAATGAGCTAGATCTGATTCAGACTCTCGTCTACAGATAGCGCGCCACTCGCGTTTACAGAGAACGAGAGAGAGCAACAGCTGATGTACTACTGTCGACCAAAGTATTATGTGCACTCGAGTTTGAAGGTTGTTTGTGAAGTAACCAATAGACCTACAAAAAATCCAATAACGTCATCATTTTCGTCGTTCTATTTTGCGTTAGTTCATGGAGGTTCGGATTTTTTAATTTATACTTTAATATTTTTTATCGCAGTTGGAACACAAAAAGTGCACGTTTTTAAGCGTGTTTCAACCATGCGTCATATTTAAGAATTATTATCTCAAAAACCCGTTATCAGATCGAATCCAAATTTTAACACAATATACATTGGAATGTTGTATAACTGGTTTATTAACTTCAAAATTGTGTGTGTCCAAGAACCAAAGTTGTTATCATTTTTGTAAGGTAACTTTTTCTCGGCTCGGGGTGGTTGGAAAATGTAGTTCTTGGTTGCGTTGTAATCGTTATACATCAAAACGTTATGCTGTATGATTGTGAAATACGTAAACTAATTCACTTATTTTATATCGGTTTGTATTTGTACGAGGAAATAAACACATGGTTCACCAGCTAGCTGCTCCGCGAACAGCTGTACAACGTTGCCGAAATGGTGCCCACACGCATCATGGCGCGTCTCGCTCGGAGGTGATGGGCTCCATCTCAGCAACGCTGTACAGCTTTTGCTGGAGCGGTTAGCTGTTGAACCATGTGTAATTTCCTTGTACAAATACAAACCGATATAAAATAAGTGAATTAATTTACGTATTTCACAGTCATACAGCATAACTTTCTGATGTGTAACGATTACAACGCAACCAAGAACTACATTTTCCAAACACCCCGAGCCGAGAAAAAGTTACCTTACAACAATGATAACAACTTTGTTTCTTGGACACACAAAATTGTGAAATTAATAAACCAGTTATACAACATTCCAGTGTATATTGTGTTAAGATTTGGATTCGATCTGATGACGGGCTTTTGAGATAATAATTCTTAAATGTGACGCATGGTTGAAACACGCTTAAAAACGTGCACTTTTTGTGTTCCAACTGCGATAAAAAATATTAAAATATAAATTAAAAATCCAAACCTACATGAACTAACGTAAAATAGAATGACGAAAATGTTGATGGTATTGGATTTTATGAAGGTCTATTGGTTACTTAACAAACAACCTTCAAACTCGAGTACACATAATACTTTGGTCGACAGTAGTCGGCGCAGAAATTATGTGCACCCGAGTTTGGAGATAAATAGCAACACAATCGAAAGACCTACAGGAAAACAAGTGACATCACCTTTTTTCTTGTTTATTTCTGCGTTGATTGATGGTAAAGGCAGTTTCTAGGAACTTATTTTAATATCCCTTACGGAAGGTACAACGAAAAAAGTACCAGTTTATTGCGGGATTCGAGCGAAGTGTCGATTTTAGAGATTCACAACTCTTAACTCAGGTGTGCTACAGCACCCAACGTTGGGTATGTGTTAGTCAGATGTGTTTTCTGTGTATATGTAAAGTTTCAAAATTTGATCTCCAACACAAACAACGAAACAATCAATTATGTGAAAGGATCGTATTTCGAAACTGGACTGTTAGGGACCTACGCCTAACAGGTGTAGGTTTAACCAATTACAACATTTCACGGCCTTATGTATCAAAGCTCTCAACAACAAGAAACACAAAAGTCATGGAGTAAGGAGTAATCGTCCGTGACATCCTCCCACCTTTGATGCTAATCAAACACAATGTTCATAAACAGAGACGGGAAGGCATTTTAAAACTCTTCTTCCACTCATGGTGAAGTTGCGACTTCTGAGACTTACTGCCTCCGGAACTGCACCACTAAGTAAGGGCACCTCCTCACTCCCACCTCCTGCCTCCAAAGGATATAGGTGCCTCGTAGCTCGGAGGAGTTCTCCTGAGGATGTTTTTACCCTAACTACTCGGTTCTTTTTGTCTTTACCTGGAAGTGTAGCTGTCACTCTCCCCAGGGGCCAGTCAATCCTTCTCTTGTCATCACTACCTATGATGACTACATCTCCTACCTTCCACTGATGGTCAGACTCCTTGCCCGATGAACCGCCTAGAAGGTTACCCAGATACTCCAGTCGGAATCTCCTCTTCAGCTCCCCCCTTAGCTGTTGAAGATATTGAAACCTTCTGGTGAGATTAACTTGATCTAGCATGTCTAAATCAGGAGTGCCAACCACGGGAATGTCCTGAAGAAACATTGGTGGAGTCAGAGGTACCAATTAATCACAGTCTTCTGAAATGTAGGTGAGGGGCCTTGAGTTGATTACCGATTCACCATCAGCAATCACAGTCAATAGTTCTTCATACAGTATGTCAAGATAGCTTTGCCTAAAACACGCCTTAATAATTTCTTGACCATTTGCACAATACGTTCCCAGAATCCACCCCACCAAGGGGATGAAGGAGGACTAAATTTCCACTTGATTCTATTAGCTGATACTTCCGCACACCATTTTTTCCAGTCAATGAAGCCAAACAAATTGTTGGTGCCAACAAAGTTTGTCCCGTTGTCACTATAAATCACACGAGGCCTCCCTCGTCGGGCTATGAAACGCCTAAGAGCTAACAGAATCCCTGCAGTGGACAAAGTCATGACTAATTCAAAATGGACCGCTCTCACTACGGCACATGTAAAAATCACAATCCAAGCCTTGTTCTTGCATTTTAAGTCCACCAAGGTCCACTCCCACTACCTCAAATACACCTGCATCTCTAACACGATCTTCTGGAAGGGCTGGCGTTTCCGGAATTGTCTCTTCCATTTCAAATCTCCTGCACTGGGTACACTTCCTGATGACTTTGCGAATGGTTCTTCTTCCCTTTGATATCCAGTAGTGCTCCCTGAGTATAGCGAGTAAAATCTGAACACCAGCATGAGAGGCTCTCAAATGATGATCTCTGATTATCATCTCAGTCAAAGGGTGCTTTGATGAAAATGAAACCGGCGCACGGAAATCATATTCATCCTTTCTGTTGGTAATTTTTGTCGTAATCCTGAAGAGACCCATCTGGTCTTTAAAAGGGCAGAATGTTTTCTGGTTGTCCCTTTCAGTAAACTTCTCTTCCTGAACAAATTTCAGCAGTCGTTTCTCTGCCACTGAAATTTCAAGACAATCTAATTGTGAAGCAACATTTTTCACTACGTCTATCCTGGCATGGTCGCCAATATTTTGTTAGGGACCTACGCCTAACCGGTGTAGGTATAACCAATAAAACAAATTGAATGAAACGCTCAAGACTTCTCATAAGAAAACTTTATATTCTGGTAACCACCATTACAACATTTCACGGCCTTATGTATCAAAGCTCTCAACAGCAAGAAACACAAAAGTCATGGAGTAAAGAGTAATCGTCAGTGACAGGACTCTTGGGTTCGTTGTAGGTAATCTGTGGTAGTAATCCACATATAATAACCGTTTGCGAATATGTAACTATACGTGATCTAAATAAAGGGGTTTAGTATATATGGATTGATATTTATTATGCGGTAATGTCGATTTCAGTTTATGTTAGTTCATTGAATTAAGAAGTCACGTCCAGAGGTTCGGTAAAAATGAGGTCTTATTCCTTCTAATCGTTAGGTTTAAGAGCCAAGTAAGATAAAAAGTCACTATTATTTTGTTGTTTTGATATAAGTCAATACAGTACATCTGTGTGCACATGCACACTCACGTAGAACAGGCGCGTATACAAAGTGTATATAAAAAGGCAAATGTTACGCACTCATCACCATATCTCGGTGACTCAGGACGTAGCATTTATTTTTTCACGTGGGCTGCTTTAAGGTTTTGGGGAAGAATGTACAAATATTCAGTGATTCGCAAACTGCATTGCACTCTCACAACATGAATCCAATAAGATAACAACTCAGCATTACCACCACACCTACCTCTTCTGAACTCGAGTACTTCTATGATCTATTTTCTTTTAAATCTCTTTATCCTCGGCTTCACCCACGGACTATGCGAGAGATCATTCCTCTACCGTCACAAGGATGGTGTCTGGGACCTGAACACACTTTGATAGCAGATACAACTGGGGATGGCGACCGCTAACTTGGGTCTAATTAAGGAAGGGTCAGAAGGTGTAAGGCAAGGCTGGAACGTATCACCCATACTTTTCAATCTTTACATTGAACAAGCTATCAAGGAAATTGGAGACAAATTTAAAGTGGGTTATTCAAGGAGAAATAATTTCAACTCTGAGATTTGCTGATGGCATCGTCATTTTGGCCGACAAGCCTGAGGATTTGAATGAGTTTTTGAATGGCATGGACTGTGTCTTGAGGAAAGAATTCATGATGAAAATTAATAAATGTAAAACAAAATATTGGAATGCAGCCGAAATACTGTAAATCAGAAACCTCGGTGGACATCAGATTGGCAGGTGAAAAGCTAAAGGAAGTAGGTGACTTCTGTTACTTAGGAAGCAAAATAACCAGTGATGGACTAAGCAAAGAGGATATAAGAAGTACATTGGCTCAGGCAAGGAAAGCATTTCTACAGAAAAGGAATCTGTTGACATCGTTTATAGATTTTGATATTAGGAAGTCATTCTTGAAAGCCTTTGCCTGGAGCGTGGCGCTCTATGGAAGTGAAACTTGGACTATTGGTGCAGCAGAAAAGAGGAGAATTGAAGAGTTTGAAATGTGGTGTTGCAGGAGAATGATGCAGATCAAATGGGTAGATAGGGTAACAAATGAAAAGGTATTAAGACGAGTGGGAGAGGAGAGATATTTCTGGCGACTGCTAATGAAGACACCCAGGATTAGCAAGCTTAGTTATGGAAGCAGGCTGTGGATTTTCATTTTTTTCTGTTATGGAAGGAAGGGTCGAGGACAAGAACTGTAGGGGTAGACCAAGGTTAGGATATGTTACACACATTGCCTCGGACGTAGGGTGTGGTAGCTATGTAGCTATGTAGAGACGAAAATATTAGCTCAGGACAGGGAGGCATGGAGTGCTGCATCAAACCAGTCAGAAGACTGGAGACTCAAGCAGCAACAACAACAGCAACAACAGGGGAGGGATTATGGAACGAAGTCTGTTGAAAGGAACCGTCCCGGCATTAGTTGGGGGTGAACGTGGGAAACCACGAAAACCATTTTCAGGACGGTTGAGGTGGGATTCAAACCCACACTCTCCCAATGCCAGTGAGGCATGAACTAGTGCGTTAGCGCTCACGGCCACCATGGCCGGAAATAAATAGGCAGAAAAACTAACGAAAATAGCGGTTATATCTTATACAAAAATTATAGATATAATATCCTATGTGATATTCATACTAATATATAAAAATGAGATGGTGTTTGTCTGTCTGTGTGTTACTCAAGAACCACTGGTCCGATTTAAATGAAATTTTGCATGGATGTAGCTGATTTGCCTGGTTAACATACAGGCTAATTTTGATTTAGATATTTTGTACTATTTAAAAATGGTGACCATTTTAGTGACGTCACTACACCCTTTGGTTTCAAAATTTCATATTTCCAATTCAAATAAAAAGAGAACGCTAAGAAATAGCAAACTTTTGATGGCATATAGGCTACGAGGTTTAAAATTTAATTTTCTATCTGAAAGGTCCTTATCACGTTTTGAGTATCTCCAACGGTTAGCGAGTAAAACCTAATGTTGTGCTATAAAATACGGTCAACGCCGAGCTATGTTAGTATAAGTTAGTCCCTACATGAACTGTTTAATATATTGAGGTGGTTTGTGGGGTCTGAAACGAGGCGTGATGATGAGTCTAATTTTATTCTCTTATAGTGCCGGTTATTGTATGTAAGTATTTGGAACTATACCCTGTTTTACAATGTTATAATGGTTTCTACTTTTCACGGTATTTCTTCTTACTGTTTATAGATTTGTGTTTTGTTAACTGAATATTTCTATTGGCCAATATTTGTCCGCTTTTTGTCGTTTTTAACCACGGTAGGTGAGTGGTCAACGTGTCGGTCTACTAACCTCAAGCTTGCCTGTTCGCTCTTGGCCGTGGTAAGTGATTTTTGAAAGGTGGCAAAAATTGCGACACCCTGTCATACGATGTTGGCATGTCAAGGAACCCATTTCAATTCAGTGGTAATATTAATCTTGGGAGTTTCCGCCAACACAAAGTTCCTAATTTCTCTACTAGAAAGCGCTATAGTGTTCAAGGAGCTTAGATATCTAACTTCCTGGACTTTCATAGTGCTTCAAGGAACAACGAAATTCGACATGGAAGCTACCCTTTAAGTGTCAAATGACAAAGCTTGCACCCGGCACCCGAGGTCATACGATATTATTATTATGATTATTATTATTATTATTACCATGATCAGAAACCCAAATTCACAGACTAATGTGTCGTACTCTACCGACTGTCACATTAGTTTATTTAGTTTTCATAATTACTCATACTGCAGAATTGGGCAAACTTATTTCAATAAAGTTAGTATTTTGCCTTTCACGGCCAATGAAACCCCGCACAAAACACGGCGTAAACCTAGAAAAGTTGCTGAGTTTTAATTGCTTGGCCCTGAAATTCAATATACAATCATTTGTGAGTCTTTATAGGGAGGTGAAAGACTGTTTGAGCGTTTAGCTCTCGCAGTAAAGTACCGGAGGTGTTCTAGATAAGAATTGAGGTATCGCGTAGTTTGCTACTCCTTTCGTGGTCCGCAAATGGACCACAAGCGCTCGCTGATGAACCATCTCGGAGTTACTAGGCAAAATCTCGCACAAGCCACGGCATAAACTTAGAAAATTTGCTGTGATTAAAACTGATCTTCTTATTATTACTAGGGATGATTAAAGTTTGTTTTGTTACTGTTACTCTTTATCATGACATGATACGTAGTTTCCGCAATATTACTTACTGCGGATATGATAATTGCTACCAAGTTTGATGTATATTTAGCATACTGTTTATATGTTTAAATATTATGAAGACGTTAAACGATAGGTGTTCAATATTTAAGAAAGGTTATTTGAATTTTACTACATAGAAGCTGATATTTATTTGCAATATATAAACGCACTTTCCTACCTACAAAGCGAAGGCAGACAGGTTTTTCTCCGGATACTCCGGATTTCCCTGCCACAATTTCATTCCAGCAACAATCTCCACTATCATTTCATTTAATCTGTCATTCATTTAATCAATGCCCCGGGGAAGTGCGACAGGCTTCGGCAGCCGGCACAGTTCATATCCTCGCCGCTAGATGGGGGTTGCATTCATTCCATTCCCTGACTCGGTCGGTCGACTGAAAGCAAGCTGTGGATTTTCACTTTCCTACCTCTGATTAATAATTGGGTGAGTGAAAATGCATGTAGTCTACACATGTAGTTGGTAACAAGGAATTAACATAACTACATTACGAATGAAAATGAAAATCCACAGCCTGCTTCCAGTCTCCGACCGGGTCAGGAATGGAATGAAAGAAGCCCCCATCTAGCGGCGAGGATATGAACTGTGCCGGCTGCCGAGGCCTGACGCACTCCTCTGATGCAATGATTAAATGAACGACAGATGAAATGAAATGATAGTGGAGAGTGTTGCTGGAATGAAATTTTGACAAAAAACAAAAAATCGAACGATTCAGCCAATAATGCTGTTTTCAACGTATATGTATAGACTACCTTACTGTTAAATAGGAATTAACTAACTAATCGTTAGTAAAGAGTTGGTATAATAATAATAATAATAATATCGTTTGGCCTCGGTGCCGGGTGCAAGCTTTGTTAATTGACACCCAGAGGACAGCTTGCGTGTCGAATTTAATGCTCCTTGGAGCGCTATGAATGTCAAGGAGGTTAGACATCTAAGCTCCTGGACGCTATACCGCTTTCTAGTAGAGAAATGAGGAACTTTGTGTTGGTGAAAAATCCCGAGATTAATGTTGCCATTATGAACACATCCTACTGAATTCAAATGGGATCTTTAACATGCCAACAACGTATGACATGATTATCGTGATTTTTGTCGCTTTTCAAAAATCTTTTACCCTGGCCAGGAGCGAACCTGCAATCATGGGGTTGGTAGTCCGACACTATAAACACAAACCCACCGTGGCAAGCAAAGAGTTGGTGAAGACGGCCCTTAGCCTACTACAGTAACTTACTAACTCACTTTCCTAACATATTTACCCAGCCTACTTACTTACCTACAGTACTTAGCTTAGTTACTTACTCATATACTAACTTACCCTACTTACTTGTTGCAGAAAAAAAACGACCGTGACAGGACTCGAACCTGCAATCTTCGGATCTGAAGTCCGACGCCTTATCCATTAGGCCACACGGTCCCATCCACTGGTCGGCAGTTCCGCTAGTAAGTCATAATAGCCAATTATCTCTTGTGCAATCAAGACCAACATATCTGGAAATACGATATTTAAGCTAAAATTATTCGTTTCACTCGTCCAGAAAACGGGAATCGGTAAATCTAGAGTTCACGTCTCTGAGCAGTCTAACATATTTCAGGGCTCTTTCATGCAAATAGAACATTCGGAGTTCTGAGCTTAGCCTTTATTACATGTTCTATACAGATGATTCTAAAATATTTTAGAATCACCCTGCATATTTATTTACACATTTACTTATCTACTTACGGGTAGATGACCTCGTAGTTCCGCCCCTTAACACAACAACTACTAACACTACTTACGGGTAGCGTGATGGCGCAGTGGCTTAGCTGCTAGTCCTTCACCCGGACGGCCGGGGTTCGAATCCCGGTGACAGCTGGGTGGAATTTTCATTTGAAAAATAACGTGGCATCAGGAAGGACATCCGGCCTTGAATCCCCGGGCAAACTCAAAGTGAGCCTGGTGGCTCCGATGACCCCAATTAATTGGGAAAAACCAAAGAAAGAAACTTACCTACTTAGCTTCCGTACTTATTTACTTAACCTATTTACTTCCCTATCTATTTAGCATACTTCCTTAACTTTCTAGCCTACTTACCTGCTTAGACTTTATTATTACCTTTGCCTACTAACTTACCTGCTTAGCTTACCTACTTAACCTATTTACTTACATACCGGTGTCGTCTCCGTAGCGTAGCGGTTAGCTGCCGCCCCGGAGGTCCTGGGTTCGATTCCCGGCTATGCCACGAAATTTGAAAAGTGGTACGAGGACTGGAACGGGGTCTACTCAGCCTCGGGTGGTCCAAATGAGTAGAGGGGGTTCGATTCCCACCTCAGCCATCCTCGAAGTGGTTTTCCGTGGGTTCCCACTTCGTCTTCGGGCAAATGCCGGGATGGTACTGCCCCCGTAAATTGAATTATATTGAGACCACGGCGGTTGTATTGGAAAATATGAATTAAGTTATGGCTGTCATAGTTGTGACGTGGATATTTATGACGTAAGCACGGATGACGCAGACTTCATGCAAGTAGGCTGCTTGAGCTGAGATTCTTGGTGACGTCATGAGTTTGTTCGAGAAAGATCTGAGATTTACGACGCAGTCGCAGGGAAACATGGAATTGTGCTGAGGAAGAAGTTACGCGATTGGAGGAAAGACTCGAACCAATGAACGATAGTTTGGAGGGAGACGGAGATTACTGAAACTACCTTATTTAATTATTTTTGGAATGCAGAATTGTGGAAAACTATTTTCAGTTATGGCATTGATTTGGAATTTTGAAGAAATTAATTTTGAGTTTTTGAAATTTGAAAATCCGTCAAGTATAGCCAAAGTTAGAAATTCTAGCAATGACGGAGAAACAAGCTATGGAAGGGATGGATACGCCCCTTAAGAAGTTGATAAAAGGTCTTGCACAGCAGAGAGAAGCTCTCATACCGCATATATATATTTCTGATGTCATATAGTCGTTTTCGAGTGAATAAGTGAAGCAAGTCGTCTTTAGCGTGTGGCAAAGCCCACCGCATTGAACGAGCACGGAGCAGTGCCGCAGTTCCATTTTACGGTGATTGAAACTAGGTGAAGTTGAAACGCACACATTAACGAGTCTACAAGATAATATATCAAGAGTTGACTAATGCCTTCAAGCTAATTCTATTGTGCAGTACTATAGTAAAGTGTGTAGGAAGGTTGAACATTTTCAAGATTATAATTTGGAAGATATTGGCATTTTAAGACGGCTGACAAAAGTGATTTTCTCGCCACCTGAGAAGCACTTTTATAACATCACATTCTACGCTACGGCTGGCACTGGTATTGCAACCGTGATACTTAAGATTGCTTTTGATGATATAACGCTACATTCTACGATGCAACAATATAATATGGCAGTTCTTTCAACTATTATAACGGAAATGGAGATGGAAGGCTAAGGACTTTAATGCAATTGGGACATATATCAATGGAGTGAAATAGCAGCATGGAACTTCGCTAATCGTCTTTCTACAAAAGCGAGCATGTAGTGAATATCCAACTACACTCATGCCTCGTTGTCCAACGCTGAATTATATCAAATTGCAGTGGAAATATTTTCATACTCCACGAATATGAATATTTCTACGGAAATAACTGCAATAAACTTCATGGCGAATTTCTGCCAGAACTTCAGGGAACTTTCAAGAGAGGCCAGGGTAGACCCGGCTCACAAAGAAGAGTTTTGCCAGAAGGATGTCTATAGTATACACGGAGAAGTGCAATTTCCGGAGGAGGAAGCAGTTCTATTCTCCGAGGGCGCTGGTTCCAGGTTCGAGGTCGGAGCACATCTTTTTGGTGAAATGGAACTATCAGCAGTCTTCTTTGGAAGATTTTCCTCTAGAACTTCAATCAACAGATAAGGTAGTCGTGAACGTTTCTTGTTTTATTTGAGTCATTTAGCGATATCTGAGCAACCATTTTTCTCATATTTTCTGTCCCATATATTATGTCCCATATTCTTGCTTGATATTTCTGTACTCAGTACACTTTGAAGAGTAATGCCTTTTTCTACGATTTATTAAGACATTGTTATGTCATTGGCATAGTTAAATAATTTTGGATCAGTTGAGACTGATAATATATTCTTTCAGTAATTTGCATATTTTTGTAGTCACGATTTGACTGTAAAGTTAATGATTTTCTATGGCAGATTTGAATTCAGACAGCGTGTCATTTTATTAAAGTAATTCTTTTCAGTAAATTACTTTGACCAATTTTCTGTCATCCCCAAGAAAGAAGAATAATTAAAAGATTTTTGAGCGTTAAAATCTATTACTGTATCGACGATCTTGGAAATACTAGTCGTTTTACGAACATGATTGCAACGTAGACATTTATCATTGCATTATAGACAATTTTATGAAATATGAACTTTGATTACGATTTATTGAATACACTATAGTAATGAACATTTGATAGGAATTTTTCCCAATACTAGATTGGAACAATAATGTTTGCATTCCAAAGTCTAATTGTATTCTATTCGACTATTTTGCAGTTTAGATGAACTTTGATTGAAGATAGTATTTTTATACTACGATACTTAGGAGATATTAATCTCAATTTTGATAGACCAGAGAGGCGTGTATAATCGTATTTGCTATTAAATTTATTTGTGATTGGCAAAATTTTACTTCATATCGATTCATGAATGAAACCCACGAAGGTTAAATAAAATAACAGTTTGATACAATGAATGAATATAAGAATTTTTAAAGTGGAACTATGGATGTATAATCGTTAGTTCAGTGGACGTGTAAAAGTCGCTGATGAATAATGCCCTTGAATAAGTGAAGGAGATTCCCACAGTAATATTAATGATGTTGAAGAATTTGTAAGTGGAGGTTTTTGAATATATTGTGGAAGATTTTTATGCCATATATATGGAAATATATGATGAATTCTGGGCCTATTTTATGCAATTTTGTGCGTTTGAGCGAAGTATTTTTCCGCTGAGTTTATTGTCCAGGTCCTTTGAAAATTAATCATGTGAAGATACTGTTAAAATTAACAAGAGTGTTAAATAATTTGAGATAACGATTTTGAATGAAGGTTACCGTCACAAATAATAATAATAATTATTAAAATTTATTAAACCTGAATATAAGCTTAAATATAACTAACCTTCATTGGTCGATTATATTAACCTGATTTGAGTAATTATCAACCGGATAAACGTGTGGTTTAATGTATTTCTAAAATAAATAATATTAATATTGTAAATAATTATGTAAATATCTTGAATAATAATTGGAAATGAAAGGAATTAATTGAGGCGCGTATATATTTTTCAATTGTCATTTGACAATATTATAAACAATTTATAATTGTTATAAATAATTAATGAGCATTTGTTATAAACATTAAGAGTTCTGTTATGATACTCTAAACAACACTAATTATACATTTGAATTATGTAATTAAACAAGTTTTGGGATTATTAGAGTAATCCAGTAACATTTGATTGGAGCATTTAAAAGATTTGCGTGATAATATTTGAGTTGAGTTGAGGACATTTAAAGTGCTTGAAAAGGAGCTAGGCTCTGATGTTACGAGCATATGCTAATGTTGGCTGGACAGGTGGGTCCACTTGACGACGTAGGCATGCGACATGGCGCAGCTGGCCTGACAACTGTATGTTAGAGGCCAAGGTCGACTACATAGCAGGCTTGCAGTTATAAATAAAGTGTGATGTTTATGAAAGAGGAAAACAATTGCTACATGTCTCGTCCCAATTCCCTCATCCATTCCAAGTGTATTACTATTATTACGTTCTTTATAAGCTAGTAAAGCTGAGATTTTGTATGTAACGTCTACAAGTCCTACAGAAGGACATGAATATATTGACAATGGCTTCTGATTGCCACGTGTATTTTGTTGAATTTTGTTAGAATCATTCCCTTTATGTGAAATAAATCATTGTACAGTTTAAGGTTTCTTGTTTCCGTCTTGGGGCCGATAACCTAGATGTTAGGCCCCTTAAAACAACAATTATCATCATCATCATCATCATGTTTCCGTCTTGGTTCATTTTAAATATCATGGTGGAGGTTATTGTGAGGGCATACTTTAAGTGATCCAGTTGGCAACCCATACCTGAGATTAATTTGAATAGGTAAGTAAAGGTAAGTATGAATCCCCGTATATTTTGGTGTGTTCCACAATAATTTCTTGTTAACTGCTGTGCTCTAATCTCGGTAGTATCTGTCAGTGCCATTTTCATTGATGTAGCTGTGCCGGTGCGATTGATTATTGGCAATCCGATTGAGGGGGCGGATATCTGACAGCCTACTATCCGGATATCGGGGACAGTAGGATTGGCGACCCTAAAACGTGGGGATCGATCAATAGGATTGGCTCGTTTGGCTCGATTGGCTCGATTGGCTCGATTGGCTCGATCAATGGGATTGGCTCGATTGGCTCGATTGGCTCGATCAATAGGATTGGCTCGATTGGCTCGATTGGCACGATCAGAAGGATTGACACCGCAATTCGGTGGGGCACGATCAGCAAAACATTGGATTACCAAGTTATTGCAGTAGAATTGGCACCGCAATTTTGTGGAATGTTCGAATAACATTGGATTACCAAGTTATCGATGTCAATGGGATTGTGAAGACTCAAATAAAGAGGTTGATTCTTTGTTAGATGTCTTGGCCAATTGTAGAATTTGAGAGTGTGATTATATAGGGATTAAATGTTGTGTTGTATTAGGAAAATTACACTCAGAATAGATCAGATCTTATACAACTTGAGAGAGGTTAAATAGGCTGGAAACTTAGAAAAATCGCCTATGATCTGGAGTCTTATTTTATTTGACCGGCTTATGACATGTTTAGTCATATTAAAGATAAAACTAAACTATTTGGATTGTAAATGTAAATTATTTGTGTTAGGATATTTTAAAATGAACCAAAGAAATTTGAACATGTGCTTGAGTTTATTTCAACATGAAGTGTCTACGAAGGTTAATTATAAGTTAATTATAAGTTAGATTTAAGACAGAAAATTGCTCAAACTTATATATGGTGAAAGATGTTGCTCAGATGTTGTTATTTTGCTCTGTTTGATGTAGGTCCCTAAAGCAGTCTATTATTGAAATAATATTGAAATGGCAGATGAGAGTATGAGGATAATGTTGGAGGAGATGTCCAACAGAATGAAGCAGATGATGGAGGAGAATTCTAGTAATATGTCTGTTAGGCTGGATGAAAGCATGAAGGAGATGGAAGCTAGGAATGCTAGTCGAACAAAGCAGATGCTGGATGAATATCTGAAAGTTCTTCAGACCAGTTCTGCAAACTTAGAAAATAATATGTCGCGTTTACAGATCAATACCCAGGGAATCGAGAATGCTGTAACTGACATGCGCACAGACGTGTCCAATGTCCATAAAGATTTATCCAATGTACATAAAGATGTTTCAGATGTTAAGACTGATGTTTCTAAAGTACAGAAAGATCTTACTATGATGAATCTTGATGTTGCTAATGTCCGGGGTGATATTTCATGTGCTGGAGCTGAAGTAATTGTTGTTAGGAACGATGTTGCTACTGTACAAGACAAGGTTGAAGAAGTTCAGAGAGAGATTAAAAATGTTCGAACCGATGTGTCAAACGTTCAAGTAGACATTAATAATATTCATTCCGATGTAAATGAGATGCAAAGCGATATAAATAAGATACAAGTAGAAGTTAACACTGTTTTTGTATACATTGCTAAAGTTCAAACTGATGTTAATAAAGTAAGAGAAGAAATTGAAACTTCAAAAACACTTTGTACTCGTAACATTAGTGCTTTAACAACTAGGTTGGTTGACGAGTCTGTTAGGACAACAGCTTCTTTAGCAGGATTAAAGTATGATGTAGAGGTCATGAGAACCCAAGTTATAGGTCATAATCGTTTACTTAAGGAAGACATTGAAGTAGATATTGCGGAAATGTTAACTGCAAATGTAACGGTGTGGAAAGATGAATGGAACAGGTCAAGTGGGGAACATGCCACTCAGATTCAGGAACGAATTGAAAGAAAACTTGCCAGTACACAAGTAGACATAAATAATGAAGTAGTTCAAATTAGGAAGGACTTGAGTATAAGGATGGATTCGCTATCCGAAAAGCAGGTAGAGGATAGAACTCAAATAGGTCAGGACGTGCAAGCATTAAAAACCGCGTTAGAGGAACAAATTCATAAGGTTGTCTCTGATGTTAATGAAACCACGAGCAAACTTCAGAATTTGAAACTAGGAGAAGCTAGCATGATGGAAACCTATAAAGAAGAGTTGATCAGGAAAGTCATCACGGAAATCACGGATAAGGATCCAGAAGGCTTGACTGGTGAAGATGATAGGAATTACGTCAGACGATGTAACCTCGATACAGAAGAAAGAGATATTAGTCCTGAGGAACGTATATCCAGATTCCGGGAAGAAGAAGAGGATAGGAATATTGAACCTGAATGGAAATATCGTGATAGTGGGAAGAATTACATGGATTCATATCCGAGAAATGTGACAGTCATCAGGAACTTCGAGGACAAACCTCAAAAATTTAGCAATACTGATAGTCTAACACCGATAGAATATATCAGGAACCTGAAAGACTATTTCATTGAAGCTCACATTCCCAGAGAAAGAGAGATGAGGATAGTGGAGAGATTTCTAGCTGGAGGACCCCTTGAATGGTTCAGAGCATTTCGCTACACTTTCAGTAATTTTGACGAATTTGCAGAGGCACTGATAAAACGATTCTGGTCCATCGAAGCACAGAATTCATTAAGAGCTGAGGTATACTCGAGGAAGTATTCAGGTACTCTTCCAACACGGTACGCTGATTTCTTCACGAGCCAGTTATCACGCTTGAGATTTTTGCAACCCCAATTGTCAACAGAGCAGTTGATAGATGCGATGTCTCGTATGCTGCCTGTGGAGGTGAGAAGACTCATCATATCGTCAAACATCAGGGATTTGACCAGTATGGACGAATTATTGAGAAGGCTTGACTACACGAGTCCAATGCCAAATGTGGTACAAAAAGGTCAGAGGCACGAATTCAAAGACATCAATACAGTCTATATGGATCATGTTCAGCAAACTGACAAGCCCAATGAAGAAAAAACTGAAAATGTAGGTCCTCACAGGAACCATCACTTTCGCAACCACAGATCGCAAGGTTACCGTCCATATCAGCAAAGAAGAGGCTGGATTAACAATAGAGGAAACTACAACAATGGAAGAGGTAGATACTACAATAACCAGGGCTACAATAGGAATTACAGCAGAAATTACCAGCATCGAAATTAGAATTCTCAAGGTCAGGTTATGACACCCGACAAGTATCAGGAAAGAGAGAAAGAAAGTCAGCAGTATCGTAAGGAATTACGAGAGAAGGAAGCTGAAAACCAAAAGAAAAGACAGGATGTAGTGATCGATCCTGGTCCTTCTACAAGCCAGCAGAACTTTGAGATTGGTAACACAAAAAAAACGCCGATTTCTCAACGACAGTGAGAAACCATGAATACATTGCCACACCACACCTAATTACCATTAATGAAATTTATGAAGTAACGGATGAGGATTTATTAGAAGAGAGGGGAATCGTCAAAGAGGAAAGACCATGTGCCTTACCTATTATTTCTGTACTGATAGATGGCCAACAGTACAAAGCTCTTATGGATACCGGCGCAATTATTTCTATCATTTCTGATGAATGCTATCAAAGTCTGTTAAAAGGAGAAAACATGACAGTTTTACCTGTTTCTACCGTCAAAGTGAGAGGAATTTTCCAAGAAAAGGCAGTGAAATGCAAGATCCAAGTGTTGTTGAACTTTGAAATTAATGGAAGGAATTATGAACAGATCTTTATTGTGGTGAACAAGATCCATTTCGATATTGTGCTAGGAATCGATTTTATATCGAAAGTTGGAGCCATTATTGATATGAAGAATAGGATTATTAGCTTTAATGATGGGTACATGATCACAGAAGAGATCGAAGAACAGGACGTGAAAAACAGTCTGGAGATAGACCTTAGGGAAGAGATTTTAAATACCATTATCAATGAAGTGGAGAATCTAACAGAAATACCCAGTAGAAAAACTGAAGGATTTGAAGAAATTCAGGGGGAATTTGAGGATTTGATAAAGGAATTCCAAGATATTTTTGATGAAAAGCCTGGATTGATTAAAGACTATAAGTATAAGATAAGGCTGACCGATGAAACCCCTTACCAAAAGAGAATATACCCCATACCTGAGAAATACTATGAAGAAGTACGAGGGTTGATCAGAAAAATGGAGGTAGACGGGATTATTAAAAAACAGGCGTCGTCTCACATAAACCCCATCACTGTAGTAAAGAAAAGTAATGGTCAGATACGTCTTTGTCCCGATGCTCGGACCATCAACTTGAAGATTCTTCCAGAAAATGACCGACCACCTAAGATTAGAGATCTGCTTCGAAAGCTCAAAGGGAGAGCATGTTTCAGTGTTCTTGACTTGACATCTTCGTTTTACCAAGTTCAACTAGAAGAAGAAAGTATGCAGTACACTGGATTCTTATTTGACCAGACGTCATGGGTCTTTGTGAGAATGCCTTTTGGAATGGTCAACAGTGGACTAGCACTTATTCGAGCACTTGATAGTAAGCTCACTGACGAAGTAAAGGAAAATGTAATCTGCTACATTGACGATTTAATTGTATCTTCACCCAACGCCGCAGAACATTTAGTGCATTTGAGAAAGTTGTTTGCAAATTTAAGGGAGGCCAATATCAAGGTCAATTTTGGAAAATTTCAATTCTTGAAGAAGGAGATCAACTACTTGGGGCATACGATTGATAAAGATGGATATCATCAAAACATGCAGAAAGTAGATGCGATCACAATGTTCCCAAAGCCAACTAAGGTGAAACAAGTCAGGGAATTTGTAGGCGCATGCCAATTTATCAGCAGTCACTGTCCGAGATACTCTGAAATTATGGCTCCTCTGTATGACTTACTCAAGAAGAAGAATAGATGGAAATGGAGTACCGCAGCAGACGAGGCTTTTGAGAAAGCAAAGGAGATGCTCAGAAACAACGTTAAACTGTAGTACCCAGACTTTGAGAAGATGTTCTATATAGAGTCTGATGCATCAAGAATAGGCATTAGTGCAGTCTTATACGAAAAAGACGAGGCAGGCAATAAGCACTACATTGCGTTCACTAGTCGGAAGTTAAAGAAACACGAGGAAAACTACTTTACGACAGAACTAGAAGCGTTAGCTTTTGTAACAGCTTTGCAAGCGTGGAAAAAAATGTTGCTGGGACATAAGGTTATCATTATTACAGATCACAAAGCACTTCAGTTTATGCTGCAAACTGACATGTCTAGTGGTAGATTGACACGTTGGGCTTTGTTCACCCAACAGTTTAACGCCACTATCGTCCATCAGCCTGGGAAAGATAACTTACTGGCTGATGCTTTATCACGTAACCCTATCAAAAATGTGCAGATACACCATGTACAATTGGAGCAGCAAGATCAAGAGACCGTTAGGAGGTTAGCCCTAATCGGTGTGTCACAGAAGAGACACGCTCCAATTAGGAAAATGTACAGGTTCCTTAAGGGTTACATGGACAATACTGATGTTGACTATGCAGCTACACAGAGAGAATCACGACACTTTGTCTTGAGTGGAGACATCGTATGTAAGTATGCTGACTCTGCGCATACAAAGCTCCGAATAGTCGTGCCACCTAAACTTGTTGTCAATTTAGTGTGGGTAGCTCATCACGCAACTGGACATGCAGGCTTAGATAAAACCCTTGATACTCTTAAAGAGAGGTTTATTTGGACTAACATGCGTTCCAGCATTGCTAATGTCATTCGTTCATGTGATAAATGTCAAAGAGCAAAGTATGCTTCCGCTCTATTAAAAGGAAAACCTAAGGCTATGATTCCCTCTAAACCAAATGAACTCATGGCGACGGACATATTTGGTCCTTGTCCGAAGGGATACCAGGGTAATCAGTATCTGTTGGTTACCGTGGATGTCTTCTCGAAATTTGTAACAATGAGTCCCATGCAAAAAGCTAACACGAGGAACGTTGTAAGCAGACTGGAACATGCTGTATTTCCAAAAGCTGGTAAACCAGAATATCTACTGTCGGATCATGGAGCTCAGTTTACATCCTTAGAATTTGCTGCAGATATGGAAAGGCTTGGTATTAAGCACTTATTTTCAAGCGTGCGCTATCCGGAATCGAATTCTTCAGAAAGATATATGGCTGAATTTTCGAAATTTTGTCGAATTTTCTGTCCGAATGATCACTCTGGTTGGGTGAGATTTGTACCCCTTATTGAGGAATGTCTAAATTCTACAGTGCAGGAGAGCACAGGTGAGGTGCCAATGAGACTTCATTTAGGAAGAAACCCAGAAAGGCCGTGGGACAATCCTTTTAACCACATTCCTAGAGATCCCGACCTAGGAAGGAGCAGAGAATTGACAGAGCGAAGGAACAACTCCAGAAAGCAGCACAAAAACTATTGAAAAGAGTAGCTGGAAAACGTTTTGGTGCTCCCTTAGAAATTGGAAATCTAGTATTACTACGCAGACCTGTCAAGGCTGATGTGAGTAAGAAAATCTATCCCAAGTTTGGAATAGTATTTATGGGTCCGTTCAGAATTACGAATGCTTATGGAAACAACTGTTATGAACTCTACGATAATGAGAATAATGTCGTTTATGGCAAGTTCAATGCTGGAAACTTGAAGAAATATTATCCAAGAGTAAGCCAATAATAATTCAATTACGTGTTCAAGTGAATTCAGATACTTATAACACTGAGTTTAAAAACAATTTGCAACTGTTTTTAAAACGTGGTGAAGGGAGAATGCCCCCGTAAATTGAATTATATTGAGACCACGGCGGTTGTATTGGAAAATATGAATTAAGTTATGGCTGTCATAGTTGTGACGTGGATATTTATGACGTAGGCACGGATGACGCAGACTTCATGCAAGTAGGCTGCTTGAGCTGAGATTCTTGGTGACGTCATGAGTTTGTTCGAGAAAGATCTGAGATTTACGACGCAGTCGCAGGGAAACATGGAATTGTGCTGAGGAAGAAGTTACGCGATTGGAGGAAAGGCTCGAACCAATGAACGATAGTTTGGAGGGAGACGGAGATTACTGAAACTACCTTATTTAATTATTTTTGGAATGCAGAATTGTGGAAAACTATTTTCAGTTATGGCATTGATTTGGAATTTTGAAGAAATTAATTTTGAGTTTTTGAAATTTGAAAATCCGTCAAGTATAGCCAAAGTTAGAAATTCTAGCAATGACGGAGAAACAAGCTATGGAAGGGATGGATACGCCCCTTAAGAAGTTGATAAAAGGACTTGCACAGCAGAGAGAAGCTCTCATACCGCATATATATTTCTGATGTCATATAGTCGTTTTCGAGTGAATAAGTGAAGCAAGTCGTCGTTAGCGTGTGGCAAAGCCCACCGCATTGAACGAGCACGGAGCAGTGCCGCAGTTCCATTTTACGGTGATTGAAACTAGGTGAAGTTGAAACGCACACATTAACGAGTCTACAAGATAATATATCAAGAGTTGACTAATGCCTTCAAGCTAATTCTATTGTGCAGTACTATAGTAAAGTGTGTAGAAAGGTTGAACATTTTCAAGATTATAATTTGGAAGATATTGGCATTTTAAGACGGCTGACAAAAGTGATTTTCTCGCCACCTGAGAAGCACTTTTATAACATCACATTCTACGCTACGGCTGGCACTGGTATTGCAACCGTGATACTTAAGATTGCTTTTGATGATATAACGCTACATTCTACGATGCAACAATATAATATGGCAGTTCTTTCAACTATTATAACGGAAATGGAGATGGAAGGCTAAGGACTTTAATGCAATTGGGACATATATCAATGGAGTGAAATAGCAGCATGGAACTTCGCTAATCGTCTTTCTACAAAAGCGAGCATGTAGTGAATATCCAACTACACTCATGCCTCGTTGTCCAACGCTGAATTATATCAAATGACAGTGGAAATATTTTCATACTCCACGAATATGAATATTTCTACGGAAATAACTGCAATAAACTTCATGGCGAATTTCTGCCAGAACTTCAGGGAACTTTCAAGAGAGGCCAGGGTAGACCCGGCTCACAAAGAAGAGTTTTGCCAGTAGGATGTCTATCGTATACACGGAGCAGTGCAATTTCCGGAGGAGGAAGCAGTTCTATTCTCCGAGGGCGCTGGTTCCAGGTTCGAGGTCGGAGCACATCTTTTTGGTGAAATGGAACTATCAGCAGTCTTCTTTGGAAGATTTTCCTCTAGAACTTCAATCAACAGATAAGGTAGTCGTGAACGTTTCTTGTTTTATTTGAGTCATTTAGCGATATCTGAGCAACCATTTTTCTCATATTTTCTGTCCCATATATTATGTCCCATATTCTTGCTTGATATTTCTGTACTCAATACACTTTGAAGAGTAATGCCTTTTTCTACGATTTATTAAGACATTGATATGTCAGTGGCATAGTTAAATAATTTTGGATCAGTTGAGACTGATAATATATTCTTTCAGTAATTTGCATATTTTTGTAGTCACGATTTGACTGTAAAGTTAATGATTTTCTATGGCAGATTTGAATTCAGACAGCGTGTCATTTTATTAAAGTAATTCTTTTCTGTAAATTACTTTGACCAATTTTCTGTCATCCCCAAGAAAGAAGAATAATTAAAAGATTTTAGAGCGTTAAAATCTATTACTGTATCGACGATCTTGGAAATACTAGTCGTTTTACGAACATGATTGCAACATAGACATTTATCATTGCATTATAGACAATTTTATGAAATATGAACTTTGATTACGATTTATTGAATACACTATAGTAATGAACATTTGATAGGAATTTTTCCCAATACTAGATTGGAACAATAATGTTTGCATTCCAAAGTCTAATTGTATTCTATTCGACTATTTTGCAGTTTAGATGAACTTTGATTGAAGATAGTATTTTTATACTACGATACTTAGGAGATATTAATCTCAATTTTGATAGACCAGAGAGGCGTGTATAATCGTATTTGCTATTAAATTTATTTGTGATTGGCAAAATTTTACTTCATATCGATTCATGAATGAAACCCACGAAGGTTAAATAAAATAACAGTTTGATACAATGAATGAATATAAGAATTTTTAAAGTGGAACTATGGATGTATAATCGTTAGTTCAGTGGACGTGTAAAAGTCGCTGATGAATAATGCCCTTGAATAAGTGAAGGAGATTCCCACAGTAATATTAATGATGTTGAAGAATTTGTAAGTGGAGGTTTTTGAATATATTGTGGAAGATTTTTATGCCATATATATGGAAATATATGATGAATTCTGGGCCTATTTTTATGCAATTTTGTGCGTTTGAGCGAAGTATTTTTCCGCTGAGTTTATTGTCCAGGTCCTTTGAAAATTAATCATGTGAAGATACTGTTAAAATTAACAAGAGTGTTAAATAATTTGAGATAACGATTTTGAATGAAGGTTACCGTCACAAATAATAATAATAATTATTAAAACTTATTAAACCTGAATATAAGCTTAAATATAACTAACCTTCATTGGTCGATTATATTAACCTGATTTGAGTAATTATCAACCGGATAAACGTGTGGTTTAATGTACTTCTAAAATAAATAATATTAATATTGTAAATAATTATGTAAATATCTTTAATAATAATTGGAAATGAAAGGAATTAATAGAGGCGTGTATATATTTTTCAATTGTCATTTGACAATATTATAAACAATTTATAATTGTTATAAATAATTAATGAGCATTTGTTATAAACATTAAGAGTTCTGTTATGATACTCTAAACAACACTAATTATACATTTGAATTATGTAATTAAACAAGTTTTGGGATTATTAGAGTAATCCAGTAACATTTGATTGGAGCATTTAAAAGATTTGCGTGATAATATTTGAGATGAGTTGAGGACATTTAAAGTGCTTGAAAAGGAGCTAGGCTCTGATGTTACGAGCATATGCTAATGTTGGCTGGACAGGTGGGTCCACTTGACGACGTAGGCATGCGACATGGCGCAGCTGGCCTGACAACTGTATGTTAGAGGCCAAGGTCGACTACATAGCAGGCTTGCAGTTATAAATAAAGTGTGATGTTTATGAAAGAGGAAAACAATTGCTACATGTCTCGTCCCAATTCCCTCATCCATTCCAAGTGTATTACTATTATTACGATCTTTATAAGCTAGTAAAGCTGAGATTTTGTATGTAACGTCTACAAGTCCTACAGGAGGACATGATTATATTGACAATGGCTTCTGATTGCCACGTGTATTTTGTTGAATTTTGTTAGAATCATTCCCTTTATGTGAAATAAATCATTGTACAGTTTAAGGTTTCTTGTTTCCGTCTTGGTTCATTTTAAATATCATGGTGGAGGTTATTGTGAGGGCATACTTTAAGTGATCCAGTTGGCAACCCATACCCGAGATTAATTTGAATAGGTAAGTAAAGGTAAGTATGAACCCCCGTATATTTTGGTGTGTTCCACAATAATTTCTTGTTAACTGCTGTGCTCTAATCTCGGTAGTATCTGTCAGTGCCATTTTCATTGATGTAGCTGTGCCGGTGCGATTGATTATTGGCAATCCGATTGAGGGGGCGGATATCTGACAGCCTACTATCCGGATATCGGGGACAGTACCTTCTTCAAGGCCACGGCCGCCTCCTTCCCTCTTCCTTGCCTATCCATCCTGACCATCCATTACCCTCCCTCGTGAGGCCCCTGTTCGCTTTGCAGGTGAGGCCACCTGGGCGAGGTGCCAATCACACCTCACCAGTTGTATCCACTCCGATTAGATGTTCCCAGCTCTAGGACACTGCCCGTAGAGGCGGTAGTGGTGAGTTCCCTCGCTGAGTCCGAGGGTTCCACCAACCTGGAGGGTAAACGACTAAGAAGAAAGAGAAAAGAAAGAAGAAGAACCGGTACTTAACCTGCTTAGCCTATTTACTTACTTTCTTACTTACCTCCTAAGTCTAAGAAATTATTGGAAAACAAATCAAACTTCATTTTCCTATTCTTTTATCACTTATTTACATTTCCCAAAGAACCAAACTCCGTTAATAACGACTGCGATTCTGATTTCAGTATATTCATTCTGTTTTGAAGCAGATTATGCCTGTGTACGAGGGTACGCTATGTAAGGGCACCAATAAGCCGTGACTCAAACTCACAAGGGGACCCTACGGCAATCGGATTTTGTAATTTTCCCCGCTTCGGGTACTGGTACGTAAAGTTCAGATCTCGAACAATAAATTCCCAAAGCCGTTCGATGCCATATTCATAAATTCTCGAGAAAATCGTCTTCGAAGTTTTCCCGAGGGCTTCATATCCAGTAAAGATGTTACCGTGTTCCTACCGGACGCGTGGCTCACTCGGCAACGTTTGAGCCCAGTAATCGCCGGGACGCTAGTTCGAGTCTCACTAAGGGTGTTATATTTTTTTTCTTTCAATTCATATACTACTAAAGTGATTGAAATATAAAATTCATAGTCAGACGGATTGTCATCCTCCACGCCCGACATTATGATCTTCTTTATCGTATGTTAGAAACAATCACCCACCACGCCAAGAAACACTATCTGCTTCTCTTGAAACCAACGGTCAAATACTACTTCGAACAGGCATCCCTTGCGAATGACGTGGTATATATCCCTTCCACCCGTCACGGAATACCCATAAATCTTTGTGCCAGAGCAGCTGTGCCCACTTCGCAGGTAAAAGTGACAAAGGCAAATGATACACGCAGAACTGTTATTGGGAATAATGCCAGATCTCGAAGAAACCACCATATTCAAATAATTCATCACATTCAATTTTACTCATACCATTTATTCTTCTATTTCTATTTTTATTGATCTACAAGATGTGAATATAATTGCTGGATATTATTAGCTTACTTTTCATATTTTGCAAAAATGAGGAAAAAGTAGACTTATGAGATCGATCCGGGCAAATGTCTGTCCTTCTGTATGTCTTTCTGTCTGTCGGTGTGTTTGTGTGTCCCCCTATCAACTCCTAAACGGCTGCAGCTATCGAAACCAAATTTGGTATGAGTAAAGATCTATACCGGGACATGTCAATGTTATACTTGAAAATGATGTCAGTGCTACCAACTGCTAAAAATCGCAATTGAAATTTGAGCTCCATGTTGGATATCTTGGAATGTATACATGGGAACTATTCCAAGATTGGTACACATATAGATAATAATACTTCAGTTTATTATTCAGAAGGCCATACATGACAGTGTTGCCAAAATGATTCTAAGCCTACTGATAGGTCCAAATTTTAAATGCATATAACTCCTACACTCTCAATTGGATTTCAACCAAATTTCGTATGTACTATGTGTACATAAACAGATATGACTGAGCGTATTCTAAAGAGCCACCAGGGCTGCCAACTGTCAACAAATGCTCTCTCTATTTTTTTTTATCCAAATACCAATATATCAGAAAGTATGCGAGCCCACAGCTTTAAACTTTGCACACGTATAGTGCCCGACATTCTAGATTAATTTGGAGCAACTAATGTATGTCAGTGCTACCAACATGATTCTAAGCCTGCTGAAAGGACCAATTTTTAATTACATGTATCTTCTATACTATCAATTGGATTTCAACCAAATTTCGTATGTGCTATGTGTACCATAACAGATATGACTATGCGTATCCTTAAGAGCTACCAGGGCTGCCAACTGTTAATATGTGCTGTCTCTATTTTTGTTACCCTAATATCAATATATCAGAAAGTATGCAAGCCAACAGCTCTAAACTTTGCATACGTATAGTTCGTGACATTCTAGATTAATTTGGAGCAACTAATGTATGTCAGTGCTACCAACATGAGTCTAAGCCTGCTGATAGGTCCAATTTTAAAATTCCAGTAACTTCTATACTAACAAATGGATTTCATCCAAAATTGGTACAACAATACATCATAATATTTCAGATTATTTCTGACCAACACATGCATGACATTGTTGCCAACATGATTTTACATGCCCTGATAAGTCCAATGTCTAACTGCATGTAACGTCCATGCTATCCATTGGACTTCAACCAAATTTTGTATTCTGTACCTTAAGGTATGGAACTAAGAATATATTCAGTCACCAGGGCTGCCAACTGTAGTGCTCTATCAGGCTACATCATGCCTGGTATATTTCGAACTAATTAGAAATTTCGATATTACCAAATTCATTTCGTCATTATTCTAGATAGGTCCATAAAGATTAATCATTGGCATGAATCTTATATTTTAAGAAAAGTAGGCTCTTTAGTTCGTCACGGAACTTCTTGTTTTTGTCACTTATTCGCAATTTCAAATAGGAGATAATTAGAATTGAGACGAGCGTTTTCTAATTGGAAATTATAATGTTATATCTGCGAATTACTACAGACTTAATGATTTTTATATTTCAATCACATTAGTAGTATATGAATTTAAAAAAAGACACACGAAGTGCGACTCGAAGTAGCGTACCGGCAATTACTAGGCCCGAACGTTACTGGGTGAGCCACGCGTCCTGCACGAACCCGGTAACATCTTTATTGGATACTAGTTGAAACCCGTCAAAACATGACGGTCAATAGAAAAATATTTACTGAAGAATTTTCTCATATAGGCCTACTGTACATTCTTTGTACGATTATTTTTTGACTCTATTGAAACTATGAGGGCGTCAAAAGATTGCACTCTCAACATTGCAAAATACTGCTGGCCATGACTGAAAAATTGTTGGGGCAAATTGAGGCCTATACGTTCCTGAGTTTCCCCTTGAGCTTTATTGATTGTGATAAAGTATGCCAAATGAATTGGAAAATATTGCCTCTTAAAAGAAAATGATAGTGTTTTATCGGATGGTGTTAAATCAAGTCGAAGGATTAGACATCTCTGCCTAATTTTAACTGCACCTATTATTTCCAAATCCAAGCAATATGGTTGCATTTAGGAGTCCTTGGGAAACGTTCATATTTCTAAGCAGCATAACGGGCCAAGCGTTTGGAGTATGTTGCGGCCAGTCGTTTAGTTCCAAGGAATTCAAGAACTCTGATGAGTCTAATACAACTGGCCGCAAACCATCGCTTATATTTTTGGAATATAACGAAGAAATGCGATGATGTGCAATTCCATACATTTTAAAACAATGTGGACCGTGTGCGTGTGGCACAGTAACATTGGCACCAAATGAAACGAAGGAAGGAAGGAAGCTTGCAGTTTAACGTGACCGTTAATCTCGCGATCATAAGCCACGGGACCTCCGTTTAATCTGGAATCCGAACCACAGGACATGGCATTTCACATCGAAAATCTCACATGCATTGACCGGGAATCGAACCCGATCCGCCTTGGTGAGAGGCATACAGCTTGACCGCTGCGCCATGAAACGAAGGACATAGCATTGTACTGCCGATTAGTCCCTCTGAAATTCCTTGAGATATCATCTCCAGTGAAAAATAATTGTTAAAGCCTGTCAAATATTTTATATTTATTCAGATTAATTTTACCATTACAACAGCAAAGGTCAAAGTAACCAAGTGTAGATTTCTCGCAAGAGAAATACAGTGCAGAACGATGTTTACATTTGTTCGTCAAGGACACTAAACTGTAACGGCATAGTATCTGGAATTGTTTCTGAAATGCCATATTTATATTGGATTTTAAAAGTGGCTTCGTATTTTTCTCCGATTTCCCACTTTTTTGCGGCCAATGTTCTATTTCGTCAAATGGGTTTATTTATAGCAGCATTTCTGCCCAAATTAACGTCATTTTAAATAACACTATAGTGGCCTGCATCAACGTAGCCGCCAAATATTAAATGGCAAATAATAACTTACTTCCATTGCCAAAATCAACTGCGTGGTTAGACCCATTGTTATGCACTCTAAACAAATAATCAATAAACAATAATATTCACATATACAATGAATACTTCCATTCTCAAGTTGGTTGCTGATGAGAATGCGATGAGACTGATCGCCAATAATAAAATCCTTGCAATTTTTGCAATTTGCTTGCAAACGCAACTCAGGATGACGATCTTCATTTTGAAATAAACAGAATGAAATTGCTGTAAATAATGAATTTCCATCACCTGTTGAAGGTACAATACTTTGCATTTCCATGACAGTAAATGATGCAAGGGAGCATAGAATCACTTCGTCACTACTGGAATGAGCATAGACTCACTTCGCCAGCCACAGTAATGGAGGGAGTTTTAGAATTATATGTTCAGTGCTTGTCAAAGATCGTATTAACACAGGGAAGCCCATTCTTAAGGCTACATTCTGAGCTATTGCCCCGGATTCCAGGTTCAATCCCCGCTCTGCCAAGAAATTTAATTCTGGTCTGAGGACTGGAACGGGGCGCACTCGTGAGGCAAAACTAAGAAGAGCAAAGTTTGATTCCCATATCAACAATCTTGGATTTGGTTTTCCGTGGTTTCCCACTTCCACTCCAGGCAAATACCGGGATAGTTCCTAACTTAAAGCCTCGGTCGTTAACTCCCCATTCCCCACATTAATTACAAATGCACACATCAACACAGCCATCACATTAACACAGGTTATCAGAGAAAAGTTTACACTCGCACACCAAAATAGACGGGGCTGAGTGACGACGATGTCTGAGTCCATCAAATGAATTATGTTCGCCAATATGTTAACGCTGATGTATGTGTTTGAACTACTGGATATAAGTTCAATGACTTTAAAATTAATATCATTGCATTGTTGCAGCTTGGCAAATATTTTATATTTCAGCAGATCAATTTTACCATCACAACAGTAAAGGCCAAAGTAACCGCGCGTAGATTTTACGCAAGAGAAATACAATGTAGAACAATGTTTACATTTGATCGTCAAAGACCTTACACTGTACTGCATAACATCTGGAATTGTTTCTGAAATGGCCTATTTATATTGGATTTTAAATGTGGCTTCGTATTATTCGATAACACTATAGTGTCCTGCAATATCGGAGCCGCTAAATATTAAATGGCAAAAAATACTTCCATTGCCGAAATCAACTGCTTAGTTAGATTCAGTACTCTAAACAAATAATCATTAAACAACTGTCTTATACAATGAAGTTCAACATGACCGTCCAGAGACTCTCATACTCAAGTTGGTTGGTGAGGAGAATGCGATGAGACTGATCGCTTACAATAAATTCCTTATAATTGTTCCTGCCAGCGAAATGTTTGGCAATAGCTTGAAAACGCAGCGCAGAATGACGTTCTTCATTTTGATATAAACAGTACAAAACTGCTCTAAATAAGCTATTTCCATCACCTGTAATAGTTTATGGCAGTACATTTTGCAGGGGAACATAGAATAACTTCGCCAACTACTGGAATGAGCATAGGCATATACTCAATACTCACTTCGGCAGTCACCCTAATGGAGGCTGTTTTAGAATTCTATGTCCCGTGCATGTCAAAAATCGTATTAACGCATGGAAGCCCACCCATTCTTAGCTATCGCCTCGGAGACCCGGGTTACATTTCCTGCTCTCCCAAGAAATTTAATTCTGGTCTGAGGGCAAAAACGGGGCACATTCAGTCTCTAGAGGTATAACTAAGAAGAGGAAGGTTTGATTCCCACCTCGACAATCTTAGATGTGGTTTTCCGTGGTTTCACACTTCCACTCAAGGCAAATACCGGGATGGTTCCTAACTTAAGGCCTCGGCCGTCACCTTGCCATTTCCCACCTTAATTACAAATACACAAAGTAATGCAGCTATCACAATAATACGGGTTATCAGAGGAAATTTTACACTTACACACCAAAGTACATGGGGCTGAGTGACAACGATGTCGGAGCCCTTCAAACGAATTATGTTTGCCAAGTGTCTTTCATGGCGAAAGCAATTGTGGACACGCGCCAGGGCCTGGAAAACAACCTTTTCACTAATAATTTAAGAGTATATCGACGATGCATAATTTATAACTTTTAGTCTAGGATGCTACCAACTTGACCACCGAAGCATTGGGAAGAAATTGCAATATTAAAGTACATAAACAACATAGCCTACACACTCAACTGTCAGTTAATGTTCTTCAACGTTTCCCTTCTTAAAAATTCCCCTCTATAACTCTCCATCACTTGAAAACGCGCCATGTTTTGTGTTTTAAATATATCGATGCAATGGTGCTGCCATCTGTTGTTAGTTACTGCAATTGATGGCAGATATTAGCTCTTTTGACCACATGCTGTAATGAAATGGTAAAACGGAAATAAAACTTATTGAGAGGGAATGTAGGAATCTTTAACTGACATAAAACGTTACTAATAATCCTTGATAAAACAATATTTAACTATCACGTGAAAACTCGCCGTCAAGGCCATGCCTTGTGTTTTAAATATATCGACGCAATCTGCTCTCAGTTACTGGAACTATATTGGCGAGGTACTGCCATCTGTTGTCAGTTACTGGAACTGATTGCAGATATTCAAACGACGTATTGAGGACATGCTGTAATGCAATGGTAAAACTGAAATAAAACGTGTTGAGAAAATGTGTAGAAATATGTATCTTTAACTGACATAAAACCTTACTAATACTCCTTGATAAAACAATATTTCAGTGGAAAAAAAAAATACCGGAGAGAGCTGGGATCGAACCTGCGATCCTTGGATCCACAGTCAATCGCCTTAACCAAATAGCCACTCACGGACTCTAATTTAGATGCAGACGCAACCATTCACTATCTTCAAAAGCCGCTATCTGAGGAAAAAAATCCAATTCATTATCAATAAAATCAATATACATTCGTATATGTTCATACTGTTATTATATTGTATTGTCAGAACTTGGTTAATGTATGTTTTCAATTACATGGAAGCTTATTAAATAACTTACATTTTAATGGACTTCTCACCGCCATTTTGTCATGAGCCCAGGCGGATTGTGCGCATGCGTGAGCGGAAAGAATTCTGCCATTTTCTATATTTATTTAAAAATATACCGTAATATATTTGTTTATTTTAGAGACACTCTGCAAATCTACAGGCCAAGAGCTTTCGTTAGAGTGCTCTACGAAGTAAATTGGTTCTGTCGTTCTCTCTATCTCGTGGTAACAAAAATCGCCTTAGTGTTTTAAATATATAGATGAAGCGCTCGGAAAACTTCGAAGTCGATTTTCTCGAGAATTCATGAATATGGCATCGAACGGCTTTGGGAAATTATTGTTCGAGGTCTGAACTTTACGTACCCGAAGAGGGAAAAATTACAAAAATCCGATTGCCGTAGGATCCCCTTGTCAGCCGCCATTCACACATCACGTCACCAAAAGAAGGCGTGGCCTGGCACAATTTTCATATCCTCGATTTCTCAAAAAGTAATTGTCTGATTTGGGAAATAATAACACCGTTGAATTTGTCTCAGTGAAATCTGTTACCCTGTATGCAATAATTAGTATAATTCCATTAAAAAAATACAAAGTTGATAACAATCTCTGCTGTTCAAAATAAAAGGAAAAAATTGTATAAGTTAGTTTATGAGCCCCTTAGAACCATTCACAAAAGTGAAAACAGAATGGTTGGTTGGTTCCTTAGTTTAGGGGCTGCGACAACGCGGTCATGTAGCCCCGTGTACTTTGGGTGTGTGTAGAATCTGTCTGATAACCGGTGTTAATTGTGATGACTGTATTAGTGTGTGTATCTGGTTTTTTTTATTCAAGTAGGGACTGCAACTTTGAATTTTCAAATAGTTCCTACTTTTGCCTCCAAACGCCACCGTCAACGACTACTAGGTCTAGTTCTGAACTTAGCTACTAGACGCCACCGCAGTCGGCTCTTGGCAACGAACGTAGCAACCTAAGAGCGTTGTTTACATTCTTAACCTATCCAATTTAGTTTCACACTGGTGTAATTAGTGGAAAGATCTTTAACATGACATAAATCTATGACATGGGACCGCCGGCTTTCTTCCCCTCCGAAGGAAGGCATACTGAGGGATTTTTAACGCTCTTAAAAAATCCGACGGCTTCGGCCGGGTTTGAACCCGCTATCCTGGGCATAGAAGCTCAGCATGCTACCAACTACGTGAAAACAGAATACCGATATCGCTAATAGTTTAGAAGTTATTGCCATGTAACGTCTTAGGTGTTTAACCCTGTATAGCCTAATTCAATGGAAATACACTAAAGCCTGCTAAACTGGACCCTTTATATACCGGAAACCTGGTCAAACGGAAACAACATTCGGAATGGTGGTATTTTCTATGTAAAAAGACACTGTAAACCGGAAAACTGCCTAACGTGGAAACGGAAAGAAACCCTGACTAAAGCGAATTACCTTATCCGTAATATAAAGCTATGTACAGTAGGCTACTAAATTTTGAGCGCGACTGTACTTGCACCAAAATTCTAGGAAACATTAACAACAGAAGACATTCAAAGTGCAGTTGATATTGCTGCCGAAAACAGCAGGTGCGAAGTCATGGAGGAAATGGACGACGACGATCATGAAGGCAACGAAAGGGAGCTAAAAATGCACACTTTTGGAGAAGCACTATCTGTTGTGAGCGTCCTTCAGGAATTTGCTGCTTCCTAGAATGTTCCAGAACTCTTGGAGTTAATGCAGGATGCAAAGGAGATCATACAACGTTCTCTTCGTGGTTTCCCACTTCGTCTTCGGGCAAATGCCGGGATGTTACCTTCTTCAAGGCCACGTTCGCCTCCTTCCCTCTTCCTTGTCTATCCATCGTAACCATCCCTTACCTTCCCTTAGGAGGCCCCTGTTCGCTTTGCAGGTGAGGCCGCCTGGGCGAGGTGCCAATCCCACCTCACCAATTGTATCCCTTCCGATTCGATGTTCCCAGCTCTAGGACACTACCCGTAGAGGCGGTAGTGGTGAGTTCCCTCGCTGAGTCCGTGGGTACCACCAACCTGGAGGGTAAAAAACTAATTTTTTTTTTAAAATCGATCATTCCTCTACCGTCGTGAGTACCGTGTCTGGAGCTAAAGCATTATATCAGCAGATACAACAGGGGATGGTGACAGGTGACCACTAACTTGGGTCTAATTAAAAGGAATCTTAAAAGGGATGTTGAAACGAAGTCAGCCGTGGACCTGTTGAAAGGAATCGTCCTGGCATTTGCCTGGTGGTGAAAATGGGAAACCACCACGAAAACAATTTTCAGGACGGCCGGTGTGGGATTCGAACCCACGCTCTTTTGATGCCAGCGAGGTACGATCTAGCGCAGTGGTTCTTAACCGGTGAGTGCTTCGGGAGTGGTCCGCGGGAGAAAAGGGGCCACCAGCACGTTTAAAAAAGTGGCCAATAAATGGGGATTTCGAAAACGATGTGCATTGAAAGAGAATCGTCCGATTGTGTTCGCGGCGATGACTAACAGGTTCTGTATAGAAATATCTTTAGTGTTATTGTAGAAGGGTTACAACTGATACGGTGTATTCGTAGGCCTACATGATTCAATTTCAGACCGAGTGGTCCGCAGACTTCTACGGGCTCGGAACCACTGATCTAGCGTGTCTGCACTCTCGGCCACCGTCGCCTGTTGATCGTAAATAACAACTTAAGAATAACATTATGGTGTTTGAAGTCATTTTCAGTGTTGCCTTAGTAATCGAAATTTGATGTTTATCTTTCGGTCAACACGGTTGTACACAAATGTGATGAGTTATTCCATAATCCTGAAAAAAATTATATGAGATTAATAAATACACCAGTTTCAATCGTCAAGCGATCATCATCAGTAGGGCCCGGATGTTGATGCGGTAAAAAGTTTAAAAAATGCACCTAACATTTTCAAAAATTACTGTAATAAATGACCTATAAATTTGAAAAATGCACAATAAAATGGAGAAAACTATCTTAACTATCTTTATAATAATAAACTCACCATTATTTCAGGAATCACATCTTAAGTTCAACCTGAAAAGTCAATGAAAATAGATTTCTAGCACTTATAAAAAGGTTATGTTCACTTAAGTCTGAGTTGTACTGCACTACGAATGTCATTCTGATGTTGTCAAATGTAAATGATCTGCGGTTATAGGCCAACAAGATTTTATATCTCGAAATGCTGCTTTCAACATCAACTGATGTGATCGTAGCGTACTTGAAGTGAGGAAGGTCGTTTGCTGCTAAATCCTCCCCAATCCCATCCATGCAGTAGTTTTCGCCAGAAAGAATGTCTGAGATTTTGCATAATGTTTTATATCCGGTGTTTTTGTCCAGCATTTTTTTCAGTTTTGATGCAATACCCGCAGCGATTTCGCCACGATTGTTGCTAAGACTATTTTCCACCCGCTTGATTAAGGAAATGGAATCAACATTTCAATATTTTAAATTATCTTGTATCAGCTACTAGCTTCATCTTAACTCTGAGAGACGTAACTCCCTCATATAAAGCTGCTACATGACTCAGTTGGAAAAACATGACCTCAAAAGGCTGCTTTCTCTGAAATAAAACCAAACGAATCTACCAAACTTTAAAACAAGATGTTCAGTAAAGAACATATAGCCTACTTTCTCCTAAATGCATGGGTATTGTTATAACTCTTTGTCCTTTTCAAGGAGTATGATTGAATGTTGGTTGTAGTAGCTTGTTGAAATACAACGTGCTATAGGGATATTAAACATGAATATGAGGTGCCCTTTGCTAGTGCTACCTCTGTACCAAATTTCGTTCAATTCGGTTTCACCGTGTTTGAATTGATAGGGGGAATCGATTTGCACACATACTTGGCCACCATCTGCAAACTATTGGGCTGATGTTCTTGCAGTTTGGTCTGAATATGTTTCCCACATAAAGATATGGTGTTGCAAAATTTGGTAGAGACTAGATTATTAGGTTGGACGTAATTACATTTTAGCTTTTAACATTTGGGTGGCCGCGATTACGTTTCCGTCAAGATAGCGGTGATATAAAACATGACACTGAGGTGCCCTTTGCTAGTGCTTTCTCTGTACCAAATTTCGTTCCATTCGGTTTCACCGTGTTCGAATTGATAAGGGGAATCGATTTTCACACAAAGATGGCCGCCATCCGCAAAATATTAGGCTGATGACCTATTAGTTAGGTCAAAGGATGCTCCCTCCATAAAGGTATGTTGTTGCTAAATTTGCTAGAGATCGGATGATTAGGCTAATCGTAATTTGATTTAAGCTTTGAACATTTGTGTGGCCGCCATTACGTTTCTGTCAATATGGCGGCGATATAAATCATGACACTGAGATGCCCTTTGCTAGTGCTATCTCTGTACCAAATTTCGTTCCATTCGGTTTCACCGTGTTTGAATTAATAGGGAGAATCGATTTTGACACAAAGATGGCCGCCATCCGCAAACTATTAGGCGAATGACCTATTAGATTGGTCAAAGGATGCTCCCTCCATAAAGGTATGTAGTTGCCAAATTTGGTAGAGATCGGATGATTAGGTTAATCATAATTTGATTTAAGCTTTGAACATTCGTGTGGCCACCATTACGTTTCAGTCAAGATGGTGGCGATATAAAACATGACACTGAGGTGCCCTTTGCTAGTGCTACCTCTGTACCAAATTTCGTTCCATTCGGTTCCACCGTGTTCGAATTAATAGGGGGAATCAATTTTGACATAAAGATGGCCGCCACCCGCAAACTATTAGGCTAATAACCTATTAGATTGGTCAAAGGATGCTCCCTCCATAAAGGTATGAAGTTGCAAAATTTGGTAGAGATCGGATGATTAGGTTAATCGTAATTTGATTCAAGCTTTGAACATTCGTGTGGCCTCCATTACGTTTCTGTCAAGATGGCGGCGATATAAAACATGACACTGAGGTGCCCTTTGCTAGTGCTACCTCTGTACCAAATTTCGTTCCATTTGGTTTCACCGTGTTTGAATTAATAGGGGGAATTGATTTTCACACAAAGATGGCCGCCATCCGCAAACTATTAGGCTAATGACCTAGTTATTTGGTCAAAGGATGCTTCCTCTATAAAGGTATGTTGTTGCAAAATTTGGTAGAGATCGGATGATTAGGTTAATCGTAATTTGATTTAAGCTTTGAACATTTGTGTGGCCGCCATTACGTTTCCGTCAAGATGGCGGCGATATAAAACATGACACTGAGGTGCCTTTTGTTAGTACTACCTCTGTACCAAATTTCGTTCCATTCGGTTGCACCGTGTTCGAATTAATAGGGGGAATCGATTTTCACACAAAGATGGCCGTCATCCGCAAACTATTATGCTGATGACTTATTAGTTTGGTCATAGGATGCTCCCCCCATAACGGTATGTTGTTGCAAAATTTGGTAGAGATCGGATGATTAGGTTAGTCGTAATTTGATTTAAGCTTTGAACATTTGTGTGGCCGCCATTACGTTTCCGTCAAGATGGCGGCGATATAAAACATGACACTGAGGTGTCCTTTGCTAGTGCTACCTTTGTACCAAATTTCGTTCAATTCGCATTCACCGTGTTCGAATTGATAGGGGGGACAGACATTCAGAGTACACACACTCACACACACACAGACACACACACACACAGACTCACACACACACATACACACACACAGACAGACACACTTTTTTCGCCCTGTGTTGATCTCATAAGTCTACTTTCATTTTTTGCAAAAATCGAAAGTAGGCTAAAAATGCTCTTAAAATGAAAAAAAAAGCAAAAAATGCAACAAGATGCAAAATAAAAATGACATATTTGAAGACAGGATGGCCCGTCCGGAGTTTCTATGTACTTCAGCATTGTTTTAGACAGCTCAGTAAAACAATGACATGTCATCAACATCCGGACCCTAATTATCATCAGCATCATCATCATCATCATCATTGTCGCTGCAACCACATTTGTCTCTCACTTGCTGAACGTATTAAGTCAGCATACTGTTATTGAAGTCCTTGCATCACAGAATCCAGATGAGCCTTCCCCGGTCTTCCTCTTCCATTCTTCCCCAGAACATTTCCTTCCAGTATGGTGGTCAGGAACTCATCATGACGTATGGTGTGGCCAACGAATTTTGTTTTCCTTCTTTTCTTTAGTAGTGATCAATTTTCTTGTTTCGTCAACTTCCTTGTGGACCCATTCGTTAGTCTTTTTCTCCCTCCAGCTTAATTTCAGCATCATTCTTCACATCCACACAGGGCCGTGGAGAGCGAGTATGGGCCCTAGGGCTAGGACTTACGGGCCCCCTCCATATTGTTTCGTCTCCGTGACATCATGTAAATATGAAATTTGCCTTTTTTTAATTTTTAAGGCCCACTAAAAAGCTTTGAATTTTAATATACTTTTTTTGGAACGTACTAATTTTGTTCATAGTAAATTTGCAATGCCGTTTTTTGTTGTATCTGACCGAACATTTTACTCTCTCTCATCACAAGAACAAGTTCAACGCCTTTCATAATTTTATGTACTAAAATTTGATTTTTCGAAGGTTCATAAATATGGCTTAGCGGCTATTAGATTGAGTTGGAAAAAACTATCCTCCTTATAAACAGTGAAAACTTTACAATTCTCTGGCCACGAAGATGTGAAGATAATGTTTTTTTAATGTTCTCTTTGTAGTATTTTGTAGCATATTCAATTGATTCAGATACATTGAATGTAATAACATGTCAATTTTTTTGCAAATACATAAAATTGGATAAATTTGTCTACTCTGGGGTTTTCTACTTTCGCGGGCTCTTCTACAAGACCAGGCCCCAGGGCTACAGCCCCGTTTGCCCCTCCCTCTCGTCAGGCCTGCATCCACATTTCCGCTGCTCCCTGGCGTTGTACTTCCTGTTTCCTTACAACCCAAGTTTCGTATCCGTATAACAAAACATTCCAGACACTTAGGCTATTAAATCTATGTCTAAAAGTATGGGCGAAGTATTTACAATATGTACACTCATTTAGTCGCAGTATTAGTAATGCAACTCATCAGTATTTGTTAGTTAGAGTCTAAGTGATGTTTTGTTAAGATACTGAAAGTGGTTATTGACCTCCAAAATTGGCTTGTTTAGTGTGGATACATGATTGTTGTTAAAAGGCCAATTCAGATTGTATTGTACAGGCTACTTATTAGGTAGAGTCTTACGTGGTCCGGGTGAGAGCAGTTAACTTCGTCACTGTCTGCTCAAAATAGTTGAGACACATACAATATAACCAAGAAATGTTGACTAAAAAGATGGTATATTGGCTTTCACGGCCTGTGAATTAAAACTCAGCAATTCTTCTAGGTTTGTGCCGTGTCTTGTGTGCATTATTTTAACTAAGAGTACTACTGCAACTACGTAAGTGTATTCGTTGAACCATACTTTTAAGTTTTAGACATACTAGCCTAAGTGTAATGGATCTAATGATGATCGCTTGACGATCGAAACTGGTCATCCAAGTGTATTTATTAATCTCATGCAATTTATTTTTTAGGATTGTGGAATAACCCATCACAATTTTGCATACAATCAAGTTGACGACTGAAAAACATCAAATTTCGATTAAGAATATTAAGAAAACTCAGATTTTCTTTTTGTTGAGTTACAAATTTGTTAGGTAGATTTTCGTCTTTAACCTTCTAAGTTTTCATTAAATGTGACCATTGAGCTTCACCCTTAAGAATATTTTGAACTAAAGAATTCTGTCAAATTTTCAGTGAAATTTTAATGATTTTTGTAATGAAAAATACAATTTACTCGATGAAAGTCTAATTTTAAGAACTCAAAATACTTTTTCCGCGATGCTGTAGCATAACGATTTTTCCTTCTGTTCCCAAGATTTCAGGATGGAGTTCTGGCTGATAATCAAGTTGCCCCAAGGCCCTAAGATGAATTAACATCAACCTTTAATTTGCAAGCTTTATAGGCCTATAGCTCCCCCCCCCCTCCCCCCCCAAAAAAAGATCTTTGGATGTAATAGTGGGCTATTCATTTCGGCGGCTAAAATTATTCTTTTTTTTACGTACAGTAGTCAGTTTACCCTCCTGGTAGGCTTTTCCCACGGACTCGGCGAGGGATCACACCTTTACCGTCTCTACGGGTAGTGTCCTGGAGCTTGACATCGAGTCGGGGTATACGACTAGGGAGGCGGAAATCGAACCTTGGACCTTCGGGTGGCAGCTAAGCACGCTGACCACTACCCAATGGAGGCGACAAAAAAAAAATCGACCGTGACAGGATTCGAACCTGCAATCTTCGGATCCGAAGTCCGACGCCTTATCCGTTAGGCCACACGTTCTTGTTCTTTGATGATGTTATAATGCTGTATACTGAAGTTGTTTGGTGCTGTCATCGTTTTTCGCCGTTGACTGAATATTTGGGTCGCCTTTCTGAATCAGGGGCGGATCTAGAGGAGGGCGAGGAGGGCCACCGCCCAGGGCCCCGCGATCCGGGGGGCCCCACGCCATGGATTAAAAAAAAAAAATTAATTATTTAATTATACTTTTCAAACTTTTCAAACTAATCTATAATTTATTTATTTTTTTTTTTTTTTTTTTTTTTTTCAGTGCAGCTTTGACCTCCCTTCACCGTGTAGCAAGTTAAGATTTCAGTGAAATAATAGAAGACTTCAGCCGGAAAAAAAGTTGCAAAGTAATATTTTAATATTTTATAGTTTACATAATCTTCATGGGGACTTTAAGCTTTCTTTCATATTATCAGCGTAACTTATTATCTTTATCTCGCTTACCGGATAAAGGATTCCAAGAAATGACCAAATTCAAGTTCTCCATTTTCTATAAAGTTTACTGTTTTCAACTTGGGCTACAAAATTGTGCATGTATTGTAGGAATTTGCTTTTAATTAGTGCCAGCTTTCGCATCACGAGCTATAGGCCTACTGTTATACACAGGCAAGAAAGGAAAAAAAGAAAAATGCCTCAATACATTTTTTTGGAGTTTGCTTTTGAGAGCAGATTTAATTAATGTGGTTTTTTTTAGTGCAGTTTGGTTCTCTCAGTATTTTTAGCCTATCTTCATGTATGAAACAAAAGGTTCATGAGATCATATTTTGTCCGTGTGTGTGTGTCCTCCTAATAAAGTCTAAACGGCTGGAGTAATTTCAATGAAACTTGGTAAGGACATAGCACTATTTTGTCCAACCCCCGACTGTCCCTGCAAATTTTAATACGTCTCACCAATCCAACATGGCGGCTGTGTGAACTATTTCACTGGCATTCT
The DNA here is from genome assembly GCA_946902985.2 of Meconema thalassinum. Classification (NCBI taxonomy): domain Eukaryota; kingdom Metazoa; phylum Arthropoda; class Insecta; order Orthoptera; family Tettigoniidae; genus Meconema; species Meconema thalassinum. The sequence continues at coordinate 138,239,977 of OX336400.1, forward strand.
ATATCTCCGAAACTATTACTTTTATTATTGGAATTAAACACAATGTGTACATAATTATTACATAAGATACAGTGTGTCCGCAAAGTCTCTCCGCAGCGGCTACTACTGAACAGCGTGTGCTTTTAGTAGAAGAGGTTCCGTGCTTGTGGAAACTTTACGGAGCATAGTGTGATAGTGGTGAGTATTAAATTTACTTTATTTAATGTCATTGTTTTCCTTGTAACAACATAACATGAATGTATACTGCCAACACAACACGTTCCACAAGGCGAGACTCGCGCTGCGGAGAGACTTTGCGGACACACTGTATATCATTGACATTCGTCCTTTGCATAGTGCGAGATTGGCATTGTTCTTTGCGTACATTCAAATAGGTGATACTGTGTGCAGGATTGCTTGCAGAGTTCACAGCCGCATTGACTGTCGGCGTTGTGGCAACATCTCCTGTTGCAGATTTTACGGTGGAAACCGTATATTGCTCCTCGGGTGTAGAGGTGTCGTAGTTCATAGCCGGCTGATCTCCATTCCCTCTCGTTCATGGCTGGGGTGCAGTAAAAATCGGGGTCTATTTCTGTTGATTTCTGAGTTCTTTCTTCCAGGAACTTGATGCATACATGTGTTTGAATCAGGTTGTGTTTTAATATTAGGTCTTCTATAGTCTTTGTTCCCACCAGTTGATAAACTAATCTGGTTGGGGCATACTTCGATACGCACTGGGTTTTCTTGAGGTATCTGGCTTTGACTCTATCCAGGTCTTTGATGTTTTTGTAGTTCAAGTGTGGCCAAATTATTTCAATTGCGTATGATGCTATTGGGGCGATTTTCAGATTGAACAGTGAAATTGCTGTTTCTAGTGAGATGCTATGAAGTCTTTGATATCCATTGTGGCTTTTATTGCGGAGATTGATATTTCCTCAACATGTCTTGTGAAGGTGAATCCGGTGACCTGCAGAGTTACCCCTAAATATTTGTACGCCTACGCTATGCCTAAAGTGTGATTACTGTTATCACCATGAAATTTTGTACGGTGATAGGGAATACTCAGCCAAGTTCAGCTATGTGATAGTTAAAAAAAGTGACAGTCAGTCTGAAAGACTAGACTTTGTATCATTTTAAATGCTACAAATGCTGAAAAATGCTAGAATGGCTGGAGGCTTCTCGCAGACTCTTGACATGTTAGAAAATTATCTGCATAATACTTATCTTGCTTATCTTGATTCAAATTACTCGCGAAGGGCAAGTGCAAACCAAGGGCAAAGCAAGGTCCAGCGCGCGGGATGCCGCACGCTCACCAGAGCGCGCGGGGACGTGCCCCTTCCATCCAGTCTAAAAACACTTATAGTGGGCGATGTATTAAACATAGAGATATACTCTCACGGACTCCTTTGTACAGTAGAACTTTTCATGCTGACCAGTTCTTACGCTCATAGTATATTGCTATTTTTAACGGTTGGCCCAGCGTAAGCTTTAGAAGCGCACGGACGCCAGGTTTGTTTTCGACTTTTTTCACTGAAATCGTTACTGCTTGGCTTCCTTTGATCATACATACATTATTTTCTACAGAATCTTTCCTCGAGATATCCTTTACAGAATGATGAAAACCGCATCAAAATCCATCCAGTGGTTCTCGAGATTATCCGTGACATCCAAGAATCGGGGATTTTTGTCTTATACTAACGAAGTAGAGATTGTCGGGGTACACATGCACCAAGCGGTACTAGGCTATTACGTCACACACCTCAGTGCATCTGTCCGTCTGTCACCGTAACGTAACGCCAGACCCCAGCGTAAAGACGAAGTCGACAAGATCATTTAAAATGATAAAACATGGTCAGTACTAAACCAACATGGCGGACAAGCTAAGTTTAAATATTTAAATGGCAATTTCTCGAGCTTTAATCTACCGAGCACAGTAAATCTGTCCGATATCGTTTTACCCTCCAGGGTTCGCATTTCCCACGGACTAAGCGAGGGATTCCACTTCTACCGCCACTGAGGGCAGTGTCCTGGAGCTTGAGACTCTGATTGTGATTCGGGGGATAAAACTTTGGAGTGTGACTAGCACTTCTACCAGGCAGCTTCACCTGAAAAGCGAATTTCTTAGTTTGCATATCCTTTACTCAAAAGCCTAAAGAGAAGAGCAGCAGAATAGTACATTATGCAATGAGCCTATAATGGCCATAATTAAGACACGAGATAATTTCCATACGAGTGTCTTAATTACCATTATAGGCGAGTTGCATACGACTGTTTATGTTCGACGAAAATTATAACTATTTTATGTTCGAACATAAATATTCATAAATATCTGTCGAGATTTCGCCAGTTTTAAGTACTGAACAGAGCGCATGTGACGCAGAGAATACCATGACCTCCTGGAATACCCCACTATGACACTAGAAGCCACGCAGTGAAATTTAAAATAGAACGCTGTGGAAGTCAGCGCAGGTGCGATGCTATCGTTACGGTACCTAATTGGTCACACAACTGTTTCTTGAGCTCTGATTGGTGGGAGAAACTGTTTCATAATGAAAAATAGTGTTATAATGACCCTCATTATGATACAGTTTTCTGACAAACAGTATTATATTTACATTTCGACATCGTCGAACATAAAGTATTTATTAAATCACTGAGTGTCAGGTAATAGTGATTATTCAACTGTTGGAAGTGAAATGTGAAAAGAAATTTCAACTTGAACAAAATGCAGAAACTGCTGCTCATATTACGGCAAAGAAAGGAAAGAAGAGTGAATTAGATTGGCTTATTGTTGTGTGCATATTTTTACAATATTTAATACATATTTTCTACATTTTTACTGCGTAATTGCATGCAGTTAGCTGCCGCCCCGGAAGTCCTGGGTTCGATTCCCGGCTCTGCCACGAAATTTAAAAAGTGGTATGAGGACTGTAACGGGGTCTACTCAGTCTCGGGTGGCCCAAATGAGTATAGCGGTATCGACTCCCACCTCAGCCATCCTCGAAGTGGTTTTCCGTGGTTTCCCACTTCTTCTTCGGGCAAATGCCGGGATGATACCTCCTGTAAGGCCACGGCCGCCTCCTTCCCTTTTCCTTGCCTATCCATCCTAACCTTCCACTCCCTTCCCTCATAAGGCCCCTGTTCGCTTTGCAGGTGAGGCCGCCTGGGCGAGGTGCTGATCCCACCTCACCAGTTGTATCCACTCCGATTAGATGTTCCCTGCTCTAGGACACTGCCTGAAAGGGCGGTAGGGGTGAGTTCCCTCGCTGAGTCCGGGGAGCCACCACCCTGGATGGTAAACTCGATTTAAAAAAAATACATGCATATTAATTGTTTTTAGTGCATAAATATCCGGTATCAACTAATTACATCAATATTTTTAGACCTGTGTAGCCAATAGTATCACCCTCCAGGCCAGTGGGCGCTATGTCTTGGACAGCATTAGACCTGTGTATAGTATAGTTACTAAACATCAAGAAGTTTGCGACTATTGGTTCATTTCAAGACTTCAGTTATCAAAAACAAACGTTTGGTGCTTTTTAGTCGGTCAACACGAATGTACCCAAAAAGAGCTGGGTTATGCCCTAATCCTGAAATAAATTACATTTTTTTATTTAGTCAATTTACCCTCTAGGTTGGTGGTTCCCACGGACTCAGCGAGGGAATTCACCACTACCGCCTCTATGGGCAGTGTCCTGGAGCTTGGAACATCTGGTCGGGATGGATACAACTGGGGAGGTGTGATCAGCACTTCGCCCAGGCGGCCTCACCTGCAGATCGAACAGGGGCCTCATGAGGGAGGGGAAGGGATGGAAGATGGGGATGGAGAGGCTTGGAAGAGGGAAGGAGGCGGCCGTGGCCTTACAGTAGGTACTGTCCCCGATAATCCGGATAGTAGGCTGTCAGATATCCTCCCCCTCAATCGGATTGCCAATAATCAATCGCACCGGCACAGCTACATCAATGAAAATGGCACTGACAGATACTACCGAGATTAGAGCACAGTAGTTAACAAGATATTATTGTGGAACACACCAAAATATACGGGGGTTCATACTTACCTTTTACTTACCTCTTCAAATTAATCTCGGGTATGGGTTGCCAACTGGATCACTTAAAAGTATGCCCTCACAATAACCTCCACCACGATATTTAAAATGAACCAAGACGGAAACAAGAAACTTTAAACTGTACAATAATTTATTTCACATAAAGGAATTATTTTAACAAAAATATAACAACAAAAGTTACGTGTCGATCATAAGCCATTGTCAATGTAATCATGTCCTCCCGTAGGACTTGTAGACTCTACATACAAAGTTTCAGCTTTCTAGCTCAAAAGAACTTAATAATAAAAATACACTTGGAATGGATAAGGGAGTTGGGACGAGACATATAGCAATTGTTTTTCTTTTTCATAAATATCACATTTTATTTATAACCACAAGCCTGCTATGTGGGTGACCTTGGCCTCTGTCATACAGTTGTCTGGCCAGCTGCGATACACCCTACACCATGTCGCATGCTTGCATCGTCAAATGGACCCACCTGTCCAGCCAACGTTAGCATATGCTAGTTACATCAGAGCCTAGCTCCTTCTCAAAACACTTTAAATGTCCACAACTCAACTCAAATACTATCACGCAAATCTTTTAAATGCTCCATTCAAATATTACTGGATTACTCTAATAATCCCAAATCTTGTTTAATTGTATAAACCAATAGTTGAACTAGCGTTGTTTAGAGTATAACAAAAACGCTTAATGTTTATAACAAAATGTTCATAAATTAATAGTTTATAACATTATAAATTGTTTATAATATTGTCAAACGACAATTGAAAAATTTATACACGCCTCTATTAATCCCTTTCGTTTCACATTATTATTAAAGATATTTACATAATGATATACAATATTAATATTATTTATATTAGAAATACATTAAACCACACGTTTATCCGGTTGATAATTACTTAAATCGTGTTGATATAATCGACCAATGAAGGTTAGTTATATTTATATTATAGATTCAGGTTTAATAAGGTTTAATAATTATTTTTATTATTTGTGACGGTAACCTCCATTCAAAATCGTTATCTCAAATTATTTAAACACTCTTGTTAATTGTAACAGTAACTTCACATGATTAATTTTCAAAGAACCTGGACAATACACTCAGCGGAAAAATACCTCGCTCAAACGCACAAAATTGCACAAAATAGGCCCAGAATTCATCATATATCTCAATATATATGGCATCAAAATCTTCGACAATACATACAAAAAAACCTCCACTTACAAATTCATTAACTTCATTAATATTACTGTGGGACCTCCTTCACTTATTCAAGGGCATTATTCATCAGCGACTTTTACACGTCCACTGAACTAACGATTATACATCCATAGTTCCTCTATAAAATTCTTATATTCATCCATTGTTTCGAAAACTGTTATTATATTTAACCTTCGTGGGTTTCATTCATGAATCGATATGAAGTAAAAATTTGCCTATCACAAATAAATTTAATAGCAAATACGATTAGACACGCCTCCCTGGTCTATCAAACTTGAGATTAATATCTTCAAAGTATCGCAGTATAAAAATACTATCTTCAATCAAAGTTCATCTAAACTGCATAAATAGTCGAATAGAATACAATTAGACTTTGGAATGCAAACATTATTGTTCCAATCTAGAATTGAGAAAAACTCCTATCAAAAGTTGATTACTATAGTGTAATCAATAAATCGTAATCAAAGTTCATATTTCATAAAATTGTCTATAATGCAATGGTATTTCAGAACTGACGATAAATGTCTATGTTGCAATCATGTTCATAAAACGACTAGTATTTCCAAGATCGTCGATACAGTAATAGATTTTAACGCTCTAAAATCTTTTAATTATTCTTCTTTCTTGAGGATGACAGGAAATTGGTCAAAGTAATTTACTGAATAGAATTACTTTAATAAAATGACACGCTGTCTGAATTCAAATTTGCCATAGAAAATCGTTAACTTTACAGTCAAATCGTGACTACAAAAATATGCAAATTACTGAAAGAAAATATAAAATAATATCAGTCTCAACTGATCCAAAATTATTTAAATATGCCAATGACATAACAATGTCTCAATAAATCGTAGAAAAAAGGCATAAATCTTCAAAGTGTACTGAGTACAGAAATATCAAGCAAGAATATGGGACAGAAAATATGGGAAAAATGGTTGCTCAGATATCGCTAAATGGCTCAAATAAAACAAGAAACGTTCACGACTACCTTATCTGTTGATTGAAGTTCTAGAGGAAAATTTCCAAAGAAGACTGCTGTTGGTTCCATTTCACCAACGTAAAGATGTGCTCCGACCTCGAACCTGGAACCAGCGCCCTCGGAGAATAGAACTGCTTCCTCCTCCGGAAATTGCACTGCTCCGTGTAGACGATAGACATCCTTCTGGCAAAACTCTTCTTTGTGAGCCGGGTCTACCCTGGCCTCTCTTGATAGTTCCCTGAAGTTCTGGTAGAAATTCGCCATGAAGTTTATTGCAATTATTTCCGCAGAAATGTTCATAATTGTAGAGTAGGAAGATATTTCCACTGCCATTTGATATAATTCAGCGTTGGACTACGATGCATGAGTGTAGTTGGATGTTCAATACATGCTCGCTTTTGTAGAAAGACGATTAGCGAAGTTCCATGCTGCTATTTCACTCCATTGATATATGTCCCAATTGCATTAAAGGTTTAGCCTTCCATCTCCACTTCTGTTATAATAATAGTTGAAAGAACTGCCAGATTATATTGTTCCATTGTAGAATGTAGCGTTATATCACCAAACGTAATCTTCTGTATCACGGTTGCAATACACGTGTCAGCCGTAGCGTAGAATGTGATATTATAAAAGTGCTTCTCAGGTGACGAGAAAATCACTTTTGTCTGCCGTCTTAAAATGCCAATATCTTCCAAAATATAATCGTGAAAATGTTCAACTTTCCTACACACTTCAATACTGTTATGCACAATTGAATTAGCATAAAGGCAGTATCTAACTCTTGATAGATTATCTTGTAGACTCGTTTATGTGTGCGTTTCAACTTCGCCTAGTTTCAGAAACCGTAAAATGGTACTGCTGCACGCTCCGTGCTCGTTCGATGCGGTGGGCTCTACCACACGCGCTAATGACGACTTGCTTCACTGAATCATTCGAAGTCTGACAATATGATAATCAGAAAAACCACTATAAGACACGAGAAAATGAGATATGAGACCTTCTCTCTGCTGTGCAAGACCTTTTATCAACTTCTTAAGGGGCGTATCCATCCCTTCCATAGCTTGTTCCTCCGTCATTGCTAGAAGCTCTAACTTTGGCTATATATGACGGATTGTCAAATTTCAAAAACTCAAAATTAATTTCTTCAAAATTCCAAATCAATGCCATAACTGAAAATAGATTTCCACAATTCTGCATTCCAAAAGTAATTAAATATGGTAATTTCAGTAATCTCCGTCTTCCTCCAAACTATCATTCATTGGTTCGAGCCTTTCCTCCAATCGCGTAACTTCTTCCTTAGCACAATTCTTTGTTTCCATGCGACTGCGTCGTAAATCTCAGATCTTTCTCGAACAAAATCATGACGTCACCAAGAATCTCAGCTCAACCAGCCTACTTGCATGAAGTCTACGTCATCCGTGCCTACGTCATGAATATCCACATCACAACTATGACAGCCATAACTTTATTCATATTTGCCAATACAGCCATCGTGGTCTCAATATAATTCAATTTACGGGGGCATTCTCCCTTCACCACGTTTTAAAAACAGTTGCAAATTGTTTTTAAACTCTGTGTTATAAATATCTGAATTCACTTGAACACGAAATTGAATTATTATTGGCTTACTCTTGGATAATATTTCTTCAAGTTTCCAGCATTGAACTTGCCATATACGACATTATTCTCATCATCGTAGAGTTCATAACAGTTGTTTCCATAAGCATTCGTAATTCTGAACGAACCCATAAACACTATTCCAAACTTGGGATAGATTTTCTTACTCACATCAGCCTTGACAGGTCTGCGTAGTAATACCAGATTTCCAATTTCTAAGGGAGCACCAAAACGTTTTCCAGCTACTCTTTTCAGTCGTTTTTGTGCTGCTTTCTGGAGTTGTTCTTTCGCTCTGTCAATTCTCTGCTGCCTTCCTAGGTCGGGATCTCTAGGAACGTGGTTGAAAAGATTGTCCCACGGCCTTTCTGGGTTTCTTCCTAGATGAAGTCTCATTGGCACCTCTCCTGTGCTCTCCTGCACTGTAGAATTTAGACACTCCTCAATAAGGGGTACAAATCTCACCCAACCAGAATGATCATTCGGACAGAAAATTCGACAAAATTTCGAAAATTCAGCCATATATCTTTCTGAAGAATTCGATTCCGGATAGCGCACGCTTGAAAATATGTGCTTAATAGCAAGCCTTTCCATATCTGCAGTAAATTCTAAGGATGTAAACTGAGCTCCATGATCCGATAGTAGATACTCTGGTTTACCAGCTTTTGGAAATACAGCATGTTCCAGTCTGCTTACAACGTTCCTCGTGTTAGCTTTTTGCATGGGACTCATTGTTACAAATTTCGAGAAGACATCCACGGTAACCAACAGGAACTGATTACCCTGGTATCCCTTCGGACAGGGGCCAAATATGTCCGTCGCCATGAGTTCATTTGGTTTAGAGGGAATCATAGCCTTAGGTTTTCCTTTTAATAGAGCGAAAGCATACTTTGCTCTTTGACATTTATCACATGAACGAATGACATTAGCAATGCTGGAACGCATGTTAGTCCAAATAAACCTCTCTTTAAGAGTATCAAGAGTTTTATACAGACCAGCATGTCCAGTTGCGTGATGAGCTACCCACACTAAATTGACAACAAGTTTAGGTGGCACGACTATTCGGAGCTTTGTATGCGCAGAGTCAGCATACTTACATACGATATCTCCACTCAAGACAAAGTGTCGTGAATCTCTCTGTGTAGCTGCATAGTCAACATCAGTATTGTCCATGTAACCCTTAAGGAACCTGTACATTTTCCTGATTGGAGCGTGTCTCTTCTGTGACACACCGATTCGGGCTAACCTCCTAACGGTCTCTTGATCTTGCTGCTCCAATTGTACATGGTGTATCTGCACATTTTTGATAGGGTTACGTGATAAAGCATCAGCCAGTAAGTTGTCTTTCCCAGGCTGATGGACGATAGTGGCGTTAAACTGTTGGGTGAACAAAGCCCAACGTGTCAATCTATCACTAGACATGTCAGTTTGCAGCATAAACTGAAGTGCTTTGTGATCTGTAATAATGATAACCTTGTGTCCCAGCAACATTTTTTTCCACGCTTGCAAAGCTGTTACAAAAGCTAACGCTTCTAGTTCTGTCGTAAAGTAGTTTTCCTCGTGCTTCTTTAATTTCCGACTAGTGAACGCAATGTAGTGCTTGTTGCCTGCTTCATCTTTTTGGTATAAGACTGCACTAATGCCTATTCTTGATGCATCAGACTCAATATAGAACACCTTCTCGAAGTCTGGGTACTCCAGTTTAACGTTGTTTCTGAGCATCTCCTTTGCTTTCTCAAAAGCCTCGTCTGCTGCTGTACTCCATTTCCATCTATTATTCTTCTTTAGTAAGTCATACAGAGGAGCCATAATTTCAGAGTATCTCGGACAGTGGCTGCTGATGAATTGGCATGCGCCTACAAATTCTCTGACTTGTTTCACCTTAGTTGGCTTCGGGAACCTTGTGATCGCATCTACTTTCTGCATGTTTGGATGATATCCATCCTTATCAATAGTATGCCCCAAGTAGTTGATCTCCTTCTTCAAGAATTGACATTTTCCAAAATTGACATTAATATTGGCCTCCCTTAAATTTTCAAACAACTTTCTCAAATGCACTAAATGTTCTGCGGCGTTGGGTGAAGATACAATTAAATCGTCAATGTAGCAGATTACATTTTCCTTTACTTCGTCAGTGAGCTTGCTATCAAGTGCTCGAATAAGTGCTGGTCCACTGTTGACCATTCCAAAAGGCATTCTCACAAAGACCCATGACGTCTGGTCAAATAAGAATCCAGTGTACTGCATACTTTCTTCTTCCAGTTGAACTTGGTAAAACGAAGATGTCAAGTCAAGAACACTGAAACATGCTCTCCCTTTGAACTTTCTAAGCAGATCTCTAATCTTAGGTGGTCGGTCATTTTCTGGAAGAATCTTCAAGTTGATGGTCCGAGCATCGAGACAGAGACGTATCTGACCATTACTTTTCTTGACTACAGTGATGGGGTTTATATAAGACGACGCCTGTTTTTAATAATCCCGTCTACCTCCATTTTTCTGATCAACCCTCGTACTTCTTGGTAGTATTTCTCAGGTATGGGGTATATTTTCTTTTGGTAAGGGGTTTCATCGGTCAGCCTTATCTTGTACTTATAGTCTTTAATCAATCCAGGCTTTTCATCAAAAATATCTTGGAATTCCTTTATCAAATCCTCAAATTCCCCCTGAATTTCTTCAAATCCTTCAGTTTTTCTACTGGGTATTTCTGTTAGATTCTCCACTTCATTGATAATGGTATTTAAAATCTCTTCCCTAAGGTCTATCTCCAGACTGTTTTTCCCGTCCTGTTCTTCGATCTCTTCTGTGATCATGTACCCATCATTAAAGCTAATACTTCTATTCTTCATATCAAAAATAGCTCCAACTTTCGATATAAAATCGATTCCTAGCACAATATCGAAATGGATCTTGTTCACCACAATAAAGATCTGTTCATAATTCCTTCCATTAATTTCAAAGTTCAACAACACTTGGATCTTGCATTTCACTGCCTTGTCTTGGAAAATTCCTCTCACTTTGACGGTAGAAACAGGTAAAACTGTCATGTTTTCTCCTTTTAACAGACTTTGATAGCATTCATCAGAAATGATAGAAATAATTGCGCCGGTATCCATAAGAGCTTTGTACTGTTGGCCATCTATCAGTACAGAAATAATAGGTAAGGCACGTGGTCTTTCCTCTTTGATGATTCCCCTCTCTTCTAATAAATCCTCATCAGTTACTTCGTAAATTTCATTAATGGTAATTAGGTGTGGTGTGGCAATGTATTCATAGTTTCTCACTGTCGTTGAGAAATCGGCGTTTTTTTGTGTTACCAATCTCAAAGTTCCCCTGCTGGCTTGTAGAAGGACCAGGATCGATCACTACATCCTGTCTTTTCTTCTGGTTTTCAGCTTCCTTCTCTCGTAATTCCTTTAAATACTGCTGACTTTCTTTCTCTCTCTCTTGATACTTGTCGGGTGTCATAACCTGACCTTGAGAATTCTGATTTCGATTCTGGTACTGGTTATTTCTGCTGTAGTTCCTATTGTACACCTGGTTATTGTAGTATCTACCTCTTCCGTTATTATAATTCCCTCTATTATTGTTCCAGCCTCGTCTCTGCTGATATGGACGGTAACCTTGGGATCTGTTGTTGCGAAAATAATTGTTCCTGTGAGGACCTACATTTTCAGTTTTCTCTTCCTCAGCAGGCTTATCAGTTTGCTGAACTTGATCCATGTAGACTGTATTAATGTCTTTGAATTCGTGCCTCTGACCTTTTTGAACCACATTTGGCATCGGACTCGTGTAGTCAAGCCTTCTCAATAGTTCGTCCATACTGGTCAAATCCCTGATATTTGACGATATGATAAGTCTTCTTACCTCCACAGGCAGCATACGAGAAATAGCATCTATCAACTGCTCTGTCAACAATGGGGGTTGCAAGAATCTCAAGCGCGATAACTGGCTCGTGAAGAAATCAGCGTACCGTGTTGGAAGAGTACCTGAATACTTCCTCGAGTATACCTCAGCTCTTAATGAATTCTGTGCTTCTATTGACCAGAATCGTTTTATCAGTGCCTCTGCAAATTCATCAAAATTACTGAAAGTGTACCGAAATGCTCTGAACCATTCAAGGGGTCCTCCAGCTAGAAATCTTTCTACGATTCTCATCTCTCTTTCTCTAGGAATATGGGCTTCAATAAAATAGTCTTTCAGGTTCCTGATATACTCTATCGGTGTTAGACTATCAGTATTACTGAATTTTTGAGGTTTGTCCTCAAAGTTTCGGATGACTGTCACATTTCTCGGATATGGATCCATATAATTCTTCCCACTATCACGATATTTCCATTCAGGTTCAATATTCCTATCATCTTCTTCTTCCCGAAATCTGAATATACGTTCCTCAGGACTAATATCTCTTTCTTCTGTAGCGAGGTTACATCTTCTGACGTAATTCCTATCATCTTCACAAGTCAATCCTTCTGGATCCTTATCTGTGATTTCCGTGATGACTTTCCTAATCAACTCTTCTCTATATGTTTCCATCATGCTAGCTTCTCCTAGTTTCAAATTCTGAAGTTTGCTCGTAGTCTCATTGACATCAGAGACAACCTTATGAATTTGTTCCTCTAACGCGGTTTTTAATGCTTGCACGTCCTGACCTATTTGAGTTCTATCCTCTACCTGCTTTTCGGATAGCGAATCCATCCTTATACTCAAATCCTTTCTAATTTGAACTACTTCATTATTTATGTCTACTTGTGTACTGGCAAGTTTTCGTTCAATTCGCTCCTGAATCTGAGTGACATGTCCCCCACTTGACCTGTTCCATTCATCTTTCCAAACCGTTATATTTGCAGTTAACATTTCCGCAATATCTACTTCAATGTCTTCCTTAAGTAAACGATTATGATCTAAGACTTTGGTTCTCATGACCTCTACATCATATTTTAATCCAGCTAAAGACGCTGTTGTCCTAACAGACTCGTCAACTAATCGAGTTGTTAAAGCACTAATGTTACGAGTACAAAGTGTTTTTGAAGTTTCAATTTCTTCTCTAACTTTATTAACATCAGTTTGAACTTTAGCAATGTCTACAAAAACTGTATTAACTTCTACTTGTATATTATTGATGTCGCTTTGCATCTCATTTACATCAGAATGAATATTATTTATGTCTACTTGAACGTTTGACACATCGGTTCGAACATTTTTAATCTCTCTTTGAACTTCTTCTACTTTGTCCTGTACAGTAGCAACATCATTCCTAACAACGATTACTTCTGCTCTAGCACATGAAATATCACCCCGGACATTAGCAACATCAAGATTCAACATAGTAAGGTCTTTCTGTACTTTAGAAACATCTACTTTAACATCTGAGACATCTTTATGCACATTGGATAAATCTTTATGGACATTGGACACGTCTGTGCGCATGTCAGTTACAGCATTCTCGATTCCCTGGGTACTGGTCTGTAAACGCGACACATTATTTTCTAAGTTTGCAGAACTGGTCTGAAGAACTTTCAAACTTTCATCCAGCCTAATAGACAAATTAGCAGACAAATTACTAGCATTCTCCTCCATTCGACTAGTATTCCTAGCTTCCATCTCCTTCATGCTTTCATCCATGCTAGCTTTCAAATTAGCAGACATATTACTAGCATTCTCCTCCATCATCTGCTTCATACTGTTATTCATGCTAGCTTTCAAATTAGCAGACATCTCCTCCAACATCTTCCTAATACTCTCATCTGCCATCTCAATAATATTTCAATAATAAACTGCTTTAGGGACATACATCAAACAGAGCAAGATAACAACATCTGAGCAACACTTTTCACCATATATAAGTTTGAGCAATTTTCTGTCTTAAATCTAACTTATAATTACCTTATAATTAACTTTCGTAGACACTTCATGTTGAAATAAACTCAAGCACATGTTCAAATTTCTTTGGTTCATTTTAAAATATCCTAGCACAAATAATTTACATTTACAATCCAAAAATTTAATTTTATCTTTAATATGACTAAACATGTCATAAGCCGGTCAAATAAAATAAGACTCCAGATCATAGGCGATTTTTCTAAGTTTCCAGCCTATTTAACCTCTCTCAGGTTGTGTAAGATCTGATCTTTTCTGAGTGTAATTTTCCTAATACAACACAACATTTAATCCCTATATAATCACACTCTCAAATTCTACAATTGGCCAAGACATCTAACAAAGAATCAACCTCCTTATTTGAGTCTTCACAATCCCATTGACATCGATAACTTGGTAATCAAATGTTATTCAAACACTCCACACGAAATTGCGGTGCCAATTCTACTCCAATAACTTGGTAATCCAATGTTATTCAAGCCCCACCGAATTGCGGCGCCAATCCTACTGGCGTTCAACCTGGTAATCCAGTTTTGTTGAACGTGCCCCACGTTTTAGGGTCGCCAATCCTACTGTCCCCGATAATCCTGATAGTAGGCTGTCAGATATCCGCCCCCTCAATCAGATTGCCAATAATCAATCGCACCGGCACAGCTACATCAATGAAAATGGCACTGACAGATACTACCGAGATTAGAGCACAGTAGTTAACAAGATATTATTGTGGAACACACCAAAATATACGGGGGTTCATACTTACCTTTTACTTACCTCTTCAAATTAATCTCGGGTATGGGTTGCCAACTGGATCACTTAAAAGTATGCCCTCACAATAACCTCCACCACGATATTTAAAATGAACCAAGACGGAAACAAGAAACTTTAAACTGTACAATAATTTATTTCACATAAAGGAATTATTTTAACAAAAATATAACAACAAAAGTTACGTGGCGATCATAAGCCATTGTCAATGTAATCATGTCCTCCTGTAGGACTTGTAGACTTTACATACAAAATTTCAGCTTTCTAGCTCAAAAGAACGTAATAATAAAAATACACTTGGAATGGATAAGGGAGTTGGGACGAGACATATAGCAATTGTTTTTCTTTTTCATAAACATCACATTTTATTTATAACCGCAAGCCTGCTATGTGGGTGACCTTGGCCTCTGTCATACAGTTGTCTGGCCAGCTGCGATACACCCTACACCATGTCGCATGCTTGCATCGTCAAATGGACCCACCTGTCCAGCCAACGTTAGCATATGCTAGTTACATCAGAGCCTAGCTCCTTCTCAAAACACTTTAAATGTCCACAACTCAACTCAAATACTATCACGCAAATCTTTTAAATGCTCCATTCAAATATTACTGGATTACTCTAATAATCCCAAATCTTGTTTAATTGTATAAACCAATAGTTGAACTAGCGTTGTTTAGAGTATAACAAAAACGCTTAATGTTTATAACAAAATGTTCATAAATTAATAGTTTATAACATTATAAATTGTTTATAATATTGTCAAACGACAATTGAAAAATTTATACACGCCTCTATTAATCCCTTTCGTTTCACATTATTATTAAAGATATTTACATAATGATATACAATATTAATATTATTTATATTAGAAATACATTAAACCACACGTTTATCCGGTTGATAATTACTTAAATCGTGTTGATATAATCGACCAATGAAGGTTAGTTATATTTATATTATATATTCAGGTTTAATAAGGTTTAATAATTATTATTATTATTTGTGACGGTAACCTCCATTCAAAATCGTTATCTCAAATTATTTAAACACTCTTGTTAATTGTAACAGTAACTGCACATGATTAATTTTCAAAGAACCTGGACAATACACTCAGCGGAAAAATACCTCGCTCAAACGCACAAAATTGCACAAAATAGGCCCAGAATTCATCATATATCTCAATATATATGGCATCAAAATCTTCCACAATACATACAAAAAAACCTCCACTTACAAATTCATTAACTTCATTAATATTACTGTGGGAACCTCCTTCACTTATTCAAGGGCATTATTCATCAGCGACTTTTACACGTCCACTGAACTAACGATTATACATCCATAGTTCCTCTTTAAAAATTCTTATATTCATCCATTGTTTCGAAAACTGTTATTATATTTAACCTTCGTGGGTTTCATTCATGAATCGATATGAAGTAAAAATTTGCCTATCACAAATAAATTTAATAGCAAATACGATTAGACACGCCTCCCTGGTCTATCAAACTTGAGATTAATATCTTCAAAGTATCGCAGTATAAAAATATTATCTTCAATCAAAGTTCATCTAAACTGCATAAATAGTCGAATAGAATACAATTAGACTTTGGAATGCAAACATTATTGTTCCAATCTAGAATTGAGAAAAACTCCTATCAAAAGTTGATTACTATAGTGTAATCAATAAATCGTAATCAAAGTTCATATTTCATAAAATTGTCTATAATGCAATGGTATTTCAGAACTGACGATAAATGTCTATGTTGCAATCATGTTCATAAAACGACTAGTATTTCCAAGATCGTCGATACAGTAATAGATTTTACCGCTCTAAAATCTTTTAATTATTCTTCTTTCTTGAGGATGACAGGAAATTGGTCAAAGTAATTTGCTGAATAGAATCACTTTAATAAAATGACACGCTGTCTGAATTCAAATTTGCCATAGAAAATCGTTAACTTTACAGTCAAATCGTGACTACAAAAATATGCAAATTACTGAAAGAAAATATAAAATAATATCAGTCTCAACTGATCCAAAATTATTTAAATATGCCAATGACATAACAATGTCTCAATAAATCGTAGAAAAAAGGCATAAATCTTCAAAGTGTACTGAGTACAGAAATATCAAGCAAGAATATGGGACAGAAAATATGGGGAAAATGGTTGCTCAGATATCGCTAAATGGCTCAAATAAAACAAGAAACGTTCACGACTACCTTATCTGTTGATTGAAGTTCTAGAGGAAAATTTCCAAAGAAGACTGCTGTTGGTTCCATTTCACCAACGTAAAGATGTGCTCCGACCTCGAACCTGGAACCAGCGCCCTCGGAGAATAGAACTGCTTCCTCCTCCGGAAATTGCACTGCTCCGTGTAGACGATAGACATCCTTCTGGCAGAACTCTTCTTTGTGAGCCGGGTCTACCCTGGCCTCTCTTGATAGTTCCCTGAAGTTCTGGTAGAAATTCGCCATGAAGTTTATTGCAATTATTTCCGCAGAAATGTTCATAATTGTAGAGTAGGAAGATATTTCCACTGCCATTTGATATAATTCAGCGTTGGACTACGATGCATGAGTGTAGTTGGATGTTCACTACATGCTCGCTTTTGTAGAAAGACGATTAGCGAAGTTCCATGCTGCTATTTCACTCCATTGATATATGTCCCAATTGCATTAAAGGTTTAGCCTTCCATCTCCACTTCTGTTATAATAATAGTTGAAAGAACTGCCAGATTATATTGTTCCATTGTAGAATGTAGCGTTATATCACCAAACGTAATCTTCTGTATCACGGTTGCAATACACGTGTCAGCCGTAGCGTAGAAGGTGATATTATAAAAGTGCTTCTCAGGTGGCGAGAAAATCACTTTTGTCTGCCGTCTTAAAATGCCAATATCTTCCAAAATATAATCGTGAAAATGTTCAACTTTCCTACACACTTCAATACTGTTATGCACAATTGAATTAGCATACAGGCAGTATCTAACTCTTGATAGATTATGTTGTAGACTCGTTTATGTGTGCGTTTCAACTTCGCCTAGTTTCAGAAACCGTAAAATGGTACTGCTGCACGCTCCGTGCTCGTTCGATGCGGTGGGCTCTACCACACGCGCTAATGACGACTTGCTTCACTGAATCACTCGAAGTCTGACAATATGATAATCAGAAAAACCACTATAAGACACGAGAAAATGAGATATGAGACCTTCTCTCTGCTGTGCAAGACCTTTTATCAACTTCTTAAGGGGCGTATCCATCCCTTCCATAGCTTGTTCCTCCGTCATTGCTAGAAGCTCTAACTTTGGCTATATTTGACGGATTGTCAAATTTCAAAAACTCAAAATTAATTTCTTCAAAATTCCAAATCAATGCCATAACTGAAAATAGATTTCCACAATTCTGCATTCCAAAAGTAATTAAATATGGTAATTTCAGTAATCTCCGTCTTCCTCCAAACTATCATTCATTGGTTCGAGCCTTTCCTCCAATCGCGTAACTTCTTCCTGAGCACAATTCTTTGTTTCCATGCGACTGCGTCGTAAATCTCAGATCTTTCTCGAACAAAATCATGACGTCACCAAGAATCTCAGCTCAACCAGCCTACTTGCATGAAGTCTACGTCATCCGTGCCTACGTCATGAATATCCACGTCACAACTATGACAGCCATAACTTTATTCATATTTGCCAATACAGCCATCGTGGTCTCAATATAATTCAATTTACGGGGGCAGTACCATCCCGGCATTTGCCCGAAGACGAAGTGGGAAACCACGGAAAACCACTTCGAGGATGGCTGAGGTGGGAATCGAACCCCCTCTACTCATTTGGACCACCCGAGGCTGAGTAGCCCCCGTTCCAGTCCTCATACCACTTTTCAAATTTCGTGGCAGAGCCGGGAATCGAACCCAGGACCTCCGGGGCGGCAGCTAACCATGCAAAATAAATTACAAGAGGTTAATAAATACACGAGGATGCCCAGTTTCGATCGTCAAGCGATCATCATCAGATCCATTACATTTAGGCTATAACATCTACTTCAGTTATGTCATAAGATATGAGTCGATTTCAGAACTAATTTCTTCTAGAAATAAAATTTTCCCCAGGTGAGGCTCGAACTCACAACTCCGGCATCGCTCAGCTACTGTCCTATACGTACCGTGCGCTAACCAATTGCGCCACTGGGGAAGGCGCTAAAGTGTTGCTTAGCCTCTTGTTTCCAAACAAATCTGTATGTTGTCTCTCAAGGTCGAGCCATCTCTCCTTGACAAGGATTCTGGTTCCAACAATTACAACGTAAAGCATTGACGCGAACAGAGCAGTGACGACTCTCGACTTGAAATGGGAACAAACTTTATTAATTCTACGGAACAGGAGAACAAGCCTTGGTAACTTTCAACAAGGTACATTACTGAAAATATAGTATTTATGATTGACAAACCTTTTTCGGAGTTGTTGGGAGTCGTTTCACATTCTCAATTGCCACTGCTTCGCCGGAAATAATTACTTTTAACGTAAATAATAAATTATTGGTCGTTCTCATTTGAACAAGGTCGGCCATTTATCAATCATACCGGACACTACGTCATACCCACGTGACACGTTGCCAACATGAAAAATGAAATAAAAGGCTAACCATTGGCCTGGATAAAGATTATTGATGCGTGACTTCCCCACTGTGCGTGACAAAAACCAGGGTGTTATCTATTAGCGCTATCAATCCTCCATTTGTCTGGACGAAAATATTGGTCTAGTCAAAACCATTGGTACCGAATGCATGGGGTTGGCATTATGGACTCCTTCACAAACATTCACAAAGATGGCTGTCAGAGCAGCAATTTCAGCTGTATAAGTCGTGCTCCTATTAGGGCGGGATGGTGGGTCTATTACTATATCATCTCCAGATACCATTACTACAGTTATTTTGGCCAATTTCATTACTTACAATTTTTAAACACGTGTTCTCCTGTTCTGTAGCGCCACCTTAATTTTGAATACACGTCCTTGACGAGTTCATGAAAACAAAAAACAAGAAAAGGCAGTTCATGAGGAAGAATAACTCCAGGTTAGCGGCACCCTGGTTAGTTGGTTGGAGAAGGAAGAGAAAGATAATGATAAGGAGGAGGAGGAGAAGGAAAAGGAGCAGAAGAGGAAGGAGAGACGCAAATGTTCGTGCTCATGTTTGTTATTGCTGTTTTAAGGGGAGAAACAGCGAGGTCATCTTCCTCGTGCAAAAGATGCTAAGAGAACAAAGGAAGGAAAACATATGATTCTGGAGACGTTGACCTGTTCTCATAAAATTGTACTGGTTTTGCTAACAGCATCAAGTTCTTTTAAATCACTTATTCTCCCAGCTCGCCTTCACACACTGGCACTGCAAGGACGGTGACTGGGAGATGAACACCTTTGTCAGCAGATACAACTGGGGATGTTGACTGGCCGATCGTCTAGCTGACCGCTACTTTGGTCTAAAGCCTCGTCACACCGGCAGATTTGTTTCCAGAAACAGTGTATGCAGACTGTTTCCCAAATGTTTCTCATTTGTATGCGGAATGTTTGCAAACTTTTTGAAAACTTTCTACATACAATCGGGAGACTCGAGTAATGTTTGGAAACTGTCTGGATACAGTTTGCATACAATTGACATACAAATGACAATCAAAGCTCGTGTTTCAAGATACAAGATACGATATACATTGGTTTCTGTTTTCCAACGAAATGGAAAACACGCATACAAGAAACAAGTATTTTGTCTCAAATCTTCCTGTGTGGACGTGTTTTGAAACTGTAGACCGGATACAAACCACAGACGCATCCAGCTAGCCACGTTTTTCCACATCATATTGTGTTGATTTAGTTTCAATTTCCCATCCTTCTTTATGGTGCACCATATAAGGTTTAATAACAAGGGACTTTTTGGTGTTACGCTATACATTTCGTGTGTCTTTGACATTTATTAATTCATATCGGCTGATGAAGGGACCAAAATTAATTAGGCCTTGAAACATGTCCCACCAATGACCACACAGTGATCTCATTATATTGCCACAAAATGTAGTAGCCTATAGAGGGGCTACCGGCGGGGTGTCAAACTTCACCCCCTCCCCACAAAAAGAAAATAGCGGTTGGTATATGAAATATTAATAGAATGAGTATTTTGGTTAATTATTCGACTAATACAAGAGGTACATTCAAACACAATCCTCCTCCTACCATGATCGTTTCACTTTGATCCCCCAATTTACACATTCGCAGACGTTATAAAAGAAATCACCCTGTGGTAAAGAAATGAATGTGGACTAGAGGTCTAATTCTGGTGTAGACGCAAAACTAGTAACATTCTTGTATCGGATACAATGTTTCAATACAGTCTGCATACTGTATGCAGACTTGTATGGAGACTGTTTCCAGACTCCAAAGTAGTATACATACAGTCTTCATACAGTTTTCAAACAGTTTGCATACAATATGCAAACCATCTACATACAGTCTGCAAACAAATATGCCGGTGTAGACTAGGCTTAATAATTAAAAAGGGTCAGGGAAGGGATTTTGGAAGGAAGTCGACAGTGGACATGTTGAAAGGATCCGTCTTGGCAATAGCCTGGTGGTGGAAATGGAAAACCACGAAAACCATTTTCAGGACGGCCGAAGTAGGATTCAAACCCACGCTCTCCCGATGCCAGCGGGGTCATTGTGGCCGGTCAAATGTTTTGTAATATGAATATTCTCCCTTCCCAGTCCTTTATAGTGCATTCTAGGAAGTATTTGGTTGTAATTGGGCGTACTGTGGTTTATTGAAAGTGACCATTTATTAAGATAGCCGTGTAGTAGCCTATTTTTGTTCACCAATGCACTAGGCTCTTTTTGCGACTGAAAGTAATTTAAACATGTAAATTGATGAGGTGGTTGATTATGTACTAAATGCTATGAATGTTCATTTCAGAGTTCTGGAATACACAATTTCCCCACATGGGTATTATTATTCCTGTGATTTTCAATTGGAGATTTTGAGTGTGATTTATTTGTCGTAGATTTTAATAATTTTATCACCACAGTTAAAAACGTGCTTGAAACTTCTAATGGCATGTGAAGCTAAATTGTAAAGGTTAAGAATGTAAACAACGCCCTTAGGTTCCTACGTTCGTTGCCAAGAGCCGACTGCGGTGGCGTCTGGCAGCTAAGTTCTGAACTAGTAGGTCTAGTCGTTGACGGTGGCGTTTGGCGGCAAAAGTAGGAACTATTTGATAAATTCAAAAGTCTGCAGTACTTACTTGATATTAAAAAACAGATAACACACACTAATACATTCATCACAATTAACACCGGTTATCAGACAGATTCTACACACACCTAAAGTACACGGGGCTACATGACCGCGTTGTCGCAGCCCCTAAACTTAAGAACCAACCAACCAAACTTCTAATGAGAAAATTATGAATTTAGGAACGTTGAAGTGGTTCTGGACAGAGGAGCATTTAGGCCATTTAACTGGCGGTCCGCCGACCACAGGTAGACCGCGAGTGCCTCGGGAGTGGTCTGTGGGAGAAAAGGAACCACTGGCACTTATAAATAAGTGGCCAATAAATGATGATTTCGAAATCGATGTGCGTTGAACGACAATTGTCCGAATGTATTCGCGGCGATTACTATCAGGTTTTGAATTCAAATATCTTTAAAATTTAGTGTTGTTAAGGAAGTCACAACTGATAAGGTGTATTAGGTGGAGGGGGGGTCCATACATGTTTCAATTTCTGGCTGAGTGGTCCGCAAACTTATGCGGGTTCCGAACCACTGATTTAACCCTTTATAGGGCAAAAGACTGGGGGTATATATATATATATATATAATTTGCACATTTGTAATTGGGGGTGATTGATGAGTATGAATATGCAACAATTTTATGGGTATGGATTCTATTTTAGGAAATATGGGGTGGGAAATTATTATCCCACTGCCCACACCCGACAGTATGTTTTCTTAAATGAGCAATGGGGTAATAATCTCCTACCTCCAAATTATGATGATACTGTGTTTATCACTCAATAATGAGGTTTATTTAACAGGATATAATATATAAAAACACCCATCACGCTCTATAATTTTAAAAAATGTAACTCCTACGCAAAACAAGGTCAGTGACCTATATCATCTTTGCCGAAAAATGCACAAAAAAAATAAAAGTGATTTTGGAATGTTAAAAGTTAGTATATTCGAAATTAATTCAATAATTTCATAATAGTATTTACTAAAAAAACAGAAAATTAATTTTAAAAATCTGCTATTCTATGGCAATCATCCTGAGCAGGATAATTATTTCCATTCTAGCTGAAATATATTTACTCAAGTGACCAACACCATTATTAACATTGCATTTCAGTTATATACCAACGTTTACAAATCTCTTATCTTCAATAAAAAACACCTTCTGTAAAACAATGCATTTCTTTCACTCAACACAACCGAACTGGCGAGCACGTGCACTGTGGAGACCACAGGGATATATGCTTCCCACCTTTGGTATCTGATGACAGTATACATCAAATTAATGGGTTTTCAATATTTCTCTGCATCTAGCTTATGGATGCATTTGGAACTGCCTGAAATGAAAGGGGTGGGGAGATTCTCTCCCTAACACCGTTCTATAAATATATGGTGGGACCTATAAAGGGTGAAGCTGATAATATTTAGCGGAAGGGTTGCGAGGAGCGATGAATAGAGGGGGCCGAGGGGGAATGCAGATAATGCTAGTGTTTACAAGCTCTGCTCATCGATGGCGGTACTACTGTTGACCAAAATATTATGTGCACTCGAGTTTGAAGGTTGTTTGTGAAGTAACCAATAGGCCTACATATAATCCAATAACATCATAATTTGCATCGTTCTATTTTACGTTAGTTCACTAAGGTTTGAAATTTTTAATGTGTATTTTAATATGTTTTATCGCAGTTGGAACACAAAATGTGCCCGTTTTAAAGCGTGTTTCAACCATGCGTGACATTTAAGAATTATTATCTCAAAAACCCGTCATCTAATCGAATCCAAATTTTAACACAATGTGCATTGGAATGTTTATAACTAGTTTATTAATTTCAAAATTGTGTGTGTCCAAGAAACAAAGATGTTATCATCTTTGTAAGGTAACTTTTTCTCGGCTCGGGGTGGTTGGAAAATGTAGTTCTTGGTCACGTTGTAATCCTCATACATCAAAAGGTTATGCTGTATGACTGTGAAATACCTAAATTAATTCACTTATTTTATATCAGTTTGTAATTGTACGGGAAAATAATACATGGTTCAGCAGCTAGTCGAAACGGTGAAAGCTCTACAGCGTTGCCGAGATAGAGCTCATCACTTCCGAGCGAGGCGCGCCATGACGCGTGGATTTTAATGAATCTTCTTGTGGTGACGCCTTATCAATGGATAAGTAAAATGAATTTTTTTTTACCTCGACAAAGTCGAACACTTGTCCGCTATTAAGCAAAATATCCGCCGCTCAACTTCACCTAGTTTGATGCGGGGCTCTCGAAAATATTGGCTGGTCAACACCGCTGCCTATTGTGTCACGTAAGACCTCACACTGTATCACGTCTACGGGAATGAATTACCTCCGGACGATACGTCTTGTCGCTATGAAGTCAGTCGAGAGAAGAACGCTCATGGCTGTCGTCTCTCCTTCAACTCGTCTGAAATTCGCGCCATTGTCAATCCCGCGCAGTTAGTGGCGCGCACTCGTAATAATTCTTATTACAGTGAAATTCTTCCGTTTAACGTCATTCAAAGTAGTAATAATATCTTCTTTTAATTTTCTTCATGTTTTCAATGGAGTAAAATTGTTACATAGGGCTTAAATGGTAAAAGTCCATGTCTGCTTCCATAAACCCTTCTCTCATTGGCTGAGAGCATATATTCAATGATACATTTTATAACAATTAACTAGTAATGTTTCGCGCAATTTCCTTGTTGCTATACACTTTCCAATGATGAAGAATATTCTGGGCGTTTCTGATCACGTGATGGGTTTCTCCCATAGCTTGTGTAAGCTAGCAAATCGCGCCTTGAGCCAACTTCCAAGATGTATATTCCAATGTTAAATTTTATCATGGGCTCGGATAATGACATCATATTCATCATAAATCATCCAAATTTCGGGTGCAGAAGCATCCCGGCATTTTCCCGAAGACGAAGTGGGAAACCACGGAAAACCACTTCGAGGATGGCTGAGGTGGGAATCGAACCCCCTCTACTCATTTTGACCACCCAAGGCTGAGTAGACCCCGTTCCAGTCCTCATACCACTTTTCAAATTTCGGGGCAGAGCCGGGAATCGAACCCAGGACCTCCGGGGCGGCAGCTAACCATGCTGACCGCTACGCTACGGAGGTGACAATGGTAATAATAAGAAATAAAATGAAATAAAATAAAATAAAATAAAAAGTAATTCCTTTAACACGCTACGGCTCTCGCGCATGCGTGGACTCGGTTTCATCCTGAAGAAACATGGCGGACTGAGCAAGAAGCGTGTAGCATTGAATGATGTTCTCGAATTTAAAAAAATATATCTCTACTTAGTATAAAACAAAGTCCCCGATTCCTGTTTGTTACGGGTAAACTCGAGAACCAGTGGATGGATTTTGATGCGGTTTCCACCATTCTGTAAAGGATATCTCGAGGATTATTTCTGTAGAAAATGATTTATTTATGATCAAAGGAAGCCGAGCAGTAACGATTTCAGTGGAAAAGTCGAAAAAAAAAACTGGCGTCCGAGCGCTTTGTAAGCTTACGCTGGGCAAACCGTTAACAATATCTAAATACTATGAGTGTAAGAATTGTTCAGCATGAAAAGTTCTTCAAAAAAGTCCGGGAGAGCATATGTCTATCTTCAATACATCGCCCACTATAAGCGTTTTTACGTTTTCTTTCTTCCGACCATGTTCAATCAACTACTGAGGCGACAGAGCACGAGCTAGCTAAGGGCGAGTCTATCATCTCTGTTACAGCCTAGCTAGCGGGCGAACTTATTGCCCCAGATAGAAACCAGCAGCAAACCGTGCAGTCGTGTTGAGTTAATACTCCTGAGAAGGGTGGTTGTGCTTGGAGTTTTCCTGGAAGTGTAACTCAGATTTTCTTCATTTTGCCTGTGAAACACAGTCAAGTTAAGATAGGACGGAAGGGGGATTTGAGTTTCATTCACCTCGCCATTCCCTGGAAGGGCAACTCTCATTTCGCCTGAGAACTTTTCGTTCCGCAAAATTCACAGTCAATTTAGATTGGACGGAAGGAGGATTATATTATATTAAATTATACTGATTGGCGTATAATTTAATATACTGTAATATAATATAATCAGTACGGATACCTACAAACATTTGTGCTATCTATGGCAAGTGTATTTGCATTCTAGGAAGGGGGATTTGTGTTTCTTGCACCTCGCCATTCTTGAATTACGCCTGACAAGAATTCGTTATAATCAATAGTCCAGTCAGTGATTTTAAGTCATCATGCCAAGACGTAAAACAAATATAGGTCAAAGTACATTGACATCGAAAAAAATGCCCTTATCACGTAGCAATGAAACAGAGCAACAAAGAATTTCTCGATTGTCACAAGAGAGAGAAAGAATAACTTCGCAAAGACAAAGGGAGTCATTGCCACAAGTTCCTTTGACACAGGGAAGAAATGTTCATGGTTTGTGGTCCGATAAAGAGAATTCTGCTATGAATTATGATTCCTCCATAAATTATATAAATGATGCTTCAGTATCTTTTGGTACAATGTCTGTTGTCTGCCAATACTGTTCAACTCAAAAATGGAAAGAGGAATCAAAAGGTATATGTTGTTTGCAGGGAAAAGTAAAACTAGTTGGAATCCTTCTACCTCCCGAACCTTTGCGTTCCCTTCTGACAGGAAACCACCCTAAGAGTAAATAATTCATGAAGCACATACTGTGCCCGTTTAGACCGGAGTCCGCACGACCACATATGCATCTTACCAATAATCAGTCAGCACGAGAGTCAAAATATCCCGGAGCGCCAGATGGGTTAAAGCAAATTGCAAAAACGACATCAAATTTAAAAAAATGCTTTGCTGATTCTTGGCTCAATGCAACAATGAGGATAGAAGGAGATTTACTTGGGAGCAACACATCCTGTAAAATTATCTCAGTTTATTTTGAAGTTAAAATTGACTGCAAAGATGCTCAAAGCAGCATCATCCACGTGTGGCGATCCACACTCTTATTTACACACAATATACAGAAATTTTCCAAACACATTTGACAATCTTTTTTGGAAACACAAGTCCGATTGTTTGTCCTGTAGACTGTGTTCCAAAATTATTTATAATTAATTCCAGTTCAAATTTAATTGTCTCTACTGGAAATATCGTAGTTCACTGTTTGAAATTTTACATAATTATTAACACTCGTAGAATAAATGTTCATAGAATTTTAACTTTCACTTATTTTTCCAGTTTCAAAAATATATCGTCGAAAAATATTATCATCATCGAAGCAACACAAATTATTTACATATATTAATAACATCTGAAAAGTATTTGACCTTGAGCATAGCATCGAAGAACTGTGCGAAGCACAACAACAATTAATTGTTCTTCTGACATTAAACATTCGAGAAGTGACTCGATTATGAACTTCAAGTTCCTAACAAAATATATGATTTCTGAATCATCAACTTGATCAATAAATGGTTGAACCATTCAACTATTCAATTTTCCACTTGGGAACATTATTATAAAAATATTTATATTCATGGCCATTTTTAGCAATTTTCACAACTTGCAATTCTTCGGCAGAATGCGGAAATAAGAATTGTAGTTTTATAATGAATTCATTTAGTTCATGGCACTAGGATTGAAAATATCCTTCAAATTATTCGGGGTTAAAGAATTAGTTTTTAATTGGCAGTGGCCCATTCTATTATTCGTGTAAGAACACAATATTCCAACAACAACGGCAAAGGTCTTCCTCTGAAGAAGAATAAACTACTATCATGACAAATCCGGGTTCTAGCAAAATCAAAGTCTAAATGGAATTCGTGAACAAGGTTGAAATAAGAACTGATGGTTTCTAAGAAATAACCTTCGGGTCATTCATCCGACGAAATGTGTAGTTCCAATACTCCTACTATAAACCTGAGCCATCGAACCTGCTATTTGATTGATGCTCGAAAAAACCTCTTCATTCCTGCGACTTAAACATGCGCACCTGGGAATGGCATTTCAACTACTCCACACATAAATTATCTTCCCAAAATGTATACAATAAATCAAGCCTCTGCTTGTTATCAACACTGGAAGATTAATAAACTTACAAGTTTATTTTATTTTACCATTCAGTTCAACCCGTGAATTTACCATACTTATGAAAATCTTTATTTCACTTTCGAGTGTATTTACGTCATGATTTTATATAAATACAAAAATATCCTATTTGTTACAAATATCATTTGCTTCCCGTTTCATGCCTCTCCGTGTTATCTGAAAAATATACTTTGCTCATTGCAAATATCAACTGTTCAACCAGAACTGAAATGTTGGTTGAATGCGGGCTTGCGTTAACCACTCTCCTTCGGAAAATCTCCTGTTCCAAACTAGAAATGATTAAACTACTTCATAGGCTCTCTCTCAATACATATGATTATTAGAAAATATAATATCCAAGAATTATTTAGAAGAAGTATAAAAATTATTATTATTATTATTAGTGGATTATTATTATTATTATTAATTATATCATTTTAAATGTGTTTAATTATTATTATATTATGTGAGAATCCACTTGTTCGAACTTTCGAATATGGAAAAAGTATCCATTCCTCAACAAAAATAAATTTAACTTTTACAGTTACATCGGTTGTTTTCCGTGGTTTCCCAAAAATATGAAATACTCAAATAAATGCTCGAAATGCTCGGTCATCGATCCTAAACTGTTCTGAGTGCTGAAAATACTCAGAATAACTCTAACAAGTCTTGCGTAAATCATTGCAAGATTTAAATACGACGAAAAATAAAATGTGTTGGTCATCTGCAGAAAAAAATAGTTTGTTCCAATTAGCTATGCATAATATAATTCAAATGTGGCTTACATTTCTTGATGGTCTTGAAGCGAAGTAAACCTGGTCTGTACCAGATTTATCCATAGACATGCCCTATCGGACAAGCACGTATAATCCTTGTATCGGCCGCCATTATATACCCACAATCCGTCTAGTCAGACATAGTGGTAGTATCTCTTGACGTTTGAATTAACTGTTGTTCCATTTTAATACAGGCTTCTATCAAAGCCATAACAGTTTGTTTAAATAGGGTCAGATCTAAGTGATCTATTCTTAGATATGTCAGTTGTAACATAACTCACGGTAATCTTATCAGTACAAGAAAAACACTGACAGTCTAACCAATCAACGGCTGTTCTGAAGATCGTTCCCTGGGCATGGTTTATTATATCACCATCTACCATGCGCAAAGCAACTTGTAGTTTCCCTTGCGTAGACTAATGAACGCCACCGTTATAGACTAGTCTTCAGTGTACTGACAGATCGAAGTGGTTAACTAGTTACAAATATGAAAACTGACTTGAAATGGATTTAAATATCCAAGTATTATGTTATTACTGGACTGTGACAAAATACTATTTCTAGACAAAGTCTAGCATATGTCCTTGCAGAAATATAAATATTTCCATCAATGTCTGTAGAAAAATCAATCACCTCAGTGATTCTCCTCGCCGTAAACTTACTAAGTTCCACCTCGTAGCGCAGCACTTTCGTGACTATCACGACTTTGAAAAGAACTTCTGCGTAGATCCGGCAACCATGTGCCTTGGCTCAGCGTAGAGGCACCTTGCTCTGCAAGTGCTTGTGTTGGAGTGAGCTATCGATGCCTGCTCCAGCCGGCTTTTATTCAAAACTGCCAGGGTCACGCGTCATCACGTTGTAATCTAGAAATCCTCATATCTCTCGTATCCCTGGTCCGATTTAATTGATACTAATTGCATTCTCTTTTATTTGGCCGTGCCAGTAATCTGATCCCAGTCTCAAGTCTCTACTCCATGGTTAACTATTTAATCAATAAATAGCCTCGACCTCTGCTATTACTCGCTACGTCACTTGACATCCAAGTATCGGTAAATTCCTTCCAATTCCTTCTCGAATATCTGAATTCAAATATCTGAACTTTCAAAAGCGGCTACAGCCTTTCCCTTGATATCTAGGTGTCTGAAACTTGGAATACCCATTCCTAGAGTTGGGCACATCCACCCCACACCTAGCAAAAAATAAAAATTGAAAATTTTTATTTTTCCTATCTACACATTAAATCATCTGGTTCTTGAATAAGAAATCTTCAAATTCGATGCATTATAAGTTCCCACGATGTTACCAGTTCGTGTATTGGCTACTTCATAGCTTCCATTATTGTTTACTTCCACAATACGATAGGGTCCAGCGTATAGGCTTGCAAACTTCGAATACACTCGATTTTGCACGTCAGAGGGTGTAGGTCTTTTCACTAAAACAAGAGTTCCTACGCGCAAGGGTCTGCGAAAACGCTTTCCTCTCACTCTGCGCTCTCTTTTCTCAGCTTGGCTCCTCAACTTGTCTAAAGCTAGAGTTTCCCTCATCTGACGACTTGGTTCAATCTCAGGTGGAATAGAGATGATTCGATCCCATAATCTTGTTGGTTTAATTCCATGATGAAGCAACATGGGAATCTGTCCAGTACTCTCATGAATTGTAGAGTTGATGGATTCGGATGCTAAAGAGAGAACATCCATCCATTTCCAATGTTCATTTGGACAATAGAGGCGGCAAAATTTTGCTATTTCAGCCATCACGCGTTCCGCTGGATTGCTCTCTGGATGTCTAATAGAACAAAACAATTGTCTAATCCCAAGATTATTCATGATGGTTCGAAATTCTAAAGATGTGAATTGAGGTCCACGATCTGATAAAAGGAATTCAGGTTTGCCTGCTTCCGGAATTACGCTGTCTCTAATTCTCTTCGCACAATATTTTGCGTTTGCCTTCTGAATTGGATGTAACATAGTGTATTTGCAGAAAACATCCATGGTCACCAGAATATATCGGTTACCTCTTTTAGACTTTGGGAGAGGACCATATAAATCAGTTGCGAAGATTTCGCAAGGCTTAGAAGGAATAATAGGCCTTGGTAATTCTCTCAATAATCTAGAATTATGTTTACTCCTTTGGCATAAGTCGCATTCTCGAATAGTGTTCCTGACAGTTTGTCGCATTCGCTCCCACGAAAATTTCTCTTGAATCATGTTGACCGTCTTATCTACTCCAGCATGACCTGCGATTCGATGTGCCATCCAGATAATGGGTTTTTGCATTCGTGGAGGTATCACTACTCTCAGCTTCGTATGGTCAGGATCTGCAAACTTGTAGATTAAACCATCTAACATCATAAAATCTCTGGAAATTCTTTCAGTTTCCACAAAATCATCATCATTTGGGTCCATGTCTCCCTGTATGAAACGAAAAATGTTTCTAAGACGTCGGTCTCTCCTCTGGGATAAATGCAACAACCTTAACCTTCTCAAGGTATCTTCATCCTCCTGCGTCAGGTTAACTTGAAAAACCTTAGATGAAGACTCCACTGCTCTACTCAATAAATCAGCTCCAACGTTCAACTTTCCAGGAGTATGTTCAATAACTAGGTTGAATTGTTGAATAAAAAGTGACCATCTAGTGATTCTATCACTGGCAAAGTTTGTTCTCAAGATAAACTCCAATGCGTGGTGATCAGTCCTCACAATGACTGAATGTCCAATCAACATTTTCTTCCACGACTCCAACGCGAATATTACAGCAAGTGCTTCTAACTCTGTGGTGTAATAATTTCTCTCTGATGGACGAAGTTTCCTGCTAATGAACGCCAGGTAATGTCTCTTGTGGTCGTCATCTTCTTGAAGTAGAATAGCTCCAATCCCTACGGTGGATGCATCAGATTCTATGATGAAATTCTTGGTAAAGTCAGGATACTCCAATTTCACACTGTATACCAATAACCTCTTGGCATCTTGAAATGATTGTTCACAATCTTCATCCCATTTCCATTTGTTTCCTTTCTTTAACAATTCCTGCAATGGCGCAACTGTCTTGGTGAAGTTTGGACAATGCCCTGCAAAGAATTGGCATGTCCCGAGAAAACTGCGGACATTCTTCACTCTAGTAGGTCTAGGGAAATTTACAATTGCCTGTATCTTCGTCTCATTGGGACGGTATCCTTCTCCATCCAAAATATGACCCAAAAATTTTATTTCCTTTCGAAAGAACTGACATTTTCGAAGGTTTACTTTGAAGTTCACTTTTCTCAAATCTGCGAATAACATCTGAAGATGTAACAAGTGTTCCTCCTTAGTCTCGGATGCAATTAAGATATCATCTATATAACGAATTGCTATCTCTTTTACTTCAGGACTCAAATTTTGTTCCAGTGCTCTGATCAAAACGGATCCAGATGTTTTGACTCCAAATGGTAAACGGCGGAATACATATGTCTGCTGGTCAAACATAAATCCTGTAAACTTCTTAGAATCTTCACTAAGCCTAATATGATGGTAGGACGAAGTGAGATCAATATTAGAGAACCAGACCTTGCCTTGGAATTTCCTTAACAATTCCCTAATGATTGGTGGTCTGTCATACTCTGGCTGTAATCTTGAATTCAAATTTCGCGCGTCTAAACATAGTCTCAGACTTCCATCTTGCTTAGACACTACTGCTAATGGATTGACATAAGATGTAGTGTACTTTTCAATCACATTGTTGCTTTCCATTTCCTTGATAAGCACTTTTACCCTTTCTCGGTGCTTTTCTGCTACTGGATACAATTTAGCATGAAAAGGTGCATCATCATTTACACGAATACGATATTCAAAATCCTTAATTTCACCAGGCTTAATATCAAAAATATCGTGATATTCTTCCAAAATTTTCCCTAGCTCTGGGGACTCCTTCTCAGTGTAGACTTCTCTTCCTTCAGCTTCATGAAAAATCAGAGACCATTGAGCATCTCCCTCGATGTCTTCCTCTTCTCTTCCCTCGAAGTTTATCTCTTCGGTATTCTTGAATTTGATCGTCTCTGTCTTCATATCTATCACTGCTTGATATTTCTGAATGAAATCTGCTCCCAATATCATGTCAAAAGCCATGTCCTTCATTACAACAAACATATGTCGGAAATCATGTCCTCCAATCGTAATACATAAGTATAATTGTGTTTTACACAGAGATATTTTATTGGGTATTATTCCTTGGATCTTAATTCCTGATACTGGAATCTCCTCTAAATTCTCTTTGAGCTTCCACAGAATATAAAGCTTCTCACTCACCAGACAAAGCATAGCCCCAGTATCGATCAAAGTATCGACAGGCATACCGAATACTTCGCATGATATGATTGGCATTCTAATTCTCGTACCCATTTCTTTTCGTTCGTCATTCTGTTGAATTAAGTCGTCATCCTCTGCTTGCCATTTAATAATTCTGGAAGTGAAAGTATTCAAAATTCTATCTTCTACTGTGAATTCGAAGTTTTTTTTTCGTTACCATTCCCCCGGGATTGTTGTGTTCCCGATGGACCTGGTTCGTTGGGCCTCTGCTCCAAAAACTGCAAGTTATCTTGGTGTCTTGCTTCCAAGTTCTTCCTTGTCTCCTTGTTAAACTCTTCATTGGACTGACGAGTATCCACATTCCCTCTATTATTGTAGTTGTTTCTACCGTAGTATCTTCTTTCTTGGTACCTTCCTTGATTATCCTGTGGTCTTCTCCATCGAGTATTGTATCGATTTCCACCATCCGGTCTCGCATAAGGCTTGTAACTGTATCTGTTACTGTATTGGTTCCATCCTCTCTTATTTGGATCTTCCCTCGGCGTTTTCTCTTCTCACTCCTCTCGAATCTCTCGAGGTGTCTGAGAATAACTATCAGCCATAACAGCGTACACAGCGTTGTTATTTTTTCCTCCCTTCTGATGGAAGAATTGAGCGTTCGTATGATCCAGCTTCTGTAATACTTCGTCAAATTGCTCCATATTATAGATATCAGCAGCGATCAAAGTCCTCTGGACGTCTGCTGGAAACTGACGTATCAATGCAGTAATCAATTCGTTATCTGGCATCGGCGGATCTAAATGTTGAAGTTTAGAAAGCTGTCCAGAAAAGTACGTAGAGTATCGAGTAGGTTGTGACGTCGAGAATCTCTTCGAATATAACTCTGCTCTGACTTGCTGTTGGGTTTCCGGGGACCAAAACTTTTTCAATAACCCACGAGAAAACTCCTCAAAAGTGGTTAGAGTGGATCTAAATGCTCTGAACCAAAGAAGTGCAGGACCTTCCAAGAACTTCGCTATCACTCGGATCTGTCTTTCTTTAGGGATCTTGGAATCTTTCAGGTAATCCCCTGCCTCTCTCAAAAATTCCACGGGTGTCACAGAATCTCGCCCTGAAAATTTAGAAGGCTTATCCTCTATATTCTTAAATACAGTTATGGGGTTGGATTGAAATACTGTCCTGACCTCATCCTGTCTGTCAGTCTCTCTAGCTGCTCCTAGATTTATCTGTATCTGTTCCTTTCCCCTTACATTTGGCATTTTCAACAGATGATCAGACTGTTTCTCATCCTTGATTTGAGTTTTCATAGCCTCAAGTTCCTTCTGGTTTTCTTCTGCCATTTTCTTAATTGCTTCAGTTTCTTTACAATTCTCCTTAACATCAATGGATATCTGGTTCATAACAGCCTCATGACTTTTCAATGACCCTGTCATATCTGATATGTCCTTCTGAGTTGCTTGGATATCTTTGGCAATTACTTCAATATGGGATGACAAAGATTCCCTAATCTCCTTGATTCCCTCTTGGTTCTCCAGCTTGAGTGTGTCTTTAATTTCACTGACAACTGTGGTTTTAATTTCAGTTTGTAACTCATTAATCACACCTTCTCTTATTTCTCCCATTACAAGTTCTTTGAATTGTTCTATCAACCGTTGAACAACTAGAATTCCCATCTCATTACTCTCCTTCTTCACTCTGACTTCCAGGTTGACCATGTCTTCACCAACTTTCCTAAGACCATGTTCTATCCTATCAGCTAAGCTTTGAGATCGAAGATCGGCATCGCGAAATTTATCGTCCATTAAACTAGCGTTAGTAGCTAATGAAGTTTCGAGCTCATGTGTTTTTTCGCATAATTTATTCATTTTACTTTCAAGTGTCATTTTCAAAATTTCAGAATTCTCTTTAAATTTACTTTCCATTGAATTAAATTTACTATTTAAATTTTCTTTCAAATTACCTTTTAAAGAATCAGAATTTTCTTTAAGTTTATTTTCTAAAGAATCAGAATTTTCTTTAAGTTTATTTTCCAAAGAATCAGAATTTTCTTTAAGTTTATTTTCTAAAGAATCAGAATTTTCTTTAAGTTTATCGTCTAAACTTTCTTTAAGTTTATTTTCTAAAGAATCAGAATTTTCTTTAAGTTTCTTTTCTAAAGCCTCTGTATTTTCTTTCATAATGGCTGCTACACGCAGTCCAGCTTCTTTTGAACTCTCCTCCAAACTCCTCATCATTTCTTCCATAATTTTCAATTATTATTCAAAACTTAGGGGTATACAACAGTGGCAAACACAAGCTTATAACTAGAACAAGAAATATGAATAGCTAATTGGAACACTCTAATAAAATGAGATTTGTCGTAATGTCGACGTGATGGAAAAACAAAATTCTCTACTTTTACGAATTACATTTACCATAATATCACAAGAAAAATATGCAAGTTCTCAAATATCCTCCACCTGGATTCTAATAATGTGTATGTCCAGTCATCGAACGTTTACTACTGAATTTACTTGACGCCCTAATGGTTAAGCCATTATCAAAAATAATCAAACCCATTCTAATTATTAACCAAGTTAAATTTTTACTTTTCCCCACTAATTGGGTTTCCTACTAATTTATTCATCCAAACCAGACATCTCTCAACTCCCAAAATATTTCTATAAAAATTATCACAATTTAAATCGGCATGCGATTGACCATGTCTAAATCGGGCCCCACGTTCGAAGCCATTTCTCTCTCTATCTTATTTTATGTGCCCGTTTAGACCGGAGTCCGCACGACCACATATGCATCTTACCAATAATCAGTCAGCACGAGAGTCAAAATATCCCGGAGCGCCAGATGGGTTAAAGCAAATCGCAAAAACGACATCAAATTTAAAAAAATGCTTTGCTGATTTTTGGCTCAATGCAACAATAAGGATAGAAGGAGATTTAATTGGGAGCCACACATCCTGTAAAATTATCTCAGTTTATTTTGAAGTTAAAATTGACTGCAAAGATGCTCAAAGCAGCATCATCCACGTGTGGCGA
This sequence comes from Meconema thalassinum, assembly GCA_946902985.2. Lineage (NCBI taxonomy): Eukaryota > Metazoa > Arthropoda > Insecta > Orthoptera > Tettigoniidae > Meconema > Meconema thalassinum. Next base: position 138,275,903 of record OX336400.1, read on the forward strand.
TCCACACTCTTATTTACACACAATATACAGAAATTTTCCAAACACATTTGACAATCTTTTTTTGGAAACACAAGTCCGATTGTTTGTCCTGTAGACTGTGTTCCAAAATTATTTATAATTAATTCCAGTTCAAATTTAATTGTCTCTACTGGAAATATCGTAGTTCACTGTTTGAAATTTTACATAATTATTAACACTCGTAGAATAAATGTTCATAGAATTTTAACTTTCACTTATTTTTCCAGTTTCAAAAATATATCGTCGAAAAATATTATCATCATCGAAGCAACACAAATTATTTACATATATTAATTACATCTGAAAAGTATTTGACCTTGAGCATAGCTTCGAAGAACTGTGCGAAGCACAACAACAATTAATTGTTCTTCTGACATTAAACATTCGAGAAGTGACTCGATTATGAACTTCAAGTTCCTAACAAAATATATGATTTCTGAATCATCAACTTGATCAATAAATGGTTGAACCATTCAACTATTCAATTTTCCACTTGGGAACATTATTATAAAAATATTTATATTCATGGCCATTTTTAGCAATTTTCACAACTTGCAATTCTTCGACAGAATGCGGAAATAAGAATTGTAGTTTTATAATGAATTCATTTAGTTCATGGCACTAGGATTGAAAATATCCTTCAAATTATTCGGGGTTAAAGAATTAGTTTTTAATTGGCAGTGGCCCATTCTATTATTCGTGTAAGAACACAATATTCCAACAACAACGGCAAAGGTCTTCCTCGGAAGAAGAATAAACTACTATCATGACAAATCCGGGTTCTAGCAAAATCAAAGTCTAAATGGAATTCGTGAACAAGGTTGAAATAAGAACTGATGGTTTCTAAGAAATAACCTTCGGGTCATTCATCCGACGAAATGTGTAGTTCCAATACTCCTACTATAAACCTGAGCCATCGAACCTGCTATTTGATTGATGCTCGAAAAAACCTCTTCATTCCTGCGACTTAAACATGCGCACCTGGGAATGGCATTTCAACTACTCCACACATAAATTATCTTCCCAAAATGTATACAATAAATCAAGCCTCTGCTTGTTATCAACACTGGAAGATTAATAAACTTACAAGTTTATTTTATTTTACCATTCAGTTCAACCCGTGAATTTACCATACTTATGAAAATCTTTATTTCACTTTCGAGTGTATTTACGTCATAATTTTATATAAATACAAAAATATCCTATTTGATACAAATATCATTTGCTTCCCGTTTCATGCCTCTCCGTGTTATCTGAAAAATATACTTTGCTCATTGCAAATATCAACTGTTCAACCAGAACTGAAATGTTGGTTGAATGCGGGCTTGCGTTAACCACTCTCCTTCGGAAAATCTCCTGTTCCAAACTAGAAATGATTAAACTACTTCATAGGCTCTCTCTCAACACATATGATTATTAGAAAATATAATATCCAAGAATTATTTAGAAAAAGTATAAAAATTATTATTATTATTATTAGTGGATTATTATTATTATTATTATTAATTATATCATTTTAAATGTGTTTAATTATTATTATATTATGTGAGAATCCACATGTTCGAATCTTCGAATATGGAAAAAGTATCCATTCCTCAACAAAAATAAATTTAACTTTTACAGTTACATCGGTTGTTTTCCGTGGTTTCCCAAAAATATGAAATATTCAAATAAATGCTCGAAATGCTCGGTCATCGATCCTAAACCGTTCTGAGTGCTGAAAATACTCAGAATAACTCTAACAAGTCTTGCGTAAATCATTGCAAGATTTAAATACGACGAAAAATAAAATGTGTTGGTCATCTGCAGAAAAAAATAGTTTGTTCCAATTAGCTAGGCATAATATAATTCAAATGTGGCTTACATTTCTTGATGGTCTTGAAGCGAAGTAAACCTGGTCTGTACCAGATTTATCCATAGACATGCCCTATCGGACAAGCACGTATAATCCTTGTATCGGCCGCCATTACATACCCACAATCCATCTAGTCAGACATAGTGGTAGTATCTCTTGACGTTTGAATTAACTGTTGTTCCATTTTAATACAGGCTTCTATCAAAGCCATAACAGTTTGTTTAAATAGGGTCAGATCTAAGTGATCTATTCTTAGATATGTCAGTTGTAACATAACTCACGGTAATCTTATCAGTACAAGAAAAACACTGACAGTCTAACCAATCAACGGCTGTTCTGAAGATCGTTCCCTGGGCATGGTTTATTATATCACCATCTACCATGCGCTATGAAACTTGTAGTTTCCCTTGCGTAGACTAATGAACGCCACCGTTATAGACTAGTCTTCAGTGTACTGACAGATCGAAGTGGTTAACTAGTTACAAATATGAAAACTGACTTGAAATGGATTTAAATATCCAAGTATTATGTTATTACTGGACTGTGACAAAATACTATTTCTAGACAAAGTCTAGCATATGTCCTTGTAGAAATATAAATATTTCCACCAATGTCTGTAGAAAAATCAATCACCTCAGTGATTCTCCTCGCCGTAAACTTACTAAGTTCCACCTCGTAGCGCAGCACTTTCGTGACTATCACGACTTTGAAAAGAACTTCTGCGTAGATCCGGCAACCATGTGCCTTGGCTCAGCGTAGAGGCACCTTGCTCTGCAAGTGCTTGTGTTGGAGTGAGCTATCGATGCCTGCTCCAGCCGGCTTTTATTCAAAACTGCCAGGGTCACGCGTCATCACGTTGTAATCTAGAAATCCTCATATCTCTCGTATCCCTGGTCCGATTTACTTGATACTAATTGCATTCTCTTTTATTTGGTCGTGCCAGTAATCTGATCCCAGTCTCAAGTCTCTACTCCATGGTTAACTATTTAATCAATAAATAGCCTCGACCTCTGCTATTACTCGCTACGTCACTTGACATCCAAGTATCGGTAAATTCCTTCCAATTCCTTCTCGAAGCAATGTAGCGCGATATTCAAATATCTGAACTTTCAAAAGCGGCTACAGCCTTTCCCTTGATATCTAGGTGTCTGAAACTTGGAATACCCATTCCTAGAGTTGGGCACAATACGTCATTATAAAAATGCATTTCAAATGTCCTCCTTCATGAGTACACAAGTAATCGAACGTGGCTTCATGCCGACATTTAAGGTACAAGGACAAATGTACCATTTGGCCGGCAGTCTGTATCCTCCTGAACCTAATGATCATAAGTTCCTACAGATTTATTTCATAGCGGAACCAGAAATACAAGCTTCTACTAGATGTAGCATCATTGCACAACCCCTTAATAATGGCTTAGTGAGGTCTTTGCAAGAAATGTTGCACTGTCATGATAAATACGTTCAATCTTTCCAAGCAGCGATTGATAGTGTCCCTCCTAACGTAATGGATTTCGATATTGTTATCCACGCCGATAAAATTCCTGTCGATGAACATCGCGGCCGGTTTAATGCACCTACTACGAGTAAAGTAGCTGTTGTAATAGCTGGGCAACAGTTTGACGGGAACAACCTTCAGAAAATTCCTGAAATTCACAGATCGTATGATAGCTTGCAATATCCTTTAATATTATGTAGAGGCGAAGACGGCTATTCCATTAATATTTCGCAACATGACCCGATCAATGGACAACCGATACGTAAAACGGTGTCATGCATGAATTATTACCGTTACAGTATAATGACGAGAATTAATGATTTCCATACAATACTTAGATTTGGAATTCTACTAAACCGGTATTTGGTAGATATGTATGCTAAAATTAAATCAGAACGTTTAGCCTACATACGGAATAATCAGACAAAACTACGAGCGGAAAATTACATCCATTTGCAAGATGCTTTACGGGAAAATGAACATGTTGGAAATATCGGTCAGTTGGTCATATTGCCGTCTTCATTTACAGGAGGGCCAAGGTATCTTCATGAAAGAACACAAGATGCGATGACTTATGTCAGAAAATATGGTAAACCTGATTTGTTCATTACACTTACCTGTAATTCTAACTGGATTGAAATTAAAGAAAATCTCCCTGAAAATACATCACCACTAAACAGACACGATATAGTGAACAGGGTATTTCATTTGAAAATTCAAAAATGAATGTCCCTAATTAATAAAGAGAAATTTTTTGGCCAAACTCGCTGCTACATGTACACTGTCGAATGGCAGAAACGTGGCTTGCCTCACATCCATTTTCTACTATGGTTACATAATAAGATTAGACCAGAACAGACAGTGTAATTTCTGCAGAGTTACCCAATAAACAATCCGATCCGACATTACATGATATCGTGTCAAAGCACATGATTCATGGTCCATGTGGTGCTTTAAATGCAAATTCGTCTTGCATGCGTGAAGGAGTTTGCACCAAAAGGTATCCAAATCATTTCCAAAACTGCACATCTACTGGTAATGATGGTTATCCCATGTACCGTAGGTTGTCACCTGATGACGGCGGAGAAACTGCAACTCTCAGGAACAATGAAATAGATATCCGATGGGTGGTTCCCTATAATCCGGTTCTCCTTAAAATTTTTGATGCGCACATCAACGTCGAATTATGTAATTCCGTCAAATCCATTAAATATGTATGTAAGTACATAAATAAAGGCAGCGATCAGGCTACTTTCAATCTACAAATGAGGTTCAACAATATCAATCTGTAAGATATATTTGCACCTTCGAGGCAGTGTGGCGAATTTTATCGTTCAGTGTACATGAAAGAGCACCTACAATCACTCACCTTGCAGTCCATTTAGAAAATGGGCAACGCGTATATTTCACTGAAAATTCTGCCTCTGATATTGCCAATATCCCTCGTGATACTACGCTAACAGCATTCTTTAAATTATGTGCAGGTGACGATTTTGCGAAGACTTACTTATGACGACGTTCCAAGTTATTACACTTGAAATCAAACTAACAGAAAATTTCAACGGAGGAAATAGGGTGAGCCGGTTGACGGTTACGATGACTTTAAAAGAACTGATGCACTTGGACGAGTGTAAGTAGTCCATCCCAACAATAGTGAATGTTTTCGTCTAAGGATGTTACTTCATATTGTCAAAGGTCCTACTTCTATTCATTATTTAAGGACTGTAGAAGGAATAACTTACGACTCATTTCAGGAAGCATGCAGAGTCAAGGGATTGTTGGAAGATGGTTCTCACTGGTAAAACACATTATCAGAAGTTGCTCTGTGTAGTTCGGCAAGTTCACTTAGATATTTGTTTTCCATCATTAGCGTCTTTTGCCAAGTTCCGGATCTATTAGGTCTTTGGAATAATCACCGGGAGAGCATGTCAGAAGACATAAATTGATCAGAAAGCGAAAAGAGGCACCATTACAAGAATTAAACTATGACATACGTGTGTTCGATTAAGGGCTGACTGAAGTCAACAAAATAGAGCAATCCATTGCTAACAAATCTATCAAAGATTTTGGACTTCCACTCCCAAGTAACTATAACTTACAGCCAAACAATAATAAGTACTTCAGCGATCGTCCTCGGCTCCTTCAAACAGTTGCTCAAGAAGAACACCGTCTGAACCACGATCAGAAACAAGCTTATGCCACCATCATATCTAGCATCACTGAGAAGGAAGGTAAGATATTTTTTCTCGATGCCCCTGGAGGCACAGGCAAAACGTTCTTGATTAATTTGTTGCTTGCCAGAGTGAGGTCTGGTGGTAATATTGCTCTTGCCGTCGCATCATCTGGAATAAAAGGAAGCTTGTGGTTTAACGTGAGCGTTAATCTCGAGATCATAAGCCACGGGACCTCCTTTTTACGTGGAATCCGAACCACAGGACATGGCATTTCACTTCGAAAATCTCACATGCATTGACCGGGAATCGAAGACATCATCTGGAATTGCAGCCACTCTTTTGGAAGGGGGAAGAACAGCACATGCAACATTTAAACTTCCTTTGAAAGTCAGCAGTAATGATGGAAGCGTATGTAATATTTCAAAACAAAGTAACACTGCCAGTTTAATCCAAAATTGCTCTTTAGTAGTATGGGATCAGGCTACAATGTCGCACAAAACTTCCATTTAAGCTGTAGACAGGACCTTGCGTGATCTAAGGAATCGAAACACACCTATGGGTGGCTGCACAGTTTTGTTCGCCGGAGATTTTCGTCAAATCTTACCAGTTGTTACCAGAGGAACGAGAGCCGACGAAGTGAACGTTTCATTAAAAAGATCTTACAACTGGGCGGATATAAAAAAATGGCACTCAAAACTAATATGAGAGTACTCTTATCTTCAGAAGATAATAGTCTGTTTGCTAATTCGTTACTTAGAGTCGGAAATGGAGATTTACCGGTCATTTACGGGAAAATTACCCTCAGTCACGATTTCTGTGTTTTAGTAAGCAGCATTCAAGAATTGATTGATAGCGCTTATCCTCAAATCCATGACCTATCGAACAATTCTCATTCATGGTTCATGGTTTCATGGTTTAACCGAACAAGTTGTGAAAATTAATGACTTGGTGTTCTCGAAATTCACTGCCCAGGCTCAAGTATATTACTCAGTAGACGCAGTAGTCGATAGTGAAGAAGCTGTTCATTACCCTACAGAATTCCTGCATTCTTTACTTCCCTCTGGCTTGCCACCACACAAGCTTATTTTAAAAGTGGGAGTGCCTATTATATTGTTACGTAATTTACACCCACCAAAGTTATGCAATGGGACGCGATTGGTTGTGAGAACTTTGAAAAACTGTTTCATTGAAGCAACTATCTTAACTGGCTGTGGTACAGGAGAAAAGGTCTTAGTACACAGATTTGCCTTATCATTTCAAACGAGTACAATTCCCAGTAAGAGTCTGCTTTGGCATGACTATAAACAAGCACAGGGTCAGACTTTTGGCGTGACTGGAGTTGACCTCAGTGGAGAATGTTTTTCTCTTGGACAGCTTTACGTGGCTCTATCGCGTGTTACATCAAACCGAAATCTTTTCGTGTTCACTGCTGGAGGCAAAACGACTAATGTCGTATACAAGGAAATCTTATAAGACCTCGGTTAAAAGTAGCCTATCACCTTGCATTCATCACTGTTCCAGGGCGAAGCCGGGGAGGGTTGCTAATAAGGATTGGGGAATAACCCATCACAATTGGATACAATCAAGTTGACCGACTTGGAAACATCAAATTTCGATTATGAATAATAATGGCAAAAATAATATTTAAAAAACTCAGATTTCATCTCTTTTAATTCAAAAAAAAATTAGGTAAATTTTCGTCTGTAACCTCCTAAGTTTTCATTAAATGTGACCATTGGGCTTCACCCTCAAGAACATTTTTAACTAAAGCATTCTGTCAAATTTTCAGTGAAATTTTAATGATTTTTGTAATGAAAAATTCAATTTACTAGAAGATAATTTTAAGAACTGAACATATTTTTTCCGCGTTGGTGCAGCGTAACGTTTTTACCTGCTGTCCCCAAGGTTTTAGGATTGAGTTCTGGCTGATAATAACCAAGTTGCCCCAAGCCCCTAAAATGAATTAATATCAACCTTGAATATGCAACCCTTATAGGCCCCCCAAAAGAAATCTTCGGATGTAACAGTAGACTATTCATTTTGGTTACAATTTTTTCTTTTTCTTTCGTACAGTAGGCAGTATACCCTACAGGTAGGCTTTTCCCACGGACTCAGCGAGGGATCTCTACTGGCAGTGTCCTGGAACTTGACATCGAGTTGGGGTATACGACTGGGGAGGCGGGAATCGAACCTCGGACCTCCGGGGTGGCAGCTAACCACGTTGACCACTACCCAATGGAGGCGACAAAAAAATCCCACCGTGACAGGATTCGAACCTGCAATCTTCGGATCCGAATTCCGACGCCTTATCCGTTAGGCCACACGGTCTTGGTGCTAGATGACGTAATAATGCTATATACTGAATTTCTTTGGTGCTGTCATCGTTTTTCGCCGTCGACTGAATATTTGGGTCGCCTTTCTGATTCTGATGTTGCTGCTGTTGTTTGATTTAAGAGGATTGTGGCTTCGTGAGAATCAGCGTAACTGATTATCTTTATCTCGCTTACCGGATAAAGGATTCCAAGAAATGACCAAATTCAAGTTCTCCATTTTATATATAGTTTACTGTTTTCAACTTAGGCTACAAAATTTTGCATGTAGACCTATTGTAGGAATCTGCTTTTCATTAGTGCCAGCTTTCGCATCACGTTCTATAGGCCTACTGTTATACCCTGGCAAGAAAGGAAAAAAGAAACATGCCTCACTAAATTTTTTGGAGTTTGCTTTTGAGAGCAGATTTAATTAATGCGTTTTTTTAGTGCAGTTTGGTTCTCTCAGTATTTTTAGCCTATCTTCATGTATGAAACAATAGGTTTATGAGATCATATTTTGTCCGTGTGTGTGTGTCCTCCTAATAAAGTCTAAACGGCTGGAGTAATTTCAATGAAACTTGGTAAGGACATAGCACTATTTTGTCCAACCCCCGACTGTCCCTGCAAATTTTAATACGTCTCACCAATCCAACATGGCGGCTGTGTGAACTATTTCACTGGCATTCTATATCTCCGAAACTATTACTTTTATTATTGGAATTAAACACAATGTGTACATAATTATTACATAAGATACAGTGTGTACGCAAAGTCTCTCCGCAGCGGCTACTACTGAACAGCGTGTGTTTTTAGTAGAGGAGGTTCCGTGCTTGTGGAAACTTTACGGAGCATAGTGTGATAGTGGTGAGTATTAAATTTACTTTATTTAATGTCATTGTTTTCCTTGTAACATCATAACATGAATGTATACTGCCAACACAACACGTTCCACAAGGCGAGACTCGCGCTGCGGAGAGACTTTGCGGACACACTGTATATCATTGACATTCGTCCTTTGCATAGTGCGAGATTGGCATTGTTCTTTGCGTACATTCAAATAGGTGATACTGTGTGCAGGATTGCTTGCAGAGTTCACAGCCGCATTGACTGTCGGCGTTGTGGCAACATCTCCTGTTGCAGATTTTACGGTGGAAACCGTATATTGCTCCTCGGGTGTAGAGGTGTCGTAGTTCATAGCCGGCTGATCTCCATTCCCTCTCGTTCATGGCTGGGGTGCAGTAAAAATCGGGGTCTATTTCTGTTGATTTCTGAGTTCTTTCTTCCAGGAACTTGATGCATACATGTGTTTGAATCAGGTTGTGTTTTAATATTAGGTCTTTTATAGTCATTGTTCCCACCAGTTGATAAACTAATCTGGTTGGGGCATACTTCGATACGCACTGGGTTTTCTTGAGGTATCTGGCTTTGACTCTATCCAGGTCTTTGATGTTTTTGTAGTTCAAGTGTGGCCAAATTATTTCAATTGCATATGATGCTATTGGGGCGATTTTAAGATTGAACAGTGAAATTGCTGTTTCTAGTGAGAGGATATGAAGTCTTTGATATCCATTGTGGCTTTTATTGCGGAGATTGATATTTCCTCAACATGTCTTGTGAAGGTGAATCCGGTGACCTGCAGAGTAACCCCTAAATATTTGTACGCCTACGCTATGCCTAAAGTGTGATTACTGATATCACCATGTAGTTTTGTACGGTGATAGGGAATACTCAGCTACGTTCAGCTATGTGTTAGTTAAAAACATGGTAAGTACTAAACCAACATGGCGGACAAGCTAAGTTAAAATATTTAAATGGCAATTTCTCGAGCTTTAATCTACCAAGCGCAGTAAATCCATCCGATATAGTTTTATCCTCCAGGGTTCGCGTTTCCCACGGACTAAGCGAGGGATCCCACTTCTACCATCACTGAGGGCAGTGTCTCGGTGCATGAGACTCTGATTGTGAGTCGTGGGATAAAACTGGGGAGTGTGACTAGCACTTCGCCCACGCGGCTTTCTTAGTTTGCATAGCCTTTACTCAAATTGCCAAAAGAGAAGAGTAGCAGAATCGTACATTATGCAACGAGCCTATAATGGCCATAATTAAGACACGAGATAATTTCCATACGAGTGTCTTGATTACCATTACAGGCGAGTTGCATACGACTGTTTATGTTCGACGATAATTATAACTATTTTATATTCGAACATAAATATTCATAAATATCTGTCGAGATTTCGCCAGTTTTATGTACTGAACAGAGCGCATGGGACGCAGAGAATACCATGGCCTCCTGGAATACCCCACAATGACACTAGAAGCCACGCAGTGAAATTTAAAATAGAAGGCTGTGGAAGTCAGCGCAGGTGCGATGCTATCGTTGCGGTACCTAATTGGTCACACAACTGTTTCTTGAGCTCTGATTGGTGGGAGAAGCTGTTTCATAATGAAAAATAGTGTTATAATGACCCTCATTATGATACAGTTTTCTGACTTACAGTATTATGTTAACATTTCGACATCGTTGAACATAAAGTATTTATTAAATCACTGGGTGTCAGGCAATAGTGATTATTCAACTGTTGGAAGTGAAATGTGAAAAGAAATTTCTACTTGAACAAAATGCAGAAACGACTGCACATATTACGGCAAAGAAAGGAAAGAAGAGTGAATTAGATTGGCTTATTGTTATGTGCATATTTTTACAATATTTAATACATATTTTCTACATTTTTACTGCGTAATTGCATGCAGTTAGCTGCCGCCCCGGAAGTCCTGGGTTCGATTCCCGGCTCTGCCACGAAATTTAAAAAGTGGTATGAGGACTGGAACGGGGTCTACTCAGCCTCGGGTGGCCCAAATGAGTAGAGGGGTTTCGACTCCAACCTCAGCCATCCTCGAAGTGGTTTTCCGTGGTTTCCCACTCCTTCTTCTTCGGGCAAATGCCGGGATGGTACCTCCTGTAAGGCCACGGCCGCCTCCTTCCCTCTTACTTGCCTATCCATCCTAACCTTCCACTCCCTTCTCTCATAAGGCCCCTGTTCGCTTTGCAGGTGAGGCCGCCAGGGCGAGGGGCTGATCCCACCAGTTGTATCCACTCCGATTAGATGTTCCCTGCTCTAGGACACTGCCTGAAAGGGCGGTAGGGTTAAGTTCCCTCGCTGAGTCCGGGGAGCCACCACCCTGGAGGGTAAACTCGATTTCAAAAAAATAAAAATAAATAAAAAAAACATGCATATTAATTGTTTTTAGTGCATAAATATCCGGTATCAACTAATTACATCAATATATTTAGACCAGTGGATAGTATCACCCTCCAGTCCAGTGGGCGCTATGTCTTGGACAGCATTAGACCTGTGTATTGTATAGCCACTAAACATCAAGAAATTTGCGACTATTGGTTCATTTCAAGACTTCAGTTATCAAAAACGAAAGTTTGGTGCTTTTCAGTCGGTCAACACGAATTTACCCAAAAAGAGCTGGGTTATGCCCTAATCCTGAAATAAATAACACGAGGTTAATAAATACACAAGGATGCCCAGTTTCGATCGTCAAGCGATCATCATCAGATCCATTACAATTAGGCTATAACATCTACTTCAGTTATGTCATTAGGTATGAGTCGATTTCAGAACTAATTTCTTCTAGAATTAAAATATTCCCCAGGTGAGGCTCGAACTCACAACCCCGGCATCGCTCAGCTACTGTCCTATAAGTACCGTGCGCTAATCAATTGCGCCACTGGGGAAGGCGCTGAAGTGTTGCTTAGCCTCTTGTTTTCCAAACAAATCTGTATGTTGTCTCTCAAGGTCGGAGCCATCCCTCCTTGACAAGGATTCTGGTTCCAACATTTACAACGTAAAGCATGGACGCGAACAGAGCAGTGGCGACTCTTGACTTGAAATGGGAACTAACTTTATTAATTCTACGGAACAGGAGAACAAGCCTTGGTAACTTTCAACAAGGTACATTACTGAAAATATAGTATTTATGATTGACAAACCTTTTTCGGAGTTGTTGGGAGTCGTTTCACATTCTCAATTGCCACTGCTTCACCGGAAATAATTACTTTTAACGTAAATAAAACATTATTGGTCGTTTTCATTTGAACAAGGTCGGCCATTTATCAATCATACCGGACACTACGTCATACCCACGTGACACGTTGCCAACATGAAAAATGAAATAAAAGGCTAACCATTGGCCTGGATAAAGATTATTGGTGCGTGACTTCCCCACTGTGCATGACAAAAACCAGGGTGTTATCTATTAGCGCTATCAATCCTCCATTTGTCTGGACGAAAATATTGGTCTAGTCAAAACCATTAATTCCGAATGCATGGGGTTGGCATTATGGACTCCTTCACAAACATTCACAAAGATGGCTGTCAGAGCAGCAATTTCAGCTGTATAAGTCGTGCTCCTATTAGGGCGGGATGGTGGGTCTACGGCAGTGGACGAGTGAACATCTCTTACTATATCATCTCCAGATACCATAACTACAGTTATTTTGGCCAATTTCATTACTTACAATTTTTAAACACGTGTTCTCCTGTTCTGTAGCGCCACCCTAATTTTGAATACACGTCCTTGACGAGTTCATAAATGTAACAGGCTCTCATCCCCCCTTACCCTGTTTATTAGCCAAAATGATAATAATAATAATAATAATAGCATATCAAAATTACAATTTAATTTTCGCTAGGTCACCTGAGTTCACAGCAAAAGAACCTAGGCAGAGAATATTCCTAGTTTCATGGTATTGTGGAAATACTCTGGTCTAATTTAGAATAAGGGAAAGACGGGATGTAACCGGGGTCAAGGCCAGCTTGTTGAGAGGAAGGCCTGATGCGTACCTCAGTAGGCCGTATTAAAATGACCCTGCACACATGCTGAAAGGAACAGAATCAATCTTCCTACTGACTGGTATCATTAAAATAAAAAAACAACATCCAAATGTCAAGGTATAATAAGGACCTAGGAATGATACAATTGAATTACAATTAAATTACAACTAAAACCTCTAACCACTTAGGCTAATATTTAAGGGTAATGCGGAAACAAGTTCCGGGTAATACAGTGAATAAAATAAGTCAGACATTGCCCAGTTGGCAATATTACATTTCCCCATCATACGATTAATTGAATTACTGAATTGAGGGTAGTTTCATCCCCAAGGATAAAGGAAATTTAACAACATGAAATTCAGGCCCGGTGCCGTTTCACAAACAAATTGCATAAAGCAACAAACGCGTTCCTTAGTGAACGAAAGGGTCCGAGAAGCTTCAGAGTCCAGCACTGACTGTCTTTTGAAGCCTATCTGACCAAAGTTAAATCCACGAGGTTTCCATCCAGCTAACCGGAAATAGGGCAATAATAACCCACCCTGCAGTAACTACATATTAAGGTATCACCAAACTATACAAGGCCCTCCCAAAGATTACATACTAAAGTGCTAAAATAAAATGTCAGTCTTTATCTAATTAAGTTGATGGTCCACCGACACATGACCTTAAAATAACACTACCAAATGACACAGTTTAATGTTCCATCGAACGGTTGCCCCTTCTAACAAATTGAGTTCATACCACCTGGTGTATTTCAGCCCTCCGGAGAAACTGCCCTCAGTTCCTCCGGAGGCGATCGCTTAAGAGCCCTTCCGTCAGCAAACTTCTCCTCACACTGTTCTCCCAGCCACAGATCGCACCCCTTTGTATTCCAGAGTCCCCCACCACCCTACTCCAGTCATATCACCTGCGACTAGTGGCACAATCAGCCAACACAAGGGCAGAGCCCAAGGCCAGAGTCCAAGGTTTTGAGTTGGTACTATTGAATATCACCCCATACAGGTTACTGCGTAGAAACCTTCCAGGAGTTGAGGCGTCACACAATGTTCTTGCAAGGGTGTTCTTAGAACAAGGCTTGGCGAATGTAGCTGACAAGAAATGTTCGCTTTTCCAATGTTCACAGACACAAAGCTTGATTTATCTCCCTCTACAAGTGTCTATCAGGGATAATACTTTAAGTGACAGCTCGCACAAAGGGGTCAAATCCTGGCAGAAAGGGCTTGGCGAACCATTTCACTAACAGTCAGGCGCCAGTTTGGCGAAAGGAATTCTCAGAAGAGGCCTGGTGTATGCTCTATGATAATCCGGTCAGACCTGGAGCTCTTACTGCGTCTCGAAGATAAAGATGAACATGTACTGATTTGCAAAATCGGTACAATAAAAACAAAAAACAAGAAAAGGCAGTTCATGAGGAAGAATAACTCCAGGTTAGCGGCACCCTGGTTAGTTGGTTGGAGAAGGAAGAGAAAGATAATGATAAGGAGGAGGAGGAGAAGGAAAAGTAGCAGAAGAGGAAGGAGAGACGCAAATGTTCGTGCTCATGTTTGTTATTGCTGTTTTAAGGGGAGAAACAGCGAGGTCATCTTCCTCGTGCAAAAGATGCTAAGAGAACAAAGGAAGGAAAACATATGATTCTGGAGACGTTGACCTGTTCTCATAAAATTGTACTGGTTTTGCTAACAGCATCAAGTTCTTTTAAATCACTTATTCTCCCAGCTCGCCTTCACACACTGGCACTGCAAGGACGGTGACTGGGAGATGAACACCTTTGTCAGCAGATACAACTGGGGATGTTGACTGGCCGATCGTCTAGCTGACCGCTACTTTGGTCTAAAGCCTCGTCACACCGGCAGATTTGTTTCCAGAAACAGTGTATGCAGACTGTTTCCCAAATGTTTCTCATTTGTATGCGGAATGTTTGCAAACTTTTTGAAAACTTTCTACATACAATCGGGAGACTCGAGTAATGTTTGGAAACTGTCTGGATACAGTTTGCATACAATTGACATACAAATGACAATCAAAGCTCGTGTTTCAAGATACAAGATACAATATACAATGGTTTCTGTTTTCCAACGAAATGGAAAACACGCATACAAGAAACAAGTATTTTGTCTCAAGTCTTCCTGTGTGGACGTGTTTTGAAACTGTAGACCGGATACAAACCACAGACGCATCCAGCTAGCCACGTTTTTCCACATCATATTGTGTTGATTTAGTTTCAATTTCCCATCCTTCTTTATGGTGCACCATATAAGGTTTAATAACAAAGGACTTTTTGGTGTTACGCTATACATTTCGTGTGTCTTTGACATTTATTAATTCATATCGGCTGATGAAGGGACCAAAACTAATTAGGCCTTGAAACATGTCCCACCAATGACCACACAGTGATCTCATTATATTGCCACAAAATGTAGTAGCCTATAGAGGGGCTACCGGCGGGGTGTCAAACTTCACCCCCTCCCCACAAAAAGAAAATAGCGGTTTGTATATGAAATATTAGTAGAATGAGTATTTTGGTTAATTATTCGACTAATACAAGAGGTACATTTAAACACAATCCTCCTCCTACCATGATCGTTTCACTTTGATCCCCCAATTTACACATTCGCAGACGTTATAAATGAAATCACCCTGTGGTAAAGAAATGAATGTGGACTAGAGGTCTAATTCTGGTGTAGACGCAAAACTAGTAACATTCTTGTATCGGATACAATGTTTCAATACAGTCTGCATACTGTATGCAGACTTGTATGGAGACTGTTTCCAGACTCCAAAGTAGTATACATACAGTCTTCATACAGTTTTCAAACAGTTTGCATACAATATGCAAACCATCTACATACAGTCTGCAAACAAATATGCCGGTGTAGACTAGGCTTAATAATTAAAAAGGGTCAGGGAAGGGATTTTGGAAGGAAGTCGACAGTGGACATGTTGAAAGGATCCGTCCTGGCAATAGCCTGGTGGTGGAAATGGAAAACCACGAAAACCATTTTCAGGACGGCCGAAGTAGGATTCAAACCCACGCTCTCCCGATGCCAGCGGGGTCATTGTGGCCGGTCAACTGTTTTGTAATATGAATATTCTCCCTTCCCAGTCCTTTATAGTGCATTCTAGGAAGTATTTTGTTGTAATTGGGCGTACTGTGGTTTATTGAAAGTGACCATTTATTAAGATAGCCGTGTAGTAGCCTATTTTTGTTCACCAATGCACTAGGCTCTTATTGCGACTGAAAGTAATTTAAACATGTAAATTGATGAGGTGGTTGATTATGTACTAAATGCTATGATTGTTCATTTCAGAGTTCTGGAATAAACAATTTCCCCACATGAGTATTATTATTCCTGTGATTTTCAATTGGAGATTTTGAGTGTGATTTATTTGTCGTAGATTTTAATAATTTTATCACCACAGTTAAAAACGTGCTTGAAACTTCTAATGGCATGTGAAGCTAAATTGTAAAGGTTAAGAATGTAAACAACGCCCTTAGGTTCCTACGTTCGTTGCCAAGAGCCGACTGTGGTGGCGTCTGCAGCTAAGTTCTGAACTAGTAGGTCTAGTCGTTGACGGTGGCGTTTGGCGGCAAAAGTAGGAACTATTTGATAAATTCAAAAGTCTGCAGTACTTACTTGATATTAAAAAACAGATAACACACACTAATACATTCATCACAATTAACACCGGTTATCAGACAGATTCTACACACACCTAAAGTACACGGGGCTACATGACCGCGTTGTCGCAGCCCCTAAAATTAAGAACCAACCAACCAAACTTCTAATGAGAAAATTATGAATTTAGGAACGTTGAAGTGGTCCTGGACAGAGGAGCATTTAGGCCATTTAACCGGCGGTCCGCCGACCACAGGTAGACCGCGAGTGCCTCGGGAGTGGTCTGTGGGAGAAAAGGAACCACTGGCACTTATAAATAAGTGGCCAATAAACGATGATTTCGAAATCGATGTGCGTTGAACGACAATTGTCCGAATATATTCGCGGCGATTACTATCAGGTTTTGAATTCAAATATCTTTAAAATTTAGTGTTGTTAAGGAAGTCACAACTGATAAGGTGTATTAGGTGGAGGGGGGGTCCATACATGTTTCAATTTCTGGCTGAGTGGTCCGCAGACTTATGCGGGTTCCGAACCACTGATTTAACCCTTTATAGGGCAAAAGACTGGGGGTATATATATATATAATTTGCACATTTGTAATTGGGGGTGATAGATGAGTATGAATATGCAACAATTTTATGGGTATGGATTCTATTTTAGGAAATATGGGGTGGGAAATTATTATCCCACTGCCCACACCCGACAGTATGTTTTCTTAAATGAGCAATGGGGTAATAATCTCCTACCTCCAAATTATGATGATACTGTGTTTATCACTCAATAATGAGGTAAATTTAACAGGATATAATATATAAAAACACCCATCACGCTCTATAATTTTAAAAAAATATAACTCCCACGCAAAACAAGGTCAGTGACCTATATCATCTTTGCGAAAAATGCACAAAAAATTTAAAAGTTATTTTGGAATGTTAAAAGTTAGTATATTCGAAATTAATTCAATAATTTCATAATAGTATTTACTAAAAACCCAGAAAATTAATTTTAAAAATCTGCTATTCTATGGCAAACATCCTGAGCAGGATAATTATTTCCATTCTAGCTGAAATATATTTACTCAAGTGACCAACACCATTATTAACATTGCATTTCAGTTATATACCAACGTTTACAAATCTCTTATCTTCAATAAAAAACACCTTCTGTAAAACAATGCATTTCTTTCACTCAACACAACCGAACTGGCGAGCACGTGCACTGTGGAGACCACTGGGATATATGCTTCCCACCTTTGGTATCTGATGACAGTATACATCAAATTAATGGGTTTTCAATATTTCTCTGCATCTAGCTTATGGATGCATTTGGAACTGCCTGAAATGAAAGGGGTGGGGAGATTCTCTCCCTAACACCGTTCTATAAATATATGGTGGGACCTATAAAGGGTGAAGCTGAGAATATTTAGCGGAAGGGTTGCGAGGAGCGATGAATAGAGGGGGCCGAGGGGCAATGCAGATAATGCTAGTGTTTACAAGCTCTGCTCAACGATGGCGGTACTACTGCCGTCCAAAATATTATGTGCACTCGAGTTTGAAGGTTGTTTGTGAAGTAACCAATAGGCCTACATATAATCCAATAACATCATAATTTGCATCGTTCTATTTTACGTTAGTTCACGAAGGTTTGAAATTTTTAATGTGTATTTTAATATGTTTTATCGCAGTTGGAACACAAAATGTGCCCGTTTTAAAGCGTGTTTCAACCATGCGTGACATTTAAGAATTATTATCTCAAAACCCGTCATCTAATCGAATCCAAATTTTAACACAATGTACATTGGAATGTTTATAACTAGTTTATTAATTTCAAAATTGTGTGTGTCCAAGAAACAAAGATGTTATCATCTTTGTAAGGTAACTTTTTCTCGGCTCGGGGTGGTTGGAAAATGTAGTTCTTGGTCACGTTGTAATCCTCATACATCAAAAGGTTATGCTGTATGACTGTGAAATACCTAAATTAATTCACTTATTTTATATCAGTTTGTAATTGTACGGGAAAATAATACATGGTTCAGCAGCTAGTCGAAACGGTGAAAGCTCTACAGCGTTGCCGAGATAGAGCTCATCACTTCCGAGCGAGGCGCGCCATGACGCGTGGATTTTAATGAATCTTCTTGTGGTGACGCCTTATCAATGGATAAGTAAAATGAATTTTTTTTTACCTCGACAAAGTCGAACACTTGTCCGCTATTAAGCAAAATATCCGCCGCTCAACTTCACCTAGTTTGATGCGGGGCTCTCGAAAATATTGGCTGGTCAACACCGCTGCCTATTGTGTCACGTAAGACCTCACACTGTATCACGTCTACGGGAATGAATTACCTCCGGACGATACGTCTTGTCGCTATGAAGTCAGTCGAGAGAAGAACGCTCATGGCTGTCGTCTCTCCTTCAACTCGTCTGAAATTCGCGCCATTGTCAATCCCGCGCAGTTAGTGGCGCGCACTCGTAATAATTCTTATTACAGTGAAATTCTTCCGTTTAACGTCATTCAAAGTAGTAATAATATCTTCTTTTAATTTTCTTCATGTTTTCAATGGAGTAAAATTGTTACATAGGGCTTAAATGGTAAAAGTCCATGTCTGCTTCCATAAACCCTTCTCTCATTGGCTGAGAGCATATATTCAATGATACATTTTATAACAATTAACTAGTAATGTTTCGCGCAATTTCCTTGTTGCTATACACTTTCCAATGATGAAGAATATTCTGGGCGTTTCTGATCACGTGATGGGTTTCTCCCATAGCTTGTGTAAGCTAGCAAATCGCGCCTTGAGCCAACTTCCAAGATGTATATTCCAATGTTAAATTTTATCATGGGCTCGGATAATGACATCATATTCATCATAAATCATCCAAATTTCGGGTGCAGAAGCATCCCGGCATTTTCCCGAAGACGAAGTGGGAAACCACGGAAAACCACTTCGAGGATGGCTGAGGTGGGAATCGAACCCCCTCTACTCATTTTGACCACCCAAGGCTGAGTAGACCCCGTTCCAGTCCTCATACCACTTTTCAAATTTCGGGGCAGAGCCGGGAATCGAACCCAGGACCTCCGGGGCGGCAGCTAACCATGCTGACCGCTACGCTACGGAGGTGACAATGGTAATAATAAGAAATAAAATGAAATAAAATAAAATAAAATAAAAAGTAATTCCTTTAACACGCTACGGCTCTCGCGCATGCGTGGACTCGGTTTCATCCTGAAGAAACATGGCGGACTGAGCAAGAAGCGTGTAGCATTGAATGATGTTCTCGAATTTAAAAAAATATATCTCTACTTAGTATAAAACAAAGTCCCCGATTCCTGTTTGTTACGGGTAAACTCGAGAACCAGTGGATGGATTTTGATGCGGTTTCCACCATTCTGTAAAGGATATCTCGAGGATTATTTCTGTAGAAAATGATTTATTTATGATCAAAGGAAGCCGAGCAGTAACGATTTCAGTGGAAAAGTCGAAAAAAAAAACTGGCGTCCGAGCGCTTTGTAAGCTTACGCTGGGCAAACCGTTAACAATATCTAAATACTATGAGTGTAAGAATTGTTCAGCATGAAAAGTTCTTCAAAAAAGTCCGGGAGAGCATATGTCTATCTTCAATACATCGCCCACTATAAGCGTTTTTACGTTTTCTTTCTTCCGACCATGTTCAATCAACTACTGAGGCGACAGAGCACGAGCTAGCTAAGGGCGAGTCTATCATCTCTGTTACAGCCTAGCTAGCGGGCGAACTTATTGCCCCAGATAGAAACCAGCAGCAAACCGTGCAGTCGTGTTGAGTTAATACTCCTGAGAAGGGTGGTTGTGCTTGGAGTTTTCCTGGAAGTGTAACTCAGATTTTCTTCATTTTGCCTGTGAAACACAGTCAAGTTAAGATAGGACGGAAGGGGGATTTGAGTTTCATTCACCTCGCCATTCCCTGGAAGGGCAACTCTCATTTCGCCTGAGAACTTTTCGTTCCGCAAAATTCACAGTCAATTTAGATTGGACGGAAGGAGGATTATATTATATTAAATTATACTGATTGGCGTATAATTTAATATACTGTAATATAATATAATCAGTACGGATACCTACAAACATTTGTGCTATCTATGGCAAGTGTATTTGCATTCTAGAAAGGGGGATTTGTGTTTCTTGCACCTCGCCATTCTTGAATTACGCCTGACAAGAATTCGTTATAATCAATAGTCCAGTCAGTGATTTTAAGTCATCATGCCAAGACGTAAAACAAATATAGGTCAAAGTACATTGACATCGAAAAAAATGCCCTTATCACGTAGCAATGAAACAGAGCAACAAAGAATTTCTCGATTGTCACAAGAGAGAGAAAGAATAACTTCGCAAAGACAAAGGGAGTCATTGCCACAAGTTCCTTTGACACAGGGAAGAAATGTTCATGGTTTGTGGTCCGATAAAGAGAATTCTGCTATGAATTATGATTCCTCCATAAATTATATAAATGATGCTTCAGTATCTTTTGGTACAATGTCTGTTGTCTGCCAATACTGTTCAACTCAAAAATGGAAAGAGGAATCAAAAGGTATATGTTGTTTGCAGGGAAAAGTAAAACTAGTTGGAATCCTTCTACCTCCCGAACCTTTGCGTTCCCTTCTGACAGGAAACCACCCTAAGAGTAAATAATTCATGAAGCACATACTGTGCCCGTTTAGACCGGAGTCCGCACGACCACATATGCATCTTACCAATAATCAGTCAGCACGAGAGTCAAAATATCCCGGAGCGCCAGATGGGTTAAAGCAAATTGCAAAAACGACATCAAATTTAAAAAAATGCTTTGCTGATTTTTGGCTCAATGCAACAATGAGGATAGAAGGAGATTTAATTGGGAGCAACACATCCTGTAAAATTATCTCAGTTTATTTTGAAGTTAAAATTGACTGCAAAGATGCTCAAAGCAGCATCATCCACGTGTGGCGATCCACACTCTTATTTACACACAATATACAGAAATTTTCCAAACACATTTGACAATCTTTTTTGGAAACACAAGTCCGATTGTTTGTCCTGTAGACTGTGTTCCAAAATTATTTATAATTAATTCCAGTTCAAATTTAATTGTCTCTACTGGAAATATCGTAGTTCACTGTTTGAAATTTTACATAATTATTAACACTCGTAGAATAAATGTTCATAGAATTTTAACTTTCACTTATTTTTCCAGTTTCAAAAATATATCGTCGAAAAATATTATCATCATCGAAGCAACACAAATTATTTACATATATTAATAACATCTGAAAAGTATTTGACCTTGAGCATAGCATCGAAGAACTGTGCGAAGCACAACAACAATTAATTGTTCTTCTGACATTAAACATTCGAGAAGTGACTCGATTATGAACTTCAAGTTCCTAACAAAATATATGATTTCTGAATCATCAACTTGATCAATAAATGGTTGAACCATTCAACTATTCAATTTTCCACTTGGGAACATTATTATAAAAATATTTATATTCATGGCCATTTTTAGCAATTTTCACAACTTGCAATTCTTCGGCAGAATGCGGAAATAAGAATTGTAGTTTTATAATGAATTCATTTAGTTCATGGCACTAGGATTGAAAATATCCTTCAAATTATTCGGGGTTAAAGAATTAGTTTTTAATTGGCAGTGGCCCATTCTATTATTCGTGTAAGAACACAATATTCCAACAACAACGGCAAAGGTCTTCCTCTGAAGAAGAATAAACTACTATCATGACAAATCCGGGTTCTAGCAAAATCAAAGTCTAAATGGAATTCGTGAACAAGGTTGAAATAAGAACTGATGGTTTCTAAGAAATAACCTTCGGGTCATTCATCCGACGAAATGTGTAGTTCCAATACTCCTACTATAAACCTGAGCCATCGAACCTGCTATTTGATTGATGCTCGAAAAAACCTCTTCATTCCTGCGACTTAAACATGCGCACCTGGGAATGGCATTTCAACTACTCCACACATAAATTATCTTCCCAAAATGTATACAATAAATCAAGCCTCTGCTTGTTATCAACACTGGAAGATTAATAAACTTACAAGTTTATTTTATTTTACCATTCAGTTCAACCCGTGAATTTACCATACTTATGAAAATCTTTATTTCACTTTCGAGTGTATTTACGTCATGATTTTATATAAATACAAAAATATCCTATTTGTTACAAATATCATTTGCTTCCCGTTTCATGCCTCTCCGTGTTATCTGAAAAATATACTTTGCTCATTGCAAATATCAACTGTTCAACCAGAACTGAAATGTTGGTTGAATGCGGGCTTGCGTTAACCACTCTCCTTCGGAAAATCTCCTGTTCCAAACTAGAAATGATTAAACTACTTCATAGGCTCTCTCTCAATACATATGATTATTAGAAAATATAATATCCAAGAATTATTTAGAAGAAGTATAAAAATTATTATTATTATTATTAGTGGATTATTATTATTATTATTAATTATATCATTTTAAATGTGTTTAATTATTATTATATTATGTGAGAATCCACTTGTTCGAACTTTCGAATATGGAAAAAGTATCCATTCCTCAACAAAAATAAATTTAACTTTTACAGTTACATCGGTTGTTTTCCGTGGTTTCCCAAAAATATGAAATACTCAAATAAATGCTCGAAATGCTCGGTCATCGATCCTAAACTGTTCTGAGTGCTGAAAATACTCAGAATAACTCTAACAAGTCTTGCGTAAATCATTGCAAGATTTAAATACGACGAAAAATAAAATGTGTTGGTCATCTGCAGAAAAAAATAGTTTGTTCCAATTAGCTAGGCATAATATAATTCAAATGTGGCTTACATTTCTTGATGGTCTTGAAGCGAAGTAAACCTGGTCTGTACCAGATTTATCCATAGACATGCCCTATCGG
Source organism: Meconema thalassinum (assembly GCA_946902985.2). NCBI lineage: Eukaryota > Metazoa > Arthropoda > Insecta > Orthoptera > Tettigoniidae > Meconema > Meconema thalassinum. Next base: position 138,299,134 of record OX336400.1, read on the forward strand.
ACAAGCACGTATAATCCTTGTATCGGCCGCCATTATATACCCACAATCCGTCTAGTCAGACATAGTGGTAGTATCTCTTGACGTTTGAATTAACTGTTGTTCCATTTTAATACAGGCTTCTATCAAAGCCATAACAGTTTGTTTAAATAGGGTCAGATCTAAGTGATCTATTCTTAGATATGTCAGTTGTAACATAACTCACGGTAATCTTATCAGTACAAGAAAAACACTGACAGTCTAACCAATCAACGGCTGTTCTGAAGATCGTTCCCTGGGCATGGTTTATTATATCACCATCTACCATGCGCAAAGCAACTTGTAGTTTCCCTTGCGTAGACTAATGAACGCCACCGTTATAGACTAGTCTTCAGTGTACTGACAGATCGAAGTGGTTAACTAGTTACAAATATGAAAACTGACTTGAAATGGATTTAAATATCCAAGTATTATGTTATTACTGGACTGTGACAAAATACTATTTCTAGACAAAGTCTAGCATATGTCTTTGCAGAAATATAAATATTTCCATCAATGTCTGTAGAAAAATCAATCACCTCAGTGATTCTCCTCGCCGTAAACTTACTAAGTTCCACCTCGTAGCGCAGCACTTTCGTGACTATCACGACTTTGAAAAGAACTTCTGCGTAGATCCGGCAACCATGTGCCTTGGCTCAGCGTAGAGGCACCTTGCTCTGCAAGTGCTTGTGTTGGAGTGAGCTATCGATGCCTGCTCCAGCCGGCTTTTATTCAAAACTGCCAGGGTCACGCGTCATCACGTTGTAATCTAGAAATCCTCATATCTCTCGTATCCCTGGTCCGATTTAATTGATACTAATTGCATTCTCTTTTATTTGGCCGTGCCAGTAATCTGATCCCAGTCTCAAGTCTCTACTCCATGGTTAACTATTTAATCAATAAATAGCCTCGACCTCTGCTATTACTCGCTACGTCACTTGACATCCAAGTATCGGTAAATTCCTTCCAATTCCTTCTCGAATATCTGAATTCAAATATCTGAACTTTCAAAAGCGGCTACAGCCTTTCCCTTGATATCTAGGTGTCTGAAACTTGGAATACCCATTCCTAGAGTTGGGCACATCCACCCCACACCTAGCAAAAAATAAAAATTGAAAATTTTTATTTTTCCTATCTACACATTAAATCATCTGGTTCTTGAATAAGAAATCTTCAAATTCGATGCATTATAAGTTCCCACGATGTTACCAGTTCGTGTATTGGCTACTTCATAGCTTCCATTATTGTTTACTTCCACAATACGATAGGGTCCAGCGTATAGGCTTGCAAACTTCGAATACACTCGATTTTGCACGTCAGAGGGTGTAGGTCTTTTCACTAAAACAAGAGTTCCTACGCGCAAGGGTCTGCGAAAACGCTTTCCTCTCACTCTGCGCTCTCTTTTCTCAGCTTGGCTCCTCAACTTGTCTAAAGCTAGAGTTTCCCTCATCTGACGACTTGGTTCAATCTCAGGTGGAATAGAGATGATTCGATCCCATAATCTTGTTGGTTTAATTCCATGATGAAGCAACATGGGAATCTGTCCAGTACTCTCATGAATTGTAGAGTTGATGGATTCGGATGCTAAAGAGAGAACATCCATCCATTTCCAATGTTCATTTGGACAATAGAGGCGGCAAAATTTTGCTATTTCAGCCATCACGCGTTCCGCTGGATTGCTCTCTGGATGTCTAATAGAACAAAACAATTGTCTAATCCCAAGATTATTCATGATGGTTCGAAATTCTAAAGATGTGAATTGAGGTCCACGATCTGATAAAAGGAATTCAGGTTTGCCTGCTTCCGGAATTACGCTGTCTCTAATTCTCTTCGCACAATATTTTGAGTTTGCCTTCTGAATTGGATGTAACATAGTGTATTTGCAGAAAACATCCATGGTCACCAGAATATATCGGTTACCTCTTTTAGACTTTGGGAGAGGACCATATAAATCAGTTGCGAAGATTTCGCAAGGCTTAGAAGGAATAATAGGCCTTGGTAATTCTCTCAATAATCTAGAATTATGTTTACTCCTTTGGCATAAGTCGCATTCTCGAATAGTGTTCCTGACAGTTTGTCGCATTCGCTCCCACGAAAATTTCTCTTGAATCATGTTGACCGTCTTATCTACTCCAGCATGACCTGCGATTCGATGTGCCATCCAGATAATGGGTTTTTGCATTCGTGGAGGTATCACTACTCTCAGCTTCGTATGGTCAGGATCTGCAAACTTGTAGATTAAACCATCTAACATCATAAAATCTCTGGAAATTCTTTCAGTTTCCACAAAATCATCATCATTTGGGTCCATGTCTCCCTGTATGAAACGAAAAATGTTTCTAAGACGTCGGTCTCTCCTCTGGGATAAATGCAACAACCTTAACCTTCTCAAGGTATCTTCATCCTCCTGCGTCAGGTTAACTTGAAAAACCTTAGATGAAGACTCCACTGCTCTACTCAATAAATCAGCTCCAACGTTCAACTTTCCAGGAGTATGTTCAATAACTAGGTTGAATTGTTGAATAAAAAGTGACCATCTAGTGATTCTATCACTGGCAAAGTTTGTTCTCAAGATAAACTCCAATGCGTGGTGATCAGTCCTCACAATGACTGAATGTCCAATCAACATTTTCTTCCACGACTCCAACGCGAATATTACAGCAAGTGCTTCTAACTCTGTGGTGTAATAATTTCTCTCTGATGGACGAAGTTTCCTGCTAATGAACGCCAGGTAATGTCTCTTGTGGTCGTCATCTTCTTGAAGTAGAATAGCTCCAATCCCTACGGTGGATGCATCAGATTCTATGATGAAATTCTTGGTAAAGTCAGGATACTCCAATTTCACACTGTATACCAATAACCTCTTGGCATCTTGAAATGATTGTTCACAATCTTCATCCCATTTCCATTTGTTTCCTTTCTTTAACAATTCCTGCAATGGCGCAACTGTCTTGGTGAAGTTTGGACAATGCCCTGCAAAGAATTGGCATGTCCCGAGAAAACTGCGGACATTCTTCACTCTAGTAGGTCTAGGGAAATTTACAATTGCCTGTATCTTCGTCTCATTGGGACGGTATCCTTCTCCATCCAAAATATGACCCAAAAATTTTATTTCCTTTCGAAAGAACTGACATTTTCGAAGGTTTACTTTGAAGTTCACTTTTCTCAAATCTGCGAATAACATCTGAAGATGTAACAAGTGTTCCTCCTTAGTCTCGGATGCAATTAAGATATCATCTATATAACGAATTGCTATCTCTTTTACTTCAGGACTCAAATTTTGTTCCAGTGCTCTGATCAAAACGGATCCAGATGTTTTGACTCCAAATGGTAAACGGCGGAATACATATGTCTGCTGGTCAAACATAAATCCTGTAAACTTCTTAGAATCTTCACTAAGCCTAATATGATGGTAGGACGAAGTGAGATCAATATTAGAGAACCAGACCTTGCCTTGGAATTTCCTTAACAATTCCCTAATGATTGGTGGTCTGTCATACTCTGGCTGTAATCTTGAATTCAAATTTCGCGCGTCTAAACATAGTCTCAGACTTCCATCTTGCTTAGACACTACTGCTAATGGATTGACATAAGATGTAGTGTACTTTTCAATCACATTGTTGCTTTCCATTTCCTTGATAAGCACTTTTACCCTTTCTCGGTGCTTTTCTGCTACTGGATACAATTTAGCATGAAAAGGTGCATCATCATTTACACGAATACGATATTCAAAATCCTTAATTTCACCAGGCTTAATATCAAAAATATCGTGATATTCTTCCAAAATTTTCCCTAGCTCTGGGGACTCCTTCTCAGTGTAGACTTCTCTTCCTTCAGCTTCATGAAAAATCAGAGACCATTGAGCATCTCCCTCGATGTCTTCCTCTTCTCTTCCCTCGAAGTTTATCTCTTCGGTATTCTTGAATTTGATCGTCTCTGTCTTCATATCTATCACTGCTTGATATTTCTGAATGAAATCTGCTCCCAATATCATGTCAAAAGCCATGTCCTTCATTACAACAAACATATGTCGGAAATCATGTCCTCCAATCGTAATACATAAGTATAATTGTGTTTTACACAGAGATATTTTATTGGGTATTATTCCTTGGATCTTAATTCCTGATACTGGAATCTCCTCTAAATTCTCTTTGAGCTTCCACAGAATATAAAGCTTCTCACTCACCAGACAAAGCATAGCCCCAGTATCGATCAAAGTATCGACAGGCATACCGAATACTTCGCATGATATGATTGGCATTCTAATTCTCGTACCCATTTCTTTTCGTTCGTCATTCTGTTGAATTAAGTCGTCATCCTCTGCTTGCCATTTAATAATTCTGGAAGTGAAAGTATTCAAAATTCTATCTTCTACTGTGAATTCGAAGTTTTTTTTTCGTTACCATTCCCCCGGGATTGTTGTGTTCCCGATGGACCTGGTTCGTTGGGCCTCTGCTCCAAAAACTGCAAGTTATCTTGGTGTCTTGCTTCCAAGTTCTTCCTTGTCTCCTTGTTAAACTCTTCATTGGACTGACGAGTATCCACATTCCCTCTATTATTGTAGTTGTTTCTACCGTAGTATCTTCTTTCTTGGTACCTTCCTTGATTATCCTGTGGTCTTCTCCATCGAGTATTGTATCGATTTCCACCATCCGGTCTCGCATAAGGCTTGTAACTGTATCTGTTACTGTATTGGTTCCATCCTCTCTTATTTGGATCTTCCCTCGGCGTTTTCTCTTCTCACTCCTCTCGAATCTCTCGAGGTGTCTGAGAATAACTATCAGCCATAACAGCGTACACAGCGTTGTTATTTTTTCCTCCCTTCTGATGGAAGAATTGAGCGTTCGTATGATCCAGCTTCTGTAATACTTCGTCAAATTGCTCCATATTATAGATATCAGCAGCGATCAAAGTCCTCTGGACGTCTGCTGGAAACTGACGTATCAATGCAGTAATCAATTCGTTATCTGGCATCGGCGGATCTAAATGTTGAAGTTTAGAAAGCTGTCCAGAAAAGTACGTAGAGTATCGAGTAGGTTGTGACGTCGAGAATCTCTTCGAATATAACTCTGCTCTGACTTGCTGTTGGGTTTCCGGGGACCAAAACTTTTTCAATAACCCACGAGAAAACTCCTCAAAAGTGGTTAGAGTGGATCTAAATGCTCTGAACCAAAGAAGTGCAGGACCTTCCAAGAACTTCCCTATCACTCGGATCTGTCTTTCTTTAGGGATCTTGGAATCTTTCAGGTAATCCCCTGCCTCTCTCAAAAATTCCACGGGTGTCACAGAATCTCGCCCTGAAAATTTAGAAGGCTTATCCTCTATATTCTTAAATACAGTTATGGGGTTGGATTGAAATACTGTCCTGACCTCATCCTGTCTGTCAGTCTCTCTAGCTGCTCCTAGATTTATCTGTATCTGTTCCTTTCCCCTTACATTTGGCATTTTCAACAGATGATCAGACTGTTTCTCATCCTTGATTTGAGTTTTCATAGCCTCAAGTTCCTTCTGGTTTTCTTCTGCCATTTTCTTAATTGCTTCAGTTTCTTTACAATTCTCCTTAACATCAATGGATATCTGGTTCATAACAGCCTCATGACTTTTCAATGACCCTGTCATATCTGATATGTCCTTCTGAGTTGCTTGGATATCTTTGGCAATTACTTCAATATGGGATGACAAAGATTCCCTAATCTCCTTGATTCCCTCTTGGTTCTCCAGCTTGAGTGTGTCTTTAATTTCACTGACAACTGTGGTTTCAATTTCAGTTTGTAACTCATTAATCACACCTTCTCTTATTTCTCCCATTACAAGTTCTTTGAATTGTTCTATCAACCGTTGAACAACTAGAATTCCCATCTCATTACTCTCCTTCTTCACTCTGACTTCCAGGTTGACCATGTCTTCACCAACTTTCCTAAGACCATGTTCTATCCTATCAGCTAAGCTTTGAGATCGAAGATCGGCATCGCGAAATTTATCGTCCATTAAACTAGCGTTAGTAGCTAATGAAGTTTCGAGCTCATGTGTTTTTTCGCATAATTTATTCATTTTACTTTCAAGTGTCATTTTCAAAATTTCAGAATTCTCTTTAAATTTACTTTCCATTGAATTAAATTTACTATTTAAATTTTCTTTCAAATTACCTTTTAAAGAATCAGAATTTTCTTTAAGTTTATTTTCTAAAGAATCAGAATTTTCTTTAAGTTTATTTTCCAAAGAATCAGAATTTTCTTTAAGTTTATTTTCTAAAGAATCAGAATTTTCTTTAAGTTTATCGTTTAAACTTTCTTTAAGTTTATTTTCTAAAGAATCAGAATTTTCTTTAAGTTTCTTTTCTAAAGCCTCTGTATTTTCTTTCATAATGGCTGCTACACGCAGTCCAGCTTCTTTTGAACTCTCCTCCAAACTCCTCATCATTTCTTCCATAATTTTCAATTATTATTCAAAACTTAGGGGTATACAACAGTGGCAAACACAAGCTTATAACTAGAACAAGAAATATGAATAGCTAATTGGAACACTCTAATAAAATGAGATTTGTCGTAATGTCGACGTGATGGAAAAACAAAATTCTCTACTTTTACGAATTACATTTACCATAATATCACAAGAAAAATATGCAAGTTCTCAAATATCCTCCACCTGGATTCTAATAATGTGTATGTCCAGTCATCGAACGTTTACTACTGAATTTACTTGACGCCCTAATGGTTAAGCCATTATCAAAAATAATCAAACCCATTCTAATTATTAACCAAGTTAAATTTTTACTTTTCCCCACTAATTGGGTTTCCTACTAATTTATTCATCCAAACCAGACATCTCTCAACTCCCAAAATATTTCTATAAAAATTATCACAATTTAAATCGGCATGCGATTGACCATGTCTAAATCGGGCCCCACGTTCGAAGCCATTTCTCTCTCTATCTTATTTTATGTGCCCGTTTAGACCGGAGTCCGCACGACCACATATGCATCTTACCAATAATCAGTCAGCACGAGAGTCAAAATATCCCGGAGCGCCAGATGGGTTAAAGCAAATCGAAAAAACGACATCAAATTAAAAAAAATGCTTTGCTGATTTTTGGCTCAATGCAACAATAAGGATAGAAGGAGATTTAATTGGGAGCCACACATCCTGTAAAATTATCTCAGTTTATTTTGAAGTTAAAATTGACTGCAAAGATGCTCAAAGCAGCATCATCCACGTGTGGCGATCCACACTCTTATTTACACACAATATACAGAAATTTTCCAAACACATTTGACAATCTTTTTTTGGAAACACAAGTCCGATTGTTTGTCCTGTAGACTGTGTTCCAAAATTATTTATAATTAATTCCAGTTCAAATTTAATTGTCTCTACTGGAAATATCGTAGTTCACTGTTTGAAATTTTACATAATTATTAACACTCGTAGAATAAATGTTCATAGAATTTTAACTTTCACTTATTTTTCCAGTTTCAAAAATATATCGTCGAAAAATATTATCATCATCGAAGCAACACAAATTATTTACATATATTAATTACATCTGAAAAGTATTTGACCTTGAGCATAGCTTCGAAGAACTGTGCGAAGCACAACAACAATTAATTGTTCTTCTGACATTAAACATTCGAGAAGTGACTCGATTATGAACTTCAAGTTCCTAACAAAATATATGATTTCTGAATCATCAACTTGATCAATAAATGGTTGAACCATTCAACTATTCAATTTTCCACTTGGGAACATTATTATAAAAATATTTATATTCATGGCCATTTTTAGCAATTTTCACAACTTGCAATTCTTCGACAGAATGCGGAAATAAGAATTGTAGTTTTATAATGAATTCATTTAGTTCATGGCACTAGGATTGAAAATATCCTTCAAATTATTCGGGGTTAAAGAATTAGTTTTTAATTGGCAGTGGCCCATTCTATTATTCGTGTAAGAACACAATATTCCAACAACAACGGCAAAGGTCTTCCTCGGAAGAAGAATAAACTACTATCATGACAAATCCGGGTTCTAGCAAAATCAAAGTCTAAATGGAATTCGTGAACAAGGTTGAAATAAGAACTGATGGTTTCTAAGAAATAACCTTCGGGTCATTCATCCGACGAAATGTGTAGTTCCAATACTCCTACTATAAACCTGAGCCATCGAACCTGCTATTTGATTGATGCTCGAAAAAACCTCTTCATTCCTGCGACTTAAACATGCGCACCTGGGAATGGCATTTCAACTACTCCACACATAAATTATCTTCCCAAAATGTATACAATAAATCAAGCCTCTGCTTGTTATCAACACTGGAAGATTAATAAACTTACAAGTTTATTTTATTTTACCATTCAGTTCAACCCGTGAATTTACCATACTTATGAAAATCTTTATTTCACTTTCGAGTGTATTTACGTCATGATTTTATATAAATACAAAAATATCCTATTTGATACAAATATCATTTGCTTCCCGTTTCATGCCTCTCCGTGTTATCTGAAAAATATACTTTGCTCATTGCAAATATCAACTGTTCAACCAGAACTGAAATGTTGGTTGAATGCGGGCTTGCGTTAACCACTCTCCTTCGGAAAATCTCCTGTTCCAAACTAGAAATGATTAAACTACTTCATAGGCTCTCTCTCAACACATATGATTATTAGAAAATATAATATCCAAGAATTATTTAGAAAAAGTATAAAAATTATTATTATTATTATTAGTGGATTATTATTATTATTATTATTAATTATATCATTTTAAATGTGTTTAATTATTATTATATTATGTGAGAATCCACATGTTCGAATCTTCGAATATGGAAAAAGTATCCATTCCTCAACAAAAATAAATTTAACTTTTACAGTTACATCGGTTGTTTTCCGTGGTTTCCCAAAAATATGAAATATTCAAATAAATGCTCGAAATGCTCGGTCATCGATCCTAAACCGTTCTGAGTGCTGAAAATACTCAGAATAACTCTAACAAGTCTTGCGTAAATCATTGCAAGATTTAAATACGACGAAAAATAAAATGTGTTGGTCATCTGCAGAAAAAAATAGTTTGTTCCAATTAGCTAGGCATAATATAATTCAAATGTGGCTTACATTTCTTGATGGTCTTGAAGCGAAGTAAACCTGGTCTGTACCAGATTTATCCATAGACATGCCCTATCGGACAAGCACGTATAATCCTTGTATCGGCCGCCATTACATACCCACAATCCATCTAGTCAGACATAGTGGTAGTATCTCTTGACGTTTGAATTAACTGTTGTTCCATTTTAATACAGGCTTCTATCAAAGCCATAACAGTTTGTTTAAATAGGGTCAGATCTAAGTGATCTATTCTTAGATATGTCAGTTGTAACATAACTCACGGTAATCTTATCAGTACAAGAAAAACACTGACAGTCTAACCAATCAACGGCTGTTCTGAAGATCGTTCCCTGGGCATGGTTTATTATATCACCATCTACCATGCGCTATGAAACTTGTAGTTTCCCTTGCGTAGACTAATGAACGCCACCGTTATAGACTAGTCTTCAGTGTACTGACAGATCGAAGTGGTTAACTAGTTACAAATATGAAAACTGACTTGAAATGGATTTAAATATCCAAGTATTATGTTATTACTGGACTGTGACAAAATACTATTTCTAGACAAAGTCTAGCATATGTCCTTGTAGAAATATAAATATTTCCACCAATGTCTGTAGAAAAATCAATCACCTCAGTGATTCTCCTCGCCGTAAACTTACTAAGTTCCACCTCGTAGCGCAGCACTTTCGTGACTATCACGACTTTGAAAAGAACTTCTGCGTAGATCCGGCAACCATGTGCCTTGGCTCAGCGTAGAGGCACCTTGCTCTGCAAGTGCTTGTGTTGGAGTGAGCTATCGATGCCTGCTCCAGCCGGCTTTTATTCAAAACTGCCAGGGTCACGCGTCATCACGTTGTAATCTAGAAATCCTCATATCTCTCGTATCCCTGGTCCGATTTACTTGATACTAATTGCATTCTCTTTTATTTGGTCGTGCCAGTAATCTGATCCCAGTCTCAAGTCTCTACTCCATGGTTAACTATTTAATCAATAAATAGCCTCGACCTCTGCTATTACTCGCTACGTCACTTGACATCCAAGTATCGGTAAATTCCTTCCAATTCCTTCTCGAAGCAATGTAGCGCGATATTCAAATATCTGAACTTTCAAAAGCGGCTACAGCCTTTCCCTTGATATCTAGGTGTCTGAAACTTGGAATACCCATTCCTAGAGTTGGGCACAATACGTCATTATAAAAATGCATTTCAAATGTCCTCCTTCATGAGTACACAAGTAATCGAACGTGGCTTCATGCCGACATTTAAGGTACAAGGACAAATGTACCATTTGGCCGGCAGTCTGTATCCTCCTGAACCTAATGATCATAAGTTCCTACAGATTTATTTCATAGCGGAACCAGAAATACAAGCTTCTACTAGATGTAGCATCATTGCACAACCCCTTAATAATGGCTTAGTGAGGTCTTTGCAAGAAATGTTGCACTGTCATGATAAATACGTTCAATCTTTCCAAGCAGCGATTGATAGTGTCCCTCCTAACGTAATGGATTTCGATATTGTTATCCACGCCGATAAAATTCCTGTCGATGAACATCGCGGCCGGTTTAATGCACCTACTACGAGTAAAGTAGCTGTTGTAATAGCTGGGCAACAGTTTGACGGGAACAACCTTCAGAAAATTCCTGAAATTCACAGATCGTATGATAGCTTGCAATATCCTTTAATATTATGTAGAGGCGAAGACGGCTATTCCATTAATATTTCGCAACATGACCCGATCAATGGACAACCGATACGTAAAACGGTGTCATGCATGAATTATTACCGTTACAGTATAATGACGAGAATTAATGATTTCCATACAATACTTAGATTTGGAATTCTACTAAACCGGTATTTGGTAGATATGTATGCTAAAATTAAATCAGAACGTTTAGCCTACATACGGAATAATCAGACAAAACTACGAGCGGAAAATTACATCCATTTGCAAGATGCTTTACGGGAAAATGAACATGTTGGAAATATCGGTCAGTTGGTCATATTGCCGTCTTCATTTACAGGAGGGCCAAGGTATCTTCATGAAAGAACACAAGATGCGATGACTTATGTCAGAAAATATGGTAAACCTGATTTGTTCATTACACTTACCTGTAATTCTAACTGGATTGAAATTAAAGAAAATCTCCCTGAAAATACATCACCACTAAACAGACACGATATAGTGAACAGGGTATTTCATTTGAAAATTCAAAAATGAATGTCCCTAATTAATAAAGAGAAATTTTTTGGCCAAACTCGCTGCTACATGTACACTGTCGAATGGCAGAAACGTGGCTTGCCTCACATCCATTTTCTACTATGGTTACATAATAAGATTAGACCAGAACAGACAGTGTAATTTCTGCAGAGTTACCCAATAAACAATCCGATCCGACATTACATGATATCGTGTCAAAGCACATGATTCATGGTCCATGTGGTGCTTTAAATGCAAATTCGTCTTGCATGCGTGAAGGAGTTTGCACCAAAAGGTATCCAAATCATTTCCAAAACTGCACATCTACTGGTAATGATGGTTATCCCATGTACCGTAGGTTGTCACCTGATGACGGCGGAGAAACTGCAACTCTCAGGAACAATGAAATAGATATCCGATGGGTGGTTCCCTATAATCCGGTTCTCCTTAAAATTTTTGATGCGCACATCAACGTCGAATTATGTAATTCCGTCAAATCCATTAAATATGTATGTAAGTACATAAATAAAGGCAGCGATCAGGCTACTTTCAATCTACAAATGAGGTTCAACAATATCAATCTGTAAGATATATTTGCACCTTCGAGGCAGTGTGGCGAATTTTATCGTTCAGTGTACATGAAAGAGCACCTACAATCACTCACCTTGCAGTCCATTTAGAAAATGGGCAACGCGTATATTTCACTGAAAATTCTGCCTCTGATATTGCCAATATCCCTCGTGATACTACGCTAACAGCATTCTTTAAGTTATGTGCAGGTGACGATTTTGCGAAGACTTACTTATGACGACGTTCCAAGTTATTACACTTGAAATCAAACTAACAGAAAATTTCAACGGAGGAAATAGGGTGAGCCGGTTGACGGTTACGATGACTTTAAAAGAACTGATGCACTTGGACGAGTGTAAGTAGTCCATCCCAACAATAGTGAATGTTTTCGTCTAAGGATGTTACTTCATATTGTCAAAGGTCCTACTTCTATTCATTATTTAAGGACTGTAGAAGGAATAACTTACGACTCATTTCAGGAAGCATGCAGAGTCAAGGGATTGTTGGAAGATGGTTCTCACTGGTAAAACACATTATCAGAAGTTGCTCTGTGTAGTTCGGCAAGTTCACTTAGATATTTGTTTTCCATCATTAGCGTCTTTTGCCAAGTTCCGGATCTATTAGGTCTTTGGAATAATCACCGGGAGAGCATGTCAGAAGACATAAATTGATCAGAAAGCGAAAAGAGGCACCATTACAAGAATTAAACTATGACATACGTGTGTTCGATTAAGGGCTGACTGAAGTCAACAAAATAGAGCAATCCATTGCTAACAAATCTATCAAAGATTTTGGACTTCCACTCCCAAGTAACTATAACTTACAGCCAAACAATAATAAGTACTTCAGCGATCGTCCTCGGCTCCTTCAAACAGTTGCTCAAGAAGAACACCGTCTGAACCACGATCAGAAACAAGCTTATGCCACCATCATATCTAGCATCACTGAGAAGGAAGGTAAGATATTTTTTCTCGATGCCCCTGGAGGCACAGGCAAAACGTTCTTGATTAATTTGTTGCTTGCCAGAGTGAGGTCTGGTGGTAATATTGCTCTTGCCGTCGCATCATCTGGAATAAAAGGAAGCTTGTGGTTTAACGTGAGCGTTAATCTCGAGATCATAAGCCACGGGACCTCCTTTTTACGTGGAATCCGAACCACAGGACATGGCATTTCACTTCGAAAATCTCACATGCATTGACCGGGAATCGAAGACATCATCTGGAATTGCAGCCACTCTTTTGGAAGGGGGAAGAACAGCACATGCAACATTTAAACTTCCTTTGAAAGTCAGCAGTAATGATGGAAGCGTATGTAATATTTCAAAACAAAGTAACACTGCCAGTTTAATCCAAAATTGCTCTTTAGTAGTATGGGATCAGGCTACAATGTCGCACAAAACTTCCATTTAAGCTGTAGACAGGACCTTGCGTGATCTAAGGAATCGAAACACACCTATGGGTGGCTGCACAGTTTTGTTCGCCGGAGATTTTCGTCAAATCTTACCAGTTGTTACCAGAGGAACGAGAGCCGACGAAGTGAACGTTTCATTAAAAAGATCTTACAACTGGGCGGATATAAAAAAATGGCACTCAAAACTAATATGAGAGTACTCTTATCTTCATAAGATAATAGTCTGTTTGCTAATTCGTTACTTAGAGTCGGAAATGGAGATTTACCGGTCATTTACGGGAAAATTACCCTCAGTCACGATTTCTGTGTTTTAGTAAGCAGCATTCAAGAATTGATTGATAGCACTTATCCTCAAATCCATGACCTATCGAACAATTCTCATTCATGGTTCATGGTTTCATGGTTTAACCGAACAAGTTGTGAAAATTAATGACTTGGTGTTCTCGAAATTCACTGCCCAGGCTCAAGTATATTACTCAGTAGACGCAGTAGTCGATAGTGAAGAAGCTGTTCATTACCCTACAGAATTCCTGCATTCTTTACTTCCCTCTGGCTTGCCACCACACAAGCTTATTTTAAAAGTGGGAGTGCCTATTATATTGTTACGTAATTTACACCCACCAAAGTTATGCAATGGGACGCGATTGGTTGTGAGAACTTTGAAAAACTGTTTCATTGAAGCAACTATCTTAACTGGCTGTGGTACAGGAGAAAAGGTCTTAGTACACAGATTTGCCTTATCATTTCAAACGAGTACAATTCCCAGTAAGAGTCTGCTTTGGCATGACTATAAACAAGCACAGGGTCAGACTTTTGGCGTGACTGGAGTTGACCTCAGTGGAGAATGTTTTTCTCTTGGACAGCTTTACGTGGCTCTATCGCGTGTTACATCAAACCGAAATCTTTTCGTGTTCACTGCTGGAGGCAAAACGACTAATGTCGTATACAAGGAAATCTTATAAGACCTCGGTTAAAAGTAGCCTATCACCTTGCATTCATCACTGTTCCAGGGCGAAGCCGGGGAGGGTTGCTAATAAGGATTAGGGAATAACCCATCACAATTGGATACAATCAAGTTGACCGACTTGAAAACATCAAATTTCGATTATGAATAATAATGGCAAAAATAATATTTAAAAAACTCAGATTTCATCTCTTTTAATTCAAAAAAAAAATAGGTAAATTTTCGTCTGTAACCTCCTAAGTGTTCATTAAATGTGACCATTGGGCTTCACCCTCAAGAACATTTTTAACTAAAGCATTCTGTCAAATTTTCAGTGAAATTTTAATGATTTTTGTAATGCAAAATTCAATTTACTAGAAGATAATTTTAAGAACTGAACATATTTTTTCCGCGTTGGTGCAGCGTAACGTTTTTACCTGCTGTCCCCAAGGTTTTAGGATTGAGTTCTGGCTGATAATAACCAAGTTGCCCCAAGCCCCTAAAATGAATTAATATCAACCTTGAATATGCAACCCTTATAGGCCCCCCAAAAGAAATCTTCGGATGTAACAGTAGACTATTCATTTTGGTTACAATTTTTTCTTTTTCTTTCGTACAGTAGGCAGTATACCCTACAGGTAGGCTTTTCCCACGGACTCAGCGAGGGATCTCTACTGGCAGTGTCCTGGAACTTGACATCGAGTTGGGGTATACGACTGGGGAGGCGGGAATCGAACCTTGGACCTCCGGGGTGGCAGCTAACCACGTTGACCACTACCCAATGGAGGCGACAAAAAAATTCGACCGTGACAGGATTCGAACCTGCAATCTTCGGATCCGAAGTCCGACGCTTTATCCGTTAGGCCACACGGTCATGATTATAGAAGACGTAATAATGCTATATACTGAAGTTCTTTGGTGCTGTCATCGTTTTTCGCCGTCGACTGAATATTTGGGTCGCCTTTCTGATTCTGATGTTGCTGCTGTTGTTTGATTTAAGAGGATTGTGGCTTCGTGAGAATCAGCGTAACTGATTATATTTATCTCGCTTACCGGATAAAGGATTCCAAGAAATGACCAAATTCAAGTTCTCCATTTTATATATAGTTTACTGTTTTCAACTTAGGCTACAAAATTTTGCATGTAGACCTATTGTAGGAATCTGCTTTTCATTAGTGCCAGCTTTCGCATCACGTTCTATAGGCCTACTGTTATACCCTGGCAAGAAAGGAAAAAAGAAACATGCCTCACTAAATTTTTTGGAGTTTGCTTTTGAGAGCAGATTTAATTAATATGGTTTTTTTTTAGTGCAGTTTGGTTCTCTCAGTATTTTTAGCCTATCTTCATGTATGAAACAAAAGGTTCATGAGATCATCTTTTGTCCGTGTGTGTGTGTTCTCCTAATAAAGTCTAAACGGCTGGAGTAATTTCAATGAAACTTGGTAAGGACATAGCACTATTTTGTCCAACCCCGACTGTCCCTGCAAATTTTAATACGTCTCACCAATCCAACATGGCGGCTGTGTGAACTATTTCACTGGCATTCTATATCTCCGAAACTATTACTTTTATTATTGGAATTAAACACAATGTGTACATAATTATTACATAAGATACAGTGTGTACGCAAAGTCTCTCCGCAGCGGCTACTACTGAACAGCGTGTGTTTTAGTAGAAGAGGTTCCGTGCTTGTGGAAACTTTACGGAGCATAGTGTGATAGTGGTGAGTATTGAATTTACTTAAATGAATGTCATTGTTTTCCTTGTAACAACATAACATGAATGTATACTGCCAACACAACACGTTCCACAAGGCGAGACTCGCGCTGCGGAGAGACTTTGCGGACACACTGTATATCATTGACATTCGTCCTTTGCATAGTGCGAGATTGGCATTGTTCTTTGCGTACATTCAAATAGGTGATACTGTGTGCAGGATTGCTTGCAGAGTTCACAGCCGCATTGACTGTCGGCGTTGTGGCAACATCTCCTGTTGCAGATTTTACGGTGGAAGCCGTATATTGCTCCTCGGGTGTAGAGGTGTCGTAGTTCATAGCCGGCTGATCTCCATTCCCTCTCCTTCATGGCTGGGGTGCAGTAAAAATCGGGGTCTATTTCTGTTGATTTCTGAGTTCTTTCTTCCAGGAACTTGATGCATACATGTGTTTGAATCAGGTTGTGTTTTAATATTAGGTCTTCTATAGTCTTTGTTCCCACCAGTTGATAAACTAATCTGGTTGGGGCATACTTCGATACGCACTGGGTTTTCTTGAGGTATCTGGCTTTGACTCTATCCAGGTCTTTGATGTTTTTGTAGTTCAAGTGTGGCCAAATTATTTCAATTGCATATGATGCTATTGGGGCGATTTTAAGATTGAACAGTGAAATTGCTGTTTCTAGTGAGAGGCTATGAAGTCTTTGATATCCATTGTGGCTTTTATTGCGGAGATTGATATTTCCTCAACATGTCTTGTGAAGGTGAATCCGGTGACCTGCAGAGTAACCCCTAAATATTTGTACGCCTACGCTATGCCTAAAGTGTGATTACTGGTATCACCATGAAGTTTTGTACGGTGATAGGGAATACTCAGCTACGTTCAGCTATGTGTTAGTTAAAAACATGGTAAGTACTAAACCAACATGGCGGACAAGCTAAGATAAAATATTTAAATGGCAATTTCTCGAGCTTTAATCTACCAAGCGCAGTAAATCCATCCGATATAGTTTTATCCTCCAGGGTTCGCATTTCCCACGGACTAAGCGAGGGATCCCACTTCTACCATCACTGAGGGCAGTGTCTCGGTGCATGAGACTCTGATTGTGAGTCGTGGGATAAAACTGGGGAGTGTGACTAGCACTTCGCCCAGGCGGCTTTCTTAGTTTGCATAGCCTTTACTCAAATTGCCAAAAGAGAAGAGTAGCAGAATCGTACATTATGCAACGAGCCTGTAATGGCCATAATTAAGACACGAGATAATTTCCATACGAGTGTCTTAATTACCATTACAGGCGAGTTGCATACGACTGTTTATGTTCGACGATAATTATAACTATTTTATGTTCGAACATAAATATTCATAAATATCTGTCGAGATTTTGCCAGTTTTATGTACTGAACAGAGCGCATGGGACGCAGAGAATACCATGGCCTCCTGGAATACCCCACAATGACACTAGAGGCCACGCAGTGAAATTTAAAATAGAAGGCTGTGGAAGTCAGCGCAGGTGCGATGCTATCGTTGCGGTACCTAATTGGTCACACAACTGTTTCTTGAGCTCTGATTGGTGGGAGAAGCTGTTTCATAATGAAAAATAGTGTTATAATGACCCTCATTATGATACAGTTTTCTGACATACAGTATTATATTTACATATCGACATCGTCGAACATAAAGTATTTATTAAATCACTGGGTGTCAGGCAATAGTGATTATTCAACTGTTGGAAGTGAAATGTGAATAGAAATTCCAACTTGAACAAAATGCAGAAACGACTGCACATATTACGGCAAAGAAAGGAAAGAAGAGTGAATTAGATTGGCTTATTGTTATGTGCATATTTTTACAATATTTAATACATATTTTCTGCATTTTTACTGCGTAATTGCATGCAGTTAGCTGCCGCCCCGGAAGTCCTGGATTCGATTCCCGGCTCTGCCACGAAATTTAAAAAGTGGTATGAGGACTGGAACGGGGTCTACTCAGCCTCGGGTGGTCCAAATGAGTAGAGGGGTTTCGACTCCCACCTCAGCCATCCTCGAAGTGGTTTTCCGTGGTTTCCCACTTCTTCTTCGGGAAAATGCCGGGATGGTACTTCCTGTAAGGCCAAGGCCGCCTCCTTCCCTCTTACTTGCCTATCCATCCTAACATTCCACTCCCTTCCCTCATAAGGCCCCTGTTCGCTATGCAGGTGAGGCCGCCTGGGCGAGGGGCTGATCCCACCAGTTGTATCCACTCCGATTAGATGTTCCCTGCTCTAGGACACTGCCTGAAAGGGCGGTAAGGGTAAGTTCCATCGCTGAGTCCGGGGAGCCACCACCCTGGAGGGTAAACTCGATTTCAAAAAAATAAAAATAAATAAAAAAACATGCATATTAATTGTTTTTAGTGCATAAATATCCGGTATCAACTAATTACACCAATATTTTTAGACCTGTCTAGCCAATAGTATCACCCTCCAGTCCAGTGGGCGCTATGTCTGGCACAGCATTAGACCTGTGTATAGTATAGCCACTAAACATCAAGAAATTTGCGACTATTGGTTCATTTCAAGACTTCAGTTATCAAAAACGAAAGTTTGGTGCTTTTCAGTCGGTCAACACGAATTTACCCAAAAAGAGATGGGTTATGCCCTAATCCTGAAATAAATTACACGAGGTTAATAAATACACAAGGATGCCCAGTTTCGATCGTCAAGCGATCATCATCAGATCCATTTCAATTAGGCTATAACATCTACTTCAGTTATGTCATTAGGTATGAGTCGATTTCAGAACTAATTTCTTCTAGAATTAAAATTTTCCCCAGGTGAGGCTCGAACTCACAACCCCGGCATCGCTCAGCTACTGTCCTATAAGTACCGTGCGCTAACCAATTGCGCCACTGGGGAAGGCCCGAATGTGTTGCTTAGCCTCTTGTTTTCCAAACAAATCTGTATGTTGTCTCTCAAGGTCGGAGCCATCTCTCCTTGACAAGGATTCTGGTTCCAACATTTACAACGTAAAGCAGTGGCGACTCTTGATTTGAAATGGGAACTAACTTTATTAATTCTACGGAACAGGAGAACAAGCCTTGGTAACTTTCAACAAGGTACATTACTGAAAATATAGTATTTATGATTGACAAACCTTTTTCGGAGTTGTTGGGAGTCGTTTCACATTCTCAATTGCCACTGCTTCACCGGAAATAATTACTTTTAACGTAAATAAAGCATTATTGGTCGTTTTCATTTGAACAAGGTCGGCCATTTATCAATCATACCGGACACTACGTCATACCCACGTGACACGTTGCCAACATGAAAAATGAAATAAAAGGCAAACCATTGGCCTGGATAAAGATTATTGATGCGTGACTTCCCCACTGTGCGTGACAAAAACCAGGGTGTTATCTATTAGCGCTATCAATCCTCCATTGGTCTGGACGAAAATATTGGTCTAGTCAAAACCATTGGTACCGAATGCATGGGGTTGGCATTATGGACTCCTTCACAAACATTCACAAAGATGGCTGTCAGAGCAGCAATTTCAGCTGTATAAGTCGTGCTCCTATTAGGGCTGGATGGTGGGTCTATTACTATATCATCTCCAGATACCATTACTACAATTATTTTGGCCAATTTCATTACTTACAATTTTTTAAACACGTGTTCTCCTGTTCTGTAGCGCCACCCTAACTTTGAATACACGTCCTTGACGAGTTCATAGAGTAAAAAGAAAAAAACAAGAAAAGGCAGTTCATGAGGAAGAAAAACTCCAGGTTAGCGGCACCCTGGTTAGTTGGTTGGAGAAGGAAGAGGAAGATAATGATAAGGAGAAGGAGAAGAAGGAGAAGGAGGAAGATAATGATAAGGTGAAGGAGGAGAATAAGGAGAAGGAGGAAGATAATGATGAGGAGAAGGAGAAGGAGGAAGATAATGATAAGGAGAAGGAGGAGAAGAAAGAAGATAATGATAAGGAGAAGGAGGAGATGGAGGAAGATAATGATGAGGAGAAGGATGAGAAGAAGGAGAAGGAGGAAGATAATGATAAGGAGAAGGAGGAAGATAATGATGAGGAGAAGGAGGAGAAGAAGGAGAAGGAGGAAGATAATGATAAGGAGAAGGAGGAGATGGAGGAAGATAATGATGAGGAGAAGGATGAGAAGAAGGAGAAGGAGGAAGATAATGATAAGGAGAAGGAGGAGAAGGTGGAAGATAAGGAGAAGGAGGAGAATAAGGAGAAGGAGGAAGATAATGATAAGGAGAAGGAGGAGATGGAGGAAGATAATGATGAGGAGAAGGAGAAGGAGGAAGATAATGATAAGGAGAAGGAGGAGAAGAAGGGGAAGGAGGAAGATAATGATAAGGAGAAGGAGGAGAAGAAGGAGAAGGAGGAAGATAATGATAAGGAGAAGGAGAACAAGGAGAAGGAAAAGGATCAGAAGAGGAAGAAGAGACGCAAATGTTCGTTCTGATGGTTGTTATTGCTGTTTTAAGGGGAGGAACAGCGAGGTCATCTACCTCGTGCAAAAGTTGCTAAGAAAACAAAGGAAGGAAAACATATGATTCTGGAAACGTTGACCTGTTCTCATAAAATTGTACTGGTTTTTCTAACAGCATAAAGTTCTTTTAAATCACTTATTCTCCCAGCTCGCCTTCACACACTGGCACTGCGAAGGCTCATACCTCTACCGTCGCAAGGGCGACGTCTGAGAGATGAACACACTTTGTCAGCAGATACAACTGGGGATGGTAAATGGCCGATCGAGAGCATCCAGCGTTGAGAAAAGAGTGTGGAGCCTTATGGCGACAGTGTTGCTGCCTCTGGGGACAGGAAGCGCTGACGTCATACGTTTATGTTCACCCGCTTCGAGTACTGCCCTTTTATAAGTTAGCAACACAACACAACCCTAGCTGCTACCTGAAATAGAACACGCCCAGGAAGGAGCAGTTTTGCAGGTTTTAACGTTTTGGACCAGTATTAAGGATACCGGACGCCAAGAGAACCAATAACGACATTCATTTAGTTGTGATATGACGCATTACTGATTGACAGATGTCTAGAACACAACCCTTCTTAACTTCTCGGATGTATGCTGACGATGTTAACGAGTTTTACGTCAGCAATACTGTTGATCATCACCTTTTCTGTTATTAGTTAGGCTATAATTTAGTTTCTTTCAATTTTATTCTTGTTTTGTTTAGACTAATATTCGTAATATTGTAGTGAGGTAGCCTTGATTCGATCGAACAAAAAATAAAACAGGCACACAACAATAACACCAATGACGGATATAGCTTCAGAACTTATGTTGCCGTTGGAAATGAGCACGTGCTCCACTCCGGGCGAGCATGCAGCACAGGACGAGGCTCTTCTTTCCAGCGTGCTAACCTCGGAAAAATTTTAAATTACTAAAGCGTGATATAAACGATACTTGTATGCAATAACAAAGGTAATCAATTGGCAAATAATTGTAGGAAGCTATTATGACAAAAAAATATATCATCAGAGTTCCCTCATGATAAAAGGTGAGGTAACAAAACCAGTGTAGGGGGGGTTCCGTTGAAAGTAAAAGCCCATAAGACCCATAGTCCTTTCTGAACGCTGGATGCTCTATAACTTAGGTGACCGCTCCTTTGGTCTAATAATTAAGAAGGGTCAGAGAAGGGATTTTGGAAGGAAGTCAGCCGTGGACATGTTGAAAGGATCCGTCCTGGCATTTGCCTGGTGCAGTGGGGGCTGGTGTAGGAATTCAGTTCTGTGCTACTACTCTCATGCTGTGACAACATAGCGTCTTGGAAAAGGTGGATGCGGGAAGAATCAGAGACTGGTGCCCGTAAACCGGGCTCCTTTTCCTCTGTTTTGCAGGGATAATTTGGGGATAATAATAATATAAGGTGCGTTCAAAAAGTAACGAGCCTGAGGCTGGAATGCGCAAACCGGTGACGACATCAGCTAATCGTGGCGTGTGTAACGAGGTGTGGTTCTGACCAGAGCGTGGAAGGTCACAGCCCGCCGCTAGAGGGCACGCGTGCACGTCACGTGACGATACAAAGCTAGCAGCAGCATGCATCAATCGTCCAATGCTGCCAGTCGCATTGCAAACAGTGGCATGAAGGCGTCAAACGAAGAGCAAAGAGGTGTTGTTCGGTTTCTGACAGCGGAAGGAGTAGGGGAAACGGACATTCATCGTCGAATGTCACAAGTGTACGGCGAACATTGCATGTCCCTTGGAAGGGTCAAGGCGTGGCACAAGCGCTTCAGGGAAGGATGGGTGTCGTTAGCCGATGATGCCCGGTCTGGGGCACGCCCCTGCATTACCGATGACAACGTCCAGCTGGTTGATGCACTCATTACCCAGGACCGTCGAGTGACAGTGAACGCCATAGCCGCGATGGTCGGATTGAGCGTCGGAAGTGTGCACACCATAATGCAGGAACGACTGCACTTGCGCAAAGTGTGAGCCCAATGGGTACCCCTCAGTCTTCAGCCACATCAGGAAGCATGTCGAATGGCCCACTGTCTTGGTCATTTGCAACGCTATGCGAGGGAAGGGAATGGGTTCCTCGCACGAGTGGTGGCTGGAGGTGAGTCATGGTGTCTTCACTTCGAACCAGAATCCAAACGACAAAGCCTCCAATGGAAGCATCCAGAGTCACCACCACCAAAAAAAAAAAAAGAGGCAAGGCCATCCACACGAGTGCAGGCAAGGTAATGCTGACGTTCTTCTTTGACCAAGATGGCCCCCTTCTGATACACTTCATGCCGCACGGGACAACAGTGAATGCCCAGCGTTACTCGCAAACCTTGATCACCCTTCGCCAAGGGATCAAAACAAAACAACCATGCAATCTCACCCGAGGGGTCATTCTGCTCCACGACAATACACGACCTCTTACGGCCAACACAGTCGCGGCACTCCTGCAGAAATTCAAATGGGAGGTCCTCGGCCACCCTCCATACTGTGCCCTTCCAGCAAGAAATATGCAAATCACAGTATGCCAGCAAAGCTCAAATCGGGATTTTCGGGGTTTTGGTATGTTCTCCCACTCTGTGACTTACACATTTTGGATTAAATAGAGGATACACTTTCAAAATAAAAACAAATTCAACTCCTATTTTAACATATTTAATTAACCAAAATTATGGCGCTACAAACAAATAAAATAAATAAACTATTGACCACTCCTTCTACTTGTCCAAAGTGAACAAGGAATATATCAAAAACAAACTATTATTATATTAAAAACAAGATGTTCAGTAAAGAACATATAGCCTACTTTCTCCTAAATGCATGGGTTTTGTTATAACTCTTTGTCCTTTTCAAGGAGTTTAATTGAATATTGGTTATAGTAGCTTGTTGAAATACAACGTGTTATACGGATATTAAACATGAATATGAGGTGCCCTTTGCTATTGCTACATATATACAAAATTTCATTCAATTTCGTTTCACCGTGTTTGAAACGATACGGTGAATCTATTTGCATGCATACATGGCTGCTATCTGCAAACTATTGGGCTGATGACCTTGTATTTCAGTCAAAAGATGCTTCCCACAAAAAGGTATGTTGTTGCAAAATTTGGTAGAGATCAGATTATTAGGTTGGTCGTAATTTGATTTAATCTTTTAACATTCGGGTGGCCACCATTACATTTCCGTCAAGATGGCGACTATATAAAACATGACACTGAGTTGCCCTTTGCAAGTGCTACCTCTGTACCAAATTTCGTTCAATTCTGTTTCACTGTGTTTGAATAGATAGGGGGAATCGATTAGCACACCAACATGGCCGCCATCCGCAAATTATTGGGCTGATGACCTTCTCGTTTAGTCATAAGATGCTTACCCCATAAAGGTATGCTGTTGCAAGATTAGTAGAGATCAGATGATTAGGGTGGTCATAATTTGATTTAAGCTTTTAACATTTGGGTGGCCACCATTACGTTTCCGTCAAGATGGCGGCGATATAAAACATGACAATGAGGGGCCCTTTGCCATTGCTACCTCTGTACCAAATTTCGTTCAATTCTGTTTCACTGTGTTTGAATAGATAGGGGGAATCGATTAGCACACCAACATGGCCGCCATCCGCAAATTATTGGGCTGATGGCCTTGTAGATCGGTCAAAATTATTTAATATGAAGAGGTATAATGTTGCAAAAATTGGTCGAGATCAGATGATTCGTTTGGTCGTAATTTGATTTAAGCTTTTAACATGTGGGTGGCCGCCATTACGTTTCCGTCAAGATGGCGGCGATATAAAACTTGACACTGAGGTGCCCTTTGCTATTGCTACCTCTGTACCAAATTTCGTTCAATTCTGATGCACCGTGTTCGAATTGATAGGGGGGACAGACATTCAGAGTACACACACTCACTCACACACACACACTCACACACTAACATACACTCACACACACACACACACACACACACACACACAGACACACAATTTTTCGCCCTGTGTTGCTCTCATAAGTCTACTTTCATTTTTTGCAGAAATCGAAATTGGATAATAACGGTGTGAAACGTTGCCAATTGTAACTGTAACGCTGTTTCTTGTCACACAAAGTAACTGTAACGTCGTTATTATAAGTAACGGTGACCGTTACTTTAAGAAGCTACTAGGAAAGTAAATGAACTCTAAGAATGTCGTTTCCTGGTCCGTGCACTCAGGTAACGTTAAATCGGTGTAGCGAAAGTGGTCAGTGCTTGAATCAGGTTGGTCACATAATAGTAATATCTTAATCCAAGGTTGTGGTTACCGCTAGAGGAGAAATTAGGGGCGGGTGGGTGAGACGTGATAGGGTACCCACAGGGCAAACTCCTTGAACCATTGGGCGCCACCGCAATAACCACAGTCCGGCAGCTATTGCCTGTCCTTTCATCACCCGTGACATTAAATCTGCTAAAGGCCAACACAAACGACATGGTGTAACGTTTGGCACCTTGCACTCAAGACGGCTGACTTACAGAAGATACCTACTATCCGTTACCTTTTACACACTATGACTATGCTGTTAATGACTCTAAGAGAATTCAAAACATGTTTTTTCAGATATACATAGTATAAAACAGAGTCCTCGATTCTTGAACGTAATGGGTAATCTCGAGAACTCAGATTTGTCAATTTTTAGCCTATTTTCATTTGTAAATAAAAGGTTCATGGCATCACCTTTTGTCCGTGTGTCTGTGTGTAATGGTGTGTGTCCCCCCTAATAACTTCTAAACGACTGGAGCGATTTCAATGAAACTCGGTAAGTTCATAACCCTATTCCGGAAGTGAGCCCTAATCTCAGAGGTCCGGAAGAGGAAACAGGTTGCTTAGGGATAGTCGCTAACGAAAAGAGATGTTCATTTTAACTCACAATCATATATTCCATAACAGTAAACAATACAAATAAATGAACCCTAAGCTACGTCGCACCCATTTACATTTAATAAAGTGTTAAATTGATATTTATAAGTTTGTAAGTTACATATTGGGACGATGCCTGGAACAATAGCTACGAAGACTCAACGATGAAAGAAAATTATTACTACTTAAGCAAGGCGCAAAACTTAACCTAACCTGAAAGAAAAACCACACTCACACTGCCGGCACATACACTCACTATACCACTAAACTAAAATGAACGAAACAGAAATTAACAAATGGAAAACCCAACAAGCTGGAATGATACCCCCCTCACCAATCCAACATGGCGGCTGTGAGAAATATTTCACCAGCATTCAATATCCCCGAAACTATAACCGATATCACCCTGGAATATTTTACGGTGATAAAGGGAACTACTAGAAGTTCACCTATGTGATGTTTGAAAACCTGGTAACTACAAAACCAACATGGCGGCCAAGCGAAGTTGCAACTTTTAAATAGACGTGCTTCGCGATTTAACCAACCAAACGGAATAAAACTTGGTACAGTATATGTTTATACACAATGTAATACACCTACATCTAACTTTGTTCAATTGTTTACATAACCTCAAGATGGCGGCTGTGCGAAATATTTCACCGGCACTCTATATCTCTGAAACTATTAGCGGTATCACCCTGAAATTTTGTACGGAGATAAAGGGCACTACTGGAAGTCATCTGTAAGACTTTCAAAAATCAGTTAACTACAAAACGAATATGGCAGCCAAGCGACGTTGAAAATTTTAAATTGACCTTTCTCGCGATTTAATTATCCAAACGCAATGAAACTTGGTACATGAAATGTTTATGCACTTTGTAATGCACTGGTATTTAATTTAGTTCAATTGTTTACATAACCACAAGATGGCAGCTGTGCGAATTTTAAAATCTCGTTTTTACTTCGTGTCCTAATAATGCGATTGAAGTTTGAATACTGCAGGTATAAAATAATCTTCATGTAACAGTACATAACTCTAATACCTACATATATAAAAACCCAACATGGTGACCATCCACAATATTTAGTCGGTTCTCAATATCTACGAATCTATTACAGCAATCAAACTGAAATTTTGTCTGTTGTTAGAGGCAATTAACATAAGTAGGATATATGAAAATAGGCTGTATAATTCTTCACGGAACTACTCGTTTATTGTATCGTTCCATGTATAATATCTCTACAAGGTAAGTACGTAAAATTTGGTTCAGATCTGTGAAACGGTGTAGATTTGTTCCAAAGGCCCTAAATGTAGGGAATGGAGAGGTCTGTCCAAAATTTCAAGTGAACAGTGTTACTCGCAGGAATCCACAGGGTATGTACGTACAATTTGGTTCTGATCGGTGAAATGGTGTAGATTTGTTCCAAAGGCCCTAAATGTAGGGATATTTCAAGTGGGCAATGTTGCTCGGCGGGTTCCAAAGTGTAAGTACGGAAATTTTGGTTCAGATTGGTGAAATGGTGTAGATATATGCCAAATTTGTACACTTTAATCTGTGTTAAGAGGGGCAGATGACCTCGTAGTTCCGCCCCTTAAAACAACAATAACTAACTAACTAATCTCGAGAACCACTGGATGGATTTTGGTGCGGTTTTAACCATTCTGCAAAGTATTTCGTGAGGAAAGTTTCTGTAGAAACACATTAATTTATGATCAAAGGAAACCGAGCAGTAACGATTTTAGTGAATCGAGTCGAAGAGAAAGAAAACGGAGAGGAGCCCGGCACAGGTAAGTGGAAGCAATGCCGAACTCAGGTAGGGGCTCCGTGTTCGCCAACCCACGTCCCACTAGATGTGAGCCCCTGGGGGTAAACTGAGATACACCACGACTTCATGAACTATAATATACCTTGCACTATTTTTTGACAAAGTCGTCAGCGACATTGTGAGATATTCAGATTTAGATCTCTACTCATACCAAATTTGGTTTCTATAGCTGCTGCCATTCAGGAGTTGATATGGGGGGACACACACTCGCACAGCACAGACATAAGTATAGAGAGGCGGACAGACAGACACACGTCTTCCAGGATCGATCTCAAAAGTCTACTTTTTCTTCTTCTTCTTCTTCTTCTTCTTCTTGAAGTGCCTCGTCCTCCAAGAACATTGGCGATCAGTAGCATGATCTGCTGTTTGTCCATTGCTGTTCTAAACAGTGACACTGGATTAAGTCCAAACCACTGGCTTAAGTTCTCTAGCCAGGATATTCGTCTGCGTCCTGGACCCCTAATGCCATCAATCTTCCCTTGGATAATTAATTTCAAGAGGTGGTATTTGTTGTTGCGCATAAAATGACCAAAGTATTCTAGTTTTCTCCTTTTAATGATACTGAGAATTTCCAAGTCTTTGTTCATACGCCGCAGTACTTCCACATTTGTGACTTGAGCTGTCCATGATATCCTTAAAATCCTGCGATACGTCCACATTTCAAATGCTGTCAGTTTCTTATTTAAAACCTCGGTAAGTGTCCATGATTTTCTTCATTTTTACAAATTGTGAAAAGTAGGCTAAGAATTGCTAAATTTTACGTTTTTGATAAGATGGAGGACCCCTACTTTGTCTGCTATGAATTAGTGTTTTCAACATTAAAGTGGCTTCTAAATACTTTAATTGTTACTCGGACGTACAGTAACTGTCTCGTACTTCTCAAGGATAATATTGTTGGTTTATGTAGAATACTATGTCAAGGTTAAACTGACATTGTACAGCAGGTTCGCAGCTGAATACACTTCTACCGGGAAATTTCCATCATATCAGAGAAGTCCTCAGTAGAAGAACATGTAGAAACATATGATAATGCTAGCAGTAGTGCCCTGCTTCGACCAGTGGATTTACTTGTTTTATGGATGATAATGAATACTACTACAGAACTGGAGCGCTCAAGGATAAGGATCGGTAATCACCAACGCTTATTGCAGCTGATAACCTCAATATACTGCACCAACACCATCGCCTTTATACAGAGGCATACTATTGTCATGACGATAAATGTTTTAAGGGGCCTTAGAAATCTTTTTGCACTAATTACTCCCCGTGACTGCAATTTATAAGTAGTTCGCAATTCTGCTCCAAAACACTGGTAGGGGCGACGTGATGCAGCCCGCAATGCCAGACAACAATAGACTTAGGTATTTAAGGTTACCTGAGAGGTTCAGCCTAATGCTACATAGCCTAAACTATTCCTCTTGAATCGGGCTATCATATACAAAAAGAATTTTTCGAATCCGACAGGGAGTTCCAGAGATTGGCGCGTTTAAACACATAAACAATCAAACAAACTCTTCAGCTTTATTATATTATAAGGTGCGTTCAAAAAGTAACGGCCGGAGGCATAATTACAGAAACCAGTACCTGTAGGCCTATGTTAGAAGTACAGGCCCTGGCTGTTGAGGCACTTGCCCCGCTGTGACACGAGGCGGTGAATGGCTGTCTCATAAAATTCCTTGGGCTGCGATGTGAAGCAGTTCCGCACGTACAGCTGGACGTCGGCGTCCGAGGTGAATCGTTGGCCCCGTAGAGCCCCTTACAGGGGCCAAACATGGCGTAATCATAGGGAGAGAGGTCTGGACTGTATAGAGGGTGGCCGAGAACCTCCCATTTGAATTTATGCAGGAGTGCCGCGACTGTGTTGGCCGTGTGAGGTCGTGCATTTTCGTGGAGCGACCACGGCGGCTATGGCGTTCACTGTCACTGGGCGATCCTGGGTAATGAGTGCATCAACCAGCTGGACGTTGTCATCGGTAATGCAAGGGGGTGCCCCAGACCGGGCATCATTGGCTAACGACACCCATCCTTCCCTGAAGCGCTTGTGCCACGCCTTGACCCTTTCAAGGGATATGCAGTGTTCGCCGTACATTTGTGACATTCGGCGATGAATGTCCGTTCCCCCTACACCTTCCGCTGTCAAAAACCGAACACCACCTCTCTGCTCTTCGTTTGACGCCTCCATGTCACTGTTTGCAATGTGACTGGCAGCGTTGTACGGTTGATGCATGCTGCTGCTCGCTTTGTATCGTCACGTGACGTGCACGCGTGCCCTCTAGCGACGGGCTGTGACCTTCCACGCTCTGGCCGGAACCACACCTCGTTACACACGCCACGATTAGCCGATGTAGTCACCTGTTTGCGCATTCCAGCCTGCGGCTCGTTACTTTTTGAACGCACTTATAGTATAGATTAATTAAAATGCTCCACCAATCAGTACAAATTCTATTCAAATGTTAGTAAACCTACATGTTTCTATACCGAATAGGATTATATTCTTCAGCGTTTATACAATACAGTAGCCTACTAAAATAAAAAAGTGACAGTCAGTCTGAAAGACTAGAATTTGAATCATTTTATTTGCTACAAATGCTGTAAAATGCTAGAAAGGGTGGAGGCTTCTCGCTTCACTCGAAGCCAAAGACTGTTGACATTTTAGAAAATTATCTGCATAATACTTATCTTGCTTATCTTGTTTCAAATTACTCGCGAACGGCAAGTGCAAACCAAGGGCAAAGCAAGGTCAAGCGCGCGGGGACGTGCCCCTTCCATCCAGTCTAAAAACACTTATAGTGGGCGATGTATTGAAGATAGAGATATGATCTCACGGACTTTTTTGTTGAACTTTTCATGCTGACCAATTCTTCCACTCATAATCTATCTATATAAAAATCAATGTTACGTGATAGTTTGTCTGTATGTCTGTGGGTATGTCTCCTATGCGTTCATATACCATTCGTCCGATTGCGATGAAACTTGGGTGAGATGTTGAGTACACTCCAAGGAAGGTTTCTGACTTAGTAAATCCATTTTACAATAGGTAGCGCACGCGTAGATTCAACAAATGAGCGACGATGCGCGAAGCATTTCAACAAAGTCCCGTATGTGTTCATATACTATTCGTCCGAAAGCGATGAAACATGGGTGAGGTGTTGTGTACACTTACGTGAAGGTTTCAAAATTAGTGAATACATTTCACAGTAGATAGCGCACAAGTAGATTCAACAAATGAGCGACGACACGCAATGCGTTTCAACAAAGTCCCGTATGCATTCATTTATCATTCGTCCGATAGCTATGAAACTTGCGTAAAATGTTGTGTACACGGCAGGGAAATTTTCTGGCTTAGTACATCCACTTTACAATAGGCAGCGCACGAGTAGATTCAACAAATGAGCTACGACGCGCGAAACATTTCAACAAAGTCACGTATAAAGTCACATACCAGTCGTCCGATAGCGATGAAATTAGGTTGAGATTTTGTGTGCACTCCAGGGAAGGTTTCTAGCTTAGTAAATCCATTTAAAAATAGGTAGAGCACGAGTAGAATGAACAAATGAGCAACGGCGCGCGAAGCGTTTCAACAAAGTCCCATATAATTTCATATACCATTCATCCGATAGCGATGAAACTTGGGTGAGATGTTGTGTACACTCCAGAGAAGGTTTCTGGCTTAGTACATACATTTTACAATAGGTATCGCACCAGTAGATTCAACAAATGAGAGATGACACGCGAAGCGTTTCAACAAAGTCCCGTATAAAGTCATATACCAGTCGTCTGATAGTGATAAATGTTTGGTGAATTGTTGTGTACACTCCAGGAAAGGTTTCTGGCTTAGTACATACATTTTACAATAGGTATCGCACCAGTAGATTCAACAAATGAGCGATGACGCGCAAAGCGTTTCGACAACGTCCCGTATACGTTCACATACCATTCATCCGATTGCGATGAAACTTGGGTGAGATGTTGTGTACACTCCAGGGAAGGTTTCTGGCTGAGTACATCCATATTACAATATGTAGCGCAAGAGTAGAATCAACAAATGAGCGACGACACGCGAAGCGTTTCAACCAAGTCCCGTATGCATTCATGTACCATTCGTCCGTAGCTATGAAACTTGGGTGAGATGTTGTGTACACGTCATGGAAAATTTCTGGCTTAGTAAATCCACTATACAATATGCAGCGCACAAGTTGATTCAACAAATGAGGGACGACGCGCGAAGCGTTTCAACAAAGTCTCGTATAAGGTCATATACCATTCTGCCGTTAGCGGTGAAACTTGGGTGAAATATGGTGGACACTCCAAGGAAGGTTTCTGGCTTAGCAAATACATTTCACAGTAGGTAGCACACGAGTAGATTCGACAAATGAACGACGACATGCGGAGCGTTTCAATACAGTCCCCTATGTCTTCATATCCCATTAGTCCAATAGCGATGAAACTTGGTTGAGATGTTGTGGACACTTACGTGACGGTTTCTAACTTAGTAAATACATTTTACAGTAGGTAGCGCACGAGTAGATTCAACAAATGAGTGACGGAGCGCGAATCGTTTAAACAAAATCAGGTATGCGTTCATATACTAAGTTATTCATCCGATTGCGATGAAACATTGATCAGTTATTGTGTACCCGCCAGGGAAGGGGACTTAGTAAATCCATTTCACAATAAGTAGCGCAAGAGTAGATGCAACAAATGGGTGACGACGCGCGAAGCGTTTCAACAAAATCCCCTATTGCGTTCATATAACATTCTTCGATTGCGATGAAACCTTGATGAGTTATTGTGTACACGCCAGGGAAGGGCTTCGACTTAGTAATACATTTCTCAATAGGTAGCGCACGAGTAGATTCAACAAATGAGTGACAGCGCACGAATCGTTTAAACAAAACCCCGTATACGTGCATATACAATTCATCCGATTGCGATGAATCATTGATGAGTTATTGTGTACACGCCAGGGAAGGGTTTCGACTTAGAAAAATCCATTTCACAACAGGTAGCGTACGAGTAGATTCAACAAATGAGTGACAGCGATGAAACTTTTGAAAGTTGTTGTGCACGCTTCCACGAATGGTTCTAAATTAGAAAATCCATTTTACGATAGCTTAGAGGCAGTTAACATGTTGTGTATCCAAAAGCACTTCAAGAAACAGAATTTCAACGCCAACACTTTCTTTGATTGGCATTGCAACGCATGCCGGGTACAGCTTGTCTATATATATAACAAGATGTTCAGTAAAGAACATATAGCCTTCTTTCTCCTAAATGTATGAGTATAGTTATAAATCGTTGTTATTATCAAAGAGTATAATAGAACTATTCTTTGTTGAAGGCCATAGAAACGATTTACCTCTACCAAACGCCACAATCTAGATAAAAACTGCTACCATCATTGAAGAAAGAAAGATAAGAAGTATATCAAGAATGTTATGGATCTGGAGACATAATCGACCGGATTGGCTGCGTGGCTCAGCGGTAACGTTCTCGCTTGCTGGGCCCTAGGTTGCAGGTTCCTATCCTGGCGCAGTCAGCTGGCATTTGAGGGTGCACAAATGCGAGGGAGCCGTGTCAGTACATTTACTGGCACGTTAAAGATCCCCTTCGGGCCAAAATTCCGGCACCCCGGTGTCTCTAAAAGCAGCAGTAGTTAAAAGGGATGTAAAACCAATAACATTATTATTATTATTATTATTATTATTATTATTATTATTGTTTTAATGTGCTAAACGGTTCCAGGCTAGTGTTCAGAAGTAAAGGGGGAGTTTTAGTCGTTAGTCTGCTACTCAGTAGCAGGAGCCCGACACTCAGTGCGTAAATGCATTTCTTCCCCTAAAAAAATATATATATATATATTATTATTATTATTATTATTATTATTACATATACGACCTGCCGTGGGCAACATCCAACTTTGAGTTGAGGCATGTCTTTACACGTCTGGTTGTGCAGGGCTTTCACAACCCTAATTGAAAAAAAAGGAAGGAAGATTGTAGTTTTACGTGGCCGTGAATCTTGTGATTATGAGCCACGGGACCTCCTTTTTACGTGGAATCCGAACCACAGGACATGGCATTTCTCTTCGAAAATCTCACATGCACTGACCGGGAATCGAAAACCCTAATTGAATTAACAAATCTTTCCATGACCCTACAGAGACGTGTGTATACAAACTATGTGGATATTTTCGATTGCTATTTGCCTGAAATAAAAGTAGTAATTAATACCTGAACTAACACCAACGGCTTGAACTCAGTTACTATGTGAAATCGTTTTGTTCTTTACTTCAAATAACATTTTCAAGTAACGCAAAATAGGCTGTTACAAACCCTTTAAAATAAAAAGTAAAAATGTATCGTAGTGTCATCTTGTCATTCTTCAAATTCGATGCGCATAGAATGCCAATGGCATAGTAATCAATGGAGCCCCACGTAGACTAGTCGTGACATCTAGTGGTGAAATATCGAACAATATAATCCTAACAGAGCGAGTGCATTCTAGCGGCCAGAAGAAGAAACTTTTCAATAAAATCTGGAAGTTAATAAGTATGTCGGCGTGCAGTTACCTTTTTGGCAGCTAGATGTCTCGAGTAAATCTGCTGGCGAATTATGTTTTAATTAAATATATATTTTACACCATAATATGCACAATATAACGCTTAATTTTAAAACATCTGAGTCATTACAAAACAATAAACATATAACATTTCAAGCAAAAAATCTGGCTCTGATCGGGTTTGAACCATAGGCATTTGAGCGATAGGCTAACGCTCCACCACTGAGCTAATTGTGTCAACGAATATCGTTCTATATAAAATGACTTACATAGAACTTGTTAGCAAATAATGATTTATACTAAACGATTTCATCACTGGAGTATATTATTTATATATAAAGCATTTCATACAAAGTTTATTTATTTTGTATCAGTATGCTATATTGCATGCAATACCCAAATTAGTGAAATATAAGTCAGGCACGAGATATCCGCTGCCATCTTGTCTTATTACTGAATCAGCTCAGCTTTTTAAAATCACGTCTGCACTATAGTATTACAAAATAAACTTTTAATTTCGAACGTGCCTCTTCCTTTAGAACAGTTAAAACGATTCTCGGCTCGATAATCGGAACTGGTGGGTCCCATGATATGGATTATAAAGTTTGCATAATTCGCACGGCCGCCATCCTGAAATGGTATGGCGGACGACCTTGTAGTTTGGTCACAAGACGCATCCTATACGAAGGTATGTTGTTACCAAATTTTGTAGAGATCGGATGATTTGGTCAGTCGTTATTTGATTTTACGTTTTGAACGTTTGAGTGGCCGCCATTCAGTTTTAGTAAAGATGGCGGCGATATAAAACATGATACTGAGGTGTCCTTTGCTAGTGCTACCTTTGTACCAAATTTCGTTCAATTCGCATTCACCGTGTTCGAATTGATAGGGGGGGAGAGACATTCAGAGTACACACACTCACACACACACAGACACACACACACACACACACAGACTCACACACACACATACACACACACACACACACAGACTCACACACACACATACACACACACAGACAGACACACTTTTTTCGCCCTGTGTTGATCTCATAAGTCTACTTTCATTTTTTTCAAAAATCGAAAGTAGGCTAATAATGGTTGCCTTCAAACCAACAACTCATAATTATTTTCACTTCCATAACGTATCTATCTTAAAGTCCAATATAATCACGAGCTCTAATGGCTCGATACTATTCAATAATGACGGTGTCCTTCTTTTACACACCTCATTAACTATTTTATGAGTTTCTTTTCATCAAACCAATATATAATCATATTTAAAGTACATATTACTTCTCTACTTAAATGTTTGGGCATTCCACAATATTCTCAACATTACCATCTCTCTCAAGTTTTACAAATCCACTACAGTGATCGGGAAACTACTTGCGTACTCCAGAGTTATAAAAGATTACTTGACAAAGTCAAAAACTATGATTACTCCCGGAATCTAGTTATCTTCATTGAACTCATGGAATCCTACCTCCATACAACATTACATTAGGGATTTTATTTATTTATTTGTCTTATAAGACCATTATCACATAAGAAAGCTAACGATCTGAACAGGCAAGCGGTACTTTCATCTACAAGGACCTCGGTTCAAATCCCGGGTCATTTATAACTTTTAAAACACTCACGGTGTATATTTACTTCTCTCAGACGGTCTTTTTCCCGACCTAGGACACTTACAATAACAAGTAGGAGTCCACGCAGCATGACCTGCTTTTGATTAGACGGTCGCGCAACATTGCGGCGAGCAAGATGGGTAATAATCACACACAACAACTTCGTTCCGGCAAGGTCTGCGGATTTGCATTTCGGACATTCGACCCGATTGCGAGGAAATGTATGAAAATTATAAAATGTTATTCTAGGCAATGCTGACACCATCACATGGTTATGAAAGCCGGACGTCCTCGGAAATGGAAAATATCTTACTGCTGTAAATACATGATTCAACTTATTGAAAGGGTTAAAACGGATTATTATAGGTAATTTACCGTAGAATTCAATTAGACCATCAGTTGAATTTTTACCAATAATTATATTCATTTGGGCCCCTTTTTTTTCAAAGACCAAAAACATTTAATAACATCAAAACGTAGAGAGATATAAAAATATGATAAGGGGTAAAAATGTTGCTAATCACTGAGATCATACACCAGTATATTTAACTTTTTCGATAGGATCGACGGTTACCGACATATAACGATTCGAAAAAAAGAATGAAATTCACGGCCCCCAAAAAAGAAAATGGTGAGAGATAACAAAAAATCATAAGAGTTAAAAAAGTTGCTAATCACTGAGATCCTATATCTGTAGATTTAACTTTGTTCGATACGGCCAACCGTTTCTCAAATATAACGGATCGAAAAAAAGGAAGAAATTCAGTACCCCAGAAAATGAAAACGGTGAGAGATATCAAAAAATCATAAGGTTGAAAAAGTTGCTAATCACTGAGATCTTACACCTGCAGATTTAACTTTGTTAGATACGGCCAACCGTTTCCCAGATATAACGGTACGAAAAAAAGGAAGATATTCAGGGCCCCAAAAATGAAAACGGTGAGAGATATCAAAACATCATAAGGGGTTAAAGAAAGGATGAAATTCAGGGCCCCCCAAAAAGATCCGGCCCTGCACCGTTTTCCACGCCCAACAATAGGGTTCGTCACAGGCCACAACCCTTTCACCGTACCAAATTTCAGCTTGATATCTTGAAAATTGCGACCTGTACTTCGCTAAACCAAAAAATATCACGCACAATGGACTTCTTCAGGGCCCCAAAAAACGAAAACGGTGAGAGATATCAAAAAATCGTTTTGAGTAAAAAAGTTGCATACTACGGAGATCTCATACCTTTATATTTAACGTTTTTCGATACGACCAACCGTTTCCGAGATATATCGATTCCAAAAAACAGTTAGAAATTCAGGGCCCCAAAAAAGATCCGGCCCTGCACCGATTTTAACGCCCAACAATAGGATTCGTCACAGTCACTAACTCTTTCACCGTACCAAATTTCAGCTTAATATCTTGAAAATTGCGACCAGTACTTAGCTAAACGCAAAAATGTCACGCACAATGGACATTTTCAGGGCCCCAAATAAAGAAAACGATGAGAGAAATCAAAAAATTGTATGAAGTAAATAAGTTGCATACCGCAGAGGTCTTACACGTGTACATTTAACATTTTTCGAAACGATCAACCGTTTCCGAGATATATCGATTCAAAAAAAAAGTTTGAAATTCAGGGCCCCCCAAAAAGATCCGGCCCTGCACCGATCTTAACGCCCAACAATAGGATTCGTCACAGTCACTAACTCTTTCACCGAGCCAAATTTCAGCTTAATATCTTGAAAATTGCGACCAGTACTTAGCTAAACGCAAAAATGTCACGCACAATGGACATTTTCAGGGCCCCAATAAAAGAAAACGGTGAGAGATATCAAAAAATCGTTTTGAGTAAAAAAGTTGCATATCGCGGAGATCTTACACCTGTACATTTAACATTTTTCGATACGACCAACCGTTTCCGAGATATATCGATTCCAAAAATAAGTAAGAAATTCAGGGCCCCCCAAAATGATCCGGCCTTGCACCGATTTTGACGTTCAACAAAAGAATTCGTCACAGGCACTAAATCTTTCACCGTACCAAATTTCAGCTCGATATCTTAAAAATTGCGACCAGTACTTAGCTAGACGCAAAAATGTCACGCACAATGGACATTTCAGGGCCCTAAAAAAAGAAAACGGTGAGAGATATCAAAAAATCGTTTTGAGTAAAAAAGTTGCATACCGCGGAGATCTTACTCCCGTAGGTTTAACGATTTTCGATACGACCAGCCGTTTTCGAGATATATCGATTCCAAAAAATAGGATGAAATTCAGGGCCCCAAAAAAAGGTTCGGCCCTGGACCGATTTTAACGCCCAACAATAGGGTTCGTCACAGGCCCAAACTCTTTCACCGTACCAAATTTCAGCTCGATATCTTGAAAATTGCGACCTGTACTCTGCTAAACGCAAAAACGTCACGCACATACGTACATACATACATACATACATACATACATACATACAGACAGACTTTTTTTGAAATTTTTTTTTTCGACTCTGATTCGATTGGTATAGGTTTGAACCGTGGGTGACGCTTAGTTTCCGAGATCTCGAAAAATCCTACCACGGCTATATGAAAGCCTATAGGATCTTTAGATCCGGCTTTCATAACAAGTAGGAGTCCACGCAGCACGACCTGCTTTTGATGAGACGGTGGCGCAGCAGCAAGGGGCCAGCAAGAGGGGTTATAATCTCAAACAACAACTTCGTTGGTGGCAAGGCCTGCGGATTTGCATTTCGGACCTTCGACCCGATTGCAAGGAAATGTAGGAAAATTATAAAATGTTATTCTAGGCAATGCTGACACCATCACATGGTTATGAAAGCCGGACGTCCTCGGAAGTGGAAAATATCTTACTGCTGTAAATACATGATTCAACTTATTGAAAAGGTTAAAACGAGTAATTACAGATAATTTTCCGTAGAATTTAATTAGACCATAAGTTGAATTTTTACCAGATGTTATATACATTTGGGCTCCACTTTTTTTTTCAAAAACCAAAACATTTAATAACATCAAAACGGTGAGAGATATCAAAATATCATAAGGGGTAGAAAAGTTGCAAATCACTGAGATCTTACACCTGTAGATTTAACTTTTTTCGATAGGATCGACGCTTCCCGAGATATAACGATTCGAAAAAAAGAATGAAATTCACGCCCCAAAAAAGGAAAATGGTGAGAGATATCAAAAAATCATATGAGTTAAAAAAGTTGCTAATCACTGAGGTCCTAAATTTGTAGATTTTACTTTGTTCGATACGCTCAACCGTTTCCCAAATATAACGGTTCGAAAAAGAGGAAGAAATTCAGGGCCGCAGAAAATCAAATCGGTGAGAGATATCAAAAAATCTGAAGGGTTGAAAAAGTTGCTAACCACTGAGATCTTACACCTGTAGATTTAACTTTGTTAGATACGGCCAACCGTTTCCCAGATATAACAGTTCGAAAAAAAGGATGACATTCGGGGCTCCAGAAAAGGAAAACGGTGAGAGATATCAAAACATCATCAGGGGTAAAAAAAAGGATGAAATTCAGGGCCCCAAAGAATGGTCCGGCCATGCACCAATTTTAACGCCCGACAAGAGAGTTCCTGACAGGCCCAATTTCTTTCCCCGTGACACATTTCAGCTCGATATCTTGAAAATTCCGACCTCTAGTTTGCTAAACGTAAAAAAGTCACGCACATACGTACATTTTCAGGGCCCCCAAGAAAGACAACGCTGAGAGATATCAAAAAATCGTTATGGGTAAGATCGTTGCATACCGCGGAGATTTAACACTTGTGTATTTAACTTTTTTCGATATGACCAACCGTGTCCGAGATATATCGATTCCAAAAGAGTTTCAAATTCAGGGCCACGAAAAAAGATACAGCCCTGCACCGATTTTAACGCCGAAAAATAGGGTTCCTCATAGGCTCTAGCTCTTTTACCGCTCCAAATTACAGCTTGATATCTTGAAAATTGCGACCTGTACTTTGCTAAACCCAAAAACGTCACGCACATACGCACAACTTCAGGGCCCCAAAAATGAAAACGGTGAGAGATATCAAAAAATCGTTTTGAGTAAAAAAGTTGCATACCGCGGAGATCTTACACCTATACCTTTAATATTTTTCGATACGATCAACCGTTTCCGAAATATATCTATTCCAAAAAAAAGTTTGAAATTCAGGGCCCCACAAAAAAGATCCGGCCCTGCACCGATTTTAACGCACAACAATAGGATTCGTCACAGCCACTAACTCTTTCACCGTACCAAATTTCAGCTTAATATCTTGAAAATTGCGACCAGTACTTAGCTAAACGCAAAAATGTCACGCACAATGAACATTTTCAGGGCCCCCAAAAAAAGAAAACGGTGAGAGATATCAAAAAATCGTTTTGAGTAAAAAAGTTGCATACCGTGGAGATCTTACACCTGTAGATTTAACGTTTTTCGATACGACCAACCGTTTCCGAGATATATCGATTCAAAAAAATGTTTGAAATTCAGGGCCCCCCAAAAAGATTCGGCCCTTTACTGTCTTTAACGCCCGACTATTGGCTTCCTCACAGGGTCTAACTCTTTCACCGCACCCAATTTCAGCTCGATATCTTGAAAATTGCGACCTGTACTTCGCTATACCCAAATATGTCACGCACACTGGACATCTTCAGGGCCCCAAAATGGAAAAGGGTGAGAGATATCAAAAAATCATTATGAGTAAAAAAGTTGCATACCGCGGAGATCTTACACCTGTACCTTTAACGTTTTTCGATACGACCAACCGTTTCCGAGATATATCGATTCCAAAAATAGGTTTGAAATTCAGGGCCCCCAAAAAAGATCCGGCCCTGCACCGATTTTAACGCCCAACAACAGGATTCATCACAGTCGCTAACTCTTTCACCGTACCAAATTTCAGCTTAATATCTTGAAAATGGCGACCAGTACTTAGCTAAATCTAAAAATGTCACGCACAATGGACATTTTCAGGGCCCCAAAAAAAGAAAACGGTGAGAGATATCAAAAAATCGCTTTGAGTAAAAAAGTTGCATACTGCGGAGTTCTTACACGTGTACTTTTAACATTATTCGATACGACCAACCGTTTCCGAGATATATCGATTCCAAAAAACAGTTAGAAATTCAGGGCCCCAAAAAAGATCCGGCCCTGCACCGATTTTAACGCCCAACAATAGGATTCGTCACAGTCACTAACTCTTTCCCCGTACCAAATTTCAGCTTAATATCTTGAAAATTGCGATCAGTACCTAGCTAATCGCAAAAATGTCACACCCAATGGACAATTTCAGGGCCCCAAAAAAGAAAACGGTGAGAGATATCAAAAAATAGTTTTGAGTAAAAAAGTTGCATACCGCGGAGATCTTACACCTATACCTTTAACATTTTTCGATACGATCAACCGTTTCCGAGATATATCTATTCCAAAAAAAAGTTTGAAATTCAGGCCCCCAAAGAAGATCCGGCCCTGCACCGATCTTAACGCCCAATAACAGGATTCCTCACAGTCACTAACTCTTTCGCCGTACGAAATTTCAGCTTAATATCTTGAAAATTGCGACCAGTACATAGCTAAACGCAAAAAAGTCACGCACAATGGATATTTTCAGGGCCCCCAAAAAAGAAAACGGTGAGAGATATCTAAAAATCGTTTTGAGTAAAAAAGTTGCATACCGCGGAGGTCTTACACCTGTACGTTTAACATTTTTCGATACGACCAACCGTTTCCGAGATATATCGATTCCAAAAAACAGTTAGAAATTCAGAGCCCCCCAAAAAATCCGTCCCTGCACCGGTTTTAACGCCCAACAAAAGAGTTCGTCACAGTCACTAACTCTTTCACCGTACCAAATTTCAGCTCGATATCTTGAAAATTGCGACCTGTACTTCGCTAAACCCAAATATGTCACGCACAATGGACATTTTCAGGGCCCCAAAAAAAGAAAACGGTGAGAGATATCAAAAAATCATTAGGAATAAAAAAGTTGCATACCGCCGAGATCTTACACCAGTAGATTTAACTTTTTTCGATACGACCAGCCGTTTCCGAGATATATCGATTCAAAAAAATAGGATGAAATTCAGGGCCCCCAAAAAAAGTCCGGCCCTGGACCGATTTTAACGCCCAACAATAGGGTTCGTCACAGGCCCAAACTCTTTCACCGTACCAAATTTCAGCTCGATATCTTGAAAATTGCGACCTGTACTTTGCTAAACGCAAAAACGTCACGCACATACGTACATACATACATACATACATACATACATACATACATGCATACAGACAGACTTTTTTTGAAATTTTTTTTTTCGACTCTGATTCGATTGGTATAGGTTTGAACCGTGGGCGACGTTTAGTTTCCGAGATCTCGAAAAATCCTACCACGGCTATATGAAAGCCTATAGGATCTTTAGATCCGGCTTTCATAACAAGTAGGAGTCCCCGCAGCACGACCTGCTTTTGATGAGACAGTGGCGCAGCAGCAAGGGGCAAGCAAGAGGGGTTATAATCTCAAACAACAACTTCGTTGGCGGCAAGGCCTGATGCCTGATGCCTAGCATTGTGTGGTAATGTAGGAAAATTATAAAATGTTATTCTAGGCAATGCTGACACCATCACGTGGTTATGAAAGCCGGACGTCCTGGGAAATGGAAAGTATATTACAGCTGTAAATACATTATTTAACTTATTGAAAAGGTGAAAACGGGTTATTATAGATAATTTTCCGTAGAATTCAATTAGACCATCGTTTAAATTTTTACCTATTATTATATACATTTGGGCCCCATTTTTTTTGTCAAAAACCAAAAACATTTAATAACATCTTCAGGGCCCCAAAATAAGAAAACGGTGAGAGATATCAAAAAATCGTTATGAGTAAAAAAGATGCATACCGCGGAGATCTTACACCTGAACAATTAACGTTTTTCGATGCGACCAACCGTTTCCGAGATATATCGATGCCAAAAAAAAGTTTGAAAATCTGGGCCCTCAAAAAGATCCTGCCCTGCACCGTTTTTAACGCCCGACAACTGGTTTCCTCACGGGGTCCAACTCTTTCACAGCTCCAAATTTCAGCTCGATAACTTGAAAATTGCGACCTGTACTTCGCTAAACCCAAAAATGTCACGCACAATGGACATTTTCAGGGCCCAAAAAATAGAAAACGGTGAGAGATATCAAAAAATCGTATTAAGTAAAAAAGTTGCTTACCGCGGAGATCTTACACATGTAGATTTAAAGTTTTTTGATAAGACCAACCGTTTTCGAGATATATCGATTCCAAAAAAATTGAAATTCAGAGCCCCAAAAAAAGATTCGGCCCAGCACCGATTTTAACGCCCAATAATAGGATTCGTCACAGTCAGTAATTCTTTCACCGTACCAAATTTCAGCTTCATATCTTGAAAATTGCGACCAGTACTTAGCTAAACGCAAAAATGTCACGCACAATGGACATTTTCAGGGCCCTAAAAAAGAAAGCGGTGAGAGATATCAAAAAATCGTTTTGAGTAAAAAAGTTGCATACCGCGGAGATCTTACACCTGTACATTTAACATTTTTCGATGCGACCAACTGTTTCCGAGATATATCGATTCCAAAGAAAAGTTTGAAATTCAGGGCCCCCAAAAAAGATCCGGCCCTGCACTGATCTTAACGCCCAACAATAGGATTCGTCACAGTCACTAACTCTTTCATCGCACCAAATTTCAGCTCAATATCTTGGAAATTGCGATCAGTACTTAGCTAAACGCAAAAAAGT
This sequence comes from Meconema thalassinum, assembly GCA_946902985.2. NCBI lineage: Eukaryota > Metazoa > Arthropoda > Insecta > Orthoptera > Tettigoniidae > Meconema > Meconema thalassinum. Next base: position 138,342,212 of record OX336400.1, read on the forward strand.
CACGCACAATGGACATTTTCAGGGCCCCAAAAAAAGAAAACGGTGAGAGATATCAAAAAATCATTATGAGTAAAGAAGTTGCATACCGCGGAGATCTTACTCCCGTAGATTTAACGATTTTCGATACGACCAGCCGTTTCCGAGATATATCGATTCCAAAAAATAGGATGAAATTCAGGGCACCAAAAAAAGGTCCGGCCCTGGACCGATTTTAACGCCCAACAATAGGGTTCGTCACAGGCCTAAACTCTTTCACCGTACCAAATTTCAGCTCGATATCTTGAAAACTGCGACCTGTACTTTGCTAAACGCAAAAACGTCACGCACATACGTACATACATACATACATACATACATACATACATACATACAGACAGACAGACAGACTTTTTTTGAATTTTTTTTTTGACTCTGATTCGATTGGTATAGGTTTGAACCGTGGGCGACGCTTAGTTTCCGAGATCTCGAAAAATCCTACCACGGCTATATGAAAGCCTATAGGATCTTTAGATCCGGCTTTCATAACAAGGGTAGACCGTAATCACTTGGGCGAGATTTATGACTAAGAGGGGACCCGCTTGCCGTGCAAGCGTGGCAGCTCTATTCAATGCTTTTAAAACAGATCTTTCTTTCTTCAGTTCTCTGGAGAGACCTAGCGTTTCTTTCATACACTTTCAACAAACATTATTAGGTTCATAAACCACTTTCGCAACCTTGGCATTGATTAATTACGAAGGGTCCTCATTGATTGGTAAGATTAATTCACATACAACGACGAATATTTAGGGGCTTCACAATTTGACGAGTCTAGGTTCGACTCTCTTTAACATGCCTCGGGAACCATTCCCATACTTGAGGACTTATATAAATGCGACTAGGGTCGGCCGTGGCCTCCATTACCTGCGCTCATAATACCATACATTTGCTCCCTATTACAATAACATAACACACATAGCCTCGTGATCTACGTCACTATTGGAGGACTTACAACATATCTCAATTACCGCAATCAACTACCCCTCGTAAGTAATTTACCAAGTACATTTGGATTCTACGCGTTCCTAGCGTGACAATTTACTTTAATGCGCTACATTGCGCTCTACATTATTTTAAGCCTAGCGTCTTCCAAAGAACTGATAAATTCCACATTAACAATTGATCCATATCTCAATTTTTATATTAATCCTTCCCCTTGACAATACTCGCTATATTTTAAGAACATGCATTAACACCATGTCTTTTACTTTTATTAAGGCTCAAACGCTCCTACTTTCATATCATTCAATTTAATCTTTATTTATATTTCTTTTATTATGATTATTATTATTTATTACGCTTGCTTTTGTAACATTTGTCAAATACACTGACATTTTATTTCATACATTTCCTCTACAGGATTCATTCATTTCACATAATTATATATAATTTCTCAAATTTTATTTGTTCAGACCGCGCTCTTATTCTGTTATTTGTTAATTAGAAGCATCCCTCTATCTCAAACTCCGGTGGATTGTACACAAACACTCTCCCAACACAAACATAATGAAAATCTTTACTCACATGTTATAGGTCTTCCTGACCTTTCTTTTTCTTGCGATGCTTCATTTTTGCCCACTCTTTTGAAATTACTCCATTTTGTACAAATTCATTTCATGTACTGACATATCTTGACACACACTTAACTCGTATATATTTAACACTGATAACATTTTTAAATACACTGGTGTATTCCTTCAGAATACACGACAAAAACCCTGAAATTATTACTTTTAACACAAATTTATATATACATTTACACTTCACAGATTCTAATCACTAAGGCTGCTATTAAGCCTTCACACGTGATTTCTTGACCTCCCGTCTCCAAGGGTGAAATTTAGTAAATGTCGGCTTCCTATCCTGTCAGAATGTGAAAGCCTCGAACCACCTACTTCTTCCCTGGAATAATTCTCCTTCAAATCCCGTTCATAACGATCTGCTATTTCTCTGACTCGAACGGCTCCCTTTTAGACCCTATTGGTTGGTATAGCGAAAGACTATTCCGTTCACGGTCCCCCAGATAATTTTTTGGTGACCTATTGATTTCTAGCAACTAGTACTCCTCGTAACTTAGTGCTTTTTGAATAGTTCGTCTGCTTTCTTGAAGCAATGTCTAGAGTTTCCTTCTCCTTTCCGCTTATTCGGTTCTCGAATTCCTATCTCTCAGGAATACCTTGCGAACCTCGTTCTGTCCGTCCCTACACGGGTTCTTTACAGTTCATAGAATGTTTATCTCGCTGTTACGTTACTTCAATACGTTATGATACTTTTGGTCGTTTACTTAAAGACCTATCGCCCTGAGTTCTAAGTTCGCAGCCTGCTTTGACTGTATTTACTGAACTTTTCACTGTAAACTTTATATTATCGGAACTAAATCCTGTAACTAGGATTTTCCTAATTCTCCACACGACGATACTGTATTAATATTTCTTAGCTACTCCTTATGGATGCTCGTTGGTTATTGATACCACGACGCTCTTGGCTGTCGGATAATGTCTATGCGGTGATACAGCGTTTCCCCTCGAGGAATACTTGTAGAGTCTTCGGCGTGATGTAGCTCTATGACGCCCCCTGGGCTATCGGAAACTGCATGATGCGTAGTGACGCCCCCTCGGGCTGTTTGAAACTGCATGTACTGATACAGCGTGACGCCCCCTCTCGGGCTATCGGAATAACTGCATGATTGGTCTGGCTTGGCCTGGACTTTTATACTATTTAGTCAAAAATAAATAAAATCCTAGTCCTTTTCGTGACCAACTTTTGAAATAATTGTCGCACAATTATAAAAATTATATCTCCAGAAAGCTCGTCTTCCAAACGTAAAATGACCTCACTGCGCATGGAAATCGATCGTGCATTTCCGAGATATTAAATAATTTTTAGTCTTCAGCTGTGTGGGTGTTGCCGTTGATTTTTATTTCCCCTCTCCTTGGGCTTCGGTAATTCCCCTATGACGTATGGCTACGTTTGCATTTCTTTCCTGGACGATTATTAAAAGCCTTTTCTCCACACAAAAATCTCTAATCCGAAATGATTCACAATGCTGTATTTATTTACTTACTTTTATTCCTGCAAATGGGTTAAATTTAATTATTCTTCTTCTATCACAGTTGCGGTGTTGCCGTTTTAATGCAAGGTAAGGTTGATTTCCGAGTCGTGCTTCTCTGTCATACAGTAGAAACTTTCCACTCAGTCTATTTATACTCGTGACTGGCTCCTTATCAATGAGTCAAGCATGATGTCATTTCCTGGCCACCTGGTTTAACTTCTTGCACAACGTTAGGCTAGCATCATTGCTTGAAATCTTTCTATATTGTACCCTTTTGAACATAGGACCTTCAGGACAGGATTCATTCCTCGGGGGCGGAGCGTTCCTACTTGAAGCTAACAACTGTCCTGGCATACACCATTTGGAAGATCGATAGGGCTGATCAATGAATCATCACAAACAGAATTCAAATAAAAGGAAAGCAACTTTATTAACACTAAAGAAACAAATACAAACCAAAAAAAAAGAAGAAAGAGTAAAACAATATATCCAAATAAGAAAATCAAAATCTTAACGAGAAATGAATTAAGGCTAAAGTAAACTAATAAATCATGAAATTTTGAAGCAAATCCAAAATAAGTTTAAAACTCCAAAATAATCTACTCAAAATTACAAAATATCAAAATCAATCCAAACGGATTCCAAAAATAACAAAATTGAATAAAAAGAATGATCAAAATCAAAATTTAAATTAATTGGATATCAATTAAATTAATTACACAATCGATTTGATTAATTAAGTGGATCAAAGCGATCAATCAAATCATTCAATCCCGATTGGGAAATATCAATCCAATTAAAGACCATTAATAACTTATTCAAATTAATAATTACATAAATTAATTAATCCATCTTTGATCAAACACGTAAGCAAAATTATGATCTGATCTCACTACAATCAGTATTGTACTCATTGAAAACTCCACACTGTGAGCTCATTACATCAAGTATCATGTCATCTCACCATAACGTAATGTACCATGTAAATTAACATTACTTTAATTAAATCATTCGTGCATCACACTATTAAGCAAGGGCTTTTCCAAACATGATCCAACATCTTAATATAATCTGGCAATATCGCCTGTATGATCCCTTGTATGGATTAAAAATACTCTCATAAAGATACACTTCTTATGCATCCAAATTCTTAACACAAACCTTGCCCCTTTTTTTCTATGGATATAAAATTGGTACATTTATTTATGAGCTCTCGTGTATGCAACAGATGTACACCACAATAGGACTTGAGATATGCTATACTGGCACATTATAATAAACACCAATGCATGAGAACACGATTATCCAAGGATCGAACTCAAGACTCGATACCTCATTTCGGGTCTCGAATTCGATACTGTCTGTCAGAGTTTATGGGTGTATGTCAACTATACTAATATACAATAACTGAGATGCTTGTAATATCCCCTCAAATATCATCTTATATAAGACAAAAATCAAAGGCTAAAAAATGAACGCTAGACTATATGCAAATTTGCACCAATGCAATAATAAGAATATTCTATGCTCACACTTCGTACGGTGATCAATAACATTTGAAAACAACGATGAGTGTAGGCAACAACGATGTTTCTCCGACACTGTAAATAAAGGCATGGCACGGCTGTATCTACAAAATATATTCACAAAATATGTACACAAATAGGTCTCGAAGTAAGGACCTCGACTTACCTGTTTCGGGCATGGCATATCTGCAACCGTCGCTAGTATTAGAGAGAGAATACACTTCTACCTCAAATGGTTAATGAATACCTGCACCCTTCTGTAGAACACCATTATCAAATTAATTACTTAACTATCATTATTATTATTATCATTATTATTATTATTATTAGTATTATCCAATATTATTCCCACAGTGATGTTAATTTGCAATGACGCTAGGACGCGAAAGGTCAATTGATATCCGTACCCTTTTACAGAATCCATTGATTATATAATTATTATTATTATTATTATTATTATCATTGTTATTATTATCATTGTTATTATTCGTCATTGCGAGGACGCTAGGTCATGATAGGTCACTGTGTATCTGCACCCTATTACAAGATACCATTATTAAATGAGTTATTATTATCAGTTCAAAAATGTGCTCAACAACACAGACTTAAACTTGGTACGGGAAACATATGATTTACTAAAAGCTCGGCTTTCTACACGGCCAAGAGGGGAGTGACGTAAGTACCGTTAGCCATAGTGTAAGAGGGAAAATGTCAAATGACCTTGGCCTAGGACAAACATGTGTTGAGCCAATACACCCTGTGGTAACCAAAAGCAACCTACTAATCTTGCGCCAAATAAGCGAAATGAAATATACGAGCAGCTAGTCTCGTAAGCCTAATGGCCTCCTGTTCGAAGCTGAGCGTGGTATAAACTTTGGAACATACCCAATCGTGGTTCATCATTTCACTCAAATAATTACAAGCGCAGTTCGGCTTTACCTCTTATCTTATGGCATGCCTCAATACACACTTCTTACCTTTTTATTTTCAGTTGGCGACATCATGGGACACATGGCGATGCCCGCTACAGCCTAACTGCACATATTTCATAATCCTTACCATTTTCTTTTTCTTTCATTCGTCGTAGCTTACCTGGAATCACATGGGACCATCCCAATACCATATTTTGCATGCCTTCATCATAACATTTCTGCATATCACCACGACCCAATGCTCATACATGTTCCAAAACACTCAGACAGTTGTTCAGTGCACTCTCTCACAAATCGTATCTTACCTGATTAGAGCAAATATATTGGAGACGCAAAGGTAACGTTCCTAGCTTACTCCCAGGGCGTAACTTAGCTAAATAAATATCTCACCAGGTGTGAAATCAAAATACCAGCATTACGGAATTAAAAATTCCCCTCCATCACTCGTGTTATTGTTGTTATTATTATTATTATTTCTACATTATCATTAATAACTCGTGTTATTATTATGTCCGTAAAAAAAGGAATGTTCGAATCTCTCTCTCTCTTTCTTACCCAAAACCACATGCCTCACTCTGGGCTTCTTCCGTCTTTTCCTGGGCTGAAATACACATACTTTAGCAAATAAATAATCATACATTCCTACCAGTGTATCCAACATGTACGACTTGTGAGCGTTATTTCTGCCAAGCATCTCAAAATAAATCAACAGCGTCGCGTCATCACGTGCGCACATCTCTAAGCAAAATAAATCTAACTTCAAATATTAATCACTAACATATTATTTACACAACTATGGTAATCCTAAGAATACACCCATAAACAATGACTTAATATAATCAAAGATTAATACTCATCGTGATCTCCTGTCAGCTGCCATCATTCCTTTCAGCAGGGATTTTTCACAGCTCCTCTCCAGGGCTCTACATGATATCACAATCACACATCATCACTGAATACATTATTACACTGATTAATTCTTCATCATAATTTCGCTGCGTTTCACTCGATTTTCTTCACAAACTATTATTGACACTTTCATAAGGTTATCACATACTAGTACCCTAATAAACACGTAATTTATTATTTTAGACACTTGATACACTTTGCAGGGATTGCGCAATATAACCGCACGTATTTCTATCTCACTAGCTCTTTCTTCACGATGCCGTGGGTTGACCGATTCTACGCGTATTTCCCTTCGAATGGTGAGCTCGCAGATGACGTGCCGGTTCAACTGGACTCCAGTTCGGACCTCGATTGTCTTTTTACGTCTTCCTCACTCCTGCGTCTGCTAACACCGTCCCTGCACTTGGCGTGGAAAGTCTACTATATAAATTTGAGCGAATATATTGCTTTCCCGCATATGAATACTTTATTTTACACAATTTATGTCTCTTTAAATATCGTCCCCTTGTATTTTACCAATTGTGGTGCAATATTATTTTAGCTTGGCGTGCTCCCACTGCTAACTGCTCGTAGTTATGCGACGATCTTTCTCGCCCGCCGTTTGCCACCAACCAACTAGCAAACCGGACTCTGACTCCCTACGCAGAACTGCTCACGCGAAACTACTCCAGACTACTGCCAACTAACTCCTGCGGCCACGAGAGTGCGGGGGTATATCTTTCACATGGCGGCGGTCAACACTAATCTTTCTACGCTGTCGGGAGCTCTTCTTTCAGACCGTACACCATATTCACAATATGTGCAAATTAATATTAATAATAAGGCCGTATTATTATCATATTGTCACCGACATTCGATCGTGGCTTCCACAAATATCCATCTTGCGTCCCCTGGCACTATTTCTGACGACATGGACGCTATCCCTACCAGCGCAACCAAACTCTCCACCCCAGACTGTTGGCGTGAGGAACTAATTTCCTTGATCATCGATTTAATGATATCATGATGATCTATTCAGTTTGATGACTGGCGAAAAATCTTAGGAATATTCCAGGTTTAGTGACGTTAAGGGTTCGACCCTGGGTGTTATCGTATTGTCACAATTTATTTATTTAGTGATTTAGGGGCGGGGCTTTGCTAACTTGCGGCGTAGCGTAGAACATACGAGAACAAATTATTGAGGTCAGCTTCCCAAGAAGTCCTTGGAATGTTGCACCTGCTCTGGTCGATGCGTAGCATAGAAATATGTTCTAGACTTCGCTGTATTGGCAAACTTTAGGCAATCCGTCGCTGGTACTGTCTGCGACGTACATGAGCTCGACTTCCAACCCAGATCGGGCGCTTGCCATGATTAAATAATATGCAATCCGGTTTCCATCTCCTCTGTAATTTGAAGCTCATTTAAACGATATACACTCTGCATGACGAAGAACCATGCGAACTTAGCCTGGGGCCTATAGGATAAGGGCGCATCTTCCCCCTCCTTGGGTTTCGAAAAACTATCTACAGGATGTGATGGTTTTTCGAGATTCATTAACTTCATCTCCCTTCTTAATTGTCTCTCTGTCATCCATCGTTTAAATGTTGAGTACGCTGACCTTCCGATCATTCCTTCTCTTCCTCAGTAACATTGACTTGTTGGCCCGTATCTTCTTCTTCCATCGGGTAATAAACCTTTAGTTTCTGAGCGTTGTAGATTGCTTCCACTCCTGTTTCCAGATGTTTGACCTTGTACGCATTGTTCCCAATCACCTTGGTAATCTTGTACGGTCCATGGAACAACTCACAAAATTTAGCATATACTCGTGCCTGAGGATCAGATGTTGCCGGCTTCTTCACGAGCACCAGTTCTTCCAATTCAAGTGGTCGATGAAACCTCCTATTCCTTACCCTTCTTAAACGGCGCTCAGCTTGTTTCTTCAAATATGACGCTGTGTCTCTGATCACTAACTCATGGCTCAGTCTGGCGTCTACCGGACACGGTACAACATTATTCCATGGTCGATCAGGGTGTCGGTTGAAATGCACAACCGCGGGAATCCGACCCGTGCTTTCGTGTATGGTATTATTGATACACGACTCAATTATCGGCAATACATCCACCCATTTCAAGTGTTGTTGTGGACAGTATATTCGACAGAACTTGGCAATTTCTCTCATAATTCGTTCCGACGGATTTCCCTCCGGGTGACGAACAGAGTTTAGGACGTGTCGAATATTCAACCTTGCCATTTCCCGTCTAAATTCGGCGCTGGTGAAATAACTTCCGTGGTCCGTGAGGCAAAATTCTATCTCTCCAAACGTGGGAATTACTTTAACTTTGATTCGGTTCAAAACCTGACGGATATTCACCTTCTGAAGAGGGCATAAGACCACGTATTTCGAAAATACGTCTATGCTGACCAAGATGTATTTACATCCCCTTCTGCCTTTGGGCAATGGACCGTATCCATCCATGGCGATGAGCTCACACGGCTTTTGAGGCAATAATGGTTTCGGATACTGCTTCATCAAAAACGAGTTGGGCTTCACTCTTTGACATTGGTCACACGTCTTTAGTGCTCTTTGGGTGGTCTCACGTAACTTCGGCCACACAAATGTCTCCTGGATTAAAGCGCTAGTTTTGTCAATTCCACCATGACCCGAAATACGATGTGCGTGCCAAACCAACCCTTTCGGCAATGAGGGAGGCACCATGATCCTCAATTTGGTACGATCTGCGTCTACGAACTTGTGTAACAATTCGTTATACCACATACAATTATCAGAAATTTTCTCTGCCTCGATGAATGCGGGAGTTCCAGGTTGTAACTTTTTCTTGAAGTAATTTATGATCATGTTCATCCAAGGATCCTTCTCTTGTTCAATTTTGATACCCCTTAATTTTTCCAAAAATTCTTGATCTGGCCGGGTGAGTTCAATTTGGTTCACAGACTCAATCTGATCCTCTTGATCTGGATTTCGGCTTAAAATATCCGGTATTAGGTTGAGTCTTCCCGCATAGTGCTCAATGGTGATGTCAAACTGCTGGACGTACAGCGACCACCTGTTGACCCTTTCTCCTGCCATCGGCGTTTTCAATAGAAAAACCAGGCTTCTATGGTCTGTTCTGATGAGAATTTTGAATCCATACACAATTTTTCTCCACTGTTGTAGAGCGAATATTATAGACAACAACTCTCGCTCTGTGATAGTATAATTCATCTCATGTGTCCTCAATTTGCGACTTGCGAAAGCTAGATAAGTTTTAGTCTGAGGATTTTCCGGGTCTTCCTGGTGTAACATTGCACCGACTCCAATTTGTGATGCGTCAGTTTGTATGATGAACTGACGTGTAAAATCAGGGTAACCCAACTTAATGCTTCCGGTTAATAATTCCTTGGCCTTCCTAAAAGCGCTATCGCATTCATCATTCCATGCCCATCGGTTGTTCTTGTGCAGCATATTTTGGAGTGGAGCCATTATCTCTGTATACCCCAGACAATGATCAGCGAAGAAGTTGCATATGCCTAAAAATTGGCGAACATGCTTCAATCTCGTAGGCTTCGGGAAGTTCCGAATTGCTTCCAATTTAGCTGGATTCGGGCTGATACCTTCACCATCAATAACATGACCCAAATATAAGACTTCCCTTTGGCAAAAATGAGACTTCTCAATGTTGATTTTGAAATTTGCCTGCTCGAGGTTAGCTAATAACTTCTCCAAGTTTGATAAGTGTTCATCCAAATCTTCAGAAGCCAGTAAGATGTCGTCCACGTACCGGGTGGTTATGCTCTTGACTTCTGGCGTCAGATTACGTTCGAGAGCCCTGATTAACGCCGACCCGGCCGTCTTAATGCCAAATGCTAACCTCTGAAATACATAGGTCTGCTGATCAAACAGAAACCCTGTGAGCAGTTGTGATCTTTCATCCAACTCCAGGTGATGATAACTACTCGATAAGTCAATTGAACTGAAATAGACCTTGTTCATGAACTTTCGGATTATCTCCTTGATTGGTGGAGCCTGATCATATTCTGGGATCAATCTCTCGTTTATTTCTCGTGCGTCCAAACAGACTCGCACTGTCCCGTTGGGTTTCAAAACTACCACCAAGGGGTTCACAAAAGGAGTAGCCATCTTGGCGATCACACCTCCTTCTTCCATCTTCTTCAGAGTCACGGCAACTTCTTTGACGTATTTCTCAGCAACAGGGTATGCCTTTTTCTTGAAAGGTGACCAGTCATTAATTTGCATCGCATATTTAAACCCTTTGATCCTCCCGGGCTTAGAATCAAAAACTTGTCGATGCCGTTTCAATATCTCCCCCAGCTTTATCCGATCGTCATCATTAATTTTTGCCTCGTGCATTTTCTCTGCAAATTTCGCCTCAGGTTCTTCGACCTCATCCTCTGTGGTCGTGGTCCATATCTCGGGTCTTATTAATTCGTCGTCAATGTCATTGAGCCGTTGATTCAACCTGCTGCTACTCTGCACCATCCATATCTCTTCCGAATTTCTGGGAACGTCCGGATTCAACGGGATCTTCATGGCACGGTCCTCGTCCACAATTTTAATTGGATGATTCTATTGGCCAAATCGATGACGGCACCATATTCCCGAATAAAGTCTGCCCCTAAGATGACTTTATAACTTACTTTGCTCATTATGAGGAATGGGTGTGGCATGCTGTACCCTTGCACGTCAATATCTAGAAAAGTTTGAAATTTGTATGTGGTGGATTTGTCTGGAATGATACCTTTGATTTTGACATTGGACAGGGGCAAGATCGGGATCTTAAAATGCTTTCCCAACTCATTCACCAATGCTTGTGAGACTATGCTAATGCTAGCTCCTGTATCCACCATGCATTTGACAGTTAAGCCTCCTACTCGGGCATGTATGACCGGTAATTCTCTAATAACATTGATTTCTGGCCCCTTTAGATCCTCGGTCAATTCCTCTTCTTTCAGCACCCAGTCACTTATCTGAGCGACAACCATGTATCTATACGACCCATTTAAATTGTCTGCATCGTCCTGATGGCCTAAAATTGACGTTTTTTCTTTTATCTTGGGACGCTTCCCTAGTGTTTTGTCCTCTAGACCTCTGGCTAGCCTGAAATTCTAGACTTTCGGCCCCAGTTTCCACTACGTCCGGATTCTGCCTCGCTTCCATACCTCTCGTCCACTTATCCTCTTATTCTTCCTTCCGTAAATCTTGGGCTTGGAGCTCATCCAGGTATCTTTGTGTTCCTCGATGCCATCGTTCCATCTCTTCTTGATGCGATGGATGCGGCCTCCGATTTTGCCATGGTCTTCCTCCTCGAGTCCATGAGGAACCTCCTCTCCAGAAACCTCTTCCTCTCCAAGGGTTGGGCCTAGATGTTCCTCTATCCGTTCTCCATGTTCCGCTGTATCTCCATTCGCGTCTCCATCCAGCATTCTGAGGCATCTCAGGCTGTTGGGTTCCATATCCAGGGTTCTGGCGTCCTTGTTGTTCCCATCTCGTTTGTTTTTCCATGGCGTCAGCATTCATTCCTTTTCGTCGTTTACAAAGTGGCTCCGAGATTTCAGCCGAATTGACGTTTTCTACTGCCCGATGTGTGCGTTGCGGACTGTGCACCGTGGTTTCATCCAAATGGCGAAGTATTTCCTCTGCACGCACCGCGGTTTTTACATCTGCCGTCGCCATGATCTGTTGTACCGCAAGTGGTAGCTGTTTTTCAATTGCTGTTACCATATCCTCCTCCGACGGTGGCATGTCAAGTTCCTTCATCCTGTGCAATTGGGTTATGAAATACTCAGAGTATTTCGTTGGGGATGTCGTACTGTATCGACGAGCGTATAACTCAGCCCGCAAATTCTGTTGAGCTGATAATCTCCAGTATTTCTTTAAAAATACCTCCCGGAATTCCTCCATGGTGGTGAATGTGTAACGGAAACACCTGAACCACTGTAGAGCGTTACCAGTCAGAAGCTTTTCCACTGTTCTTAGCTGACGGTCTTCAGGAACCTTGGTCTCCTTTATATACTCCATCACCTCCCGGAGAAAACCTTTTGGCATGACGTTTGTTGTGCCAGAAAATTTATTTGGCCGATCGTCATTCATCCGGATGACTTGCACCACTTGAGTAGTCATGTTTTGCTCCACTGGCGTTGACGTCTGTCCTCTTGTGTCTCGAAATTCAGGACTATAGGGCCTCCCATCATCTCCGAGGTTGAGCTGTTCCTGGAATCCTATTTTATCCGCTCCATAGGTCTCTGTTGCTGGTCTGACCGTCCCCATCTGTAGGTCAGTTATGGCTCTATCTTGTATCGAAATCTTTACTTCATTTTTGGCCTGCTTGTTCTCCTGTTTCTCGAGTCGAGATAACAGATCCATTTCCACTCTGTGACGTCTCTTTTTATCTTCCCCAAATTCTCGCAACATGTTCTTATTTTCTTCCTTAATTTCCTTACGAAGGTCCTCGTATGCCATCTCCCTGTCTCTCCTGAGATCTTCTCTATCCTGAATCCATGCCTCACCTTTTCCTTCCTGACATTCCTTTAATTCCTCTCTTATCACTCGCCAGGTTTCTTTGACTTCTTCTTTGAACTTGGAAACGTCAATCTCAACTGATTCGATTCTAGTTGATGTTTCCATGTGGCCGTCTTGTAACTCATCAATGTCTGCTAATGCAGCAACGAGTCCCTTCTCAACTGTGGATATCTGTGCCTGTGTACCGATTTCCAAAGCTGTTATTCTCTGGGTAAGACTATCGACCTGACTCTCAATTGCAGCCCTGTGTTATCGCATTTGCACATTGTTTTGTTCGCAGGTGCGAATTATTCGACTCATTTCCGACCTAATGTCATCGAATTGTGTCTCATTGTCAACCCTCAACTGACCTAATTGTTGTGTCAAGTAAGCCCCCTGTTGTGTTATCTGTTCTTGAATGTCATTTCTTAATTGCGCTCCCTGTTGTGTTAACTGTTCTTGATTTTCAACCTTCAACTGCGCTATCTGTTCTGTTAATTGCGCTCCCTGTTGTGCTAACTGTTCTTGGTTGTCAACCTTCAACTGCGCTATCTGTTCTGTTTATTGCGCTCCCTGTTGTGCTAACTGTGCTAATTGTTCTCCACTCATCTGCTCCATCAGAGCCTTAATGTCTTCTAAAGACGCCATTACAATCAATGTAAATAAACGGAGCTGCACCAACCCATGCTGAACAACGACTACAACTACACAAATGCATAGCACATCTCAATCCTTTATGTGAATCCTTCAATGAGTATCCGTTTCAACCAAACAATATCCTCCTCTCTGGGATTTCGGTAATTAATCGCGCAGTGTTAATAAAGTAAAAGAAAATCTAATCCCCGTATACAACAACAAAATTTCGTGGACTCTTGAAAAACATCAATTTTACAAAGAAATTAATGCCTTCCGTAAACCTCACCAAATAAGGCTCTATGAGTCCCTCATGGAAACTCAATATCGAAACTTTAAAGGGTTTTATTCAGCTTACTGTGTAATTAAAATGTTAAAATAACAATAATTCTGAAACACAGTAACTGTTAATTGATTGAGTTCCACGAATGCTTCAAGCATCTGCCCCTATCACGTTGGGCACCACGGTTCGGCCACTCCACCACGGATGGCCGGGTTTCGCGGGATTATCCCTAGATTGGGACTCCCGCCGGGGCAGCTAATGCCTTCGGGGATACTTCGGGAAAATCGACCCCATACGGATGCATGAAGCTCAAACGCATCTACCATGCCGCACGAATAGGCATCACACAATAAATCATAGTATGCAGGTCACCCGAATGCGTCTGTGTGTGTTAACCACTATGATCTTCCATAAATAAAAGAAAGCCGACGAAAGGATAGATAACAATCTACCCATGCCCTATGTACCCTTTTGAACATAGGACCTTCAGGACAGGATTCATTCCTCGGGGGCGGAGCGTTCCTACTTGAAGCTAACAACTGTCCTGGCATACACCATTTGGAAGATCGATAAGGCTGATCAATGAATCATCACAAACAGAATTCAAATAAAAGGAAAGCAACTTTATTAACACTAAAGAAACAAATACAAACCAAAAAAAAAGAAGAAAGAGTAAAACAAAATATCCAAATAAGAAAATCAAAATCTTAACGAGAAATGAATTAAGGCGAAAGTAAACTAATAAATCATGAAATTTTGAAGCAAATCCAAAATAAGTTTAAAACTCCAAAATAATCTACTCAAAATTACAAAATATCAAAATCAATCCAAACGGATTCCAAAAATAACAAAATTGAATAAAAAGAATGATCAAAATCAAAATTTAAATTAATTGGATATCAATTAAATTAATTACACAATCGATTTGATTAATTAAGTGGATCAAAGCGATCAATCAAATCATTCAATCCCGATTGGGAAATATCAATCCAATTAAAGACCATTAATAACTTATTCAAATTAATAATTACATAAATTAATTAATCCATCTTTGATCAAACACGTAAGCAAAATTATGATCTGATCTCACTACAATCAGTATTGTACTCATTGAAAACTCCACACTGTGAGCTCATTACATCAAGTATCATGTCATCTCACCATAACGTAATGTACCATGTAAATTAACATTACTTTAATTAAATCATTCGTGCATCACACTATTAAGCAAGGGCTTTTCCAAACATGATCCAACATCTTAATATAATCTGGCAATATCGCCTGTATGATCCCTTGTATGGATTAAAAATACTCTCATAAAGATACACTTCTTATGCATCCAAATTCTTAACACAAACCTTGCCCCTTTTTTTTCTATGGATATAAAATTGGTACATTTATTTATGAGCTCTCGTGTATGCAACAGATGTACACCACAATAGGACTTGAGATATGCTATACTGGCACATTATAATAAACACCAATGCATGAGAACACGATTATCCAAGGATCGAACTCAAGACTCGATACCTCATTTCGGGTCTCGAATTCGATACTGTCTGTCAGAGTTTATGGGTGTATGTCAACTATACTAATATACAATAACTGAGATGCTTGTAATATCCCCTCAAATATCATCTTATATAAGACAAAAATCAAAGGCTAAAAAATGAACGCTAGACTATATGCAAATTTGCACCAATGCAATAATAAGAATATTCTATGCTCACACTTCGTACGGTGATCAATAACATTTGAAAACAACGATGAGTGTAGGCAACAACGATGTTTCTCCGACACTGTAAATAAAGGCATGGCACGGCTGTATCTACAAAATATATTCACAAAATATGTACACAAATAGGTCTCGAAGTAAGGACCTCGACTTACCTGTTTCGGGCATGGCATATCTGCAACCGTCGCTAGTATTAGAGAGAGAATACACTTCTACCTCAAATGGTTAATGAATACCTGCACCCTTCTGTAGAACACCATTATCAAATTAATTACTTAACTATCATTATTATTATTATCATTGTTATTATTATTAGTATTATCCAATATTATTCCCACAGTGATGTTAATTTGCAATGACGCTAGGACGCGAAAGGTCAATTGATATCCGTACCCTTTTACAGAATCCATTGATTATATAATTATTATTATTATTATTATTATTATTATCATTGTTATTATTATCATTGTTATTATTCGTCATTGCGAGGACGCTAGGTCATGATAGGTTACTGTGTATCTGCACCCTATTACAAGATACCATTATTAAATGAGTTATTATTATCAGTTCAAAAATGTGCTCAACAACACAGACTTAAACTTGGTACGGGAAACATATGATTTACTAAAAGCTCGGCTTTCTACAAGGCCAAGAGGGGAGTGACTTAAGTACCGTTAGCCATAGTGTGAGAGGGAAAATGTCAAATGACCTTGGCCTAGGACAAACATGTGTTGAGCCAATACACCCAGTGGTAACCAAAAGCAACCTACTAATCTTGCGCCAAATAAGCGAAATGAAATATACGAGCAGCTAGTCTCGTAAGCCTAATGGCCTCCTGTTCGAAGCTGAGCGTGGTATAAACTTTGGAACATACCCAATCGTGGTTCATCATTTCACTCAAATAATTACAAGCGCCGTTCGGCTTTACCTCTTATCTTATGGCATGCCTCAATACACACTTCTTACCTTTTTATTTTCAGTTGGCGACATCATGGGACACAAGGCGATGCCCGCTACAGCCTAACTGCACATATTTCATAATCCTTACCATTTTCTTTTTCTTCCATTCGTCGTAGCATACCTGGAATCACATGGGACCATCCCAATACCATATTTTGCATGCCTTTATCATAACATTTCTGCATATCACCACGTCCCAATGCTCATACATGTTCCAAAACACTCAGACAGTTGTTCAGTGCACTCTCTCGCAAATCGTATCTTACCTGATTAGAGCAAATATATTGGAGACGCAAAGGTAACGTTCCTAGCTTACTCCCAGGGCGTAACTTAGCTAAATAAATATCTCACCAGGTGTGAAATCAAAATACCAGCATTACGGAATTAAAAATTCCCCTCCATCACTCGTGTTATTGTTGTTATTATTATTATTATTTCTACATTATCATTAATAACTCGTGTTATTATTATGTCCGTAAAAAAAGGAATGTTCGAATCTCTCTCTCTCTCTTTCTTACCCAAAACCACATGCCTCACTCTGGGCTTCTTCCGTCTTTTCCTGGGCTGAAATACACATACTTTAGCAAATAAATAAACATACATTCCTACCAGTGTATCCAACATGTACGACTTGTGAGCGTTATTTCTGCCAAGCACCTCAAAATAAATCAACAGCGTCGCGTCATCACGTGCGCACATCTCTAAGCAAAATAAATCTAACTTCAAAAATTAATCACTAACATATTATTTACACAACTATGGTAATCCTAAGAATACACCCATAAACAATGACTTAATATAATCAAAGATTAATACTCATCGTGATCTCCTGTCAGCTGCCATCATTCCTTTCAGCAGGGATCTTTCACAGCTCCTCTCCAGGGCTCTACATGATATCACAATCACACATCATCACTGAATACATTATTACACTGATTAATTCTTCATCATAATTTCGCTGCGTTTCACTCGATTTTCTTCACAAACTATTATTGACACTTTCATAAGGTTATCACATACTAGTACCCTAATAAACACGTAATTTATTATTTTAGACACTTTATACACTTTGCAGGGATTGCGCAATATAACCACACGTATTTCTATCTCACTAGCTCTTTCTTCACGATGCCGTGGGTTGACCGATTCTACGCGTATTTCCCTTCGAATGGTGAGCTCGCAGATGACGTGCCGGTTCAACTGGACTCCGGTTCGGACCTCGATTGTCTTTCTACGTCTTCCTCACTCCTGCGTCTGCTAACACCGTCTCTTCACTTGGCGTGGGAAGTCTACTATATAAATTTGAGCGAATATATTGCTTTCCCGCATATGAATACTTTATTTTACACAATTTATGTCTCTTTAAATATCGTCCCCTTGTATTTTACCAATTGTGGTGCAATATTATTTTAGCTTGGCGTGCTCCCACTGCTAACTGCTCGTAGTTATGCGACGATCTTTCTCGCCCGCCGTTTGCCACCAACCAACTAGCAAACCGGACTCTGACTCCCTACGCAGAACTGCTCACGCGAAACTACTCCAGACTACTGCCAACTAACTCCTGCGGCCACGAGAGTGCGGGGGTATATCTTTCACATGGCGGCGGTCAACACTAATCTTTCTACGCTGTCGGGAGCTCTTCTTTCAGACCGTACACCATATTCACAATATGTGCAAATTAATATTAATAATAAGGCCGTATTATTATCATATTGTCACCGACATTCGATCGTGGCTTCCACAAATATCCATCTTGCGTCCCCTGGCACTATTTCTGACGACATGGACGCTATCCCTACCAGCGCAACCAAACTCTCCACCCCAGACTGTTGGCGTGAGGAACTAATTTCCTTGATCATCGATTTAATGATATCATGATGATCTATTCAGTTTGATGACTGGCGAAAAATCTTAGGAATATTCCAGGTTTAGTGACGTTAAGGGTTCGACCCTGGGTGTTATCGTATTGTCACAATTTATTTATTTAGTGATTTAGGGGCGGGGCTTTGCTAACTTGCGGCGTAGCGTAGAACATACGAGAACAAATTATTGAGGTCAGCTTCCCAAGAAGTCCTTGGAATGTTGCACCTGCTCTGGTCGATGCGTAGCATAGAAATATGTTCTAGACTTCGCTGTATTGGCAAACTTTAGGCAATCCGTCGCTGGTACTGTCTGCGACGTACATGAGCTCGACTTCCAACCCAGATCGGGCGCTTGCCATGATTAAATAATATGCAATCCGGTTTCCATCTCCTCTGTAATTTGAAGCTCATTTAAACGATATTCACTCTGCATGACGAAGAACCATGCGAACTTAGCCTGGGGCCCATAGGATAAGGGCGCAATATGTTCCATTGGACTGTATATTTATTTCCTTCTTTTTATAAAACTACATGGATTCGACCTCCTTTGAGCCAATGGTACATGGGTTCAATACAGTCCAGAATCTCTCCCTGTGATTACGCCATGTTTGGTCCCCTGAGAAGGGCTCTGCGGGGACAACGGATCACCTCGGACGTCGACGTCCAGCTGTGCGAGCGGAACTGGTTCACATCGCAGCCCACGGAGTTTTTTAAGACAGCCATTCACCGCCTCGTGTCACAGTGGGACATGTGCCTCAACAGCCAGGGCCAATACTTCTAACATACAGGTACTGGTTTCTGTAATTATGCCTCCGGCTCGTTACTTTTTGAACGCACTGTATAATAATAATGATTGGGAATTACTTCTGGCTGCAGTAAATCAAATAACTTACAGCCAGAGTAATTGCTGTGTGAAGTTTAATGGCTCTGCAATGGAATAATAAATATTTGTTTCATTAATTAATTAAATAATTAACTAGGGGCAGTGCAAGAGAAAAATGAGAGTAGCAGCTCGTCTCAGCTTATGTTCGGGTCAGGAGGTGAACGTTGGCCAATGTGACCAGTCACGCTCCTGCCGATGCTGTAGATAGGCCTACGCTCGCCATGGATTAACTGTGTGTATTGGTTTTAAGTTTTGCAGCAGCTTCGAATTTAATGTGAAAAATATAGAAGATCTCTATTGGGTTGAAATTTAGTAGTGCTTTAGGAGAGAGGAAAAATAAAGACCTGTAGTAGGTTTGGCAATTATATATTGCATTTAAAAGGCTTCAGCTCCCGCCTTTTAAGTTTAAAATTTATGTAATTTGAGTGCACATCCTCCCTCTAAAGTCTAAACAATAAGAATATTTAGAAACATACAGAAGCCTCCGTGGCTTAGGCGGCAGCACGCCGGCCTCTCACCGCTGGGTCCGTGGTTCAAATCCCGGTCACTCCATGTGAGATCTGTGCTGGGCAAAACGGAGGCAGACAGGTTTTTCTCCGGGTACTCCGGTTTTCCCTGTCAAAATTTCATTCCAGCAACACTCTCCACTATCATTTCATTTCATCTGTCATTCATTTAATCATTGCCCCAGAGGAGTGCGTCAGGCCTCGGCAGCCGGCACGGTCCATATCCTCGCCGCTAGATGGGGGCTTCATTCATTCCATTCCTGACCCGGTCGGAGACTGGAAGCAGGCTGTGGATTTTCATTTCATTTCAGAAACATACAGAATTATTCACTCAGAAACTCTCAAGAGTAAAATGCTATCGCAGAGATTAGAAGGTGCCACCGGTCACGTTCTCATTTCGTGTGACAGTGCTGCCACTCTGTGGTTGAACGAAGAATGCCTTGGCTCTGGTCTTGGCTGTTGTCCCAACAGCACAACGACGAAGTTGGCCACGCATGCGCAAAAGGCAAAGTTCGTTTTTTCTGGCAATAAACTTAGAAATTCTCGCTGAGCTGCAATCTGCACAGCCATTGCCTGGCGTGGAGTGGAATGCAGATACCTCGTTGTGAGTGGAGTTGAAATATTTCCTATTCTTTGACTGCCGTGTTTTTGATGAGCTGTATTTGATTGTAGATAATATTATTAAAGTAATTAATTTTCAAGTAAAACAATATGCTGCAGCACTTCAGCACATAAGGTAGCAGCCGCCCCTGCTGGTGGTGGAAATGGAAAACCCTGATAACCATTTTCAGGACGGCTAAGGTAGGATTCAAACCCACGCTCTCCCGGTGCCAGCGGAGTCATTGTGGCCGGTTAAATGTTTTGTAATATGAATATTCTCCCTTCCCAGTCCTTTATAGTGCATTCTAGTAAGTAAAACCAGCGGTCCCATGTCATAGATTTATCATCGCAGTGCTCTTTTTGTAAAAATAATTTAAGGGGTGCTGTCAGTTCTAGTCGACAAAAGATCACAATCTTGCAATTTTTGTCAATTTGCAAAGTCCGGTCATTTTTTGTATTCGAAAAATTAACTTTAAGCTTTTTCGATGCCTGGATGGATGTTAAATAGTTCGTTATGTTCTTCATCTTTCAAAACCAACCACACGCACAAAATAACAACCTACCCCGCCTCCAAACACTACCCTGCGTGCTTATAAGAACGGAGTGCCGAATTGCCGACCAAAATAAACTGATTCGATAGATCGATTTAAATCGAGGATTACTCGAAATCTCCTCCAGCTGTTGTGAACAGCGCGTTGACAACAGCTGATAAATGAACTTTCAAGTCGGAAGTAATATTTGACGGACTAGATACAATTGTACTAATATGTTTTCTTAAACAGCTTTCAAATGTTAAAGGGGGTACGCGTACCCCCACGTTCCCCCTGAAAAAAAAAAGCATCGGATCATTTATGGCATGTAAAAGATCCTTCCACTAACTAAACTTGTGTGAAGCTGAATTTCTAGGTTAGATTTCGTTGGAATGCTCTATCAAAGTTCCGACGTTCACCTCGAGGTGTCATTGACATCTAGTAGCGAAAGTTGGAACTACTTGAAATGGAATGAAACTTGTAGCTCACCCTATGGGTATCCGCTTGAAGCAGCTACAGCCTCTGGCGAGTCGAAAATGTCCTCGGACACTCCCGGCACTAAAAGCCATACGCTAAATAAATACATCTAGGAAGTATTTGGTTGTAATTGGGCTTACGTGGTTTATTGGAAGTGACCATTTATTAAGATAGGTTTTAGACCTTGCACTGTAGTAGCCTATTTCTTGTCACCAATGCAATAGGCTATTATTGCGACTGAAAGTAATGTTAACATGTAAATTGATGAGGTGGTTGATTATGTACTAAATCCTGTGATTGTTCACTTCTGAGTTCTGGAATACACAATTTCCCCACATGGGTATTATTTTTCCTGTGATTCTCATTTGCAGATTTTGAGTGTGATTTATTTGTCGTAGATTTTAATAATTTTATCTCCACAGTTAAAGACGTGCTAGAAACTTCTAATGGGAAGATGATTAATTTAGGAACATTGAAGTGTACGGTACAGAGCATTATTTAGGCTGAGAATATTTAGCGGTTAGGTTTGCGAGGAGCGATGAAGAGAGGGGGAATGCAGATAGCGCTAGTGTTTACAAGCTCTGCTCATAGATGGCGGTACTAGTCTCATAGTAAAACCCGCCAGATAACAGATGGGGCTGAAGTCTTAGGGACCAAGAATTATCATGGTTGTTGGTCTTCTGTAGTAGCCTACAGTGCATACCAATAATTTAAGACCACTAGCCTATTTTCAACAACAGCATTCCCGTATGCGTTCATATATCATTCATCCGATTGCAATGCAACTTTGTTGAGTTGTTGTGTACACTCGTGAGAAGGTATCTAACTTAGTAAATCCATATTACAATAGGTAGCGCACTAGTAGACAGAGTGCGATTTTTTACAATAATGTCCCGTAGGCGCTTATGAATCATTCATACGATTGCGATTAAACTTTGGTGATTTGTTGTTTACACTCCTGCCAAGATTTCTGACTTAGTAAACCCATGTTACAATAGGTAGCGCATGAAGAGATTCAAGAAATGGGTGACGTCGTGCGAATCGTTAAACTAGGCAAAATACCATTCATCCGATTGCAATGTAACTTTGGTGAGAACAAGGTAGAATATGACATAATAACCTTTTTTGGATCATATTTCAATATTTTTAGGGCATATTTCTCTTTTCTTCAGGTCCTAAACATCCGAAAGCTGCCTTCGCTTGATTTAAATACGCTGTACTGCTCGAGTCCAAGCTATGTGAACTTGAGGAGTGAGGTGACCCGGGAGGCGGGAAGAGAAGGGCTTGTCAACAGCCGGCCGTGTTATCTGGAATTCCTGTCTATTCCAATGCTGCTAACATAGGGCCGTTGCCTAATCCACTGTGGTGTTGCGAATGAGTGAGTGAGTCACCGACCAATGTATTTGGTTCTGTTACTACGCACGGACCGGGAACCCCCCACGTCTGTCCTCATCATCCGCGATCCACATCCCTCTCAGGTTCACGGAGCTTGGAATTGAGTAGTTCCTGAGCGAAAGTAAGTCTGCGGTCAAGCATGATTCCCAGATACTTGGTAGCTGTCTGCCATCTAATCACTTCATCAAAGAAAGTTAGGTACTGGACAGCGGTGTGTTTGATATTTCTCTCTTTTTAACGCACTCCTCAATGATTCTGAACTCAGGCGAAACCCCACACAAGACACGGCTTAAACCAAGAAAAATTGCTGAGTTTTAATTCACAGGCCGTGAAAGCCAATATACCATCTTTTTGGAAGCCTTCATAGGGAGATTATGGCTGCTTGAGCTTTTAGTTCTCGCAGTAAAGAGGCGCAGGTACGCTTCATAAAAAAGGGAGGTAGCGCGCAGTTCGCTACTCCTGTGGGGGTCCGGGCATGGACATCAAGAGCCCGCTGATGAGCCAGCTTGGTGTCCTAGGAGAAAACCCACAAAAGACATGGCACAAACCTAGAAAAATTGGTGAGTTTTAATAAAAGGAGTAAATCATCTACCTTGCCTTCACATCCACTCTTTGGATAGCAACCTGCTGATAGGAGATTACATTCGAGAAAGAGATCCCTATCAACTACTCAACCATTACAAGTAACAGTAGCATCAGCACGAGTTTTCATGCTGACGGAGTGAACCAGTAATTTGTCTGAAGGGATGGAACCGGCAGAATCTCTACTCTCTCACACACAGAGAACTGGCCAATCTGGATAACTCTGAACAGACTGCGGGCTGATGTTGCAAGATCAAGGGACAACTTATACAGGATGTAATTGATATACGTGTAGTCCATAACACTGGCGATAGAAGATGGTATTCTAGGCAAATATCTTCATGAAATTTAGTCGTATCTTAATTAGTGTAGGTGGAATTAAATCACAAAAATCGTTGGTCAATAACTTGGAAAAGGGAATAGACTGTGTTCCCCTCAGCAGCACAGCTGATTTCTCCCCGCCAGCATCCCCTCCAACGCTGAAGAATGTTGACCAGAGTCTGAAGTATAGTGACCTCCTCGCTGTGTTTTCCAATGGCACCAACTTAGCCTATCAACAACTCATTCACACCTCCATGGGGAGTGGCCAGCATGACTAGTAAGGTTCAAGACCCCAGCAAGGTGTGCGTTAGTGGTGCTACAAATGCCAGCTGACACCCTCTCCTCCTCACAGGTAGGTCTATGCTCCGATTACGCAACAACTTCTCGCCCCTCCCTCGCCCTACCTCACACTACCACGCGCTACCCCAAACCTCCCACTCTTCGATTGCGCATTCTGCTTGAACAGTAAAGCCCGACCCAGGAATGTCTGCCGCGACGCAGTTACGCACTTTAATTCGTTCACACCTCCTCTGGCACACGTGACACGTCCTGACTCCCCAAGTCCCGATGTAGCAACATCGTTCATTCTCTGCTTGGACTTGGCCGTGATAACATAATGCTACGCAATGTATACGAGAGCTTCGCTCACCCGCTCGTCATTGTGCAACGACTTGGCAACATTACATTGGCTCCCCAAATCAGCAGCGGTTAGTATCGAAGCAGTTTGCTCTTTATTTTTAAAATAACACAAAAAGTAAACTACTGGGCGTAGAATTTTGATTCATGTTTCTATATACTCAGTAAAATGCTGCCTTTCATGCTACTTTTATTTAGAAACCGTATCCTGTCAAACTTGACCCCTCGGCGCGCGTGATATTTCGTTTCGGTGACGCGTGACGCGAGCCGTCAGTCGTGCTAGGACAGTCCCACTCCCCTCCCACTGTTCTGAAGCCACGCCTGCCCGGTCATGTCGCGGCTGAAACCGCTGGGTCGGGCTATACCTGAAAAACCTACAAACATTGACTTGTTAACGTTTAATTTTAAATTTAAAGATAGATGACATACTTTTTACCTAAGAATAGTCTCTTCTATCACCAGCGTATCGGACATCACGAATATTAATTACACCCTGTATAGGTGGCATTTTCCGACAAAGACGGTTCTGTCTGATTGTGACGTATTTCAATCAACACAGCATCTCTTATGTTGTCCGTTGTGCCCATCTAAATGTACAATGAGTGATTTAACTCTAGCAAATTCAAATGCTATCAAAGTAGCTAAGTTTTGGGCAGGAACTATTTGAACTTGCACGTTCTTGTGTCCATTTATAGTTTCTTTCTTCTTTTCATGTTTGTCTTTCATTTTGATGTGTAACATCTTTCCACTCGGTATCGGGATATTTTTGTGGCACTCGGTAGCTGGACATTTTTGTGGGAGTGATTTTGGAAAAGAGACGGAAGTGGATGGGACGGAAGTGCATGGGACGGAAGAGCAAGGGACGGAAACAATGAGCGCGCGGTGGCGGAGATCAGTACAACGGCGTACTGTAGGCCATGTGACTATGTGGAGTTTATTTATTTATTTATTTATTAATTAATTAATGTATTTATTTATTTATTTATTTATTTATCGTATGGCTTTTAGTGCCGGGAGTGTCCGAGGACATGTTCGGCTCGCCTGAGTCTGTAGCTGCTTCCAGCGGATACCCTAAAGGGTGAGCTACAAGTTCCGTTCAATTTCAAGTAGTTCCAACTTTCGCCACCAGATATCAATGATACCTAGTGGTGAACGTTGGAACTTTGATAGAGCGTTCTGACGAAATCTAACCTAACAAATTTTGCTTTACACAAGTTTAGTCTGTGAAAGGATCGTTTACATGCCATAAATCTATGACATGGGTCCGCCATCTTTACTTCCCCTCCGAAGGAAGGCATTCTGAAGAATTTTTAACGCTCTTAAAAATCCGACGACTTCGGCCGGGTTTGAACCCCGCTATCTTGGGCATAGCAGTTCAGCATGCTACGGACTACGCCACCCAAGCCGCGCACTATGTGGAGTGTAAATCGCATACGGTTTACCTCAAGGTTTGGAGGCCCCATTAACGAAATTCCCACAATAAATCATCTTCAAGTTGTCGTTCTTTGGTGTGAAAATATTCATTATACCATATTTGCTGAAAACAATTACGATTTATTAAATCTTTATACCTTTGCCGTATTCTTATTTAATGTAAGCACTCGATGTACTGTCGGCCATGTGGCTATGAGTAATCTATATCGCATCAACAAACACTCCATACAACGTAGGAATTTAGTATATTTACGCCGACTACCAACAATAATTTGAAACTTTGTTGGTCTAAACATATCACTGGGAGAAACATATTTAATATAACTTCCACACCCTAATTTTTAATCGTGCCTAAACTTGGCAGTGCGCTGATCGGCAAAACGAGGCCATTTTCAATATCATCGCTGGCATGAGTTCACTAACTGGCCGGTATAGAGCGCACCTCGCATCAAGTAGGCAGTGGATTGCTTCCGCCACAGCAAATAACAATAATTATGATTCATTACGGTCAGGATTTGGCACTGGAGTTTACAAGTAGTTATTTCAATAACCAACAGAGTTCACTGTCAACAAGGGAATGCGCTCCCGGGACGCACATAGTAGGATAACTTGTCACATGTTACACATCATATGCGACTACTGATTTTTTTTGTACTTCTGTCACGAATAAATAAACCACCAGGCAAATGCCGGGATGGTTCCTTTCAACAGGTCCACGACTGACTCCATCCAAAATCCCCTTCCTGACCATCTTTATTTAGACCCAAATTAGCGGTCACCTGAACGTTCGACCTGTCACCATCCGCAGTTGTAGCCTATCTGCACATAAAGTGTGTCCAGTCACCGTTCTTGCGATGGTAGAAGAATGATCCCTCACAGATTTCTGGCTAAAGCCGAACTGGGATGATAAGCGCTTAAGTTATAAAGAAATACCTATACAGTATATTTTAAAAAAATTAGAGAATATAACATTTCTAAACAGGAACTATTTCGCATTGCGTGAACCTACAACTATACAACATCCGTCGTAATAAACACGAGTGAGATTAGAGACGCACTTATATAAAAAGAGAGTGCCTTCTGTGAGGTTCGCACTCACGACCCCTGGTTTACGAGACCAGTGCTCTACCACTGAGCTAAGAAGGCTGACGGTTAATACACCAAGTGTGTATTTACACAAATAAACTGTTATATTTAGAATTTATGATTTATTGTTTACCGTATGATTCGTTTATTATTCGACTATAAATATTAGTTTTTTTATTTTTTATTTTTTTATTTTTAGACTTGTCATCTCCGTGGGATAGTGGTCAGCGTGCTCAGCTGCCACCCCGGAGGTTCGAGGTTCGATTCCCAGCTCTGCCACGAAATTGGAAAAGTGGTATGAGGACTGGAACGGGGACTACTCAGCCGCGGGTGGTCCTGATGAGTAGAGGGGGTTCGATTCCCACCTCAGCCATTCTCAAAGTGCTTTTCCGTCTCCGGGTAAATGCCAGGATGGTCCCTAACGTAAGGCCACGGCCACGGCCACCTCCTTCCTTCTTCCTTGCCTATCCTTCCCAATCTTTCCATCCCTTCCCATCCCTCATGAGGTCCTTGTTCGCTTTGCCGGTGAGGCCGCCTGGGCGAGGTGCTGATCCCACCTCCCCAGTTGTATCCCCGACCCGATGCTTCAATCTCCAGGACACTGCCCTGGATGCGGTAAAGATGGGGTCCCTCACTGAGTCCGAGGGAAAAGTTAACACCGACTAAAAAAAGGAGAGGCCAATAACCTCGCTGCTCCGCCCGTCAAAACGACAAGCTAACTGTCATAGCCTACTGCAGGAAAGGTAAAACCTCAACACACAACGTAATATAACGTGTTGGGAAACAACCATAGCCCATCCTGAGCAGAGGGTATTGTCAAGTCTACTCCAGAAAAATGGTTGGTCATTTAGGCACCTATCCCCGTCAGCCAGACAAAGTCTTTATTTTATAACTTATGTATTTTTATATTTGAATTGCAGCCAATGGCCATAGTGGGGTATTTTAATTAAACGCATATTGGCTCCCCAATGTCAAGTAGTTCCAACTTTGGCTATCAGAAATACAACTAGCGGCGAACGTTGGAACTTGATAAAGCGTTTCTAACCAAATAACCTACAAATTTAGCTTCACACTACCAATTGTAGTGGTAGGTTCTTTTAAATTCCATAAATCTATGACATGGGCTTTACTTCCCCTCCGAAGCAAGACATACTGAAGGATTTTAACGCTTCCGACGACTTCGGTCGGGTTTGAACCCGAAGTTCAGTTCAGCATGCTACCGACTGCGCCACTAAAGCCGGCTTATGTAGATTTATGGGCTAGGGTTAATGTGGTCATCATCGCCATGTACTCGGGAGTGTGCTCAAATTGTCGGAAAATCTGTGTCGCTGGTGATACTAATAATGTGTATTAAGTAAACATTAAGAATTTTGGTTTGTGGTGGCATTTGCATGGGCGAAGGGTGGAAAAGCTCAGGGAAAAGCCACAATCAGAATGGTCGGTGTCACCTTAGGGTTTATGCCCTCTAGTGGAGAATAACTTAACGTGCCCGGCTACGCTGCAGATATTGCGAAAAACAGACCAGAAGAGTGTCCTATTAGGAAACAGACTGCCAGCCTCTGGATTCGAACTTCCGATTTCCAAAACCATCTTCTAGACCAATCTGATGATCCTGATAAGTTTGTATCATTATCATTTTAACATCTGGGATTCTGAACCCTCATTTGAGCTCTATTCAAGAAAAGGAAATCGTTCCAACAAAGTTACTCGACCGTGACAGGATTCGAACCTGCAATCTTCGCATCCGAAGTCCGACGCCTTATCCGTTAGGCCACACGGTCACAAGAACACTGTCAGAAGTCCCTCGTCACTATAGCTGCGACCGTACGATTATTATTATTACGTGGTAGCCTACTTACATGGCCTAGTTACTTACTCACTGACTTACTTATTTAACTTACTCAGGGCCGTTTTTACCAACGTTAAATATCTGTTAATTCAGCAGTAAAGGTTATTTAACTTTTCACGAAGTCTTCAGCACTCAACGTTTGACATTATAAGAACCGCCATTAAATTTCTTACTTCCGCGCCATCGCATTTGCGGGAAATAAACTAATAAAGTCGCCTCCTTAGCGTAGCGGTCAGCATGGTTCGCTGCCGCCCCGGAGGTCCTGGGTTCGATTCCTGGCTCTGCCACGAAATTTGAAAAGTGGTACTGTACCCTTTTACCTACCAATACCTGTTGAATCCCTGGATAGCAGCTGGATCGTAGAACCTGAAAATGCCCCGGCTCTAAAGACCCCCCAAGTTCTACCAACAGACACAGGGATAATAGGGCCACTCGAATACCTAACAGGATGTATTAAGACTGACCAAGGCTCAGAAAAAGAAAAGACTAGCTCAAAACACGAGAATTCTTCAAAAGGAAGAATGAATCTCAAAGGTGTGGTAAACACTAAAATACCTAGCGATGGCCCCCTTAATACACCCTTCCATCACCTCTATAAAGCATCACGCAATAATTAAAACCAAGTAGTAAAGTGATTTATTGTAAGAATAAACAAGACAGAAGAATATCAATTCCGTCGATGCCACGACCAATCAAAAAAAATCTCATTGATTATATTGGATTATCTTCCAGAAAAAAAATATTACCCATTGTCACAACTAACTTTTAGCTGATTAAAATATAAGGCCTATTAATAATAACAATGATGATCAATCCCATAGGGTAAGCACTCACAAAAAGAGAAATATTATAAGACTTGAATACATTAAATTAATTTCGGTTCCTTAACGGAAATAACATCCTATACAAAAATATCCTGGTTATAATTACTAATCCTACACGACATCTTCAGTAACTTTATATGTTCTTGTTATTGAATGAAGAAATTCATATGGCCTATTTACAGAATATAATTTACACAAAATTCCAGAATAATTTCAATTATTCTCTTCCTACTGACTTGAAGTCACGACATTCCTTTCTGTTTAATATTATTTCAATTCTTGTTTTAGGGAAATTCTGCCGAACAGTTAAGCTAAGCAAAAATTAATTGTAAAGTCAGTCTTAAATAGTTATCGGTTTCCTTTTTAAACATACATCTTATGACAAAATTGTTATATTAGTTTTACTGGAAATATTTAACCGAATATCCACTCAAGATTCCCCAACAATACTGCTCGGAAAAATATTAATCTTCACACAGGCATTTTCACGATAACAGCGATAAAGTTCACAATGACCAATTATTAACCATACTAGGTTAAAACAACACCTCTCTGGGTTAAAACCCCAATCAATCTAATCCTGATTGGCACACCTAGCTCAATCCTCAACAAGAAAAATATGCTCTACAAAGCATTGCATCAATATACTTAAACACAAAGACATTACTCATAGAATATGCCTCTCTAAAGACCAATATGCACCTATAATAGGAGCCTTACTGTTATAAATCCACAATTATGCAAATCAGCTGTTTATGGTAAAAATCCTGAACTCGAAAAATATGATCCCGTAACAGATTACCAACAAAGCCCAGTGGATTTCAGAAATATTCCACCTAACTTTAAAAACTTGCCTTACATTGATTCATCACAAAATCCATAGTTCTTAAACGTATGACTTATAGTAAGTTGTCCCTGGGATTATCCTCGCAAATTTGGATGTCGTTCAAATACCCTCTTAATAGAAAAAAACTATTGCACTAAAGGCAATGATATCAATTTAATCCAGTGTTAACTTCAAAAAAAAATATATATATAAACTGTATATAACGCTGCCCAACCACACAAACTGAGGTTGTAAAGAGGTCTATAAAGATAAATTCAATCTCAAAATAAGATCCTCCCTGAATTTCCCGAACGCGAAAATGTCGATGGATTAGACCTACAGCATGGATCTAGGTTAGCAACAAAGGCTAAGCGACTAATGACCCATTAGGCAATCCATTTCGAAAATCACGCTCAGAAAACACAAGTTAAATCTGTTATAAAAAAAAAACTGAAGAAAATATAGTCCAAGGACTCGAAGTAACATTTAGAATAACTGGGTCCGAAAACTTCCTAGTATCTTAATCAAAATACGAAAAGGAAAATTCCCCTCCAAAGAATACGATAATCCAAACGAAAGTGCTTAAAGAACAATGCACTAGAATAGGAAAACTCAACCAACGTTCTCAAAAGAAAGTTGCGTTACTAAAAATGTTCTTACACAAGAAAAACTGTAAATCTTCTTCCTACATTTGCTTCTCGACAAATAAGAATGAGCATGTCAGTTTAAATACTGTAAAATACTACTGAAATTATTAATTTATTCATCAAAATTACACAAAGGATGCACTCATTTTTATGAGTCAAAATCCTGGCATCATAGAAGGTCAGTTTCGAAATGGACATCGAACCTGCACTTTCTACTGAACCATTTAAACTACAAAATCAAATATGGCAAAGTGGTATTTATAAATGTCCACGCTACACTACTGTAACAAGTTGAAGTGATCAGTACCTTTGGCGAATCTAGATGAGAAAAAAAAAGATATCGTTGGCCATAATCAGCTCCGGACCAACAGAAAGTATGCTGGACTTCAACTGGGTTTCCATAGAACGAACCAAAGTCCTCCCAGGCTCGAGCAACACCCGGTCGGTCGAAATAGTTCCAACATATCCTGGCGATATCTTCCCATACATATTCGAACACCAACGGAAGGACCGCACACAGTTTATCAACTCGTCACGACGCGAAAATGAACTCGAACCGTCACTAACAAGTTCCAATGTGAGAACGCGCGTGTGAACAAGTTCACGAGGGTCGACGCGGCCCCTCTTGACACGAGAGTCGCGTGCACACTTCATGCCAAATGAAAGTTGCCTTCGACAAGTCCCCGCTGCACCCTGCTAATGCAGTATTCTTAAATCAATTTAGCCTACCATCGTAGTGGATATAAGCTTCATATTGTCCCTTCCCCTTGACACCTTGCTTGAGAATGTACTCTTTTCAAAAAGTATAATCACAGTGAAGAGTGAATCAAATCTAGGCTGCATTTCCACGACGGTTTATATGCAGAGTTTCGTGACACATCACGGCTGAGCTCGCGGTCGTGATTATAAAAGTATCCATCCGCATGGCCCGTTAGTTGCTGTAGACACACAGTCACAGAGGTAAATTATTACATGTTTAAGACCATGTCTGAGCCCTATTAAACACGTTTCTACTTCACGTAGAATGCTTCACGAACTAGAATACACTTCAGCACGGTCACACGTTTTACAACTCCCGTTAGCTGGCGATTTTACTTTCACTGATTTCCAGCTCAACCCTCTACGCTGTCAAGTTCTATACACATTGTGCTCTGCACGAGGTCGCCTGAGTCTCACATCTGCTCCCCCCCACTCCTTCACACGTCATGACTCGATACGAAATATATCGCAGTCGAAACGTGATCAGCAGTGAGTTAACATAGCATCTTCTGTTCTTCATACTTTCTTAATAATGACTTTCTTAATAATGGCTTTCTGCCATGGAAACATACATATAGACACATGTATCTGCTTACATAAAGCGCTAAATATGCATTAATTTGTATTAATCACTCTCAGGTGAATCGATCGATATGGCGTTAGACACAGTCAACATGGTTATTATCGATGAGCTTCGGATTTCTCGTCGGAAACACGAGCTCTGCCGATCTCTTTCATGATAGCATGGCTTTTTCTCGCTGCAGACCAGCTGTTATGATCGACTTCAGAGGCAAGTTAGGAAGTTACAGGGTGTTCCCAAAATACTGTAACCATGTCTGTATTTAAGCCCTTTTATGAATAATGGTGCATTTTCCCTTTGATACCTTAAATAAAAGTCTCCTCAACTTTTATTTACACCATTCCAGGTAATCTCAGCATATGTAGCATTATTCAGTCAACACTCAGTCTATCTTCTTCACATATCTTTTCAGGTTCTTTGCATTGAAACGACCTATCATTTCTCTTTCATTTAGGCTTACTACTTCATAACAATTATTTCCGAACGACCTAGCAATCTTATAAGGTCCGTGGAAGACATAGGAAAACTTGGTGAATTGCTTCTTAGCCACATCTGCTTTCGTCGGTTTCTTGACGAGAATCATCTCGCCTACTCTCATCGGTGGCCGATATCTTTTATTTCTGATTCGTTTATGCCGCTTCTCGGCTGCATCCATCAAGCTTTCTCTAGCTGAATTAATTCTTTCTTGGACTGTAGGCTCCCTGTCCTTAGGTAGAAATCTCACGATCTCTGTCCAGGCTCTTTCTGGCCTCTTATTATGGTGAACAACCATAGGTATATCTGATAAGCTCTCATGGAATGTGGAATTCATGCATCTTTCCATGAGTGGGATGAACTTCACCCAGCTCGCATGATCCTCAGGACAGTAAATTCTCGCGAACTTGCTAATTTCTGCCATAACACGTTCCGAGACGTTAGATTCCGGATATCTGACGCTAGAAAACACGTGCTTGACACCAAGCCTAATCATGGCATTCTCAAATTCCATCGAAGTGAATTGAGCTCCGTGATCCGATAGGAGAGTTACAGGTTTTCCTGCCTTAGAAAACACACTATTTTCAAGACGACTAAGGACTTGAGCTGTAGTAGCCCTCTGCATAGGATCGAGAGTCACGTATTTAGAGAATACATCGATTGTGACTAGGAGAAACTGGTTTCCCCTAGCTCCCTTCGGGCAAGGACCGAAGATATCGCAAGCCATTAGCTCTCTCGGCCTTTCTGGAATAATGGCTCGAGGTCTCTCTTTTGATAACGCCGACGGGTATTTCCCTCGTTGGCACTCCTGGCATGATCTGATAATGGCTGCTATAGTGCCCCGCATCTTGGTCCAGGTGAATGTTTCCGATAACGTTCTAAACGTTTTGTCGACACCCCCATGGCCAATGGTGCCGTGAGCTAACCACACCAACCCATTTATCAATTTAGGAGGGACTACAATTCTAATTTTCGTCCTCTCTCGGTCAATGTATTTACAAACGACGTCATCACACACCAGGAATTTCTCAGATCGCTTCCTAGTCTGCTCGTAGTCAAGATCGGTATGGTCCATTGCACCTCTCAAAAACCTGTACATATGTCTAGTTGGGGTGTGTCTCTTCTGTGACACCGCTATCTTCTTTAGCTTCTCCAGGGTAAGTTCGTGTTCCCTCTCCAACTGTACAGTGTTAATCTCGATTTTACTAACTGGATTTCTTGAGAGTGCATCCGCGAGCAGATTATCCTTTCCAGGCTGATGCACGATAGTGGCATTGAACTGCTGGAGAAACAATGTCCACCTCGTCAGTCTGTCACTGGAAAGATCGGTTTGCATCATGAACTGAAGCGCTCTGTGATCCGTGATAATGACCACTCGATGTCCTATCAGAAGTTTCTTCCACTTTTGAAGAGCAGAGATGAATGCCAAAGCTTCGAGCTCAGAGGTGAAATAATTCTTTTCGTGTTGCTGCAGCTTTCTGCTGTGGAAGTCCAAGTAGTGCTTCCTCCCCTCCTCGTCCTTTTGATAGAGGACAGCACTAATACCTACTTTTGAAGCATCAGACTCTATGTAAAAAATCCGATCAAACTCAGGATATTCCAGCTTAACACAATTTTGGAGCATGAGCTTGGCCTCTTCAAATGCCCTATTCGTGTCCTCTGTCCATTTCCATTTATTATTTTTCTTTAATGCTTCATACAAAGGGGCCATAGTAGTAGAATATCCCGGACAGTGGCTACTCAAGAACTGGCACATGCCCAGAAACTCACGGAGCTGCTTTACCTTTGCGGGACGAGGGAATCTTGAAATGGCGTCTATCTTCTTCAAGTTTGGGTGATACCCAAACTGATCAATAGTATGGCCTAGGAACTTGATAGACTCGTGCATGAATTGACACTTATGCATGTTGACCTTAATATTGGCCTCTCTTAAATTCTCGAATAGCTGTTTCAAGTGCACAAGATGTTCTTGAACATTCGCTGAAGAGATTATCAAGTCATCGATATAGCAGATAACGTTACGTTTCACGCTTTCCGTTAATTTGCTATCAAGGGCTCTGATCAAAGCCGGACCGCTGTTCACCATTCCAAAAGGAACGCGACAGAAAACATACGTGGTCTGATCGAATAAGAATCCGGTGTATTGCCGGCTATCTTCCTCCAGCTCTACTTGATAAAAGGAAGCGGTCAGGTCTAGGACGCTGAAACACGCTTTACCTTTGAACTTTTTCAAAAGTTCTCTAATTTTTGGTGGACGGTCAGTTTCTAACATGATTCTCGTGTTGATCTTCCTAGCGTCTAAACAAAGCCTCAATTGTCCGTTCGCTTTCTTTACCACGGTTACTGGATTCAAATACGAAGAAGCCTGTTTTTTTATTATACCATCTCTCTCCATTTTATCTATGATCTCTTTGACCTCATCATGGTATTTTTCTGGGATAGGATAAAGCTTGGCTTGATAAGGGGATTCGTCTATTAGCCTAATCTGGTACTTGAAGTCTCTAATCAAACCAGGTTTATCATCGAAGATGTCCGCAAACTGACAAATCAAGTCGTCAAATTCTTCTTTCACATTTTTAAATCCCTCGGCTTTCAAGGTATATTGTTCCCTCACTTGCTCAGTTTCTTCAACTACGTGATCTAGGATTTCCATTCTAGGGATATCTCTATTAATTTCGTTTCCATCCATTTCCTCCATCACTACATCCTCTATACTTTCTTCCTTGAATCTTATTATTCCTTTGTCCATGTCGATGATTGCTCTAGCTTGAGTAATAAAATCGATGCCTAGTATGACGTCAAAATTAATATTCTTAACGACTATAAAAATATGTTCATAACTTCTCTCATTGATCCAGAATTTCATTAGAATCTGCACTTTGCATTTCATAGTTTTATCCTTAAATATCCCACGAATTTTTGTTGGAGATGCTGGAAGAATGGTAAATTGATTTTCTGGTTTCAATCTCTCAAAACAGTCCTCGTCAACTATAGAGATCATAGCACCTGTGTCCATCAAGGCTTTACAATGTTGTAGACCAATTAGTATATCAATAACGGGAAGTTCAACTATCCTTCCTCTCGGTTTCGTTTCTGGTTCAAATAGAAGGTCTTCGTCAGTAGCTTCAAATATTTCAAAAATCGTGATATCAGAGGAATGCGTGGCAACGTCAGTTATTAATTTCGCCCGGAAATTGGCGTTTTTTTTTCTCGATCCGGAGCTCTTTCTGAACTCCGACCTTCCCTGCTAGTACTGGGTTGTGAATTATCTAGATTTTCATCCTTTCTTTCCTTCGATTTTCTTCGTCCAACCTCCGTGGACTTATCTCGCCCTCTCTTGAGCCTCTCCTGTTGCACTTTTTTATCGGACGCCTCCGTTCGATAATTGTTGTATCTTGAGTACCCTTGATTTTGTCTATTATCTCCGTTGTCTCGGGTATCTCTATCATTCCTATTATATCTGTTATCTCTATTGTCTCGGGTATCTCTATCATTCCTATTGTATCTGTTATCTCTATTGTCTCGGGTATCTCTATCATTCCTATTATATCTGTTATCTCGATTATTTTGATCATATCTGTAATTCCTATCATAAGG
Organism: Meconema thalassinum; assembly: GCA_946902985.2. Lineage (NCBI taxonomy): Eukaryota > Metazoa > Arthropoda > Insecta > Orthoptera > Tettigoniidae > Meconema > Meconema thalassinum. The sequence continues at coordinate 138,378,644 of OX336400.1, forward strand.
CGTTTCTCGATGATCATTCCGGTCTCGATCATTATCTCTTCGATAAAAATTTCTCTCCTCGTAGCGACGTTGCCAAGGCCTCTCCTGGGCGTCCCTACGTTGGTTTTCCCATCTCCTCTCTTCCTGATGGGTATTTCTAATAGGACCTATTCTATCATCTCTTCTTTGTTCGAAACGATCCGTCTGCTGTGTACGGTTCATCATTACCGCGTTTACAACTTTCGATTCCTGCCTGGCATTTTTGACTATAGTAGGTTGCGTCATCATACTCATGTGATCTAATCGACGTAACAGGTCATCTAACGACGTTAAAGACGATACTCCGGAAGAAATAATTGATTTCCTTACTTCCGCAGGCAATTGACGTGAGATAGCTTCAAGGAGTTCTTCCTGTGTTAACGGCGGCTGAAGAAAACGGAGTTTTGCTAACTGACACGCAAAGTATTCAGCGTAGCTGGTTGGTCCTGTACTGGAGTACTTGCGTGAATAGACTTCTGATCTCACATTCTGTTGGACCTCGATCGACCAAAATCTTTGTATGAAGGCTTCCGAAAACTGCTCAAAGTTGTCAAATGTGTAACGAAAAGCCCTGAACCATTGTAACGGAGCATCGGTGAGAAACCTTTCCACCATACGTAGCTCACGCTCACGTGGCACATGTGACTCCAAAAAGTAATCTCTTAATGTCCTGACAAATTCGATTGGTGTCATTCCATCCAAATTGCTAAACTTCCTAGGTTTGTCATCAAAATTTCGTATTATGGTTACATTCGGTGTCCTTTCCGATGATTTCGAAGTATAGTCACCCACGCCTACGTTGGGGTTCGGAGAACTAAAAGTTTCCCTGCTTGTTCGAATGGGACTCGAATGTTCCATTTGACTGAGCCGAACGTTGGGTTCGTTGTTGGAAGATTCCTGTATCATCCTTTCCCTACCATCAGGTACTATCACTTCAGGTTGTTCAACTAGAACTCGAAAATCGGACTGTAAAAGTGATCGCAATTGATCTTTTAGAGTATCTAAACTGATATGCCCCTCTAGATTAATTTGCTCGAGACCCTTTCTAATTTCATTAATCTCGGAAGTTTTCTTCTCCCTGACCTCATTTAACTCTATCTTACTTTGGTCGACTTTAGTTTCAACATTGTTAATACGCTTCTCTAAATCGGATATGTTATTAACCTGAGTATTTTGAATTCCATCCATTCTTTTGCTTAGATCTTCCCTAACATTTATTATGTCTTTGCTAGTAGTTGCAAGACCAGTGGCAAGTTTAGATTCTAACTTAGATTTCTCAACTTTAAAACATTCCTCATTAATTTTCATAATATCTTGACGAAATGTTACAATATTATCACTTATGATCCCTTTCAAATCGATGTCAAAATCATCCCTGAGAAGTTTCGTATGATCAGTGACTTGAGCTCGGAGTGTCCCCATTTCACATTTCAACTGTTCCAGGCTATTCTGGGTCTGATTAGTGTCATGGGAAAACTGCAGCTGAAGTGCTTCTAAATTTTTTTTACTGAGCTTCACACTCTTTTCAAAGTCTAGTCTAATCTCAACTTGAAATTCTTTATTAGATTTTTCTAGCTCCATTAACTTAACCTCTGTCTGATTTTGACTAGATTCGATTTTTCGGACCTCTAGCTCCATTTTATTTTGACTGGATTCTATTAATCCCACATCTGTTCTTAAATCATTGATTTGGGATTGCATAATCCTTACATTAGAGTTTACATCCTTTACAGTTTCCTCAATTCCCCTTTGACTAGTCTGAATATTGTTAAGATCTGTTTGGATTGATGTTTGACTAGTTTGCATTGAAGTTTGACTAGTTTGCATATTGTTAAGATCTGTTTGGATTGATGTTTGACTAGTTTGGATTCTTTCTTGGGCAACCTGTACCAGGCCAACATTAGCCCGTAATGTACTGATATCTAGTTGAGTTTTTCTATTATCATCCTGGATATCTTCGATATTAGATTCTACACTGGTAACCTTCTTTTCTACCCTTTTAGAACTGTCATTGATAGCCTTCAAGGAGGATTGCATAGTATCAATTTCCCCCCTGATGCCTTCAGCAACTGCACCCTGATTTTGAATAACAGTTTCAGACATATGGTCTAATGCAGATCTAGTTTGGACCTTAATATTTTCAATGTCCTGATTCAAATTGTCCATTTTATGTTGAAGAATTTCAAACATCTTCTTAACGTCACCAACAGTCACCATATTACCTTCAGACATGCTTCACTACACTTCACAAGAAATAAGAATACCACACCAACAAAGCACAGCGAGAACATCTACAAACAACCACCATTTACCATATATGCTCATTCTTATTGTCTGGCGTTACCTTAAAATAAACTTATGTCTAAACACAAAGTGCCCCATTTCATTTGGGATCGACCATATACAAGTGCGTGTTGGTTTATATCGGTGAAGGTCTATGATTCTACCATTACTTAAATTTTAAATTTACTACAAATACTTCTATTTTTAATGATGTCAGCAATGATCATCAGCCGGAAACAAGTAGAACAAATTATTAACAAAGCGTGTGGCACCACTCCAATACATAAAATAAAATAAAAATTAATAATGGTTGCAATACCACTTGTGGGTCAAGTAGCTCGAGTATCCTCGTAATTGCTTTGTTCCATAGGAATTCCAATAGTTCGTGCCAAAATATTGGTTCACCATTATTTTATCGCCTTGATTCATAGTCACACAAGAAACACGGTGTTCCAATTCGCGATCTGTGTTACATGATCATAAAACTAATTTCCACTTTGTACTTTCAGTTTCAATTTTGGCAGAATTATGGCATTCAACTCCCTGGTATTCGCTCTGGTATTCCAGTTTTTCGAAGCCCCTGAGCTGGGCGCCACCTAATGTACCCTTTTACCTACCAATACCTGTTGAATCCCTGGATAGCAGCTGGATCGTAGAACCTGAAAATGCCCCGGCTCTAAAGACCCCCCAAGTTCTACCAACAGACACAGGGATAATAGGGCCACTCGAATACCTAACAGGATGTATTAAGACTGACCAAGGCTCAGAAAAAGAAAAGACTAGCTCAAAACACGAGAATTCTTCAAAAGGAAGAATGAATCTCAAAGGTGTGGTAAACACTAAAATACCTAGCGATGGCCCCCTTAATACACCCTTCCATCACCTCTATAAAGCATCACGCAATAATTAAAACCAAGTAGTAAAGTGATTTATTGTAAGAATAAACAAGACAGAAGAATATCAATTCCGTCGATGCCACGACCAATCAAAAAAAATCTCATTGATTATATTGGATTATCTTCCAGAAAAAAAATATTACCCATTGTCACAACTAACTTTTAGCTGATTAAAATATAAGGCCTATTAATAATAACAATGATGATCAATCCCATAGGGTAAGCACTCACAAAAAGAGAAATATTATAAGACTTGAATACATTAAATTAATTTCGGTTCCTTAACGGAAATAACATCCTATACAAAAATATCCTGGTTATAATTACTAATCCTACACGACATCTTCAGTAACTTTATATGTTCTTGTTATTGAATGAAGAAATTCATATGGCCTATTTACAGAATATAATTTACACAAAATTCCAGAATAATTTCAATTATTCTCTTCCTACTGACTTGAAGTCACGACATTCCTTTCTGTTTAATATTATTTCAATTCTTGTTTTAGGGAAATTCTGCCGAACAGTTAAGCTAAGCAAAAATTAATTGTAAAGTCAGTCTTAAATAGTTATCGGTTTCCTTTTTAAACATACATCTTATGACAAAATTTTTATATTAGTTTTACTGGAAATATTTAACCGAATATCCACTCAAGATTCCCCAACAATACTGCTCGGAAAAATATTAATCTTCACACAGGCATTTTCACGATAACAGCGATAAAGTTCACAATGACCAATTATTAACCATACTAGGTTAAAACAACACCTCTCTGGGTTAAAACCCCAATCAATCTAATCCTGATTGGCACACCTAGCTCAATCCTCAACAAGAAAAATATGCTCTACAAAGCATTGCATCAATATACTTAAACACAAAGACATTACTCATAGAATATGCCTCTCTAAAGACCAATATGCACCTATAATAGGAGCCTTACTGTTATAAATCCACAATTATGCAAATCAGCTGTTTATGGTAAAAATCCTGAACTCGAAAAATATGATCCCGTAACAGATTACCAACAAAGCCCAGTGGATTTCAGAAATATTCCACCTAACTTTAAAAACTTGCCTTACATTGATTCATCACAAAATCCATAGTTCTTAAACGTATGACTTATAGTAAGTTGTCCCTGGGATTATCCTCGCAAATTTGGATGTCGTTCAAATACCCTCTTAATAGAAAAAAACTATTGCACTAAAGGCAATGATATCAATTTAATCCAGTGTTAACTTCAAAAAAAAATATATATATAAACTGTATATAACGCTGCCCAACCACACAAACTGAGGTTGTAAAGAGGTCTATAAAGATAAATTCAATCTCAAAATAAGATCCTCCCTGAATTTCCCGAACGCGAAAATGTCGATGGATTAGACCTACAGCATGGATCTAGGTTAGCAACAAAGGCTAAGCGACTAATGACCCATTAGGCAATCCATTTCGAAAATCACGCTCAGAAAACACAAGTTAAATCTGTTATAAAAAAAAAACTGAAGAAAATATAGTCCAAGGACTCGAAGTAACATTTAGAATAACTGGGTCCGAAAACTTCCTAGTATCTTAATCAAAATACGAAAAGGAAAATTCCCCTCCAAAGAATACGATAATCCAAACGAAAGTGCTTAAAGAACAATGCACTAGAATAGGAAAACTCAACCAACGTTCTCAAAAGAAAGTTGCGTTACTAAAAATGTTCTTACACAAGAAAAACTGTAAATCTTCTTCCTACATTTGCTTCTCGACAAATAAGAATGAGCATGTCAGTTTAAATACTGTAAAATACTACTGAAATTATTAATTTATTCATCAAAATTACACAAAGGATGCACTCATTTTTATGAGTCAAAATCCTGGCATCATAGAAGGTCAGTTTCGAAATGGACATCGAACCTGCACTTTCTACTGAACCATTTAAACTACAAAATCAAATATGGCAAAGTGGTATTTATAAATGTCCACGCTACACTACTGTAACAAGTTGAAGTGATCAGTACCTTTGGCGAATCTAGATGAGAAAAAAAAAGATATCGTTGGCCATAATCAGCTCCGGACCAACAGAAAGTATGCTGGACTTCAACTGGGTTTCCATAGAACGAACCAAAGTCCTCCCAGGCTCGAGCAACACCCGGTCGGTCGAAATAGTTCCAACATATCCTGGCGATATCTTCCCATACATATTCGAACACCAACGGAAGGACCGCACACAGTTTATCAACTCGTCACGACGCGAAAATGAACTCGAACCGTCACTAACAAGTTCCAATGTGAGAACGCGCGTGTGAACAAGTTCACGAGGGTCGACGCGGCCCCTCTTGACACGAGAGTCGCGTGCACACTTCATGCCAAATGAAAGTTGCCTTCGACAAGTCCCCGCTGCACCCTGCTAATGCAGTATTCTTAAATCAATTTAGCCTACCATCGTAGTGGATATAAGCTTCATATTGTCCCTTCCCCTTGACACCTTGCTTGAGAATGTACTCTTTTCAAAAAGTATAATCACAGTGAAGAGTGAATCAAATCTAGGCTGCATTTCCACGACGGTTTATATGCAGAGTTTCGTGACACATCACGGCTGAGCTCGCGGTCGTGATTATAAAAGTATCCATCCGCATGGCCCGTTAGTTGCTGTAGACACACAGTCACAGAGGTAAATTATTACATGTTTAAGACCATGTCTGAGCCCTATTAAACACGTTTCTACTTCACGTAGAATGCTTCACGAACTAGAATACACTTCAGCACGGTCACACGTTTTACAACTCCCGTTAGCTGGCGATTTTACTTTCACTGATTTCCAGCTCAACCCTCTACGCTGTCAAGTTCTATACACATTGTGCTCTGCACGAGGTCGCCTGAGTCTCACATCTGCTCCCCCCCACTCCTTCACACGTCATGACTCGATACGAAATATATCGCAGTCGAAACGTGATCAGCAGTGAGTTAACATAGCATCTTCTGTTCTTCATACTTTCTTAATAATGACTTTCTTAATAATGGCTTTCTGCCATGGAAACATACATATAGACACATGTATCTGCTTACATAAAGCGCTAAATATGCATTAATTTGTATTAATCACTCTCAGGTGAATCGATCGATATGGCGTTAGACACAGTCAACATGGTTATTATCGATGAGCTTCGGATTTCTCGTCGGAAACACGAGCTCTGCCGATCTCTTTCATGATAGCATGGCTTTTTCTCGCTGCAGACCAGCTGTTATGATCGACTTCAGAGGCAAGTTAGGAAGTTACAGGGTGTTCCCAAAATACTGTAACCATGTCTGTATTTAAGCCCTTTTATGAATAATGGTGCAGTACGAGGACTGGAACGGGGTCTACTCAGCCTCGGGTGGCCCAAATGAGTAGAGGGGGTTCGATTCCCCCTCAGCCATCCTCGATGTGGTTTTCCGTGGTTTCCCACTTCGTCTTCGGGAAAATGCCGGGATGGTACCTTCTTCAAGGTCACGGCCGCCTCCTTCCCTCTCCCTTGCCTATCCATCCTCACCATCCCTTACCTTCCCTCATGAGGCCCCTGTTAGCTTTGCAGGTGAGGCCGCCTGGGCGAGGCGCCAATCCCACCTCACCAGTTGTATCCCTTCCGATTCGATGTTCCCAGCTCTAGGACACTGCCCGTAGAGGCGGTAGTGGTGAGTTCCCTCGCTGAGTCCGTGGGTTCCACCAACCTGGAGGGTAAATAAAAGATTCCGATCTTCTTAATACTATATTCAACTTTCATTATAAAAACGTTGCAAATATTCTGAGTATGTCCATGATTAATAATGCGGAATAACTACAATATTAGTAATTATATCGCTTTTTTTCCGCTATCGTTTTACCCTCCAGGATCGGCTTTTCCCACGGACTAAGCGAGGGATTCCACATCTACCGCCACAGAGGGCAGTGTCCTGGAGCTTGAGACTCTGAGTCACGGATACAACTGGGTTGTGTGACCAGCACTACGCCCAGGCGGCCTCACCTGCAAAGCGAACAGGGGATGGGAAGAGTGGCCGTGGCCTTACAGTAGGTACCATCCCGGCATTTGCCCGAATACGAAGTGGGAAACTACGGAAAGTCACTTCCACTACATAAAGAACCTCCTCCACTCATTTGGGCTACCCGAGGCTGAGTAGACCCCGTTCCAGTCATCATACAACTTTTCAAATTTCGTGGCAGAGTCGGGAATCGATCCCAGGATCTCCGGGGCGGCAGCTATCCATTCTGACCGCTACGCTACGGAGGCGACTAGTAATTATAACTCTAAATCATCTTCTAATTGTACTCGTTATCACCTCCCACTTTGTCACTCCTTCCAAAGCATCAGCCAATCACCCCGGAAGGTAAAACGACCGAGAAAAAAAGAGGATAAAAGAAAATGTACCCAGAACTACTACATAACATCCGTCGTAATAAACACGAGTGAGATTAGAGACCCAGTTATATAAAGAGACAGTGCCTCCTGTGAGGTTCGAACTCACGACCCCTGGTTTACGAGGCCAGTGCTCTACCACTGAGCTAAGAAGGCTGGCACTTAATTCATCAATGCAATAGTATTTACCCAACTTAGTTTTGAATTACCGACAGTAGGGGCTACGCTGGCTAAAGTACAGCGTTAGGTCATGGGGCCAAGCTCTCTGCTGACTCGGTAGACGCTTGGGTTCGAGCCCCACCGTCGGCCGTCCTTGAAATGGATTTCCGTGGTTTCCTATTTTCAACACCAGGCAAATGCTGGGATGGTACCTACTGACAGGCCATGGCCGCTTCCTACCATATCCTTGCTCAGTTTCATTCATCCTCTTCCATTCCATCTCTCATCCCAACGCGCAGGTCGCCCACGGGCGTCGACTAGAAGGGCGGGCATCAATTCCGCTCGGAAATTCCAGTCAGGTAGCCAGGGTTACCTTAATTCCGCTCGGTCCTCCAAGGGACCAAAAATAAGTTCCTCACATCCGCTCAGGCTTTGACAAGGGGTCGGCAAAGGGATTATCCCCAATGACGTAAACAAATGTCATACTCATAATCCTCCTGCTCGCATACCAAGGGCCGGGTCAAACACCTTATGCAGGGCATGGGTGAATTCTTGAATGCAGTTTATTTTTCCGTTCTAGGCTGGAAAACAGTATTTTCAGCATCCGCAGCTGATATCGAAAGTATTTTTAGGTACAAATTATACACATATTATTATCTAAATTTAATTTAATAATGTCTGACTAGGTTAAAAAACATACAAACATTTAATTATGCACATGTTAAAAACAATGTATAAAATTTGAAGAAAAAATAGATATCTTGGCAGACCTATTTAAAAGAATATTATGATTAATTTTAAATCACTTGTATTTTCTGCCAAACACTTTATACCTGATTTAACGAATGAGCGGACTTGAAATCAGAGCGGTTGACCAAAGGCACAACAATGTCTTGCGAACACCACCACGCCATCGGTCAAACGCTTTGAAGTCAAGTCCGCTCATTCGTTAAATCAGATATAAACATAATACATAAAGAGCTAGATATTAATCACTATTGTTAAATAAAAATATGGACTGGAAATGCGCTGCAGAAGGTGTTTGACCCGGCCCTTGGTATGCGAGCAGGAGGGTTATGGCATTTGTTAACGTCATTGAGGATAACCCTTTTGCCGACCCCTTGTCAAAGCCTGAGCGGAGTTGAGGAACTTATTTTTGGGTCCCTTGGAGGACCGAGTGGAATTAAGCAAAATCGAGTGGAATTGATGTTCGACAGACTAGTAAGACCTGCACTCGGCCTCTCAGAGGGTTACACGACATTTAAAAAAAAACAGCAACAACCTTTTGAATTTTTGAATCTTTGTATCCCCCGACCCGATGTTTCAAGCTCCAGGACACTACCTTAGAGGTGGTAAAGGTGGGATCCCTCGCTGAGACTGAGGGAGAAACCAACCCTGGAGGGTAAACCGACTAAAAATATAGAAAAATAAGGCAGATGGCTCCACTGTTGCTGTACCGCCCCTCAAAAGGACAAGATATCTGTCATAGCCTACAGCAGGAAAGGTAAAACCTCAACACACAGCGTAATATAACGTGTTGGGGATCAGCCCTAGCCCATCCTGAGTGCAGGGTATTCATAAGTCTACTCCAGAAAAATGTTTGGTCATTTAGGCACCTATCCCCGTCAGCCAGACAAAGTCTTTATTTTATAACTTATGTATTTTTATATTTGAATTGCCACCAATAACCATAGCAGGGTATTTTAATTCAACGCCCGTTGGCTCCCCAATTTCAAGTAGTTCCAACTTTGGCTACCAGAGGTGCAACTAGCGGCGAACGTTGGAACTTGATAAAGCGTTTCTAACCAAATAACCTTCAAATTTAGCTTCACACTACCAATTGTAGTGGTAGGTTCTTTTAAATTCCATAAATCTATGACATGGGCTTTACTTCCCTCCGAAGCAAGACATACTGAAGGATTTTAACACTTCCGACGACTTCGGTCGGGTTTGAACCCGAAGTTCAGTTCAGCATGCTACCGACTGCGCCACTAAAGCCGGCTTATGTAGATTTATGGGCTAGGGTTAATGTGGTCATCATCGCCATGTACTCGGGAGTGTGCTCAAATTGTCGGAAAATCTGTGTCGCTGGTGATACTAATAATGTGTATTAAAGTAAACATTAAGAATTTTGGTTTGAGGTAGCATTTGCATGGACGAAGTGTGGAAAAGCTTAGGTGAAAAGCCACAATCAGAATGGTCGGTGTCACCTACCCGATACCTCAATTCTTATCTAGAACACCTCCGGTACTTTACTGCGAGAGCTTAACGCTCAAACAGTCTTTCACCTCCCTATAAAGGCTTCCAAAATGATTGTATATTGAATTTCAGGGCCCAGCAATTAAAACTCAGCAACTGTTCTAGGTTTACGCCGTGTTTTGTGCGGGGTTTCATTGGCCGTGAAAGGCAAAATACCAACATTATTGAAATAAGTTTGCCCAATTCTGCAGTAAGATTGATTATGAAAAATAAATAAACTAATGTGACAGTCGGTAGTCTGTCAATTTGGGTTACTGATCATGGTAAAAAAAAGGCAAAAAGCAGATAAATATTGGCCAACAAAAATATTCAGTTAACAAAAACAAATCTATAAACAGTAAGAAAGCATACCGTGCAAAGTAGAAGGCACTATAACATTATAAAACAGCGTATGGATCCAAATACTCACATACAATAACCGGCACTACGAGAATAAAATTAGACTCAAAATCACGCCTCGTTTCAGACCCCACAAACCACCTCTATAAATAAAAGAGTTCATGTAGGGACTAACATAGACTAACATAGCTCGGCGTTGATCGTGTTTTATAGCACAAATTTAAGTTTTACTCGCTATCCGTTGGAGATACACGAAAAGTGATAAGGACCTTTCGGATAGAAAATTAAATTTTAAACCCCAAATATGCCATCAAAAGTTCGCTATTTCTTAGCGTTCTCTTTTTATTTGAAACGGAAATATGAAATTTTGAAACCAAAGGGTGTAGTGACGTTACCAAAATGGTCACCATTTTTAAATAGTTCAAAATATCGAAATCAAAACTATCCTATATGTTAACCAGGTAAATCAGATACTTCCATGCAAAATTCCATTTAAAACGGACCAGTGGTTCTTGCTTGATTGAGTAACACACAGACACACACCATCTTTTTTATATATTAGTATGGATTAAGTATTTCACATTGCCTTAGTGCACCAAGCCACACCCTGGCTAATTAAGAATTTCAAATGGTATTCACCCAACACCCCTAAACCAAATGCTGCCAGGTCACTCGCATCAGGGATATAGCTATAAAGCCCCCGGGCTGAAAGGCTATAATGTTCGCTGACTTTGCACGCTGGGCTCGATTCGATCTCAGACTCCAGCGTAAACTTCTACTATCGAACATTCCACAAACTGAAATCGTATCTATGGATAATTTTACAATCTGTACTAAAGATAACATTTTGTTAATCTCTCCAAACAGTAGATCTCTTGTCCCTTGTAAGCCTTGTTTTTGACAAAAGATAATATGTCCATAAATGCTATTTTATTTGCAACCTGGAAGTTTCAAAACAACTTGTTCATGTATTCAGAAAACCATTTTGTTAGGTAAACATGTGAAGAATATTTCCCAGTCGACAATCAGAGCCATTTATTCTTTAAAAAAATCAACACTGTCTCCAGAGGGAAAGCAACAAACGCCAAATGGACGAAACTAGTCAGGAAAGACCTTGGACAATTGAATATTGACCCCAGTAACATCTACGACAGGAATAAATACAGACTAGCGGGCCCGTGCGAGAAATCTCACATGTTCATAAACCACACTTTCCCCAATAGGTTTATGATGAGAGACTTCAGGAGAAAGGTAATGTTATTCTTTCAACCAAATGATTATAGAACACTATTTACATTTCAGTTTGAATTCCAAGTTCTACGTTCCCTAACTTAAGAAGGCAATCACTGAAAATTGGATCATCATAACACTCACCGGTTATACGATATTTATGATATTAAATGATTTGAGTACTCATTCCTCTGATTTACTGTTTCTGAAATCCATGCAAAATGATAAAGGAAATACCTCAGAATGTTAAAATGACATGAAACAGGCGTCACAGCGGTCAAAATGTGAAGTGGAGAGCAATTATGGAGTGTATTTTCCTACAGAAACAGTATCAGCAAATCGCTTACTTCGTAATTTTTTTAAAAGTCATCTCTTAAAGAAATTATAGATATTTATGAAATTAGAGTGCAATTCGTCACTGCTAATGTCTATTCTCTTTCATTTGAATGCTCATTTGTCACGATCGGTCGCTTATGAGCGTCGCAAGAGGGATCTATACTACTGAAATAATATATACTAGCGGACCCGTGCGAGAAATCTCGCATGTTCATAAGCCACAGTTTCCGCAATAGATTTATAATAAGAGACTTAAGGAGGAAGGTTGTTATATTTATATTTGAACCAAATGATTATAGAACATTATTTACGTTTCAGACTTTCCTACGGCCAAAATGCAAACTGAACAGCAATGATGTCGCGTATTTTCCTACAGCAACAGTATTTGCAAATCACACACTTCTTACAAAAATTGATATTTATGAAATTAGAATGCAATTCGTCACTGCTAATTTCATGTGTGTGCTGAGTCCATTGATTGACAGCTTAGCCGTAACACTCACCGGTTATTCGATATTTATGAAATTATACGATTCGAGTACCAACTCATTCCTTTAAATTACTGTTTCTGAAATCCATGCAAAATGATAAAGGAAAGACCTCAGAATGATAAAATGACATGAAACATGCGTCACAGCGGCCAAAATGTGAAGTGGACAGCAATTATGGAGCGTATCTTCCTGCGGCATTAGTATCTGCAAATCGCACACTTCGTACAGTTTTAAAAAAGTCATTTTTAAAGAAATTATAGATATTTATTAAATTAGAGTGCAATGCGTCACTGGTAATGTATATTTTCTTTCATTGGAATGCTCATTTTTCATGATCGGTCACTTGTGGGATCTATACTACTGAAATAATATATATGATGATTAGAACATCAGCCTCTCTCCAGTCACTAACAGCAAAAGCAGTGCTTCCAGGAGTAGGTGTGAAATGGACTCAGGAGCGGAAGGACATTCACAGCGCCAGAATGAAGGAATACTGGGCTAAGATGAAAGCTACGAAGGTGGATCAAAACGTTAGTTGCACTAACGCGCTAAAGCAGTGCGCTGTGTGTCGCATACGTGGGCACAGCGGAGAAAGGGACAGACACTGCCCACACGTCTGTTAGGCTGGTCGCTGTGGTGTCTCGTCTTGTATGGTGTGAATAGCGGCCAAATTTAATGGCGCGTCGACTGGACGTTCACTCCTAATATGAGGTGCGTGCGACAGTCCGATTCCTATGGGCCAAAAGGAAGAATTGCACTGACATTCATCGTGAAATTAGTGCTGTGTATGGGGAGCGGGCCATTTCCCGGCAAGGGATCGTAAAGTGGTGTCAGCAATTCGAAGCCGGACGCACGGATATCACGGAAGAATATCGCGAGGGCAGGCACCGGTTGCGTAAAGCGATTCAAGATAAGCGCCGGGGGAAATTGAGCGCCGGTGTGATTTTGATGCACGATAACGCAACACCTCACAAGGCCCGCCAAACGAGCGAACTGCTGCAGCGTTTCAAGTGGGAGGTCAGGCAACATCCACCCTACTGCCCGACCTAGCGCCATGTGACTTTCATCTGTTCGGTAAGGTCAAAACGGAGCTCGGTGGTCGACGTTTCCATACCGATGAGGTGAAGGCCGCTGTCTCCGTGTGGTTGCAGAAAGCTGGAGGAACTTTCTATGTATCCGGCATCGACAAGTTGGTTGTGCGTTCGCAGAAATGTTTGGAGTCTCTTGGAAACTAAGTGGAAAAGTGACGTTACATTGTATATCGTTATTGGCGTGTTGCTGTTGTAAAGGTGGTGTAATAAATGGCCATAACTGGGAAGTGCAACTTATTTTTTGATCTGCACTCGTACAAGAGATAAGAACCAGGCGGTCCTCAACCGGCCCAAACGGAACTAAAAAAACTTTCAATTAGTATAAGATTAACATTGTATTCGTAATTTTAAATTTTACCCAGACAGATGGTATATTGGCTTTCACGGCCAGTGAATTAAAACTCAGCAATTTTTCACTTGACGTTACAGAGAGGACACGTGGCTTTGAGTCAGTGAACAGCAACGGAGAGAGTCGAATGGCTTTGGCTTTGACCGCCATTTTGATACCGGGTATAGTTATAAATGTTCACCCGGCCGAAGTTGTCGGATTTTTTAAGAGCGCTAAACATCTTTCAGTATGCCTTCCTTCGGAGGGGAAGTAGAGCCGGTGGTCCTTTGTCATAGATTTATGGCATGTAAACGATCCTTTCACAGACTAAACTTGTGCAAAGCTAAATTTTTACATTATATTTCGTCGGAACCCTCTATCAAAGTTCCAACGTTCACCACTAGATATCATTAATAACTGGTAGCGAAAGTTGGAACTACTTGAAATTGAACGGAACTTGTAGCTCACCCTAAGGGTGTCCGCTGGAAGCAGCTACAGACTCAGGCGAGCCGAACATGTCCTCGAACACTCCCGGCACTAAAAGTCATAGGCCTACGATAAATAAATAATTAAACCTCGTAGGATTTCACCAAGTCGCCTCCGTAGCGTAGCGGTCAGCATGCTTAGCTGCCGCCCCGGATGTCCTGGGTTCGATTCCCGGCTCTGCCACGAAATTTGAAAAGTGGTATGAGGACGGGAACGAGGTCTACTCAGCCTCGGGTGGTCCAAATGAGTAGAGGGGGTTCGATTCCCACCTCAGCCATCCTCGAAGTGGTTTTCCGTGGTTTCCCACTTCGTCTTCGGGCAAATGCCAGGATGGTACTGCCCCCGTAATTGAATAATGTAGAGACCATGGTGGCTATATTTGAAATTATAATTAGAGTTATGCCTGTCATAGTTATGACGTGGGTAGTCATGACGTAAGCATGGATGACGTAAATGTTATGCCAGCAAGCTACTTGAGCTGAGATTCTCAGTGACGTCATGCTTTTAGTCGAGAATGTTCCAAGATGTACGACGCAGTCGCAGGAAACGAGGAATTCGGCTGAGGAAGAAACTATGCTATTGGAGGAGAGGCATGAACCAATGAACGATAGTTTCAAGGAAGACGGAGATTGCTGAAACTATGGTATTTTTATTACTTTTGGAATGCAGAATTGTGGAAATCCATTTGCAGTAAAAGCATCGATTTGGAATTTTGGTGAAATTTATTTTCAGTTTTTGAATTTTGAAAATCCGTCATGTATTAACGAAGTTGGAACTTTTAGCGATGACGCAGTATCACGCTTTGGAAGGGATGGTAACGCCCCTCGTGAAGTTAATAAAAGGGCTTGCGCAGAAGAGAGGAGACTCTTTCGTTCTCTGATTATTCTGAGATCTCATTCTCAGATCATCGAAGTATATTTGTGAAAGTTCTTTTCTTATACATTCATTATAGTGATACGTCGAAGTGAACAGCAGTGAAAAGAATCGTCTTTATAACGCGTGGCGAGGCCACTATATTAACGAGATCCAAGTCAAACTAGGTGAAGTTGAAACGGACCTTAGAAAGCTTCTACAAGTTTAGCTTCGAACAGTTAGCGGTCTCCGATAAGCTAATTGCATTGTGCTGTGCTTCATAAAGTAATAGAGAAAAGCTGAACAATTTCGACCGATTAGTTCGAAAGATATTAGCAGTTTTATACGACTGAGAAAAGTGATTATCTCGCCACAAGAGAAGCACTTTTGTATACCCAGAATCAACGCAACGGCTGACGCTGCGAGTGGAATAGAAAGACTTCAGATTGCTTGGTTACAGAACATTACAGTATAATGGAGCAATTAAATACGGCAGTTTGTTCTTCTAACACTACAACCGAAGAGCAGATGGAAGGCTAAGGGCTTATTGCAATTGGGACATACTTCAACGGAGTAAGATAGCGACATGGAACTTCGCTAATTGCTATTCCACACAAGCGAACATGCGGTGAATACCATCTACACCCATGTTTCGTAGTTAAAGGCTGAATACCATCGAACAGCCATAGAAACAATTTCATACTCTGAATATGAATAATTTCTTCGGAAATTTCTACAAAACTTCATGGCGATTGTCTACTGGAACTTCAGGGAATTTTTCAAGAGAGGTCAGGGTGGACCCGACTCACAAAGAAGATTATTGCCGGAAGGATGTCTATTCGTCTTCGAGGAGCAGAGCGATTCACGGAGAAGGAAGCAGTTCGATTCTCCGAGGGTGCTATTTCCTATTTCGAGGATGGAGCTCAGCTTTAACGTGGTGAAATGGATCCATCAGCAGTCTTCTTTGGGGAAATTTCCTCTGGAACGTCAATCGGCAGATAAGGTAGTCGTGAACGTTTATTGTATTTGAGTTTACTAATGATGTTTGAGCAACCATTTTTCCCATATTTTTATCCTCATGTTTTTGCCCTATTTTCTTGTTGAGATTCTTATTCTCAGTACACCTTGATGAGTTTTGCATTTTTCGACGATTTATTAAGACATTGTTATGTCATGGGCATAGTTAATGATTTTGAATCAGTTGAGACTGATATTTGGATTTTTCAGTAATTAATATTTTTGTAGTCACGATTTGACTGTAAGTTAATGATTTTTAATGGCAGATTTAAATTCAGACAGCGTGTCATTTTATTAAAGTAATTCTACCCCAGTTTAATTACTTTGACCAATTTTCTGTCATCAACAAGAAGGAAGAACATTTAAATGATTTTAGAGCGTTAAAATCTCTTACGTTGTCGACGATCTTGGAAATACTAGTCGTTATTTGTATTGATTGCAACACAGACATTTATCGTCAGTTATGAATGAACATTGCATTATAGACACTTTTGTGAAAGAGTAACTTTAATAATGAATTATTGAATGCATTAAAGTCAAGTAGTTTTGTTAGGAGTTTTTCTCAATTAGAGATTTATAGAACGATGTTTGCATTCCCCAGTCTAATTGGATTCTATTCGACTACTTTGCATTTTAGTCGCACTTTATTTGAAGATAGTATTTTCATACTACAATTTCTTTTAAGATGTTAATCTTAAATTTTGATAGACCAGACAGGCGTATATAAGCGTATTCACTATTAAATTTGTTTGTGATTGGCAAGTTTTGACTTCATTTCGGTTCATGAATGAAATCCACGAGGGTTAAAAGAAAAACAGTTTTGAAACAATTAATGATTATAAAAATTTTTTAAGTGGAACTATGAATGTATAATCGCTAGTGCAGCGCGTGTTGAAAGTCGCTGAGGTATAATGCCCTTGAATATGAAGGAAGTTCCCACAGGAATAAATGTTAAAGAATTATTTGTGGAAGTTTTGTAAGTTATGTGAAAGTTGAATGCCATATAGATTAATATATGATGATTTTGGGCATATTTGTAATGCAGTTTGTGCATTAACTTGTTAGCGAAGGATTTTCCGCTGGAGTAAGATTGTCATAGTTCGTTGAAAATAAATCAAGTGATTTACTGTTATAATTAACACGAGTTTTGAAAGAATTTGAGATAAGATTTTGAATGAAGGTTGCCGTCACAAATCATTATTAAAACCTTTATTAAACCAGATTGTGACATTAATATGTATAACTAACCTTCATTGGTCGATTATATTAAACACGATTCTGAAAATTATCAACCGAATGAACATGTGGCTAATGTATTTCTGAAATTAATAATTTAAACAATTAAAATGTTAATATTGTAAATAATTGCTGTAAATATTTTTGAAAATAATGTGAAACGAGAGTGATGTTAAAGGCGTGCTTATAATATTTTTATTGTCTTTGACAAATATTATAAACAATTTCTAATTGTTATAAATAATTTATGTGATTTTGTTATAAACATTTAAGAGCTAATTAAACATTTGGATTGAACTTAACAAATTTAGGGAATTAACATAATGATTCAATAGGATGTGAGCAAAGTACTTGAAAGATTTGCGTAAATATAATGTGAGTTGTCTTGTCGACATTTAAAAGCTTGAGAGAGCAAGCTGTAATCTTACGTAACTCAGCACGTGAGAAGGGAATGCATTTGACCAGTATGCAACAGGTTCGAGGGTAGCTCGCAGCTGGGCCAACATCTGGTTCACAGAGAGTGAGGTCGTCCACACTCCGGCCTTGCGACTATAAATACCATTCTCATGTTTATTAAAAGGAAACCAAATGCTCTATATATGTCACACCCTGATGTCCTTTTCCAATCCAATAGTGTTATGAATATTACGTTATTTGGAGCTCTTGGGAGCTAAAATGTTTTATATCATGTTGTATGATAGCTTTTTGCAAGTCCTACTGAGGACATAGTCAGATTGACTTGGGCTACTGATAGCCACGTTGATTTTGTTGTGTTAGTAAAATCATACCCTTTATTAGAAATAAAGCATTTTGTACAGTTCAAAGTTCTCGTCTTCGTTCTGGCTCATTTTTAAATGTCATGGTGGAGGTTATTGTGTGAACAGACTTTTAGTGATCCTGTTGTCAACTCAAACCCCGAGATAATTAAGAGGTAAGTAACGGTAAGTATGAACCCCCGTCTATTTTGGTGTGTTCCACAATGATTTCCTGTGAACTTCTGTGCTCTTATCTCGATAGTATCTGTCAGTGCCATTTTCATTGATGTAGCTATGCCGGTGCGATTTATAATTGGCAATCCGATTGAGGGGGCGGATATCTGACAGCCTACTATCCAGGTAAACGGGGACAGAAAGATTGGCGACCCAATAGCGTGGGGCTGAGTCAACAGAAAGATTGGCGCACCTAAAACGTTGGGGCTCGATTCAACAAAACTGGATTACCAGGTTGAACGCCAGAAAGAGTGGCAAACCTAAAACGTGAGGTTCGATTAGACTCAAATAAAGAGGTTGATTCTTTGTTAGATGTCTAGGCCAATTGTAGTATTTAAGAGTGTGATTATATAGGAATTAAATGTTGTATTGTGTTAGGAAAATTACACTCAGAAAAGATCAGATCTTATACAACTTGAGAAAGGTTAAATAGGCTGGAAACTTAGAAAAATCGCCTATAATCTGGAATCTTATTTTATTTGACCGGCTTATGACATTCTAGTCATATTAAAGATAAAATTAATTATTTGGATTGTAAATGTAAATTATTTGTGTTAGGATATTTTAAAATGAGCCAGGGAATTTGAACATGTGCTTGAGTTTGTTTCAATATGAAGTATCTTAGAAGGTTAATTATAAGGTAGTTATAAGTTAGATTTAAGACAGAAAATTGATCAAATATATATATGGTGAAAAGTGTTGCTCAAATGTTGTTATTTTGCTCTTTTGATGTATGTCCCTACAGCAATCCATTTTGAATAATATTGTAATGGCAGATGAAAGTTTGAAGAAAATGTTAGAGGAGATGTCTGCTAACATGAAGCAGATGATGGAGGAGAATGCTAGTAATTTGAATGCAAGAATGGAGGAGAATGCTAGTAATTTGTCTGCTAATTTGAATGCAAGGATGGAGGAGAATGCTAGTAATATGTCTGCTAATTTGAATAGTAGTATGAAGGAGATGGAAGCTAGGAATACTAGTCGAATGGAGGAGAATATGAAGGTTCTTCATACTAGTGCTGCTAATTTGGAGGATAATATGTCGCGTTTACAGATTAATACCCTAGGAATTGAGAATACTGTAAGTGACATGCGTACAGACGTGTCTAATGTCCATAAAGATGTGTCTATTGTGCATAAAAGTGTTGATGATGTTAAAAATGATGTGTCTAAGGTACAGAAAGACCTTACAATGTTAAATCTAGATGTAGCTAATGTCCGAGGGGATATTTCTTGTGCTAGAGCCGAAGTTGTTGTTGTCAAAAACGATGTAGCGACTGTCCAAGACAAGGTCGAGGAAGTCCAAAAAGAAATTCAAAAAGCTAGAACTGATGTATCCAATGTTCAGGTAGACATTAATAACATTCATGCGGATATAACTGAGGTGCAAAGTGACATAACTAAGATTCAGGTAGAGGTCTACACAGTTTTCGTAGATATTACTAAAGTCCAAACTGATGTAAATAAAGTCAGGGAAGAAATCGAAAACTCAAAAACTCTTTGTACGCGGAATATAACTGCATTAGCGACTAGGTTAGTCGATGAATCAGTTAGAACGACAACGTCTTTAGCAGAGTTGAAGTATGATGTAGAGGTCATGAGAACACAGGTATTAGACCACAATAGAGTATTAAAAGAGGATATCGAAGTAGACATAGCCGAAATGTTAACAGCAAACGTAGCGGTATGGAAAGACGAGTGGAATAAGTCAAGTGGGGAACATGTAACCCAAATTCAGGAAAGGATTGAAAGAAAACTTGCCAGTACGCAGATAGAAATTAACAATGAAGTAGTACAGATTAGGAAAGATTTAAGCGTCAGGATAAATTCGTTATCCGAAAAACAAGTTGACGATAGAACACAACTAGATCAGGATATGCAAACTTTAAAATCTACATTAGAGGATCAAATTCATAAAGTTGTCTCGGATGTAAATGAAACGACGAGTAAACTGAAAAATTTGAAGTTAGGAGAGGCTAGTTTAATGGAGAACTACAAAGAAGAGATTATCAAGAAAGTCTTAACAGAAATCACCGACAAGGATACAGAAGGCTTAGCTTGCGAATTGAATAGGAATTATGCTAGAAGACATAACCTAGAGCCAGAAGAAAGAGACGTGACTCCTGAAGAACGTGTATCCAGATTCAGAGAGGAGGATGACGAGAGGAATATGGAACCCGAATGGAATTATCGAGATAGTGGGAAAAACTATCCGGATTCATATCCGAGGAACGTGACGGTCATTAGGAATTTCGAAGACAAACCACAAAAATTCAGTAACACTGATAGTTTGACACCTATAGAGTATGTAAGGAATCTCAAAGATTATTTCATCGAAGCTCACATTCCCAGAGAGAGAGAGATGAAGATAGTAGAGAGATATCTGATTGGAGGACCCCTTGAATGATTTCGCGCATTTAGATACACATTCAGTAACTTTGACGAGTTTGCAGAGGCATTAATCAAGCGATTTTGGTCTATAGAAGCGCAGAATTCGTTAAGAGCGGAGGTGTATTCAAGAAAATACTCAGGTACTCTTCCAACGAGGTACGCTGATTTCTTTACGAGTCAGTTGTCCCGCTTGAGATTTTTGCAACCCCCATTGTCCACGGAGCAACTAATAGATGCGATTTCTCGTATGCTGCCAGTTGAGGTGAGGAGACTTATAATTTCGTCCAACATCAGGGATTTATCCAGCATGGATGAATTACTGAGAAGGTTAGACTACACAAGTCCAATGCCTAACGTAGTCCAGAAAGGTCAAAGGCAGGAGTTTAAGGAAATCAATACGGTATACATGGACCAAGTCCAACAAACTGACAAGCCAGAGGAGGAGAAAAATGACAATGTAGGTCCTCACAGGAATAATCAGTTTAGAAATTACAGATCACAAGGTTACCGACCGTATCAACAGAGAAGAGGTTGGAACTACAACCGAGGAAACTACAATGGAAGAGGCAGATATTACAACAATAATGGGTATAACCGTAACTATAATAGGAATAACCAAAACCAAAATAGAAACCAGAATACTCAAAGTCAGGTTATGACACCTGATCAGTATCAGCAAAGAGAGAAGGAAAGCCAGCAATACTTACAGGAATTAAGGGATAAAGAAGCTGACAATCAAAAGAAAAGGCAGGATGTTGTAATCGATCCTGGTCCTTCTACGAGCCAGCAGAACTTTGAAAATAGAAATACTGGACAGAAGAGGAATTAGAGAGGAAAGAATACATTAACCACATACAACCCAGAGTAGAAGAAATATATGATTAAGGAACATAGAGGAAATATCATACTAGAGTAATCCAGTTATAATTCAATTTCGTGTTCAAGAGAGTTGAGATACTTGTAACACTGAGTTTAAAAACAATTTACAACTGTTTTTAAAACGTGGTGGGAGGAGAATGCCCCCGTAATTGAATTATGTAGAGACCTTGGTGGCTATATTTGAAATTATAATTAGAGTTATGGCTGTCATAGTTATGACGTGGGTAGTCATGACGTAAGCATGGATGACGTAAATGTTATGCCAGCAAGCTACTTGAGCTGAGATTCTCAGTGACGTCATGCTTTTAGTCGAGAATGTTCCAAGATGTACGACGCAGTCGCAGGAAACGAGGAATTCGGCTGAGGAAGAAACTATGCTATTGGAGGAGAGGCATGAACCAATGAACGATAGTTTCAAGGAAGACGGAGATTGCTGAAACTATGGTATTTTTATTACTTTTGGAATGCAGAATTGTGGAAATCCATTTGCAGTAAAAGCATCGATTTGGAATTTTGGTGAAATTTATTTTCAGTTTTTGAATTTTGAAAATCCGTCATGTATTAACGAAGTTGGAACTTTTAGCGATGACGCAGTATCACGCTTTGGAAGGGATGGTAACGCCCCTCGTGAAGTTAATAAAAGGGCTTGCGCAGAAGAGAGGAGTCTCTTACGTTCTCTGATTATTCTGAGATCTCATTCTCAGATCATCGAAGTATATTTGTGAAAGTTCTTTTCTTATACATTCATTATAGTGATACGTCGAAGTGAACAGCAGTGAAAAGAATCGTCTTTATAACGCGTGGCGAGGCCACTATATTAACGAGATCCAAGTCAAACTAGGTGAAGTTGAAACGGACCTTAGAAAGCTTCTACAAGTTTAGCTTCGAACAGTTAGCGGTCTCCGATAAGCTAATTGCATTCCTGTGCTTCATAAAGT
This sequence comes from Meconema thalassinum, assembly GCA_946902985.2. Taxonomy (NCBI): domain Eukaryota; kingdom Metazoa; phylum Arthropoda; class Insecta; order Orthoptera; family Tettigoniidae; genus Meconema; species Meconema thalassinum. The sequence goes on from OX336400.1 coordinate 138,401,236, forward strand.
AATAGAGAAAAGCTGAACAATTTCGACCGATTAGTTCGAAAGATATTAGCAGTTTTATACGACTGAGAAAAGTGATTATCTCGCCACAAGAGAAGCACTTTTGTATACCCAGAATCAACGCAACGGCTGACGCTGCGAGTGGAATAGAAAGACTTCAGATTGCTTGGTTACAGAACATTACAGTATAATGGAGCAATTAAATACGGCAGTTTGTTCTTCTAACACTACAACCGAAGAGCAGATGGAAGGCTAAGGGCTTATTGCAATTGGGACATACTTCAACGGAGTAAGATAGCGACATGGAACTTCGCTAATTGCTATTCCACACAAGCGAACATGCGGTGAATACCATCTACACCCATGTTTCGTAGTTAAAGGCTGAATACCATCGAACAGCCATAGAAACAATTTCATACTCTGAATATGAATAATTTCTTCGGAAATTTCTACAAAACTTCATGGCGATTGTCTACTGGAACTTCAGGGAATTTTTCAAGAGAGGTCAGGGTGGACCCGACTCACAAAGAAGATTATTGCCGGAAGGATGTCTATTCGTCTTCGAGGAGCAGAGCGATTCACGGAGAAGGAAGCAGTTCGATTCTCCGAGGGTGCTATTTCCTATTTCGAGGATGGAGCTCAGCTTTAACGTGGTGAAATGGATCCATCAGCAGTCTTCTTTGGGGAATTTTCCTCTGGAACGTCAATCGGCAGATAAGGTAGTCGTGAACGTTTATTGTATTTGAGTTTACTAATGATGTTTGAGCAACCATTTTTCCCATATTTTTATCCTCATGTTTTTGCCCTATTTTCTTGTTGAGATTCTTATTCTCAGTACACCTTGATGAGTTTTGCATTTTTCGACGATTTATTAAGACATTGTTATGTCATGGGCATAGTTAATGATTTTGAATCAGTTGAGACTGATATTTGGATTTTTCAGTAATTAATAATTTTGTAGTCACGATTTGACTGTAAGTTAATGATTTTTAATGGCAGATTTAAATTCAGACAGCGTGTCATTTTATTAAAGTAATTCTACCCCAGTTTAATTACTTTGACCAATTTTCTGTCATCATCAAGAAGGAAGAACATTTAAATGATTTTAGAGCGTTAAAATCTCTTACGTTGTCGACGATCTTGGAAATACTAGTCGTTATTTGTATTGATTGCAACACAGACATTTATCGTCAGTTATGAATGAACATTGCATTATAGACACTTTTGTGAAAGAGTAACTTTAATAATGAATTATTGAATGCATTAAAGTCAAGTAGTTTTGTTAGGAGTTTTTCTCAATTAGAGATTTATAGAACGATGTTTGCATTCCCCAGTCTAATTGGATTCTATTCGACTACTTTGCATTTTAGTCGCACTTTATTTGAAGATAGTATTTTCATACTACAATTTCTTTTAAGATGTTAATCTTAAATTTTGATAGACCAGACAGGCGTATATAAGCGTATTCACTATTAAATTTGTTTGTGATTGGCAAGTTTTGACTTCATTTCGGTTCATGAATGAAATCCACGAGGGTTAAAAGAAAAACAGTTTTGAAACAATTAATGATTATAAAAAAATTTTAAGTGGAACTATGAATGTATAATCGCTAGTGCAGCGCGTGTTGAAAGTCGCTGAGGTATAATGCCCTTGAATATGAAGGAAGTTCCCACAGGAATAAATGTTAAAGAATTATTTGTGGAAGTTTTGTAAGTTATGTGAAAGTTGAATGCCATATAGATTAATATATGATGATTTTGGGCATATTTGTAATGCAGTTTGTGCATTAACTTGTTAGCGAAGGATTTTCCGCTGGAGTAAGATTGTCATAGTTCGTTGAAAATAAATCAAGTGATTTGCTGTTATAATTAACACGAGTTTTGAAAGAATTTGAGATAAGATTTTGAATGAAGGTTGCCGTCACAAATCATTATTAAAACCTTTATTAAACCAGATTGTGACATTAATATGTATAACTAACCTTCATTGGTCGATTATATTAAACACGATTCTGAAAATTATCAACCGAATGAACATGTGGCTAATGTATTTCTGAAATTAATAATTTAAACAATTAAAATGTTAATATTGTAAATAATTGCTGTAAATATTTTTGAAAATAATGTGAAACGAGAGTGATGTTAAAGGCGTGCTTATAATATTTTTATTGTCTTTGACAAATATTATAAACAATTTCTAATTGTTATAAATAATTTATGTGATTTTGTTATAAACATTTAAGAGCTAATTAAACATTTGGATTGAACTTAACAAATTTAGGGAATTAACATACTGATTCAATAGGATGTGAGCAAAGTACTTGAAAGATTTGCGTAAATATAATGTGAGTTGTCTTGTCGACATTTAAAAGCTTGAGAGAGCAAGCTGTAATCTTACGTAACTCAGCACGTGAGAAGGGAATGCATTTGACCAGTATGCAACAGGTTCGAGGGTAGCTCGCAGCTGGGCCAACATCTGGTTCACAGAGAGTGAGGTCGTCCACACTCCGGCCTTGCGACTATAAATACCATTCTCATGTTTATTAAAAGGAAACCAAATGCTCTATATATGTCACACCCTGATGTCCTTTTCCAATCCAATAGTGTTATGAATATTACGTTATTTGGAGCTCTTGGGAGCTAAAATGTTTTATATCATGTTGTATGATAGCTTTTTGCAAGTCCTACTGAGGACGTAGTCAGATTGACTTGGGCTACTGATAGCCACGTTGATTTTGTTGTGTTAGTAAAATCATACCCTTTATTAGAAATAAAGCATTTTGTACAGTTCAAAGTTCTCGTCTTCGTTCTGGCTCATTTTTAAATGTCATGGTGGAGGTTATTGTGTGAACAGACTTTTAGTGATCCTGTTGTCAACTCAAACCCCGAGATAATTAAGAGGTAAGTAACGGTAAGTATGAACCCCCGTCTATTTTGGTGTGTTCCACAATGATTTCCTGTGAACTTCTGTGCTCTTATCTCGATAGTATCTGTCAGTGCCATTTTCATTGATGTAGCTATGCCGGTGCGATTTATAATTGGCAATCCGATTGAGGGGGCGGATATCTGACAGCCTACTATCCAGGTAAACGGGGACAGTACCTACTATAAGGCCAAGGCCGCCTCCTTCCCTCTTCCTAGCCTATCCACCCCAATCTTCCATCCCTTCCCATCCCTCATGAGGCCCCTGTTCACTTTGCAGGTGAGGCCGCCTGGGCGAAGTGCTGATCACACCTCCCCAGTTGTATTCATCCCGACGAGATGTTCCAAGCTCCAGGACACTGCCCATAGAGGCGGTAATGGTGAGTTCCCTCGCTGAGTCCGTGGGAACCACCAACCTAGAGGGTAAATTGACTAAAAAAAAAGGATTTCACCGAACTATTTTTAATAAGTCCTTCCGCATATGGTAGCATCTTATGGTAGCAAGACTCAGTCGCATACTCGATTTCCAATGTTCCACTGTCAACCAACACAATTAATTTATCAACGATATAATCACGGGTTGTGTGAGCTGATTTTGGTACCGGTATATGGTATTGCAATTGCTATCCATTATCACTACTGTACAGGAAATATGTGCTAAATTACATAAATATGAGACTTGAGTCGTTATTTCTTGATCATTCAAAGACGGCAATTGTTATTGCTCAACTGCTACTGAAAGAGGCGCATAAGGTGACTTCAACTGTTACCGAGACGCACACAGGTTGTTGCCAATGTATGGTACACAAAATACGACACAGGTCATGCGTAGCAAGCTAAGCGAGAAACTATTGGAAGGAAGTTTGCATTTTTACGTGACCGTTATTCTCATGATTATGAGCGACGGGACCTCCATTTTACGTGGAATCAGAACCACAGAACATGTAATTTCACTTTGAAAATACCCCGCTATGACAATTGGCTGAAATATAAATTTAAAAAAATTACGCTTAACCTGACCGGGAATCGAACCTAGTCCGCCGCGGTGAGAGTTCAATAGCGTGACCGCTGCGCCACCACGCTCCTGTGAAATAAGAGACTTACGAAGCATAGTGAGAATTCACTGGCTTCTGTGTGGCCGAAAATTACTGCCTGTACCACAGCATTCACTTGATCACACATAAGCAAATCGCGCCCGAGATACAAACCTTTGAAACGAAGAAGATAATTATAATCTCACTTCGTAACCGATCGTAAAGCTACGGCTTTCTCCGCTACCAGGTGGTGACTCGAAGACATGATGTACTTCGTACTTCTTCGCTACTCGAAGCCATATTCCTCTCATCTGTAACGTCTAATAGGCTATTTTTTCTCGGTTTGTGCCGTGTCTTGTATGGGGTTTTGCCTAGGACACCAAGCTGGCTCATCAGCGGGCTCTTGGTGTCCTCGCCAAGCCAGCTTGGTGTCCTAGGCGAAACCCCACACAAGACACACACAGCACAAACCTCGAAGAATTTGCTGAGTGTTACCCAGACACTTCATTACTTACCATAAGACAACACCTCAAGTACCACCAGACCCCCAAGCTGGCATTCACGGTCAGTGAATTAAAACTTAGCAATTTTTCTAGGTTTATGCCGTGCAACAGGCTGCCCTCTCGCACTTGCATCACTGGGTATTAAACTCTACTATAAAGTTGAGCGTTTCTCAGGGTCGTCATACGGTCGAGACGTAGGCTAAGTGTTGAAACTGATACTAATTTCAGTCTGCACCGCACAGGAATACTCATTTCCACACCACCAGGAGGTAGAGTACATGGCGCGTTTTTTTTAACGTGGTCTCCCCAGTAGGCCTAGTCCACGGTTTCTGTGGCATTTGAGGTTGTCCACATTTAAAATCGGGTCCGTTTCCTTCTGAAACTGCGTACATTCCGCTGTAAACTGCTCGTAACGTTTGGTTATTCTGCTTGTCAGTGTTGGCGAGCCGTCCAAGCTTCCTTTAAACATAGAAGTTATAATCACGGCCTTTGTTACTTTATTTTCTAAATAATTCAGTTGATTGTATTTATTCTTCACTCTTGTGTGTCTTCTGGACTGACACAGTGTTATCACCTCAACAATAGCATTCCCTCTTCATGCAATTTCTCACCCTCCATCTTCTTGTTCTTATTTAGATGTGTCTCAGAGTTGATGTTTAACTGCTAGCTGAATCATGTGAGAATTCTCCTGTATATTCATTCAACCTGAACCCATTACTAGAGCTTAGAGCTATTGTACGCTAGGGTATTCTTTTACAGTAATACACACACAATAAGCCCATAACCACAGTGATTGTACATTATCATTTAACTAATTCCTTTGCGGTAGATTTGTTATGAACGATGGTTACCCTGAGAGACTATCGATGCCGTCCAACCTCTTTCCATAAACAATGCCTGTTTTTGCGGCCAATGGTCAAAAGAGAACTTCGAACCACACACATACACACACACACACACAAACTCCCCATTAGACACACATGAATGGGAGGGTGTTGAATGATACAGCAGTCTCACAGCCAATAGGGGTCCAGTTATGGGTACGTAACCTACTCACTGGCATTCCAAATGACAAGAAAACATATCGGGAACGGCCATACGACAGGTTTGAAGTTCTCTTTAGACCATAGGCCGCAAGAACAGGCATTGTCTTTGGTAAGAGGTTGGACGGCATCGATAGTCTCTCAGGGTAACCAAAGATTTTTTTCTTTCACTTCTGTATTTTAATGAACTACGAGTAGGCCTACTTGCACAATATCGATAGCTTATCTAGAAAAGGATATTAATATATCCATAGGCATGACGACTGCGTTGAGGAGGTCCAGGAGTTCAAGTATGATGCAGAATGATCCTTCCTCTTCCAATTGAGAGTAATTGATGAAGAGCACTGAAGCACCTGCGTGAAGACCGCATCCTATAACCAGGGGCAGGAACGCCGAGACTGTAGTTTTACGGAAGATCAAATCCTTTATGATGCTCAATATTATGACGACGCGCGCAGAGAAAGCCATGTAGAAGAGCACATTTTTATTCTCCAGTTCATAACAAATCTAACGCAATGGAATTAGTTAAATGATAATGTCACTATGGTTATGGGCGTATTGTTAAACGCATGGTTTGTTGCGTTCATTTCATATTGTTATTATTAGCGTATGGCAAGGAAATTATATACATAATATATACAATATATACACAATAACCAAAAAAAACATTGATTCACGTCCGGCATTAGAGTTATCCATTATAGCTGAATGTCCAACTTTTGAACCCACTGCAGTGCCTCCGCTGTTGGTGATACAAAGTCTTCCAATCTACCTGAATAAGCCCGTAGTTGACACTCGCTTAAAATGTGGGGAATGGTCTGGCGAGGGGCTCCACAATCACATTCTGGAGAAGGTACAACGTTCCACTTATAGAGGGAACCCCTGCACCTTCCATGACCTGTCCTGATCCTGTTCAGTCTGGACCAAGTTGCACGCTGTAGTTGGAATCCGTCAGCAATTTTTTCCCCTCTGAAGATGTTATGTAGGGGCAAGTCAGTAGAGTTATTCCAGCGGCCTTTCCATTCCTCCAATGCATCGAAGTTGGTGGATGTCTTCAGCGCTGCATCACAAAGAGGTGGATGTCGTGATTTTAATCTTTGGAGACTAAGAGCTGGTATGTCGCCTAGAACAGGTAGCAGATGATTCTTGCAGATCTTGTTGTACTCTCGAACAAGAGCACTGGATCTTCGTAAGTCAGGTGGCATTATACCAGACAATAGTGGGAGCCAGTGGACTGGAGTTGGTCTGATGGTGCCAGATATAAGACGCATGCTGGTATTCAATTGTGGGTCAATATACTTCGTATGCGGGCTATTAAGTCACACTGGAGAACAATAGTCGGCAGTAGAGAAAACCAGTGCTAAGGCTGAAGAGCTCAGGATGTTCGCAGCAGATCCCCAAGTAGTACCAGTTAGCTTCGTTCATTTCATAGTCCACTGAGATAACACTAATAGAGCGATCAAATAGCCGTCTTATTAGCTATTTGGAGTGATTATCTAGATTCCAAGGCAGGCAGCATGTTCACCGATCCCACTTCATATAGCATAGGCCCTAACATTTTTTTAAATAAAGGGTTATGATTGGTGGAAGAATGAGCTAGATCTGATTCAGACTCTCGTCTACAGATAGCGCGCCACTCGCGTTTACAGAGAACGAGAGAGAGCAACTGATGTACTAGTCGGCGCAGAAATTATGTGCACCCGAGTTTGGAGATAAATAGCAACACAACCGAAAGACCTACAGGAAAACAAGTGACATCACCTTTTTCCTTGTTTATTTCTGCGTTGATTGATGGTAAAGGCAGTTTCTAGGAACTTATTTTAATATCCCTTATGGAAGGTACAACGTAAAAAGTACCAGTTTATTGCAGGGTTCGAGCGAAGTGTCGACTTTGGAGATTCACAACTCTTAACTCAGGTGTGATACAGAACCCATCTTTGGATATGTGTTAGTCAGATATGTTTTCTGTGTATATGTAAAGTTTCAAAATTTGTTCTCCAACACAAACAACGAAACAATCAATTATGTGAAAGGATCGTATTTCGAAACTGGACTGTTAGGGACCTACGCCTAACAGGTGTAGGTTTAACCAATTACAACATTTCACGGCCTTATGTATCAAAGCTCCAAACAACAAGAAACACAAAAGTCATGGAGTAAGGAGTAATCGTCCGTGACATCCTCCCACCTTTGATGCTAATCAAACACAATGTTCATAAACAGAGACGGGAAGGCATTTTAAAACTCTTCTTCCACTCATGGTGAAGTTGCGACTTCTGAGACTTAATGCCTCCGGAACTGCACCACTAAGTAAGGGCACCTCCTCACTCCCACCTCCAGCCTCCAAAGGATATAGGTGCCTCGTAGGTCGGAGGAGTTCTCCTGAGGATGTTTTTACCCTAACTACTCGGTTCTTTTTGTCTTTACCTGGAAGTGTAGCTGTCACTCTCCCCAGGGGCCAGTCAATCCTTCTCTTGTCATCACTACCAATGATGACTACATCTCCTACCTTCCACTGATGGTCAGACTCCTTGCCCGATGAACCGCATAGAAGGTTACCCAGATACTCCAGTCGGAATCTCCTCCTCAGCTCCCCCCTTAGCTGTTGAAGATATTGAAACCTTCTGGTGATATTAACTTGATCTAGCATGTCTAAATCAGGAGTGCCAACCACGGGAATGTCCTGAAGAAACATTGGTGGAGTCAGAGGTACCAATTCATCACAGTCTTCTGAAATGTAGGTGAGGGGCCTTGAGTTGATTACCGATTCACCATCAGCAATCACAATCAATAGTTCTTCATACAGTATGTCAAGATAGCTTTGCCTAAAACACGCCTTAATAATTTCTTGACCATTTGCACAATACGTTCCCAGAATCCACCCCACCAAGGGGATGAAGGAGGACTAAATTTCCACTTGATTCTATTAGCTGATACTTCGGCACACCATTTTTTCCAGTCAATGAAGCCAAACAAATTGTTGGTGCCAACAAAGTTTGTCCCGTTGTCACTATAAATAACACGAGGCCTCCCTCGTCGGGCTATGAAACGCCTAAGAGCTAACAGAATCCCTGCAGTGGACAAAGTCATGACTAATTCAAAATGGACCGCTCTCACTACGGCACATGTAAAAATCACAATCCAAGCCTTGTTCTTGCATTTTAAGTCCACCAAGGTCCACTCCCACTACCTCAAATACACCTGCATCTCTAACACGATCTTCTGGAAGGGCTGGCGTTTCCGGAATTGTCTCTTCCATTTCGAATCTCCTGCACTGGGTACACTTCCTGATGACTTTGCGAATGGTTCTTCTTCCCTTTGATATCCAGTAGTGCTCCCTGAATATAGCGAGTAAAATCTGAACACCAGCATGAGAGGCTCTCAAATGATGATCTCTGATTATCATCTCAGTCAAAGGGTGCTTTGATGAAAATGAAACCGGCGCACGGAAATCATATTCATCCTTTCTGTTGGTAATTTTTGTCGTAATCCTGAAGAGACCCATCTGGTCTTTAAAAGGGCAGAATTTTTTCTGGTTGTCCCTTTCAGTAAACTTCTCTTCCTGAACTAATTTCAGCAGTCGTTTCTCTGCCACTGAAATTTCAAGGCAATCTAATTCTGAAGCAACATTTTTCACTACGTCTATCCTGGCATGGTCGCCAATATTTGTATAGGGACCTACGCCTACGCGGTGTAGGTATAACCAATAAAACAAATTGAATGAAACGCTCAAGACTTCTCATAAGAAAACTTTATATTCTGGTAACCACCATTACAACATTTCACGGCCTTATGTATCAAAGCTCTCAACAACACGAAACACAAAAGTCATGGAATAAAGAGTAATCGTCTGTGACAGGACTCTTGGGTGCGTTGTAGGTAATCTGTGGTAGTAATCCACATATAATAACCGTTTGCGATTATGTAACTATACGTGATCTAAATAAATGGGTTTAGTTTATATGGATTGATATTTATTATGCGGTAATGTCGATTTCAGGTTATGTTAGTTCATTGAATTAAGAAGTCACGTCCAGAGGTTCGGTAAAAATGAGGTCTTATTCCTTCTAATCGTTAGGTTTAAGAGCCAAGTAAGATAAAAAGTCACTATTATTTTGTTGTTTTGATATAAGTCAATACAGTACATCTGTGTACACATGCACACTCACGTAGAACAGGCGCGTATACAAAGTGTATATAAAAAGGCAAATGTTACGCACTCATCACCATATCTCGGTGACTCAGGACGTAGCATTTATTTTTTCACGGGGGTTGCTTAAAGGTTTTGGGGAAGAATGTGCAAATATTCAGTGATTCGCAAACTGCATTGCCTCACAACATGAATCCAATAAGATAACAACTCAGCATTACCACACACCTATCTCTTCTGAACTCGAGTACTTCTATGATCTATTTTCTTTTAAATCTCTTTATCCTCGGCTTCACTAACGGACTATGCGAGAGATCATTCCTCTACCGTCACAAGGACGGTGTCTGGGACCTGAACACACTTTGTTAGCAGATACAACTGGGGATGGCGACCGCTAACTTGGGTCTAATTAAGGAAGGGTCAGAAGGTGTAAGGCAAGGATGGAACGTATCACCCATACTTTTCAATCTTTACATTGAACAAGCAATCAAGGAAATTGGAGACAAATTTAAAGTGGGTTATTCAAGGAGAAATAATTTCAACTCTGAGATTTGCTGATGGCATCGTCATTTTGGCCGACAAGCCTGAGGATTTTAATGAGTTTTTGAATGGCTTGAAATGTGTCTTGCGGAAAGAATTCATGATGAAAATTAATAAATGTAAAACAAAATATTGGAATGCAGCCGAAATACTGTAAATCAGAAACCTCTATGGACATCAGATTGGCAGGTGAAAAGCTAAAGGAAGTAGGTGACTTATGTTACTTAGGAAGCAAAAGAACCAGTGATGGACTAAGCAAAGAGGATATAAGAAGTACATTGGCTCAGGCAAGGGAAGCATTTCTACAGAAAAGGAATCTGTTGACATTGTTTATAGATTTTGATATTAGGAAGTCATTCTTGAAAGCCTTTGGCTGGAGCGTGGCGCTCTATGGAAGTGAAACTTGGACTATTGGTGCAGCAGAAAAGAGGAGAATTGAAGAGTTTGAAATGTGGTGTTGCAGGAGAATGATGAAGATCAAATGGGTAGATAGGGTAACAAATGAAAAGGTATTAAGACGAGTGGGAGAGGAGAGATATTTCTGGCGACTGCTAATGAAGACACCCAGGATTAGCAAGCTTAGTTATGGAAGCAGGCTGTGGATTTTCATTTTTTTCTGTTATGGAAGGAAGGGTCGAGGAGAAGAACTGTAGGGGTAGACCAAGGTTAGGATATGTTAAACACATTGCCTCGGATGTAGGGTGTGGTAGCTATGTAGATATGTAGAGACGAAATTATTAGCTCAGGACAGGGAGGCATGGAGTGCTGCATCAAACCAGTCAGAAGACTGGAGACTCAAGCAGCAACAACAACAACAACAACAACAACAGGGAAGGGATTATGGAACGAAGTCTGTTGAAAGGAACCGTCCCGGCATTAGTTGGGGGTGAACGTGGGAAACCACGAAAACCATTTTCAGGACGGTTGAGGTGGGATTCAAACCCACACTCTCCCAATGCCAGTGAGGCATGAACTAGCGCGTTAGCGCTCACGGCCACCATGGCCGGAAATAAATAGGCAGAAAAACTAACGAAAATAGCGGTTATATTGAATACAGAAATTATAGATAACAAATATCCTATGTGATATTCATACTAATATATACAAATGAGATGGTGTGTGTCTGTCTGTGTGTTACTCAAGAACCACTGGTCCGATTTAAATGAAATTTTGCATGGATGTAGCTGATTTACCTGGTTAACATTCAGGCTACTATTGATTTAGATATTTTGCACTATTTAAAAATGGTGACCATTTTAGTGACATCACTACACCCTTTGGTTTCAAAATTTCATATTTCCAATTCAAATAAAAAGAGAACGCTAAGAAATAGCAAACTTTTGATGGCATATAGGCTACGAGGTTTAAAATTTAATTTTCTATCTGAAAGGTCCTTATCACGTTTCGAGTATCTCCAACGGTTAGCGAGTAAAACCTAATGTTGTGCTATAAAATACGGTCAACGCCGAGCTATGTTAGTATAAGTTAGTCCCTACATGAACTGTTTAATATATTGAGGTGGTTTGTGGGGTCTGAAACGAGGCGTGATGGTATTTGGATCTTTACCCTGTTTTGAAATGTTATAATGCTTTCTACTTTTCACGGTATTTCTTCTTACTGTTTATAGATTTGTGTTTTGTTAACTGAATATTTCTATTGGCCAATATTTTTCCGCTTTTTGTCGTTTTTAACCACGGTAGGTGAGTGGTCAACGTGTCGGTCTACTAACCTCAAGCTAGCCTGTTCGCTCTTGGCCGTGGTAAGTGATTTTTGAAAGGCGGACAAAATTACGACATCATGTCATACGATTTTGGCATGTCAAAGAACCCATTTGAATTCAGTGACAAAATTAATCTCGGGAGTTTCCGCCAACACGAATTTCCTCATTTCTCTACTAGAAAGCGCTATAGTGTTCAAGGAGCTTAGATATCTTACCTCCTTGACTTTCATAGTGCTTCAAGGAACAACGAAATTCGACATGGAAGCTACCCTTTGGGTGTCAAATGACAAAGCTTGCACCCGGCACCCGGGGCCATACGATATTATTATTTTTATTATTATTATTTTTATTATTATTATTATTATTATTATTATTATTAGATGATCAGAAACCCAAATTCACAGACTAATGTGTCGTAGTCTACCGACTGTCATTTTTCATAATTAATCATACTGCAGAATTGGGCAAGCTTATTTCAATAAAGTTGGTATTTTGCCTTTTACGGCCAAAGAAACCCCGCACAAATCACGTCGTAAACCTAGAAAAGTTGCTGAGTTTTAATTGCTTGGCCCTGAAATTCAATATACAATCATTTTGGGAGCCTTTAGGTGAAAGACTGCTTGAGCGTTTAGCTCTCGGAGTAAAGTACCGGAGGTGTTCTAGATAAGGATTTAGGTATCGCGTAGTTTGCTACTCCTTTCGTGGTCCGCAAATGGACCACAAGCGCTCACTGATGAACCATCTAGGAGTTACTAGGCGAAATCTCGCACAAGCCACGGCATAAACTTAGAAAATTTGCTGTGATTAAAACTGATTTTGTTATTATTACAGTACTCGGGATGATTAAAGTTTGTTTTGTTTACTGTTACTCCTTATCATGACATGATACGTAGTTTCCGCAATATTACTTATTGCGGATATGACAATTGCTACCAAGTTTGATGTATTTTCAGCATACTGTTCATATGTTTACATATAGTTGAAGACGTTAAACGATAGGTGTTCAATATTTAAGAAAGGTTATTTAAATTTTACTACGTAGAAGCTGATATTTATTTCCAATATATAAACGCACTTCCCTACCTACAAAGCGGAGGCAGACAGGTTTTCCCCCGGGGTACTCCGGCTTTCCCTGTCACAATTTCATTCCAGCAACAATCTCCACTATCATTTCATTTCATCTGTCATTCATTTAATCAGCGGCGGCTGGTGGTCGTAGAGCTTGGGAGTTCACACACAATAAATTATCATGCACAGTAAAAATTACTCACTAGCACGCTAGGTGTTTGCCAATATCCATTAAATTTTGTCTCATGAGGGAAAATGTTATGTTGTACATTTAATATAATTTAAATGGCCCTCTAAATCGCTATTTAATTCCAAATTTATAATAGCCTATCACTAAGACATTTGTCAAAAACTCTAGGCCTAGGTGAAAAACAAAATTATTTAATTGGTAACACTTGTCACAGAATTCCGGAAGGGACCTCTTTACGTAACCTTTTTTATTTATTTATTTATTTATTTATTTATTTTTAATAGCATGTTCCATTACAATGAAAGTAATACTACATGTTATGTTTACAAAATGTTTACAATTTTAATAACATACATTTACCTATGTATTATTCATTATTGTTCTATGGCTATTTGTTTGGTGATATATTGTTCTAGGTACTGTCTATATCTATTAACTTATTGTTTTTATGAGCTACACCAATATTAAGAATCTGTTCAACTCCTTGACATTTTTTCTAAATCTATTAAATTAAAATATAAAATTAATTATATAATTCTTCATTAGCTTAATTTTTTCGAACGTCCATTTTTAATGTTTATTTACCATATTGTCCTTAAAAACTGTTTTTTTTTTCAGTTTCACGCATGTAAATAACAAATGATAAATGTGATGTTAAGAAAGTATTTACAATGCTAGTTAATGGGAAGTTTCTTTTTAACCTATCCTTGACACTAGGTATGAATGATTTTGTCACTGCACCATTTGAAGTATTCTTTTTTTGTTGTTGTTGTTAGGGAATGGGCATAGCACTCGTGCTCTGAACCCAGTCACAGCCCGAAAAATACTATTACACGTGAAGAGTATCCAATATTGAACTAAAAACTAGTGGAAAAATGTAACACATACATACAAGGACACAGAAAGGTTCTAATCTTCACACCAAGCGACGTACCTTAGTGGCTTACTACTTTAACACAAACATGATATCGTCACACTTAAGGGTATGGAATTTAAAACTTAAGGGAGCATTCTTAAAGAAATCTAAGGAAGACATGAATAACAGAAGGAATAGGAGAATGGAGGAGAACAGAAATATTGAGAGGGAGGGGGAAACCTAACGAACGTAACGTAGGCTATATAGAAAGGGGGCACGGTGAGTGTCATAAATAGGACATTGAAAAAAAAAAAAAAGATTAATAGTACCGATTGCCATAGAACAGTCGCAGAGATCCGAAGGACGAAGCTTACAGCGGGCCATATATACCGGAGTTAATGCATGATGAAAACGTAAACGGATAATCGTAATAATATGATGTCGAGTGTATAAGATCCATTATAAAACCATGGGTGTCTAGGGATGGTGGGTGGAATTCTATAATATAACCTGGCTTTCGTGCGTGTATAATCCTGCCATTGTTGTAACCAAATGTTAAGTAATTGAGATTTGAGAAGGGGGAGATATATTCTTCCATTCGTTTTCGTTTTACGTAACCTTGGAACTAATGCCACCAGGATGGTGCCCTGTTTGCCATCTAGTGGCCGTCTTGCGAATCATTTCAAACCGAATCGGAAGAAGGGGCGGTAAGGGGCATGGTATGGCCATAGATGTTGTAAGTTTGAATTGATCGTAGCAGTTCAGCAATCCAACGTTCTCTCCAGAGCCCATACAACTGCTCCTATTGTTATTCGACCTTGTAACCGTGGGCTCGCAAACTCTGGGCCCATAGCCGACGTTTGAAGAGCGTCTGCGCGCACGCGCAATAGACCTGTCCTTGTTTGTAGTTGAATGGAGTCTTGGGCCCACTAAGGCCTGGGCCCCGAGTAGCCCGCAGCAAGGCGACCTCCGTGATAAGATATGTGGCGCGTTATTCAAACATGCTGGGACATTTTCATAGTGAGGAGCGCACAAATCGGCCAGTATTTCGAGCGTTAAGGATTAAAAAATGAATTACTAATGTAGGTTAATGGTAGGGAGGGCCCTGGCCCACTGGCCCGTTAGAGCCAGCCGCCCCTGCATTTAATCAATGCCCAGGGGAAGTGCGACAGGTTTCGGCAGCCGGCACAGTTCATATCCTCGCCGCTAGATGGGACTTAATTTATTTCATTCCCTGACCCGGTCGGTCGACTGAGAGCAAGCTGTGGATTTTCACTTTCCTAACTCTGATTAATAATTGGGTGAGTGAAAATGCATGTAGTCTACACATTGTAGTTGGTAACATGGAATTAACATAACTACATTAAGAATGTGTGATTATATTAATGATTTAGGCCAGCAAGTACTAAAAGTCGTTGGAAGAACGGGTACTTCAGCTAGTAGTACTATAATTGTAGAGCAATCTGTGTGTGAGGATTGATACTTCAGGGTCTTTCACTCAAAGTGCGGCCAGCCAGCGCTCCAGGTAGAACGTGCAGCTATAAAGGTCAGACGAGCATATCGCAGCGTGCTGCTATCACAGCATATGTCATAATTAAGATGAGGAAGGAAGTGCTGTTGGATTGATACTACGGACTCTCGACCCTAAGCTCAGTGAGCTGCCTCTACGCGCCGCGCTGCTGGCCGCACTTTGAGTGAAATACCCTGTATAAACGAGCCATCTGTCACATTAAATGAAATAGAGTGCTGTACTTCTCTCGCCTTTCCACACCCATGTCAGAAAAAGGCACGCATCGCCGTTTTAAAACCACTTTAAATGCATTTCTAGTCATCGTACCCATGGAAACCATTAATTTTCTGAAAGAAGAGAGTTCAGGGTAACAGTTTAAGCCAAAAACAAAAAATTGAACGATTGAGCCAATAATGCTGTTTTAAACGTATATGTATAGACTACCTTATTGTTAAATAGGAATTAACTAACTAATCGTTTGTAAAGGGTTGGTATAATAATAATAATACTTTTTTTTTTTTTAGTCGTTTACCCTCCAGGTTGGCAGAACCCACGGACTCAGCGAGGGAACTCACCACTACCGCCTTTACGGGCAGTGTCCTAGAGCTGGGAACGTCAAATCGGAAGGGATACAACTGGTGAGGTGGGATTGGCACCTCGCCCAGGCGGCCTCACCTGCAAAGCGAACAGGGGCCTCATGAGGGAAGGTAAGGGATGGTGAGGATGGATAGGCAAGGAAGAGGGAAGGAGGTAGCCGTGGCCTTGAAGAAGGTACCATCCCGGCATTTGCCCGAAGACGAAGTGGGAAACCACGGAAAACCACTTCGAGGATGGCTGAGGGGGAATCGAACCCCCTCTACTCATTTGGGGCACCCGAGGCTGAGTAGACCCCGTTCCAGTCCTCGTACCACTTTTCAAATTTCGTGGCAGAGCCGGGAATCGAACCCAGGACCTCCGGGGCGGCAGCTAACCATGCTGACCGCTACGCTACGGAGGCGACATAATAATAATAATAATAATATCGTATGGCCTCGGTGCCGGGTGCAAGCTTTGATAATTGACACACACAGGGCAGCTTGCGTGTCGAATTTGTAACCGTTCATCTTCTATTCTTTGGGGGTGGTGGTATTAAATTTACCATGAGGGATACTTTTTTAAAAATATTCATTTACTTCTCTTTCCTCATAACTTTTCATAGCACAAAACAATATCTTTGCCAAGAATCACTTACAATCCTTCCACACAAAACCAAGTCATATCACTTATTCCCTCATACCTTTCTACAATCAGGATCCCTCTCAACAGATACTCGCATGTAGAGATGGGCAGCAGTCGACTGAAAACAGTCGAATTAGTCGATAGTTAAATCAATAGACTTATTCGACTGCTTTAAAAAAACAGTCGAATGAATTCAACGACTACTCACCGAATCATAAACAAGTCGTTTGCAAACGACTGATCCCAAAGCTATCGTTGGAAATCATTCGAATGAAACAAGTCGATGGCAAACGACTACTTCCAAGCGAATGGAATCATTCGAATAAAAGTAGTCGTTGTAAACGACTGATCCCAAAGCAATCGTTGGAAATCATTCGAATGAAACAAGTCGTTGGCAAACGACTACTTCCAAGCGAATGGAATCATTCGAATAAAAGTAGTCGTTGTAAACGACTGATCCCAAAGCAATCGTTGGAAATCATTCGAATGAAACAAGTCGTTGGCAAACGACTAATTCCAAGTGAATGGAATCATTCGAATTTAAGTAGTCGTACTAATCAAACGACTTCTTCAGGATAACTTCATGCTACAATTCATTGTGATGTATGTTTATTGTAGAGCTTTAATTAATAAGTTAAGTATACCTGTAGGTGCCTATAGTTGTATACATTTTTTGATTCTTTCAATGAAATAGCCTAAATCCAATTGTCCAAGTTATTGGACAATTCAATATTGTCATTCAATATTTAGGTTATGTTTGAACTCCAGATACCGGTTTTGTGGCACATCATCCCAGGCAAGCCGGTAAATACCTTTGCCTCTCAGTCAGATGGATCATTTAGCCGTAATTTTGAATTAGAGTAAGGTTGTAGTATGCGTGGTCAGATTTAGACAATAGCCTACTCCTTGAAGGGGTCATGGCTATGCCTTCTATGTTTGTTTAATGAATAGAGTAACTGAAATGAGGGATGTATACTGATTTTAAGATTTGTGGAATGAGTTTATGATTTTTTTAATAGAATTTAATGAAGTCTTCAGTAAAGTTGAAGGAGGCATGATCGTGTTTACACAATAGCCTACTCCATGAAGGGGTCATGTCTATGCCTTCTATGTCTGTTTAAGGTGTAGTGTGGCTGAAATGAGGGAGGTTTACTGATTTTGGTGTTTGTGGAGTAGTCTTTTCGTTTATAATTTAGGTTTTTGTGAAGCTTGTTGCGGAGTTGTTTTATGGATTTTATTGCTCTGCAAATGAAGTGTATTAGGGGGTTCTGGGTTTGGTTTAGCTGTAGTTTACAGGGTTATGGCTGAGAGTTGTTGTAGCAGGCCTAACAACTGTGCCAGAGCAGTGGCGTGCTGTGTGGGAGGGGGTTAGTGGCAAAGACATGAGGGCAGGAATGGAAGAGTTGTAGCGTTGTCTGTGGTTAAACTGCCGTTGCCTTATGGCTGATTTTATGTACTGACATCCATCATAAGATAGAGTGGTGATGTGAATCTCTACATCTATTGCAGCGGGTACTGTGAGGACAGCTTGACCGTACGCACAAATTGATTCTGGTCGTCAATTGTTTGGAGATGGGCAGCACCGCAGCAGTCGACTGAAAAATGTTAAATCCATCGACTTGTTTGACTGCTTTTAAAAAACAGTCGAATGAATTCAACGACTACTCACCGTAACATAAACAAGTCGTTTGCAAACGACATATCCCAATTGTGTTTTGACTTTTAACATGTAGAACGCGCTCGGATAGTTTTACGTTCTGGTCGTCAATTGTTTCAGCACATGGATAGCGCGCGCATTGAAAAAACCTTAGTATTTACATTGTTGCCAACATCTCCACTGAAAGTTCGCCCTCGTTGCTGTTCTAAAGTGTTCTATTTTCGTGTGTATTTACTGTAGGCCGTAATTTTCTTGTTCAAGTCGTATTTCAGCTCTACGTTCTTAGTACTTCAGAGAGGATTAAAATAGTGAACACATAGCCTAACTTGTTATGACTCTATGGGCATATTTTACATTTACTATTTTTTGGTATTAAAATATGAAGTGTGATTATTTCAATGTTGGCTATGGAATTGTTCCCGGTACTTAAGAACTCCCTCTCAGTAATAGTGATTTAATTTACTCTTAGGTTAATTAAGTATTGGTCTATTACTTCACTTATCCACAGTACATACAGGTAATGTGCCCTGTATCAATACCGGTATCGGGGAACATTTACTCACACATTTTGCATTAAATGAAATGTGCAACAATGCAAATAATGGCTGCACTCTACACGACGTAAACCACCATTTCGAAGCACAGTAAAAATAAATAAATAACGTTGACCAATTGCATGTTGCCGAGCGTCGAGTAGTCCAAACTAGCGTCTGCAAAAATAGGTGGGTTAAGGAGAAGTTTGATTTTCATCTGTTGGTACGATTCAACTCAGCCGGTAACGGCTTGCAGTGCTTTGTACGCTGCCTAGAAGCGACTACTTTCAGTCGAATACATGAAACAACACGCTTAGGAGCAATGCGAATTCAGGTAACCATTCGACTGAAAGTAGTCGACTATCTAGTCGATAGTTTCTACCAATGAATGACTAGTCAGTCGATGGTTAAAAGTAGTCGATAGTCCCATCTCTACTCGCATGCCTTGCTACAAGACCGACTACAATATCTCAGACCGTAACATCAAAACCAAGATGGCGGAAATCGTAGGGGAACAGCTGTAGCAACTGGCGGGCATGGTGCCATCGAAATAGCGGCAAATTCGAAGACAAACATTCGCATATTTGATTAAATTCCGCCAGAAATTACATGTTTTTATGTAATAAGGCACAAATTCAATATGAAACCCTGACGTATTTCGCTACAAGCAACGAGAACAGACAGTAGCTAAAAATACAGACATAAATAAAGCAGAGGTAAGACATTATGTTAAAAAAAATGCAAATATTTCTAAATGGAACTACAAGAATAGTCAACCAACAACAAAGTCAACCCCTGACACTATACAGCCCATGAAGGGCCTAGGCAAATATAAAATGCAAATATAAATGGTTGTTGCTTATATTAGGGGCTACGACATCGTGGTCTTGTAGCCCCATGTATTTGTGTGTGGAATTTGTGTGATAACCTGTGTTATTGTTATGGCTGAACTAGTGTGTTTGTAAATTGGGTATTGTAGTGGGAAGGAAGCGGCCATGGCCTTAAGTTAGGAACCATCCTGGCATTCGCCTGGATTAGAAGTGGGGAAACCACGGAAAACCACTTCCAGGATGACTGAGGTGGGAATTGAACCCTCCTCTACTAAGTTGCTTCATGAGGCTGAGTGCACCCCATCCCAGCCCTCACATGAGAATTAAATTTCTTGGCAGAGCCGGAGAATCAAACCCGGACCTCCGGGACGACAGCCAAGAATGCTAGGCACTACACAACGAGGTGGTCTAAAACAGAATGGTACCACTGAACGAAAGTAGAACGAGCGATAATATTCTCTATAGTACATTAATTAGCCAAAATACCTTATCAAACAACGAGAAATAAATCAGGGAATGATGTTTTAAAAGATGCTTCCTCCTCCGCTGTATGTGACCCACCCAGCCATCCCAAATAGCATTGTGACTCACAATTTGGCTTTAGGAGAGAAAGATGCACAATCCAGGCAATTCGAAGTCTTCAAACTGAGATTGCGTCTACCCTGTCAGTACCGAAGGGAAAGTTACAATCCATATTCATTGACTTCTCTAAAGCTTTTGACTCGATTAGCAGGAAGAAAATATTGGAAAAACTAGACAGACTATTGAGAGGTAACAGCTACACTAAACATCTTGTCAAAAGTATTTTAGGCTCTAACAATATAGTCATTAACGATGGCATTACAACATCAAGCCCAATTGAGCAGACTACAGGCATGCTGCTACAAGGAGACCCATTAAGCCCTCGTGTTATTTATCACTGCTATGGCAGATAATATCACAGATATATTATCAGAGCGGGTAATCTCATTTATATACGCAGATGACATGGTGCTCGCTTCAAGTTCACAGGTCGAATTGCAATCTGCTCTCGACCCCTTTGAATTATGGGTGTTACACAATGACCTTAGGTTAAACAGAAACAAGACTAAATCTATGACCTTTAGGAAAGGGGGAAAGCCAGCAATTTTCCACATTGCAGGAAAACCGCTTGAGGGTGTACCACATTACAAGTAGTCCTACTTAGGTCCTACATTAGTCAACTGGCAATGTTTTCACACTGCAAATCAAGGATAGACCCAGAGTCACTACCAAAGCCTTCAACGACATAAAACATTTGACTAAGCTATCTATAAAAACAGCCTTAAAACCTTTGCGGTTAAATGTTACCCGTATTGTGACTTATGGACTGGAGAGCATTTGGACACATTTAAATATGAAGTATTTGGAACAATATGGAGAAACTGAAGGCGACTTACATAAAGAAGGCCTTGGGTTTATCAAAGTATACACCTTCAAGACCGGTGTAAGAGGTGACTCGCGAGGTTTATAATGTAGAACTCAGACTTCAAATGCTGCTACCTTCTACTCCAGGATATGTAAAACTCATGGACACACTAGAGCCAAAGAACATTGGTAGGATTTTTGCGCCACGGGCACTATGATTTTTGACGATTGGAAGAGTGGGGGGGGGGGGGGGGGTGCGAGCTGAGACCATTGAACTGTCGGTACTATTGGAACAACTTCTCCCATGGTAACCCTCGCTGAAAACTGCTTCCTGGTGCACTGCCAGGCGTAACTAGTCGCACCAAAAACTGTCATACCATTTAACTCTAGGTTGCATGTCAGCTGATATGTCGTGATTCTTTTCATATATTTGAACGTACGTACCTCTGTGCAACGTTATATGTATGGTATTTTCCAATAATACGGTAGGTTTACGGTCTACTTTATTTCGAAGTAGCCTATTCTGCGTTTATGGATATGTCTTACATCAAATTTTGACATAGGCCTAAATAGCACGTATGACAAATACACGTAGGCCCTATTGTAGGTTATAAGTTATTAAGTTAGTCACAGAATTATAACCTACGTCTAGCTTATATTACAGATTTCCATGGAAACGCCCAGATGTAGGCCTATTAAAGAAATGGGTTATAGCTGTGAAAACTTTTATAAACATGCTACTTGTTTCATTCAAATAGAAAGAAACCACTGCTTAAAGATGATGCGGTACCTGCAATTTGCAATTTCCCACAGCATCGGCTTCAGCCACCCAAGAAAAGACCGAGAGTTATTGAACGACAAGTAGCCTAATATTTACTGTTACTTTCTTCATCAGCATAGGCATAAAATTTCACATTTTCCAGTATACTTTTATGATGTCAGTCTTGGAGACGATAAAAATAATTCGGCTTAAGGGATCTTCCCTGCAGGACCTGTTCGTTTGCTGTATGACTTATGTGAGGTCGAAGTTTCGACCTGCTTTGAAGAAAAAGAAGCTTGTAGTTTTTACGTGACCGTTAATCTTGTGATCATGAGCCAA
Source organism: Meconema thalassinum (assembly GCA_946902985.2). NCBI lineage: Eukaryota > Metazoa > Arthropoda > Insecta > Orthoptera > Tettigoniidae > Meconema > Meconema thalassinum. Next base: position 138,423,491 of record OX336400.1, read on the forward strand.
GGGACCTCCATTTTACGTGGAATCCGAACCACAGGACATGGCATTTCACTTCCAAAATCTCACTTGCAATGACCGTGAATCAAACCTGGTCCACCTTGGTGAGAGGTGAATAGCTTGACCACTGCGCCACCATGCCCCATTGCTTTGAAGAATATTGAACATGTGGTTGTTTTGTATAAATAAAGCAGGCTATGTATTTTTGTTCACCAAGCATCTATTTAATTGTTTAGTTATAGGCTTATGCATATTCACACACATATGAATGTTGAATACCAATTAACATACTTTTTCTTCTTTATTGTTAGTCATTACCAGCCTAACCTTATTTTTATTTTATTTTAATGTATGTACGACTTGTATTTTTTGCCAGTAGGCCTATAACTTAGTTATTGTGTATGCTGCCTTTGATCTAAGGATAAAATGATGAACAATCAGGCTGCAATATAATATTTAATGTTGGCATATATTCCTAGCCATTATAAGTATCAAATTACTATGATATTTTGAAATATGTATTTCGGCGTAAGTTCAGTTTAGTTTACCATTCGCCTAAATGTTCAAAAGTACCTCTTTTACTTGCATCTCGTCGTACATATGTACATCATCCTTTTGTTCGTATACGTCAAACTCTCCTCCTTATAAAATGTGTCGCACCAAAAAGTTCCATCATCCGTGTGACGAATGTTTGTGTGAGCGCTGTGGAGAACAATGTGGAAGATACCATGCTATATTCTGCACATTAAGACATGAATCTTTGATATTCCTAGGGAATAACAATTAGTTTACTGTATGATTTTAGATTTTATTCATTATATGCATGGGCACTGGCTGCAATAAATCCCTTATTATTATAGGTTATAGGTGAATTTCCAGCTGTGGATGCCATTATTCACATCAACCATCGTCAGAACAGTACTGCCAACCTCACCATTACGGTACTAGCCGCACCAACACTCGACCATTCTAACCTACGTTTTGTCCAATCCAATGGTTACAGCCTAACACGTCCAGATCAATGGTTTTGTATCAATCTGCCCCGATAGCTGCGCGCAATCAAAGCCGCAGCCTTCGATTTGTCCAATCCAATGGTTTTTTACAATGGTTACAGCTTAACGCATCCAGAACAATGGTTTTTGACAATGGTTACAGCCTAACGCGTTCCGATGACTGCCTTTTTTTAACAACAGTGATCTGCTAATAGATGTAGTCTCCTCCGCTGTCTATAACCCACCCACCATCCCAATTTATAACACGACTTAGGCCTATATAGTGAAATTTCAGTTGTGTCGGCCAGTGGGCGTGGCTTATTTGACAAATAAGATATTGCCAACCCTAAGTATCGGTAAACACGGCCGTAGGTTGTTTGTTTTGAGCGTAGAGAGCTGTGAGATCGCACTCGCTTCTATCTGTATAGGGACATCCTGAACTAACTCCAACAGATGGCGCATAAGTACTCTCATTAGTACTTTATTTCAAATAGCATTTGCCAATAACACACAATTGATGTTACAAACTCTTTAAAATGAAAATTTACTGTATTATGAACTTGTCATTCTTCAAATTCGATGTGTATAGAATTCCAACGGACATACATTCTATCTTATTAATGTTTTTAATACAAAGCAAACCTAACCAGCGACTAACGCCCCAGTCCCCCTTGCTTGTGGTAGCCTACTAACAGTAATTTTCGGCCAGGCAGTAGGCCTACCTAACCTAGTAACAGACATAAATGTATATACAAAAACAAACCTAATCTGGGGATAACTCCCCAGGCCCCCTAGCTTGTGATACTAACAGGAGCATAATTCTATTTACATACCTGTTGCATTTAAAATCACTGCTTCCATCAGATTACAGTACCCACTTGAATTTTTTCCACAAGCACACAAAGATTATTGATTCATGATTCTTATAGAATATATTTACACTTAAAGAACTTGACACTTTAGAAGACACTGACACTGCTGGTATGTCATTAAAACTACCATCATCTACTTTAACAAACAGGAGTTGTGTAGGACGGTTGATTTGGGAAAATTGTCGAAATGGTATCAGGGGTTAGTATGGCAATTTTCATAACCACAAATTTAGGTTCGAAATGTTTAAGTTAACAAATACAACTGTTTTAACTTCGAAAATGATCCCGGTGAATATTTCTCATCCACTTCTCTTTCAAAGATTTGTCTTTAGGAAATTTAAAAGTTGAAGTATCTTCAGCAGTATTAAATTTACAGGCAGGTACACAGTAATGACAATAAACAGCCAATGCTTCTCACATTACGTATCTTCGGCATTTATAATTATTCACAGTGCACTTCACTACTTAAGGTACACTATTACAATATATAACAGCTCGAAATCACTTGAAATATGCGACATTTGAACGAAATTCTCGCAGCAGACCCACTTAAATGTTGGTTGACCAAATGTAAACAATCCCCTACGATTTCCGCCATTTTCTACGATATCGATAGTGGCATTATGGTCTGATTTATTGTAGTCGGTCTTGCCTTGCTACAATCTCCATAGATAATACGGACAGATATTCACTAATAATTAAATCTCCCAGTACGGACACCAACAAAAACAGTCAAAGATATATATAAAAAAACAAAATAGCATCAAATATAAAAAGGAACATATAAAAGAAACTTCATTGGCAAGGCCACCTGCCATGCCACACAGAGATCCAAACTGCACTCTCAGAAGGCGCTATTTTCCCAACCCAATCTGCTTGCAATCAGAATGGTTGCAAATTTAATGCTCCTTGGAGCGCTATGAATGTCAAGGAGGTTAGATATCTAAGCTCCTAGACGCCATACCGCTTTCTAGTAGAGAAATGAGGAACTTTGTGTTAGCGGAAAATCCCGAGATTAATTTTGCCATTATGAACACGGCCTACTGAATTCAAATGTTTTTTTTTACATGCCAACAACTTATGACATGAGTATCGTGATTTTTGTCGCCTTTCTAAAATCACTTACCATGGCCAGGAGCGAACCTGCAATCTTGGGGTTGGTAGTCCGACACTATAACCACACACCCACCGTGGCAAGCAAAGAGTTGGTGAAGACGGACCTTAGCCTACTAACATACTAACTCACTTTCCTAACATACTTACCCAGCCTACTTACTTACCTACATTACTTAGCTTAGTTACTTACTCATATACTAACTTACCCTACTTAATTGTTCCAGAAAAAAAAGTCGACCGTGACAGGACTCGAACCTGCAATCTTCGGATCCGAAGTCCGACGCCTTATCCATTAGGCCACACGGTCCCATGTGATGCGCCGGAAGTTCTACTGCTAAGTCATAATAGCCAATTATCTCATGTGCAATCAAGACCAACATATCTGGAAAAAAATTATTCGTTTCACTCGTCCAGAAAATGGGAATCGGTAAATCTAGAGTTCACGTCTCTGAGCAGTTTAACATATTTCAGGGCTCTTTCATGTAAATAGAACAATAATTGCTTTACCTCAGTAACTCTTTTCGTTCAGTAGAAGTTCTGAACTTAGCCTTATTACATGTTCTATACAGGTTATTTACTCATTTACTTACTTACTTACTTACTTACTTACTTACTTACTTACTCATTTACTTACTTACTTACTTACTTACGGGAGCTTGCCACGGAGGGTGACTGGATTGTGTCGGTCTACAAATCCCAAGATTGCAGGTTCGCTCCTGGCCGTGGTAAGTGATTTTTTGAAACGCGGCAAAAATACGACACGCATGTCATACGATGTTGGCATGTCAAAGAACCCATTTGAATTCAGTAGGCCGTGTTTATAATGGCAAAATTAATCTTGGGCGTTTACACAAAGTTCCTCATTTCTCTACTAGAAGCGCTATAGTGTTCAAGGAGCTTAGATATCTAACCTCCTTGACTTTCATAGTGATTCAAGGAACAACGAAATTCGACATGCAAGCTACCCTCTGGGAGTTAAATAACGAAGCTTGCACCCGGCATCCGAGGCCATACGATATTATTATTATTATTATTATTATTATTATTATTATTATTATTATTATTATTATTATTATTTACGGGGAGCGTGATGGCGCAGTGGCTTAGCTGCTCGTCCTTCACCCGGACGGCCAGGGTTCGAATCACGGTGACAGCGGGGTGGAATTTTCATCTGAAAAATCACGATTCGTCAGGAAGGGCATCTGGCCTTAAATCCCCGGCTAAAATAAAAGTGAGCCTGGTGGCTCCGGCGACCACAATTTATTGGGAAAAGCCGAAGAAAGAAAGAAAGAAAGAAAGAAAGAAAGAAACTTACCTACTTAGCCTCCATACTTATTTACTTAACCTATTTACTTCCCTATCTATTTAGCATACTTAACTTTCTAGCCTACTTACCTGCTTAGACTTTATAATTACCTACTTGCTTATTTACCTACTTAGCCTTCTTACTTGTTTGCCTACTTTGCCTACTAACTTATACGTACCTACCTGCTTAGCTTACCTACTTAACCTATTTACCTACATACTTAACCAACTTACTTATTTACTTACTTGCTTAATTGCCCCCTAAGTATATTTCCTTCCCTGCTGGATTGGGCTATTTGTCTGTTCCGACCTTAGTACAGGGTCTTTCATACAAAGTAAGAACGGCAACCCGCGGTTTTGTTATTCGCTGCTGTGGTCGCCTTGGCCGAGCTTGTGGCGCTCTATGGCCCCCTGCTGCAATATTGAAAGCGCGCGTATAGTACATACGAGGGCTGGTTTTGTTTTCAAGTTCCGACCGCACTGTGCCAACGTTACGATCGACTTTTACAAAGAATTCTAGTGTGAAGTTTTGGACCATCTGCCGTTTAGTTCAAACCAGCTCTGAATGATTTTCACCCTTTTCGAGAATTGAAGGCATGGTTGGGCGACAACGCCTCGTTAAAAAGGAAGAACTTCTGGAGACTGTCCAGACGCACCCATCTCAGTGGCGTCAGAATATTTTGCCAAGGGCATTAGAAAGCTGCTGTAACGATACGACAAATGTTTCAATCGTTTTGGCGATTATTTTGAGACATACGAATAAAACAAGCAAACATTTAGTATTAAAATCAGTTTGGTATGTCAATCTGTTATTTTTATACAGTCCATCGGAACTTGAAAAAAAATAAAAAAGCCAGCCCTTGTATGTACTATGCGCGTGCATTCAATAGTACAGCAGGGGGCCATGGCGCGCCACAAGCTCGGCCAAGGCCACCGCAGCATCGATTAACAAAACTCCCGCTTGCCGTTCTTACTTTATATGAAAGCGCCATCTTTTCATGGATCAACCAATAGGGTGGTATTCAAGGGCAAACTTCAGCATTATGTCGTCATCCATTCTTAGAACCTGGACAAACGGAAACAAAATTCGGAATGGTGGTATTTTCTATGTAAAATGAAACTGCCTAAAGCGAAAGAGGAAAGAAATCCTTACTTAAACGAATTATCTTATCCGTAATACATAGTTATGTACAGTAGGCTACTAAATTTTGAGCGCCACTGTATTTGCACCAAAGTTCTAGGAAACATTAACAACAGAAGACATTCAAAGTGCTGCCGAAAACAGCAGGTGCGAAGTCATGGAGGAAATGGACGACGACGATCATGAAGGCAACGAAAGGGAACTAAAAATGCACTCTTTTGGAAAAGCACTATCTGTTGTGAGTGATCTTCAGGAATTTGCTGCTTCCTAGAATGTTCCAGAACTCATGGAGTTAATGCAGGACGCAAAGGAGATCATACAACGTTCTCTTGTAAAGAAGTCGTGACAATGCAGTTTTAAAGACATGTGGAAACAAAGAAACGAGCAGAGAAACTTGAATTTTTGAACGTAAGTTGAAAATACAGTGTAATACATGACTGTGAATCTATTTTCTTTCTTTATTTAAAGACCTATTTTTAAAATTAATAGTTCATTGCAATCCTATGCGATAAAACAGTATTTCCTTGTAGTGTATAAGGTGCGTTCAAAAAGTAACGTGCCGGAGGCATAATTACAGAAACCAGTACCTGTATGTAAGAAGTAGCCTATTGGCCCTGGCGGTTGAGGCACTTGTCCCACTGTGACACGAGGCGGTGAATGTCTGTCTCATAAAATTCCCTGGGCTGCGATGTGAACCAGTTACGCACGTACAGCTGGACGTCGACGTTCGAGGTGAATCGTTTGCCCCGCAGAGCCCTTTTCAGGGGACCAACATGGCGTAATCACAGGGAGAGAGGTCTTGTATGTATGGAGGGTGGCCGAGAACCTCCCATTTGAATTTCTGAAGGAGTGCCGTGACTGTGTTGGCCGTATGAGGTCGTGCATTGTCGTGGAGCAGAATGACCACACGAGTGAGATTGCCTGGTCGTTTTGTTTTGATCGCTTGGCGAAGGGTGGTCAAGGTTTGCGAGTAACGCTGGGCATTCACTGTTGTCCCGTGCGGCATGAAGTGTATCAGAAGGGGGCCATCTTGGTCTAAGAAGAACGTCAGCATTACCTTTCCTGCACTCGTGTGGATGGCCTTGCCTTTTTTGGATGGTGGTGACCCTGGATGCTTCAAATGGAGGCTTTGTCGTTTGGATTCTGGTTCGAAGTGATGACACCATGACTCATCTCCAGCCACCACTCGTGCGAGGAACCCATTCCCTTCCCTCACCAAGCGCTGCAGATGACAAAGAGAGTGGGCCATTCCTGGTGTGGTTGAAGACTGTGGGGCACCCATTGGGCACACACTTTGCGCCAGTGCAGTCGTTCCTTCATGATTGTGTGCACACTTCCGACGCTCAATCCGACCACGGTGGCTATGGCGTTCACTGTCACTCGGCGGTCCTGGGCAATGAGTGCATCAACCAGCTGGACGTTGTCATTGGTAATGCAGGGGGTGCCCCAGACCGGGCATCATCAGCTAACGACACCCGTCCTTCCCTGAAGCACTTGTGCAACGCCTTGACCCTTGCAAGGGACATGCAGTGCTCGCCGTACACTTGTGACATTCGGCGATGAATGTCCGTTCCCCCTACTCCTTCCGCTGTCAGAAACCGAACAACACCTCTTTGCTCTTCGTTTGACGCCTCCATGTCACTGTTTGTAATGCGACTGGCAGCATTGGACGATTGATGCATGCTGCTGCTCGCTTTGTTTCGTCACGTGACGTGCACGCGCGCCCTCTAGCGACGGGCTGTGACCTTCCACGCTCTGGTCGGAACCACACTTCGTTACACACGCCACGATTAGCCGATGTCGTCACCGGTTTGCGCATTCCAGCCTTCGGAAAGTTACTTTTTGAACGCACCTTATATTATCATTTTAAATGATCTTGCCGACTTCGTTGTTACGCTGGGGTCTGGCGTTACGTTACAGTGACGGGACGAAATGTACCCAGATGCACTGAGGTGTGTGACGTCATAGTACTGCTTGGTGCATGTGTTCCCCCAACAATCTCTACTTCGTTAGTATAAGGCGAAAAAACGATTCTTGGATGTCACGGGTAATCTCGAGAACCACTGGATGGATTTTGATGCGGTTTTCACCATTCTGTAAAGAATATCTCGAGGAAAGATTCTGTAGAAAATAATTTATGTATGATCAAAGGAAGCCAAGCAGTAACGATTTCAGTCAAAAAGTCGAAAACAAACTTGGCGTCCGTGCGCTTCTTAAGCTTACGCTGGACAAACCGTTAAAAATATCAATATACTATGAGCGTAAGAATTGGTCAGCTTGAAAAGTTCTACAAAAATGTCCGCGAGAGCATATCTCTATCTTCAATACATCGCCCACTATAAGTGTTTTTAGACGGGATGGAAGGGACACGTCCCCGCGCGCTCTGGTGAGCGTAACGGCATCCCGCGCGCTTGACCTTGCTTTGCCCCTGGTTTGCACTTGCCGTTCGCGAGTAATTTGAAACAAGATAAGCAAGATAAGTATTATGCAGATAGTATTCTAACACGTCATGAGTCTTTGGCTTCGAGCGAAGCGAGAGGCCTCCAGCCTTTCTAGCATTTTCAGCATTTGTAGCATTTAAAATGATACAAAGTCTAGTCTTTCAGACTGACTGTCACTTTTTTTTGTCTTATTAAAACTCAACCCTTTGTAAAACGGAATCCTGTGAAAACGGTAAAAATAAATCCGGAACGGTTGCGTTTTATTCATGTTTTGCTGTATATATTTTTCCTCGTAACATACCTTTGTAGCATGTGCATCGTGGTCAAATGATCCTGTGTGTTTAATTTACACCGATGACCCGTGTTATTTCAATGGCTGTAATACTGAGTGAATTTGTAATAGGCTACAGGTGAGCATTTGGAAGTAGGAGGCCGTGGCATTAAGTTAAGAACAATCTCAGCATTCACCTTGAGTAGAAGTGGAAAACCAGGCTTGAATGGCAATCGAGCCCGGACCATTGGAGTGACTGCCAAGAATGTTAGCCACTGCGCCACGAGGCGGACTGTTGTGCAGCCTATAGAATTTGTCTGATAACCTGTGTTATTGTCGCGTTTGTAGTTGTGTGTATATGTAATTGAAGTGAGAATTGGGAAGGAGATGGCAGTGGCGTTAAGTTTGGAACCACCCCAGGATTTGACTGGAGTGAAAGTTGGAAACCACGGAAATCCACTTTTAGCATGATTAGATGTGAATTGAACCCGGATCTCAGGGATGACAGCCAAGAATGCTAACCACTACACCACGAGACGCTAACGTCTTGAAAGGAATAATGACAGAGAAATGTGTGGAGATTAACATAACTGGACGAGAAGTTGAGAAGAAGTAACCGTGATCTATTGGATGATACCGTCCCAACATTAGCCTGGAGTTGAATATGGGAGACCAAGTCAGTGATGGCCGACGTTGGGGTTTGAACCCATTCACCTATCAAATTCGCAGCTAACTTTCACCTATGGCTAGCTATGTGACTGAGGAAGCGCTGCTACAGCTGTCGGCAGGCACACGTGCACAAAATCTCTACTTAGTATAAAACAAAGTTCCCGATTCTTGGATGTTACAAGTTAACTCGAGAACCACTGGATGGATTTTGATGCGGTTTTCACCATTCCGTAAAGGATATCTCGAGGATGATTTCTGTAGAAAATTATTTATTTATGATCAAAGGAAGCCGAACAGTAACGATTTCAGTAGAAATGTCGAAAAAAAAATCCTGGCGTCCGATCGCTTTGTAAGCTTACGCTGGGCAAACTGTTAAAAATATCTAAATGCTATGAGTGTAAGAATTGTTCAGCATGAAAAGTTCTACAAAAAAGTCCACGAGAGCATATGTCTATCTTCAATACATCGCCCACTATAAGTGTTTTTACGTTTTAATTTCTTCCAACCATGCCCATTCAACTATTGAGGCGACAGTTTACGAGTTAGCTAACGGCGAATCTATCATCCCTGTTACAGCCTAGCTAGCGGGCGAACCTATTGCCCCAGATACAACCAGCAGCAAACCATTGAGTAGTGTTGAGTTAAGATTTCTGAGAAGGGTGGTTGTTTTTGGAGTTTCCCTGGAATAGCAACTCGGATTTTCTTCATTTCGCCTGTGAACACAGTCAATTTAAGATTGGACGGAAGGGGGATTTGTGTTTCATGCACCTCGACATTCTTAAATTACGTCTGACAAGAATTTGTTGCACATGGATCTCCATGATAATATAATTAATAGTCCAGTCAGTGATTTTAACCCATCATGCCGAGACGTAAAACGGACATTGACATTGGAAAAAAAAGTGCTCATCACGTAATGCATTCATAACTCTTTCCGGGCGAAGCCGGGTCGGGTAGCTAGTTACGACTAAAACATTCTTTTTTTGTTGTGTGGCCTCCTGAGAGGCCGAGTGCATGTCTTTCTAGTCGACGCCCGTGGGAAACCAGCGCGTCGGGATGAGGTATGGAATGATGAAGATGAATGAAACTGGGCAAGGATGTGGAAGGAAGCGGCCGTGGCCAGTCAGAAGGTTCCATCCCAGCATATGTCTGGTGTTGAAATGGGAAACCACGGAAAACCATTTCTAGGACGGCCGACTGTGGGGCTCGAACCCACACGTCTAACGATTCAGCAGAGAGCTTGGCCCTAAGACCTAACTCTGCGCTTTGGCGAGCGTCGATACTGCAGTCGGTACTACTAATAATAATATCATACGGCCTCGGATGCCGGGTGCAAGCTTTGTAATTTGACACCCAGAGGGTAGCTTGCATGTCGAATTTCTTTGTCCCTTGAATCACTATGAAAGTCAAGGAGGTTAGATATCTAAGCACCTTGAACACTATAGCGCTTTTTAGTAGAGAAATGAGGAACTTTGTGTTGGCGGAAACTCCCGAGATTAATTTTACCATTATGAAAACGGCCTACTGAATTCAAATCTGTTATTTGACATGCCAACATCGTATGACATGCGTGTCGTATTTTTGCCGCCTTTCGCCAGGAGCGAACCTGCAATCTTGGTGTTAGTAGACAGACACGCTATCCACTCACCCACCGTGGCAAGCTAGTCGGTACTAAAACAAAATAACACAGGTTATCAGACAGATCAGCTACATACTCAGATACAAGAGTTTAATAACCATGATGTTCCAAACCCTTAAATAAGCTGCATGTTATTATACATAGATTCTTTTGTTTCGCACTCTGGATATGTTACTAAGCTCGAGTCCAAGCTCCGTGAACCTCAGAGGAATGTGGATCACAGACGACGATGAGTGATGTGGGGGGCCCCAGTCCGTGCGTACTAACAGAATCAAATACATTGGTCGGTCACTCACTCACTCATTCGCAGCACCACAGTGGTGTAGGCAACGGCCCTATATTAGCAGTAGGTTGGAATAGACAGGAAATCCAGATAACACAGCAGGCTGTTGACAGGCCTTTCTCTTCCCTCCTACCACGTCACCTCATCCTTCAAGTTGGCAGAGCTTGGACCAGAGCAGCACATACTCACCGGAAATTCAAATCACACTTGCAAAATTATTCGACTGTGACAGGATTCGAACCTGCAATCTTCGGATCCGAAATCCGACGCCTTATCCGTTATGCCACACAGTCCCGTTGTGTAACATTGCAATGTTCAACCATTATGGTACCATTAATACGATGCAACGTGAACTGGATATTTGAGTCTGCTTTCTATTCTACTCGCCTCCTGCTGCAGTTGTTGTTGTTATTATTTCATTTAACCCTTCAGATACAACTGGGAATGGTGACGCTAACTTGGATGTAATTAAGGAAAGGTCAGGGAAGGGGTTTTGGAAGGAAGTCGACCGTCGGCTGTGGACCTGTTGAAAGGAACCGTCCCAGCATTATCCTGGTGGTGAAAATGGGAAACCACGAAGACCATTTTCAAGACGGCCGAGTTAAGATTCGAAACCACGCTCTCCGGATGTCAGTAGCAGCTTCATTGGCGTAGTTGGTAGCATGCTAAGCCTCTATGCCAAAGGTCGCGGGTTCAATCCCGGCCGAAGTCGCGGATTTTTTAAGAGAGTTAAAAATTCCTGTCGCCTCCGTAGCGTAGCGGTCAGCATGGTTAGCTGCCGCCTCGGAGGTCCTGGGTTCGATTCCCGGCTCTGCCACGAAATTTGAAAAGTGGTATGAGGACTGGAAAGGGGTCTACTCAGCCTCGGGTGGTTCAAATGAGTAGAGAGGGTTCGATTCCAGCCTCAGCCATCCTCGAAGTGGTTTTCCGTGGTTTCCCACTTCGTCTTCGGGCAAATGCCGGGATGTTACTTACTGTAAGGCCACGGCCACCTCCTTCCCTCTTCCTAGCCTATCCATCCCAATCTTCCCCTCCCTTCCCATCCCTCATGAGGCCCCTGTTCGCTTTGCAGGTGAGACCGCCTGGGCGATGTGCTGATCACACCTCCCTAGTTGTATCCATTCCGTCCTGATGTTCCATGCTCCAGGACACTGCCCATAGAGGCGGTAGTGGTGAGTTCGCTCGCTGAGTCCGGGTGCAACCACCAACCTAGAGGGTGACATGACTAAATAAATGAAATTAAAAAAATAAAAATCCCTCAGTATGCCTTCCTTTGGAGGGGAAGTAAAGCCGGCGGTCCCATGTCATAGATTTATGGCATGATAAAGAACCTTCCACTAATTACACCTGTGTGAAGTTAAATTATAGGTTATCATTGACTAACGATCTTAGGTTCCAACGTTCGTCACCAGGAGCCGACTACGGTGGCATCTAGTATCAAAGTGCTGAACTAGTTGGTCGTTGACGGTGGCGTTTGGTAGCAAAAGATGGAACTACTTGAAAAATCGAATGTCTGCAGTCCTTAACTGAATTACAGATAACACACACTAATACAGCCAATTCAATTAACACCGGTTATCAGACAGATTCTACACACACCTAAAGTACACGGGGCTAGATGACTGCGTTGTCGCAGCCCCTAAACTGAGGAACCAACCAACCAACCGGTGCCAGAGAGGCACGAGCTAGAGCGTAAATTCATTTATATTCGACGATGTCAATATGTAAATATTATATGTCAGAAAACTGTATCATAATGGGTGTAATTAAAGTACTACTTTTCATTATAATACAGTTTCTCCAACCAATCAGAGCTCAATATTTTCATTCATTGACCAATTAGTTAAGGATAGCTCTCACATGTACTCAAAATCCAACATGTCGGACATGAATTACATGATTTGAATGTTGACAATGTAGCCTATATTGGATCAACCATTGTACTTACAATGCATAAACAAACTTGGCAATATTGCAAAAGAAATAGCACTGTACCTTAATGTCCGCCACTCCAATTTCTACACATTCGTAAGATTTCGCCGACAATTTTAGTGAATGCAGTTGTTGACATAAACACACCATAACGTCATGAAGGAAGCAAGCGTATGACTTTAGTTCCACGGAAATTATAATCCAGCTCCCTGTTCAGTAAATGGGTTTTATGCGAAACTTTTCCGCCAGATACCGTTACCGTTCTATTTGGGACTAAATTGATTTGCCTTCCGTTGACATTCTATACGCGTCGAATTTGAAGAGCAGGCTAACTTGTTAATAATACGATACATTTTCATTTTAAAGCGTTTGTTACAGCCTATTTTTTGTACCCGTGCACTATCTATTGGTGCAACTTCAGGATAAACAATGTTTCAAAGCATTGAGATTCGTTATTGGGTAGAGATCAAATGTGAGCCCACATAATTTCCAGAAGAAGTAGTCAACCGACAGAATAACGACAGATATTTATGAATATTTATAGCGGCTTCGGTGGCGTAGTTGTTAGCATGCTGAACTGCTGTGCCCAAGATAGCGGGTTCAAACCCAACCGAAGTCATCGGATTTTTTAAGAGCGTTGAAAACTTTTCAGTATGCCTTCCTTCGGAGTGGAAGTTAAGCCGGCGGTCCTATGTCATACATTTATGGCATGTAAAAGATCCTTCCCCAGACTAAACATGTGTGAAGCAAAATTGTTAGGTAGGATTTCGTGGGAACGCTCTATCAAAGTTCCGACGTTCACCACTAAGTATCATTGATATCTGGTGGCGAAAGTTGGAACTACTTGAAATTGAACGGAACTTGTAGCTCACCCTAAGTGTGTCCGCTGGAAGTAGCTACAGACTCAGGCGAGCCGAACATGTCCTTGGACACTCCCGGCAATAAAAGCCATACGATAAATAAATAAATAAAATAAATATGAATATTTATGTTAGATCATATAATAAATTTATAATTATCGTCGCACATCAACAGTCGTATGCAACTCCCCTATAATGGTAATTAAGACACGAGTATAGAAATTATTAAACTCTCTTCGCTCGTTTTATAACATACTCGTGTCTTAATTATTGCCATTATAGGCTCGTTGCATAATGTACTATTTTCTTCTCAAGAGTGTTATTATAAGTGCGTGAGTGAGATAGGCATTCTGTATATGGTTACAAAGGCAACGAGGCTCTCAAAATGTGATAGGCTATACCTATGAATTATAACAAGATGTTCAGCAAAGAGCATATAGCCTACTTTCTCCTAAATGCAAGGGTTTAGTTATAACTCTTTGTCATCTTCAAGGAGTGTAATTGAATAGTGATTGTAGTAGCTTGTTGAAAATAAAGTGCTGAGTCCGAGGGAAAAGCAAAACGACAAAAAAAGCTACTGTATATGTTCAAACCAAAATTCTTCAAAATGCTACAAATCACCTCCCCCTAACAATGAGCTGTGAGGCGTGTGGCTATAATGATGTGTGCAAACATTAAATGACACTAATTGTTGTTTTAAGGGGCCTATCATCTAGGTTATCGGCCCCAAATTGTTTGGGAGATAGTTGACACCACGTGGCCGACCAGGGTGGATGGGCCTACTTACCTGTATTTAGAGGTCCGCCTCGCTTCAGCAACAAAATCACCTCCAGATGACATGCCCCAACAGAAGAGCTCCAAAGGGGTGGAAGGAAAGTGGAGAAGGGGAACGCACAGGCTATTCTACAGACACCCCCCAATAACCGACAGAACTGCTGCCGACGAAATAATGCCACAACAGTTGATTAAAAATTTAAAATAAAAATTTAATGTTAAAATTTAAAGGAGCACCTCCACCAGAAACAGAACATGCTTGCTTGCAAAGCAAAAAAAGGGACAAGAATTAAATTAAAATTAAAATGTTATAAGCCCAAAGATTAAAATAAAAATTACAGGCATAATTAAATGAGAAAGGGCTTGATAATTTACAAGGGAATGCAATACCGATCCGACATGCGGAGATCCAGGCCACGATGAAACGAGAAATAAAAATTAAGTTAACAAAATAAAATTGGATTAGAAAATAAATTCATAATTAGCATGACGGAGAAAAACACAGGAACATTTACCAAAAACACAAAGTAAACCAACAAGATTAAATTTAAAAAAAATTAAGCTAACACCACAACACGTTTGAGTTTCGTGGTCGGCGCCAAGAGACTGACCTCGAGACCAGTATGCATCTCGGCAAAACAAAAAAACAAACATGGCCACAAAAAAACAGGAGACCGCATGTCAAATCGAATTACGGCAAACAATTTAGCAAACTAAATTTTAAACTCAGCAGAAAGAAAGAACGGAGGAAAACAATTACGTCTAAACACTATTAATATGAGGGCGGATCCACGGATCGAAATCAGATAAATAATATGCCAATCCCAAGATTGCCAAAAGAAAATAAATAATAATTTAAAACGTAAAATAAACTTAGAAATGTGTCTCCAGAAGGTACAAAAAAACAATAACAAAATTAATATATATATGGAAACATTATTAAAACATAAAAAAAATTAGGCCTTCCTGGCAAAACAAAACACAAGATCAAACATTCATACAAGGCCAATATTGTAGCTCCCAAAATAAAATAATTAAATATATAAAATAATAACGTACCTTAAAACTTCACAGTGGAGACACAATAAAAATAAAATAATTAACACACAATATAAATAAAATATAATACGGCACTATATTGCCTGAAACTGGCCCACCCAGCACATGCTTCGTTTTGGTCACAAGCACAGGTCTGCATCGAGATGCGATTACATTTCACACGTCCTCTTCACGGCGAAACGATGAAATTCAAAGCTTGAGGAGCACAGGCAATTTCCTAGTAGAATTGGCATTCATATTTGTAAAAGCTGGGGGCTAAGGGCCCCCCCCCCTCCCAGCCCACGAAGAGATACTCTGTCACACCAGCTGTTAAGTTTCTTCTTAGACGACAGACAATCGCCTCCACAAGATGGCGGAGAATCCCGCGTCAGATACCGAACTGCATTCATGTAAATATTTATCGTCCAATCAAGGCTTGACACATCGATCAACAATGTCATTATTAAGTAAATAATTTGGTGGTATCATGAATACACAGGCATTTGTTTCATGACGTAGAATATAATTGCCTTCAATTATGCCACGAATAGGAAGAGTTTTAAAAGGCACAAGCAACACTCTCTATCGGAGAAGAAGGAACTACTTGAAGGAACCCCGAAATCCGACAGCAGCTGCCATCTCGTGTTCGCAAACGGAATCAAGTCACCAGGCGGTCGATTCAAAATGTCATGGAACACCAGAATACAGGGAAGAGGGATTTTAAAAACATTGGGACGGGCATTGCACGTAACAGTCTCCCTCTCTTAAGCGTGAACACCGTTCACGAATATGCCTAGGCATAGGCAGTACTCCTTAACTAGTCGATTCACCAAGCATGTTTCCAGAAGATAATGTTCTCCAGTTAACTCCAATTGATGGACAAAAACCGCATCGTTTTGGTTAGGAAGAGTGCAGGGTCAGGTTATCAGGGAATGGATAATTGATCACCTTGCAAACCACTTAGTTAACAGCATCCCTGTGTCCATAATTCTTCAGAAACGCAGAACACCAGCACCTGCAGTGCTTTCATAGTCCGAGACACGTTAGGAAAATTTTCAACAAGTCCGATGTAGTTCGCTTTAGACGAAGTAGGTGGATGCAATGTGCAAGATATTATGCGACGCGTGGGCAGCCATTTACAGAACAGAAGTTAATCTTATTTCAAAAAGGTTTACAGAAATTACAATTTCTTACTACATTTACAAAGGGAAACAAAGTTGAATTTATATGAAGAAAATATTTCTGACCATGACCTAGATCCGTGTTTACAAAATTTCATTAACAAGTTTACCTTTTTACAGACTAGAAGTACCTTTCAAGATTACATGAGTTAAACGACTATACATTTAGAAGGAACTACGGTAGAGGAATGACCACTTAAATTCCCAAAGGGAACAGGAATACAAGGTTACCATGAGTTAGGTCTCCCACCGAGCCCAACTTACATGCTAGCATTTTTTATGAAAACATCAAATTTTAGTTTCAATTTTACAATATACCATAAAATGGGAATCACCCAACAGTTACAGTTTGTATCCCATCAGAGTTTTCATATCCAGTTCAAAATTCCAGATGGAACAGATGCCTGTAGGCTTCAATGAAGGTTAGGGATACTCTACATTATACAAAATTCGTTTTACAAATTTTACAGTACCATTTCCTCATTAGAAACCTCTCCACCTCGTTTGATGTGCGACAGATGCACTCTTGAAATTTTGTTTGCCTTGGGGTTTCTAATAAACAGAGTAACGGGAGTCAGGAATGCCTCTACATAACATGGGCCCTTGAAACGAGGGGTCAACTTGCTTGAAACTAGATTACTGACGCTCTTGGGCTCGAAATTGCGAACGTACACAACATCACCAATTTCCAAATCCGTTGGCATGCAACAGGCATTGTGTAGCCTGGCAAGTTGGTCATGTGATACCTTAATATTCTCTCTAGCCTTGTCGAATTTCTCCCTCATATCCTCGGACGTGAAACTGTCTGGAAGGAGATCGTGCAGGTTCCACAGATTGGACAACGGAGAATTAGCCATAAAGGAAAACATTAACGAAAAATGGGTGGCTTGCGTGCTCTCATGCACGGCGGTGTTGAAAGCAAAATTGAGCCAATGCAAATTAGAATCCCATTTGGAATGGTCGTCGTGGTGGAAAGCAATCAGAGCAGAACGGAGATTACGATTGACTCGCTCAGCGAGAGACGGGTTAGGAAAATATTGAGTGGTTGTTACATGAGAAATAGCATAATCAAATAAGAATTGACGGAACTGATGAGATACAAAGCACTTGGCATTATTTGATACCAGGAACTGACATGGCCCAAAAGATGAAAAGATGGAATTAAAACACTTTATGACGGAACTGGTCGTAGCCTGTCTGGTGGGGAAAATCCAACTAAACCGGGTGAAACCGTCAGTGCAAACAAGCGCAAATTGGTTTCCCCGACCAGAGCGAGGGAACGGCCCAACATGGTCGATAAAAAGCCTCTCCGTGGGTCTAGATGCCGGTTCAGATGACAACAGGCCAACCTTAGTAGAAACCGGAGGTTTGCTAATACTACATGCAGCACAATTTCTAATGAGCCTCCTGATGTCGCCATCCATACTTTGCCAAATGAAAAACTGTCTGATTTTAGCTCGGGTCTTGAATACTCCTAGGTGGCCACCAATAGGAGATTCATGATAGTAACGAAAGATTTCCGGAATGAGGACCGACGGGAGCACAATTTTAGGTAGACGGTCATGACGAGACGAACAACACAATACACCATCCTTTAGAGAGTAGGGCTTGATCACTTCACCAGAATTGATTCGATCAATTAGGCTAGATAAGGAGGGGTCTTCTTTCTGGAATCGTCTCACATCTTCAAAAAGCACAGGGGAATTGCTGAGAATGACATTGACATGATTTACAGGTGATACAAGGTTTACGGGTTCACATCCCTGAATATCCTCTTCTGCTGTTTCCTCATACATGCGGCTTAATGAATCAGCCACCGCATTTTCGGACCCACGAATATGGTGGACAGTGAACTGGAACGACAGAATCCTAGTTGCCCACCCGGCAATCCTACCAGTTTTACGGGGTTTCCCTAAGACCCAGCTCAAGGCTTGGTTATCGGTCTCAAGGAGAAACTTAGTGTGCTCAAGATATATACGGAATTTTTCTAGAGCGAACAACACAGCTAAACCCTCAAGTTCGTATATGGAATACTTCCTCTCTGCGTCCGTTAGGGTACGAGAAGCGTATGCAATGGGTTGCCTACCCAGATCAGATTCTTGCAGTAGGACACAACCAACACCACGACCAGATGCATCAGTCTGTACAATGAACTGCTTCCCAAAATCCAGAATGGCTAACACAGGGGCGTTAGAGAGCGCAAGCTTAAGATCTTCGAAGGCTGCCTGCTGAGAGGGACCCCACTCAAACTTCACAGCCTTTTTGCGTAATTGATTTAGAGGAGCAGCACGGTCGGCAAAGTTACTGATGAACTTACGGAAGAAGTTCACCATACCAATGTAACGAGCAACACCCTTGGCGTTCTTGGGTGGTTTAAAATCTCTGATGGCCTGCGTACGAGACTGGTCCACGGAGATACCAGATTCAGAAACAATATGACCCAAGAAGGAAATTTTGGGCTTGGCAAAGGAAACCTTGGACAATTTGACGGTAAGGCCAGCGTCACGCAACCGATCAAGTACAACTTTCAGATGATCAACGTGTTCCTCGAAGGACTCAGAATAGATCACCACATCGTCAAGGTAGTGGTACACAAACTTGAATTTAATTTCTGAAAACACCTTGTCCAGAAGTCTGCTCAACACAGCGGCTCCGGTGGATAGGCCAAACGGGACACGGGCATACTCAAACAGGTTCCAGTCAGTGGAAAAAGCAGTAACATGCCTGGATTCAGGAGAGAGGGGAATTTGGAAGTAAGAAGAATTTAAATCGAGGATCGTGAACACCTTCGCGTTGCGAAACCAACTAAAACATGTGTGAAGGTCCGGCAAAGGGATGGACTGCAAAACAACTTTTTGATTAAGAGCCCTATAGTCGACCATCGGCCGAAAACCACCGTTAGGTTTTGGCACAAGAAATACAGGGGATGAGTAGGCAGAGATAGAGGGTTGGATTACACCTTCTTCTAACTTCTAATCGATAATCTTACGAAGTTCAGCCATCTTGGGCGGGGCGAGGCGATACGGGCTGGAACGCACCGGCACAGAATCGGTTAGCTCAATCTTGTACTCCATCAAATGGGTTACATCCAACTTGTCAGTAAATACATCGCTATACTCCTGACATAACCTCTTAATGGCATCCTTTTGAAGACTCGTTAAATTTCCCAGATCGAGATCCTCAATAGTCATAGGTTCACTAACAGAATTGACAGCAGGAGAAGATAAAACCGGGTTAAACGATAACTTACTTTGCGGATTAAACTTAAACCATAAGTTGCGAGCACCAAAATCAAGAAGCATACCAACGTGTGACATGAAATTAGCTCCAATGACCACAGAACAAGGAAGATTTCTGGCAACAAAAAATTTAAACTTCCAAGAAAAATTTAGAATATGGATTTTGACTGTCATACTACCCAAAATATTTAAGTTTGAACAATTTGCCGAAATAAAAGATTCATTGTTAGGCTCTAACTCAGGAAATTTGCAAACACTCTTCATAGATAAAAACCAGTCCTCGCTTATAAAGGATGCGACACTACCAGAGTCAAGCAATACAGAAACGGGCTCGTCATTAACACAAATTTCACTAAACGGGGATATTCCTTTAGCCACAGGAGAAATTCCAAGATCATTACTCACCCCAAAACGATTACAATTAGATGACGAGGTCACCCGCACCACAGGTTTCACATTAAGTTTAGAATTAGGCTGACTTGCCACGACATTGCTCACCGACAGGTTAGGTAGGTCAGCGACATAAGCAGAATTAGCACGTGATGAATTAGTTTTCAAAGAGTTATCAAAATTTTCATTAGTAGGGCGACCAGAAACTTCACAGGGTTTTCCCAAACTCTTATGCACAGAAATATCCTTGGAAGTAACACCCGAATTGGTCTCCACAACATCCCGTCATTGGCGATACACAACCTGGTAACTCGGACACACCTTCTTGACATGTCCCACGCCACCGCACGTGTGGCACTTAATGTTGGGTCTTGGGTGGAACATAACCTTAGGCGGGGGACGAGACATCAAGGAAGGAGGGGGCCGAGACATCAAGGAAGGAGGAGGAACATTAGCTACACGAAAGGAATCTGCATGTTTCACAACCATAGCCTCAATAACGACCTGTTTCAGCTCGACAAATGACGAAGGCCTGGTACACATAGTCATGTATGACCTATATTGACGCGAAAACCCATGTACAATCGATGACACCAACTGTCGTTCAGTTAAAGGGGATGCAAATACCTGGGCATACACCTTAATGTCGCTGACATAGTCGCTAAGGGACTCGTCCAACCTTTGGACACGATATAAAAACCTTTGCTCGAGAGCACTAAGGGCACTCGCAGGGACAAAAAACCACAACACTTCCCTAATAAACATGGATAAGGACATGCGGAGGTGGATAGCCTCAATTAGCTTATCACGAAGCATACCGGATGCAACAGGATACAAGAGTTGAAAAATCTGAATTTCCGACATACCAAAAATCGAGGCATGGTTACCCAATTCGACCACTTGTTTTAAAAATAGGACCACTTTGGTAACGTCATCCAGGTTGAAACTCTTTAACTTAGTTAAGAAACCAGAAATAGGATGAGGAATCGACCCATAATTAACGGTAGGCGAGAATGTAGCATTAGGAAAAGAGACATTGTTACCAGTGTAGCCCGCTCGCACACCCTCTACAGGCGACAAAACATTTACATTACTAGAGAAGGAACTGGGATGCAACGGGTCGGCAGTACCCAGGAAATCATTAGGTGACCTAACGTGAGAAGAATGACCGTATGCAGGGTTAAGTGGTATGGACGAGCCAGCGCCAGGCAACAGAGGGGCAGGCAAACTACTACTAGTAATCGATCCCAAAACCTCAGACCTAGTAAAAAGAGGTGATTCACGTTCAACCCCAGAAGAACTCTCCAAATTCACAAGGTTATCTCTTAAGTCAATTAAATCGAAAACACTATTGTTGTCGGCCATTTTAAAGAACACAGAATGCAGACAGACAATACAGAAGGAAACAAATTTTAGGAATTACGAGGACAGTTTACACTTTCACAACAGTACCACAACCACCAATTACCAACACCATAGATTAGGCTGACACTCGAACACAGCCACCATACTACACAAAATCATGCACAATGCTGCCCAGAACTGCATACGTCACCGCCTGCTTGGCTCGAGAACAGGAAGCTAAATTACAAAAATTGGCACAAAGCATATTGAACCCTTTATCCTCTGTTGGATAAATGATTCTATGTTTTATTTCTTCAATTAATAAATATTTCCACCAGCATCATGAATGTAGCCAGACGGAGATGAGGAAATTTCAAGCATTTGTTGGAGACAGCGGGTACATACCTGAAGCTGTTTGACAAAAGGCTAAATACTTTAGCTGTGAAAGAAAATTGCCTAGCGATGTTTCAGAAGGACAGGTGTTGGCCACCTCAAAAATAGAAGCGACGCGCAGTGAGACATGGTTCTGGTATGTTCATTGTAATATTCGCGCCTAGAAGAAATATGATGCAGTAACGTGAGTGGCTGATGTACATGCTGGACACTCCTACTAAGCCAAGGGCTGATAAAAACCGCCAAGATACAGAAAATGTGGGAACCAATGGGAGAAGAATGCCTATTTAGCTCGGCAGGTCTAGCGTGGGCACGCTCGGCTAGCATTCACGCGGGAGATCGCCTAGACAACATCTCTACGATCGATTCTAGGATTAATGGGCATATTCTTGACCTGCGCTATTTTTCGAGTTTAGTGATATTTATTTCATTCCTGTATCACTATTATTTTGTAAAATTTTTATCTAATTTCCCCCTCTATCTACACCTAAGGCTGGTTCATTTATAAGTGGTGTGAAGAGCCAAGACATTGATTATTACTTTGTGCGTCTACGGACATTGCTTATTATTATTGTGTGTGTCGAGGGCACAGACTATTACTTTGTGCGTCTACGGACGGAGGCTGTTACTTTGTGTGTCAGTGGACACAGGTTTTTATACTTTGCGTGTCATGAAGGACACAGAAATTATTATTAAAAGTGTTAAATTCAGTGTTAGATAGTCACAGTACTATATTTGTAGGGGCAGTATCTTCGATAATTCGCCAACAGACTGTTTTGGGGAAAGAAGTACCCGAACGGCGAATTTAGTAGTCAGACATCAAGTGTATAATAATTTTATTTTTGAATCAGCTCGAGAGATGACATCATTGACCATGGAGGAAGCCTGGAAATATCAAGACTCCGTCAAGATGGTTGAGATGAGATAAGAAGGATCCAGTTGGGAGATGGCTGCGGATGTTCTTTGACGGGTGGCTGACTGAGGATGAGTACTGAATAATATTTATTATTATCTGATAAATTAACTTATGGTGTATGGGACATATTTTGTTTTGTAAATAATTTGCTTGTGTGATTAACGTAGTCGATTTAGTTTTGGTCTGACACACCTTTTTGCATGGAAACAGCTCGCATGTATTATTAGTAGAAGGTTCTTTTCTTGTTTGTTGTTTTAACTAACGTAGATATGTGGACGACCGTGTTTGCATATGCTACGCAATGCTGTTAAAAAAACGTCGCTCGGAGATATGTTGTGTTTCAGAAGTAGGACTGAAGTAATATAATTATACAGTAGATTGGAGGGTAATTAATTTCTTTTGTTTTATTATTGATCAGATTCAGTGAAATTATTGCCTTTGGAGCAATGTGATTTGTGACGAAGAGCAGTCAGCTCTATCGTAGGTGTTAATATTTTTTTAATTGATTGGGCGAGCATCCATTCAGCCGATCCGTGTGAAAAAAGTATTTGTCATTACCAGATGTGTGTATGTGTGTGTGTGTATTTGTGTCATTACAAGCGGGAATTTCAGCTTAGACTGATTTCTGGCAGCTTGATGACAAATCCATATTGTGACCTCGCGAGGGCAATTCTGGATATTTTGATTAATGTCTGACCATAGTGGTTGAGTTTGTTGCTGTTGATTCCTTGAGATAACGGCACAGCTGGTCAGTTATATTTATACACACTGGAGTGGGACGATGACAGGTAATTGAGGAAGAGGGGAGATGTTGCACAAGACGAACTAAAGGTTGCCAGCCAGGTCATTAGGGAGAGTGCCTGTGTGGCTCAGTAATAACTTGTTATACAGAATTAAGAACTGATCAATGATAAAAATTGTTTAATAAATGGGAGTTGCCTACGAATCACAATAATCTCCGAAGCGTTAGCTTAACATCCAGTTTTGTTCATATAAAGTAATGTCAGCCAGTCAGGCTTTTGTTGTTGTTGGTTTATTCCATGTTTATATTCCATTCTGTGACCCGTGAGTCATGTGCTATGCTGTATTTCCTTGTTTGTGTTGAGCAATTTGGCCAGTGTTGGCAGCTCAAAGACAAGTGCGTCTTCGCGCTAATGAGGGTCCCGAGAGAGATTCCTGTAAATAGTAGATTTAGTGCGAGTGTCAGCATTACTTTTTAAGGGTTTTTATTAATGTCATGTTCCATATCCGTAAACGTTGATTTACGAGATGATTGTTCGTAAGCATCGTGGCTGTTAACCCGTTGTAAACGAACAGTCATCCAAAGTACTCATTCCTCGTAGTTAGTCATTACGCGCACATAAAACCCAAATTGCAAGGTAGTGGAACCAGGATCCATACTTTAAATAAAGGGGAGATCCGTCTGACTCCTCAGAATTGATAGATATTCCTGTCATGGGAAATTCAGGGAGGATTGTTTTATATTTTATTGTTGTTTATTTCTTTTTGTGCACTATTAGTCATTAAATCATGTTATTATTTTACTTCTTGTCACCTTTCTTTCTATTTATAGTTTATATCCTATGACCCTTACCTCAGTAGAGCATGTTGTTTGGCGAACGTAAACATCACATAGGAACTGAGCGCGACCCCTTGATTAAGATTTCTTACATTAAACACTGCTTTTCTGAAGGGTTCATAGGAGTAAACTGGCGCGGCCAAACGTGGGGCGGTTCACTGTGGTGTAACGGCAAAGATTTTGCACATGTCAATGTAAGCCTAGTTGGATTTTCAAACTGACGCAACAATGAAGGTGTAATTTTATTGCTGGTTCGCTGCTTGAACACATTTTAGTGGCGTAATTGAGTAAAACTGACATGCCGCAAGTGCAGGCAGATATGGCAGTATTTTAATCACCGGGAAGTGATATTTTATTAAAAGTAAGTGAGGCGATGAGGATACCGCCAAATGTGTGAAATATAAAGTAAAATCAGGAGTTTGCAATATAAAATACGGTTCACGTTTTTGTCTATTGAATTAAAGTAAAAGGTAATATGTGATACCGGGCGCCCAATGATTAAAGTTCAAACTAGATTTGTATAGAAAGTCAAACTCATGAAAATGTTAGGAGGCTGAGAGCCTTAAATGACAATTAATACTTTGTTAATTAGTCAGTGTTAATATCAGATCAGGATAACAATTTAATGACTGAATATGTGTTTGGGTTTAAATTAAATTAAGTAAAGTTAGAACTACTCAGAGATGCAATCGACTAGTGGGATTAAATGTAAAAATAAATGAACTGAGTAGGGTAAAGAAATTAAATGTGCATTGGATTTTATGTCTGTGTCAAAGGGTATTGCTTTATGCCATTTACCTAATGTCTCATATAAAGTGTGTAATATGGCAACGGTTGAACAGATTCAAGAAATCATTGAGAGTGCAGCTAGGAGAACACAGGAATTGTTGGACACTAAATTGGCAGAACAGAGTCAATCATTAAACACAAAATTATCTGAACAAATAAACACTAAACTATCAGAACAGAGTCAATCATTAAACACTACTATGGTAGAACAAAGTGAAGCATTGAACGCGAAGTTACCCGAACAAAGTGAAGCATTAAACAATACTATGTTAGAACAAAGTGAGTCGATAAACAAATTATCCGAACAAAGTGAATCATTGCGGACACAATTAAATAACAGTAGAATTGAACAAAATGAATATCAGGCGGAACAAGCTAGATTATTAAAAAGTGAAATTAATGACACTATCAATTCACAATTAGAAGCGCAGAACATTAAAAACACGAACCAATTATCTTCGTTAACTGCAGAGCTGAAAGATCACACTAATCAACAGATGGTATTACTGGCCCTAGATGTTAGTAAAAATAATGAAAAGCAATTAGACCAGATTAAGAAAATGGAAAGTATTTTTGATCAAACACTTAGCATTCTGGATGAAACGGTGTTAGCTAAATTAGAGCAAATTGAAATAGCGTGCACTATGAATACAAGCGAGGTCAAGATAGCTCAGGAGAAGTTAGAAGGACGATTTATGGAGATGGAAAAGAGCGGCAAAGTAATTCAACAACAATTATCAGCGGTAGATGAGAATATATCCGGCATAATTAAAGATATGGACCGTCTCGAAATAAAATCAGCAGAGCAGTGGAAAAGCCTAGAAGCGGATCAGGAGCAATTAAAGAGTACCTTAGACGACACTAAAAGCCAGATTGAAGAGAAAGTAAGCACGATTAAAGAGCAGATAAGAAAAGATTGGAAAAGAATGAATATCGATTCTAAAGAGGAAAGATCCACCATTCTTAAAACAGTAGGCGAAAATCACACTCGGATTCAAGCATTAGAGCAAGAAATGAAGAGCAAGCTTAAAGAACAGACGGACAGGATCATTAAAGCCGAACTCAGGTCATTAGAGCAATCATCGATATTTAGTACGGGAACGTTGAAAGACAAGCAGGATGACTCAAATAGCCCGGAGACAAGCACAGCAGGAAGTCAGACTCAGGCGGAGAGCCCATTAACAACAAACACGGAAGGGTTTCGCAAGAATATCGATAGGAGCTCAACACCACAAGACGGTCATCAGCCTACACAACTTATCCAAATAATTCGCTCGAGCGATTATAAACCGCAGAAGTACACGGAAAATTCAGGGGTGACGCCTAAAGCTTTTATCAAAGAGATTGAAGACCATTTCAATGACACTGGGGGTACCTGAGGCACGTAGATTGAGGATGATGGAGAGATTTTTATCAGGAAATGTCCTTACATGGTTTTTAAGCTTCAAATATACATTTGGAACCATGTCAGATTTTAGATTAGCGTTTCTGCGCAAGTACTGGTCGCCAGCAATACAACAGAGTCTAAGGATGGAGCTTTACTCTAGAAAATACCAAACTACCCAGCAAACGAAATACTCAGATTTCTCTAACATGCAAATGCTAAAATTTCGCGACCTTGATTACCCTTCAAATGAAGCAGATCTGGTGATGACTATAGCGAGGCAATTGCCAGTGAACGTGCAACAAGTCCTAGTCGCAGCGAACGTTAGTACGGCCATACATGCAGAGCAGATATTACGTCAGATCGATGAGACTACATCTCATAGTCATTATAGAGGAGGAAGACAGCTGGAATTAGTCAATACCACAGAGGTCATAAAACCAAAACAGGCAAACACCAAAACGCAGGGTACTAATACAAGCACATCCACACCTAGGCGAAACCAGGAGGAAGGAGAAAACAGACCATACCAGCGTAACGAAAATAACTACAATAATAGGTCATATCAAGGCAACAATAGGTATCAACAGAGAGGATATCAACATTGGCGTGAAAATCGAAGGAATGACAGGCCTTATGGAAGATACGGTGATTACAATGCTAATCAAAGATGGAAAGGAAGAAGAGACCAAAATCAAGGAGAGCCACGAAATTATCGAAATGACTGGGATGGTAGGCACGCTCAATCACAAAATTACCTAGAGGAATTACACGCTAGTCAAGGTGGAGAGCTAGGAAGATGGGAAAAAGCCATTGGGAACATGAAGAATCCTGATACACATACTGAGGAAGCTGGAAGTCTACTGAGACAAGAGGAATATCAAGGGCATCGGCGACAAACGGATGATGGGGGTCGAACTGGAGCTAAAAAAATGCTAAATTTGGATAAAAAAGACAGCCTACAAACGCAACAGTCGGAAGTTGAAGAGGGATGGATAGTAGCGAACATACAAGAATGGATTGCTTTGCCAGAAGACTGCCTGGAGGAGACGGTGAAACCATGGAACGATGAAATTAGGCAGCTACCCATTATTTACGCAAGGATTGGTGGAATTAATATAAGATATTTATTGGATACGGGGTCACAGATCAGTCTGGTATCGGAGGCCTTGGTTCGAGAGTTGGGACGGAGTCAAAATATTCCTGTAATTCCCGTACCACAGCTCAAAGTGAGGGGTGTTATTCCTGAACGCACCGTCACTTGTAAACGTCAGGCATACTTAGAGCTGAACATATTGGAACACACTTTTGGGCAAACATTCATTATCATGGCAAAGATGAATTTCAATATAAATCTTGGTGCAAATTTTATTTGTGACTATCAAGCAGTGATAGATTTGCACAAGAATACTGTCAGTTTTAGAGAGTATGATCAGCTGAAGAACGTGGGATTGCATATCGATGAAATCACCACCGGAAGAGATGTAAATTCTTGGGCATTGGAAGCAATATCGGAAGAGACGGAAGAGGAGGTACGAAAGGCAGAAGATAACATCATAGAAGGAGCTGTTGTGGAACTAGACGAGGAGAGTGAATCCCAGGAGATATGGTCTTTATTAACAGAAGGAGACGACAGTGATGCACAATTTGAAGAGTTACTACAGGAGCGGCTCAATGACATTCTACTTGGGGGTGAACACAGAAAGCTATTGGAAGAGATATTAAGGAAGCACAAAACAGTATTTGATACAGTACCTGGGAAAATACTAAATTTCAAATATTCAATGCAAGTCGAGGATTGATCACCTTTCAAAAGTAGGTTGTATCCAATTCCTGAAAAATATCGTTGTCAAGTCAAGGTCATTATAGATGAGATGTTACAAGCTGGAGTGATAAGGAAGACACCGACACCTTATCTAAATGCGATTTTGGCAGTCACAAAACCAAATGGATCTATTAGACTTTGTTCAGATGCCAGAAATCTCAACACGAGACTCATTTTTCCTGAGTATGACAGAGCGCCAATTATCAGAGACGTATTAAAAGGCTTTAAAAACAAAAGCATTTATTGATCAGTTGATCTGACGAGCTCGTTCCACCATATTGAATTGGATGAGAAGTCACAGCTTCTAACTGGCTTCTTATTCGATAACCAGACATTTTGCTTCGTTCGAATGCCCTTTGGAGTCAAAACAGCGGGATGTGCTTTAATCCGAGCCCTGGACCGGAATCTAACCGAGGAAGTTAAGGAGATGACGGTACGCTACATTGATGACATTTTGCTGGCATCCGACAACATTGAAACTCACATGGAAAATTTAGATAAAGTATTAGGCAACCTGAATGCATCAAATTTCAAAGTAAACCTGAAGAAATCGCATTTCTTCAAGAGCGAGATCTTATATTTGGGTCACATCATTGACAAGGAGGGAGTGAAGCCAAATCCAGCTAAGATCGAAGCGATAAAGAATTTCCCTACACCAACGAGAGTCAAGCACATTCGGGCTTTCTTAGGCGTAACGGGATTCTTTAAGGAAAACTGTCCAGGTTATACGGAGAATGTAGCCCCTATGCAGGAAATGCTAAAGAAGAATAATAAATGGTTATGGAATGCGGAGTGTTTGAAGGCATTCCAAGCAACAAAACAGCTATTGGAAAACTGCATTAAATTAGGATATCCAGATTTCAAGCACAAATTTATAATCCAAGCGGATGCTTCACTGGTGGGTATAGGTGCTATGCTCTACCAAGAGGATCCAGATAACCTGCAGCATAAAACATATTTGGCATTTGTCAGCCGAAAATTGCGTAAGCACGAGCGCAATTATACTGTAACGGAGCTAGAATTGTTGGCCATACTTCATGCGCTTCAACAATGGAAAAGAATAATCTATGGTTACCCCATTGTTGTCAGGACTGATCACAAGGCATTAACATTCTTGTTTAAGACGTCGATGGCAAGCGAACGTGTGACACGTTGGTCTATATATATTCAGCAGTTTAGCATTGAGATTGAACATTGCCCAGGGAAGATGAACGTGATTCCGGATGCACTCAGCAGGAACCCTGAACCTGATAATGAGGAAACAGCGATGGTACAACACTTGGAGTTAACACCGAAGGACCGGGAATTCTTGGAGGAGTTACGTGAGATACAGCGAGAACAAGAAGCGGAACCATGGATGATGCTATTAATTCGATACTTCAAAAAGCAGCTACCTACAGGAACACCTGCATTTCGAGAAGCAAAAGCCAAAGAAGGAAGATATATTTATGTCAACAATTTGCTGCACAAATGGGTAGATAATGACCACACCAAGTTACGCATATTAGTACCTGCTTCTTTACAGCGAGGACTGACATGGCATACGCACGAAAGTTACGGTCATGTGGGCGTAGATAAGTGCGAAGCAACAATAGGAGAGACATTTACATGGCCACGTATGAGAACAACTATATGTGACGTCATTACGACTTGTGATCCTTGTCAGAGGACAAAGCCAAATAATTATTTAATGAGGCAGTATCCTAGACCTTTGCTACCTCAAAAACCATGCGAGCTACTGGCACTCGACTGTTTCGGTCCAATCCCGAAGGGAAGGCGAGGTTGCCGACACTTACTAGTATGCATTGATGTGTTTTCTAAGTTTGTCGTATTATGCCCCATTCAGAAAACTACTTCAAAACAGGTACTCAGTCGTATTCGGAATAGAGTTATTCCAATCCTTGGAAAACCAGAATTTATATTATCAGATCATGGCAGCTATTTCACAAGCGCCGAATTCAAGAAAGGTATGGAGGACATGGGTATAAAACACATTTTAAGCAGTATCCGACATGCTCAAGCAAATCCAAGTGAGAGAGCAATTAAATGTGTAACTTCATATTTGAGAATCTTCATTCCAAATGAACATCACAGATGGGTGGACAAAATCAAGGATGTAGAGACATGCAAGAATTCTTCCAGGCACGAGTCAACAGGACAGATCCCTATGGTCCTACACAAGAACGAGTATCCAGTGAGAACGTGGAAAAGCATCATTAACTGTCACAAGATCCCATGATAGCACCTGACTTGCGAATTGAGAGGACGAGTGCCTACATGAGAAAACAAGCAGACCGCAGATTACGGCGAGTAAGAAATAAGAGGTTTCACAGTGATCATGAAATCAACCAGCTTGTTTTGGTGAAACGACCTGCTACATCGGACCCAGAGAAGAAGATCTTCAGTAAATTCTGCGAAAAGTTCATAGGACCCTATTCTATCGTAAGAAACCTTGGAAATAATGCTTACAGAGTGAAAGAGTTAAGCACAGGAACAATGTCAGTTTACAATGCAGCCAACTTAAAAAAGTATCGTAGAAGCGATCCATGAGAGCGCCGAATTAACGATGCAGTTTGAATATATGGACGTCCTACTATCAACAAAGTGAACGTGGAGCAGTTAAGTACGGCACGTGAAGGAGGAAGTAGAGTTGGTGTTGACAAACATTAACGAGACGAGCAGAGTGTTGCCTCAGGCATCAGCGGGTCATGCAAGCAGACTGAGTGGGGAGATACAAGCAGGGAATGAAAACGAGTAAATGCCATTCAAGACAAGATTGGCTAGACCAAGTAATAGAAAAGGGGTGATTCTGAAATAAAACAAGTTAGTCTACGGAAGTCTTTAAAAATTGTCGACTTTATTCCTAAGTTCGAAATTTTGTGAGTGGGAGAGTTGTGAACCCTTTAAACTCTGTTGGATAAATGATTCTATGTTTTATTTCTTCAATTAATAAATATTTCCACCAGCATCATGAAAGTAGCCAGACGGAGATGAGGAAATTTGAAGCATTTGTTGGAGACAGCGGGTACATACCTGAAGCTGTTTGACAAAAGGCTAAATACTTTAGCTGTGAAAGGAAATAGCCTAGCGATGTGTCAGAAGGACAGGTGTTGGCCACCTCAAAAAGAGAAGCGACGCGCATTGAGACATTGTTCTGGTATGTTCATTGTAATATTCGCGCCTAGAAGAAATATGATGCAGTAACGTGAGTGGCTGATGTACATGCTGGACACTCCTACGACGCCAAGGGCTGATAAAAACCGCCAAGTTACAGAAAATGTGGGAACCAATGGGAGAAGAATGCCTATTTAGCGCGGCAGGTCTAGCGTGGGCAAGCTCGGCTAGCATTCACGCGGGAGATCGCCTAGACAACATCTCTACGATCGATTCTAGGATTAATGGGCATATTCTTGACCTGCGCTATTTTTCGAGTTTAGTGATATTTATTTCATTCCTGTATCACTATTATTTTGTAAAATTTTTATCTAATTTCCCCCTCTATCTACACCTAAGGCTGGTTCATTTATAAGTGGTGTGAAGAGCCAATACATTGATTATTACTTTGTGCGTCTACGGACATTGCTTATTATTATTGTGTGTGTCGAGGGCACAGACTATTACTTTGTGCGTCTACGGACGGAGGCTGTTACTTTGTGTGTCAGTGGACACAGGCTTTTATACTTTGCGTGTCATGAAGGACACAGAAATTATTATTAAAAGTGTTAAATTCAGTGTTAGATAGTCACAGTACTATATTTGTAGGGGCAGTATCTTCGATAATTCGCCAACAGACTGTTTTGGGGAAAGAAGTACCCGAACGGCGAATTTAGTAGTCAGACATCAAGTGTATAATAATTTAATTTTTGAATCAGCACGAGAGATGACATCATTGACCATGGAGGAAGCCTGGAAATATCAAGACTCGTCAAGATGGTTGAGATGAGATAAGTAGGATCCAGTTGGGAGATGGCTGCGGATGTTCTTTGACGGGTGGCTGACTGAGGATGAGTACTGAATAATATTTATTATTATCTGATAAATTGAGCCTCCGTGGCTCAGGCGGCAGCACGCCGGCCTCTCACCGCTGGGCCCGTGGTTCAAATCCCGGTCACTCCATGTGAGATCTGTGCTGGACAGAACGGAGGCAGACAGGTTTTTCTCCGGGTACTCCGGTTTTCCCTGTCACAATTTCGTTCCAGAAACACTCTCCACTATCATTTCATTTCATCTGTCATTCATTTAATCATTGCCCCAGAGGAGTGCGTCAGGCCTCGGCAGCCGGCACAGTTCATATCCTCGCCGCTAGATTGAGGGCTTCATTCATTCCATTCCTGACCCGGTCGGAGACTGGAAGCAGGCTGTGGATTTTCATTTTCATTATCTGATAAATTAACTTATGGTGTATGGGACATATTTTGTTTTGTAAATAATTTGCTTGTGTGATTAACGTAGTCGATTTAGTTTTGGTCTGACACACCTTTTTGCATGGAAACAGCTCGCATGTATTATTAGTAGAAGGTTCTTTTCTTGTTTGTTGTTTTAACTAACGTAGATATGTGGACGACCGTGTTTGCATATGCTACGCAATGCGGTTAAAAACGTCGCTCGTAGATATGTTGTGTTTCAGAAGTAGGACTGAAGTAATATAATTATACAGTAGATTGGAGGGTAATTAATTTCTTTTGTTTTATTATTGATCAGATTCAGTGAAATTATTGCCTTTGGAGCAATGTGATTTGTGACGAAGAGCAGTCAGCTCTATCGTAGGTGTTAATATTTTTTTAATTGATTGGGCGAGCATCCATTCAGCCGATCTGTGTGAAAAAAGTATTGTCATTCCCAGATGTGTGTATGTGTGTGTATTTGTGTCATTACAAGCGGGAATTTCAGCTTAGACTGATTTCTGGCAGCTTGATGACAAATCCATATTGTGACCTCGCGAGGGCAATTCTGGATATTTTGATTAATGTCTGACCATAGTGGTTGAGTTTGTTGCTGTTGATTCCTTGAGATAACGGCACAGCTGGTCAGTTATATTTATACACACTGGAGTGGGACGATGACAGGTAATTGAGGAAGAGGGGAGATGTTGCACAAGACGAACTGAAGGTTGCCAGCCAGGTCATTAGGGAGAGTGCCTGTGTGGCTCAGTAATAACTTGTTATACAGAATTAAGAACTGATCAATGATAAAAATTGTTTAATAAATGGGAGTTGCCTACGAATCACAATAATCTCCGAAGCGTTAGCTTAACATCCAGTTTTGTTCATATAAAGTAATGTCAGCCAGTCAGGCTTTTGTTGTTGTTGGTTTATTCCATGTTTATATTCCATTCTGTGACCCGTGAGTCATGTGCTATGCTGTATTTCCTTGTTTGTGTTGAGCAATTTGGCCAGTGTTGGCAGCTCAAAGTCAAGTGCGTCTTCGCGCTAATGAGGGTCCCGAGAGAGATTCCTGTAAATAGTAGATTTAGTGCGTGAGTCAGCATTACGTTTAAAGGGTTTTTATTAATGTCATGTTCCATATCCGTAAACGTTGATTTACGAGATGATTGTTCGTAAGCATCGTGGCTGTTAACCCGTTGTAAACGAACAGTCATCCAAAGTACTCATTCCTCGTAGTTAGTCATTACGCGCACATAAAACCCAAATTGCAAGGTAGTGGAACCAGGATCCATATTTTAAATAAAGGGGAGATCCGTCTAACTCCTCAGAACTGATAGATATTCCTGTCATGGGAAATTCAGGGAGGATTGTTTTATATTTTATTGTTGTTTATTTCTTTTTATGCACTATTAGTCATTAAATCATGTTATTATTTTACTTCTTGTCACCTTTCTTTCTATTTATAGTTTATATCCTATGACCCTTACCTCAGTAGAGCATGTTGTTTGGCGAACGTAAACATCACATAGGAACTGAGCGCGACCCCTTGATTAAGATTTCTTACATTAAACACTGCTATTCTGAAGGGTTCAATATGGCTAACAGCTTCCGACAGGGCTCCAGGATGCCTTCACACGAAGCATGTAGGCTATCAGAATATTAAGAAATCCCCATTTCCCATGCCAAGAACACATGTCAGTCACTCACCGAGCTTCTTTTTCAGTGGGGATGTTGCACACAAACAGGATAAAATACAGCAGCAAACACCTCGCTCAGGACCGGTCACTTACATAACAGCACATGGATATTCCGAGGCAAACATGAAATAAAACAAACGACAAGGATTAGCTTTACATAACATCAAGTGCACTGGCCTGACAAGATCCCATCAATAACCGCTCCATCAGCACTAGAGGGGTCCATAAAACGAGCCTGGGGGTATGGAGGAGGGGATAGTTACGGAAGCGAACTCGAGCGCGGTCTGCTACCAGAATGACACCGCGTGGACGACCAGGGTGGATGGGCCTACGTATCTGTATTTAGAGGTCCGCCTCGCTTCATCAACAAAATCACCTCCAGATGACATGCCCCAACAGAAGAGCTCCAAAGGGGTGGAAGGAAAGTGGAGAAGGGGAACGCACAGGCTATTCTACAGATCCCCCCCCAATAACCGACAGAACTGCTGCCGACGAAATAATGCCACAACAGTTGATTAAAAATTTAAAATAAAAATTTAATGTTAAAATTTAAAGGAGCACCTCCACCAGAAACAGAACCTGCTTGCTTGCAAAGCAAAAAAGGGACAAGAATTAAATTAAAATTAAAATGTTATAAGCCCAAAGATTAAAATAAAAATTACAGGCATAATTAAATGAGAAAGGGCTTGATAATTTACAAGGGAATGCAATACCGATCCGACATGCGGAGATCCAGGCCACGATGAAACGAGAAATAAAAATTAAATTAACAAAATAAAATTGGATTAGAAAATAAATTCATAATTAGCATGACGGAGAAAAACACAGGAACATTTACCAAAAACACAAAGTAAACCAACAAGATTAAATTTAAAAAAAAATTAAGCTAATACCACAACACGTTTGAGTTTCGTGGTCGGCGCCAAGAGACTGACCTCGAGACCAGAATGCATCTCGGCAGAACAAAAAACAAATATGGCCACAAAAAAACAGGAGACCGCATGTCAAATCGAATTACGGCAAACAATTTAGCAAACTAAATTTTAAACTCAGCAGAAAGAAAGAACGGAGGAAAACAATTACGTCTAAACGCTATTAATATGAGGGCGGATCCACGGATCGAAATCAGATAAATAATATGCCAATCCCAAGATTGCCAAAAGAAAATAAATAATAATTTAAAACGTAAAATAAACTTAGAAATGTGTCTCCAGAAGGTACAAAAAACAATAACAAAATTAATATATATATGGAAACATTATTAAAACATAAAAAAAATTAGGCCTACCAGGCAAAACAAAACACAAGATCAAACATTCATACAAGGCCAATATTGGAGCTCCCAAAATAAAATAATTAAATATATAAAATAATAACGTACCTTAAAACTTCACAGTGGAGACACACTAAAAATAAAATAATTAACACACAATATAAATAAAATATAATACGGCACTATATTGCCTGAAACTGGCCCACCCAGCACATGCTTCGTTTTGGTCACAAGCACAGGTCTGCATCGAGATGCGATTACATTTCACACGTCCTCTTCACGGCGAAACGATGAAATTCAAAGCTTGAGGAGCACAGGCAATTTCCTAGTAGAATTGGCATTCATATTTGTAAAAGCTGGGGGCCAAGGGCGCCCCCAGCCCACGAAGAGAAACTCTGTCACAATAGCAGTTAAGTTTCTTCTTAGACGACAGACAATCGCCTCCACAAGATGGCGGAGAATCCCGCGTCAGATACCGAACTGCATTCATGTAAATATTTATCGTCCAATCAAGGCTTGACACATCAATCAACAATGTCATTATTAAGTAAATACGAGGCACGTCCAGAAAGTAAGCTCCGTTTGGTAATTAAATTAAATTGTGTACAGATACAGAAAAAATATTTATTGCACAACATTCTACACCTCTTAAACCACCTTTTCACATAACTGCCGAACTTTTGCAGGCATTTGTCATAGCGTGGCACAAGTTTTTGGATACCTCTTCATAGAAGTTTGCCGCCGACCCGTAAACGAGAGTGAAGACTCCCCTTAAGATATCCTACTGTTTGGCCATCACTGTTAGGCAAATTGCGTATGTGGTCAGGAGAACTCCTAAACATACGCAGTTCTCCTGGTAAGCACGCAATTTGCCTAACAGTAGTGACCAAACAGTAGGATATCTTAAGGGGAGTCTTCACTCTCGTTTACGGGTCGGCGGCAAACTTCTATGAAGAGGTATCCAAAAACTTGTGCCACGCTATGACAAATGCCTGCAAAAGTTCGGCAGTTATGTGAAAAGGTAGTTTAAGAGGTGTAGAATGTTGTGCAATAAATATTTTTTCTGTATCTGTACACAATTTAATTTAATTACCAAACGGAGCTTACTTTCTGGACGTGCCTCGTAATTTGGCGGTATCATGAATACACAGGCATTTGTTTCATGACGTAGAATATAATTGCCTTCAATTATACCACGAATAGGAAGAGTTTTAAAAGGCACAAGCAACACACTCTATCGGAGAAGAAGGAACTACTTGAAGGAACCCCGAAATACGTCAGCAGCTGCTATCTCGTGTTCGCAAACGGAATCAAGTCACCAGGCGGTCGATTCAAAATGTCATGGAACACCAGAATACAGGGAAGAGGGATTTTAAAAACATTGGGACGGGCATTGCACGTAACAATAGTGAAAGATGGAAACTATGACTAATACTAACTCCAAACTTACATACTAGAAGATGAAATGGTAAACAAATCAAGGATAAGCCAAATAAAGGACAGGAAGAAAAGAAATGCCCTCAAACCTCGAAGAATGAGGACATGTTCGGATCACCAGAGACTGTAGATGCTTTAATCGGACACCCATGGGGTGAGCTACAAGTTCCATTCAATTACAAGTAGTTCCAGCTTTCGCTAACAGATGTCACTGACACCTGGTGGAGAACGTTGAAACTGAGATAAAGCGTTTCAACGACATCTAACCTAGAAATTTAGCTTCACACAAGTTTAGTTATGTCGCCTCCGTAGCGTAGGGGTCAGCATGGTTAGCTGCCCCCCCCCGGAGGTCCTGGGTTCGATTCCCGGCTCTGCCACGAAATTTGAAAAGTAGTATGAGGACTGGAACGGAGTCTACTCAGCATCGTGTGGCCCAAATGAGTAGAGGAGGTTCGATTCCCACCTCAGCCATCCTCGAAGTGGTTTTCCGTGGTTTCCCACTTCGTCTTCGGGCAAATGCCGGGATGGTACTGCCCCCGTAATTGAATTATATAGAGACCACGGTGGCTATTTTGGAAATTATAGCGAAAGTTATGGCTGTCATAGTTATGACGTGGGTAGTCATGACGTAAGCACGGATGACGCAGACGATATGCCCGCAGGCTACTTGAGCTGAGATTCTCAGTGACGTCAGCAATTTTTTCGAGAAGGATCCGAGATGTACGACGCAGTCGCAAGAAACGTGGAATTCTGCTGAGAAAGAAATTATGCTATTGGAGGGGAGACTTAAACCAATGAACGATAGTCTAAAGGAAGACGGAGATTGCTGAAACTATGGTATTTTTATTACTTTTTGGAATGCAGAATTGTGGAAATCCATTTGCAGTAGAGGCATTGTTCAGGAATTTTGGTGAAATTAATTTTCAGTTTTTGAATTATGAAAATCCGTCATGTATTGACGAAGTTGGAACTTCTAGCGATGACGTAGTAACACGCGATGGAAGGGATAGATACGCCCCTCATGAAGTTCATAAAAGGCCTTGCGCAGAAGAGAGGAGCCTCATTCTCTCAGATTATCATTCGCTCATTCGCTCATTCTCTCAGATTATAAATCTATCGTCAGATCTCAAATAGTCATTTCAGTGAAACGTCGAGTGAGATTATTAGTGAAAAAGTCGTCTTTGTAACGCGTGGCGAAGCCACTAGTCGAACATATAAGCAGTGCAGGTTTACTGTGAAGTAAATCTAGGTGAAGTTGAAACGACACTTATAACGCTTCTACAAGATTAGCTGTGAACAGTTAGCGGTCGCCTATTAGCTAATTCTCTTGTGCATTGCTACAGTAAGGACTGTAGCAAAGCTGAACAATTTCGAGGAAGTATTTTGGAAGTTATTGACAAAATTAGACGACTGACAAAAGTGATTTTCTCGCCACAGGAGAAACACTTTGTATAGCCAGACTCAACGCTACGGCTGACAGGGCTAGTGAAATAGGGAAACTTCAGATTGCTTTTGTGACACAATACTGCAGTATAATGGAGCAATTTAATAAGGCAGTTTGTTCTTCTAATACTTCAACCGAAGAGCAAATGGAAGGCTAAAGGACTTTATGCAATTGGGACATATTTCAACGGAGTAAAATAGCAGCATGGAACTTCGCTAATTGCTATTCCATACAAGCGAACATGTGGTAAATAACCATCTACACCCATGTTTCGTGAGTAAAGGCTGAATACTATCAAACAGCCATAGAAATGATTTCATACTTCCTGAATATGAATATTTCTTCGGAAATTTATACAAAAACTTCATGGCGATTGTCAACGGGAACTTCAGGGATTTTTCAAGAGAGGTCAGGGTTGTCCCGACTCACAAAGAAGATTATTGCCGGAAGGATGTCGTTCGTCTTCGTGAAGCAGTTCGATTCTTCGATGGTGCTGTTTCTGGTTTCGAGGATGGAGCTCAGCTTTAACTTGGTGAAATGGATCCATCAACAGTCTTCTTTGGGGAATTTTCCTCTGGAACGTCAATCGGCAGATAAGGTAGTCGTGAACGTTTATTGTATTTGAGTTTCTTAGCAATGTTTGAGCAACCATTTTTCCTATATTTTTGTCCTCATGTATTTTTGCCCGATATTCTTGTTTGAGATTCCTATTCTCAGTACACCTTGATGAGTTATGCCTTTTTCGACGTTTTATTAAGACATTGTTATGTCATGGGCATAGTTAAATGATTTTGAATCAGTTGAGACTGATATTTAGATTTTTCAGTAATTTGCTTATTTTTGTAGTCACGATTTGACTGTAAGTTAATGATTTTTATGGCAGATTTAAATTCAGACAGCGTGTCACTTTATTAAAGTAATTCTACCCCAGTTTAATTACTTTGAACAATTTTCTGTCATCATCAAGAAGGAAGAACATTTAAATGATTTTAGAGCGTTAAAATCCAGTACGTTGTCGACGATCTTGGAAATACTAGTCGGTATTTGAATTGATTGCAACACAGACATTTATCGTCGATTATGAACGACCATTCCATCTTAGGCAATTTTGTGAAAGATGAACATTAATTATGAATTATTGAATGCATTAAATTCGTGAAACTTGTGTTAGGTTTTTTCTCATATAGAGATTTATATAATGATGTTTGCATTCCCCAGTCTAATTGGATTCTATTCGACTATTTTTCAGTTTTAGTCACATTTATTTGATGATAGTATTTTGATACTACAATTCTTTGAAGATGTTAATCTTAAATTTTGATAGACCAGACAGGCGTATATAAGCGTATTCACTATTAAATTTGTTTGTGATTGGCAAATTTTTATTTCATTTCGATTCATGAATGATATCCACGAAGTTTAAATGACAACAGTTTTGAAACAATTATTGATATGAGAATTTTTAAGTGGAACTATGAGTGTATAATCGATAGTGCAGCGGACATGTTGAAAGTCGCTGACGTATAATGCCCTTAAATAAATGAAGGAGATTCCCACAGTAGTTAATAATGATAAAGAATTATGTGGAAGTTTTGTAAGTTCGGTGGAAGTTTTAATGCCATATAGATTAATATATGATGAATTTTGGGCTATTTTGAATGCAGTTTATGCATTATTTTGTAAGCGAAGGATTTTCCGCTAGAGTGTATTGTCATAGTTCGTTGAAAATTAATCAAGTGAATTTACTGTTATAATTGACAAGAGTTTGAAAGAATTTGAGATAAGATTTTGAATGAAGATTGCCGTCACAAATAATTAAAAATTATTACAACCTTTATTAAACCAGATTGTGACATGTACATGTATAACTAACCTTCATTGGTCGATTATATTAAACACGATTATGAATTTACCAAACGGATAAAACATGTGGTTCAATGTATTTCTTAAATTAATAATTTAAATAATTTAAATGTTGATATTGTAAATAATAAATGTAAATATCTTTGACAATAATGTGGAACGAAAGTGATGTTAAAGGCGTGTTTAAAATTTTTTTTGTAATTATTTTCGACAATATTATAAACAATTTCTAATTGTTATAAATAATTTATGTGATTTTGTTATAAACATTTAAGAGTGTGTTTGATACTCTAAACTATGCTGATTAAACATTTGGATGATAACTTAACAAGTTTAAGGATAGTT
The DNA here is from genome assembly GCA_946902985.2 of Meconema thalassinum. NCBI lineage: Eukaryota > Metazoa > Arthropoda > Insecta > Orthoptera > Tettigoniidae > Meconema > Meconema thalassinum. The sequence continues at coordinate 138,464,302 of OX336400.1, forward strand.
AAAATAATCCAGTGGGATGGAAGTTAAACATTTGAAAGATTTGCGTCAATATGTATGAGTTGTCTTGTAGACATTTAAAGCTTTAAAAGGAGCTGTATTCTTACGCAAGTGTGGGGAGGAGTGCGCCCCATTTGACAGGTGTGAGCCAGGTTAAAGAGTAGACCAGCCGGCTCGACATCTGGTTACAAGCAGGCGAGGTCGATACTCCGGCCTTGTGCCTATTAATACCAGTGCAATGTTTATTAAAGGAAACCAAATGCTCTATATATGTCGTACCCTGACTTCCTCATCCAATCCAAATGTGTTTGAAAATGTTACGTTATTTTGAGCTCATGGGAGCTTACCTATTGTTTGATAAATTTGCAAGTCCTTTAGGAGGACGTAGTCAGATTGACATAGGCTACTGATAGCCACGTTTATTTTGTTGAGTTGTGAAAATCATACTCTTTATTAGAAAATAAAGCTTTTGTACAGTTCAAAGTTCTCGTCTTCGGTCTGGTTCATTTTTAATTGTCATGGTGAAGGTTATTGTGAGAGCATACTTTAAGGATCCTGTTGTCAACCCAATCCCCGAGATATTTATAAGAGGTAAGTAAATGTAAGTATGAAACCCCGTCTATTTTGGTGTGTTCCACAATAATTTTTCTTGATTACTTCTGTGTTCAAACCTCGGTAGTATCTGTCAGTGCCATTTTCATTGATGTAGCTAAGCTGGTGCGATTGATTGTTGGCAATCCGATTGAGGGGGCGGATATCTGACAGCCTACTATCCGGGTAAACGGGAACAATAGAAGGATTGGCGCAGTCAACGTGTGGGGCATGTTCAACAACACTGGATCACCAGGTTGAACAATAGAAGGATTGGCGCACCTAAAACGTTGGGGCTCGATTCAACATAACTGGATCACCAGGTTGAACGCGAGTATGATTGACAAACCTATCACGTGAGGTTCGATTAGCCTCAAATAAAGAGGTTGATTCTTTATTAGATATCTAGGCCAATTGTAGAATTTAGGAGTGTGATTATATAGGAATTAAATGTTGTATTGTATTAGGAAAATTACACTCAGAAAAGATCAGATCTTATACAACTTGAGAAAGGTTAAATAGGCTGGAAACTTAGAAAAATCGCCTATGATCTGGAATCTTATTTTATTTGACCGGCTTATGACATTTTAGTCATATTAAAGATAAAATTAAATTATTTGGATTGTAAATGTAAAATTATTTGTGTTAGGATATTTTAAAATGAGCCAGGGAAATTTGAACATGTGCTTGAGTTTGTTTCAACATGAAGTGTCTTCGAAAGTTAGTTATAAGGTAGTTATAAGTTAGATTTAAGACAGAAAATTGATCAAATTTATATATGGTGAAAAGTGTTGCTCAAATGTTGTTATTTTGCTCTTTTGATGTATGTCCCTACAGCAGTCTAATTTTTGAATAATATTGTAATGGCGGATGAAAGTTTGAGGATAATGTTAGAGGAGATGTCTGCTAACTTGAAAGCTAGCATGAATAGTAGCATGAAGCAGATGCTGAATGAAAGCATAAAGGAGATGGAAGTTAGGAATACTAGTCGAATGGAGGAGAATGCTAGTAATATGTCTGCTAATTTGAATAGTAGTATGAAGGAGATGGAAGCTAGGAATACTAGTCGAATGGAGGAGAATATGAAGGTTCTTCATACTAGTGCTGCCAATTTAGAGGATAATATGTCGCGTTTACAGATTAATACCCAAGGAATTGAGAATACTGTAACGGACATGCGTACAGACGTGTCTAATGTCCATAAAGATGTGTCTATTGTGCATAAAAATGTTGATGATGTTAAATGTGATATTTCTAAGGTACAGAAAGATCTTACAATGTTAAATTTAGATGTAGCTAATGTCCGAGGGGATATTTCTTGTGCTAGAGCCGAAGTAGTTGTTGTCAAAATGATGTTGCGACTGTCCAAGACAAGGTCGAGGAAGTCCAAAAAGAAATTCAAAATGCTAGAATGGATGTATCCAATGTTCAGGTAGATATTAATAACATTCGTGCGGATATAACTGAGGTGCAAAGTGACATAACTAAGATTCAGGTAGAGGTCAACACAGTTTTCGTAGATATGACTAAAGTCCTAACTGATGTAAATAAAGTCAGGGAAGAGATAGAAAACTCGAAAACTCTTTGTACGCGTAATATAACTGCATTAGCGACTAGATTAGTTGATGAGTCAGTTAGAACGACAACGTCTTTAGCAGATTTGAAGTATGATTTAGAGGTCATGAGAACCCAGGTATTAGACCATAATAGATTATTAAAAGAGGATATCGAAGTAGACATAGCAGAAATGTTAACAGGAAACGTAGCAGTATGGAAAGACGAGTGGAATAAGTCAAGTGGGGAACATGTAACCCAAATTCAGGAAAGGATTGAAAGAAAACTTGCCAGTACTCAGATAGAAATTAACAAAGAAGTAGTACAGATTAGGAAAGATTTAAGCGTCAGGATGGATTCGCTATCCGAAAGACAAGTTGAAGATAGGACAAAATTAGATCAGGATGTGCAAACATTAAAATCTGCATTAGAGGAACAAATTCATAAAGTTGTCTCTGATGTGAATGAAACGACGAGTAAACTGCAGAATTTGAAGTTAGGAGAGGCTAATTTAATGGAGACCTACAAAGAAGAGTTAGTCAAGAAAGTCTTAACGGAAATCACTGACAAGGATACAGTAGGCTTGGCTTGCGAAACTAGTAGGAATTATGCCAGAAGATATAACCTAGATTCAGAAGAGAGAGACGTGACTCCTGAAGAACGTATATCCAGATTCAGGGAGGAAGATGACGAGAGGAATATGGAACCTGAGTGGAACTACAGAGATAGTGGGAAAAACTACCCGGATTCATATCCGAGGAACGTAACGGTCATCAGGAATTTTGAAGATAAACCGCAAAAATTCAGTAACACGGATAGTTTGACACCTATCGAATATGTAAGGAACCTCAAAGATTATTTCATCGAAGCTCACATTCCCAGAGAGAGAGAGATGAAGATAGTGGAGAGATATTTGATTGGAGGACCCCTCGAATGGTTTTTTGCGCATTTAGATACACATTCAGTAACTTTGACGAGTTTGCAGAGGCATTAATCAAACGATTTTGGTCTATAGAAGCGCAGAATTCGTTAAGAGCGGAGATGTATTCAAGAAAATACTCCGGTACTCTTCCAACGCGGTACGCTGATTTCTTTACGAGTCAATTATCCCGCTTGAGATTCTTACAACCCCCATTGTCCACGGAGCAACTTATTGATGCGATTTCTCGTATGCTGCCAGTTGAGGTGAGAAGACTAATAATTTCGTCCAACATCAGGGATTTAACCAGCATGGATGAATTACTGAGGAGGTTAGACTACACAAGTCCAATGCCTAACGTGGTGCAGAAAGGTCAAAGGCAGGAGTATAAAGAAATAAATACTGTATATATGGACCAAGTCCAACAAACTGACAAGCCTGATGAGGAGAAAACTGACAATGTAGGTCCTCACAGGAATAATCAGTTCCGAAATAACAGATCGCAAGGTTACCGACCGTATCAACAGAGGAGAGGCTGGAACTATAACCGAGGAAATTATAATGGAAGAGGCAGATTTTATAACAATAATGGTTATAACCGAAATTATAACAGGAATAACCAGAGCCAAAACAGAAATCAGAATACTCAAGGTCAGGTTATGACACCCGATCAGTATCAGGAAAGAGAGAAGGAAAGCCAGCAATACCTGAAAGAATTACGGGAAAAAGAAGCAGACAACCAAAAGAAAAGGCAGGATGTTGTAATCGATCCTGGGCCTTCTACGAGCCAACAGAATTTTGAGGTCGGTAACACAAAAAAAAAAACGCCGATTTCTCAACGTCAGTAAGAACCTGTAAATACATTGCCACACCACACCTGATTACGATTAATGAGATATATGAAGTGACTGATGAAGATTTGCTAGAAGAGAGGGGTATAGTTAAAGAGGAAAGACCATGTGCTTTACCTATTATTTCTGTACGGATAGATGGACAACAGTATAAAGCCCTGATGGATACTGGTGCAATTATCTCCATCATTTCAGAGGAATGTTATCAAAGTCTGCTAAGAGGAGAGAACATGACAGTTCTACCTGTTTCTACCGTCAAAGTGAGAGGGATATTCCAAGATAAGGCAGTGAAGTGCAAGATTCAAGTGTTATTGAACTTCGAGATCAATGGAAGGAATTATGAACAGATCTTCATTGTAGTGAGCAAGATCAATTTTGATATGGTGCTTGGAATCGATTTTATATCGAAGGTCGGAGCTATTATTGACATGAAGAACAGAAGTATTAGCTTTAATGATGGGTACATAATCACAGAAGAGATAGAAGAACAGGACGTGAAAAACAGTCTGGAAATAGACCTTAGGGAAGAAATTTTGAATACTATAGTTAATGAAGTGGAAAATTTAGCAGAAATACCCAGTAGAAAAACTGAAGGATTTGAAGAAATTCAGGGGGAATTTGAGGATCTGATAAAGGAATTCCAAGATATTTTCGATGAAAAGCCTGGATTGATTAAGGATTATAAATACAAGATAAGGCTGACAGATGAAACCCCTTACCAGAAGAGAATATACCCCATTCCTGAGAAATACTATTAAGAAGTACGAGGGTTAATCAGAAAAATGGAGGTAGACGGTATTATTAAAAAACAGGCGTCGTCTTATATAAACCCCATCACAGTAGTGAAGAAAAGTAATGGTCAGATACGTCTTTGTCTCGATGCCAGAACCATTAACTTGAAGATTCTTCCAGAAAATGACCGACCACCCAAGATTAGAGATCTGCTTCGAAAATTCAAAGGGAGAGCATGTTTCAGCGTTCTTGACTTGACGTCTTCATTTTATCAAGTTCAGCTAGAAGAAGATAGTATGCAGTACACTGGATTCCTATTTGACCAGACGTCATGGGTCTTTGTCCGAATGCCTTTTGGTATGGTTAACAGTGGACCAGCACTTATTCGAGCACTTGATAGTAAGCTCACTGACGAAGTGAAAGAAAATGTAATCTGCTACATCGACGATTTAATCGTATCTTCACCCAGCGCCGCAGAACATTTAGTGCACTTGAGAAAGTTGTTCGAGAATTTACGGGAGGCCAATATCAAGGTGAATTTTGGAAAATGTCAATTCTTGAAGCAGGAAATTAATTAATTACTTGGGGCATACTATTGATAAAGATGAATATCATCCAAACATGAAAAAAGTAGATGCGATCACGAGATTTCCAAAGCCAACTAAGGTGAAACAAGTCAGAGAATTTGTAGGAGCATGCCAATTTATTAGCAGCCACTGTCCAAGATACTCGGAAATTATGGCTCCTCTGTATGACTTACTCAAGAAGAATAACAGATGGAAATGGAGTACCGCTGCAGACGAGGCTTTTGAGAAAGCAAAAGAAATGCTCAGAAATAATGTGAAACTGCAGTACCCAGACTTTGAGAAGGTGTTCTATATTGAGTCTGATGCATCAAGAGTAGGCATTAGTGCAGTCTTATACCAGAAAGACGAGGCAGGCAACAAGCACTACATTGCGTTCACTAGTCGGAAGTTGAAGAAACACGAGGAAAATTACTTCACGACGGAGCTTGAAGCGTTAGCTTTTGTAACAGCATTGCAAGCCTGGAAGAAAATACTGCTGGGACATAAGGTCATCATTATTACTGACCATAAAGCACTACAGTTTATGCTGCAAACTGACATGTCGAGTGATAGATTGACACGTTGGGCTTTGTTCACCCAACAGTTTAACGCCACTATCGTCCACCAGCCTGGGAAAGATAACTTACTGGCTGATGCTCTATCACGTAACCCTATTAAAAATGTGCAGATACACCATGTACAATTGGAGCAAGAAGATCAAGAAACCGTTAGGAGGTTAGCCCGAATCGGTGTGTCACAGAAGAGACACGCTCCAATAAGGAAAATGTACAGGTTCCTCAAGGGTTACATGGACAATACTGATGTTGACTATGCAGTTACACGGAGAAATTCACGACACTTTGTCTTGAGTGGAGACATCGTATGCAAGTATGCTGACTCTGCGCATACAAAACTCCGAATAGTCGTGCCACCTAAACTTGTTGTCAATTTAGTGTGGGTAGCTCATCACGCAACTGGACATGCCGGTTTAGATAAGACTCTTAATACTCTCAAAGAGAGATTTATCTGGACTAACATGCGTTCCAGCATTGCCAAGGTCATTAGATCATGTGACAAATGTCAAAGAGCAAAGTATGCTTCTGCTTTATTAAAAGGAAAACCGAAGGCTATGATTCCTTCTAAGCCAAACGAACTTATGGCGACGGACATATTTGGCCCCTGTCCGAAGGGATATCAGGGTAACCAGTACCTGTTGGTTACCGTGGATGTTTTCTCAAAATTTGTTACAATGAGTCCCATGCAGAAAGCTAACACAAGGAACGTAGTAAGCAGACTGGAAAATGCTTTATTTCCTAAAGCTGGTATACCAGAATATCTACTGTCAGATCATGGAACGCAATTTACATCCGTGGAATTTGCAGCGGATATGGAAAGGCTTGGCATTAAGCACTTATTTTCAAGCGTGCGTTACCCAGAATCGAATTCCTCAGAAAGATATATGGCTGAATTTTCGAAATTCTGTCGAATTTTCTGTCCTAATGATCATTCTGGTTGGGTGAGATTTGTACCCCTTATAGAGGAATGTCTGAACTCTACAGTGCAGGAGAGCACAGGAGAAGTGCCAATGCGACTTCATCTTGGAAGAAACCCAGAAAGGCCGTGGGATAATCTTTTCAACCACATTCCTAGAGATCCCGACTTAGGAAGGCAACAGAGGATTGACAAGGCGAAGGAACAACTCCAGAAAGCAGCAGAGAAACGATTGAAAAGAGTAGCTGGAAAACGTTTTGGTGCACCCTTACAAGTTGGAAATCTTGTATTATTACGCAGACCTGTCAAGGCTGATATGAGCAAGAAAATATACCCCAAATTTGGAAATGTATTCATGGGGCCGTTTAGGATTACGAACGCCTATGGAAACAACTGCTATGAACTCTACGATGATGAGAATAACGTCATTTACGGCAAGTTCAATGCTGGAAATTTAAAAAGATACTATCCTAGAGTAAGCCAGTAATAATTCAATTTCGTGTTCAAGAGAGTTGAGGTACTTGTAACACTGAGTTTAAAAACAATTTGCAACTGTTTTTAAAACGTGGTGAGAGGAGAATGCCCCCGTAATTGAATTATATAGAGACCACGGTGGCTATTTTGGAAATTATAGCGAAAGTTATGGCTGTCATAGTTATGACGTGGGTAGTCATGACGTAAGCACGGATGACGCAGACGATATGCCAGCAGGCTACTTGAGCTGAGATTCTCAGTGACGTCAGCAATTTTTTCGAGAAGGATCCGAGATGTACGACGCAGTCGCAAGAAACGTGGAATTCTGCTGAGAAAGAAATTATGCTATTGGAGGGGAGACTTAAACCAATGAACGATAGTCTAAAGGAAGACGGAGATTGCTGAAACTATGGTATTTTTATTACTTTTTGGAATGCAGAATTGTGGAAATCCATTTGCAGTAGAGGCATTGTTCAGGAATTTTGGTGAAATTAATTTTCAGTTTTTGAATTATGAAAATCCGTCATGTATTGACGAAGTTGGAACTTCTAGCGATGACGTAGTAACACGCGATGGAAGGGATAGATACGCCCCTCATGAAGTTCATAAAAGGCCTTGCTCAGAAGAGAGGAGCCTCATTCTCTCAGATTATCATTCGCTCATTCGCTCATTCTCTCAGATTATAAATCTATCGTCAGATCTCAAATAGTCATTTCAGTGAAACGTCGAGTGAGATTATTAGTGAAAAAGTCGTCTTTGTAACGCGTGGCGAAGCCACTAGTCGAACATATAAGCAGTGCAGGTTTACTGTGAAGTAAATCTAGGTGAAGTTGAAACGACACTTATAGCGCTTCTACAAGATTAGCTGTGAACAGTTAGCGGTCGCCTATTAGCTAATTCTCTTGTGCATTGCTACAGTAAGGACTGTAGCAAAGCTGAACAATTTCGAGGAAGTATTTTGGAAGTTATTGACAAAATTAGACGACTGACAAAAGTGATTTTCTCGCCACAGGAGAAACACTTTGTATAGCCAGACTCAACGCTACGGCTGACAGGGCTAGTGAAATAGGGAAACTTCAGATTGCTTTTGTGACACAATACTGCAGTATAATGGAGCAATTTAATAAGGCAGTTTGTTCTTCTAATACTTCAACCGAAGAGCAAATGGAAGGCTAAAGGACTTTATGCAATTGGGACATATTTCAACGGAGTAAAATAGCAGCATGGAACTTCGCTAATTGCTATTCCATACAAGCGAACATGTGGTAAAAAACCATCTACACCCATGTTTCGTGAGTAAAGGCTGAATACTATCAAACAGCCATAGAAATGATTTCATACTTCCTGAATATGAATATTTCTTCGGAAATTTATACAAAAACTTCATGGCGATTTTCAACGGGAACTTCAGGGATTTTTCAAGAGAGGTCAGGGTTGTCCCGACTCACAAAGAAGATTATTGCCGGAAGGATGTCGTTCGTCTTCGTGAAGCAGTTCGATTCTTCGATGGTGCTGTTTCTGGTTTCGAGGATGGAGCTCAGCTTTAACTTGGTGAAATGGATCCATCAACAGTCTTCTTTGGGGAATTTTCCTCTGGAACGTCAATCGGCAGATAAGGTAGTCGTGAACGTTTATTGTATTTGAGTTTCTTAGCAATGTTTGAGCAACCATTTTTCCTATATTTTTGTCCTCATGTATTTTTGCCCGATATTCTTGTTTGAGATTCCTATTCTCAGTACACCTTGATGAGTTATGCCTTTTTCGACGTTTTATTAAGACATTGTTATGTCATGGGCATAGTTAAATGATTTTGAATCAGTTGAGACTGATATTTAGATTTTTCAGTAATTTGCTTATTTTTTGTAGTCACGATTTGACTGTAAGTTAATGATTTTTATGGCAGATTTAAATTCAGACAGCGTGTCACTTTATTAAAGTAATTCTACCCCAGTTTAATTACTTTGAACAATTTTCTGCCATCATCAAGAAGGAAGAACATTTAAATGATTTTAGAGCGTTAAAATCCAGTACGTTGTCGACGATCTTGGAAATACTAGTCGGTATTTGAATTGATTGCAACACAGACATTTATCGTCGATTATGAACGACCATTGCATCTTAGGCAATTTTGTGAAAGATGAACATTAATTATGAATTATTGAATGCATTAAATTCGTGAAACTTGTGTTAGGTTTTTTCTCATATAGAGATTTATATAATGATGTTTGCATTCCCCAGTCTAATTGGATTCTATTCGACTATTTTTCAGTTTTAGTCACATTTATTTGATGATAGTATTTTGATACTACAATTCTTTGAAGATGTTAATCTTAAATTTTGATAGACCAGACAGGCGTATATAAGCGTATTCACTATTAAATTTGTTTGTGATTGGCAAATTTTTATTTCATTTCGATTCATGAATGATATCCACGAAGTTTAAATGACAACAGTTTTGAAACAATTATTGATATAAGAATTTTTAAGTGGAACTATGAGTGTATAATCGATAGTGCAGCGGACATGTTGAAAGTCGCTGACGTATAATGCCCTTAAATAAATGAAGGAGATTCCCACAGTAGTTAATAATGATAAAGAATTATTTGTGGAAGTTTTGTAAGTTCGGTGGAAGTTTTAATGCCATATAGATTAATATATGATGAATTTTGGGCTATTTTGAATGCAGTTTATGCATTATTTTGTAAGCGAAGGATTTTCCGCTAGAGTGTATTGTCATAGTTCGTTGAAAATTAATCAAGTGAATTTACTGTTATAATTAACAAGAGTTTGAAAGAATTTGAGATAAGATTTTGAATGAAGATTGCCGTCACAAATAATTAAAAATTATTACAACCTTTATTAAACCAGATTGTGACATGTACATGTATAACTAACCTTCATTGGTCGATTATATTAAACACGATTATGAATTTACCAAACGGATAAAACAAGTGGTTCAATGTATTTCTTAAATTAATAATTTAAATAATTTAAATGTTGATATTGTAAATAATAAATGTAAATATCTTTGACAATAATGTGGAACGAAAGTGATGTTAAAGGCATGTTTAAAAATTTTTTTGTAATTATTTTCGACAATATTATAAACAATTTCTAATTGTTATAAATAATTTATGTGATTTTGTTATAAACATTTAAGAGTGTGTTTGATACTCTAAACTATGCTGATTAAACATTTGGATGATAACTTAACAAGTTTAAGGATAGTTAAAATAATCCAGTGGGATGGAAGTTAAACATTTGAAAGATTTGCGTCAATATGTATGAGTTGTCTTGTAGACATTTAAAGCTTTAAAAGGAGCTGTATTCTTACGCAAGTGTGGGGAGGAGTGCGCCCCATTTGACAGGTGTGAGCCAGGTTAAAGAGTAGACCAGCCGGCTCGACATCTGGTTACAAGCAGGCGAGGTCGATACTCCGGCCTTGTGCCTATTAATACCAGTGCAATGTTTATTAAAGGAAACCAAATGCTCTATATATGTCGTACCCTGACTTCCTCATCCAATCCAAATGTGTTTGAAAATGTTACGTTATTTTGAGCTCATGGGAGCTTACCTATTGTTTGATAAATTTGCAAGTCCTTTAGGAGGACGTAGTCAGATTGACATAGGCTACTGATAGCCACGTTTATTTTGTTGAGTTGTGAAAATCATACTCTTTATTAGAAAATAAAGCTTTTGTACAGTTCAAAGTTCTCGTCTTCGGTCTGGTTCATTTTTAATTGTCATGGTGAAGGTTATTGTGAGAGCATACTTTAAGGATCCTGTTGTCAACCCAATCCCCGAGATATTTATAAGAGGTAAGTAAATGTAAGTATGAAACCCCGTCTATTTTGGTGTGTTCCACAATAATTTTTCTTGGTTACTTCTGTGTTCAAACCTCGGTAGTATCTGTCAGTGCCATTTTCATTGATGTAGCTAAGCTGGTGCGATTGATTGTTGGCAATCCGATTGAGGGGGCGGATATCTGACAGCCTACTATCCGGGTAAACGGGGACAGTACCTTCTTCAAGGCCACGGCCGGCTCCTTCCCTCTTCCTTGCCTATCCATCCTAACCATCCCTTACCTTCCCTCATGAGGCCCCTGTTCGCTTTGCAGGTGAGGCCGCCTGGGCGAGGTGCCAATCTCACCTCACCAGTTGTTCCCTTCCGATTCGATGTTCCCAGCTCTAGGACACTGCCCGTAGAGGCGGTAGTGGTGAGTTCCCTCGTTGAGTCCGTGGGTTCCACCAACCTGGAGGGTAAACGACTAAAAAAAATAAACCGTCGACTTCTGCCGGGTTTGAACCCGCTATCTTGGGCATAGAAGCTCAGCATGCTACCAACTACGCCACCGAAGCCTCTTAGAACGGAGTAGATGAGTAGGGACCGAACATTTATGCGCTAAAAACAATTAGGCCTAAAATATGAATGCAATTATGCACCAAAAATGTAGAAAATATGCATTAAAAATTGAAAAATATGCACTTAACAATAAGCTTTTCTTATTCACTCTCCTTTCCCTCATTTGAGGTAATATGTGCAGTCGTTTTTGCATGTTGTTCAAGTTGAAATTTCTTTTCACATTTTACTTCCTTCAGCGGCTTCGGTGGCGTAGTCGGTAGCATGCTGAGCTTCTATGCCCAAGATCGCGGGTTCAAACCCGGCCGAAGTCGTCGGATTTTTATGAACGTTAAAAATCTCTCAGTAAGTCTTCCTTCGGAGAGGAAGTAAAGCCGGCAGTCCCATGTCATAGATTTATGGCATGTTAAAGAACCTTCCACTAATTATACCTGTGTGAAGCTAAATTAATATAGGTTAAACATTTGACTGACGTTTTTAGGTTCCTACGTTCGTCGTCAAGAGCAGACTGCCGTGGCATCTGGTAACTAATTTCTGTACTAGTTGGTCGTTGACGGTGGCGTTTGGTGGCAAAAGTAGGAACTATATGAAAAATTCAAAAGTCTGCAGTCCTTACTTGAATTAAAAAACAGATAACACACACTGGTAAGCCTCCGTGGCTTAGGCGGTAGCACGTCGGCCTCTTACCGCTGGGTCCGAGGTTCAAATCCCGGTCACTCCATGTGAGATCTGTGCTGGACAAAACGGAGGCAGGTTTTTCTCCGGGTACTCCGGTTTTCCCTGTCAAAATTTCATTCCAGCAACACCCTCCACTATCATTTCATTTCATCTCTCATTCATTTAATCATTGCCCCAGAGGAGTGCGTCAGGCCTGGGCAGTCGGCACAGTTCATATCCTCGCCGCTAGATGGGGGCTTCATTCATTCCATTCCTGACCCGGACGGAAACTGGAAGCAGGCTGTGGATTTTCATAACGCACACTAATACAGTCATCACAATTAACACCAGTTATCAGACAGATTCTACACACACCCAAAATACACGGGGCTACATGACCGCGTTGTCGCAGCCCCTAAACTGAATAACCAACCAACCAACCTTACTTCCTTCGAGCATCTTTAACAATAGACGATAACGCCATCAGTTGAATAATCACTATTACCTTGCACCCACTGATTTAATAAATACTTTCTGCTGCTCTTCTCTTTAGACAATTTGAGGCAGCATGATTGCTTAAAATACTGTTATCTCGTTATCTGTTCCTCACAAAGTTGCTTACAAGGGAGGTACACGCAGGGGAAACCAATTTTGTTCCAGATGTTTTAAAGTATACTTAATTTCAAATGTTTATGCTAAAATATGCTGTGATGTTCGGAATATGCAATCAATCCAATAAACCCACAAAATATGCATTTGTAGTCGCCTCCGTAGCGTAGCGCTCAGCATGGTTAGCTGCCACCCCGGAGGTCTTTGGGTTCGATTCCCGGCTCTGCCACGAAATTTGAAAAGTGGTATGAGGACTGGAACGGGGTCTACTCAGCCTCGGGTGGGCCAAATGAGTAGAGGGGGTTCGATTCCCACCTCAGCCATCCTCGAAGTGGTTTTCCGTGGATTCGCACTCCGTCTTCGGGCAAATGCCGGGATGGTCCTACTGTAAGGCCACGGCCGCCTCCTGCCCACTTCCTTGCCTAACCGTCCCACTCTTCCCATCCCTTCATTAGGCTCCCTGTTCGCCTTGCAGGTGAGGCCGCCTGGGCGTAGTGCTGGTCACACACCCCAGTTGTATCCGTGACCCAGAGTCTCAAGCTCCCGGATACTGCCCTCAGCGGCGGTAGAGGTGGGATTCCTGCTTAGTCCGTGGGAAAAGCCAACCCTGGAGGGTAAAACGATAGTGAAAGCGAAAAATATACATATTTTGTATACCTTATTACACCAATCTGATTAAGTTTGTAGCAATTTACATAATGGAATTATGTGCTAGTATAAGAACTCTATTCAAGAAACGGAAATTATACAAGTAAAAAAAACTCGACCGTGACAGGACTCGAACCTGCAATCTTCGGATCCGAAGTCCGACGCCTTATCCACTAGGCCACACGGTCTTATACACTATGCAGAAAGTGCCCATACTATTACAGTCATTTATCTCATGAGCAATCTAGTCACGGGCGTATAGAGTTTCATTTGGGGAGGAGGAATGGAGTAGCCCCAACCCCGAGAAAAAGGGGATCCAGGACCCCGGAAAGCTGTCGCATAATTTGGAACAAACTTATGAGTTTTAAGGGTATCTCGGTACTTTTTTTCAGCCAATTTGTCGTTTGATTAATGTCAAACACAAATTTTGTTACTTTTTAATAAGACAGTCATCTTGCAAACTTTATAGTGTTTAGATAGAAAGAATGAACATTATTGTTTTAATACGGGGCACACGACCTTGCTGATCTGCCCCTTAAAACCTCAAACTGTTTCGATTTAAACTTACACTATAATAGTAAAGTCAAGGATTCTTGAAGCATTACCTTTACGCGTAATTCATTTACTGTAGTTTTAATTTGTTTTAAAAGACAGTTACTGAAGAGAGCTACGATGTAACCGAAACTGCTATAGGCCTAATATATTCGATTTTTATTATTAATTGACTAAGGTGTATTAAATGTAAAAAATACTTATGGTATTTTATTTCCGATTGTAATGTCATTTAGGTGTTAGGAAGTCATTTTTGAAAGCCTTTGTCTGGAGCGTGGCGCTCTATGGAAGTGAAACTTGGACTGTTGGTGCAGCAGAAAAGAGGAGAATTGAAGCATTTGAAATGTGGTGTTACAGGAGAATGATGAAGATCAAATGGGTAGATAGGGTTACAAACGAAGAGGTATTAATACGAGAGGAGAGATGTTTCTGGCGACTGCTAATGAAGAGAAGGGATAGGTTAGAAGGACACATACTAAGACACCCAGGAATAGCATGCTTAGTTAAGGAAGGAAGGGTCGAGGACAAGAACTGTAGGGGTAGACCAAGGTTAGAATATGTTAAACAGATTGCATCGGATGTATGGTGTGGTAGCTATGTAGTGATTAAACGATTAGCTCAGGACAGGGAGTCATGGAGGGCTGCCTCAAACCAGTCAAAAGACTGAAGACTCAAACAACAACATAATGTCATTAAGGAAATCTTCTAAATAGGATTAAGTTAATTTCATATCATTACGTATGTTTCAGTGGGGGGTTGGGGGTGGGGAGTCGCACCCTCTGAGAAAATAATAATGTAGTGTACTACATACATTATTCAGATAATCGCCTCCGGGGTTAGCATGATTAGCTGCCACCCTGGAGGTCCGAGGTTCAATTCCCGTCTCTGCCACTAAATTTGAAAAGTGGTATGAAGACTGGAACGGGGTCTACTCAGCCTCGGGTGGTCCAAGTGAGTAGAGGGGGATTCCCACCTCAGCCATCCTCGAAGTGGTTTTCCGTGGTTTCCCGTCACTTCGTCTTCGGGCAAATGCTGGGAAGGCCACGGCCACCTCCTTCCCACTTCCTGTCACTCTTCCCATCCCTTCATAAGCCCCCTGTTCGCTTTGCTGGTGAGGCCGCCTGGTCGAAGTACTAGTCACACTCCCCAGTTGTATCCCCCGATCAGAGTCTCAAGCTCGAGAACACTGCCCTCAGTGGCGGTAGAGGTAGGTCCCTCGCTTAGTCCGTGCAAGAAGCCAACCCTGGAGGGTAAAACGATAACGAAAAAGAAAAACGGTATTTACATATTTTTGCTACTAATTAATACAGTAATAATAATATAGTATGGCATTGGTGCCGGGTGCAAGCTTTGTAATTTGACACCCAGAGGGTAGCTTGCAAGTCGAATTTCGTTGTTCCTTGAATCACTAGTCAAGGAGGTTAGATATCTAAGCTTTCTAGTAGAGAAATTAGGAACTTTGTGTTGGCGGAAACTCCAGAGATTAATTTTGCCATTATGAACACGGCCTACTGAATTCAAATGGGTTCTTTGACATGCCAACATCGTATGACATGCGTATACAGTACTGTACAGCAACACTTTCAACGAACATCCCTGAAAAAATCCATAAGTTCCTGTTAATAGATTCTGACGAAAAGGTAATAAAGAAGCAATATAGGACATTCCGGAGTCCCTGTAGGCCACGCCCACCTCCTTTTCAATCATCATAATAACGCAGGTTATTAGCCAAAATTGTAAAACATCAACAGCAAGAACATAAGAGTATTTGTGTTGAATAACCTCCATGTTGGGTTCGAAATACGCATCTGGCAACTTATTTTGTAGCACACTATTCTCATTCAAATTAAATAAAATCAAACCCAGTTTGTGGGTTCTATTCAAAATTTCCTGCTTCATAGGAAGAAACATTGTTGGAAATGCTCTAGGAATGACACTGCCATGACATTGTAACAGCATCAGTTTATTAAAAATGGATGCCTCCTGTGAGGATTGAACTCACGACCCCTGGTTTACAAGACCAGTGCTCTGCCACTGAGCTAAAGAGGCTTGCGTTCATTACACGTTACTACAGTACACTACACTTCTTATCCACAAGACAGATTATTTGTATGACCTTGTGTTGAGTTGGCCCGACATAACACAGGCGCTCTGACTCATGGAATGACGTCACACAGGGAGGATATCGACAGTCGACACTGCTGATCGTTTCGCTATAACTGAGGAGGAAGGAAGTAAGCAATCTACAATGTCCACATCTAATGGTCATACTTCGTGCACTTCGATTTCCTTCACAATAAGTAAATATTTGCGTTCCCTGTTAAGAAAAGAAATTCCCACCCATTTACTTGGTGCTCAATAAACTTTATTATTATTATTTATATGTCGCCTCCGTAGCGGTCAGCATGGTTAGCTGCCGTCCCGGAGGTCCTAGGTTCGATTCCCGGCTCTGCCACGAAATTTGAAAAGTGGTACGAGGACTGGAACGGGGTCTACTCAGCCTCGGGTGGCCCAAATGAGTAGAGGGGGTTCGATTCCTCCTCAGCCATCCTCGAAGTGGTTTTCCGTGGTTTCCCACTTCGTGTTCGGGCAAATGCCGGGATGGTACCTTCTTCAAGGCCACGGCCGCCTCCTTCCCTCTTCCTTGCTTATCCATCCTACCCATCCCTTACCTTCCCTCATGAGGCTTTGCAGGTGAGGCCGCCTGGGCGAGGTGCCAATCCCACCTCACCAGTTGTATCCCTTCCGATTCGATGTTCCCAGCTCTAGGACGCTGCCCGTAGAGGCGGTAGTGGTGAGTTCCCTCGCTGAGTCCGTGGGTTCCACCAACCTGGAGGGTAAACGACAAAAAAAAAAATATTATAATCGTTGATTAAAGGAGAACATGGCCTCGGGTGCCGGGTGTAAGCTTTGTAATTTGACACCCAGCGGGTAGCTGGCATGTCGAATTTCGTAGTTCCTTGAATCACTATGAAAGTCAAGGAGGTTAGATATATAAGCTCCTTGAACACTATAGCGCTTTCTAGTAGAGAAATGAGGAACTTTGTGTTGGCGGAAACTCCCGATATTAATTTTGCCATTATGATCACGGCCTACTGAATTCAAATGGGTTCTTTGACATGCCATCATCGTATGACATGCGTGTCGTATTTTTGCCACCTTTCAAAAAAAATATCACATACCGCGGCCAGGAGCGAACCTGCAATCTTGGGGGTTAGTAGACCTTAAGGAGAACGTTAAAGCACTATGAATTTTCTTTCTTCCCAAAAACCTCTCATAGGCCTGTATTCACCGTGTTTCCTCTTTTTCTCTCTTCTGTTCACTTCCTTCCTGTTTTCTTTCTTACCGTGATTGAAGCCATTTTCAGTGTTGCATTAGTAAACGAAGTTTTCTTTCTCTTTGCGCGTTTGCTTAAATTTCTGTTTTCTGATTGTTTTCTCTGTATATTTTCCCGCCTGCCTTGCCCTCTGTAGAGATGGTTAACTCCTTGAGGTCTTCCACGGTTCCTTTTGCCCAATTGGGTTTCAGTGCACTAGTCATAACTACTCTGTATATTAAAAATCTTCTTGGCCAGTCTGTCTTCGTTCATCCTATGTACTGTCCGTCCACGAGCTTAAGGTCCGTGGCAGGAATGCAACGAGTCAGCTGGAGACAGCTGGCCTCTGCGCGAATGACAATAGTGACAACCTACTTCTGACCCGTACGATTTCACAATTGAAACTAAACGAAAATAGCAGTGAGTAACCATAGCGAGAAAACATCGGTGCTGAGTTGGCAATACCTGCAGCGGCACGTCCACTCAATCAACGCAGCTGGAATGTCTCTCCACTCCCCTTC
Source organism: Meconema thalassinum (assembly GCA_946902985.2). Lineage (NCBI taxonomy): Eukaryota > Metazoa > Arthropoda > Insecta > Orthoptera > Tettigoniidae > Meconema > Meconema thalassinum. The sequence goes on from OX336400.1 coordinate 138,482,139, forward strand.
AGTCCCCTAAGACCATGAGCTGGTGGACGGACAGTAGCTTATGTGTCCATAAAATGTTGCCTTTCTTTTTCTGATGTTATTATTTGTAATTGTCTCTATCTGTTTGTATAGTTCTATTGTCGGCCTCTTTATCCACATCCCCTTTATCTGAACTGGACCGCAGATCTTTCTCAGATTTTTCTCTATTGTTTTTCTACTTCGGTCGCCTCCGTAGCGGAGAGGATGGCTGAGGTGGGAATCAAACCCCCTCTACAGACGACCTTGTAGTTTCGCCCCTTAAAACCTCAATAACTAACTAACTAACTACTCATTTCGACCACCCGAAGCTGAGTAGACCCCTTTCCAGTCCTCATAACATTTTTCAAATTTCGTGGCATAGCCGGGAATAGAATCTTGTACCTCCGGGGCGGCAGCTAAGCACGCTGACCACTACACCACGGAGGCGACATATTGTTCGGACCCATGCTAGGCTTCACCCACGGACTCCATGAAGGATCATTCGTCTACCATCGCAAGGGCGGTGTCTGGGACCTGAACACTATTAGGCCCGGTCCTACAATCTCCAGTCAAGTGACAGTAAACTCTAACTGACAGTTGGCTTTAAGGATGGAGTAAAGTCCTGGTAAACATCCGAACTTTCTTACCATGTTCCGGTTAATGTTTAAGGTAGGTTAGCAGATCTGTGCATCATTTTCAACAGTTGGTACATATTTCTGGTTCGATTTGAAGATTTCTTGATACCTCTCAATGGTTGGCATGAATGGATCTGCGTCAGGGAGTAAATAATAAATATGTATTGTATATTACTTGATCTTGATCTGTGTTCTTGGTGCAATCTTTTTGTTACGTTTCGTTTATAAAGAGAAATGTTAGATACTAGCAGTTACCCGCGGCTTCACTCGCGTCATAGTCGTGACATATTGTTATTCAATGAAATGCAGGTTTAGCCCCGTTAACACCCCTTTAGAACCTGAATATCCAAAAATCCCTCCTTAGTAGACGTTTTCGACCCACAACAAACACATCCCCAAAATATCATTCTTCTAATTTTAATAGTTTTGGTTGGTCGATGAGAGTGAATACACAAAAATCCTTTCTTAGTGGACGTTTTTCTTCCAGAATATCACTCCTCCCCATGGTCCCCTTAAATTGGAATTATGAAAATACGGTCTAACACGTATTTATTTAATTATTTAATTAATTATTTTTAAGCTGATTGTTTTCCTCTGAGTTTCAAACTTCTCGCCTATGTCGTTTAAGAGATACACGCTCCGTTAGGAATCTTTCAACTCCCACTTTTCATCCCTTTCACCTCATAATATACACCACATCGAAAAACCATTAGACATGTGTCAGCTTATTTTTAATGATTAGTTTATATGCCAAGTATCACATCTCCAAATGAAACCACTCCTGAGATATTGTTTTCAATGAAATGCACGTTTACAAATAAAGGCCTCAAGAGGAAAAGCTTCGTCAAACGGAATCTTCTAAATACGTCTGATATCGTCTAACTCCTCGTAATAACCACTTCGATTCTTATATTATACTTTTCGTCTCCTTCTTTGAACAGCATCAGCATTTACGAAACCAATGAAATTACGGATAATTCTAGGCATATTGACGATGTATGTAATCATCTGGCGTTCAGATTACAATAGAAAATCTGGCAGTAAAGCAGTTTACAGGAGGAGAATCCTCCGGTAAAGTTTACTGCCGGTTAAGGCTTATTTTACTGTCAGTTTGTCGCTAACCGGGTATTGTAAGAATCAAGTTCCAGTAAACTTGCCGTAAAAGTGTCAGTAAAGACTTAACCGGAGGTTGTAAGAACGGGCCATAGTGAGCAGATACAACTGGGGACGGTGACAGGCCAACCGCTAACTTAGGTCTAATTATGAAAGGGTCAGGAAAAACGTAGTCTGGAAAGAAATCGGGACCGTCCCGGCATTTGCCTGGTGGTGAAAATGAGAAACCACGAAACAATCTACAGGATAACCGAGGCACGAGCTAGCGCGTTAGCAGTCTGGCCACTGTGGCTGATAAGTGTACAAATAATTCATTTACTTCAGGCACAAAGTGCCGTTTTCACCAACGTAAAGTATATCTTAATCCAACATTAAAGGTTATTTAACTTTGCACGAGTATTTCATTAAACAGAAACACTCGTTAACTTACCACGAGCAATATTACGATAAATAGCCAGATCTGACCATTCAACTCCCTAAAGCATCGTTAGAGTGGAAGCTGAATTCTACACCGCGCATCTTGCAATGTCGGAGGAATTCGTTCTTTTCCGAGTTTCACACGAACTTTCATCCATATGTATATGAAACATGTTTATGTTCGACGATGTCGAAATGTAAATATTATATGTCAGAAAACTGTATCATAATGAGGGTCATTATAACACTATTTTTCATTATGAAACAGTATCCCCCACAAATCAGAGCCCAAGAAACAGTTGTGTGACCAATTAGGTGAGGATAGCATCGCACCTGAGCTGACTTCCACGGACTCCTATTTTAAATTTCACTGCGTGGCTAGTGTCATAGTGGGGTATTTGAGGAGGCCATGGTCAAATACAAGGTATAAAGAGTCTTTCCATATCAAAGATGAACATCCGTCTCGCACACATTTTTTCAGGAGAGCCAATTTATTGTTTCATATATATGCAGTAAATATTTTTCAGAACCGTTTACACCTAAATTAGCCTTACCCATGCAGAATCACTTGTAAAAACCTCTTATCAATATTACCTCACATTAAATGTTTCAATTTTATTGTTGAAAATCAAGATGTCCGTGTTTGTTTGGGAATTTGCTGTTTGTCCGTTTTTAATTGGAAAATAGCAACAGAAGTCCGTTTTTTTAATCAAACATGTTTATAGTGTTTTAATAAAAAATGGACATTATCATACAATTTGATAATTACTGCTAAATTACAAAGGCTAATAAGAAAATGTAATGCTTCAAACAGAATGCTCACTCTTAAGAATACAAATGACATATAACTAAATTTGTTATTAGGTTTTAATGAATAGGAATAAAACAATTCATAAAATGAAATCAAAGTTAGTTACAAGTGCGGTATAACAATATTCATGAGGTGTCTCTAAGAAATCAATCCTGAAAACTAAGTAAAAATTGAAAAACATAGGTTTAATGTTTAACAATTAATTATTAATTGCCAAGGCCACTATCTCCACTTGGTCAGCAAACTGTGGATCACTAAGGCACTCACACTCACCACTAAGTTCATCGCTATGAGGGGTTTTATCCTTGCTGTCAAGTAATTCCGTGTGCCACTTCAGATTTTCTACATCTCGCCAAGCTGTACCAAAATGCTTTTGAAGAAGTTTGTTCACATCCTGCAGATTGTCGTCTTTCACAGTGATTCCGAGACCAATCTCACCAGGTTGTATGTCGTGGAAATATTTTCCTTTCTTTGTTATTGGCTTTGCTGTACCAGTTTCCAAGTTATATGCAAGTTCACCTTTGAAAAGAATGTTCCCTTTCCTAGTTTTACGGAGTATAATTTTCTTGCACTGAGAGATCTTGAAGTGTAACTGTGCAGCTGACTTGACTGACTCTTGAGCTGCAAGTTTCCAATTTAATGGTTTCCAATCCTGCCCTACCACCTTCACTTTCCCGTGTTCAGAAAAAACAGTGTGGTATTCTGCAACATTTAAAATGGTTTTCATCTTTTTCAACCTTTTCTCAATCATTCCGAAAACACGGTCAGCAGGCAAAAAGGAATGACCAGTAACGGGAAAAACTAGTTCCATTTATGTGATACCTGTGGGTGCATGATCACACAACCACTTTCCACACATAGTAAGAACGTTAATGGTCTTGTTTTGGCCAGCGCACCCATCAGCAACAAGTCGTACACTCTTATAATCTGTCAGATTGAGACAATTCAACTCATTAAATACAATTGATGCAACTTCATTAGTTGATTTCTTGCACTGATCTTCAGTCCAAGTGTATATTGAAAAATTATCAGGGTTCAGGGAATCACTTGACACACCTTTCGTGACAGACAAATTGTAGCAATACAATTGCCTACTATAGTATGCAGATTGGTCACTAAGTTTTGGAAGAACAAGGTTCTTTTGACAGTCATACGAAATCAAGAAACAATCATCGTCTTAAGTTTTCAAGTGTTGAAAAAAGCTGTTTGCTTGTTTTATATGAATTATTTTCTCAGTCTCCAGTTGTTTCTTCCTATCAATGTCTTCTTTAGCCTCCTCTATCTTGACATCAAGTTGCAAGCAAGTGCTACATTCATCTACAGTAGGTGTGAAAAATCCTATGTTGAATTTAGTGCTAAAAATTCTGTAAAAGAAAGACTTCTTAACCAGTAAGTCTGGCCGTCCTTCTGAAACTTTCTCTTCATTATAGGAAAGAGAGAATAGGTAGAAAACCGTGGATCACTCAGGATATACTCGAATTGATGGATGAAAGGCGGAAGCACAAGAATGTAAGAGATGAAAAGGGGAAAGCAGAATACAGACGTCTGAGAAATGAGGTTAACAAGAAGTGCAAGGAAGCGAAAGAAGAATGGTTGAAAGAGAAATGTGCTGGTATAGAAAATTGTCTGAAATTAGGAAAAGTAGACACAGCTTATCGAAGGATTAAGAATACTTTTGGGGAAAAGAAGACTAAGTGCTGTAATATTAAGGACACAAATGGAAAGCCTCTAACAGATAGGGAAGAAAAGGTTGAGAGATGGAAAGCTTACATAGAGAGTTTGTATAAGGGAAAGGAGATTGAGAATCATGTAATGGAAAGGGAGGAGGAAATTGATGAGGATGCGAAAGGAGATTTAATATTGAGATCAGAATTTGATAGAGCTTTGGAAGACTTAAGCAGGAACAAAGCACCAGGCATAGATGATATACCGATTGAGTTGCTACGCTGCATAGGAGAGGAAGGTCTGATCAGGTTATTTCACTTGGTGTGTAGGATTTATGAGACAGGTGAGGTACCCCCTGATTTCAAGAAGAATGTAATCATCCCTATACCAAAGAAAGTGGGAGCTGACAGATGTGAAGATTACCGTACAATCAGCTTGATTACTCATGCTTCAAAGATCCTGTCTAGAATAATTTACAAGAGGATTGAGAGCCAGATAGAAACGGAGTTGGGTGAAGACCAGTTTGGTTTCAGGAGAAATGTAGGAACAAGGGAAGCTGTACTAAGTCTTAGGCTGATTTTGGAAGGTAGAATAAGGAAAGATAAGAGAACGTTCATGGCTTTTGTAGATTTAGAAAAGGCTTTTGATAACGTTGATTGGACTAAATTGTTTGACATTTTGAAATCGATTGGAATAAAGTACAGGGATAGGAGGGTGATATACAATCTATACAGAAACCAGACAGCAGTCATTAGAGTTGAAGGACATGAGAGAGAAGCTGGTATCCAGAAAGGTGTAAGGCAAGGCTGCAACTTATCACCCATACTTTTCAATCTTTACATTGAACAAGCAATGAAGGAAATTAGAGAAAAATGTAAAGTGGGAGTGAAGATTCAAGGAGAAATAATTTCAACTCTGAGATTTGCTGATGACATCGTCATCTTGGCCAACAAGCCTGAGGATTTGAATGAGTTTTTGAATGGTATGGACTCCGTATTACGGAAAGAATTCATGATGAAAATTAATAAATGTAAAACAAAAATACTGGAATGCAGCCGAAATAAATCACAAACCTCTATGGAGATCAAATTGGCAGGTGAAAAGCTGAAGGAAGTAGGAGATTTCTGTTACTTAGGAAGCAGAATAACCAGTGATGGACGAAGCAAAGAGGATATAAAAAGTAGGTTGGCTCAGGCAAGAAAAGCATTTCTACAAAAAAGGAATCTGCTGACATCGAATATAGATTTAGGTATTAGGAAGTCATTTTTGAAAGCCTTTGTCTGGAGCGTGGCGCTCTATGGAAGTGAAACTTGGACTATTGGTGCAGCAGAAAAGAGGAGAATTGAAGCATTTGAAATGTGGTGTTACAGGAGAATGATGAAGATCAGATGGGTAGATAGGGTTACAAACAAAGAGGTATTAAGACGAGTGGGAGAGGAGAGATGTTTCTGGCGACTGCTAATGAAGAGAAGAGATAGGTTGGTAGGACACATACTAAGACACCCAGGAATAGCAAGCTTAGTTATGGAAGGAAGGGTCGAGGACAAGAACTGTAGGGGTAGACCAAGGTTAGAATATGTTAAACAGATTGCCTCGGATGTAGGGTGTGGTAGCTATGTAGAGATGAAACGATTAGCTCAGGACAGGGAGGCATGGAGATCTGCATCAAACCAGTCAAAAGACTGAAGACTCAAACAACAACATAGGCTTTCAAAAGTTTTCCAATACTTAGATCAGATGAATGATAGATCCTAGCACTCTTTCCCCGACTGTGATGACTTTCGCAGCCTTTAAGACCTTTGATAAATGAATTTTCTTCTTCTCGCTTTCCTCCATACTTTTCTTCCTTGTGATCTCCTCCACGAGTTTCAACAGGCACTTGAGCATTACCACTTTTGAATCTTGTAAACACACCTAACACTCTATGCTTAGTAATTTTGAGGACTTTTAGAAAAGTATCTCGACAGACAGATGTGTAGTTTCGAATGGTATACGTGTATGTAAAGCCCTTAGGTTTCCGCATGCATCCTGTATTCACCTTCCTAGGAACGTTACCTCTCACATACTTCAATATGAATGCATCCTGCTTCCCTTTATCAGGGATTGCATAAAGGGAATCGTGGAACTCTTTAATGTCCTTCATCGTGAGCAACCTACATAGGAATCCCCTTCGGTGGCTGCATGTGGGATATGAAGGCGGACCTTTAGCTGAATACCTGCAGAAAAGACATAAAGGCATTACCAACTACGGTTCTAATGTAAATATACTAAACGAAAGTACAATAATTCTGTGCACTATGTTGTAAGCTGTACAGAGAGACAGTCAGTAATAGCTTACCTTTGCTTCTTTAGAATATTACGTTTCCAGTTTGCTGGGTCCGATGTGGAAATCCGTGCCTTATCTGGAGCTGCTTCTTCTATTGAAGATTCCATCATATATATTATTTCAGTAGTGTAGATCCCTCCTGTGGCACTCACAAGCGACCTATCTTGAAAATGAGCATTCAAATGAAAGAGAATAGACATTAGCAGTGACGAATTACACTCTAATTCCATAAATATCAATAATTTCTTTAAAAAATGACTTTAAACAAATTGTACGAAGTGTGCGATTTGCAAACAACGTTGATGTAGGAAAGTACGCTCCATAATTGCTGTCCACGGGCAGCTGTGACGCCTGTTTCATGTCATATTAACATTCTGAGGTCTTTCCTTTATCCTGAAATGTAAATAGTGTTCTATAATCATTTGGTTGAAATAAAAACATAACCTTTCTCCTTAAGTGCTTCATTATAAAACTATTGGGGAAAGATTTCTCGCACGGGTCCGCTAGTTTTTAATTAATTGCTACTAAAACTGAATCGTTTGAGCAGAATGTTTACATAGAAACAAGCTAAGAAAACCTAGTAAGTCCATACACATCAAAACAAAGCATAATAGTGGCTGCCATGACAGTTTTAGCCGGTCACATGATGAAATCCAGATATCTGATTGGTTTATAATCAAGTGTCCGCTTTTGATTGAAACTAAACTGACGTATGTCCACTTTTTGTTTGAACTACTGCTATTTAACATTCATTTATTTGTATTTATGTCCGGATTTGAAGCAAATAATTAGCACCATTGGATTCAGCATACAACTTTCTACAAGAATCAACTCACAACTCAATTTCTCTTCAGTACATAAAACTGGCGAAATCTCGACAGATATTTATGAATATTTATGTTCGAACATAAAATAGTTATAATTATCGTCGTCTTCGGTTGTGTAGTTGATAGCATGCTGAACTGCTGTGCCCAAGATAGCGGGTTCTAACCCGGCCGAAGTCGTCGGATTTTTTTAGAGCTTTAAAATCCTTCCGCATGCCTTCCTTCGGAGGGGAAGTAAAGCCGGCGGTCCCATGTCATAGATTTATGGCATGTAAAAGATCCTTCCACAGACTAAACTCGTGTGAAGCTAAATTGTTTGGTTAGATTTTTTCGGAACGCTCTATCAAAGTTCCAACGTTCACCTTTAGGTATCATTGATATCTGGTAGCGAAAGTTGGAATTACATGCAATTGAACGGAACTTGTAGCTCACCCTAAGGGTGTCCGCTGGAAGCAGCTACAGACTCAGGAGAGCCGAACATGTCCTTGGATACTCCCGGAACTAAAAGCCATACGATAAATCAATAAATAAAAAGATACAGTCAGTCTGAGAGACTAGACTTTATATCATTTCAAATGACGCATGCTACAAATGCTACACATGTTAGAAAGGCTCAGGAGGGCTCTTTGCACTCTGCTACATGACGTTACGCACTCGCCGTCTCCGTTCGCATAACGCCAGACCCCAGGAGTAAACTCAGACTCAACAGACTCCAATACCCTTTAACATAGGCTTCCCGCGCGGGGGCTGCATGACGTCACGCACTCGCCGTCTCCGTTCGCATAACGCCAGACCCCAGGAGTAAACTCAGACTCAAAAGACTCCATTACCCTCTAACTTAGGCTTCCCGCGCGGAGGCTGCATGACGTCACGCATTCGCTGTCTCCGTTCGCATAACTCCAGACCCCAGGAGTAAACTCAGACTCGGTGCATAAGCACTGAAGAACATGATGACGTCATTCACGCCGTTACCGTGACGCATAACGGTAGACCTAAGCATAACGATGAAGTCGACAAGATCATTTGAAATGATAATAAATAAATCGTCGAACATAAACAGTGGTATGGAACTCGCCCTTAATGGTAATTAAGACACTCGTATGAAAATTATAAAACTCGCCTCGCTCGTTTTATAAACATACTCGTGTCTTAATTATTGCCATTATAGGCTCGTTGCATAATGTACTATTATGACACTGAAATTATAATCCATGTTACTAACACCAAGAAAGAAGAATACGGAAATAGATTTAAAAAATGCACATCCGAAGTGTGATTTGAACTCCTTCCAGCTACCACTTACAAGAAGATACAGTAACGGGAAGAGGTTATCCTATTTAGGAAAGCAAACAATGTAGCCTTTAGGCTATATAGCCTACAACTGCTAGTTCTCCTAAATACTTTGTTCATATCATTTTAAGCTTTTGCCATTAATAATGCCTTCTGTATTTCCCTTCCTTTATAATGATGTCCCAGAAAATCTCAAGAAATTATCGAGAACAACAATCAGTGCTACATGCTTCTTGCTCTGTCCGCCAGTTTCTTCAGGGCGAAACCGAGTCCACGCATGCGCGAGAGCCGTAAAGTGTCTTTAAGAATTTCTGCCGGGGAAAAATGTATAGACTATAGATACTCGAGTTTAGACGTCAATTAAAACGTTACCCGTAGTCTTACATAAACACAAGCTATACCAAACTTTTCCTTATTTTATTCTGCGTTTAGCTATGTAGAGTAAGCATTTGTATTGTGAACCGTTAAAATTTTATAGCTGATTGAACAAAACAATGTGCCGGTTTCTTTTAACAAGTCCAACGGACCACTCACTTAGAAAGATCATTACATTAAAAGTATTAATCAGATTGTAATGAAACTTTAATACGTCTTGAAGGTACACATTGTTCTGATCTAGGTTACTGATCAAGTATTTATTTGATCAGTGATTGTAAGATGTAGTGTCCCTTTTAGACAGGGACAGTGTAACACAATTGAGTACAATTATAATGTAAGTGTGGGTGTGAATGAGGGAGTACAACTTTGTGAGGAAGTCTGAGCACACTCTCACCTGGTGATGACTGGATGATCGGGACGTCGTCCTGCAGAGCCTAGGGCGACAACAGATGTCTTGCTCTTTTTTTTTTCGGGGGGGGGGGGGGGGGGAAGAGTACCCGCACCCCCCGCGTGACACCCGACCTTACCTCTGGTGCCTCCGACATGCAATTAGTCTACGATAGTAGAAGAGAAAGCATAGGGGATTGGATAAAAGGAATGTCTTTTAGGACTTAGTGCCTGTCCCATCGCGGTCGCGATCTACCAGGCATAATTAGTAGATATTAACATAGGTATATATTATATATGAGCACATATAAATATGTACTCATATATAAGGGTAAGATTGTAGGGCCAGGGAAAACCGCATAGGCAGAAAGGAAAGATTGCCTACACGTAGATGTCTTGCTCTCTCGGGTCTTCCTTCTTAAGGGTTCTCGAGTTGCTGAGTCGGCGTGTCGTCATTGTTGATGCTCCAGATACCAGCGATAGTGTCTTTGTGTATGTGTGATGTAAGATGTTGACTAACCACCTTGTGTCAAGTGGCCGTCTCCTTACAGTATGAAGAAAATGTATAGGCTTATTATATTCCCAGTCTGGGGGTGGATTTTGGGTAGAAGAAGGTGTTTAGGTGTTTTTGGAGAAGTCTGGTGGTCGTAGGTTTAGATGTCGATGTTCAGCGTGTGAGGTCAGTGGCGTAGGTCCCCTCTCCCTTTTAGGGTCGTAGGGTCCTAAGTCCTAAGGGCTCGGCCCTTAACAATAATGTTAACGTGTCCATCTTCCTGAATGCGGTCATTCTAAATTGCGTTCACCTCATTAGCAGTCCAGATTGCAGTCACTTTCATTTTAGGGAAGAGCTGTTAACATTCCAGCGTCCAGATTGCGATCACTTTTCTTGCGACCGGTTGTAACTCCCCGCGGGATTTCCTCACCTTTCACTTCCACCCCTCTTGCCAATGTTGGGGTACATGCCATGTGTCAGTTGTCCTTGGTCCTGATACACTACATTAGCTGCAACCATAATGATCAATTTTTCTGCTTATTAACCGTGTTCTGTATCGTTATGGAGTTTATTGAAACGGAGAAGGGTAAGCCGTGTGTTTTACTGAAAAATAGATATCTCATTCCTCAAATGGGAGAGGAGGGGCAGAAATTAAAAATGATACCCTGCAAGTATATAATTTCCCGTTAGGACAATTTTGTTGAAAGTGAAGGTCGTTGATTGTGATCCTGAAATGTTTCTATTTTTAAGACAGAAAATGTTATAATCATTGCTTTTCGAGGTGTAGTCGGATTGGGAGGGGACAAGATTTTTTTTAAGGAAAGTTTTATGGGGTGTGCTCAGCTGAACACTGAACTGTATTCTTTGGTTAGGTAGTGAAATATCAGTTTTCCCTTGTTATCCACAAAACTTACGGAAGGTATGAGTCAGTCGGGAAGAACCAAGAACCAAGGACCGGTCTCCCAAGAAAAGTGATCGCAATCTGGACGCAGGAATGTTTATAGTTCTTCCTAAAATGAAAGTGACAGCAATCTGGACTGCTAATGAGGTAAACGCAATCTGGAATGACCGCAATCAGGACACAACCGTATGCGGAGTTATAATCTGATGATACGGTTCAGAAAATAGTTGTTAATTTTGTAAACGAACTTTTTCTCGGGCCTGGATGGTCGTAGCAGTATGAAATATGGCTTGCTATGAGGCTCATAGCAATGCAAGGCTAAACGAAAAACTACTTTTTATTGTAGTAGGAACACGAAAGGCCTCGTCAAATGCATCGACGATAACCATGCATTATTAACTCTCGTATTTAAGTTAAATAGGAATTAAGTACGCCGCCTCAGAGGTGTAGTGATCAGCGTGCTTAGCTGCCACCCAAGAGGTCCACGGGTCGATTCCCGGCTGTGCCACGAAATTTGAAAAGTGGTATGAGGACTGAAGTGGGGTCTACTTAGCCTCGGGTGGTCCAAATGAGTAGAGGTGGTTCAATTCCCGCCTCAGCCATCCTCGAAGTGGTTCTCCGTGGATTCCCACTCCGTCTTCGGGCAAATGCCGGGATGGACTGTACCATTGTAACGAAGCTTCGGGGTCATGCTCTGTTCTTATTTTGTGCTAGAGAAGTATTATTTTGCTTCAATATTCAACAAGGATTCACAAGCATTAATACTACTGCGGAGTCAAATCTCAACTAATTGCGTGTTTTGGTTTTGTGTTTGTTATTTTTGATTTTTTTTGATTTTGTGCTTGGTTTTCTACTTCTGTTTACGTTTTTGAATTTTGCTGTGTGTTTTTTGTTTTTGATTTGTGTTTGTGTTCTGTTTTTGAATTTTGCTTTGTGCTTTGTAATTTTTGTTTTTGTGCTTATTTTCTGCGTTTGCTTTTGATTTTGTTTTTTGTTTTTTTTATTTGTTTTCTACTTTTTATGGATTTAACTATTTGTTTTCTGTTTTGGTCATGTGTTTGCTTTGGCTTTTTGCTTGGTGTTTTTGTTTCTGGTGTTGTGTTTGTTTTCTGCTTTTGTTCATCACATAACTACAGGTTCGCCTCCGTAGCGTAGCGGTCAGCATGGTTAGCTGCCGCCCCGGAGGTCCTGGGTTCGATTCCCGGCTCTGTCACGAAATTTGAAAAGTGGTATAAGGACTGGAACGGGGTCTACTCAGCCTCGGGTGGTCCAAATGAGTAGAGGGGGTTCGATTCCCACCTCAGCCATCCTCGAAGTGGTTTTCCGTGGTTTCCCACTTCGTCTTCGGGCAAATGCCGGGATGGTACTGCCCCCGGAAATTGAATTATATTGAGACCACGATGGCTGTATTGGCAAATATGAGTAAAGTTATGAATGTCATAGTTGTGACGTGGATATGTATGACGTAGGCACGGATGACGCAGATTTCATGCAAGTAGGCTGATTGTGCTGAGATTCTTGGTGACGTCATGATTTTGTTCGAGAAAGATCTTAGATTTACGACGCAGTCGCAGGAAACAAGGTATTGTGCTAAGGAAGAAGCTACACTATTGGAGGAGAGACTCGAACCAATGAACGATAGTTTGGAAGGAAGACGGAGATTGCTGAAACTACGATATTTGATTACTTTTGGCATGCAGAGTTGTGGAAATCTATTTTCAGTTATGGCATTGATTTGGAATTTTGAAGAAATTAATTTTGAGTTTTTGAAATTTGAAAATCCGTCAAGTATAGCCAAAGTTAAAACTTCCAGCAATGACGCAGCAACAGGCTATGGAAGGGATGGATACGCCCCTTAAGAAGTTGATAAAAGGTCGTGCACAGAAGAGAGGAGCTCTCAAATCTCATATGACAGATCGCATATATATTTCTGGTGATATATAGTTATTTTCAAGTGATTCAGTGCAGCAAGTTGTCTTTAGCGTGGTTAAAGCCCGGCGCATCGAACGAACTCGGAGCAGTTCCATTTTACGCTGCTCGAAACTAGGTGAAGTTGAAACGCTCACATTAACGTTTCCACCAGTCAAGATATCAAGCGTTAACTTCAGCCTTTATTATAGTTCTATTGGGCAGTATAACATTGAGGTGTGTAGAAGATTTGAACAATTTCACAGTTATACTTCGAAAGATATTGGAACTTTAAGGCTGCCAACAAAAGTGATTTTCTCGCCACATGAGAAACACTTTTAAAATTCCACATTATACACTACGGCTGACACGTGGAGTGCAACAGTGATATTGGAGAATACGTTTGCTATTACAACGATACATTCGACTATGGAACATTATAATCTTGCAGTGCTTTCAATGATTATAACAGTAGTTGAGATGGAAGGCTAAGGCTTTAATGCAATTGGGACATATATCGTTGGAGTAAAGTAACAGCATGGAACTTCGTTAATCGTCTTTCTACAAAAGCGAGCATGTAGTGAACATCCAACTACACTCATGCATCGTGAATCCATCGCTGAATTATACCAGATGACAGTGGAAATATTTTCATACTTCACAACTATGAATATTTCTGCGGAAATAACTACAATAAACTTCATGGCGAATTCCTGCAAGAACTTCAGGGAACTTTCAAGAGAGGCCAGGGTTGTCCCGGCGCACAAAGAAGAGTTTTGCCAGAAGGATGTTTTTCGTATCCACGGAGCAGTGCAATTTCCGGAGAAGGAAGCAGTTCGATTCTCCGAGGACGCTGATTCCAGGTTCGAGGACGGAGCACATCTTTACGCTGGTGAAATGGAACCAACAGCAGTTTTCTTTGAAAACTTTCCTCTGGAACTTCAATCAACAGATAAGGTAGTCGTGAACGTTTCTTGTATTATTTGAGTCTTGTAGCGATATCTGAGCAACCATTTTCCCATATTTTCTGTCCTATCTTTTGCCCCATTTTCTTGATTGATATTTCTGTACTCAGTACACTTCGATGATTTATGCCTTTTTCTTCGATTTTTGAGACATTGCTATGTCATTGGCATACTTAATAATTTTGGATCAGTTGAGACTGATGATTTAGATTCTTTCAGTAATTTGCATATTTTTGTAGTCACGATTTGACTGTAAAGTTAACGATTTGCTATGGCAGATTTGAATTCAGACAGCGTGTCATTTTATTAAAGTAGTTCTATTCAGTAAATTACTTTGACCAATTTTCTGTCATCCTCAAGAAAGAAGAATGATTAAATGATTTTAGAGCGTTAAAATCTATTACGATATCGACGATCTTTGAAATACTAGTCGTCTTATGAACATGATTGCAACATAGACATTTATCATTGCATTATAGACAATTTTATGAAATGTGAACGTTGATTACGATTTTTTGAATACACTATAGTAATGAACATTTGATAGGAGTTTTTCTCAATTCTAGATTGGAACAATAATGTTTGCATTCCACAGTCTAATTGTATTCTATTCGACTATTTTGCAGTTTAGATGAACTTTGTTTGAAGATAGTAGTTTTATACTGCGTTACTTTGAAGATATTAATCTCAATTTTGATAGACCAGGGAGGAGTGTCTAATCGTATTTGCTATTAAATTTATTTGTGATTGGCAAATTTTTACTTCATATCGATTCATGAATGAAACCCACGAAGGTTAAATAATAACAGTCATTATTACAATTGATGAATATAAGAATTTTTAAAGAGGAACAATGGATGTATAATCGTTAGTTCAGTGGACGTGTAAAAGTCGCTGTTGAATAATGCCCTTGAATTATGAAGGAGGTTCCCACAATAATTAATGAAGTTGATGAATTTATAAGTGGAGGATTTTTGTGTGTAGTTTGGAAGATTTTTATGCCATATATATGAAGATATATGATGAATTTTGGGCCAATTGTTGTGCAATTTTGTGCGTTATAAGCGAAGTATTTTCCCGCTGATTGTATTGTTCTTGTTCTTTGAAAGTTATTCATATGAAGATACTGTTAAAATTAACAAGAGTGTTAAATAATTTGAGATAAAGATTTTGAATGGAGGTTACCGTCACAAATATTAATAATTATTATTAAACCTTATGAAACCTGAATTAGACAGTTAAATATAACTAACCTTCATTGGTCGATTATATCACCACGATTTGAGTAATTATCAACCGGATAAACGTGTGGTTTAATGTATTTCTTGTATAAATAATATAAACAATATAATATTGTAAAATAATTTTGTAAATATCTTTGATAATAATTTGAAATGATAGTGATTAATAGAAGCGTGTATTAAATTTTCAATTGTCATTTGACATTGTTATAAACAATTTAGTATTGTTATAAATAATTAATGAACTTTTGTTATTAACATTTAGAGTTTTGTTTTTATACTCTAAACAACGCAAGTTAAGCAAGTGGTTTGAACAAATAATCATGATTTGGGATTGTTGGAGTAATCCACTGGTGTTTGAATGAAGCATGTAAGACATTTGCGTGATAATATTTCAGTTGAGATGTGAACATTTACGTGTTTGAAAAGGAGAGCCAAGCTCTGAGGTAACACGCTTATGCTAGGGTTGAACGAACGGGAGTCCGCTTTGACAATACAGGTGCATTGCAGCTGGCCCGGACAACTGTGTTACAGAGGCCAAGGACGTTCCATAATAGCCTTGTGGCTATAAATAAAATGTGAAGTATATAAACACGCAAAACAATTGATATATGTGTCTCATCCCAAATCCCGTTTCCATTCCATATGCATTATTATTTTTACGTTGCTATGAGCTTGAGAAAGCTGAAACATTATATGTAGAGAATACAAGTCCTACAGGAGGACATGGTTATGTGGTTGATGGCTTCTGATTGCCACGTTGATTTTTTTTTTTGTTAAATCGTTCTTTTTGTGAAATAAATTATTGTGCAGTTTAAAGTTTCTCGTCTTCGTTCTGGTTCATTTTAAATATCATGGTGGAGGTTATTGTGTGGGCATACTTTAAGTGATCCAGTTGACAACCCAGTCCCCGAGATAAATTTAAGAGGTAAGTAAAGGTAAGTATGAACCCCCGTATATTTTGGTGTGTTCCACAATAAATTTCTTGTTAACTATTGTGCTCTAATCTCGATAGTATCTGTCAGTGCCATTTTCATTGATGTAGCTGTGCCGGTGCGTTCGATTATTGGCAATCCGATTGAGGGGGCGGTTATCTGACAGCCTACTATCAGGATATCGGGTACAGTACTTACTGTAAGGCCACGGCCGCCTCCTTCCCTCTTCCTAGCCTATCCATCCCAATCTTCCATCCCTTCCCATCCCTCATGAGGCCCCTGTTCGCTTTGCAGGTGAGGCCGCCCGGGCGAAGTGCTGATCAAACCTCCCAAGTTGTATCCATCCCGACCAGATGTTCCAAGCTCCAGGACACTGCCCATAGAAGCGGTAGTGGTGAGTTCCCTCGTTGAGTCCGTGGGAACCACCAACCTAGAGGGTAAATTGACTAAATAAAAAATAAAATTGTGCTTTGTAATTTTTGTTTTAGTGCTTATTTTCTGCTTTTGCTTTTGTTTTTATTATGTTTTTTGTTTTTGTATTTGTTTTCTACTTTTTATGGATTTAACTATTTGTTTTCTGTTTTGGTCATGTGTTTGTTTTGGCTTTTTGCTTGGTGCTTTTGTTTCTGGTGTTGTGTTTGTTTTCTGCTTTTGTTCATTACATAACTACAGGAAAATGTTACACCAAGTTCACGGAGCTCAATGAAAATGGTTTCAAAACAATGAGATATTATTTCCTCCATGATCAGCAGTAGGTCTACTATAGTCGGTTCAATGTAGATAAAATATTAGTTCTTTCTAACGGACAATAGGCCTATTGTAATTATTAAAATTCGTGCCTCCAGTGAGGTTCGAACTCACGACCCCTGGTTTACGAGACCAGTGCTCTACCTCTGAGCTATGGAGACTGTTGTATTGGAGGGTCCGAACATACGAAGACCACATTCATACACTAGTTCCGAGCTGGTCGATTACAAGGACCATCGCAACATTGTGGCAACTGAGATTCAAACTAGTGTATAATGATGATGTTTATTATTACTATTACTTCTTCTTCTTCTTCCTTCGTTATGGCCAACTAAGGACCACGTCATGTCAACTGTTTTTTTCTGCATTTTAATGTTGGCCCAGTACTCCTTCATTCGCAATCGATGTTGCACCTTTCTCTCCGTCGTCCACGCCTTCCCAGTTTTTAGCTGCGGCTTAAGTTGAAAACTCCGATGTTTCTGAAGTTTTACCCTAATAAGTGGGCCACGCTCCAGGATATCTTCACGTGTTATCCCAGTCTCCAACAGATCTTTCTCTACTTCACTGAACCAGGCCCCCTTTATCTTTTTCTCACGGAGAAAAGCAAAAATTCTGTTGGATAGCCGTGTTGATTTCATTCAGGTTATATGTCCATAAAAAGAAATCCTCCTTTTCCTCATCACGTCAGTTATTTTCTCTACGTAAGTGTACAACTCGTGGTTGTGGCGTCTTCGGAACTCGCCGTGTTCTTTGACTGGACCCAGGATTTTCTTCAATATCTTCCTTTCCTTGGTCTCCAGTTTTTCCATTATTCCTTTTCTATTCATGGAGAGACATTCCGCTGCATACAAAGCTTCTGGCCGGATGACCGTGCAGTAGTGCTTCAGTTTTGCATTCAGGGATTTAGATCTTTTGTTGTACACATTCTTAGTTAGATGGTAAGCCATTTCAATTTTATTCAAGCTTGACGCAAAAGCCTCGTTTTCGGACATAGTAGTCTATCCATTCCCCAAGATACTTAAATTTCACAACCCGCTTGATTTTCCCATGATTCACTTCAATGTGTTTTGGAGCCGTTTTGATGTTAGTAATAAATTCTGTTTTCTCGAAAGAGATCAGGAGGCCCGCCTTTACAGCTTGTGTTTGAAGCTGGTTGATCTGTTTCCTGGCCGTATCCAACGAATCCGCAAAATCCGCAAGATCATCTGCAAAGGCTAGACAGTCAATTGATAGGTTCTTATTCTTGTGACCAAGTCGGATTCCATTTTCATCACTCATTGTTTTGCTTCACTCGCTGATAACTTTCTCAAGAACGCAGTTGAATAGTAGAGGCGAGAGAGCATCTCCCTGTCGAACTCCTGTCCTTATCTCGAAGGCATTGTAAATCTCGCCTCTAAACTTAACTTTTGAAGTGGTGTTGGTGAGAGTCTGTTGGATGATCGCTCTGGTTTTGTTGTCTAGGCCGAACTCCTTTAGAATCTTAAGTAGGGTAGTCCGATCAATGGAGTCATAAGCTTTCTTAAAATCAATGAAGGTTACTACACATTTCTTGCTTCTTAGTTTCAGATATGAAAGGATAGATTTGAGATTCATGATTTGCTCCACACATGACCGTCCCTTCCTAAAACCTCCTTGATAATCACCCAGTTCTGTATCTAGCTGTTCTTTAGCCCTAGTTTGAAGAGCTTTTGAGAGGATTTTGTAAGTTATCAGTAGGAGGGAGATGCCTCGATAGTTGTTAACATCTGCTTTATCGCCTTTCTTATGAAGGGGTGGATTAAAGCAGAAGTCGAGTCACTTGGAAGACTTTCGGTATCCCAAATGTCATGTATGATGTCCGTTAATTTATCCAGTGTATTGTACCCTTCAATAAAGCATTGTTTTAACAAGATCCTTTCTACGGGGTCGCGTTCAGTCCCGTATGCTATTCAAGGCAAAGTTCACAAAAACAACATGCTCTATTGGATAGAAAGGTCCATAAACAAAAGCTATACTAGAAATAAAGTGAATAACAAGTAGAATAAAAGGTATTTAATGACTGAAAATATGTGCAAAATAATAATAATAATAATAATAAATAAGCCCTCCCTTACATTTACTCCCACTAAAAATAATTATATGACTGAGCGGTATCACACTCGCTCCACACATCAAAACAATGTGAAAACAGATTCACTCAAATGGTTACAATAACATAAATTGAGCGGTAATAACTCGCACCTCACAACAATTATATGGATACAAGTCCATTTATTCTGGTCAAGAAGTTATATACGTGCATGGTGTACTGATACTTAATAAGAAAATGAGTACTGATGAGAGTCCGTTTACAAGTGAAGCAGTCATATTGCTCACGGTGTCGCATCTTTCAAAGCAAACTACGGCTATGGGACTGCACTCAATAAAACGCTATAATTACTACTGACACACGCAAGATCTAATACTAAGATTACATGGATCTCCTCGAGACTCCTACCCAGTGCTAGAGCACTTAAAATCAAAAGAGCACGTCGCATAGGCAAAAGCTCGCGTAACAAATGGGAAAAAACAGCATCGCGCTCACTAATGCCACACGGGGTCATTGAACGCGTAAAATAAACACACAAGAATCAAGTAACAACAACAAAATACAAGCCTACACGGCTGAAAATTATATTTACATGAAGATACCTTAAAGCATGGAAAACTCCCATTTAAATCAATCAAATACTCTTTATAACCGATCAGGGTTTTGTGAATTTAAATAACATCTTATATTGAACTACAGGAACCTGGCCTGCTACTTAACGAATAACGATCGTCTTATCTGATTGCGCGCGCCCTTATGGCATGAATCAACACTGCACTCCCTCTCTGTCAAGTTTTCCAAGCCTGGTGCTAATTATAACTGGCGACCACCCTGGTCCCGTTATTCATCTGAAATCGCGCATCACAAAATGAATTTCACTTATCCCCTCGGATGGCAAGAAACACAAATATATACCTCAATTAAGCCTCTGGGCTGGAGTACAGCTGTCGGAACAATCTCAATGATTTGTTTCCCGTAAGCACTACCATTAAATCACACCATGTACACCATAAAGCTTGGACTGACTTTCTCATAGTCATACCATCTAGGTCGGCTCAAGATCAGATTCTCCTATCTCGTGTGCAGATACACATCAAACAATTAAATCACGACTGAAACTCGGGTGCGCAAGTGGCTTCCCGCACGGAATTGCTAAATAGGCAATTATCAAAATAAATCCTGATCAATCATAAAATCTACTCATAATTAATGTTTACCCTCCAAAATTCTATTTTTAATCTCAATTAATTCAGTTCCATTTTTGTTATAAGGCATATTTCCGAGTTTCTCTGCTTGTCCGCAATTTACGAAAGCGAATGGGGGTACGGCCTGCGCGCATCGCCCCGTGTACTTGAATCAATACAAAATCACAATATCTACAAAAATAAAAGCTCTAAGCTGTCCAATACACTTAATGTGTGCCAGTAATCAAGAAACAAGGAATCTAAATTACTAACACGAGCAAACAAATATATACAAATATATGTCCCATAAACCATAGTTGACTTAATAAATAAATAAATAAATAAATACATTCATTCTGTACTCATTCCTTATATATCCGCTTCAGGGAAACATATCCTGCCATTTCCTCCATCTAAATGTTTTAGCTCGTTTCAGACATAGCCTGGCAGATGTCCTGCTCGTTCCAAGATCCGTTCTCGTTCCGTGATGCCATCTCGCGCTGAATTAAAATAATGTTAGTCAGTTACACTCACGATATATTTCCTGATAAATTCACCTGTTGAGTACTAATTTCCCCGACAGTCTATGGTGAATTATTACGACGAACTGTCCCTAACTAGTAGTACTTGGACTACAAAATCAAACCCTGAATTTATACTTATAACTTGTCGAAAAATATTCCATGTCCACATACATGAATAAAATAAGCAGAGTGTCCTCAGACACATGAAGTAGAATAATGTCTCGTGCCCACAGACACCTGAATTAGAATAATGTCTCGTGCCCACCGACACCTGAATTAGAATCTTGTTCAAAGCTTCCTGGGCCACTTATAAATTAAACTGACTAGAGTAGGCATGGAAGGGGATTTATGAAATAAAATTCCATAATAATTATCGGACTAACATGCGATCGATATCACTGAGCTCGTAGAAATGCGGAGGTTACGACTAAGCTGGAGCCAGCTGGGATCGATCGTGTAATTAATCCATAGCTAACTCCCGCCTTAATTCATCAGATGAGCTATGATGCCGTGTTTGCCGCTTAAAAAGGCGTCTTGATATTATTGGTTCGGACTCTTGTAGATCTTCGCGGTCTTTTTCTCTAGTTCCTCCCACAAGGAGTGGTTATTATGACGATTGACCATTCACATCGTAGCATTCAGTTTCTTCTTGGAGCCAACTTACATAGCAACAGGTCGATCCATGCGTGCCCATGCCTTTCTTTGCCACTAAAAGTTGCAGCTGCCCTCTGCGTCATGAGTCCTAGGTTACTTTCTAAAATACCACAGGAGCTCAAACCTTTGTGTACGTTCTTGTCACCAATTGCTCAACATTTCCCAACTCTGTCCTGCTTCTATATTTGCTGCTTGTGGAAAATATCATATGATGATGAATAAAAATTATTAGAATCCTTTATACAGCCTGCGGATAAAGGGTTCAGTATTGTCACTAGCAAACTTCCACAGTTCAGCGATTATCGGGTCTTCACCTGGAGATTTATGGTTCTTTAGAGATAGGATAATCTGTTTGACTTTCTCTTTCGTGGGTGAAGAGGAATCTGGGTGGACTTGCGAATGGTCATTAAATGTGAATATGGAACGTGGAGTCTCACAATTAAGAAGAGACTCAAAATATTTTGTAAGCACCTGACAATTATCTTTGTCGCTATAAACTAGTTTTCCATTGCAATCCCTGAACTGAAGACATGGAAGGCTATATTTCCTCAAGTTGCTTTTAATTCTTCTATAGAAGTTGCGCATATTATTCTTCTGGAAATCCTGTTCGATTTGATCCATCTGGTTTTTATGAAAGGCACGTTTAGCATTGCGGATGGTTTTTGCTGCACTCGTTCTCTCATTCAAGAAGTCTGTCCACTTAACTTGATTTTGTTGCGAATTCCATTTCTGCCAAGCATGCTGTCTCTTCCTTATTACTGCGTCACATTCACTGTTCCACCAAGCATGCTTCCTCGTCTTAGTTAGTAGGACGGTCTCTTTTGCTGTTTCAACCAGCGCCTCTCGCAGTTGTTCCCAGTTCTCTGCATCCACAGTTTGTAGTTTTCGTGTAAACTCGTTACTGGACGCCAGTTTTTCAACATCATATCTTTCAGTCTTTTTGGCTCGGAACCTCCGTGTGTTTCTCGGGAGGAGTTTGATTTTAATTTTAGAAAGATAATGATCCAAGTCCAGTTTTGCATTTCGTAGAACTTTCACATTTGGAATTTCTCTTTGAGCTTTCCGTGCAATTGCGACGTGATCAATCTGGAATTCGCCAAGACTGAGATTTGGGGATTTCCAGGTCTTTTGTTTCTAGGGCAGATGTTTGAAAGCAGTGGATTTCATTACCAGGTTGAGGGCCCTACTTAGCTCTATTACCCGTTCTCTATTACGATTCGTTCTGTGATGAGCGGAGTAATTTCCAACAATGTTTCGAAATTTTCTTTCTTTGCCTACCTGGGCATTGAAATCCCCAAGTAAAATGATATTATGTTTGTCTGCAATCTTCGATAAAATTTCTTCAAGTTCTTCCCAGAATCGATCAGTTCCTTCCGGGTCTTTCTTGTTCGCTACGTTGATCGGTGCATGAACGTTCACAATAGTATACATTCTATTTGTACTTCGAAAGGAAAGGGTCGAGACTCGACTGCTTACAGAAGTGAAATTTGTGATGGACTCTAGGATCTTCTTGTTGACTACAAATCCAGTACCGAGTTGGGGAACCGTTTCTATAACACGTTTACCTGGCTTATCCTTGAAGATTCTGTAGCCTTCTGATTCAAAGGCATGCTCATCATTAAATCATGTTTCCTGAACTGCCGCAATTTGGATCTGATGTTCAGTTAGAGCATCCGTGAGTTGTTTTAATTTTCCAACCTTTCGGAGAGAATTTGTGTTAAAGGTAGCAAAGAAATTCTTGGCTCTATGCTTGATCTTTCGTGCAGTCTCCGATACCTCCAAGCATTTCGGTGCAAGCTCCCCAGATTCCGAAGGCTTGCATGCGTCACTCGAAGCGACACGACGGTGGATTGGTTACCACCTGGGGTAGTAGCATTTGCTGAACTTTCCTCCATGCTTTTAACAGTTGAAAAACTGTTGACTTAGGCCAGTGATGTTTCGGTTACGTGCCGGGTGCGACCGTGTCGGGTGCGACCCACAAAAATCGTGCCAGTAGCGACCCTGCTAGCAGCTTACAGTGCCCCATGCGACCCATTGTTCGAGAAAAGAATTTTTACGATGAGCCGTTTAAACTTAATTTACTCCTATTGTCGACCAAAATATTATGTACACTCGAGCTTGAAAGTTGTTTGTGAAGTAACCAATTGGCCTACATAAAATCCAAAAACATCATAATTTTTGTCGTTATATTTTATGTTAAGTCATGTAAGTTTGGAGTTTTTCATTTATATTTTAATATTTTTATCGCAGCTGGAACATAAAGCGTGCTCGTTTTTAAGCGGGTTTCAACCATGCGTCACTTTTAAGAATTAGTTTCACAAACACCCGTCATCAGATCGAATCCAAGTTTTAACACAATACACATTGGAATGTTTAATAACTGGTTTAATAATTTCAAAATGTTGTGTGTCCAGAGAACAAAGCTATCACTTTTGTAAGATAACTTTTTCTCAGCTCGGGGTGGTTGAAAAATTGCGTTCTTGGTCGCGTTGTAATCCTTATAGCCTATATCAAAAGACTATGCTGTAGGACTGTGAAATACGTAAATGAATGTGGTACTTATTTTATATCTGTTTATATTTGTACGGGATAAAACGACATCGTTCACCAGCTTGTCGATACGGGGAAAGCTGTACAGCGTTGAGTAGTCTTATGAACTCGGTATGAATACAATCCAAACACTAAAGATGGCTTTCCTTTTTTAGTTGTAATAACATAGGATTCTTCCATAGCACAAATGACTTGTAAAGCAAACTTAACTCAGATGTTGACTGGTTGCAAGTCACAAGATAAATAAAGGCTCATAGTGTCTTTCAATCTGTCTACAGACGGGGTAATCCCGCCTCCCCCAGAAAGATGTGTTAGAAATTTCCAGATTCCACCGATACATCAGTGCTTGGGTCGCTAGTGGCACGATGGCAAATTGGAGGGTCGCAACCGGCACGACACCCTCGACCTATGTTTCACACTGACAAGGATACTGCCAAGGTTTTGAGCCTTGGAGCCCCCAGCACTGATCGGTTCGCCGACCCAGTTTCCCGCTAGGATTGGTTACCCAACCTTCCACTGGGTTGCTCGGTTTAACAGGGGCACCTCTTATAGGTTATGTGCTGGAGTTGGAGTGAAAGAGGCTAGTTGGATTCTCTTGCTGAATTCAATATATTAATGTTGCAGATGACTAACAACGACGCATTTCACTCCCATTTGCCCAGAGACACAAGGTCTCCTCCCAGGTTGAATCCAGGGACCACTATTACTATTACTATTATTACTAGAAGACCCGTGCTGCTCCGCAGCATTCACTTCAACAATCCTACAGCACTTCTGTCCATATGACATTTGCATGTCTTCATGCTAGTGACCTGAACCGACATTTACGGTACCGTCGCTTTTGGGTAAGTGATGAAGTAGATTTATGAGATCAAATGTGTGGGTGTCTGCCTGTCCTCTGTGTGTGTGTCCCAATATTTACCCTGCGTAAGCTTAAAATGCACACGGACGTCAGGTTCAAGACGCAGTTCTGAAAAGCCGAGGTGAACAGCTAACTCCAAACACATACGCTATACTCTTCTATGAAGAATTAGTTCGACACGACTCGGCAGTTTGATGCTGGCTGAAGCTAGGGTGATAGGTCGCTCGCAAGCTCGTAAACTCACTCTGAAGCTAGTAATTTAAATTTCCTCTGAATGGAGATTGCTGGAAGAAATGAAAACGTAAAAACACTTACAGTGGTCGATGTGGGATCTGTCGCGGACTTTCTTGCAGAACTTTTCATGCTGAACAATTATCAGAGAATATCGATATTTTTAACGGTTTACGAAGTGTAAGCTTAAAAAGACACATGGACGTTAGGTTTTTCTTCAACTAAATTCACTGAAATCGTAAATGCTCGGCTTCTTTTGGTCATAAATAAATGTTTTTCTACCTAATCCTTCATCGAGAAATCCTTTACAGAATGGTGAAAACCGCATCAAAATCCATCAAGTTGCTCTCGAGATTACCCGTTAAATCCAAGAATTGGGAACTTTGTTTTATACTAGGTAGATAGAGATATCCAAACAATTTGAGGCTACAGCGGTACAATTTGGTGTTTAGTCTACTTATGAACAATGGTATAAATTTAAAATAAAAGATGGGTCTCTTTTATTTAAATTTAGAGATGTAACTCTTGGTTAACATATAGAGGTGTGAAAATGAATAGAATTAAATAAATAATTTTAATTAGTCATAATTACTTTTATTCAAAATCATTTTATTGACCAACTTCTTTTGTTGTCCTACTTAGTAGTGATTCCTCTCCCGTGGAATTACCCCTTTTCCCATAGGGAATTGCGTCTGGAAACTTTCAGATTATTGGAATCCGAGGGGTACCTGAGCTGTGTCCATTTTCAATTTTTCATTGACTTTAGAATTCAAGTCAGGTGATTTCAATGCATAGTTCATGAATCTTTGAATAGTTCAATAGCGTTCATCAGTTAAAAGACCCCAAATCCCTCCGCTCTAAATTCACACGTAAAGTAGAGTGAAGTAATGAAAACGAAACGTGTGGCATTTTGCATTTGCAAGGCTCCTCTGTTACTGGAAATTTAAAAAAATCATTTTCATTCAAGTTTCTTAAATGGAAATATAATTCGGAGTCTTGGTTAAACATTTGAAGTCATTTCATCGCCTTGTAAACACATTTAGTGCATTAAACCGTGAAAAGTAAAAATGCAATTTTGGAAAACTGACATCGACTCTCATAAGTTGCACATCTCTGTAAAGACAGCTATCGCCTCGACCCCTACAGATAGAATAGTAAGTAAAGGCGATTGATGAGAAATGAAACCACAGAAGGAATTAATATTTATTAAGCTGTAAATTTGATTGAGTATATCTTTGTTATAGAACTGAGGGAATGAAATAACAGGATGTAGGATAGTAATCACCGATGTAGGACTATAGTATTTTTGTTTACCATTACCACAGGACAGTTATCGTATTAGGGATGCGGACGTCCTTGTATAAGTGTTATTTAATCTGTGCCCCGTTTGCTGAGGTCTGTGCTCCTCCGCAACATTCGTTTCAAAATTCTAATAGTACTTCCTTCCATTCGACATTTGCTGTTCGCTTGCCTTTTGGTTCTATTTGAATTTTGACGTCATGAAAGGATTTTGCTCGCGATAGTGTGGCATACAGTAAAGTTGTCCGTGGCTAAACACCGGTTGAGGTAAATAAATGCCTACTTGATCTAGTGTTTGACCTTGAGCTTTATTGACAGTTATACAAACAGCCAAACGTACTGGAAACTGCCTCCTTTTGAAGGAAAATGGCATGGAAGTATCTGATGGCGTAAGGTCAAGGCGAGGGTGTAGGACATTGTTTCCAACATTTACGCCAGTAATAATTTCCAGGTGTAAGCAATTGTCATGCATCTTACAAACCAACAGTCTAGTACAGTTCAACAGACCTTGGGTAACATTAATATTTCTCAACAAAATCACAATTGAGCCTTCTTTTAGTCTAAGGATATGAGGTGGCAATCCACTTATGCCTATGCTGTCTAAAAATTCTATTGGGAATTGTAGAAGTTCATTCTCATCTTCAATAATCAAATTATTCACACTGATGTAAGTTCTCGATGATCCTGGGATTAGGTCTAAAACTTTGTCATTGATTTCTTTACAATGTCCATTTTTAGATGCTAAAATCGCTATTTTTGAAAAGCGTGAAATATTTTTCAGCGTGGGACAAATTCTGAATTTTCTCCATCGACTTGAGGGTATTCACCGTTACCAATTTGTATCAAGAAGTTTGCAAAGTCACGTTGATCTGTATCCGCTCGCATATTTTTGTTGAGTTTAAACATTTTGAATAATGGCCACAAAGGAGAGAACCTTACTGACATTTGGACTGATGCTGCTTTAGATGCGTGAGGCACAACAGGCAATACCTGCCTAAAATCTCCACGTAAGATGAAAATTTTTCCTCCGAAAGGCACGTCGTTATTCATGATGCCTTGAGCAACCGATTTACACACATCAACGCGTGCTTATTAGCCATAGGGGCTTCATCCCAGATGATAAGTTTTGCTGAACGAACATAAAAAGCTTCCTTGCCGTTATCTTTTATTCCTGATTACTTTCATGTAAATATAGAGGTAACTTGAACTGGCTGTGTACAGTGCGCCCCTGAGGTAGTGACATTGCTTCAATACCAGTCCATGCAACAGAAACTACATTTAACCCCAAATTTGTGCAGCTGTGAATCAAAAGTTGTTAAAGAAATGTTTTCCCGGTGCCCCCTGGACCGTCAATGAAATATGCATTACTCATCCTTTCATTGCTGTTTTGTACTAGCCCCAAAATTTCTGTTATTATAGCCGTTTGGTTTCCATTTGCTTGGTTTATCATCCGACTTAATTGATCCTCATTAAGTTTTGGATAATCCATTGGTAAATTTGTCTGAGGGAAATTATCAATAATAGCTGGCAATTCGAGAGATGTAATGGGAAGACCATGGAGCTTTAATGTATTAGAAATATGTATAAGAGTGAACTGATATGCAATGTTAGGTTCGTGAAACTGCAGATAATCTTCTGATAATGAATTCTTGAAAATATCCCATAACTATCTTACATTTGAAGGGGTCTGATAGATACACATGTAAGAAAACAGTTGTCGTAACTGAGAAGGCATCTGAAATTGTGACGCTTCTGCCAAACAACGCTGCCATTCAGAATCGTAAATCAGCAAACATCGCTCCTTAGCTGTTTATTTAAAAGTAGAATAGACAACTGCTTTGTATGTTCGTAGTGCCCCCGTAAAATGAATTATAAGGGATGAAAATGGGAATAATACATTTTTTCGAAGCCCATGATAAAATTTAACCAAGGAATATGATGGCTGGAACTTGGCAGAAACCGTCGTGAAGCGACGTCGAGCAAGGAGGGAAATTCCGTCACGTGATTGTATTGCGCAATGGAAGTTTCCAGAAGCTTGTCATCGACCTAGCAACTGCGAATATTCCCAGGATTTGTTTCAATATTGTTTTAAATTATCCCATTGGATATGAGCTTACAGCCAATAGGAAGAAGTTTTAGAGAAGACGGGAGTTCCAGCAACTAAATTTTTATGGATATTTAATTCATTTAAGCCCTTTGAGAATGAATTTATATATTGGAAAAGAGAAGAATATTATAATAAAATATTGGAAATATTTTATACCGTAAGTCAATAGCAGGACGCTATAGGAAGGAATAAGCGATTTGCTAGAGCCTGCGCGAATTCGAGAGGGAACTCGAAAAGGCGGCTAAAATCGGTAGACTTGGAGGGGAGACGCCAAGCACCGGGGCACTTGTGTATCTGAACGCCGAAGAGGTCAGACGTGTGCAATTGGAAGAGAAAGGAATTCCGAGTGTTTCACCGGTCTTGTAGAAGGTGACTGGTGGAGACAAGGCTTAAGCAAGGGCGGACTTAGGAGACGACCGCGCCTTGAATCTAGGTGAAGTTGCGAGGGTCACATATACCGCAATCACTTCGGTCTGATCGGCTTCAGAGAATTTATTTCAACTACATATTGTAGCTGACTAGCAGATATTGTACATTACAAACTTTCAGAAGTTTGAGAGAAGTATTTCAGCAATTATAAGCAGTTTTGTGAAGCGCGAGAAAAGTGTTTCTTTCCAGCGCGATACGACACTTGATCCGAGCGACTGCAGCTCCGGCAACAGCCACGAGTGAGTACGAGTGCTGATTAATATTGCTTGTGTGGAACTGTATTACAACACTTAGGATGGAGATGTATTCCATAGTGAAGAACAATATTCAGTCTAGTATTATGAATATTATTATGGACTAAATTATTATGTGCACCAGGAGTATAGGCAGATAGAAGCAATATAGTCAGCGATGGAGCTTCGTTAGAGGAGACTGTTCGTGAATGTCTACTTAGTGAGCGATCATGAGACTTGATGCACAACTCTATTCTAGTGCATTCTCGTCAAACATGAGCTCAACATTAACGTCAGAGACTACAGAACGATATTCAGATTCCATCTACATGAATGTTCGTTATACGAGTGAGGTCCAAGACTTTCTCTTCAAATGCCTTTTGAAGTGGAAAGCAGAACTTTCGACGCTACTCACTGTTACGATGAGACTGTGCTGTGACGGAGATAGAAGAAACATCAAGATTATCAAGAGGTCCAGGGTTATCCCGGTCACAAGGAAGATGATGATTGGAGGCCCGCAGTTCGATTCCGGTCGGAGCTTGCTGTTTCCAGTGGGGGAATTCGTTCCTTTCCTGAGGTCACGAGTTCGTGGAGACGAGCTAGGATCCAGCCCAGATCTTTGGGAGATGTAACATCAGAGTATTTTGTTATACTCTATCGATCTTCTAGACTTCGAGACCAGGTAGCAGTGTTCACTAACCTTGTAGTTAGAGCTTGTAGTGAAATTTTCTGAGCAAATCCTTTATCCATATATCGATACAGTATTTATGTACTCCATGTAAGCATTTTTATTCATCGAAATTTATTATAGTGATCGTCTTGCGACGCTATTAACTTCGTTTGTTAGGAATCCAGTTTCTGAACTGAGATTATTTACTTGTTCGAGGAACAAGATTTCGTCATTTCCTTTAAGGAACAGTAATTTATTTTCGACGTTTTTGTATTCATTCTGAATGCAGGTGATAGACATTTTCGTCTATGTTACCCATTAAATTAATTTTTATTAGTTTAATTTGGGCATTTTATCCGTCGAGAAGAAACGTCAAGAAAGAAGATCTTGGTAGTGATATTTTGTGAAATATCATGTCACATTGTGGAAAAGAAACATTTAACGTGGACACGATTATTATCGTCAAAACTCATAGACATTCGTTCTGAATGAAGAGAATACGAATATTACTAACTGTATGTTTTTATTGAAGAAAGCTATGAACTTTCAGTCATTTAATTTATTGGAAACTAGAATCTTCTTGGAAGATTAATTATCATCCGACGTTAGGGTAGTTATCGTTCGATATCCTCGTCGTAATAGATTCTTGTTGGACACAAACACATAGATATGATGTTGTGATTAAATATTTACGAGGAGTAATATCGTGTCACGTTGTAGACATAATATTCCTTCCTCGATTAAAGTCGAACCCAGATGTGTGAAGATGAGATGTAGTATTTTTATTAAATGTATGCACGGCAGTTTATACTTATCAGAGTATCGTTTCAAGAGTATTAAGTGAGGAGGTCAGTATCGTAAATTCCAAAGGTCGTTAAGATGTATAAATTAATAATTTAATAATTGTTGTTATTGTTCATGAGACCAGCGATTGTGGTGACAACGCTGAAAAATTATGCCCTTTTGTAAGGAATGCCAGGTTGAAAGAAGTGGAGTTGATAACCCTTTGATAGTGTTTTTTAATGTGTTTCCGTATGTAGTTGGCATACGAGGTTATTGCGAAGGTGTGTTCCGCATTTTGTAGTACAGTCATTGCGTGGGCATGACTAGGATTGGCATGGCATTAAAGTGTGAGTAGAGAGTACTCCTTATTTTGTTATACACGACCTGGGATTTAGCGAGGACAGGAAGGGTCACGGTTGAAATTGGAACGGAAAATTGATGATGACAGCTGTTATGCTATACTTTTATCGAGATTATTAAGCCCAAACTTGTAACGACATATGTTTCACCTTAAGTGGTCGAATGTATTTAAAACTATTTTGACACCAGATCAGATAGGAGAGACTGGTGGTGGTTATTTCTGGTGATGTAGAAGATTTTAAGGATCACAGTTCACTGTATTTGACATAACTGCTAGATCAGAGCACAGGCTCGAGTTTATTTAGACGCTATTACTTTGAAAGGACTATAGCTGATGCTATAAGCGTCATTATAAATTCATTTAGTGTTAACCTTTATTATTTGCCAATCGAGTGTATATCATGTTAGGCACAGGAAGTTTATAGTTTATTTAACGTAGAGGTTAGAGTATGAATGAGTATGTGACTGTATGTGGTTTGTATCTTGTTCAGTGCGAATGAAATTAACTCCATTGGGACGTCACAATGCGAGAGTGTGAACGTTAGTGTGTATAGAAGATTTATATCAATAGCATGTAGGATTTGCGTACAGTTCACGTATTTGTCTGACGTGAATCTGCATCATTTTAACACAGCTTTTATTGTTATGGAGAGCTAATTTGTGGACCAGGCAGGAATAGCGAGGACTTCTTTAAAACTCGTTTCTAGCCAAGGCCATAGCTCGGACAGGCCGCACAAATGGGGAGAGTTGTTGCGATCCGCACCGCTCGCGCTCTTTCTTTTTTAAACCAGTCAGACTGGGAATGCAGCGGTGAATGTTATGTCATCGGACACGTGGCGAGGGTCGCGTGCGCCGAGTGCCCATATGTTCTTGGGAGCGTGCCAGAAGAATGTAAATACACAGAGATGAGTAACCATTGTACAGCTTGATGTATGGACACAAGTTACACCAAATTTTGTCATTATGTTCATAGAACGCAGTTCTGTCAGTGGCGTGAGTGTAGAGATGAGCGAATGGGAGTGTGTTATTTTATTTTGTTGTGTGAATGTTTAGCCCTAGTTTACATTTTGTTATTAAATCGTTTAGTTTTATTAGAAGCCGTGTCGTCATGATTCATTTTAGATATAAGGAGATGCAACTGTGAAACCCATTTTAGGTCCAGAGAGGCTGACCACGAGATCCCCGAGAATAAGGTAGGTGTTTTACTGCGAGCTAAGTGTATTTTTCTTGTAATTCACAGTTGTATTGTAATTTCCGCAACGTATATTCGCGAGGGTCTAGTTGGAGGTAGATCCTTGACTTGTATTTTGCGCCGGAGCAGTCAGGGTCTACGAATCCAGCCGTTGCTTCGGATATCCAACAGACCGCCTCTAGAATATACGGGGACAGTAGATCCTGGAAGCTGGTAGCACCTATGACGTGGAGCAATAACAGGCGTAAATTATACCTTTCTGTTTCTGTTGGCGAAACATTATACATTCTGCCTATAGTTTTTGAAACATTTTTTTCTTTTTTGCCACTGGCAGTTGCTCTTATTCCAGAGGTAATTTACTGGTGTTTCAGGATATATATACGGACTTCTGGCTTGCGAATCTTGATTTAACTTGAACCACGCTTGTAATTCTGTGTTGCGCAACCGTGCTTGAAGTAAAATATCAGGAGCGTTATCATTTTTAAAATAGATATTTTGCAAGTTTGGCAAGTGAACTGGAAGACTAATCGCACGATACAATGTGACTGTTCATGCATGTGAAATGAAAATATCCTGAATGCGGCTTCTGTTGGACCAACATATCTAGCATTTTGGAAAGAAGTAATCTCATCGAAGTTCACAGTTTCGCCTTCAGGACATAATTTGACAATGCAGCAGTCATGACCTTTATACACATACTTGTGGATTTTAATATACGTATAAGATACTTGTGGATGTATTTAACACTCCGAACACATAAGCGTATTTCAACACTAATATGAGCTTGCAAGTAAACTAAAAGTAATGGATTGTAGGGAACAATGAATCGACTATCGATTTCAATGTCAATGCCTCGAATTGTTTTTATAATAATCCGTCCATTATTTCTTCTCATATACGAAGGATAACCATTTGCATTATCTTTGGTCTCTTCCTGAAACTGTTTAGGGAAATCTTTCTTACATACGCCATCTTTCATACCGACTGAAGAAGGATTTAAAGATCCCCGAGGACCATGTACAATATGACGCCTTACCAACTCGTATAGCGCTTCGTCCTCAAGAATTGGTATTTCGACTGACACCACACTATCAATGTCAGAAATTTCTTGAAACTTTCAATCTTCCGTTAATGTTAAGGGTAAATGGATGTTCGGGAGACCTAGCTTATGAACTTCCACAGTATATAGATGTGCTTTTACCGAAAATTTCCTTAACATTATTCAATCGTAGTAATTCCTTTACTTTGCAATGGAAAACTCTCACTTCATTATCAGGCATAATTAGCCGTTTCCCAGAGATGAATGCTGTTAACTATTTCTGACCAGCCCGCATTATAGGTGAACGTAATGAATAAATCTGGCTTTCCAAACTTCCTCACTATCGCCATCGCATCCTGTTAATTTTGTAATATTTTCCTTGGGCTACCTATAAAAGAAGATGGCAAAACTACAATACGACCGACTCTGAGATTTTAATTTTCTGCTCGTACATGCAAGGCGTCTGCTAAACCGGCATATGTATCAACTTGTAACTTCGTTTGTTGATGACGTATATATTTTAACCGGTCACCTTCCATACGACAGTAGTAATCCACGAATAAATATCCATTTTGCAAACTTGAGCAGCGACAACTAACTCAACATGACCTCCATGAACACCATTCATAGACATATACATTTTGTAATCATCGCTCGTATTGATAGCAGGTTCGTACATATCGCTGTTGCCAACAATAAAGGAAGAATAATTATTCCACTTGTCTGTAACATGTTTTACAATTCGCTTTCTAACCTGTGTAAACTCTGATTGTTGTACTCACAATATGCCAATGACCTGAAATTACCGTCACCTTTAATCTTTATAACATTTGTAATTGAGTGTCGCCCCTCATTCATCATAATATGATTCAATGTATTGATTGAGCACACAACCTATAAAGACGAATGATGGAACGAAAAGAAGACAGTTTGTAGCTGGTGAGACCAAAGACTATATACCAGAAAGATCGGATACACAATAAAAAATGGCGGTTCCAACATTCGACTGTAGCGGCATCTTCGTAAAATTAGTTGTCTTCCATATACAGTATTTGTTGTCATTCAAAGAGATGTTGACATGACAGTGTCATTAGCAAAATGACTGCTGATTGTGCATGAGCATTTCAGTCTCAAAGTAATCCATTCTTTGAGAAGTTTTAATTAAATGATATGCACAGAATCACCTTCTGTATATTGTATGGATACATGTGTCATTAGCGCCCGAGTGGAACAGGTAGAAGTTAACGATATCATGTATGGGTACACGCGACATTAGCGCCTGGGTGGAGCAGGTAGAAATTAACGATATCATGACGTAATTAGGGAACTCTCTGTTAATATCAAGTTTGAATATCATGATACAGTGTTAGTCGTTGTCGCCTAGCGACAATATGTCCGTCAAGTCATTCGATTCTATTTTCGTGAGACCTTGAGGGAAGTAATATTCGCAATTATTTTAATACACGAATGATATAATCAAGTAAGGCGAGTATCAATCGACGGTGCTTGACGGGCATTACATTTTAAGACAACAAACGTCGTCGTAGCGCAAATACTTCCCGAGATATTTCAGTTTTAGTAAAGGGTGAAATTTTTTGAAAACTATTTTAATATATAAGATTATTAGTTGTATTATTATTATTATTATTATTATTATTATTATTATTATTATTATTAGTCTTTTCTTTGTCGATTTACCCTCTAGGTTGGTGGCTCCCAAGGGCTCAGCGAGTGAACTTACCAGTACCGCCGCTACGGGCAGTGTCCTGCAGCTTGGAACATCTGGTCGGGGTGGATACAACTGGGGAGGTGTGATCAGCACCTCGCCCAGGCCGCCTCACCTGCAAAGCGAACAGGGTCCTCATGAGGGATGGGAAGGGAGGGGAAGATGGGGATGGATAGGCAAGGATGAGGGAAACCGAATTGAACAAAATTTGGAACAGAGGTATCACTAGCAAAGGCCACCTCAGGGTCGTGCTTTATATTGGCTCCAACTTAACGAAAATTAAATGGGGACCACCCAAATGTTTAAAACTTAAATTAATTAGGACTAAACTAATCATCGGAACACTACCAAATTTTGGAAAACGTACCTTCGCATGATGAGCGTCATGTGTCTTAACTACTAGGTCATCAGCCGAATACGTTCAAGACGGCGGGTAGGCGTAACTCAAGTCGTTATGGCACAATTAAGGCGAACCTTGGTGGAAGAACAGTATTATATAAGAGACGTCAATAGCGTTAGTTATATGTTTATCACACTGAATATAGCGTTCAGTGGCCATCCTGATATATAAGAATGTGAAAGAAAAAACTTTCTATGATTTAGAACTATAATAACGAAAATTAAACCTAGTAATAAGATAAAAACCTATATGGAGCATCGTATGCTAAAGCAAGATAACAGGTACATTAAATTTGGAAAATGGCGGCTGTGTTAGTATATAAACGTTATTGTGAATAATTCAGACTGTAATTGCGCAATTAAAACGAAACTTAGTAAAAAAGAATGTACCATATAAGAGACCATGCTGAAATAAACCATAAGTATGACACACTGTAAACAACGTGCAGCGCCCATCTTGAAAATATAGAATGCGATAATGAATAATTCAATTTATTTTTAAGATACAACAACGAAATTCAGCAACAATGTAGATCCTTGTACGAAGCTTCCTTAGACTTAGTCAAAAGAACTGCGACTCGATACGTTCACAATAGCGTCTAGATGCATTCTTAAGACCTAAAGTCTCACGATATAGTAGCACAATTAACGTGACATTTGGCGAGAGAGGAGTGCATTACAAAAGATCACGCTACCATTATGCATAGTGATATCGCACTGAATACATTCAGTGTTCATCTTGAAATTATAAAATATAACTTAACAAATAAAACACTCTTTATATTTTAAAGAGGTCACCTCCGTGATCAGCGTGATTAGCAGCCACCCAGGATATCCTCGGTTCGATTCCCGGCTCTACCCACTTCATCTTCGGGCAAATGCAGGGATGGTACTGTACCCTTTTACCTACCAATACCTGTTGAATCCCTGGATAGCAGCTGGATCGTAGAACCTGAAAATGCCCCGGCTCTAAAGACCCCCCAAGTTCTACCAACAGACACAGGGATAATAGGGCCACTCGAATACCTAACAGGATGTATTAAGACTGACCAAGGCTCAGAAAAAGAAAAGACTAGCTCAAAACACGAGAATTCTTCAAAAGGAAGAAAGAATCTCAAAGGTGTGGTAAACACTAAAATACCTAGCGATGGCCCCCTTAATACACCCTTCCATCACCTCTATAAAGCATCACGCAATAATTAAAACCAAGTAGTAAAGTGATTTATTGTAAGAATAAACAAGACAGAAGAATATCAATTTCGTCGATACCACGACCAATCAAAAAAAAAATCTCATTGATTATATTGGATTATCTTCCAGAAAAAAACATATATATTACCCATTATCACAACTAACTTTTAGCTGATTAAAATATAAGGCATATTAATAATAACAATGATGATCAATCCCATAGGGTAAGCATTTACAAAAAGAGAAATATTATAAGACTTGAATACATTAAATTAATTTCGGTTCCTTAACGGAAATAACATCTTATAGAAAAATATCCTGGTTATAATTACTAATCCTACACGACATCTTCAGTAACTTTATATGTTCTTGTTATTGAATGAAGAAATTCATATGGCCTATTTACAGAATATAATTTACACAAAATTCCAGAATAATTTCAATTATTCTCTTCCTACTGACTTGAAGTCACGACATTCCTTTCTGTTTAATATTATTTCAATTCTTGTTTTAGGGAAATTCTGCCGAACAGTTAAGCTAAGCAAAAATTAATTGTAAAGTCAGTCTTAAATAGTTATCGGTTTCCTTTTTAAACATACATCTTATGACAAAATTGTTATATTAGTTTTACTGGAAATATTTAACCGAATATCCACTCAAGATTCCCAACAATACTGCTCGGAAAAATATTAATCTTCACACAGGCATTTTCACGATAACAGCGATAAAGTTAACAATGACCAATTATTAACCATTCTAGGTTAAAACAACACCTCTCTCTGGGTTAAAACCCTAATCAATCTAATCCTGATTGGCACACCTAGCTCAATCCTCAACAAGAAAAATATGCTTTACAAAGCATTGCATCAATATATTTAAACACAAAGACATTACTCATAGTACATGCCTCTCTAAAGACCAATATGCACCTATAATAGGAGCCTTACTGTTATAAATCCACAATTATGCAAATCAGCAGTTTATGGTAAAAATCCTGAATTCGAAAAATATGATCCCGTAACAGATTACCAACAAAGCCCAGTGGATTTCAGAAATATTCCACCTAACTTTAAAAACTTGCCTTACATTGATTCATTACAAAATCCATAGTTCTTAAACGTATGACTTATAGTAAGTTGTCCCTGGGATTATCCTCGCAATTTTGGATGTCGTTCAAATACCCTCTTAATAGAAAAAACTATTGCACTAAAGGCAATGATATCAATTTAATCCATTGTTAACTTCAAAAAAAAATATATATATATAAACTGTATATAACGCTGCCCAACCACACAAACTGAGGTTGTAAAGAGGTCTATAAAAATAAATTCAATCTCAAAATAAGATCCTCCCTGAATTTCCCGAACGCGAAAATGTCGATGGATTAGACCTACAGCATGGATCTAGGTTAGCAACAAAGGCTAAGCGACTAATGACCCATTAGGCAATCCATTTCGAAAATCACGCTCAGAAAACACAAGTTAAATCTGTTATTAAAAAAAACTGAAGAAAATATAGTCCAAGGACTCGAAGTAACATTTAGAATAACTGGGTCCGAAAACTTCCTAATATCTTAATCACAATACGAAAAGGAAAATTCCCCTCTAAAGAATACGATAATCCAAGCGAAAGTGCTTAAAGAACAATGCACTAGAATATGAAAACTCAACCAACGTTCTCAAAAGAAAGTTGTGTTACTAAAAATGTTCTTACACAAGAAAAACTGTAAATCTTCCTCCTACATTTGCTTCTCGACAAATAAGAATGAGCATGTCAGTTTAAATACTGTAAAATACTACTGAAATTATTAATTTATTCATCAAAATTACACAAAGGATGCACTCATTTTTATGAGTCAAAATCCTGGCATCATAGAAGGTCAGTTTCGAAATGAACATCGAACCTGCACTTTCTACTGAACCATTTAAACTACAAAATCAAATATGGCAAAGTGGTATTTCTAAATGTCCACGCTACACTACTGTAACAAGTTGAAGTGATCAGTACCTTTGGCGAATCTAGATGAGGAAAAAAGGATATCGTTGGCCATAATCAGCTCCGGACCAACAGAAAATATGCTGGACTTCAACTGGGTTTCCGTAGAACGAACCAAAGTCCTCCCAGGCTCGAGCAACACCCGGTCGGTCGAAATAGTTCCAACATATCCTGGCGATATCTTCCCATACATATTCGAACACCAACGGAAGGACCGCACACAGTTTATCAACTCGTCACGACGCGAAAGTGAACTCGAACCGTCACTAACAAGTTCCAATGTGAGAACGCGCGTATGAACAAGTTCACGAGGGTCGACGCGGCCCCTCTTGACACGAGAGTCGCGTGCACACTTCATGCTAAAAGAAAGTTGCCTTCGACAAGTCCCCGCTGTACCCTGCTAATGCAGTATTCTTAAATCAATTTAGCCTACCATCGTAGTGGATATAAGCTTCATATTGTCCCTTCCCCCTGACGCCTTGCTTGAGAATGTACTCTTTTCAAAAGGTATAATCACTGTGAAGAGTGAATCAAATCTAGGCTGCATTTCCACGACGGATTATATGCAGAGTTTCGTGACACATCACGGCTGAACTCGCGGTCGTGATTATAAAAGTATCCATCCGCATGGCCCGTTAGTTGCTGTAGACACACAGTCACAGAGGTAAATTATTACATGTTTAAGACCATGTCTGAGCCCTATTAAACACGTTTCTACTTCACGTAGAATGCTCAACGAACTAGAATACACTTCAGCACGGTCACACGTTTTTACAACTCCCGTTAGCTGGCGATTTTACTTTCACTGATTTCCAGCTCAACCCTCTGCGCTGTCAAGTTCTATATACATTGCGCTCTGCACGAGGTCGCCTGAGTCTCACATCTGCTTCCCCCACCACCACACACACGTCATGACTCGATACGAAATATATCGCAGTCGAAACGTGATCAGCAGTGAGTTAACATATCATCTTCTGTTCTTCATCCTTTCTTAATAATGGCTTTCTTAATAATGGCTTTCTGCCATGGAAATATACATATAGACACATGTATCTGCTTACATAAAGCGCTAAATATGCATTAATTTGTATTAATCACTCTCAGGTGAATCGATCGATATGGTGTTAGACACAGTCAACATGGTTATTATCGATGAGCTTCGGATTTCTCGTCGGAAACACGAGCTCTGCCGATCTCTTTCATGATAGCATGGCTTTTCCTTGCTGCAGACCAGCTGTTATGATCGACTTCAGAGGCAAGTTAGGAAGTTACAGGGTGTTCCCAAAATACTGTAACCATGTCTGTACTTAAGCCCTTTTATGAATAATGGTGCAGTACCTACTGTAAGGCCACGGCCGCCTCCTTCCCGCTTCCTTGCCTATCCATCCCAATCTTTCCCTCCCTTCCCATCCGTTATAAGGCCCTTGTTCGCTTTGCTGGTGAGAACGCCTGGGCGAGGTTCTGATCACACCTCCTCAGTTGTAACCACTCAGACCATATATTCCCAGCTCTAGGACACTGCCCGTAGAGGCGGTAGTGGTGAGTTCCCTCGCTGAGACCGTGGGGAATACCAACCTGTAAGGTAAAATTAATTTAAAAGCTACCAGCTCTATTCTATTTCTTTTTTAGTCGTTTCACCCTCCAGGGTTGGCTTTTCCCTCGGACTCAGCGAGGGATCCCATCTTTACCGCCTCCAGGGCAGTGTCCTGGAGATTTGAAACATCGGGTCGGGGGATACAACTGGGGTGGTGGGACGAGCACGTCACCCAGGTAGCCACACCTGCAAAAGGGGCCTTATGAGGGATGGGAAGATTG
Source organism: Meconema thalassinum (assembly GCA_946902985.2). NCBI lineage: Eukaryota > Metazoa > Arthropoda > Insecta > Orthoptera > Tettigoniidae > Meconema > Meconema thalassinum. Next base: position 138,522,483 of record OX336400.1, read on the forward strand.
GGAGGGATAGGCAAAGAGGTGGCCGTGGCCTTACGTTAGGTACCATTTGCCCGGAGACGAAGTGGGAAACAACTGAGAACCACTTCGAGGATGACTGAGGTGGGAATCGAACCTTCTCTACTCATTTTGACTCATTGAACCTCGGACCTCCTGGGTGGCAGCTAAGCACGCTGACCACTACACCACGCACGCGACTTCATATGTTAACCCTTTTTAGGACAAAAGACTGGGGGTATAATATATATTGCACATTTGTAATTGGGGGTGATAGATGAGTAGGAATATGCAACAATTTTATGGGTGTGGATTCTATTTTATGAATTATTGGGTGGGAAATTATTATCCCACTGCCCATACCCGACAGTATGTTTTTTAAATGAGCAATGGGGTAATAAATTCCCACCTCCAAATTATGATGATACTGTGTTTATCACTCAATAATGAGGTTTATTTAACTGTATATAATATATGAAAACACCCATCACGCTCTATAATGTTAAAGAAAAAAAACCGTAACTCCCACGCAACACAAGGTCAGTGACCTATATCATCTTTGCCGAAAACTCCACAAAAAATATAAAAGTGATTTTGGAATGTTAAAAGTTAGTATATTAGAATATAATTCAATAATTTCAAATTAGTATTTACAAAAAAAAAACACAGAAAATTAATTTTTAAAATCTTCTATTCTATGGCAAACACCGTGAGCAGGATAATTATTTCCATTCTAGCTGAAATATATTTACTCAAGTGACCAAAACAATTATTAATATTGTATTTCAGTTATATACTAACGTTTACAAATTTCTTATCTTCAATAAAAACACCTTCTTCTGTAAAACAATGCATTGCATTCACTCAACACAAACGAACTGGCGAGCTCGTGCACTGTGGAGACCACTGGGATATATGTTTACCAACTTTGGTTTCTGAATTAATGGGTTTTCAATGTTTCTGTGCATCTAGCCCGTGGATGCATGTGGAACTGCTTGAAATGAAACGGGTGGGAAGATTCTCTCCCTAACACCGTTCTTCTTCTTCTTCTTCGTCGTTGTTTAGGCCTACTGAGGATCACGGGGCTCGTATCTCCTCGTCGCTTTGTCTTTTCTCTTCTTCCAGTACTCTTTCATCATCAGACTATGAGCCAGCTTTCTTTCCTCCGTCCATGGTGGTCTGCTGACACCAGTGTTCTTGCTAGCTGTCAGTGATACAGGAAAAACTCCCTGTCGGATGGCTTGCCGGAATTGTTGGCGGTCCTGTATGGAATTAAGTGGGATCCCTAGGTGGTCTAAATCCGTCCTGACCGTAGAGATCCACTTGGTCCTAGAGGCCTTCCCTCTTCCTGCCACTGTGAAGATCTTACTGGTGAGCCGCCAAGGAATCATGCGGATCAAGTGTCCATAGAAGGCCAGGCGCCTTTTTCTTATACAAGTAACAATGTCTTCTTGATGGCTGTAAAGCTCATCATTGTGCCGAATTCTGTAGGTGCCTCCCTCTTCCCGTATAGGTCCTAGTATCCTCCGCAGGATCTTCCTCTCCTTGAGTTCAAGTTTCCTGAGCGGGCCTTTCCTGGCCATCACGAGGCATTCAGAGGCGTACAGAACAGATGGTTTTACTACTGAATTGTAGTGTCTGAGTTTGAGGTTTTTGGAAAGGAACTTCGATGAGTAGATGCTGCGGCAGGTGTGGTAGGCCCTCTCGAACTTGGTGCACCTGGTATCTATGGCCAGATTCTCAGTCTGGTTTGCCGAGATCCACTCTCCTAGGTACTTGACCGCAGGGACTTTCCGAATGAAGACCCCCTCAAGTGGAATTGTGGACGGGGCTTCCTTGATGTTAGTCATGAATTCAGTCTTCCCAGTGTTGATCTTCAGGCCAGCCCGAACCGCTACAACGTGAAGACTCTGTAGGTGGTGAGTTCTATAAGTACATGGTGGGAAGATAGTATCCCAAGGACCTATAAAGGGTTAATTGCATCAATTGAAGCAAAGGTGCAAGAAGGCAGACCTTGCAATGCGGTATAAATTCTAGGAGGAAGAACAAGATTTTAATATACAGATGACAGAATCAAATAATTTGGTGCTCAATGATCAATGCCTCAAGCCAACAAACGTTGTTGTTGTTGTTGTTGTTGTTGTTGTTGTTTGAGTCTTTAGTCTTTTGACTAGTTTGATGCAGTTATCCATGCCTCCCTATCCTGAGCTATTAGTTTTATCTCTACATAGCTACCACACCCTACATCCGAGGCAATCTGTTTAACATATTCTAACCTTGGTCTACCCCAACAGTTCTTGTCCTCGACCCTTCCTTCCATACTTAAGCTTGCTAATACTGGGTGTCTTATCTTGTGTCCTACCAACCTATCTCTTCTCTTCATTAGCAGTCGCCAGAAATATCTCTTTTCTCCCACTAGTCTTAATACCTCTTCGTTTGTAACCCTATCTACCCATCCGATCTTCATCATTCTCCTGTAACACCACATATCAAAAGCTTCAATTTTCCTCTTTCCTGCTGCACCAATAGCCCAAGTTTCACTTCCATAGAGTGCCACGCTCCAGAAAAAGGCCTTCAAAATTGACTTCCTAATACCTAAATCTAAATTCGATGCCAACAGATTCCTTTTCTGTAGAAATGCTTTCCTTGCCTGAGCCAACCTACTTTTTATATCCTCTTTGCTTCGTCCATCACTGGTTATTTTGCTTCCTAAGTAACAGAAGTCTCCTACTTCCTTCAGCTTTTCACCTGCCAATTTGATGCCCATAGAGGTTTCTGATTTATTCGGCTGCATTCCAGTATCTTTGTTTTACATTTATTAATTTTCATCATGTATTATTTCCGTAATACGGAGTCCATACCATTCAGAAACTCATTCAAATCCTCAGGCGTGTCGGCCAAGATGACTATGTCATCGGCATATCTCAGATTTGAAATTATTTCTCCTTGAACCTTCACTCCCACTTTAAAATTTTCTCCAATTTCCTTCATTGCTTGTTCAATATAAAGATTGAAAAGTATGGGTGCTAAGTTGCAACCTAGCCTTACACCTTTCTGAATACCAGCTTCTCTCTCTTTGTCCTTCAGCTCGAATGACTGCTCTCTGGTTTCTGCATAGATTGTAGATCACCCTCCTATCCCTCTACTTCATTCCAATCGTTTTCAAAATGTCAAAAAATTTAGTCCAATCAACGTTATCAAAATCCTCTTCTAAGTCTACAAATGCCATGAACGTTCTCTTATCTTTCCTTATTCTACCTGCCAAAATCAGCCTAAGACTTAGTACAGCTTCCCTTGTTCCTACATTTATCCTGAAACCAAACTGGTCTTCACCCAATTCCGCTTCTATCTGGGTTTCCATCTTCTTGTACATTATTCTAGGGATGATAACATTCTTGTTGAAATCAGAGGGTACCTCATCTGTCTCATAAATCCTACACACCAAGTGATGTAACCTGATCCGACCTTCATCTCCTATGCAGCGTAGCAACTCAATCGGTATATCATCTATGCCTGGTGCTTTGTTCCTGCTTAAGTCTTCCAATGCTCTGTCAAATTCTGATCTCAATATTAAATCTCCTTTTGCATCCTCATCAATTTCCTCCTCCCTTTCAATTACATGATTCTCAAACTCATTTCCCTTATACAAACACTCTATGTAAGCTTTCCATCTTTCAACCTGTTCTTCCCAATCTGTTAGAGGCTTTGTGTGTGTCCTTAATATTGCAGCACTTAGTCTTCTTTTCCCCGATATGCTGTGTCTACTCTTCCTAATTTCAGACAATTTTCTATACCTGCACATTTCTCTTTCAACCATTCTTCTTTCGCTTCCTTGCACTTCTTGTTAACCTCATTTCTCAGACGTCTGTATTCTGCTTTCCCCTTTTCATCTCTTTTATTTTTGTGTTTCCGCCTTTCATCCATCAATTCTAGTATATCCTGAGTGATCCACGGTATTCTACCTAATCTTTCTTTCCTACCAATGTTTTCCTCTGCGGATTTTGTTATTTCATTCTTCAAAAGTACCCATTAGTCTGTAATTGAAGTTTGTTTAGGGTTTTTCATTAGTCTTTCCTTTATACTCTTCTTGAATCTTTCGTTTACATCCTTCTCTTTCGGTCTGTCTATTGCCCACCTTTTTGGCTTTGGACATTTCTTCAGTTTCTTCAACTTTAATCTGCATTTCATAACAACCAGATTGTGGTCAGAGTTTATGTCAGCACCGGGATATGTTTTACAATCCAAAATCTGGTTTCGAAACCTCTGCTTGAACATACTGAAGTCGATTTGGTAACGCCCTGTATCTCCTGGTCACATGCATGTGTATATTCTTCTATTGTGGTTATTGAATAAGGTGTTAGCTATGAACAACTCATGCTCGGTGCAGAATTCCATCAGACTGCCTCCTCAATCATTCCTTTCACCTAATCCGAAATCCCCTCCTCTTCCTTTTCCTACCACAGCATTCCAATCTCCCACCACTATAACATTTTCATCACCCTTGATATACCTCAGAATTTCAGCTACTTCTTCGTTGATCTTTTCAACATCTTCATCATCAGCTTGACTGGTAGGCATATAGACTTGTACCACTGTGGTGCACGTAGGTTTTGTATTGATTTTTGCTAGAATAATCCGTTCACTACATTGCTCATAATATTCCACCCGCTGTCCAAGATTCCTACTCAATATGAGACCAACCCCTGCTTTGCCATTGTTTGATTTAGTGCTAATGACCCTATAGTCTCCTGACCAAAAGTCCTATTCTTCCTGCTGGCGCATTTCACTAATCCCAACCAAATCCAACCCAACCTATCGATTTCCCTTTCTAAGTTTTCTAACCTTCCACTTCCCAGCAGACTTCTAACATTCCACACTTCGATCCGTAGAATGTCAGATTTCCTCTTTGTCACTTCTGTAATGTTAACCCCCTCTCGAGTAGTCCCCACCCAGAGATCCGAACGGGGGACTAGGTTACCTCCGGATTGGAATTTTACAAGGAAGGAGGCCATCATCACATGTACTTATGCATAGAGAGGTGCATACCTTGGGAAGAGCATTACGGTTGTAGTTTCCCGATGCTTTCAGCCGTGCAGCAGAACGCAGTGTAGCCATTAGTTGGCTTATATTATCAATATCTTAACCGTCTATAAGACAAGTAAAGAATTGATTTATTCTGAATGGCTGCTACTCACTTTAAGAATAAGTAATAAAGCAATTCTACTAACAACAAGAAGTTCCGTGACGAACTAAATAGCCTACTTTTCTTAAAATTTAAGATTCATTCCAATGATTAACCTATATGGATCTATCTTGAATAATGACGAAATTAAGTTGGTAATATCGAAATTTCTAATTAGTTCGAAATACTGTATACCTGGCATAATGTAGCCTAATAGAGAACTACAGTTGGCAGCCCTGGTGACTGAATATTTTCTTAGTTCCATCTCTCAAGGTACAGAATACAAAATTTGGCTGATGTCCAATTGATAGCATGGACGTTACATGCAGTTAAACATGGGATTTAATAGCGCGCGTAAAATCATGTTGGCAACAATGACATACATGTATTGGTCAGGAATAATCTGAAATAATATGATCTATTGTTGTGTCAATTTTGAGGGAGCCTCCGTGGCTTAGGCGGCAGCACGCCGGCCTCTCACCGCTGGGTCCGTGGCTCAAATCCCGGTCACTCCATGTGAGATCTGTGCTGGACAAAACGGAGGCAGACAGGTTTTTCTCCGGGTACTCCGGTTTTCCCTGTCAAATATTTCATTCCAGCAACACTCTCCACTATAATTTCATTTCATCTGCCATTCATTTAATCATTGCCCCAGAGGAGTGCGTCAGGCCTCGGCAGCCGGCAGTTCATATCCTCGCCGCTAGATGGGGGCTTCATTCATTCCATTCCTGACCCGGTCGGAGACTGGAAGCAGGCTGTGGATTTTCATTTCATTGTTGTGTCAATTTTGAATGAAATCCATTAGTTGGTATAGAAGTTATATGCATTTTAAAATTGGACCTATCAGCAGGATTACTGTAGAATCATGTTGGCAGCATTGGCGTATACCTATATTAGTTACTCCAAATTAATCTAGAATGCCAGGTACTATTCGTGTGCAAAGTTTAGAGCTATTGGCTTGCATACTTTATGATATATTGATATTAGGGTAACAAAAATAGAGACAGTATTTATTAACAGTTGGCAGCCCTGGTTACTCTTAAGTATCGGCATAGTCATATCTGTTACGGTACACATGGCACACACGAAATTTGGTTGAAATCCAAATGATAGTATAGAAGTTACATGTATTTAAATTTGGACCTCTCAGCAGGCTTAGAATCATGTTGGTAGCACTGACGTATATAAGTTACTCCATATTATTATAAAATTTCAGGTAGGCTACTATACGTGTGCATAGTTTAAAGCTGTCGGCTTGCATACTTTCTGATATATGGGTATTTGGATTTTAAAAAAATTGAGAGCATTTATTAACAGTTGGCAGCCCTCGTGGCTCTTAAGAATACGCTCAGTCATATCGGTTTATGTACACATAGCTCATACGAAATTTGGTTGAAATCCAATTGATAGAGTAGAAGTTATATGTATTTAAAATTTGTACATATCAGCAGGCTTATAATCATTTTGGCAACACTGCCATGTATGGCCTCCTGGAAATTAAACTGCAATATTATTATCTATACGTGTGCCAATTTTGAAATAGCTCCTATTCATACCTTCCATGATATCCAACATGGAGCTCAAATTTCAATTGCGATTTTTCAGCAGTTGGTAGCACTGACATAATTTTCAAATATGGCCGTGAGAGATCTTTACTCCTACCAAATTTTGTTTCGATTGCTACTGCCGTTTAGGAGTTGATAGGGGGGTCACACACACAGCCAGCCAGACAGAAGGACAGACAGACAGACAGACATTTGCCCGATCTCATAAGTCTACTTTTTCCTCATTTTTGCAAAATGTGAAAAGTAGGCTAAAAATACTAACCAACAACAAAATACTACCACTAAGACAGTCTGTCACCATGCACATTCACACATTTCTGTCTAATGAAACAATGAACTATATCTAATAAACATACTAACTACATGCTTGCCACGGTGGGTGAGTGGATAGCGTGTCGGTCTACTAACCCCTGGCCGTGGTAAGTGATTTTTGAAAGACGGCAAAAATACGATACGCATGTCATACGATGTTGGCATGTCAAAGAACCCATTTGAAGTCAGTAGGCCGAGTTCATAATGGCAAAATTAATCTCGGGAGTTTCCGCCAGCACAAAGTTCCTCATTTCTCTACTAGAAAGCGCTATTGTGTTCAAGGAGATTAGATATCTAACATCTAACCTCCTTGACTTTCATAGTCAAGGAACTACGAAATTCGACATGCAAGATACCCTCTGGGTGTCAAATAGCAAAGCTTGCACCAGGCACCCGAGGCCATACGATATTATTATTATTATTATTATTATTATTACTAACTACATACTTACAACTAAAACCAACCACAGACCCACATTCTACAAGAGGAAATGGAAAACATATGTGAATGGTATTGAATAAGGGGACTCATACACCGCCAGTGGGAATTTTCGCATACAGTTACGAATCATATCATAACTTCACTAATATGTAACATAGAGTTATGAAAACTGATATATGTATAGTAAATACATAGAGCTTGCACCTAATTTAGAGAGAGGAGCAGTGTATAAAGTATTTCGTGATCTATTGAATGGATAATATTCGTGATATTTTAATTTCACATTTTGCAAAAATGAGGAAAAAGTAGACTTATGAGATCGGGCAAATGTGTGTCTGTCTGTCTGTCCTTCTGTCTGTCTGTCTGTCTGTCTGACTGGCTGTGTGTGTGTCCCCCCCTATCAACTCCTAAACGGCTGCAGCAATCGAAACAAAATTTGGTAGGAGTAAAGATCTATACCTGAATATCTCACGCCCATATTTGAAAATGATGTCAGTGCTACCAACTGCTGAAAAATCGCAATTGAAATTTGAGCTCCATGTTGGATATCTTGGAAGGTATGAATAGGAGCTATTTCGAAATTGGCACACTTATAGATAATAATATTGCAGTTTAATTTCCAGGAGGCCATACATCGCAGTGTTGCCAAAATGAATATACGCCTTCTGATAAGTCCAAATTTTAAATGCATATAACTTCTACACTATCAATTGGATTTCAACCAAATTTCGTATGTGCTATGTGTACATAAACAGACATGACTGAACGTATTATTAAGATCCACCAGGGCTGCCAACTGTTAATAAATGCTCTCAATTTATTTTATCCAAATACCAATATATCAGAAAGTATGCCAGCCGACAGCTTTAAACTATGCACACGTAGCCTATTGTACCTGACATTCTATATTAATTTGGAGAAACTTATATACGTCAGTGCTACCAACATGATTCTAAGCCTGCTGAGTGGTCCAACTTTAAATTCATGTAACTTCTATACTATCATTTGGATTTCAACCAAATTTCGTGTGTGCTATGTGTACCATAACAGATATGTATATGCCGATTCTTAAGAGTAACCAGGGCTGCCAACTGTTAGTAAATACTGTCTCTATTTTTGTTACCCTAATATCAATATATCAGAAAGTATGCAAGCCAAGAGCTCTAAACTTTGCACACGTATAGTACCTGGCATTCTAGATTAATTTGGAGTAACTAATATACGTCAGTGCTGCCAATATGATTCTAAGCCTGCTGATAGATCCAATTTTAAAATGTATGTAACTTCTATACTAATTAATGTATTTTATTCAAAATTGACACAACAATAGATCATATTATTTCAGATTATTTCTGACCAATACATGTATGTCATTGTTGCCAACATGATTTTACGCGCGCTGTTAGATCCAATGTTTAACTGCATGTAACGTCCATGCTATCCATTGGACTTCAACCAAATTTTTGCAGTCACCAGGGCTGCCAACTGTAGTTCTCTATTAGGCTACAGTATGCCAGGTATACAGTATTTCGAACTAATTAGAAATTTCGATATTACCAACTTAATTTCGTCATTATTCTAGATAGATCCATATAGGTTAATCATTGGCATAGATCTTAAATTTTAAGAAAAGTAGGCTCTTTAGTTCGTTACGGAACTTCTTGTTTTTTCATGTAAAGTAAACGCATAAATAGCGAGGATGAACCACCATGAATGTCATATTGTAAATAGTATATTTAAAAAATATATTAAATTTGTCTTTCAAAAAATGAACAGTTTTTTTGGTTTATTTTTCCAAGTATATCGCAATTATTTTTAAGATAATTTCATAAATGAGGTTCATCCTCTAGGGATCATATGTTGGAATATATCTGCCGAGTTTCATCATATAGTTCACGAGATATTGTGTTTTTCCTACCAAAAAAGCGACCTTTCGAGTAAACAGCTTTGAATATTAAGCACTCCATTGAAAGATAGGTGCATGTTCTCACGTTATATGCTATATCTCAGCCAAAACGCTTAATTTACTTATGAAACTTAACATATATATTGAGAAAGGTATTGTCTTTCATTTAAACGTAAAAAAAAAGAACTTCAATATTGACAACCGACGGTGTGTGAGCCCCCTTTAATAGTGTGTGGGGGGCGTGGTGGCTCAGCGGTCTAGCTGTATGCCTCTCACCAAGGCGGTCCGGGTTCGATTCCCGGTCAATGCATGTGAGATTTTCGAAGTGAAATGCCATGTCCTGTGGTTCGGATTCCACGTAAAAAGGAGGTCCCGTGGCTCATAATCACAAGATTCACGGTCACGTAAAACTACAATCTTCCTTCCTTTTTTTTTTAATAGTGTGTGTTTGTGATTGAAATAAAAATGAACAGAAGTACGGACATTTTCAAAGCATTGTCACTTTAAAAGTCGCAGGACACAGACGGACCCGCGTGTCATGAGTTTCTCACGTGACCAGGAACAAGTACTATAGTCCAGTCAAATTAGACAAAAAGTAGCCCTGACCGGGACATTTGGAATAACAAGCTAAAAATTGGTGGAAATGTCGAGGATGATGTACTAATCAACATTTCAAAAGTACCGAAAAATCCGGGTTGGGGAAAATCCGCCATCATGGAAAAACAGCCGCCATCTTGGATTATTGGAGTTTTGAGCATAGCGACCGAACGAATGGTCCGATTTTCTTTGTTCTTGTGTCAAATTGTTTATTTTCCCGTCTATTATTGTTAAACAATACATAATTAAAAATAAGCAATAATATGGGGCTATATTGGATTGAAACGTATCTTTAGAATAAAAAAAGGGCCAAAAAGTGCATGATACGCTATGTACTTTGACTGTATGTGAATGATATTGAATTAAATACTGTGTGTTTGTGATTGAAATAAAAATGAACAGAAGTACGGACATTTTAAAAGATTTATTGACTTTCATAAATACCGGTACCATCCTAATGCACTCTCAAGAAGCCAAGTTGAAACAGAAGCTTCTGTTATTGTTTTGAACATCTCCTTTTAAAATGTATGAGTGGTTGTCTGAAACGTTAACTCCTGCTCGTTAGTCATTCTTTAATGAGGTGATATTTCAAATGTTCACAATCTGAGTGCGTTTTTGAAGAAAGTATAAGTCACTGAAAGTATAAGAGTGCTGTTCGAGTGTTTTTTTTTTTTTGCTGTACATGCGAGTGTTAGAGACAAATTCTCTAATTTCTTGATATTATGTGATTTGACAACGTGTTTATGTTTATGTGTGTGTGTGGCGAACAAAGGAAGTATAAAATGCTCGTTTGAGGTTATGGGTTGGCATCGGTTGTGTGTCTTGTTTACTTCTGAACTATACGCTCAAATGGTTTTGCTGTATGTGTGTGGGAGTGGATTTAAAAACGAATAACTTTGTTTAGTGTGAGGATTTGTTTTCGTGTGCAAGTTCTTTTGTTTTGAGACTATTTAAACATGGAACATACGACAGACGACATCGTGTGTATTTTGTGCAAAGATTGTAAAAGTGGTGAACTTGTTGTCAAAATGGGACTCGACACCCTCCGCCGAATAAGTCAGGAGAGAAATGATGACATTGCCGGCCTACTTAACGAAAAAGAAAGAGTAACAGTTCACGTAAATTGTCGTAAAGATTACACTCGTCATGTTTCTGTTCGCACTGACGGTTAAGGTGAAGTTCAACCAAAACGCAGCAATCGTCTGAGCAGTTCGAGTGACGTATTTGATTTTAAAAAGAAATGCATGTTTTGTAGAAAGGATGTAGACGTTTGCGATAAGTACAAACACCCAGACCGGGAACTTTCTTATAGTGTAGTTACCACCAAGCCTATTATTGACTCAGTACGATCAATAGCTGCAAAACGACCCGATTCATGGGGTGAAGAAGTGTTGTGAACACTTTGTACCGAGATCGACTTAGTGGCTGCGGAAGCCCGCTATCACCGTCATTGCTACTCGGCGTTCTGCCGGCAAGGTTCGCGTCCACCTACCGCGGTAGGATCTACTGTCGCATCAGAAACTGCCAGTACGTCATCTCGTCGTCGACCCGCTGATGATCAGACTAAACTGGAAAGCTTCCAAAAGTTATGTGATCATCTGGAGAACAATGATGAGAGCTTATCTACTTCATGGTGAAAACCGCCTGCCCTGACAAAGAACCTTATAGCGACAAGTACTTGAAGAGAAAATTGCAGAGTGTCTACGGGGAAAGCATTGTTATCTCAGAGCAAGTTGGGAAGACTAATGTCCTCTGTACAGATTCTCAATGAAGCGTGGTATAGGGAATAGAAGGCCAGTAAAACAGACGAAAATATGAGAATCGTCGAAACAGCCGCCAATATTATTCGTGAAGACATACGGTCTCGAGTGAACGAATGTTCCACCTATCCAACTGTAGAACACATTTCCTCTGGAAGCGAAGAATTGATACCGCCAACTCTACATGGTTTTCCGAAAATCATTCTTCAGACAAGGAAGCCATTCGAAGAAGACACATCTATCAAAAGAAAAGCCACAACTGTGGCTCATTCGATAATTGCTGCTGTCCGACCTCGATCGTTTCTTTCTCCCTTGCTACTTGGAAGAGGAATCACCCTTCATAGACGGTATAGCTCGAAGCTGTTGCTTGAAATGCTTTCAAAGCTTGGTATATGCACGTCCTACTCGGAAACGGTAAATTTTGAGGCCTCTGTAGCGCAGAATGCTCAACCATCAGTGAACGAAGATGCCTTCGTGCAGTTCGTCTTTGACAACGCGGATCGCAACGTGAGAACTTTGGATGGCCATGGGGTCTTTCACGCTAAGGGAGGAATAAGGTGCATCACGCCAGCATGAGCGTTGTTTCACCTAAAAATTGTATTCCTTGTTGCGTTTTTGTGTTGATTTTGTAAATAATGTATATTGTGCCCGCCTTCACTGTCTTGAATGGTTTGTACTCGTAGTGATTTTCTTGATAAAATAGGATTTAAGTTAAGTAATGGCAATCAATTTAGGTCAAAACGCATGTTTTTGAACTTTCTTTACTTATGGAAACTAAATTGTTGTTTATTAAACAAAATTGATCCATATTCAATTGTTTTAGTAATCGAGACAATTACCGAAAGTTAATTAATTTGACACGAAATCGAACGCAATCGGACAGTTCGTTCGGCGGCTATACGGAAAACTGGAAAAAATCCATGATGATGACTGTGTTTTCAACACGGTGGATTTTCTCCAACTCGGATTTGTTGGGACCGTCAGGAACCCCGAAAGTAATGTTAGAATGTTATAACTTATTAGGATGCTAGTACTTTTATTAACTATTTCTACATGTAGTTACTCGCGGTACCCCACGGCAGAGCAGTTAAATCTTTCAACTGTAAACTACGATACCTCCTTTCTACGTGAAGTTCGTACATCTGGAAGTGAGTTCTTATACTGGGAACATAAATGTAACCTATAAACCTGATATCAACATTAGTACATTTGCAGTTTCCACTCATTCTCTGTAGATGCGAGTGGCTCGCTATCTCTAGGCAAGAGAGCGAATCAGACGTAGTTCAAGCTTCCATCAATCATAAGCCGTCTTTTTAGGGTCTATGGCGCTTTATGACATGGGATCGGGGAACGTGCGAGAGGACAGATGCCAACCGTACGCTCAATATTACAAAGATGACCGTCATCATTGCAATAGTGGCAATAATGTAGCTCAGAGCTGAGTGAGAGATGTCGGTGCCCCTGGCGTGGGTGTTGGTGTAGTCTTTAAGCGTACAGTGCCTACCAAAAGTTTAAGACCACTATCTTATTTTCTAGCCTCCGTGGCTTAGGCGGCAGACGCCGGCCTCTCACCGCTGGGTCCGTGGTTCAAATCCCGGACACTCCATGTGAGATTTGTGCTGGGCAAAGCGGAGGCAGACAGGTTTTTCTCCGGGTGCTCCGGTTTTCCCTGTCACAATTTCATTCCAGAAACACTCTCCCCTATCATTTCATTTCATCTGTCATTCATTTAATCATTGCGCCCCATGGGAGTGCGACAGGCTTTGGCAGCCGGAACAGTTCATATCCTCGCCGCTAGATCGGGGCTTCATTCATTCCATTCCCTGACCCGGTCAGTTGACTGGAAGCAGGCTGTGGATTTTCATTCATCTTATTTTCTACAAAAGCTTCCTGGTCTTATATGTTTGATTCAAATTTTGCCAAATATTTTATGAAAATAGTTTGATCTAGTAGACATCCACCTGTACCTGATCTAGTAGACATCCACCTGTACCTGATCTAGTAGACATCCACCAGTACCTGATCTAGTAGACATCCACCTGTACCTGATCTAGTAGACATCTACCTGTACCTGATCTAGTAGACATCCACTTGTACCTGATCTAGTAGACATCCACCTGTACCTGATCTAGTAGACATCCACCTGTACCTGATCTAGTAGACATCCACCTGTACCTGATCTAGTATACATCCACCTGTACCTGATCTAGTAGACATCCACCTGTACCTGATCTAGTAGACATCCACCTGTACCTGATCTAGTAGACATCCACCTGTACCTGATCTAGTAGACATCCACCTGTACCTGATCTAGTAGACATCCACCTGTACCTGATCTAGTAGACATCCACCTGTACCTGATCTAGTTGACATCCACCTGTACCTGATCTAGTAGTCATCCACCTGTACCTGATCTAGTAGACATCCACCTGTACCTGATCTAGTAGACATCCGCCTGTACCTGATCTAGTAGACATCCACCTGTACCTGATCTAGTAGACATCTACCTGTACCTGATCTAGTAGACATCCACTTGTACCTGATCTAGTAGACATCCACCTGTACCTGATCTAGTAGACATCCACCTGTACCTGATCTAGTAGACATCCACCTGTACCTGATCTAGTAGACATCCACCTGTACCTGATCTAGTAGACATCCACCTGTACCTGATCTAGTAGACATCCACCTGTACCTGATCTAGTAGACATCCACCTGTACATGATCTAGTAGACATCCACCTGTACCTGATCAAGTTGACATCCACCTGTACCTGATCTAGTAGTCATCCACCTGTACCTGATCTAGTAGATATCCACCTGTACCTGATCTAGTAGACATCCACCTGTACCTGATCTAGTAGACATCCACCTGTACGTGATCTAGTAGACATCCACCTGTACCTGATCTAGTAGACATCCACCTGTACCTGATCTAGTAGACATCCACCTGTACCTGATCTAGTAGACATCCACCTGTACCTGATCTAGTAGACATCCACCTGTACCTGATCTAGTAGACATCCACCTGTACCTGATCTAGTTGACATCCACCTGTACCTGATCTAGTTGACATCCACCTGTACCTGATCTAGTAGACATCCACCTGTACCTGATCTAGTAGACATCCACCTGTACCTGATCTAGTAGACATCCACCTGTACCTGATCTAGTAGACATCCACCTGTACCTGATCTAGTAGACATCCACCTGTACCTGATCTAGTAGACATCCACCTGTACCTGATCTAGTAGACATCCACCTGTACCTGATCTAGTAGACATCCACCTGTACCTGATCTAGTAGACATCCACCTGTACCTGATCTAGTAGACATCCACCTGTACCTGATCTAGTAGACAACCACCTGTACCTGATCTAGTAGACATCCACCTGTACCTGATCTAGTTGACATCCACCTGTACCTGATCTAGTAGACATCCACCTGTACCTGATCTAGTAGACATCCACCTGTTCCTGATCTAGTAGACATCCACCTGTACCAGATCTAGTAGACATCCACCTGTACCTGATCTAGTAGACATCCACCTGTACCTGATCTAGTAGACATCCACCTGTACCTGATCTAGTAGACATCCACCTGTACCTGATCTAGTAGACATCCACCTGTACCTGATCTAGTAGACATCCACCTGTACCTGATCTAGTAGACATCCACCTGTACCTGATCTAGTAGACATCCACCTGTACCTGATCTAGTAGACATCCACCTGTACCTGATCTAGTAGACATCCACCTGTACCTGATCTAGTTGACATCCACCTGTACCTGATCTAGTTGACATCCACCTGTACCTGATCTAGTAGACATCCACCTGTACCTGATCTAGTAGACATCCACCTGTACCTGATCTAGTAGACATCCACCTGTACCTGATCTAGTAGACATCCACCTGTACCTGATCTAGTAGACATCCACCTGTACCTGATCTAGTAGACATCCACCTGTACCTGATCTAGTAGACATCCACCTGTACCTGATCTAGTAGACATCCACCTGTACCTGATCTAGTAGACATCCACCTGTACCTGATCTAGTAGACATCCACCTGTACCTGATCTAGTAGACAACCACCTGTACCTGATCTAGTAGACATCCACCTGTACCTGATCTAGTTGACATCCACCTGTACCTGATCTAGTAGACATCCACCTGTACCTGATCTAGTAGACATCCACCTGTTCCTGATCTAGTAGACATCCACCTGTACCAGATCTAGTAGACATCCACCTGTACCTGATCTAGTAGACATCCACCTGTACCTGATCTAGTAGACATCCACCTGTACCTGATCTAGTAGACATCCACCTGTACCTGATCTAGTAGACATCCACCTGTACCTGATCTAGTAGACATCCACCTGTACCTGATCTAGTTGACATCCACCTGTACCTGATCTAGTAGACATCCACCTGTACCTGATCTAGTAGACATCCACCTGTTCCTGATCTAGTAGACATCCACCTGTACCTGATCTAGTAGACATCCACCTGTACCTGATCTAGTAGACATCCACCTGTACCTGATCTAGTAGACATCCACCTGTGCCTGATCTAGTAGACATCCACCTGTACCTGATCTAGTAGACATCCACCTGTACCTGATCTAGTAGACATCCACCTGTACCTGATCTAGTAGACATCCACCTGTACCTGATCTAGTAGACATCCACCTGTACCTGATCTAGTAGACATCCACCTGTACCTGATCTAGTTGACATCCACCTGTACCTGATCTAGTTGACATCCACCTGTACCTGATCTAGTAGACATCCACCTGTACCTGATCTAGTAGACATCCACCTGTACCTGATCTAGTAGACATCCACCTGTTCCTGATCTAGTAGACATCCACCTGTACCTGATCTAGTAGACATCCAC
Organism: Meconema thalassinum; assembly: GCA_946902985.2. Taxonomy (NCBI): domain Eukaryota; kingdom Metazoa; phylum Arthropoda; class Insecta; order Orthoptera; family Tettigoniidae; genus Meconema; species Meconema thalassinum. The sequence goes on from OX336400.1 coordinate 138,539,140, forward strand.
CTGTACCTGATCTAGTAGACATCCACCTGTACCTGATCTAGTAGACATCCACCTGTACCTGATCTAGTAGACATCCACCTGTACCTGATCTAGTAGACATCCACCTGTACCTGATCTAGTAGACATCCACCTGTACCTGATCTAGTAGACATCCACCTGTACCTGATCTAGTAGACATCCACCTGTACCTGATCTAGTAGACATCCACCTGTACCTGATCTAGTAGACATCCACCTGTACCTGATCTAGTAGACATCCACCTGTACCTGATCTAGTAGACATCCACCTGTACCTGATCTAGTAGACATCCACCTGTACCTGATCTAGTAGACATCCACCTGTACCTGATCTAGTAGACATCCACCTGTACCTGATCTAGTAGACATCCACCTGTACCTGATCTAGTAGACATCCACCTGTACCTGATCTAGTAGACATCCACCTGTACCAAGAGCATTGTAATATGGCTTTCAGTTTTTTAGTTACAATTTTTTAATACAGGTGGAGTATCGAGGGAAAACGTAATTTTCAACCACAAATTAATTTGTAGACACTAAACCAATGGGGTTACCTTATCAATTATTTTTGTAAGTATTGTAGAATGTATACAAACGATTTGGTAAATGAGAAGAAAATCCCAAAAATTTTCTTGACATTTGGTAGTGATGTTTGTATTCCGGGCTTCTCAGAATAGACGAGGGAAACTGATTCCAGGTACTCGGAGTGTTGACCTTGGAAGTGTCTCTATCTGTTGACAACATGCTGTGCTGTTCCGGGTGAATGTTTGGGTCCGCTAAGTCACCCTCACAGAAGCTATTAACCAGTGAACGCTCATCAATTCGTTACCGTTTACAGAGAGTACAGCGTCTTCGGTGGTGTAGTCGGTAGCATGTAGAGCTTCTATACTCAAGATAGCGGGTTCAAATCCGGCCGAATCCATCGGATTTTTTAAGAGCGTTAAAAATCCCTCAGTATGCCTTCCTTCGGAGGGGAAGTAAAGCCGGCGGTCCCATGTCATAGATTTGTGGCATGTTAAAGAACCTTCCACTAATTGCACCTGTGTGAAGCTAAATTGGATAGGTTAAGAATGTAAACAACGCTCTTAGGTTTCTAAGTTCGTTGCCAAGAGCCGACTGCGGTGGCCTCTAGTAGCTGAGTTCTGAACTTGACCTAGTAGTCGTTGAGGGTGGCGCTTGGCGGCAAAAGTAGGAACTATTTGAAAAATTCTAAGTTGCAGTACTTAAAATTTAAAAAACAGATAACACACACTAAAACAGTCATCACAATTAACACCGGTTATCAGACAGATTCTACACACACCCAAAGTACACGGGGCTACATGACCGCGTTGTCGCAGCCCCTAAACTTAAGAACCAACCAATCAACAAAAAGTACAAACATCACAACCAAATGGCAAGAACATTTTTGGGATTTTTCTTTTATTTACCAAAACGTTTGTATACATTCTACAATACTTATAAAAATAATCAATGAGGTAACCCCATTGGTTTAGTGTCCACAAATCAATTTGTGGTCGAAAATTGCGTTTTTCTTCGATACTCCACTTGTATTAAAAAATCTAAACTCAAAAACTGAAAGCCATACTACAAAGTTCTTGGTACAGGTGGATGTCTATAAGATCAAAGTATTTTTATAAAATATTTGGCAAAATTTGAATAAAAAACAAGATGTTCAGTAAAGAACATATAGCCTACTTTCTCCTAAAAGCATGGGAATTGTTATAACACTTTGTCCTTTTCAAGGAGTAAATTTAAATATTGGTTGTAGTCGCTTGTTGAAATTCAACGTGCTATAGGGATATTAAACATGAATATGAGGTGCCCTTTGCTAGTGCTACCTCGGTAAAAAAAATCATTCAATTCGGTTTCACCGTGTTTGAATTGATATGGGGAATGGATTTGCACACATACATGGCCGCATTTGCAAACTATTGGGCTGATGACCTTGTAGTCAGTCATAAGACACTTTCCACAAAAAGGCATGTTGTTGCAAAATCTGGTAGAGATCAAATTATTAGGATGGTCGAAATATGATTGAAGCTTTTAACATTTGGTTGGCCGTCATTCCGCTTCCGTCAAGATGGCGGCGATATAAAACATGACACTGAGGTGCCCTTTGCTAGTGCTACCTCTGTACCAAATTTCGTTCAATTCGGTTTCACCGTGTTTGAATTGATAGGGGGAATCGATTTGCACACATACTTGGCCACCATCTGCAAACTATTGGGCTGATGATCTTGCAGTTTGGTCAGAATATGCTTCCCACATAAAGATATGTTATTGCAAAATTTGCAAAATTTGGTAGAGACTAGATTATTAGGTTGGTCGTAATTACATTTTAGCTTTTAACATTTGGTTGGCCGTCATTCCGCTTCCGTCAAGATGGCGGTGATATAAAACATGACACTGAGGTGCCCTTTGCTAGTGCTACCTCTGAATCAAATTTCGTTCCATTCGGTTTCACCGTGTTCGAATTAATAGGGGTAATCGATTTTGACACAAAGATGGCCGCCATCCGCAAACTATTAGGCTAATGACCTATTAGTTTGGTCAAAGGATGCTCCCTCAATAATGGTATGTTGATGCAAAATTTGGTAGAGATCGGATGATTAGGTTAATCGTAATTTGATTTAAGCTTTGAATATTTTTGTGGCCACCATTACGTTTCCGTCAAGATGGCGGCGATATAAAACATGACACTGAGGTTTCCTTTGCTAGTGCTACCTCTGTACCAAATTTCGTTCCGTTCGGTTTCACCGTGTTCGAATTAATAGGGGGAATCGATTTTGACACAAAGATGGCCGCCATCCGCAAACTATTAGGCTAATGACCTATTAGATTGGTCAAAGGATGCTCCCTCCATAAAGGTATGTTGTTGCAAAATTTGGTAGAGATCGGATGATTATGTTAGTCGTAATTTGATTTAAGCTTTGAACATTTGTATGGCCGCCATTACGATTCTGTCAAGACGGCGGCGATATAAAACATGACACTGAGGTGCCCTTTGCTAGTGCTACCTCTGTACTAAATTTCGTTCCATTCGGTTTCACTGTGTTTGAATTAAGAGGGGGAATAGATTTTGACACAAAGATGGCCGCCATCCGCAAACTATTAGGCTAATGACCTATTAATTTGGTCAAAGGATGCTTCCTCCATGAAGGTATGTTGTTGCAAAATTTGGTAGAGATCGGAAGATTATGTTAGTCGTAATTTGATTTATGCTTTGAACATTTGTGTGGCCGCCATTACGATTCTGTCAAGATGGCGGTGATATAAAACATGACACTGAGGTGCCCTTTGCTAGTGCTACCTCTGTACCAAATTTCGTTGCGTTCGGTTTAACCGTGTTCGAATTAATAGGGGGAATCGATTTTCTCACAAAGATGGCCGCCATCCGCAAACTATTAGGCTAATGACCTATTAGATTGGTCATAGGATGCTCCCTCCATAAAGGTATGTTGTTGCAACATTTGGTAGAGATCGGATGATTATGTTAGTCGTAATTTGACTTAAGCTTTGAACATTTGTGTGGCCACCATTATGTTTCCGTCAAGATGGCGGCGATATAAAACATGACACTGAGGTGTCCTTTGCTACTGCTACCTCTGTACCAAATTTTGTTCTATTCGGTTTCACCGCGTTTGAATTAATAGGGGGAATATATTTTGACACAAAGATGGCCGCCATCCGCAAACTATTAGGCTGATGTCCTATTAATTTGGTCAAAGGATGCTCCCTTCATGAGGGTATGTTGTTGCAAAATTTGGTAGAGATCGGATGATTATGTTAGTCGTAATTTGATTTAAGCTTTGAACATTTGTGTGGCCGCCATTATGTTTCCGTCAAGATGGCGGCGATATAAAACATGACACTGAGGTGTCCTCTGCTAGTGCTACCTTTGTACCAAATTTCGTTCAATTCACGTTCACCGTGTTCGAATTGATAGGGGGGGACAGACATTCAGAGTACACACACTCACACACACACACACACACACACACACACACACACACAGCCAGACACACTTTTTTTCGCCCTGTGTTGATCTCATAAGTCTACTTTCATTTTTTGCAAAAATCGAAAGTAGGCTAATATAAGACCAGGAACCTTTGGTTGAAAATAAGCTAGTGGTCTTAAACTTTTGCTTGGCACTGTATGTTCTCTATAAATATTAGAAGCCAACGGCCATAGCAGGGTATTTTTAATTGAACGCCCGTAGGCTCCCATCAAGTTCAATTTCAAGTAGTTCCAACTTTGGCAACCAGAGATGCCACTGTCACAGACACCTAGCGTTTCAAGGTAGCTATAGATTTTTTTTTTTTTTTCGTGTGGCATCCGGAGTGGCCGAGTGCAGGTCTTTCAAGTTGACGCCCGTGGGCGACCTGCGCGTCGTAATGAGGATGAAGTGATGATGAAGACGTCACATACAACCAGTCCCCGAGACACGGGAATTCATCCCAGGAGATTAAAATCCCTGATTGCTCGGCTGGGAATCGAATCCGGGACACTTCGGTCCAAAGCCTAGAATGCTAAGCATTTAGCCACGGAGCCGGACAGCTACAGAGATAATACTCGGCGTGAATGTACTAGTTTCATAGTTCGACACGCGCAGAAATGTCATTTTTAGCCTATTTTCATTTATGAAAAAATAAGCTTATAAGATACCCTTTCGTCCCTGTGTGTGTGTGTGTGTGTGTGTGTGTGTGTGTGTGTGTGTGTGTGTGTGTGCGTGTGTGTGAGAGAGAGTATGTGTGTGTTCTAAACGGCTGGAGCGATTTCAATGAAACTCGGATAGGTCATAGTACTATTTCGGCCGACCGCACCCTTCAAATTGTATTACTTCTCACCGATCCAACATGGCGACTGTGCGAAATATTTCACCGGCATTCTATATCTCCGAAACTATTAATTACTGATATCACCCTGAAATTTTGTACGGTGATAGAGGGCACTACTACTAATTTATTAACGCGGCTTCGGTGGCGTAGTTCGTAGCATGCTGAGATTCTATTCCGAAGACCGCGGGTTCAAACCCGGCCGAAGACGTCGGATTTTTTAAGAGCGTTAAAAATCCCTCTGTATGCCTTCCTTCGGAGGGGAAGTAAAGCCGGTGGTCCCATGACATAGATTTATGGCATGTTAAAGAACCTTCCACTAATTACACCTGATTGAAGCCAAATTATATATAGGTTAAGAATGTAAACAACGCTTTTTGATTCCTACGTTCGAAGCCAGGAGCCGAATGCGGTGGCTTCTAGTAGCTAAGTTCTGAACTAGTAGTCGTTGACGGTGGCGTTTGGTGGCAGAAGTAGGAACTATTTGAAAAATTCAAAGTCTGCAGTCTTTATTTGAATTTAAAAAAAAAACAGATCACTCACACTAATACAGTCACCACAATTAACACCGGTTATCAGACAGATTCTACACACACCCAAAGTACACGGGGCTACATGACTGCGTTGTCGCAGCCCCTAAACTGAGGAACCACCCAACCAGTTTATTTATGTAACTTTCAAAACCCAGTTAAATACAAAACGAACCTGGTGGCCAAGCAAAGTTGCAACTTTTAAATAGACTTTTCTCGCGATTTAACCATCTGAGCGCAGGAAAATATGGTACAGTAAATGTTCATACACATTGTAATGCACTGGCATCTAATTTAGTTCAATTATATTTACATAAGCTCAGGATGGCGGCTGTGCGAAATTTTAAAACTAAGTTTTTATTTCTTGTGTATTAATCATGCGACCGAAGTGAATGTTTGAATAATGAACCTACGCACAAATCGTCATCTAATAGTACATAATTACATAAAAATCCAACATGGCGGTCATCCGTAATATTTAGTCGGTTCTCAATATCTATTAATCAAACTGAACTATAGCATGTTGATAGAGGCTATAAAGATAAGTTCACCTATGGGACTTGCAATAACCTGGCGAGCACAAATTCAACATGGCGGCGACGCGAAATATAAATATTTAAATGGACGCTTCTCGCGATTTAACCATCCGAGCGCCGAAACTTAATAAGGTAAATGCTTATACAAATTTTAATTCACTGGCATCTAAATTATTTCAACTGTTTTCATAGCCACAAGATGGCAGCTGTACGAAATTTTATAATCTCGTATTTTTTGTTGTTGTATCCTAATCATGCGATAGAAGTTTGAATACTACATTTACACAATAGTCTAATCTTCATGTATTAGTACATAGGCCTAACTGTAAGCCTTACATATATAACAATCCAACATGGCGACCATGCGTAATATTTAGACGGTTCTACGAATCAATTATAGCAATCAAACTGAAATTTTGTATGTTGATAGTGGCAATTAACATAAGTAGGATATATGAAAACAGGCTGTATAGTTCTTCACGGAACTACTTGTTTATTAAGCATCCGTAATTGCACACAAAAAGTCTCCGTGGCTTAGGCGGCAGCACTCCGGCCTCTCACCGCTGGGTGTGTGGTTCAAATCTCGGTCACTCCATGTGAGATCTGTGCTGGTCAAAACGGAGGCAGACAGGTTTTTCTCCGGGTACTCCGGTTTTCCCTGTCAAAATGTCATTCCAGCAACACTCTCCACTATCATTTCATTTCGTCTGTCATTCATTTAATCATTGCCCCAGAGGAGTGCGTCAGGCCTCGGCAGCCGGCACAGTCCATATCATCGCCGCTATATGGGGGCTTCATTCATTCCATTCCTGACCCGGTCGGAGACTGGAAGCAGGCTATGGATTTTCATTTCAATTGCACACACGATACCTAAATACTTATTTATTTTCGTGTTGGCTTTCTCTGGACTAGGCTTTGCCTTCTCTGTCAGTATCTTCTCATCGTTTCTCGTACGTTACGTTACTGTACTTCGCTCTTCTGTTCTTCTGCGTAGGTTCTTTTCTTTGTCACCGGCTTCTCCCCCGTCTTTCCCCCAGAAGCTCACATCTCGTGGGACGTGAGTTGACGACCACGGGGCCCCAGCTGAGTCCGGTATTGCTTCCACTTACTTGTCACCGACTCCTCTCCGTGTTATTTCCTGTCGACCTGTCTTGGTCAACTCTTGTTCTCTTCCGACCCGACGGTATTAGGATATCTGAGGCCTAGGAAGGCTTTCACTTTCCCTCCTTAATTAGCCCCTGTCTCATCTTTCCTGATACCCTCATTCTTCGAGGGGCCAGCCTGCTTTTTCTTTTCATGTTATCTCCTGCCTTGTGCACAAGGACCTGATGGAGGCAGTGTGTGTTTAGCCCCACCGCTTCTGGTGCACCCTGGATAGTGCTACACCTCAAAGGCTCACGGCTGGTGAGTCGGGGAGTTGGCGATCCCTGGGGATTCCTGAGCTGGGTCCATTTTTTCACCTTTTTCCACTGACTTTGGGGCGGGCCCTCTACTTTTTCCCTTTCATGGCTCTCCTTCCTTCCAAGTCCCTCAATCCTCATTCATCGAGGGCATTTCTTTTCTTCCTGTCCTTTATTTGTTTACCATATCTTCTTCTAGTTTGTAATGTGGTTAGTATTACTTATAGTTTTCATTCTCATCTCATCTTTCACTATCTCCCAAACCCTTAAGGGCCGATAACCTAGATGTTAGGCCCCTTAAAACAGCAATTATCATCATCATCATCACCTCCCCCGTCTGCTGGAAACCTCTGTGTTCCTTAATCAGTCGTCTAAATGTCTCCCTATGAGCTATGTCGTCTTCTTGGGTTCCGTCCCATGAGTTCCGAAAACAAATTTCTTAGGAAAAACGTCCCATGAGTTCCGAACGCGTATTCACGCCTGATTAAATAAGCTAATGAGTCCCACTAGTTCCGAATGTCTCTGGAAAACCCAGCTGTCAGTTCTGAGGTTTGACCGGCTAATAATAGTAGACATGGATTTTGAGGTTGGAGCTATCAAAGCGATAGAAGAAGTATTTCCAAGAGTCCAACTGCAAGGCTGTTTTTTCCACTTAAGCCAAAGTATTTGGAGAAAAGCGCAAGAAATTGGGCTTTCGGGTATGTATAAAACTAGCCAGAAAATCAGAAACACCATCAGGCAGTGCGCCGCACTTGCATTCCTCACCTCAAGGTTATCTTTTGCTGTACAAATTGATTAGAGTATAAAGAGAAGAATAATTCAGTTAATAGATCAATTTGACGAAGCTATGTGCTGATTACTAAGTGACTCGTAAATAAGATAAAAAAGTCCTCTCGGCACGCCGGAAGGCGGAGGTAGATTTCACCGGACAAACTTGGGGATAGTCGAAAATAGGCAGAATATGCAGGTTTTCGTAGAAGGATCAGACCACATTTATTGCGTGAAAGTATTTTATAATTGGAGATTAATTAACTTTGTTTTTCGTCATTTTATGCATATTTTAAACATTCTATTGTCTTATGATGACGGTAACCTTCTTGTCATTTGGAGTCCATTTTTATACTTGTGGTCACACTGTCCTTATGCAAAGTTTCGACACTGATGTGTAACTATGTAACGGTCTGTTACTTCTTCACGCAAAATTATATCTCCCGCAGAGATGTTGGTTGGTTCCTCAGTTTAGGGGCTGCGACAACGTGGTCATGTAACCCCGTGTACTTTGGGTGAGTGTAGAATCTGTCTGATAAACGGTGTGAATTGTGATAGCTGTATTAGTCTGTAATTCAGGTAAGGAATGCAGACGCTCAATTTCAAGCAGTAGTTCCTAATGTTGCTACCAGATACTACCGTCAACGACACCTAGCTGTGAACTTGGCTACTAGATGCCACCGCAATCAGCAACTCGCAACGAACGTTGGAACTTCCCCTCCAAAGGAAAGCATACTGAGGGATTTTTAGCGCTCTTAGAAAATCTGACGACTTTGGCCGGCTTTGAACCCGCGACCTTGGGCATAGGAGTTCAGCATGCTACCAGTTAAGTCACCGAAGCCGCATCATACTTAGTCAGATGGAAATCTGAATCTGATCTCGCGCAAGTGCGTTGTCATGGCAACGTCTGATGGCTCATCCCTCATCAATTTAGTAGTGTTGCCATGTCAACCACTGATAGCTCTTGGCATTTTCTTACAATTCCGAAATCATTTTTCTCATCCCTTGGCGTAATGGTGGCTCATATCAAAAATTCTTTCAGACAAAAGTTTTAGGTAATTATTAGGGGAATATTGTCCATTTTGTACGGTTTTGATATTGTGCCTATTAACAGAGATATGATTAATGTTTCCCGAAAAAACCACTTTTTCCCACCCCTTTGGTCAATGGTTGGTGCTATCAAAAAACGTTTCAAACATAAATTTCTGAGCTTTATCCGACACATAGTATGAACTTTGAACGGATTCGATATTTCACATATTAAGAGAGTTATAGCAATATTTCATTTTTTCGAAACAAAAGTCCCCCATTTTCATCCCCTTCGACCGATTTAGCCCAGTAACGAACTCGTCCGAGATTTTATGGGTATACATATTCGGTAAAAAATTCAAAGTGATTGGTGCAAAATTACGGCAGTTATCGTGTCCACAAGAAACTGATATACATATATATACATATATTACATAAATTATATATAAACTTTTGAACTGACGGTGGTTTTGGGGTCTGGGGGATGTGAAACGCGAAGATATGTCGAAATTTTCCGGAAATCGAAACATGGTACTGCCCCCGTAATTGAATTATGTAGAGACCACGGTGGCTATATTTGAAATTATAATGAAAGTTATGGTTGTCATAGTTATGACGTGGGTAGTCATGACGTAAGCACGGATGACGTAAATGTTATACCAGCAAGCTACTTGAGCTGAGATTCTCAGTGACGTCAGCATTTAGTCGAGAATGTTCCAAGATTTACGACGCAGTCGCAGGAAACGAGGAATTCGGCTGAGGAAGAAACTATGCTATTGGAGGAGAGGCATGAACCAATCAACGATAGTTTCAAGGAAGACGGAGATTGCTAAAACTATGGTATTTTTATTACTTTTGGAATGCAGAATTGTGGAAATCCATTTGCAGTAAAAGCATTGATTTGGAATTTTGGTGAAATTTATTTTCAGTTTTTGAATTTTGAAAATCCGTCATGTATTAACGAAGTTGGAAGTTCTAACGATGACGCAGTATCACGCTTTGGAAGGGATGGTAACGCCCCTCGTGAAGTTAATAAAAGGGCTTGCGCAGAAGAGAGGAGCCCCCTTTCGTTCTCTGATCATTCTGAGATCTCATTCTCAGAGCATCGAAGTCTATTGTGAAAGTTCTTTTCTTATACATTCATTATAGTGAGACGTCGAAGTGAACAGCAGTGAAAAGAATCGTCTTTATAACGTGTGGCGAGGCCACTATATTAACGAGATCCAAGTCAAACTAGGTGAAGTTGAAACGGACCTTAGAAAGCTTCTACAAGTTTAGCTTCGAACAGTTAGCGGTCTCCGATAAGCTAATTGTATTGTGCAGTGCTTCATGCAGTTATAGAGAAAAGCTGAACAATTTCGACCGATTAGTTCGAAAGATATTAGCAGTTTTATACGACTGAGAAAAGTGATTATCTCGCCACAAGAGAAGCACTTTTGTATAAGCCAGAATCAACGCAAGGCTGACGCTGCGAGTGGAATAGAAAGACTTCAGATTGCTTGGTTACACAACGATACAGTATAATGGAGCAAGTTAATACGGCAGTTTGTTCTTCTGACACTACAACCGAAGAGCAGATGGAAGGCTAAGGCGCTTATTGCAATTGGGACATACTTCAACGGAGTAAGATAGCGACATGGAACTTCGCTAATTGCTATTCCACACAAGCGAACATGCGGTGAATACCATCTACACCCATGTTTCGTAATTAAAGGCTGAATACCATCGAACAGCCATAGAAACAATTTCATACTCTGAATATGAATAATTTCTTCGGAAATTTCTACAAAACTTCATGACGATTGTCTACTGGAACTTCAGGGAATTTTTCAAGAGAGGTCAGGGATATCCCGACTCAAAAAGAAGATTATTGCCGGAAGGATGTCTATTCGTCTTCGAGGAGCAGAGCGATTCACGGAGAAGGAAGCAGTTCGATTCTCTGAGGGTGCTATTTCCTATTTCGAGGATGGAGCTCAACTTTAACGTGGTGAAATGGATCCATCAGCAGTCTTCTTTGGGGAATTTTCCTCTGGAACGTCAATCGGCAGATAAGGTAGTCGTGAACGTTTATTGTATTTGAGTATATTAATGATGTTTGAGCAACCATTTTTCCCATATTTTTATCCTCATGTATTTTTGCCCTATTTTCTTGTTGAGATTCATATTCTCAGTACACCTTGATGAGTTTTGCCTTTTTCGACGATTTATTAAGACATTGTTATGTCATGGGCATAGTTAACGATTTTGAATCAGTTGAGACTGATATTTAGATTTTCAGTAATTAATATTTTGTAGTCACGATTTGACTGTAAGTTAATGATTTTTATGGCAGATTTAAATTCAGACAGCGTGTCACTTTATTAAAGTAATTCTACCCCAGTTTAATTACTTTGACCAATTTTCTGTCATCATCAAGAAGGAAGAACATTTAAATGATTTTAGAGCGTTAAAATCTCTTACGTTGTCGACGATCTTGGAAATACTAGTCGTTATTTGAATTGATTGCAACACAGACATTTATCGTCAGTTATGAATGAACATTGCATTATAGAAACTTTTGTGAAAGAGTAACTTTAATAATGAATTATTGAATGCATTAAAGTCAAGTACTTTTGTTAGGAGTTTTTCTCAATTAGAGATTTATAGAACGATGTTTGCATTCCCCAGTCTAATTGGGTTCTATTCGACTACTTTGCATTTTTGTCGCACTTTATTTGAAGATAGTATTTCCATACTATAATTTCTTTTAAGATGTTAATCTTAAATTTTGATAGACCAGACAGGCGTATATAAGCGTATTCACTATTAAATTTGTTTGTGATTGGCAAGTTTTGACTTCATTTCGGTTCATGAATGAAATCCACGAAGGTTATAGAAAAACAGTTTTGAAACAATTAATGATTATTAAAAATTTTTAAGTGGAACTATGAATGTATAATCGCTAGTGCAGCGCGTGTTGAAAGTCGCTGAGGTATAATGCCCTTGAATATGAAGGAAGTTCCCACAGGAATAAATGTTAAAGAATTATTTGTGGAAGTTTTGTAAGTTATGTGGAAGTTGAATACCATATAGATTGATATATGATGATTTTGGGCATATTTGTAATGCAGTTTGTGCATTAACTTGTTAGCGAAGGATTTTCCGCTGGAGTAAGATTGTCATAGTTCGTTGAAAATAAATCAAGTGATTTACTGTTTTAATTAACACAAGTTTTGAAAGAATTTGAGATAAGATTTTGAATGAAGGTCGCCGTCACAAATCATTATTAAAACCTTTATTAAACCAGATTGTGACATTAACATGTATAACTAACCTTCATTGGTCGATTATATAAATCACGATTATCAAAATTACAAACCGAATGAACATGTGGTCAATGTATTTATTAAATTAATAATTTAAAATGTTAATATTGTAAATAATTGCTGTAAATATTTTTGAAAATAATGTAAAACGAGAGTGATGTTAAAGACGTGCTTATAATATTTTTATTGTCTTTGACAAATATTATAAACAATTTCTAATAGTTATAAATAATTTATGTGATTTTGTTATAAACATTTAAGAGCTAATTAAACATTTGGATTGAACTTAACAAATTTAGGGAATTAACATAATGATTCAATAGGATGTGAGCAAAGTACTTGAAAGATTTGCGTAAATATAAATGTGAGTTGTCTTGTAGACAGTTAAAAGCTTGAGAGAGCAAGCTATATTCTTACGTAACTTAGCAGGTGAGAAGGGAGTCCATTCAACCAGTATGCAACAGGTTCGAGGTTAGCTCGCAGCTGGGCCAACATCTGGTTCACAGAGAGTGAGGTCGTCCGCACTTCGGCCTTGCGACTATAAATACCATTCTCATGTTTATTAAAAGGAAACCAAATGCTCTATATATGTCACACCCTGATGTCCTTTTCCAATCCAATAGTGTTATGAATATTACGTTATTTGGAGCTCTTGGGAGCTAAAATGTTTTATATCATGTTGTATGATAATTTTTGCAAGTCCTACTGAGGACGTAGTCAGATTGACTTGGGCTACTGATAGCCACGTTGATTTTGTTGTGTTAGTAAAATCATTCCCTTTATCAGAAATAAAGCTTTTGTACAGTTCAAAGTTCTCGTCTTCGTCTTGGCTCATTTTTAAATGTCATGGTGGAGGTTATTGTGTGAACAGACTTTTAGTGATCCTGTTGTCAACTCAAACCCCGAGATAATTAAGAGGTAAGTAACGGTAAGTATGAACCCCCGTCTATTTTGGTGTGTTCCACAATGATTTCCTGTGAACTTCTGTGCTCTTATCTCGATAGTATCTGTCAGTGCCATTTTCATTGATGTAACTGTGCCGGTGCGACTGATAATTGGCAATCCGATTGAGGGGGCGGATATCTGACAGCCTACTATCCAGGTAAACGGGGACAGAAAGATTGGCGCCGTCAACGTGTGGGGCTTGTTCAACAACAATGGATTACCAGGTTGAACAATAGAAAGATTGGCGACCCAAGAGCGTGGGGCTGAGTCAACAGAAAGATTGGCGCACCTAAAACGTTGGGGCTCGATTCAACAAAACTGGATTACCAGGTTGAACGCCAGTAAGAGTGGCAAACCTAAAACGTGAGGTCCGATTAGACTCAAATAAAGAGGTTGATTCTTTGTTAGATGTCTAGGCCAATTGTAGTATTTAAGAGTGTGATTATATAGGAATTAAATGTTGTATTGTATTAGGAAAATTACACTCAGAAAAGATCAGATCTTATACAACTTGAGGAAGGTTAAATAGGCTGGAAACTTAGAAAAATCGCCTATGATCTGGAATCTTATTTTATTTGACCGGCTTATGACATTTCAGTCATATTAAAGATAAAATTAAATTATTTGGATTGTAAATGTAAATTATTTGTGTTAGGATATTTTAAAATGAGCCAGAGAAATTTGAACATGTGCTTGAGTTTGTTTCAACATGAAGTATCGTCGAAGGTTAATTATAAGGTAGTTATAAGTTAGATTTAAGACAGAAAATTGATCAAATTTATATATGGTGAAAAGTGTTGCTCAAATGTTGTTATTTTGCTCTTTTGATGTATGTCCCTACAGCAATCCATTTTGAATAATATTGTAATGGCAGATGAAAGTTTGAAGAAAATGTTAGAGGAGATGTCTGCTAACATGAAGCAGATGATGGAGGAGAATGCTAGTAATTTGAATGCAAGAATGGAGGAGAATGCTAGTAATTTGTCTGCTAATTTGAATGCAAGGATGGAGGAGAATGCTAGTAATATGTCTGCTAATTTGAATAGTAGTATGAAGGAGATGGAAGCGAGGAATAATAGTCGAATGGAGGAGAATATGAAGGTTCTTCATACTAGTGCTGCCAATTTAGAGGATAATATGTCGCGTTTGCAGATTAATACCCTAGGAATTGAGAGTACTGTAACGGACATGCGCACAGACGTGTCTAATGTCCATAAAAGTGTTGATGATGTTAAATTTGATGTGTCTAAGGTACAGAGAGACCTTACAATGTTAAATCTAGATGTAGCTAATGTCCGAGGGGATATTTCTTGTGCTAGAGCCGAAGTTGTAGTTGTCAAAAACGATGTAGCGACTGTCCAAGACAAGGTCGAGGAAGTCCAAAAAGAAATTCAAAAAGCTAGAACTGATGTATCCAATGTTCAGGTAGACATTAATAACATTCATGCGGATATAACTGAGGTGCAAAGTGACATAACTAAGATTCAGGTAGAGGTCAACACAGTTTTCGTAGATATTACTAAAGTCCAAACTGACGTAAATAAAGTCAGGGAAGAAATCGAAAACTCAAAAACTCTTTGTACGCGTAATATAACTGCATTAGCGACTAGGTTAGTCGATGAATCAGTTAGAACAACAACGTCTTTAGCAGAGTTGAAGTATGATGTAGAGGTCATGAGAACACAGGTATTAGACCACAATAGAGTATTAAAAGAGGATATCGAAGTCGACATAGCCGAAATGTTAACAGCAAACGTAGCGGTATGGAAAGACGAGTGGAATAAGTCAAGTGGGGAACATGTAACCCAAATTCAGGAAAGGATTGAAAGAAAACTTGCCAGTACGCAGATAGAAATTAACAATGAAGTAGTACAGATTAGGAAAGATTTAAGCGTCAGGATAAATTCGTTATCCGAAAAACAAGTTGACGATAGAACACAACTAGATCAGGATATGCAAACTTTAAAATCTACATTAGAGGATCAGATGCATAAAGTTGTCTCGGATGTAAATGAAACGACGAGTAAACTGAAAAATTTGAAGTTAGGAGAGGCTAGTTTAATGGAGAACTACAAAGAAGAGATTATCAAGAAAGTCTTAACAGAAATCACCGACAAGGATACAGAAGGCTTAGCTTGCGAATTGAATAGGAATTATGCTAGAAGACATAACCTAGAGCCAGAAGAAAGAGACGTGACTCCTGAAGAACGTGTATCCAGATTCAGAGAGGAGGATGACGAGAGGAACATGGAACCTGAGTGGAACTATCGAGATAGTGGGAAAAACTATCCGGATTCATATCCGAGGACCGTGACGGTCATTAGGAATTTCGAAGACAAACCACAAAAATTCAGTAACACTGATAGTTTGACACCTATAGATAGAGGTGTTAGAAAGTGTTGTTATTTTTTGGAAGATTTGTTGATTTAAAATTCAAAAGGTGGTGTTTTGTGTTTTTATTATTTTTTCGGGGGATGACATGTTAAAATTTGGAAAGCGATAAGGTTTGTACAATAAGTGCATTTAAAAATATAAACAATTAATAAAACAAAGTAAAAAACAAAACAGCAGGGTAAAACGTTAAACATGGCTATGGAAGAATGAGATAATACTTATATGGAAGTCACATTTTTATTTTACATTCACCATCTCGAAACACATTTCAGTGAATACCTTTTTCAGTTTTATCCAAATACTGCGGTGAAATCACTGGAAGTAGATCATGGTTAAAGTCTCAGCATTTGCAGCTGTCAATTTTCGCCTCCTATCACTTACTATGAGACTGTATTTCGAAAATGACCTTTCAGAATCCACATTTGAACAAGGATACCACACACACTTTAATGCAGCTGTTGCATAGTCTCGGTGAGCAGGCCTTAATCCCATGAGGATCTCTGGAACATTCACATTATCTTCATGACGCAGTTGTTTCTTGATTGCAGTCAGGTAAATGCTGTGAGCCTCTAAAAACTGTTGAGACTCCATCTTCGTAAGAAATGGGGCATTCTTCTTAAATTGGAGCAGTTCTGTGGGAGATACGTTCTTAGGTGCATGCCGAGGATCAAACAATGACCCGATGGCTTCTACAGTCTTCCTGGCTGGATCCGTGGTCCTTAAAGTCCTGACTTTCACTAGAGCTGACTGGGCAACACACGTAAGCTTGGACTTAACCTTTATCTGCATCTTTTGAGGAAGCTGTTCCAAGTTCTGGAGGATCGTATGATTGAACATTCCACCATCGCCTAATAGCTTGAGCTTTACCTAAAGGTCATCTAGCTTCCCAGCCAGTAAGTGAATTGTTGGGTACTTAGATCCCTCCAAGAAATTAAGCAAGTCCATAAGAGAGGCACCAACAACAGAAACATACAATGCTTGTAATTGTATAAATTGTATTGTTGAAGTCGATGCTTGTTGGAAAAATTTGACCCCAGAATTTGAATCTTCCAATGTTTTGAAAAATTCTACCAGATCTTCCACATGCGTGGCCATATACATTGCAGCCTTAAACCATGAATTCCATCTTGTACATACAGGCATTGGGAAAGCTAGAATTTCATTCTCTTTTTCTGTGTTTTCATATTTCTCCCTTAGAAATGCAACGTAATTGCTTTTTCCTTTTCGCGTATTTAAAAAGACATTCTTTGTCTTTACTATAGACATGTTCAATTCGTCCAGCTCGTTTTCAAATACGCAGCCGATAAGATTGACTTTATGAGCCCAGCACTGGACATGACTTAATTCTTCAATCAATCCTTGAAGAGTAGTTACACATTTTGTCATGTAGCGTGCTGAGTCCGTAACTACTGCCACTACACGCTCCCGTTCAATTTCATAGGAATTCAAGGTGTCTAATATCGCATTGGAGCAATTTACGCTATTGGCAGAATCTAGAACAACAGAGGCAGCCAGATGGGTGTTCATTTCAGTTGATGGTACTGATGGACGAAAAAGAATGTTGAAAACACACCTACCATTCTTGTCAGTTGTTTCGTCACATAGCAGAAACACGTCTTTGTTTTTTATATATTCCCTATTTTCTTCCCTCCTTCTTTCGCCAATCATGGGGATGTATTTCTGACGAATCTGATTTGCTGATGGTAAATCTCCACTACCGCGAACGTACTTACCAAGTACGGATAGCAGGATTGTCTAGTTTCTCTACTGGTATATTAGCTTTCACAAACGCAGTAGTAGTGTCCAAAATAAACTCTTCTTTCATATCCTTCACACGACTAGCATTTGATATTGTTTCTTTCAAGGTGGCCACTCTAGGAACACTAACTTCAAGACGCGAATTTTCTCGGCGTTTTGAATGCTTCTCCGATTTGCAATGTTTGTCTAATGCATCTTTCCTGCGATAATCTAACCGACAATCACAATATTTGCACATATGAATGCCACAAGAAATTATAAATCCTTCATTCTTATATTCTTTAAGTCTGTCTGTGGCAGAAACAGCTACCTTCGGCATTTTTAAACTCAACTGAGCGATGCCCAGTAACAAACACTGTTATCACACGGTTGACTGTAGTCACACGCCAGTATAAATTCGTAACCACACGCAAAATTTATTTCTGAATTCGTGTCATAATATTTAAATTACGTCGCGTCTCATCTTCCTGTACTGCTAAGTTCGGAACTAATACGACGAACACGTGGTCGCCAACTGATTCACGCAAATAACACACTAGCTTCGATGATAACGCACAATTTGCGCACTTTTTAATAAATTATATAGAATTCTCTACTGTAATTTACACTCGCTACCGATGTAACAGAAGGCAAACGTAGTTTACATTATGAACAACTATCACATAACCTTTTGGAGGTAGTCGGCCAAACTATTCACGCCGCGATATAACAGCTGTTTACCACAGCGCTAAAATCCAACGAGTAACGAGAATATCGACAGTATATCGTAATATGACGTATATCGTAGTATTACCCCTCGCGAAACTATACAATAGATCATTCTCTCGAATTGAACACCAACCAAATTCGATTATCGGCTTGTGGACAAAAATGTTCGGATTGGTGTGGGGAAAAAATATGAAAATTTGTTTTTATTTCGCAGATTGCGGTATTTGTGGTGTTATTCACAAAATTCGCGTTATTTCGCGATTTAATTTCACTCCTGGGCGGCACGAAACATGTAAATACGTGAAAATAAAACATCCTAACCTCTAAATATGACTTTTCGTTTTATCGCGAATTAACAAAAACTAACACCTCTACCTATAGAGTATGTAAGGAATCTCAAAGATTATTTCATCGAAGCTCACATTCCCAGAGAGAGAGAGATGAAGATAGTAGAGAGATATCTGATTGGAGGACCCCTTGAATGGTTTCGCGCATTTAGATACACATTCAGTAACTTTGACGAGTTTGCAGAGGCATTAATCAAACGATTTTGGTCTATAGAAGCGCAGAATTCGTTAAGAGCGGAGGTGTATTCAAGAAAATACTCAGGTACTCTTCCAACGAGGTACGCTGATTTCTTTACGAGTCAGTTGTCCCGCTTGAGATTTTTGCAACCCCCATTGTCCACGGAGCAACTAATAGATGCGATTTCTCGTATGCTGCCAGTTGAGGTGAGGAGACTTATAATTTCGTCCAACATCAGGGATTTATCCAGCATGGATGAATTACTAAGAAGGTTAGACTACACAAGTCCAATGCCTAACGTAGTCCAGAAAGGTCAAAGGCAGGAGTATAAGGAAATCAATACGGTATACATGGACCAAGTCCAACAAACTGACAAGCCACAGGAGGAGAAAACTGACAATGTAGGTCCTCACAGGAATAATCAGTTTAGAAATTACAGATCACAAGGTTACCGACCGTATCAACAGAGAAGAGGTTGGAACTACAACCGAGGAAACTACAATGGAAGAGGCAGATATTACAACAATAATGGGTATAACCGTAACTATAATAGGAATAACCAAAACCAAAGTAGAAACCAGAATACTCAAAGTCAGCAATATCAGCAAAGAGAGAAGGAATACTTAAATACTTAAAGGAATTAAGAGATAAAGAAGCTGACAATCAAAAGAAAAGGCAGGATGTTGTAATCGATCCTGGGCCTTCTACGAGCCGGCAGAACTTAGAAAATAGAAATACTGGTCAGAAGAGGAATTAGAGAGGAAAGAATACAATTACCACATAAAACCCAGAGTAGAAGAAATATATGATTAAGGAACATAGAGGAAATATCATACTAGAGTAAGCCAGTAATAATTCAATTTCGTGTTCAAGAGAGTTGAGATACTTGAAACACTGAGTTTAAAAACAATTTGCAACTGTTTTTAAAACGTGGTGGGAGGAGAATGCCCCCGTAATTGAATTATGTAGAGACCACGGTGGCTATATTTGAAATTATAATGAAAGTTATGGTTGTCATAGTTATGACGTGGGTAGTCATGACGTAAGCACGGATGACGTAAATGTTATACCAGCAAGCTACTTGAGCTGAGATTCTCAGTGACGTCAGCATTTAGTCGAGAATGTTCCAAGATTTACGACGCAGTCGCAGGAAACGAGGAATTCGGCTGAGGAAGAAACTATGCTATTGGAGGAGAGGCATGAACCAATCAACGATAGTTTCAAGGAAGACGGAGATTGCTAAAACTATGGTATTTTTATTACTTTTGGAATGCAGAATTGTGGAAATCCATTTGCAGTAAAAGCATTGATTTGGAATTTTGGTGAAATTTATTTTCAGTTTTTGAATTTTGAAAATCCGTCATGTATTAACGAAGTTGGAAGTTCTAACGATGACGCAGTATCACGCTTTGGAAGGGATGGTAACGCCCCTCGTGAAGTTAATAAAAGGGCTTGCGCAGAAGAGAGGAGCCCCCTTTCGTTCTCTGATCATTCTGAGATCTCATTCTCAGAGCATCGAAGTCTATTGTGAAAGTTCTTTTCTTATACATTCATTATAGTGAGACGTCGAAGTGAACAGCAGTGAAAAGAATCGTCTTTATAACGTGTGGCGAGGCCACTATATTAACGAGATCCAAGTCAAACTAGGTGAAGTTGAAACGGACCTTAGAAAGCTTCTACAAGTTTAGCTTCGAACAGTTAGCGGTCTCCGATAAGCTAATTGTATTGTGCAGTGCTTCATGCAGTTATAGAGAAAAGCTGAACAATTTCGACCGATTAGTTCGAAAGATATTAGCAGTTTTATACGACTGAGAAAAGTGATTATCTCGCCACAAGAGAAGCACTTTTGTATAAGCCAGAATCAACGCAAGGCTGACGCTGCGAGTGGAATAGAAAGACTTCAGATTGCTTGGTTACACAACGATACAGTATAATGGAGCAAGTTAATACGGCAGTTTGTTCTTCTGACACTACAACCGAAGAGCAGATGGAAGGCTAAGGCGCTTATTGCAATTGGGACATACTTCAACGGAGTAAGATAGCGACATGGAACTTCGCTAATTGCTATTCCACACAAGCGAACATGCGGTGAATACCATCTACACCCATGTTTCGTAATTAAAGGCTGAATACCATCGAACAGCCATAGAAACAATTTCATACTCTGAATATGAATAATTTCTTCGGAAATTTCTACAAAACTTCATGACGATTGTCTACTGGAACTTCAGGGAATTTTTCAAGAGAGGTCAGGGATATCCCGACTCAAAAAGAAGATTATTGCCGGAAGGATGTCTATTCGTCTTCGAGGAGCAGAGCGATTCACGGAGAAGGAAGCAGTTCGATTCTCTGAGGGTGCTATTTCCTATTTCGAGGATGGAGCTCAACTTTAACGTGGTGAAATGGATCCATCAGCAGTCTTCTTTGGGGAATTTTCCTCTGGAACGTCAATCGGCAGATAAGGTAGTCGTGAACGTTTATTGTATTTGAGTATATTAATGATGTTTGAGCAACCATTTTTCCCATATTTTTATCCTCATGTATTTTTGCCCTATTTTCTTGTTGAGATTCATATTCTCAGTACACCTTGATGAGTTTTGCCTTTTTCGACGATTTATTAAGACATTGTTATGTCATGGGCATAGTTAACGATTTTGAATCAGTTGAGACTGATATTTAGATTTTCAGTAATTAATATTTTGTAGTCACGATTTGACTGTAAGTTAATGATTTTTATGGCAGATTTAAATTCAGACAGCGTGTCACTTTATTAAAGTAATTCTACCCCAGTTTAATTACTTTGACCAATTTTCTGTCATCATCAAGAAGGAAGAACATTTAAATGATTTTAGAGCGTTAAAATCTCTTACGTTGTCGACGATCTTGGAAATACTAGTCGTTATTTGAATTGATTGCAACACAGACATTTATCGTCAGTTATGAATGAACATTGCATTATAGAAACTTTTGTGAAAGAGTAACTTAATAATGAATTATTGAATGCATTAAAGTCAAGTACTTTTGTTAGGAGTTTTTCTCAATTAGAGATTTATAGAACGATTTTTGCATTCCCCAGTCTAATTGGATTCTATTCGACTACTTTGCATTTTAGTCGCACTTTATTTGAAGATAGTATTTCCATACTATAATTTCTTTTAAGATGTTAATCTTAAATTTTGATAGACCAGACAGGCGTATATAAGCGTATTCACTATTAAATTTGTTTGTGATTGGCAAGTTTTGACTTCATTTCGGTTCATGAATGAAATCCACGAAGGTTATAGAAAAACAGTTTTGAAACAATTAATGATTATTAAAAATTTTTAAGTGGAACTATGAATGTATAATCGCTAGTGCAGCGCGTGTTGAAAGTCGCTGAGGTATAATGCCCTTGAATATGAAGGAAGTTCCCACAGGAATAAATGTTAAAGAATTATTTGTGGAAGTTTTGTAAGTTATGTGGAAGTTGAATACCATATAGATTGATATATGATGATTTTGGGCATATTTGTAATGCAGTTTGTGCATTAACTTGTTAGCGAAGGATTTTCCGGTGGAGTAAGATTGTCATAGTTCGTTGAAAATAAATCAAGTGATTTACTGTTTTAATTAACACAAGTTTTGAAAGAATTTGAGATAAGATTTTGAATGAAGGTTGCCGTCACAAATCATTATTAAAACCTTTATTAAACCAGATTGTGACATTAACATGTATAACTAACCTTCATTGGTCGATTATATAAATCACGATTATCAAAATTACAAACCGAATGAACATGTGGTCAATGTATTTATTAAATTAATAATTTAAAATGTTAATATTGTAAATAATTGCTGTAAATATTTTTGAAAATAATGTAAAACGAGAGTGATGTTAAAGACGTGCTTATAATATTTTTATTGTCTTTGACAAATATTATAAACAATTTCTAATAGTTATAAATAATTTATGTGATTTTGTTATAAACATTTAAGAGCTAATTAAACATTTGGATTGAACTTAACAAATTTAGGGAATTAACATAATGATTCAATAGGATGTGAGCAAAGTACTTGAAAGATTTGCGTAAATATAAATGTGAGTTGTCTTGTAGACAGTTAAAAGCTTGAGAGAGCAAGCTATATTCTTACGTAACTTAGCAGGTGAGAAGGGAGTCCATTCAACCAGTATGCAACAGGTTCGAGGTTAGCTCGCAGCTGGGCCAACATCTGGTTCACAGAGAGTGAGGTCGTCCGCACTTCGGCCTTGCGACTATAAATACCATTCTCATGTTTATTAAAAGGAAACCAAATGCTCTATATATGTCACACCCTGATGTCCTTTTCCAATCCAATAGTGTTATGAATATTACGTTATTTGGAGCTCTTGGGAGCTAAAATGTTTTATATCATGTTGTATGATAATTTTTGCAAGTCCTACTGAGGACGTAGTCAGATTGACTTGGGCTACTGATAGCCACGTTGATTTTGTTGTGTTAGTAAAATCATTCCCTTTATCAGAAATAAAGCTTTTGTACAGTTCAAAGTTCTCGTCTTCGTCTTGGCTCATTTTTAAATGTCATGGTGGAGGTTATTGTGTGAACAGACTTTTAGTGATCCTGTTGTCAACTCAAACCCCGAGATAATTAAGAGGTAAGTAACGGTAAGTATGAACCCCCGTCTATTTTGGTGTGTTCCACAATGATTTCCTGTGAACTTCTGTGCTCTTATCTCGATAGTATCTGTCAGTGCCATTTTCATTGATGTAACTGTGCCGGTGCGACTGATAATTGGCAATCCGATTGAGGGGGCGGATATCTGACAGCCTACTATCCAGGTAAACGGGGACAGTACCCATTGCAATAGTTAGCTTTCTAATGAAATCTACCTAAAATACTGCCGTCAACGACACCTAGCTGTGAACTTGGCTACTAGATGCCACCTCAATCAGCAACTCGCAACGAACGTTGGAACTTCCCCTCCGAAGGAAAGCAAACTCAGGTTTTTTAGCGCTCTTAGTAAATCCGACGACTTCAGGCGGGTTTGAACCCGCGACCTTGGGCATAGAAGTTCAGCATGCTACCAGTTCCGATACCGAAGTCGCTTCCCACTGACATATGAAAACTGAATATGATCTCTTGCAGTGGCGTTGTCATAGCAACTGCTGATGGTCATCCCTTATCAATTAAAAGTAAAGTTGTCATGGCAACCTCTCTTGGCACTTGGCATTTTCTTATAATTTAAATCATTTTGTTCACCCCGTGGCGTAATGGTGGGTCATATCAAAAATTCTTTCAGACAAAAGTTTTATGTAATTATTGGAGGAATATTGTCCATTTTGTGCGGTTTTGATATTGTGCCTATTAACAGAGATATGATTAATGTTTCCCGAAAAACCCACTTTTTCCCACCCCTTTGGTCAATGGTTGGTGCTATCAAAAAACTTATTTGACATAAATTTTTGGCACTTATCCGACACATATTATGAACTTTGAAGGGATTCAATATTTCATGTATTAAGAGAGTTATAGCGATATTTCACTTTTTCGAAAAAAAAACCCATTTTTACCCCCTTTGACCGATTTTGCCCATTAACGAACTCGACCGAGATTTTATAGGGATACATATTATGTAAAAAATTCAAAGTGATTGGTGCAAAATTACGGCAGTTATCGTGTCCACAAGAAACTGATATATATATAGATACATATATACATAAATTATATATAAACTTTTGAACTGACGGTGGTTTTGGGGTCTGGGGGATGTGAAACGCGAAGATATGTCGAAATTTTCCGGAAGGCGAAACATGGGACCCATTGCAATAGTTAGCTTTCTAAAGAAATCTACCTAAAAACAGTTCAAAGACGAAGCGACATGCTGATACTATTTTAAGAACTTTGTAAATATAACTCAAAACTGATTATTTTGATGAAGGCACATGCTGATACAGATACCGATTAGGCGAAAGCTGCTTGTTGGGAATTGACTTCCAACTTGGCCACAGGTGGTGCCACCTCCCAAGCTCCATAGCCATTGACATTATGTTGGACTGCAGTGTGTGTGTGTGTTATATCTGTCCCTCTCTGTTCTTTGTATTTTGTTACTCTGTATTCTGTGGTGTGCAATACAAGATGTCGAGTTTAGAATAGTGACCAGTGTGTGTTGTCTGTTTACACCCCTCTATCCCTCCACATTTGGTGCCGAAACACTCGGGAAGACTAAGGATTAACTTCTTCAACGGAATTGTATCTACAGACGAGCTTTCTACACTACAGGAAGCTCCACGACGAGGGAAAGAGGATACTCCACTACACCACCCCACGCCAGACGCTGAGATGCCACCATTAGCCTACACTGCACTCCCAGATAAGTCAACTTCAGTACGAAAGAAAATAGCATGTTGGAACAACTGATATTTCTTCATTATTATCATTTGGATTGATGAAGCTAATATAAGACTGCTATTACACGAACAGGAACTGCGTATTGCCAATCAAGAAGCACGCATCCTGTCCACTGTATTTGTTTATTATTATTATTAGCGAGATAGACATAACTGGCCCTCGCTATACAGAAACTGTATGCACGGATGTTGTATTATATTATGAAATGCCTGCATGAATTGTGCATGACTTATTAAGGAATCCAGTGTTCCTTTAATCTACAGTATTCAAGAGTAGTAGAATATCTTTCCTCCGCTGGACTTTGCATCTGTCACGCATGTGTAGTTCCGTTCATTCCGTGCGATCTGAGCGCACATGCCTACATCAACTCAACAGCGCCATCTATTAGCTAACGCGCCCTACCAGTCATTCTCCAGCGCACTCTGTTAACAAGGTCTTAAGACCTTCCACGGACCTAGCACGCCCTCTGTCAGCCCTTAAAGGTACCGGTACGGTACGGATCACCCCTACCCCCACCCCCGTAGGCTCACCGCTCACTACGTCATGTCTGGAGGGAGGCCTGTCAGTCAAGCTTAAGATTTATTGCACCCATTATGCCGACGGAACAAGAGACCGCTACTGCAGCAACTTTGCACAATCTGAAAAGGAAGAGGACACGTGAGAGAACAAATGCCACACGCTTCATTACAGCCATTAACAGCCTTACAGAAGACACAGCATTAGAAGACTTCACATTCCACCGCGATAGACTGCAGGAAACACTCACCAGCTTAACCCAACTGGACGATTGTATTCATGATTTATTATCTGACGCAGAATACAGTGCTGACATTACTGTATGTGACGAATATATTGATAATGCAAAGTGCGCCATACAGAAAGCTACTATTGGAGCGGACAAGAAGCTTTACTCTGTCACCTCTACCTTGTCCACAAACGAAGCTCCCACCACTCCCACTGCCTTGCCCACGTCACAACCAATTAAGTTACCCACCATAAAACTTAGCCCCTTCACGGGAGATATAGAAGAATGGTCTTGCTTTTGGGAGCAGTTCACTACTTCCATTGACCAGAATCCTACAGTATCGCAGGTCGACAAACACGTCTTTCTGAGAGGTTACTTAGAAGGGGAACCCAAGCATCTTGTCGACGGTATTGCTATCACAGCCGGCACTTATAACGACACAAAGAAAATTCTCATTTCCAAGTACGGAGATGAAAATAGAATTATCCAGGCGCACTTAGACTATCTGGAAAACATACCGCCGATACACTCCGCCACCCCCGAGTCCCTAAATCACACTTACGTTGAGTGCAACCGACGGATTCAAGCACTGCAGGCTCTGGGAGAAAATATTGCCAACTACGGTCGCGTGCTAGCCCCTAAGATACTCAAAGCGTTCCCAGATGATACCAGCCGACGTTGGATCATCCACACGCGGAGAGACAACGTTAGTGAAGGTGACATCATCAAACGCATGTGTTTTTTGAACGAAGAGGTTGATGGTGCCCTCATCAGTCAAAAGATTCGGGGGGAATCTTATCAGCACCCGGCTTCTATCTATCAGCACCCGGCTTCTGTCCCAGCAACAGCGGCGTTCCAGATTGACACTCACGCGAAGAAAGGGAAGAAGAGAGAGAAGGAAAGACTACAGCCATTCTGCGTCTTTTGTGAGGGAAGAGGACACTGTGCTCAAGATTGTACTAAGATAACCGGGACTGACGCTCGAACTCAGAAATTGAAACAATCATCGCGTTGTTTCCTCTGTCTTAAACGAGGCCATCACACAAAGGACTGTAGCAAGAAAGGGAGAGCTTCGTGTTCCCAGTGTGGAAGAGGTCACCATAGAGCGATTTGTAGCAACTTAAATCATTCCCCTGTCGCGAATTGCACAGAAACAACCGCCGTTGGTAAAATAAACGTCACTACTCCGGGATTTACCCATCTCCAGACTGCTAGAATATGGATCTCGGTACCAACGGGTTCGAGTAAGCTGACGAGGTGCGTTCTCGACGGAGGTAGTCAATCCAGTTTCGTCAAAAGTTCCTTGATCGAAGAACTGGGTCTGGAAGTCATTGGAGACGCATCATTAAAGATCCACGCGTTTGAAATACCATCCAACACATCACATTCACGTAGGTTCGTTCGCCTGAAGACGAGAGTATTTTGGGACAGTTCCCAAGTAACCTTGACGGCATTCGAAACCATCCACTCCTTTTCTCACCACCCAGCAGCACCACGAGATATCACGACAAACGGACATACGCGAAAACTGCAATTGGCTGACCCTACAGATGATTCAGCTGACCTTCCAATCGAGCTGTTAATCGGAGGGGATCAGTATTGGACAATCGTCAGTGACTCTGCCCCGATACGACTCTCCTCGTCAGTTGTGTTAATTCCATATAAATTTGGATGGATATTCACCGGAAACCGCTCAGGTGTATCAGCTATTAACACGGTTGTAAACTTCATCGATGCATGTCACTCCATGCCCTGTGACGACTCTCTTCGGCGTTTTTGGGATCTGGAGTCCGTTGGGATTGCAGCTGAACAAGACCGAGCAATGAGCGCTAAAGACACCTCACTTCTAACACAATTTCACGCATCTTACAGTATTGAGGACCAAAGAAGAGTCGTACGATTGCCACGCAAGGAAACTATGGAACTTGCCAACAACTATCACGTTACAGAAAAACGATTCCAATCACTGGAAACCCGATTCCGGAAGAACGAAGCCCTGAGACAAACATATACGAACCACATGATGGACTACATAAGGAAAGGCCACGTGGAACTAGCTCCAGAGGAAACCCGTAAGGATGAGTTTTATCTTCCTCATCACTTAGTAAAGAAAGAGAAACATGGAGCCATTAAATGGCGTATAGTTTTCGACGCATCGTCACACGAAGAAAACGCGCGCCCACTCAACGAGACCCTGGAAATGGGACCCAACCTACTCCCCGAACTGTTTGCAGTATTGTTGCGGTTCCGTTCATTCCCCTACGGTGTGATAGGAGACATCAGCCAAGCGTTTCTTCAGTTGTCCCTTCACGAAGAGGATAGGGACTTGACCAGATTCCTGTGGTACTGTGTTGTCGAAGATGAGAGTGGTGCTCAAGTGGCTTCCAACGAGCGAGCGATTTTCCGCTTCACAAGACTCCCATTCGGACTGACTTGCAGCCCATTTCTCCTTTCAGCTACACTGAGAGATACAAGCCACTAGAAACAGATCTTAGTTTCCTTTCGCGGCATCACTCATAGATAAAAATACATTCATGGACGACTTTATCGCAGGTGCCCGAGGAGAAAATGAAGCGATCGCACTCTACTATGAACTCACCTCTCTCATGAAGAAGATAAGTCCACCCATGTCGAAATGGGCCACGAGTTCCCAACAGCTGATCCAGATATGGAAGGCCGAAGGAAGAGAGATCAGCACGGAAACACACGTTCTTGGCGTTCCATGGAACACAGTAACAGACTCGCTCACTATAGATGTTACAGAAATCACGAGACTGAAGGACCACCCCGCTACGAAACGACACCTGCTCCAAGCGACTGCTAGTTTCTACGACCCATTGGGTTTAATGACGCCGGTATCAATACTGGGGAAAATCCTATTTCAGGACACATGGCATAGAGGACTAACATGGGATGAACTCATACCGCAGGACCTTGCCAGTCGCTGGCACAGCTGGACTTCAAGTCTATCCCAACTCTCGCAGATCACCGTCCCAAGATGGGTAGGAATTCCCGAACGCGACATCACATATGTCCATGTGTTCTGCGACGCTTCAGAGCGAGCGTATGGAGCTGTTTTGTATATACGATCTCTCTGCAATGGCACCACATTTGCCCACATGTTGTGCAGTAAAAGTAGACTTGCGCCAGTCAAGAAGGTGACACTACCACGTTTAGAGTTGCTAGCAGCGGTGATCGGCGTTTGACTCTTGTATTACTGCGCTAAGGCGCTGACCTTCGATACAAGCAGAGGGACCCTGTGGACGGACTCAAGAGTAACCCTAGGATGGATTCAGAATGATCCGAGTCGTTGGAAGACGTTCGTCTGCAACCGCGTGACCGAGATTCAATCCTCTACCACTCCGTCACGGTGGAGACATTGTCCAGGCAAGGACAATCCAGCAGATCACTTGTCACGAGGATTGACGGCAGAGAAGATCAAAACTCTTCAGGCCTGGTGGAAAGGACCATCATGGCT
Organism: Meconema thalassinum; assembly: GCA_946902985.2. Taxonomy (NCBI): domain Eukaryota; kingdom Metazoa; phylum Arthropoda; class Insecta; order Orthoptera; family Tettigoniidae; genus Meconema; species Meconema thalassinum. The sequence goes on from OX336400.1 coordinate 138,568,502, forward strand.
ATCTCTCGACCAATGCCATTGGCCCCTCAGCTCACCCTTCCCTACGTCCCTCCCTGAAGCAAGAACTCCTGCTCAGGATGTGCTCCAAATTGAATCACCAGACCCAGTAATTGAAGCTACCAGATACAGCTCCTATATCAAACTTCTTCGCGTAACCGCATGGGTTCTTCGCTTCGTACGCCTACTTAGACATGAGGACCAACCAATGGGGGAACTGACAGCAGAAGACATAAATGGAGCCCTCCGCTATTGGATAAAATCAATGCAAATGGAATGTTTCCCTGCCGAAATTGGAGCTCTCGAACGGAAGACCCCTCTGCCTGAGAAATCGAAGATCAAACGTTTCAATCCATTTCTCGACAATGGCATACTTCGTCTCGGTGGACGCCTACAATATGCTGCGGTTACACAGAGTGAACGGCATCCAATCATCATGGAAGGACGACATCATTTCACACAACTGCTGATAAGAGACAAGCACATACGGCTCCACCATCTCGGAGTACAGATTGTTCTCTCTGACCTCCGAAGCGCCTACTGAATCCTTGGTGCTCGCCGTGCCATCAAACAGGTCCTTCACCAATGTTTGCCCTGCAAGATGGTAAAAAAATGTTGGCGGCCAGCCAATAGAGGCTCCACTGCCCTCCGAACGAGTGACCCCGAGCAAGCCATTCGCTGTCACAGGTATCGACTTCGCGGGCCCGCTATACGTCAGGGCAGGAACATGAGCCAAAAAGTGTTACATCACCCTCTTTACGTGTGCCACTACACGGGCCCTACATTTGGAGTTGAGTGGTGATATGAGCGCCGGCAGAATCATGCAAGCACTACAGAGATTCGTCGGTAGGCGCGGTCTGCCACACCATTTATTCGGACAACGCCCAGACCTTTCACGCGGCTAACAAGGAACTGAGTGGCATTTGGGCTTCACGGTCTGCGGCGAAGACTCACCGCTATCTCTCCGAGCACGGTGTAACTTGGAAATTCATCGCCCCACGCGCGGCTTGGTGGGGAGGATGGTGGGAGAAGATGGTTGGATCGACGAAGCGGTGCCTACGGAAGGTACTTGGACGCTCCAGCAACGACGAAGAAGGACTTCAAACAGTGCTGGTCAGCATCGAAGCCGCACTGAACTCTAGACCCTTGACTCGCAATGGAGACACCGGCGATGTGTTGACTCCCGCACACTTCCTTGTGGGAGAGAAACTCACTACAGTTCCATCTGGGCCTGAACCACAAACGGGAGTTCCTGTTCGAGAATTCCGACTGCGTCAACAACTGGCAGACGACTTCTGGAAGCGCTGGAGTAAGGAGTACCTACTGTTGCTGCAGAGCTTCCATCAAGTCTAGCAGCCCAAGAAGAACTTCACGCTGAGGGTAGGTGATGTCGCGCTCCTTCCAAGTGACCTTCAGCCGAGACATCTCTGGAGAAAGGTCCGGATCCACGAGCTGCGTACTGGAAGCGACGGGATTGTAAGGACTGTAATCCTTTCCACAGCAGATGGAAAACAACTGGCCCGACCCGTTCAGCTGGTCGTGCCTCTAGAGGTAGACCAGGGTGGGGAGGATGTTGGGAATTGACTTCCAACTTGGCCACAGGTGGTGCTGTAACGTGTTTTTCTAGGGTATTTTACGCCACTGACATAAGTCGGTGTGAAGCCATTTAATATTTATTTACGCGGCAAATTGTTCAGCCAAGAGAAGTTTTCATGTAACTTATTATTATTATTAAGGTATTTTTTGGAGCATTTTTATAAGAGTATAAAGTATACAGATAGGTTTTCAATGTTATAGAAAACACTATCAAGCGAATTATTACGAACAGCATTATCGCGGAAAATTATATGATTACGGAATTTTTCGAAGTTTTGTCAGTTAGAGTTTGTTGAGAGAGATGAGTCACTAGGAATTCGGCTACAGGCTTATTCTTGTCGAGAAGCGTGACGCAAGTGGGGTTGCTGCATCAAGAATAGGCGAAATAGCCTGGACCGGTAATCGACATCATCGTCGCGCCGAGTGTAATGACCCGGAGGTGGGGAGTATTGCGTGGTGGCTCAGCCAATCAGTGGAGAGCGGGCGAGAAGAAGTCGGCACCAGAGAGGGGAGGTGAGGAGTGCATATATGGTTTGCTCGCCGAGGAGGCAAGGCGACTATCTTTGTAAAACTTGACCGTTGTGGTTGCACGTGTGGTTGGTACCGATGTGATCGGACCATAAATTATCATATCTACAAGTATATCTTCAACTGACGAAGAAGATGACGACGTCCAGAAGGCTGTGGGAAGCTCTCTTCAGCATCCAGTACGAGGGAAATGCTACGGCAATTTCCAATGGTAAGCGCGAATGACTCAGAACTACATAATCTCTCGTTTCTTTGATTCATATTCAGTATTTCAGTAACTTCATAGCTTGGGAATAATAGTAAAATCAGTAATTCATCCGACTCCGTTTCCACGTAATTCTCTAGCGGTAATATTCAAATCGCAACGCTCCAATTTCAATTTAAAATATGTTTTATTATTATTATTATTATTATTATTAATAATAATTTTGCCATACTTGTTTTATATAATAAATTTATTTCTTTTAACCATGCAATCTTTGCTTTCAGTAGGTAGCATTAGATATAGACCAAATTCCTTCTCCTGATACAATTGTTAGTTGGGTTAATGATCAAATCATACCACGATCTGAGTGAAAAGATTCTTGAAGGTGTTCTACCAGAGCTAGGTGTTGTTAAATATAAATTTAGATTTCAACATAGCATTGAGGTCTTGGCGCCCATTAATACAACATATCTTAGTCGGAGTAAACATTACATTTGTACGCACAACGTGCACTAAGGAAACAGTTGCACATGTACACCCCAACAGTGAGGGCTATAGAAACCGTTTCAGTGCCACCTCTCAAGCTCCATAGCCATTGACATTATGTTGGATTGCAGTGTGTGTGTGTTATATATGTCCCTCTCTGTTCTTTGTATTTTGTTACCCTGTATTCTGTGGTGTGCAATACAAGATGGCGAGTTTAGAATAGTGACCAGTGTGTGTTGTCTGTTTACACCCCTCTATCCCTCCACACTGCTTATGGGAGCTACCGGTCCATGGCGTTCTCCCCCCTCTGTTAGAGGAGCCAATTCATTAAAGAGGGCACGCACTCCCAGCTGGCGCTAACAATGGACCTTATTTGTTTCAGTAATAAACAAATTAATATGGTTCAATTTTGCTGTAGAAAACTAAGCTGGAACTCGCTCAGGTAGTGTTCGGAACTGATGGGACTCGCTCAGGTAGTGTTCGGAACTGATGGGACTCGCTCAGGTAGTGTTCGGAACTGATGGAACTCGCTCAGGTAGTGTTCGGAACTGATGGGACTCGCTCAGGTAGTGTACAGATTGCTAACTCCACTAAAGAATTTGGAACTGGTGGGAATCGGAACTCATGGGAGGACACGGTCTTCTTGGCCCTATCTTGTCTAGGTCCGTTCATTAGAAAATTCTATTTGTCAGTCTGTTGCCATCCATTTTCAGGAGGTGTCTATTAGAACTGTATTCTCCTCTTCTTCTTCATCAGTTCAACCACGTCTTAAGTTTTCTGGTACAAATATATAATTTATTGTTTATTGTTGGTATTCTGCCCAAAGGCAGGTCCGAGCCTCCGAAGAGGCTATCCTCAGCCGGAGTTTACGTGCGGTAGGGTGGCCAGGGTCTTTCCGCTCCTCCTTTCCACGCCAACATCGCGTCGTTCCACTGAACCGGCATTCCATCCAAGGTCCAACCACGCCCAGTGTTGCTTAACTGCGGAGTTCTCATGTGATCCGGTGTTTCAACACGGCCAGGTCGTGGGCAATATATATTAATTTTAAAAATAATATATTATAGCCGGCCCCGTGGTATTGGGATAGCACGCCTGCCTCTCACCCGGAGCCCTGGGTTCGATTCTCGGCTCCGTCAGGGATTTTGGAAACTGACGTGAAGGCTGTAACGAGGTGCACTCAGCCTCGTAGGCCTAAGGATAATTGAGTAGATGTCTGACAGTGAGGCCAAGATTAACGGTTGAGGGGACCCGACGCGCTGACTACGCGTTACCCCAATATCTGCAGATCAAATGGCTGGGCAGCGGTCGCTTGGTAGGCCTAGGCCTTTATGGGCTGTAGTGCCAGAGGTTATAATATAGGTTGGTTGGTTGGTTCCTCAGTTTAGGGGCTGTGACAACGCGGTCATGTAACCCCGTATACTTTGGGTGTGTGTAGAATATGTCTGATAACCGGTGTTAATTTTGATGACTGTATTAGTGTGCGTATCTGTTTTAATTCAAGCAAGGACTGCAGAAAGGAATTTTTCAAGTAGTTCCTACTTTTGCCGCCAAATGCCACCGTCAGCGACCAACTATTTCAGAACTTAGTTACCAGATGCCACCGCAGTCGGCTCTTGACGACGAACGTAGGGACCTAAGAACGTTAGTCAAATATTTAACCTATATATAATTTAGCTTCACACAGGTGTAATTAGTGGAAGGTTACTTAACATGCCATAAATCTATGACATGGGACCGCCGGCTTTACTTCCCCTCCGAAGGAAGGCATACAGTGGGATTTTTAACGTTCTTAAAAAATCCGACGACTTCGGCCGGGTTTGAACACGCGATCTTGGGCATAGAATTCGAGTTAACAAGTTAGTAGTGGTTTATCAACTAACCAAGAGCACATATAATAAGAAGTGTCTCTCCCGAAAGACTAAACGTCGTAGCACAATTATTTGTCTAGATATTTCTGTTTAAGTAAAATGTAAAATTTCTTCTCATTTAGGATACTTAAATTTTAATAGAAGATTGCCTCCTGTGAGGATTGAACTCACGACCCCTGGTTTACAAGACCAGCGCTCTGCCACTGAGCTAAAGAGGCTGTTGGTGTTGAATAGTGAAGACTGTGAATGGGAGCGGAATTGCGTAGCGCGGTTTCTCCCCACTAGTGCCTCGCTATTTCCGTCACAGTTCCTCTTGTCACACCAGTCTAGTCAACTGAACGGCGTGGCGTGGGCCTTAGGTTATATGTATGATAATTTCTAGGTTTTCGTGGCTAGTGGACCGTGCAGTTATTGTGCAGCTCTGAGAAGCAAATGAGAAATTATGTAAATATTCAATTGATTTAAAACTATTAATATTTTCTTTTTCTTCTTCTTCTTCTTCTTCTTAGTCGTTTACCCTCCAGGTTGGTGGAACCCACGGACTCAGCGAGGGAACTCACCACTACCGTCTCTACGGGCAGTGTCCTAGAGCTGGGAACATCTAATAGGAGTGGATACAACTGGTGAGGTGTGATAGGCACCTCGCCCAGGCGGCCTCACCTGCAAAGCGAACAGGGGCCTCATGAGGGAAGGTAATGGATGGTCAGGATGGAAAGGCAAGAAAGAGGGAAGGAGGCGACCGTGGCCTTGAAGAAAGTACCATCCCGGCATTTGCCCGAAGACGAAGTGGGAAGCTACGGAAAACCACTTCGAGGATGGCTGAGGTGGGAATCGAACCCCCTCTACTCATTTGGAACACCCGAGGCTGAGTAGACCACGTGCCAGTCCTCATATCACTTTTCAAAGTTCGTGGCAGAGCCGGGAATCGAACCCAGGACCTCCGGGGCGGCAGCTAACCATGCTGACCGCTACGCTACGGAGGCGACTAAAACTATTAATATGATTAGCGTTTAGAGCCTCCTTGGATTAGGCGGCAGCACGCCGGCCTCTCACCACTGTGTCCGTGGTTCAAGTCCCAGTCACTCCATGTGAGATTTGTGCTGGATAAAGCGGAGGCAGACAGGTTTCTCTCCGGGTACTCCGGTTTTCCCTGTCAATAGTTCATTCCAGCAACACTCTCCACTTATATTTCAATTCATCTGTCATTCACAAATCATTGCCCCAGAGGAGTGCGACAGGCTTCGGCAGCCGCCACTGTTCAAATCCTTGCCGTTAGATGGGGGCTTCATTCATTCCATTCCTGACCCGGTCGGTCGACTGGAAGCAGGCTGTGGATTTTCAGCGTTTATCATCCCAGCTAGGCTTTAGCCCTATCGAAGGACTCTGCGAGAGATCATTCTTCTACCGTCGCTAAGTCGGTGTAACTCAGCTGAACATACTTTGTCAGCTGATACAACTTGGGACGGTGACAGGCCGATCGCCCAGTGACCGCTAACTTGGTTCTACAGTAGAGTGTCGAAAATCCGAACTAATTGGGACTGTGGGGAGTTCGGATTTCCGATTTGTACGGATTATCGAACATAACCTAGAAATTCCTAGTTACACTAAACATGTTAAGATAAATAACAAGTAGTTCCGTGAAGAAGTATACAGCCTATTTTCATAAATCCCACTTATGTTAATTGCCTCTATCTACATACACAATTTCAGTTTGAATGCTGTAATAGATTCGTAGATATTGAGAACCGACAAAATATTTCGGATGGTCGCCATGTTGGATTTTATATATGTAGGTCCTAGAGTTATGTACTGTTACATGAAGATTATTGTGTACGTGTAGCATTCAAACTTCAATCGCATGATTAGGACACAAGAAGTATCAAGGAGATTTTAAAATTTCGCACAGCTGCCATCTTGTGGTTGTGGAGAAAAATTGAAGTAAATTAGATGCCAGTGGATTAACATTCGTATAAGGATTTACTGTACCAAGTTTCACTGCACTACGATGGTTAAATTGTGAGAAACGTTCATGTGAATATTTATACTTCGCATCGCCGCCATGTTGGATTTGTGATCACCAGGTTATTTAAAGTCCTATAGGTGAACTTAAGTTCATAGCACCTATGAACATTAAAAAATTCAGTTTGATTGCTATAATAGATTCGTAGATATTCCGAGCAGTCTAAATATTTCGGATGGTCGCCATGTTGGATTGTTAAATGTATCGGCCATAGAGTCATGTACAATTAATGGAAAATTATTGCGTAGGTTCATTATTCATACTTTCACATCGATCCCATGATTACGACACAAGAAATAAAAACTTAATTTTAAAATTCGCAAAGCCGCCATCTTGAGGTTATGTAAACAATTGAACTAAATTAGATACCAGTGTATTACAATGTGTATAAACATTTCCTGTCCCAGATTTCATTGCGGTTGGAACATTAAATCGCGAGAAAGGTCTATTTAAAATTTTCAAATTCGCTTGGCCGCCATGTTCGTTTTGTAGTTAACCGGTTTTTGAAAGTCTTATAGATGAACTTTCAGTTGTGCCCTTTATCTCCGTACAAAATGTCAGGGTGATACCGGTAATAGTTTCAGAGATATTAAATGCCAGTGAAATATTTTGCACATCCGCCATATTGTGGTTATGTAAACAATTGAACGGAGATAGATGCCGCTGCATTACAATGTATATAAACATATACTGTACCAAGTTTTATTGCGTTTGGTTGGCTAAATCGCGAGAAACGGCTATTTATATGTCGCAAATTCGCGTGGCCGCCATGTTAGTTTTGTAGTTACCAGTTTATCAAAAGTCACATCGGTCAACTTCTATTAGTTCCCTTTATGACCGTAAAAAATTCCAGGGTGATATCGGGAATAGTTTCGGAGATATTGAATGCTGGTGAAATATTTCGCACAGCCGCCATGTTGGATTGGTGAGACGTTACAAAATTTGAAGGGCACGGTCGGGGTCATCCGGAATAGTGCTATGAACTTACAGAGTTTCATTGAAATCGCTCTTGCCGTTTAGAAGTTATTAGGGACACACGCACACTCCTCACGCACACTCCTCACACACTCACACTCGGACAAAAGATGATCTCATAAGCCTATTTTTTCAAAATTGAAAATAGGCTAAAAATAAACACTTTATGTTCGACGATGTCAAAATGTAAATAGTGTACGTCAGAAAACAGTATCATAATGATGGTCATTATAGTACTGTTTTTCATTATGAGACAGTTTCTCCGGTTCCGTCCCATGAGTTCCAAACGCTTATTCATGCCTGAGTAAATAAGCTAATGAGTCCCACTACTAAGTAGTTCCGAATGTCTCTGGAAAGCCCAGCTGTCAGTTCTTAGGTTTGACCGGCTAATAATAGTAAACATGGATTTTGAGGTTGGAGCTATCAAAGCCATAGAAGAAGTGTATGGCTGTTTTTTCCACTTAAACCAAAGTACATGGGTTGGTTTTTTAGTTTTGGCACCTTAGTTATAACTGGATTAATAACTCACTTAGATGGTTCCAAGTTTCACAGGCCCTCGATGTAGTCCCCACCGTTGCGTACAACGTGATCCCAGCGATGCGGAAGTCGTTGGATCCCGTTGGCACTGCCCAATCTATTGATGGTACGAAGAGAGCGCTCGACAGCCTGCTTAACGTCTTCAATGGTACGGAAGCGCTGCCATACTGTTCCCCGAGGGCAACCCGTTAATGCGGCGTACTATTGTTCGTTTCTGCAAGACCATCTCCGAGGAGCTCTGAGAAGGAAACGGCGCCACCAAATGGTTACACCGCCCATCGTTCTGCATGACAATGCTAGGGCACACACAGCAGGCGTTGTGTCGGCATTGTTGGATCGCTGGGGCTGGGAGGTCCTCTATCACCCCCCCCCCCCCCATATTCTCCCGACATCAGTCCCTGCGACTATGATCTCATCCCGAAGATGAAGATGACAATGACGTTAAGCTGGCTGCCGAGCGCTCTCTTCGTACCATCAATAGATTGGGCAGTGCCAACGGGATACAACGACTTCCGCATCGCCGGGAACACGTTGTACGCAACGGTGGGGACTACATCGAGGGCCTGTGAAACTTGGAACCATCTAAGTGAGTTATTAATCCAGTTATAACTAAGGTGCCAAAACTTAAAAAAAAAAAAAAAAAAAAAAACATGCATTTGGAGAAAAGTGCAAGAAATTGGGCTTTCGGGTATGTATAAAACTATTTTATTTAAACACAAATTGTGCTAAATGTTCCGGCATAACTCAACAAAATGACAGCGTTTCGCCCCGGTGTGCTATTGGGCTCTTCAGTTGGTTAAAGCACACCTCACCAAGACACTGTCTAGTACACACTGGGAAGGCCATTGCAAGACGTATTTGATACATATGTATCCGCGTCACGAGCAAAGCCAGTGCACTATGGGAGTCGAAACTCCACTCCAAAGCACACCGGGGCGAAACGCTGTCATTTTGTTGAGTCATGCCGGAACATTTAGCACAATTTGTGTTTAAATATATAATGGCTCAAAGGACAATACATATATATATTCTTTTGAAAATTATATAAGTATAAAACTAGCCAGGAAATCAGAACCACCATCAGGCAGTGTGCTGCACTTCAATTCCTCAAACCAGAAAAAGTAGAAGCGGTTGCGTACATATTCATAGCACGGCCCCGGGCAATGAAAAGTTAATCGAGTTTTTTGATTACTTTGTCGAGCATATTCCGATTGAAATGTGGAATTGCCATGGGATGAGGCATAGAACGAATAACTCTGTAGAAGGTTGGATCTATAAGCTGAATTTGAAATGCGGAAAGACGTAGTCTACTGCATGAGTTTTTAGATGATGTGCCACTACATGTGCGTCAAAACATGTGGTATCAGCACGATGGTGCACCACCTCATTTTCCATTGCGCTCCGAGATCATATGCACCACAGAATTGTGCAACAGTGGATAGGTCGTGGTGGCCCGATTGCTTGGCCTACACGTTCACCTGACTTGACACAGCTAGACAACTACCTGTGGGGTGACATGCAAACCTTGATTTACGAGACCCCTGTGGAATCCAAAGAAGATCTACTGGTGCGGGTTAATGCTGTGGTGGATGTTGGAGGTCCAGGCATTTGTGGTCGTGTGTACCATAACATGGTACGGAGGTATCCTGTCTGTGTTGACATCGGTGGTCGTCACATCGAGCCCCACCTGTAATTGGACCCAGACGACAAGCAGGGCAAAGCGCACAAAATGCGGGAGTTGTAAACGTGTACTGTGGTGGTTTTTTTCGGGTAGCGGGAACAAGGTACGTTTCCGGACACAAGTTCCTATGCTAAACTCAACCGTCTTGGTCCATACTAGCGGCTTCGGTGGTGTAGTCGGTAGCATGCTGAGCTTCAATGCCCAAGATCGCGGGTTCAAACCCAGCCGAAGCCGTCGGATTTTTTAAGGGCGTTAAAAATCCCTCAGAATGCCTTCCTTCGGAGGGGAAGTAAAGCCGGCGGTCCCTTGTCATAGATTTATGGCATGTTAAAGAACCTTCCGTCGCCTCCGTAGCGTAGCGGTCAGCATGGTTAGCTGCCGCCCCGGAGGTCCTGGGTTCGATTCCCGGCTCTCCCACGAAATTTGAAAAGTGGTACTGTACCCTTTTACCTACCAATACCTGTTGAATCCCTGGATAGCAGCTGGATCGTAGAACCTGAAAATGCCCCGGCTCTAAAGACCCCCCAAGTTCTACCAACAGACACAGGGATAATAGGGCCACTCGAATACCTAACAGGATGTATTAAGACTGACCAAGGCTCAGAATAAGAAAAGACTAGCTCAAAACACGAGAATTCTTCAAAAGGAAGAAAGAATCTCAAAGGTGTGGTAAACACTAAAATACCTAGCGATGGCCCCCTTAATACACCCTTCCATCACCTCTATAAAGCATCACGCAATAATTAAAACCAAGTAGTAAAGTGATTTATTGTAAGAATAAACAAGACAGAAGAATATCAATTTCGTCGATACCACGACCAATCAAAAAAAAATCTCATTGATTATATTGGATTATCTTCCAGAAAAAAAAAATATATATTATCCATTATCACAACTAACTTTTAGCTGATTAAAATATAAGGCATATTAATAATAATGATGATCAATCCCATAGGGTAAGCATTCACAAAAAGAGAAATATTATAAGACTTGAATACATTAAATTAATTTCGGTTCCTTAACGGAAATAACATCTTATACAAAAATATCCTGGTTATAATTACTAATCCTACACGACATCTTCAGAAACTTTATATGTTCTTGTTATTGAATGAAGAAATTCATATGGCCTATTTACAGAATATAATTTACACAAAATTCCAGAATAATTTCAATTATTCTCTTCCTACTGACTTGAAGTCACGACATTCCTTTCTGTTTAATATTATTTCAATTCTTGTTTTAGGGAAATTCTGCCGAACAGTTAAGCTAAGCAAAAATTAATTGTAAAGTCAGTCTTAAATAGTTATCGGTTTCCTTTTTAAACATACATCTTATGACAAAATTGTTATATTAGTTTTACTGGAAATATTTAACCGAATATCCACTCAAGATTCCCAACAATACTGCTCGGAAAAATATTAATCTTCACACAGGCATTTTCACGATAACAGCGGTAAAGTTCACAATGACCAATTATTAACCATACTAGGTTAAAACAACACCTCTCTGGGTTAAAACCCCAATCAATCTAATCCTGATTGGCACACCTAGCTCAATCCTCAACAAGAAAAATATGCTTTACAAAGCATTGCATCAATATATTTAAACACAAAGACATTACTCATAGTACATGCCTCTCTAAAGACCAATATGCACCTATAATAGGAGCCTTACTGTTATAAATCCACAATTATGCAAATCAGCTGTTTATGGTAAAAATCCTGAACTCGAAAAATATGATCCCGTAACAGATTACCAACAAAGCCCAGTGGATTTCAGAAATATTCCACTTAACTTTAAAAACTTGCCTTACATTGATTTATTACAAGATCCATAATTCTTAAACGTATGACTTATAGTAAGTTGTCCCTGGGATTATCCTCGCAATTTTGGATGTCGTTCAAATACCCTCTTAATAGAAAAAACTATTGCACTAAAGGCAATGATATCAATTTAATCCATTGTTAACTTCAAAAAAAAATATATATATATAAACTGTATATAACGCTGCCCAACCACACAAACTGAGGTTGTAAAGAGGTCTATAAAAATAAATTCAATCTCAAAATAAGATCCTCCCTGAATTTCCCGAACGCGAAAATGTCGATGGATTAGACCTACAGCATGGATCTAGGTTAGCAACAAAGGCTAAGCGACTAATGACCCATTAGGCAATCCATTTCGAAAATCACGCTCAGAAAACACAAGTTAAATCTGTTATTAAAAAAAAACTGAAGAAAATATAGTCCAAGGACCCGAAGTAACATTTAGAATAACTGGGTCCGAAAACTTCCTAATATCTTAATCAAAATACGAAAAGGAAAATTCCCCTCTAAAGAATACGATAATCCAAGCGAAAGTGCTTAAAGAACAATGCACTAGAATATGAAAACTCAACCAACGTTCTCAAAAGAAAGTTGTGTTACTAAAAATGTTCTTACACAAGAAAAACTGTAAATCTTCCTCCTACATTTGCTTCTCGACAAATAAGAATGAGCATATTAGTTTAAATACTGTAAAATACTACTGAAATTATTAATTTATTCATCAAAATTACACAAAGGATGCACTCATTTTTATGAGTCAAAATCCTGGCATCATAGAAGGTCAGTTTCGAAATAAACATCGAACCTGCACTTTCTACTGAACCATTTAAACTACAAAATCAAATATGGCAAAGTGGTATTTCTAAATGTCCACGCTACACTACTGTAACAAGTTGAAGTGATCAGTACCTTTGGCGAATCTAGATGAGGAAAAAAGGATATCGTTGGCCATAATCAGCTCCGGACCAACAGAAAATATGCTGGACTTCAACTGGGTTTCCGTAGAACGAACCAAAGTCCTCCCAGGCTCGAGCAACACCCGGTCGGTCGAAATAGTTCCAACATATCCTGGCGATATCTTCCCATACATATTCGAACACCAACGGAAGGACCGCACACAGTTTATCAACTCGTCACGACGCGAAAGTGAACTCGAACCGTCACTAACAAGTTCCAATGTGAGAACGCGCGTATGAACAAGTTCACGAGGGTCGACGCGGCCCCTCTTGACCCGAGAGTCGCGTGCACACTTCATGCTAAATGAAAGTTGCCTTCGACAAGTCCCCGCTGTACCCTGCTAATGCAGTATTCTTAAATCAATTTAGCCTACCATCGTAGTGGATATAAGCTTCATATTGTCCCTTCCCCTTGACACCTTGCTTGAGAATGTACTCTTTTCAAAAAGTATAATCACAGTGAAGAGTGAATCAAATCTAGGCTGCATTTCCACGACGGTTTATATGCAGAGTTTCGTGACACATCACGGCTGAGCTCGCTGTCGTGATTATAAAAGTATCCATCCGCATGGCCCGTTAGTTGCTGTAGACACACAGTCACAGAGGTAAATTATTACATGTTTAAGACCATGTCTGAGCCCTATTAAACACGTTTCTACTTCACGTAGAATGCTCAACGAACTAGAATACACTTCAGCACGGTCACACGTTTTTACAACTCCCGTTAGCTGGCGATTTTACTTTCACTGATTTCCAGCTCAACCCTCTGCGCTGTCAAGTTCTATATACATTGAGCTCTGCACGAGGTCGCCTGAGTCTCACATCTGCTTCCCCCACCACCACACACACGGCATGACTCGATACGAAATATATCGCAGTCGAAACGTGATCAGCAGTGAGTTAACATATCATCTTCTGTTCTTCATACTTTCTTAATAATGGCTTTCTTAATAATGGCTTTCTGCCATGGAAATATACATATAGACACATGTATCTGCTTACATAAAGCGCTAAATATGCATTAATTTGTATTAATCACTCTCAGGTGAATCGATCGATATGGTGTTAGACACAGTCAACATGGTTATTATCGATGAGCTTCGGATTTCTCGTCGGAAACACGAGCTCTGCCGATCTCTTTCATGATAGCATGGCTTTTCCTTGCTGCAGACCAGCTGTTATGATCGACTTCAGAGGCAAGTTAGGAAGTTACAGGGTGTTCCCAAAATACTGTAACCATGTCTGTACTTAAGCCCTTTTATGAATAATGGTGCATTTTCCCTTTGATACCTTAAATAAAAGTCTCCTCAACTTTTATTTACACCATTCCAGGTAATCTCAGCATATGTAGCATTATTCAGTCAACACTCAGTCTATCTTCTTCACATATCTTTTCAGGTTCTTTGCATTGAAACGACCTATCATTTCTCTTTCATTTAGGCTTACTACTTCATAACAATTATTTCCGAACGACCTAGCAATCTTATAGGGTCCGTGGAAGACATAGGAAAACTTGGTGAATTGCTTCTTAGCCACATCTGCTTTCGTCGGTTTCTTGACGAGAATCATCTCGCCTACTCTCATCGGTGGCCGATATCTTTTATTTCTGATTCGTTTATGCCGCTTCTCGGCTGCATCCATCAAGCTTTCTCTAGCTGAATTAATTCTTTCTTGGACTGTAGGCTCCCTGTCCTTAGGTAGAAATCTCACGATCTCTGTCCAGGCTCTTTCTGGCCTCTTATTATGGTGAACAACCATAGGTATATCTGATAAGCTCTCATGGAATGTGGAATTCATGCATCTTTCCATGAGTGGGATGAACTTCACCCAGCTCGCATGATCCTCAGGACAGTAAATTCTCGCGAACTTGCTAATTTCTGCCATAACCCGTGATCTAGGATTTCCATTCTAGGGATATCTCTATTAATTTCGTTTCCATCCATTTCCTCCATCACTACATCCTCTATACTTTCTTCCTTGAATCTTATTATTCCTTTGTCCATGTCGATGATTGCTCTAGCTTGAGTAATAAAATCGATGCCTAGTATGACGTCAAAATTAATATTCTTAACGACTATGAAAACATGTTCATAACTTCTCTCATTGATCCAGAATTTCATTAGAATCTGCACTTTGCATTTCATAGTTTTATCCTTAAATATCCCACGAATTTTTGTTGGAGATGCTGGAAGAATGGTAAATTGATTTTCTGGTTTCAATCTTTCAAAACAGTCCTCGTCAACTATTGAGATCATAGCACCTGTGTCCATCAAGGCTTTACAATGTTGTAGACCAATTAGTATATCAATAACGGGAAGTTCAACTATCCTTCCTCTCGGTTTCGTTTCTGGTTCAAATAGAAGGTCTTCGTCAGTAGCTTCAAATATTTCAAAAATCGTGATATCAGAGGAATGCGTGGCAACGTCAGTTATTAATTTCGCCCGGAAATTGGCGTTTTTTTTTCTCGATCCGGAGCTCTTTCTGAACTCCGACCTTCTCTGCTAGTACTGGGTTGTGACTTATCTAGATTTTCATCCTTTCTTTCCTTCGATTTTCTTCGTCCAACCTCCGTGGACTTATCTCGCCCTCTCTTGAGCCTCTCCTGTTGCACTTTTTTATCGGACGCCTCCGTTCGATAATTGTTGTATCTCGAGTACCCTTGATTTTGTCTGTTATCTCTATTGTCTCGGGTATCTCTATCATTCCTATTATATCTGTTATCTCTATTGTCTCGGGTATCTCTATCATTCCTATTGGATCTGTTATCTCTATTGTCTCGGGTATCTCTATCATTCCTATTGTATCTGTTATCTCGATTATTTTGATCATATCTGTAATTCCTATCATAAGGCGTTTCTCGATGATCATTCCGGTCTCGATCATTATCTCTTCGATAAAAATTTCTCTCCTCGTAGCGACGTTGCCAAGGCCTCTCCTGGGCGTCCCTACGTTGGTTTTCCCATCTCCTCTCTTCCTGATGGGTATTTCTAATAGGACCTATTCTATCATCTCTTCTTTGTTCGAAACGATCCGTCTGCTGTGTACGGTTCATCATTACCGCGTTTACAACTTTCGATTCCTGTCTGGCATTTTTGACTATAGTAGGTTGCGTCATCATACTCATATGATCTAATCGACGTAACAGGTCATCTAACGACGTTAAAGACGATACTCCGGAGGAAATAATTGATTTCCTTACTTCCGCAGGCAATTGACGTGAGATAGCTTCAAGGAGTTCTTCCTGTGTTAACGGCGGCTGAAGAAAACGGAGTTTTGCTAACTGACACGCAAAGTATTCAGCGTAGCTGGTTGGTCCTGTACTGGAGTACTTGCGTGAATAGACTTCTGATCTCACATTCTGTTGGACCTCGATCGACCAAAATCTTTGTATGAAGGCTTCCGAAAACTGCTCAAAGTTGTCAAATGTGTAACGAAAAGCCCTGAACCATTGTAACGGAGCATCGGTGAGAAACCTTTCCACCATACGTAGCTCACGCTCACGTGGCACATGTGACTCCAAAAAGTAATCTCTTAATGTCCTGACAAATTCGATTGGTGTCATTCCATCCAAATTGCTAAACTTCCTAGGTTTGTCATCAAAATTTCGTATTATGGTTACATTCGGTGTCCTTTCCGATGATTTCGAAGTATAATCACCCACGCCTACGTTGGGGTTCGGAGAACTAAAAGTTTCCCTGCTTGTTCGAATGGGACTCGAATGTTCCATTTGACTGAGCCGAACGTTGGGTTCGTTGTTGGAAGATTCCTGTATCATCCTTTCCCTACCATCAGGTACTATCACTTCAAGTTGTTCAACTAGAACTCGAAAATCGGACTGTAAAAGTGATCGCAATTGATCTTTTAGAGTATCTAAATTGATATGCCCCTCTAGATTAATTTGCTCGAGACCCTTTCTAATTTCATTAATCTCGGAAGTTTTCTTCTCCCTGACCTCATTTAACTCTATCTTACTTTGGTCGACTTTAGTTTCAACACTGTTAATACGCTTCTCTAAATCGGATATGTTATTAACCTGAGTATTTTGAATTCCATCCATTCTTTTGCTTAGATCTTCCCTAACATTTATTATGTCTTTGCTATTAGTTGCAAGACCAGTGGCAAGTTTAGATTCTAACTTAGATTTCTCAACTTTAAAACATTCCTCATTAATTTTCATAATATCTTGACGAAATGTTACAATATTATCACTTATGATCCCTTTCAAATCGATGTCAAAATCATCCCTGAGAAGTTTCGTATGATCAGTGACTTGAGCTCGGAGTGTCCCCATTTCACATTTCAACTGTTCCAGGCTATTCTGGGTCTGATTAGTGTCATGGGAAAACTGCAGCTGAAGTGTTTCTAATTTTTTTTTACTGAGCTTCACACTCTTTTCAAAGTCTAGTCTAATCTCAACTTGAAATTCTTTATTAGATTTTTCTAGCTCCATTAACTTAACCTCCGTCTGATTTTGACTAGATTCGATTTTTCGGACCTCTAGCTCCATTTTATTTTGACTGGATTCTATTAATCCCACATCTGTTCTTAAATCATTGATTTGGGATTGCATAATCCTTACATTAGAGTTTACATCCTTTACAGTTTCCTCAATTCCCCTTTGACTAGTCTGAATATTGTTAAGATCTGTTTGGATTGATGTTTGACTGGTTTGCATATTGTTAAGATCTGTTTGGATTGATGTTTGACTAGTTTGCATTGATGTCTGACTATTTTGGATTCTTTCTTGGGCAACCTGTACCAATCCAACATTAGCCCGTAATGTACTGATATCTAGTTGAGTTTTTCTATTATCATCCTGGATATCTTCGATATTAGATTCTACACTGGTAACCTTCTTTTCTACCCTTTTAGAACTGTCATTGATAGCCTTCAAGGAGGATTGCATAGTATCAATTTCCCCCCTGATACCTTCAGCAACTGCACCCTGCACAGTTTCAGACATATGGTCTAATGCAGATCTAGTTTGGACCTTAATATTTTCAATGTCCTGATTCAAATTATCCATTTTATGTTGAAGAATTTCAAACATCTTCTTAACGTCACCAACAGTCACCATATTACCTTCAGACATGCTTCACTACTCTTCACAAGAAATAAGAATACCACACCAACAAAGCACAGCGAGAACATCTACAAACAACCACCATTTACCATATATGCTCATTCTTATTGTCTGGCGTTACCTTAAAATAAACTTATGTCTAAACACAAAGTGCCCCATTTCATTTGGGATCGACCATATACAAGTGCGTGTTGGTTTATATCGGTGAAGGTCTGTGATTCTACCATTACTTAAATTTTAAATTTACTACAAATACTTCTATTTTTAATGATGTCAGCAATGATCATCAGCCGGAAACAAGTAGAACAAATTATTAACAAAGCGTGTGGCACCACTCCAATACATAAAATAAAATAAAAATTAATAATGGTTGCAATACCACTTGTGGGTCAAGTAGCTCGAGTATCCTCGTAATTGCTTTGTTCCATAGGAATTCCAATAGTTCGTGCCAAAATATTGGTTCACCATTATTTTATCGCCTTGATTCATAGTCACACAAGAAACACGGTGTTCCAATTCGCGATCTGTGTTACATGATCATAAAACTAATTTCCACTTTGTACTTTCAGTTTCAATTTTGGCAGAATTATGGCATTCAACTCCCTGGTATTCCAGTTTTTCGAAGCCCCTGAGCTGGGCGCCACCTAATGTACCCTTTTACCTACCAATACCTGTTGAATCCCTGGATAGCAGCTGGATCGTAGAACCTGAAAATGCCCCGGCTCTAAAGACCCCCCAAGTTCTACCAACAGACACAGGGATAATAGGGCCACTCGAATACCTAACAGGATGTATTAAGACTGACCAAGGCTCAGAAAAAGAAAAGACTAGCTCAAAACACGAGAATTCTTCAAAAGGAAGAAAGAATCTCAAAGGTGTGGTAAACACTAAAATACCTAGCGATGGCCCCCTTAATACACCCTTCCATCACCTCTATAAAGCATCACGCAATAATTAAAACCAAGTAGTAAAGTGATTTATTGTAAGAATAAACAAGACAGAAGAATATCAATTTCGTCGATACCACGACCAATCAAAAAAAAAATCTCATTGATTATATTGGATTATCTTCCAGAAAAAAAAAATATATATTATCCATTATCACAACTAACTTTTAGCTGATTAAAATATAAGGCATATTAATAATAATGATGATCAATCCCATAGGGTAAGCATTCACAAAAAGAGAAATATTATAAGACTTGAATACATTAAATTAATTTCGGTTCCTTAACGGAAATAACATCTTATACAAAAATATCCTGGTTATAATTACTAATCCTACACGACATCTTCAGAAACTTTATATGTTCTTGTTATTGAATGAAGAAATTCATATGGCCTATTTACAGAATATAATTTACACAAAATTCCAGAATAATTTCAATTATTCTCTTCCTACTGACTTGAAGTCACGACATTCCTTTCTGTTTAATATTATTTCAATTCTTGTTTTAGGGAAATTCTGCCGAACAGTTAAGCTAAGCAAAAATTAATTGTAAAGTCAGTCTTAAATAGTTATCGGTTTCCTTTTTAAACATACATCTTATGACAAAATTGTTATATTAGTTTTACTGGAAATATTTAACCGAATATCCACTCAAGATTCCCAACAATACTGCTCGGAAAAATATTAATCTTCACACAGGCATTTTCACGATAACAGCGGTAAAGTTCACAATGACCAATTATTAACCATACTAGGTTAAAACAACACCTCTCTGGGTTAAAACCCCAATCAATCTAATCCTGATTGGCACACCTAGCTCAATCCTCAACAAGAAAAATATGCTTTACAAAGCATTGCATCAATATATTTAAACACAAAGACATTACTCATAGTACATGCCTCTCTAAAGACCAATATGCACCTATAATAGGAGCCTTACTGTTATAAATCCACAATTATGCAAATCAGCTGTTTATGGTAAAAATCCTGAACTCGAAAAATATGATCCCGTAACAGATTACCAACAAAGCCCAGTGGATTTCAGAAATATTCCACTTAACTTTAAAAACTTGCCTTACATTGATTTATTACAAGATCCATAATTCTTAAACGTATGACTTATAGTAAGTTGTCCCTGGGATTATCCTCGCAATTTTGGATGTCGTTCAAATACCCTCTTAATAGAAAAAACTATTGCACTAAAGGCAATGATATCAATTTAATCCATTGTTAACTTCAAAAAAAAAATATATATATATAAACTGTATATAACGCTGCCCAACCACACAAACTGAGGTTGTAAAGAGGTCTATAAAAATAAATTCAATCTCAAAATAAGATCCTCCCTGAATTTCCCGAACGCGAAAATGTCGATGGATTAGACCTACAGCATGGATCTAGGTTAGCAACAAAGGCTAAGCGACTAATGACCCATTAGGCAATCCATTTCGAAAATCACGCTCAGAAAACACAAGTTAAATCTGTTATTTAAAAAAAACTGAAGAAAATATAGTCCAAGGACCCGAAGTAACATTTAGAATAACTGGGTCCGAAAACTTCCTAATATCTTAATCAAAATACGAAAAGGAAAATTCCCCTCTAAAGAATACGATAATCCAAGCGAAAGTGCTTAAAGAACAATGCACTAGAATATGAAAACTCAACCAACGTTCTCAAAAGAAAGTTGTGTTACTAAAAATGTTCTTACACAAGAAAAACTGTAAATCTTCCTCCTACATTTGCTTCTCGACAAATAAGAATGAGCATATTAGTTTAAATACTGTAAAATACTACTGAAATTATTAATTTATTCATCAAAATTACACAAAGGATGCACTCATTTTTATGAGTCAAAATCCTGGCATCATAGAAGGTCAGTTTCGAAATAAACATCGAACCTGCACTTTCTACTGAACCATTTAAACTACAAAATCAAATATGGCAAAGTGGTATTTCTAAATGTCCACGCTACACTACTGTAACAAGTTGAAGTGATCAGTACCTTTGGCGAATCTAGATGAGGAAAAAAGGATATCGTTGGCCATAATCAGCTCCGGACCAACAGAAAATATGCTGGACTTCAACTGGGTTTCCGTAGAACGAACCAAAGTCCTCCCAGGCTCGAGCAACACCCGGTCGGTCGAAATAGTTCCAACATATCCTGGCGATATCTTCCCATACATATTCGAACACCAACGGAAGGACCGCACACAGTTTATCAACTCGTCACGACGCGAAAGTGAACTCGAACCGTCACTAACAAGTTCCAATGTGAGAACGCGCGTATGAACAAGTTCACGAGGGTCGACGCGGCCCCTCTTGACCCGAGAGTCGCGTGCACACTTCATGCTAAATGAAAGTTGCCTTCGACAAGTCCCCGCTGTACCCTGCTAATGCAGTATTCTTAAATCAATTTAGCCTACCATCGTAGTGGATATAAGCTTCATATTGTCCCTTCCCCTTGACACCTTGCTTGAGAATGTACTCTTTTCAAAAAGTATAATCACAGTGAAGAGTGAATCAAATCTAGGCTGCATTTCCACGACGGTTTATATGCAGAGTTTCGTGACACATCACGGCTGAGCTCGCTGTCGTGATTATAAAAGTATCCATCCGCATGGCCCGTTAGTTGCTGTAGACACACAGTCACAGAGGTAAATTATTACATGTTTAAGACCATGTCTGAGCCCTATTAAACACGTTTCTACTTCACGTAGAATGCTCAACGAACTAGAATACACTTCAGCACGGTCACACGTTTTTACAACTCCCGTTAGCTGGCGATTTTACTTTCACTGATTTCCAGCTCAACCCTCTGCGCTGTCAAGTTCTATATACATTGAGCTCTGCACGAGGTCGCCTGAGTCTCACATCTGCTTCCCCCACCACCACACACACGGCATGACTCGATACGAAATATATCGCAGTCGAAACGTGATCAGCAGTGAGTTAACATATCATCTTCTGTTCTTCATACTTTCTTAATAATGGCTTTCTTAATAATGGCTTTCTGCCATGGAAATATACATATAGACACATGTATCTGCTTACATAAAGCGCTAAATATGCATTAATTTGTATTAATCACTCTCAGGTGAATCGATCGATATGGTGTTAGACACAGTCAACATGGTTATTATCGATGAGCTTCGGATTTCTCGTCGGAAACACGAGCTCTGCCGATCTCTTTCATGATAGCATGGCTTTTCCTTGCTGCAGACCAGCTGTTATGATCGACTTCAGAGGCAAGTTAGGAAGTTACAGGGTGTTCCCAAAATACTGTAACCATGTCTGTACTTAAGCCCTTTTATGAATAATGGTGCAGTACGAGGACTGGAACGGGGTCTACTCAGCCTCGGGTGGCCCAAATGAGTACAGGGGGTTCGATTCCCCCTCAGCCATCCTCGAAGTGGTTTTCCGTGGTTTCCCACTTCGTCTTCGGGCAAATGCCGGGATGGTACCTTCTTCAAGGCCACGGCCGCCTCCTTCCCTCTTCCTAGCCTATCCATCCCAATCTTCCATCCGTTCCCATCCCTCATGAGGCCCCTGTTCGCTTTGCAGGTGAGGCCGCCTGGGCGAAGTGCTGATCACACCTCCCCAGTTGTATCCATCCCGACCAGATGTTCCAAGCTCCAGGACACTGCCCATAGAGGCGGTAGTGGTGTGTTCCCTCGCTGAGTCCGTGGGATCCACCAGCCTAGAGGGTAAATTGACTAAATAAATAAATAAAATAAAGAACTTCCACTAATTGCACCTGGGTGAAGCTAAATTGGATAGCCTAAGAATGTAAACAACGCTCTTAGGTTTCGACGTTCGTTGCCAAGAGCCGACTGCGGTGCTTCTAGTAGCTAAGTTCTGAACTTGGTCTAGTAGTCGTTGACGGTGGTGCTTGGCGGCAAAAGTAGGAACTATTTGAAAAATTCTAAGTTGCAGTACTTAAATTTAAAAAAAAAACAGATAACACACAGTAATACAGTCATCACAATTTAACACCGGTTATCAGACAGATTGTACACACACCCAAAGTACACGGGGCTACATGACCGCGTTGTCGCAGCCCCTAAACTTAAGAACCAACCAATCTTGGTCCCCACTACAAGCCCTCAAAGTATGTAATGGGTCTTAGAAACACTGTATATTTGTTAAGACCACCTCATGATGTAGAAGCTAGTATACTTGGCTGTCACTCTTAGGATGGGGCTCCATTGTTGC
Source organism: Meconema thalassinum (assembly GCA_946902985.2). NCBI lineage: Eukaryota > Metazoa > Arthropoda > Insecta > Orthoptera > Tettigoniidae > Meconema > Meconema thalassinum. The sequence goes on from OX336400.1 coordinate 138,591,424, forward strand.
TCACGTCCGTTGGTGTCACCTGAAAGTACCCTACACATGACCCCTGGGTGGTGCTAAGCCAGCAACAGCGAACAGACGACCGGACATAATTTTTGTAAATTTGAAAATTTTGAAATTTTTGTAATTTTTTTGTAACGAATGCGATGGAAGAAGTAGATGGATGATGACCTTGTCAACTTTTATACCACTGTCAGATCCATAAGATCGTTTCGCGCAATCCCTCTCTCTGTTCCTTCTAGTGCATTCGTCATGATGCGGAGCGGGTCAAGTATTTGAATGTAGCATAGCCACGTTTAATGTGATGAGAAAAATGGATGATGTTTGTGGAGATGAGGACGAGAGTGGTGCTGTAGAAGAGAGAAAGAGGAGAAAAGACGGAGAATAGAGTAATATAATTTTAATTTTTTTTTTTTTTTTTTTTTTTTTTTTTAGAAAAGAAAGTAAGATGAAATAATGGTTTGAAGTCTATAATACTTGAATGATAGATGAGGTGAAGGTGTGTGATGAGATGTAGTGAATAGGTGGAAATTGAATGGAAATGGGAGTGTGTGACTTAAAATAGTGATGAAATGTAAATTAATGAATAGCGAAGTGTACAGTACCTCTCTTCATATGAAGCGCACCTGCGCTACTTTACTGCGAGTGCTAAAAGCTCAAGCAGCCTTTTCACCTCCCTATAAAGGCTTCCAAAACGATGGTATATTGGCTTTCACGGCAAAGGAAATTAAGCTCATCAATTTTTCGCTACTCCTGTGGGGGTCCAAACATGGACACCAAGAGCCTACTGATGAGTCAGCTTGGTGATCCTAGGTGAAACCCCGCACAAGACACGGCATAAACCTAGAAAAATTGCTGATTTTAATTTCCTTGGCCATGAAAGCCAATATACCAGCTTTTCAATTCAGTTTAATATTTACATAATATCTGCACAATCCAGCAGCCGTGAAGACCCAGAAATTACTGTGCATATACTGTAGTCTACTGTACGCCCCAGGCCATGCGGTTGACTGCACAGGTGCGACAAGAAGTACTTTGACAGAAATAGCAAAACGCTTGAGGGGAGAAACCGCGCTTCCCCATTCTCCTCCTATGGACCGTCTTGACTGGACAATAGACTGTGTTATCAATCAACAGCCTCTTTAGCTCAGTGGCAGAGCACTGGTCTTGTAAACCAGGGGTCGTGAGTTCAATCCTCACAGGAGGCATTGTTTTTTTATTTGTGAAAAAAAAAACTCAATTCTATGATTTACATGGCTTTGTTAATCCCATTTTCAACACCAGGCAAATGCAGGGACGGTACCTTCTGACAGGCCACGGCCGCTTCCTTCCAGATCCTTGCCCAGTTTCATTCACCATCATTCATTTCATCTCTCATTAACTCCTCTCATGAGGTTGGCGTCAGGAAGGGCATCCGGCCGTAAAAACCATCGCCACAAAGACCTCCATCGCACCTCATCCCCGACCCCGTTGGAATACGGGAATAATAAGGGGTAGACATACAATACATGGCTTTGTTAATGTTCAGTTCTGAGCAGGGTATTTATAGTTTAAATCAGAGATGGCCAAACAGCACGCCGGATGCGTGTTTCTGGAGCGTGTGTCTGTGCAGCGATAGTGGAGAAAGATTAGATGAGTCTAGCACTCTTGGCTGTCACTGCGGAGGCTCGGGTTTGATTCCCTGCTCTGCCAAGAAGTTTAATTCCAGTCTGAGGGCTGGAACGGGATATACTCAGCCTCGTACAGCAAACGTGAGAAGAGGCGGTTTCGATTCCCACCTCGGCCATCTTGAAAATGGTTTTCCGTGGTTTACCACTTCTACTCCAGGCAAATGCCGGGACTTAAGACCACGGCCGCCTCCATCCCAATCCTCATTTGAGTTGCAATGAATCCAAAGATTTGAGGTTCGAATCCTGGCACTCCGGAAACATCCCCGGATAGTACTTGATTTAAAGTCCCGGAGCACCAACCCCTTTCTCTAATCTTCACACAAACAACTACAGCCATCCCTGAGACACAAGTTATCAGATAAATATCACACACACCCAAGAATACGGTGCTGCTGACTAAGGTAGAGTTTTCTATGTAATTACATACGGTATGTTTTTCCTTGCTATTTAAATGCTGGGAAACGATATACGAGGGCTGTTATTCTTTCAAGTTCCGATGTACTATATAAGAATAACAGATTGACATTCCAAACTGATTTTACTACTAAATGTTTGCTTGTTTTATTCTGATGTCTCAACGTAATCGCCAAAACGATTGAAACATTTGTCGTATCGTTACAACAGCTTTCCAATGCCCCCGGCAAAAAATTATGCCGCAACTTAGTTGGGTACGTCTGGAGAGTCTCCTGAATTGTTTCCTTTTTGGCGTGGCGTTGCCGCCCAACCATAGCCTACCTTCAATTCTCAAAACAGGTGAGAATTATTCGGCGCTGGTTTGGACTAAACGGCAGATGGTCCAATACTTCACACTTGAATTCTTTGTAAAAGTATATCGTAAAGTTGGCACAGTGCAGTCGTGCTTCCAGAAAGCATCAAACGTCTAGAAACATCAGTGCAAGATTCTATTTCTGTCAGAAAGGAGGCTATTGTGCTCTGCATGGGGAAACTGGTGCAAGTGTATTGAATAAATTCCAAAATGTTTTGAAGAGAAATCCTGGTTATTCAACATTCCACAGCGTGTTCCAAATTCTAAGATAAAACGATATTTATCCACCTGACGACATTTCTACATCAAAAATCCCTCTTCTGAAATTTTCCCCAGTGACGCCGAAATATTCTGAGTGACAAACGTCTTTCAATGACCCCAGAGAACATCGAAAAAATACGCAATTGTTCACTGTGCCGCAATATTTGATATACATTGTGTTTTGTGTGTTGTAACTGACAGATTTGTATCGAATATAGATTTAGGTATTAGGAAGTCATTTTTGTAGGCCTTTGTCTGGGGCATGGCGCTCTGTGGAAGTGAAACTTGGACCGTTGGAACAGCAGAAAAGAGGAGAATTGAAGCGTTTGAAATGTGGTGTTATAGGAGAATGATGAAGATCAAATGGGTAGATAGGGTTACGAATGAAGAAGTATTAAGACCAGTGGGAGATGAGAGATGTTTCTGGTGACTGCTAATGAAGAGAACAGATAGGTTGGTAGGACACATACTAAGACACCGAGGGATAGCAAACTTAGTTATAGAAGGAAGGGTGGAGGATAAGAACTGTAGGAGTAGACCAAGGTTAGAATATGTTACACAGATTGCCTCGGATGTAGGGCGTAGTAGCTATGTAGAGGTGAAACGATTAGCTGAGGACAGGGGAGCATGAAGAGCTGCTTCAATTATATTACATAAGTGATATTACATATTTTCCCCATTCGACATACTTTACTACATATTTTGATGCCTTTTGTTACGGTACATATTTATGTTCGGTACATATTTCACAATTTGGATCTACATAAAAATCACAGCTCTAATGATGACAAAGATGTATCGTTACAATACCATCCCCAAGTACCGCTCCAATGTAGTTCCTCCTACCTGACACTCTATTTTCTAGCGTCTCTTCCCTATCGACATAATCTTAGTGTTTGAAATGCTGATCTTCATATCAAACTCCTTACATTTCTGTTCAAGTTCAAGCATGTTGGCTTGTAGTATAGTCACCATTTAAATAGAGGTTATCAGACACTTTCACGGGTTTCACCACACACTCAAGCTTGCCACGGTGGGTGAGTGGTTATAGTGTCGGACTACCAACCCCAAGATTGCAGGTTCGCCCCTGGCCATGGTAAGTGATTTTTGATGGCGACAAAAATCACGATACTCATGTCATACGTTGTTGGCATGTTAAAGAACCCATTTGAATTCAGTAGGCCGTGTTCAATGGCAAAATTAATCTCGAGATTTTCCGCCAACACAAAGTTCCTCCATTCTCTACTTGAAAGCGCTGTAGTGTCAAGGAGTTTAGATATCTAACCTCCTTGACTTTCATAGCGTTCAAAGGAACGACGAAATTCGACATGCAAGCTACCCTCTGGGTGTCAATTAACAAAGCTTGCACCAGGCATCCGAGGCCATACGATATTAAAATTATTACCACACACTCAAGTACATTGGGCTGTTTGCAATGATGTCTCTAGCCCCTAAATTGAATTAACAATATCTTTATTAATTATCACTAAAATCCTCAACTTTCATAACAATAAGAATAATAAGGGTATCGGTTTTACGTCCCTTTAAACCCTTGAGAACTGGTGGGAAAACATAACACGAGGCATGGCGCCGCGCCGGGTCATTTTGACCCATAGTCTATCACATCTTTTTTGTCGTAGTCGTACGGATTTTAATGAATTAATTTTACACCTGGTGTCTTCCTATGGACTATTCCCAATATAAAATGAGGTTTATTTATATTTATCAGATTTAACTTGCAGAGAAATGGCAATTTTCGTAACAGTAACTTATAATTGAGGTGTCTAGATGCAAAGCTCACATTCTCCACTTTTGTTCGAAATTCAGTTAGCAAGGCATTATTATTCTTCGTTCCAAACAACACACGACTATATTAGTGCTTAAAAGCCAAACTCACAATATCCAGTGGTTTTCAAATGCCTAAAACTCAATTTAGATCCAAAACTAATATTCTCCACACTGTTTAGTTACAAAGAGCACATTCTCCCTGTTGGCCAATCACAAGACAGCTTCTGATCATGTGACTTTCTACAGCTGCAAGCTGAAACCTCGTAACCTCTACATAATAAATAATGTATTCCAACAATGCAATTGGTTTCATTTGTCTAAGTTTTTCACAAACTTGGCCAACTTGTCGATTGTTTTGTCTGAAGTAATTAATTGTGTTTAGTGTCATAAGTAACATTCTCCAACTTTTTTAGATTAAAAACTCATAGCTTGGATACAAAAGTCACATTCTCCAAAATTAAAACCTATTTTTCCGATAAATTGATATAAATAATGAAACATAGTTTATACAAGAAGGTGTAATTACGTATAACCTGCAACAAAAGCAAAGTCTCTTAGAGATTCCATTAGTTACATACATTTAAGAAGTTTTTTTAGTTCCTGTAAAATTAGAAAAAGTGGAGAACGTGAGTTTTACAACTAGACCTCTCAATTGGCCTTGATATTGGCGTCAATGCAATCATCTCAATTTTTTTGAACAAAGGAGCTGATGACCCAGGTATCCCTATACCCTAACCATGGACAACACGAACGTGAGCTGTGTGATAGTGTTGCACCGAAATAGGGGGATTTCCCCCCTTATGTTTGTGAGATTGTCCTGACTAACGTAAACCCAAAATTGTCACGCGAGGATTGGCGCCATGGGTAAATCTGACCTAACCGTAAATAATATAGAAATAACTTGGGCATCAATTCCACTCGAGTATCTGAGTCAAGTAGCCAGGGTTACCTCAATTCCACTCGACACTCCAGGTAGTCGCTAGAGGAGTCCCTCAACTTCGCTCGGTCGCGGTCTCTTTATCCTTATGCATTCTTAGAACGACACAAGTCTTCCATGCTCACTCCTACCATTGATTATAATCAATGCTTCTAATATACTGTATAATGAACCCTTTATCCACAGGCTGTATAAAGGATTCTAATAATTATTCATCATCTTTTGATACATTTCTACTGACAGCAGATATGAGAGCCAGACGGTGTTGGGAAATATTGAGAAATCAGTGGCCGAGAGGACACAATGGTTTAAGCTCCTGTGGTATTTTAGGAAGTAGCATAAATATTCTTGAGACATAGGACAGGTGCAACTTTTAGCGCGGAAGACGGCTTGGGCACGCACATTATGGCCTGTTGCTATGAAGGTTGGCGCCAAGAAGAAAATCGAATGCTACGAGGCAATTGGTCAATCATCATGTTAACCACTCCCTACTGCAGAAATATATGTAAAAGCGCGCAAAGACATACAAGAGTCTGGGCCAATAATATCAAGACGCCTTGTTTTAGCGGCAACTCGGCTTGATAACGCACCCTGGTAGATTAACGCGGGAGTTATCTACAGATTAATTCCACGATCGATTCGAGCCGGCTACAGCATAATCGTAACCTCCACATCGCTACGAACTCAATGATACCGATCGCATGCTAGTCTGATAATTATTATGGAATTTTTTCTCGTAAATCCCCTTCCACACCTACCCTAGTCAATTTCATTTATAAGGATCCAGGATGCTTCGAGAGAATCACTTATTTTCGTGCGTCTGAGGACGTAACGTTCATTCACTTATTTTCGTGCGTCTGAGAACGTAACGTCATACACTTATTTTTGTGCGTCTGAGGACGTAACGTTCACACTCTTTAATTCGTGCGTCTGATAACGTGACGTTGATTTTTATTTGAACATGGAACAGTTTCGTCAAGTTATAAGTATAACTTCAGTGATTTATTTGCAGTCCCAGCACTACCAGTAGGACTATTTCATCGAAATAATTCACCAAATAGACTGTCAAGGAATTTAGTACTTGATAGGTGAATGTAGTAAGAAATATATCGTGTGTGTATCTGACAAAACTTTATTTAATTCAGCAGGAGATGACGTCCAAGAACGAGACCGGATCTTGGAACCAGCAGGACATTTGCCAGAAGATGTCGATGACGAGATAAACATCTTAAAGGAGATGGCTGCAGACGTTTCCTTGACGCTGTTTTAAAGAATGAGTACAAATGAATTTATTTATTTATTAAATCAGCTATGGTATTATGGGACATATTTTGTAGATATTTGTTTGCTTGTTTGGTAATGTAGATTCTTAGTTCTTGTTTTACTGACACGTTAAATATGGGACAAGCCGAGCGTTGTGTAATTTGTAAATATGGTGATTTGTGTTTGTTCAACTATACGGGGCGGCGCGCAGCTCGTGCTCGCGTTCGCTTGCGTAAATCGCGGTCAAGCATTATTATTCGGAACTGAATTAAATTTGAGATTAAAAATAGAATTTGGAGGGTAAAGATTATTTGTGAGTAGAAATTTATGACGGATCAGGTTTATTTTGATAGTTGCTTTTTCAGCAGAGCTGAACGGGATGGCACTTTGCACTCGAGTTTTTGTTGTGTATTTTTTTTAAATGTGTCATTGGACGCAATATTGTTGATCTGTTTTGAGCCGACCCGGTGGTAAGAGCATGAGAGTCAGTCCAAGCTTTTGGTGCGTTGTGTGATTTTTATGATGTGCTAGCGAGAATATATCATGGTGATTATTCTGACTTGCTCCACATTAGCCCAGTTCATGACCTCGCGAGGCTGGACTTGTGGTATATACGAGGCACGTCCAGAAAGTAAGCTCCGTTTGGTAATTAAATTAAATTGTGTACAGATACAGAAAAAATATTTATTGCACAACATTCTACACCTCTTAAACTACTTTTCCACATAACTGCCGAACTTTTTCAGGCATTTGTCATAGCGTGGCACAAGTTTTTGGATATCTTCTTCATAGAAGTTGCCGCCGACCCGTAAACGAGAGTGAAGACTCCCCTGTAAGATATGCTACGGTTTGGCCACCACTGTTAGGCAAATTGCGTGCTTACCAGGAGAACTGCGTATGTTTAGGAGTTCTCCTAACCACATACGCAATTTGCCTAACAGTGGTGGCCAAACAGTAGCATATCTTACAGGGGAGTCTTCACTCTCGTTTACGGGTCGGCGGCAACTTCTATGAAGAAGATATCCAAAAACTTGTGCCACGCTATGACAAATGCCTGAAAAAGTTCGGCAGTTATGTGGAAAAGTAGTTTAAGAGGTGTAGAATGTTGTGCAATAAATATTTTTTCTGTATCTGTACACAATTTAATTTAATTACCAAACGGAGCTTACTTTCTGGACGTGCCTCGTATTTGTGCTTTCTTGCCATCCAAGGGGATGAGTGAAATAGTTGGCGTTTCCAGAGGGAAACTGCACCTGGCTTGAGCGACTGAGAGAGATAATTGAGGCAGTGTTGACTCATACAAGAGGGGCGCGCTCAAATCAGATAACGTGACTTGTCATTAGTAACAGGCTTGGATTCTGTACTTCAATTTAAGACGTTGTTTAAAATTCACAAAACCTGATCAGTTATAATGAGTATCGATTGATTAAATGGGTGCTGTCCATAGTTGTAAGGTAGCTTCCGAGACTCCTGTTTGTCGGGCATTTTATAAAAATGTAAACATAGTTTCTCAGCCGTTAGGCTTGTATTTTGTTGTTGTTGTTGGTTCAATTTTTGTGTGTTTATTTTACGCGTTCAATGACCCGTGTCAACTTAGGGTGCGCGAGGCTATGTTCCCATGTTATGATGAGAGCGTTTTGGCCTATTTCTGGCATGCTCTTTTTGTTCATTTATGTGCTCTGGCACCAGCTGGAATCTCAGGGAGATTCGTTATTCTTTTTGTATTATTAGATCTTTCATGTGTCAGTAGTAATTATAGTGTATTAATTAAGGGTGGGTCCCATAGCCATAGTGTGATTTAAAAGATGCAACTCCGTGAGTAACATGACTGTTTCAGTTGTAAACGGAATCGCATCAGTACTCAGTTTCTTATTAACGAGCAGTACACCACACATTATATAAAATTCTTGACCAGGATAAATGGACTTGTATCCATATGTTGTGACGAGTGAGTTCTTACAGCTCAAAGTTTATGCTATGATTAATTATTTTGTGTGAAGCTGCATTCACATTGTCTTGTTGTGGAGCGAGTTCCTACCGCTCAGTGTTATATTTTTTTATTTAGGGGGTGAAAGTCAGGGAGGAATTTCGTTTATTTATTATTATTATTATGCACATATTTTCAGTCATTAAATATATTTTATTCTACTTGTTATTTATTTTATTTCTAGTATAGCCTCTGTCATGAACCTTTCTATTCATTAGAGCATGTTGTTTTAAGCGAACTTTGCTGTGTAACGCAGTCAGGACTGAACACGACCCCGTAGATGAATCTTGAGAAAACCATGCTTTATTGAAGGGTGCAATAAGTAATATAACTTCTAATAATGATACCAAATTAAGTATAACTACTCAAAATAACTACCATGGTCAGTTATATTTCAGCAGTACAATAACCACTGCTTCATTGTTTACATTTTTATGTTTACTAAAATAAGTGGAACAGCTAATTTCAAAACATAGAGTAGAATTGTTTAACTTTTTGTTGTTACTTAGTCTACAACTCATTTAACAATTTCTTATCACTTGTAAACTGATAAGAACAGACGAGATGATTGCATAGAAAAAGTGGTGTGCAGACGATATCTTAAATCCGAATATCTGTTACGGTAAACAAGCCTAGCTCTATAAGAGTTAAAATTCATAACTAATTTGTTGTGTGGGAATGCAGCTGATTTTTCCGTTCTAGGCAGGAAAACAGTATTTTCAGCATCCGCAGCTGATATTGAAAATATTTTTTTAGGTACAAATTATACACCTATTATTATCTAAATTTTATTTTATAATGTCTGACTAGGTTAAAAGACATACAAACATTTAATTATGCACATGTTAAAAACAATACATAAAATTTGTAGAAAAAAATAGAAAACTTGGCAGACTTATTTAAAAGAATATTATGATAAATTTTAAATCACTTGTATTCTCTGCCATATACGTTATAATGTGCCAAACACTTTATACCTGATTTAACGAATGAGCAGGAGGGTTAAGTCTTATGACATTTGTTTACGTCATTGAGGATAACCCCTTTGCCGACCCCTTGCCAAAGCCTGAGCGGAGTTGAGGAACTCATTTTTGGGTCCCTTGGAGGACCGAGCGGAATTAAGGAAAATCGAGGGGAATTGATGTTCGACCTTAACAAAGTAATGGACATGTTAAGTTTGCAGGGTGAAGTTCAGGGCTAGGAAGGAAGGTACTGTAAGCGACAGGAAATTAGGGTTGACCAAAACGAAAATAAAGAGCATTATTTATGGCTCGGGTCAAATATCCACGCGCCAGTCCTCGTGGGTTAATTACTGCAGCTTTTAACCCTGGATGGGTAAGGTGGGATTTATACGAACCCCACTTATTAGAGTTTAAATAGAATGAGTGGAAACATTTTGAACTGTCCTTTAATATATTGAAGCTACTAACCTAACATCGTATTATCAGTTTAATGCAAATAGAATGATAGCTATTAATAATTTGAGTCAGTATAGTACATACAAATAAAACTATGTCCAAATAATCTTCTAAACTATGCTTTTCAGAAAGGAGGTTATTTTCACAATTTTCAGCCAATGCGGCTATTGCAGGTGATAACAAGGACTTGGATGTTTAAGACCTAAAAATAGCCCGAATATGCAAGCAAATATGACCTTAAAAATGACGAAATATGCCCTGAAAATGACTGATATAAATATGGCCGTTTTGTTTTTAATTTTAAATCCAAGCGACAATCCCTTCGAGATTAAATTGTTAACTAAATTCTCTTTTCCTATTTTCATATTAATTTTCTGAATATGCATGTTGAAGTGATTATTATTCTTCTTCTTCTTTCGTTACGGCCAACTAAGGACCACGTCATGTCAACTGTTTTTTCTGCATTTTAATGTTAGCCCAGTACTCCTTCATTCGCAATCGATGTTGCACCTTTCTCTCTGTCGTCCACGCCTTCCCGGTTTTTAGCTTCGGCTTAAGTTGAAAACTCCGATGTTTCTGAAGTTTCTCCCTAAGTGGGCCACGCTCTTGGATATCTTCACGTGTAATCCCAGTCTCCAACAGATCTTTCTCTACTTCATTGAACCAGGCCCCCTTTGTCTTTTTCTCACGGAGAAAAGCAAAAATTCTGTTGGATAGCCGTGTTGATTTCATTCGGGTTATATGTCCATAAAAAGAAATCCTCCTTTTCCTCATCACGTCCGTTATTTTCTCTACGTGAGTGTACAACTCGCGGTTGTGGCGTCTTCGGAACTCGCCGTGTTCTTTGACTGGACCCAGGATTTTCCTCAATATCTTCCTTTCCTTGGTCTCCAGTTTTTCCATTATGCCATTTCTATTCATGGAGAGACATTCCGCTGCATACAAAGCTTCTGGCCGGATGACCGTGCAGTAGTGCTTCAGTTTTGCATTCAGGGATATAGATCTTTTGTTGTACACATTCTTAGTTAGATGGTAAGCCATTTCAATTTTATTCAAGCGTGATGCAAAAGCCTCGTTTTCGGACTTTGTAGGGTCTATTCATTCCCCAAGATACTTAAATTTCACAACACGCTTGATTTTGATGTTGAAGTGATTATTATTATTATTATTATTATTATTATTATTATTATTATTATTATTATTATTATTATTATTATTATTATTATTATTATTATTATTATTATTATTTTATTTCGTTAGGGCCATCTATGGACCACGGTGCTTGTGTTTTAGCTGTTTCTTGATGTCATCGTCAGGCTTGCCACGATTGGTGTTCTTAGTGGTGGGTTTGGCAGCTGCTTTCATGTTGGTACCTCGAGCTTTTCTGATGGCCCAGTAGTCCTTCATTTTCCGGCTAAATTGAATCTTAAGTTCCTCAGACCATTTCCTAGTCTCGTCTTTTGGTCTGTGGGTAACTTCTTTGAGGGATGTTACGAAGGATTTAATTTTAAGAGCTGTATGATAGTTACTCCGGTCGGCTATGTCATTTTCATTTATATGGAGTTCCGAAAGATCCTTCTCCACTTGCTTCTTCCACAAGAATTCAGTAGCTTTGCCCTTGTTAGCAGCCTTGAAGATCCTATGGGATAACCTGTTTGAGTCCATTCTGAATAGATGTCCGTAAAAAGCTAGTCCCATCTTCTGATGACATCTATGAGATTTTCTTGGTGTTTATATAGCTCACGATTTGGTTGATACCATCAGTTTCCATCTGGTAGAATTCTTGGTCCTACTATCCGTCTCTGGAACTTTCTTTCTTGTACCTCGAGGGCTCTTAATGGGGTCTTCTTAGTTAGACACAGGCACTCTGCTGCATAGAGGACTGAAGGTCTGACTACTGCATTGTAGTGTCTTAGTATGACATTCATCGACAAATTTTTTGAAGCATATAGTTTTCTACAGGCATGGTAAGCCTTATCTAGTTTGAGTCTCCTGTGTTCAAGAGCCACTGTATTATTATTATTATTATTATTATTATTATTATTATTATTATTATTATTATTATTGCTTTTATTGGTGGCGCAGTTAGGGCTCTTGGCCCTCTCTTACACTTAACCACATGAATACAATATAATAAACATATTATGGCGACAAAATTAAACAATAATAATTGACACTCTCATTCACTCATCCAGTCACACTTGTTTTCGGTCAGCAGTGTTCAGCAGGCTGCCCCAGCAGGTGGTCTTGCATTTAGATAGTGAATTTGAATTTGAATTTATTGTTTCTCTTATACAGGCCACTGAGGCTACAAAGCCTCTTTATGCAGCTCTCTTCATTCAGAGGGCGGTTAAATACAATAGAATAAATGAAGAAAGAAAAAACTTAACCTATACATACAGTTGACAATAGAAGTTCTTGTTATTACATCCGTTCACCTTGAACATGATAATTGTATAGCTGATAGATTACAATGAAGGGAGTGTTTTATCGCTCTGATAGGAAGTCCTGAATACTGGTGCAATTTATATTTATTCCAGAGAATACTAGCTGAAATACGGAACGAACCTTTGCATTTTTCGGTTCTGTGATGAGGTATCTGGAGCATTTGTGCAGCGTGTCTATTCGCACGGTTATGCACTGATTGCATGGGAGTTAGTGTGCAGTAAATATAAGACGGAATTTTGAATTTTAGAATTTTTATCACAGTCAGAGCCATGGCATACTGTCTTCGTTCCTTTAACTTTAGCCATCCAATCTGGACGTAAAATGGAGTTATATGAGACTCTCTTGGTACATTGAGAACAAACCGCAAGCAAGCATTTTGCATTCTTTGCAATTTTGTATTGAGGACCTCTCCCATATCATGGTAAATTATAGATCCATAGTCAAATATTGGTAATATCAAACTCTGTATCAGTATCTTTCGTACATTTTGAGGCAAATAGAAGCAAGTTCGCCTAATTTGATATAATGACGATGCAACCCTTTTCAGAATCATGTTTGTGTGATCCTGCCACGATAATCGAGAGTCAAAAATAACTCCCAGATTTCTTACTGCTGACTGGTAAGGAACTGATTGGGATGCAAGCTGTAAAGGTGGTACTGGGTCAGGTAGGAAACTGAGTAATTTGGTATAGCCGATGATGATCGGTTGCGTTTTTTCGAAGTTAAGTATTAGATTATGATTGAGTGCGAACTGAGAAAGGCTTTGAATGTCACTGTTAATTAGAGCTACGTTCAAATGAATGGATTTCAGATCCGTGTGTAGATATAGCTGAAGGTCATCTGCGTAGATATGATGTTGACAGAATTTAGGGACAGATGGAAGGTCATTTATATACACGGAGAACAGGAGTGGACCAAGGACTGAACCCTGCGGCACACCTGTTGTTACTTCACACCATTCTGAAACATTGTCATCTGCTAGGACTACTCTCTGACATCTGCCTGTTAGGTAAGACCTAAACCAGTTCGTTACTGACTTTGAAAGGCCTAGATTTCTCAATTTAACTAGTAGGATCTCATGGTGAACTCTGTCAAAAGCTTTGCTGAAATCGAATAGAGATAATATAGTTATTTCCGAGGTGGTGCCCCTGACACTGACTGAGCACAGCACAGCCGCCGCGCCGCCTGTCCGAACGGAGCCGAGTACAAACGAACAATCCTCTTCGGCCCGCTCCACCCGCGCCTGAGATATGTCTATCGAGGTAAATTGTATGAAGACTTCACAAACTTTATAAATCTCCGAGAAACAGTTCACAACCGTTTAAAGGGAAAATGCGTAATTATAGGGAAAGTAAAAGGAAGAAAAAGACGAAATACCAGTATCCAAACAGGAAAATATCGCCCGAAACGAAGGGAATGTCGATAGAGAAATAAAATTAATACTGAAGGGCTAGCGCAAGAATCGCCAAATCCGAAAACTGGAGAAGAGATGCTAAATGATGACAATATTGAAAAAGCAAACAGCGTGACGGAAACAGAAACCGAGCGAGAGCTACAGGAAGGAAAAGAACCAAAGAAAGCAGAAACAGAAGAAGAAATCCACAAGCAAGAGATAAAGATGGAGAAGAAACTAAGGAGGATTCGAAGAGAAAATGTAAAGCCAAAAATAAAGCCAGGAAACAAGTTGCCTACTCTCAAGAAAAAGAAGAAAAATGTAGCAGAACCAGAGGATGAAGATGAATACGACCAACAAACAAGAGATGAAGATGCAGATGAAAGAACTATAGAGGAGAAAAAGAAAACGCAAACCAAAGAGAGAACCAGCAAGAAACAAGAAACCAAAGGAGTCCCAGAGCCTACCGTAACCGGCAGAGACGTGGGTAAAACTGTGTTGAGTATTCTCAAGCATCACAGTCTTGTCCTATGTCGGTGTGTTGGCGTTGGTAATGACGGGTGCGCTATCATGGCCTCAGTAGCTTGTGGTGCTGTCGCCGAGGTGCAAATCGAAGCAGAGCATGCCGTTAGGTGCCCTTGTTATAATCACGCTCTGAATTTGTCTATTTCGAAGTCCTCGAAAGTCGTCGCCGTGCGAAATGCAATAGGAGTTATGAAGGCCACTATTACGTCCATGGATTCGTCCTCAAAACGCTCCTATGTATTTAATGCAACTCTAGGTCAACTTTTATGTGGACTTTGTGAGACGCGGTGGATCGAACGGCACGACGGTTTTGTACAATTTCGCTCTATACTCCTGAACATAGTCGAGAGTTTAGACTCGATTACTTTATGGAAAGACTCAGACAGTGCTTCTAAGGCAAAAACGCTCATAGCTGCTCTTTGTGAGAGTGATTTTATAGTTATCGTCATTTGCTTGTCAGAAATCCTTGGAGACACTAAAACACTCAGCATTTTGTTTCAAAAAAAGGGCAAATAGACTTGAAGGAAGCCCAGGATGCGCTAGACGACACTACTACTGTGTTGATCAAGAGGCGCGAAGAGTGCGAAACACAATTTGCTGAGCTCTTCCAAGAATCAGGAGCTCTTCCAAGAATCAGAAGCTCTGGCAAAACAACTTGGAACCGAATGTCTGCTCCCACGCATCGCACAACGGCAAAAGCACCGCGAATATCATCCAGCGTCAACCGTAGAAGACTACTATCGCCGGGCCGTTTTCATACCCATTTTAGACTACGTCCTAGAAGACCTCAACACTCGCTACCCTAAAGCAACGCAAGAGTTACACAGCCTATCAGCAATGATGCCAATATCATCACGGTCGTCAGCGGATGTGGATACAATCGCTGCAAAGTACTTCAAACTTCTCAATCAACATTCTGCCGCGTCGGCGGCAAGGCTTCTACAGGCTGACCTTCGTATGTGGAAGGTAAAGTGGTCCCGGGAGCTTGAATCGGGATCAACCATCCCAAAGAAAGCTATGGAAGCTTTAATTGCCTGCGATAAAGAGTTGTACCCCAGTATTCATCGATGTCTCAAGATTTATGCTACTTTACCCGTCAGCGCCGCTTCATCGGAAAGGTCATATTCTTCTTTGAGAAGGCTGAAGACGTGGTTGCGGTCAACTATGTCCGATGAACGATTAAACGGACTTGCTTTGTTGCACGTCCACTACGATGTTTATGTTGACCCATCTCGCGTGATTGATCGGTACGCGAAAAAACCAAACCGGCGACTAGAGTTTGTTGTTTAGCTTAAAATTGTTTTTATGAACAAAATTGCTGTATTTGTAATATTTAAGTACAATTAGCAATACACATGTACCTGTCATAATTTCGGGTAACCTTGTTCCTATTTCACTCAACCTATACCCCTAAAATAACTGTTAAATATAGTTTTAAACTCCCGTAAATCTGATTAAATCGTGTCTTTAACGATCTTTTTCTCGTCGATCGATTAAAATTCCTCGGGCCTCGAGCCGGGTTTTTATTTAATCTTGAAGCTATTGTCTAAGCTATATAATTATTTTTTTACGGTTGTCAGTCATCAAACTATATAACTCTGATTTTACTCTCCTACCCTTTAATTACATTAATACAGAAACTATAAACCATGAACCCGGTATGATAGCGTTTTGGATTAAATTAAAAGTCTATCTTTACGAAAGCGCTCCAGCGATATTATTGGCATGGCAAATGATAATATAGAGAGCAGTGTCGGACTGGCCATTTGGAAAGAACGGGAGTTCCCATCGAGGCCTCGGGCCAGGAGACTATGAGTGCCGAGGCCCGCCCTTAGGCCCTTGCGCAAATAGGCCTGTGACCCCAGTTATTAGCTAGCTAAGATATTCTGCGTCTTTGTTTACAACTTAAGAGAGGGAGGGCTACTCGTAAAGGCGACAAAGTCAATCATTACCTATGAGGAGATCCGGGGGACTTTTGAACCCCCTCGGACCATTCAAGGCATCTGAGGCATCAAGGGGCCTCGGGGCCTTAAAATTAATGACCTCGGCCCTTGTACGAGTAGGCCTCTAACATCAGCTTATTATATTGTGTCTAAAAATGGGGAAAAAGCGGGGGGGGGGGGGTAAGTTCCGAAGGGGGCTCATTACGATCACAGTATTTCAATGCGCGCGATCCCCGTGTCAGTAAACTCTGCATAAAAATATTTTTCAGCGTAAAAATTGGAGCAAGTCACTGGGGAGAGGGTGGGTGTGGGTGAGGGGGAGGGGGAGGGGGATGGTAAGGCCCCTACTCTCCCTCTCCCGTCGAGGGCTCTTAGGGCCAGTCCGATACTGATAGAGTATAGGTAAGTATAGGTAAGTACAGTATGAGCAAACAAAATATTGTTTAGTGACCACACAGAAAGTAGGAAAGTAACGAAAAATTTCACATTTCGAAAAAAAAATGACATTTTGGTAAAAGTATGCGCAAATAATTCGATGTTTATTGGGGGGGGGGCTCCTTCAAATGCCAAGTGACTGCATGTGGATTCGATCCGGCAACCTTGTGGAGAGCAGGTGAGGACGTTACTGCCTCACCACACAGTCAGTCAATTTCATAAGAGATCTAACGATAAATATTCAACCAATCTGACAACACTGTACTGGACTTTATGTAACCTGGAATGCTGAACTATTATGTTTTGACATCTCCAGCAGTGGCTAAGTAGAGGAAAACCCAAGCCTGTCATCAGGTGATCAGTAAACTGATAACGATATCGTGTTCACCAAAGCAACGCTATTATTGGCTGTGCCCGGTTACCTGGAAAAATGTTTGGTAGACATTGCAGATTTAGGGTTTAGTCTATTGTTTTTCCTGTCAAGCCTGTTAGTTTCATAAATATTTGTAGTGCCTGTACGTAGAGCCCTGGGCGGATAAAATAAACGTTATCCACATCCGCCCAGCATCCGCACGTTTGTTATCCGAATCCACTGGCATTACAATAATATTTTGTTGTTGTTTGAGTCTTCAGTCTTTTGACTGGTTTGATGCAGCGCTCCAAGCCTCCCTGTCCTGAGCTAATCGTTTCTTCTCTACATAGCTACCACATCTTACATCCGAGGCAATCTGTTTAACATATTCTAACCTTGGTCTACCCCTACAGTTCTTGTCCTCGACCCTTCCTTCCATAACTAAGCTTGCTATTCCTGGGTGTCTTAGTATGTGTCCTACTAACCTATCTCTTCTCTTCATTAGCAGTTGCCAGAAACATCTCTCCTCTCCCACTCGTCTTAATACCTCTTCGTTTGTAACCCTATCTACCCATCTGATCTTCATCATTCTCCTGTAACACCACATTTCAAATGCTTCAATTCTCCTCTTTTCTGCTGCACCAATAGTCCAAGTTTCACTTCCAGAGAGCGCCACGCTCCAGACAAAGGCTTTCAAAAATGACTTCCTAATACCTAAATCTATATTCGATATCAACATATTCCTTTTTTGAAGAAATGCTTTCCTTGCCTGAGCCAACTTACTTTTAATATCCTCTTTGCTTCGTCCATCACTCGTTATTCTGCTTCCTAAGTAACAGAAGTCTCCTACTTCCTACAGCTCTTCACCTGCCAATTTGATCTCCATAGAGGTTTCTGATTTATTTCGGCTGCATTCCAGTATTTTTGTTTTATATTTATTAATTTTCATCATGAAATCTTTCCGTAAGACGGAGTCCATACCATTCAAAAACTCATTCAAATCCTCAGGCTTGTCGGCCAAGATGACGATGTCATCAGCAAATCTCAGAGTTGAAATTATTTCTCCATGAATCTTCACTCCCACTTTAAATTTTTCTCCAATTTCCTTCATTGCTTGTTGAATGTAAAGATTGAAAAGTATGGGTGATAAGTTGCAGCCTTGCCGTACACCTTTCTGAATACCAGCTTCTCTCTCATGTCCTTCAGCTCGAATGACTGCTGTCTGGTTTCTGTATAGATTGTATATCACCCTCCTATCCCT
Source organism: Meconema thalassinum (assembly GCA_946902985.2). NCBI lineage: Eukaryota > Metazoa > Arthropoda > Insecta > Orthoptera > Tettigoniidae > Meconema > Meconema thalassinum. The sequence goes on from OX336400.1 coordinate 138,609,868, forward strand.
ATACTTTATTCCAATAGATTTCAAAATGTCAAACAATTTAGTAGTCCAATCAACGTCATCAAAAGCCTTTTCTAAGTCTACAAATGCCATGAACGTTCTCTTATCTTTCCTTATTCTACCTTCCAAAATCAGCCTAAGACTTAGTACAGCTTCCCTTGTTCCTACATTTCTCCTGAAACCAAACTGGTCTTCACCCAACTCCGTTTCTATCTGGCTTTCAATCCTCTTGTAAATTATTCTAGACGGGATTTTGAAGCATGAGTAATCAAGCTGATTGTACAGTAATCTTCACTTCTGTCAGCTCCCACTATCTTTGGTATAGGGATGATTACATTCTTCTTGAAATCAGGGGGTACCTCACCTGTCTCATAAATCCTACACACCAAGTGAAATAACCTGATCAGACCTTCATCTCCTATGCAGCGTAGCAACTCAATCGGTACATCATCTATGCCTGATGTTTTGTTCCTGCGTAAGTCCTCTAATGCTCTGTCAAATTCTGATCTCAATATTAAATCTCCTTTTGCATCCTCATCAATTTTCTCCTCCCTTTCCATTACACGATTCTCAATCTCCTTTCCCTTATACAAGCACTCCATGTAAGCTTTCCATCTCAACATTTTCTTCCCTATCTGTTAGGGGCTTTCCATTTGTGTCCTTAATATTACAGCACTTAGTCTTCTTTTCCCCAAATGTATTCTTAATCCTTCGATAAGCTGTGTCTACTTTTCCAAATTTCAGACAATTTTCTATACCTGCACATTTCTCTTTCAACCATTCTTCTTTCGCTTCCTTGCACTTCTTGTTAACCTCATTTCTCAGACGTCTGTATTCTGCTTTCCCCTTTTCATCTCTTAGATTCTTGTGTTTCCGCCTTTCATCCATCAATTCTAGTATATCCTGAGTGATCCACGGTTTTCTACCTATTCTTTTTTTCCTACCAATGTTTTCTTCTGCGGATTTTGTTATTTCATTCTTCAAAAGTGCCCATTCGTCAGCAATCGAAGTTTGTTTAGGTTTTTTCATTAGTCCTTCCTTTATACTCTTCTTGAATCTTTCGTTCACTTCCTTTACTTTCAGTCTGTCTATTGCCCACCATTTTTGGCTTTTGATTTTTCTTCAGTTTCTTCAACTTTAATCTGCATTTCATTACAACCGGATTTTGCTCAGAGTTAATGTCAGCACCAGGATATGTTTTACAATCCAAAATCTGGTTTCGAAACTTCTGCTTGACCATAATGAAGTCGATTTGGTAACGCCCTGTATCTCCTGGTCTCATCCATGTGTATATTCTTCTATTGTGGTTATTGAATAAGGTGTTAGCTATGACCAACTCATGCTTGGTGCAGAATTCCATCAGCCTGCTTCCTCGATCATTACTTTTGCCTAATCCGAAATCTCCCACTATCTTCCCTTCTCTCCCTTTTCCTATCACAGCATTCCAATCTCCCATTACTATAACATTTTCATCACCTTTGATATACCTCAGAATTTCATCTATTTCTTCGTAGACCTTTTCAACATCCTCATCATCTGCTTGACTGGTAGGCATATAGACTTGTACCACTGTGGTGCACGTAGGTTTAGTATTGATTTTTGCTAGAATAATCCGTTCACTATATTGCTCATAATATTCCACCCGCTGTCCAAGTTTCCTACTTAATATGAGACCAACCCCTGCTTGGCCATTGTTTGATTTAGTGCTAATGACCCTATAGTCTCCTGACCAAAAGTCCTGTTCTTCCTGCCAGCGCATTTCACTAATCCCAATCAAATCCAACCTCAACCTATCCATTTCCCTTTCTAAGTTTTCTAACCTTCCACTTCCTAGCAGACTTCTATCATTCCACGCTCCGATCCGTGGAATGTCAGATTGCCTCTTTGTCACTTTTGTGATGTTAACCCCATCTCGAGTAATCCCCACCCGGAGATCCGATTGAAATTTTACAAGGGAGGAGGCCATCATCACATGTAATTATGCATAGAGAGGTGCATATCCTCGGGAATAGCATTACGGCTGTAGTTTCCCGTTGCTTTCAGCCGTGCAGCAGAACGTAGTGTAGCCATTAGTTGGCTTATATTATCAATATCTTAACCGTCTATTAGACTAGTAAAGAATTGATTTATTCTGAAAGGCTGCTACTCCCTTTCAGAATAAGTAAAGAGCAATTCTACTAACAAAAATACTAACCTTCTACTAACAATTAAATACCAAAATTCTACTTACGAAAAAATACTCAAGTTCCTCCAACAGCAAATACTACCACTAAAACAGTCTGTCACCAGGCACACTCACATGCCTTCTCACACATCACAGACTAATGAAACAATGAACTATAACTAATAAACAATGCAACTGCCACCAGACACACTCACACACCACAGTCTAATAGAACAATGACATATACGGTATCTAATAAACAAACAAACTACATTTCTTACAACTAAAACTAACTACATACTTACTGTACTGCAATTTGAATTGACAATATTTACAAAATGCAATTTAGTGATTAGCATTGTGTTTCATACAACAATTTGATTGGGCAGGATCTGATCCCCCCCTTCCCCCCATATTTACTGCCGGCCGACTGAAAGTTAATAATCGTCGACCTACCTACGGGATACACGCTTGGAAATAAGAAGATAGCATAATTTCCATATAGGACATATTCCCAGCGATGTGAGAATATTAATATTTGCTATTTGAATATTAGATAAAGCATTTGTCACCTCCGTAGCGTAGCGGTCAGCGTGGTAAGCTGCCACCCCGGAGGTCCTGGGTTCGATTCCCGGCTATGCCATGAAATTTGAAAAGTGGTATGAGGACTGAAACGGGGTCCAAATGAGTAGAGCGGGTTCGATTCCCACCTCAGCCATCCTCGAAGTGGTTTTCCGTGGTTTCCCACTTTGTCTTCGGGCAAAATGCCGGGATTGTACCTACTGTAAGGCCACGGTCGCCTCCTTCCCTCTTCCTTGCCTATCCATCCTAACCTTCCAATCCCTTCCCTCATGAGGCCCCTGTTCGCTTTGCAGGTGAGGCCGCCTGGGCGAGGAGCTTATCACACCTCATCAGTAGTATCCACACCGACCAGATGCTCCCAGCGCTAGAAATCTGCCTGAATAAAGCGGTAGGGGTGAGTTCTCTCACTGAGTCCGTGGGAGCCACCACTCTGGAGGGTAAAATCTATTTAAAAAAGAAATGATATAGCATTTAGTATTAAAGCAACACATTTAGGCATTTGAGGAGAAAGTGTGGCTGTGAGGCTGTGCATGTCATTGCTATGTTCGAAATGAATGTTTCTTTGCAATCCTTGTCAGTTCGGAGTGTTAATTGTGCTTAATGACATAATATGAATGAGATTAACATTATCTTACATTATTTTGTCATGAAAATTACATAACGGAACTTTATGATATTTCATAAACATCTGTGTCCTAGTAATGATATTCAACAAGTTCGGATTGTATTCTAAAAACTATCCGCAAATTTACTCCAAACATTATCTGCAGCTTACCCGCTATCCGCACAGCCATGCAAACTACACTGAAGAAAATGGTAATTGCAACACCATGAAGGCATTGGTCGTTTGTGTTGATTTTCAAGATATGGAGCGATGCCATGCAGGTATGTAAGCGATCAACGTTTCAGACCCATTGGATTGTTGCTACAGGTCTCCCCACGTGAATGGTCGCGGAGGAATCAACTCCAGTATACGGACTCTGGTGTAGCGTAGTTGACTTGCAGTCTGTGCAATGAAGTGTTCCCCGTCAAACATGCCTCGACGACAGAGAAGAGCACGCTATCAACAACTGCCGCCGTTTGAGACTAAGGACTGTCGCTGCATGTGTTGGCCGGCAGGCATCTACGGTACAACGTGTATGGCAGCAGTGGTCAAATGAAGGTACCCACACTCGTAGACCTGGCACAGGCCCAGCGCGACAGACAACTGTGAGAGAGGATCGCCGCATCATTCGGATGGCCCGGAAGGAACCCCATGCAACAGCAGTGCAAATTCGAGCAGCTGTGGCACCCCACGTTACACAACAAACAGTTGGTAATCGCCTGCGTGCAGCTGGTTTACGATCCCGTGTCCCTGCAGAAGGTGTTCCATTGACCCCACAACAGCGACGTGTAAGGCTGGCTTGGTATAGAGAACGATCGACGTGGGAATGGCATAGGGTCGTCTTTAGTGTTGAATCGCGCTTTTGTCTTGCCCGCAGTGATCGCCGGAATCGTGTGCGCCAACGTACCGGGGAGAGGGGCCACCCAGACCTTATTGTCGAGAGGCACACAGGACCAACACCAAGCATTATGGTCTGGGGAGCTATTGGCTTTAATGTGAAATCACAATTATTGCTTGTTGAGGGCACTATGACTGCTCGACAGTACGTTGATAGGGTACTCAATCCAGTGGTTGTCCCTATGATGGCGAACATTGCTAATGAGATGTCTCAGCAGGACAGTGCCCGGGTTCACACTGCACGCATCTCCAGAGAAGCTCTCCACGACATCACAACCTTAGAATGGTCCGCCAGGTCCCCGGACCTCAGTCCTATTGAGCATGTGTGGGACATGATGGGTCGACAACTGGCCAACCGTTCTCAGCCACCCACAACTCTGGAACATCTGACCCGTGCAGTGCAGCAAGCATGGGCCACAATTCCTCAGAAAGCGATCCAGAGCCTTCTTGACTCCATGCCTCGCCGAATTCATCAATGTATTGCAGGTCGTGGTGGGCACATCCTGTATTGATTGTTGTCCAAATTTGCAGTCAGAGGGACCTGAAAGTGTAATCATCGAATCACAACCGAACACTCGTCCTGCATGTTCAATTGCAGCAATGTAGCACCACTCCTTCTGGGTGTTGCAATTTCCATTTTCTTCAGTGTATATCCGCATGGCGAAAAATTTTGCGGATATCCTCATCTGCGCAAGGCTTTACCTATACGCACCTACTGTATATCCACCTTACGACCTATGTTTGCTTTATAAAGCTTACAACAACTTCTTTTTGCTTTAAATCTTGTAGGCCTATATTTCATAATATAACCTGTAATATTATTTCTTGGAGGTCCGCGTTCGATTACCGGCCCTACGAAAAAATTCAATTCTTATCTGAGGGCTGGAACAGGGTAAGTTATAGGTACATAGCCTCGTGTGGCAAAACTAAGAAGATATGGGTTTGATTCCCACCTGAACCATCCTGGAAATCATCATCTACTGAAATAGTGCATAACTCTATGTCCAACATGGCAACCATCAGGAATATTTAGACGGTTCTCAATAACTGTGAATCTATTACAACTATCAAACTGAAATTGTGTATGTTGATAGAGGCTATTAAAATATGTTCACATACGAGGTGCCCCGTGGTTTTGGGGTAGCGCGCCTGCCTCTCACCCGGAGGCCCTGGGGTCGATTCCCGGCTCCGTCTGAGCAGCGGTCGCTTGGTAAGCCATGATGTTTCTGTGATTCTCAGGAATTGGGAAGGCACATATTTGTTCTTACTTAACTGTTCTTTAACAACAGTCTAAATTTCATTTTGATTGCCTAGATATTTTCGGAGATATTGTGAACCGGTGAAATACTGTATATCGCATTGATGGCATGTTGAATTGTTTTATATGTATGTTACCCGTACACAATGTCCAAGCCCCTAAATGAAATAACAACAACAAAACTATACGTTTCCATTCTTCGTTGAGGAAAATGGCTGGATTCCACACCGGCATCGATAGCCCAGTATCATGTAAACAAAGTCTTGTACTAGACAGAGCTGTGAAACCCGCACGTATTGAATCATGGGCTATTTGATCGCACGTATTAATCCATGTAATTGTATTAGCCTCTATTAACAAGAATTGTTGTAGCCTCCGTGGCTTAGGCGGCAGCACACCGGCCTCTCACCGCTGGGTCCGTGGTTCAAATCCCGGTCACTCCATGTGAGATCTGTGCTGGACAAAACGGAGGCCGACAGGTTTTTCTCCAGGTACTCCGGTTTTCCCTGTCAACATTTCATTCCAGCAACACTCTCCACTATCATTTCATTTCATTTGTCATTCATTTAATCATTGCCCCAGAGGAGTGCGTCAGGCCTCGGCAGCCGGCACAGTTCATATCCTCGCCGCTAGATGGGGGCTTCATTCATTCCATTCCTGACCCGATCGGAGACTGGAAGCAGGCTGTGGATTTTCATTTTCAAAAAGAATTGTTCTTCTCGTTGTGAAGGTTGGTGAACATTAAAAAAGAAGTGAGATGTTAATTTATTTCCGCCAATTAGAACTGAAATATATACGAATAAATGCCGGCTTTATGAGATGGTTTTGCTCCACTTTTGCTATTTCCACGCAAGCTACTGATGAGCAGAAAACTTACTCAACGCTAAGTTCCGTTACAGTCCTTCGGCTTACAGAACTCTATTGATGTATCGTTAAGAAAGTGATCCTTGGCCTTCCACGCGGGCTTTTCCCAGGTATTTCGCCCTCCAGCAAGTCTATTATTATTGAACTGGTGTGACGACGTGTCACACTCTGATGAGCGTCTTATCTGTGTTGTTGATTCTTGTGGAAATCATAATATATCAGCATTGCTTACTCTTACCATCGCCGCTCTTACCAAAGAGTTCACTCCTTCTAAACAGTACATAATGGTCCAATTCCTTATTTTAAGGAGATATTATCCATTGCACTTTGGTTTCATTTTTAAAATTTTTAATCGTCATCGTTTGGTGAACGGTCTGGGTTGTTCTGGTTTCACCATATTTTTAATACATCTTTAAACACCATGATGTGCCATCGATCGTTTCCTTCAGATGAATCATCACATCACACGCCAGCTCAGGTTTTACCCCCACGGAGGTGTGTAATGACAAAATCAAAGTTGACAGTTTGTTTATTCACCACATCCACTTATGATCGCAAAAGTACGCATCAGTGGTGTAACGGGTGATACCGAGCTGCGATAATGAGTTCTCTATACGGGGGTCAATTAGGAAAATCCTAACAGGGGAAGTTGCCTGAGGCGTGTTTTACTGCCCCCCCCCCCCCCCCCTCCAAACTGGACGTCAAGGTAAATATAATGTGTTAACCTGCCCTGATCTTTACGGTGTTCGCCACTATCTACTCTTGTTATCTCAAAGACGGTTTCGATACTACTCATTAGCAACGTTTGGTATTATTCCAGATTCCTGGTTTTCTTTAGCCTTGCACTTGATAAAGATAAGTTTCCGTTATTTTCCTTGTGTTTCACAGTTACTATTCAGATCTGCACATTTTATTTTTTATGTTGTGGCTTCGTCAACATGCAAGTTATAGCCTGCATTATGAGCTTTAAAACGATATCTTGGGAACCAAAATGCTTATATGTATTCTGCTACAAAATAAGGTGCATTCGTAAATGAATTCCTTGTTGGAACACCTCCAATTTTGGCCCCGTTTTGACAACGTTTATAGTTTCCTATAACTCGCAATCCTGCTCTTCTATGACTGTACATGGATAACATGTTAGCTGCACTGATTATATCTACGGAAACTCCAGGGTGTCCAGGTGTATAGCTGTCAGTCAACTCATGGCTTAACCAACATTTCAGGAGAGGTTGCCTACCCCCACTCTCTTCCCAATCCCATTAGCGTGAGCTGACAGGACTGTTGGGGTCTAACCTAATTAGCGGAGTTCCACCATCCCGGGTGTAACTACGGGAGTTGATTAGGGGTATCAATTCGTCCCAGAGCGAAATACACAGCTGGCAAAAAGAAAACACTTAGGAAAATGTAAGTTATAATAAAGATTTAATTGCAGCCAATGGCCATGAATTACAGTACACTTACATCATTACATAAATTAACATCAATATCATCAATCTGTACGAAATCCTGTTAAGAACTGACCTCTGTTCTTGCACTTTAGCACATGGTACCTTTCACACAGCATACCACACCGTTCGCAAACACAGCCAGATCGGTCGAACATCAATTCCGCCCGATTTTCCTCAATTCCACCCGGTCCTCCAAGGCACCCAAAAATAAGTTCCTCAACTCCGCTCAGGCTTTGACAAGGGGTCGGCAAAGGGGTTATCCCCAATGACGTAAACAAATGTCATAACCCTCCCGTCTGCAGAGTTGTGGAGAACAACTAATGCCTGCGAGGCTTTTCACTCAAAATTCAAAGCACAAAGTACAACACCTCATCCAAATATATTTATTTTTTTAAAGTGCCTACATCAGATACAGACAGACACGTACATTCTACTTAACAGCAGCGGGCGGGTGTCGAGCAAAGACAAGAATAGTCGTGTGAGAAAAGAATTCATTGAAAACAAGCTCATGCAGTACGCCAACCAAACAATGAGTAGATTAGATCTTGTGAAGTGTGTTTCTCACAGAATAGTTAGGAAATGAAAAGAGTTTCATCGAATGTTTTTTGTATAGTTTGAAATGAAGTAAAGATTTATGTGATTTAAGATGCTGATTTTTCATATTTTATTAAATTTTCTGTCCATATTTTTATTTAACAACAGTGATTAATATCTAGCTCTTTGTATTATGTTCATATCTGATTTAACGATTGAGCGGACTTGGTGGTGGTGATTTAAAATTAATCATAATATTATTTTACATAAGTCTGCCAAGTTTTCTATTTTTTTCTACTCATGCGCTGCATAAGGTGTTTGACACGTCCCTTGGTATGCGAGCAGGAGGGTTATGACATTTGTTTACGTCATTGGGAAAAAGCCTGGGCGGAGTTGAGGAACTCATTTCTGGATCCCTTGGAGGACCGGGTGGAATTGAGGTAACCCTGGCTACCTGACTGGAATTCCCGGGTGGAATTGATGCTCGCCCGCCAGATCCTGGGTCGTGAAAAGCTTTCGTTACGCACAGTCTATAATGGAAGCCATGTATTGCTAGACGGGTCACCATGTCGCGCAGCTCGTAATTCGACCTTTTCCACTCGTTATTGATCATGGCATCTGTGGAATAAAACTCGGGCCAGATGATTTCTTTCTTCTGTTGTAGGTCGTTCAACACTGAGTTATAGCTCGCTGTATTGGATAGACATAATTGAAGTCGGGGCTCCTCTATGAAGAAAGGCTCCCTTGTCAATTCGTATACTGTGCGTAAAGGCGCGTACTTTGATAGGCCCGCTGCTTTTTTCAGGTAGGCCTATGTCGATTTCACTTTCTCGAGTAGTCTAAGGCTATTGGGATCTAGGGGATCCCAAATGATCTGAAGACCGTATGTGGCTATGGGTGAAAACTTAATGTGAAAAAACTTTATTGCTGCTGTCATTGACATCTTAGTAATGTCTTTCACGTTATTTATGGCTCTGATTGCCAGGGTTGTCCGATCTGTGATATGACTGTTGAAAGAGTTACCCCTTGTCTGGAGTGTGACACCGAGGTATTTGAATTTGTTGACTTTATCCAGGACTCGATTTTCAATCATGATCTTATCCTTTCCTGCAGGTCTGCCTCCTCGTCTGTAGGTCATGTACATGGTTTTGTCCTCATGAGTTTCAAATCATTCTCATCCGCCCAATGAACAAGTCGATTAAAGTTGAATGTAAGTTATCGAAAATGATTTTATTTTAAGTCTCGAGGCAAAGGATCATGCTTTGTGCATTAGGGAACAAGAATGTAAAAAAGTACAGTTTATAAAGGGACTAGCAACCCACCCCGGCTTCTCCCGAAATTTAAGAATCATTTATATGATTTATGGAGGAATCATAATTCATAGTACAATTCTCTTTATGTTCGACGATGTGTCAGAAAACTGTATCATAATGAGGCTCATTATGACACTATTTGTCATTATGAAACAGTTTCTCCCACCAATCAGAGCTCAAGAAACAGTTGTTTGACCAATTGGGTAAGGATACCTTCGCGCATGCGCTCAAAATCAAACATGTCTATATACACACATCAAAAAAAGTTTTGCATCACCTCGGTTCCCTGATCTCCGGCATATAGACGTTGACTGTGTATATTGTATCCAAGATACAGTCCCTTTGACTGTTCATAGATGTCACTAAAACTGCTCAAAGATGTAAACAACCATGCATGAGCAGGGCCTATTAGACGGAGGGGGTACGACAGCCGATCAGTTCCAGTCATTCCACCAGGACGAAGGTACGCTGCTCATGTTGTCTGTAGTTCTACCATGCCTAGAAGGTCAATACCGCAGTTCGATCGCGTCCGCATTGTTACTTTGTGTCAAGAAGGGCTCTCAACAAGGGAAGTTTCCAGGCGTCTCAGAGTGAACCAAAGCGATGTTGTTCGGACATGGAGGAGGTACAGAGATACAGGAACTGTCGATGACAGGCCTCGCTCAGGCCGCCCAAGGGCTACTACTGTAGTGGATGACCGCTACTTACGGATTGCCGCTCGGAGGAACCCTGACAGCAATGCCACCATGTTGAATAATGCGTTTCGTTCAGCCACAGGACGTCGTGTTTCAACTCAAACTGTGCGCAATAGGCTGCATGATGCGCAACTTCACTCCCGACGTCCATGGCGAGGTCCAGCTTTGCAACCCCGACACCATGCAGCGCGGTACAGATGGGCCCAACAACATGCTGAATGGACCCCACGGAATTGGCATCACGTTCTCTTCACCGATGAGTGTCGCATATGCCTTCAACCAGACAATCGTCGGAGACGTGTTTGGAGGCACCCTGGTCAGGCTGAACGTCTTAGACACACTGTCCAGCGAGTGCAGCAAGGTGGTGGTTCCCTGATGTTTTGGGGTGGCATTATGTGGGGCCGACGTACGCCACTGGTGGTCATGGAAGGCTCCGAAACGGCTTTACGATACCTGAATGACATCCTCCGACCCATAGTGCAACCATATCGGCAGAATATTGGAGAGGCATTTGTCTTCATGGACGACAATTCTCGACCTCATCGTGCACATCTTGTGAATGCGTTCCTTCAAGATAACGACATCGCTCGACTACAGTGGCCAGCATGTTCGCCAGACATGAACCCTATCGAACATGCCTGGGATATGTTGAAAAGGGCTGTTTATGGACGTCTTGACCCACCAACCACTCTGAGAGATTTACGCCGAATTGTCGTTGAGGAGTGGGACAATTTGGACCAACAGTGTCTTGATGAACTTGTGGATAGTATGCCACGACGAATACAGGCATGCATCAATGCAAGAGGACGTGCTACTGGGTATTAGAGGTAGTGGTGTGTACTGCAATCTGGACCACAAATGCTGAAAGTCTAGCTGTATGATGGTACAACATGCAATGTGTGGGTCTCATGAGCAATAAAACGAGCTGAAATGTTGTTTGTGTTGATCTCTATTCCCTTTGTATTTAAAGGTTCCGGAACTCTTGGAACCGAGGTGATGCAAAACTTTTTTTGATGTGTGTATTATCGGACCACAAACCAAGAACAATTCTTCCCTGGGTCATAGGAACTTTGGGGATGACTCCCTTTGTCTTTGTGAAACCTTTCTATCTCTCTCTTGTGACCGTCGAGAAATTATCTCTGCTCAGATTCATTATTACGAGATAAACGTATTCCTTTCGATTTCAATGAACTACGACCTACATTCACTTTCCGTCTCGGCATGATGGGTTAAATCACTCACTGGACTATTAATTATCTTATCACGGAGATAGCATGTGCAACGAATTCTTGTCAGATGTAATTTAAGAATGGCGAGGTGCATGAAACACAAATCCCCCTTCCGTCCAATCTAAACTTGACTGTGTATTCTGCGGAACGAAAAGTTCACAGGCGAAGTAAAGAAAAGCCGAGTTGCACTTCCAGGTAAACACATCCACTCTTCTCTGAAGTCTTAACTAGACACGATTCTACAGTGTCTGGGGTGATCCATTTCAAGGATGGCTGAGAAAGAAATCGAAACCGCCTTTTCTGAGCCCTACCTCACGAGGCTGAGTGAACCTGTTTCCAATGTTCAGTCAGAATAAAATTTCTTGGCAGAGCCGGGAAACGAAGCCCGATCTCAGGGGTGACAGCCAAGAATGCTAGGCACTACACAACGAGGTAGTCCAATATATTGATTGAATTAGTGCCTTGGTGAGGATTTCCAGTTATCCCTAGCAAACATTTTGGCTTCCAAAGTGTGAACTGTCTGGTAAATATTTTTCTCTTAAGAATGAATTGAATGCATAGATAAGTTATCTGAAAAACAAATACCGGTAGTTTTAGTTTATGTCATCAGGATACGGAATATTCTACATGAATATTAAGAAAACACATCAAGAGGTAGGCAGAAACTGCTGCCGGCAATTACGTGATAGGATACAGTTCTAGACATACAAAATAGAACAACACACACTCTGTAGCCATTCCCAATGCGCTGTTCGCGCCGTCTTTATCACGCTTATCACAATAGTAGCTTGCCACGGTGGGTGAGTGGTTATCGTATCGGACTATCCACCCCAAGCTTGCAGGTTCGATCCTGGCTGTGGTAAGTGATTTTTGAAAGACGACAAAAATCACGACACGCATGTAATACGTTGTTGGCATGTTAAAGAACCCATTTGAATTCAGTAGGCCATGTTCATAATGGAAAAATTATTCTCGGGATTTTCCGCCAACACGAAGTTCCTAATTTCTCTAGTAGAAAGCGCTAGTGTCAAGGAGCTTAGATATCGAACCTCCTTGACTTTCATAGTGCTCCAAAGAACGATAAAATTTGACATGCAAGCTGCCCTCTGGCCGCATATAACAAAGCTTGTGCCCTACTCCCAAGGCCATACGATATTATTATTATTATTATTGTTATGAGCCTCCGTGGCTTTGGTGGCAGCACGCCGGTCTCTTACCGCTGGGTCTGTTGTTCAAATCCCGGTCACTCCATGTGAGATTTGCGCTGGACAAAGCGGAGGCAGACAGGTTTTTCTCCGGGTACTCCGGTTTTCCCTGTCACAATTTCATTCCAGCAACACTCTCTACTATAATTTCATTTTATCTGTCATTCATTTAATCATTGACCCAGGGAGTGCGACAGGCTTTGGCAGCCGGCACAGTTCATATCCTCACCGCTAGATGGGGGCTTCATTCATTCCATTCCCTGACCCGGTCGGTCGACTGGAAACAGGCTGTGGATTTTCATTATTATTATTATTATTATTATTATTATTGTCACAATAGTTGGTTAAAGCTGACCGTCTTGAAAATGGTTTTCATGGTTTCTCATTTTCACCACCAGGCAAATGCCAGGACGGTTACTTTCAACAGGTCCACGGCTGACTTCCTCCCAAAATCCCCTCCCTGACCTTCTTTAATTAGACCAAAGTTAGCGGTCGCCCGGCACCATCCTTAGTTGTATCAGGTGACAGAGTGTGTTCAGCTCGCAGACACTCTTCTTGTGACGGTAGAGGAATGATCCCTCTCAGAGTTGGTGGGTGAAGCCGAGCTGGGAAGATAAGCAACTAAATGAAACTACATTCTCTCTATGCTGAGCTTTTATGCCCAAGGTCAAGGGTTCAAACCCGGCCGAAGTCATCGGAATTTTTAAGACCGTTAAAAAAATCCCTCAGTACGCCTTCCATCGGAGGGGAAGTAAAGCGGGCGGTCCCATGTCATAGATTTATGGCATGTAAAAGAACCTTCCACTAATTACACTTGTGTGAAGCTAAATTATAGGTTAAGAGGACTAACGCTCTTAGGTTCCAACGTTCGTCGCCAGAAACCGACTGCGATGGCATCTAGTAACCAAGTTCAGTACTAGTTGGTCGTTGACGGTGGCGTTTGGTAGCAAAAGTTGGAACTACTTGAAAATCGAATGTCTGCAGTAATTACTTGAATTAAAAACAGATAACACACACTAATACAGCCTTCAGAATTAACACCGGTTATCAGACAGATTCTACACACACCCAAAGTACACGGGGCTACATGACAGCGTTGTCGCAGCCCCTAAACTGAGGAACCAACCAACCAACATTCTTTCTCTGTGTCTTTCACTGATATTAATTTCGTTACTTGTACACGCAAGTTACCACAATTTACCTTCAATTAAGAATAGTCCGTGAAACAGGTCTCTAACCGCTGGATCTGTGGTTCAAACCCCGGTCACTCCTTGTGAGATTAGTGCTGTAAAAAAGCGGAGGCAGACAGGTTTTTCTCCGGGTACTCCGGTTTTCCCTGTCACACTTTCATTCCAGCAACACTCTCCACTATCATTTCATTTTATCTGTCATTCATTTAATCATTGCCCCAGGGGAGTGCTACAGTCTTCGGCAGCCGGCACAGTTCATATTCTCGCCGCTAGATGGGGGCTTCATTCATTCCATTCCCTGACACAGTCGGCCGACAGGAATCAGGCTGTGGATTTTCATTTTCCGTGAAACAGGTGTCTACCTAACTCCCCCCCCCCCCCTTTTTTTTTTAGCGTCTACAATCGGGAGGTCTGGGTGGGATTCTCAGCTTGCCAGGAGATTGATGATGATAATAATAATAATGATGCTATTGGTCTTACCCCCTATTGAATACGGTGGCATTTGGGGACGCCGGGGTGCAAGAATTTTGCCCCGAAGGGGAATTTTAACGTGCCAGTAAATCTATTGACACGGCTCCCTCGCATTTACGCACCCTCAAATGCCAACTAACCGCACCGGCATTCAATCCTGCATCTCTGGGACCAGCAGGCGAGAACGTTACCGCTGCACCGCGCAGCCAATCAAAAAAGGTTAGCAAACTGGTTTTACACATACATAAGTACAAGTAGCTGATGATCTCGATGGCTCAAGCCCCTATATTAGTGACTACAATAATGACCACTGGCGGATGCGTCATGAAACAAAGTAGGCGATTAGCACTGACAAACAGCCTGCAACACATAAACTAGTCTTCCGTAAGTGGTTGGCTCTAAGGAAAAAGTTGTGGTGATTGGCAAGGATAATGAATTCTATTAGTTTCCTTGTGCCATCATCAGCTGTAACTACTCATACAAGCTTAACCATGTTATGTGATGAAAATACTGAGCTACATTACATCATGATACTCGCAGAGGATCACAGTTAGGGGGACGTGAGTTGGCGACCACGGGAGCTCAGCTGAGGCGTTGCCTGCGAGATATAAAAGGCCTAATGTAGCCGTTAAACATTCGCTCTCGTAACACTCAAACTGTTATATCTTCGGCACTTACGGATGACTCTGGAAGATGGTTGCACTAGTGTGACCACCGCCAGTGTTTGATATGAACGCGAAATAACCTTACACAGACGACAGGTGACAGTACTGAAGTATATTCGCCGAGTCGAGATAGCGCGCGTAAATACTTGCACGTGGTCACTTGACTGTCTAGACAGGGAAACACGCCCAGTTCACGTCATTGGCTCTGCGGACAGAGGTAGCCAAGAAGCTCCGAGATCATTATACTCTGTGAGCTACCTGAATAGGATAGACATTTGGCTGGAAATTCCACGTCAGTCATCACCCCTCTGCCTCTTGACCAATCGATGTTCGCACAGTGATGTCATAATACTCTGCGTTGCAATATTACAGCCCACGTGCTTCAGTGCCTGGTCAGCTGTATCTCTGGCTTGTACAGTTTGGCAACCTCGTTCTCAGACCATATGGCGAGGTGAGAACTGTCAATCCCATTCTGGCAGCTAACAGAGTATAGTCGGTCGAACATCAATTCCGCCCGATTTTCCTCAATTCCACCCGGTCCTCCAAGGGACCCAAAAATAAGTTCCTCAACTCCGCTCAGGCTTTGACAAGGGGTAGGCAAAGGGGTTATCCCCAATGACGTAAACAAATGTCATAACCCTCCTGCTCGCATACCAAGGGCCGGGTCAAACACCTTATGCAGGGCATGAGTGAATTCTTGAATGCAGCTGATTTTTCCGTTCTAGGCTGGAAAACAGTATTTTCAGCACCCGCAGCTGATATCGGAAGTATTCTTTTAGGTTCAAATTATACACATATTATTATCTAAATTTAATTTAATAATGTCTGACTAGGTTAAAAAACAAACAAACATTTAATTATGCACATGTTAAAAACAATGTATAAAATTTGTAGAAAAACAAGATGTTCAGTAAAGAACATATAGCCTACTTTCTCCTAAATGCATGGGTATTGTTATAACTCTTTATCCTTTTCAAGGAGTATGATTGAATGTTGGTTGTAGTAGCTTGTTGAAATACAACGTGCTATAGGGATATTAAACATGAATATGAGGTGCCCTTTGCTAGTGCTACCTCTGTACCAAATTTCGTTCAATTCGGTTTCACCGTGTTTGAATTGATAGGGGGAATCGATTTGCACACATACTTGGCCACCATCTGCAAACTATTGGGCTGATGTTCTTGCAGTTAGGTCAGAATATGTTTCCCACATAAAGATATGGTGTTGCAAAATTTGGTAGAGACTAGATTATTAGGTTGGTCGTAATTACATTTTAACATTTGGGTGGCCGCCATTACGTTTCTGTCAATATGGCGGCGATATTAATCATGACACTGAGATGCCCTTTGCTAGTGCTATCTCTGTACCAAATTTCGTTCCATTCGGTTTCACCGTGTTTGAATTAATAGGGGTAATCGATTCTGACACAAAGATGGCTGCCATCCGCAAACTATTAGGCGAATGACCTATTAGATTGGTCAAAGGATGCTCCCTCCACAAAGATATGTAGTTGCAAAATTTGGTAGAGATCGGATGATTAGGTTAATCGTAATTTGATTTAAGCTTTGAACATTCGTGTGGCCGCCATTACGTTTCAGTCAAGATGGCGGCGATATAAAACATGAAACTGAGGTGCCCTTTGCTAGTGCTACCTCTGTACCAAATTTCGTTCCTTTCAGTTCCACCGTGTTCGAATTAATAGGGGGAATCAATTTTGACATAAAGATGGCCGCCATCCACAAACTATTAGGCGAATGACCTATTAGATTGGTCAAAGGATGCTCCCTCCATAAAGGTATGTTGTTGCAAAGTTTGGTAGAGATCGGATAATTAGGTTCATCGTAATTTAACTTAAGCTTTGAACATTTGTGTGGCCGCCATTACGTTTCTGTCAATATGGCGGCGATATAAAACATGACACTGAGATGCCCTTTGCTAGTGCTACCTCTGTACCAAATTTCGTTCCATTCGGTTTCACCGTATTTGAATTAATAGGGGGAATTTATTTTCACACAAAGATGGCCTCCATACGCAAACTATTAGGCTAATGACCTATTCATTGGCTCAAAGGATGTTTCCTCTATAAGGGTATGTTGTTGCAAAATTTGGTAGAGATCAGATGATTAGGTTAATCGTAATTTGATTTAAGCTTTGAACATTTGTGTGGCCGCCATTACGTTTCCGTCAAGATGGCGGCGATATAAAACATGACACTGAGGTGCCTTTTGTTAGTACTACCTCTGTACCAAATTTCGTTCCATTCGGTTGCAACGTGTTCGAATTAATAGGGGGTATCGATTTTCACACAAAGATGGCCGCCATCCGCAAACTATTACGCTGATGACCTATTAGATTGGTCAAAAGATGCTCCCTCCATAAGGGTATGTAGTTGCAAAATTTGGTAGAGATCGGATGATTAGGTTAATCGTAATTTGATTTAAGCTTTGAACATTGGTGTGGCCGCCATTACGTTTCAGTCAAGATGGCGGCGATATAAAACATGACACTGAGGTGCCTTTTGTTAGTACTACCTCTGTACCAAATTTCGTTCCATTCGGTTGCACCGTGTTCGAATTAATAGGGGGAATCGATTTTCACACAAAGATGGCCGCCATCCGCAAACTATTACGCTGATGACCTATTAGTTTGGTCAAAGGATGCTCCCCCCATAAAGGTATGTTGTTGCAAAATTTGGTAGAGATCGGATGATTAGGTTAGTCGTAATTTGATTTAAGCTTTGAACATTTGTGTGGCCGCCATTACGTTTCCGTCAATATGGCGGCGATATAAAACATGACACTGAGGTGCCTTTTATTAGTACTACCTCTGTACCAAATTTCGTTCCATTCGGTTGTACCGTGTTCGAATTAATAGGGGGAATCGATTTTCACACAAAGATGGCCGCCATCCGCAAACTATTACGCTGATGACCTATTGGTTTGGTCAAAGGATGCTCCCCCCATAAAGGTATGTTGTTGCAAAATTTGATAGAGATCGGATGATTAGCTTAGTCGTAATTTGATTTAAGCTTTGAACATTTGTGTGGCCGCCATTACGTTTCCGTCAAGATGGCGGCGATATAAAACATGACACTGAGGTGTCCTTTGCTAGTGCTACCTTTGTACCAAATTTCGTTCAATTCGCATTCACCGTGTTCGAATTGATAGGGGGGGACAGACATTCAGAGTACACACACTCACACACACACAGACACACACACACACACACACACACAGACTCACACACACACACATATACACACACAGACTCACACACACACATACACACACACAGACAGACACACTTTTTTCGCCCTGTGTTGATCTCATAAGTCTACTTTCATTTTTTGCAAAAATCGAAAGTAGGCTAAAAATAGAAAACTTGGCAGACTTATTTAAAAGAATATTATGATTAATTTTAAATCACTTGTATTTTCTGCCAGATAAGTTATAATGTGCCAAACACTTTATACCTGATTTAACGAATGGGCGGACTTGACATCAGAGTGGTTGACCAATGGCACAACAATGTCTTGCGAACACCACCACGCCATCGGTCAAACGCTCGGAAGTCAAGTCCGCTCATTCGTTAAATCAGATATAAACATAATACATAAAGAGCTAGATATTAATCACTGTTGTTAAATAAAAATATGGGCAGGAAATTTAATAAAATAAGAAAAATCAGTATCTTAAAATCACATAAATCTTTACTTTATTTCAAACTATAACCCCGGCCCTTGGTATGCGAGCAGGAGGGTTATGACATTTGTTTACGTCATTGGGGAAAAGCCTGGGCGGAGTTGAGGAACTCATTTCTAGGTCCCTTGGAGGACCGGGTGGAATTGAGGTAACCCTGGCTACCTGACTGGAATTCCCGGGTGGAATTGATGCCCGCCCGTATAGTCATGCCGTAGCCCTAGAAAAGACAAGACTTGCTGCACTTTGTACGGTTGCCTGTCATAAGCAGTTAAGAACTCATTAATTAATTAATTAATTAAATAAATAAATAAATACATAAAGGAACAATAAATAAACCGCGCTGTAGCATGTAACCGATAAGTCAGTCCGCTTCACTTGTAGGCTATACACAGCACTGAAGTTAGCGTACGTTCAACACTTGACGTTACAGACAGCCAGGAACGGGGCTTCGAGTAGCGGAGAAAGCCGAAGTTATACGATTGACTTCGCGCCACCACATGGTAGCTTTACGATCGGTTACGAGGTGAGAAGCTTATATCCTCTTTGTTTCCAAGTTTGTATCGCTTCTCATGGCCCTGGCTGGTGAAGCACTTGTCCCACTGTGACACGAGGCGGTGAATGGCCGTCTCATAAAATAGCCTGGGCTGCGATGTGAACCCGTTCCGCACGTATAGCTGGACGTCAGCGTCCGAGGTGAATCGTTGGCTCCGCAGAACCCTTTTCATGGGACCAAACATGGCGTAATCACAGGGAGAGTGGCCTGGACTGTATGGAGGGTAGCCGAGAACCTCCCATTTGAATTTCTGCTGGAGTGCCGCGACTGTGTTGGCCGTATGAAGTCGTGCATTGTCGTGGAGCGACCTCGGGGCGGTCCTGGGTAATGAGTGTATCAACCCGCTGGACGTTGTCATCGGTAATGCAGGGGAGGGGGCATCATCGGCTAATAACACCCGTCCTTCCCTGAAGCGCTTGTGCCACGCCTTGACCCTTGCAAGGGACATGCAGTGTTCGCCGTACACTTGTGACATTCGGCGATGAATGTCCGTTCCCCCTACTCCTTCCGCTGTCAGAAACCTCTTTGCTCTTCGGTTGACGCCTCCATGTCACTGGCAGCATTGGACGATTGTTTCATGTTGCTGCTCGCTTTGTATCGTCACTTGACGTGCACGCGTACCCTCTAGCGACGGGCTGTGACCTTCCACGCTATGGTCGGAATCGTAACCACACCTCGTTACACACGCCACGATTAGCCGATGTAGTCACCGGTTTGCGCATTCCAGCCTCCGGTTCGTTACTTCTTGAACGCACCTTATAGTTTTCATGGCTGTGCACGAAGCGGAAAAGCTGCGGATAATGTTTGGAGTAAATTTGCGGATAGTTTTAGAATACAATCCGAACTTGTTGAATATCATTACTAGAACCCGTATGTATATGACGTATCATATTTCTCCGTTACGGTATGTTTTCTTTTTCATGACAATAATGTAAGATGATGATTTAAGCTAATCTCATTCAAATTATGCCATTAAGCATAATTAACACTCCGAACAGGAATGGGGTGCAATTCTGGCTGTGTAACATTCATTTTAAACATAGCACATGACATACAAAGCCTAGGAGAACGATCTTTTACCTCAAATGTCAAAGTATGTTGCTTTAGTAATTTATGCTGTATCTAATTAAATACAGAGTCTTTATATTTGCTTGGCAATTACATTCTCGCTCACGCGCTCCGCCAGTGACAGCCCAGTTGCCGGCTGCCGCGCGCGCGTATGTACGGCAGAATACGGTGCTTAAAATCAGTATCATGCATTTTTACTAACCATATTTACAGTAGATGCTGAAAATGTTCCCCATCCGCTACCAAACATAATCAGCATCTCCTTTTGAAGTTTCCGGTTTCTCCGGTAAATTTACCTTCAGTAAGGAAATAACGAGCTTTACGTCTATTTTTATCGTTTACTGAGCCTGTACGTTTGAATCTCTTAGCCAGTTGATTTATTGTCCGATTTATAGGAATGGGTCTCACTGGAAATGTCATTCGAAACTTTTGTCTTGTTCTAGTGCACGTTATGTGCAGACCTTCGCTCGACCTTGGCCGCCGGTCCCCTGCCAATAGCCGGCTGTTTCGGGTTGGCGCGTGGTCCCCAGCCGTGTTCCGCACAATTGTGGATGCGGATAACGTTAATTATACCAGCGCAAGGCTCTAGACATAGATGAGAGGGGTGAACGACGGTTGCGGTTTGTGTACGGGCGAATAGAAATGCAACTGTACAGCAACTGACCACCCAGATGAACCACCGGGCTACCAACCATGTCTCCTCAACGACCGTTTAGCGAACATTGCAGCGTATGGACCGCCTGGTTCATGCACCCATACTGACTGCTGTTCATCGGCGACGAAGTCAGGAATTTGCACGCCAATATCGCAACTGGACGTCCATTGAGTGGCGACAGGTGGCCTTTTCTTATGAATCACGTTTTATGCTCCATCGAACAGATGGCCGAAACATCTGAATAATAATAATAATAATAATAATAATAATAATTCTAATAATAATAATAATAATAATAATAATATCGTATGGCCTCGGTTGCCGTGTGCAAGCTTTGTTACTTGACACCCAGAGGGTAGCTTGCATGTCAAATTTCGTTGTTCCTTGAGACACTATGAAAGTCAAGGAGGTTAGATATCAAAGCTCCTTGAACACTAGCCTATACCGTTTTTGATGTTGTTTAAACATCTCTCTGGTAGCAGTTAAAATGAAACACCTCGAGTACTCACTTAAAATAATTTATTAACTAAATTCTACAACTAAGGAGAACATCTTAAGACTACGACAATGCTTTCCGTGAGACTACACGTGACTGAGGAAAGGGGACCTCGCTCAAGGCTGCGCGAGTCGCCTGCGGGGTGCTGCCGTCTTGTGGTTGCTGGGTGAACTACCCTTAGTCCAGAGCGAGGCACCGGACATGCCGCCCATCTAATTTGTTACACAAATTATAAAAAATGATGGCAGTACGTGGACATACTGCTCCAACATAAGTCTCTAGCAATAAATCAAATCACACAATGTAGACAAAAAAAAACACAAGATAAACACTATATGAACACAAGATAAACACAGGATAAACCCTATATGAACACAAGATAAACACAAGATAAATACACTACACTGGTAGTCCTTTTAGATGAGTTCTTCAGGGAAAAGGCTGATCCTGGTTACTGGTCGTTTGTACGACCCCTTGCTCGTCCGCACAGTCACAACACGCACCAGCCCATCAGTCCCAGGATGGAGCTCTTCTATTATCCCGGTTGGCCAAGTGAGGGGGGGGAGCATTTTCTTCTTTGAGGAGCACCAGCCTTCCTGCCTTGAGGTTGGGTTGGTTGTGGAGCCACTTGGAACGCTGCTGGAGCTGGCCCAAGTAGTCGGTTGACCAGCGTTTCCAGATGAGTCGTCGGCACCGCTGGACCAGTTGCCATCTTGACAGCCGTGATGATGGCCCTAAGAGACAATCTGGTTCAG
The DNA here is from genome assembly GCA_946902985.2 of Meconema thalassinum. NCBI lineage: Eukaryota > Metazoa > Arthropoda > Insecta > Orthoptera > Tettigoniidae > Meconema > Meconema thalassinum. The sequence continues at coordinate 138,632,215 of OX336400.1, forward strand.
GGAACGACACTAAGGGTTCGCCAGTCAAGAAGTGACCAGGGGTGAGGAACGCATACTCATCAGGACTGTTGGGTATCGGGATGATGGGTCTCGAATTTAAACATGCCTCAATTTGTGTGAGCAGTGTTGTTATCTCTTCAAAGGTTAGCACAGTGTTACCAGCAACTTTCCTCGGGTGGGTCTTCACTGATTTTATACCTGCTTCCCACAGTCCGCCGAAGTGAGGGGAGTAAGGAGGTATGTGATGCCAACGAATTCCTTCTTCAGCTGTGAAGTTCGATACGGTAGCTTGATGGTCTTCTGTTCGGATGAAGCGCGACAATTCATTTAGTTTCCTTCTTGCTCCGGTGAAGCACGTGCCATTGTCACTATACATGTGACTGCAGCGCCCACGTCTTGAAATGAACCTTCTTAATGCGGCAATAAAGGCCTCCGTGGATAGATCGCTGACTGCCTCAATGTGTAGTGCCTTGGTCGCCATGCACACAAACAATGCTATGTAGCATTTCTTCTGTATTTTACTTCGTGGGCTTCCATATTTCACATGCAGCGGCCCTCCATAGTCCACACCACAATGAGAGAACGGCTTGCTTGGGGTCACTCTAGACTTAGGCAACTGTCCCATGAGCTGACTGGTGTCATTGGTATTCACTCGGAAGCATGTTACACAGCTGCGGATCACTTGCCTGATAACAGATCGGCCATTGGTTATCCACCACCGTTGCCGCAACGAGGCTAAGAGAAGTTGGCTTCCTGCGTGCAAAAGTCGTATGTGCTCATTCCAAATAAGCAATTTTGTGACAGGATGCTTAGGGGGCAGTATCAAAGGATGTTTTTGTTGAAATGATGCTTCAGCATTCTCCAGCCTGCCGGCCACCCTCAATAGGTTGTCACTATCCAGAAAGGGGTGCAGAGTGAGAAGTTTGCTCTGAAGTGGCACTGCGTTTCCTTGATGTAAATTATGTATCTCCTGACTGTACGAGCAGCGCTGAACGATGCGGATGATTGCTGTCAGACTATCGCAAAGTTCGTCAGTAGTCAAAGGTCCATGCCGTCTTGCTGCTGCCTCCTGCTTTAGATTGTGAAGAAATCTGAGAATGTATGCAAAAACTCTGTGCAGTTTAGTCCAGCTGGAAAAGCGGGTGAAGAGGTTATCTGCGTCATGATTACTCGCCACGAAACACAACCTTACTCCTCGCTGCTCAGGAATTTCGGTTGGTTCAGCAGTGCTTAGTTCAGGCCAGGCTGAAGGATCCGTCGATAGCCAGGCGGGCCCCGCCCACCATAATCGATTGCCTTGAAGTCGATGTGGCTCCGTTCCCCTGGAGATAACGTCCGCTGGATTTTCCTGTGATGAGACATTGTTCCAATCTTGCTGAGAAGTCAGTTGGTGAATTTCCGACACCCTGTTGGCCACATATGTTTTCCAGGCTGAGGAGCTACCTGCAATACAGGCCAGAACGACAGTGGAGTCTGTCCAGTAATAACGTCGACATGAATGTAGATTAAGGGCTTGAATCACTCTTTCCATCAGCCTGCTCAGAAGTAGTGCGCCATTCAACTCCAGTCTTGGGAGCGACACTTGCTTCAAAGGGGCTACCCTAGATTTAGAGCAAAGTAAGTGAACGGAGATTGTTCCATTGGAGTTGATGCAACGTAGGTAAGCGCAGGCACCGTAGGCTCTTTCTGAGGCATCAGAAAATCCGTGAAGTTCAACATTGGCATTCATGCCGTCTGCGGTCACCTTCCGTGGTACACGAATCTCATTTAGTTTGGGGAGCTGCTGATGTATCTCCTTCCATTGTGTCTCAAATTCTGAGGGAATTTTACCATCCCAATCGAGGTGTCGTTGCCAAAGGACTTGTATGAACAACTTGCATTGGACAATTACAGGCCCTATGAGTCCCAATGGATCATAAATGGACGCTACATTGGCCAACACTGATCTCTTTGTCCAAGTCAATTTGTTGTGGTTGAGAGCTCCCACGGTGAATTGAAATGAGTCACTACTCGAATGCCATAACAGACCAAGCGTTTTCACGGCGCCATCTTCAAGAGGAAGACTGCAAGACACCTGGCTCTCGCGAAGTGTAGGTGGGATGGCCTCCAATACATCGGGATTGTTGGACCGCCATTTGCGGATGGGGAATCCTCCGGTTTGCAGGAGCGATGTGAGGTCTTTGTACAAATGGATGGCTTTTTCAATGGTGTCTGTCCCTGTCAAAAGATCATCAACGTAGAAGTCTCTCTTGGCAACTTCGGCTGCTGTAGGGTGTATGTCTTTACCGTCGAGTGCCACCTGCAGTAAGCAACGGGTAGCTAGATACGGAGCCGCTGCAGTACCGTAGGTTACCGAAGTCAATCGGTACATATCCAATTGTTGATTCGGAGAACTGCGCCACAAGATTCTCTGGAAGTCCCGGTCTGCTTCATGAATCTGGATCTGTCGGTACATCTTCTCGATATCTGCTGTTAGCGCATACTTGTGTGTGCGGAAGCGAAGAACGATCGAGAACAGATCCTGCTGAACAGTTGGCCCAACCAGCATCACGTCATTCAGGGAGATCGACGAAGTTGTTTTAGCCGACGCATTGTAGACAACTCTGACCTTGGTAGTGTTGCTCGTTTCCTTGATTACTGCGTGATGAGGCATGTAATAAACAGGTTTCTGCGGGTCACTACGATCGACAAGTTCCATGTGTCCTAGTTGGCGGTATTCATCCATGAATTTGATATACTCATTCTTCAGTTCAGGTTGTCGATGCAATTTCCTCTCGATATAGCCAAAGCTCCTCCTGGCATTGGCAAACGAGTCACCAAGTTCTCTTACTGCTTCTCGTAGTGGAAGTCTCACTGTGAACCTGCCTGACTTATCAGGCGTGAATGATTTCCTAAAATGCTCCTCGCATTGACTTTCATCCTTGGAATGGCTACGAGTCGTCAGCTCCTCCTGTTCCCAAAAGCGTTCCACCTGTGTGTGCAAGGCTTCAGCCGTGGATAACAATGATGTTGTTCCATTCTTACGTTGTTGAACTGAGTGAGGGGGTAGACATCCAGATAGCACCCAACCAAGTTGTGTATTTTGAAGAGTAGGGTAACCTTCTCTAGATTGTTGTTCGGGTCTCAAGACTTCAAAGAACACAGTAGCACCTAACAGCAGATCTATCTCCTTAGGCTGGTTGAAATTAGGGTCGGCTAGTGGAATGTTGGCGGGCAGTTGCCAGTCCTCGCACTCTATTCTTGATGAAGGCAGCGGGCCAGTAATCTGACGCAGGACAGAACCTACTATATGCCGACTATAAGTACCAACTCTCGACTCTATCTGAAGTTGACAGAAGTGAGAGGATTCAGTCGCTCGCGTGTTGCTAATGCCATTGATGGGCATTGAATGCCGATTCAGCTTGATACCCAACCGGTCCACTAAGTCTCGAGACACGAAGTTCATATGTGATGCACTGTCTAATAGTGCTCGGCATTGATGCATCGACCTTCGCTATCCCTAATGTTAACAATGGCAGTTGATAGAAATAATTCATTGTGAGGGCAAGCGCCTCTGACAGAACAATATGCTTGATGTTGGGATGAAGTGTGTGACGAGGTAGCAGTACGGTCCATATTCTGGTCTATATGTAACATTGTGTGGTGACTTTTATTGCATCTTCGGCGGTTACCTGCGTTGCAATTGTTGGCTATGTGGTCATTTCTCAAACAATTGAAACAGAGATTATGTTCCCTCACAATACCTATACGGCCATTTACGTCCATGTATTTGAATTTTGGACATTTATGCAGACTGTGAGATGTCTTACATAGCACACAATAAGGTGACGTGGTGACGAAGGCTCGGTGTTGTCCCCTTGAACTTGTACCACGCTTGACCTCATCTTGGGTTACAGCAGCTGTCTTGTTGGACGTGACTATTTCTAAAGTTTGGCAATTACTTTCCAAGAATTGAATTAGGTCCTTCAAGCTGGCATGCACTTCATTTGACGTACCGTTCTCCCATTGTTTCCTGAGATTGAGACTGATTCTTTCCAAAACTAAGTGCGAGAGCATAAGGTCATGCAAGGGCGTTTCAATTTTTAGAGCTTCTATGGCATTTAAGTTGCTGCAAAGTTGATTAATTAGCAAACGCAGCTCTTTAGGAGAATCATGCTTTGCGTTAGGGAGTGACAACAATTCCTTGATGTGTGAAGGTCTGATATAAGTCTGGGATTGTGATACCGACTGCGAATCAATTCCCAGGCGACCTTGAAGTTATCCTGTGAAATTGGTAAATTCTCAATTAGGTGGTGAGGTTCGCCAGACAAACATGATAGAAGATAATAGTATCTTTGAATGTCTGTGATTGTATCATTATTGATGATCAGCGCTACAAAGGTGTCATAGAAATGCATGAAATCTTGTAGAGCACCACTGAACTTGGGTAGTGAAATAGTTGGAAGTTTTAGGGCGCAACTATTGCTCATGTTATCACTATTTACAGGCGGAGGTGTGTGTGTATGTTCGGGGCACAATAGCGTTTCCATTTTTGACTTAATGTCCAAGCATAAATCATCAAAGGCTGCTCTATCTAGATCATGTGCTTCGTTTTCAGGATCATCGATTTCCAATTGTATCTGAGTGTCATTATACTCATCCATTAAACTCGCCAACGATTGTTTCCTAACTTTAATGTCATTAAGATTCCCACCTGCTGCAAATGCATTCACGAATATACTTAAGCGAGTCACGCGAGATTTGATGACTGCTCTTTTCTTTGTTAATACACGTTTTTGATTGGCATCCATACTAACCCGGTAAGAAAGGACAGAAGGAAATGTTGAACCAGATTGTACTCACCGATGCTGTCTTCAATGTTGGTAAGCTTGTTTATCTGTCGACAGCGGTCTCTGGTGGATGTTCCTGCAAGTTCCGTTCTCTAGCACTCCTGGCGGGCTTGTATGGTAGCTGACGTAAGCGGACTAGCACCTCACAAGATGGCGTCCAACGGTCATGGCGTGGTTGTGCTATTCAAGATGGCTATTTACAGAATACGAATTTATTTCTACCGTTATATATGTATATATTTTGTATTCTTATACCTCACTTTGTATTATTAGTCACAGTTTGATTTGTAACATAAGTCATGCACATTTCATCACTAAACAGGTACACTTGTTTCACAAAAATCCCACATGTTGGCACACGAATAAGTTCGAAGTTCACTTTTTTCTATAATCCGGCATTAGGAGGACCAAAATGTTGTTGTTTAAACATCTCTCTGGTAGCAGTTAAAATGAAACACCTCGAGTACTCACTTAAAAGAATTTATTAACTAAATTCTACAACTAAGGAGAACATCTTAAGACTACGACAATGCTTTCCGTGAGACTACACGTGACTGAGGAAAGGGGACCTCGCTCAAGGCTGCCCGAGTCGCCTGCGGGGTGCTGCCGTCTTGTGGTTGCTGGGTGAACTACCCTTAGTCCAGAGCGAGGCACCGGACAGTTTTCTAGGAGAGAAATGAGGAACTTTGTGTTGGCGAAAACTCCCGAGATTAATTTGGCCATCATGAACACGGCCTACTGAATTCAAAAGGGTTCTTTGACATGCCAACATAGTATGACATGCGGGTCGTATTTTTGACGCCTTTCAAAAATCACTTACCACGGCCAGGAGCGAAGCTGCAAGCTTGGGGTTAGTAGACTGACACTTTAACCATTCACCCACCGTGGCAAGCTAACATCTGAACATCTGAACCCAAACACCCTGCAACAATCGCTGAACGGGTCCAGGCCGGAGGAGGGAGCGTTATGGTGTCGGGAAAGTTTTCGTGGCATTCCATGGGTGATCTCTCTCTTCCTGCACGTCAAACAGCGGTCCGCCCCGCAAAAGGTGGTTATGCATGCAACTGTGCAACACTGGATACCTGGCAAGCGAGCCGGACTTGACGTGGAGTGATAGAAGCATGTCGTTGGTCAACAGCAAACAGCTACTGTCGGCTCGTGGTACGGCGTGGCGTAACGTTTCAGTTGTAGGACATTTACGAGGAATTTGAGAGAACTATATTGTAGGTGTGAAGGATTGAGTGGTGGAAAGGTAGGCTTGCCATATTTTTGGTGAGTGAAACCGGGAAACATTAATATGGGATGGTCTTACAGAGGTCGTCCCCCGGGAATTTTTTAAAAAATTAGAAGCAAAATTGGTGAGTTTTAAGTCTTTTTTTTAAGCCTCGCAAGTGACGGGAGGGGGGGGGGAATCTGGCGCCCTAAATTGTTAGTTCTACACACCTTTTTAAAATAAAAAAGAATATTTGCTACATAAAAATATATAATTTTTCTTTTTTAAAGATAATTTTTTCTGGTCTACCATCTAGAAAGAAGTGTTAAAAAAATACAATTTCAAAAACTTCATAATTTTTCTAATTCTAATTCTAATTCTAATTTTTCTAATTGAACTATTGCTAAATCTTATTATTTTTTGAAAAACTGCAACTTCTTGTCTAACTACAAAAACAAGTACAAAAAAAAACGCTTAACGCTGTGCGCGATAGTCTACGATGTTGATTGTTGAAAAGTAACCGATTCAAAAAAGATTCTTAAACACAAAAATTCATTGCTTTTTACTTCTTACGGCCGTTTTCCGGGATATTGATAAAACCGGGTGGGACACCGGGACAAGAGCAAAATACCGGGAATTCCAGTCAGATAGCCAGGGTTACCTCAATTCCACCCGGTCCTCCAAGGGACCCAGAAATGAGTTCCTCAACTCCGCCCAGGCCTTTCTCCAATGACGTAAACAAATGTCATAACCCTCCTGCTCGCATACCAAGGGCCGTGTCAAACACCTTATGCAGCGCATGAGTAGAAAAAAATGGAAAACTTGGCAGACTTATGTAAAAGAATATTATGATTAATTTTAAATCACCACCACCAAGTCCGCTCAATCGTTAAATCAGATATAAACATAATACCCAGAGCTAGATATTAATCACTGTTGTTAAATAAAAATATGGACAGGAAATTTAATAAAATAAGGCAAATCTGCATCTTAAAATCACATAAATCTTTACTTCATTTCAAACTATACAAAAAACATTAGATGAAACTCTTTTCATTCCCTAACTATTGTGTGAGAAACACACTTCACAAGATCTAATCTACTCATTGTTTGGTTGGCGTACTGCATGAGCTTGTTTTCAATGAATTCTTTTCTCACAAGACTATTCTTGTCTTTGCTCGACACCCGCCCGCTGCTGTTAAGTAGAATGTACGTGTCTGTCTGTATCTGATGTAGGCACTTTAAAAAAACAAATATATTTGGATGAGGTGTTGTACTTGTGTTGTCATGTGGAATGCAAGAATTCGCTCATGCGCTGCAGAAGGTGTTTGACGTTGACCCGGCCCTTGGTATGTGAGCAGAAGGGTTATAACATTTGTTTACGTCATTGGGGATAACCTCTTTGCTGACCCCTTGTCAAAGCCTGAGCGGAGTTGAGGAACTTATTTTTGGGTCCCTTGGAGGACCGGGTGGAATTGAGGAAAATCGGGCAAGCCTATGGAAAGGGGTAGGATCGGGAAACTGTCAGATGGCGTTAATGGTCAGTGTCTAGCGTGTCAACAACCACGAACCAGTATTCGGATTTCGTGCGAAATTGATGATTTATTTTTGTTCATTCAAATTTTTCCATTTGGATTTATGGGAAAATCGAACTATCGAGACTCGAACTATCGAGGCTCGAAATATCGACACTCTACTAATACTGTGTTATCAGGCCGTATGTTAGGATATAGATCATTTTGATAAAATATACAAAAGTCCGTGACCTTCTGAAGGGACCTGTATAACAGTGTTGTTATTGTTTCTGATGCAAAGAGTCACAATGATTTCATCAGTTTAAACCTACGCAGTGCGCCTTTCTAAGGTCTCCTGACAGAGACAAATACAGTATGGCTAGGCCAGATATAAAAGATTGTCATTGCATTTAGGTGATACCGAGCTGCGCTAATGAGTTCTCTCTACGGGGGTCAATTAGGGAAATCCTAACAGAGGAAGTTGCCTGAGGCATGTATCACTGCCCCCCACCCCAAACTGGATGTGAAGGTAAATATATTGGTTATAGGACATAACGTACCACGGTCATAACGTACCACTTGGCCGGCTGATTACCTGTGAAGAGTCAGCTAATGCCCTTAAAATATTTTGGAGAGGACATAGCGTACCACTTGAAGGAGTGGACAGTATTTAGAGTGCATGAAACCCTAACCGCACGGCCACTTGCTCGGTATTGCTCAATTAATCCTGGTAATAAATACATGGGCAATAACATAACATAAACTAATATAAAATATGATAAGTTTTTGGATTCCCATCACACTTTATCTAGGCTTTGGACTGGCAAAATGTTTATATACATTTTGGTGTGTTTAAAATCAGCTGTGGTTAAGCTCTGGTTATTTTTCGTTTTCTTTATTTTTTATTTTTTTAAATTGTTTTTTGTGGGTTTATATCCTAGCGAATAGCAAGTTCGTCATGGGATGTTTCATTCTAAGTGAATAGCAAGTTCGCCATGTGAAGTTTCATTCCAAGTTCTGCGAATATGAGAGAGCTCTCAAGCAAGATTTCAGGTTTCCATTCTCTTCATACCGCTTCATTATTCTGTCAAGCCGTTCATCATACGTGACATATTTCTTATTTCCCTTTGAACTTTCAATGTACAATTCGTACTTCATCCGTCGAAGTGCGCACATAAACCGCCCTTATTCGTTGTATAGAACTCCATGTCACAATACTAAAATGTTTAAAGCCGCACAGAGTGATCGCCACTGATGTTTATGTGGTAATAAACCTGTAACTGGAATGCCCGTCTGACATCAAGTGGTACGTTATGTCCTAGCGTAAACATTTGGGGATTACGGGAAAACCGTTCTTAGGTAGATAACGACCTAGGTGGTACGTTTTGTCCGTGGTATGTTATGTCCGGACACCAAATATATTTTGGAATGTGTAAACCTGGGCTGATCTGTAATCTACTATTGTTATCTCAAAGACGTATTCAATACTACTCAGTAGCAACTTTTGGTATTATTCGAGATTCCTGGATTTGTTTAGCCTTGAACTTGATAAAGATAAGATTCGGTAATTTCCTTTGTGTTTCACAGTAACTGCAGTATTCTGATCTGCACATTTTAATTGTATGCTGTAGCTTCGTAAACATGCAAGTTATAGCCTGCACTATGAGCTTTAAAATGAAGTCGTGGGAAGCAATATGCTATACTGTTTGTATTCTGCTACACAATAAGGTGCATTCGTACATGAATTCAGTTTTGGAATACCTCTACTTTTGGCCCCGTTGTGACAACTCAAAATGTCAAAACCATATAAAATATCTATAGCAGGTAGCAGAGGTCATTCTAATTATTTATTATTCGGTCGTTTGGGTCACCTGTGAATCCCGGTGCTTGTGCTTTAGCTGTTGTCTGGTGTTCTTGATGGATTGTTTGGCGGCTGCTTCCATCCTGAAATTTTTAACCATTTTATTGGGATAAACAGGTTAAAGGTTCCGGCTGTTCAATACTTTTATTAAATATGATCACTGTGTGGTCATTAATGGGACATGTTTCGAGGCCTAATTAATAGTTTTGACCCCTTCATCAGTCGATATGACAGAAAACGATACAAGATCATATTGTTTGGCGTAACACTAAAAAAATCCCTAAAATTAAATCTTGTATGGTGCACCATAAAGAGAGATTGAAAAATATTTAACGTCTAAAGTAATATAAGTGATGTCAAAAGTCCTATGAACTATGAACATTTTGTATTGGACCAGTAATATTCCATTTTCTTGCTGAACTCTATCTTACCATTTCCTGGACGCGTTGCGGTGAACATTTGTAATGGATGTGAGGATAGGTCTGGTTTAGAGACATGATTTTTTCGCACTAATTTTTGAACGATTTTGCGAGAAGGATAGTAATTTTCACGTTATTTCGCGAAATAGATATTGCTGTATCGCTTTAACTTTGCTTCAAAGAAATTATAAAGTTAATCATTAAAGTTTTCATTACGGTATTGTGATTCTGAATTATTTATATGAATGGTAGATGTATAAATTACTAGTAAGCATACAATATTATTTTATTATATTCCTGATTTTGCATTAATGTTAATGCTAACAGTGACTGAATTATTTCAATTTGTTGAATCTTTGTTCGCTCTGCACTTTGTTTTCATCTTGAAACAAAATTTTAAGCTCGTTATTCACTAAAGATTCCGCTGTAATATCGCGCTTATCGTGACATAATTGAATTTCACTTTAAAACGGCCGTATCGCTTTAATTCGCGAACATCTATATATTTAAAACACTAAGCTGTTTTTTGTACACACGAGATTGTGAAAACGACTTAACCGATTGGCTTCGTAAGACATTCTAACGAAAGCTCTTGGCATGCAGATTTGCAGAGTTTCTTTAAAAGGAAAATATATGTTACGGTATATTTTTAAATGATTAAAGAAATATGTAATATTTGACACTCCCGCGCATGCGCACAATGGCCTTTCTCAACAAGGAAAATGGCGATTCCGGTCGCGTCTAACTGAGATCTTTGTTTATGAGAATTAAAAAGGGTCTCCAATAATGTTCATTATGTTTTTACAATATGCATTGAAATAGAATTATATTAAATAAACCACAAATTGAAGGACTTAAACGGCAGGTTGAGTGTGTATACTGGTTAGATAGCTTAATACTGAAGTGTCCCATAGTTGTCTGGTTAGCCAAGGGGTTAAGGTTACTGCCTAGGAATATGTATTATGCATGATCGAGAGGGTTCGATTCCCACCTCGGATATGTTTTTTTAAATTTTGTTACAAGTGCATCGCGTTTCAATTTGATAGTTATTTGCAAGAAGTATAAAGGAAGGGAACATTATTTATGATGTTCCCACGATATATACAGGAATACAATTATACACAACGGAAAATGTCGAAACACGTAGTCGAGTGTTTAGGGCCTATGTAGTTAAAGTGTCTTAATATTGCGTATCATTGCAAGTCGTTCGGTAGCTCAGGTCGTAAAGGCAAGAAATCTTAGTTTATGCATCGCGCAATGGATGCTGTTCGAGTCCCACCTCCGACATGTTTTTTTATTTCTGTATTTTTATTTCTTGGTATTGCTATTCCATTGTCAAAACATATTTAAATCTTAGCATTCCCGTAAACTAAGGAATTCGTATATATTTTAAATTAATATAGAAAATTGCAGAATTCTTTCCCCTCACGCATGCGTACAATCACCTTGCCTCATGACAGTCATGGCGGTTACAAGTGCATCGCGTTTCAATTTGATAGTTATTTATAAGAAATACAGAAGAAGTGAACATTATTTGTGACGTTCCCACGATGTATAGGCTACTGGAATACATTTATACACGACGGAAAATGTTGAAACACGTAAACTGACAGTCGAGTGTGTAGGGCCTATGTCATCAAAATGTCTTGATATTGCGCGTCATTACAAGTGGTTCGGTAGCTCAGGTCGTAGAAGCGAGAAATCTTAATTTATGCATCGCGCAATGGAAGCAGTTCGAGTCCCACCTCCGACATGTTCTTTTTATTTCCGTATTTTTATTCCTTGGTATTGCTATTCCATTGTCAAAAATATTTAACTCTTGGCATTCCCCTAAACTAAGGAATTCGTATATTTTTAAATTAATATAGAATTCTAGCCCCTCACGCATGCGTACAATCGCGTTTGATAGTTATTTGTCTGTCATGTCTGTTAGGTAGTCAGCCCGAAGGCTGGTTGGATCCTCAAAAAGCACCGCCGTTACGTAATGTGAGTAGATACCCACAAAAACCCAAGGCAGCGCTATATTGAGAAATTCTAGGCAAGAAGAGGAGTGAGGTAGCTTGCCATTGCTTTCCTCACCGAGTCAGAACAGTAGTCCTAACCCTATGTGTAGAACCTTTCACAGCATCCACAGGCACTGACTGTGCCCTGAATGCCATTACTAAGCAACACCCATACCTCAGTAGCTTCCATATAATCACAGCCATGAGTGAGACTGAGATATCGGTGAAAAGCCACCTTTTACTCTAGCCTGTGCCAACTGACTGTATTCATCAAGAGATGGCAAACAGGCCATGATAGTTATTTATTAGAAGTATAAAAGAAGTGAACATTATTTATGACGTTCCCACGATATATACTGGAATACAATTATACACGACGGAAAATGTTGAAATATGTATACTGACAGTTAAGTGTGTAGGGCCTATGTTGTTTAACTAACTTAATATTGCGTGGTATTACCAGTATTACCAGTTATTTATTAGAAGTATAAAAGAAGTGAACAATATTTATGACGTTCCCACGATATATACTGGAATAGAATTATACACGACGGAAAATGTTGAAATATGTATACTGACAGTTAAGTGTGTAGGGCCTATGTTGTTTAACTAACTTAATATTGCGTGGTTTCACCAGTGTTTCGGTAGCTCAGGTCGTAGCGTCAGACACTTAATTTATGCATCGCGCAATGGGAGCTGTTCGAGTCCCACCTCCGTCACCTTTTTTTCCGAATTGTTATTTCTTGGTATTGCTATTCCATTGACAAAACATATTTTACTCTTAGCATTCCCGTAAACTAAGAAATTCGGCGAGATTGACATTGCCATATATATATTTAAAACCCTAAGGTAACAAAAGCATACACCACTGTTACAGATTAAATAATGAATATGAAAGCCAGATACTTCTTACAGAATTCTTGAATTCCTCGGAATTTTGCTTCCACATATTCATACTCCTAATGTTCGAGCCACAGTTATGCTCCTTAGGAATCTGGACATTTCTCAAAAGCTCCTAATTGGTGCCAGATTAATTGTAAGAATTATGCATGAGAATTGCTTGGATTTGGAAATAATAAGTGCAGATAATATTGGGCAGAGAGTTCTAATCCTTCGACTTTATTTAACACCATCCGATGAAACACTTCCATTTTCGTTTAGAGCACCAATTTGCAATCGCTTGCCATACCTTATCACAATCAATAAAGCTGAAGGGGGAACTCTCGAACGTGTAGGTCACTATTTACCTCATCAAGTTTTCAGTCGTTGCCTCCGTAGCTCGCCCCTGTAGCGTAGTGGTCAGCATGGTTAGCTGCCGCCCCGTCCTGAGTTCAATTTCCGGCTCTGCCACGAACTTTGAAAAGTGGTATGAGGACTGGAACGGGGTATACTCTGCCTCGGGTGGTCCAAATGAGTAGAGGGGTTTCAATTCCCACCTCAGCCATCCTCAAAGTAGTTTTCCGTGGTTTCCCATTTCGTCTTCGGGAAAATGCCGGGATGGTACCTACCGTAAGGCCACGGCCGCCTCCTTCCCACTTCCTTGCCTAACCCTCCCGCTCTTACCATCCCTTCATCAGGTCCCTGATCGCTTTGCAAGTGAGGCCGCCTGGGCGTAGTGCTGGTCACACACCCGAGTTGTATCCCCGACTCAGAGTCACAAGCTCCAGGACACTGCCTTTAGAGGCGGTAGAGGTGGGACCCCTCGCTTAATCCGTTGGAAAAGACAACCCTGGAGGAGAAAAAGGTTAACGCAAACGTAACGTAACGCAAGTTTTCAGTAATGGCCAGTTATATGTTGCAAAGTCGATCTTTCTCTGTAATCATACAGAGAATGCATATAAGAAAGTCCTACAGTAAATATTTTCCCAATGACCGTTATGTTTTGCACATCATCGCATTTCTTCGTTATATTCCAAAATTATAAGCGACGGTTTGCGGCCAGTTGTATTAGACCCCTCAGAGTTCTTGAATTCCTTGGAATTATAAGATTTGCCTCCACATACTCTAAACGCTTGACCCATAGTTATGCTGCTTAGAAATCTGAAGGTTTCCCAAGGGCTCCTAAATGCAACCATATTGCTTGGATTTGGAAATAATAAGTGCAGTAAAAATTAGGCCAAGAGGTCTAATCCTTCGACTTGATTTAATACCATCCGATATAACACTATAATAATTCTTTTAAGAGGCAATATTTTCCAATTCGTTTGGCATACTCTATCAAAATCAATAAAGCACAAGGGGAAACTCTGGAACGTACAGGTCTCAATTTGCCTCATCAATTTTTCAGTCATTGCCAGTAGTATTTTGCAATGTTAAGAGTGCAATCTTTTGACGCCCTTATAGTTTCAATAGAGCCAAAAAATAATCGTACAAAGAATGTACATTAGGACTATATAAGGAGATTCTTCAGTAAATATTTTCCCTTTGACCGTCATGTTTTGACGGGTTTCAACTAGTTATATCCTTATTTTCTTAACCAGAAATATGTGATTTCTAAAGATATCGCAAAATGGCTTCAATTTTTAGCCTACTTTTCACATTTTGCAAAAATGAGGAAAAAGTAGACTTATGAGATCGATCCTGGAAAATGTGTGTCTGTCTGTCCTTCTTTTTGTCTGTCTGTCTGTCTGTCTGACTGCGTGTGAGTGTCCCCCTTCTTCTTCTTTTCCCGGTTCCAGTGAATCTGGGTCGGGGCGGGAATCAAGGACCTCCATCCAAGGCCTCGACTCGCACACTATCATATTTAGGCTATTTGTACGATGGGTTCGCCACACCCAAAGGTTGTGTGTCCCCCTATCAACTCCTAAACGGCTGCAGCAATCGAAACCAAATTTAGTATGAGTAATGATGTATACCGGAATATCTCATGCCCATATTTGAAAATGATATCAGTGCTATCAACTGCTGAAAAACCGCACTAGAAATTTGAGCTCCATGTTGGATATCTTGGAGCTAATCCAAAATTAGCACACATGTAGATAATACTATTTCAGTTTAATTTCCAGGAGGCCATACATGACAGTGTTGCCAAAATAATTTTAAGCCTTCTGATAGGTCCAATTTTAAATGCATATAACTTCTACACTATGAATTGGATTTCAACCAAATGTTGTATGTAATATGTGTACATAAACAGATATGATTGAGCGTATTCTTAAGAGCCCCCAGGGCTGCCAACTGTTAATAATTCCTCTCTCTATTTTTTAAAAATCCAAATACCAATACAGTATATAAGAAAGTATGCAAGCCGACAGCTTTAAATTATGCACACGTATAGTACCTGATATTTTAGATTAACTTGGAGTAACTTATATACGTCAGTTCTACCAACATGATTCTAAGCCTGGTGAAATGACCAGTGTTTAAATACATGTAACTTATATACTATCAGTTGGATTTCAACCAAATTTCGTATGTGTTATGTGTAACATAACAGATATGACTATAAGTATTCTTAAGAGCAATCAGGGCTGCCAATTGTTAATAATTGCTGTCTATATTTTTTACACTAATATCAATATATCAGAAAGTATGCAAGCCAACAGCTCTATACTTTGCACACGTGTAGCACCTGACATTATAGATTAGTTTGGAGTAATTAATATAAGTCAATGCTGCCAACATGATTCTATGCCTGCTGATGGCTCTAATTTTAAAATACATGTAACTTCTATACTAACAAATGGATTTCATCCAAAATTGGCACATCAAGATATCATAATATTTCAGATTATTTCTGACCAGCACACGCATGACATTGTTGCCAACATGCTTTTACGCGTGCTGATAGATCAAATATCTAACTCCATGTAACGTCCATTGGACTTTAACCAAATTTTGAATTTTGTACCTTAAGAGATGGAACTAAGAATATATTCAGTCACCAAGGCTGCCAACTGTATTGCTCTATTAAGCTACATTATACCAGGTATATTTCGTACTAATTAGACATTTCGATATTACCAACTTAATTTCGCCATTATTCTAGATAGATTCATATACCGTAGATTAATCATTGGTATGAATCTTAATTTTAAGAAAAGTAGGCTCTTTAGTTCGTCACGGAACTTCTTGTTTTTTGTCGCGTTTATCGTTAATGCGAAAAAATCGTGCCTCTAGTCTGGTTTCAATTGTCAGAGGGTAGCGACTCCTGTCATTTATTGTGTCCTATTAAGTATTAAGTTCATCGAAATCCTTCTCAATTTGTTTGATCCACAAGGACCCAGTGGCTTTACCCTTATTGGCTACCTTGAAGATCTTATAAGACACTCTGTGGTGGCCCATTCTGTGCAGGTGGCTGTAGAAAGCCAGGCGTCTCCTTCTGATGGCATCGGTGAGGTTTTCCTGGTGTTTATTTATTTATTTATTAACCGAGGCCATCTAGGACAACGTTAAGTCTTGCTACATTTGGCAGTGAACTTCGCTATCTTTTGAGACCAGAATTCTCTCATTCTTCGTAAGTGTTTGATTTGTAGCATTTGGAGGTCTTCTTTAGTGTTTTTAAACCAGGCCATCAGGGTTTTGGGGTTAAACTGTACCCCAATAATTTGGGAAAGTGTATACCGAATGCGCAACGCTAGGTCATGGGGTCAAGCTATCTGGGAGCTCAGCAGACATGGGTTCGAGCCCCACCATTGGTGGTCCTTGAAATAGATTTACATGGTGTTTCCTCATTTTAAACTCCAGGCAAATGCTGGGAAGGTACGTTCTAACAGGCCACGGCCACTTCCTTCCACATCCTTGCCCAGTTTCATTCATCTTCATTCATTTCATCTCTCATTAACTCCTCTCATCAGGTTGGCGTCAGGAAGGGCATCGGATCGTAAAGACGACCCGCCAGATATACTCTCATTGCATCTTATGCCAGACTCCGTTGAAAACGGGAATAATTAGGGGTAGACATAACTTACATACAATGTATTATTCTTATTCTTATTCTCCTTATTGTTTATTTATTTTGATACAGCCATCTATGGACTACAAATACACAACCATTATTCAGGTCTTCATCTTCTTCAAGGTGTTTCTGCCTTGTTTAGATTCCTGCCAGAGATCTTTCATTCGTTGGCTCCTTCGCAATCGTTCTTGGTTGGATCGCATTCTAAATTTATATTCTTCCCCCAGGTAATTTTTTGGGACCAAAAATTTTTCGTAAGAAATTCCTTTCTTTTTTCTCAATTTCAGCAATTTTCATGCTTGTTAAAGTTTCTGCCGCATAGAGGCACTCTGGCTTAACAACTGTGTTATAGTGCATACTTGGTCTGATACGAGAGGGACTTGGACTTGCAAAGTCTAAATGCCATATCCATTTTCCTAGGCCTTTTTTTATGGCGAATTTCTCATTCGCATTGGGAGTTAAAATTTATATATCATTATTTCCCTTATGGACAGTGTTTGAACTTCAATACCTCATGATGACACAATTTTGACTTTTCTCCTTTCTTCCTCTTCTCCCCAAAATCACTTCATCCTTTGACTGTACTTGCTCCTGTTTCCGTTATTCTGCCCACAATGTTCTTGTCTTCATCTTTTTATTTACTTTAAATTTTGTACTCTTAATTAGTCTATTTTCAATTTTGAAAAAAATAGGCTTATGAGATCACCATTTGTCCGTGTGTGTGAGGTGTGTGTGTGTGTCCCCCTAATAAAATCTAAACGGCTGGAGCGATTTCAGTGAAACTCAGTAAGTTCAAAGCACTAATCCCGGCGACCTCGACCGTGCCCTTCAAATCTTGTTACGTCTCACCAATTTTTGTACGGTTTTGTACGGTGATAAAGGGTACTGATACAAGTTTACCTATGTATATTTCATAAACCTGTCAAGTACAAAACGAACATGGCGACCAAGTGAATTTGAAATATTTTAATAGACTTTTCTCGTGAGTTAACTCTCTGAGCGCAGTGAAATGTGGTACAGTAAATGATTCACTAGCATTCAATATCTCCGAAACTATTACCGATATCGCACTGAAATTGTGTACGGTGATAAAGGGCACTACTAGAAGTTAATCTATGAGACTTTTAAAAACCTGGTGACTACATAACCAACATGGCGGCAAAGCGAAGTTGAGACTTTAAAATAGACTCTTCTCGCGATTTAAATATCCAAACGTAATGAAACTTGGTACAGCAAATATTTGTACACATTGCAATGCACTGGAGTCTAATTTAGTTCAATTGTTTACATAACCTCAAAATGGCGGCTGTGCGAAATATTTCACTGACATTCTATATCTCCGAAACTATTACAGTTATCACCCTGCAGTTTTGTACGGTGATAAAGGGTACTGATACAAGTTTACCTATGTATATTTCATAAACCTGTCAAGTACAAAACGAACATGGCGACCAAGCGAATTTGAAATATTTTAATAGACTTTTCTCGTGAGTTAACTCTCTGAGCGCAGTGAAATGTGGTACAGTAAATGATTTTGCAGATTGTAAAACACTGCAATCTAATTTAATTCAATTGTTTACATAACCTCAAGATGGCGGCTGTGCGAAATTTTAAAATTATGTTTTTATTTCTTGTGTCGTAATCATGCGATCGAAGTGAAAGTTTGAATAATGAACCTAGGCAATAATTGTCCATCAATGGTACGTAACTCTATGGCCTATACATATAACAATCCTAAATGGCGAGCTTCCGAAATATTTAGACGGTTCTCAATATCTAAGAATCTTTTACAGCATCCAAACAGATTTTTTTATGTTCATAGGGACTATGAACGTATGTTCACCTAAAGGACTTTGAGTAACCTGGTGAGCACAAATCGAACATGGCGGCGACGCAAAGTATAAATACTTAAATGGACGTTTCTCGCGAATTAACTATCCGAGTGCCGTGAAACGTTGCACGTTAAATGCTTATACAAATGTTGACCCACTTGCATCTAATTTATTTCAATTGTTTGCATAATCACAAGATGGCTGCTGTGCGTAATTTTAAAATCTCGTTTTTATTACTTCTTGTGTTCTAATCATGCGATTGAAGTTTGAATACCACACGTACACAATAATCTTAAGGTAATAGTACAAAAATAAAAATCCAACCTGGCGACCATCTGAAATATTTAGACGTTTCTCAATATCTACGAATCTGTTACAGCAATTAAACTGAAATTTTGTATGTTGATAGAGGCAATTAACATGAGTAAGATATATGAAAATAGGCTGTATAGTTCTTCACCGAACTACTTGTTTCAATTTCTATGATGCCTGATGCTCAAATTGTTGTCGTTTCTGATGCATACTATGCTTCTGGCAGTACGACTGTTTTGTAGTGTCTATTATTATTGTTATTATTATTAGACTATCATCATCATAATTTATTATAATTATCAGTAGTAGTAGTAGTAGTAGTAGTAGTATTATGTGGCCATTAATTTCCTGTTCTGGCTTGCTGAGGGAGAATCCTGGATTTTTAAAAGCCGTAAGTGGTTAGATCTGATGATGGTCACCTAACGAACGAAACTAGTCATTCAATTAAACCCACTTATTTAGAAAAGTGTATCAACGTGTAAAAGCGTATAATGCATTTTTAGCCTATTTTCATTTTTTGAAAAAATAGGCTAATGAGATCACCTTTTGTCCGTGTGTGTGTGTGATGGTGTGTGTGTGTGTCCCCCTAATAACTTCTAAACGGCTGGAGGTATTTCAATGAAACTCGGTAAGATCATAGCACCATTCTGGCCGACCCCGACTGTGCCCTTCAAATTTTATTGCGTCTCACCAATTGAACATGGCGGCTGTGTGAAATATTTCACCGGCATTCAGTATCTCCGAAACTATTACCGATATCACTCTGAAATTGTGTTCGGTGATAAAGGGTACTACTAGAAGTTCACCTATGAGACGTTCAAAAACCTGGTAACTACAAAACCAACATGGCGGCCAAGCGAAGTTGGGATTTTTAAATAGATTTTTCTCGCGATTTAACCATCCAAATGTAATGAAACTTGGTACAGCAAATGTTTATATAGACTACATTGTAATGCACTGCCATCGAATTTAGTTCAATTGTTTACATAACCTCAAAATGGCGGCTGTGCGAAATATTTCACCGCCATTCTATATCTCCTAAACTATTACAGATATCACCCTGAAATTTGGTACGCTGTTCCGTATCATTAGCCTATACCTGGCTAGAAGCAACAACACATAGCTCTCAGCAGCGACGTCCGATAGACAGTCCGTTAAGGTAGATTTAGGGCCTACATTAACTTTTAATCTTGTTCTTTTATGTATTTTCTATTTTTTAGCCTACTTTTTGCAAAAATTAGGAAAAAGTAGACTTACGAGATCAATACGGGAAAATGTGTGTCTGTCTGTCCTTCTGTCTGTCTGGCTGTGTGTGTGTGTCCCCCTATCAACTCCTAAACGGCTGCAGCAATCGAAACAAAATTTGGTAAGAGCAAAGACCTATACCTGAATATCTCACGGCCATATTTAAAATTGACGTCAGATCTACCAACTGTTGAAAAATCGCAATTGCAATTTGAGCTCTATGTTGGATATCTCAGAAGTTATGCATGCGAAATATTCCAAAATTGGCAAACAAATAGACAATAGCATTCCAGATTAATTTTCAGAAGACCATACATGCCAGTGGTGCCAACTTGACTCTAAGCCTGCCGGTATATCCTATCTCTAAATGCATGTAACTTCTATACTATCGATTGGATTTCAACCAGATTTCGTATGTACAGTGCCTACTAGAGCAGATATGACTGTGCGTATTCTAATGAACCACCAGGGCTGCCAACTGTTAATAAACGCTCTCTCAATGTTTTACCCTTTATATAAATATATCAAAAAGTATACAAGCCAACAGCTCTAAACTTTGCACACGTATACTACCTGATATTCTACCTTAGTTTGGAGTAACTTACAGTATATACATCTGTGTTGCCAACACGATTCTAAGCCTGCTGATAGGTCCAGTTTTTAAATGCATATAACTTCTATACGAACAAATGAATTTCTACCAATTTCGTTTGTGCTTTGTGTACCATAACAGTTATGACTATGCGTATTTGCAAGAACAAGCAGGGCTGCCAACTGTTAATAAATGCTCACACTATTTGTTTAATCCTAATATCAATATATCAGAAAGTATGCAAGCCATCATCTCTAAACTTTGCACACATATAGTACCTGACATTCTAGTTTAATTTGGAGTAACTAATACACCTCAGTGTTGCCAACATGACTCTAAGCTTTCTGATAGTTTCAATTTTAATTACATGTAACTTCTATGCTAACAAATGGATTTTATCCAAAATTGGCACTATAATAGATCGTAATATTTCAGATTAATTCTGAGCATCACATACTTGACATTGCTCCCAACATGATTTTACGCGCACTGATAAATCCAATATCAAACAGCATGCAACGTCCATACTATCCATTATACTACAGCCAAATTTTGTATGTGCATTCTATACCTTAAGAGATGGAACTAAGTATATATTCAGAGTCACCAGGGCTGCCTACTGTAGTAAGTTACTCTATTACTCTATTGCTTGATTTCGTCATTATTCTAGATAGGTCTATAGAGATTGGCATCAATCTGAAATTTTAAGAAAAGTAGGCTTTTTAGTTCGTCACGGAACTACTTTTTTTTTGGTGAACTTTCATTTATTTACTTTCTAAAGCTTTTGTAAGGAATCCATTTTCTCTTTGTATTTGTTAACATAGTTTTTAAGATTCTTTTTATTTAATCTACGCTGACGAAGATAGCATTGTATTGTATACCGAAACATGTACGTTTTAATTTAATTATTAAACTTCTTAGTGTTTGAAAAGGTGGATTTTATAATTGGAGATTAAGTTAATTGGAGATTTAAAAATATTATATTTCCTAAACATCCAAACCTTATTGATAAGTACAGTAATTGTATTCCCCACGTAATTAAAGCGATTCCTTTATTGTGTGGATGTCAATCAATTTGCCATACAATCAGTGAATTATTTATTTACTAACACATTTAGTGAGGACGTGCGTCTGCTTCTAATCGCTAATTCCCTTTTAAACTTCGGAGAACAGATTTGTTTACCACAACATTACTCTGTGCATAACAGTTCCTCGGAACACTGACTGGTAACTGACCTACAGTAGGCGGCTCGTGTATCTTATCATTGCCACAACTACAGAGATGAACTCGTGGAATTGTTGAGAAGGAAGGGCCTTGAACTCCTCAGGCCATCTCCGTTCAGTTTTTCCTCCCCACAAGGGGAACTCCTCTGCTGTGACATTGCGATATATAAGGAGAAAGTCTTCCAACGCACTGGTCAGTTGAATGTCAGTCGTAGTGAAGTTCTAACTCAGGGATAACAAGGTAAGATCATATTGTATGTTGTTTCATTTGAGGGGCTTGGGCACTGTGTGATGCTTGCCACGGTGAGTGGTTAACGTGTCGGTCTACTAACCCCAAGCTTGCAGGTTCGCTCCCGGCCGTGGCAAGTGATTTTTGAAAGGGTGGCAAAAATTACGACACGCATGTCATACGATGTTGGCATGCTAAAGAACCAATTTTAATTCATAATGGCAAAATTAATCTCGGGATTTACCGCCAACACAAATTTCCACATTTCTCTACTAGAAAGCGCTATAGTGTCAAGGAGCTTAGATATCTAACCTCCTTAACTTTTGTAGTGCTTCAAGGAACAAACAAATTCGACATGCAAGCTGCCCTCTGGGTGTCAAATAACAAAGCTTGCACCCGGCATCGCAGGCCATACGATATAATAATAATAATAATAATAATTATTATTATTATTGAATGATGACCTGTGTTATTGTGATGGCTCTATTAGTGTGTGTATTTGTTATTCAGGCGGATGTGGGCTTGAGGGAATCCGAAAAGTTTGAAAATTTTGTTCGCCATATTAAACTACGGAAATCTAGCTTTCTACCAGTACATTAAATTCTTCCATATCTCATTCCTGAGCCTACTTTCCTTAGGCCTATATATTAATTTTCCACAATCGTGCGTCCTATTAGAAAATCCACCAATGTGCATGTTTAGCCTACTTTTCACATTTTGCTAAAATGATGAAAAACTAGTATTGTGAGATCACCTGGGCAGATGTGTGTCTGAGTGTGTGTGTGTGTGTGTGTGAAATATTGGGAATTCTATAAAAATGAGACAAGTGCAATGCTTCTTCAAGATAAATAGTTACCTGGAATGTTTGGCATTCAATAATGATTTGTACATTGTCAGGATTTACAAAATAAATTATCGCATATGAGGATTAAGATATTTTTCATTTTTGTATTCAACGAAGATTTCGGCAAAAAACAGACAAATCCAAACAATTTTGTAAGTTTTCTCAACTATCCTCATAAAAATATATGTCCTTTATGTGCAATGTAAAGCTGTTATTATTAGTGAGACAATGGTAGAGCTAAATACAACTTTTATTTCATTCAGCACAAATGAAGCTATATTGTTTTTTTAATTTAGTTTTTGAATAATTTAATTTTTGGTCTTGTCTGGTCTTTGAATCAGTCCTTCCATTGTTAGGTATATGTAAGCCTACACCACTGGTTTTTGTCACGCACAGTGGGGTAATCACTCATCACTAATTTTTAGCCTACTTTTCACATTTTGCAAAAATAAGGAAAAAGTAGACTTATGAGATCGATCCGGGAAAATGTGTGTCTGTGTGTGTGTGTGTGTCCCTATCAACTCCTAAACGGCTGCAGCAATCGAAACCAAATTTAGTATGAGTAAATATGTATAACGGAATATCTCAAGCCCATATTTGAAAATGATGTCAGTGCTACCAACTGCTGAATAAACGCACTTGAAATTTGAGCTCCATGTTGGATATCTTGGAAGGTATGCTTGGGAGCTATTCCAAAATTGACACACATGTAGATAATAGAATTTCAGTTAAATTTTCAGGAGGCCATGCATGACAGTGTTGCCAAAATAATTTTAAGCCTTCTGATAAGTCCAATTTTTAAATGCATATAACTTCTACACTATCAATTGGACTTCAACCAAATTTTGTTTGTAGTATGTGTACATAAACAGATATGACTGAGCGTATTCTTAAGAGCCATCAGGGCTGCCAACCGTTAATAATTGCTCTCTCTATTTTTTATCCAAATACCAATATATCAGAAAGTATGCAAGCCGACAGCTTTAAACTATGCACACGTATAGTACCTGGCATTTTAGATTAATTTAGAGTAACTTATATACGTCAGTTCTACCAACATGATTCTAAGCCTGCTGATAGGATCAATTTTTAAATACATGTAACTTCTATACTAACAGTTGGATTTCAACCAAATTAAGTATG
Organism: Meconema thalassinum; assembly: GCA_946902985.2. Classification (NCBI taxonomy): domain Eukaryota; kingdom Metazoa; phylum Arthropoda; class Insecta; order Orthoptera; family Tettigoniidae; genus Meconema; species Meconema thalassinum. The sequence continues at coordinate 138,656,372 of OX336400.1, forward strand.
TGCAAGAGCAATCAGGGCTGCCAACTGTTAATCAATGCTGTCTATATTTTTTACCCTAATATCAATATATCAGAAAGTATGCGAGCCAACAGCTCTATACTTTGCACACGTATAGCATCTGACATTCTAGATTAATTTGGAGTAATTAATATGTCAGTGCTACCAACATGATTATATGCCTGCAGATAGGTCCAATTTTAAAATACATGTAACTTCTATACTAACAAATGGATTTCATCCAAAATTTGCACAACATAATATCATAATATTTCAGTTTATTTCTGACCAGCACACGCATGACATTGTTGCCAACATGCTTTTATGCGTGCTGATAGATCTAATGTCTAACTGCATGCAACGGTCATTGGACTTCTACCAAATTTTGTATTCTGTACCTTAAGAGATGGAACTAAGAATATACTGTATTCAGTCACCAGGGCTGCCAACTGTAGTGCTCTATTAGGCTACATTATACCAGGTATATTTCGAACTAATTATACACCTCGATATTACCAACTTAATTTCGTCATTATTCTAGATAGGTTCATATACTCTAGATTAATCATTGGCATGAATCTTAATTTTAAGAAAAGTAGGCTCTTTAGTTCGTCACGGAACTTCTTGTTAATTAGTGTGGTGTATGTTGTATCCTACATGCTGGCAACTACATTCGGATTTTTTATTATGGATACTCGAGTTTAGGCCTTAATTGCAAGCAAACCAACAGACCTATTTAAAAACGAGTTATACCAATATTTTCCTTATTTTATTCTGCGTTAGACTATATAAGCCAATTATTGTCAAGTTTATTAATTATTTATTTATTTGTGGTTGTATGAATAATTGCCTGGGTTTTTGACCACTTTTCTAGGAACCGCTCACTAAAACTATATACAAGGATAACTACTTGGCTGAGGGTAATGAAATATTTTAATGTTATAGGCACAAGTATTGGTAGTGTAAATCTCAAGTTTCAATTTTTTTCAATTACCCAATAAAAAGTTCTCATACTTTTTCTGACGTAACGTTTTCTCAGCCCAGGATAAACGTACAGCAGGAAACTTGGCCTCATTTTGAAGCTCTCATTCGTGATTATTGGAAACTACGACCACTGTAAACGTACAGTGTGATGACGAATTTATGAAGAGTAATATTAATGGGATGTTTTGTGCGTTCTGGACCGTGCAATTAAAAGCGGGCGGGCTGGTGAATTCGAGTAGTGACGTCAATGTGTGCACGTTGGTGACCGTTGAAATGAAAATCCACAGCCTGCTTCCAGTCTCCGACCGGGTCAGGAATGGAATGAATGAAGCGCCCATCTAGCGGCGAGGATATGAACTGTGCCAGCTGCCGAGGTCTCACGCACTCCTCTGGGGAAATGATTAAATGCATGACAGATGAAATTAAATGATAGTGGAGAGTGTTGCTGGAATGAAATATTGATAGGGAAAACCGGAGTACCCGGAGAAAAACCTGCCTGCCTCCGTTTTGTCCAGCGCAGATCTCACATGGAGTGACCGGGATTTGAACCACGGACCCAGCGGGGAGAGGCCGGCATGCTGCCGCCTAAGCCACGGAGGCTTCACGTTGGTGACCGTTGAACAAATCAAATTGCGCTGTCAAACATGGCTGCCGTTCTTAAATGAGCAAGGCATAAAAACACATCATTACATGGTGAAGTTGGTGCATTAGTAACCAAGTTTAGTAATTTCAATTGTTAATATCCCCTCCAGAAGATTAAATACGTTATGAAAATCATATGGGCCTACAGTATTATCGGAATGAAAGGGAAAAAGAAAAGAGTGCTGTCTCATTCAGAATTAATAATTTATATGCACTAAAAACGATTCAAATATGCATGCAATTATGCACTAAAAATGTAGAATTATAAATTGAAAAATATGTACTTAACAATATATATATATATTTTTTTTATTTAGTCAATTTACCCTCTAGGTTGGTGGTTTCCACGGACTCAGCGAGGGAACTCACCTCTACCGCCTCTATGGGCAGTGTCCTGGAGCTTGGTACATCTGGTCAGGATGGATACAACTTGGGAGGTGTGATCAGCACTTCGCCCAGGCAGCCTCACCTGCAAAGCGAACAGGGGCCTCATGAGGGATGGGAAGGGATGGAAGATTGGGATGGATAGGCAAGGAAGAGGGAAGGAGGCGGCCGTGGCCTTACAGTAGGTACCATCCCAGCATTTTCCCGAAGACGAAGTGGGAAACCACGGAAAACCACTTCGAGGATGGCTGTGGTGGGAATCGAATCCCCTCTACTCATTTGGACCACCCGAGGCTGAGTAGACCCCGTTCCAGTCCTCATACCTCTTTTCAAATTTCGTGGCAGAGCCGGGAATCGAACCCAGGACCTCCGGGGTGGCAGCTAACCTTGCTGACCGCTACGCTACGGAGGCGACACTTAACAATAAGCCAATCTTATTCACTCTTCTTTCCCTCCTTCTTTTCTTCGTTTTTGCATGTTGTTCAAGTTGAAATTTCTTTTCATATTCCACTTCCTTCGAGCATATTTGACAATAGACGACAACGCCATCAGTTGAATAATCACTATTACCTGACACCCACTGATTTAATAAATACTTTCTGCTGCTCTTCTCTTTAGGCATTTTGAGGCAGCATGCTTGCGTAAAATACTGTTACCTCGTTATCTATTGTTCAGAAAATTCCTTACAAGGGATGTCCAAATCCCACAAACCCACAAAATATGCATTTGCATATGCGCATATGCATTTTCAAAAAATCCGATCCCTAGTTAAGTTATAACATTTCCCTTTTTAGAGACCTTTCAACATAGAAAACTGACATTTTTTGATTTATTTCCTCCTTATTTGTGTCATATTTCAACACGTACATTTTTGAAAATTTTCTTTTATGTAATTTTGCCAGTTGGAAATGTTTATCAATAAGCTGGCAAAATTATGCAACTTCTTTTTAATATTCATGAAAATTTAAAAGAAGCATTTTTTCAAAAGTCCTGTGTCAAAACCAGGTGAGAGTCTTGAAGAACTTCCCTGGAAAAAAAAAATGAAAATAAAAACACGATTTTTTCCTGTTTTAAAAGTTTCTTACAAAAGACAAATAATGAAAAGTTAGAATTTAGCATGGGCAATATAAGACATTACTGGAGTAAAAGTGAGCAACCATAAAAACCCATTTCCAAGATGGCTGAGATGGGAATCGAACCCACCTTTTCTCAGATTTGGCTCGCGAGGTGGAGTGTTCCCCGTTCCAGCCCTCACACCAGAATTAAAATTTCTTAGCAGAGTCGAAAATCGAACCCGGAACTCCAGGGCGACAGCCAAGAATACTAGCCACTACACCACGAAGTGGTCGGGGGGGGGGGATACCGCCTGACCACGCGTTGGCCGTCACGACCATACAAACCATACTGGTTGACTTTTACAACAGAAATGTATGAGGTGGGGAGTAAAGACGATAGACAATGCATTTTCCAGGAGGTAGGTTACACGGCAACTCGAGCAAACCTAACTCGTCACAGGTGGTATGTGTGTACTTACTTCGCAAATCCCTGGCCTTGCTCTTATTTCATACATAAATACCTGTGATAGCCTGTAGCCTCTTTAGCTCAGTGGCAGAGCACTGGTCTCGTAAACCAGGGGTCGTGAGTTCAATCCTCACAGGAGGCAATGCATTTTGATACATACATTTTCATTTGAGACTATTTTGTCTTTTTCTGGGTCGTCTCTTATCTACAAGCCTCGATTGCTTACAAGTCACCTCCGTGATCCCCTATTAGCAGTTAGCACTGCGGCTTTCTCTGCTTCTACACCGCACACTTCAAAATCGTTAAACACTGAATCTAACCATCGCCTCCTACGTCTACCTCTTCTTTTCTTACCCTCTACAGTCGAACTCATTAGGCAATAGATCCTCCCCCATTCTCTTCACATTACCCAACCATCTGAGTCACCTAAGAGATTCAAATGTACTGGTTCAGTAAACAATAACAAGTAGTTCCGTGAAGAACTATACAGCCTATTTTCATATATCCTGCTCATGTTAATTGCCTCTATCAACATACAACATTTCAGTTTAATTGCTGTAACAGATTCGTAGATATTAAGAACCGTCTAAATATTTCAGATGGTCGCCAGGTTGGATTTTTATTTTTGTACTATTACATTAAGATTATTGTGCACGTGTGGTATTCAAACTTCAATCGCATGATTAGAACACAAGAAGTCAAAACGAGATTTTAAAATTACGCACAGCAGCCATCTTGTGATTATGCAAACAATATAAATAAATTAGGTGCCAGTGGATCAACAATTGTATAAGCATTTAACGTGCAACGTTTCACGGCACTCGGATAGATAATTCGCGAGAAACGTCCATTTAAATATTTATACTTCGCGTCACCGCCCTGTTGGATTTGTGCTCACGAGGTTACTGAAAGTCCTATAGGTGAACATATGTTCATAGTCTCTATGAACATTTAAAAAAAATCAGTTTGGTTGCTGTAAAAGATTTTTAGATATTGAGAACCGTCTAAATATTTCGGAACCTCGCCAATTAGGATTGTTATATGTATAGGCCATAGAGTTATGTACCATTCAAGGACAATTATTGCCTAGGTTCATTATTCAAACTTTCACTTCGATCGCATGATTACGACACAAGAATTAAAAACTTAATTTTAAAATTTCGCACAGCCGCCATCTTGAGGTTATGTAAACAATTGAATTAAATTAGATGGCAGTGCATTACAACCTGCAAAATCATTTACTGTACCACATTTCACTGCGCTCAGAGAGTTAACTCACGAGAAAAGTCTATTAAAATATTTCAAATTCGCTTGGTCGCCATGTTCGTTTTGTACTTGACAGGTTTATGAAATATACATAGGTAAACTTGTATCAGTACCCTTTATCACCGTACAAAATTGCAAGGTGATATCTGTAATAGTTTCGGAGATATAGAATGTCAGTGAAATATTTCGCACAGCCGCCATTTTGAGGTTATGTAAACAATTGAACTAAATTAGACTCCAGTGCATTGCAATGTATATACATATTTGCTGTACCAAGTTTCATTACGTTTGAATATTTAAATCGCGAGAAGAGTCTATTTAAAAGTCTCAACTTCGCATTGCCGCCATGTTGGTTTTGTGGTCACCTGGTTTTTGAAAGTCACATAGGTGAACTTCTAGTAGTGCCCTTTATCACCATACACAATTTCAGGGCGATATCGGTAATAGTTTCGGAGATATTGAATGCTAGTGAAATATTTCGCACAGCCGCCATGTTGAATTGGTGAGACGTAACAAGATTTGAAGGGCATGGTCGAGGTCGCCAGGAATAGTGCTATGAACTTACCGAGTTTCACTGAAATCTCTCCAGCCGTTTAGATTTTATTAGGGACACACACATACACACACACACCTCACACACACATACACGCACACACACACGGACAAAAGGTGATCTCATAAGCCTATTTTTTCAAAATTGAAAATAGGCTAAAAATAGACGTAAATGTCGTTGTTTCCTTACTGAAACTAAATTAACCAGAGTAACCGGAAACTTCATAAGGAGATGCCGGTAATGTTTGGCAGCGGATGGGGAACATTTCAGCATCTACTGTAAGCATGGTGAGTAAAAATGCATGATACTGATTTTCAGCACCGTATTCTGCCGTACAAACGCGTGCGCGGCAGCCGGGAACTGAGCCGTCACTGGCGGAGCGCGTGAGCGAGAATGTCCTTGCCAAGCAACAATAAAGACCCTGTAGTTCCTCCTACCAGGTATTCTATTTTCTTGGGTTCCTTCCCTACCGATATAACCTTCGTATTTGAAATGCCAGTCGCCTCCGTAGCGTAGCGGTCAGCGTGGTTAGCTGCCGCCCCGGAGGTTCTGGGTTCGATTCCCGGCTCTGCCACGAAATTTGAAAAGTGGTATGAGGACTGGAACGGGGTCTACTCAGCCTAGGTTGGTCCAAATGAGTAGAGGGGGTTCGATTCCCACCTCAGCCATCCTCGAAGTGGTTTTCCGTGGTTTCCCACTTCGTCTTTGGGCAAATGCCGGGATGGTAGCTCCTGTAAGGCCACGGCCGCCTCCTTCCCCCTTCCTTGTCTATCCCTCTAATCTTCCCCTCTCTTACCTCGTGAGGCCCCTGTTCGCTTTGCAGGTGAGGCCGCCTGGGCACGGTGCTGGTCACGCCTCCCCCATTGTATCCATTCCGATCAGATGTTTTCAGCTCTAGCACACTGCCCGTAGAGAGGTGAGTTCCCTCGCTGAGTCCGTGGGAGCCACCAACCTGGAGGGTAAATTCGATTTAAACAAAATTGAAATGCTGATTCCCCCTCACTCCTTCTGCCCCCTCGTCAGCCATCCTTGAAATGTTTTTTCGTGGTTTCCCCATTTTTAACTCCAGGCAAATTCTGGGACGGTACCTTCTGACAGTACACGGCAGCTTTCTTCCACATCCTTGACCAGTTTCATTCATCTTCTTTGTTTTCATCTCTCATTATCTCCTCTCATGATGTTGGTGTCAGGAAAGGCATTCGACCGTAGTATCCACCCACCACATAGTCTTTCATCGCATCTTATCCCCGACCCCACAGAATACGGGAATCGTAAGTAGTCGACATCCATTTGAAATGCTGATCTTCATACTAAGCACTATGGGTATGGTGAACATACATCCCGAAAAAATCGGTACAGTCTCGATTGAAAGGAGAATATTAATATTAATAAAAGTGTCCCGATTTTTAAGTTTGAAAAAAAAAATCTCTGAAAAAGATGCGTAATCAAACGAAAAATATGTTAAGTTTTGAAATATCCACGACCCTGTCCTAGTTCGTAATGGCGCTTGTAAAGACTCAGTAAGAATTTCTTTTTGTTATTGTAATCAAAATATGTAAAGTAGAAACTTGAAAATAAATTTACTAATGTTTTCTCTTTTTTTTCACAAAACTTGTAAGGTATTTGCATGAATAAGAAAAACCACTAAAATAAACTTTGTATTCTTTTATCCCTCTATATTGGGTTTTTGGTGGATCGAATTTTGTGGAACTTCTTAGAATCATAATCTCTCTATTCTCCAACAATCCCCACCAACAAGGTTATCCCGATGTTGACTGCCAGAAATATCGTCACCGTAGGTATAGGCCCTACTCCCTGCATTTCTGTTCAAGTTCTAACATGTTGACTTGCTCTAATTTCATTCCAACAATAAATAATCAAACAACAACAACAACAACGACGACGACGACGATGATGACGACGAAAAGATAACGAAAACAAGCAGTCAAGCGATTTGTTTTCCTAAGAACCTGACCTGCTGACTTGACCGATAAACATTACAGAATGGGTTCCGCAGAATAATATGTTACTTAATGTGGCACGTCCAACTCTTATCAAATTCAGTGACTTCGCATGTCTTGTTGTTGAAAGCATTTCCTAAGTGTTATCTTGCTTCCTGGAAACTTCCTCTTGTCGTTCTTTATCTCGTTCCAAGACGATTGGGAAAGGTCCTTTTTAACGGGTGAGATAGCCTACTGCTTAAAGAGCAAATATAACATAAACAACACTCATTAATCGAATGTCTGTACCTGCCATACCGAACAACATAACTTACCGTAATATAGTTGGTATTAAAATACGAAATCCAATTTTCAGATATTCTTCTTGAAATCACCTGACCTTTCTCTTCATTGACATTAATTAATTAATGAACTACAGGAGGTCGTCCACATATTACGTAATGGGCGGGCATCAATTCCACCCGGGCATTCCAGTCAGGTAGCCAGGGTTACCTCAATTCCACCCGGTCCTCAAAGAGACCCAGAAATGAATTCCTCAACTCCGCCCAGGCTTTTCCCCAATGACGTAAACAAGTGTCATAACTAGGGCTCGGATCGATATGCTCGATAAAATCACCAGATATGCTCGAAAACCATGTGTTTTATGCTCGATAGATATGCTCGAAAAAACCATTATAAACCCATTATATGCTCGATAGATATACTCGAAACCCCCATTATATGCAGAATATGCTCGAAAAACACCGTTAAAAACTATAGAAAGGAAAGTGAAACGAAAAAACCAATAACATACCTTTATATACGAGCTTTATTTTCTAATTGTATGTTTGATACACTGCAATATACTCGCATTCAAGTTTTACAAATATATATAAGAGAATGCTCTTATAAAAGATACAGTTTACAAGTTCATTTACAAAATGTTCAGAATTAGGCGAGTCAATGAAGTAGATCTGCATTGGTCTCTACAACAAGAAATTTTCTATGTTTTCAGTTTTGAATGATTTTCTTAAATCAGTCAATAAAAGTTTCAATGACGAGAACGACCTCACAAAAGGTTAAAAGCCTGCGGTTCTATTATTCGCACCAGATAGGCTTTTCATTAATTATTTCTGTTTTCGAACCTTAAGGATTGTCAGGGCCCGAATTCGGGGGAGAATTCGAAGAAAAACAAACTATTTAGACGAAAACCACAAGAATATGCATTTATATGCTTCTATTCTGAGAACCGCGGTTTTATGCATTTATATGCTCGTTAAATTTCAATTCTGTTGGTCCCAGAGAGGTGAAAATACCACCGAAAGGCTTCTTTAAATGTGTACTATTCAGGAAAAAATTATGCAAATATGCTCGAATCCGAGCCCTAGTCATAACCCTCCTGCTCGCATACCAAGGGCCGTGTCAAACACCTTATGCAGCGCATGAGTAGAAAAAAATAGAAAACTTGGCAGACTTATGTGAAAGAATATTATGATTAATTTTAAATCACCACCACCAAGTCCGTTCAATCGTTAAATCAGATATAAACATAATACAAAGAGCTAGATATTAATCACTGTTGTTAAATAAAAATATGGGCAGGAAATTTAATAAAATAAGAAAAATCAGCATCTTAAAATCACATAAATCTTTACTTCAATTCAAACTATACAAAAAACATTAGATGAAACTCTTTTCATTCCCCAACTATTGTGTGAGAAACACACTTCACAAGATCTAATCTACTCATTGTTTGGTTGGCGTACTGCAAGAGCTTGTTTTCAATGAATTCTTTTCTCTCACGACTATTCTTGTCTTTGCTCGACACCCGCCCGCTGCTGTTAAGTAGAATGTACGTGTCTGTCTGTATCTGATGTAGGCACTTGAAAAAAAAAAAATATATATATTTGGATGAGGTGTTGTACTTGTGTTGTCGTGTGGAATGCAAGTATTCGCTCATGCGCTGCAGAAGGTGTTGGACGTTGACCCGGCCCTTGGTATGCGAGCAGGAGGGTTATGACATTTGTTTACATCATTGGGGATAACCCCTTTGCCGACCCCTTGTCAAAGCCTGAGCGGAGTTGAGGAACTTATTTTTAGGTCCCTTGGAGGACCGGGTGGAATTGAGGAAAATCGGGCGGAATTGATGTTCGACCTACGTAATCACGTTTTGGTCTATTCTTGACCCCCTCACCCTATGTAATTACGCATTATCAACCCTTCGACCCCCCACCCCAGTATTACGTAATTACTAGGGACCTGATTTTTAGCCTACTTTTCACATTTTGCAAAAATGAGGAAAAAGTAGACTTATGGGATCGGGGAAATGTGTGTCTGTGTGACTGTCTGTCTGTCTGTCTGTCTGTCTTTCTTTCTGTCGGTCTGTCTGTCTGGCTGTGTGTGTGTCCCCCCCTATCAACTCCTAAACGGCTGCAGCAATCGAAACAAAATTTGGTAGGAGTAAACATCTATACCTGAATATCTCACGGCCATATTTGAGAATGATGTCAGTGCTACCAACTGCTGAAAAATTGCAATTGAAATTTGAGCTCCACGTTGGATATCTTGGAAGGTATGAATGGGAGCTATATCAAAATTGGCACACGTATAGATAATAATATTGCAGTTTAATTTCCAGGAGGCCATATATGGCAGTGTTGCCAAAATGATTATAAGCCTGCTGATAGGTCCAAATTTTAAATGCATACAACTTCTACACTATCAATTGGATTTCAACCAAATTTCGTATGTGCTATGTGTACATGAACAGATATGACCGCGCGAATTCTTAAGAGTCATCAGGGCTGCCAACTAATAATAAATGCTCTCAATGTTTTCCATCCAAGTACCCATATATCAGAAAGTATACAAGCCGACAGCTTTAAACTATGCACACGTACAGTACCTGACATTCTATATTAATTTGGAGTAACTTATATACGTCAGTGCTACCAACGTGATTCTAAGCCTGCTGAGAGGTCCAATTTTAAATACATGTAACTTCTATACTATCATTTGGATTTCAACCAAATTTCGCGTGTGCTATGTGTACCATAACATATATTACTATGCCGATTCTTAAGAGTAACCAGGGCTGCTAACTGTTAATAAATACTGTTTCTGTTTTTGTTACCCTAATATCAATATATCAGAAAGTATGCAAGCCAATAGCTCTAAACTTTGCACACGTATAGTACCTGGCATTCTAGATAAATTTGGAGTAACTATATAGGCCTACGCCAGTGCTGCCAACATTATTCTAAGCCTGCTGATAGATCCAATTTTAAAATGCATGTAACTTCTACACTAACTAATGGATTTCATTCAAAATTGACACAACAATAGATCATATTATTTTAGATGCAATGTTTAACTGTGTAACGTCCATTGGACTTCAACCAAATTTTGTGTTCTGTACCTTAAGAGATGGAACTAAGAATTTATTCAGTCGCCAGGGCTGCCAACTGTAGTTCTCTATTAGGCTACATTATGCCAGGTATACAGTATTTCGAACTAATTAGAAATTTCGATATTACCAACTTAATTTCGTCATTATTCTAGATAGATCCATATGGGTTAATCATTGGCATGAATCTTAAATTTTAAGAAAAGTAGGCTCTGTAGTTCGTCACGGAACTTCTTGTTTGAGAATGCATATTTTGAAGGTTTATTGGATTTTTTGCATATTCAGAACATAACAGAATATTTTAGCATATACAGTGGAAATTAAGTATAATTTAAAACATCTTGGACAAAATAGGTTTCGCCTGCGTGTTGGACATCCCTTGTAAGAAACATTCTGAGAAACAGATAACGGGATGACAGTACTCGTAACTTAACGCAATGCTGCCTGGCAATTTGAAGAAGCCAATAGCCCAGGGTTAGTTTTGTGAGGAGCTCGTTCAGTTAATGTATTACTTTATTCTTAGTCGGCATATCCTTAACTCAAAATGTCTAAAGAGGAGAGCAGCAGAAAGTATTTATTAAAACAGTGGGTGTCAGGTAATAGTGATTATTCAACTGGTGGCTAGGGGCCGGACATTTATGCACTGAAAACTATTAAAATAGACGTAATTTGTCTCCTGGAAACATTGAAAAACTTGCAATTATCTATTGTGATGCTTCTTTCTGCAGTGAATGATACATGTATAATGTGAGTGAATAAGATTGGCTTATTGCAAGTGCATATTTTCAATTTTTAATGCATATTTTAAGCGTTTTCAGTGCATAAATGTCCGGTCCCTAGTAATCACAAAACAATAGGCCTACCTAATATTTTTAAACCGTATCAATAAATGAAACAAGAATAACAATCTCAGAGACATCAATTACTGCAATACATATATCGCTGTAGTTTCCTGAAGTGCTTCGGGTGGCAAAAATAAAGCATAAGAAAAGTAGGAACAATTGAAGAAAGTTCTATTGTATTTTTCCTCAAAAACATTTTTTGTAACTCTTTATGGTCTGAATAGAAGTATTCTTTGAACTAGGTAGGCTTCTGCTAGTTTTAAAAGCAAAACAAAAGTGACTCTCACATTCAACTTACAAGGTAAGGCTTCTGCTAATTCTAAAAGCAAAACAAAAGTGACTCTTACATTCAACATACAAGGTAAGGCTTCTGCTAATTCTAAAAGCAAAACAAAAGTGACTCTTACATTCAACATACAAGGTAAGGCTTCTGCTAATTCTAAAAGCAAAACAAAAGTGACTCTTAGATTCAACTTACAAGGTAAGGCTTCTGCTAATTCTAAAAGCAAAACAAAAGTGACTCTTACATTCAACATACAAGGTAAGGCTTCTGCTAATTCTAAAAGCAAAACAAAAGTGACTCTTAGATTCAACATACAAGGTAAGGCTTCTGCTAATTTTAAAAGCAAAACAAAAGTGACTCTTACATTCAACATACAAGGTAAGGCTTCTGCTAATTCTAAAAGCAAAACAAAAGTGACTCTTACATTCAACATACAAGGTAAGGCTTCTGCTAATTCTAAAAGCAAAACAAAAGTGACTCTTAGATTCAACTTACAAGGTAAGGCTTCTGCTAATTCTAAAAGCAAAACAAAAGTGACTCTTAGTTTCAACATACAAGGTAAGGCTTCTGCTAATTTTAAAAGCAAAACAAAAGTGACTCTTACATTCAACATACAAGGTAAGGCTTCTGCTAATTCTAAAAGCAAAACAAAAGTGGCTCTTAGATTCAACTTACAAGGTAAGGCCTCTGCTAATTCTAAAAGCAAAACAAAAGTGGCTCTTAGATTCAACTTACAAGGTAAGGCCTCTGCTAATTCTAAAAGCAAAACAAAAGTGACTCTTAGATTCAACTTACAAGGTAAGGCCTCTGCTAATTCTAAAAGCAAAACAAAAGTGGCTCTTAGATTCAACTTACAAGGTAAGGCCTCTGCTAATTCTAAAAGCAAAACAAAAGTGGCTCTTAGATTCAACATACAAGGTAAGGCTTCTGCTAATTCTAAAAGCAAAACAGAAGTGACTCTTAGATTCAACATACAAGGTAAGGCTTCTGCTAATTTTAAAAGCAAAACAAAAGTGACTCTTACATTCAACATACAAGGTAAGGCTTCTGCTAATTCTAAAAGCTAAACAAAAGTGGCTCTTAGATTCAACTTACAAGGTAAGGCCTCTGCTAATTCTAAAAGCAAAACAAAAGTGACTCTTAGATTCAACTTACAAGGTAAGGCTTCTGCTAATTCTAAAAGCAAAACAAAAGTGACTCTTAGATTCAACATACAAGGTAAGGCTTCTGCTAATTTTAAAAGCAAAACAAAAGTGACTCTTACATTCAACATACAAGGTAAGGCTTCTGCTAATTCTAAAAGCAAAACAAAAGTGGCTCTTAGATTCAACTTACAAGGTAAGGCTTCTGCTAATTCTAAAAGCAAAACAAAAGTGACTCTTACATTCAACATACAAGGTAAGGCTTCTGCTAATTTTATGCCGGTAAAACAAAAATGACCTTTACATTCAACTTGCAAGGTGAGGCTTCTGCTAATCTTGTACCGGTAAAACAAAATGAGTACCATCAACATGCAACCTAAGGCTACTGCTAATTCCACAAGTAAAACAAAAATTACCTGGAGAATACCCCTACTTCACGATGCACTGTGGATTCGCTCGCGCCTTCTGTCAGCGCGACTGGAAAACCATGTAGAGCGTAAAATTAGTTGATTATTTTTAAGTGATCCCGAATTCATTTCGTTAATCCCCATGCAAGTCATCAACGTAATCATAAGCTTTGACCTCCACCCCCACGTAACATGTGCGCGGCCCACAGTTTCCAACTAACATTAATATCTTAACACAGTAATGCAACTTAATTTTATTCATTTGACAAAAAGACACCATACTTCTATCCCTCACGCGCAGACACCAACAGAATGGCAACTGAAATACGGTGTTTGTATTTGGAAAGAGATGTGGGAAGAATGTGCCGCTTCCTGAACTTAATGACAATTTTGCAAATTAAGTGGTTTATTTAAGTAATTAGCGTATTGATTTTAGTGCCGGGAGTGTCCGAGGACATGTTCGGTTCGCCAGAGGCTGTAGCTGCTTCAAGCGGACACCCATGGGGTGAGCTACAAGTTCCGTTCAATTTCAAGTAGGCTAGTTCGACATTTCGCTACCAGATATCACTGACACCTAGTGGTGATCGTTGGAACGTTGATAGAACGTTACAATGAAATCTAACCTAGAAATTTAGCTTAACACAAGTTTAGTTAGTGGAAGGATCTTTTACATACCATAAATTTATAACATGGGCTGCCAGCTTTTCTTCGTCTCCGAAGGAAGGCATACGGAAGGATTTTAACGCTCTTGAAAAATCCGACGACTTCGGCCGGGTTAGAACCCGCTATCTTGGGCACAGCAGTTCAGCATGCTACCATTTAAGCCACCGACATGGAAAGTTTAGGTAAATAAAGATTTTGCGTGAGTAAAAATTAAGTATAAACTTGCACAATCCAATTGTTTGTCAACAATCCCAAGATTTTATTCAAAACTAAAAGTCAACGAATTTCAGATATTTAATAATAAATTAGACTGGGGTGTGGGATGGATCTCCGTAAACCAGGCGCGGATCTAGAGTTTGGCTTTGGAGGGGGTCAGAGAATCGAAATTTTTCTATAAATTGGTATCACTAAAAACGCAATCACAAAATAACCAAACGTACAAAACCAGACCAATTTTTTGCAAGCTACATGGATAGAAATTTGATGCATCTAGCGCACCAAAAATATTCGTACCAATTGTAACGGCTTGTTTTACGACTTTTATATCGACCTTCGAGAAATGTATCAAGGTACGTTACAGTTTCGACAAGTTGATTTGGTACCGACAAAGGGAGAAAGTCACAGCTTAAATTGCCAACCAAGCTTGTAGTTTGGACGTCGGAAAAGTTTCTGGTGCAAAAAAAAAACCGAATTCCTAACCGTGTATATATATGACAAACAAAAAATGTATTTGCTAAGAGCAACCATGGCAGAAGACAGGCTCACCGAACTTGCATTGCTGCACATTCATCGTGACATCACTATAAACATCGATTCGGTAATCATAAGATTTGCTAAACAAAATAGACGAGTTGATTTTGTTATATAAATAATCGTTTTTCTATAACAGATATGAAGTTGTAAATATGTACAGTTGTAACAGAACATAATAATTGCAATAAAGATATTTCCAGTATTGAATAAAATTAAAAAAATACTGATTTTCACTTAAAATTCGTTAAGTTTTATTTGTCTGGTTATTGTGTTTACGTTTTTTGAGTTTGCAAAAAAATTTGGTCTCCGTTTGTGTGTGTGTGTGGGGGGGTCATGACCCCCCGTGACCCCCCCCCCCCCCCTGAATCCGCGCCTGCCTTAAACACCCCTCTCCCCCATTGTTGCGCCACTGCCTGCAGTGACAGGATCATAAGGATGAAAGAGCGCCGAATGGGAATGCTTCAGCTTTCCCAACCATAAACTTATTTTGCTGGCCATGATTTTAAACCAGTGCAGTGTGAATCTAACACGACATGTGTACCATTTACCTGCAGGTATCAAGAATGTACTGCACTCCTATGTGGCTCGTATTAGCTGGTGTGGCAGCTCTTTCCATGTACACTCATGGATCACCGCTACCTCAAGGAATTTACCAAAATGAATTGATTCCACAAGAGAGGTTCTTACCGTTGGATCCCGAATCACAACAGTTCGGCAACCACATTCCTATCAAACCAATACCAAGCGTAAGTAGAATTCTCACTAACATTCAGAGTGTTTCTGGAGACATGGGCAAAATAAAGTTAATACCCGTAATACAGTTTTCACTTAATAATATTTCAAGTTTTTATTTCCGACCTTTCGACATCAGTGTGAGAGTAGCCTAAGTGATAATTTATTTATTTATTCATTTAATTATTTATTTACTCTTTGGTTGATTGGTTTGTTTGTTTATTTATATATTAACTGATTGTTTGATGGATTTAATTATTCATTTATTCCATATTTTGGGAACAGATTTGTTTTACTCATTTCAAGCACTGAGTTAAAATATTTGTTGATATTCGGCACTTGAAAATGAAAATCCACAGCCTGCTTCCAATCTCTATATTTTTGAATTTTAATATAAGTTAAAGCCCAATATTCTATTTGCACTTCCTATTACAAAATTTCTTAACTGAATTTTGAAAAATTGAATGTAACGCCCAATATTATATTTTATTTCATTTAGTTACAATTATTATTTCATTGGAAGTATATCCATTTTCTTCATTCTTTTAATTACAATTTTTATATCAAAAGAATTTCATACCAAACAAACATTACACCTAATTACATATATAGTATTTTATTTTTATTCTTAATTGAGCTGAAGATGACCTCAATGTCAGGTCGAAACATGTACAATATATAATAGATATATTTGTGTAAGTATTGATTGGCGTATAATTTAAACTTTGAATTCATTTATTTGTTTAATTTATTTATTTTTATATTTATTTATTTAAGGAAGATTGTAGTTTTACGTGACCGTTAATCTCGAGATCATAAGCCACGGGACTTCCTTTTTACGTGGAATCCGAACCAAAGGACATGGCATTTCACTTTGAAAATCTCACATGCATTGGCCGGGAATCGAACTCGGTCTGCCGTGGTGAGAGGCCATCAGCTTGACCGCTGCACCACCACACCCCTATTTATTTATTTACTAGCATTACCCGTTGCGGCTTCGCCCGCGAATATTCTAGTTGTAAAGAGTACACTTAGCAAAATCTCAATCATGAATGCCATGACTGATTTATCCTTGGTATGAATAATCAGACTTTATCAATTCAGCTACTGGTGCAGTGGTTAGGGGTTTGTCATTACTTCATAGGTATATCAGAGTGAAGTTAGTTTTCTGGGAATATCACAGACACTATTAATTTAAGGGATTTTAAATGTGGTTTTCGGAGACCCTTTATAGTCGGGTGAAAAAGACCTTTCGTACCACACTCACATGTGAAAATTGCGTGAAAAAATTCTAGAGTGCCCCTTGACCCCCTTAAGCGCATTATACTGTATGTATTGATGAATTTTACAGCTTAATTTGGTTCAGTGATAACCTTATAATCGTCTGGAAACTTTCACAATAATGTAATAATTGGAATTGCATTGCGTCTTACTGAAATAGATGGACCTGTGAGATTCTGTTACCATGGTTACCGTGTTGCATTCTTTCATTATTTCATTGTAAATATACATATTTTAAGGTATTTATTTAATTGTGAGGCATTTAAAGAGTAAGTGAGTGCGTTTCGCATACACATTGGGTTATGTTGAACCTGTAGGTACCCTATATGTGTAGGTTTGTGTTAATGGGACCTGGATTGGGACCTTAGCAGAACAATATAGGGAGGCACCTATATTGAGTGTGGTTTACCCCCGGGTATTCCACCCCCACCTCCCTCCCCATGTAAATGTTGGGATAGTACCTTATTTCAAGTCCAGGGGTACCTACCCCATTCGTACCCTGATAATCTCTGCTACACACACTACTACAGTCAACACAAAAACATGGGTTTTCAGACAATTTCAACACATACCCAAATACACGGGGATGGTAACCAAAGAAATTCCAAGCCTCTAATTCTAATTAACAACAACAAAATACTGAATACGAGACAACAATTCAAAATATTTTTTTAATTATATTCAAATTGAATGTTAATATTGGTGTGTTTTTTCTTTATTTTAGGAAATCAACAATCGTCGATACCGTAGAGAAGTCTTTTATTACCCATTACCAGTAGATTCCTCTGAGGAAGAAGAAACAGAAATGCCCGAAGTGAATGATGACAAAAAGGAAGAAGGAAAGAAAGATGAAATGATGGAAGAAGAGGAGAAGGAAGATAAGGAAGAAAATGAAGAGAAGAAAGATGAAATGATGGAAGAAGAGAAGACGGAAGATAAGGAAGAAAATGAAGAAAAGAAAGATGAAATGATGGAAGAAGAGAAGAAGGAAGATAAGGAAGAAAATGAAGAAAAAAAGGACGAAGAGAAAGATCAAGATAAAAAGGACGAGGGAAAAGAAGATACGGAAGTTAAAGAGGAAGAAGGAGGTGATGTTGCTAATGATGGAATTGATGATATTTCTCCCGCAGAGAGTCACAACTCATATGTCGTGATTGAACTTGAAGACAGCCACGAGGATGATGATACTGAAGAACATGACTGCGATGATGATGATGATGATTCACATTCTGAAGAAAGTGAGGAATATACGAATCATGAGGTCAACATGGAGGTGAAACCCCGGTGATAATAATAAGCAAATCATCAATTTACCAAAATTGATTCTTCTGTTGCGAGCAGGACTTACGAACGTCACAGCTTTCATTCTTAGAACATTCCACAGCCTGCTAGATTCTTTAGTTATACTCATATTATTTAAAGCAGCATCCAAGGTCTATCATCGATCTGGTACTGAAATAAAAAGAAAGATACAATCCACTTTCACAGTATACCTAAATTCTAGTATTTCTATGACTTGTGCAAATCACTAAGGTTAAGAAGTTAGTTATTGTTGTTTTAAGGGGTGGAACAGCAAGGTCATCTGCCTCTCTTAACACAGATTAAAGTATACAAATTCAGATTTGAATTAAAATGTAGAGTGGACGCCTAAAATGGAAAATAAGGAAAATTAATAAAACAAAAATTAAATAAAATTCATGATTATAATAAACAAAAAATAATTTTGTAAAAAAATTAGAATTCAAAAAAGAACAGGTTCTTTGAGTAATGAACTCTTGAAAGTTAAGATTGCTGGCGTTAATCCACTCTCACTTATAAAGCGGATGACGAGATCAGCAGCCACCACACCATCGGCTAATATAAGATCGAGTGTCATCTGCAAACCAATGTTTCTTCGTAGGCAAGCAAGATCCACACACACGGATAAAATGTGGGCCACGATGAATACGGTTCCACAGGTACAAAATGGAGGGGTTTTCCTTCTCATCATTTACGAGTGGGTTGATCTTGCATGACCTATACTTTGTTTATACAAAATACGCGAATAGTTCCTTTTATCGCTCTCAGTTTACTTGACATTGGGTCAGCTAGCCTCTGACTTAAAGGTTAAGCAATTCTCTTCTATATAGACTTTACAAATGTAGTAAAGTAGGTGATATTAACGTGAAATCACTCAATCTTCAGCTTCTAGTAAGATATGTCTGTGCCGATGTTACACTCTTTTCCCCATGCAATGCCAAGGATTATCAAATGGATTCAAATCAGGAGTTATTGCTGGCCCGATATTGCTGATATTTAACATTTCACTGTTTCACCTACAAAATCCATTATGTGACACTATTTTTCTCTGCCAATCCATTCCTTAAGACTAGCCACTCCCAAGCCACGTACAGTAACACCGCATTTCTCAAGGTTCATTTTTCTGATGTAGATCTGAGGTTTTCTTTGCTCGCAACTCCGTCCGTTAGAGTGTAGGCCCTTCCAAGAGCCGTTACCTATTATCCCCATAAAATAACGCCCTGCTAAGCGAGAGACACGTTTAAGGGAATCAAAGATCGACGGTCGGACGCTGGAACTCCATTAGCCTTGGAACTAGACTGAAATATTTATTTAATTTGTTTTAATTTTATGGTCAGCATAGGACCACTTTAGTTCAGGTTCTTCTTCTTTTTTATCCACCCAATACTTCTTCATTCACTCTGAGCGATTTTTTTTTTCTTCCTCTGGAATCACTCTTCCTATTCTCTGTTTGTTGATCTTCGTCTGTAGCGTAATGTCTTTCAATATCTTTAGTGCGTCCGTCTTGTATTTTAAGTCTTCTATTGTAACATGTAACTCTCTTATATCTTCCTTAAGTTCTGTGATCCACCATGTTTCTCTTATTCTTCCAAAACTTTCCTATTACTTTCCTACTGATTATATTTTCTAGTGATGCCCCAAGAAAGATATTCGCTTCTTTTTCATAGTGCTTGTTACTGGTTCTATTTGTTTACGCAGACTGTTTTATTGGAAGCTAGTCTTAGATATATAACTTTATTAACAACAGTTGCAAACAAAATCAAAAATCATGTAAAAAGAAGATCAGAAAGTAAATTATTCACTGATCATACTCTTCGCCATCTTCAACACACGTGGAACATACGATGATTTTCAACATTCAGTAAAGGATTTCTCGAGAAAGGTTTTTGAAGGAAAACATTCATTTATGATCAAAGGAAGCCGAGCAGTAACGATTTCAATGAATCGAGTTGAAGAAAAACCTGCCGTCCGTGCGCCTTTTAAGCTTACGCTGGGTAAACCGTTAAAAATATCTATATACTATAAGTATGAGAATTGTTCAGCATGAAAAGTTCTGCAAAAAGTCCGCGACAGCATATCTCTATCTTTAATGCATCGCTCATTAAAAGGGTTTTTACGTTTTCATTTCTTCCAACAATCTCCATTCAGTGGGAATTTAAATTACTACCTTCCAAGCGAGTTTACGAGCTAGCGAGCCTAGCTTCGGCCAACTTCAAATTGTAGAGTCGTGTCGAGTAAAGACTTCAGAGAAGAGAGTATATTTGTTTGGAGTTTCGCTGTTCACCTCGGTTTTTCTGAATTGCGTCTGGGACCTGCCATCCGTGCGCGTTTTGAGCTTAAGCTGGGTGAACCGTTAGAGATAGTTAGTTAATGTTGTTTTAAGGGGCGGAACTACGAGGTCATCTGCCCCTCGTTAGAGATACCGGATGAAGCTGGAGCGGGTTGATAGTTAAAGATAATTAAATTAGAAATGTCCTGTACCAAAAATGAGTAAAAATACACCCCCATTCTAAATTTGAATCTGAAGAAAGGAAATATTCATCTTTTGAAATGTTGCATTTTTGAAAAAATATGTTATATTTCTTGGTATTCCGGTATTAGTGATAAACTAATACATTTAGTAGGGGAGATCAAGAACACCAATGCTAATAGTTACGTGAAAGAAATATTGAAATACATTCGTTGTGGTAGTTGTTTGATAATCTCAAAAATGCCGATATTTCTTTAATAGTACATTATGCAACGAGCCTATAATGGCTATAATTAAGACACGAGTATTTTTATAAAACGAGCGTATGCGAGTTTTATAATTTCCATACGAGTGTCTTAATTACCATTATAGGCGAGTTGCATACGACTGTTTATGTTCGACGATAATTATAACTTTATTATATGTTTTAACATAAATATTCATAAATATCTGTTCAGTCACTACAGCAGAATGTTGTGATCGGGTGCTGCGGTGGGTAGTATATCTCTCTTGTCCAAGCTCTCTGGACAACCGACGCATGCGCTCTGTGTGCTTCAATACCATATGTTCAGATTGCGCACCAGTATTCAGTAAAACTGTCACTGAAGTCGTGTCAAAACCACGCGCTATGTAGAAATTGGTTTTGGGGATATTTTAAGGTACCGGTACAGTGCTATTTCTTGTCTCATATTCGCCAGTTTATTTACGCGAACATATGGACGGTGCGTATTCCATGTCGGTAATTTATTATAGTTCGATGTTGTGTTTATGTCCGACATGTTGGATTTTGAGTGCATGCGCGAAGGTATCGTTACCTAATTGGTCAATGAACGAGCTCTGATTGGCTGGAGAAACTGTATCATAATGAAAAACGGTGTTATAATGACCATCATTATGATACAGTTTTCTAACACATAATAGTGAGGGTCGAACATAAAAGTATTTTTTTGCACAGCCTTAAATTGTAAATTAATCATTTTGACGTCAAATGAATAAGACTCTACTTTTTTATTCAGGGTTTTAAAATTATCAAGAAGACTGAAATAAAATTTAAAGCATTATTATCGATGGTATTATTATATTGTTAGATTACAATCAATTACTATTATTAATTCATTGTTATTTATTTATATCATAATATTCACCAATGCCATTACAATTTTAATCAAATATAATACAATACTATTTGAACAAACATTTGTTGATTTTTATTTAGTGCACTGTTACCACACTCCCATATGATTATTCCTCCTTTATTTATTCCACCCAGCTTTGAGGATCATTAACTCAATCACCTTTTAATGTTCTGTGCTTCCCTTATAGCCCAGTATTGCCTCATCTTGCTTTCCTTTCTTCATCAGAGATTTGGATCTTTCTCTTGGGTTTGACTTTGACTTGGAACCGTTGTTTCTTGTCCTTGGTTATGGTTTTGGATGTTTTATCCATGAGCATATTTCTGTTATTTGGAGTTTCCAAGGGGAGTTCCAATGGCCTATTTTCTTAATGTTAATATTTAATAAATTCGAGTTCCTATTTCGTGGAAACTACTGGGTAGATTTAGATTAAATTTTATTACCATAATTAGTGATCAATTCTTAGTACTTTAACACGGGCGTTTGGTGTTTCTACTATTGTGACCATAATATATTTTTTCTTTAATCTCAAATTTTCGTTAAAAATAGATATATCATTTTTTTTTCATAATGTATTTGATCTAGAACAAAATCCCCGTGTTAAAATCTCATTTACAAGCCAATCTACAGGTGTTAAAATTTGAGACTTCTGTGATAAGTAACAACTGAAAAATATGGTACATTTATGTGCAAAAAGTAAGTTCTGAGAAAATGTCTTTGTATGCTCTAATTATCAAGGTTTTCTAACGCGCACTGCATTATTTAAATAAATATTAGACATGTTTTGCAAATAACAAATATGAAATGTTATAGATAATTTTAAACGTCAAAGTGCCATCTTTTACATCGTATACAAATCTGAAAATTAACATTTTTTTCGTATTTTATCCATTGGAACTCCCCTACCAAAGTGGTTTTGTTCTTTTGTTACGGAAGTAGTCAAATAATTTTTTGTTTAGTCTATTTAAGTTTTTTCTGAGGATGTATCCATAAAAATCAATTCTCCTTCTTCCTGATTGCGTCTGAGATTTTTTCTGTACTTTGGTAAAGGGTTTCATTTCTGATGTGGTTAAATTTGTTGTTACAGAATTTGGGGCGTAACATTTTTCTTTCTTTCTTTCTTTCTTTCTTTCTTTCTTTCTTTCTTTCTTTCTTTGAACTCCAGCCTTTCAAGCGGGCCCTGGGTTGTGATAGACAATGTTTCCACTGCATATAAAACTTCTGGTTCAATTACCGTGTTATAATGTCTTATCTTTGCATTCCAGGAGAGGGAATTCTGGTTATAAGTGTGTTTCGTAAATTGGAAGGCTAATTCAACTTTATTTCTCATAGATTCCATTGCCTTTTTCTCTAAGGCATTCCAGCTGATCCATTTTCTAAGATATTATTATTATTATTATTGTCCGTTTCACCCCCTTTGGGGTACGATAGATGAATCAGTGTTTTCCTGTCGTCCCAGTATTTTTTTCATCCTTTCAGATCTTGCCGTCATCTCTTCTTCAGATATTCTGTATCGTCATTTGGTCTTGACCCTGTACTGGAATCTCTTCATTTTATCGTTGGTTATATTCTTCGCGGATCCTTCTGCAATTATGAACTCTCATAGGTCCTTCTCAGTGTCCTTAAACCAGTTCGGCTTGGTTCTCTTATTGCGGAAAAAGTCAAAGATTCTTAGGTATCCTTTTCGGGTGCCTTCTTATGATGTGGCCATAGAAGTCGATCCTCATTTTCTTTATCGTGTTGGTAATCTTTTCGGTTCTCCTATTTAGGGTTTCATTGCTGATGTGCGCGAGTTCGTTATTATGGAATTTGGGACCTAGAATAGAATTTTTGTAGTATTTTGCTTTCCTTAATCTCCAACTTTTGCCATTGAGTAGCCCAGATGCAAAGGCCGCTAAATGCACTTTTTGTCGATTTTTAGTTGAGCACACAGTCACGTTCGTCTTTTAAGTGGCTACACGATGGAATAAGTTGCAGGGTGCATAACCCGCTCAAAACCGTTGAAAATGATCAACAAAGATCGCTTTCGTTTGCATAAACCGCTAAATGCATGTTGGCTACGGTTGCAAAGACAGTTTAATGTTCCACGTGTCCAAAGACCGCTAAGTTCCATAAGTATGGCGTCTGCCTTGCCACATACGGCTGCAAAACACGCTAACTGGTACAAGAACTGCCAATATTCCTCCCATAAAACTCTTTTACAATAAATTTCGATCGGGAAGAATAGTTTTGTGTTTCAGCTTTACATTGGTTGCACTATCGAGAAAGCGTACGCAACAATGACATACTGCCTTTTGGAAATACACCGTTTAGAAGGACAGTTGATCGACAAGTTGTTTCTTGTTTGTGGGCATTTCAGGCCAGAAAATGAATGATCTTGTTGATTTAAGTGAACCAGTTATCGCATTAGTGGACTGTAATTCTATTGTGGATGTTCCAAATACGGAGGGATGAGCAGACACGGCAGAAGTAGTCGGAGAAATAGTGCAAGTTGAAGTAGTTGAACCCGTTGATATTGAAGTTGAAAACAACTTCTTACGTCTGGTTAGAACACCAACATGCAAAGGATCAAACCAAATAGAGTTGGCAGTTCATAAAAAACTCGCCGGCATAAATTCTAAAGGAGCAAAATGCTTCGGTTATTCTCTGATGGCTGTGGGGGACAGAACAAAAACGAGACTGTGATCAGCATGCTCTCACTGGTTACAGCTAAAAGCTCCCGCATGTCTAGAAGACTATATATACCGGGTCATCATTTTATTTCCCGCATGTACGCGCCGCTAGGCCGGTGAAGGTGGCCTTGGCAGATGCGGCCGCTAGGCCGGTCAAGGTGGCCTTGGCGTTCTCCCCGCAATGAACACGTGCGCTGCGATCGGCAACTTTGCAATAAGCTGTCAGTACCTCCGGCGTATTCAAGCTCGTGAAGTGCTAGTTAATTTGACCTAACATACAGTGCAGTCTCGGGGCAATTTTACAGTTTATGTGTTGCCTTAAAGTGATGTATTCTATACAACAACGTGTATTCATTGTGCTTTGTTATGCGAAGTGATGTTTTCACTCCTTGGCAGTAATACGGGAAGTTTTCAGTGACCGTATAGTTAATTATCCCGCCAGATCACCCGATTTAAATCCATGTTATTATTACCTCTGGGGAATGCTGAAAGGAAGGGTATATGCAAACAATCCTCACACAAGTGAGGAGTTAAAAGAAAATATTCGCCAAGTTATAACGAACGTCACCCAGGAAGAAATTCGCCGTGTGTCTAGAAACTTATTTACGAGGTGCCAGGCATGCTTGCGAGCTGACGGACAACACTTTGAACATTTCTTTTAAAACCAGGTAAGTTTGTAGATAATTATTTTCACTAGAAATTGCTATTAAATGACTGTATGTTGACGCGAAGTAGTGGGGAGAAGTCGCGCACTTTTTACCGGCCAGCGAGCAGGTGTCAGCGCGAGAGCTTGCCGCGCCGTGATCGGTATCGGATGCGAGACTAAAATTGATGACCCTGTATTTATGGACAACGTTTTCGCAGCGCACAGGGCTTCAGGCTTGACTACTGTATTATTATACACTGGTCAAAAGACGTTTTGCATATTGCAATCTTATGTATTTGTGGACCAAATATAACACACGTGATTTATCCGATAACTGATTTTTTAAATTTATGATGCCTATGGCATTACAAATGAAACGAATAATAATAATAATAATAATAATAATAATAATAATAATAATAATAATAATAATAATAATAATAATAATAATGGCATACAACCTGACCAAAGACATCTACAAAAAGAGATTGATATCCATAAATGCCAAAATTAGACATTACTGCACTGTTATCCGACCAGAGGCTCTGTATGCGGCAGAGACTCTAGTAATGAACAAGAAAGGTCTAATGAAAAAAACAGAGGCTAAAGAAAGGAAGATTTTGAGGAAAATCCTGGGTCCAATCAAAGAAAACAGCGAGTACAGAAGGCGTCACAACTACGAATTATACAAGAACGTGGAGAAGATCAGTGACACGATTCGAAAAAGAAGGATTGCCTTTATAGCCACGTGACGCGGATGAGCCCAGGCAGGATATCAAAACTGATAGTGACGTACTTTCAAGATAGGAAAACCAAAGGGGCATGGTTCACGGAAGTTGAGAAAAAGCTACGTGAAATGGAAATTTCCTCTAAAGATATCCAGGAGCGTGTTCCACTGCAGGAAAAAATACGTACGCACAAAGGTTTCCAGGAAAAGCGGAAGCTGAAGACAGGGAATGCGTGGTCCCAAGTGAGAAAAGAACAACACCGGAGACGAATGCGGGAACACTGGACGGTAGTTAGAACTCGGATGAAGAGACAGTTGAACTGACGTGGTCCCTAGTTGGCCAAATCGAGGAAAGAAAGAAAGAAAGAAAGAAAGAAAGCAGAAGAATAACAAGTACATACTAGCACAGATATCAATCAACCTACTGTAATTATGTCAAGTCTATTTTTTCCAGCCCAGGCTCGATGGTGTTGCACTGAAAAAGTCGTTAGGGTCACCTAAATACGCTCTTAGTTTGCAATCTTCGACAATGTGCCTGATGGTCTGGTTCGATGGACCGCAATCACAGCTGGGGTTTGGCCACTTCCCCCCATTTGTGCAGGTTGTATGCACAAACTCCGTGTCCGAAAACAGTGCTGGTACAAACAAACAAACAAACGTGTTATCTAGAGGTAAGACGTGAGTCAATGTGAAAAAACAAAATGTCGTCATACAGCCATGAAAATACAACATCAAGCAATATGCAAAACTTTTTTTGACCCGTGTATTAGCCTATTATATTTTACGACGTTGCACCCAACCACGAAGGGCCGGGTTCTATTCCCGACTCTGCCAAGAAATATAATTCTGGTCTGAGGGCTGGAACGGGGTACACTGAGCCTCGTGAGGCAAAACTAAGAAGTGGCTGGTACGATTTCCACCTTAGTCATTTTGGAATTGGTTGTCCATGGTTACCCAACTTCTACTCCAAGCAAATACAGGGATGGTTCCTGAACTAAGGCCACGGCTGCCTCATTCCCAATCCTCAACTAAACACAGTAATAGGCCAACAGCTATCACAATAACACAGGTTATCAGTCAAATTTTACACACACTCAACTAGATGGGGCGACATGACCATGATGTCGTAAAGCCCCCAAATGAAACAACAACAACAACAACAACAACAATGAATTAGCTTTTTTCCTTTTCCTAAAATTGTTATTCTTATGTTCAGCAAGATTATGTTTGGTGTAAGTGTACCTGAATAAGGAGTTACTCTGCATGTAAGTTACCCTGGGACTTCAAATAAGATACGATTCCGCCGTTTGTCTGGAGGGAGAGTGGAAAAACTCAAGATGGCCGCAGTCAGTGCAGTGACTCGAACTTCTGATCTCAGGTCACCGTCACATTTATGCACATTGCACTACTAGGAAGAGTGAATATCACTTCTAAAATATTTGCCTCCAGTGAGGATCGAACTCACGACCCCTGGTTTACAAGACCAGTGCTCTGTCACTTTTTTTTTATTAGCTCTTTACAGAATTACAGAATTTTCAGACAAGAGTTTAGTGCTTTTCAGTCGGTCAACACGAATGTACCCAAAAGAGATGGGTTATGCCCTAATCCTGAAATAAATTACATGAGATTAATAAAACACTAGGATGACCAGTTTCGATCGTCAAGCGATCATCATCAGATCCAATACACTTAGGCTATAAAATCTATGTTTGAAATACAGGTGAAAATATTTACAATATGTACAATTATTTAGTTGCAGTATTGGTACTGCAACTGTCAGTGTATGCTAAATGCAGTATATATGTTAGGTGAAATGCTAAATGGTGATGGCTATCCGGAGATTGTACTTTAGAGAGATTATATGGTTGTAAACTATGGTTAAACTATAAAATTTTAGGCTAACTACTTATCTGATTGTCTTCCGTACTACAGCTATTCGCAGTTTCCGTGTTCACTTGAACTCGCTGTGCGGTCGACTGCGGTGGTTATCTTAACGACTGGTTTTTCCTAAAAATCTTAAAAAGCCGTCTTTCCAACGACAAAAACAACTCGGTAAAGAACACAACAGAACTAGTAACAGCATTGAACACCCTACAAATGAAACCTAGCTTCAGGCTAGTATCCTTCGACGTAACTAACATGTACACCAATATTCCGATTATTGAAGCAATCAACACTATCGAAAACAACTTAAAATCCAACAATTCGGTAAAAGAAATTGAAGAGATTGTGAGATTACTGAGGGTCGTTCTCACCCAAAACGTGTTTCAATTCGACAATAAAATATACACACAGAGAGAAGGCCTAGCAATGGGATCGCCACTAAGTGGGTTAATCGCTGACATCTTCATCAATGCACTAGAAAATGCGTTCTTAGAAAAGACTTCAACAAAGGGAATAGTAATATGGAAAAGATACGTAGATGATGTAATTTGCATCTACGATACTGAACTAACAAGCGAAGAAACAATTCTCCAATCCATTAATAGCCTTCACCATTCTATCAAATTCACTAAGGAATCCGAAATAGACCGGAAAATAAATTATCTCGATATAACTATTGAACGTAAAGACAACGACCTTTCATATTCCATATTCCGGAAAGCAACACAAACCTCGCATGCAATCGACAATCAGTCTAATCACCCCAGTACGCACAAACTAGCGGGTTTCAATTCAATGGTGCACAGGGCTTTAAACATACCCATGTCAAAAGACAACTATAATAAGGAAATAAGAACTATTATGCAAATAGCAAAGGAAAACAACTTCTCGCCAAGCAAAATAAATCAAATTATAGCCAAACATAAAAATAAAGATAAAACGATTCCCAAACCGGACAGTAATGAGAAAAAATTTGCGCGTTTCAACTATGTGAATGCGAATACATATAAAATTACTAACCTATTCAAAAAGCAAGGCATAAAGATAGCTTTCACGACGAAAAACACAACCGCTAGGCACCTCCTAAATAGTAATCTAAATAAACGTGACCCGTATTCAAGGTCAGGGGTATATTCTATAACGTGCCAAGACACCGATTGTCAAGCTAATTACATCGGGCAGAGTGGAAGGCGAGTAGACACACGTTATAATGAACATAGGAATGCGATAAGATACGGAACACATTCAGCCGTGTGCGAACATATGTGTGACGCAGGGCATAGCTTTACCAACATAGAGTCGGACCTTAAAATAATCCATCACGAATCGAAAGGCAGAGCTCTTGACATAAAGGAAGCAATCGAGATACACCTAGCCAAACGAAACAATCCCAACAATCTAAATGAACACACGTTCATGGAGAGCTCACCCCTCTTCACGCTACTAAAAAACACACCCTGTCGGAAACAAAACACAATTTAGCGACACAGCCAAGCTAGATAAAAAAAGGGGGGGAAATTAGGGGGTTTTTAATAGGTAAATGTTATCTGGATCAGGTGTACGATGTACTTTTCTTCTGCAATAAACCAAGGCCCATATTAGAGGCAGTATTAAAGGTGCCGGGACGTCCTCATAAGACCGTCAACGCTTAGTTCGAATGGGTTATGCTCCACGCGTGGCGAGGACTAATCCACGGTCTTTAATAGTTGTAGATCCACCTCATTCAATAACATACATCTTATCTAGGTTGGCAACACCTCACATAAACACATCGCGATCACTCCCCACAGCACGTAGGGACAGGGGGGGGAAGGCAGGGAAAAACCAGTCGTTAAGATAACCACCGCAGTCGACCGCACAGCGAGTTCAAGTGAACACGGAAACTGCGAATAGCTGTAGTACGGAAGACAATCAGATAAGTAGTTAGCCTAAAATTTTATAGTTTAACCATAGTTTACAACCATATAATCTCTCTAAAGTACAATCTCCGGATAGCCATCACCATTTAGCATTTCACCTAACATATATACTGCATTTAGCATACACTGACAGTTGCAGTACCAATACTGCAACTAAATAATTGTACATATTGTAAATATTTTCACCTGTATTTCAAACATAGATTTTATAGCCTAAGTGTATTGGATCTGATGATGATCGCTTGACGATCGAAACTGGTCATCCTAGTGTTTTATTAATCTCATGTAATTTATTTCAGGATTAGGGCATAACCCATCTCTTTTGGGTACATTCGTGTTGACCGACTGAAAAGCACTAAACTCTTGTTTACTAAGGCAACACTGAAAATATGGCTTCAAACACCACAAGAATTTTCAGATATGATAAATACCATACTATTACATCACAAGAAATCCAGATAGTGTCCATATTTATCGTACAATTGTCC
The DNA here is from genome assembly GCA_946902985.2 of Meconema thalassinum. Classification (NCBI taxonomy): domain Eukaryota; kingdom Metazoa; phylum Arthropoda; class Insecta; order Orthoptera; family Tettigoniidae; genus Meconema; species Meconema thalassinum. The sequence continues at coordinate 138,686,406 of OX336400.1, forward strand.
ACTTTCACTAAGCTTCCAACGCTCTTTTTGCAGGTGATACCTGAGATCCAGGAACGAGAAATGTTGATCCTTGTCCATCACGAAGTGTATATATTGGCCCATTATCCACACAATGGCAGTCTGTTTAATTTGGGGGAAGGCGGTCACCGACAAACGAACCAACTTCCTGTCATCAAGGTCATCCGTGGGCACATTTAATAGTTGAAATACTTTTCCCTTACACCACAGCCACGTGGAGGCAACTCGCGTGCATGATGTGAAGCGGTGTATCGCCGTATCAGTTTGACCACATATAGTACACCATGGGTAAGCTTCAAGACGGATGGTATATCGCCGTAGAGCGGTTGGGATGAGATCGTTGAGGAAGATAAAAACCTGGGAGTGTACAGCAGAAGAAATGGTCATAGCCCCAAAATGTTTCCAAACAGTGGGCCAATGGACGTAGAGGGTGGTGGCCTCTATTCGCGGTTTGGAGTGTACCACTTGCCGCAACATGTTATAAATACTTTTCGTCGTTGGAACAGTCCCTGAAGGCATTTGGCGAACAGTTTCCAGAAGGTGCTGTTGATGGTCCCTAAATATCTTCGGCAAAGCTCTATCACAACCACGGGCTTTGTTTCGAATATCTTTGTATAGCGCTTTCGTAAAAGTGTCATGTTGGGAAAGAATGGTGATATCGTTCTTGCAGAGGAGTGCACGGCATTTCATGCCATGAGCTGTTAGCCCTAGCCCGCCTTGCCGGGATGGGAGATACAACTGTTCCCGTTGTACTCGGAACAAAAATCCTTGCCATATAAACCAACCTGTATATTTTGCCAATTGGCTCTCAAACATTTTGGGAAGTGGGAAAAGTTGTGCGACATACCATATTTTAGAGAGCGCAAACACGTTGAGGACCATGACCCGTTGCACTATATTGAGGTTTCTTTGACCAAATTGGATCAGCACTCCCCTAACTTTGGCAATGACCTTAGTCCAGTTTGTTTGCACTGTGTCCAGAAGTGATTGCTTCCAGGTAATGCCAAGAATTTTCACCTCATTTACTATCCGGAACCAGGGCTGTTGGGTAATCACTGAGTTAGTATTGAGCGGAAGCAAAGCAGTTTTCTGGGGGTTCGATTGTGCTCCAGAGGCGATATGGTAGAGCTGAAGGACGCTATCGATGTGGGAGATGTCTTCATTATTGCGGATCAATATCGATACGTCATCAGCATAGGCGCACATTCCAAAAACATGTGTGGACAGTTTGTAACCCTGTAGCTTCACCTGGGTAGTCCGAATGAACGGTTCAAGGCCAATGACAAAAAGTAGCATAGAAAGGGGACATCCTTGCCTAACTGATAGTTGTATTGGAATCAGAGGGGAAAGAAACCCGTTGACGAGCACTCGAGACGTAGCATTACAATTTATCATACGAATGTAGTCAATAAGGATTTCAGGAAATTCGAAGTGTTGCAAGACCATGTACAAGTTTTCATGACTGATGCGGTCGAAAGCTTTATCAAGATCTAAGGTGAGAAAACTCATTGGCTCAGTGGGGAGCATTTCGGCTTTTAGGTGTAGGTCCCGTAGTATCGCTAAGTTTGTTAACAGAGTTCTTCCAGGAATACTGCAACATTGTTCATCACCAATGATATCAGGTAGAACAGTCTTCAATCGGCATGCAAGTACTTTGGTAAGGACTTTATAATCACTGCAGAGCAGAGTAACTGGTCGGAAGTCACCAACTGCCATGGGAGAGGATGTTTTTGGTATGAGGACTATGGTACCCTCGTGATGTGATTGACAAAGAGCACGACGTTGGAGAATGGTACGCAGGACATGACAAAATTCTTTGCCAATGAGAGGCCAGAAGTGTTTATACATTTCATATGGCAGTCCATCAATGCCAGGTGAGCGGTTGTTTGGGAGTTGTTTAACCACAGAGTGAATCTCTTCATCCGTAATATCCGCGCTGAGCAGAGTTTTGTTGTTCGGAGATAGTTGGGTACTGCAAGATGACAGCAATAGGGTCACCTGCTGTGGATCAATTGGAGCCTTAGCGTAGAACCGTTGATAAAATAATTATATTTCACGACGTATAGCTTCAGGGGAGGTGACGACAATTCCAGTACTGGTGCGGAGGCGGTGGATATATTTACGTTGCCGCTCACGTTGTCCTTTGGCGATATGGTATACACTTGCACTTTCGTCCGGGAGCACTGTACGATCTTTTAAAGCCACGTTTATATGAGCGAGCGTTCGTTGCTGTAGAGACAGGAGCTTGGTTTTAACTTCCCGAATCTGGTCATATATACGTTCCCCAGCATCAGATCTTTGCTGGAGCTGGCGAAGAACTCGATAGTAAAATTCAACTGTATCCCGTCTTTCCCGACCTCGTTGGTAAGATATGTTCTTAAAGACGCGGCGGATCCCTGGTTTAACTAAAATATCCCACCAGTCTGCGCAGTCGCGAAATTTGCATTTTTGTTGGACCCATCGAGTCCAGTGTTGTCTGAAAATATCTTGGCATTCCTCCTCCAGTAACAGCGAGCAATTCAGTTTCCAATAACCTCTTCCTATGTGAAATATGGGATGGGGGTAAGAGATTGTACATACGACAGCATGATGGTTAGTGAAACTGGCAGGTATCACTTCATATCGTCTTGGCTGGATAAGTTCCTGTGGAAAGTAGATGCGGTCGAGTCGTGATGAGGAGTTGTGACTTATTCAGTTGTAATGGGGCATGGGCACCCTTAAACTATCCACAGCATCAATGAGGTGTAGGGAGGTAAGAAGGGTCCTGAGAGCCGGGTTGACACCTTGGTATGAGCTAGTGGAATCCTCTGGGCGTTGAATACAATTGAAATCCCCTGCAAGAATAAGTTTTTCCTTAACGTCGTGCAGATGAGGCAGTATACTCTGTTGAAAGAACATTTTCCGTTCCACACGTTTATTGGACCCGGATGGGGCATATACATTTATCAGGGTGGTATTGTTTATGTGTCCAGATATTATGCGTCCTGATGGATGACATAGCACACCTTCGAGTGGGATATCATGTCTTATGAGGAATCCGGTCCCTCTATTCGTATTACCGGTATTGATGTATTGTTTGTAGAAGGCAGATATGGGCAAACAGGGTAGAGCAACTTCTTGAATGAAGGCAATGTCAATGTCTGCATCTCGAAGGAATCTCTCCAACAGTTGAAATTTCAGAGGGCATTCTATTACATTGATATTCACAGTGGCCACAGTGAGAAATTGCGCCATTAAGAGAAGTATAAAAGTTGTGCTAGACATACTGGAAGGTGGACTCGAGAAAAAAGAAAAAAGAAAAAAAGACACAGGTGAGAAATATACTGGTGCACTATGTCAAATTAGGTTGAGATAGTTCCTTATTGACTGCCATTCATAGGCCGGCTGTCAGCGGTTGAGAGCGTTCGTGGGTCCCTAGATGACGTAGAATGAAGATTTTGTTTCTTTTTCACAGCTGCGGGAACGTTTGTAGAGCCAGTTTGATTCTTCGGGGCTGGTACGGCAATCGAGGCATTTGTTTTAATCTTCTTAGAGACGTTCTCGGATCCCCGATCAACCTGCGTAAGTGAGTCGGTAGGGACCCGAGAAGGTGGGGGCAGTGAAGACAAAATTTCTGTGGCAGCCTGTAGTGACGGCATAGTTGGTTCTAAGGCTGCGATACAGGTTGCCGATAGCACAGGGGCACTCTGTGGCTCGCTGCTCTGGTCAGGGCAAGGTACCAGTTCTGCGTCATGCGTATCCGAGGCCACTTCTGGTGTTGTCCCAGCTGACTGATCAATAAGCATGTTTTCATGTGACGTTTGCTGCGTCACAACTTCCGAGTATTGGGCACGTCGTTGTTGTGTAGGAGTTATACCGAGGGGAATCATTTTCTTTGGGCAGTTGATACGTAGATGTGTGGTAGCATTGCAAATTAAACAGGTCTGTTTCTGTCCATTATACGTTATATAGCCAGAATGGCCACCAAAAGTCTCAGTGGAGGGGATATCCTGTTTGATTTCCATAGTGACGGCACGTATTCCATTATACACCGGGAACTGATAAGCAGAAGACCATTGTTCTTTCCTGACGTCACTCACAGTGCCATATTTCGACAGGACGGATTTGAAAATTTCAGGGGGGACTTTGAGTGGGACATTAAATATACGCACTGTGGTAAAATTGGAATCCGCTGTGGAGAGCTTAACATTTGTCATTTCGCCTGAGTCATACTGAAATTTAATAGGATCTGCAAAAGTATTTAACAATTTCTTATAAGTAGATATGCTGATTACCTTGATGTACATGGTTTTTTCGTGCGCATTTAACTGGATGGCTTCTACTTGGTCGACAGTCAACCGGAGGGTATCGCCAATCCAGCGGTGAATTTCTCCTGGTGAGGGGCGAGAACTCTGCCTGTCCCATTGGCAGCGTACGGTGTGTTTCCTCTGGTATCCGGACATGATTTTCAGCGGGGTTTTCTGGGTTCCTGGTTTTGTTGTCCTATCTGGAACACTCCTTGAAAAAGTGTTGTCCGAATGACACACGGAAGGTCAGTACACACGTGGAACAAAGGAAGCACCGGTATTAGGAACCGTAAACTCTTCCAATGCGGTCACACAGCGCGCACACACGTCCCTCACTCGGCCACGACTAGTGACCAACTGTGACACTGAGCCTCGTGAGGCAAAACTAAGAAGTGGCTGGTACGATTTCCACCTTAGTCATTTTGGAATTGGTTGTCCATGGTTACCCAACTTCTACTCCAAGCAAATACAGGGATGGTTCCTGAACTAAGGCCACGGCTGCCTCATTCCCAATCCTCAACTAAACACAGTAATAGGCCAACAGCTATCACAATAACACAGGTTATCAGTCAAATTTTGCACACACTCAACTAGATGGGGCGACATGACCATGATGTCGTAAAGCCCCCAAATGAAACAACAACAACAACAACAACAATGAATTAGCTTTTTTCCTTTTCCTAAAATTGTTATTCTTATGTTCAGCAAGATTATGTTTGGTGTAAGTGTACCTGAATAAGGAGTTACTCTGCATGTAAGTTACCCTGGGACTTCAAATAAGATACGATTCCGCCGTTTGTCTGGAGGGAGAGTGGAAAAACTCAAGATGGCCGCAGTCAGTGCAGTGACTCGAACTTCTGATCTCAGGCCACCGTCACATTTATGCACATTGCACTACTAGGAAGAGTGAATATCACTTCTAAAATATTTGCCTCCAGTGAGGATCGAACTCACGACCCCTGGTTTACAAGACCAGTGCTCTGCCACTGAGCTATAGAGACACCTGTTTGAGCTGCTCTCCTTGGCGAACCCTCAGTAGAGCAAAGCCTGTCACTTCTATTATGTTTGGGTTCAGCCAGTGGGGGTTAACCAGATTGGAGTAATTATGACACCCATACGCTTGGAGCGCTGTATGTTGTGCTGCCAACATATGCATGATACAATATTGTAATTAAAAGTGAAAAATACCCCTATATTCAGTTACTAAATTTACTTAATATACTCTGAAGTATTAACCCACATTTCCTTGCAGTTATCTTTCACATAGACGAAAATTACACTTAGAATAGTAAATAAACATTATTTCTACTGGATTGGTGGCATTGGCAACATGGCCACTCTGTTTATGTATTGAAAGCTTGGTTGTATGTTGTAAAACAATATTGGAACTTAAAGAAGCTGATGTCGCCTTCTTTCCCACCTTCTGACACCACATCGTCTTCGTGGTAATGAGAAGAGAATGGTTCTTCTGCAGGTAGGCCTAAGTACACTTATTTTGAGAATTTATGTAAAAATGTCTTCAGCGATCCTCGAAGTGCGTTTCCGTGGTTTCGCACTTCGCCTTCGGGCAAATGCCGGGATGGTACTTACCGCCAGGCCACGGCCGTCTCGTCCCTCTTCCTTGTCTATCCCTCCCATTCTTCCCATCCCGTCCCATCCCTCATGAGGCCCCTTGTTCGCTTTGCAGGTGAGGCCGCTTGGGCGAGGCACATGACCCACCTCCCCAGTTGTATCCCACACCGGGGGGATGACATCATAGGGAGCACGTGGGTCGCGGTAAAGCTCTGCTCTGGATGTTCTGTCAACCAATGAAGAATTAATTTTAGCACTAAGTTTCCGTAGTTGGCACTCATGAACTCTCACATCAAACCGACTGGAGGAAGCGGGAATAGCCTGTTTTGATTGATTTTCCTCGTGGTGTTGTGGGTTGCTTTGATTTGTTCGGTATTTTGATTATTTATTTGAATTGAATTGAGAGTCAATCATGCCACTGCAAGGGAGGAAAAATTGCCAAGCACCGGGATGTACGAAATATAATGATAGTAAGAACAATACGGCAATTTTCATCTTCCTGGTGTTGACCATGTGTAAAACTAGTTTGCAATATGGACTACTCTCGAATAAAAATATATAGAGAATAAATGTGTGCATTTCATCTCTTGTTTGTTTTCTTACCCATTCTCCTTTGCATTGCAATAAAATTTGTGGTTTAGGGCTACGGGGAGGGGTGGGTGGCAGCGGGCATGCTAGGCAAAAAGTGAGGTTATGGCAATATAGTGTGTGCATTTGGACAGATTTCCTTATATTCATCGAATATCCCAACAATTCTGTAGAGTAGGAGAGCAATGTTTAATTAGCCTAAAGGTGATTTAACCTCTAGAACGGCATAACTGTGTCCTTCATGACAAATCTATTGCCAACATTGATATATATCAAAATGTATTATTTTCCTATCTGGACGTATATTTCAGCGCCAAGCGAAAGGCGCAGTTATGTTTGTGTTATTTTCATCAATAACCAACAACTCATCGCAGAACATACTGTTCAATTACGTGTAATAAAGGCTCCATTCATATCGGTTTTTACTTTTTATGTTGCCAAACTTGCCGGAGCAGTACATGGCCTCAGGCGTTGCTCTCTCTCGGAAATTCTTTAAACCAAAAGTGACGAGTCTCTTATAGTTACATGGTCCTTGTCCCCCACCACGATGTCAAGCTCCAGGACACTGCCGGTAGAGGCATAAAGGTGGGATCTCTCGCTGAGTCCGTGGGAAAAGCCTACCTGGATGGTAAACTGACTACGAAAAAAAAAAGTTAAAATGTGTTTATATAGTCGAAATTTATCCTTTTAGTGTTTTGAGATAGCTGTCGGTGGACTGAGGCAGGGGCATTGTGTCATTAAGGGACGATAGGGCCCCGCCCAGCCAGGGCCATTTCAGAATATTTATCGTTACTAGTGTAAAATATGTAGTGTTAGGCACATTGAGAGTTGCAAATAAAACGCATCAAATGCTGTCGATATCAAACATGAAAACGTGTAGATTTGTCTTTATTGTTTTTCTAATTTTGCCCCCCCCCCCCCGCTCAAAGCAAAACCAAACACATGACCAAAAAAGAAAGAAAAAAAGCAAAAGCAGAAAACCGACATAAAACAAAAAACAGAAAAAATAAAGCAAAAACAAAAGCAAAAAACAAAAATACAATGCAAAAAGCAAAATTTATAAACAACAGCAAAAAACAAACAGATAACAAAAACCCAAAGAAAAACGCAAAATTCAAGTGCAAATGCAGAAAACAAACACAAAGGGGAAAAAATACCTCAATTAGTTCAGTTTTGAATCCGCTCATCCCTCTCCACAAGCAAATCCTAGTTACGCCACTGACCCATGTACTAGACAATAATGGGGTTCACCCAGGGACAACAACAACAACAACAGCAGAGCTATGACCTATAAACAAGGAGGTTAAGAGGAGGTGAAATGTCACACTCACTGTTCCCTCAGTGAATAGTGCGGAAACTTTGGCACTTACTTTCGACTTACATTTTAGTACCCGTGTACAAAAACTTAGCAATAAGGAAGGTTAACTTCGAATTATCCACGATAATGTAGCCTATTTTCATTTCTGAAAAAAAAAAAGACTTATGAGATCACCTTTTGTCCGTGTGTGTGTTTGTGTGTGTGTGAGCATATGTGTTTGTGTGAATGTCCCCCTTATAACTTCTAAACGGCTGGAGCGATATCAATGAAACTCGGCAAGGTCATAGTGTTATTTTGTCCGACCCCGACCCTGCCCTTCAAGTTTTATTGCATCTCACCAATCCAACATGGCGGCTGCGTGAAGTATTTCACCGGCATTCTATATCTCTGAAACTAATACTGATCTCACCCTGAAATTTTGTACGGTGATAAAGGGTTCTACTAGAAGTTTACCAATGTAACTTTTGAAAGCCTTTTAACTACAAAACGAAGATGGCGCTGAAGTGAAGTTGAAACATTTAAATAGACTTCTCTCGCGATTTAACCATACGAGCGCAGTGAAGCATGGTACAGCAAATGTTTATACACATTTTAATGCACTGGCAACTAATATAGTTCAATTGTATACATAACCTTGAGATGGCGGCTGAGGGAAATTTTAAAATCAAGTACTCTATGTATTTCTTTTGTCCTAATCATGCGATTGGAGTCAACGTTTGAGTAATGAACCTATGCAATAATCGTAATCTAATAGTACATTATGCAACGAGCCTATAATGGCTATAATTAAGACACGAGAATATTTATAAAACGAGCGTATGCGAGTTATATAATTTCCATACGAGTGTCTTAATTACCATTATAGGCGAGTTGCATACGACTGTTTATGTTCGACGATAATTATTATAATTATTTTATGTTCAAAGATAAATATTCGTAAATATCTGTCGAGATTTCGCCAGTTTTATGTACTGAACAGAGCGCATGAGACGCAGAGAATGCCTTGTATTTGACCATGGCCTTCTCGATTACGCTAGTTTTATGAACTGAACAGAGCGCATGAGACGCAGAGAATGCCTTGTATTTGACCATGGTCTTCTCGATTACCCCACTATCACACTAGGCAACGCAGTTCAGAAGGCCTTGGAACTCCACGCAGGTGCGATGCTAACCTTATCTAATTGGTCAAACAACTGTTTCTTGAGCTGTGATTGGTGGGAAAGACTGTTTCATAATGAAAAATAGTGTTATAATGACCATCATTATGATACAGTTTTCTAACACATAATAGTCAGGGTCGAACATAATAGTACATAACTCTATGGCCTACAAACTTAAAAATCCAACATGGTGACCATCTGAAATACCGTATTTAGACGGTTCTCAATAGACTACTAATGTATGACAGCAATCAATTCGAAATTCTGAATGTTGGTAATGGCTATGAACATATGTTCACCTATGGGACTTTGACTAACCTGGTGATCACAAATCCAACATAAATAAATAAATAAATAAATAAATAATAAAAAGTAAATAAATACATACATAATAAATAAATAAATAAATGGATAAATAAATAAATAAATAAAGACGAGACTAGGAAATGGTCTGAGGAACGTAAGATCCAATTTAGCCGGAAAATGAAGGACTACTGGGCCATCAGAAAAGCTCGAGGTACCAACATGAAAGCAGCTGACAAACCCACCACTAAGAACACCAATCGTGGCAAGCCTGACGATGACATCAAGAAACAGCTAAAACACAAGCACCGTGGTCCATAGATGGCCCTAACGAAATAAATAAATAAATAAATAAATAAATAAATAAATAAATAAATAAATAAATAAATAAATAAATAAATAAATAAATAAATAAATAAATAAATAAATAAATAAATAAATAAATAAATAAATAAATAAATAAATAAATAAATAAATAAATAAATAAATAAATAAATAAATAAATAAATAAATAAATAAATAAATAAATAAATAAATAAATAAATAAATAAATAAATAAATAAATAAATAAATAAATAAATAAATAAATAAATAAATAAATAAATAAATAAATAAATAAATAAATTTGTTTTACTGTACTACTGGGAATTTCAGAATGGAAATACCGGCACAGACCTTATAACCCTGGATACCTGCATTGGTTTTGCAGTAACTGGCAGAGTCCGGATAGCTCAGCCGGTAGAGCATTAGGCTTTTAACCTAAGGGTCCAGGGTTCGAGTCCCTGTTCGGGCGGTTATTTTTGCTTGGAATAAAGAATCTTATTTCAAAGTTTTTTACACTCCTACAAAAATAAGTAGCTGCATATTAACGTAATTTAACGGATTAAAGTTTATATTAGTCCGTGGTGTGCTTAGCTGCTACCTTGGCTCAGCCACGAAATTTGAAAAGTGGTATGAGGACTGGAACGGTGTCTACTCAGCCTCGGGTGGACCAAATGAGAGGAGGGGGTTCGATTCCCACCTTAGCCGTCCTTGAAGTGGTTTTCCGTGGTTTCCCACTATGTCTCCAGGTAAATGCAGGGATGGTCCCTAACGTAAGGCCTCGGCCGCCTCCCTCCCTCTTCCTTGCCTATCTCTCCCAATCTTCCCTTCCCATCTCTCGTAAGGCCGCCTGGGCGAGGTGCTCGTCCACCTCCCCAGTTGTATCCCCGCTTCGATGTTTCAAGTTCCAGGACACTGTCCTTGAGGCGGTGCAGGTGGGATCCCTCGCTGAGTCGCAGTGAAAAGCCAACCCTGGAGGGTAAAACGACTAAGAAGGAAAATATGGCCTAATTGGATAGAATTTCCTAAAACAGAGGACATCAGAAAATCCCCGCTCTAAGGAAGGATGACGACAGAATTCCAAAGCTTGTTCCAGAATACCACCGACCCATGAAGGGATGGCAAGTAAACGGGGGTATGAAGAAAGCTAATCCATGAACAGGAAGCAAGTACGTAAATAAGACCCAATGTGTTCTTAAATTACTTCCGTCATTTTCTGGCCCAGAATAATCTAATAACGTTATAGATACAGTAGAACCGTTCAGGAGCTTGAGAACCGCATGTGCAAAAGTGCCATTAATAAATTTATATGAGATCAGTGCCGGTATTTTCACTCTGAAATTCCCAATAGCATTATATCACAGTAATAGGCCTACAAGTTTTATTTATTTTCCAAAAACGTTGGAAGAAAATATTTTAGTTCTCCATTTCGAAATGGAAACAAAGCACCTTTAGTTGAGTTTTTTGCATTTGTAAGTATGGTATAGTGACCAAGCGTCAGGGCACAAGATGTGTGAAAAAACTAATAATTCATCATTTCACGAGGCCAATAAGTAAAAATAGAGACTGACGACCCCACTGTTCCGTCCCTCAAAACAGCAATTACTAACGAGAAGTAGTAAAACGGACTTGAACAAAATCAGATTTTGAACTTCCACCAGGGGAGTCACTGCGCTTTCTGTATCTCTGTACCTCATTTTGCTTTGTACTCATCTTTATGAAATTAAATTATTTGAATGGGTTTAGAATAACAACTAGCTATGACGGTGAAGTGGTGAAAGTTGCACACGAACCCCCTTTGATCGTTAAATTTTTCTACTTAAAGTAGGGTGTTGAAACGTCCCTTTCCTGACGAAACCTTAGTTACGCAAACGAACCTCATTTAGCATGCATTCTAATGGAGATATGGATTATCTTTCTTTAAAAGAATGCCAGAAACTAAACACCAAAAAAGTGCGCGCCTATTGCAGTGTAAAACTGGTGTGTGAAAAAAGAGAAAAACAACGTTGCCAAAATGCTATGATGTGTGTGGTATACAGTAACACGCATTCTCCTATTTGGTAATGATAATATATGATAATAATTGTTTTCGTCTTCTTCTTTATCCAATTAAGTGGGGTTGGCATTTCCATCCTTCATTCATTTCCACCATTCCTTTCTGTTTAGGTTATCTCCTCTCGAAGAGTTCTTAATAAGAATTGTACAACCGCCTGAATCAATACTATCAAGAAAATTAATTATTTAACTTGTTTTAGTGCAATAGAGAAATCATTTTCTAAATGTAACATTGTCCTAACCTCATACACCATATGCTTTGAACTAACCTCTCTTTACCAAGAGATCACTTTCCATCACGTCATGTTACTTGAAGCCGCTTTGATTTTAAAAGGCTTAAAAATTGATCTTTAAGCAAACAGGCTCTTCATTAATTATAGACCCTGGTGAACTATTGGTATTCCAAATCTACCATTTCAAGCTTCAAGGAACTACTATTTGTCATAAGCACCTGCAAGCTGATCACCGTCACCATCTATTTCATTTCATTTTATTCTGATCTTATAACCTAAATTATATGGTGCACCATATTAGGTTTAATAACGTATCTTATTACTGTGCTACGTTTTATTTTGTTCTTTCAATATGTTTTTTAGCTGATGAAAAGGGTTAAAATGTAATTAATTCTCGAAACATGCACTAAAACAAGTTAAATAATTAATTTTCTTTATAGTATTGATTCAGGTGGGTGTACAATTCTTATTAAGAACTATTCTAGCATATCAATACGGAACCACAATGAGTCATTTAAATAATGTAATCTCCTCTCGTCCAACATTTTTCCCTCGGGTCTTCGGCAACCTTATCTCTCCACCTTACTTTAGGTCTCCCAACCCACCTTCTTCCAGTCCTTCCCACATAATCTTCATTTCTTCGTTCTACTTGTCCAAACCACTTTAATTTGCTATCCTGTATCTTCTTGCTTAATGGTCCCACCTTAACTGTTCGTCGGATGCGTTCATTCTTTGAATCTTGCCCCGTGTGGTAACACCACTGACCCATAGTAACATCCTCATCTCGGCCACCTCCAATTTTCTTTCCTGAGTCTTGGTGATCGCTTATTTCTTTGCAGCATACATTATTGCAGGCCTCACCACAAGTTTCCTAATCTAGGCCTATTAGTAAGTTATCGGCCCCTAATGGTTTCGATGAAAAGAATGAGAAATACTGCACAGGCTTAAACGCTGATGGAATGAAGGTTGTTTATTTTACCAACAATAACACCCGTCAATATCATTACGATGAGTTTATTAAATTAAGGAAACAAAACTGAAACACAATAAAGCCTAAAGAAGTAATTTAAGAGAAATCTGGTATAAAAATCTATTTATCTTCAAAATAGGACAATAAGACATTTTCAGAAACTGGTTTAATTAAAAAAAAAACGTTTTGTCCTTCATTAATTAAAAATCATTTCTCAAGAAAACCACGAAACACGGTTAGTTGTTGATTCTTTTAGGGGCTTTGCGGCATCGTGGTCATGCAGTCCCGTGTACTAGGGAGTGTGTAGAATTTTTCTGATAACCTGTGTCTCTGTGATGTCTGTACTAGTGTGTGCATTTGTAATTGAGGTAGGATGTGAGTGGGAAGTGGCTGTGACCTTATGTTAGGTATCTTACCGTCATTTGCCTGGAGTAGAAGTGAGAAACCACGGTTATGTAAACTAACTCCTACTATATAAATAAATAAAGCCTTCTTTGTCCAAATATAAGGTATATTCAATAAACTAGCTACTCATCTAAAGTACAGGTAGGGTATTAGAATTCAAATCTACCTTCATGATGTAGGCTAATTGATTTATCACTGATTAACATCTATGGTTGGTTGGTTCCTTAGTTTAGGGGCTGCGACAACGCGGTCATGTAGCCCCGTGTACTTTGGGTGTGTGTAGAATATGTCTGATAACCGGTGTTAATTGTGATGACTGTATTAGTGTGTGTATCTGTTTTTTAATTCAAGTAGGGACTGCAACTTTGAATTTTCAAATACTTCCTACTTTTGCCGCAAAACGCCACCGTCAACGACTACTAGGCCTAGTTCAGAACTAGCTACTAGACGCCACCGCAGTCGGCTCTTGGCAACGAACGTAGCAACCTAAGAGCGTTGTTTATATTCTTAACCTATCCAATTTAGTTTCACACAGGTGTAATTAGTGGAAAGATCTTTAACATGCCATAAATCTATGACATGGGACCGCCGGCTTTACTTCCCCTCCGAAGGAAGGCATACTGAGGGATTTTTAACGCTCTTAAAAAATCCGACGGCTTCGGCCGGGTTTGAACCCGCTAACTTGGGCATAGAAGCTCAGCATGCTACCAACTACGCCACCGAAGCCGCGATTAACATCTAGTAACAAACAATTTATTATGATTAGACATGATTAATGATATTTTATATCATATTGTTACGGCTGTGAGTTTGTGTCATCGCTCGCCGCTTGAGTCACAACTGCCCCAGGGGCTGGGCTGTGGCATGCCTCCTGTATTGCGTGTGCCTTATGCAACAGGGCTACTAAGACAAAGGGATAGTCCAGAAGATTCGTGATTGGACCAGCGATGGAAGCCTCGAGAAGCCGTGGACCCTGGATGGATCTAGAACCATTTATTGAGTCACCGGCCTGCTATATAAGAGTGACCCGTGAAGCAGTTGTGGTTGTTGTGTTTTACGAGCTAGTGCGAGCGATTATCTTGTGCGACAGAAGTGTGGTGACTTGCGAAACCCCTAGTGTAGCGGCGAAGTGAGGAACATACAGGGGACTGCCGTGTTCTGAGTAAGTGTGCTTTCACTGAGTGTCAGATATTGTGGTGTCGAAATCCTGTGACATTGTTTTCTCCCAGCTTGTGAACAGCGTACTTCAAGTGCTCGTAAGTAACTGTATTTGTTTTACCTGAGGAAGAGGGGCAGGTAGCTTCTGCCAAGGCCACCGGACTCATTAGGACGGATTAACTTCTGTGGTCTGTTGCAAGTGAAAGGGGCCAAGAGCGCATAAGGAAGAGGCTTGAGGAGACTGGAGAAGGCTCCTAATTGCTTGTATTTGCTTATTAGTGTAATTTTCTGGCCACAATAAAGATAATTATTTCTTTAAGCAGTAATTGGTGTTGTGCTTTGTACCCCTACCGTAATCCAGTTAACAAAAGTGCCACTAGGGGGTGGCACGTAACAACTGGTGTCAGAAGCCGGATTACGAACTCAAGCACAACACCTGACGGTCCTGGTTTCAAAACCCGAGCAGGTCATTTTCTCTAATTTTCCTGTGAGTGCATGCCCTTTACAAGACAAACAACTAAAATGGAGGAGAAATTGGCAGCACTGAAAGAAAAGTTAAATGGCATGGAAACCAAGATGGAGGATGGCCAGAAGAAGTTAGGAGAGGACCTGAAGGACAGCCAGAATAAGTTAGCAGAGGACCTAACTGCCAAATTTCTGGATGGCCAGAAAAATCTGGAAGAGTGTCTGCTGAGGAAATTAGAGGAGAGCCAAAGGAAATTAGAACAGGGCCTACGTGAGGAAGTCGCGGCAGTGGAGGAGAAGTTCAACACCTTGCAAGTGGAAGTTGCCGAGCTGCGCCAACGCCCGCTGATGGGGGTGGAGGAGAGATTCAACGCTCTACAAAAGGAATTTGCTGAGCTGCGCCGACTCCCGCCGACAGGGATGGAAGATAGATTCAAAGCCCTACAAGAGGAAGTCGCCGAGCTGCGCCGACGCCCGCCGACCGGGGTGGATGAGAGAGTCAAAGCCCTACAAGAGGAAGTTG
This sequence comes from Meconema thalassinum, assembly GCA_946902985.2. Classification (NCBI taxonomy): domain Eukaryota; kingdom Metazoa; phylum Arthropoda; class Insecta; order Orthoptera; family Tettigoniidae; genus Meconema; species Meconema thalassinum. The sequence goes on from OX336400.1 coordinate 138,701,781, forward strand.
CCGAGCTGCGCCAACGCCCGCCCACCGTTACACCGGGAATATCAGGAACGGGACATAGCAGAGTGACGCCCCCAACCTTCGACGGAAAGGTCCCGTGGAGCACCTACTTACGTCAGTTCGAGGCGGCCTGTTCCATAAATAACTGGAACAACACAGAAAAGGCTACAGCTCTCATTGTAGCGCTGAGAGGTGACGCCCTTAACGTCCTTCAGGCCATCCCGACTGGATCCCAGGACTACCCTTCACTGATCGCCCATATGGAGTCCCGATATGGAGATAGCCATCTTCAGCAGGCCTACCAGATGCAGCTCCGGACCCGGGTACAGAAGAACGCGGAAACCCTGCAGGAGTTCGAGATGGACATCGCACGCCTCGTAAGGCTCGCCTACCCAACAGCGCCGGCCGACTTTCTGGAGCAGATAGCGACGCAGACCTTCACCGACGGGCTACGGGACTCGGACACTCAACAGGCGCTGCGTCTCGCGCGCAATAAGACCCTGGCAGATGCGCTGAGCCACGCACTTGAATTCGAGACGGCAAAACAGGCATCCAGAATGCACGCGCGGGTGCGTCAAGTGGACGTCGATGAACCAGCAAAAACCAACGAGACCAAGCCCCTGGCCGACGAATTGATGGAGGCGCTAAGCCGTTTCTTCGATAGTCGCGGCACCACCAGCAACGACACAGCCGGAAGACAACCGGAGAGGCGGCCTGGAAGAGGACTACCGACCTGCTGGGCCTGCGGTAAGAAAGGCCACCTGAGCAAGGACTGCGGTGATCGCCGCCGCCGAGGGTATCCGACGGGAAATCAGTCGTCTGAAAACCGCGCGGCCCAGGGAAACGAGTATTAGCCAGCCTTGGGGGGCAAAGGTTGGCTTGTGACAGTCGTCAAGCCCCGGCAGTCCAAGTGCGTGTGACGAAGTTACGGAGGGACAATAGCAGCCTGATGGTCGATGGAGTCATCAACGGAGTGAGCTGGCCCATGCTGATCGACACGGGAGCATCGAGGACCATCGTCAATCCCACTGTGATCCCGAAGTGGAGAGTGCAACCCACACAAAGGAACCTCCAGCTAATAACCGCGACCGGAGAGACCGCACCGGTACATGGCGAAGCATCACTGGAGTTCGTCATTGGTCGACGGGTGATAAAGCATCCAGTGCTTGTGGCTGACGTATCAAACGAAGTGATCATCGGACTGGACTTCCTGGACCAGAACAACATCATCTTGGACCTGAGTACCAACACTCTGCACTTCGGACGTGAGGAACTTGCTTTGCAACCTGCGCACGAGTCCATCACCGCACGGCGAGTAAGGCTGAGAGAAGACGTCATCGTTCCTGCCAGGACGGAGGTCAGCGCTGCCGTAATTGTCGACGGAACTGCTGAGGGAGTGGCGGCTGTCATCGAGCCAAAATATGAGGACATCCAGACAAAAGGATTGCTAGTTGCCAAGACTCTCATCAACACGACGTCTCGGCCGTACGTCCGCCTGTCCAACCTGAACGACTACGACATTACGGTTCACCGGGACACCAACCTAGGAATCTGCGAGCCCGTTACCTGGATTGCCCGCATCACAGATACGACAGACAGACACCTGCAGACGGACAACCGAAGAAGATGCACACTGCCAGAAGAACTACAGAAGCTGTACCAAGGATCCCAGGACCATTTTGACGAGGAACAATCACGCCAACTTCAGGACCTGCTACGCGAATTCCAGGATGTCTTCTCCGTGGGGAGCAAAGACTTCGGCAGGACAAGCTTGGTCCAGCACAGAATCGACGTTGGGGACAGCGCACCGATTAGGGCCCCATTCCGAAGTGTCCCGCTCGCCAAGCAAGCCGAAGTCGACCGGATGGTAGAAGAGATGAAGGAGCAAGGGGTGATCGAGCCATCACATAGTCCTTGGAGTTCTCCGGTCGTGCTTGTGAAGAAGAAGGACGGTTCCACCAGGTTCTGCGTGGACTACAGGCGGGTGAACGACGTCACGAAGAAGGACAGCTACCCTCTACCCCGGATCGACGACACGCTGGACACCATATCAGGGTCAAGATGGTTCTCCACCTTGGATTTGAAGAGTGGCTACTGGCAGGTGGAGGTCCACCCTAAGGACCGGGAGAAAACGGCGTTCTCTGTGGGCAGCGGGCTCTGGCAGTTCACCGTCATGCCATTCGGTCTGTGCAACGCCCCTGCGACCTTCGAAAGGCTAATGGAGTCCATTCTGAGGGGACTACACTGGAAGACCTGCCTGGTCTACCTAGACGACGTCATCGTTCTGGGGAGAAGCTTCGAGGAGCACTACAGCAACCTGAAGGAGATCTTGTTGAAGCTACGGGCTGCCCAGCTGAAGTTGAGCCCCAAGAAGTGTCAGCTCTTCCAGAAGCGGGTCCAGTACCTTGGGCATATCGTCTCCGAGGAAGGGGTGCGCACCGACCCAGAGAAGACCGCAGCTGTGAGGGAGTGGCCAGTTCCGAAGGACAAGTCCCAACTACGAAGCTTCCTGGGACTCTGCACTTATTACCGTCGCTTCGTGAGAGGATTCGCCGACATCGCCAAACCTTTACATCGACTGACTGAGAAGGACCAACTCTTCACGTGGACAGCAGAATGCCGCAGTGCCTTCGAACAACTCAAGCAGGCTCTGTGCACCGCACCTATTCTGGCCTACCCCAGACCTGGAACAAGGTTCATCGTCGATACCGATGCCAGCGACTTTGGCATAGGGGGAATCCTGTCGCAAGTAGTGGACGGCGAGGAGAGAGTAGTGGCCTACTTCAGCAAGGCCCTGTCAAAGCCAGAAAGGAACTACTGCGTCACCAGGAAGGAGCTGCTCGCCATCGTGAAGACCATTGAACACTTCCACAAGTACCTGTACGGGCAAGAATTTCTCATCAGGACCGACCATGCATCCCTGCGGTGGCTCCTGAACTTCAAGCAGCCCGAGGGTCAACTCGCGCGGTGGTTAGAGAGGCTTCAACAGTACAACTTTGAGATTCAGCACAGGAAAGGCCAACTGCATTCTAACGCCGACGCCCTGTCACGAAGACCGTGCCCCGAAGACTGCACCTTCTGTGCCCGAAGGGAGGAGAACACCGGGATACTGTGCCGACGGACTACTGTTGAACTTCAAGGGAACTGGAGCCGCGAATCATTCACGCGGGCACAAGCAGAGGATGATGACCTGGGACTGATAGCCGAATGGAAGAGGGCCTGTGTCCCCAGACCCGGGTGGAACATTGTGAGTGACTGCAGCCCAAAGTTTAAATCCTACTGGGCACAGTGGGACTCGCTGATTGTAAGGGATGGCCTCATCTGCCGTACCTGGGAGAGCACCGACGGGAAGACATCTCGGGAACAAGTCGTCGTTCCAAAGGCTATGACGGAGGAAGTCCTGAAGGAAGTTCATGGAGGATCATCTGGTGGACACCTAGGGATAAAGAAGACCCTGGAGAAGCTGAGAGAGCGGTTCTACTGGATCGGATGCCGAACAGACGTGGAGAACCACTGTGCGAGGTGCCACGATTGCGCAGCCAGCAAGGGCCCAGGACGAAGACGACGGGGTCCACTGAAGACCTACAACGTGGGCGGCCCCATGGAGAGAGTGGCCATCGATGTTGCTGGGCCATTCCCGTTAAGCGAGGCAGGGAACCGCTACATATTAGTCGTCAGCGACTACTTTACCAAATGGCCGGAGGCGTATGCGCTCCCTAACCAAGAAGCCGCGACGATTGCAGAGACCCTGGTGAAGGAATTCGTCAGCCGGTACGGAGTACCCCTGGAGCTGCACTCCGACCAAGGGAGGAACTTCGAGTCGCAGGTGTTCCAGAACCTATGCCAGCTGCTGGGAATCCGGAAGACAAGGACAACGCCACTACACCCTCAGTCCGACGGGATGGTAGAGCGATTCAATCGCACCATCGAGAACCATCTTCGAATAGTCGTCAGCGAGCACCAGAGGGATTGGGACAAACATCTTCCACTATTTCTCCTGGCCTACCGCGCCGCCGTGCATGAAGCCACCGGGTGAACACCAGCCCGGGCCATGTTTGGGAGGGAGCTCCGTCTACCTGTCGATCTTGCCTTTGGCCGACCTGGGAATGATCCGATCCAGGTAAGCCAGTATTGTCAAGAACTGGTCGACCAACTGGAGGACGTGCACGCGTTCGCGAGGAGGAAACTGCGGATCGAGACCGACCGAATGAAGACCCGATACGACCAGCAGACGGATGCCGGCGGATTCCACGAGGACGACCTGGTCTGGCTCTTCAACCCATTACGGAAGAAAGGCCTGTCACCCAAACTTCAGAAGTCCTGGGAGGGCCCGTACCGAGTCGTGAAACGGATCAACGATGTCGTCTACAGGATCCAGCGGAGCCCGAGGGCGAAGATGAAGATTGTGCATCGAGATCGCCTGGCAGCCTACGGAGGGACACAGACGGACCAATGATTGATCGGGACGATCAGCCTTTTTAGGAAGGGGGTGGTGTTACGGCTGTGAGTTTGTGTCATCGCTCGCCGCTTGAGTCACAACTGCCCCAGGGGCTGGGCTGTGGCATGCCTCCTGTATTGCGTGTGCCTTATGCAACAGGGCTACTAAGACAAAGGGATAGTCCAGAAGATTCGTGATTGGACCAGCGATGGAAGCCTCGAGAAGCCGTGGACCCTGGATGGATCTAGAACCATTTATTGAGTCACCGGCCTGCTATATAAGAGTGACCCGTGAAGCAGTTGTGGTTGTTGTGTTTTACGAGCTAGTGCGAGCGATTATCTTGTGCGACAGAAGTGTGGTGACTTGCGAAACCCCTAGTGTAGCGGCGAAGTGAGGAACATACAGGGGACTGCCGTGTTCTGAGTAAGTGTGCTTTCACTGAGTGTCAGATATTGTGGTGTCGAAATCCTGTGACATTGTTTTCTCCCAGCTTGTGAACAGCGTACTTCAAGTGCTCGTAAGTAACTGTATTTGTTTTACCTGAGGAAGAGGGGCAGGTAGCTTCTGCCAAGGCCACCGGACTCATTAGGACGGATTAACTTCTGTGGTCTGTTGCAAGTGAAAGGGGCCAAGAGCGCATAAGGAAGAGGCTTGAGGAGACTGGAGAAGGCTCCTAATTGCTTGTATTTGCTTATTAGTGTAATTTTCTGGCCACAATAAAGATAATTATTTCTTTAAGCAGTAATTGGTGTTGTGCTTTGTACCCCTACCGTAATCCAGTTAACAAAAGTGCCACTAGGGGGTGGCACGTAACAATATCAAAGGTTTAAGCAATAAATAAATAAATAAATAAATAAAATAATAGGTAGATAGTCGCCTCCGTAGCGTAGCGGTCAGCATGGTTATCTGCCGCCCCGGAGGTCCTGGGTTCGATTCCCGGCTCTGCCACGAAATTTGAAAAGTGGTATGAGGACTGGAACGGGGTCAACTCAGCCTCGGGTGTTCCAAATGAATAGAGGGGGTTCGATTCCCACCTCAGCCATCCTTGAAGTGGTTTTCCGTGGTTTCCCACTTCGTCTTCGGGCAAATGCCAGGATGGTACCTTCTTCAAGGCCACGGCCGCCTCCTTCCCTCTTCCTTGCCTATCCATCCTAACCATCCCTTACCTTCCCTCATGAGGCCCCTGTTCGCTTTGCAGATGAGGCCGCCTGGACGAGGTGCCAATCTCTCCTCACCAGTTGTATCCCTTCCGATTCGATGTTCCCAGCTATAGGACACTGCCCGTAGAGGCGCTAGTGGTGAGTTCTCTCGCTGAGTCCGTGGGTTCCACCAACCTGGAGGGTAAACGACTAAAGAAAAAAAAAGGTAGATAGATAGATAGATAAATAAATAAATAATTAAATAAATGAGTAAATAAATAAATATATAAAGAAATGTTAAAAGACGACCCACAGTTACACTGAAGAAAGGGCAGAGACCAAAGAGGTCAGAAGCAGCTAAACAACTACAAAGTCAGAAAATGAAGGAGATATGTGCTAGGAAGAGGCTCTGAAGAACGTGATACCAATCCCAACTCATCAAGCTGAAAACCATTTTGGTTAACCTACGTCAACCAAGAGGAAGAAATAAATAAACAAATAAATACATAAATATACAAATAAATAGTCGCCTCCGTAGCGTAGCGGTCAGCATGGTTAGCTGCCACCCCGGAGGTCCTGGGATCGATTCCCGGCTCTGCCACGAAATTTGAAAAGTGGTATGAGCACTGGAACGGGGTACACTCAGCCTTGGGTGGTCCAAATGAGTAGAGGGGGTTCGATTCCCACCTCACCCATCCTCGACGTGGTTTTCCGTGGTTTCCCACTTCGTCTTCGGGCAATTGCCGGGATGGTACCTACTGTAAGGCCACGGCCGCCTCCTTCTCTCTTCCTAGCCTATCCATCCCCATCTTCCATCCCTTCCCATCCCTCATGACGCCCCTGTTCGCTTTGCAGGTGAGGCCGGCTGGGCGAAGTGCTGATCACACCTCCCCAGTCGTATCCATCCCGACCAGATGTTCCAAGCTCCAGGACACTGCCCATAGTGGTGGTAGTGGTGAGATCCCTCGCTGAGTCCGTGGGAACCACCAACCTAGAGGGTAAATTGACTAAATATAAAATATGTATAACTGTTATATTATTCTTAGTTTAGAGGCTGCTACAACTCGGTCATATACTGTAAGTAATACTATCCTACTGGAAATTTCAGAAGAGAAATACTGACACAGATTGTAAGGCACTGATCGGATAAAACTGGATACCTACATTCTTTGTGGTTGGGCATTCAGAGCCCGGATAGCTCAGTCGGTAGAGCATTAGGCTTTTAACCTAAGGGTCCAGGGTTCGAGTCCCTGTTTGGCCGATTAATTTGGCTTGAAATAAAAAATCCTGTTTTAAAGTTTCCAACATTCCTACATAGTTTAGCGGATTAAAATATGGCCTAGTCACCTCCGTGGTGTAGTGGTCAGAGTGCTTAGCTGCCACCTTGGCTCTGCCACGAAATTTGAAAAGTCGTATGAGGACTGGTACGAGGTCTACTCAGCCTCGGGTGGACCAAATGAGATGAGGGGGTTTGATTCCCACCTCAGCCATCCTTGTTGTGGTTTTCCGTGGTTTCTCATTTTGTCTCCAGGCAAAAGTGGGGTTGGTCCCTAACGTAAGGTCACGGCCGCTTCCTTCCCTCTTCCTTGCCTATCCCTCCCAATCTTCCATCCCTCATAAGGCGCCACTATTCGCTTCTCAGGTAAGGTCGCCTGGGCGAGGTGCTTGTCCCAACTCCCCAGTTGTATCGGACGACTCGAAGTTTCAAGCTTCAGGACGCTGCCCTAGAGGCGGTACGGGTGGGATCCCTCGCAGAGTCCGAGGAAAATGCCACCCTGGAGGGTAAAACGGCTCAGAAAGAAAATAAAGCCGAATTGGATAGCATTTCCAAAACTGAGGAAATCGGAAAAACCCCGTTCTACTGTAATGAAGAATGACGACAGAATTACGAAGTTTGTCCCAAAATACCACCGACCCATGAAGGGATGGCAAGGAAACGGAGGTCGAAAAAAGCTAATCCATGAAAAGGGAAGCAAGTACGTGAATAAGACCGCATGTAATCAAAAATCAGTTCCGTCATATTCTTACTCAGACTATTCTAATAACGTTTTCGATACAGTGGAACCATTTTGATTAGCTTGTAAATCACTGAGCAGGAGTGCCTTTGTTAAATTTATATCAGATAAGTGCCAATATTTTCACTCTGAAATTCCCAATAGAAGTATATCACATTAATACATATTTTATATATTTTCCAAAACGACGGAAGAAAATATAGAAGGTCTCCATTTTGAAATGGAAACAAAGCACCTTTAGTTGAGATTTTTGCTTTTGTTAGTATGGTTTCGTGAACAAGCGTCAAGGCACAAGATGTGCGAAAAATCTAATAATTCATCATTTCACGAGTTCAATAAGTAATAATAGAGCCAGATGACCTCACTGTTCCGCCCCTTAAATAACAATAACTAACGAGAAGTAGTGAAGCGGACTTGAACAAAATCAGATTTTGAACTTTCAACAGGAGAGTCAGTTCGCTATCTCAGTGTATGAATTTTGCTTTGTACTCATCTTTTTGAGTCGCCTCCGTAGCGTAGTGGTCAGCATGGTTAGCTGCCGCCCCGGAGGTCCTGGGTTGGATTCCCGGCTCTGCCACGAAATTTGAAAAGTGGTATGAGGACTGGAACGGGGTCTACTCAGCCTCGGGTGGTCCAAATGAGTAGAGGGGGTTCGATTCCCACCTCAGCCATCCTCGGCCATCCTCGAAGTGGTTTCCCACTTCGTGTTCGGGCAAATGCCGGGATGGTACTGTCCCCGTTTACCCGGATAGTAGGCTGTCAGATATCCGCCCCCTCAATCGGATTGCCAATAATCAACCGCACCGGCTCAGCTACACCAATGAAAATGGCACTGACAGATACTACCGAGGTTTGAGCACAGAAGTTAACAAGAAATTATTGTGGAACACACCAAAATAGACGGGGGTTCATACTTACCTCTTAAAAATAATCTCGGGGATTGGGTTGACAACAGGATCTCTAAAGTATGCTCCCACAATAACCTCCACCATGACATTTAAAATTGAACCAGAACGAAGACAAGAACTTTGAACTGTACAAAAGCTTTTATTTCAAATAAAGGGTATGATTTTAACAACTCAACAAAATAAATGTGGCTATCAGTAGCCCATGTCAATCTGACTATGTCCTCCTGTAGGACTTGCAAAGTTATCATACAACATGTTAGCTCCCACGAGCTCAAAATAACGTAACATTCATAGCACACTTGGACTGGAAAAGGAAGTCAGGACGAGACACATTTACAGAGCATTTGTTTTCTTTTAATAAACATGACACTGATATATATAGGCACAAGGCCAGAATGTAGACGACCTTGCCCGCTGATAACCAGTTGTCTGGCCAGCTGCGGTCTACCCTTCAACCTGTCGCACACCTGTCAAATGGACTCACTTGTCCTGCTATGTTGCGTAAGAATCCAGCTCCCTCTCAAAAGTTTTAAATGTCCGCAAGACAATTCATATTGTTACGCAAATCTTTCAAATGCTTTACTCACACACCACTGGATTATTCTGACAATCCCTAAACTTGTTAAATTATCATCCAAATGTTTAATACGCGTTATTTAGAGTATAAAACAAACTCTTAAATGTTTATAACAAAAACTCATAAATAATTTATAACAATTAGAAGTTGTTTATAATATTGTCAAAGACAATATTAAAAATTTTAAACACGCCTCTAACATTACTTTCGTTCCACATTATTGTCAAAGATATTTACATCATTATTTACAATATTAACATTTAAATTATTCAAATTATTAATTTAAGAAATACATTTAACCACATGTTCATCCGGTTGGTAATTTCATAATCGTGTCAATATAATCGACCAATGAAGGTTAGTTATACATATTAATGTCTCAATCTGGTTTAATAATGGTTTAATAATTATTATAATTATTTGTGACGGTAATCTTCATTCAAAATCTTATCTCAAATTCTTTCAATACTCTTGTTAATTATAACAGTAAATTCACTTGATTAATTTTCAAAGGACTAATACAATACACTCCATCGGAAAATACTTCGCTTACAAAATAATGCACAAAACTGCATTAAAATAGGCCCAAAATTCATCATATTAATATATATGGCATCAAAATCTTCCACAGAATTTACAAAAACCTCCACTAACAAATTCTTCAACATCCGTAATTACTGTGGGAACCTCCTTCATTAATTCAAGGGCATTATACATCAGCGACTTTCAACACGTCCGCTGCACTAGCGATTATACATTCATAGTTCCACTTCAAAAATTCTTATAATCATTAATTGTTTCAAAACTGTTATCTTAAACCTTCGTGGATTTCATTCATGAATCGAAATGAAGTAAACATTTGCCAATCACAAACAAATTTAATAGTGAATACGCTTATATACGCCTGTCTGGTCTATCAAAATTTAAGATTAACATCTTCAAAGAATTGTAGTATAAAAATACTATCATCAAACAAAGTGCGACTAAACTGCAAAATAGTCGAATAGAATCCAATTAGACTGGGGAATGCAAACATCATTATATAAATCTCTAATTGAGAAAAAAACTCCTAACAAAAGTTCATGACTTTAATGCATTCAATAATTCATAATTAATGTTCATCTTTCACAAAATTGTCTATGATGCAATGGTCGTTCATAACTGACGATAAATGTCTGTGTTGCAATCAATTCAAATAACGACTAGTATTTCCAAGATCGTCGACAACGTAATGGATTTTAACGCTCTAAAATCATTTAAATGTTCTTCCTTCTTGATGATGACAGAAAATTGGTCAAAGTAATTAAACTGGGGTAGAATTACTTTAATAAAGTGACACGCTGTCTGAAATTAAATCTGCCATAAAAATCATTAACTTATAGTCAAATCGTGACTACAAAAATAAGCAAATTACTGAAAAATCTAAATATCAGTCTCAACTGATCCAAGATCATTTAACTATGCCCATGACATAACCATGTCTTAATAAATCGTCGAAAAAGGCATAACTCATCAAGGTGTACTGAGATTAGGAATCTCAAACAAGAATATAGGGCAAAATACATGAGGACAGAAAATATGGGAAAATGGTTGCTCAGATATCGCTAAAAAACTCAAATAAAACAATAAACGTTCACGACTACCTTATCTGCCGATTGAAGTTCCAGAGGAAAATTCCCCAAAGAAGACTGCTGATGGATCCATTTCACCGACTTGAAGATGAGCTCCATCCTCGAAACAGGAAACAGCACCCTCGGAGAATCGAACTGCTTCCTCCTCCGGAAATTGCACTGCTCCGTGTAGACGAAAGACATCCTTCCGGCAAAATTCTTCTTTGTGAGTCGGGACTACCCTGACCTCTCTTGAAAAATCCCTGAAGTTCCAGTAGAAAATCGCCATGAAGTTTTTGTAGTAATTTCCGAAGATATATTCATATTCAGTGAGTATGAAATCGTTTCCATTGCTGTTTGATAGTATTCAGCGTTGAACCACGAAACATGGGTGTAGATGGTTGTTCACCACATGTTCGCTTGTGTGGAATGGCAATTAGCGAAGTTCCATGCTGCTATCTTACTCCAACGATATATGTCCCAATCGCATTAAAGTCCTTTAGCCTTCCATCTTCTCTTCGGTTATGATAATTGTAGAACAAACTGCCATATTAAACTGCTCCATAATACTGTAGCGTTGTGTCACAAAAGCAATCTGAAGTCTCCCTATTGCACTAGCAGTGTCAGCCGTGGCGTAGAATCTGACGATACAAAGTGCTTCTCAGGTGGCGAGAAAATCACTTTTGTCAGTCGTCTAAATTTGCCAATATCTTCCAAAATAACTCTGCGAAATTGTTCAACTTTTCTACACTCCTTAATGTAGCACAGCACAATAGAATTAGCTTATAGGCGACCGCTAACTGTTCATAGCTAATCTTGTAGACGCGTTATAATGTGCGTTTTAACTTCACCTAGTTTTACTCACTGTACACTTGTACTGCTTGTTTGCTCGATAGTTCACTGCGGTGGCTTCACCACGCGTTATAATGACGACTCTTTCTACTAATTTCACTCAACGTCTCACCAAAACGACTATATAAGAACTGATACTGAAGATCTGAGCTTAGGTTCTGACGATTTGAGCAATGACGATTTGAGATATATGAGACTGCTCTCTTCTGCGCAAGGCCTTTTATAAACTTCATAAGGGGCGTATCCATCCCTTCCATAGCGTGTTACTGCGTCATCGCTAGAAGTTCCAACTTCGTCAATACATGACGGATTTTCAAAATTCAAAAACCGAAAATAAATTTCACCAAAATTCCAGATCAATGCTTCTACTGCAAATGGATTTCCACAATTCTGCATTCCAAAAAGTAGTAAAAATACCATAGTTTCAGCAATCTCCGTCTTCCTTCAAACTATCGTTCATTGGTTCGAGCCTCCCCTCCAATAGCATAATTTCTTCCTCAGCAGAATTCCACGTTTCCTGCGACTGCGTCGTAAATCTCGAATCTTTCTCGAACAAATGCTGACGTCATAAAGAATCTCAGCTCAAGTAGCCTGCTGGCATAACGTCTGCGACATCCGTGCTTACGTCATGACTACCCACGTCATAACTATGACAGCCATAACTTTCTTCATAATTTCCAAAATAGCCACCGTGGTCTCTATATAATTCAATTTACGGGGGCATTCTCCCCTCACCACGTTTTAAAAACAGTTTCAAATTGTTTTTAAACTCAGTGTTACAAGTACCTCAACTCTCTTGAACACGAAATTGAATTATTACTGGCTTACTCTAGGATAGTATCTTCTCAAATTTCCAGCATTGAACTTGCCGTACACGACATTATTCTCATCATCGTAGAGTTCATAACAGTTGTTTCCATAAGCGTTCGTAATTCTAAACGGACCCATAAACACATTTCCAAACTTGGGATAGATTTTCTTGCTCATTGTACATGGTGTATCTGCACATTTTTAATAGGGTTACGTGATAGAGCATCAGCCAGTAAGTTATCTTTCCCAGGCTGGTGGACGATAGTGGCGTTAAACTGTTGGGTGAACAAAGCCCAACGTGTCAGTCTATCACTCGACATGTCAGTTTGCAGCATAAACTGTAGTGCTTTATGGTCAGTAATAATGATGACCTTATGTCCCAGCAGGATTTTCTTCCACGCTTGCAATGCTGTCACAAAAGCTAACGCTTCAAGTTCAGTCGTGAAGTAGTTTTCCTCGTGTTTCTTCAACTTCCGACTAGTGAATGCAATGTAGTGCTTGTTGCCTGCCTCGTCTTTCTGGTATAAGACTGCACTAATGCCTATTCTTGATGCATCAGACTCAATATAAAACACCTTCTCAAAGTCTGGGTACTCCAGTTTCACGTTATTCCTGAGCATCTCTTTTGCTTTCTCAAAAGCCTCGTCTGCAGCGGTACTCCATTTCCATCTGTTATTCTTCTTGAGTAAGTCATACAGAGGAGCCATAATTTCAGAGTATCTTGGACAGTGGCTGCTAATAAATTGGCATGCGCCTACAAATTCTCTGACTTGTTTCACCTTAGTTGGCTTTGGAAATCTCGTGATCGCCTCTACTTTTTGCATGTTTGGATGATATCCATCTTTATCAATAGTATGCCCCAAGTAATTTATCTCCTTCTTCAAGAATTGACATTTTCCAAAATTGACCTTGATATTGGCCTCCCTTAAATTCTCGAACAACTTTCTCAAGTGCACTAAATGTTCTGCGGCGCTGGGTGAAGATACGATTAAATCGTCAATGTAGCAGATTACATTTTCTTTCACTTCATCAGTGAGCTTACTATCAAGTGCTCGAATAAGTGCTGGTCCACTGTTAACCATTCCAAAAGGCATTCTGACAATGACCCATGACGTCTGGTCAAATAAGAATCCAGTGTACTGCATACTATCTTCTTCTAGTTCAACTTGATAAAAAGAAGAAGTCAAGTCAAGAACGCTGAAACATGCTCTTCCTTTGAATTTTCGAAGCAGATCTCTAATCTTGGGTGGTCGGTCATTTTCTGGAAGAATCTTCTGGTTGATGGTCCTGGCATCGAGACAAAGACGTATCTGACCATTACTTTTCTTCACTACTGTGATGGGGTTTATATAAGACGACGCCTGTTTTTTAATAATCCCGTCTACCTCCATTTTTCTGATTAACCCTCGTACTTCTTGATAGTATTTCTCAGGTATGGGGTATATTCTCTTCTGGTAAGGGGTTTCATCTGTCAGCCTTATCTTGTATTTATAATCCTTAATCAATCCAGGCTTTTCATCAAAAATATCTTGGAATTCCTTTATCAGATCCTCAAATTCCCCCTGAATTTCTTCAAATCCTTCAGTTTTTCTACTGGGTATTTCTGCTTAATTTTCCACTTCATTAATTATGGTATTCAAAATTTCTTCCCTAAGGTCTATTTCCAGACTGTTTTTCACGTCCTGTTTTTCGATCTCTTCTGTGATCATGTACCCATCATTAAAGCTAATACTTCTGTTCTTCATGTCAATAATAGCTCCAACCTTCGATATAAAATCGATTCCAAGCACCATATCAAAATTGATCTTGCTCACCACAATGAAGATCTGTTCATAATTCCTTCCATTGATCTCAAAGTTCAATAACACTTGAATCTTGCACTTCACTGCCTTATCTTGGAATATCCCTCTCACTTTGACGGTAGAAACAGGTAGAACTGTCATGTTCTCTCCTCTTAGCAGACTTTGATAACATTCCTCTGAAATGATGGAGATAATTGCACCAGTATCCATCAGGGCTTTGTACTGTTGGCCATCTATCAGTACAGAAATAATAGGTAAGGCACATGGTCTTTCCTCTTTAACTATACCCCTCTCTTCTAGCAAATCTTCATCAGTAACTTCATATATCTCATTAATTGTAATCAGGTGTGGTGTGGCAATGTATTTACAAGTTCTCACTGTCGTTGAGATATCGGCGTTTTTTTTTGGTGTTACCGACCTCAAAATTCTGCTGGCTCGTAGAAGGCCCAGGATCGATTACAACATCCTGCCTTTTCTTTTGGTTTTCGGCTTCTTTTTCCCGTAATTCTTTCAGGTATTGCTGGCTTTCCCTCTCTCTTTCCTGATACTGATCGGGTGTCATAACCTGACCTTGAGGATTCTGATTTCCATTTTGGTTCTGGTTATTTCTATTATAATTTCTGTTATAACCATTATTGTTATAGTATCTGCCTCTTCCATTGTTGTAATTTCCTCGATTATAGTTCCAGCCTCTTCTCTGTTGATACGGACGGTAACCTTGCGATCTGTTATTTCGAAACTGATTATTCCTGTGGGTACCTACATTGTCAGTTTTCTCTTCATCTGGCTTGTCAGTTTGTTGGACTTGGTCCATATATACAGTATTTATTTCTTTGAAGTCATGCCTCTGACCTTTCTGTACCACGTTAGGCATTGGACTTGTGTAGTCTAACCTCCTCAGTAATTCATCCATGCTGGTCAAATCCCTGATGTTTGACGAAATGATTAGTCTCCTCACCTCCACAGGCAGCATACGAGAAATCGCATCAATTAATTGCTCCGTTGACAATGGGGGTTGCAAAAATCTCAAGCGGGACAATTGACTCGTAAAGAAATCAGCGTACCGTGTTGGAAGAGTACCTGAGTATTTTCTTGAATACACCTCCGCTCTTAACGAATTCTGCGCTTCTATGGACCAAAATCGTTTGATTAATGCCTCTGCAAACTCGTCAAAGTTACTGAATGTGTATCTAAATGCGCAAACCATTCAAGGGGTCCTCCAATCAAAAATCTCTCAACTATCTTCATCTCTCTCTCTCTGGGAATGTGAGCTTCGATGAAATAATCTTTGAGGTTCCTTATATATTCTATAGGCGTCAAACTATCAGTGTTGCTGAATTTTTGCGGTTTGTCTTCAAAATTCCTGATGACCGTCACGTTCCTCGGATATGCATCCGGGTAGTTTTTCCCACTATCTCGATAGTTCCACTCAGGTTCCATATTCCTCTCGTCATCTTCCTCCCTGAATCTGGATATACGTTCTTCAGGAGTCACGTCTCTCTCTTCTGGAGCTAGGTTATATCTTCTGGCATAATTCCTATTGGTTTCGCAAGCCAAGCCTTCTGTATCCTTGTCAGTGATTTCCGTTAAGACTTTCTTGATTAACTCTTCTTTGTAGGTCTCCATCAAACTAGCTTCTCCTAGCTTCAAATTCTGCAGTTTGCTCGTCGTTTCATTCACATCAGAGACAACTTTATGAATCTGTTCCTCTAATGCAGATTTTAATGCTTGCACATCCTGACCTAATTGTGTTCTATCTTCAACTTGTCTTTCGGATAGCGAATCCATCCTGACGCTTAAATCTTTCCTAATCTGTACTACTTCATTGTTAATATCTATTTGAGTACTGGCAAGTTTCCTTTCAATACGTTCCTGAATTTGGGTTACAAGTTCCCCACTTGACCTATTCCACTCGTCTTTCCATACTGCTACATTTGCCGTTAACATTTCTGCTATGTCTACTTCGATATCTTCTTTCAATAATCTATTATGGTCTAATACCTGGGTTCTCATGACCTCTACATCATACTTTAAACCTGCTAAAGACGCTGTCGTTCTAACTGACTCATCAACTAATCTAGTCGTTAATGCACTCATATTACGCGTACAAAGGGTTTTCGAGTTTTCTATTTCTTCCCTGACTTTATTTACATCAGTTTGGACTTTAGCAATATCTACGAAAACTGTGTTGACTTCTACTTGAATCTTATTTATGTCACTTTGCATCTCATTTACATCCGAATGAATGTTATTAATATCAACCTGAACATTGGACACATCAGTTCTAACATTTTGGATTTCTCTTTGGACTTCCTCAACCTTGTCTTGGACAGTCGCATCATCATTTTTAACAACAACTACTTCAGCCCTAGCACAAGAAATATCACCTCGGACATTAGCCACATCTAGATTCAACATTGTAAGATCTTTCTGTACCTTAGAAACATCAATTTTAACATCAGAAACATCCTTATGCATATTAGACAAATCTTTATGGACATTGGACACGTCTGTGCGCATGTCAGTTACAGTATTCTCGATTCCTTGGGTATTAATCTGTAAACGCGACATATTATTCTCTAAGTTAGCAGAACTGGTCTGGAGAACTTTCATATTAGCAGACAAATTACTAGCATTCTCCTCCATTCGACTAGTATTCCTAGCTTCCATCTCCTTCATACTTTCATTCATGCTAGCTTTCAAATTAGCAGATATATTACTAGCATTATCCTCCATCATCTTCTTCATACTGCTATTCATGCTTGCTTTCAAATTAGCAGACATCTCCTCTAACATCATCCTAAGACTTTCATCTGCCATTACAATATTAATTCAAAATAGACTGCTGTAGGGACATACATCAATAGAGCAAAATAACAACATCTGAGCAACACTTTTCACCATACATAAATTCCATCAATTTTCTGTCTTAAATCTAACTTATAACTACCTTATAATTAACCTTCGAAGACCCTTCATGTTGAAACAAACTCAAGCACATGTTCAAATTTCCCTGGCTCATTTCAAAATATCCTAACACAAATAATTTACATTTACAATCCAAATAATTTAAATTTATCTTCAATATGACTGAAACATGTCATAAGCCGGTCAAATAAAATAAGATTCCAGATCATAGGCGATTTTTCTAAGTTTCCAGCCTATTTAACCTCTCAAGTTATATAAGATCTGATCTTTTCTGAGTGTAATTTTCCTAATACAATACAACATTTAATTCCTATATAATCACACTCTTAAATACTACAATTGGCCAAGACATCTAACAAAGAATCAACCTCTTTATTTGAGTCTAATCGAGCCATACGTTTTAGGTTTGCCAATCCTACTGGCGTTCAACCTGGTGATCCACTTATGTTGAACCAGACCCATACGTTGCCTGCGCCAATCCTTCTGTCCCCGTTTACCCGGATAATAGGCTGTCAGATATCCGCCCCCTCAATCGGATTGCCAATAATCAACCGCACCGGCTCAGCTACACCAATGAAAATGGCACTGACAGATACTACCGAGGTTTGAGCACAGAAGTTAACAAGAAATTATTGTGGAACACACCAAAATAGACGGGGGTTCATACTTACCTCTTAAAAATAATCTCGGGAATTGGGTTGACAACAGGATCTCTAAAGTATGCTCCCACAATAACCTCCACCATGACATTTAAAAATGAACCAGAACGATGACAAGAACTTTGAACTGTACAAAAGCTTTTATTTCAAATAAAGGGTATGATTTTAACAACTCAACAAAATAAATGTGGCTATCAGTAGCCCATGTCAATCTGACTATGTCCTCCTGTAGGACTTGCAAAGTTATCATACAACATGTTAGCTCCCACGAGCTCAAAATAACGTAACATTCATAGCACACTTGGACTGGAAAAGGAAGTCAGGACGAGACACATTTACAGAGCATTTGTTTTCTTTTAATAAACATGACACTGATATATATAGGCACAAGGCCAGAATGTAGACGACCTTGCCCGCGGATAACCAGTTGTCTGGCCAGCTGCGGTCTACCCTTCAACCTGTCGCACACCTGTCAAATGGACTCACTTGTCCTGCTATGTTGCGTAAGAACCCAGCTCCCTCTCAAACGTTTTAAATGTCCGCAAGACAATTCATATTGTTACGCAAATCTTTCAAATGCTTTACTCACACACCACTGGATTATTCTGACAATCCCTAAACTTGTTAAATTATCATCCAAATGTTTAATACGCGTTATTTAGAGTATAAAACAAACTCTTAAATGTTTATAACAAAAACTCATAAATAATTTATAACAATTAGAAATTGTTTATAATATTGTCGAAGACAATATTAAAAATTTTAAACACGCCTCTAACATTACTTTCGTTCCACATTATTGTCAAAGATATTTACATCATTATTTACAATATTAACATTTAAATTATTCAAATTATTAATTTAAGAAATACATTTAACCACATGTTCATCCGGTTGGTTCAAAGGACTAATACAATACACTCCATCGGAAAATACTTCGCTTACAAAATAATGCACAAAACTGCATTAAAATAGGCCCAAAATTCATCATATTAATATATATGGCATCAAAATCTTCCACAGAATTTACAAAAACCTCCACTAACAAATTCTTCAACATCCTTAATTACTGTGGGAACCTCCTTCATTAATTCAAGGGCATTATACATCAGCGACTTTCAACACGTCCGCTGCACTAGCGATTATACATTCATAGTTCCACTTCAAAACTTCTTATAATCATTAATTGTTTCAAAACTGTTATCTTAAACCTTCGTGGATTTCATTCATGAATCGAAATGAAGTAAAAATTTGCCAATCACAAACAAATTTAATAGTGAATACGCTTATATATGCCTGTCTGGTCTATCAAAATTTAAGATTAACATCTTCAAAGAATTGTAGTATAAAAATACTATCATCAAACAAAGTGCGACTAAACTGCAAAATAGTCGAATAGAATCCAATTAGACTGGGGAATGCAAACATCATTATATAAATCTCTAATTGAGAAAAAAACTCCTAACAAAAGTTCATGACTTTAATGCATTCAATAATTCATAATTAATGTTCATCTTTCACAAAATTGTCTATGATGCAATGGTCGTTCATAACTGACGATAAATGTCTGTGTTGCAATCAATTCAAATAACGACTAGTATTTCCAAGATCGTCGACAACGTAATGGATTTTAACGCTCTAAAATCATTTAAATGTTCTTCCTTCTTGATGATGACAGAAAATTGGTCAAAGTAATTAAACTGGGGTAGAATTACTTTAATAAAGTGACACGCTGTCTGAAATTAAATCTGCCATAAAAATCATTAACTTATAGTCAAATCGTGACTACAAAAATAAGCAAATTACTGAAAAATCTAAATATCAGTCTCAACTGATCCAAGATCATTTAACTATGTCCATGACATAACCATGTCTTAATAAATCGTCGAAAAAGGCATAACTCATCAAGGTGTACTGAGAATAGGAATCTCAAACAAGAATATAGGGCAAAATACATGAGGACAGAAAATATGGGAAAATGGTTGCTCAGATATCGCTAAAAAACTCAAATAAAACAATAAACGTTCACGACTACCTTATCTGCCGATTGAAGTTCCAGAGGAAAATTCCCCAAAGAAGACTGCTGATGGATCCATTTCACCGACTTGAAGATGAGCTCCATCCTCGAAACAGGAAACAGCACCCTCGGAGAATCGAACTGCTTCCTCCTCCGGAAATTGCACTGCTCCGTGTAGACGAAAGACATCCTTCCGGCAAAATTCTTCTTTGTGAGTCGGGACTACCCTGACCTCTCTTGAAAAATCCCTGAAGTTCCAGTAGAAAATCGCCATGAAGTTTTTGTAGTAATTTCCGAAGAAATATTCATATTCAGTGAGTATGAAATCGTTTCCATTGCTGTTTGATAGTATTCAGCGTTGAACCACGAAACATGGGTGTAGATGGTTGTTCACCACATGTTCGCTTGTGTGGAATGGCAATGAGCGAAGTTCCATGCTGCTATCTTACTCCAACGATATATGTCCCAATCGCATTAAAGTCCTTTAGCCTTCCATCTTCTCTTCGGTTATGGTAATAGTAGAACAAACTGCCATATTAAACTGCTCCATAATACTGTAGCGTTGTGTCACAAAAGCAATCTGAAGTCTCCCTATTGCACTAGCAGTGTCAGCCGTGGCGTAGAATCTGACGATACAAAGTGCTTCTCAGGTGGCGAGAAAATCACTTTTGTCAGTCGTCTAAAATTGCCAATATCTTCCAAAATAACTCTGCGAAATTGTTCAACTTTTCTACACTCCTTAATGTAGCACAGCACAATAGAATTAGCTTATAGGCGACCGCTAACTGTTCATAGCTAATCTTGTAGACGCGTTATAATGTGCGTTTTAACTTCACCTAGTTTTACTCACTGTAAACTTGTACTGCTTGTTTGCTCGATAGTTCACTGCGGTGGCTTCACCACGCGTTATAATGACGACTCTTTCTACTAATTTCACTCAACGTCTCACCAAAACGACTATATAAGAACTGATACTGAAGATCTGAGCTTAGGTTCTGACGATTTGAGCAATGACGATTTGAGATATATGAGACTGCTCTCTTCTGCGCAAGGCCTTTTATAAACTTCATAAGGGGCGTATCCATCCCTTCCATAGCGTGTTACTGCGTCATCGCTAGAAGTTCCAACTTCGTCAATACATGACGGATTTTCAAAATTCAAAAACCGAAAATAAATTTCACCAAAATTCCAGATCAATGCCTCTACTGCAAATGGATTTCCACAATTCTGCATTCCAAAAAGTAGTAAAAATACCATAGTTTCAGCAATCTCCGTCTTCCTTCAAACTATCGTTCATTGGTTCGAGCCTCTTCTCCAATAGCATAATTTCTTCCTCAGCAGAATTCCACGTTTCCTGCGACTGCGTCGTAAATCTCGAATCTTTCTCGAACAAATGCTGACGTCATAAAGAATCTCAGCTCAAGTAGCCTGCTGGCATAACGTCTGCGTCATCCGTGCTTACGTCATGACTACCCACGTCATAACTATGACAGCCATAACTTTCTTCATAATTTCCAAAATAGCCACCGTGGTCTCTATATAATTCAATTTACGGGGGCAGTACCTACTGTAAGGCCACGGCCGCCTCCTTCCCTCTTCCTAGCCTATCCATCCCAATCTTCCATCCCTTCCCTCATGAGGCCCCTGTTCACTTTGCAGGTGAGGCTGCCTGGGCGAAGTGCTGATCACACCTCCCCAGTTGTATCCATCCCAACCAGATATTCCAAGCTCCAGGACACTGCCCATAGAGGCGGTAGAGGTGAGTTCCCTCGCTGAGTCCGTGGGAACCACCAACCTAGAGGGTAAATTGACTAAATATAAAATATGTATAACTGTTATATTATTCTTAGTTTAGAGGCTGCGACAACTCGGTCATGTACCGTAGGTATTATTATCCTACTGGAAATTTCAGAAGAGAAATACTGACACAGATTGTAAGGCACTGATCGGATAAAACTGGATACCTACATTCTTTGTGGTTGGGCATTCAGAGCCCGGATAGCTCAGTCGGTAGAGCATTAGGCTTTTAACCAAAGGGTCCAGGGTTCGAGTTCCTGTTCGGGCGATTATTTTTTCTTGAAATAAAATATCCTGTTTTAAGGTTTCCTACACTCCTACATAGTTTAGCGGATTAAAATATGGCCTAGTCACCTCCGTGGTGTAGTGGTCAGCGTGCTTAGCTGCCACCTTGGCTCTGCCACGAAATTTGAAAAGTCGTATGAGGACTGGAACGAGGTCTACTCAGCCTCGAGTGGACCAAATGAGATGAGGGGGATCGATTCCCACCTCAGCCATCCTTGTTGTGGTTTTCCGTGGTTTCTCATTTTGTCTCCAGGCAAATGTGGGGTTGGTCCCTAACGTAAGGTCACGGCCGCTTCCTTCCCTCTTCCTTGCCTATCCCTCCCAATCTTCCATCCCTCATAAGGCGCCACTGTTCGCTTCTCAGGTAAGGTCGCCTGGGCGAGGTGCTTGTCCCAACTCCCCAGTTGTATCGGCCGACTCGAAGTTTCAAGCTTCAGGACGCTGCCCTAGAGGCGGTACAGGTGGGATCCCTCGCAGAGTCCGAGGAAAATGCCAACCCTGGAGGGTAAAACGGCTCAGAAAGAAAATATAGCCGAATTGGATAGAATTTCCAAAACTGAAGAAATCGGAAAAACCCCGTTCTTCTGTAAGGAAGAATGACGACAGAATTACGAAGTTTGTCCCAAAATACCACCGACCCATGAAGGGATGGCAAGGAAACGGAGGTCGAAACAAGCTAATTCATGAAAAGGGAAGCAAGTACGTGAATAAGACCGCATGTAATCAAAAATCAGTTCCGTCATATTCTAACTCAGACTATTCTAATAACGTTTTCGATACAGTGGAACCATTTTGATTAGCTTGTAATTCACAGAGCAGGAGTGCCTTTGTTAAATTTATATCAGATAAGTGCCAGTATTTTCACTCTGAAATTCCCAATAGAAGTATATCACATTAATACATATTTTATATATTTTCCAAAACGACGGAAGAAAATATAGAAAGTCTCCATTTTGAAATGGAAACAAAGCACCTTTAGTTGAGATTTTTGCTTTTGTTAGTATGGTTTCGTGAACAAGCGTCAAGGCACAAGATGTGCGAAAAATCTAATAATTCATCATTTCACGAGTTCAATAAGTAATAATAGAGCCAGATGACCTCACTGTTCGGCCCCTTAAATAACAATAACTAACGAGAATTAGTGAAGCGGACTTGAACAAAATCAGATTTTGAACTTTCAACAGGAGAGTCAGTTCGCTATCTCAGTGTATGAATTTTGCTTTGTACTCATCTTTTTGAGTCGCCTCCGTATCGTAGTGGTCAGCATGGTTAGCTGCCGCCCCGGAGGTCCTGGGTTCCATTCCCGGCTCTGCCACGAAATTTGAAAAGTGGTATGAGGACTGGAACGGGGTCTACTCAGCCTCGGGTGGTCCAAATGAGTAGAGGGGGTTCGATTCCCACCTCAGCCATCCTCGAAGTGGTGTCCCACTTCGTCTTCGGGCAAATGCCGGGATGGTACCTACTGTAAGGCCACGGCCGCCTCCTTCCCTCTTCCTAGCCTATCCATCCCAATCTTCCATCCCTTCCCTCATGAGGCCCCTGTTCACTTTGCAGGTGAGGCTGCCTGGTCGAAGTGCTGATCTCACCTCCCCAGTTGTATCCATCCCGACCAGATATTCCAAGCTCCAGGACACTGCCCATAGAGGGGGTAGAGGTGAGTTCCCTCGCTGAGTCCGTGGGAACCACCAACCTAGAGGGTAAATTGACTAAATAAAAAGAAACAAGTAGTTCCGTGAAGAACTATACAGCCTATTTTCATATATCCAGCTCATGTTAATTGCCTCTATCAACATACAAAATTTCAGTTTAGTTGCTGTAACAGATTCGCAGATATTGTGAACCGTCTAAATATTTCAGATGGTCGCCAGGTTGGATTTTTATTTTTGAACTATTTCATTAAGATTATTGTGTACGTGTGGTATGCAAACTGCAATCGCATGATTAGAACACAAGAAGTAAAAACGAGATTTTAAAATTTCGCACAGCAGCCATCTTGTGATTATGCAAACAATTTATATAAATTAAATGCGAGTGGATCAACATTGGTATAACCATTTAACGTGCAACGTTTCATGGCACTCGGATAGTTAATTCGCGAGAAACGTCCATTTAAATATTTATACTTCGCGTCGCCGCCGTGTTGGATTTGTGCTCACCAGGTTACTGAAAGTCCTATAGCTGAACATATGTTCATAGTCTCTATGAATGTAAAATAAATTCAGTTTGGTTGCTGTTAAAGATTCATAGATATTGAGAACCGTCTAAATATTTCTGAAGCTCGCCATTTAAGATTGTTATATGTATAGGCCATAGAATTATGTACCATTCAAGGACAATTATTGCCTAGGTTCATTATTCAAACTTTCACTTCGATCGCATGATTACGACACTAGAAATAAAAACTTAATTTTAAAATTTCGCACAGCCGCCATCTTGAAGTTATGTAAACAATTCAATTAAATTAGATGGCAGTGCATTACAATCTGCAAAATCATTTACTGTACCACATTTCACAGCGCTCACAGAGTTAAATCACAAGAAAAATCTATTAAAATATTTCAAATTCGCTTGTTCGCCATGTTCGTTTTGTACTTTACAGGTTTATGAAATATACATAGGTAAACTTGTATCAGTACCCTTTATCACCGTACAAAATTGCAGGGTGATATCTGTAATAGTTTCGGAGATATAGAATGTCAGTAAAATATTTCGCACAGCCGCCATTTTGAGGTTATGTAAACAATTGAACTAAATTAGACTTCAGTTCATTACAATGTGTATAAACATTTGCTGTACCAAGTTTCATTACGTTTGGATAGTTAAATCGCGAGAAAAGTCTATTTAAAAGTCTCAAATTCGCTTGGCCGCCATGTTGGTTTTGTAGTCACCAGGTTTTCGAAAGTCTCATAGGTGAACTTCTGGTAGTGCCTTTTATCACCGTACACAATTTCAGGGCGATATCGGTAATAGTTTCGGAGACATTGAATGCTAGTGAAATATTTCGTACAGCCGCCATGTTGGATTGGTGAGACGTAACAAAATTTGAAGGGCACGGTCGAGGTCGCCGGGAATAGTGCTATGAACTTACCGAGTTCCATTGAAATCGCTCCAGCCGTTTAGATTTTATTAGGGGGACACACACACACACCTCACACACACACACACACACACACACACACAGACAAAAGGTGATCTCGTCAGCCTATTTTTTCAAAATTGAAAATAGGCTAAAAATAACTGTTATATTATTCTTAGTTTAGAGGCTGCGACAACTCGGTCATGTACCGTAGGTAATATTATCCTACTGGAAATTTCAGAATAGAAATACTGACACAGATTGTAAGGCACTGATCGGATAAAACTGGATACCTACATTCTTTGTGATTGAGCACTCAGAGCCTGGATAGCTCAGTCGGTAGAGCATTAGCCTTTTAACCTAAGGGTCCAGGGTGCGAGTCCCTGTTCAGGCGATTATTTTTGCTTGGAATAAAAAATCCTGTTTTAAAGTTTTCTACACACCTACATCATTTAGCGGATCAAAATACGGCCGTCGCCTCCGTAGCGTAGCGGTCAGCATGGATAGCTGCCGCCCCGGAGGTCCTGGGTTCGATTCCCGGCTCTGCCACGAAATTTGAAAAGTGGTACGAGGACTGGAGCGGGGTCTACTCAGCCTCGGGTGGCCCAAATGAGTTGAGGGGTTGCGATTCCCTCTCAGCCATCTTCGACGTGGTTTCCCACTTCGTCTTCGGGCAAATGCTGGATGGTACCTTCTTCAAGGCCACGGCCACCTCCCTCCCTCTTCCTTGCCTATCCATCCTCACCATCCCTTACCTTCCCTCATGAGGCCCCTGTTCGCTTTGCAGGTGAGGCCGCCTGGACGAGGTGCCAATCCCAACTCACCAGTTGTATCCCTTCCGAGTCGATGTTCCCAGCTCTAGGCCACTGCCCGTAGAGGCGGTAGTGGTGAGCTCCCTCGCTGTGTCCGTGGGTTTCACCAACCAGGAGGGTAAACGACTAAAGATAAAAATAAAAAAATAAATGAATAAATAGATAAAAAAATATGGCCTAGTCACCTCCGTGGTGTAGTGGTCAGCGTGCTTATCTGCCACCTTGGCTCTGCCACGAAATTTGAAAAGTCGTATGAGGACTGGAACGAGGTCTACTCAGCCTCGGGTGGACCAAATGAGATGAGGGGGTTCGATTCCCACCTCAGCCATCCTTGTTGTGGTTTTCCGTGGTTTCTCATTTTGTCTCCATGCAAATGTGGGGTTGGTCCCTAACGTAAGGTCACGGCCGCTTCCTTCCCTCTTCCTTGCCTATCCCTCCCAATCTTCCATCCCTCATAAGGCGCCACTGTTCGCTTCTCAGGTAAGGTCGCCTGGGCGAGGTGCCTGTCCCACCTCCCCAGTTGTATCGGCCGACTCGAAGTTTCAAGCTTCAGGACGCTGCCCTTGAGGAGGTACAGGTGGGATCCCTCGCAGAGTCCGAGGAAAATGCCAACCCTGGAGGGTAAAACGGCTCAGAAAGAAAATATAGCCGAAATGGATAGAATTTCCAAAACTGAAGAAATCGGAAAAACCCCGTTCTACTGTAAGGAAGAATGACGACAGAATTACGAAGTTTGTCCCAAAATACCACCGACCCATGAAGGGATGGCAAGGAAACGGAGGTCGAAACAAGCTAATTCATGAAAAGGGAAGCAAGTACGTGAATAAGACCGCATGTAATCAAAAATCAGTTCCGTCATATTCTTACTCAGACTATTCTAATAACGTTTTCGATACAGTGGAACCATTTTGATTAGCTTGTAATTCACAGAGCAGGAGTGCCTTTGTTAAATTTATATCAGATAAGGGCCAGTATTTTCACTCTGAAATTCCCAATAGAAGTATATCACATTAATACATATTTTATATATTTTCCAAAACGACGGAAGAAAATATAGAAGGTCTCCATTTTGAAATGGAAACAAAGCACCTTTAGTTGAGATTTTTGCTTTTGTTAGTATGGTTTCGTGAACAAGCGTCAAGGCACAAGATGTGCGAAAAATCTAATAATTCATCATTTCACGAGTTCAATAAGTAATAATAGAGCCAGATGACCTCACTGTTCCGCCCCTTAAATAACAATAACTAACGAGAATTAGTGAAGCGGACTTGAACAAAATCAGATTTTGAACTTTCAACAGGAGAGTCAGTTCGCTATCTCAGTGTATGAATTTTGCTTTGTACTCATCTTTTTGAGTCGCCTCCGTAGCGTAGTGGTCAGCATGGTTAGCTGCCGCCCGGGAGGTCCTGGGTTGGATTCCCGGCTCTGCCACGAAATTTGAAAAGTGGTATGAGGACTGGAACGGGGTCTACTCAGCCTCGGGTGGTCCAAATGAGTAGAGGGGGTTCGATTCCCACCTCAGCCATCCTCGGCCATCCTCGAAGTGGTTTCCCACTTCGTCTTCGGGCAAATGCCGGGATGGTACTGCCCCCGTAATTGAATTATATAGAGACCACGGTGGCTATATTTGAAATTATAAGGAGAGTTATGGTTGTCATAGTTATGACGTGGGTAGTCATGACGTAAGCACGGATGACGCAAATCTTATGCCAGCAGGCTACTTGAGCTGAGATTCTCAGTGACGTCAGCATTTAGTCGAGAATGTTCCAAGATTTACGACGCAGTCGCAGGAAACGAGGAATTCTGCTGAGGAAGAAACTATGCTATTGGAGGAGAGGCTTGAACCAATGAACGATAGTTTAAAGGAAGACGGAGATTGCTGAAACTATGGTTTTTTTATTACTTTTGGAATGCAGAATTGTGGAAATCCATTTGCAGTAAAGGCATTGATTTGGAATTTTGGTGAAATTTATTTTCAGTTTTTGAATTTTGAAAATCCGTCATGTATTAACGAAGTTGGAAGTTTTAGCGATGACGCAGTATCACGCCTTGGAAGGGATGGAAACGCCCCTCGTGAAGTTAATAAAAGGGCTTGCGCAGAAGAGAGGAGCCTCTTTCGTTCTCCGATTATTCTGAGATCTCATTCTCAGATCATCGAAGTCTATTGTGAAAGTTCTTTTCTTATACATTCATTATAGTGAGACGTCGAAGTGAACAGCAGTGAAAGGAATCGTCTTTATAACGCGTGGCGAGGCCACTATATTAACGAGATCCAAGTCAAACTAGGTGAAGTTGAAACAGGACCTTAGAAAGCTTCTACAAGTTTAGCTTTGAACAGTTAGCGGTCACCGATAAGCTAATTGTATTGTGCAGTGCTACATGCAGTTATAGAGAAAAGCTGAACAATTTCGACTGATTAATTTGAAAGATATTAGCAGTTATATAGATTGACAAAAGTGATTATCTCGCCACAAGAGAAGCACTTTTGTATACCCAGAATCAACGCAACGGCTGACGCGGCGAGTGGAATAGAAAGACTTCAGATTGCTTGATTACAGAACGATACAGTATAATGGAGCAATTGAATACGGCAGTTTGTTCTTCTGACACTACAACCGAAGAGCAGATGGAAGGCTAAAAGGGCTTATTGCAATTGGGACATATTTCAACGGAGTAAGATAGCGACATGGAACTTCGCTAATTGCTATTCCACACAAGCGAACATGCGGTGAATACCATCTACACCCATGTTTCGTAATTAAAGGCTGAATACCATCGAACAGCCATAGAAACAATTTCATACTCTGAATATGAATAATTTCTTCGGAAATTTCTACAAAACTTCATGGCGATTGTCTACTGGAACTTCAGGGAATTTTTCAAGAGAGGTCAGGGGTGTCCCGACTCACAAAGAAGATTATTGCCGGAAGGATGTCTATTCGTCTTCAAGGAGCAGAGCGATTTCCGGAGAAGGAAGCAGTTCGATTCTCCGAGGGTGCTATTTCCTATTTCGAGGATGGAGCTCAGCTTTAACGTGGTGAAATGGATCCATCAGCAGTCTTCTTTGGGGAATTTTCCTCTGGAACGTCAATCGGCAGATAAGGTAGTCGTGAACGTTTATTGTATTTGAGATTATTAATAATGTTTGAGCAACCATTTTTCCCATATTTTTATCCTCATGTTTTTTGCCCTATTTTCTTGTTGAGATTCTTATTCTCAGTACACCTTGATGAGTTATGCCTTTTTCGACGATTTATTAAGACATTGTTATGTCATGGGCATAGTTAACGATTTTGAATCAGTTGAGACTGATATTTAGATTTTTCAGTAATTAATATTTTTTTGTAGTCACGATTTGACTGTAAGTTAATGATTTTTATGGCAGATTTAAATTCAGACAGCGTGTCATTTTATTAAAGTAATTCTACCCCAGTTTAATTACTTTGACCAATTTTCTGTCATCATCAAGAAGGAAGAACATTTAAATGATTTTAGAGCGTTAAAATCTCTTACGTTGTCGACGATCTTGGAAATACTAGTCGTTATTTGTATTGATTGCAACACAGACATTTACCGTCAGTTATGAATGAACATTGCATCATAGACACTTTTGTGAAAGATTAACTTTAATAAGGAATTATTGAATGCATTAAAGTCAAGAACTTTTGTTAGGAGTTTTTCTCAACTAGAGATTTATAGAACGATGTTTGCATTCCCCAGTCTAATTGGATTCTATTCGACTACTTTGCATTTTAGTCGCACTTTATTTGAAGATAGTATTTTCATACTACAATTTTTTTTAAGATGTTAATCTTAAATTTTGATAGACCAGACAGGCGTATATAAGCGTATTCACTATTAAATTTGTTTGTGATTGGCAAGTTTTGACTTCATTTCGGTTCATGAATGAAATCCACGAAGGTTAAATAAAAACAGTTTTGAAACTATTAATGATTATAAAATTTTTTAAGTGGAACTATAAATGTATAATCGCTAGTGCAGCGCGTGTTGAAAGTCGCTGATGTATAAAGCCCTTGAATATGAAGGAGGTTCCCACAGGAATTAATGTTAAAGAATTATTTGTGGAAGTTTTGTAAGTTATGTGGAAGTTTTTAATGCCATATAGATTAATATATGATGATTTTGGGCATATTTTTAATGCAGATTGTGCATTAACTTGTTAGCGAAGGATTTTCCGCTGGAGTAAGATTGTCATAGTTCGTTGAAAATTAATCAAGTGAGTTACTGTTATAATTAACACGAGTTTTGAAAGAATTTGAGATAAGATTTTGAATGAAGGTTGCCGTCACAAATCATTATTAAAAACTTTATTAAACTAGATTGTGACATTAATATGTATAACTAACCTTCATTGGTCGATTATATTAAACACGATTATGAAAATTACCAACCGAATGAACATGTGGTTAATGTATTTCTTAAATTAATAATTTAAACAATTTAAATGTTAATATTGTAAATAATTGCTGTAAATATTTTTGAAAATAATGTGAAACGAGAGTGATGTTAAAGGCGTGCTTATAATATTTTTATTGTCTTTGACAAATATTATAAACAATTTCTAATTGTTATAAATAATTTATGTGATTTTGTTATAAACATTTAAGAGCTAATTAAACATTTGGATTGAACTTAACAAGTTTAAGAAATTAACATAATGATCCAATAGGATGTGAGCAAAGTACTTGAAAGATTTGCGTAAATATAATGTGAGTTGTCTTCTAGACATTTAAAAGTTTGAGAGAACAAGCTGTATTCTTACGTAACATAGCATGTGAGAAGGGAGTGCATTTGACCAGTATGCAACAGGCTGGAGGGTAGCCCGCAGCTGTGCCAACATCTGGTTCTCAGAGAGTGAGGTCGTCCACACTCTGGCCTTGCGACTATAAATACCATTCTCATGTTTATTAAAAGGAAACCAAATGCTCTATATATGTCACACCCTGACGTCCTTTTCCAATCCAATAGTGTTATGAATATTACGTTATTTGGAGCTCTTGGGAGCTAAAATGTTTTATATCATGTTGTATGATAATTTTTGCAAGTCCTACTGGAGGACGTAGTCAAATTGACTTGGGCTACTGATAGCCACGTTGTTTTTGTTGTGTTAGTAAAATCAGACCCTTTATTTGAAATAAAGCTTTTGTACAGTTCAAAGTTCTCGTCTTCGTTCTGGTTCATTTTTAAATGTCATGGTGGAGGTTATTGTGTGAACAGACTTTAGTGATCCCGTTGTCAACTCAAACCCCGAGATAATTAAGAGGTAAGTAACGGTAAGTATGAACCCCCGTCTATTTTGGTGTGTTCCACAATGATTTCCTGTGAACTTCTGTGCTCTTATCTCGATAGTATCTGTCAGTGCCATTTTCATTGATGTAACTGTGCCGGTGCGATTGATAATTGGCAATCCGATTGAGGGGGCGGATATCTGACAGCCTACTATCCAGGTAAACGGGGACAGAAAGATTGGCGCACCTAAAACGTTGGGGCTCGATTCAACAAAACTGGATTACCAGGTTGAACGCCAGTAAGAGTAGCAAACCTAAAACGTAGGGTTCGATTAGACTCAAATAAAGAGGTTGATTCTTTGTTAGATGTCTAGGCCAATTGTAGAATTTAAGAGTGTGATTATGTAGGAATTAAATGTTGTATTGTGTTAGGAAAATTACACTCAGAAAAGATCAGATCTTATACAACTTGAGAAAGGTTAAATGGGCAGGAAACTTAGAAAAATCGCCTATAATCTGGAATCTTATTTTAATTGACCGGCTTATGACATTTTAGTCATATTAAAGATAAAATTAAATTATTTGGATTGTAAATGTAAATTATTTGTGTTAGGATATTTTAAAATGAGCCAGAGAAATTTGAACATGTGCTTGAGTTTGTTTCAACATGAAGTATCTTCGAATATTAATTATAAGGTAGTTATAAGTTAGATTTAAGACAGAAAATTGATCAAATTTATATATGGTGAAAAGTGTTGCTCAAATGTTGTTATTTTGCTCTTTTGATGTATGTCCCTACAGCAATCCATTTTTGAATAATATTGTAATGGCAGATGAAAGTTTGAGGTTGATGCTAGAGGAGATGTCTGCTAACTTGAAAGCTAGCATGAACAATAGTATGAAGCAGATGCTGAATGAAAGCATGAAGGAGAATAATAGTCGAATGGAGGAGAATGCTAGTAATATGTCTGCTAATTTGAATAGTAGTATGAAGGAGATGGAAGCTAGGAATACTAGTCGAATGGAGGAGAATGCTAGTAATTTGAAAGCTAGTATGGGTGAAAGTTTGAAGGGTATCCAAACTAGTGCTGCTAATTTGGAGGATAATATGTCGCGTTTACAGATTAATACCCTAGGAATTGAAAATACTGTAAGTGACATCCGCACAAATGTGTCTGATGTTAAAAATGATGTGTCTAAGGTACAGAAAGACCTTACAATGTTAAATCTAGATGTAGCTAATGTCCGAGGGGATATTTCTTGTGCTAGAGCCGAAGTAGTTGTTGTCAAAAACGATGTAGCGACTGTCCAAGACAAGGTCGAGGAAGTCCAAAAAGAAATTCAAAAAGCTAGAACTGATGTATCCAATGTTCAGGTAGATATTAATAACATTCGTGCGGATATAACTGAGGTGCAAAGTGACATAACTAAGATTCAGGTAGAGGTCAACACAGTTTTCGTAGATATGACTAAAGTCCAAACTGATGTAAATAAAGTCAGGGAAGAAATCGAAAACTCAAAAACTCTTTGTACGCGTAATATAACTGCATTAGCAACTAGACTAGTTGATGAATCAGTTAGAAAAACAACGTCTTTAGCAGAGTTGAAGTATGATGTAGAGGTCATGAGAACCCAGGTATTAGACCACAATAGAGTATTAAAAGAGGATATCGAAGTAGACATAGCCGAAATGTTAACAGCAAACGTAGCGGTATGGAAAGACGAGTGGAATAAGTCAAGTGGGGAACATGTAACCCAAATTCAGGAAAGGATTGAAAGAAAACTTGCCAGTACGCAGATAGAAATTAACAATGAAGTAGTACAGATTAGGAAAGATTTAAGCGTCAGGATAAATTCGCTATCCGAAAAACAAGTTGACGATAGAACACAACTAGATCAGGACATGCAAACTTTAAAATCTACATTAGAGGAACAGATGCATAAAGTTGTCTCGGATGTAAATGAAACGACGAGTAAACTGAAAAATTTGAAGTTAGGAGAGGCTAGTTTAATGGAGAACTACAAAGAAGAGATAATCAAGAAAGTCTTAACAGAAATCACTGACAAGGATACAGAAGGCTTAGCTTGCGAATTGAATAGGAATTATACTAGAAGACATAACCTAGAGCCAGAAGAGAGAGACGTGACTCCTGAAGAACGTGTATCCAGATTCAGAGAGGAGGATGACGAGAGGAATATGGAACCTGAGTGGAATTATCGAGATAGTGGGAAAAACTATCCGGATTCATATCCGAGGAACGTGACGGTCATCAGGAATTTCGAAGACAAACCACAAAAATTCAGTAACACTGATAGTTTGACACCTATAGAGTATGTAAGGAATCTCAAAGATTATTTCATCGAAGCTCACATTCCCAGAGAGAGAGAGATGAAGATAGTAGAGAGATATCTGATTGGAGGACCCCTTGAATGGTTTCGCGCATTTAGATACACATTCAGTAACTTTGACGAGTTTGCAGAGGCATTAATCAAACGATTTTGGTCCATAGAAGCGCAGAATTCGTTAAGAGCGGAGGTGTATTCAAGAAAATACTCAGGTACTCTTCCAACGAGGTACGCTGATTTCTTTACGACTCAGTTGTCCCGCTTGAGATTTTTGCAACCCCCATTGTCCACGGAGCAACTAATAGATGCGATTTCTCGTATGCTGCCAGTTGAGGTGAGAAGACTTATAATTTCGTCCAACATCAGGGATTTATCCAGCATGGATGAATTACTGAGAAGGTTAGACTACACAAGTCCAATGCCTAACGTAGTACAGAAAGGTCAAAGGCAGGAATTTAAAGAAATCAATACGGTATATATGGACCAAGTCCAACAAACTGACAAGCCAGAGGAGGAGAAAACTGACAATGTAGGTCCTCACAGGAATAATCAGTTTAGAAATTACAGATCACAAGGTTACCGACCGTATCAACAGAGAAGAGGTTGGAACTACAACCGAGGAAACTACAATGGAAGAGGCAGATATTACAACAATAATGGGTATAACCGTAACTATAATAGGAATAACCAAAACCAAAATAGAAACCAGAATACTCAAGGTCAGGTTATGACACCTGATCAGTATCAGCAAAGAGAGAAGGAAAGCCAGCAATACTTAAAAGAATTAAGGGATAAAGAAGCTGACAATCAAAAGAAAAGGCAGGATGTTGTAATCGATCCTGGTCCTTCTACGAGCCAGCAGAACTTAGAAAATAGAAATACTGGACAGAAGAGAAAGTAGAGAGGAAATAATACATTAACCACACACAACCCAGAGTAGAAGAAAATTATGATTAAGGAACATAGAGGAAATATCATACTAGAGTAAGCCAGTAATAATTCAATTTCGTGTTCAAGAGAGTTGAGATACTTGTAACATTGAGTTTAAAAACAATTTGCAACTGTTTTTAAAACGTGGTGAGAGGAGAATGCCCCCGTAATTGAATTATATAGAGACCACGGTGGCTATATTTGAAATTATAAGGAGAGTTATGGTTGTCATAGTTATGACGTGGGTAGTCATGACGTAAGCACGGATGACGCAAATCTTATGCCAGCAGGCTACTTGAGCTGAGATTCTCAGTGACGTCAGCATTTAGTCGAGAATGTTCCAAGATTTACGACGCAGTCGCAGGAAACGAGGAATTCTGCTGAGGAAGAAACTATGCTATTGGAGGAGAGGCTTGAACCAATGAACGATAGTTTAAAGGAAGACGGAGATTGCTGAAACTATGGTTTTTTTATTACTTTTGGAATGCAGAATTGTGGAAATCCATTTGCAGTAAAGGCATTGATTTGGAATTTTGGTGAAATTTATTTTCAG
The DNA here is from genome assembly GCA_946902985.2 of Meconema thalassinum. NCBI lineage: Eukaryota > Metazoa > Arthropoda > Insecta > Orthoptera > Tettigoniidae > Meconema > Meconema thalassinum. Next base: position 138,736,581 of record OX336400.1, read on the forward strand.
TTTTTGAATTTTGAAAATCCGTCATGTATTGACGAAGTTGGAAGTTTTAGCGATGACGCAGTATCACGCCTTGGAAGGGATGGAAACGCCCCTCGTGAAGTTAATAAAAGGGCTTGCGCAGAAGAGAGGAGCCTCTTTCGTTCTCCGATTATTCTGAGATCTCATTCTCAGATCATCGAAGTCTATTGTGAAAGTTCTTTTCTTATACATTCATTATAGTGAGACGTCGAAGTGAACAGCAGTGAAAGGAATCGTCTTTATAACGCGTGGCGAGGCCACTATATTAACGAGATCCAAGTCAAACTAGGTGAAGTTGAAACAGGACCTTAGAAAGCTTCTACAAGTTTAGCTTTGAACAGTTAGCGGTCACCGATAAGCTAATTGTATTGTGCAGTGCTACATGCAGTTATAGAGAAAAGCTGAACAATTTCGACCGATTAATTTGAAAGATATTAGCAGTTATATACGATTGACAAAAGTGATTATCTCGTCACAAGAGAAGCACTTTTGTATAGCCAGAATCAACGCAACGGCTGACGCGGCGAGTGGAATAGAAAGACTTCAGATTGCTTGATTACAGAACGATACAGTATAATGGAGCAATTGAATACGGCAGTTTGTTCTTCTGACACTACAACCGAAGAGCAGATGGAAGGCTAAAAGGGCTTATTGCAATTGGGACATATTTCAACGGAGTAAGATAGCGACATGGAACTTCGCTAATTGCTATTCCACACAAGCGAACATGCGGTGAATACCATCTACACCCATGTTTCGTAATTAAAGGCTGAATACCATCGAACAGCCATAGAAACAATTTCATACTCTGAATATGAATAATTTCTTCGGAAATTTCTACAAAACTTCATGGCGATTGTCTACTGGAACTTCAGGGAATTTTTCAAGAGAGGTCAGGGGTGTCCCGACTCACAAAGAAGATTATTGCCGGAAGGATGTCTATTCGTCTTCAAGGAGCAGAGCGATTTCCGGAGAAGGAAGCAGTTCGATTCTCCGAGGGTGCTATTTCCTATTTCGAGGATGGAGCTCAGCTTTAACGTGGTGAAATGGATCCATCAGCAGTCTTCTTTGGGGAATTTTCCTCTGGAACGTCAATCGGCAGATAAGGTAGTCGTGAACGTTTATTGTATTTGAGATTATTAATAATGTTTGAGCAACCATTTTTCCCATATTTTTATCCTCATGTTTTTTGCCCTATTTTCTTGTTGAGATTCTTATTCTCAGTACACCTTGATGAGTTATGCCTTTTTCGACGATTTATTAAGACATTGTTATGTCATGGGCATAGTTAACGATTTTGAATCAGTTGAGACTGATATTTAGATTTTTCAGTAATTAATATTTTTTTGTAGTCACGATTTGACTGTAAGTTAATGATTTTTATGGCAGATTTAAATTCAGACAGCGTGTCATTTTATTAAAGTAATTCTACCCCAGTTTAATTACTTTGACCAATTTTCTGTCATCATCAAGAAGGAAGAACATTTAAATGATTTTAGAGCGTTAAAATCTCTTACGTTGTCGACGATCTTGGAAATACTAGTCGTTATTTGTATTGATTGCAACACAGACATTTACCGTCAGTTATGAATGAACATTGCATCATAGACACTTTTGTGAAAGATTAACTTTAATAAGGAATTATTGAATGCATTAAAGTCAAGAACTTTTGTTAGGAGTTTTTCTCAACTAGAGATTTATAGAACGATGTTTGCATTCCCCAGTCTAATTGGATTCTATTCGACTACTTTGCATTTTAGTCGCACTTTATTTGAAGATAGTATTTTCATACTACAATTTTTTTTAAGATGTTAATCTTAAATTTTGATAGACCAGACAGGCGTATATAAGCGTATTCACTATTAAATTTGTTTGTGATTGGCAAGTTTTGACTTCATTTCGGTTCATGAATGAAATCCACGAAGGTTAAATAAAAACAGTTTTGAAACTATTAATGATTATAAAATTTTTTAAGTGGAACTATAAATGTATAATCGCTAGTGCAGCGCGTGTTGAAAGTCGCTGATGTATAAAGCCCTTGAATATGAAGGAGGTTCCCACAGGAATTAATGTTAAAGAATTATTTGTGGAAGTTTTGTAAGTTATGTGGAAGTTTTTAATGCCATATAGATTAATATATGATGATTTTGGGCATATTTTTAATGCAGATTGTGCATTAACTTGTTAGCGAAGGATTTTCCGCTGGAGTAAGATTGTCATAGTTCGTTGAAAATTAATCAAGTGAGTTACTGTTATAATTAACACGAGTTTTGAAAGAATTTGAGATAAGATTTTGAATGAAGGTTGCCGTCACAAATCATTATTAAAAACTTTATTAAACTAGATTGTGACATTAATATGTATAACTAACCTTCATTGGTCGATTATATTAAACACGATTATGAAAATTACCAACCGAATGAACATGTGGTTAATGTATTTCTTAAATTAATAATTTAAACAATTTAAATGTTAATATTGTAAATAATTGCTGTAAATATTTTTGAAAATAATGTGAAACGAGAGTGATGTTAAAGGCGTGCTTATAATATTTTTATTGTCTTTGACAAATATTATAAACAATTTCTAATTGTTATAAATAATTTATGTGATTTTGTTATAAACATTTAAGAGCTAATTAAACATTTGGATTGAACTTAACAAGTTTAAGAAATTAACATAATGATCCAATAGGATGTGAGCAAAGTACTTGAAAGATTTGCGTAAATATAATGTGAGTTGTCTTCTAGACATTTAAAAGTTTGAGAGAACAAGCTGTATTCTTACGTAACATAGCATGTGAGAAGGGAGTGCATTTGACCAGTATGCAACAGGCTGGAGGGTAGCCCGCAGCTGTGCCAACATCTGGTTCTCAGAGAGTGAGGTCGTCCACACTCTGGCCTTGCGACTATAAATACCATTCTCATGTTTATTAAAAGGAAACCAAATGCTCTATATATGTCACACCCTGACGTCCTTTTCCAATCCAATAGTGTTATGAATATTACGTTATTTGGAGCTCTTGGGAGCTAAAATGTTTTATATCATGTTGTATGATAATTTTTGCAAGTCCTACTGGAGGACGTAGTCAAATTGACTTGGGCTACTGATAGCCACGTTGTTTTTGTTGTGTTAGTAAAATCAGACCCTTTATTTGAAATAAAGCTTTTGTACAGTTCAAAGTTCTCGTCTTCGTTCTGGTTCATTTTTAAATGTCATGGTGGAGGTTATTGTGTGAACAGACTTTAGTGATCCCGTTGTCAACTCAAACCCCGAGATAATTAAGAGGTAAGTAACGGTAAGTATGAACCCCCGTCTATTTTGGTGTGTTCCACAATGATTTCCTGTGAACTTCTGTGCTCTTATCTCTATAGTATCTGTCAGTGCCATTTTCATTGATGTAACTGTGCCGGTGCGATTGATAATTGGCAATCCGATTGAGGGGGCGGATATCTGACAGCCTACTATCCAGATAAACGGGGACAGTACCTACTGTAAGGCCACGGCCGCCTCCTTCCCTCTTCCTAGCCTATCCATCCCAATCTTCCATCCCTTCCCTCATGAGGCCCCTGTTCACTTTGCAGGTGAGGCTGCCTGGTCGAAGTGCTGATCACACCTCCCCAGTTGTATCCATCCTGACCAGATATTCCAAGCTCCAGGACACTGCCCATAGAGGCGGTAGAGGTGAGTTCCCTCGCTGAGTCCGTGGGAACCACCAACCTAGAGGGTAAATTGACTAAATAAAAATAAACAAGTAGTTCCGTGAAGAACTATACAGCCTATTTTCATATATCCAGCTCATGTTAATTGCCTCTATCAACATACAAAATTTCAGTTTAGTTGCTGTAACAGATTCGTAGATATTGAGAACCGTCTAAATATTTCAGATGGTCGCCAGGTTGGATTTTTATTTTTGAACTATTTCATTAAGATTATTGAGTACGTGTGGTATGCAAACTGCAATCGCATGATTAGAACACAAGAAGTAAAAACGAGATTTTAAAATTACGCACAGCAGCCATCTTGTGATTATGCAAACAATTGATATAAATTAAATGCGAGTGGATCAACATTTGTATAAACATTTAACGTGCAACGTTTCATGGCACTCGGATAGTTAATTCGCGAGAAACGTCCATTTAAATATTTATACTTCGCGTCGCCGCCGTGTTGGATTTGTGCTCACCAGGTTACTGAAAGTCCTATAGCTGAACATATGTTCATAGTCTCTATGAATGTAAAAAAATTCAGTTTGGTTGCTGTTAAAGATTCATAGATATTGAGAACCGTCTAAATATTTCTGAAGCTCGCCATTTAAGATTGTTATATGTATAGGCCATAGAATTATGTACCATTCAAGGACAATTATTGCCTAGGTTCATTATTCAAACTTTCACTTCGATCGCATGATTACGACACTAGAAATAAACACTTAATTTTAAAATTTCGCACAGCCGCCATCTTGAGGTTATGTAAACAATTCAATTAAATTAGATGGCAGTGCATTACAATCTGCAAAATCATTTACTGTACCACATTTCACAGCGCTCACAGAGTTAAATCACAAGAAAAGTCTATTAAAATATTTCAAATTCGCTTGTTCGCCATGTTCGTTTTGTACTTTACAGGTTTATGAAATATACATAGGTAAACTTGTATCAGTACCCTTTATCACCGTACAAAATAGCTTCGGAGATATAGAATGTCAGTGAAATATTTCGCACAGCCGCCATTTTGAGGTTATGTAAACAATTGAACTAAATTAGACTTCAGTTCATTACAATGTGTATAAACATTTGCTGTACCAAGTTTCATTACGTTTGGATAGTTAAATCGCGAGAAAAGTCTATTTAAAAGTCTCAAATTCGCTTGGCCGCCATGTTGGTTTTGTAGTCACCAGGTTTTCGAAAGTCTCATAGGTGAACTTCTAGTAGTGCCTTTTATCACCGTACACAATTTCAGGGCGATATCGGTAATAGTTTCGGAGACATTGAATGCTAGTGAAATATTTCGTACAGCCGCCATGTTGGATTGGTGAGACGTAACAAAATTTGAAGGGCACGGTCGAGGTCGCCGGGAATAGTGCTATGAACTTACCGAGTTCCATTGAAATCGCTCCAGCCGTTTACATTTTATTAGGGGGACACACACACACACCTCACACACACACACACACACACACAGGCACACACACGCGGACAAAAGGTGATCTCGTAAGCCTATTTTTTCAAAATTGAAAATAGGCTAAAAATAACTGTTATATTATTCTTAGTTTAGAGGCTGCGACAACTCGGTCATGTATCGTAGGTAATATTATCCTACTGGAAATTTCAGAATAGAAATACTGACACAGATTGTAAGGCACTGATCGGATAAAACTGGATACCTACACTCTTTGTGGTTGAGCACTCAGAGCCCGGATAGCTCAGTCGGTAGAGCATTAGGCTTTGAACCTAAGGATCCAGGGTTCGAGTCCCTGTTCGGGCGATTATTTTTGCTTGGAATAAAAAATCCTGTTTTAAAGTTTCCTACACACCTACATAATTTAGCGGATCAAATTATGGCCGTCGCCTCCGTAGCGTAGCGGTCAGCATGGTTAGCTGCCGCCCCGGAGGTCCTGGGTTCGATTCACGGCTCTGCCACGAAATTTGAAAAGTGGTACGAGGACTGGAGCGGGGTCTACTCAGCTTCGGGTGGCCCAAATGAGTAGAGGGGTTGCGATTCCCTCTCAGCCATCCTCGAAGCGGTTTTCCGTGGTTTCCCACTTCGTCTTCGGGCAAATGCCGGATGGTACCTTCTTCAAGGCCACGGCCACCTCCCTCCCTCTTCCTTGCCTATCCATCCTCACCACTACCGCCTCTACGGGCAGTGTCCTAGAGCTGGGAACATCGAATCGGAAGGGATACAACTGGTGAGGTGGGATCGGCACCTCGCCCAGGCGGCCTCACCTGCAAAGCGAACAGGGGCCTCATGGTGAGGATGGATAGGCAAGGAAGAGGGAAGGAGGCGGCCGTGGCCTTGAAGAAGGTTCCAACCCGGCATTTGCCCGAAGACGAAGTGGGAAACCACGCAAAACCACTTCCAGGATGGCTGAGGGGGAATCGAAACCCCTCTACTCATTTGGGCAACCCCAGGCTGAGTAGACCCCGTCCCAGTCCTCGTACCACTTTTCGTGGCAGAGCCGGGAATCGAGCCCAGGACCTCCGGGGCGGCAGCTAACCAGGCTGACCGCTACGCTATGGAGGCGAAACAGTAATACATAATTATTTATTTATTTTTCCAAAAACGACGGAAGAAAATATATATGGTCTGCATTTTGAAATGGAAACATAGCACCTTTAGTTGAGATTTTTGCTTTTGTTAGTATTGTGTCGTGAACAAGCGTCAAGGCACAAGATGTGCAAAAAATCTAATAATTCATCATTTCACGAGTTCAATCAGAAATAAAAGAGGCAGATGACCTCACTGTTCTGCCCCTTAAAACAACAATAACTAACGAGAAGTAGTGAAGCGGACTTGAACAAAATCAGATTTTGAACTTTCAACAGGAGAGTCAGTTCACTATCTCAGTGTATGAATTTTGCTTTGTACTTTTTGAAATTTAATTATTGAATAGCTTTAGAATAACAACTAGCTCTGACAGCGAAGTGGCGAAAGTTTCACACGACCACACTTTAATCGTTATTTTTTTCTACTTAAAGTAGGGCATTGAATCGTCCTTTTGCTGCAAAACCTCGGTTACGCAAAACAAACCTCATTTTGCATGCATTCTAACGGAGATATGGATTACCTTTCTTTAGAATGATGCCAGAAACTAAACACCAAAAAAAGAATGCACCCTTACTGCAGTGTGAAACTGCTGTGTGAAAAAAATCGTTTTCAAAATTCTATGATGTGTATAGTCTACAGTAAAACGCATTCTCCTATTTGATAATGATAATATGATAATAATTGCTTTCTTCTTCTTCTTTAGCTAGACCTTTTCCCACTTAAGTGGGGTTGGCATTTCCATCCTTCATTCTTTTCTACCATTCCTTTCTGTTTAGGGGTTCACCTCTCGTTCAAACTTTTTTCCTCAGGTCTTCGGCAACCTTATGTCTCCACCTTAGCTTAGGTCTCCCAAGCCTTCCCCTTCCAGGGACTTTCATCGTCTACAATCTCTTTCCCACATAATCTTCATTTCTTCGTTCTACATGTCCAAACCACGTTAAATTGCTTTCCTGTATCTTCTTGCTCAATGGTCCCACCTTAACTGTTCGTCGGATATATTCATTTTCTTAATCTTGTCCCGTCTGGTAACACCACTGATCCATCGTAACATTCTCATCTCGGCCACCTCCAATATTCTTTCCTGAACCTTGGTGATCGCCCATGTCTTTGCACCATACATTATTGCAGGTCTCACAACAAGTTTCCTATGTGTTAACAGGCCTAATCTAGGTTATCGGCCCCTAATGGTTTCGATGAAATGAATGAGAAATACTGCACAGGCTTAAACGCTGATGAAATGAAGGTTGTTTATGTTACCAACAATAACACCTGTCAATATCATTACGATGAGTTTATTAAATTAAAGAAACAAAAATGAAACACAATAAAGGCTAAAGAAGTCATTTAAGAGAAATCATACTCATATATAAAAATGAGATGGTGTGTGTCTGTGTGTCTGTCTGTGTGTCTGTATGTGTGTCTGTCTGTTACTCAATCACGCAATAACCACTAGTCCGATTTAAATGAAATTTTGCATCGATGTAGCTGATTTACCAGGCATACATATAGGCTACTTTTGATTTCGATATTTTGCATTATTTAAAAACGGCGACTATTTTCATATTTCCATTTCTAATAAAAAGAGAACGCTAAGAAATAGCAAACTTTTGATCGCACTACGAGCTTTCTATCCGAAAGGTCCTTATCACTTTTCGTGTATCTCCAACGGTTAGCGAGTAAAACCTAAATATGTATTTTAAAACACGGTCAAGGCCGAGCGATGTTAGTCTATGTTAGTCTGTACATGAACTGTCTTATTTATAGATGTAGTTTGTGGGGTCCGAAACTAGACGCGATTTTGAGTCTAATTTTATACTCTTTGTGCCGGTTATTGTATGTGAGTATTTGGATCTTTACGCTGTTTCACAATGTTATGGTGCTTTCTACTTTACACGGTATGCTTTCATCATTGTTATCGATTTGTTTTTCGTTAAATGAATATTTCAGTTGGCCATTATTTATCTGCTTTTTGTAGTTTTTTACTATAAACAGAAACCCATGTTCACAGACGAATGTGTCGGAGACTAACGACTGTCACATTAGTTTATTCATCTTAATGCAGAACTCGGCAAATTTATTTCAATAAAGTAGGTATTTTGACTTTCACGGCCAACCTAGAAAAGTTGCTGAGTTTTAATTCCATGGCCCTGAAATTCAATATACAATCAATTTGGAAGCCTTAATAGGGAGGTGAAAGACTGTTTTAGCCTTTAGCACTCGCAGTATAGTAGCTGAGGTGTTCTAAATAAGAATTGAGGTATCGCACAGTTTGCTACTCCTTTGGTAGTCCGCAAATAAACCATAAGAGCCCGCTGATGAACCATCTCAGAGTTACTAGGCGTAATCTCACACAAATCACGGCATAAACTTGGAACATTTTTCTGTGATTAATTTGTTTTTGTTATTATTACTTGGGATGATTGAAGTTTGTTCCGTTACTGTTACTCTTTATCATGACATGGTACGTACTTTCCGCAATATTACTCATTGCGGATATGGAAATTGCTATCTAGTTTGAAGTATTTTTAGCATAATGTTTATATGTTTAAATATAGTATGAAGACGTTAAACGATAGTTGTTCAATATTTAAGACAGCTTATTTAAATTTTACTACATTGAAGCTGATACGAGGTACGTTCAGAAAGTAAGCTCCGTTTGGTAATAAAATTGAATTGTGTACAGATACAGAAAAAATATTTATTGCACAACATTCTACACCTCTTAAACTACTTTTCCACATAACTGCCGAACTTTTGCAGGCATTTGTCATAGCGTGGCACAAGTTTTTGGATACCTTCTTCATAGAAGTTTGCCGCCGACCCGTAAACGAGAGTGAAGACTCCCCTTAAGATATCCTACTGTTTGGCCATCACTGTTAGGCAAATTGCGTATGTGGTCAGGAGAACTCCTAAACATACGCAGTTCTCCTGGTAAGCACGCAATTTGCCTAACAGTAGTGACCAAACAGTAGGATATCTTAAGGGGAGTCTTCACTCTCGTTTACGGGTCGGCGGCAAACTTCTATGAAGAGGTATCCAAAAACTTGTGCCACGCTATGACAAATGCCTGCAAAAGTTCGGCAGTTATGTGGAAAAGTAGTTTAAGAGGTGTAGAATGTTGTGCAATAAATATTTTTTCTGTATCTGTACACAATTTAATTTAATTACCAAACGGAGCTTACTTTCTGGACGTGCCTCGTATTTATTTCCAATATACACGCACTTTCTCACCTACAAAGTGGAGACAGACAGGCTTTTCTCCGGGTATTCCGGTTTTCCCTGTCACAATTTCATTCCAGCAACAATCTCCACTATCGTTTCATTTCATCCGTCATTCATTTAATCATTGCCCCCAGGGGAGTGCGACAGGCTTCGGCAGCCGGCACAGTTCATATCCTTGCTGTTAGATGGGGATTTCATTCATTCCGTTCCCTGACCCGGTCGGACGACTGATAGCAGTCTAAGGATTTTCACTTTCCTACCTCTGATTAATAATTTGGTGAGTGAAAATGCACGTAGTCTACACATGAAGTTGGTAACATGGAAATAACATAACTACATTAGGAATGTGTGATTATATATATTAATGATTTAGGCCAGCAAGTACTAAAAGCCGTTCGAAGAACGGGTACTTCAGCTAGTCTGTTATTAAAATCTATTTATCTTCAAAATAGGATAATAAAACAGATTTCAGAAAATGGTTTAATTTAAAAAAAAAACGTTATGTGCCTCATTTATTAAGAATCATTTCTCAAGAAAACCACGAAATGCGGTTAGTTATTGATTCTTTTAGGGGCATTGCGTCATCGTGGTCATGCAGTCCCGTGTACTTGGGAGTGTGGAGAATTTTTCTGATAACCTGTGTCTCTGTGATGTCTGAACTAGTGTGTGCATTTGTAATTGAGGTAGGATGTGGGTGGGAAGTCGTTGTGGCCTTATGTTAGGTAACCACGGTAAAGTAAACTAACTCCTACTATATAAAGAAAGAAAGTCTTCTTTGTCCAAATATAAAGTTTATTCAATGAACTAGCTACTCATCTAAAGTACACGTAGGGTAATATAATTCAAATCGACCATCAAGTTGTACTTGATTTATAACTGATTAACATTTAGTAACAAACAATTGATAGTCGCCTCCGTAGCGTAGCGGTCAGCATGGTTAGCTGCCGCCCCGGAGTTCCTGAGTTCGATTCCCGGCTCTGCCATGAAATTTGAAAAGTGGTATGAGGACTGGAATGGGGTCTACTCAGCCTCGGGTGTTCCAAATGAGTAGAGGAGGGGTTCGATTCCCACCTCAGCCATCCTCGAAGTGGTTTTCCGTGGTTTCCCACTTCGTCTTCGGGCAAATGCCGGGATGGTCCCTACTGTACGGCCACGGCCTTCCTTCTTCCTTGCCTATCCATCCTAACCTTCCACTCCCTTCCCTCATGAGACCCCTGTTCTCTTTGCAGGTGAGGCCAGCTCTAGGACACAGCCTGAAAGGGCAGTAGGGGTGAGTTCCCTCGCTGAGTCCGTGGGAGCCACCACCCTCGAGAATAAACTGGATTTAAAAAAAAACATACATAAATGTTAAAAGAAGACCCACAGATTAAACTTAAGAAGGGCAGAGACCAAAGAGGTCAGAAGCAGCTAAACAACTACAAAGTCAGAGAATGAAGGAGATATGGGCTAGGAAGAAGACTCTAAGAATGTGAAACCAATCCCAACTCATCAAGCTGAAAACCATTTTGGTTAACCTACGTAGTCCATAGTTGGCTCATTCGAAGAAAGAAGAAGAAATACATAAATACATAAATCATCATCATTTATTGTACATATCAGGCCATTGAGGCCCATGACAGTAAACAAAGAAACATAACAAACACATCAAATATACAAAGTTACAAAACACTATCCTAATCGATCACACAGGAGGCATTATCCCGATCACAATCTCAAGCATTTGTTACAAATGCCGTTCATTGCATCATCCAGTACTGATCTTGGTTCCACCTGCTGCAACGTTCTCATCACCCTATCTTTCCATCTCGTCCTTGGACGACCTCTTGGACGTTTGCCAAACAGCTGAGCATTGATCACTCTTGTTAGGGATGATTCCACAGCTCCTACGATATGTCCCATTCACTGGAGTCGTCTTCCTCTGATGATCCTACCTACATCAGCTTTCCCAAAACGTTGGTATAAGTCCTCTTTTTCCCTCCTTTCCCATCTTCCTTCTTCCCTATTGTAAATAGGTCCATATATCTTTCTGAGCACCCTCCTCTCAAGTGCACAAATGCGCTCTTCCATTGTTTGTAAGGTCACCCATGACTCGCATCCATATAACAGAACCGGTTCCACTCGAGTCATGCATAACTTAACCTTTCTGTTTTGTGAAATTAAGCGTGACTTAATTAAGTTATTGAGACCAAAAAAGGTACTAAATACACAAATAAATAAATAAATAAATAAATAAAAATAAATAGATGAATAAATAGATAAATAAAGAACGTAAAATAATGAGAGTCACCTCCGTAGCGTAGCGGTCAGCATGGTTAGCTGCCGCCCCGGAGGTCCTGGGTTCGATTCCCGGCTCTGCCACGAAATTTGAAAAGTGGTACGAGGACTGGAACGGAGTCTACTCAGCCTCGGGTGTCCCAAATGAGTAGAGGGAGATCCATTCCCCCTCAGCCATCCTCGAAGTGGTTTCCCGTGGTTTCCCACTTCGTCTTCGGGTAAATGCCGGGATGGTACCTTCTTCAAGGCCACGGCCGCCTCCTTCCCTCTTCCTTGCCTAGCCATCCTCACCATCCCTTACCTTCCCTCATGAGGCCCCTGTTCGCTTTGCAGGTGAGGCTGCCTGGGCGAGGTGCCAATCCCACCTCACCAGTTGTATCCCTTCCGATTCGATGTTCCCAGCTCTAGGACACTGCCCGTAGAGGCGGTAGTGGTGAGTTCCCTCGCTGAGTCCGTGGGTTCCACCAACCTGGAGGGTAAACGACGAAAAAAAAAATGAGAAAAATACTTGGACCGAGAACAAAGGATGGTGTACATTATCCAAAGCCTAATACAGAAATATACAAAAAAGTTTCCAAAATCACAGACACAATGCGAAGAATCCAATTTATGGGACACAAAGAAAGAATGGACCCGAACAGACTGACACACAAAATACATACTAGAACAAGACTACTAGACCGAATTGGTATAAATTTACAGAGACAGACTTAAAGGAAATAGGATCACCAAACTCACATGACCGGAAGGAAATCAGGAAAATCACTCAGACGCGGGGTTTCGAGGAGGAAGAGAATAAGACTACACAACATCGATGGTCAGAGCAGCGCAAACAGACCCACTCGTTGCGAATGAAGGAATACTGGGCCAACAGGAAGGCTAGAAAGTGTTAATTTCACGTGGTCCTAAGCGACCCATTCGCGAAGAGGAAGATGAAGAAGAAGAAGAAGAAGAAGACGAAATAGATAAGTAAATAAATACATAGATAAATAAATAAATAAATAAATATGTATAACTGTAATATTATTCTTATTTTAGAGGCTGCGACAGCGCGGTCATGTAGGCCTACAGTAGGTTATATTATTCTACTGAAAATTTCAGAATAGAAATACTGACACAGATTGTAAAGCACTGATCGGATAAAACTGGATACCTGGGTTTGTTGTCAGCGAATACGAAAAGCCCGGGTAGCTCAGTCGGTAGAGCATTAGGCTTTTAACCTATGGGTCCAGGGTTCGAGTCCCTGTTCAGGCCTGGACCCGAACAGACTGACACACAAAATACATACTAGAATACATACTGGAATACAAAATCCTCTTTTAAAATTTCCTACACTTCTACAAAAGGCAAAAAAGAGGAACCTGTATATTAACATAATTTAGCGGATTAAAATATGGCCTAGTCACCTCCGTGGTGTAGTGGTCAGCGTGCTCTGCCACGAAATTTGAAAAGTCGTATAAATACTGGAACGAGGTCTACTCAGCCTCGGGTGAACCAAATGAGAAGAGATGGTTCGATTCCCACCAAAGCCATCCCTGATGTAGTTTTCCGTGGTTTCTCACTTTGTCTCCAGGCAAATGCCGGGTTGGTCCCTAACGTAAGGCCACGGCCGCTTCCTTCCCTCTTCCTTTATTATCCCTCCCAATTTTCCATCCCTCATAAGGCGCCACTGTTCGCTTTGCAGGTAAGGCTGCCTGGCCGAGGTGCTTGTCCCACCTCCCCAGTTGTATCGCCATTCTTGACGTTTCAAGCTTCAGGACGCTGCCCTGGAGGCGGTACATACAGGTGAGATCCCTCGCTGAGTCCAAGAAAAAGCTAACCCTGGAGGGTAAAACGACTCAGAAAGAAAATATAGCGGAATTGGATACAATTTCCCAAAACTGAGGAAATCGGAAAAAAAACCGTTCTACTGTAAGGATGACGACAGAATTACGAAGCTTGTCCCTAAATACCACCGACCCATGACGGGATGGCAAGAAAACGGAAGTCGAAAAAAGCAATTCCATGAAAAGGGAAGCAAGGCCGAATGTTCCGTCATATTCTTACTCAAAATATTCTAATAACGATATCGATACAGTGGAACCGTTTTGAGGAGCTTGTAAGCCGCATGTGCAGGAGTGACTTTGATAAATTTATATCAGATAAGTGCCAGTGTTTTCACTCTGAAATTCCCAATAGAATTATATCACAGTAATACATATTGTATTTATTTTCCAAAAACGACGGAAGAAAATATGTAAGGTCTCCATTATGAATTGGAAACAAAGCACCTTTAGTAGAGATTTTTGCTTTTGTTAGTATGGTACCGTGAACAAGCGTCAGGGCACAAGATGTGTCAAACATCTATTAATTCACCATTTCAAGAGTCCGATAAGTAATAATAGAGGAGGATGACCTCACTGCTCCGCCCCTTAGAACAACAATTGCTAATAAGATGTAGTAAAACGGACTTTACTAAAATCAGAATTTGAACTTCCACCAGGAGAGCCAGTGCACTATCTGTATCTCGGTGTATGCATTTTGCTATGTGGTCATTTTTATGAAATTATATTATATGAATACACACGACCCCACTTTGATCGTTAATTTGTTTCTAGGCCACTTCTCTTTCCTGACGAAACCTCAGTTACGCAAACGAACCCCATTTGTCATGCATTCTAATGGAGATATGGAATATCTTTCTTTAGAAGGATGCCAGAAACTCAATACAAAAATTAAAAAATGCGTGCCTACTGAAGTGTAAAACTATTGTGTGAAAAAAGAAAATACCATCGGTGTCAAAATTCTATGATGTGTAGAGTCTACAGTTAAACGCATTCTCCTATTTGATAATGATAATATGAGGATAATTATTTTCGTCTTCTTCTTTAGCTAGACATTTTCCCAATTAAGTGGGGTTGGCATTTCCATCCTTCATTCTTTTCCAACATTCCTTTCTGTTTAGGGATACTCCTCCCGTCCAACCTTTTTCCCTCAGGTCTTCGGCAACCTTATCTCTCCACCTTAGCTTGGGTCTCCAAAACCTCCTCCTTCCAGGGTCCTTCATCGTCTACAATCTCTTTCATTTCTTCGTTCTACATGTCCAAACCACGTTAAATTGCTTTCCAGTATCTTCTTGCTCAATGGTCCCACCTTAACTGTTCGTCTGATGCGTTCATTCTTTTAATCGTGTCCCGTCTGATAAGGTCGAACATCAATTCCCCTCGATTTTCCTTAATTCCACCCGGTCCTCCAAGGGACCCAAAAATGAGTTCCTCAACTCCGGTCAGGCTTTGGCAAGGGGTCGGCAAAGGAGTTATCCCCAATGACGTAAACAAATGTCATAACCCTCCTGCTCGCATACCAAATGCCGGGTCAAACATCTTCTGCAACGCATGAGCGAATTCTTGAATGCAGCTGATTTTTCCGTTCTAGGCTGGTAAACAGCATTTTCAGCATCTGTACGTTGTCTCTAACACTTAGAACATTTGAGAAAAGTATCATTGTAATACAATGTATAATTTAGGAGTAACAAGTAAAACGGATTTGAAAAATATAGTTTTGGGAATATGAACCGCAAAGCATTTTAAATCATAACTCCTAAACTATTACAGATATTTAAATAATTCTTTCAGCAAAATGAACTAGACGAGTGAGGCTGTACATTAAAAAATACATTGAAAATCGAAATTTTGAAGGTGGTTTACTATACCGGCCCCCTTAAGTTGTCATTCCTTATATTGCACATGATCGTTATGCAAGTAATTCTGCACGGCAGGGATTATGTTGGCATAACGGTAAGGCCACGTGTTCTTTGCTAAAGGAGGCATTATTCGCCCGGCGAAGATATTTGATACTCGCTGCCATGTTCGCTCAGCCATGGCTTAGCTAAGCGAAGTACGAGACGGGCTGGTGCAACATCCAGCCTTAAGCGGTTGTATTTAAGGATGGCTTAACCGTAAGCCACCCTTCGCAAAGGAGGGTTTAAGCGACCTCGTGGTGAAAAACGGCTCTCAATCGCGAGAAAAGTCTATTTAAAAGTCACAAATTCGCCTGGGCGCCATGTTGGTTTTGCAGTTACCAGGTTTTTGAAAGACTCATAGGTGAACTTCTAGTAGTGCCCTTTATCAACGTACAATATTTCAGGGTGATATCGTTTATAGTTTCGGAGATATTGAATGCTGGTGAAATATTTCGCACAGCCGCCATGTTTGATTGGTGAGACGTAATAAAATTTGAAGGGTAAGGTCGGGGTCGGCCAAAATGGTGTTTTGACCTTACCAAGTTTTATTCAAATCGCTCCAGCCGTTTAAAAGTTATTTGGAACACACACATACACACACACATAGGTACACATACACGGACAAGAGGTGATCTCATAAGCCTATTAGCCTACTTTCGATTTTTGCAAAAAATGAAAGTAGACTTATGAGATCACTACAGGGCGAAAAAAAGTGTGTCTGTGTGTGTGTGTGTATGTGTGTGTGTGAGTCTGTGTGTATGTGTGTGTGTGTGTGTGTGTGTGTGTGTGTGTGAGTGTGTGTACTCTGAATGTCTGTCCCCCCCCCTATCAATTCAAACACGGTGAGCGCAAATTGAACGAAATTTGGTACAAAGGTAGCACTAGCAGAGGACACCTCAGTGTCATGGTTTATATCGCCGCCATCTTGACGGAAACGTAATGGCGGCCACCCAAATGTTCAAAGCTTAAATCAAATTACGACTAACCTAATCATCCGATCTCTACCAAATTTTTCAACAACATACCTTTATGAAGGGAGCATCCTTTGACAAATCTAATTAGTCATTAGCCTAATAGTTTGCGGATGGCGGCCATCTTTGTGTCAAAATCGATTACCCCTATTAATCCGAACACGGTGAAACCGAATGGAATGAAATTTGGTACAGAGGTAGCACTAGCAAAGGGCACCCCAGTGTCATGGTTTATATCGCCGCCATCTTGACGGAAACGTAATGGCGGCCACCCAAATGTTCAAAGCTTAAATCAAATTACGACTAACCTAATCATCCGATCTCTACCAAATTTTGCAACAACATACCTTTATGAAGGGAGCATCCTTTGACAAATCTAATAGGTCATTAGCCTAATAGTTTGCGGATGGCGGCCATCTTTGTGTCAAAATCGATTACCCCTATTAATTCGAACACGGTGAAACCGAATGGAATGAAATTTGGTACAGAGGTAGCACTAGCAAAGGGCACCTCAGTGTCATGTTATATATCACCACCATCTTGACGGAAACGTAATGGCGGCCACACAAATGTTCAAAGCTTAAATCAAATTATGACTAACCTAATCATCCGATCTCTACCAAATTTTGCAACAACATACCTTTATGAAGGGAGCATCCTTTGACAAATCTAATTAGTCATTAGCCTAATAGTTTGCGGATGGCGGCCATCTTTGTGTCAAAATCGATTACCCCTATTAATTCGAACACGGTGAAACCGAATGGAATGAAATTTGGTACAGAGGTAGCACTAGAAAAGGCCACCTCAGTGTCATGTTTTATATCACCGCCATCTTGACGGAAACGTAATCGCGGCCACCCAAATGTTAAAGGCTAAAATGTAATTACGACCAACCTAATAATCTAGTCTCTAGCAAATTTTGCAACAACAAATCTTTATGTGGGAAGCATATTCTGACCAAACTGCTAGATCATCAGCCCAATAGTTTGCAGATGGTGGCCAAGTATGTGTGCAAATCGATTCCCCCTATCAATTCAAACACGGTGAAACCGAATTGAACGAAATTTGGTACAGAGGTAGCACTAGCAAAAGGCACCTCAGTGTCATATTTTATATCGCCGCCATCTTGACGGAAACGGAATGACGGCCACCCAAATGTTAAAAGCTTAAATCAAATTTCGACCATCCTAATAATTTGATCTCTACCGGATTTTGCAACAACATGCCTTTTTGTGGAAAGCATCTTATGACTGATTACAAGGTCATCAGCCCAATAGTTTGCAAATAGCTGCCATGTACAGTATGTGTGCAAATCCATTTCCCGGATCAATTCAAACACGGTGAAACCGAATGGAATGATTTTTTTTACAGAGGTAGCACTAGCAAAGGGCACCTCATATTCATGTTTAATATCCCTATAGCACGTTGTATTTCAACAAGCTACTACAACCAACATTCAATTATACTCCTTGAAAAGGACATAGAGTTATAACAATACCCATGCATTTAGGAGAAAGTAGGCTATATGTTCTTTACTGAACATCTTGTTTTTCATAAAATGAAAATAGGCTAAAAATATCTACCGTATAACTGTAATAGTATTGTACTGGGAATTTCTGAATGGAACCTGGCACAGATTGTAAGGCACTGACCTGATAACCTTGGATATCTGCATTTGTTGTGGCCGGCTGCTCGGAGCCCGGATAGCTCAGTCGGTAGAGCATTAGGCTTTTAACCTAAGGGTCCAGGGTTCGAGTCCCTGTTCGGGCGGAATTTTTATTTCGAATAAAACCTAGAAATTAATATGTCATGTCTAGGCATTGCACGTACATAATTGGAATGAGATCCATTCGGTAGTTTTGTGCAGTTGCTCATTGAACCTGTCAGAAATCATAGAATTATGTTGGCATCTGGATTACTCAAAATTAATCTGGAATAATATATACTATAAGCTTACGAAGATATATTACAAACACACACACAAGTACAGACGTAACAGTGACACAGGTTATCAGACAAATTCTACACAGACCCAAGTACACGGGGCTACACGACCACAACGTTCCTAAAGTAACAACAATAATAAAGACAACAACAACAAGTTTAGGTTACCGAAAGGTAGCGTGGCTCAGCGGTAACGTTCTTGCCTGCTGTGGACTAGGTTGCAGGATTGAATCCTATAGCAGTTACCTTTTGAGGGTGCGCAAATTCAGAGAAATCGTGTCAGTACATTTACTGGCACGTTAAAGATCCCCTGTGAGTTAACCACGGCGTCTCTAAAAGAGGCGGTAGTTAAAAGGGACGTAAAACCAATAACATTATTATTAAAACTTTTACTACGTATAGGGCCTATCGAATGCGCTAGCTTGTTGGCATCCGGTGAGCGTGGGTTCCAATCCCACCTTGGCCATCCTGAAAATGGTTTCCATTGTTTCCGATTTTCATCATCATGCAAATGCCGGGACTGTTTGTTTCAAAAATTCTTCCCTCACCCTTTGTTAATTGAACCCACGTTAGCAATCGCCAGGCCGATCGCCAAGTCACCATCCCCAGTTGTATCTGCTGCCAAAAGTGTGTTCAGTTCCCAGACACTGTCCTTGCGACGGTAGAGGAATGATCCCTTACAGAGTCCGTGGGTGAAGCCGAGGTGTGAGGATAAGGGATGGAAATGAAACATTAAACGTGTGAGATTTTGTTTAACATTACAGTAGTTTTATATATGTTCTTTAGTCGGTTTACCCACCAGGTTGGCTTTTCCCTCAGACTCAGCGAGGGATCCCACCATTACCGCCGACAGGGCAGTGTTCTGGAGCTTGAAACACTTAGTCGAGGCATACAACTGGGGAGGTGGGACCAGCACCTCGCCCAGGCGGCCTCACCTGCAAATCGAACTGGGCTTCATGATGGATGGGAAGGGAGGGTAAAATTGGGAGGGATAGGCAAGGAAGAAGGAAGGAGGCAGCCGCGGCCTAACGGTAGGTGCCATCCCGGCATTTACCCGGAGACGAAGTGGGAAACCAGGGAAAACCGCTTGGAGGATGGCTGAGATTTGGACCACCCGAGGCTGAGTAAACCCCGTTGCAGTCATCGCACCACTTTTCAAATTGCATGGCAGAGCCGGGAATCGAACCTTGAACCTCCGGGGTGGCAGCTAAGCACGCCGACGACTAGACCACGGAGGCGACACAAAATAATTAATTGGCTGTGAAAATTAAAAAGGAGAAAAGTAAATGTAAACTTTCAGTAGCATGAAAAATTAAGAAAATTTGGGTCCATGACTACACGATCCCCTTAGTGGATCACCGAAGCTTTCAGGTTGCCTGAAGTTAGGCAACCCTTCCTAGTCCAAGAGATTGGAGAAGTTGTGACTTGAACTATGGTGACTGTGGTCTAATTACCGAGTACTGCTGGTGCCTGGTGTGTGGACATTGATCGGCCCGGCCTAGCCATGCTCGGTGCCCGGCACGAGGTGGACAGCCGCGCTAGGACAGCCTGGTACTGGTCAGGGACAAGCCCTCGCGTGACCCGCACTAAGCACGCCATCAGACCAGGGCTACACAAACATGATGGCCCGGTCTGGTCACTCCACTTACTTCACAATTATACAACGTTCGTGGTCATCCCAACCCTGTAAAATTTATCTGACTACTAGGGTTCGTATTTTTAGCCTACTTTCGATTTTTGAAAAAACTGAAAGTAGACTTATGAGATCAACACAAAGCCAAAAATTGTGTGTCTGTCTGTGTGTGCGTGAGTGTGTGTACTCTGAATGTCTGTCCCCCCCCCCCCCCCCAATTAACTCGAACACGGTTAAACCAAATTGAACAAAATTTGGTACCCAAATGTTAAAAGCTAGATTCAAATTATGACCAACCTAATCATCTGATCTCTACCAAATTCTGCAACGTTATACCTTTATGTATAAAGAATATTTTGACTAAATTACAAGGTCATCAGCCCAATAATTTGCGGATGGCGGCCATGTTTGTGTGCAAATCGATTCCCCCTATCTTTTCAAACACGGTGAAACCGAAATAAACGAAATTTGGTACAGAGATAGCACTAGTAAAGGGCACCTCAGTATCATGTTTTATATCGCCGCCATCTTGACGGAAACGGAATGGCGGCCACCCAAATGTTAAAAGCTTAAATCAAATTACGACCAACCTAATAATCTGATATCTACCAAATTTTGCAACAACATACCTTTATGTGGGTATCATATTGTGACGGAACTACAAGGTCATCAGTCCAATAGTTTGCAGATAGCGGCTATGTATGTGTGAAAATCTATTCCCCACATCAATTCAAACACGGTGAAACCGAATTGAATGAATCTTTTTACAGAGGTTGCACTATCAAAGGAAACCTCATATTCATGTTTAACATCTGTATAGCACGTTGTATTTCAACAAACTACTAGGCCTACAACCAACATTCAATTATACTCCTTGAAAAGGACAAAGAATTATAACAATTCCCATGCATTTAGGAGAAAGTAGGCTAGGCCTATATGTTCTTTACCAAACATCTTGTTTTTTACTTAAATCGAGTTTACCCTCCTGGTTGGTGGAACCCACGTACTCAGCGAGGGAACTCACCACTACCACCTCTACGGGAAGTGTCCTAGAGCTGGGAACATCTGGTCGGAGTGGATACAACTGAGGAGGTGTGATCAGCACCTCGCCCAGGCGGCCTCACCAGCAAAGCGAACAGGAGCCTTATGACAGATTGGAAGGGAGGGGAAGATTGGGATGGATAGACAAGGAAGTGGGAAGGAGGCGGCCGTGGCCTTACAGTAAGTACCATCCCGGCATTTGCCCGAAGACGAAGTGGGAAACAACGGAAACAGAGCCAGGAATCGAACCCAGGATCTCCGGGGCGGCAGTTAACCATGCTGACCGCTACGCTACGGAGGCGATTTTCGTATTATTAAGGCCTAAAATGTAAAATAAAAAAATAAAAATAAAAACTCAAACCGCTACCCAGCCATTTGACCTAAAGCTTATGTGATGACGCGTGGTGAGCACGGTCCCCTTGGTCTCCGTGAATGGGGCGCTGCCTCACTGTCAGCTAGTCACTTGTCCTCATGAGGCTAGTGCACCCCGTTCCAGCCCACACGTTGTTTTCCCTGATGGAGCCGGGAATCGAACCCGGGGCCTCCAAGTGCGAGGCAGGCGCGCTACCCCAACACCACGGGGCCGGCTAAAATGCAAGAAAATATGTCCTGAAAGCTAGCTGATATGTCTTTACTCTTTATAGGTCAGTGGTCTGTAAATTAACCACCTACTTACTATAAGGACAATATTAGATTGTCAAAGATGCTGATGGTTGAACCTTTCAGCGATATTTCCTTTTGGAGGTGTTATTTATTTCTGAAAACCACATATAATATCTTAACCTCCTTGACCTTAGGTGATAGAATATTATTTTTAAATAGAAAAATTTAAAACAAACATTTCTTTAACCCTTGAGAACTGTCGTGAAGAAATATAACACGAGGACTGGCGCCGGATCATTTTGACCCATAGTCTAACACTCCCTTTTTGTCGTAGTTGTACGGATTTTAATGTAGTAATTTTACACCTGGTGCCGTCCTATGAACTATTCCAAATATAAAATGAGGTTTATTTATATATTTCAAATTTAACATGAAAAAAAACCAATAATTTTCTTAACAGTATTGGCTTTTGAACAAAGGAGCTGATGATCAAGGTGTCCCTAGACTCTAAACATGGATCAAAAAGAACGTGAGCTATGTTGTTGTGCTGCTCCAAAATAGTTGAATTTGCCCCCTTATTTTTTGCA
Source organism: Meconema thalassinum (assembly GCA_946902985.2). Classification (NCBI taxonomy): domain Eukaryota; kingdom Metazoa; phylum Arthropoda; class Insecta; order Orthoptera; family Tettigoniidae; genus Meconema; species Meconema thalassinum. The sequence continues at coordinate 138,758,865 of OX336400.1, forward strand.
GATGGTCCCGATTAACGTAAGCCAAAATTGTCACACGAGGACTGGTGCCATGGATAAATCTGACCCGACCGTAAATAATATAGTAATAACTTGAGTGTTACAACCGCTATGGATATGTTTCTCTTGCCGGGTGAAGTTCAAGGCTAGGAAGGAAGGTACAGTAAGCGACAGCAAATTAGGGCTGACCAAAACGAAAGTATAGAGCATTATTTAAGTCTCGAGTCAAAAATGCCCATGTGACAGTCCTCGCGGGTTTAAGTTTGATAGTAAACATCAGAATCAAAATAAATATGGTTGTAAAAAAAATTAGCTAATAAAGTTAAAAATTGTAATAATTTTTAATCTTAATTTTAAAATTATAAAACTAATAGGAATATTAAAATATTAAAAATAAATGAATCGGTGTTTTTTGAAAGGGCGTAATCGATTTTTTTTGTCATTTTCACATTTTTAGCGTTTTGTTTTCCTTTGGGATAGAGCCATCTGTTTCCTTTGAAAGGACGCTTGTGCAAGCGTTCTTTCCGTATAAAACTCATGTTCAAAAATATTGAGTTTTTTTTGAAAGGGCGGACGTGCGTCATACCCAAACTACACGGGACTACATGACCGCGTTCTCGCCGCCCCTGAACTAAGGAACCAACCAACAATGACTTTCTTATGTTGTAAGTGTTTCCCTGTGCTTCAGATTTGTTGCAATTTGTGTGGGTAGCAAATACATTCCATCTGAACACAATATCTGTGCTTTAGATTTGCACTAATTTCTTAGTATTGCCAAAAAAAAAAATTGAGTCCCAAACTGATATTTAACAATGCCCCATTATATTTTGTGTCCATTTGCTATATATTTTTGTAAATATCTGTCTCTAGCAAATAGATTGCATTTTCAAACAATTTCATGAACATTTTTGTGTCTAATTATTCGATATTTTTTGAAGGGGCGTAATTGCCTGATTTTATTTTGCGCATATCTACCGGACAAAAAGTTATAAAATTATTTTAGAGGGTGGAACATGTTTCATAAAAGTATGTTAGTCACAAAATCCATTAAAATAAAAAATACATTAAAAATTGAGCCTTAGGGGAAGTTTCCCAACAATGCCCTTTCAAAAACACTGATTAAAATATGAACATTAAAATATTAATGAATACAAAAATTAAAATTAAAAGTAATCTTATATATTAAAAATATTTATGAAATCTTAAGCCAGTCCGTCCGGCCATTCTATCCGGTCGATTGCCTTCATTCTTTTTTTAAATGAAAGGTATTTATGCACAGATTTGTCATCAAGTATTACAAACCACTTAAATTACGCCTTTCTCAATTTATTTGATTTTTTCAACTTTTTCCAACTTTTTTCCAACTTTCAAGCAATCATATCTTTGGCTCTAATTGAGTTACGAAGGTCGTTTTGGTCTAAGAACACTCAGTGACTCAAGCGCTTTCATTTGGGCACTTAACTATTGAAATCGGATTATTTTGAGGAAAGTTATGAGTGAACATTCGATATTACATCTCATATTTTCAACATTTTTTCTCATTGTAGCAATCATATCTTTGGTTCTAATTGAGTTACGGAGTTCGGATTGGTCTAAGAGAACTCAGTGGATCATGTTCTATCTTTTGAGTTATTAGATATTTAAAGTGGTTGATTCTGAGGAATGTTATGAGTGCCGAAGCGAATATTAGAAATAATTATGAAAACTTAACCGAGTCCGTCCGGCCATTCTATCCGGTCGATTTCCTTATTTCCTTTTTTAATTGAAAGGTATTCATGCACGGATTGGTTATCAAGCATTACAAATCACTTTACTTCCACCTTCCTCAAATTATTTGATTTCTTCAACTTTTTCCAACTCTTCTCTCTCATTGAAGCAATCATCTTATCTTATATATTAAAAATATTTATGAAATCTTAAGCCAGTCCGTCCGGCCATTCTATCCGGTCGATTTCCTTCATTATTTTTTTAAATGAAAGGTATTCATGCACAGATTTGTTATCAAGTATTACAAATCACTTACGTTCCACCTTTCTCAAATTATTAGATTTTTTCAACCTTTTCCAACTTTTTATCTCTTTGAAGCAATCATATCTTTGGTTCTAATTGAGGTACGCAAGTCGTTTTGGTCTAAGAACACTCAGTGACGCAAGCGCTTTCACTTGAGCTGTTAACTATTCAAATCGGCTGATTCTGAGGAATGTTATGAGTGGACATTTGATATTACTTCTAATTTTTCATTTTCTTGCACCGAAAAATGAACATTGCCATGAAATTAATAGGGTTGTGTCAGATCTTCTTCCAGGAACTCCTAGAATTTACACAAGTGTGAATACATTGGTAACTGAAGAAGAAAATTTAAGTTTTGCATTTTCCCACTGAATTTTTGAACAGGCTTGAGATGAGTGGTCTACTTCCGCATGTGCTGACTTTGAATGAAGGTACTATTGCAATGTTCCTTAGGAGTTTCAATGCAACTAAGATATTACTGAACGGGACGAGGCTAATAGTTAGAAAAATGTACGACAATATCATAGATTCCTAAGTTCTAACTGGTGTGAATAGTGGGGAGCGAATACTGCTAAATCGCGTAGATTGTCACCATCTGACACTAGAATGACGGCAATTTCCTATTACACTAGCGTTTTGTATTATAATCAACAAAGCGCAGGGTCAAACGCTTTAACGAGTTGGAATCTACTTACCTGATCCAGTCTTAGGCCATAGAATGTTGTATGTTGCCTTATCTGGAGGAAAATCATTTAAAGATGTAAACGTAGAAGTTAAACGCAAGGGTCGACGCACAGCGAACATTGTCTGGAAGGAAGTATTGTGAAATAAAGGTTATAAACTATTACATAATGTCGTAATTTCTTAATTCCAATACCGAAAGATAATGCTGCAGAGCAGCACGGGCACCCTAGTAATAATTAATATAATGCAAAAATATTTTAAATTAAATTTAAAAATGTACAAAACAAAATATCTTCAATGTTCTGCCCCATAAAGGGATAAGAGCAGAGAGATGTGTAGGAAGTATTGGATTCATACTAGGCCTATCATATAACGCGATATGACAACAGAGGGGAAATGACCTGGCTCGGTCTGCACCATAAAACAAAACTAACTAACTAACTAACGAGTTCTACAATTCTCAGAATGGGAACTGAGCAGTGTGCTGGCTATACATCACCTGGAGCTAACCATGCTGACCGCTACGCTACGGAGGCGACCAGTTTATTAGTATGGAATTTTATTTACAGTACAGATATTGAAAAAATTCCATGTCTTTAAATATGGAATAATTTGTGTACCTTTAACGGGCTCGTGTATTTTAGTATCGATTTTTTTCTTGTATTGTGAGAGATTTACGATCATAACGACATCAAAAAATGTATTCCCAAAAAATTTCTTATCGTTTTATAATTTTTTCTTTATTTTTCATAAAACTGAAATAAACGAGTAACTTGTACTACGCGTTTAGACGTGCAAAGCGAGAAAGCTGTTTGAGCAACCTACACGTCACTAACACTGGATGATAGATCATCGTTTCCTCAGTAGATGGTATATCTATCCCGGCAGATGGGGTAATTTATGTGAATGTGGAGCTTTTATCACGAGACAGTTGTCAAGAGCTAGAGGTTAGTGTTACATGAACTGCGAAAAGGGGAAGAAAAGTTGTGTCAGAAGGATTGAAATGGCAAATAATTGGTATGGGAAAATGCGGAAAGTCGCATAGAGTAATATGTGATGATTTTGGGGTTCATATCCGCAGCTTGAACTGGGATTTTAAGATGTCTTCACAAGATGGATTCACAACGTTACATTGAAACTATGCATGAAAACATGCTGCCATCCGCCCACAAGCTACACAATGGGTATGTAGCTTACCAGCATGATTAGTGCATGAACATCCAGGCCTTAATAATAAGTATAAAATATTGTTGCTGGAACAGGTATCAGAAAAGAACAATATCTCGGAACGGAAAATATAAGGTGCGTTCAAAAAGTAACGAGCCGGAGGCTGGAATGCACAAACCGGCGACTACCTCGGCTAATCGTGGCGTGTCTAACGAGGTGTGGTTCCGACCAGAGCGTGGAAGGTCACAGCCCGTCGCTAGAGGGCACGCGTGCACGTCACGTGACGATACAAAGCGAGCAGCAGCATGCATCAATCGTACAAGACTGCCAGTCACATTGCATACAGTGACATGGAGGCGTCAACCGAAGAGCAAAGAGGTGTTGTTCGGTTTCTGACAGCGGAAGGAGTAGGGGGAACGGACATTCATCGCCGAATGTCACAAGTGTACGGCGAACACTGCATGTTCCTTGCAAGGATCAAGGCGTGGCACAAGCGCTTCAGGGGAGGACGGGTGTCGTTAGTCGATGATGTCCGGTCTGGGGCACCCCCCTGCATTACCGATGACAACGTCCAGCTGGTTGATGCACTCATTACCCTGGACCGCCGAGTGACAGTGAACGCCATAGCCGTCGTGGTCGCTCCACGACAATACATGACCTCATACGGCCAACACAGTCGCGGACCTCCTGCAGAAATTCAAATGGGAGGTTCTCGGCCACCCACCATTCAGTCCAGACCTCTCTCCCTGTGACTACGCCATGTTTGGTCCCCTGAAAAGGGCTCTGTGGGGCCAACGATTCACCTCGGACGCCGACGTCCAGCTGTACGTGCGGAACTGGTTCATATCGCAGCCCAGGGAATTTTATGAGACAGCCATTCACCGCCTCGTGTCACAGTGGGACAAGTGCCTCAACAGCCAGGACCAATACTTCTAACATACAGGTACTGGTTTCTGTAATTATGCCTCCGGCTCGTTACTTTTTGAACGCACCTTATAAAAGCAGTTTGTCACAGTAGTTCAACGTGAAGCATCATAGGAGGCAGATCATCATCATGTATTGCATTTAACAGGCCATTAAGGCTCAGGGCAGAAAACAAGAGAATAGAAACTTAAATAAAAATAAATCCAGGTATTAATTACAACAAGAGGTGCACAATCGATAAACACAGATGTTCTTCCCCGGTCCCTTGCATCTTCCACTGTTGCTGATGGTGCCAGATTTCCCAAAGTCATTATTAGGGATGGGATTTCTATGTAATTTCCAGGGCCCGGCTAATTAAGTGCTTAACGTTTCAGAATTATGTATTTATTTCTGTGTTTAAAAGTGGAATTATGTGATTAAGTTTCCAAAATATCTTCTTAAATTTGTATCATCTTTATGTCCCCCAGAGGGGATGATTACCTCGTAGTTCCACCCCTTAAAACAACAATAACTAACTATGTCCCACAGTTGCTCGAAATAGCCTATAACTTGGTCTAAACGTCGCACTGCTTGAATAATCCATGATCCTGTTTACAGTACAAATGTTCCCGCTTAATAGGCTGGGGCTTGCCTCAGTTTCCGAATCCTACAATACTTAATGCAAATGCGCGATACGAAATCATGTAGCCTATGTGCTGTTTTCGAATTTAATTCTGAAGAGCAGAACTTCAAAAACGTTCATAGCACTCTGTCAATACCCACAAGTTTCGCAGAATAGGCCTACTGTAATTTAAAGTAAACTTTGATTAGCACAATACTTTTCAAGAAACGAGCGTAGATGTGAATTATTCAACTTCTGCACTGGAATGTTGCTGCATACAAAATCTTCACAGAGATCAGCAGAGAATATACTAACTTCACACCACGTTTTAATGTCAGTTAAAAGTAGCTGTTGCGTGTTCTTACTCTGTTCTTTTGATCTAAGATGTGAAGTCATTTTCGAATGTTGCTCAGGTTGAATTTTTTAAAATCGCATTTTCCACTCTTTTCGCAGACTTGGCAGTACACTACATCACCGTCACTTGTATAGTCACTATTGCCTGATACCCACTGTTTTATTAAAAATGACCTAGAGCTCTTATATTTAGACATTTTTACAGTTTGGGTCCGTGGTTCAAATCCCGGTCACTCCATGTGAGATCTGTGCTGGACAAAATGGAGGCAGACAAGTTTTTCTCCGGGTACTCCGGTTTTCCCTGTCAAAATTTCATTCCAGCAACACTCTCCACTATCATTTAATTTCATCTGTCATTCATTTAATCATTGCCCCAGAGGAGTGCGTCAGGCCTCGGCAGCCGGCACAGTTCATATCCTCGCCGCTAGATGGGGGCTTCATTCATTCCATTCCTGACCCTGTCGGAGACTGGAAGCAGGCTGTGGATTTTCAATCTGGTAAAACACTGCAATAGACGAGGAGCAAGTTAACAGATGAACGCACTATTAAAAAAATAGTTTACGCAAACCTTGGGAGGCTACTGTTAGGTGAAATTACATAGGACTGAAGGAAATAGCTGTTCTGAAAGGGTCATTATCCATCTAGCCGCTTGTTCTGTATTGCGGCACTGAAAGCACATTCCTTGACCAGGGAAGGCCTATCGTGTTGCCAAGGGATGTACAACATATGAGGTTCATTAGAATTTTCAATTCGTTCAGAAATGTTGGATTAATCGATCACACACGAGAGAAAAATATGTCCATATATGCACTAACATTCAAAATATGGACTAAGGTTCTAAATATGCATTTGCATATACGCATATGCATTAAAAAAAATCCGGGCCCTATTCATCAAGCCTCCAATAGTCCTTACCTTGACAAGAAATGTTACTTGAAATTACATTGGGCCTATTCTGCAAAAATTGTGGGTATTGACCGAGTGCTATGAAAGTTTTTGAAGTGACCTTTTCTTTTGCTCTTTAGAATGAAATTCGAAAACAGCACATACATGATTTTCTATCGCACATCTGCCATCACGAAAGACTTCCACCTAACACAGTTTATAAGATGTCTGCTACAAAACAGACGTTTCTTTGTTATCCTACAAAACAAAAGGAGCCGATGGAGGAGACAGAAAAATGGTATCCCACAAGGATGTGTGCTAGCCCCACTGTTGTTTAATATGTACACTAATGACCAGCCAATTAATCTTGTCACAAAATCTTTCATTTACGCAGATGACACAGCAATTGCTGCCCAAGGGACAACTTTTGAGGAGGTGGAAGGAAAACTCACAACAGGTCTTGAAGCACTATCTGTCTATTATGATAGCAACTACTTGAAGCCAAACCCTTCCAAAACACAAGTGTGTGAATTCCACTAACGGAACAGAAAGGCTTGGAGGAAACTGAGAATAACCTGGAGAGGTCAACAACTAACCCACTGTGACACCCCAAAATACCTGGGAATAAAGTTGGACCGTTCCCTCACCTTCAAAGACCATTGCACAGATACAAAAATGAAAGTTTGTGCTAGGAATAACATTATTAGGAAACTGACCGGCAACAACTGGGGAGCACATCCAGATGTCCTCCGCACATCCGCCCTTTCTCTGTGCTTCTCCGCTGCTGAATATGCAGCACCTGTATGGCACAACTCCAGCCATGCCAAACAGGTAAATATTGCCCTAAATGAAACAGGACGGATTGTAACAGGCTGCCTGCGGGCAACCCCTGTTAACAAAATATACCACCTAATGGGTGTAGCACCTCCAGATATCCGAAGAAGAACGGCAGCTGAAATAGAAAGAAAGAAGCAGGAGACGGACCCAAGACACCCCCTATTTGGAAGTGAACATCAACTACCAAGACTGAAATCGAGAAAAAGTTTCCTCCAGACGACACAACCAATTCAGACACCACCTGCAAACCATCGGATACAACTCTGGCGTAGCTCATCATCAGATAAATATTGGGACAAACCCAAAGAAGAACTTTCTGCAGGTCATCACCTCCCATACGAGACATGGAAGGTCCTTAATAGACTGAGGACTGGAGTATCTCGGTGTAAGGTGAACATGAAGAAATGGGGATTCATCTCAGAGGACGAACTATGTGAGTGTGGTGAACATCAAGACCACCAGCACCTACTCAACTGCAGGAAACTATCAGAACCTGTCTCCATGGACGATCTTGTAGCCGCCAGTGATAAGGCAGTTCGTGCAGCGGAATTCTGGGCATCACGTGGAATATAAAGATGCACATATACTTTGTAATCATTGTATATATATTTATAATATGTTATGTTCTGGACACGTATAAATACATAAAAGTAAGTATTGTAGGATACAGAAACTGAGGCAAGCCCCGGCCTATTAAGCGGGAATATTAATTTGTACTGTAGACCGGATTGTGGATTATTCACATAGCTGGACATTTCAACTATATTTCGAGTAACTGGGGGACATAAATATGATACTAACTTAAGAACATATTTTGGAAACTTAATCACATATTTTCCACTTTTAATGACATAAATGAATACATATTTCTGGAAAGTTAAGCACATAATTATCTGGGCCCTGCTCATGAATTTGGTCTTATTATGAGTAGGGCTCGGATGTTTAGGAAAAATCTTTTTTTCTTTGCCTATAATTTCATGATCGTTTGGTTTCTGATGCAAATCAAGTGATTATCGTCACAATACAGTGGTTTTTATTTGTCATATAAATTCATATTTTGAGAAATTTTTACCAGTAGGTCATATTTTGAGCTTTTGTTTGGTAAGAACGTCGTATTTCGGTAGTTTGACGGCAGCTGTTGGTGTGCAATCATACTCAACTTACCGAACGGGAACTAGTGTTTACAGAAATTGAATCTGGGTGTCACAACGGCAGTTCATGCAAGTGAAATACCTTTTGATGGGACGAAGGTCATACACCTCTCTGCACCTCGTGCGCCACTACATTGTGCAAGACAAGATGGTCGCACTGGTAGAGACAGAAATAATCTAGAAAGACCCATCCCAGCAGTTGGCTAATTACATTTTCCTTCGTTTGCTTGAACAAGGGTCAGTTCACGGTGATTCGCACTCCAGTACGCATTCCATTATGCCTAAGGGAAATACTTCTACAGTACTATAGTGTTAAGTTGGCAATCTATAGCCTGCTTCCAGTCGACCAACCGGGTCAGGGAATGGATGAATGAAGCCCCCATCTAGCGGCGAGGATATGAACTGTGCCAGCTGCCAAAGCCTGTCGCACTCCCCTGAATGACAAATGAAATGAAATGATAGCGGAGAGTAATGCTGGAATGAAATTGTGACAGGGAAAACCGAAGTACCCCGAGAAAAAAAACTATCTGCCTCCGCTTTGTCCAGCCCAAATCTCACATGGAGTGACCGGGATTTAAATCACGGACCCAGTGGTGCGAGGCCGGCGTGCTGCCGACTAAGCTACGGAGGCTCTACTTGAAAGTGTTAAGTTACGAAGCTTTATTAAGGAATTTGGAGAAGAATATTTTTTTACTGATGGTTCAGTTCTGTTTTGCAAGTTGATGAAGTGAAAGTCGTTGTTAAAAGGAAACGGTTTAATGTGCAGCAGCATTGTAACACAGCTAAGCACAGCAGCAAAGCCAGTCGACAACATCAATTTAGTGATCATGTTTTATAGGCATGTTTCCTCAGGTGTTTGATAAATGCGACAAGGAATATAGACTGTAAATAACCACTTAAACATGTATATTTTGAAAATTAATACGAACTTAGGATTTATTTATTTATTTATTTATTTATTTATTTGGCGTATGTCTTTTAGTGCCGGGAGTGTCCGAGGACATGTTCGGCTCACCAGAGGCTGTAGCTGCTTCAAGTGAACACCCATGGGGTGAGCAACAAGTTCCATTCAATTTCATGTACAGTAGTTCCAACTTCCGCTACCACATGTCACTGACACCTAGTGGTGAACGTTGGAACATTGATCAAGCGTTTCAACGCAATCTAACCTAGACATTTAGCTTCACACAAGTTTAGTTAGTGGAAGTAGCCTATCTTTTACATGCCATAAATCTATGACATGGGACCGCCGGCTTTACTTCCCCTCCGAAGGAAGGCATACTGCAGGATTTTAACACTGAAATGTGACGACTTCGCTCGGGTTTGAACCCACGATCTTGTGCACAGCAGTTCAGTTTGCTACCAACTACGCCACCGAAGACGCAATGAACTCAGGAATAAAGAGTTTAGTTAACAATTTAATCTCGAAGTGATTGTCACTTGGATTTATCATTTAAAAACTCTCATATTTAAATTTGTCATTTTCATGTCATATTTTGTCTTTTATTTTCGACCATGGTGAAATGTAAATATTATATGTCAGAAAACTGTACTATAATGAGGCTCATTATAGTACAAGTTATCATTATGAGACAGTTTCTCCCAACAATCAGAACTCAAGAAACAGTTGTGTGACCAAATAGGTAAGAATAACATCGCATCTGAGCTGACTTCTACGGCCTTCCTATTTTAAATTTCACTGCGTGCCATGCGCTCTGTTCAGTTTACAAAACTGGCGAAATATCGACATTTATGTTCGAACATAAAATAGTTATAATTATCGTCGAACATAAACAGTCGTATGCAACTCGCCTATAATTAGGCTTGCCATATTTTTGGTGAGTGAAGCCGGGACACATTAATATGGGATGGTCTTACCGGGAAATAAGGTAATTTTTAAAAAATTAGAAGCAGTTTTAGAGTTTTAAGCCTCTTTTTAAGCCTCGCAAGGGGCGGGAGGTGGGGGGGGGGGGGGGGATCTGGCACCCTAAATGGTTAGTTCTACACACGTTTTAAAAATAAAAAAGGAATTTTTGCTACATAAAAATATATACCGTCATTTTTTCTTCTTAAATACATTTTTTTCTGTTCTATCATCTAGAAAAAAGTGTTAATAAAATGCAATTAAAAAAATACGTCATAATTTTTTTAATTGAACAATATTACCAAGTCTTATTATTTTTTGAAAAACTATAACTTTTTGAACTTGTTGAAAAGTAACGATTCATAAAAGATTCTTAAACACATAAATTCATTACTTTTTACATCTTACAGCCGTTTTCCGGGACATTGATAAAACCGGGCGGGACACCGGGACAAGAGCAAAATACCGGGACTGTCCCGGTCAAACCGGGACGTATGGCAAGCCTACCTATAATGGTAATTAAGACACTCGTATGGAAATCATAAAACTCGCTACGCTCGCTTAGAAACATACTCGTGTCTTAATTATTGCATTATAGACTCGTTGCATAATTTACTATTTTTCGTCATATTTCGTCATTTTTAAAGTCATATTTGCTTGCATATTCGGGCAATTTTTAGATATTAAACATCCGAGTGCTAATTATGACATATTTAACGTCATCTCTGCAGTAACACTGCCCACTGTGATGAAATGAGAGTAGAACTGTCGGGAGTGGACGATATTTTAGGTAGGCTATGTGGATTGCGTGTTTCCGGGAAGAAGAAGGAGCTGCAAGGGGAAATAAAAAAGTGGAAGTAAGGGGTGACATTCACTCCGATACAAATCTACTAGCTAGAAGGGGTAAGTAGTGATGTATAGTGGTTATATTTAGTTCCACCAGGGACGGAGTTAGCCTTGCCACTTCGCATCCAATTATACTCGGCCAGACAGCGCAGGAAATGCTAGAGGTTTCACAAGGGTTTGTTTTTGTTGGGGAAAATGTTGAAAGAAGATTGGATGGTTTCTCAGTTTTGGTGTTGCGACAACGCGGTCATGTAGGCTCGTGTACATTGGGTGTGTGTAGAATCTGTCTGTTGATTGTGATGACTGTATACTTGTGTGTTATCTGTTTTTAATTCAAGTAAGGACTGCAGACATTGAATTTTTTCGAGTAGTTCCTACTTTTGCCGCCAAGCACCACTGTCAACGACTACTAGTTCAGAACTTGGTTACCAGATGCCACCGCAGTCCGGGCGACGAACGTCGAAATCTAAGAGCGTTTGTCAAATGTTTAACCTATAATTTAGCTTCACACAGGTGTAATTAGTGGAAGGTTCATTAACATTCCTTAAATCTATGACATGGGACCGCCGGCTTTACTTCTTCTCCGATGGAAGGCATACGCTCTTAAAAGATCGGACGACTTCGGCCGGGTTTGAACCCGCAATCTTGGGAATAGAAGCTCAGCATGCTACCAACTACGCCACCGCAACCGCCTGAATTAAGATTAATAATTAGTTTTAGGGGCTCGGGTCATCCTGGTCATCAGCTCTGTGTGTTCGGGTTTGTATGGTGTTTTGTTTGATATTTACTTAGTGAGAAAGGGCGTAGTGAGCAGTGGCCAAGTTATTGGCCTTTCACCACAGCGGACCGGGTTTGATTCCCGTTTTATGCATGTGAGATATTTTTTTTCAATCGAATTTACCCTCCAGGTTGGTGGCTCACTCGGACTCAGCGAGGGAACTCACCTCTACCGCCCCTACGGGCAGTGTCCTAGAGCTGGGAACATCTGAACAGAGGGAGGTGTGACCAGCACCGCGCCCAGGCGGCCTCACCTGCAAAGAGAACAGGGGCCTCTTGAGGGAAGGGAGGAAAAGATTAGGATGGATAGGCAAGGAAGAGGTAAGGAGGCAGCCGTGGCGGTACCATCCCGGCATTTGCCCGAAGACGAAGTGGGAAACCACGGAAAACCACTTCGAGGATGGCTGAGGTGGGAATCGAACCCCCTCCACTCATTTGGACCACCCGAGGCTGAGTAGACCCCGTTCCAGTCGTCATACCACTTTTCAAATTTTGTGGCAGAGCCGGGAATCGAACCCAGAACCTCCGGGGCGGCAGATAACTACACTGACCGCTGACGCTACGGAGGAGACTTCATGTGCGATATTTAAAGTGAAATGCGATGTCATGTGGTTCGGATTCCACGTAAAACGGAGGTCCCGTGACTCATGATCGGCGATTAACCCTACACCGAGCGCGCGGTTCAATTTGTCAACCGGTTTTGTTCTTAGTCATTTACAGGCTTCCAATCACATGAACATGGTATTTAAAGGGGTTTTATGTTTTATTGTAACGTTATCCTATAAATTAAATAAAAAACGTTCATTACCCGTTAATACAGTATAAATGTTCTTAGCCGGCCCCGTGGTGTTGGGGTAGCGCGCCTGCCTCCCACCCGGAGGCCCTGAGTTCGATTCCCGGATCCGTCAGGTATTTTAGAAGCTGACGTGGGGGCTGGCTCTGCCTCGTGAGGACAATTGAGTAGCTGCCGGTCAGTGAGGCAGCGCCCAGGTCACGAAAATCCAAGATTAACGGCCGAGGGGACCAACGCGATGACCACGCGTCACCCCACTAGCCTATCTGTAGGCCAAATGGCTGGGCAGTGGTCGCTTGGTAGGCCGAGGCCCTCATGGGCTGTAGTACCAGGGGTTATTTATTTATTTATTATATAAATGTACTTAAGGTCACCACGTACTCTTACACGATGAAAAAGTCTATTATTGTGGCATCACTTTACTAAGTATTTTCTGGGTTTATGCTAAAGGTACAGCTATGATTCTTGTAACATATAAGAAGCGGTATATTTTGAGCTGATGTTGACCATGTAGTGCTCCTTTGCTTTCGTAGGATGTGTGAAATGAAAACAAATTTGGACAGATACATTTTCAAAAAAATGTTGTATAAGTTGCTTCAGGTACACATTTCTCAGTTGTTTTTGAATCTAATACTCTCAAATTTTGTTCACACACTTGGAATGGATCATGACAGATGAGTAACCACTTTGTTTCATTATTATTGGGATAGAATGCAAGAAAAAAAAACGATCTCTTTCTTTTTAAATTTATTAAAAAATATGTATCAATTTTTCTCTTCCCAATCCATGCCTACTATGTTTTGGAAGTGAACATAGGTTAACATTCAAGTACTCCATTAGGCAAATTAATGTAAAAAAATTAGCCCTCTATCTTAAATGGTTTCCTAGTTATTGGTACCTAAACATGAAAAATTAGTATTAAAGGAAAGCAGCTGGCAAAGTTAAAAGTGTATTATTCAGAGAATGGGAGGCTAATTTTAAAAAACGAATTTAAGGTACTGGTAGACATCAAAACCCCAACAAACTATATATATTTGGATTCAGAAAAGAATGAAGAATTTTAAGGCGCTAAAATCAAAAATCGATTTTTTCATCATGCAAGAGTACGTGGTGTCCTTAACGGTCACGTATAAGTACAAACTTCCTTCCTTCCTTCATTATGGTGTTTGACGCATTTTTGAGTGTTGCCTTAGTGTCAGGAAATTTTAATTGAAATTACAGTGGTCTGCGAATCTTGTGAGTATTGACAGAGTGCTATGAAAGTTTTTGAAGTGACCTTTTCTTCTGCGCTTTAGAATGAAATTCGAAAAAGGTACATAAGCCTACATGTTTTCTTATCACGCATCTGTAGTAAGTATTGTAGGATTCGAAAACTGAGGCAAGCCCCGGCCTATTAAGATGGAGCATTTGTACTGTAAACAGGATCAAGGATTATTCAAGCAGTTGGATGTTCCAATTAAGTTATAGTTCGAGTAACTGGGGAGATAAATATGATACAAATTTGAGAAAATATTTTGGTAACTTAATCACATATTTCCACTTTTAAACACATACATAAATACATATTTCTGAAAAGTTAAGCACATAATTAAATATATATATTTCTGAAAAGTTAAGCACATAATTAAATACATATTTCTGAAAAGTTAAGTACATAATTAAATACATATTTCTGAAAAGTTAAGCACATAATTAAATACATATTTCTGAAAAGTTAAGCATATAATTAAATACATATTTCTGAAAAGTTAAGCACATAATTAAATAGACAAGACATTTATGAAAAGTTAAGCACATTATTAAATACATATTTCTGAAAAGTTAAGCACATAATTAAATACATATTTCTGAAAAGTTAAGCTCATAATTAAATACATATTTCTGAAAAGTTAAACACATAATTAAATACATATTTATGAAAAGTTAAGCATATAATTAAATACATATTTCTGAAAAGTTAAGCACATAATTAAATACATATTTCTGAAAAGTTAAGCATATAATTACATACATATTTCTGAAAAGTTAAGCACATAATTAAATACATATTTCTGAAAAGTTAAGCATATAATTATCCATTACAAGATATTTTTAAAGACATTTCTAGCCAAAATGAGATGAAGTTGCCTTTGTATGAACTTGCACGTGGGCAACTCAATTGTGACATTATTTCCCTTCAAAAGACGCTGTTTCCCTATGAAATTGGCGGACAAAACTTAGGGTCAATATCTTAATCCACTAGATTCAATTAAACTTCCGCCATTGTTAGTTTCAAAATCCGCTAAGTCGGTTTCAGCCAATCAGCACATAGAATTGCATTACCCAGGATTCCTTCATACTGCCATCAGCTGTATTGTGCTAAGTGTTTGTTAAATTTTAAATATGCATAATCATAATTCAGGTCTGGTTTACATTTCATACATAATTTGGATGGTTCACGTTCACATGCTTTCCTTCTTCCCTTGTTTTTATTCTTACGATTAGAACTTCTTTTCTTACCTTCAAAAACGTCCATATGTATATTTCATTTTCAAATCCAGTCACTCCTAATTAATCTTAAGAATTGTGTTACTTTCCATTAAGGGACAATCCTCTAATTTGTTGGAATGCATCGTTTGATAACAAAGTAATTAATAAACGAAATGTTCATATTCCAAGAATGTTTTATCAGAATATCATGTTAACAGTTTTTCAGAGCTTTCCACATTTTCCCACAAATTTTGTTTTGTGGACTTGGTGGGTTTTGATTCTAAGTGCCTCATAACGTTGTCCTGCCCGAATATATAGAGCGGGTTCAGCAAACATATTTGAATTTTCGATGAACTATACACTGTACTAAGTGACATTTTACATTGATTTTTAAAGAAAAACCTCAAATCATTTCCATGGAAGCACGTCAAATACCATTAATTCGATATCACCGCCACCTATGGTTCAAAAATATAACTATGAATTATTCTCAGAAAGTCGGTTGGTTTGCTGGTTCCTTAGTTTAGGAGCTGCGACAACGCGGTCATGTAGCTCCGTGTACTTTGTGTGTGTGTAGAATCCGTCTGATAACCGGTGTTAATTGTGATGGCTGTATTAGTGTGTGTTATCTGTTTTTATGTTTGACCCTGACTATTATATGTCAGAAAACTGTACTATAATGAGGCTCATTATAACACTATTTTTCAATATGAAACAGTTTCTCCCACCAATCAGAGCTCAAGAAACAGTTGTTTGACCAATTAGATAATTATATGCGCCGAGTTCCACGGCCTTCTAATTTAAATTTCACTGCCTGGCCTAGTGTCATAGTAGGTAATCGAGGAGGCCATGGTCAAATACAAGGCATTCCCTGCGTCTCATGCGCTCTGTTCACTACATAAAACTGGCGAAATCTCGACAGATATTTATGAATATTTATGTTCGAGCATAAAATAGTTATAATAATTATCGTCGAACATAAACAGTCGTATGCAACTCGCCTATAATGGTAATTAAGACACTCGTATGGTATTTATAAAACTCGCATACGCTCGTTTTATAAACATACTCGTGACTTAATTATTGCCATTATAGGCTCATTGCATAATGTACTGTACTATTATTCAAGTAAGGACTGCAGACAATAATTTTAAGTACTTCCTACTTTTGATGACAAATGCTACCGTCTACGACACCTGGCTTGCGGACTTGGCAACTAGATAACATAGCAGTCAGCACCTGGCGGCGAACGTTGGAACTAAGGGAGAGTTATCAATTCCAACCTACACATTTTGGCTTCACACAAGTGTAGTTAGAAGAAGATTCGTTTTATTGCCAAAAATCTATGACATGGAACCGGCGGCTTTACTTCCCTTCCAAAGGAAGGCAAACTGAGGGATTTTAACGCTCTTAGAAAATCCGACGACTTCGGCCGGGTTTGAATCTGTGACCTTGTGCATAGAAGGTCAGTATGTTACCAACTACTCCACCGAAGCCACCTTGTCAGAAGGTCAATTATTCATGAACTTCTCAGAAGGAACCACTGCCAAGGGAACAGGCCTGGGAGAATTAGTAGGGAAAGAAGACCCTGACAGAAAATAATCAAAACCTTTCTTGAAGCTGATCGCAACGCCACATACCGGGTTCAATAGTGAATGTAAACCATACAGGGACCCTCTCAAACAAACTTACATATTGTTTATTTTTGAAGAGCCGTTATTCAAATGACAAAACAATGCCAAGCTACGTTGCAAGTGATTTGTGCATGTTTTGAATCCTACGTCAAATACCAAGAATTCGACATCACTGCCATCTATGGTACAAAAACATAACTATTAATTATTCTCAGAAAGTCAATTATTCATGAACTTTTCAGAAGAAACCACTGCTAAGGGAACGGTCTTGGGAGAATTAGTGGGTGAAGAAGGCCCTATTGAGCTGAGACTTTAGTTTTCACTAAGTCTAGCGGTTTCCATGACGCCAGTTTTTGTTTTCTTGACTCTATCTTGTGGTTCTAAAAGTGTGTTATCCAACATGTTGGTCACTATGCCACCTATCGGGTCCAATTGAGAATCTGAACCATACAGAAAAAAGAGCTTAGTGACAAACACACGTAGGCCTACAAAAGAATCTCCACTTAGTATAAAACGAAGTCTACGATTCTTGGATGTCACGGGTAATCTCGAGAATCACTGGACGGATTTGGATGCGGTTTCACCATTCTGTAAAGGATATCCCGAGGAAGGTTTCTGTAGAAAATTATTTATTTATGATCAAAGGAAGCCAAGCAGTAACGATGCCAGTGAAAACATCGAAAAAAAACTGGCGTCCATGCGCTTTTTAAGCTTACGCTGGACAAACCGTTAAAATATCAATATACTATGAGTGTAAGAATTGTTCAGCATGAAAATTTCCACAAAAAAGTCCGGGAGAGCATATCTCTATCTTCAATACATCACCCACTATAAGTGTTTTTACGTTTTCATTTCTTCCAACAATCCCCATTCAATTACTGAGGTGACAGTTCATGAGCTAGCTAGGGGCGAGCCTATCACCCCAGTTATAGCCTAGCTAACGAGTGAGCCTATTACCCCCAGATACAGCTAGCAGCAAACTGTCGAGTCGTGTTGAGTTAAAACTTCAGAGAAGAGTGGTTGTGTTTGAAGTTTGCCTGGAAGTGCAACTCGGCTTTTCTTCATTTCGCCTCTGAACTTTTCGTTCCGCAAAATACACAGTCAAGTTAAGATTGGACGGAAGGGAATTTGTGTTTCATGCACCTCGTCAGTCTTAAATAACGTCTGACAAGAATTCGTTGCACATGCATCTCCATGTTAAAATATAAATAATAGTCCATTCAGTGACTTTAATCCATCATGTCAAGACGTAAAACGGATATTGGTCGTAGTTCATTGACATCGCAATAAAAAAAAAAGCGCTTATCACATAATGCATTCATAACTGTTCCCGGGCGAGGCTGGGGCGTGTTGCTAGTTAAAAGATACAAGTACATACACTACTACTACAGCCACATAAATAGCACAGCTTATCAGACAAATTCTATATATTAACACATCTAAGTACACGGGGCTAAATGACCACGATGTACAAGCTGCTCAAAGCAAGTAATAGGGAATGGGGAATTAACTCATCATTCCTAGGCACTTTGAACTATGTCTCTATCTGTTGGCGATTAGTACAACTATTATAAGTATACTTCTGTTACATCTAGCGCTGCCACTCTGCAAACCGGTAAACCACCAGTGAGATGTTCTTTTGATCCCTTGTCAGCCTCACAGATTACCTACTGGTCAGCCTATTGTCCTTTACGGTCATAGGGGGGTAATGTAGGTCTGACTAGTAGATGGCGCTGTATTCAGCATGTTCGAAACTTCTTCTATCAAACAGAATGGGCATTTGAAAACTATGTCAATGCGAGTTTATTTCATTAATAATACTTTTTTTGCAGCCAAATAGCCATGAAAATAAAGTATAAACACGTACACTAAAATTGCACTCTGGCACTTTGAGTTGCATGGTCTTTGATTGGTTTTGTCCTTTTCCTACAGAGTGGTAGCGATCACATGCTTCTCCACATAGTTGGCATACACACGTTACTGTAGGTGACGCTAACGCAAATAAAGTGGTAATAATAATAATAATAATATCGTATGGCCTCGGTGGCCGGGTGCAAGCTTTGTTATTTGACACCAAGAGGGTAGCTTGCATGCCGGATTTTGTTGTTTCTTGAAGCACTATGAAAGTCAAGGAGGTTAGATATCTAAACTCCTTGAACACTATAGCGCTTTCTAGTAGAGAGATGAGGAACTTTGTGTTGGCGGAAACTCCCGAGATTAATTTTTCCTCTATAATCACGCCATACTGAACTCAAATGGGTTCTTTGAGATGCCAACATCGTATGAGATGCCTGTCGTATTTTTTTCCGCCTTTCAAAAATCACTTAACACGGCCGGAAGTGAACCTGCAAGCTTGAGGTTAGTAGACCGACACGCTAACCACTCACTCACCGTGGCAAGCAATAAGGTGGTGAAAACCATGGACCGCCAGACGTGTATGCACATGCCTCAACTTAAAGTTCGCTTTTGTCCACCTCCGGTCGATAATGGCTCCGGTTCCAATGCGAGATTATTTCTGTTATAGTCCGCGTCATCTTAAACTATTCCTGGCGGAGGCCTGGGTTCGATTCTCGACTCTGCCAAGAAAATTCAATTCTGGTCTGAGGGCTGGAACGTGGGAAATTCAGCTTCGTGAGACAAACATGTTCAACCTCAGCTGCCTTGAAAGTGGTTTTCCGTGGCTTTACACTTCTAGCAAATACCGAGATGGTACCTAACTTAAGGTCACTGCCGCCTCCTTCCCAAACCTCAACTCAATTACAAATACACACAGTACTACTACAATAACACCGTTTATCAGATAAATTATGTATAGGTCTACACCAAAGTACACGGGACTAAATGATCACGATGTCCAAACCGTTCAAATGAGACAACAGGATTTTTGATGTGTAACATCTTTCCGCTCGGTTGCTGGATAGTTTTGTGGGAGTAATTTTGAAAATTGGGGACGGAAGTGAATCGGGCGGAAGTGGATCGAACGGAAGTGGATCGGACGGAAGTGAAGACGCACTGCCAGAATAATGGGACGGAAGTGAATCGGGCGGAGGTGGATCGAACGGAAGTGGATCGGACGGAAGTGAAGACGGACTGCCAGCTGGATGTACAATTGAAAATGTGTGTATTGGAAACAAGGCAGTGTGTGCTCTGTAGCGCGAGAATGTTATGATAATACAGTAGGCAGTGCATTTAGCAGGCACTGGTTTGACGAGCACATTGGCAAATGTTTCACCGAATTTCATTTGTCATTGAGCAGTTTATGAAGCTTCACGTTCAAGGTTGAATATCACATGGGGTAGGACAAAGACGACAAATGACATTTAAGTAAGCGGCATTATTGTCAAGCTGTGGGTGAGTAGTCAGATATTAAATGCTTAACAGAATGTTGTTATATGAGTGGAATAAAAGCTGAGACTAGGTCATGTCATGATTGTTGGAAGCCATGTTTTGATTGTTTACGACGAACTGTATGAGAGCCTTGAGAATAATGAATGTTATAGTTACTGAGGAATGTGTCCGTTAATCTCACGATGATGATCCACGGTATCTCCCTTTTACGTGGAATGCGAACCACAGGACATGGCATTTCAATTCGAAAATCTCACATGTATTGACCGGGACTCAAACCCGGTCTACCTTGGTGAGAGACCAACAGCTTGACCGCTGCGCCACAAATGTGACAGTAGCATATCTCCAATTCAATCTATACATTCATCATAGTACCAGTATGAAAATGGAGTGTAAATTAACATTTTAAGAATGTCCAAGCTGTGTTGTATACGAGTAGGATAACATGTCAGATGTTACACATCATATGCGACTACTGTAAGGCTCGTATCTTTTTTTTTTATATCATTTATCCTCCAAGTACGGCTTGATCCTCGGACTCTGTGGGGGATCATTTATCTACCGTCACAAGGACAGTGTCCTGGAGCAGGATGGTGACAGGCCGATTGCCCAGGCGACCGCTAACTTGGGTCCAATTAAGGAAGGGCCAGGGAAGGGATTATGGATGAAAGTTGCCCATGGACTTGATGAAAGGAACCGTCCTGGCATTTGCCTGATGGTGAACAAGGAAAACCGCGAAATCCATTTTCAGGACGGTCGAGTTGGGATTCGAACCTACGCTTTGCTAATGCCAGCGAGACTCAAGCTTTAGCGCTCTCTGCCAGCGTGCTCGATAATAATATAGTAATAATAATAATACTAATAATACTAATAATAATAATAATAACAATAATAATAAATCAACGAAGTAGCCTACCCTGATCCAGGTTTTAAGAGAATTTGGTTTAAATAATAAGACGAGAGCAATCATTCACCAATCCCTGTTGGATTCAGTTTCTAAAGTGAAATTCAGGGGAGAGATTTCTGAATCCTTCGCAATACGGACAGGGGTGAGAAAGGGAGATGGGCTGCCGCCTCTGTTATTCAACTGTCTTCTTGAGAAAGTTATTCGAGAATGGCGTAAAGAATTGCGTAAGGATGGTGTAGAGAATGGGGCAGACTAGGTTGCAAGAATAAAAACCTGACAATCGGCTGTTTAGCTTTCGCAGTTGATGTTGCAATTTTCTCTAATTCTCTTGACACGGCCACACAACAAATCAATCAATTACAGGTGCAAGCAGCAAAGGCAGGTCTTCAGATTTCGTTTCAGAAAATGCAGTTTATAACGAACATCAAATCAGAACCCAGAGAACTTATGGTGAATGGAGGACAAATAACACAGGTAGAGAAATTCAAATACCTGGGTGAATGGATTGAGCCCATCATTCGTGAAAAGGAAGCTTTCGTGGCACGGATTAACAAAATGGAAATGGCTTACCATTTAACCAAAGACATTTACAAAACACGATCAATGTCCTTCAAGGCCAAACTGAGGCATTGCGTTACCGTTATTCGCCTGGAGGCGTTATATGCATCAGAATGCCTGGCGATGAATAAGAAAGGCCTGGCAGAACAACTCGAAACCAAAGAGAGGAAGATTCTGAGAAAGATCTTGGGCCCGGTCAAGGAACGAGGAGAGTATAGAAGACGACACAACGATGAACTTTATCTACACGTGGAGACAATAACGGACACCATTCGCAAAAGAAGACTCTCCTTTATGGCCATTTAACACGAATGAACTCTGGAAGATTGTCCAATCGAATCTGTGCCTACTATGTGGGAAAGAAAATCAAAGGGATCTGGTTTACAGAGGTGGAAGAAGACCTACAAGAACTGGGGATATCACATGAGGACATCTTGGTACGTGACTCTTTGAGAAAAACTTGGGGAAATACAGAGTTTTCAGCCGAAACCCATATTGAAAACCGGTCAGAAGTGGACCGAAGAACGAAAAGATGCTCACCGAAGAAGAATGCGCAAACACTGGGCCAATGTGAAAGAACGAGGGAGAAGGCAGTTGAAATTACGCGGTCCATAGAAGACCAAACGATTATAATAATAATAATAATAATAATAATAATAATAATAATAATAATAATAATAATAATAGAGGCTAAAGAAAGGAAGACTTTGAGGAAAATCCAGGGTCCCATCAAAGGAAACCTGCATAACAGAGAGTACAGAAGGCGTCACAATCACGAATTATACAAGCACGTGGAGAAGAAAAAGAAGGATTGCCTTTTATAGCCACGTGACACGAATGAGCCCAGGCAGGATATCAAAACGGATATTGACGTACTTTCAAGATAAGAAAACCAAAGGGGCATGGTTCACGGAAGTTGAGAAATATCTACGTGAAATGAAAATTTTCCCTAAAGATATCCAGGAGCGTGTTCCACTTCAGGAAAAACTTCGTACGCACAAAGGTTTCCAGGAAAAGCCGAAGCTGAAGACATGGACTGCGTGGTCTCAAGGGAGAAAAGAACAACACCGGATTAAACAAATAAATAAGTCGATAGACCCTGGCATCGCGTACAGCCCGCATAGCACTAGCGCTGGGCGGGTAGTCTGTACACATGGGGCGCACACAACCCATTATGCGAGAGTTCTCGCACGGGTCCGCTAGTAATAATAACAATAATTATAAACAAAGGTTGGAAATTACTGTCTTACCACAAGGAGAGTGAGGAAGGGTTATGTAATTCTTGAAGCTCGTGTTCTTCATCGATTGTCACGTGAATGAGCTGAGTGCATGTGCCAGCCTCATATGTGGTGGTCAAGTGGTACGGCCTAGCACCCGAGTTGCATGACCCACGGGTAATCAGCGTCACATGACTCAACTGCTTACATTATCTACAGTACTTGTTATAACTATTAATGTTCTCTGGGAAAACAAGTTGTCATTTTAATTAGGTTGTTTGTTATTTTTTAAGACACATTAATCATCAGCCCCGTCTGCTCCAGTGAGTATTAAATTTGTCTGATAACCTGTGATTCTGTAATGACTATATTGGGCTGTGTGTGGCTGAAATTAATAGGAATGAGGGATCTCTGGGATTTGAAGCATTTCCCATGAAAGAAGTTGAATAAAACCGGCGAAAACTATATACAATAGAACCTCATTAAGTTGGAGTAGGCCTAATTGGGGTTAATTAAGGTATTCATAAATGATTTAAGGAAATTTCTATAATTCAACTTAAATAAGTAAAACAAAAATGTCCTTTACATTCAACTTACAAGGTAAAGCTTCTGCTAATTTTATAAGTAAAACAAAAATGACCTTTACATTCAACTTACAAGGTAAGGCTTCTGCTAATCATTATCGCCTTCCATCAGCGCTACCAGAAAGCCGCGTAGAGAGTAAAATGAGTCTTTTTTATTATTATTTGTTAAGTGATTACACAATCATTTCATTTACACCCCGCCCCCTCTCACATCATCAACGCAATCATAAGCTTCAACACCTCTACCCCCTTTTGTGTTTTCGTAGTATGAGGACGACCCCCTACCCCCATCACTAATACAGTTCTGCGTAAGTGAGGACTTATGATTCAACATTCACATTTTCATGGATTTTGATTACTATTTTTTTAATATAATGACTGTTGACTCTAATAAATTATAATAATAATATTCATAATGTAGAATTTTGGGCTATGCCGTGTTTATTATATTAAAATTCGACGCGTTTCGAAAGAAACCATGCCTTTCTTCGTCAGGAATAATCTGTCTAAATGACAATATAATAATAATATTTGTAATAATTTTATATATTTGCAAACCAATTTTACTACCTTATATTACAAACAGTCTGCCGAATAAAATAAATAAATAAATACATAAATAAATAAGTAAATAAGACGGCACAACCACGAACTCTTCGCACGTGTGAAAAAAAACCTGATGTGATGAGGAAAATAAGAATTTCATTTTATGACCCCATGACAGGAATGAGCTCTGTGAGATTGACAAACAGGATCTTTACCTACTTCCTAGAGAAGAAAACCAAGGGGGCTTGGTTCACTGACGTAGGCAGATATTTACAAGAATTTGGGATTTCATGTGACAATGAGGAAGAGCGTGTGTCACTTGAGATGAAACTAAAACTCACCGGAGTTTCCAAGAAAAACCTAAGCTTGAAACAGACATGAAGTGGACGGAAGAAACGAGGCAACAACGTCTAGAATTCATGCGACAGGACTGGGAGAATATTAAAGCTCGACGCAGAAACCAGTTGAAATGACGTGGTCCTTAGTTGGCCAAAACTCGACAAGAAGAATAAATATATAAGAAAAAGGAAAGAAGGATACTTAGAAAAAAAAATATTGGGACCATTAAAAACAGAAAGTGGAGAGTTCAGATACAGAAGAAATGACGACATCCACAAAAATAAAGCAATTGAAAAAAATATGCGATACGATCAGGAAAAGGAAGGGTAATTTCTTCGGACACGTAATGAGGATGAATAACACCAGACTCACAAAACAAATTTTCAGTCATGTATACAAAAGCCGGTGGCCGGACATAATTACCAATCAACAACCGATTAGCATCCAGATCAAGGAGAGGAAATGGCGCTGGATTGGTCACACACTGAGAGAGCGGCGCTAGACTGGAATCCTCAAGGCGCCAGGAAGCGAGGTCGACCTAAGAAGACCTGGAAGAGGACGATCGAAAATGAAATTGCAGAGGTGGACAAGAACTGGAGTCAAGTGAAGAGAATGGCCATGAACCGTACTGCGTGGAGAAATTTCGCCAAGGCCCTATGCTGCGGAAGGAGCGGCAGGAATTAAGTGTAAGTAAGTGTAATGCAAAAGGAAGAATGGCAATCAGTAGGTACAAAGTATAAAACGGAATATGGAAGAGATGGAAGTAACAACACATATTATTCAGGACAGACCACTTTTCAGAAATATGATCAAAATTTCAAGGGTTTCCAGGAGAAAGAAAAGAAGAAGCAGGTTAACATCTGGACGGAAGAGAGAAGAGGAGACAAAGTGAAGTAATGAAGAACTATTGGAAGGCAAGAAAAGATAAAGAAAATAAGAGACAGTGAATGCAATGGGTTATGTTACGCGGTCCAGAGATGGCCAAAATCGAGGAAGGAAGAGGAGTAAATAAATAAACAAATGTATTTGTCTTATAACCTGTGTTATTGTGGTGTCTGTATTAGTGGAAAGTTAACGTTGAGTCTAATGATTTACACACCTCTAGATAGCCAACTGATGTTGAAGATCAAACTTTTTTTTTTTTTTTTTTGCGAGCTTGTCCTCACCCTTCCTCGATCAACTTGATTACGGTCCATTGGCCATGGCTAATATCGAGTACTGTACGATTGCTCATAGTATCGGGTTAAGGGTCATACAAATAAATAACAATAGATAATAATTTTTCCAGTATTTTACCCTTTTCACACGTTGACAGGGTAAAGCAATATGCTCGCGTTAAGCCAAGCCATCTGGAACGACCCTGCTATTGTTATCCCAATAGCCTTCGGTCAGAGCTAACCCTTATTTTTTATTGTGTCATTATAACCCTTTGTGAATCTCACTCACAGATGCCGTAAGCCTCTTAAGAGCTGGGCGGGTGGGACACAGCCTACATATTGGATGACGTGCTCTCCAATTGGGTGCAAATGTCATCACTTTCAATGGAAAGCTGCGGTTGGAGAATGGCTTCGTACAGTGACAACACAGCACAGTTGAAAAATTTGACAAAATGCATCAACCTCTGATTTAGCTTTAAGCTGATAAAATCAAAAATTTGCTTTATCGTCTGATTTAGCATTATTTTGCATTAAGCTGATAAAATAGTTGGTTGGTTGGTTCCTTAGTTTAGGGGCTGCGACAACGCGGTCATGTAACCCCGTGTACTTTGGGTGTGTGCAGAATCTGTCTGATAACCGGTGTTAATTGTGATGACTGTATTAGTGTGTGTGATATGTTTTTAATTCAAGAACGGACTGCAGACAGTAATTTCAAGTAGTTCCTACTTTTGCTACCAAATGCTACCGTCTACGACACCTAGCTTGCGGACTTGCCTACCAGATGGCATCGCAGTCAACACCTGGCGGCGAACGTTGGAACTAATAGAGCGTTATCAATTCTAACCTGCAAATTTAGCTTCCACAACTGTAATTAGTGGAAGGTTCTTTTGCATGCCATAAATTTATGACATGGGACCGCCGGCGTTACTAGCCCTCCAAAGGAGGGCATACTGAGGGATTTTCAACGCTCTTAAAAATAAGCTGATAAAATGAAAAATGCATTATCATCTGATATATCGTTATTTTGCGTTAAGCTGATAAAAACAAAAATTTGCTTCATCGTCTGATGTAGCGTTATTTTGCATTAAGCTGATGAAATCAAACATTTGCTATATCGTCTGATTTAGCGTTATTTTGCATTAAGCTGATAGAATAAAACATTTGCTTTATCGTCTAATTTAGCGCTATTTTGCATTAAGCCGATAAAATAAAACATTTGCTTTATCGGCTGATTTAGCGTTATTTTGCATTAAGCTGATGAAATCAAACATTTGCTATATCGGCTGATTTAGCACTATTTTGCATTAAGCTGATAAAATAAAACATTTGCTTTATCGTCTGATTTAGCGTTATTTTGCATTAAGCGGATAAAATAAAACATTTGCTTTATCGTCTGATTTAGCGTTATTTTGCTTTAAGCTGATAAAATAAAACATTTGCTTTATCGTCTGATTTAGCGTTATTTTGCATTAAGCTGATAAAATAAAACATTTACTTTATTGTCTGAATTAGCGTTATTTTGCTTTAAGCAGATAAAATAAAACATTTGCTTTATCATCTAATTTAGCGTTATTTTTTATTAAACTGATAAAATTAAAAATTTGCTTTATCGTCTTAATTGGCACTATTTTTTATTAAGCTGATATGTACAAAAATATGCTTTATCTTCTGATTTAGCGTTATATTGCATTAAGCTGGGTGGTCAAATCAAAATTTTGCTTTATCGTCTGAATTAGCATTATTTTGCGAATTCCGGTTATTTATGCTTACCTAGGCAGAAACAGCTTCCAAAGCATTTTGGAGTAATTTGACAGCAGGTGATTTTATCGCAAATACTAAATAAGCATCACTCATACACCGAAGAAGCGAAAGTACAGTTCCACGGCAAGTGTGTTTAGACCGCACCTTATTGGGAACAATGGCAATAATATAAACACTGTCACTGCTAAGAAGTTGCTCCATCGCTCGTGAATGATGACCCAATGTAAGGAGGACCGGACCACTCCTCGGTGATGACCAACACATCAGGGGTCTAGGGTCAGAGTTCATCCAGCCACTACACTGATCCCACGCACTGGGACCATGTTTCCGGCAGATAGTCTGCTTATCACACCATCTGCTGGAGACACATATACACATAGGTGTGAACACAGCATGTCAGATAGTATGAAGATTAAGTCAACAAGCAGTGGACAGTTCTGCTGGTGAAGGAATGGAATGTGACTGTCAAGAAGTAAAGGTAGTGTAACTCCGTTGGGCCATATGGAGCAATGGAAGGTAGGAGCTTCCACTTGTTTGAAACCTGGGCAACACAGTATAGTTCACCACTTCCTTAACCCTCTATCACAAGGAAAATGTATGAGTGAGTATATCATCAAAGGTGCTAATGGCTGAATCTTCCAACCTTGTTTTAACGTTTTTGTGGTAAACTTAGTGTTAATTTTTCTGAAAGCCAAATATATTTCCTGGATCTCCTATATACTCTGGACGAAACAAAAGCGAAAGGGAACTAAAGAAAAGAAATATTTGGCTGAACAAAAAAACATCTAAGAAACAAAAGCAGATACTAATGTAAGACACAAAAACTAAAACTATAACAACAAACTAAAATTTAAACAACAACCTAAAACTAAAACATAAACTTCAACTTAAACACAAACTTAAACTTAAATTTAAGCTCTAACTTAAACGTAAACTTCAACTTCAACTTTAACTTCAACTTAAACTTCCACTTAAACTTAAACATAAACTTAAACATAAATGTAAACTTAAACTTAAAAACTTAAACTTATACTTAAACTTAAAACTAAAACATGCCACAAAGAAGACAGAACCAGCGCTGCGACGAGATCAATAAATGATATCAATTGGCCAACTTCCTCTAGAAACAGTCCTACGACTATTCGAACTCAAAGTAGAATCAGCTGCAACTTACGGGTTGGAAAACCTTTCGACATACAGTATCTGAAAAAGACAAACCTCAAATGGATAGAGAAACCGAAGGCTACATACTTGTAGCCTAATTCAGTAGAATATGGGAAGTAAGCTAAGTAGCTGTGGCCTAAAGTTATGTACCATCCCGGCGTAGTGGCGTAGTCAGTAGCATACTGAACTGCTATGCGCAAGATGACGGGTTCAAACCTGGACGAAGTCGTCGGATTTTTAAGAGCGTTAAAATCCTTCAATACGGTATGCCTTCCTTCGGAGGGGAAGGAAAGCCGGTAGGCCCATATCATAGATTTATGGCATGTAAAAGAAACTACTGTACCACTACAATTGGTAATGTGTAGCCAAATCTGTAGGTTATATTTCATTAAAATCGCTCTATTAAATTCCAAAGATCGCTGCTAAGTGTCAGTGACAGTGGCATCTGGTAGCCAAAGTTGGAACTACTTGAAATTAAACTTGCTCATTCATCTTCATTCATTTCATCTTTTCTACACGCGAAGGTAATTGCAGCTCACTCCATGGGTGTCCACATTGAATTGGTAGTGTGTAGTCAAAAATTGTAGGTTTTGATTGGTTAGAAACGCTCTACCAAGTTCCAACGTTCGCCACTAGGTGTAAGTGATAGCCAAAGTAGGAAATACTTGAATTTGAACTTGTTGGGGAGCCTACGGGCGTTCAATTAGAATTGCCTGGCATGGCCATTGGCTGCAATTCATATGCTGTATAATAATATAATTTATGTTACAGGCAATGAGCCTCCGTGGCTTAGGCGGCAGCACGCCGGCTTCTCACCGCTGGGTCCGTGGTTCAAATCCCGGTCACTCCATGTGAGATCTGTGCTGGACAAAACGGAGGCAGACAGGTTTTTCTCCGGGTACTCCGGTTTTCCCTGTCAAAATTTCATTCCAGCAACACTCTCCACTATCATTTCATTTCATCTGTCATTCATTTAATCATTGCCCCAGAGGAGTGCGTCAGGCCTCGGCAGCCGGCACAGTTCATATCCTCGTCGCTAGATGGGGGCTTCATTCATTCCATTCCTGACCCGGTCGGAGACTGGAAGCAGGCTGTGGATTTTCATTTTCATGTTACAGGCAATATAGAGTCGTAATACAGGGTGGTAAAAATGTATCCATATTTCCGAGGTCAAAGTATGCATCAAATAAAGCCCAAGGGTGGGGAGTAAAGCGTTAGATGTAACTACGTTACTAGTGACAATTGATTTTTGTAATAATTTGTTCTTTTTATTACCAGGGAAGTGGAAAATCTTACATGAGAAGGTTCCGCACTCCTCAAGTATGTGGGATTCTTACCCACTAAAAACCACACCCTATCCTCTTGACAAAATCCATCCCAGGACCACATTCGTATTTCTTCAGGATGGAGACATTTTCTTTGCTTCACAAGCACCTTCTTACTTTTCAATTCATGCTCAGACTTAATCAACTAAATCGTGCAAGTCCCCATCCACTTCTTCTGACGAAGGATCACCTCAACGAAGAAAGCGACCGTTTTCCAGCTGAGCTGGTTCCTCAGCATAATTCCAACTATAATTATTATCCGGTGTTATTGGACCAACCTCAGCTTCAAGTCGTTGTTTTTCCGCTGCCCAACGAGCGCACACGAAGAACGTATGATATACGTCATCTTGTTCGTTCTCGCAGTAAATACAAACTGGACTCCTAACTTTGGCCATACGATGAAGGTAACACCGAAATGGGGGTAACAACCCAGCCGAAGACGTCGGATTTTTAAGAGCGTTAAATATCCTTCAGTATGCCTTCCTTCGGAGGGGAAGTAAAGCCGGCGGTCCCATATCAGAGATTTATGGCATGATAAAGAACCTTCCACTAATTACACTTGTGTGAAGCTAAATTATAGGTTAGATTTGACGGCCGCTCTTAGGTTCTAACGTTCGTCGCCAGGAGCCAACTGCGGTGGCATCTAGTAACCAAGTTCAGAACTAGTTCGTTGTTGACGGTGGCGTTTGGTAGCAAAAGTTGGAACTACTTGAAAATCCGATGGCTGCAGTCCTTACTTGAATTAAAAACAGATAACACACACTAATTCAGTCATCACAATTAACACCGGTTATCAGACAGATTCTACACACACCCAAAGTACACGGGGCTACATGACCGCGTTGTCGCAGGCCCTAAACTGAGGAACCAACCAACCAGACTAATAAGCGATGATCAATTAATCGATAGTCGATTAATAATCGATTAATCGAATAACTTTAATTTAATCGACTAACCAAAAAATTGATTAATCGACATACCGAAGAATCGACTAATTGATGTGTAGACACGAGATAAGAAAAAATGTTTAAATGAGAGGTCATCACTTAATTGCAGTTATGCTTGCCACGGTGGGTGAGTGGTTAACGTTTCGGTCTACTAACCCCAAGATCGCAGGTTCGCTCCTGGGCGTGTTAAGTGATTTTTGAAAGGCACAAAATTACGATACGCATGTCATACGATGTTTGCATGTAAAAGAACCCATTTGAGTTCAGTAGGCCGTGTTCATAATGGCAAAATAAATCTCGGAATTTTCCGCCAACACGAAGTTCCTCCATTCTCTACTAGAAAGAGCTATAGTGTTCAAGGAGCTTAGATATCTAACCTCCCTGACTTTCATAGTGTTTCAAGGAACAACGAAATTCGACATGCAAGCTACCTTCTGGGAGTCAAATAATAAAGCTTGCACCCGGCACCCGAGGCCGTACGATATTATTATTATTATTATTATTATTATTATTATTATTATTATTATTATTATTATTATTATTATTATTATAATTTGAGTTATGCTAATTTTAGGAATGATGTATAGAAATCTATAAAAGTTACTTTTTGCCTAAATTTACAAAGTGTCCTTCCTTGTTCATGTCCGTAGTCGGTAACTCCTTCCGATTCAAGAGATTGAGTTTTTTGAAACATTCACCTTAGCGTATTATATCTATGCCCAAGATAGCGGGTTGAAACCCGGCCGAAGCCGTCGGATTTTTAAAGAGCGTTAAAAATCCCTCAGTATGCCTTCCTTCGGAGGGGAAGTAAAGCCGGCGGTCCCATGTCATAGATTTATGACATGTTAAAGAACCTTCCAATAATGCACCTGTGTGAAGCTAAATTGGATAGGTTAAGAATGTAAACAACGCTCTTAGTTTTCTACGTTCGTTGCCAAGAGCCGACTGCGGTGGCGTCTAGTACCTAAGTACTGAACTTGACCTAATAGTCGTTGACGGTGGCGCTTGGCAGCAAAGGTAGGAACTATTTGAAAAATTCTAAGTTACAGTCTCTACTTAAATTTAAAAACAGATACTATACCCTTCCAGGGCCTTCTAGGATGTTGAATCTTATCTCGGGCGCGGCTCGTTCGGTGGCTAATTAACACTTTACATCCTAGGAATTCGGAATTTTGGATCATGGGAACTTAAAACTATAAATCATATGCCAGGGGAACAAGGAAACAAAATTTATTCTTAGAAGACTACAAAACAGAAGAAACAATCCCTTAATAAAACGTAGAACCACAACAAAATAAACTGTGTCATCACTGTCCTTCTCTGCCATAAAGTCCACAGAGATGGTACGACCAGGGTACCTTAAATCTAATTAGTTCGGGCAAGCCTCAGCTTCCCCCTGATCAACACTGCAGGATCATGGAACTCCACAAAAAAATAAAATAAAAATCCAAATAAAATAAAATCCCAAAAATCAAAGTGGCGCGCTCTCACCCCAGGTGAGTTCAAATGGAACAACAAAGGACTAAATTAATGCCACAAGAAATAAATCATTACGTTAATCAGATCATAACACTAATACTCCAACGGAGCATCAAATCAACTGAATTTTACAAGCTGGAACCTCATTTTAACGCTCTTATATTGGAAAAGTGAATCGTACAGACGAGACCGTTCCGTTTGGCAAACAGACCTCCCTTCACGACCTCCGTTAGAGTCGTGTACGGTCAGCATGCAGTGCGGCCACACAAACACTACATTAAGCTACAACGTGCCTATCTCATTCACATACAACAGTTCCCGTGTGAAACATTTATCAAGACAATCATTAATACCGACTAGCGGCCACCCGGAGGGTACAAATCTGATACACTAGTAACGTGGGTCCACAAAATAAAATCAAAACACAACAAACCAGAATCCCAGAATTAACAATAAAATATGTAAACAAACCAGCCATTTTAACTTTGACCAATTAACCTCGGACAGACTCAAGGCCAAGCAAAGCACCCCGTGGCGAGGAGTGGCTACCAGCTTTCACCCCCTCCACAGCTGATGTATACTGACTGAAGCATGAGCTCACAATAGCCCAATTCAACAAGCCCCGCAGAATCATCACTTAGCACGCTGCCTACGGGCGTCAGATCGACCCCAGCATCACGGCCGTGATTTTACCTCGTGGGAATTACCCGTCCACGGAATTACCAAAAATACTTACGTGGTTCTGAACATCCACGACTTACCAATATGCATCAGTACATCCAGCCATACTCCAATTAAATTACCTCAAATCGCCGGGTTTGCCTGCCTTGTCCGTCACCAATCGAAGATTGCAACACAACCATTACCTGGTAGAACTTACCACAGTCGATCCACGAACCTGATTTACCACAAAATATTCAATATGCTCTGGTTTGCTTACGACCACTGTACAAACTCTCACCCCACCTTATCAACTGAAAAATGTATCTACAGTGACAGTAGCTGATGGCCAGATTTACCCTGAATGATAATCTCCCCAAACTACATTGAAAACCATGACCACACGATACATATTTACACGCACGTTGCAGCAACAAACACAACAACAAAAACACAACTAACATAAAGAAATTGAATATGTACACAGCCATTGCACTTATGCTGATCCGTACACCCCTAACTAAATTATGCAAGATAATTTGCTGTACTTATCACTATTCCTGGGTCCCAGACTGTCTCCATCATCGCGGCGTGCCCCAAGGTTTTGGGTTTACGCCCTCATTCCTCGCATGACGGATTCCATAGTTGAAGATCCTCCCACTGTTCCAATCTCGGCATCAGCTTCCTCTTGCTTCAGGTACCTCGTGGTAACGAAGAACACAGAAATACACAATTTTTTTAATGCGACAATCAAGAAAGTAACACGCACTCACTGTTCCGGACCGATAATCCTATCATTCTCCTAAATGCTACCATCTGAACTACTCGATTCATCCAGATCGTCCACCGTAGCTCCTATCGACACAACTTATATGTTTATCTAGCGCAATGGCTAGCCTATTTCTCAGCCACTAACAAAAACTCGCACTCGTATGCTATAGTATTTAGACATGATCTCAAAAAAAACCGCCACGCTATCTCAATTTACCATCTGACGTGAAAATTAACAGAGTCCAAATCACGAACTCGACTGACGTGGAGCGTCCGTGACAGAATCACAAAATTGACTGACTCCACTCTCCCATTTGGAGCTATTTAAGTTTTTGAGGCATAACCTGCCGTAGGAGGGGGAAATATGAGATTTATTTCCAAAAATAATAGCTCTGTCCCAAATTGACTTATATCACTGCACTCATCGCAATCTCAATGTCTCATTGGTGATATCCTTTCCAAGAATCAATCGTGGACTCCTTATCAAATAACCTCCGTAATCATCCCTCATCGTCTGCCAATTTACGCGCCAAACACGGCTTGGTGACGCTTATCCCCTCATTGGCTGATGCTGAAACGCCCCCATATCAGGCATTTTATACTGAATTAAATCAGCCTTACATCCAAATTGCATCAAATTACATTTCTGGGAGGCTGAGAGTCTCCCGCTTCCATACATGCAACTCTCATTGCTCTCCGGTCATTAATTCTTAAGTAGGTCACATTTGGGCGGCACCAAAACTTGGAGCTGTGACCTTGCCAAACTGCAATTTTCCCACACAAATTCCTGCGTTCAACGACCTGCCTGTCCTACCCTCGCTCGTCTTCTCATGGTACAATGTCCTCCCTCGGCACACCCTGGAAACCTGCCAAGTGCATTTATGACCACTCAACCCTCCTGCTATTCTTCGTACACGTCTCTGCACACATCCAATAAAAGTATTCGCCGCCTCTGTACTCTGCATCTGCTGTGCCGGTCTGCGTATAGAATTAATGTTGGAAATACAAACTTGAGACTAGATGGATATGCAATATGCCATAAGGTCTCATTACTCCCTCACAAGGTTAAAAATCAAGGTAAGCATTACATGATTTTTAGCACTCCACACGGCTGCTACGAGGTTCCTTTCCTCCGTCTCTACTTTGGACCCCCCTTCCTGGGTTGCTCTGAAATGACAGGGTGTCTCACTCCCTTCTCTAGCATGCCGGCCGGATTACGTCAGACCTCTGGCTCCTTTGGACTACCTGCGTGCGGTAGACAATGTCTCTCCCCTCTCTCTCCTTCTCCGAGCAATGTCCTCCACTTGCCTGAAGCAATCAGGTGCTTGTTGTAAACATCGGCCCGTGTTTACATCTGAGGACCGCCCCATGTCCTGTCCTATTCTTCCAGAGTTTTGCTATTAATTTAACTCTATGATCTCGGCATGGTTTGCTGCTGCGGCCCTGGGCTCATCGTATGGTTCCAGTGGATAATAAATCTTTAAATTAGAAATGTTGTAGATGGGAGTGTTTCCAGTACTGATCTCTTCCAATTTGTATGCGTTGTTTCCCAAATTTCGAATTATGCGGAACGGGCCCGAGTAAGGTGGTATGAATTTATGGAACACCTTCGCTGCTGGATCAGATACAGGTTGGCGCTTAACAAGGACCAACTCGCCCAGTTCCAGTGCACGGTGAAACCGCTTTCCTCGTACCCGGCGCAATCTCCGGTCTGCTTGCTTTCTAAGGTACACAGCTGTCCTTTCCACTCTCAGGGCTGGGGCTGGTCTAGGATCCATGGGACAGTTTATTACTCTTTCCCATGATCTCATTGGATATTCGTTCAAGTGTAGAACGCTCGGTATTTGACCGGTCGATTCATGTCGTGTGGAATTTATGCAGATCTCTATTTTCTTCAGGGCGTCCACCCACTTGTAATGCGCGTCGGGGATGAAGATTTTACAGAATTTAGATACTTCACGAAAAATTCTTTCCGAGGGGTTCGACTGGGGATAACGGACACTACTTAATACATGCTTAATACCTAGCTCCGCTAATCCTCTCTTGAATTCGGCGCTGGTAAAGTAGCTACCGTGGTCCGACAATATGAACTCTGGTTTCCCCATCCTAGGTATGACTTTATTCCTTAGTTGATTGAGCAGCTGTTTTGAATTTGTTTTCTGGACGGCGCAAAGTACCACGTACTTGGAAAAGACGTCCACACAGGCCAAAAGGTGCCGGCATCCTCTTCTCCCCTTAGGTAACGCGCCATAACAGTCAATGGCCACGAGCTCCAATGGTTTTTGTGGCAACAAAGGTCTCGGGTACTGTTTCATCAAGAAATTATTAGGCTTGACCCTCTGGCACGTATCGCACGTCTTTAACACTTCGCATATTGTGTTCCTCATTTTCGGCCACGTGAATGCCTCGCATAGTGTCGCTTCCGTTTTGTCTGTCCCGGCATGCCCTAAAGTATAGTGCGCATGCCACACTAGCTTTCGCTGGAGAGAGGCAGGAACCAATATCCTCATCATGGTATGGTCCTGGTCCACAAATCTATGCAAGAGACCATTGAAATAATTGTAACTATTAGCTCGAGCTTCCGCCTCACGGTATTCCGGGCTTCCGGGTACCAGTTCCCTCTTGAAATATCTGATAATCATTCCCATCCACGGTTCCTTCTCCTGCTCCGCCTGAATGTTGCTTAACTCCCGCAGGAAATCCTGGTCTTGCTGCGTGAGCTCAATCTGATGGACCCTTGCTTCCACGGTGCTTCCGCCTTCTTCCGGGTTCCGGCTTAGAATATCCGGGATCACGTTTAATTTTCCAGGGCAAAATTCCATCTGTAGGTCAAATTGCTGCGCATAAATTGACCATCTATTCAGCCTCTCTGAAAGCATAGCCGACTTAAACAAAAACGTCAATGCCTTATGGTCAGTTCTAATTATTATGGGAAAGCCATAGATAATCTTCCTCCAGTGTTCGAGGGCATGAATTATCGCCAATAATTCAATCTCTGAGACTGTATAATTCTTCTCGTGCTTGCGCAATCTGCGGCTAGAGAACGCCAGATATATGCGACTCTGCGGGTTGCTGGCATCTTCCTGGTATAACATGGCCCCAACACCTATCATAGACGCATCGGCCTGTATGATAAATTTGCGAGTAAAGTCTGGATATCCTAGCTTTACACTATTTGCTAGTAGCTCCTTCGTTGCGACAAATGCCTTCTCACTCTCCTCGCTCCACTGCCAACGATTATTTTTTTTCAGAAGCTCTTGGAGTGGTGCCACTATCTCCGTATATCCTGGGCAATTCTCGCGGAAAAAGTTCGTGATGCCTAAAAACATTCTAATGTGCTTCACTCTGGTTGGTCTCGGGAAATTTCTAATTGCTTCAATCTTTGCCGGATTGGGCCGAACTCCTTCTCCATCGATGATATGGCCTAGATATAAAATCTCTTGCTGAAAAGAATGCGACTTCTTGAGGTTGATTTTAAAATTTGCCCTATTGAGGTTCTTTAACAGTTTCTCTAAATTTACCATATGTTCCTCCGCTGTGCTAGACGCAAGCAAGATGTCGTCCACGTATCTTACGGTCATTTCCTTAACCTCTTCTGTTAAATTCCGATCTAAAGCCCTAATGAGTGCAGATCCGGCCGTCTTGACACCAAATGGGAGCCTAGCGAAAACCCAGCTCTGGTGGTCGAACAGAAATCCAGTCAGCAACTGTGATTTCTCCTCCAGTTCGATATGGTAATAAGAGCTCGAGAGATCAACTGACGAATAAATCTGTTTTCCTCGAAAACGCTTCAAAACGTCCTTAATTATCGGCGCTTTGTCATGCTCCGGTATAAGGCGTGCATTCAAGGTGCGACTGTCGAGACACACCCTCACAGATCCATTGGGTTTCGCCACTGCAAGTATCGCATTTAATACGGTGTAGGTGTCTTTCTGATTATACCTGCTTTCGCCATTTCACCAATAATTTTCCTAACCTCCGGATAGTGTTTCTCTGGAACGGGGTAAAGTTTGCTTTTAAATGGTGACCAGTCGTCCACCTGCATGGCGTAGCGGAAATTTAGAATTTTTCCTGGCATTGTGTCGACGTTGATGCCTGCTCTCTCAAAATATTTTCTAGGCGTGCCTTGCCTTCGCTGTCCAACCTGGCCTCGCTCAGTTTTTCCTGTAATAGCTTCTCAAATGTTTCTTCGGCTCCGTCGACTTCCACGGCCGTATTCCAGATCTCTCTCAGTGTAGGTTCCCTAACGTGCATGGGTTGCGGGTTCGAATGTCCCTCCTGCGTTTCATTCTCGGCCTCCTCTGGTATTGTTTCTAGCATCCACATATCTGCCTCGCGCTCCAAGTGCACCTCGTTCATGTGTAAATTTACGTTGCTTAACCCTTCCACGTTCTTGAACGTAACTGTGTTCTCATGCAGGTCTATCACTGCCTGGTGGTCGCATATGAAATCCGCACCAAGGATTATGTTGAAATTTATGTTGGCCATAACCATGAAGTTTTGTGATAGAATATGGCCCATTATATCCAAATCTAGATGTACTTGGTATTTGCATACTGCTGACTTCTCCGGAATAACTCCTCTGATTTTTATCTGTGGGACAGGTAATGTGGGTATTTTGTTCTGCTTGTTTAGCATCTTAACTAAAGCTTCGGATGCCAGGCACAGTTGTGACCCAGTATCCACTAGAGACCGGACCCTGACTCCACCGATTCTTGCTATGATAATAGGTAACTTGCGTAATCCCTGCTGTTTTGGTTGACTGAGCTCATTTAAAAAGTCGTCTGATGTAGCGACCCATTCCTGTATGTGTGCGACTAACCAGTTATTTCCCTCTTGCTCCTTTCTGAGACTGTCTTCTTGGTCTACCACCGAGTTTTTTTTTTTTGTGCACGGCACCCTGCTGTCCGGTACCATTGTGCTCCTCTCTCTCCTGCATTACCAGCTCGCTTTCTGCCCCCTGTATATCTGGGTTATGCCTGTTCTCCATGGTGTGTTTCCATTTTTCTCTCTGTGCTTCCTGTTCCTGGTGCAACTCGCTTAAATATCGCTGAGTCTCCTCGTACCGACTATTCCAATCCTGTCTATAGTCTTGCGTGGGCTCCTGCCTTTCTTCTCGCCTTCCGGGCCACGGCCGCCTCCCATCTCTCTCATGTTCGTAAGGGCCGTTCCTTCTTC
Source organism: Meconema thalassinum (assembly GCA_946902985.2). Classification (NCBI taxonomy): domain Eukaryota; kingdom Metazoa; phylum Arthropoda; class Insecta; order Orthoptera; family Tettigoniidae; genus Meconema; species Meconema thalassinum. The sequence goes on from OX336400.1 coordinate 138,797,799, forward strand.
GCCATTCATCCCTTCTCTGTTGGTACGGCTGCCAGTTCCTTCCGCGGTGCTGTCCCCATTTTCCTCGTTCATGTCCTTGGTATCCGTTCCGCACATTATGTTCATCCCTGCGCTCGTATGCTGGCGGTCCGGTGTTCGTACCCTGACTTCGCTTGCTGGCACCAGTGTCTTGCTGTAACACAGCCGTGTTAACCTGTCCTATGGCTCGCACGTTCCGCATCTGAGGTTGCATAGAAGTGTCATCAAGCTGTCGGAGCACTTCCTCAGCTTGTACCGCGTTATTGACGCTTGCGGCCACTAGTATCTGCTGGACGCTGGCGGGTAATTGCTTGCCGATGGTCATTATCATGTCTGCTTCCCCGGGAGCGACATCAAGATCCCTCATCAATAACATCTGTTTTGTGAAATAATCCGCGTAACGTGTGGGCTGCGTAGCATGGTACTTTCTACTGTACAGCTCCATCCTGAGGCTTAGCTGTGCCGACTGCCCCCAATATTTTCTTAGGAACGCCGATTTGAACCCTTCAAAGTCCTCGAAAGTGTACCTGAAGCTCTGGTACCAGGTCAATACTTCATTCCCTAACATTTTTTCTAAAGCTCTGAGCTGTCTATTTGACGGTACTGCGTGATCGGCAAAAAATGATTCCACCTCCTTAATGAAAGATTTTGGTGTTACTGATCCATCATTTGTGTATCTCCGAGGTCTGTCCTCCTGCATTCTTATAACCTGTACGTATTGCGTGGTTAGTTTATTCTCCATTGGTGTCGATGCTTGTCCGCGAAATTGGTGGAATCCCTCTGTAGTCTCACCTACCGTAGCCTTCTCGACCGCCCCCTGGCTTGCTTCTCTTTCGCTACGTACTGTGGCTGCGGTAATCCCATCGCTTTTATTCGTTCGCATTTCCAACATGAAATCGTCATGTTCCAGAGTTCGTATCTCAGCTTTGATAATTTTCCTATCTTGCTCATCCATTCTGGCTAGGAATTGTTTCTCGACCTCTCTGATCCGTTCTTGGTTCTCTTCCATCTGTTTAAATATTTTCTGTCTATCTTCTTTCCCTTCGACTCCTATCTGCAGGCACGTCTTATTTATTTCCTCTTTCATTCTCAAGTATCTCTCTTCGTCTTTCTTCCCTCCTGCTCCGTTATTTTCTTCCAACCGATTTAGCCTCTCACCAATTAAAGCGTTACTCTCCCGCAGGTCCCCTCTTATTGCCGCCTGCTCTGCTTCTAACTCGCTCCATTTCTCTGCTGCTTGCAATTTCCCCCTTTCTACGTCTTCGTGCATGTCTCGCACGGCTTTATTTAGCTCTGCTATCTGCCCCTGAGCCATGATATTTCCCTCTTCGAGTATGTCTAGCCTGCCTTTCATCTCCTCCTGTGTCAGTTTTAGTCCTTCCGCGCTCAAATTGCATGCTAACTCTATTTGGTTTAGTTTAGCGAATGTCTTCTCCTCGCTGAGCGCGATCGCCTCTCTCAATGTTCCCTCCATGCGCTCTAATTGTATGCCCGCGTCTGCTTTAATGTCTAGCGTAAGCTTCGCGAATTGTTCCGATAATTGTCCGCTAGTGTCTGCCTTCAAATCTGCCTTTAAATGTTCATTGTTCTCGGCTATAATTTGATTTAATTGTTCGCTATTGTCTGTTTTCATGCGCTCTAATTGTTCGCTGGTGTCAGCTTTCAAGTCTGCCTTTAATTGGGCACACATCGCTTCCATAATGGCTCGCACTTCCTCTGAAGAAGCCATCTCCTCCACCACACAAAATACACTTATCTGAGAAATAGGGGCATGCCTTAATGAGGAGACAATCTGTTAGCGCTAAAATGAGTTCCTTTTTGTTCCATGTTCTGCCTCCCCCAATTACTTTAGTCAGCTCAATTATTTACGTTATTCTAACCCATAAGCAAATAGCTATCCAAGCTGCATATTGAGCTTCCTACGTGATGCACACTCCCTTAATGTTTCCTTGAATAAATTCTTTCATCCTTACACTCGCGGTTTTTACGTTAATTTATCCCAGACTTGCTAATAAAGATATTAACAATCTATAGGCTACCAGCCTTCCTATTTCATTTTCACTGGAGTTTGTTACTATCAAAATTCAAATCGGGCGCCCAGCTGACATGTCTCTACTTTACATTTGCAATAAAAATGTCAACTGTATTTCTAATACAAACTCCATGATTTTACACCCCTTTTATTTACAATAAATCAGCCCCACGTTGGGCGCCATCATAGACTAACCCTAGTCGTACGAATCATACGCAAAATCCACCACGGATGGCAGATTTTACGATGTGCACCGACTAGCTCAAACAGGCATATGACTTTCCACATGATCCAATGAATTAGGTATCACAACAACAATGCAATCAACTGGGGACGAATGGCTAATGCACCATCACAGAACCCCTATATACCCTTCCAGGGCCTTCTAGGATGTTGAATCTTATCTCGGGCGCGGCTCGTTCGGTGGCTAATTAACACCTTACATCCTAGGAATTCGGAATTTTGGATCATGGGAACTTAAAACTATAAATCATATGCCAGGGGAACAAGGAAACAAAATTTATTCTTAGAAGACTACAAAACAGAAGAAACAATCCCTTAATAAAACGTAGAACCACAACAAAATAAACTGTGTCATCACTGTCCTTCTCTGCCATAAAGTCCACAGAGATGGTACGACCAGGGTACCTTAAATCTAATTAGTTCGGGCAAGCCTCAGCTTCCCCCTGATCAACACTGCAGGATCATGGAACTCCACAAAAAAATAAAAAAAAATCCAAATAAAATAAAATCCCAAAAATCAAAGTGGCGCGCTCTCACCCCAGGTGAGTTCAAATGGAACAACAAAGGACTAAATTAATGCCACAAGAAATGAATCATTACGTTAATCAGATCATAACACTAATACTCCAACGGAGCATCAAATCAACTGAATTTTACAAGCTGGAACCTCATTTTAACGCTCTTATATTGGAAAAGTGAATCGTACAGACGAGACCGTTCCGTTTGGCAAACAGACCTCCCTTCACGACCTCCGTTAGAGTCGTGTACGGTCAGCATGCAGTGCGGCCACACAAACACTACATTAAGCTACAACGTGCCTATCTCATTCACATACAACAGTTCCCGTGTGAAACATTTATCAAGACAATCATTAATACCGACTAGCGGCCACCCGGAGGGTACAAATCTGATACACTAGTAACGTGGGTCCACAAAATAAAATCAAAACACAACAAACCAGAATCCCAGAATTAACAATAAAATATGTAAACAAACCAGCCATTTTAACTTTGACCAATTAACCTCGGACAGACTCATGGCCAAGCAAAGCACCCCGTGGCGAGGAGTGGCTACCAGCTTTCACCCCCTCCACAGCTGATGTATACTGACTGAAGCATGAGCTCACAATAGCCCAATTCAACAAGCCCCGCAGAATCATCACTTAGCACGCTGCCTACGGGCGTCAGATCGACCCCAGCATCACGGCCGTGATTTTACCTCGTGGGAATTACCCGTCCACGGAATTACCAAAAATACTTACGTGGTTCTGAACATCCACGACTTACCAATATGCATCAGTACATCCAGCCATACTCCAATTAAATTACCTCAAATCGCCGGGTTTGCCTGCCTTGTCCGTCACCAATCGAAGATTGCAACACAACCATTACCTGGTAGAACTTACCACAGTCGATCCACGAACCTGATTTACCACAAAATATTCAATATGCTCTGGTTTGCTTACGACCACTGTACAAACTCTCACCCCACCTGATCAACTGAAAAATGTATCTACAGTGACAGTAGCTGATGGCCAGATTTCCCCTGAATGATAATCTCCCCAAACTACATTGAAAACCATGACCACACGATACATATTTACACGCACGTTGCAGCAACAAACACAACAACAAAAACACAACTAACATAAAGAAATTGAATATGTACACAGCCATTGCACTTATGCTGATCCGTACACCCCTAACTAAATTATGCAAGATAATTTGCTGTACTTATCACTATTCCTGGGTCCCAGACTGTCTCCATCATCGCGGCGTGCCCCAAGGTTTTGGGTTTACGCCCTCATTCCTCGCATGACGGATTCCATAGTTGAAGATCCTCCCACTGTTCCAATCTCGGCATCAGCTTCCTCTTGCTTCAGGTACCTCGTGGTAACGAAGAACACAGAAATACACAATTTTTTTAATGCGACAATCAAGAAAGTAACACGCACTCACTGTTCCGGACCGATAATCCTATCATTCTCCTAAATGCTACCATCTGAACTACTCGATTCATCCAGATCGTCCACCGTAGCTCCTATCGACACAACTTATATGTTTATCTAGCGCAATGGCTAGCCTATTTCTCAGCCACTAACAAAAACTCGCACTCGTATGCTATAGTATTTAGACATGATCTCAAAAAAAACCGCCACGCTATCTCAATTTACCATCTGACGTGAAAATTAACAGAGTCCAAATCACGAACTCGACTGACGTGGAGCGTCCGTGACAGAATCACAAAATTGACTGACTCCACTCTCCCATTTGGAGCTATTTAAGTTTTTGAGGCATAACCTGCCGTAGGAGGGGGAAATATGAGATTTATTTCCAAAAATAATAGCTCTGTCCCAAATTGACTTATATCACTGCACTCATCGCAATCTCAATGTCTCATTGGTGATATCCTTTCCAAGAATCGATCGTGGACTCCTTATCAAATAACCTCCGTAATCATCCCTCATCGTCTGCCAATTTACGCGCCAAACACGGCTTGGTGACGCTTATCCCCTCATTGGCTGATGCTGAAACGCCCCCATATCAGGCATTTTATACTGAATTAAATCAGCCTTACATCCAAATTGCATCAAATTACATTTCTGGGAGGCTGAGAGTCTCCCGCTTCCATACATGCAACTCTCATTGCTCTCCGGTCATTAATTCTTAAGTAGGTCACATTTGGGCGGCACCAAAACTTGGAGCTGTGACCTTGCCAAACTGCAATTTTCCCACACAAATTCCTGCGTTCAACGACCTGCCTGTCCTACCCTCGCTCGTCTTCTCATGGTACAATGTCCTCCCTCGGCACACCCTGGAAACCTGCCAAGTGCATTTATGACCACTCAACCCTCCTGCTATTCTTCGTACACGTCTCTGCACACATCCAATAAAAGTATTCGCCGCCTCTGTACTCTGCATCTGCTGTGCCGGTCTGCGTATAGAATTAATGTTGGAAATACAAACTTGAGACTAGATGGATATGCAATATGCCATAAGGTCTCAATACACACACTAATACAGTCATCACAATTAACACCGGTTATCAGACAGATTCTACACACACCCAAAGTACACGGGGCTACATGACCACGTTGTCGCAGCCCCTAAACTGAGGAACCAACCAACCAATTTGTTCATGTTAAGAATAAACAAATAAGAGTGAGTGACAGTGGCAGGACAAACTACAATCAAATTGGGAAGAGTTTCGTAAAAAGGAGACGAAGAATTTTCATCAAAGATTTTGAATTCTTCTTCAGTGTTTACAATTTAGGACAGAAACATTTTTGTTTTACTTTGTTTTAACCGCGTTTTCACAAAGAATTTACCGTACATTATTTAACAAGAAGTTCCGTGACGAACTAAAGAGCCTACTTTTCAAAAAATTAAGATTCATGCCAATTATTAATCTACAGAATATGAACCTATCTAGAATAATGACGAAATTAAGTTGGTAATATAGAAATGTCTAATTAGTTCGAAATATTGTATGGGTACAATATACCTGGTATAATGTAGCCTAATAGAGCACTACAGTTGGCAGCCCTGGTGACTGAATATATCCTTAGTTCCATCTCTTAAGTTACAGAATAAAAAAATTGGTTGAAGTCCAATGGACGTTATATGCAGTTAGACATTGGATCTATCAGCACGCGTAAAAGCATGTTGGCAACAATGTCATGCGTGTGCTGGTCAGAAATAGCCTAATCTGAAATATTATGATATCTTGTTGTGCCAATTTTGGACGAAATCCATTTGTTAGTATAGAAGTTACATGTATTTTAAAATTGGACCTATCAGCAGGCATAGAATCATGTTGGCAGCACTGACTTATATTAATTATTCCACATTAATCTAGAATGTCAGGTGCTATACGTGTGCAAAGTATAGGGCTGTTGGCTTGCATACTTCCTGATATATTGCTATTAGGTTAAGAAAATATAGACAGCATTTATTAACAGCTGGCAGCCCTGATTGCTCTTAAGAATACTTATAGACATATCTGTTATGTTACACATGGCACATACGAAATTTGGTTGAAATCCAACTGATAGTATAGAAGTTACATGTATTTAAAATTGGCCTTATCAGCAGGCTTAGAATCATGTTGGTAGAACTGAAGTATATAAGTTACTCCAAAATTAATCTAAAATATCAGGTACTATACGTGTGCATAGTTTAAAGCTGTCGGCTTGCATACTTTCTGATATATTGGTATTTGGATAAAAGAATAGAGAGAGAGCAATTATTAACAGTTGGCAGCCCTGGTGGCTCTTAAGAATACGCTGTTTATGTAGTCTACACATATTACATCCAAAATTTGGTTGAAATCCAATTGATTGTGTAGAAGTTATAGGCATTTAAACATTGGACCTATCAGAAGGCTTAAAATTATTTTGGCAACACTGTCATGCATGGCCTCCTGGAAATTAAACTGAAATAGTGTTATCTACTGTGCCCAATCAGTCACGGCAGTCTGGCATCGAACTCAGGTCTCATCAGAGAAGACCAGGCACATGATTATGCCTAGAGTCGAACCATTGGTCTCTGAGGGGGAACAGTTTTAGGGAACCTGAAGAGCAATGTGTTAAATATTGAGATATAATAATGTAGCATGATTTCACGACCTATATGTGAATATCATAGCTATCTAAGGTGAAGAATTGCATCCAAATGCAAGAAAATATACGTTTTCTAAGCATATAAGAACGAAGGAGGCTAGTTTGGCATTTTACAAATTACACTTGGCAAGTGGGTGGTAACCCTAGGCGCCGAGCGGACTATTTACGTCTGGACCGAGAAGACAGCCCAAAATTAATGACTCGGGTATTCACCATTTGACAACGAGGGAAGCTATGGGGGGAACAACTGCACACGGATATTAATTAATTACCGCTAAGTGGAGCAATGAGATGGTGTGAAATGCACACCCAGGTGAATATATTCATGGAGAGGTAATTTAGGAGTGATTTTTCACCTAAATTAATGCCTGTATCTCCAAATGAACGAATTACAACCTAGCCTACGCTCGAGAGGAGTGATTTGCTGACCAGGCAAGGGGGAATTACCGCGATGGCGTCCCCACGCGCTGAACTAAGGCAATTAATTGTAATTAATTGGCCGAAGCGATCGCCGGCACGCGAACGGTTATGAAACCTCCACACCTAAATAAACAAGGTGTATATGTCATTTCGGCTGAAGAGGTATTATTTCAAGATAGGAGTCGCTCTCACATGTCCAGTGGACTATTTTGTACGAGAAACCTTTATATAGGAGGAGTAAGGCAAGCCAAGCCAGTTGTTCTCCAGTCTTCACCAGTTCATCTCCAGTCTTCAGCAGTATACACGTAACTAATACGACGCCAGTGAGCGCGCCAAATGTTAAAGTATCGACGCTCAGCCGTTAAAAGAACAATGGAAGCAAGTCATACAGCTTCATAAGTATAATCATGAAGTGCGTCGAAGTTAATATAATATAGATATTTATCTATTATCTGACGCAAATATAAATTCGCCGCAGCGAAAGTATAACTTATAATGTTTGTGAACATTACACATACCAGGAGGTACTGTCAGTGTTGAATATGACATTATCAGCAGGATCACTACAATGATGGGAGCTTGGGGAAGCATCGCCACTTCATCTTGACAGTGAGCTGAACGATATGGCAGGTGACGAGGACCGAACGTCCGTAAACGCTGTTAGATTTCACGAAGACCAGCGGTTGGCGTAATTGCATCGCATCTCTGAGATCAGGCGTAGGAGAAGTCCGATTTAAGGATCAACCTGTGAAATAGTGAATAAGTGTACATAAATTGTGTAATAGTGCTTTAAAAGTGTTCATGTGTGTAGTGATTAATATGCATTGTGTGAAAGTGAATGAGGCCACTGATAAGAGTATGTTTATCAGGTGGAAAATATGTGAAATTAAGTGTTGTGAAAAGTATAACATGATGGCTTAAGTCAAGCATCATGGTGGGTCGCAGGTTGAGCTGCTGGCACTATCCAGCCAAAAGAAAAAGTGAGTACCAATTCATTATGTTATTATAACTAAATAGTTCACCATATAACGATTTTATCACTTTGAGACTAAAATGTCACAGTCACTTATTGAACGTGGTTTCACCACTCGTCTTGAATAAAATATGGCTTGGAAGGTGATTTGTTTAAGGCCATTCAGGCCAAAAATAGTGATGGATGTAACGGTAACGTTAAATGATAATAATAATAATAATATGGGTCAGCAACAGTAAAGTAATAGGCATTTTTGGCCTAAATAATGTTCAAATTGTGTCATGTCTAATATAAAGATACTGTATTTTGGTAAACAGTGGGAGAGTATTGTGGAATATAGCGAGATACGAGAATTTTTCAGTGTCAGTGAAATGTTGAATGAATATTTGATATGGTCAATCCTTAGGATTATATTTGAGGACCATTAAAGTAAAGTAAGCCAGTAAATTCATACCTTGTTATTAGGAGCTATTTAGAGCTTTGGCTTAAGTATTATTACAGAAAAAGCGCAGGTGCCTTAATAATTGAGTCATCTATGTGAAGTATTGTTTGAAGCCGCATATCGCGTGCAGAATTAACGTAGAATCCAATGATTTACGTAATAAATAATTGCGGGGACCAACTAGTATAGCTTGCACGTTAGGTGAGAAGTTGGCTAAATCTACGAGTAGTATCGCCCTTGAGCATACTGTATTATTCGCAGCGAATTGGACAGAGCATGTCTGTTGCCATCGCTTGCATGAATTATGGCCACGATTGAGATCCGTTGAGACTCCGTGAGCATGTATATGAATGATCTACCCTGAGAGGTAAGGATCATATTCTTCGTTTAGGAAACGCAGATTTCCTTATATATTATTGTGACAGCTGCTGGCGAAAATCTTGGATTTTCGTTATGATGCGCGTCTAAAGCCACAGTATTCACCATAGAACGGCAAGGCTATCACCAGAGTCATCCCCAGCCATGAATGTTAATAAGGAGCCAAGTTGAGCCCAATGCACTAATTATAGGTGTTAAATAATTAAATGACTCAATTACTTAGGAGCCACACCTAGCGTAACTTGACTGTACTGCAGTGGTAAACAAATCTGACCTTGACAGCAGATGAGGGAAGTGGGGGATGTAGACCACTTCTGCGGCAGCCATCTTGACTAGCCTGCTGGAACGAATTTTATTGCCTGCTGGGGGAAGGGGAAGGTCGGTCGACCAGTCCTTTAATTGAGGGTCACAGTAGGACACTGAAGAATCTCGATATTTCAAATATGCAATTATGATAGGAGTGTTTTGATGATGCCAATTGAATTGAATGATGTGTTGCAACACACATACGTTATTGGATCAAAGAAATCGGATAATATTTGGCCCAGTTATTCTCTGAAGAGGAACACTGAACCAAATAAATTGTTAGGCATCTTTTTAGAATGCATTTTGCCAGTTCACACTAAGTTATGCAGACGGGTATGTGATTTCTAAAGAACATGACACGTTTGTAACGATATAAGCCCGACAAGACCCAGAAAATCGTTGTATGGTGAAACTATAAAATATTCTATCCATGTTTATTTTGGAAGGGATAAGGACCACTTTTCTTAAAGCGTTCATAATTGACGGAAAGAAGGAAGATGATCCACACGACACAACAAATATTTGTTAATTAATGCAGGAAGTAATGGATTTATGCTAATTAAAGTAAATGCCGTAAGAAACGGAGTAATTTTGTTATTAACGTCATTTTGATGTGATATGTGACTTTGTGTTATGATACTCCAGTTAAGTAATGATGTCACATGATGAACACTATGGAAACCCATTGAAGTCTGAAAGTATCAATGATAGGATGCTAGAATTAGATTTGAGTGCAGTGTAGCACTATTTTATGAAGAAAACTCACAAAATAACCCTATTTTTATTTGTGGGAATTAAATATAATTTGTCCTTTATTTGTATTTGTTGTATAGCCATGATTTTAGACCAGTAAATATTGTCTTGTAGGAATATGTTGTGTATTTCATGTAGAGAAGTTACCTGGTAGACGCAAATCCTGAGCATGTGGTCGTATGGTGGGCAGGAACGTCCCATACCTCGAAAGACCGTGAGCTAGTTGGGATACGAACACATGGTCCACATGATGACAGTTGGGTACACTACATGCGTGCCAATTTTGGAATAGCTACCATGCATGCCTTCCAAGATTTCCTACACGGAGCTCAAATTTCTAGTGCGTTTTTTAAGCAGTTGGTAGCACTGACCTCATTTTCAAATATGGTCGTGAGATATTCCGGTATACAACTTAACTCATACTAAATTTGGTTTCGATTTCTGCAGCCGTTTAGGAGTTGATAGGGGGAGGGGGGACACGCACAGCAAGACAGACAGAAGGACAGACAGTCACACAAAATTTCCTGGATCAATCTCATAAGTCTACTTTTTCCTTATTTATTTTTAGCCTATTTTCAATTTTGAAAAAATAGGCTTATGAGATCACCTTTTGTCCGTGTGTGTGTGCGTGTGTGTGTGTGTGTGTGTGTGTGTGCGTGTGTGTGTGATTCGTGTGTGTGTCCCCCCCTAATAAAATCTAAACCGCTGGAGCGATTTCAATGAAACTCGGAAAGTTCATAGCACTATTCCCGGCGACCTCGACCGTGCCCTTAAAATTTTGTTACGCCTCACCAATCCAACATGGCGGCTGTGCGAAATATTTCACCAGCATTCAATATCTCCGAAACAATTACCGATATTACCCTGACATTTTCTATGGTGATAGAGGGAACTAAGTTCACTTATGTGACTTTTGAAAACCTGGTAACTACAAAACCAACATGGCGGCCAAGCAAATTTGCGACTTTTAAATAGACGTTTCTCGCGATTTGACCAACCAAACGCAATGAAACTTGGTACAATATATGTTTATATACATTGTAATGCACCGACATCTAACTTCGTTCAAATGTTTACATAATCACAAGATGGCGGATGTGCGAAATATTTCACCGGCATTCTATATCTCTGAAATTATTAGCGGTAAAACCCTGAAATTTTGTACGGAGATAAAGGGCACTACTGGAAGTCCATCTATAAGACTTTCAAAAACGGGTTAACTACAAAACGAACATGGCGGCCAAGCGAATTTGAAAATTTAAATAGACCTTTCTCGCGATTTAATGTTCCAAGCGCACTGAAACCTGGCACAAGAAATATTTATACACATTGTAATCCACTGGTATCTAATTTAGTTCAATTGTTCACATAACCTCAAGATAGCGGCAGTGCGAATTTTAAAATTAAGATTTTATTTATTGTGATGTAGTCATGCGATTGAAGTGAAAGTTTGAATAATGAACCTACGCAATAATTTTCCTTCAATGGTACATGACTCTATGGCCTATACATTTAACAATCCAACATGGCGACCATCCGAAATATTTAGACGATACTGAATATCTACGAATCTATTTTAGCAATCAAACTGCATTTTCTAATGTTCATAGGGGCTATGAACTTAAGTTCACCTATAGGACTTTAAATAACCTGGTGATCACAAATCCAACATGGCGGTGACGCGAAGTATAAATATTCACATGGACGTTTCTCGCAATAGAACCATCCGCGTGCAGTGAAACTTGGTACAGTAAATCCTTATACGAATGTTAATCCACTGGCATCTAATTTATTTCAATTGTTTAGATAACCTCAAGATGGCAGCTGTGAAAATTTTTAAAATCTCCTTGTTTTTTCTTGTGTCCTAACTATGCGATTGCAGTTTGAATACTACACGTTCACAATAATCTGCATGTAACAGTACATAACTCTAGAACCTACATATATAAAATCCAACATGGCGACTATCCGAAATATTTAGTCGGTTCTCAATATCTACGAATCTATTACAGCAATCAAACTGAAATTTTGTATGTTGATAGTGGCAATTAACATAAGTAGGATATATGAAAATAGGCTGTATAGTTTTTCACGGAACTACTTGTTGCAAAATGTGAAAAGTAGGCTAAAAATAAATGATACAATATATTTTAATGAATTAAATACCTGTTTTCCTTCTCTGAGAGCCTAGTGAAAGGAGCGATGTCTATTGATTAATCGACAAAACAATATTCAACCAACCGACTTATCGATTAACCCTTGAGAACTGGCGTGAAAAAAAAAATAACATGAGAATTGGCGCTGGGCCATTTTGACCCATAGTGTGTCACTTCCCTTTTCGTCGTAGTCGTACGGATTTTAACGACGTAATTTTACACTTAGTCGCCTCAGTAGCGTAGTGGTCAGCGTGGTTAGCTGCCGCCCCGGTGAGTCCTGGGTTCGATTCCCGGCTCTGCCACGAAATTTGAAAATTGGTATGAGAACTGGAATGGGATTTACTCAGCCTCGAATGGTCCAAATGAGTAAAGGGGGTTCGATTCCCACCTCAGCCATCCTCGAAATGGTTTTACGTGGTTTCCCTCTTCGTCTTCGGGCCAATGCCGGAATGGTGCCTACTGTAAGGCCACGGCCACCTCATTCCCAGTTCCTTGCCTATCCATCCTGACCATCCATTACCTTTTCTCATGAGGCCCCTGTTCGCTTTGCAGGTGAGGCCGCCTGGGCGAGGTGCTGGTCACACCTCTCCAGTTGTATACACTCCGTTCAGATATTCCCAGCTCTAGGACACTGCCCGTAGAAGCGATAGAGGTTAGTTCCCTCGCTGAGTCCGTGAGAGCTACCAACCAGGAGGGTAAATTCGATTTTTTAAAAATTACACCTGGTGTCTTCCTATTGACTATTCCCAATATAAAATGAAGTTTGTTTATATTTTGATTAAAATTTGACATGCAGGAAAATGACAATAATTTTCGTAACAGTATAATTCTTTTGAACAAAGGAGCTGATGACCAAGGTGTCCTTATACCCTAAAATGGATCAACTAAAACATGAGCTATGTTATTGTGCTGCGCCAAAAATTTTGGATTTCCCCCTTATTTTTTACAGATTGTCCCGACTAAAGTAAGCCGAAAATGTCACGTGAGGACTGGCGCCATGGGTAACTCTGACCCGACCGTAAATAATATAGAAATAACTTGAGTGTTCAAAAAGCTATGGACATGTTTCTTTTGCAGGGTGAAGTTCAAAGCTAGGAGGGAAGGTACTGTAAACGACAGGAAATGAGGACTGACCAAAACTAAAATTTAGAGCATTATTATTTTAATTTTTATTTTAAATATTTTTAATAAAGCACACAAATTGTGTATTAAAGAGATTACTACTGTCGACCAAAGTATTATGTGCACTCGAGTTTAAAGGTTGTTTGTGAAGTAACCAATAGACCTACATAAAATCCAATCACATCATCATTTTCGTCGTTCTATTTTACGTTAGTTCATGTAGATTTGGAATTTTTATTTATATTTTAATATTTTTTATCGCAGTTGGAACACAAAATGAACCCGTTTTTAAGCGTGTTTCAACCATGCGTCACATTTAAGAATTATTATCTCAAAACCCCGTCATCAGATCGAATGCAAATTTTAACACAATATACACTAGAATGTTGTATAACTGGTTTATTAATTTCAAAATTTTGTGTGTCCAAGGAACAAAGTTGTTATCATTTTTGTAAGGTAACTTTTTCTCAGCTCGGGGTGGTTGGAAAATATAGCTCTTGGTCGCGTTGTAATCCTTATACATCAAGAAGTTTTGCTGTATGACTGTGAAATACGTAAATTAATTCACTTATTTTATATCGGTTTGTATTTGTTCGTGGAAATAAGGCATGATTCACCAGCCAGCCGCTCCGGGGTAAGCTGTACAGCGTTGCTGAGATGGAGCCCATCACTGCCGAGCGAGGCGAGGTCGTATTTCCCCGTTCAAATATAAACCGATATAAAATAAGTGAATTAATTTACGTATTTTAAAGTCATACAGCATCACTTATTGATGTATAAGAATTACAACACGACCAAGAACTACATATTTCAACCACCCCAAGCCGAGAAAACGTTACCTTACACAAATGATAACAACTTTGTTTCTTGGACACGCAAAATTTTGAAATTAATAAACCAGTTATACAACATTCCAATGTATATTGTGTTAAAATTTGGATTCGATTTGATGACGTGTTTGTGAGATAATAATTCTTAAATGTGACGCATGGTTGAAACACGCTTAAAAACGGGCACTTTTTGTGTTCCAACTGCGATAAAAAATATTAAAATATAAACTAAAAATTCCAAACCTACATGAGCTCACGTAAAATAGAACGACGAAAATGATGATCTTATTGGATTTTATGTATGTCTATTGGTTACGTCACAAACAACCTTCAAACTCGAGTACACATAATACTTTGGTCGACAGTAGGGCTCGGATTTTTAGGTGCTAAAAATCGCGTAAATATATTTTTTATGTATTTGAAATACCTAAAATATGTGACAAACAAGTAAAAATATTCAATCATAATTTAGCTTATTAATGTGAATATAAACAATATGCAGTATTCACGAATGCAATTTATGCTATGTCTCACTGACTGCTGAAGAATTATAATACTGAACCCTTGCAAAGAAGCATATGAGACTCAGTTTCGGGGGGTGTATCGGTTCATATCGTAAGTTGTTGTCAAGGCGCTTCATTAACTTGCAGGGTAACATATAACAAAATAACATGCAGGAAAGAGTGAAGCCAGGGTTAAAACAAATGAATTTAATAAATAAATCACCATATTTACACACAACAATTAACAACATAAAACTCCCATATGACTCCCACTTAATAAAAATGCCAAAAACTAGGCAAAATCTCTGGAGAGATTAATTACATGGACCAAGTGTCCCTAAAAAAATAATAACAAAAGTGACTATGTATGCGCGTATGTCGTTCTACATGCTTCACGATGTGTACAAACGAATGCGTGATTCGTCATCATCCAGAATGATCATTCAGACAACGAATCCACATTTCTTAGAGCTAGACCGACACGGGGGAACACAACTACAATACTTAAAACTAAACCGACACTTCCTAGATCTAATATAAACAACACAAAATTTCCGTGTGAAATTGGAATCAAATTGCCGTAGCAACATTTACTGCCTAAAAACTTAGGACTTCTCACACAAATCAACACAAGTACATTAACAAGTGACCAATAAAAAAAATACACAAATGACCGCCGTCAAAATTTACAAGTACTCTACCACTACACCACACAGGTGTCACACTAAAATTACATGAATCGAGTCATAAACAAAACAATAGGCTCACAGCCAACATTTACATTATTAATACAATATTTTACCCATACAACGTACAATAAGCCGTTACACACATGGCGAACTCCCCAATTAATTATGGCTTAAAAATAACCATCACAATGAACAGGTTTGCTACATGAAAGCTGACGGGGGTCAGTCGGACAATCAGGACTGCCTATCAAAATAAGTCACCAGGCAAACGGGCGGTTTGTGGAACTCTGCATATCTGTCAACCCACGTGTCAATAACCTCGACCTCCCAAGACATGGGGTCGAATCTCGAAGAAGTGTGCCCCAAAGCACAATAATACGTGTGTGTGTGTCAGAATAATATGGACAAGAAACAGCGGTCTGCCTAGAGCACCCTGTCTTTCCATCAAAATACAACGGCAACAAAAATAATATGAGGGCGGTAGGACCTCTACCCCCTCCTCACGTAGAATCAACACACACTTGACACAGTAACACACACAATCACACGTATGGGTTTTGACAGACCCTGAAATAAAAAGACATAAATATATTCCACATGCTGGCGCCACCGTTCTATGCCGGGACTAGTTAACCTGAAAAGGACTCAAAAAAAATCTATCAAAATTAGAACGAAGGTGTTCTACAAATTACATTTTAAGTTGGTGTGCTTGGCAACCCTAATATGAATAATAACCTGTTCAGCAAATATCTTACAGTAATTACCTCCCATTCCTATCACAAATATTAACGTTAATAAAGCACCATTTATCGAATGTAACGGGTTTCGCATTTGCATTGATAAAAATCACGTACGCACGCCGCGCACATTAAATATGACTCAAAGGAAAAACAAATATACAACAAACACTTTGGCCACGCACCAACGGATATTTAAAACAATTAGTGTCGGTGCAAGGAAACTCTAAACAACAAGAAAAGAAACATGACTATTTACAAAAGTTCCCCGGCCAAATCTAACTACATAATTGAAATAATCCAATTGTTGTACATCACCGATCAGCTTGTAGAACTTAAGACATCCTTCTCAGCCCATTTCCCTATGGACAGATTAACACTCCATCGTGGTCGTCTGCGTTGAATCGTTGAAGATCATCCCAACTCCAAACCACGTGTTGAGCATCTTGGTATCGACTCCTTGGCAGAAAAGTTCAATGTTAATTATTTGACCTAGCTATAATCGCTTGCAGGTTACTCAATTCGCCCACAAATTGTCCTAATGCGATTAATTGCGAAGACTTGCCCTAGATATCTCGCACACACGCACAATAAACACATGAAAAATACACTGAAATTTGTACATAAAATATACACCTCGAGACCACGTCACTGGCTCGATAATAAGTTTAAAATCTTGACTGCACAGGCAGTCGCTACCTTGCTCGGTATTTCCGTACTGTACTGTTGACCTTCGCTCTGGTGAGCGCTAATTAGGATGTTACAAGACTTGCCCCTCATAGCTAAAATGGTCGTCTTTAAGAAAAATGTTACAAGTCACCACGCACACTGCGTGAAATATTAGCTCGCAAAAATAAAGTTGACTTCAGATAAAATGTACTAGAGCGTTATAATTCGTTATTACGACTGATGTGAATTTAGCTCCTCAGAGCTCACAAATAAAATAACTTCAACTAATTCAGAGCGTTAAAATCGTTGTACAAACGGGCGTGAAGTTAGCCTCTCAAGGCTCCAAAACGAATGACTTAGAGTAGCGTCATGCCAAACTATTTATTAGAAACTAACAGGGGACGGAGGAGTGGGGTGGAATTGGATAAAAAAAATCCAGAGTTTTTATCTCACAAATATGGGACTAGTGTCATTCTTCTTCAAATAAATCAAACGTCTCAATGCACTCGTGCGGAGATCAGTCCGTTCGGCGGTTCTTTAGATAATCATTTCCGCGGGCTTTTTACTACTGACGCTGTCCATCGCGTGATCATGGCTTGGTCTCTCGTGATTGGCTGATTCAATCGTATGTTCGTTGCAAGTGACTCGTGATCATTCCTTTATGCTTCCAATTTTGGTGCAAGTAGTTGCTCAATTTGGCCTTGAACCCGGCTTACCTGGCCGTCCCCCAAGAATAGCTACCAGCTCTGCTCCTGTTGCAATCATTACGAAACGCTAGCCTCCCTTTTATCCATGTCCACTTCCTCAGGTACTGCCTGGGCTGCAGTAATAATAATAATAAATATGAATACTTATTTATCGTAGATCAATAAGGGTTCATTTATCCTCAGCAAGGTTTTGAAATTCGAAGCAATTTATTGATTTGGATTTTCAAAAACAAAATCCACCGTAGTAACAACACATCTCTTTAATACCTCGCTCAGCTGCTCGAGTGTACGCCCCTCTGACTCAATTAGTGTGCTCTCTTTCTCGCCGGAATGTCATTCATACAACCTCACTAGGTCTCCCCCTCCTCCTCACGTGATTGCCACTCCTGTCGTCTCAGCTGCTTGTTGTTTACAAACAAAGCGCGTACTCTGGCGCTCCACGTAGATTTGGGTGTTGGCTCTCAAAATCGAATTTTTGCAATACAGATTCTCCACACATCATCTTTCCTAATCATCAAATGGTTCCCTTCTGTAGTAAGGTTTTAAATTGGCGCTATTAAAAACAGATTTAGCACCCGTGCTCACTTCTTCCAGCCTGTAGGCATTGTTACCCAGATTCTTGATTACCCGGAACGGGCCAATAAATTTAGGACAGAATTTTGCGAAGACATTGTTCTTAGGGTCGGATATCGGTGGTCTACGAACCAGCACTAACTCTTGTTCTTGTAATTCCCGGTGAAACTTCTTTCCTCGGTACCGTCTCAGCCTTCGGTCCGCTTGGTTCCTCATGTGTTCTCTCGTTCGCTGGATTCGCAACTCATGCGCTAATAGTGTATCCCTTGGGCATGGAATAATCTTGTCCCAAGTTCTTTCTGGCAATCTGTTGTGTACAATCAGTGGGACTTGACCCGTCGACTCGTGCTTAGTGGTGTTCATGCGCATCTCAATTTCCCCTACTTTGTCAACCCATTTATTATGATCGTTAGGAATCATTACTCTGTAGTACTTGGCAACACAGCGAATTGTTCTCTCGCTCGGATTTCCACAAGGATGACGAATGCTTGAAAATACGTGTTTTATTCCTAGGCTCTCCAAACCTTGCCTAAAAACATTGCTCGTGAAATAGGTACCATGATCTGATAAAATGGATTCCGGCTTCCCAAGCATCGGAATAACTTTGTTCTGAATTCGACTGAGGACTTGTTTTGATGTCGTCTTCTGGATTGGACATAGCACGACCATCTTCGAAAATACATCGACACACACCAGAAGGTGTCGGCATCCACGCTTTCCTTTTACTAAAGGACCAAAGCAATCGATAGCGAGCATCTCGCATGGTTTTTGAGGTAATAGTGGTCTTCGAGGTTGTTTCAGATTGAAGTTGTTCGGTTTCGTGCGCTGGCATGCGTCACAAGTTCTAATTACTTCAACAATGGTGAATCGCATCTTAGGCCAAGTGAAAGTCTCCCCTATCGTAGCTTCAGTCTTATCCGTGCCGATATGTGCTAGGCTCTCGTGAACATGCCAAGTCAATCCCTTCTGTAGTGATGCTGGAACTAGGATTCGCAGTTTAGTATGATGCTCAACCACCTACTTATGTAACAAGTTATTTAAGTAGTGAAATCTCGCTTCTTTAGCACGGGCTTCTCGGTACTCAGGTGAATTTGGTTGTAATTCCTTCCTGTAGAATTTTATCATCATCATCATCCATGGGTCTGCTTCTTGCTCCTTCCGAATATCCTTCAATCTCGCCAAAAACTCACGAGCCTTAGGTGTTAATGTAATATTGTGAACTTCCGCTGTTACTTCGTTTCCGTCCTCAGGATTTCTACTCAAGGCATCTGGTATGACGTTCATCCTTCCAGGGCAATGCTCTATTGTAATGTCAAACTGCTGTATGTAGATGGACCAGCGCGTAACTCTCTCACTTGCCATTGTTGTCTTGAATAAAAATGTCAGTGCAAGGTGGTCGGTTCTAACAATGATGGAATAGCCGAAGATCATCTTACGCCACTGTTGAAGAGAATATAGAATTGCTAGCAGCTCAAGTTCCGTAACGGTGTAGTTCCTCTCATGTTTCCTTAATTTACGACACGTAAATGCCAAGTAAGATTTCTTCTTGGGTTCTTCAGCGTCCTCTTGGTACAGCATAGCACCGATTCCAATCAAAGAAGCATCTGCTTGAATAATAAATCGCTTCTCAAAATCCGGATATCCAAGTTTCACACAGTTTTCCAATAAATCTTTTGTTGCTTTAAAAGACCTGTCGCACTCCTCGTTCCACGACCATCGATTTGCCTTCTTCAACATCTCCTGCATAGGTGCTACTGTTTCTGTGTAACCAGGGCAAATTTCCTTGAAGAAGCCTGTCACTCTCAAAAACGCTCTCACATGTTTGACTTTAGTAGGTGTGGGAAATTTCTTAATAGCATCAATCTTGGCTGGATTAGGCCTCACGCCCTCGACATCAATTATATGCCCCAAATATAAAATCTCGCTCTGGCAAAAATGTGATTTCTTTAGGTTAATCTTGAAGTTCATGGTTCTCAAGTTGTCCAGAAGTTTATTTAAATTTATCAGGTGTTCCTCCATTGTTTCAGATGCAATTAATATGTCGTCAACATATCTCGTGGTGAAGCTCTTGACCTCCTCAGTCAGATTTCTATCGAGTGCTCTTATGAGTGCACATCCCGCAGTTTTCACGCCAAAGGGCATTCGACACCAGATATAACTTTGATTATCGAATAAAAATCCCGTCAACAGTTGGGATTTATCTCCAAGTTCAAGATGGTGGAAACTATTCGTCAAATCAACACTTGAGTATATCTTCTTCCCACGGAAGCCTTTCAAAACATCTTTGATCCTAGGTGCTTGGTCATGCTCAACTAGCAGTTTACTATTCAAAACTCGCGCGTCTAGGCATAGCCTAATTGATCCATTTGACTTGGCCACAGCCAATATTGCGTTCAGGTAAGGGATTGCCGCTTTCCTTATCATACCAGAATCTAATAAGTTAGTAATAATGTCCTTCACCTGAGAAAAATATTTCTCTGGGATCGGGTACAATTTACTTTTAAATGGGGTCCAGTCTGTGACTTGCATGGCATATTGAAAATTTAAAACTTTCCCAGGTATTGTGTCAAAAGCTCCTTTATGTAATCTCAAAATTTCTTCCAGTTTTCTTCTATCAGGTTCCCCTACGATGGCCTCCTTAAGCCGCTCCTGAAGTAGAATTTCAAATTTGGTTCCGCTAATTTCTTCTTCCGCCAAATGTACCCAAAGTTCCTGCGAAATATCTCGGCTGTCAATTTCTACCACCGCTGTCTGGCTGACTCGCTCCCCCGTCAAGTTCTTATCTCCGACCTCATTAGTGCATTCTTCAATGACCCAAGTATTTGCCTCTCTCTCCAACGGACTCTCTTCCATGTTTAAACCCACATGGTTCAACCCCTCTACTTGATTGAAACTTACAGTGTTGTTATGTAAGTCAATTACAGCATGAAAATCGCAGATGAAGTTGGCTCCTAAAATTATGTTGTAGTTCATCTTTGGAATAACAATGAATGTTTGCGATAAAGTATGGTTCCATATTTCCAGATCTAAAAATGCTTGCTGTTTACAATTTATAGTTTTGTCAGGAATAACCCCTCTGACTTTCATTAGCGGTACCGGCATAATTGGAACAGTTTGTTTTCTTCCTATTTCCTTTATCAAAACTTCAGTGACTAAGCTCACCTGGCTACCTGTATCAATCAAACATCTCACCCTCATGCCTCCAATATGCGCGTAAATAATTGGTAGTTGTCTGATAACATTTTCACGGTTCTTCACCACTTCCTCCAGGCAGTCGTCCGGGAATGCTACCCACTCTTCTATATTGGCCACTATCATCTCTTCTCGCTCCCTGGCAACCTCCATTTTCAGACTATCATCTTTCAGTTCATTTGGAGTTTTTTTTAAAATCCCGGGACCCATTTGTTGTGTTTCGCCGGTTGTCATCCTGTCGCTCCTGTTGCCTCGATAAACTCTCTGCCCCCTCTCCTTGATGATTGTCTGGGCTCGGTCTGTTGGCCATGGCACGCCCCCACTTCTCCTTCTCCGTTTCTTCGGCACTTAATTGATCCAAGTATTTTCGTGATTCAATATATCGCTCGTCCCAGTTGTTCCGATAATCTCCCACATTTTCTTGGCGATAGTTCCTGCCGTTATTCCATCTACCATCTCCATTTCTTTGGTAAGGTCTACCTTGTCTCTGGTTTCCCCTCCAATTTGTGTACTCCCGCTGGTACGTCCATTGATTGTTCTGATTTTGGTTGTTCTGATTGTATCTCCCGCAGTTATTCTGATAGTTTTGATTATTATTGTTGAACTGGTTTCGGCCGTCAAAATCTTGCCTTCTCGGTGTGAATTGTGTCCCTGTGGACTGAGTCTTGGTTTGGTTCCCCTGGCTGTGATTATTTTGGAGTCCCTGAACTACCTCTGCCGTGTTGACACATTCCATGTTCCTCCTTCCTGTCTGTGGGCTCACCATACTCGTCTCGTCTAAGTGTCTGAGTAATTCTTCGGCTTGGACTGCGGTTTGAATGTTTCCTGCGACTAATAGTTGTTGGATGTGCATTGGGAGTTGTTTCCCGATGGTTAGAACCATATTTTGCTCGCTAGGCGGGTCGTCAAAATCTCTGAATTTTACCAACTGTTGGCTGAAAAATTCTGAAAACCGGGTTGGATGCGTACTATGATATTTTCGCGTATACAGGTCCATTCTCAACCCCTGCTGTAAAGAAGGGCTCCAAAACTTCTTTAAAAATGCTTCGCGGAATTGAGCCATGTCTGTGAAAGTGTACTTAAAGCTTAAAAACAAGGTTAGGCTTGGTCCTTCTAAAAATTTCTCCACTAGTCTTAATTGTTTCTCAGGGCCGATGTGCTGGTCATTAAAGTAATCAGTTAACTGTCGTAGAAATGCTTTGGGAGTGGTTCCTGAATGTTCCTTAAATTTATCGGGCTTGGAATCATTACCCCGAATTACTTGGATGACTTGGGCGGGTGCCAAGTTCGGTTGTGGTGTTGAAGTCTCTCCCCTGTATTGCTGGAATGCGTTACTCGTTAGTCTGGGACTTTGACCCCGGCTGGTATCCTCAGGCAACATCAAGCCTGCAGGACTTCCAATACTTCCCTGCTTCTCCGGTATATTTTCAGCCGAAAATAATGTCGCATTTTCTAAAGGTCTAATCTCGTTTTTGATGATTAAATCTGAGTGTTCCTGTAATTTTGATTTTACATTTTCCTCCAATGCCTGCATTCGCTTTAAAACTGTCAGCCTGTCTTCCTTATTTGCGTGAGCCTGCTGGTCCCAATCTCGCCGGATCCTACTTTTCAAGCTGTTAATTTTCTCCTCGTTCCTTTCCTGATTTTTCTCTAGCTCTTCACGTATCTGTTCTTGCGTTTTGACTAGTTGTTCCCCAACCTCTTCTCTTATGACCTCTTGTGTTTTTATTAGTTGGCCTTCCAGATTATCCCGAGTCTTGACGAGCTGCTCTCCCACCTCTTTCCTTATGATCTCTTGTGTTTTTACTAGCTGTTCTCCTACTTCTTGTATTTGCTGTTGTGTTTTGCCTAATTGTTCCTCTAAGTTCTCCCGCAAGTG
The DNA here is from genome assembly GCA_946902985.2 of Meconema thalassinum. NCBI lineage: Eukaryota > Metazoa > Arthropoda > Insecta > Orthoptera > Tettigoniidae > Meconema > Meconema thalassinum. Next base: position 138,821,042 of record OX336400.1, read on the forward strand.
TATCCGTTCGGTTTCGGCCTTAACCTCGACTTTATCAATTTCTTTTATTAATTCTAGCACGTTGCTGTCAACCGAATTAATTTGTTGCTGCAATTTCTCTTGGGTTTTCTTCATTCCCGCGGTGTTATTGACACATGCTGCCTCTATCTGCTTGAGTTTATCTGCCACCATCTCGTCAAATTGTACTAATTTGTTATCAAACTTCGCCTCCAACTTCTTAATTTCGCCTAACTGTTTGACGTTGTTCTCCGCAACCTCGCCTGCCAGTTTCTCTACCTTTTTAACGCTCTGATTAATGTCATTAGTGATCTTTCCTAATTGTCCGGTTTGTGTTACCGCCTGTTGTGATAATTTGTGATTTAGTTCATTTAATTGTTTGTACGTGTCTAATTTCTGGACCTCTAATTGGACCGAAATACTACCGCTCATGTCATGTAATTGTTTTTCACAGTCTATCTTCTGCGCTTGTAACTGGACCGTAATGTCACTTAATTGTTCCTCCGTTTTCGCGGACATCCGTTCTAATTGTTTTTCACTATGCTCTCGCTGAGCTCCTAATTGTTCTTTTAATTGTTTTTCCTTCTTTACGGACATTTGTTCTAATTGTTTTTCACTATGCTCACGCTGAGCTCCTAATTGTTCTTTTAACTGTTTATTATTGTCTCCGCTTATTTCCTCCTTCATGTTCTTTAACTGCTCTTCCGTCTTTACGGACATCTGTTCCAACAATGCCTTAATTTCATCAACAATCGCCATTTCACACATACAAATATATTCAGATAAAACAGGGTCATGGACCAAGATTTCAGTCATATACACGCATACATGTCACAACATTTAAATATTACTGGCTCTAATTTAATGAAAATTTCAGTAACAAAATTTACTGAATAAAATTACACTTATTCCCAAACAACAAAATAACCCCTAGTGATCTGTTTTTAAATTCCTAACCAACAGAATTTACGAAAAACACCAATTAACCGAAGTCAATTAAATGTCAGATATAAGGCAACACCTTCCTGCTTTGACTGAGTTCAATAATAATGCAAATTTTCTAATTTTAATGCCAGGCGCCAGAACAGGTTTATAACAAATACAATATCAAATTCTAACCTTGTTCCATATCTCTAACTTTAGGAACTCAGTGATTTTACTAATGCACATGGCGGTACAACATCGCCTCAATTTACTGAATTTACATGTCCGCTTGACCTGGCATCATTTCTCAACGAAATAAATATGAGAGCAGCGAAGCAACAACAACAACAAGCCCCACTTGGGCAGCCATTTTTGTTTTATGAAACCCTTGCAAAGAAGCATATGAGACTCAGTTTCGGGGGGTGTATCGGTTCATATCGTAAGTTGTTGTCAAGGCGCTTCATTAACTTGCAGGGTAACATATAACAAAATAACATGCAGGAAAGAGTGAAGCCAGGGATAAAACAAATGAATTTAATAAACAAATCACCATATTTACACACAACAATTAACAACATAAAAATCCCATATGACTCCCACTTAATAAAAATGCCAAAAACTAGGCAAAATCTCTGGAGAGATTAATTACATGGACCAAGTGTCCCTAAAAAAATAATAACAAAAGTGACTATGTATGCGCGTATGTCGTTCTACATGCTTCACGATGTGTACAAACGAATGCGTGATTCGTCATCATCCAGAATGATCATTCAGACAACGAATCCACATTTCTTAGAGCTAGACCGACACGGGGGAACACAACTACAATACTTAAAACTAAACCGACACTTCCTAGATCTAATATAAACAACACAAAATTTCCGTGTGAAATTGGAATCAAATTGCCGTAGCAACATTTACTGCCTAAAAACTTAGGACTTCTCACACAAATCAACACAAGTACATTAACACGTGACCAATAAAAAAATACACAAATGACCGCCGTCAAAATTTACAAGTACTCCACCACTACACCACACAGGTGTCACACGAAAATTACATGAATCGAGTCATAAACAAAACAATAGGCTCACAGCCAACATTTACATTATTAATACAATATTTTACCCATACAACGTACAATAAGCCGTTACACACATGGCGAACTCCCCAATTAATTATGGCTTAAAAATAACCATCACAATGAACAGGTTTGCTACATGAAAGCTTATGGGGGTCAGTCGGACAATCAGGACTGCCTATCAAAATAAGTCACCAGGCAAACGGGCGGTTTGTTGAACTCTGCATATCTGTCAACCCACGTGTCAATAACCTCGACCTCCCAAGACATGGGGTCGAATCTCGAAGAAGTGTGCCCCAAAAGCACAATAATACGTGTGTGTGTGTCAGAATAATATGGACAAGAAACAGCGGTCTCCCTAGAGCACCCTGTCTTTCCATCAAAATACAACGGCAACAAAAATAATATGAGGGCGGTAGGACCTCTACCCCCTCCTCACGTAGAATCAACACACACTTGACACAGTAACACACACAATCACACGTATGGGTTTTGACAGACCCTGAAATAAAAAGACATAAATATATTCCACATGCTGGCGCCACCGTTCTATGCCAGGACTAGTTAACCTGAAAAGGACTAAAAAAAATCTATCAAAATTAGAACGAAGGTGTTCTACAAATTACATTTTAAGTTGGTGCGCTTGGCAACCCTAATATGAATAATAACCTGTTCAGCAAATATCTTACAGTAATTACCTCCCATTCCTATCACAAATATTAACGTTAATAAAGCACCATTTATCGAATGTAACGGGTTTCGCATTTGCATGGATAAAAATCACGTACGCACGCCGCGCACATTAAATATGACTCAAAGGAAAAACAAATATACAACAAACACTTTGGCCACGCGCCAACGGACATTTAAAACAATTAGTGTCGGTGCAAGGAAACTCTAAACAACAAGAAAAGAAACATGACTATTTACAAAAGTTCCCCGGCCAAATCTAACTACATAATTGAAATAATCCAATTGTTGTACATCACCGATCAGCTTGTAGAACTTAAGACATCCTTCTCAGCCCATTTCCCTATGGACAGATTAACACTCCATCGTGGTCGTCTGCGTTGAATCGTTGAAGATCATCCCAACTCCAAACCACGTGTTGAGCATCTTGGTATCGACTCCTTGGCAGAAAAGTTCAATGTTAATTATTTGACCTAGCTATAATCGCTTGCAGGTTACTCAATTCGCCCACAAATTGTCCTAATGCGATTAATTGCGAAGACTTGCCCTAGATATCTCGCACACACGCACAATAAACACATGAAAAATACACTGAAATTTGTACATAAAATATACACCTCGAGACCACGTCACTGGCTCGATAATAAGTTTAAAATCTTGACTGCACAGGCAGTCGCTACCTTGCTCGGTATTTCCGTACTGTACTGTTGACCTTCGCTCTGGTGAGCGCTAATTAGGATGTTACAAGACTTGCCCTTCATAGCTGAAATGGTCGTCTTTAAGAAAAATGTTACAAGTCACCACGCACACTGCGTGAAATATTAGCTCGCAAAAATAAAGTTGACTTCAGATAAAATGTACTAGAGCGTTATAATTCGTTATTACGACTGATGTGAATTTAGCTCCTCAGAGCTCACAAATAAAATAACTTCAACTAATTCAGAGCGTTAAAATCGTTGTACAAACGGGCGTGAAGTTAGCCTCTCAAGGCTCCAAAACGAATGACTTAGAGTAGCGTCATGCCAAACTATTTATTAGAAACTGACAGGGAACGGAGGAGTAGGGTGGAATTGGATAAAAATTTCCAGAGTTTTTATCTCACAAATATGGGACTAGTGTCATTCTACTTCAAATAAATCAAACGTCTCAATGCACTCGTGCGGAGATCAGTCCGTTCGGCGGTTCTTTAGATAATCATTTCCGCGGGCTTTTTACTACTGACGCTGTCCATCGCGTGATCATGGCTTGGTCTCTCGTGATTGGCTGATTCAATCGTATGTTCGTTGCAAGTGACTCGTGATCATTCCTTTATGCTTCCAATTTTGGTGCAAGTAGTTGCTCAATTTGGCCTTGAACCCGGCTTACCTGGCCGTCCCCCAAGAATTGCTACCAGCTCTGCTCCTGTTGCAATCATTACGAAACGCTAGCCTCCCTTTTATCCTTGTCCACTTCCTCAAGTACTGCCTGGGCTGCAGTAATAATAATAATAAATATGAATACTTATTTATCGTAGATTAATAAGGGTTCAATACACAACGAGATACATCTTCAGGTTGTCCATCACTAATGACTGACGATTTTCGCGAAACACTTATTCTGAAGGCGCGAAACACTTATTCTGAAGGCGCGAAACATTTATTCCGAAGGCGCGAAACTGCGGCAATATGTTTCTTGCCCTTGAGATGTTGTGTGACTTGAGATCGCTTGAACAGCGATTGCCTTGATTGCTTTCCCACATGGTTAGCAGAACAGAACGCATCAGAAGTAAAATTATCTTTAAATTCTGCAACAGACGATAACTTGCAGTTGTTTTTACTTTAGGCATCGTAGAAATGCCTTACACTTCACAGTGCCAGAAATGAACTGCATGTGAGTCACACTGGTTCCAGGTAGTTGGGGGGAGGGGGTGAAGGTCTAGCATGTGGGGCAATATGGCTATGGACATGGAAATACCCGGCTTCCACAGTGAGTGGCACGGGGCGACAAGTTAAGAATAACAAATTTGCAAGCTGACATACGCTCTGCATGAAGATTAAATAGCTCACAGTAACATAGAGCAAAAATGCAATAAACTGAAAAAAAAAATGTAAATATTATGTCTTTTTATGTGCTAATAAGTGAAAATTAGGAATTTATGTATTTATAGAAAAATGCTTAAAATATATAATTAAATAAAAAAATATTTATTTAAATAAAAATCCGAGCCCTAGAGATTACATTTCATTTAAACATAAGTCTAGTATAGGTCTATTTCGCTTTTGGCATTCCACAACATGGTAACGCGGACAAGTTAAATCACACTGTGCACACACACAACTATCGCCAGGTTCATAAAATATCTTAGTTTTGCAGAGTTTATGGTGGTATCCATGAACTGCCATAGCATTGACAAAATGTCGGAGATCCTGGTCACTATTGGTCCAAGTCCTACTCGTCATTGCTTCAGTCGAGTAGAAGTCAATACAAATGTTATTCCTTTTGGCCAATCTTTCGTCTAAGAGTTTCTTCCAGTTGTCTGTATAAGGTAGTGCGATCTTGAATCTCAAATTTGCAATTAAAAAAGTTTCCTTTGCAAGTTCATAAACCAGTCTTGATGTAGTAAATCTGGATACACAGAGGGTTGTCTTTAAAAAACGGACTTTGTTTTTTTCTAAAGTGAGAAGGCCATTCTTCGTTAGCTTATCCCAAATGATTCCCAGACCATATGTTAAAATAGGAATTATTTTTTGTCAAACAAGATCATGGCCGTCTTAAGAGATGAAATGAAAATCCACAGCCTGCTTCCAGTCTCCGACCGGGTCAGGAATGGAATGAATGAAGCCCCCATCTAGCGGCGAGGATATGAACTGTGCCGGCTGCCGAGGCCTGACGCACTCCTCTGGGGCAATGATTAAATGAATGACAGATGAAATGAAATGATAGTGGAGAGTGTTGCTGGAATGAAATTTTGACAGGGAATACTGGAGTATCCGGAGAAAAACCTATCTGCCTCCGTTTTGTCCAGCACAGATCTCACATAGAGTGACCGGGATTTGAACTACGGACCCAGCGGTGAGAGGCCGGCGTGCTGCCGCCAAAGCCACGGAGGCTTCCTCTTAAGAGATAATCTATTTACATTATTGATGTCAAAAATTGCTTTCACAGCTGCCGCAGCACGTAGCCTAATATGAAGACTAAAGGAGTTTACTGTCGTTAGTATCGTCAAGCCTAGACATTTAAAACTGTTTACATTGGTAGAGCATTATTTACCTCTGGTCAAAAGTGCCCATGTGCCAGTCCTCGCGGGTTAAACGCATAATCGATCAATTTTTACTTTTGGCAATTAATTGACTTTATGTTCGACCCTGACTATTATATGTCTGAAAACTGTACTATAATGAGGCTCATCATAACACTATTTTTCTCTACTGGAAAGCGCTATAGTGTTCAAGGAGCTTAGATATCTAACATCTAACCTCCTGGACTTTCATAGTCAAGGAACAACGAAATTCGACATGCAAGCTACTCTCTGCGTGTCAAATAGCAAAGCTTGCACCAGGCACCCGAGGCCATACGATATTATTATTATTATTATTATCATTATTATTATTATAGCTTGCCACGGCGGGTGAGTGGATATCGTGTCGGTCTACTAACCCCAAGATTGCAGGTTCGCCCCTGGCCGAGGTAAGTGATTATTGAAAGGCGGTAAAAATACGATACGCGTGTCATACGATGTTGGCATGTCAACGAATCCATTTGAATTCAGTAGGCCGAGTTCATAATGGCAAAATTAATCTCGGGAGTTTCCGCCAACACAATGTTCCTCATTTCTCTACTTGAAAGCGCTATAGTGTTCAAGGAGCTTAGATATCTAGATATCTAACCTCCTTGACTTTCATAGTCAAGGAACAACGAAATTCGACATGCAAGCTACCCTCTGGGTGTCAAATAACAAAGCTTGCACCCGGCACCCGAGGCCATACGATATTATTATATTATTATTATTATTATTATTATTATTATTTTTTATTATTATTATGAAACAGTTTCTCCCACCAATCAGAGCTCAAAAAACAGTTGTTTGACAAATTAGATAATTAGATGCGCTGAGTTCCACGGCCTTCTAATTTAAATGTAACTGCGTGGCCTAGTTTCATAGTAGGGTAATCGAGGAGGCTATGGTCAAATACAAGGCATTCTCCGCGTCCCATGCGCTCTGTTCAGTACATAAAACTGGCGAAATCTCGACAGATATTTATGAATATTTATGTTCGAACATAAAATAGTTATATTAATTATCGTCGAACATAAACAGTCGTATGCAACTCGCCTATTGGAAAAGGTGTACCTTAATGGATGTGGTACATCTTAGGGGATTTCGATAGAATGAGGTTTCAGACACAAGAGGTGATAACGAAGGACAGTGCGGGAAGAGACCAAAATGTTAAAACTTAGATTTTAATGATATTTATTTATTATAAAGCAAATATTGCAAGGAATGGATACTTTCAAAGAAATTGCCTTAAAATGACAATAAGAAACAGTAACAATCAAAAATTACTCGTTTCTCCAGGAAACGTAAATTGCTTGCAAGCTGTAGCTCCCTATAAAGGATTAAATACAAAATTACTGAATAAAAAGAGCATAATAAAATAACCTACAATAATAATTTAAATTCATCCCAGAGTAGAATTAAAACAAAGTACTCTTATTACGGAAAGAATCCGGGCAGAGTGTAGGAAGTGAAAGGGTTACCACCTCTTCTGATGTGTGATACAGGAAGTATCAGATCTCCTTAAACATCTTCCGAAGGTAGGCCGGCTGCCGGAGGACATCAGTAGCTGGCGGTAATTCAGTGCGCCCGCTCGGGGCTTGTGCGAGGTCAGTCAGGCATACTCCAGGGTTCCGGGTTCGGAACTAGAGTTGATGATGGTAGATTCTCCTTATAAAAAGCGACCAGCATAGAGAGTCTCTTGGTAGTAACTCCCTCGGCTGGTGAAGTTATGTCCTTATAATCAAGACTTGCAGAGTAGATCCGTGTTGAAGATTTGGCTGAAGTGAAGGCCGATGAGTTTAGACTGCCCGGGCAGGCAGCCAGGTCCAGAAGAGAGATTTTGACGGCGGAGAAGGGCCTCCGGCTGCAAGAGGTACCCCGAGAGGGCAATAACCCCAGCAGGTACGTAGCGAGCAGTGGTGATCAGTGGAGAAGAGTGGACACTGTAGGCCGGTAGACCTAAGGTTATATAGCGGTAGTGACGTCAGCGCGCCGAACCTTCCAGTATGAAGGAGGGGAGAAAGAGCAGCCAATCAAAGCACAGCCCCAAGCACATTGCGAGCGTTACCGCTGGGGAGAGCTCAGTACCTCGTGAGAAAATGTGACGGTATGGTGCGTCTAGAAAGACACTACAGAAAAAAGGTGAGTTGACATGAATAATACAGAAAAGCAATTAAACTGAAACACCAATACTAAACAAATCAGAACACCGCGTTCAGACTGCAATTAACGAAAATAAAAATAATGGGGTATAAAAATTGAACGTGTGTTTCACACCGTAAGGGAAACATAGCCAACAAAAAACATTCGCAGAAGCGAACACCTATAATGGTAATTAAGACACTCGTATGGAAATTATAAAACTCGCATACGCTCGTTTTATAAACATCCTCGTGTCTTAATTATTGCCATTATAGGCTCGTTGCATAATGTACTATAAGGTGCGTTCAAAAAGTAACGAGCTGGAGGCATAATTGCAGAAACCAGTACATGTATGTTAGAAGTATTGGCTCTGGCTGTTGAGGCACTTGTCCCACTGTGACACGAGGCGGTGAATGGCTGTCTCATAAAATTCCCTGGGCTGCGATGTGAACCAGTTCCGCACGTACAGCAGGACGTCGGCGTCCGAGGTGAATCGTTGGCCCCGCAGAGCCCTTTTCAGGGGACCAAACATGGCATAATCACAGGGAGAGAGGTCCGGACTGTATGGAGGGTGGCCGAGAACCTCCCATTTGAATTTCTGCAGGAGTGCCGCGACTTTGTTGGCCGTATGAGGTCGTGCATTGTGGTGGAGCGACCACGGCGGCTATGGCGTTCACTGTCACTCGGCGGTCCTGGGTAATGAGTGCATCAACCAGCTGGACGTCGTCATCGGTAATGCAGGGGGGTGCACCTGACCGGGCATCATAGGCTAACGACACCCGTCCTTCCCTGAAGCGCATGTTCCACATCTTGACCCTTGCAAGGGACATGCAGTGTTCGCCGTACACTTGTGACATTCGGCGATGAATGCCCGTTCCCCCTACTCCTTCCGCTGTCAGAAACAGAACAAAATCTCTTTGCTCTTCGGTTTACGCCTCCATGTCACTGTTTGCAATGCGACTGGCAGCGTTGGACGATTGATGCATGCTGCTGCTCGTTTTGTATCGCCACGTGACGTGCACGCGTGCCCTCTAACGATGGGCTGTAACCTTCCGCGCTCTGGTCGGAACCACACCTCGTTACACAAGCCACGATTAGCCGATGTCGTCACCGGTTTGCGCATTCCAACCTCCGGCTCGTTACTTTTTGAACGCACCTTATGTTTCTGCGTCGATTAATAGAATTGTCGGCAGCTTAAATGAATTGATTAAAAGTTCCAACCCTAGTTCCGAGTATGACTTCCATCACTCGTATCTCAAACGGGTAATACACTCCAGTAGATTGTTGTGGTATCCATGGATATATCAATGGTATTAAAATTGTCTATTTAGACCCAAGAAAAAATTACCGTACATGTTAAATATGTGGACACCATTTACGAAGGCAATACACGAACAACGTAAGCGACAGCTTTTGATTGAATTTCACTCCAAAATTCAGCAAATAACTCGGATGTATAAACATGATGTTAATTTCAATATACTTTTTTGTCGTCTTCGTGACCTCAATATTTTTGTTACTATGTAATAAAGAAAACATGGACGAACTGCGGAACGTGATGCTTCCTCAGAAGAGAATGGACTTGGTGTTATATAGAAAGAATACCGAGACCATTTTACAAGTATGTTCTGTATCTTTGGAAGATAAGACATTGTGCTGTTACTAAAATTCATGCTGTAAACGTCTTTGTTTGTCGGTATTCAGTTATATATTAAAAAAACAATATTTAAAACGTTACTTAAAGTGACATAATAGGCTACTGATTTTTTTCTTATTTTTAAGATGAAATTTTAGGTAATATTAGAGGTGACGGTAATTCTTTGAGAAAGACGACCGTGGATTCTACACTTTTCCTTAGATAATATCTGTCTGCCAGTTAGGTAGTCAGCTCGGAGGCTGGTAGGATCCTCAAAAAGTGCCACTATCGATTATGTGGGCTGAAACGTACAAAACCACAGGGCGCACTATAATCAGGCGTACTAAGCAAGGTGAGGACTGAAGTAGTTTGCCAATACTTTCCTCAGTAGCAACTCTACTAATATAACCTTTCACAGCGACCACCGACACTAGTTGTGCCCTGAAGGCCATTACTCAGCACCACTCATACCTCAGTAGCTTCCATACAACCACAGCCATGAATGAGACTGAGATATCAGTGAAAAACCACCTAGTTAGTTATTGTTGGTGGAAAAATAATTCCAGCTATAGGAGATCTAAGCCGAGTAAAATACAAAGTTTCTCGAGCACTACTGAAGTCTATATATCACGCACTTATTGAAAGTCACATTGCATACATGATTCACATTTGGGCTTGTTGCAGCAAAGGATTATTCAATAAAATTAATATAGTACGTAAAAGGGCGTTGAAAACACTTTTCAATCTTTCCATGTTAACACCTACAATTCAATTATACCAACAATGTAATGTCCTTTCACTAAATTGTCTCCGTCAAAGAGCCTCAGTAATAATGATAGGCTATATAAAATTAAACATAAAATAACCAATTCAAATATGATACCCACAACCAATTCAGATACTCACTCACACACCACCAGAAATGCAAGCAATATCCACTATAATGTAATAAATACCAGCAGGTTTGGAAATAATTCACTATGGCATTACTCATCATTTATATATAATAGACTGCCTGATGGCGTGAAAAATACCTCCTCACAGAGAACTTTCAGGAAAGAACTGTTTAAATTATTAATGAATTCAACAATGTAACTTACAATAGCATGTAATTACTAAAATACCATTGTTACCTTGATGTACTGCACTATCACGAGCCTCGGCTCAGGTGCCCCTTATGAGATAATAAATAAAAAACAAGAAGTTCCGTGAAGAACTATACAGCCTACTTTTCATGCCAATGATTATTCTACAGAATATGTACCTATCTAGAATAATGACGAAATTAAGTTGGTAATATCGAAATATCTAATTAGTTCAAAATATGCCTGGCATAATGTAGCCTAATAGAGCACTACAATTGGCAGCCCTGGTGACTGAATATATTCTTAGTTCCATCTCTTAAGGTACAGAATACAAAATTTGGTTGAAGTCCAATGGACGTTACATGCAGTTAGACATTGGATCTATCAGCACGCGTAAAAGCATGTTGCCAACAATGTCATGCGTGTGCTGGTCAGAAATAATCTGAAATATTATGATATCTTGTTGTGCCAATTTTGGATGAAATACATTTGTTAGTATAGAAGTTACATGTATTTTAAAATTGGACATATCAGCAGGCATAGAATCATGTTGGCAGCACTGCCTTGTATTAATTGCTCCAAATTAATCTAGAATGTCAGGTGCTATACCTGTGCAAAGTATAGAGCCGTTGGCTTGCATACTTTCTGATATATTGATATTAGGGTAAAAAAATATAGACAGCATTTATTAACAGTTGGTAGCCCTGATTGCTCTTAACAATACTAATACTAAACAATACTAATACTTCTTGCTAGTAATATCTGTTATGGTACACATAGCACATACGAAATTTGGTTGAAATCCAACTGATAGTATTGTGCCCGTTTAGACCGGAGTCCGCACGACCACATATGCATTTTACCAATAATCAGTCAGCACGAGAGTCAAAATATCCCGGAGCGCCTGATGGGTTACAGCAAATCGCAAAAACGACATCAAATGAAAAAAATGCTTTACTGATTTTTGGCTCAATGCAACAATAAGGATAGAAGGAGATTCAGTTGGGTATAACACATCAAGTAAAATTATCTCAGTTTATTTTGAATTTAAAATTGACTGCAAAAATGCTCAAAGCAGCATCACTCACGTGTGGCGACCCACACTCCTATTTACACAATATACAGAAATTTTCCAAACACATTTGACAATTATTTTTTTGGAAACACAAGTCTGATTCTTAGTCCTGTAGACTGTGTTCCAAAATTATATTCATTTATTTGTGATTAAATCCAGTTCAAATTTAATTGTCTCTACTGGAAATATCGTAGTTCACTGTTCGAATTTTTACATAATAACACTCGTAGAATAAATGTTCATAGAATTTTTAACTTTCACTTATTTTTCCAGTTTCAAATATATATATTGTCGAAAAATATTATTATCATTGAATCAACACAAATTATTTACACATATTAATAACATCTGAAAAGTATTTGACCTCGAGCATAGCATCGAAGAACTGTGCGAAGCACAACAAAATTAATTGTTCTTCCGACATTAAATGTTTCGAGAAGTGACTCGATTATGAACTTCAAGTTCCTAACAAAACATATGATTTCTGAATCATTAACTTGATTAATAAATGGTTGAACCATTCAACTATTCAATTTTCCACTTGGAATCATTATTATAAAAAATATTTATATTCATGGCCATTTTTAGCAACTTTCACAACTTGCAATTCTTCGACAGAATGCGGAAATAAGAATTGTAATTTCATAATAAATTCATCTAGTTCATGGCACTAGGATTGAAAATATCCTTCAAATTATTCGTGGTTAAAGAATTATTTTTAATTGGCAGTGGCCCATTCTATTATTTGTGTAAGAACACAATATTACAACAACAACGGCAAAGGTCTTCCTCTGAAGAAGAATAAACTACTATCATGACAAATCCGGGTTCTAGCAAAATCAAAGTCTAAATGGAATCCGTAAACCAGGTTGAAATAAGAACTGATGGTTTCTAAGAAATAACCTTCGGGTCATTCATACGACGAAATGTGTAGTTCCAATACTCCTATAAACCTGAGCCATCGAACCTGCTATTTGATTGATGCTCGAAAAAATCTCCTCATTCCTGCGACTTAAACATGCGCACCTGGGAATGGCATTTCAACTACTCCACACACATAAATTTTCTTCCCAAAATTTATACAATAAATCAAGCCTCTGCTTGTTATCAACACTGGAAGATTAATAAACTTACAAGTTTATTTTATTTTACCATTCAGTTCAACCCGTGAATTTACCATACTTATGAAAATCTTTATTTCACTTTCGAGTGTATTTACGTCATGATTTTATATAAATACAAAAATATCCTATTTGATACAATTATCAATTGCTTCCCGTTTCATGCCTCTCCGTGTTATCTGAAAAATATACTTTGCTCATTGCAAATATTAACTGTTCAACCAGAACTGAAATGTTGGTTGAATGCGGGCTTGCGCTAACCACTCTCCTTCGGAAAATCTCCTGTTCCAAACTAGAAATGATTAAACTACTTCATAGGCTCTCTCTCAATACATATGATTATTAGAAAATATAATATCCAAGAATTATTTAAAAAAATTATAAAAAATATTATTATTATTATTAGTGGATTATTATTATTATTATTAGTTATATTATTTCCAATATGTTTAATTATCATCTCATTATGTGAGAATCCACATGTTCGAACCTTCGAATATGGAAAAAATATCCATTCCTCAACAAAAATAATTTAACTTTTACAGTTACATCGGCTGATTACCATGATTTCCCAAAAATATGAAATATTCTAATAAATGCTCGAAATGCTCGGTCATCGATCCTAAACTGTTCTGAGTGCGGAAAATACTCAGAATAACTGTAACAAGTCTTGCGTAAATCATTGCAAGATTTAAATACGAAGAAGAATAAATGTGTTGGTCATCTGCCGAAAAATAGTTTGTTCCAATTAGCTAGGCATAATATAATTCAAATGTGGCTTACATTTCTTGATGGTCTTGAAGCGTAGCGAACCTGGTCTGTACCAGATTTATCCATAGACATGCCCTATCGGACAAGCACGTATAATCCTTGTATCGGCCGCCATTATATACCCACAATCCGTCTAGTAAGACATAGTGGTAGTATCTCTTGACGTTTGAATTAACTGTTGTTCCATTTTAATATGGGCTTCTATCAAAGCCATAACAGTTTGTTTAAATGGGGTCAGATCTAAGTGATCTATTCTTAGATATGTCAGTTGTAACATAACTCACGGTAATCTTATCAATACAAGAAGACACTGACAGTCTAACCAATCAACGGCTGTTCTGAAGATCGTTCCCTGGGCATGGCTTCTCGCCATCTACCATGCGCTAAGCAACCTGTAGTTTCCCTTGCGTAGACTAATGAACACCACCGTGATAGACTGGTCTTCAGTGTACTGATAGATCGAAGTGGTTAACAAGTTACCAATATGAAAACTGACTGAAATGGACTTAAACATCCAAGTATTAGGTTATTACTGGACTGTGACAAAGTACTAATTCTAGACAAAGTCTAGCATATGTCCATGTAGAAACATAAATATTTCCACTAATGTCTGTAGAAAAAAAATTCAATCACCTCAGTGATTCTCCTCGCCGGAAACTTACTAAGTTCCACTTCGTAGCGCAGCACTTTTTGTGACTATCACAACTTTGAAAATTACTTCTGTGTAGATCCGGCAACCATGTGCCTTGGCTCAGCGTAGCAGCAACTTGCTCGGCAAATGCTTGTGTTGGAATGAGCTATCGATGCCTCGGCCGGCCGGCTTTTATTCAAAACTGCCAGGGTCACGCGTCATCAGCTGATATCTGGAAATCCTCATATCTCTGGTATCCCTGGTCCGATTTACTTGATACTAAGTGCATTCTCTTTCATTTGGCCGTGCCAGTAATCTGATCCATGTCTCAAGTCTCTACTCCATGGTTAACTATTTAATCAATAAATAGCCTCGACCTCTGCTATTACTCGCTACGTCACTTGACATGCAAGTATCGGTAAATTCTTTCCAATTGCTTCGAGAAGCAATGTAGCGCGATATTCAAATATCTCAACTTTCAAAAGCGGCTGTAGCCTTTCCCTTGATATCTAGGTGTCTGAATCTTGGAATACCCATTCCTAGAGTTGGGCACAGTATAGTAGTTACATGTATTTAAAAATTGGTACTATCAGCAGGTTTATAATCATGTTGGTAGAACTGACGTATATAAGTTACTCCAAATTAATCTAAAATGTCAGAATATACGTGTGCATAGTTTAAAGCTGTTGGCTTGCATACTTTCTGATATATAGGAATTTGGATGAAAAAAATAGAGAGAGCAATTATTAACAGTTGGCAGCCCTGGTGGCCTTAAGAATACGCTCAGACATATCTGTTTATGTACAGATAATACATACAAAATTTGGTTGAAATCCAATTGATAGTGTAGAAGTTATATGCATTTAAACATTGGACCTATCAGAAGGCTTAAAATTATTTTGGCAACACTGTCATATTTGGCCTCCTGGAAATTAAACTGAAATAGTATTATCTACATGTGTGCCAATTTTGGAAGAGCTCCTATGCATACCTTCCAAGATATCCAACATGGAGCTCAAATTTCTAGTGCGTTTTTTCAGCAGTTGGTAGCACTGACATCATTTTCAAATATGGACGTGAGATATTCCGGTATACATCTTTACTCATACTAAATTTGGTTTCAATTGCTGCAGCCGTTTAGGAGTTGATAGGGGGGGACACACACACAGCCAGACAGACAGACAGACAGACAGAAGGACAGACAGACACACATTTTCCCGGATCGATCTCATAAGTCTACTTTTTCCTAATTTTTGCAAAATGTGGAAAAGTAGGCTAATAAAAAAAGGGGCAGAACTACGAGGTCATCTGCCCCTAAAAACACTTAGAAAATAGTTATCCAGTAGGCTATGTCATTTTCATGATTTTCATACCTTATTTGATGTTCTGGGAGTCATTGCCAAGTGAAATTAGCCTACTGTCCATTATCACTACCGCACGGGAAATATGTGCTAATTTACGTAAATATGTGACTTAAGTCGTTAATTACTTGGGCTCGGATTATTAGGTAAATAAACATGTTTTATTTTCGACGATGTCGAAATGTTAAATATTATATGCCAGAAAACTGTATTATAATGAGGGTCATTATAACACTATTTTTCATTATGAAACAGTTTCTCCCACCAATCAGAGTTCAAGAAACAGTTGTGTGACCAATTAGGTAAGGATAGCAACGCACGTGCGCTAAATTCCCAGGCCTCCTATTTTAAATATCACTGCCCGACTAGTGTCATAGTGGGGTATTTGAGGAGGCCATGGTCAAATACAAGGTATTCTCTGTGTTCCATGCGCTGTGTTCAGTACATAAAACTGGCGAAATCTCGACAGATATTAATTTTTTGAATATTTATGTTCGATCATAAAATAGATATAATTATCGTCGAACATAAACAGTTGTATGCAACTCGCCTATAATGGTAATTAATTATTAATTATTGCCATTATAGGCTCGTTGCATAATGTACTATTACAGTATATATTATGGGGATGGAAATTGCACATTTACATAGGATAAGGGAGGAACAACAAAAGAAGAGATCAAATAAATATTGCAAATAGAGATTCACGGGAAACACTAGCACAACAAAGAATCGGGGCATAATTTATAAAGAACAACCTACTTGTTGAACAAATAATGCCGCCGCTTCCTTCTAGAACTGTACGGCATTATTGTTGCTGGCCTTCAGGGAACACAGCAGGCTATTCCATGCACAAACCGATCTATTTACAAAACCCAGTTTGTGCGACTCATTTTCTTAGTGGTAGGGAACATAGATACATGTATTAGCTTTAGTTTGAAATAAAAATCAAGCAGATACCATTTCTGTGACAAAAGTTAAAGCACTTTGAATGTCAGGAAACGAATTAATGAGTAAATCGCATTTAAAGTTTACTTAGTATGTCTTCACTCACATTCTGTTTTGATCACATCAGAAACCTCCTGGGACATACACAGATCCTTCCTTGAAAGCTGTATGGTCCTCCTTCATCTTGTTATTTGATGCCCAGAGGGCAGCTTGCATATCGAATCTTGTCGTTCCTTGGAACGCTATGAAAGTCAAGGAAGTTAGATATCTAAGCTCCTTGACACTATAGCGCTTTCTAGTACAGAAAGGAGGAACTTTGTGTTGGAGGAAAATCCCGACATTGATTTTACCACTATGAACACGGCCTATTGAATTCATTGGGTTCATTAACATGACAACAACTAATGACACGCGTGCCGTGATTTTTTTTCGCCTATCAAAATCACTTACGACGGCCAGGAGTGAAACCAGTGGGATAGAGAAAGAGAAAGTCAATTTTTCCTCTATGAACACGGCCTACTGAATTCAAATGGGTTCATTAACAACCCAACAACGAATCACATGCGTGCCGTAATTTTTGTCGCCTATCAAAAAAAACTTTCCACGGCCAGGAGTGAAACCAGTGGGATAGAGAAAGAGAAAGTCAATTTTGCCACTATGTACTGAACCCGAGGGGGTCATGCTGACTGATATCGAACGTGGATCTCAGAGACTGTGATCTCAGAATGAAGGTTCCACCAGGGAACGAACCCGAGATCTGTTGAGGGTGTTTCATTGTAAGATCCCCTAGAAGAAATTATATATTTAATTACTGGTGTGATATCAGTTGTTACTGACATTATTTAGTGAAATAATGCAGGAAAATAATGGAAGATAGCATTATTTGGACTACATGACGTAGGCTATGCTGGACTTGAAACACAGGAGTTTCAGAGTTTGACGTTTTGCAAATAGCCCCAGACTTGTGGGAGGAGACCCTTGGCGCCACGTCAATCTTGCTGACCCAGTTAAGTCGTCTGCAAGGGTTCGGGAGGTTGAATAATGACCAGGTTCTTCCCCGTTTGAGAAGGAAAATGGGAGTGGAATGGGAAGATCCCAAGGAAAATCATTGATTACTCATGATTGGAGCAATGCAATGACATGAGAGTTGCACACAGGTGAATCTTTAGCCAGGAGGCTAATTTTAGAGCCATTAAACGGCGAAATCAAGGCATGTTTAATGCAGTGCGTAATGACACAGGACTATGGATGTTCGCGGCTGAATTTGAGGAGGTCGACAGGGATTCCCACAGAAACAGCGTCCCCACGCCATGGATAAGATAATTAATATTAATTAAGTGGCCGATCGATCCTCGAACACACATACATTTTTGTGACCAGCGAAGAAAAAGGAACAATATGGATATTATTCCAAGTCCAGAACCACCCTAGGAGAGGAGCTGATTTATCGCGGGAATTCTTGCCCTACTTTTTGTGTGAAACAGATATAAGAGGGTGGTCCCAGTCGAAGTGGACAGTTTACAGTTTTTGGACCCAGTCAGAGGGAGAGTTGTTTTGAAGCAGTCGCAGTTTGACACAGTTGAAAGCTACGGAGCGCCCAGGCGCGCACACAAAGACTTCAACATTTCACTGGTAATCAGCATGTAGTTGTGCAATGTAACACACCTGTGAGAATATATTCATGCATGGTCATGAAATAAGAATGAAGTCGGTAATCAACAAACTTGATTATGCGAAATGCATATTACCGAAGTTAGGAGAAGATGCTCGGACTTCAATGTGGGAAGCCGTGCAGTAAGACTGTTATATACTGTTTATTAAGTGCCGTGTGATATAATAGGCAGGACTGTGGAAAGTAATAATTCATGTAAATAAAATGTACAATGTTGAGCGCAGTATAGTGATTGGTTATACATATCTGGAGTATACCAGTAAGTCGCGTTCATGACGATATGTAAGCATGTCGCTGCAATAGTAGGAAGGTTATCAAGGGATGATCGAGAAACTGTTGGTGAATCCGTGAGCAGATGATCGAGAGGTTCAATCAGGAAGGGGGTAGGACCGAAGAAAGGGCCGTCCGCACCTGTACTTTCGATACATGCTAGGGAATGTCAACCAATTAGGAATAAAGTGTAACGTGTGTTTGTGCAGCGATGTTATGTAAAATATTTCTTAAAGTAATAATATAACCAGTGTTATATAGTGTTATGTGTTTTGGAAGCATTAGCTTCATTATAAAAATGGAAAAGTGTCATGTGTTTTGGAAGCATTAGCTTCATTCTAAAAATGGAAAAGTGTCGTGTGTTTATGAATGAGATGTCATATAATATGTGTATTACCAAGATGGCAATGTGTCACTAAGTAAGCCGATGGCAGGTGACACTGGAATATGGTGGTTGGAGCCACCTGGATAAGCCGACGTAAGTACCCCACAAATCATGTTACTATAGAAGTATAGCCACTGCATGTAATGTGATTTCGGAAGTATAAAATATGCCAGTAAGAATCAATATTAGGAGGCATACCCTCATATGTTTATTGTTTGATTTCAGTAAAGTTAAGATGTTGAATACATCAGAGAGTGGATTAATCGTTACCACTATTAATGCTACTAATAAAATGGCAATTCAGTTATGTGAAACTTAACGTGACGAACGCGAGTGTTCGATCATTAAAGCAGTTACGTTGTGTCGGAAGAATAATTTATGTCAGTAATAATAATAATAATAATAATTATAATAATGATAAACGGTATAATTGAATACATCAGGATGAAAGGTTCTAAGCAAGAAATATTTACGCTAATTGGATTATTTATCTAGCCAAGCAGTAGATTGCATTAAGGGAAGAGAAAAGAGTTAATGTTGAATATTGTATTAATGGGAATATAATTATGCAAGGGAATGTAGGAGCTTGACAGTGACTTGAATTTGTGGCTTGATTAAGCTTGTAGAGTATCAGTTAGAGTTCTCTTTATTATAGGACGAGATCGTAGACCGGTAAGGGGCCAGGTAATCTAATCGACGTGTGAAATCTCGTACAGCTTGGGCGTACAGAGATAATAATTTATGCCGGAGCGTATTTAGTGTGTACCCTATCTCCGATGATGGATAAGAAATGTTCCGGGTTCGAATCCTGTGGTAAGTGCGGGGAGAACATTGGACACCTCGACACTATACTTGATTGCCCGAGAACTTGTTATGGAATGATTCGTCTTGTGAAGCGAATTCATTGGCGGCAGCTGTGGGCTGACCGCAGCATTTATTTAAGATACCGGCTAACCACTAGACCTGTGTTCTATGAATCTCGTGCCTTCATATTGTGATACGGACCTGTAGAGGCCGTTATTAATGTCCTAAGGCTAGGATTAAATATTCAAGCTCACCCAGAACCATTGCATAATATTCAGTTCAGATCATATGGGATCACGTGGATCATTGTGACCACAACGTTATATTCAAAGTTGTAATACTGCTTGGGGAGGTACAGTCCAGGAAAGGGGAGACAAGGGACGATTTACAGCCGTGAACGACCCTACTCTGTTCCATTGTATGCAGGCAGCTCTGAGGGGCTGGGGTTGCTAAACAAACTGTGATGGTTCGCGTTTTGAGCGGACAGATTTAAGACCTTGCTTGTATTGAAAGGAAGAATTGTTATAATGTGTAATGAATGTGTGTGGTTTAAAAACACATTGCTAATCATAGATTACCCTGATGATATAAAAATTTAGCAATCTAACGAATGGTTGGATGTTGTATTTGTTACTGTCACTGACACCTAGTTGATGAAGTTGGTTACTCGATGCCACAGGCTATGCTCGCAAGGGTAGCGTAATAGTATACTATCCGACACAACGATAACAGAAGTTATTTAGTGAAATCACAATGACATGCAGTGTAGCTATAAAAAGAGGGGAGTGGAGGGGGTAGACTTACGTAATTGTGGTATTGCAAGTAGATCTTAGTGCAAACCATGAGTTGGCTAATGCATGAAAGCATTTGGTGGGAGAGAGAGATGTAACACAGATAGTACACATGATGTAAATTAAGATGTCTTGTAGGATACAAGTAACTTTGTGAATATAAAGAAGTCACATTAGGTGACATGAATGTAATAGTTCAGTTTTTGTGAAACATTACATGTGCATCAGAGAACTTGAGTAACGTTTAAAGTCCACATAATGGTAAAAGATTGAATAGTGATATGGATTTAATTTGTTCAACTATGTGAATAATTAGTGGATTGTGGGAGTAACTTTGTTTGTTTGTGTATTGTTTATGGGATTTGTGTTCTCATTATTTTGTTCGAAGCCATGAGTTTTACTGAATTAAAGTCTTTAGAGTAGAGTTGTGCCTTATCATTGTAGAGTTGATACCTTTTAGCCTCAAATCCAAAACATGCAACTGCTCAATGGGGGAAAGGTACACGCCTGAGTCCTGACGCTAGCTGGAGGCAGAAGCATATTTTCCATCGAGATTACTCACATGGGTACAGTACATGGTCTACTGAATTTAAATGGGTTCATTAACATGCCAACAACAAATCACATGCGTGCCGTGATTTTTGTCGCCTATCAAAAATCACTTACCACGGCCAGGAGTGAAACCAGTGGGATAGAGAAAGAGAAAGTCAATTTAGGCTCAAAAGAAATTTTATAGATCTGCTGATACGCCAGACATGACAGCTGTCAGTCAGAACGGTTGCGCCCTCTTACAGTAAATAATTTATTTTGACATGAAAGATTAATGGTATATTTATGAACCATACATTTTCTAAAGTCGCCTCCGTAGCGTAGCGGTCAGCATGGTTAGCTGAAGCCCCGGAGGTCCTGGGTTCGATTCCCGGCTCTGCCACGAAATTTGAAAAGTGGTACGAGGACTGGAACGGGGTCTACTCAGCCTCGGGTGGCCCAAATGAGTAGAGGGGGTTCGATTCCCCCTCAGCCATCCTCGAAGTGGTTTTCCGTGGTTTCCCACTTCGTCTTCGGGCAAATGCCGGGATGGTACTGTACCCGATAACCCGGATAGTAGGCTGTCAGATATCCGCCCCCTCAATCGGATTGCCAATAATCAAACGCGCCGGCATAGCTACATCAATGAAAATGGCACTGACAGATACTATCGAGATTAGAGCACAATAGTTAACAAGAAAATTATTGTGGAACACACCAAAATATACGGGGGTTCATACTTACCTTTACTTACCTCTTAAATATATCTCGGGGACTGGGTTGTCAACTGGATCACTTAAAGTATGTCCTCACAATAACCTCCACCATGATATTTAAAATGAACCAAAAACGAAGACGAGAAACTTTAAACTGCACAATAATTTATTTCACATAAAGAATGATTTTTAACAAAATGAAACAACAAAATCAACGTGGCAATCAGAAGCCATTAACCACATAACCATGTCCTCCTGTAGGACCTGTATTCTCTACATATAATGTTTTAGCTTTCTCAAGCTTATAGCAACGAAAAATATAACAATGCACTTGGAATGGAAACGGGATTTGGGATGAGACACATATCAATTGCTTTGCGTGTTTATATACTGCACATTTTATTTATAGCCACAAGGCTATTATGAAACGCCCTTGGCCTCGGTAACACAGTTGTCCGGACCAGCTGCAAAGCACCCGTGTCGTCAAAGCGGACACCCGTTCGTTCAACCCTAGCATAAGCGTGCTACCTCAGAGCTCGGCTCTCTCCTTTTCAAATACGTAAATGTTCACATCTCAACTGAAATATTATCACGCAAATGTCTTACATGCTTCCTTCAAACACCAGTGGATTCCTCCAACAATCCCAAATCATGATTATTTGTTCAAACCAATTGCTTAACTTGCGTTGTTTAGAGTATATAAAAAAACTCTAAACGTTAATAACAAAAGTTCATTAATTATTTATAACAATAACAAATTGTTTATAACAATGTCAAATGACGATTGAAAATTTAATACACGCTTCTATTAATCACTACCATTTCAAATTATTTAACAAAGATATTTACAAAATTATTTTACAATATTAATTGTTTATATTATTTATACAAGGAATACATTGAACCACACGTTTATCCGGTTGATAATTACTCAAATCGTGTTGATATAATCGACCAATGAAGGTTAGTTATACTAAACTGTCAAATTCAGGTTTAATAATGTTTAATAATAATTATTAATATTTGTGACTGTAACCTCCATTCAAAATCTTTATCTCAAATTATTTAACACTCTTGTTAATTTTAACAGTATCTTCATATGAATAATCTTTCAAAGAACAAGAACAACATTCAGCGGGAAAATACTTCGCTCATAACGCACAAAAATGGCACAACAATTGGCCGAAAATTCATCATATATCTTTATATATATGGCATAAAAATCTTCCAAACTACACACAAAAAACCTCCACTATTAATTCATCAACTTCATTAATTATTGTGGGAACCTCCTTCATTATTCAAGGGCATTACTCAACAGCGACTTTTACATGTCCACTGAACTGACGATTATACATCCATTGTTCCTCTTTAAAAATTCTTATATTCATCAATTGTAATAATGACTGTTATTATTTAACCTTCGTGGGTTTCATTCATGAATCGATATGAAATAAAAAATTTCCAATCACAAATAAATTTAATAGCAAATACGATTAGACACTCCTGCCTGGTCTATCAAAATTGAGATTAACATCTTCAAAGTAACGCAGTATAAAAATACTATCTTCAAACAAAGTTCAACTAAACTGCAAAATAGTCGAATAGAATACAATCAGATTGTGGAATGCAAACATTATTGTTCCAATCTAGAATTGAGAAAAACTCCTATCAAATGTTCATTACTATAGTGTATTCAATAAATTGTAATTAACGTTCGTATTTCATAAAATTGTCTATAATGCAATGATAAATGTCTATGTTGCAATCATGTTCATAAGACGACTAGTATTTCAAAGATCGTCGATATCGAAAAGATTTTAACGCTCTAAAATCTTTTAAATATTCTTCTTTCTTGAGGATGACAGAAAATTGGTCAAAGTAATTTACTGAATAGAATTACTTTAATAAAATGACACGCTGTCTGAATTCAAATCTGCCATAGCAAATCATTAACTTTACAGTCAAATCGTGACTACAAAAATATGCAAATTACTGAAAGAATCTAAATCATCAGTCTCAACTGATCCAAAATTATTTAAGTATGCCAATGACATAACAATATCTCAAAAATTGAAGAAAAAGGCATAAATCATCGAAGTGTACTGAGTACAAAAATATCAATCAATAAAATGGGGCAAAAGGTAGGACAGAAAATATGGGAAAAATGGTGCTCAAATATCGCTACAAGACTCAAATAATACAAGAAACGTTCACGACTACCTTATCTGCCGATTGAAGTTCCAGAGGAAAATTCCCCAAAGAAGACTGCTGATGGATCCATTTCACCAACTTAAAGATGTGCTCCATCCTCGAATTTGGAATCAGCGTCCTCGGAGAATCGAACTGCTTCCTCCTCCGAAATTGCAATGCTCCGTGGATACGAGAAACATCCTTCCGGCAAAATTCTTCATTGTGCGCCGGGATAACCCTGGCCTCTCTTGAAAGTTCTCTGAAGTTCTTGCAGGAATTCGTCATGAAGTTTAATGTAGTTATTTCCGCAGAAATATTCATAGTTGTGGAGTATGAAAATATTTCCACTGTTGTTATCTGGTATAATTCAGCGATGGATTAACGATGCATGAGTGTAGTTGTATGTTCACTACATGCTCGCTTTTGTAGAAAGACGATTAACGAAGTTCCATGCTGTTACTTTACTCCAATAATATATGTCCCAATTGCATCAAAGCCTTAGCCTTCCATCTCACCTTCCGTTATAATCATCGAAAGCACTGTAATATTATAATGTTCCATAGTCGAATGTATCGTTGTAATACCAAACTGTTGCACTCCACGTGTCAGCCGTAGTGTATAATATGGAATATAAAAGTGTTTCTTCTGTGGCGAGAAAATCACTTTTGTTGGCAGCCTAAAAGTTCCAATATCTTTCGAAGTATCACTGTGAAATCGTTCAAATCTTGTATACACCTTAATGTTATACTGCTTAATAGAATTATCATAAAGGCTGAAGTTAGCGCTTGATATCTTGACTGGTGGAAACGTTAATGTGCGCGTTTCAACTTCACCTAGTTTCGAGCAGCGTGAAATGGAACTGCTCCGAGTTCGTTTGATGCGCCAGGCTTTCACCTCACGCTAAAGACACCTTACTTCACTGAATCACTTGAAAATAACTCTATATCACCAGAAATATATATGCGATCTGAGAGCTCCTCTCTCCTGTGCACGACCTTTTATCAACTTCTTAAGGGGCGTATCCATCCCTTCCATAGCCTGTTGCTGCGTCATTGCTGGAAGTTTTAACTTTGGCCATACTTGGCGGATTTTCAAAATTCAAAAACTCAAAATTAATTTCTTCAAAATTCCAAATTGATGCCATAACTGAAAATAGATTTCCACAAATCTGCATGCCAAAAGTAATCGAATATCGTAGTTTCAGCAATCTCCGTCTTCCTTCCAAACTATCGTTCATTGGTTCGCGTCTCTCCTCCAATAGCGTAGCTTCTTCCTTAGCACAATACCTTGTTTCCTGCGACTGCGTCGTAAATCTCTGATCTTTCTCGAATAAACTCATGACGTCACCAAGAATCTCAGCTCAATCAGCCTACTGGCATGAATCCTACGTCATCCGTGCCTACGTCATGAATATCCACGTCATAACTATGACATTCATAACTTTACTGATATTTGCCAATACAGCCATCGTGGTCTCAATATAATTCAATTTCCGGGGGCATTCTCCCTTCACCACGTTTTAAAAACAGTTGCAAATTGTTTTTAAACTCTGTGTTATAAATATCTCAATTCACTTGAACACGAAATTGAATTATTATTGGCTTACTCTTACATGATATTTCTACTATGTTCCTCAATCATAAGTCTCTTCTTCTCTGGTTTGTGTGTGGCTAATGTATTCTCTCCTCTCTACTTTCTCTTCTGTCCTGAATTTCTGTTTTCCAAGTTCTGCTGACTTGTAGAAGGCCCAGGATCAATCACAACATCCTGCCTTTTCTTTTGATTTTCGGCTTCTTTTTCCCGTAACTCCTTCAGGTATTGCTGGCTTTCCCTCTCTCTTTCCTGATACTGATCGGGTGTCATAACCTGACCTTGAGAATCCTGATTTCTATTTTGGTTCTGGTTATTTCTATTATAATTTCTGTTATAACCATTATTGTTGTAATATCTGCCTCTTCCATTGTTGTAATTGCCTCGATTATAGTTCCAGCCTCTTCTCTGTTGATACGGACGGTAACCTTGCGATCTGTTATTCCTAAACTGATTATTCCTGTGAGGACCTACATTGTCAGTTTTCTCTTCATCTGGCTTGTCAGTTTGCTGAACTTGGTCCATATATACAGTATTTATTTCTTTGAAGTCATGCCTTTGACCTTTCTGTACCACGTTAGGCATTGGACTTGTGTAGTCTAATCTCCTCAGTAATTCGTCCATGCTGGTCAAATCCCTGATGTTTGACGAAATGATTAGTCTCCTCACCTCCACAGGCAGCATACGAGAAATCGCATCAATTAATTGCTCCGTTGACAATGGGGGTTGCAAAAATCTCAAGCGGGACAATTGACTCGTAAAGAAATCAGCGTACCGTGTTGGAAGAGTACCTGAGTATTTTCTTGAATAAACCTCCGCTCTTAACGAATTCTGCGCTTCTATGGACCAAAATCGTTTGATTAATGCCTCTGCAAACTCGTCAAAGTTACTGAAAGTGTATCTAAAAGCTCTAAACCATTCAAGGGGTCCTCCAATCAAAAATCTTTCCACTATCTTCATCTCTCTCTCTCTGGGAATGTGAGCTTCGATGAAATAATCTTTGAGGTTCCTGACATATTCTATAGGCGTTAAACTATCAGTGTTGCAGAATTTTTGCGGTTTGTCTTCAAAATTCCTGATGACCGTTACATTACTCGGATATGAATCCGGATAGTTTTTCCCACTATCTCGATAGTTCCACTCAGGTTCCCTATTCCTCTCGTCATCTTCCTCCCTGAATCTGGATATTCGTTCTTCAGGAGTCACGTCTCTCTCTTCTGGATCTAGGTTATATCTTCTGGCATAATTCTTATTGGTTTCGCAAGCCAAGCCTTCTGTATCCTTGTCAGTGATTTCCGTTAAGACTTTCCTGATTAACTCTTCTTTGTAGGTCTCCATCAAACTAGCTTCTCCTAGCTTCAAATTCTGCAGTTTGCTCGTCGTTTCATTTACATCAGAGACAACTTTATGAATCTGATCCTCTAACGCATATTTTAATGCTTGCACATCCTGACCTATTTGTGTTCTATCTTCTACTTGTCTCTCGGATAGCGAATCCATCCTTACGCTTAAATCTTTCCTGATCTGTACTACTTCATTGTTAATATCTATTTGAGTACTGGCAAGTTTTCTTTCAATACGTTCCTGAATTTGGGTTACATGTTCCCCACTTGAACTATTCCACTCGTCTTTCCATACTGCTACATTTGCCGTTAACATTTCTGCTATGTCTACTTCAATATCATCTTTAAGTAATCTGTTATGGTCTAATACCTGGGTTCTCATGACCTCTACATCATACTTTAAACCTGCTAAAGACGCTGTCGTTCTAACTGACTCATCAACTAGCCTAGTCGTTAATGCACTCATATTACGCGTACAAAGTGTTTTCGAATTTTCTATTTCTTCCCTGACTTTATTTACATCAGTTTGGACTTTAGCAATATCTACGAAAACTGTGTTGACTTCTACTTGAATCTTATTTATATCACTTTGCATCTCATTTACATCCGAATGAATGTTATTAATCTCAACCTGAACATTGGACACATCAGTTCTAACATTTTGGACTTCTCTTTGGACTTCCTCAACCTTGTCTTGGACAGTCGCAACACCATTTTTAACAACAACTACTTCAGCCCTAGCGCAAGAAATATCACTCCGGACATTAGCAACATCAAGATTCAACATAGTAAGATCTTTTTGTACCTTAGACACATCAATTTTAACAACAGACACATCTTTATGCACATTGGACACGTCTGTGCGCATGTCAGTTACAGCATTCTCTATTCCTTGGGTACTGATCTGTAAACGCGACATATTATCCTCTAGGTTTGCATAACTAGTCTGAAGAACTTTCAAACTCTCATCCAGCCTAATAGACAAATTACTAGCATTCCTAGCTTCCATCTCCTCCATTCTAATAGACAAATTAGCAGACAAGTTACTAGCATTCTCCTCCATTCGACTAGTATTCCTAGCTTCCATTTCCCTCACACTTTCATTCATGCTAGCTTTCAAGTTAGCAGACAAACTGTTGGACATCTCCTCCAACATCATTCTCAGACTCTCATCTGCCATTTCAATACTATTTCAATAATAAACTGCTTTAGGGACATACATCAAACAGAGTAAAATAACAACATCTGAGCAACATTCTTCACCATATATAAAATTTGAGCAATTTTCTGTCTTAAATCTAACTTATAATTACCTTATAATTAACCTTCGTAGACACTTCATGTTGAAATAAACTCAAGCACATGTTCAAGTTTCTTTGGTTCATTTTAAAATATCCTAACACAAATAATTTACATTTATAATCCAAATAGTTAATTTTATCTTTAATATGACTATACATGTCATAAGCCGGTCAAATAAAATAAGATTCCAGATCATAGGCGATTTTTCTAAGTTTCCAGCCTATTTAACCTCTCTCAAGTCGTATAAGATCTGATCTTTTCTGAGTGTAATTTTCCTAATACAACACAACATTTAATTCCTATATAATCACACTCTCAAATTCTACAATTGGCTAAGACATCTAACAAAGAATCAACCTCTTTATTTGAGTCTTCACAATCCCTTTGACATCGATAACTTGGTAATCCAATGTTATTCGAACACTCCACAAAAATTGCGGTGTCAATTCTACTGCAATAACTTGGTAATCCAATGTTTTGCTGATCGTGCCCCACGTTTTAGGGTCGCCAATCCTACTGTACCCGATAACCCGGATAGTAGGCTGTCAGATATCCGCCCCTCAATCGGATTGCCAATAATCAAACGCGCCGGCATAGCTACATCAATGAAAATGGCACTGACAGATACTATCGAGATTAGAGCACAATAGTTAACAAGAAAATTATTGTGGAACACACCAAAATATACGGGGGTTCATACTTACCTTTACTTACCTCTTAAATATATCTCGGGGACTGGGTTGTCAACTGGATCACTTAAAAGTATGTCCTCACAATAACCTCCACCATGATATTTAAAATGAACCAAAAACGAAGACGAGAAACTTTAAACTGCACAATAATTTATTTCACATAAAGAATGATTTTTAACAAAATGAAACAACAAAATCAACGTGGCAATCAGAAGCCATTAACCACATAACCATGTCCTCCTGTAGGACCTGTATTCTCTACATATAATGTTTTAGCTTTCTCAAGCTTATAGCAACGATAAATATAACAATGCACTTGGAATGGAAACGGGATTTGGGATGAGACACATATCAATTGCTTTGCGTGTTTATATACTGCACATTTTATTTATAGCCACAAGGCTATTATGAAACGCCCTTGGCCTCGGTAACACAGTTGTCCGGACCAGCTGCAAAGCACCTGTGTCGTCAAAGCGGACACCCGTTCGTTGAACCCTAGCATAAGCGTGCTACCTCAGAGCTCGGCTCTCTCCTTTTCAAATACGTAAATGTTCACATCTCAACTGAAATATTATCACGCAAATGTCTTACATGCTTCCTTCAAACACCAGTGGATTCCTCCAACAATCCCAAATCATGATTATTTGTTCAAACCAATTGCTTAACTTGCGTTGTTTAGAGTATATAAAAAAAACTCTAAACGTTAATAACAAAAGTTCATTAATTATTTATAACAATAACAAATTGTTTATAACAATGTCAAATGACGATTGAAAATTTAATACACGCTTCTATTAATCACTACCATTTCAAATTATTTAACAAAGATATTTACAAAATTATTTTACAATATTAATTGTTTATATTATTTATACAAGGAATACATTGAACCACACGTTTATCCGGTTGATAATTACTCAAATCGTGTTGATATAATCGACCAATGAAGGTTAGTTATACTAAACTGTCAAATTCAGGTTTAATAATGTTTAATAATAATTATTAATATTTGTGACTGTAACCTCCATTCAAAATCTTTATCTCAAATTATTTAACACTCTTGTTAATTTTAACAGTATCTTCATATGAATAATCTTTCAAAGAACAAGAACAACATTCAGCGGGAAAATACTTCGCTCATAACGCACAAAAATGGCACAACAATTGGCCGAAAATTCATCATATATCTTTATATATATGGCATAAAAATCTTCCAAACTACACACAAAAAACCTCCACTATTAATTCATCAACTTCATTAATTATTGTGGGAACCTCCTTCATTATTCAAGGGCATTACTCAACAGCGACTTTTACATGTCCACTGAACTGACGATTATACATCCATTGTTCCTCTTTAAAAATTCTTATATTCATCAATTGTAATAATGACTGTTATTATTTAACCTTCGTGGGTTTCATTCATGAATCGATATGAAATAAAAATTTTCCAATCACAAATAAATTTAATAGCAAATACGATTAGACACTCCTGCCTGGTCTATCAAAATTGAGATTAACATCTTCAAAGTAACGCAGTATAAAAATACTATCTTCAAACAAAGTTCAACTAAACTGCAAAATAGTCGAATAGAATACAATCAGATTGTGGAATGCAAACATTATTGTTCCAATCTAGAATTGAGAAAAACTCCTATCAAATGTTCATTACTATAGTGTATTCAATAAATTGTAATTAACGTTCGTATTTCATAAAATTGTCTATAATGCAATGATAAATGTCTATGTTGCAATCATGTTCATAAGACGACTAGTATTTCAAAGATCGTCGATATCGAAAAGATTTTAACGCTCTAAAATCTTTTAAATATTCTTCTTTCTTGAGGGTGACAGAAAATTGGTCAAAGTAATTTACTGAATAGAATTACTTTAATAAAATGACACGCTGTCTGAATTCAAATCTGCCATAGCAAATCATTAACTTTACAGTCAAATCGTGACTACAAAAATATGCAAATTACTGAAAGAATCTAAATCATCAGTCTCAACTGATCCAAAATTATTTAAGTATGCCAATGACATAACAATATCTCAAAAATTGAAGAAAAAGGCATAAATCATCGAAGTGTACTGAGTACAAAAATATCAATCAATAAAATGGGGCAAAAGGTAGGACAGAAAATATGGGAAAAATGGTGCTCAAATATCGCTACAAGACTCAAATAATACAAGAAACGTTCACGACTACCTTATCTGCCGATTGAAGTTCCAGAGGAAAATTCCCCAAAGAAGACTGCTGATGGATCCATTTCACCAACTTAAAGATGTGCTCCATCCTCGAATTTGGAATCAGCGTCCTCGGAGAATCGAACTGCTTCCTCCTCCGAAATTGCAATGCTCCGTGGATACGAGAAACATCCTTCCGGCAAAATTCTTCATTGTGCGCCGGGATAACCCTGGCCTCTCTTGAAAGTTCTCTGAAGTTCTTGCAGGAATTCGTCATGAAGTTTAATGTAGTTATTTCCGCAGAAATATTCATAGTTGTGGAGTATGAAAATATTTCCACTGTTGTTATCTGGTATAATTCAGCGATGGATTAACGATGCATGAGTGTAGTTGTATGTTCACTACATGCTCGCTTTTGTAGAAAGACGATTAACGAAGTTCCATGCTGTTACTTTACTCCAATAATATATGTCCCAATTGCATCAAAGCCTTAGCCTTCCATCTCACCTTCCGTTATAATCATCGAAAGCACTGTAATATTATAATGTTCCATAGTCGAATGTATCGTTGTAATACCAAACTGTTGCACTCCACGTGTCAGCCGTAGTGTATAATATGGAATATAAAAATGTTTCTCCTGTGGCGAGAAAATCACTTTTGTTGGCAGCCTAAAAGTTCCAATATCTTTCGAAGTATCACTGTGAAATCGTTCAAATCTTGTATACACCTTAATGTTATACTGCTTAATAGAATTATCATAAAGGCTGAAGTTAGCGCTTGATATCTTGACTGGTGGAAACGTTAATGTGCGCGTTTCAACTTCACCTAGTTTCGAGCAGCGTGAAATGGAACTGCTCCGAGTTCGTTTGATGCGCCAGGCTTTCACCTCACGCTAAAGACACCTTACTTCACTGAATCACTTGAAAATAACTCTATATCACCAGAAATATATATGCGATCTGAGAGCTCCTCTCTCCTGTGCACGACCTTTTATCAACTTCTTAAGGGGCGTATCCATCCCTTCCATAGCCTGTTGCTGCGTCATTGCTGGAAGTTTTAACTTTGGCTATACTTGACGGATTTTCAAAATTCAAAAACTCAAAATTAATTTCTTCAAAATTCCAAATCGATGCCATAACTGAAAATAGATTTCCACAAATCTGCATGCCAAAAGTAATCGAATATCGTAGTTTCAGCAATCTCCGTCTTCCTTCCAAACTATCGTTCATTGGTTCGCGTCTCTCCTCCAATAGCGTAGCTTCTTCCTTAGCACAATACCTTGTTTCCTGCGACTGCGTCGTAAATCTCTGATCTTTCTCGAATAAACTCATGACGTCACCAAGATCTCAGCTCAATCAGCCTACTGGCATGAATCCTACGTCATCCGTGCCTACGTCATGAATATCCACGTCATAACTATGACATTCATAACTTTACTGATATTTGCCAATACAGCCATCGTGGTCTCAATATAATTCAATTTCCGGGGGCAGTACCTTCTTCAAGGCCACGGCCGCCTCCTTCCCTCTTCCTTGTCCATCCATCCTAACCATCCCTTACCTTCCCTCATGAGGCCCCTGTTCGCTTTGCAGGTGAGGCCGCCTGGGCGAGGTGCCAATCCCACCTCACCAGTTGTCTCCCTTCCGATTCGATGTTCCCAGCTCTAGGACACTGCCCGTAGAGGCGGTAGTGGTGAGTTCCCTCGCTGAGTCCGTGGGTTCCACCAACCTGGAGGGTAAACGACTAAAAAAAAACATTTTCTAAAACTAGAAGAAATTTCCTACAAAATGGATATTTTAAAAAAAAGTGAAATTTCAGAAAAATAGTGTATAAGGCCACCTTAAAGCCAACAGTGAAGTGGCGTCAATGTATAGACCTGTGTGCGTCTCGGTAACAGTTGAAGACAGCTAATACGTCTCTTTCAGTAACAAATGAGCAACGACAAGCAATGCCAATAAATTGCCGTCGTTGAATAAACAATTAATAACGACTAAAGTCACATATTTATATGATTTAGTACATATTTCCTGTGGAGTATTGATAATGGACAGTTACTTCAATTGGTAAATACTCCCGAAAGACGCTAATTGCATTTAAGAAACACCATATTCGCTCCTTACGAAGGAAATTATCGAAGATTTGACTTTGGACTATATTGACGAAAATATCAGTCGCCATGTTGGAAAATGCATTGTTGACTCAGTGCTGCCAATGTCACTTCACCACACTCCCCTGTACCCACTTGCAATCCCGCGTCAAACCCAACCATGTTGCCGCTAAATATTAAGATAATCAATTATGCGAAGGGAGTGACGTAAGTGTAACATATGGGTTAGGTCCGGTTATGCTTGCTATTATCCTCATATCCTGGTTATTCATACCCAAATTACTGTTTTCCAAAAAATTACTGAGAGTGTCCCTTGTTGCAAAGGGAGTGCCAATTCCTGCGACCTAGCACCAAATGTAACCAGGTTGGCACCTCCGGGAAATGTGCATTAACAACCCTTGGCGACAAACAATTCAGTTCCTTTGTTTCTGTCACATTAGCGGTTTATATAGTAAATATATAATTGGATTGAGGAGGACGACAATTTGGGCGAAGGAGGTTAAGAAGTACACAGAAGAAATCAAAATTGCATCCGAATTGCCTATTGGCTTTCACAGCCCGTGAATTAAAACCAGCAATTTTTCTATGTTTAGCATAGGAACACCTACTGTCGACCAAAGTATTATGTGCACTCGAGTTTGAAGGTTGTTTGTGAAGTAACCAATAGACCTATATAAAATCCAATAACATCATCATTTTCGTCGTTCTATTTTACGTTAGTTCATGTTGGTTTGGAATATTTTATTTATATTTTAATATTTTTTATCGCAGTTGGAACACAAAATGTGCCCGTTTTAAGCGTGCTTCAACCATGCGTCACATTTAAGAATTATTATCTCAAAACCCCGTCATCAGATCGAATGAAAATTTTAACACAGTATACATTGGAATGTTGTATAACTGGTTTATTAATTTCAAAATTTTGTGTGTCCAAGAAACAAAGTTGTTATCATTTTTGTAAGGTAACTTTTTCTCGGCTCGGGGTGGTTGGAAAATATAGCTCTTGGTCGCGTTGTAATCCTTATACATCAAGAAATACTGTGAAATACGTAAATTAAATCACTTATTTTATATCGGTTTGTATTTGTTCGTGGAAATAAGGCATGATTCACCAGCCAGCCGCTCCGGGGTAAGCTGTACAGCGTTGCTGAGATGGAGCCCATCACTGCCGAGCGAGGCGAGGTCGTATTTCCCCGTTCAAATATAAACCGATATAAAATAAGTGAATTAATTTATGTATTTTAAAGTCATACAGCATAACTTTTTGATATATAAGGATTACAACGCGACCAAGAACTACATATTCCAACCACCCCAAGCCGAGAAAACGTTACCTTACACAAATGATAACAACTTTGTTTCTTGGACACGCAAAATTTTGAAATTAATAAACCAGTTATACAACATTCAAATGTATATTGTGTTAAAATTTGGATTCGATCTGATGACGGGTTTGTGAGATAATAATTCTTAAATGTGACACATGGTTGAAACACGCTTAAAAACGTGCACTTTTTGTGTTCCAACTGCGATAAAAAATATTAAAATATAAACTAAAAATTCCAAAACTACATGAGCTCACGTAAAATAGATCGACGAAAATGATGATGTTATTGGATTTTATGTATGTCTATTGGTTACGTCTCAAACAACCTTCAAACTCGAGTACCGTACACATAATACTTTGGTCGACAGTAAGTGGCTCGTCAGTGGGTTCTTGGTGCACATCGCCCGGACCCCCACAGGAGTAGCGAACTGTGCACTACCTCCCTTCTTATGAAGCGCGCGTGCGCCTCTAACTGAGAGAGCTAAAATCTCAAGCTGCCTTTCACCTCCCTATAAAGGCTTCCAAAATGATGGTACATTAGCTTTCACGGCCCGTGAATTCTCAGTAATTTTTCTAGGTTTATGCCATGTCTTGTGTGGGGTTTAGCCTAGGAACATCTAGCTGGCTCATCAGCGGGCTATTGGTGCTCCCCGCCCGGTCCTAGGCAAAACCCCACACAAGACACGGTATAAACCTAGAACAATTTCTGAGTTTTGCATCTGAATTGATCTTCAACAAAAAGAAGTTCAGAACTCAATCACAAATTTCACGAAGAGCAACTGATGAACAGGACAAACCCGTAATATCTGAGGAGCAGAAAAAGTTAAGGAGTGAACGAATGAAGAAGTTCTGGGAAGAGAAAATAAGACTGGCCAGAAAGCATTAAGTTACACACGGTCCACAGTTAGCCAAATTTGGAAGCGAGAAGAAAGTATTACGATTTTCACTGTGCATTACAGTACCATTGGCCGGCCCCGTGGTGTTGGGGTAGCGCGCCTGCCTCTCACTCGGAGGCCCCGGGTTCGATCCCCGGCACAGTCAGGGATTTTAAAACTGACGTGAGGGTTGGAACGGGGTGCACTCAGCCTCGTGAGGACAATTGAGTAGCTGTCTGACAGTGAGACAGCGCCCCGATCACGAATACCAAGATTAACGGCCGAGGGGACCCGACGCGCTAATCACGCGTCACCCCAATATCTGCAGGCCAAATGGCAGGGCAGCGGTCGCTTGGTCGGCCTTAGCCCGTCATCGGCTGTATAGTGCCAGGGGTTGACTTGATTACACTACCATTCCTCTTGATAGTTGTTTTGAAAAACAACTTGTTGGAATCAACTGATACACCACATTGGGCATCAATCATTGTATATGGGATGGTGCAGACCAGTTTAATAGGCTAGATGTATCATCGCTATGTAAGAAGTACAGTATTCCTCTGTAGCTCAGTGGTCATAGTACCATCGTATGTAGCCGGATTCGAGTCCTGCTATTCAGTCATTTTTAGCCTACTTTCGATTTTTGCCAAAAATGAAAGTAGACTTATGAGATCACTACAGGGCGAAAAAAAAGTGTGTCTGTCTGTGTGTGTGTATGTGTGTGAGTCTGTGTGTGTGTGTGTGAGTGTGTGTACTCTGAATGTCTGTCCCCCCCTATCAATTCGAACACGGTGAGCGCAAATTGAACGAAATTTGGTACAAAGGTAGCACTAGCAAAGGACACCTCAGTGTCATGTTTTATATCGCCGCCATCTTGACGGAAACGTAATGGCGGCCACACAAATGTTCAAAGCTTAAATCAAATTACGACTAACCTAATCATCCGATCTCTACCAAATTTTGCAACAACATACCTTTATGGGGGCAGCATCCTTTGACCAAACTAATAGGTCATCAGCCTAATAGTTTGCGGATGGCGGCCATCTTTGTGTGAAAATCGATTGCCCCTATTAATTCGAACACGGTGAAACCGAATCGAACAAAATTTGGTACAGAGGTTGTACTAGCAAAGGGCACCCCAGTGTCATGTTTTATATCGCCGCCATCTTGACGGAAACGTAATGGCGGCCACACAAACGTTCAAAGCTTAAATCAAATTACGACTATCCTAATCATCCGATCTCTACCAAATTTTGCAACAACATACCTTTATGGAGGGAGCATCCTTTGACAAATCTAATAGGTCATAAGCCTAATAGTTTGCGGATGGCGGCCATCTTTGTGTCAAAATCGATTACCCCTATTAATTCGAACACGGTGAAACCGAAGGGAATGAAATTTGGTACAGAGGTAGCACTAGCAAAGGGCACCCCAGTGTCATGTTATATATCGCCGCCATCTTAACGGAAACGTAATGGCGGCCACCCAAATGTTCAAAGCTTAAATCAAATTACGACTAACCTAATCATCCGATCTCTACCAAATTTTGCAACAACATACCTTTATGGAGGGAGCATCCTTTGACAAATCTAATAGGTCATTAGCCTAATAGTTTGCGGATGGCGGACATCTTTGTGTCAAAATCGATTACCCCTATTAATTCGAACACGGTGAAACCGAATGGAATGAAATTTGGTACAGAGGTAGCACTAGCAAAGGGCACCCCAGTGTCATGTTTTATATCGCCGCCATCTTGACGGAAACGTAATGGCGGCCACACAAATATTCAAAGCTTAAATCAAATTACGATTGACCTAATCATCCTATCTCTACCAAATTTTGCATCAACGTACCATTATGGAGGGAGCATCTTTTGACCAAACTAATAGGTCATTAGCCTAATATTTTGCGGATGGCGGCCATCTTTGTGTGAAAATCTATTCCCCCTAGTAATTCGAACACGGTGAAACCGAATGGAACGTAATTTGGTACAGAGGTAGCACTAGAAAAGGCCACCTCAGTGTCATGTTTTATATTACCGCCATCTTGACGGAAACGTAATCGCGGCCACCCAAATGTTAAAGGCTAAAATGTAATTACGACCAACCTAATAATCTAGTCTCTACCAAATTTTGCAACAACAAATCTTTATGTGGGAAGCATATTCTGACCAAACTGCTAGATCATCAGCCCAATAGTTTGCAGATGGTGGCCAAGTATGTGTGCAAATCGATTCCTCCTATCAATTCAAACACGGTGAAACCGAATTGAACGAAATTTGGTACAGAGGTAGCACTAGCAAAAGGCACCTCAGTGTCATGTTTTATATCGCCGCCATGTTGACGGAAACGGAATGACGGCCACCCAAATGTTAAAAGCTTAAATCAAATTTCGACCATCCTAATAATTTGATCTCTACCGGATTTTGCAACAACATGCCTTTTTGTGGAAAGCATCTTATGACTGACTACAAGGTCATCAGCCCAATATTTTGCAAATAGCGGCCATGTATGTGTGCAAATCCATTTCCCGGATCAATTCAAACACGGTGAAACCGAATGGAATGTTTTTTTTTTTTTACAGAGGTAGCACTAGCAATGGGCACCTCATATTCATGTTTAATATCCCTATAGCACGTTGTATTTCAACAAGCTACTACAACCAACATTCAATTATACTCCTTGAAAAGGACAAAGAGTTATAACAATACCCATGCATTTAGGAGAAAGTAGGCTATATGTTCTTTACTGAACATTCCAGTGTTAACGTTCTCGACTGCTGTAGTTGAAGAGCACTACTCAGAAACACGTCCGCACTCACCGAATTCTATCTCAATATTAATAATAACAATATATTTATTTATTTATTTATTTTATTTTGCGTTTGGCTTTTAGTGCCCGGAGTGTCCGAGGACATGTTCGGCTCGCCAGAAGCTGTAGTTGCTTCAAGCGGACACCCATAGGGTGAGCTACAAGTTCCGTTCAATTTCAAGTAGTTCCAACATCCACTACCAGATATCACTGAAACGTAGTGGTGAACGTTGAAACTTTGATAGAGCGTTTCAACGAAATATAACCTAGAAATTTAGCTTCACACAAATTCAGTTAGTGGAAGGATCTTTTACATGCCATAAATCTATGACATTGAACCGCCGGCTTTACTTCCCCTCCGAAGGAAGGCATACTGAAGGATTTTAATGCTCTTAAAAATCCGACGACTTCGGTCGGGTTTGAACCCACGATCTTGAGCACAGCAGTTCAGCATGCTACCAACTACGCCACGGAAGACGCTAATAATAACAATAATAATAGCCTAACAATAACAATAGAAGGCTAATAATAGACTTATCAAATAATAATATCACAGTGAGAAAATGAAGAGATTTTGGGAATAGAAGGAAACTAATTCGATTTCATCTGTAAAATAGGTTCAATCGCTTTCCCTAGTTGGGCATAGCGTGGTAAAACAATAATAAACTACTAATTATAGACTAATACTAATAATAATAATAATCGTATGTTCGCAGATAACTCGGGGTAGAACTTTGGAGTTAGAGCCATTGCGGGGATCTACTTTGTAATTTCGACTTAAATTTTTACACCATCATCCGGTCTAAACATGTGTGAAGCTAAATTGTTAGGTTAGATTTCGTCGGAACGCTCTATCAAAGTTCCAACTTTCACCACTAGGTAGGCCTATCATTGATATCTGGTGGCGAAAGTTGGAACTACTTGAAATTGAACTTAACTTGTAGCTCACCCTAAGGGTGTTCGCTGGAAGCAGCTACAGATTCAGGCGAGCCGAACATGTCCTCGGACACTCCCAGCACTAAAAGCCATACGCTAAATAAATAAATTAATAAATTAACCATCATCTGGTAGTAAAATCCAATTATAACGCTATGGAATGAACTGGGGATGAGATTTCTATCAGTTCTAAGTTGTAACCATCAAACGTGATATGGGGTATCTTACACAAGCCATCATGGTACGAATTGGAGTGCCGTAGATTTTTCACGCCTTTCCATCATTCGTCCTGCTCGCTCAAGAATAGAACTCGTGACCATTGGT
Source organism: Meconema thalassinum (assembly GCA_946902985.2). Taxonomy (NCBI): domain Eukaryota; kingdom Metazoa; phylum Arthropoda; class Insecta; order Orthoptera; family Tettigoniidae; genus Meconema; species Meconema thalassinum. The sequence continues at coordinate 138,860,609 of OX336400.1, forward strand.
GATCAGGAGGCGGTTTCTCTGCCAGTGACTCACCGAGTAAGCTAGAGAAAAAAAAATGGAACACAAAATGACCTGTGAAGTAGTGACCTAATTAATAAGGTAGCAGGCCCCTGGATGGCGCTGAGTCTCCACGAGAATCCAGATGCTGTCGCTCCCTGATGGCTACGGTGAGAAGCTTGGTCCAACAGATAGCGCTGCCTGCCCTGCGAGTGAAGGAGAACACCACCAGATGACGAAGCTTCAATCCTCGACAGAATTTAATCTGACATTCATTTTTCTTTACCTATTTTCATTTATGAAAAAAATTGGCTTATAGGATCACCTTTTGTCCATGTGTGTGTGAGCGTGTGCGCGTAGGTGTGTGCCCCCCCCCCCCCACACACACACTAATAACTGCGAAACGGCTGAAGCGATTTCAATGAAACTTGGTAAGGTCATAGTACTATTTTGGCCGACACCGACCTTGCCCTTAAAATTGTATTACGTCTCACCAATACAACATGGCGGCTGTGCGAAATATTTCAGTGGCATTCTATATCTCCGAAGCTATTACTGATATCACCCTGACATTTTGTACGGAAATAAAAGGCACTACTAGACGTTCACCTATGTGACTTTCAGAAACCTGATAATTACAAAACGAACATGGCGGCCAAGCGAATTTGAAACTTTTAAACAGACTTTTCTTGCGATTTAACCATCTGAGCGCAGTGAAGTATGGTTCAGTAAACGTTTATACACTTTGCAATTCACTGGCATCTAATTTAGTTGAATTATTCTTATAACCTCAAGATGGTGGCTGTGCGCAATTTTAAAATTAAGTTTTTATCTCTTGTGTTTTTATCATGCGATCGAAGTGAACGTTTAAATAATAAACCTACGAAAAAATCGTCATCTAATAGTATATAATTCTATAGCCTACATATAGAGGAAAGTCGCCATATATGGAATAGTCGCCTAATATGGAATAGCGTAATATTTCGAATTGTGTGATTGGTAGATCTCCCTTTCCTGTCAGTGCTTGCGTGTGACGTCATTGTATTCCCGAGGTCACTGAGCGAGACGACTCTGCTGAGCTTGGTTGGTTAGTTATCTGCTGAAGTTTGAATCTTCTTTCTTTGAGATTTTGTGAGGGATGTACTCATTGCATTATTGTATGCCTTTATTATCGCGTATTATTCTTATCCTAGGAGGCAAATTATAGTGTATGTACTACGCTATTAGCTATTATGTGATTGTTAATCCTTAAGTTTATTTTCTTTTCCGTTGCGCATCCTTGAAATCGACATGGCAAAGTTCCCAATATGGAATACATGGGGTCCGCAATATGGAATAGTATTCCATATTTGGATCCTCATTCCTGTCACTTAATTTTATATGAATATAATCAATTATAAAAGTATTTGTACAATTTTTCTAGGTCATGTAAGGTGAAAGACGTAAGAGGAAACGGTGGAACCCGGATGACATGAAACAAGCTATTTTTGCGGTACGAGAAAAGAAAATGGGATTTAAAAAAGCAGCTGAACAATTCAATGTACCTAGACCTACATTGTTTAGGCTGTATTCCGTGAAGGATGTTGAACCCAAGGATGCAGTACAGACCGCACTTGGAGAACGTCCGATTCTTCCAAGTAATATAGAAAAGCAACTCGTAGAGTACCTGAAAATTATGGAGGCAAGATCTTTTGGTCTCTCTAGGAGTGACGTGAAACAACTTGCATTTAAACTAGCACAGGCAAACAACATACCGCATCCGTTTTCCAAGGAACGAGAAATAGCGGGCCAAAAATGGCCAAAACTCTTTTTATCTCGCCATAGAAACGAAATATCGTTACGAACACCAACAGGAACATCTTTTGCCAGAGTGAAAGGATTTAATAAGGAAGATGTGTTCTATTTCTTTGACCTACTGGACCGTGAGTTCGATAAACATCATTATGCTGCTGATAGGGTGTTCAGTGTAGATGAGACTGGTCTGTCGATCGTCCAGTCGAAGGTCCCTCAAGTGATTGCTGCGATTTGTGTGTGATTTCTGTAAATAAACTACTAATCTCATGAACTTCATTAAGTATTCCATATTTGGAGCCATCTTGTTTATTATGTAAAATGTAACTTTCTTACAAAAATGTTTCTAATTACTTCCACATAATATATTCAGCTTAGCATTATATGGCATTCTTTGTATAAGTAATTCCTAGAAATGGTACACATTTGAAAACATTTTTAATTCAATCAATTACTTCAATATCATCAAAAATATAAATGGTATTCCATATTTGGCGACTTTCCTCTATAAAAACCCAACATGGTGACCAACCGAAATATTTAGACAGCTCTCAATATACAGTAGGCCTATATTAATCTATGATAGCAATCATGCTGAAATTGTGTATGTTGATAGAGGCTATGAACATAAGTTCACCTATGGGACTTTCAGAAATCTGGTGAGCACAAATCCAACATGGCGGCGACGGGACATATAAATATTTAAATGGAGTGCAGTACGGTAAATGCTTATACACATTTTAATCCACTGGCATCTAATTTATTTCAATTCTTTTCATAACCACAAGATGGCAGCTGTGCGAAATTTTAAAGTTTGATTTTCATTTCTTGTGTCCTAATCATGCGATTGAAATTTGAATACTACACCTACAAAATAATCTTCATGTAATAGTACGCAATTCTAACACCTACATTTATAAGAATGCAACATGGTGAAATATTAGATGGTTCTCAATATCTAGGAAACTAATAAGCTACAGCAATCAAGCTGAAATTTTGTATGTTGATAGAGGCAATTAACATAGGTAGGATATATGAAAATAGGCTTTAGTTCTTCACGGAACTACTTGTTTAAAATTGTTTTTCTACCACTTATTATTCCCGTTTCCGCGGGCGCGGGGTTGAGGTGAGACGATGGGAAATGAATGAAGGCTTTAAAATACAGTAGGTATTGTAGATGGAAATCAGAGTATTACAATGACTGACTCGAGTGGGCCCCGAACTTCAGATTGAGCATTACCATGCCTCATCATTACGGTTTTGGAAATCCAATTGTAGGATCTATTGCTGTTGATTCTTTAGGGGCTTTGTGACATCGTGGTCATGAGCCCCGTGCACCTGGATGTGTGTAGAATTTGTCTGTGTCACTACGATGTCTGTACTAGTCATCATCATCATCATCATCATCATCAAGTCCCACTCCAGTCACCCAGGTGTGGTTTACAAGCCTCCTCCACTCCTTTCTGTCCTTCCATTTTTCCTGTTCCATCCCTTCTGCCACATCCAATCCAGCTTCTCTAATGTCCTTCAAAATCTGGTCCAACCACCTTCTTCTCGGTCTTCCAACTGGTCTCTTTCCTTTGACTTCTCTTTTTAATTCCCTTCTTGCTACTCTTTCCTTACCCATTCTTTTTACATGTCCGAACCAACATAACCTTGCTTTCTGTATCTTCTGATTTAACGGTCCCATATTTAACTCTTCTCTGATTTTAATATTTTGAATTCTATCCCTTCTTGTCTTTTTAGCTAAAGTTCTTAAAAATTTCATTTCTACTGCTTGTATCTTACTATTTTGCCTTTTATTCGTTACCAGTGTTTCCAGTCCATATGTTACGATTGGTATGAAATACTGTTTATATAATATTAATTTCGTTCTCTTGGGTACTTTGTCATCCCATAAAAGTTCTCTGACTTGGTGATAAAATGTGGTACCTTTACTTAGTCTGTTATTAATTCCAATGTTGATGTCATTACTTCCATTTATAGTGCTACGTAGATATGTAAACTGTTCTACGTTCTCTAACCGTATCCCATCTATGTTCACTTGACCTTTCTTTTTCTCTTTTCCACAGTACATGACTTCAGTTTTCTTTTTACTAATTACCATTCCAAACTCCTTCAGATTTTCATTCCAAATGTCCAGTCTCTTTTGTACTTCCTTTTCACCCTTTCCCCAAATCACCGCATCATCTGCAAATACCAAAGCATTCACTTCACCATTACTGATAGTCTGTTTTAGACGTTTCATAATTTCATCCATCAGTATAATAAATAATAATGGTGATAATGCACTTCCTTGCTTGAGGCCTTTTTATATATATATTTAGAATGTTTCCGAGTCACCACTTCCGACTTGTACACTGCTTTTACTCTCATGATACAACATTTTTATCTTATTAATTAATTATTTCGATACATTCCTTTTCAGGAGGCACTCCTATACATGTTTTCTCTTAATTGTATCAAAGGCCTTTTCAAAATCTAGTGAGTGTATTGATTGTAATTGAGGTAGGGGTTGGGTAGGAAGCGGCCGTGGCTACACGTTAGGTGGCATCGCAGCATTTACCTGAAGTAGAAGCACGGAAAATCACTTCCAGGATGTCTGAGGTAGGAATCGAACGTGCCTCTTCTCAGTTTTGCCTCGCGAGGGTCTCCTCGGTGACAGCGAAGAATGCTAGTCACTACGCAAAGAGGCGGACAGAATTCTATCAGTCCCGTGGCATGGACGTGCTCGTTAAATCATGCACCACCCCCGCGCGGGCAGCTGCAACAATGGAGATCAAATCATGGCCCTGAAGCCATAGAGGATGCTCATGCTTGCCCTTGTTAAGCGTAACTGGTCTAGAATTATAATGGAGGCAGTTGAAATTCCTTGTTGTTTGAGTCTTCAGTCTTTTGACTGGTTTGATGCAGCCCTCCACACCTCCCTGTCCTGAGCTAATCGTTTCATCTCTACATAGCTACCACACCCTACGTCCGAGGCAATCTGTTTAACATATTCTAACCTTGGTCTACCCCTACAGTTCTTGTCTTCGACCCTTCCTTCCATAACTAAGCTTGCTATTCCTGGGTGTCTTAGTAAGTGTCCTACCAACCTATCTCATCTCTTCATTAGCAGTCGCCAGAAACATCTCTCCTCTCCCACTAGTCATAATAACTCTTCGTTTGTAACCCTATCTACCCATCTGATCTTCATCATTCTCCTGTAACACCACATTTCAAACGCCTCAATTCTCCTCTTTTCTGCTGCACTAATAGTACAAGCTTCACTTCCATAGAGCGCCACGCTCCAGACAAAGGCCTTCAAAAATGACTTCCTAACACCTAAATCTATATTCGACGTCAACAGATTCCTTTTTTTTTTGTGTAGAAATGCTTTCCTAGCCTGAGCTAACCTACTTTTTGTATCCTCTTTGCTTCCTCCATCACTGGTTATTTTGCTTCCTAAGTAACAGAAGTCTCCTACTTCCTTTAGTTTTTCACCTGCCAATTTGATGTCCATAGAGGATTCTGATTTATTTCGGCTGCATTCCAATATTTTTGTTTCGTAAAAAAAAAACAATAACTATAACTTAAACAGATCGCCTCTGTAGCGTAGCGGTCAGCATGTTTAGCTGCCGCTCCGGAGGTCCTGGATTCGATTCCCGGCTCTGCCACGAAATTTGAAAAGTGGCTTGAGGACTGGAACGGGGTCTACTCAGCATCTGGTGGCCCAAATGAGTAGAGGGGGGTTCGATTCCCACCTCGGCCATCCTCGAAGTGGTTTTCCGTGGTTTCCCACTTCGTCTTCTAGCAAATGCCGGGATGGCCGCCTCCTTCCCACTTCCTTGCCTAACCGTCCCATTCTTCCCGTCCCTTCATCAGGCCCCCTGTTCGCTTTGCAGGCGAGGTCGCCTGGGTGTAGTGCTGGTCACACACCCCAGTTGTATCCCTGACTCAGAGTCTCAAGCTTCAGGACACTGCACTCATTGGCGGTAGAGGTGGGATCCCTCGCTTAGTCCGCGGGAAAAGCCAACCCTGGAGGGTAAAACAATAGCGAGAAAAAAAAAACTTTAACAGAGACACTGGATATCAGCTAAGTGACACTTGGCTACCAGTTATTAAAAATCTGGGAGATAGTTCCTCTCATTTTCTCTAGTTCTTCACCTATTTCAAATTGTACGGTTTCCTCTATGGCAACAGGGTCATGATTCGATCTCCTTTGTTCGTCACTGGAGGAGTTTCCACCTGTTTTTTCGCCGTTGCCTGTATGACGTTGGGTACCGTTCAGATACACATCCCTTTTGTCTCTGTTTCCTTATATCAATCAAACCCTCCCCCCGCCCTTCCTTGTTATTTGGACATCCTCATTCTTCGAGCCCCCCCCAGGGGCTCACATCTAGTAGGACGTGATTGGCGACCACGGGGCCCCAACTAAGTCCGGCATTGCTTCCGCTTACTTGTGCCGGCTCCTCTCCGTCTTCTTTCCTGTCGACCTCACTTGGTCAACTCTTGTTCTCTTCCGACCCCGACGGTATTAGGGTATCCGAGGCCTAGGGAGTCTCTACCTTTCCCGCCTTAATTGGCCCTTGTCTCATCTTTTCTGATGCCCTCCTTCTGCGAGGGGTTAGCCTTCTTTTAGGTAGATTTCATTAATAATAATAATAATAATAATAATGTTATTGGTTTTACGTCCCTTTTAACTACACTGGCTTTTAGAGACGCCGGGGTGCCGGAATTTTGCCCCGAAGGGGATCTTTAACGTGCCAGTAAATGTACTGACACGGCTCCCTCGCATTTGCGCACCCTCAAATGCCAGCTGACTGCGCCAGGTTTCGAACCTGCAACCTTGGGCCCAGCAAGCGAGAACGTTACCCCTGAGCCACGCAGCCAGACTAGATTTCATTAGAAAGCTAACTATTGCAATGGGTACCATGTTTCGACTTCCGGAAAATTTCGACATATATTCGCGTTTCACATCCCCCAGACCCCAAAACCACCATCAGTTCAAAAGTTTATAAATAATTTATGTATATATATATATATATCAGTTTCTTGTGGACACGATAACTGCCGTAATTTTGCACCAATCACTTCGAATTTTTTACCGAATATGTATACCTATAAAATCTCGGTCGAGTTCGTTACTGGGCTAAATCGGTCGAAGGGTGTGAAAATGGAGGTTTTTTTTAAGTGAAATATTGCTATAACTCTCTTAATATGTGAAATATCGAATCCGTTCAAAGTTCATACTATGTGTCGGATAAAGCCCAAAAATTTATGTTTGAAGAGTTTTTTATAGCACCAACCATTGACCAAAGGGGTGGGAAAAAGTGGGTTTTTCGGGAAACATTAATCATAACTCTCTTAATAGGCACAATATCAAATCCGTACAAAATGGACAATATTGCCCTAATAATTACCTAAAACTTTTGTCTGAAAGAATTTTTGATATGACCCACCATTACGCCAAGGGATGAGAAAAATGATTTCAGAATTATAAGAAAATGCCAAGAGCTATCAGTGGTTGCCATGGCAACACAACTAAATTGATGAGGGATGAGCCATCAGACGTTGCCATGACAACGCACTTGCACGAGATCAGACACAGATTTCCATCTGACTAAGTGTGAAGCGGCTTCGGTGACGTAACTGGTAGCATGCTGAACTTCTAAGCCCAAGGTCGCGGGTTCAAAGCCGGCCAAAGTCGTCGGATTTTCTAAGAGCGCTAAAAATCCCTCAGTATGCTTTCCTTTGGAGGGGAAGTTCCAACGTTCGTTGCGAGTTGCTGGTTGTGGTGGCATCTAGTAGCCAAGTTCACAGCTAGGTGTCGTTGACGGTAGTATCTGGCAGCAACATTAGGAACTACTGCTTGAAATTGACCGTCTGCAGTCCTTACCTGAATTACAGACTAATACAGCCATCACAAATCACGCCGTTTATAAGATAGATTCTACACTCACCCAAAGTACACGGGGTTACATGACCGCGTTGTCGCAGCCCCTAAACTGAGGAACCAACCAAAATCTCTGCGGGAGACATAATTTTACGTGAAGAAGTAACAGACCGTTAAATAGTTACACATCAGTATTGAAACCTTGCATAAGGACAGTGTGACCACAAGTATAAAACTGGACTCCAAATGACAAGAAGGTTACCGTCATCATAAGACAATAAAATGTTTAAAATATGCATAAAATTACGAAAAACAAAGTTAATTAATCTCCAATTATAAAATACCTTCTCGCAATAAATGAGGCCTGATCCTTCTACGAAAACATGCATATTCTGCCTATTTTCGCCTATCCCCAAGTTTGTCCGGTGAAATCTACCTCCGCCTTCCGGCGTGCCGAGAGGATTTTTTTTTCTTTTCATGTTATCTCCTGCCTCCTGCTCAAGGCCCTCAAGGAGGCAGGGTGTATGTAGCTCCTCCACTTCTGGTGCACCCTGGATATTGCTACACACTCGGGGGCTCACGGCTGGTGAGTTCGGAAGTTGGCGACCCCGAGGGATTCCTGAGCTGGGTCCGGTTTTCCCCCTTTTATCCTTTACTTGTGGGGCGGACCCTCTCCTCTTTCACTTTCCTATCTCCCGTTCTTGGCTCTCCATCCTTCAAAATCCCTCAATCCGCATTCTTCGAGGGTTGAGGGCATTTCTTTTCCTCCTGTCCTTTATTTGCCTTATTCTCCTTTTGTTTTCCATTTTTCTTCTAGTATATGAGTTAGTAGTTAGTTTTAGTTATAGTTTATTTATCATTATCATCTTCACGATCATCCAAACAATTAGGGGCCGATAACCTAGATATTAGGCCCCTTAAAACAACAATTATCATCATCATCATTCTTCGAGGAGTCTCTATATTTTTCTTCGTCCCCGCCTCACCTTCTCCTTCCTTACTACTCTGTCCGCCGTTCTAATTAATATGGTGCTTGCCACGGTTGGTGAGTGGTTAACGTGTCTGTCTACTAACCCCAAGCTTGCAGATTCGCTCCTGGCCGTGGTAGGCTAAGTGATTTTTGAAAGGCGGCAAAAATTACGACACCATGTCATACGATGTTGGCATGTCAAAGAACCCATTTGAATTCAGTAGGCCGTGTTCATAATGGCAAAATTAATCTCGGGAATTTCCGCCAACACAATGTTCCCCATTTCTCTACTAGAAAGCGCTATAGTGTTCAAGGAGCTTAGTTATCTAACCTCCTTGATTTTCATAGAGCTTCAAGGAACAACGAAATTTGACATGCAAGCTACTCTTTGTGTGTCAAATAAAAAAGCTTGCACCCGGCATCCGAGGCCATACGATATTATTATTATTCTTTCTTCGATTCGGCCAACTAGGGACCACGTCAGTTCAACTGTCTCTTCTTCCGAGCTCTAACTACCGCCCAGTGTTCCCGCATTCGTCTCCGGTGTTGTTCTTTTCTCTCTTGGGACCACCCCTTCCCTGTCTTCAGCTTCGGCTTTTCCTGGAAACCTTTGTGCGTACGTAGTTTTTCCTGATGTGGAACACGCTCCTGGATATCTTTAGGGGAAATTTCCATTTCACGTAGATCTTTCTCAACTTCCGTAAACCATGCCCCTTTGGTTTTGTCATCTTGAAAGTACGTCAATATCCGTTTTGATATCTTGCCTGGGCTCATTCCTGTCACGTGGCTATAAAAGGCAATTCTTCTTTTTCGAATCGTGTCACTGATCTTCTCCACGTGCTTGTACAATTCGTGGTTGTGACGCCTTCTGTACTCGCTGTTTTCTTTGATGGGACCCAGGATTTTCCTCAAAATCTTCCTTTCTTTAGCCTCTAGTTTTTGCAGTAGACCTTTCTTGTTCATTATTAGAGTCTCAGCCGCATACAGAGCCTCTGGTCGAATAACAGTGCAGTAATGTCTAATTTTGGCATTTAAGGATATCGATCTCTTATTGTAAGTTAGATGTCTTTAGTCAGGTTGTATGCCATTTCCATGTTATTAATGCCTGACATGAAGGCTTCCTTCTCTGATAGGTTAGGCTCTATCCATTCACCGAGGTATTTAAATTTTTCTGCCTTCAGAACTTTTCCCAGTTATTATTATTATTATTATTATTATTATTATTATTTTCTATTTTCCACCGAGGTCCGTACAGTACTTTCTGGCGGCTGCTTTCTGGTGACAAACAGAGGATTTTCTCTACTTTTTGGTAATCTCATTGATACACTTTCTTTGGCCACATTGTTTTAATTCCATTGGAAAAGGAGGCAAGGTTCCTTCGAAACGTATGGTTTTTTTTTTTTTCACACGGCATTGGCCCAAAAGAACATGAATAATTTCAATAGTAATCTGGGCCATGAATGCCTTAATCTACATATTGGTCAAGACCAGTTTGGCTTCAGGAGAACCGTAGGAACAAGCCGTACTAAGTCTTAGACTGATTTTGGAAGGTAGAATAAGAAAGGATAAGAGAACGTTCATGGCATTTGTAGACTTAGAAAAGGCTTTTGATAACGTTGATTGGAATGAGTTGTTTGACAACGATTGTAATAAAGTACTGCTCGAGTCTAAGCTGCGTGAACCTGAGAGGAATGTGCATCGCGGACTATGAGTAGTGGTGCTGACGAGTGATGAGGTTTCTCGGTCCTTGAGTAGTAACAGAATCAAGTACGTTAGTCGGTGACTCACTCACTCATTCCCAACGCCACACTGGTTTCAGAAAAGATCCTATGTTAGCAGTATTGGAATAGACGAGAATGTCAGGTAACACGGCGGGCTGTCGACAGGCTTCTCAATACTCGCCTGCTCCTTCCCTGCATCTGCCCTTCATCCCGCAAGTTCACAGAGCTTAGACCCGAGCAGTACAGGGATAGGAGGGTGCTCTACAATCTATACGGAAACCAGACAGCAGTCATTCGAGCCGAAGGACATGAAAGAGAAGCTGGTATTCAGAAAGGTGTAAGGCAAGGCCGCAACTTATCACCCATATTTTTCAAGCTATACATTGAACAATCAATGAAGAAATTGGAGAAAAATTCAAAGTAGGAATAAAGATTCAAGGAGAATTAATTTCAACTCTTAGATTTGCTGATGACATCGTCATCTTAGCTGACACGCCTGAGGATTTGAATAAGTTATTAAATGGTATGGATTCTGTCTTGAGGAACGAATTCATGATGAAAATTAATGTAAAACAATAATATTGGAATGCAGTCGTCTTGTTGTCTTCTACTGTAAATTCCATGTTGTATTTTGGTGGCTTCTCTTAATATCCTCCTTAACGGAGGAATGTATTTAAACGTGTCCTTTGATATTGAATTAGGTCGATTATGTCCTTAGTAAATTTAATTGATAGCCGAAAGCCCTCACTTGTATCATTGCAGTACTGAAAATCCAATACTACAGTATTAATATTAGTTCCATATGTACTTTACTTCCGTCGAACACAACTCCCAAGGCACGTGGACGAGAGATGGACCACAATGGAAACTAGATCTTCCCCTTTTAGAACGGAAACTACACAGGAAAATCCTCTCTATTGAACGACATCCGAAACTCTCGGACGAGATTCTTATATTTTTCCCTTTTATATAAATAATACGTACATCCGTCATCTTAGGTCACAGGTCATTTTCTATACGATCTTCCCTTGAGGTCAATACGAGGAAGTATGGTGTTCTTTTGTGCTTCCTCAATGCCCTTTTTTAATGCAAAGGTTACTGGGGTTCGAGAGAGTATTGAAAAAAAAACACTCTCACTCACAAACTTCTTATGAAGAAGGAAAAAAAATTCTATGAAGGACACTTCTCTCTTGTGTATACGGATGGAATGGAAGGGTAAGAAGACCACTGAAAGAATATCCACACATCAATCGACAAGAAAGGGACAAACAAACGATGAAAAAAGAAGCATTGAAAAAAGAGAGTCCGTTTTGAGTTTCGAGGTAAAAAATAAAGAATATAAGCGAAGGGTCAGCTGAGAAGAAGGAAGGAATTCAGGTAGAAAACTGTCCCTTTTCTCCAATGATCGCCAGGCTTCCTTTCCTTGATCATGCTGATGATTAGACGCCAATGGCTATTCTTCCCTTGCTTCACCCCACGGCTGGCTGCTTGGGTTGGGGTCGTATTTAGTTTCTTTCTACCCCTATAAAATCTTTAGAAAAGTGCATGATCACACAATGACCACAAGTTCTTTTAAGGCCCAGTATACAAGAAAAAAAAAAAGCTGAGAGAGGAAAGAGAAGCATCAAGTTAACTAAAAAATGAGATATCACCCCCTGTTCCCCTCTTCCTGTTTGTCCTAAGATGGACTTAAGGATTTAGATGGGAGGTTAGTTAAAGCCATCCTGTGAGGGTGGAGGATTGAGAGCACACTACCTGGACCTACCTGCGAGCAGGGGGTGGTAGTTCTTTGTCCAGAAAATAGACTTCATTACGGCCATATGATTGAAGAAGAAATGGACTACATCACACCCCCAGTGGGAAATCAACATAACAAAAACACAGTGATGGTGTTTCGCCGTTACTAGTAACTGTTTTACCTATTGCAATGGCGTTAACAAAAGTTTAAAACCATTAGCTTATCGAATGAGGTTTTAAATGGTATGGAGGAAATAATTCATGATGAAAATTAATAAATGTAAATCAAAAATATTAGAATGTAACCGAAAGAAATCATAAATCTCAATGGACGTTAAATTGCCAGATGAAAGGCTTAAGAAGTAGGAGACTTTTGTTACTTAGGAAGAAGAAAAAAACAGTGATGGACGAAGGAAAGAGGATATAGAAAGTAGGTTGCCTCAGGTAAGCAAAGTATTTCTACAGAAAAGGTATCTGTTGACATCGAATATAGATTTAGATACTAAGAATCTAGGACAAGTTATTACCGAAATAATCATGGAGGCATTGAACATAAGTGTACGCATAGGATTTTTTAAATGTAAAATAAGCTACTATGTGACAAATATTTGGATAATGTTTGGTATAGTCTATGTATTAACTTTGTTATTTTATTAAAACGTTTCCTTGCCATTTAAATGGAATGACAATCTACATTAATATATTCGAAATAAACACGCGATTTTTGAACCAAACGTCGTTGATAAGTTTATAAAAGCATCATGATCAAGCATATAGTAATACATTTAACAGAAGACATCCAATAGGGCAAGGAGTTTCACAGCGGGACCAAGTTACATAAACATTATACATACAAGCAGAATTATAGAGATGACTTTTAGAAAGTAGGCGGCTTCAAATTGAATAAGACCTACACAAGACCCATTTCACTTGAGAATTCTAGAAATCAAGACAAGATTTTTGTATATATTGAATTATAACTTTAGACTTCTGATTTTTGTTTATAATACGAAAAACCTACTTTTTTATTTATTTATGAATATTGTAAGGGCGTTCATTTCGTAATAGTGTTTGTTTATATGTTTATTAATGTCACGTTTTCGTAAACAATACTTATGAAGATATTAGGCTTCACACATAAGCTGAAAAAGGTCCCATTGAAGGACCGAAAACATGTTCCAATAAAGATTTAGAGCATATTGAGTATTAGCAGGCGTAAAACAGTTTTCATAAAATGGCTAATGGTCTTAAACTATTGTTAGGGACTGGACCCACCACAAACAGCTGAAAGCCTCCATTGTGTATTTTGCGGTCATGACAATTCAATTCTTGAAATCCATAGAAAACCCTTAATATAACAATTCCAATGTTTTTGGAATACTCGTATTTTCTCTTTCTCGGAATATCCCTCTAATTGTTCCACTTGCTTTCTCAACCTCAGCGTTGTGACACAGCCACTGCTTAAGATCTAGCACCGTATTTTCTTGTCCTGTATCCAAAATTTAAACGGAAACTGTCGTCTACACCTGGAGCTCAACTCTTTGAGTTAGGGAGACGCAACCAGCTGCTGACAACTCCAGATAGTCATCTTCCTTTATACATCATGAGGAACCAACACTTGTAGGCAGAGGAGGAAATTTATCGGAACTGCCCCGAACGAGTGCAAAAGCTTTAACAATGGCACGACACTACTTTTTTTTATGAGTTTCTCTAATGTGTTATTCATGAAGGCTCTCTCTCTTCGCCTCCCTCGTCCGCTTGAATGTCACCACATTCTTGTGATAGCCTGGCCAGGTAAAGAGTGAAGCCTACAGAGAGCCACATCCAGTCACAGGATGAAATTCATAGGCCACACATAATGAAAATAATAATTTAATTTTAATTTATTTATTAAATACTAATAATAATAATTAGAAAAAAGAGCGCAAAATCGTCAGAGGTATAATGGGATCAAATTACAAGAATGGCATCCACTATAAAAAAAATCCAACAAAGAAGTCTACAGTGAAATAGAGAACATTTCAGAATCGATCCGTAAAAGGCGGGCACGGTATTACGGTCATCTCAAACGAATGGACGGAGACAGATTTTTCATTTCTTTGATTCCAAACCCAAAACCACAATGCCCTGGTTTATGAAGACCAAAGACGACCTCAAAATACTGCATCTAAAACCCGACGACGCCTTCAATAGAGATCTCTTCCGCAAAAAGATACTGACTAATGGGCTAACCCGAGACGAGACATCGAAAACGAAAAGAAAACAAGGTACCACCTGGACAGCGGAGTGCAAGATGGCCCACTCACAGAGAATGAGGGAATTCTGGGCTCAGAGGAAGACGAAAAAAATTGGCAAGTGTAGCAAGACTTAAGGTGGTCCTAGATGGCCTCAACGAATTATATAGTCTATATATAATTAGATAAACTCCACGAGATCGCCACGAAAACCGGGCTCCAAATTTCGTATGAAAACACACAGTTTTTCAATAGAACATCCTCAGACAAACTCCCATTAAATACAAAATACGGAGAAAGTTTACAAGTCAATGACTTCAAATATTTAGGAGAAATCATGCAGAAATCTGGTCTGAACACAAAGTCTAACGGAGAAAGAATCTCAACATTACAGAAAGCTTACAAACTTAGCTTGTCCCGCTACAATAAAAATTGCATCTCCACGGCTGCGAAATTATGATATTATAAAACGGTAGTCTTGCCGGAAGCCTTATACGCATCCGCACGACTGTATACCGCATCAGCCTCGCTACCACACGTTTGATATCTGAATCTGCTGACATTACATAAATTGGATAAAGCATAAAGTATTACAGCAACACATGCAGGCATTGAGGAGAAATTCGTTCCCCTTATTTTGGCATAAGTCAACACTAATATTGAGGATAGCTTATTTCCATGACTGGCTTCTCTCGCTTATCTATTATTCTCCTACAATCCAAGCGAAAGAAAATAGGGAAATAACAAGAAACGTGAGAGGAACTGATGTTAGCAAAAACAGAAAGTACTTTAAAAAATCCTGTTTAACTTTGTATTCTAAAAATTATCCGCAAATTTACTCTAAACAATATTCGCATTTTTTCCGCTAACCGCATGGCGAAATATTTTGTGGATATCTGTGGGTTTATCCGTTTCCGCATCCGCATCCGCGCAGGGCTTTAACCATAAGGGGCGATAACTTAGATGTTAGGCCCCTTAAAACAACAATTATCATTATCATAACCAAAAGACAGTCCAGTCAACCAATTCAAAGAAAGAAATTAAAATCATTCGATTCTCGTAATTAGAAACGGAAATTAATGAAAATACCGCTCCCTCGTTATAAGAGGCCACGTCATCAACACTTTTTCATGTCATTGCTGAGCTTGTTTTGTGTGTCATTCCTTCCCCAATCATCCGTTCATTCTAAACAAACAGCGTGTCAGTCATGAACCCTTTTTACAACACAGTGGAGATGTCACTGAGACTCGGCCGGGGCTGGATATCAGAAGCACAGTTTTAAATTTCGAACAGTACTGTATTATAACGGTCCAGCCGGTCCGTCGTCGGTCTGGCCTGGCCTTGCCTTGAGAGATGAGGGCAAGAGGGGGTGGAAACCACTTCACTCTACCACCCTCTTATATAGCCATGGTCTGCTTGCCTGCTTGCTTGTGTTCTTTCTTTTAAAAAACTCTGGCGGCTGGCAGAGGGACAATAGCCAACAGCGGGCGGCCCAACACAGGATGGCACTCAAGTTGTGTCACCAAGGTACATGCCCCCTTAAGTAAAATAAGGATTGGGGAATAACGCCATTTCCAGTACCAGTGGCGGCTGTTGCAAAAAAATCAGGTATGTGTTGTAATCGATCCCCCCTCCAAAAAATAAAACAAGAAGTTCCGTGACGAACTAAAGAGCCTACTTTTCTTAAAATTTAAGATTCATGACAATGATTAATCTATATGGATCTATCTAAAATAATGACGAAATTAACCCTCCGTCGGGCGCATCTCCGCGACTCCCGAGTTCGGGCGCAGTGCGCCTGACAGGCCCTTGTTTTATAGACGTCATTAACACTCAATTAACGCAATTATTTTTAAGTGATAAGTGGCATTCATTAGGATATACATAGGGAGTTTATTCATCATCAGGTTTTTAAAAACATACTATAATTTATTGCTCACAATCAAACTTTAAAATAATAACTCGCATTTACAACCCACCACCAAATTGCGTTCAGTTTTCATGTGAAAAATTGAAACAAATATTAAAATTACGGAAGCCTCCGTGGCTTAGGCGGCAGCACGCCGG
This sequence comes from Meconema thalassinum, assembly GCA_946902985.2. NCBI lineage: Eukaryota > Metazoa > Arthropoda > Insecta > Orthoptera > Tettigoniidae > Meconema > Meconema thalassinum. The sequence continues at coordinate 138,877,001 of OX336400.1, forward strand.
CCTCTCACCGCTGGGTCCGTGGTTCAAATCCCGGTCACTCCATGTGAGATCTGTGCTGGACAAAACGGAGGCAGACAGGTTTTTCTCCGGGTACTCCGGTTTTCCCTGTCAAAATTTCATTCCGGCAACACTCTCCACTATCATTTCATTTCATCTGTCATTCATTTAATCATTGCCCCAGAGGAGTGCGTCAGGTCTCGGCAGCCGGCACAGTTCATATCCTCGCCGCTAGATGGGGGCTTCATTCATTCCATTCCTGACCCGGTCGGAGACTGGAAGCAGGCTGTGGATTTTCATTTTCATTAAAATTACGAGCAAAACTTAAATAATGTTCTTATTAAAAAATAAGATACAGCACAATATAGTCAGTCTTAACAAAAAATTGGTGCTTTTCAGTCGGTCAACACATGAAAAGCACCAAACTTCTGTTTACTAAGGCAACACTGAAAACTGGCTTCAAACACCATAAAGAGTCAGTCTTACTTGAAATCACTGTTGGAATGCTCAGCAGTAAAGGTACATTCACATTGCCTCCAGCAAAGTGCAAGGTTGGCAAGTCATACTGTATCTGACAGATTGCTTTGTGACATTCATAGCATTCATAATTCGACCTCCTTTGACTTGTTTATTCCACGAAATAACCACAGTCTATGCATTTCTTATTCATAAAATGAGGAAAAGAAGCAATTTTGCGATGGAATAATAAGGAAATACGAACCTTCCAAAGTCGAACGAGTTCGGGCGCAATGCGCCTCACAGGCCTGGAGGGTAATTACTGCGTTTTACGGAGAAGGAGCGAAAACTAACAGGGAGCATTCGGAAAGGGACCTAGAGATAGGAAAATACTAAAAGGGGCAGGTGCATAGGTGCCCTCGGGGAAGATGGGGGAGCAAGAATAGATTTTCGGGGCCTGTCAGGCCAGCTGCGCCCGACGGAGGGTTAAGTTGGTAATATCGAAATTTCTAATTAGTTCGAAATACTGTATACCCAGCATAATGTAGCCTAATAGAGAACTAGATTTGTCAGCCCTGGTGATTGAATACATTCTTAGTTCCATCTCTTAAGGTACAGAATACAAAATTTGCTGGAAGTCCAATAGATAGCATGGACGTTACATGCAGTTAAACATTGGATTTAATAGCGCGCGTAAAACCATGTTGGCAACAATGACATACCGTACATGTATTGGTCAGAAATAATCTGAAATAATATGATCTATTGTTGTGTCAATTTTGAATGAAATCCATTAGTTAGTATAGAAGTTATATGCATTTTAAAATTGAACCTATCAGCAGGCTTAGAATCATGTTGGCAGCACTGGCGTAGGCCTATATTAGTTACTCCAAATTAATCTAGAATGCCAGGTACTGTACGTGTTAAAACTTTAGAGCTATTGGCTTGCATACTTTCTGATATATTGATATTAGGGTAACAAATATAGAGACAGTATTTATTAACAGTTGGCAGCCCTGGTTACTCTTAAGAATCGGCATAGTCATATCTGTTATGGTACACATAGTACACACGAAATTTGGTTGAAATCCAAATGATAGTATAGAAGTCACATGTATTTAAATTTGGACCTCTCAGCAGGCTTAGAATCATGTTGGTCGCACTGACGTATGTAAGTTACTCCAAATTAATATAGAATGTCAGGTACTATTCGTGTGCATAGTTTAAAACGGTCGGCTTGCATGCTTTCTGATATATGGGTATTTGGATAAAAACAAATTGAGAGCATTTATTAACAGTTGGCAGCCCTGGTGGCTCTTAAGAATACGCTCAGTCATATCTGTTTACGTACACATAGCACATACGAAATTTGGTTGAAATCCAATTGATAGTGTAGAAGTTATATGCATTTAAACTTTGACCTATCAGCAGACTTAGAATCATTTTGGCAACACTGTCATGTATGGCCTCCTGGAAATTAAACTGCAATATTATTATCTATACGTGTACCAATTTTGAAATAGCTCCCATTCATACCTTCCAAGATATCCAACATGGAGCTAAAATTTCAATTGCGATTTTTCAGCAGTTGGTAGCACTGACATCATTTTCAAATATGACCGTGAGATATTTAGGTATAGATCTTTACTCCTACCAAATTTTGTTTCGATTGCTGCAACCGTTTAGGAGTTGATGGGGGCTGGGGGGACGACGGACATACACACAGCCAGCCAGACAGACAGACGGACAGACAGACAGACAGACAGACAGACAGAAGGACAGACGGACAGACACACATTTGCCCGATCTCATAAGTCTACTTTTTCCTCATTTTTGCAAAATGTGAAAAGTAGGCTAAAAATAATAAGACACGTACAGAAACAATTATTAATATCGTAGCTTTTAGTGGTCAACAAAAATCATTCCAATTACTGGAATCCGTGAAAAATGAACCTGAAATAATTTAGGCCTACGTGTGATTAATATGTTTATAATTATATTGTTACGGACTAAAGTATTGAAATAGAAGGAGAAGAAAACTAAAGGATGAAATGTTTCGCATGTCCAGCGATTATCATCAGTAGACCCGGATCTTTAGGTTCTTAAAATTGTCATTTTAGGTTTTCAAAAACATAAAAATGTTTTCTTTTTTTGTTTTTTAAATTGGATTTTATGTTTTAAGTGTAACAAAATGTGGCATAAACTGCGCAAAGCTTAAAATTAATGCCTAATGGTTAGTAGAAAATCTGCTTGCAAAGAGAGTGTAAAAATTGTATAAGATAATATGTTTCTTATCAAATTATCACCCAGAACTTCATACTTTTAGGGAATATACATATATACTCTCTTTAAATATGTTAGTTATCCAAATTTAATGAAATCAAGGATGTCAGAGGTGATTTTCACATTCTAGCCCGCTTAGTTAACTTTCTTTATTTTGAATATAGGGATCATGGGAACAATAAGACATAGCCTATATCCCCATATTCCCGACAGTAAATTACCTAACAATAAGATATAAGTGCTGAAAGTTCTGGCAGATAGGATTCTTCTCAATCAATTAGGCCTAGAGATAGGAATAAACACTGTCTGTTGGTTTACGTTTAGAAATTACGGACTAAAAAGTCAAATGCACTACAATAAATGAAACTAAACTGTAATTAGGTATTTTAGGTACTCGCATATCATTTCCTTATTTTTTTTTCTCTTTGTTAGGTATTACATAATTATTGAAGACTCCACGGGAAAAACGGGGTAAGTCATATTCTGTACATTTTTCAGGGGAGTGAATTTAAACTTTCAACACTAACAAGGAATACTTAAAACACCCCAATTGAGGGCAAACAATAGGCCTATAGTTATTTTGGCAAATTTATTTCTTATAAAGGAAGTACATGTAAAAAAAAGTGAGAGGATATAGGATGTTATTTCCGTTTCCACTAAAAATAAAAACCTCTGTATCTCGGTGACATTCCGCTTTATTTGAAATTAATTTCAACTGATTTGTAGGGACGATGGTTTCCTACCAGTATGCGCCATAAACTCATTACCGCAAAAAATGGACTTGGCCCGTTCTTTCCGTGAAGTCTTCAATTCATGAATAATATGGCTCTTTTGAGTTTGATTCGGAAAAGTGTTGAAGTATTCTTGTATTTAGAAGTAAGGAAACAAGAAGTTCCGTGAAGAACTATACAGCCTACTGTTCATGCCAATGATTATTCTACAGTATATGAACCTATCTAGAATAATGACGAAATTAAGTTGGTAGTATCGAAATATCTAATTAGTTCAAAATATACCTGGTATAATGTAGCCTAATAGAGCACTACAGTTGGCAGCCCTGGTGACTGAATATATTCTTAGCTCCACCTCTTAAGGTACAGAATACAAAAAAAAGGTTGAAGTCCAATGGACGTTACATGCAGTTAGACACTGGATCTATCAGCACGCGTAAAAGCATGTTGCCAACAATACCATGCGTGTGCTGGTCAGAAATAATCTGAATTATTATGATATCTTATTGTGCCAATTTTGGATGAAATCCATTTGTTAGTATAGAAGTTACATGTATTTTAAAATTGGACATATCAGCAGGCATAGAATCATGTTGGCAGCACTGCCTTGTATTAATTACTCCAAATTAATCTACAATGTCAGGTGCTATACGTGTGCAAAGTATAGAGCTGTTGGCTTGCATACTTTCTGATATATTGATATTAGGGTAAAAAGAATATAGACAGCATTTATTAACAGTTGGCAGCCCTGATTACTCTTAACAATACTTATAGTTATGGTACACATATCACATACGAAATTTGGTTGAAATCCAACTGATAGTATAGAAGTTACACGTATTTAAAAATTGGTACTATCAGCAGGCTTATAATCATGTTGGTAGAACTGACGTATATAAGTTACTCCAAATTAATCTAAAATGTCAGAATATACGTGTGCATAGTTTAAAGCTGTTGGCTTGCATACTTTCTGATATATTGGTATTTGGATAAAAAAAATAGAGAGAGCAATTATTAACAGTTGGCAGCCCTGGTGGCTCTTAAGAATACGCTCAGTCATATCTGTTTTTGTACAGATATTACATACAAAATTTGGTTGAAATCCAATTGATAGTGTAGAAGTTATATGCATTTAAACATTGGACATATCAGAAGGCTTAAAATTATTTTGGCAACATTGTCATGGTTGGCCTCCTGGAAATTAAACTGAAATATTATTATCTACATGTGTGCCAATTTTGGAATAGTTCCCATGCATACCTTGCAAGATATCCAACATGGAGCTCAATTTTCTAGTGCGTTTTTTCAGCAGTTGGTAGCACTGACATCATTTTCAAATATGGACGTGAACTATTCCGGTGCACATCTTTACTCATACTAAATTTGGTTTTGATTGCTGCAGCCGTTTAGGAGTTGATAGGGGGGGGGGACACACACACAGCCAGACAGACAGAAGGACAGACAGACAGAAGGACAGACAGACAGACAGACAGACACACATTTTCCCGGATCGATCTCATAAGTCTACTTTTTCCTCATTTTTGCAAAATGTGAAAAGTAGGCTAAAAAGAGGCAAGTACCTAAGACCGGTCCCTAATCATCTGGTACAAATATTCAAGACAAATAGCTCTACAAAACACTACCAACCCTACAGTGACAACAAAACCAAACAAGGCTACAAGAAAACCCATCAGAAAACTAACTTAGTAAGTGTGGTAATTATTACTGACAAATGTTAAGGCATTATGCACCCGAGAAAAGAGCTATTGTCACTCCGTAGGTCCAAGGTTCGATTCTCGGCTCTGCCACGAAATTTGAAAAGTGGTATGAGGACTGGAACTTAATCTCGGGTGGTCCAAATGAGTAGAAGGGGTTCGATTCCCACCTCAGCCATGCACGAAGGGGTTTTCCTTGGTTTCCCATTTCTTCGGGAACATGCCGGGATGGTACCTAACGGAAGGCCACGGCCACTTCCTCCCTCTTCTTTGTCTATCCCTCCCACTCTTCCCATCCCCTCATACGGCCCCTGTTCGCTTTGGAGGTGAGGCCGCCTGGGCGAAGTGCTAGTCACACTCCCCAGTTGTTTCCCTCGACTCAGAGTCTCAAGCTCCAGGACACTGCCCACAGTGGCGGTAGAGGTGGGATCCATCGCTTAGTCCGTGGGAAAAGCCAATCCTGGAGGGTAAAACGATAACGAAAATAAACGAAAGTAACTATCCTCCTTATATTATTCTGCTAAGGTCCCATTCCGGTTTTGTACCGAAAATAAGGTCCTGTTAACATCAACCTACATATATGGGGTACCTAGGTTCCGCATAACCCCATGTGTGCCCGAAACGCACTCACTTCCTCTTTAAATGCCTCATAATTAAATAAATACCTTAAAATTGTACATTTACAATGGGAGCACCGTAACCTGGCGAGCCTGCCGCTAGAGCGCAAGGCAGCTCGGTGACGGCAGCCATCTGGCGGGAGCACTGTAACCTGGCGAGCCTGCCGCTAGTGCGCAAGGCAGCTCGACGGCGGCAGCCATCTGGCGGGAGCGCGGCGTACTGCTAGGCGAGCCTGCCGCTAGAGCGCAGGGCAGCGTGGCAGTGGCAGCCATATGGCAGGAGCGCGATGTACTGCTAGCCGAGGAGTCTCTCAGCAGATGTCTCCGGTGTGGTCTCGCAAAGACTTCCTCTAGGGTTCAATTCTTTGCAAATGTAAAAATTGCTGTAGAAGAAACTCCCGAGCAAACAATAACCGATGAATTCGTTGTAACATCGATTATCGTCTACAAAGAGGTGCTGTGACAAGTACAAAACACTGTTCTACATAATTCTTTGTGTACGTATGCCGTTTAACAACAATACATACATTTCTTCAATATTTAAAACTTCGTTCTCCCACATTCTTCCCTACTACCCCATAAACCTACATTCACGTTGCGAAAGCTCGCACGGGCCCACTAATTTACTTTAAGGTTGCAAAACTTAGAAATGCCGATCACATCAACAAAACTGTCTTCCTCCCCCAAGAAATCTATGATGGTGTAGCTACTTTTGCAATAGTAATGCTGTTTGTTGTTTATTCAACTTAGGAGTTTGGGACATCTTGGTCATCAGCCCCGTGTAGTTGGATGTGTATTTTATTTGTCTGATAACCTGTGTTAATATTATGACAGCAGTGTGTTTAACTCTCTTAGGGACAGGGATTGGGTAAGGCAACCAGGGACTTGAAATAAGGTACTAACCCAGAATTTTCCTGGAGGGAGTGTGGAAAACCTGGAGAAAAATGACACTCACGATAGCCGTACGATGTCCGTTCTTGCTGTAGCTGCCCACGTGGCCGTGGTGCTGAATTATTTGCGCTGTTATCAGAAGTGATCGGCAAAACGTTGGTTGGTTCCTCAGTTTAGGGGCTGCGATAACTCGGTCATATAGCCCCGTGTACTTTGGGTGTGTGTACAGTAGAATCTGTCTGATATTCGGTGTTAATTGTGATGACTGTATTAGTGTGTGTTATCTGTTTTAATTCAAGTAAGGACTGCAGACGATCAATTTCAAGTAGTTCATACTTTTGCAACCAAATGCTACCCCGTCAACGACACCTAGCTGTGAACTTGACTACTATATGCCACCGCAACTGTCACGCGGTGGCGAACGTTGGAACTTAACGAGCGTTGATTGAATCTAACTTACAAATTTAGCTTCACACAATTGTAGGGTCTTTTACATGCCATAAATCTATGACATGGGCCCGCCAGCTTTACTTCCCCTCCGAAGGAAGGCATACTGAGAGATTTTTAACGCTCTTAAACAATCTGACGACTTCGGCTGAGTTTGAACCCACGATCTTGGGCATAGAAGCTCAGCATGCAACCACCCACGCCACCGAAGCTGCCGACAAAAAGTTGTAATACATTTTTCTGGGATCCGAACAACTTTGTCATCAGCTCTGTGTCCTTCAATATGTGTCAAATGTGTCTGATAACCTGTGTTCCAGTGGTGACGGCTATTTTGTGGAGTGTTTGTGCATAGGGTTGGGGTAAAAGGAGGAAGAAAGTTCCCAAACATTGAGGAACAATAAATTATGGTCAGCATAGTAATAAAATAAAATTGATATACACTAGGCTACGTGTATTCTGAGCTAGTGTTTTCGTGAAACAAGAAACCTTTTGTACCGACACAAAAAGTTAAGTAGAGAATTCCAAATGTCATCAGAGCAGAACGCAAGAAGTGGTGGTCCTATAAATATAAAGGCGGTCGCCCCTTGACCCACATCCTGGAGCCAGAAGACCTTGAGGGGGCGCAACACTGGTCAGCCATCTGCTATACTACCCTTCCACCCTTCCTCAGTGCCCAGGGCCATGTGCTCGGTCGCACTGCCCTGCCTTCTCGACCACATCCCCGAACGGCGATGAAAATAATAATAATAATAATATTATAAATAATAGACTTATAAGCATACCGACTTACATGGAACCACTACAATAAAAAAGTTTCTCCATCAATGCCAAATTACGACACTATCATACAGTAGTCTTACTAGAGGCCTTATAAGCTTCACAGACGACAGCAATCAAGGGACGAACAAAAATCAAGGAATCAGAAAAACAAGAGAGAAATATTCTGAGAAAGATCTACGGGCCAGTTCAGGAAGAGGGAATATGGATAAAGAGACCGACAATAGAACTGTACAAACAGACAGAGACGATTACAAACAACATTAGGAAAAGAAGGGCAACATTTTATGGACATATACATAGGATGACCGAAGACAGACTGACCAAGAAAATGTTTAATATAGTTACGAATATGAACCAATTGGGTAAAGGAAACCGTGGAGGACCTCAAGAAACTAAACATCTCTATAGAAGACATGGCAGACAGAAGCACATACAGAGAAAAACTTAGACAACAAAAGTTTGAGCAAACTCCCAAAGAGAGACAACCGGGAAAGAAGTGGATAGAAGAGAGAAAGAGGAAGCATAGTGTAGCCTATATATGAGAGGATTTTGGAAAAAAAAAAGAAGAAAGGGCCAGAATAATACATGAAAATTGATTGTGCTGTAACGCACTCCTTATGGGGAATTAACGAATAAATAAATTAATAATAATCCTAGAAAGAAGAATACTTTGGAAAATCATGGGTCGAGTCCAGACTGAAACCGGCTGGAAACTTCGGAGCAACAATAAAGTCTACAAAAATGTGGAAATGAAAACCATGAAATGGAGGGTGTTCAATACCACTGACTTAGATGAATGATACGCCTGTAATCAATACTAATGAACAAATTAATATAACCGTATATGTTGAGCCAATCGTACTAATTTCAGCGAACATAGAAAAGTAGTGCAAATTAACTTGGTTGGTTGGTTCCTCAGTTTAGGGGCTGCGATAACGCGGTCATGTAGTCCCATGTACTTTGGGTGTGTGTAGAATCTGTCTGATAACCGGTGTTAATTGTGATGGCTGTATTAGTGTGTGTATCTGTTTTTAATTCACATTCGAATTTCAAGTAGTTCCAACTTATGCTACCAAATGCCACCATCAACGATTAACTAGTTCTGAACTTTGTAACTAGATGGCACCGCAGTCAGCTCCTGTCGACGTACGTTGGAACCTAAGAGCGTTAGTCAAATATAACCTATAGTTCAGCTTCAAACAGTTGTAATTAGTGGAAGGTTCTTTGTCATGCCATAAATCTATGACATGGGATCGCCGGCTTTACTGCCCCTCCGAAGGAAGGCATACTGAGGGATTAAACGCTCTTAAAACATCCGACCACTTCGGCCGGGTTTGAACCCGCGATCTTGAGTATAGAAGTAAATTAACCTAGGGATACATATGAGTCGTCCAGTTGCAAAACTCGTTTAATCCACCTGTGAATAAGAATCATTTTCATGAGTTCGTTTCTCTGGACTTTGCCTCACGTATCTTTTGTTTTTGTTGTTTTCTACTTTATGCTTTGGGTTTTTGGTTTTGTGTTTGCTTTGTGCTTTTGCTTTTGAATTTTATTTTTGCTTTTCTTTCTTGGATTTGTGTTTGTTTTCTGCTTTTGCTGTTTTTGAATTTTGCTTTTTGCTTTGTGTTTTTTTTCTGCTTTTGCTTTTGTATTTGAATTTTGCTTTTTGTTTTGGTTTTGTGTTTGTTTTATGCTTTTGCTTTTTTGAATTTTGCTTTTTGCTTTATGTTTCTTGTTTTTTGGTTTCTACTTTTGCTGTTGTTTTTGAATTTTGTTTTTTGCTTCGTCTTTTTTGTTTGTTTTGGTTTTGTGTTTGTTTTCTACTTTTGCTGTTTTTGAATTTTGCTTTTTGTTTTGTGTTTCTGTTTTTGTTTTCTGCTTTTGCTTTTGTGTTTGAATTTTAGTTTTTGCTTCGTGTTTTTTGTTTTGGTTTTGTGTTTGTTTTCTGATTTTGCTGTTTTTGAATTTTGCTTTTTGCTTTGTGTTTCTTTTTTTGTTTTTTTTCTGCTTTTCCTTTTGTGTTTGAATATTGCTTTTTGCTAATGTTTTTGTTTTGTTTTTGGTTTTGTGTTTGTTTTCTGGAAAATTGAAATAAAACAAAACAAAATAAAACAAAACAATTTTAAACAAAATAATTCGAAATAAAGTGGAACAAAACAAAATCAAAAATAAAATAAAATAAAATAAAATATTAAAATAAATAATGTTACAACATGATCCTTATTCACAAGTGGATTAAACGAGTTTTGCAACTGGACGACTCATATAAAATCTAGTATAATTCTTAATTGCTTTCCAAACTGCAGACAGACTCCCTGCGAGTTCTGCGTACGGTACATTAAAATCAGTAAAAATATTGAATGGAATTTATTAATTAATTCACGAGGCTGAGTGTCCGCTCCAGCTTTCAGAACAGATTTAGGGGAGACTCAACTAAACCTGAAATATTAAGGAATTGATGATAAACATGATAAATTAAGGAAACGGTTTAAAAAATGAACATACACACATCAAAAAAAGTTTTGCATCACCTCGGTTCCCAGATCTCCGGCATATAGACGTTGACTGTGTATATTGTATCCATGATACAGTCCCTTTGACTGTTCATAGATGTCACTAAAACTGCTCAAAGATGTAAACAACCATGCATGAGCAGGGCCTATTAGACGGAGGGGGTACGACAGCCGATCAGTTCCAGTCATTCCACCAGGACGAAGGTACGCTGCTCATGTTGTCTGTAGTTCTACCATGCCTAGAAGGTCAATACCGCAGTTCGATCGCGTCCGCATTGTAACTTTGTGTCAAGAAGGGCTCTCAACAAGGGAAGTTTCCAGGCGTCTCAGAGTGAACCAAAGCGATGTTGTTCGGACATGGAGGAGGTACAGAGATACAGGAACTGTCGATGACAGGCCTCGCTCAGGCCGCCCAAGGGCTACTACTGTAGTGGATGACCGCTACTTACGGATTGCCGCTCGGAGGAACCCTGACAGCAATGCCACCATGTTGAATAATGCGTTTCGTTCAGCCACAGGACGTCGTGTTTCAACTCAAACTGTGCGCAATAGGCTGCATGATGCGCAACTTCACTCCCGACGTCCATGGCGAGGTCCAGCTTTGCAACCACGACACCATGCAGCGCGGTACAGATGGGCCCAACAACATGCTGAATGGACCCCACGGAATTGGCATCACGTTCTCTTCACCGATGAGTGTCGCATATGCCTTCAACCAGACAATCGTCGGAGACGTGTTTGGAGGCACCCTGGTCAGGCTGAACGTCTTAGACACACTGTCCAGCGAGTGCAGCAAGGTGGTGGTTCCCTGATGTTTTGGGGTGGCATTATGTGGGGCCGACGTACGCCACTGGTGGTCATGGAAGGCTCCGAAACGGCTTTACGATACCTGAATGACATCCTCCGACCCATAGTGCAACCATATCGGCAGAATATTGGAGAGGCATTTGTCTTCATGGACGACAATTCTCGACCTCATCGTGCACATCTTGTGAATGCGTTCCTTCAAGATAACGACATCGCTCGACTACAGTGGCCAGCATGTTCGCCAGACATGAACCCTATCGAACATGCCTGGGATATGTTGAAAAGGGCTGTTTATGGACGTCTTGACCCACCAACCACTCTGAGAGATTTACGCCGAATTGTCGTTGAGGAGTGGGACAATTTGGACCAACAGTGTCTTGATGAACTTGTGGATAGTATGCCACGACGAATACAGGCATGCATCAATGCAAGAGGACGTGCTACTGGGTATTAGAGGTAGTGGTGTGTACTGCAATCTGGACCACAAATGCTGAAAGTCTAGCTGTATGATGGTACAACATGCAATGTGTGGGTCTCATGAGCAATAAAACGAGCTGAAATGTTGTTTGTGTTGATCTCTATTCCCTTTGTATTTAAAGGTTCCGGAACTCTTGGAACCGAGGTGATGCAAAACTTTTTTTGATGTGTGTATAAATTAAATCACTAAATAAGTAATGCATAAATACAGTTATGACAATTTTATCTGGCGTGGGTTGCCTAAATTATCTAATGCTTAGAATAATACTTTCGAACAAATTTGAATTGAGTAACAATTTGGGAATTTTTGATTGATTCTAGTGGTACTAGTGCTAAATTCACTGATATGATGGTCAACTGTGGTCCTTGTGAACGCAGAGAGGTGGTGGCTGCCAACAGGGAGAAGCAGAGAGTGGAAGAGATTGGATGAGGTCCCGAAAGAGCTTCCTGAGGACATCTGAGATGCTTACCCTCTCACCGTCTGGCTCCGTGGCTACATGGTTAGTGCGCTAGGCTTTGGCGTTAAGTGCCCCGGGTTTGATTCCCGGCCGAGCCATCAGGGATTTTAATCTTCAGGGGTTAATTCCCGTGCCTCGGGGGCTAGGTGTATGTGACGTCTTCATCATTACTTCATCCTCATTACGACGCGCAGGTCGCCCACAGGCGTCAACTAGAAGACCTGCACTCGGCCTCTCCGGAGGCCACACGATCGTTCATTCACCGGAGAAGGCATGGCTGAATCTATGGAAGAAGACGACCCCTGACCCCTGCGGTTGGATGCCAGTAGCTGAAGAACTACCACCCGGACACAACGAAACTGGTTGGTGTGGAAGTCCCTGAACAGGGTGAGATCAGGAGTTGGAAGATCTCGAGGAGATGGGGCCTCAGTGCATGTGATACGTCTTGCGAATGTGGACAAGAACAAACCACAAAATACATGCTTCATAGCCCTCTGTGCAAAGGAAGATCTCCTGCTAGCCACTCCGAGCGCCTTGGATGTTGCTCAGTATTGGGCACGTGTTATATAGACAATTTTACCCTTATATGAATAGCAACAGTGCATTTGTATGTTTCCGACACAAGAAATAAATAAGATTTCTTTCTTTCTTCGGCATTTCCCAATTAATTGGGGTCACCGGAGCCAACCAGACTCATTTTGGTTTTGGCCGGGGATTTAAGGCCGGATACCCTTCCCGACACCACGTGAGTTTTCACTTGAAAATTCCACTCAGCTGTCGCCGGGATTCGAACCCCGGCCGTCCGGGTGAAAGACGAGCAGCTAAGCCACTGCGCCATCACGCTCCCCACAATATATAAATTGATAAAAGTGCTAGATTTGCGGTCTTACTCTTACTTAACTTAGTTCCTCCAATGCTAGGTAGCATATCGGGGAAACAAGTTTCCACCAGCGAACTCGATCAGCTGCCAGGTTTTCAGCGGTTCCTTGTCTAAATCCACAATACGATAATAGTCTAAAGGGTGTCCGGACAGTTCCCCACACTGACACTTCCACACACTGCCCAAAATACTGACACTTCCACACAGTCCTTGGACGTGGCTACCTGTTTAATGACTCAGAAATAATCTCGACTGACATTTCCACACACATCTCCCCTCTCCCCCAAGGCTACTATGGAAAAGATCAAGTTGACTACTTCGTTGACAACTGGCTAGATAAGCAAGACATTCCAATCGAGATGTGGAACTGCCACCAAGCACGACACAGGACAACGAATGCTGTTGAGGGCTGGAACAACCGACTCAACAATATTGTCGGGAGACCTCACCCCAAATTAAAAGAGGTTGTCAAAGTGTTCAAGACGGAAGCTGAGAAGACAAACTGCGCATTTGTAAAGGCCGAGCTCAACATGGAAGGAAAAATAAAGAAGACGAAAATATGTCAAAATGGACGGACGGATTGAGAACATTCAGAAAAAGTTCGAAAATGACAAAAATATGAACAGTTTTGTGAAGGCAAGTTGCCTATTCACAGAAAATGGAGTAGGTTAATATTATTGTTGAACAAATATGACAAAAACAAAACAAAAATAAATAAAAAATACAAAACAATTGACGAAGCCTAGAAAGCTGATTTTAAACACGCCAAAATGATAACAACACCAAACTGATCGGATTTGTTATTATTTTGCCGGTCCACAGCCTGGATAAAGTGTGATGGAAATCAGACTCTGCATTTATTTTATTTTGATGGTAATTACACTACATCAGAATTATAATTTCGAGACCGTGGTATGTAATGAAGTACATAGACCGAGCGCTTTTCTTCACTCCAAATGAGTATTATGTTAAGGTGCATTGTCACAGGTGCGGCTGTAACGATGATCACTGAGGCCTATAGCCTTAGGGTTGGGGGGATGTGTGTGGAACTGTCAGTCGGAAATATTTCTGAGTCATTAAACAGGTAGCCGCGTCCAAGGGCTGTGTGGAAGTGTCAGTATTTTGGGCAGTGTGTGGAAGTGTCAGTGTGGGGAACTGTCATGTAATCGTCTAAAGACATGTATTGCTACCGCATAAGTGCGTCACCGAAATGAGTGTTTATAAAATACTTGACTAACAAAATGCAATACAATTGTTCACGTTTTTACCACCAGGCGGTAGCATTAGTCGTTTCGAAATTCTTAGCCAAGGGAAATTGAACACGTGACTCAACACAACTGGTGAGATGAAGACATCTCTTGCGCGGGGTAATCTCTGCAGAATATGCACAGCCTATGTCAAGTACTGCGGATCTAGCCGTACTACGGAGTAATTACCCATTTAAGATTTGATTGCCGCTGAGCGTGGCTGCACCAGTGTTGGTTGTTTATTGTAGTTGGAGCCCGCGGGGTGAAGTGGAGGACACAGTGATGCCAGAGTGCAGTCTGCACATAAGTCAAGCAGCATTGCGCGCACTACCTGTCTTAGAAGCGCAGATAAGCGCCACAGGAGCTCATGTCACCACATACAGTTAAACCGGGAGGGTCGCCTCAAAATAGTTTCGTGATGGGTCTCGCACGGTCATTATGACCGGGGTGTATAAAATACAATTTTTGTTGCAAAACACATATTATTATTATGTAAAAATATATGCATGAAACTAAATACCAGGTTTTGTACCGAAACACATTGTACTGTATTATTGAAGAAAAATATATCAATGAAACCCACTTAATCTATTGATTTGTTCATCCTCGGAATTAACCTGAGCAGCATCAGGATTGGTGCATTCTACCCAGGTAACACATCTAAGTTCCTTACGAAACATCATCCAGATCCACCAATCGGTTGAACTAGTCTTGAAAATACAGCGAGTCCAGAATTATCAACGGAAAACGGTCCCTGAGGCTGCTTACCAGCGTACACTTCCATGTACATCGTGTGAAACAAAGCTCTCCACTAACTGACTGGGAATGAAAGTGGGAACAGCAAACGCAGACACGTGCAGTGGATGAGTCCACTGAAAGGTATAGGAGGGGAGGAAGCTTTACGGCGTGAAATTATTTCGGAGGAGTAAAAAAATGTATGCGCCCGGTCTAAAAGACCATGACGCGACCCCTCACGGGTTAAACGATGACTAAAGCTACTGGAGCTGAGTCATATCCTACTCGCGCAACTGTACCTGTCAACGAAGCAGAGTGACGTGTGACGCAAGTAAACAGTGAATAGTTCCCATCTCGACCGCCGGCAATCAATTCGTGAAAGGGTAATAGCAAAGTCTCCCCTACATTTCTTGGGTGAGACAGGAATGTAACCCATGACCTTTGGATCCGGAGTGTCAATACATTTTCCAAGACCTCAGAAGGATCGATTGGTACAAGAATCATTCTAAATGGTTCGGCTAGAATGTCAGAAATAGTTCCTATACCTTAAACGTTCAAAGCGTTGTAAATCAATAGATGGTCGCTTCGTACGGCATTTTCCAGGTCAGTCTAATAACATTCTGAAAACATGATTGCTCAGCGGTACATATTCGTGTATTGCATAGGAGGGGCCTATTATATCAGTGTGGGTAGTAAAGCTAAGGGGGATCCCGCCCTTAGTTAATGAGGCGTACCATGTCTGATGCAACCCCCTAGCTGCTGACAGATCCCGCAAGCCAAGACAACTGCTGCAGGGGTGAGACACCCCCTCCCCTCCTCCTTTCAGCGGGAGGAAAACAACAATTGCTTTATTAGCTTAACATGCTTTTGATATAGAGTGATTTTGATTTCTGTAAACGTCTTTCTTCTGTTTACTAGCTTAGTCAATTTAATGCCGGTACTCCTGAGTTATTGGGGCTCACTTGAATTCTCACTTGACAATGATACATCTATAACACATCTTTCCACTCGGTTGCTGGATATTTTTGTGGGAGTGATTTTGAAAAATGGGACGGAAGTGGATCGGTCGGAAGTGTGTATCCCTCCTGGACATTCATCAACACACAAAATCTTTTTTTTTTTTTTTTACCCTCCAGGTTGGTGGAACCCACGGACTCAGCGAGGGAACTCACCACTACCGCCTCTACGGGCAGTGTCCTAGAGCTGGGAACATCGAATCGGAAGGGATACAACTGGTGAGGTGAGATTGGCACCTCGCCCAGGCGGCCTCACCAGCAAAGCGAACAGGGGCCTCATGAGAGAAGGTAAGGGATGGTTAGGATGGATAGACAAGGAAGAGGGAAGGAGGCGGCCGTGGCCTTGAAGAAGGTACCATCCCGGCATTTGCCCGAAGACGAAGTGGGAAACCACGGAAAACCACTTCGAGGATGGCTGAGGGGGAATAGAACCCCCTCTATTCATTTGGGCCACCCGAGGTTGAGTAGACCCCGTTCCAGTCCTCGTAGCACTTTTCAAATTTCGTGGCAGAGCCGGGAATCGAACCCAGGACCTCCGGGGCGGCAGCTAACCATGCTGACCGCTACGCTACGGAGGCGACGCTCTTTTTTATTTACACACTAATAATTCATAACAATTCCAAGACTCTTTTTTTCTTCACTGCCTACTTGATATTTCTACTCTCGCACTGCCTTCTTGATACTCTGCTGCTAATCATATCAACATGACTCATTTTAACAGAATCCATATGAAATTACGTGTTGATCTGTGAATCAAGAGGTCCGGGAACTGGGCAAGCCTTTCATGATCTACTGCTATGCACATTGCATTTACTCGCTAGTTAGCCTATTTATAGGGAATTTAAGGTTATGAGCGGAGTCGCGTCTATTAATCTAGTTGATCCATATCGTATTCTTTATTTAGGCTAGTGCTGGTGGAAGCTACAAATCATCTAATAAAATGAGTTCCGTATTATAAACTACAATATCTGTAAAACACTCCCTTTTACAATAGATTAATATTTGTGCCAATAATATTATAAAATACCGGTGTATCAACAATTTCACGTAAGGTTTCTTCTATGTCAGATGTTACACATGATATGCGACTGCTGTAAGGCTCGTAAAGTTTTTTTAATTTATTTATTTATTCATTTACTAGTAATCCACCCCGGCTTCGCCCGGTATCTTTAACGGTTTACCCAGCGTAAGCTTAAAAGGCGCACGGGTGGCTGGTCCCAAGCCCAATTCCGAAAAGCCGAGGTGAACAGCGAAACTCCAAACACATATAGGCTACTCTTTTCTGATGTCTTAACTCCACACGACTCGACAGTTTGATGCTGACCGAAGCTAGGGTGATAGGCTCACTCAATAGCTCATAAACTCACTCCGAATCTAGTAATTTAAATTTCCACTGAATGGAGATTGGTTGGTTCCTCTGTTAGGGGCTGAAACAACGCGGTCATGTAGTCCCGTGTACTTTGGGTGTGTGTAGAATCTGTCTGATAACAGGTGTTAATTGTGATGGCTGTATTAGTGTGTGTATTTGTTTCAATTCAAGTAAGGACTGCAGATATTGAATTTTTTCAAGTAGTTGCTACTTTTGCCGCCAAACGCCACCGTCAACGAACATCTAGTTCAGGACTTAGTTACCAGATGCCACCGCAGTCGGCTCCTGACGAAGAACGTAGGAACCTAAGAACGTTAGTCAAAAGTTTAACCGGGGCGTGGTGGCTCAGCGGTCTAGCTGTATGCCTCTCACCAAGGCGGTCTGGGTTCGATTCCCGGTCAATGCATGTGAGATTTTCGAAGTGAAATGCCATGTCCTGAGGTTCGGATTCCACGTAAAAACGAGGTCCCGTGGCTCATGATCTCGAGATTAACGGTCACGTTAAACTACAAGCTTGCTTGCAAATGTTTAACCTATAAATAATTTAGCTTCACGCAGGCATACTGAGGGATTTTTAACGTGAATGGAGATTGTTGGAAGAAATAAAAACGTAAAATCACTTATAATGGGCGATGTATTAAGGATAGAGATATAATGTCGCGGACTTTCTTGTAGAACATTTCATGCTGAACAATTCTTACACTCATAGTATGTAGATATTTTAAACGGTTTACCCAGCGTAATCTTAAAAGACGCACAAACGTCAGGTTTTCCTTCGACTCGAATCACCGAAATCGTTACTGCTCCGCTTCCCTTGGTCATAAATGAATTTTCTTCTACATAAACCTTCCTCGAGAAATCCTTTACAGAATGGTGAGAACTGCATCAAAATCCATCCAGTGGTTCTCGAGATTACCCGTTACATCCAGGAATCGGTGACTTTATTTTATACTAAGTAGAGTAAACGATATGGCCTTGACCTCACCATTAAGAAAACAAAATATATGATAATATCGCGAAAACCAGCATTGTCACAAGTCCTTTTAGTCGATGGACATCAGATTGAGCGAGTCAAGAGTTTGGTTTATTTAGGACAGAATATTAATGAGAATTGGGATCCTTCGGTTGAAATAAGATGCCGTATAGAGAAGGCTAGATCCATCTTTATGACAATGAAACAACTACTATGCTGTCGAGATCTCAGTATGACGCTTAAGAAAAGAATTGTGAAGTGTTATTTTGTCTCCACCTTTCTTTATGGTGTTGAAGCTTGGACCTTGTTCGTAGCTACAGAAAAGAAGATTCGAGCTTTTGAAATGTGGATATACCGGCGGATTCTTAAAATCTCGTGGACAGAACATGTGAGTAATGCCGAGGTTCTTCAGCGTGTGAGCAGCCAACCTGAGCTGTTAAACACAATTAAGAATAGGAAATTGGAATACTTGGGACACATGATAAAGAATCCAAAATAACGTCTGCTCCAAGTTATACTTCAGGATAAATATGAAGGTCAGCGTGGACCGGGAAGGAGACGAATAACTTGGATGGATAATTTAAGAACGTGGTTTGGGCTGTCTCCCACGGAACTCTTCAGGATTGCACAGGATAAGAAGGTGTTAGCCATGGTGGTAGCCAACGTCCGTATCGGATAAGGTAGAAGATGAAGAAGAAGACGATTTTAATATCCAAATGCAATTCTTACCGCTAGGAAGTTCACACAGTTGTCTAAATGCATCGTAGTGAAAAGCCAATTACTATTGTTGACATGGTAACTACTGTATTTATCGAAAATTTGTCGATACTACACGCTTCAACAAGTGCAATCTCAGTCTTAACTGGCAGCTTGGGTGACGTAGTTGGTAGCATGCTTAGCTTCTATGCCCAAGGTCGTGGGTTCAAACCCAGCCGAAGTCATCGGAATTTTAGGATCGTCAAAAACCCTCAGTAGGCCCTATGCCTTCCTTCGAGGGGAAGTAAAGCCAGCGGTCCCATGTCATAGATGTATGGCATGAAAGAGAACCTTCCACTAACTACACTTGTGTGAAGCCAACATTTGTAGCATAGGTTTGATTAATGCTCTTAAGTTCCAACGTTCGTCACCGGGCGCTGGTTGTGATGGCATCTAGTAGTAGCGAAGTTCACAGCTAGGTGTCGTGGACGGTAGCATTTGGTAGCAAAAGTAGGAACTACTTGAAATTATTGTCTACAGTCCTTACTTAAATTAACACTTAGAGCGTGGGCACCGTACTATTACGTTTGAAGGTAACTTTTTAAAACTGCGGCGAGCGTAATATTACGTTGATCGATTTCTCGTGCTTTGTGTTGTAGACGAACGTAATATTACATCTCTAGCACTCGCGTGTGGGTGCCAGTAAGCATGAAGTTGCACATACTATCGCTGGATAGCACCACGTCACTGTTCAGAGGAAGAATATCGATCTGTTCGAAGACAAGCGAAGGAGCTTCCCTCGTTGGACTTTGTGTCACCCCTTGTTTCAAAATTTACCATACCGTAGTGCATTATGAGCAGTGATATTTTTGGTTTTAAGTTCAAAATAGGGTGTTATGTCAATGAAATGATTATTGAGATTTATTTCAACAGTGTAGTGCATGCACATTTGATTTTACATTTTTTTTTCTTCCTCAAAGAAAATTGTGTAATTTTTCGGCATTTTTTTTACAATATAGTTTTTTCAATCGTGTCGGATTTTTAAATTAAATTTGTAGTGTAAGGATTCGTAAAAAGAAGGGACTTTTCAATTTATTTGTAACTCAAGCCACATTCAGTTTGTGCCATTCTGAACATAGCCATAAATTCTGGACATCAGCCAACGCACGGGTGAGGAGCAACATTTAAGGCATCAGCAGGGTAAGTGTTAAAAGCAGATAACACACTCTTACAGTCATCACAATTAACACCGGTTATCAGACAAATTCTACACACACCCAAAGTACACGGGACAACATGACCGCGTTGTGGCAACCCCTAAACTAAGGAACCAACTAACCTAATTCTAAGTCTCTACTGAACTAGAATACTAAGGCTTGGGTGACGGAAACATGTTGCCATGGTAACAACCGTTTTAAAATTTGGTCCGTGCTAATCACAGATAGCATTATTTAAATGACACATGGTGGTTCCGTATTGATATGCTAGAATAGATATTAACAAGAAAATTACAACAGCCTGAATCAATACTATAAAGAAAAAAATTATTATACTTGTTTTCAGTACATGTTTCGAGGATTAATTACATTTTATCCCCTTCATCAGCTATTGAAAAACACAAAACAAAGCGTACCACAGTAATAAGATATATTTTCTGAATGTAACATTGTCCTAACCTCATACACCTTATGCTTCCAACTAACCTCTCTTTGCCAAGAGATCACTTTCCATCACGTCGATTTTCTTGAAGCCACTTTGTTTTGAAAAGGCTAAAATTGGATACAGGCTCTTCATTTATTATAGATCTACACGGATTGGTGAAGTATTGGTGTTCCATATCTACCGTTTCAAGCTTCAATACGGAACTATTATTTGTCACAAGCACCTGCAAGCTGATCACCGTCACCTTCTATTTCATTTCATTTTATTCTCTTCTTATAACCTAAATTATATGGTTCACCATATTAGATTTAAATACGTATGTTATTACTGTGCTACGCTTTGTTCTGTGTTTTTCAATAGCTGATGAAGGGGATAAAATGTAATTAATCCTCGAAACATGTACTGAAAACAAGTTTAATAATTAATTTTTTCTTTATAGTAATGATTCAGGCGGATGTACTTTTCTTGTTAATAACAAATCACAGATAGCCCTAGACTACATTGTGGTGTAGCGATTAACGTTCTTCGATTTTGCCCCGCGAGGTCCGAATTCGATTAACGGCTCTGTCAAGGAATTTTAACTCTGGTGTGAGTGTTAGAACGGATGGGGTATAGGTCTACTCAGCCCCATGAGACACAACTGAGAAGAGAATGGTTCGATTCTCACTTCAGCCATCCTGGAAGTGGGTTTTCGTCGTTTCACCCACTTCTACTCCAGGAAAATTCAGTGATGGTCCATAACTTAAGGCCACTGCAGCCTCCTTCCTAATCCTAAGCCCAATATTCACAAACACACACACTAATACAGCAATCACAATAACACAGGTTATCACGGAAATTCCACTCATACATCCAACTACACGGGGCTACATGACTACGACATCGCAGCCCCTAAAATAAGCAACAACAAACCGTGTCAGAATTGTGTCCATGCTAATCACAGATAGCCTTAGACCACTTCATGGTGTAGTAGTGGGTAGTGCTCTTGACTGTCACCCCCGGAGGTCCGGGTTTGAACCCACGATCTTGAGCATAGAAGCTCAGCATGCTACCAACTACGCCACCGAAGCCACTTATCATGGAGTTTAACAAATCAGGAAGCGCACTTCCACACACACACTCAAGATGCACGAGGCTATAGGTAAGGATTTGCGCTTATATCCGCAACATTTTTTGCCACGCGGATATAATTTGCACGGCTCTGCGGATAGCGGATACCCTGCGGAGAATATTCGGAGAAAATTTGCGGATAGTTTTTAGAATACAATCCGAACTTGTTGGTTACTAGGACCCGGATGTTTATGACATAAGTTATCCTGTTTATCCGTTATCAAGTCAAGTTCTCGGGCGAACAATTGCCCATGGGACGGTGACAGGCACTGGTGCTCCCATTGGTGCACCTTTTAGCCTTTTAGAGTTGTTACACGAAATTTGAATTAATTTTGTCTCCTCGTTAATGTATAGAGGAGAAAAAATATATTATTTTAAGTTTTGATTTGCTTTAAGTGGTGATGCATTTATTGTTGATTTTTTTAGTATAAAGAGACTTGAAATGACCTTTGTACGTCGGACTTAGTGCAGTATTAGTTGTTTAGCTCGTTCGCTCTTTGGCTTATAGCAGCAGCTTCGTTGATAATAATAATAATAATAATAATAATAATAATAATAATAATAATAATAATAATAATAATAATGAAGTGATAATTGTAATTTGATTTGAAGAGTAATTATTAGTTAAATGAAAGAGAAAGACCTCTAGTGGGTTGGATTTATTGTAGTTGAGGAAATAAAGACCTTAAGTAGGTTGAAGGATTAAAATTAATAATAATAATAGCCTCAGATGTGATATTTAATTGTTAAAGTACTGTGCGTAAGGGAAGTGCAGTCATTGGTTGTATTTGAATGAGTTAGTTGAGCGGGCTGGTTTGCTGGTCTGTCATTGGTTGATATGTTTAGGGCTGTTTGAGGTATTTCTGAGTAATAGTTTTGCGATTTTTTTGATTGATTTATGTATTATGTAGGTGTAGGAATGATATGTAGTAGTTTTTGTACGGATAATTTGTTATTTGTGAGAAAAAGTTAGTCGGACGTTGTAATGAGGGCCTGTGATTGGCTGGTAGAGTTCTCTGGTTAAGGACTGATTTTGCAGGTGAATATTCTAATTTTTGCTTTTAGGCGAGAATGGAAATGAGTATTTAGGTACATATTGAGTTACGTTTCAAGCGTGCCTATGGCGAAAATGCGAACTGAACAGCAATGATGTCACGTATTTTCCTACAGCAACAGTATTTGCTATTCACACACTTCTTACAAAAATTTATATTTATGAAATTAGAATGCAATTCGTCACTGCTAATGTCATTTGTGTGCCGAGTCCATTGATTGACAGCTTAGCCGTAACACTCACCGGTTATCCGATATTTATGAAATTATACAATTTGAGTAGGCTACCCATTCCTTTAAATTACTGTTTCTGAAATCCATGCAAAATGATAAATGAAAGACCTCAGAATGTTAAAATGGCGTCACAGCGGCCATAATGTGAAGGGGACAGCAATTATGGAGCGTATCTTCTTGCAGAAACAGTATGTCCAAATCGCACACTTCGTACCATTTTTAAAAGTCATTTTTTTTTAAAGAAATTATAGATATTTATGAAATTAGAGTGCAATGCGTCACTGGCATTGTATATTCTCTTTCATTTGAATGCTCATTTGTCACGATCGGTCGCTTGTGAGCGCCGCAGGAGGGATCTATACTACTGAAATAATATATATGATGATGATTTAAGCTAATCTCATGCAAATTATGGCATTAAGCATAAATAACACTCCGAACAGGAAAGGGTTGCAATTCTGGCTGTATAACATTCATTTTAAACATAGCACATGATATTAGCCTAAAAGGGAACATTTTCCCCCCTCAAATATGTAATTATGTTTCATTAGTAATTTATGCTTTGTCTAATTGAAAATATTATTGTAATGCCCGTAGATTCGGATAACAGTCGTGCGGATGTGGTGCGGATGTGGTGCGGATGCGGATACCAGTCGTGCGGATGCGGGGCAGATGCGGATACCAGTCGTGCAGATGCGGGGCAGATGCGGGGCGGATGCGGGGTGGATGTGGTGCGGATGTGGGGTGGATGTGGTGTGGATGCGGGGCGGATGCCGATACCAGTCGTGCGGATGCGGGGCAGATGTGGGGCGGATGCGGGGTGGATGTGGTGCGGATGTGGGGTGGATGTGGTGTGGATGCGGGGCGGATGTGGTGCGGATGTGGGGTGGATGCGGGGCGGATGCCGATACCAGTCGTACGGATGCGGGGCAGATGTGGGGCGGATGCGGGGTGGATGTGGTGCGGATTCAGGGTGGATGCCGATACCAGTCGTGCAGATGCGGGGCAGATGCGGGGCGGATGCGGGGTGGATGTGGTGCGGATGTGGGGTGGATGTGGTGTGGATGCGGGGCGGATGCCGATACCAGTCGTGCGGATGCGGGGCAGATGTGGGGCGGATGCGGGGTGGATGTGGTGCGGATGTGGGGTGGATGTGGTGTGGATGCGGGGCGGATGCCGATACCAGTCGTGCGGATGCGGATACCAGTCGTGCGGATGCGGGGCAGATGCGGGGCGGATGCGGGGTGGATGTGGTGCGGATGTGGGGTGGATGTGGTGTGGATTCAGGGTGGATGCCGATACCAGTCGTGCAGATGCGGGGCAGATGTGGGGCGGATGCGGGGTGGATGTGGTGTGGATGCGGGGCGGATGCCGATACCAGTCGTGCGGATGCGGATACCAGTCGTGCGGATGCGGGGCGGATGCGGATACCAGTCGTGCGGATGCGAGGCGGATGCGGGGCGGATGTGGTGCGGATGTGGGGTGGATGTGGTGTGGATGCGGGGCGGATGTGGTGCGGATGTGGGGTGGATGTGGTGTGGATGCGGGGCGGATGCCGATACCAGTCGTGCGGATGCGGATACCAGTCGTGCGGATGCGGGGCGGATGCGGATACCAGTCGTGCGGATGCGAGGCGGATGCGGGGCGGATGTGGTGCGGATGCAGGGCGGATGCCGATACCAGTCGTACGGATGCGAGGCGGATGCGGGGCGGATGTGGTGCGGATGCGGGGCGGATGTGGATACCAGTCGTGCGGATGCGGGGCGGATGCGGATACCAGTCGTGCGGATGTGGTGCGGATGCGGGGCGGATGTGGTGCGGATGCAGGGCGGATGCCGATACCAGTCGTGCAGATGCGGGGCAGATGCGGGGCGGATGTGGGGTGCATGTGGTGCGGATGCGGGGTGGATGTTGTGCGGATGCGGGGCGGATGCCGATACCAGTCGTGCGGATGCGGATACCAGTCGTGCGGATGCGGGGCGGATGCGGGGCGGATGCGGGGTGGATGCGGGGCGGATGCCGATACCAGTCGTGCGGATGCGGGGCGGATGCGGATAACGTTTTGTTTGTCCATGCAGGGCTCTAGCTATAGGACAGCAAAATCAACAACAGATAGCCCTACTACGATGGGATAATATTATCGTATGGCCTCGGGTGCCGGGTGCAAGCTTTGTTAATTGACACCCGGAGGGTAGCTTGCATGTCGAATTTCGTCGTTCCTTTGAACGCTATGAAAGTCAAGGAGGTTAGATATCTAAACTCATAGACACTACAGCGCTTTCAAGTAGAGAATGGAGGAACTTTGTGTTGGCGGAAAATCCCGAGATTAATTTTGCCATTGAACACGGCCTCCTGAATTCAAATGGGTTCTTTAACATGCCAACAACGTATGACATGAGTGTCGTGAATTTTGTCGCCTTCAAAAATCACTTACCATGGTCAGGAGCGAACTTGCAATCTTGGGGTTGGTAGTCCGACACTATAACCACTCACCCACCGTGCCAAGCTAACGATGGGATTCGATCCCCCAATCCCGAAACATTCTTCAGCTCCCCATCGCGGTCGAAGTGAACAATTTAACACGCACGATTACTCAGTGGGGTCTGGACGTAAGAAGCTGAATAAGTGAAATTAATGATAATTTCCTAATCAAGTGTTTCTTTTTAGTTCTTGTCTAAAAAATAATTATCTGACTTCCTCAAATAAAGGAAGAAAGCCCTTTCTTTTAGCGGCTGAGGGTCGAGGAGATCTGACGGACAGGACAATGGATCACACATCAGTCCTCTCCTGAAAGGAAATACAGGACCGGAAGCTAGCGGAAGTCCACCGTTACGTGGAGATCACACCTGTCTTCTTTACACAATCCTTCCTCGAACTCGCTAAACAACCATCAACTTTACTTCGGCTTTATTATTTTCTCTTCATACAGTCCACGCTGCATTGCCAGACTCATCTCAAGGCGGCTTCGGTGGTGTAGGGTAGGTGGTAGCATGCTATGCTTCTATGCCCAAGATCGCGGGTACTCAGCCTAGGTCGTTGGATTTTTTTAAGAGCGTTAAAAATCCCTCAGTATGCCTTCGTTCGGAGGGGAAGTAAATCCGGTGAGCCCATGTTAGAGATTTATGCCATGTAAAATAATCTTCCTCCAACTGCGATTGTATGAAGCTAAATTTTGTAGGGTAGATTTGAAAAACGCTCTATTAGTTCCAACGTTCGTCGCCTGCTGCCGGTCGTGGTGGCATCTAGTAGCCAAATTTGTGGCTAGGTGTCATTGAAGATAGCATTAGGTAGCAAATGTAGAAACTACTTGAAATTGATCGTCTGCAGTCCTTACCTGAATTACAGATAACACACACTAATACAGCCATCACAATTAACACCGGTTATCAGACAGATTCTACACACACCCAAAGTACACGGGGCTACATGACCGCGTTGTCCCAGCCCCTAAACTGAGGAACCAACCAATGAACCATGACTCGTCTGGAGCCAGTATGCTTATTTGTGTAGCGTGTGGCTTTTAGTGCCGGGTGTCCGAGGACATGTTCGGCTCGCCAGAAGCTGTATCTGCTTCAAGCGGACACCCATGGGGTGAGCTACCTGTTCCATTCCATTTCAAGTAGTTCCGAATTTCTATACCAGATGTCACTGACAGCTAGTGGTGAACGTTGGAACTATGATAGGGCATTCCAACGAAATCTAACCTAGAAGTTTAGCTTCACACAAGTCTTTCAATGATAATTTTTCCCATATAATTAATATTATTATTAATCATGTGGCGAATCTCTCATATAAATCAATGAGAAGTAGAGAGTATCGTACATGTTGGAATGGACAGCTCTGACGGTCCAAACACTTGTGGCCGGTGGGAAGCAGCCGCACGCTCCAGTCAGCACATACGCCCTGCCTCGCTGCTACTCCGAGTGCCACAGGGATGTCCAGCTCCTCCAGCCGTCATGCCTGCGTACCAGGATGTCAGGTACGATTCCGGAGCCTTGCAGTTCAATCTGGCGGCTGATTTTCCGCTCGTTGTTCTCTTATAGTGCGACGATTGCGTCCACAAAGTTTCAAGATATGTTTCGACCTATCCTACCTGATACTTCCCTTGTAAGGTGTACCCAACTTATAATCAACAACAGCAACAGTACTGTAATACATGCGCAGATATCACTCTTTTACACATATAATATAGCAAATGATTTACTAATAACCCTTGGTGTCTTCCCTCTTAGTCACAAAGTAGCGGTAATTTCCCGTTATATCAGATCCCTTTGGCTAGGGCAGATTGTGCCCTAAGGAGCATGTAATAAGGTTATGAAAGTGAATACCTGTTTATATAAAAACACACACAACCACAGCTGCATTTCAAGGTGCTACCTTTATCATTTTTTGTGAAGGGTTCTGTTTAGCCTGTGTCCTTTTCTTTATGCTCTGTTTTTGTGGGCACCGTATGAAAGACAAAAAGATCTTTGGTTTTAAGCGAAAGAAGCCTAGCCCTTCCACTTTTTCCACTCTGCAGACCCATTCACTAATGAAGAGACTGGCTAGTTCTTTCACATCTTTTTTCTTACCCCTACTGTGGATTGTACATTGTTCATTGTTGTCCATCGTCCATTTTGGAGCCATTCCTGTCACTTGTTTACGTGTTTAAAAAAATGTTCTTGAAAGTGAACATAAAAAATTATATTCGTATGTGTACCGTACATGTTTTTTTTCTTTTTAATTTTGGACATCGCCCATACAGTGTTATTACTGTTCTCATAGTTTTTGTACTGCCCCTTGGGTAGCCATGGGTCTCTGCAAAGAATGTTCGTGAAACCAAATACTTCTTTCTCTTTGGAAGCTGCTGTTAGGTTTTTTTTTTACCTAGTTGAGGGGTCAGTTTTTTAGCTGCATCACTCACTCGCTGGGCTGGGCTGCCTTTCCCAGGGTCAGTTTTTACCAAGAAGGTTTCTCTAAAGCAAATAACAAACGAAAAAACTAACATGTTAGTCAAAAAAAATGACCACACCTGATTTGTAACTGCTCGATGGAAATTAAAGTAACGGAATTCACGAGGTGTTCTTGTAACTGTAATAGCCTATGGTTTCCCTTATTACAATTATGTACGCCTATCAATACATGTTTAACCCTCTGTTGGTCACGCAGTATTTTATAGCGTTGTTCGTCGCGCTGGGTCTGATGGTCAGTCCCATGCTATTGTTTCGCATCTATCTGTGGATTATTGAAATTTTGAATGCTAGAAAATGTGAATGAGAATTATAAGAATTCTAGCGGACCCGTGCGAGAAGTCTCGCATGTTCATAAACCACACTTTCCCCAATAGGTTTATAATGAGACACTTAAGGAGATAGGTTATGTTTTTATTTCAACCAAATTATTATATATCACTATTTACATTTCAGGATAAAGGAAAGACCTCAGAATGTTAATATGACATGATACAGGCGTCACAGCGGCCCGTGGACAGCAATTATGGAGCGTATTTTCCTACATCAACGGTGTTTGCAAATCGCACACTTCGTACAATTTTTTGAAGTAATTTTTTAAAGAAATTATAGATATTTATGAAAGTATAGTGCAATACGTCACTGCTAATGTCTATTCTCTTTCATTTGAATGCTCATTTGTCACGATTGGTCGCTTGTGAGCGCCGCAGGAGGGATGCATACTACTGAAATAATATATATGATGATACGTCACTAGCATTACCCGTCGCGGCTTCGCCCGCGAATATTCTAGTTGTAAAGAGTACACTTAGCAAAATCTCAATCATGAATGCTATGACTGATTTATCCTTGGTATGAATAATCAGTCTTTATCAATTCAGCTACTGGTGCAGTGGTTAGGGGTTTTTCATTCCTTCATAGGTATATCAGAGCGAAGTTAGTTTTCTGGGAATATCACAGACACTGTTAATTTAAGGGCCTTTAAATGTGGTTTTCGGAGACCCTTTATAGTCGGGTGAGAAAGATCTTTCGTACCACACTCACACGTGAAATTGCGTGAAAATTCTAGAGTGCCCCTTGACCCTCTTAAGCGCATTATACTGTATGTATTGATGGATTTTACTGCTTAATTTGGTTCAGTGATAAACTTATAACCATCTGGAAAGTTTCACAGTAATGTTGGTTGGTTCTTAAGTTTAGGGGCTGCAACAACGCGGTCATGTAGCCCCGTGTACTTTGGGTGTGTGTAAAATTTGTCTGATAACCGGTGTTAATTGTGATGACTGTATTAGTGTGTGTTATCTGTTTTTTAATTTAAGTTCTGCAACTTAGAATTTTTCAAATACTGTAGTTCCTACTTTTGATGCCAAGCGCCACCGTCAACGACTACTAGGCCAAGTTCAGAACTTAGCAACTAGACGCCACCGCAGTCGGCTCTTGGCAATGAACGTAGAAACCTAAGAGCGTTGTTTACATTCTTAACCTATCCAATTTAGCTTCACACAGGTGCAATTAGTAGAAGGTTCTTTAACATGCCATAAATCTATGACATGGGACCGCCGGCTTTACTTCCCCTCCGAAAGAAGGCATTCTGAGGGATTTTTAACGCTCTTAAAAATCCGACGGCTTCGGCCGGGTTTGATCCCGCTATCTTGGGCATAGAAGCTCAGCATGCTACCAACTACGCCACCGAAGCCGCCTCACAGTAATGTAATAATTGGAATTGCATTGCGTCTTACAGAAATAGATGAACTTGTGAGATTCTGTTACCATGGTTACCGTGTTGCATTCTTTCATTATTGCATTGTAAATATACATGTTTTTATTTAATTGTGAGGCATTTAAAGAGTAAGTGAGTGCGTTTCGCTCACCCATTGGTTTATGCTGAACCTGTAGGTACCACATATGTGTAGGTTGGTGTTAATGTGACCTTATTTTCGGTACAAATCTGGAATGGGACCTTAGCAGAATAATACAGGGAGGGATATTGCAAGCCATATGAGACTACAAATAGAACATAGTAGAATAACACAATGCAAACAATATCGAACAATATTTTATCACACTAGCAACACGTCCCGGCTTCGCCCGGTATCTTTAACGTCTTACGCAGCGTAAGCTTAAAAGGTGCACGGACGGCAGGTCCCAGGCGCAATTCAGAAAAGCCGAGGTGAACAGCGAAACTCCAAACACTTTATACTTTTCTCTGAAGTCTTAACTCGACATGACTCGACAGTTTGATGCTTGCCGAAGCTGGGGTGATAAGCTCGCCACCTTTTAACCACCACACAGTGAGAAAATTCTGAAGGGATTTGTTTGTTGTCGTTGTTGTTATTTCATTTGAGGGTGCTTGAGCATTAACCTAAACCCCGTGAACTTGGGTGAGTGTGTATGTTTTTGTCTGATATCCTGAGTTATTGTTATGGCTGCATTAGTGTGTACATTTGTTAATTAATAATAATTGTTTTACGTCCCATTAAACAACTGTGGCTCTTTTATAGATACACCAGGGTGCCAGAATTTTGCCCCGAAAGATCTTTAACGTGCCAGTAAATCTACTCACACGGCTCCCTCGCTTTTGCGCACCCTCAAATGCCAAATGACTGCGCCAGAATTCGATCCTGCAACGTTAGGGACATCAGGCGAGAACGTTACCGCTGAGCCACAAAGCCAGGCTTTTAGTTAGGAGATCACTTATAGAACACGATTTTACTAAGATGTCATCCACTCCATCAAGGAAGTGATGGTCTTCAGAGCGGATCAGTTATTGTGGATCTTTCTTTTCCATTGTTATGCATAGAACACGCAAACCATTCTTACGAATGAAGAATCTTTTCTTAATAGTTGCATGTGCGTCATTATAGCGGTTAACCGAAATAATCTAAAGATCAATAGGATTTGCCTGTGACAATATTAGTTGAAACTTTCCTCTAATTAGCTCCTAACAGTTCTCAATTACATTGAGGTCCGGAAAGTTGCCAGGCCAGACCAGAACCTTCGCTTTGTTGGCTTGAATAACTTTTCACGATTCTTAGTCTTATGATAAGGTGCAAAATATTGCATGAATACGATGCCATTCCTCGATAACCTTGTACAGATGACGGTTCATAGTTCCTTCGACAATATTCCTGGATTAGAAGTGGGAAACCACAAGCCACTTTCAGGATGGCTGAGGTGGGATTCGAACTCGCTTCTTCTCAGTTATGCCTCATGAGATTGAGTGTACCCCGTTCCAGCCCTCAGACCAGAATTGCATCTCTTGACAGAGTCGGGAATCAAACCTGGACCTCAGGGGTGAAAGTCAAGAACGCTAGCCGCTACACCACCAGATGGCTAGATTTATTTTTGTTGAACTGGAAAATATGATGATGCTTTTCAACGAAATGACTGGTGCCTCAGGATTAAGAAAGCCGACGCCGAGTAACAGGAAAAGGCGAGGAAGAAGAAGAAGAACTGGGAAATGAAACGCGCATTTGCCAAGAAAATACCACTTCAGCAGGAGCGTTTTAAATGGCAATTTTACTCATTTATTTACGGAAGAGATCAAGAAATCCGAGACCTACGTATTGCACTGGATAGTGAAGTTGTAGTCTACACAAAGTTTAAAAAAAGAAGAATAAAAAACTGGTAGGTCTAAGCATGAAGAAAGGGGTGGAGGTAAGACACCTTCATACAAGAAAAGAACAGTAAAAAGAAAACTATTCAAAGAACAGAAGAACCTTGCTTACCTCTAAGAGCACTTGTGTCTCCACAAGATTTTTTTCCTCTTTACTTTTGGTCCGTTGCATTATTTCTACGCAGTTGAAGAAGAGGGACTCCACCATTCGTGTTAAAAAAGAAATAAAGAATGAGCAGTGCCCAAAGAAACTACATCTTAGTTCCCGTTAGAAAGTATGGACTGAGAGAAGCAGTTCTAAGATTCAAAACATATAAATTCATGCCCGAAATCAAAACGATTTTATTATTTATCGTGTTTATTATGATATTCGTAATATAATAAGTTTAATTCGTGCGTAGCTGCCTGACAGTGAGGCAGTACCCCGATCTGGAAGATCAATGGCCGAGGGGACCAGACGCACTGACCACGCATCACGCCGCAATCTGTAGGCCTAATTGCTGGGCAGAGATCGTTTGGTTGGCTAAGGCATTCATGCGTTGTGGAACCGCTGTGTTTATTTATTTATTCATGTTGTTGTTTGAGTCTTCAGTCTTTTGACTGGCTTTATGCCGCTCTCCATGCCTCCCTGTCCTGAGCTAATCATTTCATCTCTACATAGCTACCACACCCTACATCCGAGGCAATCTGTTTAACATATTCTAACCTTGGTCTATCCCTACAATTCTTGTCCTCTACCCTTCCTTCCATAACTAAACTTGCTATTCCTGGGTGTCTTTGCACGTGTCATACCAACCTATCTCTTCTCTTCATTAGCAGTCGCCAGAAATATCTCTCCTCTCCCACTCGTCTTAATACCTCTTCGTTTGTAACCCTATCTACCCATCTCATCTTCATAATTCTCCTGTAACACCAGATTTCAAACTCTCAAATCTCCTCTTTTCTGCTGCACCAATAGTTCAAGTTTCACTTACATAGAGCGCCACGCTCCAGACAAATATTCATTCATTCATTCATTTGTTTTTATTTACTTATTTATTTACTTATTTATATATTTACTTACACACGATATGCATTTTAGTTATTTATTTTATATATTTTTATTTATTTTCTTATTTATTTATTTAATATATATCTAATTTTTCATTTTTTATTTATTTATTATTTATTACTTTTTCTTTATCTATGCATTTATTTGTTTATTTATTCAGTTATTTATTTAGTCATTTATTTAATTTACTTATTTATATGTTTATTTATTTATTTACTTATTTATTTATTCCACTATTTATTTATTTATTAGAAAGAACACTAAAAGGGTCATATCTTTCACCTCTGTATATTGATATACAGCAATTTTAATGTATGTAAAATTAGACCAAACTCCATAAGAATTACAGAAATTTGAAAATTCAATCCCAGTGTTCCTCAAGTACCCGTAAATGTCAAGCGACTACGCTGGGATTTGATCCCTTAAAGTTAGTCACCTTAAACGAGCGCCATGCCATTTAAGCCAAACAGCCAGCCGTTTGTTAATATTCAAGCATAAATAAACGAAAACAAGAAATAAAAAATAAAAGGATGCGTGAAGGGAGAGGTGAAAGAAAAATCATTACATAAAAAAAGAACTGTTTCTAAAAGAGAAAAAGACCTTGCTTACCTCTAAGAGCACTTGTGTCTCCGCAAGATATTTTTTGCCTCCTTACATCTGACCCTTTACAATGAAGAAGATGATGATGAAGGTCTTCGCCCCTCCAAAGTGAATAAAAAGAAAAGACACAATGGGCAATGTCCAAAGAAGCTGCGTGTTGGATCCCGTTAGCAAGTGCAAGCCCCGTTACGTATGCTAATTATTCTAATTTTAATTTTTTGCTCGTAATTCCTCCACGTGCGATTAGACAAAATAACTGAGGTTCTGGCTGCGTGTTCTGTCTATTGTACGACATATCCTTCATGTCAATGAATACTTCTCTAGTGAGGTCACAAGAATTTAGTGGAAGAAATATCCTGCCGTGGAGGAGCACCAAGAACTTCTACCGAACGGGATACGTTCAGCATAACTGGTCTTGTCTTCTTTTCAAGTGCATTAAGGCACCATGATAGTCCAGATAAAGATTTTTTCCAATTTTATGTGGATGTACAACAGTGAGAAAATAGTGCATTATGCAACCAGCCTATAATGGCAATAATTAAGACACGAGTATGTTTATAAAACGAGCGTAAGTGAGTTTTATAATTTCCATACTAGTGTCTTAAGTACCATTATAGGCGAGTTGCATACGACTGTTTATGTTCGACGATAATTATAACTTTATTATATGTTTTAACATAAATATTCATAAATATCTGTTGAGATTGTCACTAGAATTTTGTGCTGGGTGCTGCGTTTGTTAGGATATCTCTGATTTCCAAGCTCTCTGACCGACCGACGCATGCGCTCTGTGTGCTTCAATGCCATATGTGCAGATTGAGCACCAGTATTCAGTAAAAATGTCACCGAATGCGTTTGAAAACAACGCGCTGTGTAGAAATTGGATTGGGGATATTAAGGTACAGTGCTATTTCTTGTCTCATATTCACCAGTTTATTTACGCGAACATATGGATGGTGCACTTTCGGTAATTTATATAGACATGTTGGATTTTGAGCGCATGCGCGAAGGTATCCTTATCTAATTGGTCAAACAACTGTTTCTTGAGCTGGTGATTGGTGGGAGAAACTGTTTCATAATGAAAAATAGTGTTATAATGACCATCATTATGATACAGTTTTCAGACATATAATAGTCAGGGTCGAACATAAAATATATTATTGCATCACCGTCTATACTTCATTATCTTATCCTGACCTTCAAATAATTAGCCTAGATTACTTTTCTCATTTTCTCATCAGAATTTGAATAAACATAAAAGTGGCAGTGGATCGAGGACGGACAACAAGAGGAAGATCAGAGAAATAAGGGGGAAAGGGAAGATACTTACCCTCATAGGAAGATGAAACAACATCAATCTTATCGGAGAGCAAAGTTATTAAGCCTTGAGAACTGGAGTGAAAAGATATTACACGAAGACTGGATTATTCACAGGACTCTAGTTATAAGATTAAAGATTACTAATAAGCCAAGAAAACTGCACACCTAATGCGAAAATTGAGTTGAATGTCTGCCTCTTGCCCTAAGCGGATTGAAGGGCTGTATTTATTATTAGTATTATTATTATTATTATTATTACTTTAAATATTATTATTAATAATAATCATCATCTTCTTTTCCCCTTTTCCTGCTGACACTGGGTGGGGGCAAATATGGTTCCTCTCCACTTTGTTCTGTCGTTCCACCATTCCTCTTCCACTCCAGGTTCCGTTTACTTATGCTATTCTTCACCGAGTCCATCCAACGCATTATTGGTCTGCCTCGTCCTCTCTTCCCTGTCATTCGTCATTCCAGTGCTCGTCTTGGTAGCCTTACTTCATTCATCCGTTTGACATGCCCAAACCATCTCTATCTGTTTTGCTCCAGTTTGTCATTTAATTTCTGTACTCCCAGTTCTTTCCGTATATCTTCATTTCTCACTCCGCCTCTCCTCGTTTTCTGGACCATACATCTCAGGATTCTCATCTCAGCTGCTTGTACTCTGCTCTCATCCCTCTTAGTCATTGTCCAAGTTTCTGCTGCATATTTCATTATAGGAACATAATATGGTTTGTACATAACTTCTTTAGCCTTAATAGGTATATCTTTGTTCCATACTAGTCCCCGTACCTGTTGGTAGAAAGCACTCCCGAGTTGTACTCTTCTGCTAATTTCCAAATCTAGTCTTCCATCTTCAGTCAGTTCACTTCCCAAGTATTTGAAGTGTTTCACTACTTCCAATTCCTCATCTCCTACTTTAATTACTTCTTTTCCTTCTTTCTTACCTCAACTCACCACCACTGTTTTACTCTTCTCCACATTTATCTTCAATGCCCATTGCTCAATATTTTCATTTATTACGTCTAACTGTTCTTGTACCTCCATCTCCTCCTCACCCCAGATCACAACATCGTCTGCAAACAACATTACCCTCATCTTTGCTCTACTGTAGTCTTTCATTGCTGCCTTCATGATGTCTTCCATCACCATTAAGAACAATAATGGTGACAACACACTTCCTTGCTTTAGTCCAGTGACAATTTTAAACCATTCTGATGTCCCGAATCTAGTCTTCACACTACTGTAGCAATCCATGCACATTCCTTTTATCATGTCTCGCATTTCCTTGCCTATCCCCCTATTTGTTAAGCTTTCCCAAACTTTTGTTCTAGGGATGCTATCATATGCCTTTTCTAGATCAATAAAAGTCACTACCATATCCTTCCCATATTCCCAACTCTTTTCAATGTTCTGTCTCAGAATGAAAATGGGTTCCACTATTGACCTGCGCCCTCTAAATCCAAATTGCTCCTCCTCTATTTGGTTTTCTACCTTTACTCTAATTCTTTTTTCTAGGATTCTTTCCATTACTTTGGCAACATGCGACATGATGGTGATTCCTCGGTAGTTACCATACACCTTCCTGTCTCCTTTCTTGAATATTGGCAATATTAATTATTCCCTTTTTCCAGTCTTCAGGAACTTTCTTCTCTCTCCACACACTCCTGAGAAGTCTGTATGTCCACTGCAGTCCAACTGGTCCTGCCGCCTTGATAATTTCTATTGCCACTTCGTCGATTCCCACAGCTTTCTCCATCTTCATCTTCCTAACTGCCCATTCCCCTTCTGCCATAGTAATGTCTGGTTCTTCTTCTATTTTTTCCTCCACCGTTTTGGCTGTTTGCGTAACTTCTCCGGATGTCTGGCGTCTCACATTCAACAGCTCGATGAAATATTCTTTCCATCTATCCGTTATCTCTTCTGGTTTTGTCAATATTTCACCTTCTTTGTTTTTCATGAACCCAGTGCTCACCTTTTAATTTCTTCTACTTTTTGTAATTCCAAACAGCAATTTCTTTCCACAATTGAAATCCTCCCTTATTTCCTGAGTGAATTCTTCCCAGCTTTTCTTGGGACCGATAGCCTAGATGTTAGGCCCCTTAAAACAACAATTATCATCATCATCAGCTTTTCTTCTGTTATTAATAACATTAATAATAATAATTCTGCTGTGAAAAGTTACAATAATAACAGACAAAACACGATCAATGTCCTTCAAGGCTAAACTGAGGCACTTCGTTGCCGTTATTCGCCCGGAGGCGTTATATGCATCAGAATGCCTGGCGATGAATAGGAAAGGCCTGGCAGAACAACTCGAAGCCAAAGAGAGAAGATTCTGAGAAAGATCTTGGGCCCGGTCAAGGAACGAGGAGAGTATAGAAGACGACACAACGATGAACGTTATCTACATGTGGAGAAAATAACAGACACCATTCGCAAAAGAAGACTCTCCTTTTATGGCCTTTTAACACGAATGAACTCCGGAAGATTGTCCAATCGAATCTGTGCCTACTTTGTGGGAAAGAAAACCAAAGGGATCTGGTTTACAGAGGTGGAAAAAGACCTACAAGAACTGGGGATATCAAATGAGGACATCATGGAACGTGACTCTTTCAAGAAGAAACTTGGGGAGATACAGAGTTTTCAGCCAAACCCTATATTGAAAACCGGCAAGAAGTGGACCGAAGAACGAAGGGAAGCTCACCGAAGAAGAATGCGCGAATACTGGGCCAATGTGAAAGAACGGGGGAAAAGGCAGTTGAAATAACGTGGTCCATAGACGATCGAAACGAAAAAAAGAAGAAGACAAGTATGTGTTCTGCCAAAGAAGAGGTTTATTCTCTGCCCATTTCGTGCATCCAGGGTAATTCCCAAACCAATTGGGGAAAAGTGATATTGATTGCTCCATTTTGGAAAAGTTACGAGCATTTTGGTTACTTCATTACCGTTAAAGGTAACGGTATTACTGTTTCAGTTACTTACTGTTATTTAATTAATGTTAAGATTAGAGGCCATTTTTTTTAGTGGAGCCAATACAAATTGTTAGTTGTAACTCTCCAGTTAGTCAATACACATGTACTCAAATGTCTGGGTGGGGTACAATTTGCCTGTCAAAAATAATTAAATAAATTAATAAATTAATAAAACAATAAATTAATAAATAAATACATAAATATATAAATAAATCAGTTTATCAAACAATAAATAAATGGTCTAGCTGTATGCCTCTCACCAAGGCGGACCAGGTTCGATTCTAGGTCAATGCATGTGAGATTTTCGATGTGAAATGCCATGTCCTGTGGTTCGGATTCCACGTAAAACGGAGGTCCCATGGCTTATGATCGCGAGATTAACGGTCACGTTAAACTACAAGCTTCCTTCCTTGAATAAATAAATAAATAGATAAGCAATGCATTCAATTAATCATACGATAAATATAAGGTGCGTTCAAAAAGTAACGATCTGGAGGCTGTAATGCGCAAACCGGTGACGACATCGGCTAATCCTGGCGTGTGTAACGAAGTGTGGTTCTGACCAGGGCGTGGAAGGTCACAGCCCGTCGCTAGAGGGCAAGCGTGCACGTGCACTTGCTGCACTCGAGTTCTGTCATTAGCCTACTTTCGATTTTTGCAAAAAATGAAAGTAGACTTATGAGATCAACACAGGGCGAAAAAAGTGTGTCTGTCTGTGTGTGTGTATGTGTGTGTGTGAGTCTGTGTGTGTGTCTGTGTGTGTGTGTGTCTGTGTGTGTGTGAGTGTGTGTACTCTGAATGTCTGTCCCCCCCTATCAATTCGAACACGGTGAATGCGAATTGAACGAAATTTGGTACAAAGGTAGCACTAGCAAAGGACACCTCAGTGTCATGTTTTATATCGCCGCCATCTTTACTAAAACTGAATGGCGGCCACTCAAACGTTCAAAACGTAAAATCAAATAACGACTAACCAAATCACCCGATCTCTACCAAATTTGGTAACAACATACCTTCGTATAGGATGCGTCTTGTGACCAAACTACAAGGTCGTCCGCCATACCATTTCAGGATGGCGGCCGTGCGAATTATGCAAACTTTATAATCCATATCATGGGACCCACCAGTTCCGATTATCGAGCCGAGAATCGTTTTAACTGTTCTAAAGGAAGAGGCACGTTCGAAATTAAAAGTTTATTTTGTAATACTACAGTGCAGACGTGATTTTAAAAAGCTGACCCGATTCACTAATAAGACAAGATGGCAGCGGATATCTTGTGCCTGACTTATATTTCACTAATTTGAGTATTGCATGCAATATAGCGTACTGATATAAAATAAATAAACTTTGTATGAAATGCTTTATATATAAATAATATACTCCAGTGATGAAATCGTTTAGTATAAATCACTATTTGCTAACAAGTTTTATGTAAGTCATTTTATATAGAACGATATTCGTGGACACAATTAGCTCAGTGGTAGAGAGTTAGCCTATCGCTCAAATGCCTATGGTTCAAGCCCGATCAGAGCTAGTTTTTTTGCTTGAAATTTTATATGTTTATTGTTTTGTAATGACTCAGATGTTTTAAAATTAAGCGTTATATTGTGCATATTATGGTGTAAAATATATATTTAATTAAAACATAATTCGCCAGCAGATTTACTCGAGACATCTAGCTGCCAAAAAGGTAACTGCACGCCGACCAGATTTTATTGAAAAGTTTCTTCTTCTGGCCGCTAGAATGCACTCGCTCTGTTAGGATTATATTGTTAGATATTTCACCACTAGATATCACGACTAATCTACGTGGGGCTCCATTGATTACTATACCATTTGCATTCTATGCGCATCGAATTTGAAGAATGACAAGATGATACTACGATACACTTTTACTTTCTATTTTAAAGGGTTTGTAACAGCCTATTGTGCGTTATTTGAAAATGTTAATTGAAGTAAAGAACAAAACGATTTCACATAGTATCTGAACTCTACCGTTGGTGCTAGTTCAGGATATTAATTAATACTTCTATTTCAGCCAAATAGCAATCGAAAATATCCACATAGTTGGTATACACACGTCTCTGTAGGGTCATGGAAAGATTTGTTAATTCAATTAGGGTTGTGAAAGTCGTACGCAGCCAGACGTGTAAAGACATGCCTCAACTCAAAGTTGGATGTTGCCCGCGTCAGGCCGATTATGTAATAATAATAATAATAATAATAATAATAATAATAATAATAATAATAATAATGTTATTGGTTTTACGTCCCTTTTAACTACTGTTGCTTTTAGAGACGCCGGGGTGCCAGAATTTTGTCCCGAAGGGGATCTTTAACGTGCCAGTAAATCTACTAACACGGCTCCCTCGCATTTGTGCACCCTCAAATGCCAGCTGACTGCGCCAGGATACGAACCTGAAACATACGGTCCAGCAAGCGAGAACGTTACCGCTGAGCCACGCCGCCAGTCCGGTCGATTATGTCTCCAGATCCATAACATTCTTTAGATACTTCTTATCTTTCTTTCTTTCTTTCTTCAATGATGGTAGCAGTTTTTATCTAGGTTGTGGCGTTTGGTAGAGGTAAATCGTTTCTAAGGTCTTCAACAAAGAATAGTTCTATTATACTCTTTGATAATAACAACGAGTTATAACTATACTCATACATTTAGGAGAAAGTAGGCTATATGTTCTTCACTGAACATCTTGTTTTTCTACTGAGCTCTTACATCTGATTGATAGAATATATACGTCCTGATTTCGTTCAATTGGGCCACGTATTGTAGACGTTATGAGTTTTTAGCCTACTTTTCACATTTTGCAAAAATGAGGAAAAAGTAGTCTTATGAGATCGGGCAAATGTGTGTCTGTCTGTCTGTCTGTCTGTCTGTCCTTCTGTCTGTCTGTCTGGCTGTGTGTGTGTCCCCCCCTATCAACTCCTAAACGGCTGCAGCAATCAAAACCAAATTTAGTATGAGTAAAGATGTGCACCGGAATAGCTCACGTCCATATTTGAAAATGATGTCAGTGCTACCAACTGCTGAAAAAACGCACTAGAAATTTGAGCTCCATGTTGGATATCCTGCAAGGTATGCATAGGAGCTATTCCAAAATTGGCACACATGTAGATAATACTATTTCAGATTAATTTCCAGGAGGCCAACCATGACAGTGTTGCCAAAATAATTTTAAGCCTTCTGATAAGTCCAATGTTTAAATGCATATAACTTCTACACTATCAACTGGATTTCAACCAAATTCTGTATGTAATATCTGTACATAAACAGATATGACTGAGCGTATTCTTAGGAGCCACCAGGGCTGCCAACTGTTAATAATTGCTCTCTCTATTTTTTTATCCAAATACCAATATATCAGAATGTGTGCAAGCCGACAGCTTTAAACTATGCACACGTATAGTACCTGACATGTTTGATTAATTTTGGAGTAACTTATATACGTCAGTTCTACCAACATGATTCTAAGCCTGCTGATAGGGCCAATTTTTAAATACATGTAACTTCTATACTATCAGTAGGATTTCATCCAAATTTCGCATGTGCTATGTGTAACATATCAGATATGACTATAAGTATTCTTCAGTGCAATCAGGGCTGCCAACTGTTAATAAATGCTGTCTATATTTTTTACCCTAATATCAATATATCAGAAAGTATGCAAGCCAACAGCTCTATACTTTGCACACGTATAGCACCTGACATTCTAGATTAATTTGGAGTAATTAATACAAGGCAGTGCTGACAACATGATTCTATGCCTGCTGATATGTCCAATTTTAAAATACATGTAACTTCTATACTAACAAATGGATTTCATCCAAAATTGGCACGACAAGATATCTTAATATTTCAGATTATTTCTGACCAGCACACGCATGGTATTGTTGGCAACATGCTTTTACGCCTGCTGATAGATCCAGTGTCTAACTGCATGTAACGTCCATTGGACTTCAACCAAATTTTGTATTCTGTACCTTAAGAGATGGAACTAAGAATATATTCAGTCACCAGGGCTGCCAACTGTAGTGCTCTATTAGGCTACATTATACCAGGTATATTTTGAACTAATTAGATATTTCGATATTACCAACTTAATTTCGTCATTATTCTAGATAGGTTCATATTCTGTAGAATAATCATTGGCATGAAAAGTAGGCTGTATAGTTCTTCACGGAACTTTTTGTTAACTGTTGGAAGGTCACACCCAAAAATCGCCATTTTCAGTGTTATAATGTATTTTATGTTCGACGATGTCGAAATGTAAACATTATGTGTCGGAAAACTGAATCATAATGAGGCTCATTATAACACTATTTTTCATTATGAAACAGTTTCTCCCCCCAATCAGAACTCAAGAAACAGTTGTGTGGCCAATTAGATAAGGATACCTTCGCGCATGCGCTCAAAATCCAACATATTTCTGTGTTGTCAAGCAAAGTGAATGGTCTCTGCTTCCGGAGTGCCTTGACCACGCATGCGCTCTGTTCAGTCAGCAAAGCCGCCTTGTTCACTAATAACGGAATTAACTGAATCCCACAGATATTTATGAATATTTATGTTAAAACATATAATAAAGTTATAATTATCGTCGAACATAAACAGTCGTATGCAACTCCTATAATGGTAATTAAGACACTCGCATACGCTCGTTTTATAAAGATACTCGTGTCTTAATTATAGCCAATATAGGCTCGTTGCATAATGTACTGGTATGTTCCAACTGGTTGCAGGTATTGCATTTTCTATTTTAGACTTAGCAATAGTTGGGGAACATTTTGGTATAAATATACACATTCCGAAAAAATGCAGGATCTCCTTTTTTTGCAGGTTTATACTTTTTCAAGACAGCTCCAAAATGGTCGATTTTTCCTTGTTCTTATCATGCTTGTCGTAAGGCTTTCTTACTATAGAGCATCCAGCGATTAGAAAATACTGTGGAGCCTTATGGCGACAGTGTTGCTAGTTCTAGGCAGAGGTAGCGCTGACGTGATACGTTATGTTCACCCGCTTCGAGTACGGTGCTTTCATAAGTTAGCGAGACAACACAACTCCAGCAGCTACCTGAAGTAGAACACGCACAGGAAGGAGCAGTTTTGCAGGTGTTAACGGATTGGACCAGTATTAAGGATACCGTACGCGAAGAGAACCAATAGCGACATTCATTTCGTTGTGATATGACGCAATAATGATTGACAGATGTCGAGAGCACAACCCTTCTTTCCTTCTCGGATGTACTGTATGCTGACGATGTTAACAATTTTTACGTCAGCAAAACTGTTGATCATCACTTTTTTGTTATTAGTTAGGCTATAATTTAGTTTCTTTCAATTCTATTCTTGTTGTTTTGTTCAGATTAATATTTGTAATATTGTAGTGAGTTAGCCATGCGGTTAGGGGCGCGCAGCTGTGAGCTTGCATTCGGGAGATAGTGGGTTCGAACCCAACTGTCGGCAGCCCTGATTCGA
Source organism: Meconema thalassinum (assembly GCA_946902985.2). NCBI lineage: Eukaryota > Metazoa > Arthropoda > Insecta > Orthoptera > Tettigoniidae > Meconema > Meconema thalassinum. Next base: position 138,920,144 of record OX336400.1, read on the forward strand.
TCGAACAAAAAATAAATCAGACAAAACAATAAACCAATGACGGATAGTGCTTCAGAACTTATGTTACCGGCCGAACTGAGCACGTGCTTCACTCCGGGCGAGCATGCGGCACAGAACGAGGCTCTTCTTTCCAGCGTGCTAACCTCGAAAATGTTTAAATTACTAAGACGTAATATAAACGATACTTGTATGCAATAACAAAGGTAATCAATTGGCAGATAATTGTAGGAAGCTATTATGACGAAAATATATATATGTTCAGAGTTCCTTCATAATAAAAGGTGAGGTAACAAAACCAGTGTAGGGGGGTTCCGTTAAAGGTAAAAGCCCATAAGACCCACAGTCTTTTCTAAACGCTGGATGCTCTATACCTACCCGCTTCTAACTTGTCGTGTCTAGTAGTTCCACTTTCACTCAACATATGGCATCCAAGCACAGATTTATGGCTTGTGGGATTTCGCCGTATGTTTATGTTCTTTTCATCATAATAACGACCATTTTATCGCTGGCTTGAAAAAGTATAAACCTGCAAAAAAGAAAGGTACTGCATTTTTTCGGAATTTGTATATTTATACCAAAATGATCACTACTATTGCTAAGTCTAAAAAAGAAAATTGAGGACAATACCTGCAACCAGTTGGAATATACAATACATTATTCGTCTGAAAATGGAGATTTTTTGGTGTGACCTTCCAACAGTTAAAATATCATAATTTCTACAATACTAGGCCCAATTGAACGAAATCAGGACGTATATATTCTATCAGATGTAAGAGCTCAGTAAAAAAAATATCGCAGAATTCTAGTGGCACAAGTTTAGGTTTTAGGTGACATATCATGATGCCCTTATGTGGTTCTAAACTTTTGACCGATACTGTATTTCAAATTGTATGGTTTCCTCTATGGCTACAGGGCCATGATTTGATCTCCTTTGTTCGTCACTGTAGGAGTTTCCATCTGTTTATGGCGTTGGTTATCGTACAGATACACTTCCCTTTTGTTTCTGTTTGTTTATATCCATCAAACCCTCCTCCCCAACCCCCACTCCTTTCTTCTTTTTGGACATCCTCATTCTTCGCGGAGTCTCAATATCCCCCCCCCCCCCGACCCCTCTTCACCTTCTCCTTCTTTTCTACACTGTCCGCCGTTCTGAGTTAGCCGTGGTCGTTACGGCGTGACTGCAGGCAGTTGCTCACATCCGGGAGGCGAAGAGGTTCGAATCCCCCCGCCGGCAACCTTGAAGATGGTTTTCTGTGGTTTCCCATCTTCTTTCCAGGAAAATGCCGGGATTGGTCCTTAACTATAGGCCACAGCCGCTACCTTCCAATTCCTCGTCCTTACATTAAGTTAACACTTTCCTCCCCAGACAACACCCCACACGCGATGGTACTTGTAGCTCACCCAATGGGTGTCCTTATAGAAGCAGCTACAACACTCTGGCGAGCCGAACATGTCCTCGGACACTCCCGGCACTAAAATGCCATACGCTAATAATAATAATAATAATAAATAAATAAATAAATAAATAATGATGAAATATACCGCAACATTGAAAACATAACATACAAAATAAAGAAGAGGCGATTGCTATTTTTTGGACATTTATATAGAATGAATGACAACAGGTTAACCAGACAGATATTCAAATATCTTTGGAACAAGAAATTAACAACAACTTGGATTCAAGAAGTTAAAAAGGATTTGGAAAGAAACAATATAAGAGAAGAAGATGCAATAGAGAGAGAAATGTTTAGGAACAAAGTGTTGGGAATGGAAGGGTTCCAAGGAAGGAAGGAAGGAAGGAAGGAAGGAAGGAAGGAAGGAAGGAAGGAAAAGAAATGAGGCTCAAAATGGTCCGAAGAGAGAAAGAAGATGCATAGTGTGAAGATGAAGGAGTCCTGGAGGAAGAAGAAGGAGACCTGGAGGAAGAAGAAAGAACACCAAAGGACTAAACATTGAAATTGGCTCATGGTCCTTAGAAGACCGTAACGGAGAAAGAAGAAGAAGAAATAAATAATAATATGGCGCGTTTTTCTACCAAGGTCCGTACAGTACTTTCTGGCAGCTGCTCTCTGGCGACGACCAGGGGAATTTCTCTAGTTTTTGTAACCTCATTGACACACTTTCCTTGGCCACATTGTTTTAATTCAATTGAAAAAAAAAAGAGGCAAGGTTCCTTCGAAACGTCTGGTATTTAATTGTATTTCCACACGGCATTAGTTTTAATAGTAATCCGGGCCATGAAAGCCTTGATCAACATAATAAATAAATAAATAAATTAAATAACCAGACTATAAATAAATAAGTATATAAAAATAAGTAAATAAATCAATCAATCTAACAATTACTGCATTAATAATTTTATTTATTTATTTATTTATTGTGGGGAGCCTCCGTGGCTTAGGCGGCAGCACGCCGGCCTCTCACCGCTGGGTCCGTGGTTCAAATCCCGGTCACTCCATGTGAGATCTGTGCTGGACAAAACTGAGGCAGACAGGTTTTTCTCCGGGTACTCCGGTTTTCCCTGTCAAAATTTCATTCCAGCAACACTCTCCACTATCATTTCATTTCATCTGTCATTCATTTAATCATTGCCCAAGAGGAGTGCGTCAGGCCTCGGCAGCCGGCACAGTTCATATCCTCGCCGCTAGATGGGGGCTTCATTAATTCCATTCCTGACCCGGTCGGAGACTGGAAGCAGGCTGTGGATTTTCATTTCATTTATTGTGGGGTTTGAAGCCATTTTTATTTTGAGTGTTGCTTTAGTAAACAAGAGTTTAGTGCTTTTCAGTCGGTCAACACGAATGTACCCAAAAGAGCAGGGTTATGCCCTAAACCTGAAATAAATTACATGAGATTAATAAATACACTAGGATGACCAGTTTCGATCGTCAAGTGATCATCATCAGATCCATTATACTTAGGCTATAAAATCTATGATTGAAAATACAGGTGAAAATATTTACAATATGTACAATTATCTAGGTTGGCAACACCCCTCATAAACACATCGCACTGAATCCGCACAGCACATATGGACAGGGGGGAGAAAGGGAAAAACCACTGTCGTTGAGATAACAGACCATCTCAGACGTCCACACCTGGAGTAACAGTGAACACGAAACTGCGCGTAGCTCCAGTAGGAAGACAACCAGATAAGTAGTAGCCTGTAATATTACAGTTTAACCATAGTTGATTTTTAGCCTACTTTTCACATTTTGCAAAAATGAGGAAAAAGTAGACTTATGAGATCGGGCAAATGTCTGTCTGTCTGTCTGTCTGTCTGTCCTTCTGTCTGTCTGTCTGGCTGTGTGTGTGTCCCCCCTATCAACTCCTAAACGGCTGCAGCAATCGAAACAAAATTTGGTAGGAGTAAAGATATATACCTGAATATCTCACGGCCATATTTGAAAATGATGTCAGTGCTACCAACTGCTAAAAAATCGCAATTGAAATTTGAGCTCCATGTTGGATATCTTGGAAAGTATGAATGGGAGCTATTTCAAAATTGGCACACGTACAGATCATAATATTTCAGTTTAATTTCCAGGAGGCCAAACATGGCAGTGTTGCCAAAATGATTATAAGCCTCCTGATAGGTCCAATTTTTAAATGCATATAACTTCTACACTATCAAGCGGAATTCAACCAAATTTCGTATGTTGTATGTGTACATAACCAGATATGACTGAGCGTATTCCTAAGAGCCACCAGGGCTGCCAACTGTTAATAAATGCTCCTAATTTATTTTATCCAAATACCAATATATCAGAAAGTATGCAAGCCGACAGCTTTAAACTATGCACACGTATAGTACCTGACATTCTATATTAATTTGGAGTAACTTATATACGTCAGTGCTACCAACATGATTCTAAGCCTGCTGACAGGTCCAAATTTAAATGCATGTAACTTCCATACTATCATTTGGATTTCAACCAAATTTCGTATGTGCTATGTGTACCATAACAGATATGACTATGGGTATTCTAAGGAGCAACCAGGGCTGCCAACTGTTAATATGTGCTGTCCCTATTTTTGTTACCCTAATATCAATATATCAGAAAGTATGCAAGCCAATAGCTCTAAACTTTGCACACGTATAGTACCTGGCATTCTAGACGAATTTGGAGTAACTAATATACGTCAGTGCTGCCAACATGATTCTAAGCCTGCTGATAGGTCCAATTTTAAAATGCATGTAACTTCTATACTAACTAATGGATTTCATTCAAAATTGGCACAACAATAGATCATATTATTTCAGATTATTTCTGACCAATACATGCATGACATTGTTGCCAACATGATTTTACGCGCGCTGTTAGATCCAATGTTTAACTGCATGTAACGTCCATGCTATCCAGTGGACTTCAACCAAATTTTGTATTTGGTACCGTAAGAGACGGAACTAAGAATATATTCAGTCATCAGGGCTGCCAACTGTCGTGCTCTATTAGGATACATTATGCCAGGTATACAGTATTTCGAACTAATTGGAAATTTCGATATTAGCAACTTAATTTCGTCATTATTCTAGATAGGTTCATATTCTGTAGAATAATCATTGGCATGAAAAGTAGGCTGTATAGTTCTTCACGGAACTTCTTGTTTACAACCATATAATCACTCCAAATATACCAACTCTGGATATCTATCACCATTTAGCATTTAACCTAACATCATATATACTGCATTTAGCATACACCGACAGTTGCAGTAACTAAATAATTGTGAAAATGAAAATCCACAGCCTGCTTCAGTAGTGGAGTGATAGGGGTTCTGCCCCACTTCAGAACATACATGTCATTACTACTAAGCCTTAGCCATGTAATATTTGTTGATATCTCGCGAACCCATGGTTGGATGTTGACATATGAGGTGTCGTTGAACTCGAGCTGACGTCCTCTTTCTTATTGACCATGTATTATATTTTTCAAAAATTCTTTGAATTTTTTTGTTTTGCAACGTTGGTGATAGTTTGAAAACCAAACATGGTAGAACGTTGTGCCATGGCTCAAACGAACGGCCTTTATGACCTTTATTTTTTGTAATAAAACTTTTTTATTTTTTATGTTTTTTTGAAAACACTCGAATTTTGAAAATCCTATATTTTGGAAACTAGGAACTCTACAAAAAAGTTTGTTTGACGTAAATGAAAGGTCCCTACCCCCTCTACCCCCAAAATAAATTTCAAGTCTCTAGGATGAAAACCTGTAGGTAGTAGTGTGGTAAGGACAGAGCTGTCTCACTTAGGAAGTTGTGAGCCCCTGCGACCTTGGAATGGAAGGAGCCATGCTAGGAGGGCGTGCTTGGATTCGTTTTTTTCGTCTCGTCGTGCTCTTTACGGGAATGTAGGTGTCGAAAAGGTGAAAATCTGGAAACACGGTCTTTTTGGGGTAAAAACGTGATTTTAGACTTTTTGCTATATCTCGCGAACCAAGTATGCTAGAGACATGAACGAGGGGTCCAAGGACTCGGAGTGACGTCCTCTTTGCTATGGACCACTCGTTATATTTTTTTAAAAAATTTGGAAACGCGATTTTGGGGTAAACACGTGTTTTTTGTGATTTTTGCCGATATCTCACGAACCAATAACGCTAGAGACGTGTACGAGGTGTCCTAGGACTCGGGCTAACGCCCCCTTTCAAATGTGGTAGATATTTTTTTTCCAAAAAGATAATTCACAAAGGGCCTAACGCCATACATGTTTAAATAACGTTTTCTTTTTCTTTGCCTGTTTATAATGTCCATGAAGCGTGGCGGTTGAGAGAGAGACGATACGGCTGGGTGTGTGTGTTTCAACGAACCTGTCGCTGACCACGGTGGCTGTGTTCAATAGATCAATCGCTATTTCGACGGGTCGGTGTATGACAGAGCGAGGGTACGTTTTTTCACACTTTTTACCTTTAACGTGTAAACGGTGATGAGAACTTGGTTCTATGTTGGTCGAAGCGAGTACAGAAAACACACTTACAGGAGGTGAATGTCATTTGAGCTTATGGGAAGGCGTTGATCTGACTTGACAACAGGTGACGCTTGAAGGTGAAATAATCTGACCATTGTGCTGGCAGGGAAGTGCGAAAGGCGTGCACACATGTGTGAAACCACAGGCACGCTAAACCAGTGACATTCTGTTTTGCTTCGTACGTGACAAAATGCAAGTTCATGTGAAATTTGATCTTTCACAGGTGTTCGCTTGGGTGTTATCTGTCCACGTGCGCGATAACTGTTAACAAGTTACAGCCTGTCTTGCTGCGTACGTGACAAAATGCAAGTTCATGTGAAATTTGATCCGGCACAGGTGTTCGCCTGAGACGTTAGCTGCCCACGTGCACGATAAGAGAATGTTCAAAGCGTGGGAAAAAAAAAGATTATACATGCAATGTGATATATAAAGACACGTTGCTGACATTTCCACTCGCACTTATGTGACTACTTTTGAACACGCTACAGCGTTGTGTGAAACACTTGGCCTTGTTTAACAGTTTTGGTGTTGGTGGAAAATACTTATTCTTGTTGTGAGGTAGGTATATATTTATTCATTTATACATTTATTGATTTATATATAAATACATGCAATTATTTATTGATTAGGTAATTAATGATTTTATTTATTTATTTGTTTGCAGATAACCGGCATACCTTATATGTCAGAGGGAGAAGAAACTATTGCACTTTTGAGCCCACTAGAAGGGAAGAGTAACAAGTCACTGCAAGTAAAGGTGAGATGATTTTTTTTAAACTAACTTGTTTCATTTTTTTTGTTTTATGTTTTATTTTATGAAATGTATGTATTAACCTGAATTTAGGTATTTATAGCGGTTTATTTTATTTATTTTTAGAAACTTGGAAAGAATAGCCTTACCGCCGTAGCAGTCGCTGAAAAAAACCAGAAACGCACTAAAGCGAAACCACTGCCAAAGAGTGAACTGTTTAAAACTCAGGTAAGTCCAACTTAAAAATGCTATTCCATTTTACCACTACTGAAAACTCGTAGACAAAAAAAAATTCATTACCTGTACATGACTGGGACAATGATTGCTTTCTTGATTAATGGCTATGTTGTTGTTGTTGACTGGGAAAAGTACAAGGCCATGTTGGATTTTCTAAAAATAAAATAATAAATTTAATTTATGGGTGGTTCCCTATGGACTCAACGAATATCCACAGGTTTGAACATGATAATGTGAACAAAATGACATGACATTCATTTTTGTTTATATATTGGTTAAAGGGAGGGTGGGGGAATGTAAATGACTGTAGCTTTATAAAAAAGAAAATAAGTACATGGGTTACTGTTTGTGCCAACATACAGTTTATTTTTAATGGTGTTTTGATATATTAATGCCAATTAACGTTAACGTTTTATTTACAAGTATTGATTGATTGATTGATTGATTGATTGAGTGATGGGTTATTTTGTTTGCTTTTAGGTGTCGTCATGTGCCATTAACGTAATGAACAGACAGTGAACAAGCATGCATTATGCTTTAAAGTACTCTGTGCAATGTTAATAACTTACAATAAGAAAACGTTTTATTATAACACATGGCGTTAGTACCAAATACAACAAGTGAGCAAGTTGGTTTACCACGTGGGTTAAATTTAAAATCAGAACATGATCGATGGTTAACATTTGAATCCTGGCCTGTAGGCTTTTTGTCGACGCATGAACTTGCAAAAGCCGGTTTTTTTTACTTGAACCGAGGAGATGTGGTGCGCTGTGTGTTTTGTCGTATTGAACTTTCACACTGGGAAGAAGGGGATGATCCCTTTAGAGACCATTTGCGATGGTCTCCTCACTGTCCTTACATGCTTGGAAAGCATGCACGGGTAACCTACCCGTGCATTCATTTTACCGAACCACAAGGCCTATGGCCGCTACTTACGTTGCTGAATCACAAATAAATAATAATAATGATGTATTACCAGCCAACGGTAGTGTCGATATATGTGGTCCATATGCCATAGACAGTGTTGAATTGGCGTGTGCTTTTGAAAAATTGGGAGTTTGCAAGACTAAAGCACTAGCACACCCAGAGTACAGCTCTGTTGAAAAACGTTTCGAATCTTATAAAAATGTTTGGCCATTAATATTAAAACACTTTACCAAACAGCTAAGTGAAGCTGGATTTTTTTTATACTGGTGAAGGGGATAAAACAATATGTTTTTATTGTGGATTTGCTTTAAAGGATTGGCAAATGACTGATGACCCTTTTGTGCAACACGCTCGTTGGTTACCAAACTGTAAATACATGGTGTTGCTTAAAGGTCAGGAATTTGTGAACACTATTCGTAAAGAAAAAGTGATTGCAGCACAAGACATAAAAGTGCCTTTAGAGTTAGAGCACGCGGAGCAAATACATAAGGCTGAAAGAAAAGACTTGTCTCACGAACAGATACAAAAGTGTGACCAACAATTATGTAAAATTTGTTATCAAGATGAACTAGGTGTTGTATTTTTACCCTGTGGACACATGATAGCCTGTGTCAAGTGTGCATTAGAACTTAACACTTGTGCTATATGCAGAAAAGTAGTATCTGCAACAGTTAGGGCATTTCTTGCATAACTAGTATAATTTATTCGCCATGGATAGTGCAAAATCCCTAATTGCACAATATTATTAAAGCGGTTTTAGAGTGTAATAGATATGCTTTTGTTTTGTTTATAGACTACTACAATGAATGTTTTGAATGCTGTGGGACAATCATGTGGCTTAGAGACAAAGAAGCTCAGCGAATTGCCAATGCATATTCCATTCCGCATTATCAAGATTCGGAAATTGAAAACAGCATATGGTGATCGTGTACTTTGTGTATGTGAAAACTTTGAGACATTTCTGCCTATACGGTTTAATGATATGTCGGAGAGTGTTTTTGATGAAGTCAATAATGCTGTGCAACCTGTACACTTAATTTATGAAGGTTTTAAAAACAATAGGTGCATGGTTCGTTTTAATTAAATAAATAAATAATGTGAAATAATAATGGAAATTATAAGTAATGACAATATACTGAAAAAGAAAGAAAATATGTGCATAGAATAGTAATGTTTTAGTGTTTAGTGTTGTCTTTAAAAATATTATGATGAAACCAAAAAAAATGTATATAAAGTTTGTAAATAAATGCAAAATGATGTTACAATGCTGTTTTATTTTATACAAAGTTAGTATATTTAACATTGCAGAGTATACATGATTATGACAATAAATGCATACTGAATACAAGCCTTTCTCACATTACAATAGTCTGTTATAGTTTTAAACACAAGGCTTGTTGTAGATCATTTTATAGCAATGTCCCTTTAATGTTGTTTTCGAAAAGTGGGGAAGCCACAATGGTTGTATTGACATAAAAACCTTATGGTTATTACTATTTAGTCACTTTGATCCCCTTGCAGATCAACAGTAGATGACCTAGTTGTTCCACTCTTTAAAACGACAACAACAACACTACCTCTTGCATAGTTTGTGATGTTGATGGCTCTTGCGACGTGGAAGATGGATTAAAAATAACTTTGAGAACAGGGGTTAAACGTTGATCATTAAACAATGCACTATTTTGAGTAGCAATATGGTTTTCTTGATTTTTTGTCGACGGCAACTGTGTTTCATGCGGTACACTACATTGATGATCACTGACACTTAAAACCTCACTATTTTTACTTTTTAGGTCACTACGACAATGTTTGGAACGTTGCTTTGAACAACGCCAAATAACAGTTCCATTTTTATTGGTTCGTTTCACAATATATGAATATCCTTTATAGTATGCGTAAGGCTTACCATACCTAGTCACTGATACTTCCATATCAACTGTCGAGCATAGACTAAGCTCTAGTAAAGTCAACTTGGTAATAAGAATACTAGTTTAATGTGAGAGCAAATATGGATCCAAAGAGTTCAGGTAAAAGTGAAAGCAAATAAGCAAATATTAGAAACAAGAGTTGGGGTGAAAGTGGTCGCAAAGTGGTAGACCCATTACACAATAATTTCAGCACGACGAAGCTCTTGTTCAATTTCTTTGATTTCCCAATCGTGACCAGTATGGCCAGATTGACGTGAGGCATGCAACAACTGTAGCCGCTGGACGAGCTTATTGGGATTGTGCCAGTATACAAATTTAACAAATGGATTTTTAGGTGTAAACAAAGCATTACCATTATCATGATCATTATCATCATCGTCATTATCATTATCATGATCACCATTATCATCATGACCATCATCACTGTTACTATATAGTCCTTTTTGATCCTCTTGCAATACCACTTTATTTATAGTCTGAGTTGATTTTGACAGTGTTGAAGGTTTCTTGGACGTTGACAACTGTCCTAACATGACGTTTTGAGGACATGATAAGTCCTTTTGAACAAACACTGTACTATCTTTAGCCGCAATATCGTTTTCTTGAACTTGCTTTTTAGCATTTTGATAATTGTTTGTAAACAGTAAGCGTGGTTCGTTTCGAGCACTACATTGATGAACACTCACACTTAAAACCTTTCCATTTTTACTTTTCAGATTGCCTCGACATTTTGTTGACCTCTCTTTTGAGCATCGCCAGAATATTATTCCATTCACATTCTGGCGATTATAGTTATAGGAGTAGCCTTGATAGAGTGCACGTAGCCTACCTTTGTTGGTTGTAATAAGTTCCATAGTAGTAACTGACCTGTCAGTACGATGTTCACACTACAAAGGTTACAACTGTTTTGCTGATGGAGTGACCTACTATAAGCTTATATATTGGCTTATGTGTTGGCTTTTTGTGTTGGCTTTTCGTGTTGGCTTTTGTGTTGGCTTATGTGTTGGCTTTTTGTGTTGGCTTTTTGTGTTGGCTTTTCATGTTGGCTTTTCGTGTTGGCTTATGTGTTGGCTTTTTGTGTTGGCTTTTTGTGTTGGCTTTTCGTGTTGGCTTTTGTGTTGGCTTATGTGTTGGCTTTTTGTGTTGGCTTTTTGTGTTGGCTTTTCATGTTGGCTTTTCGTGTTGGCTTTTCGTGTTGGCTTTTTGTGTTGGCTTTTCGTGTTGGCATTTCGTGTTGGCTTTTGTGTTGGCTTTTCGTGTTGGCTTTTTGTGTTGGCTTTTCGTGTTGGCATTTCGTGTTGGCTTTTCGTGTTGGCTTTTTTTGTATTGGCCTTTCGTGTTGGCTTTTTGTATTGGCTTTTCGTGTTGGCTTTTTGTGTTGGCTTTAGTATTGGCTTTTGTATTGGCTTATTTGACAAGTTATTTGTGTCAATGTATTTAGTGGATTTTTTCTTGGTGTTGGAAAGTAGTTGAAAGAGAGGGAATATTTAAAGACTTAACCTCAGCTCACTAACCTAACCTAACCTTTCAACTCTCAGATGTTAATTAAATTCTGTGCATTGTCGAGTTGGAGCCCAAGACCTCAGGGGTTAAAAAAACAATTATTTTTGACGACTTATTTTGGTAACTTATTTTAATGGCTAACCTAACTTTACCTAACCTAACCTAACCTAACCTAACCTCAGCTCACTTTGGATATTACTAGTAAGTGTTCATATCCTCTGCTAGGTAGCATGCTAGTAGTACAGGTAGTGCTCATATTTACCGCTAGATAGCGGAAACATACTTTGCATGTTGCATGTGACACTTGTGAAGTTTAACCACATGCAAGACGTGCTTGTATAAGTTCTCTATTTAAACTCAATATACAATTAACCACTAAATGTTCAGAACTAACATATATAGCCATGTTTAGGGTATATAGGAGACCCTTAGCAAGAAAGGCTGTCTAACCCACGAGTGTACAGCCTTGTCATACGCAGTAAGCCCCTGTTGGCAGAAAACAACAACAACAACAATTTGAGAAAGCCAACAGGGGCTTACTGCGTATGACAAGGCTGTACACTCGTGGGTTAGACAGCCTTTCTTGCTAAGGGTCTCCTATATACCCTAAACATGGCTATATATGTTAGTTCTGAACATTTAGTGGTTAATTGTATATTGAGTTTAAATAGAGAACTTATACAAGCACGTCTTGCATGTGGTTAAACTTCACAAGTGTCACATGCAACATGCAAAGTATGTTTCCGCTATCTAGCGGTAAATATGAGCACTACCTGTACTACTAGCATGCTACCTAGCAGAGGATATGAACACTTACTAGTAATATCCAAAGTGAGCTGAGGTTAGGTTAGGTTAGGTTAGGTTAGGTAAAGTTAGGTTAGCCATTAAAATAAGTTACCAAAATAAGTCGTCAAAAATAATTGTTTTTTTAACCCCTGAGGTCTTGGGCTCCAACTCGACAATGCACAGAATTTAATTAACATCTGAGAGTTGAAAGGTTAGGTTAGGTTAGTGAGCTGAGGTTAAGTCTTTAAATATTCCCTCTCTTTCAACTACTTTCCAACACCAAGAAAAAATCCACTAAATACATTGACACAAATAACTTGTCAAATAAGCCAATACAAAAGCCAATACTAAAGCCAACACAAAAAGCCAACACGAAAAGCCAATACAAAAAGCCAACACGAAAGGCCAATACAAAAAAAGCCAACACGAAAAGCCAACACGAAATGCCAACACGAAAAGCCAACACAAAAAGCCAACACGAAAAGCCAACACAAAAGCCAACACGAAATGCCAACACGAAAAGCCAACACAAAAAGCCAACACGAAAAGCCAACACGAAAAGCCAACATGAAAAGCCAACACAAAAAGCCAACACAAAAAGCCAACACATAAGCCAACACAAAAGCCAACACGAAAAGCCAACACAAAAAGCCAACACAAAAAGCCAACACATAAGCCAACACGAAAAGCCAACATGAAAAGCCAACACAAAAAGCCAACACAAAAAGCCAACACATAAGCCAACACAAAAGCCAACACGAAAAGCCAACACAAAAAGCCAACACATAAGCCAATATATAAGCTTATAGTAGGTCACTCCATCAGCAAAACAGTTGTAACCTTTGTAGTGTGAACATCGTACTGACAGGTCAGTTACTACTATGGAACTTATTACAACCAACAAAGGTAGGCTACGTGCACTCTATCAAGGCTACTCCTATAACTATAATCGCCAGAATGTGAATGGAATAATATTCTGGCGATGCTCAAAAGAGAGGTCAACAAAATGTCGAGGCAATCTGAAAAGTAAAAATGGAAAGGTTTTAAGTGTGAGTGTTCATCAATGTAGTGCTCGAAACGAACCACGCTTACTGTTTACAAACAATTATCAAAATGCTAAAAAGCAAGTTCAAGAAAACGATATTGCGGCTAAAGATAGTACAGTGTTTGTTCAAAAGGACTTATCATGTCCTCAAAACGTCATGTTAGGACAGTTGTCAACGTCCAAGAAACCTTCAACACTGTCAAAATCAACTCAGACTATAAATAAAGTGGTATTGCAAGAGGATCAAAAAGGACTATATAGTAACAGTGATGATGGTCATGATGATAATGGTGATCATGATAATGATAATGACGATGATGATAATGATCATGATAATGGTAATGCTTTGTTTACACCTAAAAATCCATTTGTTAAATTTGTATACTGGCACAATCCCAATAAGCTCGTCCAGCGGCTACAGTTGTTGCATGCCTCACGTCAATCTGGCCATACTGGTCACGATTGGGAAATCAAAGAAATTGAACAAGAGCTTCGTCGTGCTGAAATTATTGTGTAATGGGTCTACCACTTTGCGACCACTTTCACCCCAACTCTTGTTTCTAATATTTGCTTATTTGCTTTCACTTTTACCTGAACTCTTTGGATCCATATTTGCTCTCACATTAAACTAGTATTCTTATTACCAAGTTGACTTTACTAGAGCTTAGTCTATGCTCGACAGTTGATATGGAAGTATCAGTGACTAGGTATGGTAAGCCTTACGCATACTATAAAGGATATTCATATATTGTGAAACGAACCAATAAAAATGGAACTGTTATTTGGCGTTGTTCAAAGCAACGTTCCAAACATTGTCGTAGTGACCTAAAAAGTAAAAATAGTGAGGTTTTAAGTGTCAGTGATCATCAATGTAGTGTACCGCATGAAACACAGTTGCCGTCGACAAAAAATCAAGAAAACCATATTGCTACTCAAAATAGTGCATTGTTTAATGATCAACGTTTAACCCCTGTTCTCAAAGTTATTTTTAATCCATCTTCCACGTCGCAAGAGCCATCAACATCACAAACTATGCAAGAGGTAGTGTTGTTGTTGTCGTTTTAAAGAGTGGAACAACTAGGTCATCTACTGTTGATCTGCAAGGGGATCAAAGTGACTAAATAGTAATAACCATAAGGTTTTTATGTCAATACAACCATTGTGGCTTCCCCACTTTTCGAAAACAACATTAAAGGGACATTGCTATAAAATGATCTACAACAAGCCTTGTGTTTAAAACTATAACAGACTATTGTAATGTGAGAAAGGCTTGTATTCAGTATGCATTTATTGTCATAATCATGTATACTCTGCAATGTTAAATATACTAACTTTGTATAAAATAAAACAGCATTGTAACATCATTTTGCATTTATTTACAAACTTTATATACATTTTTTTTTGGTTTCATCATAATATTTTTAAAGACAACACTAAACACTAAAACATTACTATTCTATGCACATATTTTCTTTCTTTTTCAGTATATTGTCATTACTTATAATTTCCATTATTATTTCACATTATTTATTTATTTAATTAAAACGAACCATGCACCTATTGTTTTTAAAACCTTCATAAATTAAGTGTACAGGTTGCACAGCATTATTGACTTCATCAAAAACACTCTCCGACATATCATTAAACCGTATAGGCAGAAATGTCTCAAAGTTTTCACATACACAAAGTACACGATCACCATATGCTGTTTTCAATTTCCGAATCTTGATAATGCGGAATGGAATATGCATTGGCAATTCGCTGAGCTTCTTTGTCTCTAAGCCACATGATTGTCCCACAGCATTCAAAACATTCATTGTAGTAGTCTATAAACAAAACAAAAGCATATCTATTACACTCTAAAACCGCTTTAATAATATTGTGCAATTAGGGATTTTGCACTATCCATGGCGAATAAATTATACTAGTTATGCAAGAAATGCCCTAACTGTTGCAGATACTACTTTTCTGCATATAGCACAAGTGTTAAGTTCTAATGCACACTTGACACAGGCTATCATGTGTCCACAGGGTAAAAATACAACACCTAGTTCATCTTGATAACAAATTTTACATAATTGTTGGTCACACTTTTGTATCTGTTCGTGAGACAAGTCTTTTCTTTCAGCCTTATGTATTTGCTCCGCGTGCTCTAACTCTAAAGGCACTTTTATGTCTTGTGCTGCAATCACTTTTTCTTTACGAATAGTGTTCACAAATTCCTGACCTTTAAGCAACACCATGTATTTACAGTTTGGTAACCAACGAGCGTGTTGCACAAAAGGGTCATCAGTCATTTGCCAATCCTTTAAAGCAAATCCACAATAAAAACATATTGTTTTATCCCCTTCACCAGTATAAAAAAAATCCAGCTTCACTTAGCTGTTTGGTAAAGTGTTTTAATATTAATGGCCAAACATTTTTATAAGATTCGAAACGTTTTTCAACAGAGCTGTACTCTGGGTGTGCTAGTGCTTTAGTCTTGCAAACTCCCAATTTTTCAAAAGCACACGCCAATTCAACACTGTCTATGGCATATGGACCACATATATCGACACTACCGTTGGCTGGTAATACATCATTATTATTATTTATTTGTGATTCAGCAACGTAAGTAGCGGCCATAGGCCTTGTGGTTCGGTAAAATGAATGCACGGGTAGGTTACCCGTGCATGCTTTCCAAGCATGTAAGGACAGTGAGGAGACCATCGCAAATGGTCTCTAAAGGGATCATCCCCTTCTTCCCAGTGTGAAAGTTCAATACGACAAAACACACAGCGCACCACATCTCCTCGGTTCAAGTAAAAAAAACCGGCTTTTGCAAGTTCATGCGTCGACAAAAAGCCTACAGGCCAGGATTCAAATGTTAACCATCGATCATGTTCTGATTTTAAATTTAACCCACGTGGTAAACCAACTTGCTCACTTGTTGTATTTGGTACTAACGCCATGTGTTATAATAAAACGTTTTCTTATTGTAAGTTATTAACATTGCACAGAGTACTTTAAAGCATAATGCATGCTTGTTCACTGTCTGTTCATTACGTTAATGGCACATGACGACACCTAAAAGCAAACAAAATAACCCATCACTCAATCAATCAATCAATCAATCAATCAATACTTGTAAATAAAACGTTAACGTTAATTGGCATTAATATATCAAAACACCATTAAAAATAAACTGTATGTTGGCACAAACAGTAACCCATGTACTTATTTTCTTTTTTATAAAGCTACAGTCATTTACATTCCCCCACCCTCCCTTTAACCAATATATAAACAAAAATGAATGTCATGTCATTTTGTTCACATTATCATGTTCAAACCTGTGGATATTCGTTGAGTCCATAGGGAACCACCCATAAATTAAATTTATTATTTTATTTTTAGAAAATCCAACATGGCCTTGTACTTTTCCCAGTCAACAACAACAACATAGCCATTAATCAAGAAAGCAATCATTGTCCCAGTCATGTACAGGTAATGAATTTTTTTTTGTCTACGAGTTTTCAGTAGTGGTAAAATGGAATAGCATTTTTAAGTTGGACTTACCTGAGTTTTAAACAGTTCACTCTTTGGCAGTGGTTTCGCTTTAGTGCGTTTCTGGTTTTTTTCAGCGACTGCTACGGCGGTAAGGCTATTCTTTCCAAGTTTCTAAAAATAAATAAAATAAACCGCTATAAATACCTAAATTCAGGTTAATACATACATTTCATAAAATAAAACATAAAACAAAAAAAATGAAACAAGTTAGTTTAAAAAAAATCATCTCACCTTTACTTGCAGTGACTTGTTACTCTTCCCTTCTAGTGGGCTCAAAAGTGCAATAGTTTCTTCTCCCTCTGACATGTAAGGTATGCCGGTTATCTGCAAACAAATAAATAAATAAAATCATTAATTACCTAATCAATAAATAATTGCATGTATTTATATATAAATCAATAAATGTATAAATGAATAAATATATACCTACCTCACAACAAGAATAAGTATTTTCCACCAACACCAAAACTGTTAAACAAGGCCAAGTGTTTCACACAACGCTGTAGCGTGTTCAAAAGTAGTCACATAAGTGCGAGTGGAAATGTCAGCAACGTGTCTTTATATATCACATTGCATGTATAATCTTTTTTTTTCCCACGCTTTGAACATTCTCTTATCGTGCACGTGGGCAGCTAACGTCTCAGGCGAACACCTGTGCCGGATCAAATTTCACATGAACTTGCATTTTGTCACGTACGAAGCAAGACAGGCTGTAACTTGTTAACAGTTATCGCGCACGTGGACAGATAACACCCAAGCGAACACCTGTGAAAGATCAAATTTCACATGAACTTGCATTTTGTCACGTACGAAGCAAAACAGGATGTCACTGGTTTAGCGTGCCTGTGGTTTCACACATGTGTGCACGCCTTTCACACTCCCCTGCCACCACGATGGTCAGATTATTTCACCTTCAAGCGTCTTGGTCATTTTTTCCATTGCACTTGTTGTCAAGTCAGATCAATGCCTTCCAATAAGCTCAAATGACCTTCACCTCCTCGGCAAGTTTGTTTTCTGTACTCGCTTCGACCAACATAGAATCAAGTTCTCATCACCGTTTACACGTTAAAGGTAAAATATCAGAAAAACGCACGCTCGTTCTGTCATACACCGACCAGCCGAAATAGCGATTGTTCTATTGAACACAGCCACCATGGTC
Organism: Meconema thalassinum; assembly: GCA_946902985.2. NCBI lineage: Eukaryota > Metazoa > Arthropoda > Insecta > Orthoptera > Tettigoniidae > Meconema > Meconema thalassinum. The sequence goes on from OX336400.1 coordinate 138,937,994, forward strand.
AGCGACAGGTTCGTTGAAACACACACACCCAGCCGTATCGTCTCTCTCAACCACCACGCTTCATAAACATTATAAACAAGTAAAGAAAAAGAAAACGTTATTTCAACATGTATGGCGTTAGGCCCTTTGTGAATTATTTTTTGGAAAAAAAATATCTACCACATTTGAAAGGGGGCGAAAGCCCGAGTCCTAGGACACCTCGTACACGTCTCTAGCGTTATTGGTTCGTGAAATATCGGCAAAAATCATAAAAAACACGTGTTTACCCCAAAATCGCGTTTCCAAAATTTAAAAAAATTACAACGAGTGGTCTATAGCAAAGAGGACGTCTGCCCGAATCCTTGGACCCATCGTACATGCCTCTAGCGTTATTTCTTCGTGAGATATCGGCAAAAATCATAAAAAACACGTGTTTACCCCAAAATCGCGTTTCCCAAATTTTTTAAAATTACAATGAGTGGTCCATAGCAAAGAGGACGTCTTCCCGAATCCTTGGACCCATCGTACACGTCTCTAGCGTTATTGGTTCGTGAGATATCGGCAAAATCACAAAAACACGTGTTTACCCCAAAATCGCGTTTCCAAATTTTTTTTAAAAATATAACGTGTGGTCCATAGCAAAGAGGACGTCAGCCCGAGTCCTTGGACCCCTCGTTCATGTCTCTAGCATACTTAGTTCGCGAGATATAGCAAAAAGTCTAAAATCACGTTTTTACCCCAAAAAGACCGTGTTTCCAAATTTTCATCTTTTCGACACCTACATTCCCGTAAAGAGCACAACGAGACGAAAAAAACGAATCCAAGCACGCCCTCCTAGCATGGCTCCTTCCATTCCAAGGTCGCAGGGTCTCACAACTTGCTAAGTGAGACAGCTCTGTCCTTACCACACTACTACCTACAGGTTTTCATCCTAGAGACTTGAAATTTATTTTGGGGGTAGAGGGGGTAGGGACCTTTCATTTACGTCAAACAAACTTTTTTGTAGAGTTCCTAGTTTCCAAAATATAGGATTTTCAAAATTCGAGTGTTTTCAAAAAAACATAAAAAATAAAAAAGTTTTATTACAAAAAATAAAGGTCATAAAGGCCGTTCGTTTGAGCCATGGCACAACGTTCTACCATGTTTGGTTTTCAAACTATCACCAACGTTGCAAAACAAAAAAATTCAAAGAATTTTTGAAAAATATAATACATGGTCCATAGGAAAGAGAACGTCAGCCCGAGTCCACTGACACGCCATTTGTCAAAATCGGACCATGCGTTCGAGAGATATTTAACATGGCTGAGGCTTAGTAGTGGTAATAACGGGGTTCTGAAGTGGGGCAGAACCCCTATCACTCCACTACTTGCTTCCAGTCTCCGACCGGGTCAGGAATGGAATGAATGAAGCCCCCATCTAGCGGCGAGGATATGCAGTGTGCCGGCTGCCGAAGCCTGTCGCACTCCTCTGGGGCAATGATTAAATGAATGACAGATGAAATGAAATGATAGTGGAGAGTGTTGCTGGAATGAAATTGTGACAGGGAAAACCGGAGTACCCGGAGAAAAACCTGTCTGCCTCCGTTTTGTCCAGCACAGATCCCACATGGAGTGACCGGGATTTGAACCACGGACCCAGCGGTGAGAGGCCGGCGTGCTGCCGCCTAAGCCACGGAGGCTCCCTAACTAAATAATTGTACATATTGTAAATATTTTCACCTGTATTTTCAAACATAGATTTTATAGCCTAAGTGTAATGGATCTGATGATGATCGCTTGACGATCGAAACTGGTCTTCCTAGTGTATTTACGTATTAATCTCAAGTAATTTATTTCAGGATTAGGGAATAACCCAGCTCTTTTGGGTACATTCGTGTTGACCGACTGAAAAGCACCAAACTCTTGTTTATTTATTTATTTATCAATCAATAAAGAAAGAAATAACATCTATTAGTCATTTGGGTAAATTTTTGTTGGCCAACGGAAGAGTTACTACTAACAGTTAATTTAATTAGTAACGCCGTTGCTCCCTCGTTACCGTGAATTTAATAGTTACTATAGTAACGGTAATGAAACGAACACTGCATTTAACAATTACGCAGCAACCAATGTCTACGCATGTCCTGAGGTCTGATTGAGAGTCCATTAGGAGACGAACAAAGCACGCAAGGAATGTCACAAGACACATCATTAGCTGCATTCCCGCTACCAACAGAAGCGCATCAGTCTGCTATCCTTGCTCCCTTAACATTTCTAGCAATGTACTCATTACCTAACACTGCAAGTATGCTTCTTTCATGACACAATTCCACTCATAAAGGCTAAGTATAATTATGTTGTTGTTGTTGTTTCATTTAATAGCTAAAGCAGCTTGCCACAGCGGGTGTGTGGATAGCGTGTCGGTCTACTAACCCCAAGATTGCAGGTTCGCTCCTGGCCGTGGTAAGTGATTTTTTTTGAAAGGCGGCAAAAATACGACACGCATGTCATACGATGTTGGCATGTCAAAGAACCCATTTGAATTCAGTAGGCCGTGTTTATAATGACAAAATTAATATCGGGAGTTTCCGCCAACACAAAGTTCCTCATTTCTCTACTAGAAAGCGCTATAGTGTTCAAGGAGTTTAGATATCTAACCTCCTTGACTTTTATAGTGATTCAAGGAACAACGAAATTCGACATGAAAGCTACCCTCTGGGTGTCAAATTACAAAGCTTGCACCCGGTACCGAGGCCATAAGATATTATTATTATTATTATTATTATTATTATTATTATTATTATTATTATTATTATTATTATTATTGCTAAAGCGCCTTCGGTGGCGTAGATGGTAGTCTGCTGAGCTTCTATGTCCAAGATCGCGGGTTCAAACCCGGCTGAAGTCGTAGGATTTTTAAGAGCGTCAAACATCCTTCCGTATGCGTTACTGCGGAGGGCGATCCCATGTCATAGATTTATGACATGTAAAATAACCTTCCACTAATTAAACTTGTGTGAAGCTAAATTTGCAGGTTAGTTTCCGTTGAAACGCTCTATTAAAGTTTCAACGTTCACCACTAGGTGTCAATGATATCTGGTAGGAGAGTAGAAACTACTTGAAATTGAACGGAACTAGTAGCTCACCCCATGGGTGTCCTCATTGAAGCAGCTACAGCTTCTTGGGAGACGAACATGTCCTCGGACACTCCCTGCACTCAATAATGTAATAGCTTGGGGCATCGTGGTCATCAACTCCATATATTTCAATATGTACAGATATCGCGTTGGGAGCCATTTCTCAGTGTTGCGTTAGTAATCGAAATTTAAAGTTTTTCAGATTAATAATAGATCTCACGTAATTTCTTTCTGGAATAGGTATAATAATGTTATTAGTTTTGCGTCTCTTTTAACTACTCTGGCTTTTAGAGACACAATGGTGCCAGAATTTTGCCCCAAAGGGAATCTTTAACGTGCCAGTAAATCTACTACCACGGCTCCCTCGCAATTATGCACCCTCAAATGCCAGCTGACTGCGCCAGGATACGAACCTGCAACCTTGGGCCAGCAAGTTCAAGAATAGGGAACGGCCCATTACAATTGGGTACAGTCGTGTTGACCGATTGAAAAACATTAAATTTCAATTCTGTACAAATGTCAATTCACACTCTGTATAATAATAATCTACCATCATCATTAAGGTTCGGATGTTAAGGAAAAGTCATATTTTTTTCCTGAGCTCATTTCACCCGAAATCTGAAAAATAAGTTTGAATGACGGGTTCCTGACCACGTTTAAAGCAATTTGATGTTGCCTATAAATGCATATTTCGGCCATTTTTATTGTTTTGGTCATATTTGGTCATATTTTAGTGATATAAGGTCTTATTTGGTTATAATTGCAGCATTTTTGTTTAAATTGAGGCGTCGTTAACATGGTACGTGTTATCTGCGTCGAGTTTCAAACACAGGATTTCCGAATAGTGTAGTAGATACAGTATATTTCTCTTTCTTTTCCCAGAACAGACAGATAGCCGGTTTAGAAGACCTGATTCCAAGAAGGCGCTCGTCTATGCACGTCTTTTAGCATATCTTTCTGGACAAGTTAGATTGTAACACTGTACGCATGAGGTCACGGAACCTGACGATAGTGTGCCTCCACCTTTCAATAGATTGTCACTCCAGTAGATATATTTAGCTCAGAAGCAATTAGCAAACAAGGAAATGCCATGTTTTAGGGCATATTTTATAGTTTTTAGGTCATATTTAGCTAGTTTTTAGGGCATATTTAGCTACAAGAGTTTAGTGCTTTTCAGTCGGTCAACACATATTTAGCTAGTTTTTAGGGCATATTTGCTTGCATATTTTGTACTTCTTTAGGTCTTAAACTTCCGAACCCTAGTCATCATCATCATCATCATCGTCATCACCTAAAGGCTGGGCCTCGTCACTGCAACCACATTTGTCTCTCACTTGCTGGACGTTTTAAGTCAGTATACTGTTTAAATTGAAGTCCTTGCATCACAGAATCCAGATGAGCGTTCCGCGGTCTTCCTCTTCCTTTCTTCCCCAGATCTTTTCCTTCCTGTATGGTGGTCAGGCACAGGCGCTGATTCAAGGGTGGGGGGGTCATGAGCCCCCCCCCCCCCCCAAACGGAGACCAAATTTTTTTGCAAACTCAAAAAAACGAAAGCACAATAACCAGACAATTATAACTTAACGAATTACAACACTCTCAGTGCCACCCGCCGATCACATCGGCTCGCTGCTCGCGCCAAAAGTGCCTAAGCCGATTCAATCAGCGCGCTGTTTATCTTATATTTGTAGACTTCTGTAGGCATATGTCCGTGATTATTTCATACTGTTGGAAAGGCAAGGTTTCAAGCTTGCCTGTGCAGTGTTTACTTTTTTTCCTTCGAAGTCCGTTACGCGATAGCTTTGAGTTTGTATTCACGCACGTGCGTTCCCGCCAAAATTGCGGTGCAGTTGTTTTCTTTTTGTTGAAGTTTTCTGCCTACAGATGTATCTAAGAACTTTCTACAGCAGGAAACGTCGTGTTTCTTCGAATATGACTCTTAGGTGTACTTAATTTAGGCTCAAAACAGATTCTTAAGAAAAAAAATAACAATTATCAAAATAAACTCAATTACAAAAGTTTTGATACCATATTTACGTTTAAGAACATAATGTATGAAAGAATGAGGTATTGGTTATAATGCAATGCAAAAGTAATGATTCTATTGTTTGAAATGTGGTATTTATGATATTGTTTCGAATAGTCTGCATACCATTGAAAATGGCTTAGCATTCTTGGAAAGTATTTCAGGAAATGGCTTGGCACTAAGAGGGTTACCTGAAAAACAGTTTTTTAAATTTTATTCAATACTGAAAATATATGTATTCCAATTATTATGTTCTGTTACATGTGTACATATTTACAACTTCATACATGTTATACTAAAACGATTATTTATATAACAAAATCAACTCGTCTATTTTGTTTAGCAAACCTTGTGATTAACCAAATGCCGATGTCCAAACTGCAAGCTAGGTTGGCAATCTAAGCTGTGACTTTTTTCCTTTGTCGGTACCAACTCAACTTGCCGAAACTGTAACGTACCTTGATACTTTCCTCGAAGCTCGATGTAAAAGTCGCAAAACACGCCGTTGCAATTTGTACGAATATTTTTGGTGCGCTAAACGCATCAAATTTCTATCCATCTAGCTTGCAAAAAAATTGGTCTGGTTTTGTACGTTTGGTTATTTTGTGATTGCGTTTTAGAGATACCATTTTTCTTAACAATTTCGATTCTGTGACCCCCCCCCCCCCCTTCCCCAAAGCCAAACTCTAGATCCGCGCCTGGCCAGGCACTCATTATGACGTACGGTATGGCCAACGAAGTTTGCTTTCCTCTTTTCTATAGCTGTGCTCATTTTTCTTGTTTCGTCTAGTTCCTTGAGGACCCATTCGTTAGTCTTTTTCTCCATCCAGCTTAATTTCAGCATCCTTCTCCACATCCACATTTCCTCTGTTTCAGGCGTTGTTTGTCCTGTTTCCTTAGAACCCAAGTTTCGCATCAGTATAACAAAACATTTTCTTGTTTTAATGCTAAAGTGCCTGCTTGCCAAAAGTTGTCTCTTATTGCTGAAGGCAATCAATCGATCAATCAATCAATCAATCAATCAATCAATCAATATTTATTTTCATTTAACAACTTATCGTTGTATTAGACTACGTCACATTGTTAAAAATACATTTTTAACATGAAGTATAACATAAATTTCTCGCCAAATCAATACTTTTTACTTACATAAAAATTCTACAGGTACATGTTTCGAAAACACATAATGTTTTCTTCCTCAGCCCACTTATTGGTGTAAAACATCATATAACATCGATAACCTCACTAAATAACAAAAACACAGTTCACATTTATTCTCTTGTTCTTCCTTTGTTAGGCCTGTGTTATTCGACACATTAATGTCACTCACGGAATAAGCACTTATTAGTTGAAGTAATGAATATTGATGGACACATTGACACATTTACTCATTGCTAGTTTCAACGTGGGTTGCTGAAATGCACACAAGTATCGTATAACCTTGCCAAAGGGGAGAAAACACTAACTAGCACCCAGGAAGGTAATTGGGTGTGGCGTCATGAAAAGAATTCGAGTCAGGAATGTAAGTTGGAATTAACCTATTACGGTGGGGGTTGAGGAGGTGGTTTGAGTTTATTATTATTTAAATAATCTGCTAATAAATCAATCAAATACCGCTTTTATTTCTTGTGTCCTAATCATGCGATTGAAGTTCGAATAAAACACCTACACAATAATCTTCATGTAATGGTACATAAATCCAATATGGCGACTATCCAAAATATTTAGATGGTTCTCAATATCTACGAATCTATTACAGCAATCAAACTGACAATTTGTATTTTGATAGAGGCAATTAATATTAGTAGGATATATGAAAATAGGCTATTAAGTTCTTCACGGAACTACTTGTTTTAAAGTCGGTTTAACCTCCAAGTTGGCCCTCCCCTCGGACTCAGCAAGGGATCCCACCATTACCGCCGCCAGGGCAGTGCCCTGGAGCTTGAAACACCTGGTCGTGTGATACAATTGGGGAGGTGGGACCAGCACCTCTCTCAGGCATAACTTATATTTTAAAGCCTAAGTGTAATGGATCTGATTATGATCCCTTGACGATCGAAACTGGTCATCCAAGTGTAGGCCTATGCATTAATCTCATGTAATTTCTATCACAATTGGGTACACATGTGTTGACCGACCGAAAAGCATCAAATTTCAAAGACGTAGTAGTTTTCTTTTTGTTTCTTGGCGGCTTCAACGGCATGCTGAGCTTCTATGCCCAAGGTCACGGGTTCAAACCCAGCCGAAGTCGTCGGATTTTTAAGAGCGTTAAAAATCCTTCAGTACGCCTTCCTTCGGACGGAAAGTAAGCCGGTGGTCCCATGTCTTAGATTTATGGCATGTAAAAGAACCTTCCAGTGACTACAATTGTGTGAAGCTAAATTTGTAGGTTACATTTGATTATCGCTCTATTAAAGGTCCTACCAAAAGTTTAAGGACACGTGCGTATTTCATGTATCCCACTCCTGTCCATAAACGTTTGGTCTCAGGCATGCCATACTTTACTGGTGACTAGAGCGTGTTCAGAGAAAGATTTGATTCATTGAACTATCACGCCTCAATTTGAACTTTTTCTTTTGTAAAATAATAGGAACAAGAAGTTCTGTGACGAACTAAAGAGCCTACTTTTCTTAAATTTTAAGATTCATGCCAATGATTAATCTATATGGATCTATCTAGAATAATGACGAAATTAAGTTGGTAATATCGAAATTTCTAATAATACTAATTACTAATACTGTATACCTGGCATAATGTAGCCTAATAGAGCACTACAGTTGGCAGCCCTGGTGACTGAATATATTCTTAGTTCCATCTCTTAAGGTACAGAATACAAATTTGGGTTGAAGTCCAATGGATAACATGGACGTTACATGCAGTTAAACATTGGATATAACAGCGCGCGTAAAATCATGTTGGCAACAATGACATACATGTATTGGTCAGAAATAATCTGAAATAGTATGATCTATTGTTGTGTCAATTTTGAATGAAATCCATTAGTTAGTATAGAAGTTACATGCATTTTAAAATTGGACCTATTAGCAGGTAGTTTAAAGCAGTCGGCTTACATACTTTCTGATATATGGGTATTTGGATTTAAAAAATTGAGAGAATTTATTAACAGTTGGCAGCCCTGGTGGCTCTTAAGAAAACGCTCAGTCATATCTGGTTATGTACACATAGCACGTACGAAATGTGGTTCAAATCCAATTAATAGTGTAAAAGATATATGCATAAAAAATTTGAACTTATCAGCAGGCTTATAATCATTTTGGCAACACTGCCATGCATGGCCTCTTGGAAATTAAATTGCAATATTATTATCTATACGTGCGCCAATTTTGAAATAGCTCCCATTCATACCTTCCAAGATATCCAACATGGAGCTCAAATTTCAATTGCAATTTTTCAGCAGTTGGTAGCACTGACATCATTTTCAAATATGGCCGTGAGATATTCAGGTATAGATCTTTACTCCTACCAAATTTTGTTTCGATTGCTGCAGCCGTTTAGGAGTTGATAGGGGGTGGGGGGGGGGGGGGGACACACACACAGCCAGCCAGACAGAAGGACAGACACACATTTGTCCGATCTCATAAGTCTACTTTTCCCTCATTTTTGCAAAATGTGAAAAGTAAGCTAAAAATCCCTATTTGTTATATTTGAAGAGATATGTGCAGTCTAATATGGCGATTACAGTGATGATTTTTGTTATGGAGAAACACAGATACCTGTGGAATATTCTACATTGTAATATTGCAATATGATAAGTTTCCATTAGATAATTTCCCCAGTTTTATAACTCTAAAGAGCACCGCAGAAATAGGTCATAAAACATACATTGGTTGACCTTCCTTTGGCGGGAATCCCTTCAACATTGCGAGATCATTTTCATGTCATGTTGTAGTGTCAATACCGAACTACAGGTTCCAGCACTGTTTGGATCGGGAACAACTTTCTTCTCGCTGCATTTCTCACTCAGTTTGAGGGTTTGGTAGTGATCTTTTTCTGCAATTCTCTTTAGAAATATAAAACTGGGAATATTTTTAATGGAAACTTGTTATGTTGCCTTAATACGTTTTAAGATATTCCTCAGGTATCTGTGTTTCTCCATAAGAAACTTGATGACTGTAATTATATTATATTGCACAGATCTCTTCACATATTAAGAAAAAGCATAACCGTTGCTTGCAGCACAATAGATATATAAACACAGTATGGACACTTCAGCAAAACCGGAAGAACGGATTTTCAAAACAAGTAGTTCCGTGTAGAGATGGGACTATCGACTACTTTAAACTATCGACTGACTAGTCATTCGTTGGGAGAAACTATCGACTAGATATTCGACTACTTTCAGTCGAATGGTTACCAAAGGCGTGTCGTTTCATGTATTCGACTGAAAGTAGTCGCTTCTAGGCGGCGTACAAAGCACTGTAAGCCGCTACCCGCGGAGTTCTGTTGTACCAACAGATGAAAAACAAACTTCTCCCTAACCTACCTATTTTTGCAGACGTTAGTTTGGACTACGCGACACTCGGCAACATGCAATTGATCCAAGTTAATTATTTTTACTGTGCTTCGAATGGAGGTTGCGGCGTTATGTATAGTGCAGCCATTATATCCAATGTTGCAGTGAGTAAATGTTCCCCGATATTGGTATAGGACACATTACCTGTATGTACTCTGAATAAGTGAAGCAATAGAGCAATACTTAATTAAATTACTAGAACTGAAAGGGAGTTCGTAAGTACCGGTGACAATTCCATAGCCAAAATTGTGACGTACCTTTTATTTCTTAGTTGTTTTGCAGAAAATACTAAGAATGTAGAGTTGAAATACAACTTGAACAAGAACACGACAGCCTAGAATAAATACACACGATAGACGACAATAGAGCACTTTAGAACAGTAACGGGAGCGAAATTTCTGTGGAGATGTTGGCAACCATGTGAATACAAACATTTTATGACCAGAACGTAAAACTATGCCAGCGCTCAGAACATGTTAAAACAATTGGGATCAGTTCAGTCGTTTGCAAACGACTTGTTTATGTTACGGTGAGTAGTCGTTGAATTCATTCGACTGTTTACTAAAAGCAGTCAAGCAAGTCGATGGTTTTAACTTTTGTCAGTCGACTGCTGATGCCCATCTCTACAAAACAATTGACGACCAGAATCAATTTGAGCGTACACGCCCTCCGACTTGCTAAAATGCTATTAATATTGGATCCCAATATAAAATATTTTCTGATTTAATTTTCCTGGAAAATCTATTCTATGTTTGCATCGATCATTACCATCACGCTATGGGGCGAATTTCATAATAGTTTTCTTGTAATTCATTTATCACGCGGTAGAATAAATGAATGAAATTCAATCATAAAATAAATAGAACTCTAAGCCATAATTGGCAAGCCCATGTTCAAGTTGTGTAATAATTCAAGAATGCACGCAATTCTCATTAAAAGTGTATAGACTGTGTTAAGGAGTTCAAACATAACCTAAATATTGAATGCTTAACATTTCCAATGAAATGACATCCATATATATTTGGACAACTGGACGTAGGCTATTTCATTGAAAGAATCTACGAACAAGAAACTGTATAAAACTATAGGCACCTACAGCCGTCAAAGCTGTCCTCACAGTACCCGCTGGAGATTCACATCACCACTTTATCTGTACGGTACCTCGAGATAAGCCTAAGTGCGCCAACTGTGAGGGAACACATAAACACTTCCATCCCTGCCCTCATGTCTTTGCCACTAAACCCACCTCCCACACAGCACGCCACTGCTCTGACACAGTTGTTAGGCCTGCTACAACAACTCTCAGCCATAACCCAGAACCCCCTAATACACTTCATTTGCAGAGCAATAAAATCCATAAAACAACTCCGCAACAAGCTTCACAAAACCTAAATTATAAACGAAAAGACTACTCCACAAACACCAAAATCAGTAAACCTCCCTCATTTCAGCCACTCTACAACTTAAACAGACATAGAAGGCATAGTCATGACCCCTTCATGGAGTAGGCTATTGTCTAAACACGATCATGTCTCCTTCAACTTTACCAAATACTTTAAATTCTATTAAAAATTCATAAACTCATTCCACAAATCTTAAAATCAGTATACATCCCTTATTACAGTTACTCTATTCATTAAACAAACATAGAAGGCATAGCCATGACCCCTTCATGGAGTAGGCTATTGTCTAAATCTGACCACGCATACTGCAACCTTACTCTAATTCAAAATTACGGCCAAATGATCCATCTGACTGGGAGGCAAAGGTATTTACCGGCTTGCCTGGGATGATGGGCCACAAAACCGGTATCTGGAGTTCAAACATAACCTAAATATTGAATGCTTAACGTTTCCAATAACTTGGACAACTGGATTTAGGCTATTTCATTGAAAGAATCAACGAACTGTAAAAAACTATAGGCACCTACAGGTATACTTAACTTATTAATTAAAGCTCTACAATAAACATACAGCATAATCAATTGTAGCATGAAGTTATCCTGAAGAAGTCGTTTGATTAGAACGACTACTTAAATTCGAATGATTCCATTCGCTTGGAATTAGTCGTTTGCCAACGACTTGTTTCATTCGAATGATTTCCAACGATTGCTTTGGGATCAGTCGTTTACAACGACTACTTAAATTCGAATGATTCCATTCGCTTGGAACTAGTCGTTTGCCAACGACTTGTTTCATTCGAATGATTTCCAACGATTGTTTTGGGATCAGCCGTTTGCAAACGACTTGTTTATGATACGGTGAGTAGTCGTTGAATTCATTCGACTGTTTTTTAAAAGCAGTCGAATAAGTCGATTGTTTTAACTATCGACTAATTCGACTGTTTTCAGTCGACTGCTGCCCATCTCTAGTTCCGTGAAGAACTATACAGCCTATTTTCATATATCCTGCTGATGTTAATTGCCTCTATCAACATACAAAATTACAGTTTAATTGCTGTAACAGATTCGTAGATGTTGAGAACTGTCTAAATATTTCAGATGGTCACCAGGTTGGATTTTTATTTTTGTACTATTACATTAAGATTATTGTGTATGTGTGGTATTCAAACTTCAATCGCATGATTAGAACACAAGAAGTAAAAACGAGATTTTAAAATTAAGCACAGCAGCCATCTTGTGATTATGCAAACAATTGAAATTAATTAGATGCCAGTGGACCAACATTTGTATAAGCATTTAACGTGCAACGTTTCACGGCACTTTGATAGTTAATTCGCGATGGAGTGAATGGTAGTGAAAATGGGAAACCACGAAAACCATTTTCAAGACAGTCGAGGTGGGATTCGAACTCACGCTCTCCCGATGCCTGCGAGGCACGAGGTAGCACATTAGCGCTCTTGGCCACCAAGGCCGGTTCAAAGTATGTATGCCTCTTGGTAAGCTATAATCTGGAGTCATTTATATAACCATATTTTAGCCTACTTTCGATTTTGTCAAAAAAAAAAAAGTAGACTTATGAGATCAACACATGGCGAGAAAAGTGTGTCTGTCTGTGTGTGTGTGTGTGTGTATGTGTGTGTGTGAGTCTGTGTGTGTGTGTGTGTGTGTGTGAGAGAGTGTGTGTACTCTGAATGTCTGTCCCCCCCCCCCTTTCAATTCGAACACGGTGAACGCGAATTGAACGAAATTTGGTACAAAGGTAGCACTAGCAAAGGACACCTCAGTGTCATGATTTATATCGCCGCCATCTTGACGGAAACGTAATGGCGGCTACACAAATGTTCAAAGCTTAAATCAAATTACGACTAACATAATCATCCGATCTCTACCAAATTTTGCAACAACATACCTTTATGGGAGGAGCATCCTTTGACCAAACTAATAGGTCATCAGCCTAATACTTTGCGGATGGCGGCCATCTTTGTGTGAAAATCGATTCCCCCAATTAATTCGAACACGGTGAAACCGAATGGAACGAAATTTGGTGCAGAGGTAGCACTAGCAAAGGGCACCTCAGTGTCTTGTTTTATATCACCGCCATCTTGACGGAAACGTAATCGCGGCCGCCCATATGTTAAAAGCTAAAATGTAATTACGACCAACCTAATAATCTAGTCTCTACCAAATTTTGCTACAACATATCTTTATGTGGGAAGCATATCCTGTCCAAACTGCAAGATCATCAGCCCAATAGTTTGTAGATGGTGGCCAAGTATGTGTGCAAATAGATTCCCCCTATCAATTCAAACACGGTGAAACCGAATTGAACGAAATTTGGTACAGAGGTAGCACTAGCAAAGGGCACCTCAGTGTCATGTTTTATATCGCCGCCATCTTGACGGAAACGGAATGACAGCCACCCAAATGTTAAAAGCTTAATTCAAATTACGACCATCCTAATAATTTGATCTCTACCAGATTTTGCAACAACATGCCTTTTTGTGGAAAGCATCTTATGACTGACTACAAGGTTATCAGCCCAATAGTTTGCAAATAGCGGCCATGTATGTGTGCAAATCCATTCCCCATATCAATTCAAACACGGTGAAACCGAATTGAATGATTTTTTTTACAGAGGTAGCACTAGCAAAGGGCACCTCATATTCATGTTTAATATCCCTATAGCACGTTGTATTTCAACAAGCTACTACAACCAACATTCAATTATGCTCCTTGAAAAGGACAAAGAGTTATAACAATACCCATGCATTAGGAGAAAGTAGGCTATATGTTCTTTACTGAACATCTTGTTTTGACATACCGGTACTGAATAATTATACTATTACAGTTCCAATTAAGACTTCTTTGGTCTATGACCCGTGTACTTGTGTGTGCATGGTATTTGATAATCAGTGTTGTGGTGAATGTAATGTAATTGTTGTTTTAAGGGGCGGAACTTCGAGGCCATCTGCCCCTAGAGTGTTGTGGTGACTAGCAGTGTTTGTAACTTGAATAGTACTCAAAAAAAGGATTTGCATATTGCGATTTAGTGTTTTGCTATGTGTACTATCCTACCAGCGAATTGTTACCGGTGGCGGAAATCGGAACTAATGCGCTCCGCCCAGCCACACGCCTGCGATAGGGGTGCAGTTGTCACCAGCGAAACCTCATCGCATGTCATTTGTGTGCATGATTCGTGCAAGGTCGTGTGCAGTGCGACGTGTTCTCATTGTATGACTGTACATGCGTTTCCCCTCTTGCCCAGCTACCGCTCGCGGCAGCCATAACGAGGCGAGCTGACGTAATGTAAACACAACAGCTGTGCTCCACGTCTGGCAGTAACAATTCCCTGGTAAGGTAGTATGACATACAAAGAAAAACTACACACAATATGCTGTGCAAAAGAGACAAACACTAAAAGAATAACAAAAGTGGCAATCTTTTTCATGTTGGGGCATTTCAATACCATGTATGTGCACCACGAGCCCTAATGCATGCTTGCCGATAAAGAGGCATACCGTACTGAGAACCAACGAACCAACCTGGTTTGGGGCAGATTATCCCACTCTTGGAAAGCAGCTTCAATCAGTTGCTGAATGTTTGTTTGTTTGTTTGTTTGTTAGAGGATTGGGACAGAGCGAAACTGCACTCTTAATCTTTTTCCATGCATGTTCGATACTGTTCATGTCCGCAGAATAGGCAGGTCACTCCATTCTCTGTATGTCATGCATCTGAAGAAACTGATTGACCACCCTAGCTCAATGGGCATTATCGTCCACTAGTGTAAAGCCCTCACCCATTGTGGCAGCGAATCCTGTAACGACAGGTTTGAGGATGTTTTCTCTGTATACCAGACCGGTCATGTTACCGTGGATAGGAGTTAGAGGCGTACGTCGACCAAACATGATCCCGCCACAAAACATGACTGAATTTCTTTGCTGTTAGAGGCGTTCCTGGATGAAGAGCTTGTGATATCTCTCACCCACCCGTTGCCACACTCGATTGCTCCTGTTGTATGGGTTTCTTCTCACGTCCAAGTACACAGGGCTGATGACCATGATGTGCAACCTCCTACATGAAACAACAAGCATTAGCATAGCCACCTGTCTATGGCTTCATGAGACAGTGACGGCAGAGAATCCCAATCTTCGTGCTCCAATAGAGGAACAGTTTGGCTATGGTATGATAATGCACCGGATGTTACAGCCATTCCAATAAACCAAGAGGCACTAAGGAGCAATCTGGCCACCATGTTAGACAACTTCTGTACATCGACTGCAATCTGTTGTTTCATTTCAGGGGACTGGACGTCGTGGTCATTTAGCCCCGTGTACTTGGGCGAGTGTGGAATTTTGGCTGATAACCTGTGTTATTGTGATGCCTGTCTTAGTATGTGTATTTGCAATTCAGGTGAGGATTGGTAAGAAGGCGGCATTGGCTTTAACTTAGGAACCATCACAGCATTTGCCTGCAGTAGAAGTGGGAAATCTCGGAAGACCACTTCCAAGATGGCTGAGGTGGGAATCAAACCCTCCTCTTCTCAGTTGTGCCTCACGAGACTGAGTGTGCCCAGTTGCAGCCCTCAGGCCAGAATTACATTTCTTGTCAGAGCCGGGAATCAAACCGAGACCTCTGGGGCAACAGCCAAGAATGCTAGTCACTACGCCACAAGGTGGTCCATGACTGCAATCTGGATCCGCTGTAAATATTCTCAGAATTGCTCATTAACCTCACACATAGTATGGATAGTTATTGTTGTTTAAGGGGCGGAACTGCAAGGTCATCTGTCCCTCTTAACACAAAATAATACAAATTTTAGTTGAGTTAAATTTATAGGTGGATGCCTTGTATTAATAAAACAAACAAAAGTAATATGCATGGAATAAAAATTCAGAAAAGGAAAAGTTCTTTGAGCAAATGCACATACAGGTACAATATTTTTCTCACCAAGATACGATGAATTATATTATTAGTAGGGCCATGATTCTTATGCAAGAGATGTTTACGTAATAGTAATAATGTGTGAGTCCTCCAGAGAGACTCGTGCAGGTATTTTTAAAGTTAACACCCATATGCATTCTAAGAAGACTATTGAAACCGTAGTCTCCGAGCTACCATTAAAACAAAACAAACAAACCCCGTGGCACTACATTCCATGAAGGACCTAGGCCTACCAAGCGATCGCCACCCAGCCATTTGGCCTGCAGATTATGTGGTGACGCGTGGTGAGCGCCTCGGTTCCCCTCGGCCGTTAATCTTGCTCTCCATGAGCGTGGCGCTGCCTCATTGTTAGACAGCTATTCAATTGTCCTTGCGAGGCTGTGTACACCCAGTTCCATGATTTGATGTCTGGTAGAGAGAGTCAGTTTTTGAAATACTGAAATAATGAACTGCTTCAGACCTGTCTCTCACATTTGTTGACAACAAGACAAAATTATAGTTATCAGTCACAGAAGCTACAGGTTATCTGACATGAATTCTAGTTCCTCTACTAAAAGATAGCGATAAATAATATGTTGGTTTTTGGTGTACAGATTTGCCTAGGTAGCTCCACTCAAAAATTGCACATTACTTTTCTTAGTAGGTAGCTAAAACCTTGCAGGTATAGTATTATTAAATTTCTTTCGTGTCAAGACCAACTGAAATGTTACAGTATTTAGGAAGTTAAATTTCCTCCTCAATGACAATGCCAGGGCATTAAAATCACTATTGAGAAAACCTCTTTACGATTAAACACTCACTACCATATTTTATATACTGTAGGCTTCTAGGCCAAGCCACTTCAGGATATAGTCACAAAACGGGTGAGCTTCACCTCTGAAAATTGAAAACAGGAAAAAGTAATGTTTCTTTAAAAAAAAGTCAAATGTTTCCATGAAAATATAACAGAATACCCAAACATTTGCAGAAAAATATGCCTGTTTGAGTATGAATGTTTAGGCTTTCATGGCCAGAAAATGAATTACTGCAAATTATTCTAGGTATGGTACTATGGATATGATGGGGCACAGACATGGCATATTACCTAGAAGAATTCACTGTAATATTTGTAAGAGTTGTTTCTACATAAACCATGTAAACAAGTAAGTAATACTGTAATGCAGAAAAAATGTGCGATTGCAAGCAGAAGTTTGTTCTTGACACTTTTCATTCTCACATAGCATAGTCTGTGGATTTACTTCAGGAAGAATATAGTGGTCGTAACCAGATGTGGCTAGTTGAACAATATAGGGGAAATCTGCTGGGACCTTTCCTTTTAATAGGTCACAGGCTTTTCCAGTACCTTGCCCAGTTTCATTCATATCTAATTAACTCTGATGAGTATAATATTTTTAGCGTATTTTCAATTTTGAAAAAATAGGCTTATGAGATCACCTTTTGTCCGTGTGTGTGTGTGCGTGTGTGTGTGTGTGTGTGTGAGAGGTGTGTGTGTGCCCCCCCCCCCAATAACTTATAAACGGCTGGAGCGATTTCAATGAAACTCGGTAAGTTCATAGCACTATTCCGGGCGACCTCGACCGTGCTCTTCAAATTTTGTTACGTCTCACCAATCCAACATGGCGGCTGTGCGAAATATTTCACCAGCATTCAATATCTCCGGAACTATTCCCGATATCACCCTGGATTTTTTTACGGTGATAAAGGGAACTACTAGAAGTTCACCTATGTGACTTTTGGAATACTGGTAACTACAAAACCAACATGGCGGCCACGCGAATTTGCGACTTTTAATTAGACGTTTCTCGCGATTTGACCAACCAAACACAATAAAACTATATACAGTATATGTTGATACACATTGTAATGCACAGACATCTAATTTAGTTCAATTGTTTACATAACCACAAGATGGC
The DNA here is from genome assembly GCA_946902985.2 of Meconema thalassinum. Lineage (NCBI taxonomy): Eukaryota > Metazoa > Arthropoda > Insecta > Orthoptera > Tettigoniidae > Meconema > Meconema thalassinum. The sequence continues at coordinate 138,955,901 of OX336400.1, forward strand.
GGATGTGTGAAATATTTCACCGGCATTCTATATCTCTGAAACTATTAGCGGTATCATCCTGAAATGTTGTATGGAGATAAATGGCACTACTGGAAGTTGATGTATAAGACTTTCAAAAACCGGTTAACTACAAAACGAACATGGCAGCCAAGCGAATTTGAAAATTTTAAATAGACCTTTCTCGCGATTTAATGTTCCAAACGCAATGAAATCTGGTACAGGAAATGTTAATACACATTGTAATGCATTGATATCTAATTTAGTTCAATTGTTTATATAACCTCAGGATGGCGGCTGTGCGAATTATAAAATTAAATTTTTATTTCTTGTGTCGTAATCATGCGATCGAAGTGAAAGTTTGAATAATGAACCTACGTAATAATTTTCCTTTAATGGTACATGACTCTATGACCTATACATTTAACGATCCAACATGGCGACCATCCGAAACATTTAGACGGCTCTGAATATCTACGAATCTATTAAGGCAATCAAACTGAATTTTTTAAAGATCATAGGGGCTATAAACTGAAGTTCACCTATAGGACTTTAAATAACCTGGTGATCACGAATCCAACATGGCGGCGACGCGAAATATAAATATTCACATGGACGTTTCTCGCAATTTAACCATCCGAGTGCAGTGAAACTTGGTACAGTAAATCCTTATACCAATGTTAATCCACTGGCATCTAATTTATTTCAATTGTTTCCATAACCACAAGATGGTAGCTGTGCGAAATTTTCAAATATCGTTCTTACGTCTTGTGTCCTAATCATGCGATTTAAGTTTGAATGCTACACGTACACAATAATCTTCATGTAACAGTACATAACTCTAGGACCTACATATATAAAATCCAACATGGCGACCATCCGAAATATTTATTCGGTTCTCAATATTTACGAATCTATTACAGCAATCAAACAGAAATGTTGTATGTTGATAGTGGCAGTTAGCATAAGTAGGATATATGAAAATAGGCTGTATAGTTCTTCACGGAACTACTTGTTTCAATTGTAATCTTTAGGCCTACTGTTAATCTTCCTGCCTAATCAACCCTTAAATGAATAAATAATGTGCAAATAGTAAGACATGTTCTGGATATTAATTACATCCTTCATCAGCCATTACAATTTTAGTATTGAACCCTTAATAAGCTACACATATTAATGATTCTAATTATTCATTTCATTATATTCTGATTTTACTGCCAGAATCATACAGGAAGGCCAGACTGGATTGCGAAATGTCAAGCTTATATGGAGACAGTACGTTTGAACGTGCCCAGTCCTGAAACAAAGGAGTGACGAGATCGGAATGTTTGACAGATACTTTATCAGACAAAGGTGTGTTGGGGTCCTGACTCATTTCAGACCGTAATTTCTTTGTCACCCTAGCGTTATGAGTAAGATAGTTGCTGGATGAGAGAGACGAGAGGAACTTTCAACCAATCATAGGACAGAGGCTTCTGTTCTAAACTGCGATATTGACGTCATGAACTACCAATCAGAGAGGGTCACCAATTTTAGCGCCAAGGGAGCGTCTGACGCCGGCTTGAAGTTGAAAGCGGGAAAGATTGGATTAACGAAATCTATGATCGATTCCAGAGCTCGATAGCCCCATTGTGACCTGTATAATATTTCAAACTGTTTGATACCTGTTGCATGCCAATAGTCGCATTATTATAGAAGTTAGTGATAGATTTCCCTCTCCCTCCGTCCTTTTGCTAAATTCACATAAATACTGTCGTCTGAGTGACGACGAGGATGATTCTTGTTGACACCGTGAGGTGATCACTTATTCTTTTCCATACCGTGAAGATATACTGTGTTAAATTTATCAGAGATAGGGTCATTATTGAAAACATTATAATAAAGTTGTGTGCGCACAGCTGAGTGTGAAATTTGTGTATCTGTAAGATTTTAGTAGTCTCCCACGACTACAACTATTAGGGAAAGTCTACGATTAATTTTGCACTAGACAGATGGTGAATGCAGTAGCTATTGGCAAAATTTAGATAGAAAATTACGTGTGACTATAAATAACATTTTATTTTTTTATTTTTATTCAACGTCAAGATGGAACTCCAGACTCAGAGAAAGACATCGAACCAACGTTTCTACGGCTCCATGTGGTCTGAGATGAGCTAAACACTTTGGAGAGAGAATGTCAGGCGATGTTCGATGAGACGACGCAGAGAGAGGAATGAGTACTAAAATAATTTAATTATTTGACAAACTGGTTATGGTTTTGTGGGAACATATTATTTTGTGTAAATATTTTATTTTACTTTTGTCTTCGTGTTTTATTGTAGTTGGTTTGTGGTACTGACACACTTTAGTATAATTCATGAGCAACGTGGCATGCATTCTATCTGTGTGAAGATTTTTTTTGTTGATGTCAAGTACACGGGGCAAGCGTACTCGAGTGCGTGTCGCTACCGTAAAATGCGCGGCTAAGCGACGCAAATTTGGGAACCGATATCATAACAGAAGCGAAACTGAATTAACTAGAGTAGATAATAGAATTGGTGGGAAATCTTTTTATTGTATAGATTTTTATTGTTACACAGGCTTGTGTGTTAATTGCCGTTTGTTGCATTTTTTGTTAAGTGAAGGGTCATCTGCCCAATTACTTTATTTGTTGGTGAAGTTTCTCTTTTAGTGTCGTGGTACACAAAATCTATGGATATTTGATTGGAGTGTCGGCCCGTGGTAGATTTGTGTTGTGTCTGCCCAAAATGCTTTGTTGAGTCTGCAAATATGTGTTTTATGGGATAGGAGTTTTCGGGAACCCTGATTCTGTCTGAAGCTATGTCCAGGATAAGCATTTAATCCTTGCGAGGAAAATGTTGGAATCCCCTTTTACGATGTTCTTGCAATTCTTTGAAATTGGCAGAAGTGTGTGAATTTTTGTGTCGCGATTAACAGGTGGCGTAACGGGACTGTCTAGTCTCTTGTTATAAATAGCATGACTCAAAGCTTCGACAAGGAGGGCTGGTTTTGAACACAGACGCTAATGAGTGGTAAGTGAAGGTATTTCTACCCGGCGCACTCCATCAGATAAGGAGCAAGCTGTGCTCATTAGTATTCACTGACCAGGTTTCCGTTCTTCGTAAATGTTTATCTTATATATTAAAATAAAGCCTGTTTAATGATAAAAGAATTGTAATCGGTAAATGGGTGCTGTTCGCGTTTTGATCGATCGAGTCCCAGCGTGTTAGCTTATCCATGCTTTTATTTCATGTAAATATCATCGGGTTTTAGGCATCTTATTTCTTGTTTATTTATTGTCATGTTCATTGACCTCGGGTGGTCTCGATGTTCGGTCACGTTGTTGTCATGTATGTGTTGAGCAATATGAGCCATTGGGCAAGCTTCTGTTTTGCTGGGAGTTTCCTGACTCACTGCGATCTCGATGGAGATCAATTAGTTTATAAATTTTAAATGGTTGCGTGTGTCAGTAAAATTATAATTTTTGGTATGTTATTTTACGAGTGTGTCCCATAAAGCCATAATAATGGTTTGCAGTATGGGGGTTTGCAAGCATATTGGCTGTTCCATCTGTGAGCAAATCTCCATCAAAAGTACTTATTTCTTCTCTAGCGTAGTTATACGCGTGCATACATATTAAGCAGACAAGTGGAATTTTGATCCACAATTTTTTTCTTTGGAGTGGACCTTTCTAGGCCACTCAGATCTGTGTAAATTCTTGTACAGTGGGAGTAAATTTCAGGGTGGACTTTGTTTATGTTATATTTTTTATGTTTTGTTGTTTTTATTCAGTTATTAAATGGTGGTAATTTTATTTGTTTTTCACTCATTTCTTAGTTAGTAGTTTTGCATATGGTCCTTGTATTTGTAAGCAGCCGTCTGGTATTTGAGCTCTAGTGAAAGCATACCCGGACTGAACGCTCCCCGAAGTTTGATTCTCGTATATACGACGCTGTTATATACAAGGGCACATAGGCAACGCTGGCATTACCCTACGTGGGGCATTTCACTCTTTTAGGCTTTTCTAGCGCAATTTTTGATAAACTGACACGCCACAAGTGGAGGCAGAATGTGACAGTATTTGAATCACCGAATGTGATAATTTTAAGTAACGTAGTTATGGCGAAGGTATTACCGCCAAGTGAGTGAATTATACAGTAAAATCAGGAGTTGCAAATGTAAAATACAGTACACGTTTTTATTTCTTGCATCATTTGTAAAGATAATATCGTGAGACTGGGCGCCCATATTATTGATAAAAATTAGCTTTGCATAGAAAGACAACTCCATGTATGTAATAGGAAGGCGTGTTGCCTTTCCAAGGCAATTAATACTTGAGTAATTAGTCTGTTCTTGTAGCGTTTTGTAAGGCTAGCATTTAATAACTGAATGTGTGGGTTAAGTTTTAAATTATGTAAAATGAAGGATACTCAGGGATGCTATTGGATTAATGGGATTGTGTTTATAAATTTAAACGAACTGAGTATGTGTAAATTGATATAAATGTGTGTTAATATGTATGCACGTATCGGAGAACATCGCCAATTGGCATTTTCTCTATTTTCTCAAGTGTATTGTGGTGATGGCTTCTTTAGACGAAATAAGACAGGTTGTAGAGAGCGCTGCGGCACGCTCTCAGCAGCAAATGGTGTTGTTACGGCAGGAGATGACAGCGGAATTAATAGCACAGAGTGAAACATTTAAGGCACAAATAGACAGTAGCAGGGCTGAACAATCAGCGGAATTAATAGCACAGAGTGAAACATTTAAGGCACAAATAGACAGTAGCAGGGCTGAACAATCAGCGGAATTAATAGCACAGAGTGAAACATTTAAGGCACAAATAGACAGTAGTAGGGTTGAACAGTCAGCGGTGATCAAAGCCCAAATTAATGAATCTATTGGCACACAATTAGCGCTTCAAAATGATAGTATTAATACACAATTAGCTCTACAAAATGATAATATTAGTTCTCAATTGACACAACAAAGTGAATCAATAAACTCTCAACTAGACGCGCAAAACAGTCGTAACACTGAGCAACTCGATAATGTAGTGGTTGAAATGAAAGAACATACAAGGAAACAGCTTATACTACTCGCCTTAGATGTAAGTAAGAACAATGAGAAGCAGGTTAAACAGATAAAACAACTTGAGGATCAGTTTAACGCTAAACTTAATAACTTAGACGATACAGTTCTGGCAAAATTGGCACAGATTGAATTGGCAAGCACAACTAAAAATAGCGAAATTATAACTGCACAGGACAGGTTACAAAACAGATTTAATAAAGTGGAGAAAATAACCGTAGTTATACAGGAACAGATAAAGGCGGTAGATGAAAACGTGACCGGCCTTATAAAAGACATAGACCGTCTCGAAAACCAATCAACAGATCGCTGGAAAAATGCAGAAGTAGACCGGGAGGGATTAAAAGCCACTATTGAAGAAAACAATGTACGCATGGAGGATCGCTTGGAACGGATCGAAGTGAGCCAGGACACTAATAATCTGAAGATAGAAAACGTTAGAAAGGATTGGCAAAAATTATGTAAGGACTCCAAGGAAGAAAGGTTGGCGGTAATTAAGAAGCTGGGGGAGAACCACACACGGATACAGACGTTAGAAGATGAGATAAAAGCTAAATTTAAAGAACAAGGTGACAGGCTGATAAAAGCAGAATTATTTTCTATGGAACATAATGCAGGGTCATTAGGCGAGAAAGCAAGAGATGGAGACAGAGATAGCCCGGTGGCGACTCATTCAACTGGTAGTCAGGTTGACACGGAAAGTCCACTTGCTCGGAACACGGAAGAATTTCGTAATCACATAGGGAGAAGTTCTACACCACATGACGGTAATCAGCACCCTCAACTTGTACAAATCATCCGTTCTAATGAATTCAAACCGGCTAAGTTTATGGAAAATTCTGGAGTCACACCCAAGGCATTCTTGCGGGAAGTCGAGCATTATTATAATGATAATGATATAGCTCCCGCCCGGCAACTGCGCATGATGGAAAATTTTTTAACTGGAAATGTTTTAACGTGGTACTTGAGCTTCAAATACACGTTTGAAAGCGTAGATGCATTCAAGCATGCTTTCCTTCGAAAATATTGGTCGTCTTCATATCAACAGGGGTTAAGAATGGAATTGTACTCCAGGAAGTACCAATCTACTCAGCAAACTAAGTATTCAGATTTTTTTTCATCACAGCTCCTTAAATTTAAAGATCTGGATAATCCTTTAAGTGAGGCCGAGCTAGTCATGACTATCGGACGCCAGCTTCCCGTTAACGTTCAGCAGGTATTGGTCGCAGCTAACGTTTCAGACGCGGTACACGCTGAACAGATCCTGCGCCAGATAGATGAAACCACGTCCCACTTACACAATAGAGTTGGAAGACAGGTCGAAATGGTAAATACAACCGAGGTGATTAAGCCGAGCCAGATAAACACAAGATCCCAGGCTACCAATACAAATACAAACATTTCAACACCCGTGAGAGGTCAGGATGATGTCGAGAAAAGACAGCGCCAACATTACGATAACAACCGTAATAACAACAGACAGTTCCAAGGACAGAATAGATTCCAACAACGAGGATTTCAACAATGGAGGGACAATCGGAGACAAGATGTACCATACAGGAGATGGGGAGATCGGAATGAAAATCAGAGATGGCAAGACCGCAGATTTCAGAATCGTGAGGACTCTAGAAGCTACCGAGACGACTGGAACGATAGGCATGCTCAATCGCAGAAATACTTAGAGGAAATTCATGCTAGTGAGGGGAATGAGCAAGGACGCTGGGAAAATGCTATTGACAACAGAGTAAATCCCGACATTCAGACCGAGGGGGCTGAAAGTCTACAGCGACAGCAGGATCATCAGGAGAGTACTCGACCTCAGGATAATAGAGGTCGAGGCTGTAAAAAAAAGTTTGATAAGTGAGATTGGAGACAGCCTGGGATTGCAACAGCATGTGGGAGGAGGAGATTGGATCATCGCACACATAGATGAATGGATCGCTTTACCGGAGGATTGCCTGGAGGAGACGGTGAAACCGCGGAACGACATTATTAAACAATTGCCGGTTATATACGCCAGGATTGGTGGATTAAAGGTCAGGTGCTTATTAGATACGGGGTCGCAGATTAGTCTGGTATCTGAGGCCCTAATTCGAGAGTTGGGACGGAGTCAAAAGATTGCTATGATTCCCGTGCCACAACTCAAAGTGAGAGGCGTAATTCCTGAACGCTCTGTCACTTGCAAAAATCAAGCCTACCTTGAACTTGATATTTTGGAGCACACATTTGGGCAGACCTTCATCGTAATGGCAAAGATGAGCTTTAATATTATTCTTGGAGCCAACTTCATTTGCGACTATCAAGCCGTGATAGATCTGCACAAGAATACAGTCAGTTTCAGAGAGTATGTAAATTTAAATAACGTGGGTTTGCATATGGATGAGATCACCACAGGAAGGGATGTGAGTTCATGGACACTAGAAGCGATCCAGGAAGAGACGAACGAAGAGGTACAGGAGGCCGAGGGTGACGTCATTGGCACAGCTGTTATAGAACTTGAAGAGGGCGAGTCCCAGGAACTATGGTCCCTACTGACGGAAGGAGATGATAACGAGGCTTATTTTGAAGAGATATTACAGGAGCGGCTCAGAGATGTTCAACTTGGGAGTGAGCATAAGAAACAGTTAGAAGGAATTTTAAGGAAACACAAGGCAGTTTTTGATACGATTCCAGGGAAGATACTAAATTTTCAATATTCGATGCAAGTTCAGGATTGGTCACCTTTCAGGAGTAGACTGTATCCTATTCCTGAAAAACATCGCAGCCAGGTGAAACAAATAATAGATGGCATGTTGCAGGCAGGGGTTATTAAGAAGGCACCTACACCTTACTTAAATGCAATTTTGGCAGTTTCCAAGCCAAATGGTTCAATCAGATTATGTCTGGATGCCAGAAATTTGAACCAGCGACTTATATTTCCGGAATACGACACGGCGCCGATTATCAGAGATGTCCTAAAAGGTTTTAAAAATAAAAGTATTTAGAGTTCAGTGGACCTGACAAATATTGAATTAGATGAGAAGTCACAACTACTTACGGGCTTCTTGTTTGATAACCAAACGTATTATTTTGTCCGTATGCCTTTCGGTGTGAGAACTGCTGGATGTGCGTTGATACGAGCTTTAGATCGAAATCTTACTGAGGAGGTGAAAGAGATGACCGTTCGCTACATTGATGATATCCTGCTGGCATCGGACAACGTTGACACACATATGAGAAATTTGGATAAATTGTTGGAAAATCTGAGAACAACAAATTTTAAAATCAACTTAAAGAAATCGCACTTCTTCAAAAGCGAGATTCTATATTTAGGCCACATAATAGACCAGGAGGGAGTCAGACCAAACCCTGCCAAGCTCAAGGCTATAAAGAATTTCCCGACTCCTACGAGAGTAAAACACATCCGTGCTTTCCTAGGCGTAACGGGATTCTTTAAGGAGAACTGCCCTGGCTATACAGAAACAGTAGCACCCATGCAAGAGATGTTAAAAAAAGTAATAAATGGCTTTGGAATGCTGTTTGCGAAAAGTCATTCCAAGCGACCAAACTTTTGCTGGAAAATTGTATCAAGCTCGGTTATCCGGATTTTGGCCGCAAGTTTATAATCCAGGCGGATGCCTCATTAATTGGAGTGGGAGCTATGCTGTACCAAGAGGATCCGGCCAACCTTCACAAACGCTCATATTTGGCATTTGTCAGCCGCAGACTAAGGAAACACGAGCGCAACTACACTGTAACAGAGCTGGAGCTACTAGCTATTCTCCATGCTTTCCAACAATGGAAAAAAATCATCTATGGGTACCCCATTGTTGTCAGGACGGACCATAAGGCACTGACGTTTCTGTTCAAAACGTCTATGGCTAGTGAACGTGTCACACGCTGGTCTATTTACTTACAACAATTTAATATCGAGATTGAGCACTGCCCAGGAAAAATGAATGTAATTCCGGATGCTCTTAGCAGGAACCCTGAGCCTGACAATGTTGAAGCAGCGAGTGTTCAACATATTGAATTAACACCCAAGGATCATGAATTTTTGGAGGAGCTACGAGAAATCCAGAGAGAACAGGAAGCGCAGCCATGGATGTATCTAATGATCCAATATTTTAGAAGGGAATTGCCGCCAGGAACACCCGCATTTCGTGAAGCCAGAGCTAAAGAAGGAAAGTTTCACTATTTTAACAATTTACTCCATAAATTTGTGGACGCAGAGCACTCTAAATATCGCATCTTGGTACCAGCGTCATTACAGCGAGGATTGACATGGCAAGTCCACGAAAGTCTCGGCCATATTGGAATCGACAAGTCTGAATCGACCATTGGGGAGACGTTTACTTGGCCACGCATGAGGACGACTATTTGTGAGGTTATTAAAACATGTGACCCGTGTCAGAGGACAAAGCCAAACAATTATCTGATGAAACAGTACCCCAAACCACTGCTTCCTCAGAGACCTTGTGAAATGGTGGCACTAGATTGTTTCGGTCCAATTCCTAAGGGAAGGCGAGGATGCCGACACCTATTAGTTTGTCTGGATGTTTTTTTCAAAATTTGTTGTACTTTGCCCAATCCAGAAAACTACCTCAAAACAAGTACTTAGCCGCATACGAAATGGAGTTATTCCCATCCTTGGAAAACCAGAATTCATATTATCTGATCATGGCAGCTACTTTACGAGCGCCGAATTTAAAAAAGGAATGGAGGATATGGACGTAAAGCACATTTTATCTAGCATACGCCACGCCCAGGCTAATCCCTCGGAAAGGGCAATTAAATGCGTCACTAAGTACCTGAGAATCTTCATTCCTAACGACCATCACAAGTGGGTGGACAAGATCAAGGATGTAGAGACGTGCATGAATTCTACGAAGCACGAATCGACAGGACAGATTCCTATGGTATTACACATGAATCAGCATCCAGAGAGATCATGGAGTACCATCATTAATTGCCCACAAGATCACAATATAGCTCATGATTTAAGAATTGAGCGCACCAGAGTGCATATGAGGAACCAGGCAGACAGGAGGCTGCGCCGCGTGAGAAACAAGAGATTCCATCGTGAGCTAGAATTAGACGAGCTTGTCCTCGTACGCCGACCCGCTGTATCTGATCCAGCAAAGAAGATATTCAACAAGTTCTGTGCCAAGTATGTTGGGCCGTTCAGCATAGTGAGGAATCTTGGAAATAATGCATATCGAGTCAAAGAATTAAGCACAGGAACCATGTCTGTATATAATAGTGCAAATCTAAAAATTTATCACACCAGAGAGCCTTGGGAAGTCAGAAATAACACAGCGAATTAAATACGTGATCGTCCAACATCATGCAAGTGAACGGGGGGCAAGCAGAAGCCAGCACGACATCGAGGAAGTGATTAGCGTCTTCCTGTTTACATCTTGAAGCAAGCAGAGTTGACAGGTATGTCGACAGACGAGCAACAGAGAGGGGAATAGTCTTCAAGCAACAAATAGCCCCAGGCGAAGCGCTGGGCAAGTGAGCAGCAGACTGGTATTGTCCTAATGACTGGGCGAGAATGTAAACATTGGAACGAGGAAAACACTTGTCAACTAGCAGAGGCGGACTGACTGAGAACTTTGAAGGGAGACTAATCCAGTATTCTGCACCATGTGACTTAGGGAAGAAAAATCGACTTTATCTCTAAGTTCGATTTTTCCCAACTAAGGGAGTTGTGAACCCTTAATAAGCTACACATATTAATGATTCTAATTATTCATTTCATTATATTCTGATTTTACTGCCAGAATCATACAGGAAGGCCAGACTGGATTGCGAAATGTCAAGCTTATATGGAGACAGTACGTTTGAACGTGCCCAGTCCTGAAACAAAGGAGTGACGAGATCGGAATGTTTGACAGATACTTTATCAGACAAAGGTGTGTTGGGGTCCTGACTCATTTCAGACCGTAATTTCTTTGTCACCCTAGCGTTATGAGTAAGATAGTTGCTGGATGAGAGAGACGAGAGGAACTTTCAACCAATCATAGGACAGAGGCTTCTGTTCTAAACTGCGATATTGACGTCATGAACTACCAATCAGAGAGGGTCACCAATTTTAGCGCCAAGGGAGCGTCTGACGCCGGCTTGAAGTTGAAAGCGGGAAAGATTGGATTAACGAAATCTATGATCGATTCCAGAGCTCGATAGCCCCATTGTGACCTGTATAATATTTCAAACTGTTTGATACCTGTTGCATGCCAATAGTCGCATTATTATAGAAGTTAGTGATAGATTTCCCTCTCCCTCCGTCCTTTTGCTAAATTCACATAAATACTGTCGTCTGAGTGACGACGAGGATGATTCTTGTTGACACCGTGAGGTGATCACTTATTCTTTTCCATACCGTGAAGATATACTGTGTTAAATTTATCAGAGATAGGGTCATTATTGAAAACATTATAATAAAGTTGTGTGCGCACAGCTGAGTGTGAAATTTGTGTATCTGTAAGATTTTAGTAGTCTCCCACGACTACAACTATTAGGGAAAGTCTACGATTAATTTTGCACTAGACAGATGGTGAATGCAGTAGCTATTGGCAAAATTTAGATAGAAAATTACGTGTGACTATAAATAACATTTTATTGTTTTATTTTTATTCAACGTCAAGATGGAACTCCAGACCCAGAGAAAGACATCGAACCAACGTTTCTACGGCTCCATGTGGTCTGAGATGAGCTAAACACTTTGGAGAGAGAATGTCAGGCGATGTTCGATGAGACGACGCAGAGAGAGGAATGAGTACTAAAATAATTTAATTATTTGACAAACTGGTTATGGTTTTGTGGGAACATATTATTTTGTGTAAATATTTTATTTTACTTTTGTCTTCGTGTTTTATTGTAGTTGGTTTGTGGTACTGACACACTTTAGTATAATTCATGAGCAACGTGGCATGCATTCTATCTGTGTGAAGATTTTTTTTGTTGATGTCAAGTACACGGGGCAAGCGTACTCGAGTGCGTGTCGCTACCGTAAAATGCGCGGCTAAGCGACGCAAATTTGGGAACCGATATCATAACAGAAGCGAAACTGAATTAACTAGAGTAGATAATAGAATTGGTGGGAAATCTTTTTATTGTATAGATTTTTATTGTTACACAGGCTTGTGTGTTAATTGCCGTTTGTTGCATTTTTTTTGTTAAGTGAGGGGTCATCTGCCCAATTACTTTATTTGTTGGTGAAGCTTCTCTTTTAGTGTCGTGGTACACAAAATCTATGGATATTTGATTGGAGTGTCGGCCCGTGGTAGATTTGTGTTTTGTCTGCCCAAAATGCTTTGTTGAGTCTGCAAATATGTGTTTTATGGGATAGGAGTTTTCGGGAACCCTGATTCTGTCTGAAGCTATGTCCAGGATAAGCATTTAATCCTTGCGAGGAAAATGTTGGAATCCCCTTTTACGATGTTCTTGCAATTCTTTGAAATTGGCAGAAGTGTGTGAATTTTTGTGTCGCGATTAACAGGTGGCGTAACGGGACTGTCTAGTCTCTTGTTATAAATAGCATGACTCAAAGCTTCGACAAGGAGGGCTGGTTTTGAACACAGACGCTAATGAGTGGTAAGTGAAGGTATTTCTACCCGGCGCACTCCATCAGATAAGGAGCAAGCTGTGCTCATTAGTATTCACTGACCAGGTTTCCGTTCTTCGTAAATGTTTATCTTATATATTAAAATAAAGCCTGTTTAATGATAAAAGAATTGTAATCGGTAAATGGGTGCTGTTCGCGTTTTGATCGATCGAGTCCCAGCGTGTTAGCTTATCCATGCTTTTATTTCATGTAAATATCATCGGGTTTTAGGCATCTTATTTCTTGTTTATTTATTGTCATGTTCATTGACCTCGGGTGGTCTCGATGTTCGGTCACGTTGTTGTCATGTATGTGTTGAGCAATATGAGCCATTGGGCAAGCTTCTGTTTTGCTGGGAGTTTCCTGACTCACTGCGATCTCGATGGAGATCAATTAGTTTATAAATTTTAAATGGTTGCGTGTGTCAGTAAAATTATAATTTTTGGTATGTTATTTTACGAGTGTGTCCCATAAAGCCATAATAATGGTTTGCAGTATGGGGGTTTGCAAGCATATTGGCTGTTCCATCTGTGAGCAAATCTCCATCAAAAGTACTTATTTCTTCTCTAGCGTAGTTATACGCGTGCATACATATTAAGCAGACAAGTGGAATTTTGATCCACAATTTTTTTCTTTGGAGTGGACCTTTCTAGGCCACTCAGATCTGTGTAAATTCTTGTACAGTGGGAGTAAATTTCAGGGTGGACTTTGTTTATGTTATATTTTTTATGTTTTGTTGTTTATATTCAGTTATTAAATGGTGGTAATTTTATTTGTTTTTCACTCATTTCTTAGTTAGTAGTTTTGCATATGGTCCTTGTATTTGTAAGCAGCCGTCTGGTATTTGAGCTCTAGTGAAAGCATACCGGGACTGAACGCTCCCCGAAGTTTGATTCTCGTATATACGACGCTGTTATATACAAGGGCACAGTATGTCATTATAAAGACACACCACTCAGTCCTTCACACATCCTTAAAAAGAAAGGAGACAACTTTTCCTAGCATCACTTCACAATCCATACGATTCCTGACCCCCACATAAATATGAATAATCAAGGGTAGAAATTAAAATTGATGCACAGTCTGAAATTTATATCGTACCACTTACTATGACAAGTGTAGCAAGCACAATGCCTATGTAACATTGACATAGAGGTACCGATACTGGATACTTGTGATAAACATTTATACCAAATTCTACACCTTTAGCTTGTATCACATGAACACTTGGCCATGTTTACAGCTAGTATTAAACAGATTATTTCTGCAATGATGAGAATCCAGTCCTTGCCCAACAATAGAATAGGATGTGAGGTGCAGCTTGACATTATCTGAGGAATTTCCGACATCCCTGAACAGGTTTGAACAATGTGGCTTAATGTAAACATTGAAATCTGTTGCTATGACTTAAGATAACCGTACATTTTAAAACCATTGAGCTTTAAAATGGTATATGAAACTCAAATTTATGAAAATATTTGGATAGGCAGTAGGCTATTTTCATGTAGATTATAGCCTATATTTATGACCAATACATTACATTTTCAAGATACCACCTAGTGGTGCAGCAGATAGCTTTCTTGGCTGTCACCCCCATAGGTCTGGGTTTGACTCCCGGCTTTGCCAAGAAATTTTGATTCTGGTCTGAGGGCTGTAATGGGGAACAGTCAGCCTCGTGAGGCAAAACTGAGAAGAGGAGGGTTCGATTCCCACCTCGGCCATCCTGGAAGTGGTTTCCCTACTCAAGGCAAATGCTGGTATGGTTGTTAACTTAAGGACACAGCCACCTCCTTCCCAATCCTATCCCCTATTTACAAATACACACACTAGTACAGCCACCACAGTAACACAGGTTATCACACAATATGCCCACCCAATTTCTCAATTCCCGAGTGATAGTGTAAGGCTTGTTGACACCCAGAGTTTGGTGTTACATCTCCTCACTTACGCAAGACCGGGTGAGTTAGCCGTGGTCGTTACGGCATGACTACTGTCAGTCGCTCACATCCGGGAGGCGAGGAGGTTCGAATCCCCCCGCCGGCAACCTTGAAGATGGTCTTCTGTGGTTTCCCATCTTCCTTCCAGGCAAATGACGGGGTTGGTCCCTAACTATAGGCCACAGCCGCTACCTTCCAACTCCTCGACCTTCCATTCCAACTTTCCTTCCCTATGGTACTTGTAGCTCACCCATTGGGTGTCCGTCTCTAAGCAGCTACAAAACTGGCGAGCCGAACATCTCCTCGGACACTCCCGGCACTAATAGCCATACGCTAAAAGAAAACTTACGCAAGGCTCCACTCTTGTATGATTATTATGTATTCATTTTCAAATAACATAGACCTATACGGTACTGCTTTAGTGGCACCATGTTCTGCATGTGTCATAGTGAAGAAAAATCATCCCTAGGATCGTTGCTGAAAGCATAGAAGTATCCAGGAATATGATTAATGTGTATCAAATATACAGTTGTTGTTGCTTATTTTAAGGGCTGAGACATCGTGGTCATATATCCCCGTGTATTTGGGCATGTGTGGAATGAAGGCAGGTATCACTTGAGAAGAAATTGGGTGGGCTTATCATTTACATGGGTGGGCAAACTTTTAGTGGTCTCACAGAATTAAATAAAATTAAGAGCATTGTGATATGTCTATGAGGTAAGAACATCAAGGTTAACAGCCCTGTTTTTTAAGTCACACAGCCTTAATGCCATGCCGAGCCTAGTGAGGGGGTTGCTAACCTCAATAGTTTGTCTCTGAAAGCAACACTATTTACAATTCTGAGGGACTGGAGTACCTTCAGTCATTTTCAACAATCATGGGATTGTAGCTTTGGGTGCACGACAATCCAAACTTCTTCAGCACCAAGTCCCATAGGTGAGGGAGCAAATGTTAAATCTGTATTGCATTGTAGCTTGTACTTAATTCACTGTAAAGGGCTGCAGCTCAACAAATTACATTTAATAAAACACATCAACTAACTTCAGTCAGGAAACCATTTGCCTCCTAGGCTAAGTGGGGTTAGAAAACGGACACTTTAAAGGAGACAATAGCTTCTCTAGGGTGGAGATTTAATGTTTGTTGGGCATTATTACCTAATCTCAGCCTAGCACTGCCCTCCTTGTGGTTCCAAACACTTCCTTTGAGAAATAAAGGCTACATACCCTATATATTGACGTATAGATTTGCCACGTATGCCAGTAAATCCTCCTGATTACAGGCCTTTATCCAGTAATTATATCTGGATTAGGAATGAGGAATTTGTGAATTAATGGATATACGTTTGAACCGACAGTAGTGGCTACGCTGGCTAAAGCGCAGCATTAGGCCATGGGGCCAAGCTCTCTGCTGACTCGGTAGACGCGTGGGTTCGAGCCCCACCGTCGGTCGTCCTTGAAATGGTTTTCCGTGGTTTCCCATTTTCAACACCAGGCAAATGCTGGGACGGTACCTTCTTACAGGCCACGGCCGCTTCCTTCCACATCTTTGCCCAGTTTCATTTACCATCATTCATTTCATCTCTCATTAACTCCTCTCATGAGGTTGGCGTCAGGAAGGGCATCCGGCCGTAAAAATCATCGCCACAAAGACTTCCATCGCATCTCATCCCCGACCCCGTAGGAAAAACGGGAATAATAAGGGGTAGACATACAATGGATACACTTTTGAGGGACTGACATCTCATAGGTATTAAAACCAGAATTATTCGGTGAAACGTGTGATATTTGTATTTACCGCTCCAATGCACGAGGAAACCGGAATGCTGTTATGTCCAGTGTGACAAGAACTGCGCAAAAAAATACCGCACAGATGTTGGTTTCCCACATTTCTGCCATTGGTTAAATTGCAAAATTATATTTCTGAGTTGATTTTAATAATTACAAGCAATGTTTTCTTCAGACAAAATCGACAGGCCGCACACAATGAATACGGGTAGACTGCTCTCTCGCGGATACATGGTGAACCGTCGCGTCGCCGCCATGCGTGCGTGCAGTTCTTCCGGTGACGGCCGTTTCAAAACCATGACGAAAAAATTACATGGTAAAGGCCTGATGTGTCCATACTGTATTGATACCTATACTGTGCTTGCGGAGGTCTCGTTGATCCAAACAACGTGTGATAGCTTAATGAATATTTCAGTAAATGTTCCTCTAAACACCCTCTAGTCAGCTGTAAAGTATGGCATGCCTGCGACCAAACGTTTATGGAGAGGTGTGGAATTCATGTAATAGGCATGTGCCCTTAAACTTTTGGTAGGACCTGTAGGTTGCAACGTTCGTCACCAGGAGCCGGATGCGGAGGTATCTAGTAGCCAAACTCGCAGCTAGGTGTTCGTTGACAGTAGCATTTGGTAGCAAAAGTAGGAACTACTTGAAATTGATCGTCTGCAGTCCTTACCTGACTAACAGATAACACACACTAATATAGTCATCACAATTAACACCGGTCATCAGACAAATTCTACACACACACAAAGTACACGGGGCTACATGACCACGTAGTCGCAGTCCCTAAACTGAGGAACCAACCAACATTTTGTCCCCTCCAGGAACTCACATCTAGTGGGACGTGGGTTGACGACCACGGGACCCCAGCTGAGCCCGGCATTGCTTCCAATTACTTGTGCCGGGCTCCTCTCCGTCTTCTTTCATGTCGACCTCTCTTGGTCACATCTTGTTCTCTTCCGACCCCGACAGTATTAGGGTATCCGAGGCCTAGGGAGTCCCTTGTCTTATCTTTCCTGATTCCCTTCTTCTGCGAGGGGTCAGCCTTCATTTTCCTTTCATGTTATCTCCTGCCTTCTGCTCAAGGCCCTCAAGGAGGCAGGGTGTATGTAGCCCCACCACTTCTGGTGCACCCAGGATATTGCTACACCCTCAGGGGCTCACGGCTGGTGAGTTTGGGAGTTGGCGATCCCGAAGGATTCCTGAGCTGGGTCCGTCTTTCCCCCTCTTTCCACTGACTTTGGGGGAGGGTTCTCTCCTCTTTGCCTTACCTATCTGTCTTTCATGGCTATCCTTTCTTCCAAATCCCTCAATCCTCATTCTTCGAGGGTTGAGGGCATTTCTTTTCTTCCTGTCCTTTATTTGCCTTATCCTGTATTTGTTTACCATTTCTCCTTCTAGTATGTAAGTCTGTAGTTAGTATTAGTTATAGTTTTCATTCTCATCTCATCTTTCACTATCACCCAAACCATTAGGGGCCGATAACCGAGATGTTAGGCCCCATTAAACAACAATTATCATCATTATTATCAACGCTTGACACGGTGAGTGAGTGGTTAACGTGACGGTCTACTAATCCCAAGCTTGCAGGGTCACTCCTGGCCGTGGTAAGTGATTTTTGAAAGGCGGCAAGAATTATGACACCTTGTCATACCATGTTGGCATGTCAAATAACCCATTTCAATTCAGTAGGCCGTGTTCATAATGGCAAAATTAATCTTGGGAGTTTCCGCCAATACAAAAAAGTTCCTCATTTCTCTACTAGAAAGCGCTATAGTGTTCAAGGAGCTTAGATATCTAACCTCCTTGACTTTCATAGTGCCTCAAGAAACAACGAAATTCGACATGCAAGCTACCCTTTGGGTGTCAAATAACAAAGCTTGCACCCAGCACCCGAGGCCATACGATAAAAAAAACAAGAAGTTCCGTGACGAACTAATGAGCCTACTTTTCTTAAAATTTAAGATTCATGCCAATGATTAATCTATATGGATCTATCTACAATAATGACTAAATTAAGTTGGTAATATCGACATTTCTAATTAGTTCGAAATACTGTATACCTGGCATAATGTAGCCTAATAAAGCACTAATGTTGGCAGGCCTGGTGACTGAATACATTCTTAGATCCATTTCTTAGGGTACAGAATACAAAATTTGGTTGAAGTCCAATAGATAGCATGGACGTTACATGCAGTTAAACATTGGATCTAACAGCGCGCGTAAAATCATGTTGGCAACAATGCCATGCATGTATTGGTCAGAAATAATCTGAAATAATATGATCTATTGTTGTGCCAATTTTGAATGAAATCCATTAGTTAGTATAGAAGTTACATGTATTTAAAGTTGGACGTCTCAGCAGGCTTAGAATCATGTTGGTAGCACTGACGTATATAAGTTACTCCAAATTGAAATAGAATGTCAGGTACTATACGTGTGCATAGTTTAAAACTGTCGGCTTGCATACTTTCTGATATATGGGTATTTGGATTAAAACAAATTGAGAGCATTTATTAACAGTCGGCAGCCCTGGTGGCTCTTAAGAATACGCTCAGTCATATCTGTTTATGTACACATAGCACATACGAAATTTGGTTGAAATCCAATTGATAGTGTAGAAGTTATATGCATTTAAAATTTGGACTTATCAGCAGGCTTATAATCATTTTGGCAACACTGCCATGTATGGCCTCCTAGAAATTAAACTGCAATACGTGTGCCAATTTTGAAATAGCTCCCATTCATACCTTCAAAGATATCCGACATGGAGCTCAAATTTCAATTGCGATTTTTCAGCAGTTGATTGCACTGACATAATTTTCAAATATGGCCGTGAGATATTCAGGTATAGGTCTTTACTCCTACTAAATTTTGTTTCGATTGCTGCAGCCGTTTAGGAGTTGATAGGGACACACGCACACATCCAGCCAGACAGACAGAAGGACAGACAGATTGACAGACAGACAGACAGATGGACAGACAGACAGACAGACAGACAGACAGACACACATTTGCCCGATCTCATAAATCTACTTTTTCCTCATTTTGCAAAATGTGAAAAGTAGGCTAAAAATATATAAAAAACTATATGTTAGGCCCCTTAAAACAACAATCATCTTCATAATTTTTAGCCTACTTTTCACATTTTGCAAAAATGAGGAAAAAGTAAACTTATGAAATTGATCCGGGAAAATGTGTGTCTGTCTCTCTGTCTGTCCTTCTGTCTGTCTGTCTGTCTGGCTGTGTGTGTGTGTCCCCCTATCAACTCCTAAACGGCTGCAGCAATCAAAACCAAATTTAGTATGAATAAAGATGTGTACCGGAATATCTCACGTCCATATTTGAAAATGATGTCAATGCTACCAACTGCCGAAAAAACGCACTAGAAATTTGAGCTCCATGTTGGATATCTTGCAAAGTATGCTTGGGAGCTATTCTAAAATTGGCACACATGTAGATAATACTATTTCAGTTAAATTTCCAGGAGGCCAACCATGACAGTGTTGCCAAAATAAGTTTAAGCCTTCTGATAGGGCAATGTTTAAATGCATATAACTTCTACACCATCAATTGGATTTCAACCAAATTTTGTATGTAATATCTGTACATAAACAGATATGACTGAGCATATTCTTAAGAACCACCAGGGCTGCCAACTGTTAATAATTGATCTCTCTATTTTTTAAAATCAAAATACCAATATATCAGAAAGTATGCAAGCCAACAACTTTAAACTATGCACACGTAGGCTATATTCTGACATTTTAGATTAATTTGGAGTAACTTATATACGTCAGTTCTACCAACATGATTCTAAGCCTGCTGATAGTACCAATTTCTAAATACATGTAACTTCTATACTATCAGTTGGATTTGAACCAAATTTCGTATGTGCTATGTGTACCATAACAGATATGACTATAAGTATTGTTAAGAGAAATCAGGGCTGCCAACTCTTAATAAATGCTGTCTATATTTTTTTTACCCTAATATCAATATATCAGAAAGTATGCAAGCCAACAGCTCTATACTTTGCACACGTATAGCACCTGACATTCTAGATTAATTTGGAGTAATTAATACAAGGCAGTGCTGCCAACATGATTCTCTGCCTGCTGATATGTCCTATTTTAAAATACATGTAACTTCTATACTAACAAATGGATTTCATCCAAAATTGGCACAACAAGATATCATAATATTTCAGATTATTTCTGACCAGCACACGCATGGTATTGTTGGCAACATGCTTTTACGCGTGCTGATAGATCCAGTGTCAAACTGCATGTAACGTCCATTGAACTTCAACCAAATTTTGTATTCTGTACCTTAAGAGATGGAACTAAGAATATATTCAGTCACCAGGGCTGCCAACTGTAGTGCTCTATTAGGCTACATTATACCAGATATACTTTGAACTAATTAGATATTTCGATATTATCAACTTAATTTCGTCATTATTCTAGATAGGTTCATATACTGTAGAATAATCATTGTCATGAAAGGTAGGCTGTATAGTTCTTCACGGAACGTCTTGTTATTAACCTTTTGTTTCTCTCTCATGGTCCATTTCTTGGTAAAGAAAGTGGCTATTTTCTTACTCTGCATATTGTGTAGCTAAAACTAGGTCATGGTGGAGATTGAGGAATGAAATGATAGGTACCACGTCATTAGGAGGAGCTAACATATGCTGGAGGTAGGCTCCAGGCAGCAGATGGTGGCGAACGCACTCACGCACTCATGAATGAGGTTGGTCAAAGCGGTTCTTGTAGTACTGAACTGAACCCTCTCTACTCACATCCCGACCTGCCCCACAGCCAACAATCTTGACTCAGCCAAGGTCTTCCAGGTACCACATGGAGCCGGCCATCTTCTGATACAGTCCGCCTCACATTAAATAATTCGTGGTGGCTGAATCGAGACTACCACGAACTATAAAACATTCCCTTTAGACTAGGAACTTAATGTTGAAATCATGATGATGATGATAATTGGTGTTTTAAGGGGCCTAACATCTAGGTTATCGGTCCCTAATGGTTTGGGTGATAGTGAAAGATGAGATGAGAATGAAAACTATAACTAATACTAACTACAGACTTACATACTAGAAGGAGAAATGGTAAACAAATACAGGATAAGGCAAATAAAGGACAGGAAGAAACGAAATGCCCTCAGTCCTCGAAGAATGAGGATTGAGGGACTTGGAAGGAAGGAGAGCCATGAAAGGCAGATAGGAAAGGGAAAGAGGAGAGTGCCCGCTCCAAGGTCAGAGGAAAAAGGGGTCAAAACGGACCCAGCACGGGAATCCCTCGGGATCGCCAACTCCCGAACTCACCAGCCGTGAGCCCTTGAGGGTGTAACACTATCCAGAGTGCACCAGAAGTGGTGGGGCTACATACACCCTGCCTCCGTGAGGGCCTTGTGTTAAAGGCAGGAGATAACATGAATAGAAAAAGAAGGCTGACCCCTCGAAGGATGAGGGTATCAGGAAAGGGGAGACAAGGGCCAATTAAGGCAGGAAAGTGAAAGACTCCCTAGGCCTCGGATAGCCTAATACCGTCGGGGTCGGAAGAGAACAAGAGTTGACCAAGAGAGGTCGACAGGAAAGAAGACAGAGAGGCACCCGGCACAAGTAAGTGGAAGCAATGCCTAACTCAGCTGGGGTCTCGTGGTCGCCAACCCACGTCCCACTAGATGTGAGCCCTTGGGGGGTTGAAATCATGACTTGGGAATGAAGAGTTTAGGAGAACAAAAAAGAAAAGATGTAATAAATTTAACAAAAATTTTATTTCTTCTATAAAATTACAAATCTTTCAATCACATCTATATTAATGTAATTTAGCCTCTGGTTCTATAGTCTCTTTAGAATCTCTACAACCATCGGACTGATATTTCTCCAAGGTTGAGTTGCTGATATAAAGGAAAGTCCTCGAGACAGACGTTTGAGATCGAAACAACATTTATGTAGGCATACCTTGGAATCGTAGGGACTTGCAGACTTGCAGCCGCACCTCAAACATAAGCGATATCAGACACCTAAAAACAATGTCAGTAAAATCAGCCCTTGAACATTTCAGAGTTAAAATGCTACCAACAATCACATATGTGCTACAGGTCATATGAATGTCCAAGTTCACGTTCATGTTCATGTTCATCTCATCTTTATGCTAATGTTCATGTTCATACTCATGATCATGATCATGTTTCTATTTTTATGTTGTTGTTTATGTTTATGCACATGTTTGTGTTCATGTTTATGTTGTTGTTTATGTTGTTGTTGTTTATGTATTTGTTTATGTTATGTTTATGTTCATGTTGTTGTTGTTTATGTTTATGTTTATGTTTATGTTTATGTTTATGTTTATGTTTACGTTTACGTTTACGTTTACGTTTATGTTTATGTTTATGTTTATGCTCATGTTCATGTTCATGTTCAAGTTGTTGTTGTTTATGTTTATGTTCATGTTTATGTTTATGTTGTTGTTTATGTTGTTGTTGTTTATGTTTTTGTTTATGTTTATGTTCATGTTGTTGTTTATGTTTATGTTTATGTTTATGTTTATGCTCATGTTTATGTTTATGTTTATGTTTATGTTTATGTTCATGTTCATGTTCATGTTCATGTTCATGTTCATGTTGTTGTTGTTTATGTTTATGTTTATGTTTATGTTTAAGTTCATGTTCATGTTGTTGTTGTTTATGTTGTTGTTTATGTTCATGTTTATGTTCATGTTTATGTTTATGTTCATGTTCATGTTAATGTTGTTGTTGTTTATGTTTATGTTTATGTTTATGTTTATGTTGTTGTTTATGTTTATGTTCATGTTCATGTTCATGTTCATGTTCATGTTCATGTTGTTGTTGTTTATGTTTATGTTGTTGTTTATGTTCATGTTGTTGTTGTTTATTATTTTGTTTATGTTTATGTTTATGTTTATGTTTATGTTCATGTTGTTGTTTATGTTTTTGTTTATGTTTATGTTTATGTTTATGTTTATGTTTATGTTTATGTTCATGTTCATGTTCATGTTTATGTTTATGTTTATGTTTATGTTTATGTTTATGTTTATGTTTATGTTTATGTTTATGTTTATGTTTATGTTGTTTATGATTTTGTTTATGTTTATGTTGTTGTTTATGTTTATGTTTTCGTTTATGTTTATGTTTATGTTGTTGTTTATGTTCATGTTCATGTTGTTGTTGTTTATGTTTATGTTTATATTGTTGTTTATGCTCATGTTTATGTTTATTCTCATGTTTATGTTTATGTTTATTCTCATGTTTTTGTTTATGTTTATGTTTATGTTTATGTTTATGTTCATGTTGATGTTTATGTTTATGTTCACGTTCATGTTGTTGTTGTTTATGTTTATGTTGTTGTTTATGTTGTTGTTTATGTTCATGTTCATGTTCATGTTGTTGTTATTTATGTTTATGTTGTTGTTTATGCTCATGTTTATGCTCATGTTTACGTTTATTCTCATGTTTATGTTTATGTTGTTGTTTATGTTTATGTTTATGTTGTTGTTTATGCTCATGTTTATGTTTATTCTCATGTTTATGTTGTTGTTGTTTATGCTCATGTTTATGCTCATGTTTTTGTTTATGTTGTTGTTTATGTTTTATGTTTATGCTCGTGTTTATATCTTTGTCTTTTTTGTTGTTTTTATTTATATCAATGATTAACTGTTTGATTTTCTTTGTGTTTTTGTAGTATTTTATTCATTTTCTGAACTCAAATAATCATTTTGTTTCCATAGATAAAATGTATGTTTCTTTCCGTTCAAATATTTCATTGATAACAGTTTTATAAGACCTGTTCTTATTTATAGTATGGATGAGTTGCATCATAAAATGTTGTGTCTACGAGCGTTATGACGAGATTTTACGAGTTCTTCTGTGGAATCTATTACGTTAATTAAAGAGTCAAAAGCTTATAGTCTCACCTAACATCACATTTTGTACTAAAATATTAACAATGTTACTCACTGAATATTATATTCATCTCATGAGCACAAAATCCAACAATATATACGTACATTTGCTTGTACGGTAATTCCACTAGCTCCCTAGAAGTAACACATCCATACGTGCAGGGTGACCAATCGCCAGAGGCGGCCATTGGAGGATTAAATTAACATGGGAAAAATAGAGAGAGAGAGAGAGAGAGAGAGAGAGGGAGGGAGAGGGACAAAGGGATTACCAACCTTTGTTTGTCGCTCTTGACTCTATAAAAAATTACATCTCTACGAGAAAAATCCTTTATGAAAAAGGCACACTTTTAATCACACGAGCTAATGGATTGCTACTGTACTCTGTGACCAACCATTCAAATTGAATCGACCAGCACTTCGATACAAAACAGGAAGAGCTAGGTATCATTTTCATTTCGTAATTAATACTAACACAAAGCTTTGTAGTAAGGATATCGAGAGAATCATCATAACTGTGACATTTATATATCGCAGTATTCATGAAAAACGGTTTTGCTATAACAATGCTTGACCTGAAGAAGAATATACTGTATTTATTTACAATATAGCTGCTTGGTTTCCCCCAAGATGCCTTAAGGCACAGCATACCCCTCAATCTTTGTTAGTACAAATCATTAATAAACATTCTTTTTTTTTACAATTTAATATCCAGTGGTATTTTCTGATGATAATGTCAGGTGTTGGCACTCATGTAAATATGGTGCTGCAATATGGCCACAGAGTCAGCAATGATACCCTCAGCAAGAGTGATCAGGTGAGCCAAGCTTCTGGAACGGTTCCACAACTTCACGATAGATAGTGCCCTGGCACCAAATATCATACCCCGTAGGCTACACTGAAGGTGTGATTCCAGTACCTATCTCCGTATTATTCCCAAGGAGTAATAAGGAGAGGCCCTATCGGCAAGGAAGTGAAGCCAGAAGTTACTCCTTCACATATGCTCAAAACATTGCGGTAGTCCCATAAGGAAAGCATTTATAATGGTGTGACGTACGTACTTAAAAGTGGTGATATTTCGCGTATGGGACGAAATGTCGACGTGTGGGGCATATGCTTGCACAAACAGAACTCCCACCTGCCAAAGAAATGTCATTTCACAAGTAAATGCACTTTATTTGCCATTTATTGTGTTAAGTTTTCATCCTTAGGGTAGCCACCTTACGGTACCATTCTAGTATCATTCGTTTAATGTTCAAATATTGGCATGTGTGTCCAACAATATAAGTATTCTGATTGCTAGGAATTAATTACGGATATTTTCCTTCTTTTCTTACTGGAAATAGTTTCTTATTGTCAATTAATGAACGGTATTACTGTACCGGTAATCTAATTACCCAATCTATTTTTTAACGTGGCTTGAGCTCTAGATTTATTGCTCGTGGGTGTTAGAAGATTGATATGTCATTATTTGCATATTTTAGCGTGTTAATCTCCAACCTCAGCCTAGACCTTGTTTAGTTTGTTACCGCAACTGAACTGGCCTATTTCTTTAAAAACATCGTGCAATAAAAACAATAACGCTACCACTCAATTAGTTCACATGCCTTAATATTTTAAATTTATTTAATGCACATTCGTGAATATACCTGCTGGTATCGCGGTGATTATTCGCCTGGTATTGTGACTAGCGTACACTTCACGCTAGCCAGCAAAGATCAAGAAATATTCCTTGATTTTCATCGTCATATAGGCCTACCTTACAACTTCGTACTATACCTGCACACGAATCTTTTGCTAGTAATCGTACTTAAATCCCACTAATGAATAAGTCTACGGTCGTAGGCTCCAATTACCGCACAAGCCGGGCAAGTATGGGGGCCGTGGTCAGTGCTTCAACTCTCCGCTGCTATAGCGCTGGCTATTATTACTCCTTAATTTTTCCCGAAAGTACGGAACGCAATCTTCATAGACAGCCATTTTCTCCTGGTCAACTTCTTTAGCTTGGTCTGGTGCATTCTTCTCAAACCGAATGGTTGGATCAAGAATATAGGCTTCTTTAGATGTTTCCTAAAATGCAACTATGTCAGCAAAACGGCTCCTCCCTCGAGAGTCGAGTGCATGTACTTCCTCGTAGCATTCAAATCCCTTATTGCTAGGAATTAATTACGGATATTTTCCTTCTTTTCTTACTGGAAATAGTTTCTTATTGTCAATTAATGAACGGTATTACTGTACCGGTAATCTAATTACCCAATCTATGTTAATGATTGAATAAATATCTACCATTTCTCAATTAAAATGCCGCGCCGAAACTGAATGTTATTTCTCGTCTTGTCATGTTCCTTTGTGACAGAAGTACTTTGACAAATACTATTTTACTAGGAGAAATATTCTGGAACTGACCCATACTTATTTTCATCAATAACCGGGTGAGTTAGCCGTGGTCGTTACGGCATGACTGATGGCAGTCGCTCACATCCGGGAGGCGAGGAGGTTCGAATCCCCCACCGGGAACCTTGAAGATGGTCTTCTGTGGTTTCCCATCTTCCTTCCTGGCAAATGCCGGGGTTGATCCCTAACTATAGGCCACAGCCGCTACCTTCCAACTCCTCGTCCTTACATTCCAACTTTCCTTCCCAACGGTACTTGTAGCTCACCCGTTGGGTGTCCGTCTCGAAGCAGCTACAAAACTGGCAAGCCGAACATGTTCTCGGACACTCCCGGCACTAAAAAGCCAAAAAAAAATCATCAATAAAATGAGCGTTGTTCTATTTAAGGATACCTTAGACCAGTGTTTCCCAAACGTTTTTGTGTGTGTACCACTTTAAGAGATGAGAATCTCTCGCGTACCACCTAATGGTTGAGAGATATAGTAACTATAACCCCCACCACCACTACGTAGTAGACCAAAACATGGATTGTAAATTGTGTTTGTTAGAGTTAGACTGTTACAGTTCAAGTTCAAATAATAAAAATAGTGTCCAGTTGTTATTTATTACAATAAGCATTCAATTCAAACATTCAGAAATGCCAACTGTACAAATAATATTAATAAAGAACTCTTAATAATTAAACATAAAAACCAAAGTTCAACTAACAACTTCAATGTGAAAGGTGAGCTTGAAGATTATAAGCCAACTTAGTAATATCTGGTTTAAGATTACTGAGTCTCAAACGAAGATCGTTTTCCATTGCACAGTGGGTCCAAATCGAAATCTAGGAGGACAAAATTTTTTTTTTTTCATAATTAAAAATATTTTTTTTTTTAGTTCTACAGCATTCTCATATAATTGCCGCTCTCTATTCTGGGATATAAACGCATTTTAGTGTAAATCTGTCACCACTGTTCGAGCAGTCTGAATTGGAGGGTGAATGTAAGTGGCTGTGGTTTGGTTGTCTTTGTGGTTAGTGTGATGCTTTAAGATTGAACATGCAGCTGAAGGTATGATCTTTGTAACGTGTTTCAGTTATTAATGGGCGTAATTGTTACGTAATTTTAGCTATATTTGCATTATATAATATTTAACTATTATTTTTTAAATTATATTTTCACTTAGATTTTTAGTATATCGCGTCACTCTGCGTCACTTACAACTTAATGTTAAAATGCAGATAAAGTCTTGTAGTTTCCGTCCGTTATAAGATTTTTTCATCTTTTTGCAACTTACTTAGTTATTTTACGGTTTAAAAGATGCCACGCAACCAGTTCTCACACGTTTACTACTGTTTGAAGCACTGGTTTCGACGATTAGGTCAAAAGTGGAACTTTGTGACTTTGTTAAAAGTAAATTAGGGGTAGAAAATTGTTCTGAAGAGATAACTGAATGCTCTATCCAACTCCTAGTCATAGACAATTTCTTTCATGTGTAGACCTAGCTTAAAAATGGTCTTAACTGATGTTTATTATGAAGTAAACAAATTATCTACGATGCTTTCACTCTAAATTCACGATTAAAACGTAGAAATAATTTTGTCCCCCTAGATTTAGATTTTGGCCCACTGTGCATTGTAAGGAGCCTATTCCGGTATTTATTCTTGAGATAAACAAGTGAAGAGATTGCAGTCTCACACAAGTACGAACTAGTGTACGGCAGTAAAAATCTAAACGCTTCTCAACCCAAAGGTTCACACGAGTCATTTTTGAAAATGTTTGCCTTAGTTCTGAATCACAATTCAATTCATAAAACTGCTCCTTGTCTTTGGCCTTTAAGTCTTCCGGCAACATTCCCTCAGTTTTTATATTTTAACATTTTATATTGATATATTTTTCGTAAGTCGCCTCCGTAGCGTAGCGGTCAGCATGGTTAGCTGCCGCCCCGGAGGTCCTGGGTTCGATTCCCGGCTCTGACACGAAATTTGAAAAGTGGTACGAGGACTGGAACGGGGTCTACTCAGCCTCGGGTGGCCCAAATGAGTAGAGTGGGTTCGATTCCCCCTCAGCCATCCTCGAAGTGGTTTTCCGTGGTTTCCCACTTCGTCTTCGGGCAAATGCCGGGATGGTACCTACTGTAAGACCACGGTCGCCTCCTTACCTCTTCCTCGCCTATCCATCCCAATCTTCCATCCCTTCCCATCCCTCATGAGGCCCCTGTTCGCTTTGCAGGTGAGGCCGCCTGGGCGAAGTGCTGATCACACCTCCCCAGTTGTATCCATCCCAACCAGATGTTCCAAGCACCAGGACACTGCCCATAGAGGCGGTAATGGTGAGTTCCCTCGCTGAGTCCGTGGGAACCACCAACCTAGAGGGTAAATTGACTAAATAAAAAAAAAACAATTTTCGTAACGTATCTAATATTTTTTGTAACATCACCGCGTACCACTGCAGCAGTACGAGCGTACCACCAGTGGTACTGTACCCGATCTCAGGATAGTAGGCTGTCAGATATCCGCCCCCTCAATCGGATTGCCAATAATCAATCGCACCGGCACAGCTACATCAATGAAAATGGCACTGACAGATACTATCGAGATTAGAGCACAATAGTTAACAAGAAATTATTGTGGAACACACCAAAATATACGGGGGTTCATACTTACCTTTACTTACCTCTTAAATTTATCTCGGGGACTGGGTTGTCAACTGGATCACTTAAAGTATGCCCTCACAATAACCTCCACCATGATATTTAAAATGAACCAGGACGAAGACGAGAAACTTTAAACTGCACAATAATTTATTTCACATAAAGAATGATTTTAACAAAAATAAACAACAAAATCCACATGGCAATCAGAAGCCATCGTCCATATAATCATGTCCTCCTGTAGGACTTGTATACTCTACATACAATGTTTCAGCTTTCTCAAGCTCAAAGTAACGTAAAAATAATAATGCAGTTGGAATGGAAACGGGATTTGGGACGAGACACATATATCAATTGTTTTGCGTGTTTATATACTTCACATTTTATTTATAGCCACAAGGCTATTATGGAAACGTCCTTGGCCTCTATAATACAGTTGTCCGGGCCAGCTGCACTGCACCTGCATCGTCAAAGCGGACTCACCCCGTTCGTTCAACCCTAGCATAAGCGAGTTACCTCAGAGCTTGGCTCTCCTTTTCAAAACACGTAAATGTTCACATCTCAACTGAAATATTATCACGCAAATGTTTTAAATGCTCCATTCAAACACCAGTGGATTACTCCAACAATCCCAAATCATGTTTAATTGTTCAAACCACTTGTTTAATTAGCGTTGTTTAGAGTATAAAAACTAAACTCTTAATGTTAATAACAAAAGTTCATTAATTATTTATAACAATAATAAATTGTTTATAACAATGTCAAACGACAATTGGAATACTTATACACGCCTCTATTAATTACTATCATTTCAAATTATTATCAAAGATATTTACAAAATTATTTACAATATTATATTGTTTACATTATTTATAAAAGAAATACATTAAACCACACATTTATCCGGTTGATAATTACTCAAATCGTGGTGATATAATCGACCAATGAAGGTTAGTTATATTTAACTGTCAAATTCAGGTTTAATAAGGTTTAATAATAATTATTAATATTTGTGGCGGTAACCTCCATTCAAAATCTTTATCTCAAATTATTTAACACTCTTGTTAATTTTAACAGTATCTTCATATGAATAAATTTCAATGAACCTGGACAATACATTCAGCGGCAAAATACTTCGCTCAAAACGCACAAAATTGCACAACAATAGGCCCAGAATTCATCATATATCTTCATATATATGGCATAAAAATCTTCCAAACTACATACAAAAACCTCCACTTATAAATTCATCAACTTCATTAATTACTGTGGGAACCTCCTTCATTATTCACGGGCATTATTCATCAGCGACTTTTACATGTCCACTGAACTAAAGATTATACATCCATTGTTCCTCTTTAAAAATTCTTATATTCATCAATTGTATTAATGACTGTTATTATTTAACCTTCGTGGGTTTCATTCATGAATCGATATGAAGTAAAAATTTGCCAATCACAAATAAATTTAATAGCAAATACGATTAGACACTCCTCCCTGGTCTATCAAAATTGAGATTAATATAATCAAAGTAACGCAGTATAAAAATACTATCTTCAATCAAAGTTCATCTAAACTGTATGAATAGTCGAATAGAATACAATTAGACTGTGGAATGCAAACATTATTGTTCCAATCTATAATTGAGAAAAACTCCTATCAAAAGTTCATTACTTTAGTGTATTCAATAAATCGTAATCAAAGTTCATATTTCATAAAATTGTCTATAATGCAATGATAAATGTCTATGTTGCAATCATGTTCATAAGACGACTAGTATTTCAAAGATCGTCGATATCGTAATAGATTTTAACGCTCTAAAATCATTTAATCATTCTTCTTTCTTGAGGATGACAGAAAATTGGTCAAAGTAATTAACTGAATAGAATTACTTTAATAAAATGACACGCTGTCTGAATTCAAATCTGCCATAGCAAATCGTTAACTTTACAGTCAAATCGTGACTACAAAAATATGCAAATTACTGAAAGAATCTAAATATCAGTCTCAACTGATCCAAAATTATTTAAGTATGCCAATGACATAACAATGTCTCAACAAAACGAAGAAAAAGGCATAAATCATCGAAGTGTACTGAGTACAGAAATATTAATCAAGAAAATGGGGCACAACAAAATATGGGACAGAAAATATGGGAAGAATGGTTGCTCAGATATCGCTACAAGACTCAAATAATACAAGAAACGTTCACGACTACCTTATCTGTTGATTGAAGTTCTAGAGGAAAGTTTTCAAAGAAAACTGCTGTTGGTTCCATTTCACCAGCGTGAAGATGTGCTCCGACCTCGAACCTGGAATCAGCGTCCTCGGAGAATCGAACTGCTTCCTCCTCCGAAATTGCACTGCTCCATGTATACGAAAAACATCCTTCTGGCAAAACTCTTCTTTGTGAGCCGGGTCCACCCTAGCCTCTCTTGAAATTTCCCTGAAGTTCTGGTCGTAATTCTTCATGAAGTTTATTGTAGTTATTTCCGCAGAAATATTCATAATCGTGGAGTATGAAAATATTTCCACTGTCATCTGGTATAATTCAGCGATGGATTCACGATGCATGAGTGTAGTTGGATGTTCACTACATGCTCGCTTTTGTAGAAAGACGATTAACGAAGTTCCATGCTGTTATTTCACTCAATCGATATATGTCCCAATTGCATTAAAGCCTTAGCCTTCCATCTCAACTACTGTTATAATCATTGAAAGCACTGCAAGATTATAATGTTCCATAGTAGACTGTATCGTTGTAACACCAAACGTATTCTCCAATATCACTGTTGCACTCCACGTGTCAGCCGTAGTGTATAATGTGGAATTTTAAAAGTGTTTCTCATGTGGCGAGAAAATCACTTTTGTTGGCAGCCTTAAAGTGCCAATATCTTTCGAAGTATAACTGTGAAATTGTTCAAATCTTCTACACACCTCAATGTTGTACTGCCCAATTGAATTATAATAAAGCCTGAAGTTAACTCTTGATATCTTATCTGGTAAAAACGTTAATGTGAGCGTTTCAACTTCACCTAGTTTCGAGCAGCGTAAAATGGAACTGCTCCGTGTTCGTTCGAAGCGCCGGGCTTTAACCACACGCTAAAGACAACTTGCTTCACTTGTTACCTCGAAAATGACTCTATAACATCTGAAATATATATGCGGTATCAGCGGTATGATCCGTATGAGTTCTGAGTTCTGAGTTCTGAGAGCACCTCTCTTCTGTGCACGACCTTTTATCAACTTCTTAAGGGGCGTATCCATCCCTTCCATAGCCTGTTGCTGCGTCATTGCTAGAAGTTTTAACTTTGGCTATACTTGACGGATTTTCAAATTTCAAAAACTCAAAATTAATTTCTTCAAAATTCCAAATCAATGCCATAACTGAAAATAGTTTTCCACAATTCTGCATGCCAAAAGTAATTAAATATCGTAGTTTCAGCAATCTCCGTCTTCCTTCCAAACTATCGTTCATTGGTTCGAGTCTCTCATCCAATAGCGTAACTTCTTCCTTAGCACAATACCTTGTTTCCTGCGACTGCGTCGTAAATCTCCGATCTTTCTCGAACAAAATCATGACGTCACCAAGAATCTCAGCTCAATCAGCCTACTTGCATGAATTCTACGTCATCCGTGCCTACGTCATGAATATACACGTCACAACTATGACATCCATAACTTTATTCATATTTGCCAATACAGCCATCGTGGTCTCAATATAATTCAATTTACGGGGGCAGTACGCGTACCACGGTTTGGGAAACGCTGCCTTAGACTATACACCTTTCAAAACACTCAGTTGAGCATAATAGCAAACGAAAGAATATACTCCAATATGCTCTGTTTGAATCTACAGTCTTTTGACTGGTTCGTTGCAGCCCTCCATGCCTCACTGTTCTGAGCTAATCGTCAGGGATGGAGTAGGTTCAATACACCATTTTTTTCCCGAGAATACTAACAAGGGAACTCTGGTACCGTGTAAAACTCAATCGGATTGTTATTGACAGAGGATACACTTGGGAGGTCACTCAATGAGATAGTGGTAAAAAAATCGGTTCATTAAGTAGATTTCATTAGAAAGCTAACTATTACAATGGGTGCCATGATTCGACTTCCGGAAAATTTCGACATATCTTCGCGTTTCACATCCCCTAGACCCCAAAGCCACCGCCAGTTCAAAAGTTTATATATAATTTATGTATGTATATACAGTGTGGTCCACCCGCCCCTTATTATTTAGTTTTATGAAACCCAACTAACAACTCAATTCTCCCGATGGTCGATATTGCTCTGCGCTTTGACTGTGTGACAGCAATGTAATTGGGTCACGGGTCTAGCAAAGAAAAACCGACCTTAAACTTTTCCCCGCCAAATACTATGGCCCATTCTACTAACATATAACTTACTGCTCCTTGAAATAACACACATACACGTAATACGATCGAATTAATAGCTTACGCCACGTGATCTGTAATAGTAGAAAGTTAAATCAACACCATAAACCGTGATTGTAAACTTTGAGATGGACTTAAGCGTTTGAGGTGGGACGGCTACAGTAACTACAGCACGTTTAGCTTGCAGTATCTACCATGTGTTGGTGGCTGAGAGGGTGAAAGCATGACCGTACGTGGTGGGCACGAGCGGTAGAATGCTGCTTCGAATCCAGTAGTGGGCATACTTTTTTGAACGAAAGCCCATATTCCATTTTAGTTGGGATGTAATTACATTGCCACATTTATTGCCTTAATACGTAGTTTAGCGGTCAGCACGGAGGTCCTGGGTTCGATTCCCGGCTCTGCCACGAAATTTGAAAAGTGGTACGAGGACTGGAACGGGGTCTACTCAGCCTCGGGTGGCCCAAATGAGTAGAGGGGGTTCGATTCCCCCTCAGCCATCCTCGAAGTGGTTTTCCGTGGTTTCCCACTTCGTCTTCGGGCAAATGCCGGGATGGTACTGCCCCCGTAAATTGAATTATATTGAGACCACGATGGCTGTATTGGCATATATGAATAAAGTTATGGCTGTCATAGTTGTGACGTGTATATTCATGACGTAGGCACGGATGACGTAGACTTCATGCAAGTAGGCTGGTGGAGCTGAGATTCTTGGTGACGTCATGATTTTGTTCGAGAAAGATCTGAGATTTACGACGCAGTCGCAGGAAACAAGGTATTGTGCTAAGGAAGAAGTTACGCTATTGGAGGAAAGGCTCGAACCAATGAACGATAGTTTGGAAGGAAGACGGAGATTACTGAAACTACCGTATTTAATTACTTTTGGCATGCAGAATTGTGGAAAACTATTTTCAGTTATGGCATTGATTTGGAATTTTGAAGAAATTAATTTTGAGTTTTTGAAATTTGAAAATCCGTCAAGTATAGCCAAAGTTAAAACTTCTAGCAATGACGGAGGAACAGGCTATGGAAGGGATGGATACGCCCCTTAAGAAGTTGATAAAAGGTCGTGCACAGGAGAGAGAAGCTCTCATATCTCATACCGCTCATACCGCATATATATTTCAGATGTCATATAGTCATTTTCGAGTGAATAAGTGAAGCAAGTCGTCTTTAGCGTGTGGTTAAAGCCCGGCGCATCGAACGAACACGGAGCAGTTCCATTTTACGGTGTTCGAAACTAGGCGAAGTTGAAACGCTCACATTAACGTTTCTACCTGATAATATATAAAGAGTTAACTTCTGCCTTTATTATAATTCAATTGGGCAGTACACCATTGAGGTGTGTAGAAGATTTGAACAATTTCACAGTTATACTTTGAAAGATATTGGCATTTTAAGACTGCAGACAAAAGTGATTTTCTCGCCACCTGAGAAGCACTTTTAAAATTCCACATGATACACTATGGCTGACACGTGTATTGCAACCGTGATATTGGAGAATACGTTTGGTGATACAACGATACATTCTACTATGGAACATTATAATCTGGTAGTGCTTTCAATGATTATAACAGAAGTAGAGATGGAAGGCTAAGGCTTTAATGCAATTGGGACATATATCGATGGAGTGAAATAGCAGCATGGAACTTCGTTAATCGTCATTCTACAAAAGCGAGCATGTAGCGAACATCCAACTACACTCATGCATCGTGAATCCATCGCTGAATTATATCAAATGACAGTGGAAATATTATCATACTCCACGATTATGAATATTTCTGAGGAAATAACTGCAATAAACTTCATGGCGAATTCCTACCAGAACTTCAGGGAACTTTCAAGAGAGGCCAGGGTGGACCCGGCTCACAAAGAAGAGTTTTTCCAGAAGGATGTCTTTCGTATACACGGAGCAGTGCAGTTTCCGGAGGAGGAAGCAGTTCGATTCTCCGAGGGCGCTGATTCCAGGTTCGAGGTCGGAGCATATCTTCACGCTGGTGAAATGGAACCAACAGCAGTTTTGTTTGAAAACTTTCCTCTAGAACTTCAATCAACAGATAAGGTAGTCGTGAACGTTTCTTGTATTATTTGAGTCATGTAGCGATATCTGAGCAACCATTTTTCCCATATTTTCTGTCCTATATTTTGCCCCATTTTCTTGCTTGATATTTCTGTACTCAGTACACTTCTTTGATTTATGCCTTTTTCTTCGATTTGTTGAGACATTGTTATGTCATTGGCATACTTAAATAATTTTGGATCAGTTGAGACTGATCATTTATATTCTTTCAATAATTTGCAAATTTTTGTAGTTACGATTTGACTGTAAAGTTAACGATTTTCTATGGCAGAGTTGAATTCAGACAGCGTGTCTGTTTTATTAAAGTAATTCTATTCAGTAAATTACTTTGACCAATTTTCTGTCATCCTCAAGAAAGAAGAATGATTAAAAGATTTTAGAGCGTTAAAATCTATTACGTTATCGACGATCTTTGAAATACTAGTCGTCTTATGAACATGATTGCATTATAGACAATTTTATGAAATATGAACTTTGAAGACGATTTATTGAATACACTATAGTAATGAACATTTGATAGGAGTTTTTCTCAATTCTAGATTGGAACAATAATGTTTGCATTCCACAGTCTAATTGTATTCTATTCGACTATTTATGCAGTTTAGATGAACTTTGAATGAAGATAGTATTTTTATACTGCGTTACTTTGATGATATTAATCTCAATTTTGATAGACCAGGGAGGAGTGTCTAATCGTATTTGCTATTAAATTTATTTGTGATTGGCAAATTTTTACTTCATATCGATTCATGAATGGAACCCACGGAGGTTAAATAATAACAGTCATTAATACAATTGATGAATATAAGAATTTTTAAAGAGGAACAATGGATGTATAATCGTTAGTTCAGTGGACGTGTAAAAGTCGCTGATGAATAATGCCCTTGAATAGTGAAGGAGGTTCCCACAGTAAGATGGATGATTATGTTGAATTTATAAGTGGAGGTTTTTGTATGTAGTGTGAAAGATTTTGATGCCATATATATTAAGATATATGATGAATTCTGGGCCAATTGTTGTGCAATTTTGTGCGTTTTGAGCGAAGTATTTTTCCGCTGAATGTATTGTCCTGGTTCTTTGAAAGTTATTCATGTGAAGATACTGTTAAAATTAACAAGAGTGTTAAATAATTTGAGATGAAGATTTTGAATGGAGGTTACCGTCACAAATAATAATAATTATTATTAAACCTTATTAAACCTGAATTAGACAGTTAAATATAACTAACCTTCATTGGTCGATTATATCAACACGATTTAAGTAATTATCAACCGGATAAACGTGTGGTTTAATGTATTTCTTGTAGTAATAATATAAACAATTTAATATTGTAAATAATTATGTAAATATCTTTGATAATAATTTGAAATGAAAGGGATTAATAGAGGCGTGTATAAAATTTTTCAATTGTCGTTTGACATTGTTATAAACAATTTATTATTGTTATGAATAATTAATGAACTTTTGTCATTAACATTAAGAGTTTTGTTTTTATACTCTAAACAACGCTAATTAAGCAAGTGGTTTGAACAGGTAAACAAGATTTGGGATTATTAGAGTATTCCATTGGTGTTTGAATGAAGCATTTGAAAGATTTGCGTGATAATATTTCAGTTCAGATGTGGACATTTAACGTGTTTTGAAAGAGAGCTAGGCTCTGATTTAACTGGCATATGCTGGGGTTGAATGGACGGGTGAGTCCACTTGACGGTGCAGGTGTATCGCAGCTGGCCAGGCAACTGTATGATAGAGGCCAAGGACGTCTCCATAATAGCCTTGTGGCTATAAATAAAATGTGATGTGTATAAACACGCAAAACAATTGCTATATGTGTCTCGTCCCAAATCCCTTTTCCATTCCAAGTGCATTATTATAATTACGTTACTTTGAGCTTGAGAAAGCTGAAACATTGTATGTAGAGTATACAAGTCCTACAGGAGGACATGGTTATGTGGACAATGGCTTCTGATTGCCACGTTTATTTTGTTGTTTTGTTTTGTTAAATCATTCTTTATGTGAAATAAATTATTGTGCAGTTTAAAGTTTCTCGTCTTCGTTATGGTTCATTTTAAATATCATGGTGGAGGTTATTGTGAGGGCATACTTTAAGTGATCCAGTTGACAACCCAGTCCCCGAGATAAATTTAAAAGGTAAGTAAAAGGTAAGTATGAACCCCCGTATATTTTGGTGAGTTCCACAATAATTTCTTGTTAACTATTGTGCTCTAATCTCGATAGTACCTGTCAGTGCCATTTTCATTGATGTAGATGTGCCGGTGCGATTGATTATTGGCAATCATATTGAGGGGGCGGATATCTGACAGCCTACTATCCTGATATCGGGGACAGTACCTTCTTCAAGGCCACGGCCGCCTCCTTCCCTCTTCCTTGTCTATCCATCCTAACCATCCCTTACCTTCCCTCATGAGGCCGCTGTTCGCTTTGCAGGTGAGGCCGCCTGGGCGAGGTGCCAATCACACCTCACCAGTTGTATCCCTTCCGATTCGATGTTCCCAGCTCTAGGACACTGCCCGTAGAGGCGGTAGTGGTGAGTTCCCTCGCTGAGTCCGTGGGTTCCACCAACCTGGAGGGTACACGACAAAAAAAAACTACGTAGTTTTGTGAACAGTACGTTGAATTTTGATGATTTATAAAGAAAATACGATCGAATTGGTACGTATTGCCACGTGACCTGTAATGGCAGAAGATTAAAAAACTGGCATGAATATTAACATAACATATCGAAGTGTTGCTCCGGAGGTCCGGGTTCGATTCCCAGCTCTGCCAAGAAATGTAATACTTGTCTGAGGGCTGAAATTGGGTACACGTAGCCTCGTGAATCAAATATGAGAAGAAGTGGGTTCGATTCCCATCTCAGCCACCCTGGAAATGGTTTTCCGTGGTTTCCCACTTCTACTCCGGCCAAATTCCGGGACGGATTCTATCTTAAGGCCACGGCCGCCTCCTTCCCAATCCTTAATTGCAAATACACACATCATTACAAGCCCGCAATAACTCAGGTTATCAGACAAATTCTACACACGCACCCAAGTAAACGGGGCAAAATGACCGCGATGTTCTAGCCCCTCAAATGAAACAAAACAACAACATATCGAGGGATATTCTGATCGCCAGTGCTTGCATCGAAGTATACGTATTCCTTAGAAATTCCCATGGTACTAGCATACTTTCGATTTTTGCAAGAAATGAAAGTAGACTTATGAGATCTACACAGGGCCAAAAATTGTGTGTCTGTCTGTGTGTGCGTAATGTGTGTCTGTGTGTGTGTAAGTGTGTGTACTCTGAATGTCTGCCTCCCCCCCCCCCCCCTATCAATTCGAACATGGTGAAACTGAATTGAACGAAATTTGGTACAGAGGTAGCACTAGCGTAGAATACCTCAGTGTCATGTTTTATATCGCCACTATCTTGACGGAAACCTAATGGTGGCCACCCAAATGTTAAAAGCTTAAATCAAATTTCGACTAACTTAATCATCTGATCTCTACCAAATTTTGCAACAACATATACTTGTATGGCGAGCGTCGTTTGACTGAACTACAAGGTCATCAGCCCATTAGTTTGCAGATGACTGCCATGTATGAGTGCAAATCGATTCCCACTATCAATTCAAACACGGTGAAATTGAATTGAACGAAATTTGGTACAGAGGTAGCTCTAGCAAAGGGCACTCCAGTGTCATGTTTTATATCGCCGCCATCTTGACGAAAACGTAATGGCGGCCATCCTAATGTTAAAAAATTGAATCAAATTACGACCAACCAAATAATCTGATCTCTACCAAATTTTGCAACAACATACATTTATGTGTAGAGAATCTTTTGACTACACTACAAGGTCATCCGGCCAATAATATGCGGATAGCGGCCATATATGTGAGCAAATCGATTCCCCCTATCTTTTCAAACACGGTGAAACCGAATGGAACGAAGTTTGATACAGAGGTAGCACTAGCAAAGGCCATCTCAGTGTCATGTTTTATATCGCCGCCATCTTGACGGAAAAGGAATGGCGGCCACCCAGATGTTAAAAGCCTAAATCAAATTACGACCAACCTAATCATTTGATCTCTACCAAATTTGTCAATAACATACCTTTTTGTGTTAAGCATCTTTTGACTGAACTACAAGGTCATCAGCCCAATAGTTTGCAGATAGCGGCTATGTATGTGTGCAAATCGATTCCCCATATCAATTCAAACACGGTGAAGCCGAATTGAATGAAATTTTTTACAGAGGTAGCACTAGCAAAGAGCACATCATATTGATGTTTAATATCCGTATAGCACGTTGTATTTCAAGACGCTACTACAACCAACATTCAATTATACTGCTTGAAAAGGACAAGGAGTTATAACAATACCCATGCTTTTAGGAGAAAGTAGGCTCTATGTTATTTACCGAACATCTTGTTTTGTTATTAAATTTTAACAAAAAGTCATAGCATATCTTTAGGCCCGTATCACATGACACTCGCTGGCAAGGAAGCTGCTGTGATCGCTGGTACAAATCCTGTATGATTCTGTTCTCTTCGTCAGTACACCTGCTTGTATGACCGAAGTGTATCACACGCTAGCATTTTGTACGCTAAGTTGTATGGAATAAAACTGAAGGGCTGTCGTTTGAGAGCATTATGTGCAGTTCTGTCGCCTTATTAACGTACAGCGGTCGCGAAACTTGCTTTAAGTAAAATATAAAACATGCCAGGTACTGAATAAATGCATTCCAATCAATATTTAAGATCTAACTGTAATAATTGATTATTTTACCATACGCGTTAATAAGAAGCGCAATAAAAACCTCCAGAGTGTGTTGGAAATGTGTGCAAGTGTTATTGCGTCCGCTCGCTCTTTCGAAGATACCGGGTTCAAGACTATCCAACGGCTGATTTATTAAATTCTTTTTAACTAGTTTATTATACCCTCCCTACCTCGTACAGCAAGATTTCAACTTGGTTTTGTTCACATTAACTACGAAGACGATAGGGAAAGTTATTTTCTTGTCTCATTTAAATGGCTATTTTCCCTAAATACTGTTCAAAACCATGGATGGATACTATTCGTTATAATTATTATTTTTTTAGTCGATTTTACCCTCCAGGTTAGGTTTTCCCACGGACTCAGCGAGGGATACCATCATTACCGCCTCTACGGAAAGTGTCCTGGAGCTTGAAACATCTCAACTGGGGAATACAACTGGGGAGCTGGGATCAGCACTTCGCCCAGGCGGCCTCACCTGAAAAGAGAACAGGGTCCTCTTGAGGGATGGGAAGGGAGGGACAGATCGGGAGGGATAGACAAGGAAGAGTGAAGGAGGCGGCCGTGGCCGTACGGTAGGTAACATCCCGGCATTTGCCCGAAGGCGAAGTGGGAAACCACGGAAAACCACTTTGAGGATGACTGAGGTGGGAATCGAAACCCCTCTACTCATTTGGACCACCCGAGGCTGAGTAGACCCCGTCCCAGTCGTCATACCACTTTTAAAATTTCGTGGCAGAGCCGGGAATCGAACCCAGGACGTCCGGGGTGGCAGCTAATCACGCTGACCACTAAGCAAAGGAGGCGACTCTATTAGTGACAGTTAGAATTTTAACAGTTCGATATTTATAATAATATGACACGTTCTGTAATTACAGCCTTGCTGTGAGGCTCAGCGGTAACGTTCTCGCTTGCTGTGCCCAAGGTTGCAGGTTCGTATCCTGGCGCAGTCAGCTGGCATTTGAGGGTGCGCAAATGCGAGGGAGCCGTGTCAGTAGATTTACTGGTACGTTGAAGATCCCCTTCGGAGCAAGATTCCGGCACCTCGGCGTATCTAAAAGCCAGAGCAGTTAAAAGGGACGTAAAACCAATAATGTTATAATTATCTGTATTTACTGCATGTTTGGGACAGATGTCCTCGTAGTTCTGCCCCTTAAAACCTCACTAACTAACTATTATTGTAAGCGTATAGCGAGCGCTTTTCGCACAGACGCCGTTGAAAGAAATTACAGTTTCAGTCTGATGTATTTATTTGTGAGCCTACCCACATAACAAATCTGTTTGTTATGTGTCGTCTGAGTGAATCGGAGTTTTCCTTTAAACAAATGTGGTCAAAATTTCGAACACTTGCTACATTGATATACAGGATACCTTGCTTTCGTTCTACAGATCATTATGTCGTCGTCCAATCTGGCTGCGTACCATCGGATAAGTACGGTGCTTTTGAGGACCAAATAAAAAATCACTCGTTGGAACAGATAGATATGCGTCCATAATACATTCACAATAAACGACATCAAGCAAAAAAAAAAAAAAAAAGTACAAGTTCAAGGTTCGAACCTACTACAACGCGACTTCGTTAACGCTACTCTACCAAATCTTGATTTATCCACCGTAGCTACCGAGACCCATCGTGTAATGCTGGCACTTATTGAATCTAATCGTAAACACTTCCTGTCCAAACGTAAGAAGGTGTTATTCGGAGCTCTGATCGTTTCAATCACGCATTATATTTGAGGTCATTGAAGGAACACTGCCACTATTGAGTTCTACTATATTCGCGAGGATGTACTCAACGGTAAAGTTGTACAATGGACGTAAAGGAGCAGGTACTGATGTTAGGTAGATTTCATTAGAAAGCTAACTATTGCAATGGGTCCCATGTTTCGACTTCCGGAAAATTTCGCCATATCTTCGCGTTTCACATCCCCCAGACCCCAAAACCACCGTCAGTTCAAAAGTTTATATATAATTTATGTATGTATATATATATATATATATGTATATATATATATAACTTATGTATATCAGTTTCTTGTGGACACGATAACTGCCGTAATTTTGCACCAATCACTTTGAATTTTTTACCGAATATGTATACCTATAAAATCTCGGTCGAGTTCGTTACTGGGCTAAATCGGTCAAAGGGGGTGAAAATGGAGGGCTTTTTTTTTTCGAAAAAGTGAAATATTGCTATAACTCTCTTCGTATGTGAAATATCGAATCCGTTCAAAGTTCATACTATGTGTTGGATAAGCCCAAAAATTTATGTTTGTAGAGTTTTTTTTTATAGCACGAACCATTGACCAAAGGGGTGGGAAAAAGTGGGTTTTTCGGGAAACATTAATCATATCTCTCTTAATAGGCACAATATCAAAACCGTACAAAATGGACAATATTCCCCTAATATATACCTAAAAATTTGTCTGAAAGAATTTTTGATATGACCCACCATTACGCCAAGGGATGAGAAAAATGATTTCGGAATTAAAAGGAAATGCCAAGAGCTATCAGAGGTTGCCATGGCAACACTACTAAATTGATGAGGGATGATCCATCAGACGTTGTCATGACAACGCACTTGCACGAGATCAGATTCAGATTTCCATCTGACTAAGTGTGAAGCGGCTTCGGTGACGTAACTGGTAGCTTGCTGAACTTCTATGGCCAAGGTCGAGGGTTCAAAGCCGGCCGAAGTCGTCGGATTTTCTAAGAGCGCTAAAACACCCTCAGTATGCTTTCCATTGGAGGGGAAGTTCCAACGTTCGTTGCGAGTTGCTGGTTGCGGTGGCATCTAGCAGCCAAGTTCACGGGTAGGTGTCGTTTACGGTAGTATCTGGTAGCAACATTAGGAAATACTGCTTGAAATTGACCGTTTGCAGTCCTTACCTGAATTACAGACTAATACAGCCATCACAATTCACACCATTTATCAGACAGATTCTACACTCACCCAAAGTACACGGGGTAACAAGACCGCGTTGTCGCAGCCCCTAAACTGAGGAACCTGGGCCGATAGCCTAGATGTTAGGCCCCTTAAAGCAACAATTATCATCATCATCATAAACTGAGGAACCAACCAAAATCTCTGCGGGAGATAAAATTTTGCGTGAAGACGTAACAGACCGTTAGATAGTTACACATCAGTTTCGAAACCTTGCGTAAGGACAGTGTGACCACAAGTATAACAAGATGTTCAGTAAAGAACATATAGCCTACTTTCTCCTAAATCCGTGTGTATTGTTATAACTCTTTGTCCTTTTCATGGAGTATAATTGAATGTTGGTTGTAGTAGCTTGTAGAAATACAACGTGTTATACGGATATTAAAAATGAATATGAGGTGCCCTTTGCTAGTGCTACATCTGTACAAAATTTAATTCACTTCGGTTTCACCGCGATTAAATTGATATGGTGAATCGATTTGCACACATACATGGCCGCTATCTGCAAACTATTGGGCTAATGACCTTGTAGTTCAGTCAAAAGATGCTTCCCACAAAAAGGTATGTTGTTGCAAAATTTGGTAGAGATCAAATAATTAGGTTGGGCGTAATTTGATTTAAGCTTTTAACATTTGGGTGGCCGCCATTACGTTTTCGTCAAGACGGCGGCAATATAAAACATGTCACTGAGGTGCCCTTTGCTAGTGCTACCTCTGTACCAAATTTCGTTCCATTCGGTTTCACCGTGTTTGAATTAATAGGGGGAATCGATTTGCACACAAACATGGCCGCCATCCGCAAACTTTTGGGCTGATGACCTCGTAATTTGGTCAAAGGATGTTCCTCACATAAATGTATGATGTTGAAAAATGTGGTAGAGATCGAATGATTAGGTTAGTCGTAATTTGATTTAAGCTTTGAACATTTGGGTGGCCGCCATTACGTTTCCGTCATGATGGCGGCGATATAAAACATGACACTGAGGTGCCCTTTGCTAGTGCTACCTCTGTACCAAATTTCGTTCAATTCGGTTTCACCGTGTTTGACTTGATAGGGGGAATCGATTTGCACACATACATGGCCGCCATCCGCAAAGTATTGGGCTGATGACCTTGTAGTCAGGTAAAAAGATGCTTACCACA
Source organism: Meconema thalassinum (assembly GCA_946902985.2). Classification (NCBI taxonomy): domain Eukaryota; kingdom Metazoa; phylum Arthropoda; class Insecta; order Orthoptera; family Tettigoniidae; genus Meconema; species Meconema thalassinum. The sequence continues at coordinate 139,000,599 of OX336400.1, forward strand.
TAAAGGTATAATGTTGCAAATTTGGTAGAGATCGGATGATTAGGTTAGTCGTAATTTGATTTAAGCTCTGAACATTTGGGTGGCCGCCATTACGTTTCCGTAAAGATGGCGGCGATATGAAACATGACACTGAGGTGTCCTTTGCTAGTGCAACCTCTGTACCAAATATCATTCAATTCGGTTCCACCGTGTTCGAATTGATAGGGGGGGGACAGACATTCAGAGTACACACACACACAGACACACAATTTTTCGCCCTGCGTTGATCTCATAAGTCTACTTTCATTTTTTTCAAAAATCGAAAATAGGCTAAAAATGGACCCCAAATGACAAGAAGGTTACCGTCCCCATAAGACAATAAAATGTTTAAAATATGCATAAAATGACGAAAAACAAAGTTAAAAAAGCTCCAGTTATAAAACTTTCCCGCAATCAATTAGGTCTGATCCTTCTACGAAAACCTTCATATTCTGCCTAATTTCGCCTATCCCCAAGTTTGCCCGGTGAAATCTACCTCCGCCTTCCGGCGTGCCGAGAGGACTTTTTTTTAAATATTAAGCCTCTATTCAATGCGATTAAAAAGACGCGGAACAGTGAGTCAGCGCGTGGAAACCGATCCACAGGATACGATATTTCACTTCAAAAATCGCACATGCATGAACCAGAAATCGAATATGCTTTGCCTTGGTGAGAGGCAAGCAGCTAGACCACTGCACCAACATGCCCCCAGGTAAGGAATAAATAAATAGAGAAAGAAAGAAAGAAAGAAAGGAAGGAAGAAAGAAAGAAAGAAAGAAAGAAAGAAAGAAAGAAAGAAAGACAGTAAGGTACAACAGGTGTAAGATGAAAGGGTAAAAAAGGATAAGGTAAGGGATTAAGAAGAACTGACAGGAAGAACGAACAACAGGAAGGAGGTAAAAGGATGAATTGGGGAGGGGAAGGAAAAAGAAGAATGAAAGGAAGAAAGAACGAAATAAGAAAATAAAGGCAGTAAGACACAACACGAAGAAGGTAAACGCATGAAAGGGGTGGAGAAAGAAAGTGAATATGGAAATCGGACAGGAAGAAGGTGAAAGGATGAATGGGGAGTAGAAAGAAAGGGAATAAGGAAAACGGACAGGTAGGAACAGGAATAAGATAAAAGGATGAAAGGGGAGAAGAAAGAAAGGGATACAGGAATACGGAAATAACACGTTGAAGTTAAAAGGAGGAAAGGGGAGGAGAAATAAATGGAATAAGGAAATCGGACAGCAAAGATTGAACAACACGAAGAAAGTAAAAGGATGAAAAGGGAGAAGTAAGATAGGGAATACGGGAAACGGACAGGAAGAACGTAAAAGGAAGACAGGGTATGGGAAAGAAAGGAATAAGGAAAACGGATAGGAAGAATGTAAAAGGATAATAGGGTAGAAGGAAGAAAGTGAATAAGGAAAAGGTCAAGAAAGAAGGAAGGAAGGAAGGAAATGGGCATTGTGACAACTCGCTGGCATATCCTACCGTGGAATCGTGAAAGCTGCATGATATAATATCGCGAACATGAGTCTCTTCAGAAAGATTTAAAGAAATCCATGTAGGTTACGTACGAGATATAGTTTGCTTCCTTTCATATGACCTGCCAATCTGACAGCTGAAAAGACCCTATCACAAAGAGCTTAAAGGGAAGGCGAATAACGTGTCGTGTCACCCAATTTGTTTCCATAGTAACGCCAGAAGTGACAACTGAATGTCGAGATGTATCGATAGTCATTTATTTACAAAAGATAATCTCTTTCTAGAAGCAGACAAGAAGGCTTAGGAGAAACCTACCGTTTGACGCCCCCAATACTTTTCCTTTTTTTAATAGAAAAGAAAGATGACATGGCATTATTCCCTTTGTAGACTTGCAGAATAATCTTGTATTAGTCAAAGCTCCACTGACCATTACAGTTACGTACGCTGCAGGTGGCCCGATTAGCAGGGGTGAACATTTCCAGTTGCTAGGATACCTGCACCTGATATTGAGTTCAGTCCTCCAGCAGATACAGTATGGTGGTCAAAGGGAATGTTGTAGAACATCGATATTAACTGACATTTAAATTACAGTCGTGCAACAGAGGAAATGAAAAAGGAGTGGCGAAAACTCAAAAAATAATAAGGTTACGTAATTGAAAAATAAAGTAAAGTTACTTAAAACTAAACTCAAATTAAAAAAAACTTAACTAAACCAAATGAAACTAAACTAAACTCAAGTTAAGTAAAATTAAACTAAACTCAAGTCATGTAAAACTTAACTAAACTAAATTCAAGTTAAGTAAACCTAAACTAAACTAAACCCAAGTAAAGTAACACTAAACTAATCTAAACTAAATCAAACTAAATGAAACTAAACTAAACTAAACTCAAGTTAATTATAACTAAACTAAACTTTCGTTAAGTAAAATTAAACTAAACCCAAGTAAAGTAACACTAAACTTATCTAAACTAAATCAAACTAAACAAAACTAAACTAAACTAAACTCAAGTAAAGTATAACTAAACTAAACTCTCGTAAAGTAAAATTAAACTAAACCCAAGTAAAGTAACACTAAACTAATCTAAACTAAGTTAAATCAAACTAAACAAAACTAAACTAAACTCAAGTAAAGTATAACTAAACTAAACTCACATTAAGTATAACTAAACTAAGCAAAGCTAAACTAAACTCAAGTTAAGTATAACTAAACTAAACTCACGTGAAGTAAAATTAAACTAAACCCAAGTAAAGTAACACTAAACTAATATAAACTAAATCAAACTAAACAAAACTAAACTAAACTCAAGTCAAGTATAACTAAACTAAACTCACGTTAAGTAAAACTAAACTAAACAAAGCTAAACTGAACTCAAGTTAAGGAAAACTAAAAGAAACTGAACTAAACTCAAGTTAGTGAAACTAAACTAAACTACCAGTAATGTTAGGTAAAACTAAACTAAATAAAACTAAACTCGAGTTATGTAAACCTGAACTAAATTCAGGTTAAGTAAAACTAATCTAAACAAATATTAAGTAAAACTAAACAAAACAAAACAAATTAAAACAAAACCAACCAAAACAAATCAAGAAAAGACGAGACGAAGTGAGGGAAAGTTACTTAACTCATGTTAAGTAAAAATAAAAAATCTTAACTCAAGTTAAGTAATACTAAACTAAACTAAACTAAACTAAACTAAACTGAGCACAAGTTAAGTAAATCTTAATTAAACTAAACTAAAATCAAGTTAAGTAAAGCAAAACTAAACTAAACACAAGTTAAGTATGAATAGCAGGGAACGGGAAGACTCTTTACGACTTGTTTTCCTTAACACCGTTTGGGCTCGGAAGAGAGCACAATTGCGTGAAATCAATGCCAGATTCAGCTGAGGGCCCGAGGTTGCCAAACTAAGTACCACAAGTTGTAAGCCCCAGGGAGGTAAAATTGTAAAATATCTGCCGCGATATCCCTGTGTGTTCTGGGTGTTTATGTGTGAATATGGGTTACTTGTTAATGGTTTTGAATTTAGGGCCTTCCTCATGCCTGGTCACCCCTGTGAGGGAGGGAGATGACCGTCTTCTCAGCAGGTTGTATTGGCAAGGCGGGATTATATCACTGATGCTGGGGACCTACCTGGCCAACACAGCGAATTCCATCCTGAAGCCCACATTCTTTACTGCTGTGATCCCAACGTGGGGTCCGCAGATCAACTACGGGCTCACGAGAAAACATCTGGACAGTAAGACTAGTTTCTAATGAGTAGTTTCATAAAGGCCTATTACACTTTGCCGACATTCTGTCTGTTAGGTAGTCAGCCCGAAGGCTGTTTGGACCCTCAAAAAGTACCGCCGTCAGGTCAGCGCTGTAGTGAGGCGTACTAGGCAAGATGAGGGGTGAGGTAGTTTGCCATTGCTTTACTCACTGAGTCAGAACAGAAGTACTAACCCTACGAGCAGAACCTTCCACAGCATCCACAGGCACTGACAGTGCCCTGAATATCAATACTAGGGCTCAGATTTTTAGGTGCTAAAAATCGTGAAAATATTTATTTTGTATGTATTAAAAATACCTGAAATATGTGACAAAAAAAATTAAATATTTAATTGAATCTTCTTTACTTCATAGAGAACCACACTCCATACAAAGGCATGCAAAAATTACTGCATAAGATGCCAACAAATTTATTTTCTGATGAAATGCTTTCCTTGCCTGAGTGAACCTACTTTTTAGCCTATTTTCATATATGTAAAAATAGGCTTCTGAGATCACCTATTGTCCGCGTGTATGTATGTGTGTGTGATAAAAATGAATAATAAAATAAATGTACATAACCGGAAGATTATGGCTGTGCTAACTTTTAAAGTTAAGTTTTTATTTCTTGTCCCCGAACCATGCGATTGAAGTCAACGTTTGAATAATAATAATAATAATAATAATAATAATAATAATAATAATAATAATAATAATAATAATAATTTTTTTTTTTTTTTTTTTTTTTTTGTTTTTCGAGGGAAACGTGGGGAAATCTTCAAAAGACAGATTGCAAGCTTCCGGACTTACAACTGTGCAGGATTCTTACCTACTAAAAACCCACAAACCCTATACTTGGCTTAAGGCCACCCCGGAACTGCCTGTTCAGCCTTACTTCAGGGTGGAGCCTCTGTTACGACCAGAAGTCTCAGTCAATTTCATTAAATGTGATGATAATGAAATTACTCATCATCATCTTCACTGTCTTCAGCAACCAATCTTCTCGGTTCCTCTTCTTTTTTTGTTTTCAGCAGCTCAGAGATGTAGACTGCAATCTGTGCCCAACTTTCTCTGCTGCTGAGCATTTTATCCACCACATTGTCTGGTGTAATGACACCTACTTTTGTCTCCAGAAGCCTTCGAAGATTTCTCCACCTCAAGCATGCAAAGAATGTGTGCTGAACATCGTCCCATTGATCATCACAATAACGACAACGTGAACTCGGTGAAATTCCCATTCGATGGAGGTATGCTTCATAATAACCATGGCCAGAGAGAAACATGGTAATGTAATAATTAACCTCACCATGTTCCCTCGACAACCATGGCTTCAGTTGCTTGATGAGCCTAACGGTCCACCTGCCACGATTTTCACGTTCCCATTCTTTCTGCCATTCCAGAAGAGATCTGTCTCTTTCCTCCCTCTTCACGCGTATCTTAGAATGCTCGTCTTTGCGCAAGTATATACGGCGCCTTTCCTTGGCCAGGATGTAAATGGGTATCGCCCCAGCTATTACTAGCACTGCCGGTCCAGACACTGTACGATAGGCAGAAGTTATTCTGAGGGCAGCTCTTCTGTGAACAGAGTTTATCCGCTTCCTATACATCTCAGTGCCAAGAGCTACTGACCAAATCTCTGCACCATAAACAATAACTGATTCCGCCACTCTCATCAGCAGTTTCCTCTTCAATGGTGAAGGGCCGCCAATATTAGCCATGAGCCGCGACAAGTTGTTAACAATCCTTGCAGCCCTATCAGCAATCTTGCTGATATGATTCCAGAATGTTAACTTGCTGTCAATCATAACACCCAAGTAACGAACAGCAGGAGCTGTTTCTATCACTTGATTATCTACTAGCATGGGTACAACTCGTGGAACTCTCTTCTTAGTAGCAAGGACTAGTTCTGTTTTATGAACTGCTAGTTGGAGACCATGTTCATTCATCCAGGTGGAAACTCTCCGCATTACCTGATTCAGTTTAAGTTGCAGACCCTCCATGGAGCGCTCCATAATGAGTACAACGAGATCATCAGCATATCCCACCAAAGAAGTGTCCTCTGGCATCTCCATCCGTAAAATACTGTCATAATTTACGTTCCATAAATCAGGACCTAACACCGAGCCTTGAGCCGCCCCCGCTGTTACCTTGCGACACTTGACTCCTTCATCTGTGTCATACTGAATCCAACGATCACAAAGATAATTCCTCAGAACAGACGCCAAGTAGCGAGGAATGTTAAATGTTGTTTCAAGTGCAGCTATTATGTCAATCCACCGGGCAGAATTGAAGGCATTTTTCACATCCAGAGTAACCAGTAAGCACATTTTTCTAGAGAAATGGTTGCCATGCTCAATGGATCTGACAGCCATCACCACTTCTTCAATGGCGCTGATGGTGGACTTACCCTTCACAAAACCGTATTGTTTGGGGGACAGACCTCCTGCAGCAACAATCGCTGCCTGAAGCCTTCCTTTAATCATCTTCTCAAACAGTTTGCCAGCCATGTCCAACATGCATAGAGGTCTCTGACCTGAAGCAGTAGTGGGATCTCCTTTGCCTTTAGGCATGAGCACAAGCCTGGCCACTTTCCACGGGGTCGCAAAGACTCCCTGTAGTAAACAACAATTATACATATTCAGCAAAACATCTGGTTCCTCTTCGGATATCATCTTTAACACTTCAGCAGGAATTCCATCCGGCCCTGGTGCCTTCTTATTCTGAAAAGATCGTGCTGTAGTTTGTAATTCCTCCCTAGTGAATAGCGGAATATCATCTAGCATCACCGGCATGTGATCGGGAAATCTCTCTGGGTGATTAGGAAATAGCTCATCTATAATAGCTTCCTTCTGGGATGCCGTCATAGCAGCAGTAGACACCATAATGCCGCCGAGCTTCTTACTGACAATTTTGTAGCCCAGACCCCATGGGTCCTGATCCAGATCGTTAATGAGCTCGTTCCATTTATGTGCCTTACTTTGAGCAATGGCCCGTTTGAGAGTCCTCCTCGCTACTCTACACTCTTCTATCGCATTTGCAAACTCTAGAGAATCTCTGCAGAGCCTTTGTGCCCTTCTCCTTAATCGAAAACACAATCGTCGAGCCTCTGCTATTTCAACATTCCACCAATAGGCTGGCCGTTTGTTTGGAAAAATCTTCTTCTTGGGCATGGATGCTCCGCAAGCCTTAACAATGAGATCAATGGTCGACCTAACCAGGGTTTCTGCAGAGCTCGCGGGGCTATGTTGAAACAAATCCTCCAGAACTTGTTTCCCTTGTGCTATTACTGCAAGAAGAATTTCACCATCCATGTGATCAACGTTCCATCTAAACGGTATCGGAATTTCATGGACTAGGCCTCCTTGAGGCCTAGTATTAAAAAGGATGTATCTATGATCACTGTTGTTATAATCTAGCATTACATGCCAGTCTGCAATGCAAGCAGCAAGATCTGCAGAGGCAAACGTTAGGTCTGGTGTGGTTTCGTTTTGCCCAGGCCGACAAAATGTTGGAACATCACCGCTATTTAGCAGCACCAAGTCCAACCTAGCAGCCATCTCCAAAATTCTATGGCCTCTCCCGTTTGTATGAGCCAAGCCCCACTCAACTGCTCGACCATTAAAATCACCGGCCACCAGAATACCCCCAGTTACTGTACCTAGGAAATCCTCAAGGGCAGATAGTCGGGTCTCAAACTGCCGAATTGATTCATTGGGTGTTAAGTAACAGCTTACATAAGAAATATTTCTGCTCTTGACCCAGACAAATCCATTTCCAGCACCAAACTTTTCAATAAAAACTCTGCTTGGATCCGCTACCCATATAGCAGCCGTCCCACTTTCATCAGAGTACCACGATGGAATATCCCTGTTCTTATATTGTTCGCTAATAAGCACAACATCAATATTCTTTTCCACGGCAAACTGAACTAGGAGATCGTTAGCCACCCTGCTACGATGAATATTGCCTTGTAGAAATCTTAGCATTTTGACTGTTGAGCACTCTCCAATGCACGTCGAAAGACAGCACACATACCTGACCCGATCACATGGTCGTCATTCTTGCCTTCACACGCGCAGATCGAGCATTTTGGGGCAGACGTGCAGTGAGCAGCTTTATGCTCCTTTCCCCCGCATCTGTAGCACAACTTCGACCTGTCAGGACCCGTACATTGTCTTGCCATGTGACCATAGCCCATACATCGGAAGCATTTCAGCACATTGGTCCTTTTCCGAATACGGCAGCTAACCATGCCTATCTTAATATGCTGATCAAGGAGCAACTCATTTGCCGCATTGGAGTTTACCACAACTATGGCCATACGCTGTTCTCTGGAATTGGGCTTGGTAATAGTAACTTTTATTTCACCCATGTTATCCTTAAGCCGGTCCTCTAATGTTGCCTGGACTTCCTCTGCTGTTGTAAGACAGTCCAAATCCCTAATTTCCAAGGTTATGGTAGGAGCCAACATTTTAACTTCACCCAAACCCTCAGCGGCTTTGGAAATCATCTCCCTGAACTTAGATTTATCTCCATTTTTCCCTTTCATTTCAAGGAGCACCGCACCAGTCGACGTTCTGCGAATCGATTTAAGGTTTACGCCACTGCAATCAGATGTTGCTTGCTGACGCAATGATTGAAGAACTTCTGAATATGTCTTCCCCTCAGTAGGCTTGATAACAATTGCCTCGTTGCGTCTTCTATCCTTCGTTTTATTTCCCTTCTGATGTAGAGAATGATTACTTCTAAGTTCTCCCTTTTCGTCCTCCAGAATAACTTTACCGCTATGACCCCTGTGTTTCCTTGTTCGAACTGTTTGCCAGGCATCTTCTGCTAACTTCTCCACGGGAGGTTCAATGACCACAATTTCATTTGCAGATATGTTTTCGGAATTGACACTGCTCTCAATTACAGTAATCATTGTTTCTCCTTGACTTGCAGCCTTCTCGCATATGGGAGTTCTAGGTCGAGTGATGGTAGTGACCTCTGTTGCCAATCTAGTTTTGCGGCAGTGATCGAGGACATCAAAAACCTCTACTAACTGCGCTAGGCTATTCTTGATATTATTACTCACATTTCTTTGAGTTTTGGTAGCTGCCATCATGATCTTCAGTAATCCTATTCCTTTCAGAATCTCTGACTCTTCTTTTATGTCTATTTCATTTCGACATTTACCTTTGTCCGCAGTGAACCTCAATTCATCTGAACCTCCATTCTCACCCGAGATTATTGTACTCTGCCCCGCCATGACATTAGATGCAACGTCCAGCTCCCTAGATGAAGTAGTTCTTGTAGACGCCACACATCGCGCGCCATTAGAATCTCCCACTTGGGCCTGAGCGCTGGTATCTGCGCCGCTTACAATCTCGGTGGATTCCACACACAATCTCTCCATGACACCGATCTCTTCTCTTCTGTTGGACATAACCTTACTTTCCACAAGCGACGGGGACACAATTCCTGAACAGATGGAAGAATTACTCACCCAGCCACCCCTCAGGTAGAGAAATCACTTCGTCGTGCGGAAGAGGCTCTGCCACACAAAACTCAACCCTTTCAACTAATATAGTCACTGAAATATACCGTCAAACTCACTTAAACCACGAAAGCCAAGACGCACCAACCGCTCAGTACGACAACAATTATAATCCAGTCAATAATAATAATAATAATAATAATAATAATAATAATAATAATAATAATATTGTATGTCCTCGGTTGCCGGGTGCAAGCTTTGTTATTTGACACCCAGAGGATAGCTCGCATGTCAAATTTCGTTGTTCCTTGAAGCACTATGAAAGTCAAGGAGGTTAGATATCTAAGCTCCTTGAACACTATAGCGCTTTCTAGTAGAGAAATGAGGAACTTTGTGTTGGCGGAAACTCCCGATATTAATTTTGCCATTATGAACACCGCCTACTGAAATCAAAGGGGTTCTTTAACATGCCAACATCGTATGACATGCGTATAGTATTTTTGCCGCCTTTCAAAAATCACTTACCACGGCCAGGGGTGAACCTGCAAGCTAGGAGTTAGTAATCCGAAACGTTAACCACTCACCCACCGTGGCAAGCTGTGTTGTTGTTTGAGTCCTCAGTCTTTTGACTGGTTTGATGCAGCTCTCCATGCCTCCCTGTCCCGAACTAATCGTTTCATCTCTAAATAGCTACCCCACCCTGCATCCGAGGCAATCTGTTTAACATATTCTAACCTTGGTCTACCCCTACAGTTCTTGTCTTCAACCCTTCCTTCCATAACTAAGCTTGCTATTCCTGGGTGTCTTAGTATGTGTCCTACCAACCTATCTCTTCTCTTCATTAGCAGTCGCCAGAAACATCTCTCCTCTCCCACTCGTTCTAATACCTCTTCGTTTGTAACCCTATCTACCCATCTGATCTTCATCATTCTCCTGTAACACAACATTTCAAACGCTTCAATTCTCCTCTTTTCTTCTGCACCAATAGTCAAGTTTCACTTCCATAGAGTGACACGCTCCAGACAAAGGCTTTCAAAAATGACTTCCTAATACCTAAATCTATATTCGATGTCAACAGATTCCTTTTCTGCAGAAATGCTTTCCTTGCCTGAGCTAACCTACATTTTATATCCTCTTTGCTTCGTCCATCACTGGTTATTTTGCTTCATAAGTAACAGAATTCTCCTACTTCCTTTAGCTTTTCACCTGCCAATTTGATGTCCATAGAGGTTTCTGATTTATTTCGGCTGCATTCCAATATTTTTGTTTTACATTTATTAATTCTCATCATGAATTGTTTCCTCAAGGCGGAGTCAATACCATTCAAAAACTCATTCAAATCTTCAGGCGTGTCGGCCAAGATGACTACGTCATCGGCAAATCTCGGAGTTGAAATTATTTCACCTTGAATCTTAACTCCGACTTTACATTTTTCTCCAATTTCCTTCATTGCTTGTTCAATGTAAAGATTGAAAAGTATGGGTGATAAGTTGGCAGCCTTGCCTTACACCTTTTTTGAATACCAGCTTCTCTCTCACGCCCTTCAGCTCGAATGACTGCTGTCTAGTTTCTGTATAGATTGTAGATCACCCTCCTATCCCTGTACTTTATTCCAATCGTTTTCAAAATGTCAAACAATTTAGTCCAATCAACTTTATCAAAAGCCTTTTCTAAGTCTACAAATGCCATGAACGTTCTCTTATCTTTCCTTATTCTACCTTCCAAAATCAGCCTAAGACTCAGTACAGCTTCCCTTGTTCCTACATTTCTCCTGAAACCAAACTGGTCTTCACCCAACTCCGTTTCTATCTGGCTTTCTATCCTCTTGTAAATTATTCTAGACAGGATCTTTGAAGCATGAGTAATCAAGCTGATTGTGCGGTAATCTTCACATCTGTCAGCTCCTACTTTCTTCGGTATAGGGATGATAAATTCTTCTTGAAATCAGAAGGTACCTCACCTGTCTCATAAATCCTACACACCAAGTGATATAACCTGAACAGACCTTAATCTCCTATGCAGCGTAGCAACTCAATCGGTATATTATCTATGCCTGGTGCTTTGTTCCTGCCTAAGTCTTCCAATGCTCTGTCAAATTCTGATCTCAATATTAAATCTCCTTTCGCATCCTCATCAATTTCATCCTCCCTTTCCATTATATGATTCTCAATCTCCTGTCCCTTATACAAACACTCTATGTAAGCTTCCCATCTCTCAACCTTTTCTTCCCTGTCTGTTAGAGGCTTTCCATTTATGTCCTGAATATTACAGCACTTAGTCTTCTTTTCCCCAAAAGTATTCTTAATCCTTCGATAAGCTGTGTCTACTTTTCCTAATTTCAGACAATTTTCTATACCTGCTCATTTATCTTTCAACCATTCTTCTTTCGCTTCCTTGCACTTCTTGTTAACCTCATTTCTCAGACGTCTGTATTCTGCGTTCGCCTTTTCATCTCTTACATTCTTGTGTTTCCGCCTTTCGTCCATCAATTCTAGTATATCCTGTGTGATCCACGGTTTTCTACCTACTCTTTCTTTCCTACCAATGTTTTCTTCTGCGGATTTTGTTATTTCATTCTTCAAAAGTGCCCATTCGTCTGCAATTGAAGTTTGCTTAGGGGTTTTCATTAGTCCTTTCTTTATACTCTTCTTGAATCTCTCATTTACATCCTTCTCTTTCAGTCTGTCTATTGCCCATCTTTTTGGCTTTTGACTTTTCTCCAGTTTCTTCAACTTTAACCTGCATTTCATAACAACCAAATTGTGGTCAGAGTTTATGTCAGCACAGGGATATGTTTTACAATCCAAAATCTGGTTTCGAAACCTCTGCTTGACCATAATGAAGTCGATTTGGTATCGCCCTGTATCTCCTGGTCACATCCATGTGTATATTCTTCTATTGTGGTTATTGAATAAGGTGTTATCTATGACCAACTCATGCTCGGTACAGAATTCTATCAGTCTGCTTCCTCGATCATTCCTTTCACCTAACCCAAAATCTCCTACTATCCTTCTCTTCCTTTTCCTACCACAGCATTCCAATCTCCCATTACTATAACATTTTCATCACCCTTGATATACCTCAGAATTTCATCTATTTCTTCGTAGACCTTCTCAACATCTTCACCGTCAGCTTGATTGGTAGGCATATAGACTTGTACTACTGTGGTGCACGTAGGTTTGGTATTGATTTTGCTACAATAATCCGTTCACTATATTGCTCATAATATTCCACCCGCTGTCCAAGTTTCCTACTCAATATGAGACCAACCCCTGCTTGGCCATTGTTTGATTTAGTGCTAATGACCCTATAGTCTCCTGACCAAAAGTCCTGTTCTTCCAGGCACCGCATTTCACTAATCCCAACCAAATCCAAACTCAACCTTTCTAAGTTTTCTAACCTTCCACTTCCCAGCAGACTTCTAACATTCCGTAGAATGTCAGATTTTCTCTTTGTCACTTCTGAACCTACTCAATAACCGTTACCTAATAATTTATAACTCCATGGCCTACACATAAAAAATCCAACTTGGCGACCATCTGAAATATTTAGACTGTTTTTTACATATATATATATATATATATATATATATATTATTTTAGCGTATGGCTTTCTGTGCCGGGAGTGTCCGAGGACATGTTCGGCTCGCCATTTTTGTAGTTGCTTCGAGGCGGACACCCAATGGGTGAGCTATACGTACCGTCGCGTGTGGAGTGTTGTCTGGGGAGGAAAGTCTGAATGTAAGGACGAGGATTTGGAAGGTAGTGGCTGTGGCCTATACTTAGGGACCAACCCCGGCATTTGCCTGGAAGGGAGATGGGAAACCACAGAAGACCATCTTCAAGGTTGCCGGCGGGGAGATTCGAACCTCCTCACCTCCCGGATGTGAGCGACTGCCAGCAGTCATGCCGTAACGACCACGGCTAACTCACCCGGTACAGTAGCCTCTCACAAATCCGGACCTCAAAAATCCGGACTCCGGCAAATCCGGACCGCTCAAAAAATATTTTTTGTAATACAAAATCAGTAAAATGTAGGTAACGTGATGCTTAAGCGCCTTCAATTTCTCCGCGACCATTCCGCATTACAAGAATGACGTCTTTTCTATTCTACTGGCTGTGCGGCACGGCGGGAGGTCATTGACTCGCCCCCTCCCCAACAGCTCTTTGTTTACTCATACAGTACTTAGTTGACCGCGCTCACTCTCTCTGTGCAGACGTTATTTTCGGTGGCTACCTCGTGTTGTGTCGGTGCTCTGTGTTTCTCGCGTCTTGTTTTTAAGTACTGTAAGATGAGTAACAAACGAAAGCAAGTGTGTGTGTCAGTGGAAGAAAAACTCCGTGCTATAAAGAGGATTGATGCTGGAGAATCGGCGAAAAAAATCACTCTAGAGTTAGGAGTAGGAACAAGTACAGTTTCAGATTGGAAGAAGAATCGCGGACAGATAGAAAAATGGTGTTCCTCTCAATCCAGTGGAAGTGCGATTAAAATTAGAAAAAGCATGCATAAAGGCAAACATGTAGAAGTTGAAGAAGCATTGTTCTTGTGGCATGAACATTTAAGAGGTAAAGGGGTTCCTATTACGGGGCCTATGCTTCAAGAAAAGGCGTTGCATTTCAAAAAAGAAATTGAAGGTGAAGATGGTGAGTTTACAGCAAGTGAAGGTTGGCTTGATCGTTGGAAGAAACGATTTGGTGTTCGTAAACTGTCAATAAGTGGGGAGGCATTATCAGCCAACAAAGATGCTGTTCCTGAATTCAAGAAACTACTTTTTAGTATCTTGGACAAAGAAGAAATTTCCGGAGAACAGCTCTACAACTGCGACGAGACTGGTTTAAATTATAAGATGTTGCCCACAAAAACTCTTGCGTCAAAAAAAGAAGTTTCAGCCCCGGGCTACAAAAAGAGCAAGGAACGAGTTACGGTGTTGGCGTGTAGTAATGTGACCGGCAGTCATAAGCTTAGGTTAACATTGATTGGAAAATCAAAAAAACCACGAGCTTTTAAGAAAATAAAGAAAGATGATGAGTTGCCACTTTGGTATACAAACCAACAAAAAGCGTGGATGAATTCTGCAATTTTCAAGACATGGTTTACCAAGGAGTTTGTCCCGTCAGTAGAGACACATCTGACTGAAAATAATTTACCAAGAAAAGCAATTCTGTTGTTAGACAACGCTCCAACACATCCGATCGCTGACGAATTAACAGACGGTGAAATCAAAGCAGTGTTCTTGCCGCCAAATGTGACAGCTGTGTGTCAGCCTATGGACCAAGGGGTACTTCAAGCTCTAAAATTAAAGTACCGTCGTAGACTTCTCAGTTATTTGATTTCGGCGATTGAGAATGACGAGGATTACATCGGTGCATTGAAGAAGATTGACGTTTTGGATGTAATTAGGTGGGTAGCCGAAGGGTGGGAGGAAATTTCTCCTTCATCAATAGTTTCGTCATGGAAAGTTCTCTTGGACCATCAGGGAAACAAGTTTGAAGAAATAGCCGTCGAAAACGTTGATGAAAATCAGTTTGAAAGGGAAAACGTCGTTACACTGTTGGAAAAAATACCCGGATGTGAGGAAGTGAGTGATAATGATGTCCATGAATGGATGAACAATGACGACGAAAATGAAATAACAGACGATGATATAGTCAGAATGGTGACAAATGAAGATTGGAAGAAGAGGAACTACCTGAGAGCAACATAAACCTGATTCCACATTCAGAAGGATTTAAAATGTTGGACCGAGCCCTAGAGTACATTACTCAGCAGGATGGAATATCTTCAGCTGACATCATTTGTTTAATGAAGTTAAGAGACATTGCGGCAAGAAAACGTGCTGAAACTGTGAAGCAGAAAAATATTCAAGACTTTTTCAAGCATGTGTAAGTTTGTTTTTACACACTGTTTCTGATGATTTATTTTCATTTATTTTGCATACTGTAGTACTGTAATGTAAATTCTTAAGTCTTATTAAAGTTGTTCAATACTATTAACCATCTATTTTTTCTACCCCTGTGTTCAGTTAATTGCAGTTCAGAACTGTTTTATGCGAGTAACAATAAAGTACACATATCGGCACGGAGTGGCGGCGATCGCGGCACGCAAACCACTGCCGCGACCGACGTCACTCTGTCTCCGGGAAATCCGGATTTTTCGGAATCCGGATCGGCCGTCCGCCACATTGGTCCGGATTTTCGAGAGTCTACTGTATTTAGACTGTTCTCAATATCTGCTAATCTACCTAGTAACTTATGATGACAGCAATCAAACTAAAATTGTGTATGCTTATCGAGGCAATTACTGTAACATAAGTAGGATATATGAAAATAGGCTATTTAGTTCTTCACGGAACTAGGCTACTTGTTATATCCTCTTTGATTCGTCCATCACTGGTTATTTTACTTCCTAAGTAGGCCTTACAGAAGTACAGTATTTCACTTCCTTGATCTTTTGTCTTGACAATTTGATATTAATATGAGCTAGGCTTTAGTATAATTTCCATTTGGAGAGTAAATTGTAAATGTCTAATTAAATATTTTTTCGGTCCTTGAAATATTTATTTGTAGAATCGTGTGCTGTGCCCGCTGGCAGGAAGACGGTCGTGCAGTTTAATCGGGGGCGGTGGCTGGTCCGAGGGGCTATCAGCTGATAACCACTTCCGTGTCCAGCCTGCTTCCGCCGGATGACGAGCATGGTGACCTTCCAGAGAATCTCAGCCTCCCTCACTTTCGC
The DNA here is from genome assembly GCA_946902985.2 of Meconema thalassinum. Taxonomy (NCBI): domain Eukaryota; kingdom Metazoa; phylum Arthropoda; class Insecta; order Orthoptera; family Tettigoniidae; genus Meconema; species Meconema thalassinum. The sequence continues at coordinate 139,016,547 of OX336400.1, forward strand.
CGGAGTCCTTCGTGGTTCCTGTTTTAGAACGAAATTTTAAAGTAATTTCGATATTTAATAATTCTGCAACATATAGCCTATTTATTAAATAATAAATTAATAAATAAATTATATGTACAAATCCAAATCCCTCTCAATGAATTTCAAACTCAGACACTACAGTACTGTAGTCAGACCATCTGTACTATATGCCTCAGAATGCCTAAATATGGTCAGAAAAGGACAACTCCGGAAATTGGAGCTGAAGGACCGGAAGATTCTGCGAAAAATCATGGGCCCTATTAAAGAGGAAGGCAAGTATAGAATCAGGCAAAACAATGAACTCTATGAACAAGTGGAGGGCATTACAACAGCCATGAGGAAGAGGAGGCTGATCTTCTATGGTCATATTATGAGAATGAATAATCAGAGGCTCACCTCCAGAATTTTCAACACTGTCTCTAGAGGGAAAGCAACTAACGCCAAGTGGTCGAAACTAGTCAGGAAAGACCTTGCATAATTGGATATTGACCCCAGTAACATCTACGACAGGAATAAATACAGGACTTTAGTCAGAACATCAGACTCTCTCCAGTCACTAACAGCAAAAGCAGTGCGTCCAGGCGTAGGTGTGAAGTGGACTCAGGAGCGGAAGGACATTCACAGTGCCAGAATGAAGGAATACTGGGCTAGGAGGAAATCTGCCAGAGAAAAGAACCACGAGGTCCACAGCCGGCTCAAACGGAACTAAAATAAATAAATAATAATAATTAATTAATTAATTTATTTATGATCTCGTTTTATCAGTCGTGGTGCGGACAGGATCAAATCTCGGGGCTAACAGTGCCCATCCAGAGTGTTGGTTGGTTCCTCAGTTTAGGGGCTGCGACAACACGGTCATGTAGCCCCGTGTACTTTGGGTGTGTGTAGAATCTGTCTGATAACCGGTGTTAGCCTAATTGTGATCGCTGTGTTAGTGTGTGTGATTAGTTTTTAATTCAAGTAAGGACTGCAGACATTCAAGTTCCTACATTCGCTACCAACTAGTTCTGAACGTGGGTACTAGATGCTACAGCAGTCGGCTGTTGGCCACGAACGTTGGAACCTAAGAGCGTTCGGCACATTTAACCTAAAATGTAGCTTCACACAAGTGTTACACGTAAATTCAGCAACAGATGAGATTACCTGTCACAGCGGCAAAGTGACATTTCCCCACATGTTGGCTTTGAGAGCTGTCCGCGTTCTTATTTCAATATGCATATAGGATGTACAGTACCGGTACTTAGCCTAATTGTTAGCATGCCACGGTGGGTGAGTGGATAGCGCGTCGGTCTACTAACCCCAAGATTGCAGGTTCGCTCCTGGCCGTGGTAAGTGATTTTTGAAATGTGGCAAAAATACGACAAGCATGTCATACGATGTTGGCATGTCAAAGAACCCATTTGAATTCAGTAGGCCGTGTTCATAATGGCAAAATTAATCTCGGGAGTTTCCTCCAACACAAAGTTCCTCATTTCTCTACTAGAAAGCGCTCTAGTGTTCAAGGAGCTATCTAACCGCCTTGACTTTCATAGTGATTCAAGGAACAACGAAATTCGACATGCAAGCTACCCTCTGGGTGTCAAATTACAAAGCTTGCACCCGGCATCCGAGGCCATACGATATTATTATTATTAGCCTACTTAATTGTTCAAAGAGAATGAAGTTAGTGTAACTTCCTCCATCGTTAGTGATTTTGGGGGCAAAAGGCTGTCCTCCATTTCTCTGTCATAGAATTTTCCTTTCGTTTCTTCGGTGACGTGGATGTGACCTAGAAATTCTTGTCATTATAGAGGTGTGCAAATTATTAGACTTAAATAAATAAATAAATAAATAATCAAATAAATAAATAAAAACAGTCACATTTTTAAAATTAAAAATCATTTTATTTATTTTTATTACCCTACTTAGTAATGTTTTCTACCCTGTGGACTTACAACGTTTCCCGTAAGGAATTGCAACAGGAAATTTTCCAAAGTGGAGATTATGAGGGACACCTGAGCTGGGTCCGTTTTTTCTGTCTTTTTTCATTGACTTTTGAATGAATGAAAATCCACAGCCTGCTTCCAGTCAACCGACCGGGTCAGGGAATGGAATGAATGAAGCCCCCATCTAGCGGCGAGGATATGAACTGTACCGGCTGCCGAAGCCTGTCGCACTCCCCTGGGGCAATGATTAAATGAATGACAGATGAAATGAAATGATAGTGGAGAGTGTTGCTGGAATTAAATTGTTGACAGGGAAAACCGGAGTACCCGGAGAAAAAGCTGTCTGCCTCCGTTTTGTCCAGCACAAATCTCACATGGAGTGACCGGGATTTGAACCACGGACCCAGCGGTGAGAGGCCAGCGGGCTGCCACCTAAGCCACGGGAATCAAGTGATTTCAATTCATCGTCCACAAATCCTTGAATAGTTCAAGAGTGAACAATTAGTAATACATGATTACGGTAGTTCCTATTAGTGGGAACCTTAAAATATTAGTTTGCTGTCAGGTTCTTTAAAACATGTTATTTAGACTGTTAATTTAACATTTGAGTCGCCTCCGTAGCGTAGCAGTCAGCATGGTTAGCTGAAGGCCCGGAGGTCCTGGGTTCGATTCCCGGCTCTGCCACGAAGTTTGAAAAGTGGTATGAGGATTGGAACGGGGTCTACTCAGCCTCGGGTGGCCCAAATGAGTAGAGGTGGTTCGATTCCCCCTCAGCCATCCTCGAAGTGGTTTTCCGTGGTTTCCCACTTCGTCTTCGGGCAAATGCCGGGATGGTACCTGCTTCAAGGCCACGGCCACCTCCTTCCCTCTTCCTTGTCTATCCATCCTAACCATCCCTTACCTTCCCTCATGAGGCCCCTGTTCGCTTTGCAGGTGAGGCCGCCTGGGCGAGGTGCCAATTCCACCTCACCAGTTGTATCCCTTCCGATTCGATGTTCCCAGCTCTAGGACACTGCCCGTAGAGGCGGTAGTGGTGAGTTCCCTCGCTGAGTCCGTGGATTCCACCAACCTAGAGGGTAAACGACTAAAAAAAAATAACATTTGAAATAATTTCCGTGCCTTGCAAAACATTTCCACTGTATTAAATCACAACACGTACAAATTAAATGTTGGAAAACTGCCCTCGAGTCTATTAATCTGCACACTTCTTAACTGCCTTCTTTGAATCCATGAACCGGTCAACGACGGGTTCATCATCATCATTTACTAAAGACAAAGCCTTGTCGTCGCAGCCACATTTGATGGTTCTCTGCTAGTCTCTTCATGCTGCCATAAGAACCACATGCCAGTTCTCCAATGGAGTTCTTGATGTACGACATCCTTGGACGTCCCCTAGGTTTCTTTCTTGATACTTTGCCCTCGATAATGGTTTGGAGAAGGGAGACGTACCAGGCCTCTACACGCAACCCAATGTGTTGGGCCCGATCTGGTGGGTAATTAGCGCGATAAATCGGGTGCAGATCTCCACACGACACAATCTGCTGGGCCCAATCTGCAGTAGGCTGGCTCGCTCTGGGCTGAAAGCACGCACGATCATGGCTCCTTCCTTTTCTAAATTTCAAAAAATAGGAATTGCATTGACTTTGTTGCCATTGAAGTCGATACGAAAGAGAAAATATTGGGCTAAAAAGTGGTTATTACAGAGAAAAAAAATAGTCATGCAAATATTATTAAAGAACTAGAACCATGCGATTTTAGAAACTTTCTACGAATGGATATCGACACTTTCAATGAACTGCGCTACATGGTGGCACCTTTAATAAAGAAACAAGACACTGTAATGAGGGAAAGTGTGAGTGTTCAAGAGCTAATGGGCCAACTTCCCCAATGTCGCAATAATAAGTTGGGAGATTGTGTGGTCGCCCCAACCAACCTCCCGACAAGAATTATGTCGGCCCGACCGGTTCCAACAAGCCTACACACCACCCAATCAGCAGGGTCCCTGCAGATTGGGCCCAGCAGTTTGGGTCGTGTGTAGAGGCTTTTTAATACCTGTCCAAGGAACCTCGTCTTCCACTTCTTTATTGTTTTTAATAAACATCGATCCTCCTTCACGTCCAGCAGAACAAGATCATTTGTTTTCCTGTCCACCAAGTTGTTCTTGTCATTCTTCTCCAAAACCACATTTCTGCAGCCTTAAGTTTTGTTTCCTCCGGTTTCCCACATCCATGTTTCACATCCCTACAGTGTGACACTCCAAACAAAGGTCTTGAGAAATTACTTTATAGTCCTCAAACTGAGGTGATTAGCAGTAAGTTATTTTTATTTGTTTTGCTACCACTATTCTTTTCTCAATTTCTGACAGGCACTTGTTATTACAGGTTATCACACTACCCAAATATTGGAATTCTGTGATTTGTTCAATTGCATTGTTATTCACTATTATGTTTGTTCCAGTGGTAGGCTCCTCCTTTGTCAACTATCATCAATTTTAAAACTCAGCAGTTTTTCTACAGGTTTACGCCGTGTCTTGTGCGAGGTTTTGCCAAGAAACACCCAGATAGGCTCATCAGCGGGCATTTGGGGTTCGTGCCCGGACCCCCACCACGCTTCTTAAGAAGAGCGGTAGCGCGCAGTTCGCTACTCCTGTGGGGGTCAGAGCATGGACACCAAGAGCCCACTGATGAGCCTATCTGGGTGTTTCTATGCGAAACCACGCGCAAGACACGATATAAACCTAGAAAAACTGCTGAGTTTTAATTCCTTGGCCGTGAAAGCCAATATAGCATCATTAATTTGGTTTTCTTAACGACGGGTTGTCCCTCCTTATATTATTCTGCTAAGGTCCCATTAACACCAACCTACACATATGGGATACCTTCAGGTTCAGCATAACCCAATGCGTAAGCGAAACGCACACACTTACTCTTTACATGCCTCACAATTAAATAAATACCTTAAAATGTGTATATTTACAATGAAATAATGAAAGAATGCAACACGGTGACCATGGTAACAGAATCTCACAGGTCCATCTATTTCTGTAAGACGCAATGCAATTCCAATTATTACATTACTGTGAAAGTTTCCAGACAGTTATAAGGTTATCACTGAACCAAATTAAGCTGTATAAAATTCATCAATACATACAGTATAATGCGCATAAGGGGTGAAAGGGCAATCTAGAATTTTTTCACGCAATTTTCACGTGTGAGTGTGGTACGAAAGGTCTTTTTCACCCGACTATAAAGGGACTCCGAAAACCACATTAAAAGTCCCTTAAATTAACAGTGTCTGTGATATTCCCAGAAAACTAACTTCGCTCTGATATACCTACGAAGGAATGACAAACCCCTAACCACTGCACTAGTAGCTGAATTGATAAAGTCTGATTATTCATACCAAGGATAAATCAGTCATAGCATTCATGATTGAGATTTTGCTAAGTGTACTCTTTATAACTAGAATATTCGCGGGCGAAACCGCGACGGGTAATGCTAGTGGTAATTAATTAGAAAATAAATAGTTCTGTTTCAGATGCAAATCTTAACATTTATACCTCTATAATCCCTTCCACCCTGTAAGCTATGTCCATCAGCTGCCACTGGCTGAGTTATACACTAGGCTATGTTATAGCAGGCTTTTAGTTACAGAGCAGAGGAAAGAGGAAGAAAAGAATCGATAAATAATTGGTGGTGTGGGCTGGCAGCTACTATCTCTCGTCTTGACAAAGCGAGGCCAGGAAACAAATGACGTGTTATCTGCGCTACTGCTGAACAAGAGAAGAGCGCCACGCGCATTTTAATCTCCAGCCATTCATCTTCCATACTTGCCAATACCTTCCACATTAAAGGAGGTCAATTAGGCGTATTTTATTGAGCATATGTAGGCCTAACCATAGAATTGTAGAAACATTTCAATGAAATTTGGAGTCTAATAGCAAAATTGTAATGGGGTAGCTTAGTGGCGTAGTTGGTAGCATGCTGAGTTTCTAGGCCCAAGGTCGTGGGTTCAAACCCGGCCGAAGTCGTCGGATTTTTTAAGAGCGTTAAACATCCTTCAGTATGACTTCCTTCGGAGGGAAAGTAAAGCCGACGGTCCCATGTCATAGATTTATGGCATGTAAAAGAACCTTCCACTAATTACACTTGTGTGAAGCTAAATTATAGGTTAGATTTGACTAACGTTCATAAGTTCCAACATTCATTGCAAGGAGCCGACTGCGGTGGCATCTAGTAACAAAGTTCAGATATAGTTGTCGTTGATGGTGGCGTTTGGTAGCAAAAGTACGAACTACTTGAAAAAATGATTGTCTGCAGTCCTTACTTGAATTTTAAAAAAATATACGAGCCTTACAGTAGTCGAATATGATGTGTAACATGTGATTTGTTATCCTGCTATACGTGTCCCGGGAGCGCTAATCCCTTGTTGACAGTGAACTCAGTTAGTCATTGAAATAACTACTTGTAAAACTCCACTGCCAAATCCTGACCGTAATGAATCATTGTTATTTGCCGTGGCGGAAGCAATCCAATGCCTACTTGATGCGAGCTGCGCTCTATACCGGCCAGTTAGTGAACCCATGCCAGCGATGTTATTGAAAATGGCCTCGATTTGCCGATAGAGTGCACTGCCAAGTATAGGCGCGATTAAAAATTAGGTGTGCGGAAGGTATATTAAATGTGTTTCTCCCAGTGATATATTTAGACCAACGAAGTTGTAATTATTGTTAGTAGTCGGCGTTAATATACTGAATTCGTACGTTGTTTGGAGTGTTTGTTGATGCGATATAGATTCCACATAGCCACATGGCCGACAGTACTTACATTAAATAAGAATAAAGCAAAAGTATGAAGATTTAATAAATCGTAATTGTTTTCAACAAATATGATAAAATGAATATTTTCACACCAAAGAACGACAACATGAAGATGATTTATTGTAGGAATATCTTAAATGGGGTCTCCAAACCTTGAACTAAATTGTATGCGATATACATTCGCCATAGCCACATGGCCTACAGTACGTGGTTGTACCGATCTCCGCCATCACGCGCGCTCATTGTTTCCGTCCCATGCACTTCCGTCCCATCCGTTTCCGTCCCTTTACCAAAATCTCTCCCATAAAAATGTCCAGCTACCTAGTGGAAAGATGTTACACATCAACAGATAACACACACTAATATAGCCATCACAATTAACACCGGTTATCCGACAGATTCTACACACACCCAAAGTACACGGAGCTACATGATCGCATTGTCGCATCCCCTAAACTGAGGAACCGACCAACCAAAACTGTAATGGCGGAGGCAGTTAATAAGGGGATGGGGTGAAGTCGGGCATCAATTTCGAAAAAGTAAATACAGATGGATACCATTGAAGTGTCATACCGATATTATATTGTTGTTTTGTTCCAGAATTATGTTTGTGTTCAGTTTCAAATCCCTTATTACTGAATGGAGCATTGCTAAGGCCTACTTATTCTCCTGGCTCCACAAACCGCTGTCGATTCTTGGCCTCGTCAAGTAGCCTCGTCCACTTCTTTCTGTCCTTGGCATCTTCCTCTCGCGCTCCTAGTAGCTGGATGTCCTTGGTTACCTGGTGTGCCTATAGGTCTTCGTCCGTCTGGCTTTTTCTCACACACTTCTCGCAGTCTAGATCCCTCTCCTCTTATATACACGTGGCCAGTCCATCTAAGCCAGGCTGTTCCAGCCGAGCAGCTTCCCTGTGAGCAGCGGAGTTCTCGCCGCCTTAAACCTACAACATGCATTACAGCTCTGCTTTGGGGACTGCTGTCACCGCGCGGTGGATACATCAAGACAGGCAAGAAGTGCACCGACTTGTGCTATGACCTTCACCCAGTGACGTATTGGCTATCACCTCCAGTCCCTCTCCAACCGTGCTCCGAGCATCAATGCTGAGTACTCGCGTGCACGCATACTCAAACTCGAGGGTTTGGAACAGCCTGATCTAAGCCTTCTTGTCTTAAACAACATCGGGGTCTTTATACAACTCCTTTAGTTCCTTGTTCTTTCTCCTTCGCCACTCACCTGCCTCACAAATTCGTCCGAAAATCTTTCTGAGGTTTATATTTTGTAAAACCTTTATCTTTTTATCTGGACATTTGCTTAATCTCTATGTTTCTGCACCATCCTAGTAGTAATAGGCTACTGGCCTAATTATAGTTTTATATACTCGTATTTTGGTCTTTCTTGATAACAATTTGGATATGAGTAGTTTGTTAACTGAATATGATGCTCTGGATACAGCTTTAATCCTCGTTTCTATCGTTGATGTGTAACATCTTTCCACTCGGTATCTGGATATTTTTGTGGCGCTCGGTAGCTGGACATGTTTGTGGGAGTGATTTTGGAAAAGGGACGGAAGTGCATGGGACGGAAACAATAAGCGCGCGTGGTGGTGGAGATCGGTACAACGACGTTCTGTAGGTCATGTGGCTAAGGGGAATGTATATCGCATACAGTTTAGTTCAAGTTTTGGAGACCCCATTTAATATATTCCCACTATAAATCATCTTCAAGTTGTCGTTCTTTGGAGTGAAAATATTCATTTTATCATATTTGCTGAAAACAATTACGATTTATTAAATCTTCATACTTTTGCTTTATTCTTATTTAATGTAAGCACTCGATGTACTGTCGGCCATGTGGCTATGTGGAATCTATATCGCATCAACAAACACTCCAAACAATAGGAATTCAGTATATTAACGCCGACTACTAACAATAATTGAAACTTCGTTGGTCTAAACATATCACTGGGAGAAACACATTTAATATACCTTCCGCACACCTAATTTTTAATCGCGCCTATACTTGGCAGTGCGCTCTATCGGCTAAACGAGTCCATTTTCAATAACATCGCTGGCATGGGTTCACTAACTGGCCGGTATAGAGCGCAGCTCGCAACAAGTAGGCATTGGATTGCTTCCGTCACGGCAAATAACAATTATGATTCATTACGGTCAGGATTTGGCACTGGAGTTATACAAGTAGTTATTTCAATGACCAACAGAGTTCACTGTCAACAAGGGATTAGCGCTCCCGGGACACACATAGTAGAATAACATGTCACATGTTACACATCATATGCGACTACTGTAAGGCTCGTATAATGTTGTTTATTAGTGTCCCCAGGTATTTGAACTCTTCTACTTCTTCAAGAACATAGTAGTCAATTTGTAAAGTTCCATGTCCCCTTGTCTTGTAATTTCTCTCTACCTTCATGAATTTTGTTTTTTCATCATTCATTGGAAAACCATTTTGTGTTCCACGTAGGCTACTGCTTGGGTCCAAACTCTATGAGCTTGCGGGATGAGGTTTAGTGGCAGGCAGGAAGAAAAGGGCCTGTCAACAGCCCGCTGCCTTACCTGGAATTCATTTCTATACCAATACTGCTAACATTGGGCCTTTGCTCAAACCAGTGTGGTGTTGCGAACGAGTGAATGAGTCACTGATCAATGTAATTGGTTCTGTTACTAAGCACGGACAGGGAACGCTCATCACTCGTCACCATCACTCCGCATAGTCCACGATCCACATTCCTCCCAGGTTCACGGAGCATGGACGCAAACAGTACATGTACAAATAGTGAGGAAGGTTATGACGTAACTTGTGTGCTTGAGTCTTCAGTCTTTTGACTGGTTCGATACAGCCCTCCACGCCTCCCTGTCGTGAGCAAATCATTTCATCTCTACATAGCTACTACACCTTACACCATACTTTGGTCTACCCCGACAGTTCTTGTTCTCGACCTTTACTTCCATAACTATGTTTACTATTCTTGGGTGGCTTAGTAGCCTATGTGTCCTGCCAACCAATCTCTTCTCTTCATTAGCAGTCGCCAGAAAAATCTCTCCTTTCCCACTCGTCTTAATACCTCCTCATTTGTTACTCTATCTACCCATTTTATTTTCAACATTCTTCTGTAACAACACATTTCAAACGCTTCAATTCTCCTCTTCTCTGCTGCACCAATAGTCAAAGTTGAACTAACAGAAAAGATTTCAAAAATGACTTCCCAATACCTAAATCCAGGGCTAGATTTGTGACGGTACGCACCGGTACGCCGTACCGAAACCTCTGATCGGGTGAAAAGTCGAATACATAATATAATTTTTAGAACTGTGGAACGTTAGTTGTAAGTCAAGATCAACTTGGTCTTTGACTGAACTGTACTTCAAAGTACGTGGAATCTTGGCTGCTTCGGGAACGGCAATCCGCTCTGGATACTAACAGCAAGATGAGGGAGAGAGGAGGCACATACAATGAAAACTTTTCTAAACTTTGGACAATTTTATAAACTGTGAGGTAAAACTTATTTAAGTACAGGACCTTTTATAATAAATAATTATTTCTTAAAACTGTAAAGACAAAATTTTAAAACAAGAATTAAAGATTGTCGGTGAACATGTGTGTATTTTCAAATCGAATGTATTTAATTTTTTAAATTACGTAAGAAGTATTTAAATAATGTACATTGTTTGAATGGTAGCCTAGTTGGCCTACATTAAAATGTAATATAGGCCAACGGCTATGGTAAGAGAAATGTTTGCACAGCAGTCTCAATTTAATTTAAAAATGCAATCAGAATTAGATTGCTATTTTGCCGCTGATTAATTTTAAATGTGTTCAGAAAAGCGTGAAAATATCGTTTTTAGAACTCTATATTTCAATATTCCATAAAGGAATACCACCCGGTAGCACACAGTCCCGGAACCTCCTTTTTTACAAATCAAGCACTGCCTAAATCTATAAGGTGCGTTCAAAAAGTAACGAGCCGGAGGCATAATTACAGAAACCAGTTCCTGTGTGTTAGAAGTATTGGCTCTGGCTGTTGAGGCACTTGTCCCACTGTGACATGAGGCGGTGAATGGCTGTCTCATAAAATTCCCTGGGCTGTGATGCGAACCAGTTCCACACGTACAGCTGGACGTCGACGTCCGAGGTGAATCGTTGGGCCCGCAGAGCCCTTTTCAGGTGACCAAACATGGCGTAATCACAGGGAGAGAGGTCCGTACTGTATGGAGGGTGGCCGAGAACCTCCCCTTTGAATTTCTGCATGAGTGCTGCGACTCTGTTGGCCGTATGAGGTCGTGCATTATCGTGGAGCGACCATGGCGGCTATGGCGTTCACTGTCACTCGGCGGTCCTGGGTAATGAGTGCATCAATCAGCTGGACGTTGTCATCGGTAATGCAGGGGGGTGCCCCAGACCGGGCATCATCGGCTGACGACACCCGTCCTTCCCTGAAGCGCTTGTGCCACACCTTGACCCTTGCAAGGGACATGCAGTGTTCGCCGTACACTTGTGACATTCGGCGATGAATGTCCGTTCCCCCTACTCCTTCCGCTGTCAGAAACCGAACAACACCTCTTTGCTCTTCGGTTGACGACTCCATGTCACTGTTTGCAATGCGGCTGGCAGCGTTGGACGATTGATGCATACTGCTGCTCGCTTTGTATCGTCACGTGACGTGCACGCATGCCCTCTAGCGACGGGCTGTGACTTTCCACGCTCTGGTCGGAACCACACCTCGTTACACACGCCTCGATTAGCCGATGTAGTCACCGGTTTGCGCATTCCACCCTCCGGCTCGTTACTTTTTGAACGCACCTTATATATTCCTTGTCAACAGATTCCTTTTCTGTAGAAATGCTTTCAATGCCTGAGCCAACCTACTTTTAATATCCTCCTTGCTTCGTCCATCACTAGTTATTTTGTTTTCTAAGTAACATCTTCAGGGGCTCACAACTTGTGGGACATGGGTTGACGACCACGGTACCCCAGCTGAGTCTGGCATTGTATCCACTTACCTGTGCCGGGCTCTTCTGTGTTGTCTTTCCTCTCGACCTCCCTTGGTCAACTCTTGTTCTTTTCTGACCCCGACAGTATTAATGAATCCAAGGCCTAGGTAGTCTTTCACTTTCCCACCTTAATTGGCTCTTGTCTCATCCTTATACTTTGAGTGTCGATATTGTTATGTCCCGATGTCGGATCAAGGTGAAACCATATAGGATATTCTACCTGGTCAGCAAGAACTTCGCTGCCTACTATAAAAAGCTGTGGACTAAGGTCAGAGCGTTCAGTCAGGCACTGCAGAGGCGGAAGTCAGACAGTGACAGAGGTCGATATCCCGCTAATCGGGAGATCGGCCAAGTTAGGTCATCGGATGCTCGGTGACCAAGGAGCACTTAGCTAAGGCGGTACTTGGGAACACCATAGATAGAAACAGGTGAACATCAGTTAATCAATCTTAATTCAAGTTTAAATTATAATCAACTCAATTGTGTGCATGAAGGCAGATTCCTTTACTCCCTTAAGGAATAAACTGGGAGTTAAACTTTGAATCTCTTTAATTGGGGAGTGTTCCCAGAATCCTGAAATCATGTCTCACTCTCAAATCCTTGTATAGTAGGGACTGTACTGTAATCCCTATCAGAAGCTATCGGTGAGGGTGCGATAACGAACCTATCCTTAAGGTTATACGAAGGTTCTTGAGTACAATGTACGAGTTTCGGTTACATTATTATAATGTACCGAAACTGGTATAGGCTACTGTACTCAAGAATTAAAATTTATTGACTAACTTTCTTAAGGTTATAATTAAGGCCTGGAAGTTCTTGCCAAATCACATTGTTTGGGATCGTGGTCACCTTGCTATGCTAATTTGCCGGGCTCTCGCCAGAGGTCGCATTATGCTCCGTGCATCAATAAATGTATTGATAGTGAGTTTAACGAAGAATTGGTTTTGAAGAGAATAATATTTAAGTGGACTGTAGGTTGATGTGGATATTAACGAGGTGAGGTTAGCTGGTAAAATCACTGGATTTCTGTGGACTATTACTAAAGAATAACAATTACTTACTGCCGAATGATCATACATGTTCCAATTGGTGTCCGGACATAACGTACCACTTGATTTTCGAGGACATAACGTACCACCTAGGTAATTATCTACCTTAGAACGGATTTCCCGTAATCCCCAAATATTTACGCTAGGACATAACATACCACTTGACGTCAGACGGGCATTCCAGTTACAGGTTCATTACCACATAAACATCAGTGGCGATCGCACTGTGTGACTTTAAACATTTTGGTATTGTAACATGGAGTTGTGAAAAACGAATAAGGGCGGTTTATGTGTGCACTTCGACGGATGAAGTACGAATTGTACATTCAAAGTTCAAAAAGAAAGGAGAATATGTCAAGTATGATGACCGGCTTGACAGAATAATTTAGCGGTATGAAGAGAATAGAAACTTGAAATCTTACTTGAGAGCTCTCTCATATTCGCAGAACTTGAAATGAAACTTCACATGGCGAACTTGCTATTCACTTAGAATGAAATATCCCATGAAGAACTTGCTATTCGCTAGGATATAAAACCCAAAAAGAACAATTCAAAATTTTTAAAAATATTTAAAAAAAAACAAATTAAAGAAAATGAAAAATGACCAGAGCTTAACCACAGCTGATTTTAAACACGCCAAAATGTTTATAAACATTTTGACAGTCCAAAGCCTGGATAAAGTGTGATGGGAATCCAAAAACTTATCATATTTTATATTAGTTTATGTTATGTTATTGTCCACGTATTTATAACCAGGATTAATTGAGCAGTACCGAACAAGTGGCCGTGCGGTTAGGGTTTCATGCACCCCAAATACTTCCCACACTTTCAAGTGGTACGCTATGTCCTCTCCTAAATATTTTTTTAAGTTCATTAGCTGACTCTTCGCAGGTAATTAGGCGGCCAAGTGATACGTTATGTCCGGTGGTACGTTTTGTCCTATAACCGTTCCAATTGATTGTAGTTGGACTGCCGCACCATCTCTAACGTCATATTTGTCACGAGTCTGTTATAATTTATCACACCAACCGTCCTGTGTATCTCGATGAATGTACCGAAGTCATCGATTGTTACCACCAGCTCCAGGAGCATGCATTCCGCATCTCAGCGCACAACGATGATGTACGGAGCATAATGCGTCCTCTGGCGAGAGCCCGGCAAATTAGCAGAGCAAGGTGACCACGATCCCAAACACACATTTTTGCATAGGCATATTTTGGTTATTTTGACACAATGCATCATATTTTTCTCCTTTTCCTGTTTAAGTGCATATCTCTGCTTGAGAAGGACGTATATTTTAATTTCCTGTTGTTTTGAAGTGCTCTTTGTTACTGCATGTTCTTAAAGTTATATATTTCGATTCGGACTATCACAGAATAATACTAACATTATTTAAATACCTAGTACGTTTCAGTCCTTTTTGCAAGTTAATATGAATTATTTTTAGCCTACTTTTCACATTTTGCAAAAATGAGGAAAAAGTAGTCTTATGAGATCTGGCAAATGTGTGTCTGTCTGTCTGGCTGGCTGTGTGTGTGCCCCCCCACCCCCCCTATCAACTCCTAAACGGCTGGAGTAATCGAAACAAAATTTGGTAGGACTAAAGATCTATACCTGAATATCTCACGGCCATATTTGAAAATGATGTCAGTGCTACCAACTGTCAAAAAATCGCAATTGAAATTTGAGCTCCATGTTGGATATCTTGGAAGGTATGTGTGGGAGCTATTTCAAAATTGGCACACATATAGATAATAATATTGCAGTTTAATTTCCATGTAGCCATACATGGCAGTGTTGCCAAAATAATTATAAGCCTGCTGATAAGTCCAATTTTTAAATGCATATAACTTCTACACTATCAATTAGAATTCAACCAAATTTCGTATATTGTATGTGTACATAACCAGATATAACTGGGCGTATTCTTAAGACCCACCAGGGCTGCCAACTGTTAATAAATGCTCTTAATTTATTTTATCCAAAATACCAATATATCAGAAAGTATGCAAGCCGACAGCTTTAAACTATGCACACGTATAGTACCTGACATTCTATATTAATTTGGAGTAACATATAAACGTCAGTGCTACCAACATGATTCTATGCCTGCTGAGAGGTCCAACTTTAAATACATGTAACTTCCATACTATCATTTGGATTGCAACCAAATTTCGTATGTGCTATGTGTACCATAACAGATATGACTATGCGTATTCTTAAGAGCAACCAGGGCTGCCAACTGTTAATATGTGCCGTCTCTATTTTTGTAACCCTAATATCAATATATCAGAAAGTATGCAAGCCAATGGCTCTAAACTTTGTACACGTATAGTACCTGGCATTCTAGATGAATTTGGAGTAACTAATATACGTCAGTGCTGCCAACACGATTCTAAGCCTGCTGATAGGTCCAATTTTAAAATGCATGCAACTTCTATACTAACAAATGGATTTCATTCAAAATTGACACAACAGTAGATCAATACATGTATGTCATTGTTGCCAACATGAGTTTATGCGCGCTGTTAGATACAATGTTTGACTGCATGTAACGTCCATGATATCCATTGGAATTCAACCAAATTTTGTATTCTGTACCTTAAGAGATGGAACTAAGACTATATTCAGTCACCAGGGCTGCCAACTGTAGTTCTCTATTAGGCTACATTATGCCAGGTATACAGTATTTCGAACTAATTATAAATTTCGATATTACCAACTTAATTTCGTCATTATTCTAGATAGATCCATATAGATTAATCATTGGCATGAATCTTAAATTTTATGAAAAGTAGGCTCTTTAGTTCGTCACGGAACTTCTTGTATTTGAATTGTTCATTCTGGTTCCGTATTGATGAAACAATTAGTATTAATATTTTGCAAAAGTTCCGCCTAATCGATACCTTTATTATATTATATATAAATGATCACTTAGTGATCATTGGTACATGTTTCGAGGCCTAATTGTTTTGTCCCCCTCATCCGCCGATATAGATAAAATGTGGTTGGATAGACGGGTTTGAACGCGCTATCTTGTGCACAGAAGCTCAGCATGCTACCGACTACGCCACCGAAGCCGCTATGTATGTCTATTAAAATTGTATCACTTATACTTAAAAATTAACATTATAAAATAATTATTGAGAATTTTCAATTGATACAGGAGTGCGTCAAGGAGATGGATTATCTCCATTGTTGTTTAATTGTGCGCTCGAAAAAGTCGTCCGAGAATGGAGACGAGCTGGTGCATCATCCCATAGACTAGGAACAAAACTCAAAGGGAATACACTCGACTGTTTGGCATTTGCGAATGACATGGCGTTAATTGCTCCAAGCATTTCTGATGCCCAGAAACAACTTGAATTACTCCAAGAACAAGCAGCAAAAATCGGCTTACGGATTTCTTTTGACAAAACGAAATTTATGACGGATATTAAAACTGCTCCGAATACACTCCGCATCGGTAATTGTCAGGTCTCCCGAGTGAAAGACTTGGAGTATTTAGATGAATGGATCAATGAAACTGGCAACGAAAGAAAATCTATAGAAGCAAGACTACAGAAAATGGAAACAGCTTTCCATTTGACAAAACAAGTATATAACAAAAAATGCCTCTCTTCGAATTGTAAAATTCAACATTATAAAACAGTAGTCTTGCCTGCAGCCCTTTATGCAGCCGAGACACTTAATCTACAACATAAAACACTGAGAAATGAATTGGAGATTAAGGAACGCAAAATCATACGAAAACTGTTGGGACCAAGAATCAAAGACGGAATTCACCTTCTGAAACCTAATGCTAACAAGTAGTTCCGTGAAGAACTATACAGCCTATTTTCATATATCCTGCTCATGTTAATTGCCTCTATCAACATACAAAATTTCAGTTTAATTGCTGTAACAGATTCGTAGATATTGAGAACTGTCTAAATATTTCAGATGGTCGCCAGGTTGGATTTTTATTTTTGTACTATTACATTAAGATTATTGTGTACCGACAGTAGTGGCTACGCTGGCTAAAGCTCAGCATTAGGTCATGGGGCCAAGCTCTCTGCTGACTCGGTAGACGCGTGGTTTCGAGCCCCACCGTCGGCCGTCCTTGAAATGGTTTTCCGTGGTTTCCCATTTTCAACACCAGGCAAATGCTGGGACGGTACCTTCTGACAGGCCACGGCCGCTTCCTTCCACATCCTTGCCCAGTTTCATTCACCATCATTCATTTCATCTCTCATTAACTCCTCTCATGAGGTTGGCGTCAGGAAGGGCATCCGGCCGTAAAAATCATCGCCACAAAGACTTCCATCGCATCTCACCCCCGACCCCGTTAGAAAACGGGAATAATACGGGGTAGATATACATACACATTAAGATTATTGTGTACGTGTGGTATTCAAACTTCAGTCGCATGATTAGAACACAAGAAGTAAAAACGAGATTTTTAAATTACGCACAGCAGCCATCTTGTGATTATGCTAACAATTGAAATAAATTAGATGCCAGTGGATCAACATTTGTATAAGCATTTAATGTACAACGTTTAACGGCACTCAGATAGTTAATTCGCGAGAAACGTCCATTTAAACATTTATACTTCGCGTCGCCGCCATGTTGGATTTGTGCTCACCAGGTTACTGAAAGTCCTATAGGTGAACATATGTTCATAGTCTCTATGAACATAAAAAAAATCAGTTTGGTTGCTGTAAAAGATTCATAGATATTGAGAACCGTCTAAATATTTCGGAAGCTTGCCATTTAGGATTGTTATATGTATAGGCCATAGAGTTATGTACCATTCAAGGACAATTATTGCCTAGCTTCTTTATTCAAACTTTCACTTCGATCGCATGATTACGACAAAAGAAATAAAAAAATAATTTTAAAATTTCGCACAGCCGCCATCTTGAGGTTATGTAAACAATTGAATTAAATTAGATGGCAGTGCATTACAATCTGCAAAATCATTTACTGTACCACATTTCACTGCGCTCAGAGAGTTAAATCACGAGAAAAGTATATTAAAATATTTCAAATTCGCTTGGTCGCCATGTTCGTTTTGTACTTTACAGGTTTATGAAATATACATAGGTAAACTTGTATCAGTACCCTTTATCACCGTACAAAATTTCAGGGTGATATCTGTAATAGTTTCGGAGATATAGAATGTCAGTGAAAT
The DNA here is from genome assembly GCA_946902985.2 of Meconema thalassinum. NCBI lineage: Eukaryota > Metazoa > Arthropoda > Insecta > Orthoptera > Tettigoniidae > Meconema > Meconema thalassinum. The sequence goes on from OX336400.1 coordinate 139,034,546, forward strand.
ATTTCGCACAATCGCCATTTTGAGGTTATGTAAACAATTGAACTAAATTAGACTCCAGTGCATTAATATGTGTATAAACATTTGCTGTACCAAGTTTCATTACGTTTGGATAGTTAAATCGCGAGAAAAGTCTATTTAAAAGTCTCAACTTCGCTTGACCGCCATGTTGGTTTCGTATTCATCAGGTTTTTAAAAGACTCATAGGTGAACTTCTAGTAGTGCCCTTTATCACCGTACACAATTTCAGGGCGATATCGGTAATAGTTTCGGAGATATTGAATGCTAGTGAAATATTTCGCACAGCCGCCATGTTGGATTGGTGAGACGTAACAAAATTTGAAGGGCACGGTCGAGGTCGCCGGGAACAGTGCTATGAACTTACCAAGTTTCATTGAAATCGCTCCAACCGTTTAGATTTTATTAGGGGGACACACACACACACATCACACACACACACGCACACACACACGGACAAAAGGTGATCTCATAAGCCTATTTTTCAAAATTGAAAATAGGCTAAAAATTACTAAAATCACAGACACAATCCGTATGAGAAGGATCCAATTCATGGGACATTTGGACAGAATGGACCCAACTAGGTTAACAAATAAAATCTATACGTTTTTGCAGAAAAAGGAAACAAGGTCCAATTGGTACAAACAGGCGGAAAAGGACATGGCTGAATTAGGTTTTCCCAATCTCAAGGACCGAGAGGAAATTAGGAAAATTTCTCATACACGGGGTTTTGAGGCAGAAGAGAGATGACCTACCAGACACGTCTGGTCGCAGCAACGAAGACTAGCTCAATCGTTGCGCATGAAGAGTTATTGGGTAAACATCAAGGCCAAGAAGTGTTGATTCCGCGTGGTCCTAGGAGACCCATTCGCACTGAAGAAAATAATTATTGATGGTCCACATCGCTTGAAGTTCCATAAATAAAACATTTCATTCTATTTAGAACTGTTTCTTAGTTGAGATATTTTAACCCTTTATGGGATAGTGGTCTCTATATTAACCACGTGTCATAAGAACAGTTTATGCTTTCAAAGATGCTGATAGTTCAATCTTTAAGCCAAATTTTGGAGAATGTTCATGCCGAAGTGCTAGTATTTCTAAAAATCAAATATTATATACGTATCCACTTGACGTAATGTATTGGATAAAATTTAAAAAGAATTTTAAACTAAAAACATTAACAATTAAAGTGTAAAACTAAAATAAAAATATAGAAAAAAATCATAAAATTAAATTACAAAAATAAAAGGAATATAAAAATTAAAATAATAAACATAAATATAAAAAAAATATTAAAATAGTTGTAAAATCAATTTGAAATTAGTTAATTCATTACAAATATCAAAATTAAATCTACAAGAGCATAAATTGAAAATTAAAAATAAACATATAAACATTTAAATTAGAAAATCAAAAAATAACATTATTTATAATTATAATAATTAAAATAAATTTAGATCGCCTCCGTAGCGTAGCGGTCAGCACGGTTAGCTGCCGCCCCGGAGGTCCTGGGTTCGATTCCCGGCTCTGCCACGAAATTTGAAAAGTGGTATGAGGACTGGAACGGGGTCTACTCAGCCTCGGGTGTTCAAAATGAGTAGAGGGTGTTTGATTCCCACCTCAGCCATCCTCGAAGTGGTTTTCCGTGGTTTCCCACTTCGTCTTCAGGCAAATGCCGGGATAGTACCTTCTTCAAGGCCATGGCCGCCTCCTTCCCTCTTCCTTGCCTATCCATCCTGACCATCCATTACCTTCCCTCATGAGGCCCCTGTTCGCTTTGCAGGTGAGGCCGCCTGGGCGAGGTGCCAATCACACCTCACCAGTTGTATCCACTCCGATTAGATGTTCCCAGCTCTAGGACACTGCCCGTAGAGGCGGTAGTGGTGAGTTCCCTCGCTGAGTCCGTGGGTTCCACTAACCTGGAGGGTAAACGACTAAGAAAAAAGAAAAGAAAAATAAATTTAAATATAGAAATATATATAATCAAAAATAGTTTTGCCCTACAAAGGGTTAAAAAGGTGTAGTTATATTATGTCCGTTGGTTTATATTTTCTTTATATTCAAAATAGAAAAGCTAAAGAATACGGAGTGATCGCAATTGCCGTAGTTATTACATAGTGCATATATTTTGAAACATGATGCATATTTGACCAATGTTTGTGCATATTTTCATGCATATTAATTATTCATTTAGTAGCGCATGAACTTCCGGCCGTTACTTATGAGGCATTCTAATAATTACATTTCGTTGTTACATATTTGATCATAATGACATTTGTTTCACATATTTTTACTTTTTTAAAATGTCAATATACTGTATATATTCTGTCACTTACTATAAAACAAAGTATTTTGTCGCAAGTGAAATATACGGCAGGCCTAATTCAAAACAGTTCTGCCAACTGTAGTAAGTTGCTCTATTAAGCTACACTATTTCAGGTGTATTTCAAACTGCAGTACTTATAAATGTTAGTATTACCAACTTGATTTCGTCAATATTCTACATAGGTCTATATAGATTGGCATGAATCTTAAATTGTGAGAAAAGTAGGCTCTTTAGTTCGTCACGGAACTACCTGTTTTGAAACGTGATCCATATTTGACAAAAATTAGTGCCTTTTTCATGCATATTCATTCATTTAATAGTGCATGAACTTAAGGCCCTTAGTCCCTATATATATATAAAAATGAAAGTTTGTCGGTTTTTTCTGAATTTCTACGGTAATTTGCGTTATTAACGAGTTTCAGACTGTTTTAAGACGGATGCGCGCGAAAAAAAAAATTGACCGTCTGTGGACAATTTTTTTGTTCCCTTATAACGACAGAACGGCTGGGTGGATCAACGTAATATTTGGTGCAGATATCCATCAGTGGCACGACACTGTTCAATGATGTAACTTTTCTCCGTACCTCTCATAAAAGGGGGCCTACCCCCTTAAAATACATGCTGAAAAAGGCGTAGAAAGGTGAGACAAAGCTCATCTTCAGCCCTTCAATGTGAGAAACGAAACCACATTTTAAGACCCTAAAACGAGCAGTTTTTGAGATATTCCCACAAAAATAATTTCATTTAATAAACTAATGAAAGAATGAAAGCCGGTAACCATGGCAACATAACCTAACAGGTCCATTTATTTCTGTAAGACGCAATGCAGTTCCATTTATTACATTACTGTGAAAGTTTGCAAATGGCTATAAGGTTATCACGGAACCAAATTAAGCTGTAAATTTCATCAATGTATATAACGCACTTAAGGGGGTCAAGGGGTAGCCTAATATTTTTTCACGCAATTTACACGTGCGATATGTCGTACAGAAGGACTATTATATCTCCAAACAGCAACATTATTATCAAAAATTCTTGAATTGAAATAGTATTTTTAAGGCTTTTAGGAATTGGGCCATTGGAGGCCAAAAAAAAACTGAATTTTCATGCACCACAAGCCTTTATAATTTATTAAAGAGGTCTTCCTGTGGATTTGACATAACGGTGGGGGTCAGTTTTAATGTGACGTGTATTGCGTTTCGTCTACGAGGTTTTCAATTTTATTTTCACGCCAGGAAGTACCCGTTAGGTAAATTTAGTTTGAAAGCACATTTTAACTAATCATTTTTCTTTGTCGACAAACAGGTTCCAAGCCCCTAGCCATTACAACAGTAGCTCTGGCTATTAATATCGAAGACCGTTCGAAGAATGGGTACTCCTACTAGTTATAATATAACCGAAACTAGTACACTGTACTCAAGAATTACAATTTATTGACTTCAGGTATTGTTTTCCTATTTCATTTAACAATAATAATAGCAATAATTAAAATGATGATGTTCTCCTCTAAATCTGTTTAAAGACTCTTGATTGAGACCTAACGCTAGGACTTAGAGATTAGTCCCTATTTGACAAATGAGTTAATAACAGAAATATTTGCTTGTGTCTTGTCGGACAAGCTGTAGCAATATGTTGGTCGTCCTCTGCGTGACCTTTGGCCTCCTCGTCTCCTTTTTTGTTGTAGACAGAGATCTTCCTAAATTTAGCGCCATCCCCCCTCGCTGTGGACCAGACATCAACACTGCTATGGCTGTTCCACCCCGACCAGCTCTCTCGTCCTTTCCACAAACAACCTTTCTTCTCGCGCTGGCTTTACACATTTCACATTCTCTATTCCCTTGTCCACTCTGGAACTAAAGACGTGGATTCCAAAATGCACTAAGTATGTTTTTAGACTATTTTCATTTATGTAGTATTTATAGAGCAGAGGTTTGTCCGTGAGCAACAATGCAACCTTTGAGAATATTATAAACAGAGCCATCTAAGACCAACCTGAAGAACAACTTGAAGTTTAGTGACATTAATGTAAAGTGGCGACTTCCGTGGCGTAGTTGGCAGCATGCTGAGCTTCTATGCCTAAGATCGCAGGTTCAAACCCAGCCGAAGTCTTCGAATTTTTAAAGAGCGTTTAAAACCTTCAGTATGTCTTCCACTGGAGGGGAAGCGAAGCCGGCGGTCCCATGTCATAGATTCATGGCATATAAAATAACCTGTTGTTGTTGTTGTTGTTGTTGTTTGAGTCTTCAGACTTTTGACTGGTTGGATGCAGCTCTCCATTCCTCCCTGTCCTGAGCTAATCGTTTCATCTCTACATAGCTACCACACCCTACGTCCGAGGCAATCTGTTTAACATATTCTAACCTTGGTCTACCCCTACAGTTCTTGTCCTCGACCCTTCCTTCCATAACTAAGCTTGCTATTCCTGGGTGTCTTAGTACGTGTCCTACCAACCTATATCTTCTCTTCATTAGCAGTCGCCAGAAACATCTCTCCTCTCCCACTAGTCTTAATACCTCTTCGTTTGTAACCCTATCCACTAAGTAAAATTGTGTGAGGCTAAACTTGAAAGTTAGATTTGATTAACGCTCTATAAGTTCCAACGTTCGCCACCAGGTGCCGTTTGTGGTGGCATCTAGTAGCCAAGTTCACAGCTAGGTGTAGTTGACAGTAGTTTTGGTAGCAAAAGTAGGAACTACTTGATTGATCGTCTGCAGTCCTTACCTGAATTACTGTACAGATAACACACACAAATACAGCATCACAATTAACACCGGTTATCAGGCAGATTCTACACAACCCAAAGTACACGGGGCACATGACGCGTTGTCGCAGCCCCTAAACTGAGGAACCAACATACTAACCGTGAAGTGATTCATCAAGAGTGTGAAATGAGTATAAACTTCATTAATATTATCATATGTGTATTCAAGAAGCAGTTGAACCTGTCCAATAAGTCAGTATAGTTGTAAGGCCGGTAGCTGAACCGGTCCATTAGCCGGACAGCATGCTACCGTACGTGCGATGTGCGGCCTCGCCTCAAAGAGGCAGACCAAGCCTGAGGTGATTACAGATCTCATCTCCCACTCAACAGGTTCCTGCACTTAAAAACAAGTCGTTCCGTGAAGAATAAATGGCCTATTTTCATATATCCTACTTATGTTTATTGCCCCTATCAACATACAAAATTTCAGTTTGATTGTTGTAATAGATTCGTAGATATTGAGAACCGTCTAAATATTTCATGGTCACCATTATGGATTTTAATATATATAGGCCTCAGAGTTATGTACTATTACATAAAGATTATTGCGTAGGTGTATTATTCAAACATCAATCGCATGATTAGGAAACAAGAAATAAATACGAGATTTTAAAATTTCGCACAGCTGCCAACTTGTGGTTATGAAAACAATTGAAATAAACTAGCTGCCAAAGGATTTACATTTGTATAAGCATTTACCATGCCAAGATTCTCTGCACTCGGATGGTTAAATCGCGAGAAACGTCCATTTAAATGCTTACTTTTCGCGTCGCTGCCATGTTGGATTTGTGCTCACCAGGTTATTAAGAGTCTCATAGGCGAACTTATGTTTATAGCCTCTAACAAGATACAAAATTTCAGTTTGATAGCTGCCATAGATTAATAGATATTGAGAACCGTCTAAATATTTCGGATGGTCACCATGTTGGATTTATGTATTCCATAGAGTTATGTACTATTAGATGACGATAATTGCGCATGTTCATTATTCAAACGTAGACTTCGATGGCATGGTTAGGACACAATAAATAAGAACTTAACTTTAAACTTCCGCACAGCCGCCATCTTGAGGTTATGTAAACAAGTGAACCTAATTACAATATGTGTAAACATTTGTTGAACCATGCTTCACTGCACTCGGATGGTTAAATCGCGAGATAAGTCTATTTAAAGGGTTCAACTTCGCTTGGCCGCCATGTTCGTTTTGTAGTTAACCTGTTTTTGAAAGTCACATATGTGAACTTTTAGTAGTGCCCTTTATCTCCATACAAAATTCCAGGGTGATATCAGTAATGATTTCGGATATATAAAATGCCGGTGAAGTATTTCGCACAGCCGCCATGTGTGATTGGTGAGATCTAATAAAATTTGAAGGGCATGGTCGGGGTCGGCCAAATGTGCTCTGATCTTACCGAGTTTCACTGAAATTGCTCCAGCCATTTAGATTTTATTCGAGGGACACACACATACATACGCATACACACACACACACACGCACACACGGACAAAAGGTGATTTCATAAGCCTTTAGTTTCATAAATGAAAATAGGCTAAAAATTAGAGTTCATGTGGTTTGAGTCTTCAGTCCTTAGACTGGTTTGATGCAGCGTGCCATTCCCCCTGTCCTGAGCTAATCGCTTCATCTCAACATGCCCCGATAATTCAAGCAAAATATCCTTCCCGACGATGTGCGTGAGTATGGATTAACTTAGACAACAGATGGCAGCCATTACAATGGAAGGAACTGTTCTACATTTATGTAAAGGGAATGATCCCTACAAAGGACAACTCATCGGCCATGGCCGCTCCGACTCTTGTCTTTGCACATACTGTCATCAAATTGATTCTTTACGACATCGCATCACAACTTGTGTGGGAGCAACCGGTGTCTGGCTGTGGTCCTTTACAGAAATATGCCGCATTGTACATATCAGTCCCACATACTCGATACAAGACAAAATCCTGACCTTGGAATGTAAAATCATTCTGGCTACGGTCAACAAACCTCAGTGGATTAGGCGGCAGCAAGCCGGCCTCTCACCGCTGGGTCAGTGGTTCAAATCCCGGTCTCTCCATGTGAGATATGTGCTGGACGAAATGGAGGCAGGTCTTTCTCCGGATACTCTGGTTATCCCTGTCACCAATTTCATTCCAGCAACACTTTTCACTCACTTCATTTCATCTGCAATTCTTTTAATAATTGCCCCCAGGGGAGTGTGACAGGCTTCGGCAGCCAGCACAGTACCTATCCTCGCCGATAGATGGGGGCTTCATTCATTTCATTCCTGACCGGTGTCTTCCTGATTGCGACCATTCCGGATTGCGTTCACTACATTAGCAGTCCAGATTGCGGTCACTTTCATTTTAGGGAAGAGCTATAAACATTCCAGCGTCCAGATTGCGATCACTTTTCTTGGGAGACCGGTTCGGTTGTAACTCCCCTGGGGATTTCCTCACCTTTCACTTCCAGCCCCTCTTGCCAATGTTGTGGTACATGCCATATGTCAGTTCTCTTTGGAATGTTAATAAACCTAAAACTTCAAATGTTTGATTTTGTGTGTAGGAGGGGGCGGGAACAAAAATTGATTACAAAGGGGATTTAGAATCAAACGCAGAACAAATTACTTTTACGAGACGAATTTTTCGAGGTAATAAAAAGAAAGTTTTTCACTATATACAGTAGGCTACATATTATAACAAGTAGTTCCGTGAAGAACTATACAGCCTATTTTCATATATCCTGCTCATGTTAATTGCCTCTATCAACATACAAAATTTCAGTTTAATTGCTGTAACAGATTCGTAGATATTGAGAACCGTCTAAATATTTCAGATGGTCGCCAGGTTGGATTTTTATTTTTGTACTATTACATTAAGATTACTGTGTACGTGTCGTATTCAAATTTCAATCGCATGATTAGAACACAAGAAGTAAAAACGAGATTTTAAAATTACGCACAGCTGCCATCTTGTGATTATGCAAACAATTGAAATAAATTAGATGCCAGTGGATCAACATTTGTATAAGCATTTAATGTGCAACGTTTCACGGCACTCGGATAGTTAATTCGCGAGAAACGTCCATTTGAATATTTATACTTCGCGTCGCCGCCATGTTGGATTTGTGCTTACCAGGTTACTGAAAGTCTTATAGGTGAACATATGTTCATAGTCTCTATTGTACCCGATACCTAGTTTAGGCTATCGGCTACGCCAGCAGACATTAAGCTGTAGTTGAGGTTTTGGAAAGAATTAAGAAAAGATAGCGCACCGATCGCGTCAAGAAGAATGCCAAGATGACGTAGGAGGTCTAGAATCAAGGAGGCATTGAAATCTGTAAGAAGATAGAATTATGGATAGAGATGTGAAGCTTTATTGAGATATATATGAAATTATGATAATTAAACATCTTAGAAGAGGATATATAACATGCATTATATGTGAAAATAATTTTATGGAAGTCCGATAACCCTTAAGTTATTTTATAACGGAATAGCCGAGATGATCTGGGTTCGAGACTATGATCATGACGTGAGAGCACAGTGGTGGGGGACTACGCCACGTGCCTGCGCCGAACACATAAGCAAGAAGACAGTGTCAGCACATTCAGTTGAGCTCATTCAGACGAGCAGGTAGGAGCAGCTCTATAGCGCAAGCGAGACGCACAGTGAAGGTCACGTAACATACAGAAACTGTCACGGCAAAAGTGCAGGCGACAGTTCCTGCATCGCCGAGCAGCGAAGGCCAGGCGGGTCATTGATCCAGGCGGGCTGGCCGAGGAAGCGATTACAGACGGCCGGGATATGTCAGAACCGCACTGCCAGTAGTTGAAGACTTTATTTCAAGCGACATTTCAACGCAGTTTGAACATTGCTTTTACGAATAACTTTATGACTATGCTTTTATATAACGCAGTCAAAGCTACTTTAACTATTTCAAGTAAACGGAATGTTGTGAGCATAGGCACTGATGAACATTAGATCGTGCATTAATAAGATTTATTTCTTATGCAGTTTTCATGAATTACCAATTACAGACAACTACAGGGTGTTTCGCAATTTTGAACACTCTCAAGTAAAATTTTATTTTACGAAAGTCGGACTTAGCAGTCATTTGAGATTGAACTTGCAATACTCAAACTGAACATTTAACGGAACTGTGGCGTATCTTAGAAGAGGAGTAGGGGGTCCGCTGTTTCCATGAACTTTTTCAAGAGGAGTTGGACAATATCCGCTATGGGTAATCCGAAGTTCAACATGTCCGAGTAGTCGCAAATAGAGACAAGATGGCACCGCAGAGCGATGGATTCGATTCCTGACGAGAGGAGTCCACCAGCTGATTCACTTGGGATTTCGAATGCAATCGTCATTTCATGGATGAAATGATATTCACGCCGATCTTTCGAGAAATTCTTTATGTAGGGAAAATCGACGATCTTGGAAATTTAATTACAGCTGATTATGAAAGGTACTGTAAGAGTTCTAACTACCTGATACGATTATTTTCATGAATACTGGGCACACATGTATATTTTTCTAACAGGAGTGATATGATTATTAAGACATGGTTTGAATTTATATACTTCGAATTTGCTAGAATATGGAGTGACCATATGATATGACAGGCATCATTATACGAAATTCTCACCATTGGTTGGCTTTATTAAGCAGATGTTTGGTCTTTTAGACATTTTTCCAGCTAGGATATTTTTCATGAATAGTTTTTTTGTGTAACGAGTATTTCGAACTCGTGATCTGCAATTGATTATCTAAAATTACTTCGTCAGTTCATTGCATACTAGCGAGTGTGTATTATTCATCAGTAGGGATTTTTTCCATTGGATTGTTTGGAGATATTAAGAAGTTATTCACTTTAGTGAATGAACATCGCTTTTATATGACAACTAGAAACTTGTTGATTCCTATCTGGTACATTCACTCATATAGACGACGAGATGGGGTCCTTCGTATTTATACGATTGTATGGTAGCTACTCATCTTACTCGCCATTGAGGGACTCATTTTTATCATCCGAGTGTACACGAGATGTAAGTGAATCAAACAAGGAACTACTAGTCACATATCAGTCGAAATTTTGTTAAATAAAGTAACGATAAATGTCAACAGGATTGCATTTAGTAATTCTTGTTTGCCAATCCAATATTTTGTTGCTATACTCTTTTGAGAGTAATTTCAGTTTAACAGTTGTTACAGCTGATACTTTTGATGATTTTTATACTTGTGTTTGATACCTTTGAGAAGGATTTAAAGTAATTGAATCTTGTAAGATTAATCATTAATGGTCAAGAATTATTTTAAGGCAGATCAGTATTGCACATTTTGATATGAGAGATTATAGCACATTGGTGTTTTTCTGTGGTGTGAGTTATGAAAAATTGTAAAAGAATTTATGCTATTTGAAAGCAGATCTTAAATTACTGAGGTAATATTTTTCCAATTGTTTAAGAAGTTGTCTAGATGTGATCAGAGTAATTACAGTTATTGGAGATTGTGTGCGTTGATAATTTGAAGCCAGTTATATATTTTTTGTAGATCATGCAACATGGTTAAGTGAAGTTTGTGGTAGGCATTTTGTGGAATTTGCCATGTGATAGTTGCAACGTTGATAATGTATTTTGAAGCAGACATGAGGTCGTCGTACCCAGTCTAGCGTAATTGTTGAGATTCATGCTGTATGTGCTGAATATTTATGGAGTTTTTGTGGAGTAATTCTTGTATTCAAATGTGATATTTGAAGTATTGAAGAAATGTAATGTCGTTGTGGATAGTTTGATCCAACGTGATGTCGTGGAGGCAATAATATTTTTTGGCATGATAAATTAAATACGAGATATAACTTGGAAGTGATAAAACTGTAAGACAACGTTCTATAAACCTTATTAAACAATTTGTTAGGAAATTAAACAAATAAATGAAGTTGATAATACAAGATTTTCTGAAAATAATAATTAATGAAATAATAATCTGAAGATTTAAGCATATTAATGATCTGACCTAATGAAATAAAAATCAGAATGACTAGATGAAATAATGAAAACTTAAATAACCAGATGATTGAAATTTAAATAATTTGATAAATTAAATTTTGGAATAAATCGATGAATTAAATAAATGGATGAATTAAAGATTGGAGAAATAAACTGATTTAAATAACTTAATAGACGATTGTAATGATGATGAATAACTGAATTAGAAGGTGATAATTAATTAAAGAAGCTGATGATTAATGAATTTATATGGAATTAAATAAATTTAATTGAGAGATAATTTGAAGGAATTGCAACTTGAGTTGAGAATTTAAATGATGTAATGGTGATGAATTAATTATTTTGACAGGAACATGTAGAATTTTGAAGTGAGAATTAATGTGAGAAATATTTAATTTTGATGACGACGATAATGATGACCAATGAGAATTTGAATTTTCTGTAATTCACAGATAAGAGATTGTTAATGACGATGTAAATAGTGTAAATTAATTATTCGATGTTTAGGAGCATTTGATTAACATGTTCAACATTCAAATTATGCCATGCAAACCATAAATTACGAGATATTTAATATGTGTGATTATTATATGTGTATGTTTAGACAGATTAATAACATTTTAAAATCCACATTGATGTTAAATTAAAGAGAAATTAGGTCTCAGGTTTCACAAATGTCAGTGACGAAAGACATAGTGCTACAGTGATCCTGAGAACCCAAGAGAACTTTATAAATTTTTCTTGTTATGTGGATAAAAATAATTTTGGATTTGAAAAGAGATGGTTCGATTTTTGGACAATGACAATTTAACTTTGGCATTCGACCATACTCCTAGGTAGGAATTATATTTAAAATGTCTGTCTGACTATCAAAGTAAAATAAATTTGTTTTTATCTTAGTTGTGATCTGATGATGGTGTGATGTTCCTTTTTCTTTCCTTGTCTTGAGTAAGGCTTATCCGGAAAGGAAGTGGTTTGCTAGGAATTCAGTTGATGGCGCCCATTTATATTTGCATTATTTTTATTAAACTTAAGCCCGTAACGACCCTAGAGATACTTTGTCTCGTGATACCCACTGCTTTTTCGATAACTCAGCTGAATTTCCGACACATTCCTTATTTGACCAGAGGTTCATTTAACTCCGCTCTGTCCTGGAACTCCAGGAATGCGATGTTATAGCAGATGGGTCATCGCATCCCCAGGACGAACGGGTACACTATGAACATAAAAAAATTCAGTTTGGTTGCTGTAAAAGATTCATAGATATTGAGAACCGTCTAAATATTTCGGAAGCTCGCCATTTAGGATTGTTATATGTATAGGCCATATAGTTATGTACCATTCAAGGACAATTATTGCCTAGGTTCATTATTCAAACTTTCACTTCGATCGCATGATTACGACACAAGAAATAAAAACTTAATTTTAAAATTTCGCACAGCCGCCATCTTGAGGTTATGTAAACAATTGAATTAAATTAGATGGCAGTGCATTATAATCTGCAAAATCATTTACTGTACCACATTTCACTGCGCACAGAGAGTTAAATCACGAGAAAAGTATATTAAAATATTTCAAATTCGCTTGGTTACCATGTTCGTTTTGTAGTTCACAGGTTTATGAAATATACATAGGTAAACTTGTATCAGTACCCTTTTTCACCGTACAAAATTGCAGGGTGATATCTGTAATAGTTTCGGAGATATAGAATGTCAGTGAAATATTTCGCACAGCCGCCATTTTGAGGTTATGTAAACAATTGAACTAAATTAGACTCCAGCGCATTACAATGTGTATAAACATTTGCTGTACCAAGTTTCATTACGTTTGGATAGTAAAATCGCGAGAAAAGTCTATTTAAAAGTCTCAACTTCGCTTGACCGCTATGTTGGTTTTGTAGTCACCAGGATTTTGAAAGTCTCATAGGTGAACTTCTAGTAGTGCCTTTTAACATCGTACACAATTTCAGGGCGATATCGGTAATAGTTTCGGAGATATTGAATGCTAGTGAAATATTTCGCACAGCCGCCATGCTGGATTGGTGAGACGTAACAAAATTTGAAGGGCACGGTCGAGGTCGCCGAGAATCGTGCTATGAGCTTACCGAGTTTCATTGAAATCGCTCCAGCCGTTTAGATTTTATTAGGGGGGACACACACACGCCTCACACACACACACACACACACACACACAACCACACACACACACACGCACACACACACGGACAAAAGGTGAGCTCATAAGCCTATTTTTTCAAAAATTGAAAATAGGCTAAAAATAGATATCTCGCGTCTGAAATGGGAGGAGAGGGGGCAGAAATTAAAAATTATACCCTGTAAGTATAAAATTTTCCGTTAAAACAATTTTGTTTAAAGTGAAGGTCGTTGATTCCGATCCTGAAATGTTTCTATTCTTAAGACTGAAAATGTTATAATCATTGCTTTACGAGGTGCTGTCAGATAGGGAGGGGACTTGATTTTTTTAAGCGAAGTTTCATGGGGTGTGCTCAGCTGAACACTGAACTGTATTCTTTGGTTAGGTAGTGAAATATCAGTTTCCCCTTGTTATCCACAAAACGTACGGAAGGTTTGAGTCAGTCGGGAAGAACCAAGAACCAAGGACCGGTCTCCCAAGAAAAGTGATCGCAATCTGGACGCTGGAATGTTTATAGTTCTTCCCTAAAATGTAAGTGACCGCAATCTGGACGCTGGAATGTTTATAGTTCTTCCCTAAAATGAAAGTGACCGCAATCTGGACGCTGGAATGTTTATAGTTCTTCCCTAAAATGAAAGTGACCGCAATCTGGACTGCTAATGAGGTGAACGCAATACGGAATGGTCGCAATCAGGACACAACCTTCCTGACCCAATCGGTCGACAGGAAGCAGGCTGTGGATTTTCATTTTCTACGGTCAACAATTCGGTGATTTGGTTAATGGCTCCACCATCTAGTATATTCTCCACAACAGAGAACTAGCTACTCAATTGACCGTCCATCAATTCGCAAGCTGCATCAGACGAGAACGCTGGGCATAAATCTGTAGTAAGCGATTGGCTGTGGTCTTTGACAAACACCCCAACATGATAGTGCTGATATAGAATGTGTGTTAGGTGTACATAGTGACTGAGAAACTCTTGTGGGGTTTCCAATGTGTGATACCTCTTTGGTAACGGACTATCGCCCGTTCAGTGTTTTGTTGGAGGAACTTTGCACTCCCTTTTCCTCCTATTGTTTTTGCTGTTCTGTGTGAATCTGTCTATATATTTAAAACGCTATGGTGATTTTTGTTACCGCGATATTGAGATAACGTCTTAACCGATTGACTTCGTAATGCATTCTAACGAGAGCTCTTGGCATGTAGATTTGCAGACTATCTTTAAAAGGAAAATATATGCTAGGGTATATTTTAAATGATTAAAGAAAAATGTAATATTTGTCGGTCCCGCGCTTGCGCACAATGGCTCTATTCCACCAGAGAAATGGCGGATCCCGCCGCGACTTACTGAGATCTTTGTTTATGAGAATTAAAAAGGGGGGAAATATTGTTGTGGCTCTATGGCTCAAACTTTTAGAGTAAGTATAGGCTATGTGGAGGCAAATCACTTAATCGGCAGAGAGCTATAATCCTTCGACTGATTTAACATCTTCCGATAAAACACTTCAATTTTCCAATTCGCTTGGCATACTTTATCACAATCAATAAAGCTCAAGGGGAAACTCTGGAATGTGAAGGACTCTATTTGCCTCATCAAGGTTTCAGTCATGGCCAATTATATGTTGCGAAGTCGATCTTTCGACGCCCTTAAAGTTGCAACAGTGTCAAAAAGTAATCGTTCAAAAATTACATACTGTGTAAGAGAATCCTTCAGTAAATATTTTCCCAATGACCGTCATGTTTTGACGGGTATCAACTAGTAACCAATAAAAACATTAACCCTAGAATACTAACATAATTCAATAGATGCTTAGTACTCAAAATGCGTTAAATTTACGTACATTACGAATTTTGGCTAAGGCACCAATTAGATAAATGGTTGAAATTAATATATATAACGTATGTAACACTATATATATACACTGAATCCTCTGTGGTCTTTGAAGTTTAATACGTTAAGTTCCATCATAAATACAACAAGAGGTTCAGTAAAGAACATACAGCCTATTTTCTCCGAAATGCATGGGTATTGTTATAACTCTTTGTCCTTTTCAAGGGGTATAATTGAATGTTGGTTGTAGTAGCTTGTTGAAATACAACGTGCTATACGGATATTAAACATGAATATGAGGTGCTCTTCGCTAGTGCAAAAAATTCATTCAATTAGGTTTCACCGTGTTTGAATTGATATGGGGAATCGATTTGCACACATACATAGCCGCCATATGCCAACTATTGGACTGATGACCTTATAGCTTGGGTAAAGAACGCTTCTCACATAAAGGTATGTTGTTGAAAAATTGGGTAGAGATCAGATGATTAGGTTGGTCGTAATTTGATTTAAGATTTTTACATTTGGGTGGCCGCCATTACGTTTTTGTCAAGATGGCGGCGATATAATACATGACACTGAGGTGCCCTTTACTTGTGCTACCTCTATACCAAACTTTGTACAATTCGGTTTAACCGTGTTTGAATAGATCGGGAGAATCGATTTTCACACATATATGGCCGCCATCCGCAAAGTATAGGGCTGACGACCTTGTAGTTTGGTCAAAAGATTCTTCATACATATTGCAAAACTTGGTAGAGATCAGATGTTTAGGTTGGTTGTAATTTGATTTAAGCTTTTAACATTTAGGTGGCCGCCATCACGTTTCCGTCAAGATGGCGGAGATATAAAACATGACACTGAGGTGCCCTTTGCTAGTTCTACCTCTGTACCAAATTTCGTTCAATTCGGTTTCACCGTGTTTGATTTGATAGGGGGGACAGACATTTCGAGTACGCACACACACACTCTCTCTCTCTCTCTCTCACACACACACACACACACACACACACACACACACACACACACACACACACAGACACACAACTTTTGGCCCTGTGTAGATCTCATAAGTCTACTTTCATTTTTTTGCAAAAATCGAAAATAAGCTAACAAATATAGAAGTCGTTTACTTTGACGTAAATAGCAGTACGTAATCTCTCCAGCCTCTTATGGTGTCTCTGGTTTTATGAGGTCGTTTTTATAATCCCTCTGAAGTGATGTGACGTGTCTACATCAAATTCTCCACCACTTTGTTATTGCTATGGAGAAACCAATATGTTGTTAAATTCAAGGATAGTTTTCAGGCAATACTTTGCCCCATGATTATACCTCTAGAGCTGATTGGCATTAATAACAAGAGCATCACCACCATAGACCAGTAGAAGCACTCTTGAAAGATAACGAGGCGAGGGAATTCTAAGCAGTGAAATTATTTATACACGTAAATTTTACGTTTGTTAGTATTGAAGTGTTAAAAAACAAAACAAAAAACATAGCTACCACATCACAATTTGTTTAACATATTGTAACCTTGGTCTACCCCTACAGTTCTTGTCATCGACCCTTCCTTCCATAACTAAGCTTGCTATTCCTGGGTGTCTTAGTATGTGTCTTTCCAACCTATCTCTTCTCTTCGTCAGCAGTCGCCAGAAACATCTCTCCTCTCCCACTCGTCTTAATACCACTTCATTTGTTACTCTATCTACGCATCTGTTGTTGTCATTCTCTTGTAACACCACGTTTCAAATGCATCTACTATCACAGGGGTTCTCAACCTTTGAGACACTGCGACCCCCTTTTTAGGCTGAGTATTTTGTCGACCCCGGAAGTTTTAACGATAAAGCAATAATTAAACATTACAATAATTGTTAAGTTTTATTCATAAAACCACTTGTAACTAATATTAATACACATTAATTCAAAAATTGGTTAATTCCAAACATGCTCATTAATATAATAAAAAACGTAGAAGTTTTATACAATGTGAGCGTATTCACTTTTAATAAAGAACTACAAAATAACTCTCTTTTTTTACTTTTTCTCCGTATCTCGCGACCCAGCAAGATACATCCTGCGACCCCCTAGGGGGTCGCGACCCTCCAATTGAGAACCCCTATAAGTTACTATCACTTTATCTGCTGCGCCAACAGTTCATGTTTCACTTCCATACAGTGCAATGCTCCACGGAAACCTCGTTTAGGTTGGCTGAGGTAGGAATCGAACCCACCTCTTGTCAGTTATACCTCAGGAGGCTGAGTCTACTCTCAGTTACAGGCTTCAGACCAGAAATGGATTCCTTGACATAGCCGGGAGTCGAAACTGAACCTTCTGCGGTGACAGCCAAGAATGCTATCCACTACACCACGAGGTGGTTGAAAATTATTATTGTTGTTGTTGGTTTTTTTTTGAGGGGCTTGGAGATCGAGGTCATTTAGCCCCTTGTATTTGGGTGGGTGTAGAATTTGTCTGATAACCTGTGTTATTGCGATGGCTGCAGTAGTGTATGCAGTGTTGCCAATTTGGTAGTTTTAGCACCAGATCTGGTGTTTCTGAAGTTCATCTGGTGCCGGAAATTTTCATATAGCGCCATAGCGAAATACTGGTGTTATTTCAATAAAACCAGTGCCAAATCTGGTGCTTAACGGATTTTCCCATGAAATTGTCTCCTGTGACTAATAAGTAAATCCTGAAAGCCATGTAATAATTTTAATAAAGTTAATCAATAAAGATAGGCAAAGTTCAGCCTTACACGGGTCAAGGTCAACAATCCAGCAGGGACAGTCCCTGAAATTCTCATTCTCGTGCATAAATGCTAAGTAAGCACAACATGCAGGGCTCAGTGCTAGTGCACTTGTACAAAGAATCCACCTATCTTCTATTTTCTTCCCAGCTACAAGGGGATTTCCCAGTTTCACGCGAAGGCTCCTACGCAACCACAGTTAGTATTGTAAATCTATCTCAAACTCACGGCCACTGTTTGTTCGTTGCCTAGTAGGCTAGTAGGCTGCAGAGCTACAGCAGTACTACACCTTCCCCTCTAAATATGTAATAGCTGTAGCAGGCTCCGAAAGTGAAAAGGAAGATTTTCCATGAAAGAAATGTAAGTTAAAAGAAAATCCGTGTGTACAGTATATTTATATACTTTTGTGTTTTTCTAGTGTTTTGAATCATAGAGTCCAGCTGATGCTTTTCTGGCGTTTTAAAGCGCAGGATTTAGTTCTTTCTCATTTCAAGTATTGGCAACACTGATTCTATGTATTAAATGTATTTCAGGTAAGGATTGAGAAAGAGGTGGCAGTGGCTTTAAGTTAGGAACCATGCCGGCATTTTTCTGGAGTAAAAGTGGGAAACCACGGAAAACTGCTTCCAGGGTAGCTGAGGTGGGAGTTGAACCTACCTATTCTCAGTTTTGCCTCACGAGGATGAATGTAGCTCGTTGCAGCCCTTAGACCAGAATTGATTTTTTTGGCAGAGCCGGGAATCGAACCCGGACCTCTGTGGTGAAAGCCAAGGATACTAGCCACTACACCACGAGGTGGACATTAAAAACTTTGTAATATAACCTACTGTACTAAGAAAGAGTCTAAATTGGAGTGAAGACGTGAACTTAGGACAGCTGCACAGAAAAAAAAAACTTTTGTTCCAAAAACTGTGCTATGGTTGGCTTTTTGTAAATCGTTAGAAAAGCACAAAAAAAGCTTAACTCTGAATTTAAGAATAATTTGCACGATCATTTTGTCGGAAAACTCAAAACTTTGAAAAGCGTTTTTCTCTGAATCGACGTATTTTAAAGAAACGTTTTTCAACAAAAAATGTAGAGGATATTGTCACCTACAATTCGTCTCATTGAGGTCATGTCATACGTTTTGAAATGCAGAAGCTAGGTGGCGCCAAAGTTTCAAAAAAGTGTTTTTTCACTTTTTGTCCTAGACAAAATGTTTTGTTCCAAAGTTATAGTCTGCCGAAGTGTGAAAATTGTACTATTTAGATGGCACAAAGGTTAATATGTGTACAGTTATGATTGACACGTTGCGATTGAAATAGATATGATTGTTTGAGGTAATTAACAAACACAGCCCGCGTCCTGTTTGACCGAGCCTTAGGCAGCTGTCCGACACCGGTCCCTGTCTAAATTATGCCCACCGCTCTCTCCGCAGTAACAATAGTAGCCTTGACTACGCAGCGTTGCATTTGCTGCGCTATAACTTTGGAACGGTAAGTCGGAGGAAACAAACGATTAAATAAATGTTGCAGACAATTTTGTGAGGAACAAATTTCTGATTCACTCTTTTGAGGAGAAAACTATTTTTTTTCTAGAACAAAAAGTGAAAAAACACTTTTTTGGTAATTTTGGCGCCACCTAGCTTTCGCATTTCAAAACGTATGACATGACCTCAATGAGACGAATTGTAGGTGACAATGTCCTCTACAATTTTTTTTTGTTGAAAAACGTTTCTTTAAAATACGTCGATTCAGAGAAAAACGCTTTTCAATGTTTTTTTGAGTTTTCCAACAAAATGATCGTGCGAATTATTCTAAAATTCAGAGTTAAGCTTTTTTTGTGCTTTTCTAACGATTTACAAAAAGCCAACCAACCATAGCACAGTTTTTGGAACAAAACCATTCCAGCTGTACTGTACTACAACTCGGGTAGCAATCCTCTGCCTTGTTGGGCTTTTCCGACTCGTGGTGTAGTTGTAGTTTGAGTCTTCAGTCTTTTGACTGGTTTGATGCAGATCTCCATGCCTCCCTGTCCTGAGCTAATCGTTTCATCTCTACATAGCTACCACACCCTACATCCGAGGCAATCTGTTTAACATATTCAAACCTTGGTCTACCCCTACAGTTCTTGTCCTCGACCCTTCCTTCCATAACTAAGCTTGCTATTCCTGGGTGTCTTAGTATGTGTCCTACCAACCTATCTCTTCTCTTCATTAGCAGTCGCCAGAAACATCTCTCCTCTCCCACTCGCCTTAATACCTCTTCGTTTGTAACCCTATCTACCCATCTGATCTTCATCATTCTCCTGTAACACCACATTTCAAATGCTTCAATTCTCCTCTTTTCTGCTGCACCAATAGTCCAAGTTTCACTTCCATAGAGCGCCACGCTCCAGACAAAGGCTTTCAAAAATGACTTCCTAATACCTAAATCTATATTCGATGTCAACAGATTCCATTTTTGTAGGAAGGCTTTCCTTGCCTGAGCCAACCTACTTTTTATATCCTCTTTGCTTCGTCCATCACTGGTTATTCTGCTTCCTAAGTAACAGAAGTCTCCAACTTCCTTCAGCTTTTCACCTGCCAATTTGATCTCCATAGAAGTTTCTGATTTATTTCGGCTGCATTCCAGTATTTTTGTTTTACATTTATTAATTTTCATCATGTATTCATTCTGTAAGACGGAGTCCATACCATTCAAAAACTGATTCAAATCCTCAGGCGTGTCGGCCAAGATGACGATGTCATCAGAAAATCTCAGAGTTGAAATTATTTCTCCTTGAATCTTCACTCCCACTTTAAATTTTTCTCCAATTTCCTTCATTGCTTGTTCAATGTAAAGATTGAAAAGTATGGGTGATAAGTTGCAGCCTTGCCTTACACCTTTCTGAATACCAGCTTCTCTCTCATGTCCTTCAGCTCGAATGACTGCTGTCTGGTTTCTGTATAGATTGTATATCACCCTCCTATCCCTGTATTTTATTCCAATAGATTTCAAAATGTCAAACAATTTAGTCCAATCAACGTTATCAAAAGCCTTTTCTAAGTCTACAAATGCCATGAACGTTCTCTTACCTTTCCTTATTCTACCTTCCAAAATCAGCCTAAGACTTAGTACAGCTTCCCTTGTTCCTACATTTCTCCTGAAACCAAACTGGTCTTCACCCAACTCCGTTTCTATCTGGCTTTCAATCCTCTTGTAAATTATTCTAGACAGGATCTTTGAAGCATGAGTAATCAAGCTGATTGTACGGTAATCTTCACATCTGTCAGCTCCCACTTTCTTTGGTATAGGGATGATAACATTCTTCTTGAAATCAGGGGGTACCTCACCTGTCTCATAAATCCTACACACCAAGTGAAATAACCTGATCAGACCTTCATCTCCTATGCAGCGTAGCAACTCAATCGGTATATCATCTATGCCTGGTGCTTTGTTCCTGCCTAAGTCCTCTAATGCTCTGTCAAATTCTGATCTCAATATTAAATCTCCTTTTGCATCCTCATCAATTTCCTCCTCCCTTTCCATTACATGATTCTCAATCTCCTTTCCCTTATACAAGCACTCTATGTAAGCTTTCCATCTCTCAACCTTTTCTTCCCTATCTGTTAGAGGCATTCCATTTGTGTCCTTAATATTACAGCACTTAGTCTTCTTTTCCCCAAAAGTATTCTTAATCCTTCGATAAGCTGTGTCTACTTTTCCTAATTTCAGACAATTTTCTATACCTGCACATTTCTCTTTCAACCATTTTTCTTTCGCTTCCTTGCACTTCTTGTTAACCTCATTTCTCAGACGTCTGTATTCTGCTTTCCCCTTTTCATCTCTTAGATTCTTGTGTTTCCGCCTTTCATCCATCAATTCTAGTATATCCTGAGTGATCCACGGTTTTCTACCTATTCTTTCTTTCCTACCAATGTTTTCTTCTGCGGATTTTGTTATTTCATTCTTCAAAAGTGCCCATTCGTCTGCAATTGAAGTCCGTTTAGGATTTTTCATTAGTCCTTCCGTTATACTCTTCTTGAATCTTTCATTTACATCCTTTACTTTCAGTCCGTCTATTGCCCACCTTTTTGGCTTTTGACTTTTCTTCAGTTTCTTCAACTTTAATCTGCATTTCATTATAACCAGATTGTGGTCAGAGTTTATGTCAGCACCAGGATATGTTTTACAATCCAAAATCTGGTTTCGAAACCTCTGCTTGACCATAATGAAGTCGATTTGGTAACGCCCTGTATCTCCTGGTCTCATCCATGTGTATATTCTTCTATTGTGGTTATTGAATAAGGTGTTAGCTATGACCAACTCATGTTCGGTGCAGAATTCCATCAGCCTGCTTCCTCGATCATTCCTTTCACCTAATCCGAAATCTCCTACTATCTTCCCTTCTCTCCCTTTTCCTACCACAGCATTCCAATCTCCCATTACTATAACATTTTCATCACCTTTGATATACCTCAGAACGTCATCTATTTCTTCGTAGACCTTTTCAACATCCTCATCATCAGCTTGACTGGTAGGTATATAGACTTGTACCACAGTGGTGCACGTAGGTTTAGTATTGATTTTTGCTACAATAATCCGTTCACTGTATTGCTCATAATATTCCACCCGCTGTCCAAGTTTCCTACTCAATATGAGACCAACTCCTGCTTGGCCATTGTTTGATTTAGTGCTAATGACCCTATAGTCTCCTGACCAAACGTCCTGTTCTTCCTGCCAGCGCATTTCACTAATCCCAACCAAATCCAACCTCAACCTATCCATTTCCCGTTCTAGGTTTTCTAACTTTCCACTTCCTAGCAGACTTCTAACATTCCACGCTCCGATCCGTAGAATGTCAGATTTCCTCTTTGTCACTTCTGTGATGTTAACCCCCTCTCGAGTAGTCCCCACCCGGAGATCCGAACGGGGGACTAGTTTACCTCCGGATTGAAATTTTACAAGGGAGGAGGCCATCATCACATGTAATTATGCATAGAGAGGTGCATATCCTCGGGAATAGCATTACGGCTGTAGTTTCCCGTTGCTTTCAGCCGTGCAGCAGAACGCAGTGTAGCCATTAGTTGGCTTATATTATCAATATCTTAACCGTCTATTAGACTAGTAAAGAATTGATTTATTCTGAAAGGCTGCTACTCCCTTTCAGAATAAGTAAAGAGCAATTCTACTACAAAATACTAACCTTCTACTAACAATTAAATACCAAAATTCTACTAACGAAAAAAATACTAAAGTTTCACCAACAAGAAATACTACCACTAAAACACTGTCACCAGGCCCACTCACATGCACCCTCACCAGACACACTCAAACACCACAGTCTAATAGAACAATGACATATATCTAATAAACAAATTAACTTCATACTTACAACTAAACCTAACTACATACTTACTGTACTGTAATTGACAATATTTACAAAATTTAAAATGATAATCTACGAAATAATTTCTAAAATGATTAAGTGAAATGTAACATGTAACAAATAAATAAAATAACAGTGAGCACATTACCACTGAGACAACTAGACGCACTGTCAATGTGCCATTTGTCTTATTCTCAAACAAGACGAACATTTCAGAATCCCAGATGTAAATTACACTACTTTCTATAAGATGTGGCAATAGACATTTGTATAACATTTTAATTCATGTAATTTTACAGTCTATGTACATAAAAAAGTCTGTAGCATTAGTGTGGATTGATGACCGAGACACCTCATGTAACATGTGCTATGGGACTTGAACTTTTGTGACTGCAAAAGATGTGTCATTCGAACCAGCCACCCAACATGAACCCGAGTGTGTACCCACTGGGCGAAGGTTTTTTACGAACAAGCACGCATAACACACCTAATAGTTTGCCTGCTGACTTCTGCCTTGCTTGCATTCATAACTATTTACAGGAAATGGTGCTATATAATTTCTAATAATGTTTAGGTTTACGTCCTGTTTAACAACCGAGACTTTTAGAGACGCCGGGCTGCCGGAATTGTGCCCTAAAGGAGATATTTAACGCCTTGCATTTGCACACACTCAAACTCCAACTGAATGCATCAGGTCTCGATCCTGTAACTGGGCACAGAAGGCGAGAACATTACCGCTGCGTAACCCAACGCAGCCAGTCTATGTAATTTCTTATCGCACTTGTACATACAGTACTCCAGTTATGTTGTCAACTTCTATATGAATAATGTTTCAATGCACTCGAGTATCTAGGAACCACATCATGGTTGCATGGGATAAAGCTAGTCACTGTAGGATTCCTTTCAGCCCACTCACTTTCTGTGTTGGTGAGTGTACAAGCAGTTAGGGAATAATTAAGAAAAAATGGAAGAGTAGAGTCAAGAGCAATTTCAAGGCGAAATTTGAACAGCTCACTGGCAAACAATGGGACAAGTTTAGTTTCCCTACACACCTGTATTTGTTGAAGAGCATGCTGAACAAAGGCTTGGTGCTGCGTCTGGTAGCCATCATATGTCTGCTTGGTTGAGGTAGTGATAGGTGTAATGACTCCTGCATGTAGAGTTATTAGGGAAGCCTGATATTCAGACCATGATCTGGAAGGATTTCTAAGCTTCTCAACAACTGATGGGTCAAAGTAATTATTTTTTGATTCCCACAAGTTGAGCAGCTTATTTTTTGCATTCATCCACCCCATAACAACAACCAACATCGACACATCATAAACATCCACATTTATTTTTCCTTAGTTTTTATTCCCGTCCTCTATTTCCCTTCCCCTTCTCCCCTAGTATGTCTTTGGACAATCAAAGGAGTGATATTTGCGAGACACGTTTTGATCTGCTGTTGTTCACGCCCAAACACACTACATACGGCGGGGCATGGCACTGCTGCAGGGTTTCTTTGGTTTCTTTGCCATGATGTTCTCCAAGGGCAGCATAGAGACTAGTTCGGAAAACGATGACGCAACCAAATAGCGACTCACAACACCGGCCTGATTCAGCGGCTTTTTAATGCACCCAGGCCTGGAAATCCAATTAGAAGATCTTCTATGGAGAATCGGAAACAGTTGAACTTCACATTATTTATTTCACAAATCTTTATTTCATGTAACGTATGTTCTTATAAAGGTAATTTATCTTTGATATTTATGTACAGGCTGAGGAAGAAGGAGTTAACCTTCGAAATATGTACCTGTGAGTAGGTTCAATATAAGTATTGAAAAGGGAGAATCCCTTTATTTTCTTTCTAATACATTAAACATCACCTCCAAGTAGCCTATCGTGCCACGGCCCAACCTCCTACTTTAAGTACTTCACTAACAATATTATCAGGACCTTTCGATATATTGTAACGTAGTTCTTCTTTAACAAGTTCTGCAGTGGAGCAACTGTCTCGGAATAGCATGGACAGTGCGCAGCAAAGAATTGAGCTGTGCCAAGGAATTGTCTGATGTGTTTAACACGTGTGGGTTTGGGGAATTCTGAAATGGCTTGGATCTTCGCCGGTTTCGGTCGATATGCATCCCCAATGATAATGTGGCCCACAAACTTTATCTCCGATCTGAAGTATTTACACTTGCCCCGATTAACTTTGAAATTGGCTGAGCGCAAGTTTTCAAATACGAGCCGAAGAGTTCGAAAGTGTTCCTCTTCAGTCTCGGACGCGATGATTATGTCATCAACATAACATATAATTTTCTCTTTCACTTCAGGTGTCAAATTGGCATCTAGTGCTCTAATTAGTGCTGCACTTGCGTTCTTGAGTCCGAAAGATAATTTACAAAACACGTAGGTTGTTTGGTCGAACTGGAAACCAATGTATTTCTCCGTGTGTTCAGAAAGCTTAATGTGGTAATAGGACTGTACTATGTGTGGTATCTCTTCCCCTTAAGTTTCCTTAGAATGTCACGGATTCTGGGTGGTCTGTCGTGTTCAGGCTCCAGGCGTTCATTCAATGCTCTGGCATCGAGGCATAGTCGCAGACTTCCGTTGGTATTCACCACAGTAGTTAGAGGGTTCGCATATGAATTAGGAGCTTTACGTATGCTATTAGCCTCTTCCATTTCTCTTAATTTTCGTCCGGCTACTTCCAGATGCTTTTCGGCGATCGGGTACACATTTCGCTGAAATGGTGAGTCATCTAACACTACCAAATCATATTCGTAATTCTTGATAACCCCAGGATTGGTATCGAATATGTCGCTAAATTCTTCTAATAATTTCTCCAAATTTCACGTGTGGTACTTCTCGCTCCATGAATCCGAGTTTCTCATGCTCATCAGAGATTACCATCTCATCCAATAATTTCAGCATTATCACAGTTCCAGGTCCTTCTTCATTCTTTTCAGTAGCACACATTGGAATAGATCGAACTGCTCATACTGGATAATATTATTCTTGAAGTTAATAACCCCTTCATACTTCCTCATGAAATCAGCTCCAAGTATTGCTGCGTATCTGAGGTCCTTTATGTACCAGAAACGAATGTGTAAACCTATGACCTCCAATCTCTACCTCGCCTAGAATCTGTACCCTGCACTTCACCGTGCGGTCTGGAATAATCCCTCGAACCTTTACTGTTGAGACAGGGAGTTCTGAAATCTTGGTCTTATCTCTCAGAATAGCGTAGAAGTCTGCCGAAATGACACTGATCATTGCTCCTGTGTCAACGAGCATATTGACAGCGTCATTATCAATTTTAACGGTAATCATGGGTAATTCCGTGAGTGTAGCGTGGTTCGTCGTTCATCTTTCTTGGAGAAGCTCCTCCTGAACAGGCTCCCAGAGTAGCACAACTGCTGTTACCCCAGTGCGTTGTTTAGTCACCTCTACTGTCGTTGAGAAATGTGCGTTTTTAAAGAGGCCAGAGGGTCTTGGTTGGTCATTCACCAGTGATGCCTCTCGTCTCTCGTGCGATTCCCGCGATGTACAATCCTGCTCTTCTTGTCTTCCTCGCAGTTGACGAATATACTCCTGGCTCTCTCTAGAATGTCCCTGCCAGTGTCGATCAGTGTGATATCGTGGATCTCTGTCGCGGTGATATCCACCACTGTACAGATAGTCTCGTCTGATACTACCACGTTTTCGCGTGTTCTGTTCATTCCCTCGAGGTTCATTGTTGAGTATTGTTAATTTCAGGTTTCACTTGAGCTTTTACCTTTTCTAACAATGTTTGCTCAAGCTGTTCGATTTCAGGTGTCGTTAAGTTAGGTTTTACCTTTTCCAACAATCTTTAATCAAGCTGTTCGATTTCAGGTGTCGTTAAGTAAGGTGCCTCGGTTTTGAGTGTATTTATTTGTAGTTCGATTCTCTTAATTTTTCCTTTTAAGCAAGAATCAACCCCTTCAACAGCCTTAGCAGTCTTTCTCAATTCGCGCTCAGTGAACAGTCTCATGGAAATAACTTCCCTCTCATTAAGTGTGCGCAGGCAGTCTACATCTCCTTTAACGTTTTCTACGCTCGCGTCAATCCGTGTCCGATGTTCGATTAGCTCGTCCTTGGCGTTATCTAAATCTGTCCGCATCTCCTCTCGCGTATTCTGGACATGGTCTCGCAATTCTTCTACCTTGATCGACATGTAGTGACTAGCAATTTTGGCTGCCACAGTGAAAGTCCGGGTTCAATTCCTGGATTTACCAAGAAATGTAATTATGATATGAGGGCTGGAAAGTGGTACTCTCAGTCTCATGTGGTAGATATGGGAAGAGGTGGGTTCGATTACTACCTCAGCCATCTTATAATAGAGGTAATTTTCAGTGGTTTTCCACATTGACCTCAGGAAAATACCTTGAAGGTTCCTAACTTAAGGCCAGCACCACCTCCTTCCCAATCTCCACCTGAATTACAAATACAGACAGTACTACAGACACCAGAAATGAACACAGATTTTCACCCAAATATTACAGTTAACCAAGTACACAGGGCTACGCTTTTTAAGTACTACGATGTTCCAGCCCCTTAATGGAAGAAACGTCAAAAACAATTTAATGCAGAAGTGGATGTTTTCTTCCATGTGAGATTTGTGCTGGACAAAGAGGGGGCAGACAGGTTTTTCTCCGGGTACTCCGGTTTTCCCTGTCACAAATTTCATTCCAGCAACACTCACCACTATCATTTCATTTCATCTGTCATTCATTTAATCATTGCCCCAGGGGAGTGCGACAGACTTTGGCAGCCGGCACAGATCATATCCTCGCCACTAGATAGGGGCTTCATTCATTCCATTCCCTGACCCGGTCGGTCGACTGGAAGCAGGCTATGGATTTTCAAGTGGATGTTTTCTTGCAGAATCGATTAACCATAGATTGGTAGCGTCCGTCTCCGTGACGGAAACGGGATACATTTCTGTTTCCCCCACTTCTCACTTTTGTCCAATCAGTAAAACCCTAGAAAAAAGAAAAACAAACAAAAAAAATTAATCAAAATCCGTAACACCCCCAAAATAATCAAAATTAATCACAATTTGTCCAAAAAAAAAGCTCAAAAAGTTAAAGAAACGAAAATATACACAAAATCATTATTAAACAAAATACAAAAAAAACAATAAAATGTAATGAAGAAACCTCAAAAAGACCAGAAAAACAAAAGAATAACAATATTAGTCAAAATCCAAAGAGAAAACCATCACAATTATTCATCATTAGTGAAAACCAGCTAATGAATATTAAAAAAAAAATAGTCAAAATAAAATAAAAAAAGAACAGAACGCAAGATGCAACACAGTGCATTCATGAAGAGATTTTGGGAGGATAAGAAGGCGAAAACCATCAGGCCAACTAACAAGTTCAAACGCGCTCTTTGAATGGGCATAACGACAAAAGAAGGAAGAAGAAACATAATTATTCTAAAATAGTCTCCATTCCGCTACTCTAGAGAGTGAAATAAAAATTGACATAAGTGGTATTTATTATCGGTATCTAGAATCGTAATCATCGTCGAAGCAAAGCGCTACTGATAACAACGTTGCAATTCTAATCTAAGGTAAATATAAGGTGCGTTCAAAAAGTAACGAGCCGGAGGCTGGAATGCGCAAACCGGTGACGACATGGGCTAATCGTGGCGTGTGTAACGAGGTGTGGTTCCGACCAGAGCGTGGAAGGTCAGAGCCCGTCGCTAGAGGGCACGCGTGCACGTCACGTGACGATACAAAGCGAGTAGCAGCATGCATCAATCGTCCAACGCTGACAGTCTCATTGCAAACAGTGACATGGTGGCGTCAAACGAAGAGCAAAGAGGTGTTGTTTGGTTTCTGACAGCTAAAGGAGCAGGGGGAACGGACATTCATCGCCGAATGTCACAAGTTTACGGCGAACACTGCATGTCCCTTGCAAGAGTCAAGGCGTGGCACAAGCGCTTCAGGGAAGGACGGGTGTCGTTAGCCGATGATGCCCGGTCTGGGGCACCCCCCTGCATTACCGATGACAACGTCCAGCTGGTTGATGCACTCATTACCTAGGACCGCCGAGTCACAATGAACGTCATAGCCGCCGTGGTCGGATTGAGCGTCGGAAGTGTGCACACCATCATGAAGGAACGACTGCACTTGCGGAAAGTGTGTGCCCAATGGGTGCTTCACAGTCTTCAACCACACCAGGAAGCATGTCGAATGGCCTACTGCCTTATCTTGGTTGGACGATTGATGCATGCTGCTGCTTGCTTTTTATCGTCACGTGACGTGCACGCGTACCCTCTAGCGACGGGCTGTGACCTTCCACGCTTTGGTCGGAACCACACCTCGTTACACACGCCACGATTGGTCGATGTCGTCACGGGTTTGCGCATTCCAGCCTCCGGCTCGTTACTTTTTGAACGCACCTTATATAAATAACCAGGTATTTTAAGAGATTTGTGAGAATGTTGAACAAAGAATTGTTGTTGCTCTTGTTGTTTATTTTAGGGGCTGATACATCGCGGTCATTTAGGCCCTTGTATTTTATGTGTCTGTAATTTGCGTGATAACCTGTGTTATTGTGTTGGCTGTACTAGTGTGTACATTTGTTAATTGAAAATTGGGAAGGAGGGTGTCGCCTAATACCCATATCTTATCCCAAATCATAAATACAAACAGCTATAAGCTGGTCCCATGGTATTGGGGTAGCGCAGCTACCTTGGCTCGATTCCCGGCCCGTCAGGGATTTTTTGAAATTAACGTGATGGTTTGAACCAGGTACACTCAGCCTTGTGAGGGCAATTGCGTAGTTGTATGACAGTGAAGCAGGTCAGGAAAACGAAGATTAACGGCCAAGGGGACCCAATTTCACCAAAATCTGTAAGCCAAATATCTGGGCAGCGATCGCTTAGTAGACCAAAGCTTTTTTTTTGCGGCTTCGGTGGCGTAGTTGGTAGCATGCTGAGCTTCTATGCCCAAGATCGCGGGTTCAAATCCGGCCGAAGTCGTCGGATTTTTTAAGAGAGTTAAAAATCCCTCAGTATGCCTTCCTTCGGAGGGGAAGTAAAACCGGCGGTCCCATGTCATTGATTTATGGCATGTTAAAGAACCTTCCACTAATTACACCTGTGTGAAGTTAAATTGTATAGGTTAAGAATGTAAACAACGCTCTTAGGTTCCTACGTTCGTTCCCAAGAGCCGACTGCGGTGACGTCTGGTAGCTAAGTTCTGAACTAGTAGTCGTTGACGGTGGCGTTTGGCGGCAAAAGAAGGAACTACTTGAAAATTGATCGTCTGCAGTCCTTATTTGAATTAAAACAGATGCACACACTAATACAGTCATCACAATTAAAACCGGTTATCAGACACCCAAAGTACACGGGGCTAAATAACCGCGTTGTCGCAGCCCCTAAACTTAAGAACCAACCAACCAACCAACCACCAAGGCCTTTTATGGGCTGTGATGCCAGGGCGGGAGGAGAAGCATAGCCTTCACAATGACTCAGGTTATGAGACATATTCCACACGTAGCACGATGTCACAAAGCCTCTATAATGAAGAAAACAACTTTTCTAGACGCAACAAGATTCTTGTCGCTTCCTTGTTCACAAAATAGCATTTTAATACCTTGAATTGCACCTTAAAGTGCAAAGTTTTGTCAGATAATGAGTAACATAAATAAAACGTTCGTTGTGGTTTTACCAGCTCGATCTATTAAATGTTACAAAAGTACCATAAACTTTATCTCACTTGACGAGTGCATAAATAAGCCACAACTAGACGTTTTCTTAACATTCTTCTTCAATTGCTGTTTTATTGGCCAATATATTTCTTGAAGTTGCTATCCTCCTAGTAACTATCGTAAACCAAATGAGTGGAAGAGCTTTCTTCCAATGTCTTCTAATAAAAAAGGTACGCATACACATCAGAAAACGTTTTGCATATTGCGATTTAGTGAGTTGTTTTTTTTTCTCTGTGTAGGGCGGTGTAGTCATATTGTTACGTGCCACCCCCCTAGTGGCACTTTTGTTAACTGGATTACGGTGGGTTGAAGCACAACACAGATTGTTCCTTTAAATGAAATAATTAACTTTATTGCGGCCAGAAAGATACACCACTCAACAGCAAATACAAGCAATTAGAGCCTTACTCCAGTTTCCTCAAGTCTTTTCCTTATGGAGAGCTCTTGCCCCCTTTCACTTGTCAACAAACCACAGAAGTTAATCCGTCCTAATTAGTCAGGTGGCCTTGACAGAAACTACCTGCACCTCTTCCTCATGTACACAAACTACAGTTACTTACGATAACTTGCTACACGCTGCTTCGCTATTCACAAGCTGGGAAACAATGTCACTGGATTTCGTAACTCGCACGGCACTTCTGCACAATACGTCTGTCGCTCAGTGAAATCACACTCGCTCAAAACACAGGCAGTCCCCTGTATGCTTCTCACTCCCTCGCTGTCAAGAGAATCGGCTTCACTAGGGGATTCGCAAGTCACCACACTTCTGTCGCTCAGGATAAACGCTCGCACTAGCTCGAAAAACACAACACAACTGCTTGACAGGTCGCTCTTATATAGCAGGCCGGTGACTCAATAAATGCTTCTAGAACCATCCAGGGTTCACGGCTTCTCGAGGTTTCCTTCAATGGCTGAGTCACGAATATTCTGGACCATCCCTTTGTCCTAGTAGTCCTGTTGCATAAGGTGCACGCAATACACTGAGGCAGAGCAGCCCAGCCCTGGGGCAGTTGTGACTCATGCGGCGAGCGATGAAACAAACTCACAGCCGTAACAATATTATACACAATATTGGGTAAATACAAAGAAAAAATTACGAGCCTTACAGTAGTCGCATATGATGTGTAACATCTGACATGTTATTCGAATAATTTCATATTACTTACTCGCATTTTTTAAAGAATGAACTCTTAGTGCTACCTTGTGCCAGCAAGCATGAAAGGATTCTCCAATGCATCTGCAGTAGTGACATATACCTGCAACTGTATGCGGGAGCAATCCACTGCCTACTTGATGCGAGCTGCACTTTATACCGGCCAGTTAGTGAACCCATGCCAGCGGTGTTATTGAAAATGGCCTCTTATTGCCGATATTGCGCACTGCCAAGTATAGGCGCGATTAAAAATTAGGTGTGCAGTAGGTATATTAAATTCGTTTCTCCCAGTGATACGTTTAGACCAACGAAGTTTCAATTATTGTTAGTAGTCAGTGTTAATATACAGAATTCCTTCGTTGTGTGGAGGGTTGGTTGATGCGATATAGCACTCGAGGTATCGAGTGCTTGAATATATATATATATATATACATACAGTGCTTGATTTGTAAATAAAGAGGTTCCGGTACTGTGGGCAACCGGGTGGTGGTGGGAATTTATGGAATATTGAAATATAGAGTTCTAAAAATGATATCTTTACGCTTTTCTGAACACCTTTAAAAATTAATCAGTGGAGAAAATAGCAATCTAATTTTGAATTCAATTTTAAATTAAATTGAGACTGCCGTAGCAACATATTTCTTACCATAGCCGTTGGCCTATATACAATTTTTATATAGGCCAACTAGGCTACCATTCAAACAATGTATTTCAATTTCTTTTTTTGCGTAATTTAAAAAATTCAAAACATTTGGTTTGAAAATACACACATGTTCACCAACAATCTTTTATTTCTGGTTTTATAATTTTGTCCTTACAGTTTTCTGAAATAATTATTTAATATAAAAGGTACTGTACTTAAACATGTTTTACCTCACAGTTCATAAAATTGTCCAAAGTTTAGAAGAGTTTTCGTTGTATGTGCCGCCTCTCTCTCCCATCTTGCTGTTAGTATCCAGAGTGAGGGGCGGATGACCTCGTAATTCCACGCCTTAAGACAACAATAACTAAGTATCCAGAGCGGAGTGCCATCCCCGAATCAGCTAAGATTCCACGTACTTTGAAGTGTCAAAACGTGTGAGTGGTGGGCCATTCGGCTTCAGGATAAAGTAGTGAGGAGACAGTTTGTGTTAACAAAGACGCAAATAGGTTTCGGTACGGCGTACCGGTGCGTACCGTCACAAATCTAGCCCTGTATATATATATATATATTTCGTATGGCATGAAGATGCAATATACAATTATTTACATTCTACAGTATTTACAGTACAAATATATACAGATTGAGACCTTGATCTGCAAGTGGCTTCAGTTTTGTTAGTGCAGGATATCTAATTTCTCTAACCATTCTAAGGCTTCATCACTAGCTTGGTGAATCTCCTTCATTGGACCATTGAACCTTCGGAGTGGGCAATCCATAGCGATGTGACTGATGGTCTGAGGCACACCTGCACAGTTGCAGAAAGGATTCTCGGCAATTTTCCATTTGTACTTCCAGAACTGACACCTACCGTGTTGAGTTCTTATACGGTTCAGCGACGTCCAGATTTTCCTGGGAAGGTCGAAACCACGGGGCTGTTTAACTGGATCCGAGATAAGACCTACCTAATCTGTCTGGATTTGAAGTCAGCCACTCATTGCGCCAAGCTTCATTCACTTGAAACTGCTCTTGGACCAACTTCCTTCCTTGTCTCCAAGAAGGATTCCGGGATTTCAGCCTGAGATCTTTAGGTGAGCAGTCTAGATGAATTGGCAGAAGAGGGTTTTCATAACATTTAAGCCATTCTCTCTTCAGTGCCAATTGTCTTCGAAGATGAGGAGGCGGGATGTTGGAGAGTACTGGTAACCATTCAAAAGGTGTAGATTGGATGGTTCCTGATACAGTCCTCATTGTGTCGTTCAGCTGTACGTCTGTCTTCTTTGCATGGGCGCTGTTAAGCCATACTGGGCAGCAATATTCTGCTACTGGATACACTAGGGCAAGTGCTGAAGTTCTGAGGGTGGATGCTGTTGGGCCCCAGCCCGTTCCTGTGAGTTTGTGCAGGATGTTGTTGCGGGTTTTGATCTTAGCAGATGTTTTGCCTAGATGTTCACTGTAAGTCAAGGATCGATCCAAGATGACGCCTAAATATTTAGGATGAGGATTGAATTTCAGTAGATGACCCTGGTATTGAACCCTAGGAATGTAGTTGGCTTGTTTGTTGCTCAGATGAAAGCAGCTGACCTCTGTTTTTGCTGTATTTGGTTTTAGTCTCCAGGTTTTGAAGAACTTGTCGAGTCTGCAGAGATCTTCCGTAAGTACGGTTTCTGCAGTTGCAAAGTCGTTGGACTGAGCTGTCAATGCAAGATCGTCAGCGTATATGAACTTTCTAGCACTAGTAGGAGGTAAGTCTGCGGTGTAAATATTGAACAGCAATGGGGCAAGGACCGACCTTTGTGGTAATCCATCATTTAGTTTGTGAGATCTGCTTACGTAGCCATTTAGGTGAACTTCAATCACTCTGTTGACCAGCATATTATTCAGTAGGATGGCAAGTTTCTTGCAAGGGATTATTTTCAGGAATTTGAGGATCATTCCTTTTCGCCAAACTGTATCGTATGCTGCCGTGAGATCCACAAACACAGATAGGTCTTCTTTCGATCTTGAAATCCTCTCTCGATGAGAGTGGTTAGGGCCAACATCCGGTCGGTACAACTGCGCTTTGGTCTGAAGCCAGCTTGCTCATTTGGTATGTGCTCAAGAACTGTAATTGAGATTCTATTATATATTATTCTTTCCAGCAGCTTGTAACAGACGATCAGGAGGGCAATAGGCCTGTAATCTTCTGCAATATCTCCACTTTTCCCAGGTTTGAGTACAGCAACTTCTTTAGTTCTTTTGAGTGCTGGTGGAAGTTGACCATCGCGTAAGATGTTGCTATAAAATTTAGCAAGCCATTCAATTGTTCGATGACCACAACGTTGTAGGAATTCTGGGTAAATTAAATAAGAATACAGCAAAAGTATGAAGATTTAATAAATCGTAATTGTTTTCAGCAAATATGTTATAATGAATATTTTCACACCAAAGAACGACAAATTGAAGATTTATTGTAGGAATTTCTTTAATGGGGCCTCCAACCTTGAGGTAAACCGTATGCGATTTACATTCCACATAGTCACATGGCTTACAGTACGTCGTTGTACCGATCTCCGCCACCGCGCGCGCTCATTGTTTCCGTCCCATGCATTTCCGTCCCATCCACTTCCGTCTCTTTTCCAAAATCACTCCCACAAACATGTCCAGCTACCGAGTGCCACAAAAATATCCAGATACCGAGTGGAAAGATGTTACACATAAAAAACAAGTAGTTCCGTGAAGAACTATACAGCCTATTTTCATATATCCTGCTCAAGTTAATTTCTTCTAACATACAAAATTTCAGTATAATTGCTGTAACAGATTCGTAGATATTGAGATCCGTCTAAATATTTCAGATGGTCGCCAGGTTGGATTTTTATTTTTGTACTATTACATTAAGATTATTGTGTACGTGTGGTATTCAAACTTCAATCGCATGATTAGAACACAAGAAGTAAAAACGAGATTTTAAAATTACGCACAGCAGCCATCTTGTGATTATGCAAACAATTGAAATAAATTAGATGCCAGTGGATCAACATTTGTATAAGCATTTAACGTGCAACGTTTCACAGCACTCGGATAGTTAATTCGCGAGAATCGTCCATTTAAATATTTATACTTCGCGTCGCCTCCATGTTGGATTTGTGCTCACCAGGTTAATGAAAGTCCTATAGGTGAACATATGTTCATAGTCTCTATGAACATAAAAAAAATCAGTTTGGTTGCTGTAAAAGGTTCTTAGATATTGAGAACCGTCTAAATATTTCGGAAGCTCGCCATTTAGGATTGTTATATGTATAGGCCATAGAATTATGTACCATTCAAGGACAATTATTGCCTAGGTTCATTACTCAAACTTTCACTTCGATCGCATGATTACGACACAAGAAATAAAAACTTAATTTTAAAATTTCGCACAGCCACCATATTGAGGTTATGTAAACAATTGATTTAAATTAGATGGCAGTGCATTACAATCTGCAAAATCATTTACTGTACCACATTTCACTGCGCTCAGAGAGTTAAATCACGAGAAAAGTCTATTAAAATATTTCAAATTCGCTTGGTCGCCATGTTCGTTTTTTACTTTACGAGTTTATGAAATATACATGGGTTAACTTGTATCAGTACTTTTTATCACCGTACAAAATTGCAGGGTGATATCTGTAATAGTTTAGGAGATATAGAATGTCAGTGAAATATTTCGCACAGCCGCCATTTTGAGGTTATGTAAACAATTGAACTAAATTAGACTCCAGTGCATTACTATGTGTATAAACACTTGCTGTACCTAGTTTCATTACGTTTGGATGGTTAAATCGTGAGAAAAGTCTATTTAAAAGTCTCAAATTCGCTTGGTTGCCATGTTCGTTCTCTACTTTACAAGTTTATGAAATATACATAGGTAAACTTGTATCAGTACCCTTTATCACCGTACTAAATTGCAGGGTGATATCTGTAATAGTTTCGGAGATATAGAATGTCAGTGAAATATTTCGCACGGCCGCCATTTTGAGGTTATGTAAACAATTGAACTAAATTAGACCCCAGTGCATTACAATGTGTATAAACATTTGCTGTACCAAGTTTCATTACGTGTGGATAGTTAAATCGCGAGAAAAGTCTATTTAAAAGTCTCAACTTCGCTTGACCGCCATGTTGGTTTTGTAGTCACCAGGTTTTTGAAAGTCTCATAGGTAAACTTCTAGTAGTACCCTTTATCACCGTACACAATTTCAGGGCGATATCGGTAATAGTTTCGGAGATATTGAATGCTAGTGAAATATTTCGCACAGCCGCCATTTTGCATTGGTGAGACGTAACAAAATTTGAAGGGCACGGTCGAGGTCGCCGGGAATAGTGCTATGAACATACCGAGTTTCATTGAAATCGCTCCAGCCGTTTAGATTTTATTAGGGGGACACACACACACGAATCACACACACACACACACACACGCACACACACACGGACAAAAGGTGATCTCATAAGCCTATTTTTTCAAAATTGAAAATAGGCTAAAAATGACACACAATCTGCTCTGCAATAGACACAGAAACACATGCAACGAATAACAAAAGTGATAATGTGGGACTGAACACACAAACGCTCTTTTCTTGTTGGGGCATATCAGTACCGTGTTTGGCCACCACGAGCTCTAAGGCTGCTTGCAGAAGACGAGGAATACTGAGCACCAACTAATCCAACGTGGTTTGAGATAGTTTATTGGTTTCTCTGACAGCAGCTTCAAGCAATTGCTGTTTGATTGTTGGAGGATTGGGACGGTGAGAAATTGCCCTCTTGAGCTCTTTCCATGCATGTTCAATACAGTTCATGTCCGCAGAATATGCAGGCCACTCCATTCTCTGTATGTCAAGCATCTGAAGGAACTGATTGACCACCCTAGCTCGATGGGCACGAGCATTATCGTACAGGGCCGGAGTTAAGAGTATGCCGCCTATAGACTAAAGTCCATTTACCACCCCCTCAATAGTTCATATTTGCTTAATACATTTGTTTTATACAACAAAAGGATAGAGTTCATCTTTTTTAAAGGTAAAGTTCATTTAGTTCAGATAAAACTACAAATTTAATGGCTTACATAATAAATGTTATAATGCGATTAGTTATCTACTTGTTTTTAACTGACTTCTTTTAAGATTCCTTAAGAAATGAAGTGGGTTTCGAACTTAATTAATTAATTAATTTGTTCTTGGAGATCAGTGACCACTATTTTGCACATATTTTTATATTTTAATGCGTAATTGAAGAACTGTGTTCAATTTGAATTAAGTTTTCCTACATGGTGAAACGAAATTACACAAAATGTAGTTAATTACTGGTTGATTTATTGAAAAATATGCAAACTTCTCTAAAACAACTCACCCCACGTAATCTTCGTGTTCAAATTTACATAGCTTTCTTACGAGATTTCTTAATGGCGAACTCGTTAATAATGTCCTCATACGAAAGTGATTTTGTTGTATTTCCCACAATACAAAGTAATGAAAGTGAGTTTAGGCTACTAGTTCGCAGATAGTTCGGAACTCTTCTAAGGCAGGAAGAACTGTATAAGGACTGAAACATATTTTTAAGTAACTTCTATTCTTAAATTCGCACGGAAAATATTAACGTCTGAAATACTTCGTTTTAGCTTTTGAATGAATTGCCAAACTGTCGCCCCTGAAAATTTGCCGCTCTAGGTTGCAGCCTACTTAGCCTATTTAGATATACGGCCCAGTTATCGTACAGTAGTGTGAAGCCCTCACCCATTGTGGCAGCGAATCGTGTAACGGCAGGTTCAAGGATGTTGTCTCTGTACACCAGACAAGTCATGTTACCGTGGCTTCTAATTAGAGGCGTACGTCGACCAAACATGATTCCACCCCAAAACATGAATGAACTTCCTTGCTGTTGGTGGCGTTCCTGGATTAAAGGTATCGTGAAATCTCTCACCTGCTCGTCACCACACTCGAATGCTCCTATTGTAAGGGTGCAAACCAATGAAGATATAGATTGACAGTGAAATATTTCGCGCGGCCGCCATGTTGGATTGGTGAAACGTATACAAATTTGAAAGGCACGGTCGAGGTTGAGTTTCATTGAAATCACTTCGGCCGTTTAGATTGTCTTATGGACACACTCAAATACGCTCGCACACACATACACAACCCCCCCTAGGGCTTCACATCTGTAGTGGGACGTGGGTTGACGACTACGGAACCCGAGCTGAGTCCGGCATTGCTTCCACTTACTTGTTCCGGGCTCCTCTCCGTCTTCTTTCCTGTCGACCGCTCTTGGTCGACTCTTGTTCTCTTCCGACCCCGATGGTATTAGGGTATCCGAGGCCTAAGGATTCTTTCACTTTCCCGCCTTAATTGGCCCTTGTCTCATCCATCCTGATACCCTCATTCTTTGAGGGGTCAGCCTTCTTTTCCTTTTCATATTATCTCCTGCCTTCTGCACAAGGCCCTCTAGGAGGCAAGGTGTATGTAGCCCAACCACTTCTGGTGCAACCTGGATAGTGCTACACCCTCAAGGGCTCACGGCTGGTGAGTTCGGGAATTAGCGATACTGAGGGATTCCTGAGATGGGTCCTGTTTTTCCCCATTTTTCGTTGACTTTGGGGTGGCCCTCTCTTCTTTCCCCTTTCCTATCTGCCTTTCATAGCTCTCCTTCCTTCCAAGTATCTCAATCCTTGAGGGTTGAGGGCATTTCTTTTTCTTCTGTCCATTATTTACCTTATTCTTCTTTTGTTTTCGATTGCTTCTTCTAGTCTGTAAGTCCATAGCTAGTTTTAGTTAAAGTTTATATTATCATTTTCACTATCGCTCAAATAATTAGGGGCCGATAACCTAGCTGCAATTCCCCTCAAAACAACAACATTCATCTTCATAATCTAATTGCAACTGCCCATACAACTGAAGATTCGGGTCCGAATGTAGATCTCGGTCATATTCTCAAGTCACGTTCAACAAATAGAGCAACATATAACTAATTTTATAATTTAAAAGTTGGTTCCGGTGATCCTTTTAACAGCGTTGCCAAAAGCTGATTTGTTGTTGTTGCTTATTTTAGGGACATATAGCCCCATGTATATGGTTGAGTGTGGAATTTGTTTGATAAGCCACTGAAAACCACTTCCAGGATGACTGAGATGGGAATCAAACCCTTCTCTTCTCAGTTTTGCCTCACAAGGCTGAGTGTACCCCGATCCAGCCCTCAGACCAGAATTAAAATTTCTTGGCACAGCCGGGAATTGAACCCGGACCTCTACAGGAGGTGGTAAAACGTGGTTATTTAACTAACCCTGTTATATTAAATATATGACTGGCTGCGTAACTCAGCGGTAAGATTCTCACCTGTTATGTCCAAAGTTATAGGTTCGAATCCCAGCACATTCAGTTGCATATGCGCAAATGCGAAGGAGCCGTTTCAGTAGATTTACTAGCACGTTAAAAATCTCCTTCGGGGCATTATTCTGGAACCCGGGCGTTTCTAAAAAGGGACGTAAAACCAATAGCTTTATCTCTACATACTCTAGTAGGCTATAAAGCAAAGTCCCCGATTCTTGGATATAACGAGTAATCTCGAGAACTACAGTACTAGAGAGAGTTTGATGCGGTTCTAATCATACTGTAAAGGATTTCTTGAGGAAGGTTTCTGTAGAAAAACATTCATTTATGACCAAATAAATCCGAGCAGTAACGATTTCAGTCCGAGCTTCTATGCCCAAGGTCGTGGGTTAAAACCCGGCCGAAGTCGTTGGATTTTTTAAGGGCCTTAAAAATCCCTCAATTCGGAGGGGAAGTAAAGACGGCGGTCCCATGTCATAGATTAATGGCACGTAAAAGAATCTTCCACTAATACACTTGTGTAAAGCTAAATTATTGGTTTGATTTGACTAACGCTCTTAGGCTCCAACGTTCGTCGCCAGGAGCCGACTGTGGTGGCATCTAGTAACGACGTTCAGAACTAGTTGTCGTTGACGGTGGCGTTTGGTATAAAAAGTAGGGACTAGGCCTACTTGAAAAATGAATATCTGCAGTCCTTACTTGAATAAAAAACAGATAACACACACAAATACAGCCATCACAATTAACACCGCTTATCAGACAGATTGAAACTCTACCTCCTGGCTATGACGAGGAATGGACGACTTGGAAGTCCCTGAATAGACTGCGCTCTAGAGTAGGCAGATCAAGGGTTAATATGGCAAGATGGGGTTACATTGACCAGGATGATATTCAATGTGATTGTGGAGAAGATCAGACTGTTCAGCATGCGACTGAGTGTCGACTGTGCCCAGCATCCTGCACGGAAGAAGATCTGGAAGTGGCCAAGTTTTGGCTAAGATTATATAATAACTGTGTTATATGTTTAAAATGTATGTTTCTGATACGAGAATAATAATAATAATCAGACAGATTCTACACACACACACACACACACACACAAAGAACACGGGGCTACATGATCACGTAGTCGCAGCCCCTAAACTGAGAAACCAACCAACGATTTCGGTGAATCGAGTCGAAGAAAAACCTGCCACCCGAGCACCTTTTAAGCTTACGCTGTGTAAACCGTTTACGATACCGGGCGAAGCCGCCGGGGGGGGGGGGGGGGTTGCTAGTTATATATAAAATACATGCCATTGATGAGAAAGAAGCGCTAGCAGTGGATTTCCCAATCAGTTGCCCAGTTTTATTAGCCATTATGTGTGTGTGTGAATGTAGCATTCTGAGCATTGCTGAGAGTCTAGCCATAACTTCAAAGAAACAGAGTGGCCATGCAATAAAACACTAGAGTTGGAGCTCGCGTTGAATGGCAGGAAATCGTTATTTGACGCTATTTATTTTATGACGAACGGGATAGTTACTCAATCTTGATGCATTCCTGGTGGTCAAGGTTTATTTCTCTCTTCATTTTTATTATAGCTTGGGTACCCTTGACCTTATACTGACCCACTGGACAACGGTGGTTAAAAGGTAGCATGCTGAACTGTTCACGCTCAAGATCGCGGTTTCAAACCTGGCCGAAGTCATCGGATTTTCAAAAGTGTTAAAAGGGGGGAGATCCAGCTTAAGAGAGGAATAAAATATCAATATTCATTCGATTGTTGAACATGCTACAAATATTATTGACAAATTATACTCATATCACAGTAACGGCATGCTTGTGGCAATACATCAGGTGAGTTAGCCGTGATCGTTACGGCGTGGCTGCAAGCAGTTGCTCACATCCAGGAGGATAGGAGTTTCGAATCACCCCGCCGGCAACCTTGAAGATGGTTTTCTGTGCTTTC
Source organism: Meconema thalassinum (assembly GCA_946902985.2). Taxonomy (NCBI): domain Eukaryota; kingdom Metazoa; phylum Arthropoda; class Insecta; order Orthoptera; family Tettigoniidae; genus Meconema; species Meconema thalassinum. Next base: position 139,076,545 of record OX336400.1, read on the forward strand.
CCATTTTCTTTCCAGGCAAATGCCGGGGTTGGTCCCTAACTAAAGGCCATAGCCGCTACCTTCTGATTCCTCATCCTTACTTTTAACACTTTCCTCCCCAACACTCCACACGCGACGGTACTTGTAGCTCACCCCATGGGTCTCCACATAGAAGCAGCAACAAACTATGGCGATCCGAACATATCCTCCGACACTCCCGGCACTAAAATCCAAACGAAAAAAAATATCTTATTATAAAAGTTTTTTTTTGAAAATTTTCAAAATTTAACAAATTCTTTATCGTGCATCAATGTTTCCCTTAGCCTATATATCCCAAGTTTCTAAGAATTTTCCTATATTTCTTCTTTTAAGGTGTGTATAACACCTGCACCTACAAAATGTACCACATTCAGGTCATTAAGATTTTTATTTGTTTTTAGCCTATTTTCATTCATGAAAAAATAGACTTATGAGATCACCTTTTGTCCGTGTGTGTGTGCCCCCTCCCCCCCCCCCTCCCCCTAATAAAATCTAAACGGTTGGAGCGATTTCAATGAAACTCGGTAAGGTCATAGTACTGTATTTTGTCCGACCCCGACCGTGCCCTTAAAATTTTATTTCGTCTCACCAATCCAACATGGCGGCTGTGCGAAATATTTAACAGGCATTCTATATCTCCGAAACTATTACTGATATCACTCTGAATTTTTTTACGGTGAAAAAGGTCACGACTAAAAGTTCACATATGTGTGAAGATGGTGAAACCCATGAACTACCAGTTTGATTATCACATGTCGTAGTTCGAAATTGTCCTCTGTCCATTCTCGAACTATCATGGCTCCAGTGCCGTAAAATGCTGTTGGAATGTCTTCACTCTTCTTTCTGAATAAACAAACAAATAAACAAATACTAACTAACTAACTAACTAACTAACGAACTAACTAAATGAATAAATGAAAATCCACTGCCTGCTTCCAGTCTCCGACCGGGTCAGGAATGGGATGAATGAAGCCCCCATCTAGCGGCGAGGATATGAAGTGTGCCGGCTGCCGAATCCTGTCGCACTCCTCTGGGGCAATGATTAAATGAATGACAGATGAAATGAAATGATAGTGGAGAGTGTTGCTGGAATGATATCTTTGACAGGGAAAACCGGAGTACCTGGAGAAAAACCTGTCTGCCTCCGTTTTGTCCAGCACAGATCCCACATGGAGTGACCGGGATTTGAACCACGGACCCAGCGGTGAGAGGCCGGCGTGCTGCCGCCTGAGCCACGGAGGCTTGTAACTAAATGAATAAATAAATAAATAATTAAATAACTAACTAACTAAATAAATAACTAAATAAGTAAATAAATAACTAATAAATAACAATAAAACTAACTAAATAAATAATAAAATAACTAAATAACTAACTAACTAAATAACTAAATAAATAACTAAATAAGTAACTAACTAACTAACTAACTAACTAAATAAATAAATAACTATATAACTAAATAACTAAATAACTAAATAACTAAATAAATAAATAAATAATAAAATAACTAAATAACTAACTAACTAAATAACTAACTAACTAAATAACTAACTAACTAAATAACTAAATAACTAACTAACTAAATAACTAAATAAATAACTAAATAAGTAACTAAATAACTAAATAACTAACTAACTAACTAAATAAATAAATAACTATATAACTATCTAAATAACTAAATATATAACAATAAAACTAACTAAATAAATAAATAACAAAATAACTAAATAAATAAATAACAAAATAACTAAATAACTAAATAACAAAATAACTAAATAACTAAATAACTAAATAACTAACTAACTAAATAACTAAATAACTAACTAACTAAATAACTAAATAAATAACTAAATAAGTAACTAAATAACTAAATAACTAACTAACTAAATAAATAAATAAATAACTATATAACTAAATAACTAAATATATAACAATAAAACTAAATAAATAAATAACAAAATAACTAAATAAATAAATAACTAAATAACTAAATAACTAAATAACTAAATAACTAAATAACTAAATAACTAAATAACTAAATAACTAAATAACTAAATAACTAAATAACTAAATAACTAAATAACTAAATAACTAAATAACTAAATAACTAAATAAATAAATAACTAAATAAATAAATAATAAAATAACTAAATAACTAACTAACTAAATAAATAAATAACTAAATAAATAAATAACTAACTAACTAAATAAATAAATAACTAAATAACTAAATAACTAAATAACTAAATAACTAAATAACTAAATAACTAAATAACTAAATAACTAAATAACTAAATAACTAAATAAATAAATAACTAAATAAATAAATAATAAAATAACTAAATAACTAACTAACTAAATAAATAAATAACTAAATAAATAAATAATAAAATAACTAAATAACTAACTAACTAAATAACTAAATAAATAACTAAATAAGTAACTAAATAACTAAATAACTAACTAACTAACTAACTAAATAAATAAATAAATAACTATATAACTATCTAAATAACACTCGAAGATGAGACATCAAAAATTCCCCTTGGAAATGTAAAAATCCTGGTTGGTGATTTCAATGCCCAGATAGGAAAAGAAAGAAAATACAAAAGGATTGTTGGAGAATATCCTGCACATAACAGAACAAATCGAAACGGCGAGAGATTAATCAACTTTTGTCAGCAGTTCAACCTAAAACTTATGTCTACGCACTTCAAAGCCCTCCCAAAGAAGAAGAAAACATGGATTTCGCCCAATCAAATATTAGGCGAATTTCAAATTGACCATGTTGCAATTACAACAAAAAACAGATGCGAGATAATGAACGTGAAAGTGAGAAAAAGTTTGAAAATCGACACAGACCACTTTCTGTCAGAAATTAAAGTAAAATTTCAACCAAATAGGCATCAAAAGAGAGGTAAAAGGAAACCAAGGATCGACACGGAAATTCTGAAACAAAACAAAAATATCTATCAAGAAAACCTGTCAAAGTTGGAAATGAATAACTGGGAAGAAATTAGAGAATCGTTAACTAAAGCGATCGAAAACGTGGGGCAGCGAAAAAGAAAAAAGAAACACAGGTGGTGGAACATACGATGTGACAACGCTGTTGACGAGAGGCTGAAGACATGGAAGAGGTGGTATTCCAACCCAACGAAGGAAAATTGGAATGATTTCAGTCAACAAAGGAAAGCCACTGCCAAGATCATCAGAGGAGAAAAGAGACAATATGATAAAGACCGGTTAGAAAGTATAGAAGAAGACTTCAAGAAAAATAACACCAGAAAGTTCTACAGAACTTTTAAGGAAGAATTACAACAATACCAACCTGCAAGTCTATGTTTTAAAAGGAAGGATGGTACACTCGCATTGAGTAACAACGAAAATTGCCACCTGTTGGCCAAGTATTTCGAAAGCCTGCTAAACTGCAAGGAACCACTGGAAAAACTGAAGTTCGAGAAGCCACCAAAGATGAATCCACAGTCTAAACCACCAAGCCTCATAGAAATACAGAAAATCATTAAAGAACTCAAAAACGACAAAGCACCAGGAGAAGATGGTATAGTAGCTGAAATGTGGAAAATTGGAGGAGATAAGCTAGCGGAGAACTTACACCGTCTAATCTGTGATATTTGGGAAAATGAACAAATACCCAAAGACTGGAAAGGCGCACTTATACATCCGCTCCATAAGAAGGGAGATCGGACTGACCCAAACAACTACCGGGGAGTTTCGCTACTATCTATTGCTTACAAAGTACTTTCCAAGGCGTTGCTAAACATCGTAGAAGAACAGGTGGATCATCAAATAGGTGAATATCAAGGGGGCTTTAGAAAGGGAAGATCCTGTGTGGAACAGATCTTTGGTCTGAAAAGTATTCTGAGAGTAAGAGCTCTACGAAGCAAAAACACCGTAGTTGTGTTCATTGATTTCAAAAAAGCATATGATTCCATCGACCGGCAGACACTCTTCAATATTTTGGAGGAATTTGGAATAGATGGCAAAACGCGGGCAATTATAAAACAGACACTAACAGAAACCGTCTCCAAAGTAAAATTTCAAGGAGAAATCTCAGAGGCTTTTGAGATTAAGACAGGAGTCAGACAAGGAGACGGACTATCACCAATTTTGTTTAACATCGTCCTGGAAAAAATAATGAGAGTATGGAGGAAAGCAATAAAAGAAGAAGGTATAGAAGGAATCTGTTTAGGAACAAAAAAGCAAGGTGTAAAGGTGGATTGCTTAGCATTTGCTGATGACATGGCATTGCTAGCCAAAGGAAAAGACGAAGCTCGAATAATGCTTGAAAAATTACATGAAATAGCTGAGAAGACTGGACTCAGGATCTCATACGAAAAAACAGAGTACATGGAGTACAAACACAATAAAGAAAAGCATCTGGAAACAAGATATGGGAAAATCAAGAGAGCTGATAAATTTAAATATCTTGGAGAATGGATCCAGCCGAATGGACTTGATAAAGAAGCAAATAGAGGAAGAGCTAGAAAGATGGAGCTAGCCTATAAATTAGTACAAAATAGATACAACAAGAGAACTATATCCTACAGGGCAAAGATAAGACACTATACCACGGTTGTCAAGCCAGAGGGACTCTATAGCTCAGAATGCTTGATATTGAATAAGAAAGGGGAAATCAAGGATTTAGAGAAGAAGGAAAGGAAAATCTTGAGAAAGATCCTAGGACCTGAAAAACAAAAAGATGGTACATGGAGGAAGAGGAGAAATGAAGATCTCTACAGACAGGCAGAGAAAATCACAGACACCATCCGTAAGAGGAGATTGAAGTTTTATGGACACCTCATGAGAATGAGCGAGAGTCGACTAACGAAGAGAATCTTTAACTACATCACCAAGATCAAGGCAACTACATTATGGATAGAGGAAACGAGAAAAGACATGGAGGAAGTGGGGATAAATCCAGAAGACATTTGGAATAGAGATGTGTTTCGAGCTAAGATTGATAAATTCAAGGGGTTCCAGGAAGAGCAATGTAAAAGGGCCAAAAACACCTGGTCAGATGAGAGGAGGAGGAACCACAGCGAAAGGATGAAGAAATTTTGGGAGAAGAAAAAAAGACTAACCAACAAATCAGTTGTTTTTCGTGGTCCACAGTAGGCCAAAATCGAAGGAATAATAATAATAAATAACAAAATAACTAACTAAATAAATAACAAAATAACTAAATAACAAAATAAATAAATAACTAAATAAATAAATAACAAAATAACTAAATAACTAAATAAATAAATAACTAAATAACTAAATAAATAACTAAATAAATAAATAACAAAATAACTAAATAACTAAATAAATAAATAACTAAATAACTAAATAAATAACTAAATAAATAAATAACTAAATAAATAACTAAATAAATAACAATAAAACTAACTAAATAAATAACAAAATAACTAAATAAATAAATAATAAAATAACTAAATAACTAACTAACTAAATAACTAAATAAATAACTAAATAAGTAACTAAATAACTAAATAACTAACTAACTAACTAACTAAATAAATAAATAAATAACTATATAACTATCTAAATAACTAAATAACAAAATAACTAAATAACTAAATAAATAAATAACAAAATAACTAAATAAATAAATAACAAAATAACTAAATAACTAAATAAATAAATAACTAAATAACTAAATAAATAACTAAATAAATAAATAACAAAATAACTAAATAACTAAATAAATAAATAACTAAATAACTAAATAAATAACTAAATAAATAAATAACAAAATAACTAAATAACTAAATAAATAAATAACTAAATAACTAAATAAATAACTAAATAAATAAATAACTAAATAAATAACTAAATAAATAACAATAAAACTAACTAAATAAATAACAAAATAACTAAATAAATAAATAATAAAATAACTAAATAACTAACTAACTAAATAACTAAATAAATAACTAAATAAGTAACTAAATAACTAAATAACTAACTAACTAACTAACTAAATAAATAAATAAATAACTATATAACTATCTAAATAACTAAATAACAAAATAACTAAATAACTAAATAAATAAATAACTAAATAACTAAATAACTAAATAAATAACTAATAAATAGTTAAAATCTAAATACAGTAAATAACTAAATAACTAAAAGCGAAAAAACTACATAAATAACTAAAAAACTAAAGAATTAAATAAATAAACAAAGAACTAAATAACTAAATTATTAACTAAATAACTAAATAAACTAAATATCTAAATAATTAAATAACTAAATAAGAATCGAAATAACTAAATAAAAACTAAATAAATAACTCAATAAATTACTAAGTATATAACTAAATAACTAACTAGGCCTAAATAAATGACAATAAAACTAAATAACTAAATATGTAACTAAAAACCTAAACACATAAATAACTTAGCATCTTAAATAACTAAATAAGTAACTAGGAAAATAAATAAACAAATAAATAATAAATAAATAAATAAAAAACATTAGGATTCAATTAAGTCAACACTTTGGTAATTGCGATGTCAATTAAACGGAAAGGTACTTGATTCGGCTACAATATAAAGACTTCATCAGCGAAATAAATAAGGAATTGGACGAACCCCAAAAATATTTAGGCATAATAGACATAACTTGTTCCGGTATGTCTTCGCTCATTGAACACTGTAACACATTTGCTATTGCTTCTTGGAAGATCAAATTTTCTTCACATCCGCTGAACAAGATTCATATACGGCTAGTTTTAAGCTAATTGTTTATTTATTCGTTAATTCCCCATAAGGCGAGTGTTACAACACAATCAATTTTCATGTTTTATTCTGGCCCTTTGTACATCTTTCCCAAAATCCTCTTATATACACACTATGCTTCCTCTTTCTCTCCTCCATCCACTTCTTTCCCGGTTGTCTCTCTTTGGGAGTTTGCTCAAACTTCTGTTGTCTAAGTTTTTCTCTGTACGTGTTCCTGTCTGTCATGTCTTCTGTAGAGATGTTTAGTTTCTTGAGGACTTCCACAGTTTCATTTACCCAGTTAGTGCACTATTCTTAACTATATTGCAAATTTTCTTGGTCAGTCTGTCTTCGGACATCCTATTTATGTCCATAAAATGTTGCCCTAATTTTCCTTATGTTGTTTTTAATCGTCTCTGTCTATCTGTACAGTTCTATTGTCGGTCTCTTTATCCATATTCCCTCCTTCTGAACTGACCCGTAGATCTTTCTCAGAATTTTTCTCTCTTGTTTTTCTAATTCTTTGATTTTTGTTCGTCCCTTGATTGCTGTCGTATCTGAAGCGCATAAGGCCTCTGGTAAGACTACTGTACGATAGTGTCGTAATTTGGCATTTGTGGAAATACTTTTTTTTATTGTAGTGGTTCCATGTAAGTCGGAATGCTTTCTGCAATTTAGCGATCCTGTCTTCATTGGATGCCAAGTTCAGTCCTGTTTTCTATATAATCTTTTAAGCTAATTATTATTTTTATTATTTTTATTAGAAATGACCACATTTCCACCAATACACCACCGCACTGACAGCATTCCAACAGCTGTGAGCGTCTTCTTCCCCCTACCCTCTCACTCTGTCATTCACCATCCCCCGCCAAGCAGAAGGCAGATCCACTTTCGTCGGCTCCATGTTTGGAGTTGGCTGGCCTGTAGAGACCGTGTAGTCAACACTTTGGGGACACACTCCAAGATCATGCATACAATTCAGTGCATCACTATCTCTACATAGTACTGTATAAAACTAAGTCCCCGATTCTTGGATGTAAGGGGTAATCTTGAAAACCACTGGACGAATTTTGATGCGTTTTTTTTACCATTCTGTAAAGGATTTCTCGAGGAAGGTTTCTGTATAAAAAAAATCCATTTATGACCAAAGGAAGCCGAGCAGTAACGATTTCAGTGATTCGAGTCCGTGGGCTTTTCCTAGTCAGATCTGTTACAAGTATGAATTAATGGTGAAAGATATTGCTCTTGAAAAATCCAGCTTGAAGTTGAATGAATCAGTAATCTAAAAAGAAGATTAACATTGAAATGAGAATCAAATTATAGTAAGTCTGAAAGAAGGGGGAGTATATTAAACGTTAGAACACTTACGTGGATGTTATATATTCATGCATATAAATTTTGAGTGATATGTTCGTGTGTTTACGTGAGAATATACGTATATATGTATTTCTTTATGATGATGTTGCCAGTGTGAAGAAAAAACCAAAATGTGTAATTTGTATGAAGTAAATTAGAAGTTCGTCAATTTTAATTCATTAAAGCTGGAAAATGCTAACTGTGAAAAATTATAATCCAGGAAAATTGAGTATTCATAAAGTAATGTTTCAGCAAGGAATAAATTGTAATATATCTGATTTTTTTAGAATTTTAATATTTTTTTAGCTTTTAGATAATAAGTATCTTTTAGAAATATTTTTAAAACAACCTTTTTCATGAAACAAAACAAAAATTAAGTGTAAGACTTGCAGCTCGTCTTGTATTATTTAATTCTGCCGAGGAAGATCACAAGGTGGCCGAAACCGGTTCACTATAATTAGAATTACTTTTTATTGACTTAAAGTATTGATTTTCATAATATATTGAACTTTGTCAATGAGGAATCGGGCAGGCATGGTTATATTCATGTCTTCTCATACTACTGCTAACCAAAACATTATACTATTTGATAGGACAAAGAGTTATAACTAAGGCTCAGATGTTTAAGACCTAAAAATAGCACGAATATGCAAACAAATATGATCTTAAAAATGATGAACTATGACTCAAAAATGACAAAATATGACCTGAAAATGACTCATTTAAATTTGGCCTTTTTTATATTATAAATCCAAGCGACAATCCCTTCGAGATTAAATTGTTCTTTTTTCATATGAATTTTCTGAATATACATGTTTAAGTGGTTATTTACATTCTATTTCTGTAAAGTTGCCTTTAACAGCTCTTGATGGATGCAGTATTTTTGCATTTGTCTGTTGGCACAGGCTAGAGTAAAATGTGGCTTTTCACCCATACCTCAGTCTCATTCATGGCTGTGATTATATGCAAGCTACTGAGGTATGGGTGGCGCTGAGTAATGACCTTCAGGGCACAACTAGTGTCGGTGGAAGTTGTGAAAAGTTCTACTCGTAGGGTTGGTACTGCTGTACCGATTCAGTGAGGAAAGCAATAGCAAACTACCACAATCTTCACCTTGCTTAGTACGCCTCATTATAGTGCTCCCTTTGGTTAATGGGGTTTCAGCCCACATAACCGATAGTGGCACTTTTTGAGGATCCAACCAGTCTCCGGGCTTACTACCTAACAGAAAGATTTCTGTAACCACTAGTTCCCGTTCGGTAAGTTGTGGATGATTGCACACCAACAGCTGCCGTCAAACTAACGAAATATTATGACGTCCTTATCAAAAAAGAAGTTACAGTGAGTCTGAAAGACTAGACTTTATATCATTTCAAATGATACATGCTACAAATGCTACACATGTTAGAAAGGCTTCGCTCAAAGCCCCAGGACTCTTTCAACAGAGTCATTTACCCATTAACTTAGGCTTCCCGCGTGGGGAACGGAGAGCGGGAGGTGCACTCTGCTGCATGACGTCACGTGCTCTCCGTCTCCGTATCGCATAACGCCATAGCCTAGGAGTAAACTCAGACTCGGTGCATATGCACTGAACAACATGATGACGTCATACGATCTCCGTCTCCGTAGCTCATAACGCCATAGCATAGGAGTAAACTCAGACTAGGTGCAAAGCACTGAACAGCATGATGACGTCATACGCTCTCCGTCTCCGTATCGCATAATGCCATAGCCCAGGAGTAAACTCAGACTCCGTGCATAAGCACTGAACAACATGATGACGTCATACGCTCTCCGTTTCCGTATCGCATAACGCCACAGCCCAGGAGGAAACTCTGGCTCGGTGCAAAGCACTGAACAACAAGATGACGTCATACGTTCTCCGTCTCCGTATCGCATAACGCCACAGCCCAGGAGTAAACTCAGGCTCGGTGCAAAGCACTGAACAACATGATGACGTCATACGTTCTCCGTCTCCGTATAGCATAACGCCACAGCCCAGGAGTAAATTCAGACTCGGTGCAAAGCACTGGACAACATGATGACCTCATACGCTCTCCGTTTCCGTATCGCATAACGCCACAGCCCAGGAGTAAACTCAGGCTCGGTGCAAAGCACTGAACAACAAGATGAAGTCATACGTTCTCCGTCTCCGTATCGCATAACGCCACAGCCCAGGAGTAAACTCAGGCTCGGTGCAAAGCACTGAACAGCATGATGACGTCATACGTTCTCCGTCTCCGTATCGCATAACGCCACAGCCCAGGAGTAAACTCAGGCTCGGTGCAAAGCACTGAACAACATGATGACGTCATACGTTCTCCGTCTCCGTATAGCATAACGCCACAGCCCAGGAGTAAATTCAGACTCGGTGCAAAGCACTGGACAACATGATGACCTCATACGCTCTCCGTTTCCGTATCGCATAACGCCACAGCCCAGGAGTAAACTCAGGCTCGGTGCAAAGCACTGAACAACAAGATGAAGTCATACGTTCTCCGTCTCCGTATCGCATAACGCCACAGCCCAGGAGTAAACTCAGGCTCGGTGCAAAGCACTGAACAGCATGATGACGTCATACGTTCTCCGTCTCCGTATCGCATAACGCCACAGCCCAGGAGTAAACTCAGGCTCGGTGCAAAGCACTGAACAACATGATGACGTCATACGTTCCCCGTCTCCGTATCGCATAACGCCACAGCCCAGGAGTAAATTCAGACTCGGTGCAAAGCACTGGACAACATGATGACCTCATACGCTCTCCGTTTCCGTATCGCATAACGCCACAGCCCAGGAGTAAACTCAGGCTCGGTGCAAAGCACTGAACAACAAGATGAAGTCATACGTTCTCCGTCTCCGTATCGCATAACGCCACAGCCCAGGAGTAAACTCAGGCTCGGTGCAAAGCACTGAACAGCATGATGACGTCATACGCTCTCCGTCTCCGTATCGCATAACGCCACAGCCCAGGAGTAAACTCAGTCTCGGTGCAAAGCACTGAACAGCATGATGACGTCATACGCTCTCCGTCTCCGTATCGCAAAACGCCACAGCCCAGGAGTAAACTCAGACTCGGTGCAAAGCACTGAGCAACATGATGACGTCATACGCTCTCCGTCTCCGTATCGCATAACGCCACAGCCCAGGAGTAAACTCAGGCTCGGTGCAAAGCACTGAACAACATGATGACGTCATACGCTCTCCGTCTCCGTATCGCATAACGCCACAGCCCAGGAGTAAACTCAGTCTCGGTGCAAAGCACTGAACAGCATGATGACGTCATACGCTCTCCGTCTCCGTATCGCAAAACGCCGCAGCCCAGGAGTAAACTCAGACTCGGTGCAAAGCACTGAGCAACATGATGACGTCATACGCTCTCCGTCTCCGTATCGCGTAAGGCCATAGCCCAGGAGTAAATTCAGACTCGGTGCAAAGCACTGGACAACATGATGACGTCATACGCTCTCCGTCTCCGTATCGTATAACGCCACAGCCCAGGAGTAAACTCAGGCTCGGTGCATATGCACTGAACAACATGATGACGTCATACGCTCTCCGTTTCCGTATCGCATAACGCCACAGCCCAGCAGTAAACTCAGGCTCGGTGCAAAGCACTGAACAACAAGATGACGTCATACGTTCTCCGTCTCCGTATCGCATAACGTCACAGCCCAGTAGTAAATTCAGACTCGGTGCAAAGCACTGGACAACATGATGACGTCATACGTTCTCCGTTTCCGTATCGCATAACGCCACAGCCCAGGAGTAAACTCAGACTCGGTGCAAAGCCCTGAACAGCATGATGACGTCATACGCTCTCCGTCTCCGTATCGCAAAACGCCACAGCCCAGGAGTAAACTCAGACTCGGTGCAAAGCACTGAACAACATGGTGACGTCATACGCTCTCCGTCTCCGTATCGCGTAACGCCACAGCCCAGGAGTAAATTCAGACTCGGTGCAAAGCACTGGACAACATGATGACCTCATACGCTCTCCGTTTCCGTATCGCATAACGCCACAGCCCAGGAGTAAACTCAGGCTCGGTGCAAAGCACTGAACAACAAGATGAAGTCATACGTTCTCCGTCTCCGTATCGCATAACGCCACAGCCCAGGAGTAAACTCAGGCTCGGTGCAAAGCACTGAACAGCATGATGACGTCATACGCTCTCCGTCTCCGTATCGCATAACGCCACAGCCCAGGAGTAAACTCAGTCTCGGTGCAAAGCACTGAACAGCATGATGACGTCATACGCTCTCCGTCTCCGTATCGCAAAACGCCGCAGCCCAGGAGTAAACTCAGACTCGGTGCAAAGCACTGAGCAACATGATGACGTCATACGCTCTCCGTCTCCGTATCGCATAACGCCACAGCCCAGGAGTAAACTCAGGCTCGGTGCAAAGCACTGAACAACATGATGACGTCATACGCTCTCCGTCTCCGTATCGCATAACGCCACAGCCCAGGAGTAAACTCAGTCTCGGTGCAAAGCACTGAACAGCATGATGACGTCATACGCTCTCCGTCTCCGTATCGCAAAACGCCGCAGCCCAGGAGTAAACTCAGACTCGGTGCAAAGCACTGAGCAACATGATGACGTCATACGCTCTCCGTCTCCGTATCGCGTAACGCCATAGCCCAGGAGTAAATTCAGACTCGGTGCAAAGCACTGGACAACATGATGACGTCATACGCTCTCCGTCTCCGTATCGTATAACGCCACAGCCCAGGAGTAAACTCAGGCTCGGTGCATATGCACTGAACAACATGATGACGTCATACGCTCTCCGTTTCCGTATCGCATAACGCCACAGCCCAGCAGTAAACTCAGGCTCGGTGCAAAGCACTGAACAACAAGATGACGTCATACGTTCTCCGTCTCCGTATCGCATAACGTTACAGCCCAGGAGTAAATTCAGACTCGGTGCAAAGCACTGGACAACATGATGACGTCATACGCTCTCCGTTTCCGTATCGCATAACGCCACAGCCCAGGAGTAAACTCAGACTCGGTGCAAAGCCCTGAACAGCATGATGACGTCATACGCTCTCCGTCTCCGTATCGCAAAACGCCACAGCCCAGGAGTAAACTCAGACTCGGTGCAAAGCCCTGAACAGCATGATGACGTCATACGCTCTCCGTCTCCGTATCGCAAAACGCCACAGCCCAGGAGTAAACTCAGACTCGGTGCAAAGCACTGAACAACATGGTGACGTCATACGCTCTCCGTCTCCGTATCGCGTAACGCCACAGCCCAGGAGTAAATTCAGACTCGGTGCAAAGCACTGGACAACATGATGACCTCATACGCTCTCCGTTTCCGTATCGCATAACGCCACAGCCCAGGAGTAAACTCAGGCTCGGTGCAAAGCACTGAACAACAAGATGAAGTCATACGTTCTCCGTCTCCGTATCGCATAACGCCACAGCCCAGGAGTAAACTCAGGCTCGGTGCAAAGCACTGAACAGCATGATGACGTCATACGCTCTCCGTCTCCGTATCGCATAACGCCACAGCCCAGGAGTAAACTCAGTCTCGGTGCAAAGCACTGAACAGCATGATGACGTCATACGCTCTCCGTCTCCGTATCGCAAAACGCCGCAGCCCAGGAGTAAACTCAGACTCGGTGCAAAGCACTGAGCAACATGATGACGTCATACGCTCTCCGTCTCCGTATCGCATAACGCCACAGCCCAGGAGTAAACTCAGGCTCGGTGCAAAGCACTGAACAACATGATGACGTCATACGCTCTCCGTCTCCGTATCGCATAACGCCACAGCCCAGGAGTAAACTCAGTCTCGGTGCAAAGCACTGAACAGCATGATGACGTCATACGCTCTCCGTCTCCGTATCGCAAAACGCCGCAGCCCAGGAGTAAACTCAGACTCGGTGCAAAGCACTGAGCAACATGATGACGTCATACGCTCTCCGTCTCCGTATCGCGTAACGCCATAGCCCAGGAGTAAATTCAGACTCGGTGCAAAGCACTGGACAACATGATGACGTCATACGCTCTCCGTCTCCGTATCGTATAACGCCACAGCCCAGGAGTAAACTCAGGCTCGGTGCATATGCACTGAACAACATGATGACGTCATACGCTCTCCGTTTCCGTATCGCATAACGCCACAGCCCAGCAGTAAACTCAGGCTCGGTGCAAAGCACTGAACAACAAGATGACGTCATACGTTCTCCGTCTCCGTATCGCATAACGTTACAGCCCAGGAGTAAATTCAGACTCGGTGCAAAGCACTGGACAACATGATGACGTCATACGCTCTCCGTTTCCGTATCGCATAACGCCACAGCCCAGGAGTAAACTCAGACTCGGTGCAAAGCCCTGAACAGCATGATGACGTCATACGCTCTCCGTCTCCGTATCGCAAAACGCCACAGCCCAGGAGTAAACTCAGACTCGGTGCAAAGCCCTGAACAGCATGATGACGTCATACGCTCTCCGTCTCCGTATCGCAAAACGCCACAGCCCAGGAGTAAACTCAGACTCGGTGCAAAGCACTGAACAACATGGTGACGTCATACGCTCTCCGTCTCCGTATCGCGTAACGCCACAGCCCAGGAGTAAATTCAGACTCGGTGCAAAGCACTGGACAACATGATGACCTCATACGCTCTCCGTTTCCGTATCGCATAACGCCACAGCCCAGGAGTAAACTCAGGCTCGGTGCAAAGCACTGAACAACAAGATGAAGTCATACGTTCTCCGTCTCCGTATCGCATAACGCCACAGCCCAGGAGTAAACTCAGGCTCGGTGCAAAGCACTGAACAGCATGATGACGTCATACGCTCTCCGTCTCCGTATCGCATAACGCAACAGCCCAGGAGTAAACTCAGTCTCGGTGCAAAGCACTGAACAGCATGATGACGTCATACGCTCTCCGTCTCCGTATCGCAAAACGCCACAGCCCAGGAGTAAACTCAGGCTCGGTGCAAAGCACTGAACAACAAGATGAAGTCATACGTTCTCCGTCTCCGTATCGCATAACGCCACAGCCCAGGAATAAACTCAGGCTCGGTGCAAAGCACTGAACAGCATGATGACGTCATACGTTCTCCGTCTCCGTATCGCATAACGCCACAGCCCAGGAGTAAACTCAGGCTCGGTGCAAAGCACTGAACAACATGATGACGTCATACGTTCTCCGTCTCCGTATCGCATAACGCCACAGCCCAGGAGTAAATTCAGACTCGGTGCAAAGCACTGGACAACATGATGACCTCATACGCTCTCCGTTTCCGTATCTTATAACGCCACAGCCCAGGAGTAAACTCAGGCTCGGTGCAAAGCACTGAACAACAAGATGAAGTCATACGTTCTCCTTCTCCGTATCGCATAACGCCACAGCCCAGGAGTAAACTCAGGCTCGGTGCAAAGCACTGAACAGCATGATGACGTCATACGCTCTCCGTAACCGTAACGCATAACGGTAGACCAAAGCATAACGATGAAGTCGACAAGATCATTTGAAATGTTAAAGTGCTCAAAGTATGACCTAATGGTAAACAATGTTCGAAATATCCAACTACATGTATATGACAAATAATAACCACTGTATTGTGACGATAATCACTTGATTTGCATCAGAAGACAGTCGGACATCAAATTAGGAGCAAAGAAAAAAATATTATTTTTCCTCAACATCCGAGTCCAAGTTATAACTATACCCATGCAGTTAGGAGAAAGTAGGCTATATGCTCCTTACTGAACATCTTGCTTGATAACTGTGACATAGTATTCAAGATATATTCCAAATTCAATTTATAGAAGTTCGAGTGTACTTTGTTCACCAACCAGGAGGTGTGTTGCCGTCTGTCTGGGCGGAGGAGAAAGAGAATCAGAGTTTAAAAATAAGCTGGGTTGGGTCATCTCGACTTGGCGTGTCAAAGGGGGTGGTACATCACATCCCCTGGAGTCGGAGTCGGGGTGAACCAAAATAAAACCTTGGTGGTGGAGATATTTTGGGGTCCATCCAAACACTAAGGGGCTCTGACGGACGAGACACCCGCCAGCCAGCCCGCCCACGCCCTCTAGACAAAATATTTCACTTTGCGCTCATTCGACCACAAAAGCGGATGTCTGCAAGCACTCTTCTAACACCTGCAAACGATAAGACTTCCTTCTTCCTCTGTCTGGGCTGGGAAACCAAGACAACGACCTTCACATCAACACTAATGCGGAGGTATGTAACTGCCCTGAGTTATTGACTAAGGGAAGGAAGGTTACAGAAAACCCCAATAACTTCTAATTTCTCGCCATATCCATATTTTTGAAACAGGCCGTGACAGACCAGCCTTCACCATCTCGTCCACACAGCACTCAACAGGATTGCTAATTAGGTAGATTTAATGAGATTGTTGTTGTTGCTGTTGTTGATTAACCGACAGTGCCTACATGGTGCCTACAAGGTGACAGCGATTTCTTGGAAAAGCTACCTACTGTATTGCAATAAGTACCACGTTGTGACTTCAGGAAAATTTCGACATATCTTCGGGTTTCACATCCCCCAGACAACAAAACCATACCAGTTCAAAAGTTTATCATATATATTATTTCAGCAGTACGGTATAGATCCCTCCAGCGGCGCTCACAAGCGACCAATCGCTTCAAATGAGCATTCAAATTAAATAGAATGGGCATTAGCTGTGACGAATTGCACTCTAATTTCATACAGAACTATAATTTATTTTAAAAAAATACTTAAAAAAATTACGAAGTGTGCGACTTGCACATACTGTTGCTGTAGGAGAATACGCTCTACAATTTCTGTCCACTTCACATTTTGGCTGCTGTGACGCCTGTTTCATGTTATTTTAACATTCTGAGGTCTTTTTCTTATCATTTTGCAAGGCACAAAATTCACAGTAGCCACTTGGCAAAAAAACGTGACAGCGAATGATGATCCAATTTTCAGTGATTGTCTTCTTAAGTTACGGAACGTAGAACTTGGAATTCTAACTTATTGTAAATGTAAATGAAAAAATGAAAATCCACAACCTGCTTCCAGTCTCCGACCGGGTCAGGAATGGAATGAATGAAGTCCCCCATCTAGCGGCGAGGATATGAAGTGTGTCGGCTGCCGAAGCCTGTCGCACTCCTCTGGGGCAATGATTAAATGAATGACAGATGAAATGAAATGGTAGTGGAGAGTGTTGCTGGAATGAAATTGTAACAGGGAAAACCGAAGTACCCGGAGAAAAACCTGTCTGCCTCCGTTTTGTCCAGCACAGATCTCACATGGAGTGACCGGGATTTGAACCACGGACCCAGCGGTGAGAGGCCGGCGTGCTGCCGCCTAAGCCACGGAGGCTCATGCTGCGTAAATGTAAATAGTGTTCTATAATCATTTGGTTGAAATAAAAACATAACACCCTTTCCCGCCAGCCCCGTGGTGTTGGGGTAGTGAGCCTGCCTCTCATCCGGAGGCCCCGGGTTCGATCCCCGGCTCCGTCAGGGATTTTAAAACTGACGTGAGGGTTGGAACGGGGTGCACTCAGCCTCGTGAGGACAATTGAGTAGCTGTCTGACAGTGAGATAGCGCCCCGATCACGAATACCAAGATTAACGGCCGAGGTGACCCGACGCGCTGATCACGCGTCACCCCAATATCTGCCGGCCAAATGGCTGGCAGCGGTCGTTTGGTCGGTCTTAGCCAGTCATGGGCTGTATAGTGCCAGGGGTTGACTTTTTTTTTTTTTTACACCCTTTCCCTTTAAGGCTCTCATTATACACCTATTGGGGAGAGTGTGGTTTATGAACATGCGATATTTCTCGCACGGGTCCGTTAGTATCACTTAAATACAGTTGTGTCAGGGAATGTTTTCCGCAGTGCCTAGGCACAGCTAAGTTAGGTGAGAACCGGAGTTAGGTTGGCAGCACGTTTGCTGCTGACAGTGTGGCTGCCGCAGCTTGTATCAAAACAAAACAAACAACAAACATTCCACTTTGAGATTCCTGTTTCTTGAGCTAATTTGCGTATTGATTTACTTGGACTTCGCAGCATTATATAGGAAATTTCATCAAGTTTTTCGTCTGTTAACAGCGTAGGCCTGCCTGTTCCTGGTACATCGTGAACTGAGCCAGTCACACGAAATTTACTTATCAAATTCCGAACGGCATCCCGGTTTGGACACTTTGAATTAGGAAACCGCGCCTGAAATTTTAGTTTTACATTTTCTGTGAACCGATTGCCTGCACGAAAAACGTATTCCACCAAAAACGCTCTCTCTTCAGTAGTCAACATTACCGACTGTATCCTGTTGCACTATTCCAATAATCTACACGCTCCCTTACTGCATTCACACTGACGCTTACTACAGCACAGCACAGCTCACACGTGTGTTCTGATATCATGTCGACCTTGGAGAAGACAAGCTAGTACCTGGCTGTCGGCGAGTGAGCGAAAGGTTTGACACCGCGCTGCCAACTTAACTCCGGCTCTCACCTAGCGTAACAGTGCCTAGGCACTGCGGAGAACATTCCCTGACGCACTGTAGAATATACTGTAGGAGTGCATAACTACACGGTAATATACGTTTTTACAGTAGAATGAATTTAAAGTAATTTTTTCTTTAGACTTATACACAGGTAAGTGAACCTAAAGTATGTTCGCCGAGTCAGGATAGTGGAAGTAAACACAGTTGAACACGTGATGGCTGCCCGCAAGGGGTGCATAGAGCTGTGCTTGTTGAACGTACGCCAACTTCAGTGCTGTGTAGAGTCTACATGTGAAGCGGGCTGACTTATCGGTTACATGCTACAGCGTGGTTTATTTATTGTTCGTTTATGTATTTATTTAATTAAGTAGTTGTTAACTGCTTATCACAGGCAACAGTATACAGTGCAGCACAGCACTAAGTGCAGCAAGTCTTGTCATTTCTAGGGCTACGGCATGACTAATAATGATCTCAGAGCTTCTTGGCTACGCCTGTCCGGCAGAGCCGATGACGTGAACTGGGCGTGGTTCCCTGTCCAGGTAGACAAGTGACCACGTGCAAGTATTTACGCGCACTATCTCGACTCGGCGAGAAGACTTTAGAGTGAACTGTTTTTGTTTTGATTGCTCTGATATAACTTCCAATTTGTTTAATTTGTATCTGAAGGTGTCCCTTTCTGAAATGAAATGTCTGTTGAACTTATGTTTCCATTTTTGAGGTCCTTTCGAAGTTCTTCTAGCCAACGTGTTGAGTTTTTGAGAGAGTTTATATAATCTATTATCGTTTTTGTCAATCGATTTTCTGGTAGTCGAGTGAGATAACCAAAGCATTTCATTCGTCTTTTCTTAATATCAATTTCGATGCTTGACTTCTGTTCTGTTGATTGCTATCTGTAACCATCCTTGGTATATCTTGCTTCTATGATTCCCCCAATGGTCTTCCTCTATACTTTTTTGACTTCTGCATCTCTTGATGAACGCAGTAAATTTGCATTTGTCTGTTGGCACAGGCTAGAGTAAAATGTGTCTTTTCATCGATCTCTCAGTCTCACTCGTGGCTGTGATTATATGGAAGCTACTGAGCTATGGGTGGTGCTCATTGATGACATTCAGGGCACAGTCAGTGCCTGTGGATGTTGTGAAAGGTTCTACTCATACGGTTAGTAGACTACCGCTGTACTGACTCAGTGAGGAAAGCAATGGCAAACTACCTCACTCCTCACTTTGCCTAGTACACCTCAATATAGCACTACCCTGGGTTTTTGAGTGTATCTACCCACTTAACCTAACGGCGGTGCTTTTGAGGATCCAACCAGCCTTCGGGCTGACTAACTAACAGACAGACAAGTTCATGAGCTTATCTTGGTGCTTCCTATGGGAAACTCCACACAAGACACGGCATAAACCTAGAAGAACTGCTGAGTTTTTTTTCATGTTTATTGTTAAGTGTCAGAGTTTTGCTTGCGTAAAGGACTGTTGGATTTATGACTGTGTTGTAGTGCCGAATTCTTTTCTGGTTTGACATAGCAGAAAAGAGAAGAATTGACGCGTTTGAAATGTGGTGTTACAGGAGAATAATGAAGATCAGATGAGTAGATGGGGTTACAAATGAAGAGCTAATAAGTCGTTTGGGGGAGGAGAGATGTTTCTGGTGACTGCAAATGAAGAGAAAAGATAGGTTGGTAGGACACAAACTAAGACACCCAGGTATGACAAACTTAGTTATGGAACGATAGTTCGAGGATAAAAACTGTAGGGGAAGACCAAGGATAGAATATGTTAAACAGATTACCTCGGATTTAAGGTGTGCTAGCTATGTCGAAATGAAACGATTAGCTCAGGACAGTGAAGCATGAAGGGCTGCATCAGACCAGTCAGAAGAATGGAGACTCAAACAACAACACCAACACCAACAACAACAACAACAACAACAACAACACGATTGTAATTGGTGGTTCCCAAATCCTAAAAGAACACGTTAACCCGCGAGGAATGGCACATGGGTATTTTTGACCTGAGGCTTGAATAATGGATTTTATTTTCGCTTTTGTCAGCCCTTATTTCCCGTCGCTTACTGCAGCTTCCTTCCTAGCCTTGAACTTCACCCTGCAAAACTAACATGTCCATTACTTTGTGAACACCCAAGTTATTTCTTTATTTCTTACGGTCGGGTCAGATTTACCCATGGCGCCAGTCCTCACGTGACAATTTTTGATTTACGTTGGTCAGGACAACCTGAAAAAAAATCAAGTAGTTCCGTGAAGAACTATACAGCCTATTTTCATACATCCTACTCATGTTAATTGCCTCTATCAACATACAAAGTTTCAGTTTGAAGGTTGTAATAGATTCGTAGATATTGAGAACCGTCTAAATACTTCAGATGGTCGCCAGGTAGAATTTTTATTTTTGCACTATTACATTAAGATTATTGTGTACGTGTGGTATTCAATCTTCAATCGCATGATTAGAACACAAGAAGTAAAAACGAGATTTTAAAATTTCGCACAGCTGCCATCTTGCGATTATGCAAACAATTGAAATAAATTAGATGCCAGTGGATTAACATTTGTATAAGCATTTAACGTGCAAAGTTTCACTGCACTCGGACAGTTAATTCGTGAGAAACGTCCATTTAAATATTTATACTTCGCGTCGCCGCCATGTTGGATTTGTGCTCACCAGGTTACTGAAAGTCCTATAGGTGAACATATGTTCATAGCCTCTATGATCATAAACAATTTCAGTTTCATTGCTGTAAAAGATTCATAGATATTGAGAACCGTCTAAATATTCGGATGCTCGCCATTTTGGATTGTTATATGTATAGGCCATAGAGTTATGTACATTCAAGGAAAATCATTGCCTAGGTTCATTATTTAAACTTACACTTCGATCACATGATTACGACACAAGAAATAAAATAATAATTTTATAATTTCGCACAGCCGCCACATTGAGGTCATGTAAACAATTGAACTAAATTAGATGCCAGTGCATTACAATATGTAAATCATTTACTGTACCACATTTCACTGCGCTCAGAGAGTTAAATCACGAGAAAAGTCTATTAAAATGTTTCAAATTCGCTTGGCCGCCATGTTCGTTTTGTACTTGACAGGTTTATTCAAGTTACATAGATAAACTTGTATCAGTACCCTTCATCATCGTACAAAATTTCAGGGTGATATCTATAATAGTTTCGGAGATATAGAATGTCAGTGAAATATTTCGCACAGCCGCCATTTTGAGGTTATGTAAACAATTGAACTAAATTAGATTCCATTGCATTACAATGTGTATAAACATTTGCTGTACCATGTTTCATTACGTTTGGATAGTTAAATCGCGAGAAAAGTCTATTTAAAACTTTCACCTTCGCTTGGCCGCCATGTTGGTTTTTTAGTCACCAGTTTTTTTTGAAAGTCTCATAGGTGAACTTCTAGTAGTGCCCTTTATCACCGTACACAATTTCAGGGCGATATCGGTAATATTTTCGGAGATAGTGAATGCTGATGAAATATTTTGCACAGCCGCCATGTTGGATTGGTGAGACACAAGAAAATTTGAAGGGCACGGTCTGGGTCGGCCGGAATAGCGCTACGATCTTACCGAGTTTCATTGCAATCGCTCCAGACGTTTAGAAGTTATTAGGGACACACACACACACACACACACACACACACACACACACCTCACACACACACACACGCACACACACACGGACAAAGGGTGATCTCATAAGCCTATTTTTTTTTTTCATAAAATGAAAATAGACTAATAAGGGGGAAAATCCACCTATTTCGGTGCAGCACAATAACATCGCTCACGTTCTTGTTGCCTATGTTTAGGGTATAGGGACACCTTGATCATCAGCACCTTTGTTTAAAAAATTGAGATGACTGGTTTGCGCCCCTACATAGGCCAATTATACTATTACGAACATTGTAATTTTTCTGCATTTCTCTGAGATTTGCCGATGACATCGTCAACTTGGCCAACACGCCTGAGGATTTGAATTAGTTTTTGAATGGTATGGACTCCGTCTTGAGGAAAGAATTCATGATGAAAATTAATGCATATAAAACAAAAATATTGGAATGCAGTCGAAATAAATCAGAAACCTCTGTGGATATCAAATTGGCAGGTGGAAAACTAAAGTAGGAGACTTCTGTTACTTAGGAAGCAAAATAACCAGTGATGGACGAAGCAAAGAGGATATAAAAAGTAGATTGGCTCAGGCAAGGAAAGCATTTCTACAGAAAAGGAATCTGTTGACATCGAATATAGATTTAGGTATTAGGAACTTATTTTTTAAAGCCTTTGTCTGGAGCGTGGTGCTCTATGGAAGTGAAACTTTGACTATTGGTGCAGCAGAAAATAGGAAATTTGAAACGTTTGAAATGTGGTGTTACAGGAGAATGATGAAGATCAGATGGGTGGATAGGGTTACAAACGAAGAGTATTAAGACGAATGGGCGAGGAGAGATGTTTCTGGCGACTGCTAATGAAGAGAAGAGATAATAATAATAATATCGTATGGCCTCGGGTGCTGGATGCAAGCTTTGTAATGTGACACCCAGAGGGTAGCTTCCATGTCGAATTTCGTTGTTCCTTGAATCACTATGAAAGCTCTTTGAACACTAAACTTATAGCGCTTTCTAGTAGAGAAATGAGGAACTTTGTGTTGGCGGAAACTCCCGAGATTAATTTTGCCATTATGAACACAGCCTACTGAATTCAAATGGGTTCTTTGACATGCCAACATCGTATGACATGCGTGTCTATTTTTGCCACCTTTCAAAAATCACTTGCCACGGCCAGGAGTGAACCTGCAATCTGTGGTTAGTTGACCGACACGCTATCCACTCACCCACCGTGGCAAGCTAAGAGAAGAGATTGGTTGGTAGGACACATACTAAGACACCCAGGAATAGCAAGCTTATGTAAGGATGGGTCGAGAACAAGAACTGTAGGGGTAGACCAAGGTTAGAATATGTTAAACTGATTGCCTCGGATGTAGGGTGTGGTAGCCATGTAGAGATGAAACGATTAGCTCAAGACAGGGAGGCATGGGGAGCTGCATGAACCCAGTCAAAAGACCGAAGACTCAAACAACTGCATGTTAAATCTGAAAAATATAAATAAATCTCATTTTATATTGGGAATTGTCCATAGGAAGGAATCAGGTGCAAAATTAATTCATTACAATCCGTACGACTACGACTAATAGAATGACCCGGCGCCAGTCCTCGTGTTAAGAGTTTTCACTTCAGTTCTCAATTACTAAGGCAACACTGATTTCGATTATAATTCATGCCATCGTGGAGCAGTGGCGGCTGGAGAATAATTATTCTGGGCGTTGCACTATTTTCTTTAAGGGGGCGGGGGTAGGGTAAACGACTGCTTGATATCAGAGAAAACTGTATTCAAATGCGCGGTAAAACGAATGTACATTATTAATCACGAATTCCGCAGTTCATAGAACCACATTATCATCGGATTAAATGGATGATAAGTTAGTCTACATGTAAACCTTCACGAGAACAAAACATCGTAAGTTATATAAGCCCCAGCACTCTTTCAACAGACTCCATTACCCATTAACTTAGGCTTCCCGCGCGGGCACCTCTTTAAGGGTCACCCTCTATTTGAGTCTGACATCTTTTACAACTCTTTAAGGGTTCACTTATTATTTGAATCTGATATCTTGCTAACCACTTTAAGGATCACCCTGTATTTGAATTGAATCTAACATACTGTATACCTCGTTAAGTGTCACCCTGTATTTTGCTCTGACATCCTGCACACCTCTTTAGGAGACACCCTGTATTCTTATCTAGCTTCTTGTATATCTCTTTAGAAGTCACCCTGTATTCTTGTGTGACATCTTGTACACCTCTTTAGGACTCACCCTGTGTTCTTGACTGACATCTTGTGCACCTCTTAAGGAGTCACCCTGTATTCTTATCTGGCAACTTGTGCACCTCTTTAGGAGTCACCCTGTATTCTTTTCGCTTCGCTCTAAGCCCCAGGTCGCTCGACGCCCCAGGACTCTTTCAGCAGACTGCATTAACCATTAACTTTGGCTTCCCGCGTGGCTGCATGACGACATGCACTCGCCGTCCATTAACCATTAACTTAGGCTTCCCGCGTGGCTGCATGTCGACATGCACTCGCCGTCCATTACCCATTAACTTAGGCTTCCCGCGTGGCTGCATGACGACATGCACTCGCCGTCCATTACCCATTAACTTAGGCTTCCCGCGTGGCTGCATGACGACATGCACTCGCCGTCCATTACCCATTAACTTAGGCTTCCCGCGTGGCTGCATGACGACATGCACTCGCCGTCCATTACCCATTAACTTAGGCTTCCCGCGTGGCTGCATGACGACATGCACTCGCCGTCCATTACCCATTAACTTAGGCTTCCCGCGTGGCTGCATGTCGACATGCACTCGCCGTCCATTACCCATTAACTTAGGCTTCCCGCGTGGCTGCATGTCGACATGCACTCGCCGTCCATTACCCATTAACTTAGGCTTCCCGCGTGGCTGCATGACGACATGCACTCGCCGTCCATTACCCATTAACTTAGGCTTCCCGCGTGGCTGCATGTCGACATGCACTCGCCGTCCATTACCCATTAACTTAGGCTTCCCGCGTGGCTGCATGACGACATGCACTCGCCGTCCATTACCCATTAACTTAGGCTTCCCGCGTGGCTGCATGACGACATGCACTCGCCGTCCATTACCCATTAACTTAGGCTTCCCGCGTGGCTGCATGACGACATGCACTCGCCGTCCATTACCCATTAACTTAGGCTTCCCGCGTGGCTGCATGTCGACATGCACTCGCCGTCCATTACCCATTAACTTAGGCTTCCCGCGTGGCTGCATGTCGACATGCACTCGCCGTCCATTACCCATTAACTTAGGCTTCCCGCGCGGCTGCTTGACGTCTCCGTCTCCGTAACGCATAACTTTTGACTCAGGCATAACGATGAGGTCGACAAGATCATTTGAAATGATAAAACCTTCACGAGAACAAAACAACTTAAGTTATATAAGAGGGCGAGAAAGAACCGCGAGTGTCACAAGTACGCGCAAATTACATTGCAAGACAGTCATGATATCGGCACTTGACGAAACATCACGGATGTCTCCGTCCGTGCCTCGGCTCACTTGTTGCAATCAGCGGGCAACGACCAGCCGAGTTATCTGTTGGGATATCGCTTACTCGGTCTAGCATCTCTGCCATACCCTTCACTATTGAGATCTGGTCGGTACTTGGGGCTGGCAACGGCCAAATGAATAAGCGCTCTTAGACAGTGCGCTTCGGTTTCTCAGACAGTTCACAGTGACATACAGTACTACACGCAGGCTGTTCCAGCGGAGCTGCTCACCAGTGAGCAATGGAGTACTTGCCACCTTGCGTGAGTAAACCTGCAACATGCAATACAGGTCTGCTTGTGGGGGCTGCCGTCACCGCGCGGTGGATATGTCAAGATTGGAAGGAAATGCATGGACTTGTGCTATGACCTTTGCCCAGTGACGTATTGGCTATCACCCCCAGTCTCACTCCAACCGTGCTCCGAGCATCACTGCTGAGTACTCGCGTGTTCGCATACTCAAACTTGTGGATTTGGGATAGCCTGAACTACAGAGTAATAGGATTTCCTGAATTATTAAAGAACAAAATTATGAATTCCTATACATATAAAAGGAAATGTACAGCTTTTATCATTTTAAATCATCTTGTCGACTTCGTCGTTACGCTGACGTCTGGCGTTACGTTACGGTGACGGAACGAAATGTACCGAGAATGCACTGAGGTGTGTGACGTCATAGTACCCACGCGCTCCGGTGAGTATGACGTCATCCAGCCAGCTACCTCCTTTGACCTTGGTTTGCACATGCTAATGGACACAGTTCGCTGCATGATCATGAGGCTTTCACCCAGCATTTTTCTGCATTTGTAGCATTTAAAATGATATAAAGTCTAGTCTTTCAGACTGACTATCACTCTTTTTATTACTAAAAATATTATTACGGTTTTAATTGTTCTTTTTAAGAATTCTGGTCGTTGTGCACCACTGCAAAGTTATTACCGGCCGCCACTGGCGTGGAGTGTACTCGCAGCCGCTTCCTTCCTCCCAGTAGGTTTCATTTAATCTAACTGATGTGATGAGTAATGAAATAAGAACGTTTGTGTCGCTGGACGGTGGGAAGTTTTTCCCTGAGGCCCTACCTTCTTTATCTGGCAAACAAGCGGGACAATGGTTGGGAGGACCAGCTGCCTGGGATGTCCAGTTGCAACCCCCAGGGCACATGCACCTACACCCCATTAACACGAGCATCACATCACCCCCAACTCGGACAACAAAAAAGAGAGAGAAAGATCTGGACCATTTCCATACGATGTGATGTGACATGACGCATAAAGTGTGTGGGGTCCACCCGAGGGATCAGCCGACGTATGGTCTTATGAAAGAATCTTGCCATCCCAGTGGACACAGTCAAAGCGTGTGTTTTCCGTACAATATAGGGCACAAGCACACTTAATATTAATCTTACTTCAGTGGACTTTTTTGATGCTCCCTGTCCTGAGCTAATAGTTTCATCTCTACATAACTACATGACCTTACATCCGAGGCAATCTGTTTAAGGGGAAACTATACCAAAAATAAAATGTTATGCTCCCAATGATCCAAACTGCACCAAATATTATTTTAGTACGACCAACATCTTTAATAAAGTAAAAAGTGCAAAATTATTCCTTTCAATTGATCAGTCTGGGAAAAAATTACTAAAAGATACTCATTTTCTTAAAAAATTGATACCAACTATTAACCACTAAAAATTACTGAAACTTTACAATTTTTTTTGCACTATTTACTCATTCCTACTACTTTAGATTCCACCATGGTCCGTATTGACAAGAGATTATAAACCAATATTTTGTACTATATTGGTTTATACTATTTACTCATTACATAGACTAATAATTCAGTGTATGGGTTTGGAAAAATATAAAATAGTTTCTGATTTTTTCCCCACAAAATTACCTTCTTTGGCCAAAATTGAAAGTTGAACATTATTTAGAAATAAACAACAACTTTTTTAACTAGTATGGATGAACAGAAATATGGGGGATAGATATCTTTACATGGAACAAAAATATTATTGAGATTGGTTAATATTTGCTACTAGATAATAATAATAATTGGATGAAATCCTTTTGTGGCATGAAAGTACTATAATTAAGGATGAAACATTTTTAATTTAAAAAAACACCAAATTTTTTTTTTTGGGTATAGTGTCCCCTTAACATATTCTAACCTTGGTATACCCCTGCAGTTCTTGTCCTCAACCCTTCCTTCCATAACTACTGTAACTTTGCTATTCCTGGGTGTCCTAGTTTGTGCCCTACCAACCTATCTCTTCTCTTCATTAGCAGTCGCCACAAACATTTCTCCTCTTCCACTCGTCTTAATACATATTCAATTATTACTCTACCAACCCATCTCAACATCATCATTCTCCTGTAACACCACATTTCAAACACTTCTATTCTCCTCTTTTCTGCTGATCCATCAGTCCAAGTTTCACTTCCATACAGCGTCAAGCTCCAGACAAAGGGTTTCGTAAATGCTAATACCTAAATCTATAAGGTGCGTTCAAAAAGTAACGAGCCGGAGGCATAATTAAAGAAACCAGTACCTGTATGTTAGAAGTATTGGCCCTGGCTGTTGAGGCACTTGTCCCACTGTGACACGAGGCGGTGAATGGCTGTCTCATCAAATTCCCTGGGCTGCGATGTGAACCAGTTCCACACTTACAGCTGGACGTCGGCGTCCGAGGTGAATCGTTGGCCCCGCAGAGCCCTTATCAGGGGACCAAACATGGCGTAATCACAGGGAGAGAGGTATTGACTGTATGGAGGGTGGCCGAGAACCTCCCATTAGAATTTCTGCATAAGTGCCGCGACTGTGTTGGCCGTATTAGGTCGTGCATTGTCGTGGAGCAGCCAATCACAAATTTGGAGACAAACCCAACACCACAGTCACTATAACGTGGACAGAGGAACGAAGGAAGAGGCTTAGCGAGAGGATGAATAAATTTTGGGAGGAAAAGAAGACCAACACATCAGCTAAGCAGGTTCAACCGTGCTCCTGAGTAGGGCATAGCGATGTAAAAAAAATCAAAAAAACAGGATATTAATAATTAGAAATAAAAATGTAATAGTTGTATTACAATTTTATATTTTTACTTCTTTATTTTAATTGTTTTTACTAAAACATTTATCTAGCTCCTTAGGTCAAGGAGATAAACTAATAATTTTTGGTTTACAGAAATATTAACACTTCCGTAAATATTTGTTGAAATGTGGGTGATTTAATTTGGGTTCCTTTTGGGATATTTTGGAGTAAAAATAAATGTTACTGATCACGGTGACCGAGAGCAGTAACGTGCTAGCGCGTGCCTCGCCGGCATGGGGAGGACGTGGGTTTGAATCCCACTTCGACCACCCTGAAAATGGTTGTCCTGGTTTCCTATTTTCACCACCAGGCAAATGCCGTGACGGTTCCTTTCAACAGATTCAACCATCTGCATCTTTGACAATGGAAATTGTCCTTGCAGTAGGTGGTTAATATACTAACCACTAACCCGTAAAGAGTTAAACTAGTTGGGTGCTACGCTGCTGCTATACCTCTAGTCACCTCAAGACCTGAGCGGTCCCTTTGATGTTCTGGTCTGTGAAGAGGCTAACGTGCCAGGAAATAGTTCCCACTTTTTCTGCTTGTTTTTGGCGCGCAAGATTTTCCAGCGCGTTTTGCTATGTTTCCATAAGCTGGCTACTTTTCAGAATTTCCTTTGTAGAATATATATTAATACATTTTTCACTTTCACGTTAATTGGGAGCTTTACCAAATTTGCATTTTATGCGACGAATTCTGTATGAATATACGAAGGTGGATCAAAAAGTTAGTTGCGCTAACGCGCTGCAGCAGCGCGCTGTGTGTCGCAAACGTGGGCACAGCGGAGAAAGGGACAGACTCTGCTCACACATCTGTTAGGCAGGTCGCTGTGGTGTCTCGTCTTGTATGGTGTGAATAGCGGCCAAAGGCAATGGCGCGTCGACTAGACGTTCACTCCAAATATGTGGTGCGTGCGACAATCCGATTCCTATGGGCCAAAAGGAAGAATTGCACGGACATTCATCGTCAAATTAGTGCTGTGTATGGGGAGCGGGCCATTTCCCGGCAAGGGATCGTAAGGTGGTGTCAGCAATTCGAAGCCGTACGCACGGATATCACGGACGAATATCGCGAGGGTAGGCCCGCAACGTCCATGGCCCGTGTGAATGCGATCATTAGACAGATCGGTGGTCGACATTCCCAGACCGATCAGGTGAAGGCCGCTGTCTCCGTGTGGTTGCAGAACGCTGGAGGAACTTTCTATGCATCCGGCATCGACAAGTTGGTTGCACGTTCACAGAAATGTTTGGAGTCTCTTGGAAACTATGTGGAAAAGTGACGTTACATTGTATGTCGTTATAGGCGTGATGCTGTTGTATAGGTGGTGTAATAAATGGCCATAACTAGGAAGTGCAACTTATTTTTTGATCTGCCCTCGTAGTTCCTAGTGGTATTTGCAACTATGGGCAGAGTAATTCAGTACGAATTTGATATTATATTATGTACATTTTGTTTTGTACAAACCTTGTTTGAGCGGCAAAAGAGCACCCGAGTTATTCGATTTTATGGCGCATCAGGCTCAAAGGTTGGCAAAACTGTTACGAATGCACTAAGTTCAACATGGTTTCCTCAAGTAGACAACGTGTTCAAACTGGGGATGTTAAGCTTGAATCACCAATAAAATAGGTTACTTCAAAGGTAATAAAAGTGGAGAGAAAATAATTAAAAGGAGCAAACAAATGATTTTATATGTATATATAAGGAGCGTTCAAAAAGTAACGAGCCGGAGCATAATTACAGAAACCAGTGCCTCTATGTTAGAAGTATTGGCCCTGGCTGTTGACGCACTTGTCCCACTGTGACACGAGGCGGTGAATGGCTGTCTCTTAACATTCCCTGGGCTGATATGTGAACCAGTTCCGCACGTACAACTGGACGTCGGCGTCCGAGGTGAATCGTTGGCCCCGCAGAGCCCTTTGCAGGGGACCAAACATGGCGCAATCACAGGGAGAGAGGTCAGGACTGTATGGAGGGAGGCCGAGAACCTCCCATTTGAATTTCTGCAGGAGTGCCGCGACTGTGTTGGCCGTATGAGGTCGTGCATTGTCGTGGAGCGACCACGGCGGATCTGGCGTTCACTGTCACTCGGCAGTCCTGGGTAATGAGTGCATCAACCAGCTGGACGTTGTCGTCGGTAATGCAGGGGGGTGCCCCAGACCGGGCATCATCGGCTAACGACACCCGTCCTTCCCTGAAGCGCTTGTGCCACGCCTTGACCCTTGCAAGGGACATGCAGTGTTCGCTGTACACTTGTGACATTCGGCGATGAATGTCCGTTCCGCCTACTCCTTCCGCTGTCAGAAACCGAACAACACCTCTTTGTTCTTCGGTTGACGCCTCCATGTCACTGTTTGCAGCGTTGGACGATTGATGCATGCTGCTGCTCGCTTTGTATCGTCACGTGACGTGCACGCGTGCCCTCTAGCGACGGGCTGTGACCTTCGACGTTTTGATGGGAACCACACCTCGTTACACACGCCACGATTAGCCGATGTCGTCACCGGTTTGCGCATTCCAGCCTCCAACTCGTTACTTTTTGAACGCACCTTATATATTGTGCCGTTAATACGTCACTTCTTACCCTTACTGCTCTGTTTAGTCGATGGTCTCTAGGATTCTGCATGCAGTGGAGATATCAGTTCTCTGTTTTGCCGCTAGAGAGCTGCACTACGGTAAGAAGTTGATAGTAGCCTTGGGTCTGCTATATGTATCTTATGCGCATGACCAGTCATCCTGATGTTTTGAAGACAATTGCTGTTTGTTTTAGATGATGATTATAAAAAGATCTGTGAAGATCTTTGGACTGGAAAGAAGTCAGTAGTTATTTACTGTGAGTTCCCACACGGAACTAAATAGCCTATGGGCTGCTTAATCCTGCATGTATTGGTATTACACTAGTGGAGTGACAGTACCCTTCGACTTTTCGAAACTACTGCTGATATATATATAGTTTGTATGTAAATTTTGATATTGTAGGCTTCAGTTAGGTTTCGGTTATATTATTCTTTGGGAGTATGGGAGTGAGTTTAGTTCTGTAGGTGCCCCTCTGGCAATGTAGTATTTGTTTTGTTTTTTCGGATCTTCTGTTGAGTTTCTTAACTATGCATGACAGTCAGCTGGGATGTGAACAGAGAAGGATCGAGGGAGCCATTGCTGAAGATCTGTCTTCTTATGAAGTTCTTCTGGAAATTAAAAGATTTTAATGGTGGGTTGGTTTGGCCATAAGTTTTATATGTATGACAACGTGTGTGAGCTTTTGAAAATACGACGTGAAGTTCTTAAAGTGTTTGAAAGTGCCTTAGTTCATGCAGCTGATGAAAACTTCTAAGATTGAAATTGTAGGCTATTCCTTCGATTATAATGAGGCCTATATGATTGATAGTTGGGTAACTGTCGTGACATGTATGCTTGATTACATAAGTCTTTCTCCGTGCGAAGGCAAGTACTGGGAACGTGAACTATTTCCACATCTTCTAGTTTTGTTAAATCTAATCTTGTTGTTAATGTTATTGTAAATGTAATGTTAAAAATGTCAATAGAAGTTGTTCATTTAAGGAACGCAAGTGTATCATTTCTAGGTCTAGGCTTAGTACTGTAGTCTCGGAATACTATTCTGGGTATGTTGTTTATTTTGGGCCTGGTCATTCCAATTAAGGGGGATTCTCCTGCGTGTCAACTTGTATCATGAGCGTGGTTAAGATTATTTACCACATCTATATTTAATTGAGGTTAACTTGCTGGTTATAGACATGGAAATGATTAGATATTAAATGAGATTACGTAAAGTGTTTATGATATTTTAATATAATCTCTAATTATTGTATTTTTTGTTTCATGTTATTTTACACCAAAATCAAATGGATAATCGAGCTATGCCTGCCATTTCATACTTGAATAAAAGTGAGGTGGCCTATGAGATATTGATTTGAAATGGATCTCCATCCTATCATCGAGAATTAGATGTCATTGCTTTAAGGAAACTAAAAGGTGTGTCTTTTGTCATTCCCTCTCATGACAATATCTGTTGGGATGTAGGTAAGTCTGACATTGTACCCTCTGTTTCTTGCTTATTGGATTCGTTAGGTGGTTTGAATTGTGTTGGAAATCAGTCTGCTTCGCAATTGAATCGTATTAAGTACAGATCCATTCATTGGATTAATAGATTGCACGGCTTGATTGAAGTTGGGTCACGAAGTGATAAGATATTTTCTGAAGAGTTATCTAGATTGCGAGCTAAACTTGTTGAGTATTATGACCAAATCTTTGCTGAGGTTTCTGAAGGTGAGAGTAATGATTTTATTGTGTGTGTGAGTGGTGGTATTAATAATTGTGATGAAGCGTGTGAAAATAGTGATGGTCTTAATATTATCGAGAATTTAGAACGTGTGTCATTGAGTGAAAATGAAAACATGGTAGATAATTTTGAAAATAGGAATACTTCTGATGTTAATAGTCTGGTAGGGTTGTCAATCAGTTTATCCAGGGGTAGGTCGTGTACAATTAGGCCTGATGTGAACAAGCAAAGCAATTTCATAGAAAAATGTATCTCGGTAAATACTTCTGTACCAAATGTTTCTGCGATTAGGACTCCACTTAATCTGAATTATAGCTGTTCTGGTGTTAGCAAGTCTGTGCAGACTGGGAGGAGTCTATTAGATAAAAGTGAAGCAATTGTGATATTTTCAATCCTCTATTGAGAAATTGTGCTTGGTCTCAGGGTAACGTACCGATGCATGCCATGACTGATAATGGTGTTAGGTTCCAAAATATTCCCAACCCTGTGAATTTAATTCTAAAAGACTTCCATGTGTGCGACGGCACTGATAGTGACCTATTGGTAAAATTTTTAAGGAAGGTGATAGAATTAAGAGATGCTGCGGTCATTTATGGGTTATCCGAGTTGCAAATTTTTAGGATCGTATACCCATGTACGAATGGTTTACTTCGAGACAAGTTACTCGAGTGCATGTCTGCTAAATATTCTTTGGAATATTTTCAATCTGAAGTTTTAAATTATTTTATTTCCCCTCGTCTGTTGTCTGATTTACAAAGGGATTATTTGTTTCGAGTACAACGCATGGACGAAACGTTAAGTAATTATTTTATGGACATCAGATGGTATGCTAGGTTATTTGCTGTTGGGTTGTCTGAACAACAAATCGTTACTTCAATGGTGGAGGGAATTAATCCTAATTATAGGTTATCGTTAGCTATGAATACCAAACCCAAAAGCTATAACGAGTTCAGCGATATTATCTTCGAAGCAGAGAAAGTTAATAAAGCTAATTTAAGGCGCATGGATGGTCCAGGGAGGTTATGTTCTATTGGTTTCCCTTCTTCTGGAGCTATTGTTGATACTAATTATTTTCATAAGCGTGAAGAGATGCAGCATGCTGACAGATATAACCAGCCTGACCAGAGTAGAAATATTTTTCTTAGTAATGATTTTCAGCATAGTAGCAGAGAACTAGTACCAGTTCGTGTGGGTGCGGATACTCCTCAGTGGCGTAACTTCAAGAGACCCGATAGGGGTAGCAACAAAGGTAGGAGATGTGATCGTTGTGGGTCATATGCCCATATTAGTCGTTGGTGTGATGTTAAATATAACAATAAATCTTTATCGTATGTTAACAAGACGTCATCAGATGATAAAATTTGGTATTCTAATGTGTCACAAAAGAAATGTAAAAGTTCACGTGACAGTAATTTTTGTCGAGGTCTGGTCAAAAGTAAAAACATGTGTAACCGCATCACTGATGTTGCTCATGGAATTTCTCCATTTATTGTCATTGACATTAATAACGAGCCGGTTTCTGCACTTATTGATTCTGGGAGCGTGAGTTCATTTTTAAGCTTAGAATGGATTAATAATATGAAATCTGTATGTAAATTTGGAAAACTGATTGCCGAAAATAATGATGTGAGATCCGCAAATTCTTCTTCTCTGGATATTAAAGGGTACATAACAGTTAAGATCAGGATATTAAGTTTCACGTGGAAATTTAGGTTATGGGTCGTACATCGTCTTTCTTGCGATGTCATCCTTGGTGCTGATTTTTTGGCACATGTTGGGTTACTGATTAATCTGAGGGATCAATCATGTCAATTTAAGTTTAAGCCCCGTTTAAGGTTAAAATTTAATAATTCTACTTGTGGTGTTGGAATTAATGCTGCTCAGAGTGGTGACAAACCTAATGATATTGAAGATTTGGAGCTGGGACATCTAAGAGAGGATCAAGCTAATAGTATTCGTAAACTATGCTCTGAGTTTACTGATGTTTTAACCAACAGGTTAGGTGTAACGAATATTTTGGAATATGAGATTGAGTTATCCGATTCAGTGCCTGTTAGGTCTTCTCCTTACCGTCTGGCCCCACCAAAGATGAAGGTTTTGAAAGGTATCATCGATGAGATGATTGATGAGGGAGTAATTAGGAAATCTACTTCTTCCTATTCATCTCCCATTTTCTTAGTGCCCAAACCTAATGGAGAATATAGACCTGTGGTTGACTACCATGCCTTAAATAAGAAGCTTTTCTTACAGCAAATCCCTCTTCCAGATTTACAGTCATGCTTTGGCTGGTTCCAGGGAGCGAATCTATTTACCGTATTAGATCTAAACAAGGCGTACATGCAAATTCCTTTAGATGAGAAGTCAAAACATGTAACTGCATTTACTACGGATAGGAATCTTTACGAATTCCAACGTCTTCCTTTTGGCCTATCTACAGGTGCTGCTGTTCTTAGTCGCCTGTTAGACAACATTTTTGATGGTATTAAATTCAAATCTGTCTACCATTATCTTGATGATGTGGTCATCTTTAGTAGAACTTTTGAAGAACATGTGGAGCATGTCAAGGAAGTATTGGGTAGTCTAAAAAAGGCTGGGTTAACTGTAAAATCATCCAAGGTATCTTTCGCAAAGCCACAAATTTCATTTTTAGGGCACATAGTTTCTTCTTCTGGAGTATCAGTCGATCACTCAAGAACCCAGACCATTCGTGATTTTAAGCCTCCCAAAAATGTGAAAGAAATTGCCCGCTTCATTGGCATGTTGAATTACTTTAGAAAGTTCATGCCTAATTTTGCCAATCGTGCTGCCCCACTCAATGGTTTACGTAAGAAAGGCACCGAGTTTATTTGGGGTCCGTCACAGGAATCTGCTTTCGAAGATCTAAAGATGGCGTTGATAAATGCTCCGATATTAGCGATTCCCGATTTTAGTAAACGGTTTATAGTACAAACTGATGCTTCAAATCGAGAAATTGGAGCAGTGATTTTGCAGCTATATGACGGTGACAGGTTGCCTATTGCCTACGCATCAAGAACATTGTCTGAAGCAGAGTCCAAATATTGTCTACGAGCTTGAAGGGTTGGCAGTTATGTTTGCGCTTGAAAAGTTTAAATTATATCTTGAACACGTTGAGTTTCAGTTGGAAACTGATAACCAGGCGCTAAGTTGGGTTCTAGGAAGGCCCCGGAAGACCGGACGCATAGCGCGCTGGGCAACGAGGATATTTTCGTTTAAATTTAATGTAAAACATATCAAGGGGAGTGATAACGTAATAGCTGACTGTTTGAGTAAAATGTTTGGTGACGCTTCTGAGTCTTGTGACATGGTGGGTAGACAGGATGGTGCCTGTTCGGTAGACAATTCTTGTAATGTTATTTTATCCAATTGTCCTCTATTATTTAGAGATGTCTCAGGTTATCAGAGGGAAGATCCTTTGCTTGGGGAAATAATTAAGAGGATTGAAGGTGGAGAGATAGTAAAGCCATACTCTATAAAGGGAAATATTTTGTGTTGTACGGCGCGGCATGATAAACTTGCTAAGATTGTAATACCTACTGTTCTGGTATCGGAATTATTTCGCTACTTTCATGAGTCACCTATAGGGGCACATTTAGTTTTTTTTAGACAAGGCGTAGAGTAAGAGAAAACTTTATCTGGAAAAATATGGATAATGATATCGGAAAGTTGGTAAATAATTGTAATGTGTGTAAGTTAGCGAAACCTCAAGTAAATACCAAAGTGGGTTTATTATCCTCTGATCTTACTAAGAATCCTATGGAAAAATTGTTTCTAGATTTTATTGGACCATTTCCAAGATCTCGGTCAGGAAACCGGTTTGCCCTTGTCTGCACAGAGGGGTTTACGAGATATAACTGGATCTTCCCAACCGGATCTGCGACAACGCAGACAGTAATCAAATGTCTAGAAAACAGTTTTGCAGCGTTTGGGCCTTGTCAGTTTTTGGTCACTGACAATGCAAAATGTTTTACTTCAACTATCTTCAGGAATTTTCTCTTTGAATTAGCAATATCTCACATAACTTCGACTCCTTATTATCCGAAGGGTTCTTACGCTGAAAGGGTGAACCTCAACTTGAGGGCAGTGGTGTATTCTTGGAATACACGGTACGAGAGATTATAATTTTCAATGCTTTTGCATGTTCTTTCCTTCCTCTTTGTCAAACACCAACAGTGATCTTCTGTTTTCTCTTAGGTGTTCAGGTCGCTTATATCTTTTATGAGTCTGTTCTAGATATATATCCTCTGTGACTCACCTAGCGTCATCTAGCAGCGAATCTCTGAAGCTCTTCAACTTTTCCTGGTGCAAGAGGACTTACTTATCCATTTGGCCACCAGATCCTGTTACCATCGCCAGCTATTTTCTCCGTGAGCAAGAGAACTACGTCTACTTTTTTTACTCACCATGCTGCGCTAGTATCGCCTGTTATCAACTCTTTGAAGACCAGCTCATCAAGAGAAAATCATCATTTTTTGTTATAACGTTGGCAATGTTTATATGTTCTCCTTTTGTCTCCTACACCCCACTCTTTTCCCCTTCCTTAGACCCTCCGTGCTCCGTTGAGCAGGTCTCACTTCTAAGTCGGCAGTTGACTCGATCAGTCAGGGCTCAACTAGAGCCAGTCTCCTCAACCCAAGAGGCAAACTCTCTTCTACGCCATGTTGGCAAAGTAGTTATCGTCAAAAGGAACTTCACCTTCAACATGAAATCAAGATAAGTACCATCTTAAAGTTTTAACCTCATCTTCATGGTTTTAACTTTCACGTGCTTTTAACGACACTTTTATAGACAGTGTGAGATTATTTATTTTGGGGCAAAAATCATTCTTCGTGGGATTTGCCTTGTTGAGCTTTTGTTCGTATAAGCCAACCTTACAAAAAAAGAGCTTTCTTAAGCTATTCAAATGAGAAATCCTCTCACTACGTGGGATATTATCTAATACCCGCTGTCTATAATTCAACAAGCTAGTTCCTCCGTTGGATTTTCTTGACCCCATTTTTCTATAAAGATCGTTCTGGAACCTTCCAGATTCTGTACTTGATCTACAAGTCCTGTCGTCATGTATTTTTCCTCACTCGTGAGAATACTATTTAAAATTGAAGAATCTCATTTCTGAATTAAAAGCTTAATAGCTAACTTTCTTCCACCGCTGGAATCGCTGGAATGTTCTATGGCACATTTAATTGTAACTCCCAACTTTCTCAAGAAATAGACTCTCGCCTGTCTAGTGCAATCAGTTATTTTCCTCATTGCAATAACTTTCTTTCTCATAAACTTTCGTGTTTCTACAGTGAACTTTGCATCCATCTTTACAGACTATAGTGATAACCAGTGCTTGCTCCACTTTTCTACCGCGTCGCGATCGTCCGTGTGTATTAAATAAGGCCATGAACATTGATCCTATATCCCAATGATCTTTCCTCAACCTTCTACTAACAACCCATATTAATAAAATTGTAACTTTTCTATAAGGTGTCACTCTCGAAGTGCCCTTCCATTTTTCTTGTTTAACATTAATTAATTACCGTGTAACTACGTGTTTTAAACACGACTTAAACTTACATAATCAAGGAAAACAATTCTTTCAACTCTTGCGTGAGTTGTTTCTACGTGTCACGAATTGGAAACTGCCCCATTTTGGCTCGTGATTCCTACTTAAACGTGGGAAGTCTAGAACCTTCCTTTTGACTTTTTCTTCAGGTTTCACCGTAAGTGACCTGACCTCCTTTGTATAATTGTAATAGAAGTAATTCAGCATAAACATAAGAAGTAATAGGAACTTCTTCTTCATTTACTCGCTTCCTTTTTTTTGTTTGTTATTTTCGAAGTTGTAACTTTTTCTAAAATAATTACTTGTAAATTCCTTAAAGTACACTTTTGTACTCAATTTAATGTTTATCTTTGATTACTTCATTTGTCCTTTTAAAATCTTACTAAGATTTTAGTATGTATAAGGTTTGAAACCTCATAAATTGTTAATTGCCTGGAGCAACCATTTCTAAATGTTGTCGGAGGTCTGCGACCCCAAATTGTTAATAAGATTGAAATTATATACATGTTAAAGTTACGCTTCTTTGAATTGTTAAATAAATTAAATATTTGGTTTTGGATTTATCATTTCTCAAATACCACGGTTAAGCAAGAGTCTGTCTTCCCTGACTCTTCCAAAGTTTATGCCATCGTTAATGCAGAACAATTCTGCTACTATTTGTATTGCCAGACTATCACACTTCCCCATAGTACTCAGATACATGCTTGAGAGGGATTACACTAAAGCCACTCTCTTGCAAACCGCCCAAGTTCTAGCTGTGTTTCCAGTCAGCTTAGACCAAGCCCTTACTCATTTTAGGTATCCGAGAGCGGATTTACGGTGGCAACCGCCTCTAAGTGTGTTTAAGGTTAAACTTATAAATTTTGTGGGACTCTCCTCCTATTTTTCTATCCTTTTTCTCCAATCCAAAATCTACTTCCTTCTCTTAATCATCTTCCCTTGGTGGGTGGGTTATTCCTCAGCCAATAATCTACCCAGGCAGCATTAATAGCATATCACCATAAAGACCGCAGCTTGTGGGATACATGTCTTCCTTGGTTAATGTACTATTTTAATACAGCTGTCCACGAGTCGCACAAGACTACTCCCTTCAACCTGATGTTTTCGTTCGTTCCAAATTCTCCCTTAGGCAATCTTTGGACAATTAGTCAGTTGCTTCCAGAGCAATACTCTTTTAATGATATCAAAACGATATGGAGGAAGGCCAGAGACAACATGAAAGTCACACACGAGAAGTTGGAAAATAGATATAACAAGGGACGTAAGCCTACTGCAATTCAAATTGGAGATGATGTATTCGTGAAGAATTTTTCTTTGAAGGAGGTTGGATCAAAAGAGTCGGGAAAACTAAGAGAGAGGTTTCGTGGCCCTTTTAAGGTTGTTAGTTTCTTGACTCCCGTTACTCTTCTGGTCAGTGATACTGTTAAAAAGAGGATTTTCAGGGTGCACCTGTCACATGTGAAGAAAGGTGCTAACGATATGAAATAGGGTCTGTAAACTTGTATCTTCAAAATTGTGTACGACAATTGATTATTCCTCTAGTATGTATGTTTTGTGTGTGCTACTGGTACGTTTTTTGTCTGCACGTGTGATTTTCTAAATTGTACTAGACAGACAAGATCATTTTCTCGTGGGTATGGTATGTGTGGACGTTGAGTGATCGTGTATATTTAGCTTTGTTTTGGTAATTGGGTGGTTTGTTGTTGCTTTTGATGGTAAAATAAGTTTAGGGTTTTATTATATTTAATGGTTTTAAGGTATTTTTAACGTATAACAGAATATATAAATTGGGATCTCGTTAGGATATCATTGGGCATCTTACGATCCTAATATTATCAAGGAATGGGACTTGATTGGGTGATATAAGGTGTTCAAAAATGTGATGGTAGGTATTTACAATACAATTCCATTTGAGTCTCCAAGTAAGTGTCTAGAGTGCACTTTTAATCGCTTGTTGATTTCGGAATGTAAAGACTTACAGGTGAGTTGAGGTTATAAGAAGTATGTCGAAAGGTAATTGTTGTTGTTGGTCGATGAGAATATGTCAGGGGGGATTATGGTGATGAGTCGACATATTAATAGTGTTTCAAGGTAATTTTATTTTGTGTATGTCGGTGTTCTAATGTGATCCTATTTATATTTTGGTAGATTTTTGGGATATTTGTGGGTGGTAACTTGTTGTATGTAAGGTGTGATTTTTGAGGTTATGGATGTAGGAATGTAAGCTTTCTTATGTGATTTTGTTTGTCTGTACGTGTGGTCTGGTTATTAATTTATTGTAGAGTCTTTTGGTTGATATTGGGATTTGCTTGAGATCTATCATCGTTTTTTTTTTTTTTTTTTATTTGCTAATTTTCCGTTATGTACGTAATTTTCTAAATTTGTGCAGATCTTTAAAATGGACAAAACCTTTGTTTATCGAGTGAATGTATGTTTGAGTGTGAGATGTTAGCTTTGCATATTAATTTTGGTGGGATGTTTCGTTTCTTGTTATGGTGTCAAAATAAGGTTAGGTTTCTAGCGATTTTTTGGGTTAACTTATTAATTTAATTTATTACCGAAAGTATAATCTAGTATTTGTTAAAATACCTTTCAATGAGGTAAGTATTAGTTTAAGAGAATTACCTTACGATCCTTGACATTTTCTGTATGGGATCTGGTTTAGGTGAAAGAAAGTAATTATTAGTTGTAAGTTTAGTGTTTGTTAATATTAAAGGGTAATGTATTTGTGTCATTGTGTTTGAATATGCGTTTTAACAAGAACTTGGTTATATTCTGGTATTTTCTGGGTAATTTGTGGGTGGTAATTTGTAATTTCGTTGATTGTGTGAAATGGAGGTTATGTGACTGGTGTTATGAAAGGGTTGTGTTTTTATTTTGTTGGTTTGGGCGTGTCGTCTGATTCTGCTATATTTTTCATTTTTGGGAATTTGTCGTAGTTTGGTCGAATTTTATGGGCGATTCTTCTTTTGTTTTTTTTCCTCTGGTTGGTGTGTGTCTGGTCAGGGTTTCTATGAGTGGAATCAGATGGGCGATGAAGGATTTAACCTGCATTTAGTTAGTTCTGTGAAATTTTTATTATTTTCTTTGGCAAGCAAGCTCAATTACATTTAAGTCTATATCTGTGTAGGTGGAAAGTATTTGTTGTCTGTTAATATGAGAGTTCATTTTATTTGGAAATAATGTCTGTATAATGAAAAGGTTATTTTGGTTCTTAACGATGAGAAATATTTATTACATATGAGTACATGAAATAAAAAAAAAGGATTGTAAAATTTAAAACCTTGATTGTAAAAGATGTGGAAATTTTTCTTTTTTGGAATCCGATTTTGTCTAAACCCTTGCTAGATTTAATTGTAAGGATATATATTATGCTGTTTCGAAAATCATTTTATTGTGTGTTAGTTGTAAGATCTTTATTACATGGTACTGTTCCAAGCTAAATTGATTTCAGCCCTATTTATTTGGAGATTGCTTCTGCAGTGAAGATTCTTTGGTGTATAATGTGAGGCCATCCAAGCCCCGATGACTAAGCTGTGGCCGAGGGATCTGTACGAATGGGAAACTACCCTCGTCTTTGTTTGAAGACTTCGTAGATACAAATTTATATTGTATTTGTACGAGAAAACCTGTATTGTAATTTTGTGTCATTGTAAGATTTTTTTTGAAGCGTGATAGTACTAGCAAACGTTCTTGACATGATGTCAAAACCTGGAAACGAGATGCTAGTGTGATTTAAAATTGGTGGAAAACTGTGGAAAGACTATATTTGGCATGAAGAGTTCATATTCTAATGTTTTGTGGTAATTTACTGATTGGCAAAAAAAAAACACTTTATTTTGCATGAAGGTTTGCATGTCAGCATGATGTAACTAATTCTATTTTCATTGACGTGGTTGTTGAACCAACGTCAAGCTTGTAGAGGGGGAGATTTGTGCCGTTAATACGTCACTTCTTACCCTTACTGCTCTGTTTAGTCGATGGTCTCTAGGACTCTGCCTGCAGTGGAGATATCAGTTCTCTGTTTTGCCGCTAGAGAGCTGCACTACGGTAAGAAGTTGATAGTAGCCTTGGGTCTGCTATATGTATCTTATGCGCATGACCAGTCATCCTGATGTTTTGAAGACAATTGCTGTTTGTTTTAGATGATGATTATAAAAAGATCTGTGAAGATCATTGGACTGGAAAGAAGTGAGTAGTTATTTACTGCGAGTTCCCACACGGAACTAAATAGCCTATGGGCTGCTTAATCCTGCATGTATTGGTATTACACTAATGGAGTGACAGTACCCTTCGACTTTTCGAAACTACTCTTGATATATATATATATATATATTGTATGTAAATTTTGATATTGTAGGCTTCAGTTAGGTTTCGGTTATATTATTCTTTGGGAGTATGGGAGTGAGTTTAGTTCTGGCAATGTAGTATTTGTTTTGTTTTTTCGGATCTTCTGTTGAGTTTCTTAACTATGCATGACAGTCAGCTGGGATGTGAACAGAGAAGGATCGAGGGAGCCATTGCTGAAGATCTGTCTTCTTATGAAGTTCTTCTGGAAATTAAAAGATTTTAATGGTGGGTTGGTTTGGCCATAAGTTTTATATGTATGACAACGTGTGTGAGCTTTTGAAAATACGACGTGAAGTTCTTAAAGTGTTTGAAAGTGCCTTAGTTCATGCAGCTGATGAAAACTTCTAAGATTGAAATTGTAGGCTATTCCTTCGATGATAATGAGGCCTATAGGATTGATAGTTGGGTAACTGTCGTGACATGTATGCTTGACTACATAAGTCTTTCTCCGTGCGAAGGCAAGTACTGGGAACGTGAACTATTTCCACATCTTCTAGTTTTTTTAAATCTAATCTTGTTGTTAATGTTATTGTAAATGTAATGTTAAAATGTCAATAGAAGTTGTTCATTTAAGGAACGCAAGTGTATCATTTCTAGGTCTAGGCTTAGTACTGTAGTCTCGGAATACTATTCTGGGTATGTTGTTTATTTTGGGCCTGGTCATTCCAATTAAGGGGGATTCTCCTGCGTGTCATATATGATGTTGGTGCATAAGTCCGTAGCGTTTTTGTTTCGCTTGTTAGTAATTCGGTGGCTATGGTTTTATTTATCGACTGTCATTGTTGCTTTGTAGTTCAATGTTTGTTCTTGAGT
Source organism: Meconema thalassinum (assembly GCA_946902985.2). NCBI lineage: Eukaryota > Metazoa > Arthropoda > Insecta > Orthoptera > Tettigoniidae > Meconema > Meconema thalassinum. Next base: position 139,120,417 of record OX336400.1, read on the forward strand.
TTACATATTGAAGTTTTGTCATTTGCAGATAGTGAGAGGAGTTGTGGACGCTAGAAAATAGGTTGCCAAGTGGAGTAATTGGAACATTTCCGACATATTCTTCTCTTTGAATTCAATAGAGCGACGAAAGCAGCGGAGGCGGCCAGAAACATTTTCGCCCTGTTTGGGGGCAATGCTCTTGGAGCGAGTTCGGCAAGAAAGTGGTTTTCTCATTTTAAGGTGGGTCATTTTGACCTTCCTAACGTTCAGGAAGGCCGTAGCAATGCGATGAAATCGTTTTAACGCATTACATCACAATGATCTACGTCAGTATACACGAGAACTGGCAAATGTGATGAACTGTGATCTTTCTACCATTGTGCGACATTTGCATTCGATGGGGATGGTTCAAAAATCCGGTGTATGGGTACTGCATGCTCTAAGCCAAAATCACTAAAATCAGCGGGTGGCCATATGCACATCTCTGCTTGCTCGTTATTGATTGGCCCGTGAACAACATCCACCATTCCTGTATCGATACTGGTGATGAGAAATGGTGTCTTTACGCTAACATAAGGAGAAGAAAGGAATGGTTAAGCCAAAACAATCAAGCAACTCACCGTACAAAGACCTGCGCGCATCCAATAAAGATAATGTTATGCATCTGGTGGAACACCGACGGTGTGCTATTCTACGAATTGCTTTCCCGAGGTGTAACCATCACTGCTGACATTTATTGCCAACAATTGAACAATTGAGATGGCTTGCAGATGCGGATGCAATCCAAGAAAGCAACCAGCAAGGCTGCGTGAAGTGATGCTTCTCCATGAAACCGTAACGCCCGCGCGATGTCTACTAACCTGACAAAAATTACTATACTGGAGTTGGGCTGGGAAATCATTCCGCACGCACCTTATTCGCCCGATCTTGCACTCTCAGATTTTCACCTTTTCCGCTCTCTATCGAACAACCTTCAAGGAACTTCCTTCCGGAGGAAGTTGCGCTCCAAACATGACTTGACGAATTCTTCAACTCAAAACCCCGCGATTTCTACAGGCACGGAATCAAAAAATTTATCACAGGGTTGGCAGACTGTTGCAGATAATGAAGGAGAATATGTTACTGATTATTTACGTCTCTCTTATGTGTATCTGATTTGTTTAACGAACTTATGAACTTGTTGTGGATAAACTTATGGAAAACGCTACGGACTTATGCACCAACCCAATATATAGTAGGTTGAGGGATGACAATCTAGAGTTTCCATACCGGAATCACAAGAAAGGAGAGAGAGAGAGAGAGAGGAGATACGCGGAGGGATATTTTCCTCAGGACTTGTCCTGACGTTTGGTATAGCGCTAGTATCCTGCACGACAGGCGGCTAGCCACAGTGCCCCAGCCGTCACGCGGTGCATCCGAGGCTCCGTTCTATAAGGAAGGCTCTCACTGTAATAGTTGACTTTCGTGGTCGGTACCATCAACACCAGCCAGTAGGTAGAAAATTGTGTCTGGACGACAGGTATTTGTCATCTCAAGTGTCGATGACCGAATAATCCTGTTTCAGAAGCAGTGCTACCAACAGTCCAGCCGGATTTGAACTGTCAGAGATAAGAGCTGGTAATGGTATTGTTATTGTTCGATCAGCCATGTGATAAGGTCGCCAGAGTTCGCGGAGATGTGTGATAGGTAATGGCAATGTCATGAGTCCTCCATTGTGTGGGAACGTGGGTGGTCGCTGTCCGGTAGGAGACTGTTCAACATTTCAGAGATGAATGATTGCTACATTTTGAAGGTAAGTACTTTAGTGGATGGATGAAGAACTGCTTCTCTCGGGATTATTTTCATACATAATACTTGGGAACACGAATTTTAGTCTATTTTCATTTCTGAAAAAGAAAAAAAGAAGGATTACGACATCACCTTTTGTATATGTGTGTATATGTATGTGTGGGTGTGCATCCGTGTGTGTGTCGCCTACCCTAATAAGATACAAACTGCTGGAGCGATTTCAATGAATCTCAATAAGGTCATAGTACTATTTTGGCCAAACCACACCGTTCCCTTCAAATTTAATTACATCTCACCAATGCAACATGGCAGCTGTGCGAAATATTTCACTGGCATTCTATATCTCCGAAACTATTACTGATATCACCCTGAAATATTGTATGGTGATAAAGGGCACTACAAGACGTTCACCTATGTTACATTTAAAAACCTGTTATCTACAAACCTAAAATGGCGGGCAAACGAAGTTGAATCATTTAAATAGACTTTTCTCGCGATTTAACCATCCGATCGCAGTCCAAATTGGTACAGCAAATGACTAGGCTAAACAAATTGCAATGCACTGACTTCTAATTTAGTTCAATTGTTTACATATCCTCAAGATTGTGGCTGAGAGAAATTTTAAAATTACGTTTATATGTCTTGTGTCCTAATCAAGCGATTTAAGTTTGAATAAAACAAGTACACAATAATCTTCATGTAATAGTACTCTAAGGTATATATAAGGTGCGTTCAAAGAGTAACGAGCCGGAGGCTGTAATGCGCAAACCGGTGACGACATCAGCTAATCGTGGCGTGTGTAACGAGGTGAGGTTCCGGCCAGAGCGTGGAAGGTCACAGCCCGTCGCTAGAGGTCACGCGTGCACGTCACGTGACGATACAAAGCGAGCAGCAGCATGCATTAATCGTCCAACCAAGACCAAAACAGTAGGCCATTCGACATGCTTCCTGCTGTGATTGAAGACTGTGGGGCACCCATTGGGCACACACTTTCCGTAAGTGCAGTCGTTCCTTCATGATGGTGTGCACACTTCCGACGCTCAATCCGACCACGGTGGCTATGGCGTTCACTGTCACTCGGCGGTCCTGGGTAATGCGTGCATCAACCAGCTGGACGTTATCATTGGTAATGCAGGGGGCTGCCCCAGACCGAGCATCATCGGCTAACGACACCCGTCCTTTCCTGAAGCGCTTGTGCCACGCCTTGACCCTTGCAAGGGACATGCAGTGTTCGCTGTACACATGTGACATTCGGCGATGAATGTCCGTTCCCTCTACTCCTTTAGCTGTTAGAAACCGAACAACACCTCTTTGCTCTTCGTTTGACGCCTCCATGTCACTGTTTGCAATGCGTCTGGCAGCGTTGGACGATTGATGCATGCTGCTTCTCGCTTTGTATCGTCACGTGACGTGGACGCGTGCCCTCTAGCGACGGGCAGTGACCTTCCACGCTCTGGTCGGAACCACACCTCGTTACACACGCCACGATTAGCCGATGTCGTCACCGGTTTGCGCATTACAGCCTCCGGCTTGTTACTTTTTGAACGCACCTTATATATCCCCGCAAATATTACTCATATCCCCTTGAAATATTGTATGGTGATAAAGGACACTACTAGACGTCCACCTATGTAACATTTAAAAACCTGTTACTGTATCTACAAACCGAAAATGGCGGCTAAGCGAAGTTGAATCATTTAAGTAGACTTTTCTCGCGATTTAACCATCCGATCGCAGTCAAACTTGGTACAGCAAATAACTAGGCTATACAAATTGCAATGCACTGACTTCTAATTTAGTACAATTGTTTACATGTCCTCAAGATGGTGGCTGAGAGAAATTTTAAAATTACGTTTATATGTCTTGTGTCCTAATCAATCGATTCAAATTTGAATAAAACGCCTACACATGTAAGAGTACATAATTTTTTATTTTTTTCTAATTTTTTTATCGTATGGCTTTTAGTGCCGGAAGTGTCCGAGGACATGTTCGGCTCGCCAGTTTTGTACCTGATTCGAGACGGACACCCAATGGGTGAGCTACAAGTACCGTTGGGGAAGAAAGTTGGAATGGACGGACGAGGAATTGGAAGGTAGCGGCTGTGGCCTATAGTGAGGGACCAACCCCGGCATTTGGCTGGAGGGAAGATGGGAAACCACAGAAGACCATCTTCAAGGTTGCCGGCGGGGGGATTCGAACCTCCTCGCCTCCCGAATGTGAGTGACTGCCAGCAGTTATGCCGTAACGATCACGGCTAACTCACCCGGTTACATAACTCAAAGGCATAGGCCTATATATAAACATCGAACATGGTGACTATCCGAAATATTTAGACGGTTCTCAATATCTAGGAATCTATTACAGCAATCAAAATGCAAATTTTTATGTTGATAGAGAGCCTCCGTGGCTTAGGCGGCAGCACGCCGGCCTCTCACCGCTGGGTCCGTTGTTCAAATCCCGGTCACTCCATGTGAGATCTGTGCTGGACAAAACGGAGGCAGACAGGCTTTTTTCTCCGGGTACTCCGGTTTTCCCTGTCAAAATTTCATTCCAGCAACACTCTCCACTATCATTTACTTTGTCATTCATTTAATCATTGCCCCAGAGGAGTGCGTCAGGCCTCGGTAGCCGGCACAGTTCATATCCTCGCCGCTAGATGGGGGCTTCATTCATTCCATTCCTGACCCAGTCGGAGACTGGAAGCTGGCTGTGGATTTTCATTTTCATGTTGATAGAGGCAATTATTACAATATAAGTAGGATACGAAAATAGGCTATTTAGTTCTTCACGAAACTACTTGTTGGTTAGATTCTTCAATTAAGCCTAAATCACTGACACAACACCAGTTCTTCAATAACCTCTTCACACTCAGGTTGCACATATGAAAACCTTCACTTTTCATTAATGTTATCAGTAGGGCTCGGATTTTTAGGTACTAAAAATCGGGAAAATATTTATTTTTTATGTATTAAAAATCCCCGAAATATGTGACAAAAAAGTAAAAATATTTAATTATAATTTAGTTTATTAACGTGAATATGAACAATATTCAGTATTCACGATTGCAATTTTACTGACTGCTGAAGCATTACAATACACAACGAGATAAATCTTCAGGTTGTGCATCACAACTGACCGATGATTATCGCGAAACACTTATTCTGAAGGCGCGGAACTGCGGCAATATGTTTCTTGCCCTTGAGGTGTTATGTAACTTGAGATCGCTGTTCAGCCATCATTGCTTTGCCACATAGTTGGCAGAACAGAAAGCACCCATCAGAAAAAAAAATATCTTTAAATTCTGCAACAGACGATTACTTGTAGTTGTTTTTACTTTAGGCATCGTAGAACTGCCTTACACTTCATAGTGCCAGAAATGAACTGCATGTGACACTGGTTCCAGGTAGCTGGGGGAGAGTGAGGTCTAGCACGTGGTTCAATATGGCTATGGACAAAGAAATCTCCGGCTTCCACAGTGAGTGGAACGGGGCGACAACTTAAGAATAATACAGTTGCAAGCTGACATACGGTCTGCATGATGATTAGATAGCTCACAGGTTCTTCCCCGTTGAAGTAACACATAACAAAAATGCAATAAACTGAAAGATCTAGCATACTGATTTTAAAAAATGTAAATATTATGTGCTAATAAGTGAAAAGCAGGAATTTACGTATTTATAGAAAAAATGCTTAAAATATGTATTTACATAAAACAATATTTATTTACCTAAAAATCCGAGCCCTAGTTATCATCAGCAGTTAGTATTAAGTATTTTGACCTCAATTTCTAATCCACAGGGACGGGGATGAGTAGAGATGAGATTTGGATGTGGTGAATGGCGTTTACGTCCCCCATAACCTTCTCGGCCCCTAGATCATCAGGAAAAAAAACGACTAACTTTAGAGTACAATTTCAAGGAATCCAACTGTGGGGCTCGAGCCGACTCGGGGTCCCAGTCCGAAGATAGACTGGTCCTTAGCATCAGCGCACTCTGTAATTGTGGCCTGAAATTTTAATATTCCACTAATAATGTGTTCTTTGACTACAAATATGTGTTATTTGCTCCATTATCTAATAAGAAACACTACAAAATAATATATCAGCTGGAATATTTGCCTTGGGTCTGAAGAGATTAAGATAACACGTATTTTTGGTACAATGTTTTTAGATTTGTAGTCAGTTGTTATCCTTTTCTTGTTTGCTATGAACCTATGACGTAATGACAACACACGTTTGAAACCTTCAATTTGGCACATCACTGATTCCACGATTCTGTGATATTCTGCGATGTGATGTCCATTTCCGTACGTTCTCGGTGGAGGCTACAGCAATAGTCTACTATCATATCCGTATCCACAGTACTGTTCTTCCGTGATCCCAGGTTGCACATATGAAAACCTTCACACTATCAATATCTTAAAAAATGATACAGTCAGTTTGAGAGACTAGACTTTATATCATTTCAAATGACGCATGCTACAAATACTACACATGTTAGAAAGGCTCAGGAGGGCTCTTCGCTTCACTCGAAGCCCCAGGACTCTTTCAACAGACTCCATTACCCATTAACTTAGGCTCCCCGCGCGGGCACCTCTTTAAGGGTCACCCTGTATTTGAGTCTGACATAATTTACAACTCTTTAAGGGTCACCCATTATTTGAATCTGATATCTTGCAAACCTCTTTAAGGGTCACCCTGTATTTGAATATTGGATCTAACATACTGTACACCTCGTTAAGTGTTACCCTGTATTTTGCTCTGACATCCTGCACACCTCTTTAGGAGACACCCTGTATTCTTATCTTGCATCTTGTATATCTCTTTAGAAGTCACCCTGTATTCTTGTGTGACATCTTGTACACCTCTTTAAGAGTCACCCTGTATTCTAGTCTGACATTTTGTACACCTCTTTAGGAGTCACCCTGTATTCTCGTCTGACATCTTGTGCACCTCTTTAGGAGTCACCCTGTATTCTTCTCTGCCGTCTTGGACACCTCTTTATGAGTCACCTTGTATTCTTATCTGGCATCTTGTATATCTCTTTAGGAATCACCCTGTATTCTTATCTGGCATCTTGTACACCTCTTTAGGAGTCACCCTGTATTCCTGTCTGACACCGTGTACACCTTTTCGGTGTCACCCTGTATTCCTATCTGACGTCACGTACTCACCATCTCCCAGGAGTAAACTCCGACTCGGTGCATATGCAATGAACAACATGATGACGTCATACACGCCGTAACCGTAACCGTAACGCATAACGTTGGACCCAAGCATAACGACGAAGTCGACAAGATCATTTGAATTGATAAAAAAAACAAGTAGTTCCGTGAAGAACTATACAGCCTATTTTCATATATCCTACTTATGTTAATTGCCACTATCAACATACTAAATTTCAGTTTGATTGCTGAAATAGATTCGTAGATATTGAGAACCGACTAAATATTTCGGATGGTCGCCATGTTGGATTTTATATGTAGGTCCTAGAGTTATGTACTGTTACATGAAGATTATTGTGTACGTGTAGCATTCAAACTTCAATCGCATGATTAGGACACAAGAAGTAACAACGAGATATTAAAATTTCGCACAGTTGCCATCTTGTGGTTATGGAAGCAATTGAAATAAATTAGATGCCAGTGGATTAACATTCGTATAAGGATTTATTGTACCAAATTTTACTGCACTCGGATGGTTAAATTGCGAGAAACGTCCATGTGAATATCTATACTTCGCGTCGCCGCCATGTTGGATTTTTGATCACCAGGTTATTTAAAGTCCTATAAGTGAACTTAAGTTCATAGCCCCTATGAACATTAAAAAATCCGTTTGATTGCTATAATAGATTCGTAGATAATCAGAGCCGTCTAAATATTTCGAATGGTCGCCATGTTGGATTGTTAAATGTATAGGCCATAACGTCATGTACCATTAAAGGAAAATTAGTGCGTAGGTTCATTTTTCAAACATTCACTTTGATCGCATGATTACGACACAAGAAATAAAAACTTAATTTTAAAATTCGCATAGCCGCCATCTTGAGTTTATGTAAACAATTGAACTAAATTAGATACCAGTGCATTACAATGTGTATAAACATTTCCTGTACCAGATTTCATTGTGTTTGGAACATTAAATCGCGAGAAAGGTCTATTTAAAATTTTCAAATTCGCTTAGCCGCCATGTTCGTTATATAGTTAAACGGTTTTTGAATGTCTTATAAATAAACTTCCAGTAGTGCCCTTTATCTCCGTACAAAATTTCAGGTTGATACAGCTAATAGTTTCAGAGATAGAATACCGGTGAAATATTTCGCACATCCGCCATCTTGTGGTTATATAAACAACTAGCAGTAGTACCCGGCTTCGCCCGGAGGAATGATGATAATGTTTTAAGGTCTCCTTAGAAATATAATGGACTTAAAATCTAAGTCATTTGCCCCCAAAGACAATGAGGGAGTAATATCTAGGTCATTTGCCCTTTTGATAAGGATGATAATAAAAACTACTGTTGAATTGACACGTCAAACTTACAAACTACCGTAATAGAAATACATATTTCAAAATTCACAGGCGAGGAAGACTTATTGTGTGTGGTGATTAATGGTGTAATGGGCGTAACATCTACTGTAGGTCATTTGCTCTTATGATGAGGATGATAAGGGAAACTACTACCGGTATTTAATTGACACTTCAACGTGTAATGTACACAATGTACTGTAATAAAAATAACTATATGGCGGCTTCGGTGGCGTATTTGGTAGCATGCTGAGCTTCTATGCCCAAGATAGCGGGTTCAAACCCGGCCGAAGCCGTCGGATATTTTAAGAGCGTGAAAAATCCGTCAGTATGCCTTTCTTCGGAGGGGAAGTAAAGCCGGCGGTCCCATGTCAGATTTATAGCATGTTATTGAACCTTCCACTAATTAAACCTGTGTGAAGCTAAATTGGATAGGTAAACAACGCTCATAGATGTCTTCGTCCGTTGCCAAGAGCCGACTGCAGTGGCGTCTAGTAGCTAAGTTCCGAACTTGGCCTAGTAGTCGTTGACGGTGGCGCTTGGCGGCAAAAGTACGAACTATTTGAAGAATTCTAAGTTGCAGTTTGTACTTAAATTTAAAAACAGATAACACACACTAATACAGTCATCACAATTAACACCGGTTTTCAGACAGATTCTACACACACCCAAAGTACACGGGGCTACATGACCGCGTTGTCGCAGCCCCTAAACTTAAGAACCAACCAACCAAAAATAAATATTTTAAAAATCACAGTCGAGAAAGACTTTATTCGGCGGTGATTATTGGTATGATGCGCGTAACATCTAGGTCATTTGCACTTATGATGATAATAATAAGGTAATGAAAAAATGACTACTAAACGAACATGGTGTTATTTTAAAACTGATATAGGTAATTCAGGTGTCTAGCTTCGATGTCTTCCAAAGTCTCAACCTTATTTTCTGGCTTAGGCCTGTACTGGATGCGTCTAGTGAAAGAGCGTACTGCTCGGCAAAGACAAAGAATATAGGTCCAAGCTGCACGAACCTGAGATGATCGCAGATGATGACGAAATATAATGACACACGTTCGGGGTTACCCGTCCTATACAGATTGACCGGGAATCACTCACTGTTTCGCAACGGCCCTGTGCTGGCATCAGCATAGACAGCAGGAGATAACACGGCGGGCTCTGGAAAGTACTCTCAAGTCACCTCACGATGAATCAGCAAGCTATTCTCACAACTGACCCCCCCCCCCCAGGGTCTCACAACTTGTGGGACGTGGGTTGGCGACCACGGAACCCCAGCTGAGTCTGGCATCGCTTCTACTTCCTGGTGCCGGGCTCATTTCAGTTCTCTTTCCTGTCGGCCTCCCTTGGTCAACTCTTGTTCTCTTCCGACCCAGACTGTATTAGGGTACCTAAGGGCTAGGGAGTCTTTCAATTTCCCGCCTTAATTGGCTTTGTCTCATCTTTCCTGACACCCTCATTCTTCGAGGGGTCTGCCTTCTTTTCCTTTTCATAATATCTCCTGTCTTCTGCTCAAGGCCCTCAAAGAGGCAGGGTGTGTGTAGACCCACCACTTCTGGTACACCCTCAAGGGCTCATGACTGGTGAGTTAGGAAGCTGGCAACCCCGAGGAATTCCTGAGCTACATGCAGGGAATGGAGTGGTATGTCAGAAATTCAAGTGGACAGTGTTACGCATCGGGTTCCAAAGGGTAAGTATACACACTTTGTTTTCGATCGGTGAACGATGTAGATTTGTACCAAAGGGCCTTAATGCGGGAAATGGAGTGGTCTGTCCGAAATTTCGAGTGGACAGTGTTACTCGTCGAGTTCCAAACGGTAATTATGTAAAATCTGGTTGAGTTCGGTGAAACGGTGTAGTTTTGTGCCAAGGGCCAAAATGCAGGGAATGGAGTGGCCTGTCCAAATTTTAAAGTGGACAGTGTTACTCATCGGGTTCCAAAGGGTAAGTATACATATTTTGTTTCCGATCGGTGAACGATGTAGATTTGTGCTAAAGGGCCTAAATGCGTGGAATGGAGTGGTCTGTCCGAAATTTCGAGTGGACAGTGTTACTCGTCGAGTTCCAAAGGGTAATTATGTAAAATCTGGTTGAGATCGGTGAAACGGTGTAGTTTTCTGCCAAAGGGCCAAAAAGCAGGGAATAGTGTGGTCTGTCCGAAATTTAAAGTGAACAGTGTTACTTGTCGGGTTCTACGGGTAAGTATATAAAATTGGGGTCAGATCGGTGAAACGGTGTAGATTTGTGCCAAACAGCCTAAATGCAAGGGATGGAGTGGCCTCGCCGCAATTTCAAGCAGACAGTGTTAGTCGCAGTGTTCCAAAGGGTAAATATACAACTTTTGGTTGAGATCGGTGAAACGGTGTAGATTTGGGACAAAGGGCCTAAATGCAGGGAATGGAGTGGTCTGTCCGCAATTTCAAGCAGACAGTGTTACTCGCTGGGTACCAAAGGGTAAGTTTACGAATATTGGTTCTGATCGGTGAAACGGTGTAGATTTGTGCCAAAGTGCCTAAATGCAGGGAATGGGGTGGTCTGTCCGAAATTTTAAGTGGACAGTGTTACTTGCAGGGTTCCAAAGGGTAAGTATACAAAGTTTGGTTCAGATCGGTGAAATGGTGTAGATTTGTGCCAAAGGGCCTAAATGCATGGGATGGAGAAGCCTCTCCGCAATTTCAAGCAGACAGTGTTAGTCGCAGTGTTCCAAAGGGTAAATATACAAATTTTGGTTGAGATCGGTGGAACGGTGTAGATTTGGGCCAAAGGGCCTAAATGCAGGGAATGGAGTGGTCTGTCCGCAATTTCAAGCAGACAGTGTTACTCGCAGGGTTCCAAAGGGTAAGTATACACATTGTGGTTCAGATCGGTGAAACGGTGTAGATTTGTGCAAAAAGGGCCTAAATGCAGGGAATGGCGTGGTCTGTCCGAAATTTCAAGCAGACAGTGTTAGTCGCAGTGTTCCATAGGGTAAATATACAAATTTTGGTTGAGATCGGTGAAACGGTATAGATTTGGGCCAAAGGGCCTAAATGCAGGGAATGGAGTGGTCTGTCCGCAATTTCAAGCAGACAGTGTTACTCGCAGGGCACCAAAGGGTAAGAATACGAATTTTGGTTCTGATCGGTGAAACGGTGTAGATTTGGACCAAAGGCCCTAAATGCAGGGAATGGGGTGGTCTGTCCGAAATTTTAAGTGGTCAGTGGTACTCGTAGGGTTCCAAAGGGTAAATATACAAATTTTGGTTGAGATCGGTGAAACGGTGTGGATTTGGACCAAAGGGCCTAAATGCAGGGAATGGGGTGGTCTGTCCGAAATTTCAAGTGGACAGTGTTACTGGCAGGGTTCCAAAGGTTAAATATACAACTTTTGGTTAAGATCGGTGAAACGGTGTAGATTTGTGCAAAAGGGCCTAAATGCAGGGCATGGGGTGGTCTGTCCGAAATTTAATGTTGACGGGGTTACCCGCAGGGTTCCAAAGGGTAAGTATACACATTTTGGTTCAGATCGGTGAAACGGTGTAGATTTGTATACATAACAGACAGACAGACAGACAGACAGACAAACTTTGTGCTTTATATATATAGATTGAACCAAGTTGGAAGTCGGTGCATTACAATGTGTATAATCATATACTGTACTATGTTTTATTGCGTTTGGTTGTTTAAATCGCGAGAAACGTCTATTTAAAAGTCGTAAATTCGCATGGCCGCCATGTTGGTTTTGTAGTTACCAGTTTTTCAGAAGTCACATAGTTTCAGAAGTCACATAGGTGAACTTCTAGTAGTTCCCTTTATCACCGTAAAAAAATCCAGGGTGATATCGGGAATAGTTTCGGAGATATTGAATGCTGTTGAAATATTTCGCACTGCCGCCATGTTGGATTGGTGAGACGTAACAAAATTTGAAGGGCACGGTCGGGGTCATCCGGAATAGTGCTATGAACTTACCGAGTTTCATTGAAATCGCTCCAGCCGTTTAGAATGTATTAAGGGGAAACACACACTCTCCTCTCTCTCTTACACACACACACACACACACACACACTCACACACGCACACACACACGGACAAAAGGTGATCTCATAAGCCTATTTTTTCAAAATTGAAAATAGGCTAAAAACTAGAGCTGATAGAACAAAATGGACAGCTGTTTTGGAATCAGAAGCGCAAATATGCCCAAAATCCGTTTCTAAATTCCAGACACCCCACAAAAAAATTCTTTTTGTTACCCAGTGTAGCATATTCAGTCAGGATGGCAGTTTGGGGAAGCCTATGCAGTGAGTTCTCTGTTGCGATATACTGTAGGCTACAGTATTCTGTAAGAAAGAAATTTGTGTAGCGACAAAACTTTCCCCACAACGCTCAATATTCAGACCGACCTTGCTGTATGGAAGTGAGAGCTGGGTAGATCCAGGATTACATTATTTAAATGACTCATTGTGGTTCCGTATTGATATGCTAGAATAGTTCTTAAGAATTGTACACCCGCCTGAATCAATACTATAAAGAAAATTAATTATTTAACTTGTTTTTAGTACATGTTTCGAGTTTTAATTACATTTTATCCCCTTCATCAGCTAAAAAACATATTGAAAGAACAAAATAAAACGTAGCACAGTAATACGATACGTTATTAAACCGAATATGGTGCACCATATAATTTAGGTTATAAGATCAGGATAAAATGAAATGAAATAGATGGTGACGGTGCAGGTGCTTATGACAAATAGTAGTTCCGTATTGAAGCTTGAAATGGTAGATTTGGAATACCAATACTTCACCTCATATACCCTAGGTACCATATCCATTGAACTAACCTCTCTTTACCGAGAGATCACTTTCCATCACGTCGTGTTACTTGAAGCCACTTTGATTTGAAAAGGCTTAAAAATGGATCTTTAAGCATACAGGTTCTTCATTAATTATAGAACTACAAGATAAAATTTTAAACAATTGACAACTCATTTTCTAAATGTAACATTGTCCTAACCTCATACACCATATGCTTTGAACTAACCTCTCTTTTCCAAGAGATCACTTTCCATCACATCGTGTTACTTGAAGCCGCTTTGATTTCAAAAGGCTTAAAAATTGATCTTTAAGCAAACAGGCTCTTCATTAATTATAGACCTACACGGATTGGTGAAGTATTGGTATTCCAAATCTACCATTTCAAGCTTCAAGGAACTACTATTTGTCATAAGCACCTGCAAGCTGATCACCGTCACCATCTATTTCATTTCATTTTATTCTGATCTTATAACCTAAATTATATGGTGCACCATATTAGGTTTAATAACGTATCTTATTACTGTGCTACGTTTTATTTTGTTCTTTCAATATGTTTTTTAGCTGATGAAGGGGATAAAATGTAATTAATCCTCGAAACATGTACTAAAACAAGTTAAATAATTAATTTTCTTTATAGTATTGATTCATGCGGGTGTACAATTCTTATTAAGAACTATTATAGATTCAGGATATCTGATACATTAGCTAGATGTAACTGATATGAGGGTAGCACGAATGATTGATGGGACAAGTAGATGGGAGCTATAGCAGGAAGGTATTCGTAATGAAGAGATAAAAACCAAGTTAGAAATGAACACGCTGTCTGTATGAGCCGACTCACATGTGAACAGAATGGGGGAGGGGAGATTACCTAAGAGGTTAATGAGTTCGGTTGAAGAGGATAAGATGATGATGATGATGATGATGATGATAATTGTTGTTTAAAGGGGCCTAACATCTAGATTATCGGCCCCTAATGGTGTGGGTGATCGTGAAGATGAAAATGAAATGTAAACTATAACTAAAACTAACTACTAACTTATAGGCTATACTTGAAGAACAAATGGTGAACAAAAGGAGAATAAGGCAAATAAAGGACAGGAGGAAAAGAAATGCCCTCAACCCTCGAAGGATGCGGATTGAGGGACTTGGAAGGAAGGAGGGCCATGAAAGGCAGATAGGAAAGTGAAAGAGGAGAGGGTCCGCCCCCGCAGGTAATGGACAAAAGGGGGAAAACCGGACCCAGCTCAGGAATCCCTTGGGGTCGCCAACTCCCGAACTCACCAGCCGTGAGCCCCTGAGGGTGTAGCATTATCCTGGGTGCACCAGAAAGGGTGGGGCTGCATACACCCTGCCACCATGAGGGCCTTGAGCAGAAGGCAAGAGATAACATGAAAAGAAAAAGAAGGCTGACCCCTCGTGGAAGGAGGGTATCAGAAAAGATGAGACAAGGGCCAATTAAGGCGGGGAAGGAAGAGACTCCCTAGGCCTCGTATACCCTAATACCGTCGAGGTCGGAAGAGAACAAGAGTTGACCAAGTGAGGTCGACAGGAAAGAAGACAGAGAGGAGCACAAGTAAGTGGAAGCAATGCCGGACTCAGCTGCGGCCCCGTGGTTGCCAACCCACGTCCCACTAGATGTGAGCCCCTGGGGGGAGAGGATAAGAGAAGTTGGGGTAAACCTAGAAGGCGATGGTTAGATACAGTGAGAGGTGTAGAAGCAGAGGAGGTGCCAGTGCTAACTGCTAATAGGGAATAGCGGCTTCGGTGGCTTAGTTGCTAGCATGCTGAACTGCTGTGCCCAAGGTCACGGGTTCAAACCTGGCCGAAGTCGTCGTTTTTTTAAGCCTTAAAAATCCTTCAGTATGCCTTCCTTCGGAGGGGAAGTAAAGCCGGCGGTCCCATGTCATAGATTTATGGCATGTAAAAGATCCTTCCACAGACTAAACTTGTGTGGAGCTAAATTTCTAGGTTAGATTTCGTTGGAACTCTCTATCAAAGTTCCAACGTTCACCACTAGGTATCATTGACATCTGGTAGCGAAAGTTGTAACTACTTGAAATTGAACGGAATGTGTAGCTCACCCTCTGGGAGTCTGCTGGAATCAGCTACAGACTCAGGCGAGTCGAACATGTCCTCGGACACTCCCGGCACTAAAAGCCATACGATAAATAAATAAATAAATAAATAAATAAATAAATAATAGGGCATCATGGAGGTGACTTGTTCGCAAACAGAGGCTTGCAGACTAGACTGGATGCTGAAAGGTAAAACAGTCCAAAAAATGAATAAACCATAGCACTTAAAGTCGGGGATTGAAGTAGTATTTTATTGTTCAGCTTTGTTTTTTTTTTTTTTCTTTCTTTTTAGCGTATGGCTTATAATGGCGGGAGTTCCCGAGGACATGTTCGGCTCGCCAGCGTTAGTAGCTGCTTCTATGCGGTCACCCATGGGGTGAGCAACAAGAACCATCACGTGTGGAGTGTTGTCTGGGGAGGAAAGTGTGAACGTAAGGACGAGGAATTGGAAGGTAGCGGCTGTGGCCTATAGTTACGGACCAACCATCTTGCCTGGAAGGAAGATGGGAAACCACAGAAGACCATCTTCAATGTTGCCGGGGGGGGGGGGGGGGGGGGTTCGAACCTCCTCGCCTCCTGGATGTGAGAGACTGCCTGCAGCCATTCCGTAACGACCACGGCTAACTCACCATGTGGCTTCGTGGTGAAGTGGATAAGCTGCTAGTCATTGGTCCGAAGGACTTCAGGTTTAATTTCCGGGTAGTTAATTGAATTGTAGTCCAGTTTTCTTTATGACTTCATCATTGATTTCATCCTAATTAGAACGCACAGGTCACTTCTACCATCCCTCTCCGAAGGCAACATTATTGTTATTATTTATTATTACATTGGACTATTATTATCCTCTGTAGATTGCAGTGTTTAGGTGTAGGCCTACTGAAAATTGAATTTCGACTAATTCTTCTTCTTCTTCTTCTTCTTCTTCGCGAATGGATCTCTTAGGACCAACATTTTGCGAGCTTTCTTCATTGCCAAATCTATTTTCACAGATTGTTGTAATCTCTGTTCCTCCGTCCAGATACGACGTGTTAGTCTTTTCCAATCTTCCTCAAATCCCCTTGTGTGGGAAAATTATTCTTATTCTTATCATTATTTATTAATTTCAAAGTCGCCTCCGTGGTGTATTGGTCAGCGTGCTTAGCTGCCTCCCAGGAGGTCCGAGATTCGATTCCCAGCTCTGCCATGAAATTTGAAAAGTGGTACGAGGACTGGAACGGGGTCTACTCAGCCTCAGGTGGTCCAAATTAGTAGAGTTGGTTTGATTCCCACCTCAGCCATCCTCGATGTGTTTTTTTTTCCGAGGTTTCCCTCTTAGTCTTCGTGCAAATGCCGGGATGGTATCTCCTGTCAGGCAACGGCCGTCTCCTTCCCTCTTCCTTGTCTATCCCTCCCATTATTCCCATCCCATCCCATCCCATCCTATCCCATCCATCATGAGGCCCCCTGTTTGCTTTGCAGGTGAGGCCGCCTGGGTGAGGCGCTAGTCCCAACTCCCCAGTTGTATCCCGAAACCCGATGACAAGCTCGAGGACATTGCCCTCGCTGAGTCCGTGGGAAAAGCCTGCCTGGAGGGTAAACTGATTAAGATTTTTTTATTTATTTCAAAGCTAATACAGAATAAACAAACTCAATTCTATCCAATATCTTTCCAATTTTCAATCTATTTGGAAGGTTACAGTGGTTTGACCACATCTTTCGAGCTGATGAATCCATCCAAAACCGAGTCCTTCATTCACAACCTGCTGGAAGACGCCCAAGGGGATGTCCCAGGATGCGATGGAAGGATCGAGTATTGACAATGCTTCAGCAAGTGGAGCCGAATGCGGTGGATGATGGAGCTAGAGACAGGCAGCGTTGGAATGTTATCTGCAGTAGATACCTCCTCCTTCGTGACTGATTTCATTGTAAACACTTTTTCTCTTCTTTTTCTTTCTTTTGTTCTTCTGCTGTAGGCTTTAAAGTGCAATAAATGATGATGATGATGATGATGATGATGATTAGGGCCCGGATGTTGATGACATGTCATCTTTTTACCGAGCTGTCTAAAACAATGCTGAAGTACATAGAAACACCGGACGGGCCACCCCGTCTTCAAATATGTCATTTTTATTTTGCAACTTTTTGCATTTTTGCTATTTTTCCATTTTAAGAGCATTTTTGTAAGTTTAGTAGATTTTTGGGTCATATTTTAGATAAATCGGCCTTTTCAGGTAATTTATTTCCCAATTTAGTCATGTCACAGCTTTATGTGAGGGAGTTGCGTCTCTCAGAGTTAAGAAGAAGCTAGTAGCTGATACAAGATAGTTTAAAATATTTAAATAAAGTATTTCGGTGTTGATATTGGTAGAAAAATATATATCTTGGATGCAGAAGAACGGTACTGTAGGTATACAGATGCTCTTGTTTTCGTCGCAAACCAATTATTAGCGGAATGACTGACCAAGGTCAGCAGTGACGGGGTAGAAAGGGGAAGGGGTGTATATTCTTGTCTCAGTTCCGCATAGTTCACGGCGAGATATATCGTTCAGTGCCGCTTTCAAAATGCCTAAAATAAAACCGAGTGTGTCAGTGCATTTAAACTAGTATCTGAATTTACTATTATAAGATCATTTTCTCCATTTTATAGTGCATTTTTCGAATTTTTAGGTCATTTATTACTGTCATTTTTGAAAATATTAAGTGCATTTTTTTAACTTTTTACGGCATCAACATCAGGGCCCTAATGATGATAATGGTTTGGAAGGTTGAAAAAGGCACACAGAAATTACATGTATAGAGCGTAGGTCTATTGAATCCAATTATCCTACGAATTGTGGCCAGCGTTCATCCCCCTCTGGACCGTTGTTTGAAAGCAGCACTACTATTTAGTAGAATGATTGCCATCCCTTATAGGTCAGCATGAGTTCTGTTTCTCCCTCATCACATATGGCCTCGGTAACAATCCCGCACACACTCACTACGGTGATGATTTTTATTCCACACAACTGCACTCCCATACAAGTTCCCCACGGTACGTCACAAAGAACAAAGGGGATACCCGGTCAAGTACACGACATAATACTGGACATGCAGTGCACGTGAAATCTGAGATAAGGTCACTCTGTCTCGGCGCGCCGCGCCGTCCACTCGACAGTGAGCGGAAATTACATTTGAAACCGTACAATGGAACACAGGAGGGATGCCCTTTTGTTTTAAAGCACATTGCTGTTGGTAATTGGAGTGATATTCTGAATAGAATACCATTCAGTAGTGACCGACTGGTCCGTTCCTTTATCTCTCCTGAAGTCCCCTATTCTGTCCCAGGTGTGTGTATGTATATGACCTTTTGTTAGTGCTATTTCAATACGTTATGTAAAACGAGTACATCCGCACAAGCGGGTCTTTGGTTCGTTTCTCAGAGCGGATCTCTAAAGCATATGCAGGATTATTATGCATTTGAAAGACCTTATGTGCCTGCTATACAGGCATGGATGAAACGAAAAATAGGTCGTGTAATGCACAAGTGCAAGCCCTGAAGTGTAAGTTAGAGACTTAAAATGTCTGATCCAAGTACTGTAGTACTCAAACGCGTGACTTCTGTCAGATTTACTTTCAAATATATTTGCTATTGGAAAACTATAACTAATGTTTACGAGCGGAAAGAAAGAAAGAAAGAAAGAAAGAAAGAAAGAAAATTTAAAAAAATCGTTGATTTCGCATTTATATCGCATTTTTGAAACACATTAAAATGTGGTTTACATGCTGTAACGATTTTTACTTCGTGCCAGGAGTGATAATGAATTTTATTTCTCGCCGGGCGCAATATTAAAAGTATGTTAAAAATATTATTTTGTGCCGGGAGAGATATTAAAAGTCTGTTATGAATTTTATTTCGCGCCGGGAGCGAAATTAAAATCTAACGAATATTATTTCGTGCCGGGAGCTAAATTAAATGTCTGTAATGAATTTTATATGTATAAAATAATTTAAATTATTCTGTGTCGTTTAGCAAACCCCCTAGGGATCAGGTAAATAAATTAATTCCCCAATACTTATAACATTCTGCATCATATTTTAATATTACAATTTAATTTACAGCAAAGTTAGCCAACTATTTTTGAATTAATCACTGATTATCTTCTTACTTCCGAATTAGGTCAACTGTGGATCACGTGTAACGTAATGCTTTCTGGCCAGTCTTCTTTTCTCTTCCGAGTACTTCTTCATTCGTTCACTCCTTAATTTTCTCTGCTTCTCACATATTACAGGTTTGGGCCTGTTCTTCAGTTGCTCTTCGTGAATTTTGTCATTATAGTAAGTGTGTTACTTATTTATTTATTTATTTATTTGTGTCAGAAGTACAAAGAAACGGACATAAACATGAAAAAACAAGAAAGAATCATCAGGGAGGCGGTTGAAATACGTAAACACCCAGATAATTTCAACTGCGACACTGTCTACAATCTCAGTAGTAATAATAATATCGTATGGCCTCGGGTGCCTGGTGTAAGCTTTGTTAATTGACACCCAGAGGGTAGCTTGCATGTCGAATTTCGTCGTTCCTTTGAACGCTATGAAAGTCAAGGAGGTTAGATATCTAAACTCCTTGACACTACAGCGCTTTCAAGTAGAGAATGGAGGAACTTTGTGTTGGCGGAAAATCCCGAGATTAATTTTGCCATTGAACACGGCCTACTGAATTCAAATGGGTTCTTTAACATGCCAACAACGTATGACATGAGTATCGTGATTTTTGTGCCGTGTCAGTGAGTCCTGGCTACCTATTATCAGAACCCTGAGAAAGTAATACACTGCTGCTTTCCGTTGTCCCTAACATGGGGCTATAAGGGCGTCCATCTTTGGGCACCTTTTATATGTTCTTTGTTGCTTTCTCTTAGGAATCATTTGTCGTATTTAAGATTATTCCTGACGAAGAAAGACAAGATTTCTTTCGAAACGCGTCGAATTTTAATATAATAAAACACGGCATAAGCCCAAAATTCATAATTATGAAAGAAAGAAACTATAAATGGACACAAGATCATGCAACTTCAAACAGTTCCGCCTAAATTTGAAGAAAGCCTAAAAATAATAAATAAAAAAATAATGTCAATGATTATAGTCAAAAAATCATAAATTCAAAAAAAAAGTTCTTTGGGTAAATACACACATAAGGAGACTATTGCATTGATAATTGATAGCCAGCCTTCTTAGCTCAGTGGTAGAGCACTGGTCTCGTAAATCAGGGGTCGTGAGTTCGAACTTCACAGAAGGCACTCTGTTTTTATATAAGTGCGTCCCTAATCTCACTTAAACGTATAAAAGGTGATTCAAAATTCCTATTACAAACTTGTGTAGGTTATATTTTGATTAGGAACCTATGTCCTCACATGTATCGTTTCGATACCAAATCAGTTAGATTCGATTGCACATCTCCCACTTTACTACAGACACGTATGCACTACCGGAGTTGTTCCACATGGCGACCCTGCTGTTCAGTTCACAACGTGTACCTGCGCAGCATGTTGTCATACACACGTCCCACGAGACCTGGTATGTGTTCAATTATATGCGCTGCCGCCAGAATGCGTGCAACAAGATCTTCTTACGACTCGACAGGACTCTCATAAATAAGGTTCTTCATGTGGCCCCACAGGAAAAAGTTGAGGGGAGTAAAATCCGGCGATCGCGGTGACCACGAAATTGGACTACCTCCACCTGTCAAAGCGGACTCACTGTCACTACCGTTTGTAAACGAACAGACGACACGATATCATTGGACTGCGGTCTCGTCCTGTAGACTAGTGCATCACAACTGCTGTCAAAGCGGACTCACTGTCACTACGGATTGTAAACACAAGACAATGTTATTTGCATTCCGTGAAGCGGGCGATGTGAAATGAAAGTGATCTTCAAACTGATTTGGTATCGAAACGATAAATGTCCGGAGGAGGGTTCCTAGTGAAACTATGAACTACGTAGTCCCCTCTATAACCCCCATAAGTTTGTAATAGGAATTATCAATCACGCTGTAGTAGGGCTGCATTGCACATTCAGACAGAGATATTTCATTTCTGTCTTCTTTTTACCTACACCGGATACAGGGGTGTCATTCCAAAATATCCTGTAACACGATTTAGCTTCATCGGCGTAAAATCTCAAACCTTACCACAGTATTTATATATTTTTTTCATTGAAGATTCTAAGCCGGATACGTTCTTTTTAAAGGTTGCGGTGAAACATTTGGCGTTGATCCGTATGGTACCCCCCTCCCCTCCCATTATAGCACTCAATTCTCCCCTCTGTCTGCCAAAGAATGACCACTCTTAGCCCTGCCGTGCCGTATGTCATAGAGCTCTGTAACAATAGGGAATAGATTTTTACTCCGACCAAGAGGGGGATAACCAGAAACAATCCCTGGCCCCCTGCGATGGTCAGTTGGATAGAATAGTCAAGGTCACAATCGTAAGATGAATGAGGTCAGAGGTCGAAGGTTACACTCGCTCCCGTTTCCTATGAAAGGAGACTTTTACCCGAAAAAGTTAGGCAGTAGGTTTTCATTGCAAAAGAAGAATATGCAAAGTGTGGCTATAAATTGTACGCAATTCTCTCTTTAACAGAAATTCAGCCACACCAAAAGAGCATTGTATCACAATGGAATCATGTAAATAAGGTATGATTTATACAGGCTATTCTTGTGCACTGAATGAAGTGACTTGTAATGGCCAGCGATGTTAACTTTCGGCTCTGCTAGATGAAGGTCAAGAGCTTCTTTTTAAAACCACAGAGGTGGGATGTTGAGCAAAAAGAAAAATCTTAGCCTAACATCTCTGGCAAAAAAAAGTTTTGTCCTGTATGATTGCATCAGAGTCGCCTTCGTAGCGTAGCGGTCAGCATGGTTAGCTGCCGCCCCGGAGGTCCTGGGTTCGATTCCCTGCTCTGCCACGAAATTTGAAAAGTGGTATGAGGACTGGAACGGAGTCCACTCAGCCTCGGGTGGCCCAAATGAGTAGAGGGGGTTCGATTCCCTCTCAGCCATCCTCGAAGTGGTTTTCCGTGGTTTCCCACTTCGTCTTCGGGCAAATGCCGGGATGGTACCTACTGTAAGGCCACGGCCGCCTCCTTCCCTCTTCCTCGCCTATCCATCCCAATCTTCCATCCCTTCCCCATCCCTCATGAGGCCCCTGTTCGCTTTGCAGGTGAGGCCGCCTGGGCGAAGTGCTGATCACACCTCCCCAGTTGTATCCATCCCGACCAGATGTTCCAAGCTCCAGGACACTGCCCATAGCGGCGGTAGTGGTGAGTTCCCTCGCTGAGTCCAGGGGATCCACCAACCTAGAGGGTAAAGTGACTAAATAAAAATAAAATAATAAATAATAATGTTAAATCCTGTGTAAGATATTAACAATTTTTTTTTGGTGGGCACGTAAACCCACCCCGTGTGTCTCGTCATACTGTGCACTGTGGTAAGGGCAAAAGTATAACAAAGTTAACAAAACCACCATAATTTGTTCTGGTTGCAAGAGGTAACTTACACATGCGGAAAACACAGTAAAGAACAGTCGTATGTTCCACGTGTGTTAATGATGGCGAAGAGTATGATCAGTTTTTTTTATTTTTTATTATGTCAATTTACCCTCTAGGTTGGTGGTTCCCACGGACTCGGCGAGGGAACTCACCACTACCGCCTCTATAGGCAGTGTCCTGGAGCTTGGAACATCTGGTCGGGATGGATACAACTGGGGAGGTGTGATCAGCACCTCGCCCAGGCTGCCTCACCTGCAAAGCAAACAGGGGCCTAATGCGGGATGGGAACGGATGGAAGATTGGGATGGATAGGCTAGGAAGAGGGAAGGAGGCGGCCGTGACCTTACAGTAGGTACCATCCCGGCATTTGCCCGAAGACGAAGTGGGAAACCACGGAAAACCACTTCGAGGATGGCTGAGAGGGAATCGAACCCCCTCTACTCATTTGGGCCACACGAGGCTGAGTAGACCCCGTTCCAGTCTTCGTACCACTTTTCAAATTTCGTGGCAGAGCCGGGAATCGAACCCAGGACCTCCTGGGCGGCAGCTAACCATGCTGACCGCTACGCTACGGAGGCGACATGAAGAGTATGATCAGTGAATAAATAATTTACTTTCTGAACTTCATTTTTCATGATTTTTTGATTTTGTTTGCAACTGTTGTTAATTATGTTATATTTTTGCCATTTAAGGTTCAAAATACAAGATATGCTGATTAAAGGGTAATGCAAATCACCCAAAATGAATTGATTATGGTGGTCACAAAATAACCGCCCCCCCCCCCTCCATTGGTAGTCCGTGGTTTGAAAATTAGCATCGTATTGCTAGGGTTATTTATTTATCGTATGGCTTTTAGTGCCGGGAGTGTCCGAGGACATGTTCGGCTCGCCTGAGTCTGTAGCTGCTTCCAACGGACACCCTTAGGGTGAGCTACAATTTCCGTTCAATTTCAAGTAGCCCCAACTTTCACTACCAGAAATCAATGATACCTAGTGGTGAACGTTGGAACTTGGATAGAGCGTTCCGACGAAATGTAACCTAACAATTTAGCTTCACACAAGTTTAGTCTGTGGAATGATCTTTTATTACATGCCTTAAATCTATGACATGGGCCCGCAGGCTTTACTTCCCCTACGAAGGAAGGCATACTGAAGGATTTTTAACGCTCTCAAAAAAATACGACGACTTCGGCCGGGTTTGAACCTGCTATCTTGTGCACAGCAGTTCAGCATGCTACCAACTACGCCATCGAAGCCGCTATTGCTAGGGTTAATTTGTCCATATAGGTATACCACCTTTACCAAACATTGTGATATGCCTTTCAGTTTTATGAATTTCATTTTTAGCCTACTTTTCACATTTTGCAAAAATGAGGAAAAAGTAGACTTATGAGATCGGGCAAATGTGTGTCTGTCTTTCCTTCTGTCTGTCTGTCTGTCCTTCTTTCTGTCTGTCTGGCTGTGTGTGTGTGTGTCCCTATCAACTCCTAAACGGCTGCAGCAATCGAAACAAAATTTGGTAGGAGTAAAGATCTATACCTGAATATCTCACGGCCATATTTGAAAATGATGTCAGTGCTACCAATCGCAATTGAAATTTGAGCTCCATGTTGGATATCTTGGAAGGTACGAAAGGGAGCTATTTCAAAATTGGCACACGTATAGATAATAATATTGCAGTTTAATTTCTAGGAGGCCATACATGACAGTGTTGCCAAATTGATTAAAAGCCAGCTGATAGGTCCAAATTTTAAATGCATATAACTTCTACACTATCGATTGGATTTCAACCAAATTTCGTATGTGCTATGTGTACATAAACAGATATGATTGAGCGTTTTCTTAAGATCAACCACGGCTGCCAACTGTTAATAAATGCTCTCAATTTCTTTTATCAAATTACCAATATATCAGAAAGTATGCAAGCCGACAGCTTTAAACTATGCACACGTATAGTACCTGACATTCTATATTAATTTGGAGTAACTTATATACGTCAGTGCTACCAACATGATTCTAAGCCTGCTGAGAGGTCCAACTTTAAATACATGTAACTTCTATACTATCATTTGGATTTCAACCAAATTTCGTGTGTGCTATGTGTACCATAACAGATATGACTATGCCGAGTCTTAAGTGTAACCAGGGCTGCCAACTGTTAATAAATACTGTCTCTATTTTTGTTTCCCTAATATCAATATATCAGAAAGTATGCAAGCCAATAGCTCTGAACTTTGCACACGTACAGTACCTGGCATTCTAGATTAATTTGGAGTTACTAATATAGGCCTATGCCAGTGCTGCCAACATAATTCTAAGCCTGCTGATAGTTCCAATTTTAAAATGCACGTACTTCTATACTAAATAATGGATTTCATTCAAAATTGGTACAATAATTGATCATATTATTTCAGATTATTTCTGACCAGTACATGTATGTCATTGTTGTCAACATGATTTTACGCGCGCTGTTAGATCCAATGTTTAACTGCATGTAACCGTCCATGCTATCGATTGGACTTCAACCAAATTTTGTATTCTGTACCTTAAGCTATGGAACTAAGAATATATTCAGCCACCAGGTCTGCCAACGGTAGTTCTCTTTTAGGCTACATTATGCCAGGTATACAGTATTTCGAACTAATTCGAAATTTCGATATTACCAACTTAATTTCGTCATTATTCTAGATAGATCCATATAGACTAATCAATGGCATGAATATTAAATTTTAAGAAAAGTAGGCTATCTAGTTTGTCACGGAACTTCATGTTTAATACTGTGTCTGAGAAAAATGCAATTTCTGACCAAATATTAATTTGTGGACACCACGCCAATAGGTTTATCTTATTAAGTGAACATTGTAGTGTACATAAGCCACCAATGCAACTGCTAATAAAAAGTTTCATTTTAGGGAACTATGACACCCCAAAACTTAGGGCTATAATTTTCACAGTTTACCAAAATCATTCATGGCTGCGTGTTACTAAAGTATTATGGAAATTTACAACACACAAGCTGTACCCAGCATGCGTTCCAATGCCAATCAAAGAGAGTGTTGGCGTTGTAATTTTCTCGTTGAAGTGCTTTTGGAAAAACAATATTTGTTTTTCTCTTTTTCCCTTAACTGGCTCTAAACAATTGTAAAATGGATTTACTCATTCAGAAACCTTCGCAGGAGTGTACACATTAACTCACCAAAGTTTCATCACAATCGGATGAATGGTACATGAACACATATGGGACTTTGTTGAAACGAATCGCGTGCCGTCACTCATTTGTTGGATCTACTCGTGCGCTAACTATTGTAATATGGATTTACTAAGTCAGAAACCTTTGCAGGGGGGTACACAACAACTCACCAAAGTATCATCGCAATCGTATGAATGGTTTATGAATGCATACGGGACTTTGTTGAAACGATTCGCACATCATAATTCATTTTTTGAATCTACTCGTGCGCTACCTATTGTAAAATGGATTTTCTAAGTCGGAAACCTTCCCTACAGTGTACACAACTCACCAAAGTTGCATCGCCGTCGGATGAATGGTAGCCTATATGAACGCATTAAGGACACACATACAAACTATCACATTCATTTTTAGCGTACTTTCGATTTTTGCAAAAATTGAATTAATTATTGAATTAAATAGGATCACAATAGATAGTGGAATAGGCCTACCGGGGAAACCACGTTACAAAAACGCCAAGTACACTACCTCACAGGTGGCGTGGAAACGTGTGCATATTATGAAGAATACAACTTTTTCAACTTTTTGAATCGTTATATCTCAAAAACGGTGACTTAAGAGAAAAAGTGACAAGACAATTCTTATGGATAATGGCATGATCTACAATTTTAGTCTGATCTATTTTTATGATAAAACTTACCGTTTGACTGAAAAACGCAAAAAAAAAACATATTTGCGAACTTTGACCTTGAATATTTTTTTGCCGTTGTCGGACCGATGGGGAGTTTTCATATTTCATTTATAATGGTGTTTAGACCATTAGTACAAATTTTCAGCTCTATGCGAACTTTTGTAACCTTTCCCCTATTTTTTGGGCTAACTTGGCCGGGCTACATCTTTGGATATCCTTCAGCCACGAAGATTTTCCCCTCTTTCTATAGTCCTTTTTCCGTGAAATATTCATTCATAATATTAGTTGTAGTATAAGCACATCCCATACAGCATTCATGTATGCGGGACACCCAAAACTAGATTGCACGGGGTAAACGGGCCACCTGGTATTACTCTCACGCCAAGCAATACTGATTATGAAACACCTAGCCTATTCATTTATTGAACACTAGCAGTAGTACCCGGCTTCGCCCGGTGGAATGATGATAATATTTCAGTCTCCTTAACACTCAACGTCATAAATTATATTTATTTATGTATTCATTTGTTACAATATCACACCCAGTGACAATGTGTATACTTAAGTCACTATGGGAAGGCTCTGTAAAATAATGATCATTCTCGTGATATTTGTCTTCAGTCCGAGTCGAGATATGTCGTTAGCGGTCCCAGAATTCGTGACATCTCAGTCGTAGAAGACTATATGTGGTGGTGATTAGAAATATAATGGACTTAAAATCTATGTCAATTGCCCCCAATGACGTTGAGGGCGTAACATCTAGGTAATTTGCCCTACTGATCAGGATGATATTGAAAATTACTACATAACTGACATGAAACTTAGAAAATAATAGAAAAAGATATTTTTAGGACTCACATTTCGGGAAAGACTTGATTATTTTTTTCCAAAGAGCTCCCACTTAGATCGCTATCTGGTTAAAAGTTTCGTCTTGTTAAGGTTTAAACTGTACGATAAATGTCTGAAGCAATTCCTCCAAGTGAAGCTTCCAGATTTCTCAGTCGATATATCGTTAACGTTCCTGAGCATCCAGTTGTCTTTTCTTCTGACGCAAAACATCTTCTACATAGTGATGATGAACATAGAAGCGACTACTGGCACATATAACTTATCAACGAATGGGAAAAATTGATACTTTAAAGGAATGAAAGGAATAAAATAGAAAAGAGATGTACGATATACCATAACACTCGCTGTGAATTTTCTACGTGACCGGCTTACATGTTTCGGTACAGGTTCTCAAGAAGAGGAACCAGATCATTGGCATAAATGAATACAGTAACAGTAGATTAAATAGTATCCTAGACAGATGACTCGCAAAGTAACACGGCCTAATATACTATGTAATGGTTGAACTTCAGAGAAATGTTTCATCTCACTTCGCAGTTGTTATTTAATAAATACTAACATGTTTGTAGCTAACATTAAAATTAATGGAGTGCGTTAGGATAAACGATATTCCTTGTTTTTCCCTCTGGTGTATAAATAAATAAATGTTTAGGTGTGCCCACTCTTGAGCAAGCTACGTATAACTGATCATGAGAGGGGATCATGCAGGGAATTGCATTAGCTTGAAATCATAAGGCATATCAGTAGGGATCAAAGGAATTCGGGGAATGAAGATATCTTCTCCTTTGGCATAGCCTGTCAATACGACTACTACTGAACGGGTATATCAAACTTACAAACTAATGGAAATACACATTTTAAAAATCGCAGGCGATGAAGACTGTGGTGTTACTTAGTAGTATAATGGACGTAACATCTAGGTCATTTGCCCGTTTGATGAGGATGGTAATGAAAACTACTGTTGAATTGACACGAGAAACTTGCAAACTACCGTGGTAGAAAGAAATATTTCAAAATTCACAGGCGATGAAGAGTTATTGTGTGTGGTGATTAGTGGTATAATGGGCGTAACATCTAGGTCATTTGTCCTTATGATAATAATAAGGTAATGAAAAATGACTACTAAACGAACATGATGTAATTTTAAATCTGATATAGGTAATTCAGATTTCTACCTTCGATGTCTTCCAATGTCTGAACGTTATTTTCTGACTTAGGCCTATACTGGATGCGTGTACTGAAAGAGCTTATCGAGTACTGCTCGGGTCCAAGCTGCACTAACCTGAGAATATCGCAGATGATGACGATATATTATGATGACAGACGTTCAGGTGGGGGTTCCCGGTCCTAATCACATTGACCGGTGAATCACTCATTCTTTCGTAACACTACAGGGGTTTGAGCAAAGACGCAATATGAACATCAGCATAGTCAGCAATACCAGGTAACACGGCTGGGTCTGGACATTTCTATCATGTCACCTCGCGATGAATCAGCAAGCTATTCTCACACCTGCCACCCCCCCCCCCCTCCCCCCCACCCACCAATGTCTCACAACTTGTGGGACGTGGGTTTGCGACCACGGGACCCTAGCTGAGTCCGGCATTGCTTCTACTTACTGGTGCCGGGCTCCTTTCAGTTCTCTTTCCTGTCAGCCTCCCTTGGTCAAACTCTTGTTCTCTTCCGACCCCGTTGGTATCAGGGTATCCGAGGCCTAGCAACTCTTTCACTTTCCCGCCTTAATTAGCCCTTTTCTAATCATTCCTGATAGCCTCATTCTTCGAGGTGTCAGCCTTCTTTTTCTTTTCTTAATATCTCATGTCTTCTGCTCAAGACCCTCAAGGAGGCAGGGTGTGTGTAGCCCCACCACTTCGGGTGCACCCTGGATAGTGCTACATCCTCAAGGGCTCATGGCTGGTGAGTTCGGGAGCTGGCAACCCTGAGGGTTTCCTGAGCGGGTCCGGTTTTACCCCTTTTTTCCATTGCATTTGGGACGGACCCTGTCCTCTTTCCGGGAATGGAGTGGTCTGTCCGCAATTTCAAGCAGACAGTGTTACTCGCAGGGTACCAAAGGGTAAGTATACACATTTTGGTTCTGATCGGTAAAATGGTGTAGATTTGTGCCAAAGGGCCTAAATGCAGGAAAAGGGGTGATCTGTCCGCAATTTCAAGTGGACAGGGTTACCCGCAGGGTTCGAAAGGGTAAGTATAAAAATTTTGGTCCGGATCGGTGAAACGATATAGATTTTTGGCAAAAGGCCTAAATGCAGGAAAAGGGGTGGTCTGTACGAAATTTTAGGTGGACAGTGATATTCACAGGGTTACAAAGGGTAAGTATACACATTTTGGTTCAGATCGGTGAAACGGTGTAGATTTGAGCCAAGGGGCCTAAATGCAGGGAATGGAGTGGTCTGTCCGCAATTTCAAGCAAACAGAGTTACTCGCAGGGTACCAAAGGGTAAGTATACAGATTTTGGTTCTGATCGGTGAAACGGTGTAGATTTGTGCCAAAGGGCCTAAATGCAGAGAATGGAGTGGTCTGTTCGAAATTTCAAGCAGACAGTGTTACTCGCAGGGTTCCAGATGGTAAATAACAACTTTTGGTTGAGATCTGTGAAACGGTGTAGATTTGGGCCAAATGGCCTAAATGCAGGGAATGGAGTGGTCTGTCCGCAATTTCAAGCAGACAGTGTTACTCGCAGGATACCAAAGGGTAAGTATACAAATTTTGGTTCTGATCGGTGAAACGGTGTAGATTTGGGCCAAAGGGCCTAAATCCAGAGAATGGGGTGGTCTGTCAGAAATTTCAAGTGGACAGGGTTACCCGCAGGGTTGCAAAGGGTAGGTATACAAATTTTGGTTCGGATCGGTGAAACGGTGTAGAAGTTTGCCAAAGGGCCTAAATGCAGGAAATGGGGTGGTCTGTCCAAATTTTTAAGTGGACAGTGTTATTCACAGGGTTACATAGGGTAAGTATACAAATTTTGGTTGAGATCGGTGAAACGGTGTAAATTTGGGACAAAGAGCCTAAATGCAGGGAATGGGGTGGTCTGTCGGAAATTTCAAGTGGACAGGGTTACCCGCAGGGTTCCGAAGGGTATGTATACAAATTTTGGTTCAGATCGGTGAAACGGTGTGGATTTGTATACATAACAGACAGACAGACAGACAGACAGACAGACAGACAGACAAACATTGAGCTTTATATATATAGAAGATAGATGATTCGGTCTACAGTGAGAACATCTTTAGCAAACTTAGATATTTTAAGTTAAATATAAATAATTAATTTAAACCTAAAATTTTAATTAAAATATGGTAAAATAAATAAATAAAAGTAAACAATTAAATAAATAAATAAATAAATAACAATTTTAGGTTGAAATTTATTATTATTTATTATTTAATCGAATAGCACTATTACAGAGCACGTAAAATCCATACTTCAAATCTTGCCACATGTCTTTTTTCTCCCTGCCCACATTCGCTTCATCCTTTCTGATCTCTACTTCCGGAGCTGTTCAAAGTACGTGGCTGCTTTCGTTGTCTTTGATGTTCCCCCCCTGAAGATAATTTTTTGAATCTCGTCCCGAAATAAATTCCTATTATATGTATCTGTAATGTCAATGTCGGCTTCCTTAAGATCCTTTAATGTCTGTATAAACCAAGCTGGTATTTTATTTAAAATATTTTATATTTGCTGAAGATGGTCTCACCGAAGACCGAAACATGCACATCAATTGAATAGACGTTCAACAATTTAATAGGTGGTATATTGTCTTTCACGGCCAAGGAATTACAACTCAGCAATTTTTCTAGGTTCATGCCGTGCCTTGTGTGGAGTTTCACCTAGGAACACCAAGATGGGTTCATCAGTGGGCTCTTGGTGTCCGTGCCCGGACCCCCACAGGAGTAGCAAACTGCGCGCTATCTCCCTTCTGATAAAGTCCACCTGCGCTTCTTTACTGCGATAGCTAAATGCTCAAGCAGCCTTTCACATCCCTTTAAACGCTTCCAATATGATGGTATAATGACTTTCAAGGTCAAGGAATTAAACTCAGCAATTTTTCTAGGTTCATGCCGTGTCTTGTGTGGGGTTTCGCAATGATAAATATTAGTGTTTTTGATGTCTCCTACTGAATTTATTAGTTTATTATTACTAGGCCTGTACCAAGACCGTGGCCCACATTTTAACCGAGTGTGTGGATCTTGCTGACTTACGAAGATACCTTGGTTTGCAGATGACACTCAAACTTATGTTAGCCGATGACGTGGTGGCTGCTGATCTCGTCATCCGCTTTATAAGTGAGAGTGGGTTAGGGCCAGCAATCTAAATTTTCCAGTGTACATTGACTGAAAGACTCGTTCTTTTTTGAATTCTGAATTTTTTGTTTTTCTGTATTTTTTGTTTATTTTTATAATTATTACTTTTATTTATTTTTTTGTTTGATTAATTTTCGGTTCTTTTCTAATTTAGGTGTCCACCTCTAAATTTTAAATTCCATTCCAAATTTGTATAATTTATTCTGTGTTAAGAGGGGCAGATGACCTCATAGTTTCGACCCTTAAAACAACAATAACTAACTAACTAACCTGTACCAAGAAATATAACGTATATTTTGATAACTGAAAAATTACAAAGAACATTACTTTCCCTTCTTCATATTCAACTTTTGAATGGGGCCTTAGTTTTTCTTAACGTTAATACAGGACATTTCTTATTTAATGATCTTTAATTTAAGACCTTGTTGAGGTTCATAGGTGAATTATAAATGTCTTATTAAAGAAACGCGCACAAGTTGTGCATTAGGCATCAAATACATTTACACTACATTACTCACTTTTTTTAAATTTATTTATTTAATATAGTTACAACCCGTGTTTCACCTACAGGTATATCACGGAATATTTACAGTTTTAAATGCAAAATTAACATGAATAATATTATTGAAGTGAGTGGAAGATATTTTTTTTATAAATTCTGTTATTTCGACAGTATTCCAGTGGTGTTTCATAATGGTATGCAGTAGTAATGATCGTAGTACAGCTGGTCGTTCTCCCGAGAACGTGGTGCATTCAGTCAACAGGTGACGAGCCGTCTGTTGAGATTTTTCCCGGCAGCTGCAAATTGGTGAATCAATAATTTTCATTTTATGAAGATGGGATTTGAAGCGACCATGATTTGTGATAAACTGGGTGGTTATGTAGTTGGGTCAGAGAGATGATGAAAGTCTGTGTGGTACATTAGGAAGGAATAATTTTGTATGTAAGGAGTCTGCTGAATTGGTATAGAGTTCCATATATCTGTATAATGCTCAGTTAGTACCTTCTTTTGCCTGGTTTAGGGGTGGTGATCAATAATCGATTGCAGTTCTATGGCTGGCAGCAATCCTGGCGAGATAGTCAGCTCTCTCATTCCCCCCAGAGTCCTGTGTGTCCTTTAATCCATTGAAAAGTAATCTTGTTCAACTTGTTGAGGGCAATAATTTTGTCTCTTATTTCAGTGGCGAGAGGATGGGTATTTTTTCTCTTGGCTATAGGCAAGATTGCAGCTCTCACTTTGTATCAGTGTTATGGTTCTAAGCAGGTCTCGATTATTGACTTGGATAGTTTTTTGCATCTTGTAATGTGGTATCGATCACATGGGCGTTCACAAAGATCACATACACATGTTTCGTTCGGCTCGTGATGGTTCTTCTCTTTGCTCACTCTGTGGTGTTATCCGTGCATTGCCAAAGATTTCACGAAATGGCGCAGGTCTTGGTTGGTTTCCATCCGTGATCTATTTACCATGGCCTCCGTTGCATAGAAGTCGGGCCATATCTCTTTTGACATTTGTTTTCTTATTTCCATGGCCCTGAGATGTTTCATCAGAAAGGTTTCTCTTGCTAGGACATAGACGAGTCGTGAGCGGGTGTATTTGGATATTGCTAGGGTGGACTTCAGGAACCTGTGAAACGAACAAAATTCTTAGTGACTGAAAAGTTTAAAGATTTAATAATTTGATAAATTCGCACACTTGTGCATGAGAAATACAGAATGTACAGGACATTACTCAGATTCTGTACTATACATTGTCACTGACTGGGTATTTTTGGCTTTCAGAATAAGACATGATATTTGGGGCATTGCATTTTACAGAGTTTACAAACACACTTATCCGCTGGAATGTGATAATTTGTATTGACACGCCCTTAAGGATGGAACCCATGCACTGCATGTATTCTCACATCATGTCTCAGTGTCTGGCAGGGCTTAGTCCAACTCCTGTCAATCATGGCGCTGGTGCAATAATATTCTTCATCGATGTCCTCCGCTTTCTCAAATCGCTCCCGTTTAAGGTCCTTATATGCGTCCGTTGATGGTAGAGTAAACTTTGTGGGGTTTCTTATCTAGATTTGGCAACGTCACACAAATAAACATTGCACTGCCCTCAGACGAAACATAGGAACAAAGGGGGAGAAAGGGAAAAAACAGTTTGGTCCAGTTAACACCCCGGTTCAGTCGACCACAACTGGTGCTAGAGTGAACACGAAACTGCTCGAAGTCCCAGCCAGGAAGACAACCGGATAAGTATCAGCTTGTATTATTACAGTATAACCATAGTTGATTTTTTACAACCATATAATCACCCCAAACAGACAAACTCCGGATTTCTATCACCATTTTAGCATTTCACCTAACATTAGATATACTACATTTAGCATACACCGACAGTTACATTACCAATACTGCAACTAAATAATTGTACATATTGTAAATATTTTTCACCTGTATTCTCAAACATAGATGTTATAGCCTAAGTGTAATGGATCTGATGATGATCGCTTGACGATCGAAACTGGTCATCCTAGTGTATTGATTAATCTCATGTAATTTATTTCAGGATTAGGGCATAACCCAGCTCTCTTTGGGTACATTCGTGTTGACCGACTGAAAAGCACCAAACTTTTGTTTTTGGTAGAGTAACTTCAGTCGTAGTTTAAAGTTTTGCATTACGATCAGACACGTGCGCTCTGATCCATTTAAATAAATTTTATGATCATATTTATGCATGAAGTATGTAAAAACCATACATTTTCTTTAAGGAGAGGGATGAAGCTTCTGTCTGGAAACCAACAAAACAAACAGGGGAATATTGCATCCAAATAACACAATCATAAACGTATGTGAATACTTCAAGACACAAAAAATCATGTTACCCAGTAGACTATGTATCCCATTGAGGAGGGTTCTTTACTGGCGAGCAAGTCATTCCTTCTACTGATTTAAAAAGCCAACAATGCAATTTTATCATTTTAAATGATCTTGTCGACTTCGTCGTTACGCTGAGGACTGGCGTTACGTTACGGTGACGGGACGAACTGTACCCAGACGCATTGAGGTGTGTGACGTCATAGTACCGCTTGGTGCATGTGTTCCCTGACAATCTCTACTTCGTTAGTATAAGACAAAAAAAAACGATTCTTGGATGTCACGGGTAATCTCGAGAACCACTGGATGGATTTTGATGCGGTTTTCAACATTCTATGAAGGATATCTCGAGGAAAGATTCTGTAGAAAATAATTTATGTATGATCAAAGGAAGCCAAGCAGTAACGATTTCAGTGAAAAAGTCGAAAACAAACTTGGCGTCCGTGCGCTTCTTAAGCATACGCTGGGCAAACCGTTAAAAATATCAATATACTATGAGCGTAAGAATTGGTCAGCATGAAAAGTTCTACAAAAAAGTTCGGAAGAGCATATCTCTATTTTCAATACATCGCCCACTATAAGTGTTTTTAGACTGGATGGAAGGGGCACGTCCCCGCGCGCTCTGGTGAGCGTGCGGCATCCCACGCGCTTGACCTTGCTTTGCCCCTGGTTTGCAGCCGTTCGCGAGCAATTTGAAACACGATAAGCAAGATAAGTATTATGCAGATAATTTTCTAACATGTCAAGTGCGAGAAGCCTCCAGCCTTTCTAGCATTTTTTAGCATTAGTAGCATTTAAAATGGTACAAAGCCTTTCAGACTGACTGTCACTTTTTTCATCGTATTTTTCAAACATTCAATTATGGCCTGCCCAGTCGATGTTTCATTCCATCAGTTGAGTTCCATCGAGAGCAGTTATCGCGTGGTAAACCAGTTGTGAAAACTTCTCGACAGGAGTATGATAAAGCTGTAAGATACTGTATTTGCCATGTTCAGCAAATCTACAAGCTATCTTACAACAAGCAAATCCTTTTCCATTACTTAGCTAACAATATGCTTTGTAATCGCGATGTTCAAAGATGCAATGTGACGTCATTTCCTGCAGCCAGCAAGCGAGGGAATATGACAAATGAAGAACATGACAGCTCCTGGATGATCATCAATATCTGGTCACAGTCCATTGTCCTGGTCAAACCCGACAGTTGCGCCCAGTCGGCCTTTTGACGTAGCCAGACAAATGAATTTCGCTCTTTATTCTATATAATATTAGATCACATCTTTATCGTCACACAAAGCCCCTGGCCTGGAAAGATTAGTATAAGGGCTAGGAACCGAACAAATATTAAACAGTCTCCCAGCGTGATCCACATTGTATTTGTCAAAGCAGTTTTATTTATTTGTTTATTTTTTACTTATTTATTTGTTTATTTATTCATGTGTTTATTTATTTATTTCTTTATATATTTATATAATTAGCCTACTTTCGATTTTTGCAAAAAATGAAAGTAGACTAATGAGATCACTACAGGGCGAAAAAAAAGTGTGTCTGTCTGTGTGTGTGTATGTGTGTGTGTGTGAGTCTGTCTTTGTGTGTGTGTGTGTGTGAGTGTGTGTACTCTGAATGTCTGCCCCCCCCCTATCAATTCGAACACGGTGAGCGCAAATTGAACGAAATTTGGTACAAAGGTAGCACTAGCAAAGGACACATCAGTGTCATGTTTTATATCGCCGCCATCTTGACGGAAACGTAATGGCGGCCACACAAATGTTCAAAGCTTAAATCAAATTACGACTAACCTAATCATCCGATCTCTACCAAATTTTGCAACAACATACCTTTATGGAGGAAGCATCCTTTGACAAATCTAATAGGTCATTAGCCTAATAGTTTGCGGATGGCGGCCATCTTTGTGTCAAAATCGATTACCCCTATTAATTCGAACACGGTGAAACCGAATGGAATGAAATTTGGTACAGAGGTAGCACTAGCAAAGGGAACCTCAGTGTCATGTTTTATATCACCGCCATCTTGACGGAAACGTAATGGCGGCCACACAAATGTTCAAAGCTTAAATCAAATTACGACTAACATAATCATCGGATCTCTACCAAATTTTGCAACAACATACCTTTATGGAGGAAGCATCCTTTGACAAATCTAATAGGTCATTAGCCTAATAGTTTGCGGATGGCGGCCATCTTTGTGTCAAAATCGATTACCCCTATTAATTCGAACACGGTGAAACCGAATGGAATGAAATTTGGTACAGAGGTAGCACTAGCAAAGGGCACCTCAGTGTCATGTTTTATATCGCCGCCATCTTGACGGAAACGTAATGGCGGCCACACAAATATTCAAAGCTTAAATCAAATTACGATTAACCTAATCATCCGATCTCTACCAAATTTTGCATCAACATACCATTATGGAGGGAGCATCTTTTGACCTAACTAATAGGTCATTAGCCTAATATTTTGCGGATGGCGGCCATCTTTGTGTAAAAATCGATTCCCCCTATTAATTCGAACACGGTGAAACCGAATGGAACGAAATTTGGTACAGAGGTAGCACTAGAAAAGGCCACCTCAGTGTCATATTTTATATCACCGCCATCTTGACGGAAACGTAATCGCGGCCACCCAAATGTTAAAGGCTAAAATGTACTTACGACCAACCTAATAATCTAGTCTCTACCAAATTTTGCAAAAACAAATCTTTATGTGGGAAGCATATTCTGACCAAACTGCTAGATCATCAGCCCAATAGTTTGCAGATGGTGGCCAAGTATGTGTGCAAATCGATTCCCCCTATCAATTCAAACATGGTGAAACTGAATGGAACGAAAGTTGGTACAGAGGTAGCACTAGCTAAGGGCAACTCAGTGTCATGTCTTATAACGCCGCCATCTTGATAGAAACGTAATGGCGGCCACACAAATGTTCAAAGCTTAAATCAAATTACGACTAACATAATCATCCGATCTCTACCAAATTTTGCAACAACATACCTTTATGGAGGGAGCATCCTTTGACCAATCTAATAGGTCATTAGCCTAATAGTTTGCGGATGGCAGCCATCTTTGTTTCAAAATCGATTCCGCCTATTAACTCGAACACGGTGAAACCGAATGGAAAGAAATTTGGTACAGAGGTAGCACTAGCAAAGGGCACCTCCGTGTCATGTTTTATATCGCCGCTATCTTGACGAAACGTAAGGGTGGCCACACAAATGTTCAAAGCTTAAATCAAATTATGACTAACATAATCATCCGATCTCTACCAAATTTTGCAACAACATACCTTTATAGAGGGAGCATCCTTCGAACAAACTAATAGGTCATTAGCCTAATAGTTTGCGGATGGTGGCCATCTTTGTGTCAAAATCGATTCCCCCTATTAATTCGAACACGGTGAAACCGAATGGAACGAAATTTGGTACAGAGGTAGTACTAGCAAAGGGCACCTCAATGTCATGTTTTATATCACCGCCATCTTGACGGAAACGGAATCGCGGCCACCCAAATGTTAAAAGCTAAAATGTAATTACGACCAACCTAATAATCTAGTCTCTACCAAATTTTGCAACAACATATCCTTATGGGGGAGGCATATTCTGACCAAACTGCAAGATCATCAGCTCAATAGTTTGCAGATGGTGGCCAAGTATGTGTGCAAATCGATTCCCCCTATCAATTCAAACACGGTGAAACCGAATTGAATGAATTTTTTTACAGAGGTAGCACTAGCAAAGGGCACCTCGTATTCATGTTTAATATCCCTATAGTACGTTGTATTTCAACAAGCTACTACAACATCATTCAATTATACTCCTTGAAAAGGACAAAGAGTTATAACAATACCCATGCATTTAGGAGAAAGTAGGCTATATGTTCTTTACTGAACATCTTGTTAATAATAATTTTTACCTGGAAACAACAATCAGGAAAATAAGTTTACGTTTCTATGGATATATCGTTAGAATTTTATTTTATTTCTTATGCCTCCTCGACGAACAAGAATAAATAAACACATTTTTAATTAATCTGAAGAGCCAAGGGGGTTACACCAAGCAGATGAAGGAAGAACACCGGAGGCTAGAAATTACAGATGACGACTGTCGAGACAGAACACAATTCAGGGAAATACTTTCCAACATAAAGGTTCTTGTGGGAGAAAAGAAATAACGCATGGGAGGAAGATGGACAGCAGAGAGAAAGGCGCAACACTCTGAAAGAATTAAGGAAATGTCGAGGAAAAAAAGGAAGAAATAACTATGAGAAGGAAATGAAATGATATTTGCGTGATCCTTAGTTTTGGCTGGTTCGCATAATGTAATGTAATGTAATAATTTCTACTGCGAAATTGGGTACTTCTTGGTACAAGGAAACTATGGAAGACTTACAACAATTGCATATCACCATAGAAGACATTCACGACAGCAGAATTCGTAGAGAAAAAAATCAGAAACCAGAAATTTGAATTTAGATCACAACCCAAAAGAAATAGGCGTAAATGGACAGATGAAGAGAAGAAGGCACACAGTGAACAGATGAAAGGTTTTTGAGGAGATAAAAAGAAGAAAAGAGCCACCATCAAACGCTAGACGCTCCTCCTTTTCAATTTCGGTGATCCCCTTCCTGGCAATTGTCCCCGTTGTATAGACTAGAGGCATTAGTTTATTAATTTATATTTTTTTTATTTTTTCATTTTTAATTCACTTATTTGATCATTAGTTTATTTATTTATTAGTTTATTTATTTATCTTGTTAGATTCTCCGTGGCTTAGGCGGCAGCACGCCGGCCTCTCACCGCTGGGTCAGTGGTTCAAATCCCGGTCACTCCATGTTAGATTTGTACTGGACAAAGCGGAGGCAGACAGGTTTTTCTTCGTGTACTCTGGTTTTCCCTGTCACAATTTCATTCCAGCAACACTCTCCACTATCATTTCATTTCATCTGTCAATCATTTCATCATTGTCCCAGGGAAGTGCGACAGGCTTCGGCAGCCGGTACAGTTCATATCCTCGCCGCTAGATGGGGGGCTTCATTCATTCCATTCCTGATCAGGTCGGTCGACTGGGAGTAGGCTGTGGATTTTCATTTTCATTTATCTAGTTATTTATTTGTTTATTTGTTTATTTTTATTCGCTTATTCATTCATTTATTTATTCATTCTTTCATTCATTCATTCATGCAGTGGTTGATTTAATTTATTTATTTATTCAGTTATTCATTTATTTATTTATTTATTTATTTATTTATTCTTTCAGTAATTTTCTTAGTGATAACATTCATTGATTATTTAATTTATTTATTTATTCAATGTTCATACAGTCCTTAATTAATTTTCGTTTAGATAGTAATGTAGTCTATTAATTAATATAGACTATTAATTAATCTATTTTTATTTGTTTGTTTATTTATTTATTTACTCATTCATTCATTAATATGTGCTACAAAACGCCAAACTTGAAAATAAAAATGCCATATTTTTAGCCTACTTTTCACATTTTGCAAAAATGAGGAAAAAGTAGACTTATGAGATCGATCCGGGAAAATGTGTGTGTGTGTGTCTGTCTGTCTGTCCATCTGTCTGTCTGTCTGTCCTTCTGTCTGTCTGGCTGTGTGTGTGTGTCCCCATATCAACTCATAAACGGCTGCAGCAATCGGAACCAAATTTAGTATGAGTAAAGATGTATACCGGAATATCTCATGCCCATATTTGAAAATGATGTCAGTGCTGCCAACTGCTGAAAAACGCACTAGAAATTTGAGCTCCATGTTGGATATCCTGGAAGGTATATATGGGAGCTATTCCAAAATCGGCACACATGTAGAAAATACTATTTCAGTTTAATTTCTAGGAGGCCATACATGACAGTGTGGCCAAAATAATTTTAAGCCTTCTGATAGGTCCAATTTTTAAATGCATACAACTTCTACACTATCAATTGGATTTCAACCAAATTTTGTATGTAATATGAGTACATAAAAACATATGACTGAGCGTATTCTTAAGATCCACCAGGGCTGCCAACTGTTAATAATTTAATATTTTTTTAAATCCAAATACTAATGTATCAGAAAGTATGCAAGCCGACAGCTTTAAACTATGCTCACGTATAGTACTTGACATTTTAGATTAATTTGGAGGAATTCATATAAGTCAGTGCTGCCAACATGATTCT
The DNA here is from genome assembly GCA_946902985.2 of Meconema thalassinum. Taxonomy (NCBI): domain Eukaryota; kingdom Metazoa; phylum Arthropoda; class Insecta; order Orthoptera; family Tettigoniidae; genus Meconema; species Meconema thalassinum. The sequence continues at coordinate 139,161,203 of OX336400.1, forward strand.
ATGCCTGATGATATGTCCAATTTTAAAATACATGTAACTTCTTTACTAACAAATGAATTTCATCCAAATTTGGCACAACAAGATATCATATTTCAGATTATTTCTGACCAGCACACGCATGACATTGTTGCCAACATACTTTTACGCGTGCTAATAAATCCAATGTCTAACTGCATGTAACGTCCATTGACTTCTGTACCTTAAGAGATGGAACTAAGAATATATTCAGTCACCAGGGCTGCCAACTGTAGTGCTCTATTAGGCTACATTATACCAGGTATTTTTTTTAACTAATTAAACATTTCGATATTACCAACTTAATTTCGTCATTATTCTAGATAGGTTCATATACTGTAGATTAATCATTGGCATGAATCTTAATTTTAAGAAAAGTAGGCTCTTTAGTTGGTTACGGAACTTTTTGTTTATTTTAAAATGCAAAATATCACAAACTCTCCCGACTCATGAGTGAAATAGACTTTGTCATTAGATGTCTGGCAGATGGAAAGGCACTATTTCTGCCCCTACTGATCATTAGCAACAAAAAACTTGCCAACATATGCTTAGTCTATACAGAAATTAATAAAATCCTGATAAAACCACTAATTCTTGGTTGGTGTTCTTTATTGTTAAAAGAAAGACTGTAAGCGTTTTGATCAGTTAAGTAGGAAGGTGTGATATGAGTTCAATAATCAAATCAAAATGGAGCACTGAATTGATTGATTTAAATACAATTCTTCCAGATTATTGGTTCAAATCAAGGGAGTAAGGTAACTCATGAGTGAAATAGACTTTGTCATTAGATGTATGGCAGATGGAAAGGCACTATTTCTGCTCAATATTTTGACATCAATGGGCAGCACCCGCGTGGACGTCACAAGCAACACTGGAATGACGTGAGCACTGTCGATTTAGGACCAACCATTGCCCAAGATCGCGCGAAGTGGTGAGCTAAGATCAGGAAAGCCGACACTGCCCCGGCTGTAAAACGCTAGGAAGCCGAAGAAGAAAAAGTTTTTTCATTTGAGGGCTTTGGACCACTGCACCATCATACCCCCCAAGAAGAAGAAGAAGGAGAAGAAGTGAGTAATCGTTGTTTTTTTGTTCCTGTAGCCCCGTGTACTTCGGTGTGCGTATTTTATCTGTCTGATAATCTGCGTTAATGTCATGGCTGTACAAGTGAGCTTAACTAGAATTGGGAGAGGGTTTGGGTAAGACACGGCCGTGGCCCTAATTCAGTTAACTATCGTGGCATTTGTCTGGAGTTGAAATAGGAAAACACACAAAAACAAGATGTTCAGCAAAGAACATATAGCCTACTTTCTCCTAAATGTATGGGTATATTTATAACTCTTTGTCCTCATCCCTAAAACAATCACCTCTACCACTATGTATTGTTTGTTTTCTTTTATATTAATAATTAGCCAGTAAGTGTCAAAATCATTATTATACATATGTATATTAAGGCTTTCACGGCCCGGATTATATAAATAATTCATGTTTTTGGGCTAATATTATGTACTTTATGATGATTGAATAACAAAACTACTAACTTATTGTAATGCATTCACGTCCGTTAATCTCTATATTAAGCCAGCCTGCAAACTTAAGAATCTTTCGTTTTGGGTATCTTCCCCTTTAAAAATCTGGGCCGTTAAAGAACCTTCCACTAATTGCACCTGTGTGAAGCTAAATTGGATAGGTTAAGAATGTAAACAACGCTCTTTGGTTTCTATGTTCGTTGCCAAGAGCCGACTGCGGTGGTGTGTAGTAGCTAAGTTCTGAACTTGGCCTAGTAATCGTTGACGGTGGCGCTTGGTGGCAAAAGTAGGAACTATTCTAAGTTTCAGTACTTAAATTAAAAAAACAGATAATACACACTAATACAGTCATCCCAATTAACACCGGTTATCAGACAGATTCTACACACACCCAAAGTACACGGGGCTACATGACCGCGTTGTCGCAGCCCCTAAACTTAAGAACCAACCAACCAACCCAGTAGTAGGTAATCTGTGCAACCAACCAACCAACCAACCAACCAAAAATCCGCGCCGATCGCAGTAGGTTGGAGCTGCCACCTAGCAGTGAATTAATAATTATCTTGTACGCCTATGGGTGTTGAATGAGCAGGCAGTTTAAAGTAGCCAAGAGGGAGACGATCCAGCTGGCAGTGTTTAAAGGTAAGCGGAGTACGATCGTGGCTAATAGTTGAACTACCAGTATTACAAAATTGCCATACTTCAGGAGGCCAGGTATTTACATAGCGGTATGTTTGGAACAATATTACCCACATAACCCACAAGAGGACAGCACCGTACAGAGGCATTAAGAAGGCTGTGGTTGATAACAACGAGTAGCCTATCTGATCTAGTTCTTCTATTCTCCTTTTCCTAATGTCTTCTGTTTAAGTGCGATGCTGGGGCTGTGATTTTATTAATAAACGAGTGTATACATTAGCCTCTCCTTTGAGATAAATGACATTTTATTCAGTATCTGTGGAAAGAGCTCGTGCAGATCATTTGTAAAAGAATTCAAGAAAAAAAAAGTTAACTGTAACAATATTCGATCCCCAGTCAACTGCGTGACAGACTAACACGCTAGCCCAGAGCTAACCATACACTTATCGTCATGGTGTTCTTAACTGACATATTAGATACAACCTGTTGGCAAATAATGACTTGAAATAAACGATTTCTTCACTGCAGTACATCTTCATTATAGATCATTTCATACAAAGTTTATATCATTGTATCAGTAGGGTATATCACATACAGCATACTAAAACTACTGAAATATAAGACAGGCACATGAGGACAGCTGCCATCTTGTCGTATGGCAGAGACGGCTCAGCTCTTTTAAGCCACTCATACAGTATAATATTATAATATTAAAATATAATAAATAACGGATAACGGCCTTCAGGATAGCTTAAACCACCCTAGGCTCGATAATCGGAATTGGTGGGTCTTAAGCCATTGATTATAATGGTTGCATAATTCACACGGCCGCCATCCTGAAATGGCACAGCCGATGACCTTGAGGTTTGGGTGAAAGACGCGTCCTATATAAAGGTATGTTGTCACCAAATTTGGTAGCGATCGGATGATTAGTTTAGCCGTAATTTGATTTCACATTTTGAACGTTTGAGTGGCCGGCATTCAGTTTTGGTAAAGATGGCGGCGATATAAAGTATGACACTGAGGTGCCCTTTGCTAGTGCTACCTCTGTACCAAATTTCGTTCAATTCGGTTTCACCGTGTTCGAATTGATAGGTGGGGACAGACATTCAGAGTACACACACTCACACACACACACACAGACTCACACACACACATACACACACACAGACAGACACACAATTTTTCGCCCTGTGTTGATCTCATAAGTCTACATTCATTTTTTGCAAATATCGAAAGTAGGCTAAAATACACTTCTAGAATGGCTGAGGTAGGAATCGAACCCACTTCTTCTCAAATCTGCTATACGAGGGTGAGGGAACCACATTCCTGCCCTTTATAGGTTAGAGATCTCTATATTAACCACCAAATATAAGCACAATTTACTGTATATTGTCAAAGATGCTGATGGTTGAATCCTTCAGCCGTATAACTATGAATTATTATTATTATTATTATTAATAGTCGCCTCCGTAGCGTAGCGGTCAGCATGGTTAGCTGCCGCCCCGGAGGTCCTGGGTTCGATTCCCGGCTCTGCCACGAAATTTGTAAAGTGGTCTGAGGACTGGAACGGGGTCTACTCAGCCTCGGGTGTTCCAAATGAGTAGAGGGGGTTCGATTCCCACCTCAGCCATCCTCGAAGTGGTTTTCCGTGGTTTCCCACTTCGTCTTCGGGCAAATGCCGGGATGGTACTGTCCCCGATAATCCGGATAGTAGGCTGTCAGATATCCGCCCCCTCAATCGGATTGCCAATAATCAATCGCACCGGCACAGCTACATCAATGAAAATGGCACTGACAGATACTACCGAGATTAGAACACAGTAGTTAACATGAAATTATTGTGGAACACACCAAAATATACGGGGGTTCATACTTACCTTTTACTTACCTATTCAATTTAATCTCGGGTCTGGGTTTTCAACTGGATCACTTAATAGTATGCCCTCACAATAACCTCCACCACGATATTTAAAATGAACCAAGTCGAAACAAGAGAATTTAAACTGCACAACAATTTATTTCACATAAAGAAAAAAAATAATTTAACAAAATTTAACAACAAAATATACGTGGCAATCAGAAGCCATTGTCAATGTAACCATGTCCTCCTGTAGGACTTGTTGACTTCACATACAAAAATTCAGCTTTCTCTAGCTCAAAAGAACGTAATAATAACAACAATGCACTTTGGAATGGATAAGGGAGCTGGGACGAGACATATAGCATTTGTTTCCTTGTTCATGAACTTCACATTTTATTTATAACCGCAAGGCTGCTATGTAGATGACCTTGGCCTCTATCATTCAGTTATCTGGCCACCTGTAATACACCCTGCACCGTGTCGCATGCTTGCTTCGTCAAATGGACGCACCTGTCCCACCAATGTTAGCATATGCTAGTTACCTCAGAGCCTAGCTCCTATTCAAAACACTTTAAATGTTCACATCTCAACTCAAATATTATCACGCAAATCTTTTAAATGCTCCGTTGAAATATCAATGGATTACTCTAATAATCCCAAATCTTGTTTAATTGTATATTCCAATTGTTGAACTAGCGTTGTTTAGAGTATACTGTAATAACGAAAACGCTTAATGTTTATAACAAAAAGTTCATTAATTATTTATAACATTTTAAATTGTTTATAACATTGTCAAACGACAATTGAAAAATTTATACACGCCTCTATTAATCCCGTTCGTTTCAAATTATTATTAAAGATATTTACATGGTTATTTACATTATTTATATTATTTATATTAGAAATACATTAAACCACACGTTTATCCGGTTGATAATTACTTAAATCGTGGTGTTATAATCGACCAATGAAGGTTAGTTATATTTAAATTTTAGATTCAGGTTTAATAAGATTTAATAATTATTATTATTTGTGACGGTAACCTCCATTCAAAATCTTTATCTCAAATTATTTAAACACTCTTGTTAATTTTAACAGTCACTTCACATGAATAATTTTCAATGGACCTGAACAATACACTCAGCGGAAAAATACCTCGCTCAAAACGCACAAAATTGCACCAAAATTGGCCCATAATTCATCATATATCTCATTATATATGGCATCAAAATCTTCCACAATACACACAAAAAAACCTCCACTTATAAATTCATCATCTTCATCAATATTACTGTGGGAACCTCCTTCACTTATTAAAGGGCATTATTCATCAGCGACTTTTACACGTCCACTGAACTAACGATTATACATCCATAGTTCCTCTTTAAAAATTCTTATATTCATCAATTGTATCAAAAACTGTTATTATATTTAACCTTCGTGGGTTTCATTCATGAATCGATATGAAGTAAAAATTTTCCAGTCACAAATACATTTAATAGCAAATACGATTAGACACGCCTCCCTGGTCTATCAAAATTGAGATTAATATCATCAAAGTATCGCAGTATAAAAATACTATCTTCAATCAAAGTTCATCTAAACTGCATAAATAGTCGAATAGAATACAATTAGACTGTGGACTGCAAACATTATTGTTCCAATCTACAATTGAGAAAAACTCCTATCAAATGTTCATTACTATAGTGTACTCAATAAATCGTACTCAAAGTTCATATTTCATAAAATTGTCTATAATGCAATGGTATTTCAGAATTGACGATAAATGTCTATGTTGCAATCATGTTCATAAAACGACTAGTATTTCCAAGATCGTCGATAAAGTAGTAGATTTTAACGCTCTAAAATCTTTTAATCATTCTTCTTTCTTGAGGACGACAGAAAATTGGTCAAAGTAATTTACTGAATAGAATTACTTTAATAAAATGACACGCTGTCTGAATTCAAATTTGCCATAGAAAATCGTTAACTTTACAGTCAAATCGTGACTACAAAAATATGCAAATTACTGAAAGAATATATAATATCAGTCTCAACTGATCCAAAATTATATAAATATGCCAATGACATAATAATGTCTCAATAAATCGTAGAAAAAGGCATAAATCAGCAAAGTGTACAGAGTACAGAAATATCAAGCAAGAATATGGGGCAAAATATATGGGACAGAAAATATGGAAAAATGGTTGCTCAGATATCACTAAATGGCTCAAATAAATCAAGAAACGATCACGACTACCTTAACTGTTGATTGAAGTTCTAGAGGAAAATCTCCAAAGAAGACTGTTGTTGGTTCCATTTCACCACCGTAAAGATGTGCTCCGACCTCGAACCTGGAACCTGCGCCCTCGGAGAATAGAACAGTTTCCTCCGGAAATCGCACTGCTCCGTGTAGACGATAGACATCCTTCTGGCAAAACTCTTCTGTGTGAGCCGGGTCCACCCTGGCCTCTCTTGAAAGTTCCCTGAAGTTCTGGTAGAAATTCGCCATGAAGTTTATTGCAATTATTTCCGCAGAAATGTTCATAATTGTGGAGTATGAAGATATTTCCACTGCCATTTGATGTAATTCAGCGATGGATTACGATGCATGAGTGTAGTTGGATGTTCACTACATGCTCGCTTTTGTAGAATGACGATTAACGAAGCTCTATGCTGCTATTTAACTCCATTGATATATGTCCCAATTGCATTAAAGTTTTAGTCTTCCATCTTCACTTCCGTTATAATAATAGTCGAAAGTACTGCCAGATTATATTGTTCCATTGTAGAATGTAGTGTTGTATCACCAAATGTAATCTTCAGTATCACGATTGCAATACATGTGTCAGCCGTAGCGTAGAATGTGGTATTATAAAAGTGCTTCTCAGGTGTCGAGAAAATCACTTTTGTCTGCAGTCTTAAAATGCGAATATCTTCCAAAGTATAATAGTGAAAATGTTCAACTTTCGTACACACCTCAATAGTGTAATGCACAATTGAATTAGCATAAATGCAGTAGCTAACTCTTGATAGATAATCTTGTAGACTCGTTTATGTGTACGCTCCAACTTCGCCTAGTTTTAGTAACCGTAAAATTGCACTGCTGCACACTCAGTGCTTGTTCGATGCTGTGGGCTCTACCACACTTGCTAATGACGACTTGCTTCACTGATAAATATATACTTGTTCTATCTCGAAGTCTGACAATATGAGAATGAGAAAATGAGCCATGAGCCCTGAGACATGAGACATGAGACATGAGAGCCTCCTCTCTACTGTGCAAGGCCTTTTATCAACTTCTTAAGGGGCGTATCCATCCCTACCATAGCTTGTTCCTCCGTCATTGCTAGAAGTTCTAACTTTGGCTATACTTGACGGATTTTCAAATTTCAAAAACTCATAATTAATTTCTTCAAAATTCCAAATCAATGCCATAACTGAAAATAGTTTTCCACAATTCTGCATGGCAAAAGTAATTAAATATGGTAGTTTCAGTAATCTCCGTCTCCCTCCAAGCTATCATTCATTGGTTCGAGCCTCTCCTCCAATAGCGTAACTTCTTCCTCAGCACAATTCCTTGCTTCCCTGCGACTGCGTCGTAAATCTCAGATCCTTCTCGAACAAAATCATGACGTCACCAAGAATCTCAGCTAATCCAGCCTACTTGCATGAAGTCTGCGTCATCCGTGCCTACGTCATGAATATACACGTCACAGCTATGACGGCCATAACTTTATTCACATATGCCAATACAGCCACCGTGGTCTCAGTATAATTCAATTTACGGAGGCAGTACCTTCTTCAAGGCCACGGCCGACTCCTTCCCTCTTCCTTGCCTATCCATCCTGACCATACATTACCTTCCCTCATGAGGCCCCTGTTCGCTTTGCAGGTGAGGCCGCCTGGGCGAGGTGCCAATCACACCTCACCAGTTGTATCCACTCCGATTAGATGTTCCCAGCTCTAGGACACTGCCCGTAGAGGCGGTAGTGGTGAGTTCCCTCGCTGAGTCCGTGGGTTCCACCAACCTGGAGGGTAAACGACCAAGAAAGAAAGAAAGAAAGAAAGAAAGAAAGAAAGAAAGAAAGAAAGAATTATTATTAATAAATTACTATTATCTTCTTCTTCTTCTTTCGAATAGCCTATTTGGAGGGTACGATGAATCAACGTTGGCTATTGTCCATTGTATTCAATTCCCATTGTTTCCAAATTTCTTTCATCCTTCTAGAGTGACGATCTTTCTCCTCCTGAGTCCACTTTCTGCCAGTTGTTTGTTTCTTCCTTTCTTGAAATTTTGCCTTTTGAATAGCTTCTCTGAAGAGTGATCTGTTTGCTATTGTGTCTGTCTGAATTTTGGCGTTTGTCAAATCTTTGTCAATTTCAATGAACCATGTGGGGTTTGGATTTGTAACTAGTCAGTAATTTGAAGATCTGTTTAGTTAGTCTACTATTTTCCATTCTATAGATGTGCCCAAAAAACTGTAATCTTCTCTTTCTCATTACATCAGTTAATTTTTCACATTTCAAATATAACTTTCTATTTGGTCGTAACCTATATTCTGCGTTATTATTTCGTTTAGCTCCCAGTATTTTTCTCAGAATTTGACTTTCAGTCTTCTCTAATTTGTCTAAATCACCAAATCTTGTTAATTTAAGTGTTTCTGCTGCATACTATTATATTATTATTATTATTATTATTATTATTATTATTATTATTATTATTATTATTATTATTATTATTATTAATATACTATTATTACTTTGAAAATGTTATTTCTGAAAACCAAATATTGTACCGAAGTTGCTTCATAAAATTACTTTTTAAATAATAGTCTAAAATTTAAAGTTAAAGAGTAAAAAAAAAAATGATAATAAATATTAGAATTATAAATAAATAAGCTCAAAAAAATTAAAATTATAATAATTTGAGATTTATTTATTTATTTATTTATTTATTTATTTAGCGTTTTTTTTTTTTTTTTTTTTTTTTTTTTTTAGTCGTTTACCCTCCAGGGTGGTGGAACCCACGGACTCAGCGAGGGAACCCACCACTACCGCCCCTACGGGCAGTGTCCTAGAGCTGGGAACATCGAATCGGAAGGGATACAACTGGTGAGGTGGGATTGGCACCTCGCCCAGGCGGCCTCACCTGCAAAGCGAACAGGGGCCTCATGAGGGAAGGTAAGGGATGGATAGACAAGGAAGAGGGAAGGAGGTGGCCGTGGCCTTGAAGAAGGTACCATCCCGGCATTTGCCCGAAGACGAAGTGGGAAACCACGGAAAACCACTTCGAGGATGGCTGAGGGGGAATCGAACCCCCTCTACTCATTTGGGCCACCCGAGGCTGAGTAGACCCCGTTCCAGTCCTCGTACCACTTTTCAAATTTCGTGGCAGAGCCGGGAATCGAACCCAGGACCTCCGGGGCGGCAGCTAACCATGCAGACCGCTACGCAATGGAGGCGACAACTTTATTTAGCGTATTATATCTTAATGAAATATTGACAAAAATAAATTATTTGAGATTATAAAAATAGATAAAATACTGTATGACAAAAAAAAAACGAATATGAACATTTAAGATGTCAAAGAAAACAAAAATTAAAATTAATTAATTATTATAGTTAGGCTAGCTAATATAATTAAAATGTAATTAAAATATATACAAATAAAATATCCTCATTAATTCTTTGCCCTTTAAAAGGTTAATTTAGAGCCAAGAATGCTAGTCACTACTCCACGAGATGTACTAGTGATTGTGAGACACTGTGTATTTGCCTATCTAGCTAGAGATAAAAAAAAGTACCGACCGACGGTCCATTTCAAAGCTCCCCTTAAAAATGTATCCCCCACTTGTGGTAACAACAGAAGTCCCGTTACGTGCAGATCATTCTATTGGGATGTTTGCTTTAGGCTGACCAACATGCTGGCTACAGCAGGTAGAGGAAGAGAATATCTCCAGCCCGGTCAGCGATTGAGTGACGGGGCAAAGAAGAACAGACCTGGAATAAAAGCGTGCAATATGAATAGCATAGAGGGGAATTCTTTCTCCCCAAACTGGTCCTAGCAATCATTCCATCTCTCTCAAGTCTGCAGAGATTCTTTCTCCAGCTAGCTTGTTGTTGTTGTTCCCTTTTAAGAGCTAGAGCATCGTGGTAATTTCAGCCCCAACTAATGTTAAACCTCTATATCTTGCATCGTTAGAAAATTGAAGATTCGAATTATTTTTATTAATTTATTATTATTTAATTGAGAATTTCCCTACAGGAAAGCGATTAAACGTGATAACATGATGTCATTTGGAGGCGTGTCTCCTCCACTCCTCCCCAAATCTCTTCATTCTCACGGAATGCTCCCTCTTCCTCTCATCCGTCCACTTTATCCCAGGTTGTCGTAATGATCTTGGTTCAAACTTAACATTCGCCATTTCCGTCTGGCACTCAGTTCGGTCTTCGAAATTTTCTATGCTGATTACTTGCAAGTCTCTTTGTACCACTTTAAGCCATTCTGTGCCGCATTTACTCTGTGTTATGATACCAAGTAGTTTCTTTGGCAATCTGGAGGTGGCCATCATGTGGATGTGAGTAAAATTTGGCTCTGCGTTTTCTAATTTTGTCTGTTATCGTATTGGTCTTTTGATAGAGTTCTGTACTAGGTCTCGTCATCCAAATGCCGTTTCTGTTGATTTCTTCTTAGATCTTCCGGAGAATTTTTCGCTCCTGCTTTTCCTGTTCCCTGATCTTGGAATGACCATCGATTACTATCGTTTCAGCGGCATACTGCATGTTGCTTCTGGAAGAAGGTGTATTATTCAAACTTCAATCGCATGATAAGGACACAAAAAATAATAAAGACGATATTTTAAAATTTTGGACAGACGCCATCTTGTGGTTATGAAAACAATTGGAATAAATTTTATGCCAGTGGAATTATTATTATTTTATTATTGCAGTCAAATGGCCATATGTCAAAAGCAACCAAATAATGTATGGGTACACTAATTCTTACTATACTGAACAACAATTTTTCCTCTCTAAAGGACATAGGCTGTTATATGATATCTGTCACAGAAATTGTTATATAGCATAAGTTACTCTGATTATTAGTCTTTTGGAGTATTTTAAATAATTTTTGATAGTATTTTGAAAAAAAAAATGAAATCAGCCTATTTAAAAAAAAAGGTTAATCTTGCAACTTCATTTGTTTCATCAAGTACTGTTTGCTGAAGAAGGTTATAATGCAACCGAAATCGGATCAATATACTCAAGAATTACAATTTATTGATTAAAGGTATTATTTTCCTATTTTATTGAAAAAGTTACATGTGATTAATAGGTAGTTTGTTCAGATAATTACTAGGAAATATCGAAAAATCGAGTAATCAAGTTCAAGATATCATTGTTGGAGCATTGCCACATTAGTGTAAGTGGCAACAGGAGACTTTACTATGTTTCATAGTGCAGACTTTCGGAATGTATGGAAAAGGAAAATGGCAAAATGTAAAAAAAAACAAGCTGTTGACGTCAAAGTAGGCATTTGTTTAGTATATGAAGATGTGAAAGTTCAAACATGTATCTTTTAACCTTCCTTCGATGGCGTAGTTGGTAGCATGCTGAACTGCTGTCCCCAAGGTCGCAGGTTCAAACCCGGCCGAAGTCATCGGATGTTTAAAGAGCGTTACAATCCTTCAGTATGCCTTCCTTCGGAGGGGAAGTAAAGCTGGCGGTCCCATGTCATACATTTATGGCATGTAAAAGATCCTTCCACTAACTTAACTTGTGTGAAGCTAAATTTCTAGGTTAGATTACATTGAAACGCTCTATCGAAATTCCAACGTTCACCACTATGTGTCAGTGACATCTGGTAGTGAAAGTTGGAACTACTTGAAACTGAACGGAACTTGTAGCTCACCCTATGGGTGTCCGCTTGAAGCAGCTACAGTCTCTGACGAGCCGAACATGTCCTCCGACACTCCCGGCACTAAAAGCCATACGCTAAATAATAATAATAATAATAATAATAATAATAATAATAATAAAAACGTAGACATTGATTAATAGCCTGAGTGTATGTATCCGTTGATGATCGTTTGACCCTCAAAACTGGTCATCCAAGTGAATTAATTAATCTCATGTAATATTTTTCTGGAGTTGGGAATAACTCCAATTATAATGTTGGCACAGTCGTGATTGACCGTCTGAGAAGCATTTAAATTTTATTTAGTAAGGCAACACTGAAAAATGGTTTGCATACAAAATAATTTCAACTCTGAGATTTTTTGATGTCACTGTCATCTTAGATGATCTCCAAAGGATTCGAATGCGTTTTCAATGGTATGGACTCCGTCTTGAGGAAAGAACTCACGATGAAAATCATTAGGCCTAAATATAAAACACGTAGTTGGTAGCATGCTGAGCTTCTATGCCCAAGATAGCGGGTTCAAATCCGGCCGAAGCCGTCCGATTTTTTAAGAGCGTTAAAAATCCCTCAGTAAGCCTTCCTTCGGAGGGGAAGTAAAGCCGGCGGTCCCATGTCATAGATTTATGGCATGCTAAAGAACCTTCCACTAATTACACCTGTGTGACGCTAAATTGGATAGGTTAAGAATGTAAACAACGCTCTTAGGTTTCTACGTTCGTTGCCAGGAGCCGACTGCGGTGGCGTGTAGTAGGTAAGTTCTGAACTAGGCCTAGTAGTCATTGACGGTGGCGTTTGGCGGCAAAAGTAGGAACTATTTGAAAAATTCTAAGTTGCAGTCTGTACTTAAATTTAAAAAAAACAGATACACACACTAATAAAGCCATCACAATTAACACCGGTTATCAGACAGATTCTACACACACCCAAAATACACGGGGCTGCGTTGTCGCAGCCCCTAAACTGAGGAACCAACCAGCCAAATGTAAAACAAAAATAATGAATTATTATTATTATTATTATTATTATTATTATTATTATTATTATTATTAAACACAATGTGCATAAAAAATGAATTAATAAGAAAACACTGATTTGTATCAATCTTTAGCTAATACGCTGATCGGTTGTGATATTTCAGCACATAGGCGACATAATATGCACATTTCTGTCGTTTTGTAGAATTTCATTAATGTACATATTTTACCGTCATCACTTGATGAATACAGTACATTTGCATTTGTCAGTTGGCACAGGCTAGAGTAAAAGGTGGCTTTTCACCGATGTCTCAGTCTCACTCATGGCTGTGATTATATGGAAGCTACTGAGGTATGGGTGGTGCTTAGTAATGCCATTCAGGGCACAGTCAGTGCCTGTGAGTGCTGTGAAAGGTTCTACTCATAGGGTTAGGACTACTGTTCTGACTCAGTGAGGAAAGCAATGGCAAACTACCTCACTCCTCTTCTTGCCTAGAACGCCTCAATATAGCACTGCCTTGGGTTTTTGTGGGTATCTACTCACATAACGCAACGGCGGTGCTTTTGAGGATCCAACCAGCCTTCGGGCTGACTACCTAACAGACATATTTTACCATGGAAATTATGTGCAGCGTAGCGCGTGAAGACGTGACGTAACTTTTAGTTTGGTCCTATCCATGCTTGATTCTTCATTGCTTCGATATCAAATCAATTCTCTTATAATTTAACGTGCTTTTGCGTTTCTCTCTTCCAAGACCGCGTCCAAGGCAGCTGTGTTGGGTAGCTTGAAGAGCGATTTGATATCTTCCAGAAAGAATGTTTCTTTGCCAAGTAGATGGAATGCAGTCGAAATAAATTAGAAACCTTTAGTGGCGTCAAATTGACAGATGAAAAGCTAAAAGTAAGTAGGAGACTTCTGTTACTTAGGAAGCAAAATTACCAGTGATGGACGAAACAAAAAGGATTTAAAAACTATGTTGGCTCTGGCAAGGAAAGTATTTCAACAGAAAATAAATTTATTGATTTCAAACATACATTTAGGCATTAGGAAGTCATCTTTGAAAGGTTTTGTTTGAAACGTGGCGCTCTATGGAAGTGAAACATGGACTGTTGGCTCAGCAGTGAAGAGGAGAATAGAAACTTTTAAAATGTGGATTTGCAGGAGAGTGATGAAGATCAGATGGGTAGATAGAGTTAAAAATGAAGAGGTATTAAAACGAGTGGGAGAGGAGAGATGGTCCTGGTGACAGCTAATGAAGAGAAGATAAGACATAGTTTAGTAGGACACATACTAAGACAACCAGGAATTGCAAACTTAGTTAGCCTATGGAAGGAAGAGTCGAGGACAAGAACTGTAGGGGTCAAGTCAACCCCTGGCACTATACAGCCCATGACGGGCTAAGGCCGACCAAGCGACCGCTGCCCAGCCATTTGGCCTGCAGATATTGTGGTGACGCGTGATCAGCGCGTCGGGTCCCCTCGGCCGTTAATCTTGGTATTCGTGATCGGGGCGCTGTCTCACTGTCAGACAGCTACTCAATTGTCCTCACGAGGCTGAGTGCACCCCGTTCCAACCCTCACGTCAGTTTTAAAATCCCTGACGGAGCGGGGATCGAACTCGGGGCCTCCGGGTGAGAGGCAGGCGCGCTACCCCAACACCACGGGGCCGGCCAACTGTAGGGGTAGACAAAGGTTAGAATATGTTTAACAGATAGCCTCGGATGTGGGGTGTGGTAGCCTTGTAGAAATGGAACGATTAGCCTAGGACAGGGAGGTATGGAGGTCTGCATCAAACGAGTCAAGATATGAAGATTGAAACATCCCAATAATTCAAATTTTCGATAATTCGATTCGAGATATCGAGTTTTTACTGTAATAGGTACAAAAATGCAACAGCAACTAAAGGTTAAGGAAAAAATAGCTTATGCTTAAAATGCAATTGTCTAGTTAATATTGAATCAGAAAATTGAATAGTTTGACCCTAACGTGTTATTATCCCTCTCCCTTTAAATATCTAGTTCTGATCTGGCAACGCTGGACCAACACCAAACAAAACAGGATGACAGGTAGAATTTTGTAAGCCAACGAAAAGCAAAAACAGCACGTTTCAACGAAACGGACCATATTTATTTTTGCGCATTGAAAAGAATTTAAGATAGTGGTCAGATGTCCGGTCCAGTAAAGGAGCACAGTTACCGGTATTTTCCTCCCCAAAAAGCAGATGGTTGTCCTGCATATTATTAATAATTCACTCACATATGTGAGGGACAGTGGAGAAGGGAGGGCCAACCAAAAATAAGGCCATTAGTATTGCATAGCTCCTAAATATTGTCCACGTTTTGTCCTACTGCTGGACGCCAGAGATTTTCTCCCCCAATATGCCCTCTGACATCTGGGAAGAGATGAGGAGGGGTGGGAGAAAACCTCATCCACAAAACGCAGTTTTACACAAAAAGCTTGTTCCCCTGCTACTAAATGTATTGCATGTATGATGCTTATCTTTGTTAAGAGTAAGTGTGCGGTGTCATTTTTCATAAGCCGTAACAGTTATAAGCAGGACCATGAGGGGTGGTTCCAGATGAGGGTGCGACTAAGGGCAGGACAGGAAAGGACAGTTATAGAATTATTGATGGTATTGTTAGATATGCATTTTTAAAGATATGGCTCATTATTCAAAGTGCAAGTTATTGAATTTGGCTGAGATTTCCGTTTTTATATTTTCTTTCACTGTCTTAACCCTCCTTTGGTCACGTGGATTAATATTGTAATCCAGATTCAATTGTTTTATATCTTCAAACATAATACACTGCAAGAACATTGGCCTCTCATTTTAGGAAAATGTAAGAAAATTGCCGTATTAGTAAATAGATAATTAAAATGTTCCGCCAATCACAACAAAAATATTCAATTTAGTGCATGTTTCGATCCAACAATGAGACATTCTTAAGCAAAATTTGATTCAAACCTTAAGAAACTAAACTAATAAAACAGCTGAGATACGAAATTAACAAAAATATATACAAGATGAAGTGAAGAAACGAGAAAAACAATGAATTGAAAGGATGAAAATATAAACTTAAACATTTACAACAATACATATTTAAAAATCTAAAGGATAAGTATTTGTGTAAGATGAAAAAGAATCAATTTGAAATAAAATAAAATAAAATAAAATAAAATAAAATAAAATGGAAAGAGCTTATGGGCTAACTAAAAACATCTACAACAAGAAATGCATCTCATGGAATGCCAAACTAAAACATTACAACACGGTAGTAAAAACAGAATGCCTGTATGCCAGCGAATGCCTCTCGATGAATTACAAGTTGGAGAAGCTAGAGATCCTAGAAAGAAGAATACTACGGAAAATCATGGGCCCAGTCCAGACTGAAACCGGCTGGAAACTTCGGAGCAACAATGAAGTCTATAAAAATGTGGAGAGAATCTCAGAGACCATGAAGAAGAGGAGGTTATCGTTTCTCGGACACTTGTACAGAATGGACAAAACTAGACTAACCAAACAGTTATTCGACTACCTGTGGAACAAGAAGACAACAACGACATGGATTAAGGAAGTTCGAAAAGATCTCGAAAATTCCAACATCCAGGAAGTTCAGATGTCAAACAGGGAAACATTTCGGTACATAATTCAAAATTTGGAAGGGTTTCACGTCACAAGAACCACAAAGAAGGGAAGAGCCTGGACGGATGAGCAGAAGAAACAGCATAGCGCCCATATGAAGGAGTACTGGAGGAAGAGGAAACTTCAGGCAAAGAAAAAATGAAATTGTAGCGTGATCCGAAGTGGTCAATTCGCAAATAAAAAAAAAATAGTCTTGAGGAGACAAGGGCAAATGGAAAAATTGGAAATCAAAGAGAGAAAAATTTTGAGGAAGATCATAGATCCTAAATTCCAAAATAACAAACAAGTTTTCTATAGGAATGACACCCTGTATGTGAAGTCGGAGAGACTTTCAGATACCATACGGAAAAGGAGGATTGATTTCTATGGACACATCTACCGGATGAATCCTGCCCGATTAACCAAGAAAATCTTTGACTTCTTTTCCAAAATAGAAGATCAAACCTAATTGGTTTACGGAAGTAGAAAAGGACCTGCGAGAGCTCCAGATTACTGAAATCATGTTGATGAATGGTACAGCCAAAACCGTAACCAAAGACAACACCAAGAAGTTCCAAGCCAGAGCCGTCTCCAGAAAACCGATGCAGATATCACAAGAGGAAAGAAAGAGGAGATCAGAGAGAATTAAGAAGTATTGGGAGAAAAGGAGAGCACAAGCATCTAAGAAGTGATTGATCTGACGTACCCCAAAGTGGGTGATTCGAAAAGAAGAAGAAGAAGAAGAAGAAGAAGAAGAAGGAAGAAGAAGAAGAAGCAGAAGAAGAAGAAGAAGAAGAAGAAGAAGAAGAAGAAGAAGAAAATAAAATAAATAAAATAAAATAAAATAAAATGGATACGGCATGCTTGCAAATAATTTGAATAAATAGAGATTATTTTAAAAAACACTCTGGAAATGCATTCTCAAAATGGTCAATGGAGCATAAATGATATTCTAGTAGTGCCCTTTATCACCGTACGAAATTTCAGGGTGATTTCAGTAATAGTTTTGGGGATATAGAATGCCGGTGAAATATTTCGCACAGCCACCATGTTGTATTGGTGAGATCTAATAAAATTTGAAGGGCACGCTCAGAGTCGGCCAAAATCGTACTATGACCTTACTGAGTTTCATTGAAATTGCTCTAGCCGTTTAGATTTTATTAGGGTGGGAAACACACACGGACAAAATGTGATCTCATAAGCTTATTTTTTTCATAAACGAGAATAGGCTAAGAATATGAATGTTGTTATGTCTTGTATATTAATGCTCCACTTGAGCGCACATTTCCTAGAAGGTCTTTTCACTACAATCATCATGACATTTTATATCAATGACCGCTAGCGTGTCAGTGGCATACCACTGTGTAGTGGTGTAGTGGATAGCGTTCTTGGCTGTCGTTCCGGAGACCCCAGCTCTGCCTGAAAATTTTAATTCTGATCTGAGGGCTGGAATGGGGTACACTCAGCCTCGTGAGGCAAAAACAAAGCTGAGAAGAGGAGGTTTCGATTCTTACCTCAGCCATCCTGGAAGTGGTTTACTGTGGTTTCTCCACTTCTACTCGAGGCAAATGCTTGGATGGTTCCTAACTTAAGGTCATAGCACAAAAACACAGGTGAAAATGAAAATCTATAGCCTGCTTCCAGTCGACCGACCGGGTCAGGGAACGGACTGAATGAAACCCCCATCTAGCGGCGAGGATATGAACTGTACCGGCTGCCGAAGCCTGTCGCACTCCCCAGGAGCAATGATTAAATGAATGACAAATGAAATGATAGTAGAGAGTGTTGCAGGAATGAAATTTGTGACAGGGAAAACTGGAATATACGGAGAAAAACCTGTCTACCTCCGCTTTGTCCAGCTCAAATCTCACATGCAGTGACCGGGATTCGAACGACAGACCCAGCGGTGTGAGGCCGGCACGGCGGGCTGCCGCCTAACCCACGGATGCTGTACAAAATCACAGGTAATCACACAAATTCCACACATATCCAAATGCACGGGGCTATATGACCGCTAAACTAAGCAACAAGAAAGCAAAGCCCACCTCGTGGTGGCTAACATTATTGGCTGTCATCCGTAAGGTCCGGGCTGATTCCAAGAAATTTATATGTGATCTGAGGACTGTCTCAGCCTTATGAGACAAACACTTCGAAGAGGTGGGGTTTGAGTCTCACCTCCACCATCCTGGAAGCAGTTTTCCGTGGTTTTCCCATTTCTACTCCGTACTAAGGCCAGGATTGTTCTCATCTTACGACCACGACAGCCTCCCTCCCTATCTTACTCTCCATCGCAAATACACTCACACTACTACAGATATTACAATGGCACTGGTTATCAGAAAAGTTCTACGCACACCCAAGTACACGATGCTAAACCACACCTTGCGATATAGCGACTAGTATTATTTCCTGTCAATTCGGAAGTCCGAGTTCGATTCCTGGCTTTGAGAAGAAATTTATTCGTGATCTTCGGGCTGGAACGGGGTACATTTAGCATCGGAAGGGAAAACTGAGACGAGGTGGCGTTCGATTGCGGCCTCAGCCATCCTGGAAGTGATTTGCCATGGTTTTCCACTTCTACTCCAGGCGAATGCTGGGCCACGGCTACTTCCTTACCAATCCTCACCTAAATTACAAATACACACAATAGGCCTAATACAAACATCACAATCACCCTTTATAGAAAAAAAACCAAACTAACTAACCCCGTGGCATTACTGCCCATGAAGGGCCTACCAAGCGACCGCTGCCCAGCCATTTGGCCTGCAGATATTGGGGTGACACGTGGTCAGCATATCGGGTCCCCTCGGCCGTTAATCATGGTTTTCGTGACTGGGGCGCTGCCTCACTGTCAGACAGCAACTCAATTGTCCTCACGAGGCTGAGTGTACCCCGCAATAACCCATTTGGGCAAAACTATTTTTAATTTTTTTGTATTTCTACATTTTAATTTATTTTAATGTTTATATATTTATTTTCAATTTTCAATTTATGTTCTTATAGATATAATTTTGATATTTTCACTGAATTTATTCATTAACTAATTTCAAATTGTTTTTTACAATTATTTTCATATTTGTTATTATTTTAATTTCTATATTCCTTTTATTTTTGCAATTTTATTCTTATGATTTTTATTTCTATATTTATATTTAATTTTTTCACTTTCATTGTTTATGTTATCAGTTTTATTTTTTATTTTTAGCCTATTTTCAATTTTGAAAAAATAGGCTTATGAGATCACCTTTTGTCCGTGTGTGTGTGTGTGTGTGTGTGTGTGAGTGTGTGTGTCCCCCCCCCTAATAAAATCTAAACGGCAGGAGCGATTTCAATGAAACTCGGAAAGTTCATAGCACTATTCCCGGCGACCTCGACCGTGCCCTTCAAATTTTGTTACGACTCACCAATCCAACATGGCGGCTGTGCGAAATATTTCACCAGCATTCAATATCTCCGAAACTATTACCGATATTACCCTGACATTTTCTATGGTGATAGAGGGAACTACTATAAGTTCACTTATCTGACTTTTGAAAACCTGGTAACTACAAAACGAACATGGCGGCCAAGCGAATTTGCGACATTTAAATAGACGTTTCTCGCGATTTGACCAACCAAACGCAATGAAACTTGGTACAGTATATGTTTATATACATTGTAATGCACCGACATCTAATTTCGTTCAATTGTTTACATAATCACAAGATGGCGGATGTGCGAAATATTTCACCGGCATTCTATATCTCTGAAACTATTAGCGGTATCTCCCTAAAATTTTGTACTGAGATAAAGGGCACTACTGGAAGTCCATCTATAAGATTTTCAAAAACCGGTTAACTAAAAAACGAACATGGCGGCCAAGCGAATTTGAACTTTTTAAATAGACCTTTCTCGCGATTTAATGTTCCAAGCGCACTGAAACCTGATACAGGAAATATTTATACACATTGTAATCCACTGGTATCTAATTTAGTTCAATTGTTTACATAACCTCAAGATGGCGGCAGTGCGAATTTTAAAATTAAGTTTTTATTTCTTGTGATGTAGTCATGCGATCGAAGTGAAAGTTTGAATAATGAACCTACGCAATAATTTTCCTATAATGGTACATGACTCTATGGCCTATACATTTAATAATCCAACATGGCGACCATCCGAAATATTTAGACGATACTGAATATCTACGAATCTATTTTAGCAATCAAACTAATTTTTTTAATGTTCATAGGGGCTATGAACTTATGTTCACCTATAGGACTTTAAATAACCTGGTGATCACAAATCCAACATGGCGGTGACGCGAATTGTAAATATTCACATGGACGTTTCTCGCAATTTAACCATCCGCGTGCAGTGAAACTTGGTACAGTAAATCTTTATCCGAATGATAATCCACTGGCATCTAATTTATTTCAATTGTTTCCATAACCTCAAGATGGCAGCTGTGAAAAATTTTTAAATCTCCTTGTTTTTTCTTGTGTCCTAATTATGCGATTGAAGTTTGAATACTACACGTTCACAATAATCTGCATGTAACAGTACATAAATCTAGGACCTACATATATAAAATCCAACATGGCGACCATCCGAAATATTTAGTCGGTTCTCAATATCAACGAATCTATTACAGCAATCAAACTGAAATTGTGTATGTTAAATAGTGGCAATTAACATAAGTAGGATATATGAAAATAGGCTGTATAGTTCTTCACGGAACTACTTGTTATTTTATCCAACACATTACGTCAAGTGGATACGTATATAATATTTGATTTTTAGAAATACTAGCACTTCGGCTTGAAAATTCTACGAAATTTGGCTGAAAGATTCAACTATCAGCATCTTTGAAAGCATTAACTGTCCTTATGACGGGGACCACTATCCCATAAAGGGATAATACAGGTTTCCAGACAAAAATTCGACACATGGGCACGATGTCCAAGGTTTACAAGTAAAACAACTACAACCCTATGTTAAATGACATTGATGACACAAGCTATTATATGATTTTACAAATCCAACAGCAACAAAAACAACAACATAACAAGCGACGTTGTGGCTAGGACGGTAGCGCTAATTGCAACGTTGTTATCGGTAGCACTTCGCATCAGGGACGACTACGATTCTAGAAACTGATAATAAATACCACTTACGTCAACTTTCATTTCACTCTCCAGGTTACCAGAATGGAGAATGTTTTTGAATAATTATGTTTGATTTTTGTTAGTTTTTATTTGATTTTGACGGATTACTTATTTATTTATTGAATTGTTGGGCTGATTTTCACTAATTTTGACTAATTGCGATTGTTTTTCCTTTTGTATTTTGACAATATTTTTTAGCTCTTTTGATAATTTTTATTAATTTTGATTGTTTGGGGGGGGGGGGGGGGGTTGTGGATTTTTTGTAAATTTTAATTTGACTAATTTGCCTTGTATCTTGGTTGGTTGGTTCCTCAGTTTAGGGGCTGCGACTACGCGGACAAGTAGCCCCGTGTACTTTGGGTGTGTGTGGAATCTGTCTGATAACCGGTGTTAATTGTGATGACTGAATTAGTGTGTGTTCTGTTTTCTTTAATTAATGTAAGGACTGCAGACATTCAATTTACAAGTAGTTCCTACTTTTGCTTCCAAAGACCTCCGTCAACGACAACTAGTTTGTGAATTTGGTTACTAGATACCACTGCAGTCGGCTCCTGGCGACGAACGTTGGAATCTAAGAGCGCTAGTCAAATCTAACCTATAATTTAGCTTCACACAAGTGCAATTAGTGGAAGGTTCATTATCATGCCATAAATCTATAACATGGGACCGCTGGCTTTACTTCCCCTCCGAAGGAAGGCATACTGAAGGATTTTTAACGCTCTTAAATAATTCGATGACTAAGGCCGGGTTTGAACCCGTGACCTTGGGCATAGAAGCTCAGCATGCTACCAAATACGCCATCGAAGCCACTGCTTTGTATTTTAGGGCTGTCAAACACTGATGGGGATTACCAAAAATGGAGGTGTGAAGGAGAGCAGAAGTGTATCCCGTTTTCGTGCCAGAGACGAACGCTACCATTCCAGGGTTAAATAATACGGTGCCTTTGCATGATTATATTCCTACATTGTGGCTTATGTCTGGTAGGAATGGGGCAATTCGCAAGGAATAATTCACTGAGGAAGACTCCAGAATGTGCGGTCAAGAGTTCCCTTTTTAAACATTGGTATTAATACACATTTAATATTTATTGTAACGATAAGTTAATTAAAACTCATCAATTTTTCTAGGTATGTGCCGTGTCTTGTGTGGAGTTTCGCCTAGGACACCAAGCTGACTCATCAGCTGGCTCTTGGTGTCCCCGCCCGTGCCCCTGCAGGAGTAGCGAACTGTGCGCTACCTCCCTTTTTATGAAGCGTACCTGTGCCTCTTTACTGCGAGAACTTATAGCTCAAGCAGCCATAACCTCCCTATGAAGGCTTCCAAAAAGATGGTATATTGGCCAGTGAATTAAAACTCATTAATTTTTCTAGGTTTATACCGTGTATTGTGTGGGGTTTCGCCTAGGACACCAAGCTGGCTCATCAGCGGGCTCTTGGTGTCCCTGCCCGAACACGGCACAAACATAAAAGAAATTGATGAGTTTTAATTCACTGGCCAATATACCAATATGTTAATTGTCGATAGCTATTCCTGGCCTTAATTGCTGCTAAGTAAATTATTATACAGGGTCGTCGAAAAAGGTGGCCTTAATTTTGATTTGTAATAGCTCAGGCTGTAATAAGGATAATTTAATTATTTTTACACCAAAAGATAGAGGAAATCATAATGTTTTGTTTACCTATTTAGTAGGTTTCGATGTGAGCTCCGCGTGTGGTACGACACACATCCAAGCGATAGTCCACAGTTGCTATCGCATCGGTGATTCGTGCCACAGCCTGAGCTATTACAATTCAAAATTAAGGCCACCTTTTTCGAAGACCCTGTACATGATCAATTTTTAGCCTACTTTTCACATTTTGCAAAAATGAGGAAAAAGTAGACTTATGAGATCGATCCGGGAAAATGTGTGTCTGTCTGTCTGTCTGTCTGTCTGTCTGGCTGGCTGTGTGTGTGTCCCCCCCTATCAACTCCTAAACGGCTGTAGCAATCAAAACCAAATTTAGTATGAGTAAAGATGTGCACCGGAATAGCTCACGTCCATATTTGAAAATGATGTCAGTGCTACCAACTGCTGAAAAAACGCACTAAAAATTTGAGCTCCATGTTGGATTTCCTGCAAGGTATGCATGGGAGCTATTCCAAAATTGGCACACATGTAGATAATACTATTTCAGTCTAATTTCCAGGAGGCCAACCATGACAGTGTTGCCAAAATAATTTTAAGCCCTCTGATAAGTGCAATGTTTAAATGCATATAACTACGACACTATCAATTGGATTTCAACCAAATTTTGTATGTCATATCTGTACATAAACAGATATGACTGAGCGTATTCGTAAGAGCCTCCAGGGCTGCCAACTGTTAATAATTGCTCTCTTTTTTATCCAAATACCAATATATCAGAAAGTATGCAAGCCAACAGCTTTAAACTATGCACACGTATATTCTGACATTTTAGATTAATTTGGAGTAACTTATATGCGACAGTTCTACCAACATGATTATAAGCCTGCTGATAGTACCAATTTTTAAATACATGTAACTTCTATACTATCAGTTGGATTTCAACCAAATTTCGTATGTGCTATGTGTACCATAACAGATATGACTATAAGTATTGTTAAGAGTAATCAGGGCTGCCAACTGTTAATAAATGCTGTCTATATTCTTTTTACCCTAATATCAATATATCAGAAAGTATGCAAGCCAACAGCTCTATACTTTGCACACGTATAGCACCTGACATTCTAGATTAATTTGGAGTAATTAATACAAGGCAGTGCTGCCAACAAGATTCTATGCCTGCTGATATGTCCAATTTTAAAATACATGTAACTTCTATATTAACAAATGGATTTCATCCAAAATTGGCACAACAAGATATAATAATTCAGATTATTTCTGACCAGCACACGCTGGTATTATTGGCAACATGCTTTTACGCGTGCTGATAGATCTAACTGCATGCAACGTCCATTGGACTTCAACCAAATTTTGTATTCTGTACATTAAGAGGTGGAACTAAGTATATATTCAGTCACCAGGGCTGCCAAATGTAGTGCTCTATTAGGCTACATTATACCAGGTATATTTTGAACTAATTAGATATTTCGATATTACCAACTTAATTTCGTCATACAGAAGAATATACACATGGATGAGACCAGGAGATACAGGGCGTTACCAAATCGACTTCATTATGGTCAAGCAGAGGTTTCGAAACCAGGTTTTGGATTGTAAAACATATCCTGGTGCTGACATAAACTCTGACCACAATCTGGTTGTAATGAAATGCAGATTATTATAACACTATTTTTCATTATGAAACAGTTTCACCCACCAATCAGAGCTCATGAAACATTTATGTGACCAATTAGATAAGGATACCTTCGCGCATGCGCTCAAAATCCAGCATGTCTATATAAATTACCGAAATTGCACCGTCCATATGTTCGCTTAAATAAACTGGTGAATATGAGACAAGAAATGGCACTGTACCTTAATATCCCCAAAATCAATTTCTACACAGCGCGTGGTTTTGAAACGACCTCGGTGACAGTCGGGGTGACAGTTTTACTGAATACTGGTGCACATATGGCATTGAAGCACACAGAGCGCATGCGTCGGTTGTCCAGAGAGCTTGGAAAACAGAGATATGCTGCCCACCGCAGCACCCGATCACAACATTCTAGTGACTGAACAGATATTTATGAATATTTATGTTAAAACATATAATAAAGTTATAATTATCGTCGAACATAAACAGTCGTATGCAACTCGCCTATAATGGTAATTAAGACACTCGTATGGAAATTATAAAACTCGCATACGCTCGTTTTATAAAAATACTCGCGTCTTAATTATAGCCATTATAGGCTCGTTGCATAATGTACTATTATCCAACACATTATGTCAAGTAGATAGGAACATACAGGGTCCGGCAACATAACTTCCTTTTTTTAACGCGCACCATTCAGTCGGTTGATGTCGTAGCGGAGCTCTAGTGGTCTCGTTCGTGAGGTGGTACTATAAAGTTTTGTCTCGACACAGTTCAGTCGCCATCATGCGTTGGAACAGGGAGGAGGCCTACTTTTCGAGCAGATGTTCTGTGATCGCAACCCAGTGCGCCTTTCAGAGATGCTTTAATTTAGCCCCGTTGGCCCCTATCGTGGACCGGAAATCAATTGTTACGTGGATCACTACGTTCAGTCGAACTGGAAGTGTGACAGGACGAAGAACTGGAGTCCCTCGGCCTCATCTCACTAAGGGGCGATTTGGAGTGGCCGGCCCACTCTCCTGATTTGTCTCCTTGTGATTTTTTCTATGGTTGTTTTTTGAAATGCCGTGTTTATGTAAACTGTCCAAAGACTCTAGACTACAAGATTTGAAGACCATCATCCAGGAAGAAATTGCCAACATAACGCCTGATACGCTGGCAAGAGTCATGACAAACGCCAGAAAGCGGTTTACTCAGTGTATGGAGAATGGGGGACGTCACCAACTTGATTTGATCTTCAAAACTAAGTAAAACAAAACTTTATGTAAGCGCCTACATTATAAAAGAAAATAAAAGTTTTCTGATTCATACAATGGGTTTTATTACGTTTTAAAAAAAGGAAGTTATGCTGCCGGACCCTGTACTATTTGATATTTAGAATTACTAGCACTTCGGCATGACAATTCTCCGAAATTTGACTGAAGCACTCAACTATCAGCATCTTTGAAAGCATAAACTGTCTTTATGACAGGTGGTTATTATAGAGACCACTATCTCATAAAGGGTTAAACACAGAGAAATCCAAGAAATCACCGAGAAAGACCGAGCAGAATGTGGGGGAGATATCGGCGCAGTGAATCTCCGGTTATCAAGACTACTACTCACAACGCACGAGTGAAGTCAACAGAACTTGTAATATAGATCGTGATTGTGGTGATGTGCAGACGTAAATCACTTGCAAGGAAATGAAGAAACTGTCTGCGTGTCCAGAACTAAATCAAATGAACCGACGAGTAGTCTATAAAACCACAGCATGAATCAATGTGTGTTTAATATTCAACTCGAGTTTCTTAGTACATGTGCTGGTCAGTCCAGGTCAAGGCACTTAAAACCGCAGGTACACTCCCTTCCTGTGGTCTGCTCAACGCCCAGCTCGGAGCTGCGACCTGGCAAAAGTACGAGTAACTAACATTATAACACCTTCACAAGACACTCACAACTGCACTGAAAAATAAACTGAAATAAACGACGTACGTGTCTAAAATTGCTGCTTCGTCTCCCGCGAGGGTCAATCATGGTATTTTTAGCCTATTTTCAATTTTGAAAAAATAGGCTTATGAGATCACCTTTTGTCCGTGTGTGTGTGCGTGTGTGTGTGTCCCTAATAAAATCTAAACGGCTGGAGCGATTTCAATAAAACTCGGTAAGTTCATAGCACTATTCCGGGCGACCCCGACCGTGCCCTTCAAATTTTGTTACGTCTCACCAATCCAACATGGCGGCTGTGCGAAATATTTCACCACCATTCAATATCTCCGAAACTATTCCCGATATCACCCTGAAATTTATTGCGGTGATAAAGGGAGCTACTAGAAGTTCACTTATGTAACTTTTGAAAAACTGCTAACTACAAAACCAACATGGTGGCCACGCGAATTTGCGAATTTAAAATAGACGTGTCTCGTGATTTCACCAACCAAACGCATTAAAACTTGGTACAGTATTTTTTTATATACATTGTAATGCACCGACATCGAACTTCGTTCAATTGTTTACATAACCACAAGATGGCGGATGTGCGAAATATGTCACCGGCATTCTATATCTCTGAAACTATTAGCGCTATCACCCTGAAATTTTGTACGGAGATAACGAGCACTACTGGAAGTTCATCTATAAGACTTTCAAAAACCAGTCAACTACGAAACGAAAATGGCGGCCAAGCGAATTTGAAAATTTTAAATAGACCTTTCTCGCGATTTAATGTTCCAAACGCAATAAAATATGGTACAGGAAATGTGTATACACATTGTAATGCCCTGGTATCTAATTTAGTTCAATTGTTTACATAACCTCAAGATGGCGCCTGTGGGAATTTCGAAAATTAAATTTTTATTTCTTGTGTCGTAATCATGCAATCGAAGTGAAAGTTTGAATAATAAACCTACGGAATAATTTTCATTTAATGGTACATGACTCTATGACCTATACATTAAACAATCCAATATGGCGACCATCCGAAATATTTAGACGGCTCTGAATATCTACGAATCTATTATAGCAATCAAACTGATTTTTTAATGTTCATAGGGGCTATGAACTTAAGTTCGCCTATAGGACTTTAAATAACCTGGTGATCACAAATCCAACATGGCGGCGTCGCGAAGTATAAATATTCACATGAATGTTTCTCGCAATTTAACCATCCGAGTGCATTGAAACTTGGTACAGTAAATCCTTATAGGAATGTTAATCCACTGACATCTAATTTATTTCAATTGTTTCCATAACTAAAAGATGGCAGCTGTGCGAAATTTTAAAATCTCTTTTTTACTACTTGTGTCCTAATCATGCGATTGAAGTTTGAATGCTACACGTACACAATAATCTTCATGTAACAGTACATACCTTTAGGACCTACATATATAAAATCCAACATGGCGACCATCCGAAATATTTAGTCGGTTCTCAATATCTACGAATCTATTACAGCAATCAAACTGAAATGTTGTATGTTGATAGTGGCAGTTAACATAAGTAGGTTATATGAAAATAGGCTGTATAGTTCTTCACGGAACTACTTGTTCTTTCGTTCATTTAGTTTATTTTCTTTATTATTTAGTTTCATCATAAATATTACTACCGACAGTAGTGGCTACGCTGGCTAAAGCGCAGTGTTAGGCCATGGGGCCAAGCTCTCTGCTGACTCGGTAGACGCGTGGGTTCGAGCCCCACCGTCGGCCGTCCTTGAAATGGTTTTCCGTGGTTTCCCCATTTTCAACATCAGGCAAATGCTGGGACGGTACCTTCTGACAGGCCACGGGCGCTTCCTTCCACATCCTTGTTCAGTTTCATTCCTCTTCATCCCTTTCATCTCTCATCCCGACGCGCAGGTCGCCCACGGGCGTCGACTAGAAAGACCTGCACTCGGCCTCTCAGGAGACCACACGACAACAACAACAACATAAATATTACTTAATTTATTTATTCATGCAAAAATTCATTAGTTTAATAATCCGCTCATTTATTTATTTATTTATTTATTTATTTATTCATTGAATTATTCATTCATTCATTCATTCATTCATTCCGTGTCTTGTGTGGGGTTTCGCTTAGGACCCCAAGCTGGCTCATCAGCGGGCTCTTGGTTTCCACGCCCGCACCCCCACAGGAGTAGCGAACTGTGCGCTACCTCCCTTTTTATAAAACGCACCTGCGCCTCTTAACTGAGAGAGCTAAAAAAACTTAAGCAGCTTTAACCTCCCTGTGAAGGCTTCTAAAAGGATGGTATATTGACTTTCACGGCCATTGAATTAAAACACAGCACCTCTTCTAGGTTTATGCCTTGTCGTTTCCCACTTCTACTCGAAGCAAATGCCAGGACGGTTTCTAATTCAAGGCCACGGCCGCCTCCTTGCCATTCTTCATCTGAATTACAAATATACACACTAATACTGCCATACACTAATCCAGCAATCGCAGTTAAGAGGCGCAGGTGCGTTTCATAAAAAAAGGAGGTAGCGCGCAGTTCCTGTGGGGATCCGGGCATGGACACAAGAGCCTCCTGATAAGCCAGCTAGGTGTCCCTAGGCGAAATCCCACATAAGACACGGCATAAACCTTGAAAAGTAGCTGAGATTTATTTCACTGGCCGTAAAAGCCAATATACCATCATGATAATCATTATGGAAGAACGCTCACTAACACGCAGCGCTAGGCCATGGGGCCAGGCTCTTTGCGGATTCGGTAAACGTGGTTTGGAGCCACACCAGTGACCGTCCTTGAAATGATTTCCGTGGATTCCCAATTTTCAACTCCAGGCAAATGCTGGGACGGTACCTTCTGATAGGCCAAGGCCGCTTCCTACCACATCCTTGCCCTGCTTCATTCGTCTACATTCATTTCATCACTCGTTGGCTTGACACGGTGGGTGAGTGGTCAACGTGTCGGTCTACTAACCTTAAGCTTGCAGGTTCGCTCCTGACTGTGGTACGTGATTTTTTTTGAAAGGCGGCAAAAATTACGACACCATGTCATACGATGTTGGCATGTCAAGGAACACATTTGAATTCCGTAGGCCGTGTTCATAATGGCACAATTAATCTCCGGACTTTCCGCCGACACAAAGTTCCTCATTTCTCTACTAGAAAGCGCTATAGTGTTCAAGGAGCATAGATATCTAACCTCCTTGACTTTCATAGTGCTTCAAGGAAGAACGAAATTCGACATGCAAGCTACCCTTTGGGTGTCAAATAACAAAGCTTGCACCCGGCACCCGAGGCCATACGATATTATTATTATTATTATTATTATTCACTCCTCTCATGAGGTTGGCGTCAGGAAGGGCATCCGGTTGTAAAAACATCCGCCACACAGACTTTAATCGCATCCCATCGCCCTCCAATCCCCCAGGGCGACCACGGGACCGCAGCTGAGTCCGGCATTGCTTCCACTTACTTGTGCCGGGCTCCTCTCTGTCATCCTTCTTATCGACCTCCCTTGGTCAACTCTTGTTCTTTTCCGACCCCAACGGTATTAGGGTATCCGAGGCCTAGGGAGTCTTTTACTTTCCCGCCTTAATTGGCCCTTGCCTCATCTTTCCTGATCCCTCATTCTTCGAGGGGTGAGAGCTCTTGTTTTTTTTTTCTTTTCATGATATCTCCTGTCTTCTGGTCAAGGCCCTAAAGGAGGTATTGTGTGAGTAGCCCCACCATGTATTGCGCATCTTCGATAGTGCTACACCCTCGGCGGCTCACGGCTGGTGAATTCGGGAGTTGGTGACGCGAGGGCTTCCTGAGCTGGGTCCAGTGCCTCCCCCCCCCCCCCTCCTAATTCCATTGCTTCTGGGGCGGACTCTCTCCTCTTTCCCTTTACTATCTGCCTTTCATGGCTCTTCTTCCTTCCAAGTCCCTCAATCCTCATTCTTCGAGGGTTGAGGACATTTCCTTTCCTCCTGTCCTTTATTTGCCTTATTCTTTAGGCATTTGTTTACCATTTCTTCTTCTAGTATGTACAGAGTAAGTCGGTAGTTCTTATTTGTTATAATTTGTATTACCTTCTCATCCTATCTTTCACTATCAACCAAGGCATTAGGGGCAAATAACCTAGATGTTAGGCCCCTTAAAACAACAACTATCACCAGCATCATCATATCATCCGCGACCCCATTGGAAATGGGAAGACATTCACTTATTTACATTGAATCATTTAGTCAATCATTATGGAAGGGATGTGTAGCATCATGGAGGCTATCGATACTGTTAGTGGACCTGTACGTCGAAGGAACTGTGCTTTGTACAACCCTGGGTTGGAGGTAGAGATTGATGCAGAACGAGTGCACACCACATGTGCTGAAGAAGCCGGACATACTCATCTCTCTTACTATAAACATCACATAGCGCAGCGTTTTTTCTTTATTTTTTCATCCATTGCATGCTCCAGTCGAAGCAGCGTTGCACCAGCTCACTTACTTTAGGTGCAACACGTTGGTTGGTGGTCGGTTCCTTAGTTTAGGGGCTGCGACAACGTGGTCATGTAGCCCCGTGTACTTTGGGTGTGTGTAGAATCTGTCTGATAACCGGTGTTAATTGTGATGGCAGTATTAGTGTGTGCTATCTGTTTTAAATTGAAGCAAGGACTGTAGACGAAAATTTGAGGTAGTTCCTACTTTCGCTACCGTCCACGACACCTAGCTGTGACTTGGCTACTACTAGATGCCATCGCAACCAGCGCCTGGTGACGAACGTTGGAACTTAAGAGCATTAATCAAACCTAACCTACAAATCTTGCTTCACACAAGTTTAGTTAGTGGAATGTTATTTTACATAGCATAAATCTATGACATGGGACCGCCGGATATACTTCTCCTCCGAAGGAAGGCACACTGAGGGATTTTAACGCTCATAAAAATCCGACGACTTCGGCCGGGTTTGAACCCGCGACCTTGGGCATAGAAGCTCAGTATGCTAACAACTACACCACCGAAGGCGGCAACACGTTAGCTTTCAACTTTTATAGACAAACTAATCCTAAGTACGGGTAAAAAGTTATTGTGTGTGATCTTTTGTACTGTTCTAACCTTTGTAAATAATGCTCACCTTCTGGTGTAGCCACTAAGGTCCGAGTTCAATTCCCACCTCTGCCAAGAAATTTAGCAATGGTCCGAGGGCTGGAACGGGGTGCACTCAGCCTCGTGCAGAAAACTCAGAAGATGAGGGTTCCGTTCCCACGTCAGTCATCCTAGAAGTGGTATTTCGTGGTTTCCTCCGATTCTACTCCAGAAATATTCTGGGATGGTTCCATACTGAAGACCACGGTCGCCTCCTTCCCTAATCTATCCCCTAATTTACAAATGCACTCACTTATAACTTGCATCTATCAGAATTACACAGGTAATCACACAAATTCCACATAGGCTGCACCCAAATACAGGGGGCTATATGACCACGATGTCGTAGCATCTAATATAAGCCACAACAACAACAACAACAACAACAACAACAACAACAACAACAACAACAACAACAACAACAAAAGTCACCTCGTGGCGTGGAGGCTTACATTATTGGCTCTCATCTCTAAGGTCGGGGACACTTCCCATTTCTGTCAAGTTATTTGAACTTGGTTTCCAGGCTAGTTAAAAATTATTTCAGCCTCGTGAAACAAAAAATCGAAGTGGTGAGTTCGACTCCCACCTTCGCCAACCTGGAACTGATTTTCTGTGTTTACCCACTTCTACTACAGGCAAATACCGGTACCAGGATGGTTCCTAACTTAAGGCCCTTACTGTACCAACTCAAAATGAATCAACAACAAACATTCCTCAATATTCTAAGGTTGAGATCATTTTCACACTTATTCCATTCTTTCGATCATCTCGTGGTGTAGTGGCTGGTATTCTTGGCTGTCGCCTCGGAGGTCCGAATTCGATTCCCAGCTTTGCCAAGAAATTGAATTCTGTTTGAGGACTGAAACGGGATACACTCAGCATCGAGAGGCAAAACTGAGAAGAGGTGGGTTCGATTCCCATCTCAGCCACATTGGAATTGGTTTTCCGTCGTTTCCCGATTCCACTCGAGGGAAGTGCCAAGATGGTTTTTCATTTAAGGCCACGTCCCCCTCCTTCCCAATCACCATCTGAATTACAAATACACATTCTAATACAGCCATTACAATAGCACAAGTTATTAGACAAATTCGTGCACCCAAGTACACGGAGCTACATGACCACTATGTCACAAAGGCCTTAAATCAATCAACAACTGCATTCCTTTGATCGTTTTTTCTTTTAATATTTCGTTAGAGGTAGGAGAGTACAATTTTTATTGTCATTTATATCATTAGGGGCCAATGACCTAGTTGTTTCTCCCTTTGAAAAAAAAAAAAATCACCACGGCTATTTTGAGGGCTGGGTAGAAAATGTGCGCAGTATCCCAAAGCAGCTCTCTATAGAAGCGGTCGGGGGTGGAGGGTTATTGATGAGGGTCAGCTCGCATTGAGGGTAGCCACCCCACCACGTTTATAGGGTCAGCGCTCAATAAAACGTAAAAAATAAGTGGAATCCCTATGTTCGACACTATCATAAAAATCACTCAGTTTTATGTTTTGAGTGGTTTATGTGAAAGGAGGGTGTAAATAGACTCGCTTTTTCCCCAGTGGTTAACCACACGCACTTAAGGTCCACATTGTCAGAGCATTAAAGTAATGAAGCTTTCCTCTTTCTATTTTGTCATTTAACTGTGAAGGAATTCTGACCTGGCTGTTTCTTTTCAACTGAGGAGAGGTTTGTGTTGTTGTATTTATTATGTCATTTGAGGGGTTTGGACTGCGCGGTCATTAAGCCCCGTGTATTTGGGCATGTGTATGATAACCTCTGTTATTGTGGTATGTGTCTTTGTAATTCAAGTGAGAATTGGTAAGTACAGGAGTTAAGTTTATAGCTTGAAGTGCGTACTTAGCTCTGTTTGTCGGACTAACGACCCCAAGCTTGCAGGTTCACTCCTGGCCGAGGAAAGTGAGTTTTGAAAGTCAACAAAAATCACGACACGCATGTCATACGTTGTTGGCATGTTAAAGAACACATTTGAATTCAATAGGCCGTGTTAATAATGGCAAAATTAATCTGGAGATTTTTCGCCAACACAAAGTTCCTCCATTCTCTACTAGTAAGCGCTATGAGTCAATGAGCTACTTGACTTTCATAGCGTTCTAAGGAACGACAAAATCGACATGTAAGCTGCCCTCTGGGCGCAAATAACAAAGCTTACACCCGTCACCCGAGGCCATACGATATTATCATTATTATAGCTCTGTTAAGCTAAGGTCCTTTCGGATTCTTTACGCGCTGAGTAGTATCGTATTCAATAGAAATGCAGAAGTCAAACTTGGTGTAATACTTGATATTTATTTAGTTAGAACATATATACAGATTAATTACAGTGGCTATAAGGCTTGGCGTTAATGTCATTCAATCATGGCACGGCGACGGATTATAGAATTGTGAGCTCTTACAAAAACGGTAGTTTCAAAGAGCTAAGTCTTAAATAATATTAGCCCATTTCATGTACGTGTTGGCCTCAATATACTTGGAAAACGCCCGTAGCTCAACCAATCCGATGACAGTATTTTACTGGGATCACAATAATGCTTTTAAGTGAAAGGTAGTGGGAGTTTGAAATATTGTCGATGTTCTCTGAGTGGTTTACCCTTCTTTTACATGGCTACTTCATTCTTGGTTATTCTAAGAAATATTAGTGGATTACATTTGTTGTTATTCAAGAGACATGGGGTCGATTCCTGTTGACCAAGGATATGAAGACATATTCTACCTGGCCGATCCCGAGAAGGGTTTGTCATGTTCTCACAGTATTACAAGGCAGTTTACTTATAGTTGATAACCAATAGATAAGCGGCTCCGGTGGCTTAGTTGGTGGTATGCTGAACTGCTTACCCAAGATCGCGGGTTCAAACCCGGCCGAAGTTGTCGGATTTTTAAGAGCGTTAAAATCTTTCAGTATGCCTTTCTTCGGAAAGGAACTAAGCCGGTGTCCTATGTCATAGATTTATGGCATGTAAAATAACCCACAAAACTTATGTGAAGCTAAATTTCTAAGTTAGATTTCCTTGGAACGCTCTATCAAAGATCCAACGTTCACCACTAGGTGTCAGTGACATCTGGTAGCGAAAGATGGAACTACTTGAAATTGAACAGAACTTGTAGCTCACCCTATGGGTGTCCGCTTGAAGCAGCTACACCCTATGGCGCGTCGATCATGTCCTAGAACACTCCCGGCACTCAAAGCCATACGCTAAATAATTAACTAAACCAATACATGGCTCTGTAAGGAGTGGCTACATTCCTGAAGTGTTACCCACAGATTGTGGTGAATTTCCACATTGCCTTCATTTTGACAGTAGTAAAGAATAATAATGATGAAAAAGAGATTCACACGCTGACTTTCTAGGGAAACATAGTCCCTGGTTTGATACCGGGCAAAGTATATAACTCACACACTGGTACAGGCATCACAATAACACCAGTTATCAGACAAATTCTACACACTCGCACGTACACCGGGCTACATGATCACGATGTCGCAAAGCCCCCTACAGAATCAACAACCACAACAACAACAAGAACTCTTGAACACCGAGTTTTATTTATTATGGTATTCTACAATATTAATATGGCGACTGCGCCTAATATTAATTCTCATGAAGTAATCAAATTTGCAACGTACGTTCCTTCTATGTTGTTGTTGTTAGAGTCTTCAGACTTTTGACTGGTTTGATGCAGATCTCCTTTCCTCCCTGTCTTGAGCTAATCGTTTCATCTCTACATAGCTGCCACACCCTACATCCAAGACAATCTGTTTAACATATTCTAACCTTGGTCTACCCCTACAGTTCTTGTCCTCGACCCTTCATTCCATGTCTAAGCTTGCTGTTCCTGGGTGTCTTATTATGCATCCTACCAACATATCTCTTCTCTTCATTAGCAGTCGCCAGAAACATCTCTCCTCTCTCACTCGTCGTAATACCTCTTCATTTGTAACCCTATCTACCCATCTGATCTTCATAATTCTCCTGTAACAACACATTTCAAACGCTTCAATTCTCCTGTTTGCCGCTGCACCAACAGTCCAAGTTTCACTTCCAAAGGGCGCCACGCTCCAGATAAAGGCTATCAAAAATGACTTCCTAATGATACCTAAATCTATATTCGATGTCAACAGATTCTCTTTCTGTAGTAATGCGTTCCTTGCCAGAGCCAACCTACGTTTTATATCCTCTTTGCTTCGTCCATCACTGGCTATTTTTCTCCTACTTCCTTTAGCTTTTCACCTGCGAATTGGAAGTCCATAGAGGTTTCTATATGGCTCCTATATACCACCCCTTTATAGTCTGAACATTGCTTCATTGTATTTGGATTATATTGTATGCATGCTTCTGAATATAGCGTGCAGTGGCCATCTTGAAAACATCGAGAGTTATTTATTATTATATTCTGGAATGTCAATATCAAAGCCGAATATAAGGGGATGACAACCACGAATGCTAGTTACTACACCACACGGTGGTCGATTAGGGTAGCTGCTTTGGGGCTTAAAATAAGGTACAGTACCCGTATATTCCTGGAGTGAGTGCTGAAAGACCAATGAGAAACCACATTCAGATTGGCCTCTGTTAACCTCATGATTCAAACCTTCCATATCCCTACTTGCTGATTATCTTTTAGTTTGGGCCTCTGATGGTTCCCATAGGATGGTTTGTTTTAGAAATATTTGGTATTTGGTTGGTTGGTTCCTCAGTTTAGGGGCTGCGACAACGCGGTCATGTAGCCCCGTGTACTTTGGGTGTGTGCAGAATTTGTCCGGTAACCGGTGTTAATTGTGATGTCTGCAATAGTGTGTGTTATCTGTTTTAATTCAAGTAAGGACTGCAGACGATAATTTCAAGTAGTTCCTACTTTTGCTACCGTCCAGAAACCTAGCTTGCGGACTTGGCTTCTAGATACCATCGCAGTCAGTACCTGGCGGCGATTGTTGGAACTAATATAGCGTTGTCAATTGTAACCTACAAAGTTTGGCTTCACACAAGTGTAGTTAGTGGAAAATCTATGACATGGGACCGCCGCGCACCGGCTTTACTTCCCCTCCGAAGGAAGGCATACTGATAGATTTTTAACGCTCTTAAAAAAATCCGATGGCTTCGGCCGGGTTTGAACCCGCGACCTTGGGCATAAAAGATCAGCATGCTACCGACTACGCCACCGAAGCCGCCATATATATATTTGGTAGTGATTCCATGTAATATATTACAGTAGGCACTTGATTTAGTTTCCGAACACTTGGATAGCCACCATTTTATTTTATAGTGAGAGCCTTCCCTATAGAACAGAGGCTCGCCGGGCCGTGTGACGTATGGTGAGTGATAAGTAGGGCTCGGAGATCTAGGTAAATAAATATTTTTTTATGTAAATACATATTTTTGGCATTTTTTCTTTAAATACATAAAATCCTGCTTTTCACTTATTACCACATAAAAAGACATAATATTTACATTTTTTAAAATCACTATGCTAGATCTTTCAGTTTATTGAAATTTTGTTCTGTGTTACTTTAACGGGGAAGAACCTGTGAGCTATCTAATCTTCATGCGGAGCGTATGTCAGCCTGCAACTGTGTTATTCTTAACTTATCGTCCCGTGCCACTCACTGTAAAAGCCGGTGATTTCCTTGTCCATAACCATGTTGCACCACGTGCTAGACCCCCCCCCCCCCCCCCCAGCTACATAGGACCTATGTCACTCACATGCTGTTCATTTCTGGCATTGTGAAGTATAAGGCAGTTCTACGATGCCTAAGTAAAATCAAATACTAATTATCGTCTGCAGCAATATGTTGCAGAATTTAAAGATAAATTTACTTCGGATGTGGGCGTTCTGTTCTGCCAACCATGTGGGAAAGCAATCATGGCCGAACAGCGATCGCAAGTTACACAACACCTCAAGGGCAAGAAACATATTGCCGCAGTTTCGCGCCTTCATAATAAGTGTTTCGCAATAATCGTCGGTCATTTGTGATGAACAACCTAAAGATGTATCTCGTTGTGTGTTGTAATTCTTCAGTAGTGAGTGAGGCATAGCATAAATTGCATTCATGAGTAATGCATATTGTTTATATTCACATTAATGAACTGAAGTATAATTAAATATTTTTACTTTTTTGTCACATATTTCAGGTATTTTTAATACATAAAAAATAAACATTTCCCCGATTTTTAGCACCTAAAAATCTGAGCCCTAGTAATAAGTCATCGTCTGTTGACTGTCATCTGCTGATTACTCAAGAGTGGAGTGTGAAGCCCAGAATGCTGTCATTGCATTGATTACACACGGAGCTGGCAAGATTGGCTTGAGATAATTACGATTTGTGGTGAAGTACTGTAACCTATCTCGTATCCCGTGAACATGGTTAGGTATGAAACAAAACAACGAATTTTCCTAGTGAAAACTTACCTTATCAAGAATAAGTACCGTATTTCAATAAATGTGTTCGTAAGTTTCAGCACCGTGCGATTTTTAGCCTATTTTCATTTTATGAAAAAAAAAAAAGGTTTATGAGATCACCTTTTGTCCGTGTGTCTGTGTGTGCGTGTGTGTGTGTGTGTGTGAGTGTGTGTGTGTGTGAGTGTGTGTGTGTGATGGTGTGTGTGTGTGTGTGTGTGTGTGTGCCCCTAATACATGCTAAACGGCTGGAGCGATTTCAATGAAACTCGGTAAGATCATAGCAACATTCTGGCCGACCCCGACCGTGCCCTTCAAATCTTATTGTCTCTCACCAATCCAACATGGCGACTGTGCGAAATATTTCACCAGCATTCAGTATCTCCGAAACTATTACAGATATCACCCTGAAATTTTGTACGATGATAAAAGGCGCTACTAGACGTTCACCAATGATACCTTCAAAAACCTGATAACTACAAAACCAACATGGCGGCCAAGCGAAGTTGAGACTTTTAAATAGACTTTTCTCGCGATTTAACCAACCAAACGTAATGAAACATGGTACAGCAAATGTTTATACACATTGTAATGCACTGGCGTCTAATTTAGTTCAATTGTTTACATAGCCTCAAAATGGTGGCTGTGCGAAATATGTCACTGGCATTCAATATCTCCGAAACTATTTACGATATCACCGTGAAATTTTGTACGGTGATAAAGGGTACTGCTACAAGCTTATCTATGTAACTTTCAAGAACCTGTAAAGTACAAAACGAACATGGCGGCCAAGCGAATTTGAAACATTTTAATAGACTTTTTTCGTGATTTAACCATCTGAGCGCAGTGAAATGTGGTACAGTAAATGATTATACATATTGTAATAAAATGTCATCTAATTTAGTTCAATTGTTTACATAACCTCAAGATGGAGTCTGTGGGAATTTTTAAAATTAAGTTTTTATTTCTTGTGTCGTAATCATGCGATCGAAGTAAAAGTTTGAATAATGAACCTACGCAATAATTTTCCTTTAATGGTACATAACTCTATGGCCTATACATATAACAATCCAAAATGGAGAGCATCCGAAATATTTTGACGGTTCTCAATATCTACGAATCTTTTACAGCAATCAAACTGAAATGTGTTATGTTCATAGAGGCTATGAACATAAGTTCACCTATATCACATTCAGTAACCTGGTGAGCACAAATACAACATGGCGGCGACGCGAAATATAAATATTTAAATGGGCGTTTCTCGCGATTTAACCATCCGAGTGCAATGAAACTTTGCACGTTGAATGCTTATACAAATGTTAATCCACTGGCATCTAATTTATTTCAATTGTTTTCATAACCACAAGATGGTAGCTGTGCGAAATTTTAAAATCATGTTTTTCCTTCTTTTGCCCTAATTATGCGATTGAAGTCTGAATACCACACGTACACAATAATCTTCATATAAAAATCCAACCTGGCGACCATCTGAAATATTTAGACGGTTCTCAATATCTGCTAATCTATCACAACAATCAAACTGAAGTTTTGTATGTTGATGGAGGCAATTAACATGAGTAGGATATATGAAAATAGGTTGTATAGTTCTTCACGGAACTACTTGTTATTTGTTGGTGGAATCTCAAACAAAATATTCAATATACAGAAACAATCCACGTATTCTGGGGGCTCTTGAGAACGAAATAACTGTACAGATATGAAATATCACTAAGGATGATTTACGACGAGTGTACCAATATTTCTTACGTTAGGGCAATGTGTGTTTCGAAAATGAAGGACAGTATTTCCAGCAACTACTCTGAAATACATGTTATTTATTTATTTATTTATTTATTTATTTATTTATTTATTTAGCGTATGGCATTTAGTGCCGGGAGTGTCCGAGGACATATTCGGCTCGCCAGAGGCTGTAGCTGCTTTAAGCGGACACACATAGGGTGAGCTACAAATTCCGTTCAATTTGAAGTAGTTCCAACTTTCGCTACCAGATGTCACTGACACCTAGTGGTGAACGTTGGAACTTTGATAGAGCGTTACAGTGAGATTCATGTAAGTAATCATGATTCTAAATTACGTTAAACAATGTAAATATGTTGAACTAGCTGGTTATTACGATGTTAGCTTGCCACGGTGGGTGAGTGGTTATAGTGTCGGACTACCAACCTCAAGATTGCAGGTTCGCCCCTGGCCATGGTAAGTGATTTTTGAAGGCGACAAAAATCACGATACTCATGTCATACGTTGTTGGCATGTTAAAGAACCCATTTGAATTCAGTAGGCCGTGTTCAATGGCAAAATTAATCTCGGGATTTTCCGCCAACACAAAGTTCCTCCATTCTCTACTTGAAAGCGCTGTAGTGTCAAGGAGTTTAGATATCTAACCTCCTTGACTTTCATAGCGTTCAAAGGAACGATGAAATTCGACATGCAAGCTACCCTCTGGGTGTCAATTAACAAAGCTTGCACCAGGCACCCGAGGCCATACGATATTATTATATATATTATTACGATGTTGGTAGCACCAGTGTCTTGCTCGACTCTTGGCTAGCCACAGTGCCCCTGTCGCCACACGGCGCATGCGAAGTTCCGTTCTGTAGAGAAGGCTCTCACTGTAGTTAAGGTGGCGGTGATATTAAACATATCGCTGAAGTTCCCCCTATTAATGTTGGGCTGCAGTCTGATGAAGGTGCAGAAACAGTGCTCTAGAGATGATTGAGAAGGTGCAGTGGTCCAGGATAAAAACGAGCACCATATGCCTCTTCTCCAGTGGCCAGTGTGTCTTCTCTCGCCTGCGCCACACATGTGACGATGATGACGTCAGACCCCCACGTCGCGTCCCGTCGGTCGCCTTGTTTTTGTGAGATGGGATACCGGTCGCACCGCACTTGCGCTTGGCGTCACATGTCGCGCTAGGAGGATCACACGGCTGGAATAGGATGCACACAAACACCGTCTTAACCCTTTATAGGACACAATAGTATTGAATATATTTTAGTCGTATTTATTTTAATTTCAATTTAGTTATTTTAGTCTAATTGTATATTAATAATTTTATATGATTTTATTAAACACAATGTGTACAATCACGTTTTCACCACTCTGACATTTCTCAGATTAGAGAATGAGACCTGCTTACACATTCCACTAAGTGGTATTTGGGGCATGGATTATTGCAATTCTTGCAGACGCAGTCCTCCTTGGGCTCATGAAATGTCTCATTCTGACAGATCCTTCCATGGAACCCATTGACAGATGTCGAAGTTTGAAATTTGGCCCCTTCCAGATATCTGTCTTCATTGCTTCAGTCTCCATTATTTCTTGTGGTATTTCGTCGGCTTTTTTTCGTCTCCCCTCGATGATGGTTTTATACGTTTGAGTTTCCGGTAGATCGAAAGAGTGCTTTACGTCTTCTATAAAGAAGGATTCCTGTGCTATTTTATAGGCGTAGCTGTTCCTTGAGAATTTTGATATAGATAGAGCTCTCTTAATAAATCTCGCTTTGACGCTCTCTAGCTTCCTGAGGTTATTCACCGACAAGTAGGGCCAAATTAATAGTATGCCATATGTGGCGGTCGGCATAACTTTAATTTTGAATAGCTTTATCGCTGTTGACAGGGATAGGCTTTGGAGTTTGGGTATGTCGTATGAGGCTTTCATTGCTGCCGTAACTCGCTCCTGTACATGCAGAGAGAAAGCAGTTCCAGTAGTTTGTAGTACGACATCCAGGTATTTGAAGTTGGGTACGAATTCTAAAGG
The DNA here is from genome assembly GCA_946902985.2 of Meconema thalassinum. Classification (NCBI taxonomy): domain Eukaryota; kingdom Metazoa; phylum Arthropoda; class Insecta; order Orthoptera; family Tettigoniidae; genus Meconema; species Meconema thalassinum. The sequence continues at coordinate 139,203,410 of OX336400.1, forward strand.
TTCTTCTCCACACTTGAGTTGGTCCATTTTAGCTATCCTTCCTCCCCTTCTAAATTTCATAGCCTTTGTTTTGGAGCTGTTAATTTCCATAGAGTTTTCTTCAGTTTTCTTCCTAATGTTCCCCATAGCTGTTTGTAGGTCATCTCGGTGTCTTGAGAGGATGACCATGTCATTCGCGTACATGAGTAATTTGACTGTTCTTGAGTCTAATGTTTGCCCAATGTCTGAGGTCATTACGTTGAAGAGGACTAGACTCAGGGGATCCCCTTGTAGAACCCCCTTTGTTTGAGTGATACTCCTCGACGTGGTGATGCCATCATGGATTGTAACATATTAATAATTTTAATTTTTGATTTCTTTAGCACTTAAATGTTCATCTTTATTTTGATAATTTTAATCTTTGAATTATTTTCATTATCTCAAATTTAAGAAGATAAAATTATTATAATTTTAATTTCTATTTTTGAATCTAATCTTTCTTTCTTTCTTTCTTTCTTTCTTTCTTTCTTTCTTTCTTCTTCTTCTTCATCATCATCATCTTGCTTCCGAATTTGGCCAACTGTGTGTGGGCCACGTATAACGTAATGCCTTCTGGCCAGTCTTCTTTTCTCTTCCCAGAAGTTCTTCATTCGTTCACTCCTTAATTTTCTCTGCTCCTCAGATATTACGGGTTTGGGCCTATTCTTCAGTTGCTCTTGGTGAAATTTAGGATTATCTACTTGAGTTCCAAACTTCTTTCTGTTGATGATCAATCCAGGTGTAATTTTAATTTCATCTGTGTCCTTCTTAACCTTCTCCGCCCATGTTGTCGTCCTCTAATATATTTAAAGAATCATTTAGTCAATCGTTCACAACACACGTCCACAGCTTCCACATTTTCAGCGCTCTGTCCTATTTCTGCTGCTTGTCGTCTGGGTCCAATTACAGGTGGGGCTCGATCTGACGACCACCGACGTCAACACCGACATGGTACCTCGGTACTATATTCTGGTACAAAAGATCACCAATCCCTGATCTTCGAACATCCACGAAAGCCATAACCCACGCCAGTATGTCTTCATCGGATTCCACAGAGGTCTCATAAAACAAGTTTTTCATGTAACCCCACAGGTAGTAGTCTAGGGGTGTCAAGTCGGGTGAACCTGCAGGCCAAGCAATCGGGCCAGCACGACCTATCCACTGGTGCCCAAATCTGTGTTGCAGGTGATCTCGGACCTCAAGTGAAAAAATGAGGAGGTGCACCATCGTGCAGAAACCACATGTCGTGACGCACATGCAGAGGCACATTATCTAGGAGCTCATGCAGTACGTCTTCAAGGAATACCAAGTACACGACACAAGTGAGATTTCGTGAAAGAAGGCATGGAATATCAACAAACCTGAAGGGGATATGGAACATTAGGTGATCGTTCAATGACGTATTGATATCACGCCAGCAGATGGCAGTTGGGTTTGAACTGCAGATGTCTTCCCGCTCACTGCAGATCACGCATTTCAAAAACATTAAGTTGGTCACTACTTGCTTCACTCACTCAGCACATTCCTTCTTTCACTGGCTCCGTGTCGTCTGCTGCAATGACAACCATTGGCATGTGGGAAGTCATTATATTTTGGTCTGGAATAGGCGGGCCGCGCATGCGTACTGCAAGACCCCCACCCCGCATCCCGTCACAGCGTGTTGAACTGCCGTTTCCTGGTGCGATGACAATACGTACTCTAGTCAGTGGCACCGAAAATGCAGGAGATTTGTACGTGTGCTGTGATGGTTTTTTGTGGGTAGCGGGGAGACTGTGCGTTTCCGGAAGATCCTATACTAAAATTAAATGTCTTTGTCCCCACTAGTCTGTAATGGGAATTTAGAAAATATAGAAATTCCACTCTCATCAGCCATCAGCGGTGTCGGTGGCATAGTTGTTAGAAAGCTTAGCTTCTATGCCCATGGTCACGGGTTCAAACCCGGCCAAAGTCGTCAGATTTTTTGAGAGCGTTCAAAATCCCTCAGTATGTCTTCCTTCGGAGAGGAAGTAAAGCCGGCGGTCCCATGTCGTAGATTTATGGCATGTAAAAGAACCTTTCACTAATTACACTTGTGTGAAGCTAAATTATAGTTTAGATTTGATTAACCCTCTTAGGTTCCAACGTTTGTCGCTAGGAACCAACTGCTGTGGCATCTAGTACCAAGTTCAGAACAAATTGTCGTTGACGATGGCGTTTTGTAGCAAAAGTAAGAACAACTTTAAAATTGAATGTCTGCAGTCCTTACTTTAATTAAAACTGATAACACACACTAATACAGCCATCACAATTAACAACAGTTATTATACAGATTCTACACACGCCCAAAGTACACGGGGCTACATGACCACGTTGTCGCTACCCCTAAACTGAGGAAGCAACCAACCTCATCAGTCATCAATAACTAAGATAATATTTTATGAAAACACCGGTTAACTTATCATCTTGATTAGAATTACAAATTACTGGGAAATTTTATTTTAATTCTGATAATTTGGCCCGTTTATAATTGGAATTATATTGGGTTGACCAACTGAAAACTTACAACACCAATTGTTTTAACGAGTGGAACAGGGAGGTCATCTGCCCCCTTAGACGACAATGTCGCAAGCCCTTAAATGAAACAACATAACATGCACTATAAATCTCAAATGTTATGAAGTTATGCGTGAACATATCCTTGCCTATCCCTTTATAGGGCAAAACCATTTTTTATTTTTATGTGTCTCTACATTTCAAATCATTTTAATTATTATTATTATTGTTATTATTTATTTATTTATTTATTTATTTATTTATTTATTTATTTATTCATTTATTTATTTATTTACAGCGTATTTTCCCAATATTGGAAAGCGTTAAGCAATTTCTCTCAATTCTTGACGTTCTTCTTATTTTGCCAGTATTGTTTCATTCTGTTGGAGAATGCCAATTTTCTTTCGACAGACCATTGAGGTCTGTAAGGTGTAGGTTTTGGTTGCTCTGATTGGACTTCCCAGTTGTTAAATTTTATTATTATTATTATTAATATTATTATTATTATTATTAATGCTATTTTTAGTTTCTCTAATTTTAATGTCTGTATATTTATTTTTAGCCTACTTTTCACATTTTGCAAAAATGAGGAAAAAGTAGACTTATGAGATCGATCCGGGCAAATGTATGTACAGTATGTCTGTGTGTCTGTCTGGCTGTGTGTGTGTGTGTGTTTCCCCCTATCACCTCCTAAACGGCTGCAGCAATCGAATCCAAATTTGGTATGAATAAAGGTATGTACTTGAATATCTCAAGCCCATATTTGAAAATTATGTCAGTGCTACCAACTGCTGAAAAAACCGCAATTGAAATATGAACTCCATGCTGGATATCTTGGAAGGCATGCATGGGAGCTATTTCAAAATTCTCACCCATATTGACAATAATATTTCAGTTTAATTTCCAGGAGGCCATGCATGTCAGTGTTGACAAAATGATTCTAAGCCTGCTGATAGGTCCATTTTTTAAATGCATATAACTTCTACACTTTCAATTGGATTTCAACCAAATTTCGTATGTACTATGTGTACATAAACAGATATGACTGAGCGTATTCTTAAAAGCCACCAGGGCTGCCAACTGTTAATAAATGCTCTCTCTCTATTTTCTTATCCAAATACCAATTTATATGAAAGTATGCATGCCGACAGCTTTAAACTATACACACGTATAGTACCCGATATTCTAGATTAATATGGAGTAACTTATGTACGTCAGTGCTACCAACATGATTCTAAGCCTGCTGTTAAGACCAATTTTTAAATACATGTAACTTCTATACTATCAATTGTATTTCAACCAAATTTCGTATGTGCTTTGTGTACCATTACAGATATGACTATGCTTATTCTTAAGAGCAACCAGGGCTGCCAACTGTTAATAAATGCTGTCTCTATTTTTGCCCCAATATTAATATATCAGAAAGTATGTATGCCAACAGCTTTAAAATTTGCACATGTATAGTAACTGACATTATAGATTAATTTGGAGAAACTAATATACGTCAGTGCTGCCAACATGACTCTTAGCCTGCTGATAGGTCCAAATTTAAAATACATGTAACTTTTATACTAACAAATGGATTTCATCCAAAAATGGCACAACAAGAGATCATAATATTTCAGATTATGTCTGACCAACACATGCATGACATTGTTGCCAACATGATTTTACGCGCGCTGATAGATGCAATGGCTAACTGCATGTAACGTCCATGCTATCCATTGGACTTCAACCAAATTTTGTATTCTGTAATTTAAGAGATGTAACTAACAATATATTCAGTCACCAGGGCTGCCAACTGTAGTGCTCTATTAAGCTACATTACACCAGGTATATTTCGAACTAATTAGAAATGTCGATATTAGCATTGTAAATTCGTCATTATTCTAGATAGTTTTATATATATTGGCATGAATCTTAAATTTTTAGAAAATTAGGCTCTTTAGTTCTTCACGGAATTTCTTGTTAATTTTTAATTTATGTTCTTATCGATTTAATTTTGATATATTTTTAAAATTAATTAATTAATTAATTGTGAATTGTTCTTTACAATTATTTTAATATTTTTTATAGTTTTATTTACAGTATTATTTCCATTTTATATTTCTTTTATTTATGTAATATTTATGATTTTTATTTGTATTTTATATTTTTTTACATGTAAATTGTTAATGTTCTTAGTTTATTTTTTAAATTTTATCCAGCACATAACGTCAATTAGATACTTATACAGCCTAATATTTGATTTTTAGAAATACTAGCACTTCGGCATGAAAATTCTCCGAAATTTGGCTGGAAGATTCAACTATCAGCGTCTTTGAAAGCATAAACTGTCCTTATGACATAAAGGGTTAAAACGAAAGTGACAAGCAGTGCTTTAAAAATAGACATACAGTATCCTGGAATACATTATGAATTTTGTAACAACAACAAAAAAACAGTGATTCAGAAAGAGACAAAGATATTTGGAAGAAAAACAAAGTCACAGAAGAGGAGAAATAAAGAGAATTCTCACCCATAATACATTCTTGTTAGCTTTGGGACCGGATGTTGTGACGTCACTTCGGTAGCCAACCACATGTCCTGAAAGCTAATTAAAGTTGGCTACAATTGCTTCGAGATGTGGTGATTGCGCAGCTGCGCGTGCATAACTTATCTCTCGCTCGCCGTGGACAACGTGGTGCGCTACAAGACTTCGTGACAAATGCAGACTTGAAAAAAGAACAAAATTTCTACTTAGTGTTTACCCACTGTTGCACAGATAAGGATATTTGTTGTGGCGATGCTGAAGATGTGATACACATTTAATCGTAATTTATGGTCTCTATTTGGACCATTCCCCTACTTAGCGTTAAGCGCATACAACAATACAACAATCGACTATTTTTAACCCATGAGGGCTGACGCATCGGAATGAATGACCCGAGGCTTAAATAATGCTGAATATTTCCGTTTTGGCCAGCCCTTATGGTCTGTCACTTACAGTACCTTCCTTCCTAGCCTTGAACTTCACCCTGCAAAAGAAACATGTCCATAGCGTTTTTCACACTCAAGTTATTTCTATATTATTTACGGTCGGGTTAGATTTACCCATAGCGCCAGTCCTCGCGTGACAGTTTTCGGTTTATGTTATGAAAAACAAGAAGTTCCGTGACGAACTAAAGAGCCTACTTTTCTTAAAATTTAAGATTCATGCCAATGATGAATCTATATGGATCTATCTAGAATAATGACAAAATTAAGTTGCCAATATCGAAATTTCTAATTTGTTCGAAATACTGTATACCTGGCATAATGTAGCCTAATAGGGGACTACAGTTGGCAGCCCTGGTGACTGAATATATTCTTAGTTCCATCTCTTAAGGTACAGAATACAAAATTAGGTTGAAGTCCAATGAATAGCATGGATGTTACATGCAGTTAAACATTGGATCTAACAGCGCACGTAAAATCATGTTGGCAACAATGTCATGCATGCATAGGTCAGAAATAATCTGAAATAATATGATCTATTGTTGTGCCAAATTTGAATGAAATCCATTAGTTAGTATAGAAGTTACATGCATTTTAAAATTGGACCTAAAAGCAGGCTTAGAATCATGTTGATAGCACTGACGTATATTAGTTACTCCAAATTCATCTAGAATGCCAGGTACAATACGCGTGCAAAGTTTAGAGCTATTGGCTTCCATACTTTCTGATATATTGATATTAGGGTAACAAAAATAGAGACAGCACATATTAACAGTGGCAGCCCTGATTGCTCTTAAGAATTCGCATAGTCATATCTGTTAAGGTACACATAGCACATACAAAATTTGGTTGAAATCCAAATGATAGTATGGAAGTTACATGTATTTAAAGTTGGACCTCTCAGCAGGCTTAGAATCATGTTGGTAGCACTGACGTATATAAGTTACTCTAAATTAATATAAAATGTCAGGTACTATACGTGTGCATAGTTTAAAGCTGTCAGCTTGCATACTTTCTGATATATTGGTAATTGGATAAAAGAAATTAAGAGCATTTATTAACAGTTGGCAGCCCTGGTGGGTCTTAAGAATAGGCCTACGCTCAGTCATATCTGGTTATGTACACATACAGCATACGAAATTTGGTTGAATTCCAATTGATAGTGTAGAAGTTATATGCATTTTAAAATTGGACCTATCAGCAGGCTTATAATCATTTTGGCAACACTGCCATGTACGGCCTCTTGGAAATTAAACAGCAATATTATTATCTATACGTGTGCCAATTTTGAAATAGCTCCCTTTGATACCTTCCAAGATATCCAACATGGAGCTCAAATTTCTAGTGCGTTTTTTCAGCAGTTGGTAGCACTGACATCATTTTCAAATATGGACGTGAGCTATTCCGGTGCACATCTTTACTCATACTAAATTTGGTTTTGATTGCTGCAGCCGTTTAGGAGTTGATAGGGGGGGGGACACACACACACACACACACACACACACACACACAGCCAGCCAGACAGACAGACAGACAGACAGACAGACACCACATTTTCCCGGATCGATCTCATAAGTCTACTTTTTCCTCATTTTTGCAAAATGTGAAAAGTAGGCTAAAAACAAGTAGTTCCGTGAAGAACTATAAAGCCTATTTTCATATATCCTACTTATGTTAATTGCCACTATCAACATACACAATTTCAGTTTGATTGCTGTAATAGATTCATAGATATTGAGAACCGACTAAATATTTCGGATGGTCGCCATGTTGGATTTTATATATGTAGGTCCTAGAGTTATGTACTGTTACATGCAGATTATTGTGAACGTGTAGTATTCAAACTTCAATCGCATAATTAGGACACAAGGAAAAACAAGGAGATTTAAATTTTTTTCACAGCTGCCATCTTGAGGCTATGGAAACAATTGAAATAAATTAGATGCCAGTGGATTAACATTCGGATAAAGATTTACTGTACCAAGTTTCACTGCACGCGGATGGTTAAATTGCGAGAAACGTCCATGTGAATATTTACAATTCGCGTCACCGCCATGTTGGATTTGTGATCACCAGGTTATTTAAAGTCCTATAGGTGAACATAAGTTCATAGCCCCTATGAACATTAAAAAAATTAGTTTGATTGCTAAAATAGATTCGTAGATATTCAGTATCGTCTAAATATTTCGGATGGTCGCCATGTTGGATTGTTAAATGTATACGCCATAGAGTCATGTACCATTAAAGGAAAATTATTGCGTAGGTTCATTATTCAAACTTTCACTTCGATCGCATGACTACATCACAAGAAATAAAAACTTAATTTTAAAATTCGCACTGCCGCCATCTTGAGGTTATGTAAACAATTGAACTAAATTAGATACCAGTGGATTACAATGTGTATAAATATTTCCTGTACCAGGTTTCAGTGCGCTTGGAACATTAAATCGCGAGAAAGGTCTATTTAAAATGTTCAAATTCGCTTGGCCGCCATGTTCGTTTTGTAGTTAACCGGTTTTTGAAAATCTTATAGATGGACTTCCAGTAGTGCCCTTTATCTCCGTACAAAATTTTAGGGAGATACCGCTAATAGTTTCAGAGATATAGAATGCCGGTGAAATATTTCGCAAATCCGCCATCTTGTGATTAAGTAAACAATTGAACGAAGTTAGATGTCGGTGCATTACAATGTATATAAACATATACTGTACCAAGTTTCATTGCGTTTGGTTGGTCAAATCGCGAGAAACGTCTATTTAAAAGTCGCAAATTCGCTTGGCCGCCATGTTGGTTTTGTAGTTACCAGGTTTTCAAAAGTCACATAAGTGAACTTATAGTAGTTCCCTCTATCACCATAGAAAATGTCAGGGTAATATCGGTAATAGTTTCGGAGATATTGAATGCTGGTGAAATATTTCGCACAGCCGCCATGTTGGATTGGTGAGTCGCAACAAAATTTGAAGGGCACGGTCGAGGTCGCCGGGAATAGTGCTATGAACTTTCCGAGTTTCATTGAAATCGCTCCTGCCGTTTAGATTTTATTAGGGGGGGGACACACACACGAATCACACACACACACACACACACACACACACACACGCACACACACACACGGACAAAAGGTGATCTCATAAGCCTATTTTTTCAAAATTGAAAATAGGCTAATAAGAGGGAAAATCCAACTATTTTGGTGCAGCACAATCACATAGCTCACGTTCTTGTTGATCCATGTTTATGGTCTCGGGGCACTTTGGTCATCAGCTTCTATGTAAAAAATCGAGATAACTGCTTTACCGCCACTATCAAGGCAGATTATACTGTTACGGAAATTATTGCCAATTTTTCTGCATGTGAAATTTGAAAATATAAATAATCCTCATTTTATATTGGGAATAGTTCATAGGAAGACACAAGGTGTATTTTTTTTTTATTTAGTCAATTTACCCTCTAGGTTGGTGCTTCCCACGGACTCAGCGAGGAAACTCACCACTACCGCCGCTATGGGCAGTGTCCTGGAGCTTGGAACATCTGGTCGGGATGGATACAACTGGGGAGGTGTGATCAGCACTTCGCCCAGGCGGCCTCACCTGCAAAGCGAACAGGGGCCTCATGAGGGATGGGAAGGGATGGAAGATTGGAATGGATAGGCTAGGAAGAGGGAAGGAAGCGGCCGTGGCCTGACAGTAGGTACCATCCCGGCATTTGCCCGAAGACGAAGTGGGAAACCACGGAAAACCACTTCGAGGATGGCTGAGGTGGGAATCGAACCCCCTCTACTCATTTGGGCCACCCGAGGCTGAGTAGACCTCGTTCCAGTCCTCATACCACTTTTCAAATTTCGTGGCAGAGCCGGAAATCGAACCCAGAACCTCCGGGGCTGCAGCTAACCATGCTGACCGCTACGCTACGGAGGCGACCAAGTGTAAAATTACTTCGTTATAATACGTACGACTACGAAAAAAGGGGAGTGACACACTATGGGTCAAAATGACCCAGCGCGAGTCCTCGTGTGATAGTTTTTCACGCCAGTTCTCAAGGGTTAACATGGCTTCGGGCTGGGGTTCACTGTCAAAAACATTTCTACATTTTTACGTCACGAAATGAAAAGAAATGTTACTTTTACTAATTCGGGTCTCCAAAATTTGAATTTGAAGTCAAATATTCCGTTTCCTTTGACATATTCAATATTTTGGTAAACAGTTGATGTTTTAGGTAGATTTCATTAGAAAGCTAACTATTGCAATGGGTACCATGTTTCGACTTCCGGAAAATTTCGACATATCTTCGCGTTTCACATCCCCCAGACCCCAAAACCACCGTCAGTTCAAAAAATTATATATAATTTATATATATATATATATCAGTTTCTTGTGGACACGATAACTGCCGTAATTTTGTACCAATCACTTTGAATTTTTTACATAATATGTATCCCTATAATATCTCGGTCGAGTTCGTTAATGGGCAAAATCGGTCGAAGGGGGTGTAAATGGGGGGGGGGGGCTTTTTTTTCGAAAAAGTGAAATTTCGCTATAACTCTCTTAATACGTGAAATATCGAATCCATTCAAAGTTCATAATATGTGTCGGATAAGTGCCAAAAATTTATGTCAAATACGTTTTTTGATAGCACCAACCATTGACCAAAGGGGTGGAAAAAAGTGGGTTTTTCGGGAAACATTAATCATATCTCTCTCAATAGGCACAATATCAAAACCGTACAAAATGGAAAATATTCCCCTAATAATTACCTAAAACTTTTGTCTGAAAGAATTTTTGATATGACCCACCATTACGCCAAGGAATGAGAAAAATGATTTCGGAATTTTTAAAAATGCCAAGTGCCATCAGAGGTTACCATAACAACGCTTTTAAATTGATAAGGGATGATCTATCAGGGGTTGCCAAGACAACGCCATTGACGAGATCACATTCATTTTTAGCCTACTTTTCACACTTTTCAAAAATGAGGAAAAAGTAGACTTATGAGATCGATCCGGGAAAATGTGTCTGTCCTTCTGTCTGTCTGTCAGTCTGGCAGTGTGTGTGTGTGTGTGTGTGTGTGTGTCCCTATCAACTCCTAAACGGCTGCAGCAATCGAAACCAAATTTAGTATGAGTGAAGTTGTATACCGGAATATCTCAGGCCCATATTTGAAAAAGATGCCAGTGCTACCAACTGCTAAAAAAACGCACTAGAAATTTGAGCTCCATGTTGGATATCTTGGAAGGTATACAAGGGAGCTATTATAAAATTGGCACACATGTAGATAATACTATTTCAGTTTAATTTCCAGGTGGCCATACATGGCAGCGTTGCCGAAATATTTTTAAGCCTTCTGATAAGTCCAATACTTAAATGCATATAACTTCTACACTATCAATTTGATTTCAACCAAATTTTGTATGTAATATGTGTACATAAACAGGTATGACTGAGTGTATTCTTAAGAGCCACCAGGGCTGCCAACTGTCAATAAATGTTATCTCTATTATTTTATCTAAATACCAATATATCTGAAAGTATGCAAGCCGACAGGTTTAAACTATGCACACGTAAATTACCTGACATTTAACATTAATTTGGAGTAACTTATATACGTCAGTTCTACCAACATGATTCTAAGCCTGCTGATAGGACCAATTTTTAAATACATGTAACTTCTATACCAACAAATGGATTTCATCCAAAATTGGTACAAAAAGATATAATATTTCAGATTATTTCTGACCAGCACTCGCATGACATTGTTTCCAACATGCTTTTACGTGTACTAATAGATCCAATGTCTAAATCCATGTAACGTTCTTTGAACTTCAACCACATTTTGTATTCTGTACCTTAGGAGATGGGAGTGAGAATATATTCAGTCACCAGAGCTGCCAACTGTATTGCTCTATTAGGCTACATTATGCCTAGTATACCTTATTTCGAACTAATTAAGACATTTCGATATTACCCACTTAATTTCGTCATTATTCTAGATAGTTTCATATACTGTAGATTAATCTATGGCATGAATCTTAATTTTAAGAAAAGTAGGCTCTTTAGTTCGTCACGGAACTTCTTGTTCCATCTGACTATTAGGGAAGCGGCTAACTGGTAGCATGCTGAACTTCTATGCCTAAGGTCGCTGGTTCAAAGCCGGCCAAAGTCGCCGGATTTTCTAAGAGCGCTAAAAATCCGTCAGCATGCTTTCCTTCGGAGGGGAAGTTACAACGTTCGTTGCAAGTTGCTGGTTGCGTTGGCATCTAGCAGCCAAGTTCACAGCTAGGTGTCGTTGACGTTAGTATTTGGTACAAAATTAGGTACTACTACTTAAAATTGACCGTCTGCAGACCTTACCTGAATTACAGACTAATACAGTCATCACAAATAACACCGTTTGTCAGACAGATTCTACACACACCCAATGTACACGGGGTTACATGACCACCTTGTCGCAGTCCCTAATCTGAGGAACTAACCAACATCTCTGCGGGAGATAAAATTTTGCGTGAAGAAGTAACAGACTGTTAGATAGTTACACATTAGTTCCAAACCTTGCATAAGGACAGTGTGATCACAAGTATAAAAATGAACCCCAAATGACAAGAAGGTTACCATCCCCATAAGACAGTAAAATGTTAAAAATATGCATAGAAAGACGACAAAATGTTAACTAACCTCCAATTGTAAAATACTTTCTCGCAATAAATGAGGTCTCATCCTCCTACGAAAACCTGCATATTTTGCCTATTATAGCCTATCCCCTAGTTTGCCCGGTGAAATCTACCTAAGCCTTCCGGCGTGCCGAGAGGAATTTTTTCATAGTAGTAGTTCCAAAGTCAAAATTTTATTACACTCAACAATTTATTATTCATACTTTTCAATCTAAGAAGCCTCCGTGGCTTAGGCGGCAGCACAACGGCCTCTCACCGCTGGGTCCGTGGTTCAAATCCCGGTCACTCCATGTGAGATTTGTGCTGGACAAAGTGGATGCAGACAGGTTTTCCTCTAGGTACTCCGGTTTCCCTGTCATAATTTAATTCCAGCAACACTCTCCACTATCATTTCATTTCATCTGTCATTCATTTAATCATTGCCCCAGGGGTGTGCGACAGGCTTCGGCAGTCGGCACAGTTCATATCCTCGTCGCTAGATGGGGGCTTCATTCATTCCATCCCTGACCCGTCGGTCGACTGGAAGCAGGCTGTGGATTTTCATCTTCACAACAATACAACAATCGACTCTTTTTAACATGGTTTCGGGCTGGGGTTCACTCTCAAAAACATTTCAACATCTTAACGACACGAAATGAAAAAAGAAAATGTTACTTTTACTAATTTGTGTCTCCAAAATTTGAATTTCATGTCAAATATTCCGTTTGCTTTGAAATATTCAATATTTTGGTTAAAATTTGATGCTTTTTCATAGTTGTAGTTCCAAAGTCAAAATTTTATTACACTCAACATTTTATTATCCATACAGTACTTTTCAATTTGTACATTGAACAATCAATGAAGGAAATGAATTAAAAAATCAAAGTAAGAGTAACGATTCAAGGAGAAATAATTTCAACATTAAAATTTGTTGATGATATCGTCATCTTAACCAATTCACCAGAGGATTTGAATGGTATGGAGACTTCGCCCTAATGAAAGAATTCATGATGAAAATCAATAAATGTAAGACAAAAGTAATAGAATGCAGCTGAAATAAATCAGAAATCCGTAATGATGTTAAATTGTCAGTTAAAGGAAATGGGAGTTTTTTTTACTTAGGAAGCAATATAAAAAGGATATAAAAAGTAGCTTCGCTCAGGCAAGGAAAGCATTTCTTGACATCAAATATAGATTTAGTTATTAGGAAGTCATTTTTGAAAGCTTTTGTCTGGAGTGTTGTGCTCTATGGAACTGAAACTTGGAATGTTGGCACAGCAGAAATGAGGAGACTAGAAGCATTTGAAATGTGGTGTTACAGGAGAATGATTATGATCAGATTGGTAGAGTAAATAATGAAGGGGTATTAAGACGAGTGGGGCAGGAGAGATGTTTCTGATAACTGCAAATGAAGAGTAGAGATAGGTTGGTAGTACACATACAATACTATGATACCCAGGAATAGCAAACTTAGTTGTGGAAGGAATGGTCGAGAAAAAGAACGGTGGGGGTAGACCAAGGATAGACTATGTTAAAAAGATTGCCCCGATGTAGGGTGTGGAAGCTACGTAGAGATAAAACGATTAGCTCAGGACAGGGAGGAATGGAGAGTTGAATCAAACCAATCAAAAGACTGAACACTCAAACACACACAGGTGACCTAGATGTTTCGTCCATCATAACAACAATCACCTAATCACCGCCTGGCTACAAAGCTGTCTATCAGAAGGATTGTCTAATGTGAGAGACATCTAATCTTTGTTTTACGATATTAATCAGAGTTTGTCGTGTTTTATCTTATGTCCAATGGAAGTAAGATGTCGTAACACCGGAGTTGAGGGTGGTTCTACAATAGATATGGCCGGGTAAGCCTGGCGGAACGTTTGTCCAGCAGGCGCAACGTAACGCACCACTAGCCAATGCGCTTTTGTTTTTCAGCTCCGTCAGTTGACCATGTCGTGTAATCGACACAGCACAGCATGTCCTCTGGCTTGTACCTGGCACTGCCACAGGGGAGCTAACTAACGTCTTTAGAGTGGCGTCACCAGATTACTTTCATGACTAACCACGGTAGCTCTGTGTTATTCAGCTGCTGGGTATGCTAGCCCTGTATGGTATCATTCAGCTCATGTAAAATAGGTTGATGTTGCTTTCAGCGAGTCCTGCAGAATAATTACTGGTTGCCTGAAACCTACACCTGTCCACAAACTACATTCCTTGGCAGGAATAGCTCCTCCTGAGGTACGCCGTGAGGTCATAGCACAAACGGAACGAAAAAAGACCGCAGAGGACCATGCTCACCCTCTCTTTGGTCACCAGCCTCCAAGAAGGCGGCTAAAATCAAGGAAACGTTTTCTGCAAACAACATCGATGCCTACTACAAAACCCGAGGTAGCCAGGATACAGCTATGGCAATCCACCATACCACCAGATTGGATGAAGGACAAGGAAAGGCTTCCAGCAGGCCACAACAACAACTGGGAAACTTGGCGGTCACTCAACAGACTTCGGAGTGGATTTGGGAGATGCAAAGTTAATCTCCATAAATGGGGATACCTACAGGAAATCTAATTCGAGACATTGTTCCTATATTATTGTATTACTAGCATTACCCGTCGCAGCTTCGCCCGCGAATATTCTATTTGTTAAGAGTACACTTAGCAAAATCTCAATCATGAATGCTATGACTGATTTAACCTTGGTATGAATAATCAGACTTTATCAATTCAGCTACTGGTGCCGTGGTTAGGGGTTTGTTATTCCTTCATATGTATATCACAGCGAAGTTAGTTTTCTGGGAATATCACAGACACTGATAATTTAAGGGCCTTTAAATGTGGTTTTCGGAAACCCTTTATAATCGGGTGAAAAAGACCTTTCGTACCACACTCACACGTGAAAATTGCGTGAAAAAAATCTAGAGTGCCCCTTGTCCCCCTTAAGCGCATTATACTGTATGTATTGATGAATTTTACAGCTTAATTTGGTTCAGTGATAACCTTATAACCGTCTGGAAACTTTCACAGTAATGTAATAATTGGAATTGCATTGCGTCAATTTCAGAAATAGATGGACCTGTGAGATTCTGTTACCATGATTACAGTGTTGCATTCTTTCATTATTTCATGGTAAATATACATGTTTTAAGGTATTTATTTAATTGTGAGGCATTTAAAGAGTGAGTGAGTGCGTTTCGCTTACGCATTGGGTTATGCTGAACCTGTAGGTACCCCATATGTGTAGGTTGGTGTTAATGGGACCTTATTTTCGGCACAAAACTGGAATAAATAAATAAATAAATGACATGTAAAGATCCTTCCACAGACTAAACTTGTGTGAATAATATAGGGAGGGATTCCTTTGTAATATTGTGTATCATCCCTCATTCCCTCTTGTGTATATTGTAGTGCTTCTGACTCGAATAAATAAATACGGTAGCTACCCTCGCTCCGGGCTCAATACACAAGATTTGGTTCGAACCATCATTCAAGCGAATTTCCGTGGTTTTGTACGATCGCCTTTCAGTTGATCAACACGACTATATCCAAATAGAATACAGAGGTGTGCAAATTTTGAATCAAATAAAGAATCCCAATCAGTCACAATTTTTATTCAAAATCATTTTATAGACCAAATTTGATTATCTCTTATAGCGGCTTCGGTGGCGTAGTCGGTAGCATGCTGAACTGCTGTGCCCAAGATAGCGGGTTCAAACCCGGCCGAAGTCATCGGATTTTTTAAGAGCGTTAGAATCCTTCAGTATGCCTTCCCTCGGAGGGGAAGTAAAGCTGGTGGTCACATGTCATAGATTTATGGCTCTATCAAAGTTCCAACGTTCACCACTAGGCATCATTTACATCTGGTAGCGAAAGTTGGAGCCTCTGGCGAGCCAAATATGTCGTCGGACACTCTCGGCACTAAGAGCCATAAGATAAATAAATAAATAAATAAAGAAAGAAAGAAATAAGGAAATAAATGACATGTAAAGATCCTTCCACAGACTAAACTTGTGTGAATCAAAATTTCTAGGTTAGATTTCGTTGGAACGCTCTATCAAAGTTCCAACGTTCACCACTAGGTGTCAGTGACATCTGGTAGCGAAAGTTGGAATTTCTTGAAATTGAACGGAACTTGTAGCTCACCCTATGGGTGTCCGCCTGAAGCAGCTACAGCCTCTGGCGAGCAGAACATGTCCTTGTTCACTCCCGGCACTAAAAGCCATACGATAAATAAATAATAAATAACTATGTCTTATTATCCTACTTAGTAATGTTAACTACCCCGTAGACTTACACCTTTTCCCATAAGGAATTGCGACAACAGGAAACTTTCAGAATTGGAGATTCCGAGGGATACCTGAGCTGGGTCCGTCATCGTTTTCTGTTTGACTTCCGAATGTGCCGTTTACGTCAGATGATTTCAATTCATAGTTCATGATTCTTTGAATACTTCAAGAGTGGATCATCAGAAAAAAGACTCTAAATCCACACGAAAAGTAGAGTGAATTCGGCTAATCAAAACAAACCGTGTGGCATTCTGCATCAGCAAGGCTGCTATGTTAGTGAAAGTTCTAAAAAATGATTTTACTTTGAGTTTTGTAAAAGAAAATATAGTTAAGACTCTTAGTTTAATATTTGAAGTATTTTCAGCGCCTTGCAAACATATTTAGTGAAATAAGACGTGACAAGAATAAATTCAATTTTGGAAAACTAGTATCGAGCCTAATAATTTGCACACCACTGTAGCTGGAGAGTAACAATTAATTCCCTAGTACCTGAAATGAATACACGTGCTATTTATACTCTTAATTAAATACTTCGCACAAAAATGGGGGATTTAACCCTTTGTAGGGCAAAACTATTTTATTAATTTATGCGCTCTTAAATTTTTTTTTTTTTTTTTTGTACATCGCTATGCCCTACTCAGGAGCACGGTTGAAGCTGCTTAGCTGATGTGTTGGCCTTCTTTTCTTCCCAAAATATCTTCATCCTCTCGGTAAGCTTCTTCCTTCGTTCTTCTGTCCAAGTTACAGTGGCTGTGGTGTTGGGTTTGTCTCCTAATTGGTGATTGTCGATTTTAGTTCTGAAATTACATCTGTCCTGTACAATGTCTTCTGAGATGTTTATTTCTCGGAGATCTGTTTCAATTTCACGAAGCCAGCTGTTCTTGTTTTTTAATGAAAGGGCTAGGTTGAGAATTCATTTAGTTAGTCCGTTATTGTCCATTCTAATAATATGTCCGTAAAATTTCAATCGTCTTTTCCGAAAAGTGTGAGAGATTTTTTCAGATTGGCTATATAATTCCTGGGGTGTTTTTTCCTCCATATTCCCTCTATACAAACTGGCCCATAATTTTTTCCGTAAAATGTTCCTTTCTTCTTTCTCTAAATTACTACATTATAACACAGTCATCAAACCTGAAGCATTATACGCCTCAGAAACTTTGCTTAAGGAAATAGAGGAAGATCTTCAAGGAAAAGGCGATTCAAGTTCTATGGCCACATTCTGCGCATGACCGATGACAGACTGACGAAGAGGATTGGCTCAACCTTGCTCTCTCAATGAAAGTCAAGACCAACTGGCTTAGTGAAATAGAGGAAGATCTTCAGGAAGTTGGTATCGTGGATGAAATCATACAAGACAGATCCAAATTCAGAACAGTTGTCATCAATAGGGCTCGGATTTTTAGGTGCTAAAAATCGGGAAAATATTTATTTTTTATGTATTAAAAATACCTGAAATATGTGACCAAAAAAGTAAAACTATTTAATTATAATGTAGTTTATTAATGTGAATATAAAAAATATGCAGTACTCACGAATGCTATTTATGCAATGTCTCACTGACTGCTGAAGCATTACAATATACAACGAGATACATCTTTAGGTTGTCCATTGCAAATGACCGACGATTATCGTGAAACACTTCTTCTGAAGGCGCGAAACTGCGGCAAAATGCTTCTTGCCCTTGAGGTGTTGTGTAACTTGAGATCACTGTTCAGCCTTGATTGCTTTCCTACATGGTTGGCAGAACAGAACGCCCCCATCAGAAGTAAAATTAACCTTAAATTCTGCAACAGACGAAAATTTGTAGTCGTTTTTACTTTAGGCATCGTAGAACTGTCTTACACTTCACAGTTCTAGAAATGAACTGCATGTGAGTGACACTGGTTCCTGGTAGCTGAGGAGGAGGTCTAGCACGTGGTGAAATATGGCTATGGACAAGGAAATCCCTGGGTTCCACAGTGAGTGGCACGGGGCGACAAGTAAAGAATAACACAGTTGCAAGCTGACATACGCTTTGCATGAATATTAGATAGCTCACAGGTTCTTTCTTCCCCATTGAAGTAACACAGAACAAATATGCAATAAACTGAAAGATCTAGCATACTGATTTAAAAAATGAAAATAGTATGTCTTTTTATGTGTTAATAAGTGAAAAGCAGGAATTTATGTATTTATAGAAAAATGCTTAAAATATGTAATTACATAAAAAAATATTTATTTACCAAAAAATCCGAGCCCTAGTCATCATCAACTATCATTTTGTGGAGAAAATCAGTACAAGAACCAGGAAACTATGGACTGAAGATCGGAAGAAACTCTTCAGTGCTCAGATGAACAGATTTTTGGAGAAGAAAAGATCAACATCATTTGATAAATGAGTTCTCTTGGGCTTCTTAGATGGGCATTGGTAACAAGGTGAAAAAAAGAGTTATTTTTTTGTTTCTCTAATTTTAGAGATTATAAACCTATTTTTAATTTTCAATTTATGTTCTTATAGATTTAATTTTGATATTTTTAGTGAATTAATTAATTAACTTAATTTCGAATTGTTTTTTATAAATATTTTCAAATTTTAAATTTAATTTATTATTGTAATTTTCTTCTTCTTTTTGCGTTTTGCCCATTATAGAGCGCGCTTGAACTTGTTTTTCGGCTTGATGATATTCTTCCCAAAATCTCTTCATGAAGTCACTGTGCTGCTTCTTCCGTTCTTCTGTCCACTTGGTTCCAGTCCTGCCACTAGTTTTCACCCTAAACTTGTGCTTTGTTACTGCGGTCCTGAAGACTTTGCGGTTTCTCAGAATATTTTCTCCGATGTTCAACTCTTGCAGGTCCTCTCTTGATTCATCTAGCCAGGCTATCCTTGACTTCTGAGAATTTATTACATTGAATAACCTTTTTGTACGTCTATAATCGTCCATCCTGAAGAGGTGTCCATAAAATGTTAAACGTCTTCTTCGCACAGTGTTGCTGAAACTATCTGTGTGACGGTATAGATCTGAATTTCGTCTTTTAATCCAAATTCCGTTTTCTTGTATGGGGCCGAATATTTTTCTAAGAATTTTACGTTCTTGCTTTTCTATATTTGCAAATTTAGAATGACCTCCTAATGCTATGGTTTCTGAAGCATATAGAGCTTCCGGTAGTACAACTGTTTTGTAGTGTTTCAGTTTTGCATTATGTGAAATTAATCTTTTATTATTGTGATCCCATGTTAGACTGAATGTTCTATGAAGTTTTGAGGCTCTTTCTGTGTTAGCCAAACTGACCAGTCCTGAAGGAAGAATTATTTCTCCAAGGTATTTAAAAAATTCTGCTTGTGATATTGCTCCATACGCTGTTTCTATTTTTTCTATCTTGTTCTTTTGCTGAAAATTTTGCATGTAATTGTTTTTTTCAAATGATATTTGAAGGCCTGCTTGTGATGCTATTCTGTATAATGTCACAATAGCATGCTTAGTTTCTTCTTTGTTCCTAGTGATAATCGCCAGGTCATCTGCGAAAGCCAAGCATTTCACATTGATTTTGTTTCCAGCAGTTCCTATGCTAACGCCTTTGATGTTCTTTTCCCACTCTCTGATGACTTTATCTAGAACCAGGTTAAATAGAAGGGGTGAAAGTCCGTCTCCTTGGCGAACACCTGTTCGTACTTCAAAAGAGTCAGAAATTTCCCCAAGAAACTTCACCTTCGATGTTGTATTGGTGAGTGTCTGACGAATCAGTTCTCTGGTCTTCCTGTCCACAGAATCATATGCTTTCTTTAGGTCTACAAAGGTGACAATTGTGGGGTTGGATCTGCGGATCTTCAAAATCATCTTCAGATTCCATATCTGTTCAGCACATGAACGCTCTTTCCTAAAACCCACTTGATATTCACCAATCAAATGGTCTGTTTGTTTCTCTAGTGGTAATTTTATATTTATGATTTTTAGTTCTATATATATATTTAATTTTTACACTATAATTTTTAATGTTTTTGGATTTAACTTTTTTAAAATTTTATCCAACACTTTACTGTACGCCAAGTAGATGAAAATCCACAGCCTGCTTCCAGTCTCCGACCGGGTCAGAAATGGAATGAATGAAGCCCCCATTTAGCGGCGAGGATATGAAGTGTGCCGGCTGCTGAAGCCTGTCGCACTCCTCTGGGGCAATGATTAAATGAATGACAGATGAAATGAAATGATAGTGGAGAGTGTTGCTGGAATGAAATTGACAGGGAAAACTGGAGTACCCGGAGAAAAAAAACTATCTGCCTCCGTTTTGTCCAGCACAGATCTCACATGGAGTGATCGGGATTTGAACCACGGACCCAGCGGTGAGAGTTCAACTGACTGCATTCTGTAAAGCATAAACTGTCCTTATGACAGGTGGTTAATATGGAGGCCGCTATCCCATAAAGCAGGCTGTTCCAAATCCACAAGTTTGAGTATGCATACACGTGAGTACTCAGCAGTGTTGCTCGGAGCACGGTTGATGAGGGACTGGGGGTGATAGCCAATACGTCACTGGGCGGTCATACTACAAGTCAATGCAATTCTTGCCAGTCTTGATGTATCAACCGCGTAGTGACGGCAGCCCCCACAGTAGAGCTGTATTGCATGTTGCAGGTTTACTCACGCAAGGCGGCGAGTACTTTGCTCCTCACTTACGAGCAGCTCGGCTGGAACAGCCTGTCATGAAGGGTTAATAAGATACCGGTACTAGTTAGGTTCGTCAGATCCTTTATATATATATTTTTTTATTTAGTCAATTTACCCTCTAGGTTGGTGGTTCCCACGGACTCAGCGAGGGAACTCACCACTACCGCCTCTATGGGCAGTGTCCTGGAGCTTGGAACATCTGGTCGGGATGGATACAACTGGGGATGTGTGATCAGCATTTCGCCCAGGCGGCCTCACCTGCAAAGTGAACAGGGCCCTCATGAGGGTTGGGAAGGGATGGAAGAATGGGATGGATAGGCTAGGAAGAGGGAAGGAGGCGGCCGTGGCCTTTACAGTAGGTACTGTCCCCGATAATCCGGATAGTAGGCTGTCAGAAATCCGCCCCCTCAATCGGATTGCCAATAATCAATCGCACCGGCACAGCTACATCAATGAAAATGGCACTGACAGATACTACCGAGATTAGAGCACAGTAGTTAACATGAAATTATTGTGGAACACACCAAAATATACGGGGGTTCATACTTACCTTTTACTTACCTATTCAATTTAATCTCGGGTCTGGGTTTTCAACTGGATCACTTAATAGTATGCCCTCACAATAACCTCCACCACGATATTTAAAATGAATCAAGTCGAAGACGAAGAAAATTTAAACTGTACAATAATTTATTTCACATTAAGTAAAATATTTCAACAAAATTTAACAACAAAATAGTTATGGCTGTCTGAAGCCATTGTCAATGCAACCATGTCCTCCTGTAGGACTTGTAGACTTCACATACAAAAATTCAGCTTTCTCTAGCTCAAAAGAACGTAATTATAACAATAATGCACATTGGAATGGATAAGGGAGCTGGGACGAGACATATAGCATTTGTTTCCTTGTTCATGAACTTCATATTTAGTTCATTGACACACATTTTATTTACAACCGCAAGGCTGCTATGTAGATGACCTTGGCCTCTACCATTCAGTTATTGGAACACCTGCGATACACCCTGCACCGTGTCGCATGCTTGCTTCGTCAAATGGACGCACCTGTCCAACCAATGTTAGCATATGCTAGTTACCTCAGAGCTTAGCTCCTTTTCAAAACACTTTAAATGTTCACATCTCAACTCAAATATTATCACGCAAATCTTTTAAATGCTCCGTTCAAATATCAATGGATTACTCTAACAAACCCAATTGTATATTCCAATTGTTGAACTAGCGTTGTTTAGAGTATAATAACGAAAACGCTTAATGTTTATAACAAAATGTTCATTAATTATTTATAACATTTTAAATTGTTTATAACATTGTCAAAAGACAATTGAAAAATTTATACACGCCTCTATTAATCCCGTTCGTTTCAAATTATTATTAAAGATATTTACATAGTTTTTTACATTATTTATATTATGTATATTAGAAATATTAGAAATACATTAAACACACGTTTATCCGGTTGATATTTACTTAAATCGTGGTGATATAATCGACCAATGAAGGTTAGTTATATTTAAATTTTAGATTCAGGTTTAATAAGTTTAATAATTATTATTTGTGACGGTAACCTCCATTCAAAATCTTTATCTCAAATTATTTAAACACTCTTGTTAATTTTAGCAGTAACTTCACATGAATAATTTTCAAAGGACCTGAACAATACACTCAGCGGAAAAATACCTCGCTCACAACACACAAAATTGCACCGAAATTGGCCCATATTTCATCATATATCTCATTATATACGGCATCAAAATCTTCCACAATACACACAAAAAACCTCCACTTATAAATTCATCATCATCATCAATATTACTGTGGGAACCTCCTTCACTTATTAAAGGGCATTATTCATCAGCGACTTTTACACGTCCACTGAACTAACGATTATACATCCATAGTTCCTCTTTAAAAATTCTTATATTCATCAATTGTATCGAAAACTGTTATTATATTTAACCTTCGTGGGTTTCATTCATGAAGCGATATGAAGTAAAAATTTTCCAGTCACAAATAAATTTAATAGCAAATACGATTAGACACGCCTCCCTGGTCTATCAAAATGAATTAATCACATCATAATTATCGCAGTATAAAAATACTATATTCAAGCAAAATTCATTTTAACTGCAGAAATAGTCGAATAGAATACAATTAGACTGTGGACTGCAAATATTATTGTTCCAATCTAGAATTGAGAAAAACTCCTATCAAATGTTCATTACTATAGTGTACTCAATAAATCGTACTCAAAGTTCATACTTCATAAAATTGTCTATAATGCAATGGTATTTCAGAAATGACTATAAATATCTATGTTGCAATCATGTTCATAAAACGACTAGTATTTCCAAGATCGTCGATAAAGTAGTAGATTTTAACGCTCTAAAATCTTTTAATCATTCTTCTTTCTTGCGGACGACAGAAAATTGGTCAAAGTAATTTACTGAATAGAATTACTTTAATAAAATGACACGCTGTCTGAATTCAAATTTGCCATAGAAAATCGTTAACTTTACAGTCAAAGCGTGACTACAAAAATATGCAAATTACTGAAAGAATATATATTATCACTCTCAACTGATCCAAAATTATTTAAATATGCCAATGACATAATAATGTCTCAATAAATCGTAGAAAAGGCATAAATCAGCAAAGTGTACAGAGTACAGAAATATCAAGCAAGAATATGGGGCAAAATATATGGGACAGAAAATATGGGAAAAATGGTTGCTCAGATATCGCTAAATGGCTCAAATAAATCAAGAAACGTTCACGACTACCTTATCTGTTGATTGAAGTTCTAGAGGAAAATTTCCAAAGAAGACTGCTGTTGGTTCCATTTCACCACAGTAAAGATGTGCTCCGACCTCGAACCTGGAACCTGCGCCCTCGGAGAATAGAACAGCTTCCTCCTCCGGAAATCGCACTGCTCCGTGTAGACGATAGACATCCTTCTGGCAAAACTCTTCTTTGTGAGCCGGGTCCACCCTGGCCTCTCTTGAAAGTTCCCTGAAGTTCTGGTAGAAATCAGCCATGAAGTTCATTGCAAATATTTCCGCAGAAATGTTCATAATTGTGGAGTATGAAGATATTTCCACTGCCATTTGATGTAATTCAGCGATGGATTACGATGCATGAGTGTAGTTGGATGTTCACTACATGCTCGCTTTTGTAGAATGACGATTAACGAAGCTCCATGCTGCCATTTCACTCCATTGATGTATGTCCCAATTGCATTAAAGTTTTAGTCTTCCATCTCCTCTTCCGTTATAATAATAGTCGAAAGTACTGCCAGACTATATAGTTCCATTGTAGAATGTAGCGTTGTATCACCAAATGTAATCTTCAGTATCACGGTTGCAATACATGTGTCAGCCGTAGCGTAGAATGTGGTATTATAAAAGTGCTTCTCAGGAGTCGAGAAAATCACTTTTGTCTGCAGTCTTAAAATGCGAATATCTTCCAAAGTATAATAGTGAAAATGTTCAACTTTCGCACACGCCTCAATATTGTAATGCACAATTGAATTAGCATAAATGCAGTAGCTAACTCTTGATAGATAATCTTGTAGACTCGTTTATGTGTGCGCTCCAACTTCGCCTAGTTTTAGTAACCGTAAAATTGCACTGCTGCACGCTCAGTGCTTGTTCGATGCTGTGGGCTCTGCCACACTTGCTAATGACGACTTGCTTCACTGAATAATATATACTTGTTCTATCGGAATTAAGAACTCGAAGTCTGACAATATGAGAATGAGAAATGAGCCATGAGCCATGAGCCCTGAGAAACTCCTCTCTGCTGTGCAAGGCCTTTTATCAACTTCTTAAGGGGCGTGTCCATCCCTACCATAGCTTGTTCCTCCGTCATTGCTAGAAGTTCTAACTTTGGCTATACTTGACGGATTTTCAAATTTCAAAAACTCATAATTAATTTCCTCATAATTCCAAATCAATGCCATAACTGAAAATAGTTTTCCACAATTCTGCATTCCAAAAGAAATTAAATATGGTAGTTTCAGTAATCTCCGTCTCCCTCCAAGCTATCATTCATTGGTTCGAGCCTCTCCTCCAATAGCGTAACTTCTTCCTCAGCACAATTCCTTGCTTCCCTGCGACTGCGTCGTAAATCTCAGAACCTTCTCGAACAAAATCGTGACGTCACCAAGAATCTCAGCTCAGCCAGCCTACTTGCATGAAATCTGCGTCATCCGTGCTTACGTCATGAAGTATACACGTCACACCTATGACGGCCATAACTTTATTCACATATGCCAATACAGCCACCGTGGTCTCAGTATAATTCAATTTACGGGGGCATTCTCCCTTCACCACGTTTTAAAAACAGTTGCAAATTGTTTTTAAACTCTGTTACAAGTATCTGAATTCACTTGAACACGAAATTGAATTATTATTGGCTTACTCTTGCATGATATTTCCTCTATGTTCCTTAATCATAAGTCTCTTCTTCTCTGGGTTGTGTGTGGCTAATGCATTCTCTCCTCTCTACTTTCTCTTCTGTCCTGTATTCCTGTTTTCCAAATTCTGCTGGCTTGTAGAAGGACCAGGATCGATCACTACATCCTGTCTTTTCTTCTGGTTTTCAGCTTCCTTCTCTCTTAATTCCTTCAAATACTGCTGACTTTCCTTCTCTCTTTCTTGATACTTGTCCGGTGTCATAACCTGACCTTGAGAATTCTGATTCCGATTCTGGTACTGGTTATTTCTGTTGTAGTTCCTATTGTACCCATTGTTATTATAATATCTACCTCTTCCGTTATTATAGTTCCCTGTATTGTTATTCCAGCCTCGTCTTTGCTGATATGGACGGAAACCTTGTGATCTGTTGTTGCGAAAATAATTGTTCCTGTGAGGACCTACATTTTCAGTTTTCTCTTCAGCAGGCGTATCAGTTTGCTGAACTTGATCCATGTAGACTGTATTAATGTCTTTGAATTCGTGCCTCTGACCTTTTTGAACCAAATTTGGCATTAGACTCGTGTAGTCAAGCCTTCTCAATAATTCGTCCATACTGGTCAAATCCCTAATATTTGACGATATAATAAGTCTTCTTACCTCAACAGGTAGCATACGTGAAATAGCATCTATCAACTGCTCTGTCGACAATGGGGGTTGTAAAAATCTCAAGCGCAATAACTGGCTCGTGAAGAAATCAGCGTACCGTGTTGGAAGAGTACCCGAATACTTCCTCGAGTATACCTCAGCTCTTAATGAATTTTGTGCTTCTATTGACCAGAATCGTTTTATCAGTGCCTCTGCAAATTCATCGAAATTACTGAAGGTGTAACGAAACGCCTGAACCACTCAAGAGGTCCTCCAGCTAGAAATCTCTCTACGATTCTCATTTCTCTTTCTCTAGGAATATGGGCTTCAATAACATAGTCTTTCAGGTTTCTGATATACTCTATCGGTGTTAGACTATCTGTATTACTAAATTTCTGAGGCTTGTCCTCAAAGTTTCGGATGACTGTCACATTTCTTGGATATGAATACATGTAATTCTTCCCACTATCACGATATTTCCATTCAGGTTCAATATTCCTATCCTCTTCTTCTTCCCGGAATCTGAATATACGTTCCTCAGGACTAATATCTCTCTCTTCAGTAGCGAGGTTACATCTTCTCACGTAATTCCTATTATCTTCACAAGTCAAGCCTTCTGGATCCTTATCTGTGATTTCCGAGATGACTTTCCTAATCAACTCTTCTTTATACGTTTCCAACATGCTAGCTTCTCCTAGGTTTAACTTCTGAAGTTTGCTCGTAGTTTCATTGACATCAGAGACAATCTTATGAATTTGTTCCTCTAACGCGGATTTTAATGCTTGCACGTCCTGGCCCATTTGAGTTCTATCCTCTACCTGCTTTTCGGATAGCGAATCCATCCTTATACTCAAGTCCTTTCTAATTTGAACTACCTCATTAGTTATATCTACCTGTGTACTGGCTAGTTTTCGTTCAATTCGCTCCTGAATCTGATTGACATGTTCCCCACTTGACTTGTTCCATTCATCTTTCCAAACCGTTACATTTGCAGTTAACATTTCAGCAACATCTACTTCAATGTCTTCCTTAAGTAAACGATTATGATCTAAGACTTGGATCCTCATGACCTCTACATCATGTTTTAATCCAGCTAGTGAAGCTGTTGTCCTAACAGACTCGTCAACCAATCTAGTTGTTAAAGCACTAATGTTACGAGTACAAAGTGTTTTTGAAGTTTCAATTCCTTCTCTAACCTTATTAACATCAGTTTGAACTTTGGCAATGTCTACAAAAACTGTATTAACTTCTATTTGCACCTTATTGATATCGCTTTGCATATCATTAACATCAGAATGAATATTATTTATGTCTACTTGAACGTTTGACACATCGGTTCGAACATTTCTAATCTCTCTTTGAACTTCTTCTACCTTGTCTTGTACAGTAGCAACATCATTCCTAACAACGATTACTTCTGCTCTAGCACATGAAATATCACCCCGGACATTAGCAACATCAAGATTCAACATATTAAGGTCCTTATGTACATTGGAAACATCAATCTAAACATCTGAGACATCTTTATGGACATTGGATAAATCTACTTTAACATCTGAGACATCTTTGTGGACATTGGATAAATCTACTTTAACATCTGAGACATCTTTATGGACATTGGATAAATCTACTTTATCATCTGAGACATCCTTGTGAATGTCAGTCACGGCATTCTGGATTCCCTGGGTACTGGTCTGTAAACGCGACACATTATTTTCCAAGTTTGCAGAACTGGTCTGAAGAACTTTCAAACTTTCATCCAGCCTAATAGGCAAATTACTAGCATTCTCCTCCATCATCTGCTTCATACTGTTATTCATGCTAGCTTTCAAACTGTTGGACATCTCCTCCAACATCTTTCTCATACTCTCATCTGCCATCTCAATAATATTTCAATAATAGACTGCGTTAGGGACATACATCAAATAGAGCAAGATAACAACATCTGAGCAACGCCTTTCACCATATATAAAGTTTGAGCAATTTTCTGTCTTAAATCTAACTTATAATTAGCTTATCACTAAGTTCATAAACACCCGATGTTGAAATAAACTCAAGCACATGTTCAAATTTCTTTGGTTCATTTTAAATATCCTAACACAAATAATTTACATTTACAATCCAAATAGTTTAATTTTATCTTTAATATGACTAAACATGTCATAAGCCGGTCAAATAAAATAAGACTCCAGATCATAGGCGATTTTTCTAAGTTTCCAGCCTATTTAACCTCTCTAAGGTTGTATAAGATCTGATCTTTTCTGAGTGTAATTTTCCTAATACAACGCAACATTTAATCCCTATATAATCACACTCTCAAATTCTACAATTGGCCAAGACATCTAACAAAGAATCAACCTCTTTATTTGAGTCTTCACAATCCCATTGACATCGATAACTTGGTAATCCAATGTTATTCGAACGCAATCAACGTTGGTTGCGCCAATCCTACTGGCGTTCAACCTGGTAATCCAGTTTTGCAGATCCCCACGAAATTGCGGCGCCAATCCTACTGTCCCCGATAATCCGGATAGTAGGCTGTCAGAAATCCGCCCCCTCAATCGGATTGCCAATAATCAATCGCACCGGCACAGCTACATCAATGAAAATGGCACTGACAGATACTACCGAGATTAGAGCACAGTAGTTAACATGAAATTATTGTGGAACACACCAAAATATACGGGGGTTCACACTTACCTTTTACTTACCTATTCAATTTAATCTCGGGTCTGGGTTTTCAACTGGATCACTTAATATTATGCCCTCACAATAACCTTCACCACGATATTTAAAATGAATCAAGTCGAAGACGAAGAAAATTTAAACTGTACAATAATTTATTTCACATAAAGTAAAATATTTCAACAAAATTTAACAACAAAATAGTTATGGCTGTCTGAAGCCATTGTCAATGCAACCATGTCCTCCTGTAGGACTTGTAGACTTCACATACAAAAATTCAGCTTTCTCTAGCTCAAAAGAACGTAATAATAACAATAATGCACATTGGAATGGATAAGGGAGCTGGGACGAGACATATAGCATTTGTTTCCTTGTTCATGAACTTCATATTTAGTTCATTGACACACATTTTATTTACAACCACAAGGCTGCTATGTAGATGACCTTGGCCTCTACCATTCAGTTATTGGAACACCTGCGATACACCCTGCACCGTGTCGCATGCTTGCTTCGTCAAATGGACGCACCTGTCCAACCAATGTTAGCATATGCTAGTTACCTCAGAGCTTAGCTCCTTTTCAAAACACTTTAAATGTTCACATCTCAACTCAAATATTATCACGCAAATCTTTTAAATGCTCCGTTCAAATATCAATGGATTACTCTAATAATCCCAAATCTTGTTTAATTGTATATTCCAATTGTTGAACTAGCGTTGTTTAGAGTATAATAACGAAAATGCTTAATGTTTATAACAAAATGTTCATTAATTATTTATAACATTTTAAATTGTTTATAACATTGTCAAAAGACAATTGAAAAATTTATACACGCCTCTATTAATCCCGTTCGTTTCAAATTATTATTAAATATATTTACATAGTTATTTACATTATTTATATTATTTATATTAGAAATATTAGAAATACATTAAACACACGTTTATCCGGTTGATATTTACTTAAATCGTGGTGATATAATCGACCAATGAAGGTTAGTTATACACACATCAAAAAAAGTTTTGCATCACCTCGGTTCCCAGATCTCCGGCATATAGACGTTGACTGTGTATATTGTATCCAAGATACAGTCCCTTTGACTGTTCATAGATGTCACTAAAACTGCTCAAAGATGTAAACAACCATGCATGAGCAGGGCCTATTAGACGGAGGGGGTACGACAGCCGATCAGTTCCAGTCATTCCACCAGGACGAAGGTACGCTGCTCATGTTGTCTGTAGTTCTACCATGCCTAGAAGGTCAATACCGCAGTTCGATCGCGTCCGCATTGTTACTTTGTGTCAAGAAGGGCTCTCAACAAGGGAAGTTTCCAGGCGTCTCAGAGTGAACCAAAGCGATGTTGTTCGGACATGGAGGAGGTACAGAGATACAGGAACTGTCGATGACAGGCCTCGCTCAGGCCGCCCAAGGGCTACTACTGTAGTGGATGACCGCTACTTACGGATTGCCGCTCGGAGGAACCCTGAGAGCAATGCCACCATGTTGAATAATGCGTTTCGTTCAGTCACAGGACGTCGTGTTTCAACTCAAACTGTGCGCAATAGGCTGCATGATGCGCAACTTCACTCCCGACGTCCATGGCGAGGTCCAGCTTTGCAACCCCGACACCATGCAGCGCGGTACAGATGGGCCCAACAACATGCTGAATGGACCCCACGGAATTGGCATCACGTTCTCTTCACCGATGAGTGTCGCATATGCCTTCAACCAGACAATCGTCGGAGACGTGTTTGGAGGCACCCTGGTCAGGCTGAACGTCTTAGACACACTGTCCAGCGAGTGCAGCAAGGTGGTGGTTCCCTGATGTTTTGGGGTGGCATTATGTGGGGCCGACGTACGCCACTGGTGGTCATGGAAGGCTCCGAAACGGCTTTACGATACCTGAATGACATCCTCCGACCCATAGTGCAACCATATCGGCAGAATATTGGAGAGGCATTTGTCTTCATGGACGACAATTCTCGACCTCATCGTGCACATCTTGTTAATGCGTTCCTTCAAGATAACGACATCGCTCGACTACAGTGGCCAGCATGTTCGCCAGACATGAACCCTATCGAACATGCCTGGGATATGTTGAAAAGGGCTGTTTATGGACGTATTGACCCACCAACCACTCTGAGAGATTTACGCCGAATTGTCGTTGAGGAGTGGGAAAATTTGGACCAACAGTGTCTTGATGAACTTGTGGATAGTATGCCACGGCGAATACAGGCATGCATCAATGCAAGAGGACGTGCTACTGGGTATTAGAGGTAGTGGTGTGTACTGCAATCTGGACCACAAATGCTGAAAGTCTAGCTGTATGATGGTACAACATGCAATGTGTGGGTCTCATGAGCAATAAAACGAGCTGAAATGTTGTTTGTGTTGATCTCTATTCCCTTTGTATTTAACGGTTCCGGAACTCTTGGAACCGAGGTGATGCAAAACTTTTTTTTGATGTGTGTATTTAAATTTTAGATTCAGGTTTAATAAGTTTAATAATTATTATTTGTGACGGTAACCTCCATTCAAAATCTTTATCTCAAATTATTTAAACTCTCTTGTTAATTTTAACAGTAACTTCACATTAATAATTTTCAATGGACCTGAACAATACACTCAGCGGAAAAATACCTCGCTCACAACACACAAAATTGCACCGAAATTGGCCCATAATTCATCATATATCTCATTATATACGGCATCAAAATCTTCCACAATACACACTAAAAACCTCCACTTATAAATTCATCATCATCATCAATATTACTGTGGGAACCTCCTTCACTTATTAAAGGGCATTATTCATCAGCGACTTTTACACGTCCACTGAACTAACGATTATACATCCATAGTTCCTCTTTAAAAATTCTTATATTCATCAATTGTATCGAAAACTGTTATTATATTTAACCTTCGTGGGTTTCATTCATGATGCGATATAAGTAAAAATTTTCCAGTCACAAATAAATTTAATAGCAAATACGATTAGACACGCCTCCCTGGTCTATCAAAATGAATTAATCACATCATAATTATCGCAGTATAAAAATACTATATTCAAGCAAAATTCATTTTAACTGCAGAAATAGTCGAATAGAATACATTTAGACTGTGGACTGCAAATATTATTGTTCCAATCTAGAATTGAGAAAAACTCCTATCAAATGTTCATTACTATAGTGTACTCAATAAATCGTACTCAAAGTTCATATTTCATAAAATTGTCTATAATGCAATGGTATTTCAGAAATGACGATAAATGTCTATGTTGCAATCATGTTCATAAAACGACTAATATTTCCAAGATCGTCGATAAAGTAGTAGATTTTAACGCTCTAAAATCTTTTAATCATTCTTCTTTCTTGCGGACGACAGAAAATTGGTCAAAGTAATTTACTGAATAGAATTACTTTAATAAAATGACACGCTGTCTGAATTCAAATTTGCCATAGAAAATCGTTAACTTTACAGTCAAATCGTGACTACAAAAATATGCAAATTACTGAAAGAATATATATTATCACTCTCAACTGATCCAAAATTATTTAAATATGCCAATGACATAATAATGTCTCAATAAATCGTAGAAAAAGGCATAAATCAGCAAAGTGTACAGAGTACAGAAATATCAAGCAAGAATATGGGGCAAAATATATGGGAAAAATGGTTGCTCAGATATCGCTAAATGGCTCAAATAAATCAAGAAACGTTCACGACTACCTTATCTGTTGATTGAAGTTCTAGAGGAAAATTTCCAAAGAAGACTGCTGTTGGTTCCATTTCACCACAGTAAAGATGTGCTCCGACCTCGAACCTGGAACCTGCGCCCTCGGAGAATAGAACAGCTTCCTCCTCCGGAAATCGCACTGCTCCGTGTAGACGATAGACATCCTTCTGGCAAAACTCTTCTTTGTGAGCCGGGTCCACCCTGGCCTCTCTTGAAAGTTCCCTGAAGTTCTGGTAGAAATCAGCCTTGAAGTTCATTGCAAATATTTCCGCAGAAATGTTCATAATTGTGGAGTATGAAGATATTTCCACTGCCATTTGATGTAATTCAGCGATGGATTACGATGCATGAGTGTAGTTGGATGTTCACTACATGCTCGCTTTTGTAGAATGACGATTAACGAAGCTCCATGCTGCCATTTCACTCCATTGATGTATGTCCCAATTGCATTAAAGTTTTAGTCTTCCATCTCCTCTTCCGTTATAATAATAGTCGAAAGTACTGCCAGACTATATAGTTCCATTGTAGAATGTAGCGTTGTATCACCAAATGTAATCTTCAGTATCACGGTTGCAATACATGTGTCAGCCGTAGCGTAGAATGTGGTATTATAAAAGTGCTTCTCAGGAGTCGAGAAAATCACTTTTGTCTGCAGTCTTAAAATGCGAATATCTTCCAAAGTATAATAGTGAAAATGTTCAACTTTCGCACACGCCTCAATATTGTAATGCACAATTGAATTAGCATAAATGCAGTATCTAATTCTTGATAGATAATCTTGTAGACTCGTCTATGTGTGCGCTCCAACTTCGCCTAGTTTTAGTAACCGTAAAATTGCACTGCTGCACGCTCAGTGCTTGTTCGATGCTGTGGGCTCTGCCACACTTGCTAATGACGACTTGCTTCACTGAATAATATATACTTGTTCTATCGGACTTAAGAACTCGAAGTCTGACAATATGAGAATGAGAAATGAGCCATGAGCCATGAGCCCTGAGAAACTCCTCTCTGCTGTGCAAGGCCTTTTATCAACTTCTTAAGGGGCGTGTCCATCCCTACCATAGCTTGTTCCTCCGTCATTGCTAGAAGTTCTAACTTTGGCTATACTTGACGGATTTTCAAATTTCAAAAACTCATAATTAATTTCTTCATAATTCCAAATCAATGCCATAACTGAAAATAGTTTTCCACAATTCTGCATTCCAAAAGTAATTAAATATGGTAGTTTCAGTAATCTCCGTCTCCCTCCAAGCTATCATTCATTGGTTCGAGCCTCTCCTCCAATAGCGTAACTTCTTCCTCAGCACAATTCCTTGCTTCCCTGCGACTGCGTCGTAAATCTCAGATCCTTCTCGAACAAAATCGTGACGTCACCAAGAATCTCAGCTCAGCCAGCCTACTTGCATGAAATCTGCGTCATCCGTGCTTACGTCATGAAGTATACACGTCACACCTATGACGGCCATAACTTTATTCACATATGCCAATACAGCCACCGTGGTGTCAGTATAATTCAATTTACGGGGGCAGTACCATCCCGGCATTTGCCCGAAGACGAAGTGGGAAACCACGGAAAACCACTTCGAGGATGGCTGAGGTGGGAATCGAACCCCCTCTACTCATTTGGACCACCCGAGGCTGAGTAGACCCCGTTCCAGTCCTCATACCACGTTTCAAATTTCGTGGCAGAGCCGGTAATCGAACCCAGGACCTCCGGGGCGGCAGCTAACCTTGCTGACCGCTACGCTACGGAGGCGACCCTATTTAATTAGAGCAGTTATTATAAACTTGCCCAACTAGTAAACATTTGCTAGTCATAGGCCTATGTGATATTCTGTTAAAATATTGTAAGTGGTTATTGACCTTCGAGAATTTTGAACAAAGATGCGTATAACATTAGAATACAAATTAAAGAAGGAAGGAAGATTGTAGTCTTACGTGGCCGGAAACTTGTGATTATGAGCCACGGGACCTCCTTTTTACGTGGAATCCGAATCACAGGCCATGGCATTACACTTTGAAAATCACTCATGCATTAACCGGGAATCAGAACTAGTCCTCCTTGGTGAGAGGCCAACAGCTAGACCGCTGCTCCATCACGCCCCAGAATAAAAAATAAACGTTGTTTCAAAACACAATGTGAATCACCAGTGACATTGATTGCTCCCCCCCCCCCCCACCCGTTCCCCGCCCCCTTGGAAAAGGAACCAGCATTTACGTTACTTCGTTACTGTTAAAATAGCAGACTTACAGTTCTAGTTAGGCTAATTGTTTTACTTTGATTTGATTAAATGTTCTGCAATTTAAAATCATTTTATTTCATTTAATTTTATTCCATTTCATTTCTGTTTTGGTAGTGAGCCCGAAGGCTGGTTGGATCCTCAAAAAGCACCGCCGGTAGGTTATGTGGGTAGATACCCACAAAAAAACCCAAGGCAGCGCTATATTGAGGCGTACTAGGCAAGATGAGGAGTGAGGTAGTTTGCCATTGCTTTCCTCACTGAGTCAGACCAGCAGCACTAACCCTATGAGTAGAACCTTCCACAGCATCCACAGGCTCTGACTGTGCCCTGAATGTCATTACTAAGCACCATCAATACCTCAGTAGCTTCCATATAATCACAACCATGAGTGAGACTGAAACATCGGTGAAAAGCCACATTTTACTCTAGCCTGTGCCAACAGACAAATGCAAATGTACTGCATTCATCAAGAGATGGCAAACAGCCCATAAAATTTAATATCATTTAATTCAATTTCATTTAATTTCATATAATGTAATATAATTTAATTTAATTTAAATTAATTCATTGTCATTTAATTTCATTTTATTTACTGGAATTTACAGTAATTTAATTTAATTTACTTCATTTTTTTTATTTGCGAATTGACCACTTCGGATCACGCTACAATTTCATTTTTTCTTTGCCTGAAGTTTCCTCTTCCTCCAGTACTCCTTCATATGGGCGCTATGCTGTTTCTTCTGCTCATCCGTCCAGGCTCTTCCCTTCTTTGTGGTTCTTGTGACGTGAAACCCTTCCAAATTTTGAATTATGTACCGAAATGTTTCCCTGTTTGACATCTGAACTTCCTGGATGTTGGAATTTTCGAGATCTTTTCGAACTTCCTTAATCCATGTCGTTGTTGTCTTCTTGTCCCACAGGTAGTCGAATAACTGTTTGGTTAGTCTAGTTGTGTCCATTCTGTACAAGTGTCCGAGAACGATAACCTCCTCTTCTTCATGGTCTCTGAGATTCTCTCCACATTTTTATAGACTTTCTTTGTTGCTCCGAGGTTTCCAGCCGGTTTCAGTCTGGACTGGGCCCATGATTTTCCGTAGTATTCTTCTTTCCAGGATCTCTAGCTTCTCCAACTTGTAATTCATCGAGAGGCATTCGCTGGCATACAGGCATTCTGTTTTTACTACCGTGTTGTAATGTTTTAGTTTGGCATTCCATGAGATGCATTTCTTGTTGTAGATGTTTTTAGTTAGCCCATAAGCTCTTTCCATTTTTGAGATACGATCTTCTACAGCAGCTTTCTCTAAGCCGTTCTCTTGTATGGTTTCACCGAGGTATTTGAACTTTTTCACCCTCTGAATCCGTCCAATCTCTGTTTCAAGGAATTGTGGTCCATGTTTGTCATTCGTCATGAACTTGGTCTTCTCTTTCGAGATCCTAAGTCCTGTCTTGCTAGCGATCTTTTCTAAGAGGTTGATCTGTATGGC
The DNA here is from genome assembly GCA_946902985.2 of Meconema thalassinum. NCBI lineage: Eukaryota > Metazoa > Arthropoda > Insecta > Orthoptera > Tettigoniidae > Meconema > Meconema thalassinum. Next base: position 139,239,729 of record OX336400.1, read on the forward strand.
CGCTTCTTCTAGGTTTTCTGAAAGTATCGCAAAATCATCAGCGAAAGCCAAGCAATTGACATCGATTCCTCCCGTTTTTCGTCCTAGGCAGATCGGGGCTATCTCTTGATTTTCAAGTTCGGAATTCCAAATTCTTACAATCCTCTCGAGGACACAGTTGAATAGTAATGGTGATAATCCATCACCCTGTCGCACACCTGTCTTGATTTCGAATGACTGAGACAATTCTCCCATGAACTTCACCTTAGAAGTTGTGGCTGTTAAGGTTTCTCTGATAATATTGGCCAGTTTGGTTTTGACTCCAAATTCTCTAATGATCTTATCTAGGGTCCCTCTGTCCACCGAGTCGAAGGCTTTTTTGAAGTCAATGAATGAAACCACTATACTTTTGCCGTTCAGCGCTCCGTGGCGAATTATTGATTTCAAATTTAGGATTTGTTCGGCACAGGAGCGGCCTTTCCGGAACCCACCTTGGTATTCTCCAAGTTGCTTATCTAGGATTCCTTCTATTCTATTCAGAAGTATCCTTGAGAGGATTTTGTAAGTGACTGGGAGTAGCGAAACGCCTCTGTAGTTGTTAACATCTTGTTTGTTCCCTTTCTTATGGAGTGGGTGGATCAGCGCTGTTTTCCATTCGTCTGGTAGCTTTTCCGTCTCCCATATTTGTTGGAAGATATGTTGCAAGTCGTCTAGGATTTCCGGTTCTGCCCACTTCAACATTTCTGCTGATATGGAGTCTTCCCCGCTTGCCTTGTTGTTCTTGAGACTTTTCAGGGCTTCCTTTATTTCTTCTTTTGTTGGTGGCATATCATCTTCTGAGTTTATAGGATGAGTCTGAAATTCTAGTTTGTTGGCTGGAGGTGGGCAGTTGAGGAGTTTCTCAAAGTATCTGGCTAATATATTGCAGTTTTCTTGATTGTTCAGTCCAATTTTTCCTTCTTCGTTTTTGAAACTTATACTTGGAATTTGGTATCCTCTAAGCTTGTCCTTGATGGTTTGAAAAAAATCTCTGGTGTTATTCTTAGTGAAGTCGTCCTGGAGGTTTTGTAACTTTGCATTCTCAAACGATCGTTTGGTCCTGCGGAATACCCCTGATGATTCTTTCCTTTGGGTTCTGAATTGTTCCAAATGTTCCGTATCTCTTGAACATTTCCATTTTCTCCATGTGTCGGATCTCTTTTCAAGTGCTTCCTCACATTCTTCATTCCACCAGATTGTACGTTTCCTCTTTGCCAGTCCGAAAGTTTTCTTAGCGGCTTCATTGATCTTTGTACAAAGATGTTGCCAGGTCTTTGTTCTAGAAGAGCGGATTTCTTCTCTGAAGTTATTTATAATATCTCCATTGATGTTCATTCGATTGGTGTTGTATTTTTTCAACTTAGGTGGATCCTTCTTTGGTTTTGGTGGAAGAAAACGTATTTTAACTTTGGAGAGATAGTGATCAGAGTCAAATTTACCATTTCTAATCACTTTAACATTCATCACCTCCCTAGTATTTGTCCTTGATATTGCTACATGGTCTAATTGGAATTCTCCTAGGTTGGGATTTGGAGATACCCATGTCTTTGATTTTCTTGGGAGTTTCCGAAAATGAGTCGACATGAGATTCAACTGGAAGATTTTGCAGAGTCCAAGGAGCCGTTCGCCATTCTTGTTTGTCCTCCTGTGTGCTGGATAGTCTCCTACTATATCTCTGTATTTTCTTTCTGTCCCTATTTGTGCGTTGAAGTCTCCCAGAAGGATTTTTACATGGTCCACAGGTATCCGAGCGATTTCTGTCTCTAAGAGGTCCCAGAAGTCATCGACTTTCTGTGGGTTCTTCTTGTTGTCTTCGTTGATAGGAGCATGGCAATTTATGAGAGTATAATTCCTGTTTTTGCACTTGCTTGTCAATAGGGATAATCTCTCAGATTTAGATGAGAAGTCTGTGACACTATCCACTATGGTTTTGTTTATGTAGAAGGCAGTCCCAAGGAGAGGTGTGTTAGCCATTATCTTTATTGCTGGCTTTCCTTTGAATACTCTGTAGGGCTTTGTATCCATGATGTGGTCATCTAGAAATCTGGTCTCTTGTACAGCCAAAATCTGGATTTGTTGGTCGTCCAAGAGCTTTTCCAATTCTTTCTGTTTTCCGACTCGCAGGAGTGAGTTGACGTTAATGGTCCCGATGAAGTATTTCCTCTTGAATTTCAATTTGGAAGGTGTTTCAAGACGCTCCGACTCATCTTGTATGCAGGTGGTGGGACTCCCCAGAATCCTAGGTCCCGATGCATTGCCTACTGCAATGGTGGATTTCTCTTTCAAGTTACCACCTGGGGTAGTGTTCTCATTTAGCGACATTTCCATTCTGCATATGAAATTGTGTTGTGTAGGTGTAGGAAATAAAATTCCGAAATAAGATCGGATTGTTAGTCCGAAATGATTGTTTTTTCGTGGTTTACTCCACTAGGTTCTTCCGCTCTCTCTGCCGTTGGGAACTGAAATTCTTCATCCGCCTTTGAGACCGTTGACCATGTTTCACCCTCCTCCTTTCTCAACCGGGCTTGGGACCGGCTATGGCGGAGTTAATTTACTTCAATTTACTATACTTAAATTTTATTTTATTAAATTAAACTGTAATGTACTTTAAAGTACAGTAAAATAATTTACTATAATTTTTATTATTATTATTATTGATTTAAGCCCACTATGGAGCGCTTATGACTAGTTCTTCTTCGATGCTGTTTTCCTTTCCCAATATCTCTTGAGCCCTGCTGATAATTTCTCCTTTCTCTCCTGCGAAAGGGGCTTCCGACATTTAGGGACTCTAGGTGGTGGGGTCCCTGACTCTACCATAGCACAAAATTTAGAACGATCTTATACATCAAGGTCAGCAATTCCAGCCGAATCCAAGTCCTTTAGTACTTCATTAAGCCACAGGCTTCCAGTCTTGTAGCTTTTAACCAAGGAGAAGATCTTCTTGGTAAGCCTGTTGCTGTTCATTCGTTGTAGGTGCCCGTAGAACTTTAGCCTCCTACGTCGCATACTGGTATTGGCTGATTCTAACTGTCGATACAGGTCAGAATTAGATTTCAAACGGTAGGTTCCATCTGGGAGCAATCTCGGGCCATGAATTTTCCAGAGGATACGTCTTTCGGCTTTCTCCAGGTCATCCATGGTGCCTTTTCTGTTCATCAAGAGGGTCTCTGCGGCATACAGAAACTGTGGTCTGACAGCAGTTCTGTAGTGACAGATCCTAGCATTCCTCGAAATGCATTTCTTGTTGTACAAATTGTGGGATAGCTGGTATGCTGCGTAGAGTTTGTTTAATTTAATTTACTGTACTTCAATTTACTATATTAGCCTACTTTCGATTTTTGCGAAAAATGAAAGTAGACTTATGAGATCAACACAGGGCGAACAATTGTGTGTGTGTGTGTGTGTGAGTGTGTGTACTCTGAATGTCTGTCCCCCTCATCAATTCGAACACGGTGAAACCGAATTGAACGATATTTGGTACAGAGGTAGCACTAGCGAAGGGAACCTGAGTGTCATGTTTTATATCGCTGCCATCTTGACGGAAACGTAATGGCGGCCACCCAAATGTTCAAAGCTTAAATCAAATTACGAGTAACCTAATCTTCCGATCTCTACCGAATTTTTCAACGACATATATTTATATGGCGAACGTTCTTTGACTAACCTACAAGGTCATCAGCCCAATAGTTTGCAGATGGCGGCCATGTATGTGTGCAAATCGATTCCCCCTATCAATTGAAACACGGTGAACCTGAATTGAACGAAATTTGGTACAGAGGTAGCACTAGCAAAGGGCATCTCAGTGTCATGATTTATATTGCCGCCGTCTTGACGAAAACGTAATGGCGGCCACCCAAATGTTAAAAGCTTAAATCAAATTACGACCAACCTAATTAATTGATCTCTACCAAATGTTGGAACAACATACTTTTTTGTGGGAAGCATCTTTTGACTGAAGTACAAGGTCATCAGCCTAATAGTTTGCAGATAGCGGCCATGTATGTGTGCAAATCGATTCACCATATCAATTCAAACACGGTGAAACCTAACTGAATGAAATTTTGAACAGAGGTAGCACTAGCAAAGGGCACCTCATATTCATGTTTAATATCCGTATAACACGTTGTATTTCAACAGGCTACTCCAACCAACATTCAATTATACTCCTTGAAAAGGACAAAGAGTTATAGCAATACCCATGCATTTAGGAGAAAGTAGGCTATATGTGCTTTAGTGAACATCTTGTTTTAATTTAATCTTATTTAATTTAACTGCAATATACTGTAATTTAATTGACTATAATTATATTTAATTTTATTTAATTAACTGCAATGTACAAAAATTTAATTAAAAATAATAAATAACCCCTGGCACTACAGCCCATGAAGGGCCTAGGCCTACCAAGCGACCGCTGCCCAGCCAATTGGCCTGCAGATATTGGGGTGACACGTGATCAGCGCATCGGGTCCACTCGGCCGTTAATCTTGGTTTTCGTGATCGGGGCGCTGTCTCACTGTCAGACAGCTACTCAATTGCCCTCACGAGGCTGAGTGCACCCCGTTCTAGCACTCACGTCAGTTTCTAAAATCCCTGACGGAGCCGAGAATGGAACCCGGGGCCTCCGGGTGAGAGGCAGACGCGCTACCCCAACACCACGGGGCCGGCCTGAAATTTAATTTACTATAATTTTATTTAATTAAATGCAATATACTATCATTTAATTTACTATAATTTAATTTGGTTGATAACCTAGATGTTAGGCCCCTTAAAACATCAATTATCATCATCATCATTATAATGTAATATTATTTTATTAGTATTATCATGACCTCTTCATTACCATACAAAGTAACTCCTCCACGTTGTATAATTTATTTTCCCGAAGACGGGCTAATATTAGTTCATAGTGGGAAAGGTAATACCAACCTTATATTTGCAGCAATCAACCACCAAGCCATTAGAAACGGTGTGGAGTTTATGCGTTAATAAAACATTGAGTTGAAAGCGGTGCGGTTATTCCTGTAATGATGTGGTTCTCGCCGTGATGTGAAGTGTAACGCTACGATAGACCAGGACTAATACGCGCTTGCTTGCCTTTTAAATACAGAGAAGACATCATTAACATTACAGAGTCTGTAATTGTGTTGGAACTCACTGAGGCTAAACCACAGCTCTCTTTTAAACAAATTGGAACACATTTTAACACCCTTGGATTATTATTTTAATAATAATGCGCTTTGCTCTTCCGTTGATGCTGTAATTAGCCTACTTTTCACATTTTTCAAAAATGACATACATCTGGGAAAATATGTGTCTGTCTGTCTGTCCTTCTGTCTGTCCTTCTATCTGAATGTGTGTCCCTCCCCACAATCAACTCCTAAACAGCTGCAGCAATTAAGACCAAATTTGGTATGAGTAAATATCTATACCTGGATATCTCAAGGCCACATTTGAAAATTATGTCAGTGCTATCAACTGCCAAAAAAAAAAAAAATACAGTCAGTCTGAAAGACTAGACGTTATATCATTTCAAATGACGCATGCTATAAATGCTACACATGTTAGAAAGGCTCAGGAGGGCTTCTCAACAGACTCCATTACCCATTAACTTAGGCTTCCCGCGCGGGCACCCCTTTAAGGGTCACCCTGTATTTGAGTCTGACATCTTTTACAACTCTTTAAGGGTCACCCATTATTTGAATCTGATATCTTGAAAACCTCTTTAAGGGTCACCCTGTATTTGATTGAATCTAACATACTGTACACTTCATTAAGTGTCACCCTGTATTCTGCTCTGACATCCTGCACACCTCTTTAGGAGACACCCTGTATTCTTATCTGGCATCTTGTATATCTCTTTAGAAGTCACCCTGTATTCCTGTGTGACATCTTGTACACGTCTTTAGGAGTCACCCTGTATTCTTGTCTGACATCTTGTGCACCTCTTTAGGAGCCACCCTGTATTCTTCTCTGCCTTCTTGTACATCTCAATAAGAGTCACCTTGTATTCTTATCTGGCATCTTGTATATCTCTTTAAGAGTCACCCTGTATTCTTATCTGGCATCTTGTACACCTCTATAGGAGTCACCCTGTATTTTTTTCGCTTCGCTCGAAGCCCCAGGTCACTCGACGCCCCAGGACTCTTTCAACAGACTCCATTAACCATTAACCTAGGCTTCCCGCGTGGCTGCATGACGTCACGCACTCGCCGTCCTTTACCCATAAACTTAGGCTTTCCGCGCGGCTGCACGACGTCACAGTCTCCGTCTCCGTAACGCAACCGTCTCCGTCTCGCATAACGTTAGACTCAAAGCATAACGACGAAGTAGACAAGATCATTTGAAATGATAAAAACCGCAATTGAAATTTGAGCTCCATGTTGGATATCTTGGAAGGTATTCATGGGAAGTATTCCAAAATTGGCACACATACAGATAATAATATTTCAGTTTAATTTTCAGGATAGTGTTGCCAAAATGATTATAAGCCTGCTGATAGGTCCAATTTTTAAATACATGTAACTTCTGTACTAACAAATGGATTTCAACCAAATTTCGTATGTACTATGTGTACATAAACAGATATAACGGAGCATATTCTTAAGAGCCATGAGGGCTGCCAACTGTTATTAAATGCTCTCTCTATTTGTTTTGTCCAAATACCAATATATCATAAAGTATGCTAGCCGACAGCTTTTAACTATGCGCACGTATAGTACCTGACATTCGATATTAATTTGGAGTAACTAATATACGTCAGTGCTGCCAACATGATTCTAAGCCTGCTGACAGGTCCAATTTTAAAATACATGTATCTTCTATACTAACAAATGGATTTCATTCAAAATTGGCACAACAACAGATCATAATATTTCAGATTATTTCTGACCAACACATGCATGACATTGATGCCAACATGATTTTATGCGCGCTGATAGATCCAATCTCTAACTGAATGTAACGTCCATGCTACCCATTGGACTTCAACCAAATTTTGTATTCTGTACTTTAAGAGATGAAACTAACAATATATTCAGTCACCAGGGCTGCCAACTCTTGTGCTTTAATAGGCTACATTATGCCATTTATATTTCGAACTAATTAGAAATTTCGATATTACCAACTTAATTTCGTCATTATTCTAGATAGGTCCATATGGATTGATCATTGGCATGAATTTTAAATTTAAAACAAAGTAGGCCCCTTAGTTCGTCACCGAACTTCTTGTTTTTAAATTTCAACTCCATTCCAAATGGTGTGTTTAAAAACTCCCTCGGAATATGAGTCTTGATATCTTGGAGAGAAGGTGGAGGTAGATTCCTTGAGGTGCTTTACGACATCGTGATCTTAAATGGACAGAGGAAGAGAAGAAGGCGCACAGTGAACGGTTGAAAAGGTTTTGGGAAGATATGAAGAAAAGAGCCACCACCAAAAGCTAGATTTTTGTGTTTCTAGCTCTCTCCTTAAAGGGAAATGTACGCAAATAATAATAATACTAATAATAATATATATACTAGCTGACCCGGCAGGCGTTGTCCTGCCAATCAAAAAAAGTGTTGTAACTTTGTTTCTTGAAGTGCTTTTGGATACACAATATTTTTTTCAATTTCTGTTAACTGCCTCTAAACTATCGTGAAATGAATTAACTAATCTAGAAACATTCGTGAAAGCGTGCACAACAACTCTCCAAAGTTTCATCGCATTCGGATAAATGGCATATAACGCATACGGGACTTCGTTTAAATGATTCGTGCGCAGTCACTTATTTGTTGAATCTACTCGTGCTCTACCAACTGTGAAATGGATTTACTAAGTTAGAAAGCTTCGCGTAAGTGTACACAACAACTCATCAAAGTTTCATCGCAATCGATGAATAGTATAAGAACGCATACAGGATTTTGTTGGAACGCTTCTCGCGTTGTCACTCATTTGTTACATCTACTCGTGCGCTACCAATATTGTAAAATGGATTAACCAAGTTGAACACCTTCCCTGGCTTGTACACAACAACTCATCAAAGTTTCATCGGAATCGGATGAATGACATATGAACGCATACGGGATTTTCTTTAAACGATTCGCATGCCATTACTCATTTGTTGAATCTACTCAGGCGTTACTTATTAAAAACTGGATTTACTAAGCTAGAAACCTTTCCTGGGGTGTACACAACAATTCACCAAAGTTTCATCGCAATCGGATAAATGGTATATGAACACCTACAGGACTTTGTTGAAACGATTCTCGCGCCATCGCACATTTGTTGAATCTACTCGTGCGCTACCTATTGTAAAATGAATTTACTAAGCCAGAAACCTTTACTGAAGTGTATACAACAATTCACCAAAGTTTCATCGCAATGGGATGAATGGTATATGGACGCATACGGTACATTTTTGAAATGATTCGCGTGCCGTTACTCATTTGTTGAATCTACTCGTGCGCTACCTATTGTAAAATGGATTTATTAAGCCAGAAACCTTTCGTAGGGCGTACTCAACATCTCACCCAAGTTTCATCGTAATCGGACGAATGGTATTTGAACGCATACAGGACCTTATTGAAACGCTTCGCGCGTCGTCGCTCATTTGTTGAATGTACTCGTTCGCAACCTCCTGTGAAATGGATTTACTAAGTTAGAAACCCTCTCGTAAGTGTACACAATATCTCACCATAGTTTCATTGCAATCGGATGAATGGTATATGAACGCATACGGGACTTAGTTTAAACGTTCGCGCGTCGTCGCTCATTTGTTGAATCTACTCGTGCGCTACCTATGGTAAAATGAATTTACTTATCCAGAAGCCTCCTCCTGGACTGTACACAACATCTCACCCAAGTTTCATCCAGATCGGACAGATGTAATTTGAACGCATACGGGACCTTGTTGAAACGCTTCGCAGGTCGTCGCTCATTTGTTGAATCTACTCGTGCGCAAACTCCTGTGAAATGGATTTACTAAGTTAGAAACCTTCAGGTAAGTGTACACAACAGCTCATGAATGTTTCATCTCAATCGATGAATGGTATATAAACTTATACGGGATTTTGTTGAAACGCTTCGCGCGTCGTCGCTCATTTGTTGTATCTACTCGTGCGCTACCTATTGTAAAATTAATTTACTAAGCCAGAAGCCTTCCCTGGAGTGTACACAACATTTCACCCAAGTTTCATCGCTATCGGACGAATTGTATTTGAACGCATACGGGACCTTATTGAAACGCTTCGTGCGTCGTCGCACATTTGTTGAATCTAGTCGTGCGCTATCTATTGTAAAATAATTTACCAAGCCAAACACCTTCCCTGGAGTACACTCAACATCTCACCCAAGTTTCATCGCAATGGGATGAACGGTTTATGAACGCATACGTGACTTTGAAACGCTCCAACGTGCAGAGACAAACAGTAGAATTCGACATCACTGCCACCTTTGGTATAAAACACAACTTTCCGCCACGGGCGGAGTGTATGTTATGGCGGTAGTTGCACAGGTTGCGACCAGGTGGCTCTAACGTGCAGAGACAACCCGTCCAAAGACATCAGCTTTCACGAAGGCCAAGGTTAGTGGTTTCCATGACGACTGTTTTTGACTGTATATTGTGGTTCTAAAATTGTGTGTTAATTGTGGTTCTAAAACTGTGTTCATTCCACCTACCGGGTCAGATTGTGAATTTAAACCATACATGGACCCACCCTAATGTACATACCAAATTTCATCAAAATCAGTCCAGTCGTTTAGGAGGAGTTCATTGACATACACACGTGTCGAAGAATTATATATATAAAGATTTGGGGGGAAGAAATGCATTTACGCACAGAGTGTCGGGCTCCTGCTCCTTAGTAGCAGACTACCGACTAAAACTCCCCCGTTACTTCTGAACACTAGCCTGGAACCGTTTATCACATTTCTTCAGGCTAGAGTCAATTTATATTTGCCCGTAGGGCACTCTTCCGTAATGAATCATCTTCAGTGGCGATGCAGATCCGTCTTCTTTGCTCGGAGGATATCTTCAACAAAACTTGCTACAAGTTTCCAATGTTCTTCATTTTGTAACATTACCGCAACACTATTGTCGGGAGATATCTCTACATCAATTTGATCTTGAAGAGACCGCCTACTTTGGACCCACCGTCCACAACAGAAGAAGGTGTGATTAACATAATCTACCTCATTAACACAGTAGATACAATCTGGTGAATCCACTTTCCCCATCTTCTTAAGACAAGAACAGAAGTATCCATGGCCAGTCAAGAACTGAGTGAGATAATAACCAACCTCATCATGTTAATAATAATAATAATAATAATAATAATAATAATAATAATAATAATAATAATAATAATAATAATAATAATAATAATAATAATAATAATAATAGGCTAATTATGAGAAATTAAAGATAATAATAATAATAATATTGGCGTAGAGATGTGGCGACCCCATCGCCCAGTGGGTGACCACTGCAATCAGCCACCCGAGTATTGGCGGGAAAACCATACCTTTTTCGAGTAGGAGGAAATGCCTGCTCTTAGCCGGAAGACATCATGAGGACCTCCAAGGCTCACAACCTTGGTAGTATTTTGGTCAGTGCGAAATATCACTGACCCCAATCTACAGTTTTTCAACTGTTCAAAGCATGGAGAAAAATTCAGCAGAAGCTACTACCCCAGGGTGTAACCAACCCACCTTCACCTTGAGTGAAGCATGCAGGTCTTCGGATTCTGGGGAGCCTGCGCAGACATGCGTGGAGGTATCGGAGACTCCAGGAAAGATCAGACACAAATGCCGGAATTTTTTGGCTACTTTCAACGCAAATTCACTTCTTAAGACCGGCAAACTCAAACAGGTTACTGATGTCATGTCCCGATATCAGATATTGATCGCTGCAATTCAGGAAACAAGATTCAAGGATGAACATGCTTCGAGTCACAAGGTTATAGAATATTCAAAGGCAAGACCGGTAAACGTGTAGTAAAAACCATCCCACACTTAGGCACAGAATTTATTGTCAACAGGAAGGTTTTGGGTTCGAATGTGGACTTCACATCCCCTAACAGCCGAGTCTCTACTCTTTCTTTTCGGTGTTCAAATAGAGTTTACACAATGGTGAACGTACATGCGCCAATCAATCAGGCGAATAAGAAGGACCCGGAAGGAACAGACGCATTCTGGGAGGAGCTAGAATATATCCTCTCAAAGGTACCTGACAAACATACCATCATTCTGCTAGGGGATTTCAATGCCCAGCTTGGCAAAGAACGAAAATATCAGAAGATTATTGGAAACTAACCAGCTCACAGGAGAACTAATCGTAATGGAGAGAGGCTTGTGGAGTTATGCAGAGCATTCAGTCTGGTCCTAAAGTCAACGGCGTTCAAACACCTACCCAGAAAACAGAAAACCTGGATTTCTCCAAACTCCAACCTTGGTGAATTCCAAATTGATCATGTCGCCATTGCACGGAAAGCGCAACGAGAGATCCAGAACGTAAAGGTTCTGAGAAGTGTCAACTTAGACTCGGATCACTACCTTTCGCAGATCAAAGTTAGACTAATTCCAAGAAATAACAAGAATATTACTCCGAGAAAAACTGATAAGTTTGACAGAGACAAGCTAAGGAGCAACCAAGAATTCACCCACAAGTTGGAAACTTTAAATCCAGAGAATTGGGAACAATTACAAGAGGCTATAGTCAGAACAGCAAAGGAGACTGTCCCACTCACAAAATCAAGAAAGCATCCTTGGTGGGATCATGAATGTTCAGCTAAGACAGGTTACGTGGCAGAAATGGAATTGCCACAAAAATGAAGAGAACAGGATCAACTTCCTAAACGAGAGAAAATCTGCATCAAAAACCATCCGTGGCGGGAAACGTATGTTTAATAAGGAACAGTTGGTACAGATTGAGCAAGACTTACAGAAAAATAACACACGTAACTTCTATAAAATCTTCAAGCACAGTCTGAACAAATACAACCCCCCAAGTCTACAGTTTAAAGATTCCAACGGGAAATTAGCTCACAATGATAAAGATAATTGTCAGATTCTAGCAAGTTATTTTGAAAACCTCCTCAACTGTGAGGCTCCTGAGACCCCTTTCGTTTATGAAATAAATCCAAACATCCACCCTGATTCGTCCCCTCCTACGAAGGCTGAAATCACGAAGATCATCCAAGAGCTGAAGGGCAACAAGGCACCGGGTGAAGATTTGATAATTACTGAACTGTGGAAACATGCAGGGGAAAAAGCAGTCGACAAGCTTGTTGCAATTATTCAAGAGATCTGGGAGAGCGATACACTCCCAAGTGGATGGACCTCTGCCGTAATTCATCCACTAGGCCTACACAAGAAAGGGGAGAAAACCGATGTGAACAATTACCGTGGCATCTCTCTTCTATCAATAACTTACAAGATCCTCTCAAAAGCTCTACAGAACAGGGCGGAACAACAAATCGATCCATAACTGGGGGAATATCAAGGGGGTTTCAGAAAGGGACGATCATGTGCTGAGCAGATTATGAATCTGAAGTCCATCCTTTCATATCTGAAACTCAGGAACAGGGAATTCGTAATTACCTTTGTTGATTTTAGGAAAGCGTACGACTCAATTGATCGAACCACCCTATTGCAAATCCTTGAAGAGTTTGGCTTAGATAACAAGACACAATCAATTATCCAGCGAACCCTGACCAACACCACCTCCAAAGTGAAGTTCAGAGGAGGGATGTCTGATGCCTTTGAAATCAGGACAGGAGTGAGGCTAGGTGACGGGCTATCACCGCTTCTCTTCAATTGTGTTTTGGAAAAGGTCATTCGAGAATGGCGGAAGGAAATGAAAAATTCAAGGGTAGAAAATGGGGTTAGGCTAGGGTACAAGTAGACTATATGAATCTTAGTCTACAATCGACTGTCTAGGCTTTGCAGATGATCTAGTGATCTTTTCAGATTCCATTGATATGGCAGAAGAACAACTTAACCAGCTGAAAAATCAAGCACTGAAGGCTGGCCTTCAAATCTCCTTTGAGAAGACACAATTCATGACAAACATAAAATCAGCGCCAAGGGAATTGGAGGTCGGACTAGGAAAAGTTCAGAAGGCAGGAAAGTTTAAATACCTCGGTGAATGGATAGAGCCTAACCTATCAGTGAAGGAAGCCTGCATGTCACGCATTAATACAATGGAAATGGCATACAACCTGACTAAAGACATCTACATTAAGAGATCGCTATCCTTAAACGCCAAAATTAGACATTACTGCGCTGTTATTCTGTACGCGGCTGAGACTCTAGTAATAAACAAGAAAGGTTTAATGTAAAAACTAGAGGTTAAAGAAAGGAAGATTTTGAGGAAAATCCTAGGTCCCATCAAAGAAACCAGCGAGTACAGAAGTCGTCACAACCACGAATTGTACAAGCACGTGGAGAAGATCAGTGACACGATTCGAAAAAGGGGGATTGCCTTTTATAGCCACGTGACACGAATGAACCCAGGCAGAATATCAAAACGGATATTGACGTACTTTCAAGATAAGAAAACCAAAGGGGCATGGTTTACGGAAGTTGAGAAAGATCTACGTGAAATGGAAATTTCCCCTAAAGATATCCAGGAGCGTGTTCCACTTCAGTAAAAACTACGTACACACAAAGGTTTCCAGGAAAAGCCGAAGCTGAAGACAGGGAAGGCGTGGTCCCAAGAGAGAAAAGAACAACATCAGAGACGAATGCGGGAACACTGGGCGGTGGTTAGAGCTCGGAAGAAGAGACAGTACAACTGACGTGGTCCCTAGTTGGCCGAATCGAAGAAAGAATAATAATAATAATAAGACGAAGAAGAAACAAGAAAGGAAAAATATTGAGGAAAAGCTTTGGCCCAGTCTGCTCAGAAGGAATCTGTATGAAACAGAAGTCTCAGGAGCTTTATCAGCAAGGGGAAAAAATCATTGACACCTTCAGGAAAAGGAAGAGAAAGATGTGGTCTAAATGTTGGTGGGCATGACTTGTCAGTCAAAATGGAAGTACAGTATAACCTGTCATATCCGGACTAATGTGGCGACCGGCCGATCCGGATACCACAAGGCTATTTTTACAAATAGCTAGGTGACCAGAAATAATTCACCAGTTTGTTGTTGATTAATTTTAATGTTTTTAACGGTTGCTTCACGCACTGTACATCGTAACAACAGTTTTTTCCTTTTTTCGGACATTTTAGCAAAAAAAAAACAAGGTTAAAAGATAACAATAACGATAACAACGGTAAACAATAACAGTAACAACAGAAACACACTCGCAAAACAAACTGTCGCTTCAAGACTCACGCCCAGACTGAAGGGTAGAAAGAGAGGCAGCCTCGTGTTGACGTTATTGGCAGGCAGGCAGAAGCCGTGAATGGAATATCGCTTATTCACACAAAGGGATTAGTTTCCGGGAAGATGTCGTTGACCGAGTCAGGCCACAACCCCTCGCGGTCAAGCACGCACACAGCCTTCCAGCGCTGCAACTTTCACTCGTCCTCCCTGGCTAGCACACTAATGTATCCTCTCTCTCAACTACGACTTAAAAAATTCATTCGGAGATGTGTCCGGATATGGGAGGGTTCGGATATCACAGGTCCGGATGTGACAGGTTGTACTGTAGATATTTCTATGTTTATTTGACAATGTTTGGGTCAACACTAGCTCTCGTAGTGATAGATTAGTGAACTACATACGACGAGAAGTCATATGACAACTGTTATCATTGACGTTTTCTAGCTCTACTGACGGAGTTGAAAAGAGTTATGGCCCGATAAAGTACATTTATGTTAAGTGTTTACTGCAGATTGCTTGCCATGAGGGTGACTGGTTATCGCGTCGGACTTTTAACCCCAAGCTTGCAGGTTCGCTCCTGGCCGTGGTTAGTGATTTCTGAAAGGCGACAAAAACACGGCATGCATGTCACACGTTGTTAGAATGGTAAAGAACCCATTTGAATTCAGTAGGCCGTGATCATAGCTGCTTCGATGGCGTAGTTGGTAGCATGCTGAACTGCTGTGCCCAAGATAGCGGGTTCAAACCCGGCCGAAGTTTTCGGATTTTTAAGAGGGTTAAAAATCCTTCAGTATGCCTTCCTTCGGAGGGTAAGTGAAGCCGATGGTCTCATGTCATAGATTTATGGCTTGTAAAAGATCCTTCCAGAGACTAAAATTGTGTGAAGCTAAATTGTCAGGTTAGATTTCATCGGAACGCTCTATCAAAGTTCCAACGTTCACCACTAGGTATCAGTGCCATCTGGTAGCGAAGGTTGGAGATTGTAGCTCACCCTAAGGGTGTCCGCTTGTAGCAGCTACAGCCTCTGGCGAGCCGAACATGTCCTCGGACACTCCCGGCAATAAAATCCATACGATAAATAAATAGTGGCAAAATTAATCTCGGGATTTTCTGCCAGCACAAAAGTTCCCCCTTTCTCTTCTAGGAAGCAGTATAGTGTCAAGGAGCTTAAATATCTAATACATTTACTTTCATAGCGTTCCAAGGTACGACTAAATTTGACATGCAAGCTGCCCTCTGGTTGTCAAATAACAAGGCTTGCACCCGTCACCCGAGGCCATACAATATTATTATTAGGCCTATTTAGCTGCAGATTTAGTCACACGAAAGTTTCGATCGTAGCGCTGCACATCTACAGCAGACTCGTTGCCCAAACGTCATGGCTTGAACTGCAGATCTGCCATAACGAAGCTCTTATTACTGTAGGCAATCCAACTAACATACGCAACGTTCACTTTTGTGAACCAATCCACATACAATGTTACTAGTGTACTAAAAATATATAAAATAAAAACAGCGTTCAGAACCAATAACACTAATCATAATAAATTTTTCAACTCACATATTCTCAACAAAACCAACAAATACAGCAATTCAGGTATCTACAAGATTAAATGTAACGAGTGTAATGCCGATTACGTGGGACAAACGGGGAGAGGGTTCAACACCAGATTTTTGGAACATGTCAATGCCATCAAACATAATAAATTTTCAGCGATGGGTAACCACATGGCAGAAACTGGGCATAAATTCACAACCATAGACAATGACTTATAAATTTTACATCAAGAAAATAAAGGCACGCTCATGAATATTTTGGAACAAATAGAAATTGATAAAGCACAGAGATTCAACCCTTCACACAATCTTAATGAAATAATATTTGAAACTAGCATTTTATACAGAACATTAATAGACGAATTATATTGTAATAGATAAAATTCCCGCTATATTCCACTATTCATACCCATCATTTTTCATAACATACTAAAGATTGACACACTCATTCTACGCATTAATCAATCTCCATAATAGGCGCGTCAACAAACCTCACTCATTCCCATTTCCTTAGCCTCCCATCTCCCACAACCCAAACGCCACCTTTTCCCAAGCACGTCACTAACACTCAGCTGTAAAAGACTTCGCAAGGTGAATTCCGGTTTGTTTTTGTTCACGCCCTGCGCACTGCAGTTCCTGGCGGCGCGTGACGCGGCCACAAATTTTCTCGCCTTGACGTTTGCCAAGAGCAACAAGGGGACTAGAGTGGTCCCACGATGACGCAATGGGGACAGCGGACCGCAGCACCGGCCCAATTCAGGAGTTCTGATGCGCCTAGGCCTTAGTGATGCAATAAAAGTATCTTCTTTGGAGCGTCGAGCGGGACTGTAAATAATATTTCTTTATTCTTTGTTCTTCATGTATTTTGTATGAACTTGTACATGGAAAGTTTTTCCATTGTGTAGTTTTGTTGGACAGGCAGAGGAAGGGGGAGTATTTACCCCCGAAACTAGTCCCTGTAAGTAATAGTAATAAACAGTATTGAAGGCGGAAAATCCATTATTCTTTCAAAGTTATAACTAAAATGTATATGTTGCACCGTGTACAAATTAAAATATATGTATAATTAATGATATTGGTACGAATCTTATGAGATCAAAGTACCGCTACGTTGACTGGGATGGCACTCCATAGTTAAGTGGTACGGCTACAAGCGTCCTGTGTTCGCTGTATCGGGGATTTGAGATGGGTACCTCGGGACTTGAAGTCAAGCACCAGCCCAGCATTTCCCCAAAGTTTACTTATTTATTTATCGTATGACTTTTAGTGCCGGGAGTGTCCGAGGACATGTTCGGCTCGCCAGAGTCTGTAGCTGCTACAAGCGGACACCCTTAGGGTGAGCTACACGTTCCGTTCAATTTCAAGTAGTTCCAACTTTCCCTAACAGATGTCAATGGTACCTAGTGGTGAACGTTGGAATTTTGATAGAGCGTTCCAACAAAATCTAACCTAAAAATTTAGCTCCACGCAATTTTAGTCAGTGGAATGATCTTTTACATGCCATAAACCTATGACATGGGACCACCGGCTTTACTTCCCCTCCGAAGGAAGGCATACTGAAGAATTTTTAACGCTCTTAAAAAATTCGATGACTTCGGCCGGGTTTGAACCCACTATATTGGGCACAGCAGTTCAGCATGCTACCAACTATGCCACCGAAGTAAGAATGAAGAAACAATGAGGAAAACACAATCCCATTCAGGATGGGCCCTATGAGATCCAGAATTATAACCTCAGGTCTCCAAACTCCATCACCCCATCTCAGTCATGGTTCGCGACTTATCTCTTGCTGCTACGCTGACGGGTAATGAGCATATGAAGGCGTAGCCCGTTGTCCCACGGGTTCACTTCAAAGCAGAACTATACCCAGGCTTGTAACAGATACTCTATCTTTCACCAACAACTTCCATGTTGGAGGCACGCTGTTGCAGATCATTCCCAGGTGATACGTGGTACTTCCTTCTGGGCTGGCTGGCGAGTGAGGGTCAAGGGTAAAGTCGTAATGCATGGCAGTGTTTCCAATTCTAGAGGTTAACGAACTGTCCAGATTCAAGGGAGTCTAGGCTTATGACAACAATATCATATTTATTTATTTTTGAATTGAGCCACTATGGACTGCGAGTTAACAAACAATGTCATTTTCTTTGTCTTGGTTGGTTGGTTGGTTCCTCAGTTTAGGGGCTGCGACAACGCGGTCATGTAGCCCCGTGTACTTTGGGTGTGTGTAGAATCTGTCTGATAACCGGTGTTAATTGTGATTACTGTATTAGTGTGTGTATCTGTTTTTTTTAAATTCAAGTAAGGACTGCAACTTTGAATTTTTCAAATAGTTCCTACTTTGGCCGCCAAACGCCACAGTCAACGACTACTAGGCCTAGTTCAGAACTTAGCTACTAGACGCTACCGCAGTCGGCTCTTGGCAACGAACGTAGCAACCTAAGAGCGTTGTTTACATTCTTAACCTATACAATTTAGTTTCACACGGGTGTAATTAGTGGAAAGTTCTTTAACATGCCATAAATCTATGACATGGGACCGCCGGCTTTACTTCCCCTCCGAAGGAAGGCATACTGAGGGATTTTTAATGCTCTTAAAAAAACCGACGGCTTCGGCCGGGTTTGAACCCGCTATCTTGGGCATAGAAGCTCAGCATGCTGCCGACTACGCCACCGAAGCCGCCTTTTCTGTGTCTTGTTTGTCTGCCATCAATATGTTAGTCCGTAAGAACTTGCGCGGGGTAGGCTTAGTATTTTCCAATTGAGTGATTTCGAAAAGTTACAATATTGATCTGGAAATAAGGGTAGCTTAAAAATACTAAGCCTACCCCGCACAAGTTCTTACGGTAACATTGATGGTCGTCCGGCATAGATCACAAGGTCAGCCAAAGCAAAGATGGTGAGACACTGCCATAAAGATATGATTTTCGCTAGCCTAAGTCCTGAAGACGCGGCCGATCGGGCAAAGTGATGTCACATGTTCTGAAGATTGGACCGTACACCTCCAAGAGTACACTAGGGTGAAAAGTATAAGAAGAAGAATACGACGACGGAGAAGGAGGAACCAAACAAGAAACGAAAATTAAGAAAGAAATGAGGAGGAAGAAGCAGAAGTTGGAGAATAAACCAAGATAAAAGGACGGGGAGACGGAGAGGTAACCGAAATAAAATACAGTAATTACGACGATACGTCGCCTCCGTAGCGTAGCGGTCAGCATGGTTAGCTGCCGCCCCGGAGGTCCTGGGTTCGATTCCCGGCTCTGCCACGAAATATGAAAAAGTGCTATGAGGACTGGAACGGGGTCTACTCAGCCTCGGGTGTTCCAAATGAGTAGAGGGGGTTCGATTCCCACCTCAGCCATCCTCGAAGTGGTTTTCCGTGGTTTCCCACTTCGTCTTCGGGCAAATGCCGGGATGGTACCTTCTTAAAGGCCACGGCCGCCTCCTTCCCTCTTCCTAGCCTATCCATCCTGACCTTCCATTCCCTTCCCTCATGAGGCCCCTGTTCGCTTTGCAGGTGAGGCCGCCTGGGCGAGGTGCCAATCACACCTCACCAGTTGTATCCACTTCGATTCGATGTTCCCAGATCTAGGACTCTGCCCGTAGAGGCGGTAGTGGTGAGATCCCTCGCTGAGTCCGTGGGTTCCACCAACCTGGAGGGTAAACGACTAAGAAAAGAAAGAAATTACGACGATAAAAAATATGGAAGGAGAAAGAAAGAAATTATACGAAAAAGATAAAGAAGTTGGAAGAGGAGTAGAAACTGGAGCACAAAGAGAAAACAGAACGAAGAATAGCAAATAGAGAAGAAGGTGGATATGAAAGAACCAAGGAAGAGAGAGGAGGAGGTGGGGAAGAAACAGAAGTAAAAGAATAAGAACGAAAATAAGAAGGCGTCGGAAAAGATTAAGAGGAATAAGGCAAAAGATAATAATTTGAAGGAGGAGTAGAAACAGAAAAGTAGGAGAAATAGAAAAATAAGACGAAGAAGAAAACTAAGAATTAAGTGAGGGAGAAGATGAAGAAGAAGGTGGAGAAGGATAAGAAACCAAAGAAGAAGGAAAAGGATGAAGGGAAGGAGAAGAAATCCTAAAATATGAAGAAGAAAGAGAGGAATACGATAAAAGAGAGATAAAGACATAAATCGAAGAAGACCTAAATGGAGGCGGAGGAGAAAAAACCGATGATTGGAAAGAAGAAGAGTAAGAAGATGAAGTAGGGTTCTTATAGGCTCATAATTATAGTAGATGGAGTTGCAAAGCAATAGCAATGTTCAGTTTCTGAACATGTCAGACGGCTGTTTGTTCTCAACGTTTGATGATATTCATTAAGGCAGGTGAAGACCGGAGAGGACTGTGTAATGAATGCCAGAAGTCTTGTTGAGATGAGCGCCGGATAGAGCAAGCTAGACCTCACGTTCTCCGCGATTCGTGCCGGCTACCTTCGTGGTGATAAGCCGCGACAAGGGACCAACTGCTACATACACATCCACCATATTGTTAGCCCTTACAGTTCTTTCTGGACTTCAGGGTAAGACAAATAGGCCTAGCCATTACTTTAGTTTTAAAAATATATAGGCTATTATCCCCATACAAAATTTCAGCTCGATCGGTTAACCCTTTATAGGGCAGAATATTATTAAACATATTTTATTTGTATCTATTTAAATTTAATTTTAATTATTTTAAACTAATTGTAATTAAGTTGTTACTAATTTTGATTTTTGTTAATGTTTATATTCATTTTTGTATTTTCATATTATTTTTATAATCTTAAATATATGATAATTATTATTATTATTGATTTAAGCCCACTACGGAGCGCATATGACTAGTTCTTCTTCGATGCTCTTTTCCGTTCCCAATATCTCTTGAGCCCTGCTGATAATTTCTCTTTCTCTCCTGCGAAAGGGGCTTCCGACATTTAGGGACTCTAGGTGGTGGGGTCCAAGACTCTACCATAGCCAAAATTTAGAACGATCTTCTACATCAAGGTCATCAATTCCAGCCGAATCCAAGTTCCTCTAGTACTTCATTAAGCCACAGGCTTCCAGTTTTGTAGCTTTTAACCAAGGAGAAGATCTTCTTGGTAAGCCTGTTGCTGTTCATTCGTTGTAGGTGCCCGTAGAACTTAAGCCTCCTACGTCGCATACTGGTATTGGCTGATTCTAACAATTGATACAGGTCAGAATTAGATTTCAAACGGTAGGTTCCATCTGGGAGCAATCTCGGGCCATGGATTTTCCTGAGGATACGTCTTTCGGCTTTCTCCAGGTCACCTTCGGTGCCTTTTCTGTTCATCATTTAAGATAATTAAATTATTATTAATAATATTTGCAAGCGTATTTAATCTAATTCTATTTTTTATCATTGTTTCTTTTTTACCTTTTAATTGCAAAGGTTTTTATTTTAAAAACCTTAGGTCAAGGATATAAAGAAATATTGTTTTGTTTTCAGAAATATTAACACTTCTAATATATATTCCTTGATATATGACTGAAAGATTCTATCATCATCATCTTAGACAATATGGTAGGTGGTTAATATACAGACCACTAAGCTATAAAGGGTTAAGCAGGTTTGTTTTCATTTATTCCTTGTTTTTCTTTTCTATTTAGGCTGGCTACGTGATTCAGCTGTAACGTTCTCGCCTGCTGTTTCCAAGGTTGCAGGATGAAATTCTGGCGCAGTCAGTTGGCATTTGAGGCTGCTCAAATGCGAGGGAGCCATGTCAGTAGATTTACTGGCACGTTAAAGATCCCCTTTGATACAAAATGTCTGCACTCCGGTGTCCCTAAAAGCCGCAGATGTTAAAATGAACGTTGTTAGTTAGTTAATTATTGTTGTTTTACGGGGTGGAACTACGAGGTCATCTGCTCCATAAATGGACGTAAAACAAATAACATTGTTATTATTATTCTTTTCTATTTTCTTTTTTCACGAGAGGGATTCAACCCTAGAAGATGGAGAATTGAGGGAATTGGAATTGGAAGGAAGTAGAGTTGTTGTTAATTCATTAGGGGGCTTTGCGACATCGAGGTTATGTAGCCCCGTGCACTCGGGTGTGTGTCGAATTTGTCTGATAACCTGTGTCACTCTGATATCTCCACTAGTATGTGTATTTATAATTGAGGTAGGTTTTGTGTAGGAAGCGATCGTGGCCTTAAGTTAGAATCCTTGCCTAGAGTAGAAGTGGAAAACCAGGGAATGCACTTACAGGATGGGTGAGGTAGGAATCGAACCCGCCTCTTCTCAGTTTTGCCTCACGAGGCTGAGTGTACCTCGTTCCAGCCCTCAGACCAGAATTAAATGTCTTGGAAGATCCGGGAATAGAACCCAGACCTCGACGTTGATAGCCAAGAATGCTAGCCACAACGCCACCAGGCGGACAGGATCGATGGAGAGCCATGGAATACAGATAAGGGAGGCAAAGAGGAGAGGGTACGCTCCAAATTCATTGGATTTTTTAAAAATAAATAGTAAAAAGAACAGGACCTCTCTTGGAATCCTTAATCTCACCAGGCGTGAGCCCTTGAGGGCGTAGCATTATCCAGGATGCAAGGAAGCTTGTAGTTTTACACATGGCCATTAATCTCGCGATCACGATCCACCTGACTCCCATTTTTACATGGAATCTGGACCACAGGACGTGATTTTTAGCCTATTTTTATTTATGAAAAAAAAAATAGGCTTATGAGATCACCTTTTGTCCGTGTGTCTGTTGTGTGTGCGTGTGTGTGTGTGATAGTGTGTATGTGTGTGTGACCCCCTAATAAAATCTAAAAGGGTGGAGTGATTTCAATGAAACTCGGCAAGTTCATAGCACTATTCCGGACGACCCCGACCATGCCCTTCAAATTTTGTTACGTTTCACCAATCCAACATGGCGGTTGTGCGAAATATTTCACCAGCATTCAATATCTCCGAAACTTTTACCGATATCACCCTGGAATCTTGTACGGCGATAAAGGAAACTACTAAAAGTTCACTTATGTGACCTTTGAAAACCTGGTAACTACAAAACCAACATGGCGGCCAAGCGAAGTTGCGACGTTTAAATAGACGTTTCTCACGATTTAACCAACCAAACGAAATGAAACTTGGTACAGTATATGTTTATACACATTGTAATGCAACGACATGTAACTTCGTTCAATTGTTTACATAATCTCAAGATAGCGGCTGTACGAAATATTTCACCGGCATTCTAAATCTCTGAAACTATTACCGGTATCACCCTGACTTTTTTCACGGAGATAAAGGGCTCTACTGAAAGTTCATCTATGGGACTTAAAAAACAGTTAACTACAAAACGAACATGGTGGCCAAGCGAAGTTCAAGGTTTTAAATAGACTTTTCTCGCGATTTAATGATCCAAACGCAATGAAACTTGGTAAAGCAAATGATTATACACATTGTAATGCACTGGTATGTAATTTAGCTCAATTGATTACATAACATCAAGATGGCGGCTGTGCGAATTTCGAAAATTAAGTTTTAATTTCTTGTGTCGTAATCGTGCGATCGCAGTGAAAGTTTTAATAATGAACCTACGCAATAATTTTCCTTTAATGGTACATGACTCTATGGCCTATACATCTAACAATCCAACATGGTGACCATTCGAAATATTTAGACGGTTCTCAATATCTACGAATTTACTACAGCAATCAAACTGATTTTTTTAATGTTCATAGAGGCTATAAACATAAGTTCACCTATAGGACTTTCAATAACCTGGTGATCACAAATCCAACATGGCGGCGACGCTAAGTATAAATATTCACATGGCGTTTCTAGCAATTTAAACATCCGAGTACAGTGAAACTGGGTACAGTAAATCCTTATACAAATGTTAATCCACTGGCATCTCATTTATTTCAATTGTTTCCATAACCACAAGATGGCAGCTGTGCGAAATTTTAAAATCTCGTTTTTACTTCTTTTGTCCTAATCATGTGATTGAAGTTTGAATACTACACGTACACAATTATCTTCATGTCACAGTACATAACTCTAAGCCCTAAGTATATAAAGTCCAACATGGCGACCATCCGAAATATTTAGACGGTTCTCAATATCTACGAATCTATTACAACAATCAAACTGAAATTTTGTATGTTGATAGAGGCAATTGGCATTAGTAGGATATATGAAAATAGGCTGCATATTTCTCACGGAACTACTTGTTTCACTTAGAAAACCGCATATGCGCTGATCGGGAATTGAACTCCGTCCACTTTGGTGAAGGGCAAGCAGCTTGACCACTGCATCATCAAGCCCCCTCCCCGCTATGACCAGGGTGCACCGTGCGTAGTGGGATAGACTCATTCTGGTCCTGTAGGGCCTAATGCAGAATGCAGCGGGATCCATGAAAGAAAAGAAGGGGCCGACCTCTCGAGTAATCAGGATACGGTGTCTGGAAAACGATTCTTGTTGAAAATTTATTTTAGGGGCTTGGGACAGGGGCGTAAAACATGGTTTCAAGTGCAAGACAATTTTTTTAAGTAGCCTACCCTTAAGAAGATAGAAGTAAAATAACCAGAAAGTATTCAATCGACGATTTAATACTACGTTAGGTGGAAAATGGGAAAATCCATCTTGTCTTACTTAGTCAACATTTCTTTATTGTACCGAACAAACCGTCTGTTTTTGCTCCCTCTGCCGTTTCCCGCCGAGGCGCAAACTCAGCCGAGAGCCGAGGCGCTTTGAGCTTTGTCCACTTACCACGACGATCCGAAAAGGTACATTTTCGAACTATTATTTCTGAGCCCTGGTTTAAAACTGAGGTGAGGTTCTGGGTCACACAAAATCATTACTCATGCCCGAAAACAACAGCGTGCGCATCGTTTTTTGAAATAAACTAAGTAAAATAACATGACTCTACTCTCGCGCATCTCGCGTTTTAAGCACACGCTACGCATGCGCCCTGCGTTGCGCCGACAAGGCTCGAAAAGCTTTGAAAAATGTCCATTTCCAATTATTAAAAAAATTAAAATATATTTTAATGAAACACTGTTGTAATTATTTAGCATCTCATAAATAGTCTACATTACACCAGATTTTAAATCAAAAAGGCTTTTTTCAAAGCCAGCTGTTACAATAATTTCCATGAATATAGAAGGATTATCAGTAGAGAAAGAAGCACTACTATCCGATATGTGTAAGACAAAGAACTGTGATCTCCTGCTCATCCAGGAAACTCATAGAGGTCCGAACAACAGAAAGCCAAAGATAAATGGAATGACTTTAATCACTGAGAGACCCAGTGCACAGTACGGCAGTGCAATATTTGCTAAACCAGGCCTGAATATCTCGTCTGCAAACTTAACTGTAGATAACGACACAGAAATACTGACTGCAGCAACAGAGTCCTATACAGCAACATCCGTGTAAAAACCTCCAAATAATGCATTTAGTTTCAAAGAACCAGATAATTTCTATTCGCAACCAGTGAAGTTGGTCATGGGAGACTTTAACTGCCACAGTATATCATGGGGTTACAGAGAAACAGACCAGAGTGGAGAAGACCTTGAAAACTGGGCAGAATGCACGGGCCTGAAGCTAATACATGATCCAAAGCTACCATACTCTTTCAGGAGTGGAAGATGAGGCCGTGGATATAACCCAGATAATATCTTTGCAAGTAAAAATATTGCCCACCAAGTGAAGAAAGAAATGGGAGACCCAACTCCAAGGACACAACATCGAGCAATTATCTGCACTATAGAAGCAGTCATCAAACCCAAGTATACTACCTTCCAGAGAAGGTTTAATTTTAAACGAGCACATTGGGATAAGCTCTCTGAGGAACTTGACTCCAAAATCCTTGAACTGGACCCTTCTCCAGAGAAATATGACTCCTTTATAAAGCTGGTCAAAGCTGTCTCACGTAGGTACATACCTCGTGGATGTAGAACAACTTATATACAGGGACTAGACAAAGATACAAAAACACTTATGAATAAATATGAACACCTCTTTGAAGATGACCCATTTTCTGAAGAAACAATACAGACTGGTGAAGACCTGATACTAGCCATATCAGCTACAAGGAAAGAAAAATGGTGTGATCTCATGATGCAGCTTGATATCAAACAAAACAGTAGAAAGGCATGACAATTGCTGAAGAACCTTGGAAATGAGCCAACAACTACTCCCTCGGCCATTCCTGATATAGCACCTAGCCAGATAGCGCAGCAGCTATTGTTGAATGGCAAAGTAAATAAAAAATCTGCAACTCCAAAGATCCAGATAATTACTGAGGAGAATAACTATATTAGCACAGCTTTCTCACTGGAAGAATTAGAAACCGCAATATGCTCAATGAAGAACAATAAAGCGGCTAGATTAGATGACTTGAGGATGGAACAAATAAAAATGTTTGGACCAGCAACCAGGAAGTGGATCCTAGATATGATGAACACCTGTGTCTCAAGATTGCAAATACCAAAGATCTGGAGAAAAACCAAAGTTGTGGCCCTACTGAAACCTGGGAAACAGCCAACGGATGCCAAAAACTTCCGACCGGTATCACTCCTATGCCATCTCTATAAAGTTCTAGAGAGAATGATCCTCAATCGAATCTCGGACCAAGTTGACAAAACTCTGATTAGAGAACAATCGGGCTTTCGTCCCGGGAGGTCGTGTTGTGGACAGATCTTGAACCTGACACAACACATAGAAGATGGATATGAACGCGGGCAGATCACCGGTGTCGCCTTTGTTGACCTTACTGCCGCATATGACACCATCAATCACAGGACTCTATTAACGAAGATCTATGCCATCACGAAAGACTTCCACCTAACACAGTTTATAAGATGTCTGCTACAAAACAGACGTTTCTTTGTTATCCTACAAACCAAAAGGAGCTGATGGAGGACACAGAAAAATGGTATCCCACAAGGAAGTGTGCTAGCCCCACTGTTGTTTAATATGTACACTAATGACCAGCCAATTAATCCTGTCATAAAATCTTTCATTTACGCAGATGACACAGCAATTGCTGCCCAAGGGACAACTTTTGAGGAGGTGGAAGGAAAACTCACAACAGGTCGTAAAGCACTATCTGTCTATTATGATAGCAACTACTTGAAGCCAAACCCTTCCAAAACACGAGTGTGTGCATTCCACTTACGGAACAGAGAGGCTTGGAGGAAACTGAAAATAACCTGGGGAGGTCAACAACTAACCCACTGTGACACCCCAAAATACCTGGGAATAAAGTTGGACCGTTCCCTCACCTTCAAAGACCATTGCACAGATACAAAAATGAAAGTTTGTGCTAGGAATAACATCATTAGGAAACTGACCGGCAACAACTGGGGAGCACATTCAGATGTCCTCCGCACATCCGCCCTTTCTCTGTGCTTCTCCGCTGCTGAATATGCAGCACCTGTATGGCACAACTCCAGCCATGTCAAACAGGTAAATATTGCCCTAAATGAAACAGGACGGATTGTAACAGGCTGCCTGCGGGCAACCCCTGTTAACAAAATATACCACCTATGGGCGTAGCACCTCCAGATATCCGAAGAAGAACGGCAGCTGAAATAGAAATAAAGAAGCAGGAGATGGACCCAAGACACCCCCTATTTGGAAGTGAACATCAACTACCAAGACTGAAATCGAGGAAAAGTTTCCTCCAGACGACACAACCAATTCAGACACCACCTGCAAACCATCGGATTCAAATCTGGCGTAGCTCATCATCAGAGAAATATTGGGACAACCCCAAAGAAGAAATTGCTGCTGGTCATCACCTCCCATACGAGACATGGTAGGTCCTTAATAGACTGTGGACTGGAGTATCTCGGTGTAAAATGAACATGAAGAAATAGGGATTCATCTCAGAGGACGAACTATGTGAGTGTGGTGAACATCAAGACCACCAGCACCTACTCAACTGCAGGAAACTATCAGAACCTGTCTCCATGGACTATCTGGTAGCCGCCAGTGATAAGGCAGTTCGTGCAGCGGAATTCTGGGCATCACGTGGAATATAAAGATGCACATATACTTTGTAATCTTTGTATATATATATTTATAATATGTTATGTTCTGGACACTTATAAATAAATAAAAATAGTCTACTACAGTATATGTGTGTGCCTCCTACAGTCAAATATCAAAATCTTAAAAATTTAGGTACGATAGGCCATAATGTTTATCAAGAACTTGGGATTTCATTAGACTTAGCTTGGCATCCGAAGGGTTAATAGAAATATTATTAAAATTAACGTTTCACTTTTCTAATGTAGCGTTAAGTCTATATAATCGTGTATTGTCAAGCTTTAAAGCCTAAAACGAAAAACAGTTCTCCCTGGTAGGTAGGCCATCGCAGCTTATACATTTGAACCCCCCCCCCTCCTCCAAGTTTGCGACGAGTTTTACGCCCCTGACTTGGGACATCTTGGCCATTAGCCCCATATAGCTGGGTGTGTGTTGATCTTGTGTGATAACTTGTATTCATGTGATGACTGTAGTCTAGTAGTGTGTGTAACTGTATTAGGGGCAGGGATGAGGTAGACGCTCCGGGACTTGAAGTAAGGTACTATCCCGGCATTTGCCTGGGGGGAGTGTGAAAAACCAGGGGTAAATCTACACTCAGGATAGCCACTGTTCACGCCAGGACTCAAACCGCCAATCTCCGAACTTGCTGTAGATTTAACGACCACGGCTACACCACGAGGTAGGGGAAAAAAGACAACGTAGGCCTATGTCTTAATATTTCTATTTCAACGGGATCAGGGATTAGATATGATGAATTTTTTATGACGGGTTGTTTTATGACCAAATGCCCATCCTGATCCCAACGTTAACAAAGAAGTTGTTGCTGTTACTTCATTTGAGATGCTTGAACATTATGATCATTTATCCCCATGAACTTGGGTGAGTTAGGTTTTTTCTGATAACCTGGGCTATTGAAGTGGCTGTATTAGTATGTGTATTTGTAATGCTGGTAAGGATTGGTAGGGGCAGCCGGTCACTTAAGGTAGGAACCATTCCGGCATTTGCCTGAAGTAGGAGTGGGAAACCAAGGAAAACACATCCAGGATGGCTGAAATGGGAGTTGAACCCTCATCTTGGCAGTTTAGCCTCACGAGGCTGAGTGTACCCCTTTCCAACCCTCAGATCAGAATTGGAATTTCTTGGCAGACCTACGGGGTGACAGCCAAGAAGGCTAGCCATTGCACCAGTAGCTAGACGGAATATAAATACACACAATACTACAGACACCACAATATCACAGATTATCAGACAAATTCTTCTCACTCCCAACTTTCCCAAGAACATGGGGCTCAATGATCATGATGTCTATGTCTCAAATGAAACAACAAGTAGTCGCGGGTTCAAACCCGGCCAAAGTCGTCGGATTTTTCAAGAGCGTTAAAAATCCCTCAGTATGGCTTTCTTCGGAGGTCCCATGTCATAGATTTATGGCATGAAAAAGAACCTTCCACTAACTACACTTGTGTGAAGCCAAAATTCATAGGTTAGAATTGACGACGCTCTATTAGTTGAAACGTTCGTTGCCAGGTGCTGACTACGATGCCATCTAGTAGCCAAGCCTGAAAGCTAGGTGTCGTGGACGGTAGCATTTGGTACCAAAAGTAGGAACTACTTGAAATTATTGTCTGCAGTCCTTACTTGAATTAAAACAGATAACACACACTAATACAGCCATCACAATTAACACCGGCTATCAGACAGATTCTACACACACCCAAAGTACACGGGGCTACATGACCACGTTGTCGCAGCCCCTAAACTAGGGAACCAGCTTGCCACGGTGGGTGAGTGGATATCGTGTCGGTCTACGAACCCCAAGATGGCAGGTTCACTCCTGGCCGTGGTAAGTGATTTTTGAAAGGCGGCAAAAATACGATACGCATGTCATACGATGTTGGCATGTCAAAGAACCCATTTGAATTCAGTAGGCCGAGTTCATAATGGCAAAATTAATCTCGGGAGTTTCCGCCAACACAAAGTTCCTCATTTCTCTACTAGAAAGCGCTATAGTGTTCAAGGAGCTTAGATATCTAACATCTAACCTCCTTGACTTTTATAGTCAAGGAACAAAGAAATTCGACATGCAAGCTACCCTCTGGGTGTCAAATAGCAAAGCTTGCACCCGGCACCCGAGGCCATACGATATTATTATTATTATTATTATTATCATTATTATTATTATTATTATTAACTAGGGAACCAACGAAAACAACAAGTAGTTGTCAGCCCCAGGGGGATTTTCTCACAGAAAATCGTCTGCCATCAGAATAAATCCAAGGAATTGGGACAATCTTTTGAAAGTGAATTGTATTACAGTAAAACCCCTGAAATCCGAACTAATTGGGCCTGTAGCCTGTTCGGATTTCAATTTGTTCGGATTAGCCGAAAATATCCATAACATAATAACCAGCCCTCGTTACGGTATAGGACTACGTTGAGCTAGCGACAGTGAGGAAGAAGAAACTTGGACAGACAATGTGACTTATACTGAAGCTGCATCTGCTCTTGACATCGCATTGCGCTTCGTAGAACAACACACAGTAGTCACGCCAAACGATGTCATGTTCATGCGACGCTGGCGCACGATTGCCACCGCGGAAATGTTTTGGTCACTTCGACTAATTGAAGATAACTGATTTCAAGTGAAGGATTAAATTATATTTTGTGTATTTCTATTGTTATTTCATTGTTTTTGCAAATTGATTAACCTAAGAAATTACAATAACCAACTTTTCCGTTTATCAATCCTGGATGAGATAAGTTTGTAGCTTAGGCACCTTTACACTTTGTTAGGTATGCCAACTGTACTTCTTTGTTAATTTTTCAACTAATTATTTAAAATAACGTTATATTGTAGAATATATAATTGTTTTATCACTAAAATAACTTTCTCTCTTTTTTTTTCAAACTTGAAATTGTCGAAAATAACTCGTTCGGATTACCCGGGATTTCGGATTTCTGGGGTTCGGATTTGAGGGGTTTCACTGTATTTATTTTGCAGAGGAAGAGGGAAGTACCGTACATGGATGAGATCGATAATATCTCTCTTGCCACATCTCGGCAATAGTTGGTCACCCTTTAAATAGAGGAATTACGTTGAGTTGGTAGCAGTAATGAGTGTAGAATTATGCTGGGATTAGCAGGGTGCTTTGTCCGAAGCTGACCACCTGACAAACATACCGGAACACTTCATCATGACCACAAGAGTGACCGCAATGAAGTCGGCTCTCTCTTGCCCTCCCGCGCAACTTAGCCACCACCTAATCTCCCGGCCAAGCCGTTGGTCACGAAGGCAGCTGGGGCACTTGAGAACACACATAGAGGCTTACCTGGAGAGAAGAAGATGGATCAAAATTCACTCAGATATTGTCTCGTAAGAAAGTCAGAATGTTAGGGCGGATCCAGGTGTTCCTAAAGAAAGAAGAGGCTTCACAGAGACCAAATGGGAATTTGCCATCCAGCACTGGCTGAACACGAAGCTCTCCAGCTTAATTGCTCTCCGACCGGCTCCGGGCAGCTAGCCTAGAAGTGAGCTTTAAAGCTGCCCTGAGCGAGACAGATATAACGGAGTCACTTAACAGATTATTATTTATTTAGCGTATTGCATAGAATTACAAATATGCAATTAAATATAGTGCAATAACAAGAAAGCATAATTTTATATCGAAATGTCCAGTCCTTCTATCCACTCTAGTACTCTCTCTGATGGGGTGAAGAAATCAGCCCAGCTACCCGAGTAGGCTCATAGCTTGCAGCTGCCGTGGAGCACCACCATCGCGTTCCGGTGACGTTAAGCAGTTTCACTAGATGAGTGAGTCCCTGCATCTTCCATGGCCTGTCCGAACTCTGTTAAGAATGGCCAACTGTCTGCTTGGTAGATGGGATCCACTAGCCATTTGCAAACCAGGAAAGATTTTGTGTAGGGACAAGTACGGTATGTTGAAGTTACCCAACGGTCTTTCTAGACTTTTACAGCGTCGAAGTTGTTGTGAGCCATGTCAGCAGCAACTTGCAAAGGTGGATGGCGTGACTTCAATCTTTGAAGATTAAGTGCAGGGATGTCTTCTTGTACGGGTAGTTGGGGGTTTCTGCAGATTTTATGGTACTCTCTTAAGAGGGCATTCTATCCGCGCAGATCAGGTGGTATTATTCCTGTGAGCAGCGGCAACCAATGGTTTGGCGTGGATCTGATCGTGCCTGAAATAAGTCGCATGCTGTTGTTCAACTGTGTGTATATATCGGGTATAAGGGCTATTAAGCCATACAGGAGAGCAATACTCTGCACTGGAGTAACCAGACCAAGGGCTGAATGACGTCGAGACAGATATTTACCCCGAAGAGCTACGACGGAAAGAATGTCTAGCCTGGTGGACAGGTACTGATTGTCTGTTGAATTGTATGGTTGATTAATAAAATGGTTGATTAGTTTGAGACGTTTCAGAGAGTAGAATGTCGTCATTAAGGGCAGAGATACAACCCAAAGAGCCCGTCTGTCATATAACTTGAACAAAAATTACACACTTTTCCAAAGAAAAGCAGACACCTTTACTGCTAAGAACAAACATCTAAATTTTCAAATATCAATGATATCTCTCTTGAGGCGTTTCGCGTCTTGACACAAAGTACTGTATGTAATACACGAACTTCCAATTACATTCCCTATGACGTCACGCAAGCCTGCTATCTGATGATGATGATGATAATTGTTGTTTGAAGGGGAGTAACATCTTGGTTATCGGCTCTTAATGGTTTGAGTAATAGTGAATACGAAAGGTCATAACATGAAACTTACCACAAAAAGTAACTATAAAACTTACTGCTAACTTATGAACTAGAAAAATATATGATGATGATGATAATTGTTGTTTTAAGGGGCGTAACATCTAGGTTATCGGCCCCTATGTTTTGTGTGATCGTGAAGATGATAATGAAACGTAAACTATAACTAAAACTAACTACTAACTTATATACTAGAAGAAGACATGGAAAATCAAAGGAGAATAAGGCAAATAAAGGACAGGAGGAAAAGAAATGCCCTCAACCCTCGAAGAATGCGGATTGAGGGACTTGGAAGGAAGTAGAGCCATGATAGTCAGATAGGAAAGTGAAAGAGGAGAGTGTCCGCCCCACAGGTAATGGATAAAAGGGGAAAAACGGACCCAGCTCAGGAATCCCTCGGGGTCGCCAACTCCCGAACTCACCAGCCGTGAGCCCCTGAAGTTGTAGCAATATTTAGGGTGCACCAGAAGTGGTGGGGCTACATACAACCTACCTTATTTTGATTATTTGTTTGAGTTTTCCCGCATTTGAATTTTTCGGCAAGCTTTCTCACTGAAAGTCCCTTGTTACTTTCTACAATCACATTTCTTCTTGTTTCGAGGTCTAAACACATTCGTCCCTTGTTACTCATGTTTACTCGACGACTGAAATGCTACGGTATTTCCGTCTAACTAATTAGCGCATGTACTGCAAGTCTATTACTTCTCAAGTTGACTACCTGAGCTCGACCTTATCGGTGGCAATCTGAGTTATGAATAGAATGATGCAAGCAGGGACGAAAATCCCCAGGTAACTCGTGAGTAAACAGTCACTGGCAGCAATCCTGGACGCGAGATTGCATTTTCTAGTTCACTTTTAGTATTAGAGAGCAATACGGCTTCTTGATTGGCTGTTCCGACAAAACATGGCTGCAGCAAGGGCTGTGATTAGTCAGCGTAGTTATAGAGTGGAACCTATCAGCGGTGCCGTTCAATGTTTGAACAAAATATGTAGAACTCCCTCTGTTTTAACTTCGTATTTTCTTGATTCCTTCATAAATTGTAATACTCCTTGCAATAGTTGCATGATCATTGCTCCTAGGCCAAGTATTTCCATATCTTCTTAAGTCAAAAGTGTGGTGAATGGCAAGTTCATCTTTCGGCCCCGTGGTTGCCATTCATAGCATTCAGGCCGTCGGAAATGAAATATTTTGAGCAATGTGCATACAATTCTTGATCGAGAGTGGATAAGCTACTTCCGCGTTCGTACAGAGTAAATGAGCTAATGGATGAAAATAATTCTGGTAATGATTCTTCTTGACTTAAGAAGATACGGAAACACTTATGGCCTAGGATCAATGATCATGCAACTATTGCTTGGCGCATTACAATTTGTACGGGTGCCTATAAAATACGAAGTTAGAACAGCGGGAGTTCTACATATTTTTTCAAACCTGGGACGACATCGCTGATAGCCTCAACCCTATAACTTCGCTGACTAATCACAGCCCTTGCTGCAGTCGTGTTTCGTCAGAATAGCCAATTAGGAAGCTGTATCCTTCTCCAATGCTAAAAGTGAACTAGAAATTGCAATCTCGCATCCTGGACAATTAGAATTCTCGGAACGTACACCAGTAGGTAGAACACCATAACAAAAGGTTTGGAAAGAGGAATGTATAGAAGAATTAACTTTGCGGCTAGGATAGCGTTGCCATGTAGCCTGCATTTCACTCTCTCTCTCCTTTGACTCGAAATAGGTGTAGTACGGACATTCAAGAGGGATTTCCGTATGTCTGCAGAATGGTTTTAAAAGAAAGGATGACATGGTCCGGTGTAAAAAAAAATGTCCTGCAGCGTGTGAAGTGTCCGCTTAAGTCAAATGGACGGGACAGATCGTGATGTCCGCTGTCCGGACTTCAAGGTGTCCGCTGAAATGAGGCTAATTTAACACTTGTGTTATGTAAAATAAAATCGGTTCAAATGAAAAATGTCTGTATAGGCAGGTGTCCGCTGAATAAGGGTGTCCGTTAGGGCAGGTTCGACTGTATAATACTAATAGGTTGGAATTTTGTAACGATGATAAGAGATCTCCATTTTACTTGGAGATATTAGCATTTCAATTTCTGGGGCATTATGATGGAAGGTTGATAAATACTGCTATAGTCAATATAAGAAATATAAGATAACGTTCATGCATAGCTGTGAGATAGAATTGTCGATGGTATAGTTGTACATAGAGGTCATGAATTGCAAAGAATTTGATAGCAAAATGATATGATGGATATGGTTGGAAATTGTCAAGTAAGGTTCCTTGGATAGGATTTCATATTATCATACGACCTCGTTGTCTTGATAAAGTTGACACGCTCTGATAAGTGTTGGTTCTTGAGACATGCTAATAGTGCAAGATCTTGTAATGATGTTGTATGACGTTAATGTGATAATTAATTATGGTATTATTATTTCAAGTGTGACGAGGTTATCCACGGGGTGACGTATGACCGTTAAATTGAATTTGTGAGGACAGAGTCCTTAATTCTTGACGAATGTGTTACATTTATCGATAGGTTGTAATATTGAATAGAGCAGTGGTGTAATTGATGGTACGCTCTACAGTTAGGTTGTTCGAATCTTCACACAGTGTTCGACGGAATGGTTGCGATTAAATGTTCGTTGTGAAAATAAAATACACTAGGGTGCAATACGAGGTTCTTAACCTTTTCCTAAACGTCAGACAATGCTTTAATATAATTACAATAACGAATATGACATTGAGGATCAAGGTTGTTGGAACGGTGAATATAAATCGGTAATAATAATAAGAATTAGTGGTGTAAATATTTGAACATAATCTTGAGTGTTAATAATTGAGGCAGGGAGATCAAAAACCCACTCTCCAATTTTTGGCGAAATTGAGTTATGGGCTGGATGGGGCTTCTTAGGCTGTTCCGCATGGATGGAAGGCATGAATACCATAATTCCGCCATTCGTCTGCATACAGGAGGGTTTTTTTTAATCCCTGGAAATCAAAACACCTCTTATTCCATGGAATTAGTGTGTTCTTGCTTTCCATGCTTTATTTACCGGTAGATGGCATCACCATCGCTTAACCAGCTGAGCAGAGATTGATGGTCCAGTTCTTTTACACCTTGATACAGGAGGGGCGCTTTCATTTTATAGAGCAACATTATCTCTCGAGAGGACACAGTTTCTTACTAAATAACCGTGATTTTGATCATATTGAGAGTCACAAAAAGAAACAAGAAACTGAGGAATCACCAAGCCAGTGGTTTGACATTGTAAGAAGTTCAGTTGGATATGTTGTACAGGTCAAACAAAGTGTGATATATGACTATCCTCAACATTTCTCCAAAATATTCAAGGGGAACTCAAGTACTAAAGAAACTAAGCATAGTCCAACCGAGGAATTCCTCATATCAGATAGTAAAGTGATGCGATATTAGGCATCCCACAAAAATAAAATCAATGTGAGTAACACTATGAAAGGTGGAGTCTATTTAACATCCAGAGACCCAATACAACTGAATCTTTTCCCACTCAACAAAAGTACAACTCACACTTGTCACTGAAAATAGAAAAGCAAAAGGATTGGCAAAATTTAATGAAGTTCATTTCTGAGGAAATTAGGATGTATTACAAAACTCTATTTGCTGGCAGTAATAACCCTCATTCACAGACTGAACAAGATAGTGAAAGAGAATCAGAATATTTGTATAACGAATCAGAGTGATGAAAGTATTAAGTTCATTTGTGGTATTATTTCTGCATTTTGGAATGGTTTAGATTAGAGTGGATTTCAGACGCTGGCTGTACCTTTGAAATTTAAATTTAAAATTCTACAGTGCAAATTTTCATCATAAAATTTCATATTCTATCGTTTCATACGGTAGTGATGATACATTAGTACCATTTCTGTCATATTTATTGCCTATTTCATATTTCATACACTCCGGAAATGAAATAAAAACTAACTCCACCACTATTTAATTCAAATTGTAGGCTAGCATTAAATATTATAAACACTTAGGTTATGAAGTATTTAATTGATAAAGATTATACTTTTACATAACATGAGCACATATACCTATTAGATTTAAGATCAGTAAGGAAGATAATCAGTTTTTT
Organism: Meconema thalassinum; assembly: GCA_946902985.2. NCBI lineage: Eukaryota > Metazoa > Arthropoda > Insecta > Orthoptera > Tettigoniidae > Meconema > Meconema thalassinum. Next base: position 139,276,523 of record OX336400.1, read on the forward strand.
CTCTCTCCTGTAAAATTTGGTTTACTGGAGTTAGTGGGCTTTTGATTTCCCTGCCTCAATTTATGATAATTAGTTATTGAATTGCATATTATGTGAGGCTGATTTGATGTTTGAAAATCATTTGATGCGATGTTTGATGCTCTTTAGTTATTAATTTACAGTTCGATAAAGGAGATCTGTTCATCGCTGTATACGGGTAGGCAGTTGTGATATACACAGATATTCTATATTTTCTTGAGTTTTTGCCGCAGGTGAACTTTGTGATAAGTGGCCAGTGATGTTTACTAACCAACCAAATTAAATTAAAAAAAAAAACAAAATAAAATAAAGTAAAATAAACTAATTAAATAAATACTTTTACGACATGATCCTTATTCGCAAGTGAATTAAACGAGTTTTGCAACTGGACGACTCATTTATGAACAGAATTGATAGTAAGTAACATCGATAGGATTCGCTTATATCGATAGCCCCGAATCAAAAAAATAAAGACATTTTTCCTTGTGCTCCCATCATCAGAAACGATCATATTACTTACAAAATAGTTATACATGTTGAATTAGATGGGAAAACTAGTTTCATCTTAATAGTGGAAACTCCACGAGAAACTGGCGACTCCGATTATGCGTGCCATCTAGTGGTTCGCGCAGACAACTACGAACTTGATTTCAATCAGCTGGCAAGTTTATATGCTGCACATGTTAGAAGTGTAACTTTTGGACTATGTATGGGTGCTTTCATTACAAAATACAAAGTGATCCCAAGTCATTTTACAGATTTCCTCAAAACAAACAGTTGTGAGTATACCTACCAATGATTACGTGTCTGTATTTTTTTCTATTAATCTGAGCATAGCATACTTTCTCAGGGGCGGCCCTAGGGCGTTGCGAACGATAGGACCGCATCGTGCGCTGTCATATGGGAGGCGCAGAATATGCAACGATAGTTTGACAGCGCAAATAAAAAAAAAAAAACGCAATCACCTTATTAGCATACTACTCAACCCTACCCGTCAAAATTAATTCTATATAGACTGTAAGTAAGCTGGGGTGCGTGCATTTCAAAGGTATGGACATATAAAGTGAAATTCTCACTTAATGTTGTATAAATATTAACGATTTGAAACCAATATCTAAACATCTAGGGTTCTGGCCGCCACCGGTTTTCTTGGCGTTCGATCGTGTGCGGGTGCTTGTGGATTGTGATTTGTGTCTGTGTTGCAAGTTACGCGTGAAATTGAAACGTTACTTCCTGTTAGAACGTTACTTCTTTACTATGGTGGTGTTATGTAATGTAAGAAATTAGTAACATCATATTAGGCATATTTCCTTTTGTGTAGATAATGACCATGCCTAGCCTGGTCTAAGCGCGACTATAAGCGAACAGTATTGTTTAATATTAAATCATATTTTAGTAGCGTTCTAGGAATATTATTTTTAATATTAAAATGAATGAAAATCCACAGCCTGCTTCCAGTCTCCGACCGGGTCAGGAATGGAATGAATGAAGCCCCCATCTAGCGGCGAGGATACGGACTGTGCCGGCTGCCGAGGCCTGACGCACTCCTCTGGGGCAATGATTAAATGAATGACAGATGAAATGAAATGGTAGTGGAGAGTGTTGCTGGAATGAAATTTTGACAGGGAAAACCGGAGTACCCGGAGAAAAACCTGTCTGTCTCCGTTCTATCCAGCACAGATCTCACATGGAGTGACCGGGATTTGAACCACGGACCCAGCGGTGAGAGGCCGGCGTGCTGCCGCCTAAGCCACGGAGGCTGTAATATTAAAATAATAGTTATAAATAATGTAAAAAATGTTTGTTATACTTAGTCTTCACAGGGGAGGGGGATCTCGCACAGGGGGGGGGGGATCTCGCACCCCCTGAAAATATTGCTAGGGCCGCCTCTGTCTGTCTGTTAGGTAGTCAGCCCGAAGGCTGGTTGGATCCTCAAAAAGCACCGCCGTTAGGTTATGTGGGTAGATACCCACAAAAACCCAAGGCAGTGCTATATTGAGGCGTACTAGGCAAGAAGAGGAGTGAGGTAGTTTGCCATTGTTTTCCTCACTGAGTCAGTACAGCTGTACTAACTGTCTTTCATTAAAACATTGTTGTGATTAAACCTATCCGTTTAATCCTTTTCCAAGTGTACTCAGTGGGTTGTGAAGAGTAGATAAATCCACAATGTTGTTTCCAAATGTTTGGGGGGGGGGGGGGTTGTCTGCCAAAATGTCCTGAACATGGAGATAATTTTTGCAATTTTTTGTCTGAAAGCACCTACGGGATTGGAAGCAGATTAACTGGTTGTTTTCTATCAATAATGATCTAATGAAGGTATCTGTAATAGCTGTACGAAATTACTGACTGACAAGTATTTCAAAGTCACTATTAAGGCTTACGGTATGTGATTAATTTTAATTTTCATTGGTTTTACGTCCCTGTTAAGTACTGCGACTTTTAGAGACGCCGGGGTACCGGAATTTTGCCCCGAAGGGGATCTTTAACGTGCCAGTAAATCTACTGACACGGCTCCCTCGCATTTGCGCACCCTCAAATGCCAACTGGCAGTGCCAGGATTCGATCCTCCAACCTTGGGAACAGCTGGCGAGATCGTTACCGCTGAGTCAAGCAGCCAGCATAAAAGGCATATGTAAATAGAACTAATGATCCATCAGTGAAAAATCTTCCCACTAAAAATATCAAGCTCAATAAGATATTTTACGTGTACTGTAATTCGTTTTGTAAATATCTGTAGGCTAGTCAATAATAATAATAATGTTATTGGTTTTACGTCCCTTTTAACTACACTGGCTTTTAGAGACGCCGGGGTGCCGGAATTTTGCCCCGAAGGGGATCTTTAACGTGCCAGTAAATCTACTGACACGGCTCCCTCGCATTTGCGCACCCTCAAATGCCAGCTGACTGCGCCAGGTTTCGAACCTGCAACCTTGGGCTCAGTAAGCGAGAACGTTACCCCTGAGCCACGCAGCCAGACAATATAGGCTAGTCAAACTGCTGTCATAAAATAACGATTGAATGTTTTAATGACTATACATGTATTTCATTCTTATTGCTGTCCCTTTCGGATCAACACCCATCTCCCTTCCTTATATTATGCTGCAATAAGTACGCAAAGGACTAAAAACTGTGTTTCTTTGTGTTTTTTTTAAGTCGAATTGTGATATACTCCAATAGTTCGTTCCAGTAGTTGTCTATTCGAGCCGTTAGATGGTAGCACTATGCGCTGTCGCCGCTGCTCTGCGTGTTAAGTGGCGAGAGTTTCCACCATTATCATGTTTCACCAACGCGAAGCGGATAACAAACTATCTATACATCTTCTCACTTTTCTAGTTTGGCCAAGAACTACTATATCGTTCGGCGAAAAATAATTATATCGTTCCAACAGTTTCATAAAAATAGAGTATATAAGTCAATGCTAAGAACATTATGACTTTCAATTATAAACACCCGTATGTTACGGATCAGTATTGAGGTATAAGTTCGCCAATATCAAATTTGTTTTTGTTGTATAAAGGTTTAATATTAATTGTGCTCACCATTTGAGTGTAATTTTTTAGACCAGGTTTCACCTTGTAAGTGGTGACCGGCCTGGTCAAAAAATGAATATAAAATCATTGGTTGAAACAGCATCTGCAGTAAAAAACTCTAAATGAGGCAAGAGTCCAGTCTAATTAGGGTAATTTGCTGCATTAAATCATGTAGTTCCGGGAGTTTCATAAATGTGTAGTGGGAGGTCTCCTGGACAGCGCCTAGTGGGGTCCCGCCGATTTCCGGGGGGGGGGGGGGGGTCTCGAAGGTCCCCTTTTGGTTTCTGGCGCATGGCTCTAGGGCGGTGCGTCGTAGGGAAATTGTTACGCCTTTCAAACTTAAAGATGATTAAATGCCCTACATAGGGGTATATTTATCTCTCTGTGTTGCCGTCTCCGGGATGTGGGCCGGTGAACATGGAAAATTTATAGAAATATGTGTTGAGCCTCACGTTCACGTCAAACTTGCCCTTCCAATCCGTTTGGCTTCCATTTTACAGGAAACGCGTAGGAATGTAAGGTGTGGAGAATTAAATTTCCTTCAAGAATATATATACTTGTGCTGATTTGTCTTCGATCGGTCAAGCGTTGGAGCGTCTTGACGTGTCGGGGTCGGTTTCGACATTTCGCTAGTGAACTGCTCATTGTTTTGCTTTTGTTTTCCACGGCTTTAACTCACTGTTTCGCGTTGTTCATTGATTATGTAAACATAAATGGTATTTATTAACTACTAGCTGAAGTACCCGTGCTTCGCTACGCGTCATAAATAAATTAAAATATGAAGGTGACAGTTAAAACAGAGGATAAGCGAGGTGCTGCGCAGAGGGAGATTAAGGATGGAGCATTTTGTCCAACTACACCGCTCGGCGTTGACCGTGTTTTATAGCACAAATTTAGCTTTTACTCGCTAACGGTTGGAGATACCTTTCGGATAGAAAATGTAATTTTTAACCTCGTATATACCATCAAAACTTTGCTATTTCTTAGCGTTCTCTTTTTATTTGAAATGGAAATATGAAAGTTTTAAACCAAATGGTGTAGTGAAGTCACTAAAATGGTCGCCATCTTTAAATAGTACAAAGTATTCAAATCAAAAGTAACCTATATGTTAACCAGGTAAATCAGCTACTTTCATGTAAAATTCATGTAAATCGGACCAGTGGTACTTGCGTGATTGAGTAATACATAGACGCACATCATCTCATTTTTAACCTCGCTTCGCTCGCGTCATACTCGTGTCATATTGTTATTCAATGAAATGCAGGTTTAACCCCATTAACACCCCTTTAGAACCTAATTATCCAAAAATCCCTCCTTGGCAGACGTTTTCGACACACAACAAACATATCCCCAAAATATCATTCTTCTAACATTAATCGTTTGGGTTGGTCGATGAGAGTGAACATCCAAAAATCCTTCCTTAGGGGACGTTTTTCTTCCAGAATTTCACCCCTCCCCATAGGCCCCTTAAATTGGATTTATGAAAACACGGTCGAACACATATTTATTTAATTTATTTATTTATTTATTTATTTATTTTTAAGCTGATTGATTTCCTCCGAGTTTCAAACTCCTCGCCTATGTCGTTTAAGAGATACACGGTCCGTTAGGAATCTTTCAACCCCCACTTTTCATCCCTTTCACCTCATAATATACACTACATCGAAAAACAATTAGACATGAGTCAGCTTATTTTTAATGATTAGTATATATGCCAAGTATCACATCCCCAAATGAAACCACTCGTGAGATATTGTTATTCAATGAAATGCACGTTTACCCCCCCTTAACACCTATTTAGAACCTGAATATTCAAAACTCTTTCCTTAGTGGACGTTTTCGACATAACGCGAACATATCTCCAAAATTTCATGTTTCTAACTTTAATAATTTTGGCTGGGTTATGATGAGTGAGTGAGTCAGTCAGGACATTTCCTTTCATTTATTTTTGATAATTTCACCCCTCCCCATGAACCCCTTAAATTGGATTTATGAAACAAACGGTCGAACACCTATTTACTTATTTAAAGCTGTTTTCCCCCTGAGTTTGATGAGTGAGTAAGTGAGTCAATCAGTTAGGACACTTTCTTTCCTGTTTTTTCCCCCCAGAATTTCACCTCTCTCCAAGGGCCCCTTAAATTGGATTTATGAAAAAAAAACCAGTCGAACACCTATTTACTTGTATTTTAAGCTGTTCTTTTTCCGACGAATTTCAAACTTCTCGCCTATGTCCTTTAAGAGATACACGCTCCGTCAAGAATCCCTCAACCCCCAATTTGCACCCCTATCACCTCATAATATACATCACCTCGATAAACCCTTAGACATATGTCTGATTATTTTTAATGATTAGTTTATATACCGAATATCACATCCCCTAATAAACAACTCATGACATATCGTTATTCAATGAAATGCACGTTTACCCCCCTTAACATCTCTTTAAACCCCGAATAAACAAAAATCATTCCTTAGTTGACGTTTTCGACATACAACGAACATATTCCCAAAATTTCATTTTTCCAACTTTATTAGTTTTCGCTGGGCGTGATGAGTGAGTGAGTCAGACAGGACATTTTCTTTCAATTATTTTTACCAGAATTTCACCCCTCCCCATGGGCCCCTTAAATTGGATTGATGAAAAAACGCTTGAACACCTATTAACTTATTTTTAAAGCTGTCTTTTTCCCCTTAGTTTGGTGAGTGAGTGAGTTAGTCAGTTAGGACACTTTCTCTCCTTTTTCCCCCCAGAATTTCACCCCACTCCATTGGTCCCTTAAATTAATTTATGAAAAAAACGGTCGAACACCGATTTACTTATCTTTTTAGCTGATGTTTTTTCGCTGCGTTTCAAATTTCTCGCCTATGTCGTTTAAGAGATAGGCCTACACGCTCCGTTAGGAATCCTTCAACCCCCACTTTTCACCCCTTTCACCTCATAATAATACACCACATCGAAAAACCCTTAGACACATGTCTGCTTATTTTTAATGATTAGTTTATATGCCGAGTATCACATCCACAAATGAAACCACTCGTGAGATATTGTTATTCAATGAAATTCAGGTTTGATCCCCTTAAGACCCCTTTAGAGCCTGAATATCCAAAAATCCTCCCTTAGTGTACGGTTTTGACATACAACGAACATATCCCCAAAATGCCATGTTTCCAACTTCAATATTTTTGGCTGGGCGATGATGAGTGAGTGAATGAGTCAGGACATTTTCTTTCATTTTTTTTCCTTCAGAATTTCACCCCTCCCGATGATCCTCTTCAATTTGATTGATAAAAAACTGTCGAACAGCTATTTACTTACTTTAAAGCAGTTTTTCCCCCTGAGTTTGATGAGTGAGACAGTCAGTCAATCAGTTAGGACATTTTCTTTCCTGCCCCCCCCCCCCCTTACCAGAATTTCACCCCTCTCCATGGGCCTCTTAAATTGGATTTATGAAAAAACGGTCAAACACATATTTACTTATTTTTGTGCTGATTTTTTTCCGGTGAGTTTCAAACTCCTCGCCTATGTCGTTTAAGACATACACACTCCGTTAGGAATCTTTCAATCCCTACTTTTCACCCCTTTCACCTCATAATATACACCACATCGACAAACCCTCAGACACGTGTCTTAGTTTTTAATGATGAGTTTATATGCCGTGTATCACATCCCCCAATGAAACCAATCGGGAGATATTGTCATTCAATGAAATGCAGGTTTAACCCCATTAAGACCCCTTTGGAACCTGAATATCCGAAAATCCTCCCTTAGTAGACTGTTTTGAAATACAATGAACATATCCCCAAACTGTCATGTTTCTAACTTCAATAATTTTGGATGGGCGATGATGAGTGAGTGAGTGAGTGAGTGAGTCAGGACATTTTCTTTCAATTTTCTTTTTTCAGAATGTCACCTCTCCCCATGAACCCCTTAAATTTGATTTATGAAAAAAAAACTGTCGAACAGCTATTTACTTACTTTAAAGCAGTTTTCCCCCTGAGTTTGATGAGTGAGTCAGTCAGTCAATCAGTTAGGACACTTTATATTCTGTTTCTCCCCCTCCCTCCAGAATTTCACCCCTCCCCATGGGCCCCTTAAATTGGATTTATGATAAAACGGTCTAACACATATTTACTTATTTTTATGCTGATTTTTTCCCGCTGAGTTTCAAACTCCTCGCCTATGTCGTTTAAGAGATACACGCTCCGTTAGGAATCTTTCAATCCCCATTTTTCACCCCTTTCACCTCATAATATACACCACATCGAAAAACCCTCCGACTCGTGTCTTCTTATTTTTAATGATGAGTTTATGTGCCGAGTATCACATACCCCAATGAAACAAATCGGGAGATATTGCTGTTCAATGAAATGCAGGTCTACCCCCTTAACACCCCTTTAGAACCAGAATATCCAAAAATCCTCTCTTAGTGGGCATTTGCGGCCCTTGGGGTAGCTGCATACCAAATTTCATTCCAATCCGTTTGATGGTTTCTGAGATTTCGTGATGAATGAATGAATGAGTGAGTGAGTGGTATTTGACAAATATATAGTAGAGGATAGTGTCAAGTCTTTGTTATGCTAAACTCGGTTGACAGTGCTTTGTGAGCAGTTGAGTAACCAACGGGATTTCAAGTAAAGATCCTCATTCTCTATACCGGTAGTGAAGAGCGCAAATGGCATCCAGTCGGCCGTGTCTCGACTTGAGCTATGTTGCCATGGAAACTATCTGCCTTGCCATTCCTTCATGAGTATATTTTATGATTTGATTAGCATGTGCTGGAGTGCAAAAGGGTCGAAATCAGAAGAATGAGAAAGACTATCGAAAATTCATGTAGCCAGCGGTTCCTTCTGGGTCCTAAACTATGTGTATGCAAAATTCGGTTGAGATTGGTCGAACGGTGTAGATTTGTATACGGAACAGATCCACATACCCACATACCCACATACATACAGACTTTCACTTTTATATATAAGATATAACTGATAACATATAGGCCTACCTAGAACGTATACATATAACTTATATGAACGCAGTAGCTTATTTATGATTATGTTTCGGGGGGAGCCCAAAATTTCAGAAAACAAATCCATTTTTATAGGAATGAAAACATGATCATGATCTATTCATTTACACTCCAACCCATCGGAGTAATAATTATATCGTATGGCCTCGGGTGCCGGGTGCAAGCTTTGTTATTTGACACCCAAAGGGTAGCTTGCATGTCGAATTTCGTTGTTCCTTGAAGCACTATGGAAGTCAAGGAGGTTAGATATCTAAGCTCCTTGAACACTATAGCGCTTTCTAGCAGAGAAATGAGGAACTTTGAGTTGGCGGAAAATCCCGAGATTAATTTTGCCATTATGAACCCGGCCTACTGAATTCAAATGGGTTCTTTGACATCGTATGACATGGTGTCGCAATTTTTGCCGCCTTTCAAAAAATCACTTACCACGGCCAGGAGCGAACCTGCAATCTTGGGGTTAGTAGACCGACACGTTGACCACTCACCCACCGTGGCAAGCACCCATGGGAGTGTGTGTATATATATGTTCTGAAAAGTTCGTTATTTTTCGTTGTACATATTCATTAAAGGAATTTAAGCGGCTTCGCTGGCATAGTCGGTAGCATGCTGAACTGCTGTGCCCAAGATGGCGGGTTGGATCCCGGCTGAAGTCGTCGGATTTTTTTGAGATCGTTGAAATTCTTCTGTATGCCTTCCTTCGGAGGGGAGGTGGGGCCGGCGGTCCCAAGTCGTAGATTTGTGGCATGTAAAAGATCCTTGCACAGACTAAACTTGTGTAAAGCAAAATTGTTAGGTTAGATTTCGTCAGAACGCTCTATCAAAGTTCCAACGTTCACAACTAGGTATCATTGATATCTGGTGGCGAAAGTTGGAACTACTTGAAAGTGAACGGAACTTGTAGCTCACCCTTTAGGGTGTCCGCTGGAAGCAGCTACAGACTCAGGCGAGCCGAACATGTCCTCGGACACTCTCGGCACTAAAAGCCATACGATAAATAAATAAATAACAGGAAAAGAAAAAGAAGGCTTCTCGTTACACACTCGTTACACACGCCACGATTAGCCGATGTCGTCACCGGTTTGCGCATAGCAGCCTCAGGCTCGTTACTTTTTGAACGCACCTTATATATAATTTATGCATGCAAATCAATTTCTTGTGGACAAGATAAATACCTCAATTTTGTACCACTTACCTTTGAAGTTTTTACATAATATATAACCCTTTAAAATCTCGGTTGAGTTCGTTAGTGGGCAAAATCAGACCAAGGGGGTGAAAATGGGGGGCCTTTTTCGAAAAAGTGAAATATCGCTATATCTATATTAATATGTGAAATATCGAATCCATTTCAAGTTCATACTATGTGTCGGATAAAGGCCAAAAAATTATGTTTGAAAAGTCTTTTGATAGCACCAACCATTGACCAAAGGGGTGGGAAATAGGGGTTTTTTAGAGAAAGAAAAATCATATCTCTCTTAATTGACACAATACCAAAACCGTTTAAAATGGTCAATACTGTAATTACGAGGGCTGATTTTTAAGTAAGGGCCGTTTATTTTTAAAGCCCGTAGTTAGTGCGCACGCCGCAACAAGCCTGCGCGCTATATCCCGGCATCCTTTGTGAACAAGCAGGCGTCAGTTGCAGCTGTGTAGCTAACCTGTACGCTGAACTGTACATCTTTACAATGTTCAAGATTATTGATTCGCCCGCCACGTGTAAGGTACGAGCTGTGATACGTTTTTTGAGTGCAAGAAACATGTCGGCTGCAGACATTCATCGTCAGCATTGTGAGGTGTATGGTGGTAATGCAATGACAGAAGGTAAAGTGCCAAAATGAATACGCGAGTTCAAAAGTGACCGTGAAAATGTTCATGACGAAGAACGCTCAGGTCTGTGATCACAGATAACTTGGTGACTGCAATTGACACGAAAATTCACGAGGATCGAAGATTCATGATAACCACTCTATCAATGGATTTTCCACAAGTGTGAATTCTTGGTTGTCAGAGCAGGCGGCAAACTTTTATGCAGAGGGATTTCAGAACTTAGTTTTAAAGTATGACAAGTGCCTAAATAAACAAAGCAATTATGTAGAAAAATAGAGGAAGGTATGTAAAACCTAAAAATAAATGTGGTTTCAAAATAAAATGTTCGGTTATTTTTTTTAAATAACGGCCCTTACTTAAAAAGCAGCCCTCGTATATATTATATTAGCCAAAACGTTTGTCTGAAAGAATTTTTTGTAACAGAATGGTACGAATTTGTTCTTACGGCAAGAAAAACAGTATTTTACCTCTCATCAGGATCAATGTGCAACTCATTTTGGTCCGAAATTGGAGCTATCTGATTCTATCCCCAAGGCCTTCAATTGCTAGAGATATGCTTAACTGAACCCTCAACCCGGGTGACATTGATTAAGACGCTGTGGAGAAGTGTGACGAACATCACCTGCCGAGTGGTAGGCACGTGAAAGAGATCAGCATTCAAAAGAACAGAACAGATGCATGTATGCAAAGTGCAGGGGGTGTATAATGCATGTGAGTGAGTTAAGGTTCTAGGGATAATAAGACTTGAGATGAGGGGACATGATTACTGTAGCTCGACCACCTGCCACAGCATCTCCGACTAACGGTAACGAGGCAAAACATAACGTACAGCGTCGATATGGTTTCACACTCCTGTTAGTTTGGTTGTTGGTTCCTCAGTTTAGGAGCTGCGACAACGCGGTCATGTAGCCCCGTGTACTTTGGGTGTGTGTAGAATCTGTCTGATTACTGGTGTTAATTGTGATGGCTGTATTAGTGTGTGTTATCTGTGATTGAGGTAGAAGGACTGCAGACGATTTTTTTTTCAAGTAGTACCTACTTTTGTTACCAAATGCTACCGTCCACGACACCTAACTGTGGATGTGGCTACTAAATGCCATCATAGTCAGCACCTGGCGGCGAACGTTGGAACTTTTTTTTATTCGTGTCAGAGGTACCAAAATATACAAACAAGAAATTGAAAAAAAAAACACTTAATAGAGCACTAGCATATAACATAACACAAGAGCAAGAGAAATGAAACAGGAATGATAGGCTAATATAGCCTATAAAATATTTACAAAAGTTGTGATCAGTATTTGGCTACATTGACAGCGTTGTTACCAGCCAATGCCAGATCCAACCCTGTTCATGAGTCTGGGCATAGACGACAGTTTAAGAAATGCCTTTTGTTCTTCTCCGCACTCACACAGTGTGTCCCCATCATGCAAGATTCCCCATTTCATGAGATTCTCCTTAGGTCTTGCTACACCGGTGCGCAGTCTATTTAAGGACTTCCAGGTACACCATCCATCTTCGTGAGCAGGTGGTAATTTTTCTTCAATTTCAACAAGTTCCGGATGATCAGGATACCTTTGATTCCATAGCTTAACCCTGGCATTTTTGGGGTTAGAATCAAGTGGAGTAGAAGACTGTAGAAAACTTTTCCTGGACTTCAGTCGAGCTGAAGGTGGCTAATGACCATGAAGGGGATGGGCTAAGATGTTGCAAACCTTATGTCTCTCGATATTAGCGGCCACCTCACATTTAATATCAGGTGGGGCTATGCCTGCAAGTGAATACAACTTCTGTGTTGGTGTTGGTTTTAAACATCCTGTGATTAGCCTACGTTGGAACTAATATAGCGTTATCAAACTAACCAACAAATTTTAGCTTCCATAAGTGTAGTTAGTGGAAGGTTCTTTTTATACCATATATATATATGACATAGGACTGCCGGTTTTACTTCCCCTCCGAAGGAAGGCATACTGAGGGCTTTTTAATGCTCTTAAAAATCTGACGACTTCGGCCGGGTTTGAACCCGCAATCATGGGCATAGAAGCTCAGCATGCTACCAACTACGCCACCGAAGCCACCTCCTGTTAGTTAGTTTGTTTCTTTGTTTGTATGTCCGTTTGCCTACCTGTATATTTGCTTTTTGAGACTCGTTGCGTGGTACAGTAGTAACGTTCTCACCTGCTGTTCCCAAGGTTGCAGGATCGAATCCTGGTGCAGTAGGTTACCAATTGAGAGAGCGGGAATACAAGTGAGCCGTGTCAGTAGATTTACTGGCACGTTCAAGATCCCCTCTGGGGCAAAATTCCCGCCCTCCAGCGTCTCTAATAGCCACAGTCTTTATCATATTATAATACCACAGTTTTTATATGCAGCAAAGACCCTCTTGATGAACAAGAAATGCAACATGGTTGATTTGGAGAAAGTCCAGAGACGCATTCTTCGAAAAATTCATGGACCAAGATTACTCCCAGATGGCTCTTATCGACTAAGGTACTCATCGACCCTCCATACAGCCATTTTAAAGAAAATTTTGGATTTTTTTAATTGTCCCATACGAAAGTATGTTTTATCTAGTTTCCAGAAATGTATAATTTATATATGTTTCCTTGTTATTTAGCTTATTTATTTACATTTAAATGGAAGCCTCCGTGGCTTAGGCGGCAGCACGCCGGCCTCTCACCGCTGGGTCCGTGGTTCAAATCCCGGTCACTCCATGTGAGATCTGTGCTGGACAAAACGGAGGCAGACAGGTTTTTCTCCGGGTACTCCGGTTTTCCCTGTCAAAATTTCATTCCAGCAACACTCTCCACTATCATTTCATTTCATGTGTCATTCATTTAATCATTGCCCCAGAGGAGTGCGTCAGGCCTCGGCAGCCGGCACAGTTCATATCCTCGCCGCTAGATGGGGGCTTCATTCATTCCATTCCTGACCCGGTCGGAGACTGGAAGCAGGCTGTGGATTTTCATTTTCATTTACATTTAAATGATCGGTGCGCACGTGTTTCAGCAGCTGTCACTTTGACAACTTGACGTTTCTGGCTTGATATTTCAATATTATTTAATTCAAAGCGCGGGATGTGTTTCAACGCTTTATTTCTCATACTCAGAAGTTAGTTTTACTGGTGGGAAGCAGATGGTAGCACTAACCATGTTGTATTCCTCGACTAAATAAAGGAAGAAAGTTTTGTTCCTTGCCATGTGGCCATGTGAGTGATAGTTATTTCGTACATGTGGTCTTGTGGTCTTTATGTTATATATTTTGAAAGATGGGCTCCAAGTCTCGTACGCAAAAGAGAAGGAAATCAGGCGTGTTGCAGGGGAATCAACACGCTAAGACACCTACGGAATTTCAAAATAACAGTGTTACTGATAGTGTGAATAATCGTGTGCCAAAAGTGATTCACATAGGTTAGGTTCAGACATTGTAAATACTGACGTATTTTGTGATGTTAATTTTTGTTCTGGGAACGATCTGTTTGGTTTAGAATGTCTACAGTCTATGATTTCATTTGTAGCTTGCCCTGAATGTTTGGCATGTAGTAGTTTAGTCATAAACGAAGTAGCTAATACGAGATTGGGCTGGGCCATTTCTATATTATTATCATGTAAGATGTGTGGCTATCAAACACGAAAACCCTGCATCTTGGAGTAATGGACAGTATTTGCCACATTTAACAACGGCTGTACGTCAGAACTGGACATCCTCAAGAAGGATGGGATCAATCCAGGCAAGTATACTGTGTTCGGCGTAGGTGCTGCAGATAAGGAGCACCTTACTGTGGCTCTGAAGCAGTGTACTCCGGAGCAAAAACAACGTCGGAGATACTTACGGGCGAGGAGGAAGCACAAGATTGACCTAAAATCCCAGGAAGAATTCACCACATATGAATCAGGAGGCTTTTAGGAGCAATTGAAGAAAGCTACTTTATTCTAAATGTGTATCTCAACTTTAAGTGACTTTTTCTCAAGTTTCATTTTTTTTCAGTATTTGTTATTACTTTGGCATATGACATCTACACTTAGAATAGAGATATTAACTTCATTTAATTCGAAATTGTAGCTAAATAATGCAGCTATGTTGTATAGCAGAATAATACAATTACATTGAAATTACGGGTCCGGACCCCTGCAATTAAATTATTTTTCTCTATGAGAATGATTGAATTTTTAGAAAAACATTAATAAATTTGGCCCTATGGAAGCTACGAAAACTATTCTGCTAAGCAACACTCAGAACGTATTGCTAAGCAATCTGAATCAACAATGAGGCTTTTATGTTGAATAGGAGCAGAGATATTACGTCCCAAAAATTCTTGTTATTTTTTCAAAAAATCTTTGAAAAAAACTCCAGAAATTCATTTTGGATTATTTTATGCCAGAAATCCACTAGTTTATACTCTTAGCATCCGTGATATCAGTTTCAAGAAAATAGGATAACTTTGTTGAAATTTCATCACTAGTGTCGATGAGTACCTTAGGCAAACACTGAACTATACCGTCAGTTTGAACCAGCCACCACTATCATGCGACGGGGACGTCTGAAATTCTACGGGCACCTCTTCCGGATGGGGAACGATAGAATCACCAACAAGATCTTCAACTTGATTATGGCTAAAAGACTGCCAGCTTGTGGCTTAATGAAGTGCAACAAGGCTTGAATAACGCTGGGATTGTAAACTGTGATATTCTTGACCGTTACAAATTTTGTGATAGTGTTAACTCTTGGTCACCACCACCCAAAGTGATAAGACCCGACCGCCCCTCACACAGGAGAGGAAGGAAAAGTTATTGGCTGGACTCAGGAGATATTGGAGAACATAGAAAGCGTCGCAGAGGCACTAGACATAAGCGCTCCTTAGTGGGTTTAAATCACTAAAAACAATAATAATAATAATAATAATAATAATAATAATAATATATTTATATATTTTTACGAGGGACTGTGGAAAATCTTCAAAAGACACATGTGAAGGGTCCGCACTCCACAGTAGTGGGATTCTTACCCACTAAAAACCACCTCCCTTTTCCTACGATGTGTTCATCACCCCGGAACCGCTCTCGCATTACTTCAGGGTGATGTCGTCCTTACTTAGCCTTTCAGACTTCTTCTTTCTTCATTTTTCTTAATGATGTTCGAAGGCATCCATTTCCCTCTTCTTCTGGCGCAGGACACCTTCTATGTAAATTGCTATCTGATTCCATGTTTGATCATTTCGGAGCATCATCTGTAGGTTGTTGTCCGGCGTGATTACCCCCATAGAAGCTTGCAGATCTCTTCTATGTGTGGACCAGCGTCCACACACAAAGAATGTGTGGAGCGCATCATCCTCTTCATTACAATAATGACACAAAGGACTATTAGCCACGCCTATGTGATGCAGGAATCTCCGAAAATATCCATGGCCTGTTAGGAACTGTGTCAAATAATAATTGACCTCTCCGTGGTTTCGATCAACCCAGTCAGCCAGACGCGGAATAAGTATCTTTGTCCATCGACCTCGTGTCTCATCATCCCACTTCTGTTGCCATCGTTCCATACAATGGTTGTGTGCAGACGTCTTTGCCTGGTGTATGCCCAGTTCTTCTTTGGTGCGCCAAACTTCTTGACGCTCTAAGGCAAGTAAATCAATTGGTGCTACTCCCGCTACCACTAGAACAGCAGGCTCTGAAACAATGCGATATGCACACGAGATCGTCAGTGCTCCTCTCCGTTGTACTGCTGCTATCCTTTTACGATGCTTCTCGAACCGTAAGGACTCAGCCCAGATCTCAGCTCCATAGAGTAATATGGACTGGACTGTTGTCATCAGGAGACGTCGTTTGGTAGGCTACGGACCTTTAATGTTACCCATTAATCGGCTCAAAGCGGTCAAGATATTTGCTGCTTTATCCGTCACTCTTTGAATATGGGCCCAGAATGTGAGCTTCGTATCTAGCGTCACACCCAAATACTTCGTACTCCTTGATGAATTAATCATCGTCTCTCCCAGTTGCATTGGTACAAGAGTGTTGATTCTCCTTCTCGTCAGCACAATAATAATAATAATAATAATAATATTAATAATAATAATAATAATAATAATAATAATAATAACTGTTGAAAAAACTCCGCCATAGCCGGTCCCAAGCGCGGTTGAGAAAGGAGGAGGGTGAAACATGGTCAACGGTCTCAAAGGCGGATGGAGAATTTCAGTTCCCAACGGCAGAGAGAGCGGAAGAACCTAGTGGAGTAAACCACGAAAAAACAATCATTTCGGACTAACAATCCGATCTTATTTCGGAATTTTATTTCCTACACCTACACAACACAATTTCATATGCAGAATGGAAATGTCGCTAAATGAGAGCACTACCCCAGGTGGTAACTTGAAAGAGAAATCCACCATTGCAGTAGGCAATGCATCGGGACCTAGGATTCTGGGGAGTCCCACCACCTGCATACAAGATGAGTCGGAGCGTCTTGAAACACCTTCCAAATTGAAATTCAAGAGGAAATACTTCATCGGGACCATTAACGTCAACTCACTCCTGCGAGTCGGAAAACAGAAAGAATTGGAAAAGCTCCTGGACGACCAACAAATCCAGATTTTGGCTGTACAAGAGACTAGATTCCTAGATGACCACATCATGGATATAAAGCACTACAGAGTATTCAAAGGAAAGCCAGCAATAAAGATAATGGCTAACACCCCTCTCCTTGGGACTGCCTTCTACATAAACAAAACCATAGTGGATTATGTCACAGACTTTTCATCTAAATCTGAGAGATTATCCCTATTGACAATCAAGTGCAAAAACAGGAATTATACTCTCATAAATTGCCATGCTCCTATCAACGAAGACAACAAGAAGAACCCACAGAAAGTCGATGACTTCTGGGACCTCTTAGAAACAGAAATCGCTCGGATACCTGTGAACCATGTAAAAATCCTTCTGGGAGACTTCAACGCGCAAATAGGGACAGAAAGAAAATACAGAGATATAGTAGGAGACTATCCAGCACACAGGAGGACAAACAAGAATGGCGAACGGCTCCTTGGACTCTGCAAAATCTTCCAGTTGAATCTCATGTCGACTCATTTTCGGAAACTTCCAAGAAAAGCAAAGACATGGGTATCTCCAAATCCCAACCTAGGAGAATTCCAATTAGACCATGTAGCAATATCAAGGACAAATACTAGGGAGGTGATGAATGTTAAAGTGATTAGAAATGGTAAATTTGACTCTGATCACTATCTCTCCAAAGTTAAAATACGTTTTCTTCCACCAAAACAAAAGAAGGATCCACCTAAGTTGAAAAAATACAACACCAATCGAATGAACATCAATGGAGATATTATAAATAACTTCAGAGAAGAAATCCACTCTTCTAGAACAAAGACCTGGCAACATCTTTGTACAAAGATCAATGAAGCCGCTAAGAAAACATTCGGACTGGCAAAGAGGAAACGTACAATCTGGTGGAATGAAGAATGTGAGAAAGCACTTGAAAAGAGATCCGACACATGGAGAAAATGGAAATGTTCAAGAGATACGGAAGATTTGGAACAATTCAAAACCCAAAGGAAAGAAACATCAGGGGTATTCCGCAGGACCAAACGATCGTTTGAGAATGCAAAGTTACAAAACCTCCAGGACGACTTGACTAAGAATAACACCAGAGATTTTTTCCAAACCTTCAAGGACAAGCTTAGAGGATACCAAATTCCAAGTATAAGTTTCAAAAACGAAGAAGGAAAAATTGGACTGAACAATCAAGAAAACTGCAATATATTAGCCAGATACTTTGAGAAACTCCTCAACTGCCCGCCTCCAACCAACAAACTAGAATTTCAGATAAGAAGATGATATGCCACCAACAAAAGAAGAAATAAACGAAGCCCTGAAAAGTCTCAAGAACAACAAGGCAAGCGGGGAAGACTCCATATCAGCAGAAATGTTGAAGTGGGCAGAACCAGAAATCCTAGACGACCTGCACCATATCTTCCAACAAATATGGGAGACGGAAAAGCTACCAGACGAATGGAAAACAGCGCTGATCCACCCACTCCATAAGAAAGGGAACAAACAAGATGTTAACAACTACAGAGGCGTGTCGCTACTCCCAGTCACTTACAAAATCCTCTCAAGGATACTTCTGAATAGAATAGAATAGAAGGAATCCTAGATAAGCAACTTGGAGAATACCAAGGTGGGTTCCGGAAAGGCCGCTCCTGTGCCGAACAAATCCTAAATTTGAAATCAATAATTCACCACAGAGCGCTGAACGGCAAAAGTATAGTGGTTTCATTGACTTCAAAAAAGCTTTCGACTCGGTGGACAGAGGGACCCTAGATAAGATCATTAGAGAATTTGGAGTCAAAACCAAACTGGCCAATATTATCAGAGAAACCTTAACAGCCACAACTTCTAAGGTGAAGTTCATGGGAGAATTGTCTCAGTCATTTGAAATCAAGACAGGTGTGCGACAGGGTGAAGGGTTATCACCATTACTATTCAACTGTGTCCTCGAGAGGATTGTGAGAATTTGGAATTCCGAACTTGAAAATCAAGAGATAGCCCCGATCTGCCTAGGACGAAAAACGGGAGGAATCAAAGTCAATTGCTTGGCTTTCGCTGATCATTTTGCGATACTTTCAGAAAACCTAGAAGAAGCGGCCATACAGATCAACCTCTTAGAAAAGATCGCTAGCAAGACAGGACTTAGGATCTCGAAAGAGAAGACCAAGTTCATGATGAATGACAAACATGGACCACAATTCCTTGAAACAGAGATTGGACGGATTCAGAGGGTGAAAAAGTTCAAATACCTCGGTGAAACCATACAAGAGAACGGCCTAGAGAAAGCTGCTGTAGAAGATCGTATCTCAAAAATGGAAAGAGCTTATAGGCTAACTAAAAACATCTACAACAAGAAATGCATCTCATGGAATGCCAAACTAAAACATTACAACACGGTAGTAAAAACAGAATGCCTGTATGCCAGCGAATGCCTCTCGATGAATTACAAGTTGGAGAAGCTAGAGATCCTAGAAAGAAGAATACTACGGAAAATCATGGGCCCAGTCCAGACTGAAACCGGCTGGAAACTTCGGAGCAACAATGAAGTCTATAAAAATGTGGAGAGAATCTCAGAGACCATGAAGAAGAGGAGGTTATCGTTTCTCGGACATTTGTACAGAATGGACAAAACTAGACTAACCAAACAATTATTCGACTACCTGTGGAACAAGAAGACAACAACGACATGGATTAAGGAAGTTCGAAAAAATCTCGAAAATTCCAACATCCAGGAAGTTCAGATGTCGAACAGGGAAACATTTCGGTACATAATTCAAAATTTGGAAGGGTTTCACGTCACAAGAACCACAAAGAAGGGAAGAGCCTGGACGGATGAGCAGAAGAAACAGCATAGCGCCCATATGAAGGAGTACTGGAGGAAGAGGAAACTTCAGGCAAAGAAAAAATGAAATTGTAGCGTGATCCGAAGTGGTCAATTCGCAAAAAAAAAAAAAATTGTTGAAAAGGCAGGAAAGTTTAAATACCTCGGTGAATGGATAGAGCCTAACCTATCAGAGAAGGAAGCCTTCATGTCACGCATTAATAAAATGGAAATGGCATACAACCTGACTAAAGACATCTACAATAAGAGATCGATGTCCTTAGACATTACTGCACTGTTATTCGACCAGAGGCTCTGTATGCGGCTGAGACTCTAATAGTGAACAAGAAAGGTCTAATGGAAAAACTAGAGGCTAAAGAAATGAAGATTTAGATGAAAATCCTGGGTCCCATCAAAGAAAACAGCGAGTACAGAAGGTGGTCACAACCACGAATTGTACAAGCACGTGGAGAAGATCAGTGACACGATTCGAAAAAGAAGGATTGCCTTTTATAGCCAATTGACACGAATGAACCCAGGCAGGATATCAAAATGGATATTGACGTACTTTCAAGGTAAGAAAATCAAAGGGGCATGGTTTACGGAAGTTGAGAAAGATCTACGTGAAATGGAAATTTCCCCTAAAGATATCCAGGATCATGTTCCACTTCGGGAAAAACTACGTACGCACAAAGGTTTCCAGGAAAAGCCGAAGCTGAAGACAGGGAAGGCGTGGTCCCAAGAGAGAAAAGAACAACACCGGAGACGAATCCAGGAACACTGGGCGGTAGTTAGAGCTCGGAAGAAGAGACAGTTGAACTGACGTGGTCCCTAGTTGGCCGAATCGAAGAAAGAAAGAAAGAAAGAAAGAAAGAAAGAAAGAAAGAAAGAAGAAGAATTCTCTCTCAATTCCTTAATTTCCTGTTGAGGAGCATAGGGCCGTAACAAGTGTTCGCCATCTTGTTCTGTTGCGTGCTGTGCATTTCATCCTTCCCCTCGAGTGCACAAGTATCTCGCTCCGTTCCTCAACTGATCTCCATGTCTTTCTAGGTCTTCCTCTTCTCCTTTGGCCCTGAGGATTCCACTCCATGGCTTGTTTAGCAATGCTGTCATCACATCTACGCAGTGTATGGCCAAACCTGCCACTTTCTTCCCTTGATCTGCTGTTCGACCGGCAGTCCTCATCCACAATTCCTCATTTGGCGCCACATCTGGCCAGTGTATTCCTAAGATGTTTCTAAGACATTTATTTACAAATGTCTGCATCTTTCGAATCAAGGATTTGGTCACTTCCCAAGTTTCACATGCATATAGCAGCACCGACCTGACATTGCTATTGAAATTCCGTAATTTTGTTCTCTTGCTGAGGTCTTTGGACCTCCATATGGGACGAAGTGTTGCAAAAGCACCCCTAGCTTTATTCAAACGGCAACGTCTTCTTCTGCCCCTCCATTTTTTTCGTTAAATTATTCAATAATAGTAAATTTACTGGTTAAACAAATGTGTTGGAATTGAAAATAAATTCATAAATTGTGAACAGACTTCCTGAATTTCGTAAACAGTGTAACTTATATTCTAACGATATTTTTTATTTTATTTTTTTAAGTTTTTAGAGGGAAACCATGGGGAAATCTTCAAAAGACAGATTGCAAGCTTCCGTACTTACAACTGTGCAGGATTCTTACCTACTAAAAACCCACAAACCCTATACTTGGCTTAAGGCCACCCCAGAACTGCCTGTTCAGCCTTACTTCAGGGTGGAGCCACTGTTACGACCAGAGGTCTCAGTCAATTTCATTTAACGTGATGATAATGAAATTACTCACCATCATCTTCACTGTCTTCAGCAACCAATCTTCTCGGTTCCTCCTCTTTTTTTTGTTTTCAGCAGCTCAGAGATGTAGACAGCAATCTGTGTCTAACTTTCTCTGCTGCTGAGCATTTTATCTACCACATTGTCTGGTGTAATGACTCCAACTTTTGTCTCCAGAAGCCTTCGAAGATTTCTCCACCTCAAGCACGCAAAGAACGTGTGGTGAACGTCATCCCATTGATCATCACAATAACGACACCGTGAACTCGGTGAAATTCCCATTCGATGGAGGTATGCCTCATATTAACCATGGCCAGAGAGAAACATGGTAATGTAATAATTAACCTCACCATGTTCCCTCGACAATCATGGCTTCAGTTGCTTGATGAGCCTAGCGGTCCACCTACCACGATGTTCACGTTCCCATTCTTCCTGCCATTCCAGAAGAGATCTGTCTCTTTTCTCCCTCTTCACGCGTATCTTAGAATGCTCTCCTTTGCGCAAGTATATACGGCGCCTTTACGATATATAATGAAAATGAAAATCCACAGCCTGCTTCCAGTCTCCGACCGGGTCAGGAATGGAATGAATGATGCCCCCATCTAGCGGCGAGGATATGAACTGTGCCAGCTGCCGAGGCCTGACGCACTCCTCTGGCAGTGATTAAATGAATGACCGATGAAATGAAATGATAGTGGAGAGTGTTGCTGGAATGAAATTTTGACAGGGAAAACCGGAGTACCCGGAGAAAAACCTGTCTGCCTCCGTTTAGTCCAGCACAGATCTCACATGGAGTGACCGGGATTTGAACCACGGACCCAGCGGTGAAAGGCCGGCGTGCTGCCGCCGAAGCCACGGAGGCTTACACGATATTTAATAATAATAATAATAATAATAATAATACATTATTGTTATTTGTGGCTTCAGTGGCGTAGTAGTTAGCATGCTGAACTACTATGACCAAGATCGCGGGTTCAAACCCGGCTGAAGTCGTCGGATTTTTAAGAGCGTTACAATTTTTCAGTAGACTATGCCTTCCTTCGGAGGGGAAGTGAAGCCGGCTTGTAAAATAACCTACAACTACAATTGGTGACGGGCCCCGTGGTGTTGGGATTGCACGCTTGCCCCTCACCCGGAGGCCCTGGGTTTGATTCCCAGCTCCGTCAGGGATTTAATAAACTGACGTGAGGGCTGGAATGGGGTGTCGTGAGGACAATTAAGTAGCTGTCTGGCAGTGAGGCGCCGTCCCGGTCACGTAAACCAAGATTAATGGCCGAGGGGACCCGATGCGCTGACCACACGTCACCCCAATATCAGCACGCAACATGGCTGGGCAGCGGTCGCTTGTTAGGCCTAGGCCCTTCATGGGACGTAGTGCCATGGGTTAGATTACAATTGGTACTGTGAGCTAAATTTGTAGGTTACTGTATTTGGTGAGAAACGCTCTATCAAGTTCCAATGTTCACCGCTGAGTGGCAGTGTCAATGACAGTGGCGTATGGTAGACAAAGTTGGAACTAACTTACTTGAAATTGAACTTTCATTCATTTCATCTCTCATTAACTCCTCTTGTGTGGTTGGTGTCAGGAAGGGCATCCGACCGTAGAAACCATCAGTCACGTGGAATTTCATCGCATCTCATCCCCGACCCCGTTGGAAACGGGATTAATAAGCGGTAGAAATAGACAATAAATTATTGTTATTATTAATCATTAGGAGTAGCCTCCGTGGGGGATAGAGGCAGATGACCTCGTAGTTCCGCCCCTTAAAACAACAATAACTAACTAACTAACTAACTAGCCTCCATGGCTTTTGGCGGCAGCACTCCGGCTCCTCACCACTGAGTCCGAGGTTCAAATCCCGGTCGTTTCATGTGAGATTTGTGCTGGACAAAGTGGAAGCTGACAGGTTTTTCTTCGGGTACTCTGGTTTTCCCTATCACAAATTATATATCAGCAACACTCTCAACTATCATTTCATTTCATCTGTTATTAATTTAATCCTTGCCCCAGGGGAGTGCGACAGGCTTCGGCAGCCGGCACAGTTCATATCCTCGCCGCTAGATGGGGGCTTCATTCATTCCATTCCCTGACCCGGTCGGACGACAGGAAGCAGCAAGGATGTCCCTCAGAACAGCAAAAAGATCATATATCGGACGTACTATGTCCCTATCCTGGCGTATGCCTCGGAGACCTGGGTTATGAAAGGAAGGGAGAAGAGCAAAATACAGGCCAGTGAGATGAGGTTCTTGAGAAGCAGTATTGGAGCTACAAAGAGGGACAGAATAAGAAATGAGAGGACCAGAGAATTAATGAAGGAGGAACCATTACAGGATGGTATAGGGAAATCTAGACTTAGATGGTATGGACATGTAAAACGAATGGAGGAGAAGAGGATACACGAGACGAAGTGGGAAGGAAAGCGACCAAGCGGGAGACCGAGAGACAGGTGGCTGAAGGAGGTGGAAGAAAGCTTGAAGAAGAGAGGAGAAGACTGGACAAGGGTGGAGGCTGAGAGATGGTGGGAAGACAGAAGACGTTGGAGAGGCTTGTGTTCCAAACAGACCCGGCCAGTGGCTGGAAACTGTGCAAGATGATGATGATGAACAACCTACTGGATTTTTTCGAGGTGAGTGGTAATGGAATGCAATATCTATAGGTTGGTCTGCCATTTTATGTACCTTGGCGGTCAGAGAAGAAAGAGGAGAGGAGGGGGGGACCTTGGGAGATATGATAAGGTACTGTACAATGGGAGGGCTTTGTCTAGTTATCAGGGGGCTTAGAGACGTGCTTCTGCAAACA
The DNA here is from genome assembly GCA_946902985.2 of Meconema thalassinum. Taxonomy (NCBI): domain Eukaryota; kingdom Metazoa; phylum Arthropoda; class Insecta; order Orthoptera; family Tettigoniidae; genus Meconema; species Meconema thalassinum. Next base: position 139,300,913 of record OX336400.1, read on the forward strand.
GACCAACACCTTTATGGATACACTGCTGTATTACACAACAGCATCCATTACATTTCACTGCCCTTTCAAGGGGCACACAAATACTGTAGTGGCGAGCAGGGGCGTATACAAGGGAGAGCAGTGGGGGCTTCAGCCCCCCCCCCCTCCCCCTCCCGCCCTGAAAAATGCCAATAAAAATTATGTGCTTTGGAATTAGCATAAAATAATTGTAAATTTGGTTGTACCCTAATCTTAACTAAATTGGCTAAGTTATCAACAATATTAAGATTGAAATTAGACTACCTCGTGGTGTAGTGGCCAGCATTCTTGGCTGCCTCCCCGGAGGTCCGAATTCGATTCCCAGCTCTGCCAATAAATTTTAATTCTGGTCTGAGGGCTGGAACGGGGTACACTCAGCCTTGTGAGGCAAAACTGAGAATTCCACAGTAAGGTACTTTTGAGAAATACTGTAAATTATCAATTTGTAAAAAGAAAAAAAAAAACTTACTGCTTAATATGACAAATATTTAGATATTTGCCATTCATACTCCAAAGGCCTTAATTGAAAATTCTTTAAGTATACAATTGTCGGCTATGTAAACTTAGAAGTTTACAATTAACTCTTATCTTAATTAATTACACAAAGTTATATGCTCTAAGATAATGGTTGATATTTCTGGGTATTTTGCGGTGACAATCCCCCCTCAAAAATATGTATATACGCCCTTAGTGGCGAGCATGGGATCCCAGCTGAGTTCGACATAGCTTTATTAAAGAAAGCCTTTCAATCGGTGTGTGAGTGGTCAACGTGTCGGTCTACTAACCCCAAGCTTGCAGGTTCGCTCCTGGCCGTGTATAGTGATTTTTTGAAAGGCGGCAAAAATTACGACACCATGTCATACGATGTTGGCATGTCAAAGAACCCTATTGAATTCAGTAGGCCGTGTTAATAATGGCAAAATTAATCTCGGGAGTTTCCGCTAACACGAAGTTCCTTATTTCTCTACTAGAAAGCGCTATAGTGTTCAAGGAGCTTAGATATCTAACCTCCTTGATTTTCATGGTGCTTCAAGGAACAGCGAAATTTGACATGTTAGCTACCCTCAGGGTGTCAAATAACAAAGCTTGCACCCGGCACCGAGGCCATACGATATTATTATTATTATCGGTCAACACAAATTGTGCCCAATTACATTAGGCGGGTAAGCAAATATTTATATACCCTAACTTGGAAAGAAATATTATTTGTACAACAAAATATACCCCATCACAGCATCAATTAAGAAGAGGCGGCTACTATTTTACGGTCACCTCTTGAGGATGACTGATGATCGATGAATGAAAAGAATAATAATATAAGGTGCGTTCAAAAAGTAACGAGCCGGAGGCTGTAATGCGCAAACCGGTGACGGCATCGGCTAATCGTGGCGTGTGTAACGAGACGTGGTTCCGACCAGAGCGTGGAAGGTCACAGCCCGTCGCTAGAGGGCACGCGTGCACGTCACGTGACGATAAAAATCGAGCAGCTGCATACATCAATCGTCCAACCAAGACCAAGACAGTAGGCCATTCGACATGCTTCCTGGTGTGGTTGAAGACTGTGGGGAACCCATTGGGCACACACTTTCCGCGCGTGCAATCGTTCCTTTATGATGGGGTGCACACTTCCGACGCTCAATCCGACCACGGCGGCTATGGCGTTCACTGTCACTCGGCGGTCCTGGGTAATGAGTGCATCAACCAGCTGGACGTTGTCATCGGTAATGCAGGAGGGTGCCCCAGACCGGGCATCATCGGCTAATGACACCCGTCCTTCCCTGAAGCGCTTGTGCCACGCCTCGACCCTTGCAAGGGACATGCAGTGTTCGCCGTACACTTGTGACATTCGGCGATGAATGTCCGTTCCCCCTACTCCTTTCGCTGTCAGAAACCTAACAACACCTCTTTGCTCTTCGTTTGACGCCTCCATGTCACTGCTTGCAATGCGACTGGTAGCGTTGGACGATTGATGCATGCTGCTGCTCGCTTTGTATCGTCACGTGACGTGCACGCGTGCCCTCTAGCGACGGGGTGTGACTTTCCACGCTCTGGTCGGAACCACGCCTCGTTACACACGCCACGATTAGCCGATGTCATCATCGGTTTGCGCATTACAGTCTCCGGCTAGTTACTTTTTGAACGCACCTTATGGTTTAATGCAGCCAATGCCCATAAAATACAACTTAATTTCTTTAGATAACAATCGCACGAATACTATTAAAACATTGTTAATTAGTCTTGATCTGTGCTGTACTCCAACAGTGATTTCGTTCTTTTGGAACATTCACCAAAATGGTATCGTAGGCACGATGCGTTACACAATTTGCATACGCATTCTGGTGATGGGTGGTGAAAGTCTGTCCTGTTGCAAAGTTCATGGTGATATCCATGTATCGTCAGTCTCGTCACCGCGTTGCGTGTAGTGACACTTGGTCCAGTCCAATTCCGGTTCGCGTCAGTTGTGTAAATTCTGTCGGTATATCATTCCTCTTCTGTTGTCCATTTTGCTTTACTTGTGATTCTTATCGGGTAGCTGGATGTAAGAGTTTATTGCGTAGGTCTTCCACGAGGGAAGTTTCGTGCGCTAACTCATATGCAAATTTAGATGGAGCAAATTTCGAAATTCCTAGTGCGGCTTTTGGTTCGAGGAATGCGAAAAAGATCTCAGGCAAATTGTTATTCCTGACCGAGAAATTCCTGACAGGAACACATTTAGAAGATTGGTGAACAACTACCAAGGTTTAAAAATGGTTTCAACTTCCGGAAACGGAGAGGACCTTTGTCCGAAGAACATAAACAGGCACTCGTCGCTGGGGCCAGAAGATACTGACAGGAAGTCAAAGACGGAACAAGAACAAGACCTAGACACTAAAGTGAAGTTGGTTGTTACCACGCAGTCCATAGAGGCACAACTCGATGTATACAAAAATAATTACAGTACATACGATATTTATTACAAAATTACACACTTACGTATGTACTCAATTGGGGGGGGGGGGGGGGGTGTTCACTCTCTTTCATCATTGCTATCGACCTCCCATGGTCAACTCTTGGCTGTCACCCCTGAGGCACGGGTTCGATATCCGACTTTGCTAAGATATTTAATTATTGTTGTTTCTCAGCTATGGGATTAGAAATCGTGGTCATTTCAGCCCCGTGTACTTGGGTTTGTGTGGAATTTGTCTGATAACCAGTGTTATTGTGGTGGCTGTATTTGGTATGGATTGACAAAAATCAATACATGTAAAACAAAAATAAATAAATAAATAAATGCAGCCGAAAGAAATCAGAAACCACTATTGACGTCAAATTGGCAGGTGAAAAGCTAAGGAATCTAAATGATCAGTGATGGACGAAGCAAAGTGGATATAAGTAGGTTGGCTCAGACAAATAAAGCACTTATACAGAAAGGAAATCTACTAACATCAAATATAAATATGGGTATTAGATAGTCTTTCTTGAAAGCCTTTGTTTGAAGCTAGGTTCTCTATGGAGGTACACCTTGGACTGCTGGCACAGAAGAAAAGAGGAGAAAGGAAGCATTTGAAATGTGGTGTTGCAGGAGAATGATGAAGATCAGATGGGTAGATAGAATAAATAAGAGGTATTAGGATGAGTAGGCGAGGAAAAATGTATCTGGCGATATCGTAGATTTTCCGTGTTGTCTAATGTTCGCGAGAAAAAAAGTTGCCATGACTTATGACTTGACCTCCGTATTTTCAATTTTAATTTTGTTCTCTCTGAGAAAATGTTTTATATACACCTTCAGGTTTGCATGATTTCCTTTAAATTATTTTAATTAATTTGGGAGAATGTTAGACCATATAATTTTGGTGAGAAATACAGAAAGTTACGTTAAGCTATAGTTGATATGAAATAAAGTGATTCTCTGTAATACTTCTGGTTTCATACCCGTGACTTACTACTTGAATTCTATTTTTATCTTTAAAAATATATTTATATATTTCAAAAGCATACAATTGTTTAATGTTGAAGACCCTTGTCTCGGCATACAGTCCCATAGTCGGATATAATCAATCTTTCTTCAACATTATTCGCAGTTCGAGAATCTGCACCATCTGAACACTCTTTAGTACATTTTCATAGGGGCCTCCCCAGGCAAAAATACCACATGTAAGAACTGACTGAACTGATCTCTTATTAATTTGTAATTCACAATATTTTTAAAATTGTGAAATATATAGATTGTTCTTCTTTTTTAATTCGTAAGGTGTTTGCATTGGCTTTTCCATTCCATGTCACTATTTATAAAGAATCCCATATATTTAACTGTATACACTTTAGCTATTTTAGGACAGTCACAGTTCTGATTACAGTTCAAAGTGTGTATTTTTAGTTCATTAAACTCATCTTCAACTGCTTTTAAACTGAATCTTACGAACTTTGATATAGGCTATTTATAAATAGAAATAGTTCGTTACCATCCAGCCATATATTTAACATTTTCACTCTCACCAAGGTAGACCGGGTTCGATTCCCGGTCAATGCATGTGAGATTTTCGAAGTGAAATGCCATGTCCTGTGGTTCGGATTCCACGTAAAAAGGAGGTCCCGTGGCTCATGATCTCGCGATTAACGGTCACGTTAAACTACAAGCGTTTTGGTAATATTTTCAATGCGGCAGATGCAATTTGTTTTACATTTCCCCATATTCTACCTTCAACACATACTACCATATCATCTGCGTATGATATGACATTAACATTTTCAATTCCATGTATAGATGATTCAATATCGTTGATAGTAATCAAAAATAATAATGGATCCTTGTAGTATTCCTATTTTCACACTTAGAGGTAGACTTGTTGTTCCATTTATCTAACATATTGAATCCTTTCAGTCAAATAACTATCAACTTCAGTGCTATGCCTCTGATGCCATATATCTCCATCTTCTGAAAAAGAATATGGTGAGGTAAGGTGTCAAAGGCCTTCTCCAATCGAGAAATATACCCAAGGTTGGTTTCATACTGTTCATATTTTCATAAATTCACCTAGTAAAGTGGTTTATGCTTGTCTGTAACACGTTGATTTGCGCCTAATTGTAACAAGATTGTTAACGCACACAAACAAGGCGTACTGTAAATGAGAACAGCATTAAACATTATGTGTATTAGCCAATATGTACGGTGCTAGTTTTTAATTGGTGTGTGAAATTAGTTGTACATTTACCATTGTAGAAATATTATGTATTTTGTCTTTCAGTAAAGCTGTTATTGTGTGATATTTGGAACAGCGGAAATATGTTGTCTTTTTTCTTTTTGCATAGGAAGGGAGACATATACATGAATGACTATACATTTTGTGCGTGAAACAGTCCAGAGTTAACGTGAACATAATTTTGAAAGGAAACGTTTTGCCGCTCTCTCCTAGCCCCTCCCATCATATGACAAGCAATTTGATTAATGCAAAATAATATTTCATGAACAATAAGTTCGGTGTTCTCGCTACGTTGCCTACAAAATGCATTCGTCGCCTGCTAATTGACCACTACACGCTTCTTGAACGATGACTCTCCCCCTCCGTGCGGAGTGTGGAGAGGACGTAAGGACGTACGCTAAGGGAGGCGATGCACACCTGTTATTCTGAGACACACAATGTCTGCACCGTGCAGCTTGACCTTGGACGGTACTGGTTTAGGGGCTGCGACAACGCGGTCATCTAGCCCCGTGTACATTGGGTAAGTTATGTGTAGAATCTGTTTGACAACCGGTGTTAATTGTGATGGCAGTATTAGTGTGTGCAATCTGTAATTCAGGCAAGGACTGCAGACGATCAATTTCAAGTTTAGTTCCTACTTTTGCTATCAAAGGCTACCGTCCACGACACGTAGCTGCAAACTTGGCTACTAGATGCCATCGCAATCAGCACCTGGTGGCGAACGTTGGAACGAATATGGTGTTAATCAAATCTAACCAGTGGAGAACACCCTCACGAATGCCCTTAAAGATCTTTCCAGATTCTACAACACAAACCAGCTTAAGCCAAACCCCTCAAAGACACAAGTGTGTGCTTTTCATTTGAGAAATAGGGAAGCTGCTCGCAAGTTAAAGATCGTATGGTCAGGGGTCGAACTAGAACACTGTGAGGCTCCAAAATATCTAGGAGTGACACTTGACAGATCTCTTACTTTCAAGAAGCACTGCATGAACTCCAAGTCGAAAGTTTCTTCCAGGAACAATCTCCTACGCAAACTGGCTGGATCTCAGTGGGGTAGTCAACCTGAAACGATCCGAACTTCAGCAATGGCACTATGCTATTCTGCAGCAGAGTATGCTTCTCCTGTTTGGTATAATTCAACACATGCCAAACAGGTGGATGTAGCTCTCATCGATACCTGCAGGATTATAACAGGTTGCTTGAAATCAACTCCAGTCGAATGGCTTTATCTCCTCGCAGGAATAGCACCATCCCCTGCTCGAAGAGAAATAGCTGCGAACAAGGAACGAAAGACAGTGGAGCATGAAAGAGCTCATCCTCTAAATGGACCAGAACCGCAGTCGCAACGACTGAAGTCGAGGAAGAGTTTCCTTAGAATATCAAAGGAACTTAGAACCACTGCTGAAAAAGCTAGGTTGCAAATGTGGAGGGCTACGACCAACCTTCCCCCTGGTTGGGAAAATGTGTCTGAAACTCTACCTCCTGGCTACGACGAGGAATGGACGACTTGGAAGTCACTGAATAGACTGCGCTCTAGAGTAGGCAGATCAAAGGTTAATGTGGCAAGATGGGGTTACATTGACCAGGATGATATTCAATGTGATTGTGGAGAAGACCACACTGTTCAGCATATGACTGAGTGTCGACTGTGCCCAGCATCCTGCACGGAAGAAGATCTTCGTTGGGGAACACAGAGAGCACTGGAAGTGGCCAAGTTTTGGGCAAAGATAATATAATAACTGTGTTATATATTTACAATGTACGTTTCTGATACGAGAATAATAATAATAATCAAATCTAACCTAGAAATTTAGCTTCACACAATTGTAGTTAGTGGAAGGTTCTTTTACGTGCCATAAATTTATGACATGGGCCCGTTGGCTTTACTTCCCCTCTGAAGGAAGGCATAGTGACGGATTTTTAACGCTCTTAAAAATCCAACAACCTCGGCCGGGTTTGACACCGTGATCTTGGGCACAGAAGCTCAGCATGCTACCAACTACGCCACCGAAGTCGCCAGCCCCAGACATATCCGTGTTAAAATCTATCACCCTTTTTCTAAAAGAAAGTCTGGGGGAAAGAAATTGCAGTTACCCCCGTCTGGCCTCTTTTCGTAGTTGCTTGAAGCTGCTGTTGGTTTCAGACATCATTCCATTCACTCTCATACTTTAAAAAAAAAATTGAGGAAAGAAAGGGAAAATAAAAAATAGAGTGGAAAACGTTATCATGGGAGTGTCCCATTAAATCAAGAGAAGGGCCAGTGCAATATGGGAAATGCGACTTTTAGCCCCGAGCTAGTGTATACAGTATGTATGACAAAGAGCCCGCCAGCCTCCGACCATCACATAAATGAGTTCCCTAGTGGCCGCACCGCAATGACGTCATCAACAGGTAGGTTATAAACCCCCTCCACCCTCTCTCTTCCACCACATTCATTAATTTTACCAGTGACCTCATAATATCAACAGTAGTACAAAGTCACAGTTTTAAACGTGGTTGGGTAGGTTACGTTACTCACCAAACAAATGACGAAGTTACCGTTACAGTAACTTTGTGTGAAAAGTGATTACGTTACAATCACCATTAATAATAACTATGGCACTACAGCCCGTGAAGACCTACCAAGCGACGCTGCCCAGTCATTTGGCCTGCTGATATTGGGGTGCGCGAGATCAGTTCATCGGGTCCCCTCGGCCATTAATATTGATTGTCGTGACCGGGGCACTGACTCACTGTCAAAGCGCAACTCAATTGTCCCCACGAGGCTTGGTGCACCCCATTCCAGCCCTCACGTCAGTTTCTAAAATTCCTGACGGAGCCGGGAATCGAACCCGGGGCCTCCGGGTGAGTGGCAGGCGTGCCACCCCAACACGACGGGGCCGGCTTTACAGTACACTTACTTACCAATAGTACATTATACAACGAGCCCTTAATGCCAATAATTAAGACACGAGTATGTTTATAAACCGAGCGAAGCGAGTTTTATAATTTTCACACTAGTGTCTTAATTACCATTATAGGCGAGTTGCATAGACTGTTTATGGTCGACGATAATTATAACTATTTTATTTTCGAACAGAAATATTCATAAATATCTGTCGAGATTTCGCCAATATTATGTAGTGAACCGAGCGCATGGCCTCGAATACCACACTATGGAACTAGCCACGCAGTGGAATTTAAAATAGAAGACCGTGGAAGTCAGTGCAGATGCGATGCTATCGTTACCTAATTGGTCACACAACTGTTTCTTGAGCTCTGATTGGTGGGAGAAACAGTATCATAATGAAAAATAGTGTTAAAATGACCCTCATTATGATAATTATAATATTTACATTTCGACATCGTCGAACATAAAAATAATAACGAAGTTAATTTGTGTGGAAAGTAACTGCGTTACAGTTACCATTAGCCTACTTGCCAAAAAATGAAGTTACCTTTAGTTGTCCGCCTCATCGCGTAGTGGCTAGCTTCCTTGGCTGCGGCAGAGCCGGTAATCGAAAGCGGACCTCCGTGGTTATGGCTAGAGCCCTGCGCGGATAAACAAACCGTTATCCGCATCCGCCCCGCATCCGCCCTGCATCCGCCCCGCATCCGCTAGACTGTTATCCGCATCCCAACCGCATCCGCACATCTGTTATCCGTATCCGCTCCGCACAACTTTTTCCCGCACTCCCACGTCTGTTATCCGAATCTACTGGCATTACAATAATATTTTAATATTAGATAAAGCATAAATTACTAAAGCGACATATTTAGACATTTGAGGAAAAAGTCGTTTCCCTAGGCTATGTTTGTAATGTTATACCGTATGTTTAAAATGAATGTTATACAGCCAGAATTGCAACCCTTTCCTGTTCGGAGTGTTAATTATGCTTAATGACATAATTTGAATGATATTTGCTAAAACTAGCGGTCCCGTACGGGAACTCTCGCATGTGTATAAACCACCCGCCTGTCTTTCCTGTTATGCGGACTTCTATAATGAACCCTTTATCCTCTGATGGATAAATGATTCTATGTTTTATTTCTCCAATTAATAAATATTTCAACCAGCATCATGAAAGCAGCCAGACAGTGATGAGGAAATTTCAAGCATTGGTTGGAGACAGCGGGGACATACCTGAAGCAGATTGACAATAGGCTAAATACTTTGGCTGTGAAAGGAAATAGCCTAGCGATGTGTAAGAAGGACAGGTGTGGGCCGCCTCAAATAGAAGCGACGCGCAGTGAGACATGCTGCTGGTATGTTCATTGTGATATTCGCGCCTAGAAGAAATATGATGCAGTAATGTGAGTGGCTGTTGAGCATGTTAAACACTCCCACGACGCCAAGATCTGCTATAAACCGCCAAATTACAGAAAATGTTAGAACCAATGAGAGAAGAATGCCTAGTTAACGCGGCAGATATAGCGTGGGTACGCTTGGCTAGCATTCACGCGGGAAATCGCCTAGACAAAATCTCTACGATCGATTCTAGGATTAATGAGCATATTCTTGACTTGTGCAATATTACGAGTTCAGTGATATCTATTTCATGCCTGTACTACAATTATTTCGAGAAATTTTTACATAAATCCCCCCATCGAGACCTAGGGCCAGTTCTTTTATAAGTGGCATGAAGAGCCAAGACATTGACTTTTATTCTGTGCGTCTACGGGCGTAGTCGACTATTATTCTGTGCGTCTACGGGCGTAGTTGACTATTATACTGTGTTCGTCTGCGGACAGAACGTCTATTACTTGTGTGCGTCGAAGGGCGTAAGACTATTATTTTGTGTGTCGTGGACACAGGTTGATTATTACTTCTGTGCGTCTTAAGGACACAGAAATTATTGTAAAGTGTTAAATTCAGTGATAGATAGTCACCGCACTATATTTGTAGGGGCAGTATCGTCGATAATTCGCCAACGAACTGTGACAGGGAATGTAGTACCTGAACAGCGAATTTAGTAGTCAGATATAAATTGTATAATAATCTAATTTTTGAAGCAGCGCCACAGATGACATCGACGACTACAGAGGAAGTTTGGAATTCTTAACACTCCGTCCAGATGGCTGAGATGAGATGAGATAGAACCATTCAGTTGGGAAATGGCAGCAGACGTTCTTTGACGGGTGACTACAAGAGAGATGAGTACAATAATAATATTCTTTATTATTTGATAAATTAACTTATGGTTTATGGGACATATTTTTGCAAATACTTTGCTTGTGTGATTAACGTAGTATATTTAGTTTTGGTCTGACACACTTTTGTATGGAAGCAGCTCGCACAAATGTTGTTAGTGGAAGGTTCTTGTTTTTTGTGATGTGTTAACTAACGTAGCTATGTGAACGGCCGTGTTTCCCTATGTTGCGCAATGCGGTTAAAAACGTCTCTCGGAGATCTGTTGTGTTTCAGAAGTAGGACTGAATTAATGTAATTATACAGTAGATTGGAGGGTAATTAAAATTTGTTTAAGATTTATTATTGATCAGATTCAGTGTGACTATTGCCGATTGGAGCAATATAATTTGTGACGAAGAGTAATCAGCTCTATCGTAGGGTTTAAATATTGTGTTTAATGTTCGCGAGCACCTATTCAGCAGACCTGTGTGGAAAGCGTCATGTCGGTCCCAGGTGTGTGTGTGTGTATTTTTTGTGGTATTACAAGCGGGAATTTCAGCTGAGACTGATTTCTGTCAGCTTGGTACCCGGTCCATATTGTATCCTTGCGAGGGCAATTGTGGATATGTAATTATGTCTGACCATATGTGGAGTTGGATGAGATTTTTTTATTGCTGTTGATTCCGTGAGGTAACGGAACAGCTGGTCAGCTATTTATATACACTGGAGTGGGACTCGACAAGTATTTGAGAAAAGGGGGGTGATGTTTCACAAGGCTGTCTGAACGTGCAAAGCATGGTCATTAGTGAGGAGTGCTCGTTGGCTCTCTAATTACTTGAATTACAGATAAGAACTGATCAATGGTAAAAATTTGTTGAAATAAATGGGAGTTGCCTACGAATCACGATAATCTCCGACGCGTTACCTTAACATGCAGTTTTGTTCATATAAAGTAATCTTAGCCGGTCAGGCTTTTGTTGTTGTTGGTTTATTCCAAGTTTATTTTCATTTCAGTGACCCGTGAGTCACGTGTAATGCTGTCTTTCCTTGTGTATTGAGCAATTGGCCTGTTGGTAGCTCATGTTGTTAAGTGCGTCATCGCGCTAATGAGGATCTCAGAGAGATTCCTGTAAATAATAGATTGGTAGTGTGTGTGTCAGCATTAGAGTTTTTAAGGGTTTTTATTAATGTCATGCCCATATCCATAAACGTTGATTTACGTGATGATTGTTCGTGAGCACCGTGGCTGTTAACCCGTTGTAAACGAACGGTCATCCAAGTACTCATTTTTTCATAGTTAGTCATCACGCGCACATAAAACTCAAATGCAAGGTAGTGGAACTAGGATCCACAATTTTATTATAAAGGGGGAGATCCGTCTGACTCCTCAAAATGTTAGATATTCCTGTCAGGGAAAATTTCAGGAAGGATATATTTTTATTAATGTTTGTTTATTTTCTTTTATGCACAATTAGTTATTAAATTATGTTATTATCTTACGTCTTGTCTCCTTACTTTCTTAGTTACAGTTTTTATCCTGTGACCCTTGCCTCAGTAAAGCATGTTGTTTGGCGGACGTAAACATCACACTATGAACTGAGCGCGACCCCTTGATCAAGTTTCTTGCATAAAACACTGCTATTCTGAAGGGTTCATACGGATAAAACTGGCGCGGCCAAGCGTGGGGCCATTTACTGTGGTGTAACGGCGGAGATTACACATGTCAATAGTGGCGTATTTGAGTAAAACTGACATGCCGCAAGTGCAGGCAGATATGACAGTATTTAATCACCGGGAAGTGATAATTTTATTAAAAGTAATTGAGGCGAAGTGGATACCGCCAAATTTGTGAAAGATAAATTAAAATCAGGAGTTTGCAAAGTAAAATACGGTTCACGTTTTTTGTCTGTTAAATTAAAGTAAAATTAATATGTGATACCGGGCGCCCAATGATAAAATTAAAACTAGATTTGTTAGAAAGTCAAACTCATGGAAATATTAGGAGGCTGTAGCCTAAAATGACAATTAATACTTTGTTAATTAGTCAGTGTTAATATCAGATCAGGATAACAATTTAATGACTAAATATGTGCTTGGGTTTAAAATTAAATTGAGTAAAACTAGAACCACTCAGAGATGCAATTGACTAGTGGGAGTAAATGTAAAAATAAATGAACTGAGTTGGATAAAGAAAGTAAATGTGCATTGGATTTTATGTGTGTGTCAAAGGGCAATGCTTTATGCCATTTCCCTTATTTCTCATATAAATTGTATAACATGGCAACGGTGGAGCAGATCCAGGAGATCATTGAGAGTGCAGCTAGGAGAACACAGGCATTGTTGGACACTAAATTGGCGGAACAGAGTCAATCTATAAACACTAGTATTTTAGAACAAAGTGAGTCTATAAACAAATTATCTGAGCAGAGTGAATCGCTAAAAACTAAACTGTCAGAACAAAGTGAATCGCTAAAAACTAAACTGTCAGAACAAAGTGAAGCGCTAAATACTAAACTGTTAGAACAAAGTGAATCGCTAAATACTAAACTGTTAGAACAAAGTGAATCATTGCGGACACAATTAAACACTAGTAGGCTAGAACAAAGGGAGTCTATAAACAAATTATCTGAACAAAGTGAATCGCTAAATACTAAACTGTTAGAACAAAGTGAACAATTGCGGACACAATTAAATAACAGTAGAATTGAACAAAATGAATATCAGGCGGAACAAGCTAGGTTATTAAAGAGTGAAATTAATGACACTATCAATTCGCAGTTAGAGGCGCAAAATATTAAAAACACGAACCAATTAGCTTCGTTAACCGCAGAAATGAAAGATCACACTAATCAACAGATGGTATTACTGGCCCTAGATGTTAGCAAAAATAATGAGAAACAATTAGAGCAGATTAAAAAAATGGAAGATATTTTTGATCAAAAACTTAGTATTCTGGATGAAACGGTGTTGGCTAAATTAGAGGAAATTGAAATAGCATGCACAATGAATACAAGCGAGGTCAAAATAGCTCAGGATAAATTGGAAGGACGATTTAAGGAGATGGAGAAAAGCGGCAGGGTCATTCAACAACAATTATCAGCAGTAGATGAAAACATATCCGGCATAATTAAAGATATGGACCGTCTCGAGATAAAATCAGCGGAACAATGGACAAGCCTAAAATCGGAGCAAGAGCAATTTAAGAGTACATTAGACGAAAGGCTGAGCCAGATAGAAAGTAATCAGGATGACACAGAAAGCCAGATCGAAGGGCAAGTAAGCACGATTAAAGAACAAATAAGGAAAGAATGGAAGAAAATGAATATTGATTCTAAAGAGGAAAGGTCCACCATTCTTAAAACAGTAGGCGAAAATCACACGCGTATTCAAGCTTTGGAGCAAGAGGTGAAAAATAGACTTAAAGAGCAGACGGACAGGATCATAAAAGCCGAACTCCGCTCATTAGAACAATCATCTATATTTAGAACGGGAACAGTGAAAGACAAGCCGGATAACTCAAATAGTCCAGAGTCCAGCACAGCAGGAAGTCAGACTCAGGCAGACAGCCCATTAACAACAAACACGGAAGGGTTTCGTAAGAATGTCGATAGGAGCTCAACACCACAAGACGGTAATCAGGCCACACAACTTATTCAAGTAATTCGCTCAAATGACTACAAACCGCAGAAATACACGGAAAATTCAGGGGTGACACCTAAAGCCTTTATCAAAGAGATGGAAGACCATTTCAATGACACTGGGGTACCTGAAGCACGTAGATTGAGGATGATGCAGAGATTTTTATCAGGAAATGTCCTCACATGGTTTTTAAGCTTCAAATATACATTTGGAAACATGTCAGATTTCAACTTAGCGTTTCTGCGCAAATATTGGTCGCCCGCAACACAACAGAGTCTAAGGATGGAGCTTTACTCTAGGAAGTACCAAACCCCCCAGCAAACAAAATACTCAGATTTCTTTAACATGCAAATGTTAAAATTTCGTGACCTTGATTACCCATTAAATGAAGCAGATCTGGTGATGACTATAGCGAGACAAATGCCAGTCAACGTACAACAAGTACTAGTCGCAGCGAACGTTAGTACGGCCCTACATGCAGAGCAGATACTACGGCAAATAGATGAGACTACATCTCATAGTCATTATAGAGGAGGAAGACAGCTGGAGTTAGTCAATACTACAGAGGTCATAAAACCAAAACAGGCAAACACCAAAACGCAGGGCACTAACACAAGCACTTCCACACCTAGGCGAAACCAGGAAGAAGGAGAAAACAGACCATATCAGCGTAACGAAAATCACTACAACAATAGGTCATACCAAGGTAACAATAGATACCAACAGAGAGGATATCAGCAATGGCGTGAAAATCGAAGGAATGACAGGCCTTATGGAAGATACGGTGATTACAATGCTAATCAACGATGGAAAGGAAGAAGAGACCAAAATCAAGGAGAGCCACGTAACTATCGAGATGACTGGGATGATAGGCACGCTCAATCGCAAAATTACTTAGAGGAGTTACACGCTAGTCAAGGTGGAGAGATAGGAAGATGGGAAAAGGCCATTGGGAACATGAAGAATCCTGATACACATACTGAGGAAGCTGGAAGTCTACTGAGACAACAGGGATATCAAGGACATGAGCGACAGAAGGATGATGGGAGTCGCAATGGAGCTAAAAAAAATGTTAAATTTGGATAAAGGAGACAGGCTACAAACACAACAGTCGGAAGTTGAAGATGGATGGATAGTAGCGAACATACAAGAATGGATTGCTTTGCCAGAAGACTGCCTGGAGGAGACGGTGAAACCACGGAACGATGAAATTAGGCAATTGCCCATTATTTACGCAAGGATTGGTGGAATTAATATAAGATGTTTATTGGATACGGGGTCACAGATCAGTCTGGTATCGGAGGCCTTGGTTCGAGAGTTGGGACGGAGTCAGAATATTCCTGTAATTCCGGTACCACAGCTCAAAGTGAGGGGTGTTATTCCTGAACGCACCATCACTTGTAAACGTCAGGCATACTTAGAGCTGAACATATTGGAACACACTTTTGGGCAAACATTCATTATCATGGCAAAGATGAATTTCAATATAATTCTTGGTGCAAATTTTATTTGTGACTATCAAGCAGTGATAGATTTGCACAAGAATACTGTCAGTTTTAGAGAGTATGATCAGCTGAAAAATGTGGGATTGCATATGGATGAAATCACTACCGGAAGAGATGTAAATTCTTGGGCATTGGAAGCAATATCGGAAGAGACGGAAAAGGAGGTACGAAAGGCAGAAGATAACATCATAGAAGGAGCTGTTGTGGAACTAGATGAGGAGAGTGAATCCCAGGAGATATGGTCTTTATTAACGGAAGGAGATAACAGTGATGCACAATTTGAAGAGTTACTACAGGAGCGGCTCAATGACATTCAACTTGGGACTGAACACAGAAAACAATTGGAAGAGATTTTAAGGAAGCACAAAACAGTATTTGATACAGCACCTGGGAAAATTTTAAATTTCAAATATTCTATGCAAGTCGAGGATTGGTCTCCTTTCAAAAGCAGATTGTACCCAATTCCTGAAAAATATCGTGGTCAAGTTAAGATCATTATAGATGAGATGTTACAAGCTGGAGTGATAAGGAAGACACCTACACCTTATCTAAATGCGATTTTGGCAGTCACAAAACCAAATGGATCTATTAGACTTTGTTTAGATGCCAGAAATCTCAACTCGAGACTCATTTTTCCTGAGTATGACAGAGCGCCAATCATCAGAGACGTACTAAAAGGCTTTAAAAACAAGAGCATTTATTCATCGGTCGATCTGACGAGTTCGTTCCACCATATTGAATTGGATGAGAAGTCACAGCTTCTAACTGGCTTCTTATTCGATAACCAGACGTTTTGCTTCGTTCGAATGCCCTTTGGAGTCAAAACAGCGGGCTGTGGGTAGTTTATTGGCTGAGGAATAACCCACCCACCAAGGGAAGATGATTAAAGGAAGGAAGTAGATTTTGGATTGGAGAAAAGGGATAGAAAAATAGGAGGAGAGTCCCCCAAAATTAAATAGTTTAGTTTTAAACACACTTAAAGGTGGTTGCCACCGAAAATCCGTGCTCGGATACCTAAAGTGGGTACGAGCTTGGTCGAAGTTGACGGGAGCCGCAGCTAGGACTTGGGCGGTTTGCAAGAGAGAGGCTTTAGTATATTTCCTCCCAAGCATGTATAAAAGTACTATGGGGAAGGGTGATGGTCTGGCAAGGCTGAGAGCAAACGATTTATGGTATGTCTTCTCAAAGAAATAAGGTTTTGTGAAATGATTCGAAGAATGCCAATAATTCAAATCAAGTTCGGAATTTCCAATTTTCGAAATTATAGAGTTTCTAGAAAAAGAGACCCAGTGCTTCCAGTAAGGATAGTGACAAAAAATTATAACTTGGAAGGTAATCTTTGTAAGTGAACCAATGGTTGCCTTTGGAAATGGCTAAGCCTTTACTCAGCAAAAGGCCGGCTAAAAGCTTAGACAAAAAAGAAACACTTATCTTTAGGAAAATTGACCATAAGTTTTCGGAGAGGGTCTCCACAAGCAGGTAGCTGGCTTAGCGAGCTTTACTTGCCTTACTGGCCAATTAGAATTAGCTATTAAAGCTAAAAAGAACTTTAGTGAGGTGAAAATTAAGAGTTCTTGCTCAAATGCAACAAATGGTGAAAGCCCTATTAATGATTTTAATATCATTGAGTGAGGAGAGTCAAGGAAGACAGGATTTTGCTTAAACTTTGTATTCGCAAATGAAAAAGAGAAGGGAAACGATTCATTTATTTTACAATTAGAAGAAGTTTAAGGAAATTAACAATTATGCAATATAATTTTGACAAACATAGTTCATTTGAACTTTTTAACAAATAGGGTCGCAGACCTCTCAACATTAAACGGTTGCTCCAGGCAATTTACAATTTACAAGGTTTCAAACCTTACATGTTTCTAAAATCTTTATAAGATTTAAACAAATAAACACTGAAACAATTAAAGTTTGAACGTGAATTGGAGTACAAAGAGTGTACCTTAAGAAATTCTTGAGAGAATATTCTAGAGAAAGTAACAACTTTGAAAATGACAATAATAACAACATGAAAAATAAGATAGAAGTTCCTACAACTTCTTAAATTTATACAGAATTAATATATGAGAATTATACAAAGGAGGGCAGGTCACTTACTGTGAAACCTGAAGAAAGTGAAAAGGAAAGTTCTAGACTTCCCAAGTTTGAGCAGGAATCACTCGCCAAATGGGACAGTTTCCATTTCGTGAAACCTGAACATGACTCGCTCAAGAGTTTAAAGAAATGTTTTCCCTGATTATAGGAAAGGAACAATGTGATTTAAAACTTGTATCACACAAGCAATTATGCAGAATTTAATTAATGTTAAACTAGCAAAGTTGGAAGGGCACTTTGTGAGTGACGCCTTATAGAAAGTTGCAATTTTATTAATAATGGTTGTTAGTAGAAGGTTAAGGAAAGATCATTGGGATATAGGATCAATGTTCATGGCCGTATTTAATGTAAACGGACGAGCGCGACGCGGTAGAAACGTGGAGCAAGCACTGGTTATCACTGTAGTCTATAAAGATGGATGCAAAATTCACTATAGAAACACTGAAGTTTATGAGAAAGAAAGTTATTGCAATTATGGAAATAACTGATTGCACTATATAGGTGAGAGTCTATTTCTTGAAAAAGTTGTGCTTTACAATTAAATGCGCCATAGAATGTTCCAACGGGGGAAGAAAGTTCGCTATTGCAGAAATTTAAGGAAGATTCCTTATTTTAACTAGCATTTTCACAAGTGCGTGAACAATACTTGACGGCAAGACTCGCAGATAGAGTACAAGATCTCGAAGGTTCCAGAACGACCTTAGAAGAAAAATGGGGTTGAGAAAATCCAACGGAGAAACTAGCTTTATAATTATAGACAGCGGGTATTAGGTAATATCCCACGTAGTGAGAGGATTTCTCATTTAAATAGCTTAAGAAAAGCTCTTTTTAGTAAGGTTGGCTTATATAAGCGAAAGCTCAACATGGCAAATCCCACGAAGAATGATTACCGCCCCACAAGTAATCTCACGCTGTCTATAAAATAATCTATAAAAGCATGTAGATAAAATGATGAAGATGAGGTTAAGACCTTTAAAATGGTACTTATCTTGATTTCATGTTGAAGTCGAAGTTCTGTATGACGATAATTACTTTGCCAACATGGCGTAGAAGAGAGTATGCCTCTTGGTTTGAGGAGGCTAGCTCGAGTGGAGCTTTGACTGACCGAGTCAACTGCAGACTGAGAAGTGAGAGGTGCTCAACGGAGCACGGAGGGTCCAAGAAAAGGGGAAAGAGAGGGGGGTAGGAGACAAAAGGAGAACATATAAACATTGCCAACTTCAGAACAAAAAATTAATCTCTTGCTGAGCTGATCTTCTAAGAGTTGATAACAGATGATATTAGCGCAGCATGGTGAGTAAAGAAGTAGACGTAATCCTCTTGCTCAAGGAGAAAATAGCTGGCGATGGTAGCAGGATCTGGTGGCTAAATGGACAAGTAAGTCCTCTAGCACCAGGAAGAGTAGAGGAGCTTCAGAGATTCGCTGCGAGATGACGCTAGGTGGGTCAAAGAAGTTATATATCTGAAACAGACTTATGAAGACATAAGAGATTTGCCCATAAAGGAGAAAACAAAAGATCACTGTTGGTGTTTGACAAAGAGAAAGGAAGAAATGAACATGCAAGGAGCAATAAAAATTATATCTCAGGTACCGTGTATTCAAAGAATACACCATACTGGGGGAGTAAACACCAACAGAGAGCAAATAAGCAGTTACACATTTAATGGAAGAGGAGCGATCAAAGACAGGGGTCTTGTAATCGAACCGTTAATGGTCAAGACTCTGACCACCCTGACTCTCCCATCTCTTCCAGGATAACACTTGGTCACTCTTCCGGAAGTCCAGACTAGAGGGGGAGAAACATCCCTAACCAAGACCAAGTCCCCCACTTTAATGTCGGGACTGGAAAGAAACCACTTCTGCCTCCGTTGCATGGAAGTTAAATATTCCAAGTTCCATCTCTTCCAAAAAGAATTACGGAGGGCTTCAAGTTTACGCCAAACAATAGGTAGATTAAAATCCCTGTAAGAATTGGGAAGAGGAGGAGGGGCAGAAAGAGAAGTGCCGATAAGGAAGTGACCAGGGGTGAGTGGAAGTAGGTCATCAGGGTCATTGGAAAGCGGAGTTAAAGGGCGAGAGTTAACAACACCTTCAATCAGAACAGACAGTGAATTGAATTCTTCGTAAGTCAGAATTCGATTACCTAAGACCTTTCTTAAATGACGTTTAGTGAGCTTTACGCAAGATTCCCACTTACCACCATGATGCGGAGCGTAAGGAGGTATAAAGCGCCATTTGAAACCTTTTGAATAAGAAAAATTAGAAATTTGTTCCATGGCTGGAGAGGAAGTGAGAGCTTTCTTCCACAGGGAAGCTGCGCCCTGAAAGGTGGAAGCGTTATCAGAGAACATCTCAGAAGGAACACCACGCCTAGCAGTGAAACGAGAGACAGCTGATAAAAAATAAGAAGTAGAAGCATTCGTTACTAGTTCCAAGTGGATTGCGCCGGTAACCATGCAAACAAAGAGAGAAACATAAAGCTTACCAAACAATTTGCGTTTAGCTTCAGGAGAGTTTCGTTGATATTGGAACGGACCCATATAGTCCACGCCAGTTAACGCAAATGGGCGTATAGGAGAAGAACGAAAAGAGGGCAGATCGCTCATTAATTGAGTATTGATTTTAGGTTTCGCTTTGAAACAAGGAATGCACTTGTGAATTACAGAAGAAACTTCATGAATTCCATTTATAATCCAGTACTTTTCCCTTAAGAGGCAAAGCAGAGTACGTGTACCAACATGAAGATTACGGTAGTGAAAGTCACGTATAATTAAGGAAGTTACGTGATGTTTGGAAGGCAAAATAACGGGATGCTTTTTGTCTTCAGAGAGTAAAGATTGCGAGAGCCTTCCACCTACCCTGAGTAACCCATGGTCATCAAGAAACGGGGCTAAAGCACGAAGACGGCTGGATTTGGGAAGATCTCTTTTAGAAGAAAGCAAAGACAATTCAGAAGAAAAGGCTTCTTGCTGTGTCAGTTGTAAAACCTTAACGGTAGCGAGATTCAATTCATGATTGGTAAGGTGTGGTTTAGGGAGAAGAGGTTGGTCAACCACAAGATATTTCCATCTAAGGAGATAGGCGACAATCCGTAGTAATTTATGAAAGGAAGAATAGCGGGACAACAAAGGATGAGAAGCGTTGGAAACAAGACACGAAGCAATGGATAGAGGTACTTTAGCGTCAGGCAAGTTGGAGTTTGTAGCTGGGGGTTTAGAAGGCCATGAGGAAGATTCTTCGATTAGCCACGAGGGCCCATGCCAGTACAATTGGGAAGCTGCTAATTGAGAGGGTGAACAACCACGAGAGATAATATCTGCTGGATTATCCGCACTGGGAACATGCCTCCATTGACATCCAGAAGAAAGAGTTTGAATTTTGGAAACCCTGTTTGCAACAAAAGTTTGCCAATGAAAGGGGCTCTTGGTGATCCACGAAAGAGTGATCATGGAATCGCTCCAGAGATAGATTTGCGAAAATTCGACTTTTAATACTTCCCGTAATTTCTTGACAAGTTCTGCAGCCATGAGTGCAGCGCACAGTTCGAGCCTAGGCAGAGTAATGGTTTTAAGAGGAGCGACCTTCGATTTGGCACAAACAAGGTTGGAAACTAGAGATCCATAGTGTGAATCGTGATGAACTAAATATGCACAGCAACCATAAGCTTTTTCGGAACTATCCGCGAACACATGAAGGAAAAAGGGTGTATTAGAATGAGAGCTAATTAAATTCCTGGGAATTTCAATGAGGGAAAGGTCTAACAAATTACTGCGAAACGAGAGCCAGCGATTTAGAAAAGAAAGAGGGACAGTGTCATCCCATTCACATTTAAGCGACCACAGCTCTTGCATGAAGAGTTTGGCTATAACGATAACTGGGGCAAGGAATTGAAGTGGATCAAAAATTTTTGCAATTTCAGAGAGAACTTGTCTCTTTGTATTAGGAAGCTCTTCTGCGAGCGAAACTTTATAGATAAGAGTGTCAGTGCTAGTGTACCAGTGAACTCCTAGAGTTTTTATAGATTCGGAGTTTCCACAAATTTCGACAGAAGAAGGATCTACGTCTTCGATGGGAAACTGAGCAAGAAACTCAGGGGAGTTGGAGTTCCACTTATGAAGTGGAAAACCTCCATTCCTTAACAATGCCTGAAGTTCTAAAGACACAAAAGAAGCTTCCTCTAAAGAGGGGAAGGACTGCAAGTAATCGTCAACATAAAATGATGTTGTTAGTGCTTCAGAGGCTTTGGGGTTAAATAAATGACCATCTTGTGAGGCTAGCAAGTGTAGGGATCGGATAGCAAGGAAAGCAGAGGGTTTTAAGCCATAAGTAACCGTTTTCAAGCGAAATACCTTAATGGGCTTATTGATTTCATCACGCCACAAGATTCTTTGAAGATCTCGTTGTTCTGGTTGAATTAACACTTGACGGTACATCTGTTTTATATCGGCTATGACAGCTATGGGAAATAATCGAAAGTTTAAAAGTATAGCAGATAAATCTGATTGAATAGCAGGACCAGAATAAAGAGTGTCATTAAGGCTGTTGCCATTAACGTCGGGTGATGAACCATTGAAAACAACTCGGATTTTATCTTTTACAAGAGGGTTTTTCCACACAGGATGATGATTTAAATAAACCGTTTCAATTGGGGGGTGCAATTCATCATCGGATTTGTTAACAACCTCCATATGATCTAAGATTTCATACTCATCCATGAAATCAGTGGACTGCTTTTTGACAAGGGGTTCCTTTTTGAATTTGCTCTCGATAGCAAAGAGAGCTTTTCGAGCTTTAGGCTGAGAGTTAATAAGTTTGGGGGGATTGGGTAATCTTGGCATTTGAACAATGAACCGGCCATCAGAAGAACGAGTGGTGGTGTTCAAAAAAAGTTGCTCACAGAATTCATTTTCTGAAGAAGTTACGTTAGGAGAATCAACGTTTTCAAGCCTCCAAAACTGTTCTAGATCAGTATTGGAGAAGTAACATTGCGATGCAGGTTGGGGAGAATAATGGGGAAGTTGCCCTGTGACGATCCAGCCAAAATTAGTGTCTCTGGCGACCACGTTTGAAGATAACTTACGAACCTGTTTACGTAGGCAATTCCAGAAAACATTAGCACTAAAGAGTATGTCAATAGGGTTCTGCATATTGAAACAAGGATCGGCTAGCCTTAAATGCGAGGGAATGTTTAACCCTGAAATATTCACAGAGTGACTTGGAGTGTCTTCTCCAATGCTATTGAGAATTAAACAATTAAGTTTAAGAAAGTTGTTTCTATGACAAGTATCTCTTATAGTTAGTTTTGAGAATTGTAAAGCTTGCGATTTTGAGCTGTTAATACCCGACACATTGATAGAAGTAGGGTTTACGGGTAGGCCTAGTTTTTTAATCAAGGAATTAGATACAAAATCATGAGTTGCCGCTGAATCTAGAAGACCGCGTGCACGGACCCAGTTGCCAAAGTTATCCTGAACTTCAATTTGGACAGTAGACAACAATACTTGAGCACTGCGAATGGACTTGGCATTTTGAATATACGATGAGGCATTAGAACTATTAGCACTATCATTTTTAGGAGAAGTGGATGCTGTCGATGACCTTGCCTGATCATGACGATGTAGCAAAGTATGATGAGCCTTTTCACAATGGTAGCAAAGTCTTGTGGACTTGCAATTAGAAGCAGAATGCGTGGGCGCTAGGCAGTTAAAACAATGCTTGTTTTGAGCAACTAATTTTCGTCTGTCGTCGACTGACATTTCTTTAAAGGATTTACAGAGGTATAGGGCATGGGGATCTTTACAAAGTATGCACTTTACAGGTTCGTTTAAACTCTTGCGAGGTTCGCTTTGAGTGTTTAAAACAATAGAGCTAGCAACACGACGTTCACTAGACCTAGTTGGATAACCAGTAGTGTTTGATTTAAATTTGGATGAGCTGGACCCGGGTTTTTGGGTATTGGACGCTGAGCGTTCTCTTTTGGGTTTGATGGACATTAATTCGAATTTGGAACTAGGAGATGAAGGTTCACTTTGATTAGCTAGAGCGGTTAAAAGTTGGCATCTAGCGTTTATGAAAGTAACTAAATGCTCGTAAGTGTAGTCATCTTCTTTAGAAAGTTCAATTTCCCAAGCTTTGAGGGTAGCAGTATCAACTTTAGCAATCACTAAATATATTAGGAAAGTATCCCAATAATTAGTAGGTTGATCTAATTGGGACAGAGCCTTAACGTGAAGTTGTGTAGTGTCAACTAGAGTACGTAGACTAGTGACGTCATTGTGCTGTGACGCAGGTAGATTGAATAGAGCCTTTATATGGCGTTGAATACGTAACCGTAAATTTCCATATCTTTCCTTTAATAAGTTAAAGGCAATGGAATAATTTTCGGCACGCAGAGGAAGTGCTTCGACCAACTGCAAAGCTTGACCTCGGAGGATTGATCTCAAGTACTGAAACTTGTAAATGACTTGGATGTCTTCATTGTCGTGAACAAGGGAACAAAATAATTCATAGAAGGAATCCCAAGCAGATTCATCTCCAGAAAAATGGGGTAAATCAATTTTCGGTAAAATTGGTTTGGGCTTGTGAGTACCCTCACGGAAAGAAGTTTGTGGTTCGTGAAGGAAACCGAGAACAGAAGCGTCCTATTTCTGCTCCTCTTCGAGTTGGCGTATTATTTTGAAAGCAGAACCTATGCCTTCGTAATATTGGTTTTCTACTTCAACTCGATCTTCGGTTTGATTGAGCATGCAAGTTTCTATTTCAGTTTGGATGTTACAATAATTTTCATAAGAACGTTCATAATCTCGTACACGATGTTTCAACAAGTCTAATTGAGCTTCTGAGGGATCTAACTCTTTTATGTACTTTCTAAAACGGGTAATTTGTCCTTTATAGGATGCTCGTTTAGAAGTAAGTTTTTCATCTTTATCCTTCTCAGTAGGAGCCATGTTATAAAGAATAGATTGAAATGTAACTCACAATACTGTGGAACCTTGGAAATGCTGTCAAGCTGGCAGCACCAAATAAGTAGAAAGAACGGGACACGCCAAAGGAGACAGGAGTGGCTTCTTTCCCGTTCACAGGCTTTGCATGATGTAGTTATAGCTGAAAAATCCAAAGCAGATATTAATAATTTGCCAAGTATTGTCAAATGACACTTGACAAACAATGGACATAGCAAATGGACTCTCCCGGGTTTCTGGTACCAATTTTTGGGTAGTTTATTGGCTGAGGAATAACCCACCCACCAAGGGAAGATGATTAAAGGAAGGAAGTAGATTTTGGATTGGAGAAAAGGGATAGAAAAATAGGAGGAGAGTCCCCCAAAATTAAATAGTTTAGTTTTAAACACACTTAAAGGTGGTTGCCACCGAAAATCCGTGCTCGGATACCTAAAGTGGGTACGAGCTTGGTCGAAGTTGACGGGAGCCGCAGCTAGGACTTGGGCGGTTTGCAAGAGAGAGGCTTTAGTATATTTCCTCCCAAGCATGTATAAAAGTACTATGGGGAAGGGTGATGGTCTGGCAAGGCTGAGAGCAAACGATTTATGGTATGTCTTCTCAAAGAAATAAGGTTTTGTGAAATGATTCGAAGAATGCCAATAATTCAAATCAAGTTCGGAATTTCCAATTTTCGAAATTATAGAGTTTCTAGAAAAAGAGACCCAGTGCTTCCAGTAAGGATAGTGACAAAAAATTATAACTTGGAAGGTAATCTTTGTAAGTGAACCAATGGTTGCCTTTGGAAATGGCTAAGCCTTTACTCAGCAAAAGGCCGGCTAAAAGCTTAGACAAAAAAGAAACACTTATCTTTAGGAAAATTGACCATAAGTTTTCGGAGAGGGTCTCCACAAGCAGGTAGCTGGCTTAGCGAGCTTTACTTGCCTTACTGGCCAATTAGAATTAGCTATTAAAGCTAAAAAGAACTTTAGTGAGGTGAAAATTAAGAGTTCTTGCTCAAATGCAACAAATAGTGAAAGCCCTATTAATGATTTTAATATCATTGAGTGAGGAGAGTCAAGGAAGACAGGATTTTGCTTAAACTTTGTATTCGCAAATGAAAAAGAGAAGGGAAACGATTCATTTATTTTACAATTAGAAGAAGTTTAAGGAAATTAACAATTATGCAATATAATTTTGACAAACATAGTTCATTTGAACTTTTTAACAAATAGGGTCGCAGACCTCTCAACATTAAACGGTTGCTCCAGGCAATTTACAATTTACAAGGTTTCAAACCTTACATGTTTCTAAAATCTTTATAAGATTTAAACAAATAAACACTGAAACAATTAAAGTTTGAACGTGAATTGGAGTACAAAGAGTGTACCTTAAGAAATTCTTGAGAGAATATTCTAGAGAAAGTAACAACTTTGAAAATGACAATAATAACAACATGAAAAATAAGATAGAAGTTCCTACAACTTCTTAAATTTATACAGAATTAATATATGAGAATTATACAAAGGAGGGCAGGTCACTTACTGTGAAACCTGAAGAAAGTGAAAAGGAAAGTTCTAGACTTCCCAAGTTTGAGCAGGAATCACTCGCCAAATGGGACAGTTTCCATTTCGTGAAACCTGAACATGACTCGCTCAAGAGTTTAAAGAAATGTTTTCCCTGATTATAGGAAAGGAACAATGTGATTTAAAACTTGTATCACACAAGCAATTATGCAGAATTTAATTAATGTTAAACTAGCAAAGTTGGAAGGGCACTTTGTGAGTGACGCCTTATAGAAAGTTGCAATTTTATTAATAATGGTTGTTAGTAGAAGGTTAAGGAAAGATCATTGGGATATAGGATCAATGTTCATGGCCGTATTTAATGTAAACGGACGAGCGCGACGCGGTAGAAACGTGGAGCAAGCACTGGTTATCACTGTAGTCTATAAAGATGGATGCAAAATTCACTATAGAAACACTGAAGTTTATGAGAAAGAAAGTTATTGCAATTATGGAAATAACTGATTGCACTATATAGGTGAGAGTCTATTTCTTGAAAAAGTTGTGCTTTACAATTAAATGCGCCATAGAATGTTCCAACGGGGGAAGAAAGTTCGCTATTGCAGAAATTTAAGGAAGATTCCTTATTTTAACTAGCATTTTCACAAGTGCGTGAACAATACTAGACGGCAAGACTCGCAGATAGAGTACAAGATCTCGAAGGTTCCAGAACGACCTTAGAAGAAAAATGGGGTTGAGAAAATCCAACGGAGGAACTAGCTTTATAATTATAGACAGCGGGTATTAGGTAATATCCCACGTAGTGAGAGGATTTCTCATTTAAATAGCTTAAGAAAAGCTCTTTTTAGTAAGGTTGGCTTATATAAGCGAAAGCTCAACATGGCAAATCCCACGAAGAATGATTACCGCCCCACAAGTAATCTCACGCTGTCTATAAAATAATCTATAAAAGCATGTAGATAAAATGATGAAGATGAGGTTAAGACCTTTAAAATGGTACTTATCTTGATTTCATGTTGAAGTCGAAGTTCTGTATGACGATAATTACTTTGCCAACATGGCGTAGAAGAGAGTATGCCTCTTGGTTTGAGGAGGCTAGCTCGAGCGGGGCTTTGACTGACCGAGTCAACTGCAGACTGAGAAGTGAGAGCTGCTCAACGGAGCACGGAGGGTCCAAGAAAAGGGGAAAGAGAGGGGGGTAGGAGACAAAAGGAGAACATATAAACATTGCCAACTTCATAACAAAAAATTAATCTCTTGCTGAGCTGATCTTCTAAGAGTTGATAACAGATGATATTAGCGCAGCATGGTGAGTAAAGAAATAGACGTAATCCTCTTGTTCAAGGAGAAAATAGCTGGCGATGGTAGCAGGATCTGGTGGCTAAATGGATAAGTAAGTCCTCTAGCACCAGGAAGAGTAGAGGAGCTTCAGAGATTCGCTGCGAGATGACGCTAGGTGGGTCAAAGAAGTTATATATCAGAAACAGACTTATGAAGACATAAGAGATTTGCCCATAAAGGAGAAAACAAAAGATCACTGTTGGTGTTTGACAAAGAGAAAGGAAGAAATGAACATGCAAGGAGCAGTAAAAATTATATCTCAGGTACCGTGTATTCAAAGAATACACCAGGCTGTGCTTTAATCCGAGCCCTGGACCGGAATTTAACCGAGGAAGTTAAGGAGATGACGGTACGCTACATTGATGACATTTTGCTGGCATCCGACAACATTGAAACTCACATGGAAAATCTAGATAAAGTATTAGGCAACCTGAATGCATCTAATTTCAAAGTAAATCTGAAGAAATCGCATTTCTTCAAGAGCGAGATCTTATATTTGTGTCACGTCATTGACAAGGAGGGAGTGAAGCCAAACCCAGCTAAGATCGAAGCGATAAAGAATTTCCCTACACCAACGAGAGTCAAGCACATTCGGACTTTCTTAGGCGTAACGGGATTCTTTAAGGAAAACTGTCCAGGTTACACGGAGACTGTAGCTCCTATGCAGGAAATGCTAAAGAAAAATAATAAATGGTTATGGAATGCGGAGTGTGAGAAGGCATTCCAAGCAACAAAGCAGCTATTGGAAAATTGCATTAAATTAGGATATCCAGATTTCAAGCACAAATTTATAATCCAAGCGGATGCTTCACTAATTGGTATAGGTGCTATGCTTTACCAAGAGGATCCAGCTAACCTGCAGCACAAAACATATTTGGCATTTGTCAGCCGAAAATTGCGTAAGCACGAGCGCAATTATACGGTAACGGAACTAGAGCTGTTGGCCATACTTCATGCGCTTCAACAATGGAAACGAATAATTTACGGCTACCCTATTGTTGTCAGGACCGACCACAAGGCACTAACATTCTTGTTTAAGACGTCGATGGCAAGCGAACGTGTGACACGTTGGTCTATATATATTCAGCAGTTCAGCATTGAGATTGAACATTGCCCAGGGAAGATGAACGTGATACCGGATGTACTCAGCAGGAACCCAGAGCCTGATAATGAAGAAACAGCGATGGTACAACACTTGGAGTTAACACCGAAGGACCGGGAATTCTTGGAGGAGTTACGTGAGATACAGCGAGAACAGGAAGCGGAACCATGGATGATGCTTTTAATTCAATACTTCAGAAAGCAACTACCTACAGGAACACCTGCATTTCGAGAAGCGAAAGCCAAAGAAGGAAGATATGATTATGTCAACAATTTGCTGCACAAATGGGTAGATAATGACCACACCAAGTTACGCATATTAGTACCTGCATCGTTACAACGAGGATTGACATGGCATACGCACGAAAGTTACGGTCATGTGGGCGTAGATAAGTGCGAAGCGACTATAGGAGAGACATTTACATGGCCACGTATGAGAACAACTATATGTGACGTCATTACAACTTGTGATCCGTGTCAGAGGACAAAGCCCAATAATTACTTAATGAGGCAGTATCCCAGACCATTGCTACCTCAGAAACCATGTGAGCTACTGGCACTCGACTGTTTCGGTCCAATCCCGAAGGGAAGGCGTGGTTGCCGTCATTTGCTAGTGTGCATTGAAGTATGTTCTAAATTCGTAGTTCTATGCCCTATTCAGAAAACTACATCGAAGCAGGTACTCAGTCGCATTCGAAATAGAGTTATTCCAATCCTTGGAAAACCAGAGTTTATATTATCAGACCATGGCAGTTATTTCACAAGCGCCGAATTCAAGAAAGGTATGGAAGATATGGGTATAAAACACGTTTTAAGCAGTATCCGACATGCTCAAGCAAATCCAAGTGAAAGAGCAATTAAGTGTGTAACTGCATATTTGAGGATCTTCATTCCGAACGAACACCACAAATGGGTCGATAAAATCAAGGATGTAGAGACATGCATGAATTCTACCAGGCACGAGTCAACAGGACAAATCCCTATGGTCCTACACAAGAACGAGTATCCAGTAAGAACGTGGAAAAGCATCATTAACTGTCCACAAGATCCAATGATAGCACCTGACTTGCGAATTGAGAGGACGAGAACCTACATGAGAAAACAAGCGGACCGCAGATTACGGCGAGTAAGAAATAAGAGGTTTCACAGTGATCTTGAAATCAACCAGCTCGTTTTGGTGAAACGACCTGCTACATCGGACCCAGAAAAGAAAATCTTCAGTAAATTCTGCGAAAAGTTCATAGGACCCTATTCTATCGTAAGAAACCTTGGAAACAATGCTTACAGAGTGAAAGAATTGAGTACAGGAACAATGTCAGTCTACAACGCAACCTAAAAAAGTATCGTCGAAGTGAGCCATAGGAGCGCCGAAATTAATGACGCAGTTTAAATATATGGACGTCCTATTATCAACCAAGTGCACGAGGAGCAGTTGAGTACGGCACGTAAACGAGGAAATAGTGTTGTTGTTGACAAACATTAACGAGACGAGCAGAGTGCCGCCTCAGGCACCAGAGCGTCATGCAAGCAGACTGAGAGGGCAGATACGAGCAGGAAATGAAAACGAGTAAATGCCATTCAAGACAGGAGCGACTAGACCAAGTAATAGAAAAGGGGTGATTCTGAAATAAAACAATTTGGCCAACGGAAGTCTTTTAAAATTATCGACTTTATTCCTAAGTTCGACATTTTGTGAGAGGGAGAGTTGTGAACCCTTTATCCTCTGATGGATAAATGATTCTATGTTTTATTTCTCCAATTAATAAATATTTCAACCAGCATCATGAAAGCAGCCAGACAGTAATGAGGAAATTTCAAGCATTGGTTGGAGACAGCGGGGACATACCTGACGCAGATTGACAATAGGCTAAATACTTTGGCTGTGAAAGGAAATAGCCTAGCGATGTGTAAGAAGGACAGGTGTGGGCCGCCTCAAATAGAAGCGACGCGCAGTGAGACATGCTGCTGGTATGTTCATTGTGATATTCGCGCCTAGAAGAAATATGATGCAGTAATGTGAGTGGCTGTTGAGCATGTTAAACACTCCCACGACGCCAAGATCTGCTATAAACCGCCAAATTACAGAAAATGTTAGAACCAATGAGAGAAGAATGCCTAGTTAACGCGGCAGATATAGCGTGGGTACGCTTGGCTAGCATTCACGCGGGAAATCGCCTAGACAAAATCTCTACGATCGATTCTAGGATTAATGAGCATATTCTTGACTTGTGCAATATTACGAGTTCAGTGATATCTATTTCATGCCTGTACTACAATTATTTCGAGAAATTTTTACATAAATCCCCCCCCCCATCGAGACCTAGGGCCAGTTCTTTTATAAGTAGCATGAAGAGCCAAGACATTGACTTTTATTCTGTGCGTCTACGGGCGTAGTCGACTATTATTCTGTGCGTCTACGGGCGTAGTTGACTATTATACTGTGTTCGTCTGCGGACAGAACGTCTATTACTTGTGTGCGTCGAAGGGCGTAAGACTATTATTTTGTGTGTCGTGGACACAGGTTGATTATTACTTCTGTGCGTCTTAAGGACACAGAAATTATTGTAAAGTGTTAAATTCAGTGATAGATAGTCACCGCACTATATTTGTAGGGGCAGTATCGTCGATAATTCGCCAACGAACTGTGACAGGGAATGTAGTACCTGAACAGCGAATTTAGTAGTCAGATATAAATTGTATAATAATCTAATTTTTGAAGCAGCGCCACAGATGACATCGACGACTACAGAGGAAGTTTGGAATTCTTAACACTCCGTCCAGATGGCTGAGATGAGATGAGATAGAACCATTCAGTTGGGAAATGGCAGCAGACGTTCTTTGACGGGTGACTACAAGAGAGATGAGTACAATAATAATATTCTTTATTATTTGATAAATTAACTTATGGTTTATGGGACATAGTTTTGTAAATACTTTGCTTGTGTGATTAACGTAGTATATTTAGTTTTGGTCTGACACACTTTTGTATGGAAGCAGCTCGCACAAATGTTGTTAGTGGAAGGTTCTTGTTTTTTGTGATGTGTTAACTAACGTAGCAATGTGAACGGCCGTGTTTCCATATGTTACGCAATGCGGTTAAAAACGTCTCTCGGAGATCTGTTGTGTTTCAGAAGTAGGACTGAATTAATGTAATTATACAGTAGATTGGAGGGTAATTAAAATTTGTTTAAGATTTATTATTGATCAGATTCAGTGTGACTATTGCCGATTGGAGCAATACAATTTGTGACGAAGAGTAATCAGCTCTATCGTAGGGTTTAAATATTGTGTTTAATGTTCGCGAGCACCTATTCAGCAGACCTGTGTGGAAAGCGTCATGTCGGTCCCAGGTGTGTGTGTGTGTATTTTTTGTGGTATTACAAGCGGGAATTTCAGCTGAGACTGATTTCTGTCAGCTTGGTACCCGGTCCATATTGTATCCTTGCGAGGGCAATTGTGGATATGTAATTATGTCTGACCATATGTGGAGTTGGATGAGATTTTTTTATTGCTGTTGATTCCGTGAGGTAACGGAACAGCTGGTCAGCTATTTATATACACTGGAGTGGGACTCGACAAGTATTTGAGAAAAGGGGGGTGATGTTTCACAAGGCTGTCTGAACGTGCAAAGCATGGTCATTAGTGAGGAGTGCTCGTTGGCTCTCTAATTACTTGAATTACAGATAAGAACTGATCAATGGTAAAAATTTGTTGAAATAAATGGGAGTTGCCTACGAATCACGATAATCTCCGACGCGTTACCTTAACATGCAGTTTTGTTCATATAAAGTAATCTTAGCCGGTCAGGCTTTTGTTGTTGTTGGTTTATTCCAAGTTTATTTTCATTTCAGTGACCCGTGAGTCACGTGTAATGCTGTCTTTCCTTGTGTATTGAGCAATTGGCCTGTTGGTAGCTCATGTTGTTAAGTGCGTCATCGCGCTAATGAGGATCTCAGAGAGATTCCTGTAAATAATTGATTGGTAGTGTGTGTGTCAGCATTAGAGTTTTTAAGGGTTTTTATTAATGTCATGCCCATATCCATAAACGTTGATTTACGTGATGATTGTTCGTGAGCACCGTGGCTGTTAACCCGTTGTAAACGAACGGTCATCCAAGTACTCATTTTTTCATAGTTAGTCATCACGCGCACATAAAACTCAAATGCAAGGTAGTGGAACTATGATCCACAATTTTATTATAAAGGGGGAGATCCGTCTGACTCCTCAAAATGTTAGATATTCCTGTCAGGGAAAAATTCAGGGAGGATATATTTTTATTATTGTTTGTTTATTTTCTTTTATCCACAATTAGTTATTAAATTATGTTATTATCTTACGTCTTGTCTCCTTACTTTCTTAATTACAGTTTTTATCCTATGACCCTTGCCTCAGTAAAGCATGTTGTTTGGCGGACGTAAACATCACACTATGAACTGAGCGCGACCCCTTGATCAAGTTTCTTGCATAAAACACTGCTATTCTGAAGGGTTCAATAAATATGTTCATTTGTTTAAACGCTCTTTTTTAATGTGGATTGTATGCGCGTATGTGTACAGACTATCCGCCCGGTACTAGAGCTATGCGGGCTGGGCGCGACACACTCCACTCAGGGGCCACCATCTTGTTTATTTGTTTAAAAGCACTTTATAAACAAATAAATATATATCTGTTGACTTTTCAAGAAATGCAAGATTTTTCCTGTACTATTGAGACGATTTGGAAGATTTTGGTACAAACCGCACCTTTCAACTCCCTCTGGTTGAGGAGCTTGAGTTTTGTGAAACATAGACCTTAGCGTATTATATAATAGATCAACATCTTACATTTGTCATAAAAAAAACACACAACGGAAAAATATGATATGTCATAAACATCCGGGTCCAAATAATGATATTAAACAAGTTCAGATTGTATTCTAAAAAGTATCCGCAAATTTTCTCCAAACATTATTCGCAGCTTATCCACTATCCGCACAGTCATGCAAACTATATCCGCATGGCGAAAAATTTTGCGGGTATCCGCATCCGCGCAGGGCTTTAGTTATGGCCAAGAATGTTAGTCCCTAGTCACTACGCCAGCGCTGAGACTGCGACCAGACAAGATCACCTGTGGTCCTGGTGGACAGTCGATGCTGGCGGCTGAGTACAGTGTGGAGGATGTAGATAAGACAGAGCAAACAGCTCGCCCAGTTACAAAGGACAGACTGTCCGGTCTCGCCCTGCAGGAAGCGGTCCTTATCACGCACTTCCTTCCTGCACGCCTTCTTTACGTATCGCATCCTACCTGGCTGGACCATTGCACCATTGTTACAGATGTGGTTCTTCAGAAAAAAAAGAAGATAGCTCAGAAGCAATTTTTCAGTGTTGCCATATTGACAAATAAAA
Source organism: Meconema thalassinum (assembly GCA_946902985.2). Lineage (NCBI taxonomy): Eukaryota > Metazoa > Arthropoda > Insecta > Orthoptera > Tettigoniidae > Meconema > Meconema thalassinum. The sequence continues at coordinate 139,334,759 of OX336400.1, forward strand.
ATTTAACTTTCAGTCAGTGAACAGAATATAATCCCACTTACTGGGCCAAGTAAAAACATAACCTGAAAAAAATTACATGTGAAAGGCTGGAGGTCAAGGAAATAAAGATATTACGCAAAATCTTAGGCCCCAAATTTCATAACAACAAATTAATCCATGTCAGGAACGAAACTATTTAACAACAAAAGACTGAAAAAATCTCGGACACAATAAAAAAACGGAGAATTGATTTTTTATGGGCACATCCTCCGAATGAATTCAAATAGAGTAACTAAATAGATCTTCGACTACTTTCGTAATAAAAAACAAGAACTCTTTGGTTTAAGGAAACTGAGAAAGACCTCGTAGAACTCTAAATTACAGACACCATGATCATGGACAAAACAGCCAAAACCATCACCAAGGATAAGAAACAACGGTTCCAAGTTAAAATAAAAAACAAGTAGTTCCGTGAAGAACTATACAGCCTATTTTCATACATCCTACTCATGTTAATTGCCTCGATCAACATACAAAATTTCACTTTGATTGTCGTGATAGATTCGTAGATAATGAGAACCGTCTATATATTTCAGATGGTTCGCAGGTTGGATTTTTATTTATGTACTATTACATGAAGACTATTGTGTACGTGTTATTCAAACTTCAATCGCATGATTAGAACACAATAAGTAAAAACGAGATTTTAAAATTTCGCACAGCCGCCATCTTGTGGTTATGAAAACAATTGAAATAAATTAGATGCCAGTGGATTAATATTTGTATAAGCATCTAACGTGCAAAGTTTCACTGCACTCGGATGGTTAAATCGCGATACTTCGCCTCGCTGCCATGTTGGATTTGTGCTCACCAGGTTACTGAAAGTCCTATAGGTGAACTTATGTCCATAGCCTCTAAGAACATTAAAAATTCAGTTTAATTGCTGTAAAAGATTCGTAGATATTGAGAACCGTCTAAATATGTCGGATGCTTGCCATTTTGGATTCTTATATGTATAGGCCATAGAGTTATGTACCATTAAAGGAAAAATATTGCCTAGTTTCATTATTCAAACTTTCACTTCGATCGCATGATTACGACACAAGAAATAAAAACTTAATTTTAAAATTTTGCACAGCCGCCATCTTGAGGTTATGTAAACAAATGAACTAAATTAGATGCCAGTTCAATACAATATGTATAATCATTTACTGTACCACATTTCCTTGCGCTCAGAGAGGTAAATCACGAGAAAAGTCAATTCAAATGTTTCAACTTTGCTTGGCCGCCATGTTCGTTTTGTACTTTAGGGGACTATGAACGTTCCACAGGTAAGTAAAAATTCATACTTTCACGACCGGCGTTGAAATAGGAATGTCTGTTTCACGGGCTTATAGGCCGTGTTCTAAGACTCGTTGCATAATTTACTATTTTACGTTTCCATTTCTTCCAACAATCTCCATTCATTTTAAATTTAAATTACTCGCTTCGGAGTGGGTTGACGAGTAAGCCTAACTGCCTCGCATCGGCCAGCATCAAACTGTCAAATCGTGTGGAGTTAAGACATCTGAGAAGAGTAGTCTATATGTGTTTGGAGTTTCGCTGTTCACCTCGGCTTTTCTGAATTGCGCCTGAGACCTGCCGTCCGTGCGCCTTTTAATATTTTAATCTGGGTAAACCGTTAAAGATGCTGGGTGAAGGGTAGTAAAAATATATATTAATTTAAATACTCCACCAATCAATACAAATTATATTCAAATTTGTACATATTTTAATCCAACAATGGGGCCTTCTTCAGCAATTGGGAATAAAAATTAAACTAATGTAATAAATCTGTGGAGAAATTAAATTAACTAAAATATGTACAGGATGAAATGAAGAAACTGGAGGATATAAAAATATTGAAAATTAACAATTTTGTGTTAAAGACACTTTGGAGATCATTCATCAAATGTCTAAATGTTGGCAATCTTTGTCTCGTCCTTAAAATTGTATTCAAGGAATAAATAACTTGTTTTGCAATGGCAGGATGACTCCAAACTATAGAAGAAGAGTGGGCAGCAACAGGGGAGTCTGTGTGTGTGTGATGCGATACTGCTGTTTACTCTCGGCAAACAGCAAGCAGGGCCATCCGCACAGGTAAGGTGAGGTGATTACAAAACCTCGACAAATATCATAAAACTCAGTCTACAGCTATGTGCAGTGTCAGGTCATCTTAGGTAGAGAGCTCCAGCGACCAAGACATTACACTCTGCATTTTCGCGTTTCAGATGGGTAGAAACCATCGCCATCTACAATTCTCAGGCCGTGTCATATGGTTTGACAACGCCACCCATCTGTCATCTGGGAGGTCTAGCGCAAGCACGTGGTAATTGTTAACACTGTGTCAACACACAGATTTTGACGCCAACATAACGTCCACTAAATCTACACACAAATATCACAAATAAAGGGTACATATTATCATGCTTTGTACTGTCAATTCCCGATAAGGCAATAGTAAAAGACTGTACTGCAGGCGCGGATTCAAGGGGGGTGTCACTGTGGTCATGAACCCCCCCCCCCCCCCCCCGCCAACGGAGACAAAATTATTTTGCAAACTCAAAAAACGAAAACACTATAACCAAACAATTAAAACTTAGAGAATTTTAACTGAAAAACAGGTTGTTTTTGTTTCATTTTCTTCAAAACTGAGAATATCTTTAATGCAATTATTATGTTCTGTTACATACATATTTACAACTTCATACCTATTATATTAAAACGATTATTTATATAACAAAATCAACTCGTCTATTTTGTTTAGTAAACCTTGTGATTACCGAATTGATGTTTATAGTGATGTCACGATGAATGTGCAGCAATGCACGGATAGGAATTTGGGGCTTTTTTCGCACCAAAAAAATTTGCCGATGTCCAAACTGCAAGCTTGGTTGGCAATTTAAGCTGTGACTTTCTCCCTTTGTCGGTACCAACTCGACTTGTCGAAACTGTAACGTACCTTGATACTTTTCTCGAAGCTCGATCTAAAAGTCGCAAAACACGCCGTTGCAATTTGTACGAATATTTTTGATGCGCTAAACGCATCAAATTTCTATCCATGTAGCTTGCAAAAAAAATTGGTCTGGTTTTGTACGTTTGATTATTTTGTGATTGCGTTTTTAGTGATACGGTACCATTTTTAGCCTACTTTTCACATTTTGCAAAAATGAGGAAAAAGTTGACTTATGAGATCGATCCGGGAAAATGTGTGTCTGTCTGTCTGTCTGGCTGGCTGGCTGTGTGTGTGTGTCCCCCTATCAACTCCTAAGCGGCTGCAGCAATCAAAACCAAATTTAGTATGAGTAAAGATGTGCACCGGAATATCTCACGTCCATATTTGAAAATGATGTCAGTGCTACCAACTGCTGAAAAAACGCACTAGAAATTTGAGCTCCATGTTGGATATCCTGCAAGGTATGCATGGGAGCTATTCCAAAATTGGCATACATGTAAATAATACTATTTCAGTTTAATTTCCAGGAGGCCAACCATGACAGTGTTGCCAAAATAATTTTAAGCCTTCTGATAGGTCCAATGTTTAAATGCATATAACTTCTACACTATCAATTGGATTTCAACCAAACTTTGTATGTAATATCTGTACATTAACAGATATGACTGAGCGTATTTTTAAGAGCCACCAGAGCTGCAAAATGTTAATAATTGCTCTCTCTATTTTTTTTTTATCCAAATACCAATATATCAGAAAGTATGCAAGCCAACAGCTTTAAACTATGCACACGTGTATTCTGACATTTTAGATTAATTTGGAGTAACTTATATACGTCAGTTCTACCAACATGATTATAAGCCTGCTGACAGTACCAATTTTTAAATACTTGTAACTTCTAAACTATCAGTTGGATTTCGATCAAATTTCGTATGTGCTATTTGTACCATAACAGATATGACTATATGTATTGTTAAGAGCAATCAGGGCTGCCAACTGTTAATAAATGCTGTCTATATTTTTTACCCTAATATCAATATATCGGAAAGTATGCAAGCCAACAGCTCTATACTTTGCACACGTATAGCGCCTGACATTCTAGATTAATTTGGATAATTAATACAAGGCAGTGCTGCCAACATGATTCTATGCCTGCTGATATGTCCAATTTTAAAATACATGTAACTTCTATACTAACAAATGGATTTCATCAAAAATTAGCACAACAAGATATCATAATATTTCAGATTGTTTCTGACCAGCACACGCATGGTATTGTTGGCTTGTCTGGCTGCGTGGCTCAGGGGTAACGTTCTCGCTTGCTGAGCCCAAGGTTGCAGGTTCGAAACCTGGCGCAGTCAGCTGGCATTTGAGGGTGCGCAAATGTGTGGGAGCCGTGTCAGTACATTTACTGGCATGTTAAAGATCCCCCTCGGGGCAAAATTCCGGCACCCCGGCGTCGCTAAAAGCCAGTGTAGTTAAAAGGGACGTAAAACCAATAACATTATTATTATTGTATTGTTGGCAACATGCTTTTACGCGTGCTGATAGATCCAGTGTCTAACTGCATGTAACGTCCTTTGGACTTCAACCAAATTTTGTATTCTGTACCTTAAGAGATGGAACTAAGAATATATTCAGTCACCAGGGCTGCCAACTGTAGTGCTCTATTAGGCTAATTATACCAGGTATATTTTGAACTAATTAGATATTTCGATATTACCAACTTAATTTCGTCATTATTCTAGACAGGTTCATATACTTCACGGAACTTCTTGTTCTTAACAATTTCGATTCTCTGACCCCTCCCCCCAAAGCGAAACTCTAGATCCGCGCCTGCTGTGCTGTACCTCAATGTCCCAATGTCTGAAGTTTCCCTTTATTGCTGCTATGTTCACTGCCGTCATTGACGCGATTAGAAAATATATTTAAGACTATTCTTACGAACTTAGAGACTGCCTTTGATAATAAATTCTTCACTTTTTGTCCAGAGATGCACTCATCACAGTCACAATAGGCTAGGATCAGGCAAGAAAATAGAATAGGCCAGTTTTTGTGAATAGCACACACAGGGAGGTAGAACTGGGTAAGTTCAGCAATCGACAGGGGTGCCCAATGGAGTTCATGAACACTATAGAAAATAAATTCGGGGAGAGGTTGGAAAATGGTAGTATTGAGTGGTGCCAGGTAGTTGAAATTTTAGAACAAGTGTTTGTGGGGGAAACGAGGAATTGGTTTGCTGTCTACAGAGACAAGTTTACTGATATTAATGATTTTAAAATGAAATTCTGTGAAAAGTTCTGGAATGAGGTCATTCAGTCGCAGCATCGTGAGGGAGTAGTGTGTGGTAAATATAACCCTAAAGGAAGCTCCACCATGACCGAATACTTTTTAGGGCAGGTATTAGTGTGTAAATATCTGGATGGCTTGAAGGAGGAAAGTGATGTGGTGAGGTTGCTACTTAGGCACTTTCCCTATAGGATCAAGGAGGCTGCTTGTATCCAGAATGTAAAGACTATATCACACGTAGAAAATTTGTTAAGCACATTTGATGCACTAGGGAGAGGGGGTTCTGAGGACAATTTCAATAGGAACCAGGGTAATAATAATAATAGAACTAATGAAGCCAAGCATCAAGAAGTTCAAGGGAACGGTGGCGAAGGAGCCAACGCTCAAAATAGAAATAATAATAATCAGCTAAATCAGAACAGAGGAAATGGCTATGGTAATCAGTATCAAGGGAGGAACAATGATTTCAGGGGAAATCAAGGGAGGAACAATGATTACAGGGGAAATCAAGGGAGAAACAATGATTTCAGGGGAAATCAAGGGAGAAATTATAATGACAATAATTACAACCAGAATAGGGGTCAAGGAAGAGGACAGCCTAGTGGTAGTAATATACAGCCAAACAATGGCAACACAGCCCAGAACAACCAGACCAGTTCAGTAGTTAGTAGTACTACGGCCAGCTGTAGCGGTTCTTTAAACGCGAACCAGGCTGCGAAGTAAGGTCAGAATCTCAGTCTGTAGCATGCCCTGTCCATACTATTATACAGGAACCCTATGACCTAAATGTAAGAAATGAATTATTACATGAACTAAATGATGAAGGTATTATTCAGGAAGTGGTTAGTAAGAGACCCATAGTTAAATTTAACGTGTCCGAGGCGTACACAGATGTTTTAATTGATAGTGGTTGTATGAAGAGTTGCATAAGTAGTGCATTTTATGATAAAATGAAAGGAACTGGAGTAAATTTTGAGGAGATGCCAATTAAAAGCACTTTTGTTATCACAGCTGTTGGGAAGAGGTCTAAAGTAATTTCTAAGCAAGTTTTAGTAGACATTAAAATTAATAATCATGTAGAGAAGCAGTTTTGCCTTGTAATTCCAAATTTAGTATTCAGTGTTATCTTGGGTTCAGAGTGGCTAAGTAGAGTGTCTGGTAACTTATGTTATGATGTAGGGAGTTTGAAATTTAAATGGGGAGATTCTGAAGTAGAAGTAGCGTTCAATGACCATATTCAGAGGAGTAGTATTGTAGGTGTGATTTGTAGTTTAAATGAGATATCGCCAGCCGTAGAGCGGGGTTCTCCATGTTTTGTGGGCAGTGTGATTACGAACGGTAGTCTAAAGGACTCGTTACGTGATGCTGCATTTCAGGGAAATATAGAGGATGAACAGTGTGTTCGGCTCTAAGATGTGTTATTGTGTAATAGGAGAGTTTTTGAGGATCGCATTGGTATGGCCAATTGCTATACACATTCATTGAACGTTATTGATAGGTCAGTATTCACAGGACATAGATATTGTACAGTACCCCAGGGGTATGCACCCCTTGGAGACCATCCCCCCATCATCTATTTAAATCTCCTAACTGGTAATCCTTGTAAGTCCAGACCAACATCTATCAACACCGCAAGGACAGCTTGCCATTCTGGAAAGCTGGCCCAATCCTTGCATAACTACTACAAACAGCGACACACTATTAACTAGGGCAGCTATGCCATCACAATGCTGACAGCATAGCGCCGAAGAATATAAAAGGGAGTCTTAAGGAGGTCAGAGGCTCTCTCAATTATCAGTCTTACAGTGTGACGGCCGGAGGCTACGCTGGTATCATCAGGTGAGTGAGTCAGCAGGTGTTCAGAATCCTATAACTTTGTAACCTTACCCCCAATTTGTATAGACAAGTTTGTACACATTGTAACATCACTACATCCCTTAAAAGGGACTCACAATTTCATTATTACTGACCAATAAACACTTGGTCAGTACATTACACCTGCATTACTGTTTACACGCTTCTTTACGCCCTAACTCCCTTCCTGAATTCTCCGTCACTATTAGACGTGACTTATAGTAGCCAGATACTTGCTAGTGCAAGCATCATCGTATTCCCGTACCGGCCTGCCTGCTAGGAGCGGCCCGCGCCATATAGCTGACGCGTACAAGTCGATTATCTAACCAGCCAGCTGGACGACCAGCACGGTGACCCTTGCATTGAGTTCCATCCCCTAAAATACTCCTACATCATTTATAGGAGCACCCTAACACTAAACAACACTCTACACTGGTCAGCTTGCCCGACTACGGGAAGCTACCCCCTTTTAGGCATTTCCTTCTAAATCAACACAATAACTCTTCCGTTTTAGATCCTGCCACCCCCAAATAAGGGATCTAAAACAGATGGTGGACGCGCGTCTACTACGCACAGTAAAATAGGACTCAACCAACGAGCCCTCGTAGTAGAAACGACCCCTTCCGTACCGCAAAAAGCCAAGCAAAGTTGTGAGTTTTTTTCCCAGACAGAGAAGCATTTTTGCTCCGTACTACTTACACAGGGATTTTTTTTTCTCCCAAACCAACCCCCCAGCCCCAGAAGGAATCAGAGAAAATAAGAATACACTGACAAACACGCACAGTTTTTTTCTTCTTAGAAGACGCATACATTTCATTTAGAATGGCACCTAATACAGAAACAACAGAGATTGTAAGCCATAGAGGCAGTAGGGGTACGCCAATATTATTAGCATTATTATTCAGATGCCAGAGGCACATACAAAGCACAACTACACTGATACAGCAACTTGCCAGCAGGCCATGTGCCTCAATAGGCAATGCGCCCAAATTTGGGGCGGACATAAGGAACTCCGGGCTCACTAGGCCATTTTTGAGTACATGGCAGGGCCACAAGCCCAGACGGGAGAGGACATAAGCATAGATACGCTAACTCGGCAATTTGCGAGGATGTCCCTCTCGCCATGTACTGCCACACATGGGAAGGAGGATACCATGGCCACAGTCCAGGAGACGGCCAGGCTAGACTCCAATACACTGCGGGGACAAGCTTACACCACTATACATCCCTTAGCGCCGGTTCGGAAGGCAATTTTGCCAAACCGGGCAGCAGACCCTAGGCCAACCCCCTCGCAACGGACGATCGAGAGGGAGTTGAAGCCAGGAGCCTCAGACACACATAGCATGGCAGGGGGACAACGGGACGTAACCACGTCATGGGCTGAGGACGTAGAGCCCGCCCTACAGCACATTGAGCCTACACACACCCACACAGATAGGCAAACGCAATGGCAGGAGTCTGCCGTGGCCACAGGCCAGAAAGCGGTCAGGCTACACGCCACCACAGTGCCAGGGCAAAGACAGGCAATTAAGCGGCCTTTACCGCCAGTTCAAAGGGCAAGTTTGCCAGAACGAAGGCGAACACCGTCATTAGTACCCCAGGTGCGAATGCATAAGAGGGTGTTGCATTCAGTCCCTCAGGATGCACGATACACGCCTGCACATTGTGACCACGCACTCACACACGGTACACGGGGTACAGGAAAGGTGTTATTACCTACCCCACAAAACCACTCAGGCAAAAACACACACACCCCCGTAAACTCTACTGGGGTAGCCCAGAGCGCATTTACTCCCTCGAAAACAGGCACACTCAAACCTACAGACACGCGCTACGGTGGAAGTAGGTCCAGGCTTACTCTGCTAGAAATTCCGCCGGAAAATAGCAAAGGGGCACCTCAGTGGATCCCACGGGCCTACACCCTAATGACAGGGCGACGGTATCCACCTTCCCGAGCACTAACGCTCGAAAAAGGATAACGACTTTCACTAGGAATACAATATATTCCAACATCTCTTGCACCAATATTATAGTTACACGTAAGTTCTTTTACACGTCAGAAATACAGTAATAAACACATACAGACTCACCAACGTAAACGGCACATTTTTTTCCACGTATATGCAGTGCAACATGGCTAAACCAAAAGTATATAATTCTAAATCCTTCTTGATTTTTTTGGGCCCTTAGCATTTTTTTTCTCTCACAGGCCAGCCATGGTTATTGAGCATGGTTGGTCCATATTATAACTTGGATAACGTAAAGTGCTAATATCCAAAGCCAAGTAGAAGCCCATCAGGTGAGCTACGCGGCTTAAAGCCGGAAAGAGATATTCCGAACACAGCTTAAGCAACAAATCACAGCATAGAGCTTAAGCGGGTCCTTCCAGGTAGAAATGACTAAGTGTTCTATGTTCCGGTCCAACAGTTTGATAGATTCCCTCGTGACGGGCGAGAGCCCTCATTGTAACAAGAATTAAGAATCTCAAACTATTTTCCAAAAGTGGTAGATTTCCCTGAGACGTAACTAGATTACTATAGTGCTAACGTCACCTACTAGGTGGATAGTACGATCAGGACCTACTTACCATTTTTAAGCATTTTTTTCATAGTGTTTACGACACAATTTTGACAGACTATCGCCGTCGGGCGACCCGCTTTAATCAGCATAAGGCAGGGTGCAGGCGACATACAATATATCTTCCATACCTTTTCAAAGTGCTCTCTTAATACGGAGCGGGGCATAGCTCATTTTTTTTCTCTTTCTCTGCCTCAGTCATTAGGCCCGATGAAGGAAAATTGGCCAAGTTGAACTATATATATTGCATACATAGGCATACGTGACACGTTACACTGCCTGTAATATGACTTTTTTCTCATTTCCACAACAACACGCAAGCTAAAACGCTAACACACCGTAGGATGAAAATCCCAGACTTTGGGAAACCCTGCATATTTTTGGAAATCACACAATCAGTTTACATTGCCACATGACAGTAAAACACTACTAAAAGAAAAGGAAATGATCCCGCTGGAAGACGTGGAAAGAAGGCCAAGAAATAGCCTTCAGACCTCACTGACCGAACCGGGATACGATCCTAACACTCACCAGAACTGTCCCGGAGACACAGCCTAGAATGGCGCCAGAAACAATTACTCTGAGAAAAGACGGTCTCCAAACCCGCAACCTTCTGAATACCAGGAACATAAGGTCGGGTAGCTATCCAGTTCTAGGATAGAAGAGTAGGAAGCTAAAATAGATTGGGACAGTTCCACTAACAGATGGTCATAAATGAAAAACAACAAAATCACCTCCGGCACATAGTCACCAAACAGGCGACTAGCGGCCCGGAGACACTCGGGTATAACGACATTTTGAACAATGGATAGGAATATACTTGACCCACGTTACCAGTAACACAAAATTTGGGGACACAAATGTAAGTAATGAGAGGTTCTTTTACAGTGCGGCCAATGCATGTGAGACTTTCGAAGTGAAATGGTGGTTTGGATTCCACGTAAAACGGAAGTCCCGTGGCTAATGATCTACAGATTAACGGTCATGTTAAACTACAAGTTTCCTTCTTTTTTTACAGTGCGAAAAGCACTACTCACAGTCACAGAGAGCAAGCCGATTAGACACACACGTGCCGGACACACAGCATTATCGAAACAAGTAACAAGTGAGCACGCATGACATTGTAATCCAATACCGCCACACTCAGCGATAACGCAGGTCTCATGAATAACCTTCACGCTCACAGACAGCAATATACTAGCAGCTCTCAGAGCAGAACACACGACATCATTTAAGCCAAGTCTAGAACCCCACAAATCCTCAAATTACACTACGAGGAGAATTCAAAGACATACAAACTCTGCACAGGTATGCGTACTTTCATTTGCGCATTGCACATACACGGGGAACGTGCCATAATATGGACGGCACAAATACCGTCGTAACAAGCCTTTACAGCACCCCGGGTCCGAACCCATGATCACACACCACACTCGTACCAAAAACTAACTAGCCAACGGTATTTTTGGTACGAGAAACACAAGCAAAAACCACACTGGGGACACCTCAATCCCTGAAACACAACGCAAACATAGAACACAGAGAATGACATAAAGTCACGGGTTCAAATCCCAGCGAAAATCGGACACCAGGAAAACAGCTATCCAGGCATCCAATCACACTGAAATTAGTCCATACAACCACTCAACCAGATAATACTACATTTCCTTCGGCCAAAAGCCAGGCATAAAATTTCAAATACACCTGACATGGAAAATATATTTCCCAGACACAGGCATAGAAATCTCATAAGACAAAGGTCTTACGGAATAGTGACCACACAATAGTATTAGCAAATAGTAAGAATTGTTACATTAGTCCGCCAGGAATCTAGAACAATGACAACACTCGCATACGTGCAGGAAAGCACATGCCGGCGGATGACATGCATAACATCCCAGCCTGACATTACACATACAAACTGCTGACTGGCAGACTTCGTCACATTGCAATACCGCTGGTGACAAGACACTATTATTTATCGGCATTGACCATGAAATTACGAACGCAAAACAGTCATAACACCATACATTTTTTTAACACTGCAAAAGCATTTAGCAATGGACAAGACGTGACAGATCGGAACTTATCTTGGGCCCATAGGAGCACGTTCTCAAAGACGTTGACAGGCCACGGGCACCTCCCGCCCATACACGCGATACATATTACGACTTAGCCTGTAACAGACCAACCATCCGCGTGGTGTAGCGGAACATAGGCACACACACACGCGCTCACTAATTAGAAGCGAACACAGACAGGGGCTCTGAGGAAACAAGACCTCCCCCCCAATAACTTCTTTTCGCGACTCTATTCCTAAAATAAATCATTCCAGGCGATTAGGACATGGCCAGTCGCACTACGACCACTGGCCACATTCACACTACAAATGGCAGACCAGATTAGGTCGTGAAGCTTTACTATCCCAAGGCGCGGATAGAAAGCAAACATGGACCAAGGGAGGATGACAGGAGCACAGGCTACCAGCGTACCACCTTACTCCCTTCCAATAACCTTCTCACGTCCAACATAACCAACGCAGACACATGAACACGACCAAAACAGCTACACTACATTACAGAGTATACAAAAGGGGTTGATAGACTTCATGCGTCTAAAGAGAAGGCCTACTACGCCTTGGATCACGATGCTACCACCTGAGTATTAGGGGTGGGTCGGCAAACATTAAATAAGCATAATGCGCATCTCCAAATGAGAGATGAGGCCACAATTATATATATTAACCATTCTTTGTTAATTAAATACTCCCGCATGACAGGGATATATTATTATTACGCCTCAGCATACGCCTATCCTTATATGAGTGCAGATGCCTCATATCCAGATACCTGCATGAGTATCCCATCCATTTACCAGGGATATTACTATCAAACCTGCATGGAATTTTCATATTTTTGCAATCCCGGGAATTACCTGCCCCAATCCACTCATTGTAGGAGCAATCCTAGTAGCATTACCGGCTCAAGGCCACCATTTATTTGAGCCCAAAGATGCACAACCCCTTCCTACCATGCTTTCAGCCCACTCTACAAATAACTACCCCCAGATCCTAATAACAGGGTACCTGACGTCATAGACCCTACTAACACCTCCATAAAGGGTTAACAGAGCATTATCGCTGGAAAGCTGACGTAGCAATGGTAGACCTGAAGTAGTCTATGTACTTAGAAGCTCTACAACCCCACAACACTTGAAATATTTTACATCTTACATTTTTAAATCATTTACAAAGGTTACGCCCATATTTTTTTAAAGGTAATGGAATCTGAAACACTCTGATTGGTGATAGCGGCACAAGCCGAAGGTCAGAGGCACCACACTGGAGCAGAGCTGGGGAAGGTGATGTGGACCCTTACCCCAGATGGCTCAACAAATCACTGACTCGACCAAACAGACGAACCACGTAAGGTTAAGGCACTCGCGGCCTGGCCGGGCAAGCTCTGGAATCCTAGGTGCGCCTCAACTGCCCCTGGGAGGAAGGGATGCTACACCCAGTCTGCGCCACGGTCAGCGACGCCAAGACCTGCATGGAAGTCTTTCTGAGGATGGTGGGAGAAATAGCTCACTCCGCGCTGGACTCAGGGGATGACCCTAGAGACGACCCAACCTATGACTAGACTTCTAGTTAAATTTAAGTAAGTAGGGCTTCTATACCGGGAAGCAAGACTCCTGGGCGTTGGAGTGAAATGTTACTGCGAAAAACATACTACTGCGGCCGATAAAGGCAAAGAGAAATATTATTGCGAAAAGCATACTACTGCGGCCGATAAAGGCGAAGAGAAATATTACTGCGAAAAGCAGACTACCATTGCCAATGAAGGCAAAGATAACATTATGCCATTGGACGATGTCCAATGCCCACCTAAATGGCGACGCATCGGGCAGTCAGAGGGCATTAAATAGACATGCAACGAGCTGTCTACAGGGGTTACAGTGGGCAGACCCAACTATGACAACATATGGAAAACAATGGCAACGAGCAGGATGGTACAGCAGGCGAAACGGTTTGCTCAGGGGCACCGTAAGCCGCCTGCGACTAGGTTAATACTAGTTGATAAGCGTCGACATCTAGAATTAAGGGAACGGAATCCGGCGACCCTAGAGACAACCGGTGTTTCTAGGACTCGTACGGGTGGTGCCCTGAGGAAGTAAATTGCCTCAGGCGATCGTTCTGGTCCAAATTTAGCCAATAAGACAGTTGCACTTTGGTACGCAACTTAGGATTAAGCAAATGCATTAACCGCTGTTGCCAGGTAATGGCACAGCACATTTCGGCAATAGAGTAAGGCCACCTATTCGGCTTAGTCATAGCAGCCATTTTTTTAAAATCATAATTAAGATAAATAGTATTAAGATTAAGCCGTTCGGCTCCTGATGACCACCAAACCCGTCATCAGGGTAAGTCCGACAATACACTAAATATAGGATAATATATAATATAGTAAAATAGGTATAATCAAAGTGGAATATATCGGCACCCGGTAACCACAATTCCGCTACCGGGGTAAGACCAACTACACATTAAGAAACGGCATTACGGCACCGTATAGGGTAAGCCCGGCCATGCAGCAAATTAACATTAATCATGCTATTTTTTTTTCAGAGAAAGAAGAGCTTCAGCCAGTAAAAACAATGACACAGGAAGCGACATAGAGAATATGTCATACTAATATGTTTTTTCTAAACCTCGCCATTTTTTCCCAGGCATCGTCACCAGATACAGGAAACTGGTGACAGGAATTTCACTACCATATAGCAGTGTCATATTATTTACGGCATGCCATGATTGTGTACTATTTTTTTTATATACGTCAACTTGCACTAATCCTAACACACTCTCACACACTCACCACATTTTTTTTTCAGCTACACACTCCAAAAAAATCTGCACAGCAGGACTGGTGCCTGTGGGGTACCAGGCTTGCTGGCAGATCAACTAAACAGAAACACATAAAGCGTCAAAATGCGACGCAGATTACGACAATGAGGGCGCAACCGATTTGTGGCGGCGACTCTCATTGTCAAGTGTGAAAGCATTCACCCACAGAGGATGCTTCACAGAATAGGTATTAAGAATACATTGCAAGCGGTACGACCACTAAACCGTACCAAGAAGTGGCCGTACAGGATCAGCCGTGAGACGGCAAGCGTACGTACAAACGGGTAGCGTGCACGCGAGGTACCAAACAAAAACTAGAATTATAAGGGATTAGCGCGCTTAAGTTAGACATAAGACCACTGTAATTAATAATTTTAAAGGGTAAACTTAATACAAAGTCATGCGCCCACGGGCAATTACTCCACTAGACATAAGGTCATTGTAATTCATAATTTTCAAGGGTAAACTTAATACAAAGTCATGCGCCCACGGGCAATTATTCCACTAGACATAAGGTCATTGTAATTCATAATTTTCAAGGGTAAACTTCATACAAATTCATGCGCCCACGGGCAATTATTCCACTGGAAATCGACAATATTCCTAAATGTCAGAATCGCAACATAGTACATTAAACACTATATATTTTTGTTTGTTTATCAAGATTCCATGTACACAATGTCTGTGATTTGTTTTCTTTCAATTTTCTTTCTTCTAACTTCCCCATTTGTCAGGGTGTTCCGTTTTATCCCAAACCAATAAATGCCTTTTGAATATTTCCCTTAAATTATACCCTGGAACACCCATTTTTCTATTTTCTTCTACCTTTCTTATTGCAGGGAGCACTTTTTCCCTAAGATAGGGCGGACGACGCAATCATCCGTTCGGCCCTGGGTTTTTTTTCCTCCCTGCACAACAATGTACCATCAGCACCATGTATTTTTTTTTCTCTATCAAACTTCCAAAATGCCAATGTCAATTTCTGTTGCAATATTTTTTATGCCAATGTCAATTTCTGTTGCAATATTTTTATGCAAATGTCGATTTCTGTTGCAATATTTTTATGCCACTGTCAATGTTATGTATATATGTATATCCCATAACCCTCCCCTCTGAACACGAGCTGATCTCACGCACACACATCAACACGACATCACGACGACGAGGAAGACATCTACAGAAGATACGAGGGGACTTCAAAAACAACCACATCGACTACATCTATAACATCAACATCCCAACCCCAAGTTCCGTTCCCGTTCGCGGGGACGCGAACTAAATAGGGGAAGAGGCTTGTACAGTACCCCAGGGGTATGCACCCCTTGGAGACCTTCCCCCCATCATCTATTTAAATCTCCTAACTGGCAATCCTTGTAAGTCCAGACCAACATCTATCAACACCGCAAGGACAGCTTGCCATTCTGGAAAGCTGGCCCAATCCTTGCATAACTACTACAAACAGCGACACACTATTAACTAGGGCATCTATGCCATCACAATGCTGACAGCATAGCGCCGAAGAATATAAAAGGGAGTCTTAAGGAGGTCAGAGGCTCTCTCAATTATCAGTCTTACAGTGTGACGGCCGGAGGCTACGCTGGTATCATCAGGTGAGTGAGTCAGCAGGTGTTCAGAATCCTATAACTTTGTAACCTTACCACCAATTTGTATAGACAAGTTTGTACACATTGTAACATCACTACATCCCTTAAAAGGGACTCACAATTTCATTATTACTGACCAATAAACACTTGGTCAGTACATTACACCTGCATTACTGTTTACACGCTTCTTTACGCCCTAACTCCCTTCCTGAACTCTCCGTCACTATTAGACGTGACTTATAGTAGCCAGATACTTGCTAGTGCAAGCATCATCGTATTCCCGTACCGGCCTGCCTGCTAGGAGCAGCCCGCGCCATATAGCTGACGCGTACAAGTCGATTATCTAACCAGCCAGCTGGACGACCAGCACGGTGACCCTTGCATTGAGTTCCATCCCCTAAAATACTCCTACATCATTTATAGGAGCACCCTAACACTAAACAACACTCTACACTGGTCAGCTTGCCCGACTACGGGAAGCTACCCCCTTTTAGGCATTTCCTTCTAAATCAACACAATAACTCTTCCGTTTTAGATCCTGCCACCCCCAAATAAGGGATCTAAAACAATATCCTGTACCTTTCGCTTATCCGAGTGCAGTTGAGGCACAAATTAATCAGATGCTTGAAGATGGGATTATTGAGCACTCTAACAGTCCATATGTTAATTCTTTGATCACGGTACCCAAGACCGACGGCACAGTTCGTATTTGTTTAGACGCTCGTTTGGTTAACAGTAGAATTAGTTCAGATCAGCTGAAATCTATGTCAATAGAGGAATTAATGCAAACATTTGAGGGGAAGAAGTATTTCACTTGTGTAGATTTGTGTTCCAGTTTTTGGCAAGTGCCACTTATGTACGAAGATAGACCATTTACAGCTTTTAGTCATAAATATAACCTTTATCAATTTTGTAGAACACCTTATGGGTTAAAGAGTAGTTCAGCAGCTTTAATTAGGGCTTTAAACATCGCATTAGGGGATGACACAGGAGAGTTTGTAACCATTTACATAGATGATATGGTAATTAGTTCACGCAGTTTTGAGGAGCATCTACGTCATTTAGATATAGTTTTTCAGAAGTTAGATCAGGCAGGGTTCACTTTGAAGCTGTCTAAGTCGTCATTCTGTCAGTCAGAAGTGACATTTTTAGGTCATAGAGTGTCGAGTAGAGGTGTAACACCAGAAGAAAGTAGGGTTAATAAGATACTTAACGCAGAGGTGCCACAGAATGTTAAACAGTTAAAAACTTACCTGGGAATTTGCAACTTTTTCAGGAGGTTCGTTCTGAAATACTCAGGGTTGGTAGAACCATTCAGGGAATTGCTTAAAAGTGGGACTCGGTGGAGATGGGAGTCCAAGCATGATCAGGCTTTTAGAGCGCTAAAGGAAGGTTTTGAGAAAGCTGTAGTGCTGAAATATCCTTTAAAAGATAAGGAATATGTGGTTATGACAGATGCTTCACATATAGGCATTGCTGGAGTATTATGTCAGAAAGATGATGAGGGTAATCTGTGCATTGTATCTTTAGCCTCGCGAGGACTGACAGCAGCAGAGAAAAGATACACGATTACTGAGTTAGAGCTTTTAGGTATTGTTTTCAGTTTAGGGAAATTTAGAATGTATTTAGTAGGGGGGAAATTTGAGATCCACACAGATCACCATGCATTACTGTATATGAGGACTTGTAAACTCAGTTCTAACAGAGTTAGTAGGTGGATTCTTGCTCTGCAGGAATACGAATTCACAGTTAAATATATTAAAGGTAAAGATAACATTCTTGCAGACATGCTATCGAGG
The DNA here is from genome assembly GCA_946902985.2 of Meconema thalassinum. Taxonomy (NCBI): domain Eukaryota; kingdom Metazoa; phylum Arthropoda; class Insecta; order Orthoptera; family Tettigoniidae; genus Meconema; species Meconema thalassinum. Next base: position 139,352,753 of record OX336400.1, read on the forward strand.
GACACTAATTTATGTAGGGATTATCCTGTGGTTAAAGCAGAGGATGGTATTTTAATATGTGCATGTGTGGACAGTAGCAACAGGGCATCGTTACAGACACTGAGAAATATGCTAGTGGAGCAACGTGATGACGTTAAGTTACAGGAGCCACTGGCTAGGTTGGAAATAGGTGAAGAAGAGTATGTGAAAGTAGGACGGTTCACGTACAAGATGCAGGATGGGCTTCTTGCAAGGAAATGTAGGGATAATCGGTGGGCAATATGTGTTCCTGCCACTTTGCGGGAGGAGCTAATTTGGTTCATAGGAAATTAGGACACTTTGGTGCTGCCAAGGTTTTCTATGAAATTGGTCGTGACTTCATTTGGAGTAAAATGGGAAGGGATGTTAGGAGGATTTTAGCTAAGTGTGACACCTGTCAAAGGAGTAAATATCCAGTTAAATATTTAGTGGGGGATAGATCGGCAGTTCTCACCAGTAGTCCTGGCGAACTACTGTGTGTGGATTTATTTGGCCCGATCGTTAAAGGACAGTACGGCTACGAGTACATTTTTATAGTTATTGACGCTTTTAGTAAGTATGTCAAGCTATATCCGCTAAGGAAAGCCACGGGACTAGCGTGTAGCCGTCTGATCATTAATAAGTATGTACCTGAGTTTGGCCTTCCTCTCAGGATACTATCTGACAGTGGACCACAGTTTACTGCAAAGAAATGGAGAACCAGTATGCATGAAGCTGGTATAACACACGTTCATTCCTCTGTAAGGTACCCTCAGGGTAATTCTGCAGAGCGTCCATTAAGGGAAGTGGCTCGTCTTTTTCGGACTCTAGTGCATGACAAGCATGCGGCCTGGGTTGGACATCTTCCCAAGGTCGAGACTTGGCTGAATTCTGTCCAGCATGAGAGCACGAAATTGACGCCATACGAAGTTCACTTCGGAAAAAGACCACAAAATGAACTAGCGAGGGTGTTGGGATTAAATGAGGGTAAGCAACCGGGGATGGATTACATTGTCCAGTTGGCGAAACAGAATTTATCTAAGTCAGCACAAAAGAGAATTCGCCAACAAAAAGAAACTAAATTTGACCTATTCGAGCCGAGAGACAGAGTCTTACTTAGAGTGCCGAGACAGTCAAATAAGCTAGAGAAAGTCATGTCCAAGTTCTTTTATCTCTACGAGGGCCCATTTATAGTTTCCAAACGTATTGGGAAAACAGCATATGTGCTGGAGAATAGTGAGGGAAACAGATTATACGGGACGTATAATATACATAGTCTACGAAAATATGTGTCATAAAGTGAGTGTGTTTAGCTGGCGAGCCAGCCTATCAAATGAGTAAGTGTGGTATTTGGTGCGTGGGAGGATCTGGTCTTCCAGGCAGGCGTATCAGAAGTCACACAGGGGGGTAGTATGTAAGTAAATGAGAGGTTTTAAGGTGCAGGGAAATATGACGGGATTGTCGGATGCTCTTGAGCACTAAAATGTCTCGATACACCAAGGCCAGAATTTGGTAGCGCTGGTGAATTCCCATTTGCCTCCAAGAGATGGGTGAGCGCTTGAACAGGGTATTTTTGCTTAAGGCGTCCACGAGGCAAAAGATGGGCCATCAGAAGGCGAGACAGTCCTTCATGAAACTCATACATATCAGCACACGTGATTTCTGTTTATGGCCTCGCCATGTAAGATTTGTAAGTGTGTAATTTAAGATAATTTGTACAAAGGTATTATTTGTGTGAGAAGAACTGGTCTGTGTTGAGAACTAGTATTAAGTAGAATATGGTCTACGGGAACTTAACAAGACAGGGCGATTACGGCACAGAAATATTTGGTGTTATATGTAATGCGCATTTACTGTTTTTTTTTTCAGAAGTCAATATTAATTTCATCTTTTATAAAGAGAGATCAAGTATTATGGTCACGAGGCGCTGCCACAATAGTGTGATCGTGTGCTCAGTGATAAGTGAGATTAAATTTCACCATAAGGACCTCCAGTGAAATTAGGAAGTTCTATGGTGATATAAATATATCAGAACACCTTCAATGCGTGTGATATGACATCATAAATACGTAGTGCTCACACATTAATTATGTCTATTTCTCCAACATAGAGAAATTTGAGAGGCGGAAATATCCGTGGAACACTATTCTATATGTAAAACATTGGACTGGTTGCAAAGTGCAATCCATAGTGACAACAAACTTTGACGCAAAGTGCGTGAAGAAAAATTATGAGTGTATATATCTGTAATTTAGGGTTATTTCATTTATGTAATATGTATTTTGGATGGGGTTTATTAAAGTGTCTGGGATAATCGGATAATGGACCGTCGTCACGGTAAATCATCCGATGATCCGAGGCGAATATGTAACGTGTTTTTCGAGGGTTTTTTATGCCACTGGCATAAGTCAGTAGGAAGCCATTCTATATTTATTTACGCGGCAAATTGTTCAGCCAAGTGAATTTTTCACGTTAATTTATTATTATTATTAATTTATTATAATTATTATTAAGATATTTCGGAGCATTTTATAAAAATTATAAGCATACAGATAGGTTTTCTATGTCTTAGAAAACACTATCAAGCAAATTATTACGAACGACGATATCATAGAAAATTATCTGATTACGGAATTTTACGGAGTTTTGTCAGTTAGGGTATTTGTGAGAGATGAGTCACGGGGAATTCAAATACAAGCTCAATCTTGTCAGGAAGTATTACGTAAGCTTGGGTCGCAGCGTCAAGGAAAGGCGAATATATGGAACGGAAATCGACTTCTTCATTCGCGCGCCGTGTGTAATGAGCCAGAGGAGGGGAAGTAGCGGCGTGCTCAGCCAATCAGTGGAGACCACGTAAGCTGGAAGTTGGGACTGGAGTGGGGATGCGACGTGTGCATATATCGTTCGGCGCGGCGTGGAGTGGAGGACAATCTGTGTAGAACTTAACGAGTACGGTTGATCGCGGGAGTCGCTCCGATGTTCCGTGGAGTGGAGGACTAACTTTTGTAAAACTTAACCAGCGTGGTTGTACGAGTGTTTGGGTCCGATGTACGGACCATAGAATTATCTAATCTACCAGGATATCATCAAATTTCGACGGAGATGACGACGTCCAGGAGACTGTGGGAAGCACACAGCATCATCAAGTACGAGGGAAATGCTTTGGCAATTTCCAGTGGTAAGCGCGAATGACGCAGAAATACGCAATCTCTCATTTCTCTTTGTTTTATATTTCATATTTCAGTAACTTCATAGCTTGGAAATAGGAGTAAAATCAATTTATCAGACTCCGTTTTCACGTAATTTTCTATCGGTAATATTAAAATCGCAACGCTCCAATTTAAATTTTAAACTTATTATTATTATTAATTATGCTATACTTGTTTTATATAATAAATTCAATTCTTTTACAATGCAATCTTTGCTTTCAGTAGGTAGCATTAGATATAGACCAATTTCTTCTCCTGATACAATTGTTTGTTGGGTTAATGATCAAATCATACCACGATCTGAGTGAATAGATTCTTGAAGGTGTTCTACCAGAGCTAGACGTTGTTAAATACAAATTTAGATTTCAGCATTGCGTTGAAGTCTTGGCGCCCATTAAAACAACATAGCTTAGGCAAAGGTAAACGGTTACATTTATCACCCAACAGTTAGGGGCTAGCAAGACTGCTACAAAATCTATCTAAAGGCACTTGCTAACTGAGTACAGTTCATAATGTACTTGAATACAGAGGCCAGATGAAGATATATACCAAAACTGTTGCTCACGTCCGCAGGTATAATCTTACATTGCCCTGCACGTGTTCCCTGGGTGGTGCTAAACGAGCAACAATATTACTGGAGCCAGATAATCCTTGTGATCCTCCTGGCATATATCACATTGCCAAAATGACCAAATATCAAAGAAACAGACCTTTTCATGACCATCTCTACAGAAATATGAGTCCAAACATTAGACTGTATCAACTGAACATCGAAGGCATTAGTAGAGCCAAATGCCATCTCTTACGTAAGATCTTGGAAGATAACAGAGTTGATGTGCTTGCGGTTCAAGAACATTATGTTGATAATGTAAACCAATTCTCCTCAGGAGGTAAAATACCTGGTTTCGATCTCCTAGGTGTTACGTATGATAAGGTTTATGGTGTGGCAAAGTATGTACGGAGCAGTATAGAAAATGCATACCTTCTTTGCATTAATAACACTGAAAACACCCATGAAGATGTCGTGTATAGATTATTATGTAATTGTGTATATGGACTATAATTGTATTTGTGCAATGTGATTCCAAACGCTAAATAAATAAATAACCAAAACTAAATTACTAGGCACTGAAATTCCACCTCGCGGTAGTGATCAAAACGTAGTAATATAACCAGATATTTTAATAGTTCTATGGTGCTGCCATAACTTGACTTACAGCCAGGCACACAACACTTCCTATGCATCTAAAATAGTTTAATTAAATATTAGTGAAGAATTTGTTGGTTAAATTCATAACCAAGTATTGGCTAAACAGCTTAATACGGGAAATACTCACTTCTACAACTTTCAGCAGGTTTAATTTACCACGAGGAATTTCACGGGTGTTGAAATAGTTAGTATGAACTGCTTTTAGATGCTGACATATCAAAATAAACGATATTTAAGAATAAAACTTAGAATGTGGTCTTACGTGTTTATAGAATTTAGGGACTCCTCTTTACGTTGCCAAATCTACCAACAGCATGGCTTGAGAATTATAGACGGTGATGGTAGAAACAGTTTCAAATCAGAGGTAATAAGACGAATGGGCGAGGAGAGATTCTTCCCAGTAGTGGTGCCCGGTAATATGGCTATAGTGTTGCACAACGACCAGAATATTTCAATAAATAATAATAGTGCTTTACGTCACGCATCAATTACATTTAAAAAGCCCATCATCTAACAACAAGGGGCAGATAACCTTGTATTTCCGCCCCTTAAAACAACAATAACTTACTGACGAACATCTAATAACAAATGCCAATAACAAAAGATCTACAGACTGTTCCTAAAGTTCAATTACCCCCCATCTAACTGTGTACTTATTGCTTTTTATTGTTGTAGGTGATATTGATTCCTGAAAATAATGGCTGATGAATCCAATTACACCCTGGAACAATGAATCGTCATGAGTACCTGGGTTCATGAGCGACCTCACACTGGGAAAACACTGAGAGATATTCGACATGATTTCACCATTAGATTTAATATGACTGCACCACCGAAACAAACAATATTATGTTGGGAGAAGAAGCTGTTTTAAACTGGTTCCTTAAAAGACAGATCACACTCTGGAAGACCAAGAAGAAGAGCAGACACATGTGCGGAAGATGCAGCATCAGTGGAACGTTCGCCGAAAAAGTCGCTACGCAAGCGATCACGGGAACTGATCATCCCATTAACGACTTCACTACGGTGACATATGAGAACAGACTTAAGTCTAAAACCGTTCAGACCCTCGTTTGGGAATGAACTGAGTGACCAGGACTTGGAGAATCGACGTGACACCTGTGCGCGGATACTGGAGGTGTTCGACACAATTCCCAAAAGTGGAAAAGTTATGTTCTCAGACGAATGTGCCGTATACCGTAGTGCCAAAGATAGACATGTTTATTTCTTGAGTAAGGAGAACCCGCACTTCCGTGAGGAATTGGAAATGAACCCGCCCCACGTCATGATATGGGCTGCAATGAGTGCCACGCATGTGAATGGTCCCTATTTCTTTGAAAATCCCGAAAATCATGCTGCCATACCAGTAAATCAAGGAACATATCTCTCCATGCTACGTGACTGGTTTTTACCGGAATTGGAACGTTTGGGACTCCTTGGTCGTATCTGGTTCCAACAAGATGGAGCGCCAGCGCATTTTGCAATAAGTGTAAGGGAATACCTTAACGATGTGTTCAGACACAGATGGATTGGAAGAGGATCGCCTGCATTACCAGCAGCTCTGAAATGGCCCCCTCGAAGTCCCGATCTGACATCGTGTGATAATGCATTATGGGGATACATCAAACAGAGAGTCGCCCAGAATCGTTATCAGACAATTGAGGAACTCAATGACCCTGTTCGGAATGCATTTTCCTCTATCACGCCATCCGGCCAGTAGCCTTATATGCAGCGGAAAGTCTCGCCATGAACAAGAGACAAAACGTGCTCCTTAGTTGGGCGAATCGAAATAGTAATATTAATAACAATACGGTCGTCATCCGTATGATCTCAACCAGAAACATGTCGACATTGATGCGTCGAGCAGCTGGTTAACTCATGCGGACCTATTCACTGAGACTGAAGGATGCATGGTTGCAATCCAGGATCAAGTTGTGGCTACCAAAACTATCTTAAATATATAGTTAAGGCAAATATTCAGCATGACAAATGCAGAAGATGCCAACTAGAACCGGAAACAATTCAACATATCACAGGAGGCTGCCAAGCAATCTCCTGTACTGATTACATGAAAAGGCACAAACAAGTGGCCAAAATAATGCACCTACACCTTGCTCAAAAGCACTTATTATCTGAAAATACGTTGCCTTACTATCAGTATGTTCCTGACGCCGTTTTGGAAAATCCTAGTCACAAGTTGTTATGGGACCGATCAGTTATTACTGATAAAACCATACCAGCAAACCGGCCAGATATCGTTCTTGTGGACAAGGTGCAGAAGAGAACCTTCCTAAATGATATTGCAGTGCCCAATTCCCATAATCTGCAACAAACCTGCTGTGATAAGATCACCAAATAACTGCCCTTGGCTGAGGAAATACGGCAAATGTGGAGACAGGAAAGTGTAGTGGTTCTGCCCATAGTAATTTCTTCTACCGGCATCATCCCCAAATCATTGGCTCGCAATCTTCAAATATTGGGAATACATCCTGGTCTACATATCACCATGCAGAAGGCCGTAATCTTGGAGACCTGTTCCATTGATCGCTCGTTTCTCAATGTGCCACCTTAAGAGAATTAGCCATACCGTCTTGCAAACAAGCCGACGATATGTTGATATGTCCCACTTACGTGGTGAAATGAATGTAGAAATAATAATAATAAAAAGTAGTTCCGTGACGAGGTATAGAGCCTACTTTTCTTAAAATCCATGATTCATAGCAATGATTAATCTCTATAGACCTATCTAGAATGATGACGAAATTAACTTGGTAAAACTGGCATTTATGGGATCCTCAAACTTAAATTGAAATATTTCTGGAATATTACCCCCAAAGGGAATCTTTAACCTGTCAGTATTTCAACTGTGCTTTAAAATGATAAATTGTTAAATAGCATTCGGTATGTGGGTGACACTGTAATTTTTGCAGATAGACCAGAAAGTTTACAATGCCTCATCGACAGAGTTGTATTAACCATTCACGAATATGGTCTTGACATCAATGTAAAGAAATCCAAATGTATGGTCACAAGCAAAAATGTAAACACTGCATGTCATCTTCTAATAAATCAAAGACCTGTTGAAAGAGTCTGGAAATACATATATCTCGGAACCATCGTTAACGATAAATGGGATAATTTAGACGAAGTGAAGTCCCGCATCGGTAAAGCTAGAACTGTGTTCAAAAAAATGGAAAAACTTTTTTAAAAGTCGTGAATTAAAACTAAGCACAAAAATGAGACTTCTATGTGTTTTCTGTTCTTTATAACCGAGTTGAAACACCGACTTTAACAAAGTCACCCTATAAGAAATTAGAGGCCTTTGAGCTGTGGCTCTATCGATGGATGCTAAGAAAAAAGAAAGGAAGCTTGTAGTTTTACGTGACCGTTAATCTAGAGATCATGAGCCACGGGACCTCCTTTTTACGTGGAATCCGAACCACAGGACATGGCATTTCACTTCGAAAAACTCACATGCATTGACCGGGAATCGAACCCGGACCGCCTCGGTGAGAGGCATACAGCTAGACCGCTGAGCCATCACGCCTCTTCATGGACAGATCAAATAACGAACACCGAGATCCTTCGAAGAATGGGAGAGGATATGGAAGGACTGGTCACTGTATACACGAGAAAGATGCAATACCTCGGTCACATTATGCGCAACAGAAGCAGATACCATCTTCTTCTTCTTATTCGTTTACCCTCCAGGTTGGTGGAACCCACGGACTCAGCGAGGGAACTCACCACTACCGCATCTACGGGAAGTGTCCTAGAGCTGGGAACATCTAATCGGAGTGGATACAACTGGTGAGGTGGGATTGGCACCTCGCCCAGGCGGCCTCACCTTCAAAGCGAACAGGGGCCCCATGAGGGAAGGAAGTGGATGGTCAGGATGGATAGGCAAGGAAGAGGGAAGGAGGCAGCAGTGGCCTTGAAGAAGGTACTGTCCCCCATATTCCGGATAGTAGGCTGTGAGAAATCCGCCCCCTCAGTCGGATTGCCAATAATCAATCGCACCGGCACAGCTACATCAATGAAAATGGCACTGACAGATACTACCGAGATTAGAGCACAGTAGTTAACAAGAAATTATTGTGGAACACTCCAAAATATACGGGGGTTCATACTTACTTTTACTTACCTATTCAATTTAATCTCGGGTCTGGGTTTTCAACTGGGTCACTTAATAGTATGCCCTCACAATAACCTCCACCACGATATTTAAAATGAACCAAAACGGAAACAAGAAAATTTAAACTGCACAATAATTTATTTCACATAAAGAAAATAATTTAACAAAATTTAACAACAAAATATACGTGGCAATCAGAAGCCATTGTCCATGTAACCATGTCCTCCTGTAGGACTTGTAGACTTCACATACAAAATTTCAGCTTTCTCTAGCTCAAAAGAACGTAATAATAATAATGCACTTTGGAATGGATAAGGGAGCTGGGACGAGACATATAGCAATTGTTTCCTTGTTCATGAACTTCACATTTTATTTATAACCGCAAGGCTGCTATGTAGATGACCTTGGCCTCTATCATACAGTTATCTGGCCACCTGCGATACACCCTGCACCGTGTCGCATGCTTGCATCGTCAAATGGACGCACCTGTCCATCCAATGTTAGCAGATGCTAGTTACCTCAGAGCCTAGCTCCTTTTCAAAACACTTTAAATGTTCACATCTCAACTCAAATATTATCACGCAAATCTTTTAAATGCTCCGTTCAAATATCAATGGATTACTCTAATAATCTCAAATCTTGTTTAATTGTATATTCCAATTGTTGAACTAGCGTTGTTTAGAGTATAATAACGAAAACGTTTAATGTTTATAACAAAATGTTCATTAATTATTTATAACATTTTAAATTGTTTATAACATTGTCAAACGACAATTGAAAAATGTATACACGCCTCTATTAATCCCGTTCGTTTCAAATTATTATTAAAGATATTGACATAGTTATTTACATTATTTATATTATTTATATTAGAAATACATTAAACCACACGTTTATCCGGTTGATAATTACTTAAATCGTGGTGATATAATCGACCAATGAAGGTTAGTTATATTTAAATTTAAGATTCAGGTTTAATAAGATTTAATAATTATTATTATTATTTGTGACGGTAACCTCCATTCAAAATCGTTATCTCAAATTATTTAAACACTCTTGTTAATTTTAACAGTAACTTCACATGAATAATTCTCAATGGACCTGAACAATACATTCAGCGGAAAAATACCTCGCTCAAATCGCACAAAATTGCACCAAAATTGGCCCATAATTCATCATATATCTCATTATATATGGCATCAAAATCTTCCACAATACATACAAAAAACCTCCACTTACAAATTCATCAACATCATCAATATTACTGTGGGAACCTCCTTCACTTATTACAGGGCATTATTCATCAGCGACTTTTACACGTCCACTGAACTAACGATTATACATCCAAAGTTCCTCTTTAAAAATTCTTATATTCAACAATTGTATCAAAAACTGTTATTATATTTAACCTTCGTGGGTTTCATTCATGAAGCGATATGAAGTAAAATTTTGCCAATCACAAATAAATTTAATAGCAAATACGATTAGACACGCCTCCCTGGTCTATCAAAATTGAGATTAATATCATCAAAGTATCGCAGTATAAAAATACTATCTTCAATCAAAGTTCATCTAAACTGCATAAATAATCGAATAGAATACAATTAGACTGTGGAATGCAAACATTATTGTTCCAATCTAGAATTGAGAAAAACTCCTATCAAATGTTCATTACTATAGTGTATTCAATAAATCGTACTCAAAGTTCATATTTCATAAAATTGTCTATAATGCAATGGTATTTCAGAACTGACGATAAATGTCTATGTTGCAATCATGTTCATAAAACGACTAGTATTTCCAAGATCGTCGATAAAGTAGAAGATTTTAACGCTCTAAAATCTTTTAATCATTCTTCTTTCTTGAGGATGACAGAAAATTGGTCAAAGTAATTTACTGAATAGAATTACTTTAATAAAGTAACACGCTGTCTGAATTCAAATTTGACATAGAAAATCGTTAACTTTACAGTCAAATCGTGACTGCAAAAATATGCAAATTACTGAAAGAATATAAATAATATCAGTCTCAACTGATCCAAAATTATTTAAATATGCCAATGACATACTAATGTCTCAATAAATCGTAGAAAAAGACATAAATCTTCAAAGTGTACAGAATACAGAAATATCAAGCAAGAATATGGGGCAAAATATATGGGACAGAAAATATGGGAAAAATGGTTGCTCAGATATCGCTAAATGGCTCAAATAAAACAAGAAACGTTCACGACTACCTTATCTGTTGATTGAAGTTCTAGAGGAAAATTTCCAAAGAAGACTGATGTTGGTTCCATTTCACCACCGTAAAGATGTGCTCCGACCTCGAACCTGGAACCTGCGCCCTCGGAGAATAGAACAGTTTCCTCCTCCGGAAATTGCACTGCTCCGTGTAGACGATAGACATCCTTCTGGCAAAACTCTTCTGTGTGAGCCGGGTCCACCCTGGCCTCTCTTGAAAATTCCCTGAAGTTCTGGTAGAAATTCGCCATGAAGTTTATTGCAATTATTTCCGCAGAAATGTTCATAATTGTGGAGTATGAAGATATTTCCACTGCCATGTGATGTAATTCAGCGATGGATTACGATGCATGAGTGTAGTTGGATGTTCACTACATGCTCGCTTTTGTAGAATGACGATTAACGAAGCTCCATGCTGCTATTTCACTCCATTGATATATGTCCCACTTGCATTCAAGTTTTAGTCTTCCATCTCCACTTCCGTTATAATAATAGTCGAAAGTACTGCCAGATTATATTGTTCCATTGTAGAATGTAGCGTTGTATCACCAAATGTAATCTTCAGTATCACGGTTGCAATACATGTGTCAGCCGTAGCGTAGAATGTGGTATTATAAAAGTGCTTCTCAGGTGTCGAGAAAATCACTTTTGTCTGCAGTCTTAAAATGCGAATATCTTCCAAAGTATAATAGTGAAAATGTTCAACTTTCTTACACGCCTCAATATTGTAATGCACAATTGAATTAGCATAAATGCAGTAGCTAACTCTTGATAGATAATCTTGTTGACTCGTTTATGTGTGCGCTCCAACTTCGCCTAGTTTCAGTAACCGTAAAATTGTACTGCTGCACGCTCCGAGCTTGTTCGATGCTGTGGGCTCTACCACACGTGCTAATGACGACTTGCCTCACTGAATAACTCGAAGTCTGACAATATGAGAATCAGAAAAATGAGCCATGAGAGCTTGAGACATGAGACATGAGCTATGAGACATGAGACATGAGAACTTCCTCTCTGCTGTGCAAGGCCTTTTATCAACTTCTTAAGGGGCGTATCCATCCCTTCCATAGCTTGTTCCTCCTTCATTGCTAGAAGTTCTAACTTTGGCTATACTTGACGGATTTTCAAATTTCAAAAACTCATAATTAATTTCTTCATAATTCCAAATCAATGCCATAACTGAAAATAGATTTCCACAATTCTGCATGCCAAAAGTAATTAAATATGGTAGTTTCAGTAATCTCCGTCTCCCTCCAAACTATCATTCATTGGTTCGAGCCTCTCCTCCAATAGCGTAACTTCTTCCTTAGCACAATTCCTTGTTTCCCTGCGGCTGCGTCGTAAATCTTAGATCCTTCTCGAACAAAATCATGACGTCACCAAGAATCTCAGCTCAACCAGCCTACTTGCATGAAGTCTGCGTCATCCGTGCCTACGTCATGAATATACACGTCACAACTATGACGGCCATAACTTCATTCATATATGCCAATACAGCCACCGTGGTCTCAATATAATTCAATTTACGGGGGCATTCTCCCTTCACCACGTTTTAAAAACAGTTGCAAATTGTTTTGAAACTCTGTGTTATAAATATCTGAATTCACTTGAACACGAAATTGAATTATTATTGGCTTACTCTTGGATAATATTTCTTCAAGTTTCCAGCATTGAACTTGCCATATACGACATTATTCTCATCATCGTAGAGTTCATAACAGTTGTTTCCATAAGCATTCGTAATTCTGAACGGACCCTTAAACACTATTCCTAACTTGGGATAGATTTTCTTACTCACATCAGCCTTGACAGGTCTGCGTAGTAATACCAGATTTCCAATTTCTAAGGGAGCACCAAAACGTTTTCCCGCTACTCTTTTCAGTCGTTTTTGTGCTGCTCTCTGGAGTTGTTCTTTCGCTCTGTCAATTCTCTGCTGCCTTCCTAGGTCGGGATCTCTAGGAACGTGGTTGAAAAGATTGTCCCACGGCCTTTCTGGATTTCTTCCTAGATGAAGTCTCATTGGCACCTCTCCTGTGCTCTCCTGCACTGTAGAATTTAGACACTCCTCAATAAGGGGTACAAATCTCACCCAACTAGTATGATCTTTCGGACAGAAAATTCGACAAAATTTCGAAAATTCAGCCATGTATCTTTCTGAAGAATTCGATTCCGGATAGCGCACGCTTGAAAATATGTGCTTAATACCGAGCCTTTCCATATCTGCAGTAAATTTTAAGGATGTAAACTGAGCTCCATGATCCGATAGTAGATACTCTGGTTTACCAGCTTTTGGAAATACAGCATGTTCCAGTCTGCTTACAACGTTCCTCGTGTTAGCTTTTTGCATGGGACTCATTGTTACAAATTTCGAGAAGACGTCCACGGTAACCAACAGGTACTGATTACCCTGGTATCCCTTCGGACAGGGGCCAAATATGTCCGTCGCCATGAGTTCATTTGGTTTAGAGGGAATCATAGCCTTAGGTTTTCCTTTTAATAGAGCGGAAGCATACTTTGCTCTTTGACATTTATCACAAGAACGAATGACATTAGCAATGCTGGAACGCATGTTAGTCCAAATAAACCTCTCTTTAAGAGTATCAAGAGTTTTATCCAGACTGGCATGTCCAGTTGCGTGATGAGCTACCCACACTAAATTGACAACAAGTTTAGGTGGCACGACTATTCGGAGCATTGTATGTGCAGAGTCAGCATACTTACATACGACGTCTCCACTCAAGACAAAGTGTCGTGAATCTCTCTGTGTAGCTGCATAGTCAACATCAGTATTGTCCATGTAACCCTTAAGGAACCTGTACATTTTCCAGATTGGAGCGTGTCTCTTCTGTGACACACCGATTCGGGCTAACCTCCTAACGGTCTCTTGATCTTGCTGCTCCAATTGTACATGGTGTATCTGCACATTTTTGATAGGGTTACGTGATAAAGCATCAGCCAGTAAGTTGTCTTTCCCAGGCTGATGGACGATAGTGGCGTTAAATTGTTGGGAGAACAAAGCCCAACGTGCCAATCTATCACTAGACATGTCAGTTTGCAGCATAAACTGAAGTGCTTTGTGATCTGTAATAATGATAACCTTGTGTCCCAGCAGCATTTTCTTCCACGCTTGCAAAGCTGTTACAATAGCTAACGCTTCTAGTTCTGTCGTAAAGTAGTTTTCCTCGTGTTTCTTTAATTTCCGACTAGTGAACGCAATGTAGTGCTTGTTGCCTGCCTCGTCTTTTTGGTATAAGACTGCACTAATGCCTATTCTTGATGCATCAGACTCAATATAGAACACCTTCTCAAAGTCTGGGTACTCCAGTTTAACGTTGTTTCTGAGCATCTCCTTTGCTTTCTCAAAAGCCTCGTCTGCTGCGGTACTCCATTTCCATCTATTATTCTTCTTGAGTAAGTCATACAGAGGAGCCATAATTTCAGAGTATCTCGGACAGTGGCTGCTGATGAATTGGCATGCGCCTACAAATTCTCTTCTTCTCTGGGTTGTGTGTGGCTAATGCATTCACTCCTCTCTACTTTCTCTTCTGTCCTGTATTCCTGTTTTCCAAATTCTGCTGGCTTGTAGAAGGACCAGGATCGATCACTAAATCCTGTCTTTTCTTCTGGTTTTCAGCTTCCTTCTCTCGTAATTCCTTCAAATACTGCTGACTTTCTTTCTCTCTCTCTTGATACTTGTCCGGTGTCATAACCTGACCTTGAGAATTCTGATTCCGATTCTGGTACTGGTTATTTCTGTTGTAGTTCCTATTGTACCCATTGTTATTATAGTATCTACCTCTTCCGTTATTATAGTTCCCTCTATTGTTATTCCAGCCTCGTCTTTGCTGATATGGACGGTAACCTTGTGATCCGTTGTTGCGAAAATAATTGTTCCTGTGAGGACCTACATTTTCAGTTTTCTCTTCAGCAGGCGTATCAGTTTGCTGAACTTGATCCATGTAGACTGTATTAATGTCTTTGAATTCGTGCCTCTGACCTTTTTGAACCAAATTTGGCATTGGACTCGTGTAGTCAAGCCTTCTCAATAGTTCGTCCATACTGGTCAAATCCCTGATATTTGACGATATGATGAGCCTTCGTACCTCCACAGGCAGCATACGTCAAATAGCATCTATCAACTGCTCTGTCGACAATGGGGGTTGTAAGAATCTCAAGCGCGATAACTGGCTCGTGAAGAAATCAGCGAACCGTGTTGGAAGAGTACCCGAATACTTCCTCGAGTATACCTCAGCTCTTAATGAATTTTGTGTTTCTATTGACCAGAATCGTTTTATCAGTGCCTCTGCAAATTCATCGAAATTACTAAAAGTGTACCGAAATGCTCTGAACCATTCAAGGGGTCCTCCAGCTAGAAATCTTTCTACGATTCTCATCTCTCTTTCTCTAGGAATATGGGCTTCAATAAAATAGTCTTTCAGGTTTCTGATATACTCTATCGGTGTTAGACTATCTGTATTACTAAATTTCTGAGGCTTGTCCTCAAAGTTTCGGATGACTGTCACATTTCTTGGATATGAATCCATGTAATTCTTCCCACTATCACGATATTTCCATTCAGGTTCAATATTCCTATCCTCTTCTTCTTCCCGGAATCTGAATATACGTTCCTCAGGACTAATATCTCTCTCTTCAGTAGCGAGGTTACATCTTCTCACGTAATTTCTATTATCTTCACAAGTCAGTCCTTCTGGATCCTTATCTGTGATTTCCGTGATGACTTTCCTAATCAACTCTTCTTTATACGTTTCCATCATGCTAGCTTCTCCTAGTTTCAAATTCTGAAGTTTGCTCGTAGTTTCATTGACATCAGAGACAACCTTATGAATTTGTTCCTCTAACGCGGTTTTTAATGCTTGCACGTCCTGACCTATTTGAGTTCTATCCTCTACCTGCTTTTCGGATAGCGAATCCATCCTTATATTCAAGTCCTTTCTAATTTGAACTACCTCATTATTTATATCTACTTGTGTACTGGCAAGTTTTCGTTCAATTCGCTCCTGAATCTGATTGACATGTTCCCCACTTGACCTGTTCCATTCATTTTTCCAAACTGTTACATTTGCAGTTAACATTTCCGCAATATCTACTTCAATGTCTTCCTTAAGTAAACGATTATGATCTAAGACTTGGGTCCTCATGACCTCTATATCATATTTTAATCCAGCTAGAGAAGCTGTTGTCCTAACAGACTCGTCAACCAATCTAGTTGTTAAAGCACTAATGCTACGAGTACAAAGCGTTTTTGAAGTTTCAATTTCTTCTCTAACCTTATTAACATCAGTTTGAACTTTGGCAATGTCTACAAAAACTGTATTAACTTCTATTTGTATCTTATTGCTATCGCTTTGCATCTCATTTACATCAGAATGAATATTATTTATGTCTACTTGAACGTTTGACACATCGGTTCGAACATTTCTAATCTCTCTTTGAACTTCTTCTACCTTGTCTTGTACAGTAGCAACATCATTCCTAACAACGATTACTTCTGCTCTAGCACATGAAATATCACCCCGGACATTAGCAACATCAAGATTCAACATAGTAAGGTTTTTCTGGACTGAATCAACCTTTCCCTGTACATTGGAAACATCAGTCTTAACATCTGAGACATCTTTATGGACATTGGATAAATCTACTTTAACATCTGAGACATCTTTGTGAATGTCAGTCACGGCATTCTGGATTCCCTGGGTACTGGTCTGTAAACGCGACACATTATTTTCCAAGTTTGCAGAACTGGTCTGAAGAACGTTCATATTCTCCTCCATTCGACTAGTATTCCTAGCTTCCATCTCCCTCACACTTTCATTCATGCTAGCTTTTAAACTTTCATCCAGCCTAATAGACAAATTACTAGCATTCTCCTCCATCATCTGCTTCATACTGTTATTCATGCTATCTTTCAAGCTGTTGGACATCTCCTCCAACATCTTTCTCGTACTCTCATCTGCCATCTCAATAACATTTCAATAATAGACTGCTTTAGGGACATACATCAAACAGAGCAAGATAACAACATCTGAGCAACATCTTTCACCATATATAAGTTTGAGCAATTTTCTGTCTTAAATCTAACTTATAATTAGCTTATAATTAACCTTCGTAGACACCTTATGTTGAAACAAATTCAAGCACATGTTCAAATTTCCTTGGTTCATTTTAAAATATCCTAACACAAATAATTTACATTTACAATCCAAATAGTTTAATTTTATCTTTAATATGACTAAACATGTCATAAGCCGGTCAAATAAAATAAGACTCCAGATCATAGGCGATTTTTCTAAGTTTCCAGCCTATTTAACCTCTCTCAGGTTGTATAAGATCTGATCTTTTCTGAGTGTAATTTTTCCTAATACAACACAACATTTAATCCCTATATAATCACACACTCAAATTCTACAATGGGCCAAGACATCTAACAACGAATCAACCTCTTTATTTGAGTCTTCACAATCCCATTGACATCGATAACTTGGTAATCCAATGTTAGTCGAGCACTCCACACGTTGATTACACCAATCCAACTGGCGTTCAACCTGGTAATCCAGTTTTGTCAAGCCCCACGAAATTGCGGTGCCAATCCTACTGGCGTTCAACCTGGTAATCCAGTTTTGCAGAGCCCCACGAAATTGCGGTGCCAATCCTACTGTCCCCGATATTCCGGATAGTAGGCTGTCAGAAATCCGCCCCCTCAATCGGATTGCCAATAATCAATCGCACCGGCACAGCTACATCAATGAAAATGGCACTGACAGATACTACCGAGATTAGAGCACAGTAGTTAACAAGAAATTATTGTGGAACACACCAAAATATACGGGGGTTCATACTTACCTTTTACTTACCTATTCAATTTAATCTCGGGTCTGGGTTTTCAACTGGATCACTTAATAGTATGCCCTCACAATAACCTCCACCACGATATTTAAAATGAACCAAAACGGAAACAAGAAAATTTAAACTGCACAATAATTTATTTCACATAAAGAAAATAATTTAACAAAATTTAACAACAAAATATACGTGGCAATCAGAAGCCATTGTCCATGTAACCATGTCCTCCTGTAGGACTTGTAGACTTCACATACAAAATTTCAGCTTTCTCTAGCTCAAAAGAACGTAATAATAATAATGCACTTTGGAATGGATAAGGGAGCTGGGACGAGACATATAGCAATTGTTTCCTTGTTCATGTACTTCACATTTTATTTATAACCGCAAGACTGCTATGTAGATGACCTTGGCCTCTATCATACAGTTATCTGGCCACCTGCGATACACCCTGCACCGTGTCGCATGCTTGCATCGTCAAATGGACGCACCTGTCCATCCAATGTTAGCATATGCTAGTTACCTCAGAGCCTAGCTCCTTTTCAAAACACTTTAAATGTTCACATCTCAACTCAAATATTATCACGCAAATCTTTTAAATGCTCCGTTCAAATATCAATGGATTACTCTAATAATCTCAAATCTTGTTTAATTGTATATTCCAATTGTTGAACTAGCGTTGTTTAGAGTATAATAACGAAAACGTTTAATGTTTATAACAAAATGTTCATTAATTATTTATAACATTTTAAATTGTTTATAACATTGTCAAACGACAATTGAAAAATTTATACACGCCTCTATTAATCCCGTTCGTTTCAAATTATTATTAAAGATATTTACATAGTTATTTACATTATTTATATTATTTATATTAGAAATACATTAAACCACACGTTTATCCGGTTGATAATTACTTAAATCGAGGTGATATAATCGACCAATGAAGGTTAGTTATATTTAAATTTAAGATTCAGGTTTAATAAGATTTAATACTAATTATTATTATTTGTGACGGTAACCTCCATTCAAAATCGTTATCTCAAATTATTTAAACACTCTTGTTAATTTTAACAGTAACTTCACATGAATAATTCTCAATGGACCTGAACAATACATTCAGCGGAAAAATACCTCGCTCAAAACGCACAAAATTGCACCAAAATTGGCCCATAATTCATCATATATCTCATTATATATGGCATCAAAATCTTCCACAATACATACAAAAAACCTCCACTTACAAATTTATCAACATCATCAATATTACTGTGGGAACCTCCTTCACTTATTACAGGGCATTATTCATCAGCGACTTTTACACGTCCACTGAACTAACGATTATACATCCAAAGTTCCTCTTTAAAAATTCTTATATTCAACAATTGTATCAAAAACTGTTATTATATTTAACCTTCGTGGGTTTCATTCATGAAGCGATATGAAGTAAAATTTTGCCAATCACAAATAAATTTAATAGCAAATACGATTAGACACGCCTCCCTGGTCTATCAAAATTGAGATTAATATCATCAAAGTATCGCAGTATAAAAATACTATCTTCAATCAAAGTTCATCTAAACTGCATAAATAATCGAATAGAATACAATTAGACTGTGGAATGCAAACATTATTGTTCCAATCTAGAATTGAGAAAAACTCCTATCAAATGTTCATTACTATAGTGTATTCAATAAATCGTACTCAAAGTTCATATTTCATAAAATTGTCTATAATGCAATGGTATTTCAGAACTGACGATAAATGTCTATGTTGCAATCATGTTCATAAAACGACTAGTATTTCCAAGATCGTCGATAAAGTAGAAGATTTTAACGCTCTAAAATCTTTTAATCATTCTTCTTTCTTGAGGATGACAGAAAATTGGTCAAAGTAATTTACTGAATAGAATTACTTTAATAAAGTGACACGCTATCTGAATTCAAATTTGACATAGAAAATCGTTAACTTTACAGTCAAATCGTGACTGCAAAAATATGCAAATTACTGAAAGAATATAAATAATATCAGTCTCAACTGATCCAAAATTATTTAAATATGCCAATGACATACTAATGTCTCAATAAATCGTAGAAAAAGACATAAATCTTCAAAGTGTACAGAATACAGAAATATCAAGCAAGAATATGGGGCAAAATATATGGGACAGAAAATATGGGAAAAATGGTTGCTCAGATATCGCTAAATGGCTCAAATAAAACAAGAAACGTTCACGACTACCTTATCTGTTGATTGAAGTTCTAGAGGAAAATTTCCAAAGAAGACTGATGTTGGTTCCATTTCACCACCGTAAAGATGTGCTCCGACCTCGAACCTGGAACCTGCGCCCTCGGAGAATAGAACAGTTTCCTCCTCCGGAAATTGCACTGCTCCGTGTAGACGATAGACATCCTTCTGGCAAAACTCTTCTGTGTGAGCCGGGTCCACCCTGGCCTCTCTTGAAAATTCCCTGAAGTTCTGGTAGAAATTCGCCATGAAGTTTATTGCAATTATTTCCGCAGAAATGTTCATAATTGTGGAGTATGAAGATATTTCCACTGCCATGTGATGTAATTCAGCGATGGATTACGATGCATGAGTGTAGTTGGATGTTCACTACATGCTCGCTTTTGTAGAATGACGATTAACGAAGCTCCATGCTGCTATTTCACTCCATTGATATATGTCCCACTTGCATTCAAGTTTTAGTCTTCCATCTCCACTTCCGTTATAATAATAGTCGAAAGTACTGCCAGATTATATTGTTCCATTGTAGAATGTAGCGTTGTATCACCAAATGTAATCTTCAGTATCACGGTTGCAATACATGTGTCAGCCGTAGCGTAGAATGTGGTATTATAAAAGTGCTTCTCAGGTGTCGAGAAAATCACTTTTGTCTGCAGTCTTAAAATTCGAATATCTTCCAAAGTATAATAGTGAAAATGTTCAACTTTCTTACACGCCTCAATATTGTAATGCACAATTGAATTAGCATAAATGCAGTAGCTAACTCTTGATAGATAATCTTGTAGACTCGTTTATGTGTGCGCTCCAACTTCGCCTAGTTTCAGTAACCGTAAAATTGTACTGCTGCACGCTCCGAGTTTGTTCGATGCTGTGGGCTCTACCACAGGTGCTAATGACGACTTGCCTCACTGAATAACTCGAAGTCTGACAATATGAGAATCAGAAAAATGAGCCATGAGAGCTTGAGACATGAGACATGAGCTATGAGACATGAGACATGAGAACTTCCTCTCTGCTGTGCAAGGCCTTTTATCAACTTCTTAAGGGGCGTATCCATCCCTTCCATAGCTTGTTCCTCCGTCATTGCTAGAAGTTCTAACTTTGGCTATACTTGACGGATTTTCAAATTTCAAAAACTCATAATTAATTTCTTCATAATTCCAAATCAATGCCATAACTGAAAATAGATTTCCACAATTCTGCATGCCAAAAGTAATTAAATATGGTAGTTTCAGTAATCTCCGTCTCCCTCCAAACTATCATTCATTGGTTCGAGCCTCTCCTCCAATAGCGTAACTTCTTCCTTAGCACAATTCCTTGTTTCCCTGCGACTGCGTCGTAAATCTTAGATCCTTCTCGAACAAAATCATGACGTCACCAAGAATCTCAGCTCAACCAGCCTACTTGCATTAAGTCTGCGTCATCCGTGCCTACGTCATGAATATACACGTCACAACTATGACGGCCATAACTTCATTCATATATGCCAATACAGCCACCGTGGTCTCAATATAATTCAATTTACGGGGGCAGTACCATCCTGGCATTTTCCCGAAGACGAAGTGGGAAACCACGGAAATCCACTTAGGGGATGGCTGAGGTGGGAATCAAACCCCCTCTACTCATTTGGAACACCCGAGTCTGAGTAGACCCCGTTCCAGTCCTCGTACCACTTTTCATATTTCGTGGCAGAGCCGGGAATTGAACCCAGGACCTCCGGGGCGGCAGCTGACCTTGCTGACCACTACGCTACGGAGGCGACAGCAGTTACCATCTACTGCAAGAAATTCTGCGAGGAATAATATTCGGGAAGAGAAGTGTTGGCAGAAGACGAATCTCCTGGATAAGAAACCTCAGGACTCTCAAGACATCTGAAGAGTTAATCCAAACGGCTCAGAACAGAGAAACCACAGCCAAGATGGTTGCCGACATCCGGAACGATTGAAGAAGAACAAGAAGATATCTAAAACTCAGCAAATTTTCTATTTTTGTGCCGTCTCTTGTGTGGAGTTTCGCCTAGGACACCAAGCTGGCTAATCAGCTGGCTCTTGGTGTCCCCGCCCAGACACAAGACAAGGCACAGACCTAGAAAAATTGCTGAATTTTAATTCACTGGCCGTGAAAGACAATATACCATCTCTTTGGAAGCCTTCATAGGGAGGTTATGACTGCTTGAGCTTTTAGTTCTCGCAGTAAAGAGGTGCAGGTGCGCTTTATGAAAAGGGAGGTAGCGCGCAGTTCGCTACTCCTGTGGGGGTCCGGGCGGGGACGCACAGAGCCCGCTGATGAGCCACCTTGGTGTCCTAGGCGAAACCCCACACAAGGCACGGCCCAAGCCTAGAAAAATTGCTCAGTTTTAATTCACTGGCCGTGAAAGCCAACATACCATCTTGTAAGAAGAAATCTACTGTCACCGCTCTCTCGCATTTGCACACCCTCAAATGCCAACTGACTGCGCCAGGATTCGATACTACAATTTTGGGCACAGCCGGCTTGAACGTTACCGCTGCGCCACGCAATCAGTCAACCCTAAATGAATCAACAACAACTTCCTTAGACCTTGTTCATTTTCATTAATTTCAAATCTAATTAACTCTTCCCAGGGAGTCCACCTCGTCTCATAGTGGCTAGCATTCTTGACTGTCACCGTGGAGGCCCGGGATTGATTCCCTGCTCTGCCTGAAATTCAATTCTTGTCGGAGGGCCTGAACGGGGTACACACTCAGCCTCGTGAGGCAAAACTGAGAAGAGGTGGTTTCGAACCTACATCAGCCAACCTGGAAGTGGTATTCCGTGGTATTCCCACTTCTACTTCAGGTAAATGCCGCGATGGTACCTAACTTAACGCCATGGCGTTTCCTACCCAAATACTACCTCAATCACAAATACACAGACAGGTACAGGCTTCGCAATGACACAGGTTATCAGATAAGTCTAACACTGTCAGATAATACTACATTATGCAACGAGCCTATAATGGCAATAATTAAGACACGGGTATGTTTATAAAACGAGCGTAGCGAGTTGCATACGACTCTTTATGTTCGACGATAATTATAACTTTATTATATGTTTTAACATAAATATTCATAAATTCGGCCTTAAATCCCCGGCCCAAACCAAAATGAGCCTGGTTGACTCCACCGACCCCAATTAATTGGGAAAAGCCGAAGGACCCCAACATAAATATTCATAAATATCTGTGGGATTCAGTAACTTCAGTTAGTGAACAGAGCGCGCTGGGTGGTTTGTTGACTGAACAGTGCGCATGCATGGGTTAAAGAACTTCGAAAGCATATACCATTTACTTTGCTTGGCAATGCTATTGTTTACAGCCTGCATGATGCCTAGTGCCAATCAGAACTAGCATTCACTAATATTGTCACCGAAGTCGTTTGAAAGCAATACGCTATTGTACACAATGTGACGCAAGGGTACTCTACGAAGAAATTGTAGTTGCGGATTTTAAGGTACAGTGCTATTTCTTGTCTCATATTCGCCAGTTTATTTACCCGAACATATGGGAAGGTGCACTTTCTATGTCGGTAATTTATGTAGATTGCAGAAGGATGCTGTGTTGCTAACTTCTAGACGTAGATTCATAAATTTCTTGCATATGTCACAGAATTTTCTTGTTACAGTAAAGGTTCGTGCTGATTTTGCCTTTGTGTTTGGGATTGTAACTACAATGGTCGATCCGATGTAAAATTTGAACTTTCAAATCATGTAGGCCTAATTCATGTCCGACATGTTGGATTTTGAGCGCGTGCGCGAAGCTATCCTTACCTAATTGGTCAATGAATGTGCTCTGTATGGCTGGAAAAACTGTTTCATAATGAAGAATAGTACTATAATGACCCTCATTATGATACAGTTTTCTGACATATAATATTTACATTTCGACATCGTCGAACATAAACGGGGTTACATTACTACGATGTTGCAAAGCCCCTAAATTAAACATCAACCGTCATGGGACTGCCCTGACTGACCATGTCGAGTGATCGCTTTAAGAAACCAAGTTGTGTCTTAGTTGGTTGATTCTGTGAGAGCTTAGCGAAAAGTGCGAAGTACATCAAATAATCGACAATACAATTAATCGATTATACAACCAACTGATTAATCGATTAAAATAATAATCGATTAATCTATTCTTCTATTTCATTTAATCGACATCTGAAATTAATCGATTAAAACTACCAGTCCTAATTCAGACATCAGAGTGACACAGGTTATCAGAAAAATTTGACACACACCCATGTACACGGGATTACATGATCACGATGTCACAACGACCCTAAAAGAATCAACAACAATCACATCTTCTCAGAAAGCGTATTGCTGTATAGCACGTCATTTATCTTATCCGCGATCCCATTAAAACACAGGAACATTTTAATCTAAGTTGTATCGATATCACCGAATTCACCCCTGAGTGACCGGGTGAGTTAGCCGTGGTCGTTACGGCATGACTGCTGGCAGTCGCTCACATCCGGGAGGCGAGGAGGTTCGAATCCCCCCGCCGGCAACCTTGAAGATGGTCTTCTGTGGTTTCCCATCTTCCTTCCAGGCAAATGCCGGTGTTGGTCCCTAACTATAGGCCACAGCCGCTACCTTCCAACTCCTCGTCCTTGCATTCCAACTTTCCTCCCCAACGGTACTTGTAGCTCACCCATTGGGTGTCTGTCTCGAAGCAGCTACAAAACTGGCGAGCCGAACATGTCCTCGGACACTCCCGGCACTAAAAGCCATACGCTAAACAAAACTGAGTGGTGTATAATATGTTTTGGACATCCCTGTCTCCCAGTGACCTAATTACAAGCAGAGACAACGAAGATGTCTTTCATCAAAACAGGACTCAGTCAAGCAAGACCATGAAACCCCATAAATCTCAGTGACTACTTGTTGTGACCATACAGGACTAAATTACCCCCCCCCCCTTCCTCCCCAGCACCATCCCTTCCTCCCTTTGTCGGACAGACTTCCACCCTCCAATATTAGAGCTTTGAGGTTAAAAGAGATGAAAAAAAAGGAAGAAAAGGGGACAATTTTTACAGTCAAATCATTCCGTTCTTGGCTAATATTTCTGGTAGCGGTTTTCTTTTGATCTTCACTGTCTCCCTCATTATGTGTGTGCATTTCCAACCCCTCCTCCTCTCCCCCTCCCCCACTCTCTCTCACTCAAAATTCTGACCTTTTGTTCTCTTTTTCCTTTTTGTCTTTTTAAACGGGCAGGTTGATTTCAGTGTGGAGCTGAACAGACCGCAGGACTCTCCATCCCGTGACTGACAACCTAAGGAATTGACCATCCATTTTTTTGGTCTTCTTATAAGCCTATGTGTATTTGGTGGAGAGGGAGGGGGAGGGGTGAAAAACAGGAGGGGGGAAGGAAGTTTCTGAGGGTGAGGGTGAGTGAGTACAGCGCTACCGTTTTGCAGGGAGAAGCTAGGTTATTTTCCTTTCTTTTCTTTTCTTCAAGTGCATTGAAGCGTAACTCCAAGGTATTGTTGCTAATCGCCTTTACGCTTGCTCGTGTAAATCTGTACCCGACAAAGTCAGTCACCCTGTTTCTCTGAAGCAACGATGTGACTTTCAAATGTCCATTTTGGTGACGTTTGACTGAAATGTCTTATTGTATCGTTTGACATAATAAGACCACAGGTTAAATGGTATTACAAGTTCTTTGGTGAACAGTGTGGTTTATAAGTAAAATATCATGAGTAGCCTACTTATTAAATCTATACACCTTAGTCAATAAATAGTTTTGAAATAGTACATTATGCAACGAGTCTATAATGGCAATAATTAAGGCACGAGTTTGTTTATAAAACGAGGGAAGCGAGTTTTATAATTTCCATACGAGTGTCTCAATTACCATTATAGGCGAGTTGCATACGACTGTTTATGTTCGACGATAATTATAACTAGTTTATGATCGAACATAAATATACATACATATCTGCCGATAATTCGCCAGTTTTATGTACTGAACAGAGCGTATGGGACATGGATAATACCTTGTAATCGACCATGGCCTCCTAGAATACCCCACTATCACACGAGCCACGCAGTGAAATTTAAAATAGAAGGCCGTGGAAGTCAGCGCAGGTGCGATGCTATCCTCACCTAATTGGTCACACAACTGTTTCTTGAGCTCTGATTGGTGGGAGAAACTGTATCATAATGAAAACTTGTACACAGTATCATGAGCCTCATTATAGTACAGTTTTCTGTCACTTTATATTTACATTTCGCCAGGGTCGAACATAAATATAATATTGTGGCCGTCTTCAATAACTGTCTTATAAAATTAATTAAAACTAATTGAATTACGAGCAAAGTTAATTAATATTTACCTTGGGGTTTCCCCTCTTCTACATAATAATTTTTCATTAAAAAGGTATTAAAATTTTCAATCAAGTAAGGAATAAATACAACAATTTTCCAAACCATGCTCGCCTCAGCAAAGATTCTTGTTTAATCGCCTGCTTCCAGTCTCCGAATGAATGACAGATGAAATGAAATGATAGTGGAGAGTGTTGCTGGAATGAAATTTTGACAGGGAAAACCGGAATACCCGGATAAAATCCTGTCTGCCTCCGTTTTGTCCAGCACAGATCTCACATGGAGTGACCGAGATTTGAACCACGGATCCAGCGGTGAGAGGCCGGCGTGCTGCCGCCTAAGCCACGGAGGCTTCTGTTTCATCGCAAGATATTTTTTTAGAATTTTAAATCTATTTCATTGTGATTACCAAACGACAGTATTCCAAGAATGACGAAGGACTCAAGTATTTTGTAGTTTCTCATAGGCTGAAATCATTGGCACCAATATTAAAAGAAAATTAAAATGATGGGAACTGCTAATCAAGAGAAGAGGTAGATTGATAGGACACATACTAAGACACCCAGGAATAGCAAACTTAGTTATTGAAGGACGGGTCAAGGACAAGAACTGTAGGGGTAGACCAAGGTTAGAATTTGTTATACAGATTGTCTCGGATGTAAGGTGTGCTAAATATGTAGAGATGAAATGATTAGCTCAAGACAGGGAGGCATGGAGAGATGCGTTAAACCAGTCAAAAGACTGATGACTCAAACAACAACAACGACAAAGATAGAGTAGCCTATTTTTAATACCCGTGGCTTCGGTGGCGTAGTCGGTAGCATGCTCAACTTCTATGCCCAAGGTCGTGCGTTCACACCCGGTTGAAGTCGTAGGATATTTAAGAGCATTAAAATCCTTCAGTATGCCTTCCTTCGGAGGGCATAAAAGTCGGCGGGTCCATGTCATAGATTTATGGCATGATAAAGGAACCTACAACTACAATATTGGTCGTGTGTAGCCAAATTTGTAGGTTAAGCTATATTTGGCTAGAAACGCTCTATGAAGTACCAACGTTCACCGCTAGGTGTCAGTGGCAGTAGCAACTGGTAGCCAATGTTGGAATTACTTGAAATTGAACTTCCTGGCAAACTAAGGGCGTTCGGTTAAAATATCCTGCTATGACCATTGGCTGCAATTCATATACAGTAGGCCTATGATTAATTATCGCTAGGTCTACCTATTAAAATTTTGCTTATTGTTTAAATTAAGTGACTTGAATGATTGCCACGATGGGTGAGTGGTTAACGTGTTTGACTACCAACCCCAAGCTTGCAGGTTCGCTCCTGGCCGTGGTAAGTGAGTTTTTGAAAGGCGACAAAAATCATGACATGCATGTCATACGTTGTTGGCATGTTAAAGAACCCATTTGAATTCAGTAGGCCGTGTTCATAATGGCAATCTAGGGATTTTCCGCCAACACAAAGTTCCCCCATTCTCTACTAGAAAGCGCTATAGTATCAAGGAGCTTAGATATCTAACCTCCTTGACTTTCATAGCGTTCCAAGGAACGACGAAATTTGACATGCAAGCTGCCCTCTGGGTGTCAAATAACAAAGCTTGCACCCGGCACCCGAGGCCATACGATATTATTATATTAGTGACTTGGATATCGTAGTCATTCAGCTCCGTGTATTTAGGCGAGTGTGAAATTTTATCTGATAGCCTGTGTTCTTGTGATTGCTGGGTGTATTTCTAATCAAGGTGAGGTTTAGAAGGGAGCGGCCGTAGCCATAAGTAAGGAACCATCCTTGCATTCGCCTGGAGTATAAATGGAAAACCACGGAAAAGCACTCCCGGGATGGCTGAGGTGAGAATTCAACCCACCTCTTCTCAGTATTGCTTCTCGAGGGCTTAGTGTACCCCGTACCAACCCTCAGACCAGAATTACATTTCTTGGCAGAGCCGGATATTGTACCCGGACCTCCTTTGCCAAGCTGATGATGATAATTGTTGTTTTAAGGGGCCTAACATCTAGGTTATCGGCCCATAATGGTTTGGGTGATGGTGAAAGATAAGATGAGAATGAAAACTATAACTAATACTAACTACAAACTTACATACTAGAAGGAGAAATGGTAAACAAATAAATGATAAGGCAAATAAAGGACAGGAAGAAAAGAAATGCCCTCAACCCTCGAAGAATGAGGATTGAGGGACTTGGAAGGAAGAAGAGCCATGAAAAGCAGATAGGAAAGGGAAAGAGGAGAGGGCCCGCTTCCGAGTCAGTGGAAAAAGGGGCAAAACGGACCCAGCTCAGGAATCCCTCGGGATCACCAATTCCCGAACTCACCAGCCGTGAGCCTCTGAGGGTGTAGCAATTTCCAGGGTGCACCAGAAGTGGTGGGGCTACATACACCCTGCCTCCTTGAGGGCCTTGTGCAGAAGGCAGGAGATAACATGAAAAGAAAAGAAGGCTGCTGACAACTCGTAGAAGGAGGGTATTAGGAAAGTTGAGACAAGGGCCAACTAAGGCAGGAAAGGAAGAGACTCCCTAGGCCTTGGATACCCTAATCCCACCGGGGTCGGAAGAGAACAAGAGTTGAGCAAGAGAAGTCGACAGGAAAGAAGACGGAGAGGAATCCGGCACAAGTAAAGTAGAAGCAATGCCGGACTCAGCTGGGGTCCCGTGGTCGCCAACCCACGTTCCACTAGATGTGAGCTTCTGGGGGGCCTTTGCCAAGAAATTTAATTATGGTCTGAGAGCGGGAACGTCGATACACTCAGCCCTTGTGAGGCAAAACTGAGAAGATTTCCACCTTAGTTATCTTGGAATAGGCTTCCGTGATTCCCCCACTTCAACTCCAGGCAAACGCTGGGATGGTACCTAATTTAAGGCCAAGGCCGCTTCCCACCCAAACTCTACCTCCATTACAAATAAACACATTAGTATAGAGGGGCAGATGACCTCGTAGTTCTGCCCTTTAAAACAAAATTAATAATATTAATAATAATAATATCGTATGGCCTCGGGTGCCGGATGCAAGCTTTGTTAATTGATGCCCAGAGGGCAACTTGCATGTCTAATTTTATCGCTCCTTGAAGCACTATGAAAGTCAAGGAGGTTAGATATCTAAGCTCATTGACACTATAGCGCTTTCTAGTAGATAAATGAGGAACTTTGTGTTGGCGGAAATCCCCGAGATTAGTTTTGCCAATATGAACACGGCATACTGAATTCAAATGGGTTCTTTAACATGCCAACATCGTATGACATGCGTATCGTGATTTTTGTCGCCTTTCAAAAATCACTTTCTACGGCCAGGAGTGAACCTGAAAGCTTGAGGTTGGGAGTCAGACACGATAACCACTCACCCACCGTGGCAAGCTACAACAATAATAACACTAGTATAGACATCACAATGCTATAGGTTATCAGACAAATTCTACACGCGGGGCTACATAACATGATGTCGCAGAGCCCCTTAAAGAATTAACAACAACAACAACAACAACAACAAAACAGATTTAAAAATAAATAATTAGAAGAACAAAAAGTATTTGTTTATACACAAAGTGCCCTAATAACTTAAAACACTTATTTTGCAAATTAAAAATTGTTTCTTTGAATTAATATAAAATATATCTCCAATTACAATATTACATAATGGAATTTAGAAATGATTTAAAATGTCGGTCACTCCAATTCCCGTGATGTAATGGACAATAAAACAGAAGAAGATCGAAGTGCGAGCGGCCTTCTCAGCAGCATCCAGCTGAGAATGCTTGCCATCAATCTACGTGACTCGAGTGTGTCTTCATTAATCTCTGGTCCCAGGTGGGCTGACACAGGCGACTTATCGACACTTGATATATCGATACGAGACGAGACAATGCTAACAAATGACTACACTCACAGAATTAATTAAATTGAATTTGCACTGACTACGTAATGTACAGTAACCTTTTAGCCAGGTCAGTGGCTATGGTATCGGTATGTGAGGGCATCTTCAGTCTGATAGAAATACATTTGTTATTTATTTATTTATTTATTTATTTATCGTATGGCTTTTAGTGCTGGGAGTGTCCGAGGACATGTGCGGCTCACCTGAGTCTGTAGCTGCTTCCAGCGGACACCCTTTGGGTGGGCTACAAGTTCCGTTCAATTTCAAGTAGTTCCGACTTTCGCTACCAGATATCAATGATACCTAGTGGTGAACGTTGGAACTTTGATATAGCGTTCCGACGAAATGTAACCTAACAATTTAGCTTCACACATGTTTAGTCTGTGGAAGGATCCTTTACATGCCATAAATCTATGACATGGGACCGCCGGCTTTACTTCCCATCCGATGGAAGGCATACTGAAGGATTGTTAACGCTCTTAAGAAAATCTGACTACTTCGGCCGGGTTTGAACCCGCTATCTTGGGCACAGCAGTTCAGCATGCTACCAACTACGGCACCGAAGCCGTAATACTTATGTTGTGCCATCCTCAGTGGATTAGAGTTAGTGTGTCCCTCTCGTTATCTAAAAATGGTGGGTTCAATTCTTGGCGAGGAAGTAGGCAAACAATCACGGCCTCTCGATCCGTAATATGTCGGCTCTTAAATATATAAAGCATATTAAATAACCCCTGGCACTACA
This sequence comes from Meconema thalassinum, assembly GCA_946902985.2. Taxonomy (NCBI): domain Eukaryota; kingdom Metazoa; phylum Arthropoda; class Insecta; order Orthoptera; family Tettigoniidae; genus Meconema; species Meconema thalassinum. Next base: position 139,383,620 of record OX336400.1, read on the forward strand.
GCCCATGACGGCCTAGGCCTACCAAGCGACCGCTGCCCAGCCATTTGGCCTGCAGATATTGGGGTGACGCTAGGTCAGCGCGTAGAGTCCCCTCGTCCATTAATCTTGGTTTTCGTAACTTGGGCGCTGCCTCACTGTCAGACCGTTACTCAATTGTCCTCACGAGGCTGAGTGCACCTGTTCCAGCCCCCATGTCAGGTTCTAAAATCCCTGACGGAGCCGGGAATCAAACCCGGGGCCTCCGGGTGAGAGCCAAGCGCGCTACTCCAACACCACGTCGCCGGCTATTTGGTGATTACAAAACAAAATTAATTTATTCTCAGGCAAATATCACATCATACGGTTCGGGGGTCGCTGTCTGATGACAGTGTTAAACGTACCATCAAAATTGGAGAGTCAAATGCCTAAAAGGCTGTCACAATATTCTTGAAACTTGAATCTTTAATCTTCAATCTATAGTCTATAATCTTTAATCTTTAATCTTTAATCTGTAATCTTTATTTTTTATTTATATTATCGTTTCAACCAGCTATGGTCCACGTTAATTCAACTGCTACCTTCCTCGAGTTTAACAACTGCTTAGTAAAGCTCATTCATTCTCGACGGTGTTGCTTCCTGTCTTTGGTTCACTTCCAGACTGTTGTAAGTTCAAGTTTTTCATGAAGACTCTAGTGTTATTTGAGTTTCATTTTAAGGAGTGAGTTAGCTTGAACTATGATGAAACGATTTATGACAGGGCAAGCACCAGTACCATAATATGATAATTGTTGTTGTTGTTGTTGTTTGAATCTTCAGTCTTTTGAATAATTTGACGCGGATCTCCATGCCTCCCTTTCCTGAGCTAATCGTATTATTTTTACATAGGTAACACACTTTACATCCTATGCAATCTGTTTAACATATCATAACCTTGGTCTACCCCTACAGTTCCTATCCACGACCCTTCCTTCCATAATTGAGCTTGCTATTCCTGGGTGTCTTAGTAAGGTGTCCTTCCAACTTATCTCTTCTCTCCATTTGCAGTCACCAGAAACATCTCTCCTCGCCCACTCATCTTAATACCTCTTCATTTGTTACCCTATCAACCCATCTGATCTTCTTCATTCCCCTGTAACACCACATTTCAAATGCTTCTAAGCTCCTCTTTTCTGCTGCGCCAAAAGGCCAGGTTTCACTTGCCTAATGCGCCCTGCACCATATAAGGCTTTCAAATATGACTTTCAAATATTTAAATCTATATTTGATGTCAACAGATTTTTCTTCAGTAGAAATATTTCCTTGCCTGAACCAACCTACTCTTTATATCCTCTTTGCTTCGTCCATCACTGGTTATTTTGCTTCCAATGTATGATAAGTCTCCCATTTCCTTGATCTTTTCTCCTGCCAATTTGATGTAAATTGTTGATTCTGATTTCTTTTGGCAGCATTCCATTTTTTTTTTTTTTTCTTTCTCAAGACGGAATCTATACCATTTAAAGACTCATTCAAATCCTCTGGTGAATCTGCTAAGATAACGATGTCATCAGCAAATCTCAGAGTTGAGTTTATTTCTCCTTGAAACTTTACTCCTACTTTATATTTTTCTTCGTTAATCAAATATGATCTTCCTTCAGGCATACAGATAACTTACAGGATGGATGGGATGATCTTTAATTTGAGCCGTCTAAAGGCAAGGACTCGAACCTCTCCTGCTGCATTGGTTGAGTTACAGTACGCTGATGATAATGCAGTAGTAGCTCAATCAGAGGACGAACTTAGGAAAATCCTGAATGCTTTTTCCTCAGCATACAAAAAGATTGGGCTGAAACTTAACACCCACTAAAACCCAAGTCCTCTACCAACCAGCCCCTGGACAAGGACAAAGAAACATCAATGTCACCATCGATGGAGCGAAGCTTCAAGAAGTTAACACCGTCCCTTATCTCGGCAGCACCCTGTCATCAAGTTCAAATATAGATTCCGAAATCTAACACAGGATTAACCGTGCTGGGGCATCCTTTGCAAGATTAAGGTCTAGAGTTTTTGACAACCATAATATCAATGCTGCAACGAAGATCTTTGTGTACAACTCAGTTGTAGTTCCCACCTTACTTTACGGATCTGAATCCTGGACATGCTTCAAACGTCATTTAAAAAAACTAGAGCAATATCACCAGCGATGTTTGAGGAGAATTCTTCGTGTGACATGGCACAAACACCAGCATTCTCGTATAAGCACAGACTACCAGTGTTGAAGCCATGCTTTTAAAACGTCAGCTGCGATGGACAGGACACGTAAACCGCATGCCCAATAATCGCATTCCCAAGCAGGTGTTTTGCTCTGAACTAACTGTGGGCAAGCGCTGTGTGGGAGGATCGAGGCAGCGATTCAAAAACGTACTAAAGGCTAATATGCAAATGTGCCACATTGATATCAACAACTGGGAGACCTTGGCCCTTGATCGCTCATCCTGGAAATCACTTGTTCATTATGGTGCGATACTTTTTGAAGAAATCCGCCGACGTATGGTAGAAGATCGGAGGCAGAGCAGAAAGAACACAGTGCTCATTAGAAGACGGGGAATGAATGCTGATGTCTCACCTGGACCTTATACTACCTGGCATCACTGCGGAAAACTGTGTGTCTCCCGCATTGGGCTTTATAGTCACCTCCGGACTCATCGCTGAAGAGTCATTCGGCATTGGAAAGCCAACCTACTCGAGACGTGTGTGTGCTATCAATCAATCAATCAATTAATCATTTTTCTCCATCTTAAAAAAATATTGTTATGTTTACTGCCTGAATTACAGTATTTGGATATTGAGTATTCAGTTGAATTGTTGTCCTAGGCTTTCTCATAACGTAGGTCATGTTAAAACCTATTTATTAATTCGCATGGAAAATCTGTTTAACTTGTGGGAGAGCAAAAGTTTGGTGCTTTTCAGTCGGTCAACACGAATGTACCCAAAAAGAGCTGGATTGTGCCCTAATCCTGAAATAAATTACATGAGATTAATAAATACACAAGGATGACCAGTTTCGATCGTCAAGCGATCATCATCAGATCCATTACACTTAGGCTATAACATCTATGTTTGAGAATACAGGTATTTACAATATGTACAATTATTTAGTTGCAGTATTGGTAATGCAACTGTCGGTGTGTGCTAATTGAAGTATATCTAATGGTAGGTGAAATGCTAAAATGGTGATAAAAATCCGGAGTTTGTCTGTTTGGGGTGATTATATGGTTATACTGTAATAATACAGGCTGATACTTAACCGGTTTGTCTTCCCTACTGGAACTTCGAGCCATTTCGAGTTCACTCTGGCACCAATTTTGTTGAAAGAGAAAAACCTGTTTCGTCCAGTTAACACCCGGGTTAGTCGGCCAAAACTGGTGCCAGAGTGAACACGAAACTGCTCGAAGTTCCAGTAAGGAAGACAAACCGGATAAGTATCAGCCTGCATTATTACAGTACAGTATAACCATAGTTGATTTTGTATAACCATATAATCACCCCAAACAGACAAACTCCGGATTTTTATCACCATTTTAGCATTTCACCTAACATTAAATATACTACAATTAGCATACACCGACAGTTGCATTACCAATACTGCAACTAAATAATTGTACATATTGTAAATATTTTTCACCTGTATTCTCAAACATAGATGTTATAGCCTAAGTGTAATGGATCTGATGATGATCGCTTGACGATCGAAACTGGTCATCCTTGTGTATTTATTAATCTCATGTAATTTATTTCAGGATTAGGGCACAACCCAGCTCTTTTTGGGTACATTCGTGTTGACCGACTGAAAAGCACCAAACTTTTGTTTACTTAGGCAACACTGAAAAATGGCTTCAAACCTCACAATGCTTGTGGGAGAATTTGGAAACGGAAAAGACCACTAGAATTTATTTAAATAGTCTATTTATATCCTCAAAAAATTACTTCATTTTCTGTTGTAATTCTCTTTCTACAAGATGAATGTTATCAGATACTTCCTTGTTCTCTCCACAAGCTACTGTGCTGACTCACAAGACATGTTTGTCTGCGCAGGTGTGTATAATTGTGTAACAGTATCTGCTAGAACATGATTATAAATAATAATGTGACTACTATTTCCTAAATAAACTTATTAAAGTACTACTTAAGGCAGATAATAATCTTATCCCGTCTAGAATGTAAGGAAACCAAATTTGGAAGTGTAGCCGAGAGGTCAATAGAAGTAAATTTTATTCATGAACGGATGTCCGACAGTGCAAGACGTGATATAAACCTTCGCTTCGTGTACGATACAAAGGTGATATCACGGCGTGGATGACAACTCTTAAAGCCACTATCCTTGATGGAGGTATGTTGGTTTTTTTTACACGCGAATTGACCACTTAGGATCACGCTACAACTTCATTTCTTTTTCTTGGTGCGAAGTTTTCTCTGCACCCAATACTCCTTCATGCGTTTTCTGGCCTGTTTACGCTGTTCGTCCGTCCAGGCTCTTCCGGTCTTCTTAGGTATTCTTGCGGCTTGAATCCCTTCCAAATCAATCAGTATGTTCCTAAATCTATTTCTGTCTAACAGTTGGTCTTCAGAGATGTTCAATCTTTCCATATCCGCCTTTGATTCCTTAATCCATGCTGTTGTGGTCTTCTTTCTCCAGAAGTAATCAAATATCCGTTTGGTGAGTCTATTTTGGTCCATTCTGTATAGATGTCCAAGAAACTTCAACCTCTTCTTCTTCATAGTATCAGAGATTCTTACTACTTTCTGGTAAACTTCTTCATTACTTCGAAGTTTCCATCCACTTTCGGTTTGATATTGTTGTTGATTCATTTTGGGGCTTTCGACATTGTGGTCATCCCCGTGAACTTTAATGTGTTTTCGTTTTATCACTTTCAATACATCCTACCCACATGCACTTGTTAAAATATGAATTCATCAGAACGCCGCAGTGTAACATCTTTATAGCTTTTCTTCTCGGTCTTGTTGTCTGATATTATGCTACATACAGTGAAAAATCCGACCGGGTCAGGAATGGAATGAATGAAGCCCCCATCTAGCGGCGAGGATATGAACTGTGCCGGCTGCCGAGGCCTGACGCACTCCTCTGGGGCAATGATTAAATGAAGGACAGCTGAAATGAAATGATAGTGGAGAGTGTTGCTGGAATGAAATGTTGACAGGGAAAACCGGAGTACCCGGAGAAAAACCTGTCTGCCTCCGTTTTGTCCAGCACAGATCTCACATGGAGTGACCGGGATTTGAACCACGGACCCAGCGGTGAGAGGCCGGCATGCTGCCGCCTAAGCCACGGAGGCTTACTCCTACATACAGTATGCTGTATAAATAAATATGTGGTTTCGGTGGCGTAGTTGGTAACATGCTGAACTTCTGTGCCCAAGAACGCGGGTTAAAACCAGACCGAAGTCGTCGGATTTTTAAGAGCGTTAAAATCCTTCAGTATGCCTTCTTTTGGAGGGGAAGTGATGCTGGCGGGCCCATATCATAGCTTTATGGCAAGTAAAAGAACCTATTACTGCAATTGGTACTGTGTAGCAAAATTTGTAGGTTATATTTGGTTAAAACTCAGCAATTGTTCTAGGTTTATGCTGTGTCTTGTGTGGGGTTTCGTCTAGGAACACCAAGCTGGCTCATCAGCGGGCTCTTGGGGTCCGTGCCCGGACCCCCACAGGAATAGTGAACTGCGCGCTCCTCCCTTTTTACTAAGCACACCTGCACCTCTTTACTGCGAGAGCTAAAAGCTCAAGTAGCCTTAACCTCACTTGGTATTTAATAAGGCTTTACACCTTAGTCAATAGTAATTAAATTAATAGACTATAAATTAATATTAACAATTTGTACCAGTTTCGGCCATATTATGACCATCTTCAGCGAAGTTGTTATAAATAATTTAAAGTAATTACAAGCAAAGCTTTGTTGTTAATATTTCACTTGGGTCCTCTATGAAAAAATCTTATAAAACAGTTAAAATGCGATCGGTAACAAATGTGGCTTTAATTTGATGTTAATAAAAAAATAGTTGGTATATTCCTATAAATTAGCCTAGGCGGCTTCGGAGGAGTAGTTGGTAGCATTCTGAGCTTCTATGCCCAAGATCGCGGGTTCAAACCCGGCCGAAGTCGTCGGATTTTTAAGAGCGTTTAAAATCCCTCAGTATGCCTTCTTTCGGAGGGGAAGTAAAGCCGGCATTCCCATGTCATAGATTTATGGCATGATAAAGAACCTTCCACTAAATACACTTGTGGAAGCTAAAATTGGTAGGTTAGTTTGATAACTATATATTAGTTCCAACGTTCGCCGCCAGTTGGAGCACTATGAAAGTCAAGGGGGTTAAATATTCAAGCTCCTTGAACATTATAGCGCTTTCTAGTAGAGAAATGAGAAACTTTGTATTGGCGGAAACTCCCGAGATCAATTTTGCCATGTGGATTCTTTGACATGCCAACAACGTATGACATGCGCGTCGTGATTTTTATCGCCTTTCAAAAATCACTTACCACGGCCAGGAGCAAACCTGCAAGCTTGGGGTTGGTAGACCGGCACGTTAACCACTCCCCCACCGTGGCAAGCCGTTGTGTCGTAAACAATGGTAATCTTCTTTTTGAAATTGTATAAATACCTATAATAATAATAATAATAATAACAATAATAATAATAATAATAATAATAATAATAATAATAATATCGTATGGCCTCGGGTGTTGAGTGCAAGCTTTGTTATTTGACGCCCAGAAGTCAGCTTGCATGTCAAATTTTCTTGTTCCTTGGAGCACTATGAAAGTCAAGAAGGTTAGATATTCAGGCTCCTTGAACACTATAGCGCTTTCTAGTAGAGAAATGAGGAATTTTGTGTTGGCAGAAACTCCCGAGACTAATTTTGCCATTATGAACACGGCCTACTGAATTCAAATGGGTTCTTTAACATGCCATCAACGTATGACATGCCTGTCATGATTTTTGTCGCCTTTCAAAAATCACTTACCGGTACCATGGCCAGGAGCCAACCTGCAAGCTTGGGGTTAGTAGACCGACACGCTAACCACTCACCCACCGCGCCAAGCTCGTTTTGTAATAGTCGGATATCGTCATATGTTACGTAGTCTATTAGTTGCCAATTGTAATTCTCATGTTTGTGTAATTCTCAAGAAGAAAAATCAAGTACTGTGTTCTCACTTAATGGATATGCTCCTGTTGCTAGAGACCACTTGTGACTGCATTGCAATGAGTGAGATTACTGACAAGAAGAGCCGTATTTTGCATTCTAAGTAGAGAAAGATTGATACTGCCCTCTCGACCTCAGTAAGCGCGAGCATCGGTGTTAACCATGATACGAACCCTACCTTTTCTTCTTCATGTCATCTGCTGGTCTTTACAAATAACCTTGGTGGTTATCCGCACTTCAAGAAAAGCACATATATACAGTACTTGTAAACTGTTTACATTACCCATCTATCATTAGCTCGAGATATTGAGTACTCACACCTTTATGCCCGTGTATTATTGGGCTGTGCAACATGCATCTCACAATACTACTACCATGCTACTACTACAAATACTACTACTACTACTACTAATAATAATATTACCATGTTTTTCTTCACGTCCACTCTCCCCTGTCTAGTCTAGTCCTCCGTTACGTTTTGCTTCGTTTCGTTTTGTTTCGTTTCGCTACGGTCCGTTTTGCGGCGTTTCGTTTCGCTTCGTTTCATTTCGTTTCGTTTCGTTTTGCTTTGTTTCGCTTCGTTTTGTTTCGCTTCGTTTCTTGTTGCTTCTTTTCGTTTCGTTTTGTTTCGTTTCGTTTCAGTCCATTTTGCTTCGTTTCGTTTCGTATTGTTTCGTTACGTTTCCGTCCGTTTTACTTCTTTTGCTTCGTTTCATTTCGCTTCGTTTTGCTTCGTTTCATCTCGTTTTGTTTCGTTTCGTTTCGCTTCGATTTGCTTGTTTCATCTCGTTTTGCTTGGTTTAATTTTGCTTCGTTTCACTTCGTTTCGTATCGTTTCGTTTTGCTTAGATTCATTTCATTTCGTTTTGTTCCGTTCCATTTCGTTCCGTTTTATTCCTTTTGTGTTTCGTTCCGCTTCGTTCTGTTTCGTTCCGTTTGGATTATTTTCGTTTGATCTCGATTTGTTTCGTCCCTTTCCGTATTGTTTCATTTCGTTCGAACTCGTTTTGTTTCGTTTCGAAAAACAATTTTTAGTCTGTTTTATAACTTAGTTTTATACAATCACCAACTGTTTAGATATGTCAGTTTCACAAAATTGTTTTATATTATCATGGTGGTTCAGGGGTAACGTTCTCGCTTGCTGATCCCAAGGTTGCAGGTTCGAAACCTGGCGCAGTCAGCTGGCATTTGAGGGTGCGCAAATGCGAGGGAGCCGTGTCAGTAGAATTACTGGCACGTTAAAGATCCCCTTCGGGGCAAAATTCCGGCACCCCGGCGTCTCTAAAAGGCAGTGTAGTTAAAAGGGACGTAAAACCAATAACATTATTTATTTTATATTATCATGGATTTAAAGCCCATAATTGTTACAGATCGGATTCATTTACTATATTTATTTATTTATTTATTTATTTATTTCTTGACGGTACACAACAGGGCTCAGTGTGCGCCCCAATAACAGTGCACCTACACAGTAAAATACACTTTCTGATATTTCTACATTAAGTATTAATATCTAAATGTAATTATTAAAACTAGGAAGTTAACACAGATTGAAATGCATAGTAGTAAAAAGCTTAATCTAAAGATAATATAAAAACTAAATCTAAATTTTACCTAATGTCAAATATAGAAAAAGCATGTTTTGAAATTGTTACATCGTAAACTAAAAGGTAACATTGATAACACATATATACATTGTTGATTCTGTTTTGTGTGATAATTTTATTTCATGTATGAATTAGAGTGACTGGGTTATAATTTCCAAGAACGGTCTAATTGAGAGACAGAAATCTAGTTTCCAGTTTACACGAACCGCATCGTTGTAAATACTGCAAAGCCTCCATACAGGTGAATTATTATGTGAAGTAATGTTGGTATTATAATTTTTAGCCTATTTTCAATTTTGAAAAAATAGGCTTATGAGATCACCTTTTGTCCATGTGTGTGTGCGTGTGTGTGTGTGTGTGTGTGTGAGGTGTGTGTGTGTCCCCCTTAATAAATTCTAAACGGCTGGAGCGATTTCAATGAAACTCGGTAAGTTCATAGCACTATTCCGGGCGACCCCGACCGTGCCCTTCCAATTTTGTTACGTCTCACCAATCCAACATGGCGGCTGTGGGAAATATTTCACCAGCATTCAATATCTCCGAAACTATTCCCGATATCACCCTGGAATTTATTACGGTGATAAAGGGAACTACTAGAAGTTCATCTATGTGACTTTTGAAAAACTGGTAAATACAAAACCAACATGGCGGCCACGCGAATTTGCGACTTTTAAATGGACGTTTCTCGCGATTTATCCAACCAAACGCAATGAAACTTGGTACAGTATATGTTTATATACATTGTGATTCACCGACGTCTAACTTCGTTCAATTGTTTACATAACCACAAGATGGTGGATGTGCGAAATATTTCACCGGCATTCTATATCTCTGAAACTATTAGCGGTATCACCCTGAAATTTTGTACGGAAATAAAGGGCACTACTGGAAGTTCATCTATAAGACTTTCAAAAACCGGTTAACTACAAAACGAACATGGTGGCCAAGCGAATTTGAAAATTTTAAATAGAACTTTCTTGTGATTTAATGTTCCAAACGCAATGATATCTGGTACAGGAAATGTTTATACACATTGTAATGCACTGGTATCTAATTTAGTTCAATTGTTTACATAACTTCAAGATGGCGGCTGTGCGAATTTTAAAATTAAGTTTTTATTTCTTGTGTCGTAATCATGCTATCGAAGTGAAAGTTTGATTAATGAACCTACGCAATATTTTTCCTTTAATGGTACATGACTGTATGCCTATACATTTAACAATCCAACATGGCGACCATCTGAAATATTTAGACGGCTCTGAATATCTACGAATCTATTATAGCAATCAAACTGAAGTTTTTACGTTCATTGGGGCACTGAACTTAAGTTCACCTATAGGACTTTAAATTACCTGGTGATCACAAATCCAACATGGCAGCCACGCGAAGTGTAAATTATTCACATGGACGTTTCTCGCAATTTAACCATCCGAGTGCAGTGGAACTTGGTACAGTAAATCCTTATACGAATGTTAATCCACTGGCATCTAATTTATTTCAATTGTTTCCATAACCACAAGATGGCAGCTGTGCGAAATTTTAAAATCTCCTTATCACTTCTTGTGTACTAATCATGCGATTGAAGTTTGAATGCTACACGTACACAATAATCTTCATGTAACAGTACATAACTCTAGGACCTACTTGTATAAAATCTAATATGGCGACCATCCGAAATATTTAGTCGGTTCTCAATATCTACGAATCTATTACAGCAATCAAACTGAAATTTTGTATGTTGATAGTGGCAGTTAACATAAGTAGGATATATGAAAATAGGCTGTATAGTTCTTCACGGAACTACTTGTTGAATGTTATAGTTGATCTTGTAGTAAAGCGAGGGATGTTGAAATTTAGGAGCGATAGAAAAAATGAGTTATCAATTTGACCGTTAATAACTTTATAAAGGAATTTCATATCATTCACTTGCCTTCGAGACTCCAAACTAGTCATGCCGAAATTCAACAAAAGTTCACCGTAGGGTACTGTCCCCGTTTACCTGGATAGTAGGCTGTCAGATATCCGCCCCCTCAATCGGATTGCCAATTATCAATCGCACCGGCACAGTTACATCAATGAAAATGGCACTGACAGATACTATCGAGATAAGAGCACAGAAATTCACAGGAAATCATTGTGGAACACACCAAAATAGACGGGGGTGCATACTTACCGTTGCTTACCTCTTAATTATCTCGGGGTTTGAGTTGACAACAGGATCACTTAAAAGTCTGTTCACACAATAATCTCCGCCATGACATTTAAAAATGAACCAGAAACGAAGACGAGAACTTTGAACCGTACAAAAGCTTTATTTCTAATAAAGGGTATGATTTTCCTAACACAACAAAATATACGTGGCTATCAGTAGCCCAAGTCAATCTGACTACGTCCTCCAGTAGGACTTGCAAAATTATTATACAACATGATATATAAAACATTTTAGCTCCCAAGAGCTCCAAATACCGTAATATTCATAACACTATTGGATTGGAAAAGGACGTCAGGATGTGACATATATAGAGCATTTGTTTCCTTTTAATAAACAAGAGAATGATATTTATAGTCGCAAGGCCGGAGTGTACGACCTCACTCTCTGAAAACCATATGTTGACACAGCTGCGGGCTACCTTCCAGCCTGCTGCATACCGGTCAAATGCGCTCCCTTCTCACACGCTATGTTACGTAAGAATCCAGCCTGCACTCTCAAGCTTTTAAATGTCTTACAAGACAACTCACATTATATTTACGCAAATCTTTCAAGTACTTTGATCACATCCTAATGGATCATTACATAAATTTCTTAAACTTGTTAACTTCAATCCAAATGTTTAGTTAGCTCTTAAATGTTTATAACAAAATCACATAAATTATTTATAACAATTAGAAATTGTTTATAATATTTGTCAAAGACAATAAAAATATTCTAAGCACGCCTTTAACATCACTCTCGTTTCACATTATTTTCAAAAATATTTACAACAATTATTTACAATATTAACATTTAAATTGTTTAAATTATTATTTTAATAAATACATTAGCCACATGTTCATTCGGTTGGTAATTTTATAATCCTGTTTAATATAATCGACCAATGAAGGTTAGTTATACATTTAATGTCACAATCTGTTTTAATAAAGTTTTTAATAATGATTTGTGACGGCAACCTTCATTCATAATCTTGTCTCAAATTCTTTCAAAACTCGTGTTAATTATAACAGTAGATCACTTGATTAATTTTCAACGAACTATAATAATCTTACTCCAGCGGAAAATCTTTCGCTAACAAGTTAATGCACAATCTGCATTAAAAATATGCCCAAAATCATCATATATTAATCTATATGGCATTTAAAACTTTCACATCACTTTCAAAACTTCCACAAATAATTCTTTAACATTTATTCCTGTGGGAACTTCCTTCATATTCAAGGGCATTATATTTCAGCGACTTTCAACACGCGCTGCACTAGCGATTATACATTCATAGTTCCACTTAAAAATTTTTATAATCATTTATTGTTTCAAAACTGTTTTTCTATTTAACCTTCGTAGATTTCATTCATGAACTGAAATGAAGTCAAAACTTGCCAATCACAAACAAATTTAATAGTGAATACGCTTATATACGCCTATCTGGTCTATCAAAATTTAAGACTAACATCTTAAAAGAAATTGTAGTATGAAAATACTATCTTCAAATAAAGTGCGACTAAACTGAAAAGTAGTCGAATAGAATCCACTTAGACTGGGGAATGCAAACATCGTCATATAATTCTCTAATTGAGAAAAACTCCTAACAAAAGTACTTGACTTTAATGCATTCAATAATTCATTATTAACATTACTCTTTCACAAAAGTGTCTATGATGCAATGTTCATTCATAACTGACGATAAATGTCTGTGTTGCAATCAATACAAATAACGACTAGTATTTCCAAGATCGTCGATAACGTAAGAGATTTTAACGCTCTAAAATCATTTAACTGTTCTTCCTTCTTGATGATGACAGAAAATTGTTCAAAGTAATTAAACTGGGGTTGAATTACTTTAATAAAAATGACACGCTGTCTGAATTTAAATCTGCCATAAAAATCATTAACTTACAGTCAAATCGTGACTACAAAAAAATTAATTACTGAAAAATCCAAATATCAGTCTCAACTGATTCAAAATCGTTAACTATGCCCATGACATAACAATGTCTTAATAAATCGTCGAAAAATGCAAAACTCATCAAGGTGTACTGAGAATAAGAATCTCAACAAGAAAATAAGGCAAAATACAAGAGGATTAAAAATATGGGAAAAATGGTTGCTCAAACATTACTAGGTTACTCAAATACAATAAACGTTCACGACTACCTTATCTGCCGATTGACGTTCCAGAGGAAAATTCCCCAAAGAAGACTGCTGATGGATCCATTTCACCACGTTAAAGCTGAGCTCCATCCTCGAAATAGGAAATAGCACCATCGGAGAATCGAACTGCTTCCTTCTCCGTGAATCGCTCTGCTCCTCGAATACGAATAGACATCCTTCCGGCAATAATCTTCATTGTGAGTCGGGACTACCCTGACCTCTCTTGAAAAATTCCCTGAAGTTCCAGTAGACAATCATCATGACGTTTTGTAGAAATTTCCGAAGAAATTATTCATATTCAGAGTATGAAATTGTTTCTATGGCTGTTCGATGGTATTCAGCCTTTACTTACGAAACATGGGTGTAGATGGTATTCACCGCATGTTCGCTTGTGTGGAATAGCAATTAGCGAAGTTCCATGTCGCTATCTTACTCCATTGAAGTATGTCCCAATTGCTATAAGCCTTCTTAGCCTTCCATTTGCACTTCAGTTGTAGTGTCAGAAGAACAAACTGCCGTATTCAAATGCTCCATTATACTGTATCGTTCTGTAAGCAAGCAATCTGAAGTCTTTCTACTCCACTCACAGCGTTAGCCTTGCGTTTATTCTGGCTTATACAAAAGTGTTTCTCTAGTGGTGAGATAATCACTTTTGCCAGTCATATACAATTGCTAATATCTTTTGAAGTACTCGGTCGAAATTGTTCAGCTTTTCTCTATAATTGCATGTAGTACTGCACAATACAATTATGTTATCGTAGACCGCTAACTGTTTGAAGCTAAACTTTTATAAGCTTTCTAAGGTCCGTTTCAACTTCACCTAGTTTGACCTGTATCTCGTTAACATAGTGGCCTCGCCACGCGTTATAAATACGATTCTTTTCACTTGCTGTTCACTTTGATGTCTCACTATATTGAATGTATAATAAACTGACTTTCACAAATACTTCGATGATCTGAGCATTAGATCTCAGAATGATCAGCGAACGAAAGAGAAGAGAAGAGAAGAGGTTCCTCTCTTCTGCGCAAGCCCTTTTATTACCTTCTCGAGGGGCGTTACCATCCCTTTCAAAGCGTGATACTACGTCATCGCTAGAACTTCCAACTTCGTTAATACATGACGGATTTTCAAAATTCAAAAACTGAAAATAAATTTCACCAAAATTCCAAATCAATGCTTTTACTGCAAATGTATTTCCACAATTCTGCATTCAAAAAGTCATAAAAATACCATAGTTTCAGCAATCTCCGTCTTCCTTTAAACTATCGTTCATTGGTTCATGCCTCTCCTCCAATAGCATAGTTTCTTCCTCAGCAGAATTCCTCGTTTCCTGCGACTGCGTCGTACATCTTGGAACATTCTGGACTAAAATGCTGACGTCACTAAGAATCTCAGCTCAAGTAGCTTGCTGGCATAACATTTACGTCATCCGTGCTTACGTCATGACTACCCACGTCATAACTATGACAGCCATAACTCTAATCATAATTTCAAATATAGCCACCGTGGTCTCTACATAATTCAATTACGGGGGCAGTACCATGTGTGAGTAATTGCCCGTTATTTTGAGGTGTAAATAAATATCTGAGGAATTTCTTTTAAACTTGCTCAATGGATTTAATGCATGTTTTCTGCCTGGGACTCCATACTTGGCTGGCGTACTCGAGCTTGGATCTCACCATGGCAATATAAAGGTTTATGCAGGTACTGGTCCTAATGAATGGCTTAGTGTTTCATATTATAAACCCCAACATGCGGTAAGCATCCCCGACTGTCTTTTGCACATGACAAGTGAAAGCAATCTCTCGGTAAAACAAGATTCCTAGATCTTTCTTCTCGCTTACTGTTTGCAATGACTGAGGTCCAATTCCATAAACAAATGTGATTGGGTTCTTCTTACGTGTAAAGGTCATAACAACACACTTCGGTACATTTAAGTATAATTTGTTTTCTATACTCCATTTGTGTATTTTATCTAGGTCATTTTGTAGTAGAGTGCAGTCATTAGCGGTAGAAATTGATTTAAAAATTTTGAAGTCATCTGCATATAAAAGACTATTTGAGTGTACTGTACAACGTGGCGAACCGTTTATCATTGCTAGAAAAATCAGAGGTCCAAGGTTCGAGCCTTGGGGTATTCCGGAATGAACTATGTATTCCTTTGAGACAATTTTCTGGAACAAAACAAATTGTTTCCTGTCTCTGAGGTAGGAGCTGAATAATTTGAGTAATGGGTGGGAGAATCCCAAAATACACAATTTGTTAAGTAGGATATCATGATTTATTGTGTCAAACGTTTTCTCAAAATCTGTAAATATGACATCTATTTGTCCTCCTTTATCTAACTCTTTAGATATCATTTGAGTAAAATTAGTTGCATTCGTCACCGTAGATTTCCTGGATAGGAAACCATCTTGGTTATCTGTTACGAGCGGTCTGAGAAATATTGATATTCTTCCGTGCAATATGAATTCAAATACCTTGACTACTGCAGATAAAATAGATATAGGACGGTAGTTATTAATTAGTGATGGATCTCCCGATTTTAGTATAGGGCAGACACGAGTGATATTCCAGGCGTCAGGGAACGTAGAAGTTTGTATGGTTAAGTTAAATATAAAGTGCAACGGGTCCCTGAGACTTTCAGCACATCCTTTCACTACATACGGTGGAATATTATCAGGACCAGCCGACGAATTAGATTTTAATTTTTTTAATGCATTTCCAACCTCTTCCATTGAGACAAGTTTTATGTGAAGGGTGTTGGGAGTATTCGAATTGCAGGCTGGGAGTTTGTATTGGGCTGACTGAGAGTCATAAACTGATTTGAAATATGTCGCAAAACCTTCAACAATGGAATCACCCCTGTCCAATTCTTCATTATTATATTTAAAGGTGTCGCATGTGTTCCTATTAGCCTACTTTCGATTTTTGCAAAAAATGAAAGTAGACTTATGAGATCAACACAGGGCGAAAAAAAAGTGTGTCTGTCTGTGTGTGTGTATGTGTGCGTGTGAGTCTGTGTGTGTGTGTGTATGTGTGTGTGTGAGTCTGTGTATGTGTGTGTCTGTGTGTGTGTGTGTACTCTGAATGTCTGTCCCCCCCCCCTATCAATTCGAACACGGTGAATGCGAATTGAACGAAATTTGGTAGAAAGGTAGCACTAGCAAAGGACACCTCAGTGTCATGTTTTATATCGCCGCCATCTTTACTAAAACTGAATGGCGGCCACTCAAACGTTCAAAACGTAAAATCAAATAACGACTAACCAAATCATCCGATCTCTACCATATTTGGTAACAACATACCTTCGTATAGGATGCGTCTTGTGACCAAACTACAAGGTCGTCCGCCATACCAATTCAGGATGGCGGCCGTGCGAATTATGCAAACTTTAAAATCCATATCATGGGACCCACCAGTTCCGATTATCGAGCCGAGAATCGTTTTAACTGTTCTAAAGGAAGAGGCACGTTCGAAATTAAAAGTTTATTTTGTAATACTATAGTGCAGACGTGATTTTAAAAAGCTGAGCCGATTCAGTAATAAGACAAGATGGCAGCGGATATCTTGTGCCTGACTTATATTTCACTAATTTGAGTATTGCATGCAATATAGCGTACTGATACAAAAGAAATAAACTTTGTATGAAATGCTTTATATATAAATAATATACTCCAGTGATGAAATCGTTTAGTATAAATCATTATTTGCTAACAAGTTCTATGTAAGTCATTTTATATAGAACGATATTCGTTGACACAATTAGCTCAGTGGTAGAGCGTTAGCCTATCGCTGAAATGCCTATGGTTCAAACCCGATCAGAGCTAGGTTTTTTGCTTGAAATGTTATATGTTTATTGTTTTGTAATGACTCAGATGTTTTAAAATTAAGCGTTATATTGTGCATATTATGGTGTAAAATATATTATTAATTAAAACATAATTCGCCAGCAGATTTACTCGAGACATCTAGCTGCCAAAAAGGTAACTGCACGCCGACCTACTTATTAACTTCCATGAAAAGTTTCTTCTTCTGGCCGCTAGAATGCACTCGCTCTGTTAGGATTATATTGTTCGATATTTCACCACTAGATGTCACGACTAGTCTACGTGGGGCTCCATTGATTACTATACCATTGGCATTCTATGCGCATCGAATTTGAAGAATGACAAGATGATACTACGATACATTTTTACTTTTTATTTTAAAGGGTTTGTAACAGCCTATTTTGCGTTACTTGAAAATTTTATTTGAAGTAAAGAACAAAACAATTTCACATAGTAACTGAATTCAAGCCGTTGGTGTTAGTTCAGGTTATTAATTACTACTTTTATTTCAGGCAAATAGCAATCGAAAATATCCACATAGTTTGTATACACACGTCTCTGTAGGGTCATGGAAAGATTTGTTAATTCAATTAGGGTTGTGAAAGCCATGCACAACCAGACGTGCAAAGACATGCCTCAACTCAAAGTTGGATGTTGCCCACGGCAGGTCGTATATGTAATAATAATAATAATAATAATAATAATAATAATAATAATAATAATAATAATAATAATAATAATAATAATAATGTTATTGGTTTTACATCCCTTTTAACTACTGCTGCTTTTAGAGACACCGGGGTGCCGGAATTTTGGCCCGAAGGGGATCTTTAACGTGCCAGTAAATGTACTGACACGGCTCCCTCGCATTTGTGCACCCTCAAATGCCAGCTGACTGCGCCAGGATACGAACCTGCAACCTAGGGCCCAGCAAGCGAGAACGTTACCGCTGAGCCACGCAGCCAGTCCGGTCGATTATGTCTCCAGATCCATAACATTCTTGATATACTTCTTATCTTTCTTTCTTTCTTTCTTTCTTTCTTTCTTTCTTTCTTTCTTCAATGATGGTAGCAGTTTTTATCTAGGTTGTGGCGTTTGGTAGAGGTAAATCGTTTCTAAGGTCTTCAACAAAGAATAGTTCTATTATACTCTTTGATAATAACAACGAGTTATAACTATACTCATACATTTAGGAGAAAGTAGGCTATATGTTCTTTACTGAACATCTTGTTTTTTCTTGTTTTTAATAAACGTCCAAAATTTCTTTGAGTCCTGGCTAATGTTTTGTTCAATACTACGGATATATTTCTTATAAGATAATTGAATGTCCTTTTTAATTTCTGATCTTAATTCTTTAAAACGTAGTTTATGATGATCTGAGTAATTTTTCTCTTCCTATGGTATTCCTTCTCCTTCAATTTACTTTTTGTTTCCTTAGAAAACCAGACAGGATATTTTCTGCCCGTTTGTCGTTTACATATAGGAACGGTTTCGCCAAGTACTGCGTTAAAAATTTGATAAAACAGGTCTACTGCAGTATTTACATCAGTGCACTCGTATATTTGACCCCAAGCGCCATTCCTCAACCGAGTGTACAGCTGCTCAAAATTGGCTTCCCTGAAGTTAAAGGTATCAATAGGCTGGATATGTACTTGGTGTCGACATATTATTAGAGATATTTCCACATCCAGGGCAGGGTGGTGGCGATCCAGCGGTAAGAGTGGATCAGTGTTTTCAGTTACATTTATGTTGGTTTTGTTGGATAAAACTAAGTCCAGCGTCCTCCCGTTACGGTTTAGTACTGAATTATAAGACTTGAGCTGAAGATAATTAATAAAATTTACGAGTTCTCTTGTTTGAATGTTGTCGTCTTTAATTAGTGTACTTTGTATTGTTGGGAAGTTGAAATCGCCGAAGATTATTAAATTTTGATCATATATTTCTGTTCTGGATTCCAACCACCGGTATAATTCCCTGTATGTTTCTACTTTTGAAGCTGGTGGAATGTACATATTACAGACGTACCAAATATTTCCCCTAATGACCAGTTTCACTAATAGACATTCCAATGTGCCAGTCATTCTGTCGACCTTGAGTACCGTTAATCCGCTCCTGACCAAGACAGTCACCCCACCCCCTGCTCTGGCAAGCCTCTCAGCCCTGTACACTCTGTATATATCAGAACAGACCTCACTGTAAGTGATTTTACTAGATAACCAAGTTTCTGTAATTAGAATTAAGTCATACTGTTTGTTGATCAGGTTTTCATTGAATAGATCTAATTTTGTATTCATTCCTCCTACATTTTGATAATAAATGGATAATCTAGGTTTTGATACCATTAGAGAGTGTTCAGGTCATCCTTATTTCGAATTACGATGACCCGAGAACCTTCAGATTTGCGTATTTTAATATGTCCATTTCTTACCCACAAGAAAGCATACTCTTTCTCTCTTCTGATGCTCCTAGCTTGTGCCAGCAACTTCCTCTTTTCCGGGGATAAACTCTCGTTCACATAAATTACATTATCGCCAGGAAGACCAACGTGACGAGTGGAGATATTCCGTTTCACCCGGCGCCGCTCCAAAAGATGCTCCTTGTCGTCCCGCCGAACGAATTTTAAGATGATGCCACTGTGTTGATGATTAGGTGACTTAGGCAGTCGATGACAGGCATCCACCATTGTTTCAGTGATGACCACATCCAGAGCTTGACCTACTTTAATGTTTTCGTTAGGAACCTCCGGGACACCGTGTATTTCCACCGTATTCCTACGTGTGTACTGCTCAGATTCTCCTAGGCGGTTCTCAAGGGATTATAGCTTCGCCTTAAGATTGACATTTTGTTGGGTTAATGACTCAATATGTCCTTTACATTCCTTAATTTCTATCTGCTGGTTTGAAATTAATGTTACACAATCGTCTAGTTTTTTATGGCACAATTCCATTGAATTACCTAGATCAGTCTCTCTCGCTCTTTGTTCGTCTTTTATGATTTTAAGTTGTTCTTTTAAATCTTTCAGCATTCCATAAATATTCTTCATTGATGGAGCGTCTTTGTTACTTACACTATCACTTATTGTTGCACTATAGTCCTCACATTGCACACACAGCCATTCGGTGAATCTGTTCAATGTTTTCACACACTTCTTGTGGAACCACTTTTTACATGAACCACACAGTACCTTTCCAGCCTTCCCCAAGCTACCAACACACTCTCCACAGTCACCCATGTTGCCGATGCAAGTGAAAACTCCTATTTAACCAATTTACGAGGAAGTTAGTAATTGTAATTGATGATGTTATTAATAACTGGTCAACGTATACATTTATATTGTTGGGTGACAAATATGGTTTCGTTTCTTCCTCGAATACACTCTTAAATACACAATGTTTTCGGAGCTACTCACTGCTGTGTTGTTCACTCAGCCGCCATCTCACAGTATTTTGATATATAAGGTGCGTTCAAAAGGAAACGAGCCGGAGGCTGTAATGCGCAAACCGGTGACGACATCGGCTAATCGTGGCGTGTGTAACGAGGTGTGGTTCCGACCAGAGCGTGGACGGTCACAGCTCGTCGCTAGAGGGCACGCGTGCACGTCACGTGACGATACAAAGTGAGCAGCAGCATGCATCAATCGTCAAACGCTGAAATTCGCATTGCAGACAGTGACATGGAGGCGTCAAATGAAGAGCAAAGAGGTGTTGTTCGGTTTCTGGCAGCGAAAGGAGTAGGGGGAACGGACATTCATCGCTGAATGTCTCAAGTGTACGGCGAACACTGCATGTCCCTTGCAAGAGTCAAGGCGTGGCACAAGCGCTTCAGGGAAGGACGGGTGTCGTTAGCCGATGATGCCCGGTCTGGGGCACCCCCCTGCATTACCGATGACAACGTCCAGCTGGTTGATGCACTCATTACCCAGGACCGCCGACTGACAGTGAACGCCATAGCCGCCGTGGTCGTATTGAGCGTCGGAATTGTTAATAATGTAATTGGTTTTACGTCCCTTTTAACAACTGCGGCTTTTAGAGACGCCGGGGTGCCGGAATTTTGCCCCGAAGGGGATCTTTAACGTGCCAGTAAATCTACGGACACGGCTCCCTCGCATTTGCACACCCTCAAATGCCAGCTGACTGCGCCAGGATACGAACCTGCAACCTCGGGCCCAGTGGTGTATTCTTGGAATACACGGTACGTGAGAATATAATTTTTAATGCTTTTGCATGTTCATTCCTTTCTCTTTGTCAAACACCAACAGTGATCTTCTATTTTCTCTTTGGTTATCATGTCTCTTATATCTTTTATGAGTCTGTTCTAGATATATATATTCCATGACCCACCTAGCGTCATCTAGCAGCGAATCTCTGAAGCTCCTCAATTCTTCCTGGTGCAAGAGGATTTACTTATCCATCTGGCCACCAGATTTGCTACCATCGCCAGCTATTTTCTCCGTGAGCAAGAGAACTACGTCTACTTTTTTACTCACCATGCTGTGCTAGTATCATCTGTTATCAACTCTTTGAAGACCGGCTCAGCAAGAGAAGATCAATTTTTTGCTGTAATGTTGGCTATGTTTATATGTTCTCCCTTTGTCTCCTATCCCCACTCCTTTTTTTCCTGGTCCCTTCGTGTTCTGCTGAGTGGGTCTCACTTGTGCGCCGGCCGTCGACTCAGTTAAGGCTCAACTCGAGCCAGTCTCCTCAAACCAAGAGGCAAACTCTACTTTCTACGCCATGTTGGCATATTAAATATTGTCAAGGGGAACTTCACCTTCAACATGCAACCAAGATAAGTACAGACTTAAGGTTTTAACCTCATCTTCATCAATTTTATCTACATGCTTTTATTGATTATTTTATAGACAGCGTGAGATTACTTGTGGGGCGGTAATCATTCTTCGTGGGATTTGCCATGTTGAGCTTTTGTCTGTCTAAGCCAACCTTAATAGAAAGTAGCCATTCTTAAGCTATTTAATTGAGAAATCTTCTCACTACGTGGGATATTATCTGATACCCGTTGTCTATAAATCACTAAGCCAGTTCCTCCGCTGGATCATCTTTGCTCCATACTTCTATTAAGTTCATTCTGGAACCTTCCAGATCCTGTACTTTATCTACAAGTCCTGCCGTCATGTATTTTTCACTCACTTGTGAAAATACTATTTAAAATGAGGAATCTTCCTTATAAATTACTGCAATAGCGAACTTTCGTCCACCGTTGGAATGTTCTATGGCGCATTTAATTGTAATTCCCAACTTTCTCAAGAAATAGACTCTCGCCTACCTAGTGCAACCAGTTATTTTCATCATTGCAATAACTTTCTTTCCCATAAACTTTCGTGTCTCTACAGTGAACTTTTCATCTATTTAAAAGACTATAGTGATAACTAGTGCTTGTCCCACTTTTCTACCGCGTCGCGATCGTCCGGTTACATTAAATAAGGCCATGAACAATGATCCTAAATCCCAATTATCTTTCCTCACCCTTCTACTAACAAACCATATTAATAAAATTGTAACTTTTCTATAAGGTGTCACTCACGAAGTGCCCTTCCATTTTTGCTTGTTTATCATTAATTAATTACTGTATAACTACGTGTTTTATACACGGTTTAAGCTTACATTGTTTTTTCCCCATAATAAGAGAAAACAACACTTTCAACTCTTGAGTGAGTTATTTCTAGGTCTCACGAATTGGAAACTGCCCCATTTTGGCTCGTGATTCCTACTTAAACATAGGAAGTCTAGAACTTTCCTTTTGACTTTCTCTTCAGGTTTCACCGTAAGTGACCTGCACTTTTTTTTATAATTGTTATAAAGTAATTCTGCACAAATATAAGAAGTTGTAGGAACTTCTATCTTATCTTCATGTTTTTCTTATTGTTATTTTTGAAGTTGTCACTTTTTCTAGAATATTCTCTCAGAAATTCCTTAAAGTACACTCCTTGTACTCAATTTGATGTTTAAACTTTAAGCATTTCCTTTTTTTTTTTTTAAATCTTATAAAGATTTTAGTACATATATAAGGTTTAAAACCTCATAAATTGTTAATTGCCTGGCGCAAATGTTTAATGCTATCTGAGGTCTGTGACCCCAAATTTGTTAACCAGATTGAATGTATGTTTGTAAAGTTATAAACTTCTTTTGCCTTTTTAAATAAATTAAATATTTGTTTTTGGATTCATCATTTCTCTGATACTACAGTTAGGCAAGATCCTGGCTTTCCTAACTCTTCCTAGGTTCATGCCCTCGTTCATACTCAATAAAGCTTTTACTATTTGTCTTGCCAGACTATCACCCTTCCCCATAGTAGTCTTATGCACGCTTGGGAGGAAATACACTAAAGCCTTTCTCTGGCAAACCGCCCAAATCTTAGCTGCGGTTCCCGTCAGCTTCGACCAAGCCCGTACCCACTTTAGGTATCAGAGAGCGGATTTGCAGTGGCAACCGCCTCTATGTGCATTTAAGGGTAAATTTATAACTTTTGTGGGACTCTCCTCCCATCTTTCTAACCTTTTTCTCCAGTCCGAAACCCACCTCCTTTTCTTAATCATCTTCCCTTGGTGGGTAGGTTATTCCTCAGCCAATAATCTACCCAAAATTTGGTGCCGAAACCCGGGAGAGTCCATTTGCTATTTTTATGCTTTGTCAAGTGTCATTTGACAACTCCTTGCAAATTATTAATATCTGCTTTGAATCTTTCAGCTATAACTACATCGAGCAAAGCCTGTGCAGGAGAAAGAGGCCGCTCCTGTCTCCTTTGGGGTGTCCCCTTTCTTTCTACTTATTTGCCGCTGCCAGCTTGACAGCATCTCCAAGGTTCTACAGTCTCGTGAGTTACACTTTAATCTATCTTCTTTAATATGGCTCCTACTGAAAGGGATGAAACTCTCATTGCTAGACGTTCTTCTTATAAAGGGCAACTCACCAGATTCAGAAATTTCATCAACAAATTAAATCCCGCCGAGTGTGATTTAGATATCTTGACACAACGCCTTAAGTTGTACGAACGGTCCTATGATTATTACGATCAAACTCAAACCGAGATTGAATCCGCTTGCCCAGAACTTCAATCGGATCGGGACGAGGTCGAACACTTGTACTTTGAAGGGATTGCCAAGGCCCACCAACTGATCCGCAGTATCTCAGAACCGGACACTAAGGTCATCAATCCGGTCCAGTTCGCACCCGCTTCAGTTCACAAAAACAAACCGAAACCGTTACTTCCTAAGATAAGCCTACCTCGCTTCTCAGGCCAGGAAGGTGAATGGTATTCTTTTTATGAACTTTACTGCTCCCTAATTCATGAAAATACTGACATTCCCGATATTCATAAATTCTACTTCTTACGTACGTCTTTGGATAGCGAGGCCTTAGCCTTGGTGGAGTCACTGCCTTTAAGCGCAGAGAACTACCACATCGACTTTAATCTCCTTAAAGAGAGATATGGCAATTTACGTTTGAGTGTCGCTCGACACATCCGTTGTTTGTTTAACCTGCCAGCCGTCTAACCTAATGACGTCACCTCTTTAAGAGACCTGTTAGACTCGATTCAATTGCACGTGAGAGCATTATATCAACTTAAGCAGCCCGTCCAAACATGGGACACCATACTTATTCATCTGGCTACATCAAGATTCGATTTTTCAAATTTAAAGGCTTGGGAAATTGAACTCGCTCGCAAGGAGGAATTTTCGTTCGAACACTTAATCTCGTTTCTTAACAGCCGATGCCAAGTCCTTACAGCACTCTCATTTCAGTGCGAAAATGTCGAAAAGAGTAATCAGTGTCACATTTTTGAGAAAAACCTTGCTTCTTCAAAGGGTCATCAGCCCCCATCTGTCGAGAACAAGCAAACCCGTTCTGCTTCTTTCAATCATGCAAGAGAACATATCAGGCCGCTCAACAAATCTTTAAAATGCACGCTCTGTAAAAAGCTTCACACATTGTATTTGTGCAAATCCTTTAAAGAATTGTCTGTCGAAGATCGAAGGAAGTTTGTCTTCAATAGCAAACATTGCTTCAATTGCTTGTCACCTAAGCATTCATCTTCAAACTGTACGTCTTCCAATCTCTGTTTCCATTGTAAAAAACCGCACCATTCTTTATTGCACGTTCATGACAAATCGAGGTCATCAGTACCCGCTTCTTCAAGCTCCATGCAGAGCAGCTCCGCTCAAACTAATGCTTCTTCCTGCATTTCTAACGCCAAAACTTCTTACAGTGCGCAAATTCTTTTGTCCACTGTACAATTCAAAATCCAAGATAAATTTGGAAATTGGGTTCGAACCCGCGGTCTTCTCGATTCCGCTTCAACGCACAACTTTGTTTCGCAATCGTTAATTAAAAAACTAGGTCTTTCGTCAGCGCCTATTTCCATCAATGTATCCGGCATTGACAATTTGAAAACTCAAGTCTTGCAGTCTTCAAAATTGAAAATCAGAGACGTTTGCCAAAGAAACACCAATCTTAACTTAAACTGTCTCATTCTTACCAGTATTGGCAAGGACACTCCTAGCAGCTCTATTAATACTTCCAGTTTAAAGATTCCTTCGCACTTAAGGTTAGCTGATCCTCAGTTTAATGCTCAAGGTCCCATTGATGTACTTTTCGGTGCCCACGTTTTTTGGAAATTGCCTCCGCAAACAGGTTCGCAAGTTATCTTCAAACGTGGTCGCTAGAGACACCGATTTTGGTTGGGTTATTACTGGTGAAATCCAGCATCCCAGTGTTCAAACCAAAGCGCAATGTCATTTCGTTACAGCTGACATAAATCCCCTCTCTGAAAAAGAGAACGCTCATGTTTCTGATCTCGATACTTTTGAAAAACACTTGCCGAAACGATGTCTCATCGTAAACAACTACTCCACCTTTGTAAGTTGTTTAAATGATTTTGCTTTCTTCCCACACAAGATGGCAATTCAAGTTCGCCTCACCTTGTGTTACTTCGTGTACCTTCTCATGTCATTTTTTATAGCAGGTAATTGCTTAAACTCTCTATCGAAAACTATCTTCCCCTTGTGTAAAACTATGGCTATCAGTCTTCATCACTTCGCTGTAAGCTATGTTTCACTTCTTTCGCTATTTAGAAGGACGGCCACGGCCGGCTCCCTCCTCCTTCCTCACAATTGGAAGCCGCTTTTGAAACCGCTTGAAAATCTGAATTCTCTAGCATCTAGAATAACTATTCTTATGCGTAAACTCCTTCTCAATGTCCCGGCTTCTCTTCCTTTTTCGGAAGAATCAAGCTTTTTTCTGTCGAAAATTGTCGGATTCCGTAATCCTCAAAATTATGCGAAATTGATTTCTTACTTTATTTCTTATGTCTCTAAATTGTTTTATCACGTCCAAGCTACGGATGACTGTATGTCGTGTTACTCGTTCCGCTTTAAGTTACAGCTGATTCAACAAGTGTTGTTTGTTTATTCCGAACTGCTTGTTTTTCAAACTTGTTTGTATACAAGCCCGAGTAAGGTCAAGTTACTGTTCATTTCCTGTATGCTTGCCAAAGGTCAAAGCAAGTTTCTCTTATCTCAACTCTGGCTAACTGCCAACCATCGTCTTGCGAGTTGCTTCTGTAAGCTCGGAAGCCGCTCACCTACTTCCCAAAATAAACTTGTTCCGCTCAAGGACTCTTTCAGATATTTGCATTCGTTATCTCGCTGTACTATGTGGGTCAAGGTCGTTCATGCTTACGTCTCCCACTTACTCACGCTCGTATCTTACAACTGCTTCGATTCTTGTTTCATAACTTTGTTGCGTATTTCTCACGCGCTCATGTATTGCATTTTGCTTACATATCTTGCACCTTTAATGTTCATTGATGAACAAACTTGTTTTTTCTTGTCGTCACATTCGATGTGTTTTTGTATTTATACTTCTTATGTCAAGTTTCTCGCTGACTTAAGTATTTTTCTAATTAACCCCATCGATACTTATTATGATTTAAGGTCATTGTTTATGGCTACTAGATTGTTATGTATGGCGTTCTTGCTTTCTACTCGCATAGTTCCTTTGTTTATTTGGTATATTCTTATCCTTAATAGATGTACTTGTTTCTATACGATTTGTTTAAACTTGTTAATTCTCCCTTTGCATCGTATCGCAATCTTTACTAGTGCTTTATTTCCCTCAGCTTCTAGCTATTTTGTAATTGAAGGTGTTGCTAATTCTCGTTTTTTAACTCCGCTTTCCAATGACCCTGATGACCTGCTTCCACTCACACATGGTCACTTTCTTACACGCACTTCTCTCTCTGTCCCTCCTCCCCTTCCTAATTCTTACGGGGATTCTAATCTACCTATCGTTTGGCGTAAACGTGAAGCCCTCCGTAATTCTTTTTGGAAGAGGTGGAACTTGGAATATTTAACTTCCTTGCAACGGAGACAGAAGTGGTTTCTTTCCAGTTCCGACATTAAAGTGGGGGACTTGGTCTTGATTAGGGAAGTTTCTCCCCCCTTAGTCTGGACTTCGGGTAGAATGACCGAGTGTTATCCTGGAAGAGATGGGAGAGTCAGGGTGGCCAAAATCTTGACCACTTATGGTCAGATCACAAGACCACTTCTCTTCAATTGCTTTATTACCTTTAAATGTTTAACTGCTTATTTATTCTCTGTTGGTGTTTACCCCTCCCAGTATGGTGTATTCTTGGAATACACGGTACGTGAGAATATAATTTTTAATGCTTTTGCATGTTCATTCCTTTCTCTTTGTCAAACACCAACAGTGATCTTCTATTTTCTCTTTGGTTATCATGTCTCTTATATCTTTTATGAGTCTGTTCTAGATATATATATTCCATGACCCACCTAGCGTCATCTAGCAGCGAATCTCTGAAGCTCCTCAATTCTTCCTGGTGCAAGAGGATTTACTTATCCTTCTGGCCACCAGATTTGCTAACATCGCCAGCTATTTTCTCCATGAGCAAGAGAACTACGTCTACTTTTTTACTCACCATGCTGTGCTAGTATCATCTGTTATCAACTCTTTGAAGACCGGCTCAGCAAGAGAAGATCAATTTTTTGTTGTAATGTTGGCTATGTTTATATGTTCTCCTTTTGTCTCCTATCCCCACTCCTTTTTTTTCCTGGTCCCTTCGTGTTCTGCTGAGTGGGTCTCACTTGTGCGCCGGCCGTCGACTCAGTTAAGGCTCAACTCGAGCCAGTCTCCTCAAACCAAGAGGCAAACTCTACTTTCTACGCCATGTTGGCATATTAAATATTGTCAAGGGGAACTTCACCTTCAACATGCAACCAAGATAAGTACAGACTTAAGGTTTTAACCTCATCTTCATCAATTTTATCTACATGCTTTTATTGATTATTTTATAGACAGCGTGAGATTACTTGTGGGGCGGTAATCATTCTTCGTGGGATTTACCATGTTGAGCTTTTGTCTGTCTAAGCCAACCTTAATAGAAAGTAGCCTTTCTTAAGCTATTTAATTGAGAAATCTTCTCACTACGTGGGATATTATCTGATACCCGCTGTCTATAAATCACTAAGCCAGTTCCTCCGCTGGATCATCTTTGCCCCATACTTCCATTAAGTTCGTTCTGGAACCTTCCAGATCCTGTACTTTATCTACAAGTCCTGCCGTCATGTATTTTTCACTCACTTGTGAAAATACTATTTAAAATGAGGAATCTTCCTTATAAATTACTGCAATAGCGAACTTTCGTCCACCGTTGGAATGTTCTATGGCGCATTTAATTGTAATTCCCAACTTTCTCATGAAATAGACTCTCGCCTACCTAGTGCAACCAGTTATTTTCATCATTGCAATAACTTTCTTTCCCATAAACTTTCGTGTCTCTACAGTGAACTTTTCATCTATTTAAAAGACTATAGTGATAACTAGTGCTTGTCCCACTTTTCTACCACGTCGCGATCGTCCGGTTACATTAAATAAGGCCATGAACATTGATCCTAAATCCCAATTATCTTTCCTCAACCTTCTACTAACAAACCATATTAATAAAATTGTAACTTTTCTATAAGGTGTCACTCACGAAGTGCCCTTCCATTTTTGCTTGTTTATCATTAATTAATTACTGTATAACTACGTGTTTTATACACGGTTTAAGCTTACATTGTTTTTTCCCCATAATAAGAGAAAACAATACTTTCAACTCTTGAGTGAGTTATTTCTAGGTCTCACGAATTGGAAACTACCCCATGTTGGCTCGTGATTCCTACTTAAACATAGGAAGTCTAGAACTTTCCTTTTGACTTTCTCTTCAGGTTTCACCGTAAGTGACCTGCACTTTTTTGTATAATTGTTATAAAGTAATTCTGCACAAATATAAGAAGTTGTAGGAACTTCTATCTTATCTTCATGTTTTTCTTATTGTTATTTTTGAAGTTGTCACTTTTTCTAGAATATTCTCTCAGAAATTCCTTAAAGTACACTCCTTGTACTCAATTTGATGTTTAAACTTTAAGCATTTCAATTGTCTTTTTTAAATCTTATAAAGATTTTAGTACATATATAAGGTTTAAAACCTCATAAATTGTTAATTGCCTGGCGCAAATGTTTAATGCTATCTGAGGTCTGTGACCCCAAATTTGTTAACCAGATTGAATGTATGTTTGTTAAAGTTATAAACTCCTTTTGCCTTTTTAAATAAATTAAATATTTGTTTTTGGATTCATCATTTCTCTGATACTACAGTTAGGCAAGATCCTGGCTTTCCTAACTCTTCCTAGGTTCATGCCCTCGTTCATACTCAATAAAGCTTTTACTATTTGTCTTGCCAGACTATCACCCTACCCCATAGTAGTCTTATGCACGCTTGGGAGGAAATACACTAAAGCCTTTCTCTGGCAAACCGCCCAAATCTTAGCTGCGGTTCCCGTCAGCTTCGACCAAGCCCGTACCCACTTTAGGTATCAGAGAGCGGATTTGCAGTGGCAACCGCCTCTATGTGCATTTAAGGGTAAATTTATAACTTTTGTGGGACTCTCCTCCCATCTTTCTATCCTTTTTCTCCAGTCCGAAACCCACCTCCTTTTCTTAATCATCTTCCCTTGGTGGGTAGGTTATTCCTCAGCCAATAATCTACCCACCCAGCGTCGGAATTGTGCACACCATCATGAAGGAACGACTGCATTTGCGGAAAGTGTGTGCTCAATGGATGCCCCACAGTCTTCAACCACACCAGGAAGCATGTCGATTGGCCTACTGTCTTGGTCTTGATTGGACGATTGATGCATGCTGCTGCTCGCTTTGTATCGTCACGTGACGTGAACGCGTGCCCTCTAGCGACGGGTTGTGACCTTCCACGCTCTGGTCAGAACCTCACCTCGTTACACACGCCACGATTAGCCGATGTCGTCACCGGTTTACGCATTCCAGCCTCCGGCTCGTTACTTTTTGAACGCAACTTATATTTCTTTTATTCATTTTTAAAAGGAAAAAATCCAAGTATAATACATATTCAAACTATGCTCGTATTTATAATAGTTTGCTTAAAAAACATTACTGAGGAGAGTCGTAATATGGCCGAAACTAGTATAATCAATTAATATATTGTCCGGCTCTGTGGCTAAATGGTTAGCGCGCTAGGCTTAGGCCCAAAGTGCCCCGGGTTCGATTCCCGGCCGGGCCATCAGGGATTTTAATCTCCTGAGGTTAATTCCCGTGGCTCGGGGACTGGGTGTATGTGAGGTCTTCATCATCACTTCATCCTCATTACGACGCTCAGGTCACCCACGGGTGTCAACTAGAAAGACCTGCACTAGGCCTCTCCGGAGGCCACACGATCATTATTATTATAATTAATATATTATATTAATTCAATTTATTGACATATGGTGTAATAAAATTATTAAATAGGCTACCCTTATTATCTCATTTAATTTAAACGTCTATAAGAATGGACTTAAAATGATTATGTGTATATCTCTAGGTATCCATAATTAAACAAGAAGTTCCGTGAAGAACTATACAGCCTACTTTTCATGCCAATGATTATTCTACAGAATATGAACCTATTTAGAATAATGACGAAATTAAGTTGCTAATATCGAAATTTCCAATTAGTTCGAAATACTGTATACCTGGCATAATGTATCCTAATACAGCACTACAGTTGGCAGCCCTGATGACTGAATATATTCTTAGTTCCATCTCTTAAGGTACAAAATACAAAATTTGGTTGAAGTCCAATGAATAGCATGGACGTTACATGCAGTTAAACATTGGATCTAACAGCGCGCGTAAAATCATGTTGGCAACAATGTCATGCATGTATTGGTCAGAAATAGTCTGAAATAATATGATCTATTGTTGTGCCAATTTTGAATGAAATCCATTAGTTGGTATAGAAGTTACATGCATTTTAAAATTGGACCTATCAGCAGGCTTAGCATCATGTTGGCAGCACTGACGTATATTAGTTACTCCAAATTCGTCTAGAATGACAGGTACTATACGTGTGCAAAGTTTAGAGCTATTGGCTTGCATACTTTCTGATATATTGATATTAGGGTAACAAAAATAAGGACAGCACATATTAACAGTTGGCAGCCCTGGTTGTTGCTTAGAATACGCATAGTTATATCTGTTATGCTACACATAGCACATACGAAATTTGGTTGAAATCCAAATGATAGTATGGATGTTACATGTATTTAATGTTGGACCTGTCAGCAGGCTTAGAATCATGTTGGTAGCACTGACGTATATAAGTTACTCCAAATTAATATAGAATGTCAGGTACTGTACGTGTGCATAGTTTAAAGCTGTCGGCTTGTATACTTTCTGATATATTGGTATTTGGATTAAATAAATTAGGAGCATTTATTAACAGTTGACAGCCCTAGTAGGTCTTAAGAATACGCTCAGTCATATCTGGTTATGTACACATACAACATACGAAATTTGGTTGAATTCCAATTGATAGTGTAGAAGTTATATGCATTTAAAAATTGGACCTATCAGGAGGCTTATAATCATTTTGGCAACACTGCCATGTTTGGCCTCCTGGAAATTAAACTGAAATATTATGATCTGTACGTGTGCCAATTTTGAAATAGCTCCCTTTCGTACCTTCCAAGATATCCAACATGGAGCTCAAATTTCAATTGCGATTTTTTAGCAGTTGGTAGCACTGACATCATTTTCAAATATGGACGTGAGATATTCAGGTATAGATCTTTACTCCTACCAAATTTTGTTTCGATTGCTGCAGCCGTTTAGGAGTTGATAGGGGGGGACACACACACAGCCAGACAGACAGACAGAAGGACAGACAGACAGACAGACAGACAGACAGACACACATTTGCCCGATCTCATAAGTCTACTTTTTCCTCATTTTTGCAAAATGTGAAAAGTAGGCTAAAAAATGAAAAATGAAAATCCACAGCCTGCTTCCAGTCTCCGACCGGGTCAGGGAATGGAATGAATGAAGCCCCCATCTAGCGGCGAGGATATGAACTGTGCCGGCTGCCGAGGCCTGACGCACTCCTCTGGGGCAATGATTAAATGAATGACAGATGAAATGAAATGATTGTGGAGAGTGTTGCTGGAATGAAATTTTGACAGGGAAAACCGGAGTACCCGGAGAAAAACCTGTCTGCCTCCGTTTTGTCCAGCACAGATCTCACATGGAGTGACCGGGATTTGAACCACGGACCCAGCGGTGAGAGGCCGGCGTGCTGCAGCCTAATCCACGGAGGCTTATAAAATAATAATAATTATAATAAAATACAAATCATATAAGTTATGGAATGCAGATAAAAGAAATCAGAAATTGACAGGTAAGAAGTAAAGAAGCAAAGGTAAGGAGCAAAATACCCAGTGATTGACGAAGCAAAGAGGATATAAAAAGTAGGTCAGCTCAGGAAAGGAAAGCATTTTTACAGGAAAGAAATCCGTTGACAACAAATATAGATTTAAGTATTAGAAAATCATTCTTGAAAGCCTTTGTCTAGAGCGTGGTAGTCTGTGGAAGTGAAACCTGGACGGTTGGCGCAGCAGAAAAGAAATGATGATGATGATGATGATGATGATAATTGTTGTTTTAAGGGGCCTAACATCTAGGTTATCGGCCCCTGATGGTTTGGGTGATCGTGAAGATGAAAATGAAATGCAAACTTAAAACTAACTACTAACCTACATAGGCTACTAGAAGAAGAAATGGAAAACTAAAGGAGAATAAGGCAGATAAAGGACAGGAGGAAAAGGAATGCCCTCAACCCTCGAAGGATGCGGATTAAGGGACTGGAAGGAAGGAGAGCCATGAATGGCAGATAGGAAAGTGAAAGAGGAGAGGGTCCGCCCCAAAGGGGAAAACGGACCCAGCTCAGGAATCCCTCGGGGTCGCCAACTCCCGAACTCACCAGCCGTGAGCCCCTGAGGGTGTAGCATTACCTAGGGTCCACCAAAAGGGGTGGGGCTACATACACCCGGCCTCCGTGCGGGCCTTGAGCAGAAGGCACGAGATAACATGAAAATAAAAAGAAGGCTGACCCCTCGCAGAAGGAGGGAATCAGAAAAGATGAGACAAGGGCAAATTAAGGCGGGAAAGGAAGAGACTCCTTAGGCCTCGGATACCCTAATACCGTCGGGGTCGGAAGAGAACAAGAGTTGACCAAGTGAGGTCGACAGGAAAGAAGACAGAGAGGACCCCGGCACAAGTAAGTGGAAGCAATGCCGGACTCAGCTGGGGCCCCGTGGTCGCCAACCCACATCCCACTAGATGTGAGCCCCTGGGGGAAGCAGAAAATAAAATAATAGGAGCATTTGAGATGTGGTGTTACAGGAGAATTATGAAGATCAGATGGGTAGATAGAGTAACAAATGAAGAGGTCTCCGCAGTGACTGCCGGCTTCTTCCAGAGCTAGCATCAGCAGTTTAGTAGGCAGCACGGTGTCCTTGACAGGGTGAATCCCACACGTGTGGGCTGTAGGCTGTCGAAATCGTCAGTGTGTATTGCGATAAGCGAGCGTGTGTGTCATCTGCACTTCCAGAATCTGTTATGACTGGCTGTGGTGAGTACAAAGGGTCGAACATCAATTCCGCCCGATTTTACTCAATTCCACCCGGTCCTCCAAGGGACCCAAAAATAAGTTCCTTGACTCCGCTCAGGCTTTGACAAGGGGTCGGTAAAGGGGTTATCCCCAATGACGTAAACAAATGTCATAACCCTCCTGCTCGCATACCAAGGGCCGGGTCAACGTCAAACACCTTCTGCAGCGCATGAGCGAATTCTTGCATTCCACACGACAACACAAGTACAACACCTCATCCATATATATATAATAAATACTTTATTGCGCTCAATGTGCATGAACGTGGTTCTTACGAACCATCATTAATACAAAATTTTGTCGTTGTCACTGTAAATGCCTTCTTCCGAGGGGTGTCCATATATTTCTAATTTCACAGAATTTCGTCAGAGACACCTCTCTGCACTTGTACGTCCTCACGTGGTATCTGTCGCAAGGACCCTTATACACACATCAAAAAAAGTTTTGCATCACCTCGGTTCCCAGATCTCCGGCATATAGACGTTGACTGTGTATATTGTATCCAAGATACAGAACCTTTGACTGTTCATAGATATCACTAAAACTGCTCAAAGATGTAAACAACCATGCATTAGCAGGGCCTATTAGACGGAGGGGGTACGACAGCCGATCAGTTCCAGTCATTCCACCAGGACGAAGGTACGCTGCTCATGTTGTCTGTAGTTCTACCATGCCTAGAAGGTCAATACCGCAGTTCGATCGCGTCCGCATTGTTACTTTGTGTCAAGAAGGGCTCTCAACAAGGGAAGTTTCCAGGCGTCTCAGAGTGAACCAAAGCGATGTTGTTCGGACATGGAGGAGGTACAGAGATACAGGAACTGTCGATGACAGGCCTCGCTCAGGCCGCCCAAGGGCTACTACTGTAGTGGATGACCGCTACTTACGGATTGCCGCTCGGAGGAACCCTGACAGCAATGCCACCATGTTGAATAATGCGTTTCGTTCAGCCACAGGACGTCGTGTTTCAACTCAAACTGTGCGCAATAGGCTGCATGATGCGCAACTTCACTCCCGACGTCCATGGCGAGGTCCAGCTTTGCAACCCCGACACCATGCAGCGCGGTACAGATGGGCCCAACAACATGCTGAATGGACCCCACGGAATTGGCATCACGTTCTCTTCACCGATGAGTGTCGCATATGCCTTCAACCAGACAATCGTCGGAGACGTGTTTGGAGGCACCCTGGTCAGGCTGGACGTCTTAGACACACTGTCCAGCGAGTGCAGCAAGGTGGTGGTTCCCTGATGTTTTGGGGTGGCATTATGTGGGGCCGACGTACGCCACTGGTGGTCATGGAAGGCTCCGAAACGGCTTTACGATACCTGAATGACATCCTCCGACCCATAGTGCAACCATATCGGCAGAATATTGGAGAGGCATTTGTCTTCATGGACGACAATTCTCGACCTCATCGTGCACATCTTGTGAATGCGTTCCTTCAAGATAACGACATCGCTCGACTACAGTGGCCAGCATGTTCGCCAGACATGAACCCTATCGAACATGCCTGGGATATGTTGAAAAGGGCTGTTTATGGACGTCTTGACCCACCAACCACTCTGAGAGATTTACGCCGAATTGTCGTTGAGGAGTGGGACAATTTGGACCAACAGTGTCTTGATGAACTTGTGGATAGTATGCCACGACGAATACAGGCATGCATCAATGCAAGAGGACGTGCTACTGGGTATTAGAGGTAGTGGTGTGTACTGCAATCTGGACCACAAATGCTGAAAGTCTAGCTGTATGATGGTACAACATGCAATGTGTGGGTCTCATGAGCAATAAAACGAGCTGAAATGTTGTTTGTGTTGATCTCTATTCCCTTTGTATTTAAAGGTTCCGGAACTCTTGGAACCGAGGTGATGCAAAACTTTTTTTGATGTGTGTATATATATATTTTAAGTGCCTACATCAGATACAGACAGACACGCACATTCTATTTAACAGCAGCGGGCGGGTGTCGAGCAAAGACAAGAATAGTCGAGTGAGAAAAGAATTCATTGAAAACAAGCTCATGCAGTACGCCAACCAAACAATGAGAAGATTAGATCTTGTGAAATGTGTTTCTCACAGAATAGTTAGGGAATGAAAAGAGTTTCATCTAATGTTTTTTTGTATAGTTTGAAATGAAGTTAAGATTTATGTGATTTTAAGATGCTGATTTTTCTTATTTTATTAAAATTCCTGTCTATATTTTTGTTTAACAACAGTGATTAATATCTAGCTCTTTGTATTATGTTTATATCTAATTTAACGATTGAGTGGACTTGGTGGTGGTAATTTAAAATTAATCATAATATTCTTTTACATAAGTCTGCCAAGTTTTCTATTTTTTTCTACTCATGCGCTGCATAAGGTGTTTGACACGGCCCTTGGTATGCGAGCAGGAGGGTTATGACATTTGTTTACGTCATTGGGGAAAAGCCTGGGCGGAGTTGAGGAATTCATTTCTGGGTCCCTTGGAGGACCGGGTGGAATTGAGGTAACCCTGGCTACCTGACTGGAATTCCCGGGTGGAATTGATGCCCGCCCGTACAATGTTTAGCCTACTGTTTGTTTGCTTTAATACAAGCTATAGTCGTGTTGCCAACGTAACTACTGATTCTAGCTATCGCAGGCGCTTGTAGGCACTGCGGGGAACATTTCCTGACGTTCTGTATTAAGACGAATGGGAGAGGAGAGAAGTTTCTGGCAACTGCTAATGAATATAGGACACATACTAAGACACCCAGAAATAGCAAGCTTACAGTAGTTATGGAAGGAAGGGTCGAGGACAAGAACTGTAGGGGTAGACCAAGGTTAGAATATGTTAAACAGATTGCTTCGGATGTAGGGTGTGGTAGCCATATAGAGATGAAACGATTAGCTCAGGACACGGAGGCATGGAGCGCTGCATCAAACCAGTTAAAAAGTTGAAGACTCAAACATTAACAACAACAGTCTTTAACAAAATACACATGCACCTAATTATGTTACTTGAGGTTGTGACAGAAAAAGGCAATTTAAAACTTTTGGGATAAAACAATAGAAGTTTTTAGGAATTTGAAAATGGGAATTATTCGTCCGTACGTAAAACGTGAAGATATAAGTTATATTTAAGTGAATATTAATAAAATGATGATAATTGTTGTTTTAATGGGCCTAGCATCTAGGTTATCGGCCCCTAATGGTTTGGGCGATGGTGAAAGATGACATGAGAATGAACACTATAACTAATAAAGAAAATCCACAGCCTGCTTCCAGTCTCCGACCGGGTCAGGAATGGAATGAATGAAGCCCCTATCTAGCGGCGAGGATATGAACTGTGCCGGCTGCCGAGGCCTGACGCACTCCTCTGGGGCAATGATTAAATGAATGACAGATGAAATGAAATGATAGTGAAGAGTGTTGCTGGAATGAAATGTTGACAGGGAAAACCGGAGTACCCGGAGAAAAACCTGTCTGCCTCCGTTTTGTCCAGCACAGATCTCACATGGAGTGACCGGGATTTGAACCACAGACCCAGCGGTGAGAGGCCGACGTGCTGCCGCCTAAGCCACGGAGGCTTAAAACTATAACTAATACTAACTGCAAACTTACATACTAGAAGAAGAAATGGTAAACAAATAAAGGATAAGGCAAATAAAGGACAGGAAGAAAAGAAATGCCCTCAACCCTCGAAGAATGAGGATTGAGGGACTTGGAAAGAAGGAGAGCCATGAAAGGCAGATAGGAAAGAGAAAGAGGAGAGGGCCCGCCCCAAGGTCAGAAGAAAAGGGGGTCGAAACGGACCCAGCTCAGGAATTCCTCAGGGTCGCCAACTCCCAAACTCACCAGTCGTGAGCCTTTGAGGGTGAAGCACTATCCAGGGTGCTCCGTAAGTGGTGGGGCTACACACGCCCGGCCTCCTTGATGGCCTTGTGCAGAAGGCAGGAGATATAATTAAAAGAAAAAGAAGGCTGATCCCTCGAAGAATGAGGGATCAGGAAAGATGAGACAAGGGCCAATTAAGGCAGGAAAGGAAAAGACTCCCTGGGCCTCGGATACCCTAATACGTCGGGGTCGGAAAAGAACAAGAGTCGACGAAGAGAGGTCGATAGGAAGGATGACAGAGAGGAGCTCGGCACAAGTAAGTGGAAGCAATGCCGAACTCAGCTGGGGCCCCGTGATCACCAACCCACCGCGCACTAGATGTGAGCCCCTGGGGGATGAATACTAATAGAATTGGAGGCTAAACAATAATATGTTTGTGTTGCAGCTGGTGGTGGTGAAAACAATGGAAATGGAAATGAAAATCCACAGACTGCTTCCAGCTCATCTAGCGGCGAGGATATGAACTGTGCCGGCCGCCGATGTCTGTCGCACTCCCCTGGGGCAATGATTAAATGAATGACATGTGAGATTACTGGCAAGAAAGAATAATAGATTTGCATTCCCGAACAGAGTAAGATTGATACAACGTAACCTGACTTCAATGAAATGATGGAGTGTTGCTGGAATGAAATTGTGACAGGGAAAACCAAAGTAACTTACCCGGAGAAAACCCTGTCTGCCCCCGCTTTGTCCAACACAAATCTCACATGGAGTGACCGGGATTTGAACCACGGACCCAGTGGTGAGAGGCTGGCATGCTGTCGCCTAAGCTACGGAGGCTACAATGGAAATACTGACTGCTAAATGCGATCAAATGATTATGCACTTACAGCAAGTACCTGTAAAGTTCAAAAGCCACAGACTGCCTTGTAATGCGTGAGATAACTGGCAAGAAAGAATAATAGATTTGCATTCCCGAACAGAGTAAGATTGATACAACGCAACCTGACTTCAAGTATGTGCATGCATCTGTATTTACCACGGCATGAACCCTACCTTTCTACAAAGTGTATTTCCTTCTTCATGACATCTGGGAAAAAATGCACTGTTGTTTCTCTCCACAAATAACCCGCTATCTTGGTAGTTAACCTCCGTTCAAGAACTGCATACATTTACATGTGAACCTTGGACATTAGCTATCTATCATCAGCTAGAGAACACCCTTAAAGCATGGCCCCATTTATTATGTTTGCAATTTATAATACACGCATAGTGGACAAGATTGGAATTAAAATGACTGTTAAGTGAAAGTAGTGAAGATTCCGTGATTACTCAGTTTGCAAGTTCAACATTTCTATTCAGTTGACGTCCAGGAAGATCTCATGGAAAAAGAGAGGAATGCAGTTTCGCTAAATAAATTAATATTCCATACAGGTAAGGCTTGCAGAAAAGATATACACGGGTCATCAGATATATCTTTGTGCTCTTTAAAGCCACGAATAATGGCAACAAAAGAAAAGAATGAGGGAGAGATTACATAGAAAAGTAAAAAGTAGGGTACTGCGAAGTAACCTTATGAAGAATACTTGGAACCAACAGTATTTATATTATCTACGGTAGCTTAATTGACAATATTACTTTAGTGGGAGTGAAGATTCAAGGATAAATAATTTCAACTCTGAGATTTGCCGATGACATAGTCATTTTGGCCGACACGCCTGAGGATTTGAATGAGTTTTTGAATGGTATGGACTCAGTCTTACGGAAAGAATTCATGATGAAAATTAATAAATGTAAAACAAAAACATTGCAATGCAGCCGAAATAAATCAGAATCCTCTATGGATATCAAATTGGCAAGTGAAAAACTAAAGGAATTAGGAGCCTTCTGTTACTTAGGAAGCAAAATAACCAGTGATAGACGAAGCAAAGAGGATATAAAAAGTAGGTTGGCTCAGGCAAGGAAAGCATTTATACAGAAAAGGAATCTGTTGACATCAAATATAGATTTATGTACTAGGAAGTCATTTTTGAAAGCCTTTGTCTGGAGTGTGGCGCTCTATGGAAGTGAAACTTGGACTATTGGTGCAGCAGAAAAGAGGAGAATTGAGGCGTTTGAAATGTGGTGTTACAGGAGAATGATGAAGAACAAATGGGTAGATAGGGTTACAAACGAAGAGGTATTAAGACTAGTGGGAGAGGAGAGATGTTTCTGGTGACTGCTAATGAAGAGAAGAGATAGGTTGGTAAGACACATAGTCTACTAAGACACCCAGGAATAGCAAGCTTAGTTATGGAAGGAAGGGTCGAGGACAAGAACTGTAGGGGTAGACCAAGGTTAGAAAATGTTAAACAGATTGCCTCGGATGTAGGGTGTGGTAGCTATGTAGAGTTCAAATGATTTGCTCAGGACAGGGGAGCAACTTTAGATTTGTTTTAAATACTTTAAGATTTGCTTATATACTGATAACATTGTCCTCTTAGCCGATTCAACACCGTGGGTGAGTGGTTACCATGTCGGACTACCAACCCCAAGCTAGCAGGTTCGCTCCTGGCCGTGGTAAGTGATTATTGAAAGGTGACAAAAATCACGGCACGCATGTCATACGTTGTTGGCATGTTAAGGAACCCATTTGAATTCAGTAGGCCGTGTTCACACTGGCAAAATTAATCTCGGGATATTCGGCCAACACAACAGTTCCTCCTTTCTCTACTAGAAATCTTAGATATCTAACCTCCTTTACTTGCATAGCGCTCCAAGGAACAACAACGAAATCGACATGCAAGCAGCTCTCTGGGCGCAAATAACAAAGCTTCCACCCGGCATACGATATTATTATTATTATTATTATCAGAGGATGTGTAAGACTTTGTAAATGGAAAGAATAAATTATGAAGAAAATCAATAAATAAACTTAAAAAAAAAGGATTTCCATGAAGAACGGAATAGCCTATATTCATTTATCCTATTATCCTCTTCTCTTAAAATCTACCCCGGCTATTAAAAGGATTTTCCATGTAACGTTGATTTCGATCGCATGATTAGGACTCAAGGAATAAAATCTTAATTTTAAAATTTCACACAACTGCCATCTTGAAGTTATGAAAATAATTGAAATGAATTAGATGTCAGTGGTTTAAAATTTGTATACGCATTCACCGTGCCATGTTTCTCTTCGCTCAGATAACTAAAACGCGAGGAAAGTCCATTTGAACATTAAAATTTTGCGTCACCACTATGTTGGATTTGTGCTCATCAGGTTTTTGAAAGACCTATATATGAACCTATGTTAACATCGTTTATCAACATGCTAAAGTACAGTTTGATTGCTGAAATAGACTCGTAGATATTGATAACTGTCAAAATATTTTGGATGGCCGCCATTTTGGATTTTTATTTATATAGGCCAAAGAGTTGTGTACCATTAGATGAAGATTTTTGCATAAGTTCATTCAAACGTTCATTTCGATCCCATGATTAAGACACAAGCAATAAAAACTCAATTTTAAATATTTGCACTGCCGCCATCTTGAATTTATGAAAACAATTGAGTTACATTAAAACCCAATGGATTAATATTTGTATATCCGTATTGTGCCCAACTCTAGGAATGGGTATTCCAAGTTTCAGACACCTAGATATCAAGGGAAATGCTGTAGCCGCTTTTGAAAGTTCAGATATTTGAATATCGCGCTACATTGCTTCTCGAAGCATTTAGAAGAATTTTACCGATAGTTGGATGTCAAGTGACGTAGCGAGTCATAGCAGAGGTGGAGGCTATTTATTGATTAAATAGTAAACTATGGAGTAGAGACTTGAGACTGGGATCAGATTACTGGCACGGCAAAATGAAAGAGAATGCAATTAGTATCAAGTAAATCGGACCAGGGATTCAAGAGATATGAGGATTTCTAGATATCAGGCGATGACGCGTGACCCTGACCGTTTTGAATAAAAGCCAGCTGGAGCAGGCATAGGTAGCTCACTTCAACACAAGCACTTGCAAAGCAAGTTGCGTCTACGCTGAGCCAAGGCACATGGTTGCCGTATCTACGCAGAAGTTCTTTTCAAATCGTGATAGTCACGAGAAGTGCTGCGCAAACGAGTTGGAACTTAGTAAGTTTCTGGTGAGGAGAATCACTGAGGTGATTGTTTTTCTACAGACATTGGTGGAAATATTTATATTTCCAAAAGGACATATGCTAGACTTTGTCTAGAAAATAGTATTTTGTCACAGTCCAGTAGTAACTTAATACTTGGATGTTTAAATCCATTTCAAGTCAGTTTTCATATTTTGTAACTAGTTAACCACTTCGATCTGTCAGTACATTGAAGACTAGTCTATAACGGTGGCGTTCATTAGTCTACGTAAGGGAAACTGCAAGTTGTCTAGCGCATGGCAGATGGTGATATTAATAAACCATGCCCAGGGAACGATCTTCAGAACAGCCGTTAATTGCTTAGACTGTCAATGTTTTTCTTGTACTGATGAGATTACAGTGAGTTACGTTACAACTGACACATTTAAGAAGAGATCACTTAGATCTGACCCTATTTCAACAAACTGTTATGGCTTTGATAGAAGCTCATATTAAAATGGAACCACAGTTTATTCAAACGTCGAAAAATACTACCACTATGTCTGACTAGACGATTTGTGGGTCTACAATGGCGGCCGATACAAGGATTATACGTGCTTGTCCGATAGGGCATGTCTATGGATAAATCTGGTACAGACCAGGTTTACTACACTTCAAGACCATCAAGAAATGTAACCACATTTGAATTATTTTATGCCTAGCTAATTGGAACAAACTATTTTTCTGCAGATGACCAACACATTTTTTTTGTCGTATTTAAAGCTTGCAATGATTTACGCAAGACTTGTTAGAGTTATTCTGAGTATTTTCAGCACTCAGAACAGTTTAGGACCGATGACCGAGCATTTCGAGCATTTATTTGAATGTTTCATATTTTTGGGAAATCACGGTAATCAGCCGATGTAACTGTAAAAGTTAAATTTATTTTGTTGAGGAATGGATATTTTTTCCATATTCGAAGGTTCGAACATGTGGATTCTCACATAATGAGATGATAATTAAACATATTTGAAATAATAATAATAATAATAATAATAATCCACTAATAATAATAATAATAATTTTCATATTTTTCTAAATAATTCTTGGATATTATATTTTATAATAATCATATGTATTGAGAAAGAGCCTATGAAGTAGTTTAAACATTTCTAGTCTGGAACAGGAGATTTTCCGAAGGAGAGTGGTT
Source organism: Meconema thalassinum (assembly GCA_946902985.2). Lineage (NCBI taxonomy): Eukaryota > Metazoa > Arthropoda > Insecta > Orthoptera > Tettigoniidae > Meconema > Meconema thalassinum. The sequence goes on from OX336400.1 coordinate 139,426,715, forward strand.
AGCGCAAGCCCGCATTCAACCAACATTTCAGTTCTGGTTGAACAGTTGATATTTGCTATGAGCAAAGTATATGTTTCATATAACACGGAGAGGCATGAAACGGGAAGCAATTGATATTTGTATCAAATAGGATATTGTTGTATTTATATAAAATCATGACGTAAATACACTCGAAAGTGAAATAAAGATTTTCATAAGTATGGTAAATTCACGGGTTGAACTGAATGGTAAAATAAAATAAACTTGTCAGTTTATTAATCTTCCAGTGTTGATAACAAGCAGAGGCTTGATTTATTGTATAAATTTTGGGAAGAAAATTTATGTGTGGAGTAGTTGAAATGCCATTCCCAGGTGCGCGTGTTAAGTCGCAGGAATGAAGAGGTTTTTTCGAGCATCAATCAAATAGCAGGTTCGATGGCTCAGGTTTATAGTAGGAGTTTTTGAACTACACATTTCGTCGGATGAATGACCCGAAGGTTATTTCTTTGAAACCATCAGTTCTTATTTCAACCTTGTTTACGAATTCCATTTAGACTTTGATTTTGCTAGAACCCGGATTTGTCATGATAGTAGTTTATTCTTCTTCAGAGGAAGACCTTTGCCGTTGTTTTTGTAATATTGTGTTCTTACACAAATAGTAGAATGGGCCACTGCCAATTAAAAATAATTCTTTAACCACGAATAATTTGAAGGATATTTTCAATCCTAGTGCCATGAACTAAATGAATTCATTATAAAACTACAATTCTAATTTCCGCATTCTGTCGAAGAATTGCAAGTTGTGAAAATTGCTAGAAATGGCCATAAATATAAATATTTTTTTCATAATGATTCCAAGTGGGAAATCTAATAGTTGAATGGTTCAACCATTTATTGATCAAGTTGATGATTCAGAAATCATATATTTTGTTTGGAACTTGAAGTTCATAATCAAGTCACTTCTCGAATGTTTAATGTCAGAAGAACAATTAATTATTGTTGTTGTGCTTCGCACAAGTTCTTCGATGCTATGCTCAATGGTCAAATACTTTTCAGATGTTATTAATATGTGTTAATAATTTGTGTTGCTACGATGATAATAATATTTTCGACGATATATTTTCGAAAACTGGAAAACAAGTGAAAGTTTAAGAAATTCTATAAACATTTATTCTACGAGTGTTAATATCATGTAAATAGTCAAACAGTGATCTACGTTATTTCCAGTATGGACAATTCATTTTGAGCTGGAATAAAGTATTAATAATTTTGGAACACAGTCCACAGGACTATTAATCGGACTTGTGTTTCCAAAAAGAGTGTCAAATGTGTTTGGAAGATTTCTGTATATTGTGTGTAAATAAGAGTGTGGATCGCCACACGCGGAGTGATGCTGCTTTGAGCATTCTTGCAGTCAGATTTTAACTTTAAATAAACTGAGATAATTTTACCAGATGTGTTTCACCCAATTAAATCTCCTTCTATCCTTATTGTTGCATTGAGCCAAAAATCAGCAAAGCATTTTTTTTTAAATTTGATGTCGTTTTTGCGATTTGCTTTAACCCATCTGGCGCTCCGGGATATTTTGACTCTCGTGCTGACTGATTATTGGTAAAATGCATATGTGGTCGTGCGGACTCCGGTCTAAACGGGCACATAAAATACGATAGAGAGAGAAATGGCTTCGAACGTGGGTCCCGATTTAGACATGGTCAATCGCATGCCGATTTGAAATTGTGATAATTCTTATAGAAATATTTTGGGAGTTGAGAGATGTCTGGTTTGGATGAATAAATTAGTAGGAAACCCAATTAGTGGGGAAACTTAAAAATTTAACTTGGTTAATAATTAGAATGGGTTTGATTATTTTTGATAATGGCTTAACCATTAGGGCGTCAAGTAAATTCAGTAGTAAACGTTCGATGACTGGACATACACATTATTAGAATCCAGGTGGAGGATATTTGAGAACTTGCATATTTTCTTGTGATATTGTGGTAAATATAATTCGTAAAAGTAGAGACTTTTGTTTTTCCATCACGTCGACATTAGGACAAATCTCATTTTATTATAGTGTTCCAATTAGCTATTCATATTTCTTGTTCTAGTTATAAGCTTGTGTTTGCCACTGTTGTATACCCCTAAGTTTTGAATATTAATTGAAATTATGGAAGAAATGATGAGAATGATGAGGAGTTTGGAGGAGAGTTCAAAAGAGGCTGGACTGCGTGTAGCAGCCATTATGAAAGAAATTACTGAGGCTTTAGAAAAGAAACTTAAAGAAAATTCTGATTCTTTAGAGAATAAACTTAAAGAAAATTTGAATGATAAACTTAAAGAAAATTCTGATTCTTTAGAGAATAGACTTAAAGAAAATTCTGATTCTTTAGAAAATAAACTTAGAGATAATTTGAATGATAAACTTAAAGAAAATGCTGATTCTTTAGAAAGCAGGTTAAAAGATAACTTGAAAGAAAGTTTAGATGAAAAACTTAAAGAAAGTTCTGATTCTTTAAAAAGTAATTTGAAAGAAAATTTAAACAGTAAATTTAATTCAATGGAAAGTAAATTTAAAGAGAATTCTGAAATTTTGAAAATGACACTTGAAAGTAAAATGAATAAATTATGCGATAAAACACATGAGCTCGAAACTTCATTAGCTACTAACGCAAGTTTAATGGACGATAAATTTCGCGATGCCGATCTTCGATCCCAAAGCTTAGCTGATAGGATAGAACATGGTCTTAGGAAAGTTGGTGAAGACATGGTCAACCTAGAAGTCCGAGTGAAGAAGGAGAGTAACGAGATGGGAATTCTAGTTGTTCAACGTTTAACGGAACAATTCAAGGAACTGGTCATGGGAGAAATAAGAGAAGGTGTGATTAATGAATTGCAAACTGAAATCAAGACCACAGTTGTCAATGAAATTAAAGACACACTCAAGCTGGAGAATCAAGAGGGAATCAAGGAGATTAGGGAATCTTTGTCATCCCATATTGAAGTAATTGCCAAAGATATCCAAGCCACTCAGAAGGACATATCAGATATGACAGGGTCATTGAAAAGTCATGAGGCTATTATGAACCAGATATCCACTGATGTTAAGGAAAATTGTAGAGAAACTGAAGCAATCAAGAAGATGGCAGAAGAAAACCAGAAGGAACTTGAGGCTATGAAAACTCAAATAAAGGATGAGAAACAGTCTGATCATCTGTTGAAAATGCCGAATGTAAGGGGAAAGGAACAGATACAGATAAATCTAGGAGGAGCTAGAGAGACTGATAGACAGGATGAGGTCAGGACAGTATTTCAATCCAACCCCATAACTGTATTTAAGAATATAGAGGATAAGCCTTCTAAATTTTCAGGGCGAGATTCTGTAACACCCGTGGAATTTTTGAGAGAAGCAGGTGATTACCTGAAAGATTCTAAGATCCCTAAAGAAAGACAGATCCGAGTGATAGGGAAGTTCTTGGAAGGTCCTGCACTTTTGTGGTTTAGAGCATTTAGATCCACTCTAACCACTTTTGAGGAGTTTTCTCGTGGGCTATTGAAGAAGTTTTGGTCCCCTGAAACCCAACAGCAAGTTAGAGCAGAGTTATATTCGAAGAGATTTTCGACGTCACAACCTACTCGATACTCTACGTACTTTTCTGGACAGCTGTCTAAACTCCAACATTTAGATCCGCCAATTCCAGATAACGAGTTGATTACTGCATTGATACGTCAATTTCCAGCAGACGTCCAGAGGACTTTGATCGCTGCTGATATCTACAATATGGAACAATTTGATGAAGTATTACAGAAGCTGGATCATACAAACGCTCAATTCTTCCATCAGAAGGGAGCAAAGAATAACAACGCTGTGTATGCTGTTATGGCTGATAGTTATTCTCAGACACCTCGAGAGATTCGAGAGGAGCGAGAAGAGAAATCGCCGAGGGAAGATTCCAATAAGAGAGGATGGAACCAGTACAGTAACAGATACAGTTACAAACCATATGCGAGACCAGATGGTGGTAATCGATACAACACTCGATGGAGAAGACCACGTGATACTCAAGGAAGGTACCAGGAAAGAAGATCCTATGGTAGAAATAACTACAACAACAGAGGGAATGTAGATACTCGTCAGCCCAACGAAGAATTTAACAAGGAGACGAGGAAAAATTTGGAAGCAAGACACCAAGATAACTTGCAATTTGTGGAGCAGAGGCCCAATGATCCAGGTCCATCGGGAACACAACAATCCCGGGGGAATGGTAATGAAAAAAAAAACTTTGAATTCACAGTAGAAGATAGAATTTTGAATACTTTCACTTCCAGAATTATTAAATGGCAAGCAGAGGATGATGATTTAATTCAACAGAATGACGAACGAAAAGAAATGGGTACCAGAATTAGAATGCCAATCATATCATGCGAAGTATTCGGTATGCCTGTCGATACTTTGATCGATACTGGGGCTATGCTTTGTCTGGTGAGTGAGAAGCTTTATATTCTGTGGAAGCTCAAAGAGAATTTAGAGGAAATTCCGGTATCAGGAATTAAGATCCAAGGAATAATACCCAATAAAATATCTCTGTGTAAAACACAATTATACTTATGTATTACGATTGGAGGACATGATTTCCGACATGTATTTGTCGTAATGAAGGACATGGCTTTTGACATGATCTTGGGAGCAGATTTCATTCAGAAATATCAAGCAGTGATAGATATGAAGACAGAGACGATTAAATTCAAGAATACTGAAGATATTAACTTCGAGGGAAAAAAAGAAGAAGACATCGAGGGAGATGCTCAATGGTCTCTGATTTTTCATGAAGCTGAAGGAAGAGAAGTCTACACTGAGAAGGAGTCCCCAGAGCTAGGGAAAATTTTGGAAGAGTATCATGATATTTTTGACATTAAACCTGGTGAAATTAAGGATTTTGAATATCATATTCGTGTTAATGATGATGCACCTTTTCATGCTAAATTGTATCCAGTAGCAGAAAAGCATCGAGAAAAAGTAAAAGTGCTTATCAAGGAAATGGAAAGCAACAATGTGATTGAAAAGTACACTACATCTTATGTCAATCCATTAGCAATAGTGTCTAAGCAAGATGGAAGTCTGAGACTATGTTTAGACGCGCGAAATTTGAATTCAAGATTACTGCCAGAGTATGACAGACCACCAATCATTAGGGAACTGTTAAGGAAATTCCAAGGCAAGGTCTGGTTCTCTAATATTGATCTCACTTCGTCCTACCATCATATTAGGCTTAGTGAAGATTCTAAGAAGTTTACAGGATTTATGTTTGACCAGCAGACATATGTATTCCGCCGTTTACCATTTGGAGTCAAAACATCTGGATCCGTTTTGATCAGAGCCCTGGAACAAAATTTGAGTCCTGAAGTAAAAGAGATAGCAATTCGTTATATTGATGATATCTTAATTGCATCTGAGACTAAGGAGGAACATTTGTTACATCTTCAAATGTTATTCGCAGATTTGAGAAAAGCGAACTTCAAGGTAAACCTTCGAAAATGTCAGTTCTTTCGAAAGGAAATAAAATTTTTGGGTCACATTTTGGATGGAGAAGGATACCGTCCCAATGAGACGAAGATACAGGCAATTGCAAATTTCCCTAGACCTACTAGAGTGAAGAATGTCCGCAGTTTTCTCGGGACATGCCAATTCTTTGCAGGGCATTGTCCGAACTTCACCAAGACAGTTGCGCCATTGCAGGAGTTGTTAAAGAAAGGAAATAAATGGAAATGGGATAAAGATTGTGAACAGTCATTTCAAGATGCCAAGAGGTTATTGGTAAACAGTGTGAAATTGGAGTATCCTGACTTTACCAAGAATTTCATCATAGAATCTGATGCATCCACCGTAGGGATTGGAGCTATTCTACTTCAAGAGGATGAAGACCACAAGAGACATTACCTGGCGTTCATTAGCAGGAAACTTCGTCCATCAGAGAGGAATTATTACACCACAGAGTTAGAAGCACTTGCTGTAATATTTGCATTGGAGTCGTGGAAGAAAATGTTAATTGGACATTCAGTCATTGTGAGGACTGATCACCACGCATTGGAGTTTATTTTGAGAACAAATTTTGCCAGCGATAGAATAACTAGATGGTCACTTTTTATTCAGCAATTCAACCTAGTTATTGAACACACTCCTGGAAAGTTGAATGTGGGAGCTGATTTGTTGAGTAGAGCAGTGGAGTCTACATCTAAGGTTTTTCATGTTAACCTGACGCAGGAGGATGAAGATACCTTGAGAAGGTTAAGGTTATTGCATTTATCCCAGAGGAGAGACCGACGTCTCAGAAACATTTTTCGTTTTCTACAGGGAAACATGGATCCAAATGATGATGATTTTGTGGAAACTGAAAGAATTTCAAGGGATTTTATGATGTTAGATGGTTTAATCTACAAGTTTGCAGATCCCGACCATACGAAGCTGAGAGTAGTGATACCTCCACGATTGCAAAAACCCATTATTTGGATGGCACATCGAATCGCAGGTCATGCTGGAGTAGATAAGACAGTCAACATGATTCAAGAGAAATTTTCGTGGGAGCGAATGCGACAAACTGTCAGAAACACTATTCGAGAATGCGACTTATGCCAAAGGAGTAAACATAATTCTAGATTATTGAGAGAATTACCAAGGCCTATTATTCCTTCTAAGCCTTGCGAGATCTTCGCGACTGATTTATATGGTCCTCTCCCAAAGTCTAAAAGAGGTAACCGATATATTTTGGTGACTATGGATGTTTTCAGCAAATACACAATGTTACATCCAATTCAGAAGGCAAACGCAAAGTATTGTGCGAAGAGAATTAGAGACAGCGTGATTCCGGAAGCAGGCAAACCGGAATTCCTTTTATCAGATCGTGGACCTCAATTCACATCTTTGGAGTTTCGAACCATCATGAATAATCTTGGGATTAGACAATTGTTTTGTTCTATTAGACATCCAGAGAGCAATCCAGCGGAACGCGTGATGGCTGAGATAGCGAAATTTTGCCGCCTCTATTGTCCAAATGAGCAATGGAAATGGATGGATGTTCTTTCTTTAGCATCCGAATCCATCAACTCTACTATTCATGAGAGTACTGGACATATTCCTATGTTGCTTCATCATGGAATTAAACCAACACGATTATGGGATCGAATCATCTCTATTCCACCTGAGATTGAACCAAGTCGTCAGATGAGGGAAACTCTAGCTTTAGACAAGTTAAGGAGTCAAGCTGAGAAGAGAGAGCGCAGAGTGAGAGGAAAGCGTTTTCGCAGACCCTTGCGCGTAGGAACTCTTGTGTTAGTGAAAAGACCTACACCCTCTGACGTGCAAAATCGAGTGTACTCGAAATTTGCAAGCCTTTACACTGGACCCTACCGTATTGTGGAAGTAAACAATAATGGAAGCTATGAAGTAGCTAATACACGAACTGGTAACATCGTGGGAACTTATAATGCATCGAATTTGAAGATCTATTATTCAAGAACCAGATGATTTAATGTGTAGATAGGAAAAATAAAAAAAAATTCAATTTTTATTTTTTGCTAGGTGTGGGGTGGATGTGCCCAACTCTAGGAATGGGTATTCCAAGTTTCAGACACCTAGATATCAAGGGAAAGGCTGTAGCCGCTTTTGAAAGTTCAGATATTTGAATATCGCGCTACATTGCCTCTCGAAGCATTTAGAAGAATTTTACCGATAGTTGGATGTCAAGTGACGTAGCGAGTCATAGCAGAGGTGGAGGCTATTTATTGATTAAATAGTTAACTATGGAGTAGAGACTTGAGACTGGGATCAGGTTACTGGCACGGCAAAATGAAAGAGAATGCAATTAGTATCAAGTAAATCGGACCAGGGATTCAAGAGATATGAGGATTTCTAGATATCAGGCGATGACGCGTGACCCTGACCGTTTTGAATAAAAGCCAGCTGGAGCAGGCATAGGTAGCTCACTTCAACACAAGCACTTGCAAAGCAAGTTGCGTCTACGCTGAGCCAAGGCACATGGTTGCCGTATCTACGCAGAAGTTCTTTTCAAATCGTGATAGTCACGAGAAGTGCTGCGCAAACGAGTTGGAACTTAGTAAGTTTCTGGTGAGGAGAATCACTGAGGTGATTGTTTTTCTACAGACATTGGTGGAAATATTTATATTTCCAAAAGGACATATGCTAGACTTTGTCTAGAAAATAGTATTTTGTCACAGTCCAGTAGTAACTTAATACTTGGATGTTTAAATCCATTTCAAGTCAGTTTTCATATTTTGTAACTAGTTAACCACTTCGATCTGTCAGTACATTGAAGACTAGTCTATAACGGTGGCGTTCATTAGTCTACGCAAGGGAAACTGCAAGTTGTCTAGCGCATGGCAGATGGTGATATTAATAAACCATGCCCAGGGAACGATCTTCAGAACAGCCGTTAATTGCTTAGACTGTCAATGTTTTTCTTGTACTGATGAGATTACAGTGAGTTACGTTACAACTGACACATTTAAGAAGAGATCACTTAGATCTGACCCTATTTCAACAAACTGTTATGGCTTTGATAGAAGCTCATATTAAAATGGAACCACAGTTTATTCAAACGTCGAAAAATACTACCACTATGTCTGACTAGACGATTTGTGGGTCTACAATGGCGGCCGATACAAGGATTATACGTGCTTGTCCGATAGGGCATGTCTATGGATAAATCTGGTACAGACCAGGTTTACTACACTTCAAGACCATCAAGAAATGTAAGCCACATTTGAATTATTTTATGCCTAGCTAATTGGAACAAACTATTTTTCTGCAGATGACCAACACATTTTTTTTGGTCGTATTTAAAGCTTGCAATGATTTACGCAAGACTTGTTAGAGTTATTCTGAGTATTTTCAGCACTAAGAACAGTTTAGGACCGATGACCGAGCATTTCGAGCATTTATTTGAATTTTTCATATTTTTGGGAAATCACGGTAATCAGCCGATGTAACTGTAAAAGTTAAATTTATTTTGTTGAGGAATGGATATTTTTTCCATATTCGAAGGTTCGAACATGTGGATTCTCACATAATCAGATGATAATTAAACATATTTGAAATAATAATAATAATAATAATAATAATAATAATAATAATAATAATAATCCACTAATAATAATAATAATAATTTTCATATTTAACTAAATAATTCTTGGATATTATATTTTATAATAATCATATGTATTGAGAAAGAGCCTATGAAGTAGTTTAAACATTTCTAGTCTGGAACAGGAGATTTTCCGAAGGAGAGTGGTTAGCGCAAGCCCGCATTCAACCAACATTTCAGTTCTGGTTGAACAGTTGATATTTGCTATGAGCAAAGTATATGTTTCATATAACACGGAGAGGCATGAAACGGGAAGCAATTGATATTTGTATCAAATAGGATATTGTTGTATTTATATAAAATCATGACGTAAATACACTCGAAAGTGAAATAAAGATTTTCATAAGTATGGTAAATTCACGGGTTGAACTGAATGGTAAAATAAAATAAACTTGTCAGTTTATTAATCTTCCAGTGTTGATAACAAGCAGAGGCTTGATTTATTGTATAAATTTTGGGAAGAAAATTTATGTGTGGAGTAGTTGAAATGCCATTCCCAGGTGCGCGTGTTAAGTCGCAGGAATGAAGAGGTTTTTTCGAGCATCAATCAAATAGCAGGTTCGATGGCTCAGGTTTATAGTAGGAGTTTTGGAACTACACATTTCGTCGGATGAATGACCCGAAGGTTATTTCTTTGAAACCATCAGTTCTTATTTCAACCTTGTTTACGAATTCCATTTAGACTTTGATTTTGCTAGAACCCGGATTTGTCATGATAGTAGTTTATTCTTCTTCAGAGGAAGACCTTTGCCGTTGTTTTTGTAATATTGTGTTCTTACACAAATAGTAGAATGGGCCACTGCCAATTAAAAATAATTCTTTAACCACGAATAATTTGAAGGATATTTTCAATCCTAGTGCCATGAACTAAATGAATTCATTATAAAACTACAATTCTAATTTCCGCATTCTGTCGAAGAATTGCAAGTTGTGAAAATTGCTAGAAATGGCCATAAATATAAATATTTTTTTCATAATGATTCCAAGTGGGAAATCTAATAGTTGAATGGTTCAACCATTTATTGATCAAGTTGATGATTCAGAAATCATATATTTTGTTTGGAACTTGAAGTTCATAATCAAGTCACTTCTCGAATGTTTAATGTCAGAAGAACAATTAATTGTTGTTGTGCTTCGCACAAGTTCTTCGATGCTATGCTCAATGGTCAAATACTTTTCAGATGTTATTAATATGTGTTAATAATTTGTGTTGCTACGATGATAATAATATTTTCGACGATATATTTTCGAAAACTGGAAAACAAGTGAAAGTTTAAGAAATTCTATAAACATTTATTCTACGAGTGTTAATATCATGTAAATAGTCAAACAGTGATCTACGTTATTTCCAGTATGGACAATTCATTTTGAGCTGGAATTAAGTATTAATAATTTTGGAACACAGTCCACAGGACTATTAATCGGACTTGTGTTTCCAAAAAGGGTGTCAAATGTGTTTGGAAGATTTCTGTATATTGTGTGTAAATAAGAGTGTGGATCGCCACACGCGGAGTGATGCTGCTTTGAGCATTCTTGCAGTCAGATTTTAACTTTAAATAAACTGAGATAATTTTACCAGATGTGTTTCACCCAATTAAATCTCCTTCTATCCTTATTGTTGCATTGAGCCAAAAATCAGCAAAGCATTTTTTTTAAATTTGATGTCGTTTTTGCGATTTGCTTTAACCCATCTGGCGCTCCGGGATATTTTGACTCTCGTGCTGACTGATTATTGGTAAAATGCATATGTGGTCGTGCGGACTCCGGTCTAAACGGGCACAGTATACCGTACCAAGAATCACTGCATTCGGATGGTTAAAAAGCGAGAAAAATCCACTTAAATGTTTCAAATTTGCTTGGCCGCCATGTTAGTTTTGTACTCAACAGGTTTATGAAACTCACATAGGTGACCTTCTAGTAGTACCCTATATCTCCGTACAATATTTTAAGGTGATATACTTTACTGATGTTCAGATATAGAATGTCAGTGAAATATTTCGCGCCGCCAGGTTGGATTGGTGAAACGTATGTAGTAGGCCTATGTACTTACCGGGTTTCATTGAAATCGCTTTGGCTGTTCAGATTTTATTAGAGGGACACGTTCGCACACACACATGGAAACAAAAATCCACAGACTGCTTCCAGTCGACCGACCGGGTCAGGGAATGGAATGGATGAAGCCCCCATCTAGCGGCGAGGATATGAACTGTGCCGGCTGCCGAAGCCTGTCGCACTCCCCTGGGGCAATGATTAAATGAATGACAGATGAAATGAAATGATAGTGGAGAGTGTTGCTGGAATGAAATTGTTGACAAGGAAAACCGCTGTACCCAGAGAAAAACCTGTCAGCCTCCGTTTTGTCCAGCACAAATCTCACATGGAGTGACCGGGATTTGAACCACGGACCCAGCGGTGAGAGGCCGGCGTTCTGCCACCTTAGCCACGGAGGTTTATATACACATGGACAAAAAGTGATCTCATAAGCCTATATTTTCAAGAATGAAATTAGGCTAAAAATGGAAAGCATTTGGAAGAAATCAGTCATCCCTATTGACACCAAATTGGCAATTGAAAAGCTAAAGGAAAAAGGAGACTTCTACTACTTGGGAAGCATATAATCAATGATAGACGAAGTTTAGAGGATATAAAAAGTAGGTTATAGAAAAGAAATATATTGTACTCTATTGGTTTATAATCTCTTGTCAATACGGACCATGGCGGAATCAAAAGTAGAAGGAATAGAATTCATGATGAAAATTAATACATCTGTCTGTTAGGTAGTCAGCCGGAAGGCTGGTTGGATCCTCAAACAAGTAGTTCCGTGAAGAACTATACAGCATATTTTCATATATCCTACATATGTTAATTGCCACTATCAACATACACAATTTCTGTTTGATTGCTGTAATAGATTCGTAGATATTAAGAACCGACTAAATATTTCGGATGGTCGCCATGTTGGATTTTATATATGTAGGTCCTAGAGTTATGTACTGTTACATGCAGATTATTGTGAACGTGTAGTATTCAAACTTCAATCGCAAAATTAGGACACAAGAAAAAACAAGGAGATTTTAACATTTTTCACAGCTGCCATCTTGAGGTTATGGAAACAATTGAAATAAATTAGATGCCAGTGGATTAACATTCGTATAAGGATTTACTGTACCAAGTTTCACTGCACTCGGATGGTTAAATTGCGAGAAACGTCCATGTGAATATTTATAATTCGCGTCACCACCATGTTGGATTTGTGATCACCAGGTTATTTAAATTCCAATAGGTGAACTTAACTTCATAGCCCCTATGAACATTAAAAAATGCAGTTTGATTGCTAAAATAGATTCGTAGATATTCAGTATCGTCTAAATATTTCGGATGGTCACCATGTTGGATTGTTAAATGTATAGGCCATAGAGTCATGTACCATTAAAGGAAAATTATTGCGTAGGTTCATTATTCAAACTTTCACTTCGATCGCATGACTACATCACAAGAAATAAAAACTTAATTTTAAAATTCGCACTGCCGCCATCTTGAGGTTATGTAAACAATTGAACTAAATTAGATACCAGTGGATTACAATGTGTATAAATATTTCCTGTAACAGGTTTCAGTGCGCTTGGAACATTAAATCGCGAGGAAGGTCTATTTAAAATTTTCAAATTCGCTTGGCCGCCATGTTCGTTTTGTAGTTAACCGGTTTTTGAAAGTCTTATAGATGGACTTTCAGTAGTGCCCTTTATCTCCGTACAAAATTTTAGGGAGATACCGCTAATAGTTTCAGAGATATAGAATGCCGGTGAAATATTTCGCACATCCGCCATCTTGTGATTATGTAAACAATTGAACGAAGTTAGATGTCGGTGCATTACAATGTATATAAACATTTACTGTACCAAGTTTCATTGCGTTTGGTTAGTCAAATCACGAGAAACGTCTATTTAAAAGTCGCAAATTCGCGTGGCCGCCATGTTGGTTTTGTAGTTACCAGGTTTTCAAAAGTCACATAAGTGAACTTATAGCAGTTCCCTCTATCACCATAGAAAATGTCAGGGTAATATCGGTAATAGTTTCGGAGATATTGAATGCTGGTGAAATATTTCGCACAGCCGCCATGTTGGATTGGTGAGTCGTAACAAAATTTGAAGGGCACGGTCGAGGTTGCCGGGAATAGTGATATGAACTTTCCGAGTTTCATTGAAATCGCTCCTGCCGTTTAGATTTTATTAGGGGGGGGGGGGACATACACACGAATCACACACACACACGCACACACACACGGACAAAAGGTGATCTCATAAGCCTATTTTTTCAAAATTGAAAATAGGCTAAAAAGACCATAGGTTATGCGGTAGTAACCCACAAAACCGAGGCAGCAAAAGAGGCGTACTAGGCAAGGTGAGGAATGAGGTAATTTACCATTGCTTTCCTCACTGAGGAACCTTTCACAACATCCACAGGCACTGACTGTGCCCTGAGTCCATTACTCAGCACCACTCATACATCAGTAGCTTCCATATAATCACAGCCATGAATGCGACTGAGACATTGGTGAAAAGCCATATTTAACTCTAACCTGTGCAAACAGACAAATGCACATGTACTGAATTCATCAAGAGATGATTCCATCAAATATCAGATGTAGTTATAGAAAATCACTTTTTATTTGGAACGTGGTGCTCTATGGAAGTGAATCTTGTACTGTTCTTGCATCAGAAATAATTAGAATAGAAGCATTTGTAATGTGGTGTTACAGGAAAATTATCAGATTAGTAGATAGAGTGGATAAAGTTTCCTTGATAAAAATATTACCTACAAATATTGTTACAACCTCTTTTCATAGCCGAAAATGATCATTTGAATTCGTAATGATAGAAATAATTAATTACATTTAAAGCAACTTTCGCGAATAGCAATTTAACACTAGAACCAAATGTATTTCCCTCCATAACTATAAATTGGCATCAATATGTAAGCAATGTAAACCATATTCCTATTCCTTACCAACTTCCCCACACAATGTTTCCTTCATAAATGAAAAGCCCACCTACAATATTGTTACAAATTTTATGTTCGACGATGTCGAAATGTAATTATTATATGTCAGAAAACTGTACTATAATGAGGCTCATTATAGTACAAGTTATCATTATGGTTCAGTTTCTCCCACCAATCAGAGCTCAAGAAACAGTTGTTTGACCAATTAGGTAAGGATAGCATCGCACCTGCGCTGAGTTCCAAGGCCTTCTAATTTAAATTGCACTGTGTTGCCTAGTGCCATAGTGGGGTAATCCAGGAGGCCATGGTCAAATACAAGGTATTCTCGGCGTCCAATGCGCTCTGTTCAGTACATAAAACTGGCGAAATCTCGACAGATATTTATGAATATTTATGTTCGAACATAAAATAGTTATAATAATTATCGTTGAACATAAACAGTCGTATGCAACTCGCCTATAATGGTAATTAAGACACTCGTATGGAAATTATAAAACTCTCATACGCTCGTTGCATAATGTACTGTTATAGTCATCATCATCATCATGTTTTTCAGTCAAGCGACTGGTCTGCCCCTACAATGAGTCTTTTCCACGTTGTTCGGTATTGTGCTGTCCTTTTGACCACTTCATAACTTCGTAGGCCAGAGCTATCTAGGAAAGATCTCATTAAAGTGTTCCGTGGCCTCCCACGAGGGCGTTTGCCGGGTATTTTGCCTTCTAGAATGTCGATCATCAGGCCACCATGTCGTATCTGTGGCCAAGCCAGGTGGATCTCCTTCTATATATCTGGCGGATCATTTGCCGTTTTTCCTTTATTCGATCCAGCACTGTTATGTTGGTCATTTTCTCTACCCAGCTGATCTTTTCCATTCGGCGCCAACACCACATCTCAAACGCTTCTAGTCGTTTAATGTCACCTCTATTCATTGTCCAGGTCTCACTGCAGTACATTGCAACTGGCCATATGTAGGTCTTAACCAGTTGTTTTCTAAGGCTGAGGGACATCGAGCGTTGACAAATTAGAGAATGCTTTTCACGGAATGCCTGCTTGGCCATGGCTATACGGCTCATAATTTCAACTTCACATCGTAGGTCTTCTGTGAAGATCTGACCAAGGTATTTAAATCGACTGACCTGTAGTACTGGTTCTTTATTTATGGTTATATTTAGTTGGTGTTGATGCTTACTTATCACCAGAATCTTGGTCTTCTTAAAATTGATTTTCATTCCGTATTCTGCAGCTGTCATAAATGTTTAAATAAATCCATAAAGAGAGGAAATATACAGAGGATGGCAAAGGGATTGTATATTCAATGAGGTAAAATGCAGACAAGTTGGTACAAACTCACTTTTTAGTGTATATTTTTCATTCCGCAAAAAAGGCCAAAAAAGTATCCCACTGTGTCCATAGGTTTTTTTAATATATGTAAAAAGAGTTAGCAATATGTTTTAGTAGCCTTCAAGCAGATTTGCTTTGTCAAATGACTACAAACATATGCAGCTAATGAAACAAAAGGGGGTTCAAACTGTAGCAGCTGGACTGAAAAATAATATAGCATGTTCCATTTGGTCACAAGCAATTCCATTATCAACTTTCACAGCCAGAAACAAATACAGCTAACATTTATAAATTATACGCCCATCTAGAGTGACACAGACAGACGAGAGTGTACACAAAACTCAGCATGGACGTTAGTATACAAAAAATTATGAAAGAAACTGCGTTGCAAGTTAAGAATTGTCCTTTTTTTAACGTATACCTTTTCAGCAATGTTTTTTTTCTTTCTGTACTACCCTTACTACGACCCCTCCTGACCTTGCGGTCTACTATTTTTTATAGCTTATAAATATTTATTTTTTCCTAATGGATAGTGAAGGGTTGTAGCATATGTGAATTGATAGTATATAGCATTATGTATGCACTGTGACCCATAGCCACTACCCCCAGGTGCTCTGGGCTCAACGGGGTTGTTTGCGCACCCTAAGGTAGCAAGGAAAAAAATGAGAGAAAGGGTGCGGATGTGGGGTGGGGATGGGATACTGGTCTACGGTAACAGTTTTTTTCTTTCGTCTCTATTTGCAACCCTTAAAATTCTAGAAGGGAGAGGGTGAAAAAAAGAACTAAAAAAAACGCTGACGGTCAATTCTTGGTATAGTCAGGATGTTAAATTATTTTCAACTGGAAAATTTTGCAAAGTTATTACGCAGGGCAAATTATAGAACTTTACATGAATGAAGCACGTAATTTCTTTATGTTTGTTGCCTACTGGCAACTGGCAATGTTTCCACACTGCACATCAAAGATAGACTCAACGTCGCTACCAAAGCCATGAATGACATAAAACATTTGACCAAGCTATCTATAAAAACAGCTTTAAAACTTTTTCGGATAAAAGTTACCCCTATTGTGACTTATGGACTGGTGAGCGTTGGACACATTTAAATATGAAGCATTTGGAACAATTGGAAAAGCTGAAGGCGGCTTACATAAAGAAAGCCTTGGGTATATCAAGGTATACACCTTCAAGACTGGTGTATGAGTTGACTAGCGAGTTTTTTTTTTAGTGTAGAAGAACTCCGGCTTCAACTGCTGCTACCTTCTACTCCAGGATATGTAAAACTCATGGACACACTACAGTCAAATAAGAAGGACATTTGGTGGGAATTTTACGCCATGGACGCTATGATTTTCGACGATTGGAAGAGTGGGGGATACGAGCTGAGACATATTCTCACTCGCTTTGCCATATATGGTTTTCATTATAAAATGTGTCGGACCAAAAAGTTCCATCATCCGTGTGACGAATGTTTGAGTGAGCGCTGGGGAGAACAGTGTGGAAGATATCACGCTATGTTCTGCACATTAAGACAGGAATCTTTGATATTCCTAGGGAGTAACAATTAGTTTACTGATTTTTTTTATATTTACCAGGTGAATCAGTTTCCCCTAATAATATTGTGTTATGCAGCCCAACTAACGTGTGTTATCAGAAAGGTCGATATTTCTCAGCTAGCATCCCGTATAGTACTAATGCACTGCAAGTATATCCCGCAAACGATACTGAAACCTATTATTTTTCCCTCGTATTAGTCTGAAGTTACATCAGTTGATTCATCTGGTATATTTTCCGAAATCGGCAGCTGCCTTATACTATGGTGTGACCATGGAGGTGCAGGATTATACAACAAGAATAGGCCTATAATATTCAGCGACACGTAACACAGACATTTAACAGAGATGAGAAAAAATCGCACTTTGTTTTATAGGAGGTTATTCAAAATATGAACAGAATTCACCGAAGCATCACGTAGGCTATAATCAGCTGCATTTTAACTCTCACTTGACCCTTTATAGGGCAGAATATTATAGAGAATATTTTATTTCTATCTAATTTAATTTCAGTTTAATTATTTTAGCCTAATTGTAATTATTAATTATATTTTTTGTTTTCTTTATCATTTAAATGTTCATATTTAATTTGATAATTTAAATTTTTACATTATTTTTATAATCTGAAAATTAAGATTCTTCTTTTTATTCTGTAGATTTTGGCCTACTGTGGACCGCGTTGAACAATCGGCTGACTTGCCAATCTCTTCTTCTCCTCCCAGAATGTCTTCAAGCGTTCGCTGAGTCTCCTCATTCTTTCTTCAGACCAGATGACCTTGGTTTTTGAGCTAGGTTTTCCTGAAACCCTATAAATTTATCAACCTTCCTTCGAAACAATGATTTGTTGAGAGTATCTTCTTGAGATCTGCTCGTGTTTCCTCACCCCATTTTCTGGTGGACTTTAATTAAGTCTATAAAATTATTATAACTTTAATTCTTATGAGCTCAGTTATTTTAAATGTTTAGAAGCATGTTTCTTCTTCTTCTACGATTCGGCCATCTAAGGACCACGTCATTTCAACCACTTCTTGCTGCATCGAGTTTTAACATCCTCCCAGTACTTTCGCATTAGTTCTCGATGCTGTTGTATTCGTTCCTCAATCCACTTCTTGCCTGTTGGAAGCTTAGGCCTTTCTTGGAAACATCGGTGTGCTGTTAGTTTTTGCTTAAGTGGGGCACGTTCCCAGATATTCTTGATAGCAATTTCCACTTCTTGAAAATCTTTGACCACCTCAATGAACCAAGCTCCCTTGGTTTTCTTTTTGAGGAAGTAGGAAGGAAGAGACTCCCTAGGCCTCGGATACCGTAATGACGTCGGGGCTAGGAGGAGAACAAGAGTTGACCAAGAGAGGTCGACAGGAAGGAAGACGGAGAGGAGCCCGGCACAAGTAATTGGAAGCAATGCCGGACTCAGCTGGGGTCCCGGTGTTGCCAACCCACGTCCCACTAGATGTGAGCCCCTGGGGGGGGATTTAAACTAAAAGCAACGGTGCCTATTTTAAAATAACTGTGTCTATCGTATTGAGCCTTCAGTGTTCACTCAACGTTTGGCGGTTGCATGAAGGGAGAAGTGCAGCGCGAAGCGTTTTGCACAATAATACGCAACCTCCCCACCTGCAAAATGTTCCGGAAGAAGAGTTCTTTCAGGAACTGATCCAATTTCGTGTTGCAAGAACCTGAAAGGCTATCCTATTTGCGTCTTACCTAAATGAGCGACTGGCCTTGTTCTTCAGGAGATAACCGTCACGCGTAACTTACAATATTATATTACTGAGGTTGGTAAAACTGTTGACTTGGTGAACCACACAATACGCATCTCTCTGTCATGATTACGTAGCGTATTTGGTAGCATGCTGAACTGCTGTGACCAAGACAGCGGGTTCTAACCCGGTCCAAGCCGTCGGATTTTTTAAGAGCGTTAAAATCCTTCAGCCTGCCTTCCTTCGGAGGGGAAGTAAAGCCGGCGGTCCCATGTCATAAATTTATGGCATGTAAAAGTTCCTTCCACAGGCAAAACTTGTGTGAAGCTAAATTTCTAGGTTAGATTTCGTTGGAACGCTCTATCAAAGTTCCAACGTTCACAATTAGGTATCATTGACATCTGGTAGCGAAAGTTGGAACTACTTGAAATTGAACGGAACTGTAGCTCACCCCATGGGTGTCCTCTTGAAGCAGCTATAGCCTCTGGCGAGCCGAACATGTCCTCGGACACTCCCGGCACTAAAAGCCATACGATAAATAAATAATTAACTAAATGAAACGCAATTATATTTCTACGACCAACATTTTCATACAATTGTAGAAGCTTTTATCACGGCCACAGACGTCATTAGAACAATTGTATTGGGAGGGGTAAGTCTTAGAAAAATGTTAGAAGGTACTGGATATTCTAGTCCCACAAAATATGTCGATGATTTAACTTGTTTGGCGTAGAAATAGTGTGAATAATTAATTTGATTTGTAATTTGTACGGAATATTATTATTTTGGTAATAGTTGGTTGGTTTGTTAGGTGGTTAGTTAGATCATCAGTTACTTTAGGCTATTTGCTGTTTAAGTATTTAGTTGTCATATTGGTCGGTTAGATTATTACATAGTTAGCTGCCGCCCCGGAGGTCCTGGGTTCGATTCCCGGCTCTGCCACGAAATTTGAAAAGTGGGATGAGGACTGGAACGGGGTCTACTCAGCCTCGGGTGGCCCAAATGAGTAGAAGGGGTTCGATTCCCACCTCAGCCATCCTCGAAGTGGTTTTCCGTGGTTTCCCACTTCGTCTTCGGGCAAATGCCGGCATGGTCCTGCCCCCGTAAATTGAATTATATTGAGACCACGATGGCTGTATCGGCAAATATGAGTAAAGTTATGGCTGTCATAGTTGTGACGTGGATATTCATGACGTAGGCACGGATGACGTAGACTTCATGCAAGTAGGCTGATGGAGCTGAGATTCTTGGTGACGTCATGATTTTGTTCGAGAAAGATCTGAGATTTACGACGCAGTCGCAGGAAACAAGGTATTGTGCTAAGGAAGAAGTTACGCTATTGGAGGAGAGACTCAAACCAATGAACGATAGTTTGGAAGGAAGACGGAGATTACTGAAACTACCATATTTGATTACTTTTGGCATGCAGATTTGTGGAAATCTATTTTCAGTTATGGCATTGATTTGGAATTTTGAAGAAATTAATTTTGAGTTTTTGAAATTTGAAAATCCGTCAAGTATAGCCAAAGTTAAAACTTCTAGCAATGACGGAGCAACAGGCTATGGAAGGGATGGATACGCCCCTTAAGAAGTTGATAATAGGTCGTGCACAGGAGAGAAGAGCTCTCATACGGATCATACCGCTGATACCGCATATATATTTCAGAGGTCATATAGTCATTTTCGAGTGAATAAGTGAAGCAAGTTGTCTTTAGCGTGTGGTTAAAGCCCGGCGCATCGAACGAACACGGAGCAGTTCCATTTTACGCTGCTCGAAACTAGGTGAAGTTGAAACGCTCACATTAACGTTTCCACCAGATAAGATATCAAGAGTTAACTTCTGCCTTTATTATAATTCAATTGGGCAGTACACCATTGAGGTGTGTAGAAGATTTGAACAATTTCACGGTTATACTTCGAAAGATATTGGCACTTTAAGGCTGCCAACAAAAGTGATTTTCTCGCCACCTGAGAAGCACTTTTGTAATTCCACATTATACACTACGGCTGACACGTGGAGTGCAACAGTGATATTGGAGAATACGTTTGGTAATACAACGATACAGTCTACTATGGAACATTATAATCTTGCAGTGCTTTCAATGATTATAACAGTAGTTGAGATGGAAGGCTAAGGCTTTAATGCAATTGGGACATATATCGATGGAGTGAAATAACAGCATGGAACTTCGTTAATCGTCATTCTGCAAAAGCGAGCATGTAGTGAACATCCAACTACACTCATGCATCGTGAATCCATCGCTGAATTATATCAAATGACAATGGAAATATTATCATACTCCACGATTATGAATATTTCTGCGGAAATAATTGCAATAAACTTCATGGCGAATTGCAACCAGAACTTCAGGGAACTTTCAAGAGAGGCCAGGGTTGTCCCGGCTCACAAAGAAGAGTTTTGCCAGAAGGATGTCTTTCGTATACATGGAGCAGTGCAATTTCCGGAGAAGGAAGCAGTTCGATTCTCCGAGGACGCTGATTCCAGGTTCGAGGTCGGAGCACATCTTTACGCTGGTGAAATGGAACCAACAGCAGTTTTCTTTGAAAACTTTCCTCTAGAACTTCAATCAACAGATAAGGTAGTCGTGAACGTTTCTTGTATTATTTGAGTCTTGTAGCGATATCTGAGCAACCATTCTTCCCATATTTTCTGTCCCATTTTTTTTGTGCCCCATTTTCTTGATTAACATTTCTGTACTCAGTACACTTCGATGATTTATGCCTTTTTCTACGATTTTTTTTGAGACATTATTATGTCATTGGCATACTTAAATAATTTTGGATCAGTTGAGACTGATGATTTAGATTCTTTCAGTAATTTGCATATTTTTGTAGTCACGATTTGACTGTAAAGTTAACAATTTGCTATGGCAGAGTTGAATTCAGACAGCGTGTCATTTTATTAAAGTAATTCTATTCAGTAAATTACTTTGACCAATTTTCTGTCATCCTCAAGAAAGAAGAATAATTAAATGATTTTAGAGCGTTAAAATCTATTACGATATCGACGATCTTTGAAATACATGATTGCAACATAGACATTTATCATTGCATTATAGACAATTTTATGAAATATGAACTTTGATTACGATTTATTGATTACACTATAGTAATGAACATTTGATAGGAATTTTTCTCAATTATAGATTGGAACAATAATGTTTGCATTCCACAGTCTAATTGTATTCTATTCGACTATTTATGCAGTTTAGATGTACTTTGATTGAAGATAGTATTTTTATACTGCGTTACTTTGAAGATAGTAATCTCAATTTTGATAGACCAGGGAGGAGTGTCTAATCGTATTTGCTATTAAATTTATTTGTGATTGGCAAATTTTTACCTCATATCGATTTATGAATGAAACCCACGAAGGTTAAATAATAACAGTCATTAATACAATTGATGAATATAAGAATTTTTAAAGAGGAACAATGGATGTATAATCGTTAGTTCAGTGGACGTGTAATAGTCGCTGATGAATAATGCCCTTGAATAATGAAGGAGGTTCCCACAGTAATAAATGAAGTTGATGAATTTATAAGTGGAGGTTTTTGTATGTAGTTTGGAAGATTTTGATGCCATATATATTGAGATATATGATGAATTCTGGGCCAATTGTTGTGCAATTTTGTGCGTTTTGAGCGAAGTATTTTTCCGCTGAATGTATTGTCCTGGTTCTTTGAAAGTTATTCATATGAAGATACTGTTAAAATTAACAAGAGTGTTAAATAATTTGAGATAAAGATTTTGAATGGAGGTTACCGTCACAAATATTATAATAATTATTAAACCTTATTAAACCTGAATTTGACAGTTAAATATAACTAACCTTCATTGGTCGATTATATCAACACGATTTGAGTAATTATCAACCGGATAAACGTGTGGTTTAAGGTATTTCTTGTATAAATAATATAAACAATATTAATATTGTAAATAATTATGTAAATATCTTTGATAATAATTTGAAATGAAAGGATTAATAGAGGCGTGTATAAGTTTTCCAATTGTCGTTTGACATTGTTATAAACAATTTATTATTGTTATAAATAATTAATGAACTTTTGTTATTAACATTTGGAGTTTTGTTTTTATACTCTAAACAACGCTAATTAAACAAGTGGTTTGAACAATTAAACATGATTTGGGATTGTTGGAGTAATCCACTGGTGTTTGAATGGAGCATTTAAAAGATTTGCGTGATAATATTTGAGTTGAGATGTGGACATTTACGTGTTTTGAAGGAGAGCTGAGCTCTGATGTAACTGGCGTATGCTAGGGTTGAACGGACGGGGAGTCCACTTTGACGATGCAGGTGCATTGCAGCTGGCCCGGACAACTGTATGACAGAGGCCAAGGACGTCTCCATAATAGCCTTGTGGCTATAAATAAAATGTGATGTGTATAAACACGCAAAACAATTGCTATATGTGTCTCGTCCCAAATCCCGTTTCCATTCCAAGTGCATTATTATAATTACGTTACTTTGAGCTTGAGAAAGCTGAAGCATTGTATGTAGAGTACACAAGTCCTACAGGAGGACATGGTTATGTGGTCGATGGCTTCTGATTGCCACGTGGATTTTGTTGTTTTATTTTGTTAAAATCATTCTTTATGTGAAATAAATTATTGTGCAGTTTAAAGTTTCTCGTCTTCGTTATGGTTCATTTTAAATATCATGGCGGAGGTTATTGTGTGGGCATACTTTAAGTGATCCAGTTGACAACCCAGTCCCCGAGATAAATTTAAAAGGTAAGTAAAGGTAAGTATGAACCCCCGTATATTTTGGTGTGTTCCACAATAATTTCTTGTTAACTATTGTGCTCTAATCTCGATAGTATCTGTCAGTGCCATTTTCATTGATGTAGCTGTGCCGGTGCGTTTGATTATTGGCAATCCGATTGAGGGGGCGGATATCTGACAGCCTACTATCCGGATAACGGGGACAGTACCTACTGTAAGGCCACGGCCGCCTCCTTCCCTCTTCCTAGCCTATCCATCCCAATCTTCCATCCCTTCCCATCCCTCATGAGGCCCCTGTTCGCTTTGCAGGTGAGGCCGCCTGGGCGAAGTGCTGATCACACCTCCCCAGTTGTATCCCTCCCGACCAGATGTTCCAAGCTCCAGGACACTGCCCATAGAGGCGGTAGTGGTGAGTTCCCTCGCTGAGTCCGTGGGGACCACCAACCTAGAGGGTAAATTGACTAAATAAAAAAAATAGATTATTACATTCGTTGATTGGTATGCTAGTTAGGTAGGCCTAGTTACTTACTCAGTTAGTTGGTTAGTTAGCTAATCAAGTTAGTTAGATAGTACATTAGTTAGTTGATTTGTTGGTGGATCAGTTATCTAGTTAATTACTTATTTATTTAAATACTGAGTTAGAACGCTAATTAGTTGGTACGTTGGTTAGTTAGTTGAGTTGTTAGTTAAATAATAGTTCGTTAGGTAGTTAGTTAATCGGTAAGTTACTTAGTTGGTAAGTTAGTTGGTTAGTTAGTTTTTTAGTTGGTATGTTACATAGTTGGTAAGATACTTAGTTGGTTAGTTAGTTTGTTTGTTAGTTAGTTGGCTGCTCAATAAAGATATTTAAAGGTTTATTACTTTCCAGTTTAAACTGGAGTAGCCTATGTCCTGAACTTCAAGGCAGGAACTGGTACAATTTCAAACGCATTCGTACACATTTTTCAGCCGAACTATGAATGTAAGATAATATTGCATTTTCCAAACCTGATATGACATGAGGAGGTTTTTAAGAAGACATTACCGAACTGTTCTTATATAGTTATAAGTTCCTAGGTTTAAGACCATGAAAGTCGCAAGCTCTAACCTAAATGAAAGTAAACAATAAACCGCTCGGACCCGCTTTTTTAAAGGTTATTAACCACTGTTCTGTGAAAAAAATATGAGTTCACTCTCTGTCCGTTTGTTTAATCTTGGCTAATTTCCAATTTGCTCCATCTTGAAAAATGAACGAGCATTTTCGTTACTTAGTGATAAAAGTAGCGGCGTTGGAGTTATTCTCTCGTTACCACAAAAATAACCGTGTCTAGTACCGGCGTTCCAGGTTACCGTTACTCCCGAACCCAGCATTTTAAGTAATTAAGTGTTCAACAATCAGTTCCATGAAGAACTATACAGCCTATATTCATATATCCTACTTATGTTAATAGCCTCTATCGACATACAAAAGTTTAGTTTGATTGCTGTAATAGGGTCGTAGATATTGAGAACCGTCTACATATTTCGGTTGGTCGCCATTTTGGATTTTTATGTATGTTGGCCATAGAGTTATGTACTATTAGATGACGATTTTTGCGGAGGTTCATTGTTCAAACGTTCACTTCCATCGCATGATTACGACACAAGAAATAAAAACTTAATTTAATATGTTGCACAGCCGCCATCTTGAGGTTATGTAAACAATTGGACTAAATT
This sequence comes from Meconema thalassinum, assembly GCA_946902985.2. NCBI lineage: Eukaryota > Metazoa > Arthropoda > Insecta > Orthoptera > Tettigoniidae > Meconema > Meconema thalassinum. The sequence continues at coordinate 139,451,904 of OX336400.1, forward strand.
AGATGCCAGTGCATTACAATGTGTAGGCCTATAAACATTTACTGTGCCAAATATCACAGCGCTCAGATGGTAAAATCGTTCAGTTTCGCTTGGCCAACATGTTCGTTTTGTATTTTACAGGTTTTTGGAAGTATCATAGGTAAACTTGGAGGGGAGCGTGATGGCGCAGTGGCTTAACTGCTCGTCTTTCACCCGGACGGCCGGGGTTCGAATCCCGGTGACAGCGGGGTGGAATTTTCACCTGAAAAATCACGTGGCGTCAGGAAGGGCATCCGGCCTTAAATCCCCGGCCAAAACCAAAATTGGCCTGGTTGGCTCCGGCGACCCCAATTAATTGGGAAAAGCCGAAGGAAGAAGAAGAAGATAGGTAAACTTGGAGTAGTGCCCTTTATGAGCGTACAGAATTTCAGGGTGATGTCAGTAATAGATTCGGAGATATAGAATGCCAGTGAAATACTTCGCACAGCCGCCATGTTGGATTGGTGAGACGTAATAAAATTTGAAGGGCACAGTCGGAGTCGGCCGTAATATAACTATGACCTTACCGAGTTTCATCGAAATCGCTCCAGCCATTTAGAAGTTATTAGGAGCACACACACACACAAGCAAACAAACAAACGCACACGGACGAAAGGTGATCTCATAAGCCTATTTTTTTCATAAAATGAAAATAGGCTAAAAATCTTTTTGAGGTGTTGTGCCCAGTGTAATGGGAACTGACGGTACAGGAGAGCACAGTGTGGGTCCACATGGAAGCCATCCGTCATAAAAGAGAGAGAGAAAGACGCTGTCGGGGTATAGAAAAAGAAGCAAGCAGTGACCCAGGAAGGAAAATAATCATCGTGGAGACCCAACGGTCTGTCTGTCACACCCCTCCCTAATTAAAACAATACGTGCTAATCCGCCAGAGCAAGACAGAGCGACAATTCTCATGCCAGTGATGAGCTCTAGTCTTTGCAAAAATTGAAACAAACATCCTTCAATTTTTGGAATGTTGAATAATATTATGCTAGATATAGATCTTAAAGAAAACATAAATCAAGAATCATGAACAAATAATTAGATAATTGGGGAAATTATGATGAAAAGGCTAACCGACCGCTCAAATTCCGCCACAATTATTAAATGATCTTTGATGACTTAAGGTTAACTTTACATTCTATTTGAGAATATCTTAATGGGACCCGGAAAGTCCTATATTTACAATTTTGAATCATGCTATATGCAAGGAGCATTTTCTCAGAATATTTTCAAAGTATCCATTTAATGTTTTTACAGTTTGTATACAAATGTTTGGGCTCTTTACTGAAAAGACGGTTTTGAATCAATTTAATTGATCTTTTATTTATGAAGGTTTTAAGAAAGGCAAAACATTTCAGTATGTTTTCTATACATATTAGGATCATAAGAACAGAAATATATTACCTACCACCAAATTGTCATTTTGCACATGGATAGGCTACTGATATTATAAATATAACCTGAAAGTTTCAAGTTCCTACATTCAACACAAACTGAGAAAATGTTACTTAAATATCATAAAAAGTGACTTATCGGAAAAAACATTTCAAGTTGCAACACAAATGCATAAAAGCTATGCATTATATTAAAAAAACTTCCAGTTTGAATATTGTCAAAATTTGAACACCGATGTAACGCGACATGATTACAGATTAAATATTTCGAAAATGGAATTTTTCATCAAATATTGGATTCCAGGTCCCCTTAACATTATGAAAGTAGTTGACATTAAAACTGCAAATTTTCATGTACGAGTAGATAGGATCTATGGTTGTTGAATTAAAAAATAAAGAATGGCCCTAAATTTATACTAGTGAATGGTGTACCTCCACCCTATATAATAATAGTCTAATAATAATATTAATAATAATAATAATGTTATTGTGTTTACGTCCCTTTTAACTACTGTGGCTTTTAGAGACGCCTGGGTGCCGGAATTTTGACTCGAAAGGGATCTTTAACGTGCCAGTAAATCTACTCACACGGCTCCCTCGCATGAGCACCCTCAAATGCCAGCTGACTGCGCCAGGATTCGATACTGGAACCTCCCCCGTTAAGTGTTTAGATGTTAAGACACTAATTTATTTCAATGGTTAAAACCTTTCTTATTAAAGTAGGGCTCTCCATTATAGCAAAAACGTAAAATAAGCAATATCCTCAATGGTGCCAAAAGTTGACGGACTAAGACACATTTTGGCGGTATTTTTAGAGTCCGCGTCATGTAACCTTACAACGTCTCCCCCATCACTACAAACATGGTGGTACATAGAGTAATTTCTTGGTTTTAGGTTGAATCAGGGCTGTATTCACTGCTGCCACTTCTATTTCAAAGTCACCTTATTTGAAGACACTTAAACTGTCGGGTATAATTTAACATAAAAAATGGCAGCTGTGGCTGATAGTCATCTGTCTATCTGTGATGTCATTCAGGGACTCCAATCTTCGCATATTTAGAGGTAAAACAACGCAATAACATAACCTATAATTCAGTTCTTAATACAGAACAAAGATACTCATTTTCACTTTATGAAGACTACATATTCTGTTGTATTATTGTACATGATTGACAGAATATTATGCGATCTATTTACTTTCTGTTATGTTATTGGAGTGTGAATTTAGGATAAAGAATTAAATAAATCAATAAACAAATACATAAAGAAAGAAATAAAGAAAGAATGAGAGAAAGAAAAAAATTCATACAATATATGAATAAAAAAATAAAAATAAAAAATGAATAAATAAATGAAATAAATAAATAGATAAGTAAATAAATAAATAGATAAATATTTAAAATAAATAAATAAATACAAATTAAATAAATTAATACATTATTTATTAAATAAATACATACAATAAATACATTAAAAATTAAAAATGAATAAGTAAATAAATATAAAAAACTAAAGAAAGAAAGAAAGAAAGAATGGAAGAATAAATAATAATAATAATAATAATAATAATAATAATAATTATAATAATAATGTTATTGGTTTCACGTCCCTTTTAACTACTCTGGTTTTTAGAGACGCCAGGGTGCCAGAATTTTTCCCCGAAGGGGATCTTTAATGTGCCAGTAAATCTACTGACACGGCTCCCTTGCATTTGTGCACCCTCAAATGCCAGGTGACTGTGCCAGGATACGAACCTGCAACTTTGGGCCCAGAACGTTACCGCTGAGCCATGCAGCAAGCCTGAGCAAAAAGAGTGAAAGAAGGAAACGAAGAAAGCAAGAAATAAATAAAATCAATGATTAAACAAAAAAATGAATATATAAATACATAAAATAAATAAATCATTAAATAAATGAATAAAAAATGAAAAATAAAAATAAATGAATTAAAAAAATGAATAAAGAAGAAGCCAATGAACAGATCCTCGAACTCCAGAGGCAAGCGTTAAAAATGGGTCTCAAAATCTCAGTTGTAAAGACCAAAATAATGTCGAACATTAAAAAAAACACCAAAAAGCTTTTCAAGGGGGCAAACAATACATAGACATCGTCAAAGAATTTAAATATCTTGGGGAATGGATCGGTTGGAATGCGCTAGAGAAAAAGGCAATGGAATCTAGGAGAAATAAAGTTGAATTGGCCTTCCAATTTACCAAGGACACTTATAACAAGAAGTCTCTCTCCTGGAATACCAAGATAAAACATTATAACACGGTAATTAAACAAGAAGCCTTATATGCAGCCGAAACATTGTCTCTCATCACACAGGGACCGCTTGAAAGGCTGGAGGTCAAGGAGAGAATGATAATTCGCAAAATCTTAGGCCTCAAATTTCATAACAACAAATTAATCCATGTCAGGAATGAAACTCTTTACCAAAAAACTGAAAAACTCGCGGACACAATAAGAAAACGGAGAATTGATTTTTATGGGCACATCCTCCGGATGAATTGAAATAGATTAACCAAAAAGATCTTCGACCACTTTTGTAATAAAAAAAAAACTCTTTGGTTTAATGAAACCGAGAAAGACCTCGTGGAACTCCAAGTTACAGACTCCATGCTCATGGACAAAACAGCCAAAACCATCACCAAGGATAAGAAGCAACGGTTCCACGTGAAACTCGAACAAAAGCGTACGATCCACATCTCTGCCGAAGAAAGGGAAGCAAGATCTCAAAGGATGAGGCAATACAGGGCTAGAAGGAAAGCTCAAAACAATAAAAAGTGATTGATTTCATGTACCCCAAAGTTGGGTGAAACAAATAAAGAAGAATAAATAAATAAATAAAATAAATAAAATAAATAAAGGCATTATTTAATAAATAAAAAATAAATAGTCGCCTCCGTAGCGTAGCGGTGAGCATGGTTAGCTGCCGCCCCGGAGGTCCTGGGTTCGATTCCCGGCTCTGCCACAAAATTTGAAAAGTGGTATGAGGACTGGAACGGGGTCTACTCAGCCTCGGGTGGTCCAAATGAGTAGAGGGGGTTCGATTCCCACCTCATCCATCCTCGAAGTGGTTTTCCGTGGTTTCCCACTTTGTCTTCGGGGAAATGCCGGGATGGTACCTACTGTAAGGCCACGGCCGCCTCCTTCCCTCTTCCTCGCCTATCCATCCCAATCTTCCGTCCTTTCCCATCCCTCATGAGGCCCCTGTTCGCTTTGCAGGTGAGGCCACCTGGGCGAAGTGCTGATCATACCTCCCCAGTTGTATCCATGCCGACCAGACGTTCCAGGCTCCAGGACACTGCCCATATAGGGGGTAGTGGTGAGTTCTCTCGTTGAGTCCGTGGGAACCACCAACCTAGAGGGTAAATTGACTAAATAAATAAATAATAAATAAATAAATGTATAAACAAATTGAATTAGGGAAATACCCATTACAATTGGGTAGAATCTTATTGACTGACTGAAAGGTATTGAATTTCGATTAGCAAGGCAACACTAAAAGTGGCTTCCAATACGATAGATAAATAAATAACTAAATATGCTGGCAGAATTATCTTGGTCGAAAGATGGGTGTCTCCGAGTATACTGGCGCAGGCAGTAAGTACTGTCTAATAGGAGGTTTGATTTCATTCTGTCCCTGCTGTTATCTCTACCTGTGTATGTCCACCTGTTGCTGTACGTACAAGGAGCCACTTAACAATTCCATGACCGTCTAGCATTAGTGCACTTATCGTGTTCTTAGAAGATGGGATGGTTGTCCTGGGAACTACAGCACGACAAGAATGTTATCAGGGCTCGCACATCAAAACCTTCCTTCAAGAGAGTAAGGGGCTACCTCGGTCGCCCTGGGAACTCAACATACACTCCCACAGCCTCCTCCTAATTCACCGCGTGGCGTGGACTCGCTTGCGTAGGAACTTCCGGAGTCAGCCTCGGTGGTGTAGTCGGTAGCATGTTGAACTTCTCTGCTCAAGATCGTGAGTTCAAACCCAACCGAAGTCGTCGGATTTTTAAAGAGCGGTAAAAATCCCTCAGTAAGCCTTCCTTCGAGTTGGGGGGGGGGGGGGGGGGGTGTAAAGCCTGCGGTCCCATATCATAGATTTATTGGCATGTAAAAGAACCTTCAACTAACTACAATTGTGTGGAGCTAAATTTGTAGGCTAGATTTGTTTAACGTTCTGGGGAGCGTGATGGCGTATTGGCTTAGCTGCTCGTCTATCACCCGGATGGCAGGGGATCGAATCCCGGTGACAGCTGGATGGAATCTTCACCCGAATAATCACTCCGTGTCAGGAAGGGCATCCGGATTGAAATCCCCGGCCAAATCCAAAATGAGCCAGGTTGGCTCCGGCAACCCCCAATTAATTGGGATAAGCCGAAAAAATGTATTTGCTTTACGCTCTATTAGTTCCAACGTTCACCGCCAGGTGCCTGTTGTGGTGGCATCTAGTAGCCAAGTTCACAGCTAGGTTTCGTTGACGGTACCATTTGGTAGCAAAAGTAGGAACTACTTGAAATTGATCGTCTGCAGTCCTTACCTGAATTACGGATATTTCACACTACTACAGCCATCACAATTAAGACTGGTTATCAGACAGACTTTACTCACACCCAAAGTACATGGGGCTACATGACCGCGTTGTCGCAGCCCCTAAAATGATGATCCAACCAACCAACTGAACTTCCGGATCTAAAGTGACGAATGCACGATGGGGTCAACGGAGTTGTTCCTCTAAGGAGCTGATTCTATTGGTCTAAATAGGCCTATATGCCTCTTGTAGTAGTGTAGGGTTTATCAACGTTTCAATATTGAAGATATATCTCAGCATACAAAGTAGCGGTCCCATCTTAGCAGACAAAGTAGAGTATAGGTCCCATCTTAGCAGACAAAGTAGGGGTCCCCATCTTAGCAGACAAAGTAGGGGTTCTCATCTTAGCAGACAAAGTAGGGGTCCCCATCTTAGCAGACAAAGTAGGGGGTCCCATCTTAGCAGACAAAGTAGGGGTCCCCATCTTAGCAGACAAAGTAGCGGTCCCATCTTAGCAGACAAAGTAGGGGTCCCATCTTAGCAGACAAAGTATGGGTCCCCATCTTAGCAGACAAAGTATGGGTCCCCATCTTGGCAGACAAAGTAGGGGTCCCCATCTTAGCAGACAAAGTAGGGGTCCCCATCTTAGCAGACAACGTAGAGTAGAGGTCCCATCTTAGCAGACAAAGTAGGGGTCCCCATCTTAGCAGGCAAAGTAGAGTAGAGGTCCCATCTTAGCAGACAAAGTAGAGTAGAGGTCCCCATCTTGGCAGACAAAATAGGGGTCCCCCATCTTGGCAGACAAAGTAGAGTAGAGGTCCCATCTTAGCCGACAAAGTAGGGGTCCCCATATTAGCAGACAAAGTAGGGGTCCTCATCTTAGCAGGCAAAGTAGAGTAGAGGTCCCATCTTAGCAGACAAATTAGGGGTCCCCATCTTAGCAGACAAAGTAGGGGTCCTCATCTTAGCAGGCAAAGTAGAGTAGAGGTCCCATCTTAGCAGACAAAGTAGGGGTCCCCATCTTGGCAGACAAAGTAGGGGTCCCCTTCTTAGCAGACAACGTAGGGGTCCCGATCTTAGCAGACAACGTAGAGTAGAGGTCCCAATCTTAGCAGACAAAGTAGGGGTCCCCATCTTAGCAGACAAAGTAGGGGTCCCCATCTTGGCAGACAAAGTAGAGTAGAGGTCCCATCTTAGCAGACAAAGTAGGGGTCCCCATCTTAGCAGACAAAGTAGGGGTCCTCATCTTGGCAGACAAAGTAGAGTAGAGGTTTCATCTTAGCAGACAAATTAGGGGTCTCCATCTTAGCAGACAAAGTAGGGGTCCTCATCTTAGCAGGCAAAGTAGAGTAGAGGTCCCATCTTAGCAGACAAAGTAGGGGTCCCCATCTTAGCAGACAAAGTAGGGGTCCCCATCTTAGCAGACAACGTAGAGTAGAGGTCCCCTCTTAGCAGACAAAGTAGGGGTCCCCATCTTAGCAGACAAAGTAGAGTAGAGGTCCCATCTTAGCAGACAAAGTAGGGGTTCCATCTTAGCAAAGAATAAATAAAGCGTAAAATTAAGCTTTTTCCTCGATTGTGCTAAAAGGTGAAAAGCATAAGGGTCCAAAAAGGTTTCAAAATATGAATCTTGGAAAGATCTATCAAACTAAAATAAAAATAAATCAAGAAACACTTCCGTCCTAAATAGAGTTCCGGAAAAACAGCCTAATTACGATTGTTTCTTGACTCGTTTTCTTTTAGATTCAAATCCTAGGCAAATTAACTTATTTACATAATTCTTTCTTTACCGACATCGGTAGCTACGCTCGCTAACTCGTAGTGCTAGACCATGGGGCAAAGCTAACTGCAAACTCGGTAGAAGTGGGTTCGAGCCCCACCGTTAGCCATCCTCTAAATGGTTTTCCGTGGTTTCCCATTTTCAACTCCAGGCAAATAATGCTGGGACGGTACCTTCTGACAGGCCACGTTCGTTTCCTTCCACATCCTTGCCCAGTTTCATTCACCGTCATTCATTTAATCTTTCATTAACTCTTCACATGAAATTGGCGTCAGGAAGGTCATCTGGCCGTAAGAACCATCCGCCACAAAGGTTTTCATCGCATCACATCTCCGACCCCATTGGGAAAAGGGAATAATAAGGAGCAGACAATACATATATACATAAATAATTCTTTCTTCAATGTGTTCCTTGGTCCAATACCCTCAGGCATTATTTGATTTTTTGAAAAATCTTCACACCGGAAGTAGTTAGAAGGGCTTAAGTGAAACTCTGCAATGATTCACACTAGTGGTCGTAGTGGTAGAAGAGACAAACTGCTAGTCTAATCGACCGGATATGGTTTAGTTTCATTGACTAGCACTGGAGCTCGTAGTGGTAAAAAATACAAACTGCTAATATAATCGAAAGAACATGGTTGAGTTTCCGTTGAACGAGTCTATGACCTTAAAGGATGTATTGAACATGGAGTAGCTTGCCTCTCGTGCTAGAGATGTGAATCTTCTAGACAGTGAGCACCACCCTCATGTCATACCAAGTACCCGAGCATCATTAAATCCCATATGATAATAATAATAATAATAATAATAATAATAATAATAATAATAATAATAATAATAATAATAATAATAATACAGAAGGCGTCACAACCACGAATTATACAAGCACGTGGAGAAGATCAGTGACACGATTCGAAAAAGAAGGATTGCCTTTTATAGCCACGTGACACGAATGAGCCCAGGCAGGATATCAAAACGGATATTGACGTACTTTCAGGATCAGAAAACCAAAGGGGCATGGTTCACGGAAGTTGAGAAAGATCTACGTGAAATGGAAATTTCCCCTGAAGATATCCAGGAGCGTGTTCCACTTCAGGAAAAACTACGTACGCACAAAGGTTTCCAGGAAAAGCCGAAGCTGAAGACAGGGAAGGTGTGGTCCCAAGAGAGAAAAGAACAACACCGGAGACGAATGCGGGAACACTGGGCGGTAGTTAAAGCTCGGAAGAAAAGACAGTTGAACTGACGTGGTCCCTAGTTGGCCGAATCGAAGAAAGAATAATAATAATAATAATAATAATAATAATAATTATTATTATTATTATTATAATATTTTCTATAATTCTCTTGACACGGCCACACAACAAATCAATCAATTACACGTGCTAGCAGCAAAGGCAGGTCTTCAGATTTCGTTTGACAAAACGCAGTTTATACCGAACATAAAGTCAGAACCCTGAAAATGTATGGTGAAAGGAGGACAAATAGTACAGGTAGAGAAATTCAAATACCTGGGTGAATGGATAGAGCCCAACATTTGTGAAAAAGAAGCTTTCGTGTCACGGATTAACAAAATGTAAATGGCTTACCATATAACCAAAGACATTTACAAAACACGATCAATGTCCTTCAAGGCCAAACTGAGGCACTACGTTACCGTTATTCGCTAGGAGGTGTTATATGCATCAAAATGCCTGGCGACGAATAAGAAAGGCCTGGCAGAACAGCGGGAAGCCAAAGAGAGGAAGAGTTTGAGAAAGATCTTGGGCCCGGTCAAGGAACGAGGAGAGTTTAGAAGACGACACAACGATGAACTTTATCTATATGTGGAGAAAATAACGGACATCATAAGCAAAAGAAGACTCTCCTATTATGGCCATTTAACACAAATGAACTCCAGAAGATTGTCCAATCGAATCTGTGCCTACTTTGTGGGGAAAAGACAACAACTAAGGGATCTGATATACAGAGGTGGAAAAAGACCTACAAGAAGTGGGGATATCACATGAGGACATCTTGAAACGTGACTCTTTGAAGAAGAAACTTGGGGAAATACAAAGTTTTCTGCCAAAATCCAAATTAAAAACCGGCAAGAAGTGGACCGAAGAACGAAAAAAAATCACCGAAGAAGAATGCGCGAACAGTATGCCAACGTGAAAGAACGGGGGAAATGGCAGTTGAAATAACGTGATCCATACAAGACCAAAACGATTATATAAATAATAATACTGATAATAATCATAATAATATGCTCCTATCTTTCCTTTGTCTATATCTCCCCCAGGCGCGCTGAAATGGCTTGGGATTCACAGCTCACCAGACATGATGCAACTGTTTGCATGACTCATGTAGATAAGATACATTTACGTATGGACAGTCTAGTCAAATCAGCATATTTCGTGTTACTTAAAAAATAGAGATGTGCAAATATAGTTACTGTTGATTAAAAATACTATTTCACAAAAGAATAGATTTTCGGACTGTCAAAACTCGTAATGAAAACACTGTTATTCTGGTTCGTGAAACAGAATTTGAATTGAAGAATGAATCTCAGGAGAGCTTGTGCTATCGAGCAATTTTGGCTCGTATCACGTGAGCACCAAATTTCATTTAAAGGGCATCGTGGTGCTCGCGAGCACCATATTGAGAACGCCTGAGTTAATACATCAAATTTGAATATTAATGTGATAAAAAGCAGCAAGTAATTGTATTTGAGGAAGAATATCTGTCATGATTCTGTCGTGATACTGTAAGAATTTACATATTCTGCTACATAGCCTACTTAAGCTTGGCAACAAAATGTGTTCAGAAATTCATTTTGACACAAAACGTTATAATATATAGTTACATCAATTGGTTACAACATTGGACATATAGAGGATGGCTAGGTGGAAGAATATATGGTCATTAAAAAGACATGTTATCATGCCTAAAAAAGAAAAAGATCAATAATTCTATCAACACCTTTGGCTAACATCTGTATTTCACTCACAAGTACGTGGGATGCATAATTAACTTGTATATAAGAAAGGTAGTGTAGGCCTACGTCCAATCCGCTTGAATTAAGAGAAGAGAATAAAAATGTTTAAAAAAACAGTCGTAAAACAGAGAGGGAGGATTGAAAAAAATAAGGTGTATGAGTGAGAGAAGAATAGATTGTTTAGAGTGAAGAAAGGAGAGAAAAAAGAAATGTAAAAGCTTGGAGTTGGATTTGTGAATGGGGAAAGCTTGGCCATAAGCTTCGAGTTGCCACAATGAAGACGAAGTAGGAGAAGCAAGAGAAAGAAAAGCAGCTAAACAGTTAATTCATGAGCGCGCATAAAAAGTTACTCTGCTCTGCGCGTCACGGTACGCATATGCGTGAAACTGATGTACAGTCGTAGCGTCTTAAAAATATGCGAGATGTAGTAGCGTAGCTAGGAATTGCTTCTGGAGGGGGATGAGCTCACTCAAAATTACATTGGGAGGTCAGGACTCGGAGATAATGAGTGATTATCAATGAAAGCAAATACTGCAATCCCGAAGTTTAAATCAAAATCTCCTATATATGTTTTGTTTCGTGTTAGATTCATTAGCATTTGATATGTTGTTCTTTTACTTATCAATGTGCAAATGCTCGAAAATCAACAATTTTGTTGATTATAATAAACTATTTATTACCTTAAGTCAATATTTAGTACATTGAAATCGTACTGGTTTAGGTCACATTGTGACCTTGTTCAGCGTGGTATAGGATAAGTGCTAGCCTCCGTGGGTTAGGCGGCAGCACGCCGGCCTCTCACTGCTGGGTCCGTGGTTCAAATCCCGGTCATTCCATGAGAGATCTGTGCTAGACATAACGGAGGCAGACAGGTTTTTCTCCGGGTACTCCGGTTTTCCCTGTCAATATTTCATTCCAGCAACACTCTCCATTATCATTTCATCTGTCATTCATTTAATCATTGCCCCAGAGGAGTGCGTCAGGCCTCGGCAGCCGGTACAGTCCATATCCTCGCCGCTAGATGGGGGCTTCATTCATTCTATTCCTGACCCGGTCGGAGACTGGAAGCAGGCTGTGGATTTTTTTTCAATTTCATATAGGATAAGTAACTTAAGCCTCCGTGGCTTAGGCGGCAGCACGCCGGCCTCTCACCGTTGGGTCCGTGGTTCAAATCCCGGTCACTCCATGTGAGATCTGTGCTGGACAAAACGGAGGCAGACAGGTTTTTCTCCGGGTACTCCGGTTTTCCCTGTCAAAATTTCATTCCAGCAACACTCTCCACTATCATTTCATTTCATCTGTCATTCATTTAATCATTGCCCCAGGGGAGTGCGTCAGGCCTCGGCAGCCGGTACAGTTTATATCCTCGCCGCTAGATGGGGGCTTCATTCATTCCATTCCTGACCCGGTCGGAGACTGGAAGCAGGCTGTGGATTTTCATTTTCATAGGATAAGTAACTGTGCTGACCGACTGAAAAGCACTAAACTCTTGTGCAGTGACATACAACTTAATAAAATATTTGTCGTAATAGAGGATAAGTTACTATAAATACTTTTGTTCCAAAAGCTCACAGAGTAGAATTTCTAAAACCAGATCTGTTACAAAAATGTTGTTAGTAGGCTAAATCTGTTTTGTCAGAGATATACAATGCCAGTGAAATATTTCCCGCGGCCACCATATTGGACTGGTGAAACATATTTAAATTTGAAAGTTACGGTCAAGTCATTTTTGTGTCTGGACGTGGCACTCTATGGAAGTTAAACTTGGACTTTTGGGGCGGTAGAAAGGAGGAGAATAGAAGCATTTAAAATGTGGTGTTACAGGAGAATGATAAATATCAGTTGGTTAGATAGAGTAACAAATGAGGTGGTATTAAAATGAATGGGAGAGGAGAGATATTTGTGGTGACTGCTAATGAAGAGAAGAGATAGATTGGTAGAACAAATGATAAGGCAGTAAGGAATAGCAAATTTTGTTATTAACTGAGGGGCCGAGGACTAGAACTGTAGGGGCATGCCAAGGTTAGAATATGTTAAACTGATTTCCTGAGATGTAAGGTGTGGTAGCTATGTGGAGATGATACAAATAGCTCAGGACAGGGAGGCATGGAGACCTGCATAAAACCAGATTGAAGACTGAAGACTTCAAAATGGAAACACAATAATGATGCAGCACATTCTGTTCATGCTTCTTAGAGCCCACTTCATGGTGTAGTGACTGGCATCCTTGGCTGTCATCCTGGAGGTCTGGGTTTCATTCCCGGCTCTTCCATGAAATTTAAATCAAGCTTGTGGACTGGCTCTGGGCACACTCAGCCTCGTGAGGCAAAACTGAAATGAGGTGGTTTTCTACTTCTGCACTATGCAAATGTCGGGATGATAGGTTTATCTAACGTAAAGCCACGGCCGCTTCCTCCCCAAATTCTAACTCGATTAAAAATACAGACATCACAGTGACACAGGTAATTAGATGATGATGATGATGATGATAATAATAATTGTTGTTTTAAGGGGCCTAACATCTAGGTTATCGGCCCCTGATGGGTTGGGTGATCGTGAAGATGCAAATGAAATGCAAACTTAAAACTAACTACTAACCTACATGCTAGAAGAAGAACTGGAAAAGTAAAGGAGAATAAGGCAAATAAAGGACAGGAGGAAAAGAAATGCCCTCAACCGTCGAAGAATGCGGATTGAGGCACGTGGAAGGAAGGAGAGCCATGAAAGGCAGATAGGAAAGTGAAAGAAGAGAGGGTCCGCCCAAAAGGTAAGGGACAAAAGGGGAAAACGGACCCAGCTCAGGAATCCCTCGGGGTCGACAACTCCCGAACTCACCAGCCGTGAGCCCCTGAGGGTGTAGCATTATCTAGGGTGCACCAGAAGTGGTGGAGCTACATACACCCTGCCTCCTTAAGGGCCTTGAGCAGAAGGCAGGAGATAACATGAAAAGAAAAAGAAGGCTGACCCCTCGCAGAAGGAGGGAATCAGAAAAGATGAGACAAGGGCCAATTAAGGCGGGAAAGGAAGAGACTCTCTAGGCCTCGGATACCCTAATACCGTCGGGGTCGGAAGAGAACAAGAGTTGACCAAATAAGGTCGACAGGAAAGAAGACAGACAGGAGCCCGGCACAAGTAAGTGGAAGCAATGCCGGACTCAGCTGGGGCCCCGTGGTCGCCAACCCACGTCCCACTAGATGTGAGCCCCTGGGGGATCAGGTAATTAGAGAACCTCTACTTACTCCTAAGTGCACTGGGCTACGTGGCCTTGATGTCGCAAAACCCCTTAAGAATCAACAACAACAGTTTGATGCTTTTCAGTCGCTGAACACGATTGTACCCAAATCAGATTAATAAATACACTTGGATTACTAGTTTCAATCGTATTTTCAGACATAGATTTTATAGCCTAAGTGTAATGGATCTGATGATTTTTTAGCGTATGGCTTTTAGTGCCGGGAGTGTCCGAGGACATGTTCGGCTCGCCAGGGTTTGTAGCTGCTTCAAGCGGACACCCATGGGGTGAGCTACAAGTACCGTCGCTGCGGAGTGTTGTCTGGGGAGGAAAGTTTGAATGTTAGGACGAGGAATTGGAAGGTAGCGGCTGAGGCCTATAGTTAGGGACCTACACCGGCATTTGTCTGGAAGGAAGATGGGAAACCACAGGAGACCATCTTCAAGGCTGCCGGTGGGGGGATTCGAACCTCATTGCCTCCCGGATGTGAGCGGCTGCCCGCATTTTCTTTTCAGGATTACGAATAACCATTCTAATTTGGGTACAATCGTGTTGGCCGACTGAAAACCATCAAATTTTGTTTACAAAGGCAACATTGAACAAGAAGTTCCGTGACGAACTATACAGCCTACTTTTCATGCCAATGATTAATCTACAGTATATGAACCTATCTAGAATAATGACGAAATTAAGTTGGTAATATCGAAATGTCTAATTAGTTCAAAATATTCCCGGTATAATGTAGCCTAATAGAGCACTACAGTTGGCAGCCCTGGTGACTGAATATATTCTTAGTTCCTTCTCTTAAGGTACAGAATACAAAATTTGGTTGAAGTCCAATGGATGATACATGCAGTTAGACATTGGATCTATCGACACGCGTAAATGCATGTTGGCAACAATGTCATGCGTGTGCTGGTTAGAAATAATCGGAAATATTATGATATATTTTTTTGCCAGTTTTGGATGAAATCCATTTGTTAGTATAGAAGTTACATGTATTTTAAAATTGGACTTATCAGCAAGCATAGAATCATGTTGGTAGCACTGACTTATATTAATTGCTCCAAATAAATCTAGAATGTTAGGTGCTATACGTGTGCAAAGTATAGAGCTGTTGGCTTGCATAGTTTCTCATATATTGATATTAGGATTTAAAAAATATAGGCAGCATTTATTATCAGTTGGCAGCCCTGATTGCTCTTAAGAATACTTATAGTCATATCTGTTATGTTACACATAGCACATACGAAATTTGGATGAAATCCAACTGAGTGTATAGAAGTTACATGTATTTAAAAATTGGTCCTATCAGCAGGCTTAGAATCATGTTGGTAGAACTGAAGTATATAAGTTACTCCAAATTAATTTAAAATGTCAGGTACTATACGTGTGCATAGTTTAAAGCTGTCGGCTTGCATACTTTCTTATATATGGGTATTTGGATAAAAGAAATTGAGAGCATTTATTAACAGTTGGCAGCCCTGGTGGCTCTTAAGAATACGCTCAGTCATATCTGTTTATGTACACATATTACATACAAAATTTGGTTGAATTCCAATTAATAGTGTAGAAGTTATATGCATTTAAAAATTGGATCCATCTGTAGGCTTAAAATTATTTTGGCAACATTGTCATGTATGGTCTCCCGGAAATTAAACAGAAATAGTCTTATCTACATGTGTGCCAATTTTGGAATAGCTCCCATGCATAGCCTACCTTCCATGATATCCAACATGGAGCTCAAATTTCAATTGCGATTTTTCAGCAGTTGGTAGCACTGACATCATTTTCAAATACGGCCGTGAGCTATTCAGGTATAGATCTTTACTCCTACCAAATTTTGTTTCGATTGTTGCAGCCATTTAGGAGTTGATAGGGGGACACACACACACACAGACAGACAGACAGACAGACAGAAGGACAGACAGACAGACACACATTTGCCCGATCTCATAAGTCTACTTTTTCCTCATTTTTGCAAAATGTGAAAAGTAGGCTAAAAATGGCATCAAACACCAAAATAACAGTAGATATTTCACTTCAGACGTTAACCTTTCAGACCAAGCAGAGAAGGGAGCAGTGTTCCTATCGAACAAGTGTAGCAGTGAAGACGCTGACACCAAGATTGATCTCTGTGCGATCGCGTCTGTCGTACGTGAAGACATTAGTCCATTTTGTACATCACACCAGACTGAGAATTGGATTGATATCCTGCTCTAGCCAAGTGTGAAGTTGGAGAAAAAGGGTTTCTCCGTAATGGAACACATGAAAGAATGTAGTCCAATTCTTCCAACCAACACATACTCGCACCAATAATCTGAGTGGGAAGCGCAGTATTCGTTCCTCAGTCACAATACATTTTATCAGTACACAAATATTCGTCCTTGTTGATTTATTTCAGGGATGGGAATTATTACTTTTTAAATTAACTAAGTTTCAGTTAGCATTGCTTACCAAAAATGTTATGAAGTAATGGTTGTTTTGTATTAAAAAATGCAGTTCTTTATTTTTTATTACAGCCTACAGTGACAACCCTACCTATAGAACGGAGCCTCGCATGCACCGTGTGACGGCTGGAGCACTATGGCCAGACGTCTGTCGAGCAAGACAGTGGCCTTAGCAGCAGCGTAGCGTCCAACTAGTTTAACACATTTACTCTTTTTAACGTACAGTATTTAATAATCATCATTACTTACTTGAATTCCAGAATAGTTCCTGGAAATGCTGTCCTTCATTTTTTGAACACACATGGCACCAACGTAGGAAGTTTTGGTACTTACTTACTTAATTGGCCACACTCTTTAGCCTTTTCCATTGCTTTCTGTCTCCGGCCATATTCTCGTTGGCCCCCAGGGCCTCCAGGTCTTTCCTGACTCCATCCTACATTCTCAACTTTGGTCTTTCTCCTTGTGGCTTTCCTTTTAGCACTCTTTTTACCATCCCTTCTTCCCTTCTCAGTACATGTCCCAGTCATTCTATTCTTCTGCTCCTTATTACTGCTCTCACATCCGGTTCGTTATACAGTGCGTGAATTTCTGAGTTTTTTCTTCTTCAGAAGTTTCCCTGCTCTAATACCAACACGAAGACTTTTCTTAACACTTTGTTTTCATAGGTCGATATTCTCCTCTCCGTCTTCATGCGCAGTGTCCATGCCTGTGCCCCATATATTAATACTGGTCGTACAATTGTCTTATAAACACGGAGTTTTATGTCCTTGATAACAGTTTACTGCTGAATAGTTTATTCATTGCAAACATGCACCTCTCTGCAGATTTTATACGGTTCATTATTTCTTCCTCCATGCTGTTGTTCCAATTTACGATGCTTCCGAGATATTTGAAGGATCCAGTCTTCTTAAAATGCAAGCCTCCTATCTCTAGTGCCCCCATCGTTCCTTCTTTATTCTCCCTTGTAACTACCATACACTCCGTTTTCTCTTGATTGATCCTCAGACCCACTTTTTGTGCCGCCTCTATTAACACTTTAGCTGTCATTTTTAGTACCTCTTCAATCTCTGTTATGACAACAATATCGTCGGCAAATGCTAGCAGTCTGACCTCACCACCTACTCTATGTTCACACCTCTTCTCATCGGTGACAACTTCTTTAGTGCTTTTTCCAATACCAGATTAAACAGGCTGGGGGAGATGCTGTCTCCTGCTTTAATTCTGTCACTTTAATTCATCCTCACTGATATTTCGTATTGGTGCAGTTATTTCGTTCTCGAGTGCCTCCAGAGTACACGGATTGTTTCTGTATGACTGTTGTTTGAGGATCCCCCCACGAGTAACAAGTAGTTTCGTGACGAACTAAAGAGTCTACTTTTCTTAAAATTATAGATACCATATATCAACAGTTGGCAGACCTGGCAACTATCATAGAGACTCTTGCTTTAGATGATGCAGCACGAAACAGCTCAATAGTGGAACAATTGAACCAAGTTCTCAGATTATCAATCCAAGAAATGCGACTTCTTCCTGGTCTTCTTTTGCCTTGTAACTTTCCTTGAATGACCAGCTGCAGCAGATGATATTTCTCTCTTCTCATCGCATGACCCAGATACTTTTTTTTTCTAATTTTGACAGTATTTAATATTTACATTCTCTTTACCATCCGCCACATCACCTCATCGTTGGTGACCTTTTCTTTCCAACTCAGCCTCAGTATCCTTCTGTACGTCGATAGCGTTAATGCCCCCAATCTGTCCATTTCTCTTTTCTTTATGGTCCAGGTCTCAACTCCATAGAACAAGGTGGAGAAGATATAACATCTCAGAAGTCTAATTTTTATATGTAAATTAAGGTCTCTGCTACAGAACACACTCCTCATTTTATTGAATGCATTTCTGGCTTGACCGATCCTGGACTTTATCTCCTCAGTACAGTCAATGTAGTAGTTCACATTTGCTCCTAAATACGTGTACTTTGTCACTTGCTGTACTGTCTCCCCATTCAATATCAAGCTCTCTTGATTTTGTGTTCGTGATACTACTATAAAATGTGTCTTACTGACATTAGGTGTTAATCGCCATTGTTCACTTGCCTCCACAACTTTGTTAATCAGTCGCTGTAAATCTTGTAGATTTTTCTGCGAATAACAACGCGTCATCTGCAAATTTTAAGTTGTTTATTATTTTTCCGTTAACTTTAATTCCTGCTGTTTCTTCCTCTAAAGCTGCTTGTAATATTTCTTCTCAGTATTTATTAAACAGCATCTCCTAAGATACACAATGTACATGCAAAATTTGTTTGAGGTCCAATACATAGTAACTTATGCACGTTACATGTATTTAAATATTGAATGTATCAGCATGCGTAAAATGAAGTTGGCCACACTGCCATAAATGGTTTGCTCAAAACTTAAATATTATGATGTATATATGTGCCAATTTTGAAAGAACTGCATTTATTAGTATGGGAGTTACATGTGACTCAACATTAAACCTATCAGCACGTAGAATCATGTTGGTGGCACTATCGTATATTGGTTACTGAAAATTAACCTACATTTTCAGGTACTATATGTACGCAAAGTTAAGCATTGTTGGCCCGCATACTTTGTGATATATTGAGATTAGGATAGAAAAGTATATAGTGCATTTTTCAACAGTTGGCAGCCATGTTGACACTAAAAATTAAACGCATATTCATATCTACTCCGGTGTGCAAATCACATCGACCAAATTTGGTCGAAATCCAATTGATAGTATGGAAGTTACATGCACTTTAAGATTGTACTTATCAGCAGGCATATAATCATGTTGGCAACACTCACATGTATGGGCTCCTGTAAATCAGTTTCATGTAATATTATCTTTATGTATGTCAATTTTGAAAAGGTTTCCAGGCATACCTTCTGAGATATTCAACATAGAGCTCAAATTTCAATTGCGATTATTTAGCAGTTGGTAGGTCTGACGTCATTTTCAACTATAGCCATGAGATATTCAGGCATAGATCTTGAGTTATATCAAATTTGGTTTCGATTGCTGCAGCTCTTTAGGAGTTGATCGACAGACAGAAGGACAGACAGACGGACAGACGGGCAGACAGACAGACCCACATTTGCCCAGATCGATCTCATAAGTCCACTTTTTCCTCATTTTTACAAAATGTGAAAAGTAGGGTAAAAATCGCACGGCGCTGAAACGTACGAACACATTTAATAAAATAATAAAGATATGTTTTCACTAGCAAAATTGGATGTTTTTTCTAAACATAACCATGTTCACGGGATACAGTAAGTTACTTCGCAAGTCTTAACTCTCTCAACTAATGTATCTTGCCAGCTAAAATGTAATCAAGCTATGACCACATATGGGGCTTCCCGACGCGCTGTTGTGTAACGGTAGATGCCAATCAACTGGCGCTGACTCAAAGCCCTTCAAACAGGCCAGGCGAAGCTCTGTTCTATAGGGAAGGCTCTAACTGTACAAATTAATAAAAATCATAATGTGTTTCTAAATAGAATGCTACAGTTTGCTTGATTTGAGGCGTTGTTTTTGTTCTATATGAGGGGCTTGGACATTGTTGTCATTTATCTCCGTGTACATATGTGTGTGTGTGTAAAATGTTGTCTGATAACCTGTGTTATTGTGATGACTGTATTAGTGTGTGTGTTTGTTATTCAGGTGGGGATTGGGAAGGAGGCGGTCGTGGCCTTAAAAATGTTTGGAACCATCCCGGTATTTGCCTGGAGTAGAAGTGGGAAGGCACGTATAACCACCTCCAGGATGACTGTGGTGGGAATCGGAAACACCGCTTCTCAGTTTTACGTCACGAGGCTGAGTATTTTCCTTTCCAGCCCTCACACCAGAATTAAAGTTTTGAGCCAAGAAGCGAACCCAGGACCTTTGAGACCGGAGTCTTCATACATACCGCTAGACCGCAGAAGGCAGCAATAATACATATTTGGCCACTACATAAGAAAAAGAAAGAGTCATAAATTTGACCACAGTTTTATGGGAGGCCCAGCATTTGCTCATTTATATTCGACGACGGTCATAATTCACAAATTCAACACCTGTGAAAGTTGAACCTTGGCCGCAAATGAATACCTCTTTCCATGAATTATGCAGAGATTCTCCACGGACACACTGACCACCCAGATGTAATGGTCAAATCGTTATTAGGCCTATTTAACTGACTACATTGCAAGCACGAGCCATGATGATAATTTTATACAACCGAATGATGAATATTTTCTTGTTGTTAATTTATTTAGGGCCCTTGAATCAAGCGTTTTTCTGTCGAATGCAAAAATACGCTTTTTTTCGCTGCCCCGACCACTTCTGTGGTTCAGTATGGCTACATTTTGTGGATATGCCAGCGTCAAAATGTTGTCCGGCCAGCTTCACTACGGATGGAGTAATATAATGGGGTTTATGTTCGACCCTCACTATTATGTGTCAGAAAACTGTATCATAATGATGGTCAATATAACACTGTTTTTCATTACGATACAGTTTCTCCAGCCAATCAGAGCTCGTTCATTGACCAATTAGTTAACGATACCTTCGCGCATGCGCTCAAAATCCAACATGTCGGATATAAACACAACTACGCGTCATGGTAGGTGTACCTTTACCAATTGAAGAGCCCAATTGGTACACTGGGGCGAAACGCTAACAATGTGTTGAGTTATGCTGGACATTTTATCACATTTTTAGCCTACTTTCGATTTTTGCAAAAATTGAAAGTAGACTTATGAGATCTACACAGGGCGAAAAATTGTGTGTCTGTCTGTGTGTCTGTGTGTCTGTGTGTGAGTGTGTGTGTGTGTGTGTGAGTGTGTGTACTCTGAATGTCTGTCCCCCCTATCAATTCGAACACAGTGAAACAGAATTGAACTAAATTTGGTACAGAGGTAGCACTAGCAAAGGGCACCTCAGTGTCATGTTTTATGTCGCCGCCATCTTGACGGAAACGTAATGGCGGCCACCCAAATGTTAAAAGATTAAATCAAATTACGACTAACCTAATCATCCGATCTCTATCAAATTTTGCAACAACATATATTTATATGGCGAGCGTATTTTGACTAAACTACAAGATCACCTGCCCAATGGTTTGCAGATGGCGGCCATGTATGTGTGCAAATCGATTCCCCTATCAATTCAAACACGGTGAAACCGAATTGAACGAAATTTGGTACAGAGGTAACACTAGCAAAGGGCACTTCAGTGTCACGTTTTATATTGCCGCCATCTTGACGGAAACGTAATGGTGGCACCCAAATGTAAAAAGCTTAAATCAAATTACGACCAACCTATTCATCTGATCTCTACCAAATTTTGCAAAAACTTGCCTTCGTGTGAGAAGCGTTCTTTGACCAAGCTACAAGGCCATCAGTCCAATAGTTTGCATATGGTGGCCATGCATGTGTGCAAATCGATTCCCCCTATCAATTCAAACTCGGTAAAACCGAATCGGAAGAAATTTGGTACAGAGGTAGTGTTGGAGTTGGTAGTTAACAATTTAAGTTGGCAGCATTGATTTTATATTTTAGTATTCCTTGTGTTGTTTGTGCCTTGTAGCGTGATGGACGTGTAAATATACGATCTACTATTTCGTTAACAAACTCTCGTTATTTCCACTGAAACTTGAAGATTAGTTAACAACAGGTTATGAGCCCAGAGCAGTGCGAAGTACGTAGATCAGTAGTGGCTACGCTGGCTAAAGCTCAGCATTAGGTCATGGGGCCAAGCTCTCTGCTGACTCGGTAGACGCGTGGGTTCGAGCCCCACCGTCGGCCGTCCTTGAAATGGTTTTCCGTGGTTTCCCCATTTTCAACACCAGGCAAATGCTGGGACGGTACCTTCTGACAGGCCACGGCCGCTTCCTTCCACATCCTTGCCCAGTTTCATTCATTTCATCTCTCATTAACTCCTCTCATGAGGTTGGCGTCAGGAAGGGCATCCGGCCGTAAAAATCATCGCCACAAAGACTTCCATCGCATCTCATCCCCGACCCCGTCAGAAAACGGGAATCATAAGGGGTAGACATACACTGCGAGTGGGAACTTGCCACGATGAGGCTGACATGTCGCCCGTGTAAAAAGGAAAGCACTGCAGTCAGCATGTGGTCAGTGGACTGGATTGGCTACAGCTACTGACAAGTGGTCGGGAAAGCGTTCGTCTGTAAGGGGAAGTATTTTCCATATTGCGTTATATGTTAACGGTACGGCGGCGACAAGCGACCACACATGAACCACTTTTCGCAGAAAATCGCTCGTGTGTAAGGGCCCTTAGGGGCTTGGGACATCTTGGTCTTCAGCCCCATGTAGTGGGGTGTGTGTTGAACTTGTCTGACAGCCTGTATTTATATGATGACAGTAGTAGTGTGTGTAGCTGTAGTAGGTATTGTGACAAGGTAGGTGCCCCGAGACTCGAATAATTTGAAATTAATCAGAAGTGATTAATTAATCGTTTAAACGTATAATCGATTAATTGGCTGGCCAAATAATCGTTTAATTGGATAACTGAAGAAACGATAAATTGATTTGTAGAAACGAGATAAGAAAGGAAGTATTGAAAATGGTCACCGTTGATGCCAACTGTAGTTCTCTATTAGGCTACATTATGCCAGGTATACAGTATTTCGAACTAATTAGAAATTTCGATATTACTAAATTAATTTCGTCATTACTTTAGATAGATCCCTATAGATTAAACATTGGCATGAATCTTAAATTTTAAGAAAAGTAGGCTCTTTAGTTCGTCACGGAACTTCTTGGTTCATGACAAATGTACGAGGATAATTTAAGCTAATCTCATTTAAATTATGTCATTAAGCATAATTAACGCTCTGAACAAGAAAGGGTTGCAATTCTGACTGTATGACATTAGTTTTAAACATAGCACATGACATACATAACGACTTTATCCTCAAATATCTAAATATGTTGCATTAGTAATTTATGCTTTATCTTATTTAAATATTATTGCAATGCCAGCAGATTCAGACAACAGTCGTGCGGATGCGGGATGGATGCGGATAACAGTCGTGCGGATGCGGGGTGGAAGCGAATAACAGTTGTGCGGATGCGGGGTGGAAGCGAATAACAGTTGTGCGGATGCGGGGCGGATTCGGAGAACAGTCGTGCTGATGCGGGGCGGATGCGGATAACAGTCGTGCGGATGCGGGGTGGAAACGAATAACAGTTGTGCGGATGCGGGGTGGAAGCGAATAACAGTCGTGCGGATGCGGGATGGATGCGGATAACAGTCGTGCGGATGCGGGGTGGAAGCGAATAACAGTTGTGCGGATGCGGGGTGGAAGCGAATAACAGTTGTGCGGATGCGGGGCGGATTCGGAGAACAGTCGTGCTGATGCGGGGCGGATGCGGATAACAGTTGTGTGGATGCGGGGTGGAAGCTAATAACAGTTGTGCGGATGCGGGGCGGATTCGGAGAACAGTCGTGCTGATGCGGGGCGGATGCGGATAACAGTTGTGCGGATGCGGGGTGGAAGCGAATAACAGTTGTGCGGATGCGGGGCAGATTCGGAGAACAGTCGTGCTGATGCGGGGCGGATGCGGATAACCTTTTGTTTATCCACGCAGGGCTCTAGGTCACTGGCTCTTAGGTCAGATATCCAATCAATTGCCTTCACGAGGCTGAATGCACCTCGTTACATCCCTTTTGCCAATTCTACAACACGGGGTCAGATACGTCTACTGTATTATCCAGTAGTCCAGTTTTTTTATTAGCCCACTTTTCTCGTTTTGTAAAAAATGAGACTTATGAGATCGATCCGGGCAAATGTGTGTCAGTCTGTCTGTCCGTCTGTCTATCCTTCTGTCTGTGTGTGTGTGCAACTATCGAAATCAAATTTGATATGAGTAAATGGCTACGTCTGAATATCGCAAAGCCATATTTGGAAATTACGGCAGTGCTACCAACTGCTGAAAAATCACAATTTAAAATTGTGGTCTAAGTTGGATATCTCGGAAGATATGCATGGGAATTGTTCCAAAATTGTCACACATATAGATAATATTGAGCCTCCATGGCTTAGGCGGCAGCACGCCGGCCTCTCACCGCTGGGTCCGTGGTTCAAATCCCGGTCACTCCATGTTAGGTCTGTGCTGGACAAAACGGAGGCAGACAGCTTTTTCTCCGGGTACTCCGGTTTTCCCTGTCAAAATTTCATTCCAGCAACACTCTCCACTATCATTTCATTTCATCTGTCATTCATTTAATCATTGCCCCAGAGGAGTGTGTCAGGCCTCGGCAGCCGGCACAGTCCATATCCTCGCCGCTAGATGGGGGCTTCATTCATTCCATTACTGACTCGGTCGGAGACTGGAAGCAGGCTGTGGATTTTCATTTTCATAAATACTAATACAACAGACTAATTTTCAGGAGCCCATACAATCATGAGAGTGTTTCCAACATAATTCTATGTCTGCTGATAGGTCCAATCTTTAAATGCACGTAACTTTCATACTATCTATTGCATTTCAACCAAATTTAGTATGTGATTTGCGCACGGGAGCAGATATGAAAATGAATTTTTCTAGTGTCAACAAGGCTGCCAACTGTTGAAAATGCACACATTTTTATCGTAATCTCAATATATCAGAAAGTATGCAGGCCAACAGTTATAAACTTTGCATATGTATAGTACCTGCAAATGTAGGTTAATTTTCAGTAATCGATATACGACACTGCTGCCAACATGATTCTACACGTGCTGATAGGTTTAATGTTGAATCACATGTAACTTCCACACTAATAAACGAAGTTCTTTCAAAATTGGCACAAAGGCCTATATAGATCATAATATTTAAATTGAAGTTTGAGCATCCAATTTATGGCAGTGATGCCAACCTGATTTTACGCATGCTTATAAATTCAATATTTGAATGCATGTAACGTGCGTACTATCTATTGGATTTCAACCAAATCTTGCATGTGCATTATAGACCATAAGAGATGGAACTGAGAAGATATTTAGAGTCGCCAGGTCTGCCAACTGTTGATATATGGTCTTTATAATTTGAAGAAAAGTAGGCTCTTTATTCTGTCATGGAACTACTTGTTTAAATATATTTGTTGGCAATGCTAGAAAAGTATCCCTACAGCTGAGTCCAGTATCTGTACACCCCTGAGTTCGATTTATATCGCAGTGTTTCTTCTAGTAGCGTGCATAACTAGTTTAAATAAGTAGTGGTAGGCGGTGGCAGGGATCGAACGCACGACCTGGTGATGACACAGAGATAGTTGGTTGAATGGGAAGATGTTCTCGCTCGCTCGCCTGCTGACCAGGATCGCCAACATGTCATGAGACGAGGTCGTTCCTCCGACACCGTATACGTATACAGTATTTAAACCATGGGAACCAATTATAATGTCAGCGGAAAGCGTGTTCTATTACCGCTCATAAGATTCTCTTTTCATAAATCGTGGAGCAGATTGAATGAATCAAGTGGTCTCTCAGGATTGATTTAAAGGCTCATGTTTGTATAAACTGATCAACAATGACAGCGGTCAGGTATATCCTCGTCAATGTTCACGAGATTGCCAGCTACAGTAGTTACGTTAAGAATGGGTGGAAAGTCAACCAATCACAATGACAGTGCCTGATATGAGATTCCTTTATAAAATACACAACGAAAATACATTGTTAGACCAGTTTCCAGTTTTCCAACATTTTCTTTTGTTCTTTTCATGACTTAATGCAGTAAAAATGTTTGCAAGGTGCTGAAAGTACTTAAATTGTTTAATCAACAGTCTTAATTATATTTTATTTTAAACAAGATGTTCAGTAAGGAACATACAGCCTACTTTCTGCTAAATGCATGGGTATTGAACTCTTTGTCCTTTTCAAGGAGTATAATTGAATGTTGGTTGTAGTATCTTGTTGAAATACAACATGTTATACCGATATTAAACATGAATATGAGGTGCCCTTTGCTAGTGCTACCTCTGTAAAAAATTTCGTTCAATTCGGTTTCAACGTGTTTGAATAGATATGGTGAATCGATTTGCACATGGCCGCTATCTGCAAACTATTAGGCTGAAGACCTTGTAGCTTCGTCAAAGAACGCTTCTCACATAAAGGTATGTTGTTGCAAAATTTGGTAGAGATCAGATGATTAGGTTAGTCGTAATTTGATTTAAGCTTTGAAAATTTGGGTGGCCACCATTGTGTTTCCATCGAGATGGCGGCGATATAAAACATGACACTGAGGTGCCCCTTTCTAGTGCTAACTCTGTACCAAATTTCGTTTGAATAGATAGGGGGAATCGATTTGCACACATACATGGCCGCCGTCTGCAAACTATTGGGATGATGATCTTGTAGTTGAGTGAAAATATGCTTCCTACATAAAAATATGTTGTTGCAAAATTTGGTAGAGATCAGTTTATTAGGTTGGTCGTAATTTGATTTAGGCTTTTTTTACATTTGGGTGAATGCCATTACATTTTCGTCAAGGTGGCGGCGATATAAAACAAGGCACTGAGGTACCCTTTGCTAGTGCTACCTCTGTACCAAGTTTCGTTCAATTCGGTTTCACCGTGTTTGAATAGATAGGGAGAATCGATTTGCACACATATGTGGCCGCCATATACAAACTATTGGGCTGATGACCTTGTAGTTTAGTGAAAATATGTTTCCTACATAAAGGTATGATGTTGCAAAATTTGGTAGAGATCTGATGATTAGGGTGGTCGTAATTTGATTTATAGATAATTACCATTTTAGAAATAGTATTGAACCAAACTTTTCTTTATGCAATTTAATTATTACTTCTCGAAAATTGTCAGAAATACTTTTAGGAGCAGATGACCTCGTAGTTCTGCCCCTTAAAACAACAATAACTAATTAACTAACTAACACTTTGAAAATTGTTTTACCTTTATCACACAAATTTAAAAGGAAGCTTGTAGTTTAACGGAAGGAAGCTTGTAGTTTAACGTGACCGTTAATCTTGAGATCATGAGCCACGGGACCTCCTTTTTACGTGGAATCCGAACCACAGGACATGGCATTTCACTCCGAAAATCTCACATGCATTGACCGGGAATCGAACCCGGACCGCCTTGGTGAGAGGCATATAGCTAGACCGCTGAGCCACCACGCCCCCTCACACAAATTTGCAACTTCATTTTTTGTTTCTATTTATAAACATTAATGACATTTGCTGATGAAGGTCATAATGTTACCGGAACCGGAATATTGCAAAACATAAATAATATTTTCAATGTCTATTAAGCTTTTGGTAAATATCTTATGTAGTGTTGTTTTTCATGTTAGGACATATAAGTAGCCTACTTGTTTTCCCGCCTGTATCAAAAGATACATGACTCTCATGACAACAAAGTACTTCAGGATGACCTGAGTCTGGTCTATAAGTAGGCGATTGGAAATAAAATGAAAATAAATTCAGAAAAAATGTAATCTAATAAACATAGGGAAAGGGCGAAGGCAACATTTTCAATATAACTTTGGCCCTGAAATACTTGTAGAAGAAGATTCATGCAAATGTGTGGGCGTTCACGCAAGAAATGATATGAAATGGCGTAGTCATGTAGGATGTGTAGTTTCTAAAGATTACAAATCTCTGCACTTTGTAATGAGAGTTTTAAAAGGAAGTAGGTTGGTTGGTTGGTTGGTTCCTTAGTTTAGGGGCTGCGACAACGCGGTCATGTAGCCCCGTGTACTTTGGGTGTGTGTAGAATCTGTCGGATAACCGGTGTTAATTGTGATGACTGTATTAGTGTGTGTATCTGTTTTTTAAATTCAAGTAAGGACTGCAACTTTGTATTTTTCAAATAGTTCCTACTATTGTCGCCACCGTCAACGACTACAAAGCCTAGTTCAGAACTTAGCTACTAGACGCCACCGCAGTCGGCTCTTGGCAACGAATGTAGCAACCTAGGAGCGTTGTTTACATTCTTAACCTATACAATTTAGTTTCACACAGGTGTAATTAGTGGAAAGTTCTTTAACATGTCATAAATCTATGACATGGGACCGCTGGCTTTTCTTCCCCTCCGAAGGAAGACATACTGAGGTAAAAGGAAGTAGCACCTATGCTTAGGAATTAGGATATTTGTCACTTGAAGGACCTATTCTGGAATACGCCTTGTCGGTTTGGCATCCATATCAAGTAGGGCTCATCAATGAGTTGGAAATGGCACACAGAAAGGCCGCTAGATTTGTGGTCAGTGACTTCAATCCCAGGAGCAGTATGACCCGTATGTTAAAGACACTTAGCTGGGAATCGCTTGAGGCTATTAGGATGAAATCTAGACTGTGCGCTATGTACAACACGTATGACAAGTAGTTCCGTTAAGAACTAAAGCCTATTTTCATATAACCTACTTATGTTAATTGCAACTATCACCATACAAAATTTCAGTTTGATTGCTGTAATAGATGCGTAGATATTGAGATCCGTCTAAATATTTCGGATGGTCGCCATGTTGAATTGTTATATGTATAGGCCATGGAGTCATGTACCATTAAAGGAAAATTATTGCGTATGTTCCTTATTTAAACTTTCACTTCAATCGCATGATTACGATACAAGAAATAAAAACTTAATTTTAAAATTCGCACAGCCGCCATCTTGAGGTTATGTAAACAAATGAACTAAATAAATACCAGTGAATTACAATGAGTATAAACATTTGCTGCACCAAGTTTCATTGCGTTTGGATGATTAAATCGCGAGAAAAATCAATTTAAAACTTTCAACTTTGCTTAGCAACCCTGTTCGTTTTATAGTTAACCGGTTTTTGAAAGTCTCATAGATAAACTTCCAGTAGTACCCTTTTTCTACGTACAAAATTTCAGGGTGATACCCGTAATAGTTTCAGAGGTATAGAATGCCGGTGAAATATTTCGCACAGCCGCTATCTTGCGGTTATGTAAACAATTGAACAAAATTAGATGTCGGTGCATTACAATGTGTATAAACATATACTGTACCAAGTTTCATAGTGTTTGGTTGCTTAAATCGTGAGAAACGTCCATTTAAAAGTCTGAACTTCGCTTGGCCGCCATGTTGGTTTTCTACTTACCAGTTTTTCAAAAGTTACATAGGTGAACTTCTATTAGTTCCCTAGATCACCGTACAAAATTCCAAGGTGATATCGGTAATATTAAATGCAGGTGAAATATTTCGCACAGCCGCCATGTTGGATTGGTGAGACATAACAAAATTTGAAGGTCACGGTCGGGGTCATCCGGAATGGTGCTATGTACTTACCGAGTTTCATTGAAATCTCTCCAGCCATTTAGAAGTTATTAGGGGACACACACACACGAATCACACACGCAGACACAGACAGACACACAGACAAAAGGTGATCTCATAAGCCTATTTTTTCATAAATGAAAATAGGCTAAAAATCAACCAGCATGGTATTATAACTGGAACTCTCTACCTGCCACAGTCTTAGAGCATTTCCCCAAACATAGAGGTGTGTTTGATAAAAGACTGACGTTTTGTGTAAATAGTCCAGGTTAATTGTGATTGAATTAATATGTAGGCTACAGTATAATTGTTAATTTGTGATGTATGCCCAATTTGCCACCAGGGGACAGATCCCTAATTGCACATAGACCTACTGTAAATGAATGAATGAATGAATAATATAATTGGGCACAAAAAAATTGTGTTGACCGATTGAAAAGCTTTCTTTATTAGAAAAATCTAACCTTCGTCTACCCCTACAGTCATATAATCTTGTGCACAGAAGATGAAAAAACAAGATGTTCATTAAAGAACATATAGGCTACTTTCACCTAAATGCATGGGTATTGTTATATCTCATTGCCCTTTTCAAGGAGTAGTGAATGTTGGTTTGTAGTAGCTTGTTGAAATACAACGTGCTGTACGGATATTAAACATGAATATGTGGTGCCCTTTGCTAGTGCTACCTCTGTACCAAATTTCGTTCATTTCGGTTCCCCGTGTTTGAATTGATAGGGGGAATCGATTTACACACATACATGGTCGCCACCCGCCAAGTATTGGGCTGATGACCTTGTAGATTGGTCAAAAGATGCTTCCTACAAAAAGGGTTGTTGTTGCAAAATTTGGTAGAGATCAAATGATTAGGTTGGTCGTAATTTGATTTAAGCCTTTAACATTTGGGTGGCTGCCTTTACGTTTTCGTCAAGATGGCGGCGATATAAAACATGACACTGAGGTGTCCTTTGCTAGTGCTACCTGTGTACCAAATTTCGTTCAATTAGGTTTCATCGTATTCGAATTGATAGGGGGGGGGGCGACAGACAAACATTCAGAGTACACACACTCACACACACACACACACACACAGACACACAGACGACACACAATTTTTGGCCCTGTGTAGATCTTATAAGTCTACTTTCATTTTTTGAAAAAATCGAAAGTAGGCTAAAAAAGTAATACTTAGTTTCAAAATATATGTCTTCTGCTGTGGAAAATCTGGTCGCTGTGTGAACCTGCAAACTTATTAACGGCTGTCACTTTCCATGGCACATCACAGATGTAGGCAAAACGTAGACTATCAAGATGGTGGATCATAACATCCTAAAAGCCTGTAACCTCATCAATGAATAACTATTAAAGTGATATGGGGACATGATTGCTATTTAAATATTCATGACGACAGATCTGTTCATGTCTGTCCAACATCCATTACGCTGACAATAGAGTTGTTGCGAACGTGTCGAGTGAAAGTGACTACAATATTGTACTTCCAGCTGTCAACGGTGAAAGTTTCTTTTGTTCGTAGCGACAAGAGCGATGTCAAACATGAGGAAAAGAATATAATAGAAATGTTTTTAAGAGGAGTGTCTCAAGTTACCAGTTCAATTGATGGATGGTGTGCGCTGGCATGTCCTTGTAATTCCTTGTACTATACGAGGACAAAGCCAACCAAGATACAGGAGAATGCGAAGACGAGCCGGTGAAATTCCATCCTCAGAGATCTCACTTCTTTATGAAGGTTCTTCAAGGTTGGAAAGTACTGCGTTACTAATAACTAGGGAAAGGATTTATATGTGCCAATAAAGAAATATGTACATAGAGTATATGTTTAGTTATTATGATTATTAGTTTTTTTTTTGTCGTGTGGCCTCCTAAAAGGCCGAGTGCAGGGCTTTCTAGTCGACGCCCTTGGGCGACCTGCGCGTCTTGATGAGAAATGGAATGGCTGAAGATGAATCAAACTGGGCAAGGATGTGGAAGGAAGCGGCCGTGGCCTGTCAGAAGGTACCGTCCCAGCATTTGCCTGGTGTTGAAAATGGGAAACCACGGAAAACCATTTCAAGGACGGGCGACAGTTGGGCTCGAACCCACGCGTCTACTGAGTCAGCAGAGAGGTTTGCCCCATGACCTAACGCTGCTCTTTAGCGAGCGTAACCACTACTGTCGGTATTATTATTAGTGCTTTCAGCCCACTAAGGAGTGCTTATGACGAGTGCTTCTGTGACGCTATTTTTAGCCAACTTTTCATATTTTGCAAAAATGAGGAAAAAGTAGACTTATGAGATCGGGCAAATGTGTGTCTGTCTCTCTCCTTCTGTCTGTCTGTCCTTCTGTCTGTCTGGCTGTGTGTGTGTCTCCCCCTATCAACTCCTAAATGGCTGGAGCAATCAAAACAAAATTTGGTAGGAGTAAAGATCTATACCTGAATATCTCACTGCCATATTTGAAAGTGATGTCAGTGCTACCAACTGATGAAAAATCGCAATTGTAATTCGAGCTCTATGTTGGATATCTTGGAAGGTATGAATGGGAGCTATTTCAAAATTGGCACATGTATAGATAATAATATTGCAGTTTAATTTCCAGGAGGCCATACATGGCTGTGTTGTCGAAATGATTCTAAGCCTGCTGATAGGTCCAATTTTAAAATGCATGTAAATTTTATACTAACTAATGGATTTCATTCGAAATTGACTCAACAATAGATCATATGATTTCAGATTATTTCTGACCAATACATGCATGTCATTGCTGCCAACATGATTTTACGCGCGCTGTTAGATCCAATATTTAACTGCATGTAACGTCCATGCTATCCATTGGACTTCAACCAAATTTTGTATTCTGTATCTTAACAGATGGATCTATGAATACATTCAGTCACCAGGGCTGCCAACTGTTCTCTTTTAGGCTACATTATGCCAGGTGTACGGTATTTCGAATTAATTAGAAATTTCGATATTACCAACTTAATTTCGTCATTATTCTAGATAGATCCATATAGTTATTGGCATGAATCTTAAATTTTACGAAAAGTAGGCTCTTTAGTTCGTCACGGAACTTCTCCAATATCACCTCAGTCCAGCCAATAAATTGTCCTTCCCGTCATCTCCTGTGTGAGGGGTGGTCGGGTCTTATCACTTTGGGTGGTGGGGACCAGGAGTTAACACTATCACAAAATTTGGAACGGTCAAGAATATCACAGTCTAAAATCCCAGCATTATTCAAGTCTTGTTTCACTTCATTAAGCCACAAGCTGCCAGTCTTGTAGCCATTAATCAAGTTGATGATCTTCGTGGTGATTCTATCGTTCCCCATCCGGAAGAGATGCCCGTAGAATATCAGTTGTCTCCGTCACATGATAGGTTCAGTGAGATGTTTAGTTATTTTTATAGAAATAGCGGCTTCGGTGGCGTAGTTGGTAGCATGCTGACCTGCTATGCCCCAGATCGCTGGTTCAAACCCGTCGTCGAATTATTTAAGAGCGTTAAAATCCTTCAGAATGCCTTCCTTCGGATAGGAAGTAAAGCTGGCGGTCCCATGTCATAGATTTATGGCATGTAAAAGATCCTTCCACAGACTAAACTTGTGTGAAGCTAAATTTCTAGGTTAGATTTCGTTGAAACGCTCTATCAAAGTTCCAACGTTCACCACTAGGTGTCAGTGACATCTGGTAGCGAAGGTTGGAAATAATTGAAATTGAACGGAACTTGTAGCTCACCCTATGGGTGTCCGCTTGAAGCAGCTACAGACTCTGGCAGACCGAACATCTCCTCGGACACTCCCGGCACAAAAAGCCATACGCAAAATAAATAAATAAATAAATAAATAAATAAATAAATAAATAAATAAATAAATACGTAAATTATTAAATAAATAAATAAAAATTATACGAGCCTTACAGTAGTCGCATATGATGTTTAACAAGTGATATGTTATCCTTCTATGTGTGTCCCGGGAGCGCAAAACCCTTGTTAACAGTGAACTCTGTTGGTCATTGAAATAACTACTTGTAAAACTCCAGTGCCAAATCCTGACCGTAATAAATCATAATTGTTATTTGCGTCGCCTCCGTAGCGTAGCGGTCAGCATGGTTAGTTGCCGCCCCGGAGGTCCTGGGTTCGATTCCCGGCTCTGCCACGAAATTTGAAAAGTGGTATGAGGACTGGAACGGGGTCTACTCAGCCTCGGGTGGCCCAAATGAGTAGAGGGGGTTCGATTCCCCCCTCAGCCATCCTCGAAGTGGTTTTCCGTGGTTTCCCACTTTGTCTTCGGGCAAATGCCGGGATGGTTCCTACTGTAAGGCCACGGCCGCTTCCTTCCCACTTCCTTGCCCAACCGTCCCACTCTTCCCATCCCTTCATCAGGCCCCCTGTTCGCTTTGCAGTTGAGGCCGCCTGGGCGTAGTGCTGGTTACACACCCCAGTTGAAACCCTGACTCAGAGTCACAAGCTCCAGGACACTGCCCTCAGTGGCGGTAGAGGTGGGATCCCTCGCTTAGTCCGTGGGAAAAGCCAACCCTGGAGGGTAAAACGATAGCGGGAAAAATATGTTATTTGCTAAGACGTTGTATCATGACGAATAGAAATAAATAGTGTTATCACTCACCGAGTTCAACCGCGCCCCGCTCGGCTAGCGCTAGCGGCGCTGATCCCCAACGCTACACAGTCAGCTGTTCAATAGTGGGATACGCGCTGGGCTACGTAAACCTCATTACGAAGGCTGCAGTTACGCTGATTACAACAAATTGTGTGTTTAGACTTATGAATAATACTGTCAAAAAGTTAGTATTAATATTCTCTGTCCCCATGTAGAACTATCGTTTAAAACCCTCCGGTAGTCGTGCATTGGTCTGACAGCTCCATGGTTCGTTATATTAGTTTTAATATCAAGCCAACAGTTCAAGTTATGATCTTATCGTCTCGTGACATCTTACACCAAACCTTAGTAAGCATTTTTCTGGAATTGTGAAATAGCGTGCCTAAAAATAACTTTAACACGTGTGACATTTTGTCAGCGTGAGATTGATAGTACCAGCGCTCCCAATGATGTTACATTCTGTCAGTGAGTGGCAGGTGTGCTGTTATACCGATTATTTGGCTTAGTATGTTGCCTTAGTTAATATCAGTAAGGAGATTGCGCCTTACGGAAACCCAAGGATGCAGATGAAGCGTGTCGCCTTCTGCTGAAAGATAACGAATAGCTAGTTCTTGATTCAGTAATTTCAAAGGAATTTGTGACTCTGAAACTGAAGATAAAGTTGAAACAAGATCCGAAGTTCGGGAGGACGGTAACGGAAGCGAAGAATTGGATGACCGTTTATTTTATTGGCAGGTTGGCCATTATTATATGTCCGACTCATTCTTGGCCACTTGGCTATCACCACGGAAGTCCGGGTTCGATTCCCAGCTCTGCCAATAAATTTAATACTGGTCTGAGGGCTGTAACGGTGTTCACTCAGCCTCGTGAGGAAAAAATGTTAAGAGGCACGTTCGATTCCTACCTTAGCTATCCTGGAAGTGGATTTCCGTGGTTTCCCACTTCTCCTCCAGGCAAATGCAGGGATGGTACCTAACTGAAGGACACGGCGGCTTCCTACCCAAATCCGACCTCAATTCCAAATACACACACTACTACAGACATCATAATGACACAGGTTATCAGACGAATTCTAAACAAACCCAAACACACGGAGCTACGTGACCACGATGTCGTTAAGTCCCTAAAGAATCAACAACTATTATTATTTTAGGCTTATTATTATGAAGACGGATTTTTTTTTTCGTTTTAGGTAAGGATGGCACGAAATAGAACAAGTAACCATGGAAGGCTGCCTTCATTCCGTATCATACTGGGCGGCTTTCGTGATTTTACATCAGTGGATAGATATTTCGGTAAATTTTGAAAAATATGAGGTACTGATCCTGGCTTTAATTTCCACTTCACGCGAGGAATTTCCACGTTCTCATAGTTCACTACGAAACAATCCGCCTTTATAATAATTAAATCTTCCGAAAAACGCTCGTCACAGATTCTATTTTTGATCGACAATTGCTTATCTTTCCACGGAATAATTCTCTCGCCCATTTCGCAAACAGATTTGTTTCTTTTGGCGGTGTGAAAAAATGTCTAACATCAGATTTTCTTTGCAACCCGATTTACTTCCAGGAACAAAACATTACGACATTTTCCCGAAACAACAGAAAACTTAGTTGTTTGCACACACAAAGAACTGCACTGACATTCGTAAACTATTACAAAGAAACAAATTCCCTCGAATAATAGGACTTCTCCCACACAGAATATTACAGTACTAACCTCGTGGGTTACTGTCACACGTGCTTATGGTTCGGCGCGACTTCCGCGCCACACACTGGCTGGATCATGAACTACAATGCTTAAGTAGCGGAGTGATGACACTGTTTATTTCTATTCGTCATGGTTGTATCTTAATCGATTGATAACATATTGTGCATTTTGCAATGGGAAATTAAAAGTGTATATTGTAATATTATATTGCGGAAATGGCTTTAAAAAGCTGAGCCGTCTCGATTGCAGACAAGATGGCAGATAATCTCTCGTTCTGAACTATATTTCACTAATTTGAGTATGTTGCATGCAATATAGCCTACAGATAAAAAAATAATAGGAACTTTGTATGAATGAACTTTGTTTGAAATATACTCCAGTGAAGAAATAGTTTAGTCAAAGTCATTATTGGCAAAGACGTTGTATCTTAACCGATTGATAACATTCTTTTTGGGAGGACATAATTAGGTCTGTGGTTGCAGGGTTGGTATTTCAACCGACCGGTTGGGGTTCTAATCCCAACAGAGTTGTATTTTTTGCTTGTTTTTTATATATATTGTTTTTGAGTGCTGAGGCGTTATACAATTGAGCGTTATGTTGTGCAGTTTGCAATGGAAAATATGTATTTAATTAAAACAAAGTTCTCCAATGGATCTGCAGTAGTGACATCTACCTTCAACTAGTTGAACTACGTTATACGGGAGCACGGCCGATTGGATTCGAGCAGCGCAGAGCGCAGTCGACCGTGTTGGGAGCAATCCACTGCCTACTTGATGCGAGCTGCGCTCTATAACGGCCAGTTAGTGAATCCATGCCAGCGATGTTATTGAAAATGACCTCTTTTTGCCGATAGAGTGCACTGCCAAGTATAGGCGCGATTAAAAATTAGGTGTGCAGAGGGTATATTAAATGTGTTTCACCCTGTGATACGTTTAGACCAACGAAGTTTCAATTATTGTTAGTATTCGGTGTTAATATACTGAATTCCTACGTTGTTTGGAGTGTTTGTTGATGCGATATAGATTCCACATGGCCGACAGTACATCGAGTGCTTACATTAGATAAGAATACAGCAAAAGTATGAAGATTTATCAAATCGTAATTGTTTTCAACAAATATGATTATAATGAATATTTTCACACCAAAGAACGACAACTTGAAGATGATTTATTGTAGGAATATCTTGAATGGGGTCTCCAAACCTTGAACTAAACTGTATGCGATATACATTCCCCATAGGCACATGGCCTACAGTACGTCGTTGTACCGATCTCCGCCACCACGCGCGCTCATTGTTTCAGTCCCATGCACTTCCGTCCCAACCATTTCCGTCCCTTTTCCGAAATCACTCCCACAAAAATGTCCAGCTACCGAGTGGAAAGATGTTACACAACAATAAATTTATAGAAATATGGAATTATACAGGGTGTACCCGTGATTATGTTACAATCTTTAAGAGATGATGGAAGAAGGCAAATGGATCAATGTGAGATAAGGAACCCTAGTACGGAAATGGGTGAGTTAGCCGTGGTCGTTACGGCGTGGCTGCTGGCAGTCGCTCGCATCCGGGAGTCGAGGAGGTTCGAATCCCCCCGCCGGCAACCTCGAAGACGGTCTTCTGTGGTTTCCCTTCTTCCTTCCAGGCAAGTGTCGGGGTAGTTCCCTAACTATACGCCACAGCCGGTACCTTCCAAATCCTCGTCCTTACATTCAAACTTTCCTCCCCTCACAACACTCCACACGTGACGGTACTTGTAGGTCATCCCATGGGTGTCCGCATAGAAGCAGCTACAAACTGCCGAGCCGAACATGTCCTCGGACATGTTCGGCTAAAAGTCAAACGCTAAAAAAAAAAAAAAAGTACGGAAATGATCCAGTCACAAGTTATAAGCAAAATGGTATCATTTACCTGCACACGTTTCAAAAGCTGATACATTTACAACAACTGTTCAAAATGGCGTCCCCCTGCGTCAATGCAGGCATAGCATCGTACCACTTCAACTCGTCAACAAAGACTGAAGCCAACAGTACAGACATCGTACACCGATCCAGTCAGTACGCTGCGGAGTAATTGTGTTATCCTCCTAGCCACTTCTGCTCGTCGGGATTGTCTTCGGCTTCGGTGACGTAGTTGGTAACAAACTGAACTGCTGTTCCCAAGAACGCGGGTTCAAACCCGGCCGAAGTCGTCGGTTTTTTGTGAGCGTTATAATCCTTCAGTATACCTTCCTTCGGAGGGGAATTAAAGCCGGTGGTCCCATGTCATAGATTTATTGCATGTAAAAGAACCTTCCACTAACTAAACTTGTGTGAAGCTAAATTTCTAGGTTAGATTTCGTTGGAACGCTCTATCAAAGTTCCAACGTTCACCATTAGTTGTCAGTGACATCTGGTGGTGAAAGTTGGAACTACTTGAAATTGAAGTGAACTTGTAGCTCACCCCATGGGTGTTCTCTTGAAGCAGCTACAGTCTCTGGCAAGTCGAACATGTCCTCGGACACACCCGGCACTAATCCAATACGCTAAAAAAAGGGGGGGGGAACCTTCAATCATAGCACATTACAGTACATGTACTCCACTGTCGAGGTAGCAGATCGATTTTAGCTTTAACGTTTGACTGCCGGTCGCAGTGGTGTAGTGGATACGGCGTTGATCTAAGTACTAATCTACTAAGTTAGCGGGATCAAACGCGATTGCGGTCGGTGGCGGTTACTGGTGTTTACACGTGCCAACGCCATGTCGTTGGCTTTCGACACGTTAAAGAACGCCTGCGGGACGAAATTCCGCCTCCTCGG
Source organism: Meconema thalassinum (assembly GCA_946902985.2). Classification (NCBI taxonomy): domain Eukaryota; kingdom Metazoa; phylum Arthropoda; class Insecta; order Orthoptera; family Tettigoniidae; genus Meconema; species Meconema thalassinum. The sequence goes on from OX336400.1 coordinate 139,490,671, forward strand.
TGTCTGTCTAGAACTAAAATTGAGGACGGACGTTAAACTACTGTGATTATTAATAACTGTTGACTCGATCGTTTCCGGTCTTTGAGTCCTTATCTCAAATGGGCCAATTTTCCTTTCTCCATCATCCCTGAATGTTTGTAACATCATCATTGATACACCCTGTAGGCCAATATGGAATTAAAATTACAGAAAACTATAATTTCTATGTTAATATCCAAATTCAAAAAAGCAAAAACTATAATTTCTATTTTAATATCCAAATTCAAAGAAGCAAAAACTATAGTTTCTAATTTAATATCCAAATTCAAAGAAGCAAAAACTATAATTTCTATTTTAATATCCAAATTCAAAGAAGCAAAAACTATAATTTCTATTTTAATATTCAAATTCAAAGAAGCAAAAACTATAATTTCTATTTTAATATCTAAATTCAAAGAAGCAAAAACTATAATTTCTATTTTAATATCCAAATTCAAAGAAGCAAAAACTATCATTTCTATTTTAATATCCAAATTCAAAGAAGCAAAAACTATAATTTCTATTTTAATATCCAAATTCAAAGAAGCAAAAACTATAATTTCTATTTGAATATCCAACAAAGAAGCAAAAATTATAATTTTTATTTTAATATCCAAATTCAAAGATGCAAAACCTATAATTTATATTTTAATACCCAAATTCAAAGGAGCAAAAACTATAATATCTATTTTAATATCCAAATTCAAAGAAGCAAAAACTATAATTTCTATTTTAATATCCAAATTCAAAGAAGTTAAACAAAGTAGATCAACTTGAAACATAACGTTGCACTTCTCATTTTAATAACCAATACATTTCTTGCCCATTCATAACATTACTTCGTAACAGGTATTTCCAACGTTTTCGTTCCATTATTTCTCTCCACGCTGTTTTTATCAAGACATTTTCATGTTTTTCTTAACACATTTTTTAACAGATCAGTTTTTTGGAATTTTAATTTGTGAGCTCTTGAAACAAGATAATTTTTAGAATCTTCTGTTATGGCAAAATTTATAATAATTGTATGTTCTTGCACATTTACATAATTACGCTGAGGAAGGTCACAATGGGACTGAAACCGGTGCGGTTTTCATGTACAACACATTTTGACTTATGGTTATATACATTTTATTATAATTATCATAATCAATATGATCTTTGAAGAATACTCAACCCATATTCTCTGTTACCAAAACAATGAATTACAAAATGTTCCTTTTAGTGCGGGAAAGTAAATGTTCTCCTATTGATCGAATATGCGTTCAACATCAGAAGAGGTAATGGAGGCATATTTGAACTTCAGAATGGCTCCTGGGGTAAAATCCAATGTTAACTTCACACTTAAATCTTCACACAAAATTGCAGCAACCAGTCCCATTGCTTCATAGGCTATCCAGGGTTCTTTGAAAGTGCAGCGTCCATCTTCATTTTTGCCTCATCTGTAACTTGATCTGTACCTCGATTTAAATTTTTAATTATAGATCTTAAACGTGTATCTCCATCAATGACAGAACTGCTAATTTACAAGAATATACTACTTTCTAGCCGAAATATGGACCATATTGATTTTAATGACTAAGAACAGTGATGCCCGTACAGCACGCGGGGCGCACTGGCACATCAACGTGCTTCTGTCGCTTGCGGCGTTGCAGCGACACTCGCTCACCACTCAACTACTATAAATTGAACAGATATTGTATTCTTGTTGTTCAGGACTGCTGCTCAACCCGCGAGGACTGGCGCATGGGTATTTTTCACCCGAGTCTTAAATAATGCTCTATATTTTCGTTTTGGTCAGCCCTCGTTTCCTGTCGCTTGCTGTACCTTCCCTCCTTGCCTTGAACTTCAACCTGCAAAAGAAACATGTCCATAGCTTTTGGAACACTCAAGTTATTTCTATATTATTTACGGTCGGGTCAGATTTACCCATGGCGCTTATTTCGTCTTACGTTAGTCCGGACAATCTGCAAAAAATAAGGGGGGATTTCCAACTACGAGTATTTTGGTGCAGCACTATAACTTAGCTCACGTTCTTGTTGATCCATGTTTAGGGTCTAGAGACACCTTGGTTATCAGCTCCTTTGTTAAAGAAAAGCGAGATGACTGCTTTACCGCTACTATCAAGGCCAATATTATACTGTTACGAAAATTATTGGTCGCCTACGTAGCGTAGCGGTCAGCATGGTTAGCTGCCGCCCCAGAGGTCCTGGGTTCGATTCCTGCCTCTACCACGCAATTTGAAAAGTGGTATGAGTACTGGAACGGGGTCTACTCAGCCTCGGGTGGCCCTAATGAGTAGATGGGGTTCGATTCCCACCTCAGCCATCCTCGAAGTGGTTTTCCGTGGTTTCCCACTTTGTCTTCGGGAAAATGCCGGGATGGCACCTACTGTAAGGCCACGGCCGCCTCCTTCCCGCTTCCTTGCCTATCCATCCCACTCTTCTCCTCCCTTCCCATCCCTCATGAGGCCCCTGTTCGCTTTGCAGGTGAGGCTGCCTGGGCGAGTTGCTGATCACATCTCCCCAGTTGTATCAAAAACGACCAAGTGTTCCTAGCTCTACAGTAGGACACTGCCTGGAAAGGCGGTAGTGGTGAGTTCCCTCGCTGAGTCCGTGGGAAACACCAACCTGGGGGGTAAAATCGATTTCCCCCCCCAAAAAGTCATTTTTCTGCAGGTTAAATTTGAAAAATATAAATAAACCTCATTTTATATTGGGAATAGTTCATAGGAAAACACCAGGTGTAAAATTACTCAATTATAATCCGCACGACTACGACAAAAAGTGACGGTCAGTCTGAAAGACTAGACTTTGTTTCATTTTAAATGCTATAAATGCTGAAAAATGCTAGAAAGGCTGGAAGCTTCTCGCTTCGCTCGAAGCCAAAGACTCTTGACATGTTAGAAAATTATCTGCATAATACTTATCTTGCTTTATAATACTTTACCTTCTTTCAAATTACTCGCGAACGGCAAGTGCAAACCAAGGGCAAAGAAGGTCAAGCGCGCGGGAACGTGCTCCTTCTATCCAGTCTAAACACACTTATAGTGGGCGATGTATTGAAGATAGAGATACGCTCTCGCGGACTTTTTTGTAGAACTTTTCATGCTGCCCAATTCTTACGCTCATAGTACATTGATATTTTTAACGGTTTACCCAGCGTAAGCTTAAGAAGTGCACGGACGCCAAGTTTATTTCGACTTTTTCACTGAAATCGTTACTGCTTGGCTTCCTTTGATCATACATAAATTATTTACTACAGAATCTTTCCTCGAGATATCCTTTACAGAATGGTGAAAACCGCATCAAAATCCATCCAGTGGTTCTCGAGATTAACCGTGACATCCAAGAATCGGGGAATTTTGTCTTATACTAACGAAGTAGAGATGGCCGGGGATCACTTGCACCAAGCGGTACTATGACGTCACACACCTCAGTGCATCTGGGTACATTTCGTCCCGTCACCGTAACGTAAAGCCAGATCCCAGCGTAACGACGAAGTCGACAAGATCATTTAAATTGATAAAAGGGAGTGACACACTATGGTTCAAAATGACCAAGCTCGTGATATATTATTTCATGCCAGTTCTCAAGGGTTAAGCTTGGTCAGCCATGCTCCCTTCATTTCTACACTGTATATTCCCCCAATTACCTACTAACCCACTTAGCTTCCGGCAGACGAATAGTAAATAATATGATTAACAAAGTCGATCAACCACCATGAAGTGAACTGATGAGGGCTCCTAATATTAAACACCAGAGAGGGGAAATAAAAAAAAAATCAACCTTGAAATTAAAATTCCTCGGACACATATTTAATGCGTTGAATATTTATTATATAATAATACTATTCTTTTATGGTTTGTGTTGATAATGATAATGAAGGCGACTGTCTTCCGGCTGGAGTAATTGCTGGCAGTACAGAACTGTTCAAATTATTAGTTGGTTGGATGCTCAGTTTAGGGGCTGGACAACGCGTTCATTTAGCTCCGTGTATTTTGGTTGGTTGGTACTTAAGTTTAGGGGCTGCGACAACGCGGTCATGCAGCCCCGTGTACTTTGGGTGTGTGTAGAATCTGTCTGATAACCGGTGTTAATTGTGATGACTGTATTAATGTGTGTTATCTGTTTTTTTTTAATTTAAGTACTGCAACTTAGAATTTTTCAAATAGTTCCTACTTTTGCCGCCAAGCGCCACCGTCAACGACTACTAGGCCAAGTTCAGAACTTAGCTACTAGACGCCACCGCAGTCGGCTCTTGGCAACGAACGTAGAAACCTAAGAGCGTTGTTTACATTCTTAACCTAACCAATTTTAGCTTCACACTGGTGCAATTAGTGGAAGGTTCTTTAACATGCCATAAATCTATGACATGGGACCGCCGGCTTTACTTCCCCTCCGAAGGAAGGCATACTGAGGGATTTTTAACGCTCTTAAAAAATCCGACGGCTTCGGCCGGGTTTGAACCCGCCATCTTGGGCATAGAATCCGTGTATTTTGGGTGTGTGTAGAATCTGTCTGACATAACCGGTGTTAATTGTGATGGCTGTATTAGTGTGTATTCTCTGTAATTCAGGTAAGGACTGTAGACATTCAATTTTAAACTAGTTCCAACTTTTGCTACCAAACAACACCGTCAACGACCAACAAGTTCTAAACTTGGTTACTAGATGCCACCGCAGTCGGCTCCTGGCGACGAACGTTGGAACCTAACAGCGTTAGTCAAATTTAACTTATAATTTAGCTTCACACAAGTGTAATTAGTGGAAGGTTCTTTATCATGCCATAAATCTATGACATGTGACCACGAGCTTTACTTCCCCTCCGAAGGAAGGCATTGTGAGGGATTTTTAACGCTCTTAAAATATCCGACGAATTCAGCCGGGTTTGAACCCGCGACCTTGGGCATAAGCTCAGCATGCTACCAACAATGCCAACGAAGCCACCGGTGTTAATTGTGATGGCTGTAATAGTGTGTTATCTGTAATTCAGGTAAGGACTGCAGACGATCAATTTGAAGTAGTTCCTACTTTTGCTACCAAATGCTGCCGTCAATGGCACCTAGCTGTGAGCTTGGCTACTAGATGCCACCGCAACCGGCATCCGGCGGCGAACGTTTGAAATTGAAATTAATAGAGCGTTAGACAGATCTAAACCACAAATTTAGCGTCACGCAATTGTAGTTAGTGGAAGGTTCTTTTACATGCCATAAATCTATGACATGGGCCTGCCAGCTGTACTTCCTCTCTGAAAGAAGGCATACTGAGGGACTTTTAACGCTCTTAAAAAAATCGTCGACTTCGGCCGTGTTTGAACCCGCAATCTTGGGCATAGAAGCTCAGCATGCTATCAACTACGCCACCGAAGCCGCTTCAATTATTAAACTCAAGTACTTGCTTTTATTAGTCGCCTCCGTAGCGTAGCGGTCAGCATGGTTAGCTGCCGCCCCGGAGGTCCTGGGTTCGATTCCCGGCTCTGCCACGAAATTTGAAAAGTGGTATGAGGACTGGAACGGGGTCTACTCAGCCTCGGGTGGTCCAAATGAGTAGAGGGGGTTCGATTCCCACCTCAGCCATCCTCGAAGTGGCTTTCCGTGGTTTCCCACTTCGTCTTCGGGCAAATGCCGGGATGGTACCTACTGTAAGGCCACGGCCACCTCCTTCCCTCTTCCTAGCCTATCCATCCCTATCTTCCCTCCCTTCCCGTCCCTCATGAGGCCCCTGTTCGCTTTGCAGGTGAGGCCACCTGGGCGAAGTGCTGATCACACTTCCCCAGTTGTATCCATTCCGACCAGATGTTCCAAGCTCCAGGACACTGCCCATAGAGGCGGTAATGGTGAGTTCCCTCGCTGAGTCCGTGGGAACCACCAACCTAGAGGGTAAATTGACTAAATAAATAAAAACTTGCTTTTAGTAAATTTTCCTTCATCCAGAAGAGAAATAAAAACTGCAACTTTACGTTTTAGTTAGTTATTGTGGTTTTAAGGGATGTAACAGCGAGGGCATCTGACCATAACTTAACGTGAAGAAATATCTTTATTTTTCGCCATTATACAAACACATCCAATTTTACTGTGCACGGCACTAAATGAGGGAAGGAATCAATGATTAAATTATCTATTTATTTAATATTGTATAATAACATTTCGAAATTAACAGTGGGAAATAGTCTACACTTAGGGTCAGATGACCTCGCTGTTCCGTTCCCTAAAACAATAACAATTACTAACTAGCTAAACTTCCCTAGCAACTCCCTAATAATAATATCGTCTGGTCTCGGGTGCCGGATGCAAGCTTTGTTATTTGCCACCCAAAGGGCAGCTTGTACAGTATGTCGAATTTAGTCGTTCCTTGGAAAGACGCTATGAAAGTCAAGGATATCAAGGGGACAGTGTGGCGCAGTCGGTAGAAGCACTGAGCTTCTAACTCAAAGAGAGTGGGCTCGATCCCCGCCCATGTAGTAGATTTTAGAAACAAAACTAGGCCACCACATTCGGAAACGCAAATAGCCCTGGGGTTCACTCAGCCTACACCAGAAATGAGTACCAGGGCAATTCCTGGGAGCAAAGACGGCCGGGCGTGGAGCTGACAACTCCATCCCATTTGGTGCCAATGTCACAAAAAGTGGAAGCCCCTACCTTCCACTACTCCCAGGGCCTCCATGGCCTGTACAGTATGGAGTTGGCGGGAAATCCCGAGATTAATTTTTCCATTATGAACACGGCCTACTGAATTCAAATGGGTTCTTTGAACTTCTGTCGCCTTACAAAAAAAATCACTTACTACGGCCAGGAGCGAACCTGCTTCCTTTCCTATCTGCCTTTCATGTCTCTCCTTCCTTCTAAGTCCCTCAATCCTCATTTCTTTTCCTCCTGTCCTTTATTCATTCATTCAATTTCGCTAATCACGCCGGCCCCGTGGTGTTGGGGTAGTGCACCTGCCTCTCACCCGGAGGCCCCGGATTCGATTCCCAGCTCCGTCAAGGATTTTAGAAACTGACGTGAGGGCTGGAACGGGGTGCACTCAGCCTCGTGAGAACAATTGAGTGGCTGTCTGACAGTGAGGCAGCGCCCCGATCACGAAAACCAAGATTAACGGCCGATGGGTTCCAATGCGCTGATCATGCGTCATCCCAATATCTGCAGGCCAAATGGCTGGGCAGCGGTTGCTTGGTAGGCCTAGGCCCTTCATGGGCTGTAGTGCCAGGGTTTTTTTAAATTTTATTTCGCTAATTGGCCAACTACGGACCACGATAAGTCTCATTTTACATTCCTGCATTTGTTTATTTTTCGCTTGATCCATATTGTTTTCATGAGCTCACTGTGTTTAGCACGACGTTCTTGTGGCCATTTCGCACTAGATAACTGATTAAATGGTTAACAGTTAACTGCAGTTGACCGTTTTTTGTCCCGGAAAGTCCCAAACGTCTTGACGGCTGCTCTTTAAATTTTTCGGTCTTGTGCATCTTCTGCTCGTATTCCCATAAGATCTTTCTGGACGATAAAGTACCAAGGCATTTTTGTTTTTCGTTTTGAGTCAAAGATGCTGAAGATACGTTTCGTCCAGTGGGAGTCGATCATCCGTCGTATATGACTCTGCGTTTTCGCATTTTGTCTGTGATCTTCTCTGTCTTTGAGTCCATTATTTATTTTCCTTTCGTTATTTTTTTCGTTATTTCTTCTGGTACGTAAGTTTGTTGTTTAGTCCGTAGTTAGTTTTAGTTCTAGGTTTCATGGCATTTATCACTATCACCATTAAGGGCCAATAACCTAGATGTTAGGTCCCTTAAAACAACAATTATCATCATCATCATCGTTCACAGGACAGCGAGTGACTCTCCCTTCAAAACAAAACAACTGAAAGTCAAAGCAGAGTTGCCAACATCTTGGGTGAATCCATAAATCATGTGGGAACTGTTATTACGCATTATACCAACAATACGACAAGAAAATTCCCTTTCATAAACAGCTATGTTGAAATATATTTAAAAATGGTGGAAATTTGTGTGTTGAGTTCCTGGTTGGTTCCTCAGTTTAGGGGCTGTGACAACGTGGTCATGTAGCCCCGTGTACTTTAGGCGTGTGTCTGATAATCGGTGTTAAGTGTGATGGCTGTATTAGTGTGTGTTATCTGTAATTCAGGTAAGGACTGCAGACGATCAATTTCAAGAAGTTCCAACTTTTGCTACCAAATGCTACCGTCAACGATACCTAGCTGTGAACTTGGCTACTAGATTCCACTGCAACCGGCACCTGGTGGTAAACGTTGGAACTAATATAGCGTTAATCAAATCTAACCTACAAATTTTGCTTCACACAATTGTAGTTAGAGGAAGGTTTTTTTTTCATGTCATAAATCTATTACATGGGACCGCCGGCTTTACTTCCCCTCCGAAGGAAGACATACTGAAGGATTATAAACGCTCTAAAAAATCCGACGACTTCGGGAACTGTTATTACACATTATACCAACAATACGACAGTAAAATTCCCTTTAATAAATAGCTATGTTGAAATATATTTAAAAATTGTGGAAATTTGTGTGGTCTAATAATTTGAACACATCTGTATGTCCCACCTCTCCTGTCGTCGCCACTGCTGCCGGTAATAAAGGAACTAACCTACCCCACATGCACACGGTCCATCTGTCTGCCATACCAATTAACTTCCGGGCCGACGTCTCCCCTCCTCTCAATCGATTTAGCCAGCCATCACCACGGTCCGTCCTACCCCAACATGCTAATTGGGGCTCGATACAAGATGACCCATTGTCTTCGCTACGGTCACTTGATCTTGTACTGCAGGAGTTGGTAACATGCTTCAGAGATTAGAATGCTACCCTCAGCTTGCCCAATTATTCTTATATACCAGCAGGCTGCATGGTTCAACTTCAAATAATGTTGATGTGCTCTGTCCACTGAAAAAATCCACAGCCTGCTTCCAGTCTCCGACCGGGTCAGGAATGGAATGAATGAAGCCCCCATCTAGAGGCGAGGATATGAACTGTGCCGGCTGCCGAGGCCTGACGCACTCCTCTGGGGGCAATGATTAAATGAATGACAGATGAAATGAAATGATAGTGGAGAGTGTTGCTGGAATGAAATTTTGACAGGGAAAACCGGAGTACCCGGAGAAAAACCTGTCTGCCTCCGTTTGGTCCAGCACAGATCTCACATGGAGTGACCGGGATTTGAACCACGGACCCAGCGGTGAGAGGCCAGCGTGCTGCCGCCTAAGCCACGGAGGCTTGCTCTGTCCACTAGATTGTTGAATTTACTGTTTCTGAAGAAAGGAAGCTTGTAGTTTTACGTGACCGTCAATCGTGTGATCATGAGCCGCGGGACCTCCATTTTACGTGGAATGCGAACCACAGGACATGGTATTTCACTTCAAAAATCTCACATGCATTGACCGGGAATCGAACCCAGTCCACCGTGGTGAGAGGCTAATAGCTTGACCACTGCACCTCAATGCCCCTACTTTACTTGAGGGCTTTGCGACATCGTGGTCATGTATCCTCGTGTACTTGGACTTACGAAACAAGAAGTTCCGTTAAGAACTATACAGCCTACTTTTCATGCCAATGATTATTCTACAGAATATGAACCTATCTAGAATAATGACGAAATTAAGTTGGTAATATCGAAATATCTAATTAGTTCAAAATATACCTGGTATAATGTAGCCTAATAGAGCACTACAGTTGGCAGCCCTGGTGACTGAATATATTCTTAGTTCCATCTCTTAAGGTACAGAATACAAAATTTGGTTGAAGTCCAATGGACGTTACTTGCAGTTAGACACTGGATCTATCAGCACGCGTAAAAGCATGTTGCCAACAATACCATGCGTGTGCTGGTCAGAAATAATCTGAAATATTATGATATCTTGTTGTGCCAATTTTGGATGAAATCCATTTGTTAGTATAGAAGTTACATGTATTTTAAAATTGGACATATCAGCAGGCATAGAATCATGTTGTCAGCACTGCCTTGTATTAATTACTCCAAATTAATCTAGAATGTCAGCTGCCATACGTGTGCAAAGTATAGAGCTGTTGGCTTGCATACTTTCTGATATATTGATATTAGGGTAAAAAATATAGACAGCATTTATTAACAGTTGGCAGCCCTGATTGCACTGAAGAATACTTATAGTTATATCTGATATGTTACACATAGCACATGCGAAATTTGGATGAAATCCTACTGATAGTATAGAAGTTACATGTATTTAAAAATTGGCCCTATCAGCAGACTTAGAATCATGTTGGTAGAACTGACGTATATAAGTTACTCCAAAATTAATCAAACATGTCAGGTACTGTACGTGTGCATAGTTTAAAGCTGTCGGCTTGCACACATTCTGATATATTGGTATTTGGATAAAAAAAATAGAGAGAGCAATTATTAACAGTTGGCAGCCCTGGTGGCTCTTAAGAATACGCTCCGTCATATCTGTTTATGTACAGATATTACATACAAAATTTGGTTGAAATCCAGTTGATAGTGTAGAAGTTATATGCATTTAAACATTGGACCTATCAGAAGGCTTAAAATTATTTTGGCAACACTGTCATGGTTGGCCTCCTGGAAATTAAACTGAAATAGTATTATCTACATGTGTGCCAATTTTGGAATAGCTCCTATGCATACCTTGCTGGATATCCAACATGGAGCTCAAATTTCTAGTGCGTTTTTTCAGCAGTTGGTAGCACTGACATCATTTTCAAATATGGACGTGAGCTATTCCGGTGCACATCTTTACTCATACTAAATTTGGTTTTGATTGCTGCAGCCGTTTAGGAGTTGATAGGGGGGGACACACACACAGCCAGACAGACAGAAGGACAGACAGACAGACAGACAGACAGACAGACAGACAGACACACATTTGCCCGATCTCATAAGACTACTTTTTCCTCATTTTTGCAAAATGTGAAAAGTAGGCTAAAAATAGGCTTATGAGATCACCTTTTGACCGTGTGTCTGTCTGTGCAGGACTTTCAATAACCTGGTGATCACAAATCCAACATGGCGGCGATGCGAAGTATAAATATTCACATGGTCGTTTCTCGCAATTTAACCATCCGAGTGCAGTGACACTTGGTACAGTAAATCCTTATACAAATGTTAATCCACTTGCATCTAATTTTTTCAACTGTTTCCATAACCATGAGATGGCAGCTGTGCGAAATTTTAAAATTTCGCTTTTACTTGTTGTGTCATAATCATGCGATTGAAGTTTGAATACTACACGTACACAATAATGTTCATATAACAGTACTTAACTCTAAGACCTACATAATATGAAAATCCAACATGGTGACCATCCGCAATATTTAATCGGTTCTCAATATCTACGAATTTATTACAGCAATCAAACTGATTGTTTTTATGTTGATAGAGACAATGAACATAAGTATGTTCTTTATTTCTTCTTCTTCTTCTTAATCGTTTACCCTCCAGGTTGGTGGAACCCACGGACTCAGCGAGGGAACTCACCACTACCGCCTCGACGGGCAGTGTCCTAGAGCTGGGAACATCTAATCGGAGTGGATACAACTGGTGAGGTGTGATTGGCACCTCGCCCAGGCGGCCTCACCTGCAAAGCGAACAGGGGCCTCATGAGGGAAGGTAATGGATGGTCAGGATGGATAGGCAAGGAAGAGGGAAGGAGGCGGCCGTGGCCTTGAAGAAGGTACCATCCCGGCATTTGCCCGAAGACGAAGTGGGAAACCACGGAAAACCATTTCGAGGATGGTTGAGGTGGGAATCGAACCCCCTCTACTCATTTGGAACACCCGAGGCTGAGTAGACCCCGTTCCAGTCCTCATACCACTTTTCAAATTTCGTGGCAGAGCTGGGAATCGAACCCAGGACCTCCGAGGCGGCAGCTAACTATGCTGACCGCTAAGTATGACATATGAAAATAGACTTTAGTTCTTCACGGAGCTACTTGTTCGTTAAGTTGTTTCCTTTTTACTGACGGGAGTATTGTCTACCACTACAATTTGTAGTGTGTACTTAAATTATTAGGTCATTTGTGAGAAACGCTCTATCAAGTTCCAACGTTCACCGCTGGGTGGCAGTGGCGTCCGGTAGCCAAAGTTGAACTACTTAAATAATAATAATAGGCTAATATCGTTTGGCCTCGGTGGCCGGGTACAAGCTTTATTATTTGACGCCCAGAGGGCAGCATGCATGTCGAATTTTGTTGTTCCTTGGAGCACTATGAGAGTCAAGGAGGTTAGATATCTAAGCTCCTTGACTCTCATAGCGCTTTCTAGAAAGGAGGAAGTTTTGTGTAGGCGGAAGTTCCCGAGATTTATTTTGCCATTATGAACACGGCCAACTGAATTCAAATGGTCTCTTTAACAAGCCAACAACGTATGACATGCGTGTCGTGATTATTGCCGCCTTTCAAAAATCACTTACCATGGCCAGGAGCGAACCTGCAAGCTGGGGGGGGGGGGAGGGGTTGGTAGTCCGACACGATAACCACTCACCCACTGTGGCAAGCGAACTACTTGAAATTGAAAGTCATTCATTTCATCTTTCATTAACTCCTCTCGTGAGGTTTCTGTTAGAAAGGGCATCCGGCAGTAGAAACCATCAGTCACGTGTAATTTATCGCGTCTCATCCCCGACCCCGTTGGAAACAGTATTGATAAGGGGTAGACATTGATATGTAAACATAGTTTTAGCGGACCCCGCAGCCTCGCGGGACAAACGCTGACGAAGAAGAAGGGTATTGCCTAATAGCGTGAATGGGGGTGAACTCTCCAAAAAGGTGAGTTTATTTAGATTATCTGGGTTGTTTACTTTAGCTAAATATATTTATATGGCTTCCTTTATATCAAGTTCTCTACCGTATGTTCCGTAGTGTACGATTCTTAGGTCTGTTTCTATACTTATACCGTATTTTTGGTGTCATACATACTGCAAAGTGCAACCAACGACTGTTCCTAGTCTCTATATCACTTAATCATCCAAATTATTTAACAATAGCTAGGCTAATACTGTAAAATATACTTAAATATTGAATCGTGCACTAGACCCAATGATACAGTACATTCTAGCCCATACATTAGTAATCAGCAAGGCTCGGAATTTCATGAAAAATAATTTGTTTGCATATTTTGGTTCTTTTGCCTTAATGCATCATATTATACTCTTTTTTGCCTGTTTAAGTGCATATCTCAGCCTGAGAAGGACGTATATTCTAATTTCCTATTGTTTTCCTATATTTCGATTCGGACTCGGAGATGTTATCACAGAATAATACTGAAATTATTTTAATACCTAGTACATTCCAGTCCTTTTGTAAGTTAATATCAATTTTTTAGCCTACTTTCGATTTTTGCAAAAAATGAAAGTAGACTTATGAGATCACTACAGGGCGAAAAAAAGTGTGTCTGTCTGTGTGTGTGTATGTGTGTGTGTGTGTGTGTGTGTGAGTGTGTGTGTGTGTGTGTGTGTGTGTGTGTGTGAGAGTGTGTGTACTCTGAATGTCTGTCCCCCCCTATCAATTCGAACACGGTGAAACCGAATTGAACGAAATTTGGTACAGAGGTAGCATTAGCAAAGGGCACCTCAGTGTCATACTTTATATCGCCGCCATCTTTACCAAAACAGAATGGTGGCCACTCAAACGTTCAAAACGTAAAATCAAATTACGGCTAAACTAATCATCCGATCTCTACCAAATTTGGTGACAATATACCTTTATATATGACGCGTCTTTCATCCAACATTCAAGGTCATCGGCCGTACCATTTCAGGATGGCGGCCGTGTGAATTATTCAACCATTTTAATCAATGGCTTAAGACCCACCAATTCCGATTATCGAGCCTAGGGTGGTTTAAGCTATCCTGAAGGTCGTGATCCGTTATTTATTATAATTTAATATTATAATATTATACTGTATGAGTGGCTTAAAAAGCTGAGCTGTCTGTGTCACACGACAAGATGGCAGCTGTCCTCATGTGCCTGTCTTATATTTCAATAGTTTTAGTATGTTGTATGTGATATACCCTATTGATACAATAATATAAACTTTGTATGAAATTATCTTTAATGAAGATGTACTGCTGTGAAGAAATCGTTTATTTAAAGTCATTATTTGCCAACAGGTTGTATCTAATGTCAGTTAAGAACACCATGATGTTAAGGGTAGGATTAGCTCTGGGCTAGCGTGTTAGTCTGTCACGCAGTCGACTGGGGATCGAGTACTGCTGCAGTTAACTTTTTTTTCTTGAATTCTTTTACAAATGATGTGCACGAGCTCTTTCCACAGATACTGAATAAGATGTCATTTAGCTCAAAGGAGAGGCTAATGTATACACTCGTTTATTAATAAAATCACAGCCCCAGCATCGCAAATGAACAGAAGACATTAGGAAAAGGAGAATAGAAGAACTAGATACACGTTGTCATTAACCACAGCCTTCTTAATGCCTCTGTACGGTGCTGTCCTCTTGTGGGTTATGTGGGTAATATTGTTCCAAACTTACCGCTGTGTAAATACCTGGCCTCCTGAAGTATGGCAATTTTGTAATACTGGTAGTTCAACTATTAGCCACGATCGCGCTCCGATTACCTTTAAACACTGCCAGCTGGATCGCCTCCCTCTTGGCTACTTTAAACTGTCTACTCATTCAACACCCTTAGGCCACTGCCATCGTAGTACATTACGATGGCAGTGCATAGGCGTACAACATAAAGATTAATTCACTGATAGGTCGCAGCACCAACCTACTGTGATCGGCGTGGATTTTTAAAGGGGAAGATACCCAAAAACGGAAGATTCTTAGCAGGCTGGCTTAATATAGAGATTAACGGACGTGAATGCATTACAATAAGTTAGTAGTTTTGTTATTCAATCATCATAAAGTATACAATATTGATTTTGACACTTACTGGCTAATTATCAATATAAAAGAAAACAAACAATACATTGTGGTAGAGGTGATTGTGTTAGGGATGAGGAAAAAGAGTCATAAATATACCCATACATTTAGGAGAAAGTAGGCTATATGTTCTTTGCTGAACATCTTGTTTTATTCAGAATTCACTAACTTATGTTAATATTGCAAAATTATTTTCATTTAAAAAATCTCAATGGCAATTAAAGTTGTATATCATTTATACTTAAACATTAACATAATACATAATTATTGATGGTCCACACTGCTTGAAGCTCCATAAAATAACATTTCCTACTATTTAAAACTGTTTCTTAGGTGAGATATTAAAAAAGGTGTAGTTATATTTCCGTTTGTCCATATTTTTAGCCTACTTTCGATTTTTGCAAAAAATGAAAGTAGACTTATGAGGTCAACTCAGGGCGAAAAAAAGTGTGTCTGTCTGTGTGTCTGTGTATGTGTGTGTGTGTGTCTCTGTGTGTGTGAGTGTGTGTACTCTGAATGTCTGTCCCCCCCCCCCCCCCCCCCTATCAATTCGAACACGGTGAACGCGAATTGAACGAAATTTGGTACAAAGTTAGCACTAGCAAAGGACACCTCAGTGTCATGTTTTATATCGCCGCCATCTTGACGGAAACGTGATGGCGGCCACACAAATGTTCAAAGCTTAAATCAAATTACGACTAACCTAATCATCCGATCTCTACCAAATTTTGCAACAACATACCTTTATGGGGGGGAGCATCATTTGACTAAACTAATAGGTTATCAGCCTAATAGTTTGCGGATGGCGGCC
The DNA here is from genome assembly GCA_946902985.2 of Meconema thalassinum. Classification (NCBI taxonomy): domain Eukaryota; kingdom Metazoa; phylum Arthropoda; class Insecta; order Orthoptera; family Tettigoniidae; genus Meconema; species Meconema thalassinum. Next base: position 139,506,409 of record OX336400.1, read on the forward strand.
ATCTTTGTGTGAAAATTGATTCCCCCTATTAATTCGTACACGGTGAAACCGAATGGAACGAAATTTGGTGCAGAGGTAGTACTAGCAAAGGGCACCTCAGTGTCATGTTTTATATCGCCGCCATCTTGACGGAAACGTAATGGCGGCCACACAAATTTTCAAAGCTTAAATCAAATTACGACTAACCTAATCATCCGATCTCTACCAAATTTTTTGCAACAACATACCTTTATGGAGGAAGCATCCTTTGACCAAATGAATAGGACATTAGCCTAGTAGTTTGCGGATGGCAGCCATCTTTGTGTCAAAATCGATTCCCCCTATTAATTCAAACACGGTGAAACCTAATGGAACGAAATTTGGTACAGAGGTAACAATAGCAAAGGGCACCTCAGTGTCATGTTTTATATCGCCGCCCTCTTGACAGAAACGTAATGGCGGCCACACAAATGTTCAAAGCTGAAATCAAATTACGAATAACATAATCATCCGATCTCTACCAAATTTGGCAACAACATACCTTTATGGAGGGAGCATCCTTTGACCAATCTAATAGGTCATTAGCCTAATAGTTTGCGGATAGCGGCCATCTTTGTGTCAAAATCGATTCCCCCTATTAATTCGAACGCGGTGAAACCGAAAGGAACGAAATTTGGTACAGAGGTAGCACTAGCAAAGGGCACCTCAGTGCCATGTTTTATATCACCGCCATATTGACGGAAACGTAATCGTGGCCACCCAAATGTTAAAAGCTAAAATGTAATTACGACCAACCTAATAATCAAGTCTCTACCAGATTTTGCAACAACATATATTTATGTGGGAAGCATATTCTGACCAAACAGCAAGGTCATCAGCCCAATAGTTTGCAGATGGTGGCCAAGTACGTGTGCAAATCGATTCCCCCTATTAATTCAAACACGGTGAAACCAAATTGAACGAAATTTGGTACAGAGGTAGCACTAGAAAAGAGCACCTCAGTGTCATGTTTTATATCGCCACCATCTTGACGGAAACGGAATGACGGCCACCCAATTGTTAAAAGCTTAAATCAAAGGAAGGAAGGAAAATTGTAGTTTTACGTGACCGTGAATCTTGTGATTATGAGCCACGGGACCTCCTTTTTACGTGGAATCCGAACCACAGGACATGGCATTTCACATCGAAAATCTCACATGCATTGACCGGGAATCGAACCCGGACCGCCTTGGTGAGAGGCATACAGCTAGACCGCTGAGCCACCACGCCCCTTAAAAGCTTAAATCAAATTACTACCATCCTAATAATTTGATCTCTACCAGATTTTGCAACAACATGCTTTTTGTGGAAAGCATCTTATGACTGACTACAAGGTCATCAGCCCAATAGTTTGCAAATAGCGGTATGTGTGCAAATTTATTCCCCTTATCAATTCAAACACGGTGAAACCGAATTGAATGAATTTTTTTACAGAGGTAGCACTAGCAAAGGCACCTCATATTCATGTTTAATATCACTATAGCACGTTGTATTTCAACAAGCTACTACAACCAACATTCAATTATACTCCTTGGAAAGGTCAAAGAGTTATAACAATACCCATGCATTTAGGAGAAAGTAGGCTATATGTTCTTTACTGAACATCTTGTTTTTATATTCAAAATGGACACGCTAAAGAATACGCAGTGATCGTAATTGCCGTAGTAGTTTCATAGTGCATATGTCGTAGTCAGATAGTGAAATCCTCATTTCATGAAGATCCTAGGCACTTCATGAAAAGCCGGCATATGATGTAAAATGGGATAGTTACACAATCTGACGCGTTTCTTCATGAAGTGACGGGCTGCCTTAGGCAGATGGTGTAAGAAATCATTTTACATTATCAGCCGAGGCACTTCATGAAGATCTGGCATATTTTGATTCGGCTCTTCATGAAATGACTGACGCGACGAAGTCGTACATTAATTCCTTTAATTGTTCTATTCCAAGAAATAAATTAATGCTTGTTTACTATGACGTTCGAAATCAATTTCCACGTACAACCTAAAATCTAATCCTGGAACACTGGGTAAGCTTTTCTCTTGTTTTTTTTTTCTTCTGTATATGTTTATTTTTTTCTATTTGTAGACCTGCATTAATCCTTTTTAATCAGAATTAAATGACTGCCGCAGTGGAGTCGTACATTATTTTTCTGTGTCATACACGAATTATTCCGAGAAATAAATTGATAATCGTTTATTATGATGTTCGTAATTAATTTCCACGTAAGACTGAAAACCAAATCGTGGAATACTAGGTACACTTTCTTCCTTTTGTAGAAGCTTATATTTTTCCCAATTTGTGCAATATACTTTTTCTTAATGTCTATTTTCATAATTTATTTTGTGGTTTCTCTTTATTTCCTAAAATGTGTACCCTTTCTTTTTATCTCTTTCTCTCTCTTCATTTTCCTCATTGATGTATTTTTTATTTTTGAACTTAAAATGTCAAGAAGGAACGTAATTGAGCTTATGCCTGTACCTTAGTATTGTTAAATAAAGCATTAAAAATATATGAAAAAAAATAATGAAAATATAAATCAATCAAAACGTGACGCCTGTCTCCATCTTACTAACAGGAATACCAAGTCACCCTGCCCAATAGCCCGTCCCATAGCCCGCAGTTCCAGGTGAACTGTAAAATCTTTGTCGAGGGATTTCTGTTGGTTGTAAAGATGGTAACGGCTTCACTTCTTTGTCTGAAGGTGTCATAAGGTCTTTGCTTATCGCCCGCGGTGGTCGAGAGCGATAACGCGCTACCTCGAGTCTCTCTGGCATCGGGAGAGCCGTCCTGAAAATGCTTTTCGTGGTTTCCCATTTTCACCACCAGGCAAATGCCGGGACGGTTCTTTTCAATAGGTTTGGCCGATTTCCTTCCAAAATCCCTTTCCTGAACCGTCCTGAAAATAAAATAAATGGCCACTGGCTGCATAAAAAAGGGGTTATTTGCTAAATGCAAAGTTGTGTGAACAACTGACTGTGAAAGGAAATTCATGCTGAGTACCTGACGTGTGTCAAATAAAGCTTCGTCGACCATGATGCATTATGTACGGTATCTAGTTAACACAGCAGTATATTTATACAGTGAAGTCCTTCTCCAATTGACAGAGCCTCCCAGAGGCCACGTGTCGGATGGGCCACTGTGTGTAGTAGCACTTCGAGCAAGGCACTGCCGCTGCCCGCAGCGTAACGCCCAACTACAGTAGTTCAACGCATTTGCACTTTTAACGTATGTAATAATCATAATTACTTACATGAATTTCATAGTTGCTGGAAATGCTGTCATTTTCTAGACATATGTTGCACCCTGTGCACCGTAATGTACTAGGCTGATGACCTTATCAGACAACATACTGTACACCCTAATGGGCTGATGACCTTATCAGACAATATACTGTACATCCTAATGTACTGGGCTGATGACCTTATCAGACATCATACTGTACACCCTAATATACTGGGCTGATGACATTATCAGACAACATACTGTACACCCTAATATACTGGGCTGATGACCTTATCAGACAACATACTGTACACCCTAATGTACTGGGCTGATGACCTTATCAGACAACATACTGTACATCCTAATGTACTGGGCTGATGACCTTATCAGACAACATACTGTACACCCTAATGTACTGGGCTGATGACCTTATCAGACAATATACTGTACACCCTAATGTAATGGGCTGATGACCTTATCAGACAATATACTGTACATCCTAATGTACTGGGCTGATGACCTTATCAGACATCATACTGTACACCCTAATATACTGGGCTGATTACATTATCAGACAACATACTGTACACCCTAATATACTGGGCTGATGACCTTATCAGACAACATACTGTACACCCTAATGTACTGGGCTGATGACCTTATCAGACAACATACTGTACATCCTAATGTACTGAGCTGATGACCTTATCAGACAACATACTGTACACCCTAATGTACTGGGCTGATGACCTTATCAGACAATATACTGTACACCCTAATGTAATGGGCTGATGACCTTGTCAGACAACATATTGTACACCCTAATGTACTAGGCTGATGACCTTATCAGACAACATACTGTACACCCTAATGTACTGGGCTGATGACCTTATCAGACAACATACTGTACATCCTAATATACTGGGCCGATGACCTTATCAGACAACATACTGTACACCCTAATGTACTGGGCTGATGACCTTATCAGACAACATACTGTACACCCTAATGTACTGGGCTGATGACCTTATCAGACAACATATTGTACACCCTAATGTACTGGGCTGATGACCTTATCAGACAACATACTGTACACCCATGCTGGGCTGATGACCTTATCAGACAACATACTGTACATCCTAATATGCTGGGCTGATGACGTTAAGGAAGGAAGGAAGCTTGTAGTTTAACTTGACCGTTAATCTCGCGATCATGAGCCACGGGACCTCCTTTTTACGTGGAATCCGAACCACAGGACATGGCATTTCACTTCGAAAATCTCACATGCATTGACCGGAAATCGAACCCGGCCCGCCTTGGTGAGAGACATACAGCTTGACCGCTGCGCCACCACGCCCTCACTGCTGATGACGTTATCAGACAACATACACCTAGTATACTGGGCTGATGACCAAGATGTACCTAGCCCGTTTTTACAACAATAAAACAACTACAAATATATTAAAATGTGCAGACTGAAAAAAATTAAATACAGAAACCCTCCCGAAATTATTTTCTGGGTTCAGCCCTGATTTCTTCATTGCGGTAAGACTACCGAAACATGAAATAAGCTGACAATTGTGTAGGCTATGTCCTAAAATTTTCTAATAATGTCATTAATATAAACATCGCATTGTTCTATTGACATCCCGCCTTTTAACTAACCCCATGTAACAGAAAGTGTAATATTTCGTCTAGACATATGCCGTTCATTCTCGGACTTGTGATGCTACTGGTATTTGCATAAAAGCCCATTAATTCTCTGTTAATCAGCCACCAGTATCATGCTCATCCAAATGAGATGAATATAACACTTGTAAATGATTAAAACAGGCAGGCTACAAGTGACATAACCTAAAATATACCAAACAAGTCTTTCTTACCTTATCCATTTCTTCTTTAGACCAAGGTTTTTTATGAGTGTTTTTTCATTTTTTCATAATACATATTAACTTTCCGAAGAAACAACTGCCTCTGTACTTCCACGGTATCTTCCATATCGCATATTGCCACTATTTATTCTTGGAAAGCACACTTATCTCACCACGAGGACAACGCTACCGCTTCGTCATGAAGTGACGGGCGGGACTTTCCGTCAGGTAGTGTAAAAAAGAATTACACTATGTGACGGCTGAATTTAGTCATTTCATGAAACCACGCGTCAGATAGTGTAACTATCTCATTTTACATCATATGCCGGCTTTTCATGAAGTGCCTAGGATCTTCATGAAATGACGGATTTCACTATCTGCCAGCGACACATATATTTTGAAACGTGATGCATATTTGACCAATAACGAGTGCATTTTGATTGCATATTTATTCATTTAATAGTGCATGGACTTCCTGGCCTTAGTAATCAGTACTAACTCAAATAGGCCTATAGTCATATCGTTTCTGAAACAAACGATTCATTAATGATACAACTCATTCAATTGCACTGAACTGCTTGCAGCAGCAACTATCAATGAACCATTAAACTAATAGGACGAGAAGTCACGGAGCCGGTCCCGGTTTACGCCCCTGGGGGATGCCTGAGCATTGCGCTGCGGAAGATGCAATATAAACACGCCGTACGTGCCAATGCAGCTTGTTCCTGGTCCCACGCACGATTGGCCTTGGCTAGCTACCTGCCTGACTGGCCACTAAACCGATAGATTACACAGGACGCATACGAATGCGTTTAGAAACAGTTCTAAACAGTAGCGGTGTTGACCATCAATTTATTATGTTACTTTTTTTATGTTCGACCCTGGCGAAATGTAAATATTAGATAAGTCAGAAAACTGAGGCTCATTATAGTACAAGTTTTCATTATGGGACAGTTTCTCCCACCAATCAGAGCTCAAGAAACAGTTGTGTGACCAAGGTAAGGATAGCATCGCACCTGAGCTGACTTCCACGGACTTCCTATTTTAAATTTCACTGCGTGCCTACTGTCGACCAAAATATTATGTGTAGCCTACTCGAGTTTGAAGTTTGTTTGTGAAGTAACCAATAGACCTACATAAAATCCAATAACATCATCATTTTCGTAGTTCTATTTTACGTTAGTTCATGTAGAATTGGAATTTTTAATTTATATTTTAATATTTTTTATTGCAGTTGGAACACAAAAAGTGCCCATTTTTAAGCGTGTATCTACCACGCGTCACATTTAAGAATTATTATCTCACAAACCCGTCATCAGATCGAATCCAAATTTTTACACAATATACATTGGAATGTTGTATAACTGGTTTATTCATTTCAAAATTTTGTGTGTCCAAAAAAACAAAGTTGTTATCATTTTTGTAAGGTAACTTTTTCTCGGCTCGGGGTGGTTAGAAAATGTAGTACTTGGTTGCGTTGTAATCCTTATACATCAAAAAGGTATGCTGTATGATTGTGAAATACGTAAATTAATTCACTTATTTTATATCGGTTTGTATTTGTACGGGGAATTAAGACATGGTTCACCAGTTAGCCGCTCCGGTGAAAGCCGTACAACGTTGCCAAGATGCGTCATGGCGCACCTCGCTCGGAAGTGATGGGCTCCATATCTATGTACAGTATATTTGATGTCAGCAGATTTCTTTTCTGTATAAATGCTTACTTTGCCAGTGCCTACCTGCTTTTTATATCCTTTTTGCTTCGTCCATCACTAGTTGTTTTGCTTCCTAAATAGCAAAATTATCCTACTTCCTTTAGATTTCCACCTGGCAATTTGACGTTAATTGGGGTTTCTGATTGCTTGCATTCCATTATTTTTGTTTTACAATTATTGATTTTCATTATGAGTTATTCCTCAAGACGGAGTCTTGTGTAGTTTTCCGTCCCCTTTGCTGTAACATCTGCGACATTTAGAGATTCCGGTGAGTCGGAAATTTCTCCAAAGGGGATCTTTAACGTGCCAGTAAATCTAACACTAAATATACTATCCGAGCATCTTCAAATATCAACTGAGTGCGCCAGGATTCGATCCTGCAGCCTTGTGTTCGATATCCACCTCAGCTATCCTGGAAATGGTCTTGCGTGGTTTCCTATTTCTACTCCAGCCAAATGCACGGATGCTCTCTTTCCCAATCCTCATCTGAATTACAAATACACATACTGCTACTGACAACACAATAACAAAGATTGCCAGACACCCAAGTACACTTGGCTAAATGACCACTTTGCCCTAGCTAGTTAAATGATGCAACAATAACTACTCTTTTCCTGTGGCATTTAAGTTCTACTTCGGGCAAATGGAACTTAAAAGGTATGTCATTCCCATTCCTATATTGCAATTACAATTACGTGCACCTGTATTATAATAACACAGGTTATGAAACAAACTTTACTATTGAGGAGCGTGGTGGATCAGCGGGCAAGCTGTCTGACTCTCACCAAGGTAGGCCGGGTTCGATTCCCGGTCAATGCAAGTGAGATTTTCGAAGTGAATTGCCATGTCCTGTGGTTCGGATTCCACGTAAAGAGGAGGTCCCGTAGCTCATGATTGCGTGATTAATGGTCGCATTAAACTACAAGCTTCCTTCCTTTTAAACTTTACTATTACTCACGTACACAGGGCTCAATGCCACGATATTATCGGCCTCTATGCTTGCCACGGTAGGTGAGTGGTTATCGTGTCGGTCTACTAACCCCAAGCTAGCAGGTTCGCTCTTGGCCATGTTAAGTGATTTCTGAATGGCGACACAAATCACGACACGCATGTCATACGTTGTTGGCACGTCAAAGAAACCATTTGAATTCAGTAGGCCGTGTTCATAATGGCAAAAATTTTCACCTCCGGATTTTCCGCCAACATAAGAGTTTCTCCTTCGTCTTCTAGGAAGCGCTATACTGACAAGGAGCTTAGATATCTAACCCGCTCGACTTTCATAGCGCTCCAAGAAACAACGAAATTCAACATGCAAGCTGCCCTCTGGGCGTCGAATAACAAAGCTTGTACCCGGCATCCGAGTCCATCTTATTATATAATACGCTAAGGTGTATGTTTCACAAAACTCAAGCTCCTAAACCAGAGGGAGTTAGAAGGTGTGGTTTGTACCAAAATCTTCCAAATCGTCTCAATAGTTCAGAAAAGATCTTGCATTTCTTGAAAAGTCAACGGAAATATATTTATTTGTTTATAAAGTGATTTTAAACAAATAAACAAGATGATAGACTCTGGGAGAACTGTGTCCATACAGCCCGCATAGCACTTGAGCCGGGCGGGTAGTCTGTACACATGGAGCACACACAACAAATTCTGCGAAATTCTAGCACTTGTCCGCTAGTACGATATTATTATTAGTAGTAGTAGTATATCGGACTCTATAAGACACCAACAACATCTAATCATCCTTAGATCTTGAAAGCTAAAACAGAGTAGGATCTTAACTCTTCTAGTGTTCCCTTCCATTTAGAAGAGTCCACCTCATTGCATAGTGGCTAGTTTTCATGGCTGCCAAACCTGAAACCCGGGCTCGATTCCCGGCTCTACCAAGAAATGTAATTCTGGTCTGAATGGAGTACACTGAGCTTCAGGAGGCAACCCTGAAAAGAGGCGGGTTCGATTCCTACCTCAGCCATCCTGGAAGTGTTTAGCGTGGATCCACTCCACGCAAATTGCCTGGAAGGTACCTAACTTAAGGCCACTGTCACTTCCTACCCAAGTCCTACCTCAATTACAAATACACGTGCTAGTACAGACATCACAGTGACACAGGTTATTAAACATAGGTCTATTCCACACACACTTAAGTACACGGGGCTACATAAACACGATGTCGCAAAGCCTCTAAAAATAAAATTTAAAAAAAGAATCAACAACAACTTTTAGTGGGAGGAAATGTGCTGTTTGTTTGCTGTAATTGTTGTTTAATTTTAGTGGTTTGGGATATCTTGGACATCAGCCCCGTGTGTGTCTTGAATTTGTCTGATAATCTAGGCTATAGTCTATCTCGTTGTTGATTCATTTAGGGGGTTTGCGACATCATGGTCATGTAACCCCGTGTACTTGGGTGTGTGTTGAATTTGTCTGATAACCTGTATTTATGTGATCGCTGTATTATTGTGTGTAGTTGTAATTCAGATGAGGATTGGGAAGAAGGCGGCCGTGGCCTTTAGTCAGGAACCATCCTGGCATTCGCATGGAGTAGTCCAGAAGTGGGGAAACCACGGAAAACCGCTTCCAGGATGGTTGAGGTGGGAATCGAATCCACCTCTTCTCAGTTTTTCCGCACGAGGCTGAGTGAACCCCGTTCCAGCCCTCAGACCAGAATTAAATATCTTGGCAGAGCCGGGAATCGAACCCGGGCACCCGTGGTGACAGCCAAGAGTGCTAGCCACAACGCAACGAGGTGGACTGTAGTCAATCTATATGACGACTGCAGTAGTAGTCTATGTAGTACAGTATTTAACTTTATTTGAGTCCGGGATGAGGTAGGTGCCCCGGGACTTGAAGTAAGTAACTATCCCGGCATTTGCCTGGTGGGAGTGTGGAGAAAACTGGGAAAACTACCACTCAGGCTAGGATTCGAAACTACGATTTCCGGACTTGCTGAAACTGCCCACGCTGTCGTGGTCCACGATTTAACGGAACGAAATGTGCTGTAAATCGCACATGAATTAACGTACGAAGCGCTAAGAATGATGAGCCTCACGGAGTTTGTTGAAAGTATGATGAAGATTCACACTCGACTAGTTATGTTAATGTGTTGGCAGGCTTATTACTCGTGTGGTGGATTGATGATTATCTGTTTGAAATATTCTACTAAAATTTGTTGTCAAGTGTTATTTTTCATATTTCTTCGAAATAAAAAATAGAGAGCCCAATTTCCCACTTGAATTCAAACACGACTGCCCACAGTTCTGGCAAGCTATTCAGCGGATGTTTCCCAAAAATCAATTAGCCTACAGAACCATTGAATCCGGGATCTCAATACGAACCCGGAGACCACACAAAGCAATTAAAATATTTTGTGAGGGTTAAAAGTACCTGCTGAGGGGCGGGAGTTGTCGAGTAGTACGATAGGTCAGAGAGGAGGACACAACTCGACACGTGCTTCTACCATGGCTGTTCAAAATCTCAAGGACATATTTAATTGCTTTGTATTTCTTCCACTTTGGGAGAAGAACAAGGACAAGGGCAATTACAAGAACAAGCACAAGAACTAGGATAACAAGAACAAGGACAAGAGTAAAGACAAGGACAACAAAAACAAGGACAACAAGAACGAGAACAAGGACAAAAACAAGAACGAGAATAAGATCAAGAAGAATCAAGAACAAGGACAAGGACAAGACAAGAACAAGAACATGACCAAGAGCAAGGACAAGGACAAGGAAAAGAACAAGAACTAGATCGAGGACAAGGACAAGAACAAGAATAAGAACAAGACGAAGAGCAAGGACAAGGACGAGGACAAGAACAAGAACTAGATCGAGGACAAGGACAAGAACAAGAATAAGAACAAGACGAAGAGCAAGGACAAGGACAAGGACCAGAACAAGAACTAGATCGAGGACAATGACAAAAACAAGAATAACAACAAGACGAAGAGCAAGGACAAGGACGAGGACAAGAACAAGGACAACAAGACCAAGAGCAAGGACAAGGACAAGAACAACAAGAACAAGAGTAAGGACAAGGATAAGAACAAGGACAAGGATTAGGACAACAAGAAAAAGAACAAGAGCAAGGACAAGGACAAGAACAAGGACAAGGACTAGGACAATAAGAACAAGGACAAGAGTACGGATAAGGACAACAAGAACAAGGATAACAAGAACAAGAACAACAAGAACAAGGAGAACAAGAACAACAAGAACAAGAACAAGATCAAGGATAACAAGAACAAGAACAAGGATAACAAGAACAAGAACAACAAGATGAAGAGCAAGGACAAGGACGAGGACAAGAACAAGGACAACAAGACCATGAGCAAGGACAAGGACAAGAACTAGATCAAGTCCAAGGACAAGGAGTCTAAGAAGGACAAGAACAAGAACTAGACCAAGGACAAGAACAACAAGACGAAGAGCAAGGACAAGGACGAGGAAAGGACAACAAGACCAAGAGCAAGGACAAGGACGAGGACAAGAACAAGGACAAGGACAAGATCGAGGGAAAGGACAAGGACAAGGTCAAGAACAAGAACAGGAACAACAATTACAAAAACAAGAGTATGAATGATAATAACCTGCCCTCAGCTACCGTGGCGTAGATCTATTTGAGTTGCAGCCATTGAGGCGATCTACTCTCCTATTTCGATATTGGGTTTTACACTGCCATGAGGCTGTAAAACCAAGAACTCAACTAAGCGACCAGTGACTGGGATTAAATTATTTTGTCTTGTAATCACCAAATATGACACGCGATGTCATTCACGAGACAACATCGTTCAACTCGAAGTGACGTGGATTTTTGCCGGCGTTGAAAAAAATCTGACTTCCTCGGCTGCGAATCGAATCCGTCATCTTGGGATCGTGAGTGGGTAGCCTACTCGACCAATGACCCACCGAAGATAACAAATCGGCTACACTAGTGCGTTGAATTGGAACTGGGTTATTGTAAAAATATATTTCACATTTAGCAACTGGAATGTTTCTAAAAAGATGGTATATTGGCTTTCACGGCCAGTGAATTAAAACTCAGCAATTGTTCTAGGTTTATGACGTGTCCTGTGTGGGATTTCGCCTATGAACACCAAGCTGGCTCATCAGCGGGCTCTTGGTGCTCCCCGCCCGGACCCTCACAGGAGTAGCGAACTGTGCACTACCTCACTTCTTATGAAGCGCACGTGCGCCTCTAACTGTGAGAACTAAAAGCTCAAGCAGCCTTTCACCTCCCTATAAAAGCTTCCAAAAATATGGTATATTGGCTTTCACGGCCCGTGAATAAAAACTCACACAAGTCACGGCATCAACCTAGAACAACTGCTGAGTTTTTAGCCTACTTTTCACATTTTGCAAAAATGAGGAAAAAGTAGACTTATGAGATCGGGCAAATGTGTGTCTGTCTGTCTGTCTGTCTGTCTGTCTGTCCGTCTGTCTGTCTGTCTGTCTGTCTGTCTGTCTGTCTGTCCTTCTGTCTGTCTGTCTGGCTGTGTGTGTGTCCCCCCCTATCAACTCCTAAACGGCTGCAGCAATCGAAACAAAATTTGGTAGGAGTAAAGATCTATACCTGAATATCTCACGGCCATATTTGAAAATGATGTCAGTGCTACCAACTGCTAAAAAATCGCAATTGAAATTTTGAGCTCCATGTTGGATATCTTGGAAAGTATGAATGGGAGCTATTTCAAAATTGGCACACGTACAGATCATAATATTTCAATTTAATTTCCAGGAGGCTAAACATGGCAGTGTTGCCAAAATGATTATAAGTCTCCTGATAGGTCCAATTTTTAAATGCATATAACTTCTATACTATCAATTGGAATTCAACCAAATTTCGTATGTTGTATGTGTACATAACCAGATATGACTGAGCGTATTCTTCAGACCTACCAGGGCTGCCAACTGTTAATAAATGCTCCTAATTTATTTTATCCAAATACCAATATATCAGAAAGTATGCAAGCCGACAGCTTTAAACTATGCACACGTATAGTCCCTGACATTCTATATTAATTTGGAGTAACTTATATACGTCAGTGCTACCAACATGATTCTAAGCCTGCTGACAGGTCCAACTTTAAATACATGTAACTTCCATACTATCATTCGGATTTCAACCAAATTTCGTATGTGCTATGTGTACCATAACAGATATGACTATGCGTATTCTAAGGAGCAACCAGTGCTGCCAACTGTTAATATGTGCTGTCCTTATTTTTGTTACCCTAATATCAATATATCAGAAAGTATGCAAGCCAATACCTCTAAACTTTGCACACGTATAGTACCTGGAATTCTAGACGAATTTGGAGTAACTAATATACGTCAGTGCTGCCAACATGATTCTAAGCCTGCTGATAGGTCGAATTTTAAAATGCATGTAACATCTATACTAACTAATGGATTTCATTCAAAATTGGCACAACAATAGATCATATTATTTCAGATTATTTCTGACCAATACATGCATGACATTGTAGCCAACATGATTTTACGCGCGCTGTTAGATCCAATGTTTAACTGCATGTAACGTCCATGCTATTCATTGGACTTCAACCAAATTTTGTATTTTGTACCTTAAGAGACGGAACTAAGAATATATTCAGTCATTAGGGCTGCCAACTGTAGTGCTCTATTAGGATACATTATGCCAGGTATATAGTATTTCGAACTAATTGGAAATTTCGATATTAGCAACTTAATTTCGTCATTATTCTAGATAGGTTCATATTCTGTAGAATAATCATTGGCATGAAAAGTAGGCTGTATAGTTCTTCACGGAACTTCTTGTTTGGAATGTGATTGATGTGATCACAGTCAGGATTCGAACCGGAATCTCCCGCTGTTCGTACTGTGACAATTCGGATATTCATTGCAGAATTCTATAAATACAGTAGGCTACTTTGCATATAATTTCATAATAACCACAGGGGATGAGGAATGATTCATGAGGGTTAGTTGGTTTGTTCCTTAGTTTAGGGACTGCGACAACGCGGTCATGTAGCCCCGTGTACTTTGGGTGTGTGTAGAATTTGTCTGATAACCGGTGTTAATTTTGATGGCTGTATTAGTGTGTGTTATAGGTGATTCAGGTAGGACTGCAGACGATTACATTTTTCAAGTTGTTCCTACTTTTGCTACCAATTGCTACCGTCCACGACACCTAGCTGCGGACGTGGTTACTAAATGGCATCGCAGTCAGCACCCGGCGGCGAACGTTGGAACTAATAGAGTGTTATCAAACTAACCTACAAATTTTAGCTTCCACAAGTGTAGAATTGGAAGGTTCTTTTTCATGCCATAAATCTATGACATGGGAACGCCGGATTTACTTCCCCTTCGAAGGAAGGCATACTGAGGGATTTTTAACGCTCCTAAAAATCCGACGACTTCGGCCGAGTTTGAACCCGCAATCCTGGGCATGGAAGCTCTGCATGCTACCAACTACGCCACCGAGGCCGTTGATTTATGTGGGTAAACCATCATTTTGGAGAGGCATATGAGTCGTCAAGTTACACAACTCGTTTGATCCTCTTGTGGATAAGAATCATTTTCATGAGAAACGTTTCTCTGGACTTTGCCTCACGCATCTTTTGTGCTTGTCGTTTTCTACTTTTGGCTTTGTGTTCTTGGTTTTGTGTTTTCAGTACTTTTGCTTTTGAATTTTACTTTTTCCTTTTCTTTCTTGGTTTGGTGTTTGTTTTTCTGCTTTTGCTGTTTTTGAATGTTTCCTTTTGCTTTGTGTTTCTTTTTTTCTGCTTTTGCTTTTGTGTTAAATCTTGCTTTTTGCTTAATCTTTTTTGTTTTGGTTTTGTATTTGTTTTCTGTTTTTGCTGTTTTTGAATTATGATTTTTGCTTTTGTTTCTTTTTTTTTGTTTCTGCTTTTGCTTTTGTGTTTGAATTTTGCTTCATGTTTTCTTTTTGGGTTTGTGTTTGTGTTTGTTTTCTGGAAAATCAAAATAAAACAAAACAAAATCAAACGAAATATACAAAACAAAATTTAAAAAATAAACAAAAAAACAAAAAACAAAAAATTAAACAAAGTCATTTAAAACAAAATAAAACGAAATAAATTAAAAATATCTAAATAAATTTAAATTAAACAAAAAAACAAAAAAAGTAAAATAAAATAAAATAAAAATAAATAATTTTACGACATCATCCTTTTTGACAAGGGGATTAAACGAGTTTTGCAACTGGACGACTCATATGTCCACCCATTTCCACTCAGGAGGTGACGCCCCTGCCACTTTATGAAGTCACAGGACAGCAATGGTAGCAATGCTGCAGACAGAATTTAATTTGTCCCAATAAAAGCTACGCCCTCGAATGTTTGACCAGTGCCAGAGTAGGGGAGGGGTCACCCACAATTGGTCAGCAAATTGTGAAGTGCGCCTGAGCCGTTACCATGGTAACACAGTGACCACTACGGAGCTGAGTCAAGGGGTCGAGCGATATCATAATCCAGCCTCTGTGGGTCATCCCACTCTCCGTCAACAGAGCAGGACAAATTCTCACAAACTGGAGCAAATCGTCTAAAAAGTAGAATGTTAAGGAAGCATTTATAGACAGTGCACAGTGGGTCAAAATCGAAATCTAGGAGGACAAAATTATTTATTTACATAATTAAAAAATCAAAATGTATTACTTCTACAGCATTCTCATATAATTGCCGCTCACTATTCTGGGATATAAACGCATCTTAGTGTAAATCTGTCACCACTGTTTGAGCAGTCTGAATTGGAGGGTGAATGTAAGTGGCTGTGGTCTGGTTGTCTTTGTGGTTAGTGTGATGCTTTAAGATGGAACATGCAGCTGAAGGTTTCATCTTTGTAACGTGTTTCAGTTATTAATGGGCGTAATTGTTACGTAATTTTAGTTATATTTGCATTATATAATATTTAACTATTATTTTTAAAATAATATTTTCACTTAGATTTTTAGTATGTTGCGTCACTCTGCGTCACTTTCTACTTAATGTTAAAATGTAGATAACATCTTGTAGTTTACGCTCGTAATAAGATTTTTTTGCATCTTTTCGCAACTTACTTAGTTATTTTACGTTTTAGAAAATGCCGCGCAACCAGTTCTCACACGTTTACAACTGTTTGAAGCACTGGGTTCGACGATTATGTCAAAAGTGCAACTTTGTGACTTTGTTAAAAGTAAATTAGGGGTAGAAAATTGTTCTGAAGAGATAACTGAATGCTCTATCTAATTCCTAGTCATAGACAATTTCTTGCATGTGTAGACGTAGCTTAAAACGATCTTAACTGATGTTTATTATGAAGTAAACAAATTATATACGTTGCTTTCACTCTACATTCATGTTTAAAACGTAAAAATATTTTTGTCCCCCCTAGATTTTGAATTTGACCCACTGTGCAGTGGCGTACTGACAGGGGGTGGTGTTAGAGAGACATTTCATTACTTGAATCTCTATACAGGGTCTTTCATATAAAGTATGAACGGCGAGCGGCGGATTTGTTATCCGCTGCTACAGTGGCCTTGGCCGAGCTTGTGGCGCGCCACGACCCCCTGCTGTATACGACAAGGGATTATAGGACTACAATAAAGAAAACGTATATAAAACTGAGAAAATAATAAGAGCGCGAAATTGGATTGGCCTCGATGCTCTTGTCAGCGTATCTCCACAGTTTGTTCGGTACGGCGGCCAGACAGCATGTGACCCCCTCTACCGCTCCTCTGTGACGTCGCACATCAACTCAGAGTGAATGCGCGGGGAAGTGAGCTTTGCGCAGGTTCTTTTGATTGTTGCCACCTTATAGCATTGAAAGCATGCGCATAGTATATACTTGACCTTGCAAGAAGCGTGCAGGTGTTCAGTCGCCAGTCTCAACCTCAGATGCTAACATGGTGAGACAGTTAGAGCAGACGCAAGAAAAGCTTGCCGAAACTCAACGATGCGCAGATACCAATATCAATCGGGGTATTTTAATGCTCATTGCGGGGCTCCTGTAATGCTGATCACCGGGCTCACTGCTCACTCAACTCTTCAAGAACGCAGCTCGATCCGAGACGGTCTACAGCCGTAAACCCCAGTCACAGTCAGCCTGCCAAGCCTGGGCAGACGATCCGTTCAGAACTGCTGCTAGCCAGCTACTGCCGGGAAGTGGGAGGGGCGTTGTTTGCCACTACCGAACACTCACGATCACCCGAACATGGCCGAAGATCTGCGCACCTTTTTTCGGCAAGCTTTTCTTGCGTCTGCTCTACAACATCGTATTTTTTGTATGTAAAACTTATTTTATAATTTTAAACACAAGACACGGCACAAACATAGAAGAATTGGTGAGTTTTAAATGATCTTGTCGACTTCGTCGTTACGCTGAGGTCTGGGGTTACGTTACGGTGACGGGACGAAATGTACCGAGAATGCACTGAAGTGTGTGACGTCATAGTACGATGTAGCAGCCGAGTACCAAGAAGGCAGTGCGAGAACAGAGTTTCAAGAAGGCTGTGCGAGAACAATCAAGTAGGCAGTGAAGAAACAAAATAGAATCTTGAAACTCTGTTCTCGCACTCCCTTCTTGGTACTCGGCTGCTAGCATTTGAAATTATATAAAGTCCAGTCTTTCAGACTGACTATCAGTCTCTTTTTTAAGTACGAGTCGGCTCGGCGGGTACGTGATGCATTTGCTCAGCAATTTCCTGATGAAGTGACATCTTCACTAGCACGGATTCACGTAATTAAAAGTAAGTTTGAAACTACTGGCTCAGTGCTCAATGAAAGGTATAAAATAAAATATCAGAAACATAACAGTGGCAGAACTCACTCGCGTCAGCCAGAATGTGGTTACCAGATACAATGCCTGTAGAACTCAGGAAGGACGATACTTCCAGCATCTTTTATAAGGTAATATTTCATACAGGATTGTACACACGCTTAAGGCAGGGGGCCACGGTGAGCCACAAGCTCGTCCAAGATCACCGCAGCAGCGGATAACAAAACTGCCGCTTTGCGTTCTTACTTTATATGAAAGACGCTGTATTGTCCCCTCTATCACCTGTTTTACCCTACCACTAGTGAGACATCTTAACTCCTGTATATATTTTAAAAGTGATCACGTTCGTCACTGTTGGTAATTGCCCTTCACTCTACTCGCAGCGAGACTCCTCCATCAGCGTTAGAGAAAGCCATGAATCAGGTTTACTGTTGAAGTGTGCGATCGGTAACCTTATTTACGTCGCTCTGGGTTGCTTTAATTGTGTGTCCGTTTCGTTAAAGATAATTCAGTACATGAGGAATTTCTGCAATTTATACCAGTTAATGATACATATAAAGTCATCAAGATGGCAGATTTTTAGAGTCAATAATAATGGCAGTAGAGACACGGAGAGCAAAAAATTATTTTTCTCCCATATAATATCAATATTTTAGGCAACCACGTAACTATGGTCATGATGATACCACTGCATCGTTTACGTTTTAATATTTAGTTAATGTTTTTCATATTTTTAGCCTATTTTCAATTTTGAAAAAATAGGCTTATGAGATCACCTTTTGTCCGTGTGTGTGTGTGTGTGTGTGCGTGTGAGGTGTGTGTGTGTGTACCCCTAATAAAATCTAAACGGCTGGAGCGATTTCAATGAAACTCGGTAAGTTCATAGCACTATTCCCGGCGACCTCGACCGTGCCCTTCAAATTTTGTTACGTCTCACCAATCCAACATGGCGGCTGTGCGAAATACTTCACTAGCATTCAATATCTCCGAAACTATTACCGATATCGCCCTGAAATAATGTACGGTGATAAAGGGCACTACTAGAAGTTCACCTATGAGACTTTCAAAAACCTGGTGACTACTAAACCAACATGGCGGTCAAGCGAAATTGAGACTTTTAAATAGACATTTCTCGCGATTTAACTATCCAAACGTAATGAAACTTGGTACAGCAAATGTTTATACACATTGTAATGCACTGGAGTCTAATTTAGTTCAATTGTTTACATAACCTTAAAATAGCGGCTGTGCGAAATATTTCACTGACATTCTATATCTCCGAAACTATTACAGATATCATCATGCAATTTTGTACGGTGATAAAGGGTACTGACACAAGTTTACCTATGTATATTTCATAAACCTGTAAAGTACAAAACGAACATGGCGACCAAGCGAATTTGAAATATTTTAATAGACTTTTCTCGTGATTTAACTCTCTGAGCGCAGTGAAATGTGGTACATTAAATAATTTTGCGATTGTAATGCACTGCCATCTAATTTAATTCAATTGTTTACATAACCTCAAGATGGCGGCTGTGCGAAATTTTAAAATTAATTTTTATTCTTGTGTCGTAATCATGTGATCGAAGTGAAAGTTTGAATAATGACCCTAGGCAATAATTGTCCTTGAATGGTACATAACTCTATGGCCTATACATATAACAATCCTAAATGGCGAGCTTCCGAAATATTTAGACGGTTCTCAACATCTATGAATCTTTTACAGCAACCAAACTGAATTGTTTTATGTTCATAGAGGCTATGAACATATGTTCACCTATAGGACTTTCAGTAACCTGGTGAGCACAAATCCAACATGGCTGCGACGCGAAGTATAAATATTTAAATGGACGTTTCTCGCGAATTAACTATCCGAGTGTCATGAAACGTTGCACGTTAAATGCTTATAAAAATGTTGATCCACTGGCATGTAATTTATTTCAATTGTTTGCATAATCACAAGATGGCTGGTGTGCGTACTTTTAAAATCTCGTTTTACTTCTTGTGTTCTAATCATGCGATTGAAGTTTGAATACCACACGTACACAATAATCTTAATGTAATAGTACAAAAATAAAAATCCATCCTGGCGATCATATGGAATATTTAGATGGTTCTCAATATCTACGAATCTGTTACAGCAATTAAACTGAAATTGTGTATGTTAATAGAGACAATTAACATGAGTAGGATATATGAAAATAGGCTGTATAGTTCTTTACGGAACTACTTGTTTATAATTGTTTTTAATTTTTTATGTGTCGAAAAAATAAAGAGGCTTAAAATAGTTTTCATGCAAAGAGAATGGTTATTTAATTATTATTTTGTATGTATGTTAATGGAAATAGCATTTCAAGTACGGTATTATGATGACTGTCGTTTTAAGAGGAGGAACAGAATGGTCATCTGCCCCTTTAATAATGTATAGAATTACCCTAGTATATTAATGACCCCCCCAGAAGGAAATCCTCAAGTTACACTACTTCTAGGATTAAAATCGTTGAGTATAAACCCAGCAGCCTTCCTTTGTACCATCTCCAGTTCATTGACGAGCCGTATTTGATATGGGTCCCAAACCGCTGAACCGTATTCCAAGATTGTCCTCTTCAGGGTCAAATATCCTCATTTTGTAGCTGTGGAACTACAGCCTTTTAATACCCTCATTTCAAAATGAAGTGATTTGTGCGCTTTGGAGACGACATAATCCACATGGGAACTCAATTTCATATCATTCCTTACGTGGATGTCAAAGTATTTGCACGATTCTTCTTCTACAAGAATTTCCGAGCCGATATTATATTGAAAACCATGCTTTCACCCTCACCGTATTCTCATGAGACTACGTTTACTCGTATTTATCTTCATTTTGTTGTCAACCGCCCAAGTTTGGACCAGAATGACATACAAGTAAAAGCGAGCAGTCGAACATCTCTACATACTTGCGCCAGGAAATGTTCTCCGCAGTGATTGCCGGCTTCTGCCAGAGCTAGCATCAGCAGTTTAGTTGGTAGCACTGTGTTCTTGACAGGGTGAATTCCACACGTGTGGGCTGTAGGCTGTCGAAATCGTCAGTGTGTATTGCGATAAGCGAGCGTGTGTGTCATCAGCACTTCCAGAATCTGTTATGAATAGGGCTCGGATTTTTAGGTGCTAAAAATCGGGAAAATATTTATTTTTTATGTATTAAAAATACCTGAAATATGTGACAAAAAAGTAAAAAATTTAATTATAATTTAGTTTATTAATGTGATTTTAAATAATATGCAGTACCCATGAATGCAATTTATTCTATGTCTCACTGACTGCTGAAGCATTACAATACACAACGAGATACATCTTCAGCTTGTCCATCAGAAATGACAGACGATTATCGCGAAACACTTCCTCTGAAGGCGCAAAACCGTGGCTATAAGTTTCTTGCCCTTGAGGTATTGTGTAACTTGAGATCGCTGTTCAGCCTTGATTGCATTCCCACACGGTTGGCAGAACAGAACGCCCCCATCAGGAGTAAAATTATCTTTACATTCTGCAACAGACGATATCTTGTAGTTGTTTTTAATTTAGGCATCGTAGAACTGCCTTACACTGAAATGAACTGCTTGTGAGTGACACTTGTTCCAGGTAGCTGGGGGAGGTATAGCACGTGGTGCAATATGGCAATGGACAAGGAAATCCCCGGCTTTCACAGTGAGTGACACGGGGCGACAAGTTAAAAATAACACAGTTGCAAGCTGACATACGCTCTGCATGAAGATTAGATAGCTCACAGGTTCTTCCACGTTGAAGTAACACAGAACAAAAATGCAATAAACTGAATGATCTAGCATACTGATTTTTAATAATGTAAATATTATGTCTTTTTATGTGCTAAGTTGTAATCTTTCAATTGTTGCCACAAGATGGCTTCACCCAGAGAAGCCATTTGTAACTTTGAAGATACAAAAATTAAATAAAAATGAATATTCTGCCTCATAAATGGCCTTTCTTTAAAATTTAAACAAACTGACATAATTAGTACTGTAATTGAACAAATCCACCTTATCGAAACTCTTCTCATCTCCGGGCGTGTGCAGATATTCTGAAAGGACTGGCTCGTACATAGGCCTTACCAAAACCTCCTATAAATTAATAAAGATGAAGGAAGGTTTACATGCATCTAACTAAAAAGAAACTATCCAATTTAAATTTACTTTATATTCTGAAGCTGCATCATGCAAGAAATTGATTAATATAAGAAAAAGAGTGACACACAAGAAATGCAATTAAAACTATATAATATAATAATATAATAATAATAATAATAATAATAATAATAATAATAATATTTAGGCCTTTAAAGATTTATTATTTGTTTTCACATTACCGGTAATGCCGTCGTCTGCCCAATATGTCCATTTCATCACCACTTTGAAGCTGGTCAGCCATGCCATTATGGTTTACCGCCATGAAGGTCTTCTTCAACTTAGCACAGTTATCTTGATGGGTATTAGCCCTACTATGATTGTGGCATTACAGCCAGAACCCAATCACGTGGTACCCTCCATACTAAAACAATTCGGAGGTACCGTACGGTCTTCAAGCTTTCCGTAGAAACACCAAGCGCTCAGCTCAAGAGAGACACCCTACACAACCTGACATCTCAAAGTCCAGCGAGACAATTCCTTCCGCAGTGCATCCAGTAGCTTGCTACCACACGTCTGAAACCCACAGCTCCTTCCAGGAAGTCTTATTGTCATACGCCTGCTTGTCCATTCCACTCCTAGCAAGGCCCCCTGGCTGCTTCCTCCTCACCCTCCCCGGGGTAAGCGAGCATACCTGCTCGAGACAATAGTGTCCATAAATGCTGCCTCCTGTACGTGTGACCAAAACATGAACCTGACTCCTGGTTCAGTGGTCCGAACAATATTAATAAACTTTCTTAGACAACATATGATTAGAGCTAGCTTCAGAATCTTGTCAAAAGTGACCTAAAATACATTGAATAATTAATAATAAAAAGCATTCGTATATGATAATAGTAATAATAATAATAATGACACTGCGTCTACTGCAGACGTGTCCAATGCAATTGAACACGTTGCCAACACGATAACATGATATAAAGAAATAATAAACCCACTAGCCTACATTAAAACTGTCATGGGGGACTCATAAAATATAGGTTACAGAACGCCCCCTTGCTTTTCATTCATTTGGTCCTATACCATAGAATAAAAAGCAATCCTTTTAGGCATGACTTCCCTTCCAAAATCCTAACTCCTTCCTCCCACAAATATATACACAATCAACAGGGCTACTAGGATATGTACATCCTCAGATTGGAAATATTGTAAATCCCTAGCACCCTGCCGTCCTTTGTAAGGAGCTCGTACGCACAGGCCCCTAATTTCCGTGCAATTTCATACGGTCCTTCATACAAATGAAAAAATTTACTCACCAATTTCTGGTCTGCGGACGAGACATGAGGCACCCTCAAAAGCACAAGGTCACCTACATCTAACTTATCTCCTGCCCGCTTCCCTTGCTGCTTCTGCCGTTTCTTACTGGCCTTACATAAATATTCCCCAGCTAACCTGATACTTAAATCTCTGGGTACGGCCTCCCCTGTCCTCAAACCCAAAATCATGGCAAGTTCGCTGACAGGCTTCCTGCCCAGCTGGACTTCTATGGGAGTGCGACCCGTGCTCTCGTGTTTAGTTACATTGAGCCAACGCTCAACGTCCTCAAGCATCGAAAACCAGGCATTATGTCGCTCACTCACATAAGTCCTAAACATGCGCCCTAGTTCTCTCATTACTCTCTCAGACATGTTTCCTTGGGGATACCTAATAGAGGAATACGTACACTGTATTCCCAGTTCACTCAACTTGGTCCTCCATATCTTCGAGGTGAACTGAGAACCGTGGTCTGAGAGTATTCGGAGTGGCTTACCAAACTCCGGAACATATTTCCCCAGTATGCAATTTACACAACCCCTCCCCGTGGCCTGTCTTAGGGGATAGAGCTTAACATACTTAGAAAAGGCATCAACAACGACAAACACATATTGGTAGCCATACTGAGACTTCACCAACGGCCCATAGAGGTCAACACACACCAACTCACCTGGTTTCTGAGTTAAAACAGCCTGCCTTGGCCCTTCTAAATACCTTGTGGGGTGCTTGCACTTCTGACACAACTCACATGTTGCTAGGGTTTTTCTGACTTCCCTGCCCATGTTTTTCCAGAAGAAGTTCTCCTGAATAGCACCCAACACCTTCTCTGCACCATAGTGGCCTAACTCCTTATGATAAAACCAGATAATATCATACCTCAAAGACTTAGGAACCCACACGCACCATCTCTCGCCAAAGCATTTCCTAGTTAGCAAGTCGTTAAAAAGCCTGAATTCCTTATTACCCCTCTTAGCAATGCTCATATGTTCCATTTCCTCGAGTTCCCGATAAATATCCTGAATCTCCTCGTCCTTGCATTGTTCCTCTCTCATTTTTCCCAACTTTAACCTCTCCCCGTCCCTATCTGAAATCCTAGTTACACAGACCAAAATTCCTTCCTCTCTCCTAGCTTCAACTCCCTCCCCAGCAATTTCCGGGTGGCGACTCACAAAATCCGCGAATGCGTTTTCTGACCCTTTTACGTGAAATATATCAAAATCGTACTCTTGGATCGCCAATATCCACCTAGAAAGCCGGTTCGAGGTTATCCTACATGTCCTAAGAAACGTAAGTGCGTTATGGTCTGTATAGATTAGGAATTTCCGGCCAAGCACATAGGTCCGGAACTTGCCCAGCGAATACACAATGGCTAGCAATTCCTTCTCACTAGTAGTGTATCTTTTCTCCGCGGAATTTAGACCTCTACTAGCGAGTGACACGATGCCTAGATTACCATCCCCATCCTTTTGACAAAGCACCCCTGCTAACCCTAAGTCGCTAGCATCTGTCATCACTATATACTGACTATCCTGCCCGGGGTACCTAAGTGTGACAGCATCCCTAAAACCCTCTTTAAGTTTGATGAATGCCTCATCGTGTTCCTTTTCCCAAACCCACTTAGAATTCTGTTTAAGTAACCCGCTAAATGGCCCGCACAGCTGCGAATACCGCAGTACAAACCTCCTGAAATAATTACATACCCCCAGAAAAGAGCGAAGTTGTTTGACGTTACGTGGTGTCCGAGTGTTGATTATGTTGTCTAATTTCGACCCTTCTGGCGTAACCCCCTGTGGTGTAATGGTGTGGCCTAAAAACGTGATCTGTTGTGCACAAAAGGTCGCCTTCTTAAGTTTCACTGTGAACCCGGCCCGATGCAACTTCCCCAAAACGATTCTAAGGTGTTCCATGTGTTCCCCAAATGTACGTGATGCGATGACTAAGTCATCGATGTAACTGGCTGTGAAATCCCCTGTGTCGTGTCCCAGAGCGATGTTAAGTGCGCGAATGAGCCCAGCTGACGATGTTTTCATACCAAAAGGAATCCGTGTAAATTGTAACAGCTGGTTTTTGTAACAAAAAGCCGTGAATTGCCTATCCTCCTTCCGTAAGGGTACCTGCCAAAAACTAGCACTCAAATCTAATGTGGACAGCCATTCTTTACCCCCAAATCTCTGAACTAAATCCTCAGTAGTTTCCGGTCGCTGATGATCCGGCGCAATGCGCTTATTAGCTTGTCTTGCATCCAAACATAGCCTAACTGACCCATCCTTCTTAATCACTACTACCAACGGATTGACATACTGGCTCCTACTGAATTCGATCACCTCATCGTCTAGCATCTGCGAAATGACATCATCTACTGCTTTGACATGGGCGTGTGGTATCGGGTATCTAACACCATTAAAACTTGACCTATCGGTGATCTCGAAACTATGCTCGTAAACATGTGTCCTACCAGGTTTATCAGAGAACACCTCACTGTGCTCTCTCAAGACTTCTAACAACTGAGCCTTCTGCTCTACCTCCAACATGTTATCTTCCACAACACTTGAAAATTCGCCTTCACGCTCCTCTTCCACTACCATACTACAACTTTGAATATCCTCTGATACCATGTCGCTACTAACCTCACTGACTTCTTCCTCTTCATTTAAAACCTGGACACACACTGATATACTCACAAAGGTTCCCGAGTCAACCTGATAACTCAGACTAATCGTATCAAAATTCTCACCCCACTTGAATCTCACCTTAGATTCGCCATAATCAAGCTTACACATCTGACTGCTTAGCCAATCCGCACCCAATATGACAGGATACACTAAATTCGCGACCACTAGAAAACTCTGACGACCACATTTCTCATCAATGTACATAGGTGCGACAACCTGTCTACGCACTCTCTGTGACTTAGTCCCAACAGCAGACAATATAAATATATTGGACACAGGAATCTCCTCTATGGCTTCTCCTTTACTCTTAACCTCATCATAAAAGCCTGCCTTAATGCAAGAACACATGCTCCCTGAGTCCAATAAGGCATCGACGACTTGACCCCACATCTTCACCTTAATCACAGGACTGATCAACGTAGGCTCACATCTCTCCTGCATAACCTCAACCTGGTCATCTAACAATTCCTTTCTAACATCAAGGTCGTATTCTATCTTCTTCAACACATGAACTGGAATACTGGGATGGGACCCTCTATCTGACCGTCTTAAAGAGCCCTGTTCCCGTTTAAATTACTCGGCTGAGCTGGCTGTCTCTCTTCTTCACGCCCCCTATTCTCTAACTGCCTTTGTTCCCCAGGTCCCCGATTTTCTGCCTGCCTCTGTTCTCCGCGCCCCCTATTCCGAAAATTCCCTTGGTCACCCCTATCCCTATTTACAAAATTTCCTCTATCATTTCTCACAAAGTTACCTGGCCTATCGATATTCCTACGCTCATAATGCCTATTCCCTTCCTCCTGATACCCCTGATCGTAATTTCCTTCCCTTCCCTGTTCTTGCCTTTTGCCTCCCATTCTACCCAAAGTATCAAACCTTTCTAACACACGTTCCATGTCCTTAATCGTATTTACATCCTGCATGACTACGGCCATCTTCACCTCATCAGAAAAATGACGGGCCATACGCCTAACAATATCACCTTCAGAAGAACTAGTGTCTAAATTCTGACTGATAAGGACATGTGTGAGGAAATACTCCGTCATGCTCACCCCCTGTTTCGACTGATACCTCCCAAAAGAAATCTTGTCTCTTTCTCTTCCTTTGGTCTGTTCGTTCCAAAACTTTCCCTCAAACTTCTGCCTAAAATCTTCTAACCCCTGAAAACCTCCCCTAAAAACTTGATACCAAGATTTAGCCTCCCCCACAAAAGCTAATGATATGACTTCCTCAACAATATCCCAGTCTAAAGTCCCATCTTCTAACCCTTTCGAAAACCTCTTCTGAACAACTTTAACAAACTCCATAGGGTTAAACTGCCTTCCACTAAATTTAGGTAAGTCAGATTCCCTATAGAAGTTACTATGTCCTACAGAGTGATTACAATTTTCCTTATTTGACTTGGCCTGATTCAGCTCTCTTCTCAATTTCAAATTTTCGCTCTCATTAAAGGATTTCAGTTCACTAATCTCCTTTTTTAAACTCTTATCTACCATCGTTACTCTGGCTGAAGACACCGCTAACTCCTGTTCCAAAAACACCTGCTTATTTCTAACCTCAGTTATATCCTTCATCTCTTCCTCTACAACTATCAACCTCTCACTAACTTCTTTCTTGACAATGACTACCTCATTACTCACCTCGCCTATCTGCTTATCAACAGTATTCATAATGCCCTGCCTCTGTAAGCTCATCTTCTCCTCAACTTGCTCGAATCTTTTATCTACCATCTCAATTCTACTAGCAATTTCCTGACGAATTTCCTTATAGCCTTTACTCATACTTTCTACAATCTTATTAATTTTGCTCTCTAAATCCGTACTTTGAATGTCTATCTTAGTACTAAATTCACTGCTCTGATTATTAATTTGAGTACTTAAATCACTACTCTGAGTATCCATTTTAGTACTTAAATCACTTAGCTTACTACTGAATTTAGACATCATCTGCTCCATTAACTTGATCATCTGTGAGTTTTCCCCCAGCCCTACATTTTCCTCGTCACTATTCACTCCCATTCCTAACTCCTTGCTAGTTGCAACATCATCTTTCTCGGCCCCCTCACGTCCCTCCAACGTACCAGAAATCACATCCTTATCTGCCATTTTACTAAGAACTACTCTCGAATTTGTGGAATCTGACCGCTTATTGGTCTGCCTGTTTGACTGACTCCTGCCTCTTCTAGAATGACCAAGAGTGCTTCTGTCAACACTTCTAGATCTCAACTTTAATAAATCAGGCTCACTCTTATTACTTAGCATACCCTCCAAAATCACTGAACATATATACCCTTCCTAAAACACCCGATCAGATTTCACAAATTCCCTGTACGTACTGCCATACTATGCACCAGCCAGCCTTATTCACGCCCCACGTTGGGCGCCATTTGTAATCTTTCAATTGTTGCCACAAGATGGCTTCACCCAGAGAAGCCATTTGTAACTTTGAAGATACAAAAATTAAATAAAAATGAATATTCTGCCTCATAAATGGCCTTTCTTTAAAATTTAAACAAACTGACATAATTAGTACTGTAATTGAACAAATCCACCTTATCGAAACTCTTCTCATCTCCGGGCGTGTGCAGATATTCTGAAAGGACTGGCTCGTACATAGGCCTTACCAAAACCTCCTATAAATTAATAAAGATGAAGGAAGGTTTACATGCATCTAACTAAAAAGAAACTATCCAATTTAAATTTACTTTATATTCTGAAGCTGCATCATGCAAGAAATTGATTAATATAAGAAAAAGAGTGACACACAAGAAATGCAATTAAAACTATATAATATAATAATATAATAATAATAATAATAATAATAATAATAATAATATTTAGGCCTTTAAAGATTTATTATTTGTTTTCACATTACCGGTAATGCCGTCGTCTGCCCAATATGTCCATTTCATCACCACTTTGAAGCTGGTCAGCCATGCCATTATGGTTTACCGCCATGAAGGTCTTCTTCAACTTAGCACAGTTATCTTGATGGGTATTAGCCCTACTATGATTGTGGCATTACAGCCAGAACCCAATCACGTGGTACCCTCCATACTAAAACAATTCGGAGGTACCGTACGGTCTTCAAGCTTTCCGTAGAAACACCAAGCGCTCAGCTCAAGAGAGACACCCTACACAACCTGACATCTCAAAGTCCAGCGAGACAATTCCTTCCGCAGTGCATCCAGTAGCTTGCTACCACACGTCTGAAACCCACAGCTCCTTCCAGGAAGTCTTATTGTCATACGCCTGCTTGTCCATTCCACTCCTAGCAAGGCCCCCTGGCTGCTTCCTCCTCACCCTCCCCGGGGTAAGCGAGCATACCTGCTCGAGACAATAGTGTCCATAAATGCTGCCTCCTGTACGTGTGACCAAAACATGAACCTGACTCCTGGTTCAGTGGTCCGAACAATATTAATAAACTTTCTTAGACAACATATGATTAGAGCTAGCTTCAGAATCTTGTCAAAAGTGACCTAAAATACATTGAATAATTAATAATAAAAAGCATTCGTATATGATAATAGTAATAATAATAATAATGACACTGCGTCTACTGCAGACGTGTCCAATGCAATTGAACACGTTGCCAACACGATAACATGATATAAAGAAATAATAAACCCACTAGCCTACATTAAAACTGTCATGGGGGACTCATAAAATATAGGTTACAAAGTGAAAAACAAGAATTTATGTATTTATAGAAAAAAATGCTTAAAATATGTATTTACATAGAAAAATACTTATTTACCTAAAAATCCTAGCCCTAGTTATGGATGGCTGTGGTGAGTACAAAGTTTACTGTTTGTTTTAATACAAGCGACAGTAGTGCTGCCAACGTAACTACTGATGCAAGCTCTCGCGGACGCTTGTAGGCACTGCGGAGAACATTTCATGGCAACATGTATAAAACAAAGTCCCCGATGCTTGGATGTAACGGGTAATCTCGAGAACCACTGGATGGATTTTGATGCAGTTTTCACCATTCTGTAAAGGATTTCTCGTGGAAGGTTTCTGTAGAAAAGCATTTACTTACGACCAAAGGAAGCCGAGCAGTAACGATTTCAGTGAATCGAGTCAAAGAAAAACCTGCTTTTAAGCTTACGATAGGTAAAGCGTTAAAATTAAATACAGCATATACTGTGAGTGTAAGAATTGTTCAACATGAAAAGTTCTACACAAAAGTCCCTGACAGCTTATCTCTATATTTAATGCATCACTCACTATTGTTTTACGTGTTCATTTATTCCAACAATGTCCATGCACTGGAAATTTAAATTACCTGCTTCGGAGCGAGTTTACGAACTAGCGAGCAAGCCTAACACCCCGGCTTCGGTCAGCATCAAACTGTCGAGTCATGTCGAGTTAACACTTCAGAGAAGAGTATATGTGATTGGAGTTTCGCTGTTCACCTCGGCCTTTCTGAATTGCGTCTGGGATCTGCCGTCCGTGCGCCGTTTATGCTTAAGCTGGGTAAACAGTTAAAGATACCGGGTGAAGTCGGGGTGGGTTGCTAGTTAGCAAATAAATAAACCTACCCTACTGACCAGGGGTCCAATTAGACCCCGCTCGATAAGGGACCCCGACCCTAAAACTTCCGTTTAAATCCCATCACCCTCAAAATATCATTCCCTGCCGAGCGAGAATAGTAGCCTACATTATGCAACGAGCCTTTGATGGCAATAATTAAGACACGAGTATGTTTATAAAACGAGCGTATGCGAGTTTTATAATTTCCATACGAGTGTCTTAATTACCATTATAGGCGAGTTGCATACGACTGTTTATGTTCGACGATAATTATTATAACTATTTTATGTCTGAACATAAATATTCATTGTGGTGTTTGAAGCCATATTTTCAGTGTTGCCTTAGTAAACAAGAGTTTAGTGCTTTTCAGTCGGTCAACACGAATGTACCCAAAAGAGATGGGTTATGCCCTAATCCTGAAATAAATTACATGAGATTAATAAATAAATTAATAAAGCCATCTCATGTAATTTATTTCAGGATTAGGGCATAACCCATCTCTTTTGGGTACATTCGTGTTGACCGACTGAAAAGCACTAAACTCTTGCATAAATATTCATAAATATCTGTCGAGATTTCGCCAGTTTTATGTACTGAACAGAGCGCATGAGACGCAGACAATGTCTTGTATTTGACCATGGCCTCCTCCATTATCCTACTATGACACAAGGCCAGGCAGTGGAATGTAAATTAGAAGGCCGTGGAACTCAGCGCATCTAATTATCTAATTGGTCAAACAACTGTTTATTGAGCTCTGATTGGTGGGAGAAACTGTTTCATAATGAAAAATAGTGTTATAATGAGCCTCATTATAGTACAGTTTTCTGACATATAATAGTCAGAGTCGAACATAAATACGTATAAGGGGATGGAAGATCAATCAAATGCCGCTGTCTTTGCCGTCGCAAGCATACAAATTAATGTATTTCAGTAGTTTAGAGGTTCGCTTACCTTTACCAGTCCGACAGCTGGGGTTGTGATAATTAAAATATATGTCCAGTGTTCCACCAAAAAACATGCTCTTGGCCGGCATTACTTGATTATCATACAGCACAGTTACACGCATAGCAATGAAGGGTCACTCTCATCAACCGTCAAAATTTGCATGCTCACTTGGCATGAGGGCAGGAAGACATTCATCTCCTCCTGCCCTTGACCTCGACTTTTGGGTACCTTGGAGTATTCTCGAACTAATGTTTGCCCAACGATCCAAGAGTTGAAGGGGAGATGTAGGCAAAATTACATAACTGAAATTTATATTTCCTTTCTTAAGCTATTATTAAAACTAAAAAAAAAACTGAAACTTAGCACCTGAAAACATCATACTGACGGGAATCTTAGTATTTACTTTCAGGGGCATGACTTACGATGTAAAACAATTTTAATAAATTAAATTGGAAATATTGAAGAAAAAAAATTAAGTAGGCTACCATTTTCTCGAAACCTACTGGCGATAGAAATCTGAAATTTAGTACAGCTTTACACAGTAAATGTGCAAAGACATAGGTGGAAGGAAATTTGTTAAGTTAATTAGTTTCAATAATGAGGGTTTTAAAATTTTAATAATGTTTTACTTTCTTTTTGAATTGCATTCTCATGCCTCTGATATCAGTATCCCTTAATTTATCAAAATATTCTTTCACTAAAACCTTTATTGAACATAGTAGTGCATCTGAAAAAAATGTTAAGTCAACAACTGTGACAGGTTCTGAGAAAAAGTTACATGAATATGAAAAAGCTTGTTCCTAGAAGAATGTATTTGAAGATGAACACTTTTCACCACAAGCATATTCCCTGTCTTTCTGCACTGCATTCGCATCCTGTATGTTGTTTTGAAAATTATAGACCTATTTCTCTAATATGCGAAGCCTCCGTGGCTTAGGCGGCAGCACGCCGTCCTCTCACCGCTGGGTCCGTGGTTCAAATCTCGGTCACTCCATGTGCGATCTGTGCTGGACAAAACGGAGGCAGACAGGTTTTTCTCCGGGTACTCCGGTTTTCCCTGTCCAAATTGCATTTCAACAACACTCTCCACTATCATTTCCTTTCATCTGTCATTGATTTAATCATTGCCCCAGAGGAGTCCGTCAGGCCTCGGCAGCCGGCACAGTTCTATCCTCGTCGCTAGATGGGGGGCTTCATTCATTCCATTCCTGACCCGGTCGGAGACTGGAAGCAGGCTGTGGATTTTCATTTTTCTCTAATATGCATCGCAGGAAAAATCTTTCAGCAAATACTCTCTAGTCGTATTTTTTACCACGTTAAAAGTTACATAAGTGAAAAGCAACACGGTTTTTACCCTCGAAGGTCAACAACAACAAATCGAATTAACTTTGTACAGTATATTTCCAATGAAATAGATAACCCTGAAAGAGTAGATACAATTTATACAGATTTCTCAAAAGCATTTGATAAAATTGATCATGAGAATCACCCTCCCCCAAACAAATGCTGTCAGGATATAAACCGCTACAGATAAAGCTCTTAAGGCCTGAAGGGCTGACAGCCTCAATGCAACATGACAGCTTCGCTGCACGGCTACGCGATCACCTTTCACCCTAGACCTCGACTTTTGGGTATCTTGGAGTATTCTTGAACTGTATAACAGACCAGGTTTCAGTGGCGTAGTCGGTAGCGTGCTGAACTGCTATGCCCAAGATCGATCGCGGGTACAAACCCGGCCAAAGTCGTCGGATTTTATCATTTTTAGCCTACTTTCGATTTTTGCAAAAAATGAAAGTAGACTTATGAGATCAACACAGGGCGAAAAATTGTGTGTCTGTCTGTGTGTATGTGTGTGTGTGAGTCTGTGTGTGTGTGTG
Source organism: Meconema thalassinum (assembly GCA_946902985.2). NCBI lineage: Eukaryota > Metazoa > Arthropoda > Insecta > Orthoptera > Tettigoniidae > Meconema > Meconema thalassinum. Next base: position 139,539,453 of record OX336400.1, read on the forward strand.
TGTGAGAGTGAGTGAGTGTACTCTGAATGTCTGTCCCCCCCCCCCTATCAATTCGAACACGGTGAAACCGAATTGAACGAAATTTGGTACAGAGGTAGCTCTAGCATAGGGAACCTCAGTGCCATACTTTATATCGCCGCCATCTTTACCAAAACTGAATGGCGGCCATTCAAACGTTCAAAACGTAAACTCAAATTACGGCTAAACTAATCATCCGATCTCTACCAAATTTGGTGACAACATACCTTTATATAGGACGCGTCTTTCACCCAAACTTCAAGGTCATCGGCCTTGCCATTTCAGGATGGTGGCCGTGTGAATTATGCAACCATTATAATCAATAGCTTAAGACCCACCAATTCAGATTATCAAGCCTAGGGTGGTTTAAGCTATCCTGAAGGTCGTGATCCGTTATTTATTATAATTTAATATTATAATATTATTCTGTATGACTGGCTTAAAAGAGCTGAGCTGTATCTGCCACACGACAAGATGGCAGCTGTCCTCATGAGCCTGTCTTATATTTCAGTAGTTTTAGTATGTTGTATGCGATATACCCTACTGATACAATAATATAAACTTTGTATGAAATGATCTATAATGAAGATGTACTGCAGTGAAGAAATAGTTTATTTCAAGTCATTATTTGCCAACAGGTTGAATCTAATATATCAGTTAAGATCGCCATGATGTTACGGATATGTTTAGCTCTGTGCTAGCGTGTTAGCCTGTCACGCAGTTGACTGGGGATCGAATACTGCTACAGTTGACTTTTTTTTTCTTGAATTCTTTTACAAATGATGTGCACAAGCTCTTTTCACAGATACTGAATAAAATGTCATTTAGCTCAAAGGGGAGGCTAATGTATACACTCGTTTATTAATAAAATCACAGTCCCAGCATTGCACATAAACAGAAGACATTACGAAAAGGAGAATAGAAGAATTAGATACACGTTGTTATCAACCACAGCCTTCTTAATGTCTCTGTACGGTGCTGTCCTCTTGTGGGTTATGTGGGTAGTATTGTTCCAAATATACCGCTGTGTCAATACCTGGCCTCCTAAAGTATGGCAATTTTTTAATATGGTAGTTCGACTATTAGCCACGATCGCACTCCGATTACCTTTAATGATAGAACGTACAAGGCACTGCCGGCAGGAAGTTAGGTCCTCATTTGAGTACGTAATTCAATTGCTTATATGAGGACGAAGCGTCCTGCTGGCAGGACCGTTCTTTTTTCCATTATATAGAGGGAAATGTAACGAATCAGCGCATGCAAGTCTGAAGTTGGTAGCTCTGACCGTTCAGTAATGGCGGCGATTATACGTAATGGTGACTGTGTTTATGTTTTTGCTACCTATTTCGATGCTCCAAACAGCGGAGATGCATGGAGTCGCTCGTTATTTGCTAGTAATTATGATATCAGTAAATGTCATGGTACTGTAGTTTAAATTACGTGTAGTTGTGCAACTGTGCAGTGGGATATTGACAAAAACACAACTAGGCTTTTTTTAATTTATTTATTCTCGAGTGATGGACGCGCCGTCGCTCATACATTTATTTAGTCTCTGTACTATAAGAAAACACGTTTATACTTTATACGTTTATATATTTTAGAGTCAATATGTTGTTAAGAGACAGTTATTGTATTAGTCAATATGAGTCATATTGAATATTTTAGAATATTTACAGACTTTTATTGTTTGCCCAGTACCAGAACTGCAATATTATTACGCTCTGATAACCCAAAGTACTGCCGGAAGGACGCGTCCTGCTGGAAGGCCAGTTCAAACATTTGCCATAAGGGTCCAAAGTCCTGCTGGAAGGACGCACCGCTGTGTACAAAAGTAATTCCGGAAGGTCCTTCTAGCAGGACGAGTGACTGTACGCTCTATCATTAAACACTGCCAGTTGGATCGCCTCCCTCCTGGCTACTTTAAACTGCCTACTCGTTGAACACCCAGAGGCGTACTAGATAAATATGAATTCACTGCTAGGTCGCAGCACCAACCTACTGTGATTGGCGCGGATTTTTTAAGGGGAAGGTACCCAAAACGATAGATCCTTAAGTTTGCAGGCTGGCTTAATATAGAGATTAACGGACGTGAATGCATTACAATAAGTTAGTAGTTTTGTTATTCAATCATCATAAAGTATATAATATTGATTTTGACACTTACTGGCTAATTATCAATATAAAAGAAAACAAACACTACATGGTGGTAGATGTGGTTTTAGGGATGAGGACAAAGAGTTATAAATATACCCATACATTTAGGAGAAAGTAGGCTATATGTTCTTTGCTGAACATCTTGTTTCATTTCAAATGATCGTGTCGACTTCATCGTTATGCTTTGGTCTACCGTTATGCGTTACGGTTACGGCGTGTATGACGTCATCATGTTGTTCAGAGCATATGCACCGAGTTTGAGTTTACTGCTGGGGTCTGGCGTTATGCGATACGGAGACGACGAGTGCGTGACGTCATGCAGCCCCCGCGCGGGAAGCCTAAGTTAAAGGGTAATGGAGTCTGTTGAGTCTGAGTTTATTCCTGGGGTCTGGCGTTATGCGATACGGAGACGGCGAGTGCGTGACGTCATGCAGCAGAGTGCACTTCCCGGACTCCGTTCCCCGTGCAGGAAGCCTAAGTTGCTACTACCACCAAGATCTGCACCGACGGCGGCTCCAAGCAAGCTCACGCCTAGACCCTTCTGCGCTCACCGCCGCGACCCTCCTACTCGTCAGGGCTTCGCCGAAGCGAAGTCGCGCACCCCTCATTGGAGTCTGTTGAAAGAGTCCTGGGTTTTCGAGCGAAGCGAAAAGCCCTACTGAGCCTTTCTAACATGTGTAGCATTTGTAGCATGCGTCATTTGAAATGATATAAAGTCTAGTCTCTCAGACTGACTGTATATTTTTATGAGCGTTAAAATCCTTCAGTATGCCTTCCTTCGGAGGGGAAGTAAAGCTGGCGGGCCCATGTCATAGATGTAAAAGAACCTACCACTACCATTGGTAGTGTGTAGCCAAATGTCTAGGTTAATTTGGTTAGACACGTTCTATCAAGTTCCAACGTTAGCCGCTAGATACCATCTGATAGCCAACGTTGGAACTACTTGAAATTGTATTTGCTGGGAGCCTTCAGGCGTTCAATGAAAATACCCTGCTATGGCCATTGGCTGCAATTCAAATATAATAATAATTGACTAACCAATACACACCCCAAGGCCGTGTGTTCACTAACATAATGCCACACAATTCCACAAAGAACCCTTCCATGGCGAGCGAGAATGGGCGGCCATTGGTAGCCAATGCTCACTCTTGAATGTATGGGTAATAAGATGCTGGAAGCATGCTTAGCTTCTATGCCCAAGATCGTGGGTTCAAACCCAGCGGAAGTCGTCGGATTTTTTAACAGCGTTTACTTCGGAGGGGAAGTAAAGCCGATGGGCCCATACCATAGATTTATGGCATGTAAAAGAACCTTCCACTAACTACAATTGTGTGAAGCTAAATTTGTAGGTTAGATTTCATTAACGCTCTATTAGTTCCAACGTTCGTCGCCAGGCGCTGGTTGTGGTGGTATCTAGTAGCCAAGTTCATAGCTAGGTGTTGTTGACGGTAGCATTTGGTAGTGAAAGTATGAACTACTTGAAATTGATCGCCTGCAGTCCTTACCTGAATTTCAGAAAACACACACTAATACAACCATCACAATTAATTAATACCGGTTATCAGACAGATTTTACACACACCTAAAGTACACGGGGCTACATGACCACGTTGTCGCAGCAGCCCCTACACCGAGGAACCAAACAACCAACCAACAGAAGGCTGAGACCAGAATTTCATTTCTAGGTAGAGTCGGGAATCGAAACCAGGCCTCGACGGTGACAGCCCGAAATGTATTAGCCACTACGCAACGAGGCAGACGTACAGAAATCATCTTCGATTTGTTATCTGCTGTAATTAAAGGTCAGTGTTCGATGGCACCATAGCAGGTGTGTAAACTCTGAAGGCTCCTCTCGTACAAGAACAACTTCCTTGGACAGCTATTGTATGGGTGGCTTTGCGTTGGTGAGGTGAACGTCCTACCTCGACACAGTGCCAACTCGCAGCAAAGCAAAGTGACATACTCACTCCCGCCGGCCTTTGTCGGCGAGTCAATACGCTGCAGTATGAGGTCATGAGTTCAACCTCGATCATCGATTATTAGCGCGTTCACTGCATATGGTGCGATATATTTTACTGCCTGTGGTCAATGAGGTCGTGGAAAGTTCACGGATATAAATCTAAGGTCAACAGACCGCCATAGAAAATCACTGCCTTTTACGTTGGAAGAACATCCATTAGCACGTGCTTTATCGATAATCAGTATCGACATGTTACCATATGGTTCAAAGGGATACATCTTTAACCTTTAACTGTGTATATGGGGTGCTAAGAGCACCCCATGTGTAATATTAGCTTGTTTTTTTTTTCTGACAGAAGTTGGCTACACTGTTGAGGAACTCAGTACCTTCTTGAATAAGCTTGGAGTTTAATATAAGGACATTTGCATTGTTTAAAGTTGTGTCAATTATTGCCGACAATAGCATTTATAGGCTGGGGTGTCATCAGCACCCCGCATACCCAGTTACGTTACACATCGTGTCCAGTTGGTTTCTACTTCGCAAATTGAGCTGTCGCTTCTGTGTGGTGTTGGGAGTGTGTGAAATGAATACTTCTTTAGATGAAGGAACGGATCAGTTTACATATTTGGGTTTGTAAATATTTGTCTGGAAGTTATAAAAAATTGAGCTTAAAAATTTACTGGGATTGGAAATCAGTAAGGTATTTATTTATAGCCTACTTTTCACATTTTGCAAAAATGAGGAAAAAGTGGACTTATGAGATCGATCCGGGAAAATGTGTGTCTGTCTGTTCGTCTGTGTGTGTGTGTGTGTGTGTGTGTGTGTGTGTGTGTGTGTGTCCCTATCAACTCCTAAACGGCTACAGCAGTCGAAACCAAATTTGGTATGAGTAAAGACATATACTTGAATATATCAAACCCATATTTGAAAATGATGTCAGTGCTACCAACTGCTGAAAAACCGCACTTGAAATTTGAGCTCCATGTTGCATATCCAATAAGGTATGTATGGGAGCTATTCCAAAATTAGCACACATATAGACAATAATATTTCAGTTTAATTTCCAGAAAGCCATACATGGCAGTGTTGCCAAAATGATTCTAAGCCTGCTGATAGGTCCGAACTTTAAATGCATATAACTTCTACACTATCAAATGAAGTTCAACCAAATTTCGTATGTGCTATGTGTACATAAACAGATAGAACTGAGCGTATTCTTAAGAGCCACCAGGGCTGCCAACTGTCAATAAATGTTCCCTATATTATTTTATCCAAATACCAATAAACAGAAGTTAACTTCTTCTATTAACTTCTACTAAAATAAATACACTAAATTAAAACTCTCTCTATTTTTTTTTTCACTAATATCAATATATCACAAAGTATGCAAGCCAACAGCTCTAAACTTTACACACGTATAGTACCTGACATTCTAGATTAATTTGGAGTAACTAATATACGTCAGTGCTGCCAACATGATTCTAAGCCTGCTGATAGGTCCAATTTTAAAATACATGTAACTTCTATACTAACAAATGGATTTCATCCAAAATTGGCACAACAATAGATCATAATATTTCTGATTATTCCTGACCAACACATGCATGACATTGTTGCCAATATGGTTATACTCGCGCTGATAGATTCAATGTCTAACTGCATGTAACGTCCATGCTATCCATTGGACTTCAACCAAATTTTGTATTCTATACCTTAAAAGATTGAACTAAAAATACAACTTCAGTCACCGGGGCTGCCAACTGTAGTGCTCTATTTTGCTACATTATATCAGGTAAATTTCGATATTACCAACTTAATTTCGTCATTATTCTAGATAGTTCCATATAGATTAATCATTGGCATGAATCTTAATTTTAAGAAAAGTAGGCTCTTTAGTTTGTCACGGAACTTCTTGTTATATCTGTGGTGCAAAATATCTTATGATACTATTTTTTTTTAATTTGGTATATTTGGTCTTTATTTAACATTTTTAGTTGGGGTGTTGTGAGCACCCCTCCTACCAACTTACCTAACTCTAAGTTACCCCACATACCTAACTAAAGGTTAACAGTCTGAATTTTAGAATCGTAATTTCTATTATTTCCTTCAGACGGGTCATCGCCCTCCCAAAAAAAAAAAAAAAAAAAAAAAAAAAAATCTCAACGTACAGTACAACTTTTCCAACTTTTGTACATTAACCTATTCCTAGTTGTTCTTGTTGTTGTTTGGTACATCGTGATCATCAGCCCCGAGTGCTTGTGCGTGTATGTTGGTATTACTGGAAACCACTAATACGTTTAATTCTAGTAAATTAGAGTAGCAGGTAAAATCTTATTGAGCAACTATGTTTGTGGTGGTTGAAGCAATTGTTCAGTGTTGCCTTAGTAATCGAAATTAATGTTTTTCAGTCGGTCCTCACGATTGTACCAAATTGAAGACCATACCGAAAGATCGGCGTAAGTCATTTTTTTTTTCGGAAATGAGTTTATGACGCATTCTTGTGGCCAGCCATCGTCACTACAAATCAGTTGAAATTAATTTCAAATAAAAAAGGAATGTCACCGAGATACAGAGGTTTTTACTTTTAGTGGAAACGGAAAGAACGTCCCATATCCTCTCACGATCGGCAGGTGGTGGTTGTGAATGGCAGATCAACAAAATTCGTGGGGAACTGTCGTCGAAACGGTGTGCTCAAAACATCCTTAGGCTCATCGTCAGGTTAACATGAACTAGGTCTGCCAGTGCAAATAGTGTGTAATACAATAATTTGTGAGGAAGATGCATAGGAGTGTAAATAGTTCAGTATTACTAGTTTTAAGTTACTATGAAGGTTAATGTTCATCAGCCTACCTCATATGATGAAATATCTCAGAGCTACTCTGCTACCAGGAGGCCTTTAAGGGATTTATCAATGGCTAACAATAATAACCCATAAGTCCAACCCCTCGTCTACGTCGTGGGAGACGGGCAACGGCACAAAATAGGGGATTGCCGGTAGGGGCGAAGTACAGTGGTGACTTCGTGTGCCCCGGGACCGTTACGGTAGCTGTGAAGATCCTACAGGAACCCTGAAAAGTGACGGCTAACGGGGCTCTGGTGAAGCTACGATAGGCCCAGCAAGCCAGTAGTGGATAAGACATTTGCTTTCAAGAAGGGAACAGGCCTCGGACAGGACAGATATAATGGACGACGACCTAGCTGTGCTCATGGACTAAGATTTGGAACTTTAAATATAAGAACGCTGACGGGGAAGGTGGAGGAGATAGTGGATATGATGGAAAGAAGGAAGTTGGATTTTTGGGATTGGCAGAAACAAAGTGGAAAGGGGAAGGAAGGAGAGAACTGAGAAAAGGCTATAGACTGTACTGGAGTGGGAATGAAGAGGGAAAGAGGAATGGAGTGGGAGTAGTAGTACGAGATGGTTTAAAAGAAGAAGTGAAGAGAATAAGTGAGAGGATGATGAAAGTGAAAGTAGCACTGAGGGGAGAGACCGTAGAAATAGCGCAATTGTATGCTCCACAAGTAGGCTGCGCCTCTGAAGAGAAGGAGGAGTTTGAAGAGGAATTGCAGAAGCAGCTGGTAGGAAGAAATATGATTGTTCTGGGGGATCTGAATGCCCATGTAGGAAGAGAAAGACAAGGGTATGAGAGTGTGCTTGGGCCAGATGGTTGAGGCGGAAGAAATGAGGAAGGAAAGAGATTGTTGGACTTCTGCCAAAGGAACAGCCTGCTAGTTGGGAACTCCTAGTTCAAGAAAAGAGGGAGCCACACAATCACATGGTACAGTGATGACTTGACCAGGAAGTCGGTGGTCGACTATATACTGTATGAGAAAGAATTAAATAAGAACATCACAGACATCAAGGTTATACCATCGGAAAACCTGGATAGCGACCATCGATTGCTGGTAATGAACCTGAGAGGGAATAAGGAGAAGAGAGGGACCGAGAACCAGGAAAGACGTATAAGGATATGGAAACTGAAAGAAGGGGATTGAAGGGTCGAGTACCTCAAAATGGTAAAGGATGGAATTCCAACAGATGAAGAAAGAGGTGTGGAAGAGGAATGGGCTAGATTTAAGAAGACACTAGTAGGTGCAGCAGAAGCAGTATGTGGGAGGACAAGTAATAAGAAGAGGTGGAAGGAAACACTATGGTGGAATGAGAAGACAAAAGATATAGTAAGGGAAAAGAATAGAGCCTTTAGGAGGTGGTATCAAAATAGGACAGTAGAGACAAGGAAAGAGTTCCAGGAAAGAAAGAAGGAGGCAAAGAGAGTAGAGGCTGAGGAAAGAAGAAAGTGGATGGAAGAATGGACAAAGATGATGAAGGAGGATAGTGAAGGTACAAAAAAGGCCTGTATGGGATGGTAAAAAATAAGAGGCGGAAGGATCCTACGGATTATGTTAGAATGGTGAACAAAAGGGGACAAGAGATAGAAAATAGAGAAGAACTGAAGAAAATGTGGAAATGATATTTTGAAGAACTTCTGAACCCAAATAGAAACCACGGCGAGGAGAAAGAAATCGGGGAATAGGAAGATGAACTTCAAACAGAAAAGGACTTAACATGGAAAGAAGTGGAAGAAGAAGTGAGGAAGATGAAAGGAGGGAAGGCACCGGGTGTGGATGAGTTGAGTGTGGAGATGGTGAGAGCAGCAGGAGAGGTGGGGATACAATGGTTGTGATGAGAACAGCATGGAAGGAAAGGAAGACCCCAGAGGACTGGAAAAAGGGAATAATTGTCCCTTTCTTCAAGAAAGGTAGTAGAACAGAATGCAGAAACTATCGGGGAATAACACTGATGAGTCATTGTGCAAAGATGTTTGAGAAAGTTTTGGAAAGGAGAATTGGGACACGGATAGAAGGAGGGATGAGGGAAGAACAACATGGCTTCAGAGCAGGAAGGTCCACAGTGGATTTGATTTTTGCTGTAAGGCAGTTACAAGAAGAGCACTATGAGTATGGAACAGATCTACTGATGGCCTTCCTGGACATTGAGAAAGCATATGACAGTGCATGCAGATACAAAGTATGGAAGTCCCTGGAGGATAGAGGAGTAGAGATAAAGGAGATGTGCAAGGGAAGCGTGAGCTGTGTGAAAGTGGGAGCAGAGAGATCGGACTGGTTGGAACAGAGAAACGGCCAGAAGCAAGGAAGTGCACTGTCACCGTTACTTTTCATTGTGGCGATGGATGACATAATGACCCGAGTGGCACAAGTAATTTGGGAAGGAATGATGAAAGCAATGGTGTTTGCAGATGATTTGATGATTTGGGGAAACAAGGAGGAGGAGGTACAGGAACAGTTGGACGTGTGGGAAGGAATAATACAAGTATATGGGATGAAATTTAGCATAAATAAGAGTGAGATGGTGATCACAACAAGGAAGAAGGAAAGAACCACAACGGGAATAACAATTGGTGGGGAACAGCTGAAGAAAGCGGAGAGTTTCAAGTATCTAGGAAGCCTGATACAAGATAATGGAAGAAACGATAGAGAAATAAATGAGCGGGGGAGACAGGCAGAAGCATTCCGGAGGAGTGTGAGAAGCATGTTATGGAGCTAGGATGTCCCTCAGAACAGCATAAAGATCATATATCGGACGTACTATGTCCTTATTCTGACGTATGCCTCGGAGACCTGGGTTATGAAAGGAAGGGAGAAGAGCAAAATACAGGCCATTGAGATGAGGTTCTTGAGAAGCAGTATTGGAGCTACAAACATGGACAGAATAAGAAATGAGAGGACCTTAGAATTAAAGAAGGAGGAACCATTACAGAATGGTATAGAGAGATCTAAACTTAGATGGTATGGACATGTAACACGAATGGAGGAGAAGAGGATACCCAGGAGGATACATGAGACGAATTGGGAAGGAAAGAGGCCGAGATGAAGTCCGAGAGACAGGTGGCTGAAGGGGGTGGATGAAAGCGTGAAGAAGAGAGGAGATGACTGGACAAGGGTGGAGGCTGAGAGATGGTGGGAAGACAGAAGACGTAGGAGAGGCTTGCGTTCCAAACAGACCCGGCCAGTGGCTGGAAACCGTGCAATGTGATGATGATGATTGAAAACCGGGAAGAAGAGAACCGATGAACGAAAAGAAGCTCACCGCAGAAGAATACGCGAACACTGGGCCAATGTGAAATAACGAGGGAGAAGGCGGTTGAAATTACGTGGTCCATAGAAGACCGAAACCATCATAAATAGAAAATAAAGATAATAATAAAAAATATTATAAAAGCGGATTGTGTGGCAATCTATACTACTTATCACGCTCATTTTAGGCGACTGTAGCGCCTCTAGTGATGATTTGGGTCGCCAATAGGTCTCACTGCTCTCCGTATACTGTATAGCCCAGTTATTAAATGGGGTAGGTGTGGTTAAGGCCCTGAGAAAACTCAAGCTAGCCATAGAAAATTGTCCGGTCATAAAGTGACATACTCACTTCAGACTTTAACGGCAAGGCAATACGCCGCAGTATGAGGTCACGAGTTCAACCTTCATCAACGGTTATTAGCGTATTCACTTCGCTGTAGCCTATGGTACCTACGTTACATTTTACTGCTTGTGGTCAATGAGCTTACATATATCAATCTAAGGTCAACAGACCGCCATGCCATGAAGAATCACTACCTTCCATCATGGCAGAACATGTATAAGCACTTATACTTATATTCTATCGATATTTTAGTATCGACATGGTTTCTCCTATAAAGAAACAGCTGATTGTCTCGATTTTAGGATCGTTAAGGTAATTTTTTGGTTTGACGCAAGAACACTATGTGTTAATAGTCAGTCATCTAGTAGCCAACCTTATGCACTGAAACCTCTTTCAACATAATTGCCATCACAAGGTGTAGCCGTACGTGATTAATGGCTCCCCGTGATTGCGATTGGGAGCTGCAGCAAGTCCGGGGACTGTAGGATCGAACCCACGGGCGTCAACTAGAAAGTCCTGCACTCGGCCTCTCCGGAGGCCCAACGATCATTATCGTTACCTTTACTTGTGTAAGTTGGGCCTAACAAAACTGTTCATTTTCGAACTTTTGCACATTGAGAGGTGCAAATACAACTTATCAAATGATATCGAGATCAAACATGAAAACGTGTAGGTTTGCTTTCATTGTCTTATTTTGCTCCCCGCTTAAAGCAAACGCAAATACATGACCAAACCAGAATAGAAAATTCATAAACAAAAGTATAAGAAGGAAACAAACACAAAAACAGAAAGCACAAAGCAAAAAGCAAAATTTAAAAACAAAAGAAAAAAACACAAAATCAAACACATAAGAAAAACACAAACCTAAAAGCAAAATTCGAAAACAAAAGAAAAAGCAGAAAACAAACACATAATAAAAACACAAAGCTAAAAGAAAAATGCAAAAATAAAAGCAAAATGATAAAACGAACACAAAAAGTAAATTAAAAAACAGAAAGCAAAAACAAAATTGTAAACATAACCAGAATACAAACACAAAACCAAACACAAAAAAAGGGTAGCAAAAAACTAAATTCAAAAGCAAAATCATAAAACGAACATAAAAACTAAATTTAAAAAACACAAGACAAAAAACAAAATTCAAAACGTAAAGCAGAAAACAAACACAAAACCAAACACAAAATAGTCACAAAACAAAAAGCAAAATTCAAAAACAAAAAATATCATGAAACAAACACAAAAATTAAATTTAAAGAAAAAACAGAAAGAAAAAAGAAAAATTCAATAACAAAAGCAGAAATTAGACACAAAACCAAGAGCAAAATCAGAAACCATGCAGAAAAACGCAAAATTCAAAAACAAAAGCAGAAAACAAACACAAAACCAAACCCAAAAAAATCACAAAGCAAAAATCAAAAATAAAAGCAAAATCATAAAACGAACACAAAAATTAAATTTAAAGAAAAAACAGAAAGCAAAAAGCAAAATTCAATAACAAAAGCAGAAAATAGACACAAAACCAAAATCAAAAACACAAACCAAAAATAAAAATGCAAAATTCAAAAAAAAGAAGCATAATCAGAAATCAAATACAAAAACTAAAGCAAAAAAAAATCAGAAAGAAAGTAGTAAACAACAAACACAAAACCAAAAAAACGCAATTAGTTCAGATTTAACTTCGCTCATCCCCCTCCAGAAGCAAATCCAATTACGCCACTGCGTCCTAATTTTAATTTCTGTCTAATTTCTTTCATTGCTTTTTTTGTACTTAGAACTTAAAAGGTTCTTTCTGGTTCCGTATTGATAAACAATTTAGTAATATACATGTTAAACTTTCCGCCTGATCAATACTTTTTATTAAATATGATCAATGTGTGGTCATATGTGGGACATGTTTTTAGGCCTAATTATTAGTTTAGCCCCTTCATCAGCCGATATGAAGGAATACGACACAAGATAATTGTTTCAAGTAGCACTCAAAAGAAACTTATCACTAAATCTCAGGATTTATGGTGCACCATAAAGATAGATTGAAATTGAACGCCTAAAGTAACTCAAAATGATGTTAAAAGTCTTATAAACTAGGATCACTTTCAATAGGATTAGTTTAAATCTTCAGAAGTGTTCATTGACGAGACAACTTATGATAACTAGCGGACCCGTGCGAGATATCTCGCATGTTCATAAGCCACACTTTCCCCAATAGGTTTATAATAAGAGACTTAAGGAGAAATGTTGTTGTGTTTTTATTTGAACCAAATTAATATAGAACACTATTTACGTTTCAGGCGTCCCAACTGCCAAAATGCGAACTGAACAGCAATGATGTCGCGTATTTTCCCACAGCAACAGTATTTGCAAATCGCACACTACTTACAAAAATTAATGTTTAGACTTATGAGATCGATCCGGGAAAATGTGTGTCTGTCAGTCTGTCTGTCTGTATGTATGTCTGTCCTTCTGTCTGTCTGTCTATCTGTCTGTCCTTCTGTCAGTCTGGCTGTGTGTGTGTGTCCCCCTATCAACTCCTAAACGGCTTCAGCAATCAAATCCAAATTTAGTATGAGTAAAGATGTATACCGGAATATCTGAAGCCCATATTTGAAATGATGTCAGGGCTACCAACTGCTGAAAAAACGCACTAGAAATTTGAGCTCCATGTTGGATATTTTGGAAGGTATGCATGGGAGCTATTTCAAAATTGGCTCACATGTGGATAATACTATTTCAGTTAAATTTCCAGGAGACCATATATGACAGTGTTGCCAAAATAATTTTAAGCCTTCTGATAAGTCCAATTTTTTAATGCATATAACTTCTACACTATACATTGGATTTCAACCAAATTTTGTATGTAATATGTGTACATAAACGCATATGACTGAGCGTATTCTTAAGAGCCACCAGGACTGCCAACTGTTAATAATTGATCTCTCTATTTTCTTCATCCAAATACCAATATATCTGAAAGTATGCAAGCCGACAGCTTTAAACTATGCACACTTATCATACCTGACATTTTAGATTAATTTGGAGTAACTTATTGAACCCTTGCAAAGAAGCATATGAGACTCAGTTTCGGGGGGTGTAACAGTCCATTTCGTAAAGTTGTTGTTAAGCGCTTCCTATAACATGCAGGGTAACATATAACAAAATAACATGCAGGAAAAAGTGAATACCAGAATTAAAACATATGAATTTAATAACAGATCAACAAATTTACACTATTTACAATAAAACAAAACAAGGTCTCCCAAATGACTCCCACTTGAATTAATAAAATGCCAAACTAGGCCTGACCTCAGGAGAGATCCTAAACATCTGGACCAAATGTCCCAAATTACTACAATGACATGTGCGTGTGCGGCGTTTCTACATGCGTTACGGTGTGTACAAATTAATGCGAGATCTGTTACCATCCAGTAAACCTTCAGGGGACGAATCTGCATTGTCTTAGAGCTAGACAGACACGAGGAACCAACTAAACACTAATTAAACTAATCCGACACTTCCTACACTAAATAAAACAAAATAATTTCCGCATGAAATTGGAATCAAAGAACTGCCGTAGCAAACAACATTAACGCCTAAAATTAGGACTTTTCAAATCAACACAAGTAAATTAACACGTGACCAAGCAAGAAAAATACACATATGGCCGCTTGCCATTTTTACAAGAAAATGCAAATTACCCAACGGTGTCACAACAGGCAAATCTAACAATGAAATGAGTCATAGAAATCACTAGGCTCAAAGCCAACATTTACGTCATAAAACCAGTATTTCATTTCATACGATATGCGGTAATTCGTAACGGACATGGCGAACTCCCAATTTAATTATGACCCAATGACCATCAAAAGAACAGGCTTGCTACAGATAGCTTACAGGGGTCAGTCGGTCAGATGGACTGCCTAAACGATGAATCACCAGACATAGACGGGCGCTAAGTGGAATCTGCACATCTGTCAACCCACGTGTCAATAACCTCGACCTGCCGTGGCACTGGTTCGAGTCTCGAAGAAGCGTGCTCCCAAAAGCACATAATATACGTGTGTGTGGCAAAAATAAAATATCTCATCATTTCCCACGGAAATCCAAGAATCAGCACAGGACAAGGTACAGTAGTCTCTGAGAGCGCTCTGCTTTTCCATAAAATACAACCACAATATTATGAGGGCGGTAGGCACATCCTACCCCTCATCACGAAGAATCAATACACACACTTTGACACAATACACACACCAGAATCACATGTATGGGTTTGACAGAAATCTGAAATAAAGGACATAAAATATTTTCCACCGACTTGCGCTCCCAATCTAGTCCGTGACTAAAGAACCTGAAAAGGACTCAAAAAAACTCAAAAAATAGAACTAAGGTGTTCTACAGTGACATCTTAATTTGTTGCGCTCGGCAACCCTAGTATGAATTTTAAAAAACCTGTTCGTAAAACATCTAACAACTTTTACCCCCCTTCTCCTACTAAAAATGTGAATTTGAATAAGGCACCACTTATCGACCGTGACGAGTTTCGCATTCGCATGAATAAAATCAACATACACACGCCGTGCATACTAATAATGACTCATAAGAATAAGAAAAATATACAATCAAACAAACACATTGGCCACGTGCCTACGTACATTTAAATATAACAGTGTCGGCACACACAAAATCTAAAATACAAGAAAAACAATGAATAAAATATTTACAACGTTCCCGCGTCTAATCTAACTACATATTGAATAAATCAATGATTTGTACGTCACCGTGCAGCTTGTAGAACTCAACCTCCATCCCAAGGCATTTCCCTACGGGATATCTACTCGTCCATCGTCGACGTATTGGTAGAGGCGTAGCACTTCATTCCACCAATCGACCTTCCAGCAGACATCTTGGCGTTGTTTCTTGGAAAGAAATGATCAAAGTTATTAGTTTGCCAAGCTAGAATCGCTATGAGCTACTGACTTTCACTCACAAAAAAGTCCTAGGCGATTACTCAACGTAGAACTGGCCCTATCTCAGCATTTGCTTAATCACACGCACAATACATCACATAAAATATAACACAAAAATTTACAGAAAATTACACTCTTCATTCGCCACGCAACTGGCTTTTAACGAGTCTCTCAAATATGTCTACCGCGTAGCGCTTATCTCGACTAGAGATCTCCCCTCCGCTCCCATGAGCACAAAATAAAATGTTTGTCCAAACAGACGTGAAGTATGCTCACTAGAGCTTGATAAATCGTGACTCAAACTGGCGTGAACGTTGCTCACCAGAGCTCGATAAAGTTGTGTCTCAAACAGCTCATCACCGATCAATTTATTAGAAACTGACAGAAAGGGGTGGAGTGGGGGCAATCTGGGAAAATAATCTGTAGTTTTCAACTCACAGACTTGGGACTAGTATCAATCTTCTTCTTTTCATCCAAACGTCTCATTGGACTTATGCGGAATTATATCGCATCGGCGGTTCTTCAGACACGTGTTTTAGCGCGCTTTTTTTTAGGTACGCCACTCTCCGCGTGGCTTAGGCGTCCTCTCTCCTGATTTGCTGATTCAATCGTGTATCGGTTGGAACTCCTCTTCTGGCACGCCCATAATGACGCCGACTCGGATGCGCATTCATACTGAATTAGTCCTTGAACTCGGCTTAACCGGTCATCGTCAGGAATAACTACCACGCTACTCCTGTTGCAATAATTGCGACACACTATCTGTCTCCCCTTTGTCAATTTCAACATGTACTGCCTGGGCATCAGTAATAATAATATTAAAAAAATCATGAAGACTTATTGATCGGCAAATCAATAAGGGTTCATTATATGTTTCAGTTCTACCAACATGTTTCTATGCCTGCTGATGGGACCAATTTTTAAATACATGTACATTCTATACTACAGTTGAATTTCAACCAAATTTCGTATGCGCTATGTGAAACATAACAGATATAACTAAGTATTCTTAAGAGCAATCAGGGCTGCCAACTGTTAATAAATGCTGTCTATATTTTTTTACCCTATTATCAATATATCAGAAAGTATGCAAGCCAACAGCTCTATACTTTGCACTCGTATAGCACCTGACACTCTAGATAATTTGGAGTAATTAATATAAGTCAGTGCTGCCAACATGATTCTATGCATGCTGATAGGTCCAATTTTAAAATGCATTTAACTTCTATACTAACAAATGGATTTCATCCAAAATTGGCGCAACAAGATATCATAATATTTCCGATTATATCTAACCAGCTCACGCATGACACTGTTGCCAACATGCTTTTACGAGTGCTGATAGATCCAATGTCTAACTGCATGTAACGTCCATTGACTTCAACCAAATTTTGTATTCGGTACCTTAAGAGATGGAACTAAGAATATATTCAGTCACCTGGGCTGCCATCTGTAGTGCTCTATTAGGCTACATTATACTAGGAATATTTCGAACTAATTAGAAATTTCGATATTACCAACTTAATTTCGACATTATTCTAGATAGGTTCATATACTGTAGAATAATCATTGGCACGAAAAGTAGGCTCATTAGTTCGTCACGGAACTTCTTGTTTTGAAATTAGAATGCAATTCGTCACTACAAATATCATTTGTTTGCCGAGTCCATTGATTGACAGCTTAGCTGTAACACTCACCGGTTATTCGATATTTATGAAATTATACGATTTGAGTAGCCTACTCATTCCTTTGATTTACTGTTTCTGAAAGCCATGCAAAATGATAAACGAAAGACCTCAGAATGTTAAAATGACATGAAACAGTCCTCACAGCGGCCAAAATGTGAAGTCGACAGCAATTATGGAGCGAATTTTCCTGCAGCAATAGTATCTGCAAATCGCACACTTCGTACACTTTTTAAAGTCATTTTTTTTAAGAAATTTTAGATATTTATGAAATTAGAGTGCAACTCGTCACTGCTAATGTCTATTCTCTTTCATTTGAATGCTCATTTGTCACGATCGGTCGCTTGTGAGCGCCGCAGGAGGGATCTATAGGCCTACTACTGAAATAATATATATGATGAACACACGCTTCACTGTGGTCTACAGATGTTTGGTTCAGTACGGTAGCGACAGTTAAGAATCATATGAAACATGTTGTTGGAATCCAGTAATAATGATGGTTTCATTAATCATCATCCGTTTCCTAAAAATATCAGTCATATTTCAAGCTTAACTTCTGGCTGCAGCATAAGAAGTTCGTAAACTTTTGCTTCAGTGGCCGGCCCGATAGGGCACTTAACAAACAGATTCCCACTTTCTTGTGGTGGCCATAAACATTATTCTTTGGCCATCTCATCTCATCTCCAGCAAAGCCTCCTAGAGCATGGCGCGGCATGGACCTTGTTAATCCCATACATCATGATCATGGCCCTCGCCTCTGGCTAAATGAAGCGGTCGCACAGCACAGGGGGCCGGACGTGCGTTGCGGGAGTTCGCACTCACTTGTTATGCTCCCGACAGAGCAATGCCACTCCTCTTCTACCAGAGTCATTACGCTCGATCCAGTGTCACTCACAAACTAAATAAAATATGAAATATTATTAATGTGCTGACATAATACATTTGAACTCTTAGCTACTGTTGGTTGGGTCCTAAGTTTAGGAGCTACGACAACGCGGTCATATAGCCCCGTGTACTTTGGGTGTGTGTAGAATCTATCTGATAACCGGTGTTAATTGTGATCGCTGTATTAGTGCGTGTTATCTGTTTTTAATTCAAGTAAGGACTGCAGGCATTAGAATTTCACGTAGTTCCAACATTTGCTACCAAACGCCATCGTCAATGACTGCAGTCGGCTCCTGGCGACGAACGTTGGAACCTAAGAGCGTTAGCTAAATATAACTTATAATTTAGCTTCACACAAGTGAAATTAGTGGAAGGTTCTTTATCATGCCATACATCTATGACATGGGACCGCTGGCATTACTTCCCCTCTGAAGGAAGGCATACTGACGGATTTTTAACGTTCTTAAAAGCTCGATGACTTCGACGGGGTTTGAACCCGCGACCTTGGGCATAGCACGCTACCAACTACGCCACCGAAACCACCATGGCTGTATTAGTGTGTTATCTGTACCTAATTCAGGTAAGGATTGCAATTTCCAGTAGTTACTACTTTTGCTACCAAATGCTACAATCAACGACACCTAGCTGCGAACTTGACTTCTAGATGCCACCGCAACCTGCACCTGGCGATGAACGTTGGAACTTAATGGAGCATTAATCAAATCTAACCTACAAATTTAGCTTCACAGAATTGTAGTTAGTGGAAGGTTCTTTTACATGCCAAAAATCTATGACATGGGCCCGCCGGCTTTACTTCCCTACCGAAGGAAGGCATACTGAGGGATTTCTTAACGCTATTAAACAAATCCGACGACGACTCTGGGTTTGAACCCGCGACCTTGGGCATAGAAGCTCAGCATGCTACCAACTACGCCACCGATGCCGCCTAGGAGACTTCTGTTACTTAGGAAGCAAAATAACCAGTGATGGACGAAGCAAAGAGGATGTAAAAAGTAGGTTGGCTCTGGCAAGGAAAGTATTTCTATAGAAAAAGAATCTGTTGACATCGAATTTAGATTTAGATATTAGGAAGTCATTTTTTAAAGCCTTTGTCTGGAGCGTGGCGCTCTTTGGAAGTGAAACTTGGACTATTGGTGCTGCAGGAAAGATGAGAATTGAAGCGTTTGAAATGTGGTGTTACAGGAGAATGATGAAGATCAGATAGGTAGTTAGGGTGAAAAACGAAGGGGTATTATGACGAGTGGGAGAGGAGAGATGTTTCTGGCGACTGCTAATGAAGAGAAGAGATAGGTTGGAAGGACACGTATGAAGACAACCAGGAATAGCAAGCTTAGATATGGAAGGAAGGGGCGAGGACAATAACTGTAGGGCTAGACCAAGGGTAGAATATGTTAAACAGATTGCTTCAGATGTATGGTGTGGTAGCTATGTAGAGATGAAACAATTAGCTCAGGACAGGTAGACGTGGACAGCCGCATTAAACGAGCCAAAAGACTGAAGACTCAAACAACAGCTACTGTTGGTTGGTTCCTTAGTTTAGGGGCTGCGACAACGCGGTCATGTAGCCCCGTGTACTTTGAGTGTGTGTAGAATCTGTCTGATAACCAATGTTAATTGTGATCGCTGTATTAGTGTGTGTTTTCTGTAATAAAATCTGTAATCGGCCATAGCTACACAGCTACTTTGCCCGCTCGCCGCACGTGCACGGAGCGGGCGCCCACTTAGCGAAATGCTCGGTTTAGGCAAGCCTGGTCTGGGCAAATGTAACTTTTACAAAAAGAAGTTAATACCGTATGCGTGGTCCTGGAAATACCGTACTTGTGCATAATTTAAGCGGATAATGGCTGACACAGCTGGAATTTTACTTAACTATATAAGTGATGATATAAAGGGGGGGGGGGGGGGGGTTATATAGGTAGATAGAGCCCTGTGCGGATAAACAAAACGTTATCCGCAACCACCCCGCATCCGTATGTTTGTTATCCGAATCTATTGGCATTACAATAATATTTCTAGATAAAGCACAAAGTATTAAAGCAACACCTTTAGACATTTGAGGGGAAAATCGTTCCCTCAGGCTATGTTATACAGCCAAAATTGCAACCATTTACGGTTCGGAGTGTTAATTATGCTTGATGCCATAATTTGAATGAGATTAGCGTAAATCATCTTCTTACATTTGTCATGAAAAAACAAGTAGTTCCGTGAAGAACTATACAGCCTATTTTCATATATCCTGCTAATGTTAATTGCCTCTATCAATATACAAAATTTCAGTTTAATTGCTGTAACAAATTCGTAGATATAGAGAACCGTCTAAATATTTCAGATGGTCACCAGGTTGGTTTTTTGTTTTAGTACTATTACATTAAGATTATTGTGTACGTGTTGTATTCAAAATTCAATCGCATGATTAGAACACAAGAAGTAAAAACGAGATTTTAAAATTACGCACAGCAGCCATCTTGTGATTATGCAAACAATTGAAATAAATTAGATGCCAGTGGATCAACATTTGTATAAGCATTTAACGTGCAACGTTTCACGGCACTCTGATAGTTAATTCGCGAGAAACGTCCATTTAAATATTTATATTTCGCGTCGCCGCCATGTTGGCTTTGTGCTCACCAGGTTACTGAAAGTCCTTTAGATGAACATATGTTCATAGTCTCTATGAACGTAAAAAAATCAGTTTGGTTGCTGTAAAAGATTCATAGATATTGAGAACCGTCTACATATTTCGGAAGCTCGCCATTTAGGAATGTTATATGTATAGGCCATAGAGTTATGTACCATTCAAGGACAATTATTGCCTAGGTTCATTATACAAACTTTCACTTCGATCGCATGATTACCACACATGAAATAAAAACTTAATTTTAAAATTTCGCACAGCCACCATCTTGAGGTTATGTAAACAATTGAATTAAATTAGATGGCAGTGCATTACAATCTGCAAAATCATTTACTGTACCACATTTCACTGCGCTCAGAGAGTTAAATCACGAGAAAAGTCTATTAAAACATTTCAAATTCGCTTGGTCGCCATGTTCGTTTTGTACTTTAGAGGTTTATGAAATATACATAGGTAAACTTGTGTCAGTACCCTTTATCCCCGTACAAAATTGCAGGATGATATCTGTAATAGTTTCGGAGATATAGAATGTCAGTGAAATATTTCGCACAGCCGCCATTTTGGGGTTATGTAAACAATTGAACTAAATTAGACTCCAGTGGATTACAATGTGTATAAACATTTGCTGTACCAAGTTTCATTACGTTTGGATAGTTAAATCGCGAGAAAAGTCTATTTAAAATTTTCAAATTCGCTTGACCGCCATGTTGGTTTTGTAGTCACCAGGTTTTTGAAAGTTTCATAGGTGAACTTCTAGTAGTACCTTTTATCACCGTACACATTTTCAGGGCGATATCGGTAATAGTTTCGGAGATATTGAATGCTAGTGAAATATTTCACACAGCCGCCATGTTGGATTGGTGAGACGTAACAAAATTTGAAGGGCACGGTCGAGGTCGCCGGGAATAATGCTATGAACTTACCGAGTTTCATTGAAATCGCTCAAGCCGTTTAGATTTTATTAGGGGGGAACACACACACATCTCACACACACACACACACACACACACACGCACGCACACACACACACGGACAAAAGGTGATCTCATAAGCCTATTTTTTCAAAATTGAAAATAGGCTAACAAGTAGTTCCGTGAAGAACTATGCAGCCTATTTTCATATATCCTGCTCATGTTAATTGTCTCTATCAACATACAAAATTTCAGTTTAATTGCTGTAACAGATTCGTAGATATTGCGAACCGTCTAAAGATTTCATATGGTCACCAGGATGGATTTTTATTTTTGTACTATTACATTAAGATTATTGTGTACGTGTGGTATTCAAACTTCAATCGCATGATTAGAACACAAGAAATAAAAACGAGATTTTAAAAGTACGCACACCAGCCATCTTGTGATTATGCAAACAATTGAAATAAATAACATGCCAGTGGATCAACACTTGTATAAGCATTTAACGTGCAACGTTTCACGGCACTCGGAGAGTTAATTCGCGAGAAACGTCCATTTAGATATTTATACTTCGCGTCGCCGCCATGTTGGATTTGTGCTCACCAGGATACTGAAAGTCCTATAGATGAACATATGTTCATAGTCTCTATGAACATTTAAAAAATTCAGTTTGGTTGCTGTAATAGATTCATAGATATTGAGAAACGTCTAAATATTTCGGAAGCTCGCCATTTAGGATTGTTATATGCATAGGCCATAGAGTTATGTACCATTCAACGACAATTATTTCCTAGCTTCATTATTCAAACTTTCACTTCGATCGCATGATTACGAAACAAGAATAAAAACTTAATTTTAAAATTTCGCACAGCCGCCATCTTGAGGTTATGTAAACAATTGAATTAAATTAGATGGCAGTGCATTACAATCTGCAAAATCATTTACTGTACCACATTTCACTGCGCTCAGAGAGTTAAATCACGAGAAAAGTTTATTAAAATATTTCAAATTCGCTTGGTCGCCATGTTCGTTTTGTACTTTACAGGTTTATGAAATATACATAGGTAAACTTGTATCAGTACCCATTATCACTGTACAAAATTGCATGATGATATCTGTAATAGATTCGGAGATATAGAATGTCAGTGAAATATTTCGCACAGCCGTCATTTTGAGGTTATGTAAACAATTGAACAAAATTAGACTCCAGTGCATTACAATGTGTATAAACATTTGCTGTACCAAGTTTCATTATGTTTGGATAGTTAAATCGCGAGAAATGTCTATTTTAAAGTCTCAATTTCGCTTGACCGCCATGTTGGTTTTGTAGTCACCAAGTTTTTGAAAGTCTCATAGCTGAACTTTTAGTAGTGCCCTTTATCACCGTAAACAATTTCAGGGCGATATCGGTAATAGTTTCGGAGATATTGAATGCTAGTGAAATATTTCGCACAGCCGCCATGTTGGATTGGTGAGACGTAACAAAATTTGAAGGGCACGGTCGAGGTCGCCGGGAATAGTGCTATGAACTTACCGAGTTTCATTGAAATCGCTCCAGCTGTTTAGATTTTATTAGGACACACACACACACACACACACACACACACGCACACACACACGGACAAAAGGTGATCTCATAAGCCTATTTTTTTCAAAATTGAAAATAGGCTAAAAATATAGCCGAAAAATATGATATGTCATATACATCCGGGTCCTAGTAATGATATTCAACAAGTTAGGATTGTATTCTAAAATCTATCCGCAAATTTACTCCAAACATTATCCGCAGCTTATCCGCTCTCCGCACAGCCATGCAAACGATATCCGCATGGCGAAAAATGTTGCAGATATCCTCGAGTAAACCCGTGGTTGGCATGGCATGCGGTTATCCGCATCCGCGCAGGGCTTTAGTTATAGACAGCGGAGGAGTGAACTACAACATTTCTCTATGTGTGTGCCGTGTCTTGTGTGGGGTTTCGCCTAGGACACCACGCTGGCTCATCAGCGGGCTCTTGGTGTCCCCGCCCGGACCCCCACAGGAATAGCGAACTGCGCGGTACCTCCCTTTATATAAAGCACACCAGCGCCTTTTTACTGCTAGAACTAAGAGCTCAAGGAGCCATAACCTCCCTATGAAGGCTTCCAAAAAGATGGGAAACCAAGAAGCCCGCTGATGAGCCAGCTTGGTGTCCTAGGCTTTCTCCCCACAAGACACGGCACAATCCTAGAAGGATTGTTGAGTTTTAATTCACTGGCCGTGAAAGCCATGTATATATATATATATATTACTTTTTCTCTGTATCTCGCTACCCCGCAAGACATCCTGCGACCCCCCAGGGGTCGCGACCCACTGGTTGAGAACCCCTACTGTAGAAGGCAAGGCAGAAGATACCATAAAAACAATAGAAGAGGTCTCTACCCTCTATGAATGAGGGTATCAGAAGAGATGAGACAAGGACACATAAGGTTTGGAAAATTAAAGCCACCTTAGTCCTCGGATAACCTAATACTGTACATTGGAAGTCGGAAGAGAGCAAGAGTTGGCTAGAGAAGGTCGACATGATAGATGACAGAGAGGAGTCCAGTACAAGTAAGTTGAAGCCATGCCGGACTCAGCTTAGTTCCCTTGGTAGCCAACCCACGTCCTACTGGTGTGGTGAGTCCCTCTCATGGTACCTGATTTCTCGAGGCTAAGGTGCTATCCGGTAGCAATGTGTTAACAAGGGCAGAGTTGAGTGACCGAGAAGACAGCACGAAACAATGCAGAGAAACTGTTGTGGGAGTCAAAGCAGAACACAAGGTATTATGGTCATCGCCCGTGCAGCTAGTAGTCTGTATGGAATTACAGCCGGCCTGCGCTTGCTGACACACGAGAAGTGTGTGCTATCTCTTTCGCCAGTCAGCAGTCTACTGTTGCGAACTTAGCCACTGTGTCTTCACTCATAACTAGTGATGGTTAACCCGCGAGGGTAATTTGGACCCGAGGCTTAAATGAAAATGAATATCCACAGCCTGCTTCCAGTCGACCGACCGGGTCAGGGAATGGAATGAATGAAGCCCCCATCTAGCGGTGAGGATATGAACTGTGCCGGCTGCCGAAGCCTGTCGCACTCCCCTGGGGCAATGATTAAATGAATGACAGATGAAATGATAGTGGAGAGTGTTGCTGGAATAAAATTGTGACAGGGAAAACCGGAGTACCCGGAGTAAATCCTGTCTGCCTCCGCTTTGTCCAGCACAAATCTCACATGGAGTGACCGGGATTTGAACCACGTACCCAGCGGTGTTAGGCCGGCGTGTTGCGGCCTAAGCCACGGAGGCTTCCCAGAGCCTTGAATAATACTCTATATTTTCGTTTTGGTCAGCCCTTATTTCCTGTCACTTACTGTACCTTCCTTCCTAGCCTTGAACTCACCCTGCAAAAGAAACATGTCCATATATTTTTGAATACTCAAGTTATTTCTATATTGGTATATTGGCTTTCACGGCCGGTGAATTAAAACTCAGCAATTCTTCTAGGTTTGTGCCGTGTCTTGTGTCGGGTTTCACCTAGGACACCAAGTTGGCTCATCAGCGGTCTCTTGGTGTCCCCCGACCGGAGCCCCACTGGAGTATGAACTGCGCGCTACCTCCCTGCATATAAAGTGCAACTGCACCTATTTACTGTGAGAGAACTAAAAGCTCAAGCAGTCTTAACCTCCCTATGAAAGCTTCCATAAAGATGGTATGGGGATGTGTGATCAGCAGCCTCACCTGCAAAGCGAACAGAGGCCTCATGAGGGATGGGAAGGGAGGGGAAGATTGGGATGGATAGGCTAGGAAGAGGGAAGGATTCGGCTGTGTCCTTACAGTAGGAACCATCCCGGCATTTAACCGAAGACGAAGTGGGAAACCACGGAAAACCACTTCGAGGATGGCTGAGGTAGGAATCGAACCCCCTCTACTCGTTTGGACCACCCGAGGCTGAGTAGACCCCGTTCCAGTCCTCATACCACTTTTCAAATTTCGTGGCAGAGCCAGGAATCGAACCCAGGACCTCCGGGGCGGCAGCTAACCATGCTACGCTACGGAGGCGACGAGTGACACACTAAGGGTCAAAATAACCCGGCGCCAGTCCTCGTGTTGTATTTCTTCACACCAGTGATCATTGCCATCGGGAACATTACCTGTAGTCAACGTAGCCACTGAGTCTTCACTCCTACATCATTATCGTTTACTAAAGGTAAAACCTTGTCGCTACAGCCACTTTTGACGGGTTTCTGTTCGTCTCTTCATGCTGCCATAAGAACCACACGCCAGTTCTCCAATGGAGTTCTTGATGTACGACATCCTTGGACGTCCCCTAGGTTCCCAATACTTTGCCCTTGATAATGGTTTGGAGAAGAGATTCGTGCCTGATAACATTTGGCTATTTTTCTTTCTGAACCAAGTATCTCCTACAATTAATCCATTTCTCTCACAAAATTCTATTAAACGCTCTCCTTCGACATTTTTGTTTCCATAACTGAAAGGACCAATTATTGTATCCAATCCGTGTCTGTCTGTTCCAATGTGGGCATTTAGATCTCCCATTATCACCACTTCCTTTTCTTCAATGCACCCCTCTAGCTCCTCCAAGAACTCCTCTAGAGACACTTCGACATTCTTTGTCTGGGGTGTATATACCTGAATGAAATTCTTAACCCAACTTTTGAGACCAAGTCTAATATTTATTATTTGGTCATTAACCTGATTTACTTTCTTAACATACTGGACAATATCATTCCTTAGAATCATGGCTACACCATTTTTAGCCTATTTTCAATTTTGAAAAAATAGGCTTATGAGATCACCTTTTGTCCGTGTGTGTGTGCGCGCGCGCGCGTGTGCGTGTCCCCCCCTAATAAAATCTAAACGGCTGGAGCGATTTCAATGAAACTCGGTAAGTTCATAGCACTATTCCCGGCGACCTCGACTGTGCCCTTCAAATTTTGTTACGTCTCTCCAATCCACCATGGCGGCTGTGCGAAATATTTCACTAGCATTCAATATCTCCGAAACTATTACCGATATCCCCCTGAAATTGCGTACGGTGATAAAGAGCACTACTAGAAATTCACCTATGAGATTTTCAAAAACCTGGTGACTACAAAACCAACATGGCGGTCAAGCGAAATTGAGACTTTTAAATAGACATTTCTCGCGATTTAACTATACAAACGTAATGAAACTTGGTACAGCAAATGTTTATACACATTGTAATGCACTGGAGTCTAATTTAGTTCAATTGTTTACATAACCTCAATATGGCGGCTGTGCGAAATATTTCACTGACATTCTATATCTCCGAAACTATTACAGATATTATCATGCAATTTTGTACGGTAATAAAGGGTACTGATACAAGTTTACCTATGTATATTTGATAAACCTGTAAAGTACAAAACGAACATGGCGACCTAGCGAATTTGAAATATTTTAATAGACTTTTCTCGTGATTTAACTCTCTGAGCCCAGTGAAATGTGGTACAGTAAATGATTTTGCAGATTGTAATGCACTGGCATCTAATTTAATTCAATTGTTTACATAACCTCAAGATGGCGGCTGTGCGAAATTTTAAAATTAGGTTTTTATTCTTGTGTCGTAATCATGCGATCGAAGTGAAAGTTTGAATAATGAAGCTAGGCAATAATTGTCCTTGAATGGTACATAATTCTATGGCCTATAGCCTACATATAACAATCCTAAATGGCGAGCTTCCGAAATATTTAGACGGTTCTCAATATCTATGAATCTTTTACAGCAACCAAACTGAATTGTTTTATGTTCATAGAGACTATGAACATATGTTCACCTATAGGACTTTCAGTAACCTGGTGAGCACAAATCCAACATGGCGGCGACGTGAAGTATAAATATTTAAATAGACGTTTCTCGCGAATTAACTATCACAGTGCCGTGAAACGTTGCACGTTAAATGCTTATACAGATGTTGATCCACTGGCATGTAATTTATTTCAATTGTTTGCATAATGAAAAGATGGCTGGTGTGCGTACTTTTAAAATTTCTTTTTTACTTCTTGTGTTCTAATCATGCGATTGAAGTTTGAATACCACACATACACAATAATCTTAATGAAATAGTACAAAAATAAAAATCCATTCTAGCAACCATATGAAATATTTAGACGGTTCTCAATATCTACGTATCTGTTACAGCAATTAAACTGAAATTTTGTATGTTGATAGAGACAATTAACATGAGCAGGATATATGAAAATAGGCTGTATAGTTCTTCACGGAACTACTTGTTACTATTATTACCACCACTCCAATATTGGAATCCTTTTCTCAGTTTCTTCTGACCCTTTCTTCGTCACATAGTTTCACTCAGATCCATCCTTCTTCTTTGCTTTGCTATTCTTTATTGTTTTCTATAAACATCGATACTCCTTCACGTCCTGCAGAACAAGATCATTTCTTTTCCTGTCCACCAACTTGTTCTTGTCATTCTTCTCCAAAACCACATTTCTGCAGCCTTAAGTTTTGTTTCCTCCAGTTTCCCTATGTCCAGGTTTAGCATCCATACAGTAAGGCACTCCAAACAAAGGTCTTGAGAAATGACTTTCTAGTCCTCAAACTGAGGTGATTATTCAGCAATAAGTTCTTTTTTACAGCAGGCTTGTTTTGCTACAACTATTATTTTCTTGATTTCTGACAGGCATTTGTTATTATAGATAAACACACTACCCCAATATGGGAATTCTGTGATTTGTTGAATTCCCGGGATCATTGTCATCGGAAACAATCCCGACAGTCAACGTAGCCACTGTGTCTTTTCTCTTAAATAGTGATGGTTAAATTCCCGGAATCATTGCCATCGGGAACAGTCCCGGCAGTCAACGTAGCCACGGTGTCTTCATTCATAATTAGTGATGATCAAATTCCCGGGATCATTGCCATCGGGAAAATTCCTTCCAGTCACCGTAGTCAGTGTGTCTTCACTCCTAACTCGTGATGGTTAAATTCCCAGGAATATACCCCGAATATTCTTCGCGTGGGATTATTCTCGGGACCCAATCCTACTCCTAATAATTTGGTCTTCTTCTGTGGCCGCGGGGAACGTATTGGAAAACGATCTTCTGGTGTAGCGACTGGCATTCTTGGCTGTCACTCCGGAGATCCGGGTTTGAATCTCGAACCATCTCCACCAAGAAATGTTACTCTGATCTAAGGGCTGGAACGGTCTACACTACTCAGTTTCCTGTAAGCAATCCTGGAAGTAGTTTTTTCGGCGTTTCCCCATTTCTACTCCAGGCAAATGCTGGGATGGTCCCTATTTTATGGTTACGGCCACTTACGATTCTATCCTCAAATTCAAATACACACACTGATATACGTAGTTACCACATTAACACAATTTATCAGACAAATTGTATATACACCCAAGTACACAGGGATAAATGACCACGATATACAAGCACCTCAAACAAAACAACAACAAAATTCATCGTATCACAACAGCTTGTTAATGATTCAAACCGATTTTATAAAAGGTCCTGAAGGCCAAAAATCACGAAAATAATCAAAATTTCACGTATAATGCGGTTATACTTAGCGTAAGGAAGTGATATAGGAACTTGGAAGTTCACGACTATTGAAATATTCACGTCTTTCAGCCAGAGCAAAAAAAAATTACCAGCCTTACAGTAGTGGCATATGATGTGTAACATCTGACATAGAAGAAACCTCACGTGAAATTGTTGATACACCGGTATTTTATACTATTATTGGCACAAATATTAATCTATTGTAAAAGGGAGTGTTTTACAGATATTGTAGTTTATAATACGGAACTCATTTTATTAGATGATTTGTAGCAACCACCTGCACTAGTCTAAATAAAGAATACGATATGGATCAACTAGATTACCGGCAATAGACGCGACACCGTGTAACGGATCTTGTTTTGCATGTAATATAAATAATAATCCCCGCGATGAGGAGTCATAATGTAACGGTGCGGTTAACAAGATGGGGAATAAATTAACATAAAATGATGAATGAAATGAAAATGAGACAAAATTAAAATATGCACTTTTGTTCTGTACTTACCTTTGGAGTACACTAAAAATGATATGATTTGGGCACCAGACTAATTAAATAGTCAAAAGAAAGGGGATTGCACAGGTACTCATTGGCAGAAAACAAGATATCTTACCCCCGGTCGACGTGAAACCGTAGTACTCAAACCGATTCAGCATTATGAAGGATAGTTGGGTTTGCCTTATATAATACTAGCTGAAGTACCCGTGCTTCGCTACGCGTCATAAATAAATTAAAATATGAAGGTGACAGTTAAAACAGGGGATAGGCGAGGTGCTGCGCAGAGGGAGATTAAGGATGGAACATTTTGTCCAACTACACCGCTCGGCGTTGACCGTGTTTTATAGCACAAATTTAGGTTTTACTCGCTAACGGTTGGAGATACCTTTCGGATAGAAAATGTAATTTTTAACCTCGTATATACCATCAAAAGTTTGCTATTTCTTAGCGTTCTCTTTGTATTTGAAATGGAAATATGGAAGTTTTAAACCAAAGGGTGTAGTGAAGTCACTAAAATGGTCGCCATCTTTAAATAGTACAAAGTATTGAAATCAAAAGTAACCTATATGTTAACCAGGTAAATCAGCTACTTCCATGTAAAATTCATGTAAATCGGACCAGTGGTACTTGCGTGATTGAGTAATACATAGACGCACATCATCTCATTTTCAGCCTCGCTTCGCTCGCGTCATAGTCGTGTCATATTGTTATTCAATTAAATGAACGTTTATCCCCCTTAACACATATTTAGAACCTGAATATTCTAAACTCTTTCCTTAGTGGACGTTTTCGACATACAACGAACATATCCCCAAAATGTCATGTTTCTAACTTTAAAAATTTTGGCTGGGCTATGATGAGTGAGTGAGTCAGTCAGGACATTTCCTTTCATTTATTTTTGATAATTTCACCCCTCCTCATGAACCCCTTAAATTGGATTTATGAAACAAACGGTCGAACACCTATTTACTTATTTAAAGCTGTTTTCCCCCTGAGTTTGATGAGTGAGTAAGTGAGTCAATCAGTTAGGACACTTTCTTTCCTGTTTTTTTCCCCCCAGAATTTCACCTCTCACCAAGGGCCCCTTAAATTGGATTTATGAAAAAAAAAACAGTCGAACACCTATTTACTTGTATTTTAAGCTGTTCTTTTCCCGCCGAATTTCAAACTTCTCGCCTATATCCTTTAAGAGATACACGCTCCGTCAAGAATCCCTCAACCCCCAATTTTCACCCCTATCACCTCATAATATACACCACATCGATAAACCCTTAGACATATGTCTGATTATTTTTAATGATTAGTTTATATACCGAATATCACATCCCCTAAGAAACAACTCATGATATATCGTTATTCAATGAAATGCACGTTTACCCCCTTAACATCTCTTTAAAACCCGAATAAACAAAAATCATTCCTTAGTTGACGTTTTCGACATACAGCGAACATATTCCCAAAATTTCATTTTTCCAACTTTAATAGTTTTCGCTGGGCGTGATGAGTGAGTGAGTCAGACAGGACATTTTCTTTCAATTATTTTTACCAGAATTTCACCCCTCCCCATGGGCCCCTTAAATTGGATTGATGAAAAAACGCTTGAACACCTATTAACTTATTTTTAAAGCTGTCTTTTTCCCCTGAGTTTGGTGAGTGAGTTAGTCAGTTAGGACACTTTCTCTCCTTTTTTCCTCAGAATTTCACCCCACTCCATTGGCCCCTTAAATTAATTTATGAAAAAACGGTCGAACACCGATTTACTTATCTTTTTAGCTGATGATTTTTCGCTGCGTTTCAAATTTCTCGCCTATGTCGTTTAAGAGATAGGCCTACACGCTCCGTTAGGAATCCTTCAACCCCCACTTTTCACCCCTTTCACCTCATAATAATACACCACATCGAAAAAACCTTAGACACATGTCTGCGTATTTTTAATGATTAGTTTATATGCCGAGTATCACATCCACAAATGAAACGACTCGTGAGATATTGTTATTCAATGAAATTCAGGTTTAACCCCCTTAAGACCCCTTTAGAGCCTGAATATCCAAAAATCCTCCCTTAGTGAACGGTTTTGACATACAACGAACATATCCCCAAAATGCCATGTTTCCAACTTCAATATTTTTGGCTGGGCGATGATGAGTGAGTGAATGAGTCAGGACATTTTCTTTCATTCGTTTCCCCTCAGAATATCACCCCTCCCGATGAACCCCTTCAATTTGATTGATAAAAAAACTGTCGAACAGCTATTTACTTACTTTAAAGCAGTTTTTCCCCCTGAGTTTGATGAGTGAGTCAGTCAGTCAGTCAATCAGTTAGGACATTTTCTTTCCGCCCCCCCCCCACAGAATTTCACCCCTCCCCATGGGCCTCTTAAATTGGATTTATGAAAAAAAAACGGTCAAACACATATTTACTTATTTTTATGCTGATTTTTTTCCGCTGAGTTTCAAACTCCTCGCCTATGTCGTTTAAGACATACACGCTCCGTTAGGAATCTTTCAATCCCTAGTTTTCACCCCTTTCACCTCATAATATACTCCACATCGAAAAACCCTCAGACACGTGTCTTACTTTTTAATGATGAGTTTATATGCCGTGTATCACATCCCCCAATGAAAAAAATCGGGAGATATTGTTATTCAATGAAATGCAGGTTTAACCCCATTAAGACCCCTTTAGAACCTGAATATCCGAAAATCCTCCCTTAGTAGACTGTTTTGAAATACAATGAACATATCCCCAAAGTGTCATGTTTCTAACTTCAATCATTTTGGCTGGGCGATGATGAGTGAGTGAGTCAGGACATTTTCTTTCAATTTTCTTTTTTCAGAATTTCACCCCTCCCCATGAACCCCTTAAATTTGATTTATGAAAAAAAACAACTGTCGAACAGCTATTTACTTACTTTAAAGCAGTTTTTCCCCCTGAGTTTGATGAGTGAGTGAGTCAGTCAATCAGTTAGGACACTTTCTTTCCTGTTTCTCCCCCCCCCCCTCCAGAATTTCACCCCACCCCATGGGCCCCTTAAATTGGATTTATGATGAAACGGTCAAACACATATTTACTTATTTTTATGCTGATTTTTTCCCGCTGAGTTTCAAACTCCTCGCCTATGTCGTTTAAGAGATACACGCTCCGTTAGGAATCTTTCAATCCCCACTTTTCACCCCTTTCATCTCATAATATACACCACATCGAAAAACCCTCCGACTCGTGTCTTCTTATTTTTAATGATGAGTTTATGTGCCGAGTATCACATCCCCCAATGAAACCAATCGGGAGATATTGCTGTTCAATGAAATGCAGGTCTACCCATTTAACACCCCTTTAGAACCAGAATATCCAAAATTCCTCTCTTAGTGGGCATTTGCGGCCCTTGGGGAAGCTGCATACCAAATTTCATTCCAATCCGTTTGATGGTTTCTGAGATTTCGTGATGAATGAATGAGTGAGTGAGTGGTATTTGACAAATATTTATAGTAGAAGATAGTGTCAAGTCTTTGTTATGCTAAACTCGGTTGACAGTGCTGTGTGAGAAGTTGAGTAACTAACGTGATTTCAAGTAAAGATCCTCATTTTCTATACCGGTAGTGCAGAGCGCAAATGGCATCCAGTCGGCCGTGTCTCGACTTGAGCTATGTTGCCATGGAAACTATCCGCCTTGCCATTCCTTCATGAGTATATTTTATGATTTGATTAGCATGTGCTGGAGTGCAAAAGGGTCAAAATCAGAAGAATGAGAAAGACTATCGTAAATTCATGTAGCCAGCGGTTCCTTCTGGGTCCTAAACTATGTGTATGCAAAATTTGGTTGAGATTGGTGGAACGGTGTAGATTTGTATACGGAACAGATCCACATACATACCCACATACATACAGACTTTCACTTTTATATATTAGATTACTGACTACTATAAATGAGGGTCCTGACATTGACTTAAATGAATTTAATGAATCTAGGTAACACATATAAAAAGAAAAACACAATAAGAATAGTTACAAATTTGAATTTAAGGAAAAATTACTGCGGCTCAACTGATAAAGGACAATAAATGGATTTAACTAAAAATGAACACAAGCTTGATTTTACATGGCCTGAGAGACGTGAGATAAATCATGATCTTCGCTCACCTCTTGAAGTATTGTCATATATATATAGATAATATGACTGATGTCCTCGTTGATCCGTCCCGTAGTTGACATGTTGTAGTACCTTATTGGAGATAGGTTAGCATACCTATTTCCATTACCGACTGTTGATTAACTGTAGCTTTGTTCCATAGTATTGTACTGATCTACCACTGTAGAAACTAACTTCCTGCATGATGCCTCGCTAATATTTTCCTCTGAATGTATAATGTTGGAGGATCGATGCTCAGGGAACGACGGCTTGGTGCAGACTCCCAACTCACGTTAAACTGACTCCCAGTACGTAGGACTACTGGAGTGACTGAATGAATAAGAATAAGTGTCCCTCCTCTTGCTTGAGCTACCGTATTTATAACATCTTCAAGTTTATGTCGATAATATGGTTCTTAAAGTCCAACCCTTTCAATTAGATACATTCTATAAGTCACTGCTCCTTAACGAACAATACTCATCAGAACTACTGACATTTCCATTATAGAATAATATCATGTCTTAAGTTAGTTCTCCACAGCAGCAAGGGTTTCTTACATTCATTTGGGGGTGAGAATAGATTTACCATTACCGGCACTAATAGTGACCGGAAACCACATCGCCTTTGTCATGCGCTAGGACCTTCTTCAGGAAATAACATCTATTGTAGAAATGCGAGCGAACCTGTCCCTTCCCACGTCTCTTTGACAACTAAATTTACAACCATTCGTAAATGAAAATCTGTTCAGAATGATTTGAGCTGCTCACAGACAGATAAAATCTAGTAGCATGGAATACTACTTAATAAAAAATTAATATATATAAATATAACGAAAAAGACTAATTATTATAAATATAAAAGCTTGGGGATCGAATCGTTACAACCGCTCATAACCTTAAATTCCTTATAAGCAGGTCCGCTTGATTCACAGACCAACACGTAATTTCATATGGATTCTGTTAAAATGAGTCATATTGATATGATAAATATCGTTTAAAATGATAATCTGGTAGCAAAAATATCTACCCCGTCCGGGATTCGGACCCAAGATCTATAGATTCACAGTCATAAGCACTAACCCCACGGCTATTTCGACTACGCAAATTTTGTGCACAAGATGGTGACTTATTTCCACGTTCCAATAATACTGCATTACGGAATTAAGTTTCATTTATATTTTGCTTGTTTCGATAATGTTCCTGCGTGAAATTTAGTTTAAAATGCCTTATGAATAGGCCCTCTTGTGAGTAAAGAGAATGTATTCAGTAATAGTTCATGAAGGCTTGCTCAATTCTCGTATATCCACAACGATTATATTATATTGATGACTGCATTACCGTTATGTGGGTTAATATTTGAATAGCCATTGTGCAGAAACATAATACCGGCAATGCTGACTACTTACAATGTTTGATATTAAGGCATTTTACCATTTAAATGCTTATACGAAGATTTCGAACATGTACCATGTCATTTGTTTCAATCACTAGACACCAGAGTTCGCATGAGCGTTTACCGTTCAGTATGTCATATACATTCCACATGGCCGAGAGTACGTCATGGTATCAATTTCTGACACCGCGCGCTCATTGTTTCTCGTACCACTTCCGTTTTCCACCATTGCCAGCTAGTACACTTCCGTTCGATCGATCGAGCGGGCTGTGCATACTTCCGTTTTCAACCACTGCCAGCTAGTACACTCCCGTTCAATTGATCGAGCGGGCAGTGCATACTTCCGTTTTCCAGCACTGCCAGCTAGTACACTTCCGTTCGATCCATCGAGCGGGCAGTGCATACTTCCGTTCGATCCACCACTGCCAGCTCGATAGTTCCGATCCATTTCCGTCCCCAATTTTCAAAATCACTCCCACAAAACTATCCAGCAACCGAGTGGAAAAATGTTACACATCAAAAATTAAGTGAGAGGGCGGGAGAGTATGGAGGAGACGAGGACTCTGCATGTTACTCATGGTGGCGCTCATTTAGGATCCAGTCAGTTATCAGACGGATTGGGTAACCTCAGACGGAAATCCTATAATATATCCTAACACATTTCAATTCCAAGAAGTGATAATAATAATAATAATAATAATAATAATAATAATAATAATAATAATAATAATAATAATAATAATATCGTATGGCCTCAGGTACAAGCTTTGTTAATTGTCACTCAGAGCGCAACTTGCATTTTTATTTTTTTTTAGTCGTTTACCCTCCAGGTTGGTGGAACCCACGGACTCAGCGAGGGAACTCACCACTACCGCCTCTGCGGGCAGTGTCCTAGAGCTGGGAACATCGAATCGGAATGGATACAACTGGTGAGGTGGGATTGGCACCTCGCCCAGGCGGCCTCACCTGCAAAGCGAACAGGGGCCTCATGAGGGAAGGTAAGGGATGGTGAGGATGGATAGGCAAGGAAGAGGGAAGGAGGCGGCCGTGGCCTTGAAGAAGGTACCATCCCGGCATTTGCCCGAAGACGAAGTGGGAAACCACGGAAAACCACTTCGAGGATGGCTGAGAGGGAATCGAACCCCCTCTACTAATTTGGGCCACCCGAGGCTGAGTAGACCCCGCTCCAGTCCTCGTACCACTTTTCAAATTTCGTGGCAGAGCCGGGAATTGAACCCAGGACCTCCGGGGCGGCAGCTAACCATGCTGACCGCTACACTACGGAGGCGACGCGCAACTTGCATGTCGAATTTTATCGCTCCTTGAAACGCTATGAAAGTCAAGCTCCTTGACACTATAGCGCTTTCTAGTAGAGAAATGAGGAACTTTGTGTTGGTGGAAAATCCCGAGATTAATTTTGCCACTATGAACACGGCCTACTGAATTCAAAGGGGGTCTTTAACATGCCAATATCGTATGACATGCGTATTGTGATTTTTGTCGCCTTTCAAAAATCACTTACCACGCCCAGGTGCGAACCTGCAAGCTTGGGGTTGGTAGTCCGACACGATAACCACTCACCCACCGTGGCAAGCTCAAGAAGTGATGATGACGATTATTTCTTTAAGGAGCAGAATAGTGAGGTTCTTTGACGCTCTACTAATTGAACCAGATATTTCAAATTTACATTTCAAAACCTTATTTGGGTTTATAATCTTGGCAATCCCAATTAAAGTGGGCATTTATAGTCTAATCTACTCGTAAATGCTATATAACTAAAACCTTTGTAATCCTAACTAAACCAGTCATTTATAATTTAAATGTAAATGTTGTATAATTAAACCCTTTGCAATCCCAATTTAAGCGAACATTGAGAAATTGAATGCTATATAGCTAAACCCTTTGCAATCCCAATTTAAACGGACATTGAGAAATTGAATGCTATGTAACTAAAACCTTTGCGATCCTAATTAAACTGGATATGTAGAATTTAAATGTAAATGTTATATAACTAAATCCTTTGCATTCCTAATTAAACTGGACATTTAGAATTTAAATGTAAAAGCTATTTAACTAAAACCATTGCAATCCCAATTAAACCGGACATTTAGAATTTAAATTTAAGTGATTTATAACTAAAACCTTTTCAATCCCAATTAAACCGGACATCTAGAATGTAATTTAAAATGCTATATGCCCTATAGGTCTAACTAAAACCTTTGCGATCCCAATTTAAGTAGGCATGTAGAATTTAACTTCGCAATCCCAATTAAAGCGGACGTTGAGAAATTGAATGCTATATGACTAAATCCTTTGCAATCCTAATTAAACTGGACATTTAGAATTTAAATGCAAATGCTATTTAACAAAAACCATCGGAATGCCAATTAAACCGGACATTCAGTATTTAAATTTAAGTGATATACTGTGTAACTAAAATCTTTTCAATCCTAATTAAACCGGATATTTAGAATTTAAATTAAAGTGCCATATAACTAAATCCTTTGCAATTCTAATTAAACCGGACATTTAGAATGCAATTTAAAATGCTATATAGGCCTAACTAAAGCCCTTGCGATCCCAATTTAAGTAGGTATGTAGAATTTAACATCGCGATCCCAATTAAAGTAGACATGTAGAATTTAAATTTAGGTGCTATATAAGTAAAACGTTTGCGATGCCAGTTAAACCGGACAATTAGAAATTAAATTTAAATCTTGTATATCTAAAATCATTGCAAATCTGTTTAAACCGGATATTTATATTTTAAAATTAAAATAATAGATATCTAATATAGCCTATTTACGTTCCCAAATAAACCGGATACTTGAACTTTGAAGTTTGTTCCCACCATCATTGCATCAAATGGTCTGTAGCTAATGTGGTCTCCCACGTTGTTAACTTTCAGGTGACCATAAGCTGAGCAACTGGTAATAAAAGCTGTGAGGGTGACGTCAACGTCATTGAATGTAGCGGTGTGAATGATGAGGAAATTGGTCGTGAGCGGTGGACGCTGGCTGGTGGGGCACAGGATACGGGAAGCTGAGGGGAGTGAACTGAGGGGAGGAATAAACAGGACCAGAGACATCATATAGCCTAATACCGCGGACAAGCCAAATCTCTTCCTTCCACTTGCTTGTGTTGACACGCTGTCTGGGAATCTCCTACTATTACCAGACCCTCCTCACTACTCTTCTTTACTTAAAGGTAAGATGAAGTGATAAGCAGCAAGGGGAACTCTGAAGATAAATACTATGCTCTACAAATTTGATGGAAGTGCACATTGGACTGAGTAATGTAATGAGTGAAGTAATATAATCCCATGTTAATATCTAGATACTCACATGTCAATTCTTTCCATTTCTGACCTTTCTCTTTGTTATTATTTAAGCGAAAATTCCCCTACAGGAGAGCGATTAAACTTGATAACATTGTCATTTGGAGGTGTGTCTCCTCCGCTCCTCCCAAAATCTCTTCATGCGTGCGGAATACTCCCTCTTCCTCTCATCCGTCCACTTTTTTTCCAGGTTGTCGAAATGATCTTGGTTCAAACTTAACATTCGCAATTTTCGTCTGGCACTCAGTTCGGTCTTCGAAACTTTGTATACTGATTACATGTAAGTCTCTCTGTACCTCTTTAAACCATTCTGTGCCGCATTTGCTCTGTGTTATGATGCCGAGTAGTTTCTTGGGCAATCTGGAGGTGGCCACCCTGTGGATGATCTGTTAGGTATATTTCATGAGAAAGACACCTATTTCAATGGGTACCATATTGCAACTTACGAAAATGTCGACATATCTTCGCGTTTCATATCCACCAGACCTCAATACCACAGTCAGTTCAATAGTTCATACATATAATGTACTAGCTCAAGTACCCGTGCTTCGCTACGCGTCATAAATAAATTAAAATGTGAAGGTGACAGTTAAAACAGGTGATAGGCGAGGTGCTGCGCAGAGGGAGATTAAGAATGGAATATTTTGTCCAACGACACCGCTCGGCGTTGACCGTATTTATAGCACAAATTTAGGTTTTACTAGCTAACCGTTGGAGATACCTTTCGGATAGAAAATGTAATTTTAAACCTCGTATATGCCATCAAAAGTTTGCTATTTCTTAGCGTTCTCTTTTTATTTGAAATGGAAATATGAAAGTTTGAAACCAAAGGGTGTAGTGACGTCACTAAAATGGTCGCCAACCTTAAATAGTGCAAAGTATTGAAATAAAAAGTAACCTATATGTTAAGCAGGTAAATAAGCTACTTCCATGTAAAAT
Source organism: Meconema thalassinum (assembly GCA_946902985.2). Taxonomy (NCBI): domain Eukaryota; kingdom Metazoa; phylum Arthropoda; class Insecta; order Orthoptera; family Tettigoniidae; genus Meconema; species Meconema thalassinum. Next base: position 139,579,005 of record OX336400.1, read on the forward strand.
TCATGTAAATCGAACCAGTGGTACTTGCGTGATTGAGTAATACACAGACACACACCATCTCATTTTTAGCCTCGCTTCGCTCGCGTCATAGTCGTGTCATATTGTTCTTCAATGAAATGCAGGTTTAACCCCGTTAACACCCCTTTAGAACCTGAATATCCAAAAATCCCTCCTTAGTCGACATTTTCGGCACACAATAAACATATCCCCAAAATATCATTCTTTTAACTTGAATAGTTGTGGTTGGTCAATGAGAGTGAACATCCAAAAATCCTTCCTTAGTGGACGTTTATCTTCCATAATTTCACCCCTCCCCATAGGCCCCTTAAATTGCATTTATGAAAAAAAAAACGGTCGAACTTCTATTTATTTTATTTATTTAATTAATTATTTATTTATTTATTTATTTATTTTTAAGCTGATTGATTTCCTCCGAGTTTCAAACTCCTCGCCTATGTCGTTTAAGAGATACACGCTCCGTTAGGAATCTTTCAACCCCCACTTTTCATCCCTTTCACCTCATAATATACACTACATCGAAAAACAATTAGACATGTGTCAGCTTATTTTTAATGATTAGTATATATGCCAAGTATCACATCCCCAAATGTAACCACTCGTGAGATATTGTTATTCAATGAAATGCACGTTTACCCCCTTAACACCTCTTTAGAATTTGAATATCCAAAACTCTTTCCTTAGTGGACGTTTTCGACATACAACGAACATATCCCCAAAATCTCATGTTTCTATCTTCAATAATTTTGGCTGGGCGATGATGAGTGTGTGAGTCAGTCAGGACATTTTCTTTCATTTATTTTTGATAATTTCATCCCTCCCCATCAACCCCTTAAATTGGATTTATGAAACAAACGGTCGAACACCTATTTACTTATTTAAAGCTGTTTTCCCCCTGAGTTTGATGAGTGACTAAGTGAGTCAATAAGTTAGGACACTTTCTTTCCTGTTTTCCCCCCAGAATTTCACCCCTCTCCAAGGGCCCCTTAAATTGGATTTATGAAAAAATGGTCGAACACCTCTTTACTTGTATTTTAAGCTGTTTTTTTACCGCCAAATTTCAAACTTCTCGCCTATGTCGTTTCAGAGATACACGCTCCGTTAAGAATCCCTCAACCCCCAATTTTCACCCCTTTCACCTCATAATATACACCACATCGATAAACCCTTAGACATATGTCTGATTATTTTTAATGATTAGTTTATATACCGAATATTACATCCCCAAAGAAACAAATCATGAGATATCGTTATTCAATGAAATGCACGTTTACCGCCTTAACACCTCTTTAAAGCCCGAATAAACAAAAATCATTCCTTAGTTGACGTTTTCGACTTGCAGCGAACATATTCCCAAAATTTCATGTTTCCAACTTTAATAGTTATCCCTAGGCGTGATGAGTGAGTGAGTCAGACAGGGCATTTTCTTTCAATTATTTTTACCAGAATTTCATCCCTCCCCATGGGCCCCTTAAATTGGATTTATGAAAAAACGTTTGATCACCTGTTAACTTATTTTTTAAGCTGTCTTTTCCCCCTGAGTTTGATGAGTGAGTGAGTTTGTCAGTCAGTTAGGACACTTTCTCTCTTTTTGCCCCCCAGAATTTCACCCCACCCCATTGGCCCCTTAAATTAATTTATGAAAAAACTTTCGAACACCGATTTACTAACTTTTTAAGCTGATTTTTCTTTCGCTGAGTTTCAAATTTCTCGCCTATTTCGTTTAAAAGATAGGCCTACACGCTCCGTTAGGAATCCTTCAACCCCCACTTTTCACCCCTTTCACCTCATAATAATACACCACATCGAAAAACCCTTAGACATGTCTGCTTATTTTTAATGATTAGTTTATATGCCGAGTATCACATCCACAAATGAAACCATTCGTGAGATATTGTTATTCAATGGAATGCAGGTTTAACCCCCTTAAGACCCCTTTAGAACCTGAATATCCAAAAATCCTCCCTTAGTGTACGGTTTTAACATACAACGAACATATCCCCTAATGCCATGTTTCCAACTACAATATTTTTGGCTGGGCGATGATGAGTGAGTGAGTGAGTGAGTCAGGACATTTTCTTTCAATTTTCTTTTTTCAGAAATTCACCCCTCCCCATGAACTCCTTAAATTTGATTTATGAAAAAAAAACTGTCGAACAGCTATTTACTTACTTTAAAGCAGTTTTCCCCCTGAGTTTGATGAGTGAGTGAGTCAGTCAATCAGTTAGGACACTTTCTTTCCTGTTCCCCCCGCCCCCCAGAATTTCACCCCTCCTCATGGGCCCCTTAAATTGGATTTATGAAAAAACGTCCAAACACATATTTACTTCTTTTTATGTTGATTTTTTTCGCTGAGTTTCAAACTCCTCGCCTATGTCGTTTAAGAGATACACGCTCCGTTAGGAATCTTTCAATCCCCACTTTTCACCCCTTTCACCTCATAATATACACCACATCGAAAAACCCTCAGACACATGTCTTCTTATTTTTAATGATGAGTTTATATGCCGAGTATCACATCCCCCAATGAAACCAATCGGGAGATATTGCTATTCAATGAAATGCAGGGCTACCTCCTTAACACCCCTTTAGAACCAGAATATCCAAAAATCCTCTCTTAGTGGGCATTTGCGGCCCTTGGGGAAGATGCATACCGAATTTAATTCCAATCCGTTTGGTGGTTTCTGAGATTTCGTGATGAATGAATGAGTGAGTGAGTGGTATTTGACAAATATTTATAGTAGAAGATAGTGTCAAGTCTTTGTTATGCTAAACTCAGTTGACAGTGCTGTGTGAGTAGTTGAGTAACTAACGGGATTTCAAGTAAAGATCCTCATGTTCTATACCGGTATTGCAGAGCGCAAATGGCATCCAGTCGGCCGTGTCTCGACTTGAGCTATGTTGCCTTGGAAACTATCTGCCTTCATGATTATATTTTATGATTTGATTAGCCTGTGCTTGAGTGCAAAAGGGCCGAAATCAGAAGAATGAGAAAGACTATCGAAACTTCATGTAGCCAGCGGTTCCTTCTGGGTCTTAAACTATGTGTATGCAAAATTTGATTGAGATTGGTGGAACGGTGTAGATTTGTATACGGAACAGATCCACATACGTACATACATACAGACTTTCACTTTTATATTTAAGATATGTAGGCCTATATATTACTTTCTTGTAGACTCAATAACTACTGTCGTTTTTTCAGCAATCACTTTCATATCTCTACAAGCCAAATCTCTTCCTTCCACTTGCTTGTGTTGACACGCTGTCTGGGATTCTCCTACTTAACCCAAACTCCCTCTTTATTCACTGATCCAAAAATATTTTGAAGGAATTTACGTTCTTGTTTTTTATTTCTTTCATTTTTGAGTGACCATGAATTAAAGGTAAGTCCCCAAATATTGGATGTCATCGAACCTCGGACCTCCAGGGTGGCAGCAAAGCACGCTGACCACTACACCACGGAGGCGACAACAAACAAATATACAACACTAAATTGCTCTATGAAAGAAGAGTCGCGATACCAGAATGGCGTGTTTCCTGCAGAGCACTGAGACTGCAGAGAGAAAGGGAGATCCACTTCGTGGTGTAGCGGTTAGCTTACTTGGCTGTCGCTCTGGTGGTCCGGGTTTGATACCCGACTCTGACAAGTTAGTCATTGTTGTTTTAAGGGGCGGGACTACGAGGTCATCTGCCCCACTCTGACAAGTAATGTAAGTAATGTAATTCTGGTCTGAGGGCTGAACGGGGTACACTCAGCCTCGTAGGTAAAACTCCTCTGCCATCCTGGAAGTGATTTTCTGTAGTTCCATACTTCTTCTCTAGGCAAATGCTGGTATGGTTCCAAACTTAAGGCCACGGCCACCTCCTTCCCAATCCTTACCTAAATTACTAACCCACACTACTACTACTACTACTACAACTAACACCGCAATAACTCAGGTAATCAGACAATTTCTATACACACACAAAAGTGCACGGGGCTGAATGACCACCTAAGCTAAGGGGCTGCTAGCAATTCTTTGAGATTCTCAAGCGTCAAACCTCCGAAATAAAACTATTTGTTTTGAATAAAAACTAGTTTATTTATTTACATTTATTATTTTTTTTAGTCGTTTACCCTCCAGCTTGGTGGAACCCACGGACTCAGCGCGGGAACTCACCACTACCGCCTCTACGGGCAGTGTCCTAGAGCTGGGAACATCGAATTGGAAGGGATACAACTGGTGAGGTGGGATTGGCACCTCGCCCAGGCGGCCTCACCTGCAAAGCGAACAGGGGCCTCATGAGGGAAGGTAAGGGATGGTGAGGATGGATAGACAAGGAAGAGGGAAGGAGGCGGCCGTGGCCTTGAAGAAGGTACCATCCCGGCATTTGCCCGAAGACGAAGTGGGAAACCACGGAAAACCACTTCGAGGATGGCTGAGGGGGAATTGAACCCACTACTCATTTGGGCCACCCGAGGCTGAGTAGACCCCGTTCCAGTCCTCGTACCACTTTTCAAATTTCGTGGCAGAGCCGGGAATCGAACCCAGGACCTCCGGGGCGGCAGCTACGCTACACTACAGAGGCGACATTTATTTATTAATTTATTTTAGAGACCCTTAAATTAAATGTTAGGCCCCTAAAACAAACAATTATCATAGTCATCGTTATTACATTGTATTGTAAGCAAAAATACCGCCCGAACAGGGACTCGAACCCTGGACCCTTAGGTTAAAAGCCTATTGCTCTACCGACTGAGCTATCCGGGCTCTTAATACGCCCTTATGTAGGTATCCAACGTTTACACATCAATACGTTATAGACAGCCGGTATTTTGGCTCAGAAATTGCAAGTAGATGATATTTATTTTTTTATTTAATTATGTATTTATTTATTATAGACCACTATCCTATATAAAGGATAATATAATTGGGCAGAATTGTGATGACTGACTGAAAATCATTTTATAATAATAATAATAATAATAATAATAATAATAATAATAATAATAATAATAATAATAATAGTAATATTAATAATGCATTAAATAATTCAGAAACCCCTATTGACGTCGAATTGGCAGGTGAAAAGCTAAAGGAAGTAGAAGACTTCTGCTACTTAGGAAGTAAAATGACAAGTGATGGACGAAGCAAAGAGGATATCAAAAGTAGGTTGTTTCAGGCAAGGAAAGCATTTTTACAGAAAATACATTTGTTGACATCAAATAGACTATAGATTTAGGTTGACACCAAAGAGATCGAGCGTGTTCAACACCTTAAGTACCTTGGATGCAATCTGAATGAGCAATGGGAACTCAGTCAAGAGATCAAGGCAAGAATTTAGCATTAGAGAACAACCTTCATTAAAATGAAAAAGCTCGTCAGTAACCGGAGTCTAAGTCTAAATCTTAGGCTGCGAATGGTCAGGGGATATGTATTTCCCATACTATTGTATGGAATGGAAGGGTTGACTCTAACCCAGACCCTGTGCAAGAAGATCCAAACCTTCGAAATATGGTTATATCGGCAGATGTTACGTATCTCGTGAACCGAAATAATGAGGAATACTGAGGTGACGGGAAGATTACACAAGATGACGGAAGTGCTCCTTTCCATAAAGAAGCGAGCTTGCCACATTGGGTGAGTGGTTATCGTGTCTGACTACCAAACCCAAGCTTCCAGGTTCGCTCCTGCCCGTGGTAAGTGATTTTTGAAAGGCGACAAAAATCACGGCACGCATGTCATACGTTGTTGGCATGTTAAAGAACCCATTTGAATTCAGTAGGCCGTGTTCTATATGACAAAATAATCTCGGGATTTTCCGCCAACACAAAAGTTCCTCATTTCTCTACCAGAAAGCGCTACTGTATAGTGTCAAGGCGCTTAGATATCTAACTTCCTTGACTTTCATAGCGCTCCAACGAATGCCAAAATTCGACATGCAAGCTGCCCTCTGGGCGTCAAATATCAAAGCTTGCACCCGAGGCCATACGATAATCTTTATATATATAATTCTTCGACACGTGTGTAGGCCCTATGTGACTGAACTCCTCCTAAACGACGGAACCGATTTTGATCGAATTTGATATGTATATTAGTGTGGGTCCATGTATGGTTTAGATTCACAATCCGACCCGGTAGGTGGAATGAACACAATTTTAGAACCACAATTTACACAGAATTTTAGAACCACAATATACAGTCAAAAACAGTCGTCATGGAAACCACTAGCCTTGGCCTTCGTGAAAGCTGATGTCTTTGGACGGTTTGTCTCTGCACGTTAGAGCCACCTGGTCGCAATCTGTGCAACTACCGCCATTACTTACACTCCGCCCGTGGCGAAAAGTTGTGTTTTATACCAAAGGTGGCAGTGATGTCGAATTCTACTGTTTGTCTCTGCACGTTAGAGCGTTTCAAAGTCCCGTATGCGTTCATATACCATTCATCCGATTGCCATGATATGTTGAGTGAGCTCCAGGGAAGGTGTTTGGCTTAGTAAATCCATTTTACAATAGATAGCGCACGAATAGATTCAACAAATGAGCGACGACGCGCGAAGCGTTTCAAAATGGTCCCGTATGCGTTCAAATACCATTCGTCCGATAGCGATGAAACTTGAGTGATATGTTGTGTACACTCCAGGGAAGGCTTCTGTCTTTTTTAGTAAATCAATTTCACATTAGGTAGCGCACGACTAGATTCAACAAATGAGTGACGACGCGCGAAGCGTTTCAACAAAATCCCGTATAAGTTTATATTCCATTCATAGATTGAGATGAAACTTTGATGAGTTGTTGTGTACACTTACGTGAGGGTTTCTAACTTAGTAAATCCATTTTACAATAGGTAGGTCACGAGTAGATTCAACAAATGAGCAACGACGCGCGAACTTTTAATCAAAGTCCCGTATGCGTTCATATACCATTCATCCGATTGCAATGAAACTTGGGTGAGATGTTGTGTACACTTACGTGAGGGTTTCTAACTTAGTAAATCCATTTCACAGGAGGTTTCGCACGAGTAGATTCAACAAATAAGCGACGACGCGCGAAGAGTTTCAATAAGGTCCCGTATGCGTTCAAATACCATTCGTCCGATTACGATGAAACTTGGATGAGATGTTGTGTACACCCTATGGAAGGTTTCTGGCTTAATAAATCCATTTTACAATAGGTAGCCCACGAGTAGATTCAACAAATGTGTGACGGCACGCGAATCATTTCAACAAAGTACCGTATGCGTCCATATAAGTTACCATTTATTCGATTGCGATGAAACTTTGGTGAATTGTTGTGTACACTTCAGGAAATGTTTCTGTCTTAGTAAATCCAGTTTTTAATAAGTAGCGCACGTGTAGATTCAACAAATGAGCGACGGCGCGCGAATCGTTTCCACAATGTCCCGTATGCGGTCATATATCATTCATCCGATTGCGATCAAACCTTGGTGAATCATTGTGTACACGCCTGAGAAGGTTTCAAGCTTAGTAAATCTATTTCACAATAGGTAGCGCATGAGTAGATTCAACAAATGAGTGACGGCACGCGAATCATTTAAAGAAAATCACTTATGTGTTCATATGTCATTCATCCGATTCCGATGAAACTTTGATGAGTTGTTGTGTACACGCGAGGGAAGGTGTTCAACTTGGTAAATCCATTTTACAATATTGGTAGCGCACGAGTAGATGTAACAAATGAGTGACGACGCGCGAAGCGTTCCAACAAAATCCTGTATGCGTTCATATACTATTCATCGATTGCGATGAAACATTGATGAGTTGTTATGCACACTTACGTGAAGCTTTCTAACTTAGTAAATCCATTTCGCAGTTGGAAGAGCGCGAGTAGATTCAACAAATGAGTGACAGCGCACGAATCATTTAAACCAAATCGAGTATGCGTTAAATGCCATTTATCCGTTTGCGATGAAACTTTGGAGAGTTGTTGTGCACTCTCCAACGATTGTTTCTAAATTAGTTTATTCAATTCACGATAGTTTAGAGGCAGTTAACAGAAATTGAAAAAAATATTGTGTATCCAAAAGCAGTTCAAGAAACAAAGTTACAACACTTTCCTTGATTGGCAGGACAACGTCTGCGGGTCAGCTTGTCTTTATATATATAATTCTTCGACACGTGTGTATGTGACTGAACTCCTCCTAAACGACTGAACCAATTTTGATCGAATTTGGTATGTATATTAGTGTGGGTCCAAGTATGGTTTAGATTCACAATCCGACCCGGTAGGTGGAATGAACAGAATTTTAGAACCACAATTTACACACAATTTTAGAACCACAATATACAGTCAAAAACAGTCGTCATGGAAACCACTAGCCTTGGCCTTGGTGAAAGCTGATGTCTTTGGACGGTTTGTCTCTGCACGTTAGAGCCACCTGGTCGTAGTCTGTGCAACTACCGCCATTACTTACACTCCGCCCGTGGCGAAAAGTTGTGTTTTATACCAAAGGTGGCAGTGATGTCGAATTCTATTGTTTGTCTCTGCACGTTAGAGCGTTTCAAAGTCCCGTATGAGTTCATATACCATTCATCCGATTGCCATGAAACTTGGGTGATATGTTGAGTGAACTCCAGGCAAGGTGTTTGGCTTAGTAAATCCATTTTACAATAGATAGCGCACGAATAGATTCAACAAATGAGCGACGACGCGCGAAGCGTTTCAAAAATGTCCCGTATGCGTTCAAATACCATTCGTCCGATAACGATGAAACTTGGGTGAGATGTTGTGTACACTCCAGGGAAGGCTTCTGCCTTAGTAAATCAATTTCACATTAGGTAGCGCACGACTAGATTCAACAAATGAGTGACGACGCGCGAAGCGTTTCAACAAAATCCCGTATAAGTTTATATTCCATGCATAGATTGAGATGAAACTTTGATGAGTAGTTGTGTACACTTAAGTGAAGGCTTCTAACTTAGTAATCCATTTCACAGGAGGTTGCGTACGAGTAGATTCAACAAATGAGCGGCGACGTGCGAAGCGTTTCAACCAAGTCCCGTATGCGTTCAAATACCATTCGTCCGATAGCGATGAAACTTGGGTGAGATGTTGTGTACACTTACGTGAGGGTTCCTAACTTAGTAAATCCATTTTACAATAGGTAGCTCATGAGTAGATTCAACAAATGAGCAACGACGTGCGAACTTTTAATCAAAGTTCCGTATGCGTTCATATACCATTCATCCGATTGCAATGAAACTTGGGTGAGATGTTGTGTACACTTACGTGAGGGTTTCTAACTTAGTAAATCCATTTCACAGGAGGTTTTGCACGAGTAGATTCAACAAATGAGCGACGACTCGCGAAGCCTTTCAACAAAGTCCCGTATGCGTTCATATACTATTCGTCTGATAGCAATGAAACTTGGGTGAGATGTTGTGTACACTTCAGGGAAGGTTTCTGGCTTAGTAAATCCACTTTACAATAGGTAGCGCACGAGTAGATTCAACAAATGAGCGACGACAGGCGAATCATTTCAACAAAGTACCGTATGCGTCCATATACCATTTATCCGATTGCGATGAAACATTGGTGAATTGTTGTGTACACTCCAGGAAATGTTTCTGTCTTAGTAAATCCAGTTTTAATAAGTAGCGCACGAGTAGATTCAACAAATGAGCGACGGCGCGCGAATCGTTTCCAAAATGTCCCGTATGCGGTCATATATCATTCATCCGATTGCGATCAAACCTTGGTGAATCATTGAGTACACGCCAGAGAAAGTTTCAGGCTTAGTAAATCTATTTTACAATAGGTAGCGCATGAAGAGATTCAACAAATGAGTGACGGCACGCGAATCGCTTAAAGAAAATCACTTATGCGTTCATATGTCATTCATCCGATTCCGATGAAACTTTGATGAGTTGTTGTGTACACGCCAGGCAAGGTGTTCAACTTGGTATATCCATTTTACAATATTGGTAGCACACGAGTAGATGTAACAAATGAGTGACGACGCGCGAATTGTTCCAACAAAATCCTGTATGCGTTCATATACTATTCATCGATTGCGATGAAACTTTGATGAGTTGTTGTGTACACTTACGTGAAGCTTTCTAAATTAGTAAATCCGTTTCACAGTTGGTAGACCACGAGTAGATTCGACAAATGAGTGACAGCGCACGAATCATTTAAACCAAATCCCGTATGCGTTAAATGCCATTTATCCGTTTGCGATGAAACTTTGGGGAGTTGTTGTGCACACTCCAACGAATGTTTCTAAATTAGTTAATTCAATTCACGATAGTTTGGAGGCAGTTAACAGAAATTGAAAAAAATATTGTGTATCCAAAAGCACTTCAAGAAACAATGTTATAACACTTTCTTTGATTGGCAGGACAACGTCTGCCGGGTCAGCTTGTATTATTATATTATCAAGAGGTGGAATCTCAAATATTTCTGACACGTGGATGCGCGATGAAAACTACAGGATTCTACAGTTGGTAATTCAGGGGACGATCTCAAGACAGCGGAGACCCGGCCGAAGGAGAATCTCATGGCTGAAAAACCTCTGAGAGTGTGGTTTGAGATGAACACAACGACCCTTTTCCGTGTGGCAAACTCGAAGACTAGAATAGCCATGATGACTGCCAACCTTCGATAGAAGACGGCACAGCAAGAAAGGAGATTAGAAAGTCATTTTTGAAAGCCTTTGCCTGGGGCGTGGCGCTCTATGGAAGTGAAAATTTTAATGTTGGCGCAAGAGAAAGGAGGAGATTTGAAGCACTTGAAACGTGGTGTTACAAGAGATTGATGAAGATCGGATGGATAGATAGACTAACAGACGAAGAGTTATTAAGATGAGTGGGAGAACAGATAATATGTTTTTGTTGACTGGTAATGAAGTGGGAAGAGATACGTTGTTAGGACACATATTAATTACTGTATATTTGAATTGCAGCCAATGGCCATAGCGGGTTATTTTAATTGAACGGCTGTAGGTTCCCCCCTTCAAGTTCAATTTCAAGTAGTTCCAACTATGGCTACCAGATATGCCTCTGTTACTAACATCTAGCGGTGAAGGAACTTGTTAGTGTGCATGTGATCAAATAACTTTCAAATTTAGCTTCACACTACCAATTGTATTGGTAGGCTCTTTTTCATACCATAAATGTACGACATGGACACGCTGGCGCCGGCTTTACTTTACGTACTGAAGGATATTAGCGCTCTTAAAAATCCGATGACTTCGGCCAGATTTTAACCCGCGAACTTGGTCACAGCTGTTCAGCATATTAAAACACCCTGTAATAGCAAACTTAATTATGGAAGGAAGGGTCGAGGACAAGAACTGTAGGGGTATACCAAGGATATAATATGTTAAACAGATTGTCTCGGATGTAGGGTGTAGTAGCTATGTAGATATTATGAAACAATTAGCTCAACACAGGGAGACTTGGAGAGCTGCATCAAATCAGTCAAAAGTCTGAAGACTTGAAGAAACTAACTAACCAATAGTATTTAAAACAATCTAATAATTCATCATCATCATCAGCTTCTAAAGGCTAAAAGCCGTGTCGTTCAGCCATTTCTTACGGTCTTCAGCAGTTCTGACGATGTTCTTGAGATACGATTGTCTTGGTCGTCCCCTTGGTTTCTTTCCCAAAACTTTTCCTTCAAAAATGACCTGGAGGAGAGTGTCATGTCAGAGTATGTGTCCCATGAATTCTGCTTTCCTTTTCCTGATGGTGTTTAACAGGCATCGAGTCTCCTGAATTTGGCACACTCCAAACAAAGGTCTCGAGAAATGACTTTCTTATCTGAATCAAAATTTCTTTGAAAAGTAGGCCTATTATGCCTATTCGGCTTGGGTGGCGTAGTAGGTAGCATGCTGAACTGCTGTTCCCAAAATAGCGGGTTCAAACCCGCCCGAAGTCGTCGGATTTTTTAAGAGCGTAAAAACCCTTTAGTTTGCCTTCCTTCTGAGGGGAAGTAAATCCGGCGGTTCCATATCATAGATGTATGGCATGTAAAGGATCCTGCCGCAGACTAAACTTGTGTGAAGCTAAATTTCTATGTTAGACTTCGCTGGAACGCTCTATCAAAGTTCCAACGTTTACCACTAGGTATCAGTGGCATCTGGTAGCGAAAGTTAGAACTACTTGAAACTGAACGGAACTTGTAGCTCACCCTGTGGGTGTCCGCTGGAAGCAGCTACAGCCTCTGGCGAGCCGAAATTGTCCTCGGACACTCCCGGCACTAAAAGCCACACGATAAATAAATTTAAAAAATGCCTATTACATGTATTTGATTTAGACAACTAATGCCTGATAAAACTTAAAGGACTGAATTTGTGTCACAAAGAAGTAGTAATTTTATTTCTATGTTAAATGCTTGAAATATTTTCCCGTAATTTATCGGAGTCTCCGTGTGAGGAGAGACCCTTACACTCTGTATAATCATTTGATCCATCGACTGAATAAGAAATTTGTGTTGGTGAAGCAATCGATTTTGTCGTAACGGGTTTCTTTTCATTTCCTAAGTTGTATCAGTGAGTTAATTGTCTCTGATTTTGAAGCCCGCTGAGTTGAGGGTTGGAAAAGAGAGGCAGGGAGAGGAAGAGCGTTGGATGGAAACTGGTCAATCTGTGAGGAGTAATTGTAGGGTAATGAGAGAGTGGCCGGACCGGAAGTAATATCGCCCCTGTTTCTGTGTCTCTGCGAGGGGGAGAGAAAAAAGATGAGATCGCTTCCTGCTGCTGTAGCATCCCGTCCATCACAGTCTCCACACTCTTACCGGACTGGATTACGTCACCTTCGCTCCCAGGTCCTACAGGGACATTTAAACATTAGACAAAACATAATGAAAAACTTATAAAAAGTAGGCTACATAATGGATTTTTTTCCACAATTAAAATAAATAAATAAACCCTCTAAAAAGAAAAGAAAATACGAGCCTTACAGTAGTCGCATATGATGTGTAACATCTGACTTAGAAGAAACCTCACGTGAAATTGTTGATACACCGGTATTTTATACTATTAATGGCACAAATATTAATCTATTGTAAAAGGGAGTGTTTTACAGGTATTGTAATTTATAATACGGAACTCATTTTATTAGGGGGCCGATAACCTCGATGTTAGGCCCCTTAAAACAACAATTATCATCATCATAATTTTATTAGATGATTTGTAGCTTCCACCAGCACTAGCCTAAATAAAGAATACGATAGATTAGTCGACGCGACACTGCTCATAATCTTAAATTCCTTATAAACATGTCCTCTTGATTCACAGACCAACACGTAATTTCATATGGATTCTGTTAAAATGAGTCATATTGATTTGATAAATATCGTTTAAAATGATAATCTGGTAGCAAAAATATCTACCCCGTCCGGGATTCGCACCCGAGATCTCTAGATTCACGGTCATAGGCTATTTCGACTACGCAAATATTGTGCACAAGATGGTGACTTATTTCCACGTTCCAATAATACTGCATTACGGAATTAAGTTTCATCTATATTTTACTTGTTTCGATAATGTTCCTGTGTGAAATTGAGTTTAAAATGCCTTATGAATAGGCCCTCTTGTGAGTAAAGAGAAAGTATTCAGCAATAGTTCATGAAGGCTTGCTCAATTCTCGTATAACCACAACGATTATATTATATTATATTGATGACAGCATTACCATTATGTGGGTTAATATTTGAATAGCCATTGTGCAGAAACATAATACAGTGGAACATGGATAATTCGAACCTCACGGGGCCAGTAAAAAAAATCGAATTATCCAAAAATTCGAATTTAAAAAGTTTTTTGAAAAGGTTGGAAAAAATATATTGTATTACGTTTACATAATGATTTACATTCAACAAAGCAGATTAACAGTCAACGGTACTTTATAAAGACTGTATCGTGAATAACCTCAAAAGTTTCAAATGAAAAATAAAACCAAAATGTACTATTCACCTATTTAACGACAGTATTAATCCAGCAATCTAGTTAAGTCTTAGAGAAATCCATTGTTTTTCAAAATAATTTGAGATTTTTACCTGTTTCCTACAATTAAGTCTTTCAGCCATCACAAAAGAATCTAACAAATTTAGGGAACGGAAAACAGAACTACTTACGTCATTTCTACTTTAAACAACCCGCGTAAGTCCTGTGATGTGGTTTGTTGCTTGGGGTTGCACTCGGAACAGTTTTTTTTCGGGAATTGTCCCAACTATTTGGCTTCCGATCGGCTTTTTACACTAAAATACTTCGAATTATCCAAAATATAATTCGAATCAACCACGATTTTTTAGCAATGATTGTATATAAAATGCTAGGGACCAAAGGAAAAAATCGAATTAAAGAAGATTTCGAATTATGGAAGTTCGAATTAGCCACGATCCACTGTACCGGTAATGCCGACTACTTACAATGTTTGATATTAAGGCATTTTACCATTTAAATACTGATACGAACACTTTGAACATGTACCATGCCATGTGTTTAAATCTCTTGACACCAGAGTTTGCACGAGCGTTTACCGTTCAGTATGTCATACATTCCACTTGGCCGAGAGTACGTCATGGTATCAAGTTTTGACACTGCGCGCTCATTGTTTCTCTTACCAATGCCAGCTGGTTCGATCGATCGAGTTGGCAGTGCGTCTTACACTTCCGTTCGATCCACCACTCCCAGCTAGCACACAGAAGTGTGCCAGCTGGTGCCACCTCGATCGTTCCGATCCACTTCCGTCTCATTTTTCAAAATCACTCCCACAGAAATATCCAGCAACCGAGTGGAAAGATGTTACATATCAAAAAAGTAAAAAGTTCAGGCCGTTCACTAATTTGTTTCATGAAGTAGATGCAGATTTCAGGCAGGCAGGGATCACGAGGCAAATGATATGTGATACAGGAGAATCAGAATTAAAATTAAGAATACTAAATGTATAGTACCTAAAAAGCAAAATAACATTCTGGAATCAGGATCACAGACAAAGGAAGAAGAGATTTTGGGAAGAGAAGTGAAAATTGTGTCATCGTGAGAATTTCGAGTTTAAAGATTGTCCATGAGGGCAAAAATGATGTATTAATAAATAATTGCACATATAAATAAGTTAATTAATATATAAATAAGTCGCCTCCGTTGCGTAGTGGTCAGCGAGATTAGCTGCCACGCTGGAGGTCCTGGGTTCGATTGGCGGCTCTGCCACGAAATTTGAAAAATGGTATGAGGATTGGAACGGGGTCTACTCAGCCTCGGGTGGTCCAAATGAGTAGAGGGGGTTCGATTCCCACCTCAGCCATCCTCGAAGAGGTTGGTTTTCCGTGGTTTCCCACTTAGTCTTCGGGAAAATGCCAGGCTGGTACCTACTGTAAGGCCGGCCGCTTCCTTGCCTATCCCTCCCTATCTTCGCCTCCATTCCCATCCCTCATGATGTCCTTGTTCACTTTGCAGGCCGTCTGGGCGAGGTGCTGATCCCACCTCTCTAGTTGTATCCCCCCAGACCAGATGTTCCTAGCTCCAGGACACTGCCCGTAGAGGCGGTAATGGTGGGATCCCTCGAAGAGTCCGTGGGAAAAAAACAACCCGGAGAGTTAAAAATAATAGAGGAAGATTTCAGGCAGGCAGGGATCACGAGGCAAATGATAGGAAAATCCATTGATTGAGTGGTTATCATGAATCATCGGTCCTCGTGAAATTTCGTGTCAATTGCAGACACCAACTCATCTGTGATCACAGACCTGAGAGTTCTTCGTCATGAACATTTTCACGGCCACTTTTGAACTCGCGTATCCAATTTGACACTTTACCTTTCGTCATTGCATTATCACCATACACCTCACAAAGCTGACGATGAATGTCCGCAGCCGACATGAGTTTCTTGCACTCAAAAATACGTATCACGGATCGTACCATACACGTGGCGGGCGAATCATTAATCTTGAACATTGTAAAGATGCACAGTTCAGCGTACAGTTGCAACTGACGCCTGCTTGTTCGCAAAAGATGCGGCGTGCGCACTAACTACGGGCTTCAAATAAACGGCTCTTACTTAGAAAACAGCCCTCGTAAATTTTGTAAACTACAATGTCATAAATAGCATGGTTGTGTTAGATTGTAAGAAATGCCCAAAAACAGTGAGTGAATTCAGTGTTGAAATCTAAATTTTGTATTTTAAATGATCCTCTCGCTATGTATGGCATTTCTACAAAAAAAAAAAAAAAAAGGAATCTGTTGACATCGAATATAGATTTAGGTATTAGGAAGTCATTTTTGAAAGCCTTTGTCTGGAGCGTGGCGCTCTATGGAAGTGAATCTTGAACTGTTGGTGCAGCAAAAAAGAGGAGAATTGAAGCGTTTGAAATGTGGTTTTACAGGAGAATGATGAAGATCAGATGGGTAGATAGGGTTACAAATGAAGAGGTATTAAGACGTGTGGGAGAGGAGAGATGTTTCTGGCGACTGCTAATGAAGATAAGAGATAGGTTAGTAGGACACATACTAAGACACCCAGGGATAGCAAACTTACAAGTTAGTTATCGAAGGAAGGGTTGAGGACAAGCACTGTAGGGGTAGACCAAGGTTAGAATGGCTTGCCACGGTGGGTGAGTGGTCATATTGTCGGTCTACTAACCCCAAGCTTGCAGTTTCGCTCCTGGCCGTGGTAAGTGCATTTTGAAAGGCGGCAGAAATTACGACACCATATCATACGATGTTGGCATGTCAAAGAACCCATTTGAAATCAATAGGCCGTGTTCATAATGGCAAAATTAATCTCGGGTGTTTCCGCCAACACAAAGTTCCTCATTAGTAGAAAGCGCTATAGTGTTCAAGGAGCTTAGATATCTAACCTCTTTGACTTTCATAGTGCTTCATGGAGCAACGAAATTCGACATGCAAGCTGCCCTCTGTGTGTCAAATAACAAAGCTTGCACCCGGCACCCGAGGCCATACGATATTATTATTATTATTATTATTAAGGTTAGAATTTGTTAAACAGATTGCCTCGGATGTAGGGTGTGGAAGCTATGCAGAGATGAAACGATTAGCTCAGGACAGGGAGAAATGGAGGGCTGCATCAATCCAGTCAAAAGACTGAAAACTCCAACAACATGTATGGCTACTTGGCTGCAATTATTAAATTAATTAATTAATTAATTAAATTAGTTCAACTTCAAAGTACTGTACATGGGAAGGAAATGAATTGTAATAAACTATAGACAGTTACGTGGAAATTTCGTTGTTCCATTGTATGCCTAAACCTCACCACGACAAGCTTATCTGAGGAGGATGGAAACGAGTGACCAGCCGGCCTGAATTAAACACAATAGAATATTATTGGTTTGGTTTTAATAAAACATGAGAGAAGCCATCTATCATTTTTAATCTCACGGCTGATATGATACGACCAGATTGTGGGTCGGTGACAATGGACACAGGGAACGGGACAGCTGATTGAAGCAACTTCAACCATGAATATATGAATAATTCACGCGTTTAAATTAAATCATCTTATCTCTAATTTGATTGCGGTTATATTTAACAAGCTAGTGGTGCGAATATTTTTCCGCGGGATTCAGCCAGAGATTCTTAATCTATTAATAGTTCCGTAATTTCTTTGAAGGAGTAACAACCGGTTTAGCTGAGCCAGTTAACGCACCAGAGTATAAACGGCATCAAGAACAAAAAAGCAAACCATATGATGGGGACAGATAAAAGAATGGTTTGTAAACGAGTTTTAAAACTCAAAGCCAATCTGGTGGGTTGGTTGGTTCCTTAGTTTAGGGGCTGCGACAACGCGGTCATGTATCCCCGTGTACTTTGGGTGTGTGTAGAATCTATTTGATAACCGGTGTTAATTGTGATGGCTGTATTAGTGTGTGCTATCTGTTTTAATTCAAGTAAGGACTGCAGACAGTAATTTCAAGTAGTTCTAATTTTGCTACCGAATGCTAACGTCCACGACACCTAGCTTGCGGACTTGGCTACCAGATGGCATCGCAGTTAGCACCTGGTGGCGAACGTAGGAACTAATAGAGCGTTATTAATTCTAACCTACAAATTTTGGCTTCACACAAGTGTTGTTAGTGGAAGGTTCTTTTTCATGACATAAATCTATTACTTCCCCCTCGGAAGGAAGGCATACTGAGGGATTTTTAACGCGCTTAAAAAATCCGACGACTTCGGCCAGGTTTGAACCCGTGACCTTGGGCATAAAGTTAATTTTACAAACGAATGGGGTATTGCAGGGAGACCCGTTACTCCCCCTCTCTTTATTACAACATTGTAGTAGGGTCAAAAGACTTTAAAAAATACAGGAAACAATGAAATTCATGGTTGAAAGGTGCAATAAATACAAATTTGAGATAAATGTTGAAAATACTGAGATGATGGTTTTCAGAAATGGTGGAAAAATTCCAGAAGCAACAACAATTTCCATACTGAAAATACCTGGACATAACAATACCAACCAGAGCGAAATGCTACACGAAACGCATAATGGGAAAAGCAACACAACAGTGAGAGCGCATCATGACATAAAATAGCCAATAGACATCACGTGATATCACGTGATAAATCAAAGCCATGGCTAACTTTGAAGAATATGTAGAGCATCAGTTTGTGTTTGTTGTGTTTAAACCATTTAAATGTTCTTAAATGCCACTCAAAGCGTATGTCAATATATGATTTATTTCCAAAACGTCCTTACTCCAAGTTACAGGAGACGATTACCACAATGTCCATCGATAGCAGATTTTTAAAACACAGTGTCAGGATGTGCATAAAGTAGTGAATGAAATTACATTATATTCATAATCATATCTGAATTTAATTATACGACGAAACAAAAACGTGATTTCTGAAGTTTTTCATTTCATGGATTTACGTCGCTTTGGAAATAAGCTCTTCAATTTTAATTTGCAACGTCATTTTTTTCTTTATCGAGTCTACAAAAAAGGGCATTATTTTAGGTGTAATACCCCAAGAATTACATCTACAACAGTAACATTTGGTATACAGCCTCCTTGTTAAATTTAAAAGGAAAGATAACTGTCTTGGTTTAGAATATCAAGATTTAACTCACGGATAACCTCAAGTTACTGCTTCCAATGCATACTGTAGCAAAGCTACCAGTAAGAAAGCTAAGAGACTGGGCTGAGTCGTAACAAAGTCGCACGTCTGCTTTCGAGTGTCTTCGAATGGCTCGCCTTTTATGATTCTCCTCTCCCCTTCCCGTTCTGGTTTAAATTATTTTATTGGACGGATCAAGACATTTGTGACAAAAGCTGAGACGTGATTCTTGATATTATCGTATTTTCTTCTTTCTGTAATATACAAAATGAAACCGCAAAGTTATCTTCCTTCAGTTTCATGCAGTAAGCACATTTTACCTAATGATGTTATCCTCATCATTATTTAAAATTATATCGTCAAAAAGTATTATTACAAGTATTTACTGTGCTATTGAACAATTCTCCCACTGTTTAGATATTTAGGATAATAATCGTTGGCTGTGTTTTAATGAATTCTTAAAATATATTTTTATTTCTATGTATAATAAGTTTGACAGCAGTCTGTTATATTTGTAATTTTTAATTGCTGGTATTTTCTGTTTATACTTTGTTCAACCATTCCTTTTCGTAGGAAAATATCTTAAAAATCATAATAGCATTATTAGAATGTTATCATCATTAAGAGTATAAGTAAATTTTTATGTTAAAAGAATGTAATATTTAAGCTTTTTAAGTTTGTCTTTTCTTTATCAATTACTTTTTCATTAAATAATATCTTAACTTATATAAGTATTACCCCACATTTATATTTAAAAAATGCTGTTAAGATTAATCTCCAATTTATTTCATAACAATTCGATTGAATTGTATTATTACATGCTCGCATTTGGTTGAATTTAAAAAAAAAAACAGTGACCAAGTTAAATGCTCTAAACAGGACCGCGCAAGACTCAGCCAGATGAGTAGCCTGTACAATACAATCTGAATTGATCATTTACAACAACCACATATTCACTCCAAACAAGCAAATTCCGGGGTCAATCACTACTTCCAGTATCTCAACAAAACAACACATAGACTACAATTAACAATTATTGATGAGTTGCATTATCTCAACTAATACTGCAACTAAATAAGTGTATATATAGTAAATATTTTCACCCATACTTTCAGACATAGATTTTATAAAGCTTGCCTCATCAGGTTCGTGGGGCAATATACAGTACTTGCTTGAATGATACCACACAAAGAACAGAATACTGCATTCACTAAAATCCACTATTTATTACTAAAGGCAAGTTTCCATTACCTGCATCTGTAGTCCAGTATCCATAACTGTCTTCCTTAATAAAATTACCCCTCACAAAGCTTATTATTCTTCCACTCCATTCCATTCCAATAAGCTTCCATACTATCAGTATTTCATTCCCTACATCATATACTTTTTTCCATTCAACAACCAATTAGGCTTTATTCAGCATGGCAGCATCCATCATGCCTGCTCTACTGCCTATCAAAAACAATAATCAGACATAACACTATCTTAATATAAAATCCTAGAATAATCTATAAAAACAATAGAACATCAAAAAAAGAATATACAAAAGAAGCTTCACCTCACTGCCAGAAACTAGATAATAACTTCGGGCAATGTTCTACACTCCTATTAAGCGCCATTTTCTTAACCTAACATTTGAACTGAGCTATGTAACCAGATAAAAATAAAAATAACTAAATACCAACAAAACAAAAGGCTAAAAACTAAAAGCAATGTCTGTAACCTACTACAAAAGTTCAGTTACAGAGTGTATATATTGTAAATATTTTCACCCATACTTTCAGACATAGATTTCATAGCCTAAGTGTAATAGATCTGATGATGATCTCTTGACGATCGAAACTGGTCATCCAAGTGTAATTATTAATCTCATGTAATTTATTTTTCAGGATTAGGGTATGAAAATGAAAATCTACAGCCTGCTTCCAATCGATCCGACCGGGTCAGGGATGGAATGAATAAAGCCCCCATCTAGCGGCGAGGTTATGAACTGTGCCGGCTGCCGAAGCCCGTCACACTCCTCTGGGGCAATGATTAAATGAACGACAGATGAAATGAAATGATAGTGGAGAGTGTTGCTGGAATGAAATTTTTGACAGGGAAAACCGGAGTACCCGGAGGTCAGGATTAGGGCATAACCCATCCCATTTGGGTACAATCGTGTTGACCCACTGAAAAGCATCAAACTTTTGTTTACTAAGGCAACACTGAAAAAGGCGTCAAACACCATAATAATGCACAAAATATTCAAAAGTGAAATAATAAATAAAATCAAAAATCAGATTCAGTGACGAACCTGGAACGAGTCGGCAACAAGACGAAGACATTGTAATCATTGAACGTTCAAAAACTACACATGAAATAACTTCAACATTGTGGTGTTTGAAGCCATATTTTCAGTGTTGCCTTAGTAAACAAGAGTTTAGTGCTTTTCAGTCGGTCAACACGAATGTACCCAAAAGAGATGGGTTATGCCCTAATCCTGAAATAAATTACATGAGATTAATAAAACACTAGGATGACCAGTTTCGATCGTCAAGCGATCATCATCAGATCCATTACACTTAGGCTACAAAATCTATGTTTGAAATACAGGTGAAAATATTTACAATATGTACAATTATTTAGTTGCAGTATTGGTACTGCAACTGTCAGTGTATGCTAAATGCAGTATATATGTTAGGTGAAATGCTAAATGGTGATAGCTATCCGGAGATTGTACTTTAGAGAGATTATATGGTTGTAAACTATGGTTGAACTACAAATTTTTTGGCTAACTACTTATCTGATTGTCTTCCGTATTACAACTACTCGCAGTTTTCGTGCTCACTGGAACTCGCTGTGCGGTCGACTGCGGTGGTTATCTTAAAGACTGGGTTTTCCCCTGCCTTCTCCCCCCTGTCCCTACGTGCTGTGGGGAGTGATAGCGATGTGTTTATGTGAGGTGTTGCCAACCTAGATAAGATGTATGTTATTGAATGAGGTGGGTCTACAACTATTAAAAACCGTCGATTAGCCCTCGCCACGCGTGGAGCATAACCCATTCGAACTAAGCGTTGACGGTCTTATGAGGACGTCCCGGCACCTTTAATGCTGCCGCGAATATGGGCCTTGGTTTATTGCAGAAGAAAAGTACATCGTACACCTGATCCAGATAACATTTATCTATTAAAAACCCCCTAATTTCCCCCCTTTTTTATCTAGCTTGGCTGTGTCGCTAAATTGTGTTTTGTTTCCGAATAAACACAAATCTCGCCAACCGAAGACAAAAGCAGATGATACTCGTATGGTTCTGGTCAAACAATACATGGACACCAAGTGTTGGACCACATCCTGTGTCGTATGTAGTTCACTAAATATATCACTACGAGCGTTAATACATGGGCAAATCAAAATCGAAATATCTAATTCTATTTTGACTGACAAGTCATGAACACCAACAGTTAGACCACATTGTTTGTCGTATGTAGCTCTCTAAATTGATGTAAAGTGTACTATTTCTTTTCTGTTTTGTTATCTTAAATTCTTAATTCCCAAATCATGTTGTCAACATTAAGATCCTAACCTGGAGCGCTAGAATTGTGAATTTTTGATGTAATAAAATTTGTCCGAACGATTACTGCGAAGTCTTTGTATTTGAGTAGCTTTTATTTGATTAGCAGGAGTCCCATTGTTGCTCATGTCCGTAGGTTTTACATTCTCTTTCTTCTTTTTTGTCGTGTGGCCTCCTGAGAGGCCGAGTGCAGGTCTTTCTAGTCGACGCCCGTGGGCGACCTGCGCGTCTACAGTAGATGAGAGATGGAATGGATGAAGGTGAATGAAATTCGGCAAGGATGTGGAAGGAAGCGGTCGTGGCCTATCAGAAGGTACCGTCCCAGCATTTGCTTGGTGTTTAAAATGGGGAAACCACGGAAAACCATTTCAAGGACGGCCGACGGTGGGGCTCGAACCCATGCGTCTACCGAGTCAGCAGAGAACTTGGACCCAGATCCTAACGCTGCACTTTAGCCAGCGTAGCCACTGCTGTCGGTAGGTTTCACCTGAAAGTACCCTACACGTGACCCTGGGTGGTGCTAAGCGAGCAACAGCGAACAGACGACCGGACATATCTCTCTCCCGGTCAAGATACAGTAATGAACATGAAATATAACCAAAGAACCGCCAGTAACAACGCCGTCAGAACTTTATCAATTTAAATAGCTGCTTCTGTTTGGCTTTTTAAAGCAGCAATTCGCCAAAACTTCAAGTTGGAGGTCATACTTATCGGAGTGCCCTTGTGTGAATTCTCTCTCTCTTTATCCGTTTAGTCGATTCCGACTCTCCGTGACCCCATGTACTGTACTAGACTACGCCAATTTCTCCTGTCCTGCACTGCCTCTAGAAGATTTCCTAGCTGGAATTTAGTGCTTCTGTGATGCCATCCATCCATCTCATTCCTTGCCTCCCTCTTCTTCTTGTGCCTTCTATCTTCCCCAGCAGTAAAGTCTCCTCTAATGGATTATGTCTTCTCATGATGTGTCCAAAGTAGCTCAGTTTTTGTTTCAGGATTAAGCCCTCCAAGGAACACTCTGGTTCAATTTGCTGTAAAACTGACTTATTTGTTCTCTTCGCAGTCCATGGAACTCTAAGAACTTTTCTCCATCACCATAATTCGAAGGAATCTATTCTACGGCGTTCAGCTTTTCTTATGGTCCAGGTCTCACATCCGTACATCACAACTGGAAAAACCATAGCCCTTACTATACGGATCTTTGTTGTTAAGGTTAGGTCTCTACTCCTTAAGATATTGTCCAGATTTGAAAATGCCTGTCTACCAAGTAGCAATCGTCTTTTGATCTCATGACTGCAATCACCATCGGCAGAAATATGTGAGCCAAGATGGTTAAAAACAAGGACTATCTCCATTTTTCTCCTCCTGCACGCCATGATTTAACAGAGTTGTAGTTGTCATAATTTTTGTTTTCTTGGCATTCAACATTAGTCCAGTTGTGTGAATTAATGATATATTTAAGCAATATATGTTTGTTTTGTTGCTTTAAAATGTGTAAAACCAAATTAATAGCATAACTTGGAATACTTTGGTTGGTTGGTTGGTTGGTTGGTTGGTTGGTTGGTTGGTTCTTAAGTTTAGGGGCTGCGACAACGCGGTCATGTAGCCCCGTGTACTTTGGGTGTGTGTAGAATCTTTCGGTGTTAATTGTGATGACTGTAATAGTGTGTGTTATCTGTTTTTTTTATTTAAGTACTGAAACTTAGAATTTTTTAAATAGTTTCTACTTTTGCCATCAAGTGCCACCGTCAACGACTACTAGGCCAAGTTCAGAACTTAGCTACCAGACGCCACCGCAGTCGGCTCTTGGCAACGAACGTAGAAACCTAAGAGCGTTGTATACATTCTTAACCTATCAAATTTAGCTTCACACAGGTGGTATTAGTGGAAGGTTCTTTAACATGCCATAAATCTATGACATGGGACCGCCGGCTTTACATCCCCTCCGAAGGAAGGCATACAGAGGGATTTTTAACGCTCTTAAAAATCCGATGGCTTTGGCCGGGTTTGAACCCGCTATCTTGGGCATAGAAGCTCAGCATGCTACCCACTATGCCACCGAAGCCGCCTTGGAATACTCTGTCAGTTGTTGAAAAAGGGGAAATTCATAGGAGATGTTTGCAAGGATGTGCTATTGAGTATACGATTTATTCTGTTGAAAATTACTTATGGTGTCTGTAAAGTCATACGCTAAATAAATAAATAAATAAATAAATACATTTGAGTAGCAGTTATCTCTTATTTTTTGCCCGAAATTTACTTTATGTTAGGTCAGGAATTGCTCTTTAAGCTAACACGTCCACGTTATATTATCCTTGGTGTCGTGTTCTTTATTCCTGGAATATCTTCAAGACAAGGAGCCATAAGAATGCAGACTGGCTTCTTAATAATGGGATGAGCAGTCGTTGTTTCATGGTCGATGGAACTTTTAGCAACCCAAGACTGTACATTGACAATGTGATCGTGGTCGCTTTTTCAGAGCACGTCCGAAGTTGATGCTCTCCGGGCCATAGCACTAGGATTTGTTCTCCCGACACCACGGTGCGGTGATTCCCCCTCTGTTATACGAGTCGACCCGACATGACCCGACCTTGGCCGACCTACAGAACTCATTATAAATACAGTACTGCCAATGCTGATGAGATAACCTTTTAAATGCCGGGTTCAAAGCAACATTTCTTCACTCCATAGAACATGTGTGAGATTACAAAGAAGATTAACCAAGAATCTACTGTTTGGGACCTCCCACCATAAACGGCAAGACGGTGTCAATGGGTTTTCTTTGCGGAGTTTGCTTGTCACAGATTACAGTTAAAGCCCTGCTTGAACGCATGTTTGCATGGCTGTGCGGTAAAGCTGCGGATAATAATATAGTACATTATGCAACGAGCCTATAATGGCAATAATTAAGACACGAGTATGTTCATAAAACGAACGTATGCGATTTTTAGCCTATTTTCAATTTTGAAAAAATAGGCTTATGAGATCACCTTTTGTCCGTGTGTGTGTGCGTGTGTGTGTGTGTGTGTGTGTGTGTGTGTGTGTGTGAGGTGTGTGTGTCCCCCCCCCCCTAATAAAATCTAAACGGCTGCAGTGATTTCAGTGAAACTCGGTAAGTTCATAGCACTATTCCCGGCGACCTCGACCGTGCCCTTCAAATTTTGTTACGTCTCACCAATCCAACATGGCGGCTGTGCGAAGTATTTCACTAGCATTCAATATCTCCGAAACTATTACCAATATCGCCCTGAAATTGTGTACGGTGATAAAGGGCACTACTAGAAGTTCACCTATGAGACTTTCAAAAACCTGGTGACTACAAAACCAACATGGCGGTCAAGCGAAGTTGAGACTTTTAAATAGACTTTTCTCGCGATTTATCTATCCAAACGTAATGAAACTTGGTACAGCAAATGTTTATTTACATTGCAATGCACCGGAGTCTAATTTAGTTCAATTGTTTACATAACCTCTAAATGGCGGCTGTGCGAAATATTTCACTGACATTCTATATCTCCGAAACTATTACAGATATCACCCTGCAATTTTGTACGGTGATAAAGGGTACTGATACAAGTTTACCTATGTATATTTCATAAACCTGTAAAGTACAAAACGAACATGGCGACCAAGCGAATTTGAAATATTTTAATAGACTTTTCTCGCGAGTTAACTCTCTGAGCGCAGTGAAATGTGGTACAGTAAATGATTTTGCAGATTGTAATGTACTGCCATCTAATTTAATTCAATTGTTTACATAACCTCAAGATGGCGGCTGTGCGAAATTTTAAAATAATTATTTTATTTCTTGTGTCGTAATCATGCGATCGAAGTGAAAGTTTGAATAATGAACCTAGGCAATAAGTGTCCTTGAATGGTACATAACTCTATGGCCTATAAATATAACAATCCTAAATGGCGAGCTTCCGAAATATTTAGAAGGTTCTCAATATCTATGAAATTTTTACAGCAACCAAACTGAAATTTTTATCTTCATAGAGACTATGAACATATGTTTACCTATAGGACTTTCAGTAACATGGTGAGCACGAATCCAAAATGGCGGCGACGCGAAGTATAAATATTTAAATGGACGTTTCTCGCGAATTAACTATCCGAGTGCCGTGAAATGTTGCACGTAAAATGCTTACACAAATGTTGATCCACTGGCATCTAATTTATTTCAATTGTTTGCATAATCACAAGATGGCTGCTGTGCGTGATTTTAAAAATCTCGTTTTTACTTCTTGTGTTCTAATCATGCAATTGAAGTTTGAATACCACACGTACACAATAATCTTAATATAATAGTACAAAAATAAAAATCCAACCTGGCGACCATCTGAAATATTTAGACGGTTCTCAATATCTACGAATCTGTTAGAGCAATTAAACTGAAATTTTGTATGTTGATAGAGGCAATTAACATGGGCAGGATATATGAAAATAGGCTGTATAGTTCTTCACGGAACTACTTGTTATAATTTCCATACAAGTGTCTTATTTACCATTATAGGTGAGTTGCATACGACTGTTTATGTACGACGATAATTATTATAACTATTTTATGTTCGAACATAAATATTCATAAATATCTGTCGATATTTCGCCAGTTTTATGTACTGAACAGAGCGCATGAGACGCAGAGAATGCCTTGTATTTGACCATGGCATCCTCGATTACCCTACTATGACTCTAGGCCAGGCAGTGACATTTAAATTAGAAGGCCGTGGAACTCAGCGCATCTAATTATGTAATTGGTCAAACAACTGTTTCTTGAGCTCTGTTTCGTGGGAGAAACTGTTTCATAATAAAAATAGTGTTACAGTATAATGAGCCTCATTATAGTACAGTTTTGTGACATATAATAGTCAGGATCAAACGTAAAAGTAAATTTGCGGATAGCTTTTTAGAATACAATGTTGAACTGGATTTTTTGATGTGTAACATCTTTCCACTCGGTTGCTGTATATTTTTGTGTGGGGGTGATTTTTTAAAAAGGGACGGAAGTGGGACGGAAATGCAACGGAAACAATGAGCGCGCGCGGTGGCGGAGATTGGTACAACGCAATACTGTCGGCCATGTGGCTATGTGGAATGTAAATCACATACGGTTTACTTCTAGGTTTAGAGGCCCCATTACAGATATTCCTACAATAAATCATCTTCAAACTGTCGTTCTTTGGTGTGAAAATATTCATTAAATCATATTTGCTGAAAACAATTATGATTTATTAAATCTTACTACTTTTGCTGTGTTCTTATTTAAGGTAAGCACTTGAGGTACTGTCGGCCAAAATACAGCACTACTGTATTATATCATGTTTGCTGAAAGGATTTGTCACTGCAGTTTTGCAAGTAGTTATTGCAGAAATAATAGTAATGAGAACTTATCGATGGTAATAACACGAAGGAATCCTTCATGTTTGCAGGCACAAGGTAGCAAGCACTATGAGTTCATTCTTTAAAAAATACGCGTAAGTAATATGGAATTAAACGAATAACATGTGAGATGTTACACATCATTATGCGACTACTGTAAGGCTCGTTTTTCTTAGCCTATTTTCATTTTTGAAAAAAAAAAGGCTTTTGAGATCACCTTTTGTCCGTGTGTCTGTGTGTGCGTGCGTGTGTGTGTGTGAGAGAGAGAGGATTTGTGTGTGTGTGTCCCCTAATAACTTCTAAACGGCTGGAGCGATTTTAATGGCATTCGGTAAGTTCATAGCACTAATACGGGTGGCCCCGACCGTGACCTTTAAATTTTGTTACGTCTCACCAATCCAACATGGCGGCTGTGCGAAATATTTCACCAGCATTCAATATCTCCTAAACTATTACCGATATCACCCTGAAATTTTGTACGGTGATAAAGGGAACTACTAGAAGTTCACATATGTGACTTTTGAAAACCTGGTAACTACAAAACCAATATGGCGGTCAAGCAAATTTGAGACATTTAAATAGACGTTTCTCGCGATTTACCCAACCAAACGCAATGAAACTTGGTACAGTATATGTTTATACTCATTGTAATGCACCAACATCTAACTTCTTTCAATTGTCTACATAACCCCAAGATGGCGGCTGTGCGAAATATTTCACCGGGATTCTATATCTGTGAAACTATTAACGGTATCACCATGAAAGTTTGTACGGAGATAAAGGATACTACTGGAAGTTCATCTATGAGACTTTCAAAAACCATTTAACTACAAAACTAACATGGCGGCCAAGCGAAGTTGAAAGTTTTAAATAGACTTTTCTCGCGATTTAATGGTCCAAATTTAATGATACTTCGTACAACGAATGTTTATACACATTGCAATGCTCTGGTATCTAATTTAGTACAATTGATTATTTTCAGGGGCCGATAACCTAGATATTAGGCCCCTTAAAACAACAATTATCATCATCAATTGATTACGTAACCTCAAGATGGCGGCTGTGCGAATTTTGAAAACTAAGTTTTTATTTCATTTGTTCTAATCATGCGATCGAAATCAACATTTGCATAATGAACCTACACAATAACCATCATCTAATAGTACATAACTCTATGGCTTACATATATTAAAATCCAACATGGCGACCATCCGAAATATTTAGACGGTTCTCAATATCTATTGATCTACTACGGCAATCAAACTGAAATTTCGTAAGTGTATAGAGGCTATAAGCATAAGTTCACCTATGGGACGTTCAATAACCTGGCGAGCACAAATACAACATGGCGGCTACGCGAAATTTAAATATTCAAATGGACGTTTCTTGCGTTTTAACCATCCGAGTGCTGTGAAACTTGATACGGTATATGCTTATACAAATTTTAATCGACTGGCATCTAGTTCATTTAAATCCTTTTCATAACCACAAGATGGCGGCTGAGCGAAATTTTAAAATCCCGCTTTTATTTCTTGTGTCCTAATCATGCGATTGAAGTTTGAATAAAACACCTACACAATAATCTTCATGTAATAGTACATAAATCTAAGGCCTACTGGTATAATAAAAAAATCCAACATGGTGACCATCCAAAATATTTAGACGGTTCTCAATATCTACGAATCTATTACAGCAATCAAACTGACAATTTGTATGTTGATAGAGGCTATTACTATTAGTAGGATATATGAAAATAGGCTATTTAGATCTTCACGGAACTACTTGTTTATTTTTTCAATAATTTTAGGTTTTGCTAAGATCTGCGTCTTTCACGTACTGTATCTTGCTTTCGTTTGGATTGTATGAGAATAATAGAGAAGTGAGTGAAATGGAAATACCCTCAACTAGTGTTGACTTATGCCAACAAAAAAAAAAAAAACTTTATACCTACGCTTGCCTGCGTGGGTATATCCGGCGACGACTAAGGAAGTGCTATATTTTAGCCACCCACTGGTTCAAATGCCGTTACTCAGAGGGACAACACTCAGTCAACATTGTCTGGCGATTCACAGAATATTATTTTATTTATCGTATGGCTTTTAGTGCCGGGAGTGTCCAAGGACATGTTCGGCTCGCCAGAGGCTGTAGCTGCTTCATACGGGCACCCATAGGTTGAGCTACAAGTTACGTTCAATTTCAAGTAGTTCCAACTTTCACTACCAGATGACAATGATGCCTAGTGGTGAACGTTGGAACTCTGATAGAGCGTTCCAATGAAATATAACCTAGAAATTTAGCTTCACACACATTTAGTCTGTGGAAGGATCTTTTACATGCCATAAATCTATGACATGGGACCGCCGGCTTTACTGTACTTCCTCTCCGAAGGAAGGCATACTGAAGGATTTTAACGCTCTTAAAAACAAGCGACGACTTCGCCGGGTTTGAACCCGCTATTTTGAGCACAGCAGTTCAGCATGCTACCAATTACCCCCACCGAAGCCACTGATTCCCACATAGCCTAGAGGAACGAATTCCTCCTGAAATGTCTAAATTTCTTGCTTTAATGCTTAATCTAATACATTCAAAACATTATTGTAATGTCAGCGGATTCGGATAACAAAAGTGCGGATGCGGGGCGGATGGGGATAAAGGTCGTGCGGATGGGGGGCGGATGGGGATACAGGTCGTGCGGATGGGGGGGGGCGGATGGGGATAAAAGTCGTGCGGATGGGGGGCGGATGGGGATAAAAGACGTGTGGATGCAGATAACATTTTGTTTATCCTCGCAGGGCTCTAATTATAGTGTACCTCATTCGCCAGCGACCGAATATATTGCTGAAGGTAGGAAACTTGTAGTTTTGCGTGACCTTTCTTATGTGAAATCCGAACTACTGCTCGAGTCTGAGCTGCGTGAACCTGAGAGGAATGTGCATCGCGGACTATGAGAAATGGTGTTGACGAGTGATGAGGTTTCTCGGTGTGTGCATAGTACAGAACCAAATACATTGGTCGGTGACTCACTGACTCATTCGTAACACCACACTGGTTTCAGAGAATACCCTATGTTAGCAGTATTGGAATAGACGAGCATGTCAAGTAACACTGCGGGCTTTTGACAGGCCCTTCTCTTCTCGTCTGACCCTACCCTGCTCTTTCTCCTCATCCCGCAAGTTCATAGAACTTGGACTCGCACAGTACTGGAGGGGACATTACAATTCAAAAACCTCACACACATTGACCGGGAATCGAAACCGATTCGTCTTAGTAATAGGAAGGCAGCTTGGCCGCTGCGCTATCAGGCCTTAAGACATGAAAGTTCAATTTCAAGTAGTTCCAACTTTGGCTACCAGACGCCACTGTCACCCAGCGGTGAACGTTGGAACTCGATAGAGCGTCTCTTAAGTAAATAATCTACAAATTTAGCTACACACTATCAATTGTAGTGGTAGGTTCTTTTACATACCATACATTTTTGTCATGGACCCGCCGGCTTTACTTCCCCTCCGAAGGAAGGCATACTAAATGATTTTAACGCTCTTAAAAATCCGATGACTTCGGCCGGATTTGAACCCGCGACCTTGCGCATAGCAGTTCAGCATGCTACCGACTAAGCTTACGAAGTCGACTCCAATCCCCATGAGTATTGTAATTATATGATAATTTTACGTCTCAAATGTCTTAAGACCTAATAGCGCGCGACAGTAACATGTTCCCTCGGACATAACTAGTCTAAGCCAGTGTCGCTTCACGTGCCAAATATTTTACGCTGCAGTAGCATGCAGGAGGAGGGTGATGGCCAAGTGCAGAGCTAACTGCCGGTAACTGTGCAACAGTATTTACAATTAGAGTATTACACTTATTATTTAAATTAAACTTCGTAACAAGTCGGATGTTTTAACCAATTTCTATTCAGCTAGTCAATTACACTTTGAAAAGTATTGAGTATTCATCTTCATCCATGTCATCTCTCATTAACTCCTCTCGTGAGGTAGCGTCAGGAAGGGCATCTGGTCGTAGAAACCATCCGCCACGTGGAATTTCATCGTATCTGCTCCCCGATCCAGTTGGAAATGGGATTAATAAAGGGTAGACATAGATAGACTCATAGGGATTGGAATATAAATATTGGATTAGTCTATCTTCCTAAATAAATAAATAAATAAATAAATAAATAAATACATAAATAAATAAATAAAAAATAAATAAATAAATTAAAATAAAAAATAGCCCCTGACTGTTTGTTATTTTGACTACCTAACAAAAGCTTGCTCCGGTAGAGGTTAATGATTCCAAACGGTTTTCATATTAAGATATATAAAACGCACTCAATAATTGTCGAGTCGATCTCATAAATCTACTTTTTCCTCATTTTTGCAAAATGAGAAAAGTAGGCTAAAAGCACAGTACAACTCCTCGAGGGAACTTTTATGCCATTCTTATGTTATTTAATGTTATTCCTGACTAGACTCCGAAGACTAAAAACAAAGAGGAAATGATAAACTTGTCTGTGTGAATGAAATTGTTGTTTGAATTCGTATTTTTCAGACCTAGATCAACAAAATCGTTTAGTACACTATTCTTGTACTTTATTAACACCTTTCCTATGTGCTAAATCTATCGAACGGGCCTTAAATTCCTGTGTACCCTCTCTCGACGCACCACTTGAAGAATGGAGGGTCTGGTGTCTCGTGTGCCGTCATCAGACCTTCGTCACTTCTCACTCCTCAAGGCTGGAATTTCTCGCACCTTTCATAAATATTGTGGCTTCTTACCACCTTTCAAGAAAGGTTTGAGGACAGGAATGTTGCGTCTCT
This sequence comes from Meconema thalassinum, assembly GCA_946902985.2. Classification (NCBI taxonomy): domain Eukaryota; kingdom Metazoa; phylum Arthropoda; class Insecta; order Orthoptera; family Tettigoniidae; genus Meconema; species Meconema thalassinum. The sequence continues at coordinate 139,611,794 of OX336400.1, forward strand.
TCCTTACCACCCAGTCCACTGAGGTGGTCGCTTTGTTTTTGACACTTTCTGCCTTCTTCCAAACATGTTTCTAATAGTGCTAACCATTGGCGTATTCCTCTATGTGCAGAGAATTACTTACACAGAGTGTTTCGAAAAAGTGTCCGATATTGCAACAGGGCAGGCGCGGATCTAGAGTTTGGCTTTGGGGGGTCACAGAATCGAAATTGTTAAGAAAAATGGTATCACTAACAACACAATCACAAAATAACCAAACGTACAAAACCAGACCACTTTTTTTGCAAGCTACATGGATAGAAATTTGATGCGTTTAGCGCACTAAAAATATTCGTACAAATTGCAACGGCGTGTTTTGCGACTTTTACATCGAGCTTCGAGAAAAGTATGAAGTACAATACGTTACAGTTTCGGCAAGTCGAGTTGGTACCGACAAAGGGAGAAAGTCACAGCTTAAATTGCCAACCAAGCGTGCAGTTTGGACGTTGGCAAAATTTTTTGGTGCGAAAAAAGCCCCAAATTCCTATCCGTGCATTGCTGCACATTCATCGTGACATCACTATAGACATCGATTCGGTAATCACAAGGTTTGCTAAACAAAATAGACGAGTTGATTTTGTTATATAAGTAATCGTTTTTATATAACAGGTATGAAGTTGTAACAATGTACAGTTGTAACAGAACATAATAATTGCAATAAAGATATTTTCAATATAGAATAAAATGAAAAAAAAAACTGTTTTCCAGTTAAAATTCGTAAGTTTTATTTGTCTGGTTATTGTGTTTTGGTTTTTTGAGTTTGCAAAAAAATTTGGTCTCCGTTGGGCGGGGGGGGGGGGGGGTCACGACCCCCCCCCCTTGAATCCGCGCCTGCAACAGGGGTTGGGATTGGTCAAAACGAGAAGAAATTTCCCTATAAACAAATACCTGTAGAGATATGAGACAATTTACCTGTGTTGTGTATTTACACTTCAGACAATGGACGTCATCCTACCAGCTACTTCTAATGATACTTGACTGTTGGTTGGTTGGTTCTTAAGTTTAGGGGCTGCGACAACGCGGTCATGTTGCCCCGTGTACTTTGGGTGTGTCTAGAATCTATCTGATAACCGGTGTTAATTGTGATGACTGTAATAGTGTGTGTTATCTGTTTTTTAATTTAAGTACTGCATCTTAGAATTTTTCAAATAGTTCCTACTTTTGCCACCAAGCGCCACCGTCAACGACTACTAGGCCAAGTTCAGAACTTAGCTACTAGACACCACCGCAGTCGGTTCTTGGCAACGAACGTAGAAACCTAAGAGCGTTGTTTACATTCTTAACCTATCCAATTTAGCTTCACACAGGTGCAATTAGTGGAAGGTTCTTTAACATGCCATAAATCTATGACATGGGACCGCCGGCTTTACTTCCCCTCTGAAGGAAGGCATACTGAGGGATTTTTAACGCTCTTAAGAAATCCGACGGCTTCGGCCGGGTTTGAACCCGCTATCTTAGACATAGAAGCTCAGCATGCTACCGACTACGCCACCGAAGCCGCCCGATACTTCACTGTCTCACACGTTTATCGGAACACGTGTTGGTCAAACATCGATCAACACCACAGTCACACAAAGTGGAAGATTCCTTCAAAAAGCCCCATTTGAACAGGTTGTCCTTAGTTCGTCCGACGCCACTCCTGAGCCGATTTAAGGACTTCCACACTCTCCAGACTTGATTTCCACCAGGAGGAAGGTTCTCAGAAGGAGCCATCCAATCATTACAATCAGATCTTGCTGTCCACTGATATAATCTGGCTGTTCCAGGCTGACCGGTGAGGGGAGTAGTAGTTCTCATGAAGCTCTTCCTAGATTTGAGCCTACTGAGTGGTGGCTGGTAACGACGTAACAACATTGTCGATGGGTGTAGCATACACCAATGTCTTTAAATGTCCCCATAGCCAGAAATCCAATAGATTAAGGTCCGGCGAACTGCACTACCACATACTATGACTGAACATCCAACTCATGCAAAGACCTTCTACAGAAAGACGCCTGCACCACCGAACACAACACCTCCTCCACGCGGTTGAAATGGCTCATATCTCAACAGGTATTTGTTTCCGGACATATGTTTATAGGAACATTTCTTCTCGTTTTTACGAATCCCAACCCCTGTTGCAATATCGGACACTTTTTTCGAAACATCCTGTATATTTTTGTTTACTTATTCATTCATTCGTTCATTTCATCATCGTCATAATCGATTTTGTCCAACTAAGAATCACGTAAATAACTCTTCATGATTTCAGTTTTCTTTGGAATCACTATTCTTTCATTCTCTTGTTTACAGCTTCTTTGTTTTTAAGCTGTCCAATGTTGTTCCATCTTGGACGCTGTTTTTGGCTCTAGGAACCCCTCAAATGTGTGTATCTTATTTCTGAAAGTGGTTCTGTTGCGGATGTCTCTATCCGTGATGTTCATTTCTTGTAGATCCTTCTTGGTGTTAGCAAACCATTTTTCATAAGAGTTACCTTTGTTATTGGGTTTGTTGAAGTGGTTAAAAATGTTCTTAGTGAGTCTGTTTTCAGGCATTCTTGAAATATGTCCAACGAATTTAACCCTTTGTTTTGTATGGTATCTGAGATTCTGCTGCATGTTAAATATACTTCTTTGTTACTACGTAATCGGTATGTGTTAGCACATTATTTTGGTGCGATAATTTTTCTTAAAATTTTTCGTTTTTTCTCTCAATGTTTTTTGTTGTTGTTAGTCCTAGGCATTCCGAAGCATACAGGCACTCTGGTTGAATTACCGTTTGGTAGTGTCTTAGTTTAGTCCTGTTAGAAATCGCTTGCATGTTGTATGTGTTTTTCTATATATAGACTATTATTCATTCCTTCATTCATTTATTTATTTATTCATTCATTAATATTTCAACAGATAGATGAATCTATCTATTTATTTATTTATTTAAATAATTATTATATTCTTTCGTTCATTCATTTATATTTATTTATTTCCAAATTTTATTTATTTACCGTATTTATTAATTCAATAATGTATTTATTTATCTATTTATTTATATATTTATTGATGTGTAACATCTTTCCACTCGGTTGCTGGATATTTTTGTAGGAGTGATTTTGAAAAATGGAACGGAAGTGTGTAAGACGCACTGCCAGGTGGATCGTATACCTCCTGGACATTCATCAACACACAAAAATCTTTTTTATTTACACACTAATAAAACATAACAATTCCAAGATTCTTTTTTTTCTTTTCTTCGCTGCCTACTTGATATTTCTACTCGTGCCTACTTGATTATTCTCGCACTGCCTTCTTGATACTCTGCTGTTAATCATATCAATATGACTCATTTTAACAGAATCCATATGAAATTACGTGTTGGTCTGTGAATCAAGAGGTCCGGGAACAGGGCAAGCCTTTCAAGATCTACAGTACTGCTGTCCATTGCATTTACTCGCAAGTTGGCCTATTAATGAGGCATTTAAGGTTATGAGCGGTGTCGCGTCTATTAATCTAGTTGATCCATATCGTATTCTTTATTTAGGCTAGTGCTGGTGGAAGCTACAAATCATCTAATAGAATGAGTTCCGTATTATAAACTACAATATCTGTAAAACACTCCCTTTTACAATAGATTAATATTTTTGCCAATAATATTATAAAATACCGGTGTATCAACAATTTCACGTGAGGTTTCTTCTATGTCAGATGTTACACATCATATGCGACTACTGTAAGGCTCGTAAAGTTTTTAAATTTATTTATTGCTTCCTTGATTGTAAGACTATCAATACCGACAAACTTACGAAACTTCTAATAATTTAAACAATACTTCTTAAAGAAAAGGTCGAAAACCCCAAAATGAATTAATAAACCTGGTGTGATTACCAAAACAATTCTACGTTCATTTGCAGGTTCCATTTTAAATTGCATGTAACTTCCGTTACATTTAAGGTTGTTGTTGCTGTTGATTAATATTACTAGGTATTCGCGGAACTGGATGATGTATAGCATATTCATGCAGAGTTCTTGGTATGATATTAATGATAGATAGCTAGGTGTTTCTCCTGGACTAAAATATTACTTCCTGATCATTTTGTTACAGATCCTTGATTAAATACCACATACCAACCACACGCCCTGAGGACAGCTTCTGAAATCAACGGTCCCGTTTTGATTGGCACACTTTCTCTGACTTGGAAATCGTTTATTATCACTTGTGAGTGAAAGATTGTCACCGTGAACACTGAATTACTGCCTTTACCCACCGACTGGACAGAGAATGTTGCATTCCCCTCGAGGGCAGGGCATTTAAATATGTACAATTGATCTCAAATTGCCGTCTTAGCATTGCGCAAGCCACCATTGTAGTCTGGTATATAAACCACTTAATTGCACACCTAAACTCCTTCAGGTTACATGTTTAGTGGTCATTCTTGCTGTTAGTTCTCTCTGATGCTCCAATTACAACAAGGGTGTGCTTTATTTTAAAATGACACCTTAGGCGTCTTGCTCCCGGACGTCCATTTAAACTCCAATGAACCCCAAATTAATTCTCGATTTGCAGGCAGTAGTGACTGATTTATCCAACGTTGATCGTACATGCCAATTTGCTTTAAGAGGCTTCGGAATGCACAAAATATTTAAAAGTTTCAAAATTTTCTTTTCGCGTCATATTGAAACGAGGTGCACCCAGAAAGTAAGTATCCCTATAAAAATATAGACTGTTTAAAAAATTAAATCATACAGTATATGGCCGAAACGACTAAAAAACACAGTAGTTATATTCAAAACTTCATTGGCAACAGGTACAGAAATGTGTCAGCTATTTTTTGACATAGACACCAAACGAATTGAGTTTTTTTGTTTATTTTTTTAAATTGCATTTTGTTTATTTTGTTTTGTTTAATTTAATTTCGTTTTATTTTGTTTTGAAACGTTTTATTTAATATTTTTGCTTTGTTTTATTTTCTATTTTTAGTTTTTAAAATTGTACTACGTTTTGTTTTATTTTATATTTTTATTTTTTGTTTTTAAAATTGTATTATGTCTTGTTTTATTTTGTTTATTTTGTTTTATTTTATTTTGATTTGTTTTATTTTGATTTTCCAGAAAATAAACACAAAACCGAAACCAAAAATCACGAAGCAAAAAGCAAAATTCAAAAACAAATGCAAAAGCAGAAAACAAAAAAACAAGAAACACAAAGCAAAAAGCGAAATTCAAAGAAAGCAAAAGCAGAAAACAAACACAAAACCAAGAGAGAAAAAACAAAAAGTGAAATTCAAAAGCAAAATTACAAAGCAAACACAAGACCAAAAAACAAAAACACAAAGCAAAAAGTAGAAAACAACAAACACAAAAGATACGTGAGACAAAGGCCATAGAAAGGTTTCTCGTGAAAATGATTCTTATTCACAAGTGGATTAAACAAGTTTTGCAACTGGACGACTCAATTGAGACACTCGTCATAGCGTAGTATCAATTTTGTTGTCTTGTGTCATACTGTAGAAGTCTGCCATCTGTGAATGGAACCAGCGCAGCGGTGACAGTCATCTTCAGGTATTCGTCAGTGTGAAACCCATTCCACGAAGCGACAAGTGCATAAACCGATATGGTGACTAAGTATAACAAGAACAAGAAGTTCCGTAATGAACTAAAGAGCCTACTTTTCTTAAAATTTAAGATCTATGCCAATGATTAATCTACATGGATCTATCTAGAATAATGACGAAATTAAGTTAGTAATATCGAAACTTCTAATTAGTTCGAAATACTGTATACCTGGCATACTGTAGCCTAATAGAGAACTACAGTTGGCAGCCCTGGTGACTGAATATATTCTTAGTTCCATCTCTTAAGGTACAGAATACAAAATTTGGTTGAAGTCCAATGGATAGCATGGACGTTACATGCAGTTAAACATTGGATTTAACAGCGCGCGTAAAATCATGTTGGCAACAATGACATACATGTATTGGTCAGAAATAATCTGAAATAATATGATCTATTGTTGTGTCAATTTTGAATAAAATCCATTAGTTAGTATAGAAGTTACATACATTTTAAAATTGGATTTATCAGCAGGCTTAGAATCATGTTGGTAGCACTGACGTATATTTGTTACTCCAAATTAATCTAGAATGCCAGGTACTATACGTGTGCAAAGTTTAGAGCTATTGGCTTGCATACTTTCTGATATATTGATATTAGGGTAACAAAAATAGAGACAGTATTTACTAACAGTTGGCAGCCCTGGTTACTCTTAAGAATCGGCATATACATATTGAACCCTTTACCCTACGTTGGTTAAATGATTCTACTTTTTATTTCTTCAATTAATAAATATTTCAACCAGCATCATGAAAGTAGCCAGACAGCGATGAGGAAATTTCAAGCATTTGTTGGAGACAGTAGGGACATACCTGCATCAGTTTAACAAAAGGCTAAATACTTGAGCCATGAAAAGAAATAGCAGAGCGATGTATCATAAGGACAGGTGTGGCTACATCAATTTTAGAAGCGACGCACGGTGAGACATGGTTCTGGTATGTTCATTGTGTTATTCGCGCCTAGAAGAAATATGATGCAGTAACGTGAATGGCTGATGAAGAAAATAGACACTCCCAAGACGCCAAGATCTACTAGAAACCGCCAAATTACAGAAAATGGAGAACCAATGAGAAGAGAATGCCTACTTGCGCGCCAACTCCGGCTGGGGTACGCGGCGGCTAGCATTCACGCGGGAAATCGCCTAGACAAAATCTCTACGATCGATTCTAGGATTAATGGGCATATTCTTGACCTGTGCAATATTACGAGTTCAGTGATATTTATTTCATTCCTGTATCACAATTATTTCGAGAAATTTTTACATAAAATCCCCCTCCATCTAGACCCAAGGGCCAGTTCATTTATAAGTGTGTCGAAGAGCCAAGACTTTATTATTATTCTGTGCGTCTACGGACGTAGATTACTATTATTCTGTTCGTCTGAGGACGTAGACTTTTATTCCGTGTGTCGAGGACACAGGACTTTGATTCTGTTCGTCTAAGGAGATAGACTTGTACTTTGTGTGTCGAGGACACAAGATATTCATTGTAAAGTGTTAAATTCAGTGATAGATAGTCATAGTACTATAGTTATAGGGGCAGTAGCGTCGATAATTCGCCAACGAACAGTGACAGGGAATTTAGTACCTGAACAAGCGAATTTAGTAGTCAGACATAAAGTGTATAATAACCTAATTTTTGTATCAGCGCAAGGATGACACCGATGAATGCAGAGGAAGTTTGGAATTCTCAACACTCCGTGCAGATGGCTGATATGAGATAAAGAACCATCCAGTTGGGGAATGGCGTCTGATGTTCTTTGACGGGTGACTACAAAAAGAGATGAGTACAAAATAATATTTTATTATTTATTAAATTAACTTATGGTTTATGGGACATATTTTTTTGTAAATACTTTGCTTGTGTGATTAATGTAGTATATTTTGTTTTGATCTGACACATTTTTGTTTGGAAGCAGCTCGCACAATTGTAGTTTTTGGAAGGTTCTTTTCTTTGTGTTGTGTTAACTAACGTAGCTATGTGAACGGCCGTGATCGACTATGTTACGAAGTGCGGTTAAAACCGTCTCTCGGAGATATGTCGTGTTTCAGAAGTAGGACTGAATTAATATAATTATATAGTAGATTGGAGGGTAATTAAAATTTTGTTGAGATTTATTATTGATCAGATTCAGTGTGATTATTGCCTTTGGAGCAATGTAATTTGTGACGAAGAGTATTCAGCTCTATCGTAAGTTTTAATATTGTGTTAAATGTTTGCGAGCTCTAATTCAGCAGACCCGTGTGAAAGGCGGTCAGTCCCAGATGTGTGTACTGTGAGTATATTTTTTGTGGTATTACAAGCGGGAATTTCAGCAGAGACTGATTTCTGTCAGCTTGGTACCAGATTCATATTGTATCCTTGCGAGGACAATTATGGATATGTGATTATTGTCTGACCATATGTTGAGTTGGAGGAGATGTTAGTTGCTGTTGATTCCTTGAGATAACAGTCCAGCTGGTCGGCTATTTATATACACTGGAAGGGGGACATGACAGGTATTGAGGAAAGGGTGAGTTGTTGTCACAAGGGATGGCTGAGTTTCGCAAGCAAGCAAGATCATTAGTGGAGTGCACGTCTGGCTCCCAATTATTTGAAAATAAATATAAATGTGAGAAACTGTTCAATGGTAAAATTGTTTAAATAAATGGGAGTTGCCTACGAAACACGATAATCTTCGAAGCGTTTCTTTAACATGCAGTGTTGTTAATATAAAGTAATCTTACCCACTCAGGTGGTTTGTTGTTGTTGGTTTATTCTATGTTTATTTTCCATGTCAGTGACCCGTGAGTCACGTGCGGCGCTGTGTTTCCTTGTTGTTGAGTATCTGGCCAAGGTGGCAGCTCATTTGGTTAAGTGTGTCACCACACAAATAAGGGTCTCAGAGAGATGCCTGTAAATAGTAGAGTTGTAATATGTGTGTCAGAGTTAGATTTAAGGATTTTTTATTAATGTTATGCCCATATCCATAAACGTTGATTTACGAGATGATTGTTCGTGAGCACTGTGGCTGTTAACCCGTTGTGAACGAATGATCATCCAAGTACTCATTTCTCGTAGATAGTCACCACGCGAACATAAATTCATATGCAAGGTTGTGGAACTTGGATCCACATTTTATTAGAAAAGGGGAGATCCATCTGACTCCTCAAAGTGATAAATATTCCTGTCAGGGGAAATTCAGGGAGGATTTTGTTATTATTGTTTGTTTTATTCGTTTATGCACAAATTAGTTATTAAATCTTGTTATTATCTTACGTTTTGTCTCCTTTCTTTCTTAGTTATAGTTTTTATCCTATAACCCTTGCCTCAGAAAAGCACGTAGTTTGGCGGACGTAAACACCACACTATGAACTGAACGCGACCCCTTGATCTAAGATTCTTGCATAAAACACTGCTATTCTGAAGGGTTCATAGGTGAAAACTGGTGGCCAACGGTGGGGCTATTCACTGTGGTGTAACGGGGAGATTACACATGTCAATAGTGGCGCATTTGAGTAAAACTGGCATGCCGCAAGTGCAGGCAGATATGACAGTATTTAATCACCGGGAAGTGATATTTTATTAAAAGTAGTTGAGGCGAAGTGGATACCGCCAAATGTGTGAAAGATAAATTAAAATCAGGAGTTTGCAAAGTAAAATACGGTTCACGTTGTTGTCTTTTAAATTAAAGTAAAATTAAGATGTGATACCGGGCGCCCAATGATAAAGTTAAAACTAGATTTGTTTAGAAAGTCAAACTCATGGAAATATTAGGAGGCTGTAGCCTAAAATGACAATTAATACTTTGTTAATTAGTCAGTGTTAATATCAGATCAGGATAACTGTTTAATGACTAAATATGTGCTTGGGGTTAAAATTAAATTGAGTAAAACTAGAACTACTCAGAGATGCAATCAACTAATGGGATTAAAGGTAAAAATAAATGAACTGAGTAGGATAAAGAAATTAAATGTGCATTGGATTTATGTGCGTGTCAAAGGGCATTGGCGTATGCCATTTCCCATATGTCTCATATAAATTATAAAACATGGCAACGGTGGCGAAGATCCAGGAGATCATTGAAAGTGCAGCAAGGAGAACGCAGGAATTGTTGGATACTAAATTAGCGGAACAAAGTGAATCGTTGAACACTAAATTATCAGAACAGAGTCAATCTATAAACACTAGTATGTTAGAGCAAAGTGAAGCGTTGAATACAAAATTATCTGAACAAATAAACACTAGTATGTTAGAGCAAAGTGAAGCGTTGAATACAAAATTATCTGAACAAATAAACACTAGTATGTCAGAACAAAGTGAATCGCTAAATACGAAAATGTCAGAACAAAGTAAATCGCTAAATACTAAACTGTTAGAACAAAGTGAATCATTGCGGACACAGTTAAATAACAGTAGAATTGAGCAAAATTAATATCAGGCGAAACAAGCTAGGTTATTAAAGAGTGAAATTAATGACACTATAAATTCACAGTTAGAGGAATAAAATAATAAAAACACGAACCAATTAGCTTCGTTAACCGCAGAGATGAAAGAGCACACAAACCAACAGATGATATTACTGGCCCTTGATGTAAGCAAAAATAATGAGAAACAATTAGAGCAGATTAAACAAATGGAGAGTATTTTTGATAAAAAAACTTAGCATTCTCGATGAAACGGTGTTAGCTAAATTAGAGCAGATTGAAATAGCATGCACAATGAATACAAGCGAGGTCAAAATAGCTCAGGATAAGTTGGAAGGACGGTTTAAGGAGATGGAGAAAAGTGGCAGGGTCATTCAACGACAAATATCAGCAGTCGATGAGAACATATCAGGCATAATTAAAGATATGGACCGTCTCGAGATAAAATCAGCGGAACAGTGGAAAAGCCTAGAAACGGAACAAGAACAATTTAAGAGTACATTAGACGAAAGGCTAAGCCAGATAGAAAATAATCAGGATGAAAATAAGAGCCAGATTGAAGAAAAAATAAGCACGATTAAAGAACAGATCAGGAAAGATTGGAAGAAAATGTATATTGATTCTAGAGAGGAAAGATCCACCATTATTAAAACAGTAGGCGAAAACCACACGCGTATTCAAGCTTTGGAGCAAGAGGTAAAAAATAAACTTAAAGAGCAGACAGACAGGATCATTAAAGCCGAACTCCGCTCATTAGAACAATCGTCTATATTTAAAACGGGAGCATTGAAAGACAAGCAGGATGACTCACATAGTCCCCAACCCAGCATAGCAGGAAGTCAGACTCAAGCAGAGAGCCCATTAACAACAAACACGGAAGGATTTCGCAAGAACGTAGATAGGAGCTCGACACCACAGGACGGTCATCAACCCGCACAACTTATTCAAGTAATTCGCTCAAAGGACTACAAACCGCAGAAATTCACAGAAAATTCAGGGGTAACACCTAAGGCCTTTATCAAAGAGATTGAAGACCACTTTAATGACACTGGGGTACCTGAAGCACGTAGATTGAGAATGATGGAGAGATTTTTATCAGGAAATGTTCTCACCTGGTTTTTAAGTTTCAAATATACATTTGGAACCATGTCAGACTTTAATTTAGCGTTTCTGCGCAAATACTGGTCTCCCGCCATACAACAGAGTTTAAGAATGGAGCTTTACTCTAGAAAATATCAAACTACCCAGCAGACAAAATACTCAGATTTCTTTAACATGCAAATGCTAAAATTTCGCGACCTAGATTACCCATTAAACGAAGCAGATTTGGTGATGACAATAGCAAGGCAAATGCCAGTTAATGTACAGCAAGTACTAGTCGCAGCAAACGTCAGTACGGCCCTACATGCAGAGCAGATATTACGGCAAATAGATGAGGCCACATATCATAGTCATCATAGAGGAGGAAGACAGCTGGAGTTAGTCAACACTACAGAGGTCGTAAAAACAAAACTGGGAAATACTAAAACGCAGGGTACTAATACAAGCACCTCCACACATAGGCGAAACCAGGAAGAAGGGGAAAACAGACCATATCAGCGTAACGAAAATCACTACAACAATAGATACCAGGGCAACAATAGATACCAACAGAGAGGATATCAACAATGGCGTGATAATCGAAGGAATGACAGGCCTTATGGAAGATACGGTGATTACAATGCCAATCAAAGATGGAAAGGAAGGAGAGATCAAAATCAAGGAGATCAACGTAACTATCGAGATGACTGGGATGATAGGCACGCTCAATCACAAAATTACTTAGAGGAGTTACACGCTAATCAAGGTGGAGAACTAGGAAGATGGGAAAAGGCCATTGGGAACAGAAAGAACCCAGATACACATACTGAGGAAGCTGGAAGTCTACTGAGACAAGAGGAATATCAAGGACATGAGCGACAGAAGGATGATGGGAGTCGAAATGGAGCTAAAAAAATGTTAATTTTGGATCAAGGAGACAGTCTCCAGACACAACAGTCGGAAGTTGAAGATGGATGGATAGTAGCGAACATACAAGAATGGATTGCTTTACCAGAAGACTGCCTGGAGGAGACGGTGAAACCACGGAACGATGAAATTAGGCAATTACCCATTATTTACGCAAGGATTGGTGGACTTAATATAAGATGTTTATTGGATACGGGGTCACAGATCAGTCTAGTATCGGAGGCCTTGGTTCGAGAGTTGGGACGGACTCAGAATATTCCTGTAATTCCGGTACCACAGCTCAAAGTGAGGGGTGTTATTCCTGAACGCACCGTTACTTGTAAACGTCAGGCATACTTAGAGCTGAACATATTGGAACACACTTTTGGGCAAACATTCATTATCATGGCAAAGATGAATTTCAATATAATTCTTGGTGCAAATTTCATTTGTGACTATCAAGCAGTGATAGATTTACACAAGAATGCAGTCAGTTTTAGAGAATATGACCAGCTGAAAAACGTGGGATTGCATATGGATGAAATCACTACCGGAAGAGATGTAAATTCTTGGGCATTGGAAGCAATATCAGAAGAGACGGATGAGGAGGTACGAAAGGCGGAAGATAACATCGTAGAAGGGGCTGTTGTGGAACTAGATGAGGAGATAGAATCCCAGGAGATATGGTCTTTATTAACAGAAGGAGATGACAGCCACGCACAATTTGAAGAGTTACTACAGGAGCGGCTCAATGACATTCAACTTGGGGGTGAACACAGAAAACAGTTGGAAGAGATTTTAAGGAAGCACAAAACAGTATTTGATACAGTACCTGGGAAAATTTTAAATTTCAAGTACTCTATGCAAGTCGAGGACTGGTCACCTTTCAAAAGCAGATTGTACCCAATCCCTGAAAAGTATCGTGGTCAAGTTAAAATCATTATAGATGAGATGTTAGAAGCTGGAGTGATAAGGAAGACACCTACACCTTATCTAAATGCGATTTTGGCAGTCACAAAACCAAATGGATCTATTAGACTTTGTTTAGATGCCAGAAATCTCAACATGAGACTCATTTTTCCTGAGTATGACAGAGCGCCAATTATCAGAGACGTATTAAAAGGCTTTAAAAAACAAGAGCATTTATTCATCAGTCGATCTGACGAGCTCGTTCCACCATCTTGAATTGGATGAGAAGTCACAGCTTCTAACTGGCTTCTTATTCGATAACCAGACATATTGTTTCGTCAGAATGCCTTTTGGAGTCAAAACAGCGGGCTGTGCTTTAATCCGAGCACTGGACCGGAACCTAACCGAGGAAGTAAAGGAGATGACGGTGCGATACATTGACGACATTCTGTTGGCATCTGACAACATTGAAACTCACATGGAAAATTTAGATAAAGTATTGGATAACTTGAACGCATCGAATTTCAAAGTAAACCTGAAGAAATCGCATTTCTTCAAGAGCGAGATCTTATATTTGGGTCACGTCATTGACAAGGAGGGAGTGAAGCCAAACCCAGCTAAGATTGAAGCGATAAAGAATTTCCCTACACCAACGAGAGTCAAGCACATTCGGGCTTTCTTAGGCGTAACGGGATTCTTTAAAGAAAACTGTCCAGATTATACGGAGACTGTAGCTCCAATGCAAGAAATGTTAAAGAAAAATAACAAATGGTCATGGAACGCGGAATGTGAGAAGGCATTCCAAGCAACAAAACAGCTATTGGAAAACTGTATTAAATTAGGATATCCAGATTTCAAGCACAAATTTATAATCCAAGCGGATGCTTCACTAATTGGGATAGGTGCTATGCTCTACCAAGAGGATCCAGCTAACCTGCAGCACAAAACATATTTGGCATTTGTCAGCCGAAAATTGCGTAAGCACGAACGAAATTATACTGTAACCGAGCTAGAATTGTTGGCCATCCTTCATGCGCTCCAACAATGGAAACGAATAATCTATGGTTACCCTATTGTTGTCAGAACTGACCACAAGGCACTAACATTCTTGTTTAAGACGTCTATGGCAAGCGAACGTGTGACACGTTGGTCTATATACATTCAGCAGTTCAGCATTGAAATTGAACATTGTCCAGGGAAGATGAACGTGATACCGGATGCACTCAGCAGGAACCCAGAGCCTGATAATGAAGAAACAGCGATGGTACAACACTTGGAGTTAACACCGAAGGACCGGGAATTATTGAAGGAGTTACGTGAGATACAGCGAGAACAGGAAGCGGAACCATGGATGATGCTATTAATTAAATACTTCAAAAAGCAATTACCTACAGGAACACCTGCATTTCGAGAAGCGAAAGCCAAAGAAGGAAGATATGTTTATGTCAACAATTTGCTGCACAAATGGGTAGATAATGACCACACCAAGTTACGCATATTAGTACCTGCATCGTTACAACGAGGATTGAAATGGCATACGCACGAAAGTTACGGTCACGTGGGCTTAGACAAGTGCGAAGCGACAATAGGAGAGACATTTACATGGCCACGTATGAGAACAACTATATGTGACGTCATTACAACTTGTGACCCGTGTCAGAGAACAAAGCCAAATAATTATTTACTGAGGCAATATCCTAGACCATTGCTACCTCAGAAACCATGTGAGCTGCTGGCGATGGACTGTCTTGGTCCAATTCCGAAGGGAAGGAGAGGTTGCCGTCATTTGCTAGTGTGCATTGATGTATTTTCTAAGTTCGTAGTACTATGCCCTATTCAGAAAACCACATCGAAGCAGGTACTCAGTCGCATTCGTAATAGAGTTATTCCAACCCTTGGAAAACCAGAGTTTATATTATCAGATCACGGCAGTTATTTCACAAGCGCCGAATTCAAGAAAGGAATGGAAGACATGGGTATAAAACATGTTTTAAGCAGTATCCGACATGCCCAAGCTAATCCAAGCGAGAGAGTAATTAAATGTGTAACTGCATATTTGAGGATCTTCATTCCGAACGAACACCACAAATGGGTCGATAAAATTAAGGATGTAGAGACATGCATGAATTCTACCAGGCACGAGTCAACAGGACAAATCCCTATGGTCCTACACAAGAACGAGTATCCAGTAAGAACGTGGAAAAGCATCATTAACTGTCCACAAGATCCCATGATAGCACCAGACCTGCGAATTGAAAGAACGAGAGCATACATGAGGAAACAAGCAGACCGCAGATTACGGCGAGTAAGAAATAAGAGGTTTCACGGTGATCTTGAAGTCAACCAGCTCGTTTTGGTGAAACGACCTGCTACATCGGACCCAGAAAAGAAAATCTTTAGTAAATTCTGCGAGAAATTCATAGGACCCTATTCTATCGTAAGAAACCTTGGAAATAATGCTTACAGAGTGAAAGAATTGAGCACAGGAACAATGTCAGTTTACAACGCTGCCAACCTAAAAAAATATCGTCGAAGTGAACCATGGTAGCACCGAAATAATGACGCTGTTTGAATATACGGACGTCCTACTATCAACAAAGTCAACGGGGAGCAGTTGAGTACGGCACGTGGTGAAGGAGGAAGTAGAGCTGTTGTTGACAAACATTAACGAGGCGAGTAAGGTGTTGCCGCTGGCATCCGAGCGTCACGCAAGATTGGAAGGGGGAAAATACAAGCAGGATATGAAAACGAGTATATGCCATTGAAGACAGGAGTGCCTAGACCAAGTAAGAAAAAGGGGTGATTCTGGAAATAAAACAAATTGGCCTACGGAAGTATTGTAAAATTGTCGACTTTATTCCTAAGTTCGAAATTTTGTGAGTGGGAGAGTTGTGAACCCTTTACCCTATGTTGGTTAAATGATTCTACTTTTTATTTCTTCAATTAATAAATATTTCAACCAGCATCATGAAAGTAGCCAGACAGCGATGAGGAAATTTCAAGCATTTGTTGGAGACAGTAGGGACATACCTGCATCAGTTTAACAAAAGGCTAAATACTTGAGCCATGAAAAGAAATAGCAGAGCGATGTATCATAAGGACAGGTGTGGCTACCTCAATTTTAGAAGCGACGCGCGGTGAGACATGGTTCTGGTATGTTCATTGTGTTATTCGCGCCTAGAAGAAATATGATGCAGTAACGTGAATGGCTGATGAAGAAAATAGACACTCCCAAGACGCCAAGATCTACTAGAAACCGCCAAATTACAGAAAATGGAGAACCAATGAGAAGAGAATGCCTACTTGCGCGCCAACTCCGGCTGGGGTACGCGGCGGCTAGCATTCACGCGGGAAATCGCCTAGACAAAATCTCTACGATCGATTCTAGGATTAATGGGCATATTCTTGACCTGTGCAATATTACGAGTTCAGTGATATTTATTTCATTCCTGTATCACAATTATTTCGAGAAATTTTTATATAAAATCCCCCTCCATCTAGACCCAAGGGCCAGTTCATTTATAAGTGTGTCGAAGAGCCAAGACTTTATTATTATTCTGTGCGTCTACGGACGTAGATTACTATTATTCTGTTCGTCTGAGGACGTAGACTTTTATTCCGTGTGTCGAGGACACAGGACTTTGATTCTGTTCGTCTAAGGAGATAGACTTGTATTTTGTGTGTCGAGGACACAAGATATTCATTGTAAAGTGTTAAATTCAGTGATAGATAGTCATAGTACTATAGTTATAGGGGCAGTAGCGTCGATAATTCGCCAACGAACAGTGACAGGGAATTTAGTACCTGAACAAGCGAATTTAGTAGTCAGACATAAAGTGTATAATAACCTAATTTTTGTATCAGCGCAAGGATGACACCGATGAATGCAGAGGAAGTTTGGAATTCTCAACACTCCGTGCAGGTGGCTGATATGAGATAAAGAACCATCCAGTTGGGGAATGGCGTCTGATGTTCTTTGACGGGTGACTACAAAAAGAGATGAGTACAAAATAATATTTTATTATTTATTAAATTAACTTATGGTTTATGGGACATATTTTTTGTAAATACTTTGCTTGTGTGATTAATGTAGTATATTTTGTTTTGATCTGACACATTTTTGTTTGGAAGCAGCTCGCACAATTGTAGTTTTTGGAAGGTTCTTTTCTTTGTGTTGTGTTAACTAACGTAGCTATGTGAACGGCCGTGATCGACTATGTTACGAAGTGCGGTTAAAACCGTCTCTCGGAGATATGTCGTGTTTCA
Organism: Meconema thalassinum; assembly: GCA_946902985.2. Classification (NCBI taxonomy): domain Eukaryota; kingdom Metazoa; phylum Arthropoda; class Insecta; order Orthoptera; family Tettigoniidae; genus Meconema; species Meconema thalassinum. The sequence continues at coordinate 139,628,978 of OX336400.1, forward strand.
GAAGTAGGACTGAATTAATATAATTATATAGTAGATTGGAGGGTAATTAAAATTTTGTTGAGATTTATTATTGATCAGATTCAGTGTGATTATTGCCTTTGGAGCAATGTAATTTGTGACGAAGAGTATTCAGCTCTATCGTAAGTTTTAATATTGTGTTAAATGTTTGCGAGCTCTAATTCAGCAGACCCGTGTGAAAGGCGGTATGTCAGTCCCAGATGTGTGTAATGTGAGTATATTTTTTGTGGTATTACAAGCGGGAATTTCAGCAGAGACTGATTTCTGTCAGCTTGGTACCAGATTCATATTGTATCCTTGCGAGGACAATTATGGATATGTGATTATTGTCTGACCATATGTTGAGTTGGAGGAGATGTTAGTTGCTGTTGATTCCTTGAGATAACAGTCCAGCTGGTCGGCTATTTATATACACTGGAAGGGGGACATGACAGGTATTGAGGAAAGGGTGAGTTGTTGTCACAAGGGATGGCTGAGTTTCGCAAGCAAGCAAGATCATTAGTGGAGTGCACGTCTGGCTCCCAATTATTTGAAAATAAATATAAATGTGAGAAACTGTTCAATGGTAAAATTGTTTAAATAAATGGGAGTTGCCTACGAAACACGATAATCTTCGAAGCGTTTCTTTAACATGCAGTGTTGTTAATATAAAGTAATCTTACCCACTCAGGTGGTTTGTTGTTGTTGGTTTATTCTATGTTTATTTTCCATGTCAGTGACCCGTGAGTCACGTGCGGCGCTGTGTTTCCTTGTTGTTGAGTATCTGGCCAAGGTGGCAGCTCATTTGGTTAAGTGTGTCACCACACAAATAAGGGTCTCAGAGAGATGCCTGTAAATAGTAGAGTTGTAATATGTGTGTCAGAGTTAGATTTAAGGATTTTTTTATTAATGTTATGCCCATATCCATAAACGTTGATTTACGAGATGATTGTTCGTGAGCACTGTGGCTGTTAACCCTTTGTGAACGAATGATCATCCAAGTACTCATTTCTCGTAGATAGTCACCACGCGAACATAAATTCATATGCAAGGTTGTGGAACTTGGATCCACATTTTATTAGAAAAGGGGAGATCCATCTGACTCCTCAAAGTGATAAATATTCCTGTCAGGGGAAATTCAGGGAGGATTTTGTTATTATTGTTTGTTTTATTCTTTTATGCACAAATTAGTTATTAAATCTTGTTATTATCTTACGTTTTGTCTCCTTTCTTTCTTAGTTATAGTTTTTATCCTATAACCCTTACCTCAGAAAAGCACGTAGTTTGGCGGACGTAAACACCACACTATGAACTGAACGCGACCCCTTGATCTAAGATTCTTGCATAAAAAACTGCTATTCTGAAGGGTTCAATATCTGTTATGGTACACTTGGCACACACGAAATTTGGTTTAAATCCAAACGATAGTATAGAAGTTACATGTATTTAAAGTTGGACCTCTCAGCAGGCTTAGAATCATGTTGGTAGCACTGACGTATATAAGTTTCTCCAAATTAATATACAATGTCAGATACTATACGTGTGCATAGTTTAAAGCTGTCGGCTGGCATACTTTCTGATATATTGGTATTTGGATAAAATAAATTGAGAGAATTTATTAACAGTTGGCAGCCCTGGTGGATCTTAATAATACGTTCAGTCATGTCTGTTTATGTACACATAGCACATTCGAAATTTGGTTGAAATCCAATAGATAGTGTAGAAGTTATATGCATTTAAAATTTGTACCAATCAGAAGGCGTATATTCATTTTGGCAACACTGCGATGTATGGCCTCCTGGAAATTAAACTGCAATATTATTATCTATACGTGTGCCAATTTTGAAATAGCTCCTATTCATACCTTCTAAGATATCCAACATGGAGCTCAAATTTCAATTTCGATTTTTCAGCAGTTGGTAGCACTGACATCATTTCGAAAAATGGGCGTGAGATATTCAGGCATAGATCTTTACTCCTACCAAATTTTGTTTCGATTGCTGCAGCCGTTAAGGAGTTGATAGGGGGGGACACACACACAGCCAGACAGACAGACAGAAGGACAGACAGACAGACATTTTCCCGATCTCATAAGTCTACTTTTTCCTCATTTTTGCAAAATGTGAAAAGTAGGCTAAAAATAGCGAAATTAAGTTGTTACAGTAGAGTCTCGCAAACTCGGCACTCGGTAACCCGGCACTCCGGATTTCTCGGCCACCCTGACAGGAGAAAAAAAAAATCATGATTTTTATTTGTTTTTGTGTTTCCCCACAGAGCGTTATTACACACATCAAAAAAAGTTTTGCATCACCTCGGTTCCAAGAGTTCCGGAACCGTTAAATACAAAGGGAATAGAGATCAACACAAACAACATTTCAGCTCGTTTTATTGCTCATGAGACCCACACATTGCATGTTGTACCATCATACAGCTAGACTTTCAGCATTTGTGGTCCAGATTGCAGTACACACCACTACCTCTAGTACCCAGTAGCACGTCCTCTTGCATTGATGCATGCCTGTATTCGCCGAGGCATACTATCCACAAGTTCATCAAGACACTGTTGGTCCAAATTGTCCCACTCCTCAACGACAATTCGGCGTAAATCTCTCAGAGTGGTTGGTGGGTCAAGACGTCAATAAACAGCCCTTTTCAACATATCCCAGGCATGTTCGATAGGGTTCATGTCTGGCGAACATGCTGGCCACTGTAGTCGAGCGATGTCGTTATCTTGAAGGAACGCATTCACAAGATGTGCACGATGAGGTCGAGAATTGTCGTCCATGAAGACAAATGCCTCTCCAATATTCTGCCGATATGGTTGCACTATGGGTCGGAGGATGTCATTCAGGTATCGTAAAGCCGTTTCGGAGCCTTCCATGACCACCAGTGGCGTACGTCGGCCCCACATAATGCCACCCCAAAACATCAGGGAACCACCACCTTGCTGCACTCGCTGGACAGTGTGTCTAAGACGTTCAGCCTGACCAGGGTGCCTCCAAACACGTCTCCGACGATTGTCTGGTTGAAGGCATATGCGACACTCATCGGTGAAGAGAACGTGATGCCAATTCCGTGGGGTCCATTCAGCATGTTGTTGGGCCCATCTGTACCGCGCTGCATGGTGTCGGGGTTGCAAAGCTGGACCTCGCCATGGACGTCGGGAGTGAAGTTGCGCATCATGCAGCCTATTGCGCACAGTTTGAGTTGAAACACGACGTCCTGTGGCTGAACGAAACGCATTATTCAACATGGTGGCATTGCTGTCAGGGTTCCTCCGAGCGGCAATCCGTACGTAGCGGTCATCCACTACAGTAGTAGCCCTTGGGCGGCCTGAGCGAGGCCTGTCATCGACAGTTCCTGTATCTCTGTACCTCCTCCATGTCCGAACAACATCGCTTTGGTTCACTCTGAGACGCCTGGAAACTTCCCTTGTTGAGAGCCCTTCTTGACACAAAGTAACAATGCGGACGCGATCGAACTGCGGTATTGACCTTCTAGGCATGGTAGAACTACAGACAACATGAGCAGCGTACCTTCGTCCTGGTGGAATGACTGGAACTGATCGGCTGTCGTACCCCCTCCGTCTAATAGGCCCTGCTCATGCATGGTTGTTTACATCTTTGAGCAGTTTTAGTGACATCTATGAACAGTCAAAGGGACTGTATCTTGGATACAATATACACAGTCAACGTCTATATGCCGGAGATCTGGTGATGCAAAACTTTTTTTGATGTGTGTATGTTGTATTTCGTCTTCTCCAACAATGGAATCATCGACAATTAAATACGACGCGAAACAAGTTGACCTACAGTAGAGCAGACGCAAGAAAAGCTTGCCGAAACTCAACGATGCGCAGATACCAATATCAATCGGCGTATTTGAATGCTCATTGCGGGGCTCCTGTAATGCTGATTACCGGGCTCACTGCTCACTCAACTCTTCAAGAACGCAGGTCGCTCCGAGACGGTCTACAGCTGAGATCTCACTTGAACCCCAGTCACAGTCAGGCTGCCAAGCCTGGGCAGACGATCCGTTCAGAACTGCTGCTAGCCAGCTACTGCCGGGAAGTGGGAGGGGCGTTGTATGCCACTACCGAACACTCACGAACACCCGAACATGGCCGGAGATCTGCGCAGCTTTCCTTGCATCTGCTCTACATAGTAAGAAGAGTAACGACGACCTGATAAATACAGGTAGTTGTACAGCCCTAGTTGCTCTTAAGAATAAGCATAGTCATATCTGTTATGGTACACATAGCACATAAGAAATTTGGTTGAAATCCAATTGATAGTATAGAAGTTACATGTATTTAAAAATTGGTCTTATCAGCAGGCTTAGAATCATGTTGGTAGCACTGACGTACATAAGTTACTCCAAATTAATCTAGTATGTCTGGTACTATACTGTGCCCGTTTAGACCGGAGTCCGCACGACCACATATGCATTTTACCAATAACCAGTCAGCACGAGAGTCAAAATATCCCGGGGCGCCAGATGGGTTAAAGCAAATCGCAAAAACGACATCAAATGAAAAAAATGCTTTACTGATTTTTGGCTCAATGCAACAATAAGGATAGAAGGAGATTCAACTGGGCATAACACATCATGTCAAATTATCTCATTTTATTATGAATTTAAAATTGACTGCAAAAATGCTCAAAGTAGCATCACTCACGTGTGGCGATCCACACTCCTATTTACACAATGTACAGAATTTCTCCAAACACATTTGACAATTATCTTTGGAAACACAAGTCTGATTATTAGTCCTGTAGACTGTGTTCCAAAATTATATTCATTTATTTGTGATTAAATCCAGTTCAAATTTAATTGTCTTGACTGGAAGTACTGTAGTTCACTGTTTGAATTTTTTTACATAATATTAACACTCGTAGAATAAATGTTCATAGAATTTTTAACTTTCACTTATATTTCCAGTTTCAAAAAAATATATTGTCAAAAAATATTATTTCTGAATCAACACAAATTACTTACACATATTAATAACATCTGAAAAGTATTTGACCTTGAGCATAGCATCGAAGAACTTGTGCGAAGCACAACAAAAATTAATCGTTCTTCTGACATTAAACATTTCGAGACGTGACTCGATTATGAACTTCAAGTTCCTAACAAAATATATGATTTATAAATCATCAACTTGATCAATAAATTGTTGAACCATTCAACTATTCAATTTTCCACTTGGAATCATTATTAAGAAAAATATTTATATTTGTGGCCCTTTTAGTAACTTTCACAACTTGCAATTCTTCGACAGAATGCGGAAATAAGAATTGTAGCTTCATAATAAATTCATTTAGTTCATGGCACTAGGATTGATAACATCCTTCAAATTATTCGTGGTTATAGAATTATTTTTAATTGGCAGTGGCCCATTCTATTATTTTCATAAGAAAACAATATTACAACAACAACGGCATAGGTCTTCCTCTGAAGAAGAATAAACTACTATCATGACAAATCCGGGTTCTAGCAAAATCAAAGTCTAAATGGAATCCGTAAACAAGGTTGAAATAAGAACTGATGGTTTCTAAGAAATAACCTTCGGGTCATTCATACGACGAAATGTGTAGTTCCAATACTCATACTATAAACCTGAGCCATCGAACCTGCTATTTGATTGATGTTCGAAAAAATCTCCTCATTCCTGCGACTTAAACATGCGCACCTGGGAATGGCATTTCAACTACTCCACACACATAAATTTTCTTCCCAAAATTTATACAATAAATCAAGCCTCTGCTTGTTATCAACACTGGAAGATTAATAAACTTACAAGTTTATTTTATTTTACCATTCAGTTCAACCCGTGAATTTACCATACTTATGAAAATCTTTATTTCACTTTCGAATGTGTATTTACGTCATGATTTTATATACACACATCAAAAAAAGTTTTGCATCACCTCGGTTCCCAGATCTCCGGCATATAGACGTTGACTGTGTATATTGTATCAAAGATACAGTCCCTTTGACTGTTCATAGATGTCACTAAAACTGCTCAAAGATGTAAACAACCATGCATGAGCAGGGCCTATTAGACGGAGGGGGTACGACAGCCGATCAGTTCCAGTCATTCCACCAGGACGAAGGTACGCTGCTCATGTTGTCTGTAGTTCTACCATGCCTAGAAGGTCAATACCGCAGTTCGATCGCGTCCGCATTGTTACTTTGTGTCAAGAAGGGCTCTCAACAAGGGAAGTTTCCAGGCGTCTCAGAGTGAACCAAAGCGATGTTGTTCGGACATGGAGGAGGTACAGAGATACAGGAACTGTCGATGACAGGCCTCGCTCAGGCCGCCCAAGGGCTTCTACTGTAGTGGATGACCGCTACTTACGGATTGCCGCTCGGAGGAACCCTGACAGCAATGCCACCATGTTGAATAATGCGTTTCGTTCAGCCACAGGACGTCGTGTTTCAACTCAAACTGTGCGCAATAGGCTGCATGATGCGCAACTTCACTCCCGACGTCCATGGCGAGGTCCAGCTTTGCAACCCCGACACCATGCAGCGCGGTACAGATGGGCCCAACAACATGCTGAATGGACCCCACAGAATTGGCATCACGTTCTCTTCACCGATGAGTGTCGCATATGCCTTCAACCAGACAATCGTCGGAGACGTGTTTGGAGGCACCCTGGTCAGGCTGAACGTCTTAGACACACTGTCCAGCGAGTGCAGCAAGGTGGTGGTTCCCTGATGTTTTGGGGTGGCATTATGTGGGGCCGACGTACGCCACTGGTGGTCATGGAAGGCTCCGAAACGGCTTTACGATACCTGAATGACATCCTCCGACCCATAGTGCAACCATATCGGCAGAATATTGGAGAGGCATTTGTCTTCATGGACGACAATTCTCGACCTCATCGTGCACATCTTGTGAATGCGTTCCTTCAAGATAACGACATCGCTCGACTACAGTGGCCAGCATGTTCGCCAGACATGAACCCTATCGAACATGCCTGGGATATGTTGAAAAGGGCTGTTTATGGACGTCTTGACCCACCAACCACTCTGAGAGATTTACGCTGAATTGTCGTTGAGGAGTGGGACAATTTGGACCAACAGTGTCTTGATGAACTTGTGGATAGTATGCCACGACGAATACAGGCATGCATCAATGCAAGAGGACGTGCTACTGGGTATTAGAGGTAGTGGTGTGTACTGCAATCTGGACCACAAATGCTGCAAGTCTAGCTGTATGCTGGTACAACATGCAATGTGTGGGTCTCATGAGCAATAAAACGAGCTGAAATGTTGTTTGTGTTGATCTCTATTCCCTTTGTATTTAAAGGTTCCGGAACTCTTGGAACCGAGGTGATGCAAAACTTTTTTTGATGTGTGTAAATACAAAAATATCCTATTTGATACAAATATCATTTGCTTCCCGTTTCATGCCTCTCCGTGTTATCTGAAAAATATACTTTGCTCATTGCAAATATCAACTGTTCAACCAGAACTGTAATATTGGTTGAATGCAGGCTTGCGCTAACCACTCTCCTTCGGAAAATCTCCTGTTCCAAACTAGAAATGATTAAACTACTTCATAAGCTCTCTCTCAATACATATGATTATTAGAAAATATAATATCCAAGAATTATTTAGAAAAATTATGAAAATTATTATTATTATTATCAGTGGATTATTATTATTATTATTATTAGTTATATTATTTTAAATATATTTAATTATCATCTCATTATGTGAGAATCCACATGTTCGAACCTTCGAATATGGAAAAAATATCCATTCCTCAACAAAAAATAATTTAACTTTTACAGTTACATCGACTGATCACCGTGATTTCCCAAAAATATGAAATATTCAAATAAATGCTCGATATGCTCGGTCATCGATCCTAAACTGTTCTGAGTGCTGAAAATACTCAGAATAACTCTAACAAGTCTTGCGTAAATCATTGCAAGATTTAAATACGAAGAAAAAAAAAATGTGTTGGTCATCTGCCGAAAAATAGTTTGTTCCAATTAGCTAGGCATAATATAAAGTCAAAATGTGGCTTACATTTCTTGATGGTCTTGAAGCGTAGCGAACCTGGTTTGTACCAGATTTATCCATAAACATGCCCTATCGGACAAGCACGTATAATCCTTGTATTGGCCGCCATTATATACCCACAATCCGTCTAACAAGACATAGTGGTAGTATCTTTTGACGTTTGAAGTAACTGTTGATCCATTTTAATAATGGCTTCTGTTAACTCCATAACAGTTTGCTTAAATGGGGTCAGATCTAAGTGATCTATTCTTAGATATGTCAGTTGTAACATAACTCACGGTAATCTTTTCAGTACAAGAAAACACTGACAGTCTAACCAATCAACGGCTGTTCTGAAGATCGTTCCCTGGGCATGGCTTCACACCATCTACCATGCGCGAAGCAACATGTAGTTTCCCTGCGTTGGCTAATGAACACCACCGTGATAGACTGGTCTTCAATGTACTGATAGATCGGAGTGGTTATCAAGTTACAAATATGAAAACTGACTGAATTGGACTTAAAATATCCAAGTATTAGGTTATTACTGGACTGTGACAAAGTACTAATTCTATACAAAGTCTAGCATATGTCCATGTGAAAATAAAAATATTTCACCAGTGTCTGTAGAAAAATATCAATCACTTCAGTGATTCTCCCTGCCGGAAACTTACTAAGTTCCACTCGTAGCGCAGCACTTTTGTGACTATCACAACTTTGAAAATAACTTCTGCGTAGATCCGGCAACCATGTGCCTTGGCTCAGCGTAGTGGCACCTTGCTAGGCAAGTGCTTGTGTCGAAGTGAGCTATTGATGCCTGAGCCAGCCGGCTTTTATTCAAAACTGTCAGGGTCACGCGTCATCACGCTGAAATCTAGAAATCCTCATATCTCTGGTATCCCTGGTCCGATTTACTTGATACTAAGTGCATTCTCTTTCATTTGGCCGTGCCAGTAATCTGATCCAAGTCTCAAGTCTCTACTCCATGGCTAACTATTTAATCAATAAATAGCCTCGACCTCTGCTATTACTCGCTACGTCACTTGACATGCTCTTAGCGGTATATTCTTTCCAATTGCCTGGAAGCAATGGAGCGCGATATTCAAATATCTCAACTTTCAAAAGCGGCTGTAGCCTTTCCCTTGATATCTAGGTGTCTGAATCTTGGAATACCCATTTCTAGAGTTGGGCACATCCACCCCACACCTAGCAAAAAATAAAAATTGAAAAATGTTTATTTTTCCTATCTACACATTAAATCATCTGGTTCTTGAATAATAAATCTTCAAATTCGATGCATTATAAGTTCCCGCGATGTTACCAGTTCGTGTATTAGCGACTTCATAGCTTCCATTGTTGTTTACTTCCACAATGTTCAAAATCTTTAATTTCTCCAGGTTTAATATCAAAAATATCGTGATACTCTTCCAAAATTTTCCCTAGCTCTGGGGACTCCTCAGTGTAGACTTCTCTTCCTTCAGCTTCATGAAAAATCAGAGACCATTGAGCATCTCCCTCGATGTCCTCCTCTTCTTTTCCCTCGAAGTTTATCTCTTCGATATTCTTGAATCTGATCGTCTCTGTCTTCATGTCTATCACTGCTTGATATTTCTGAATGAAATCCGCTCCCAATATCATGTCAAAAGCCATGTCCTTCATTACTACAAACACATGTCGGAAATCATGTCCTCCAATCGTAATACATAAGTATAATTGTGTTTTACACAGAGATATTTTGTTGGGTAATATTCCTTGGATCTTAATTCCTGATTCTGGAATCTCCTCTAAATTCTCTTTGAGCTTCCACAGAATATAAAGCTTCTCACTCACAAGACAAAGCATAGCCCCAGTATCAATTAAAGTATCGACAGGCATACCGAATACTTCGCATGATATGATTGGCATTCTAATTCTTGTACCCATTTCTTTCCGTTCGTCATTCTGTTGAATTAAGTCATCATCCTCTGCTTGCCATTTAATAATTCTGGAAGTGAAAGTGTTCAAAATTCTATCTTCTACTGTGAATTCGAAGTTTTTTTTTTTCGTTTCCATTCCCCCGGGATTGTTGTGTTCCCGATGGACCTGGTTCAGTGTGCTTCTGCTCCAAAAACTGCAAGTTTTCTTGGTGTCTCTCTTCTAAGTTCTTCCTCGTCTCCTTGTTGAACTCTTCATTGGACTGACGAGTATCCACATTCCCTCTGTTATTGTAGTTGTTTCTACCATAGTACCTTCTTTCCTGGTACCTTCCTTGATTATCCCGTGGCCTTCTCCATCGAGTATTATATCGATTACCACCATCCGGTCTTGCATAAGGCTTGTAACTGTATCTGTTACTGTACTGATTCATCCTCTTTTATTGGGATCTTCCCTCGGCGTTTTCTCTTCTCGCACCTCTCGAATCTCTCGAGGTGTTTGGGAATAACTGTCGGCCATAACAGCGTACACTGCGTTGTTATTCTTTCCTCCCTTCTGATGGAAGAATTGAGCGTTCGTATGATCCAGCTTCTGCAATACCTCGTCAAATTGCTCCATATTATAGATGTCAGCAGCGATCAAAGTCCTTTGGACGTCTGCTGGAAACTGACGTATTAATGCAGTAATTAATTCGTTATCTGGCATCGGCGGATCTAAATGTTGCAGTTTAGAAAGCTGTCCAGAAAAGTACGTAGAGTATCGAGTAGGTTGTGACGTCGAGAATCTCTTCGAATATAATTCTGCTCTGACTTGCTGTTCGGTTTCCGGGGACCAAAACGTTTTTAATAACCCACGGGAAAACTCCTCAAAAGTATTTAGAGTGGATCTAAAAGCTCTAAACCAAAGAAGTGCAGGACCTTCCAAAAACTTCCCTATCACTCGGATCTGTCTTTCTTTAGGGATCTTGGAATCTTTCAGGTAATCACCTGCTTCTCTGAAAAATTCCACGGGTGTCACAGAATCTCGCCCTGAAGATTTAGAAGGCTTATCCTCTACATTCTTGAATACAGTTATGGGGTTGGATTGAAATACTGTCCTGACCTCATCCTGTCTTTGACTATCAGTTTCTCTAGCTGCTCCTAGATTTATCTGTATCTGTTCTTTTCCCCTTACACTTGGCATTTTCAACAGATGGTCAGGCTGCTTCTCGTCCTTGATTTGGGTTTTCATAGCCTCAATTTCCTTATGGTTTTCTTCTGCCATTTTTTAATTGCTTCGGTTTCCCTGCAATTCTCCTTGACATCAGTGGATATCTGGTTCATCACAGCCTCGTGACTTTTCAATGACCCTGTCATATCTGATATGTCCTTCTGAGTTGCTTGGATATCTTTGGAAATTACTTGAATATGGGATGAAAAAGATTCCCTAATCTCCTTGATTCCCTCTTGGTTCTCCAGCTTGAGTGTGTCTTTAATTTCATTGACAACTGTGGTTTTAATTTCAGTTTGTAATTCATTAATCACACCTTCTCTTATTTCTCCCATTACAAGTTCTTTGAATTGTTCTGTCAACCGTTGAACAACTAGAATTCCCATTTCATTACTCTCTTTCTTCACTCTGACTTCTAGGTTGATCATGTCTTCACCAACTTTCCTAAGACCATGTTCTATCCTATCAGCTAAGCTTTGGGATCTAAGATCGGCATCGCGAAATTTATCGTCCATTAAACTTGCGTTAGTAGCTAATGAAGTTTCGAGCTCATGTGTTTTTTCGCATAATTTAGACATTTTACTCTCAAGTGACATTTTCAAAATTTCGGAATTCTCTTTAAATTTATTCTCCATAGAATTAAATTTACTATTTAAATTTTCCTTCAAGTTACTTTTTAAAGAATCAGAACTCTCTTTAAGCTTATTTTCTAAAGAATCAGAATTTTCTTTAAGTTTATCATTTAAATTTTCTTTAAGTTTATTTTCTAAAGAATCAGAATTTTCTTTAAGTTTCTCATTTAAACTTTCTTTAAGTTTATTTTCTAAAGAATCAGAATTTTCCTTAAGTTTTTCATTTAAACTTTCTTTAAGTTTATTTTCTAAAGAATCAGAATTTTCTTTAAGTTTACTTTCTAAAGAATCAGAATTTTCTTTAAGTTTCTTTTCCAAAGCCTCTGTATTTTCTTTCATAATGGCGGCTACACGCCGTCCAGCTTCTTTTGAACTCTCCTCCAAACTCCTCATCATCCTCATCATCTCTTACATAATTTTCAATTATTATTCAAAACTTAGGGGTATACAATATTGGGAAACACAAGCTTATAACTAGAACAAGAAATATGAATAGCTAATTGGAACACTCTAATAAAATGAGATTTGTCCTAATGTCGACGTGATGGAAAAACAAAATTCTCTACTTTTACGAATTACATTTACCACAATTTATCACAAGAAAAATATGCAAGTTCACAAATATCCTCCACCTGGATTCTAATAATGCGTATGTCCAGTCATCGAACGTTTACTACTGAATTTACTTGACGCCCTAATGGTTAAGCCATTATCAAAAATTAATCAAACCCATTCTAATTATTAATCCAGTTAAATTTTTAATTTTCCCCACTAATTGGGTTTCCTATTAATTTATTCACCCAAACTAGACATCTCTCAACTCCCAAAATATTTATAGAAAAATCATCATAATTCAAATCGGCATGCGATTGACCATGTCTAACTCGATCCCCACGTTGGGCGCCATTTCTCTCTCTATCTTATTTTATGTGCCCGTTTAGACCGGAGTCCGCACGACCACATATGCATTTTACCAATAATCAGTCAGCACGAGAGTCAAAATATCCCGGGGCGCCAGATGGGTTAAAGCAAATCGCAAAAACGACATCAAATGAAAAAAATGCTTTACTGATTTTTGGCTCAATGCAACAATAAGGATAGAAGGAGATTCAACTGGGCATAACACATCATGTAAAATTATCTCATTTTATTATGAATTTAAAATTGACTGCAAAAATGCTCAAAGTAGCATCACTCACGTGTGGCGACCCACACTCCTATTTACACAATGTACAGAATTTTTCCAAACACATTTGACAATTATCTTTGGAAACACAAGTCTGATTATTAGTCCTGTAGACTGTGTTCCAAAATTATATTCATTTATTTGTGATTAAATCCAGTTCAAATTTAATTGTCTTTACTGGAAGTACTGTAGTTCACTGTTTGAATTTTTTTTACATAATATTAACACTCGTAGAATAAATGTTCATAGTATTTTTAACTTTCACTTATTTTTCCAGTTTCAAAAAAATATATTGTCAAAAAATATTATTTCTGAATCAACACAAATTATTTACACATATTAATAACATCTGAAAAGTATTTGACCTTGAGCATAGCATCGAAGAACTTGTGCGAAGCACAACAAAAATTAATCGTTCTTCTGACATTAAACATTTCGAGACGTGACTCGATTATGAACTTCAAGTTCCTAACAAAATATATGATTTATAAATCATCAACTTGATCAATAAATTGTTGAACCATTCAATTATTCAATTTTCCACTTGGAATCATTATTAAGAAAAATATTTATATTTGTGGCCCTTTTAGTAACTTTCTCAACTTGCAATTCTTCGACAGAATGCGGAAATAAGAATTGTAGCTTCATAATAAATTCATTTAGTTCATGGCACGAGGATTGAAAACATCCTTCAAATTATTCGTGGTTATAGAATTATTTTTAATTGGCAGTGGCCCATTCTATTATTTTCATAAGAACATAATATTACAACAACAACGGCAAAGGTCTTCCTCTGAAGAAGAATAAACTACTATCATGACAAATCCGGGTTCTAGCAAAATCAAAGTCTAAATGGAATCCGTAAACAAGGTTGAAATAAGAACTGATGGTTTCTAAGAAATAACCTTCGGGTCATTCATACGACGAAATGTGTAGTTCCAATACTCCTACTATAAACATGAGCCATCGAACCTGCTATTTGATTGATGCTCGAAAAAATCTCCTCATTCCTGCGACTTAAACATGCGCACCTGGGAATGGCATTTCAACTACTCCACACACATAAATTTTCTTCCCAAAATTTATACAATAAATCAAGCCTCTGCTTGTTATCAACACTGGAAGATTAATAAACTTACAAGTTTATTTTATTTTACCATTCAGTTCAACCCGTGAATTTACCATACTTACGAAAATCTTTATTTCACTTTCGAATGTGTATTTACGTCATGATTTTATATAAATACAAAAATATCCTATTTGATACAAATATCATTTGCTTCCCGTTTCATGCCTCTCCGTGTTATCTGAAAAATATACTTTGCTCATTGCAAATATCTACTGTTCAACCAGAACTGTAATATTGGTTGAATGCGGGCTTGCGCTAACCACTCTCCTTCGGAAAATCTCCTGTTCCAAACTAGAAATGATTAAACTACTTCATAAGCTCTCTCTCAATACATATGATTATTAGAAAATATAATATCCAAGAATTATTTAGAAAATTTATGAAAATTATTATTATTATTATCAGTGGATTATTATTATTATTATTAGTTATATTATTTTAAATATATTTAATTATCATCTCATTATGTGAGAATCCACATGTTCGAACCTTCGAATATGGAAAAAATATCCATTCCTCAACAAAAAGTAATTTAACTTTTACAGTTACATCGGCTGATTACCGTGATTTCCCAAAAATATGAAATATTCAAATAAATGCTCGATATGCTCGGTCATCGATCCTAAACTGTTCTGAGTGCTGAAAATACTCAGAATAACTCTAACAAGTCTTGCGTAAATCATTGCAAGATTTAAATACGAAGAAAAAAAAATGGGTCATCTGCCGAAAAATAGTTTGTTCCAATTAGCTAGGCATAATATAAAGTCAAAATGTGGCTTACATTTCTTGATGGTCTTGAAGCGTAGCGAACCTGGTTTGTACCAGATTTATCCATAAACATGCCCTATCGGACAAGCACGTATAATCCTTGTATCGGCCGCCATTATATACCCACAATCCGTCTAACAAGACATAGTGGTAGTATCTTTTGACGTTTGAAGTAACTGTTGATCCATTTTAATATTGGCTTCTGTTAACTCCATAACAGTTTGCTTAAATGGGGTCAGATCTAAGTGATCTATTCTTAGATATGTCAGTTGTAACATAACTCACGGTAATCTTTTCAGTACAAGAAAACACTGACAGTCTAACCAATCAACGGCTGTTCTGAAGATCGTTCCCTGGGCATGGCTTCACACCATCTACCATGCGCGAAGCAACATGTAGTTTCCCTGCGTTGGCTAATGAACACCACCGTGATAGACTGGTCTTCAATGTACTGATAGATCGTAGTTTTTATCAAGTTACAAATATGAAAGCAGACTGAATTGGACTTAAAATATCCAAGTATTAGATTATTACTGGACTGTGACAAAGTACTAATTCTAGACAAAGTCTAGCATATGTCAATGTGAAAATAAAAATATTTCACCAGTGTCTGTAGAAAAATATCAATCACTTCAGTGATTCTCCCTGCCGGAAACTTACTAAGTTCCACTCGTAGCGCAGCACTTTTGTGACTATCACAACTTTGAAAATAACTTCTGCGTAGATCCGGCAACCATGTGCCTTGGCTCAGCGTAGTGGCACCTTGCTAGGAAAGTGCTTGTGTCGAAGTGAGCTATTGATGCCTGAGCCAGCCGGCTTTTATTCAAAACTGTCAGGGTCACGCGTCATCACGCTGAAATCTAGAAATCCTCATATCTCTGGTATCCCTGGTCCGATTTACTTGATACTAAGTGCATTCTCTTTCATTTGGCCGTGCCAGTAATCTGATCCAAGTCTCAAGTCTCTACTCCATGGCTAACTATTTAATCAATAAATAGCCTCGACCTCTGCTATTACTCGCTACGTCACTTGACATGCTCTTAGCGGTATATTCTTTCCAATTGCTTCTGGAAGCAATGGAGCGCGATATTCAAATATCTCAACTTTCAAAAGCGGCTGTAGCCTTTCCCTTGATATCTAGGTGTCTGAATCTTGGAATACCCATTCCTAGAGTTGGGCACAATACGTGTGCATAGTTAAAAGCTGTCGGCTTGCATACTTTCTGATATATTGGTACTTGGATAAAAGAATAGAGAGAACATTTATTGACAGTTGGCAGCCCTGGTGGCTCTTAAGAATACGCTCAGTCATATCTGTTTATGTACACATATTACATACAAAATTTGGTGAAATCCAATTGATAGTATAGAAGTTATATGCATTAAAAATTGGACCTATCAGCAGGCTTAGAAACATTTTGGCATCACTACCAAGCATGGCCTCCTGGAAACTAAACTGAAATATTATTATCTATACGTGTGCCAATCTTGAAATAGCTCCCTTTCATACCTTCCAAGATATCCAACATGGAGCTCAAATTTCAATTGTGATTTTTCAGCAGTTGGTAGCACTGACATATTTTTCAAATATGGGCTTGAGATATTCAGGTATATATCATTACTCATACCAAATTTGGATTCGATTGCTACAGCCGTGTAGGAGTCGATAAGGGGGACACACACAGCCAGCCATCCAGCCAGACAGACAAGACAGACAGACAGACAGACAGAAGGAGAGACAGACAGACAGAAATTTGCCCGGATCGATCTCATGTCTAGTTTTTCCTCATTTTTGCAAAATGTGAAAAGGAGAGTAAAAAGTGCAAAATTATTCCTTTCAATTGATCAGTAGGGGCAAAAAATACTAAAAGATAGTCAGAGAAACTGTATCATAATGAGGGTCATTATAGTACTATTCTTCATTATGAAACAGTTTCTCCAGCCAATCAGAGCTCACTCTTTGACCAATTAGGTAAGGATGGCTTCGCGCATGCCCTCAAAATCCAACATGTCGGACATGAATTACATGATTTGAAAGTTCAAATTGGGTATCAGACCAACCATTGTACAGTAGTTACAATTCAAAACACAAAGACAAAATCAGCACGAACCTTTACGGTAACAAGAAAATACTATGACATATGCAAGACATTTATGAATCTACGTCCAGAAGTTAGCAACACAGCATCCTTCTATATAAATTACCGACATGGAAAGTGCACCGTACCATATGTTCACGAAAATAAACTGGTGAATATGAGACAATAAATAGCACTGTACCTTAATATCCCCAATGCCAATTTCTACACAGAGCGTTGCTTTCAAACGACATAGGTAATGTACAGTACTATCAGTTGGTTGCATGAAATAAAATGTACAGTTTTCACTGCAGGCTTTATAACCTTAGTTTCTGATCACCACCCCCCCCCCCTCGGTTCATGTAGTGATTTTCAATTGGTTTAAAAGATGTGCAGGACATAATTTACAAACATTTCTATTGTGGTAACGGCACTGGTAGTGCGGGAAGAAGAGAAGGAAAAACATAAACATCTGATCAAAGAAGCTCGCTACAGTCGAGATGCTGACCACGATCTGTAGAGTGCTGACCCAGGTATTGATGTTGTTGCGGTGGAGCTGATCCAATCTCCTGCCAGTCTGACCATAACTCATTTGTTCCTCAAATACACGAACGTCCAGGTAACACACCGAGTGTTTTGTTGCTACTTGGTCTAAATTTTATTATAATAATAATTCTTATAGTCTCGTAGGCTCATAATAGTATAGTCTTATAGTCTTATAGCCTCATAATAGTATAGTCTTATAGTCTTATAGCCTCATAATAGTATAGCCTTATAGCCTCATAATAGTATTGTTACGTGCCACACCCTAGTGGCACTTTTGTTAACTGGATTACGGTGGGGGTACAAAGCACAACACCAATTACTGCTTAAAGAAATAATTAACTTTATTGTGGCCAGAAAATTACACTTATCAGCAAATACAAGCAAATTAGGAGCCTTCTCCAGTTTCCTCAAGTCTCTTCCTTATGCGCTCTTGGCCCCTTTCACTTGCAACAGACCACAGAAGTTAATCCGTCCTAATGAGTCCGGTGGCCTTGGCAGAAGCTACCTGCCCCTCTTCCTCAGGTACAACAAATACAGTTACTTACGAGCACTTGATGTACGCTGTTCACAAGCTGGGAGAAACAATGTCACAGGATTTCGTAACTCGCACAGCACTTCGTCACCACACTTCTGTCGCACAAGATAATCGCTCGCACTAGCTCGTAAAACACAACAACAACCACTGCTTGACGGGTCACTCTTATATAGCCGGCCGGTGACTCAATAAATGCTTCTAGATCCATCCAGAGTCCACGGCTTCTCGAGGTTTCCAGCGCTGGTCCAGTCACGAATGTTCTGGACTATCCCTTTGTCCTAGTAGCCCTGTTGCATAAGGCGCGCGCAATACAGGAGGCAGGGCACAGCCCAGCCCTGGGGCAGTTGTGACTCACGCGGCGACTGATGACACAAACTCACAGCCGTAACACCACCCCCTTCCTAAAAAGGCTGATCGTTCCGATCAATCATTGGTCCGTCTGTGTCCCTCCGTAGGCTGCCAGGCGATCTCGATGCACGATCTTCATCTTCGCCCTCGGGCTCCGCTGAATCCTGTAGACGACATCGTTGATCCGTTTCACGACTCGGTACGGGCCCTCCCAGGACTTCTGCAGTTTGGATGACAGGCCTTTCTTCCGTAATGGGTTGAAGAGCCAGACCAGGTCGTCCTCGTGGAATCCGCCGGCATCCGTCTGCTGGTCGTATCGGGTCTTCATTCGGTCGGTCTCGATCCGCAGTTTCCTCCTCGCGAACGCGTGTACGTCCTCCAGTTGGTCGACCAGTTCTTGACAATACTGGCTTACCGGGATCGGATCATTCCCAGGTCGGCCGAAGGCAAGATCGACAGGTAGACGGAGCTCCCTCCCAAACATGGCCCGGGCTGGTGTGCACCCGGTGGCTTCATGCACGGCGGCGCGGTAGGCCAGGAGAAATAGTGGAAGATGCTTGTCCCAATCCCTCTGGTGCTCGCTGACGACTATTCGGAGATGGTTCTCGACGGTGCGATTGAATCGCTCTACCATCCCGTCGGACTGAGGGTGTAGCGGCGTTGTCCTTGTCTTCCGGATCCCCAGCAGCTGGCATAGGTTCTGGAACACCTGCGACTCGAAGTTCCTCCCTTGGTCGGAGTGCAGCTCCAGGGGTACTCCGTACCGGCTGACGAATTCCTTCACCAGGGTCTCTGCGATCGTCGCGGCTTCTTGGTTAGGGAGCGCATACGCCTCCGGCCATTTGGTAAAGTAGTCGCTGACGACTAATATGTAGCGGTTCCCTGCCTCGCTTATCGGGAATGGCCCAGCAACATCGATGGCCACTCTCTCCATGGGGCCGCCCACGTTGTAGGTCTTCAGTGGACCCCGTCGTCTTCGTCCTGGGCCCTTGCTGGCTGCGCAATCGTGGCACCTCGCGCAGTGGTTCTCCACGTCTGTTCGGCATCCGATCCAGTAGAACCGCTCTCTCAGCTTCTCCAGGGTCTTCTTTATCCCTAGGTGTCCACCAGATGATCCTCCATGAACTTCCTTCAGGACCTCCTCCATCATAGCCTTTGGAACGACGACTTGTTCCCGAGATGTCTTCCCGTCGGTGCTCTCCCAGGTACGGCAGATGAGGCCATCCCTTACAATCAGCGAGTCCCACTGTGCCCAGTAGGACTTAAACTTTGGGCTGCATTCACTCACAATGTTCCACCCGGGTCTGGGGACACAGGCCCTCTTCCTTTCGGCTATCAGTCCCAGGTCATCATCTTCCGCTTGCGCCCGCGTAAAAGATTCGCGGCTCCAGCTCCCTTGAAGTTCCACGGTAGTCCTTCGGCACTGTATCCCGGTGTTCTCCTCCCTTCGGGCACAGAAGGTGCAGTCTTCGGGGCACGGTCTTCGTGACAGGGCGTCGGCGTTAGAATGCAGTTGGCCTTTCCTGTGCTGAATCTCAAAGTTATACTGTTGAAGCCTCTCTAACCACCGCGCGAGTTGACCCTCGGGCTGCTTGAAGTTCAGGAGCCACCGCAGGGATGCATGGTCGGTCCTGATGAGAAATTCTTGCCCGTACAGGTACTTGTGGAAGTGTTCAATGGTCTTCACGATGGCGAGCAGCTCCTTCCTGGTGACGCAGTAGTTCCTTTCTGGCTTTGACAAGGCCTTGCTGAAGTAGGCCACTACTCTCTCCTCGCCGTCCACTACCTGCGACAGGATTCCCCCTATGCCAAAGTCGCTGGCATCGGTATCGACGATGAACCTTGTTCCAGGTCTGGGGAAGGCCAGAATAGGCGCGGTGCACAGAGCCTGCTTGAGTTGTTCGAAGGCACTGTGGCATTCTGCTGTCCACGTGAAGAGTTGGTCCTTCTCAGTCAGGCGATGTAAAGGTTTGGCGATGTCGGCGAATCCCCTCACGAAGCGACGGTAATAAGTGCAGAGTCCCAGGAAGCTTCGTAGTTGGGACTTGTCCTTCGGAACTGGCCACCCCCTCACAGCTGCGGTCTTCTCTGGGTCGGTGCGCACCCCTTCCTCGGAGACGATATGCCCAAGGTACTGGACCCGCTTCTGGAAGAGCTGACACTTCTTGGGGCTCAACTTCAGCTGGGCAGCCCGTAGCTTCAACAAGATCTCCTTCAGGTTGCTGTAGTGCTCCTCGAAGCTTCTCCCCAGAACGATGACGTCGTCTAGGTAGACCAGGCAGGTCTTCCAGTGTAGTCCCCTCAGAATGGACTCCATTAGCCTTTCGAAGGTCGCAGGGGCGTTGCACAGACCGAATGGCATGACGGTGAACTGCCAGAGCCCGCTGCCCACAGAGAACGCCGTTTTCTCGCGGTCCTTAGGGTGGACCTCCACCTGCCAGTAGCCACTCTTCAAATCCAAGGCGGAGAACCATCTTGACCCTGATATGGTGTCCAGCGTGTCGTCGATCCGGGGTAGAGGGTAGCTGTCCTTCTTCGTGACGTCGTTCACCCGCCTGTAGTCCACGCAGAACCTGGTGGAACCGTCCTTCTTCTTCACAAGCACGACCGGAGGACTCCAAGGACTATGTGATGGCTCGATCACCCCTTGCTCCTTCATCTCTTCTACCATCCGGTCGACTTCGGCTTGCTTGGCGAGCGGGACACGTCGGAATGGGGCCCTAATCGGTGCGCTGTCCCCAACGTCGATTCTGTGCTGGACCAAGCTTGTCCTGCCGAAGTCTTTGCTCCCCACGGAGAAGACATCCTGGAATTGGCGTAGCAGGTC
The DNA here is from genome assembly GCA_946902985.2 of Meconema thalassinum. Classification (NCBI taxonomy): domain Eukaryota; kingdom Metazoa; phylum Arthropoda; class Insecta; order Orthoptera; family Tettigoniidae; genus Meconema; species Meconema thalassinum. Next base: position 139,650,168 of record OX336400.1, read on the forward strand.
CTGAAGTTGGCGTGATTGTTCCTCGTATAAATGGTCCTGGGATCCTTGGTACAGCTTCTGTAGTTCTTCTGTCAGTGTGCGTCTTCTTCGGTTGTCCGTCTGCAGGTGTCCGTCCGTCGTGTCGGTGATGCGGGCAATCCAGGTAACGGGCTCGCAGACTCCTAGGTTGGTGTCCCGGTGAACCGTAATGTCGTAGTCGTTCAGGTTGGACAGGCGGACGTACGGCCGAGACGTCGTGTTGATGAGGGTCTTGGCAACTAGCAATCCTTTTGTCTGGATGTCCTCATATTTTGGCTCGATGACAGCCGCCACTCCCTCTGCAGTTCTGTCGACAATTACGGCAGCGCTGACCTCCGTCCTGGCGGGAACGATGACGTCTTCTCTCAGCCTTACTCGTCGTGCGGTGATGGACTCGTGCGCAGGTTGCAAAGCAAGTTCCTCACCTCCGAAGTGCAGAGTGTTGGTACTCAGATCCAAGATGATGTTGTTCTGGTCCAGGAAGTCCAGTCCGAGGATCACTTCATTTGATACGTCAGCCACAAGCACTGGATGTTTTATCGCCCGTCGACCAATGACGAACTCCAGTGATGCTTCGCCATGTACCGGTGCGGTCTCTCCGGTCGCGGTTATTAGCTGGAGGTTCCCTTGTGTGGGTTGCACTCTCCACTTCAGGATTACGGTGGGACTGACGATGGTCCTCGATGCTCCCGTGTCGATTAGCATGGGCCAGCTCTCTCCGTTGACGACTCCGTCGACCATCAGGCTGCTATTGTCCCTCCGTAACTTCGTCACACGAACTTGGACTGCCGGGGCTTGACGACTGCCACAAGCCAACCTTTGCCCCCCTAGGCTGGCTGATACTTGCTTTCCTGGGCCGCGCGGTTTCTCTACGACTGACTGTCCCGACGGAAACCCTTGGCGGTGGCGATCACCGCAGTCCTTGCTCAGGTGGCCTCTCTTACGGCAGGTCCAGCAGGTCGGTAGTCCTCTTCCAGGCCGCCTCTCCGGATGTCCTTCGGCTACGTTTTTGTTGGTGGTACTGCGATTCTTGAAGAAACGGCTTAGCACCTCCATCAACTCGTCGGCCAGGGGCTTGGTCTCGTTGGTTTTTACTGGTTCGTTGACGTCCACTTGACGCACCCGCGCGCGCATTCTAGATACCTGCTTTGCCGTCTCGAACTCAAGTGCGTGGCTCAGCGCATCTGCCAGGGTCTTATTGCGCGCGAGTCGCAGCGCCTGTTGAGTGTCCGAGTCCCGTAGCCCGTCGGTGAAAGTCTGCGTCGCTATCTGCTCCAGAAAGTCGGTCAGCGCTGTTGGGTAGGCGAGCCTTACGAGGCGTGCGATGTCCATCTCGAACTCCTGCAGGGTTTCCGCGTTCTTCTGTACCCGGGTCCGGAGCTGCATCTGGTAGGCCTGCTGAAGATGGCTATCTCCATATCAGGACTCCATATGGGCGATCAGTGAAGCGTAGTCCTGGGATCCAGTCGGGATGGCCTGAAGGACGTTAAGGGCGTCACCTCTCAGCGCTACAATGAGAGCTGTAGCCTTTTCTGTGTTGTTCCAGTTATTTATGGAACAGGCCGCCTCGAACTGACGTAAGTAGGTGCTCCACGGGACCTTTCCGTCGAAGGTTGGGGGCGTCACTCTGCTATGTCCCGTTCCTGATATTCCCGGTGTAACGGTGGGCGGGCGTTGGCGCAGCTCAGCAACTTCCTCTTGTAGGGCTTTGACTCTCTCATCCACCCCGGTCGGCGGGCGTCGGCGCAGATCGGCGACTTCCTCTTGTAGGGCTTTGAATCTATCTTCCATCCCTGTCGGCGGGAGTCGGCGCAGCTCAGCAAATTCCTTTTGTAGAGCGTTGAATCTCTCTTCCACCCCCATCAGCGGTCGTTGGCACAGCTCGGCAACTTCCACTTGCAAGGCGTTGAATTTCTCCTCCACCCCCATCAGCGGGCGTTGGCGCAGCTCGGCAACTTCCACTTGCAAGGTGTTGAACTTCTCCTCCACTGCCGCGACTTCCTCACGTAGGCCCTGTTCTAATTTCCTTTGGCTCTCCTCTAATTTCGTCAGCAGACACTCTTCCAGATTTTTCTGGCCATCCAGAAATTTGGCGGTTAGGTCCTCTGCTAACTTATTCTGGCTGTCTTCCATCTGCTTCAGGTTCTCCGCTAACTTATTTTGGCCTTCTTCTAATTTGGAAGTTAGGTCCTCTGCTAACTTATTTTGGCTGTCCTTCAGGTCCTCTGCTAACTTCTTCTGGCCATCCTCCATCTTCTTCTGGCCATCCTCCATCTTGGTTTCCATGCCATTTAACTTTTCTAGCAGTGCTGCCAATTTCTCCTCCATTTTAGTTGTTTGTCTTGTAAAGGGCATGCACTCACAGGAAAATTAGAGAAAATGACCTGCTCGGGTTTTGAAACCAGGACCGTCAGGTGTTGTGCTTGAGTTCGTAATCCGGCTTCTGACACCAGTTGTTACGTGCCACCCCCTAGTGGCACTTTTGTTAACTGGATTACGGTGGGGGTACAAAGCACAACACCAATTACTGCTTAAAGAAATAATTAAATTTATTGTGGCCAGAAAATTACACTAATCAGCAAATACAAGCAAATTAGGAGCCTTCTCCAGTTTCCTCAAGTCTCTTCCTTATGCGCTCTTGGCCCCTTTCACTTGCAACAGACCACAGAAGTTAATCCGTCCTAATGAGTCCGGTGGCCTTGGCAGAAGCTACCTGCCCCTCTTCCTCAGGTACAACAAATACAGTTACTTACGAGCACTTGATGTACGCTGTTCACAAGCTGGGAGAAACAGTGTCACAGGATTTCGTAACTCGCACAGCACTTCGTCACCACACTTCTGTTGCACAAGATAATCGCTCGCACTAGCTCGTAAAACACAACAACAACCACTGCTTGACGGGTCACTCTTATATAGCCGGCCGGTGACTCAATAAATGCTTCTAGATCCATCCAGAGTCCACGGCTTCTCGAGGTTTCCAGCGCTGGTCCAGTCACGAATGTTCTGGACTATCCCTTTGTCCTAGTAGCCCTGTTGCATAAGGCGCGCGCAATACAGGAGGCAGGGCACAGCCCAGCCCTGGGGCAGTTGTGACTCACGCGGCGACTGATGACACAAACTCACAGCCGTAACAGTATAGTCCTATAGTCTTATAGCCTCATAATAGTATAATCTTATAGTCTTATAGCCTCATAATAGTATAGTCTTATAGTCTTATAGCCTCATAATAGTATAGTCTTATAGTCTTATAGCCTCATAATAGTATAGTCTTATAGTCTTATAGCCTCATAATAGTATAGTCTTATAGTCTTATAGCCTCATAATAGTATAGCCTTATAGTCTTATAGCCTCATAATAGTATAGTCTTATAATCTTATAGTCTTATAGTCCTATAGCCTCATAATAGTATAGTCTTATAGTCTTATAGACTCATAATAGTATAGTCTAATAGACTCATAACAGTATAGTCTTATAGTCTTATAGACTCATAATAGTATAGTCTAATAGCCTCATAATAGTATAGTCTTATAGTCTTATAGACTCATAATAGTATAGTCTTATAGTCTTATAGCCTCATAATAGTATAGTCTTATAGTCTTATAGACTCATAATAGTATAGTCTAATAGCCTCATAACAGTATAGTCTTATAGCCTTATAGACTCATAATAGTATAGTCTCATAGTCTTATAGACTCATAATAGTATAGTCTAATAGCCTCATAACAGTATAGTCTTATAGTCTTATAGACTCATAATAGTATAGTCTTATAGTCGTATAGCCTCATAATAGTATAGTCTTATAGTCTTATAGACTCATAATAGTATAGTCTTATAGCCTCATAATAGTATAGTCTTATAGTCATATAGCCTCATAATAGTATAGTCTTATAGCCTCATAATAGTATAGTCTTATAGTCTTATAGCCTCATAATAGTATAGCCTTATAGCCTCATAATAGTATAGTCCTATAGTCTTATAGCCTCATAATAGTATAGTCTTATAGTCATATAGCCTCATAATAGTATAGTCTTATAGTCTTATAGCCTCATAATAGTATAGTCGTATAGTCTTATAGACTCATAATAGTATAGTCTTATAGTCTTATAGACTCATAACAGTATAGTCTTATAGCCTTATAGACTCATAATAGTATAGTCTCATAGTCTTATAGACTCATAATAGTATAGTCTAATAGTCTCATAACAGTATAGTCTTATAGTCTTATAGACTCATAATAGTATAGTCTTATAGTCGTATAGCCTCATAATAGTATAGTCTTATAGTCTTATAGACTCATAATAGTATAGTCTTATAGCCTCATAATAGTATAGTCTTATAGTCATATAGCCTCATAATAGTATAGTCTTATAGCCTCATAATAGTATAGTCTTATAGTCTTATAGCCTCATAATAGTATAGCCTTATAGCCTCATAATAGTATAGTCCTATAGTCTTATAGCCTCATAATAGTATAGTCTTATAGTCATATAGCCTCATAATAGTATAGTCTTATAGTCTTATAGCCTCATAATAGTATAGTCGTATAGTCTTATAGACTCATAATAGTATAGTCTTATAGTCTTATAGACTCATAATAGTATAGTCTTATAGTCTTATAGACTCATAATAGTACAGTCGAATAGCCTCATAGCAGTATAGTCTTATTGTCTTATAGCCTCATAATAGTATAGTCTTACAGTTTTATAGCCTCATAATAGTATAGTCTTATAGTCTTATAGACTCATAATAGTATAGTCTAATAGCCTCATAACAGTATAGTCTTATAGCCTCATAATAGTATAGTATTATAGTCTTATAGCCTCATAATAGTATAGTCTTATAGTCTTATAGACTCATAATAGTATAGTCTAATAGCCTCATAACAGTATAGTCTTATAGACTCATAAAAGTATAGTCTAATAGCCTCATAATAGTATTGTCTTATAGTCTTATAGACTCATAATAGTATAGTCGTATAGTCTTATAGACTTATAATAGTATAGTTTTACAGTCTTGTAGTCTTATAGACTCATATTAGTATAGTCTTATAGTCTTATAGACTCATAATAGTATAGTCTTTTAGTCTCGTAGTCTAATAGACTCATAATAATATAGTCTTATAGACTCATAATAGTATAATCTTATAGTGTTATAGACTCATAATAGTATAGTCTTATAGTCTTTAGACTTATAGACCTATAGACTTATAATAGTACAGTCTTATAGTCTTATAACCGACAGTAGTGGCTACGCTGGCTAAAGCGCAGTGTTAGGTCATGGGGCCAAACTCTCTGCTGACTCGGTAGACGCGTGGGTTCGAGCCCCACCGTCGGCCGTCCTTGAAATGGTTTTCCGTGGTTTCCCCATTTTCAACACCAGGCAAATGCTGGGACGGTACCTCTGACAGGCCACGGCCACTTCCTTCCACATCCTTCTCCAATTACATTCACCTTAATCAATTCCATCTCTCATCCCGACGCGCAGGTCGCCCACGGGCGTCGAATAGAAAGACCTGCACTAGGTCTCTGAGGAGACCACACGAAATAAGTCTTATAGACTCATAACAGTATAGTCTTACAGTCTTATAGACTCATAATAGTATAGTCTTATAGTCTCGTAGTCTTATAGACTCATAATAGTATAGTCTTAAAGTCTTATAGACTCATAATAGTAGAGTCTTATAGACTTGTAGACTCATAATAGTATAGTCTTATAGTCTTATAGACTCGTTGTTGTTTGAGGCTTCAGTCTTTTGACTGGTTTGATGCAGCCCTCCATGCCTCCCTGTCCTGAGCTAATCGTTTCATCTCTACATAGCTACCACACACTACATCCGAGGCAATCTGTTTAACATATTCTAACCTTGGTCTAGCCCTACAGTTCTTGTCCTCAACCCTTCCTTCCATAACTAAGCTTGCTATTCCTGGGTGTCTTAGAATGTGTCCTACCAACCTGTCCCTTCTCTTCATTAGCAGTCGCCAGAAACATCTCTCCTCTCCCACTCGTCTTAATACCTCTTCGTTTGTAACTCTATCTACCCATCTGATCTTCATCATTCTACTATAACACCACATTTCAAATGCTTCAATTCTCCTCTTTTCTGCTGCACCAATAGTCCAAGTTTCACTTCCATAGAGCGCCACGCTCCAGACAAAGGCCATCAAAAATGACTTCCAAACACCTAAATCTATATTCGACGTCAACAGATTTCTTTTTGTAGAAATGCTTTCCTTGCCTGATCCAACCTACTTTTTATATAATCTTTGGTTCGTCCATCACTGGTTATTTTGCTTCCTAAGTAACAGAAGTCACCTACTTCCTTCAGCTTTTCACCTGCCAATTTGATGTCCATAGAGGTTTCTGATTTTTTCCGGCTGCATTCCAATATTTTTGTTTTACATTTATTAATTTTCATCATGAATTCTTTCCAGAAGATGGAGTTCATTTCATTCAAAAACTCATTCAAATCCTCAGGCGTGTCGGCCAAGATGACGATGTCATCGGCAAATCTCAGAGTTGAAATTATTTCTCCTTGAATCTTCACTCGCACTTGAAATTTTTCTACAATTTCCTTCATTGCTTGTTCAATGTAAAGATTGAAAAGTATGTGTGATAAGTTGCAGCCTTGCCTTACACATTTCTGAATGCCAGCTTCTCTCTCATGTCCTTCAGCTCGAATGACTGTAGTCTGGTTTCTGTATAAATTGTATATCACCCTCCTCTCCCCGTACTTTATTCCAATCGTTTTCAAAATGTCAAACAATTTAGATATATATTTTTAAAATCATAATAAACACAAATTTGTAACTATATATGGCATATTATATATCAATGTATTCAGGAAAAATTAGAGAATAAGATAATAGGTTTCTTTACTTACAAGTATCCAGTAAAAGTATAATGGATGATTAGTCAGATTTAAAAGAAAAAATTCAAGCGATATTCCAATTTTAGAGATTGGTTACAAGCACTACTTTATCTGAAATGAAATTCGAATATATATAAAATGTGCCAAATTTCATTACAAGCGCAATGATATATAATGATAAAAACTTTGATGAATAATGAATAATAAAAAAGACACAGTAAATCAATTAACCATATCACTTTTCACAGTTTTTCAATCACTTATATATACATAAGTAGGAGGTGGTTTTTTTTTTCAGAAGATCAAAAACCAACTTGCATTGCATATCAGATAGATAATTTCTTTTCGCAGCGAAACTATTCGTAAAATCGATTGTTATATAGATTTTACGAGTTGTTATATCGATTTTACGAATACTCTCACTGCGAGACGATAGCACTACGAGGGATATATCATGAGAAGTACGAATTAATTTTTGGAAAACTGGCACTGAGTCAAATAATTTGCACACCTCAGTACTTGGTGACGTGCGGGGTACGCCTACAAGAGTTGAGATGCTACTGCAAACCCCTCATCCTCCCTGAGGAGAGGTCGTGGGCCCTCGAGGAAGGGGTCATGGGAACAGAGGAGTCTGTCTCTCCACAGAATGGTAGGTCAACTCACAGTCACGCCGGAAACGAGCAGGAGAGGAGATGTGCCATCTTCAATATAAACTAGATTAAGGCACGATCTCCACAAATGTTTGTTTACAAGTTCAGTGCCTCTTCAAGGGCGTTTCCAACTGTTCTTCAAATTGAGTGGGTATTTGGCTTTTAAATCTAGACAGGTAACCATTAATTTCTGCGTGTTGTTGTTGATTTCTTCAGTGGCTTGGCAACATCGTGATCATGTTACCACGTGCGCTTGGGTGTGTGTGCTTATTTTATTGATGTGTAACATCTTTCCGCTCGGTTGCTGGATAGTTTTGTGGGAGTGATTTCTAAAATTGGGGACGAAAGTGGATCGGTACAATCAAGCTGGCAGTGGTGGATCGAACGGAAGTATAAGTTGCACTGCCAACTCGATCGATCGATCCAGCGGGCAGTGGTAAGACCCAGCTGGCAGTGGTAAGAGAAACAATGAGCGCGCGGTGTCGGAAATTGATACATTCTCTTTACTCACAAGAGGGCCAATTCATAAGGCATTTTAAACTCAATTTCCCGCAGGAACATTATCGAAACAAGGAAAATATTAATGAAACTTAATTCCGTAATGCAGTATTATTTGAACGTGGAAATGAGTCACCATCTTGTGAATAATATTTGCGTAGTCTAAATAGCCGTGGGGTTAGCGCCTATAATTGTGAATCTAGAGATCTCGGGTTCGAATGCCGGACGGGATAGATATTTTTGCTACCAGATTATCATTTTAAACGATATTTATCATATCAATATGACTCATTTTAACAGAATCCATATGAAATTACGTGTTGGTCTGTGAATCAAGAGGTCCTGTTTATAAGGAATTTATGGTTATGAGCGGCGTCGCGTCTATTAATCTAGTTGATCCATATCGTATTCCTTATTTAGACTAGTGCTGGTGGAAGCTACAAATCATCTAATAAAATGAGTTCCGTATTATAAACTACAATATCTGTAAAACACTCCCTTTTACAATAGATTAATATTTGTGCCAACAATAGTATAAAATATCGGTGTATCAACAATTTCACGTGAGGTTTCTTCTGTGTCAGATGTTACACATCATATGCGACTACTGTAAGGCTCGTAATTTTTTTTAATTTATTTAGCGTATGATGCTTACAAGACAGAAAAGAATTATATACACTATTTACAATAAACACTATTCACAGTATTAGGACCATCTCTTCAAATTTGTACAGGATGATCTGTAATCCACGCAATTGCATCAGGAGTTGCTGAGATCATCGAAGGCGCCGGGGTATGAATGCAGAGGGCACTCCTGCACAATATGCTCGATAGTCTGCATTTCAAAACCACAGTCACATCGGGGGAATCTATCCAACCCCACTTGTTTAGGGCTGCACCTGTTCGACAAGTACCACATCGGATTCTGTTGAGCCTTGACCAAACTGCCCGAGGAAGAATAAAACCAGCAAGTCTTATGGTGGGGGTCACTGATTTGAAGTAGGCCGCGAGGTGAGGAGTTTCGCCATTCATCTCTCCAGGCATTTCGGAGGTTGAACTCAGTGGACGAAAGATCAATAGCGGTTTTGCATGCTGGCTTTCGGGATTTCAACCTCTTGGTGTGTGTGCTGACATGTGTCATTGTTAGGGACCGGATTTGTTGAAAATGCATATGTGCATATGAAAAGTTAGAAATCAGCTCAAGTCCCGGCTTCGATCGACACACACGAAGATAAGGATCTTCAGGACTGTAATACAACCTATGGTTCTATACGGAGCTGAGACCTGGTCCCAAAAGACAGAAAGAAAACTCCTGACATTTGAGAATGCTGTGCCAAGACAGATTTTTGAGCCAGCGAAGGATGAAGAAGAGTGGAGGAAATGGAAAAACATAGAACTTCAGGAATTGTAAAAATCGCTGGACATTGTGGCAGTGATTAAAGAGAGAAGGATGAAGTGGTATGGACACGTAGCCTAATGCGTCGAGAAGGCCAGATAACCGGGCAGGTGGTGGAAGAAGTCAGCAGAGGCAAAAGACTAAAGGGAAGACCAAGATGGGGTCAGAGGGGACATGAGCAGAATGGGACTAACCGGAGAAGAATGCATGGGCAGAAGCAGGTGGAGGAGGCTGATTGGCGAGGCCAAAGACCGACTACGATTTGTGTGGCCAACCTAGTAAGTAAGTAAGTAAGTATATGCGCATATGAAAATGCATATTTTGAGGATTTATTGGAGTTATTGCATATTCTGAACATAACAGCATATTTTAGCTTATCTTCTTCTGCGTGAATGGGTCTCCTAGGACCACGCGGAATCACCACTTCTTGGCCTTGATGTTTGCCCAATAACTCTTCATGCGCAACGATTGAGCGAGTCTTCGTTGCTGCGACCAGACGTGTCTGGTAGGTCTTCTCTCTTCTGCCTCAAAACCCCGTGTATGAGTAATTTTCCGAATTTCCTCTCGATCCTTGAGATTGGGAAAACCTAATTCAGCCAAGTCCTTTTCCGCCTGTTTGTACCAATTGAACCTTGTTGCCTTTTTCTGCAAAAACGTATAGATTATATTTGTTAACCTAGTTGGGTTCATTCTGTCCAAATGTCCCATGAATTGGATCCTTATCATACGGATTGGTCGCCTCCGTAGCGTAGCGGTCAGCATGCTTAGCTGCCGCCCCGGAGGTCCTGGGTTCGATTCCCGGCTCTGCCACGAAATTTGAAAAGTGGTACGAGGACTGGAACGGGGTCTCCTCAGCCTCGGGTGGCCCAAATGAGTAGAGGGGGTTCGAATCCCCCTCAGCCATCCTCGAAATGGTTTTCCGTGGTTTCCCACTTCGTCTTCGGGCAAATGCCGGGATGGTACCTACTGTAAGGCCACGGCCGCCTCCTTCCCTCTTCCTAGCCTATCCATCCCTATCTTCCATCGCTTCCCCTCCCTCATGAGGCCCATGTTCGCTTTGCAGGTGATGCCGCCTGGGCGAAGTGCTGATCACACCTCCCCAGTTGTATCCATCCTGACCAGATGTTCCAAGCTCCAGGACACTGTCCTTAGAGGCGGTAGTGGTGAGTTCCCTCGCTGAGTTCGTGGGAACCACCAACCTAGAGGGTAAATTGACTAAATACAAAAAAAAACATACGGATTGTGTCTGTGATTTTAGTAATTTTTAAATAGATGTCAGCATTAGGTTTCGGAAGGTGAATTCCATCTTTAATTCTTAGTCCCAAAATTGTTCGCATGATTTTGCGTTCCTTAATCTTCAATTGATTTCTCAGTGTTTTATGTTGTAGATTAAGTGTCTCAGCTGCATTAAGGGCTGCAGGCAGGACTACTGTTTTATAATGTTGAATTTTACAATTCCAAGAGAGGCATTTTTTGTTATAAACTTGTTTTGTCAAATGGAAAGCAGTTTCCATTTTCTGTAGTCTTGCTTCTATAGCTTTTCTTTCGTTGTCAGTTTCAGTGATCCATTCACCAAAATACTTGAAGTCTTTCACTCGGGAGACCTGACAATTACCGATGCGGAGTGTATTCGGAGCTGTTTTAATATCCGTCATAAATTTTGTTTTGTCCAAAGAAATCCGTAAGCCGATTTTTGCTGCGTGTTCTTGGAGTAATTCAAGTTGTTTCTGGGCATCAGAAATGCTTGGAGCAATTAACGCCATGTCATCCGCAAATGCCATTACATACATAGCATAGCTTATACATTTCAAATTAAGTATAATTTGAAAAATCTTGAACAAAATTGGTTTTGCTTGCGTGTTGGACATCCCTTGGGGAACGAGGGCGTCTATTGTCAAATATGCTCGAAGAAAGTGAAATGAGAAAAGAAATGTCAACTTGAACAACATGCAAAAACGACCGCACATATTACGGAAAATGAGGGAAGGAAGAGTCAATTATGATGATGATAATTGTTGTTTTAAGGGGCCAAACATCTAGGTTATCGGCCCCTAATGGTCTGGGTGATAGTGAAAATGTCAATGAAGTGGAAACCAGAACGAAAATTAAGTGAGAAGGAAAATACTCACAAGAAGTAACTCAGATTGAAACTACTCACAAAAAGGAGAGCGGTAATACATACAAAAGGGAATTTAGAACGAAAATACTCACAAAAGGAATAGATTGAAAAAACGCACTAAATTGACGTTAAGTTCAAAATACATACAAAATTCAATGCACAGTCGAAATACTTACAAAATGCAAGTTAAATTCAAAATACTTACAAAATGCAAATGAGATTGACAATACGTAAAAAATGCAATTGAGGTTCAAAATACTTACATAATGTAATTGAAATTAAAAATGCTTACAAAAGGTATGGTAGATTCAAACTACTCAATCGAATGGACAATACCTACAAAATGCAATTTAGATTGAAAATACTAACAAAATGTAATTGAGATTCAAAATACTTGCAAAATGCGCACCCTACAAAATGCAATTTATATTGAAAATACTTGAAAAAAGTGGTTTAGGTTGAAAATACAAAATGCAATTGAAATTCAAAATACTCACAAAAGTTCCTCCCCTATATTGAAAGACTTACTAAAAAATCAATTTAGATTGTCAATCGGTACAAAATGCAATTGAGGTTGGAAACACTCGCAAAATGCAATTTAAATCGAAAAAGCGTACAAAATGCAACGTAGATTGAAAATACCTACAAAATGGTGTGTAAATGAAAAAAAAATAGTTCCATGAAGAACTATACAGCCTATTTTCATATATCCTACTTATGTTAATTGCCTCTATCTACATACAAAATTACAGTTTGATTGATATAATAGATTCGTAGATATTGAGAACCGACCAAATATTTCGGATGGTCGCCATGTTGGATTTTATATATGTAGCTCTTAGAGTTATGTACTGTTACAAGAAGATTATTGAGTACGTGTAGCATTCAACATCAATCGCATGATTAGGATACAAGAAGTAACAAGGAGATTTTAAAATTTCGCACAGCTTCCAGCTTGTGGTTATGGAAACAATTGAAATAAATTAGATGCCAGTGGATTAACGTTTGTATAATGATTTACTGTAACAAGTTTCAGTGCACTCGGATGTTTAAATTGCGAGAAACGTCCATGTGAATATTTATACATCGCGTCGCCCCCATGTTGGATTTGTGATCACCAGGTTATTTAAAGTCCTATAGGTGAACTTAAGTTCATAGCCCCTATGAACATTAAAAATTTCAGTTTGATTGCTACAATAGATTCGTAGATATTCAGAGCCGTCTAAATATTTCGGATGGTCGCCATGTTGGATTGTTAAATGTATAGGCCATAGAGTCATGTACCATTAAAGGAAAATTATTGCGTAGGTTCATTATTCAAACTTTCACATCGATCGCATGATTACGACACAAATATAAAAACTTAATTTTAAAATTCGCAAAGCCGCCATCTTGATGTTATGTAGACAATTGAACTAATTTAGATACCAATGTATTACAATGTGTATAAACATTTCCTGTACCAGATTTCATTGCGGTTGGAACATTAAATCGCGAGAAAGGTCTATTTAAAATTTTCAAATTCGCTTGACCGCCATGTTCGATTTGTGGTTAACCGGTTTTTGAAAGTCTTATAGATGAACTTCCAGTAAAGCCCTTTATCTCCGAAAAAAAATCCAGGGTGATATCGGGAATAGTTTCGGAGATATTGAATGCTGGTAATTATTTCGCACAGCCGCCATCTTGTGGTTATGTAAACAATTGAACCAAGTTAGATGTCGGTGCATTACAATGTGTATAAACATATACTGTACCAAGTTTTATTGCGTTTGGTTGGTTAAATCGCGAAACGTCTATTTAAAAGTCGCAAATTCGCGTGGCCGCCATGTTGGTTTTGTAGTTACCAGATTTTCAAACGTCACATAGGTGAACTTCTAGTAGTTCCCTTTATCACCGTAAAAAAATCCAGGGTGATATCGGGAATAGTTTCGGAGATATTGAATGCTGGTAATTATTTCGCACAGCCGCCATGTTGGATTGGTGAGAAGTAACAAAATTTGAATGGCACGGTCGGGGTCGCCCGGAATAGTGCTATGAACTTACCGAGTTTCATTGAAATAGCTCCAGCCATTTAGAAGTTATTAGAGGGGGCACACCACACTCCTCACTCACACATACACACACGTGCGCAGACACACACGGACAAAAGGTGATCTCATAAGCCTTTTTTTTTTTCAAAATTGAAAATAGGCTAAAAAACACTAAAGGAAATTTAAATACCCGGGGGGCCAATTAACAAACACAGTGCGGGAAATGTAAAAAGTAAAGGATTTATAATGAAAAGAAAACAAGAGGTCTGACCCCTAAAGAAAGGAGGGATCAGGAAAGATGAGACAAGGGCCAATTAAGGCGCGAAAGTGAAAGACTCGCTAGGCCTCGGATACCCTAATACCGTCGGGGTCGGAAAAGAACAAGAGTTGACCAAGGGAGGTCGACAAGAAAGAAGACAGAGAGGAGACCGGCACAAGTAAGTGGAAGCAATGCCGGACTCAGCTGTGTCCCGTGGTCGCCAACCCACATCCCACTAGATGTGAGCCCCTGGGGGGAGTTGAAAATGTGAAACCTCGGAAAACCATTTCAACTATGGCCGACGGTGGGGCTTGGCCTACGTCTACCGAGTCCGCAGATAGTTTGGCCCCATGGCTTAGCGTTGTGCTTTAGCGAGCGTAGCTACCGCTGTCGGTAGAATATTGTTAAGGCTGCACTAATAAGAGTATTTGTAATAATTGTGGCTAGGATTTTGATAGGAGGTGACATTAGTTTAAGACCCTTCCTGCATTTGCCTGGAGTAGATGTGGGAAACCACGGTAAACCACTTACAAGATGGCTGAGATATGACTTAAACCTTCCTCTTCCCATTTTTGCTTCACGAGGCTGAGTGTACCCCGTTCCAGGGCTCAGACCAGGATTAAATTTCTTGGTAGAGTCGGGAAATAATGAGATCCCACTCCGTGGTGTTGGGAGAGCGCGCCTGCCTCTCATCCGGAGGCCCCAGGTTCGATCCCGGCTCCTTCAGGGATTTTAGAAACTGGCATAAGGGTTGGAACTGGGTGCACTCAGCCTCGTGAGGATAATTGAACAACTGTCTGACAGTGAGGTAGAACTCCAGTCACGAAAACGATGGTTAACGGCCGAGAGTATTCGATGCGATGATCACGCGTCACCCCAATATCTGCTGGCCGAATGGCTGGGCAGCGGTTGCTTGGTAGGCCTAGGCTGTAGTGCCACGGTGGGGGGACAGGGAAAATATCAGTGAGAATGAATTACTTCCTACGTTGTTGCAATGTGTGTTTATAAAATGAAGGACAGCATTTCCAGCAACTACTCTGAAATTCATGTAGTAATTATGATTGATGTTGCCTCCGTAGCGTAGCGGTCAGCATGGTTAGCTGCCACCCCGGAGGTCCTAGGTTCGATTCCCGACTCTGCCACGAAATTTGAAAAGTGGTATGAGGACTGGAACGGGGTCTACTCAGCCTCGGGTGGCCCAAATGAGTAGAGGGGGTTCGATTCCCACCTCAGCCATCCTCGAAGTGGTTTTCCATGGTTTCCCACTTCGTCTTCGGGAAAATGCCGGGATAGTTCCTACTGTAAGGCCACGGGCGCCTCCTTCCCACTTCCTTGCCTAACCGTCCCATTCTTCCCATCCCTTCTTCAGGCCCCCAGTTCGCTTTGCAGGTAAGGCCGCCTGGGCGTAGTGCTGGTCACACACCCCAGTTGTATCCCCGACTCAGAGTCTCAAGCTCCAGGACACTGCCCTCAGTGGCGGTAGAGGTGGGATCCCTCGCTTAGTCCGTGGGAAAAGCCAAACCTGGAGGGTAAAACGATAGCGAATAAAAATAATTAAATATGTGTACATGTGTTAAACTATAATAATAATAATAATAATAATAATAATAATAATATCGTATGGCCTCAGGCGCTGGGAGCAAGCTTTGTTATTTGACACCCAGATGGCAGGTTGCTTGTCGAATTTTGTTGTTCCTTGGAGCGCTATGAAAGTCAAGGAGGTTAGATAGCTAAGCTCCTTGACACTATAGCGCTTTCTAGTAGAGAAAGGAGGAACTTTTGAGTTGGAGGAAATTTCTGAGATTAATTTTGTCATTATGAACACGGCCTACTGAATTCAAATGGGTGCTTTAACATGCCAACAACGTATGTCATGCGTGTTGTGATTTTTGTCGCCTTTCAGAAATCTCTTACCATGGCCAAGAGCGAACCTGCAAGCTTGGGGTTGGTAGTCCGACACGATAACCACTCACCCAGCGAGGCAAGCTGTAATGGATGCAACGCTGCTGCTAGTGCCAGTGCCTTCCTCGACACGCAGCTAAGCCAGAGTGCCCCAGCCGACGTCTTCGGCCAGGTTTGAACCCGCGACCTTAGGCATAGAAGCTCAGCATGCTCATCGTCTTTAAATATTGAACAGCTCCAGAATCTTGACGAAGAGCCTTTACTAACTTAAACTGTTTGCAAAACTTCAAATATTTATCATTGCATAAAGTACAAAAGCAAACTTTATTAATATTATTAATTTTTATTTTTATTTAGTCGATTTACCCTCTAGGTTGGTGGTTCCCACGGACTCAGCGAGGGAACTCACCACTACCGCCTCTACGGACAGTGTCCTAGAGCTGGGAACATCTGGTCGGAGGGGATACAACTGGTGAGGTGTGATCAGCATCTCGCCCAGGCGGTCTCACCTGCAAAGCGAACAGGGGCCTCATGAGGGAAGGGAGGAGGGGAAGATTAGGATGGATAGGCAAGGAAGGGGGAAGGAGGCGGCCGTGGCCTTGAAGTAGGAACCATCCCGACATTTGCCCGAAGACGAAGTGGGAAACCACGGAAAACCACTTCGAGGATGGCTGAGGTCATTTGGGCCACCCGATGCTGAGTAGACCCCGTTCCAGCCCTCTTACCACTTTTCAAATTTCGTGGCAAAGCCAGGAATCGAACCCAGGACCTCCGGGGCGGCAGCTAACCATGCTGACCGCTACGCTACGGAGGCGACTATTAATATTATGAATGGCGTTTTTGGTTACTGCTTGATGTTGACAGTCACAATATATGCATTAAATAATAGACGCAACACTAAATGTTTTGTATGTTGACTTGTGTAATCATTAGCCATGTGAAGTGTTAACGGTGACTGTTACACACTACGACACACTTCGAGCTGAGCTTTCACCTGCCCCGGTCTCTTCTCGTGCGATTATCGCTCGCGGGACGGAGGGCGCCAACACACGGCGTCCCTTGAGTCATTAAACCACCCACATGACGATTATTTTATTACATAAAGCAAATGTTTGATGTTTTTCGGTCGGTCAACACGATTCTACCCAAATGAGGTGGGTGATAATTACATGAGATTAATAAATATTAATATTTATTTATATTTATTGGATGGACTGTCTTCATATACTTCAAATCCTTCACTGACATATTCATGTTGGTTTTAATTGAGTCAAACCATCACAATGCTGGCCGCCCTCGCCTCCAAGACCCTCCACCTTTCCAAGCATAATTGTATTTTCCAATGATTCAGAACGTCTCACAATGTGTCCAAAATATGACAGCTGTAATCATGTTATCAATATTTCAAGAGACAGATCTGTTTAATTTTTTGAATCGCCCATGCATTTGTCTTCTTGGCTGTCCAAGGAATACTCAGTATCCTTCTCCAACACCAGAGCTCAAAAGCATCAATATACTTCCTATCTCGTTTCCTTATGGTCCAGCTTTCGCAACCATATGTAGCTATGGGAAAGACTAGTGTCTTAACCATTCTAATTTTAGTAGGCAAAGATACATCTGAGCACTTGAAGATCTTACCCAGGCCTTTAAAAGCTGCTCCTCCTAGGGCAAGTCTTCAGCGAATCTCTGGACTGCATGAGCCAGTGGTCGATCCCAACAAACAGAAACTATTCACCTCTGTGATTAACTTATTATACGAGGGTTATTCCAAAACTAAGGTCCGTTTTTTTAATTTAAGCCCGTAGTTAGTGCGCACGCTGCAACAAGCCTGCGCGCTACCTCCCGGCATCCTTTGTGAACAAGCAGGCGTCCTTTGCAGCTGTGTAGCTAACCTGTACGCTGAACTGTGCATCTTTACAATGTTCAAGATTATTGATTCGCCCACCGCGTGTGAGGTACGATCTGTGATACGTTTTTTTGAGTGCAAGAAACAAGTTGGCTGCAGACATTCATCGTCAGCTTTGTGAGGCGTATGGTGATAATGCAATGACGGGAGGTAAAGTGAGAAAATGGGTACGCGAGTTCAAAAGTGGCCGTGAAAATGTTCATGACGAAGAACGCTCAGGTCTGTGATCACAGATGACTTGGTGACTGCATTTGACACGAAAATTCATTAGGACCGAAGATTCATGATAACCACTCTATCAATGGATTTTCCTCAGGTGTGAATTCTTGGTTGTCAGAGCAGGCAAACTTTTATGCAGAGGGATTTGAGAACTTAGTTTTAAGGTATGACAAGTGCCTAAATAACGAGGCAACTATGTAACAAGAAACGTGAAAGACGCAGATCTTAGCGAAAACTAAGATTATTACGAAAAAAATCCAGTTCAACATCGTATTCTAAAAACTATGCGCAAATTTAATCTTAATATTATCCGCAGCTTATCCGCTATCCGCAACGCCATGCAAACTATATCCGCGTGGCGAAAAATGTTGCGGATATCCGCATCCGCGCAGGGCTTTACGGCAATATCCTATCTGAGTCTCTGCCTATCGACTCAGCCCTTCTTTCGTTGCTCTATGAGCGCTCCAAGTCTTCCTTCGCTAATTGAGATTCCCTGAGCGCTCGTATAATCATTTATTCTTTGATCCTTCACTAGCTACCGCCATTTCCTCTTCCCCATGGGGCTGTGTCAACATAATTTACTCCATAAAATTATATAATATAGACAGGCCGGCATCGGCAGGGCGTACACTGTTTGAACAAACTAAATTACATGTTGTATCATTGAAGAAGCGCTAGAAGACCATTAATTTTATTGGCCTCACCGCTGTAAAGGATCGTTCATGATATCGTAAATTAGTGCCCCCTCTGCTACTTACGATTCTCTGCTACTGAAGAACGAGTGGATTTATCATATACCTTGCCTTCACACCTCGAGCCTAGCTTCGCAAGCTACCCGTGGTCATATAAGATGTTGTTGTTGTTGTTGATTCTTTTAGGGGCTTGGTGGCATCGTGACCAAGTAGCCCCGTGTACTTGGGTGTGCATAGAAGTTGTCTAAAAACCTGTGTTACTGTGATGTGTGAAAGGAATCAGAACTTAAATCATCTCTTTCACAACACTATTTTCACTAGTCCATGAATTTACGAACTATTCTGGTTGTCGCAATGATGACTGCTTTTTGCATTGATTTGTATAAATATGTGTCTAAATCAAGTTCCTTCAACCCTTGCAGTATTATTGTTATTATTATTATTAATTAATTAATTTATTTATTACAGTAGCAAACAATTGTTTACAAACAAAAAGGAAGGAAGGAAGCTTGTAGTTTAACGTGACCGTTAATCTTGAGATCATGAGCCACGGGACCTCCTTTTTACGTGGAATCCGAACCACAGGACATGGCATTTCACTTCGAAAATCTCACATGCATTGACCGGGAATCGAACCCGGACCGCCTTGGTGAGAGGCATTCAGCTAGACCGCTGAGCCACCACGCCTGTTTACAAACAGATAATGCATGAAAATACATTAAAATACAAAATAAAAATCCATTAGAACACAAAATAAAAATTGAAAATTAACATTAAAAAAATTGTTAACAAGAAATATACACAAATTCAAGTCGCAATAACAGTAAATGAAGCATGATTTTTAATATTTGGTCACATAATGTAAAACCAGATTCATATTTTTAGGTACTAATACAATAGCAATGAAAGATGGTAAAAATTGTAAATTAAAAATTATAATTAAAGAAAGAAATTGTTAACAAGAAATATACGCAAATTCTTCTTCTTCTTCTTCTTCTTCTGCTTCGTCATCTTCAAGTACCATGTTTGGTCCCCCGAACGTCGGCGATCATCATGGTATAGGTGTCTCTTTCTACCGCAAGCCGGAACAATTCTTCAAAAGATCGAATCCGTGACCACTCCTTGATATTCTGAAGCCAGGACATCTGTCTTCTGCCACGACCTCGTCTGCCAACTATTTTGCCTTGTAGTATTAGTCGAAGCAACTGATATTTTTTGGTCTCTAAGTACATGACCCAAATAGGCAGTTTTTCGATACTTAATGGTAGACAAAAGCTGAAGATCACATTTTGTTCTTCTGAGGACATGTCTGTTAGTAACTCTTATCAGTCCAAGGTATTTTAAGGATTCATCTATGATTCCACATTTCGAAGGCCTCTAATCGTTTAATAGTGTTGACCTTCAAAGTCCAAACCTCCATACTGAACCCATAATAAGATACGCATATTAATGATTCTAATTATTCATTTCATTATATTCTGATTTTACTGCCAGAATCATACAGGAAGGCCAGACTGGATTGCGAAATATCAAGCTTATTTGGAGACAGTACGTTTGAACGTGCCCAGTCCTGAAACAAAGGAGTGACGAGATCGGAATGTTTGACAGACACTTTATCAGACAAAGGTGTGTTGGGGTCCTGACTCATTTCAGACCGTAATTTCTTTGTCACCCTAGCGTTACGAGTAAGATAATTGCTGGATGAGAGAGACGAGAGGAACTTTCAACCAATCATAGGACAGAGGCTTCTGTTCTAAACTGCGATATTGACGTCATGAACTACCAATCAGAGAGGGTCACCAATTTTAGCGCCAAGGGAGCGTCTGACGCCGGCTTGAAGTTGAAAGCGGGAAAGATTGGATTAACGAAATCTATGATCGATTCCAGAGCACGATAGCCCCATTGTGACCTGTATAATATTTCAAACTGTTTGATACCTGTTGCATGCCAATAGTCGCATTATTATAGAAGTTAGTGATAGATTTCCCTCTCCCTCCGTCCTTTTGCTAAATTAACATAAATACTGTCGTCTGAGTGACGACGAGGTTGATTCTTGGTGACACTGTGAGGTGATCACTTATTCTTTTCCATACCGTGAAGATATACTGTGTTAAATTTATCAGAGATAGGGTCATTATTGAAAACATCATAATAAAGTTGTGTGCGCACAGCGGAGTGTGAAATTTGTGTATCGGTAAGATTTTAGTAGTCTCCCACGACTACAACTATTAGGGAAAGTCTACGTTTAATTTTGCACTAGACAAATGGTGAATAAAGTAACTATTGGCAAAATTTAGATAGAAAATTACGTGTGACTATAAATAACATTTTATTTTTATTCAACGTCAAGATGGAACTCCAGACCCAGAGAAAGACATCAAACCAACGTTTCTACGGCTCCATGTGGTCTGAGATGAGCTAAACACTTTGGAGAGAGAATGTCAGGCGATGTTCGATGAGACGACGCAGAAAGAGGAATGAGTACTGAAATAATTTAATATTTGACAAACTGGTTATGGTTTTGTGGGAACATATTATTTTGTGTAAATATTTTATTTTATTTTTGTCTTCGTGTTTTATTGTAGTTGGTTTGTGGTACTGACACACTTTAGTTTAGTTCATGAGCAACGTGGCATGTATTCTATCTGTGTGAAGATATTTTTTTGTTGATGTCAAGGACACGGGGCAAGCGTACTCGAGTGCGTGTCGCTACCGTAAAATGCGCGGCTAAGCGACGCAAATTGGGAACCGATATCATAACAGAAGCGAAACTGAATTAACTAGAGTAGATAATAGAATTGGTGGGAAATCTTTTTATTGTATAGATTTTTATTGTTACACAGGCTTGTGTGTTAATTGCCGTTTGTTGCATTTTTGTTAAGTGAGGGGTCATCTGCCCAATGACTTTATTTGTTGATGAAGTTTCTCTTTTAGTGTCTTGGTACACAAAATCTATGATATTTGATTGGAATGTCGGCCCGTGGTAGATTTGTGTTGTGTTCTGCCCTAAATGCTTTGTTGAGTCTGCAAATATATGTTTTATGGGATAGGAGTTTTCGGGAACCCTGGTTCTGTCTGAAACTATGTCCAGGATAAGCATTTAATCCTTGCGAGGAAAATGTTGGAATCCCCTTTTACGATGTTCTTGCAATTCTTTGGAATTGGCAGAAGTGTGTGAAATTTTGTGTCGCGATTAACAGGTGGCGTAACGGGACTGTCTAGTCTCTTGTTATAAATAGCATGACTCAAAGCTTCGACAAGGAGGGCTGGTTTTGAACACAGACGTTAATGAGTGGTAAGTGAAGGTATTTCTACCCGGCGCACTCCATCAGATAAGGAGCAAGCTGTGCTCATTAGTATTCACGGTCCAGGTTTCCGTTCTTCGTAATTGTTTATCTTATATATTAAAATAAAGCCTGTTTAATGATAAAAGAATTGTAATCGGTAAATGGGTGCTGTTCGCGTTTTGATTGATCGAGTCCCAGCGTGTTAGCTTATCCATGCTTTTATTTCATGTAAATATCATCGGGTTTTAGGCATCTTATTTCTTGTTTATTTATTGTCATGTTCATTGACCTCGGGTGGTCTCGATGTTCGGTCACGTTGTTGTCATGTATGTGTTGAGCAATATGAGCCATTGGGCAAGCTTCTGTTTTGCTGGGAGCTTCCTGACTCACTGCGATCTCGATGGAGATCAATTAGTTTATAAATTTTAAATGGTTGCGTGTGTCAGTAAAATTATAATTGTTGGTATGTTATTCTGCGAGTGTGTCCCATAAAGCCATAATAATGGTTTGCAGTATGGGGGTTTGCAAGCATATTGGCTGTTCCATCTGTGAGCGAATCTCCATCAAAAGTACTTATTTCTTCTCTAGCGTAGTTATACGCGTGCATACATATTAATCAGACAAGTGGAATTTTGATCCACAATTTTAATTCTTTGGAGTGGACCTTTCTTGGCCACTCAGATCTGTGTAAATTCTTGTACAGTGGGAGTAAAGTTCAGGGTGGACTTTGTTTATGTTATATTTTTATGTTTTGTTGTTTTTATTCAGTTATTAAATGGTGGTAATTTTATTTGTTTTTCACTCATTTCTAGTTTGTAGTTTTGCATATGGTCCTTGTATTTGTAAGCAGCCGTCTGGTATTTGAGCTCTAGTGAAAGCATACCCGGACTGAACGCGCCCCGAGGTTTGATTCTCGTATATACGACGCTGTTATATACAAGGGCACATAGGCAACGCTGGCATTACCCTACGTGGGGCATTTCACTGTTTTAGGCTTTTCTAGCGCATTTTTTGATAAACTGACACGCCACAAGTGAAGGCGGAATGTGACAGTATTTGAATCACCGAATGTGATAATTTTAAGTAACGTAGTTATGGCGAAGGTATTACCGCCAAGTGAGTGAATTATACAGTAAAATCAGGAGTTGCAATGTAAAATACAGTACACGTTTTTATTTCTTGCATTAATTGTAAAGATAATATCGTGAGACTGGGCGCCCATATTAATGATAAAAATTAGCTTTGCATAGAAAGACAGCTCCATGTATGTAATAGGAAGGCGTGTAGCTTTTCCAAGGCAATTAATACTTGATTAATTAGTCTGTTCTTGTAGCGTTTTGTAAGGCTAGCATTTAATAACTGAATGTGTGGGTTAAGTTTTAAATTATGTAAAATGAAGGATACTCAGGGATGCTATTGGATTAATGGGATTGTGTTTATAAATTTAAACGAACTGAGTATGTGTAAATTGATATAAATGTGTGTTAATATGTATGCACGTATCGGAGAACATCGCCAATTGGCATTTTCTCTATTTTCTCAAGTGTATTGTGGTGATGGCTTCTTTAGACGAAATAAGACAGGTTGTAGAGAGCGCTGCGGCACGCACTCAGCAGTAAATGGTGTTGTTACGGCAGGAGATGACGGCTGAATTTAAGGCACAAATGGACAGTAGCAGGGCTGAACAATCAGCGGAATTAATAGCACAGAGTGAAACATTTAAGGCACAAATAGACAGTAGCAGGGCTGAACAATCAGCGGAATTAATAGCACAGAGTGAAACATTTAAGGCACAAATAGACAGTAGTAGGGTTGAACAGTCAGCGGTGATCAAAGCCCAAATTAATGAATCTATTGGCACACAATTAGCGCTTCAAAATGATAGTATTAATACACAATTAGCTCTACAGAATGATAATATTAGTTCTCAATTGACACAACAAAGTGAATCAATAAACTCTCAACTAGACGCGCAAAACAGTCGTAACACTGAGCAACTCGATAATGTAGTGGTTGAAATGAAAGAACATACAAGGAAACAGCTTATACTACTCGCCTTAGATGTAAGTAAGAACAATGAGAAGCAGGTTAAACAGATAAAACAACTTGAGGACCAGTTTAACGCTAAACTTAATAACTTAGACGATACAGTTCTGGCAAAATTGGCACAGATTGAATTGGCATGCACAACTAAAAATAGCGAAATTATAACTGCACAGGACAGGTTACAAAACAGATTTAATAAAGTGGAGAAAATAACCGTAGTTATACAGGAACAGATAAAGGCGGTAGAAGAAAACGTGACCGGCCTTATAAAAGACATAGACCGTCTCGAAAACCAATCAACAGATCGCTGGAAAAATGCAGAAGTAGACCGGGAGGGATTAAAAGCCACTATTGAAGAAAACAATGTACGCGTGGAGGATCGCTTGGAACGGATCGAAGTGAGCCTGCACACTAATAATCGGAAGATAGAAAACGTTAGAAAGGATTGGCAAAAATTATGTAAGGACTCCAAGGAAGAAAGGTTGGCGGTAATTAAGAAGCTGGGGGAGAACCACACACGGATACAGACGTTAGAAGATGAGATAAAAGCAAAATTTAAAGAACAAGGTGACAGGCTGATAAAAGCAGAATTATTTTCTATGGAACATAATGCAGGGTCATTAGGCGTGAAGGGGAGAGATGGAGACAGAGATAGCCCGGGGGCGACTCATTCAACTGGTAGTCAGGTTGACACGGAAAGTCCACTTGCTCGGAACACGGAAGAATTTCGTAATCACATAGGGAGACGTTCTACACCACATGACGGTAATCAGCACCCTCAACTTGTACAAATCATCCGTTCTAGTGAATTCAAACCGGCTAAGTTTATGGAAAATTCTGGAGTCACACCCAAGGCATTCTTGCGGGAAGTCGAACATTATTATAATGATAATGATATAACTCCCGCCCGGCAACTGAGCATGATGGATTTTTTTTTTAACTGGAAATGTTTTAACGTGGTACTTGAGCTTCAAATACACGTTTGAAAGCGTGGATGCATTCAAGCATGCTTTCCTTCGAAAATATTGGTCGTCTTCATATCAACAGGTGTTAAGAATGGAATTGTACTCCAGAAAGTACCAATCTACTCAGCAAACTAAGTATTCAGATTTTTTTTTCATCACAGCTCCTTAAATTTAAAGATCTGGATAATCCTTTAAGTGAGGCCGAGCTAGTCATGACTATCGGACGCCAGCTTCCCGTTAACGTTCAGCAGGTATTGGTCGCAGCTAACGTTTCAGACGCGGTACACGCTGAACAGATCCTGCGCCAGATAGATGAAACCACGTCCCACTTACACAATAGAGTTGGAAGACAGGTCGAAATGGTAAATACAACCGAGGTGATTAAGCCGAGCCAGATAAACACAAGATCCCAGGCTACCAATACAAATACAAACATTTCAACACCCGTGAGAGGTCAGGATGATGTCGAGAAAAGACAGCGCCAACATTACGATAACAACCGTAATAACAACAGACAGTTCCAAGGACAGAATAGATTCCAACAACGAGGATTTCAACAATGGAGGGACAATCGGAGACAAGATGTACCATACAGGAGATGGGGAGATCGGAATGAAAATCAGAGATGGCAAGACCGCAGATTTCAGAATCGTGAGGACTCTAGAAGCTACCGAGACGACTGGAATGATAGGCATGCTCAATCGCAGAAATACTTAGAGGAAATTCATGCTAATGAGGGGAATGAGCAAGGACGCTGGGAAAATGCTATTGACAACAGAGTAAATCCCGACATTCAGACCGAGGGGGCTGAAAGTCTACAGCGACAGCAGGATCATCAGGAGAGTACTCGACCTCAGGATAATAGAGGTCGAGGCTGTAAAAAAAAAGTTTGATAAGTGAGATTGGAGACAGCCTGGGATTGCAACAGCATGTGGGAGGAGGAGATTGGATCGTCGCACACATAGAGGAATGGATCGCTTTACCGGAGGATTGCCTGGAGGAGACGGTGAAACCGCGGAACGACATTATTAAACAATTGCCGGTTATATACGCCAGGATTGGTGGATTAAAGGTCAGGTGCTTATTAGATACGGGGTTGCAGATTAGTCTGGTATCTGAGGCCCTAATTCGAGAGTTGGGACGGAGTCAAAAGATTGATATGATTCCCGTGCCACAACTCAAAGTGAGAGGCGTAATTCCTGAACGCTCTGTCACTTGCAAAAATCAAGCCTACCTTGAACTTGATATTTTGGAGCACACATTTGGTCAGACCTTCATCGTAATGGCAAAGATGAGCTTTAATATTATTCTTGGAGCCAACTTCATTTGCGACTATCAAGCCGTGATAGATCTGAACAAGAATACAGTCAGTTTCAGAGAGTTTGTAAATTTAAATAACGTGGGTTTGCATATGGATGAGATCACCACAGGAAGGGATGTGAGTTCATGGACACTAGAAGCGATCCAGGAAGAGACGAACGAAGAGGTATAGGAGGCCGAGGGTGACGTCATTGGCACAGCTGTTGTAGAACTTGAAGAGGGCGAGTCCCAGGAACTATGGTCCCTACTGACGGAAGGAGATGATAACGAGGCTTATTTTGAAGAGATATTACAGGAGCGGCTCAGAGATGTTCAACTTGGGAGTGAGCATAAGAAACAGTTAGAAGGAATTTTAAGGAAACACAAGGCAGTTTTTGATACGATTCCAGGGAAGATACTAAATTTTCAATATTCGATGCAAGTTCAGGATTGGTCACCTTTCAGGAGTAGACTGTATCCTATTCCTGAAAAACATCGCAGTCAGGTGAAACAAATAATAGATGGCATGTTGCAGGCAGGGGTTATTAAGAAGGCACCTACACCTTACTTAGATGCAATTTTGGCAGTTTCCAAGCCAAATGGTTCCATCAGATTATGTCTGGATGCCAGAAATTTGAACCAGCGACTTATATTTCCGGAATACGACACGGCGCCGATTATCAGAGATGTCCTAAAAGGTTTTAAAAATAAAAGTATTTACAGTTCAGTAGACCTGACAAATTCCTTCCACCATATTGAATTAGATGAGAAGTCTCAACTACTTACGGGCTTCTTGTTTGATAACCAAACGTATTATTTTGTCCGTATGTCTTTCGGTGTGAGAACTGCTGGGTGTGCGTTGATACGAGCTTTAGATCGAAATCTTACTGAGGAGGTGAAAGAGATGACCGTTCGCTATATTGATGATATCCTGCTGGCATCGGACAACGTTGACACACACATGAGAAATTTGGATAAATTGTTGGAAAATCTGAGAACAACAAATTTTAAAATCAACTTAAAGAAATCGCACTTCTTCAAAAGCGAGATTCTATATTTAGGCCACATAATAGACCAGGAGGGAGTCAGACCAAACCCTGCCAAGCTCGAGGCTATAAAGAATTTCCCGACTCCTACGAGAGAAAAACACATCCGTGCTTTCCTAGGCGTAACGGGATTCTTTAAGGAGAACTGCCCTGGCTATACTGAAACAGTAGCACCCATGCAGGAGATGTTAAAAAAAGTAATAAATGGCTTTGGAATGCTGTTTGCGAAAAGTCATTCCAAGCGACCAAACTTTTGCTGGAAAATTGTATCATGCTCGGTTATCCGGATTTTGGCCGCAAGTTTATAATCCAGGCGGATGCCTCATTAATTGGAGTGGGAGCTATGCTGTACCAAGAGGATCCGGCCAACCTTCACAAACGCTCATATTTGGCATTTGTCAGCCGCAGATTAAGGAAACACGAGCGCAACTACACTGTAACAGAGCTGGAGCTACTAGCTATTCTCCATGCTTTCCAACAATGGAAAAAAATCATCTATGGGTACCCCATTGTTGTCAGGACGGACCATAAGGCACTGACGTTTCTGTTCAAAACGTCTATGGCTAGTGAACGTGTCACACGCTGGTCTATTTACTTACAACAATTTAATATCGAGATTGAGCACTGTCCAGGAAAAATGAATGTAATTCCGGATGCTCTTAGCAGGAACCCTGAGCCTGACAATGTTGAAGCAGCGAGTGTTCAACATATTGAATTAACACCCAAGGATCATGAATTTTTGGAGGAGCTACGAGAAATCCAGAGAGAACAGGAAGCGGAGCCATGGATGTATCTAATGATCCAATAGTTTAGAAGGGAATTGCCGCCAGGAACACCCGCATTTCGTGAAGCCAGAGCTAAAGAAGGAAAGTTTCACTATTTTAACAATTTACACCATAAATTTGTGGATGCAGAGCACTCTAAATATCGCATCTTGGTACCAGCGTCATTACAGCGAGGATTGACATGGCATGTCCACGAAAGTCTCGGCCATATTGGAATCGACAAGTCTGAATCGACCATTGGGGAGACGTTTACTTGGCCACGCATGAGGACGACTATTTGTGAGGTTATTAAAACATGTGACCCGTGTCAGAGGACAAAGCCAAACAATTATCTGATGAAACAGTACCCCAAACCACTGCTTCCTCAGAGACCTTGTGAAATGGTGGCACTAGATTGTTTCGGTCCAATTCCTAAGGGAAGGCGAGGATGCCGACACCTATTAGTTTGTCTGGATGTGTTTTCCAAATTTGTTGTACTTTGCCCAATCCAGAAAACTACCTCAAAACAAGTACTTAGCCGCATACGAAATAGAGTTATTCCCATCCTTGGAAAACCAGAATTCATATTATCTGATCATGGCAGCTACTTTACGAGCGCCGAATTTAAAAAAGGAATGGAGGATATGGACGTAAAGCACATTTTATCTAGCATACGCCACGCCCAGGCTAATCCCTCGGAAAGGGCAATTAAATGCGTCACTAAGTACCTGAGAATCTTCATTCCTAACGACCATCACAAGTGGGTGGACAAGATCAAGGATGTAGAGACGTGCATGAATTCTACGAAGCACGAATCGACAGGACAGATTCCTATGGTATTACACATGAATCAGCATCCAGAGAGATCATGGAGTACCATCATTAATTGCCCACAAGATCACAATATAGCTCATGATTTAAGAATTGAGCGCACCAGAGTGCATATGAGGAACCAGGCAGACAGGAGGCTGCGCCGCGTGAGAAACAAGAGATTCCATCGTGAGCTAGAATTAGACGAGCTTGTCCTCGTACGCCGACCCGCTGTATCTGATCCAGCAAAGAAGATATTCAACAAGTTCTGTGCCAAGTATGTTGGGCCGTTCAGCATAGTGAGGAATCTTGGAAATAATGCATATCGAGTCAAAGAATTAAGCACAGGAACCATGTCTGTATATAATAGTGCAAATCTAAAAATTTATCACACCAGAGAGCCTTGGGAAGT
Organism: Meconema thalassinum; assembly: GCA_946902985.2. Classification (NCBI taxonomy): domain Eukaryota; kingdom Metazoa; phylum Arthropoda; class Insecta; order Orthoptera; family Tettigoniidae; genus Meconema; species Meconema thalassinum. The sequence goes on from OX336400.1 coordinate 139,679,354, forward strand.
CAGAAATAACGCAGCGAATTAAATACGTGATCGTCCAACATCATGCAAGTAAACGGGGGGCAAGCAGAAGCCAGCACGACATCGAGGAAGTGATTAGCGTCTGGCCTGTTTACATCTTGAAGCAAGCAGAGTTGACAGGTATGTCGACAGACGAGCAACAGAGAGGGGAATAGTCTTCAAGCAACAAATAGCCCCAGGCGAAGCTCTGGGCAAGTGAGCAGCAGACTGGTATTGTCCTAATGACTGGGCGAGAATGTAAACATTGGAACGAGGAAAACACTTGTCAACTAGCAGAGGCGGACTGACTGAGGACTTTGAAGGGAGACTAATCCAGTATTCTGCACCATGTGACTTAGGGAAGAAAAATCGACTTTATCCCTAAGTTCGATTTTTCCCAACTAAGGGAGTTGTGAACCCTTAATAAGCTACGCATATTAATGATTCTAATTATTCATTTCATTATATTCTGATTTTACTGCCAGAATCATACAGGAAGGCCAGACTGGATTGCGAAATATCAAGCTTATTTGGAGACAGTACGTTTGAACGTGCCCAGTCCTGAAACAAAGGAGTGACGAGATCGGAATGTTTGACAGACACTTTATCAGACAAAGGTGTGTTGGGGTCCTGACTCATTTCAGACCGTAATTTCTTTGTCACCCTAGCGTTACGAGTAAGATAATTGCTGGATGAGAGAGACGAGAGGAACTTTCAACCAATCATAGGACAGAGGCTTCTGTTCTAAACTGCGATATTGACGTCATGAACTACCAATCAGAGAGGGTCACCAATTTTAGCGCCAAGGGAGCGTCTGACGCCGGCTTGAAGTTGAAAGCGGGAAAGATTGGATTAACGAAATCTATGATCGATTCCAGAGCACGATAGCCCCATTGTGACCTGTATAATATTTCAAACTGTTTGATACCTGTTGCATGCCAATAGTCGCATTATTATAGAAGTTAGTGATAGATTTCCCTCTCCCTCCGTCCTTTTGCTAAATTCACATAAATACTGTCGTCTGAGTGACGACGAGGTTGATTCTTGGGGACACCGTGAGGTGATCACTTATTCTTTTCCATACCGTGAAGATATACTGTGTTAAATTTATCAGAGATAGGGTCATTATTGAAAACATTATAATAAAGTTGTGTGCGCACAGCTGAGTGTGAAATTTGTGTATCGGTAAGATTTTAGTAGTCTCCCACGACTACAACTATTAGGGAAAGTCTACGTTTAATTTTGCACTAGACAAATGGTGAATAAAGTAACTATTGGCAAAATTTAGATAGAAAATTACGTGTGACTATAAATAACATTTTATTTTTATTCAACGTCAAGATGGAACTCCAGACCCAGAGAAAGACATCGAACCAACGTTTCTACGGCTCCATGTGGTCTGAGATGAGCTAAACACTTTGGAGAGAGAATGTCAGGCGATGTTCGATGAGACGACGCAGAAAGAGGAATGAGTACTGAAATAATTTATTATTTGACAAACTGGTTATGGTTTTGTGGGAACATATTATTTTGTGTAAATATTTTATTTTATTTTTGTCTTCGTGTTTTATTGTAGTTGGTTTGTGGTACTGACACACTTTAGTTTAGTTCATGAGCAACGTGGCATGTTTTCTATCTGTGTGAAGATCTTTTTTTGTTGATGTCAAGTACACGGGGCAAGCGTACTCGAGTGCGTGTCGCTACCGTAAAATGCGCGGCTAAGCGACGCAAATTGAGAACCGATATCATAACAGAAGCGAAACTGAATTAACTAGAGTAGATAATAGAATTGGTGGGAAATCTTTTTATTGTATAGATTTTTATTGTTACACAGGCTTGTGTGTTAATTGCCGTTTGTTGCATTTTTGTTAAGTGAGGGGTCATCTGCCCAATGACTTTATTTGTTGATGAAGTTTCTCTTTTAGTGTCTTGGTACACAAAATCTATGATATTTGATTGGAGTGTCGGCCCGTGGTAGATTTGTGTTGTGTTCTGCCCTAAATGCTTTGTTGAGTCTGCAAATATATGTTTTATGGGATAGGAGTTTTCGGGAACCCTGGTTCTGTCTGAAACTATGTCCAGGATAAGCATTTAATCCTTGCGAGGAAAATGTTGGAATCCCCTTTTACGATGTTCTTGCAATTCTTTGGAATTGGCAGAAGTGTGTGAAATTTTGTGTCGCGATTAACAGGTGGCGTAACGGGACTGTCTAGTTTCTTGTTATAAATAGCATGACTCAAAGCTTCGACAAGGAGGGCTGGTTTTGAACACAGACGTTAATGAGTGGTAAGTGAAGGTATTTCTACCCGGCGCACTCCATCAGATAAAGAGCAAGCTGTGCTCATTAGTATTCACGGTCCAGGTTTCCGTTCTTCGTAATTGTTTATCTTATATATTAAAATAAAGCCTGTTTAATGATAAAAGAATTGTAATCGGTAAATGGGTGCTGTTCGCGTTTTGATTGATCGAGTCCCAGCGTGTTAGCTTATCCATGCTTTTATTTCATGTAAATATCATCGGGTTTTAGGCATCTTATTTCTTGTTTATTTATTGTCATGTTCATTGACCTCGGGTGGTCTCGATGTTCTGTCACGTTGTTGTCGTGTATGTGTTGAGCAATATGAGCCATTGGGCAAGCTTCTGTTTTGCTGGGAGCTTCCTGACTCACTGCGATCTCGATGGAGATCAATTAGTTTATAAATTTTAAATGGTTGCGTGTGTCAGTAAAATTTTAATTGTTGGTATGTTATTCTACGAGTGTGTCCCATAAAGCCATAATAATGGTTTGCAGTATGGGGGTTTGCAAGCATATTGGCTGTTCCATCTGTGAGCAAATCTCCATCAAAAGTACTTATTTCTTCTCTAGCGTAGTTATACGCGTGCATACATATTAATCAGACAAGTGGAATTTTGATCCACAATGTTAATTCTTTGGAGTGGACCTTTCTAGGCCACTCAGATCTGTGTAAATTCTTGTACAGTGGGAGTAAAGTTCAGGGTGGACTTTGTTTATGTTATACTTTTATGTTTTGTTGTTTTTATTCAGTTATTAAATGGTGGTAATTTTATTTGTTTTTCACTCATTTCTAGTTTGTAGTTTTGCATATGGTCCTTGTATTTGTAAGCAGCCGTCTGGTATTTGAGCTCTAGTGAAAGCATACCCGGACTGAACGCGCCCCGAAGTTTGATTCTCGTATATACGACGCTGTTATATACAAGGGCACAATACAATACAAGAGTGTCGATCAGACATAGGTTCGAGCCAATCTTTGTCGGAGCGTCAGATTTAAGTTGTCATTGTTGAAGCACGAGGACATTTTCCTATATAGGCTACACTGCGTGCCATTTCAATGCGACTTCTGATTTCGACGTCGGGATTTAAATCGTCAGTGATGATACTCCCTAGATATTTAAAATGGTTAACACGCTCGACTGGAAGACCTCTGATGTTGAAAGCAGCCTGGTCATAAGTATTATTAATTGGCATGTTTGAATTGAATTAGAAGGACCTGGAAATGTATCTAATTTTATTAGCGCGTTGTAAAATATCGTTACTGCGAGTAGTTCTACTGAAGCACCAGGTTCTGATTACCGTACACCTTGTCACGTCACCTTGGTTCTAACCCAGTGGTTCTGAACCCGTAGAAGTCTGCGGACCACTCAGCGTGAAATTGAATCAAGTACGGACCACCCCTTCTCCCCCACATCCCCCCTCCCCATTCCCCCTCCCCCCAATACTCCTTATCAGTTGTAACCTTTCCTCAATAACACTTATTTTAAAGATATTTCAATTCAAAATCTGATAGTCATCGCCGCGAATACATTCGGACGTTTCCCGTTCAACGCATATCGTTTTCGAAATCCCCATTTAGTGGCCACTTTTCTTATACGTACTGGTGAACCCTTTTCTCCCACGGACCACTCCCGAGGCACTCGCGGATCATCTGTGGTCCGCGGACGACCGGTTAAGAACCACTGGTCTAACCTGACTTCGGAACCTCCCCTCCTCTCACCAATTGTCCCGGAAGTCACGAATTATCCTCTTGGAAAACCAATGGATTCTATTTGATTTTATCAATCGAGTATAATAAAAAGGATTTACGCCGGGTTGATGGCCAAGTACGAGCATTTTTGGTGGATCAGTTCTAAGGAGTCCATTTCATGATGCTAAGATCACGGGTTTGATTCCCGACCCTGGAAGTCGATTTCTTGAAGGCTGGTTCCAAGTCTTTACGATGTCTGATGGTAAAATAATAATAATATCGTATGGCCTCGGATGCCGGGTGCAAGCTTTGTTATTTGATGCCCAGAGAACAGCTTGCATGTCGAATTTTGTTGTTCCTTGGAGCGCTATGAAAGTCAAGGAGGTTAGATATCTAAGCTCCTTGACACTATAGCGCTTTCTAGTAGAGAAAGAGGAACTTTTGTTTTGGCGAAAAATCCCGTGATTAATTTTGCCATTATGAACACGGCCTACTGAATTCAAATGGGCTCTTTAACATGCTAACAACGTATGGCATGCGTGTCGTGACTTTTGTCGCCTTTCAAAAAAAATCACTTACCATGGCCAGGAGCGAACCTGCAAGCTTGGGGTTGGTAGACCGACACGATAACCACTCACCCACCGTGGTAAGCGATCCTTGATATCACAATTATTAACTAGAGGACAAAGCTAATTAAATATCAGCGTTTTAATCGTTGTTGTTGTTGTTGATTCATTTAGGAGTTTTGCGACATCGTAAACTTGGGTGTGTTTGGGGCAGATGACCTCGTAGTTCCGCCCCTTAAAACAACAATAACTAACTAACATAAACTTGGGTGTGCGTATTTGTGATTGAGGTGCTAGGATTTGAGTAGGAAGCGGCCGTGGCTTAATGTTAAGTACCATCCCAGCATTTGCCTGGAATAGAAGAGGGAAACCACGAGAAACCACTTCCAGGATGGCTGAGTTAGGAATCCAACCCCCCACTTCTCAGTTTTGACTAACAACACTGAGTGTACTCCGTTCGATTCTACCTTAGCCATCCTGGAAGTGGTTTTTCGTGGATTCCCCCCAGTTCTAATCAAGCCAAATGCTGGAATGGTTCTTACGTAAGGCCACAGCCTCTTTCTGAGCCCTCGCCTCAATAGCAAATAAGAAATATAATACACAATCCAATATAACACAGTTTAACAGACTAATTCTACACGCACAAGTAAAGCCTATTGTCTGAGCAGCCAGTACACATTCTACAATTTCAGCTAAGTCTCAAAATTAGATCTTTCAACACTTTAGTTGTAGACAATATTTTATGTTGTAGTTATAGCTTTTAATTATCACAACGTCGCCTCCGTGATCTAGTGGTCAGCATGCTTAGCTGCCACCCCAGAGGTCAGAGGTTCGAATCCCGGCTCTGCCACGAAATTTGAAAAGTGGTATGAGAACTGGGACGGGATCTACTCAGCCTCGGGTGGTTCGATTCCCACCTCAGCCATCCTCGAAGTGGTTTTCAGTGGTTTCCCACTTCCCCAGGCAAATGCCAGGATGGTAGTCTACCTAACGTGAGGCCACGGTCGCCTCCTTCCCTCTTCCTCACCTATCCTTCTCCATCCCTCATAATGCCCCTGTTTGCTTTGCAGGTGAGGCCACTTGGGCGAGGTGCTCGTCCTACCTCCCCAGTTGTATCTCCGGCCTTGGAAGCGGTAGAGGTGGGATCCCTCACTTAGTCCGTGGGAAATGTCAACCCTGGAGGGTAATACGATAACGGAAAAAATATTTATTTATTTATTTATTTATTTATTTATTTATCGTATGGCTTTCAGTGCCGGGAGTGTCCGAGGACATGTTCGGCTCGCCAGAGTCTGTAGCTGCTTCCAGCGGACACCAAAAGGGTGAGCTACACGTTCCGTTCAATTCCAGGTAGTTCCAACTTTCGCTACCAGATGTCAATGAAACCTAGTGGTGAACGTTGGAACTTTGATAGAGCGTTCCAGGGAAATCTAACCTAGAAATTCAGCTGCACACAAGTTTAGTCTGTGGAAGGATCTATGACATGCCATAAATCTATGACATGGGACCGCCGGCTTCACTTCCCCTCCGAAGAAAGGCATACTGAAGGATTTTAGCGCTCTTAAAAAAAATAAAAAATTATCACAACACAGTACTTGTAGTTCATTTCCTCATATTAGTTTACAATTCTACTGTAGTTTAGTGCTTAAGTGTATCACAGCAATAGTAGCTACACCTTCATAGATTAGTTTGTGGAAGGGAGACTGCTTTGTTGCTGGAATCGTCGTTTCTATGGTTTTCAACATTAAAATAAATAGTTCTCTTTTTGGGTGCTAAATGCTTTAATATCAGTAATAATTACCACACTTACTAATTTTTCTGACGGGTTTTCTTGTATTTTGTTTTTTGAGGGCAGAAACTGTCTGTGGGTGTCACTCTAGGTTTGGTAGTGTTTTGTAGAGCAGAGACTGCCTGTGGGTGTCAGTCTAGGTTTGGTAGTGTTTTGTAGAGCTATTTGTCTTGTATATTTGGATCTGATGATGCTGGCTTGATGAGTGATACATGTCATTCCTTAGTTGTCCTCTTCTCCTCCTTCTTCAATGAAACAACAACATGTAAGGGAAACTTTCTCAAATTCGCAACGACATATTGCGTTCATGGTAGACTACGAAGTTGGGAACAGTAATTTCAACCAGTGCCTACTACAGTATCTTACAACAGACGGTAGAATCTCTGCTATTATAACGTCGCTGTTTGATGATGCTATTTGACGAGGAATTTCAGTACCAAGGACTTTTGACATTACTTGTCAAAACAAATTTACTGCGATTTTAGGCAAGTTTACCCTATTTCTGAAGTGATTGTAGACACATTCAAATATAAACAAAACACCTAGAATGTCCATTATCGGCGTCAGGGTTCGATTCACACATCTAAAAATTACTTGCATCTCAGTTCTTAACGAAAACTTCCCAGGGGATCATGACAAGTGGGATATGAATTTTCGACCTCGTGGCCTCAGCTGAGTCCAGCATTGCCTCCATTTTCTTGTGCCGCCCTCCTCTCTTTCACCGTTTCTGTCGACCTCCATTGGTCAACTTTTGTTCTCTCCCGACCCCGACGATATTAGAGTAACCGAAACATAGTAAGTATTTCAAGTTCCCGCCTTGTCTCATCTTTCCTGATACCCTCATTTGTCGAGGGGTTAGACCTCTTCTTTCCTTCTCATGGTATCACCTGCCTTCTGCTCAAGGCCCTAAAGAAAGCTATGTGTGTGTAGCCCCACCTCTTATGGTGGACCTTAGGTAGTCTATTGCTACACCCTCAAGGGCTCACGGCTTGTGAACTTGGGAGTTGGCTACCTCGATGGATATCTGAGCTGGGTCCAGCTTTTCCCCCTTTTCCAGTGCCTCTGGGGTGGACCCCTCCTCTTCCCCTTTCCTATCCGCCTCTCATGCCTCTCCCTATTTCCAAGTCCCTTAATCCTAATTCTTCTAGGGTTGAGGTCATCCAATGCATTCTTTTCAGGATTAAGGAAACACCCATTACAAATTGAAAAGCATTACATTTCGGTTAGGATCCAAATAAACAATAGTGAACGTGGTGAATATTTGTACACATGACTTATCCAGTGGACAGTGGCGTATTTGTAATTCAGTGTTAATGTTTTGCCGTTTCCATTGATGATGTTTTAGCTGACGAAGGCTGCAGTTGGTGGCCGAAATATCTCTACATTCTGTAGTATAAAGCAAAGTCCCCGTTTCTTGGCTGTAACGGGTAATCTCGATAACCACTAAATTGATTTTGATGCGGACTTCACCATTCTGTAAAGGATCTTTCGAGGAAGGATTCTGTTGAAAAACATTCATTTATGACCAAAAGAAGCCAAACAGTAACAATTTCAGTGAATCGAGTCGAAGAGTTACTCTGAGTTACCGTTAAATATATATAGGCTTATAGGCTACTATGCGTGTAAGAATTGTTCAGAATGAAAAGATCTACAAAAAATCCGTGACAGCATATATCTTAAATACATCGTCCACTATAAGTGATTTTGCATTTTCTTTTCTTCCAACAATCTCCATTCAGTGGAAAATTAAATTGCTTGCTTCGGAGTGAGCTTATGAGCTAGCGAGTGAGCCTATCACCGCACCTTCGGCCAGCATCAAACTGACGAGTTGCGTCGAGTTCAGACTTCAGAGAAGAGTATATGCGTTTGGAGTTTCGCTGTTCACCTCGGCTTTTCTGAATTGCGTCTGAGACCTGACGTCAGTGCACCTTTTAAGATTACGCTGGCTAACCGTTGAAGATACCAGGCGAAGCCGTGGATTGCTAGTAATAGAATAAATGTTTATATCTTGTACCCCGCCCATTCATTGGGCATAATCTTGTTGACCGACTGAAGAGCTCCAAGATCTGACAGAGCTTGGATAAGCAACCCCTGTACCAACCACCCCCGTGAGCTCACACTGGAGGCAACTGCAAGCGTCGCGACTCTCGCCTGCTTTCAAACAAGCCGCCACAATGATGCTGTATTGACGTCGTGTGACGTCATATAATCAATACTATACGTTTCCTCTTTCAAGCATTATATTTACAAATAATTTGGTGTACAAAATTTCAAAGTATTTGCTTGTCAAGTGGGAATGCAGTACGTTCACTCATCAACGAGGAAATAATTACGAAATATCAACACTCATATGCGATGTGTTTCCTGTAAGACTAAGTATATATAAACTCTATGGTTCGATCAATGATTGGGTGGTCCGATGTCATGGGGTTCCCCTTTACAAGTTGACTGCATGAAACTGATTCCGACATTCGCATCTTGAATAGTCTAACCTTCATGATGACGTTGACTGCCTTTTGTTTTGAAAAATAATTTTCTTTAATAATATATATTTTTTTATTTAGTCAATTTACCCTCTAGGTTGGTGGTTCCCACGGACTCAGCGAGGGAACTCACCACTACCGCCTCTATGGGCAGTGTCCTGGAGCTTGGACCATCTGGTCAAGAGGGATACAACTGGGGAGGTGTGATCAGCACTTCGCCCAGGCGGCCTCACCTGCAAAGCGAACAGGGGCCTCATGAGGGATTGGAAGGGATGGAAGATTGGGATGGATAGGCTAGGAAGAGGGAAGGAGGCGGCCGTGGCTTTACAGGAGGTACTGTCCCCGTTTACCTGGATAGTAGGCTGTCAGATATCCGCCCCCTCAATCGGATTGCCAATTATCAATCGCACCGGCACAGTTACATCAATGAAAATGGCACTGACAGATACTATCGAGATAAGAGCACAGAAATTCACAGGAAATCATTGTGGAACACACCAAAATAGACGGGGGTGCATACTTACCGTTGCTTACCTCTTAATTATCTCGGGGTTTGAGTTGACAACAGGATCACTAAAAGTCTGTTCACACAATAATCTCCGCCATGACATTTAAAAATGAACCAGAAACGAAGGCGAGAACTTTGAACTGTACAAAAGCTTTATTTCTATTAAAGGGTCTGATTTTCCTAACACAACAAAATATACGTGGCTATCAGTAGCCCAAGTCAATCTGACTACGTCCTCCAGTAGGACTTGCAAAATTATTATACAACATGATATAAAACATTTTAGCTCCCAAGAGCTCCAAATACCGTAATATTCATAACACTATTGGATTGGAAAAGGACGTCAGGGTGTGACATATATAGAGCATTTGTTTCCTTTTAATAAACAAGAGAATGGTATTTATAGTCGCAAGGCCGGAGTGTACGACCTCACTCTCTGAAAACCATATGTTGACACAGCTGCGGGCTACCTTCCAGCCTGACGCATACTGGTCAAATGCACTCCCTTCTCACACGCTATGTTACGTAAGAATCCAGCCTGCACTCTCAAGCTTTTAAATGTCTTACAAGACAACTCACATTATATTTACGCAAATCTTTCAAGTACTTTGATCACATCCTATTGGATCATTACATAAATTTCTTAAACTTGTTAACTTCAATCCAAATGTTTAATTAGCTCTTAAATGTTTATAACAAAATCACATAAATTATTTATAACAATAAGAAATTGTTTATAATATTTGTCAAAGACAATAAAAATTATTATAAGCACGCCTTTAACATCACTCTCGTTTCACATTATTTTCAAAAATATTTACAACAATTATTTACAATATTAACCTTTAAATTGTTTAAATTATTAATTTAATAAATACATTAGCCACATGTTCATTCGGTTGGTAATTGTATAATCCTGTTTAATATAATCGACCAATGAAGGTTAGTTATACATATTAATGTCACAATCTGTTTTAATAAAGTTTTTTAATAATGATTTGTGACGGCAACCTTCATTCAACATCTTGTCTCAAATTCTTTCAAAACTCGTGTTAATTATAACAGTAAATCACTTGATTAATTTTCAACGAACTATCATAATCTTACTCCAGCGGAAAATCCTTCGCTAACAAGTTAATGCACAATCTGCATTAAAAATATGCCCAAAATCATCATATATTAATCTATATGGCATTTACAACTTTCACATCACTTACAAAACTTCCACAAATAATTCTTTAACATTTATTCCTGTGGGAACTTCCTTCATATTCAAGGGCATTATACCTCAGCGACTTTCAACACGCGCTGCACTAGCGATTATACATTCATAGTTCCACTTAAAAATTTTATTATCATAAATAGTTTCAAAACTGTTTTTCTATTTAACCTTCGTAGATTTCATTCATGAACTGAAATGAAGTCAAAACTTGCCAATCACAAACAAATTTAATAGTGAATACGCTTATATACGCCTATCTGGTCTATCCAAATTTAAGACTAACATCTTAAAAGAAATTGTAGTATGAAAATACTATCTTCAAATAAAGTGCGACTAAACTGCAAAGTAGTCGAATAGAATCCAATTAGACTGGGGAATGCAAACATCGTTATATAATTCTCTAATTGAGAAAAACTCCTAACAAAAGTACTTGACTTTAATGCATTCAATAATTCATTATTAACATTACTCTTTCACAAAATTGTCTATAATGCAATGTTCATTCATAACTGACGATAAATGTCTGTGTTGCAATCAATACAAATAACGACTAGTATTTCCAAGATCGTCGATAACGTAAGAGATTTTAACGCTCTAAAATCATTTAAATGTTCTTCCTTCTTGATGATGACAGAAAATTGTTCAAAGTAATTAAACTGGGGTTGAATTACTTTAATAAAGTGACACGCTGTCTGAATTTAAATCTGCCATTAAAATCATTAACTTACAGTCAAATCGTGACTACAAAAAAAATAATTACTGAAGATTCTATAATATCAGTCTCAACTGATTCAAAATCGTTAACTATGCCCATGACATAACAATGTCTTAATAAATCGTCGAAAAATGCAAAACTCAACAAGGTGTACTGAGAATAAGAATCTCAACAAGAAAATAAGGCAAAACACATGAGGGTAAAAATATGGGAAAAATGGTTGCTCAAACATTACTAGGTTACTCAAATACAATAAACGTTCACGACTACCTTATCTGCCGATTGACGTTCCAGAGGAAAATTCCCCAAAGAAGACTGCTGATGGATCCATTTCACCACGTTAAAGCTGAGCTCCATCCTCGAAATAGGAAATAGCACCCTCGGAGAATCGAACTGCCTCCTTCTCCGTGAATCGCTCTGCTCCTCGAATACGAATAGACATCCTTCCGGCAATAATCTTCTTTGTGAGTCGGGACTACCCTGACCTCTCTTGAAAAATTCCCTGAAGTTCCAGTAGACAATCATCATGACGTTTTGTAGAAATTTCCGAAGAAATTATTCATATACAGAGTATGAAATTGTTTCTATGGCTGTTCGATGATATTCAGCCATCACTTACGAAACATGGGTGTAGATGGTATTCACCGCATGTTCGCTTGTGTGGAATAGCAATTAGCGAAGTTCCATGTCGCTATCTTACTCCATTGAAGTATGTCCCAATTGCAATAATCCTTCTTAGCCTTCCATCTGCACTTCAGTTGTAGTGTCAGAAGAACAAACTGCCGTATTCAAATGCTCCATTATACTGTATCGTTCTGTAAGCAAGCAATCTGAAGTCTTTCTACTCCACTCACAGCGTTAGCCTTGCGTTGATTCTTGCTTATACAAAAGTGTTTCTCTAGTGGTGAGATAATCACTTTTGCCAGTCGTATAAAACAGCTAATATCTTTTGAAGTACTCGGTCGAAACTGTTCAGCTTTTCTCTATAATTGCATGTAGAACTGCACAATACAATTATGTTATCGTAGACCGCTAACTGTTTGAAGTTAAACTTATATAAGCTTTCTAAGGTCCGTTTCAACTTCACCTAGTTTGACCTGTATCTCGTTACTATAGTGGCCTCGCCACGTGTTATAACAACGATTCTTTTCACTTGCTGTTCACTTTGACGTCTCACTATATTGAATATATAAGAAAATGACTTTCACAAATACTTTGATGATCTGAGCATTAGATCTCAGAATGATCAGCGAACGAAAGAGAAGAGAAGAGAAGAGGTTCCTCTCTTCTGCGCAAGCCCTTTTATTACCTTCTCGAGGGGCGTTACCATCCCTTCCAAAGCGTGATACTACGTCATCGCTAGAACTTCCAACTTCGTTAATACATGACGGATTTTCAAAATTCAAAAACTGAAAATAAATTTCACCAAAATTCCAAATCAATGCTTTTACTGCAAATGGATTTCCACAATTCTGCATTCAAAAAGTCATAAAAATACCATAGTTTCAGCAATCTCCGTCTTCCTTTAAACTATCGTTCATTGGTTCATGCCTCTCCTCCAATAGCATAGTTTCTTCCTCAGCAGAATTCCTCGTTTCCTGCGACTGCGTCGTACATCTTGGAACATTCTGGACAAAAATGCTGACGTCACTGAGAATCTCAGCTCAAGTAGCTTGCTGGCATAACATTTACGTCATCCGTGCTTACGTCATGACTACCCACGTCATAACTATGACAGCCATAACTCTAATCATAATTTCAAATATAGCCACCGTGGTCTCTACATAATTCAATTACGGGGGCATTCTCCTCCCACCACGTTTTAAAAACAGTTGCAAATTGTTTTTAAACTCAATGTTACAAGTATCTCAACTCTCTTGAACACGAAATTGAATTATTACTGGCTTACTCTAGTATGATATTTCCTCTATGTTCCTTAATCATATAATTTTCTTCTACTCTGGGTTGTATGTGGTTAATGTATTCATTCCTCTCTAATTCCTCTTCTGACCAGTGTTTCTATTCTCTAAGTTCTTCTGGCTCGTAGAAGGACCAGGATCGATTACAACATCCTGCCTTTTCCTTTGATTGTCAGCTTCTTTATCCCTTAATTCTTTTAAGTATTGCTGGCTTTCCTTTTCTCTTTGCTGATATTGCTCAGGTGTCATAACCTGACTTTGAGTATTCTGGTTTCTATTTTGGTTTTGGTTATTCCTATTATAGTTACGATTATACCCATTATTGTTATAATATCTGCCTCTTCCATTATAGTTTCCTCGGTTGTAGTTCCAACCTCTTCTCTGTTGATATGGTCGGTAACCTTGTGATCTGTAATTTTTAAACTGATTATTCCTGTGAGGACCTACATTGTCAGTTTTCTCCTCCTCTGGCTTGTCAGTTTGTTGGACTTGGTCCATGTATACCGTATTGATTTCCTTATACTCTTGCCTTTGACCTTTCTGGACTACGTTAGGCATTGGACTTGTGTAGTCTAACCTTCTTAGTAATTCATCCATGCTGGATAAATCCCTGATGTTGGACGAAATTATAAGTCTCCTCACCTCAACTGGCAGCATACGAGAAATCGCATCTATTAGTTGCTCCGTGGACAATGGGGGTTGCAAAAATCTCAAGCGGGACAACTGACTCGAAAAGAAATCAGCGTACCTCGTTGGAAGAGTACCTGAGTATTTTCTTGAATATACCTCCGCTCTTAACGAATTCTGCGCTTCTATGGACCAAAATCGTTTGATTAATGCCTCTGCAAACTCGTCAAAGTTACTGAATGTATATCTAAAAGCTCTAAACCATTCAAGGGGTCCTCCAATCAGATATCTCTCTACAATCTTCATCTCTCTCTCTCTGGGAATGTGAGCTTCGATGAAATAATCTTTGAGATTCCTTACATACTCTATAGGTGTCAAACTATCAGTGTTACTGAATTTTTGTGGTTTGTCCTCGAAATTCCTAATGACCGTCACGTTCCTTGGATATGAATCCGGATAGTTTTTCCCACTATCACGATAATTCCACTCAGATTCGATATTCCTCTCGTCATCCTCCTCTCTGAATCTGGATACACGTTCTTCAGGAGTCACGTCTCTTTCTTCTAGATCTAGGTGACATCTTCTGGTATGCTTCCTGTTCAATTCGCAAGCAAAGCCTTCTGTATCCTTGTCGGTGATTTCTGTTAAGACTTTCTTGACTATCTCTTCCTTGTAGTTCTCCATTAAACTAGCCTCTCCTAACTTCAAATTTTTCAGTTTACTCGTCGTTTCGTTTACGTCAGAGACAACTTTATGAATTTGATCCTCTAATGTAGATTTTAAAGTTTGCATATCCTGATCTAGTTGTGTTCTATCGTCAACTTGTTTTTCGGATAGCGAATTTATCCTAACGCTTAAATCTTTTCTAATCTGTACTACCTCATTATTAATTTCTATCTGCGTACTGGCAAGTTTTCTTTCAATCCTTTCCTGAATTTGGGTTACATGTTCCCCACTTGACTTATTCCATTCGTCTTTCCATACCGCTACGTTTGCTGTTAACATCTCGGCTATGTCTACTTCAATGTCCTCTTTTAATACTCTATTGTGGTCTAATACCTGTGTTCTCATAACCTCTACGTCATACTTCAACTCTGCTAAAGACGTTGTTGTTCTAACTGATTCGTCGACTAACCTAGTCGTTAATGCAGTTATATTACGCGTACAAAGAGTTTTTGAGTTTTCGATTTCTTCCCTGACTTTATTGACATCAGTTTGGACTTTAGTGATATCTACGAAAACTGTGTTGACCTCTACCTGAATCTTAGTTACATCACTTTGCACCTCAGTTATATCCGCATGAATGTTGTTAATGTCTACCTGAACATTGGATACATCTGTTCTAGCTTTTTGAATTTCTTTCTGGACTTCCTCGACCTTGTCTTGGACAGTCGCTACATCGTTTTTGACAACAACTACTTCGGCTCTAGCACAAGCAATATCCCCTCGGACATTAGCTACATCTAAATTTAACATTGTAAGGTCCCTCTGTACCTTAGACACATCAAATTTAACATCATCAACACTTTTATGCACAATAGATACATCTTTATGGACATTAGACACGTCTGTGCGCATGTCCGTTACAGTATTTTCAATTCCTAGGGTATTAATCTGTAAACGCGACATATTATCCTCCAAATTAGCAGCACTAGTATGAATACCCTTCAAATTAGCAGACATATTACTAGCATTCTCCTCCATTCTTGCATTTAAATTAGCAGACAAATTACTAACATTCTCCTCCATTCGACTATTATTCTCCTTCATGCTTTCATTCAGCATCTGCTTCATACTACTATTCATGCTAGCAGACAAATTACTATTATTTTCCTCCATCATCTGCTTCATGTTAGCAGACATCTCCTCTAACATTTTCTTCAAACTTTCATCTGTCATTACAATATTAATATTCAAAATGGATTGCTGTAGGGACATACATCAAAAGAGCAAAATAACAACGTTTGAGCAACACTTTTCACCATATATAAATTTTTGATCAATTTTCTGTCTTAAATCTAACTTATAACTACCTTATAATTAATATTCGAAGATACTTCATGTTGAAACAAACTCAAGCACATGTTCAAATTTCTCTGGCTCATTTTAAAATATCCTAACACAAATAATTTACATTTACAATCCAAATAATTTAATTTTATCTTTAATATGACTGAAGTGTCATAAGCCGGTCAAATAAAATAAGATTCCAGATTATAGGCGATTTTTCTAAGTTTCCTGCCCATTTAACTTTTCTCAAGTTGTATAAGATCTGATCTTTTCTGAGTGTAATTTTCCTAATACAATACAACATTTAATTCCTATATAATCACACTCTTAAATACTACAATTGGCCTAGACATCTAACAAAGAATCAACCTCTTTATTTGAGTCTAATCGAACCTCTCGTTCTAGGTTTGTCAATCTTTCTAGTGTTCAACCTGGTAATCCAGTTTTTGTCGAATTCGTCCCACCTATTAGGGTCAATCTTACTGTTGACTCAGCCCCACGTTGGGCGCCAATCTTTCTGTCCCCGTTTACCTGGATAGTAGGCTGTCAGATATCCGCCCCCTCAATCGGATTGCCAATTATCAATCGCACCGGCACAGTTACATCAATGAAAATGGCACTGACAGATACTATCGAGATAAGAGCACAGAAATTCACAGGAAATCATTGTGGAACACACCAAAATAGACGGGGGTGCATACTTACCGTTGCTTACCTCTTAATTATCTCGGGGTTTGAGTTGACAACAGGATCACTAAAAGTCTGTTCACACAATAATCTCCGCCATGACATTTAAAAATGAACCAGAAACGAAGGCGAGAACTTTGAACTGTACAAAAGCTTTATTTCTATTAAAGGGTCTGATTTTCCTAACACAACAAAATATACGTGGCTATCAGTAGCCCAAGTCAATCTGACTACGTCCTCCAGTAGGACTTGCAAAATTATTATACAACATGATATAAAACATTTTAGCTCCCAAGAGCTCCAAATACCGTAATATTCATAACACTATTGGATTGGAAAAGGACGTCAGGGTGTGACATATATAGAGCATTTGTTTCCTTTTAATAAACAAGAGAATGGTATTTATAGTCGCAAGGCCGGAGTGTACGACCTCACTCTCTGAAAACCATATGTTGACACAGCTGCGGGCTACCTTCCAGCCTGACGCATACTGGTCAAATGCACTCCCTTCTCACACGCTATGTTACGTAAGAATCCAGCCTGCACTCTCAAGCTTTTAAATGTCTTACAAGACAACTCACATTATATTTACGCAAATCTTTCAAGTACTTTGATCACATCCTATTGGATCATTACATAAATTTCTTAAACTTGTTAACTTCAATCCAAATGTTTAATTAGCTCTTAAATGTTTATAACAAAATCACATAAATTATTTATAACAATAAGAAATTGTTTATAATATTTGTCAAAGACAATAAAAATTATTATAAGCACGCCTTTAACATCACTCTCGTTTCACATTATTTTCAAAAATATTTACAACAATTATTTACAATATTAACCTTTAAATTGTTTAAATTATTAATTTAATAAATACATTAGCCACATGTTCATTCGGTTGGTAATTGTATAATCCTGTTTAATATAATCGACCAATGAAGGTTAGTTATACATATTAATGTCACAATCTGTTTTAATAAAGTTTTTTAATAATGATTTGTGACGGCAACCTTCATTCAACATCTTGTCTCAAATTCTTTCAAAACTCGTGTTAATTATAACAGTAAATCACTTGATTAATTTTCAACGAACTATCATAATCTTACTCCAGCGGAAAATCCTTCGCTAACAAGTTAATGCACAATCTGCATTAAAAATATGCCCAAAATCATCATATATTAATCTATATGGCATTTACAACTTTCACATCACTTACAAAACTTCCACAAATAATTCTTTAACATTTATTCCTGTGGGAACTTCCTTCATATTCAAGGGCATTATACCTCAGCGACTTTCAACACGCGCTGCACTAGCGATTATACATTCATAGTTCCACTTAAAAATTTTATTATCATAAATAGTTTCAAAACTGTTTTTCTATTTAACCTTCGTAGATTTCATTCATGAACTGAAATGAAGTCAAAACTTGCCAATCACAAACAAATTTAATAGTGAATACGCTTATATACGCCTATCTGGTCTATCCAAATTTAAGACTAACATCTTAAAAGAAATTGTAGTATGAAAATACTATCTTCAAATAAAGTGCGACTAAACTGCAAAGTAGTCGAATAGAATCCAATTAGACTGGGGAATGCAAACATCGTTATATAATTCTCTAATTGAGAAAAACTCCTAACAAAAGTACTTGACTTTAATGCATTCAATAATTCATTATTAACATTACTCTTTCACAAAATTGTCTATAATGCAATGTTCATTCATAACTGACGATAAATGTCTGTGTTGCAATCAATACAAATAACGACTAGTATTTCCAAGATCGTCGATAACGTAAGAGATTTTAACGCTCTAAAATCATTTAAATGTTCTTCCTTCTTGATGATGACAGAAAATTGTTCAAAGTAATTAAACTGGGGTTGAATTACTTTAATAAAGTGACACGCTGTCTGAATTTAAATCTGCCATTAAAATCATTAACTTACAGTCAAATCGTGACTACAAAAAAAATAATTACTGAAGATTCTATAATATCAGTCTCAACTGATTCAAAATCGTTAACTATGCCCATGACATAACAATGTCTTAATAAATCGTCGAAAAATGCAAAACTCAACAAGGTGTACTGAGAATAAGAATCTCAACAAGAAAATAAGGCAAAACACATGAGGGTAAAAATATGGGAAAAATGGTTGCTCAAACATTACTAGGTTACTCAAATACAATAAACGTTCACGACTACCTTATCTGCCGATTGACGTTCCAGAGGAAAATTCCCCAAAGAAGACTGCTGATGGATCCATTTCACCACGTTAAAGCTGAGCTCCATCCTCGAAATAGGAAATAGCACCCTCGGAGAATCGAACTGCCTCCTTCTCCGTGAATCGCTCTGCTCCTCGAATACGAATAGACATCCTTCCGGCAATAATCTTCTTTGTGAGTCGGGACTACCCTGACCTCTCTTGAAAAATTCCCTGAAGTTCCAGTAGACAATCATCATGACGTTTTGTAGAAATTTCCGAAGAAATTATTCATATACAGAGTATGAAATTGTTTCTATGGCTGTTCGATGATATTCAGCCATCACTTACGAAACATGGGTGTAGATGGTATTCACCGCATGTTCGCTTGTGTGGAATAGCAATTAGCGAAGTTCCATGTCGCTATCTTACTCCATTGAAGTATGTCCCAATTGCAATAATCCTTCTTAGCCTTCCATCTGCACTTCAGTTGTAGTGTCAGAAGAACAAACTGCCGTATTCAAATGCTCCATTATACTGTATCGTTCTGTAAGCAAGCAATCTGAAGTCTTTCTACTCCACTCACAGCGTTAGCCTTGCGTTGATTCTTGCTTATACAAAAGTGTTTCTCTAGTGGTGAGATAATCACTTTTGCCAGTCGTATAAAACAGCTAATATCTTTTGAAGTACTCGGTCGAAACTGTTCAGCTTTTCTCTATAATTGCATGTAGAACTGCACAATACAATTATGTTATCGTAGACCGCTAACTGTTTGAAGTTAAACTTATATAAGCTTTCTAAGGTCCGTTTCAACTTCACCTAGTTTGACCTGTATCTCGTTACTATAGTGGCCTCGCCACGTGTTATAACAACGATTCTTTTCACTTGCTGTTCACTTTGACGTCTCACTATATTGAATATATAAGAAAATGACTTTCACAAATACTTTGATGATCTGAGCATTAGATCTCAGAATGATCAGCGAACGAAAGAGAAGAGAAGAGAAGAGGTTCCTCTCTTCTGCGCAAGCCCTTTTATTACCTTCTCGAGGGGCGTTACCATCCCTTCCAAAGCGTGATACTACGTCATCGCTAGAACTTCCAACTTCGTTAATACATGACGGATTTTCAAAATTCAAAAACTGAAAATAAATTTCACCAAAATTCCAAATCAATGCTTTTACTGCAAATGGATTTCCACAATTCTGCATTCAAAAAGTCATAAAAATACCATAGTTTCAGCAATCTCCGTCTTCCTTTAAACTATCGTTCATTGGTTCATGCCTCTCCTCCAATAGCATAGTTTCTTCCTCAGCAGAATTCCTCGTTTCCTGCGACTGCGTCGTACATCTTGGAACATTCTGGACAAAAATGCTGACGTCACTGAGAATCTCAGCTCAAGTAGCTTGCTGGCATAACATTTACGTCATCCGTGCTTACGTCATGACTACCCACGTCATAACTATGACAGCCATAACTCTAATCATAATTTCAAATATAGCCACCGTGGTCTCTACATAATTCAATTACGGGGGCATTCTCCTCCCACCACGTTTTAAAAACAGTTGCAAATTGTTTTTAAACTCAATGTTACAAGTATCTCAACTCTCTTGAACACGAAATTGAATTATTACTGGCTTACTCTAGTATGATATTTCCTCTATGTTCCTTAATCATATAATTTTCTTCTACTCTGGGTTGTATGTGGTTAATGTATTCATTCCTCTCTAATTCCTCTTCTGACCAGTGTTTCTATTCTCTAAGTTCTTCTGGCTCGTAGAAGGACCAGGATCGATTACAACATCCTGCCTTTTCCTTTGATTGTCAGCTTCTTTATCCCTTAATTCTTTTAAGTATTGCTGGCTTTCCTTTTCTCTTTGCTGATATTGCTCAGGTGTCATAACCTGACTTTGAGTATTCTGGTTTCTATTTTGGTTTTGGTTATTCCTATTATAGTTACGATTATACCCATTATTGTTATAATATCTGCCTCTTCCATTATAGTTTCCTCGGTTGTAGTTCCAACCTCTTCTCTGTTGATATGGTCGGTAACCTTGTGATCTGTAATTTTTAAACTGATTATTCCTGTGAGGACCTACATTGTCAGTTTTCTCCTCCTCTGGCTTGTCAGTTTGTTGGACTTGGTCCATGTATACCGTATTGATTTCCTTATACTCTTGCCTTTGACCTTTCTGGACTACGTTAGGCATTGGACTTGTGTAGTCTAACCTTCTTAGTAATTCATCCATGCTGGATAAATCCCTGATGTTGGACGAAATTATAAGTCTCCTCACCTCAACTGGCAGCATACGAGAAATCGCATCTATTAGTTGCTCCGTGGACAATGGGGGTTGCAAAAATCTCAAGCGGGACAACTGACTCGAAAAGAAATCAGCGTACCTCGTTGGAAGAGTACCTGAGTATTTTCTTGAATATACCTCCGCTCTTAACGAATTCTGCGCTTCTATGGACCAAAATCGTTTGATTAATGCCTCTGCAAACTCGTCAAAGTTACTGAATGTATATCTAAAAGCTCTAAACCATTCAAGGGGTCCTCCAATCAGATATCTCTCTACAATCTTCATCTCTCTCTCTCTGGGAATGTGAGCTTCGATGAAATAATCTTTGAGATTCCTTACATACTCTATAGGTGTCAAACTATCAGTGTTACTGAATTTTTGTGGTTTGTCCTCGAAATTCCTAATGACCGTCACGTTCCTTGGATATGAATCCGGATAGTTTTTCCCACTATCACGATAATTCCACTCAGATTCGATATTCCTCTCGTCATCCTCCTCTCTGAATCTGGATACACGTTCTTCAGGAGTCACGTCTCTTTCTTCTAGATCTAGGTGACATCTTCTGGTATGCTTCCTGTTCAATTCGCAAGCAAAGCCTTCTGTATCCTTGTCGGTGATTTCTGTTAAGACTTTCTTGACTATCTCTTCCTTGTAGTTCTCCATTAAACTAGCCTCTCCTAACTTCAAATTTTTCAGTTTACTCGTCGTTTCGTTTACGTCAGAGACAACTTTATGAATTTGATCCTCTAATGTAGATTTTAAAGTTTGCATATCCTGATCTAGTTGTGTTCTATCGTCAACTTGTTTTTCGGATAGCGAATTTATCCTAACGCTTAAATCTTTTCTAATCTGTACTACCTCATTATTAATTTCTATCTGCGTACTGGCAAGTTTTCTTTCAATCCTTTCCTGAATTTGGGTTACATGTTCCCCACTTGACTTATTCCATTCGTCTTTCCATACCGCTACGTTTGCTGTTAACATCTCGGCTATGTCTACTTCAATGTCCTCTTTTAATACTCTATTGTGGTCTAATACCTGTGTTCTCATAACCTCTACGTCATACTTCAACTCTGCTAAAGACGTTGTTGTTCTAACTGATTCGTCGACTAACCTAGTCGTTAATGCAGTTATATTACGCGTACAAAGAGTTTTTGAGTTTTCGATTTCTTCCCTGACTTTATTGACATCAGTTTGGACTTTAGTGATATCTACGAAAACTGTGTTGACCTCTACCTGAATCTTAGTTACATCACTTTGCACCTCAGTTATATCCGCATGAATGTTGTTAATGTCTACCTGAACATTGGATACATCTGTTCTAGCTTTTTGAATTTCTTTCTGGACTTCCTCGACCTTGTCTTGGACAGTCGCTACATCGTTTTTGACAACAACTACTTCGGCTCTAGCACAAGCAATATCCCCTCGGACATTAGCTACATCTAAATTTAACATTGTAAGGTCCCTCTGTACCTTAGACACATCAAATTTAACATCATCAACACTTTTATGCACAATAGATACATCTTTATGGACATTAGACACGTCTGTGCGCATGTCCGTTACAGTATTTTCAATTCCTAGGGTATTAATCTGTAAACGCGACATATTATCCTCCAAATTAGCAGCACTAGTATGAATACCCTTCAAATTAGCAGACATATTACTAGCATTCTCCTCCATTCTTGCATTTAAATTAGCAGACAAATTACTAACATTCTCCTCCATTCGACTATTATTCTCCTTCATGCTTTCATTCAGCATCTGCTTCATACTACTATTCATGCTAGCAGACAAATTACTATTATTTTCCTCCATCATCTGCTTCATGTTAGCAGACATCTCCTCTAACATTTTCTTCAAACTTTCATCTGTCATTACAATATTAATATTCAAAATGGATTGCTGTAGGGACATACATCAAAAGAGCAAAATAACAACGTTTGAGCAACACTTTTCACCATATATAAATTTTTGATCAATTTTCTGTCTTAAATCTAACTTATAACTACCTTATAATTAATATTCGAAGATACTTCATGTTGAAACAAACTCAAGCACATGTTCAAATTTCTCTGGCTCATTTTAAAATATCCTAACACAAATAATTTACATTTACAATCCAAATAATTTAATTTTATCTTTAATATGACTGAAGTGTCATAAGCCGGTCAAATAAAATAAGATTCCAGATTATAGGCGATTTTTCTAAGTTTCCTGCCCATTTAACTTTTCTCAAGTTGTATAAGATCTGATCTTTTCTGAGTGTAATTTTCCTAATACAATACAACATTTAATTCCTATATAATCACACTCTTAAATACTACAATTGGCCTAGACATCTAACAAAGAATCAACCTCTTTATTTGAGTCTAATCGAACCTCTCGTTCTAGGTTTGTCAATCTTTCTAGTGTTCAACCTGGTAATCCAGTTTTTGTCGAATTCGTCCCACCTATTAGGGTCAATCTTACTGTTGACTCAGCCCCACGTTGGGCGCCAATCTTTCTGTCCCCGTTTACCTGGATAGTAGGCTGTCAGATATCCGCCCCCTCAATCGGATTGCCAATTATCAATCGCACCGGCACAGTTACATCAATGAAAATGGCACTGACAGATACTATCGAGATAAGAGCACAGAAATTCACAGGAAATCATTGTGGAACACACCAAAATAGACGGGGGTGCATACTTACCGTTGCTTACCTCTTAATTATCTCGGGGTTTGAGTTGACAACAGGATCACTAAAAGTCTGTTCACACAATAATCTCCGCCATGACATTTAAAAATGAACCAGAAACGAAGGCGAGAACTTTGAACTGTACAAAAGCTTTATTTCTATTAAAGGGTCTGATTTTCCTAACACAACAAAATATACGTGGCTATCAGTAGCCCAAGTCAATCTGACTACGTCCTCCAGTAGGACTTGCAAAATTATTATACAACATGATATAAAACATTTTAGCTCCCAAGAGCTCCAAATACCGTAATATTCATAACACTATTGGATTGGAAAAGGACGTCAGGGTGTGACATATATAGAGCATTTGTTTCCTTTTAATAAACAAGAGAATGGTATTTATAGTCGCAAGGCCGGAGTGTACGACCTCACTCTCTGAAAACCATATGTTGACACAGCTGCGGGCTACCTTCCAGCCTGACGCATACTGGTCAAATGCACTCCCTTCTCACACGCTATGTTACGTAAGAATCCAGCCTGCACTCTCAAGCTTTTAAATGTCTTACAAGACAACTCACATTATATTTACGCAAATCTTTCAAGTACTTTGATCACATCCTATTGGATCATTACATAAATTTCTTAAACTTGTTAACTTCAATCCAAATGTTTAATTAGCTCTTAAATGTTTATAACAAAATCACATAAATTATTTATAACAATAAGAAATTGTTTATAATATTTGTCAAAGACAATAAAAATTATTATAAGCACGCCTTTAACATCACTCTCGTTTCACATTATTTTCAAAAATATTTACAACAATTATTTACAATATTAACCTTTAAATTGTTTAAATTATTAATTTAATAAATACATTAGCCACATGTTCATTCGGTTGGTAATTGTATAATCCTGTTTAATATAATCGACCAATGAAGGTTAGTTATACATATTAATGTCACAATCTGTTTTAATAAAGTTTTTTAATAATGATTTGTGACGGCAACCTTCATTCAACATCTTGTCTCAAATTCTTTCAAAACTCGTGTTAATTATAACAGTAAATCACTTGATTAATTTTCAACGAACTATCATAATCTTACTCCAGCGGAAAATCCTTCGCTAACAAGTTAATGCACAATCTGCATTAAAAATATGCCCAAAATCATCATATATTAATCTATATGGCATTTACAACTTTCACATCACTTACAAAACTTCCACAAATAATTCTTTAACATTTATTCCTGTGGGAACTTCCTTCATATTCAAGGGCATTATACCTCAGCGACTTTCAACACGCGCTGCACTAGCGATTATACATTCATAGTTCCACTTAAAAATTTTATTATCATAAATAGTTTCAAAACTGTTTTTCTATTTAACCTTCGTAGATTTCATTCATGAACTGAAATGAAGTCAAAACTTGCCAATCACAAACAAATTTAATAGTGAATACGCTTATATACGCCTATCTGGTCTATCCAAATTTAAGACTAACATCTTAAAAGAAATTGTAGTATGAAAATACTATCTTCAAATAAAGTGCGACTAAACTGCAAAGTAGTCGAATAGAATCCAATTAGACTGGGGAATGCAAACATCGTTATATAATTCTCTAATTGAGAAAAACTCCTAACAAAAGTACTTGACTTTAATGCATTCAATAATTCATTATTAACATTACTCTTTCACAAAATTGTCTATAATGCAATGTTCATTCATAACTGACGATAAATGTCTGTGTTGCAATCAATACAAATAACGACTAGTATTTCCAAGATCGTCGATAACGTAAGAGATTTTAACGCTCTAAAATCATTTAAATGTTCTTCCTTCTTGATGATGACAGAAAATTGTTCAAAGTAATTAAACTGGGGTTGAATTACTTTAATAAAGTGACACGCTGTCTGAATTTAAATCTGCCATTAAAATCATTAACTTACAGTCAAATCGTGACTACAAAAAAATTAATTACTGAAGATTCTATAATATCAGTCTCAACTGATTCAAAATCGTTAACTATGCCCATGACATAACAATGTCTTAATAAATCGTCGAAAAATGCAAAACTCAACAAGGTGTACTGAGAATAAGAATCTCAACAAGAAAATAAGGCAAAACACATGAGGGTAAAAATATGGGAAAAATGGTTGCTCAAACATTACTAGGTTACTCAAATACAATAAACGTTCACGACTACCTTATCTGCCGATTGACGTTCCAGAGGAAAATTCCCCAAAGAAGACTGCTGATGGATCCATTTCACCACGTTAAAGCTGAGCTCCATCCTCGAAATAGGAAATAGCACCCTCGGAGAATCGAACTGCCTCCTTCTCCGTGAATCGCTCTGCTCCTCGAATACGAATAGACATCCTTCCGGCAATAATCTTCTTTGTGAGTCGGGACTACCCTGACCTCTCTTGAAAAATTCCCTGAAGTTCCAGTAGACAATCATCATGACGTTTTGTAGAAATTTCCGAAGAAATTATTCATATACAGAGTATGAAATTGTTTCTATGGCTGTTCGATGATATTCAGCCATCACTTACGAAACATGGGTGTAGATGGTATTCACCGCATGTTCGCTTGTGTGGAATAGCAATTAGCGAAGTTCCATGTCGCTATCTTACTCCATTGAAGTATGTCCCAATTGCAATAATCCTTCTTAGCCTTCCATCTGCACTTCAGTTGTAGTGTCAGAAGATCAAACTGCCGTATTCAAATGCTCCATTATACTGTATCGTTCTGTAAGCAAGCAATCTGAAGTCTTTCTACTCCACTCACAGCGTTAGCCTTGCGTTGATTCTTGCTTATACAAAAGTGTTTCTCTAGTGGTGAGATAATCACTTTTGCCAGTCGTATAAAACAGCTAATATCTTTTGAAGTACTCGGTCGAAACTGTTCAGCTTTTCTCTATAATTGCATGTAGAACTGCACAATACAATTATGTTATCGTAGACCGCTAACTGTTTGAAGTTAAACTTATATAAGCTTTCTAAGGTCCGTTTCAACTTCACCTAGTTTGACCTGTATCTCGTTACTATAGTGGCCTCGCCACGTGTTATAACAACGATTCTTTTCACTTGCTGTTCACTTTGACGTCTCACTATATTGAATATATAAGAAAATGACTTTCACAAATACTTTGATGATCTGAGCATTAGATCTCAGAATGATCAGCGAACGAAAGAGAAGAGAAGAGAAGAGGTTCCTCTCTTCTGCGCAAGCCCTTTTATTACCTTCTCGAGGGGCGTTACCATCCCTTCCAAAGCGTGATACTACGTCATCGCTAGAACTTCCAACTTCGTTAATACATGACGGATTTTCAAAATTCAAAAACTGAAAATAAATTTCACCAAAATTCCAAATCAATGCTTTTACTGCAAATGGATTTCCACAATTCTGCATTCAAAAAGTCATAAAAATACCATAGTTTCAGCAATCTCCGTCTTCCTTTAAACTATCGTTCATTGGTTCATGCCTCTCCTCCAATAGCATAGTTTCTTCCTCAGCAGAATTCCTCGTTTCCTGCGACTGCGTCGTACATCTTGGAACATTCTGGACAAAAATGCTGACGTCACTGAGAATCTCAGCTCAAGTAGCTTGCTGGCATAACATTTACGTCATCCGTGCTTACGTCATGACTACCCACGTCATAACTATGACAGCCATAACTCTAATCATAATTTCAAATATAGCCACCGTGGTCTCTACATAATTCAATTACGGGGGCAGTACCATCCCGGCATTTGCCCGAAGACGAAGTGGGAAACCACGGAAAACCACTTCGAGGATGGCTGAGGTGGGAATCGAACCCCCTCTACTCATTTGGGCCACCCGAGGCTGAGCAGACCCCGTTCCAGTCCTCATACCACTTTTCAAATTTCGTGGCAGAGCCGGGAATCGAACCCAGGACCT
The DNA here is from genome assembly GCA_946902985.2 of Meconema thalassinum. Lineage (NCBI taxonomy): Eukaryota > Metazoa > Arthropoda > Insecta > Orthoptera > Tettigoniidae > Meconema > Meconema thalassinum. The sequence goes on from OX336400.1 coordinate 139,706,969, forward strand.
CTGGGGTGGCAGCTAACCATGCTGACCGCTACGCTACGGAGGCGACTTTAATAATAATAATAATAAACCATATTTGCTTTCATAATAGTATGTTACTATAATGACATATGCAGCGGAAACTTGGACAATGACTAAGAGGGATGAGAGCAGAATACAGGCAGCTGAGATGAGATTCCTGAGAAGTATGGTCCAGAAAACGAGGAGAGACAGAGTGAGAAATGAAGATATACGGAAAGAACTGGGAGTACAGAAACTAAATGACAAACTGGAGCAAAACAGATTGAGACGGTTTGGATATGTCAAACGGATGAATGAAGTAAGGCTTCCAAGACGAGCACTGGAACGACGGATGACTGGGAAGAGAGGACGAGGAAGACCAAGAATGCGTTGGATGGACTCGGTGAAGAATAGCACTAGTAAACGGAACCTGGATTGGAACACTGTGTCGGAAGAGGAATGGTGGAACAACAGAACAATGTAGAGAGGAACCATATTTGCCCCCACCCAGTGACAGCTGGAAAAGGGGAAATGAAGATAATGATGATGAATAATAATAATAACTTGATCTGGGATTTTTATGTAATATCAAGTGGCATAATATGCACATAAATATGTAGCAAAAAGCACCAAAATATGTAGCAAAATCTGTAGATTGGGCAAAATATGTAATAACATATAATTAATATGAACTTACCATTTTGTCAGTTACAACACACTAAGCACGCTTTATATTACATTTTGCAGCACAGTGAACAATTAAGTATTTTTCAATGTTCTTTGGAGTCATATTATATGAATATATCACACACATATTCAATAGAAACTTATTATTTTCATAACTCAAAGCACGTTTATTTATTAAATTTTGTAGCACAGTGAACTATTAAGTATTTTTCGATGTTATCTGGGGTCATAGAAAGGCGTTTGTCACTTAAGATGTTCTTATATGCAGAGAAAGATCCTTCAACATCACATGATGTAACTGGGGCAAATTTTAGGAGAGGAATTTTCGCTGGAGAAATGTCCTCGGGAGGATCAACGTCATCTCCATTTAGAATTCGGCACACACTGTGAAACGTTGGGTAATCAGATTTCTCTTCAACACTTTTTGCAATTTAGTCAATACACTTGCACCAGTTTCCCCATGCACAGCACTTATCATCCCATCATCCTCTCAAATACCTGCCACTCATAATTACCCTAATCCCCCTGATGAGAGGACAGACAACAGCCCCACATTAAGTGTGAAACTTCAATTCAGCAATTTATTTCATATACAAACAGGAAAGCTCTGAAATATGTAATTTTATGTAATATCACTAAGAATATGTAGAATACCCACAAATATGAAAAAAATATGTAAAATATGTAATTACATAGATAACCCAGCTCTAATAATAACTAGTGGACCAGTGCGAGAACCATCGCATGTGTATAAACCACCCGCCTGGCTTTACTGTTATGCGGGCTTCTATAAATATGTTTATTTGTTTATACGCACTTTTTAAACAAATTGTCTATATTTATAAAATCAGAGAGCTACTCATCACTACTGCTGATTGTGTGCGCCCCATGTGTACAGACTACCCGCCCGGCCCTAGTGCTGTGCGGCTGTACGCGACAAAGTTCTGCCAGGGACCATCGTCTTGTTTATTTGTTTAAAAGCATTTTATAAACAATTAGTCGCCTCCGTAGCGTAGCGGTCAGCATGGTTAGATGCCGCCCCGGAGGTCCTGGGTTCGATTCCCGACTCTGCCACGAAATTTGAAAAGTGGTACGAGGACTGGAACGGGGTCTACTCAGCCTCGGGTGGCCCAAATGAGTAGAGGGGGTTCGATTCCCCCTCAGCCATCCTCGAAGTGGTTTTCCGTTGTTTCCCACTTCGTCTTCGGGAAAATGCCGGGATGGTACCTTCTTCAAGGCCACGGCCGCCTCCTTCCCTGTTCCTTGCCTATCCATCCTCACCATCCCTTACATTCCCTCATGAGGCCCCTGTTCGCTTTGCAGGTGAGGCCGCCTGGGCGAGGTGCCAATCCCACCTCACCAGTTGTATCCCTTCCGATTCGATATTCCCAGCTCTAGGACACTGCCCGTAGAGGCGGTAGTGGTGAGTTCCCACGCTGAGTCCGTGGGTTCCACCAACCTAGAGGGTAAACGACTAAAAAAATAATAACAATTAAATATATTTTCGTTGACTTTTCAAGAAATGCTAGATTTTTCCTGTACTATTGAGACGATTTGGAAGATTTTGGTACAAACCACACCTTCTAACTCCCTCTGGTTTAGGGGCTTGAGTTCTGTGAAACATGCACCTTAGCGTATTAATATATGTATAGATTTTATCTTTTTTACGTCCCTTTTAACTACTGCGGTTTTTAGAGAAATTTTCTTTATATCTAAATTGTGTTGTAGGCTATATATATTAGCTCAAATTTCAATTGCGATATTTCAGCAGTTGGTAGCACTGACATCATTTTCTAATACGGCATTGAGATATTCAGTTGATAGGGGGGGGGGGGGTAGGCAACACACACAGCCAGACAGCCAGACAGCCAGACAGTCAGACTGACACACATTTGCCCGGATGTTTGCAAAATGTGAAAAGTGGGCTAATAAATAAGCTCAACAAACTTTAAATTAAAAATAATTTGAGATTGTAAAAATAATAGATAAACATGAATATTATCAAAATGAATATGAACATTAAGATATTGAAAAAAAAATCAAAAATTAAAAATAATAATTATAGTAGTCGCTTCCGTAGCGTAGCGGTCAGCATGATTAGCTGGCGCCCCGGAGGTCCTGGGTTCGATTCCCGGCTCTGCCACGAAATTTGAAAAGTGGTTTGAGGACTGGAACGGGGTCTACTCACCCTCGGGTGGTCCAAATGAGTAGAGAGGGTTCGATTCCCATCTCAGCCATCCTCGAAGTTTTTTTCCGTGGTTTCCCACTTCGTCTTCGGGCAAATGCCGGGATGGTACCTACTGTAAGGCCACGGCCGCCTCCTTCCCTCTTCCTCGCCTATCCATCCCAATCTTCCATCCCTTCCCATCCCTCATGAGGCCTCTGTTCGCTTTGCAGGTGAGGCCCCCCTGGGCGAAGTGCCAATCCCACCTCACCAGTTGTATCCCTTCCGATTCGAAGTTCCGAGCTCTAGGACACTGCCCGTAGAGGCGGTAGTGGTGAGTTCCCTCGCTGAGTCCGTGGGTTCCACCAACCTGGAGGGTAAACGACTAAGAAACAAGATGTTCAGGAAAGAACATATAGCCTACTTTCTCCTAAATGTATGGGTATAGTTATAACTCTTTGTCTTTATCATCTCCTAATTTCTTCCAATTCGAAGTGCAAATTGGCTCACTGGATTTGAGGAGTGGCGTTCAAATAATTTACCCCAGCATTTTGCAATTTCATCAGTAAACACTCCAAACAACGTAGGTATTCAGTTTATTAACACCGACTACTTACAATAATTTAAACTTCGTTGCTCTAAACGTATCACTGGGAGAAACATATTTAATATAACTATTACACAGCTAATTTGTAATCACGCACGGCTAACGAGAAAGACAGGCCATGGCGCGTAAACCAAACCCTTCTGTGGCGTAGGCAATGTACCGGTACTGCTTGATGATGCTTGTACGTTTAAGTCGAGAGCAATTCATAAGCAGCAGAAATGCAATATTTTATATCAATCTTCATTAAATGGACGCAGTTTAGATGTTCCGTGTGTTTTCAAAACACGATAAATTATACTGTATAGGTTTGAAAAACTACACCTATTGTAGTTACTCCTTACAAAAATCCACGCGAACTAGGATTCAAGGGTTCGTTGTGTCTTTAATAGCTGCAACGAACAGGCTACATTAAGTCGAGTTGTAGATTCTGTGACCTTCGTTGTGAGTTAAATTATGTGCACATTAGTATAATTAGATCAAAGAATCTTGCAGCACAGTATAGATATCATTAACTTATTGTTGTTTCAAGGGGCGGAACATAAATTAATTCGTTTATAGAAGAGATCTGCGGAATACACTACCCACCGACTAACGACTTGTATCAATACCTTCTATGAAGACAAGTGATAAATGAATACCAACGTTTATACAGGTTCAATGATGTAGACAAGATGACTAGGTACCACACCGGCAGTAAAACGAAGACCAGGCAGTGGTGCAACAGAACTACATTGCTGACGTCACGAAAATTAACCAGAGCCAGTCATTCTCGTTGGCCGTGATAATCGCGCCATATCTTGGGGATGTGTACCCTCTATCGGCAAAAATAATAACCTTCGCAATTATACTGTAGACATGGGTTCACTAACTGGCCGGTAGAGAGCATAACTCGCATCTAGAAGGCTGTGGTTACCAATAACATAGTTCAAGTAATTACTCTTAGATGTCACTCCGGTGGTGAATGTTGTTTTAATTAAATATATATTTTCCATTTCAAAATGCACCATATAATGCTTTATTTTATAACGTCTCAGTACTCAAGAAATAATAAATATAAAAAAATCAAGAAAAAAAGTCTAACTCTGATAGGATTTGAACTACGGCCAGCCTGATGGAAGACTAACGCGCTGACCACTCAGCCAATCGTGCACACTCTAATAGATCGTTAGGAACCAATACATATACCACGTTATAGCAAATCATGACTTGGAATAAACGTTTTCTTTACTGGAGTAGGCTATATTTTAAACCGAGTTCATTTCATAGAAAGTTCATATATTTGTTATCACTAGCCTATATTGCATGCAACATACTGAAATTAATAAAATAAAGGTCAGAACGAGAGATCAGCTGCCATCTTGTCAAATAACCGAGACGACTCAGCTTTTTAAAACCACTTCTAGACTATAATATTAAAATATAAACTTTTAATTTCAAAAGGGCCACGTCGTTTCAAACAGATTAAACGATTCTTGGTTCGATAGTCGGAACTGGTGGGTCCCATGTTATGGATTATAAAGTTTGCATAATTCACACGGCCGCCATTCTGAAATGGTACGGTTGATGACCTCGTAGTTTGGGCAAAAGACGCGCCTCATATGAAGGAACGTTGTTACCAAATTTGGTTAAGATCCGATTATTAGTTTGGTTGTAATGCATTATTACGTTTTGACCATTTGAGTGGCCGCCATTAAGTTTTGGTAAAGATGGCGGCGATATAAAACATGACACTGAGGTGCCCTTTGCCAGTGCTACCTCTGTACCAAATTTCGTTCAATTCGGTTTCACCGTGTTCGAATTGATAGGGGGGGGGACAGACATTCAGAGTACACACACACACACAGACTCACACACACACATATACACACACAGACAGACACACAATTTTTGGCCCTGTAGTGATCTCATAAGTCTACTTTCATTTTTTGCAAAAATCGAAAGTAGGCTAAAAAAATATAGTTAGGCTAATATAATTTAAATAAATACAAATAAAATATCTCATTAATATTCTGCCCTATAAAGGGTTAAACATTGTCATGTATAGATGCTGACTACTGTACGTGGAAACCGAATGTTTATTCCTATTGATTATATTTGACAGGTCAATCACGTTTATGCTATATTTTGACATTGTGCTACGATCGAGATGGTGGATGCTGAATAGATGTAAATGAATGCTAGATTTATTGCCCCATTTAATTGTGATAATTAACTAATTCATGTAATTTTGTTCTAAATTATCTTGTCGACTTCATCGTTGTGCTTTGGTCTACCGTTATGCGTTACGGTTACGGCGTGTATGACGTCATCATGTTGTTCAGTGCATATGCACTGAGTCTGAGTTTACTCCTGGGATCTGGCGTTATGCGTTACTGAGACGGCGACTGCGTGACGTCATGCAGCCCCCGCGCGGGAAGCCTAAGTTAATGGGTGATGGCGTCTGTAGAAAGAGTCCTGGGGCTTCGAGCGAAGCGTGAAGTCCTCCTGAGCCTTTCTAACATGTGTAGCATTTGTAGCATGCGTCATTTGAAATGATATAAAGGCTAGTCTCTCAGACTGACTGTATCTTTTTAAATCGAGTTTACCCTCCAGGTTGGTGGAACCCACGGACTCAGCGAGGGAACTCACCACTACCGCCTCTACGGGCAGTGTCCTAGAGCTGGGAACATCCGGTCGGAGTGGATACAACTGAGGAGGTGTGATCAGCACCTTGCCAGGCGGCCTCACCTGCAAAGCGAACAGTGGCCTCATGAGGGACGGGAAGGGAGGGGAAAATTGGGATGGATAGGCAAGGAAGCGGGAAGGAGGCGGCTGTGGCCTTGCAGTAAGCACCGTCCCGGCATTAGCCCAAAGACGAAGTGGGAAACCACGGAAAACCACTTCGAGGATCGCTGAGGTGGGAATCGAACCCCCTCGACTCATTTGGGTTGAGTGGACCCCGTTCCAGTCCTCATGCCACTTTTCAAATTTCGTGGCAGAGCCGGGAATCGAACCCAGGACCTCCGGGGCGGCAGCTAACCATGCTGACCGCTACACTATGGAGGCGACAGGAGTGTACAGTATTTACATATTATTATATCTTTTACCTCGCCTATTCTTTTTTTAAGTAAATTTTATCCTCCAGGTTGGTGGCTCCCACGGACCTAGCGAGGGAACTCACCTCTACCGCCCCTATGGGCAGTGTCCTAGAGCTGAGAACATCTGGTCGGATGGGATACAACTGGTGAGGTGTGATCAGCACCTCGCCCAGGTGGCCTCACCTGCAAAGTGAACAGGGGCCTAATGAGGGAAGGGTGGAGGGGAAGATTAGGATGGATAGCCAAGGAAGGGGGAAGGAGGCGGCCGTGGCCTTACAGTAGGAACCATCCCGGCATTTCCCGAAGACGAAGTGGGAAACCACGGAAAACCACTTCGAGGATGGCTGAGGTGGGAATCGAACCCCCTCTACTCATTTGGGCCACCTGAGGCTGAGTAGACTCCGTTCCGGTCCTCATACCACATTTCAAAATTTCGTGGCATAGCCGGGAATCGAACCCAGGACCTCCGGGGCGGCAGCTAACCATGCTGACCGCTACGCTACGGAGGCGAAACCCCGCCCATTCATTGGGCATAATCTTGTTGACCGACTGAAGAGCTTCAAGATCTGACAAGGCTCGGTTAAGCAACCCCTGTACCAACCACCCCCGTGAGCTCCCAGTGCAGGTGACTAACTGCAAGCGTCGCGACTCTCGCCTGCTTTCAAACAAGCCGCCACAATGACGCTGTTTTGACGTCGTGTGACGTCATGTAATTAATACTATACGTTTCCTCTTTCAAGCATTGTATTTACAAATAACTTGGTGTAAAAAAATTCAAAGTATTTGCTTGTCAAGTGAGAATGTGATACGTTCAATTATCAATAAGAAAATAATTATGAAATGTCAACACTCGTATGCGATGTGTTTTGTGTAAGACTACGTATATATACACCCCTTCGGTTAATGGTTGGTGCTATCAAAGAACTTTACTGAGATAAGTTATTAACCCTTATCCGAAGAATAGTACGAACTTTAAATGGATTAGATTTCTCACACACTAAGAAAGTTATAGTGATATTTCACTTTTTCAAAAAAGTCTGAGGTGGAATTCGAACCCACCTCGTCTCAGTCTTGCTTCACGAGGCTGAGTGTACCCCATTTCAGCCATCAGACCAGAATTAAAATCCCTTAGCCTAGCCGGGAATCAACTCGGACCTCTGGGATGACAGCCAAGAAAGTTAGCCGCTAAAACACGAGGGCATCAATATAATTGGAACTACTGTTAAGTGTTTTTGAAAACAGATACAGGCTTACAAGGAATTTCGCGCCTATCACTATAACCAAAAAATCGGGTTCCTACCTGTTAGTATAGTATGCTTTACTGATGTACATATTGCTCCTTCGTAAAAGGTCAGACAAGTCTATATTGTATAAAACAGGAAGTTCCGTGAAGAACTATACAGCCTATTTTCATATATCCTTTTTTCTTTTCTTTTCTTAGTCGTTTACCCTCCAGGTTGGTGGAACCCACGGACTCAGCGAGGGAACTCACCTCTACCGCCTCTACGGGCAGTGTCCTAGAGCTGGGAACATCTAATAGGAGTGGATACAACTGGTGAGGTGTGATTGGCACCTCGCCCAAGCGGCCTCACCTGCAAAGCGAACAGGGACCTCATGGGGGAAGGTAATGGATGGTCAGGATGGATAGGCAAGGAAGAGGGAAGGAGGCGGCCGTGGCCTTGAAGAAGGTACCATCCCGGCATTTGCCCGAAGACGAAGTGGGAAACCACGGAAAACCACTTCGAGGATGGCTGAGGTAGGAGTCGAACCCCCTCTACTCATTTGGAGCACCCGAGGCTGAGTACACCCCGTTCCAGTCCTCATACCACTTTTCAAATTTCGTGGCAGAGCCGGGAATCGAACCCAGGACCTCCGGGCGGCAGCTAACCATGCTTTCATATATCCTGCTCATGTTAATTGCCTCTATCAACATACAAAATTTCAGTTTACTTGCTGTAACAGATTCGTAGATATTGAGAACCGTCTAAATATTTCAGATGGTCGCCAGGTTGGATTTTTATTTTTGTACTATTACATTAAGATTATTGTGTACGTGTGGTATTCAAACTTCAATCGCATGATTAGAACACAAGAAGTAAAAACGAGATTTTAAAATTACGCACAGCAGCCATCTTGTGATTATGCAAACAATTGAAATAAATTAGATGCCAGTGGATCAACATTTGTATAAGCATTTAACGTGCAACGTTTCACGGCACTTGGATAGTTAATTCGCGAGAAACGTCCATTTAAATATTTATACTTCGCGTCGCCGCCATGTTGGATTTGTGCTCACCAGGTTACTCAAAGTCCTATAGGTGAACATATGTTCATAGTCTCTATGAACATAAAAAAAAATCTGTTTGGTTGCTGTAAAAGATTCATAGATATTGAGATCCGTCTAAATATTTCGGAAGCTCGCCATTTAGGATTGTTACATGTATAGGCCATAAAGTTATGTACCATTCAAGGACAATTGTTGCCTAGGTTCATTATTCAAACTTTCACTTCGATCGCATGATTACGACACAAGAAATAAAAACATAATTTTAAAATTTCGCACAGCCGCCATCTTGAGGTTATGTAAACAATTGAATTAAATTAGATGGCAGTGCATTACAATCTGCAATATCATTTACTGTACCATATTTCACTGCGCTCAGAGAGTTAAATCACGAGAAAAGTCTATTAAAATATTTCAAATTCGCTTGGTCGCCATGTTCGTTTTGTACTTGACAGGTTTATGAAATATACATAGGTAAACTTGTATCAGAACCCTTTATCACCGTACAAAATTGCAGGGTGATATCTGTAATAGTTTCGGAGATATAGAATGTCAGTGAAATATTTCGCACAGCCGCCATTTTGAGGTTATGTAAACAATTGAACTAAATTAGAGTCCAGTGCTTTACAATGTGTATAAACAATTGCTGTACCCAGTTTCATTACGTTTGGGTAGTTAAATCGCGAGAAAAGTCTATTTAAAAGTCTCAAATTCGCTTGGCCGCCATGTTGGTTTTGTAGTCACCAGGTTTTTGAAAGTCTCATAGGTGAACTTCTAGTAGTGCCCTTTATCACCGTACACAATTTCAGGACGATGTCGGTAATAGTTTCGGAGATATTGAATGCTAGTGAAATATTTCGCACAGCCGCCATGTTGGATTGGTGAGATGTAACAAAATTTGAAGGGCACGGTCGAGGTCGCCGGGAATAGCGCCATGAACTTACCGAGATTCATTGAAATCGCTCCAGCCGTTTAGATTTTATTAGGGACACACACACACACACACACGCACACACACACGGACAAAAGGTGATCTAATAAGCCTTTTTTTTTTTTTTTCAAAAATTGAAAATAGGCTAAAAAGTGACAGTCAGTCTGAAAGACTAGACTTTGTATTATTTTAAATGCTACAAATGCTGATAAGTGCTGGAAAGCCTGGAGGCTTCTCGCTTCGGTCGAAGCCAAAGACTCTTGACATGTTAGAAAATCATCTGCATAATACTTATCTTGCTTTATAATACTTTAACTTGTTTCAAATTACTCGCGAACGGCAAGTGCAATTCAAGGGCAAAGCAAGGTCAGCGCGCGGGGACGTGCCCCTTCCATCCAGTCTAAAAACACTTATAGTGGACGATGTATTGAAGATAGAGATATGCTCTCGGGGACTTTTTTTGTAGAACTTTTCATGCTGACCAATTCTTACGCTCATAGTATATTGATATTTTTAACGGTTTGCCCAGCGTAAGCTTAAGATGCGCATGGACGCCAAGTTTGTTTTCGACTTTTTCACTGAAATCGTTACTGCTTGGCTTTCTTTGGTCGTACATAAATTATTTTCTACAGACTCTTTCCTCGAGATATCCTTTACAGAATGGTGAAAACCGCATCAAAATCCATCGAGTGGTTCTCGAGATTACCCGTGACTTCCAAGAATCGGGATTTTTGTCTTATACTAACGAAGTAGAGATTGTCAGGGAACACATGCACCAAGCGGTACTATGACGACACACACCTCAGTGCATCTAGGTACATTTCGACCCGTCACCGTAACGTAACGCCAGACCCCAGCGTAACGACGAAGTCGACAAGATCATTTAAAATGATAATACTGAACTACTAAACAAAGCAGGAGTCCACTGACTAAACAAGACGTTTAAGTTATGAATGTACTTTCACATCATGTTCGTTCAATAGCATCTTCGTTTTTTGACAGCAAATTAATTATATGTTTTGCATTTTATAAAGTTACGGTTCTTGTGGGTTCAATATGCAGATTAACTCTTCTAGTGCTGAAATACCTTCCCTACGAAAAGATCTGCGCGGGTTAAGGCTCTACCAAATAAGGCATCATCGTGAGTGGTACTGACAGGCTCGTAGCCACCCTCCCCTAGGTTCGAACCTGACTGTGATACATAATGTCCATGACCATGAATGGTATGTGGTGGAAAAGGTCAGCTTGCATGACGTATACTCACGTAACCTTTCACCTCCAACGTCCTGAAAACAAACAAGTTAACAGGCCATTTGGTTTTGACCCTTCAGCGGGAATAATTGGCTGTTTCATAAGGTACTCCTCCGTAATGGACCGATATAGTATTGTCTATTCTGTAGGTGAGTGATGTCTGTTCATCTTAATTGACGGGTAATTGAATAATTATGATTGTATATGTTTTATGGGCCAGGAAATGAACTCACTGGGTGAGAGGTGTTTGACCCTCCTATATTTCCAACATGCGGGCAGTTTCTCCTTCAATGCTAATCACCTACTAGACATATTGAGAGCAAATGTGTATACACTCTTTTTGTTCGGTGAGAGAGGGAGACAAATGGAATGTAAGTTGTTCCTCTTCAATCAGTCAACACAAATTTGGCCAATAGTGGCTTCGGTGGCATAATCGATAGCATGCTGAGCTTCTATGCCCAAGATCGCGGGTTCAAACCCGGCCAAAGTTGTCGGATTTTTTCATTTTTAATGATCTTGTCAACTTCGTCGTTACGCTGGGGTCTGGCGTTACGTTACGGTGACGGGACGAAATGTACCCAGCTGCTCTGTGGTGTGTGATGTCATAGTACCGCTTGGTGCATGTGTTCCCCGACAATCTCTACTTCGTTAGTATAAGACAAAAATCCCCGATTCTTGGATGTCACGGGTAATCTCGAGAACCACTGGATGGATTTTGATGCGGTTTTAACCATTGTGTAAGGGATATCTCGAGGAAAGATTCTGTAGAAAATAATTTATGTATGATCAAAGGAAGCCAAGCAGTAACGATTTCAGTGTAAAAGTCGAAAACAAACTTGGCGCCCGTGCGCTTCTTAAGCTTACGCTGGGCAAACCGTTAAAAATATCAGTATACTATGAGCGTAAGAATTGGTCAGCATGAAAAGTTCTACAAAAAAGTCCGCGAGAGCATATCTCTACCTTCAATACATCGCCTACTATAAATGTTTTTAGACTGGATGGAAGGGGCACGCCCCCGCGCGCTCTGGTAAGCGTGACGGCATCCCGCGCGCTTGACCTTGCTTTGCCCTTGGTTTGCACTTGCCATTCGCGAGTAATTTGAAAGAATGTAAAGTATTATAAAGCAAGATAAGTATTATGCAGATAATTTTCTAACATGTCAAGAGTCATTGGCTTCGAGCGAAGCGAGAAGCCTCCAGCCTTTCTAGCTTTTTTTTTTAGCATTTGTAGCATTTAAAATGATACAATGTCTAGTCTTTCAGACTGACTGTCACTTTTTTTTAAGCGTTAAAATCCTTCAGTATGCCTTCCTTCCGCAGGGAAGTAAAGCTGGCGGTCCCATGTCATATATTTATGGCATGTAAAAGTACCTTCCACTAATTAAACTTGTGTGAAGCTAAATTTTCAGGTCAAATTTCGTTGAAAAGATCTATAAAAAGTTCCAACGTTCACCACTAGGTGTGAGTGTCTTCAGGTAGGGAAAGTTGGAACTACTCGAAATTGAACGGAACTTGTAGCTCACCCCATGGGTGTCCGCATTGAAGCAGCTACAGCCTCTAGCGAGCCGAACATGTCCTCTGACACTCTATGCACTAAAAGTCATACGCTAAACATAAATAAATAAATAAATAAATGTCCAAAGACTGGGCGAAGTGCAATGGTACAGTATCTGGCCAGATTATTATGATCATTCCTAGGTATCTTGTATTTGTCTGTTATTGGCTTTGTTTCCTCTATATTGGAGATTTTACTTAAAATAAGATGATTAACTATCTTCCACGTCTGTTGGTATTTTTGTAGAGTGCTTGGAGTTACTTAGCTGGTTTTGGTGAGCGATTATATAGGGGCCTACGTGTTTCAGTGAGTCTTTAGATTTCGAAGGTTTTTGGTTACAGCTGTGTTGTAGATAAGAGTAAATTAGTGGTTTCTCGTTGCTAAAAATCCTTTATACTGCTGTCAATTATTTGTGCATTTGACATAATCAACATTATGATGAGAATATTAACAATTAATTCGCCTTGAAAAAGAAGAGCCTCTGATTTCGAGCAACTAGCAAATTGCGATCCATTGCATACATAAATATGCCAACAAATAGGCAAGTACAGTGTCGAATTTCTGTCAGATGGATCAAGAATATAATAACAAATGGCCCGATTTAGGATATCAGAGGATAGAGAAAAGCAGAACACGATGAAAAACACCACCACAATCCTGTACCGGTAATTGATTATTATAATCTGACCAGGTAAGTTACTGTATATGTGTCTTTGAGTCTTCAGTCTTTTGACTGGTTTGATGCAGCACTCCATGGCTCCCTGTCCTGAGCTAATAGTTTCATCTCAACAAAGCTAGCTCACCTTACATCCGAGGCAATCTGTTTAACATATTTTAACCTTGGTCTACTCCTACAGTTCTTGTCCTCAACCCTTCCTTCGATAACTAAGTTTGCTATTCCTGGATGCCCTACACTTAGTGGCCAAAAGCCATGAGAAGGCACGGAATATGATGTTTCTTTTTTCCATGTGGCTTCCTGAGAAGCCGAGTGCAGGTCGTTCTAGTTGACGCCCGTGGGTGACCTCCACGTCGTAATGAGGATGAAGTGATTATGGAGACGTCACATGCACCCAGTCCCCGGGCCACGGGAGTTAACCCCAGGTGATTAAAATCCCTAATGGCCCGGTCGGGAATCAAACCAGGGACCCTACGGGCCAAAGCCTAGCACGTTAATCAATCAGCTATGGAGCCAGACAATATGTTGATAATAACGAGTTACTCCTCCGCGAGCCCACAGAACAGCAGCAATACTAGTAGGCTACAGTGCAGCTGGAATGGTTTTGTTCCAAAAACTGTGCTATGGTTGGCTTTTTGTAAATCGTTAGAAAAGCACAAAAAAAGCTTAACTCTAAATTTTAGAATAATTTTCACGATCATTTTGTCGGAAAACTCAAAAAAACATTGAAAAGCGTTTGTCTCTGAATCAACGTATTTTAAAGAAACGTTTTTTAAATAAACAATGTAGAGGACATTGTCACCTACAATTCGTCTCATTGAGGTCATGTGATGCGTTTTGAAATTCAGAAGCTAGGTGGCGCCAAATTTTCCAAAAAAGTGTTTTTTCACTTTTTGTCCTAGAAAAAATAGTTTTTTGACAAAAGTGTGAATCAGAAATGTGTTCCTCTCAAAATTGTCTGCAACATTTATTTGAACGTTTGTTTCCTCCGACTTACCGTTCCAAAGTTATAGCGCAGCAAATGCAACGCTGCGTAGTCAAGGCTACTATTGTTACTGCGGAGAGAGCGGTGGGCATAATTTAGACAGGGACCGGTGTCGGACAGCTGCCTAAGGCTCGGTCAAACAGGACGCGGGCTGTGTTTGTTAATTCGCTCAAACAATCATATCTATTTCAATCGCAACGTGTCAATCATAACTGTACACATATTAACCTTTGTACCATCTGAATAGTACAATTTTCACACTTCAGCAGACTATAACTTTGGAACGGTAGGGCGGAGGGAAAAAATGTTTCAATAAATGTTGTAGACAATTTTGAGAGGAACAAATTTCTTTTCGCTCTTTTTTTTTCACGCGAATTGACCACTTAGGATCACGCAACAACTTTATTTCTTTTTCTTATTCTTTGCCTGGAGTTTCCTCTGTCTCCAATATTCCTTCATGCGTTCACTGGCATTTTTTCTTTGGTCTTCTGTCCAAGTTCGTCCACTTCTCTTAGGTCTTCCTTCATCTTGAAAACCTTCCAGATTGTTCACTTTGCTCTTAAATACATTTCTTTCTAGCATTTGAGATTCTGTGATGTTTAACTTTTCTAAATCTTTCCTAACTTCCTTAATCCATGTTGTGGTGGTCTTTTTCTTCCAGAGATAGTCGAATATTTGTTTAGTTAATCTATGGTCGTTCATTCTATAGAGATGTCCGAGGAATGTCAGCCTTCTCTTCCGCATAGACGCGGAGATTCTTTCCACGTTCTGGTAAACTTCTCCGTTGCTTCTCAGTCTCCATCCATCTTCAATCTGAACTGCACCCATGATTTTTCTAAGAATTCTCCTTTCCATGACTTCTAGCTTTTCGAGGCTATAGTTCATCGAGAGGCATTCACTGGCAAAGAGGCACTCTGTTTTTACGACAGTGTTATAATGCCTTATTTTGGCATTCCAGGAGATGCACTTTTTGTTGTAGATATTTTTTGTTAATCCATACGCTCTTTCCATTTTTATAATTCGATCTCCAACAGCTGCTTTTTCTAACCCATTCTCCTGTATAGTCTCTCCTAGGTACTTGAACTTTTTTACCCTTTCAATCCGTCCTATCTCCGTGTCAAGGAACTTTGGTCCATGTTTGTCATTTGTCATAAATTTTGTCTTTTCAACTGATATCCTTAGTCCTGTTTGGCTAGCGATCTTTTCCAAGAGGTTGATTTGTATGACTGCTTCTTCCGTGGTTTCCGATAGTACTGCAAAATCATCTGCAAACGCCAGGCAGTTGACTTTAATTCCTACCGACTTCCTCCCGAGGCAGATTGGGTTTATTCCTCGACTCTCCAATTCCGAGTTCCAAATTCTCACAACCTTCTCTAGGACACAGTTGAAAAGGATTGGTGATAGGCCATCCCCTTGCCTGACTCCTGTCTTAATTTCGAACGGCCGAGAAAGCTCTCCCATGAACTTCACCCTGGAAGTTGTGTTTGTTAGGGTCTCTTTGACTATATTTGCTAGTTTGGTTTTGATTCCAAATTCCCTTAGGATCCTGTCTAAGGTCTCTCTGTCCACTGAATCAAATGCCTTTTTAAAGTCTATGAAGGATACCACAATTTTCTTATTACTCAGCAGTCTGTGACGGATTATTGATTTCAAGTTGAAGATCTGCTCAACACAGGAGCGTCCTTTCCTAAACCCTCCTTGGTACTCGCCTAGTTGTTTGTCCAGCGTATCTTCTATTCTGTTTAGAAGAATCTTGGAGAGAATTTTATAAGCAATTGAAAGGAGGGACACACCTCTGTAGTTGTTCACGTCTTGCTTATCCCCTTTCTTGTGGAGCGGATGGATCAGCGCTGTTTTCCATTCTTCTGGAATTTTCTCGGTTTCCCAGACTGCACCAAGGATTCTGTGAAGGTCGTCTAGAATTTCTGGCTCAGCCCATTTAATCACTTCTGCTGTTATCGGATCTTCTCCACTTGCTTTGTTGTTCTTTAGGTTCTTGATGACATCCCTGATCTCTTCTTTTGTTGGTGGTGCATCCTCTTTTGAGTTTGCTGGTGAGTCTGCTATTTCTAATCTAGAAGTGGGGGTTGGACAGTTCAAAAGATCTTGAAAGTATCCAGCTAGTATTTCGCAGTTTTCATGGTTGTTCAGTCCAATTTTTCCCTGCTCATTTCTAAAACTCATATTTGGGGCTTGGTAACCCTTAAGTTTGTTTTTGAATGTCTGGTAAATGTCTCTGGAGTTGTGTTTAACGAAGTTGCTCTGAAGATTTTCTAACTGTGCTGCTTCAAAAGATCGCTTGGTCCTACGGAAAATTCTGGATGTTTCTTTCCTCTGTTGTCTGAATTGTTCCAAGTGTTCCCTTTTTCCAGAAGATTTCCATCTTCTCCATTCCTCAGACCTCTTACTGAGAGCTACATCGCAGTGTTCGTTCCACCAGATTTCTCTTTTCCTCTTTGCCAACCCCAGTGTCTTCTTTGCGGCGTCATTGATTCCTGTACAGAGTTGTTGCCAACTTTCCTTTTTGGTGCTGCGGATTTCTTCCCTAAAGTTCTTAACAATGTCGTGGGAAATATTCAATTTGCTCATGTTATATTTGGTTATTCTAGGTGGGTCTCTCTATTGTCGTAGCGGAAGGAAGCGGATTTTGGCTTTGGAAAGGTAGTGGTCTGAATCGAAGTCACCGTTTCTAATCACCTTGACATTCATTACCTCTTTTGCGTTTTTCCTTGATATCGCTACATGGTCCAGTTGGAATTCCCCTAAATTTGGATTTGGGGATACCCAGGTTTTCGCTTTTCTTGGGAGTTACCTGAAATTTGTTGACATTATTCTAAACTGGAATGCTCTGCAGAGTCTTATGAGCCTTTCCCCATTTCTGTTTGTCCTCCTATGCGCTGGGTAATCTCCCACGATGTCCCTGTATTTTCTCTCTTTTCCTATTTGTGCATTAAAATCTCCCAGGAGAATTTTTATGTTTTTCTCGTGTATCTGCAAGATTTCAGTGTCTAAGAGATCCCAGAAATCGTCCACCTTCTGTGGATTCTTTTTGTTGTCTTCATTAATGGGAGCATGGCAGTTGATAAGCGTGTACTTCTTGTTTTTACACTTGAATGTAAGTAGCGATAGCCTTTCTGATTTCGAAGTGAATTCTGTGACACTAGTCACTATCTTTTTGTTTACGTAAAAGGCAGTCCCTAGTAGAGGCATGTTTCCCATTATTTTTATTGCTGGCTTTCCTTTAAATACTCTGTAGTGTTCAGTGTCCACAACATTCTTGTCTAAGAATCTGGTCTCTTGCACAGCTAGGATCTGGATTTGATTCTTGTCTAAAAGCTTTTCAAGTTCTTTTTGCTTTCCTACTTTGAGGAGCGAGTTAACATTCATGGTCCCAATGAAGTACTTATGTTTAAATCTCAGCTTGGAAGGTATTTAAAGACGCTCCGACTCGTCTTTGTTGCAGTTGTTGGGACTCCCCAGAACCCTAGGTCCCGATGCATTGCATAACGCAATGGTGGATTTCTCTTTCGAGCTACCACCTGGGGTAGTGCTTTCTTTCAGTGGCTCTTTTGTGAACAAAACATTTTTTTCTAGGACAAAAAGTGAAAAAACACTTTTTTGGAAACTTTGGCGCCACCTAGCTTCTGCATCTAAAAACGTATGACATGACCTCAATGAGACGAATTGTAGGTGGCAATGTCCTCTACATTTTTTTGTTTAAAAAAACTTTTCTTTAAAATACGTCGATTCAGAGAAAAACGCTTTTCAATGTTTTTTTTTTAAATTTTCCGACAAAATGATCGTGCAAATTATTCTAAAATTCAGAGTTAAGTTTGTCTGTGCTTTTCTAACAATTTACAAAAAGCCAACCATAAGTTAGCACAGTTATTGGAACAAAAGGTTTTTTTTTTCTGTGCAGCTGTCCTATACTATACGGCGACGCATCGACTCGATAAGGAATGGGTTCCTGACTCCCAATATTTCAACTGGGGGTGATCTGACTCACAGTAGCCCTACGATCGCCCCGTATGATTCTGCTGTGGCGACGTGATGTCCGTTCGTTAAACACCTGTGGTCGGCCCGTGCGGCGCTTTACGCGGATGGTAACAATATCTCTGCGATATTGAAGATCCACCCTCGACACTGTTGACCTCGGAAACCCGAATTCACGTGTAATTTCCGAAATACTATGACCCATGCGCCGTGCACCGATGATCAGCCCACGTTGAAAGTCGGTTAACTCGCGACGTGTTGTCATTTTCACTACCCTCGTGTCTGTGACCGAGTGCTCTGCTACGCTGTAGCTAGCCGCAACGCTCAGGAGTCATACACGGCACATATTGTCATGGGACTACCCTTCCCGTGACGTTTGGCTACTCAGTGTAAAATATGTGCTACCAATATACCTATTCTCTTCATTAGCAGTAGACAAAAACATGGTGTCCACAGGCAGGACAAGTCAGGAATAGTCAGAAAAAGTCAGGAATTTTCTTTTTGGTCCGGAAAAAGTGTGAAAAAATGGCGTGAGTCAGGGAAAAATGGCGAAAAGTATTAGAAAGTCAGGAATTTTATATTAACCATACAGTATTTTGTGTTTTACAGCCATATTTTGATGTTACTAGTTCAACTAATCTCTGAAGATAAAAAGCAATAACTCACTGGACATTATGACAAGTTTCCATTTTTACAGTACATCATAGTAAAAACCTCTTTTGCCTATTCTTGTACGCTTTTTTGGCGTTGGCGTAGGGATGTGGCGACCCCATCACTATGGTTTAGGTTATTGCATTATTGCATTGCATTATAATTCACTTTATTTTGGGTGCTGTCCAAACTGAAAGTGTATGGAAACTTCGAAGTAATGAAAATAGAAAGAATCTCTGAGACTATGAAGAAGAAGAAGAAGAGGTTGAAGTTTCTCGGACATCTATACAGAATGCTCCAAAATAGACTCACCAAACAGATATTTGATTACTTCTGGAGAAAGAAGACCACAACAGCATGGATTAAGGAAACAAAGGTGGATATGGAAAGATTGAACATCTCTGAAGACCAACTGTTAGACAGAAATAGATTTAGGAACATACTGAGTAATTTGGAAGGGATTCAAGCCGCAAGAAGACCTAAGAAGACCGGAAGAGCCTGGACGGACGAACAGCGTAAACAGGCCAGCGAACGCATGAAGGAGTATTGGGTGCAGAGAAAACTTAGCACCAAGAAAATAAATGAAGTTGTAGCGTGATCCTAAGGGGTCCATTCGCGTGTAAAAAAAAAAAAAAAAAAAAAAAAACAGGCCAGCGTTGGGCAGCTATGGAGATGGTGAGGCTGCAAATAAAAAAAGATATACATTTGCTAAATAAAACCTTTTTTCCGATGTTACGATAACTTCCGCGAGTCAGGAATTTCGTTGAAAAATGGCCAGGAAAAGTCAGGAAAATTGACATTGAAAGTTATATGGACACTACGAAAAACATCTCTCCTCTCCCAGTTGTCTTAACACCTCTTCGTTTGTTACTCTATCTACCCGTCTGATCTTCATCATTCTCCTGAACACCACATTTCAAATGCTTCTACTGTATTCTCCTCTTTTCAGCTGCGCCAACAGTCCACGTTTCACTTCCATAGAGCGCCACGCTCCACACAAAGGCTTTCAAAAGTGACTTCCTAATACCTTAATCTATAGGCCTATTTGATGTCAACAAATTCTATACCGGTACTATTGTAAATTTTAAACTTAGATGTACATATTGAACCCGCTGAGCTATGGTTCATGTGATATTTTTGTGACGGAATAATTATTATGGGATGTAGTACTTTTGAACATACCCAGAATACCACGTGGAGCAGAAATCTCATGCTATACTCTTTGAAGTAGCACTCAATTGCATTTTTGACTTTGGAGGACTTGTTAATCACTTTTATCCTGTCATAAGACTCAGAATATTCTAATTCGTCATTCTGTATTATTGAATCATTTTGGTGAATGATTATTACGTTTTTGGTAAGGTATAACACTTGCAGATACGCAAGGAGCTATGAAAGTAGTCGCTCAATGACTTCGTTTTGGCGACCTACTTCCGAGTGAAAGTCAGTGACGACACTACATCTGGAGATCTGACGCCAGACAGGCGTGTTTCGAGTATCCGTCCGTCGCGACGTGGACATTATAAATATTTTTGTGCTCAAGTGAGCATCCGACTGCATCGTGTGTTGAAAATAACTATACTAATGTTGTCACACATTGTGGACATATTATTGTTCTACGAAAGGCCATTTTAGGCAATATTTTCTACAAACTGTAATTGGTGCCATACGCCAGATATTTTTCCCACGTGTAAGTGGAAGGGCAAAGTGCCACGCCGAAAATATAAGAGTTATCGTCTGATAATTGTGCCAAGACGACGTGATTATTACTGCCAACGATCACAACATTATTGCTACGGAAATTCTGAATTGAAAATATCAATTTTATCGCGGATGCCACGTGATTGATAAAACGTGATACAATTGCACGTGCTAACAAGCGAAGCATCGCATCGTGTTGAATCTTGAGGATCAACAGGCTGAAAACTACAAAATACTGTGGAGAACACTATTATTTGCATCGTCCACAATAATCACGCCAAAACGCCGAGAGGAACGAGATATTTCGACATTTTCGACATCATGCAAGACATTGAACTTTTCCACGCCATGGTGAAGAAGACGATTATGGGCTAATACCATTCCGGTATGAGGGAGACGTCGTGATGGAGACCACCAGCTTGATGGAACGTCAGGATGCCGAGGACGCAGACGAAGGAACGTGGATGCCGACTTCCAGGCACATTCCAGACCTTTTTGGGAGACCATCATCCGGAGGCGAACGAACCCTGGTTGCTTGGGAGGTCCAGATTGGTGAATCCCTGGAGGACAGGACCATGCTGGAGAGCCAAGCAGAGTTTTTCGCGACCCTGGTCGATGAATGTCTGAGCCGATGTGAGAGCTACCAAAAGTCGTGAGTTTTGTAATAGTCCGCGGTGGTATATTTAGATATCGTAGTTTTTTTTTTTTTGTGAATCAACCGCACTTATGTGTCAGCCATTTGCTAGGTAGGGTTGTAATTAGCATAATTGTTGTTTATTTCAGTCATTGTGAGTCACCCTGTGGGGTAGACCAGTTTTGGTTAACCCTGGTGCCGTCCTGATGGACGTCGTACCACGTTATAGCCGACCCACTGCCAAACATGACTGTAATCATTTGCAGCTATTTTGCTCAGCCATGTGTAGGATATTTATCCGTGGTTTGATTCAGATGTCATCGTCACTTTATT
This sequence comes from Meconema thalassinum, assembly GCA_946902985.2. Taxonomy (NCBI): domain Eukaryota; kingdom Metazoa; phylum Arthropoda; class Insecta; order Orthoptera; family Tettigoniidae; genus Meconema; species Meconema thalassinum. The sequence goes on from OX336400.1 coordinate 139,728,494, forward strand.
TAACTGCAATCTTTGCAACCAGTCTGTTGAGACTTATGACCTCGTTAGATAGGTCGTATCGTTAGGAAACCAACTGTAGTTTCCGGTTTTATAAAAATATGCTGTATTTTCATTTTTGAAAGCACTGAGAAGCCAATTTATAGTCAAATACTGACAGATTTATTATTTTGGAGAAAGTGTAGATGTCAAGCATCGAACTAAGTGAACTATCGCATCATTATGCAGGTCTAGAGTTGCAGATCTGTGCCATATTTATCAATTTGTTACTACTTTGTTTCTGTCATGAGGACACAGGTGTTAATGTTATACTGAGAACTTAATAAGTGTTATATCTTTGATGAGCAAAGAAGCTCGTGAGACATGCTGTTATGTCTGTGATTTACTATTCTTTGAAATGAAGGACTGCGATACTTTATTGTACAGTTAAATTGTAACGTGTTTAGCTCACGGATTCTATAAGGTTTTTGAACCAAGCATATGCTAAGAATGACAAGGCCAAATATTACGGTATTATATAATGTTAAAACTAGCCGGCCTTGCCTGTTGAAAAATGTGGTCAGTGAAGGACTGCAATTTGTGAAGTTGTCACCAATAAACTGGTTTGTTGACCCAGTAACCTTGAAAACAAATGCTTGAAAGCGAGACAGAACTACGATAACATAGGACAGAATGTTGATTTCATTCATCTCTTTCTTTCAATGCAGCTATTGCTCATGAAACCCAGTGTTTCTTACTGTATTTTTGTTCATTTGTTTTTCTTGGATTTTCATACTGTTAGTTAGATATTTTGCTGCGAGGAATGTCATTTCGACATGTCCAGGGTTGTCAGGTTTCTTTATGCATTGTTGGCGATCCTCTTGAGAGAGGCAAATTATAATGAAGGCAATTTGGTTATTAAATGCGAGGTTTTTGCCGCAGGTAACCCATGATATTATGTGCCTTGAGTGAGTAAGACGTGCCATTGTTGTAAGTCGCGCATCTGTTGTTGTTATGAGGCATTATTATGAGAGTTGTTGAAAGCGAGGTATTTACCGCTGATAACTCGTGTTATTGTGAGTCCGAGCCGAGTTTGCTCGTTGAGTTTTCCGACTATTGAGTCGATGTTTTGCTGCGGGAGAATGATCTTTAGAAGACTACTCCTTGTCAGGCCTTTGTCAGAATACGCCATAAACCTACGGAAGGAACATAAACCGACATAATAAACATCATCCGCATAATTGTTTTAAACAAGATCTAACTAACATATTGTTTCCATTTAAACTTTGACATTCTTACATTTGAACCTGCTGACATGGCCGTGCAGATGAAGGGATTTCCTTTATTGGAAACGACGAAGACTGTAGACATTTTTGTTGTGACCTGGCGCACACATGAACCATTAGTTCATAGTGTGTGGAGCGCAGGCCATGTGATTGTCAGACGTGGTTTTAACTACGCTATCACGGACATTACTATCAAGCTAGATGACAATGGTTTACAAAGAGTTAACCATGGGGCAGGAAGGCATTATAATAAAAACTGTGTTGTACTATAATTATTGATGTCATGAAACTGTATTTTTTCCCCATGTTACCTTTATTGCGTGCTATTTAGCACATGATTGTTGATTAGATTAATTGTTTTTAAATGGCTGTACACTTAGCTTTGTATTGTAACTGTTTTGCTATTACGGACGTCACCGCCGTAACTTTGAATGTTAACTGATAGGACTTAGCTAGAAAAGTTAAATGTAAATGTGGAAATGGTACCACCATAACTTAGCTTTGCTTTGCTCCTTCACTTAAATGTAACTTCATATTAGCTTGATCATGTAACTTGTATTAGGGATTTTGCGTCGTACCATTTACCCAGCGTTGTTGCTGTTGCTTACTTATTGTGTATTAGATCTTTCGCGAGGGTTAATGTAACTTCATTGTTAGGGACTTGAACTTTTATTATCATTAACTTTTAGCTTGCGGATTAGCCGAATATAACCCTCCGAACTAGGATAGGGGTTTGTGGAAATCTACAATAAATTTTCACGGTGTTTTACATAAGCCTGAATGTTTAATTTCACAGTCTAGTTTTTGAGGTGAACCTTTCCTTAGGCCGTCTTTGACCATCGCAACCATGTAACACGCTCCCCGTGGACTATAGAACCTCGTGCCACATTGGCCTATTGTTAGGAAGTTCACCTGATCCTCACGGCAAACTTTTAAAGGTCCGACGGGGGAGATGTTAGGAGAGTCATCGCGGTTGTTGGCTATCCCGACAGCTTTACCGGAGGACTTCTGAAGGTCACTCACAAATATGTGCCGTTGCCACCCGGCTGACGGTCACAATATATGTATTACTTCCTCTTCACACATTATAAATGCCCCCCCCCCCCAGGGGCTCACATCTAGTGGGACGTGGGTTGGTGACCACGGGGCCCCAGCTGGGTCCGGCATATTGTTTCCACTTACTTTTGCCGGGCTCCTCTCCGTCTTCTTTCCTGTCGACCTCACTTGGTTAATCCTTGTTCTCTTCCGACCCCGACGGTATTAGGGTATCCGAGGCCTACGGATTCTCTTCCTTTCCCGCCTTAATTGGTGCTTGTCTCATCTTTTGTGATACCCTCATTCTGCGAGGGGTTAGCCTTCTATTTATTTTCATGTTAACTCCTGCCTTCTGCACAAGGCCTTCAAGGAGCAGGGTGTTTGTAGCCCCACCACTTCTGGTGCACCCTAGATATAGCTACACCCTCAGGGGCTCACGGCTGGTGAGTTCGGGAGATGGCGAACCCGAGGGATTCCTGTGCTGGGTACGGTTTCCCCCCCCTTTATCCCTTACCTCTAAGGTGGACCCTCTCCTCTTTCACATTCCTATCTGCCTTTCATGGCTCTCCTTCCTTTTAAGTCCCTCAATCTGCATTCTTCGAGGGTTGAGGGCATTTCTTTGCTCCTGCCCTTTTTTTTTCCTTATTCTCCTTTTGTTTTCCATTTCTTCTTCTAGTATATAAGTTAGTTTTAGTTACAGTTTACATTTCATTTTCATCTTCACGATCACCCAAACCATTAGGGTCCGTTAACCTAGATGTTATGCCCCTAGAAACAACAATTATCATTATCATCATCATCATCATTATAAATGCACTCATGTCATTTCCTGAAATATGAATTCCTCCTATGCTAGCAACGTTGCTCAAAATACCTCCCAACGATGATCATTTTGTTCTGTTATGTGACAGATTCGCTATATTGGAGGCTATAATTGAAAACCAATGCTTTGCTTAGATAATTAAAATGATTAGATCCGTATGAAGTACATAAACATTTTGCTTGGTTGGTTCCTTAGTTTAGGGGCTGCGACAACGCGGTCATGTAGCCCCGTATACTTTGGGTGTGTGTAGAATCTGTCTGATAACCGGTGTTAATTGTGATGACTGTATTAGTGTGTTTTATAATGTTTTAAATTCAATTAAGGACTGCAGACGATAATTTCAATTAGTTTCTATATTCTCTACCAAATGCTACCGGCAACGATACCTACAGTAGATGTGAACTTGGCTACTACTAGTTGCCATCGCAACCAGCGTCTGGTGACGAACTTTGGAACTTAATAGCATTAAAAAATCGTAACCTACAAATGTTGCTTCACACAAGTTTAGTTAGTGGAAGGTTCTTTTACATGCTACAAATCTATGACATGGGCCCACCGACTTCACTTCCCCTCCAAAGGAAAGCATATTGAGGGAATGTTAACGCTCTTTAAAAATCCGACGACTTCGGTAGGGTTTGAACCCGCGATTTTGGGCATAGAAGCTCAGTATGCTACCAACTACGCCACCGAAGCCGCCTATAAAGATTTTAAGAAGCAATCCAAGCGACTACAACGAGAATTGGCCGGCAATTGTGGCTGAAAATTTGGTAGATATCGAGAGTGGAAGTCTCAATTCCATCTGTCAGTTTTTTCAACTTCACAACCATCCATCACGGTTCCATTGACCAGTTAGGAAACAGCATCTCCAGAGTGTGTTTGATAATTATATATAAACTAGCAGGTACCCGCGGCTTCGTTCGCGTCATAGTCGTGTCATATTGTTATTCAATGAAATGCAGGTGTACCCCCTTAACACCCCTTTAGAAACTGAATATCCAAGAACCCTTCCTTAGTGGGCGTTTTCGACTTACAACAAACATATTCCCAAAATTTCATGTTTCTAGCTTTAATAGTTTTGGCTGGGCGATGATGAGTCAGTCAGTCAGTCAGTCAGTCAGGACACTTAGTTTCATATCATACTAATATATAACAAGTAGTTCCGTGAAGAACTATACAGCCTATTTTCATATAGCCCACTTATTGCAACTATCAACATACACAATTTCAGTTTGATTGCTGTAATAGATTCGTAGATATTGAGAACCGACTAAATAATTCGGATGGTCGCCATGTTGGATTTTATATATGCAGGTCCTAGAGTTATGTACTGTTACATGCAGATTATTGTGTACGTGTAGTATTCAAACTTCAATCGCATAATTAGGACACTAAAAGTTACAAGGAGATTTTAAAATTTCGCACAGCTGCCATCTTTAGGTTATGGAAACAATTGAAATAAATTAGATGCTAGTGGATTACCATTTGTATAAGGATTTACTGTACCAAGTTTCACTGCTCTCGGATGGTTAAATTGCGATAAACGTCCATGTGATTATTTATACTTCGCGTCGCCGCCATGTTGGATTTGTGATCACCAGGTTATTTAAAGTCCTATAAGTGAACTTGAGTTCATAGCCCCTATGAACAATAAAAAATTCAGTTTGATTACTACAATAGATTCGTAGATATTGAGAGCCGTCTAAATATTTCGGATGGTCGCCATGTTGGATTGTTAAATGTATAGGCCATAGAGTCATGTACCATTATAGGAAAATTATTGGGTAGGTTCATTATTCAAACTTTCACTTCGATCGCATGACTACATCACAAGAAATAAAAACTTAATTTTAAAATTCGCACAGCCGCCATCTTGAGGTTATGTAAACAATTGAACTAAATTAGATACCAGTGCATTACAATGTGAATAAATATTTCCTGTACCAGATTTCAGTGCGTTTGGAGCATTAAATCGCGAGAAAGGTCTATTTCAAATTTTCTAATTCGCTTGGCCGCCATGTTTGTTTTTTATATAACCGGTTTTTTAAAGTTGTATAAATGGACTTCCAGTAGTGCCCTTTATCTCCGTACAAAACTTCAGGGAGATACCGCTAATAGTTTCAGAGATACAGAATGCCGGTGAAATATTTCGCACATCCGCCATCTTGTGGTTATGTAAACAAATGAACGAAGTTATGTGTCGGTGCATTACAATGTATATAAACATATACTGTACCAAGTTTCATTGAGTTTGGTTGGATAAATCGCGAGAAACGTCTATTTAAAAGTCGCAACTTCGCTTGGCCGCCATGTTGGTTTTGTAGTTACCAGGTTTTCAAAGATCACATAAGTGAACTTATAGTAGTTCCCTTTATCACCATACATGATGTCAGGGTAATATCGGTAATCGTTTCGAAGATATTGAATGCTGGTGAAATATTTCGCACTGACGCCATGTTGGATTGGTGAGTCGTAACAAAATTTAAAGGGCACGGTCGAGGTCGCCCGGAATAGTGCTATGAACTTACCGAGTTTCATTGAAATCGCTCCAGCCGTTTAGATTTTATTAGGGGGGACACACACACGAATCACACACACACACACACACACACACACACGCACTCACACACGGACAAAAGATGATCTCATAAGCCTATTTTTTCAAAATTGAAAATAGGCTAAAAATGAGATGGTGTGTGTCTGTCTTTCTGTCTGTCTGTCTGTTACCTAATAACGCAAGAACCAATGGTCCGATTAAAATGAAATTTTGCATGGATGTAGCTGAAATACCAGGTTTACATATAGGATACTTTTAATTTCGACATTTTGCACTATTAAGAAGTGGCGACCATTTTAGTGACGTCACTACACCCTTTGGTTTCAAAATTTCTTATTTCCATATCAAATAAAAAGAGAACGGTAGGAAATAGCAAACTTCTGATGGCGCATACGAGCTTTGAAATTTAATTTCCTATCCGAAAGGTCCTTATCACTTTTCGTGTATCACCAACGGTTAGCGAGTAAAACCTACTTTTGTGACGTCACTACACCCTTTGGTTTCAAAATTTCATATTTCCATTTCAAATAAAAAGAGAACGCTAAGAAATAGCAAACTTTTGATGGTATACACGAGCTTTAGCATTTAATTTTCTATCCAAAAGGTTCTTATCACTTTTCGTGTATCTCCGACGGTTAACGAGTAAAACCTAAATTTGTGCAATAAAACACGGTCAACACCGAGCGGTGCAGTATATCTCTATATATATTAAAAATAAAATTTGTCTGTTTTTTTTCTGAATTTCTACGGAAATTTGAGTTATTTACACGTTTCAGACTGTCTTATGATAGATGCGCGCGAAAAAAATTTTGGTCTGTCTGCCTGTTTGTTTGATTGTCTGTGGACAACTTCGTTCCCTTATAACTCGAGAACGGCTGGGTGTAACAACGTAAAATTTGGTACAGATATCCATCAGAGGCACGACACTAATCATTGATGTAACCCTTCTCCGTACCTCTCATAAAAGGGGGGTTACCCCCTTAAAATGCATGCTGAAATAGGAGTAGAAGGACGAGACAAAGATCATTTTCAGCCCCTCGATGTGAGAGACAAAACTCGGGGGCCCTAAAGGATCCCCGAAATCCACATTTTAAGGCCCTAAAACCAACCGCTTTTGAGATATTCCCAGAAAACTAAATTTCATTTAATAAACTAATGAACGAATACAAGCCGGAAACCATGGCAACAGATTCTCAGAGGTCCATCTATTGCTGTAAAACGCAATGCAATTCCATTAATTACATTGGTGTGAAAGTTTGCAAACGGCTAGAAGGTTATCACGGAACCAAATTAAGCTGTAAAATTCATCAATACGTATAATGCACTAGAATTTTTTCACGCGATTTACACCTCCGGGTGTGGTACGGCAGGTCTATTATATTCCTATCCCTATATTATATTATTATTATTATATATATTATGGCGTACAACGAGGAGACAAAGCCCCTCGGTGCCAGAAACAAAACTTGGGGGCCCTAAAGGGTCCTCGAAAACTACATTATAAGGCTCTAAAACCAAAAATATCTGAAATATTCCCAGAAAACTAATTTAATTTAATTTAACAAACTAATGAAGGAATGGAAATCGGTAACCATGACAACATTATCTCAAGGGGTGGCATCCAACTTTCCATCTATTTCTGTAAGAAGTAATGTCACTCCATTTATTACATTTCTGTGAAAGTTTGCAAATGGCTATACGGTTATCACGGAACCAACGTAGACAGTATAATTCATCAATGCAATTAAGGGGGTCAAGGGGTAACCTAGATTTTTTTCATGCAATTTTCACGTGCGACATATAGTACAGAAGGTCTATTATATCTCCAAACATTTTCAAAGTGAAATGTCATGCCCTGTGGTTCAGATTCCACGTAAAATGGAGGTCCCGTGGCTTATGATCTCGCGATTAATGGTCACGTAAAACTACAATCTTCCTTTATATCTCCAAGCAGCAACATTATTCTCAAAAATTCCTGAATTGAATCAGCATTTTTTGCGGCTTTTAGGAATTTGGGCCATTTGAGACTAAAGAACCTGAATTCTCATGCACCACAAGCCTTTATAATTTATGAAAGAGGTCTTCCTGTGTATGGGGACCTAACACAACGTAGAGGGTCATTTTTTATGTGAGGTGTATTGCGTTTCGTCTACAAGGCTTTCAATTCTATTTCACGTCAAGAAGTACACGTTAGGTGAATTTAGTTTGAGAGCAAATTTTAACTAATCATTTATTTTTTTTGTCGACATACGGGTTCATCGTAAGGATGATTTTGTTTGATACTGTATGGTAGATATACCCATATTTGGATATCTGGGTGATATGTTGTAGACAATAGAATTGACTGTCTGTCTTTCTGTGTATCTTTATGTACGCCTATAAATCGTGTTCGGATCCGTGGTGCATCGTAAAATTAGGTATGGTAAACATGAGTTAATACACCAATCATTTATAAAACTCCTCACCGTACTTTTCATACAGTAGAAGGGTGGATATAGGGAAAAACTTCTCAAAATATATGCTAAAATAGGCGAAATATAAAAATTATCCTAGAAGGACGATCAAAGCATATGTTGCGCTTCTCAATGTGAGATACAAAATACGAGAGTCTATAAGGGGTCTCCGAAAACCACATTTTAAGGCCCTTAAATTAACAGTGTGTTTGATATTCCCAGAAAACTAACTTCGTTCTGATAAACTTATGAAGGAAAGAAAAACCGCTAACCATTGCAACAGTTGCTCAATTGATAATGTCTGGTGTTAATATATAACACCGTTCGAAGGACGGGTACTTCTGCTATACTAATATATAACAAGTAGTTCCGTGAAGAACTATACAGCCTATTTTCATATATCCTGCTCATGTTAATTGTCTCTATTAACATACAAAATTTCAGTTTAATTGCTGTAACAGATTCGTAGATATTGAGAACCGTCTAAAGATTTCATATGGTCACCAGGATGGATTTTTATTTTTGTACTATTACATTAAGATTATTGTGTACGTGTGGTATTCAAACTTCAATCGCATGATTAGAACACAAGAAATAAAAACGAGATTTTAAAAGTACGCCCACCAGCCATCTTGTGATTATGCAAACAATTGAAATAAATTACATGCCAGTGGATCAATACTGGTATAAGGATTTAACGTGCAACGTTTCACGGCACTCGAAGAGTTAATTCGCGAGAAACGTCCATTTAAATATTATTACTTCGCGTCGCTGCCATGTTGGATTTGTGCTCACCAGGATACTGAAAGTCCTATAGGTGAACATATGTTCATAGTCTCTATGAACATAAAAAAATCAGTTTGGTTGCTGTAAAAGATTCATAGATATTGAGAACCGTCTAAATATTTCGGAAGCTCGCCATTTAGGATTGTTATATGTATAGGCCATAGAGTTATGTACCATTCAAGGACAATTATTGCCTAGCTTCATTATTCAAACTTTCACTTCGATCGCATGATTACGACACAAGAATAAAAACTTAATTTTAAAATTTCGCACAGCCGCCATCTTGAGGTTATGTAAACAATTGAATTAAATTAGATGGCAGTGCATTACAATCTGCAAAATCATTTACTGTACCACATTTCACTGGGCTCAGAGAATTAAATCACGAGAAAAGCCTATTAAAATATTTCAAATTCGCTTGGTCGCCATGTTCGTTTTGTACTTTACAGGTTTATGAAATATACATAGGTAATCTTGTATCAGTACCCTTTATCACCGTACAAAATTTCACGGTGATATCGTAAATAGTTTCGGAGATATTGAATGCCAGTGACATATTTCGCACAGCCACCATTTTGAGGCTATGTAAACAATTGAACTAAATTAGACGCCAGTGCATTACAATGTGTATAAACATTTGCTGTACCATGTTTCATTACGTTTGGTTGGTTAAATCGCGAGAAAAGTCTATTTAAAAGTCTCAACTTCGCTTGGCCGCCATGTTGGTTTTGTAGTTATCAGGTTTATGAAGGTATCATTGGTGAACGTCTAGTAGCGCCTTTTATCATCGTACAAAATTTCAGGGTGATATCTGTAATAGTTTCGGAGATACTGAATGCTGGTGAAATATTTCGCACAGTCGCCATGTTGGATTGGTGAGAGACAATAAGATTTGAAGGGCACGGTCGGGGTCGGCCAGAATGTTGCTATGATCTTACCGAGTTTCATTGAAATCGCTCCAGCCGTTTAGATTTTATTAGGGGGACACACACACACCTCACACACACACACCTCACACACACACACACACACACACGCACACACACACGGACAAAAGGTGATCTCATAAGCCTACTTTTTCATAATTGAAAATAGGCTAAAAATGAGATGGTGTGTGTCTGTCTTTCTGTCTGTCTGTGTGCTACTCAATAACGCAAGAACCACTGGTCCGATTTTAATGAAATTTTGCATGGATGTAGCTGATTTACCAGGTTTACGTATAGGATACGTTTTATTTCGATATTTTGCACTATTAACAAATGGCGACCATTTTAGTGACGTCACTACACACTTTAATCAAAACTTCATATTTCCTTATCAAATAAAAAGAGAACGCTAAGAAATAGCAAACTTTTGACGGTACATACGAGCTTCACTATTCGTTTATCTCCAACGGTTAGTGAGTAAAACCCACATTTATGACGTCACTACAACCTTTGGTTTCAAAATTTGATATTTACATTTCAAATAAAAAGAGAACGCTAAGAAATAGCGACCTTTTGATGGCATACATGAGCTTTAACATTCAATTTTCTATCCAAGAGGTCCTTATCACTTTTCGTGTATCTCCAACGGTTAGCGAGTAAAACATAATTTGTGCAATAAAACACGGTCAACACCGAGCGGTTATATATCTCTACATATATAAAAATGAATGTTTGTCTGTATTTTCTGAATTTCTACGGAAATTTGAGTTATTTACGCGTTTCATACTGTTTTATGACGATTGCGCGCGAAAATATTTTTGTCTGTTTGTTTGTTTGTGGACAACTTTCTTCCCTTATAAATCGAGAACGGCTGGGTGTATCAACGTAAAATTTGGTACAGATATCCATCAGAGCACGACACTAATCATTGATGTAACTCTTCTCTGTACCTATCATAAAAGAGGGCATACCCCCTTAAAATACATGCTGAAATAGGAGTAGAAGGACGAGACAAAGCTCATTTTCAGCCCCTCAAAACTCGGGGGCCCTAAAAACACATTTTAAGTTCCTACGTCCAACCGTTTTTGAGATATTCCCAGAAAACTAATTTGATTTAATAAACTAACTAGATGAAACTCGTCAAAACATGACGGACAATGGAAAACAAATTTACTGAAGAAGCTTCTTATATAAGTTACATTCTTTGTACGATTACTTTTTAGCACTATTGCAACTTTAAGGGCGTCAAAAGATGGCACTCTCAGCATTGCAACATATTGCTGGTCATGACTGATAACGTGATGAGGTCATCATCATCTTGCACAGTTTCCAGCCACTGGCCGGGTCTGTTTGGAACACAAGCCTCTCCAACGTATTCTGTCTTCCCACCATCTCTCAGCCTCCATCCTTGTCCAGTCTTCTCCTCTCTTCTTCACGCTTTCTTCCACCCCCTTCAGCCACCTGTCTCTCGGTGTCCCTCTTGGTCTCTTTCCTTCCCACTTCGTCTCGTGTATCCTCCTGGGTATCCTCTTCTCCTCCATTCGTTTTACATGTCCATACCATCTAAGTCTATATTTCTCTATACCATCCTGTAATGGTTCCTCCTTCATTAATTCTCTGGTCCTCTCATTTCTTATTCTGTCCCTCTTTGTAGCTCCAATACTGCTCCTCAAGAGCCTCATCTCACTGGCCTGTATTTTGCTCTTATCCCTTCCTTTCATAACCCAGGTCTCCGAGGCATTTGCTGATCTGAGGGACATCCTTGCTCCATAACATGCTTCTCACACTCCTCCGGAATGCTTCTGCCTGTCTCCCCCGCTCATTTATTTCTCTATCGTTTCTTCCATTCTCTCGTATCAGGCTTCCCAGATAATTGAAACTCTCCACTTTCTTCAGCTGTTCCCCACCAATTGTTATTCCTGTTGTGGTTCTTTCCTTCTTCCTTGTTGTGATCACCATCTCACTCTTATTTATGCTAAATTTCATCCCATAACCTTGTATTATTCCTTCCCACACGTCCAACTGTTCCTGTACCACCTCCTCCTTGTTTCCCCAAATCATCAAATCATCTGCAAGCACCATTGCTTTCATCTTTCCTTCCCCAATTACTTGTGCCACTCGGGTCATTATGTCATCCATCACCACAATGAAAAGTAACGGTGACAGTGCACTTCCTTGTTTCAGGCCGTTTCTCTGTTCCAACCAGTCCGATCTCTCTCCTCCCACTCTCACACAGCTCACGCTTCCCTTGTACATCTCCTTTATCCTCCTTATAGTCCATTTTTCTATTCCTCTATCCTCCAGGGACTTCCATACTTTGTTTCTGCATACACTGTCATATGCTTTCTCAATGTCCAGGAAGACCATCAGTAGATCTGTTCCATACTCATAGTGCTGTTCTTGTAACTGCCTTACAGCGAAAATCAAACCACTGTGGACCTTCCTGCTCTGAAGCCATGTTGTTCTTCCCTCATCCCTCCATCTATCCTTGTCCTAATTCTCCTTTTCAAAACTTTCTCAAACATCTTTGCACAATGACTCATCAGTGTTATTCCCCGATAGTTTCTGCATTCTGTTCTACTACCTTTCTTGCAGATCGGGACAATTATTCCCTTTTTCCAGTCCTCTGGGGTCTTCCTTTCCTTCCGTGCTGTCTTCATCACTCGGTACAACCATTGTAACCCCACCTCTCCTGCTGCTCTCACCATCTCCACACTCAACTCATCCACACCCGGTGCCTTCCCTCCTTTCATCTCCCTCACTGCATCTTCCACTTCTTTCCATGTTAAGTCCATTTCTGTTTGCAGTTCATCTACTGTACCTCTTCCCCGATTACTTACTCCTCGCCGTGGTTTCCATTTGGGTTGAGGAGTTCTTCTAAATATTCTTTCCACATTTTCTTCAGTTCTTCCCTATTTTCTATCTCTTGTCCCCTTTTGTTCACCATTCTAACATAATCCGTAGGATCCTTCCGCCACTTATTCTTTACCATCCCATACAGGACCTTTTTTGTACCTTCACTATCCTGCTGGTCATGACTTAAAACGTGATGAGGTAAATAGCCCAATACGTTCAAGGGTTTCTCCTTGAGCTTGATTGATTGTGATAAAGTAGGCCGAGCGAATAGGACATTGTTGCCTATTAAAAGAAGTCGTAGGATTTGAGCTCTCTGCCTAATATTACTGCACCTATTATATCCGAATCCAAGCAATTTCTTACATATTTATTACAATTAATATATTACCATATATGAGTCCTTGGTAAACGTTCAGATTTCTAAGGAGTATAACTATGGCTCATACGTTCGGAGTATGTGGAGGCGAATCACTTAATTCCAAGGAATTGAAAAATTCAATAATAGGGAAATGAAGTAGCTGGCTTTCATCTTCAGTATCCAATCTGTTAACGCTGATGTATGTGTTTGAACTACTGGATATAAGTTCAATGACTTTTAAATTAATATCATTACATTGTTGCAGCTTGGCAAATATGTTATATTCCAGCAGATCAATTTTACCCTCACAACAGTAAAGACCAAAGTAACCACGCATAGATTTTACGCAAGAGAAATACAATGTAGAACATTGTTTACATTTGATCGTCAAAGACCTTACAGTACACTGTACTGCATAATATCTGGAATTGTTTCTGAAATGGCCTATTTATATTGGATTTTAAATGTGGCTTCGTATTATTCGATAAAACTATAGTGTCCTGCAATAACGGAGCCGCTAAATATTAAATAGCAAATAATACTTCCATTGCCGAAATCAACTGCGTAGTTAGACTCAGTACTCTAAACAAATAATCATTAAACAGTTGTGTTATACAATGAAGTTCAACATGACCGTCCAGAGACTTTCATACTGAAGTTGGTTGGTGAGGAGAATGCGATGAGACTGAGCGCTTAAAATAAATTCCTTATAATTGTTCCTGCCAGCGAATTTTTTTGCAATAGCTTGAAAACGCAGCTCAGAATGACGTCCTTCATTTTGTTATAAACAGTACGAAGCTGCTCTAAATAAGCAATTTCCATTACCTGTTATAGGTTATGGCAGTACATTTTGCAGGGGAACATAGAATCACTTCGCCAACTACTGGAAGGACCATAGGCCTATACTCAATACTCACTTCGGCAGTCACCCTAATGGAGGCAGTTTTTGAATTCTATGTCCCGTGCAAGTCAAAAATCGTATTAACACATGTGGGCCCACCTATTCTTGTCTATCGCCCCGGAGACCCGGGTTACATTTCCTGCTCTGCCAAGAAATTTAATTCTGGTCTGAGGGCAAAAACGGGGCACATTCAGTCTCTTGAGGTATAACTAAGAAGAGGAAGGTTTAATTCCCACCTCGACAATCTTGGATGTGGTTTTCCGTGGTTTCCCACTTCCACTTAAGGCAATACTGGGATGGTTCCTAACTTAAGGCCTTGGCCGTCTCCTTGCCATTTACCACCTTAATTACTAATACACACAGTAATGCAGCCATCACAATAACACAGGTTATGAGAGAAAATTTCACACATACACACCCAAGTACACGGGGCTGAGTGACCACGATGTCGGAGCCCTTCAAACGAATTATGTTTGCCAAGTGTCTCTCATGGCGAAAGCAATTGTGGACACGCGCTAGTGCCTGGAAAACTACTTTTTTTCTTTAATAATTTAAGAGTATGTCGACGATGATTATTATAACTTTTAGTCTAGGACGCTAATAACTTGACCACCGAAGCATTGGGAAGAAATTGCAATATTAAGGTACATAAGCAACATAGCCTAAACATTCAACTGTCGGTTAATGTTCCTCAAAATTTCCCTTCTTAAATATTCCCCTCATTTATAATTCTCCATCACGTGAAAACATGCCATGGCTTGAGTTTTAAATATATTGATGCATTGGTGCTGCCATCTGCTGTCAGTTACTGGAACTATATGGGCGATGTACTGCCAATTGTTGTCAGTTATAGGAACTGATTGCAGATATTTAAACGGCGTATTGAGGACAACAGTTTGCTCTTTTGTTCACATGCTGTAATGCAATGGTAAAACGGAAATAAAACGTATTGAGAGGGAATGTAGAAATATGCATCTTTAACAGACATAAAACCTTTCTAGTACTCCTTGATTAAACAATATTTCAGTGGTAAAAAAATACAGTTGGAGAGGGCTGGAATCGAACCGGTGAACCTTGGATCCACAGTCAGTCGCCTTAACCACATAGCTAGTTTTTTTTTTTTCCACTTTTTTTTTATTAGCTCTTTACAGAATTACATAATTTTCAGATATGATAAATACCAGACTAATACATCACAAGAAATCCAGATAGTGTCCATATTTATCGTATAATTGTCCACTTTCACTAAGCTTCCAACGCTCTTTTTGCAGGTGATACCTGAGATCCAGGAAAGAGAAATGTTGATCATTGTCCATCACGAAGTGTACATATTGGCCCATTATCCACACAATGGCAGTCTGTTTAATTTGGGGGAAGGCGGTCACCGACAAACGAACCAACTTCCTGTCATCAAGGGCATTCGAGGGCACATTTAATAGTTGACATACTTTTCCCTTACACCACAGCCACGTGGAGGCAACTCGCGTGCATGATGTGAAGCGGTGTATCGCCGTATCAGTTTGACCACATATAGTACACCATGGGTAAGCTTCAAGATGGATGGTATATCGCCGTAGAGCGGTTGGGATGAGATCGTTGAGGAAGATAAAAACTTGGGAGTGTACAGCAGAAGAAATGGACATAGCCCCAAAATTTTTCCAAACAGTGGGCCAATGGACATAGAGGGTGGTGGCCTCTATTCGCGGTTTGGAGTGTACCACTTGCCGCAACATGTTATAGATACTTTTCGTCGTTGGAACAATCCCTGATGGCATTTGGCGAACAGTTTCCAGAAGGTGCTGTTGATGGTCCCTAAATATCTTCGGCAAAGCTCTATCACAACCACGGGCTGTGTTTCGAATATCTTTGTATAGCGCTTTCGTAAAAGTGTCATGTTGGGAAAGAATGGTGATATCGTTCTTGCAGAGGAGTGCACGGCATTTCATGCCATGAGCTGTTAGCCCTAGCCCGCCTTGCCGGGATGGGAGATACAACTGTTCCCGTTGTACTCGGAACAAAAATCCTTGCCATATAAACCAACCTGTATATTTTGCCAATTGGCTCTCAAACATTTTGGGAAGTGGGAAAAGTTGTGCGACATACCATATTTTAGAGAGCGCAAACACGTTGAGGACCATGACCCGTTGCACTATATTGAGGTTTCTTTGACCAAATTGGCTCAGGACTCCCCGAACTTTGGCAATGACCTTAGTCCAGTTAACTTGCACTGTGTCCAGAAGCAATTGCTTCCAGGTAATGCCAAGAATTTTCACCTCATTTACTATCCGGAACCAGGGCTGTGGGGTAATCACTGAGTTAGTATTGAGCGAAAGCAAAGCAGTTTTCTGGGGGTTCGATTGTGCTCCAGAGGCGATATGGTAGAGCTGAAGGACGCTATCGATGTGGGAGATGTCTTCTTCATTGCGGATCAATATTGATACGTCATCAGCATAGGCGCATATTCCAAAAACATGTGTGGACAGTTTGTAACCCTGTAGCTTCATCTGGGTAGTCCGAATGAACGGTTCAAGGCCAATGACAAAAAGTAGCATAGAAAGGGGACATCCTTGCCTAACTGATCGTTGTATTGGAATCAGAGGGGAAAGAAAACCGTTGACGAGCACTCTAGAAGTAGCATTACAATTTATCATACGAATGTAGTCAATGAGGATTTCAGGAAATTCGAAGTGTTGCAAGACCATGTACAAGTATTCATGACTGATGCGGTCGAAAGCTTTATCAAGATCTAAGGTGAGAAAACTCATTGGCTCAGTGGGGAGCATTTCGGCTTTTAGGTGTAGGTCCCGTAGTATCGCTAAGTTTGTTAACAGAGTTCTTCCAGGAATACTGCAACATTGTTCATCACCAATGATATCAGGTAGAACAGTCTTCAATCGGCATGCAAGTACTTTGGTAAGGACTTTATAGTCACTGCAGAGCAGAGTAACTGGTCGGAAGTCACCAACTGCCATGGGAGAGGATGTTTTTGGTATGAGGACTATGGTACCCTCGTGATGTGATTGACAAAGAGCACGACGTAGGAGAATGGTACGCAGGACATGACAAAAATCTTTGCCAATGAGAGGCCAGAAGTGTTTATACATTTCATATGGCAGTCCATCAATGCCAGGTGAGCGGTTGTTTGGGAGTCGTTTAACCACAGAGTGAATCTCTTCATCCGTAATATCCGCGCTGAGCAGAGTTTTGTTGTCCGGAGATAGTTTGGTACTGCAAGATGACAGCAATAGGGTCACCTGCTGTGGATCAATGGGAGCCTTAGCGTAGAACCGTTGATAAAATAATGATATTTCACTACGTATAGCGTCAGGGGAGGTGACGACACTTCCAGTACTGGTGCGGAGGCGGTGGATATATTTACGTTGCCGCTCACGTTGTCCTTTGGCGATATGGTATACACTTGCACTTTCGTCCGGGAGCACTGTACGATCTTTTAAAGCCACGTTGATATGAGCGAGCGTTCGTTGCTGTAGAGACAGGAGCTTGGTTTTAACTTCCCGGATCTGGTCATATATACGCTCCCCAGCATCAGATCTTTGCTGGAGCTGGCGAAGAACTCGATAGTAAAATTCAACTGTATCCCGTCTTTCCCGACCTCGTTGGTAAGATATGTTCTTAAAGACGCGGCGGATCCCTGGTTTAACTAAAATATCCCACCAGTCTGTGCAGTCGCGAAATTTGCCTTTTTGTTGGACCCATCGAATCCAGTGTTGTCTGAAAATATCTTGGCATTCCTCCTCCAGTAACAGCGAGAAATTCAGTTTCCAATAACCTCTTCCTATGTGAAATATGGGATGGGGGTAAGAGATTGTACATACGACAGCATGATGGTTAGTGAAACTGGCAGGAATCACTTCATATCGTCTAGGCTGGATGAGTTCCTGTGAAAAGTAGATGCGGTCAAGTCGTGATGAGGAGTTGTGACTTATACAGGTGTAATGGGGCAGGGGCACCCTTAAACTATCCACAGCATCAATGAGGTGTAGGGAGGTAAGAAGGGTCCTGAGAGCCGGGTTGACACCTCTGTATGGACTAGTGGAATCCTCTGGGCGTTGAATACAATTGAAATCCCCTGCAAGAATAAGTTTTTCCTTAACGTCGTGCAGATGAGGCAGTATACTCTGTTGAAAGAACATTTTCCGTTCCACACGTTTATTAGACCCGGATGGGGCATATACATTTATCAGGGTGGTATTGTTTATGTGTCCAGATATTATGCGTCCTGATGGATGACATAGCACACCTGCGAGTGGGATATCATGTCTTATGAGGAATCCGGTCCCTCTATTCGTATTACCGGTATTGATGTATTGTTTGTAGAAGGCAGATATGGGTAAACACGGTATAGCAACTTCTTGAAGGAAAGCAATGTCAATGTCAGCATCTCGAAGGAATCTCTCCAACAGTTGAAATTTCAGAGGGCATTCTATTACATTGATATTCACAGTGGCCACAGTGAGAAATTGCGCCATTACGAGAAGTATAAAAGCTGTGCTAGACATACTGGAAGGTGGACTCGAAAGAAGACACAGGTGAGAATTATCCTGGTGCACTATGTCAAATTAGGTTGAGATAGTTCCTTTTGACTGCCATTCATAGGCCGGCTGTCAGCGGTTGAGAGCGTTCGTGGGTCCCTAGATGACGTAGAAAGAAGATTTTGTTTCTTTTTCACAGCTGCGGAAACGTTTGTGGAGCCAGTTTTATTCTTCGGGGCTGGTACGGCAATCGAGGCATTTGTTTTAATCTTCTTAGAGACGTTCTCGGATCCCCGATCAACAGTCTTAAGTGAGTCGGTAGGGACCAGCGAAGTCTGGGGCAGTGAAGACAAAATTTCTGTGGCAGCCTGTAGTAACGGCAGAGTTGGTTCTGAGGCTGCGATACAGGTTGCCGAGAGCACAGGGGCACTCTGTGTCTCGCAGCTCTGGTCAGGGCAAGGTATCAGTTCTGCGTGAGATGTATCCGAGGTCACTCCTGGTGTTGTCCCAGCTGACTGATCAATGATCATGTTTTCATATGACGATTGCTGCGTCACAACTTCCGAGTATTGTACACGTCGTTGTTGTGTAGGAGTTATACCGAGGGGAATCATTTTCTTTGGGCAGTTAATACGGAGATGTGTGGTAGCATTGCAAATTAAACAGGTCTGTTTCTGTCCATTATACGTTATATAGCCAGAATGGCCACCAAAAGCCTCAGTGGAGGGGATATCTTGCTTGATTTCCATAGTTACGGCACGTATTCCATTATACACCGGGAACTGATAAGCAGAAGACCATTGTTCTTTCCTGACGTCACTCACAGTGCCATATTTCGACAGGACGGATTTGAAAATTTCAGGGGGTACTTCGAGTGGGACATTAAATATACGCACTGTGGTAAAATTGGAATCCGCTGTGGAGAGCTTAACATTGGTCATTTCGCCGGAATCATACTGAAATTTAATAGGATCTGCAAAAGTATTTAACAATTTCTGATAAATAGATATGGTGATTACCTTGATGTACATGGTTTTTTCGTGCGCATTTAACTGGATGGCTTCTACTTGGTCGACAGTCAACCGGAGGGTATCGCCAATCCAGCGGTGAATTTCTCCTGGTGAGGGGCGAGAACTCTGCCTGTCCCATTGGCAGCGTACGGTGTTTTTTCTCTGGTATCCGGACATGATTTTCAGCGGGGTTTTCTGGGTTTCTGGTTTTGTTGTCCTATCTGGAACACTACTTAAAAAAATATTGTCCGAATGACACACGGAAGGTCAGTACACACGTGGAACTAAGGAAGCACCGGTATTAGGAACCGTAACCTCTTCCAATGCGGTCACACAGCGCGCACACACGTACCGCACTCGGCCACGACCAGTGACCAACTGTATGCTAGTCGCGCACTCTTGATCTGCCGCAGACGCAGCCATTCATTATCTTCAAAAGCCGCTGTCTGAAGGAAAAAATCCATTTCATTATTCAAATAAATCAATGTTGCACATTCGTATACGTTCATACTGTTATTATATTTTTTTGTCAGAACTTGGTTAATGTATGTTTTCAATTACATGGAAGCTTATTAAATAACTTACATTTTAATGGACTTCTCACCGCCATTTTGTCATGATCCCAGGCGGATTGTGCGCATGCGTGAGGGGAAAGAATTCTGCTATTTTCTATATTAATTCAAAAATATACCGTAATATATTTGTTTATTTTAGAGACACTCTGCAAATCTAGAGGCCAAGAGCTTTCGTTAGAGTGCTCTACGAAGTTAATCGGTTCTGTCGTTCTCTCAATTTCGTGGTAACAAAAATCACCTTACTGTTTTAAATATATAGAAGATGAACGAATGCAAGCCGATAACCATGGCAACAGATTCTCAGAGGTCCATCTATTGCTGTAAGACGCAATGCAATTCCATTAATTACATTAGTGTGAAAGTTTGCAAACGGCTAGATGGTTATTATGGAACCAAATTAAACTGTAAATTTCATCAATACGTAAAATGCGCTTAAGGGGGTCAAGGGGTAGTCTAGAATTTTTCGCGCGATTTACACCTGCGGGTGTGGTATGGCAGATCTATTATATTCCTATCCCTATATTATATTATTATTATTAGTATTATACTATGGCGTACAACGACGAGACAAAGCCTTTTGGTGCGAGAAATAAAACTCGAGGGTCCTCGGAAACTACATTATAAGGCTCAAAAACCAACAGTTTCTGAAACATTCTCAGAAAACTAATTAAATTTAATTTAACAAACTAATGGAGGAATGCAAATCGGTAACTATGACAACATTATCTCAAGGGGTGGCATCCAACTTTCCATCTATTTCAGTAAGAAGCAATGTATTACATTTATTACATTTCTGTGAAAGTTTGCAAATATAAGGTTATCAAGGAACCAACGTAGACTGTATAATTCATCAATGCAATTATGGGGGTCAAGGGGTAACCTAGGATTTTTTCATGCAAGTTTCACGTGCGACATATAGTACAGAAGGTCTATTATATCTCCAAACAACAACATTATTTTCAAAAATTCCTGAATTGAATCAGCATTTTTTGCGGCTTTTAGGAATTGGGCCATTTTAGACTAAAGATCCTGAATTCTCATGCTCCACAAGCTTTTATAATTTATGATAGAGGTCTTCCTGTGTATGGGGGCCCCACACAACGTAGAGGGTCTGTTTTTATGTGACGTGTATTGCGGTTCATCTACAAGGCTTTCAAATCTATTTCATGTCAGGAAGTACACGTTAGGTGAATTTAGTTTGAGAGCACATTTCAACTATTCTTTTTTTTTTGTCGACATACGGGTTCATCGTAAGGATGATTTTCTTTGATACTGTGTGGTAGATATACCCATATTTGGATTTCTGGGTGATATGATGTAGACAATAGAATTGTCTGTCTGTCTGTCTTTCTGTGTATCCTTATATACGCCTATAACTCTTGTTCGGATGCTTGGTGCATCGTAAAATTAGGTATGGTAAACATGAGTCAATACACCAATCATTTATAAAACTCTTCACCGTACTTTTCATACAGTAGAAGGGTGGATATAGGGAAAAACTTCTCAAAATACATGCTAAAATAGGCGAAATATAAAAATTATCCTAGAAGGACGACCAAAGCGTATGTTGCACTTTTCAATGTGAGACAAAAAATTCGCGAGTCTATAAAGGGTCTCCGAAAACCACATTATAAGGCCCTTAAATTAACAGTGTGTGTGATATTCTCAGAAAACTAACTTCGTTCTGATAAACTTATGAAGGAATGACAAGCCGCTAACCATTGCAACAGTAGTTCAATTGATAATGTCTGGTGCGTCTCTAAAGGCAACAGTACTTAAAAGGGACGTAACACCAATAACATTATTATTATTATTATTATTATTATGTCTGGTGTTAACACCGAACACCGTTCGAAGAACGGGTACTTCTGCTAGTATTAGATAAGCATCGGTCCTAGTGGAAAATAATTCTATCACCTGAAACCAAAAATGCATGGGACGAAAAAAAACATCAAAATATCGTGTTGGTTTCGGACCCTAAAAGACGTGAAAAATATAATAAAAGTATTAAAAAAAAACTATTTTTCGAAATTTCATTCGAATCAATTTTTATGTCATTCCTGGGACTTAGAAAATTCCGGCCAAAAAGTACAAAATCATTAATAACTCCCTAAGTATTCGTCGTATGATGAAATAGCAAGAGACAAAAAAGATGTAATGTGTTATTGTCTACAACATAGGCCATGTATAATTTTACACACAGATATATTACGTTCCCCCCCCCCATATTTTCACCCCTCCCCATGGGCCCTTTATATTGGATTTATGAAAAAACGGTCAAACACCTATTTTGTTATTTTTATGCTGATTTTTTCCGCTGAGTTCCAAACTCCTCGCCTATGTCGTTTAAGAGATACACGCTCGGTTAGGAAACCTTCAACCCCCACATTTGACCCCTTTCACCTCATAATATACACCACATCGAAAAACCCTCAGACACGTATCTTCTTATTTTTATGACGAGGTTATATGCCGAGTATCAAATTCCCCAATGAAAGCAATCCGGAGATATTGTTATTCAATGAAATGCAGGTGTACCCCCTTAACACCCCTTTAGAAACTGAATATCCAAAAACCCTTCCTTAGTGAGCGTTTTCGACTTACAACGAACATATTCCCAAAATTTCATGTTTCTAACTTTAATAGTTTTGGCTGGGCGATGATGAGTCAGTCAGTCAGTCAGTCAGAACACTTGTTTTTATGTAAGAGATATTATTTGTAAGGATATCTATTGTATTTTATCATTTTAAATGATCTTGTCGACTTGGTCGTTACGCTGGGGTCTGGCGTTACGCTACGGTGACGGGATGAAAAATGTACCCAGATGCACTGAGGTGTGTGACGTCATAGTACCGCTTGGTGTGTGTGTTCCCTGACAATCTCTACTTCGTTTGGATGTCTCGGGTAATCTCGAGAACCACTGGATGGATTTTGATGCGGTTTTCACCATTCTGTAAAGGATATCTCGAGGAAAGTTTCTGTATAATATCATTTATTTATGTTCAAAGGAAGACAAGCAGTAACGATTTCAGTGAAAGAGCCGAAAACAAACTTGGCGTCCGTGCTCTTCTTAAGCTTACGCTGGGCAAACCGTTAAAAATATCAGTATATTATGAGTGGAAGAATTGGTCAGCATGAAAAGTTCTACAAAAAAGTCCGCGAGAGCATATCTCTATCTTCAATACAACGCCCACTATAAGTGTTTTTAGACTGGATGGAAGGGGTACGTCCCCGCGTGCTTGACCTTGCTTTGCCCTTGGTTTGCACTTGCCGTTCGCGAGTAATTTGAAACAAGATAAGCAAGATAAGTATTATGCAGATAATTTTCTAAAATGTCAAGAGTCTTTGGCTTCGAGTGAAGCGAGAAGCCTCCACCCTTTCTAGCATTTTTCAGCATTTGTAGCAATTAAAATGATTCAAATTCTAGTCTTTCAGACTGACTGTCACTTTTTTATTTTAGTAGGCTACTGTATTGTATAAACGCTGAAGAATATAATCCTATACGGTATAGAAACATGTAGGTTTACTAACATTTGAATAGAATTTGTACTGATTGGTGGAGCATTTTAATTAATCTATACTATAAGTGCGTTCAAAAAGTAACGAGCCGAAGGCTGGAATGCGCAAACCGGTTACTACATCGGCTAATCGTGGCGTGTGTAACGAGGTGTGGTTCCGGCCAGAGCGTGGAAGGTCACAGCCCGTCGCTAGAGGGCACGCGTGCACGTCACGTGACGATACAAAGCGAGCAGCAGCATGCATCAACCGTCCAACGCTGCCAGTCACATTGCAAACAGTGACATGGAGGCGTAAAACGAAGAGCAAAGAGGTTGTGTTCGGTTTCTGTCAGCGGAAGGTGTAGGGGGAACGGACATTCATCGCCGAAAGTCACAAATGTACGGCGAACACTGCATATCCCTTGAAAGGGTCAAGGCGTGGCACAAGCGCTTCAGGGAAGGACGGGTGTCGTTAGCCGATGATGCCCGGTCTGGGGCACCCCCTTGCATTACCGATGACAACGTCCAGCTAGTTGATGCACTCATTACCCAGGATCGCCCAGTGACAGTGAACGCCATAGCTGCCGTGGTCACTCCACGACAATGCACGACCTCATACGGCCAACACAGTCGCGGCACTCCATAAATTCAAATGGGAGGTTCTCGGCTACCCTCTATACAGTCCAGACCTCTCTCCCTATGATTACGCCATGTTTGGCCCCTGTAAGGGGCTCTACGGGGCCAACGATTCACCTCGGACGCCGACGTCCAGCTGTACGTGCGGAACTGGTTCACATCGCAGCCCAGGGAATTTTATGAGACAGCCATTCACCGCCTCGTGTCACAGTGGGACAAGTGCCTCAACAGCCAGGGCCTGTACTTCTAACATAGGCCTACAGGTACTGGTTTCTGTAATTATGCCTCCGGCCGTTACTTTTTGAACGCACCTTATAATATAATAAAGCTGAAGAGTTTGTTTGATTGTTTATGTGTTTAAACGCACCAATCTCTGAAACTCCCTGTCGGATTCGAAAAATTCTCTTTGTTTATGATAGCCAGATTCAAGAGGAATAGTTTAGGCTATGTAGCATTAGGCTACACCTCTCAGGTAACCTTAAATACCTAAGTCTATTGTTGTCTGGCAATGCGGGCTGCATCACGTCGCCCCTACCAGTGTTCTGGAGCAGAATTGCGAACTACTTATAAATTGCAGTCACGGGGAGTAATTAGTGCAAAAAGATTGCTTAGGCCCCTTAAAACAGTTATCATAATGACAATAGTATGCCTCTGTATAAGGGCGATGGTGTTGGTGCAGTATATTGAGGTTACCAGCTGCAATAAGCGTTGGTGATTACCGATCCTTATCCTTGAGCGCTCCAGTTCTGTAGTAGTATTCATTATCATCCATAAAACAAGTAAATCCACAGGTCGAAGCTGGGCACTACTGCTAGCATTATCATATGTTTCTACATGTTCTTCTACTGAGGACTTCTCTGATATGATGGAAATTTCCCGGTAGAAGTGTATTCAGCTGCGAACCTGCTGTACAATGTCAGTTTAACCTTGACATAGTATTCTACATAAACCAACAATATTATCCTTGAGAAGTACGAGACAGTTACTGTACGTCCGAGTAACAATTAAAGTATTTAGAAGCCACTTGAATGTTGAAAACACTAATTCATAGCGGACAAAGTAGGGGTCCTCCATCTTATCAAAAACGTAAAATTTAGCAATTCTTAGCCTACTTTTCACAATTTGTAAAAATGAAGAAAATCATGGACACTTACCGAGGTTTTAAATAAGAAACTGACAGCATTTGAAATGTGGACGTATCGCAGGATTTTAAGGATATCATGGACAGCTCAAGTCACAAATGTGGAAGTACTGCGGCGTATGAACAAAGACTTGGAAATTCTCAGTATCATTAAAAGGAGAAAACTAGAATACTTTGGTCATTTTATGCGCAACAACATATACCACCTCTTGAAATTAATTATCCAAGGGAAGATTGATGGCATTAGGGGTCCAGGACGCAGACGAATATCCTGGCTAGAGAACTTAAGCCAGTGGTTTGGACTTAATCCAGTGTCACTGTTTAGAACAGCAATGGACTAACAGCAGATCATGCTACTGATCGCCAATGTTCTTGGAGGACGAGGCACTTCAAGAAGAAGAAGAAGAAGAAGAAGAAGAAGAAGACGAAGACGAAGAAGAAGAAGAAGAAGAAGAAGAAGAATAAGAATAAGACTTTTGAGATCTATCCTGGAAGACGTGTGTCTGTCTGTCCGCCTCTCTATCCTTATGTCTGTGCTGTGCGAGTGTGTGTCCCCCCATATCAACTCCTGAATGGCAGCAGCTATAAAACCAAATTTGGTATGAGTAGAGATCTAAATCTGAATATCTCACAATGTCGCTGACGACTTTGTCAAAAAATAGTGCAAGGTATATTATAGTTCATGAAGTCGTGGTGAATCTCAGTTTACCCCCAGGGGCTCACATCTAGTGGGACGTGGGTTGGCGAACACGGAGGCCCTAGCTAAGTTCGGCATTGCTTCCACTTACTTGTGCCGGGCTCCTCTCCGTTTTCTTTCCTGTCGACCTCACTTGGTCAACTCTTGTTCTCTTCCGACCCCGACGGTATTAGGGTATCCCAGGCCTAGGGAGTCTCTTCCTTTCCCGCCTTAATTAGCCCTTGTCTCATCTTTTCTGATACCCTCCTTCTGCGAGGGGTCAGCCTTCTTTTTCTTTTCCTTTAACTCCTGCCTCGTGCTCAAGGCCCTCAAGGAGGCAGAGTGTATGTAGCCCCACCACTTCTGGTGCACCCTAGATATTGCTACACTCTCAGGAGCTCACGGCTGGTGTGTTCGGGTGTTGGTGAACCCGAGGGATTCCTGAGCTGGGTCAGGTATTCCCCTTTTATCCATTACCTGTGGGGCGGACGCTCTCCTCTTTCACTTTCCTATCTGCCTTTAATGGCTCTCCTTGCTTCCAAGTCCCTCAATCCGCATTCTTCGAGGGTTGAGGGCATTTCTTTTCCTCCTGTCCTTTATTTGCCTTATTCTCCTTTTGTTTTCCATTTCTTCTTCTAGTATATAAGTTAGTAGTTAGTTTTAGTTATAGTTTGCATTTCATTATCATCTTCACAATCACTCAAACCATTAGGGGCCGATAACCTAGATGTAAGGCCCCTTAAAACAACAATTATCATAATCATGTATCTCAGTTTGGAAATAAAGGGTCCTGGGGGAAAAAATTACAAAATTTATTTTCGGAACTTCTCTCGTATTTTGTTATCCGAATATAGTAATACTAGCGGGCTTGGCCCGGTATCTCTAATGGTTTACCCAGCGTAAGCTTAAAAGGTGCACGGATGGCAGGACCCAGATGAAATTTCAGAAAAGCCGAGGTGAACAGCAAAACTCCAAACACATATACTCTTCTATGAAGTCTTAACTCGACACGAGTTGACAGTTTAATGCTGGCCGAATCTTGGGTGATAGCCTCGATCGTTCCGCAGCTAGTAATTCAAATTTCCACTGAATGGAGATTGTTGGAAGAAATTATAACTTAAAAGTACTTATAGTGGGCGATGTATTGAAGATAGAGATAATTATGCTGTCGCGGACTTTTTTGTAGAACTTTTCATGCTGAACAATTCTTTCACTCATAGTATATTGTTACGGCTGTGAGTTTGTGTCATCACTCGCCGCATGAGTCACAACTGCCCCAGGGCTGGGCTGTGCCCTGCCTCCTGTATTGCGCGCGCCTTATGCAACAGGGCTACTAGGACAAAGGGATAGTCCAGAACATTCGTGACTGGACCAGCGCTGGAAACCTCGAGAAGCCGTGGACTCTGGATGGATCTAGAAGCATTTATTGAGTCACCGGCCGGCTATATAAGAGTGACCCGTCAAGCAGTGGTTGTTGTTGTGTTTTACGAGCTAGTGCGAGCGATTATCTTGTGCGACAGAAGTGTGGTGACGAAGTGCTGTGCGAGTTACGAAATCCTGTGACATTGTTTCTCCCAGCTTGTGAACAGCGTACATCAAGTGCTCGTAAGTAACTGTATTTGTTGTACCTGAGGAAGAGGGGCAGGTAGCTTCTGCCAAGGCCACCGGACTCATTAGGACGGATTAACTTCTGTGGTCTGTTGCAAGTGAAAGGGGCCAAGAGCGCATAAGGAAGTGACTTGAGGAAACTGGAGAAGGCTCCTAATTGCTTGTATTTGCTGATTAGTGTAATTTTCTGGCCACAATAAAGTTAATTATTTCTTTAAGCAGTAATTGGTGTTGTGCTTTGTACCCCCACCGTAATCCAGTTAACAAAAGTGCCACTAAGGGGTGGCACGTAACAATATAGATATTTTTAACGGTTTACCCAGCGTAAGCTTGAAGGAGACGCGTGGACGGCAGGTTTCTCTTCGACTCGATTCACTAAAATCGTTACTGCTTGGTTTCCTTTGATCATAAATTAATGTGTTTCTACAGAAACTTTCCTCACGAAATACTTTGCAGAATGGTTAAAACCGCACCAAAATCCATCCAGTGGTTCTCGAGATTAGTTAGTTAGTTATTGTTGTTTTAAGGGGCGGAACTACGAGGTCATCTGCCCCTCTTAACACAGATTAAAGTGTACAAATTTGGCATATATCTACACCATTTCACCAATCTGAACCAAAATTTCCGTACTTACACTTTGGAACCCGCCGAGCAACATTGCCCACTTGAAATATCCCTACATTTAGGGCCTTTGGAACAAATCTACACCATTTCACCGATCAGAACCAAATTGTACGTACATACCCTGTGGATTCCTGCGAGTAACACTGTTCACTTGAAATTTTGAATAGCCCTCTCCATTTCCTGCATTTAGGCCCTTTGGCATAAATCTACACCGTTTCACCGATCAGAACCAAATTTTACGTACTTACCTTGTAGAGATATTATACATGGAACGATACAATAAACGAGTAGTTCCGTGAAGAATTATACAGCCTATTTTCATATATCCTACTTATGTTAATTGCCTCTAACAACAGACAAAATTTCAGTTTGATTGCTGTAATAGATTCGTAGATATTGAGAACCGACTAAATATTGTGGATAGTCACCATGTTGGGTTTTTATATATGTAGGTATTAGAGTTATGTACTGTTACTGTACATGAAGATTATTTTATACCTGCAGTATTCAAACTTCAATCGCATTATTAGGACACGAAGTAAAAACGAGATTTTAAAATTCGCACAGCTGCCATCTTGTGGTTATGTAAACAATTGAACTAAATTAAATACCAGTGCATTACAAAGTGCATAAACATTTCATGTACCAAGTTTCATTGCGTTTGGATAATTAAATCGCGAGAAAGGTCAATTTAAAATTTTCAACGTCGCTTGGCCGCCATATTCGTTTTGTAGTTAACTGGTTTTTGAAAGTCTTACAGATGACTTCCAGTAGTGCCCTTTATCTCCGTACAAAATTTCAGGGTGATAGCGCTAATAGTTTCAGAGATATAGAGTGCCGGTGAAATATTTCGCACAGCCGCCATCTTGAGGTTATGTAAACAATTGAACAAAGTTAGATGTAGGTGTATTACATTGTGTATAAACATATACTGTACCAAGTTTTATTCCGTTTGGTTGGTTAAATCGCGAAGCACGTCTATTTAAAAGTTGCAACTTCGCTTGGCCGCCATGTTGGTTTTGTAGTTACCAGGTTTTCAAACATCACATAGGTGAACTTCTAGTAGTTCCCTTTATCACCGTAAAATATTCCAGGGTGATATCGGTAATAGTTTCGGGGATATTGAATGCTGGTGAAATATTTCTCACAGCCGCCATGTTGGATTGGTGAGGGGGGTATCATTCCAGCTTGTTGGGTTTTCCATTTGTTAATTTCTGTTTCGTTCATTTTAGTTTAGTGGTATGGTGAGTGTATGTGCCGGCAGTGTGAGTGTGGTTTTTCTTTCAGGTTAGGTTAAGTTTTGCGCCTTGCTTAAGTAGTAATAATTTTCTTTCATCGTTGAGTCTTCGTAGCTATTGTTCCAGGCATCGTCCCAATATGTAACTTACAAACTTATAAATATCAATTTAACACTTTATTAAATGTAAATGGGTGCGACGTAGCTTAGGGTTCATTTATTTGTATTGTTTACTGTTATGGAATATATGATTGTGAGTTAAAATGAACATCTCTTTTCGTTAGCGACTATCCCTAAGCAACCTGTTTCCTCTTCCGGACCTCTGAGATTAGGGCTCACTTCCGGAATAGGGTTATGAACTTACCGAGTTTCATTGAAATCGCTCCAGCCGTTTAGAAGTTATTAGGGGGGACACACACCATCACACACAGACACACGGACAAAAGGTGATGCCATGAACCTTTTTTTTTTTACAAATGAAAATAGGCTAAAAATTGGCAAATCTGAGTTCTCGAGATTACCCATTACGTTCAAGAATCGAGGACTCTGTTTTATACTATGTATATCTGAAAAAACATGTTTTGAATTCTCTTAGAGTCATTAACAGCATAGTCATAGTGTGTAAAAGGTAACGGATAGTAGGTATCTTCTGTAAGTCAGCCGTCTTGAGTGCAAGGTGCCAAACGTTACACCATGTCGTTTGTGTTGGCCTTTAGCAGATCTAATGTCACGGATGATGAAAGGACAGGCAATAGCTGCCGGACTGTGGTTATTGCGGTGGCGCCCAATGGTTCAAGGAGTTTGCCCTGTGGGTACCCTATCACGTCTCACCCACCCGCCCCTAATTTCTCCTCTAGCGGTAACCACAACATTGGATTAAGATATTTACTATTATGTGACCAACCTGATTCAAGCACTGACCACTTTCGCTACACCGATTTAACGTTACCTGAGTGCACGGACCAGGAAACGACATTCTTAGAGTTCATTTACTTTCCTAGTAGCTTCTTAAAGTAACGGTCACCGTTACTTATAATAACGACGTTACAGTTACTTTGTGTGACAAGAAACAGCGTTACAGTTACAATTGGCAACGTTTCACACCGTTATTATCCAATTTCGATTTCTGCAAAAAATGAAAGTAGACTTATGAGAGCAACACAGGGCGAAAAATTGTGTGTCTGTGTGTGTGTGTGTGTGTGTGTATGTTAGTGTGTGAGTGTGTGTGTGTGAGTGAGTGTGTGTACTCTGAATGTCTGTCCCCCCTATCAATTCGAACACGGTGCATCAGAATTGAACGAAATTTGGTACAGAGGTAGCAATAGCAAAGGGCACCTCAGTGTCAAGTTTTATATCGCCGCCATCTTGACGGAAACGTAATGGCGGCCACCCACATGTTAAAAGCTTAAATCAAATTACGACCGAACGAATCATCTGATCTCGACCAATTTTTGCAACATTATACCTCTTCATATTAAATATTTTTTGACCTATCTACAAGGCCATCAGCTCAATAATTTGCGGATGGCGGCCATGTTGGTGTGCTAATCGATTCCCCCTATCTATTCAAACACAGTGAAACCGAATTGAATGAAATTTGGTACAGAGGTAGCAATGGCAAAGGGCCCCTCATTGTCATGTTTTATATCGCCGCCATCTTGACGGAAACGTAATGGTGGCCACCCAAATGTTAAAAGCTTAAATCAAATTATGACCACCCTAATCATCTCATCTCTACTAATCTTGCAACAGCATACCTTTATGGGGTAAGCATCTTATGACTAAACGAGAAGGTCATCAGCCCAATAGTTTACAGATAGCGGCCATGTATATGTGCCAATCGATTCTCCCGATCAATTCAGACACGGTGAAACCGAATTGAACGAAATTTGGAACAGAGGTAGCACTTGCAAAGGGCAACTCAGTGTCATGTTTTATATAGTCGCCATCTTGACGGAAATGTAATGGTGGCCACCCGAATGTTAAAAGATTAAATCAAATTACGACCAACCTAATAATCTGATCTCTACCAAATTTTGCAACAACATACCTTTTTGTGGGAAGCATCTTTTGACTGAAATACAAGGTCATCAGCCCAATAGTTTGCAGATAGCAGCCATGTATGCATGCAAATAGATTCACCGTATCGTTTCAAACACGGTGAAACGAAATTGAATGAAATTTTGTATAGATGTAGCAATAGCAAAGGGCACCTCATATTCATGTTTAATATCCGTATAACACGTTGTATTTCAACAAGCTACTATAACCAATATTCAATTAAACTCCTTGAAAAGGACAAAGAGTTATAACAAAACCCATGCATTTAGGAGAAAGTAGGCTATATGTTCTTTACTGAACATCTTGTTTTTCCGTTACTTTTGCATAAAATAGATTTTTCCTAGTCAATTTACCATCCAGGTAGGCTTTTCCCACGGTCTCAGCGAGGGATACCACCTTAACAGCCTCTACGAGCAGTGTTCTGGAGCTTGACATCGGGTCGAGCGATACAACTGGGGAGGTGGGACAAGCGCCTCGCCCAGGCGGCCTCACCTGCAAAGCGAATATGAGGCCTCATGAGGGACGGGATGGGAAGAATGGGACGGTTAGACATGGCAGATGGAAAGAGGCAGCCGTGCCCAGACGGTAGATACTACCCCGACATTTGTCCGAGGATGAAGTGGGAAACCACATAAAACCACTTCGAGGATGGCTGAGGAGGGAATCGAAACCCCTCTACTCATTTTGACCACCCGAGGCTGAGTAGACCCCGTTCCAGTCCTCATACCACTTTTCAAATTTCGTGGCTGAGCCAGGAATCGAACCGTGGACCTCCGGGTTGGCAGCTAAGCACGCTGACCATTACACCATAGAGGCGACTATAAAATAGTTACATAATAATATAAGGCTTGATCAAAATGTTTCCGTTTGACGGCCATACAGTCCAGGCAAAAGTGTCGTGAGCATTGGGGCACTCATCCCACCAACACACCAGGTTGATTATCCCCGTGTGGTAAAACACGGTGTCCAGCTGCGTGAAGAAGTCCGAAACCGCCTGCTGTACATCCTCGTCTCACAGGAATCGTCAACCTCACAAGATCTTTCTTGACGGATCAAAGGCGTGATAATCGCATGGGGAGAATATTTATCTTTACTTGTGTAGAATATGTAGTGTTAGAAGCAAATAAAACGTATCAAATGCTATCGAGATCAAACATGAAAACGTGTAGGTTTGCTTTCATTGATTGTCTGATTCCCCCCCCCCCCACATGAAGCAAAAAGCAAAAACAAACACATGAGAAAAACAGAAAGCACACAGCCAGACAGACAGACAGGACAGAAGGACAGACACACATTTGCCCGATCTCATAAGTCTCCTTTTTCCTCATTTTTTGCTAAATGTGAAAAGTAGGCTAGAAATAGTAAACAATTAAAATTAAAAAGTAAGGAAAACTAGGATGATAAAAATTTAAATTAGAAATGCATTATTTTTATAACATTTTTTATTTTTTATTTTTTTATTTAAATTGTTTGGTTACAGAAACATTAACACTTCTACAAGAATTAGTTGAAATATGAGTGAAAGATTCAACCATCTGCATCTTTCACAATATAAATTGTCCTTTTATTAGGTGGTTAATATACTGACCACTAACCTATAAAGGGTTAATAAGAATAGAAGTGTCTGACCCGAGCAGGACTCAAACCCCTTGCCTCTGGATGCCACAGACCAAGAGACAGTGGATCCTTGGGAATTTTGTCCCCACTCGTGAGCAGCCAGAGTCGTGAGGGTGTCTGTTAATACAGTTTTTATAATGTACCTGATAGATAAATAGTTACCGTGCGAGTGAGATGTTTCGTGGGTTTCTTTTGTGACACTGTAGCCTGGCAGGACAGTGATGAGGTGTGGCGAAGAACATACCGGATATCCTGGCCCGCTCAGAAAGAAGATTCTGTCTGTCATCTGGTCCACTTCTATCCTTGGAAATAAAAGTATGTGTGGGGGGAGAAAAAGCCATTTTATAGTGTAGGAAGGCGACAGGGCAGTTAAAAGGAAATGCCGAACTGCATATATCACATCTCTTAAGTTTGCATCTGTATTCTGTCACTGTTATTAGTGTGGAGTAGGAGACGTTCCGAGCAAAGATGGACTTATATATTAATGTACTAGCAACCCACCCCGGCTTCGCCCGGGAATAGTTATGAATGCATTAAATGATAAGCGCTTTTCTTTCGATGTCAATGAACTACGACCTATATCCGTTTTACGTCTTGGCATGATGGGTTAAAATCACTACTGGACTATTATCATGGAGATGCATGGGCAACGAATTCTTGTCAGACGTAATTTAAGAATGGCGAGGTGCATGAAACACGAATCCCCCTTCCGTCCAATTTTAAATTGACTGTGAATTTTGCGGAACGAAAATTTCACAGGCGAAATGAGAGTTGCACTTCCAGGGGATGGCGAGGTGAATGAAACTCAAATCCCCCTTCCGTCCAATCTTAACTTGACTGTGTGTCACAGGCGAAATTATGAAAACCCGAGTTGCACTTCCAGGGAAACTCCAAACACAACCACCCTTCCCAGAAGTCTTAACACAACACGACTTGACGGTTAGCTGCTGGCTGTATCTGGGGCAATAGGTTCGCCTGCTAGATAGGCTGTAACAGGGATGATAGACTAGCCCTTAGCTAGGTCGTAAAGTGTCGCCTCAGTAGTTGAATGGACATGCTTGGAAGAAATTCAAACGTAAAAACCCCTATAGTGGGCGATGTATTGAAGATAGAGATATGCTCTCCCGGACTTTTTTTTTCTAGAACTTTTCATGCTGAACAATTCTTACACTCATAGTGTTTAGATATTATTAACGGTTTGCCCAGCGTTCTCTTACAAAGCGCTCGGACGCCAGTCTTTTTTTCGACTTTTTCACTGAAATCGTTACTGCTCGGCTTCCTTTGATCGTAAATAAATTATTTTCTACATATATAATTCTAGAGATATCCTTTACAGAATGGTGAAAACCGCATCAAAATCCATCTAGTGGTTCTCGAGTTTACCCGTAACATCCAAGAATCGGGGACTTGGTTGTATACTAAGTAGAGATTATATAGCCAAGATATTACGTCGTGAGGCAAAACTGAGAAGAGGTGGGTTCAATTCCCACCTCAGTCATCCTGAAAGTGGTATTATGTGGTTTCCCCACTGCTACTCTCGGCGAATGTGCAGATGGTTCCTCACTTAAGGCCACGGCCACTTCCTTCCCAATCCTCACCTGAATTATAAATACACGAATAGTGTTGGCGAAGAAAGCCTTTCAAAATAAGAAGAATTTGCTGCACAATGAGCACCTCAACTTGAAGATCAGGAAGTCATTTGTCAAGATCTTTGTTTGGAGTGTGCTAACCTATGGTTGTGAAACATGGACAATCTACGAACATGTTATTTTATAGTTTTAAATATATGATCTGCACATTGTGTTGCCCAATACACATATAATATAGCAGAGAGAGCCAACAAATAAGGACCAACTAGTCATCGAAGTTTAGGAGAAGGTAATACCGTAAACTATTACGTTTCTCGTAACTATTCCACCTGAAGACGACACTGTGTAATATGCTTGATTGCTGTGTTTGGTAAATACCCTGCACATTGAGTTACCCATTAAGGAACTAAAACAACAGAGTGGGCCGTTAAGTTGGGAATCGACTGAAGTTTTAGGTTGGAGGACTGTATTACAACATTTTTGTTCCGTATGGGGCGACAATTTGACCTACATCCTTTGCGCTTCTTCTGACAGCGACATCTTCTGTCACTACAGTTTTCGATCAAAATTAATGGAGTATTGACGTAGGCAGTTTATGAGGTAGATCTCTTATTTTAATAGCATCATTTTACTATCATTTTTTTAATAAATTACATTTATTTATCTGCAAGCGTTGACATTTTGATTTAAAACAATTTTTGTTAGGATATCCATTTCTTTTTTGCTTTGTTAACTAGTTTTAAGTTTTAATATCAATCACGCTGAGGAAGGAATCAATGAAACACCGAAACATGTACGATTAATAATATAATTAAAAGTTTCTTTAGTGTTTGACTAGGCGGTTTTAATAAGATAATAATATCAGTCAACACGGTTATTATTTATTACCATTTTTACGCATTTTATGGACACTTGGTAAAAGAGAAGAAACAAAATATGAGGCAGCTGAAATGTGGTTTTGGAGACGAATGACTCGAACAAGCTGGAAGGAAAGAAAGACAAATGAGCTTGTTCTGAACCAAATTCAGGAGAATCGATGCCTGTTAAACACCATCAGGAAAAGGAAAGCAAAATTCATGGGACAGATACTCAGACATGACACTCTCCTCCAGGTAATTTTTGAAGGAAACGTTTTGGGAAAGAAACCAAGGGGACGACCAAGACAATCATCGTATCTCAAGAACATTGTGAAGGAGATGGAATGTGACTCGTATGCCAATATGAAGAGAACTGCTGAAGAC
Organism: Meconema thalassinum; assembly: GCA_946902985.2. Lineage (NCBI taxonomy): Eukaryota > Metazoa > Arthropoda > Insecta > Orthoptera > Tettigoniidae > Meconema > Meconema thalassinum. The sequence continues at coordinate 139,764,453 of OX336400.1, forward strand.
CATAAGAAATGGCTGCAACGACAAGGCTTTTAGCCTTTACAAGCTGATGATGATGATAGTAATATTGTCATCACTAAGTTTCGGATGTTTTGGACGTAAAGAAACGAGAAATATGCTGGCAAATTTACGCGAAAAATACTGAAATATGATCCAAAAAAGGTACAACAAGACCTAATATATTTACATGCTTTCTAAAAAAATGTGACAGTCAGTCTGAAAGACTAGACTTTGTATCATTTTAAATTCTACAAATGCTGAAAAATTATAGAAAGGCTGGAGGCTTCTCGCTTCGCTCGAAGCCAAAGACTCTTGACATGTTAGAAAATTATCTTCATAATACTTATCTTGCTTTATAATAGGCCTACATGACCTTGTTTCAAATTACTCGCGAACGGTAAGTGCAATCCAAGGGCAAAGCAAGGTCAAGCGCACGGAGGGAGATGGCTGGATGACGTGCCCCTTTCACCCAGTCTAAAAGCACTTATAGTGGGCGATGTATTGAAGATAGAGATATGCTCTCGCGGACTTTTTTTGTAGAACTTTTCATGCTGACCAATTCTTACGCTCATAGTAGGCCTATATTGATATTTTTAACGGTTTGCCCAGCGTAAACTTAAAAGCGCACGGACGCCAAGTTTGTTTTCGACTTTTTCACTGAAATCATTACTGCTTGGCTTTCTTTGTCCATACATAAATTATTTTCTACAGAATCTTTCCTCGAGATATCCTTTACAGAATGGTGAAAACCACATCAAAATCCATTCATTGGTTCTCGAGATTACCCGTGACATTCAAGAATCGGGGATTTTTGTCTTATACTAACGACGTAGAGATTGTCGGGGAACACATGCACCAAGCGGTACTATGACGTCACACACCTCAGTGCATACGGTATATCCCGTCACCGTAACGTAACGCCAGACCCCAGCGTAACGATGAAGTCGACAAGATCATTTAAAATGATAAAAAGTGTTAATAATGTAGTGAAATGTTATTTATATTATTAATTCTACATTCAAATCTTTTTTTAAAATCTCAGACTGTTTCAAGAGACTCGCGGATAGCAGCATATTCTTCACCTTATCTCGCGTTAAATACTGCGACACAAATCACATATCCTTTAAATGAGAAAGAAAAAGCCCTAAGTCAGTGGTTCCCAACCTTTGTCAGCTGACGCCCCCCTTCTCAGATACGGGAGTTCATCGCCCCCCCCCTCCCCGCCACTCATGGCTTCTATAACCTCTTCGATTGACGCGGAGAATATAGACCTAACCTAATAACACTACAGTACATAATGGAATAGGCCTATCTGTTGCATACTAACTTCATTTTAGCACAATACAAAGAACACACTTTTACAATAAATCCTTAAATTAGTCAACAAAAGTCAGTGAGAGGGTTGACACTGTTTTCTCTTGGTAAGATTCGGTATGTTTGGTTTGATATTTGACAGAGCACAGCGGAGATCACTTGCAACATCAAGCCGACGGCGCTGTTTTGTTTCTATGACACTCAGCGTTGAAAATCCTGACTCGCATAAATATGTCTTTGAAAATGGGACAATGACACGCAATGCAAATTTGGCTATTACAGGATACACTGCAAGACAGTCGATCCAAAAGTCACCCAGTCCTAATATTTTAGAATCATCTTTTAGCTTTGATTCACTCTTCAAATCTATGGCCTCTTCTTGAAGCTGTGCAGGCAGTGCTTCAATGTCAATGGCAAACTAATTTCTTGTTAACATCCAGGACTATTCTTCCTACGAGATATCAGGAAAGTAGAAGTTGAATTCTTGTGACAGGGAATCCAAATATGACTGAATTTGCACCTAAGTTTATTACGAACATTTCCGGCAAAATTTCATTAAGGCTGTGAAAGGATGAGAAGTTGTTCAACTGAAGCCGGCGTTTCCATAACTGTATTTTTCCAGGAATGCATAATATTGGAGTTTTTGCCTTGGAGCTTTAAATTGTGCTCTGAAAGAAGTTCATTTTCCGTATTGACAGATTCACTATATAACAAAGGAGAAACTGTTCCGCCTAGTCAATACATTTATTTACAACAAGTTATAAACTTGCTATTGTATGGTACATGTTTCGGGCCCTCTAGTACGGGTCCCTTCTTCAGCCATAAATTAAGTTGCAAAATCCAGCATAATTAAAGATATCATAATAAAAAATACATAAAATGATGAGTGAATTGATGAAATGAGGTGAAAAAGAACATATTAATCATGAGAAGTTACATGAGTGGGCATCAGTAAAAAGTAATACCAGTGGTAGTGCTAGGTTCTTGAGAATACACTTATATAGCACTGTTCTAATGTTTGTACATGTGGATATCACTTCACTTGGGATGTATGGCCTGTTGTTTATAATGCTGTTGACTGAAACTTGCTGTTCAAGCTGGGTCTTCTGAGCTTATAGTCTTGTATTAGAGGGAAAACACCGATTGTCATGTAATGAAATGTATCATCATGATGAGGAGACGTCCAAGCATGGAAGAAACATACTTTACTTAGACCAAGCAAGGTCAAGCGCGCGGGATGCCGTCACGCTCACCAGAGCGCGCGGGGACGTGCCCCTTCCACCCAGTCTAAAAAGCACTTATAGTGTGCGATGTATTGAAGATAGAGATATGCTCTCGGGGACATTTTTGTAGAACTTTTCATGCTGGAGGTTTGCCCAGCGTAAGCTTAAGAAGGGCACGGACGCCAAGTTTGTTTTCGACTTTTTCACTGAAATCGTTACTGCTTGGCTTCCTTCGAAAATGAAAATCCACAGCCTGCTTCCAGTCTCCGACCGGGTCAGGAATGGAATGAATGAAGCCCCTATCTAGCGGCGAGGATATGAACTGTGCCGGCTGCCGAGGCCTGACGCACTCCTCTGGGGCAATGATTAAATGAATGACAGATGAAATGAAATGATAGTGGAGAGTGTTGCTGGAATGAAATTTTGACAGGGAAAACCGGAGTACCCGGAGAAAACCCTGTCTGCCTCCGTTCTGTCCAGCTCAGATCTCACATGGAGTGACCGGGATTTGAACCACGGACTCGCGGTGAGAGGCCGGCGTGCTGCCGCCTAAGCCACGGAGGCTCTGGGCTTCCTTTGATCATACATAAATTATGTTCTACAGAATCTTTCCTCGAGATATCCTTTACAGAATGGTGAAAACCGCATCAAAACCCATCCAGTGGTTCTCGAGATTACCCGTGACATCCAAGAATCGGGGATTTTTGTCTCATACCAACGAATTAGAGATTGTCGGGGAACACATGCACCAAGCAGTACTATGACGACATACACCTCAGTGCATCTGGGTACATTTCGTCCCGTCACCGTAACGTAACGCCAAACCCCAGCGTAACGACGAAGTCGACAAGATCATTTAAAATGATCAAACAAAACAGCTAACCAGATATTTTCGAATATTTTTTGAATTGATCAACGCCGGATCAGTCAGTTTATAATGGTGATGGAAGTGCATGTTGTAAGAGGAAGGTGTTTTCATGTGAGCGCACACCTGTAGCCTACCGGGTGACGTGGATACTACATACACCACACATGTAGCACGTGTGTGCGTGTACCAGAGCAGACACCTTGCTATTGTGTAGCGCCCAACAAGTGTTCTGGCCCGGACAACACACCTGTACATACAATCGCTCACATCGCGTGGGATGTCACACATCCTCTGGCCATTATGAGGCACGGTAACAGCTTCTATACGACAAGTACTGCAAAACTCGGCAACTTTCTACATGAGTTACCACAAGGACATTAAATATAGATTTAGGTATTAGAAAGACATTTCTGATGATGATGATGATTTATTTATTTATTTATTTATTTATTTATTTATTTATTTATTTAGCGTATGGCTTTTAGTGCCGGGAGTGTCTCATGACATGTTCATCAAGGCTCTGCACTATCGCCACTGTTGTTTATCCTCTGCATGGTTACGGTTACGGCTGACATATAAACACCACACCCTTGGACCCTTCTTTTCGCTGACGATATTGTACTTGTACAAGAAAGATACAGTCAGACTGAGAGACTAGACTTTATATCATTTCAAAAGACGCATGCTACAAATGTTACACATGTTAGAAAGTCTCAGGAGGGCTTCTCGCTTCGCTCGAAGCCTCAGGACTCTTTCAACAGACTCCATTACCCATTAACTTAGGCTTCCCGCGCGGGCACCTCTTTAAGGGTCACCCTGTATTTGAGTCTGCCATCTTTTATAACTCTTTAAGGGTCACCCTGTATTTTGCACTGACATCCTGCACACCTCTTTAGGAGGCACCCTGTATTCTTATCTGGCATCTTGTATATCTCTTTAGAAGTCACCCTGTATGCTTGTGTGACATCTTGTACACCTCTTGAGGAGTCACCCTGTATTATTGTCTGACATCTTGTACACCTCTTTAGGAGTCACCCTGTATTCTTGTCTGACATCTTGTGCACCTCTTTAGGAGTCACCCTGAATTCTTCTCTGCCATCTTGTACACTTCTTTAAGAATCACCTTGTATTCTTATCTGGCATCTTGTACAGTATATCTCTTTAGGAGTCACCCTGTATTCTTATCTGGCATCTTGTACACCTCTTTAGGAGTCACCCTGTATTCTTATCTGACGTCGTGTATATCTCTTTAGGAGTCACCCTGTATTCTTGTGTGACATCTTGTACGCCTCGTTAGGAGTCACTCTGTATTCCTGTCTGACATCGTGTACACCTCTTTAGGAGTCACCCTGTATTCTTATCTGACGTCTTGTATATCTCTTTAGGAGTCACCCTATATTCTTCTGACATCTTGTACACCACGTTAAGGGTCACCCTGTATTCTTATCTCTCATCGTGTACATCTCTTTAGGAGTCACCCTGTATTCCTGTCTGTTGTCACGCACTCGCCGTCTCCGTATCGCATAACGGCAGACCCCAGCACTAAACTCAGATGATAAACCGATCTTGTCCATCGCGCAGTTCGATTTGCACACCAGTCAATTTCCGAGTATTTTTATTACCCCAATAGACAAATTGCAAAACTTTGTTAAACACCACACAGCAACTATCCGATAGTTTAGTCCACATGAACGCGATCGGCACCGAGTACAGGGGCGCTTCTTTTAAGTTATGTTTGTTGGCTTCTTCGAGTTGGTCAAATACATCATCCATTTTGTAGTTGTAAATTGTTGCCTCTAGTCTTGTAATACCATGTTCTTTAGCTAAGAAAGACGTAAACGTTTCCCTTAGACGGATGTCTGGACATCGGATAAAGTCTATAATATGGTTTCCAATGACTTTGTTTACACTAGGACTTGTAATTTGACATATACATTTGTTATATATCTTTATTCTAGAATTAGAGTTCATCCATGTTAAACAGTCTTTACCAACCGTTTTATCATTTTTCACAATCACATTACACTTTTCTCGATACTCTCCTTGCACACAAAAGTTGTGATTCGATGTTAGATGTATTCATAGTTCCATCTCTTAAGGTACAGAATACAACATTTGGTTCAAGTCCAATGGATAGTATGGACGTTACATGCAGTTAAAAATTGGATCTATCAGCGCGCGTAAAATCATGTTGGCAACAATGTCATGCATGTGTTGGTCAGAATTAATCTGAAATATTATGATCTATTGTTGTGCCAATTTCGAATGAAATCCATTAGTAAGTATAGAAGTTACATGCATTTTAAAATTGGACTTATCGGCAGGCTTAGAATCATGTTGGCAGCACTGACGTAAATTAGTTACTCCAAATTAATCTAGAATGCCAAGTACTATACGTGTGCAAAGTTTAAAGCTATTGGCTTGCATACTTTCTGATTTATTGATATTAGGGTAACAAAAATAGAGATAACATTTATTAACAGTTGGAAGCCCTGGTTGCTATTAAGAATCTGTTAGGGTACACATAGCACATACGAAATTTGGTTGAATTCCAATTGATAGTGTAGAAGTTATATGCATTTAAAAATTGGACTTATCAGCAGGCTTATAATCATTTTGGAAACACTGCAAATGTATGGCCTCCTAGAAATTAAATTGAAATATTTTTATCTATACGTGTGCCAATTTTGAAATAGCTCCCATTCATATCTTCCAAGATATCCAACATGGAGCTCAAATTTCAATTGCGATTTTTCAGCAGTTGGTAGCATTGACATTATTTTCAAATACGGAAATGATGTATTCAGATATAGATCTTTATTCTTTTGTTTCGATTGCTGCAGCCGTTTAGGAGTTGACAGGGGGGGGGGGGGGCATACACAGAGACAGACAGGCAGATAGAAGGACAGACATACAGACAGACACCCATTTGCCTGGATCGATCTCATAAGTCTACTTTTTCCTCATTTTTGCCAAATGTGAAAAGTAGGCTAAAAATGTACTACGGAAGACACAATCAACCAATTGTTTGCAGTAGTGGTATCATAACAAATATTTACAGCTCAAATGTATGCTGTGTACTTAAAAACTTAGAATAATGCATCTTTTTTCAGAAAATCTCTACATACTGTAGTATAAAACAAAGTCCCCGATTCTTGGATGTAATGGGTAATCTGGATAACCTCTGGATGTATTTTGATGCGGTTTTCACCATTCTGTAAAGGATTTTTCGAGGAAGGTTTCTGTAGAAAACCATTTATTTATAACCAGAGCAGTAACGATTTCAATGAATCGAGTCGAAGATAAACCCTCCGTCCGTGGGCTTTATAAGCTTACGCTGGGTAAACCGTTAAACATATCTACTGTATATCCTATGACTTTAAGAATTGTTAAGCATGAAAAGTTCTACGAAAGAGTCCAGGAGAACATATTGAACCCATGTGCTATTGGTTCAAGCGTCCAATCCATTTTTTTTTTTTTTGCAAAAGAAGAGAGGAAATAATACAGTCTTTAGAACGACTTGGAAAGATTTTAAGAAGAGGGCTGTTTTAATGTGGCGCAAGAATAGGTGACCACGAGTCATGCGGACGTGAGATCATGCTTGACGCATCGATAAGGAGCTGGCTCATGATTATTAATACAACGATAAAAACTTTCCACTACGAGTAAGAGAGAAGCAGTTTCGGAAATAGACCTTACTCAGCTATAAAATAACAACCTCGCAATTGCGCAAGAAGAGAAATAATGAGAATTAAGCCATTTGCGAGCATTTGATTAATGAAAGAAACACATCAATGTTGATCATTCTGGAGTAGAGATTTTTGTGTGGGGAAAAAGTTTATAATATTTGCACAGGAAAGAAGTGCAGACGTGGCATGACGTCGTTAGTAATTCCCCGAGACCAGAGTTGGTAGGGATGGAAAAATAAACCTCAACACCCACGTATCGGAGGAGCCAAATAATTTAATATCTTGGAATTGTGTGATCGATTTTCATGATCAAAGAAACCAATTTACGTTTGGAACAAGAGCTTTCCAGAGATATATTTTTTAAAATTATATGACAATTACTTCAAAATTTAGTGCTGGAGAAGACGCGGATTTTATCTTTTTGCCGCCGATTTGTATAAAAACCCTGGCGGAGCCAGGGAGAGCATGCAGTCTTTACCAGACCTTGAGAGGTCGTGATACGCTGTATCACCAACGAGCACCCCGTATGGGAGTGGCCGAGCAGTATCGTCATTAGTATCGCCGTGTGGAGACACATTAGAATCCTAGTATAGGAATAATATCGGCAAGCTTCAGACTTTATAAAGTTCACAAGTATAGTCAAAGTTTAGGCTGTGGACTTGAAGAAATAACAAGCGATAGGTACTTGAAGATAATAGATCAGTTAAAGAACCGACGCATCATAAGGTTTCGAAGTACCCAAGGAAAGTGAAATAGACAGTTCTATTGACGTTAAGGAACCCGATTAGGGTAGAACGAAATAAATAACGCCTAGTGTTCCGGAAATGTAGGGGCTAGAGCGCAGGACGATAAAAATTAGGAATTGTAGTTCCAAGCTTTGCCTAGGTAGACAAATGAACAGTAAACATTGGGAGGACTCCAATAAGCTACGAATTAAAGTAATAGCATGTAATGCAAGGAAATTACTAGGTCACCGATAAACCATTCGAGCGGCCGTAATAGTAATACATCAAGGACAGACTTTTATTTAGACGAACAAGCTAGCGTCTAGCAAGAAACGACATCGTGCAGTAAAGTTATAGAAGCCGATAGTCAAACCCCGGATTTGAAGATCAGCCGTTCCAGTGAGGTGTAGTTCAGTCGAGACTTTCCATCATCTCTTCAGATTAGGAAGCCGACGTTCTATAAGCGTCACCCTTGGAAACGGGAAAAGAAAAGAAATCACGTGTGTAAGGCGAATAATTAACGCCCAAGTGATAAAATTGTTATGTATTGTAAATATAGTGAAATTTTTTAAGTGTAATATTTTTAGTGAAATTGTATTGTGTTAAGTGAAAACGAATACAAAATGGTATTCATTATATTCCAAGTGATTAAGGTAAATATTTTATGTGCTGTTGAAGAAGTGTCATTGAGTGTAAATGTGACCATGGAAAGGGCTTAAAAAGCAGTGGGTGGGCAAAAATGTTCCATCGTTGGAGGATTCGGTCGCTGACCGTACAGTCATGTAAGTAACTATTTCATTATGATATGTGTTTGGGAGAATTTGCGTATAATGCTAATTTGAGAAAAATATAATAAATATGTGAACAGGTAAAAGAATGATTGCGCGATCTGAAGAATTAATTTGAGAAAAATATAATAAATATGTGAAATATAAATGAATCCCTTGGGGAATGTATTCAGTAAAATATCAGTGTAAATGATAAATGATATAAGTATGAGAAAGCAAGCGTAATCATAATAATAATAATTATATAAATGAATGAAAATTATGATGAATTTTATATTGAAAGTGGTAGCTTCCGAGATCCTTTAAATGAATTAATACATGTTATGAATACATGTTCTTATGGTAAAAAAGATTATTGTTAAGGGAGGAAGAGTAATATATATTTTGAGATGTAGATCAAACGTTGATTTTGAATTTATTTGTTCTCTGAAGGCAACTTGGCTAATTAATGTGTAAGCGCCATGTAGCGCATTGAAGTAATTTGTCACGCTAGGAATGCGTTGAAATGCTCGGTAAAACTAATTATGAGGGACAGTTGGTCGTGGTAATTGAACTGTGATAAGTCCTCAAAGTTGTGATTGTGATCACGAAGCATTGTGTTGTATGTTAAAAAGGGTGCTATTTGTTGTATTATGAGCGCTGGTATAAGGCGAGGCCTGCCTTAAGTCGCTAATGTTATAAGTCCTCCAAATTGAGATACTGCTCCCGAGGCATTTGAAAGGATCGAACTCAGAGTCGTCCGTGTTGAAGCCCCTTAATATTGGTTGTATTATTGAATTTTCTTACCCGCCAATGAGGACACTTCATAATTATTATATACCGAAGCTAAGAGAATAGGTCTGTTGAACCTAAATATTTTGTTTTAAGAATTTGTATTAGAAGCTTTGTCATTCAGAGAATTGCATTTAAAACAGCTGTATGAAAAGCTGATGGTAGCCAGTCCCTTGTAGAAGCGAGACTGTGGACTCTCTTCTCTCCCTGCAATAAATCACGCTAAGTAGTTAAGACTAGACCTTCACCCTCTGGTATTGCGGTAGGTCGGGGAACGGACCGTCTGAGTCATAATACACAAAAGTGTTTAAAGATTGTTTGAACGACCCGGTCTTTGAACCGAGGTCCCTTTATATCAATTATTATCGCTTGCAGAGTTCAGATCGTTGCTTTCTTATAATATAATGGTCTTTTAAGACAAAAATGATAAATCCCTAACTTTATTGTTTAATGATTCAGTGATTCACGAGTTCTATGAAGACATTAGATTCCGGGAGTAATCTTAATTTTGACTTGTTCAGTAGTCTTCTGTAGCTCGGGAGTACGCAAATTTTTCCCAATCACGGTAGTGAGTTGTTAGCTTGAGAGAGAGGGATGGTAACATATTAGCATTGTGAAAGCCCAAAATTAAGTGATGAGTAACCATACTTGGGTCATTTTGATATTTATGAGTAAACAAGATATACTCATGTAAATAGTAATTGATGTGTATTAAATTGATAACACAGTGTATGCAAACATTACCGAACCGTTTGGAGCTCTTTATTTTAAAGAATTTGAAGTGACACCATATGGAAGTGAAACTTAGTAGAAGTTTGCTGGTTTTTGGAAGGCCAGTCATTATGATTTTGTAATGGTTTAATATGAATTCCTTGTTCAACTTTGGACAAGTGTGAAGTGGAGTGTCAGTATGTTTGAAAGTTTTAATAGTAGGAGTTGATTTTTGTTTATTTTTGGAAGTGTATCCTCTGCTTAATCCAAAGTGTGTAGGTCACAGAGTGGGAGAACAAACCATGAACCCCGATACTCCCGATTGAGCATTGCTCGCAAACTGTGATTTGCATATTTCGTTGTTGAATGGGCACAATATCTCTATCTTTAATACATCGCCCACTGTAAGGGTTTTTTTGTGTTCATTTCTTCCAACAATCTCCATTCAGTAGAAATTTAAATTACTAGCCTGGGATTGAGTTTATGAGCCAACATTAAACTGTCGAGTCTTGTCGAGTTAAGACTTGAGAGAAGAGTATGTGTGTTTGGCGTTTCACTGTTCACCTCGGCTTTTCTGAATTGCGTCTGGGACCAGCCGTTCGTGCACCTTTTAAGCTTTCGCTGGGTAAACCATTAATGATACCGGGCGAAGCCAGGGCGGGTGGCTAGTAATATATAATTGTATTATTCTTCGGGTCTGTATTTGCACATATGACAAGCAACACAGAAGACCACCACGACAGTGTAAACAAAGGAGCGTGTTTCAGTATTTGTATTGGTGAACGTAACCTGTGTTTGATCGGAAAGAGAGAGTTGAGAGGGCATCACGAAATGTTACTTCTTTAACGTGACGAGAAGTTCTCAGTTCGAGCCCCGGTGAGCACGACTGGCACGGAATGTGGAGGGTCCCGTCCGTTATCCCTTGTGACGGCTTGCCGGACATCATTACACGCCAAGCATGAGGCTATACATTACTCTATGATAGCTTCACGTTGAATCTATTAAGTAGCCATTATCCTCAAAGGAAGACACTGAAGACACCACGGATGTCATGTTGAACGGTTGTTGCTGCTGATGATGATGATAACATCTAGGTTATCGACCCCAAATTGTTGGGGGGATAGTGAAAAAATTGAAAACTCTTACAATAAATAGCACATTATGCAACGAGCCTATAATGGCAATAATTATTACCATTATAGGGGAGTTGCATACGACTGTTTATCTTCGACGAAAATTATGACTATTTTATTTTCGAACATAAATATTCATAAATATCTGTCGAGATTTTGCCAGTTTTATGTACTGAACAGAGCGTATGGGACTCAGAGAATACCTTGTATTTGACCATGGGCTCCTCAAGTACCCCACTATGACACTAGCCACGCAGTGAAATTTAAAATAGAAAGCCGTGGAAGTCAGCGCAGATGCGATGCTATCCTTACCTAATTGGTCACACAACTGTTTCTAGGCTCGGATTGGTGGGAGAAACTGTTTCATAATGAAAAATAGTATTATAATTACCCTCGTTATGATACAGTTTTCTGACATATAATATTTACATTTCGACATCGTCGAACATAAAACTAACTACGGACTTAAGCATTTTTTTTGGTTTGTTTGATTTAGGGGCCTTGCTACATCGTGGACAGTCCGCCTCGTTATGTAATGGCCAGCACTCTTGGCTGTCACCGCGGAGGCCCGGGTTCAATTCCCAACTCTGCCAAGAAATTTAATTACGGTTTGAGGGCTGGAACGGGGTACATTCTAACTCCTCAAGCAAAACTGAGAGGAGGCAGGTTCAAATCCACCTCAGCCATCCTGAAAGTGATTTTCCGTGGTTTCCTACTTCTACTCTAGCTGAATGCTGGGATGGTTCCTAAATTATGGCCTCGGCTGCCTCCTTCCCAATCCCCATCTGAATTACAAATACACACACTAATACAGCCATCCAGTAACACAGGTTATCAGACAAATTCTACATACACCCCAGTACATGGGGCTAAGAACCAAAATGAATCAACAGCGACACCGTGGTCATGTAGCCTAGTGTACTAGGGTGTTTGTGTGTATTAGTGTGTGCATTTCTAATTAAGATGATGATTGGGAAGGAGGCGGCCGTGGCCTTATGTTAGGAACCATCCCGGTATTGGCCTCGAGTAGAAGTGGAGAAACAACGGAAAGCAACATCCATCAAGGCTGACGTAGGAATCAAACCCACCTCTTCCCAGTTTGGCCTCACGAGGCTGAGTATACCTCGATCTAGCCCTCAAGGCAAAATTAAATTTCTTGGCAGGCCCGGCAAGCATGCTAGCCACTACGCAAGGACTTAGCAACTAACTCACTCAACTAGAAGAACCAAAATAATTAAGGATAAAGAAAAAAGAACAGACAGGGAAAAGAAATAGCATACGGAGTGCCATGAAAGGCGGATAGGAAAGGGAAAGAGAGGGTTCTCCCCAAAGGCAATGAAACAGACGCAGCTCAGAAATCTCAAAAGATAAAGTCGGCATTTTGGAGTCAAACATGATATTCAATCCCGCACAATATCAAGTAAAATCCTTAGATTATGAACACATTGGGATTCCTTAATCCTTAAAGAATTTCATGAGATAGATTTAAATTCTCTAAACTCAACAATTATGATATTTATGTTCGACCCTGACTATTATATGTCAAAAAACTGTACTATAATGAGGCTCATTATAACACTATTATTCATTATGAAACAATTTCTCCCACCAATCGGAGCTCAAGAAACAGTTGTTTGACCAATTAGATAATTAGATGCGCTGAGTTCCATGGCCTTTTAATTTAAATTTCACTGCCTGGCCTCGTGTCATAGTAGGGTAATCGAGGAGGCCATGGTCAAATACAAGACATTCTCTGCGTCTCATGCGCTCTGTTCAGTACATAAAACTGGCGAAATCTCGACTGATATTTATGAATATTTATGTTCGAACATAAAATAGTTATAATAATTATCGTCAAACATAAACAGTCGTATGCAACTCGCCTATAATGGTAATTAAGACAGTCGTATGGAAATTATAAAACTCGCATACGCTCGTTTTATAAACATACTCTTGTCTTAATTATTGACATTATAGGCTCGTTGCATAATGTACTATTAAAATGCTATAGCAGAACCCGGGGTGTTTAGAACTCATATCATGATAATTACTACATTATTCAATAAAATTTATCAGTCAGCACTAAAATGGAAGCTTTTACTTTTACGTGACCGTTAATCATGCCACGGAACCTCCCTTTCGCGTGGAATCCGAACCACAGGATATGGCATTTCACTTCGAAACACTCACATGCATTGGCCGGGAATCGAGCCTGGTCCACCTTGGTGTGAGGCCAACAGCTTGACCACTGCGCCACGACGCCCCAAGCACTAAAATGGCTAGTATAAATACGCATACAAAGGGATAAAATCCCTCTAGACACGCCGGAAGGCAGAGGTAGATGTTACCGAAAAAAGAAAAATGAATCGAATTAACTAAATTTGTCAATTGTTGTAGACATCAAATGTTTTACGTGTTTAGCATACGGAAAGCCCCATCTTCTTATAATTCAGAAAACGTTTTGCTCTTAGTGTAAGGGTAGGTCATATAAATTCTTTCGGATAGAGGTTTTAGGTACTTTTTAGAGGAATATTCGGTTACCCAAGAATATTCACTAACGAAATATATACATGGATTGCAATAGCAGAAGAAGCCTTCAGTAAGAAAAGAAATTTTTTTGTGGAGCAATGAAAATAAGCCTAAGGAAGAGATTAGTGAAATGTTTTGTTCGGTGTGTAGAAATGTACGGAGAGGACACTTGGACACTTAGGAAAGAAGACGAGAGAAGAATCGAGGCTTTCGGAATGTGGCTATAGAGGAGAATGGGGAGAATAAATTGGAAGGACAGATTGAGAAATGAGGAAGCAGGAGAAAAAAGAATGATGTTAAAGAAAATAAGGAAAAGAAAAATGAATTGGATTGGACACTGCATAACAGGAGATGGTTTGGTGAAAAGTGCATTAGAAGGGACAGTCCAAGGGAAAATCCGAAGAGTAAGACGGAGGTTTCAGATGCTGGATTCTATCAAGATTGATAAATCGTATGAGCTTATGAAACGTGCTGCTGAAGATCGGATAACGTGTGGAGACCGACCATGAGGAAACCTGCCATCAGGCAGATACACTGTTGATGATGATGATGATGATGATGATGATGATGATATTGTGCCTATTAAGGGAGGCATGATTTATTTTCTCTCAAAACTACATTTTTCCCACTTCTATGGTCAATGGTTGGTGCTATTGATAAACTTTAGGGAGGTAAGTTCCTGGCCCTTAATCTATTCGAAAAATAGTACGAACATTGAATGGATTCGATTTTTCGAAAGCTATATCGATATTTCACTTTTTCGAGAAAGGCCCCCATTATGACCCCTCTAAATACAATTTTGCCCTTTAACTAACTCGATCGTGATTTTGAATGGTTATATCTTATGTAGCCTATAAACTTCAACGTGATAGGTGCAAAATGACGGTAGTTATCGTGTCCACAAGATAGTCATAGGCCCAGGCCTATATACAGTATAAAATTTTCAACTGATGGTGATTTTGGGGTCTGGGGGATGTGAACCGCGATGATATGTCAAAATGTTCCGGATGTCTTAACATGGTACCTATTGCAATAGATAGCTTTCTAATGAAGTCTACCTAAAAACGTGTGAACGAACAGAAACGAACTAAATAATGTAATCTTATGCAATATTATCCATACTTACAGTTTGGTCCTTGTCAGCCGAAAACTATCGCATAGTCACATATTCGAAGTTTCTTCTTCTGCTCTTCTTCTTCTTCTTCGTTTCAGCCTGCTATGGACCACGTTTCTTCAACTGTTTCCGTCTTTGAGCTTTAATCTTTTCCCAGTAGTCCTTCATCCGTTTCCTGTGCGCCTCCTTTCTGTCAGTGGTCCACTTCTTGCCTGTTCTCAGTTTTGGCTTTTCTTGAAATCTCTGGTGTGCTCCAAGTTTCTTCTGGAGAGGAAGACTTTCTTGAATGTCATCATCATCTTCATTTCCCGTTTCCAGCTTCCTGGGTCGGGTTGTGAATTAAGGACCCCCAACGTTTCCTGTCTCTCCACCACTCCTCTCCTGTTTTTAGTACTTCTTCAGGTTTTCCTCCTCTCTTCTCTACACACTCCCACACTGTATCTGCCCATCTCTTTCGGGGCCTTCCTCGTGGTCTCTTCCCTGTCATCTTTTCACAGAAAGTTTTCTTTGGTACTCTCTCCTCTCCCATTCTCATCATATGTCCATACCACTTTAACTTTGTTGTTTCTATCCTGTCCTGCAGCTTCAAGATTCCTGTCCTTTTTCTAATCTCTTCATTTCTAACTCTATCTCTTCTGGTCTTGCCCTCTATTCCTCTTAGGAATTTCATCTCCGCGGCTTGTATTCTACTCTCCTCTCTTTTTGTAGTAGTCCACGCTCCAGCTGCATATGTTAGTATGGGTCTGTAGTAGGTTGAATATAATAATAATAGCATTTATTGCAGCCAGTTGGCCATATTACATGTTACAGATATGTACACTTACTAGATACTATGGTTCGCTTCTAGTCCTTACTATAAGCCACTATTGATAAAGTTCTGTTGGGGCATGTCGTGATATGGTACCTGCCGCATTCGTTCCTACACAGCTCACATATACACCTCTCATCCGGGTCATGAAATGTCTTTCGTGAGCAGACCTTATGGTGGAACCCATGAACTGCGAGTCTCGTCACGACGTGTCTCATTTCGGATATGGGTTGCATCCATCTTTTGTCCACCATGGCATCAGTCGCGTAGAATTCCTTCGGAATGTCAAGCCTTTTGCTTTGCAGATCCTGGAGTAATTTTCTGAAGCTTTCTGTGGAAGGCAGCAGTAAAAGTGACCGAAGGTCCTCTATTAGGAACGTTTCTCTCGCCAGTTCATATACCAGCCGAGATTTGGCTGACTTGGAGACTCCGAGGGCTCTTTTGAGGAACCTAGATTTCACCTTTTCGAGTTCCTCCAGCTGTTTGTAGTTGAGAAACTCCCATGTAAGCTCCAGACCGTATGTTAGTACGGGTATGACCTTGGCTCGGAAGAGCATCATTGCTGTTTCCAGCGATATTTGGGTAATATGGCTTATGTCGTTTATGGCCTTCACTGCTGCGGCCGCTTTCGCTCTTGTATGTATTCTGAAGCTTCGGCCTGTTACCTGGAGCGTGAGGCCGAGGTATTTGAAATTGTTTACTTTCTTCAGTTCCTTGCCGTTGCATAGCACTTGGTCTGATTCCGCTGACCTGCCCCCGTTCCGGAAGACGACCATCTCAGTCTTGTCCTCGTTGATTGTTAGTTCGTTTTCCAGGGCCCATTCGCTTAGTATGTTGATTGCATCTTGCAAATCCTTTATCTGTTCTGAGGCGATTGCCATGTCGTCTGCGTATACGTATATACAGTTTGGACTCAGTCGATTCCTTTATTTTGTCTCCTGCATCGTGTGAGAGCGCATTGAATAGAATGGGACTGAGGGGGTCCCCTTGAAGTACTCCATTCGTTTGTATCAAGGTTGAATATAATACATTTTTACATTTCTTTGGGACATCTCGGTTCCACAGAATACCCCTTATGCTCTGGTAAAAACTGTTCGCTTGTTGTATTCTCTTTCCAATTTCCTCAGTTATCCTTCCATCTTCTGTGATCACACTTCCCAAGTACTTGAAACTTTTAACCACTTCTAGAATTTTCCCATTCAATTCTATCTTTCCTCTTCCTTCCTTCCTTCCTCTTGACATTACCATTGTCGTGCTCTTCTCTGTGCTTACTTTCATCCCATATTTCTCTATTTCTTGATTCCATACATCTAGTTGTTTTTGTACTTCCTTTTCATCCTCGCCCCATATCACTATATCATCTGCAAACAGCATGGCCTTTGTTGCCTCTTGTACCAATCTCTTTCTTGAATGTCCTCAAGCGAAATCCCTACTTCTATAAGATCTTTTTTGATCTCAGAGAACCATGGTTCCTTGTTTTTTTTTTTGTCTACAAAGTAGGAAAATATGCGGTTGGTTAGTCTCTGCGAGCTCATGCATGCTATGTGGCGATAGAAACCAATTCCCCTTTTACGCATCAAGTCTGCTATCCTTTCCACACGTTTCTAGAGTTCGTTGTTATGTCTCCTCCTGTTTAATGTTATTACCATTATATCAACCAAATTCATAATTTAACCCCCGTTTCTATTACGTATTACCATTGTTATATGTTACACTACGATATAACACAAAGATGGCTCATCATCACCGCGTTGTCGCAGCCCCTAAACTAAGGAACCAACCATCTGTAAATCTACGACTAGACAACGATTCAACGGCCATACGAGTAATTTTATTAGCTGCTGTCCTATTAAGAACTGCTGTGCATTGAGGGTAAAGTTCAACCTAACTTAGAGAATAAACAGACAGCTAGAACTTGATTTAAACCCTAGAATGTCCAATTTCTCTCCACTTTCACCGCAGCGTAGAAGTGGTGTCTCCTTGTGGTAGGCCGTGCTACAACAGGGCGAGGGAGGACTGAGGCCTGCTAGCTTGAACTCGGGACCCCAGCAAGCGATTGCGGTCGACCTGCTTACGTAACAAGACTCTTCTTCCTTCCACGGCGTGACGTACACTCTGTTCAGGAAGAAAGTGAGCACTGTTCCTTCGGAGGGGCGCCATGCGCAAAGTTAACTGTACAGTATAGGCTACCTACCCTTTCTTCGCCTGTCACCATTATCGAGTTCATCAAGCGACTCTTTTGAAGAATCTTCTGATTATGAAAGACTGTTTTAGCTGTGTAATTTCAGGGGCTTGAACATCGAGATAATTTAGCCCTGGTTGGCTGCGTGGCTCGGCGGTAACGTTCTCACCTGCTGATCCCAAGATAGCGGGATCTAATATCGGTGCAGTCAGTTGGCATTTGAGTACACCAATGCGAGGGAGCCGTGTCAGCAGTTTTACTGCCACGTTAAAGATCCCATTCGGAGCAAAATTCCGGCACCCGGTGTCTCTAAAAGCTACAGTAGTTAAAAGGAACGCAAAACCAATAACATTATTATTATTAAACTATTATTATTATTATTATTATTATTATTATTATTATTTAATTTAGCTTGCAACGGTGGGTGAGTGGTTATCGTGTCGGACTGCCAACACCCAAGCTTGCAGGTTCGCTCCTGGCCGTGGTAAGTGATTTTTGAAAGGCGACAAAAATCACGATGCACATGTCATACGAAGTTGGCATGTTAAAGAACCCATTTGAATTCATTAGGCCGTGTTCATAATGGAAAAATTAATCTAGGGAGTTTCCGCCAACACATTGCTCTACTAGAAAGCGCCATAGTGTTCAAGGAGCTTAGATATCTAACCTCCTTGACTTTCATAGTGCTTCAAGGAACAACAAAATTCGACATGCACGCTACCCTCTGGGTGTCAAATAACAAAGCTTGCACCCGGTACCCGAGGCCACACGATATTATGATTAATATTATTATTATTATTATATTATTTAATTTAGCCTCGTATAGGCTAATTGGGCGAGTGTACAATTTTGTCTGATAACCTGCGTAATTGTGTTTGCAGTATTAGTGTGTGTTTTTTATGACGTGAGGATTTGGGAGGAGGCGGCCGTGGCCTTAATTTAGGTACCATCCCTGCATTATACGGCAGTAGAAGTGATGGAAGAAGCGAAGAGGATATATGAAGTTGGTTGGCTCAGGAAAGTAAAGCATTTCTACAGACAAAAAATCTGTTGACATCAAAGATATATTTAGCTATTAGAATGTAATTTTTGAAAGCCTTTGTATGTAGCGTGGTGCTCTATGGAAGTGAAACTTGGGCTGTTGGCGCAGCAGAAAAGAGGAGATTAGAAGCGTTAGAAATGTGGTGTTACAGGAGAGTGATGAAGATCAGAAGGGTAGATGAAAAATGAAAATCCACAGCCTGCTTCCAGTCTCCGACCGGGTCAGGAATGGAATGAATGAAGCCCCCATCTAGCGGCGAGGATATGAACTGTGCCGGCTGCCGAGGCCTGACGCACTCCTCCGGGGAAATTATTAAATGAATGACAGATGAAATGAAATGATAGTGGAGAAAGTTGCTGGAATTAAATTTTTGACAGGGAGTACCCGGAGGAAAACCTGTCTGCCTCCGTTTTGTCCAGCACAGATCTCACATTGAGTGGCCGGGATTTGAACCACGGACCCAGCGGTGATAGGCCGGCGTGCTGCTGCCTAACCCACGGAGGCTTAGAAGGGTATATAGCGACCACTAACTAAGGAAGGGTCAAGGAAGGTATTTTGGACGGCAATCGGTCGTGGATCTGTTGACAGAAACGGTGCAGACATTCGCCTGGTGGTGAAAATGGGAAACCATGAAATAAAAAACAGTGTGACTGAGGTGGGATTCGAACCCATGCTCACCCGGTGCCAGCGAGGCACGAACTAACGCGTTAGCAGTCTCGGCCACCGTGGCCGGTCCTCCTTTCATCTTACTTTAATAACTCGATTATTTCATTAGACAAGGACTAACAATGTTGCTTAGTTTTTATAGATGGTGTGTATCATGGAATATTATGCAGTGTTGTGTCCATTTGATGAATATTGAGATATTTATCGCTCTCTGGCCTCCTAAGGGAACCCCGCCTGTGTTGTGTCTTGCACGTGGGTAGATTTCAATGGCCATAATAATAATTGGAAGATCAAATGGCGTCCCAGGGCGTGGCAATGACCATACACCTCGTAAGTGTCAAATTATTAAAATGATGTCCTGGATCTTGTGTATCTCCTGCTAAACAAATCCATGTAACCGCTTTCGTTTAGGATGACGTTTCTTATAAATTAGCCGACATTTTAGCGCAGTTATATCACAGCCTTGTTTAAATGGTCACCTTAAGTGATTAATCCAAGCTGAAGCACTAGGGTGTGGTATGACTGCGTGCCGCACCTCCTTACAAAATGTATTGCTCATTCTCAAGATAAATAAATAAATGAATAAAAAATAAAAAATAAACAATAAATCAATGAATGATTTAATAACCAAATAAACGAATGAATAAGTAAACAAATAAATAGCTAAACAAATAAATAAATAAATGACTGAAAAATAAATAATTAAAAAATAAATAAATCAATGGATAAAATAAATATATAAATAAATAAATAAACAAATAAATGAATGAATAAATAAATAATATTTCCTGGCTGTTCTTTCTACTAATGGCTACATGACGAGCCAATCGAAGCACAGGGATACGGGATCTACAAAGGGCAGCCAAGTGAAAGAGTGATGAAGAATGTGCCTCACTTGGGCACAGGCTTCATAGTCAACAACAAAATGATCAACTCCATCATCTCCTTTTCATCGCCAAATGGCAGAACGTCCACTATAACCTTCAGAACTCTCAACAAAGCATACACAATTGTTAATTTTCATGCACCTACAAATGACACCAATAGGAAAGATATTGAGAGTGTGGAAAACTTCTGGAGGGTACTCGAAGATACAATGGATCGGATTCCAAAGCACCATGTAACTATTTTAACGGGGGACTTTAATGCTCAGATTGGTAGAGAACGAAAATTTCAGGCCATAGTTGGAGAATATCCAGCACACAAGAGGACCAACAGGAATGGAGAAAGACTAATTGACCTGTTGCAGAAATTAAAACTTAGTCCTCAAATCTACAGCTTTCAAACGCCTTCCTAGAAAAGCTATGACGTGGAGATGTCCTAACCCCATGCTTGGGGAATTCCAACTAGATCATGTAGCCATTAGTAGAAGGAACAGCCAGGAAATATTAAATGTCAAAGTATTGAGAAGTGCGAACATTGACTCGGATCATTATCTTTCATTGATCAAAACCAATTCCATCCCTCTTAAAACAAGCAGAGGAATCCATTGCATCAAGTCTCGAATTCCAAGGTTCAATCCATCTAAGCTGAGCGACGGCGATGACTTCACCAAGACCCTAGCTAAGAACAAGGAAATGAAGGACTGGCCCCAACTACAGAAGGCACTAGTAGATGCAGCGACAATAACCATCCCGGCAGTCAGAAAGAATAAACATCCGTGGTGGACAGCTACATGTGACAAGGCAATAGAAGAGAGAAAACAAGCATGGCTGAAATGGAACCGTAATAAAAGTGTGGACAATCATGATAATTTCTTAGAAATTCGGAAAACTTCTGACAAAATTATCAGAACAAGCAAGAGGCAGCATAATAAGGATATCATTGACCAGGCAGAGAGGGATTTCCAGCGGAACAACACTAGAGACTTCTACCAGGCTTTTAAATCACAAATAACACCCTATTCAGCTCCTACACTTCACCTTCGGGGAGCTGACGGAGATCTGAAACTGAACAATGAGGAGTGCACCACAGCCTTAGCTGAGTATTTCAGCGACCTTCTTAACTCCGAGGAACCCATGGAAAAGCTACCTTTTGAACCTAAGAACGTTGCTAAGCCACACTCTTTCCCTCTAACAAAGGAAGAGATTCAGAAAGTCATTTCCGAATTTAAGTCCAAGCAGGCGAAGATGGGATCATTGCAGAGCTCTGGAAGTATGCTGACGAGGAGTCAATACCGAGTATCCATGACATCATATCTAACGTCTGGTTGACAGAACAATTACCTAGTGACTGGACCTCAGCTATCATTCACCCACTTTATAAAAAAGGTGACCAATCAGATCTCAACAACTACAGAGGGATTTCCCTGGTATCAGTGACATACAAGATACTCTCCAAAGTATTGCTCACAAGAGTAGAGGTTCAACTGGATTCCTGCATTGGAGAGTACCAAGCTGGGTTTCGAAAGTCAAGGTCATGCACCGAACAGATTCTGAATCTCAAAACCATTCTCACTTACAAAAATCTAAGTGCCTCATCTTATGTTGCAATTTTCGTTGACTTCCAAAAGGCCTGCGACTCAGTGGATAGAGAGTCACTCTTTGAGACGCTGGCTGAATTGGGGCTAGATAAAAAAGACCCTGAATCTAGTGAAAGCGACGCTCACCAACACCACAGTCAAAGTTAAATTCAGACGGGAACTGTCCAAGAGCTTCGAGATCAGAACTGGTGTTAGACAAGGGGATGGCTTGTCTCCGATCCTCTTCAATTGCCTACTAGATAAAGTAATTCGTGAGTGGACGAAAACTCTGAAGGATGATTCTGGATTAGGAATAGGCTACAAGAAAGACAAGTTAACAGTCCCCTGTTTAGCCTTTGTAGACGACCTTGCACTCCAAGCGTCCATTGTGGAGGAAGCGAACCATCAACTATCCTCTCTGAACTATATAGCAGCTAAAGTAGGCTTAAAGATCGCCATCAACAAAACACAGTTTATCAGCAACATCAGAGATGCTCCCGAGTCAATCCTACTGGGGGACAAAGTAGTACAATGGACCAACTCCTTCAAATACCTAGGAGAATGGATAACCCCAAACACCAATGAAGACCTGGCCAAGAACGACAGATGCATCAAATCCCTCTCAATGAATTTCAAACTCAGACACTACTGTACTGTAGTGAGTCCATCAGTACTATATGCCTCAGAATGCCTAAATATGGTCAGAAAAGGATAACTCCGGAAATTGGAGCTGAAGGACCGGAAGATTCTGCGAAAAATCATGGGCCCTATTAAAGAGGAAGGCAAGTATAGAATCAGGCACAACAATGAACTCTATGAACAAGTGGAGAGCATTACAACAGCCATGAGGAAGAGGAGGCTGATCTTCTATGGTCATATTATGAGAATGGATAATCAGAGGCTCACCTCCAGAATTTTCAACACTGTCTTTAGATGGAAAGCAACTAACGGCAAGTGGTCGAAACTAGTCAGGAAAGACCATGAACAATTGGATATTGACCGCAGTAACATCTATGACATGAATAAATACAGGACTTTAGTCAGAACATCAGACTCTCTCCAGTCACTAACAGCAAAAGCAGTGCGTCCAGGAGTAGGTGTGAAATGGACTCAGGAGCGGAAGGACATTCACAGTGCCAGAATGAAGGAATACTGGACTAGGAGGAAAGCTGTCAGAGATAAGAACCACATGGTCCACAGCCGGCCCAAACGGAACTTATATAAAAAAAGAATAAATAAATAAATCCTTTTTAACATCCCTCACAAAAGTTACTCACAGACCAAAAAACGAGACAAGGAAATGGTCTGAGGAACGTAAGATTCAATTTAGCCGGAAAATGAAGGACTACTGGGCCATCAGAAATGCTCGAGGTACCAACATGAAAGCAGCTGCCAAACCCACCACCAAGAACACCAATCGTGGCAAGCCTGACGATGACATCAAGAAACAGCTAAAACACAAGCACCGTGGTCCATAGATGGCCCTAACGAAATTTAAAAAAATAATGAATGAACTAATAAATAAATGAATAAATAAATAAGTAAACAAATAAACAAATAAATGAATGAATGATTAAATAAATGAATAAACAAATACTTGAAGAAATAAATAAACAAATAAATAATTGAACGAATAAATATATAAACAAATAAATGAATGAATAAACAATTAAATGAATGAATAAGTAAATAAATATAGTAAATAAGTAAACAAATAAATGAATGAATGAATAAATGAACAAATAAATAAATGAATAAATAAATAAATAAATAAATAAATAAATGAATAAAAATAAATAAACAAATATATGAATAAATGAACAAATAAATAAATGAATGAATAAATAGATATACAAATAAATTAATGAATAAGTAAAAAATAAACCAATAAATCAATCAATTTTTTTTTTTTTGAGGGGCTTGGACATTGTGGTCATTTACCCCGTGTACTTGGATGTGTGTATATATACGGTAGCCTATATAGAATTTGTCTGATAACCTGTGAAATTGGTGTGCCTGTAGTAGTGTATTTGTAGTATTTGTAATTCGTGTGAGAATCGGGAAGGAGGCAGCTGAAACTTTATATTATGAACCATCCCGGTGATTGCCTGGGAAACCAGGGAAAATCACATCCAGGATAGCTGAGGTGGGAATCGAACCCACCAATTATCAAGTTTGCCCCACGAGGCTGAGTGCACAGCATTCCTGCCCTTAGACCAGAATTCAATTTCTTGGCCGAGCCGGGAACCGAACCCAGAACTCTGGGGCGACAGACAAATGTGCTAGCCGCTATATAGTACCACGAGGTAGTGAATACAATACAATACGTACCGTAGCCTACTAATACGTCGAATGACGCGAGTTATTTGTTTTTACGGCATGGTTCATGGACAATGTATTCCTATTTATATCCTTTAAAGTAGTGTTTTACTGGGCGGATGGTCTTCTTAACGCTACACAACAACAGTAACGTATTGCATACATATTTTTAACTATCACGCCTTAATGGGAATACGAAGTATTAAAAACTATGATGCCATTTTGTACATCATACAACTACTGTGAACAAGGATTCTCCATAATGGTGGATTTAAAAAATACAGTCTGAAAGACTAGAAGTTATAACATTTCAAATGACGCATGCTACAAATGCTACACATGTTAGAAAGGCTCAGGAGGGATTCTCGCTCGAAGCCCCAGGACTCTTTCAACAGACTCCATTACCCATTAACTTAGGCTTCCCGCGCGGGCACCTCTTTAAGGGTCACCCTGTATTTGAGTCTGATATCTTCTACAGCTCTTTAAGAATCACCCATTATTTGAATCTTGCTAACCTCTTTAAGGGTCACCCTGTATTTGAATTGAATCTAACATACTGTACACCTCGTTAAGTGTCACCCTATATTTTGCTCTGACATCCTGTACACCTCTTTAGGAGGCACCCTGTATTCTTATCTGGCATCTTGTATATCTCTTCAGAAGTCACCCAGTAGTCTTGTCTGACATCTTGTGCACCTCCTTAGGAGGCACCCTGTATTCTTGTGTGACATCTTGTACACCCACCTCTTTAGGAGTTACCCTGTATTCTTGTGTGACATATTGTTCACCTCTTTAGGGGTCACCCTGTATTCTTGTGTGACATCTTGTACACCTCTTTAGGGGTCACCCTGTATTCTTGTCTGACATCTTTTGCACCTCTTTAGGAGTCACCCTGTATTCTTCTCTGCCATCTTAGACACCTCTTTGAGAGTCACCTTGTATTCTTATCTGGCGTCTTGTATATCTCTTTAGGAGTCACCCTGTATTCTTATCTGGCATCTTGTACACCTCTTTAGGAGTCAGCCTGTATTCTTTTCGCTTCGCTCAAAGACCCAGGTCGCTCGACGTCCCAGGACTCTTTCAACAGACTCCATTAACCATTAACCTCGGCTCCCCGCGTGCCTGCATGACGTCACGCACTCGCCGTCCTTTACCCATTAACTTAGGCTTCCCGCACGGCTGCATGACGTCACTTCCGTCTCCGTAACGCAACCGTCTCCGTCCCGCATAACTTTAGACTGAAGCATAACAACGAAGTCGACTAGATCATTTGAAATGATAAAACTAAATCAAGATATTGTTTGACACTGGAAAAGAACATTGTTTTGTGTGTTACAAAAATCATTTCAGACATTCAAGAATGGGTTAATTCCAAACAAGCTCACGTTTCTCATTAATAGAATAAAAACACGTAAAAGTTTAGTAAAATAACTCTTTTTTTTTAACCTTTTCTCCGTATCTCGCGACACCCCAAGACACATCCTGCGACCCCCCCCCCCCCCCAGGTGGTCGTGACCCACCGGTTGAGAACCCCGGGGTTAGAGCTTCAACGTCTAGGTCAGCAGACGCCACTGATACGGACAGGTGATGGATGAACTTATAAAAGAAAAACTGGGTCAAGTACTTGACTATTCTGCGTGAGGTCAGTGATGTTCAGTCCTTGTAAGGATTACGGTCATGAAGCAGTTTGCTTATTGAAGTAGAAAGTTGGAAGACATAAAGCATGTGTTATCTCTTAGAAGCAAGTCGTGAATTTGTTTGTGTTGCCTCTTACTAGGTCGAGGGAACACAGTAGATAGTCGCGTTCATGACGCTGCGAACAAAACACGATTTTGCATTTTTACTTCGGATTTTTTTAAGAGCGTTAAAATCCCTCAGTATGGCTTCCTTCGGAGGGGAAGTAAAGCTGGCGGTCCCATGTCACAGATTTATGGTATGTTAAAGAACCTTCCATTAATTGCACCTGTGAGAAGCTAAATTGGATAGGTTAAGAATGTAAACAACGCTCTTAGGTTTCTACGTTTGTTGCCAAGAGCCGACTGCGGTGGCGTCTAGTAGCTAAGTTCTGAACTTGGCCTAGTAGTCGTTGATGGTGGCGCTTGGCAGCAAATGTAGGAACTATTTGAAAAATTCTAAGTTGCAGTACTTATATTAAAAAACAGATAACACACACTAATACAGTCATCACAATTAACACCGGTTATCAGACAGATTCTACACACACCCAAAACACACGGGGCTACATGACCGCGTTGTCCCAGCCCCTAAACTGAGGAACCAACCGACCATTTTTATTTAACCCGCGAGGATTGGTGCATGGGTAATTTTGACCCGAGGCTATGCTCTATATTTTCGTTTTGGTCAGCCCTCATTTCCTGTTGCTTGAACTTCACACTGCCAAAGAAACATGTCCATAGTTTTGTGAACACTCAATTTATTTCTATATTATTTACTTTTGGGTCAGAGTTACCCATGGCGCCAGTTCTCTCGTGACAATTTTCGGCTTACGTTAGTCGGAACAATACGTAAGACACAAGGGGGAAAATCCAATTATTTTGGTGCAACCCAATAACGTAGCTCACGTTTTTGTTGATCAATGTTTAGAGTCCAGGGACACCAAGTTCATCAGCTCCTTTGTTCAAGAAAATTGAGATGACTGCTTTGCCACCAATTAAATTGTTACAAAAATTTATCATTTTTGGTTGGTTGGTTCTTAAGTTTAGGGGCTGCGACAACGCGGTCATGTAGCCCCGTGTACCTTGGGTGTGTGTAGAATCTGTCTGATAACCAGTGTTAATTGTGATGACTGTATTAGTGTGTGTATCTGTTTCTTTTTAATTTAAGTACTGCAACTTAGAATTTTTCAAATAGTTCAAGCGCCACCGTCAACGACTACTAGGCCAAGTTCAGAACTTAGCTACTAGACGCCACCGCAGTCGGCTCTTGGCAACGAACGTAGAAACCTAAGAGCGTTGTTTACATTCTTAACCTATCCGATTTAGCTTCACACAGGTGCAATTATTGGAAGGTTCTTTAACATGTCATAAATCTATGACATGGGACCGCCGGCTTTACTGCCCCTCTGAAGGAAGGCATATTGAGGAATTTTTAACGCTCTTAAAAAACCCGACGGCTTCGGCCGGGTTTGAACCCGCTACCTTGGGCATAGAAATTATCAGTTTTCTGCGTGTTAAATTTGAAAGTTATAGTTAAACCTCATTTTATTTTGGGAATAGTTCACAGGAAGACACCAGGTGTAAAATTACTTCATTAAAATCCGTACGACTACGACAAAAAGGGAGTGGCACACTATGGGTCAAAATGACCCGGGGACAGTCCTCGTGTTATATTCTTTCACGCCAGTTCTCAATGGTTAAAATTGATCAATATAAGCAATTCTTTTCATTTCTTCTACACGTAGTTGGGGGCTCAATTATCTTTGGCGGCTAAAATTGATAAAGCTACTCAAATTCAGTACCCTAAGAAAACTTGTAAATATTGTAATCAAAAGGATGGTGTATTGGCTTTCATAGACAGTGAATTAAAACTCAGCAATTCTTCTAGGTTTGTGTCCGGACGGGGACACCAAGAGCCCGCCGATGAGCCAGCTTGGTGTCCTAGGCAAAGCCCCACACATGACACGGCACAAACCTTGAAGAATTGATGAGTTTTAATTCTCTGGCCGTGAAAACTAATATACATTCTTTTTTGGAAGCCTTCATAGGAAGGTTATGGCTTTTTCAGCTTTTAGTTCTCGCAGTAAAGAGGCGCAGGTGCACTTCATAAAAAGGGAAGTAGCACGCAGTTCGCTACTCCTGTGGGGGTCCGGGCGGGGACACCAAGAGGCCGCTGATGAGC
The DNA here is from genome assembly GCA_946902985.2 of Meconema thalassinum. Taxonomy (NCBI): domain Eukaryota; kingdom Metazoa; phylum Arthropoda; class Insecta; order Orthoptera; family Tettigoniidae; genus Meconema; species Meconema thalassinum. The sequence goes on from OX336400.1 coordinate 139,792,651, forward strand.
CAGCTTGGTGTCCTAGGCGAAGCCCCACACAAGACACGGCACAAACCTAGGAGAATTGCTGAGTTTTAATTCACTGGCCGTGAAAGCCAATATACCGTCTTTTTGGAGGCCTTCTTAGGGAGGTTATGGCTTCTTGAGCTTTTAGTTCTCGCAGTAAAGAGGCGCAGGTGCGCTTCATAAAAATAGAGGTAGCACACAGTTCGCTACCCCTGTGGGGGTCCGGGCGGGGACAACAAGAGCCCGCTGATGAGCCAGCTGGGTGTCCTAGGCGGACCCCCACACAAGACACGGCACAAACCTAGAAGAATTGCTGAGTTTTAACTGTAATCAAAACTGGCCACGGTGGTGGAGAGCACCTAACATCTCACTGGCATCGGAAGAGCGTGGGTTCAAATACCACCCCGGCCGTCCTGAAAATGATTTTCGTTGTTTCCCCATTTTATCCACCATGCAAATGCCTGGACGGTTTCTTTCAACAGGTCCACTACCGACTTCCTTCCAAATTCCCTTCCCTGGCCATTGTTTAATTAGACCCAAGTTAGCGGTCACCTGGGCAATCGGGCTGTCACCAACCCCAGCTGTATCTGTTGTCAAAGTGTGTTCAGTTTCCAGACACTGTCCTTGTGACGGTAGAGGTACGATCTCTCGCATGGTCCGTGGTTGAAGCCAGGCTATTCATTTAAGCTCAGAACATTTGGGTGGGCACCATTTATTTTTCGTTATGATGGCGGCGATATACAACATGCCACTGAGTTGTCCGTTGCTAGTGCTACCTCTGTACCAAAGTTGGTTCGATTTGGTTTCGTCGTGTTTGAATCGATAAGGGGTATCGATGTGGACACATACACGGCCGCCATCTTCAAACTATTGTTGAAAAATTTGGTAGAGATCAGATGATTAGGTTAGTCGTAATTTGATTTAAGCTTTGAACATTTGAGTGGCAGCCATTACGTTTCCGTTAAAATGGTGGCGATATAAAACATGACACTGAGATATCCTTTGCTAGTGCTACCTCCGTGCCAAATTTGGTTCAATTTTGTTTTGTCATGTTTGAATTGATATACACTCCCTCACGACATTTCTGTCAACTGGCCCATGTAGGCCTAGATCTCATAAGTATATTTTCATTCTTTGCAAAAATCGAAGGTAGGCTAAAAATAAAGCCGCCTCGTAGTCTAGTGGCTGGTGTTCTTAGATGTCACCCCTGGGGTCCAGGTTTGATTTCCGGCTCTGTCAGGGCTGCATCGAGATACACTCAGCCTCGTGAGGCAAAACGTAGCAGAGGTTTGTTTGATTCCCACCTCAGGCATTTAGAAAGTCGTCTTCTGTGGTTTCCCACTTCTACTCCAGGCAAACGCCGGGATAGTTCCTAACTTAAAGCTACGGCCGCCTCCTTCTTAATCCTCGCCTGCTTTACAAAACGATGTTCAAGCCCCTCAAATGCAACATCTGGTGAGGATCACAAAAGCCTGGAGTAGATGTGGGAAACCACATAACATCCGGATGGCTGAGGTGGGAATTGAACCCGGCTCTTCTCAGTTGTGCTTCACAAGGCTGAGTACAGTACATTTCATTGGGAATGTTTCTGTTGGTTGGTTGGTTCGTCAGTTTATAGGCTGCGACAACGCGGTCATGTAGCCCCGTGTACTTTGGGTGTGTGTATAATCTGTCTGATAACCGCTGTTAATTGTGATGACTGTATTAGTGTGTGTTATCTGTTTTAATAGCGGCTTCGGTGGCGTAGTCGGTAGCATGCTGAACTGCTGTGCCCAAGATAGCGGGTCAAACCCGGCCGAAGTCGTCGGATTTTTTAAGAGCGTTAAAATCCTTCATATGCCTTCCTTCGGAGGGGAAGTAAAGCTGGCGGTCCCATGTCATAGATTTATGGCATGTAAAAGATCCTTTCACAGACTAAACTTGTGTAAAGCAAAATTGTTAGGTTAGATTTCGTCAGAACGCTCTATCAAAGTTCCAAAGTTCATCACTAGGTATCATTGATATCTGGTGGCGAAAGTTGGAACTACTTGAAGTTGAACGGAACTTGTAGCTCACCCTTTAGGGTGTCCGCTGGAAGCAGCTACAGACTCAGGCGAGCCGAACATGTCCCCGGACACTCCCGGCACTAAAAGCCATACGATAAATAAATAAATAAATAAATAAATCTGTTTTAATTCAAGTAAGGACTGCATACGATTATTTCAAGTAGTGTAGTTCCTACTATTGCTACCAAATGCTACCGTGCACGACACCTAGCTTGCGGACTAGGCTACTAGATGGCATCGCAGTCAGCACCTGGCGTTGAACGTTGGAACTAATAGAGCGTAATCAATTCTAACCTACAAATTTTGGCTTCACACAGGTGTAGTTAGTGGAAGGTTCTTTTTCGTGCCATAAAACTATGACATGGGACCGCCGAATTTACTTCCCCTCCGAAGGAAGGCATACTGAGGGATTTTTATCGCTCTTAAAGAATCCGATGACTTCGGCCGCGTTTGAACCCGTGACCTTGGGCATACTACCAACTACGCCACTGAAGCCGCCTTTCCGTTACAAGCAGTGTGCGCAGGTATTGTGCATCTCCGGTTGAGGAGAGGCAGTCCAGAAGAATTATAGAATCGTTTAACTTATTATAGTTGTTAGCTATGGGAGTAGCAATACAGCGGGGTCCCACCCAGCTAGTCACTACACTTGTAACTGGCCTTGCCCACTGCAATAACAACAACACACACTCACAGAAACCAGTTCAAGAAACAATAATTTATTCTGTGATTCCTACAGCTCTTTCTTCCGTGTGGATTGCCTGGACAACGTTTTGCTTCTCGCTGTTCTCACTGAGGGAATTAGACATCGTTGCCATTTAGCATCGTGTTCTAGGTTCTGGGTGTGTCTATGTAACATATAGAATTAGTCTGATAACCTTAATTAATATCGTATGGCCTCGGGTGCCTTGTGCAAGCTTTGTAATTTGACACCCAGAGGGTAGCTTGCATGTCGAATTTCGTTGTTCCTTGAATCACTATGAAAGTCAAGGAGGTTAGATATCTAAGCTCCTTGAACACTATAGCGCTTTCTAGTAGAGAAATGAGGAACTTTGTGTTGGCGGAAACTCCCGAGATTAATTTTGCCATTATGAACACGGCCTACTGAATTCAATGGGTTCTTTGGCATGCCAACATCGTATGACATGTTGTCGTATTTTTGCCGCCTTAAAAAAAAACCACTTACCACGGCCAGGAGCGAACCTGAAATCTTGGGGTTAGAAGACCGACTCGCTATCCACTCACCCACCGTGGCAAGCGGTCTGATAACCTGACTTATTGTGATGACTGTATTAGTGTGTGTATTTGTAATTAAAATAATAATGTCATTGGTGTTACGTCCCTTTTAACTACTCTGGCTTTTAGAGACGCCGGAGTGCCAGAATTTTGCCCCCAAGGGGATCTTAAACGTGCCAGGTAATCTACTGACACTGCTGCCTTGCAATTGCGCACCCTCAAATACCAGCTGACTGCTCCAGGATACGAACCTGCAACCTTGGGCCCAGCAAGCGAGAACAGTTACCGCTGCTCCACGCAGCCAGCCGTATTTGTAATTAAGATGAGGATTGGGCCAGTGAGCCGCCGTGGCTTGGGCGGCAGCACTCCGGCCACTCACTGCTTGGTCCGTAGTTCAAATCCTGGTCACTCCATGGGAGATTTGTGCTGGACAAAGCGGAGGCAGACAGGTTTTTCTCCGGGTACTCTGGTTTTCCCTGTCACAATGTTATTCCAGCAACACTCTCCGCTATCATTTCATTTCATCTGTCATTCATTTAATCATTGCCCCAGGGGAGTGCGACAGGCTTCGGCAGCCGGCACAGTTCATATCCTCGCCGCTAGATGGGGGCTTCATTCATTCCATTCCCTGACCCGGTCGGTCGACTGGAAGCAGGCTGTGGATTTGCATTGGGAAGAAAGCGGCCATGGCCTTAAGTTAGGAACCATCCAAGCAATTACTTGAAGTAGTAGTGAGAAACCACGGAAAACCACTTCCAGGATGGCTGAGAATGGAATCGGAACCACCTCGTCTCAGTTTTGCCTCATGAGGTTGAGTGTACCTTGTTCCACCCCTCATACCAGAATATAATTCTATAGGCAGCTTCTGAATCGAACCTCCGGGCGTATTAAGTAGTGCACTACAACTGCACTGAAGAGAGGGAACCCTGGAAATTAAAGGTTCGATTCCCGGCTTTGCCATGAAATTTAATTCTGGTCTGAGGGCTGGAAAGGGGTCCACTCAGCCTCTTGAGGCAAAACTGAGAAGAAGTGGGTTCGAATCCCACCTCAGTCATCCTGGAAGTGGTTTCCCACTTCTCCTTCAGGCGAATGCCGGGATGGCTCCTAACTTAAGGCCACGGCTGCTTCTTTCCAAATCCTCAGATGAATCACAAATACACACACTAATACCGCCATCACAATAACACATGTTATCAGGCAAAATTCCTCACTCGCCCAATTACACAGGGCTAAATGGCCACGATATCCAAGCTCTTCAAATACGATAACAAGACAACAACATCAATTATAATATTAGACTATAATAATCATAGGCGTTCGACTTTCTTATGAGGTGTAATGGGATTAGGAATCACAAGAAGCCTCAATTAAGCCCTGGAAGAATATCCTAATATTTTTAGCCTACTTTTCACATTTTGCAAAAATGAGGAAAAAGTAGACTCATGAGATCAATCCGGGAAAATGTGTGTCTGTCTGTCTGTCTGTCCTTCTGTCTGTCTGTCTGTCTGTCTGTCTGTCTGTCCTGTCTGGCTGTGTGTGTGTCCCCCCCTATCAACTCCTAAACGGCTGCAGCAATCAAAACCAAATTTAGTATGAGTAAAGATGTGCACCGGAATATCTCTCGTCCATGTTTGAAAATGATGTCAGTGCTACCAACTGCTGAAAAAACGCACTAGAAATTTGAGCTCCATGTTGGATATCTTGCAAGATATGCATGGGAGCTATTCCAAAATTGGCACACATGTAGATAAGACTATTTCAGTTTAATTTCCAGGAGGCCAACCATGACAGTGATGCCACAATAATTTTAAGCCTTCTGATAGGTCCAATGTTTAAATGCATATAACTTCTACACTATCAATTGGATTTCAACCAAATTTTGTATGTAATATGTGTACATAAACAGATATGACTGAGCGTATTCTTAAGAGCCACCAGGGCTGCCAACTGTTAATAATTGCTCTCTCTATTTTTTTAAATCCAAATACCAATATATCAGAAAGTATGCAAGCCAATAGCTGTAAACTATGCACACGTATATTCTGACATTTTAGATTAATTTGGAGTAACTTATATACGTCAGTTCTACCAACATGATTATAAGCCTGCTGATAGTACCAATTTTTAAATACATGTAACTTCTATACTATCAGTTGGATTTCAACCAAATTTCGTAGGTGCTATGTGTACCATAACAGATATGACTATAGGTACTGTTAGGAGCAATCAGGGCTGCCAACTGTTAATAAATGCTGTCTATATTTTTTTACCCTAATATCAATATATCAGAAAGTATGCAAGCCAACAGCTCTGTACTTTCCACACGTATAGCACCTGACATTCTAGAATAATTTGGAATAATTAATACTAGGCAGTGCTGCCAACATGATTCTATGCCTGCTGATATGTCCAATTTTAAAATACATGTAACTTCTATACTAACAAATGGATTTCATCCAAAATTGGCACAACAAGATATCATAATATTTCAGATTATTTCTGACCAGCACACGCATGACATTGTTGGCAACATTGCTTTTACGCGGGCCGATAGATCCAGTGTCTAACTGCATGTAACGTCCATTGGACTCAGCCAAATTTTGTATTCTGTACCTTAAGAGATGGAACTAAGAATATATTCAGTCACCAGGGCTGCCAACTGTAGTGCTCTATTAGGCTACATTATACCAGGTATAGTTTGAACTAATTAGATTTTTCGATATTACCAACTTAATTTCGTCATTATTCTAGATAGGTTCATATTCTGTAGAATAATCATTGGCATGAAAAGTAGGCTGTATAGTTCTTAACGGAACTTCTTGTTATTAATTCTGGAGGAAACCAAATCCTGTTTGATTGGTTGGTTCCTTAGTTTAGGGGCAGTGACAACACGGTCATTTAGCCCCGTGTACTTTGGGTGTGTGTAGAATCTGTCTGATAACCGGTGTTAATTGTGATGGCTGAATTAGTGTGTGTTATCTGTAATTCAGGTAAGGAGTGCAGACAATAATTTCAAGTAGTTTCTACTTTTGCTTCCAAATGCTACCGTCCACGACACCTAGCTTGCGGACTTGGCTACTAGATGGCATCGCAGTCAGCATCAGGTGGCGATCGTTGGAACTAATAGAGCGTTATCAATTCTAACCTACAAACTTTGGCTTCACACAAGTGTAGTTCTTTTTCATGCCATAAATCTATGACATGGGACCACCGACTTTAATTCCCCTCCGAAGGAAGGCATACTGAGGGATTTTTAGCGCTCTTAAAAAATCCGACGACTTCGACCGGGTTTGAACCCGCGACCTTTGGGCATAGAAGTTCAGCATGCTACCAACCACGCCATCGAAGACGCAAAACCAAATCCCGGCATTTGCACTTCTAGCTGGCTAATATTATTGATAATATATGAATTTCATACCTTTCTTGGAGTCATTAGCAATATATTGTAGGTCTACTGGGCAAAAACCATTAGTGTGGATGAAAATTATTGATGCCATTTCGGCAGGATAGTGTTTCAGCTATTAAATGATGCCGTTGTAAAAGTTCTATAGGATCGTAATAATATAGTCGATTGAAATTACAAATACTTATCTCGCAACTTGCACAATCCATGGTAAACTATGAATGGAACTGCGCGGTTTTTTGTTTTACAATACCGACTATACAGTAGTATTGTATGCATGGGGTTGGCAATACTGTACTGTTTTTAAACCACGTACAGTATGTAATTCCGGGCTGAGTTGGAATTGTTTCTATGTAAGTCGTGATGAAAAGAGGATAGTAAGAGGGTTATAGATAGGCTTGCCATACGTCCCGGTTTGACCGGGACAGTCCCGGTATATTGCTCTTGTCCCAGTATCCCACCCGGTTTTATCAATGTCCCGGAAAACGGCTGTAAGATGTAAAAACTAATGAATTTACGTGTTTAAGAATCTTTTATGAATCGGTTACTTTTCATTAATGAGAGAGTCCACTGCAAGAGCATTGATTGTATGTAAAATCAACTTTGGCATTTCTTGCTATGATTTTTATGAAAAGGTCAAGCTTAAGAAAGACATTTTGAAAAAAGTACATTCAAGTCAAAAATATGAGTGGTGTGAAAGCAAAGATTAACATTGTTAACTCATTAATTGTTTTTTTTTAGTTTGACAAAAAAAGTTTTTTTGTAATTGTTTTGTAGCTAGACAAAAAGTTGTAGTTTTAAAAAAATAATAAGACTTAGTTAAATGTTCAATTAAACAATTTTATGAATTACAAGCTGTACCCGGCATGCGTTGCAATGCCAATCAAAGAAAGTGTTGGCGTTGAAATTCTGTTTCTTGAAGTGCTTTTGGATACACAACATGTTAACTGCCTCTAAGCTATCATAAAATGGATTTTCTAATTTAGAACCATTCGAGGGAGCGTGCACAACAACTTACAAAAAGTTTCATCGCTGTCACTCATTTGTTGAATCTAATCGTACGCTACCTATTGTGAAATGGATTTACTAAGTCGAAACCCTTCCCTGGCGTGTACACAATGACTCATCAATGATTCATCGCAATCGGATGAATGGTATATGCACGTATAGGGGTTTTTGTTTAAACGATTCGTGCGCTGTCACTCATTTGTTGAATCTACTCGTGCGCTACCTATTGAGAAATGTATTACTAAGTCGAAGCCCTTCCCTGGCGTGTACACAATAACTCATCAAGGTTTCATCGCAATCGAAGAATGTTATATGAACGCAATAGGGAATTTTGTTGAAACGCTTCGCGCGTCGTCACCCATTTGTTGCATCTACTCTTGCGTTACTTATTGTGAAATGGATTTACTAAGTCCCCTTCCCTGGCGGGTACAAAATAACTGATCAATGTTTCATCGCAATCGGATGAATAGTATATGAACGCATACCTGATTTTGTTTAAACGATTCGCACTCCGTCACTCATTTGTTGAATCTACTCGTGCGCTACCTACTGTAAAATGTACTTACTAAGTTAGAAACCGTCACGTAAGTGTCCACAACATCTCACCCAGGTTTCATCGCTATCGTCGTTCATTTGTCGAATCTACTCGTGTGCTACCTACTGTGAAATGTATTTACTAAGCCAGAAACCTTCCTTGGAGTGTCAACCATATTTCACCCAAGTTTCACCGCTAACGGCAGAATGGTATATGACCTTATACGGGACTTTGTTGAAACGCTTCGCGCGTCGTCCCTCATTTGTTGAATCAACTTGTGCGCTGCATATTGTATAGGGGATTTACTAAGCCAGAAATTTTCCATGACGTGTACACAACATCTCACCCAAGTTTCATAGGTACGGACGAATGGAGTGTACACAACATCTCACCCAAGTTTCATCGCAATCGGATGAATGGTATGTGAACGTATACGGGACGTTGTCGAAACGCTTCGAGCGTAGTCACTCATTTGTTGAACATAAACGTGCGCTTCGTATTGTAAAATGGATTTACTTAGCCAGAAACCTTTCCTGGAGTGTACACAACAATTCACCAAACATTTATCACTATCAGACGAATGGTATATGACTTTATACGGGACTTTGTTGAAACGCTTCGCGTGTCATCGCTCATTTGTTGAATCTACTGGTGCGCTACCTATTGTAAAATGTATGTACTAAGCCAGAAACCTTCCCTGGAGTGTACACAGCATCTCACCCAAGTTTCATCGCTATCGGATGAATGGTATATGAAATTAAATGGGACTTTGTTGAAACGCTTCGCGCGCCGTTGCTCATTTGTTGATTCTACTCGTGCTCTACCTATTTTTAAAGGGATTTACTAAGCTAGAAACCTTCCCTGGAGTGCACACAAAATCTCAGCCTAGTTTCATCGCTATCGGACGAATGATATATGAACGCAAACGTGACTTTGTTGAAATGCTTCGCGCGTCGTAGCTCATTTGTTGAATCTAATCGTGCGCTGCCTATTGTAAAGTGGATGTACTACGCCAGAAAATTTCCCTGCAGTGTACACAACATTTTACGCAAGTTTCATAGCTATCGGACGAATGGTATATGAATGCATTCGGGACTTTGTTGAAATGCTTCGCGCATAGTCGCTCATTTGTTGAATCTACGCGTGCGCTACCTATTGTAAAATGGATTTACTAAGTCAGAAACCTTCCTTGGAGTGTACTCAACATCTCACCCAAGTTTCATCGCTATCGGAAGAATGGTATATGAACACATACGGGACTTTGTTGAAATGCTTCGCGCATCGTCGCTCATTTGTTGAATCTACGCGTGCGCTACCTATTGTAAAATGGATTTACTAAGTCAGAAACCATCCTTGGAGTGTACTCAACATCTCACCCAAGTTTCATCGCAATCGGACGAATGGTATATGAACACATACGGGACTTTGTTGAAATGCATCGCGCATCGTCGCTCATTTGTTGAATCTACGCGTGCGCTACCTATTGTAAAATGGATTTACTAAGTCAGAAACCTTCCTTGGAGTGTACTCAACATCTCACCCAAGTTTCATAGCTATCGGACGAATGGTATATGAACACATACGGGACTTTGTTGAAATGCTTCGCGCATCGTCGCTCATTTGTTGAATCTACGCGTGCGCTACCTATTGTAAAATGGATTTACTAAGTCAGAAACCATCCTTGGAGTGTACTCAACATCTCACCCAAGTTTCATCGCAATCGGACGAATGGTATATGAACACATACGGGACTTTGTTGAAATGCTTCGCGCATCGTCGCTCATTTGTTGAATCTACGCGTGCGCTACCTATTGTAAAATGGATTTACTAAGTCAGAAACCTTCCTTGGAGTGTACTCAACATCTCACCCAAGTTTCATCGCAATCGGACGAATGGTATATGAACGCATAGGAGACATACACACCCACAGACAAACTATCACGTTACATTGATTTTTATATATATAGATTTTAAATTGTATTTTATTAACACTTCTTTCTAGATGGTAGACCAGAAAAAATTATCATTAAAAAGGAAAAATTATATTTTTTATGTAGCAAAATTTACTTTTTATTTTTAAAAGGTGAGTAGAACTAACAATTTAGGGTGCCAGATTCCCCCCTCCCGTCACTTGCGAGGCTTAAAACTCACCATTTTGCTTCTAATTCTCTGCTGGGGAGTATTCCATCACCCCCCCCCCCCCCCCCCCCAGACTGCCCGGTAAGGCCATCCCATATCATTGTGTCCCGGTTTCACTCACCAAAAATATGGCAAGCCTAGTTATAGACAGCGAAGGAGTAAACATCTGTGATCTAACCTACCACTACATCATCTCCAGACTTTCTTCCATTCTTACCACAGATATTTTGGCTAATTTCAGTATTTTCCCCCCTATGATTTGGTCTCGTCCAGTGTTACTTCTTCTTCTTCTTCTCTTCTTCTTCTTCATTTCCCGTTTCCTGTTCCCTGGGTCGGGTTGCGAATCAAGGACCTCCATAGTTGTCTCTCCCTCCACCATCTATTTCCTTCTTTCAATACTTCTTTTTCTTCTACTCCTCTTTTCTCTATGCTTTCCTTAACCGTATCTATCCACCTCTTTCTGGGCCTTCCTCGTGGTCTTCTTCCTGGTATTTTCTCCATAAATATTCTTTCTAGTACTCTATATTCTTCTATTCTCATCATATGTCCGTACCACTTCAGCTTACTGGTTTCTATCTTGTCTTGCAGTTTTGGGAACCCAGTTCGCTTTCTAATGTCCCCATTTCTGATTTTATCCCTCCGTGTCTTACCAATTATTCCTCTAAGGAACTTCATCTCGGCTGCTTGGATTCGGCTTTCATCGCTTTTTGTTGTGGTCCAAGTACCTGCTGCATATGTCAAAATTGGTGTGTAATACATTGAGAATAGAACTTTCTTGCATTTATCTGGTACTGGTTCCATACTAAACCTCTCACACACTGGTAAAACCCATTAGCTTGTTGGATTCCCTTTCCAATTTCTTCATTCATTGTACCATCTTATATGAGTATACTCCCCAAATACTTAAAGCTTTTTACCATTTCCAATGGATTTCCATCGACTTCAATATTCTGTCTTCCTTCTCTCTTGTTTCTTGTCATCACTACAGTCTTACGCTTCTCCACACTTATTTTCATTCCATATTTCTCTATCTCTTGATTCCATACAGTGTTACTAACTGTTTAAAATACCAGCAAATCGACATACGGGTGAACATGATACTAAGTCCCCTAAATTCACATAGTCTATTAATTTTACAGTTTGCAGTCTGCTGTTATCAGTTGTATACCATTCTCCAGTAGAATAATGATGTTAAAGTTACGTGGTAAACCTTTCCACATTAATCTCATTCAAGTGTATGCCCCTACTAGTGACAAAAGCGATGAAGAGGTTGAGGAATTCTATGCCCAAATTCAGACCGTCCTCAAAGACACCAAAGAACATGATGTAACCCTTGTTATGGGAGATTTTAATGCAAAAGTTGGGAAAGGTTCTGAAGAACACATTGTGGGCCAGTGGGGTCTCGGACAAAGAAACAACAGAGGGGATCGTTTAGTGCAATTTTGTAGAGAGGAGAACTTTGTCATTGCTAATACTTGGTTTAAGCTTCCTGCCAGGAGACTTTATACGTGGAAAGCACCTGCTGATAGTCCAGACAACATCATAAGAAATCAAATTGATTTCATTCTAATTAAAAACAGATTTAGAAACAGCGTGATTTTTGCAAAAACCTATCCAGGAGCAGATGTTCCTTCTGACCACAATCCTCTCATTAGCAAGATTTGTGTCCGGCTTAACAAGATTCCGATAAAAACAACACAAAATAAATATGATACTGATGCCCTTCGGGAAATAAATACAAGGTCACAGGTGGCTGCTGCTCTTACCACTGATCTTAAGACGTTGAATTCAAATGACATGCAGCCCTTGGAACTTTGGGACACTTTTAAACCCTCATTGAAGAGGGTTGGAGATCATTTTCTTAAGAACAAGAGACAACATAAAAAAGGAAGGCATGGATGACGGATGAAATATTGAATCTAATGGATAAAAGAAGAGAAGTCAAAGGAAGAGATAATGAAGAATATTGGTTTATTCATAGATTGATAAAGAATAAGATCAGGCAAGCCAAGGAAGTTTGGATGTCAGATAGGTGCAAAGAAATTGAAGAACTTAATAGTAAATATGATACTTTCCAGGTCCATAAGAAAATCAAAGAAGTTTCAGGTAGACACAGGAAAAGAAACACAGTCAACTTAGTTGATAGTCAAGGTAACACGGTATTTGAAGTTGAAGAAAAATTACAGGTTTGGGAAAAATATATACAAGAGCTTTTTAATGATGATCATCGTCCTTCCCGACCCGAAATTCCTTCAGTTGTTGGACCCATGATCACCATGGATGAAGTGAAATATGCGATTATGATAGCGAAAAATGGTAAGGCTCCTGGTCAAGATGACATTCCAGTGGAATTATTGAAGATCTTGGATGATGATAGCATTGTGACGCTCACTAATTTATATAACAAGATATACGACACGGGCATATTACCAGAATACTGGCTCTTGTCTACATTTATTGCTCTTCCGAAGAAACCGATGGCTAAGTCATGTAGTGACTTCAGGACAATCAGTCTTATGAGTCATGTGCTCAAGATATTTCTCAAAGTTATCCATAATCGCATATACAGGAAATGCGAGATGAATATCAGTGACACGCAGTTTGGGTTCCGCAACGGTCTAGGAACTCGTGAGGCATTATTTGCGCTTCAAGTTCTTTTCCAGAGATGCCGTGAGGTGAATCAGGATGTATATGCATGTTTTCTGGACTATGCAAAAGCCTTTGACCGTTGTCAGCATGATAAGTTGTATAATGCACTCAAGAACTCAGGAATAGATGAGAAAGACATTCGGATCATCATTAATTTATACTGGGGTCAAAAGGCTAGTATCAGAATTGATGGACATATATCGAGATCAGTGGAAATAATGCGTGGTGTGAGACAAGGATGCATTCTTTCACCACTTCTTTATAATATCTATGCAGAACAGATTTTCTCCGAGGCACTTGATGGCATTCAACAAGGTATTAAGGTCAATGGTAATTATATTAATAATATACGGTACGCAGATGATACTGTATTGATTGCAAATAGTTTCGAAGGACTTAAAGAGATTGTTACTATGGTATATCAAAAGAGTAAACAATATGGCCTTGACCTCAACATTAAGAAAACAAAATATATGATAATATCGCGAAAACCAGCATTGTCACAAATCCTTTTAGTCGATGGACATCAGATTGAGCGAGTCAAGAGTTTGGTTTATTTAGGACAGAATATTAATGAGAATTGGGATCCTTCGGTTGAAATAAGATGCCGTATAGAGAAGGCTAGATCCATCTTTATGACAATGAAACAACTACTATGCTGTCGAGATCTCAGTATGACGCTTAAGAAAAGAATTGTGAAGTGTTATGTTGTCTCCACCCTTCTTTATGGTGTTGAAGCTTGGACCTTGTCCGTAGCTACAGAAAAGAAGATTCGAGCTTTTGAAATGTGGATATACCGGAGGATTCTTAAAATTTCGTGGACAGAACATGTGAGTAATGCCGAGGTTCTTCAGCGTGTGAGCAGCCAACCTGAGCTGTTAAACACAATTAAGAAGAGGAAATTGGAATACTTGGGACACATGATGAGGAATCCAAAATACCGTCTGCTCCAAGTTATACTTCAGGGTAAAATTGAAGGACGGCGTGGACCAGGAAGGAGACGAATAACTTGGATGGATAATTTAAAAACGTGGTTTGGGCTGTCTTCCACGGAACTCTTCAGGATTGCACAGGATAAGAAGGTGTTAGCCATGGTGGTAGCCAACGTCCGTATCGGATAAGGTAGAAGAAGAAGAAGAAGTACACCCCTGAGCAACTAGTATCTTCAATCCGTACTTTATACCAGAAATGTTTAGAAAGGCATGTTTATTTGTGCTGGTCATTTGTCAATACGCGTTTGACTCCAAACAATTCCAGTTAAACCAGTTTTTACAAGCTCAGCTGTTGATTTCATTTTGCTACCGAGTTAGTCATCTTCAATGTTACGTGGCCTTGAAACACCCAGGTGCAGTGGTCTGCCATATGATACCATGATGAGACTGGCATGCTATTGATTTAACGCACATAGCAGTCACTACATCCTTTTATTTTTACACATGTCTTACGAGTGGAAGTCATTTCATTTCATTATGCCAACCACTTCGTGCCTTTAAAGACAACGCTAATAAACCAACAACGAAGGAGAGACGGTAGAGAAACAGAAATGCAGTTAAAATGTCAGGGAGATTATTAATATTGAAGTTAATGTCCAGAGAGGTTTTTCTGCAGAGAAATTGTCACGGAGAAATTGTATGTTGCCTATGCCTTGTCTTGTTGTTGATATCTGCGGTTTTGCTTCTAATGTGACAAGGTACAAAGGTCATTAGTTGAATGTCTGTGATTAAATAACATCTTCGGAACAGAGCAAAGATGCCTCTCTGTGTAGTTGTAAATAGCGGATGACCGAGACGTCTGATAAATCGTGTTAAAAGAGAAATGTAGCGTACATAACCTGTCTTCACGAGTATTGCCGACAAGTTAAAGCTATGTATGAACAGTTCTTGCTTATACATTCAAATACCTTTTGAATTATATTTGAATATACGGTACTGTTACTTTCTTCTTTTCAAATGTTTCAATGCGAATGTGAATTGCGAGGCATAACAGAAGTCTTTGCGCTTTCTGACGCGTGTGTATAGTGATTTAGAGTATCGAACTGTTTAATGACAGCACAAACGTGTGAAATATAACCTCAAACTGTTTACTAATCCGCGGTGTTTACATTGAATGTGGCGCTTCACGACGAAGGAAATTGTGCTGTATTTGGTAAGTGGATGAAATAACTTGAATTGTATGTGCACCTGTAATTGCATGAATTCTAGTTTTCTTCACGAATACGATACACTTAAGTTATCGTAGGAAGGTGTAATATATCTTGCAGAGATATACAATGTGGTAAAATGGGTATCTTTATTGAGCCTTTAACATGTCCGAGTAGAGGCGTGTCGAGATTCAGTATCCCATTAGTACCACAAATAAAAAAGTGTGAACGCTACCACTTAGAACTACTGTATGTAACAAAGGGATAAAATTAATAAGTGCATACGCAAAACAGAAAGAGTAAATTCGTGTAGCCTATATAATTGAGATGGTCATTTGGATGCAATAATAGTACATTATGCAACGAGCCTATAATGGCTATTTCCATACGAGTGTCTTAATTACCATTATAGGCGAGTTGCATACGACTGTTTATGTTCGACGATAATTATAACTTTATTATATGTTTTAACATAAATATTCATAAATATCTGTTGAGAGTCAGCTACTTGAATTTTGTGATCGCAGAGCGAGCACTGGGTATATCTCTGTCTTTCAAGATCTCTGAACGACCGACGTATGCGCTCTGTGTGCTTGCAATGCCATATGCAGGCCATATGTTTACATCTGTCGCCCTTCAGTAATATTGTCACCGGAGTCGTTTGAATGCGCTGTGTAGAAATTAGTGTTGGTATTAAGGTACAGTGCTATTTCTTGTCTCATATTCGCCAGTTTATTTACGTGAACATATGGACGGTGCCGTATTCCATGTCGGTAATTTATTATAGTTCGATGTTGTGTTTATGTCCCACATGTTGGATTTTGAGCGCATGCGTGAAGGTATCGTTACCTAATTGGTCAATGAACGAGCTCTCCGCCCCTTAAAACAACAATAACTAACTAACGAGCTCTGATTGGCTGGAGAAACTGTATCATAAAGAAAAACAGTGTTGTAATGACCATCATTATGATACAGTTTTCTGACACATAATAGTGAGGGTCGAACATAAACATATGATGCACACGATTTCAAAATCCACCTTATCCCGTTTTTAGGAAAAACGAGTTTTTCGCTCATCTCCATAGCTCACATGATTTAACCTCTTAAGAAAATTGTTCCTAAACCCGCCTTATCCCATGTAAATGTAACATGATTTCAGGAGTCATTTCCAAAATCCGTCTTATCCACATATATGGCACAGAAAGTGGAACGTATCTCAAAGAATACTCTATGGAGAAGGCGTCAGCACGAAATTAATGAAGTTCTATGTACACTGTATAAGTGTGTATTATTCTCTGAAACTGGTGGCAATGCTGTTCCCAATTATTTTGCGCCAGTATTTCACATGCACATTAATTATTTCTGGATAAACATTTCTTAATTTACCATATTTTATGACTTAAAAGAGCATAAACAATAAAACAATTATGATTATAATATCACTTTTTGACGAAAGTTAACATTATAAAGTTTTAGTTACGTTTCCAAAATCCGCCCTTATCCACCATGACAGTTCCAGAACTCTCCTTATCTAATCTTAATTTGTTAATATCTTTCTTGTGTATCACGAGTTGTATGCAGTTCGCAGGTATTTGAATAAGGGAGTAGAAACAAGTTAAACAAGAAACGTTCTTTTCGTCCCCGGAAAAATTTGCCTAAATGGATAAGGCGAATTTTGGAACCGTGCGCCTCATATATTAATTCCTGCCTTGACCAGAACCGGACTACAGAACGTGGAATAATATTGATAATAATACTTTTATTCCAGCTAAACAGCCATTAAATGCATTTAAATACACTATATTTGCGCACCTGCGCCTTGGGTAGCATAGTCTTTTATGGACTTTATTATTTGCTGCATTTTTCTATATGATAGCATTCACATGTGTGTCCGCATAGTTGAAATACACAATATGTGTCATCCGGATCATGGTATGCTTTATTTGTACAAATCAAATGGTGAAAACCATGAACTGCCAGTGCCTCATCTCAAAGCCAGCAGATGTCCACGCCCGGTCAACCATGGCCCCCGTTCCACAAAATTTCAGTGGGATTCTTCTCTTTTCCTTCTGAGTGTCGTTAATAGGTTTTCCGCACCTCTTGTGCTAGGTAATACTAGAAGCGTTCTAATATTGATAACATATGGTAAATAATGATTCACACACCTTTCTGGGAGTCATTAGGAAAATGCTGTCAATTATCACTGATGTTGGAAATATTTTTAATATTTCAAAATAAAAGTTTTCATTTCTTGCTTGTTCAACGACGGCAGCCATGTTTGAGGCACACACACTGACGTCATATCACGTCCCATCACTGTCGTAGGCAAATAATCAGAGCTCTTTGGAAAACTTCGGATGTCCCGAACTCCTGAGGTAGCAATAGTGTCATTTATCGCCATATACCGCTCAAGGATAAGGATCAGAATAAATGAAAGTAAATTTGAAAGCATATACGCTTATTGCAGTTGATAACCTTAATGTACTGCACCAACACCATCACACTTATACAGAGGCATAATATTTTTATGATGATAACTGTTTTAAGGGGCCTAAGATATCTTTTTGCACTAATTACTTGCCGTGACTCCAATTTATAAGCAGCGCAAGATGTAACTATTTTCGCATTTCTGCACCTGTACACTTGTGGGTAGCGGGAAGACGGTACACTAGGCTAAACTTAACCGTCTTGGTTCCTATTACAAGTTCTCAAAGATTGTAATGGGAATTCAGAAACACCCTGTATATTGTACCCCCGTCCAATCAAGTTGGGCAAAGAGCGTGTTGAGCCACTGAGAAGTATAAATTGATAGCTTGCACAGGCAACACTAATAAACAAAAGATACGAGCCTTACAGTAGTCGCATATGATGTGTAACATCTGACATGTTATCCTACACGTATACTACACAGCTTGGACATTCTTAATATGTTAATTTACGCTCCGTTTTCATACTGGTACTATGATGAATGTATAGATTGAATTGGAGATATGCTACTGTCACACTTGTGGTGCAGCGGTCAAGCTGTTAGTCTCTCACCAAGGTAGACCGCGTTCGATTCCCGGTCAATACATGTGAGATTTTCGAATTGAAATGCCATGTCCTGTGGTTCGCATTCCACGTAAAAGGGAGGTACCGTGGCTCATGATCGTGAGATTAACGGTCACACAAAACCACAAGCTTCCTTCCTTCCTTTTACATGAATAATTCATAATAACAAAGTGACACACAACGTCGACTGTACTCTGAAATACTGTGTGCACACTCCTCAGTAACTATAACATTCATTATTCTCAAGGCTCTCATACAATTCGTCGTAAACAATCAAAACATGGCTTCCTACAATCATGAAATGACCTAGTCTCACAAATGATGAAAATACAGCTTTTATTCCACTCATATAACAACATTCTGTTAAGCATTTAATATTTGATTACTCCCCCACAGTTTGACAATAATGCCGCTTACTTAAATGTCATTTGTCTTCTTTATTTTATCATACACTCAACAACATTAGTCTCAAGTTTTCACTTCCTACGCCATGTGTTATTCAACCTTGAACGTGAAGCTTCATAAACTGCTCAATGACAAATGAAAGTCGGTGAAACATTTGCCACTGTGCTCGTCAAACCAGTGCCTGCTAAATGCACTGCCTACTGTAATACCATAACATTCTCGCGCTACAGAGCACACACTGCCTTGTTTCCAATACACACATTAAATTGTACAAAAATCACGCTGCCTTTGCATGGTACCACTGCCAGCTAGTACACTTCCGTTTGATCGATCGAGTGGGCAGTGCATACTTCCGTTTGATCCACCACTGCCAGCTCGATCGTTCCGATCCACTTCCGTCCCCAATTTTCAAAATCACTCCCACAAAACTATCCAGTAACTATCCAGTGCTGGAAACCTCTATTCCCTAAGCCTATGAATTTAGAGTGTTTCTGTTATTGGCTATGTTTGACTTTACTAAACTATGACTTGTTCTCGAGCCGCGAGGGCTAACTAACATGTATCGCGTCTGCGCCGTGAAATCACCGAGTTGGTAAAGACTATGTTCAAGTCGGTGGCTTTTAACCTCTCCGGCTTCAGCGCCCAGCTTCTGCTAGTCTTCAAGATCACGGAACATTTCTCTGTGTTGGTGAACATGGTTTCTTATCTGAACGTGATCTTTGAGTATACCTGCTGTGTTTCAAAGGGTATTAGATATACTGTTTAGAGAACGATAAGCTAAAGCTAGATCTGTCATGTATCTTTCCCGTTGACTATACAACAAAGTGGGGCAGACAAGGTGGGGCGGAGGGGGAGATGGGGGGGGGGGGGGGGACTTTTATAAAGTATCTCGAATTTAGTTTCTTAACAACATTCCATGATTCGTTGGGAGGCCAGGGGCGTATATAAAATTTGTATAAGCATATACCGTATCAAGTTTCACTGCGCTCGGATGGTTAAAACGCAAGAAACGTCCATGTGATTATTCAAATTTCGCGTCGCCGCAATGTTGGATTTGCACTCGCCAGGTTATTGAACGTCCCATAGGTGAACTTATGCTTACAGCCTCTATACACTTACAAAATTTCAGTTTGATTGCTGTAGTATATTAATAGATAGCCTATTGAGAACCGTCTAAATATTTCGGATGGTCGCCATGTTGGATTTTAATATATGTAAGCCATAGCGTTATGTACTGTTAGATGATGATTATTGTGTACGTTCATTATGCAAATGTTGATTTCGATCACATGATTAGAACACAAGAAATAAAAACTTAATTTTCGAAATTCGCACAGCCGCCATCTTGAGGTTACGTAAACAATTAAACTAAATTAGATACCAGTGCATTACAATGTGTATAAACATTTGCTGAACGAAGTTTCATTGCGTTTGGATCATTAAATCGCGAGAAAAGTCTATTTAAAACTTTCAAATTCGCTTGGCCGCCATGTTCGTTTCGTAGTTAACCGGTTTTTGCGAGCCTCATAGATGAACTTCCAGTAGTGCCCTTTATCTCCGTACAAAATTTCATGGTGGTACTGGTAATAGTTTCAGAGATAGGCTATAGAATGCCGGTGAAATATTTGTCACAGCCGCCATCTTGAGGTTATGTAAACAATTGAACGACGTTAGATGTCAGTGCACTACAATGTGTATAAATATATACAGCACCAAGTTCCATTGTGTTTGGTTGGTTAAATCGCGAAAAACGTCTATTTAAAATTTGCAAGTTCGCTTGGCCGCCATGTTGGTTTTGTAGCTACCAGGATTTCAAATCACATAGGTGAAATTCTAGTAGTTGCCTTTATCACCGTACGAAATTCCAGGGTGATATCGGTAATAGTTTCGTAGATATTGATTGCTGGTGAAATATTTCGCACAGCCGCCATGTTGGATTGGTGAGACGTAACAAAATTTGAAGGGCACGATCGGGGTCGCCCGGAATAGTGCTATGAACTTACCGAGTTTCATTGAAATCGCTCCAGCCTTTAGAAGTTATTAGGGAGGACACACAAAAATCCTCTCTCTCACTCACACACACACTCACGCACACACAGACAGACACACGGACAAAAGGTGATCTCATAAGCCTATTTTTTTCATAAATGAAAATAGGCTAAAAATTGGTTTTACCCTAATCCTAACTTATTGGCTAAGCTATAAACAATATTAAGATTGAAATTTGACTACCTCGTGGTGCAGGTGCTAGCATTCTTGGCTACCATCCTGGAGGTCCGAATTTGATTCCCGGCTCTGCCAAGAAATTTTAATTCTGTTCTGAGGGCTGGAACGGGGTACACTCAGCCTTGAGAGACAAAACTAAGAATTCCACAGTACGGTACGTTTGAGAAATAAATTATCAATAAAAAAATGTTCACCTTTCTGCTTAATAATTTGACAAAAATCTAGGTATTTGCCATTCATGCTCCTTAGGCCATAATAGAAAATTCATTAAATATAAAATTTTACTTGTGTGTTGTGTTGTATTTTACAACTTTTTTTTTGTACTGCCACTAATTGCAGGCTATGTAAACTTAGAATTTTAAAATTAACTCTTTTCTAAAATAATTACACATCGTTATATGCTCTAAGATATCGGTTGATATTTCTGGGTATTTTGAGGTGATAATCCCCTGAGAATACTCGCAATTTTCTAGGATAGTAAGCCAGTCCCCCCCCCCGAAAAGATTGTATGTTCGCCTCTATGGGGGCTACATATTCCGATAACTTTTAATGAGTTGCAGTACACAGAAAATTGAATGAAACCACTGGAGCTGACGTTGTCATGGTTACATATGGCAATTCCTTGTTCACTTCCCAACAGCTGGAATTGTTCTGGAGAAGTCTCGGAAACTGTTGGATCTAGAGCCCTAAAGTATGATTTTCGTGGTCCGTCTCTTTTGTTTAAATTGCTGAGTATTGTTTCTCGCTCTGAGTGGGCGTAAACATGAACGGTGACTGCCCATTCTACAATAACGGTGATATTTTACCTTTTTTGCATATTAAGGCTTTCACGGCCCAGATTATTATATAAATAATTCATGCTTTTGGGCTAATGCCGTGTGTATTTAAATTTGAACCATACGTTTCGGAGAAACCTTGCCTCCTTTTTCAATGGAAATAAACAATGTGGCCAAAGAAAGTATATCAATGAGATTACAAAAAATATAGATAAATTCTTCTGTTCGTCACCAGAGAGCAGCTGCCAGAAATTACTGTATGGACCATGGTAGAACGGCGGACATAGTAGTAAGTAACGAGAAGGTAAAGGGGGCGGGGTGAAAATATAGAAACTCCTCGAAGAATGAGGATGTCCAAAAGAAAGAGGGGGGGAGGGGGGGAGGGTTAAATGGATATAAGGAATCATAAACAAAAGTGAAGTGTATCTGAACGATACCTAACGTCATACAGTCAGCGGTGAAAAAACAGATGCAAACTCCTCCAGTGACGAACAAAGGAGATCAAATCCAGGCTCTGTAGCCATAGAGGGAAAAAGTACAATTTTAAATAGGTGGATATCAGCTAAGTGACACTTGGCTACCAGTTATTAAGGATCTAGGGAGATAGTTCCTCTCAGTCTCTCTGTTCTTCACCTATTTAAAATTGTACTTTTTCCCTCTATGGCTACAGAGCCTGGATTTGATCACCTTTGTTCGTCACTGGAGGAGTTTCCTTTTTTTTTCACCTCTGAGTGTATGACGTTAGGTATCGTTCAGATACACTTCCCGTTTGTTTATGTTTCCTTATATCCATTTAACCCTCCCCCTCCCCCCCTTTCTTTTGGACATCCTCATTCTTCGAGGAGTTTCTATATTTTCACCCCGCCCCCTTTACCTTCTCGTTACTTACTACTCTGTCCGCCGTTCTACCATGGTCCATACAGTAATTTCTGGCAGCTGCTCTCTGGTGACGAACAGAGGAATTTATCTATATTTTTTGTAATCTCATTGATATACTTTCTTTGGCCACATTGTTTATTTCCATTGAAAAAGGAGGCAAGGTTTCTCCGAAACGTATGGTTCAAATTTAAATACGCACGGCATTAGCCCAAAAGCATGAATTATTTATATATGATATTTTACCTGCTTGAATAATCTTATTGGTTTTACGTCCCTTGTTACTACTGCGGCTTTTAGAGACGCCAGGGTGCTGGAATTTTGTCCCGAGGAGGATCTTTAACGTGCCAGTAAATCTACCAAGAGGCCTCCCTCGCATTTGCGCACCCTCAAATGCCAATTGATTGCGCCAGGATTCGATCCTGCAACCTTGTGGACATCAGGCAGGAACGCTACCGCTGAGCCACGCTGCCAGTTTTACCTGCATTATCCTACGCTGGAGTGACAAAAGGACGAAATAAGAAGCAATTTGAAGAATATTTCGGATTGGCAACAGTCCTATGTTCTTCCCACGTATAGAAACTACTCGTATATTCATGCAAAATATCAGCTTAATCGATTGAGTAGTTTCTGCGTGTAAGAGTAACAGGACATTTTAGATTTTAATACTGGATGATTATTATTATTATTATTATTATTATTATTATTATTATTATTGTCGTAGTAGTGTTTTGGTGTTGAAAGAATCAGTCAGTAAATTTTACAATGTTTTTTTTTACCGTTGGCCAGAGGACGCCCGAAAGCATGTAATTAGTGCATTCTTCTATGTGGCTTCTTTCGTGACGCCGAACAGACTAAGGACTGGTGTGAGTCGGTGCAAAAGCAATTTGAAGAAGTGGGGATACTGCACTGAAGAACTTTGTAAATGTGGTGAAAAACAAGACCTAGAGCACTTTCTGAAATGCAGCATGTTTCCAAGACCATGTGATATGCAGGACTTTATCGAAGCTAATGACTGCGCCATTCTAACAGTTGAACACTGGGGAAATTTAGTGCAATTTATATGTATATTTCTATGTGTTTTGGATTCGGTTTAATAAACACATTATTGTTATTAACTTATTATTATTATTGTAGATTGTATTTACAACATATTTCGTACGTTATTTTTATGAAAGAGCTTGCTGGGTCTAGTCACGATCTTGGAGCTCAGCAACTAACAATACCATTCCAGACCGGTCTTTAACTTCACCGATCAGGAAGGAGAGCAAGTGGACATTTTGCAGGCGTTCAGATATGAGGTGATCAAAAATACTGGTTGATCTCGCTATACGAGAGCGAGACTGGGGTCATAGATCGCTGGATGACTTGTGTCGCAGCCCCTGGGCTGTGCTCGACACGACTTAGGTGGACCCGTCGATAACACGAGCGATAACATGACTGGCAGCTTTCTGCCTGTTCGGACATGTCGCCGGCACCAGGGTGGGGCTTGAGCACTGGCTTTGGTAATCCCAACCCAGCGTGATTAATGGAGTCATTCCTCTAATACTCGATACCTCCAGCAGATAATATGTCTGACCGTGTAACCTAATGTTCGCATCAGCCTCCATAATATTCTTACACTGTTACGTATTAGGTCTAGTTGTACTGTAATTTGAAATTGCCGATGCATTTCGGGTCAACAGCTTCTCCCTATGTCAAGTTTGGAATAATTAAATAAATAAATAAATAAATAAATACGTCTCTATGCTTCAGAATGTATGTTTTCCATTAAAAAAGGCGAAATAAAAGAGTTAGAGAAAAAGGAAAGAAGGACACTTAGAAAAATATTGGGACCATTAAAAACAGAAAGTGGAGAGTTCAGGTACAAAAAAAAATGACGACCCCTACAAAAGTAAAGAAATTGAAAAAATTCACGATACGATCAGGAAAAGGAGGGTTAATATCTTTGGACACGTAATGAGAATAACACCAGACTCACAAAACAAATGTTCAGTCATGTATACAAAAGCAAGAATGGTAATCAATGGGTACAAAGTATAAAAAAGGATATGGAAGAGATGGAAGTAACGATAGGTATTATTCAGGACAGACCACTTTTCTGATTATAAAAAAAATTAAGGGGTTTCCAGGAGAAGGAAAAGAAAAAGTGGGTTAACATCTGGAAGGAAGAGAGAAGGAAACCAAGTGAAGTAATGAAGAACTACTGGAAGGCAAGAAAGGATCAAGGAAATAAGAGACAGTGAATGCAATGGGTTATTTTACATGGTCCAAAGATGGCCAAAATCGAAGAAAGAAGAAGAAGAAATAAGTAAATACACAAATAAACGCTAATGAAAAGACAGTTACAGAAACTAGAATGCACAAGTTACAGTACATCGATAAACTTGTAGTAGTGCCGTTTATCACCGTACAAAATTTCAGGGTGATATCAGTAATAGTTTCGGAGATATAGAATGCCAGTGAAATATTTCACACAGCCGCCATCTTGAGGAGGTCATGTAAACAATTTAACTAAATTAGATTCCAGTGCATTACAATGTGTATAAACATATGCATTGCGTTTGGATGGTTAAATCGCGAGAAAAGTCTATTTAAAAGTCTCAAATTCGCTTCGCCGCCATGTTGGTTTTGTAGTTACCAGGTTTTTAAAAGCCTCATAGGCGACCTTCTAGTAGTGCCCTTTGTCACCGTACAAAAGTTCAGGGTGATATCGGTAACGAACATGGCAGCCAATTGAATTAGAAAGTTTTAATAGACTTTTCTCGCGATGTAACCATCCAAACGCAATGAAACTTGGTACAGCAATTGTTTAGACACATTGTAATGCACTGACGTCTAATTTAGTCCAATTATCTACATAACCTCAAGATGGCGGCAGTGCGAAATATTTGATCGGCATTCTATATCTCCGAAATTATTACTAATATCACCCTGAAATTTTGTACGGTGATAAAGGCTACTACTAGAAGTTCAGCTATGATGCTCCCAAAAATCTGTAAAATACAAAATGAAGATGGCGGTCATGCTGAGGTGAAACATTTTAATCGACTTTTCTCGCGATTTAACTATCTGAGCGCAGTGAAATTTAATACAGTAAATATTTATACACATTGTAATGCACTGGCATCTAATTTAGTTCAATTGTCCACCATAAACTCAAGATGGCGGCTGTGCGCAATTTTAAAATTAAGTTTTTATTTCTTGTGTATTAATCATGCGGTCGAAGTGAATGTTCGAATAATGAACCTACGCAAAAATCGTTATCTAATTGTACATAACTCTATGGCCTACATATATAAAAATCCAACATGGCGACCAACCAAAATATTTAGACGGTTCTTAATATCTACGAATCTATTTCAGCAATCAAACTGACATTTTGTATGTTGATAGAGGCAATTAACATAAGTAGGATATATGAAAATAGGCTGTATAGTTCTTCACGGAACTCCTTGTTTGTTGCAAGATTGCTCATTTAGGTTTTCCCCTTCAAGTCAGACAGATATTAAGTACATTTTCAGAAGATGGTTTGGATAAAGAATGTAAGGTGTTTATGGGAAATGTATCTTGTTCCTGTGAAACCTGCTTAGAGTACTTGGATCAATGTATGCATCCTATGGAGATATTCAAGTGTTTAAAATGGTTGAGACCTCAAAACATTAAGGACCTCAGCTTTGAGGATATTGTACCATGTATTCAATATTTAAAGTCAAAGGGTGTAGAAATAGGTGATTCAAAATTATTTGACCAGTTCTATAACGTAAGGGCTTATTCTAAAAGTTCAACTTTGGATAAAGACACACCACTAGACTAACAATGGTCAGTTTTCTTTAATAAGTGCCAGAACATTGAGGCATTTTCTGAATTTTTGAACATTTGCCATACCAGGCAGCAATACCTCCACTGAACGTGTGTTTTCATTCATAAATGCTCAATAGACAAAATAAGGGAACCGTTTGATGGCAGAATCAGTGAAAGGAATGTTACTCGTGAAATTCAATTTCAAAGATATGTCGTGGGAAGAATTTTATAAATATGTTCTTCAAGAAAATAATTCGTGCCTTCTTTCGTGCTTCAACCGGCCAGGTCTGGCGCATGGGCATGTTTGATCCGAGGCTTAAATTATGCTCTATATTTTCGGTCAGCCCTCATTTCCTGTCGCTTACAGTACCTTCCTCCCTAGACTTGAACTTCACCTCCCCCAGGGGCTCACATCTTGTGGGACGTAGGTTGGCGACCACGGGAACCCAGCTGAGTCCGGAATTGCTTCCACTTACTTGTGCCGGGCTCCTCTCTGTCTTCTTTCCTGTCGACCTCCCTTGGTCAACTCTTGTTCTTTTCCGACCCCGACGGTATTAGGGTATCCGAGGCCTAGGGAGTCTTTCACTTTCCCGCCTTAATTGGCCCTTGTCTCATCTCTCCTGCTCCCTCCTTCTTCGATGAGTCAGACCTCTTGTTTTCATTTCATTATATTTCCTTTTCTCTTTAAGATTCCCGCACTGTTTTTGTTACTTGGTTCCCCGTGTATCTAAACTTCCTTTAGCGATTTTTTTGTAGGTACTTTTAATCTACGTTGCATTTTGTAAGTTTTTTAGATCTAAATTACCTCTCGCAATTGTTTTCAACCTCAATTGAATTTTGTAAAGGTTGACAATCTAAATTTCTTTTTAGTAAGTCTTTCAATGTAGATTCAGGGTATTTTAGTGAGTATTTTGAATTGCAATAGCATTTTGTAAGTATTTTCAACCAAAACCGCATTTTGCAGGAATTTTAAATCTAAATTGCCTTTTGTTTGGTGGTCATTTTGCAAATATTTTGATTCTCAATTGCATTTTGTAAGTATTGTCAATCCACATGAGTCGTTTGAATCTACCTTACATTTTGTAACCATTTTCAATTTCAATTGCATTTTGTAAGTATTTTGAATTTCAATAGCACTTTGTGAATAATTTGAATTGGAACGGGGATATTTCAATCTGAATTGCATTGTGTAATTTCAATTGCATTTTGTAAGTATTTTGAACCTCAATTGCATTTTGTACGTATTTTCAATCTCATTTGCATTTTGTAAG
Organism: Meconema thalassinum; assembly: GCA_946902985.2. NCBI lineage: Eukaryota > Metazoa > Arthropoda > Insecta > Orthoptera > Tettigoniidae > Meconema > Meconema thalassinum. The sequence continues at coordinate 139,820,209 of OX336400.1, forward strand.
AATTTTGAATTTCAATTGCATTTTGTAAGTATTTCGACTGTACATTGGAGTAGCCTACATTTTGTGGGTATTTTTCAATGTATTCTTTTTATGAATCTTTTCGTTCTAAATTTCCTTTTGTAAGAACATTTTGTGAGTTGTTTCAATCTGAGTAAGTATTTTCCATCTCACTTAATTTTCGTTCTGGTTTCCATTTCATTAACATTTTCGCTATCACCCAGATCATTCGAGGCCGATAACCTAGATGTTAGGCTCCTTAAAACAACAATTATCATCATCATGAACTTCTCTCTGTAAAAGAAACATGTCAATAGCTTTTTGAACAATTAAGTTATTTCTATATTATTTACGGTCGGGTCAGATTTACCCATGGCGCCAGTCCTCACGTGACAATTTTCGGCTTACGTTAGTCGGGACAATCTGATAATAATAAGGGGGAAAATCCAAATATTTTCATGCAGAACAATCACATAGCTCACGTTCTTGCTACCCATGTTTAGGGTCTAGGGACACCTTTGTCATCAGCTGCTATGTTCAAAAAATCGAGATTACTGCTTTATCGCCACCATCATGGCCAATTATACTGTTACGAAAATTATTGTAATTTCTCTGCATGTCAAATTTGAAAAATGAAAATAAACCTCATTTTCTATTGGGAATAGTTCATAGGAAGACACCAGGTGTAAAATTACTACATTAAAATACGTACGACTACGACAAAAAGGGAGTGATACACTATGGGTCAAAATGACCCGGCGCCAGTGCTCGAGGATTAGGGAAAAGAAGGTTGGTTGGTTCTTCAGTTTAGGGGCAGCGACAACGCGGTCATGTAGCCCCGTGTACTTGGGGTGTGTGTAGAATCTGTCTGATAACCGGTGTTAATTGTGATGACTGTATTAGTGTGTGTATCTGTTTTAATACAAGTAAGGACTGCAGACATTGAATTTTTTCAAGTAGTTCCAACTTTTGCCGCCAAACGCCACCGTCAACGACCAACTAGTTCAGAAATTAGTTATCAGATGCCACCGCAGTCGGCTCTTGACGACGAACGTAGGAACCTAAGAACGTTAGTCAAATTTTTAACCTATTGTAATTTAGCTTCACACATGTGTAATTAGTGGAAGGTTCTTTAACATGCCATAAATCTATGACATGGGACCGCCGGCTTTACTTCCCCTCCCAAGGAAGACATATCGAGGTATTTTTAATGTTTGTAAAAAATCCGATGACTTCGGCCGGGTTTGAACCCGCGATCTTGGGCATAGAAGCTCAGCATACTACCAACTACACCACCGAAGTCGCTAGAGAAAAGAACTGCAGCAAGAACTGATCATTAAGTAAGGTATTTCCTTTTGTAAAAAGTTATGTGTAATATACGAAGCATTTTGTTATCGATTGAACTTGTCTGGCATTTTTCTTAAATGTTCTGCTTTTTGCTGACCTATGCCCTGCATTTGGAAATTTTCAGTTGGTAATCCTATTCCAGGACCACCCAAGACAAATCAGAATTTTGGGGCGATACTACGCTCCCCTTAATCCCCCCTCCAAGGGGTACGCTCCTGGTCCGAAGAAAGAACCTGTTAGATAACGTAGGTCGAATAGGAAATGGTCCACCACAATAACATGTTCATTGTTGCTGGTAGACCGCCAGCAACCTGTTATCTGTATTATGGCATCAGTTAGAATACAATTGGTTCGTTCTGTAGTGGGCTGAAACTGACTGACAAGTGTTTTGTAGGCCGAGGAGGGTGTCACACTGTCCGAGGTGAAAGCTTGAACAATGGGCTCTTTATTAATGTTGGCCGTTAAATCAATGCTAATGTCCGTAATGATGGCACTGCGTTACTCTATGTAAATACTATGGCAGGCCAGGTCAATGATCTGCGTGGGATGGGATGTGTCCGTATAACGTCCTTACGAGGTCGAAGATCCGGCCAATAAACACACATCCCTTTACAATTGGAGATTCAAATTCATGACTCGACTGGGATCAGTAATGCAAGATTCTTATCCTGGCACTGATAGCAGCCACCCTGAATGCAGTTAAGGTATTCATGTAGGGGAAGGACGTGCATAACGGCCAGGCTAAGGTTTACAGATTTTCAAACTAATTTACAGCGGCTTCGATGGCGCAGTTGGGAGCATGCTTCTATGTCCAAGATCGCGGGTACAAACCCGGCAGAAGTCGTTAGATTTTTTAAGAGTGTAAAAAGAATCCTTAGTATGCCTTCCATCGGAGGGGAAGTGATGGTTGCTTCTTTGGTTTAGAGGCTGCGACAACGCGGTCATGTAGCTCCGTGTACTTGGGGTGTGTGTAGAATTTGTCTGATAAGCGATGTTAATTGTGATGGCTGTATTAGTGTGTGTTATCTGTGATTCAAGTAGAAAGACTGAAGACGATTAATTTTTTCAAGTAGTTCCTACTTTGGCTACCAAATGCTGCCGTCCACGGCACCTAGCTGCAGACGTGGCTACTAAATGTCATCACAGTCAGCACCTGGCAGCGAACGTTGGAACTAATATAGCGTTATCAAACTAACCTACAAATTTTAGCTTCCACAAGTGTAGTTAGTGGAAGGTTTTTTTTCACGCCATAAATGGGACCGCCGTCTTTACTTCCCCTCCGAAGGAAAGGATTTTTAACGCTCTTAAAGAATCCGACGACTGCAGCCGGGTTTGAACCCGTGATCTTGGGCATAGAAACTCAGCATGCTACCAACTACGCCACCGAAGCCGCTGAGGGGAAGTGAAGCCGGCGGATCCATGTCATAGATTCATGGCATGTAAAAGAACCTTCCGCTAACTACAATTGTATGAAGCTAAATTTATCGGTTAGATCTGATTAACGCTCTATAAGTCCCAACGTTCGTCGCCAGGTGCCAGTTGCGGTGGCATCTAGTAGCCAAGTTCGCAACTAGGTGTCGTTGACGGTTTCATTTGTTAGCAAAAGTAGGAACTACTCGAAATTGATCATCTGCAGTCCTTACTTCAATTCCTCATAACACACACTAATACAGCCATCACAATTAACATCGGTTATCGGACAGATTCTACACACACCCAAAGGACACGATGCTACACGACCGCATTGCCGCAGCCCCTAAACTGAGGAACCAACCAACGAAACTAATTCACAATCGATCTGGTAACTTCGAAATCATAGAATAATACACATTAACCATCCTTGGGCATGTAATTCTTTTTTTTTCTTCTTGAGGTTGGACAAACGGAAATATGTAAATAATCAATTTCTCATATCATTAACTCCTGTCCACTTTGTGGCGCAGTGGCTAGTATTCTTGGCTGTCATCCCTGAGGTCTGGGTTCTATCCCAAAGAGTTTAATTCTGGTCTGAGAGTTGGAACCTGGAATGAAGTACATTCAGCCTCTTGAGTATGCCCATCGCCCCTGTGCCCATGTGGCCTAATGGTAGGTACTTTACATCATATCGTGTTTCAATGTCATTTATATAATTCCCACCGCACTGTCATGTACAAGGATTTGTTCTCTCTGGGCTTTCAATTGCCACTTAATCTAACAACACTCCTGCGAGCACCTACAATTTCACTGGTGAGCATCATCGCGACATACTTGGATAATATTAATGTACTTTTGTGAACTTCCTCTCTATGTGTGATCCGGTCATGTTTCTTTTTCGCAGCTAGTCACCAAGATGGATTTGTCGTAATGTGTCATTAGATTGCTCCTGTAACACATAAGCAACACCGCCATTGGGTGAAGAGAAACCGAGCCCAACAACATACGAAAAAAAAAGAGCTTCTTGAGGCAGAACTGAGAACAAGTGGGTTCGATTCGCAACAATGGCATCTTCGGATCCTTCAGCTACGAGCTTCTTCGTCTTCCAATAGACCATTGTTTCATGAATTTTCCCTTCAATAATTAATTGTAGGATCTTGTATTTTTCACCTTCATAACAAGTCCCAAATATCTTGTTTATCGCTGTTTTATTATAAGCAGTAGTTCTCTTTGCTTTTCCATCCGACGAAGGACCTCGTAATTCGAAACTTTCAGTATCCATGATATACTTAGGATACGTCTGTACAGATACATTCCAAATGCCTCAATTCGTTTCTCAGTATTTGGGTCCAATGTCCAACTATCACACCCGTAAAGGAGGACAGAGAAAATGTAGCAACGGATCATTCTGATTCTCAGTGGTAAGCTGAGGTCTAATCGTATGAAGAATTTTCTCATGTCGATGAATTGTTTCCGGTCCTGTTGAATTCTAGATTTTAATAATTTTATTAATGCAGCCAATGGCCATGTACTTTTCTTTTCAGGACGGGTCAGGGAAAGGATTTTGGAAGGAAATCGGCCGTGGACCTTTTAAGATGAACCGTCCCGGCATTTGCCTGGTGATGAAAATGGGAAACCACGAAAACCATTTTCAGGACGGCCGAGGTGGGAATCGAACCCACGCTCTCCCGATGCCAGCGAGGCACGAGGGTAGCGCCATAGCGCTCTCGGCCACCGCAGCCGGTAGCGCAGTAGGCAGCGCGTAAGTCTCAAAATTCTAGATTTTATCTCTCGATTAGAGTCACATTGACTGTCCAAAATAGTACCTACGTATTAGAAGGAACATACATGCTCAACTCCTTTTCCTATTATTGTGAGATTTAACCCTTTATAAGGCAAAACAATGTTCTATTATAATGTGTTTTTACATTTTAATTTATTTTAATTATTAATGATGTTATTTTTTGTGTCTCTAATTTTAATGTTTGTATATTTATTATTTATTTTCAATTTTTGTTATTATAGATTTAATGTTGATATTTTTCTATTGAATTAATTAACCAATTTCCAATTGATTTTACAATTATTTTCATAATTTTTATAGTTATGTTTATTATATTAATATTTATATTTCTTTTATTATTGTAATTTTATTTTATTAGTTTTATTTCTATATTTATATTTTATTTTTACACTTTATTTCTTAATGTATTTAGTTTTAATTTTTTTTAAATTATATCCAACACATTACGTCAAGTAGATGCGTACAGTATACAATATTTGCTTTTTAGAAATACTAGCACTTCGGCATGACAATTCTTCGAAATTTGGCTCAAAGATTCAACTATCAGCATCTTTGAAAGCATAAACTGTCCTTATGACAGGTGGTTAATATGGAGATACTATTCCGTAAAGGGATAAATTTAATTATTACTTGTTGAAAATTATTAGAAACTCATCGAAAATTATTGTTTTAGCTTTATCACATTATCACACAGACTTGCAACTTCATTTTTTGTTTCTATTTATGAATATTAATTACATTTGCTGATGATGGTCATAATGAGACCGAAACTGCTCTTTAGGAAACATAAATAATAATTTTATTCTCTGAAGGTAAACAAAAACAACACCCAACAGGTGAAAAGTCGAAGATCACATCAAAGCAAAGCTACAAAATTTACTAGTTACTTTGAAGAGGAAGTTAACAGATGAGGAACACTACAAATTTTCATAGATATTTACAAAGCATTATTATGCAATAATACAAATTCTCATACAGTAGATTTTTTCAATGGATTAATAATGGTTTTTCTGAATTATTTATTAAATCTCAATGTAAGGATATCCATTTACTTAGTTTAAGTATACTTAGGATAAGTTCGATTAATGTGCTGATGAAGAAACCATCATTTAAGTGTTTTTTGTATTGATTTGGCGAATATTTAACATAAGTGTTTTTAATTATTCAATTGCTTGCCACGGTGGGTGAGTGGTTATAGTGTCAGACTACCAACCCCAAGATTGCAGGTTCGCCCCTGGTCGTGGTGAGTGATTTTTGAAGGCGACAAAAATCACGACACTCATGTCATACGTTGTTGGCATGTTAAAGAACCCATTTGAATTCAGTAGGCCGTGTTCAATGGCAAAATTAATCTCGGGATTTTCCGCCAACACAAAGTTCCTCCATTCTCTACTTGAAAGCGCTGTAGTGTCAAGGCGTTTAGATATCTAACCTCCTTGACTTCCATAGCGTTCAAAGGAGCGACGAAATTCGACATGCAAGCTACCCTCTGGGTGTCAATTAACAAAGCTTGCACCAGGCACCCGAGGCCATACGATATTATTATTATTATTATTCAATCAATACGGATTTACACAATTTGCTATTATGGCAAATATTTTTGCTCATTATGACATAAGGTATATTTTCGTTGTCTATTTAAGTCTTCTCACCTGACACGTTCACTGTTAGAGCCACGAATTCGATAACTGAGAACTACTTCGCGTCAATATTTTCCCTCCGGTGGGGGTGTGACTTCAGAAATGATCTGTAGTCCCTCTTAGTATCTTAGACAGCGCAGAGAATATCCTAGAATTAATTCTGTGGCGTACCACTTGCAGATATCGAGGTACCTATTATGATGATGTACAAGTTCTTGTGTTTCTGGAACAATGGATGCTGGCCTGTCTCCTGAGGTGAGACCGCAATATGGTTTCCAGCTTGAAGACGTCTGGTCTGAATCGTGTGAACAATAATAATTATTGTGGTCCTTGGTGGAGGTGAAGTTATTAGTCATTTTAAGATTGAGTCAGAGAGAGTATGAACCACAAGAGTTTGATCTGCCTGCCCAAAGAGGGAGGAGGTGTTTTGACTTTTCATGATAATAATAATATCGTATGGCCTCAGGTGCCAGGTGCAAGCTTTGTTAATTGACATCCAGAGGGCAGCTTGCATGTCGAATTTCGTCATTCCTTTGAACGCTATGAAAGTCAAGGAGGTTAGATATCTAAACTCCTTGACACTACAGCGCTTTCAAGTAGAGAACGGAAGAACTTTGTGTTGGCGGAAAATCCCGAGATTAATTTTACCATTGAACACGGCCTACTGAACTCAAATGGGTTTATTAACATACCAACAAAGTATGACATCCATGTCGTGATTTTTATCGCCTTTCAAAAATCACTTACCACGGCCAGGGGCGAACCTGCAAGTTTGGGGTTGGTAATCCGACACTCACTCACCGTGGCAAGCACTTTTCATGATGAAAATTAATAAATGTAAAACAAAAATAATGGAATGCAGCCGGTAGAATCAGAAACCCCCATCGGCGTCAAATTGGCAGGTGAAAAGCTAAAGGAAGTAGGAGACTTATGTTACTTAGGAAGAAAAACAACCTGTGATGGACGAAGCAAAGAGAATATAAAAAGTAGGTTAGCACAGGCAAGGAAAGCATTTCTACAGAAGAGGAATCTGTTGACATCAAATATACATTTAGGGATTAGGAAGTCATTTTTGAAAGCCTTTGTCTGTAGCAAATATGAAACGCACCAAACCTGGCATTTTATATAATGATAGACCATCACAAATCCAACATGGCGGCGACGTAAGTTGCAAGTATCTCAAATATATTTTCAGGTGATCTAATCATATGTTCGGAGTGAAACTTGGCACGACCAATCTTATTTTTGATCTGATGCCTCGCCCGACCCGCGCCAATAATGTTAGTTTTTTTTAAACGCTTGGTCATCTTCTGTCATTTTAATTTTTGATCAAACCCTGCATATGCCATCAATTTGGACTAAATCGATAAAGACGGCTAGGTGCAGTCTACTTGCTAGTGTAGTCTGTTTTGTTTTCTCCTTGTTGATTTCATTGTTGGGGTTCAGTGCTACACCTTAGAGACACCTGATTGCATCATACTCTGTTGTGTCCTTCTATGCCCTCGTTGACCTCTTTCCTACCATCCTCTTGTCTTCTGAATGAAGCGTGCCTAACTCATTGTGTTGCAAGTCTTTTACCTTTCACTTCTTCCACACCGAAAGATCTATACCAGACCTCACACGGTGATAATCATAATTAGTATCATAATTAAATCACCTAAACCAGGGGTTCCCCACCTTTTAGCAACTACGTACCACTTGAAATTTCTAGAAATTTTGGTGTACCTACAGTCCTTACATTCTTTTAGAAACACATATTTACTGTCGGGAATGTGCCCAATGGCTTGTTCGATTGTAATTAATTTACTGAGAAAACTTCATATTTAATTATTAATGCACTGGTATTTCTTTTTCTTTTTCAACCTTTTAGGAAGACAAGAATAAACATAGCCTATGTAGATCATTATCAAGTTTTTTCCTAATTTTCTTTTAAAAATATATAGAGATATAGGTGTATATTAATAACATTTTTATGATAAAGGAAAAAATAAAACGATTATTGAAAATTACAGTTTTATTTACTACTCATAGGTCTAAAAAAAAAATTTATATAATTCGTACAAACTAAGCAAAAAAGCCCGGCAGAGTATACGGTATATGAATAATAAATAAATGACACTGCTAGGAAATAATACATAATTAAATATTATATTAGTTATGAGGCTCTTAAATTAAGATTACCTATGTGTCATTCAATAACCTAGTGAGCACAAAACCAACATGGCGTTGATGCGAAATTTAAATATTCAAATGGATTCTTCTCGCGATTTTTCATCCGAGCGCTGTGAAACTTGGACGGTATATCTTCATACAAGCCTTAATATACTGATGTCTAATTCAATGGAATTTTGTAAGAACTTAACAAGATGTTCAGTAAAGAACATATAGCCTACTTTCTCCTAAATGTATGCGTATAATAACTCTTTGTCTTTATCAAGGAGTATAATAGAATCATTTCTTGGTTGAAGACCTTAGGAATTATTTACCTCTACCAAATACCAGAACCTCGGAAAACTACTACCATCATTGAAGAAAGAAAGAGACATGTCTCAAACTTGTCGTGTACTGTAACTGAGAGGGCTCAGCTTTCTAAAGCCACTTCTGCACTATAATATTTTAATATCAACTTTTATTTTCGAACGATCCACGTCCTTTAGAACTGTTTAAACGATTCTTGGTTCGATAATCGGAACTGGTGGGTCCCATGTTATGGATTATAAAGTTTGCATAATTCACACGGCCAACATCCTGAAATGGTACGACTGATGACCTTGTAGTTTGTGCACAAGACGCGCCTTATATGAAGGTATGTTGTTACCTAATTTGGTAGACATCGGATGATTAGTTTAGTCGTTATTTAATTTTACGTATTGAACGTTTGAGTGGCCGCCATTCAGGTTTGGTAAAGATGGCGGCGATATAAAACATGATACTGAGGTGCCCTTTGCTAGTGCTACCTCTGTACCAATTCGGTTTCATCGTGTTTGAATTGATATGGGGAGGGGGTATAGACATACAGAGTACACAAACACACTCACAGACAGACACACAATTTTTGGCCCTGTGTAGTTCTCATAAGTTTACTTTCATTTTTTGCAAAAATCAAAAGTAGGCTAAAAATGGTGACTGTGCAATTTTTTTACATCTCGTTTTCATTTCTCGTGTCCTAAGTAAGACCAGTAGGATATATGAAAATAGGCAATTCAGTTCTTCATGGAACTACTTGTTTAATTTATTTATTATATTACGTTGTTCAAATATTGTATACATGTGTATAATACTCATAATAATTCACAAATCCTTATATAACAAGAAGTTCCGTGACGAACTAAAGAGCCTTCTTTTCTGAAAATATAAGATTCATGCCAATGATTAATCTATATGGATCTATTTAGAATAATGACGAAATTAAGTTGGTAATATCGACATTTCTAATTAGTTGGAAATACCGTATAACTGGCATAATGTAGCCTAATAGTGAACTACAGTTGGCAGCCCTGGTGACTGAATATATTATTAGTTTCATCTCTTAAGGCACAGCATACAAAATTTGGTTGAAGTCCAATGGATAGCATGGACGTTACATGCAGTAAAACATTGGATCTAACAGCGCACGTAAAATCATGTTGGCAACAATGTATTGGTCAGATATAATCTGAAATAATATGATCTATTGCTGTGTCAATTTTGAATGAAATCCATTTGTTAGTATAGAAGTTACATGCATTTTAAAATTGGACCTATCAGCAGGCTTAGAATCATGTTGGCAGCACTGGCGTAGGCCTATATTAGTTACTCCCAATTCATCTAGAATGCCAGGTACTATACGTGTGCAAAGTTTAGACCTATTGGCTTGCATACTTTCTGATATATTGATATTACGGTAACAACAATAGAGACAGTATTTACTAACAGTTGGCAGCCCTGGTTACTCTTAAGAATCGGCATGGTCATATATGTTATGGTACACATAGCACACACGAAATTTGGTTGAAATCCAAATGATGGAATAGAAGTTACATGTAATTAAATTTGGACCTCTCAGCAGGCTTAGAATCATGTTGGTAGCACTGACGTATATAAGTTACTCCAAATTAATATAGAATGGCAGGTACTATACGTGTGCATAGTTTAAAGCTGTCGGCTTGCATACTTTCTGATATATGGGTATTTGGATGGAAAAAAAATGAGAGCATTTATTAACAGTTGGCCGCCCTGGTGGCTCTTAGGAACATGCTCAGTCATATCTGTTTATGCACACATAGCACATACGAAATTTGGTTGAAATCCAATTGATAGTGTAGATGTTATATGCATTTAAAATTTGGACCTATCAGCAGGCTTATAATCATTTTGGCAACACTGCCATGTATGGCTTCGTGGAAATTAAACTGCAATATTACTATCTATACGTGTGCCAATTTTGAAATAGCTCCCATTCATACCTTCCAAGATATCCAACATGGAGCTCAAATTTCAATTGCGACTTTTCAGCAGTTGGTAGCACTGATATCATTTTCAAATATGGCCGTGAGATATTCAGGTATAGAATTTTACTCCTACCAAATTTTGTTTCGATTGCTGCAGCCATTTAGGAGTTGATAGGACACACACACAGCCAGCCAGCCAGACAGACAGACAAACAGACAGACAGAAGGACAGACACACATGCCCAATTCATAAGTCTACTTTTTCCTCATTTTTGCAAAATGTGAAAAGTAGGCTAAAAATGAATTATAGTGAGATAGCGGAAATTTTCCGCCCACTAAAAAATTGAACTCGTGATCTTCTGCCACTGACCCACCAAGAAAGCCTGATATAAGTTGCTAAACAGCGACTCTAATAATGTTCTCCGCCGTGCGAACCTGTTGCTGCACGCTGCATTACCTCTCTATTCATGTTGCATGATTGGTGTTTCATCACAAACACATCATTCCCACCTGCCGTGCTGTGTTGTTCTGTTACCCTTCTGATTTATAGATTTCAACATGATATTCACACAATAACTCTTGATTCCCCCGCACACCTGCTGGCTCAACATATGATTTAGTGAAGGCCCATGAACACCGTTGTTCTATCACAGACAAGGGTAACGTCCGAAGATGTGGGCGCATATGGAATATCAATGGTTGTAAGAAACAGGACTACCCGAAGAATGGAGTTTTGAGCCACCAAAAGTGTGTTTGTCAACCCCAAAGTATACCCTTTTCTACGAGATGGTATGGATGGACATAGTGGTCATTTATCCCCGTGTACTTAGGAGTGTATATAATTTGTCTGATAACCTGTGTTGTCGTGATGTCTGTTGGTGAGTTGGTTCCTCAGTTTGGGGGCTGCGACAACGTGGTCATGAAGCCCCGTGTACTTTGTGTGTGTGTACCTATAGAATCTGTCTGATAAACAGTGTTAATTGTGATGATGATGATGATGATGATGATGATGATGATGATAATTGTAGTTTTAAGGGGCCCAACATCTTGGTTATCGACCCCTAATGGTTTGGGTGATCGGGAAGATGATAATGAAATGTTAACTATAACTAAAACTAACTACTAACTTATATACTAGAATAAGAAATGGAAAAAAAAAGGAGATTAAGGCAAATAAAGGACAGGAGGAAAAGAAATGCCCTCTACCCTCGATGAATGCGGATTGAGGGACTTGGAAGGAAGGAGAGCCATGAAAGACAGATAGCAAAGTGAATGAGGAGAGGGTCCACCCCAGAGGTAATGGATAAATGGGGGAAAACCGGACGCAGCTCAGGAATCCCTCGGGGGGTCGCCAATTCCCGAACTCACCAGCCGTGAGCCCCTGAGGTTGTAGCAATATCTAGGGTGCACCAGAAGTAGTGGGGCTACATACACCCTGCCTCCTTGGGGGCCTTGAGCAGAAGGCAGGAGATAATATGAAGAGAAAAGGAAGGCTGACCTCTCGCAGAAGGAGGGTATCAGAAAAGATAAGACAAGGGCCAATTAAGGCGGGAAAGGAAGAGACTCCCTAGGCCTCGGATACCCTAATACCGTCGGGGAAGCAGGAGAACAAGAGTTGACCAAGAGAGGTCGACAGGAAAGAAGACGGAGAGGAGCCCGGCACAAGCAAGTGGAAGCAATGCTGGGGCCCCGTGGTCGCCAATCCACGTCCCACTAGATGTGAGCCCCCTGGGGGGAGTGTTAATTGTGATGGCTGCATTAGTGTGAGTTATATGAAATTCAGGTATGGACTGCAGACGATTAATTTCAAGTAGTTCCTACATTTGCTACCAAATGCTACCGTCAACAACACCCAGCTGTGAACTTGGTTACTAGCTGCCACACGAACTGGCACCTGGTGACGAACATTTGAACTCAAGAGCGTTAATCAAATCTAACCAATAAATTTAGCTTTACACAATTCTAGTTAGTGGAAGGTTCTTTTACATATCAAACTCGGCCGAAGTCGTTCGACTTTTAAGAGCGTTAAAATCCCTCAGTATGCCTACCTTTGGAGGGGAAGTAAAGTCGGTGGGCCCATGTCATAGATTTATGGCATGCAAAGAACCTACCACTACAATTGGTAATGTGTAGCTAAATTTATAGGTTATTTGGTTAGAATCGCTCTGTCAAGTTCTAGCGTTCACCGCTGGGGGACAGTGGCATCTGATAGCCAAAGTTGGAACTACGTGAAATTGAACTTCCCCAGTTGCATTCATCTCCATTCATTTCAATTATCATCTCTTATCACATGAGTTTGGCGTCAGCAAGGGCATCCGGCCGTAAAAACCATCCGCCAAATATAATTTCATCGCATCTTATCCCCGACCCCGTTGGAAACAGGTCTAATAAGGGATATACATACAACAAATGTTGATACAGGTAGTAAACAAGGTAACGAAACTGAAACTTAGCCATAGATTAATAATACGAGTAGTAGCGAATACAAGTTAATTCATGTAAATATCAAGAATTGTATATTTTGAACTTATAGCATGTAGTATTACTTTAATTGTAATGGATCATGCTGTAAAATTATTGCAAAACAAGTAGTTCCGCGAAGAACTATACGGCCTATTTTCATATATCCTACATATGTTAATTGCCACTATCAACATACAAAATTTCAGTTTGATTGCTGTAATAGATTCGTAGATATTGAGAACCGACTAAATATTGCGGACGGACGCCAAGTTGGATTTTTATATATGTAGGTCTTATAGTTATGTACTGTTACATGAAGTTAGTTGTGTACGTGTAGTATTCAAACTTCAATCGCATGATTACGATACAAGAAGTAAAGACGAGATTTTAAAATTTCGCACAACTGCCATCTTGTGGTTATGGAAACAATTGAAATACATTAGATGCTAGTGGATTAACTTTTGTATAAGGATTTACTGTACCAAGTGTCACTGCACTCGGATGGTTAAATTGTGAGAAACGTTCATGTGAATATTTATAATTCGCGTCATCGCCATGTCGGATCATCACCAAGTTAATGAATGTCCTATAGGTGAACTTATGTTCTTGGCCGCTATGAACATTAAAAAATTCAGTTTGATTGCTGTAATAGATTCGTAGATATTGAGATCCATCTAAATATTTCGGATAGTCGCCATGCTGGATTGTTATATATATAGGCCATAGAGTCTTGTACCATTAAAGGAAAATTATTGCATAGGTTCTTTATTCAAACTTTCACTTCGATCGCATGATTACGACACAAGAAATAACAAGTAGTTCCGTGAAGAACTCTACAGCCTATTTTCATATATCCTACTTATATTAAATGCCACTATCAACATACAAAATTTCAGTTTGATTGCTGTAATAGATACGTAGATATTGAGAACCGACTAAATATTTCGGATGGTCGCCATGTTCGATTTTATATACGTAGGTCCTAGAGTTATGTACTGTTACATGAAGATTCTTGTGTACGTGTAGCATTCATACTTCAATCGCATGATTAGGACACACGAAGTAAAAACGAGATTTTAAAATTTCGCACAGCTGCCATCTTGTGGTTATGGAAACAATTGATTTAAATTAGATGCCAGTGGATTAACATGCGTAAAAAGATTTACTGTACCAAGTTTCACTGCACTCGGATAGTTAAATTGCGAGAAACGTCCATGTGAATATTTATACTTCGCGTCGCCGCCATGTTGGATTTGTGATCACCAGGTTTTTTAAAGTCCTATAGGTGAACTTAAGTTCATAGCCCCTATGAACATAAAAAAATACAGTTTGATTGCTATAATAGATTCGTAGATATTCACAGTCGTCTGAATATTTCGGATGGTCGCCATGTTGGATTGTTAAATGTATAGGCCATAGAGTCATGTATCATTAAAGGAAAATTATTTCGTAGGTTCATTATTCAAACTTTCACTTCGATTGCTTGATTACGACACAAGAAATAAAAACTTAATTTTTGAATTCGCACAGCCGCCATCTTGAGGTTATGTAAACAATTGAACTAAATTAGACACCAGTGCATTACAATGTGTATAAACATTTCCTGTACCGGATTTCATTGCGTTTGGAACATTAAATCGCGAGAAAGGTCTATTTAAAATTTTCAAATTCGCTTGTCCGCCATGTTCGTTTTGTAGTTAACCGGTTTTTGAAAGTATTATAGATGAACTTCCAATAGTGCCCTTTATCTCCGTACGAAATTTCAGGGTGATAGAGCTAATAGTTTCAGAGATATAGAATGCCGGTGAAATATTTCGCTCATCCGCCATCTTGTGGTTATGTAAACAATTGAACCAAGTTAGATGTCGGTGCATTACAATATGTATAAACATATACTGTACCAAGTTTTATTGCGTTTGGTAGGTTTAATCGCGAGAAACGTCTATTTAAAAGTCGGAAATCCGCGTGGCCGCCATGTTGGTTTTGTAGTTACCAGTTTTTCAAAAGTCACATAGGTGAAATTCTACTAGTTCCCTTTATCAACGTAATAAATTCCAGGGCGATGTCGTTAATAGTTTCGGAGATATTGAATGCTGGTGAAATATTTCGCACAGCCGCCATGTTGGATTGGTGAGACGTAACAAAATTTCAAGGGCACGGTCGAGGTCGCCCGGAATAGTGCTATGAACTTACCGAGTTTCATTGAAATTGCTCAAGCCGTTTAGAATTTATTAGGGGACACACACACACACACCTCACACACACACACACACACACACACACACGCACACACACACGGACAAAGGTGATCTCATAAGCCAATTTTTTTCAAAATTGAAAATGGGCTAAAAATAATATTTTAAAATTCGCACAGCCGCCATCTTGAGGTTATATAAACAATTGAACTAAATTAAATACCAGTGCATTAAAATGTGTATAAACATTTGCTGTACCAAGTTTCATTGCGTTGGATTATTAAATCGCGAGAAAAGTCTATTTAAAACTTTCAACTTCGCTTTGCCGCCATGTTCGTTTTATAGTCAACCTGTTTTTGAAAGTCTCATAGATGAACTTCCAGCAGTACCCTTTATCTCCGTACAAAATTGCAAGGTGATACCGGTAAAAGTTTCAGAGATATAGGATGCCGGTGAAATATTTCGCACAGCCACCAATTTGAGGTTATGTAAACAACTGAACGAAATTAGATGTCGGTGCATTACAATGTGTATAAACTTAAACTGTACCAAGTTTCATTACGTTTGGTTGGTTAAATCACGAGAAACGTCCATTTAAAAGTCGCAACTTCACTTGGCCACCATGTTCGTTTTGTAGTTAACTGTTTTTCAAAAGTCACATAGGTGAACTTCTAGTAGTTCCCCTTATCACCGTACTAAATTTCAGGGTGATATCGGTAAAAGTTTCGGAGATATTGAAAGCAAATGAAATATTTCACACAGCCAACATGTTAGATTGGTGAGACGTAATAAAATTTGAAGGGCGCGGTTGGGGTCGTCCGTAATAGCGCTATGAACTTACCGAGTTTCATTGAAATCGCTCCAGCCGTTTAGAAGTTATTAGTGGGACATACACACACACACACGAATTACACACGCACACACAGACAGACACACGGACAAAAGGTGATCTCATAAGCCTACTTTTTCATAAATGAAAATAGTCTAAAAAGGTATAGGGTTATTACAATCTTTTGGAATGGTTTCACCAACAGAACTAAGACAACTGCGAACTCACAATTAATTTAATCAGTATTCTGCTCGAAGGCAGGTCCGAGCCTCCGAAGAGTCTATCCTCAGCTGGAATTTACTTGCAGTAGGGTGGCCAGGGCCTTAACGCTCCTCCTTATATTGGCCAACAGCGCGCAGTAACCTAGAACCGGCATACCATCCAAGCTCCGACCACGCGCAATGCTGCTTATCTGCGGAGTTCTCATGGGATCCGGTCTATCAACATGGCTAGGTCGTTGGTCACGAACTCACATTAACAAAACGTTTTAACAGATTGGTCTTTAACATAGTGAATGTGGGCATAACTTAACTGTAGACTGGATATCTGTAGATTAATAAAGAGACACATATCGATTGCTTGTAATTGGGTGAAGAAAGAACAAGAAAAAGTTAAATGAGTTTGTCTATATGACTAACGTTTTGTAACAAAGTGAAATTTATAATTTGAGAGGCACAAACATGGGAAAAATGGCCGCGAAAATAGGAAAAGGAGTAAGACAAGGGTGCAGCCATTCACCCCTGCTCTTCAATGTGTATGTAGAAGAAGCAATGAAAGAATTTTCAGCAACATGCACTCATGGAATAAAAATAAACGGTGAATTGTACCAAACAATACGTTTCGTAGATGACATTGCCATCATAGCAGATGATGAGAAAAAACTAGAAATTGCATTACATGAACGAATAGCAGAAGACCTGGCTCCAATTAAACCGCGGAAAAAACATCAATGGTGGAATAATGAATGTGATGAGATGATTGAAAAACGACACCGAGCGTGGTTATTACACCAATCCCAAAAATCTGAAACATCTTTTCAAAATTTAGTTACACAACGAAAAGAAACAACTAAAACTTTAAGAAGAATAAAACGGCAATATCATACTGACACCCTACAAAGAATTGAAGAGGAATTCAAAATTTCACAATCGCGGAATTATTACAAAATCCTTAAACAACATCTGAAAAAATATGAAGCACCTACCTTATTGTTAAAAGATGAAAATGGTAAATTGGCCCACAACAACCAAGATAATGCACAAATTATGGCTAAATATTTTAAGACACTCCTAAACTGTGAAGAACCCATAGAATTTCTCCAATTGGATGTTGACACTCCAATAACATCACCACCGGAGAACATTAACCGGCCACATTAGAAGACGTTTACATAGCACAGAATGAGATGAAGAATTTCAAAGCCCCTGGAGAAGACCAGTCTTTTGCAGAGATTTGGAAGTATGCTGGAAATTCGGCAAAAATCGCTCTTCACCAACAACTAGTCAACATCTGGATTACAGGAAAATTCCCTGAACATTGGAGATCAGCTATCATCCATCCACTACATAAAAAAGGGGATAAGACAGACTCTAACAATTACAGAGGGATTTCACTCCTGGATGTTACCTATAAATTTTTTTCTCGAACTCTTCTCAATAGAATTAAAGTACAACTTGAAAATGAATTAGGAGAATATCAAGGAGGTTTCAGGCCCTGGAGAAGTTGCCCAGATCAAATTATGAGCCTAAAATTGATAATGGATTATAATAGAAAAAGGAATAGGGATATGGTGATAACATTTATCGACTTTAAAAAAGCATATGATTGTATTCATAGAGAATCTTTATTAAAAATTGTAAGACATATGGGATTACACCCCAAATTGACAAATCTCGTAAAACTAACTCTTACAGGCACCAAATCAAAAGTGAAATTCAGAGGTGAATTCTCTGACCAATTTGAGGTCACAACCGGTTTACGACAGGGTGATGGCTTATCACCATTACTATTTAATTGTGCATTGGAAATGGTAATGCGAGAATGGTCTAAGAAATGCCCTCCAAATATAAAAATAGGGAGAAAAATTCAAACAAACTGTCTTGGTTTTGCAGACGACATGACATTATTGGCGAAAGATTTAGAGGAAGCCAAAACACAGATATCAGAGCTTCAGACAATTGCAAATAAAATTGGCCTTAAGATATCATTCGAAAAAACAGAAATCATGCCACAAAAACCAACACCATTAAAGGAAATACAAATTAATGATACAAAAATTAAAATTGTAACACGATTCAAATATCTAGGAGAGCTAATAACAAACAATTTAAATGAGAAATCGTCAATTCAAATAAGAACCAACAAGTTATTTAGGGCACAAAAATTAACATGGGAAACTTACAAAAAGAAATGCTTATCAATTAATGCAAAAATTAAACATTACAATACAGTCATAAAACCGGAAGCCACATATGCAGCAGAAACATTATTCCATCTAATTGAACATTCTAAAACCGACAGATTACAGAAGATCGAAAGGCGAATTGGAAGAACTTGTATCAATAAAGGATATAAAAAAGATGGTCAATGGCGAATAATACCTAACAATATGGTCTATAACAACCTACAACCCATTACTGATACCATGCGAAAGAATAGACTAGGATTGTTTGAGCACATCATGAGAATGCCAGATTCACGTCTTCTAAAACAACTAGTGCAGTACAATCTTGCTTCAAAAAACACAACTACGGGATGCCGATGGTTAAAAGAAATCAGAGAGGACTTAAAAGAAATTGGCCTAACAACAGAAGATGATGCAAATAAGAAAAGATTAACTACAGCACTTAAAAATATGACGTTTCATTTTCCACTCACAAAGAAGAAGATTCCTACAAGAATATTTTCCGCCGAAGAACGGGCAAGACGATCAATACGCATGAAGAAGTACTGGGAGGACCGCAAGGCTCGTACAGTTCCTACAAGTCGACGAACTAATGGTTGGCTAAAGTGATTCTTTGTGGTCTCAAAAGAAGAAGAAGAAGACATGAATTAAATGATCATCTTAGGGTAAAATGTAAAATGAAGATTAATAAAACAAAAACCAAGATAATGAAATGTAGTCGAGATGGTAGTCAGAACAGTAATGTATGGTTGGGAGGAGAAAGAGTGGCTCAAGTAAATCTTTTCAAGTACTTGGGAAGCATTATTACTTCTGATGGGAGATGTGAAAAGGATATTCGCTCTCGAATAGCCCAGGCTAAAGAAGCTTTCAACAAGAAGAGAAGTCTCCTGACATCCAAAGCCATATCCCTACAAGTCAGAAAGCACTTCATTAAAAGCTACATTTGGAGCATTGCGACCTAGGGTTGCGAAACCTGGACACTATTGAAGGCCGACATGAATCGTTTATGTGCGTTTGAAATGTGGTACTGGCGACGAATGCTACGGATACCTTGGACCGTAAGGCTAACTAATGAGGAGGTTCTAAGAAGAGCAGAAGAAACCATCAATCTGACAGAAACAATAAAAAATAAGAAATGGACAGGCCACCTACTCCGGCATTCACCATGGTGCATCTCACTGCTTGAAGGGAAAATGGAAGGCAAGGCAGGAAGAGGACGACCAAGAGCAGAGTTCTTTGATGACATTGGAAGAAGATGTGCGTACCACCTGATCAAACAGCGGGCTCAGGATAGAAGACCTTTGGACAAAGACATTCATGCTTCCCACCAACCGCCAGTTTGAGGAGAGAAAGAAGTAGAAGAAGAAGAAGAAGAAGAAGAAGAAGAAGAATTCAGGAGAATGTGGAGGCCATGGAAGATTTTCCTAATATCATCCCATCACGGTCGCCACATTGATTTCATCTTAAAGAGACATCATACTGTTTTCAACTGCGCAAACCATCACCGAATGAGTTTGGCAGTTGGTGCATCTTTGTTAAACTTCAACAATGGGTCCTTCCTACCCAATCTTAACCTCAATTACAATACACACACTACTACTGACACCACAATGACACACGTTAGGAGACAAATTCTACACAAACAACCAGTACACGGAGATGATTGACCACGATGTCACAAACCCGGTAATTAACCAACAACTACTATTGTTTTGAAGGTGGACTGGCTGTGTGGCTAAGCGGTAACGTTTTCAACTGCTGGACCCAAGGTTGCAGGATCTAATCCTGGCGCAGACAGTTGGTGTTTGTGAGGAAACCGTGTCAGTAGAATTTCTGGCGAAATTCCGGCACCCCGGCGTCTCTAAAAGCAATAACATCATCATGTTTTTAAGGTCTAAAGCTAGGGGTCATCCACTCCTTAAGAATGTTTAAATAGCCCCTCCTTAAATGTACTTTTAGTGAACAGACATCATTAAACAAATTTATAATTTTACAAGTGAGCTTGTACCATTATTTTTTACATAGGGTCTATTCACGAAATTGCATTATGCCTCTTTACAATGACATATTAGTGTGGTCACAGTTAGGAACATAATAAAACTTGTAGTTATTTCTCTACAACGTTTACATCAGCTGGTGATATTTCCTGAAAACCATTATTTATGGCTCTTGCACTTGTCGAGTGGGCATGAAAGTAGCAGTCAATGTTCCAGCTGGGCCTGGCATATGATCGCATACATTAGCAGATAACTCGTTCTGCATGTCGGAACCATTGTAGTGGTGTGCTAAGACACATATTCACTTTTCTACATCAGCTGCTTTATTAGCCTCTTTTTCTTATTAGAAAGTGGTGTAATAGGCACATGAGATCATTCTGGGACGCTACTCTCTCTCTCTCCCTTTGTACAGTACTTGGCCAGACCCTATTATGATCGATCTTCGATTTCTTGTACTGAGCGATCCATATAAACCTGAACCACTTTAACCCTTGAGAACTGGCGTGAAGCAAGTACTGTCGACCAAAGTATTATGTGTACTCGAGTTTGAAGGTTGTTTGTGAGGTAACCAATAGACCTACATAAAATCCAATAACATCATCATTTTAGTCGTTCTATTTTACGTTAGCTCATGTAGGTTTGGAATTTTTAATTTATATTTTAATATTTTTTGTCGCAGTTGGAACACAAAAAGTGCACGTTTTAAGTGTGTTTCAACCATGCGTCACATTTAAGAATTATTATCTCAAAAACCCGTCATCAGATCGAATCCAAATTTTAACACAATATACATTGGAATGTTGTATAACTGGTTTATTAATTTCAAAATGTTGCGTGTCCAAGAAAAAAAAGTTATCATTTTTGTAAGGTAACTTTTTCTCGGCTCGGGGTGGTTGGAAAATGTAGTTCTTAGTTGCGATGTAATCCTTATACATCAAAAAGTTATGCTGTATGACTGTGAAATACGTAAATTAACTCACTTATTTTATATCGGTTTGTATTTGTAGGCGGAAATAACACATCGTTCACGACCTACCCGCTCCGGGAAAGCTGTACAGCGTTGCTGTGATGGAGCCCATCACTTCCGAGCGAGGCACGCCATAATGCGTGATGGGCTCTATTTCGGCAACGCTGTACAGCTTTTCCGGGAGCGGGTAGGTGGTGAACGATGTGTTATTTCCGCCTACAAATACAAACCGATATAAAATAAGTGAGTTAATTTACGTATTTCACAGTCATACAGCATAACTTTTTGATGTATAAGGATTACATCACAACTAAGAACTACATTTTCCAACCGCCCCAAGCCGAGAAAAAGTTACCTTACAAAAATGATAACAACTTTTTTTCTTGGACACGCAACATTTTGAAATTAATAAACCAGTTATACAACATTCCAATGTATATTGTGTTAAAATTTGGATTCGATCTGATGGCGGGTTTTTGAGATAATAATTCTTAAATGTGACGCATGGTTGAAACACGCTTAAAAACGTGCACTTTTTGTGCTCCAACTGCGACAAAAAATATTAAAATATAAATTAAAAATTCCAAACCTACATGAGCTAACGTGCAATAGAACGACGAAAATGATGATGTTATTGGATTTTATGTAGGTCTATTGGTTACTTCACAAACAACCTTCAAACTCGACTGCACATAATACTTTGGTCGACAGTAGTTACGTGACGAACTAAAGAGCCTACTTTTCTTTAAATGTAAGATTCATGCCGATGATTAATCGATATGGACCTACTGTATCTAGAATAATGACGAAATAAAGTTGGTAATACCGAAATTTTTAATTAGTTGGAAATATACCTGACATAGTGTAGCCTAATAGAGCACTACAGTTGGTAGCCCTGGTGACTGAATATCCTATTCATAATTTCATCTCTTAAGGTACAGAATGCACATACAAAATTTGGTTGGAGTCCAATGGATAGCATGGACGTTACATAGAGTTAGACATTGGATCTATCAGCACGCGCAAAATCATGTTGGCAACCTTTTTTTTTTTCGTGTGGCCTCTTCGTAGACCGAGTGCAGGTCTTTCTATTCGACGCCCGTGGGCGACCTGAGCGTCGGGATGAGAGATGATGAAGATGAATGAAACTGGACAAGGATGTGGAAGGAAGCGGCCGTGGCCTATCAGAAGGTACCGTCCCAGCATTTGCCTGGTGTTGAAAATGGGAATCCACGGAAAACCATTTCAAGGACAGCCGACGGTGGGGCTCGAACCCACGCGTCTACCGAGTCAGCAGAGAGCTTGGTCCCATGGCCTACTGCTGCGCTTTAGCCAGCATAGCCACTGCTGTCGGTGTTGGCAACATTGTCATGTATGGACTACTGAAAATTAATCTGGAATGTAATTATCTATGTGCTTGCCAATTTTAGTACAGTTCGCATGCATAATTTCCGAGATATCCATCATAGAGCTGAAATTTCAATTGCGATTATTCTGCAGTTGGTAGCACTGACATCATTTTCAAGTATAGCCTTGAGATATTCAGGTATAGCCTAGATCTTTACTCATACCAAATTTGGTTTCGATAGCTGCAGCCGTTTAGGAGTTGTTTGGGGGGGAGAGGGGCACACAGACAGACAGGCAGACAGAAGGACAGACAAACATTTGTCTGGATCGATCTCATAAGTATACTTTTTCCTCATTTTTAGCCTATTTTCATTTCATGAAAAACAAATAGGCTTATGAGATCACCTTTTGTCCGTGTGTGTGTTCGTGTGTGTGTGTATGTGTGTGTGTGTGTCCCCTAATAACTTCTAAATGGCTGGAGCGATTACAATGAAACTCGGTAAGATCATAGCACTGCTCTGGCCGACCCCGACCGTGCTCTCCAAACTTTATTGTGTCTCACCAACCCAACATGGCGGCTGTGCGAAATATTTCACCAGCATTCAGTAACTCCGAAACTATTACCGATATCGCCCTGAAATTGTGTACGGTGATAAAGGGCACTACTAGAAGTTCACCTATGAGACTTTTAAATAGTTAGCTTTCTAATGAAATCTACCTAAAACCTGTTGACTACAAAACCAACATGGCGGCCAAGCGAAGTTGAGACTTTTAAATAGACTTTTCTCGCGATTTAACTATCAAAACGTAATGAAACTTGGTAGAGTAAATGTTTATACACATTGTATTGCACTGAAGTCTAATTTAGTTCAATTGTTTATATAACCTCAAAATGGCGGCTGTGCGAAATATTTCACTGTTATTCTATATCTCCGAAACTATTACAAACATCACCCTGAAATTTTGTACGGTGATAAAGGGTAGTGATACAAGTTTATCTATGTAACTTTCATAAACCTGTAAAGTACAAAACGAACATAGCGGCCGAGCGAAGTTGAAATATTTTAATAGACTTTTCTCGTGATTTACCTCTCTGAGCGCAGTGAAATGTGGTACAGTAAATGATTTTACATATTGTAATGTACTGGCATCTAATTTAGTTCAATTGTTTACATAACCTCAAGATGGCGGCTGTGCGAAATTTTAAAATTAAGTTTTTATTTCTTGTGTCGTAATCATGCGATCGAAGTGGAAGTTTGAATAATGAACCTAGGCAATAATTGTCCTTGAATGGTACATAACTCTATGGCCTATACATATAACAATCCAAAATGACGAGCATCCGAAATATTTAGATGGTTCTCAATATCTATGAATCTTTTACAGCAATCAAACTGAAATGTTTTATGTTCATAGAGGCTATGAACATATGTTCACCTATAGGACTTTCAGTATCCTGGTGAGCAAAAATCCAACATGGCGGCGACGCGAAGTATAAATATTTAAATGGACATCTCTCGCGAATTAACTATCCGAGTGCAGTGAAACGTTGCACGTTAAATGCTTAATGCAAATGTTAATCCACTGGAATCTAATTTATTTCAATTATTTGCTTAATCACAAGATGGCAGCTGTGCGAAATTTTAAAATCTCGTATTTACTTCTTGTGTTCTAATCATGCGATTGAAGTTTGAATACCACACGAACACAATAATCTTAATATAATAGTGCAAAAGTAAAAATCCATCCTGGCGACCATCTGAAATATTTAGACGGTTCTCTATCTACGAATCTATCGCAACCTTCAAACTGAAATGTTGTATGTTGATAGAGACAATTAACATGAGTAGATATATGAAAATAGGCTGTATAGTTCTTCACGGAACTACTTGTTACAAAATGTGAAAAGTAGGCTAAAAATATAACACGAGAACTGGCACCGGGTCATTGCGACCCATAGTGTACCGCTTCCCTTTTGTTGTAGTCGTACGGATTTTAATGAAGTAATTTTACACCTGGTGTCTTCCTGGGAACTATCCCCAAGATAAAATGAGGTTTATTTATATTTTTTCAGATTTAACATGCAGAAAAATGACAATAATATTCGTAACTGTATGATTGGCCTTGGTAGTAGCGGCCAAGCAGTATTTTTTTATCATTTTAAATG
Source organism: Meconema thalassinum (assembly GCA_946902985.2). Classification (NCBI taxonomy): domain Eukaryota; kingdom Metazoa; phylum Arthropoda; class Insecta; order Orthoptera; family Tettigoniidae; genus Meconema; species Meconema thalassinum. Next base: position 139,845,209 of record OX336400.1, read on the forward strand.
ATCTTGTCGACTTCATCGTTACGCTGGGGTCTGGCGTTACGTTACGGTGACGGGACGAAATGTACCCAGATGCACTGAGGTGTGTGACGTCTTAGTACCGCTTGGTGCATGTGTTCCCCGACAATCTCTACTTCGTTAGTATAAGACAAAAATCCCCGATTCTTGGATGTCACGGGTAATCTCGAGAACCACTGGATGGATTTTGATGCGGTTTTCACCATTCTGTAAAGGATATATCCAGGAAAGGTTCTGTATAACATAATTTATGTATGATCGAAGGAAGCCAAGCAGTAACGATTTCAGTGAAAAAGTCGAAAACAAACTTGGTGTCCGTGCGCTTCTTAAGCTTACGCTGGGCAAACCGTTAAAAATATCAATATACTATGAGCGTAAGAATTGGTCAGCATGAAAAGTTCTACAAAAAAGTCCGCGAGAGCATATCTCTATCTTCAATACATCGCCCACTATAAGTGTTTTTAGACTGGATGGAAGGGGCACGTCATCCAGCCATCTCTCTCCGCGCGCTTGGCTTTGCTTTGCCCTTGGTTTGCACTTGCCGTTCGCGAGTAATTTGAAACAAGGTAAAGTATTATAAAGCAAGATAAGTATTATGCAGATAATTTTCTAACATGTCAAGAGTCCTTGGCTTCGAGAGAATTTTTCAGCATTTGTAGCATTTAAAATGATACAAAGTCTGGTCTTTCAGATTGACTGTCACTTTTTTTTTTAACAAAGGAGCTGATGATCTAGGTGTATCGACTCTAAACATGGATCAACAACAACGTGAGCTATGTGATTGTGCTGCACCAAAATATTTGGATTTTCCCCCTTATTCTTTACAGATTGTCCCGACTAACGTAACCCAAGAATTGTCATGCGAGGACTGGCGCCATGGGTAAACGTAACCCGACCGTAAATAATATAGAACTAACTTGAGTGTTCAAAAACCTATGGATATGCTTCTTTTGCACGGTGAAGTTGAAAGCTAGGAAGGAAGGTACAGGAAATTAGGGCTGACCAAAACGAAAATATAGAGCATTATTCAAGCTTCGGGTCAACAATACCCATGCGCCAGTCCTCGCGGGTTATTGGGTCATAATTTCCCTCTGAAAGCTCCTAGAAACGGGAAATTTGTTTTAATTATCTCAGTGGCTCTGGCAGAATCAGTACCACTGCTCATTGGCAAGTTTGTTGATTGTTTCTGCGTATGTGCTCCTCTGTCCATCTGCATGACGTCGAACTGACAGAAGGTTATATTGAAAAAGATGGAGAAACGTATAACGCTTCCATGTCACTTGTAAGCAGTTTCTTTGGTGACCGAATAATCTCAAAAATGTTGTGCCCTCCGATCACCTAACCCAAACTGCTCGGACTTTTTCTTATGGGGGTATCTTAGTTAGTTATTGTTGTTTAAGGGGCGGAACTACAAGGTCATCTGCCCCTGGGAGGGGCGTATCTTAATGGCAGAGTGTACAAAAATAGACCTCAGGCAGCTGATGAACACCGCGAGGTCATTGGACACGAAATAAACAACATTGGTGAAGATCCACTTCATGGAATATGGTGAAACCAGTACAGTTGTGTATGGATGCTGGTGGAGGGCACTTCCGATATTTACTGTGAGGAATCTCCCAACATGTCATTGTAATCAGTTTCTTTGGTGACCGAACAATCTCAAAAAATAAGTGCCCTCCAAGGAGCAAAGGACTTCCACAAGAGCTTTCCAGCGAACTCTGTTGAGATCCGTCCGGTTTGCTATTGTTTCAGTTTCAGTAATAAGTAAATATAAGAGATGCAGGTTATTAGCCTGATGATGGGGCTGCTACCTTGGGCAACAGGCTGCCCTGGAGCTACTTCAGGGTATTTCGGTGGTCAATAGCCTACTCTTGTTATTCCCTGGGACGAGAATTATTTCCTCCCTCCAGGTTGTAGCTCCTTCCCTCCTTCTTTCTCAACACGGGCTTGGGACTGGCTATCACGGAGTTGTGTAATAGGCTATCATCTCTCAAAGTTGCACATGTGTTCCATTATTTGTTCAAATGTTGTGATTCATTCAAGTGGTTCAGGTTTGTACGGATTGCTCTGTACTTACCAACTACTAGCGATATTTGCTCTATATACGAAATTTCCTCTGAAGAAAGTTTATTAGGCCTTTCTCTGTTCTACGTTTGTTGGCATTTTGGCTTATACTGACTCAGCTGGTTTCGGTCAGTGACTAATTACAGTTGGTTGGTTCCTCAGTTTAGGAGCTGTGACAACGCGGTAATGTAGCCCCGTGTACTTTGGGTGTGTGTAGAATCTGTTTGGTGACTGGTATTAATCGTGATGGCTGTATTAGTGTGTGTTATCTGTTTTTAATTCAAGTAAGGACTGCAGGCATTCGATTTTCAAGTAGTTCCAACTTTCGCTACCAAACGCCACTGTCAACGACCAACTAGTTCTGAACTTGGTTATTAGATGCCACCTCAGTCGGCTCCTGGTGACTAAAGTTGGAACCTACGATCGTCCGTCAAATCTAACCTATAATTTAGCTTCACACAAGTGTAATTAGTGGAAGGTTTTTTTTATCATGCCATAAATCTATGACATGGGACCGTCGGCTTTACTCCCCTACGAAGGAAAGCATACTGAGGGATGCTCTTAAAAATCCGACGATTTCGGCCGGGTTTGAACCTTCGATCTTGGGGATTTACTACAGTATAAAGGCGTCTAAGAGATTTAGTGAGTTTTTAATTTGTAGATATTTGTTAGAGCCGTAATGAAGATAATAGTGGAATAGTGATTGTTCCTTGTCCCAAGTTACTACTGCGTTCAGTATAATCTCCACTGTGATGGATAAATTAAGATATGATTAACCTTCCAAAAGGCCGTCTGTTTTAAAAAAGGCAATGCATTACACAGAGAAATAAGTCACTGAATGGGCATACACACTATATAGTGTGGCAATGACATATAGAGTATTAACCTTTCACTGTGTATGTGGAGTGCTGTGAACACCCCACCTGTAATATTCGCTTGTTTTTTCTGACATAAGTTGCCTACACTGTTGAGGAACTCAGTACCTTCCTGGATACGCTTGGAGTTTAACCCTTAGCTACACGCATATCTTTCACTAACATTCGTACACGCTTGCGGCATATTTTTTCATTCTTTTTCGTAATTTAGTGACTTGCTAAACGGCAAAAATTGATTTGTATGGAGAATTATACAGAACCCATGAGAATACATTGAAAAAATCTTATCAGTATGTATGAAATTCTTATTAAAAATATATTATTGTGAGGGATGGGATAAGGACATATTTACGAATGTAATAAAAAATTCTTATCAACATTTATTGGACAACGGAGAAAAGATAATAATGTTCGTACTCAAAAGAGATATTGAGAATTATTGGATTGAGATTGCCCTTTTTCAAGGCTCATATTACAAGACATTGTACCTGATGCTCAACAAGCTCAAGAAATACACTAGAGTAAAAGAAAAACTGTTTGTCGGAATCATGTAGGCCTATACACTTAGATTCTTGGCTTTGAAAAGGACACTTTCTGCTAATTTACATTACGAAATAATATACAGTGCCTAAATACACAAAATAACTCTGCTCTAGGACTTAAAAATCGAATAGATCCTCTTCATCCAGTGATCCTTCTTGCTCATCAAGTTCTGGGAGCAACCTCTCAATCTCCTGTTGTTGACAGCCATGTCGGATACCTATTAGCAGAAGGCAAGCGTGCAGACTATGTGCTGACATCGATAATAATGATAGAAGCATAGAAAGAAACAACAAAGGTAAAATAAGTTAAATACTTACATTATTTCACAACGCCGACTCCTGCCAGTTGTTACACGCTAGCGGTACGGAATGCCACATTCGCGCACCTCGCAACTTTGACAACCTGTCTCAGACTAACTGGGAACCAGACAAGCTCCGAACCTACTCCCTCCCCTGCAGCACATGTCGAACAAAGGATATAGCGGGCGATCTCACAGAACTCGTAAGTGTTTACCACGTCAAACAAAATTTAGCAAAAAAGCGGCACTCAGTGCCGCTTAGCGTGTATCTAAGGGTTAACGTCATTTGCATTGTTTAAAGCTGTGTCTATTATTGCCGACAATAGCATTTATAGGCTGGGGTGTCGTAAGCACCCCGCATACCCAGTTTCGTTACACATCGTGTCTAGTTGGTTTCTACTTTGCAAATTGAGCTGTCGCTTCCGTGTGGTGTTGGGAATGTGTGAAATGAATACTTCTTTAGATGAAGTGCAGGAACAGATCAGTTTACATATTTGTGTTTGTAGATAATTGTCTGGAAGTGGTTAAGAATTGAGCTTAAAAATGTACATGCAGTACGAAACCAAAATATTAAGACATTGGTGATGATGATGATAATTGTTGTTTTAAGGGCCTAACATCTAGGTTATCGGCTCCTAATGGTTTGGGTGACCGTGAGGATGAAAATGAAATGTAAACTAAGTTATAACTAAAACTAACTACTAAACTTATATACTAGAAGAAGAAATGGAAAACAAAAGGAGAATAAGGCAAATAAAGGACAGGAGGAAAAGAAATGCCCTCAACCCTAGAAGAATGCGGATTGAGGGACTTGGAAGGAAGGAGAGCCATGAAAGGCAGATAGGAAAGTGAAAGAGGAGAGGGTCTATTCCACAGGTAAGGGACAAAAGGGAGAAACCGGACCCAGCTCAGGAATCCCTCGGGGTCGCCAACTCCCGAACTCACCAGCCGTGAGCCCCTGAGGGTGTAGCATTATCTAGGGTGCACCAAAAGTGGTGGGGCTACATACACCCGGCCTCCTTGAGGGCCTTAAGCAGAAGGCAGGAGATGACATGAAAATAAAAAGAAGGCTGACCCCTCGCAGAAGGAGGGTATCAGAAAAGATGAGACAAGAGTCAATTAAGGCAGGAAATGAAGAGACACCCTAGGCTTCGGATACCCTAATACCGTCAAGGTCGGAAGAGAACAAGAGTTGACCAAGTGAGGTCGAAAGGAAAGAAGACAGAGAGGAGGCCGGTACAAGTAAGTGGAAGCAATGCCGGACTCAGCTGGGGCCCCGTGGTCGCAAACCCACGTTCCACTAGATGTGAGCCCCTGGGGGGTTAAGACATTGGGAGTGGAAGTCAGTAAGGTATTTATTTTTATAACTGCGGCACCAAATATCTTATGATAATATTTTTAGAGTAGCAATAAAGATTGGATTTGGTATATTTGGTCTTGATTTAACTTTTGTAAAAGAATAGTCCAAGTTTTAGTTGGGGTGTTGTGAGCACCAAGCCTAGCCACTTACGTAACTCTTACCCACATACCTAATTAAAGGTTAAGAAAATAATAGGAAATGGGAAGATTTTAGGATATCAGAAGCTAGAGAGACACGGCACATGAAGACTGACAACATCACAAACGTATAGGCTAAGCGATTATAATAATTATCCAACCAGGTGCAGTATATGGATGCCAGTCTCCCCATATTAACTTCTGAACGGCTCATTCAGTTTTGATGAATTCTGGTATGAAGGCTAGAACGGGCTACACTCAGCCTCGTGAGGCAAAACTGAGAAGAGGCGGGTTTGATTCCCACCTTAGCCTCCTGGAAGTGGTTTTCCGTGGTTTTCCACTTCTACTTCACCGAATGCCGGGATTGTTCCTAAATTAAGGCCATGACCGCCTCCTTTCTAATCCCCATCTGAATTACAACTAAACACCCTAATCCAACCATCATAATAACAGAGGTTATCAAAATATAAAGGCTAATACTTCCGTCTTCCCCCAAGCAGTATTCTTCTACGTACACTTCTCATTTTGCCTTCGGGAAGACTGACAGGATGTCAGACGAATCCCCCTATTTAAAAAACAATATTGTGGCATCAGATAGCTCCAATGCCGTTAATAAAAATGAAAGAGACTTCAAATGCTGGGAAAGCTGAGAAGTATTTTCCCCTCCTCAGAAAAATATGCCCGCATTGTAAAATAAGGATTCCTTTCCTGCCAAGGGGAAAATATTTCTCCCTAGTTCCATAAAACCATAGTAACCTAAATGAAGAAGTAAACATCAATTTGCAATACACTCTACGAGAATCCGTAAAAGTTTGATCTAATCGAAATCAATTTCATGCTACCTTCATGGCCGAGATGAACTTGTAGTCTAACATTTTGAAGAAATGTACCGCTGGCGAAAGTGGTACAATTGCGAGCTTATCAAATAAGTGACTTGATTGAGAGCTGAAGGTATGTGACTACTTTGTGGCGTGGTGATCAGTGTTCTTGTTTGTTACCACGGAGGTCCGGGTTTGATTCCCGGCTCTTACAAGAATTGTAATCCTGGTCTAGGAGCCCGAAGAATTCTCATAAGGATAAGGTTAGACAAGCAACATCGTTTAGGGTGGCACATTGAGAAACGAGCGAACAATGGAACAGGTCTCCAAGATGACTGCCTACTGCATGGTGATATGTAGACCAGGATGTAGGCCTATTCCCAATATTTCATGATTGCGATTCAATGATTTAGGGATGATGCTGGTAGAAGAAATTACTATGGGCAGAATCACTACACTTATCTGTCACCACATTTGTCGTATTTCCTCAGCCAAGGGCAGATATTTGGTGATCATCTCACAGCAGGTTTGTTGCTGATTATCAATATCAATGAGAAACAGTCTCTTCTACACCTTGTTCACAAGAACGATATCTGGCAGGTTTGCTGGTATGACTTTATCAGTAATAACTGATCGGTCCCATAACAACTTGTAAGTAGGATTTTCCAAAACGGCGTCAGGAACATACTGATAGTAAGGCAAAGTATTTTCAGATAATAAGTGCTTTTGAGCAAGGTGTAGCTGAATTATTTTGGCCACTTGGTTGTGCATTTTCATGTAATCAGTAGCCTACAGAAGATTGCTTGGCAGCCTCCTGTGATATGATGAATTGTTTCTGGTTCTAGTTGGCATCTTCTGCATTTATCATCCTGAGTATTTGCCTTAACTATATATTTAAGATAGCTTTGGTAGCCACAACTTGATCCTGGATTGCAACCATGAATCCTTCAGTCTCAGTGATTAGGTCCGCATGAGTCAACCAGCTGCTCGACGCATCAATGTCGACATGTTTCTGGTTGAGATCATACGGATGACGACCGTGCAGAGCTTTCTGCGTCCACTGCTGAAGCTTGGTGGCTGATTATTATTATTATTAGTAGTAGTAGTAGTAGACGACGACATTAGACGACTAATTAAGGAGTACAGAGGTTTCCAGGAGACGGGAGAGGAGCCGGTGATAAAGAAAAGAACCAACACAGTAAAACAGAAGAGAGAAAGAGGCGATCGGGTGAGAAGGTACTGGCAGAGAACGCAAAACATAATGTAAAGTCTGTCAAGTGTGGTCCATAGAAGGCCAAGAATAAAATAAATAATAGTAATTATTATATAATTATTTTACATCTTTAAGCCCATCTATGGAGCGCGATAAAACTTATTTAGCTAATAATGATGTTTATGTTCGACGATGTCGAAATGTAAATATTATACGTCAGAAAACTGTATCATAATGATGGTCATTATAGTACTGTTTTTCATTATGAGGCAGTTTCTCCAGCCAAATAGGTAAGGATACCTTCGCGCATGCGCTCAAAATCCAACATGTCGGACATGAATTACATGATTTGAAAGTTCAATTTGGATATCGGAACAACCATTGTAGTTACAATCCCAAACACAAAGACAAAATCAGCACGAACCTTTACGGTAACAAGAAAATAGCCTACTATGACATATGTAAGAAATTTATGAATCTACGTCCAGAAGTTAGCAACGCAGCCTCCTTCTATATAAATTACCGACATGGAAAGTGCACCGTCCATATGTTCGCGTAAATAAACTGGCGAATATGAGACAAGAAATAGCACTGTACCTTAATATCCCCAACCCCAATTTCTACACAGCGCATTGCTTTCAAACGACTTTGGTGACAATATTAGTGAATGCTAGAGCTGGACGGCACTAGACATCATGCAGGCTGAAAACAATAGCACTGCCAAGCAAAGTAAATGGTCTTTGCTTTCGAAGTGCTTTGATCCACGCACGCACCTTCCTCCGTTTTTCAGCAAAGCCAGTGCGCCCTGTTCAATAACTGAAGTAACTGAATACCGCATATATTTATGAATATTTATGTTAAAAGATATAATAAAGTTATAATTATCGTCGAACATAATCAGTCGTATGCAACTCGCCTATAATAGTAATTAAGACACACGTATGGAAGTTATAAAACGAGCGTAGCAAGTTTTATAAACATTTATAAACATTGCTATTATAGGCTCGTTGCATAATGTACTATTTTCTTTTCTCCCAAGATCGCTTCATCTGGGCACTGAAACCTTCCTCTGTTCTTCAGTCCATGATTTCTTGGTCCTGGTATAGTCATTTTCTCAGAGAAACGATGGTTGTTGATTAATGTTCTGAACTGGAGTCAAACTTGTATAATTACCTCTGTAATACCAATTTCTTGAAGGTCTTTTTATATTTCACTTAGTCAGTTGTTCTTGACTTCCATTGAGAGAGCAATGTTGAGAATCCTTTTGGTGAACCTGTCATTGTTCATTCTGAGAATGTGGCCGTAAAACTTAAATCGCCTTTTCCTGAAGGTGTCAGGAAAGATCTTGTGACTTCCGTTTCATCCAGAATCGATCTGAGCAGACTGGACCTAGGATGATTCTCAACACTTCCCTTTCGTGTTTGTCTACGTCTTTAATGAACGATCTACCTCCAATGATCGAGGTTTCCTAGGCATATAATGCCTCAGGTTTGATTTTAATTATATAATAATAATTATTATTATTATTAGCTTCACACAGTAGCCTCCGTGCCTTAGGCGGCAGCACGCCGGCCTCTCACCGCTGGGTCCGTGGTTCAAATCCCGGTCACTCCATGTGAGATCTGTGCTGGACAAAACGGAGGCAGACAGGTTTTTCTGCGGGTACTCCGGTTTTCCCTGTCAAAATTTCATTCCAGCAACACTCTCCACTATCATTTCATTTCATCTGTCAATCATTTATATATAACTTTATATGTAGTGTATGAACTTTTATTTTAACTCTGTATCATCATACGATAAATAAATAATAATAATTCATTTAATCATTGCCCCAGAGGAGTGCGTCAGGCCTCGGCAACCGGCACAGTCCATATCCTCGCCGCTAGATGGGGGCTTTATTCATTCCATTCCTGACCAGGTCGGAGACTGGAAGCAGGCTGTGGATTTTCATTAGCTTCACACACTTGAGGAGTGCAGACCCTTCTCAAAATCTTATGTAAGATTTTCTACTTCCTTCCTAAAAGAAATAGCATAAGGAGTGGAAAACTACTTTCCAGGGGATGTCTGAAGTGGGTATGGAAACTGAGCACCGGGATGCAAGAGTGACAGCACTGCTGGTTGATTGGTTCCTCAGTTTAGGGGCTGCGACAACGCGGTCATGTAGCCCCGTGTACTTTGGGTGCGTGTAGAATCTGTCTGATAAGCGGTGTTAATTGTGATGGCTCTGTTAGTTTGTGTTATCTGTTTTTAATTCATGTAAGGACCGCAGACATTCGATTTTCAAGTAGTTCCAACTTTTGCCACCAAACGCCACCGTCAAGGACCACCTAGGTTTTAACTTGGTTACTAGATGCCACCGCAGTCCGAGCCTGGCGACGAACGTTATAACCTATGAGCATTAGTCAAATCTAACCTATAATTTAGCTTCAAACAAGTGTAATTAGCGGAAGGTTCTTTATCATGCCATAAATCTATGACATGGGACCACCGGCTTTATTTCCCCTCTGAAGGAAGGTATAGTGAGGAATTTTTAACGCTCTTAAAAAATCCGACGAGTTCGACCGGCTTTGAATCCGAGATCTTGGGCATAGAACAGAACAGCTGGGGAGTAGGAGAATCGGGCCGTTGAACTAGAAGGCTGATCCCTCAGGTACAACGCTGGACCGAGAGGAAGCATGGAGAGATATATTATTATCTGACCTAACTTCTGACTGGACATGGGTATTTTCGATCTTTCCTCAAGAAGATGGGGTAGGTATTGTGCCCTTTTGCAAGAAATATGCCAATCACAGTATACCAGCGTAGCTCAATTCGGAATTTTCGGGGCAGCGGTAAGTTCCCCCACTCTGTGACTCACATATTTTGGATTAATTAGAGGATACACTTGCAAAAATAACAACAAAATCAACTCCTATTTTTAACACATTTAATTAATAAAATTAATGGCGCTACAAACACTTTAACAATTAAATTACTGACCCATAATCATCTACTTGTTCCAAATGAACAAGGAATCACAATATAATAAAACAAATATTGTATTAAAACATATGGTTTCCAAATAAACCAACAATTCCTACTTAGTTTTACTTCCATAAAGCATCAACTGTAAGTTTTATATAATTCCGAGCTCTTTTAGCTCCATGCTTTACATAATAATGGTGTCATTCTTTGTACACCTCAAATACTACTTTTTATATTTTCTTAATCCTCAAAACAAATGTATAATTACATTTAAAATTCTATGTTAATTATCTAACTCAATATTTTGGGCATGTTCACACAGTTCAGCTGTTATCATCTCTCTCTACTTTCACAAATATATTAAGGTAATCAGGAAATTTCTTGTGTACTCCAGAGTATGAAGATACTTGACACAGTCAAAAAACTATAGTTACTCCCGAAACCTAGTTGCCTTCAATTAACTCGTGGAATCCAACTTCCATACAACATTACAATAGGGATTGTTATTTATCTCATATGTCTTATAAGACCATTATCACATAAGAAAACTACGATCTGAACAGGCAAGCGGAAATATCAATCTACAAGGACCTCGGTTCAACGCCCGGGTCGTTAACAACTTTAAACACTTCTGGTGTATTCATTACTCTTTACAAAACGACTTCCAGACACCCCTCCTTCTCCGAGGGTCTGGCTGTGAAACATGATAGTTATTTATGACTATGCGGGATCCTTCCCGTCTGGCCCGAGCTAGAGCCCTCTTTAAATGCTTTACAAAACACAAACTTTCCATTCTCAGTTCTTGGTGGAGACCTGGCCTTTTACTCTGCGTGTACGTACAACAATATTATTGGGCTTAAAAACCACATTCGTAATCTTGGCGTTTATTAATTATGAAAGGTCCTCATTGATTGTGGAAGAGCAATAAAACGACGAATAATAAAGGGGCTTTCAAAATAAAAGGATTCTGAGTTCGAATCTCTTCACATGCCTCGGGAACCTTTCCCTTATAGAGGACTATACACAATGCGATTTTGGGTCAGCCAACTAGCTAATAGACCTACGCTCAATACCATACATTTGCTCCCTTTCAATACATACACAATGCCTCGTGATACTACGTCACAAAATAGAGGACTTATACCAAATCTCAAATCGCGACAATCAACTACCTCTCATAAATAATTTACCAAGTACATTAACTTTTACGCGTTCCTAGCGTGACATTTTACTTTAATGGCGCTCCTTTTGCGCTATACATTTTTAAGCCTAGCGTCATCCAAAGAACTGATAATATCATATTAACAATTGATACACATTTCCATTTTTAGCCTACTTTCGATTTTTGCAAAAAATGAAAGTAGACTTATGAGATCAACACAGGGCGAAAAAAGTGTGTCTGTCTGTGTGTGTGTATGTGTGTGTGTGAGTCTGTGTGTGTGTCTGTGTGTGTGTGTGTCTGTGTGTGTGTGAGTGTGTGTACTCTGAATGTCTGTCCCCCCCCTATCAATTCGAACACGGTGAATGCGAATTGAACGAAATTTGGTACAAAGGTAGCACTAGCAAAGGACACCTCAGTGTCATGTTTTATATCGCCGCCATCTTGACGGAAACGTAATGGCGGCCTCACAAATGTTCAAAGCTTAAATCAAATTACGACTAACCTAATCATCCGATCTCTACCAAATTTTGCAACAACATACCTTTATGGGGGGAGCATCCTTTGACCAAACCAATAGGTCATCAGCGTAATAGTTTACGGATGGCGGCCATCTTTGAGTGAAAATCGATTCCCCCAATTAATTCGAACACGGTGCAACCGAATGGAACGAAATTTGGTACGGAAGTAGTACTAACGAAAGGCACCTCAGTGTCATGTTTTATATCGCCGCCATCTTGACGGAAACGTAATGGCGGCCACACAAATGTTCAAAGCTTAAATCAAATTACGACTAACCTAATCATCCGATCTCTACCAAATTTTGCAACAACATACCTTTATGGGGGGAACATCCTTTGACCAAACTAATAGGTCATCAGAGTAATAGTTTGCGGATGGCGGCCATCTTTGTGTGAAAATCGATTCCCCCTATTAATTCGAACACGGTGCAACCGAATGGAACGAAATTTGGTACAGAGGTAGTACTAACAAAAGGCACCTCAGTGTCATGTTTTATATCGCCGCCATCTTGACGGAAACGTAACGGCGGCCACACAAATGTTCAAAGCTTAAATCAAATTACGATTAACCTAATCATCCGATCTCTACCAAATTTTGCAACAACATACCCTTATAGAGGAAGCATCCTTTGACCAAATGAATAGGTCATTAGCCTAATAGTTTGCGAATGGCGGCCATCTTTGTGTGAAAATCAATTCCCCCTATTAATTCAAACACGGTGAAACCGAATGGAACGAAATTTGGTACAGAGGTAGCACTAGCAAAGGGCATCTCAGTGTCATGTTTTATATCGCCGCCATATTGACAGAAACGTAATGGCGGCCACACAAATGTTCAAAGCTTAAGTTAAATTACGACTAACATAACCATCCGATCTCTACCAAACTTTGCAACAACATACCTTTTTGGAGGGAGCATCCTTTGACCAATCTAATAGGTTATTAGCCTAATAGTTTGCGGATGGCGGCCATCTTTATGTCAAAATTGATTCCCCCTATTAATTCGAACACGGAGGAACCTAATGGAACGAAATTTGGTACAGAGGTAGCACTAGCAAAGGGCACCTCAGTGTCATGTTTTATATCGCCGCCGTCTTGACTGAAACGTAATGGCGGCCACACGAATGTTCAAAGCTTAAATCAAATTACGATTAACCTAATCATCCGATCTCAACCAAATTTTGCAACTACATACCTTTATGGAGGGAGCATCCTTTGACCAATCTAATAGGTCATTCGCCTAATAGTTTGCGGATGGCGGCCATCTTTGTGTCAGAATCGATTCCCCCTATTAATTCAAACACGGTGAAACAGAATGGAACGAAATTTGGTACAGAGATAGCACTAGCAAAGGGCATCTCAGTGTCATGATTAATATCGCCGCCATATTGACAGAAACGTAATAGCGGCCACACAAATGTTTAAAGCTTAAATCAAATTACGACTAACATAACCATTCGATCTCTACCAAACTTTGCAACAACATACCTTTATGGAGGGAGCATCCTTTGACCAATCTAATAGGTCATTAGCCTAATAGTTTGCGGATGGCGGCCATCTTTATGTCAAAATTGATTCCCCCTATTAATTCGAACACGGTGGAACCGAATGAACGAAATTTGGTACAGAGGTAGCACTAGCAAGAGGCACCTCAGTGTCATGTTTTATATCACCGCTATCTTGACGGAAACGTAATCGCGGCCACCCAAATATTAAAAGCTAAAATGTAATTACGACCAACCTAATAATCTAGTCTCTACCAAATTTTGCAACACCATATCTTTATGTGGGAAACATATTCTGACCAAACTGCAAGAACATCGGCCCAATAGTTTGCAGATGGTGGCCAAGTATGTGTGCAAATCGATTCCCCCTATCAATTCAAACACGGCGAAACCGAATTGAACGAAATTTGGTACAGAGGTAGCACTAGCAAAGGGCACCTCATATCCATGTTTAATATCCCTATAGCACGTTGTATTTCAACAAGCTACTACAACGAACATTCAATCATACTCCTTGAAAAGGACAAAGAGTTATAACAATACCCATGCATTTAGGAGAAAGTAGGCTATATGTTCTTTACTGAACATCTTGTTATATTATTCTTTTCCTTTGCAATAACTTTCTTTATTTCAAGAACATGCATTTAAACATCATGTCTATACTTTTTATTAAGGCTCTAACGCTCTTATGTTCACATCAATTTATTTGATCTTTATTTAATATTTCCTTACTTAGTTAATATTATTATCTTTATTCTTTACACAAGCTCAAAAGCTATTTCTTTCATATCTCAAATTTACTTTATTTAAATATCTTTCATGATAATTACTGATATTTCGCTTGCTCTTATGACATTCGTTAAATACATTAACATTTTATTCACATATTTCCTCTACGGGATTTATTCTTTACATAATTATTTATAATTTCTCAAATTTCTATTATTGTTCAGACCGCGTTCTTGTTTATTCAGTATTTATTTATTAAAGCACATCCCTTTTACTCAAAACTCCGGTGGATTTGTACACAACCATTTCCTGACACCAAAATAGAATGAAATTCAGTACTCACATGTTTTAAAGATCGTCCCATGATCTTTATTCTTGTGCGGTGTTTCATTTTGGGCCCACTTTGAACTTTTACTCAACATTAAAGAAATTCATCTTATGTACAAACACTTCTTGACACATATTTAAGACACTTAACATTGACGACATTTTTATACACTGGTGTGTCCCTTTAGAACACATAATAAACACTAAAAATATTAATTTAACACACAATCTTGATAAATTTACACTTCACAATTCTTGATCACTAGGCCGTATTTCTTAGCCTATCACACGTGACCTCTTAATTTCCCGTTTCCAAGGGTGAAATTAATTCAATGTCGGCTTCATATCCTGCAGAATACGAAAGTCTCGAAACATCTACTGTTCCCTGGAATCCTAATTCTTCTACTCCTAATCTGGATGACCGGCTATTTATCTAGCTTGAACGGCTTCTTTGTAGATCTGGTTTATCGATCCTAGCGAAAGTCTATTCGGATCGAGGTCTCCTCGATAACCAATCGATGACCTATGGATTTATTTTATAGCAGCTAGCACTTCTCGAGTCTAGTGCTTTAGAATAGTTCGTCTGTTCTTTGGAGATAATGTTTATAGTCTCCGTTCTTCTTTATTTGATCGGTCCTAGCACTCCTACGTTTCTGAAATACGTTCCGAACCTTACTCTGTTCTTCCCTTTTTGGGTTCTTTAATTTAGATAACTGTTTATCTTTCTGTTACGGTACTTCCGTACGTTATGATATATTCGTTCGTCTATTTAACGACCTATCGCCTTAAATCCAACGTTCGCAGCCTGCTCTGACTATATCTTACGAACTTTTCACTATAACTTGTGTACTGTCGGACCTAAATCCTGTAACTAGGATTTTCCTAATCTTTCAACACGGCGATACTTTAAATTTATTCTTTACCACTCCTTATGGAGGCAAGCAAGTTGTTAATACTGCGACGCCTATGGCTATCGGATATTAATTCTGCGGTGTAATACAGCGTTTCTCCCTCAAGGAGTACTAGTAACTGTCTTCGATGTGACGCAGAGTGACGCCCCACACGGCTGTCTGAATACTGATGCGTAGCAACGCCCCCCTGGGCTATTTGGACCTGCTTGTACTGATGCGTAGTAACACCCCTCACGGGTTGTCAGAATAACTGCATGATTGGCTTGGTGAGGCCAGGAGTTTTATACCTTTTCGCTACAAAAAGATAAGACTCTAGCCCTTTCTGTGGCCAACTTCTAAAATAATGGTTGCACAATTATAAAAATTATACCTTCCGAAAGCTCATCTTCTCAATGTTAAATAATCTCATTGCACCTAAGAATCGATCGTGCAATTCGGAGATATTCATTAATTTCTCGTCCTCAGTTGTGTGGGTGTTGCAGTTCTTTTGTACTCTCCCCCCTACACCAGCCTTGGTAATTCCCCGATGACGTCTTCTTGCGTTTGCAGTTTTCTCCTGTGCAATTATTAAATGGTTTTTCTTTACTAAAAATCTCTCATTCGAAATGATTCACCGTACTGTACTTGTTTACTTATTTTTATACTCGTAAACGGGTTAAATTTAATTATTCCTCTTCTAGCGCATAAGCGGTGTTGTCAATTTCCAGCAAGCTCAGCTCGATTTCCGAATCAGGCTTCCTTGTCTACTAGTGGGAATTTTCCACTCGGTTATTAATACTCATGACTAGCTCCCTTCTGAATGTCAAGAGGGGTGATCTCATCTCACGAACACCTGGTCCTCGCCTCTTGCACCATATTAGGCTAGCATCTTAGCTTGATCTTTCTCTAAGTTACATTAGAAACTGTACGTTTCTTTCATTTCTTCCCCAAATGCATGGATTCGACCTCCATGTACCCTATGGCACATGGGTTCATCTCTCCCCTCCTTAGGTAAATAAATTTTCGAAAAAATTTTTGAGGAAATTTATTTCAATTAATCTTATCTTTCTTTATTCGTCGAAGCCATCATAACGTCGTCCGTATTTACTGTTGTTTTATTTCTTTAAAGTCATATCCGGTAATTGTGTAGGTCGGGTACGCTCTGTCCCTACCCTTTCTTTCTTTCTTTATTCGTCTGGGCTTTAAGTCCCCAGAACCTCATTCTTCTTTACGGGTGTGGTCTATCCCTACCCTTTGTTTCTTCTTGATTTGTCTGGACTATAGAATCTCCAGAACTTCATTCTTCCTTACGGGTTTGGTCTATCCCTACCCGTTTCCTTATTTCATCATTTTCCTTTCTTAAATTGGAATTTTCTTCTTCAATAAATTCAATTATTTCTTTAATTTCCCAATACAATTTCTCCAATTCGCATTCGCACTCGAATGCTTGAGCTCTATCTTCTATTTCTTCCTTATTCTTGTTTATGTCAAAAGCGGATTCATCTCTAAACGTTTCCATAACCAGGGCTTGTTCATTTACTTCATCGAAATCTTCGGGAGGGTAATATAATTTCAAATTTGCTGAATTCATGGTCACTTCGTGATCCGTTTCACAGTGCCGAATTCTATATGCGTTATTCCTCAAATCTCTGATTATTTGATATGGTCCGTGGTACATTTTCTGGAACTTCTTGTACACACGGTTCCCTGGATCCGAAATGGCTGGTCTTTTTACTAACACCATTTCTCCTGCTAGTAATGGTCGATGATACCTCTTATGCCTATTTCTTCTCTGCCTCCTGTCGGCTTGAGCTTTTAGATGCTCAAAGGCTCTTCTAATACGTACATCTCTTCCAGGCTGAGCGTCTGCTGGCCTAGGAATTACCAGACTCCAAGGTCTTTCTGGTTGCTCATTCCGATGTAACGTTATGGGTATCTCTCCTGTGGATTCATGGATTGTATTATTTATACAAAATTCGATAATATCCAATATATCTATCCACTTCCAATTTTCTTCGGCACAGTATATTCTACAATACTTGGCCGTTTCCCTCATTACTCTTTCTACAGGATTTGCCTCAGGATGGCGAATACTTGACAAAATCTGACGTATTCCAAGTCTTTCTAATTCTCGTCTGAACTTTACACTGGTGAAACAACTGCCGTGATCCGACAACAAATTCTCAGGTTTCCCCAGAATCGGTATCACTTTTTCTTTGAGTCGTTTCAACACCTGTTTGGTACTAGTCTTCTGTATGGGAGCAAGGACAACCATTTTAGTGAAGACATCCATAGCCACCATTATGTGTCGATTTCCTCTTCTTGCCTTTGGCAAAGGTCCAAAATTATCAATAGATATGATTTGGCCGGGCCTTTCAGGCAACAATGGTATAGGCTTCTGTCTCATCAGAAATGCATTAGGTTTGATCCTTTGACATAGATCACATGTCTTTAGCGTGTCCCTTACAGTTTCTCTCAGTCTCGGCCATACAAATGCTTCTTTCAGCATCGAGACTGTTTTGTCGACTCCCATATGTCCGAACGATCTATGGGCTAACCATACTATTTTCCTCTGCAAAATTGCAGGTACAACAATCCTTAATTTGGTATGATCAGAGTCCACAAACTTATATAATAATCCATTATAAAACGTGTAGTCTTGAGCTATCTTATTAGCTTCCGTGTACGCTGGTGTTCCTCTTATCAAGCTTCCCTCAAGGAAAGATATGAGCATGTTCATCCATGGATCCTCCCGTTGTCTTTGACTAATGCTTCTTAACTCATTAAGAGTACGTTGATCCCTGTCTTCCAAATCTATAGCCATTACTTCCTCTTCTATGGACTCTGGCTGTCTACTTATGTAGTCTGGAACTATATTTTCTTTTCCTGGGCAGTACTCTATCTTGACATCAAATTGTTGAATGTATAAAGCCCAACGCATCAACTTTTGACTGGATAAATCAGTCTTCATCAAAAAGGTTAAGGCTTTATGATCCGTCCTTAAGATGACCTGAAACCCATATACGATCTTCCGCCAATATTGCAACGCGTGCAATATCGCTAACAGCTCGATTTCGCTGATCGTATAATTTTTCTCGTGTGGTTTCAGTCTCCGACTTGTGAAAGCTAGATAGTTTTTCTTATCAGGGTTTTCCGGGTTTTCCTGATATAGCATTGCACCTATTCCAATCTGGGATGCGTCTGTTTGAATGATAAATCTCTGATTAAAATCAGGATATCCTAGCTTCACGTAATTTAAGAGCATCTCCTTGGCCTCTACAAATGCTTTTTCTGCTTCCTCCGTCCATTTCCACTTGCCCCCCTTCTTCAGAAGGTCCTGTAGTGGTGCAACAGTTTTGGTGTATGATGGACAATGTCCTGAGAAGAACCCAATCAATCCCAAAAACTGGCGAACGTTCTTTACCTTCAAAGGCCTTGGAAAATCCCTTATCGATTCCAATTTGCATGGATTTGGTTTAACACCATCCTTGTCAATCACATGCCCTAAAAATGTCACTTGTCTTTGACAAAAATTCGACTTCTTTAAATTTATTTTAAAATTTGCCCTTCTTAAGTCTTCCAATAATTTCTTCAAATTTTCTAAATGTTCCTCAATGTTCTCCGAGGTAAGCAAAATGTCATCCACGTATCGGATAGTGCAATCTTTCACTTCCTCTGACAGGTTTCGATCAAGCGCTCTTATTAATGCAGATCCTGCGGTCTTCAATCCGAACGGACATCTTCTAAAACAATATGTTTGTTGGTCGAACTGAAATCCAGTCAACAAGCTGGTTTTCTCTTCCAGTTCGAGATGATGATACGAAGAAGTCATGTCAATATTTGTAAAAATCTTCTTGCCTTTGAACTTCCTCAGTATTTCTTTTATGGGTGGTGCCGAATCATTTTCTGGTATGATTTTTGCATTTAAATTTCTGGCATCTAGACACACCCTTACTGAGCCATCCGGTTTACTCACAATCACTAATGGACTAACATATGGTGTCGCCATCTTTTCTATAACACCTGCATTCATCATCTCCTGCAGTGTTTTCTTAGTTTGTGGGTAATGTTTTTCCGCAACCGGGTATGGTTTTTGTTTGAACGGTGCCCAATCATTGACTTGGAACGCGTATTTAAAATTTTCAATCTTCCCTGGCTTGGAATCAAATACGTCCCTATAATTCAATAATAATTTCTTTAACTGTTCCTTATTTTCGAGGTTGACTTTAGCTTCCTCCACTTTTCCTGACAGGTTGGTCTCGAACTCATTCTCCAAATTATCTTCGAGTTCTATGTTGAGGACTTCAAATATCTTTTCTATGTCCTTATAACCTTCCTCAATCACTTCTTCCATATGCCATACCTGTTCTCCTATTTTCGCATCCTGTTCCTGTAGGGTAATGTTTTGCTCATCCACATCCTCTCTTTGAACTCTAATGCAGTTTTGCGCTAGGTCTATGATGACCTTGTTCTCACGGATAAAATCAATACCTAATATGACATTATACGGTAATTGATTTACCAGCAAAAAGCACTGCGAAATTTCAGCGTTACCCATGATCAGATCAATGTATACCTGAAATTTACATGTTAAAGATTTTTCAGGGATAATCCCCTTAATCTTTACACTTGATGTGGGAATCTTTAATACTCGGCCCCTTGTTTCCAGTTAATTTAGAAGGGTTTGTGTAATTAAACTTATTGTGGATCCGGTATCAATCAATG
This sequence comes from Meconema thalassinum, assembly GCA_946902985.2. Lineage (NCBI taxonomy): Eukaryota > Metazoa > Arthropoda > Insecta > Orthoptera > Tettigoniidae > Meconema > Meconema thalassinum. The sequence continues at coordinate 139,865,352 of OX336400.1, forward strand.
CTCTGACCAGTAATCCTTCTATTCTAAGCATAATTATAGGTAGTTCTCTTTTAACAGGTGGAATTCCTTCCATATCCTCGTTAATTAGCTCATCTGGTCTGGCTATCCAATTCACAATTTCTACCTCCTCCCAGCTCCTGGTATGTTTCCACTTTTGACAATTTAAATTTGGAGTTTTTTTTTATCCTGAGGGCTCCCTTTTCCCTCATTCTTTAACTGAGCTTGTAGTTCCAAGCTTTGAGCTCCGTCTAGTCGGTCGGGTGATTTCCGGTTCTTAATTGCCTCACTCCAACGGACTTTTTGCCTATCAGGTTCATCTGGTCGTTCGTTCATATAACGAAGACTTTCCTGATATCTTTCTTCTATTTCGGCCCGATATTCATCATCCCTATCCTCTGGCCTTACATTCCTTCTGGGATAATTCTCCCATTTCTTTCTGTTTTCTTGCCTTTGATGGTTATTGTTATAGGGTCGGCTCTCTTGTTGCCTATAACCTGTATTCCTAGGATTTCTTCCTCGATATCCTCCTCTGTAATATGGCTGTATCCTTATAGGCTCCTGGTGCCCATACTCTCGACCTAGTCCTTGGGCATCCGTGCTGGTGGACTGATTCCTGGTCGCTGGTTTTTCTCCAGTTTCCTGACTGCTGGCCATGTGTACTTGCTCAGTCTGTCTTTGATGCCTAGGAGTTACGTGCGAAGTCGTCATATCTAACTGACGTAATACACTCTCCACTTCCACAGCACTTCTGGCTTTGGATGAGATTAACAGCCTCTGAATCTCATACGGAAGTTGTCTTGCAATGGCAGCACACAGGTCATTTTCTGCCGGAGCAATATCAAGTTCGCGGAATTTACACAGCTGAGCGGTGAAAAATTCCGAGTATTTAGTTGGTGCATTTGTGCTGTACTTCCTAGAGTACAGATCTAGCCTTAAATTCTCTTGGACGTCTGCTGCCCAATATCGTTTTAGAAACGCTTCCCTAAAGCCTTCCACCGTATCAAAGGTGTATCTGAAGCTTCTGAACCAGGTGAGACAATCACCTGCCAACAGCTTTTCAATAGCTCTCAGTCTCCGATCCTGAGGAACTTTCATTTCGTTTAGATACTCTGCCACTTCTTTTAGCCAGTATTTTGGAGTAATAGACATGTTATTACCCGTAAACTTTACTGGTCTGTCCTCATTCGATTTAATAATGTTTATTATCTGGCCATTTGTCTGATTCATGTACGGGGTTGACATCGCCATCGGATATCCTGGGTTCTTATAAGGGCTCTCCCCTCCTAAGTCCCTCTCCGTATCTGTGCCTTGTTCACGGGAATCTACCCATCCTGTCTTTGGAAACTCCTCCTGATTCTCGAATTCTAACTTCCTTTCCCTTCGGGCACTTTCTTCATTAGCCATGAGTTGGATTTCCATTTGACTATTCTTATGTTCAGTCCTCTCCAATCGGGATCTTAATTCATTCTGAATTCTTTCTTGATTCCTTCTACTATCTTCCTCTACCTTTTTGAGTTGGAATTTCTCGTCCCTGTAACTATTCCTGAATTCATTTAATTGGTCTTCTACCTCTTTCTTAAAGATCATGACCTTTTGGTCTATAATTTCTGGCTTAACGTCACCTATGGTATCCAGGCCCTCTCGTATCTCCTTTATTTGCTTCTCCACTTCTTTTCGTCCTTTGACCATATCTAATTCAATTCCTTTCAACTTTCCTTCCGTCTTCTTAGACACTTCCGTTAATTCATCTTTGATCAGTTTTACTTCATTATTAGTTTTTCCTACTCGCCCTTCTAACTTTCCGATAGTTTCCTGGACCTCATTAATACCCTTGCTTATTTCATCTATCTTATGGGTGTTATCCTTATTTTCTTTCTCTCGTTGTTTTCTTTCATTCTGGAGATGCTCCTCATATAGACCTAAACTTTTATCTATTTTCGTTTCGTACGTCTTCCAGTTATCATCTACCTGCCCGGTAAAAAGATCAATCTGCTCTTTCATATCCTGAACATCCTTTTTATTTTGATTTTTCATCTCAGTTACTTTGGTTTGAACTTCATTAACTTTTCCCTCGAGTTCTCCCATTTTTTTCTCAACCCCTTCAAATCTATCTCCTAGCTCATTCACGCTTTGTTTTATTTCATCCCGGGATGTTTTACAGATATCGCTATTAAATTTTATCTGAGCTTCTAATTTTGTCTGCACACCTTGGATCTGGGTTACAAGTTTCTTTTCACAATCATCACCCTTTGTTTCTATGTTAATTAATTTAGTTTCTAATTTTTTAAAATTTTCTTGACATTTACTTTGGGAATCTACCATATTTTTGTTCATAGTATGTAATTGGGCTTGCAATCCTGAATGAAATCCTTTACTTTCCTTTTTAATCTCACTTGCGATTTCCCCTTTTAACTCAGTTAACTTGTTCTCCAACCTAGTGTCAAAACCTTGAAATTTGTCATTCATGGTTTGTTCTAAAACCTTGGACCCCTCTTTCATTTCCTTAATTTCAGCCTTCACTTCATCGTTCATTGTTACACAGTTAGCTTCGATAGTTTCTAATTTAGTTCCCATATTATCACTTTTAACTTCAATAGCTTCTAATTTAGTGCCCATGTTATCACTTTTAACTTCGATAGCTTCTAATTTAGTGCCCATATTATCACTTTTAACTTCGATAGCTTCTAATTTAGTGCCCATATTATCACCGTTAGTTTTTAGTGACTCTAAACTTTCAGTTATGGATCCTAACCTTTCTTTATTTTCAGTCTGTTGGCTATCCAACTTATTGTTTATGGCCTCCAAGAGCCGTTGCACTTCTTCACTCAATGCCATCTTATGAGAATACAGTGGGCCACTAATGCCACCACACTAGTACATGCTTGAGAGATGATACTCTGAATCATTGTGTCCCAATTTCTTTAAAAATTTACTTTGGTACGGGTATTTACTACAACGTACCCTTTTGATACTTTTATTCAATTTCATAAGCCTTTATGGAAGTATTTAAAATTCAAAATTTCAAAAAACCATTTTTTTTTCAAAAAAAAAATGAAAAATTTTGATTTTTCGAGAAAACTCGGGTTTTCCCTAGGAAAACTCAGCCCCACGTTGGGCGCCAATGTTTAATGATTGCTAGGGGGTTTGTTAATATAATTCAGGGCTGCTCGGTATGAGTTTCCAGGGACCCATGCGGTCAGTTAATATTTTACGTTGTAGCTACTCCTATCATTACTTTACTTTACATGTTATGACCGTCTTAAGTGTTCCTCTATTTATTAATCCAGCACATTACTTATATGCCCCCCATGTGCCCTTTTAGCAAGAAATATGCCAATCACAGTATACCAGCGTAGCTCAATTCGGAATTTTCGGGGCAGCGGTAAGTTCCCCCACTCTGTGACTCACATATTTTGGATTAATTAGAGGATACACTTGCAAAAATAACAACAAAATCAACTCCTATTTTAACACATTTAATTAATAAAATTAATGGCGCTACAAACACTTTAACAATTAAATTACTGACCCATAATCATCTACTTGTTCCAAATGAACAAGGAATCACAATATAATAAAACAAATATTGTATTAAAACATATGGTTTCCAAATAAACCAACAATTCCTACTTAGTTTTACTTCCATAAAGCATCAACTGTAAGTTTTATATAATTCCGAGCTCTTTTAGCTCCATGCTTTACATAATAATGGTGTCATTCTTTGTACACCTCAAATACTACTTTTTATATTTTCTTAATCCTCAAAACAAATGTATAATTACATTTAAAATTCTATGTTAATTATCTAACTCAATATTTTGGGCATGTTCACACAGTTCAGCTGTTATCATCTCTCTCTACTTTCACAAATATATTAAGGTAATCAGGAAATTTCTTGTGTACTCCAGAGTATGAAGATACTTGACACAGTCAAAAAACTATAGTTACTCCCGAAACCTAGTTGCCTTCAATTAACTCGTGGAATCCAACTTCCATACAACATTACAATAGGGATTGTTATTTATCTCATATGTCTTATAAGACCATTATCACATAAGAAAACTACGATCTGAACAGGCAAGCGGAAATATCAATCTACAAGGACCTCGGTTCAACGCCCGGGTCGTTAACAACTTTAAACACTTCTGGTGTATTCATTACTCTTTACAAAACGACTTCCAGACACCCCTCCTTCTCCGAGGGTCTGGCTGTGAAACATGATAGTTATTTATGACTATGCGGGATCCTTCCCGTCTGGCCCGAGCTAGAGCCCTCTTTAAATGCTTTACAAAACACAAACTTTCCATTCTCAGTTCTTGGTGGAGACCTGGCCTTTTACTCTGCGTGTACGTACAACAATATTATTGGGCTTAAAAACCACATTCGTAATCTTGGCGTTTATTAATTATGAAAGGTCCTCATTGATTGTGGAAGAGCAATAAAACGACGAATAATAAAGGGGCTTTCAAAATAAAAGGATTCTGAGTTCGAATCTCTTCACATGCCTCGGGAACCTTTCCCTTATAGAGGACTATACACAATGCGATTTTGGGTCAGCCAACTAGCTAATAGACCTACGCTCAATACCATACATTTGCTCCCTTTCAATACATACACAATGCCTCGTGATACTACGTCACAAAATAGAGGACTTATACCAAATCTCAAATCGCGACAATCAACTACCTCTCATAAATAATTTACCAAGTACATTAACTTTTACGCGTTCCTAGCGTGACATTTTACTTTAATGGCGCTCCTTTTGCGCTATACATTTTTAAGCCTAGCGTCATCCAAAGAACTGATAATATCATATTAACAATTGATACACATTTCCATTTTTAGCCTACTTTCGATTTTTGCAAAAAATGAAAGTAGACTTATGAGATCAACACAGGGCGAAAAAAGTGTGTCTGTCTGTGTGTGTGTATGTGTGTGTGTGAGTCTGTGTGTGTGTCTGTGTGTGTGTGTGTCTGTGTGTGTGTGAGTGTGTGTACTCTGAATGTCTGTCCCCCCCCCCTATCAATTCGAACACGGTGAATGCGAATTGAACGAAATTTGGTACAAAGGTAGCACTAGCAAAGGACACCTCAGTGTCATGTTTTATATCGCCGCCATCTTGACGGAAACGTAATGGCGGCCTCACAAATGTTCAAAGCTTAAATCAAATTACGACTAACCTAATCATCCGATCTCTACCAAATTTTGCAACAACATACCTTTATGGGGGGAGCATCCTTTGACCAAACCAATAGGTCATCAGCGTAATAGTTTACGGATGGCGGCCATCTTTGAGTGAAAATCGATTCCCCCAATTAATTCGAACACGGTGCAACCGAATGGAACGAAATTTGGTACAGAGGTAGTACTAACAAAAGGCACCTCAGTGTCATGTTTTATATCGCCGCCATCTTGACGGAAACGTAACGGCGGCCACACAAATGTTCAAAGCTTAAATCAAATTACGATTAACCTAATCATCCGATCTCTACCAAATTTTGCAACAACATACCCTTATAGAGGAAGCATCCTTTGACCAAATGAATAGGTCATTAGCCTAATAGTTTGCGAATGGCGGCCATCTTTGTGTGAAAATCAATTCCCCCTATTAATTCAAACACGGTGAAACCGAATGGAACGAAATTTGGTACAGAGGTAGCACTAGCAAAGGGCATCTCAGTGTCATGTTTTATATCGCCGCCATATTGACAGAAACGTAATGGCGGCCACACAAATGTTCAAAGCTTAAGTTAAATTACGACTAACATAACCATCCGATCTCTACCAAACTTTGCAACAACATACCTTTTTGGAGGGAGCATCCTTTGACCAATCTAATAGGTTATTAGCCTAATAGTTTGCGGATGGCGGCCATCTTTATGTCAAAATTGATTCCCCCTATTAATTCGAACACGGAGGAACCTAATGGAACGAAATTTGGTACAGAGGTAGCACTAGCAAAGGGCACCTCAGTGTCATGTTTTATATCGCCGCCGTCTTGACTGAAACGTAATGGCGGCCACACGAATGTTCAAAGCTTAAATCAAATTACGATTAACCTAATCATCCGATCTCAACCAAATTTTGCAACTACATACCTTTATGGAGGGAGCATCCTTTGACCAATCTAATAGGTCATTCGCCTAATAGTTTGCGGATGGCGGCCATCTTTGTGTCAGAATCGATTCCCCCTATTAATTCAAACACGGTGAAACAGAATGGAACGAAATTTGGTACAGAGATAGCACTAGCAAAGGGCATCTCAGTGTCATGATTAATATCGCCGCCATATTGACAGAAACGTAATAGCGGCCACACAAATGTTTAAAGCTTAAATCAAATTACGACTAACATAACCATTCGATCTCTACCAAACTTTGCAACAACATACCTTTATGGAGGGAGCATCCTTTGACCAATCTAATAGGTCATTAGCCTAATAGTTTGGGGATGGCGGCCATCTTTATGTCAAAATTGATTCCCCCTATTAATTCGAACACGGTGGAACCGAATGAACGAAATTTGGTACAGAGGTAGCACTAGCAAGAGGCACCTCAGTGTCATGTTTTATATCACCGCTATCTTGACGGAAACGTAATCGCGGCCACCCAAATATTAAAAGCTAAAATGTAATTACGACCAACCTAATAATCTAGTCTCTACCAAATTTTGCAACACCATATCTTTATGTGGGAAACATATTCTGACCAAACTGCAAGAACATCGGCCCAATAGTTTGCAGATGGTGGCCAAGTATGTGTGCAAATCGATTCCCCCTATCAATTCAAACACGGCGAAACCGAATTGAACGAAATTTGGTACAGAGGTAGCACTAGCAAAGGGCACCTCATATCCATGTTTAATATCCCTATAGCACGTTGTATTTCAACAAGCTACTACAACCAACATTCAATCATACTCCTTGAAAAGGACAAAGAGTTATAACAATACCCATGCATTTAGGAGAAAGTAGGCTATATGTTCTTTACTGAACATCTTGTTATATTATTCTTTTCCTTTGCAATAACTTTCTTTATTTCAAGAACATGCATTTAAACATCATGTCTATACTTTTTATTAAGGCTCTAACGCTCTTATGTTCACATCAATTTATTTGATCTTTATTTAATATTTCCTTACTTAGTTAATATTATTATCTTTATTCTTTACACAAGCTCAAAAGCTATTTCTTTCATATCTCAAATTTACTTTATTTAAATATCTTTCATGATAATTACTGATATTTCGCTTGCTCTTATGACATTCGTTAAATACATTAACATTTTATTCACATATTTCCTCTACGGGATTTATTCTTTACATAATTATTTATAATTTCTCAAATTTCTATTATTGTTCAGACCGCGTTCTTGTTTATTCAGTATTTATTTATTAAAACACATCCCTTTTACTCAAAACTCCGGTGGATTTGTACACAACCATTTCCTGACACCAAAATAGAATGAAATTCAGTACTCACATGTTTTAAAGATCGTCCCATGATCTTTATTCTTGTGCGGTGTTTCATTTTGGGCCCACTTTGAACTTTTACTCAACATTAAAGAAATTCATCTTATGTACAAACACTTCTTGACACATATTTAAGACACTTAACATTGACGACATTTTTATACACTGGTGTGTCCCTTTAGAACACATAATAAACACTAAAAATATTAATTTAACACACAATCTTGATAAATTTACACTTCACAATTCTTGATCACTAGGCCGTATTTCTTAGCCTATCACACGTGACCTCTTAATTTCCCGTTTCCAAGGGTGAAATTAATTCAATGTCGGCTTCATATCCTGCAGAATACGAAAGTCTCGAAACATCTACTGTTCCCTGGAATCCTAATTCTTCTACTCCTAATCTGGATGACCGGCTATTTATCTAGCTTGAACGGCTTCTTTGTAGATCTGGTTTATCGATCCTAGCGAAAGTCTATTCGGATCGAGGTCTCCTCGATAACCAATCGATGACCTATGGATTTATTTTATAGCAGCTAGCACTTCTCGAGTCTAGTGCTTTAGAATAGTTCGTCTGTTCTTTGGAGATAATGTTTATAGTCTCCGTTCTTCTTTATTTGATCGGTCCTAGCACTCCTACGTTTCTGAAATACGTTCCGAACCTTACTCTGTTCTTCCCTTTTTGGGTTCTTTAATTTAGATAACTGTTTATCTTTCTGTTACGGTACTTCCGTACGTTATGATATATTCGTTCGTCTATTTAACGACCTATCGCCTTAAATCCAACGTTCGCAGCCTGCTCTGACTATATCTTACGAACTTTTCACTATAACTTGTGTACTGTCGGACCTAAATCCTGTAACTAGGATTTTCCTAATCTTTCAACACGGCGATACTTTAAATTTATTCTTTACCACTCCTTATGGAGGCAAGCAAGTTGTTAATACTGCGACGCCTATGGCTATCGGATATTAATTCTGCGGTGTAATACAGCGTTTCTCCCTCAAGGAGTACTAGTAACTGTCTTCGATGTGACGCAGAGTGACGCCCCACACGGCTGTCTGAATACTGATGCGTAGCAACGCCCCCCTGGGCTATTTGGACCTGCTTGTACTGATGCGTAGTAACACCCCTCACGGGTTGTCAGAATAACTGCATGATTGGCTTGGTGAGGCCAGGAGTTTTATACCTTTTCGCTACAAAAAGATAAGACTCTAGCCCTTTCTGTGGCCAACTTCTAAAATAATGGTTGCACAATTATAAAAATTATACCTTCCGAAAGCTCATCTTCTCAATGTTAAATAATCTCATTGCACCTAAGAATCGATCGTGCAATTCGGAGATATTCATTAATTTCTCGTCCTCAGTTGTGTGGGTGTTGCAGTTCTTTTGTACTCTCCCCCCTACACCAGCCTTGGTAATTCCCCGATGACGTCTTCTTGCGTTTGCAGTTTTCTCCTGTGCAATTATTAAATGGTTTTTCTTTACTAAAAAATCTCTCATTCGAAATGATTCACCGTACTGTACTTGTTTACTTATTTTTATACTCGTAAACGGGTTAAATTTAATTATTCCTCTTCTAGCGCATAAGCGGTGTTGTCAATTTCCAGCAAGCTCAGCTCGATTTCCGAATCAGGCTTCCTTGTCTACTAGTGGGAATTTTCCACTCGGTTATTAATACTCATGACTAGCTCCCTTCTGAATGTCAAGAGGGGTGATCTCATCTCACGAACACCTGGTCCTCGCCTCTTGCACCATATTAGGCTAGCATCTTAGCTTGATCTTTCTCTAAGTTACATTAGAAACTGTACGTTTCTTTCATTTCTTCCCCAAATGCATGGATTCGACCTCCATGTACCCTATGGCACATGGGTTCATCTCTCCCCTCCTTAGGTAAATAAATTTTCGAAAAAATTTTTGAGGAAATTTATTTCAATTAATCTTATCTTTCTTTATTCGTCGAAGCCATCATAACGTCGTCCGTATTTACTGTTGTTTTATTTCTTTAAAGTCATATCCGGTAATTGTGTAGGTCGGGTACGCTCTGTCCCTACCCTTTCTTTCTTTCTTTCTTTATTCGTCTGGGCTTTAAGTCCCCAGAACCTCATTCTTCTTTACGGGTGTGGTCTATCCCTACCCTTTGTTTCTTCTTGATTTGTCTGGACTATAGAATCTCCAGAACTTCATTCTTCCTTACGGGTTTGGTCTATCCCTACCCGTTTCCTTATTTCATCATTTTCCTTTCTTAAATTGGAATTTTCTTCTTCAATAAATTCAATTATTTCTTTAATTTCCCAATACAATTTCTCCAATTCGCATTCGCACTCGAATGCTTGAGCTCTATCTTCTATTTCTTCCTTATTCTTGTTTATGTCAAAAGCGGATTCATCTCTAAACGTTTCCATAACCAGGGCTTGTTCATTTACTTCATCGAAATCTTCGGGAGGGTAATATAATTTCAAATTTGCTGAATTCATGGTCACTTCGTGATCCGTTTCACAGTGCCGAATTCTATATGCGTTATTCCTCAAATCTCTGATTATTTGATATGGTCCGTGGTACATTTTCTGGAACTTCTTGTACACACGGTTCCCTGGATCCGAAATGGCTGGTCTTTTTACTAACACCATTTCTCCTGCTAGTAATGGTCGATGATACCTCTTATGCCTATTTCTTCTCTGCCTCCTGTCGGCTTGAGCTATTAGATGCTCAAAGGCTCTTCTAATACGTACATCTCTTCCAGGCTGAGCGTCTGCTGGCCTAGGAATTACCAGACTCCAAGGTCTTTCTGGTTGCTCATTCCGATGTAACGTTATGGGTATCTCTCCTGTGGATTCATGGATTGTATTATTTATACAAAATTCGATAATATCCAATATATCTATCCACTTCCAATTTTCTTCGGCACAGTATATTCTACAATACTTGGCCGTTTCCCTCATTACTCTTTCTACAGGATTTGCCTCAGGATGGCGAATACTTGACAAAATCTGACGTATTCCAAGTCTTTCTAATTCTCGTCTGAACTTTACACTGGTGAAACAACTGCCGTGATCCGACAACAAATTCTCAGGTTTCCCCAGAATCGGTATCACTTTTTCTTTGAGTCGTTTCAACACCTGTTTGGTACTAGTCTTCTGTATGGGAGCAAGGACAACCATTTTAGTGAAGACATCCATAGCCACCATTATGTGTCGATTTCCTCTTCTTGCCTTTGGCAAAGGTCCAAAATTATCAATAGATATGATTTGGCCGGGCCTTTCAGGCAACAATGGTATAGGCTTCTGTCTCATCAGAAATGCATTAGGTTTGATCCTTTGACATAGATCACATGTCTTTAGCGTGTCCCTTACAGTTTCTCTCAGTCTCGGCCATACAAATGCTTCTTTCAGCATCGAGACTGTTTTGTCGACTCCCATATGTCCGAACGATCTATGGGCTAACCATGCTATTTTCCTCTGCAAAATTGCAGGTACAACAATCCTTAATTTGGTATGATCAGAGTCCACAAACTTATATAATAATCCATTATAAAACGTGTAGTCTTGAGCTATCTTATTAGCTTCCGTGTACGCTGGTGTTCCTCTTATCAAGCTTCCCTCAAGGAAAGATATGAGCATGTTCATCCATGGATCCTCCCGTTGTCTTTGACTAATGCTTCTTAACTCATTAAGAGTACGTTGATCCCTGTCTTCCAAATCTATAGCCATTACTTCCTCTTCTATGGACTCTGGCTGTCTACTTATGTAGTCTGGAACTATATTTTCTTTTCCTGGGCAGTACTCTATCTTGACATCAAATTGTTGAATGTATAAAGCCCAACGCATCAACTTTTGACTGGATAAATCAGTCTTCATCAAAAAGGTTAAGGCTTTATGATCCGTCCTTAAGATGACCTGAAACCCATATACGATCTTCCGCCAATATTGCAACGCGTGCAATATCGCTAACAGCTCGATTTCGCTGATCGTATAATTTTTCTCGTGTGGTTTCAGTCTCCGACTTGTGAAAGCTAGATAGTTTTTCTTATCAGGGTTTTCCGGGTTTTCCTGATATAGCATTGCACCTATTCCAATCTGGGATGCGTCTGTTTGAATGATAAATCTCTGATTAAAATCGGGATATCCTAGCTTCACGTAATTTAAGAGCATCTCCTTGGCCTCTACAAATGCTTTTTCTGCTTCCTCCGTCCATTTCCACTTGCCCCCCTTCTTCAGAAGGTCCTGTAGTGGTGCAACAGTTTTGGTGTATGATGGACAATGTCCTGAGAAGAACCCAATCAATCCCAAAAACTGGCGAACGTTCTTTACCTTCAAAGGCCTTGGAAAATCCCTTATCGATTCCAATTTGCATGGATTTGGTTTAACACCATCCTTGTCAATCACATGCCCTAAAAATGTCACTTGTCTTTGACAAAAATTCGACTTCTTTAAATTTATTTTAAAATTTGCCCTTCTTAAGTCTTCCAATAATTTCTTCAAATTTTCTAAATGTTCCTCAATGTTCTCCGAGGTAAGCAAAATGTCATCCACGTATCGGATAGTGCAATCTTTCACTTCCTCTGACAGGTTTCGATCAAGCGCTCTTATTAATGCAGATCCTGCGGTCTTCAATCCGAACGGACATCTTCTAAAACAATATGTTTGTTGGTCGAACTGAAATCCAGTCAACAAGCTGGTTTTCTCTTCCAGTTCGAGATGATGATACGAAGAAGTCATGTCAATATTTGTAAAAATCTTCTTGCCTTTGAACTTCCTCAGTATTTCTTTTATGGGTGGTGCCGAATCATTTTCTGGTATGATTTTTGCATTTAAATTTCTGGCATCTAGACACACCCTTACTGAGCCATCCGGTTTACTCACAATCACTAATGGACTAACATATGGTGTCGCCATCTTTTCTATAACACCTGCATTCATCATCTCCTGCAGTGTTTTCTTAGTTTGTGGGTAATGTTTTTCCGCAACCGGGTATGGTTTTTGTTTGAACGGTGCCCAATCATTGACTTGGAACGCGTATTTAAAATTTTCAATCTTCCCTGGCTTGGAATCAAATACGTCCCTATAATTCAATAATAATTTCTTTAACTGTTCCTTATTTTCGAGGTTGACTTTAGCTTCCTCCACTTTTCCTGACAGGTTGGTCTCGAACTCATTCTCCAAATTATCTTCGAGTTCTATGTTGAGGACTTCAAATATCTTTTCTATGTCCTTATAACCTTCCTCAATCACTTCTTCCATATGCCATACCTGTTCTCCTATTTTCGCATCCTGTTCCTGTAGGGTAATGTTTTGCTCATCCACATCCTCTCTTTGAACTCTAATGCAGTTTTGCGCTAGGTCTATGATGACCTTGTTCTCACGGATAAAATCAATACCTAATATGACATTATACGGTAATTGATTTACCAGCAAAAAGCACTGCGAAATTTCAGCGTTACCCATGATCAGATCAATGTATACCTGAAATTTACATGTTAAAGATTTTTCAGGGATAATCCCCTTAATCTTTACACTTGATGTGGGAATCTTTAATACTCGGCCCCTTGTTTCCAGTTAATTTAGAAGGGTTTGTGTAATTAAACTTATTGTGGATCCGGTATCAATCAATGCTCTGACCAGTAATCCTTCTATTCTAAGCATAATTATAGGTAGTTCTCTTTTAACAGGTGGAATTCCTTCCACATCCTCGTTAATTAGCTCATCTGGTCTGGCTATCCAATTCACAATTTCTACCTCCTCCCAGCTCCTGGTATGTTTCCACTTTTGACAATTTAAATTTGGAGTTTTTTTTTTAATCCTGAGGGCTCCCTTTTCCCTCATTCTTTAACTGAGCTTGTAGTTCCAAGCTTTGAGCTCCGTCTAGTCGGTCGGGTGATTTCCGGTTCTTAATTGCCTCACTCCAACGGACTTTTTGCCTATCAGGTTCATCTGGTCGTTCGTTCATATAACGAAGACTTTCCTGATATCTTTCTTCTATTTCGGCCCGATATTCATCATCCCTATCCTCTGGCCTTACATTCCTTCTGGGATAATTCTCCCATTTCTTTCTGTTTTCTTGCCTTTGATGGTTATTGTTATAGGGTCGGCTCTCTTGTTGCCTATAACCTGTATTCCTAGGATTTCTTCCTCGATATCCTCCTCTGTAATATGGCTGTATCCTTATAGGCTCCTGGTGCCCATACTCTCGACCTAGTCCTTGGGCATCCGTGCTGGTGGACTGATTCCTGGTCGCTGGTTTTTCTCCAGTTTCCTGACTGCTGGCCATGTGTACTTGCTCAGTCTGTCTTTGATGCCTAGGAGTTACGTGCGAAGTCGTCATATCTAACTGACGTAATACACTCTCCACTTCCACAGCACTTCTGGCTTTGGATGAGATTAACAGCCTCTGAATCTCATACGGAAGTTGTCTTGCAATGGCAGCACACAGGTCATTTTCTGCCGGAGCAATATCAAGTTCGCGGAATTTACACAGCTGAGCGGTGAAAAATTCCGAGTATTTAGTTGGTGCATTTGTGCTGTACTTCCTAGAGTACAGATCTAGCCTTAAATTCTCTTGGACGTCTGCTGCCCTATATCGTTTTAGAAACGCTTCCCTAAAGCCTTCCACCGTATCAAAGGTGTATCTGAAGCTTCTGAACCAGGTGAGACAATCACCTGCCAACAGCTTTTCAATAGCTCTCAGTCTCCGATCCTGAGGAACTTTCATTTCGTTTAGATACTCTGCCACTTCTTTTAGCCAGTATTTTGGAGTAATAGACATGTTATTACCCGTAAACTTTACTGGTCTGTCCTCATTCGATTTAATAATGTTTATTATCTGGCCATTTGTCTGATTCATGTACGGGGTTGACATCGCCATCGGATATCCTGGGTTCTTATAAGGGCTCTCCCCTCCTAAGTCCCTCTCCGTATCTGTGCCTTGTTCACGGGAATCTACCCATCCTGTCTTTGGAAACTCCTCCTGATTCTCGAATTCTAACTTCCTTTCCCTTCGGGCACTTTCTTCATTAGCCATGAGTTGGATTTCCATTTGACTATTCTTATGTTCAGTCCTCTCCAATCGGGATCTTAATTCATTCTGAATTCTTTCTTGATTCCTTCTACTATCTTCCTCTACCTTTTTGAGTTGGAATTTCTCGTCCCTGTAACTATTCCTGAATTCATTTAATTGGTCTTCTACCTCTTTCTTAAAGATCATGACCTTTTGGTCTATAATTTCTGGCTTAACGTCACCTATGGTATCCAGGCCCTCTCGTATCTCCTTTATTTGCTTCTCCACTTCTTTTCGTCCTTTGACCATATCTAATTCAATTCCTTTCAACTTTCCTTCCGTCTTCTTAGACACTTCCGTTAATTCATCTTTGATCAGTTTTACTTCATTATTAGTTTTTCCTACTCGCCCTTCTAACTTTCCGATAGTTTCCTGGACCTCATTAATACCCTTGCTTATTTCATCTATCTTATGGGTGTTATCCTCATTTTCTTTCTCTCGTTGTTTTCTTTCATTCTGGAGATGCTCCTCATATAGACCTAAACTTTTATCTATTTTCGTTTCGTACGTCTTCCAGTTATCATCTACCTGCCCGGTAAAAAGATCAATCTGCTCTTTCATATCCTGAACATCCTTTTTATTTTGATTTTTCATCTCAGTTACTTTGGTTTGAACTTCATTAACTTTTCCCTCGAGTTCTCCCATTTTTTTCTCAACCCCTTCAAATCTATCTCCTAGCTCATTCACGCTTTGTTTTATTTCATCCCGGGATGTTTTACAGATATCGCTATTAAATTTTATCTGAGCTTCTAATTTTGTCTGCACACCTTGGATCTGGGTTACAAGTTTCTTTTCACAATCATCACCCTTTGTTTCTATGTTAATTAATTTAGTTTCTAATTTTTTAAAATTTTCTTGACATTTACTTTGGGAATCTACCATATTTTTGTTCATAGTATGTAATTGGGCTTGCAATCCTGAATGAAATCCTTTACTTTCCTTTTTAATCTCACTTGCGATTTCCCCTTTTAACTCAGTTAACTTGTTCTCCAACCTAGTGTCAAAACCTTGAAATTTGTCATTCATGGTTTGTTCTAAAACCTTGGACCCCTCTTTCATTTCCTTAATTTCAGCCTTCACTTCATCGTTCATTGTTACACAGTTAGCTTCG
Organism: Meconema thalassinum; assembly: GCA_946902985.2. Taxonomy (NCBI): domain Eukaryota; kingdom Metazoa; phylum Arthropoda; class Insecta; order Orthoptera; family Tettigoniidae; genus Meconema; species Meconema thalassinum. The sequence continues at coordinate 139,880,989 of OX336400.1, forward strand.
ATAGTTTCTAATTTAGTTCCCATATTATCACTTTTAACTTCAATAGCTTCTAATTTAGTGCCCATGTTATCACTTTTAACTTCGATAGCTTCTAATTTAGTGCCCATATTATCACTTTTAACTTCGATAGCTTCTAATTTAGTGCCCATATTATCACCGTTAGTTTTTAGTGACTCTAAACTTTCAGTTATGGATCCTAACCTTTCTTTATTTTCAGTCTGTTGGCTATCCAACTTATTGTTTATGGCCTCCAAGAGCCGTTGCACTTCTTCACTCAATGCCATCTTATGAGAATACAGTGGGCCACTAATGCCACCACACTAGTACATGCTTGAGAGATGATACTCTGAATCATTGTGTCCCAATTTCTTTAAAAATTTACTTTGGTACGGGTATTTACTACAACGTACCCTTTTGATACTTTTATTCAATTTCATAAGCCTTTATGGAAGTATTTAAAATTCAAAATTTCAAAAAACCATTTTTTTTCAAAAAAAAAATGAAAAATTTTGATTTTTCGAGAAAACTCGGGTTTTCCCTAGGAAAACTCAGCCCCACGTTGGGCGCCAATGTTTAATGATTGCTAGGGGGTTTGTTAATATAATTCAGGGCTGCTCGGTATGAGTTTCCAGGGACCCATGCGGTCAGTTAATATTTTACGTTGTAGCTACTCCTATCATTACTTTACTTTACATGTTATGACCGTCTTAAGTGTTCCTCTATTTATTAAACCAGCACATTACTTATATGCCCCCCATGTGCCCTTTTAGCAAGAAATATGCCAATCACAGTATACCAGCGTAGCTCAATTCGGAATTTTCGGGGCAGCGGTAAGTTCCCCCACTCTGTGACTCACATATTTTGGATTAATTAGAGGATACACTTGCAAAAATAACAACAAAATCAACTCCTATTTTAACACATTTAATTAATAAAATTAATGGCGCTACAAACACTTTAACAATTAAATTACTGACCCATAATCATCTACTTGTTCCAAATGAACAAGGAATCACAATATAATAAAACAAATATTGTATTAAAACATATGGTTTCCAAATAAACCAACAATTCCTACTTAGTTTTACTTCCATAAAGCATCAACTGTAAGTTTTATATAATTCCGAGCTCTTTTAGCTCCATGCTTTACATAATAATGGTGTCATTCTTTGTACACCTCAAATACTACTTTTTATATTTTCTTAATCCTCAAAACAAATGTATAATTACATTTAAAATTCTATGTTAATTATCTAACTCAATATTTTGGGCATGTTCACACAGTTCAGCTGTTATCATCTCTCTCTACTTTCACAAATATATTAAGGTAATCAGGAAATTTCTTGTGTACTCCAGAGTATGAAGATACTTGACACAGTCAAAAAACTATAGTTACTCCCGAAACCTAGTTGCCTTCAATTAACTCGTGGAATCCAACTTCCATACAACATTACAATAGGGATTGTTATTTATCTCATATGTCTTATAAGACCATTATCACATAAGAAAACTACGATCTGAACAGGCAAGCGGAAATATCAATCTACAAGGACCTCGGTTCAACGCCCGGGTCGTTAACAACTTTAAACACTTCTGGTGTATTCATTACTCTTTACAAAACGACTTCCAGACACCCCTCCTTCTCCGAGGGTCTGGCTGTGAAACATGATAGTTATTTATGACTATGCGGGATCCTTCCCGTCTGGCCCGAGCTAGAGCCCTCTTTAAATGCTTTACAAAACACAAACTTTCCATTCTCAGTTCTTGGTGGAGACCTGGCCTTTTACTCTGCGTGTACGTACAACAATATTATTGGGCTTAAAAACCACATTCGTAATCTTGGCGTTTATTAATTATGAAAGGTCCTCATTGATTGTGGAAGAGCAATAAAACGACGAATAATAAAGGGGCTTTCAAAATAAAAGGATTCTGAGTTCGAATCTCTTCACATGCCTCGGGAACCTTTCCCTTATAGAGGACTATACACAATGCGATTTTGGGTCAGCCAACTAGCTAATAGACCTACGCTCAATACCATACATTTGCTCCCTTTCAATACATACACAATGCCTCGTGATACTACGTCACAAAATAGAGGACTTATACCAAATCTCAAATCGCGACAATCAACTACCTCTCATAAATAATTTACCAAGTACATTAACTTTTACGCGTTCCTAGCGTGACATTTTACTTTAATGGCGCTCCTTTTGCGCTATACATTTTTAAGCCTAGCGTCATCCAAAGAACTGATAATATCATATTAACAATTGATACACATTTCCATTTTTATATTATTCTTTTCCTTTGCAATAACTTTCTTTATTTCAAGAACATGCATTTAAACATCATGTCTATACTTTTTATTAAGGCTCTATCGCTCTTATGTTCACATCAATTTATTTGATCTTTATTTAATATTTCCTTACTTAGTTATTATTATTATCTTTATTCTTTACACAAGCTCAAAAGCTATTTCTTTCATATCTCAAATTTACTTTATTTAAATATCTCTCATGATAATTACTGATATTTCGCTTGCTCTTATGACATTCGTTAAATACATTAACATTTTATTCACATATTTCCTCCACGGGATTTATTCTTTACATAATTATTTATAATTTCTCAAATTTCTATTATTGTTCAGACCGCGTTCTTGTTTATTCAGTATTTATTTATTAAAACACATCCCTTTTACTCAAAACTCCGGTGGATTTGTACACAACCATTTCCTGACACCAAAATAGAATGAAATTCAGTACTCACATGTTTTTAAGATCGTCCCATGATCTTTATTCTTGTGCGGTGTTTCATTTTGGGCCCACTTTGAACGTTTACTCCATATTAAAGAAATTCATCTCATGTACAAACACTTCTTGACACATATTTAAGACACTTAACATTGACGACATTTTTATACACTGGTGTGTCCCTTTAGAACACATAATAAACACTAAAAATATTAATTTAACACACAATCTTGATAAATTTACACTTCACAATTCTTGATCACTAGGCCGTATTTCTTAGCCTATCACACGTGACCTCTTAATTTCCCGTTTCCAAGGGTGAAATTAATTCAATGTCGGCTTCCTATCCTGCAGAATACGAAAGTCTCGAAACATCTATTGTTCCCTGGAATCCTAATTCTTCTACTCCTATTCTGGATGACCGGCTATTTATCTAGCTTGAACGGCTTCTTTGTAGATCTGGTTTATCGATCCTAGCGAAAGTCTATTCGGATCGAGGTCTCCTCGATAACCAATCGATGACCTATGGATTTATTTTATAGCAGCTAGCACTTCTTGAGTCTAGTGCTTTAGAATAGTTCGTCTGTTCTTTGGAGATAATGTTTATAGTCTCCGTTCTTCTTTATTTGATCGGTCCTAGCACTCCTACGTTTCTGAAATACGTTCCGAACCTTACTCTGTTCTTCCCTTTTTGGGTTCTTTAATTTAGATAACTGTTTATCTTTCTGTTACGGTACTTCCGTACGTTATGATATATTCGTTCGTCTATTTAACGACCTATCGCCTTAAATCCAACGTTCGCAGCCTGCTCTGACTATATCTTACGAACTTTTCACTATAACTTGTGTACTGTCGGACCTAAATCCTGTAACTAGGATTTTCCTAATCTTTCAACACGGCGATACTTTAAATTTATTCTTTACCACTCCTTATGGAGGCAAGCAAGTTGTTAATACTGCGACGCCTATGGCTATCGGATATTAATTCTGCGGTGTAATACAGCGTTTCTCCCTCAAGGAGTACTAGTAACTGTCTTCGATGTGACGCAGAGTGACGCCCCACACGGCTGTCTGAATACTGATGCGTAGCAACGCCCCCCTGGGCTATTTGGACCTGCTTGTACTGATGCGTAGTAACACCCCTCACGGGTTGTCAGAATAACTGCATGATTGGCTTGGTGAGGCCAGGAGTTTTATACCTTTTCGCTACAAAAAGATAAGACTCTAGCCCTTTCTGTGGCCAACTTCTAAAATAATGGTTGCACAATTATAAAAATTATACCTTCCGAAAGCTCGTCTTCTCAATGTTAAATAATCTCATTGCACCTAAGAATCGATCGTGCAATTCGGAGATATTCATTAATTTCTCGTCCTCAGTTGTGTGGGTGTTGCAGTTCTTTTGTACTCTCCCCCCTACACCAGCCTTGGTAATTCCCCGATGACGTCTTCTTGCGTTTGCAGTTTTCTCCTGTGCAATTATTAAATGGTTTTTCTTTACTAAAAAATCTCTCATTCGAAATGATTCACCGTACTGTACTTGTTTACTTATTTTTATACTCGTAAACGGGTTAAATTTAATTATTCCTCTTCTGGCGCATAAGCGGTGTTGTCAATTTCCAGCAAGCTCAGCTCGATTTCCGAATCAGGCTTCCTTGTCTACTAGTGGGAATTTTCCACTCGGTTATTAATACTCATGACTAGCTCCCTTCTGAATGTCAAGAGGGGTGATCTCATCTCACGAACACCTGGTCCTCGCCTCTTGCACCATATTAGGCTAGCATCTTAGCTTGATCTTTCTCTAAGTTACATTAGAAACTGTACGTTTCTTTCATTTCTTCCCCAAATGCATGGATTCGACCTCCATGGACCCTATGGCACATGGGTTCAGTATATTCCTAACAATGCATCTATTGCTTTCAAGCTATTGATGATACCCAACGCCCCTTTTCTCCTGCAAGGGGTGGATGGATAAGAGGGAATTAGTTGAAAAGGAGATTGGACAACAGATCTAACATAGTGGAAATGATGCTTCAAGATGAGTTGCACTGGAATAATGTAGCTCATTACACTGAAGAAACTCTTCGAACGAAGAAAAAAGGTCTGGAAAGTAACGAAAGAAAAGTAGTTGAGGACAAGTGTCCTAGTACTGCTCGAGTCTAAGCTGCGTGAACCTGAGAGGAATGCGCATCGCGGACTATGAGAAACGGTGTTGACGAGTGATGAGGTTTCTCGGTCCGTGCATAGTACAGAACCAAATACATTGGTCGGTGACTCACTGACTCATTCGTAACACCACACTGGTTTCAGAGAAGACCCTATGTTAGCAGTATTGGAATAGATGAGCATGTCAAGTAACACGGCGTGCTGTTGACAGGCCCTTCTCTTCTCGCCTGCTCTTTCTCCTCACCCCGCAAGTTCATAGAGCTTGGACTCGCACAGTATATGGTCCTAGCCTGAATTAAAAAATGGTTCCAGGCTAGCTTCACGAGTCACAGGAAGGGGGGGGGGGGGATTATTCTGTATAGTCTACCACTCAGGAATACGACAGTAGGCTATGTGCGTAAATGCATTTCTCTTCCTCCGTAAAAATGGTAAAAATTATTATAATATACAGAACAAATTATTATTTTTGTACGTAACGGTAAAAATATCGGTAACTTCATTATAATTTTTTCAGTAACGGTAACTTCACACAAAAATTGTTACTTATGACAATCAACTTACCCAACCTTGATCGACGCAGAGGAATGTATGAACAGCATTGGGTTGAGGAATTTAACTAATTCAGTTAACAAGTTGTGCCATTCTGAGGTGATGAAACCCTGTTTGGTATGTCGTTCGCTCCGTGACTGATCATGGTTTCAGATCTCACTGTGGCTGGTTGGACCTCCTGACCTCTACAGCGCGGCGGGCACACGGATCTTCTTCGGCACGAGGTCACGTTAGGTGAGGCTCTTGAGAGAAAAGATAGGAAGGATGCGCAACTCGTGACACATGGTCAAGCGCCAAATATTCTCAATGACGACGACGCCCCACATTTGAAAGAAGAATGACTGCGGTCTTATAATTATAATACAGCATCGCCCATACGGGGTTACTTGAACTCTGCCCTTATTTAAGTTCTTAATAAACGAACCAGAAACTTCTATTGACGTCAAATTGGCAGGTGGAAAGTTGGAGACTTCTGTTACTTTGGAAGCAAAATTACCAGTGATGGACGAAGCAATACGGATATAAAAGTAGGTTGGCTCTGGCAAGCAAAGCATTTGTACTGAGAAGGAATCTAATGACATCAAATACAGATTTATGTATTAGAAAGTCATTTTTGAAAGCCTTTGTCTGGAGCATAAGCCTGCCCCGTGGTGTTGGGGTAGCGCACCTGCCTCTCACCTGGAAGCCCCGGGTTCGATTCCCGGCTCCGTCAGAGATTTTAGAAAATAACGTGAGGGCTGGAACAGGGTGCACTCAGCCTCGTGAGGACAATTGAGTAGCCTGTCTGACAGTGAGGCAGCGCCCCGATCACGAAAATCAAGATTAACGGCTGAGGTGACCCGATGCGCTGATCACGTGTCGCCACAATGTCTGCAGGCCAAATGGCTGGGCAGCGGTCGCTTGGTAGGCCTAGGCCCTTCACGGGCTGTAGTGCCAGGGGTTATATATTGCCTGGAGCGTTGCGCTCTATGGAATTGAAACTTGGACTTTTGGTGCAGCAGAAAAGAGGAGAATAGAAGCATTTGAAATGTAGTGTTACCGGAAAATTATGAATATCTGATGCATAGATAGAGTAACAAATTAAGAGGTATTAAGACGAGTGGGAGAGGAAAGATGTTTCTGGCGACTGCTAATGCAGAGAAGAGATAGGTTGGTAGGACCCATACTAAGACTCCCAGGAATAGCAAGCTTAGTTATGGAAGGAAGGGTCGAGGACAAGAACTGTAGGGGTAGACCAAGGTTAGAATAGGCTATGTCAAAGAGATCGTCTCGGATATAAGTTGTGGTAGCTATGTAGTGATGAAATGATTAGCTCAGGACAGGGAAGAATGGAGGGCTGCGTCAAACCAGTCAAAAGACTGAAGAGTCAAACAACAAAAATAATCGAACTTGGACTCAATTCAGAAAATGAGTTCGCCTCGTTGTGTGGTGGAACGGGGTACCCTCAGCCTTATTATGAGGCAAAACTGAGAGACCGATTCCAACCTCAGCCATCCTGGAAGTGATTTTCCGTAGTGTTCCACTTCTACTTCAGGCGAATGCCGGGATAGTTCCCTACTTAAGGTCACGGTTGCCTCCTTCCAATTCCTCGCCTGAATTACGAACATTCACACACATATAGCTATCACAATAACACAAATGAATAAACAAAGAATGTACACATATTCATGTAGCCTACTGCTTGAGTCCAAGCTCTGTGAAATTGAGGGGTGAGATGACGTGGAAGGAGGGAAGAGAAGGGCCTGTCAACAGCCGGTAGTGTTATCTGGAATTACTGTCTATTCCAATACTGCTAACCAGTGCTTCTTTTTCAGGGGGAACGCGGGCATACGCATTTGAAAAGTGTTTCAGGAAAACATATCGGTACATTTTGTATCTAGTCCGGCAAATGTAGCTTCTGAGTTGAAAGTTCATCGATCAGCCGGAGGAGATTTCGAGTAATCCTCGATTTAAATCGAACTATCGAATCAGTTACTGTCGGCAACTCGGCACTCCGTTCTTCTAAGGACGCAGGCTAATGTTTGGAGGTGGGGTAGGTTGTTATTTTGTGCGTGTGGTTAGCTTTGAAGGATAAAGAAAATAACGAACTATTTAACATCCACCCAGGCATCGAAAAAGCTGAAAGTTAATGATTCAAACACAAACAATAACCGGACTTGTTGACAGCAACTGAGAGTACCCCTTAAATTTGTGTTAGAAAGAAAAAAAAAGCGTTGCTGCTAACATAGGGCCGTTGCCTAAACCACTGTGGTGTTGCAGATGAATGAGTGAGTCACCGACCAACGTATTTGGTTATGTTAGTACGCACGGACCGGGAAACCCCTACGTCTTTCATTGTCATCCGCGATCAACATTCCTCTCAGGTTCACGGAGCTTGGACTCAAGCAGTACAAAGAGTGCTCACGTTATAACTGTGCCGTTGAGCTACATCTTTATTTCCAGGAAAGGTATATTGACTGTACTAGCCTCACCAAAGACATTTCTCATATTGGCACACCAACATTAGTGTGGCAAGCACTAATGGCTGCCGAGTGCATTATGCTAAGTCAGCCGCCAGAACTCCCGAACCCCACAATGTGGGATAATGTCTTATGAATAGGAGTAGAGGAGTTGACGGCATGAATTCTCAGAAATGCAACGGTCCTCACCGGCAGCGATATAATGCAACTATTAAGTACAGAGGTTCTCAACCTGTGGGTCGCATCCCCCTGGGGGGTCGCAGGATGTGTCTTGGGGGGTCACGAGATCCGGAGAAAAAGTTTAAAAGAAATAATTATTGCTGTAGTTTTTATTAAAAAAAGGAATGCACTCACATTGGACTTATTTTTTTTATACTACTGTATTAATGAGAAGCTTGAGCTTGTTTGGAATTAACCAATTATCGAATGTCTGGAATGATTTTTATAACACACAAAACAATGTAATTTTCCAGTGTCAAACGATTTCTTGATTTGGGTTTTAAATTCACCATTATGGAGAATCCTTGTTCACCGTTGTAAGATGTAGAAAATTGCATCCAAGTCTTTATAACGCTGTTGTGGACAGTTCTGGGTATTTCTTTCTAATACTTATCCAAAATTTGTCGGCACAAGCATTGTTAAAAGTTAGTTGCACTGACTGATCACTTGAGATCCCTAACGTTACAACTTTGGGGAGGGGGTCGAAATACTTTTATGTTTTTCTACATTTTAATTTATTTTAATTGTTATAATTATAAATAATGTTATTTTTTGTTTCTCTAATTTTAATGTTTACATATTTATTTTTAATTATAAATTTATGTTCTTATAGGCTAGATTTAATTTTGAAATTTTTATTGAATTAATTAATTAACTAATCTCGAATTGATTTTTAAAATTATTTTCATAATTATTATAATTATTATATTTATTATTTTAATTTTTATATTTCTTTTATTATTGTAATTTATTTGTTATGACTTTTATTTCTATGTTTATATTTTATTTTTACACTTAAATTGTTAATGTTTTTAGTTTTTTTTAATTTTATCCAACACATTACGTCGAGTAGATGCGTATACCTAATATTTGATTTTTAGAAATTCTAGCACTTGGGCATGAAAATTTTCCGAAATTTGGCTGAAAGATTCAACTATCAGCATCTTTGAAAGCATAAACTGTCCTTATGACAGGTGATTAATATAGAGACCACTATCCCATAAAGGGTTAAAAAATTACACAATTAAAAAAGTACTGAGAAAAAACGAGAAGGAGGGCTTTGACTTAACATGGTAAAAGGTTTTAATTTCTATCTGTATTGTTATGGCAGACAGAGCAAGAAAAATGGTATCGTAGTTTTGGCATTATTTTATTGTGTGCTCAGAACCAGCTGTCCTTTAAATGCCCTCCTTCTTTGAAACATTTTTGACAAAATTATAGTTCTTTCGGTCATTTTTAACCAGAATTTTGCATCTAAAATTTCTAGTTCTAGTTATAATGTAGGCACCGGTTGAGAAAAGCGTTGCTGAATAACGACCTTCTAACTTAGCGCTACATGTTAGCTGTCGTATCTGCCATCACACCTGACTGCAGGGCATTGTATTATTTCTTGTTGGCATGCACAACCAGGAATTGAAATGAGGCCCTTAGGTCTCACTTCTTCATGTAATGAAGAAAAACACACACACGCTATGCCGCCTTCTCATCTTCGCATTCAGGAATGGAGAAAAATACACTTGTTTCTACCATTATTTCCAATCTCATTGATAAGAGTCGTGGATTTCGTGTGTTCGAATTGCTTACGTTCCATGTCTCAAGAAAGTGTCTTCTGAGCCACTTTCTGTGTTTGTTTGGAAGGATGCTTGTCGTTTTACGTGACCATTTATCTCGTGATCATAAGACAAGGGACCTACTTTTAACAGGGATATGTATTTGGGCAGGGAGTCTATCAGGAATTAGCATGGGGAGATTTACGTTGATAGTTTAGCTGTTATTGTTTCATTTCCGGGACTTGAACATCGAGGTCATGGATATGTGTATATAAATAAATATTTAAATAAATCAATCTAAATATCAATTACAACAAAACGGAATACCTTACATTAGAGAATAATGGTGGTGACAAACTACAGATCGGAAATGCAGAAATTCAAACAGTCACTAAATTTAAATATTTGGGTTCGATAATAAAAGCTGGGGAAATAAGTTCATCTGAAAATGAGAAAAGAGTAAGTGAGGCTAGGAGAACAATTGGAGCATTAATATGTTTATGGAGTAGAAATATTTTAAACAACACTATGAAACTTATTTACAGTTCATTGGTACAAAGTATTTTGTTATAAGGGGCTAAAACTTGGACGTTAAACAGACAGCATGCAAACAAATTATTAGTAACAGAGATGGATTATTGGAGCAGTGTGGCAAGAAAATTAACATTGGAGAAAATTAGAAATACGAGAATCAGAGAAATTATGCAGGTAACAAAATGTACTAGAAGTGGTTGCAGAAAGAAGATTAAAATGGTTTGGACATGTGGAAAGGATGTAGAATAGTAGAATTCCAAATTTAATGTTCCATTGGCAACCTGAAGGCAAACGGAAACGGGGTAACCAAGAGAACAATGGATGGTGTAAAGAGAAGCATGGCTACCAGAGGCTTAACCGAGGAAGGTGCTGAAGACCGAAATTTGTGGAGGAGTAGAGTATTTTTGGGCTGAAGGAAAACTATTGTATTGTAGAATATTTCTAATAAAGAAGAAGAATAAATAAGGTAATTTAAAATAAATAAATAAATAAATAAATAAAAAAAAAAAAAAAGTAAATAAGGAAATAAATTGTATGATAACCTGTGTTAGTGTGTGTATTTGTAATTCAGAGTGAGGATTGGGAAGACGACGCCCATGGTGACTGAGATGGGAATCAAATCCACTTCTTCTCAGTTTTTGCCTCACAAGGCTGAAAGTACCCCGTTCTAACCTTCAGACCAGAATTGAATTTCAATCGATTGCCGGAAATCGAACCCGGAACTCCAGGTCGACAGCCAAGAATACTAGGGTAGTTCAGCGTGAGGAAATTTTCGGCTCGTAGTTACCAAGCTAACTCGTACAAGTGCACTTACATCACTCTTTGAAGCGTTAGTTGGTTGGTTCCTTCCGCGCGCCCGCGATCTGCGCCAGTCACAGCCGGCTTAGTTTGCCGTGTTCATCGAGGCGCACATTGATAATGATCCTGTAGAAGTGGGAAAACCATGGATAGTATCTTCTAGAATTGCTGACGTGGGAATAAGATATACCTCTTAGGCCTATCAGTTTTGCTTCACGAGGCTGAGTGTAATCCGTTCCACCACTCATACCAGAATAACATTTCTTGGTATAGCCGGGAACCGAACCCGGACCTAGGGGGTGACGACCCAGAATACCAGCCTCTGAGCCACGAGGTGTTCTCTTTAAAATGAAATCAACAAACATACTACGGCAAATATTGAACAACATCCATAAATCGAAGGAATGTTGAAGTCTCACAAGAAGTGTTTTATGATCATTCAGCGTGAAATACGGTATTTTCTTGTCACCCATTTAGTTTACGTTGCATCTTCCCAGAAACGATAAAAGCTTCGTATCATGTGTACGCATAATCTGTGCTTTTATATTGCTATTTATTTTGGAATGTCTCGAATAAAAGAGACAGGCACAAAAGACGTCCGTCCTACTTGCTACTTACATATCATTTGTAAGGGATAACGTACATGGCTGTACAGCTACTAATTATCATTTTAAATGATCTTGGCGACTTCGTCGTTACACTGAGGTCTGGCGTTACGTTACGGTGACGGGACGAAATGTACCGAGAATGCACTGAAGTGTGTGACGTCATAGTGGGATGTAGCAGCCGAGTACTAAGAAGGCAGTGCCAGAACAGAGTTTCAAGGAGGCAGTGCCAGAACAATCGAGTAGGCAGTGAGAAAACAAACTATCAGTCTCTTTTCTTTCTATTGTAGTGTTCATTAGTGTCTTAAGTAATAATTATAATAATAATAGTGATAATAAACATTAGACGAAGAAACTCCAACACCATGGTTTCCAAGAGAAGCAAAAACTAAAACTGGCAAACGAAGCGAGGAAGGAACAGAATGGTTACGAACTAGGGGACCTGTGCAAGAAATCTCGCATTTTCGTTAACCACCCGCTCGGCTTTACTGTTATGCGGGCTTCTATAAGTATGTTTATTTGTTTAATTTACGCACTTTTTAAACAAATTGTTAGTATTTATGAAATCAGAGGGTAATACTGTTTGAATATTCGTTTCAATGCACAATGGATTGTGTGCGTCCCATGTGTACAGACTGCCCGCCCAGCCCTAGTGTTAAGCGGGCCGGACGCGACACAGTTCTGCCAGGAGCTATCATCCCTCCCTATATTATTCTGCTAAGGTCCCATTCCAGTTTTGTACCGAAAATAAGGTCCCATTAACACCAACCTACACATATGGGGTACCTACAGGTTCAGCATAACCCAATGCGTAAGCGAAATGCACTCACTTACTCTTTAATGCCTCACAATTAAATAAATACCTTAAAACATGTTTATTTATAATGAAATAATGAAAGAATGCAACAAGGTAACCATGGTAACAGAATCTCACAGGTCCATCTATTTCTGTAAGACGCAATGCAATTCCAATTATTACAGTACATTACTGTCGAAGTTTCCAGACGGTTATAAGGTTATCACTGAACCAAATTAAGCTGTAAAATTCATCAATACATACAGTATAATGTGCTTAAGGGGGTCAAGGGGCACTCTAGAATTTCTTCACGCAATTTTCACGTGTGAATGTGGTACGAAAGGTCTTTTTCACCCGACTATAAAGGGTCTCAGAAAACCACATTTAAAGGCCCTTAAATTAACAGTGTCTGTGATATTCCCAGAAAACTAACTTCGCTCAGATATACCTATGAAGGAATGACAAACCCCTGACAACTGCACCAGTAGCTGAATTGATAAAGTCTGATTATTCATACCAAGGATAAATCAGTCATAGCATTCATGATTGAGTTTTTGCTAAGTGTACTCTTTACAACTAGAATATTCGCGGGCGAAGCCGCGACGGGTAATGCTAGTATTTTTAGCCTATTTTCAATTTTGAAAAAATAGGCTTATGAGATCACCTTTTGTCCGTGTGTGTGTGCGTGTGTGTGTGTGTGTGTGTGTGTGTGTGTGATTCGTGTGTGTGTCCCCCCCTAATAAAATCTAAACGGCTGGAGCGATTTCAATGAAACTCGGAAAGTTCATAGCACTATTCCCGGCGACCTCGACCGTGCCCTTCAAATTTTGTTACGACTCACCAATCCAACATGGCGGCTGTGCGAAATATTTCAACAGCATTCAATATCTCCGAAACTATTACCGATATTACCCTGACATTTTCTATGGTGATAGAGGGAACTACTATAAGTTCACTTATGTGACTTTTGAAAACCTGGTAACAACAAAACCAACATGGCGGCCAAGCGAATTTGCGACGTTTAAATAGACGTTTCTCGCGATTTGACCAACCGAACGCAATGAAACTTGGTACAGTATATGTTTATATACATTGTAATGCACCGACATCTAACTTCGTTCAATTGTTTACATAATCACAAGATGGCGGATGTGCGAAATATTTCACCGGCATTCTATATCTCTGAAACTATTAGCGGTAAAACCCCCCTGAAATTTTGTACGGAGAGAAAGGGCACTACTGGAAGTCCATCTATAAGACTTTCAAAAACCGGTTAACTACAAAACGAACATGGCGGCCAAGCGAATTTGAAAATTTTAAATAGACCTTTCTCGCGATTTAATGTTCCAAGCGCACTGAAACCTGGCACAGGAAATATTTATACACATTGTAATCCACTGGTATCTAATTTAGTTCAATTGTTTACATAACCTCAAGATGGCGGCAGTGCGAATTTTAAAATTAAGATTTTATTTATTGTGATGTAGTCATGCGATCGAAGTGAAAGTTTGAATAATGAACCTACGCAATAATTTTCCTTTAATGGTACATGACCCTATGGCCTATACATTTAACAATGCAACATGGCGACCATCCGAAATATTTAGACGATACTGAATATCTACGAATCTATTTTAGCAATCAAACTGCATTTTTTAATGTTCATAGGGGCTATGAACTTAATTTCACCTATAGGACTTTAAATAACCTGGTGATCACAAATCCAACATGGCGGTGACGCGAATTATAAATATTCACATGGACGTTTCTCGCAATTTAACCATCCGCGTGCAGTGAAACTTGGTACAGTAAATCCTTATACGAATGTTAATCCACTGGCATCTAATTTATTTCAATTGTTTCCATAACCTCAAGATGGCAGCTGTGAAAAATTTTAAACTCTCCTTGTTTTTTCTTGTGTCCTAACTATGCGATTGAAGTTTGAATACTACACGTTCACAATATTCTGCATGTAACAGTACATAACTCTAGGACCTACATATATAAAATCCAACATGGCGACCATCCGAAATATTTAGTCGGTTCTCAATATCTACGAATCTATTACAGCAATCAAACTGAAATTCTGTATGTTGATAGTGGCAATTAACATAAGTAGGATATATGAAAATAGGCTGTATAGTTCTTCACGGAACTACTTGTTGTTTATTTAAACACACTTTTTAAACAAATAAATATATTTCCGTTGACTTTTCAAGAAATGCAAGATTTTTTCTATACTATTGAGACGATTTGGAAGATTTTGGCACAAAACGCACCCTCTAACTCCTCCTGGTTCAGGAGCTTGAGTTTTTTGTCGGATGAACTTAGCGTATTGGGCGACAAACCCAGGCACAAAGAAATGAAAAAGGACAGTTGAGATAGCGTCCCTCAATTAATTGCCGAAATTGTTATTATTATCGTATCAGAAACATGTTACACAATACAAAACATTTTATTAAATACAATTAGACCAGAACTTGGCGACTTGTAGTGCATTCACTGAGGCTAGGTGTAGATCCTCCGTTGTGCAAGTAGTTGGACACATACGACATTGAATCATGTGGTCGACAGTCCGATCTTCTCCGCAATCACACTTGATGTTTCCGTCTTTAGCGTAGTTCCATCTTACCATATTAGCTCTTGATTTGCCGACTCCTGATCTCAACCTATTTAAGGATTTCCATGTCATCCATGCCTCGTTATGACCCGGTGTTAAAGTTTCAGATGGTGTTGTACAGCCACCAGGAAGAAGACCTTTAGTTTTCCAAGATTGTAGTCTAGCATTTTTCTCGGTGGTTGTGAGTTCCTTTGATGTCTTTAGGAAACTCTTCCTAAATTTCAGTCTTGGTGTGTGTAATTCGTACCCATATAACGGATGAGTTCCTTCATGCTCCACCTTCTTCCTTTCCTTGTTCGCTGATATTTCTCTTCGAACAGAAGGTGGTGCTATCCCGGCGAGGTGGTAAAGCCATTCAATTGGAGTGGATTTGAGACACCCAGTTATTATTCTGCACGTATCATTGAGAGCCACATCCTCCTGTTTGGCATGAGCTGAGTTATACCAAACAGGACATGCGTACTCTGCGGTTGAATAACATAATGCCATTGCAGAAGATCTGATGGTTGCTGCTTGGCTGCCCCACTGCGATCCGGCCAATCTTCTGAGGAGATTGCCGAAATGACAGGAATAATAATAATTAACAATTAATATTGTAGCTTCAGTCGGTAACACAGAAATAATTCCAATTACTGGCATACGTGAAAACTAACATGAAATAAATTACATGTCCTATACAACAGACACCAGGGATTTTTGAGAGGGTGCGGAAAACTTCATGCGCCGTTGCAATACATGCATTGAGATTGGCTGTCGTTACTTCGAACAATTACTATGAGCTACGCTGTTGGTATGGGGTGTAAGTTGTACAGGGTCTTTCATATAAAGTAAGAACGGCAAGCGGCAGTTTTGTTATTCGCTGCTGCGGTGGCCTTGGCCGAGCTTCTGGCGCGCCACGGCCCCCTGCTTTAAGCGTGTGTACAATCCTGTATGAAAAATTACCTTATAAAAGATGCTGGAAGTGTCGTCCTTCCTGGGTTATACAGGCATTGTATCTGGTAACCACATGCTGGCTGAAGCGAGTGAGTTCTGCCACTGTTGTTATTGTTTGAGTCTTCAGTCTTTTGACTGATTTGATGCAGCTATCCATGCCTCCCTCTCCTGAGCTAATCCTTTCATCTATACATAGCTACCACACCCTACATCCGAGGCAATCTGTTTAACATTTTCTAACCTTGGTCTACCCCTACAGTTCTTGTCCTCAACCCTTCCTTCCATAACTAAGCTTGCTATTCCTGGGTGTCTTAGTATGTGTCCTACAAACCTATCTCTTCTCTTCATTAGCAGTCGCCATAGACATCCCTCCTCTCCCACTAGTCTCAATACCTCTTCGTTTGTAACTCTATCTACCCATCTGATCTTCATCATTCTCCTGTAACACCACATTTCAAACGCTTCAATTCTCATCTTTTCTGCTGCACCAATAATCCAAGTTTCACTTCTATAGAGTTCCACGCTCCAAACAATGGCCTTCAAAAATGACTTCCTAATACCTAAATCTATATTCGATGTCAACAGATTCCTTTTCTGTAGAAATGCTTTCCTTGCCTGAGCTAATTTACTTTTTATATCCTCTTTGCTTCGTCCATCACTGGTCATTTTGCTTCTTAGGTAACAGAATTCTCCTACTTCCTGTAATGTTTATGATTTTGAATTTTATGCTCTTTATTGAGCACTGAGTCAGAGTGTCAAACTTATTTACAATTACGTGAATCTGTGCTAGTGAAGGTGGCACTTCATCAAGAAATTGCTGAACAAATGCATCACGAACCCGCCGAGCCGACTCGTACTTAAAATAAGTTTACATACAAAAATACGATGTTGTAATAATAACTGTCTCATGTTAATAGACTGGCGACTGAACAACTGCACGTTTATTACAAGGTCGAGTACAGTATATACTATGCGCACGCTTTCAATACTACAGCAGGAGGCCGTGGCACGCCACAAGTTCGGCCAAGGGCACTGCAGCAGCGGATAACAAAGCCGCCGCTCACCGTTCTTACTTTATATGAAAGCCCCTGTATATGTCCATAACACCATGCATACGCATTTCCGCCCAGTGGTTCCCTATCTGGTTAATATACGAGTATACTGCATTGGGTACTCTCTAACATCTGTATCAATTTTTCCCAAAAGATTTGAGACACTCTGTATATAGAAGGTGTTGCGATACCAATGTCAGAAGGACGACCACTTGCGTGCAGAATAAAGTTGCCTATTTTATTATTATGTGTGCTACTTGAAGTGAGAAAGGAATGCTTATGTTTATGTAACGAGTAGGCCTATGTTTCTTACACCACGCAGCTATAGATCTTGTTAAACCTGAGTAATTTACAGTCGGAAGACTTGTTGATTATAATCATTAGATAACATCTTAATTAATTGCAGTGAAATACAGTAGTCTATCAGGTGAGCCACATACCGTACAGGCGATGGATATAGACATCTTGCTGCCGTGGAACAGGTTTGGTAGCTTGTGTGCTTATAGCATAACCGTCTGTCATTTCTACGGTTTAATACAAGGTCTCTTTGAAAACTTTCATTACTCCAAACAAGTGCGAAGTGGAATAACTTTGTAACAATTTTCAGTGATTTCTTAGCCTATTTTCATTTTATGAAAAAACAAGATGTTCAGTAAAGAACATATAGCCTACTTTCTCCTAAATGCATGGGTATTGTTATAACTCTTTGTCCTTTTCAAGGAGTATGATTGAATGTTGGTTGTAGGAGCTTGTTGAAATTCAACGTGCTATAGGGATATTAAACATGAATATGAGGTGCCCTTTGCTAGTGCTACCTCTGTACCAAATTTCGTTCAATTCGGTTTCACCGTGTTTGAATTGATAGGGGGAATCGATTTGCACACATACTTGGCCACCATCTGCAAACTATTGGGCTGATGTTCTTGCAGTTTGGTCAGAATATGTTTCCCACTTAAAGATATGGTGTTGCAAAATTAGGTAGACTAGATTATTAGGTTGGTCGTAATTACATTTTAGCTTTTAACATTTGGGTGGCCGCGATTACGTTTCCATCAAGATAGCGGTGATATAAAACATGACACTGAGGTGCCCTTTGCTACTGCTACCTCTATACCAAATTTCGTTCCATTTGGTTTCAGCGTGTTTGAATTAATAGGGGGAATCGATTCTGACACAAAGATGGCCGCCATCCGCAAACTATTAGGCGAATGACCTATTAGATTGGTCAAAGGATGCTCCCTCCATAAAGGTATGTAGTTGCAAAATTTGGTAGAGATCGGATGATTAGGTTAATCGTAATTTGATTTAAGCTTTGAACATTCGTGTGGCCGCCATTACGTTTCAGTCAAGATGGCGGCGATATAAAACATGACACTGAGGTGCCCTTTGCTAGTACTACCTCTGTACCAAATTTCGTTCCATTCGGTTCCACCGTGTTCGAATTAATAGAGGGAATCAATTTTGACATAAAGATGGCCTCCATCCGCAAACTATTAGGTGAATGACCTATTAGATTGGTCAAAGGATGCTCCCTCCATAAAGGTATGTAGTTGCAAAATTTGGTAGAGATCGGATGATTAGGTTAATCGTAATTTGATTTAAGCTTTGAACATTCGTGTGGCCACCATTACGTTTCAGTCAAGATGGCGGCGATATAAAACATGACACTGAGGTGCCCTTTGCTAGTGCTACCTCTGTACCAAATTTCGTTCCATTCGGTTCCACCGTGTTCGAATTAATAGGGGGAATCAATTTTGACATAAAGATGGCCGCCATCCGCAAACTATCAGGTGAATGACCTATTAGATTGGTCAAAGGATGCTCCCTCCATAAAGGTATGTAGTTGCAAAATTTGGTAGAGATCGGATGATTAGGTTAATCGTAATTTGATTTAAGCTTTGAACATTTGTGTGGCCGCCATTACGTTTCCGTCAAGATGGCGGCGATATAAAACATGACACTGAGGTGCCTTTTGTTAGTACTACCTCTGTACCAAATTTCGTTCAATTCGGTTGCACCGTGTTCGAATTAATAGGGGGAATCGATTTTCACACAAAGATGGCCGCCATCCGCAAACTATTACGCTGATGACCTATTGGTTTGGTCAAAGGATGCTCCCCCCATAAAGATATGTTGTTGCAAAATTTGGTAGAGATCGGATGATTAGGTTAATCGTAATTTGATTTAAGCTTTGAACATTTGTGTGGCCGCCATAACGTTTCCGTCAAGATGGCGGCGATATAAAACATGACACTGAGGTGCCTTTTGTTAGTACTACCTCTGTACCAAATTTCGTTCCATTCGGTTGCACCGTGTTCGAATTAATAGGGGGAATCTATTTTCACACAAAGATGGCCGCCATCCGCAAACTATTACGCTGATGACCTATTGGTTTAGTCAAAGGATGCTCCCCCCATAAAGGTATGTCGTTGCAAAATTTGGTAGAGATCGGATGATTAGGTTAGTCGTAATTTGATTTAAACTTTGAACATTTGTGTGGCTGCCATTACGTTTCCGTCAAGATGGCGGCGATATAAAACATGACACTGAGGTGTCCTTTGCTAGTGCTACCTTTGTACCAAATTTCGTTCAATTCGCATTCACCGTGTTCGAATTGATAGGGGGGGACAGACATTCAGAGTACACACACTCACACACACACACACACAGACACACAGACACACACACACACACAGACTCACACACACACATACACACACACAGACAGACACACTTTTTTCGCCCTGTGTTGATCTCATAAGTCTACTTTAATTTTTTGCAAAAATCGAAAGTAGGCTAAAAAAGGCTTATGAGATCACCTTTCGTCCATGTGTGTGTGTGTGTGTGCATGTGAGTGGCCCCCTCTAATAACTTCTAAACGGGTAGATCGATCTCAATGAAACTCGGCTGTGCGAAATATTTCACCGGCATTCTATATCTCCGAAACTATTAGTGATATCAACCTGAAATTTTGTACGGTGACTACTACAGTAGACGTTTAGCTATGACACTTCAAAAAACCTGTAGAATACAAAACGAGCATGCCGGCCAAGTGAATGTGAAACATTTTAATAGATTTTTCTCGCGATTTAACTATCTGAGCGCAGTGAAATTGGGTACAGTAAATGGTTATACTCATTGTAAAGCACTGGCATCTAATTTAGTTCAATTGTTCACATAACGTGAAGATGGCGGCTGTGTGCAATTTTAAAATTAAGTTTTTATCTATTGTGTTTGAATCATGCGATCGAAATGAACGTTTGAATTACGAACCTACCCAAAAATCGTCATCTAATAGTACATAACTCTATGACCTACATATATAAAAATCCTACATGGTGACCAACCGAACTATTTAGACGGTTCTCAATATCTACGAATGTATTACAGCAAACTGAAATTTTGTATGTTGATAGAGGCAATTAACATAAGTAAGAGCTCTACATCTCTGGTGAAGTATTATAATCTTTACAATACAATTCCATTGTCACTGGTGGATTCTATTTGACATGTTGATATCATCTCGAGTGCTGCCACGGAGCAAATTATATCTCGGTTAACGTCTGCAGACCGCAGTGAGGCAGAACTGGTACAGAGCTGAACCATTACCATTTCGTTGGGGTCTACAAACCAATATACAGCGTGTGTTTGTCTTCAAATTTGTAATTGTTCACAGCATGTTTTTCAGAAGAATGAGACCAGATGACTGTTTCCCAAATGAAGAGTGCACATTACAATGATCTGCAGGAAAGGGTGACATTTTAGAGTTTGTTCATATAGTGTTTTGGTTTTCTAATTTCAACTATTTCTTTCTTTCTTTCTTTCTTTCTTTCTTTCTTTCTTTATATTCAATAACTTATTTTTAATGTGTCTTTGGTGTAAGCATCTTCCACCTTTCCATTATGATGCACCATAACAGGGTTATTGCTGGGAGTGTTTTTAGTGTTAATCTTTCCAACCACCTGTTTTTCTTAATATTTAAATCTATATCGGCTGATGAAGGGGCCAAAACAATTAGACCTCGAAACATGTATCCAATGACCACCAATTGATCATTTATCATAATTTATTTATCGAAATTAAAAAGAAAAACATATAAAAATGTTTTGATGTTCTATAATAGAGAATTCTTCTTCTATGGGGTAGGAAACGGTATTGAAAAGATGTTCCTATGTTTTCATAATGTTATTATCGTCAATTAAATTGGTCGTTAATTTTGATGATTTGTACCTTCTTTTGAGAATCAAAATGATGTGACTATGGATGTACAGTATACATGTTCTTGAAACGTCTTGTGCGTTTTCAAAGATTATCCTGTTTGTATTTTACGTATATTTATCTGAATGACATTAAAATAAATACACACACAGTGAGGTCCTTCTCTATAGAACGGAACCTAGCAGGTGCCATGTGACGGCCCGGCCACTGTGTATTGCAGCCTGTTGAGCAAGGCATTGGCGCTGGCAGCAGCGTGGCAACCACCCACATTTACACCTTTCGACCTATTTAATAATCATCATTACTTACGTGAATTTCAGAGTAGTTGCTGGAAATGTTGTCCTTCATTTTCTGAACACACATTACACCATCGTAGGAAGTTTTGGTACACTCGCTGTAATTCATCCTCACTGATATTTTATATCAGTGTAGTTATTTCGTTCTCGAGAGTCTGCAAAGTACGCGGAACTACTCGCACATTCCGGTCCGTCATTTTGTGTAGGCTAAGGATAGGTCATACAAGATCCACCCACTCATACCTAATGAGAAGGGAAGACCTCACACTCTGTACCTGTGGAGCCGTTTCACCGTGGCTCACATTTTCACCGAGTGTGTGGATCTTGCTGACTTACGAAGAAACCTTGGTTTGCAGAGGACACTCAAACTTATATTAGCCGATGACGCGGTGGCTGCTGATCGCGTTATCCACTTTGTAAGTGAGAGTGGGTTAGGGCCAGCAATCTAAATTCTCCAGTGAACATTGACTCAACGACTTGTTCGTTTTTGAGTGATAATGTTTTGTATTTCCGTAATTTTTGTTTATTTTTATAATTTTTATTTTTACTTAATTTTTTGTTTTATTAATTTTTGGTCTTTTTGAATTTAGGTGTCCACCTCAAAATTTTAAATTCAATTCCAAATTTGTATTCTTTAATCTGTGTTAAGAGGGGCAGATGCCCTCGTAGTTCCGCCCCTTAAAACAACAATAACTAACTAACTAACTTGTACCATATGGTGTCGAGAACACGTGAGATCTCCATCTCCATCTTCTTCTGTCTCTGGTATTGGCAACTCACTCATAGACAGCCCCAAGCTTCTGTGGTCTTCCTCATGCTCTCTCCCCTTCTACTTTCACCTCGGTATTTGAACGAAATGTAATGTTTATCAGTCGTTCAACACGATTGAACCAAATTATAATGGGTAGTTCCCTAATTCTGTAAAAAAAACAACAACATTAAATTAGATTAATCCATTTGGAGCACCTATGAACCACGGTGCTTGTGTTGTAGATCTTGTCTGCCACTTCTGGGTATAATAATAATAATAATAATATTGTATGGCCTCGGATGCCGGGTGCCGGGTGCAAGCTTTGAAATTTGACAACCAGAGGGTAGCTTGCATGTCGAATTTCGTTGTTCCTTGAATCACGATGAAAGTCAAGGAGGTTAGATATCTAAGCTCCTTGAACACTATAGCGCTTTCTAGTAGAGAAATGAGCTACTATGTGTTGGCGGAAACTCCCGAAATTAATTTTGCCATTATGAACACGGCCTACTGAATTCAAATGGGTTCTTTGACATGCCAACATCGTATGACATGGGTGTCGCATTTTTGCCGCCTTTCAAAAATCACTTAACACGGCCAGGAGCGAACCTGCAATCTTGGGGTTAGTAGACCGACACGATAACCACTCACCCACCGTGGCAAGCTACCACTTCTGGTGTTCTTGATGGACTGGCTACATGGCTGAGCGGTAACGTTCTCGCCTGCTGATCCCAAGGTTGCAGGATCGAATCCTGGGGCAGTCAGCTTGCATTTGAGGGTGCGCAAATGCGAGGGAACCGTGTCAGTAGATTTACTGGCACGTTAAAGATCCCCTTCGGGGCAAAATTCCAGCAATCCCGCGTTTCTAAAATCCACAGTAGTTCAAAGGAAAATAAAACCAATAACATTATTATTAGTATTATTATTATCATACCGGGTGAGTTAGTCGTGGTCGTTACGGCATGGCCGCTGGCAGCCGCTCACATCTGGGAGGCGAGGAGGTTCGAATCCCCCCACCGGCAACCTTGAAGATGGTTTTCTGTGGTTTCCCATCTTCCCTCCAGGCAAATGCCGGGGTTGGTCCCTAAGTATAGGCCACAACCGCTACCTTCCAACTCCTCGTCCTTACATTAAAAACTTTCCTCCCCAGACAACACTTCACACGCGACGGTACTTGTAGCTCACCCATTGGGTGTCCGCCTAGAAGCAGCTACAAACTGGCGAGCCGAACATGTCCTCGGACACTCCCGGCACTAAAAGCCATACGCTAAAAAGAAATAAGAAATTATCATTATTGTGGTGTTTGAAGCCATATTTTCAGTGTTGCCTTAGTAAACAAGAGTTTAGTGCTTTTCAGTCGGTCAACACGAATGTACCCAAAAGAGATGGGTTATACCCTAATCCTGAAATAAATTACATGAGATTAATAAAACACTAGGATGACCAGTTTCGATCGTCAAGCGATTATCATTATCATTATTATTATTATCATTATTATTATTGTTCATACCGACAGCCATGGGGCCAAGCTCTCTGCCGACTCAGCAGACGAGGGTTCGAGCCCCGTCTGCCTTCCTTGGAATGGTTTTCCGTGGTTTCCCCCATTTTCAACCCTAGGCAAATGCTGAGACGGCACCTTCTGAGAGGCCACAGCCGCTTCCTTCCAGATCCTTGCCCAGTTCCATTCATCTTCATTCATTTCATCTCTCATTAACTCCTCTCGTGAGGATGGCGTCAGGAAGGGCATCCGGCTGTAAAAACCATCCGTCACAGAGGCTTTCATCGCATCTCATCCCCGACCCCATTGGAACCGGGAATAATAAGGGGTAGACATAGCCTACATTATTATTATTGTCCTTGGTGGATTGTCTGGCGGCTGCTTTTGTGCTGAAATCTTGAGCCTTTCTATTGGACCATTTCTTTCATAACCAAGGTAGTATTATTATTAATATTATTATACTCATCTGTTCACCATATCGTTGGGTACAATTCACCATTTCATCGGCATTTGTTGCAAGCTGGAGTGGAGTTCCCCATACTGGTAGGTTGAGGAACGAACGGACTATGGACCAGGTCTCTAAAACTACTTTCTGCATACTGGTATGTCATTTCTTTATAACCTAGCTTTTTGCTTGCCATCTTAGGGTAGCTGGGCGATGAACTCGCTAAATGAATCACACAAAAGGAAAGTAATTTGACTAATATATAGTTAATTTATTAATAACTTACAGCCGTGGTGATATTGTGATCCGTAATAATAGAGCTGACTGTGGTTCTGACATGAATGACATACTGGTGATACATTCTATTTATAGCAGCAATCACTCCCTGGAAAAATGGCTCTGGTTAGGGAAACTCCCCAGATCTTCCAAATCCTTCTTCAATACTCGATGATCCACTCAGATCTTCCAAAACCTTCTTCAATACCCGATGATCTACCCAGATCTTCCAAAACCTCCTTCAATTTGATGATCTACCCAGATCTTCCAAAACCTGCTTCAATATTCAATGATCTATCCAGGTCTTCCAAACCCTTCTTCAGTATTCAATGATCTACCCATATCTTCAAAACTTTCTTCAATATTCAATGATGTACTCAGATCTTCAGAACCTGCTTCAATAGTCAATGATCTACCTAGTGCACCCTTCAATAAAGCATGGTTTTTCTCAAGATTCATCTACGGGGTCGTGTTCAGTCCAGACTGCGATACACAGCAAAGTTCGCTAAAAACAACATGCTCTAATGAATAGAAAGGTTCATGACAGAGGCTATACTAGAAATAAAATGAATAACAAGTAGAATAAAAGAAATTTAATGACTGAAAAGGTATGTGCATAATAATAATAATAATAATAATAATAATAATAATAATAATAATAATAATAATAATAAAAGAAATCCTCCCTGACTTTCACCCCCTTAATAAACAATAAAAACACTGAGCGGTAGGAACTCGCTCGTCACAACAAGACAATGTGATTGCAGCTTCACATAAATGATAAAATCATAACATAAGCATTTGAGCGGTAAGAACTCACTCGTCACAACATATGGATACAAGTCCATTTTTTTCTGGTCAAGAAGTTATATAATGTGTGGTGTACTGTTCGTTAATAAGAAATTGAGTACTGATGCGAGTCCGTTTACAACTGAAAACAGACATGTTGCTTACGGAGTTGCATCTTTTAAATCACACTACGGCTATAGGATCCACCCTTAATTAATATACTATAATTACTACTGACACATGCAAGATCTAATAATATAAACAGAATGAAGAATCTCCCTGAGATCCTAACTGGTGCAGGAGCACAAAATGAACACAAAAGAGCATGCCAGAAATAGGCCAAAAAAACCGCTCTCATCATAACTTGGGAACATACCTTCGCGCACCCTAACTTGACCCGGGTCAAGGACGCGTAAAAATAAACACACCAAAAATTGAACCAACAACAACAAAATACAAGCCTAACGGCTGAAAAACTATGTTTACATTTATATGAAACGCCAGACAAACACGAATTTCGGTGGCTACCTTACAACTATGGACAGCACCCATTTAATCAATCAAAACTCATTATAACCGATCAGGTTTTGTGAATTTTAAACAACATCTTAATTTGCAGTACAGGAAGCAGACCTGTTACTAATGACAAGTCACGTTATCTGATTTGAGCGCGCCCTTCTCGTATGAGTCAACACTGCCGCAAATAACTTTCTCAGTCCGGCAAGCTAAGTGCAGTTTCCCTCTGGAAACGTCAACATATCTCACGCATCCCCTGGATGGCGAGAAACAAATATATACCACAAGTTCACCCTCGCGAGGTAATGAACTGGGCTAATGTGTAGCAAGACAGAATAATCACCATGATATATTCTCGCTAGCGCATTATAAAAAAATCACACAACGCACCAAAGCTTGGACTGACTCTCATACACACACACTGGGTCGGCTCAAAACAGATCAACAATATTGCGTCCATTGACACATTAACAAAAATACACAACATAAACTCGGGTGCAAAGTGCCATCCCGTTCAAATCTGCTGGAAAGCAATTATCAAAAAAAATAATCCTGATCCGTCATAAAATTCTACTCACAAATAATCTTACCCTCCAAATTCTATTTTTAATCTCAAACTTAATTCAGTTCCATTTTTGTTGTAAGGCATATCTCCGAATAATAATGCTTGACCGCGATTTACGCAAGCGAACGCGAGCACGGGCTCCGCGTGTCGCCCCGTACAGTAGAACCAAATACAATCACAATATTTACAAAATTACGCAACGCTCAGCTAATCCCATATTTAATGTGTCAGTAACAAAAACTAATAATCTACATTATCAAACAAGCAAACAAATATCTACAAAATATGTCCCATAATACCATAGCTGACTTAATAAATAAATAAATTTATTTGGTACTCAATCCTTTAAAACAGCGCCAGGAATACGTCTGCAGCCATCTCCTTTAAGATGTTTATCTGGTCATTGACATCTTCAGGCAAATGTCCAGCTGGTTCCCAGATCCGTTCTTGTTCTTAGACGTCATCTCGTGCTGAATTAAATAAAGTTTTGTCAGATACACACACGATATAATTCCTACTATATTCACCTGTCAAGTACTATATTCCTTGACAGTCTATTTGGTGAATTATTTCGATGACTGGACCCTACTGATAGTGCTTGAACTATAAATAAATCACTGAAGTTACACTTATAACTTGACGAAAAACTGTTCCATGTTCAATAACATGAAAATATGCAGAGTATTAACCTTACGTCCACAGACGTACAAAATGAGTGATCTGTGTTACGTCCTCAGACGCACAGAAATAAGTAATTTGTGTTACGTCCTTAGACGCACAGAAATAAGTCATGATCCTCGAAGCATCTTGGATCCTTATAAATGAAACTGACTAGGGTAGGTGTGGAAGGGGATTTATTAAAAAAATAATCCATAATAATTATCAGACTAGCATGCGATCGGTATCATTGAGTTCGTAGCAGTGTGGAGGTTACGATTATGCTGTAGCCGGCTCGAATCGATCGTGGCATTAATCTGTAGATAACTCCCGCGTTAATTTACCAGTGTGCGTTACCAGCCGAGTTGCCGCTAAAATAAGGCGTCTTGATATTATTGGCCCAGACTCTTGTATGTCTTTGCGCGCTTTTACATATTTTTCAGCAGTAGGGAGTGTTTAACAAGATGATAGACCAATTGCTTCGTAGCATTAGATTTCCTTCTTGGCGCCAATCTTCCTAGCAACAGGCCATAATGTGCGTCCCCAAGCCGTCTTCCGCGCTAAAAGTTGCACCTGTCCTATGTCCCAAGAATATATATGCTTCTTCCTAAAATACCACAGGAGGTTAAACCATTGTGTCCTCTTGGCCACTGATTTCTCGATATTTCTCAACACCGTCTGGCTCTCATATCTGCTGTCTGTAGAAATGTATCAAAAGATGATGAATAATTATTAGAATCCTTTATACAGCCTGTGGATAAAGGGTTCACTAGATCTTCCAAAACCTGCTTCAATATTCAATGATCTACCCAGATCTTCCAAAATCTTCTTCAATATTCAATGAACAACCCAGATCTTCAAAACCTTCTTCAATATTCAATGATCTACTCAGATCTTCCAAAACCGCCTTCAATATTCAATGATCTACCCTGGTCTTCCAAAACCTTCTTCAATATTCAGTGATCTACCCAGATCTTCTAAAACCTTCTTCAATATTCAATGATCTATGCATCTTCAAAACCTTCTTCGATATTCAATGATCTACGCATCTTCAAAACCTTCTTCAATATTCAATGATCTACCCAGGTCTTCCAAAATCTTCTTCAATATTCATTGATCTGCCCATGCCTTCCAAAACCTTCTTCAATATTCAATGATCTACCCAGATCTTCTAAAACCGTCTTCAATATTCAATGATCTACTCATCTTCAAAACCTTCTTTAATATTCAATGATCTTCTAAACCTTCATTAATGATCTACAGAGATCTTTTAAAACCTTATTATTTATTTATTTATTTAGTATGTTTCGACCCATACAGGATCACATAAAGCAAGTTATGATCTGTTGCTGTTATTTTTCTTGTTCTTCCAGAATTCTTTCATCATGTCGCTATGTTTAGCTCGACGTTCGTCAGTCCATTTTCCCCTAGGTCTGCTGGGCTTATCTTCTGATGCAGCTTCCCAAGTGTAGATCTTATGTCTGAAAGTTTTGCGGTCTTCGATATCTGTGGGTGTGATGTTGGCGTTATTGAGATCAGTTTGTTTAATCCAAACCGTGGTCGTCTTTAATTTTTATGAGTACATCAATATTTTCTTTGTTAATCGGTTGTCATCTATCCTCATAATGTGTTCATAAAATTTCAAGCGTCGTTTACGGAAATCGGTTTCAATATTTGAATATTTTTCTGTGATCTTGTGCGATTGTAAACGATATCCTTCATCTGTAAGTCTTGGGCCAAGAATTTTTCGGATGATTTTCCTTTCAGCTTTCTTGATGTTTTCAAGATCCCCTTTATAATTGAGGTTTAAGGTCTCACTGGCGTAGAGCGTTTCGGGTTTGATGACCGTCGCGTAGTGTCGAATTTGAGTGTTAATGCTCATGCATTTTGTTGTTGTAGATGTTTGCGGTTTTCCCATATGCTTTCCGCATTTTGAGTTGACGTGTCCTTTGTGCTATTCTTTCTGTGCCTGTAGGTTCAATAATTTCACCTAAGTATTTGAAAAGATTAACCTTGTTGATTGAACCGTATTTTGTTACCAAAGTTTGGGTTTCAATGTGTTTTGTAGCCATGAATTCAGTTTTTGTGAAGGAGATTTGCAACCCTAATTTCCCAGCACATTCTTTGAGGACTTCAATCTGGTGAATTGCCGTTCGTTCATCTCCGGAGAGGATTGCCAAATCATCAGCAAAAGCTAAGCATGTAACATTGATATTATCCTTCTGACTTCCTAACACGACAGGTTTCCATATGTTGCGACTTTTTAATTCTTTTTCCCATTCTTTGATGACCTTATCGAGAACGATGTTGAACAGCAATGGAGAAAGTCCATCACCCTGCCGAACACCAGTTTTAATGGGAAAAGGTTGGGAGATCTCTCCAATGAATTTGACCTTGGAAATTGTGTCGGTTAAGGTTTGTTGGATGAGTCGTCTCGTCTTCGGATCGAGATGGTTTTCTTCGAGTACATTAAAAAGAGATTTTCGATCAATGGAGTCATAAGCCTTCTGAAAGTCGACAAATGTACAGATGGTTGGGAGATTTCGTGTGGCTCGAAGTTTCAAGGTGGATTTCAGATTGAAGATTTGTTCGACGGCTGATCTGTTTGGTCTGAAGCCAGCCTGATATTCACCGATGAGTGGCTCGAGTTGTTCTTGCGTGCGTTGTAAAAGACAGGCGGAGAGGATTTTATAAGCGATGGGTAATAGGGAAATTCCTCTGTAGTTATTTACATCAGATTTATCTCCTTTCTTGTGGAGTGGGTGGATGAGAGCGCATTTCCATTCGTCCGGTAGTTTTTCACTTCGCCAAATGTCCTGAATGATCTGTGTGACTTCCTGTAGTGATCGTGGTCCTAGATTTTTCAATAGTTCTGCGATGATTCCGTATTCTCCTGATGTCTTTCCGTTCTTGAGTTTTTTGATGTGGTGATGGATTTCTTCTTGCGTTGGTGGTTTGGCTTCGGGCCGTATGTGTTCTGGGACTGTGTGTATAAATCGCTCAGGTGGTTCAGGACAATTGAGGAGGTCAGAAAAATAACGTGCTAGTTCTTCACAGTTTTCTTGGTTAGTGAGTGCGAGACTTCCGTCTTGTTTCTTGAAAGTCAAATTTTGCGGTGTGTAACCTTTAATTCTGTTCCCGAAGGTTTTATAAAAATCTCGACTGTTGTGATTCATGAAGTCATCCTCGATTGACTGAGGTTGCTTAGTTATAAAATTACGTTTAGTTGTCCTGATAATTTTGGTTGCTTGTTTACGGACGCCGAGAAAGTGTTGTAAAGTTTCTGGAGATTTGTGGCTATTGTATTTTTGTAATGAGATTCGGCGATCAATAATGACTTGATCACAGTTGGAATCCCACCAGGGGTGTTTTGCTTTCTTTTTTAGTGGAATAAGTTCTTTGGCTTTTCTGATAATTTTGCTGCAGAAGTCCGTCCAATTGTTCACTGGTTCTTTATCCCATTCTTCTGCGATTTTTGTTTCTTGAATTTTGGATGTATCAAATTATGGGATGTAATATATATTTTTTATGAATCCTCTTTGGTGAAAATTTCATTTTGATTCTTGTGAGATATTGGTCTGAATCAATGTTTGCCCCTCGTCGGACTTGAACGTCATGGATGGTTCTATAGTGTGCATGGGAGATGGCAACATGATCAATTTGGTATTATTATTATTATTATTATTATTATTATTATTAATACTATCCTACGGGGATAAACTAAGACACCTAGAAACTGTCGTCAAACCCGAATGTCTGTATGCAGCAGAAACGTTGGACATGATTGGGAAGGGTGGGCTTGAAAATGTCAGAAAAAAAGAGAGTAAATTGCTTAGGAAAATCCTGGGCCCAAATATAAAAGACGGACAGAGAAAACTAAGACCAAACGAAGAATTTTACCAGAAAACTGAAGGTGTGGTTGAACTGATGGAGAAGAGGAGATTACAGTTCTATGGTCACCACCTGAGAATGAATGGCAACACACTGACAAAAAGATTTTCGAATTTTTCAGGAAGAGAAAGACAGAGCTCAAATGGTTTCGAGAAGTGAGAACGGACCGAGCCTAGATAGGGGTACAAGAAGACGACATAGCAGATAGGGCGACATTTAGACGACTAATTAAGGAGTGCAGAGGTTTCCAGGAGACGGGGTAGGAGACAGTGACAAAGAAAAGAACCCACACAGAAGATCAGAAGAGGGAAGTAGGAGAAAGGATGAAAAGATACTGGCAGAGAACGCAAAACATAATGTAAAGACTGCCAACGTGGTTCATAGAAGGCCAAGACGAAAAATAAAGACGTTTTTTTTTTGTAATATTTACCGTAGTTTAGTTGGAAAAATATTTGTAGTCTCCATAGAACATCTGTTTGCAGAACTCGACCATCTTACTGTACACTTCAGGATATGGCAGTTCAACACGCTGCGACAGGGTAAGGAGGATCTTGGAGTACGCATGCGCGGCCCGCCTATTCCAAACCTAAATATTGTTACGAATGCTATACCGTTTCGTCGCCCGCGCGTGACTCAGGCCGCCCCAGGCTATTCCAGACTGTGTGTTACCAGCACCTTACGCAACAGGGCTGTAAGAACAAAAGGGCACGGTCTAAAACCTACGCAGCCCACCCAGAAATGGAACTCTCGAGAAACCGTGAACCCTGGTCCGCTCTCGAAGCATCCATTGAGTCATCAGCTCCGATATATAGGAGCGACCCTGGCCGGTGAGGACGGACTGTGTTCAGAGCGAGTGCGTGCTTTTAGTCTACCTGTGCGACAGTACCGAGGCGAAGTGCCGTGTGGATTACGAGACCCAGTGAGATTGTTTCCGAGCCTGCAAAGCAGTGTGTAGCAGACTCGTAAGTAACTGTAGTTTGTGTACTCAAGGAAGTGTGCAGGTATTTCAGTGAGTGACAGACTGTGGCTGGACACGGGTCTACCTAATTAGTGAACGGTCAGCTGCTCGAGAAAGTGAAAGGAGTCAGTGTTCTCCATAAGGAGGAAGCCTCAGTGAGACTGCTAATGGTTTCTGTGTGTTTTATTCTGTCGTGTATCTTTCTTGACCTGCAATAAAGCTATATTTCCTTAAAGGAACAAACTGTGTTGTGCTTTTAACCACTGTAATCCAATGAACGAAAGTGCTACTAGGGATAACACTTAACAATATATCGGCTGCTACTTCCTGCATGATAATTTGTTATCGGGCTTCACGTATGTGTGTATTGTTACCTTCCTTACTACTGTCGATATTATTACAAGCTTTTGTGTTTACTTTTAACAGTGTGGCAGTACCCGGTACAGTAATGGAAACAGTGACCAACTTTAAGTTTTTGGAATGCGCGAAACCCAGTGAGCGGTAAGACAACTGTAGTTCAAACCCGACTGCCATCCCCTGGCGAGATATTAGTATGTCTACCCCTTATTATTCCCGTTTCCCAACGGGTTTGGGGATGAGATGCGAGGAAAGTCTTCGCAGCGGATGGTTTTTACGGCCAGATACCGTTCCCGACTCCAACCTCATGAGAGGATTTGATGAGGGAATTAAATAAATGATGGTGAATGAAACTGGGCAAAGATGTGGAAGGAAGCGGCCGTAGCCAGTCAGAAGGTACCGTCCAAGCATTTGCCTGGAGTAGGAAATGGGAAACCATGGAAAACCATTTTAAGGATGGCCGGTGGTGGGGCTCAAACCCACGTCTACCAAGCCTGCAGAGTTTGGCTCCATGGCCTAGCGCTGCGCTTTAGTGTGCGTAACTACCGCTGTCGGTCACTGTACACTACAGTATGTGCGTGCAATGTACACTAGGCAGGATAGGCTATATTTTATATACATGACAGCTAATGGAATAACTTTTATAGCCCTTGAGGCATTCTGAATTATCAAGTGAGACATTTATTGGTATTTAGGGAATTTCCCTTTGAGTGGTGGTGATGAAGGATGGCTATTATACGCGATATATTCAAAAGTGACCAAACCTGTTTCACTGGAGCTGTTACTAGATATCTGTATCCATTGTCACGTTGGTAGTTCCTCTAATATTTTATTTCTTAGACTTGCTTAAGCTTAGTAGAGTTGCTTCGGTGGCGTAGTCGGTAGCCCAAGATCGCGAGTTCAAACACGGCCAAAGTCGTCGGATTTCTAAGAGTAATCCTTCAGTTTGCCTTCCTTCGGAAGTAATTTATGGCAATTGGTAGTGTGTAGCAAAAAATTGAAGGTTATTATTTGGCTAGATAGAAACGCTCTAACTAACTCCAACGTTCACCGCTAGGTGTTAATGACAGTAGTATCTAGTAGCCAAAGTTGGAACTACTTGAAATTGAACTTGTTTGGAGTCCTCGGGCGTTCAATGAAAATACACAGCTAAGGCCATTGGCTGCAACTCATGGTTTGTATAATTAAACTTACTTAAGGATCTCATGGTGAAGTGACTAGCAATACTTAGCTGTTAATTCCTAAGGTGCGGGTTCGATTCCCTACTCAACTGTCCAAGAAGTGGTTTTCCGACGACTACTCTTGGTGAATGACGGGATGGTTCCTAAGTCTGTCTGGGATGGCTGAGATACGTATTGAATCCATCAGATCTGCCTGCCTCAAGAGTTTGAGTAAATCCCATTCAAGTCCCCGTACCAGAAATAACATTCTTGGCGGAGCCGGGAAGCGATACGAGACCTCCCCTGTGTTATCAATGTACAGGAGATGTTAATAATATAATATAATGGACAGTTGCAAGCCTCCGTGGCTCAGGCGGCAGCACGCCGGCCTCTCACCGCTGGGCCCGTGGTTCAAATCCCGGTCACTCCATGTGAGATTTGTGCTGGACAAAACGGAGGCAGACAGGTTTTTCTCCGGGTACTCCGGTTTTCCCTGTCACTCTCCACTATCATTTCATTTCATCTGTCATTCATGTAATCATTGCCCCAGAGGAGTGCGTCATGCCTCGGCAGCCGGCACAGTTCATATCCTCGCCGCTAGATGGGGGCTTCATTCATTCCATTCCTGACCCGGTCGGAGACTGGAAGCAGGCTGTGGATTTTCATTTCAATGGACAGTTGCGTTGTATGCCTGTGAAACGTGGACACTAAATAAAAATGAAAAGAACCGTCTTGAAGCCTTTGAGATGAGGTGCTATCGAAAGATGATAAATGTGACGTGGAGAGACAGGATATCGAACACCGGGGTTCTCGACACCGTGAACCAACGGAGATCAATCCTACGCACAATCCGTAAACGTCGTCTCGCATGGTGGGGTCACACAATGCGCCACTCCAATTTAATGAGAACTGTGGCAGAAGAGTTCATTGAGGGAAAAAATCCACCAGGAAGACCTAGAAATACCTTCCTTAAACAAATTCTAAACGACACCCAAGCACAGAATTATAATTCAATGAAGGAAGCGGCGAATGACAGGACGATCTGGACATGTTTTTATGGCAAATGACCAGTCTTAGGACTGCAAACCAATGATGATGATGATGATAATATAATATAATATAATATAATATAATATAATATAATATAATATAATATAATATAATATAATATAATATAATATAATATAATATAATAAGACTAGCGGACCCGTACGAGATATCTCGCATGTTCATAACCCACACTTTCCCCAATAGGTTTATAATAAGAGACTGAAGGAGAAAGGTTGTTATGTTTTTATTGGAATCAAATGATTAAAGAACACTATTTACGTTTCAGGCGTTCCTACGGCCAAAATGAGAACTGAACAGCAATAATGTCACGTATTTTCCTAAGGCAACAGTATTTGCAAATCGCACACTTCTTACAAAAATTGATATTTCTGAAATTAGAATGCAATTCGTCACTGCTAATGTCATTTGTGTGCTGAGTCCATTGATTGACAGCTTAGCCGTAGCACTCAACGGTTATTCAATATTTACGAAATTATAAAATTTGAGTACTCATTCCTTTAAATTAGCCTACTGTTTCTGAAATTCATGCAAAATGATAAAGGAAAGACCTCAGAATGTTAAAATGACATGAAACAGGCGTCACAGCGGCCAAAATGTGATGTAGACAGCAATTATGGAGCGTATCTTCCTGCAGAAACAGTATCTGCAAATCGCACACTTCGTACAGTTTTTTTAAGCGTCATTTTTAAAAGAAATTATGGATATTTATGAAATTAGAGTGCAATGCGTCACTGGTAATGTATATTCTCTTTCATTTCAATGTTCATTTTTCACGGCCGGTCACTTGTGAGCGCCGCAGGAGGGATCTATACTACTGAAATAATATAGCTACTATATATTTGTCAAATACCACTCAATCACTCACTCATTCATTCATCACGAAATCTCAGAAACCACCGAATGGATTGGAATCAAATTTGGTATGCAGCTTCCTCAAGGACCGTAGGTGCTCGCTAAGAAAGGTTCTCAAAAAATTCACTCGGGATCATGGTCAAACCGCAAAAACCACGATTATATGAGGCAATGCGGGCTGCATCACGTCGCCCCTACTTGCCTTATGGTGCTTTGCAGGCTGTGAGCTTCCTGTCATAACGTGCACGTCATTGTTGTCTGCGCTCCCGACCTTTACCCACTCTCTCTGTTCAAACAGTACTTCTATGTAATTTCTGTTTTTAGCCTATTTTCAATTTTGAAAAAATAGGCTTATGAGATCACCTTTTGTCCGTGTGTGTGTGCGTGTGTGTGTGTGATTCGTGTGTGTGTCCCCCCCTAATAAAATATAAACGGCTGGAGCGATTTCAATGAAACTCGGAAAGTTCATAGCACTATTCCCGGCGACCTCGACCGTGCCCTTCAAATTTTGTTACGACTCACCAATCCAACATGGCGGCTGTGCGAAATATTTCACCAGCATTCAATATCTCCGAAACTATTACTGATATTACCCTGACATTTTCTATGGTGATAGAGGGAACTACTATAAGTTCACTTATGTGACTTTTGAAAACCTGGTAACAACAAAACGAACATGGCGGCCAAGCGAATTTGCGACTTTTAAATAGACGTTTCTCGCGATTTGACCAACCAAACGCAATGAAACTTGGTACAGTATATGTTTATATACATTGTAATGCACCGACATCTAACTTCGTTCAATTGTTTACATAATCACAAGATGGCGGATGTGCGAAATATTTCACCGGCATTCTATATCTCTGAAACTATTAGCGGTAAACCCCTGAAATTTTGTACGGAGATAAAGGGCACTACTGGAAGTCCATCTATAAGACTTTCAAAAGCCGGTTAACTACAAAACGAACATGGCGGCCAAGCGAATTTGAACATTTTAAATAGACCTTTCTCGCGATTTAATGTTCCAAGCGCACTGAAACCTGGCACAGGAAATATTTATACACATTGTAATCCACTGGTATCTAATTTAGTTCAATTGTTTACCTAACTTCAAGATGGCGGCAGTGCGAATTTTAAAATTAAGATTTCATTTATTGTGATGTAGTCATGCGATCGAAGTGAAAGTTTGAATAATGAACCTACGCAATAATTTTCCTTTAATGGTACATGACTCTATGGCCTATACATTTAACAATCCAACATGGCGACCATCCGAAATATTTAGACGATACTGAATATCTACGAATCTATTTTAGCAATCAAACTGCATTTTTTAATGTTCATAGGGGCTATGAACTTAAGTTCACCTATAGGACTTTAAATAACCTGGTGATCACAAATCCAACATGGCGGTGACGCGAATTATAAATATTCACATGGACGTTTCTCGCAATTTAACCATCCGCGTGCAGTGAAACTTGGTACAGTAAATCCTTATACGAATGTTAATCCACTGGCATCTAATTTATTTCAATTGTTTCCATAACCTCAAGATGGCAGCTGTGCGAAATTTTAAAACCTCGTTGTTACTTCTTGTGTCCTAATCATGCGATTGAAGTTTGAATGCTACACGTACACAATAATCTTCATGTAACAGTACATAACTCTAGGACCTACATATATAAAATCCAACATGGCGACCCTCCGAAATATTTAGTCGGTTCTCAATATCTACGAATCTATTACAGCAATCAAACTGAAATTGTGTATGTTGATAGTGGCAATTGACATAAGTAGGATATATGAAAATAGGCTGTTCTTCACGGAACTACTTGTTTTTTAGTAGAGATTTGTTTTATTACGTTAGGAGAATATCCCTCAACGTCACAACAGCACTCAAGCACCTTTGAAGAAGACCGTGTCTGCCGCTAACTTTTACAGCTTCAGAATATTTGAGCTTGAGGGTGATAATTCCTATCTTTAGTTATTTCGCAATCTTCTCAATCAGGTTCTGGTTGATATGTATGCAAAGGTTGAGACAGAGAGACTACTTTGGATTCGCATCAATCAGAAAAAGTTGAGAAGTGAGGAATATGTGCACCTGAAGGACGCAATGAGTAAAGCTGTCAGCCGTTCGTAAGATATTGGTAAAATGGTCGTGTTGCTGTCGACTTACACTGGAGGCCCGCGCTATATGCACGAGCGTACTCAGGATGCTATGACTTACATGCGCCATTTTGGACGTCCTGATCTTTTTATACCATTCACCTGCAATCCAAAATGGTCCGAAGCAGTCGAGCACCTGAAACAAAGTCAACAACCTCAAGATAGGCATGATTTGGTAGCGCGGGTATTCCATTTGAAAGTCAAGCACATGATAAGACTTCTTAATAAAGGTTGTATCTTTGGTCCTTCAAGGTGCCACATGTATTCCATTGGCAAAAGCGAGGATTACCTCACGTTAACATACTTCTGTGGCTGGAAGAAAAGCTAAGGCCTGAGGACATCGACAAGGTGATCAACGCTGAGATTCCTGACCCAAATCTTGACCCTGCTCTCCATGAAATTGTCAAGGCAACCATGATACACGGTCAATGTGGAGTTCTCAACAGGAGTTCGTCTTGCATGGTGGAAGGAGTATGCAACAAGAAGTACCCCAGACCACTCATCAAGGAAACCCAAACCGGGGAAGATGGGTATCCCAAATATCGCAGGCTGCCTACTTCGGAGGATGGGTTTTCTATTATTATAAAGGGAGTGGAAATTGATAATAGCTGGGTGGTACCCTATAACCCCGTCCTATCTCGCACCTTCTCAGCTCATATCAATATTGAGTACTGCAACTCTGTAAAGTCAATAAAAACATTTGCAAGTATGTTAACAAAGTTTCCGACCAAGCTACTTTTAGCATCGGAGAGTTTGACGAAGTTGCGAGATATGAATCAGGACGCTACATCAGCAGCTCAGAGGCGGCTTGGCGGATATTCTGCTTCTTCATACATGAACGCTATCCTT
The DNA here is from genome assembly GCA_946902985.2 of Meconema thalassinum. Classification (NCBI taxonomy): domain Eukaryota; kingdom Metazoa; phylum Arthropoda; class Insecta; order Orthoptera; family Tettigoniidae; genus Meconema; species Meconema thalassinum. The sequence goes on from OX336400.1 coordinate 139,919,331, forward strand.
CGGTCATGCAACTTGCCGTCCACCTCGAGAATGGCCAGTGGGTTTACTTTAATGAAGACGACGTTCGTGACCAGTTTAACAGCCCTCCGAACACAACTCTTCTTGCTTTCTTCGAACTATGCCGATCCGATAAATTTGCTTCAACACTTTTATATTTTGAAGTTCCATCCTATTTCGTTTGGAAAGGTAAAAAGTTCTGTAGAAGCAAACAAGGAAAGCCAGTCCCAGGCCACCCTGATGTGAAAAAAGATCAGACCCTTGGCAGAGTTTACACCGTTCACCCTGGTAATGCCGAGTGCTACTAACTCCGCCTCCTTTTACATGAAATCCCTGGCCCTCAGTCTTTTACTGACCTCAAATCCGTGGAAGGGTGGTTCAACCAACATTTTAAGCGGCATGTAAAGCACTTGGCTTGCTAGAGGATGATGCGCACTGGAACCGCACACTAGAGGAAGCGTCCTCCACCGACTCTCCCCACAAGATACGCGAGTTGTTTGCCATCTTACTGGTGTTTTGTCAAGTGAGTGATCTCATCATGCTCTGGAAAAAACACAAAGACAGCCTCGCGGAAGATGTGGTGAGAGTGGTTCAGAGGCAGTGTGCTGATGTCAACCTGGTCATGGGTGTTATCTACAACAGGTGTCTGGTGCTTCTTGAGGATTTAGTACTAAAAATGTCTGGTCAACAACTGGAACGCTTTGGACTTCCGTCGAGAACAAGACTCCGTCGTTGTTCACCGAGAATATGTCAGTGAACTATCTTACGACACAATGAAGTTGCCCAAAGTGGTTGCTGATAGTGTTCCAAAATTGAACAACGAGCAGAGATTGGCCTATGACGAAATAGTTCGAAGTGTTGTTTCAGAATGTGGTCAGCTCTTTTCTCTGGATGCACCAGGCGGAACTGGCAAAACTTTCCTGATTAATCTCCTGCTCAGTATATTTAGAAGTCGACAGAACATTGCCATTGCAGTTGCCTCCTCGGGTATTGCAGTAACCTACTGGATGGTGGAATAACAGCGTATTCTGCCTTCAAGCTCCCTGTTAACCTCAGTCACGCTGCATCTGCCCTTTGTAACATCTCTGCAGTTTCCTTTGAAAGTCTGCTACGCCACGACAATTAACAAGGCTCAGGGACAGAGTTTAAAAGTAGCTGGCGTGGATCTGAGAAGTGACTGTTTCGCACATGGTCAACTGTACGTGGCATGCTCCAGAGTCAGTTCTTCTGGTGGTTTAGTCATTCTGCAGCCTGAGAGAAAGACCAAAAATGTAGTTTACCGAGAAGTGCTGTGGCGTTAAAATTACTCTCGATAGACATAGCAGTAGGCTAGGAGACTTGCCTTAAATCAAAGCTCCCCGTCGTATATTGCACCCGATTTCCAATTTCAACGCTCCATGTTGCCGTCATTATCTTCCACTACAGGAAAAATGTGTATAACTAATGTTATAACGGGATTCCGAATGTTATTGCGGGCGAAGCCGCGGGTAACAGGTAGTATGATATAGTCTAACACGTAATTACCAGTGATGGACGAAGCAAAGAGGATATAAAACGTAGGTTGGCTCAAACAGGGAAAGCATTTCTACAGAAACCAAATCTGTTGACATTAATATAGATTTAGGTATTAGAATGTCATTTTTTAAAGCCTTTGTCTTGAGCGTGGCGCTCTATGGAAGTGAAACTTGGACTGTTGGCACAGCAGAAAAGAAATGTGGTGTTACAGGAGAATGATGAAAATCAGATGGGTAGATAGAGTAACGAATGAAGAGGTATTAAGACGAATGGGAGAGGAGAAATGTTTCTGGTGACTGCTAATGAATAGAAGAGATAGGTTGGTTATATAAATACTAAGACACCCAGGAATAACCAACTTAGTTATAGAAGGAAGGGTCGAGGATAACAACGTAGGGGTAGACCAAGGTTAGAATATGTAAAACAGATTGCCACGGATGTACGGTGTGGTAGTTATGTAGAAATGAAACGATTAGCTCAGGATAGGGAGACATGGAAAGCTGCATCGAACCAGTCAAAAGACTGACAACTCAAACAACAATATAAATAATAATAGTATCATAATATCGTATGGCCTCGGGTGCCAGGTGCAAGCTTTGTTATTTGCGCCCAAAGGGCAGCTTGAATGTCGAAATTTGCCGTTCCTTGGAACGCTATGAAAGCCAAGGAGGTTAGATGTCTAAGCTCCTTGACACTATAGCGCTTTCTAGTAGAGAATGGAGGAACTTTCTATTAGCGGAAAATCCCGAGATTAATTTTGCCATTATGAACAAGGCCTACTGAATTCAAATGGGTTCTTTAACATGCCAACATCTTATGACATGCGACTCGTGATTCTTGTCGCCTTTCAAAAATCACTTACAACGTCCAGGAGCGAACCCGCAAGCTTGTGGTTGGTAGTCCGACACGATAACCACTCACTGTTTTGCCTTTCAGCATACATTCTAGTCTCCAAGCCTCCCCATCGCCTCCTAGGTCTACCTCTCCTTCTCTTACCCTCTATAGCACAGTTCATTAACCTCCTATGTAATCACTTCTTCTCCATTCTCATCATATGACCCCCCCCCCCCCCCCATCTGACTCTGCTCATACGAGCAGCTTCGTCTAGCGTGTTCAGTTACAAGTTAGCATTTATATCTTCATTACGCAATAATAATAATAATAATAATAATTATTATTATAATAATAATAATACGCAAACTTGCAATAGCATACCAAACATCACGCATGATTTGTAACAAAATGACTTTTCCAAAACACTAAAATACGTCACTATGAAACGGTTATGAAGCCAGTAGTTATGTATGCAGCCGAAACCCTTTCCCTAAATGCCGATAAAGGGCTCCTCGAACAACTGGAGATAAAAGAGCGTGGAATCATTAGAGAATTCATGGGATAAAATTAAAAGAATGGCGTCCACCAAAACAGATCCAACAAGGCAGTCTATAGTAAAATAGAGAAACCTACAGACACAATCAGTAAAAGTCGGGCACGAATTTAATGCCTCCTCATTTTATTTCAGTTTGTCACCATTAGAAAATAGGAAGAGACATGATTTTGTTGCCAAGAGTGTACATTAAGAACTGGCTTTACACCTTTAACTACTGAGCAAAAAAAAAAAAAAAAAAAATGCCGTAATATAAATACGCCCCTGAAAGTGTACTGGAAAATGTCAACTTTACCTTGTACTGGGATCCTACTGTATTGACAGACCAGTCAGCCGTGCAGAACAGACCTGATCTGGTTCTTGTTGACAAATGCATGAAGCACACCACCTTCATAGATGTGGCAATGGTAACCAGTGGCAACATGCTAACAAAACTTGTTGGTAAACTGTCAAATTATAAACAGCTTTTCGAACTGATCAGGAAGCAATGGCACATGGCACAATTCAGGACAGTTCCTATAATCATCTCCTTCACTGGCGTGATTACGAACAACTTAAAGGAATCTCTCACAGAGTTTAAGATTATACAGAAGACAGTCATACTTTTGGCGTGTCGCATAGTAAGGTTGTTCTTGGTTAATCAAGCCTGAAGGAGTGGGGAAAAAGTGTAAATCTACTACGGAATGCAGTCACCGAGAATTTGCTCCTGATGATGTACTTAATATCTGGGATTGTAAATGATTTCTTTCCAGCAAATATCCTGAGAATGTGAAAGTGCATGCGCAAAATAATTATTATTAATAATAATAATAACAATAAGATAGCAGAGAAAGTTGGACTTCAGATATCTTTTGAGAAGACCAAATTTATGACTAATATTAGAAATTCTCCTACAGTTTTAATAATAGACTCCTGAATAATTGACAAGGTAGAAAAGTTTAAGTATTTGGGAGAAATGATTCAAATTAATGGACCACACACAGAAGCAAATAGAGCAAGAATACGAAAATTGGAACAAGCTTTTCAACTGACGAAGGGTACCTACAATAAGAAAAAAATTACAGTCAGTCTGAAAGACTAGACGTTATATCATTTCAAATGACGCATGCTACAAATGCTACACATGTTAGAAAGACTCAGGAGGGCTTCCCAGGACTCTTTCAACAGACTCCATTACCCATTAATTTAGGCTTCCCGCAAGGGCACCTTTTTAAGGGTCACCCAGTATTTGAGTCTGACATATTTTACAACTCTTTACGAGTCACCCATTATTTGAATCTGATATCTCGCAAACCTCTTTAAGGGTCACCCTGTATTTGAATTGAATCTAACATACTGTACACCTCGTTAAGTGTCACCCTGTAATTTGCTCTGACATCCTGCACACCTCCTTAGGAGGCACCCTGTATTCTTATCTGGCGTCTTGTATATCTCTTTAGGAATTACCCTGTATTCTTATCTGGCATCTTGTACTGTATTTTGCCCTGACATCCTGCACACCTCTTTAGGAGGCACCCTGTATTCTTATATGGCATTTTGTATATCTCCTTAGAAGTCACCCTGTATTCTTGTGTTCGCTTCGCTCAAAGCCCCAGGTTGCTCGACGCCCCAGGACTCTTTCAACAGACTCCAATAACCATTAGCTTCTGCTTCCCGCGTGGCTGCATGACGTCACGCACTCGCTTCCCGCGCGGCTGTATGACGTCACTTCCCGCGCGGCTGCATGACGTCACTCGCGTCTCCGTCTCCGTCTCCGTAACGCATAACGTTGGACCCAAGCATAACGACGAAGTCATCAAGATCATTTGAAATGATAAATTTTTTCTATTGCAGCTAAAATCCGACATTGCAATGCGGTAATTAAGCCGGAATGTCTCTATGCTTCAGAATGTATGTTTTCCATTAAAAAAAGGTGAAATAGAAGAGCTAGAGAAAAAAGAAAGAAGGTTACTGAGAAAAATATTGGGACCATTAAAAACAGAAAGTGGAGAGTTCAGATACAGAAAAAAAAAATACGACCTCTACAAAAATAAAGAAAATGAAAAAATCTATGATATGATCAGGAAAGGGAGGGTAAGTTTCTTTGGACACGTAATGCGATTGAATAACACCAGATTCACAAAACAAATTTTCAGTCATGTATACAAAAGCGACAATAGTAATCAATGGGTACAAAGTATAAAAAGGGATATGGAAGAGATGGAAGTAACGATAGATATTATTCAGGACAGACCACTTTTCAGAAATATGATCAAAAATTTCAAGGGTTTCCAGGAGAAGGAAAAGAAGAAGCGGGTTAACATCTGGACGGAAGAGAGAAGGAGACAAAGTGAAGTAATGAAGAACTACTGGAAGGCAAGAAAGGATAAAGGAAATGAGAGACAGTGAATGCAATGGGTTATTTTACACGATCCGAAAATGGCCAAAATCGAGAAAAGAAAAAGAATAAAAATATTTATATACAACCCTGATATGCATTAATGACATGAGTGCGCGTCCTTGCCTTAACTTACGGAGATTTATTTATAATTTTTGAAGGTTTATTACTTGATTACGTCTGGCTTTCCTGAAGAACAATAGCTCCCAATATACCCTACTTACATACTGCTACATTGTATGGGAGGTTATATTCCCAGCACTCCTAGTTTCCAGAATACACTTGCGAATGTGGAATCCCCACTGAAACATCTCCTCTTTAGTATGCAAGCGGCAGCCAATTCTTTAGCAATGAATCTTGTTAACGCGTGACTTGCTGACAGTCCTAGATTATAACGGCGCGTATATGTAAAGGTTGGCATTTCAAACAGGTTAATTGCAGCTGTACGAGAAAATAAAGACCTTTCCAATACTCTTTATAGATGCAAGGCTACAGCATAAAAGGATATCGCAAATGGAAATAGTTATACGCAGTTATGAAGCCAAGGACGTGAAGAATATTACTATAACGTCTCGTTGACAGACAGCATGTCCTGTTTTATCTGTCTCATTAACCCCGCAGTGTTCAGACAAGAATTGATTTTCTTTGTATAGCAGGTTATCGAACCTGGTACTCAGTGGTAAGGAGCCGGAAAATCGAATGTTAAAGATTAGATTCCCGGCGCTGTGTTCTTTTCCCCCAGCCCCAGTTTTTAATTAATTAATTATTAAAAATAAAAACAAGATGTTCAGTAAAGAACATATAGCCTACTTTCTCCTAAATGCATGGGTATTGTTATAACTCTTTGTCCTTTTCAAGGAGTATGATTGAATGTTGGTTGTAGTAGCTTGTTGAAATACAACGTGCTATAGGGATATTAAACATGAATATGAGGTGCCCTTTGCTAGTGCTACCTCTGTACCAAATTTCGTTCAATTCGGTTTCGCCGTGTTTGAATTGATAGGGGGAATCGATTTGCACACATACTTGGCCACCATCTGCAAACTATTGGGCTGATGTTCTTGCAGTTTGGTCAGAATATGTTTCCCACATAAAGATATGGTGTTGCAAAATTTGGTAGAGACTAGATTATTAGGTTGGTCGTAATTACATTTTAGCTTTTAACATTTGGGTGGCCGCGATTACGTTTCCGTCAAGATAGCGGTGATATAAAACATGACACTGAGGTGCCTCTTGCTAGTGCTACCTCTGTACCATATTTCGTTCATTCGGTTCCACCGTGTTCGAATTAATAGGGGGAATCAATTTTGACATAAAGATGGCCGCCATCCGCAAACTATTAGGCTAATGACCTATTAGATTGGTCAAAAGATGCTCCCTCCATAAAGGTATGTTGTTGCAAAGTTTGGTAGAGATCGAATGGTTATGTTAGTCGTAATTTGATTTAAGCTTTAAACATTTGTGTGGCCGCTATTACGTTTCTGTCAATATAGCGGCGATATTAATCATGACACTGAGATGCCCTTTGCTAGTGCTATCTCTGTACCAAATTTCGTTCCATTCTGTTTCACCGTGTTTGAATTAATAGGGGGAATCGATTCTGACACAAATATGGCCGCCATCCGCAAACTATTAGGCGAATGACCTATTAGATTGGTCAAAGGATGCTCCCACCATAAAGGTATGTAGTTGCAAAATTTGGTTGAGATCGGATGATTAGGTTAATCGTAATTTGATTTAAGCTTTGAACATTCGTGTGGCCGCCATTACGTTTCAGTCAAGACGGCGGCGATATAAAACATGACACTGAGGTGCCCTTTGCTAGTGCTACCTCTGTACCAAATTTCGATCGATTAGGTTCCTCCGTGTTCGAATTAATAGGGGGAATCAATTTTGACATAAAGATGGCCGCCATCCGCAAACTATTAGGCTAATAACCTATTAGATTGGTCAAAGGATGCTCCCTCCAAAAAGGTATGTTGTTGCAAAGTTTGGTAGAGATCGGATGGTTATGTTAGTCGTAATTTAACTTAAGCTTTGAACATTTGTGTGGCCGCCATTACGTTTCTGTCAATATGGCGGCGATATAAAACATGACACTGAGATGCCCTTTGCTAGTGCTACCTCTGTACCAAATTTCGTTCCATTCGGTTTCACCGTGTTTGAATTAATAGGGGAAATTGATTTTCACACAAAGATGGCCGCCATTCGCAAACTATTAGGCTAATGACCTATTCATTTGGTCAAAGGATGCTTCCTCTATAAGGGTATGTTGTTGCAAAATTTGGTAGAGATCGGATGATTAGGTTAATCGTAATTTGATTTAAGCTTTGAACATTTGTGTGGCCGCCATTACGTTTCCGTCAATATGGCGGCGATATAAAACATGACACTGAGATGCCCTTTGCTAGTGCTACCTCTGTACCAAATTTCGTTCCATTCGGTTTCACCGTGTTTGAATTAATAGGGGGAATTGATTTTCACACAAAGATGGCCGCCATTCGCAAACTATTAGGCTAATGACCTATTCGTTTGGTCAAAGGATGCTTCCTCTATAAGGGTATGTTGTTGCAAAATTTGGTAGAGATCGGATGATTAGGTTAATCGTAATTTGAGTTAAGCTTTGAACATTTGTGTGGCCGCCATTACGTTTCCGTCAAGATGGCGGCGATATAAAACATGACACTGAGGTGCCTTTTGTTAGTACTACCTCTGTACCAAATTTCGTTCCATTCGGTTGCACCGTGTTCGAATTAATAGGGGGAATCGATTTTCACACAAAGATGGCCGCCATCCGCAAACTATTATTTTGATGACCTATTAGTTTGGTCAAAGGATGCTCCCCCCATAAAGGTATGTTGTTGCAAAATTTGGTAGAGATCGGATGATTAGGTTAGTCGTAATTTGATTTAAGCTTTGAACATTTGTGTGGCCGCCATTACGTTTCCGTCAAGATGGTGGCGATATAAAACATGACACTGAGGTGCCTTTCGTTAGTACTACTTCCGTACCAAATTTCGTTCCATTCGGTTGCACCGTGTTCGAATTAATAGGGGGAATCGATTTTCACTCAAAGATGGCCGCCATCCGCAAACTATTAGGCTAATGACCTATTCATTTGGTCAAAGGATGCTTCCTCTATAAGGGTATGTTGTTGCAAAATTTGGTAGAGATCGGATGATTAGGTTAATCGTAATTTGAGTTAAGCTTTGAACATTTGTGTGGCCGCCATTACGTTTCCGTCAAGATGGCGGCGATATAAAACATGACACTGAGGTGCCTTTTGTTAGTACTACCTCTGTACCAAATTTCGTTCCATTCGGTTGCACCGTGTTCGAATTAATAGGGGGAATCGATTTTCACACAAAGATGGCCGCCATCCGCAAACTATTATTCTGATGACCTATTAGTTTGGTCAAAGGATGCTCCCCCCATAAAGGTATGTTGTTGCAAAATTTGGTAGAGATCGGATGATTAGGTTAGTCGTAATTTGATTTAAGCTTTGAACATTTGTGTGGCCGCCATTACGTTTCCGTCAAGATGGCGGCGATATAAAACATGACACTGAGGTGGCTTTCGTTAGTACTACTTCCGTACCAAATTTCGTTCCATTCGGTTGCACCGTGTTCGAATTAATAGGGGGAATCGATTTTCACTCAAAGATGGCCGCCATCCGTAAACTATTACGCTGATGACCTATTGGTTTGGTTAAAGGATGCTCCCCCCATAAAGGTATGTTGTTGCAAAATTTGGTAGAGATCGGATGATTAGGTTAGTCGTAATTTGATTTAAGCTTTGAACATTTGTGAGGCCGCCATTACGTTTCCGTCAAGATGGCGGCGATATAAAACATGACACTGAGGTGTCCTTTGCTAGTGCTACCTTTGTACCAAATTTCGTTCAATTCGCATTCACCGTGTTCGAATTGATAGGGGGGGACAGACATTCAGAGTACACACACTCACACACACACAGACACACACACACACAGACACACACACAGACTCACACACACACATACACACACACAGACAGACACACTTTTTTCGCCCTGTGTTGATCTCATAAGTCTACTTTCATTTTTTGCAAAAATCGAAAGTAGGCTAATAATATAATATTGTATCGCCTCGGGTGCCGGGTGCAAGCTTTGTTATTTGACACCCAAAGGGTAGCTTGCATGTCGAATTTTGATGTTCCTTGAAGCACTATAAAAGTCAAGAAGGTTAGATATCTAAGCTCCTTGAACACTATAGCGCTTTCTAGAAATGAGGAACTTTGTGTTGGCGGTAAATCCCGAGATTAATTTTGTCATTATGTACACGGCCTACTGAATTCAAATGGGTTCCTTGACATGCCAACATCGTATGACATGCGTGTCGTATTTTTTCCGCCTTTCAAAAATCTCTTACCACGGCCAGGAGCGAACCTGCAATCTTGAGGTTTTAAATTAGTTAATTAATTAATTCAATAATTTAGTCATTTATTCAATTATTGATTGAATTGTTTATTTTATTTAGTCAATTTTCCCTCTAGGTTGGTGGTTTCCACGGACTCAGCTAGGGAACTCACCACTACCACCTCTATGGGCAGTGTCCTGGAGCTTGGAACATCTGGTCGGGATGGATAAGACTGGGGAGGTGTGATCAGCACTTCGCCCAGGCGGCCTCGCCTGCAAAGCGAACAGGGGCCTCATGAGGGATGGGAAGGGATGGAAGACTGGGATGGATAGGCTAGGAAGAGGGAAGGAGGCGGCCGTGGCCTTACAGAAGCTACCATCCCGGCATTTGCCCGAAGACGAAGTGGGAAACAACGGAAAACTACGGCGAGGATGGCTGAGGTGGGAATCGAACCCTCTCTACTCATTTGGACCACCCGAGGCTGAGTAGACCCCATTCCAGTCCTCATACCACTTTTCAAATTTCATGGCAGAGCCGGGAATCGAACCCAGGACCTCCGGGACAGCAGCTAACCACGCTGACCGCTACGCTACGGAGGCGACGATTTGTTAATTAATGTATTTATTTATTTAGTCATTTATTTATGTACTTCTAAAACAGAGGCTGTTTTAGTTTTAGTGGCGTAGTCGGTAGTATGCTAAACGGCTATGCCCAAGATCGCGGGTTCAAACCCGGCCGAAGTCGTCAGACTTTTATAAGCATTACAATACTTCAATATGCCCTCCTTCGGAGGGGAAGTACAGTAAAGCCAGCGGGCCAATGTTATAGATTTATGGCATGTAAAAGAACCTACCACTACAATTTTAGTTCATTTCCTTACAAATGCTCTATCAAGTCCCAACTTTCGCTACTAGGTGTCAGTGTCAGTGGCATCTGGTGGCCAAGTTGGAACTACTTGAAATTGAACTTCTTTGGGAGCCTAGGAGCGTTCAATTAAAATACACTGTTGTGGCCGTTGGCTGAAATTCAAATATAATAAGAATGTATGCACTTTTACTCCAGGCAAATGTCGAGATGGCTCCTAACTTAAGGCCTGATTTTCGAAGTGAAATGCCATGTCCTGTGGTTCGGATTCCACGTAAAAAGGAGGTCCCGTGGCTCATAATCACAAGATTCACGGTCACGTTAAACTACAATCTTCCTTTTTAACTAAGGCCACCTCCTTCTCAATCCTCACCCGAATTACAAATACAATCACTACTGGTTCTACTAGTCTACTACTACTACTACTACATATTACAATAACACAGGTTATCAGACAAATTGTATACACACACACCAAAATAAGCGAGGCTAAAGCTCCATCCACAATGTGCAGTCGGCAGTCGGTAGTTGGCAGTCGGCAGTAGCGGACGTCCCCGTGTATACTATAGGCACCATACACAACATGCAGTTGCAGTCGATAGCTGGCAGTTGGCAGTCAGTAGCCAGTAGTTGGCAGTCGAGAATTTTATCTTCGACTGCCAACTACCCGACTGCAGCAATGTAATAGCCAATCAGAGCAGGCCAGAAATTGACGTCACGCTGTTGTGTCGAAAACCCGCCATTCTTGTAAGACAGCTGTTGGTTGCTTGTGTAAAACTGGCGCTTGGTTATTTTGCTTTTTTAATTAGTATTCAACTTATTATTATGTCTGATTCGTCACAAGTTCATCATGTCAAAGACGACAGTTTCATCGAATTGGTGTACCTAAAAAATTTTTCGTGACTCGTTGCTTTATAGCGTTTGAAAAGGGTGTTGAATTCTCCCTCATCGGCGTAGGATGTCGCCAGTACCTTCGCAACCCGTGCCTTTTTAATCTTAAATACATGGTACCAGTTACTAACAACAAAAATAAGCCATATATCTCCAAATAATCCATTGTAAGTTTTGAGGTTATCGACAACACCTCTGGGCGCAAGGAAAAAAAGAATATCACTGTATTATTTACTCCTAGCCTTTCAACGACTGCGCAATGTGAATTGGTCGATTGTCAACTACCGACTTCCAACTTCAGCTACCGACTGCCAATTACCAACTACCGACTGCCGACTGCACAATGTGGATGGTGCTTAAATGACCACGATGTCCAAGTCCCTCAAACGAAACAACAACAACAAAAACACATCTTATTGAAGGAAGTTAAAATTCATTGAGCCAAACTTGTGCTGCACATAATTCTTGTTATTGTTATCTTCCAGTCAACTGACCGCCAAATAAAACATAAACTTTGGATAATATTGACCCAGACCTTGAAATATCTTGAGTGTTACTAAATACATTTCTCAAGCTAGCCAACTTGTTGGCATTTTTACGAATCAGATAACTCCCGTCAAATTAACCTCGCTGATCCGATCGTGACAAACGTAGTATTTATAATATGCTAATCCTATACCTGTTCCGCGATAACTAATTAAGGAATCAAGGTAGTATTTAACCATATGCTTGTCAGGGATCTCCAAACATTTTGAGATGGTGGCTATATTAGGGTTCCTTCTAACGTCATCACTAGTCTACGATGCAATATATTAACATATTAAATAGCGGCTTCGGTGGCGTAGTTGGTAGTCATATACAGGGTCATTGTCTATGTGCGCCCCGATAAACATGGCAAGCTAAGCCGGCTGTGACTGAAACAGATCGCGGGTTGCGCATACGTGGCTTAGCCGGTGCTTTGCGCGTTCCGCTGACTCATATCGTTACTTCACACCTGTTTTGTCATTGAAATTGACGTGTATCTGCAAAGCTTAGACGTTAGTGTTTCATGTTTAGTGAGTATTGTGATTACTGTGATTGTTGGTCATTCCTAGACACCAATTCACTTTGCGCGAACGTGTGTATATCCATAATTCGTATATGAAATGCAGATAATCTTGTTCTGAAATGAGACAAAAATTACGATTCAAGTTTCCAGGAAGACCTGTGTCTAATGCCAGTACAATTAGGAGGCTCGCTAAACGATTCAAGGCAACAGGCTCCATAAATATTAAAAGAGTTGACAGACATTCTTTCATCAGAAGATATCAGGTGTGTGTTACAAGAGAGGGAGGACATTTTCAGCATCGCCTTTGAGAACTGTAAGTACACATTATTGAACATGTTTGATAAAAGTGTAAAAGTGCGCGCCACCACCGGCTGAACCGGATACGCGCGCCAGCGATCTGCGCCAGTTACAGCCAGCTTAGCTTGCCGTGTTTATCGGGGTGCACATAAATAATGACCCTGAAGATTTAGTAATCTAAGTTTAAAGGATCTGATGATGATCGCTTGACGATCGAAACTGATTATCCAAGTGTATTTATTAATCTGATGTACTTTATTCTCAGCATTATGGAACCACCCATTACAATTGGGTGCAACCTTGTTAACCGACTGAAAAAAAAAACTTAAATTTCGATTAAGGAATGTTCCTATTTAAAAAGTATTTTTATGTTCGACCCTCACTATTATGTGTCAGAAAACTGTATCATAATGATGGTTATTATAACACAGTTTTTCATTACGATACAGTTTCTCCAGCCAATCAGAGCTCGTTCATTGACCAATTAAGTAACGATACATTCGCGCATGCGCTCAAAATCCAACATGTTGGACATAAACGCAACATCGAACTATAATAAATTACCGACATGGAATACGCACCGTCCATATGTTCGCGTAAATTAACTGGCGAATATGAGACAAGAAATAGCACTGTACCTTCATATCACCAACCCTAATTTCTACACAGCGCATTGCCTTCAAACGACTCCGGTGACAATATTACTGAGGGACGGCAGATGTAAACATTATGGCCTGCATAATATGGCATTGCAATCACACAGAGCGCATGCGCCGGTCGTTCAGAGATCTTGAAAGACAGAGATATTATACCCAGCGCTCGCTCTCCGATCACAAAATTCAAGTGGCTGACTCTCAACAGATATTTATGAATATTAATGTTAAAACATATAATAAAGTTATAATTATCGTCGAACATAAACAGTCGTACGCAACTCGCCTATGATGGTAATTAAGACACTCGTATGGAAATTATAAAACGCGCATACGCTCGTTTTATAAAAATACTCGTGTCTTAATTATAGCCATTATAGGCTCGTTGCATAATGTACTATTAATTACTTCCGCTTAGAGACGATTCTGGACAGTTGGTGGGTTGGATAAACTGTTGATACCCCTGAGTTAGGTCGAACAACGCCGATAGATTCCGTCCTTGCTAATTGTAGTCGTGTAGTGGCCCGTTACATACCAGTTAGTCCGGTCTTCGTGGCGTGGGTGTAGGAGGAGAAGAAGAAGATCCTCCTCAATGAATGAGTGGAGATAAAGTGTCAACAAACTCACCTTACAACTCCTCAACTGTACATTCTTTCACAATATTATTATTATACTCTCAAACATACAATATCATTTATCTACAGCACGACACTCATGAAGGCACAATGGCTCTGTTAGGCATTAGACTTGACATTCAAAACTATGTCATACAAAACATATTTCAAATCCCAGTTACTTCAAACAGGGTTTCCGACAAAGATTCTTAGAGTGCTGAGCTGCAGATCGTTGTTGTTTGAGTCTTCAGTCTTTCCCCCCAACGGCTCACATCAAGTGGGACGTGGGTTGGCGACCATGGGGCCCCAGCTGAAACTGGCATTGCTTCCACTTACTTGTGCCGGGATCCTCTCCGTCTTCTTTCCTGTCGACCTCACTTGGTCAACTCCTGTTCTCTTCCGACCCCGACGGTATCAGGGTATCCGAGGCCTAGGGAGTCTCTTCCTTTCCCGCCTTAATTGGCCTTTGTCTCCTCTTTTCTGATACCCTCCTTCTGCGAGGGGTCAGCCTTCCTTTTCTCTTCATGTTATCTCCTGCCTTCTGCTCAAGGCCCTCAAGGAGGCAGGGTGTATGTAGCCCCACCACTTCTGGTGCACCCTAGATATTGCTACACCCTCAGGGGCTCACGACTGGTGAGTTCGGGAGTTGGCGACCCCGAGGGATTCCTGAGCTGGGTCCGGTTTTCCCCCTTTTATCCATTACCTGTGGGGCGGACCCTCTCCTCTGTCACTTTCCTATCTGCTTTTATGGCTATACTTCCTTCCAAGTCTCTCAATCCGCATTCTACGAGGGTTGATGGCATTTCTTTTCCTCCTGTCCTTTATTTGCGCCTTATTCTCCTTTTGTTTTCCATTCCTTCTTCTAGTATATACGTTAGTAGTTAGTTTTAGTTATAGTTTACATTTCATTATCATCTTCACGGTCACCCAAACCATTAGGGGCCGATAACCTAGATGTTAGGCCCCTTAAAATAATAATCATCATCATCATCTATACCAAACGCTGCCGAAAGCGGCGGATTTTTTTAAGAGCGTTAAAAGTCCCTCAGTATGCCTTCCTTCGGAGGGGAAGTAAAGCCGGCGGTCGCTTGTCATAGATTTATGGCATGAAAAAGAACCTTCCACTAACTACACTTGTGTGAAGCCAAAATTTGTAGTTTGGAATTGATAACGCTAGGCTATATTAGTTTCAACGGTCGTTACCAGTTGCTGGCTGCGGTGGCATCTGGTAGCCAAGTCCGCAAACTAGGTGTCGTGCACGGTAGCATTTGGTAGCAAAAGTAACTTGAAATTATCGTCTGCAGCCCCTACTTGAATTAAAACAGATAACACAAACTAATACAGCCATCACAATTAACACCGGTTATCAGACAGATTCAAACCACACCCAAAGTACACGGTGCTACTTGACGTTTTTTGTTGTCGCAGCCCCTAAACTACGGAACTAAGGAACTACATCCGAGGGAATCTGTTTAACATATTCTAACCTTGGTCCACCCCTACAATTCTTATCCTCGACCCTTCCTTCTATTACTAAGTTTGCTATTCCTGGGTGTCTTAGAACGTGTCCTACCAACCTATCTCTTCTCTTCATTAGCAGTCACCGGAAACATCTCTCCTCTCCCACTCGTCTTAATACCTCTTCTTTCGTAATCCTCTCTACTCATCTGATCTTCATCATTCTCCTGTAACACCACATTTCAAACCCTTCAATTCACCTCTTTTCTGCTGCTCCAACAGTCCGTGTTTTACTTCCATAGAGTGTCACGCTCCAGACAAAAAATGACTACCTAATACCTTAATCTATATTCGATGTCAACAGATTCCTTTTCTGTAGAATTGCCAACCTACTTTTTTTTATATTCTCTTTACTTCGTCCATCACTGGTTACCATTAACCCTTAATTAGTCGCGGCGTAGAATTTTTATTCCACATTAAATTGTGTTAGTTAATATTTCCTGTAACTTCAATTGGAATGCTTTGCACAATTTAAAGATGGGGATCATTTTAGTGACTTCACTACACCCTTTGGTTTCAAACTTTCATGTTTCCATTTCAAATAAAAAGAGAACGCAAGGAAATAGCAAACTTTTGATGGCATATGCGAAGTTTAAAATTTAATTTTCTATCCGAAAGGTTCTTATCACTTTTCGTGTATCTCCAACGGTTAGCGAGTAAAACCTAAATTTGTGCTATAAAACACGGTCAACGCCGTGTTTTAACTGTCACCTTCACATTTTAATTTATAAGGAGCGTCAAAAAGTAACGAGCCGGAGGCTGTAATACGCAAACCGGTGACGACATCGGCTAATCGTGGCGTGTGTAACGAGGTGTGGTTCCGACCAGAGCGTGGAAGGTCACAGCCTGTCGCTAGAGGGCACGTGTTCACGTCACGTGACGATACAAAGCGAGCGGCAGCATGCATCAATGGTCCAACGCTGCCAGTGGCATTGCAAACAGTGACATGGAGCCGCAAACGAAGAGCAAAGAGGTGTTGTTCAGTTTCTGACAGCGAAAGGAGTAGGGGGAACGGGGACATTCATCGTCAAATGTCACAAGTGTACGGCGAACACTGCATGTCCCTTGCAAGGGTCAAGGCGTGGCCCATCGCTTCAGGGAAGGACGGATGTCGTTAGCCGATGATGCCCGGTCTGGGGCACCCCCCTGCATTACCGATGACAACGTCCAGCAGGTTGATGCACACATTACCCAGGACCGCCGAGTGACAGTGAACGCCATAGCCGCCGTAGTCGCTCCACGACAATGCACGACCTCATACGGCCAAAACAGTCGCGGCACTCCTGCAGAAATTCAAATGGGAGGTTCTCGGCCACCCTCCATACAGTCCAGACCTCTCTCCCTGTGATTACGCCATGTTTGGTCCCCTGAAAAGGGCTCTTCGGGGCTAACGATTCACCTCGGACGCCAACGTCCAGCTGTACGTGAGGAAGTGGTTCATATCGCAGCCCAGGGAATTTTATGAGATAGCCATTGCCCGCCTCGTATCACAGTGGGACAAGTGCTTCAACAGCCAGGGCCAGTACTTCTAACATACAGGTGCTGGTTTCTGTAATTATGCCTCCGGCTCGTTACTTTTTGAACGCACCTTGTATGAAGAGATGAAGAGGAAAGCTATAAATAGAGCCGACTGGAGAACTGCCGCAGACCAATCCACGGATTGAATACTTAAGAAGAAGACACTTAAGCAATAAGCCCTATACTTGAATTGTAAACTAACATACGGAAATGACCTACAAGTACTCTGCTGCGATGATGGTATAAAGCAACAACTACAACATATGGCATAGTGTTTGTCTGGGAGAGAACACGAACTCCTTTGTCATTTATTGTTAACTAGCAAACCGACCCGGATTTGCCCGGGAACAGTTATGAATGCATTACGTGATAACCGCTTTTTTTTTTTCAATGTCAATGAACAACGACCAATATCCGTTTTACGTCTCGGCATGATAGGTTAAAATCACTGACTGGACTATTAATTATATTATCATGGAGATGCATGTGAAACAAATTCTTGTCAAACGTAATTTAAGAATGGCGTGGTGCATGAAACACAAAGCCCCCTTCCGTCCAATCATAACTTGACTGTGTTTCGCTGGTGAAAAGAAGAAAACCCGAGTTGCAATTCCAGGGAAACACCAAACACAACCACCCTTCTCAGAAGTCTTAACTCAACACGACTCAACGGTTTGTTGCTGGCTGTATCTGGGGCAATGGGTTCGCCTGCTAGCTAGGCTGTAACAGGGATGATAGACTCGCCCTTAGCTAGGTTGTAAACTGTGGCCTCAGTAATATTGAATGGTCACGGTTGGAAGAAATTAAAACGTAAAAACCACTTATAGTGGGCGTAGTATTGAAGATAGACATATGTTCTCGCGGACTTTTTTGTAGACCTTTTCATGCTGAACAATTCTTACACTCATAGTATTTAGATATGTTTAACGGTTTGCCCAGCGTAAGCTTACAAAACGCTCGGACGCCAGGTATTTTTTTCGACTTTTCCACTAAAATCATTACTGCTCGGCTTCCTTTGTTCATAAATAAATGATTTTCAACAGAAGTCATCCTCGAGATATCCTTTACAGAATGGTGAAAACCGCAACATAATCCATCCAGTGGTTATCGAGTTTACCCATAACATCCAAGAATCGGGAACTTTGTTTTATACCAAGTAGAGGTCAGTGGTTTTACTCGTAAGAGGGTGTTTGAATTTAGCGCGTTGTTGCCAAGAAATTTCTCTGTACTCAAGTTGCTCTTTGTGTGGGTGCAGGTCATATTATTGTTACGTGCCACCCCCCTAGTGGCACCTTTGTTAACTGGATTACGTTGGGTAGGAAGCACAATACCAATTACTGCTTAAAGAAATAATTAACTTTATTGCGGCCAGAAAATTACACTACTCTTCAGTAAATACAAGCAATTAGGAGCCTTACTCCAGTTTCCTCAGGTCTCTTCCTTGAGCGCTCTTGGCCCTTCCACTTGTCAACAGACCACAGAAGTTAATCCGTCCTAATGAGTACGGTGGCCTTGACAGAAACTACCTGCTCCTCTCCCTTATGTTCACCGACCACAATTACTTACGATCACTTGCTGCAGGCTATTTCGTTGTCCACAAGCTGGAGAAACAATGTCACTGGATTTCGTAACTCGCACAGCACTTCGTCACCACACTTCTGTCGCACTTGCTCAAAAACACCCACCCACAGAAAACTCCGTCCCCTCACTGTTGAAGCCGCTTATATAGCAGGTCGGTGACTCAATAAATGCTTCTAGATCCATCCAGGGTTCACAGCTTCTCGAGGTTTCCATCGCTGGTCCAGTCACGAATATTCTGGACTATCCCTTTGTCCTAGTAGCCCTGTTGCATAAGGCACACGCAATACAGGAGGCAGGCCACAGCCCAGCCCTGGGGCAGTTGTGACTCATGTGGCGAGCGATGACACAAACTCACAGCCGTAACACCACCCCGTTCCTAAAAAGGCTGATCGTCCCGATCAATCATTGGCCCGTCTGTGTCCCTCCGTAGGCTGCCAGGCGATCTCGATGCACGATCTTCATCTTCGCCCTCGGGCTCCGCTGGATCCTGTAGACGACATCGTTGATCCGTTTCACGACTCGGTATGGGCCCTCCCAGGACTTCTGCAGTTTGGGTGACAGGCCTTTCTTCCGTAATGGGTTGAAGAGCCAGACCAGGTCGTCCTCGTGGAATCCGCCGGCATCCGTCTGCTGGTCGTATCGGGTCTTCATTTGGTCGGTCTCGATCCGCAGTGTCCTCCTCGCGAACGCGTGCACGTCCTCCAGTTGGTCGACCAGTTCTTGACAATACTGGCTTACCGGGATCGGATCATTCCCAGGTCGGCCGAAGGCAAGATCAACAGGTAGACGGAGCTCCCTCCCAAACATGGCCCGGGCTGGTGTGCACCCGGTGGCTTCATGCACGGCGGCGCGGTAGGCCAGAAGAAATAGTGGAAAATGTTTGTCCCAATCCCTCTGGTGCTCGCTGACGACTATTCGGAGATGGTTCTCGATGGTGCGATTGAATCGTTCTACCATCCCGTCGGACTGAGGGTGTTGCGGCGTTGTCCTTGTCTTCCAGATTCCCAGCAGCTGGCATAGGTTCTGGAACACCTGCGACTCGAAGTTCCTCCCTTGGTTGGAGTGCAGCTCCAAGGGTACTCCGTACCGGCTGACGAATTCCTTCACCAGGGTCTCTGCAATCGTCGCGGCTTCTTGGTTAGGGAGCGCATACGCCTCCGGCCTTTTGGTAAAGTAGTCGCTGACGACTAATATGTAGCGGTTCCCTGCCTCGCTTAACGGGAATGGCCCAGCAACATCGATGGCCACTCTCTCCAAGGGGCCGCCCACGTTGTAGGTCTTCAGTGGACCCCGTCGTCTTCGTCCTGGGCCCTTGCTGGCTGCGCAATCGTGGCACCTCGCACAGTGGTTCTCCACGTCTGTTCGGCATCCGATCCAGTAGAACCGCTCTCTCAGCTTCTCCAGGGTCTTCTTTATCCCTAGGTGTCCACCAGATGATCCTCCATGAACTTCCTTCAGGACTTCCTCCGTCATAGCCTTTGGAACGACGACTTGTTCCCGAGATGTCTTCCCGTCGGTGCTCTCCCAGGTACGGCAGATGAGGCCATCCCTTACAATCAGCGAGTCCCACTGCGCCCAGTAGGACTTAAACTTTGGGCTGCAGTCACTCACAATGTTCCACCTGGGTCTGGGGACAGAGGCCCTCTTCCATTCGGCTATCAGTCCCAGGTCATCATCTTCTGCTTGTGCCCGCGTGAAAGATTCGCGGCTCCAGCTCCCTTGAAGTTCCACGGTAGTCCTTCGGCACTGTATCCCGGTGTTCTCCTCCCTCCTAGTACAGAAGGTGCAGTCTTCGGGGCACGGTCTTCGTGACAGGGCGTCGGCGTTAGAATGCAGTTGGCCATTCCTGTGCTGAATCTCAAAGTTGTACTGTTGAAGCCTCTCTAACCACCGCGCGAGTTGACCCTCGGGCTGCTTGAAGTTCAGGAGCCACCGCAGGGATGCATGGTCGGTCCTGATGAGAAATTCTTGCCCGTACAGGTACTTCAAGGGAACTTCAAGGGAGCTGGAGCCGCGAATCTTTCACGCGGGCACAAGCAGAAGATGATGACCTGGGACTTGGTATTTAATTGTTAGTACGGTAGAAGGTTAGTATTTTTGTTTAGTAGAATTGCTCTTTACTTATTCTGAAAGGGAGTAGCAGCCTTTCAGAATAAATCAATTCTTTACTAGTCTTACAGACGGTTAAGATATTGATAATATAAGCCAAATAATGGCTACACTGCGTCCAGCTGCACGGCTGAAAGCAACGGGAAACTACAGCCGTATGCTATTCCCGAGGATATGCACCTCTCTATGCATAATTACATGTGATGATGGCCTCCTCCCTTGTAAAATTTCAATCCGGAGGTAAACTAGTCCCCCGTTCGGATCTCCGGGTGGGGACTACTCGAGAGGGGGTTAACATCACAGAAGTGACAAAGAGGAAATCTGACATTCTACGGATCGGAGCGTGGAATGTTAGAAGTCTGCTAGGAAGTGGAAGGTTAGAAAACTTAGAAAGGGAAATGGATAGGTTGAGGTTGGATTTGGTTGGGATTAGTGAAATGCGCTGGCAGGAAGAACAGGACTTTTGGTCAGGAGACTATAGGGTCATTAGCACTAAATCAAACAATGGCCAAGCAGGGGTTGGCCTCATATTGAGTAGGAAACTTGGACAGCGGGTGGAATATTATGAACAATATAGTGAACGGATTATTGTAGCAAAAATCAATACTAAACCTACCTGCACCACAGTGGTACAATTCTATATGCCTACCAGTCAAGCTGATGTTGAGGATGTTGAAAAGGTCTACGAAGAAATAGACGAAATTCTGAGGTATATCAAGGGTGATGAAAATGTTATAGTAATGGGAGATTGGAATGCTGTGGTAGGAAAAGGGAGAGAAGGGAAAATAGTAGGAGATTTCGGATTAGGTGAAGGGAATGATCGAGGAAGCAGGCTGGTAGAATTCTGCACCGAGCATGAGTTGTTTATAGCTAACACCTTATTCAATAACCACAATAGAAGAATATACACATGGATGAGACCAGGAGATACAGGGCGTTACCAAATCGACTTCATTATGGTCAAGCAGAGGTTTCGAAACCAGATTTTGGATTGTAAAGCATATCCTGGTGCTGACATAAACTCTGACCACAATCTGGTCGTAATGAAATGCAGATTAAAGTTGAAGAAACTGAAGAAAAGTCAAAAGCCAAAAAGGTGAGCAATAGACAGACTGAAAGAGAAGGATGTAAACGAAAGATTCAAGAAGAGTATAAAGGAAGTACTAATGAAAAACCCTAAACAAACTTCAATTGCAGACGAATGGGCACTTTTGAAGAATGAAATAACAAAATCCGCAGAAGAAAACATTGGTAGGAAAGAAAGAATAGGTAGAAAACCGTGAATCACTCAGGATATACTAGAATTGATGGATGAAAGGCGGAAACACAAGAATGTAAGAGATGAGAAGGGGAAAGCAGAATACAGACGTCTGAGAAATGAGGTTAACAAGAAGTGCAAGGAAGCGAAAGAAGAATGGTTGAAAGAGAAATGTGCAGGTATAGAAAATTGTCTGAAATTAGGTAAAGTAGACACAGCTTATCGAAGGATTAAGAATACTTTTGGGGAAAAGAAGACTAAGTGCTGTAATATTAAGGACACAAATGGAAAGCCTCTAACAGATAGGGAAGAAAAGGTTGAGAGATGGAAAGCTTACATAGAGAGTTTGTATAAGGGAAAGGAGATTGAGAATCATGTAATGGAAAGGGAGGAGGAAATTGATGAGGATGCGAAAGGAGATTTAATATTGAGATCAGAATTTGATAGAGCTTTGGAAGACTTAAGCAGGAACAAAGCACCAGGCATAGATGATATACCGATTGAGTTGCTACGCTGCATAGGAGATGAAGGTCTGATCAGGTTATTTCACTTGGTGTGTAGGATTTATGAGACAGGTGAGGTACACCCTGATTTCAAGAAGAATGTAATCATCCCTATACCAAAGAAAGTGGGAGCTGACAGATGTGAAGATTACCGTACAATCAGCTTGATTACTCATGCTTCAAAGATCCTGTCTAGGATAATTTACAAGAGGATTGAAAGCCAGATAGAAACGGAGTTGGGTGAAGACCAGTTTGGTTTCAGGAGAAATGTAGGAACAAGGGAAGCTGTACTAAGTCTTAGGCTGTTTTTGGAAGGTCGAATAAGGAAAGATAAGAGAACGTTCATGGCTTTTGTAGACTTAGAAAAGGCTTTTGATAACGTTGATTGGACTAAATTGTTTGACATTTTGAAATCGATTGGAATAAAGTACAGAGATAGGAGGGTGATATACAATCTATACAGAAACCAGACAGCAGTCATTCGAGTTGAAGGACATGAGAGAGAAGCTGGTATTCAGAAAGGTGTAAGGCAAGGCTGCAAATTATCACCCATACTTTTCAATCTTTACATTGAACAAGCAATGAAGGAAATTAGAGAAAAATATAAAGTGGGAGTGAAGATTCAAGGAGAAATAATTTCAACTCTGAGATTTGCTGATGACATCGTCATCTTGGCCGACAAGCCTGAGGATTTGAATGAGTTTTTGAATGGTATGGACTCCGTCTTACAGAAAGAATTCATGATGAAAATTAATAAATGTAAAACAAAAATACTGGAATGCAGCCGAAATAAATAAGAAACCTCTATGGAGATCAAATTGACTGGTGAAAAGCTGAAGGAAGTAGAAGACTTCTGGTACTTAGGAAGTAGAATAACGAGTGATGGACGAAGCAAAGAGGATATAAAAAGTAGGTTGGCTCAGGCAAAGAAAGCTTTTCTACAAAAAAGGAATCTGCTGACATCGAATATAGATTTAGGTATTAGGAAGTCATTTTTGAAAGCCTTTGTCTGGAGCGTGGCGCTCTATGGAAGTGAAACTTGGACTATTGGTGCAGCAGAAAAGAGGAGAATAGAAGCATTTGAAATGTGGTGTTACAGGAGAATGATGAAGATCAGATGGGTAGATAGGGTTACAAACATAGAGGTATTAAGACGAGTGGGAGAGGAGAGATGTTTCTGGCGACTGCTAATGAAGAGAAGAGATAGGTTGATAGGACACATACTAAGACACCCAGGAATAGCAAGCTTAGTTATGGAAGGAAGGGTCGAGGACAAGAACTGTAGGGGTAGACCAAGGTTAGAATATGTTAAACAGATTGCCTCAGATGTAGGGTGTGGTAGTTATGTAGAGATGAAACGATTAGCTCAGGACAGGGAAGCATGGAGAGCTGCATCAAACCAGTCAAAAGACTGAAGACTCAAACAACAACACAGGTACTTGTGGAAGTGTTCAATGGTCTTCACGATGGCGAGCAGCTCCTTCCTGGTGACGCAGTAGTTCCCTTCTGGCTTTGACAAGGCCTTGCTGAAGTAGGCCACTACTCTCTCCTCGTCGTCCACTACTTGCGTCAGGATTCCCCCTATGCCAAAATCGCGGGCTTCGGTATCGACGATGAACCTTGTTCCAGGTCTGGGGTAGGCCAGAATAGGCGCGGTGCACAGAGCCTGCTTGAGTTGTTCGAAGGCACTGCGGCATTCTGCTGTCCACGTGAAGAGTTGGTCCTTCTCAGTCAGTCGATGTAAAGGTTTGGCGATGTCGGCGAATCCTCTCACGAAGCGACGGTAATAAGTGCAGAGTCCCAGGAAGCTTCGTAGTTGGGACTTGTCCTTCGGAACTGGCCACTCCCTCACAGCTGCGGTCTTCTCTGGGTCGGTGCGCACCCCTTCCTCGGAGACGATATGCCCAAGGTACTGGACCTGCTTCTGGAAGAGCTGACACTTCTTGGGGCTCAACTTCAGCTGGGCAGCCCGTAGCTTCATCAAGATCTCCTTCAGGTTGCAGTAGTGCTCCTCGAAGCTTTTTCCCTGAACGATGACTTCGTCTAGGTAGACCAGGCAGGTCTTCCAGTGTAGTCCCCTCAAAATGGACTCCATTAGCCTTTCGAATGTCGCAGGGGCGTTGCACAGACCGAATGGCATGACGGTGAACTGCCAGAGCCCGCTGCCCAGAGAGAACGCCGTTTTCTCGCGGTCCTTAGGGTGGACCTCCACCTGCCAGTAGCCACTCTTCAAATCCAAGGTGGAGAACCATCTCGACCCTGATATGGTGTCCAGGGTATCGTCGATCCGGGGTAGAGGGTAGCTGTCCTTCTTCGTGACGTCATTCACCCGCCTGTAATCCACGCAGAACCTGGTGAAACCGTCCTTCTTCTTCACTAGCACGACCGGAGAACTCCAAGGACTATGTGATGGCTCGATCACCCCTTGCTCCTTCATCTCTTCTACCATCCGGTCGACTTCGGCTTGCTTGGCGAGCGGGACTCGTCGGAATGGGGCCCTAATCGGTGCGCTGTCCCCAACGTCGATTCTGTGCTGGACCAAGCTTGTCCTGCCGAAGTCTTTGCTCCCCACGGAGAAGACGTCCTGGAATTCGCGTAGCAGGTCCTGAAGTTGGCGTGATTGTTCCTCATCTAAATGGTCCTGGGATCCTTGGTACAGCTTCTGTAGTTCTTTTGGCAGTGTGCGTCTTCTTCGGTTGTCCGTCTGCAGGTGTCCGTCCGTCGTGTCGGTGATGCGGGCAATCCAGGTAACGGGCTCGCAGACTCCTAGGTTGGTGTCCCGGTGAACCGTAATGTCGTAGTCGTTCTGGTTGGACAGGCGGACGTACGGCCGAGACGTCGTGTTGATGAGGGTCTTCGCAACCAGCAATCCTTTTGTCTGGATGTCCTCATATATTGGCTCGATGACAGCCGCCACTCCCTCAGCAGTTCCGTCGACAATTACGGCGGCGCTGACCTCCGTCCTGGCAGGAACGATGACGTCCTCTCTCAGCCTTACTCGTCGTGCTGTGACGGCCTCGTGTGCTGGTTGCAAAGCAAGTTCCTCACCTCCGAAGTGCAGAGTGTTGGTACTCAGGTCCAAGATGATGTTGTTCTGGTCCAGGAAGTCCAGTCCGATGATCACTTCGTTTGATACGTCAGCCACAAGCACTGGATGTTTTATCACCCGTCGACCAATGACGAACTCCAGTGATGCTTCGCCATGTACCGGTGCGGTCTCTCCGGTCGCGGTTATTAGCTGGAGGTTCCTTTGTGTGGGTTGCACTCTCCACTTCGGGATCACAGTGGGATTGACGATGGTCCTCGATGCTCCCGTGTCGATCAGCATGGGCCAGCTCACTCCGTTGATGACTCCGTCGACCATCAGGCTGCTATTGTCCCTCCGTAACTTCGTCACACGCACTTGGACTGCCGGGGCTTGACGACTGTCACAAGCCAACCTTTGCCCCCCAAGGCTGGCTAATACTCGTTTCCCTGGGCCGCGCGGTTTTCAGACGACTGATTTCCCGTCGGATACCCTCGGCGGCGGCGGTCACCGCAGTCCTTGCTCAGGTGGCCTTTCTTACCGCAGGCCCAGCAGGTCGGTAGACCTCTTCCGGGCCGCCTCTCCGGTTGTCTTCCGGCTGTGTCGCTGCTGGTGGTGCCGCGACTATCGAAGAAACGGCTTAGCGCCTCCATCAATTCGTCGGCCAGGGGCTTGGTCTCGTTGGTTTTTGCTGGTTCGTCGACGTCCACTTGACGCACCCGCGCGTGCATTCTAGATGCCTGTTTTGCCCTCTCGAATTCAAGTGCGTGGCTCAGCGCATCTGCCAGGGTCTTATTGCGCGCGAGTCGCAGCGCCTGATGAGTGTCCGAGTCCCGTAACCCGTCGGTGAAAGTCTGCGTCGCAATCTGCTCCAGAAAGTCGGCCGGCGCTGTTGGGTAGGCGAGTCTTACGAGGCGTGCGATGTCCATCTCGAACTCCTGCAGGGTTTCCGCGTTCTTCTGTACCCGGGTCCGGAGCTGCATTTGGTAGGCCTGCTGAAGATGGCTATCTCCATATCGGGACTCCATATGGGCGATCAGTGCAGCGTAGTCCTGGGATCCAGTCGGGATGGCCTGAAGGACGTTAAGGGCGTCGCCTCTCAGCGCTACAATGAGAGCTGTAGCCTTTTCTGTGTTGTTCCAGTTATTTATGGAACAGGCTGCCTCGAACTGACGTAAGTAGGTGCTCCACGGGACCTTTCCGTCGAAGGTTGGGGGCGTCACTCTGCTATGTCCCGTTCCTGATATTCCGGTGTAACGGTGGGCGGGCGTTGGCGCAGCTCGGCAACTTCCTCTCGTAGAGCGTTGAATTCCTCTTTCACCCCCGTCAGTGGGCGTTGGCGCAGCTCGGCAACTTCCACTTGTAAGGCGTCGAACTTCTTTTCCACTGCTGCGACTTCCTCACGTAGGCCCTGTTCTAATTTCCTTTGGCTCTCCTCTAATTTCGTCAGCAGACACTCTTCCAGATTTTTCTGGCCATCCAGAAATTTGGCGGTTAGGTCCTCTGCTAACTTATTTTGGCTGTCCTTCAGGTCCTCTGATAACTTCTTCTGGCCATCCTCCATCTTCTTCTGGCCATCCTCCATCTTCGTCTGGCCATCCTCCATCTTCTTCTGGCCGTCTTCCATTTTGGCAGTTAGGTCCTTGGTTAAATTCTTCTGGCCGTCTTCTATGCCATTTAACTTTTCTACCAATGCTGCCAATTGAGCCTCCATTTTAGTTGTTTGCCTTGTAAAGGGCATGCACTCCCAGGAAAATTAGAGAAAATGACCTGCTCGGGTTTTGAAACCAGGACCGTCAGGTGTTGTGCTTGAGTTCGTAATCCGGCTTCTGACGCCAGTTGTTACGTGACACCCCCCTAGTGGCACCTTTGTTAACTGGATTACGTTGGGTAGGAAGCACAACACCAATTACTGCTTAAAGAAATAATTAACTTTATTGCGGCCAGAAAATTACACTACTCTTCAGTAAATGCAAGCAATTAGGAGCCTTACTCCAGTTTCCTCAAGTCTCTTCCTTGAGCGCTCTTGGCCCTTCCACTTGTCAACAGACCACAGAAGTTAATCCGTCCTAATGAGTACGGTGGCCTTGACAGAAACTACCTGCTCCTCTCCCTTATGTTCACCGACCACAATTACTTACGATCACTTGCTGCAGGCTATTTCGTTGTCCACAAGCTGGAGAAACAATGTCACTGGATTTCGTAACTCGCACAGCACTTCGTCACCACACTTCTGTCGCACTTGCTCAAAAACACACACCCACAGAAAACTCCGTCCCCTCACTGTTGAAGCCGCTTATATAGCAGGCCGGTGGCTCAATAAATGCTGCTAGATCCATCCAGGGTTCACGGCTTCTCGAGGTTTCCATCGCTGGTCCAGTCACAAATATTCTGGACTATCCCTTTGTCCTAGTAGCCCTGTTGCATAAGGCACACGCAATACATGAGGCAGGGCACAGCCCAGCCCTGGGGCAGTTGTGACTCATGCGGCGAGCGATGACACAAACTCACAGCCGTAACACCACCCCGTTCCTAAAAAGGCTGATCGTCCCGATCAATCATTGGCCGTCTGTGTCCCTCCGTAGGCTGCCAGGCGATCTCGATGCACGATCTTCATCTTCGCCCTCGGGCTCCGCTGGATCCTGTAGACGACATCGTTGATTTGTTTCACGACTCGGTATGGGCCCTCCCAGGACTTCTGCAGTTTGGGTGACAGGCCTTTCTTCCGTAATGGGTTGAAGAGCCAGACCAGGTCGTCCTCGTGGAATCCGCCGGCATCCGTCTGCTGGTCGTATCGGGTCTTCATTCGGCCGGTAACATTATGTTTCTTGTTTTGTGTGTGTGCGATTGTCGGTTAACCCTTTATAGCTTAGTGGTCTGTATCTTAACCATTGTCAAAGATGCGGATGGTTGAATATTTCAGCCAAATGTCAACGAATTTTCTTTTGGAAGTGTTAATATTTCAGAAAACCAAATAATATGCTTCTATCTTCTTGACCTAAGATGCTTGATGACATTAATTTATTTTAACAAAAATAATCAAAATTAAAACGTAAACAATAAAATATGATGAAAATAATTAAAATTGAAAATAAATATTGTTCAGTACCCTTTGTGTGGGGGTGACTGAACTGAGGGGATAAGGGTGTGTAGAGAGGGTGGTATTTGACGGGGCGGGGAGTTTAGTGGATGTGTTAGACCGTTGGACGAGTGTCGAAAGGAGATGCGTGCAATGGTATAGCGGGCGAAACTCTGTGAATAAGGGGTGTGTAATTAACGGAGGTGACCTCACGAATAAGAATAATGCCGAACGGGTTGGAAGCCTCGGCGAGCAATCCCAAGTATCGCTGACTGCGCTCTAGTACAATAAGCTCTCGACCGTGCTAAATGGCAAGGCCACTGTCAAGGCACAAGCTAGTGTCGCTGGCTCAGCAATTATGAAGTGGCGTATTGGCTGGAGAGGTGTGAATGGGGCAGCAAACAGTAAAGAGGGTAATGGCAACAAATAAATAACAAACGGGCCTTTGGTGTAAAGAGTAATTGTTTACTAGTGTTTATCAGAATGTACTGAGTCCCTGGTAATACGGGAGAGTACAATCAAGTAATAATGTTACAATGTAACAATTCTCAAGTGTAGAAGGGTAAGTGGTTGGGTGTATAAATGTGTTTGGGAAATCTGAGATGCACACTTACCTGTGGCACGATGTCGTGATGCAGTTGGTCAGAGCCTTCGGCGTGAACAGATGTCTACCCTTTAGGAGGTGGCCTTTTTAAGTATTTGCCGGTGCTGACCCTAGCAGTATTGAGGAGTGGCTGTTTTGATAGCAGCCTCTGTGTACATGTGAATGTGTGTCAAGCTTGGGCAAGAACCATTTCATAACTCTGCCGGCTTGGTGTAATTAGAAGTGTGTTGTTGCTGTTGTTGCTATCAGCTTGAGGGTGAAAAAGGGGTGAAGTCAGTGTATGGGGTTGGACAGATGTAGATAACGGGGGTGTGTCTATGGATGATTATAGATGTGTAGATGGTACAGTTACTCGTAGACCATCTGTAGATAAGTGTTCAGCGTGTAGTATCCATGTGTGGATATCTCTCTCAATAGGGCGCTATGCGTCCTAGGGCCCTAACAATATGCTTGTAAAATTTAAAAATTAATAATTCTATAAAATTAAATAAGCTTTTACAATTGAAATTAAATAAGCATTATAGAATTAGAGAAAAAAAATAAGATCTTAAAAATTATAAAAAAAAAAATATTTTCTTCTTCTTCATGGCGATGTTCCCAATTATTTTTTGGGGTCCGCCACTCTGCACCTCGCTATCCATTTGTTGCGGTTTGCTGCATCTAGAGGACGAAGACCTACGATGCGCATATCGTCGTGTAGGGTATCCATCCAACGCCTTTTTGGTCGTTCTGGAGGTCTTTGTCCATCAGGCTCGAGAGCAAGTGACTTGCTTACAATGGACTCTGTATTTGCTCGGGCTACATGTCCGTACCAACACAACCAAGTCTCCCTCATTTTGGCTGGAATAGGGACAATTCCAAGAGTATTGCGGACGTCTTCGTTCTTAATATGATCCAGCCGTGTAATTCCCAAGGACCATCATAGCATCCGCATCTTCATTGAGTGCAAGGCTTGTTCATGTTTCTTTGTATTAGGCCAGCATTCAGCTCCATACAAAGCAACAGGGCGGACGACTGATTGATAGATCTTCGTTTTGAGGCGCAAAGGGATCTTGCGGTCACAGAGAGCGCCTGTGAACTGGCGCCACTTCATCCATGCAGCATTCACTCTTGCACGGCATCAGAGACTGTGTCACCATCAGGTCTCACAACGGAGCCAAGGTATCGGAGATGTGAAGCCTTTGGTAGTGGGGTGCCATCTACTATGATGGTCCCATCTGTCTGGGAACCACATTCAAGATACTCAGTCTTAGTGAGGTTGAGCCGCAGTCCAAATTCACAGAACCTCGCATTCCAGAGGTTGACATAAAAATTAAAAAGATAACACAAAATAAAATTAATACATTAAAATTAGGATAAAATACTGTAGTTAAATAAATACATAAAAATATATTAATAATAGTTCTGGTCTATAAAGGGTTAATTGTATGTAAAAGCCGTATTAGCTTTTGCTTTAGTAATATGGTCATCGGTTTTTCAAAATTGAATTTTAAAAAATCTTCCTCCGTTCTTCAGTCCAAGGCTTTTTCGTCCTGGTATTCATTTTCTCAGTGAAATGATGGTCGTTGATTACTGGTTTGAACTGGAGTCAATCTTGTAAAATTTCCTCTGTAATACCAATTTCTTGAAGGTCCTATTTTGATGTGTAACATCCTTCCACTCGGTATCTGGATATTTTTGTGGCACTCGGCAGCTGGACATTTTTGTGGGAGTGATTTTGGAAAAGAGGCGGAAATGGATGGGACGGAAGTGCACGGGACGGAAGCAATGAGCGCGTGCGGTGGCGGAGATCGGTACAACGACGTACTGTAAGCCATGTGACTATGTGGAATGTAAATCGCATACGGTTTACCTCAAGGTTTGGAGGCCCCATTAAAGAAATTCCTACAATAAATCATCTTTAAGTTGTCGTTCTTTGGTGTGAAAATATTCATTATATCATATTTTCTGAAAACAATTACGATTTATTAAATCTTCATACTTTTGCTGTATTCTTATTTAATGTAAGCACTCGATATCGAGTGCTAAATCACATCAACCAACACTCCAAACAACGTAGGAATTCTGTATATTAACACCGACTACTAACAATAATTGAAACTTCGTTGGTCTAAACGTATCACTGGGAGAAACGCATTTAATATACCTACTGCACACCTAATTTTATTCGCACTTATACTTGGCAGTGTGCTATATCGGCAATAAGAGGCCATTTTCAATAACACCGCTGGCATGGCTTCACTAACTGGCCTGTATAGAGCGCAGCTCGCATCAAGTAGGCAGTGGATTGCTCCCGCATACAGCTGCATGTATATGACACTACTGCAGATGCATTGGAGAATCCTTTCATGTTTGCTGGCTTAAGGTAGCACTATGAATACATTCTTTAACAAGAAGTTCCGTGACGAACTAAAGAGCCTACTTTTCTCGAAATGTAAGATTCATTCCAATGATTAATCTAAATGGACCTAATTAGAATAAGGACGAAATTGAGTTGGTAATATCGACATTTCTAAAGTGTTCGAAATATAACTGGCATAATGTTGGCTTGAATACGTTCTGATATATTGATATTAGGGTAAAAAATAGAGACAGCATTTATTAACCGTTGGCAACCCTGGTTGCTCTTAAGAATACGCATAGTCATATATGTTATAGTACACATAGCACATACGAAATTTGGTTGAAATCCAATTGATAGTATAGAAGTTACATGTATTTACAATTGGTCCTATCAGCAGGCTTAGAATCATGTTGGTAGTACTGAGGTCCATTAGTTACTCCAAATTAATCTATAATATCAGGTACTATAC
This sequence comes from Meconema thalassinum, assembly GCA_946902985.2. Taxonomy (NCBI): domain Eukaryota; kingdom Metazoa; phylum Arthropoda; class Insecta; order Orthoptera; family Tettigoniidae; genus Meconema; species Meconema thalassinum. Next base: position 139,951,379 of record OX336400.1, read on the forward strand.
GTGTGCATAGTGTAAAGCTGCCGGCTTGCATACTTTCTGATATATTGGTATTTGGATAACAACAATAGAGAGTGCATTTATTAACAGTTGGCAGCCCTGGTGGCTCTTAAGATTACGCTCAGTCATATATGTCTATCTACACATAACCGGGTGAGTTAGCCGTGGTCGTTACGGCATGACTGCTGGCAGTCGCTCACATCCGGGAGGCAAGGAGGTTCGAATCCCCCCGCCGGCAACCTTGAAGATGGTCTTCTGTGGTTTCCCATCTTCCTTCCAGGCAAATGCCGGGGTTGGTCCCTAACTATAGGCCACAGCCGCTACCTTCCAACTTCTCGTCCTTACATTCCAACTTTCCTCCCCAACGGTACTTGTAGCTCACCCATTGGGTGTCCGTCTCGAAGCAGCTACCAACCTGGCGAGCCGAACATGTCCTCGGACACTCCCGGCACTAAAAGCCATACGCTAAATAAATAAATAAATAAATAAATAAATCTACACATAGTACATAAGAAATTTGGTTGAAATCCAATTAATAGTGTAGAAGTTATATGCCTTTAAAAATTAGACTTATCAGCAGGCTTAGAATCATTTTGGCAACACTGTCATGTATGGCCTCCTGGAAATTAAACTGAAATATTATTATCAATATGTGTCCCAATTTTGGAACAGCTCCCATGCATACCTTCCAAGATATACAACATGGAGCTGAAATTTTAATTGTGATTTTTCAGCAGTTGGTAGCACTGACATCATCTTCAAATACGGCGGTGAGATATTCACATAGAGATCCTTACTCATACCAAATTTGGGTTTGATTGCTTCAGCCGTTTAGGAGTTCATAGGGACACACACACACACACAGCCAAACAGACAGACAGACAGACAGACAGAAGGACAGACAGACAGACACACACACATTTTCCCGGATCGATCTCATAAGTCTACTCTTTCCTCATTTTTACAAAATGCGAAAAGTAGGCTAAATAAAAAATGCGAGTAAGTAATATGGAATTATTCGAATAACATGTCAGATGTTACACTTCATATGCGACTACTGTAAGGCTCGTAATTTTTCTACTTCACTAAGCCAGTTGTTCTTGACTTCCATTGAGAGAGCAAGGTTGACCATCCTATTGGTAAGAATGTCATTGTTCATTCTTATAATGTGCCCGTAGAATTTCAATCGTCTTTTCCTGAAGATTGTGTTGTTTGAGTCTTCAGTCTTTTGACTGGTTTGATGCAGCTCTCCACGCCTCCCTGTCCTGAGCTAAGCGTTTCATCTCTACATAGCTACCACACCCTACATCTGAGGCAATCTGTTTAACATATTTTAACCTTGGTCTACTCCTACAGTTCTTGTCCTCGACCCTTCCTTCCATAACTAAACTTGCTATTCCTGGGTGTCTTAGTATGTGTCCTACCAACCTATCTCTTCTCTTCATTAACAGTCGCCAGAAACATCTCTCCTCTCCCACTCGTCTTAATACCTCTTCGTTTGTAACCCTATCTACCCATCTGTTCTTCACCATTCTCCTGTAACACCACATTTCAAACGCTTCAATTCTCCTCTTTTCTGCTGCACCAATAGTCCAAGATACTTTCATAGTGTGCGACGCTCCAGACAAAGGTTTACAAAAATGTCTTCCTAATACCTAAATCTATATTCGATGTCAACTGTTTCCTTTTCTGTAGAAATGCTTTGCTTGCCTGAGCCAACTTACTTTTCATATCCTCTTTGCTTCTTCCATCACTGGTTAGTTTGCTTCCTATGTAACAGAAGTCTCCTACTTCCTTTAGTTTTTCCCCTGCCAATTTGATGTCCATAGAGGTTTCTGATTTATTGCGACTGCATTCCAATATTTTTGTTTTACATTTATTAATTTTCATCATGAATTCTTTCCTCAAGACGGTGTCAGTGATCTTTTCAGCATGCTGATAAAGCTCTAGAGACTTACGTTTCATCCAGATCCCTTCTGAGCAGACTGGACCAAGGATTTTCCTCAATATTTACCTCCTTGTTTCACTACGTCTTTAAGGGACACTAGGACTGAGTTTTTAAGCAAAAATTACAAAATAACTGTTTTTTTTTTCATATATAGGCCTATATATCTTATGGACCCCTGTGGATCATTTCAGTAAAAAAGTTTTAATGCACTGCCATTTTTAAAGGCTCAGCGACATTTTTAAATCTCCTCTGCGTAAAAGGAAGATGGAAGGCAAATCATAGAAAGTAGGCTATAGGCCTACTCCAAAAACTAAAAATCCTAGAAAGTCGTAGGTTAACTCAAACGAAAGGTCTCTACGCTCTTTATCTCTACAACAAAACATTGTATTTTTCAGATTTTTTCAAAAAAAAAAGTTTCATTGGGTGAGCCAAACTGGTTAATATAGCATGCGATTTTATAAAAATGCTTTTATCTCCAAACAATATTTTTAGGTAATCAAAATGCTCCACGTGCATGAGATATTCACCAATTTTACTTAAAAAAACCACTGGATATTCCGAATCGCATGTGTTGTAAGATAACATTGCAATATCTCCAGTCACATTGTAAATTACAGACCAATAAAATTAAAGAACTATGAAAAATTATCCAAATTCATAAAACATGATGGCACATTAAGAAAAAAAACATCTGTCAGCATACATGTATCACTTTCCTGAAATATCTCAATGTTAAAATATTTAGAATAGTTTTATTTATATGTAATGAAAATATCTAGCGTTTTTCACAATTTCTAATGCGCATGGAGCATTTTAATCACACAGTGTATTTTAATAATATAATTAGTACAAAATCAATTAAATTTCATCCAATTGTTTTCAAATTTGTTATGTGACTTAGTGTTATTATTCTAAGTTTGCGGTTTAAATTTCAACTCATTCTGATAAAAAACAAGTAGTTCTGTGAAGAACTATACAGCCTATTTTCATATATCCTGCTCATGTTAATTGCCTCTATCAACATACTAAATTTCAGTTTAATTGCTGTAACATATTCGTAGATATTGAGAACCGTCTAAATATTTCAGATGGTCGCCAGGTTGGATTTTTATTTTTGTACTATTACATTAAGATTATTGTGTACGTGTGGTATTCAAACTTCAATCGCATGATTAGAACACAAGAAGTAAAAACGAGATTTTAAAATTACGCACAGCAGCCATCTTGTGATTATGCAAACAATTGAAATAAATTAGATGCCAGTGGATCAACATTTGTATAAGCATTTAACGTGCAACGTTTCACGGCACTCGGATAGTTAATTCGCGAGAAACGTCCATTTAAATATTTATACTTCGCGTAGCCGCCATGTTGGATTTGTTCTCACCAGGTTACTGAAAGTCCTTTAGGTGAACATATGTTCATAGTCTCTATGAACATTAAAAAAATCAGTTTGGTTGCTGTAAAAGATTCATAGATATTGAGAACTGTCTAAATATTTCGGAAGCTCGCCATTTAGGAATGTTATATGTATAGGCCATAGAGTTATGTACCATTCAAGGACAATTATTGCCTAGGTTCATTATTCAAACTTTCACCTCGATCGCATGATTACGACACAAGAAATAAAAACTTAATTTTAAAATTTCGCACAGCCGCCATCTTGAGGTTATGTAAACAATTGAATTAAATTAGATGGCAGTGCATTACAATCTGCAAAATCATTTACTGTACCTCATTTCACTGCGCTCAGAGAGTTAAATCACGAGAAAAGTCTATTAAAACATTTCAAATTCGCTTAGTCGCCATGTTCGTTTTGTACTTTACAGGTTTATGAAATATACATAGGGAAACTTGTATCAGTACCCTTTATGACCGTACAAAATTGCAGGGTGATATCTGTAATAGTTTCGGAGATATAGAATGTCAGTGAAATATTTCGCACAGCCGCCATTTTGAGGTTATGTAAACAATTGAACTAAATTAGTCTCCAGTGCATTAGAATGTGTATAAACATTTGCTGTACCAAGTTTCGTTACATTTGGATAGTTAAATCGCGAGAAAAGTCTATTTAAAAGTCTCAACTTCGCTTGACCGCCATGTTGGTTTTGTAGTCACCAGGTTTTTGAAAGTCTCATAGGTGAACTTCTAGTAGTACCCTTTATCACCGTACACAATGTCAGGGCGATATCGGTAATAGCTTCGGAGATATTGAATGCTAGTGAAATATTTCGCACAGCCGCCATGTTGGATTGGTGAGACGTAACGAAATTTGAAGGGCACGGTCGAGGTCGCCGGAAATAGTGCTATGAACTTACCGAGTTTCATTGAAATCGCTCCAGCCGTTTAGATTTTATTAGGGACACACACACACCTCACACACACCTCACACACACACACACGGACAAAAGGTGATTTCATAAGTCTATTTTTTCAAAATTGAAAATCAGCTAAAAATGTGGAAGTTGAAAAATGCGGTCCTAGTGTCCCTTAACCATAGATTGCCTCAAATGATTAAGTTTTCGGAGGTATATAGCGCTACAGGTTATAATTCTTCTTCTTCTTCTTCTTGCTTCGTTACGCCCAACTAAAGACCACGTCATGTCAACTGTTTCATCTGCATTTTAATGTTGGCCCAGTACTCTTTCATTCACAATCGATGTTGCACCTATCTCTCCGTCGTCCACACCTTCCCGGTTTTTAGTTTCGCTAAGGTTGAAAACTCCGATGTTCTTGAAGTTTTTCCCAAAGTGGGAAATCTTCACATTATCCCAATCTCCAACAGATCTTTCTCTATTTCACTGAATCTGTCCCCCTTTATCTTTTTCTCATGGAGAAAAGCAAAATTTCGGTTGGATAGCCGTGTTGATTTCATTCGGGTTATATGAGTCGTCCAGTTGCAAAACTCGTTTTATCCACTTGTGAATAAGGATCATTCTCATGAGAAACGTTTCTCTGGGCTTTGCCTCGCGTATCTTTTGTGTTTGTTGTTTTCTACTATTTTCTTATGCTTTGTGTTTTTGTTTTTTGTTTTGTGTTTGTTTTGTGCTTTTGCTTTTGAATTTTAGTTTTATTTTTTCTTGGTTTTGGTTTTGTGTTTGTTTTCCGCTTTTTTTTAAAATTGCTTTATGTTTCTTGTGTTTTGTTTTCTGCTTTTGCTTTCGTTTTGGAAATTTTGCTTTTTGCTTCGTGTTTTTTGTTTTTGGTTTTATGTTTGTTTTCTGGAAAATCAAAGTAAAACAAAATAAACAAAACAAAATCAAAGTAAAACAAACCAAATAAAATAAAACAAAATAAAAACAAGATAAAATAAAGCAAAACAAAATCAAAATAAAACAAAAAAATAAAACAAAATAAACAAAACAAAATCAAAATAACCAAAACAAAAAAATAAAAAATACAAAAATACAAAATAACATGTGAAATAAAATAAAATACACTAATTAAAAACATAATTTTACGACATGATCCTTATTCACAAGTGGATTAAACGAGTTTTGCAACTGGACGACTCATATGTCCATAGAAAGAAATCCTCATTTTCCTCATCACGTCAGTTATTTTCTTTACCTGTGTGTACAACTCTTGATTGTGGTTCGGTACTCACCGTGTTCTTTTCCTCAAAATCTTCCTTTCCTTGGTCTCCAATTTTTCCATTATGCCTTTTTTATGCATGGCGAGACATTCCGCTGCATACAAAGCTTCTGAGCGGATGACCGTGCAGTAGTTTTGCAGTTAGGGATATAGATCGTTTGTTGTACACATTCTTAGTTGGATGGTAAGCCATTTCAATTTCATTCAAGCATGACGCAAAAGCCTCGTTTTCGGACATTGTAGGGTCTATCCAAGACACCAAGATATTTCAATTTCATAACCCGCTTGATTTTCCCAGGATTCACTTCTATATGTTTTGGAGCCGTTTTGATGTTGGTAATAAATTCTGTTTTCTCGAAAGAGATCAGCCTTTGCAGCTTGTGTTTGAAGCTGGTTGATCTATTTCCTGGCCGTAAACAATGAATTCGTAATAATAATAATTCTTCTTTAATCGTATCGGCCAACTAAGGACCACGTTATTTCAACTGGCTTCACTGGGCTTTGATCTTTGCCCAGTGTTCCTTCATACGTTGCCGGTGTTGCTCTTTTCTTTCTTCCGTCCACATCTTTCCCGTCTTCAACTTCGGTTTTTCTTGAAAACCCTGGTGGTCGTGTAGTTTCTTCCTGAGGGGATTGCGTTCTTGAATATCCCCACAGGTAATTTCCATCTCTTGCAGGTCACTTTCCACCTCTTCGAACCAGGCTGGCTCGGTCTTCTTATTTTTAAAATATTTAAAGATCCGGTTCGTCAATCGTGTGGGTTTCATTCTAAGCAAGTGGCCATAAAATGCAATCCTCCTTTTCCTCATTACATCAGAGATCTTCTGGACATGAATATACAGCTCATAGTTATGCCGTCGTCTATATTCACCGTTGTCTTTAATCGGGCCAAGAATTTTCCTCAAGATCTTTCTTTCCTTGATCTCCAATTTTTCTACCAGGCCTTTCTTGTTCATGGTGAGGCATTCCGCTGCGTACAGAGCCTCTGGTCGTATGACAGTGCAATAATGCCTAAGTTTTGCGTTCAGGGATATTGACTTTTTGTTGTAAACGTCCTTGGTGAGTTGGTACGCCATTTCCATTTTGTTCATGCGCGAAGTGAAGGTTTCTTTCTCACATACGTTGGGTTCTACCCACTCGCCAAGATATTTTAAACTTATCTGTCCGTTTGATTTTCCCCAGGTTTACATTTAGCTCCCTTGGTGCTGGCTTGATGTTAGTTATGAAGTGTGTTTTCTCCAAAGAGATCTGAAGACCAACTTTTGTTGCTTGTACCTGCAGCTGGTTAATTTGTTTTGTGGCCATGTCTAAAGAGTCGGAGAAAATTGCAAGATCAACTGCAAAAGCTAGGCAATCAATAGAAAGGTTCATGTTCTTGTAACCCAGTCGTACTCCATTTTGGACCCCATTGTTCATTTCTTTGCGCCACTCGCGGATGACTTTTTCAAGTGAACAGTTGAAGAGCAGGAGTGAAAGCCCATCTCCCTGCTTAACTCCTGTCTTAATTTCGAAAGAGTCTGAAATTTCTCCTCTGAACTTGACTCCGGAGGTTGTGTTAGCTAAGGTCTGTTGAATGATTGCCCTGGTTTTATTATCCAATCCAAATTCCTTGAGAATTTGAATAAGAGTTATTCTATCAATCGAATCATAGGCCTTCTTGAAGTCGACGAAGGTTGCCACATATTTCCTGTTCCTTTGCTTCAGATAGAAAAGGATGGATTTCAGATTCATAATTTGTTCGGCACATTAGCGCTCTTTCCTGAACCCTCCTTGGTACTCTCCTAATTGTGGATCAAGTTGTTGTTCTGCCCTAATCTGCAGAGCTTTTGAAATAATTTTGTAAGTTATCAGTAGGAGGGAAATGCTGCGGCAGTTGTTAACGTCCGTTTTGTCACCTTTTTATGCAGGGGATGAATCAAGGCAGAATTCGAGTTACGTGGAAGTTTCTCAGTTTCCCAAATCTCCTTGATAATGTCAGTCAATTTATCAATCATCTTTTCACCAGCATACTTCCACAATTCGGCGATTATCGAGTCCTCACCTGGTGCCTTGTTGTTCTTAAGTGACTGGATAATCTGTTTGATTTCTTCTTTCGTTGGAGGGGATGAATCTGGGTGGACTTGTATGTTGTCTTCAAATGAGAAAGTGGAGTTTGGAGTCTCACAATTAAGGAGGGATTCAAAGTATTTCACTAGAATCTGGCAATTTTCTCTCTCACTGTAAGCTAGTCTCCCATTTGAGTCTTTGAACTGTAGACTCGGAGGATTGTATTTGCTTGGATTGCGTTTGAAGGTTCTGTTGAAGTCCCTTCTGTTGTTCCTCTGAAAGTCTAGCTCAATTTGAGTTAGTTGGCTCTTGTTGTAGGCACGTTTTACATTGCGGATGATTTTTGCAGCGCGATGTCTCTCGTTCACGAAGTTTTCCCAATTATCTTGGTTCTTTCCCGAGTTCCATTTCTGCCAGGCAAGTTGTCTTGGCTTTACTACTGAATCACATGCATTATTCCACCACGCATGTTTCTTTGACTTCGTCAGTGGAACTGTCTCCTGTGCTGTTGTGACCAAGTCCTGTTGTAGTTCATCCCAGTTTTCGGGATTCCAAGATTCTAGTTTTTTTTAGTAAATTCAGGGCACAATCGTAGTTTTTCAGTATCAAATCGATTGATCTTTTTAAGACAGCCTTTCTGGTGTTTCTCGGAATCAGTTTAACTTTGATTTTGGATAGATAGTGATCCGAATCTAGATTGGCATTTCTTAGAACCTTCACATTCTGTATTTCTCTCTGAGCTTTACGTGCAATTGCGACGTGATCAATTTGAAATTCGCCGAGATTTGGATTCGGAGATGTCCAAGTCTTCTGTTTTCTGGAAAGGTGTTTGAACGCTGTGGATTTTATAACAAGACTGAAAGCCTAACATAGTTCTACGAGCCTCTCACCATTGCGATTTGTTCTCTGGTGAGCTGGATAGTTTCCGATAATATTTTGGAACTTTCTTTCCATACCCAGTTGTGCATTGAAATCTCCAAGAAGCATAATCGTGTGTTTGTCTGTAATCCTACAGAGAACATCTTCAAGGTCTTCCCAGAATCTATCCGTTCCTTCCGGGTCTCTCTTATTCGCTTGATTGATTGGCGCATGGACATTCACAACAGTATAAACTTTGTTTGTGCTCCGGAAGGAGAGAGTTGAAACTCGACTGCTAGGCGAGTTGAAGCCAATGATTGAATCCAAAATCTTCCTACTGACGATGAATCCTGTGCCAATGTTGGGAACTGTTTTTATTACCCGTTTACCAGTTTTACCTTTAAAAATTCTGTAGCCTTCTGACTCAAAGGCTTGTTCATCTGTGAATCTCGTCTCTTGAATTGCTGCAATCAGGATTTGATGTAGGGATAAGGAATCAGTTAGTTGTTTCAATTTACCACTCTTCCGAAGGGCATTCGTGTTAAGGTAGCAAAGAAATTCCGGCGTTTATGTTGGATCTTTCCTGGAGTCTCCGATACCTCCATGCATGTCGGCGCAGGCTCCCCAGATTCCGAAGGCCTGCATGCTTTGCTCAAGGCGAAGGTGGATTGGTTACCACCTGGGGTAGTAGCTTTTGCTGAACTTTCCTCCATGCTTTGAACAGTTGAAAAACTGTAGTTTGGGGTCAGTGATGTTTCACACCGACCAGGGCACTAACAAGGTTGTGAGCCTTATTATTATTATTATTATTATTATTATTATTATTATTATTATTATTGTATTTACTGCGAGAACGAACGAGATGACGTATATCATACGTTCTTCGTCTGCGATCGTTGGTCAGCGGAAAAACAACGACTTGAAGCTGAAGTTGGTCCAATATCGCCGGACAATATAGTTGGAATTATGCTGAGGAACGAGCTCGGCTGGAATACGGTCGCTTTTTTGTTGAGGTGGTCCTTCGTCAGAAGAAGTCGGATGGGGACTTGCTCGATTTAGTTGACTAAGTCTGCGATCCGCGGACTATGAATTGAGAAGTAAGATGGTGCTTGTGTAGCAAAGAAAATGGCTCCATCGTGAAGTAATACGAAAGTGGTCCCGAGATGGGTTTTGTCAAGAGGACAGGGTGTGGTTTTTAAGTGGGTAAGAATCCCACACTCTTGAGGAGTGTGGACCCTTCTCAAGGTCTTATGCAAGATTTTTCCACTTCCCTCGTAAAAAATATTATTATTATTATTATTATTATTATTATTATTATTATTATTATTATTATTATTATTATTATTATTATTATTAGTTATATCACACTCGATGCATGTAGGTCAAGATTAAAAATACTGAGCTATCCTCATTGACTTAATATTTTACAATAAAATTAGTGTGTATTTTGTTATCAATTTAACGCTAGCTCACGAAGTTAAGAATACACATCTGTGACGAGTATACATTTTAGCGCTAAGTACATATGCTCACACGAACACATGGATCCCTCAGGCTGGATGTGTTGTCGTTTTTCGCCTTACTCGTCCATGCGGCAAGTTTCTCCTTGTCCTCCAGGCGACTATTTATCCAACACGTACGATACACAAGGGTCTAGCAGTTTCTCCGTTATTTAATCTTAAAATTACAGTGTTTAACTTGTCTTTGATGCATCGTATCAACAGATCCGTGGTTACAAAATGATTTACTGTAGCTGATTCAATAAAATCTTCAACAGTTGTTGTGAGATCTATTGTCTGATAAGAATTTTGTATTAGCATAATGTACGTCAGGTAACTAACTACCTGAAAAATTGTTCAGTCAATGGTTATCGAAAATTATTGTGAAATCGGACAAATTGTGTAATAAATCAGGTATTTTTTATTTTTTATATATCTGTACCTCAGAACCAGACTAACTTAAGTCACATTATACCAACTTTTCTGGAGAGCATAAAAACTGTAAAAAATGAACTCTATGTCTGACTGCATAGTTAACACTTGAATTAGGCAGCCAAAAACTATTGACTTTATTAAAGTTGCATATACTTAACCCCTTTATTGGTATTTCCTTTAGAATTAACGCAATATTCAGTCAGGACTGGACTTACGTTTTTTTGGCTGTACTTATGAAATCGTTTTAGGACTTAAGACTGGACTTGCGCTATGTTGGCTGTACTTATAAAATCGTTCTAGGACTTAAGACTGGACATGCGTTATATTGGCTGTACTTATAAAACTAGCTTTGGACTTAGCACTGTCACAAAGTGTGTTAATGGGACTTGCGTTTTAATGTATTCTTAACGCTTCAGAACCACAATAACGGAAGTGGATTTAAGTTTGTCTGGCTCAATCATAGGTTGGGACTTACGTTCTTACAACCCTTAGTAAATACAAAACGCGATGTTTCACCGGACTTAAGTTGTAATGGCTTAATGTAGAATCAAATTCTACTTACAATGATGTAATAACCTATAAATCGTAATTTTTGGACTTACGTTCGTCTGGTTCTGAGGTACAGATATTTGAATTGTAGCCATTGGCCATAGTGAGGTATTTTAAATGAACGCCCAGTAGGCTCCCATCAAGTTGAATTTCATTAGTTCCAACGTTGGCTACTAGATATTCCACTGTCACTGACACCTAGCAGCGAACGTTGGAACTTGATAGAGCGTTTCTTACCAAATAAACTAAAAATTTAGCTACTCACTACCAATTGTAGTGGTAGGTTCTTTTACATGCTATAAATTTATAAAATGGCACTGCCAGCTTTACTTCCCCTCCGAAGGAAGGCACACTGAAGGATTTTAACGCTCTTAAAAATGTTACGTCAGCCGGGTTTGATCCCGTGATCTTGGGCACAGACGTTCAGCAAGCTACCGACTACGCCACCGACGCCCCTTTTTCTATTTTCAAAGCGTGTAAATGTGCTAACTGTTAGGAGCAAATTTGACGATAAAAATATCAATTGCTTGAGAAGATCGTGTACGCTTAGCCCTCAAAGAATTGATTGACCAGATTCGGTGTTTTAAATGACAGATAAGCATTGTTGTTGTTGTTGTTGTTGTTGGAGTCTTCAGACATTGGACTGGTTTGATGCAGCCCTCCATGTATCCCTGTCATGAGCTAATCAATTCATCTCTACATAGGTGGCCACTTTGTTGCGTAGTGGCTACCACTCTTGGCTGTCACCAAGGAGGCTCGGGTTGGATTCGCGGGTCTGACAAGAAATTTAATTATGGTCTGAGGATCGGAACGGGGTACACTCAGCCTCATGAGGCAAAACTCTCCACCAACGTGGAAGTGGTTTTCCGTGATTTCCCACTCCAGGCAAATGCCGGGATGGTTCCTATCTGTTGGTCACGGCCACCTCCTTCCAAATCCTCATCTTACAATACACACACTAATAAGTCATCACAATAACACAGGTTATCAGACAAATTCCACACACACACAAGTGCACAGGGCAACATGACCTAAATCTATATTTGGAGTCAACAGATTTCTTTTTTGTAGAAATGATTTCCTTGCCTGAGCCAAACTACGTTCCATATCCTCTTTGCTTCGTCCATCACTGGTTACTTTGCATCCTAAATAGCAAACACATAAAGGACATAAATTAGATTCAATTCGTACAGAAGGAATTCTCAAACTTTTGGTCTGCCCCACAATTAAACTGTCCTCCCAGGGTCTTACAGCTCGTTGGATGTCGGTTGCTGACCACGGGGACCCAGTTGATTCCGAAATGCCGTCCATTTACTTGTGCCAGGCTCCTCACCTTCCTCCTTCCTGTCGACCCGTCCTGGTCAATTCTAGTTCTCTTCCAACTCCCACGGTATCAGGACATCATAACCCTGTCTTAAATATCTCTTCTCTATTTCTATAATGATGATCATCATGATCATCATCATCATCATAATCGTTAGATCATGCTGTGCAGTTCTGAAGAACTGTCTCTAATACACGGTACTGAATTATAAATTATCTAGTTCTGTATATTAGACTACATCTATATTTCAGTACTAACATAATACTTATAGTAAATAGTAATAACAGTAATTCTGATGAGAGATATAATCATTATTGAATTTGGAAAATAAATGGTATGAATGGTGGAATACAGCTGATCAATTTATCTATTACTATATAATGCGTCTATTAGTGTTCTGTATAAAATACTGGTTTCAAAAATTAATTCATTAAGATTGTGGGAAGGGTTAAATCTCTGTGCTTTGTCAATCTCTATTTGTTCCAGAATATTCATGAGTGTGCTTTTTTTCGCATTCATCCACCCCAAAACAACAGCCAACGGCACTTCATAAACAACCACATTTATTTTTCCTTAATTTTAATTTCCGTCCTCTATTTTCTTTCCCCTTCTCACCTAGTATGTCTTTGGACAATCAAAGGAGTGATATTTGTTTGAGACACGTTTTTTGTTCTGCTGTTGTTCACGCTACATACGGCGGGGCATGGCACTTCTACTTCCGACTCATAGGCTTTATAATGCACCCAGGCCTGGATATCCAATTAGAAGATCTTCCAAGGAGAAGCGGAAACAATTGAACTTCTTAATATTTATTTCAAAATTCTTTATTCATGTAACGTATGTTCTTATAAAGGTAATTTATCTTTGTTATTTTTATGTACAGGCTGAGGAAGAAGGAGTTTTACCTTCGAAACATGTACCTGTGAGTAGGTTCAATATAAGTATTGAAAAGGCAGAATTCCTTTATTTTCTTTCTAATATATACTTAGTCAATACGGACCTCAATTACTAATATTATAAGCTATGATGTCAAACATTTATTATTATTAACAAATTATGGATTACCAAATTAATTCTAGAGTTAAATGAACTGTTTGATATATAAGTACAAAAATGTGTAGTGTAGGCTACATTTTGGCTCTGCGTAAGGGAAAGTCATGTAGCCCTAAAAATACCAATAAATAAATATATAAATAAATAAATAAATAACTAAATAAATAAATAAATGAACTATTCAATTAATTAATCAATTAGTTAACTAACTAATTAATTATTTTAAAAAAATTATGAGAATATATACAGTACTCCCTCTGTAATCCGGCATCTCAGCTCTCCGGTACTCCCAGTAATCCGGCGTTTTGTATTCGAGTACGAGCTCAACACTTGATTTGATAATGCGTCCCCAATACTGTACAATGTTTCCCACGCAGCGACAAGACTAGTGTCTGAGTAAACAATGCATTGTCGCCAAGAGCGATGACTCACGCACGCGCCCCTCAGGTGCTTAGTGTAGGACAGTTGTACTGTAGTAGTGTTGTGTTAAAGATGGCATCCGTGCAGAAAAAACGTAAACATAAAACTCTATCTTTGTTAGATAAACATGAAATCCTAAAGCGGCTTGAAAAGGGCGAAACGTTAACTAGTGTTGCTAACGAATACGGTGTTGGTCGAGCTACAGTTCATGACATAAGAAAAAAACAGTGATAAAATAAAGTCGTTTTTTAAGACGAATGAAAATTTAAAAAGTAAACGACAGACATTGAAAACTGGTGAACATCCTGAAGTTGACGATAGCCTCTATGCTTGGTTTTTACAAGAACGTGGTAAGCAAAAGACAATCGCTGCATATTTCCAGCCGTCTACTTCCAAGGAATAACGTGAGTTATATGATGTATTTTCATACTTTTTAGCCTATTTTCAATTTTGAAAAAATAGGCTTATGAGATCACCTTTTGTCTGTGTGTGTGTGTGCGTGTGTGTGTGAGGTGTGTGTGTGTGTGTGTCCCTAATGAAATCTAAACGGCTCGAGCGATTTCAATGAAACTCGGTAAGATCATAGCGCTATTCCCGGCGACCTCGACCGTGCCCTTCAAATTTTGTTACGTTTCACCAATCCAACATGGCGGCTGTGCGAAATATTTCACTTGCATTCAATATCTCCGAAACTATTACCGATATCGCCCTGAAATTGTGTACGGTGATAAAGGGCACTACTAAAAATTCACCTATGAGACTTTCAAAAACCTGGTGACTACAAAACCAACATGGCGGCCAAGCGAAGTTGAGACTTTTAAATAGACTTTTCTCGCGATTTAACTATCCAAACGTAATGAAACTTGGTACAGCAATTGTTTATACACATTTTAATGTACAGAAGTCTAATTTAGTTCAATTGTTTACATAACCTCAAAATGGCGGCTGTGCGAAATATTTCACTGACATTCTATATCTCCGAAACTATTACAGATATCACCCTGCAATTTTGTACGGTGATAAAGGGTACTGATACAAGTTTACCTATGTATATTTCATAAACCTGTAAAGTACAAAACGAACATGGCGACCAAGTGAATTTGAAATATTTTAATAGACTTTTCTCGTGATTTAACTCTCTGAGCGCAGTGAAATGTGGTACAGTAAATGATTTTGCAGATTGTAATGCACTGCCATCTAATTTAATTCAATTGTTTACATAACCTCAAGATGGCGGCTGTGCGAAATTTTAAAATTAAGTTTTTATTTCTTGTGTCGTAATCATGCGATCGAAGTGAAA
Organism: Meconema thalassinum; assembly: GCA_946902985.2. Taxonomy (NCBI): domain Eukaryota; kingdom Metazoa; phylum Arthropoda; class Insecta; order Orthoptera; family Tettigoniidae; genus Meconema; species Meconema thalassinum. The sequence goes on from OX336400.1 coordinate 139,966,402, forward strand.
GTTTGAATAATGAACCTAGGCAATATTTGTCCTTGAATGGTACATAACTCTATGGCCTATACATATAACAATCCTAAATGGTGAGCTTCCGAAATATTTAGACGGTTCTCAATATCTATGAATCTTTTACAGCAACCAAACTGAATTTTTTTATGTTCATAGAGACTATGAACATATGTTCACCTATAGGACTTTCAGTAACCTGGTGAGCACAAATCCAACATGGCGGCGACGCGAAGTATAAATATTTAAATGGTCGTTTCTCGCGAATTAACTATCCGAGTGCCGTGAAACGTTGCATTTTAAATGCTTATACAAATATTGATCCACTGGCATCTAATTTATTTCAATTGTTTGCATAATCACAAGATGGCTGCTGTGCGTAATTTTAACATCTCGTTTTTAGCCTATTTTCAATTTTAAAAAAATAGGCTTATGAGATCACCCTTTGTCCGTGTGTGTGTGGGTGTGTGTGTGTGAGAGAGAGAGAGAGAGAGAGAGAGGTGTGTGTGTGTGTGTGTGTGACCCCCTAATAAAATCTAAACGGTTGGAGCGATTTCAATGAAATTCGGTAATTTCATAGCACTATTCCCGGTGACCTCGACCGTGTCCTTCAAATTTTGTTACGTCTCACCAATCCAACATGGCGGCTGTGCGAAATATTTCACTAGCATTCAATATCTCCGAAACTATTACCGATATCGCCCTGACATTGTGTGCGGTGATAAAGGGCACTAGTAGAAGTTCACCTATGAGACTTTTAAAACCCTGGTGACTACAAAACCAACATGGCGGTCAAGCGAAGTTGAGACTTTTAAATACACTTTTCTCGCGATTTAACTATCCAAACGTAATGAAACTTGGTACAGCTAATGTCTATACACATTGTAATGCACTGGAGTCTAATTTAGTACAATTGTTTACATAACCTCAAAATGGCGGCTGTGAGAAATATTTCACTGACATTCTATATCTCCGAAACTATTACAGATATCACCCTGCAATTTTGTACGGTGATAAAGGGTACTGATACAAGTTTACCTATGTATATTTCATAAACCTGTAAAGTACAAAACGAACATGGCGACTAAGCGAATTTGAAATATTTTAATAGACTTTTCTCGTGATTTAACTCTCTGAGTGCAGTGAAATATGGTACAGTAAATGATTTTGCAGATTTTAATGCACTGCCATCTAATTTAATTCAATTATTTACATAACCTCAAGATGGCGGCTGTGCGAAATTTTAAAATTAAGTTTTTATTTCTTGTGTCGTAATCATGCGATCGAAGTGAAAGTTTGAATAATGAACCTAGGCAATAATTGTCCCTGAATGGTACATAACTCTATGGCCTATACATATAACAATCCTAAATGGCGAGCTTCCGAAATATTTAGACGGTTCTTAATATCTATGAATCTTTTACAGCAACCAAACTGAATTTTTTTATGTTCATAGAGACTATGAACATATGTTCATCTATAGGACTTTCAGTAACCTGGTGAGCACAAATCCAACATGGCGGCAACGCGAAATATACATATTTAAATGGACGTTTCTCGCGAATTAACTATCCGAGTGCCGTGAAACGTTGCACGTTAAATGCTTATACAAATGTTGATCCACTGGCATCTAATTTATTTCAATTGTTTGCATAATCACAAGATGGCTGCTGTGCGTACTTTTAAAATCTCGTTTTTACTTCTTGTGTTCTAATCATTCGATTGAAGTTTGAATACCACACGTACACAATAATCTTAATGTAAGAGTACAAAAATAAAAATCCAACCTTGCGACAATCTGAAATATTTAGACGGTTCTCAATATCTACGAATCTGTTACAGCAATTAAACTGAAATTTTGTGTGTTGATAGAGGCAATTAACATGAGCAGGATATATGAAAATAGGCTGTACAGTTCTTCACGGAACTACTTGTTTACTTTGTATAGTACAATGTAATTAAAACTGCTTTTCAAATGATATCTGCGTTTTTTTTCGATAGTTTCCAGTAATCCGGCGTTTTCGGTAATCCGGCAGTGCTCTGGTCCGATATCTGCCGGATTACCGAGAGAGCACTGTTTAAATGAAATAAATAGAAAGGCTCACAATTTCAGCACGAACGCAGCCGCCAAAGAAACCAGCAAAAGCACCTGAAGTGGCAGACACAACTAAAGCACAAGCACCGTGGTCCATAGGGGACCCAATCGACCAAAGAGAAATAAATAAATAAATAAATAAATAGGTGGACAAATAGATGGATAGATTTTATAGATTGATAAATAAATAAATAAATAAATAAATACAATATTAAAGAATAAATTAAGAAATCAAATTTTACAAAATAAATGGAAATATAAAATGTAATGTAAATTAAATAAATGAATAGGTAAATAAATATATTGATAGATAGAGAGATGAATAGATAAAATGGTAGATAGGTAGATAAATAAATAAATACATTATTAAATAAATAAATAAGTAAATAAATTATAAACACACATGCAAACAAATAAATAATTAAATGAAAAGGAATGGATAAATAAATAGATAAATAGATGAATAGGTAAATAGATAAATATGTAAATTGATAAATAACTAGATAAATGCCATTGCAGAAACCATCCATCACCCATCAGCACACTCCTGCTTGCCACGGTGGGTGAGTGGTTATAGTGTCGGACTACCAACCCCAAGATTGCAGGTTCGCCCCTGGTCGTGGTAAGTGATTTTTGAAGGCGACAAAAATCACGACACTCATGTCATACGTTGTTGGTATGTTAAAGAACCCATTTGAATGCAGTAGGCCGTGTTCAATGGCAAAATTAATCTCGGGATTTTCCGCCAACACAAAGTTCCTCCATTCTCTACTTGAAAGCGCTGTAGTGTCAAGGAGTTTAGATATCTAACCTCCTTGACTTTCATAGCGTTCAATGGAACGACGAAATTCGACATGCAAGCTACCCTCTGGGTGTCAATTAACAAAGCTTTCACCAGGCACCCGAGGCCATACGATATTATTATTAGCACACTCCTGTCGTCATTCACCGTTATACCGTGCGTGCATGATTGACCACGCCATTACTTCATCATCTCATCTCCCTCGGTCCGGTGTGTACGAAGAAATATGGTAAATAAACTAGCTGTGAACTTTTAACCTTAAGTTTTTTGGCTTGTATATCAAAGATGAGCGCCAGTGTTTTATAAAAGTGAATAATAGCCTTGGTTTAAAACGTAAGAATCTAACCATTCATCACGGTTGTAGATGAGATCCATACTGTCCACTGATCCTTCCAGTATGGTACTGTATGTGTTGTGAGTAGGCGCTCCTCTGTCCAGTTCTGTCAAGCTAGGACGTGTCATCCGCCGTGGAACAAGATTTCAACTGACAGAAAACACGAACATCTTACCAGCTGACACTCCCGCTCAAGGGCCCACAACCACAACGTTCGCTCATTAAATACAACATCTTTCTTCTTCTTCCTCGATTTTCGCCATCAATGGACCCCGTAGAACAACCCATTGCATTCACTATCTCTTATTTCCTTTATCCTTTCTTGCCTTCCAATAGTTCTTCATTACTTCACTTTGTTTACCCCTTCTCTCTTCCGTCCAGATGTTAACCCTCTTCTTCTTTTCCTTCTCCTGGAAACCCTTGAAATTTTCGATCATATTTCTGAAAAGTGGTCTGTCCTGAATAATATCTATTGTTACTTCCATCTGTTCCATATCCCTTTTTATACTTTGTACCCAATGATTACCATTTCTGCTTTTGTATACATGACTGAAAATTTGTTTTGTGAGTCTGGTGTTATTCATCCTCATTACGTGTCCAAAGAAATTAACCCTCCTTTTCCAGATCGTATCGTGGATTTTTTCAATTTCTTTATTTTTGTAGAGGTCGTCATTTTTAGCCTATTTTCAATTTTGAAAACAAGTAGTTCCGTGAAGAATTATACAGCCTATTTTCATATATCCTACTTATGTTAATTGCCTCTATCTACATACAATATTTCAGTTTGATTGCTGAAATAGATTCGTAGATATTGAGAACCGACTAAATATTCGGATGGTCGCCATGTTGGATTTTATATATGTAGGTCCTAGAGTTATGTACTGTTACATGAAGATTATTGTGTACGTGTAGCATTCAAACTTCAATCGAATGATTAGGACACAAGAAGTAACAATGAGATTTTAAAATTTCCCACAGCTGCCATCTTGTGGTTATGGAAACAATTGAAATAAATTAGATGCCAGTGGATTAACATTCGTATAAGGATTTATTGTACCAAGTTTCACTGCACTCGGATGGTTAAATTGCGAGAAACGTCCATGTGAATATTTGTAATTCGCGTCACCGCCGTGTTGGATTTGTGATCACCAGGTTATTTAAAGTCCTATAGGTGAACTTATGTTCATAGCCCCTATGAACATTTAAAAAAATCAGTTTGATTGCTATAATTGATTCTTAGATATTCAGAGCCGTCTAAATATTTCGGATGGTCGCCATGTTGGATTGATAAATGTATAGGCCATAGAGTCATGTACCATTAAAGGAAAATTACTGCATAGGTTCTTTATTCAAAATTTCACATCGATCGCATGATTAGGACACAAGAAATAAAAACTTAATTTTAAAATTCGCAAAGCCGCCATCTTGAGGTTATGTAAACAATTGAACTAAATTAGATACCAGCGTATTACAATGTGTATAAACATTTCCTGTACCAGATTTCATTGCGGTTGGAACATTAAATCGCGACAAATGTCTATTTAAAATTTTCAAATTCGCTTGGCCGCCATGTTCGTTTTGTAGTTCATCGGTTTTTGAAAGTCTTATAGATGAACTTGCAGTAGTGCCCTTTATCTCCGTACAAAATTTCAGGGTTATACCGCTAATAGTTTCAGTGATATAGAATGCCGGTGAAATATTTCGCACATTCGCCATCTTGTGGATATGTACACAATTGAACCAAGTTAGATGTCGGTGCATTACAATTTGTATAAACATCTACTGTAACAAGTCTTATTGCGTTTGGTTGGTTAAATCGCGAGAAACGTCTATTTAAAAGTCGCAAATTCGCGTGGCCGCCATGTTGGTTTTGTAGTTACCAGTTTTTCAAAAGTCTCATAGATGAACTTCTAGTAGTTCCCTTTATCACCGTACAAAATTCCAGGGTGATATCGGTAATAGTTTCGGAGATATTGAATGCTGGTGAAATATTTCGCCCAGCCGCCATGTTGGATTGGTGAGACGTAACAAAATTTGAAGGACACGGTCGGAGTCGTCCGGATTAGTGCTATGAACTAACCGAGTTTCATTGACATCGCTCCAGCAGTTTAAAAGTTATTAGGGGGGAACACACACACTCCTCACACACACACACACACACACACACACACACACGCACAAACACACGGACAAAAGGTGATCTCATCAGCCTAGTTTTTCAAAATTGAAAATAGGCTAAAAATAGGCTTATGAGATCACCTTTTGTCCGTGTGTGTGTGTCCCCCCTAATAACTTCTAAACGGCCCGATTTCAATGAAACTCGGTAAGTTCATATCACTATTCCGGACGACCCCGAACGTGCCCTTCAAATTTTGTTAAGTCTCACCAATCCAACATGGCGGCTGTGCGAAATATTTCACCAGCATTCAATATCTCCGAAACTATTCCCGATATCACCCTGGATTATTTTACGGTGATAAAGGGATCTACTGGAAGTTCAACTATGTGACTTTTGAAAAAGTGGTAACTACAAAACCAACATGGCGGCCACGCGAATTTGCGACTTTTATATAGACGTGTCTCGCAAGATCAGAATTGTTGCAGACGGGTCTAGCCATGCTGGTATGTGCTTCAATCCATTAGCACTTAATTACAGCTCTGTTAGGGGAAATTCATGTACAAAAGGCAAGCGTCTATTTGGAATCTCCTGTGCATTACTGTGCGAGCTTTGGTGGGATTGTGACCAGATTCTCCATAGATTAGAATTATGTGTGTGCGCTCTCGTTTTTGGTGAATACCTCAGCCATTGTCGATGTGTTGATAGCAACTTTAATACTGCTGTGCCACGTGCAAAGCTACTATTCTGCGCTCGCCAGCGAGACTTCTCACCACTTTGGGGCGCATTAGACGGGAGCACGAAGGAATATGCAGTGTACGGCCGTCTGGTTGTTATCTCTTGGCATTCTGACGTAACCTGCGTGTATGCAAGGTTACCCCTTAGCAATTCAGTTATTAGACCTCCCGTTCAACACTAGTACATGCGGGACATTTATAAGTAGATTGCACGGCGCAGGTGGGCCACCTGGTATATATCAGTTTCTTGTGGACACGATAACTGCCGTAATTTTTCACCAATCACTTTGAATTTTTTACAAAATATGTATCCCTATAAAATCTCGGTCGAGTTCGTTAATGGGCAAAATCGGTCAAAGGGGATAAAAATGGGGGGCTTTTTTCGAAAAAGTGAAATATCGCTATAACTCTCTTAATACATGAAATATCGAATCCCTTCAAAGTTCATAATATGTGTCGGATAAGTGCCAAAAATTTATGTCAAATAAGTTTTTTGATAGCACCAACCATTGACCAAAGGGGTGGGAAAAAGTGGGTTTTTCGGGAAACATTAATCATATCTCTTTTAATAGGCACAATATCAAAACCGCACAAAATGGACAATATTCCTCCAATAATTACCTAAAACTTTTGTCTGAAAGAATTTTTGATATGACCCACCATTACGCCACAGGGTGAACAAAATGATTTAAATTATAAGAAAATGCCAAGTGCCAAGAGAGGTTGCCATGACAACTTTACTTTTAATTGATAAGGGATGACCATCAGCAGTTGCTATGACAACGCCACTGAACGAGATCACATTCAGTTTTCATATGTCAGTGGGAAGCGACTTCGGTATCGGAACTGGTAGCATGCTGAACTTCTATGCCCAAGGTCGCGGGTTCAAACCCGGCTGAAGTCGTCGGATTTACTAAGAGCGCTAAAAAACCTAAGTTTGCTTTCCATCGGAGGGGAAGTTCCAACGTTCGTTGCGAGTTGCTGATTGAGGTGGCATCTAGTAGCCAAGTTCACAGCTAGGTGTCGTTGACGGCAGTATTTTAGGTAGATTTCATTAGAAAGCTAACTATTGCAATGGGTACCATTTTTTCGATTTCCGGAAAATTTTTACATATCTTCGCGTTTCACATCCCCCAGACCCCATAACCACCGTCAGTTCAAAAGTTTATATATAATTTATGTAATATATGTATATATATGTATATCAGTTTCTTGTGGACACGATAACTGCCGTAATTTTGCACCAATCACTTTGAATTTTTTACCGAATATGTATACCCATAAAATCTCGGACGAGTTCATTACTGGGCTAAATCGGTCGAAGGGGATGAAAATGGGGGACTTTTTTTTTTTCGAAAAAAATGAAATATTGCTATAACTCTCTTAATATGTGAAATATCGAATCCGTTCAAAGTTCATACTATGTGTCGGATAAAGCTCAGAAATTTATGTTTGAAACGTTTTTTTGATAGCACCAACCATTGACCAAAGGGGTGGGAAAAAGTGTTTTTTTCGGGAAACATTAATCATATCTCTGTTAATAGGCACAATATCAAAACCGTACAAAATGGACAATATTCCCCTAATAATTACCTAAAACGTTTGTCTGAAAGAATTTTTGATATGAGCCACCATTGCGCCAAGGGATGAGAAAAATGATTTCGGAATTATAAGAAAATGCCAAGAGCTATCAGTGGTTGACATGGCAACACTACTAAATTGATGAGGGATGAGCCATCAGACGTTGCCATGACAACGCACTTGCGCGAGACCAGATTCAGATTTCCATCTGACTAAGTGTGAAGCGGCTTCGGTGACGTAACTGGTAGCATGCTGAACTTCTATGCCCAAGGTCGCGGGTTCAAAGCCGGCCAAAGTCGTCGGATTTTCTAAGAGGGCTAAAAATCCCTCAGTAAGCTTTCCTTTGGAGGGGAAGTTCCAACGTTCGTTGCGAGTTGCTGATTGAGGTGGCATCTAGTAGCCAAGTTCACAGCTGGGTGGCGTTGACGTAAGTATCTGGTAGCAACATTAGGAACTACTGCTTGAAATTGACAGTCTGCATTCCTTACCTGAATTACAGACTAATACAGCCATCACAATTCTCACCGTTTATCAGACAGATTCTACACTCACCCAAAGTACACGGGGTTATATGACCGCGTTGTCGCAGCCCCTAAACTGAGGAACCAACCAACATCTCTGCGGGAGATATAATTTTGCGTGAAGAAGTAACAGACCGTTACATAGTTACACATCTGTGTCGAAACCTTGCATAAGGACAGTGTGACCACAAGTATAACAAGTAGTTCCGTGAAGAACTGTACAGCCTATTTTCATATATCCTGCTCATGTTAATTGCCTCTATCAACATACAAAATTTCAGTTTAATTGCTGTATCAGATTCGTAGATATTGAGAACCGTCTAAATATTTCAGATGGTCGCCAGGTTGGATTTTTATTTTTGTACTATTATATTAAGATTATTGTGTAAGTGTGGTATTCAAACTTCAATCGCATGATTAGAACACAAGAAGTAAAAACGAGATTTTAAAATTACGCACAGCAGCCATCTTGTGATTATGCAAACAATTGAAATAAATTAGATGCCAGTGGATCAACATTTGTGTAAGCATTTAAAACGTGCAACGTTTCACGGCACTCGGATAGTTAATTCGCGAGAAACGTCCATTTAAATATTTATACTTCGCGTAGCCGCCATGTTGGATTCGTGCTCACCAGGTTACTGAAAGTCCTATAGGTGAACATATGTTCATAGTCTCTATGAACATAAAAATTTCAGTTTGGTTGCTGTAAAAGATTCATATATATTGAGAACCGTCTAAATATTACGGAAGCTTGCCATTTAGGATTGTTATATGTATAGGCCATAGAGTTATGTACCATTCAAGGTCACTTATTGCCTAGGTTCATTATTCAAACTTTCACTTCGATCGCATGATTACGACACAAGAAATAAAAACTTAATTTTAAAATTTCGCACAGCCGCCATCTTGAGGTTATGTAAACAATTGAATTAAATTAGATGGCAGTACATTACAATCTGCAAAATCATTTACTGTACCACATTTCACTGCGCTCAGAGAGTTAACTCACGAGAAAAGTCTATTAAAATATTTCAAATTCGCTTGGTCGCCATGTTCGTTTTGTACTTTACAGGTTTATGAATCATACATAGGTAAACTTGTATCAGTACCCTTTATCACCGTACAAAATTGCAGGGTGATATCTGTAATAGTTTCGGGGATATAGAATGTCAGTGAAATATTTCGCACAGCCGCCATTTTGAGGTTATGTAAACAATTGAACTAAATTAGACTCCAGTGCATTGCAATGTGTATAAATATTTGCTGCACCAAGTTTCATTACGTTTGGATAGTTAAATCGCGAGAAAAGTCTATTTAAAAGTCTCCACTTCGCTTGGCCACCATGTTGGTTATGTAATAACCAGGTTTTTGAAAGTTTCATAGGTGAACTTCTAGTAGTACCCTTTATCACCGTACACAATTTCAGGGCGATATCCGTTATAGTTTCGGAGATACTGAATGCTAGTGAAATATTTCGCACAGCCGCCATGTTGGATTGGTGAGACGTAACAAAATTCGGTGGGCACGGTCGACGTCGCCGGGAATAGTGCTATGAACTTACTGTGTTTCACTGAAATCGCTCCAGCCGTTTAGATTTAATTAGGGGGACACACACACACACCTCACACACACACACACACACACGGACAAAAGGTGATCTCATAAGCCTATTTTTTCAAAATTGAAATTAGGCTAAAAATGGACTCCAAATGACAAGAAGGTTACCGTCCCCGTAAGACAATAAAATGTTTAAAATATGTTTAAAATGAAGAAAAACAAAGTTAATTAATCTCCAATTATAAAATACTTTCACGCGATAAATGAGGTCTGATCCTTCTACGAAAACCTGCATATTCTGCCTATTTTCGCCTATCTCCAAGTTTGTCCGGTGAAATCTACCTCCGCCTTCCGGCGTGCCGAGAGGACTTTTTTTTATCATTGATCAGTTCTTAATTCTGTATTTCAAGTTATTACTGAGCCACACAAGCACTCTCCACTAATGACCTGGCTGGCAACCTTCAGTCCGTCTTGTGAAACATCTCCCCTCTTCCTCAATTACCTGTCATCGTCCCACTCCAGTGTGTATAAATATAACTGATCAGCTGTGCTGTTATCTCAAGGAATCAACAGCAACAAACTCAACCACTATGGTCAGACATTAATCAAAATATCCAGAATTGCCCTCGCGAGGTCACAATATGGATTCGTCATCAAGCTGCCAGAAATCAGTCTACGCTGAAATTCCCGCTTGTAATGACACAAAATACACACACTCACACACACACTTCTGGGAATGACAATACGTTTTCACACAGATCGGCTGAATGGATGCTCACCAACAATTTTAAAAAATATTAGAACCTACGATAGAGCTGACTGCTCTTCGTCACAAATCACATTGCTCTAAAGGCAATAATCTCACTGAATCTGATCAATAATAAAACAAAAGAAATCAATTACCCTCCAATCTACTGTATAATTATATTACTTCAGTCCTACTTCTGAAACACAACATATCTCCGAGAGACGTTTTTAACCGCATTGCGTAGCATATGCAAACACGATCGTCCACATAGCTACGTTAGTTAAAACAACAAACAAGAAAAGAACCTTCTACTAATAACATATGCGAGCTGTTTCCATGCAAAAGGTGTGTCAGACCAAAACTAAATAGACTACGTTAATCACACAAGCAAATTATTTACAAAACAAAATATGTCCCATACACCATAAGTTAATTTATCAGATAATAATAAATATTATTCAGTACTCATCCTCAGTCAGCCACCCGTCAAAGAACATCCGCAGCCATCTCCCAACTGGATCCTCTTATCTCATCTCAACCATCTTGACGGAGTCTTGATATTTCCAGGCTTCCTCCATGGTCAATGATGTCATCTCTCGTGCTGATTCAAAAATTAAATTATTATATACTTGATGTCTGACTACTAAATTCGCCGTTCAGGTACTTCTTTCCCCAAAACAGTTTGTTGGCGAATTATCGAAGATACTGCCCCTACAAATATAGTACTGTGACTATCTAACACTGAATTTAACACTTTTAATAAGAATTTCTGTGTCCTTCATGACACGCAAAGTATAACTGTCAACGTCCTTAGACGCGCAAAGTTTAAAAGCCTGTGTCCACTGACACACAAAATAACAAGCTGTGCCCTCGACACACACAATAATAATCAGCAAAGCTTGGCTCTTCACACCACTTATAAATGAACCAGCCCTAGGTGTAGATAGAGGGGGAAATTAGATAAAAATTTCACAAAATAATAGTGATACAGGAATGAAATAAATATCACTGAACTCGAAAAATAGCGCAGGTCAAGAATATGCCCATTAATCCTAGAATCGATCGTAGAGATGTTGTCTAGGCGATCTCCCGCGTGAATGCTAGCCGTAGCGTGCCCACGCTAGACCTGCCGCGCTAAATAGGCATTCTTCTCTCATTGGTTCCCACATTTTCTGTATCTTGGCGGTTTTTATTCAGACCTTGGCTAGTAGGAGTGTCTAGCATGTACATCAGCCACTCACGTTACTGCATCATCTTTCTTCTAGGCGCGAATATTACAATGAACATACCAGAAGCATGTCTCACTGCGCGTCGCTTCTATTTTGAGGCGGCCACCACCTGTCCTTCGGAATCATAGCTATGGTCATTCTTTTCACAATCCTAAGTATTTAGCCTTTTGTCAAACCGCTTCAAGTATGCCCCCACTGTCTCCAGCAACTGCTTGAAATTTCCTCATCTCCGTCTGGCTATTTTCATGATGCTTGTAGAAATATTTATTAATTGAAGAAATAAAACATCGAATCATTTATCCAACAGAGGATAAAGGGTTCACAACTCTCCCACTCACAAAATTTCGAACTTAGGAATAAAGTCGACAATTTTAAAAGACTTCCGTAGGCCAATTTGCTTTATTTCGGAATCACCCCTTTTCTATTACTTGGTCTAGTCGCTCCTGTCTTAAATGGCATTTACTCGTTTCACATCCAGCTTGTATCTCCCCTCTCAGTCTGCTTGCATGACGCGCTGGCGCCTCGGGCAACACTCTGCTCGCCTCGTTAATGTTTGTCAACACCAACTTCACTTCCTTGTTCACGTGCCGTACTCAACTGCTCCTCGTTTACTTTGTTGATAGTAGGACGTCCATATATTCAAACTGCATCATTATTTCGGCGCTCCCATGGTTCGCTTCTACGATACTTTTTTAAGTTGGCTGCGTTGTAAACCGACATTGTTCCAGTGCTTAACTCTTTCACCCTGTAAGCATTATTTCCAAGGTTCCTGACAATAGAATAGGGTCCTATGAACTTTTCGCAGAATTTGCTGAAGATTTTCTTTTCTGGATCCGATGTAGCGGGTCGTTTCACCAAAACAAGCTGGTTGATTTCAAGATCACTGTGAAACCTCTTATTTCTTACTCGCCGTAATCTGCGGTCTGCTTGTTTCCTCATGTAGGCTCTCGTCCTCTCAATTCGCAAGTCAGGTGCTATCATTGGATCTTGTGGGCAGTTAATGATGCTTTTCCACGATCTCACTGGATACTCGTTTTTGTGTAGGACCATAGGGATCTGTCCTGTTGACTCGTGCCTGGTAGAATTCATGCATGTCTCTACATCCTTGATTTTATCCACCCATCTGTGATGTTCATTTGGAATAAAGATTCTCAAATATGAAGTTACACATTTAATTGCTCTCTCACTTGGATTTGCTTGAGCATGTCGGATAATGCTTAAAATGTGTTTTATACCCATGTCCTCCATACCTTTCTTGAATTCGGCGCTTGTGAAATAACTGCCATGATCTGATAATATAAATTCTGGTTTTCCAAGGATTGGAATAACTCTATTCCGAATACGATTGAGTACCTGTTTTGAAGTAGTTTTCTGAATGGGGCATAATACGACAAACTTCGAAAATACATCAATGCACACTAGTAAGTGTCGGCAACCTCGCCTTCCCTTCGGGATTGGACCGAAACAGTCGAGTGCCAGTAGCTCGCAGGGTTTCTGAGGTAGCAAAGGTCTAGGATACTGCCTCATTAAATAATTATTTGGCTTTGTCCTCTGACAAGGATCACAAGTCGTAATGACGTCACATATAGTTGTTCTCATACGTGGCCATGTAAATGTCTCTCCTATCGTCGCTTCGCACTTATCTACGCCCACGTGACCGTAACTTTCGTGCGTATGCCATGTCAGTCCTAGCTGTAAAGAAGCAGGTACCAATATGCGTAACTTGGTGTGGTCATTATCTACCCATTTGTGCAGCAAATTGTTGACATAAACATATCTTCCTTCTTTGGCTTTCGCTTCTCGAAATGCAGGTGTTCCTGTGGGTAGTTGCTTTCTGAAGTATTGAATTAATAGCATCATCCATGGTTCCGCTTCTTGTTCTCGCTGTATCTCACGTAACTCCTCCAAGAATTCCCGGTCCTTCGGTGTTAACTCCAAGTATTGTACCATCGCTGTTTCTTCATTATCAGGCTCTGGGTTCCTGCTGAGTGCATTCGGAATCACGTTCATCTTCCCTGGGCAATGTTCAATCTCAATGCTAAACTGCTGAATATATATAGACCAACGTGTCACACGTTCGCTTGCCATCGACGTCTTAAACAAGAATGTTAGTGCCTTGTGATCAGTCCTGACAACAATAGGGTAGCCATAAATTATTCCTTTCCATTGTTGAAGCGCATGAAGTATGGCCAACAGCTCTAGTTCCGTTAGAGTATAATTGCGCTCGTGCTTACGCAATTTTCGGCTGACAAATGCCAAATATGTTTTATCCTGCAGGTTAGCTGGATCCTCTTGGTAGAGCATAGCACCTATACCAATTAGTGAAGCATCCGCTTGGATTATAAATTTGTGCTTGAAATCTGGATATCCTAATTTAATGCAGTTTTCCAATAGCTGTTTTGTTGCTTGGAATGCCTTCTCACACTCCACATTCCATAACCATTTATTATTATTCTTTAACATTTCCTGCATAGGAGCTACAGTCTCCGTATAACCTGGACAGTTTTCCTTAAAGAATCCCGTTACGCCTAAGAAAGCTCGAATGTGCTTGACTCTCGTTGGTGTAGGGAAATTCTTTATCGCTTCGATCTTAGCTGGATTTGGCTTCACTCCCTCCTTGTCAATGATGTGACCCAAATATAAGATCTCGCTCTTGAAGAAATGCGATTTCTTCAGGTTTACTTTGAAATTTGATGCATTCAGGTTGCCTAATACTTTATCTAAATTTTCCATGTGAGTTTCAATGTTGTCGGATGCCAGCAAAATGTCATCAATGTAGCGTACCGTCATCTCCTTAACTTCCTCGGTTAGATTCCGGTCCAGGGCTCGGATTAAAGCACAGCCCGCTGTTTTGACTCCAAAGGGCATTCGAACGAAGCAAAACGTTTGGTTATCGAATAAGAAGCCAGTTAGAAGCTGTGACTTCTCATCCAATTCAATATGGTGGAAACTGGACGTCAAGTCAACTGATGAATAAATGCTTTTGTTTTTAAAGCCTTTCAGTACGTCTCTGATAATTGGCGCTCTGTCATACTCAGGAAAAATGAGTCTCATGTTGAGATTTCTGGCATCTAAACAAAGTCTAATAGATCCATTTGGTTTTGTGACTGCCAAAATCGCATTTAGATAAGGTGTAGGTGTCTTCCTTATCACTCCAGCTTGTAACATCTCATCTATAATGACCTTGACTTGACAACGATATTTTTCAGGAATTGGATACAACCTACTTTTGAAAGGTGACCAATCCTCGACTTGCATTGAATATTTGAAATTTAATATTTTTCCAGGTACTGTATCAAATACTGTTTTGTGCTTCCTTAATATCTCTTCCAATTGCTTTCTGTGTTCACCCCCAAGTTGAATGTCATTGAGCCGCTCCTGTAGTAACTCTTCAAATTGTGCATCACTGTCGTCTCCTTCCGTTAATAAAGACCATATATCCTGGGATTCACTCTCCTCGTCTAGTTCCACAACAGCTCCTTCTATGATGTTATCTTCTGCCGTTCGTACCTCCTCTTCCGTCTCTTCCGATATTGCTTCCAATGCCCAAGAATTTACATCTCTTCCGGTGGTGATTTCATCCATATGCAATCCCACGTTCTTCAGCTGATCATACTCTCTAAAACTGACAGTATTCTTGTGCAAATCTATCACTGCTTGATAGTCACAAATAAAATTTGCACCAAGAATTATGTTGAAATTCATCTTTGCCATGATAATGAATGTTTGCCCAAAAGTGTGTTCCAATATGTTCAGCTCTAAGTAAGCCTGACGTTTACAAGTGACGGTGCGTTCAGGAATAACACCCCTCACTTTGAGCTGTGGCACGGGAATTACAGGAATATTTTGACCCCGTCCCAACTCTCGAACCAAGGCCTCCGATACCAGACTGATCTGTGACCCCGTATCCAGTAAACATCTTATATTAATTCCACCAATCCTCGCGTAAATAATGGGTAGCTGCCTAATTTCATCGTTCCGTGGTTTCACCGTCTCCTCCAGGCAGTCTTCTGGCAAAGCAATCCATTCTTGTATGTTCGCTACTATCCATCCCTCTTCAACTTCCGACTGTTGCGTTTGTAGGCTGTCTTCTTTATCCAAATTTAGCATTTTTTTAAAGCTCCGGTGTGACTCCCATCATCCGTTTGTCGCCGATGCCCTTGATATTCCTCTTGTCTCAGTAGACTTCCAGCTTCCTCAGTATGTGTATCAGGATTCTTCATGTTCCCAATGGCTTTTTCCCATCTTCCTAGCTCTCCACCTTGACTAGCGTGTAATTCCTCTAGGTAATTTTGTGATTGAGCGTGCCTATCATCCCAGTCATTTCGATAATTACGCGCCTCTCCTTGATTTTGGTCTCTCCTTCCTTTCCATCTTTGATTAGCATTGTAATCACCGTATCTTCCATAAGGCCTCTCATTTCTTCGATTTTCACGCCAATGTTGATATCCTCTCTGTTGGTACCTATTGTTGCCTTGATATGATCTATTATTGTAGTTATTTTCGTTACGCTGGTATGGTCTGTTTTCTCCTTCGTCCTGGTTTCGCCTAGGTGTGGAAGTGCTTGTATTAGTGCCCTGCGTTTTAGTGTTTGCCTGCTTAGGTTTTATGACCTCTGTCGTGTTGACTAATTCCAGCTGTCTTCCTCCTCTATAATGATTATGAGACGTAGTCTCATCTATCTGGCGTAATATCTGCTCTGCATGTATGGCCGTACTAACGTTCGCTGCGACTAGTACTTGTTGGACATTGACTGGCAATTGCCGCGCTATTGTCATCACCAAATCCGCTTCATTTAAAGGGTAATCAAGGTCGCGAAATTTTAACATTTGCATGTTAAAGAAATCTGAGTATTTTGTTTGCTGGGTGGTCTGGTACTTTCTAGAATAAAGCTCCATCCTTAGACTCTGTTGTATCGCGGGCGACCAATATTTGCGCAGAAACGCCAATTTAAAATCTGACATGGTTCCAAATGTATATTTGAAGCTTAAAAACCATGTAAGGATATTTCCTGATAATAATCTCTCCATCATCCCCAATCTACGTGCTTCAGGTACCCCAGTGTCATTGAAATGGTCTTCAATTTCTTTAATAAAAGCTTTAGGTGTCACCCCTGAATTTTCCGTGTATTTCTGTGGTTTATAATCACTTGAGCGAATTACTGGGATAAGTTGTGTAGGCTGATGACCGTCTTGTGGTGTTGAGCTCCTATCTATATTCTTGCGAAACCCTTCCGTGTTTGTTGTTAATGGGCTCTCCGCCTGAGTCTGACTTCCTGCTGTGCTTGCCTCGGGGCTATTTGAGTCATCCTGCTTGTCTTTCAGTGTTCCCGTTCTAAATATCGATGATTGCTCTAATGACCTGAGTTCGGCTTTAATGATCCTGTCCGTCTGTTCTTTAAGCTTGCTCTTCATTTCTTGCTCTAAGGCTTGAATACGAGTGTGATTTTCGCCTACTGTTTTAAGAATGGTGGATCTTTCCTCTTTAGAATCGATATTCATTTTTTTTCAATCTTTTCTTATCCGCTCTTTAATCGTGCTTACTTTCTCTTCAATCTGGCTTTTAGTGTCGTCTAAGGTACTCTTTAATTGCTCCTGATCCGCTTCTAGGCTTTTCCATTGTTCTGCTGATTTTATTTCGAGACGATCCATATCTTTAATTATGCCGGATATATTCTCATCTACCGCTGATAATTGTTGTTGAATGACTTTGCCGCTCTTTTCCATCTCCATGAATCGTCCTTCTAACTTCTCCTGAGCTATATTGACCTCGCTTGTATTCATAGTGCACGCTATTTCAATTTGCTCTCATTTAGCTAACACCGTTTCATCCAGAATGCTAAGTTTTTGATCAAAAATACTTTCCATTTTCTTAATCTGGTCTAATTGCTTTTCGTTATTTTTACTAACATCTAGGGCCAGTAATACCATCTGTTGATTAGTGTGATCTTTCATCTCTGCGGTTAACGAAGCTAATTGGTTCGTGTTTTTAATGTTCTGCGCTTCTAATTGCGAATTGATAGTGTCATTTATTTCACTTTTTAATAATCTAGCTTGTTCCGCCTGATATTCATATTGTTCAATTCTACTGTTATTTAATTGTGTCCGCAATGATTCACTTTGTTCGGATAATTTGTTTATCGACTCACTTTGTTCTAACATAATATTGTTTATTGCTTCACTTTGTTCTAACATACTAGTGTTTAATGATTGACTCTGTTCTGATAATTTAGCGTTTAATGCTTCACTTTGTTCTAACATACTATTGTTTAATGATTGACTCTGTTCCGCCAATTTAGTGTCCAACAATTCCTGTGTTCTCCTAGCTGCACTCTCAATGATTTCTTGAATCTGTTCAACCGTTGCCATATTACACACTTTATATGAGACATTAGGGAAATGGCATAAAGCAATGCCCTTTGACACACACATAAAATCCAATGCACATTTAATTTCTTTACTCTACTCAGTTCATTTATTTTCACATTTAATCCCACTAGTCGATTGCATCTCTGAGTAGTTCTAACGTTACTCAATTTAATTTAAACCCAAACACATATTCAGTCATTAAATTGTTATCCTGATCTGATATTAACACTGACTAATTAACTAAGTATTAATTGTCATTTAAGGCTATAGCCTCCTAACATTTTAATGAGTTTGACTTTCTATACAAATCTAGTTATAACTTTAATCATTGGGCGCCCGGTATCACATATATTACCTTTTACTTTAATTCAATAGACAAAAACGTGAACCGTATTTTATATTGCAAACTCCTGATTTTACTTTATATTTCACACATTTGGCGGTATCCTCTTCGCCTCACTTACTTTTAATAAAATATCACTTCCCGGTGATTAAAATACTGTCATATCTGCCTGCACTTGCGGCATGTCAGTTTTACTCAAATACGCCACTTAAATGTGTTCCAGCAGCGAACCAGCAATAAAATTACACCTTCATTGTTGAGTCAGTTAGAAAACCCAACTACGCTTACATTGACATGTGAAAAATCTTTGCCGTTACACCACAGTTAACCGCCCCACGCTTGGCCGCCAGTTTACTCCTATGAACCCTTCAGAAAAGCAGTGTTTAATGTAAGAAATCTTAATCAAGGGGTCGCGCTCAGTTCCTATGTGATGTTTACGTTCGCCAAACAACATGCTCTACTGAGGTAAGGGTCATAGGATATAAACTATGAATTAGAAAGAAAGGTGACAAGATGTAAAGTAATAACAAGATTTAATGACTAATAGTGCATAAAAAGAAATAAACAACAATAAAATATAAAACAATCCTCCCTGAATTTCCCATGACAAGAATATCTATCAAATCTGAGGAGTCAGACGGATCTCCCCTTTATTTAAAATGTGGATCCTGGTTCCACTACCTTGCAATTTGGGTTTTATGTGCGCGTAATGACTAACTACGAGGAATGAGTACTTTGGATGACTGTTCGTTTACAACGGGTTAACAGCCACGATGCTTACGAACAATCATCTCGTAAATCAACGTTTATGGATATGGAACATGACATTAATAAAAACCCTTAAAACGTAATGCTGACACACGCACTAAATCTATTATTTACAGGAATCTCTCTCGGGACCCTCATTAGCGCGAAGACGCACTTGACTTTGAGCTGCCAGACTGGCCAGATTGCTCAACACAAACAAGGAAATACAGCATAGCATGTGACTCACGGGTCACTGAATGAAATATAAACATGGAATAAACCAACAACAACAAAAGCCTGACTGGCTGATATTACTTTATATGAACAAAACTGCATGTTAAGCTAACGCTTCGGAGATTATCGTGATTCGTAGGCAACTCCCATTTATTAAACAATTATTATCATTGATCAGTTCTTAATTCTGTATTTCAAGTTATTACTGAGCCACACAAGCACTCTCCACTAATGACCTGGCTGGCAACCTTCAGTCCGTCTTGTGAAACATCTCCCCTCTTCCTCAATTACCTGTCATCGTCCCACTCCAGTGTGTATAAATATAACTGATCAGCTGTGCCGTTATCTCAAGGAATCAACAGCAACAAACTCAACCACTATGGTCAGACATTAATCAAAATATCCAGAATTGCCCTCGCGAGGTCACAATATGGATTCGTCATCAAGCTGCCAGAAATCAGTCTACGCTGAAATTCCCGCTTGTAATGACACAAAATACACACACTCACACACACACTTCTGGGAATGACAATACGTTTTCACACAGATCGGCTGAATGGATGCTCACCAACAATTTTAAAAAATATTACAACCTACGATAGAGCTGACTGCTCTTCGTCACAAATCACATTGCTCCAAAGGCAATAATCTCACTGAATCTGATCAATAATAAAACAAAAGAAATCAATTACCCTCCAATCTACTGTATAATTATATTACTTCAGTCCTACTTCTGAAACACAACATATCTCCGAGATACGTTTTTAACCGCATTGCGTAGCATATGCAAACACGATCGTCCACATAGCTACGTTAGTTAAAACAACAAACAAGAAAAGAACCTTCTACTAATAACATATGCGAGCTGTTTCCATGCAAAAGGTGTGTCAGACCAAAACTAAATAGACTACGTTAATCACACAAGCAAATTATTTACAAAACAAAATATGTCCCATACACCATAAGTTAGTTTATCAGATAATAATAAATATTATTCAGTACTCATCCTCAGTCAGCCACCCGTCAAAGAACATCCGCAGCCATCTCCCAACTGGATCCTCTTATCTCATCTCAACCATCTTGACGGATTCTTGATATTTCCAGGCTTCCTCCATGGTCAATGATGTCATCTCTCGTGCTGATTCAAAAATTAAATTATTATACACTTGATGTCTGACTACTAAATTCGCCGTTCGGGTACTTCTTTCCCCAAAACAGTTTGTTGGCGAATTATCGAAGATACTGCCCCTACAAATATAGTACCGTGACTATCTAACACTGAATTTAACACTTTTAATAATAATTTCTGTGTCCTTCACGACACGCAAAGTATAACTGTCAACGTCCTTAGACGCGCAAAGTATAAAAGCCTGTGTCCACTGACACACAAAATAACAAGCTGTGCCCTCGACACACACAATAATAATTAGCAAAGCTTGGCTCTTCACACCACTTATAAATGAACCAGCCCTAGGTGTAGATAGAGGGGGAAATTAGATAAAAATTTCACAAAATAATAGTGATACAGGAATGAAATAAATATCACTGAACTCGAAAAATAGCGCAGGTCAAGAATATGCCCATTAATCCTAGAATCGATCGTAGAGATGTTGTCTAGGCGATCTCCCGCGTGAATGCTAGCCGTAGCGTGCCCACGCTAGACCTGCCGCGCTAAATAGGCATTCTTCTCTCATTGGTTCCCACATTTTCTGTATCTTGGCGGTTTTTATTCAGACCTTGGATAGTAGGAGTGTCTAGCATGTACATCAGCCACTCACGTTACTGCATCATCTTTCTTCTAGGCGCGAATATTACAATGAACATACCAGAAGCATGTCTCACTGCGCGTCGCTTCTATTTTGAGGCGGCCAACACCTGTCCTTCTGAATCATAGCTATGGTCATTCTTTCACATTCCTAAGTATTTAGCCTTTTGTCAAACCGCTTCAGGTATGTCCCCACTGTCTCCAGCAACTGCTTGAAATTTCCTCATCTCCGTCTGGCTATTTTCATGATGCTTGTAGAAATATTTATTAATTGAAGAAATAAAACATCCAATCATTTATCCAACAGAGGATAAAGGGTTCACTATACAGCCTTTTTTCATATATTCTGCTCATGTTAATTGCCTCTATCAAGATACAAAATTTCAGTTTAATTGCTGTAACAGATTTGTAGATATTGAGAACCGTCTAAATATTTCAGATGGTCGCCAGGTTGGATTTTTTATTTTTGTACTATTACATTAAGATTATTGTGTACGTGTGGTATTCAAACTTCAATCGCATGATTATAACACAAGAAGTAAAAACGAGATTTTAAAATTACGCACAGCAGCCATCTTGGGATTATGCAAACAATTGAAATAAATTAGATGCCAGTGGATCAACATTTGTATAAGCATTTAACGTGCAACGTTTCAAGGCACTCGTATAGTTAATTCGCGAGAAACGTCCATTTAAATATTTATACTTCGCGTCGCCGCCATGTTGGATTTGTGCTCACCAGGTTACTGAAAGTCCTATAGGTGAACATATGTTCATAGTCTCTACGAACAAAACAAAATTCAGTTTGCTTGCTGTAAAAGATTCATAGATATTGAGAACCGTCTAAATATTTCGGAAGCTCGCCATTTAGGATTGTTATATGTATAGGTCATAGAGTTATGAACCATTCAAGGACAAATATTGCCTAGGTCCATGATTCAAACTTTCACTTCGATCGCATGATTACGACACAAGAAATAAAAACGTAATTTTAAAATTTCGCACAGATGCTATCTTGAGGTAATGTAAACAATTGAATTAAATTAGATGACAGTGCATTACAATCTGCAAAATCATTTACTGCACCACATTTCACTGCGCTCAGAGAGTTAAATCACGAGAAAAGTCTATTAAAATATTTCAAATTCACTTGGTCGCCATGTTAGTTTTCTACTTTACAGGTTTATGAAATACACATAGGTAAACTTGTATCAGTACCCTTTATCACCGTACAAAATTGCAGGGTGATATCTTCAATAGTTTCGGGGATATAGAATGTCAGTGAAATATTTCGCACAGCCGCCATTTTGAGGTTATGTTAACCATTGAACTAAGACTCCAGTACATTACAATGTGTATAAACATTTGCTGTACCAAGTTTCATTACGTTTGGATAGTTAAATCGCGAGAAAAGTTTATTTAGAAGTCTCAAATTCGCTTGACCGCCATGTTGGCTTTGTAGTCACCAGGTTTTTGAAAGACTCATAGGTGAACTTCTAGTCGTGCCCTTTATCACCGTGCACAATTTCAGGGCGATATCGGTAATAGTTTCGGAGATATTGCATGCTAGTGAAATATTTCGCACAGCCGCCATGTTGGATTGCTGAGACGTAACGAAATTTGAAGGGCACGGTCGAGGTCGCCGGGAATAGTGCTATGAACTTACCGAGTTTCATTGAAATCGCTCCAGCCGTTTAGATTTTATTATGGGGGACACACACACACCTCACACACACACACACACGCGCGCACACACACACGGACAAAAGGTGATCTCATAAGCCTATTTTTTCAAAATTGAAAATAGGCTAAAAATGCCAAGACCTATCAGTGGTTGCCATGGCAACACTACTAAATTGATGAGGGATGAGCCATCAGACGTTGCCAAGATAACGCACTTGCACGAGATCAGATTCAGATTTCCATCTAAGTGTGAAGCGGCTTCGGTGACGTAACTGGTAGCATGCTGAACTTCTATGCCCAAGGTCGCGAGCTCAAAGCCGGCCGAAGTCGTCGGATTTTCTAAGAGCGCTAAAAAACCCTCAGTATGCTTTCCTTTGGAGGGGAAGTTCCAACGTTCGTTGCGAGTTGCTGGTTGCGGTGGCATCTAGTAGTCAAGTTCACAGCTAGGTGTCGTTGACGGTAGTACCTGGTAGCAAGATTCGGAACTACTGCTTGAAATTGACCGTCTGCAGTCCTTACCTGAATTACAGACTAATACAGCCATCCCAAAGTACACGGGGTTACATGACCGCGCAGACCCTAAACTGAGGAACCAACCAAAATCTCTGCGGGAGATATAATTTTGCGTGAAGAAGTAACAGACCGTTACATAGTTACACATCAGTGTCGAAACCTTGCATAAGGATAGTGTGACCACGAGTATAAAAACAAGTAGTTCCGTGAAGAACTATACAGCCTATTTTCATATATCCTGCTCATGTTAACTGCCTCTATCAACATACAAAATTTCAGTTTAATTGCTGTAACAGATTCGTAGATATTGAGAACCGTCTAAATAATTCAGATGGTCGCCAGGTTGGATTTTTATTTTTGTACTATTACATTGAGATTATTGTGTACGTGTGGTATTCAAAATTCAATCGCATGATTAGAACACAAGAAGTAAAAACAAGATTTTAAAAGTACGCACACCAGCCATCTTGTGATTACGCAAACAATTTACATAAATTTGATGCCAGTGGATCAACATTTGTATAAGCATTTAACGTGCAAAGTTTCACGGCACTCGGATAGTTAATTCGCGAGAAACGTCCATTTAAATATTTATACTTCGCGTCGCCGCCATGTTGGATTTGTGCTCACCAGGTTACTGAAAGTCCTATAGGTGAACATATGTTCATAGTCTCTATGAACATAAAAAAAAAACAGTTTGGTTGCTGTAAAAGATTTATAGATATAGAGTTATGTACCATTCAAGGACAATTAGACTATTGATTAGCTTCATTATTCAAACTTTCACTTCGATCGCATGATTACGACACAAGAAATAAAAACATAATTTTGAAATTTCGCACAGCCGCCATCTTGAGGTAATGTAAACAATTGAATTAAATTAGATGGCAGTGCATTACAATCTGCAAAATCATTTACTGTACCACATTTCACTGCGCTCAGAGAGTTAAATCACGAGAAAAGTCTATTAAAATATTTCAAATTCGCTTGGTCGCCATGTTCGTTTTGTACTTTACAGGTTTATGAAATACACATAGGTAAACTTGTATCAGTACCCTTTAACACCGTACAAAATTGCATGGTGATATCTGTAATAGTTTCCGAGATATAGAATGTCAGCACCTAATAGCAGTTCGATCTCTGGCCTGTCATCACCACAGTCAGAGATAAATATTTAATTTTCTCTAAGTTCTTTCATACAAGGCCCCTTCTGAACTCAAGGGATTGTACCACAAATGATGGCTTGATCTAGAACTGGTACCTCACACGTGTATTTCCCATCTGCACTTGCTAGTCTTAGTTGATAACTGGAGTGCATTTTCTTTGTTGTCTCAGCCCATCCAAATAGAGCATGTGCCATTTTCTCAGAACCTGAGGGTTTCAGACCTAAACCATCTGCGGTCTTCTTCAGCAAGTTTGATCGTTGCGATCCAGTGTCGATTAGGGCTCTCACGATGCGCTCCTCTTCGCTTCCTGTAATTCTAACCAACAGGTAAAAATGTAGACTTTCACGACCGGCGTTGAAATAGGAATCTCCGTTTCGCGGGCTTATAGGTCGTGTTCCAAGGACATTTTGTCGTCCTGACGTTTCGCTGAATACTGCGTTCAGCATGTTCACAGGTTACATAAAGCGAGGTAAAACAAGTAAACAGAATATATATAAATAGTCAACTATTTATATATCTTCTGTTTACTTGTTTTACCTCGCTTTATGTAACCTGTGAACATGCTGAACGCAGTATTCAGCGAAACGTCAGGACGACAAAATGTCCTTGGAACACGACCTATAAGCCCGCGAAACGGAGATTCCTATTTCTAACCAACAGGGTTTGTAGAAGTACGTCTTTGCTGCATGTCTGGTTACTCAATGTAGTGCTGGGGTCTTCCTTATATTTCTCTTCCTTTTGTTTCTCTTCACGAGTCTTCTGCTGGAGCGCAGGTCACATTAGCACAATATGCCTTTTCCCACATACATGACACATGACACTACATTTACAGGATTTTGCCATGTGACCTCGTTTCAGGCATTGAAAGCAACATCTCGCTTTCATCAGAACATTCATCATTTCAGTTAAGGTCATCTTTTGTGCCTTAAAGCATTCCTTGCTGTCATGAGGTGTGCTGCAGAACACACAATTAAGGCTTAGACTTCTTGAATCCCCGGACAGTAAGCTAGTGGCTGTTGGAATGTTCGTTGCATCTTCCAGTCTCTTCCTTGGTTTGTTCACCGTCCGTTGTGAAGCCTGGAATCCCCCTTGAGCGAGAGTGATTCTCTGTTCTCCCTCTACTTCATTCTTCAAGAATAGAGACAACTGTTCAAGTTTCTCACCGTACACGTTTTCTACTGAATCGCTTAAGAGATGTTGGACAGAAGTTCTCAGCCAGACTCTCAGTAGTTCTTCTGGAAGATATGACTCTACTAACGGGAACAAAAAAGCGACATACCTGTCACTAGTCACCCCTAACGACTCAAGAGACCGGAGGTGAGATTCTAAGCGGTCATATAACTGAAATGGAGCAAGTCTCTGCGATGAAGTGACATTCTGAATCACCAATCCTAGTAGTTCGCGCACATAAAATTCAACAAGTAATTCTTCCCTACCAAATCTACTTTCAAGACACTGCACTGCTTTCTCATAATTGTCCGCAGTTGGAGGGAAACTAGCTCTACTGCCCTCCGTGGTGGCCTGGAGTAAATACTGGAATTTATCTTCTCGTTCTATATTTGGATCATTATGAATGCGTTGAAACTGACTCCAAAAACCTAACCAGTCCTTAACCTCTCCAGAAAATTTCCGTAGTTCGATTTTCGGTAACTTCAATTTCTTCTTGCCAACAATATCACTCATAACGGTCATAGCTCTATTTTCTTCAGTTGCAAGAAGCGCAGCATTCACATAATCAGTCTTATAACGGGCCTCGTCAAGTTTATCGCGGTATTCTTGTACCTTCTCGTATTCAGTTGCGTGTTCAGACTCGTCGTTGTTATCGAGAAGGAATTCCAATATTTTTTCATCCGCGGCTTTCATATCTATGCCAAGGAGTTCTAATTTCGTAAACAGCAATCTTACCTTGTCGGGATCTGCTTCAGCCATCAGTGTATCGTACGTCTTCGTGAACATGGCCCGTATCGGCTTTCTCGCTTTTACGAGTTTATCCATATTTAATCGTACTTACGGGTATGTTCAAGTCACAAATATCCTGTCACGGTCGCCACTAATGTTGGATCGAACATGAAATCTACCCGACTTACTAATATTCGTCAAAACTGGCTTCATTCATCACAGACAAGGTAGAATGATACAATATTATAACAGATCAAAACATTCACAGCCTTCTTTCTTTTGTTTACAGTTCATCTTCTCCTTGCCTGAAAAAACATAACAGAAAAAAAAGAAAGGAATACTGTAACTAAGAGTTAGAGAACGTCACACTTAGTGAATCCATTTTACAATAGGTAGCGCACAAGTAGATTCAACAAATGAGCGAAAACGCGCGAAGCGTTTCAACCAAGTCTCGTATGCATTCATATACCATTCGTCCGATAGCGATGAAACTTGGGTGAGATGTTGTGTACACTTCAGGGAAGATCTCTGGCTTAGTAAATCCACTTTACAATAGGTATCACACAAGTAGATTCAACAAATAAGTGACGGCACGCGAATCGTTTAAACAAAGTCCCGTATGCGTTCATATACCATCATCCGATTGCTATGAAACATTGGTGAATTGTTGTGCACACTCTAGGAAAGGGTTCTGACTTAGTAAATCCTTTTTACAATAGGTAGCGCACGAGTAGATTCAACAAATGAGTAACGGCGCGCGTATCGTAAAAAAAAATCCGTGTGCGTTCATATACCATTCATCCGATTGTGATAAAACTTTGGTTAGTCGAGTACAGTCCTGCAAAGGTGTATGGATTAGTAAATCCGTTTTTCAACGGGTGGCGCACAAGTAGATTCAACAAATGAGTGACGGCGCGCGAATCGTTTAAACAAAATCCCGTATGCGTTCATATGCCATTTATCCGATTGCGATGAAACTTTGTTGAGTTGTTGAGCACCCCTCCATGATTTTTTTTGAGATAGTAAATCAATTTTACAATAGTTTAGAGGTGGTTAACGGAAAAAGAAAAAAAAATATTGGGAATCCAAAAGCACTTCAACAAACAAAGTTACAACGCCAACACTTTCTTTGATTGGCATTGCAACGCATGCCAGGTACAGCTAGTATAAAATAAAATAATGCTATCACACGGTTGTAAAATTTTTATTTTTACAAAAAACAGAATTCTTAACATTAAGATCAGACAGCGCCCTCATCCTCCCCTGCCACACAACGACGAGTCGATATGTCAGTCACGTGCTCACATTCACTTGTATTACAAGAGTGACTCCACAGTCAGTCAGAACCCTGCAGCAGTCTTGTGATGCAAAACATAAAATGTGTTCAAATAATTGGTTACTTCTTAATTTATTTCTAACGATACATTTCTATAATTTTCTTATTTCAATTAGGGCCTACAATAATAGGAAAAATCTCATCATTCACTATATATACAGAGTCTTATTTGCTTGGCAAGGACATTCTCGCTCACGCGCTCCGCCAGTGGCTGCTCAGTTGCCGGTTGCCGCGTGCGCGTATGTACGGCAGAATACGACGCTTACAAACAGTATCATGCATTTTTACTCACCATGTTTACAGTAGATGCTGAATATGTTTCCCATCCGCTGCCAAACATAATCGGCATCTCCTTATGAAGTTTCCGGTTCCTCCGGTTAATTTAGCTTCACTAAGGAAATAACGACCTTTACGTCTATTTTTATCGTTTACTGAATCTGTACGTTTGAATCTCTTAGCCAGTTATTTTATTGTTATTGTTTATGTTCGACCCTAACTATTATGTGTCAGAAAACTGTATCATAATGAGGCTCATTATAACACTATTTTTCATTATGAAACAGTTTCTCCCACCAATCAGAGCTCAAGAAACAGTTGTGTGACCAATTAGATAAGGATACCTTCGCGCATGCGCTCAAAATCCAACATGTCTATATAAATTACCGAAAGTGCACCGTCCGTATGTTCGCGTAAATAAACTTGTGAATATGAGACAAGAAATAGCACTGTACCGTAATATCCTCAAATCCAATTTCTACACAGCGCATTGTATCGAAACGACTTCGGTGACAGTTTTACTGAATACACAATCTGAACATATGGCATTGAAACACACTGAGTGCATGCGTCGGTTGTCCAGTGAGCTTGGAAAACAGAGATATACTACTGACCGCAGCACCTCATCACAAAATTCTAGTGACTTAACAGATATTTAAGAATATTTATGTTAAAACATATAATAAAGTTATCCTTCGTAACATCCCTCACAGAAGTTACCCACAGACCAAAAGACGAGACTAGGAAATGGTCTGAGGATCGTAAGATTCAATTTAGCCGGAAAATGAAAGACTACTGGGCCATCAGAAAAGCTCGAGGTACCAACATGAAAGCAGCTGCCAAACCCACCACTAAGAACACCAATCGTGGCAAGCCTGACGATGACATCAAGAAACAGCTAAAACACAAGCACCGTGGTCCATAGATGGCCCTAACGAAATAAAAAAAAAGTTATAATTATCGTCGAACATAAAACAGTCGTATGCAACTCGCCTATAATGGTAATTAAGACACTCGTATGGAAATTATAAAACTCGCATACGCTCGTTTTATAAAAAATACTCGTGTCTTAATTATAGCCATTTATAGGCTCGTTGCATAATGTACTATTATAGTGCTGTAATGCCTTATATGAAATATTCGTAACTTGAACGTGTTTATCTGCACAATACAGTACGCACATAAAGTGCAGGAAATCGTGCGCTAGAACAAGACTATGTTTCGAGTGAAATTTCCAGGGAGACCCCTTCCTATAAATTGGACAATAAAACAACTGGCTAATTTGAGATTCAAACGTACAGGTTCAATAAACAACAAGAAGTTCCGTGAATAACTATACAGCTTACTTTTCATGCCAATGATTATTCTACAGTATATGAACCTATCTAGAATAATGACGAAATGAAGTTGGTAATATCGACATATCTAATTAGTTCAAAATATACCTGGTATAATGTAGCCTAATAGAGCACTACAGTTGGCAGCCCTGGTGACTGAATATATTCTTAGTTCCACCTCTTAAGGTGCAGAATACAAAATTTGGTTCAAGTCCAATGGACGTTACATGCAGTTAGACACTGGATCTATCAGCACGCGTAAAAGCATGTTGCCAACAATACCATGCGTGTGCTGGTCAGAAATCATCTGAATTATTATGATATCTTGTTGTGCCAATTTTGGATGAAATCCATTTGTTAGTATAGAAGTTACATGTATTTTAAAATTGGACATATCAGCAGGCATAGAATCATGTTGGCAGCACTGCCTTGTATTAATTACTCCAAATTAATCTACAATGTCAGGTGCTATACGTGTGCAAAGTATAGAGCTGTTGGCTTGCATACTTTCTGATAAATTGATATTAGGGTAAAAATAATATAGACAGCATTTATTAACAGTTGGCAGCCCTGATTGCTCTTAACAATACTTATAGTCATATCTGTTATGGTACACATTGCACATACGAAATTTGGTTGAAATCCAACTGATAGTATAGAAGTTACATGTATTTAAAAATTGGTACTATCAGCAGGCTTATAATCATGTTGGTAGAACTGACGTATATAAGTTACTCCAAATTAATCTATGTAAGAATATACGTGTGCATAGTTTAAAGCTGTTGGCTTGCATACTTTCTGATATATTGGTATTTGGCTTTAAACAAATAGAGAGAGCAACTATTAACAGTTGGCAGCCCTGGTGGCTCTTAAGAATACGCTCAGTCATATCTGTTTATGTACAGATATTACATACAAAATTTGGTTGAAATCTAGTTGATAGTGTAGAAGCTATATGCATTTAAACATTGGACCTATCAGAAGGCTTAAAATTATTTTGGCAACACTGTCATGGTTGGCCTCCTGGAAATTAAACTGAAATAGTATTATCTACATGTGTGCCAATTTTGGAATAGCTCCCATGCATACCTTGCAAGATATCCAACATGGAGCTCAAATTTCTAGTGCGTTTTTTCAGCATTTGCTAGCACTGACATCATTTTCAAATATGGACGTGAGCTATTCCGGTGCACATCTTTACTCATACTAAATTTGGTTTTGATTGCTGCAGCCGTTTAGGAGTTGATAGGGGGGGGGGCACACACACAGCCAGACAGACAGAAGGACAGACAGACAGACAGACAGACAGACAGACAGACAGACAGACACACATTTTCCCGGATCGATCTCATAAGACTACTTTTTCCTCATTTTTGCAAAATGTGAAAAGTAGGCTAATAAAAAATGACGTTAAGGTCGTTATTTCCTTACTGAAGCTAAATTAACCGGAGTAACCGGAAACTCCTTAAGGAGATGCCAGTTATGTTTGGCAGCGGATAGGGAACATTTTTTGACATCTATCGTAAGCATGGTGAGTAAAAATGCATGAAACTGATTGTAAGCGCCGTATTCCGCCGAACATACGCGCGCGCGGCAGCCGGCAACTGAGGCGTCACTGGCGGAGCGCGTGAGCGAGAATGTCCTTGCCAAGCAAATATAAAGACCCTGTAACCCTGTATATTCACGTTTTCAATAGTATAACATATTTATCCGCGGGCCGCATAGACTGACTTTGAGAACCGCATGTGGCCCGCAGACCACAGGTTGTGCTCCCCTGTTTTAGAGGGTTACCGACGATGAGATACAAGTGCTGTTTGTAACTATAGGCTATACATAGTGTCCCGGATATATGGTTATAGCGATATCCGCGAAATATATCAGCAAACATGCATAAGTTATCACAACAATATATTTACCCCAAATATGCCTTTTTTTTCTATCTCGAAATAAATTTATTTTGCGAAATGTAGGTCTACTATTTTCACCGTAAAATGTTAAATGCAAATGAAATGATGATAATAAGATGTTTTTTTAACTATTTACTTCAAGGTTAAATGAAATTTTCCATCATCTGTCGATCTATTGTGCCCATTTAGCAAGAAATATGCCAATCACAGTATACCAGCGTAGCTCAATTCGGAATTTTCGGGGCAGCGGTAAGTTCCCCCACTCTGTGACTCACATATCTTGGATTAATTAGAGGATACACTTGCAAAAATAACAACAAAATCAACTCCTATTTAAACACATTTAATTAATAAAATTAATGGCGCTACAAACACTTTAACAATTTAATTACTGACCCAATAATCAACTGCTTGTTCCAAATGAACAAGGAATCACAAATAAAAACAAATATTGTATTCAAAACCTGTGGTTTCCACATAAACCAACAATTCTTACTTAGTCTCACTTCCATAAAGTACTAACATTAAGTTTACATAACTCCGAGCTCTTTGGCTCCATGCATTTACATTATTATAGTGTCATTCTTGTACACCTCAAACACTATCTTTTATATTTTTTTATTTCTCAAAAACAAATATATACTTATATTTAAAATCCATGTTAATTATCTAACTCAATATTTTGGGCATGTCCACACATTCAGTTGTTATCATCTCTCTTTATTTCACAAATATATTAAGGTAATCAGAAAATCAATTGTGTACTCCAGAGCGTGAAGGTACTTGACACAGTCAAAAAACTATAGTTACTCCCGAACTCAGTTGCCTTCAATCAACTCGTGGAATCCCACTTCCATACATTATTACAATAGGGATTGTTATTTATCTCTTATGTCTTAATAGACCATTATCATATAAGAAACTACGATCTGAACCGGCAAACGAAATATCCATCTACAAAGGCCTCGGTTCAACGCCCGGGTCGTTAACAACTTTAAACACTCCTGGTGTATTCATTTCTCTTTATAACAGCTTACGAGACGGTCTCTGTTCCCTCTCGCTTTAAGAGAGCTAGACTCTACTACTTGGGGTGCGATTTATGACCACGTAGGGTGACGGCGACTCCCTGTCTGACCCAACGTTAGTAGCTTATTTCCAAGGCTTTCAAAACAAACCTTCCCATTATATCCAGTTCTGGGGAGACCGGGCTTTACTGTACCGTATTCATTCAAACAACTATTCTTTGGTTCACAGACCATTTTCGTATCCTTGGCATTTATTAATTATGAGAGGGTCCTCATTGATTGGGAAGATTAATACACATACGACGACGGAGAATTTAAGGGGCTTTTATCATAAGAAGATTCTGCATTCGAATCTGTTCACGTGCCTCGGGAACCAATCCCTTACAGAGGACTTATACAAAATGCGATTTAGAGTCGACCGTGGCCCATATGACATACGCTCAATAATACCATATATTAGCTCCCTTTTTAAATACATACACAATGCCTCGTGATACTATGTCACAAATAGAGGACTTATACAATTATCAATTCACTGCAACCAACTACCCTCCATAAGTAATGTACCAAGTATTTTAACCACTACGCGTTCCTAGCGTGACATTTTAATATTATATTTGCGCTCATTATGCGCTATGCATTATTTTAAGCCGAAAATGTCTTCCCAAGAACTGATAAATCTCTTTAGTAACAATTCATATTATTTTAATTCACATATTAATCTTTCCGTTGTCGATAAATCGCTCCCTGTTTTAAAATATTCCATTGAACATCATATCGTACACATACGTTAAGGCTTAACGTTCTTATGTTCATATCAATTTATTTGATTTTTATTTAACATTTCCATATTCAATTATTATTATTATCTTTATTCTTTATACAAGCTCAAAAGCTATTTCTTTTATATCTCAACTTTACTTTATTTCAATATCTTTCATGATAATTAATGATATTTCGCTTGCTCTTATGACATTTGTTAAATACATTAACCCTTTATTCACATATTTCCTCTACGGGATTTATTCTTTACATAATTATTTATAATTTCTCAATTTTATTATTATTGTTCAGACCGTGTTGTTGATTATTCAGTATTTATTTATTAAAACACATCCCTTTTACTCAAAAACTCCGGTGGGTTTGTACACAACCAATTTCTGACACCAAAATAGAATGAATTTAGTACTCACATGTTTCCAGATCATCCTATGATCTTAAATCTGGTGCGGTGCTTCATTTTTGGGCCCACTTTGAACTTTTACTCCATATTAAAGGAATTCATCTTACGTAAAAACACTTTTTGACATATATTTAAAACACTTAACATTGACGACATTTTTATATACTGATGTGTCCCTTTTGAACACATAATAAACACTAAAAATATTAATTTAACACACAATCTTGATTATTTTACACTTCACAATTCTCGATCACTAGGCCGTATTTCTGAGCCTATCACACGTGATCTTCTTAAATTCCCGTTTCCAAGGGTGAAATTTATTCGATGTCGGCTTCCTATCCTGCAGAATGCGAAAGTCCCGAAACATCTACTGTTCCCTGGAGTCCAATTCTGCTACTCCTATCCTGGATGACCGGCTATTTATCTAGCTTGAACGGCTTCTTTGTAGATCTGTCTATCGATCCTAACGAAAGTCTATACGGATCGAGGTCTCCTCTACGACCTATAGATTTAGTTTATAGCAGCTAGCACTTCTCAATTCTAGTATTTTTAGAATAGTTCGCCTGCTTTCTGGAGATAATGTTTATAGTCTCCTCTCTTCTTTATTTGAACTGTTTTAACACTTCTATGTTTCGAACCTTATTCTGTTCTTCCCTTTTAGGTTTCTGTAATTTAAATAACAGTTTATCTGTCTGGTACGATACTTCCGTACGTTATGATCTATTCGTTCGTATATTTAACGACCTATCGCCTTTAAGTCCGATGTTCGCAGCCTGACTATATCTATATCTTACGAATTTTCACTTTAACTTGTATACAGTCGGGCCTAAATCCTATAATTAGGATTTTCCTAATATTTCCCTACGGCGATACTTTAAAATTTCGTCTTGACCACTCCTTACGGAGGCAAGCAAGTCGTTAATACTGCGACGCCTGTGGCTATCGGATCTTACTTCTGCGGTATAACACAGCGTTTCTCCCCTCAAGGAGTACTGGTAGCTGTTTTCGATGTAACGCAGAGTTACGTCCCCTCACGGACTGTCGGAATGACTGCTTCTACGTCGTGGTGCAGCACTTCCCCTCACGGAGTGCTCGTATGACTGCAAGTGCTGATATAACTTCACGTCCTCCTGGACGGATTCGTACTGCGTGATGCGTGGCAACACCCCTCAGGCTGTTCAAGACTGCATGGTTGGCTTGGTAAACCCCGAAGCTTTATACTATTTTACTACAAAAAATAAGACTCTAGCCTTTTCTGTGGTCAACTTCTAAAATAATGGTGCCACAAATATAAAAATTATACCTTCCGAAAGCTCTTCTTCTCAATGTCACATAATCTCATTGCACCTAAGAATCAATTGTGTGGGTGTTGCATTCCTTTTGCTCTCTCCCCTCCATAGAGGCTTAGGTAATTCCCCAATGACGTCGTCTTACGTCGGCAGTTTTTTTCTGCGCAATTATTAAATGGTTTCTCTTTACTGAAAAATCTCTCATTCAAAATGATTCACTGTACTGTGCTTGTTTACTCATTATTATGCTCGTAAACGTGTTAATTTTAATTATTCCTCTTCTGGCGCATAAGCGGCGTTGTCAATTTCCAGCAACGTCAGCTCGAATTCCGATTCAGGCTTCCTTGTCTATCACGGTGGAAATTTCCATTCAGTTATTAATACTCGTGACCAGCCCTCTCTTGAATGTCGAGTGGGGTGATCTCATCTAAGGAACATCTGTCCCTAGTCGCTTGCACAATGTTAAGCTATAATCCTGGCTTAAAATCTCTCTCCGTTCCTTTAGGAAACTATACGTTTCTTTCATTTCTTCCTTAAGGACATGGGTTCGACCTTCCATGGACCCTATGGCACATGGGTTCATCTCTCCCCTCCTTAGGTAAATAAATTTTCGAAAATTCTTGAGGAAATTTATTTCAATTTAATTTGTAATTCTTTATTCGTCGAATCCATCATAACGTCATCCGTATTTACTGTTGTTTTTACTTCTTTTAAGTCGTATCCGGTAATTGTGTATGTCGGGTATGCTCTGTCCCTACCCTTTCTTTCTTTCTTTCTTTATTTGTCTGGACTTTAAGTTCCCAGAACCTCATTCTCCCTTACGGGTTTGGTCTATCCCTACCCGTTTCCTTATTTCATCATTTTCTTTTCTTAAATTGGAATTTTCTTCTTCAATACATTCAATTATTTCTTTAATTTCCCAATATACTTTCTCCAATTCGCATTCGCACTCGAATGCTTGAGCTCTATTTTCTATTTCTTCCTTATTCTTGTTTATGTCAAAAACGGATTCATCTCCAAATGTTTCCATGACCAGGGCTTGTTCATTTTCTTCATCAAAATCTTCGGGAGGGTAATATAATTTCAAATTTGCTGAATTCATAGTCACTTCGTGATCCGTTTCACAGTGCCGAAATCTATATGCGTTATTCCTCAAATCTCTGATTATTTGATATGGTCCGTGGTACATTTTCTGGAACTTCTTGTACACACGGTTCCCTGGATCCGAAATGGCTGGTCTTTTCACTAACACCATTTCTCCTGCTAATAATGGTCGATGATACCTCTTATGCCTATTTCTTCTCTGCCTCCTGTCGGCTTGAGCTTTTAGATGCTCAAAGGCTCTCCTAATTCGTACATCTCTTCCCGGCTGAGCGTCTGCTGGCCTAGGAAGTACCAGATTCCAAGGTCTTTCTGGTTGCTCATTCCGATGTAACGTTATGGGTATCTCTCCTGTGGATTCATGGATTGTATTATTTATACAAAATTCAATAATATCCAAAATATCTATCCACTTCCAATTTTCTTCGGCACAGTATATTCTACAATACTTGGCCGTTTCTCTCATAACTCTCTCTACAGGGTTTGCCTCAGGATGGCGAATACTTGACAAAATTTGACGTATTCCAAGTCTTTCTAATTCTCGTCTAAACTCTACACTGGTGAAACAACTGCCGTGATCCGACAACAAATTCTCAGGTTTCCCCAGAATCGGTATCACTTTTCTTTAAGTCGTTTTAACACCTGTTTGGTACTAGTCTTCTGTATGGGAGCAAGGACAACCATTTTAGTGAAGACATCCATAGCCACCATTATGTGTCGATTTCCTCTTCTTGCCTTTGGCAAAGGTCCAAAATTATCGATAGATATGATTTGGCCGGGCCTTTCGGGCAACAATGGTATAGGCTTCTGTCTCATCAGAAATGCATTAGGTTTAATCCTTTGACATAAGTCACATGTCTTTAGCGTGTCCCTTACAGTTTCTCTCAGTCTCGGCCATACAAATGCTTCTTTCAGCATCGAGACTGTTTTGTCGACTCCCATATGTCCGAACGATCTATGGGCTAACCATACTATTTTCCTCTGCAAAATTGCAGGTACAACAATCCTTAATTTCGTATGGTCAGAGTCCACAAACTTATATAATAACCCATTATAAAACGTGTAGTCTTGTGCTATCTTCTCAGCTTCCGTGTACGCTGGTGTTCCTCTTATCAAGCTTCCCTCAAGGAATGATATGAGCATGTTCATCCATGGATCCTCCCGTTGTCTTTGACTAATGCTTCTTAACTCATTAAGAGTACGCTGATCCTTGTCTTCCAAATCTATAGCCATTACTTCCTCTTCTATGGACTCTGGCTGTCTACTTAAGTAGTCTGGAACTATGTTTTCCTTTCCTGGGCAGTACTCTATCTTGACATCAAATTGTTGAATATATAAAGCCCAACGCATCAACCTTTGACTGGATAAATCAGTCTTCATCAAAAAGGTTAAGGCTTTATGATCCGTCCTTAGAATGACCTGAAACCCATATACGATCTTCCGCCAATATTGCAACGCGTGCAATATCGCTAACAGCTCGATCTCGCTGATCGTATAATTTTTCTCGTGTGGTTTCAGTCTCCTACTTGTGAAAGCTAGATAGTTCTTCTTATCAGGGTTTTCCGGGTTCTCCTGATATAGCATTGCCCCTATTCCAATCTGGGATGCGTCTGTCTGAATGATAAATCTCTGATTAAAATCAGGATATCCTAGCTTCACGTAATTTAAGAGCATTTCCTTGGCCTCCACGAATGCTTTTTCTGCTTCCTCCGTCCATTTCCACTTGCCCCCCTTCTTCAGAAGGTCCTGTAGTGGTGCAACAGTTTTGGTGTATGATGGACAATGTCCTGAGAAGAACCCAATCAATCCCAAAAACTGGCGAACGTTCTTCACTTTCAAAGGCCTTGGAAAATCCCTTATCGATTCCAATTTGCATGGATTTGGTTTAACACCATCCTTGTCAATCACATGCCCTAAAAATGTCACTTGCCTTTGACAAAAATTCGACTTCTTTAAATTTATCTTAAAATTTGCCCTTCTTAGGTCTTCTAATAATTTCTTCAAATTTCCTAAGTGTTCATCAATGTTCTCCGAGGTAAGCAAAATGTCATCTACGTATCGGATAGTGCAATCTTTCACTTCCTCTGACAGGTTTCGATCAAGCGCTCTTATTAATGCCGATCCTGCAGTCTTTAATCCAAACGGACATCTTCTAAAGCAGTATGTTTGTTGATCGAACTGAAATCCAGTCAACAAGCTGGTTTTCTCTTCCAGTTCGAGATGATGATACGAAGAAGTCATGTCAATATTTGTAAAAATCTTCTTGCCTTTAAACTTCCTCAGTATTTCTTTTATGGGTGGTGCCGAATCATTTTCTGGTATGATTTTTGCATTTAAATTTCTGGCATCTAAACACACCCTTACTGAGCCATCCGGTTTACTCACAATCACTAATGGACTAACATATGGTGTCGCCATCTTTTCTATAACACCTGCATTCATCATCTCCTGCAGTGTTTTCTTGGTTTGTGGGTAATGTTTTTCCGCAACCGGGTATGGTTTTTGTTTGAACGGTGCCCAATCGTTGACTTGGAACGCGTATTTAAAATTTTCAATCTTCCCTGGCTTGGAATCAAATACGT
The DNA here is from genome assembly GCA_946902985.2 of Meconema thalassinum. Lineage (NCBI taxonomy): Eukaryota > Metazoa > Arthropoda > Insecta > Orthoptera > Tettigoniidae > Meconema > Meconema thalassinum. The sequence goes on from OX336400.1 coordinate 140,004,885, forward strand.
CCCTATAATCCAATAATAATTTCTTTAACTGTTCCTTAATTTCGAGGCTGACTTTAGCTTCCTCCATTTTTCCTGACAGGTTGGTCTCGAACTCATTTTCCACATTATCTTCGAGTTCTATGTTGAGGACTTCAAATATCCTTTCTATGTCCTTATAATCTTCCTCACTCACTTCTTCCATATGCCATACCTGTTCTGCTATCTTCGCATCCTGTTCCTGTAGGTTAATGTTTTGTTCATCCACATCCTCTCTTTGAATTCTAATGCAGTTTTGCGCTAGGTCTATAATGACCTTGTTCTCACGGATAAAATCAATACCTAATATGACATTATACGGTAATTGATTTACCAGCAAAAAGCACTGCGAAATTTCAGCGTTACCCATGATTAAATCAATGTATACCTGAAATTTACATGTCAAAGATTTTTCAGGGATAATTCCCTTAATCTTTACACTAGATGTGGGAATTTTTAGTACTCGGCCCCTTGTTTCCAATTCATTTAAAAGGGTTTGTGTAATTAAACTTATTGTGGATCCAGTATCAATCAATGCTCTGACCAGTAATCCTTCTATCCTAAGCATAATTATAGGTAGTTCTCTTTTAACAGGTGGGATTCCTTCCACATCCTCGTTAATTAGTTCATCTGGTCTGGCTATCCAATTCACAATTTCTACCTCCTCCCAGCTCCTGGTATGTTTCCACTTTTGACAATTTAAATTTGGAGTTTTTTTTTATCCTGAGGGCTCCCTTTTCCCTCATTCTTTAACTGAGCTTGTAGTTCCAAGCTTTGAGCTCCGTCTAGTCGGTCGGGTGATTTCCGGTTCTTGATTGCCTCACTCCAACGGACTTTTTGCCTATCAGGTTCATCTGGTCTTTCGTTCATATAACGAAGACTCTCCTGATATCTTTCTTCTATTTCGGCCCGATATTCATCATCCCTATCGTCTGGCCTTACATTTCTCCTGGGATAATTCTCCCATTTCTTTCTGTTGTCCGGCCTTTGCTGGTTATTGTTATAGGGTCGGCTTTCCTGTTGCCTATAACCCGTCGTTCTAGGATTTCTTCCTCGATATCCTCCCCTGTAATACGGCTGTATCCTTCTAGGCTCCTGGTGCCCATACTCTCGATCTCGTCCTTGAGTATCCGTACTGGTGGACTGATTCCTGGTCGCTGGTTTTTCTCCAGTTTCCTGACTGCTAGCCATGTGTACTTGCTCAGTTTGTCTTTGATGCCGAGGAGTTACGTGTGAAGTCGTCATATCTAATTGACGTAATACACTCTCCACTTCCACAGCACTTCTGGCTTTGGATGAGATTAGCAGCCTCTGAATCTCATATGGAAGCTGTCTTGCAATGGCGGCACACAGGTCGTTTTCTGCCGGAGCAATATCCAGTTCGCGGAATTTACACAGCTGAGCGGTGAAAAATTCCGAGTATTTAGTGGGTGCATTGGTGCTGTACTTCCTAGAGTACAGATCTAGCCTTAAATTTTCTTGGACATCTGCTGCCCAATATCGCTTTAAAAATGCTTCCCTAAAGCCTTCCACCGTATCAAAAGTGTATCTAAAGCTTCTGAACCAGGTGAGACAATCACCTGCCAACAGCTTTTCAATAGCTCTCAGTCTCCGATCCTGAGGAACCTTCATTTCATTTAGATACTCTGCCACTTCTTTTAGCCAGTATTTTGGAGTAATAGACATGTTATTACCCGTAAACTTTACTGGTCTGTCCTCATTGGATTTAATAATGTTTATTATTTGGCCATTTGTCTGATTCGTGTACGGGGTTGACATCGCCATTGGATATCCGGGGTTCTTATAAGGACTCTCCCCTCCTAAGTCCCTCTCCGTATCTGTGCCTTGTTCACGAGAATCTGCCCATCCTGTCTTTGGAAACTCCTCCTGATTCTCAAATTCCAACTTCCTTTCCCTTCGGGCACTTTCTTCATTTGCCATGAGTTGGATTTCCATTTGACTATTCTTATGTTCAGTCCTCTCCAACCTAGATCTTAATTCATTCTGAATTCTTTCTTGATTCCTTTTACTATCTTCCTCTGCCTTTTTGGATTGGAATTTCTCTTCCCTGTAACTATCCTTGAATTCATTCATTTGGTCTTCGACCTCTTTCTTAATGATCAGGGCCTGTTGATTGATAATCTCTGGCTTAACGTCACCTATGGTCTCCAGGCCCTCTCGTAACTCCTTTATTTGCTTCTCCACTTCTTTTCGTCCTTTGACCATATCTATTTTAATTCCTTCAAGCTTTCCCTCAGTTTTTTCTTGACTCTTATACAATTTCATCATTTCATCTTGGACCTGATTAACTTCCTTATTGGTTTTTCCTACATGAACCTTTAATGTTCCGATGGTTTCCTGAACCTCAGTAATACCCTGACTTATTTCATTTATTTTATGGGTGTTATCCTTATTTTCATCCTCTCGTTGTTTTCTTTCACCCTGGAGATGCCCCTCGTAGATACCTAATCTTCGATTTATTTCACCCTCATACTTCTTTAAGTTATCATCTACCTGCCCGGTAAACAGCTCAAATTGATCTTTCATATCCCGCGCATCCTTTATATTTTGATTTTTCATCTCAGTTACCTCAGTCTGAACTACACTGATTTTGTTCTCGAGGGTCCCTACTTTCTCCTCAACCTTTCCAAATCGGGTTCCTAGCTTATTCACGCTTTGTTTTATTTCCTCCCGGGATGCCTCACAAATATCGCTGTTAGATTTTATCTGAGCTTTCAATTCTTTCTGCACACCTAAGATCTGGGTTACAAGTTTTTCCTCACATGCCTTTACATTTTTTTTACAAGATTCTTCCATGCTATTTAATTTAGTTTCTATAGAACCAAATTTATTTTCCATGGTATCAATTTTATTCCCTATACTTTTAAAATTATCTTGGCACTCCTTTTTGGATTCTATACTATTTTTTTCTATAGTACTTATCTGGGTTCTCAATCCTGCATTAAACGTGTTACTCTCAGTTTGCAATGCCTTTAACTTGTCCCCAAATGTTTTATCCAATATTTGAAATTTGGAATCTATGTTTCCTTCTATACTTTCTCGGAGTTCATCTGACCCCTGTTTTATTCCCCCTTTTAATTCATTTAACTTATTCCCAAAATCAGCGTCCAAAGCTTGAAATTTGTTATTCATTGTTTCTTCTATTTCAGCCTTCAGTACTCTATTGTTTTCATTACTGTTGGCTTTCAGAGACTCTAACGTCTCCCTTTTTATCACTTCCGATTGTTCTTTAATGGTTTTCCCACTTTCTGTTTTCATCTTTTCTATCTCAGCCTTCAGTTCCTTATTCATGTTTATACAGTCGGCTTCGATAGCTTCTAATTTAATTCCCATGGTATTACCTTTAACTTCGATAGCTTCTAATCTGGTTCCCATGGTCTCAGTCTTAACTTCGATATTATCTAATTTAGTGCCCATATTAGCACTATCAATTTTTAGTGACTCTAAACTTTGATTTATAGATCCTAACCCTTCTTTATTTTCAGTCTGTTGGCTATCCAACTTATTGTTTATGGCCTCCCAGAGCCGTTGCATCTCTTCACTAAATGCCATCTTATGAGAATACAGTGGGCCACTAATGCCACCACACTAGTACATGCTTGAGAGATGATACTCTAAATTAGTGTGTCCCAATTTCTTTAAAACTTTACTTTGGTACGGGTATTCACTTACAACGTACCCTTTTGATACTTTTATTCAATTTCATAAAACCTTTATGGAAGTATTTAAAATTCAAAATTTCGAAAAACCATTTTTTTTCAAAAAATGAAAATTTTGATTTTTCGAGAAAAACTCGGGTTTTCCCTAGGAAAACTCAGCCCTGCGTACTGGGCGCCAAAAAGAAGTAGATTTGCTAGGGGGTTTGTAATATAATATTTCAGGGCTGCTCGGTATGAGTTTCCAGGGACCCATGCGGTCAGTTAATATTTTACCATGTAGCTATTCCTATCATTACTTTAATTTTACATGATATGACCGACTTAAGTGTTCCTCTAGTTATTAATCCAGCACATTATTTATATATCCCCATGTGCCCATTTAGCAAGAAATATGCCAATCACAGTATACCAGCGTAGCTCAATTCGGAATTTTCGGGGCAGCGGTAAGTTCCCCCACTCTGTGACTCACATATCTTGGATTAATTAGAGGATACACTTGCAAAAATAACAACAAAATCAACTCCTATTTAAACACATTTAATTAATAAAATTAATGGCGCTACAAACACTTTAACAATTTAATTACTGACCCAATAATCAACTGCTTGTTCCAAATGAACAAGGAATCACAAATAAAAACAAATATTGTATTCAAAACCTGTGGTTTCCACATAAACCAACAATTCTTACTTAGTCTCACTTCCATAAAGTACTAACATTAAGTTTACATAACTCCGAGCTCTTTGGCTCCATGCATTTACATTATTATAGTGTCATTCTTGTACACCTCAAACACTATCTTTTATATTTTTTTATTTCTCAAAAACAAATATATACTTATATTTAAAATCCATGTTAATTATCTAACTCAATATTTTGGGCATGTCCACACATTCAGTTGTTATCATCTCTCTTTATTTCACAAATATATTAAGGTAATCAGAAAATCAATTGTGTACTCCAGAGCGTGAAGGTACTTGACACAGTCAAAAAACTATAGTTACTCCCGAACTCAGTTGCCTTCAATCAACTCGTGGAATCCCACGTCCATACATTATTACAATAGGGATTGTTATTTATCTCTTATGTCTTAATAGACCATTATCATATAAGAAACTACGATCTGAACCGGCAAACGAAATATCCATCTACAAAGGCCTCGGTTCAACGCCCGGGTCGTTAACAACTTTAAACACTCCTGGTGTATTCATTTCTCTTTATAACAGCTTACGAGACGGTCTCTGTTCCCTCTCGCTTTAAGAGAGCTAGACTCTACTACTTGGGGTGCGATTTATGACCACGTAGGGTGACGGCGACTCCCTGTCTGACCCAACGTTAGTAGCTTATTTCCAAGGCTTTCAAAACAAACCTTCCCATTATATCCAGTTCTGGGGAGACCGGGCTTTACTGTACCGTATTCATTCAAACAACTATTCTTTGGTTCACAGACCATTTTCGTATCCTTGGCATTTATTAATTATGAGAGGGTCCTCATTGATTGGGAAGATTAATACACATACGACGACGGAGAATTTAAGGGGCTTTTATCATAAGAAGATTCTGCATTCGAATCTGTTCACGTGCCTCGGGAACCAATCCCTTACAGAGGACTTATACAAAATGCGATTTAGAGTCGGCCGTGGCCCATATGACATACGCTCAATAATACCATATATTAGCTCCCTTTTTAAATACATACACAATGCCTCGTGATACTATGTCACAAATAGAGGACTTATACAATTATCAATTCACTGCAACCAACTACCCTCCATAAGTAATGTACCAAGTATTTTAACCACTACGCGTTCCTAGCGTGACATTTTAATATTATATTTGCGCTCATTATGCGCTATGCATTATTTTAAGCCGAAAATGTCTTCCCAAGAACTGATAAATCTCTTTAGTAACAATTCATATTATTTTAATTCACATATTAATCTTTCCGTTGTCGATAAATCGCTCCCTGTTTTAAAATATTCCATTGAACATCATATCGTACACATACGTTAAGGCTTAACGTTCTTATGTTCATATCAATTTATTTGATTTTTATTTAACATTTCCATATTCAATTATTATTATTATCTTTATTCTTTATACAAGCTCAAAAGCTATTTCTTTTATATCTCAACTTTACTTTATTTCAATATCTTTCATGATAATTAATGATATTTCGCTTGCTCTTATGACATTTGTTAAATACATTAACCCTTTATTCACATATTTCCTCTACGGGATTTATTCTTTACATAATTATTTATAATTTCTCAATTTTATTATTATTGTTCAGACCGTGTTCTTGATTATTCAGTATTTATTTATTAAAACACATCCCTTTTACTCAAAAACTCCGGTGGGTTTGTACACAACCAATTTCTGACACCAAAATAGAATGAATTTAGTACTCACATGTTTCCAGATCATCCTATGATCTTAAATCTGGTGCGGTGCTTCATTTTTGGGCCCACTTTGAACTTTTACTCCATATTAAAGGAATTCATCTTACGTAAAAACACTTTTTGACATATATTTAAAACACTTAACATTGACGACATTTTTATATACTGATGTGTCCCTTTTGAACACATAATAAACACTAAAAATATTAATTTAACACACAATCTTGATTATTTTACACTTCACAATTCTCGATCACTAGGCCGTATTTCTGAGCCTATCACACGTGATCTTCTTAAATTCCCGTTTCCAAGGGTGAAATTTATTCGATGTCGGCTTCCTATCCTGCAGAATGCGAAAGTCCCAAAACATCTACTGTTCCCTGGAGTCCAATTCTGCTACTCCTATCCTGGATGACCGGCTATTTATCTAGCTTGAACGGCTTCTTTGTAGATCTGTCTATCGATCCTAACGAAAGTCTATACGGATCGAGGTCTCCTCTACGACCTATAGATTTAGTTTATAGCAGCTAGCACTTCTCAATTCTAGTATTTTTAGAATAGTTCGCCTGCTTTCTGGAGATAATGTTTATAGTCTCCTCTCTTCTTTATTTGAACTGTTTTAACACTTCTATGTTTCGAACCTTATTCTGTTCTTCCCTTTTAGGTTTCTGTAATTTAAATAACAGTTTATCTGTCTGGTACGATACTTCCGTACGTTATGATCTATTCGTTCGTATATTTAACGACCTATCGCCTTTAAGTCCGATGTTCGCAGCCTGACTATATCTATATCTTACGAATTTTCACTTTAACTTGTATACAGTCGGGCCTAAATCCTATAATTAGGATTTTCCTAATATTTCCCTACGGCGATACTTTAAAATTTCGTCTTGACCACTCCTTACGGAGGCAAGCAAGTCGTTAATACTGCGACGCCTGTGGCTATCGGATCTTACTTCTGCGGTATAACACAGCGTTTCTCCCCTCAAGGAGTACTGGTAGCTGTTTTCGATGTAACGCAGAGTTACGTCCCCTCACGGACTGTCGGAATGACTGCTTCTACGTCGTGGTGCAGCACTTCCCCTCACGGAGTGCTCGTATGACTGCAAGTGCTGATATAACTTCACGTCCTCCTGGACGGATTCGTACTGCGTGATGCGTGGCAACACCCCTCAGGCTGTTCAAGACTGCATGGTTGGCTTGGTAAACCCCGAAGCTTTATACTATTTTACTACAAAAAAATAAGACTCTAGCCTTTTCTGTGGTCAACTTCTAAAATAATGGTGCCACAAATATAAAAATTATACCTTCCGAAAGCTCTTCTTCTCAATGTCACATAATCTCATTGCACCTAAGAATCAATTGTGTGGGTGTTGCATTCCTTTTGCTCTCTCCCCTCCATAGAGGCTTAGGTAATTCCCCAATGACGTCGTCTTACGTCGGCAGTTTTTTTCTGCGCAATTATTAAATGGTTTCTCTTTACTGAAAAATCTCTCATTCAAAATGATTCACTGTACTGTGCTTGTTTACTCATTATTATGCTCGTAAACGTGTTAATTTTAATTATTCCTCTTCTGGCGCATAAGCGGCGTTGTCAATTTCCAGCAACGTCAGCTCGAATTCCGATTCAGGCTTCCTTGTCTATCGCGGTGGAAATTTCCATTCAGTTATTAATACTCGTGACCAGCCCTCTCTTGAATGTCGAGTGGGGTGATCTCATCTAAGGAACATCTGTCCCTAGTCGCTTGCACAATGTTAGGCTATAATCCTGGCTTAAAATCTCTCTCCGTTCCTTTAGGAAACTATACGTTTCTTTCATTTCTTCCTTAAGGACATGGGTTCGACCTTCCATGGACCCTATGGCACATGGGTTCACTATAGAAAATAAGAAATCTTAAATATAAATTTCTGACTAGATACGGGATAAAGAAGTTGGTTGAAGTCCTCAAATCATGGAAACAATGCTCTACTTATGGTTGGGGACAACATAAGTTTGGTTGGTTGGTTGGTTGGTTGGTTGTTAAGTTTAGGGGCTGCCACAACGCGGTCATGTAGCCCCGTGTACTTTGGGTGTGTGTAGAATCTGTCTGATAACCGGTGTTAGTTGTGATGACTGTATTAGTGTGTGTATCTGTTTTTTTTTTAATTTAAGTGCAGACTGCAACTTAGAATTTTTCAAATGGTTCCTACGTTTGCCGCCAAACGCCACCGTCAACGACTACTAGGCTTAGTTCAGAACTCAGCTACCAGACGTCACCGCAGTCGGCTCTTGGCAACGAACATAGAAACCTAAGAGCGTTGTTTACATTCTTAACCTATACAATTTAGTTTCACACAGGTGTAATTAGTGGAATGTTCTTTAACATGCCATAAATCTATGGCATGGGACCGCCGGCTTTACTTCCCCTCCGAAGGAAGGCATACTGAGGGATTTTTAACGCTCTTAAAAAATCCGACGGCTTCGGCCGGGTTTGAACCCGGCTATCTTGGGCATAGAAGCTCAGCATGCTACCGACTACGCCACCGAAGTCGCCCAACATAAGTTTCATGCGTAAGTTAGATAAGGACTATGGTAGTCATGGATATTATAATTATGTTGAGGTAAATATTAGGTTAGGTATTAATCACAGAAAATATAATTCATTTTTAGCCTATTTTCAATTTTGAAAAAATAGGCTTATGGGATCACCTTTTGTCCGTGTGTGTGCGTGTGTGTGTGTGTGTGTGTGTGTGTGTGAGGTGTGTGTGTGTGTGTGTCCCTAATAAATTCCAAACGGCCGGAGCGATTTCAATGAAACTCGGTAAGATAAAAGCACCATTCTGGCCGACCCCGACCGTGCCCTTCAAATTTTATTGTGTCTCACCAATCCAGCATGGCGGCTGTGCGAAATATTTCACCAGCATTCAGTATCCCCGGAACTATTACCGATATCACCCTGAAATTTTGTACGTTGATAAAGGGATCTACTTTCGAAAACTTGATAACTACAAAACCAACATGGCGGCCAAGCAAAGTTGAGACATTTAAATAGACTTTTCTCGCGGTTTAACCTTCCAAACATAATGAAACATGGTACAGAAAATGTTTATACACATTTTAATGCACTGGCGTCAAATTTAGTTCAATTGTTTACATAACCTCAAAATGGCGGCTGTGCGAATTATTTCACTGGCATTCTATATCTCCGAAACTATTACAGATATCACCGTGAAATTTTGTACGGTGATAAAGGGCACTGCTACAAGTGTATTTATGTAATTTTCAAAAACCTGTCAAAGTACAAAACAAACATGGCGGCCAAGCGAAGTTGAAATATTTTAATAGGCTTTTCTCGTGATTTAACCATCTGAGCGCAGAGAAATGTGGTACAGTAAATGATTATACATATTGTAATGTACTGGCATCTAATTTAGATCAGTTGTTTACATAACCTCAAGATGGCGGCTGTGCGAAATTTTAAAATCTCGTTTTTACTTCTTGTGTCCTAATCATGCGATTGAAGTCTGAATACCACACATACCTGTAATAGTACATAAATAAAAATCCAACCTGGCGAACATCTGAAATATTTAGACGGTTCTCAATATCTACGAATCTATTACAACCTTCAAACTGAAATTTTGTATGTAGATAGAGGCAATTAACATGTGTAGGATATATGAAAATAGGCTGTATAGTTCTTCACGGACCTACTTGTTTATTCCTTGAAATGCTTCCATAGTGTTCATTATTTAACCAAAACCATGAACCGTACACTCACAACTCACTTTTATTTATATCACCGCTATGGATATTTTATTTCACCACTTTGAACATTTAATTTCAACGCTTTGAAGCCTTTTATATTACCAGAAATCAGGGTCCCTAGATACATTATGATGACCGCCCGCTAGATGAGGGAGGGGTTGTGTCACGTTCTGGGTGTTTGGCGCAGCTCTGGAGGGTCATATTCACACTTGGGCGAGTCCTGCCAGCAGTTATGATCTATGAAGATGACTTGGAGACCAGCCATACACTCAGTATAATAGATGATAAAGTATGTATGTTAAGACAAAGGTTACTGAACCGTGCTGTGCTAGGAATCCTAGCCTCATTAAGAGTAGTGGCCCACTTGCATTCCTCTGCCTCCAAGCAAGATAGCGGGATAGAGAAATATGAAAAATTAATTAATACTAAATTAATACTAACAACATGATGATGATGATGATTATATGTTTAGCCTACTTTTCACATTTTGCAAAAATGAAGAAAAAGTAGTCTTATAATAATAATAATAAATTTATTATTATCATTTATGTTCGACGATGTCGAAATGTGTCGGAAAACTGTATCATAATGAGGCTCATTATAACACTATGTTTCATTATGAAACAGTTTCTCCCACCAATCACAACTCAAGAAACAGTTGTGTGGCCAATTAGATAAGGTTACCTTCGCGCATGCGTTCAAAATCCAACATATTTCTGTGTTGTCAAGCAAAGTGAATGGTCTCTGCTTCCAGAGTGCCTTGACCACGCATGCGCTCTGTTCAGTCACCAAAACCAGCGCGCCTTGTTCACTAATAACGGAATTAACTGAATCCCACAGATATGTATGAATATTTATGTTAAAACATATAATAAAGTTATAATTATCGTCGAACATAAACAGTCGTATGCAACTCGCCTATAATGGTAATTAAGACACTCGTATGGATATAAAGATACTCGTGTCTTAATTATAGCCATTATAGGCTCGTTGCATAATGTACTATTAAACTTTCACGGCCCGTTATACTATTCATAATGTTGAATTTTGGTCTAATGCCGTGTATTATTATATTAAAATTCGACGCGTTTCGAAAGAAACCATGTCTTTTTTCGTCAGGAATAATCTGAAATACGACAAAAGATTGCTAAGAGAAAGCAACAAAGAACATATCAAAGGTGCCCAAAGATGGACGCCATTAGGCCTATAGCCCCATGTTAGGGACAACGAAAAGCAGCAGTGTATACGTAAACACCCAGATAATTTCAACCGCGACACCGGCTACAATCTCAGTGAATCCTGGCTACCTATTATCAGAACCCTGAGAAAGTTATACACTGCTGCTTTTCGTTGTCCCTAATATGGGACTATAATGGCGTCCATCTTTGGGCACCTTTGATATGTTCTTTGTTGCTTTCTCTTAGCAATCTTTTGTCGTATTTCAGATTGTTCCTGACGAAGAAAGACATGGTTTCTTTCGAAACGCGTCGAATTTTAATATAATAATACACGTCAAAAGCCCAAAATTCAACATTATGAATAGGGCTCGGATTTTTAGGTAAATAAATATTTTTTAATGTAAATACATATTTTAAGCATTTTATCAATAAATACATAAATTCCTGCTTTTCACTTATTAGCACATAAAAATACATAATATTTACATTTTTTAAAATCAGTGATCTTTCAGTTTATTGCATTTTTGTTCTGTGTTACTTCAACGGGGAAGAACATATCTAATCTTCATGCAGAGCGTATGTCAGCCTGCAACTTTTATTCTTAACTTGTCGCCCCGTTCCAATCACTGTGGAAGCCGGGGATTTCCTTGTCCATAGCCAAATTTCACCACGTGCTAAATCTCCCCCTCCCCCAGCTACCTGAACCAGTGTCACTCACATTTCTGGCACTGTGAAGTGTGAGGTACGATGCTCAAAGTAAAAACTAGGTACAATTTTTCGTCTGTTGCAGAATTTAAAGATAATTTTACTTCTGATTGGGGCGTTATTTTCTGCCAACCGTGAGGGAAAGCAATCAAGGCTGAACAGCGATCTCAAGTTACACAACACCTCAAGGTCAAGAAACATTAGCTCGCTCCTTCAGAAGAAGTATTTCGCGATAATTGTCGGTCATTTGTGATGGACAACCTGAAGATGTATCTAGTTGAGTATTGTAATGCTTCAGCAGTCAGTGAGACATAGAATAAATTGTATTCGTGAGTACTGCATATTGTTTATATTCACATTAATACACTAAATTAAAATTAAATATTTTTACTCTTTTGTCACCTATTTCAGGTATTTTAAGTATATAAAAATTAAATATTTTCCCGATCTTTAGCACCTAAAAATCGTAGTCCTAATTATGAATAATACATTTATTGCAGCGAATGGCCAGGAAAGGTTTTACAATATCAGGTTACTGGATTACATTAGATCACAGTTGCACTGTTCATTTGCTTGCATTTAAGAGACCATGTCCTGCTTTTGCATTGCTTGATGTGATAAAGTTCACACCTTTCGCCACATATTTTACACACGCATTGGTCATCTGCTTGGTGATATTTAGTAATTACACACATTTTATAGTGGAAACCATGAATAGCGAGCCCTATGATTGAGTACCTTTGCGTTTGATTGGTGTTGGTCCATTGTCTATTTAACATGGCATCTGTTCCAAGAAATCCATTATCTCTTTCCCCGTCTGTAGGCCTATAAGTCTTTCACTCGGACGGCTGGAGTTCGAATCCCGGTGACAACGGGGTGACATTATTACCTGAGAAATCACGTGGTCAGGAAGGGCATCCGGCCTTTAATCCCCGGCCAAAACCAGAAATGAGTCTGGTTGGTTCCGGCGACCCCAATTAATTAGGATAAGCTGAAGAAAGTTGATAATATCACCCGTCTGTCCGTCTGTGTGTGTGTGTGTGTCCCCTATCAATTCCTAAATGGCTGCAGCTATCGAATCGAAATTTGGTATGAGTAAAATTCTATACCAGAATACCTCACGGTCTTATTTTAAAATAACGTCAGTGCCACCAACTGCTGAAAAATCCCAAATTTGAAATCTGAGCTCTATGTCGGATATCTCAGAAGTTATGCATGCGAACAGTTCCAAAATTGGCACACACATAGATAATAACAATCCAGATTAATTAAGGAGCCCAAACATGACGGTGGTGCAAACATGATTCTAAGCCTGCTGATAAGTCAAATTTGTAAATGCATGTAACTTCTATAGTATAAATTGGATTTCAACCAAATTTTGTATGTGCTATGTTTAATACAACTGATATGAGTATGCGTATTCCTAAGAGCCACCAAGGCGGCCAACTGCTCTCTCTGTTTGCTTTTATCCTCATACCAATATATCGGAAAGTATGCATGCCAACAGCTCTAAACATTATCCTATAGAGTATTCTAGATTAATTAGGAGTAACTATTTGTTTATTATTTATTGAACAGTTTGAACCCTATTGTACATGAGTATATTAGGGTTATAGTTTTGATCAGTTAATTATTATTGGTCCTTAATACTAAATTATGAAACTAGATTATTTTAGATATGGTGAATGAACTTAAGGAACTGTTTGTAGCAGCAGGATTTCTTAAACAGGTGGAATAATGGTTTTGAAAGTTCCATAACTTATTACAATTGTTCAGGTGACACTCCAGATCAAATCTTGTCCTGCTAAACAAATCACAGTCGAACAGTAAATGGTCCACTGTTTGAGAAGAGCCACACAAGCACAAGTAATCGCCTGCAATATTAATTTTAAAACGTTCGAAGTAGCACTTTAACTTTCCATGACCAGAGAGAAACTGCGTAAGGATGAATTCGAGCACTAATGTATTGCACTGGAGTCGGCTATATACAGTATGTCGGGGAAAAATAATTCTCTTGTGACAGAACCTTTTGTTCTGGATGTCCAGAGGTTGTTCCACTGTCTTATTAGAAGTTTTTTGATTTGGGATTTGGCATAACTTGGTGGTGGTTTATTATACAGTACTCCCTCTGTAATCAGGCATCTCAGCTCTCCGGCCATCCCAGTAATCCGGCGTTTTGTATTCGAGTACGAGCTCAACACTTCATTTGATAATGCTTCCCCAATACTGTACTCGTGGATTCACCGGATAACGCATTGACAACTGATGACATAGGCGTGTAACTTACTGGTGAAGATGACGAAAACAACCAGTTTATGGCAGAGGATGACATCATAGAGGAAGTGGCAAGAGAGGAAGAGGACGAGGAACAGGTCGAAGGAGAAGTGACAGAGGCTGTACAATCAATCTCTCACGATGCGGCCATCACCTTGTCAATTGCCTGGGCGGAGGAAAACGGCGTCTCTGCTAACGATGTCTTAGTTTTAAGAAGGTTACAAGAACAAGTTCTCAAAGTGTCTCTCAACCGTAAAAAGCAAAAGACAATTGATGCATATTTCCAACCGTCTACTTCCAAGGAATAACGTGAGTTATATGATGTATTTTCGTACTTTTAGGTAGATTTCATTAGAAAGCTACCTATTGCAATGGGTACCATGATTCGACTTCCGGAAAATTTCGACATATCTTCGCGTTTCTCATCCCCCAGACCCCAAAACCATCGTCAGTTCAAAAGTTTACATATAATTTATGTATATCTTTATATATATAATTCTTCGACACGTGTGTATGTGACTGAACTCCTCCTAAACGACTGAACCGATTTTGATGGAATTTGATATGTATATTAGGGTGGGTCCATGTATGGTTTAGATTCACAATCTGACCCAGTAGGGGGAATGAACACAATTTTAGAACCACAATATACACACAATTTTAGAACCACAATATACAGTCAAAAACAGTCGTCATGGAAACCACTAGCCTTGGCCTTCGTGAAAGCTGATGTCTTTGGACGGTTTGTCTCTGCACGTTAGAGCCACCTGGTCGCAACCTGCGCAACTACCGCCATTAGATACACTCTGCCCGTGGCGAAAAGTTGTGTTTTATACCAAAGGTGGCAGTGATGTCGAATTCTACTGTTTGTCTCTGCACGTTAGAGTGTTTCAAAGTTCCGTATGCGTTCATATACCATTCATCCGATTGCCATGAAACTTGGGTGATATGTTGAGTGAGCTCCAGGGAAGGTGTTTGGCTTAGTAAATCCATTTTACAATAGATAGCGCACGAATAGATTCAACAAATGAGCGACGACGTGCGAAGCGTTTCCAAAAGGTCCCGTATGCGTTCAAATACCATTCGTCCGATAGCGATGAAACTTGGGTCAGATGTTGTGTACACTCCAGGGAAGGCTTCTGGCTGAGTAAATCAATTTCGCATTAGGTAGCGCACGACTAGATTCAACAAATGAGTGACGACGCGCGAAGCGTTTAAACAAAATCCCGTATAAGTTTATATCCCATTCATAGATTGAGATGAAACTTTGATGAGTTGTTGTGTACACTTAAGTGAAGGCGTCTAACTTAGTAATCCATTTCACAGGAGGTTGCGCACGAGTAGATTCAACAAATGAGCGGCGACGTGCGAAGCGTTTCAACAAAGTCCCGTATGCGTTCAAATACCATTCGTCCGATAGCGATGAAACATGGGTGAGAGGTTGTGTACACTAACGTGAGGTTTCTAACGTAGTAAATCCATTTTACAATAGGTAGCTCACGAGTAGATTCAACAAATGAGCAACGACGCGCGAACTTTTAATCAAAGTCCCGTATGCGTTCATATACCATTCATCCGATTGCAATGAAACTTGGGTGAGATGTTGTGTACACTTACATGAGGGTTTCTAACTTAGTAAATCCATTTCACAGGAGGTTTCGCACGAGTAGATTCAACAAATGAGCGACGAGCGCGAAGCGTTTCAATAAGGTCCCGTATGCGTTCAAATACCATTCGTCCGATTACGATGAAACTTGGGTGAGATGTTGTGTACACCCTACGGAAGGTTTCTAGCTTAATAAATCCATTTTACAATAGGTAGCGCACGAGTAGATTCAACAAATGTGTGACGGCACGCGAATCATTTCAACAAAGTACCGTATGCGTCCATATACCATTTATCCGATTGCGATGAAACTTTGGTGAATTGTTGTGTACACTCCAGGAAATGTTTCTGTCTTAGTAAATCCAGTTTTTAATAAGTAGCGCACGAGTAGATTCAATAAATGAGCGACGGCGCACGAATCGTTTCCACAATGTCCCGTATGCGGTCATATATCATTCATCCGATTGCGATCAAACCTTGGTGAATCATTGAGTACACGCCAGAGAAGATTTCAGGCTTAGTAAATCTATTTTACGATAGGTAGCGCATGAGTAGATTCAACAAATGAGTGACGACACGCGAATCGTTTAAAGAAAATCACGTATGCGTTCATATGTCATTCATCCGATTCCGATGAAACTTTGATGAATTGTTGTGTACACGCCAGGGAAGGTGTTCAACTTGGTAAATTCATTTTACAATATTGGTAGCGCACGAGTAGATGTAACAAATGAGTGACGACGCGCGAAGCGTTCCAACAAAATCCTGTATGCGTTCATATACTATTCATCGATTGCGATGAAACTTTGATGAGTTGTTGTGTACATTTACGTGAAGCTAACTTAGTAAATCCATTTCACAGTTGGTAGAGCACGAGTAGATTCAACAAATGAGTGACAGCGCACGAATCATTTAAACCAAATCCCGTATGCGTTAAATGCCATTTATCCGTTTGCGATGAAACTTTGGAGAGTTGTTGTGCACGCTCCCACGAATGTTTCTAAATTAGTTAATTCAATTCACGATAGTTTAGAGGCAGTTAACAGAAATTGAAAAAAATATTGTGTATCCAAAGGCTTTTCAAGAAACAATGTTACAACACTTTCTTTGATTGGCAGGACAACGTCTGCCGGGTCAGCTTGTATATATATATATATATTGTGCCCTTTTAGCAAGAAATATGCCAATCACAGTATACCAGCGTAGCTCAATTCGGGATTTTCGGGGTAGCGGTAAGTTCACCCACTCTGTGACTCACATATTTTGGATTAATTAGAGGATACACTTGCAAAATAACAACAAAATCAACTCCTATTTTTAACACATTTAATTAATCAAAATTATGGCGCTACAAACAATTAAACAATTAAATTACTGACCCATAATCATCTACTTGTTCCAAATGAACAAGGAATAACATAAGAATAAAACAAATATTGTATTAAAACATATGGTTTCCATATAAACCAACAATTCCTAATTATTTTTACTTCCATAAAGCATCAACTGTAAGTTTCATATAACTCCGAGCTCTTTTGGCTCAATGCTTTCTATAATAATGGTGTCATTCTTTGTACACCTCAAATACTACTTTTTATATTTTCTTAATCATCAAACAAAGGTATAATTACATTTAAAATTACATGTTAATTATCTAACTCAATATTTGGGCATTTCACAGGTTTTCAGCTGTTATCATCTCTCTCTAGTTTTACAAATACATTAAGGTAATCAGGAAATTACTTGTGTACTCCAGAGTATGAAGATACTTGACACAGTCAAAAAACTATGGTCACTCCCGGAACCTAGTTGCCTTCAATTAACTCATGGAATCCTACTTCCATACAACATTACAATAGGGATTGTTATTTATCTCATATGTCTTATAAGACCATTATCACATAAAAAAAACTACGATCTGAACAGGCAAGCGGAAATATCAATCTACAAGGACCTCGGTTCAACGCCCGGGTCGTTAACAACTTTAAACACTCACGGTGTATTCATTACTCCTTACAAGACGGCCTTCAGACACCCCTCCTACTCCAAGGGTCTGACCGTGCTACTCGAGCGTTATTTATGACTATGCGGGAACCCTCCCGTCTAGTCTAAGCTAGAGCTCTCTTTAATGCTTTACAAACAGCTTTTCGTTCATTCTCAATTCTTTGGGGAGACCTGGCATTCTACTCCTTGTTTAAATTCAACAATATTATTGGGCTCATAAACCACATTCGTAATCTTGGCATTTATTAATTATGAAAGGTCCTCATTGATTGGGGAAGAGATATACACATTCTACGACGAATAATAAAGGGGCTTTCACAATAAGAAGATTCTTAGTTCGAATCTCTTCACATGCCTCGGGAACCATTCCCATATAGAGGACTATACAAAATGCGATTTAGGGTCAGCCTATAGCTTATAAGACCTACGCTCAATACCATACATTTGCTCCCTTTCAATACAACATACACAATGGCCTCGTGATACTACGTCACAAATAGAGGACTTACACCAATTCTCAATTCATTACAATCAACTACCTCTCATAAGTAATTTACCAAGTACATTAACTTTTACGCGTTCCTAGCGCGACATTTTATTTTAATTGCGCTCCTTTGCGCTATACTTTATTTTAAGCCTAGCGTCATCCAAATAACTGATAATATCATATTAACAATTGATACACATCTCAATTTTTATATTATTCTTTTCCTTTGACAATAACTTTCTCTTTTTTTAAGAACATGCATTTGAACATCATGTCTATATTTTTATTAAGGCTCTAACGCTCTTATGTTCACATCAATTAATTTGATCTTTATTTAATATTTCCTTACTTGGTTATTATTATTATTATTTCATATCTTCATTCTTTACAAAAAGCTCAAAAGCTATTTATTTCATATAACTCAAATTTACTTTTATTTAAATATCTTTCATGATAATTATTAATATTTCGCTTGCTCTTATGACATTCGTCAAATACACTGACATTTTATTGATATATTTCCTCTACTGGATTTATTCTTTTACATAATTATTTATAGTTTCTCAAATTTCTATTATTGTTCAGACCGCGTTCTTGTTTATTCAGTATTTATTTATTTAAACACATCCCTTTTACTCAAAAACTCCGGTGGATTTGTACACAATCATTTCCTGACACCAAAATATAATGAAATTCATTACTCACATGTTTTTAAGGTCGTCTCATGACCTTTATCCTTGTGCGGTGTTTCATTTTGGCCCACCTTTTAACTTACTCCATATTGTAGAAATTCATCTCATGTACGAACACTTCTTGACACATATTCAATACACTTAACATTGACAACATTTTTAATACACTGGTGTATCCATTTAGAACACACAATAAACACTAAAAAATATTATTTTAACACACAATCTTGTTAGATTTACACTTCACAACTTTTGATCACTAGGCCGTATTTTCCTAGCCTATCACACGTGACCTCTTAATCTCCCGTTTCCAAGGGTGAAATTTATTCAATGTTGGCTTCCTATCCTGCAGAATACGAAAGTCTCGAATCATCTACTTTTCCCTGGACTCCTAATTCTTCGAATCCTATTCTGGATGACCGGCTATTTCTCTAGCTTGAACGGCTTCCTTTTTAGATCTAGTTTATCGATCCTAGTGAAAGTCTGTTCGGATCGAGGTCCCCTCGATAACCTATCGATGATCGATGGATTTATTTTATATCAGCTAGTACTTCTCGAGTCTAGTGCTTTAGAATAGTTCGTCTGCTTTCTGGAGATAATGTCTATAGTCTCCGTTCTTCTTTGTTTATTCGGTTCTCGCACTCCTACTTTTCTGAAATACGTTGCGAACCTTATTCTGTTTTTCCCTATTTGGGTTCTTTAAATTAGATAACTGTTTATCTTTCTATTACGGTACTTCCGTACGTTATGATATTTTCAGTCGTCTATTTAAAGACCTATCGCCTTAAGTCCAACGTTCGCAGCCTGCTCTGACTATATTTTACGAACTTTTCACTGTAAACTTGTGTACTGTCGGACCTAAAATCCAGTAACTAGGATTTTCCTAATTTTTCAACACGGCGATACTTTAATATTTCTTCTTTACAACTCCTTATGAAGGCACGCAAGTTAATACTGCGACGCCTATGGCTATCAGATATTAATTCTGCGGTGTAAAACAGCGTTTCTCCCCTCAAGGAGTACTGGTAAACTGTCTTCGGTGTGAAGCAGAGTAACGCCCCACACGGCTGTCTGAATACTGATGCGTAGCAACGCCCCCCTCGGGCTGTTTGGAACTGCTTGTACTGATGCTCCAGCGTCACGTCCCCTGGACTGTTTGAAACTGCATGCTTGGCTTGGTGATGCCAGGAGCTTTATACTCTTTCGCTACAAAAAGATAAGACTCTAGCCCTTTCCGTGCCCAACTTTTAAAATAATGGTTGCACCATTATAAAAATTATACCTTCAAAAAGCTCGTCTTCTCAATGTTAAATAATCTCATTGCGCATAAGAATCGATCGTGCAATTCGGAGATATTAATTAATTTCTCGTCCTCAACTGTGTGGGTGTTGCTGTTCATTTGCATTCTCCCCTCTCCACAGGCCTTGGTAAATCCCCTATGACGTCTACTTGCGTTTGCAGTTTTCTCCTGTGCAATTATTAAAGGGTTTTTCTTTACACAAAAATCTCTAATTCGAAATGATTCACCGTACTGTAATTGTTTACTTATTTTTATACTCGTAAACGGGTTAAATTTAATTATTCCTCTTCTGGCGCATAAGCGGTGTTGTCGTTTTCAAGCAAGCTCAGCTCGATTTCCGAGTCAGGCTTCCTTGTCTAACAACCGAAATTTTCCACTCGGTTATTAATACTCATGACCAGCTCCTTCTGAATGTCAAGAGGGGTGATCCCATCTCTCGAACACCTGGCTCGCGCTGCTTGCACAATGTTAGGCTAGAATCCTGGCTTGATCTTTCTCTATGTTACATTAGAAACTGTACGTTTCTTTCATTTCTTCCCCAAATACATGGATTCGACCTCCTTGGACCCTATGGCACATGGGTTCATCTCTCCCCTCCTTAGGTAAATAAATTTTCGAAAAATTTTGAGGAAATTTATTTCAATTAATCTTATCTTTCTTTATTCGTCGAAGCCATCATAACGTTGTCCGTACCTTCCGTCTCTTTTTATTTCTTTAAAGTCGTATCCGGTGATTGTGTAGGTCGGGTATGCTCTGTCCCTACCCTTTCTTTTTCCTTTATTTGTCTGGACTATAAATCCCCAGAACCTCATTCTTCCTTACGGGTTTGGTCTATCCTTACCCGTTTCCTTATTTCATCATTCTCCTTTCTTAAATTGAAATTTTCTTCTTCAATAAACTCAATTATTTCTTTGATTTCCCAATACAACTTTTCCAATTCGCATTCGCACTCGAATGCTTGAGCTCTATTTTCTATGTCTTCCTTATTCTTGTTTATGTCAAAAGCGGATTCATCTCTAAATGTTTCCATAACCAGGGCTTGTTCATTTGCTTCATCGAAATCTTCGGGAGGGTAATATAATTTCAAATATGCTGAATTCATGGTCACTTCGTGATCCGTTTCACAGTGCCGAATTCTATATGCGTTATTCCTCAAATCTCTGATTATTTGATACGGTCCGTGGTACATTTTCTGGAACTTCTTGTACACACGGTTCCCTGGATCCGAAATGGCTGGTCTTTTTACTAACACCATTTCTCCTGCTAATAATGGTCGATGATACCTATTATGCCTATTTCTTCTTTGCCTCCTGTCGGCTTGAGCTTTTAGATGCTCAAAGGCTCTTCTAATACGTACATCTCTTCCAGGCTGAGCGTCTGCTGGCCTAGGAATTACCAGACTCCAAGGTCTCTCTGGTTGCTCATTCCGATGTAACGTTATGGGTATCTCTCCCGTGGATTCATGGATTGTATTATTTATACAAAATTCGATAATATCCAAGATATCTATCCACTTCCAATTTTCTTCGGCACAGTATATTCTACAGTACTTGGCCGTCTCCCTCATCACTCTTTCTACAGGATTTGCCTCAGGATGGCGAATACTTGACAAAATCTGACGTATTCCAAGTCTTTCTAATTCTCGTCTGAACTCTACACTGGTGAAACAACTGCCGTGATCCGACAACAAATTCTCAGGTTTTCCCAGAATCGGTATCACTTTTTCTTTTAGTCGTTTTAACACCTGTTTGGTACTAGTCTTCTGTATGGGAGCAAGGACAACCATTTTAGTGAAGACATCCATAGCCACCATTATGTGTCGATTTCCTCTTCTTGCCTTTGGCAAAGGTCCGAAGTTATCAATAGATATGATTTGACCTGGCCTTTCGGGCAACAATGGTATAGGCTTTTCCCTCATCAGAAATGCATTAGGTTTGATCCTTTGACATAGATCACATGTCTTTAGCGTGTCCCTTACAGTTTCTCTCAGTCTCGGCTATACAAATGCTTCTTTCAGCATCGAGACTGTTTTGTCGACTCCCATATGTCCGAACGATCTATGGGCTAACCATACTATTTTCCTCTGCAAAATTGCAGGTACAACAATCCTTAATTTGGTATGGTCAGAGTCCACAAACTTATATAATAATCCATTATAAAACGTGTAGTCTTGAGCTATCTTATTAGCTTCCATGTACGCTGGTGTTCCCCTTATCAAACTTCCCTCAAGGAAAGATATGAGCATGTTCATCCATGGATCCTCACGTTGCCTTTGACTAATGCTTCTTAACTCATTAAGAGTACGCTGATCCCTGTCTTCCAAATCTATAGCCATTACTTCCTCTTCTTTGGACTCTGGCTGTCTACTTAAGTAGTCTGGAACTATATTTTCCTCTCCTGGGCAGTATTCTATCTTGACATCAAACTGTTGAATGTATAAAGCCCAACGCATCAACCTTTGACTGGATAAATCAGTCTTCATCAAAAAGGTTAAGGCTTTATGATCCGTTCTTAAGATGACCTGAAACCCATATACGATCTTCCGCCAATATTGCAACGCGTGCAATATCGCTAACAGCTCGATTTCGCTGATCGTATAATTTTTCTCGTGTGGTTTCAGTCTCCGACTTGTGAAAGCTAGATAGTTTTTCTTATCAGGGTTTTCCGGGTTTTCCTGATATAGCATTGCCCCTATTCCAATCTGGGATGCGTCTGTTTGAATGATAAATCTCTGATTAAAATCAGGATATCCTAGCTTCACGTAATTTAAGAGCATTTCCTTGGCCTCCACGAATGCTCTTTCTGTTTCCTCCGTCCATTTCCACTTGCCCCCCTTCTTCAGAAGGTCCTGTAGTGGTGCAACAGTTTTTGTGTATGATGGACAATGTCCTGAGAAGAACCCAATCAATCCCAAAAACTGGCGAACGTTCTTCACCTTCAAAGGCCTTGGAAAATCCCTTATCGATTCCAATTTGCACGGATTTGGTTTAACACCATCCTTGTCAATCACATGCCCTAAAAATGTTACTTGTCTTTGACAAAAATTTGACTTCTTTAAATTTATTTTAAAATTAGCCTTCCTTAAATCTTCCAAGAGTTTCTTCAGCTTTTCTAAATGTTCCTCAATATTCTCCGAGGTAAGCAAAATATCATCCACATAACGGATAGTGCACTCTTTCACTTCCTCTGACAGGTTTCGATCAAGCGCTCTTATTAATGCAGATCCTGCGGTCTTCAATCCAAACGGACATCTTCAAAAACAATATGTTTGTTGGTCGAACTGAAACCCAGTCAACAAACTGGTTTTCTCTTCCAGTTCGAGATGATGATACGAAGAAGTCATGTCAATATTTGTGAAAATCTTCTTGCCCTTGAACTTCCTCAGTATTTCTTTTATGGGTGGTGCCGAATCATTTTCAGGTATGATTTTTGCATTTAGATTTCTGGCATCTAAACACACCCTTACTGAGCCATCCGGTTTACTCACAATCACTAATGGACTAACATATGGTGTCGCCATCTTTTCTATAACACCTGCATTCATCATCTCCTGCAGTGTTTTCTTAGTTTGTGGGTAATGTTTTTCCGCAACCGGGTATGGTTTTTGTCTGAACGGTGCCCAATCATTGACTTGGAACGCATATTTAAAATTTTCAATCTTCCCTGGCTTGGAATCAAATACGTCCCTATAATTCAATAATAATTTCTTTAACTGTTCCTTATTTTCGAGGTTAACTTTTGCTTCCTCTACTTTTCCTGACAGGTTGGTCTCGAACTCAGTTTCCAAATCATCTTCGAGTTCTATGTTGAGGACTTCAAATATCCTTTCTAGGTCCTTATAACCTTCCTCAATCACTTCTTCCATATGCCATACCTGTTCTCCTATTTTCGCATCCTGTTCCTGTAGGTTAATGTTTTGTTCATCCACATCCTCTCTTTGAATTCTAATGCAGTTTTGCGCTAGGTCTATAATGACCTTGTTCTCACGGATAAAATCAATACCTAATATGACATTATACGGTAATTGATTTACCAGCAAAAACACTGCGAAATTTCAGCGTTACCCATGATCAGATCGATATATACCTGAAATTTACATGTTAAAGATTTTTCGGGGATAATCCCCTTAATCTTTACACTTGATGTGGGAATCTTTAATACTCGGCCCCTTATTTCCAGTTCATTTAGAAGGGTTTGTGTAATTAGACTTATTGTGGATCCGGTATCAATTAATGCTCTGACCAGTAATCCTTCTATCCTTAGCATAATTATAGGTAGTTCTCTTTTAACAGGTGGGATTCCTTCCACATCCTCGTTAATCAGCTCATCTGGTCTTGTTATCCAATTCACAATTTCTACCTCCTCCCAGCTCCTGGTATGTTTCCACTTTTGACAATTTAAATTTGGAGTTTTTTTTATCCTGAGGGCTTCCTTTCCCCTCATTCTTTAATTGAGCTTGTAGTTCCAAGCTTTGAGCTCCGTCTAGTCGGTCGGGTGATTTCCGGTTCTTGATTGCCTCACTCCAACGGACTTTTTGCCTATCAGGTTCATCTGGTCGTTCGTTCATATAACGAAGACTTTCCTGATATCTTTCCTCTATTTCGGCCCGATATTCATCATTCCTATCCTCTGGCCTTACATTCATTCTGGGATAATTCTCCCATTTCTTTCTGTTTTCTTGCCTTTGATGGTTATTGTTATAGGGTCGGCTCTCTTGTTGCCTATAACCTGTATTCCTATGATTTCTACCTCGATATCCTCCTCTGTAATATGGCTGTATCCCTCTAGGCTCCTGGTGCCCATACTCTCGACCCAGTCCCTGAGTATCCGTGCTGGTGGACTGATTCCTGGTCGCTGGTTTTTCTCTGGTTTCCTGACTGCTGGCCATATGTACTTGCTCAGTCTGTCTTTGATGCCGAGGAGTTACGTGCGAAGTCGTCATATCTAATTGACGTAATACACTCTCCACTTCCACAGCACTTCTGGCTTTGGATGAGATTAACAGCCTCTGAATCTCATACGGAAGTTGTCTTGCAATGGCGGCACACAGGTCGTTTTCTGCCGGAGCAATGTCGAGTTCGCGGAATTTACACAGCTGAGCGGTGAAAAATTCCGAGTATTTAGTAGGTGCGTTTGTGCTGTACTTCCTAGAGTACAGATCTAGCCTTAAATTCTCTTGGATGTCTGCTGCCCAATATCGTTTTAAAAATGCTTCCCTAAAGCCTTCCACCGTATCAAAGGTGTACCTGAAGCTTCTGAACCAGGTGAGACAATCACCTGCCAACAGCTTTTCAATAGCTCTCAGTCTCCGATCCTGAGGAACTTTCATTTCGTTTAAATACTCTGCAACTTCCTTTAGCCAGTATTTTGGAGTAATTGACATGTTATTACCCGTAAACTTTACTGGTCTGTCCTCATTCGATTTAATAATGTTTATTATCTGGCCATTTGTCTGATTCATGTACGGGGTTGACATCGCCATCGGATATCCTGGGTTCTTATAAGGGCTCTCCCCTCCTAAGTCCCTCTCCGTATCTGTGCCTTGTTCACGGGAATCTACCCATCCTGTCTTTGGAAACTCCTCCTGATTCTCAAATTCTAACTTACTTTCCCTTCGGGCACTTTCTTCATTAGCCATGAGTTGGATTTCCATTTGACTATTCTTATGTTCAGTCCTCTCCAACCGGGATCTTAATTCATTCTGAATTCTTTCTTGATTCCTTTTACTATCTTCCTCTGCCTTTTTGAGTTGGAATTTCTCCTCCCTGTAACTATCCCTGAACTCATTTAGTTGGTCTTCTACCTCTTTCTTAATGACTATGGCCTGTTGATTTATAATTTCTGGCTTTACATCACCGATGGTATCCAGGCCCTCTCGTATCTCCTTTATTTGCTTCTCCACTTCTGTTCGTCCTTTGACCATATCTAATTCAATTCCTTTCAACTTTCCCTCAGTTTTCTCTTGGCTCTTAGACACTTCCGTCACTTTATCTTTGATAAATTTTACTTCATTATTTGTTTTTCCTACTCGCTCTTCTAATTTTTCGATAGTTTCCTGGACCTCATTAATACCCTTGCTTATTTCCTCTATCTTCAGGGTCTTCTCTTGATTTTCTTCATTTCGTTGCTTTCTTTCTTCCTGGATATGCTCCTCGTATTTACCGAATCTTTTATCTATTCCTTCCTCATGCTTCTTTAAGGTCTCATCTACCTGCCTAGTAAAATGATCAATCTGCCCTTTCATACCCTGTACATCCTTTTGATTTTGATTTTTCATCTCAGTTACTTCATTCTGAACTCCATCGACCTTTCCCTCAAGTTCTCCTACTTTGTCCTTTACCCCTTTAAATTCTTCTCCTAATTTCTTAAAACTTTCTTTTATCTCATCCCGGGAACGTTCACAAATATTCTTGTTAGATTCTATCTGAGCTTTCAATTCTGTCTGCACACCTTGGATCAGGGTTACAAGTTCCTTTTCACATGCTTTTACATTCTCTTTACAAGACTTTTCCATCTTATTTAACTTAGTTTTTATAGCCCCAAAATTACCTTCTAAATTATCAAAATTTTCTTGACATTTAGCTTGGGATTTTTTTGTACTTTCCTTCATGACATTTATTTGGTCTTGCAATTCTGACTTAAGTACATTATTTTCCTGTTTAATTTCACTTGTGATTTCCCCTTTTAATTCAGTTAACTTGTCCCCAAACTTAGTGTCAAGACCTTGGAACTTATCATTTATTTTATCTATCTCAACCTTCAATTCACCGTTCATTGATACACAGTTAGTTTCGATAGCTTCTAATTTAATTCCCATGTTATCACTATTTGTTTCGATAGCTTCTAATTTAGTTCCCATATTAGCACTATCAGTTTTTAGTGACTCTAAATTTTGATTCATGGATCCTAACTTTTGGTTATTTTCCTCCTGTTGGCTGTCCAACTTATTCAAACTCTCATTTATGGATTCGAACACTTTGTTATTTTCATCCTTTTGGAGGCCCAATGTATTGTTTATAGCCTCCAACTTCTCATTGCTATCGGCTTTTATAGCCTCCAAAAGCCGTTGCATCTCTTCACTCAATGCCATCTTATTAGAATACAGTGGGCCACTCATGCCACCACACTAGTACATGCTTGAGAGATGATACTCTGAACCATTGTGTCCCAATTTCTTCAAAAAATTTACTTTGGTACGGGTGTTTACTACAACGTACCCTTTTGATACTTTTATTCAATTTCATAAACCTTTATGGAAGTATTTAAAATTTAAAATTTCGAAAAACCATTTTTTTTCAAAAAATGAAAATTTTGATTTTTCGAGAAAAACTCGGGTTTTCCCTAGGAAAACTCAGCCCTGCGTACTGGGCGCCAAAATCTAGGGTTTGCTAGGGGGGTTAATGATATAATTCAGGGCTGCTCGGTATGAGTTTCCAGGGACCCATGCGGTCAGTTAATATTTTACGTTGTAGCTATTCCTATCATTACTTTAATTTACATGTTATGACCGTCTTAAGTGTTCCTCTAGTTATTAATCCAGCACATTACTTATATGCCCCCCATGTGCCCTTTTAGCAAGAAATATGCCAATCACAGTATACCAGCGTAGCTCAATTCGGGATTTTCGGGGTAGCGGTAAGTTCACCCACTCTGTGACTCACATATTTTGGATTAATTAGAGGATACACTTGCAAAATAACAACAAAATCAACTCCTATTTTTAACACATTTAATTAATCAAAATTATGGCGCTACAAACAATTAAACAATTAAATTACTGACCCATAATCATCTACTTGTTCCAAATGAACAAGGAATAACATAAGAATAAAACAAATATTGTATTAAAACATATGGTTTCCATATAAACCAACAATTCCTAATTATTTTTACTTCCATAAAGCATCAACTGTAAGTTTCATATAACTCCGAGCTCTTTTGGCTCAATGCTTTCTATAATAATGGTGTCATTCTTTGTACACCTCAAATACTACTTTTTATATTTTCTTAATCATCAAACAAAGGTATAATTACATTTAAAATTACATGTTAATTATCTAACTCAATATTTGGGCATTTCACAGGTTTTCAGCTGTTATCATCTCTCTCTAGTTTTACAAATACATTAAGGTAATCAGGAAATTACTTGTGTACACCAGAGTATGAAGATACTTGACACAGTCAAAAAACTATGGTCACTCCCGGAACCTAGTTGCCTTCAATTAACTCATGGAATCCTACTTCCATACAACATTACAATAGGGATTGTTATTTATCTCATATGTCTTATAGGACCATTATCACATTAAAAAAACTACGATCTGAACAGGCAAGCGGAAATATCAATCTACAAGGACCTCGGTTCAACGCCCGGGTCGTTAACAACTTTGAACACTCACGGTGTATTCATTACTCCTTACAAGACGGCCTTCAGACACCCCTCCTACTCCAAGGGTCTGACCGTGCTACTCGAGCGTTATTTATGACTATGCGGGAACCCTCCCGTCTAGTCTAAGCTAGAGCTCTCTTTAATGCTTTACAAACAGCTTTTCGTTCATTCTCAATTCTTTGGGGAGACCTGGCATTCTACTCCTTGTTTAAATTCAACAATATTATTGGGCTCATAAACCACATTCGTAATCTTGGCATTTATTAATTATGAAAGGTCCTCATTGATTGGGGAAGAGATATACACATTCTACGACGAATAGTAAGGGGCTTTCACAATAAGAAGATTCTGAGTTCGAATCTCTTCACATGCCTCGGGAACCATTCCCATATAGAGGACTATACAAAATGCGATTTAGGGTCAGCCTATAGCTTATAAGACCTACGCTCAATACCATACATTTGCTCCCTTTCAATACAACATACACAATGGCCTCGTGATACTACGTCACAAATAGAGGACTTACACCAATTCTCAATTCATTACAATCAACTACCTCTCATAAGTAATTTACCAAGTACATTAACTTTTCGCGTTCCTAGCGTGACATTTTATTTTAATTGGGCTCCTTTGCGCTATACTTTATTTTAAGCCTAGCGTCATCCAAAGAACTGATAATATCATATTAACAATTGATACACATCTCAATTTTTATATTATTCTTTTCCTTTGACAATAACTTTCTCTTTTTTTAAGAACATGCATTTGAACATCATGTCTATATTTTTTATTAAGGCTCTAACGCTCTTATGTTCACATCAATTAATTTGATCTTTATTTAATATTTCCTTACTTGGTTATTATTATTATTATTTCATATCTTCATTCTTTACAAAAAGCTCAAAAGCTATTTCTTTCATATAACTCAAATTTACTTTTATTTAAATATCTTTCATGATAATTATTAATATTTCGCTTGCTCTTATGACATTCGTCAAATACACTGACATTTTATTGATATATTTCCTCTACTGGATTTATTCTTTTACATAATTATTTATAGTTTCTCAAATTTCTATTATTGTTCAGACCGCGTTCTTGTTTATTCAGTATTTATTTATTTAAACACATCCCTTTTACTCAAAAACTCCGGTGGATTTGTACACAATCATTTCCTGACACCAAAATATAATGAAATTCATTACTCACATGTTTTTAAGGTCGTCTCATGACCTTTATCCTTGTGCGGTGTTTCATTTTGGCCCACCTTTTAACTTACTCCATATTGTAGAAATTCATCTCATGTACGAACACTTCTTGACACATATTCAATACACTTAACAATAAACACTAAAAAATATTATTTTAACACACAATCTTGATAGATTTACACTTCACAACTTTTGATCACTAGGCCGTATTTTCCTAGCCTATCACACGTGACCTCTTAATCTCCCGTTTCCAAGGGTGAAATTTATTCAATGTCGGCTTCCTATCCTGCAGAATACGAAAGTCTCGAATCATCTACTTTTCCCTGGACTCCTAATTCTTCGAATCCTATTCTGGATGACCGGCTATTTCTCTAGCTTGAACGGCTTCCTTTTTAGATCTAGTTTATCGATCCTAGTGAAAGTCTGTTCGGATCGAGGTCCCCTCGATAACCTATCGATGATCGATGGATTTATTTTATATCAGCTAGTACTTCTCGAGTCTAGTGCTTTAGAATAGTTCGTCTGCTTTCTGGAGATAATGTCTATAGTCTCCGTTCTTCTTTGTTTATTCGGTTCTCGCACTCCTACTTTTCTGAAATACGTTGCGAACCTTACTCTGTTTTTCCCTATTTGGGTTCTTTAAATTAGATAACTGTTTATCTTTCTATTACGGTACTTCCGTACGTTATGATATTTTCAGTCGTCTATTTAAAGACCTATCGCCTTAAGTCCAACGTTCGCAGCCTGCTCTGACTATATTTTACGAACTTTTCACTGTAAACTTGTGTACTGTCGGACCTAAAATCCAGTAACTAGGATTTTCCTAATTTTTCAACACGGCGATACTTTAATATTTCTTCTTTACAACTCCTTATGAAGGCACGCAAGTTGTTAATACTGCGACGCCTATGGCTATCAGATATTAATTCTGCGGTGTAATACAGCGTTTCTCCCCTCAAAGAGTACTGGTAAACTGTCTTCGGTGTGAAGCATAGTAACGCCCTACACGGCTGTCTGAATACTGATGCGTAGCAACGCCCCCCTCGGGCTGTTTGGAACTGCTTGTACTGATGCTCCAGCGTCACGTCCCCTGGACTATTTGAAACTGCATGCTTGGCTTGGTGATGCCAGGAGCTTTATACTCTTTCGCTACAAAAAGATAAGACTCTAGCCCTTTCCGTGCCCAACTTTTAAAATAATGGTTGCACCATTATAAAAATTATACCTTCAAAAAGCTCGTCTTCTCAATGTTAAATAATCTCATTGCGCATAAGAATCGATCGTGCAATTCGGAGATATTAATTAATTTCTCGTCCTCAACTGTGTGGGTGTTGCTGTTCATTTGCATTCTCCCCTCTCCACAGGCCTTGGTAAATCCCCTATGACGTCTACTTGCGTTTGCAGTTTTCTCCTGTGCAATTATTAAAGGGTTTTTCTTTACACAAAAATCTCTAATTCGAAATGATTCACCGTACTGTAATTGTTTACTTATTTTTATACTCGTAAACGGGTTAAATTTAATTATTCCTCTTCTGGCGCATAAGCGGTGTTGTCGTTTTCAAGCAAGCTCAGCTCGATTTCCGAGTCAGGCTTCCTTGTCTAACAACCGAAATTTTCCACTCGGTTATTAATACTCATGACCAGCTCCTTCTGAATGTCAAGAGGGGTGATCTCATCTCTCGAACACCTGGCTCGCGCTGCTTGCACAATGTTAGGCTAGAATCCTGGCTTGATCTTTCTCTATGTTACATTAGAAACTGTACGTTTCTTTCATTTCTTCCCCAAATACATGGATTCGACCTCCTTGGACCCTATGGCACATGGGTTCAATATATATATATGTATATATGTGTATATATATATATCAGTTTCTTGGGGACACGATAACTACAGTAATTTTTCACCAATCACTTTGAATTTTTTACCGAATATGTATACCTATAAAATCTCGGTCGAGTTCGTTACTGGGCTAAGTCGGTCGAAGGGGGTGAAAATGGGGGGATTTTTTTTTTTCGAAAAAGTGAAATATTGCTATAACTCTCTTAATATGTGAAATATCGAATCCTTTCCAAGTTCATACTATGTGTCGGATAAAGCCCAAAATTGTATGTTTGAAGAGTTTTTATAGCACCAACCATTGACCAAAGGGGTGGGAAAAAGTGGGTTTTCGGAAAACATTAATCATATCTCTCTTAATAGGCACAATATCAAAACAGTACAAAATGGACAATATTCCCCTAATAATTACCTAAAACTTTTGTCTGAAAGAATTTTTGATATGACCCACCATTACGCCAAGGGATGAGAAAAATAATTTCGGAATTATAAGAAAATGCCAAGAGCTATCAGTGGTTGCCATGGCAACACCTCTAAATTGATGAGGGATGAGCCATCAGACGTTGCCATGACAACGCACTTGCACGAGATCAGATTCAGATTTTCATCTGACTAAGTGTGAAGCGGCTTCGGTGACGTAACTGGTAGCATGCTGAACTTCTATGCCCAAGGTCGCGGGTTCAAAGCCGGCCAAAGAGCGCTAAAAATCCCTCAGTATGCTTTCCTTTTGGAGGGGAAGTTCCAACGTTTGTTGCGAGTTGCTGGTTGCGGTGGCATCTAGTAGCCAAGTTCACAGCTAGGTGTCGTTGACGGTAGTATCTGGTAGCAACATTAGGAACTACTGCTTGAAATTGACCGTCTGCAGTCCTAACCTGAATTACAGACTAATACAGCCATCACAATTCACACCGTTTATCAGACAGATTCTACACTCACCCAAAGTACACGGGGTTACATGACCTTGTTGTCGCAGCCCCTAAACTGAGGAACCAACCAAAATCTCTGCGGGAGATATAATTTTGCGTGAAGAAGTAACAGACCGTCACATAGTTACACATCAGTGTCGAAACCTTGCATAAGGACAGTGTGACCACAAGTATAAAAAAATGGACTCCAAATGACAAGAAGGTTACCGTCCCCCAAAGACAATAAAATGTTTAAAATATGCATAAAATGACGAAAAACAAAGTTATTTAATCTCCAATTTTAAAATACTTTTTGGCAATAAATGAGGTCTGATCCTTCTACGAAAACCTGCATATTCTGCCTATTTTCGCCTATCACGTAGTTTGTCCGGTGAAATCTACCTCCGCCTTCCGAGAGGACTTTTTTTTACTTTGTAGAGTACGATGTAATTAAAACTGATTTTCAAATGATATCTGCGTTTTTCTAGATATTTTCCAGTAATCCGGCGTTTTCGGTAATCCGGCGGTGCTCTGGTACAATATCTGCCGGATTACCGAGAGAGCACTGTATGTAATTTCTATGTTGGATGAGGAGGCTGCTTTTGCGAGGATGTCTGCCTTTTCATTTTCAGGAGAACCAGTGTGTAACTAATAAACGTCTCCTTACGGGCTATATGGAAAATGGATCATTGGGGCTAAGCACAATCCAAAATAAAATGAAATTAAGAAAATAAACAAAGAAAAAAAGAGTAAGTAATAAAAATGAATTCAACAATAAAATATTAAATTAAAATAAATAAATTAAGATCGAAATTATTAAATAAATGAATAAGGAAAGAAATTAAAGGTATGTTGGCAACAATGAAGTAAGGATTTGTCTTGGGGACTGGCTACTTGAAATACAACTTCCACCTAATGACCACAAAAAAAACACAACAAAAAGTCAACCCCTGGCAGTATACAGCCCATGACGGGCTAAGGCCGACCAAGCGACCGCTGCCCAGCCATTCGGCCTGCAGATATTGGGGTGACGCGTGATCAGCGCGTCGAGTCCCCTCGGCCGTTAATCTTGGTTTTCGTGATCGGGGTGCAGTCTCACTGTAAGACAGCTACTCAATTGTCCTCACGAGGCTGAGTGCACCCCGTTCCAAACCTCACATCAGTTTTAAAATCCCTGACGGAGCCGGGGATCGAACCCGGGGCCTCCGGGTGAGAGGCAGGTGCGCTTCCCCAACACCACGGAGCCGGCACCTTATGACCACACCCTCAAAAAATAGCCATCTAGCCAGGCGATAAGCACTTGTAAGAGACTGAAAAATCAAATACACAACGATACCTTTGCTTGCTGGTGGGTATCTGTGGAGCGTCAAAACTATACCTATGTTTTATTGAGACTATGGAATTTTCTCAGGAAAATCTATGTTGCATGAATCTCAATATTTTCCTGCGTATTCATACAGAAAATATATCCCACCCCCTCTGTAACTTTCAGTGTCAGTGTGCGCGTGTATGTGTGTGTTCTAAGAAAACAAGTATTTGAATAGCGACCTGATATTTTCTTTTTAATGCGGTTTTTATATGAGACGAATTTCTGTTTATAACGAGTAATTAGACGCTTGCTGGAATGGTCATGTATATTAAGATCCTTTTCGCCTACTTTATGCTAAGGAGTCAGTGTGTATAAAAGAAAAAGAAAAAGATGGATGTATAATATCATAGAGTGTCATAACCGCACGACAAATTAGCATAGGGAAGACATGAATGAATAATGATTACCACCTAAACACCTGTATAGTTTGGTGAACCAGCTTTTTGTTCTTCCTAGTATAATGAAGATGCAGGTGAGCTCTGGAAGACTGGTAAAAATCTCACCTCTAAGTAAAAACATGAAATTGACTACTGACCCTGACCATATTGGTAGACCTAGACATTGATTACTGAACCTCACCATATTGGTAGACCTAGACATTTTTAAAACACATTTAACAGTTTTTTCAATAATGTTATCTCAGTAATATCGCACCTCCTCATATCAACAGAGAGAAAAATCTAGTACATCTTCGGTCCAGAATACAGAAGAATCGGACACTTCCAATTCATGATGACGTTCAACAGTTGGGTCCTTCTAGACTGAAATCCCGCCAACCTGTATGGAAAAGAGCCTTAGAACTAACAAACGGCAATTTCAAAGCCAATACTAGATGGCAGACTCAGTGGACAAGAGCTCCTCCTACTACTTGTAAAAAATGTAAATATTCTGTCTTTTTATGTGCAAATAAGTGAAAAGCAAGAATTTATGTATTTATAGAAAAAATGCTTAAAATATGTATTTACATAGAAAAATATGTATTTACATAAAAATCCTAGCCCTAGTCATATGTCTTGTTGTTATATTGTTCGGATGTTTGTGACACTGTAATCTTGGCGGTTTTCTTTATTGTGTTAGCATCATACGATAAATAAATAAATAAATAAATAAAATAACGTTATATGTTAGTTATTGTTGTTTTAAGGGGCGGAATAGCGAGGCCATCTGTCCTTCTTAACATGGATTAAATTATACAAATTTATAATACAATCAAATTTAGAGGTGGACGCCTAAATAATGAAAAAAGATGTTCAGTAAAGAACATATAGCCTACTTTCTACTAAATGCATGGGTTTTGTTGTAACTCTTTGTCCTTTTCAAGGAGTATAATTGAATGTTGGTTGTAGTAGCTTGTTGAAATACAACCTGTTATACGGATATTAAACATGAATATGAGGTGCCCTTTGCTAGTGCTACCTCTGTACAAAATTTCATTCAATTAGGTTTCACTGTGTTTTAATTGATGTGGTGAATCGATTTGCACACATACATGGCCGCCATCCGCAAATTATTGGGCTGATGACCTTACAGTTTTGTCAAAGGATTCTTCATACATAATGGTATAATGTTGGGAAATTTGGTAGAGATCAGATGATTAGGTTGGTCATAATTTGATTTAAGCTTTTAATATTTGGGTGGCCGCCATTACGTTTTTATTAAGATGTCTGTCTGTCTGTTAGGTATTCATCCCAAGGGCTGGTTGGATCCTCAAAAGTACCGCCGTTAGGTTATGTGAGTAGATACCCACAAAAACCCAAGGCAGCGCTATTGAGGCGTACTAGGCAACATGAGGAGTGAGGTAGTTTGCCATTGCTTTCCTCGCTGAGTCAGAACAGCAGTACTAACCCTATGAATAGAACCTTTCACAGCATCCACAGGCACTGAATGTGCCCTGAATGGCATTACTAAGCACCACCCATACCTCAGTAGATTCCATATAATCACAGCCATGAGTGAGACTGAGACATCGGTGAAAAGCCACATTTTACTCTAGCCTGTGCCAACAGACAAATGCAAATCTACTGCAATCATCAAGAGATGGCAAGCAGGCGATTCATCAAGATGCCGGCGATATAAAACATGACACTGAGGTGCCCTTTGCTACTACTACCTCTGTACCAAATTTCGTTCAATTCGGTTTCACCGTGTTCGAATTGATAGGGGGGGGCAGACATTCAAAGTACACACACTCACACTCACACTCTCTCACACACACACACAGACAGGCACACAATTTTTCACTCTGTGTTGATCTCATGTCTACTTTCATTTTTTGCAAAAATCGAAAGTAGGCTAAAAAGGCGAAAAGTAATAAAACAAAGAAATAAAACGAACATAACAAACAACAAGAAGTTCCGAGACGAACTAAAGAGCCTACTTTTCTTAAAATTTCAGAATCATGCCAATGATGAATCTATTTGGATCTATCTAGAATAATGACGAAATTAAGTTGGTAATATCAAAATTTCTAATTAGTTCGAAATACTGTTTACCTGGCATAATGTAGCCTAATAGAGAACTACAGTTGGCAGCCCTGGTGACAGAATATATTCTTAGTTCCATCTCTTAAGATACAGAATACAAAAATTGCGTA
This sequence comes from Meconema thalassinum, assembly GCA_946902985.2. NCBI lineage: Eukaryota > Metazoa > Arthropoda > Insecta > Orthoptera > Tettigoniidae > Meconema > Meconema thalassinum. Next base: position 140,041,279 of record OX336400.1, read on the forward strand.
AGTCCAATGGATAGCGTGGACGTTACATGCAGTTAAACATTGGATCTAACAGCACGCTTAAATTCATGTTGGCAACAATGTCATCCATGTATTGGTCAGAAATAATCTGAAATAATACGATCTATTGTTGTGCCAATTTTGAATGAAATCCATTAGTTAGTATAGAAGTTGCATGCATTTTAATATTGGACCTATCAGCAGGCTTAGAATCATGTTGGCAGCACTGACATTCATTAGTTACTCCAAATTAATCTAGACTACCAGGTACTATACATGTGCAAAGTTTAGAGCTATTGGCTAGCATACATTCTGATATATTGATATTAGGGTAACAAAAATAGAGACAGCATTTATTAACAGTTGCCAGCCCTGGTTGCTCTTAAGAATACGCTTAGTCATACCTGTTATGGTACACATAGCACACACGACATTTGGTTGAAATCCAAATGATAGTATAGAAGTTACATGTATTTAAAGTTGGACCTCTCAGCAGGCTTAGAATCATGTTGGTAGCACTGACGTATATAAGTTACTCCAAATTAATATAGAATGTCAGGTACTATACGTGTGCAGAGTTTAAAGCTGTCGGCTTGTATACTTTCTGATATATGGGTATTTGGATTAAAAAAATTGAGAGCATTTATTAACAGTTGGCAGCCCTGGTGGCTCTTAATAATACGCTGTTATGTCTGTTTATGTACACAAAGCACATACGAAATTTGGTTGAAATCCAATTGATAGTGTAGAAGTTATATGCATTTAAAATTTGGACCTTTCTTCAGGCTTATAATCATTTTGGCAACACTGCCATGTATGGCCTCCTGGAAATTAAACTACAATATTATTATCTATACGTGTGCCAATTTTGAAATACCTCCCTTTCATACCTTCCAAGATATCCAACATGGAGCTCAAATTTCAATTGCGATTTTTCAGCAGTTGGTAGCACTGACATCATTTTCAAATATGGCCGTGAGATATTCCGGTATAGATCTTTACTCCTACCAAATTTTGTTTTGATTGCTGCAGCCATTTAGGAGTTGAAAGGGGGGGGGGGCACACACACAGCCAGACAGACAGACAGACAGAAGGACAGACAGACAGACAGACACACATTTGCCCGATATCATAAGTCTACTTTTTCCTCATTTTTGCAAAATGTGAAAAGTAGGCTAAAAATATACGGAGAAAAACTTCTGAATTTCAGAAAAGAGCTCGTTCTATTTGGCTGGTTGGTTCCTTAGTTTAGGGACTGCGACAACGCGGTCATGTAGCACTTTGGGTGTGTGTTGAATCTGTCTGATAACCGGTGTTAATTGTGATGACTGTATTAGTGTGTGTTATATGTTTTTAATTCAATTAAGGACTGCAGACGATAATTTCAATTAGTTCCTACTTTCACTACCAAATGCTACCGTAAACGATACCTAGCTGTGAACTTGGCTACTACTCGATGCCATCGCAACCAGCGCCTGGTGACGAACTTTGGAACTTAAGAGCAATAATCAAACCTAACCTACTACAAGGTTCTTTTACATGCCACAAATCTATGACATGGACCCGCCAACTTTATTTCCCCTCCGAAGGAAGGCATACTGAGGGATTTTTAACGCTCTTAAAAATCCGACGACTTCGGTTGGGTTTGAACCCGCGATCTTGGGCATAGAATATCAGCATGCTACCAACTATGCCACCGAAGCCGCCAACGTTCTGTTTCAATAATGATTTACATTCTTCGACATATAATAGACTAGCAAATACATTGTTCAGGCAAACATTACAGTATTGGAAACATGCATTGCATCGACGTTTATTTTTCATTATTTTGTCTTTGGCCAAATGTTTCCACAGTTACAGTGTAAGTATACATTATTACGGATTATGTAATAATTATACAGGGTGTCCCACCTAACACTGCGACCTCAAATATTATCGAAATGAAACAAGATGTGAAAAATCTACTTGCACAGGAATGTAGCCACGTCAGGGAGTCACACAATGGGAGGATATGCACAATCCAGGAAACAATAACAATACCACTTTTAACGCAAAGTTGCCTTTTTTTAAATGGAACATACATGTTTTTCTAGCAAAATCAATAGTAAACAAATAATTATTGATAACAGATTTGGTTTCACTTCTCTAAACCTCGTACCTTCTGAAATATCTTAAGTTGTAGGTTACTAACCAACGACAGTGGAGTATCAATGTTTGGTGCGGTATCACTGGCAACCGTATTGTAGGTCCCTATTTTTATCAGGGAACACTAAACGAACAGCGATATGCATAATTTCTTCAAGACACGTTACCCCTTCTCATGGAGGACGTGGGATTGGAAACTCGTGTATCAATGTGGTTCCAGCATGATGGGTGTCCCGCACATTTCGTACGTGATGCCAGAGATGTAATGGATGAGAAGTTTCCAAATCGGTGGATAGGACGTGGTGGTCCTGTGAGATGGCCAGCACGGTCCCTCGACTTGATGCCATTAGAATACTTTCTCTGGAGCGCATTTCAAGATAGTCTATCAGGAAGTCCCAACTACAATAGCAAATATGCAACAGCGTATTACTTCGGCGTGTGCGGAAATATCCGTGGAAAAACTGGGATCAGTACAACGCTCTGTTGTTCACCGTCTACAGAAGTGCATTGATGCAAACGGTGGTCACATTGAACATCCGCTGAAGTGACACAGTTTCATCAGTTAAGATGTTACTGCTTACTTGTGAATGTCTCTTCCGTGCTGGATGTAATTTAAAAACATGACGTTTCTTTAACCTATAGGCCACAAGTTTGTTTAAGAAATCGGTAATTGTACATTTTGAACTATGTGTACAGTTCTACACATTTGTTAAACTTGACAAACAGTGTCTCCATTGCCATTCTCTACAACGTTAGTTATTTCAGAAGGTACGAGGTTTAGAGATGTGAAACCAATTCTGTTATCATTAATTGTATGTTTACTCTTGATTTTGCTAGAAAAAACATGTATATTCCATTTAAAAAAAAGGTAACTTTGCGTTGAAAGTGGTATTGTTATAATTTCCTGGATTGTGCATATCCTCCCATTGTGTGACACCCTGACGTGGCTACATTCCTGCGCAAGTACATTTTTCAAATCTTGTTTCATTTCGATAATATTTGAGGTCGCAAAGTTAGGTGGGACACCCTGTATAGTCTATTCCTTGACTTCCTCCATCTTATTTACCAAGAATAAATGATCGATATTGCAACATTATTATTATTATTCCCTCAATGTGACTACAAAGTAATACGAGAGGAAAATAATAGTGTTCACTATAGTTTGTGGGTCATGCTTGCAGTGAATTAGCACCATACGGGATGCAGGCAGAGAAACATCGACCTTCCTGCCAACATGCGTTAGTTGGGTTGCAGCAAACGATATTGGAAGGGACTGCGGTATCACCGAGTAGGCTGTATAATTTTATCACCCGTATTTTATAATTTTTAATGATCTTGTCGACTTCGTCGTTACGCTGGGGTCTGGCGTTACGTTACGGTGACGGGACGAAATGTACCCAGATGCACTGAGGTGTGTGACGTCATAGTACTGCTTGGTGCATGTGTACCCCGACAATCTCTACTTCGTTAGTATAAGACAAAAATCCCCGATTCTTGGATGTCACTGGTATTCTCGAGAACCACTGGATGGATTTAGATGCGGTTTTCACCATTCTGTAAAGGATATCTCGAGGAAAGCTTCTGTAGAAATTAATTTATGTATGATCAAAGGAAACCAAGCAGTAACGATTTCAGTGAAAAAGTCGAAAACAAACTTGGCGTCCGTGCGCTTCTTAAGATTACGCTGGGCAAACCGTTAAAAATATCAGTATACTATGAGCGTAAGAATTGGTCAGCATGAAAAGTTCTACAAAAAAGGTCCGCGAGAGCACATGTCTATCTTCAATACATCGCCCACTATAAGTGTTTTAGACTGGATGGAAGGGGCACGTCCCCGCGCGCTCTGGTGAGTGTGACGGCATCCCGCACGCCTGACCTTGCTTTGCCCTTGGTTTGCATTGGCCGTTCGCGAGTAATTTGAAACAAGATAAGCAAGATAAGTATTATGCAGATAATTTTCTAACATGTCAAGAGTCTTTGGCTTCGTCTGAAGCGAGAAGCCTCCAGCCTTTCTAGCATTTTTCAGCATTTGTAGCATTTACAATGATACAAAGTCTAGTCTTTCAGACTGACTGTCACTGTTTCTTTAATAATAAATAGAAGGTTGATAAATTTAAGGGTTTCAGGAAAAACCTAGCTCAAAAAACAAGGTCATCTGGTCTGAAGAAAGAAGGAGGAGACTCAGCGAACGCATGACGAATTTCTGGGAGGAGAAGAGATAGTACAACGTGGTCCACCATAGGCCAAAATCGACAGAAGAAGAAGAAGACCTAATAAATAATCTATATATACAGTGTGGTCCACCCGCCCCTTATTTTTTTTGGAGGAAGGCAACCCAACTAACGCGTATATCACAGTCATCCTAAAAACATTAGTACGTCCATTGTACAACTTTACTGTTGAGTACATCCTCGCGAATATAGTAGAAATCAATAGTGGCAGTGTTCTTTCAATGACCTCAAATATAATGCATGATTGAAATGATCAGAGCTCCGAATAACACCTTCTTACGTTTGGACAGGAAATGTCTACGAATAGATTCAATACATGCCAGCAACACACTATGGTTCTCGGTAGCTATGGTGGCTAAATCAAGAATTGCTAGAGTAGCGTCAACGAAGTCGCATTGTAGTAGGTTCGAACTAGTACATTTTTTGCTTAATGTCGTTTATTGTGGATGTATTATGGACGCATATCTATCTGTTCCAACGAGTGATTTTTTATTTGGTCCTCAAAATGACCGTACTTTTCCGATGGTACGCAGCCAGATTGGACGACGACATAACGATCTGTAGAACGAAAGCAAGGTATCCTGTATATTCAAGGTAGCAATTGTTCGAAATTTTGACCACCTTTGTTTAAATGAAAACTCCGACTAAATCAGACGACCCACATAACAAATAGATTTGTTATGTGGGTAGGCTCACGAATAAATACATCAGACCGAAACTATAATTTCTTTCAACGGCTTCTGTGCGAAAAGCGATTGCTATACACTTACAGTAATAGTTAGTTAGTGAGGTTTTAAGGAGCGGAACTACGAGGTCATCTGCCCCAAACATACAGTAAATACAGATAATTATAATGTTATTGGTTTTACGTCCCTTTTAACTACTCTGGCTTTTAGAGACGTCGGGGTGCCGGAATTTTGCTCCGAAGGGTATCTTCAACGTGCCAGTAAATCTACTGACACGGCTCCCTCGCATTTGTGCACCATCAAAAGCCAGCTGACTGCGCCAGGATACGAACCTGCAACCATGGGCACAGCAAGCGAGATCGTTACCGTTCAGCCTCGCAGCAAGGCAGTAATTACAGAACGTGTCATATTATTATTCTGGGATAAATATTGAACTATTAAAATTCTAATTATCACGAATAGAGTCGCCTCCGTTGCGTAGTGGTCAGCGTGATTAGCTGCCACCCCGGACGTCCTGGGTTCGATTCCCGGCTCTGCCACGAAATTTGAAAAGTGGTATGAGGACTGGGACGGGGTCTGCTCAGCCTCGAGTGGTCCAAATAAGTAGAGGGGTTCGATTCCCACCTCACCCATCCTCAAAGTGGTTTTCCGTGGTTTCCCACTTCGCCTTCGGGCAAATACCGGGATGTGACCTACCGTACGGCCACGGCCGCCTCCTTCCCTCTTCCTTGCCTGTCCCTCCCGATCTTCCCCTCCCTTCCCATCCGTCAAGAGGACCCTGTTCGCTTTGCAGGTGAGGCCACCTGGGCGAGGTGCTGATCCCACCTCCCCAGTTGTATCCCCCAGACGAGATGTTTCAAGCTCTAGGACACTGCCCGTAGAGGCGGTAATGATGGGATCCCTCGCCGAGTCCGTGGGAAAACCTAACATGGAGGGTAAAATCGTCCAAAAAAAATATAATAATTATAACGAATACTATCCATCCATGGTTTTGAACAGTATTTAGGGAAAATAGCCATTTAAATGAGACAAGAAAATAACTTTCCCTATCGTCTTCGTAGATAATGTGAACAAAACCAAGTTGAAATCTTGCTGTACGAGGTAGGGAGGGTATAATAAAATAGTTAAAAAGAATTTTAAAAGTCTGCCGTTGGATAGTCTTGAACCCCCGATCTTCGAAAGAGCGAGCGGGCGCAATAACACTTGCACACATTTTCAACACACTCTGGAGGTTTTTGTTGCGCTTCTTATTAACGCGTATGGTAAAATATTAAATTATTACAGTTAGATCTTAAATATTGATTGGAATGCATTCAGTACCAAGCATGTTTTCTAATTTACTTAAAGCAAGTTTCGCGACCGTTTTGCGTTATTAAGGCGAATTAACTGCAAATAATGCCCTCAACGACAGCCCTTCGGTTTTATTTCGTACAACTTAGCGTACAAAATGCTAGCGTGTGATACACTTCGGTAATACAAGCGGGTATACTGACGAAGAGAACAGAATCATACAGGATTTTGTACCAGCGATCACAGCAGCTTCCTTGTCAGCGAGTGTCGTGTGATACAGGCCTAAAGATATGCTAAGACTATTTGTTAAAATTTAATAACAAAACAAGGTGTTCGGTAAAGAATGTATAGCCTACTTTCTCCTAAATGAATGGGTATTGTTATAATTCGTTGTCCTTTTCAAGGAGTCAGTCAGCTGGCATTTGAGGGTGCGCAAATGCGAGGGAGCCGTGTTAGTACATTTACTGGCACGTTAAAGTTCCCCTTCGGGGAAAAATTCCAGCACCCCGGCGTCTCTAAAAGCCAGTGTAGTTAAAAGGGACGTAAAGCCAATAACATTATTATTATTATTATTTTCAAGGAGTATAATTGAATGTTAGTTGTAGTAGCTTCTTGAAATACAACGTGCTATACGGATATTATACATGAATATGATGTGCCCTTTGCTAGTGCTACCTCTGTAAAAAAAATCATTCAATTCGGTTTCACCGTGTTTGAATTGATATGGGGAATCGATTTGCACACATACATGGTCGCTATCTGCGAACTATTGGGTCGATGACCTCGTAGTTCAGTCAAGAGATGCTTCCCACAAAAAGGTATGTTGTTGACAAATTTGGTAGAGATCAAATGATTAGGTTGGTCGTAATTTGATTTAAGCTTTTAACATTTCAGTGGCCGCCATTCCGTTTCGGTCAAGATGGCGGCGATATACAACATGACACTGAGGTGGCCTTTGCTAGTGCTACCTCTGTACCAAACTTCGTTCCATTCGGTTTCACCGTGTTTGAAAAGATAGGGGGAATCGATTTGCACACATACAAGGCCGCCATCCGCACATTATTGGCCTGATGACCTTGTAGTGTGGTCAAAAGATTTTCTATACATAAAGGTATGTTGTTGCAAAATTTGGTAGAGATCAGATTATTAGGTTGGTCGTAATTTGATTCAAGCTTTTAACATTAGGATGGCCGCCATTACGTTTTCGTCAAGATGGCGGCAATATAAAACATGGCACTGGAGTGCCCTTCGCTAGTGCTATCTCTGTACCAAATTTCGTTCAATTCGGTTTCACCGTGTTTGAATTGATTGGGGGAATCAATTTGCACACATACATGGCCGCCATCTGCACACAAATTGGATGATGACCTTGTAGTTCAAACAAACGACGCTCGCCGTATAAGTATATGTTGTTGCAAAATTTGGTGGAGATCGGACGATTAGGTTAGTCGTAATTTGATTTAAGCTTTGAACATTTTAGAGGCCGCCATTACGTTTTCGTCAAGATGGCGGCGATATAAAACATAACACTGAGGTGTCCTTCGCTAGTGCTACCCCTGTACCAAATATCGTTCAATTCGGTTTCACCGTGTTTGAATTGATAGGGGGAATCGATTTGCACACATACTTGGCCGCCATCTGCAAACTATTGGGTTGATTACCTTGTAATTTAGTCAAAAGACGCTCGCCATATAAATATATGTTGTTGCAAAATTTGGTTGAGATCGGATGATTAGGTTATTCGTAATTTGATTTAAGCTTTGAACATTTGGGTGGCCGCCATTATGTTTCCGTCAAGATGGCGGCGATATAAAACATGACACTGAGGTGCCCTTTGCTAGTTCTACCTCTGTACCAAATTTTGTTCAATTACGTTTCACCGTGTTCGAATTGATAGGGTGGGGGCAGACATTCAGAGTACATACACTCGCACACACACAGACACACAGTCTCACATACACATACACTCACACACAGACACACAATTTTTGGCCCTGTGTAGATCTCATAAGTCTACTTTCATTTTTTTGCAAAAATCGAAAGTATGCTAATAATACCATGGGAAATTCTAAGGATACGTATACTTCGATGCAAGCACGATCAGAATATCCTTCGATATGTTGTTTTGTTTCATGTGAGGGGCTAGAACATCGCGGTCATTTAGCCCCGTTTACTTGGGAGTGTGTGTAGAATTTGTCTGATAACCTGAGTTATTGCGGGCTTATAATGATGTGTGTATTTGCAATTAAGGATTGGGAAGGAGGCGGCCGTGGCCTTAAGATAGAATCCGTCCCGGAATTTGGCCGCAGCAGAAGTGGGAAACCACGGAAAACCATTTCCAGGGTGGCTGAGGTGGGAATCGAACCCACTTCTTCTCATATTTGCTTCACGAGGCTACGTGTACCCAATTTCAGCCCTCAGACAAATATTACATTTCTTGGCAAAGCTGGGAATCGAACCCGGACCTCCGGAGCGACACTTCGATATGTTATATTAATATTCATGCCAGTTTTTAAATTTGCTGCCATTACAGGTCACGTGGCATAACGTACCAGTTCGATCCTATTCTCGGAATTAAATCAGCAAAATTCAACGTATTCGTCACAAAAATACGTCGTAAGGCAATAAATGTAGCAATGTAGTTACATCCCCACTAAAATGGAATGTGGGCTGTCGTTCAAAAAAGTATGCCTTCTACTGGATTCGAAGCAGAATTCAACCCGCTCGCGCCCATCATGTACGGTCAGGCTTTAAACCTCTCAGCCGCCAACACATGGTAGATACCGCTCGCTAAACGTGGTGTAGTTACAGTAGCCGTCCCACCTCAAACGTTTAAGTCCATCTCAAAGTCTTCAATCACGATTTATGGTGTTGATTTAACTTTCTACTATTACAGATCTCGTGGCGTAAGCTATTAATTCGATCGAATTGCGTGTATGTGTGTTATTTCAAGGAGCAGTGAGTCATATGTTAGTAGAATGGGCCATAGTATTTGGCGGGGAAAAGTTTAAGGTCGGTTTTTCTTTGCTAGACCCATGGCCCAATTACATTGCTGTCGCACAGTCAGAGCGCAGAAAATATCGACCATCGGGAGAAATGCCGTGTTAGTTGGGTTTCATAAAACTAAATAATAAGGGGCGGGTGGACCACACTGTATAACAAGTAGTTCCATGAAGAACTATACAGCCTATTTTCATATAACCTACTTATGTTAATTGCAACTATCAACATACAAATTTTCAGTTTGATTGCTGTAGTAGACTCGTAGATGTTGAGAACCGACTAAATATTTCGGATGGTCGCCATGTTGGATTTTATATATGTAGGTCCTAGAGTTATGTACTGTTACATGAATATTATTGTGTACGTGTAGCATTCAAACTTAAATCGCATGATTAGGATAAAAGAAGTAGCAAGGAGATTTTAAAATTTCGCCCAGCTGCCATTTTGTGGTTATGGAAACAATAGAAATAAATTAGATGTCAGTGGATTAACATTCGTATAAGGATTTACTGTACCAAGTTTCACTGCACTCGGATGGTTAAATTGCGAGAAACGTCCATGTGAATATTTATGGCGTCGCGTCGCCGCCATGTTGGATTTGTGCTCAACAGGTTATATGAAGTCCTATAGGAGAACTTAAGTTCATAGCCCCTATGACCATAAAAAATTCAGTTTGATTGCTATAATAGATTCGTAGATATTCAGAGCCGTCTAAATATTTCGGATGGTCGCCATGTTGGATTGTTAAATGTATAGGACATAGAGCCATGTACCATTAAACGAAAATTATTGCGTAGGTTCATTATTCAAACTTTCACTTCGATCGCATGACTACATCACAATAAATGAAATCTTAATTTTAAAATTCGCACTGCCGCCATCTTGAAGTTATGTAAACAATTGGACTAAATTAGATACCAGTGGATTACAATGTGTATAAACATTTCCTGTACCAGATTTCATTGCGTTTGGAACATTAAATCGCGAGAAAGGTCTATTTAAAATTTTCAAATTCGCTTGGCCGCCATGTTCTTCTTGTAGTTAACCGGTTCTTGAAAGTCTTATAGATGAACTTCCAGTAGTGCCCTTTATCTCCGTACAAAAATTCAGCGTGATATCGCTAATAGTTTCAGAGTTATAGAATGCCGGTGAAATATTTCGCACATCCGCCATCTTGTGGTTATGTCAACAATTGAACGAAATTTGATGTCGGTGCATTACAATGTGTATAAACATATACTGTACCAAGTTGTATTGCGTTTGGTTGGTTAAATCGCGAGAAAAGTCTATTTGAATGTCGCGAATTCGCGTGGCCGCCATGTTGGTTTTGTAGTTACTAGTTTTTCAAAAGTCACATAGCTGAACTTCTAATAGTTCCCTTTATCACCGTAAAAAATTCCAGGGTTATATCGGGAATAGTTTCGGAGATATTGAATGCTGGTGAAATATTTCGCACAGCCGCCATGTTGGATTGGTGAGACGTAACAAAATTTGAAGGGCACGGTTGAGGTCGTCTGGAATAATGCTATGAACTTACCGAGTTTCATTTAAATCGCTCCACGCACACACACACGGACAAAAGGTGATCTCATAAGCCTAATTTTTCAAAATTGAAAATAGGCTAAAAATCACTGTTACGTGATAGTTTGTCTTTGGGTGTGTATGTCTGCTATACGTTCATATACCATTCATCCGATTGTGATGAAACTTGGGTGAGATGTTGTGTACACTGCAAGGAAAGTTTCTGGCTAAGTAAATCCATTTTACAATTGGTGGGCACGGGTAGATTCAACAAATGAGTGACGACGCGCGAAGCATTTCAACATAATCCCATATGCGTTCATATACCATTCATCCGATAGCGATGAAAATTGGATGAGATGTTGAGTACACTCCAAAGAACGTTTCTGGCTTAGTAAATCCATTTTACAATAGGCAGCGCACGAGTAGATTCAAATAGTGAGGGACGTCACGCTAATCGTTTCAACAAAGTCCCGTACGCGTTCATATACCATTCGTCCGAAAGCGACGAAACTTGGCTGAGATGTTGTGCACACTGCAGGGAAGGTTTCTGACTTCGTAAATCCATTGTACAATTGGTAGCGCAAGAGTAGATTCAACACATGAGTGACGGCGCGCGAATCGTTTAAACATAATCCCGTATGCGTTCATATGCCATTCATCCAATTGCGAAGAAACTTTGATGTTATGTTGTGTATACGCCAGGGAAGGTTTTCGACTTAGTAAATCCATTTTACAATAGGTAGCGCACGCGTAGATGCAACAAATGAGTGACGACGTGCGAAGCGATTCAAATACCATTCATCCGATTGCGATGGAATTTTGGTGAGTGGTTGTGCACGCTGCCACAAATGTTTCTAAATTAGTAAATCCATTTTACGATAGCTTAGAGGTAGTTAACGGATATTGAAGAAAATATTGTGTATCCAAAGGCACTTCAAGAAACTAAATTACAATACCAACACTTTTTTTTTTGATTGGCATTGTAACGCATGCCGGGTACAGCTAATAAATAATAAATGATAAATAATTAAAGTGATATTGTCTCGGGGGAGAAGTGTAGTTGTTTTCCAATTGATATGTGATGATTCAACGAACATACAGTACTGTTATGTCCCGATGTCGGTTCATGGCGAAATCGTATCGGACATTCAACCACAGTTCAACCTGGTCAGCAAGAACCTCGCTTCCTCAGATCAAAGTAAGGTCAGTCAGGCACTGGATCGGCTGAAGCCTAACAACCAGAGAGATCGATTGCCTGCCGATCGGGATATTGGACAAGTTGGGTCGTCGGATGCTCGTTGACCAAGGGGCACGGAGCTGAGGCGGTACTTGAGAGCACCATCGCTAGCAAAACGGAGGGAATAGGTGAGAAGCAGTTTTACGATTTTACTTCAGGATTAAATTACAATCCATTCAGTCCTTGTATCGATGGTCCTAGATTACTTTACTTCCACTCTGAATAAACTGGACGTTAAACTTTCCAACTCTTTCATTGGGGAGTGTTCCCTGAATCCTAGAGTCACGTCCCACGCCAATGTCCCTGTCTTGTAAGGACTCTACTGTAATCCTTATCAGAAGTTATCGGCAAGGACACGATAACGATCCTAGTGCATTATCTTGCAGAACTCTTGATCAGCCTATGGCTGAAGTCCGTACGATCAGGCGAGGACACAACAATACACTAAATAATAGTGAGCAATATTAAAAAAAAAAACTTTTTTATAGCACATTGCCAATACTGAAAATGACCTGCAATGCCGAAATAAATCAGAAACCTCTATGGACATCAAATTGGCAGGTGAAAAGCTAAAGGAAGTAGGAGACTTCTGTTACTTAGAAAGCAGAATAACCAGTGATGGACGAAGCAAAGAGGATATAAAAAGTAGGTTGGCTCTGACAACGAAATAATTTCTACAAAAAAAGGAATCTGTTGACATCGAATATAGGAAGTCATTTTTGAAAGCCTTTGTCTGGAGAGTGGCGCTCTATGGAAGTGAAACATGGACTATTGGTGCAGCGGAAAAGAGGAGAATTGAAGCGTTTGAAATGTGGTGTTACAGGAGAATGATGAAGATAAGATGAGTAGATAGGGTTACAAACGAAGAGATATTAAGACGAGTGGGAGAGGGAAGATGTTTCTGTCGACTGCTAATGAAGAGAAGAGATAGGTTGGTAGGACACATACTAAGACACCCAGGAATAGCAAGCTTAGTCATGGAAGGAAGGGTCGAGGATTAGAACTGTAGGGGTAGACCAAGGTCAGAATATGTTAAACAGTTGCCTCGGATGTAGGGTGTGGTAGCTATGTAGAGATGAAACGATTAGCTCAGGACAGGGAGGCATGGAGAGCTTCATCAGACCAGTCACAAGACAGAAGACTCAAACAACTACAACAATGCTTAATATCACAGAATTAGATGAATTTACCCCAATAATCTGAGATTGAGAAATAGCAATTAGTTCATTCATATATCAATTTAATTTGCGTCACATTTTAATTCACGATTTTAAAGCATAATAACTTCTAAATCGTTCTGGTAGCAATCAGTTCTATAAACGATTAGTACATTATGCAACGAGCCTATAATGGCTATAATTAAGACACGAGTATTTTTTATAAAACGAGCGCATGCGAGTTTTATAATTTCCATACGAGTGTCTTAATTACCATTATAGGCGAGTTGCATACGACTGTTTATGTTCGACGATAATTATAACTTTATTATATGTTTTAACATATTTATTCATAAATATCTGTTGAGAGTCAGCTGCTGGAATTTTGTGATCGCAGAGCGAGCGTTGGGTGTTATATCTTTGTATTTCAAGAGCTTTGAACGACCGACGCATGCGCTCTGTGGGCTTGCAATGCCATATGCAGCCATATGTTTACATCAGCCGTCCCTCAATAATATTGTCACCGCAGTCATTTGAAGACAATGCGCTGTGTAGAAATTAGGGTTGGTGATTTTAAGGTACAGTGCTATTTCTTGTCTCATATTCGCCAGTTTATTTACGCGAACATATGGACGGTGGGTATTCCATGTCGGTAATTTATTATAGTTCGATGTTGTGTTTATGTCCGACATGTTGGATTTTGAGCGCATGCGCGAAGTTATCGTTACCTAATTGGTCAATGAATGAGCTCTGATTGGCTGGAGAAACTGTATCATAATGGAAAACAGTGTTATAATGACCATCATTATGATACAGTTATCTGACACATAATAGTGAGGGTCGAACATAAAATATATTATGCAATTTTAGAATATTACAGATGTATTTACTTCTCATCAAAGCTCAATGAAGTCTATGATATTCAGAGCGTGGGGCCGGATGAGAAAGAACCCATCCTCTTGTGGTCTTGTCATGAATAGGCAACAGTTCTTCAGAAATAATTTGTTGAGGACATAGCGCACCCAGTTCATGCTGTTCCCACTCACTTTCTCATAGTCCTACTTACCATCCGTTACCCCTTCAACAAGAGGAAATGATGGCATCCATCGTTTATTAGAGTTCACCTACACATAGACGGCTGCGGTGGCTTAGTTGGTAGCATGCTGAGCTCCTGTTCCCAAGGTCGCTGGTTCAAATCCGGCCGAAGCCGTCGGTTTTTTTAAGGGCATTAAAAATCCCTCACTATGCCTTCCTTCGGAGGGGAATTAAAGTCGGTGGTCCCATGTCATAGATTTATGGCATGAAAAAGAACCTTTCACTAACTACACTTGTGTGAAGCCAAAATTTGTAGGTTGGAATTTATACTGCTCTATTAGTTCCAATGTTCGCCACCAGGTGCTGACTGCGATGCCATCTAGTAGCCAAGTCCACAAGCTAGGTGTCGTGGACGGTAGCATTTGGTAGCAAAAGTAGGAACTACTTGAAATTATTGTCTGCATTCCTTACTTGAATTAAAACAGATAACACACACTAATACAGCCATCACAATGAACACCGGTTATCAGACAGATTCTACACACACCCAAAGTACACGGGGCTACATGACCGCGTTATCGCAGCCTCTAAACTAAGGAACCAACCTACACATATTTAATAGTTTCTTATGTATACTGCCTCCTGTTCACCATCTCTACTCCTTCCTTCTGGTGACCTATACTTAGCCACATATCAGCTCCATCTTTGCGGCGGAAAAGTGCACTTAGTGTATAGATACAGTCCAACATCGATATCTCGAATCTCTACTACTTGAATAGTCGATAACTCGTAGTAATTATTATTTCCCGAACAAACTTCCTATAGTTTACATGTATTTTTCTCTTTAAGTCTAACATTTATAACTCGAATCTTTCGATATCTCGATGATTAAATTATATCCCTATCAATTTAAACTTGTTCATTATCGCGAATATTCATGTATGTTTACAGTGCTAGTCTGCTGATCACATCATCCACTTTATAAGTGAGAGTGGGTTAGGGCCAGCAATCTAAATTTTCCAGTGTACATTGACTCTAAGACTCGTTCTTGTTTGAATTCTGCATTTTTGTTTTTCTGTATTTTATTTATTTTTAATTGCAAATTGACCACCTAGGATCACGCTACAATTTCATTATTTCACTTGTAATTTCCAGTACTCCTTCATACGATCGCTGTGTTGCTGCCGTTGCTCGGCCGTACAAGCTCTTCCGGCCTTTGTAGCTCGTCTCTCGTCATGAAACCCTTCCAAATTGTGTATACTGGTTCGAAACGTATCTCTTTCCAACACTCGGGCCTTTGGGATGTTAGATCTTTCAAGATCATTCTGAGTTTCTTTAATCCGTGATGTAGCTGTTTTTTTTTCAGAAGTAGTCAAATAACTGCTTGGTTTATCTGGATTTGTCCAATCTGTGCATGTGCCCAAGAAATATTAGCCTCCGTTTCTTCATGGTCGCTTTAAATGATCTTGTTACGGTGACGGGACGAAATGTACCTAGATGCACTGAGGTGTGTGACGTCATAGTACCGCTTGGTGCATGTGCACCGCGACAATTTCTACTTCGTTAGTATAAGACAAAAATCCCCGTTTCTTGGATGGAACGGGTAATCTCGAGAACCACTGGATGGATTTTGATGCAGTTTTCACCATTCTGTATAGGAGGAAAGATTCGGTAGAAAATAATTTATGAATGATCAAAGGAAGCCAAGCAGTAAGGATTTCAGTGAAAAAGTCGAAAACAAACTTGGCGTCCGTGCGCTTCTTAAGCTTACGCTGGGCAAACCGTTAAACATATCAATATACTGTACTATGAGCGTAAGAATTGGTCAGCATGAAAAGTTCTACAAAAAAGTCAGCGAGAGCGTATCTCTATCTTCAATACATCGCCCACTGTAAGTGTTTTTAGACAGGATGGAAGGGTTACGTCCCCGCGCGCTTGACCTTGCTTTGCCCTTGGTATGCACTTGCCGTTCGCGAGTAATTTGAAACAAGGTAAAGTATTATAAAGCAAGATAAGTATAATACAGATAATTTTCTAACATGCCAAGAGTCTTTGGCTTCGAGCGAAGCGAGAAGCCTCCAGCCTTTCAAGCATTTGTCAGCATTTGTAGCATTTAAAATGATACAAAGTCTAGTTTTTCAGACTGACTGTCACTTTTTTCTACATTCTTGTATACTTCGGCGTTGCTCCAAAGTTTCCATCCGGTTTCCGTCTGGATTGGGCCCATGATTTTCCGCAGGATTCTCCTTTCCAGGACCTCCAACTCCTCTAAACTGTAATTCATTGAAAGGCATTCACAGGCGTGCAGGCATTCTTGTTTTGACGACAGTGTCTTAGTGCTTTATTTTGGCGTTCCAAGAAATGCATTTCTTGTTATAGATGTATTTTGCAACCCATAAGCTCTCTCCATTTTTGAGATCCTATCGCCTACCGCAGCTTTCTCTAGACCATTGTCCTGTATAGTTTCACCGAGATATTTAAATTTCTTTACTCTCTGAATTCGCCCTATCTCCGTTTCAAGGAATTTAGATCATTGTGCGTCATTTATCATGAATTTTTATTTCTCTTTTGTTTATTAATATAATTATTATTTTTATTTATTTTTTGTTTTATTACCGTATTTTTCGAACTTTTCATATTTAGGTGTCCGCCTCTCAATTATTAATTCCATTTTAAAAGTGTATACAATAACCTGTGTTAAGAAGGGCAGATGACCTCTTAAAACAACAATAAGTATTAACTACTGTCAACGCTTGGGAGATGTTGACGGAGTGCACAGCTACCGAGAAGGCTGGAAGGCTAGCAGGTAGGTCCAAGACTCGGCCAGGCCCACACCAGACCAGACATAGGTCACTCGGGTGACATTCTCTAGTCACTAATTACAAGGTGTGAACTACACACACAATACGACCGGCGCGCCCTCTCGGCACTCATCACCATGCTAGGACACGCGTGCCCGGTCACAAGGAACAATGGGGCTCTATCGTCTTGCCATTCTCCATTTAAAACAGAGCACTTAACTTCAATATCCCAACCATCAGTTAGATCAAACCTTAGTCTGAACACATTCAATATCGTCTGCACAAGAACCATCAGTTTCATTAATCTTTAGTCTGAACACAATATGCAATATCGTCTGCACAAGAACCATCAGTTTGATTAAACCTTAGTCTGAGCAAATGCAATATCGTCTGCACAAGAACCGTCAGTTCGATTAAACTTTAGTCTGAACACAATATTCAATATCGTCTGCACAAGAACCATCAGTTTGAATAAACATTAGTCTGAACACATTCAATATCGTCGGCACAAGAATGATCAGTTAGATCAAACTTAAGTCTGAACACATTCAACATCGTCTGCACAAGAAACATCAGTTTGATTAAACCTTAGTCTGAGCAAATGCAATATCGTCTGCACAAGAACCATCAATTTGATTAAACATTAGTCTGAACACGTTCAATATCGTCAGCACAAGAACCATCAGTTAGATCAAACTTTAGTCTGAACACATGCAATATCGTTGGTAGATCACATAGATCAGTTAGGCTAAACTTTATTTTCAACATTCAATATCGACAATGCAAGAACGATCAGCTAGACAGTCAGGATAAATCAACTGGTAATTATGGCATGTGGCATTAACTCTATTTATGGGCATAGAGTTTCTTACCGACAGTAGTGGCTACGCTGGCTAAAGCGCAGCATTAGGTCATGGGGCCAAGCTCTCTGCTGACTCGGTAGACGCGTGGGTTCGAGCCCCACCGTCGGCCATCCTTGAAATGGTTTTCCGTGGTTTCCCATTTTCAACACCAGGAAAATGCTGGGACGGTACCTTCTGACAGGCCACGCCACATCCTTGCCCAGTTTCATTCACCATCATTCATTTCATCTCTCATTAACTCCTCTCGTGAGGTTGGCATCAGGAAGGGCATCCGGACGTAAAAACCATCGCCACAAATACTTCCATCGCATCTCATCCCTGACCCCGTTGGGAAACGGGAATAATAAGGGATAGACATACAATGGGCATAGAGTTTCTTATGTCGGCAGGAGATGAATTCCATTTTTGAGAACCAGCTACCACAAGAGAACGGTTGAAAATTGACAGACGATTGATGAATTTGATGGGGAAAGACAAGTAGGGTAAAGTTAAGTAACTCCGTGATACTAAGCTTTTTTTGTTGCTATTTTTGAAATTTAGGATTTCAGTTATTTCGATTAATTTCAAGTTAAATAGAAATACCCTACGGAACATTTCTGGCATATATCTTACAAATATTCGTAAGTTATTTCAAGGTATTAACTGCCAAAATCCGGTAGTAGAAGTAGGTAACGCCGTGATATTCAAGTTACTCCCTGATAGCTTGGTGTTCACCATTCAGTGTACTTTTTAATCTTGAAAACTAATGTTAAATGTAATAAAAGTGTTCAAATCGTATATAGACTATAAGTTTCTATTACCCCATATTGTCCATATTGAAACATTTCACTACACAGTTTTTTATTTAAAAAAACAACATTCTATTAAGAATATTCCATTAAACATATTTTAAGTCTTCTTAGCCACTACCAGATTCCTCACACCTATCACACATAAAATAGACATTATAGGTACCAGACATTACAAAACTGATAGTCAATCCATTCGGCTCCATTCTTCATCTTGGTGTCACCCGCCAGGGGAGCCACCTCACGCACCAAAACCATCATCGTCATTGTTCTGGGGTCTGGAATTAGGCCAAGACCGATCTATTGAGTTATTCTTGACACACTATCTTCACTTCAAATTCAGGTGACACAACGAATGGCTTTCCAATTTTTTCAAGGGTTGCGCTTCCTGCATCGGCTGAATATTTTGTGCAACAATCCTTTAGTGTACTCTATGGGTTATTAAAACGTCTACTGGCCTTGTATACTGATCATCCTTCTTCCTTCATCGACTTCAATGCTTCTGTAAGTATTTCAACTGTGTAGGAGCGAGCCTCTTTATTCGGTTTTGGCGCCATTTCAGCGTCCAACCTAAGAAAAACGTACTTATTGGTAAGCTCACACACCTTGCATGCGTAACACTACAGTCATGTAAGTTTTGTATGCGAATGGTCTGCATCTTACCTCTGAATGGTGTTAAAATGAAACTTATACAATGAAACAGCTGTTTATAAGAAATTAAAATCTTCACTACAGATTTCACGGGATGTGGACCACTTGTTGAAATGTCAACTCTCTGTTAATATAGTTTTTGAACCTCATTAATTTGGTCAAAGATAGAACGTAAGGGATTCCTGGATTCCTGGTTTCTACTGCCATCTGTTGGTAAAAACTTAGAACTTTCGGAATTGAACCTGCGTAGTGACAAAGGAAACAAGAAGTTCCGTGACGAACTAAATAGCCTACTTTCCTTAAAATTTAAGATTCATGCCAATGATTAATCTAAATGGATCTATCTAGAATAATGATGAAATTAAATGGGTAATATCGAAATTTCTAATTAGTTCGAAATAGGCATAAAAGTTAGGCATAATGTAGCCTAATAGAGAACTACAGTTGGCAGCCCTGGTGACTGAGTATATTCTTAGTTCCATCTCTTAAGGTACAGAATACAAAATTTGGTTGAAGTCCAATGGATAGCATGGACGTTCCATGCAGTTAAACATTGCATCTAACAGCGCACGTAAAATCATGTTGGCATCAATGACATACATGTATTGGTCAGAAATAATCTGAAATAATATGATCTATTGTTGTGTCAATTTAGAATGAAATCCATTAGTTAGGAGAGAAGTTACATACATTTTAAAATTGGACCTATCAGCAGGCTTAGAATCATGTTGGCAGCACTGGCGTAGGCCTATATTAGTTACTCCAAATTAATCTAGAATGCCAGGTACTAGACTATACGTGCGCAAAGTTTAGAACTATTGGCTTGCATACTTCCTGATATATTAATATTAGGGTAACAAAATAGAGATAGTATTTATTAACAGTTGGCAGCCCTGGTTGCTCCTAAATATACGCATAGTCATACCTGTTATGGTACACATAGCACACACGAAATTTGGTTGAAATCCAAATGATAGTATAGAAGTTACATGTATTTAAAGTTGGACCTCTCAGCAGGCTTAGAATCATGTTGGTAGCACTGACGTATATAAGTTACTCCAAATTAATATAGAATGTCAGGTACTATACGTGTGCAGAGTTTAAAGCTGTCGGCTTGCATACTTTCTGATATATGGGTATTTGGATTTAAAAAAATGAGAGCATTTATTAACAGTTGGCAGCCCTGGTGGCTCTTAATAATACGCTCAGCTATATCTGTTTATGTACACAAAGCACATACGAAATTTGGTTGAAATACAATTGATAGTGTAGAAGTTATATGCATTTAAAATTTGGACCTATCTTCAGGCTTATAATCATTTTGGCAACACTGCCATGTATGGCCTCCTGGAAATTAAACTGCAATATTATTATCTATACGTGTGCCAATTTTGAAATAGCTCCCATTCATACCTTCCATGATATCCAACTTCGAGCTCAAATTTCAATTGCGATTTTTCAGCAGTTGGTAGCACTGACATCATTTTCAAATATGGCCGTGAGATATTCAGGTATAGATCTTTACTCCTACCAAATTTTGTTCCGATTGCTCCAGCCGTTTAGGAGTTGATAGGGGGGGGGGGGGACACACACACAGCCAGATAGACAGACAGAAGGACAGACAGACAGACACACATTTGCCCGATCTCATAAGTCTACTTTTTCCTCATTTTTGCAAAATGTGAAAATCAGGTTAAAAATACGCTTTATCACGGTGTTACTTGATATCACGGAGTAACTTGACTCTACCCTACGAGTATTCAGTTTTAAGTGATGTGGATATTGTGCAGTAGCTTAGATTAAACGCAAACTGAAGACAGGCTTTCAATGTCCGTAGTAGTTTCATTGTTTGTTCATGTGTCGTGTGAACAAGAGCAATGTCACAGTGGTCGAGAATCGGTAGTATTAGTGTGTGGATGACTTTAATATTAATCCGGCAGTGGTTGCAGTATAATTTTGACGTAAGTGGTCGCGGGTGAGATTTTCCCTCACCTTCGTAATTTCAAGTTTTACACAAATGATTGTTTTGAAAGGGACGGTAATATGTTTATTTTCTTTCGTGAAGAGTCTAATAGATAAAAAGATACTTTAATTTTGCCAGACCAATGAGAATAATTAAACGCTTTAAATCAGAGCAGTCTAAACATGGCATCTAAATATTTTATTCTCTGACGGACGCTCGCATTTATTAAGCATACATACAAAAGGGAAGTTTATAAGGGAAAGCAAACCGATGGACCTTACTCTGTTATGAGTAAGCCCGCAGAGGTCGTCAAATGACTAGCACGTCCTATTGAGAATAACGGAAGGAACTTCACTGTGAATAATTATCTTTCATCGGTTTCCCTGGCTTTAGACTCGCTGAAGAAAGGATTGAAAGTAGTGGGAACTGTTAGAAAGAGATAAGGCTGAGATTGTTAAATAGCCTTCTACATTCACATGAGAAACCTTCAAAAAACCCAGAGAGATAGAATAGGTAAAATAACGCAGTTATTCCTTCACTGTCATTGTTTCAAGCGTCCCCTTCTTGAGCATAATTTTCACGCAATTTTGACATTTGTATGTTAGTGGAGTCCACAATTTCT
Source organism: Meconema thalassinum (assembly GCA_946902985.2). Taxonomy (NCBI): domain Eukaryota; kingdom Metazoa; phylum Arthropoda; class Insecta; order Orthoptera; family Tettigoniidae; genus Meconema; species Meconema thalassinum. The sequence continues at coordinate 140,063,272 of OX336400.1, forward strand.
TGAATATAGTTTCCTGAGGAAAAAAGTGACAGTCAGTCTGAAAGACTAGACTTTGTATCATTTTAAATGCCACAAATGCTGAAAAATGCTAGAAAGGCTGGAGGCTTCTCGCTTCCCTTGAAGCCAAAGACTCTCGACATGTTAGAAAATTATCTGCATAATACGTATGTTGCTTATCTTGTTTCAAATTACTCGCGAACGGCAAGTGCAAACCAAGGGTAAAGCAAGGTCAAGCGCGCGGGATGCCGTCACGCTCACCAGAGCGCGCGGGGACGCGCCCCTTCCATCCAGTCTAAAAACACTTATAGTGTGCGATGTATTGAAGATAGAGATATGCTCTCCGGGACTTTTTTTGTAGAACTTTTCATGCTGACCAATTCTTACGCTCATAGTATATTGATATTTTTAACGGTTTGCCCAGCGTAAGCTTAAGAAGCGCACGGACGCCAAGTTTGTTTTCGACTTTTTCACTGAAATCGTTACTGCTTGGTTTCCTTTGATCATACATAAATTACTTTCTACAGAATCTTTCCTCGAGATATCCTCTACAGAATGGTGAAAACCGCATCAAAATCCATCCAGTGGTTCTCGAGATTACCCGTGACATCCAAGAATCGGGGATTTTGTCTTATACTAACGAAGTAGAGATTGTCGGGGAACCCATGCACCATGCGGTACTATGACGTCACACACCTCAGTGGGTAGTCTACATTTCGTCCCATCACCGTAACGTAACGCCAGACCCCAGCGTAACGACGAAGTCGACAAGATCATTTAAAATGATAAAACAATCTCCACGTCTCACTGCGGGAGGTAACAATTTTTGTCCCATATTTTACTCCAAAAAGACTTCGAACAAGGTTCTTGTGTCTGGTTTTTGGAACGTATGGTGGGCAATGGATGTACCAGTTTGTGCGTCCATCTTTCCCTGAGTACTGTGCTCCAGCATTATCCAATTCATCGCCAGAAACATCTGAAGCACTGAATCACTAAGTTCTATATTATCCTCTTGGACTTCAGTAGCACTGCCAACTTCCAACAAATCATCATCTGCCTCACAATTAGTTCTTAATCCTTGCTCCACATCGTCCTACCATACCATAACCTGTTCCTCTAGTTAGTTAGCCATTTACAAATTCACTTGAGAACAAACTACACAACGAAAAGTATCACACACACACACACACAAAAAGTTCCGTTTATAGTCGTGTGAGAGGGAAAGTCTAATTTCCGTGCAGGCGTGCGCAATAATACAGTGAGTCCGGGAATGTACTCCGCAGCGCCTACATGCGTCTGCGAGAGCTAGCTACAACAGTTATGTTTGCATCATAACAAATAAACAGTAAACTTTGTTCTCACCACAGCCATTCATAACAGATGCTGGAACCATTCACAGACAAAAAAGTCAACCCCTGGCACTACACAGCCCATGACGGGCTAAGGCCGACCAAGCGACCGCTGCCCAGCCATTCGGCCTGCAGATATTGGGGTGACGCGTGATCAGCACGTCGGGTCCCCTCGGCCGTTAATCTTGGTTTTCGTGATCGGGGCGCTGCCTCACTGTCAGACACCTACTCAATTGTCCTCACGAGGCTAAGTGCACCCCGTTCCAACCCTCACGTCAGTTTTAAAATCCCTGAAGAAGCCAGGGATCGAACCCGGGGCCTCCGGGTGAGAGGCAGGCACGCTACCCCAACACCACGTGGCCGGTAACCATTCACAGTACATCACTCTTTTTCCGTAATCAGTTTGTTTTAATTCATGAACCACGATAACTTTATAAGGGAACAAATGAAGCTTGTCTCGTACTGCTTTACGTGCTGTCGACTTAGAGATTCCTGTTTATTGAGCTAATTTTCGTGTTGATTTACTTGGACTACGCAGCATTATATCGGAGATTTCATCAAGTTTTTGTCTGTGAAAAGCGTAGGCCTACCTGTTCCCGGTACATCGTGAACTGAGCCAGTCACACGAAATTTACTTACCAAATCCCGAACGGTATCACGGTTTGGACACTTTCAATTAGGAAACCGCGTCTGAAATCTTAATTTTACATTTTCTGTAAAACGATCGCCTACGCGAAAAACATATTCCACCAAAAAACTCTCTCTTCAGTAGTAAACATTACAGCCTGCATACTGTTGCATTCTTCCAATAATCTATGTGAACGCTCGCTTACTGTAATACACACTGAAGACATGCAGGCTCGCTGGCTTATCGCAATTCACACTGACAGCCCGCTTTGAAGGACACACTGCAGTGCAGCCAACTAAACTCATGACTCAACCACTCACAGCTGCACGTACCCAATGCGGAGAACATTCTCGGGCACCCTGTAGTAACCGTGTGAATGTTTCAAGTGTTAAATTGCTATTGATGCGGTAGTTGTCTCGTTATGCCCCCTACTAAGAATGCATAGGAGTGGAGGTGAATCCGTGTCCGGGCTACAGAGTTACATGCAAGGCATTTCCAAAGTGAGACAATCCCTCCCCCCCGCGACCACTACCGGGAAGATGCAGCCTACTGAGCCAAACATTAACTTCAATATTTTCAAATTTCTAATAATAACTTCACTTCACTTACACTTAGTTCCTGTCGCTCCTTCCGGAGCATAGGATCTTGGCGAAATTTCGCCACGAAGTACGGTTCCTGGCCATTCTCTTCACTTGACTCCAGTTCTTGTCCACCTCTGCAATTTCATTTTCGATCGTCCTCTTCCAGGTCTTCTTAGGTCGACCTCGCTTCCTGGCACCTTGAGGATTCCAGTCTAGTGCCGCCCTCTCAACAGCTCATGGAAGAGATGTACGAAGGGTATGAGTGCCAGATACTTCACGAAGGCAAATTAACACAAAGGATAAATGTCAGTTCCGGAGTGAGACAGGGGGTGTGTCCTTTCCCCCACTCTGTTCCTGTTGGTGCTGGATAGTGTGATGAAGAAGGTAATGGGAGGACGGAAGAGGGGTATTAAATGGGGTATTAATGACAGGCTTAAAGATCTGGATTTCGCAGACGACATTTATCTTATGGCACAACGGTACCGAGACATAGAAGATAAGCTGGGGAGGTTGCAGAGAGAAGCAGAACGTGCTGGACTGATGATCAACACCAACAAGACCAAAGAGATGAGGATAAATTCTGACGTCACAACTAGCTTGACAGTCAACGGAAAAGAAATTGAGTGAGTTGAGTCGTTCCTCTAACTTGGAAGTATAGTCACAAATGATGGGGGAGCAGAGGAAGATGTTCGAAGCCGTATCAGGAAGGCAAATGGTGCGTTTGTCCAGCTATACCCCATCTGGAGAAATAGAAACATTTCCAGGAAGACCAAGCTCTGCCTTTTCAATAGCAACGTAAAGTAGATTCTTCTCTACGGCTGTGAAACATGGAAAGTCACAATCATAACTAGACTATTATTTTATCCAGTTTTAAAAATGTGCGCATGATTTAAGCTGCCTTTTGCTGATTCTCTCATATCTCCCATTTTGTTAAGAATATTTTGCCTATTTTCATTTATGAAAAAATAGGCTTATGAGATCTTTTTTTCCGTGTGAGTGTATGTAGACTGGTTGGTTCCTCAGTTTAGGGGCTGCGACAACGCGGTCATGTAGCCCCATGTACTTTGGATGTGTGTAGAATCTGTCTGATAACCGGTGTTAATTGTGATGGCTGTATTAGTGTGTGTATCTGTTTTTTAATTCAAGTAAGGACTGCAACTTTGAAGTTTTCAAATAGTTCCTACTTTTGCCGCCAAACGCCACCGTCAACAACGACTAGGCCTATTTCAGAACTTAGCTACTAGACACCACCGCATCGGCTCTTGGCGACGAACATAGAAACCTAAGAGCGTTGTTTACATTCCTAACCTATACAATTTAGCTTCACACAGGTGTAATTAGTGGAAGGTTCTTTAACATGCCATAAATCTATGATATGGGACCGCCGGCTTTACTTCCCCTCCGAAGGAAGGCATACTGAGGGATTTTTAACGCTCTTAAAAAATCCGACGGCCTCGGCCGGGTTTGAACCTGCTATCTTGGGCGTAGAAGCTCAGCATGCTACCTACTACGCCACCGAAGCCGCCTTGTATGTAGGCTATGTGTGTATCACTCCCCTAATAAAATGTAAACGACTAGAGAAATTTCAATAAAACACGGTAAGGTCATACATAGTACTATATTGTCCGACCCCGACCATGGCCTACACATTTTATTACGTCTCACTAATCCATCATGGCGGCTGCACGAAATATTTCACCGGCATTCTATATCTCCAAAACTATTACTGATATAATCCGGAAATTGTGTACGGTGATAAAGGGTACTACTAGAAGCTCACCTATGTAATAGGAATCTCTGTTTCGCGGGCTTATAGGCCGTGTTCTAAGGACATTTTGTCGTATTTATTAAAAGTTGGCAGCCCTGGTTACTCTTAAGAATCAGCAGAATCATATCTGTTATCGTACACATAGCACACACGAAATTTGGTTGAAATCCAAATAATAGTATAGAAGTTACATGTATTTCAATTTGGACCTCTCAGTAGGCTTAGAATCATGTTGGTAGCACTGACGTATATAAAATACTCCAAATTAATATAGAATGTCAGGTACTATACGTGAGCATAGTTTAAAGCTGTCGGATTGCATACTTTCTGATATATGGGTATTTGGATTAAAAATAATTGAGAGCATTTATTAACAGTTGGCAGCCCTGGTGGCTCTTAAGAATACGCCCAGTCATATCTGTTTATGTACACAAAGCACTTACGAACTTTGGTTGAAATCCAATTGATAGTGTAGAAGTTATATGTATTTAAAATTTGGACCTATCAGCAGGCTTATAATCATTTTGGCAACACTGCCATGCTTGGAAATTAAACTGCAATATTATTATCTATACATGTGCCAATTTTGAAATAGCTCCCATTCATACCTTCCAAGATATCAAACATGGAGCTCAAATTTCAATTGTGATTTTTGAGCAGTTGGTAGCACTGACATAATTTTTAAATATGGCCGTGAGATATTCAGGTAATAGATCTTTACTCCTACCAAATTTTGTTTTGAATGCTGCAGCCGTTTAGGGGTTGATAGGGGGGGGGGACACACACACAGCCAGACAGACAGACAGACAGAAGGACAGACAGACAGACACACATTTTTTTTAATTCCTCGACATACAGAACTTTGTACATAGCTATAACAATGTTGGATACAAACATTTACTTAAGGTGCGGTATTTCAAAAGTTGTTGCAGAGGATATATCTTGGTACATATTCGTCAGTTTTAAAAAAATAATTATGTTTTTGAAATGGATGTGTTCATTTAAGATCTCACTTAGGCTTCTTCTCTGATGAAGGTTGCATAGAGTTCTTTGTTGATCGTACAAAGGGCATTTTAGTAGTATGTGGTTAACCGTTTTCCGTTCTGGACAGTTCTCGCATACGGGTGGAGATGTCTTGCAGAAGATGTGTGCGTGGGTCATTTTGGTATGACCTATTCGTATTCTGGTAATGAGGACTTGTTCTCGGCGTGGAAGGAGCGGGGTGTCGAATTTATTTGTAGAATCATTCCGGACGTCATGAAGCTTTGAGTGTGGGGACCGGATCCAGTCGGTTAACCATTGTTTGTGGATTTTTGGTTTAAGAGAAGAGGCCACATCATTGTAGGGGGTGAGAAAGTTTGGATTTTGAGGGGAGAGACGAGTTGCTTCTTTGGCTGCTATTTCTGCTTGTTCGTTGCCTTTTATCCCCTTGTGTGAGGGAATCCACATAATGTAAATTTGCTGGCCATTATTTGTTGCCGTCTTATATGACTCCAGTATATTTTGGGCTAAGGAGTTGGAAGGCGATGAATCTTGAAGGGAGTTTATTGTAGATAAGGAGTCACAGAAGATTAAAAATATTTCTCTTTTTGTGTAATTCTTGATGGATTCTATCGCTTTTAGAATGGCGTATTGTTCACATGTGAATATAGAGCATATTTTTGGTAATGTATACCTTATCGTGCGGCTTCGGTGGCGTAGTTGGTAGCATGCTGAGCTTCTATGCCCAAGATAGCGGGTTCAAACCCGGCCGAAGCCGTCGGATTTTTTAAGAGCGTTAAAAATCCCTCAGTATGCCTTCCTTCGGAGGGGAAGTAAAGCCGGCGGTCCCATGTCATAGATTTATGGCATGTTAAAGATCTTTCCACTAATTACACCTGTGTGAAACTAAATTGGATAGGTTAAGAATATAAACAACGCTCTTAGGTTGCTACGTTCGTTGCCAAGAGCCGACTGCGGTGGCGTCTAGTAGCTAAGTTCTGAACTAGGCCTAGTAGTCGTTGACGGTGGCGTTTGGCGGCAAAAGTAGGAACTATTTGAAAATTCAAAGTTGCAGTCCCTACTTGAATTAAAAAACAGATACACACACTAATACAGTCATCACAATTAACACCGGTTATCAGACATATTCTACACACACCCAAAGTACACGGGGCTACATGACCGCGTTGTCGCAGCCCCTAAACTAAGGAACCAACCAACCATACCTTATCGTATGATCTGGATATACAATAGCGCAGCCGCTACCATATTCTGTCTTTGATCCATCTGTATAGATTGCTGTAAAGGTAGGAAATCTTTTGGTTTTCTCTAGAATGAGTGTCTTGAAAGTGCTACTGTCAGTTGATTCTTTATTAATTTCACATAAGTCTAAAATAGTTGGTGGAGTTTTAATTCTCCATGGCGGAATTGACATATTTGTTGTAGTTCTCGGAGCAATTGGGGGAAAATGAGAGTGGACATCATGTAGAAGTCGTGAAAGTCTAATGTGGATAGGAAGATGTCTTCTTTGCTGCGTGGGGTAGCGAAGAGATTGATTATTTGGGAAAACATAGGTGTAAGTTTTGGAGTGCGGAGACGCTGCGACCTTTGTTGCATAATTGATAGTCAGTAGTTTTCTGCGAGATTGGAGAGGAGGTTCATAAGCTTCCATTAGTAGACTGGAGATCGGACTGGTTCTAAAAGCTCCTAAGATGATCCTTAGAGATGTGTTCTGAATAGGGTCAAGTAATTTAAGTGCTGATGCTGGGGCTGAATTGTATATAATGGAGCCATAGTCTAGCTTAGAACGGATGACTGCTTTTTACGTGTACATTAATACATGAGCGTTAGCTCCCCAGTTGTTAGCTGCTAATGATTTGAGAACATTAATTCGACGTAGGCAGTCGTTTCTTAAAGTTTTAAGATGGGAGTTCCATGTTAGTTTGCTGTCAAAGGTCATTCCCAGTATTTATATTTCTTTTTCCACTTCGATTTTATTTCCCTTGAGATATAATTCTGGTTGTTCATTCTGTCTTCTCTGTTTGGAAAATAGAATGCATTTGATTTTGGTTGCAGAGAAAATGAAGCCTGTAAGATTCTCCCAATTGGCAAGAATGTCGAGGGATTTTTGTATTATTTCTTTGGTTGTTGATAGATTACGGCCTTTGCAGAAAATGGTGATGTCATTCGCAAAGAGGCAAGAGTTTACTGGGAGGTTGATGCAGGAAGTTATGCCATTTATGGCTACTAAGAAAAGGGTTACACCAATGACTGAACCCTGTGGGACTCCTTTCTCTAATCTCATTTCTTGAGATAGGGCACCGTTAACTCGGACTTGGATGCTTCTGTTCTGTAGAAAATTGTGTATGAATCCAATCATATTTCCCTTGATGTTGTGTTGTTTTAGGGTTTCAATGAGTTTTGCGTATCGTATCATATGCTTTATGTATGTCTAAACTGACTGCTAGGAGATAGAGTCCATGTCGAAAAGCATCTAGAATTTCTGATTCTAAGGTTATTAAGGTATCAGTTGTTGAGTGAAATTGTCTGAAACCACACTGCTCTTGTGTAGAGAAATTCTGCTGCTCTAGTATCCATTTTTGTCTCTTATTAATATTTTTTTCTTTAATTTGCACATAGTACATGTTAGAGCTATTGGTCGATAATTATCAGGAATCATGTGGTCCTTTCCTGGTTTTGGTATAGGAATCACTATGGCTTTCCTCCAAGCATCTGGAAATACTTTCTGAGTCCAAATGAAGTTGAAAATTTCGGTGAGATATTCTAATCCGTCAGGGGGAAGTTCTTTCAAGAATTCATATATTATATCATCAGGGCCAGGACTAGAGTTTCGGCAGTCGTTGAGTTCTTGAGATATTTCGTTTATGCTAATTTTATCATTGTAACTATCATTGGTATTATCAAAGAGATCTGAGAGTGAGTTATTGTCAGGTCCACGGAAATTTGAGAGTACTTGTACATTATTGGAATCACTTGATATTTTTGCAAAGTTTTTGGCTAAGGTATTGGCAATGTCTAGATGGTTGGTTATTGTTGATCCAAATTTTGTTGAGAGAGTTATTGTTTTTGAGGGACTTTGGATTCCTTTAATTTTCCATAAGTATTCCCAAACAGAGTTCTGAGGGGTCTGATTGGAAAGAGAGGACACGTATTTTAGCCACGAATTTCGTTTGCTTTCTTTGATAACTTTTCGTGCTTTTGCTCGACTTCCTTGAAAATTTAATTTATTCTCAAGAGAAGGGTGTCGTTTGTATTTGTAAAAAGCTTGATTGTTGATTTTGATCACTTCTTTACAAGTGTTGTTCCACCAAGGAATTACTCCTCTGTGGGTTACATTGTTAATTCTAGGGACTGATTTTTCTGCGGCTTTGAGTATTGCCTTAGTGAATTCGTTTACAGAATAGTTGATATTGTAATTTTTGATGAGGTAAGATGGTGGTGATCTGTTGAGCTCAGTCTTGATATTTTCTCTGTATTGACTCCAGTTGACATGATTTGAGTTCCATTTCTTAGGATTAATTTGAGGGTGAAGTTTGTTGTTTTTATTAATTGACTAGCAGAAGTACCCATTCTTCGAACGGTCTTCGGTATTAATAACCAGATGTTATCAATTGAGCTACTGCTGCAATGTTTAGGGGCTTGGAACCTGTTTGTCGGCAAAGAAAAATTATTAGTTAAAATGTGCTCTCAAACTAAATTTACCTAACGTGTTCTTCCTGGCGTGAAAATAAAATTGAAAACGTCGTAGACGAATCGCAATACACGTCACATACGAACTGACCCTAACCGTTGTGTCAAGTGCCCAACTACAGGAAGACCCCTTTTATAAATTATAAAGGCTTGTGGTGCATGAAAATTCAGTTTTTTTAGCCTCCAATGGTCCAAATTCCTAAAATCAGCAAAAAACAGTCTACTATTTCAAATCAGGAATTTTTGAAAATAATGTTGCTGTTTGGAGACATAATAGACCTTCTGTACAACATATCGCACGTGTAAGTCGTGTGAAAAATATCTAGGATAATCCTTGAACCCCTTAAGCGCATTGATGAATTTTACAGTTTTAGTTGGTTCCGTGATAACCTTATAGCCATTTGCAACCTTTCACAGAAATGTAAGAAATGGAGTGGCATTACTTATTCCAGAAATAGATGGAAAGTTGGATGCCACCTCTTGAGATACTGTTGTCATGGTTAGTGGCTTGCATTCCTTCTTTAGTTTATTAAATGAAATTAGTTTTCTGGGAATATCTAAGAAACTGTTGGGATTAGAGCCTTAAAATATAGTTTTCGGGGACCCTTTACGGCTCTTGAGGGGCCCCGAGTTTTGTTTCTGACTCCAAGGGTTTGAAAATGAGCTTTGTCTCTTCGTTGTACGCCATAATAATGATAATAATTAAAAGAATAATAATAATAATAATATAACAATATAGGGATAGGAATATAATACACCTTCCGGACCATACCCGCACGTGTAAATCGCGTTAAAAAATTCTAAATTACCCCTTGCCCCCTTAAGCGCATTATATGTATTGATGAATATTTCAGCTTAATTTGGATCCGTTATAACCTTATTGCCGTTTGAAAAAGTTCACAGTAATGTAATAAATGGAATTGCATTGCGTCTTACAGAAATAGATGGACCTCTGAGATTATGATGCCATTGTTACCGGCATGCATTCCTTCATTAATTTATTAAGTGAAATTAGTTTTTTGGGACTATCTCAAAAACTGTTGGTTTTAGGGCCTTAAAATGTGGTTTTCGGGGTCCTTTTAGGGCCCCCGAGTTTCGTTTCTCACATTGAGGGGCTGAAAATGAGCTTTGTCTCGCGCTTATTTCAGCATGTATTTTAAGGGGGTAGGCCCCTGTTATGAGAGGTACGGAGAAGTGTTACATCAATGATTAGTGTCGTGCCTCTGATGGATATCTGTATCAAATTTTACGTTAATCCACCCAGCCGTTCTCGAGTTATAAGGACACAAAAAAATGTCCACAGACAAACAGATAGACGGACAGATAAAAATATATTTTTGCGTGCATCCGTAATAAAACAGTCTGAAACGGGAAAATATGTAGAAATGCAGAAAAATCAGACAAACATTCATTTTTATATAATAGAGAAGGAAAAGTCGGTCAGCGAGTAATGAAGAACGTACCCCACTTAGGTACAGGATTTATAATCAGCCATAAGATACTGGATTCAGTCATCGACTTTAGTTCTCCAAGCAGTCGTGTATCTATCCTCTCTCTCAAATGTGCTAACAAGGGCTACACTTTAGTCAATGTACACGCCCCAACCAACCAGGACAACAAGCGCAACCCAGACAGAACTGACAAATTCTGGGAAGACCTAGAAGATATTCTCTCTAAAATCCCAGACCGACATACCACCATACTGCTTGGTGACTTCAATGCCCAGTTAGGAAGGGAGAAAAAATACAGAAACATAGTGGGCAACTATCCAGCGCATAAACGAACTAATCGCAATGGAGAACGATTGGTGGAACTGTGCAGGGCTTTCGACTTGGTTATGAAGTCTACAGCATTTAAACATCTGCCAAGAAAGCAAAAGACTTGGATCTCTCCTAACATCAACCTGGGTGAATTCCAGATAGATCATGTGGCCATCTCAAGAAAATCCCAAAAGGAAATACAAAACGTGAAGGTATTAAGAAGCGCCAATCTGGACTCAGACCACTACCTCTCAAAGATCAAACTGCGACTCCAACCTAGAAACAATAGATTACACAGAACCTCCAAGATGGTCAGATTTGATATAGAGCGACTTAAGAACAATCAAGAAGTCAGTCGAAGACTGAACAGTGCAGATCTTAACAACTGGGACCAACTGAAAGAAGCTCTTGTCAAGACGGCTAGTGAACTTGCTCCCCTCACTAGAAGAAAGAAACATCCGTGGTGGACTGAAGACTGTGACAACACAATAGCTCAAAGACAGACAGCCTGGATGAAATGGAACTCTAAAAAGACTAAGGAAAATTGGGAGAACTACTTGGAACAAAGGAAGCTTACAACCAAGATAATCCGAGGAACCAAACGGGCCTTCACACGCAACCAACTAACCCAAATCGAAGAGAACTTCGCTAAAAATAACATCAGAGACTTTTACAAAACATTCAAGCAGTCACTCGGAAAATACACTCCACCAAGTCTCCACTTCAAAGACTCACAGGGCAAACTGGCTTTTAACGACAAGGACAACTGTCGCCTCTTAGCTCAGTACTTTAAGAACTTGCTCAACTGTGATCCACCCAGCGAAGACTTTGACTACATACAAACAACACCAAACCCGGACTCGCTGCCTCCTTCACTGGAAGAAGTTCGTGAAATCATTCAACTTCTTAAGAACAACAAGGCAGCTGGAGAGGACTCCATTGTTGGTGAACTCTGGAAATGTGCTGGAAGCAATGCTGTGTGCAAACTCACCGAGATCATACAGAACATCTGGGAAACAGAGAAATTACCACCTGACTGGACCTCAGCTCTGATCCATCCCCTCCACAAGAAAGGAGATTTTACTGACCTAAACAACTACCGTGGGATTTCTCTCGTCCCGGTAACATACAAGATTTTCTCCAAGGCATTACTAACACGGGCAGAAAGTCATCTGGACAGTCAACTCGGAGAATATCAGGGAGGCTTCAGGAAGGGCCGATCCTGTGCTGAACAGATCCTCAACCTGAAAACTGTACTTGCATACTCCAAATTGAGAAACCGCAAGGTGGTTGTCACCTTTGTTGATTTTAGGAAGGCCTACGACTCTGTTGATAGGGAAACACTTAATAGAATTCTCCAAGAACTAGGGTTAGACAACAAAACCCGCAAACTCATTCTAGAAACCTTGACCAATACCCATTCCAAGGTTAAATTTAGAGGCGAGGTCTCAGCAAGCTTCGAGATAAAAACAGGGGTGAGACAAGGGGATGGACTTTCTCCACTTCTTTTCAACTGTGTCCTTGAAAAGGTTGTGAGAGAATGGCGCAAGGAACTGACCAATATGGGTGTCCAGAGTGGGATATACCTGGGGCGTAGGAAGGAAGGACTGGTTGTAGATTGCCTGGCCTTTGCTGACGACATGGCACTTATTGCCGATTCTCTGGATACAGCAACAATGCAGGTCAATTGCCTCAGAAGACAGGCAGCCAAAGTGGGTCTTCAAGTGTCGCTGGAAAAAACAGAATTCTTCACCAACATCAAAGAAGCTAACAGAGAGATGCTACTAGAACAGGGAAAAATCAAGAGGATTGAGAAATTTAAGTATCTCGGCGAATGGATTGAACCCAACTTATCAGAAAGAGCATCATTATCCATGAGAGTCAACAAGCTGGAACTGGCTTATCGACTGACAAAGAACATCTACAACAAGAAATGCCTGTCACGCAACCTGAAACTGAAGCACTACACCTCAGTCATACGACCAGAAGCCCTGTATGCCATGGAGTGTCTCTCATTGAACCGAAGTGGTCTGATGGAGAAAATGGAAGTCAGAGAGAGGAGAATTCTCAGGAAGATCCTAGGTCCGGTAAAGGAAGATGAGGAATACCGTAGGCGGCACAATTCCGAGCTCTACGAACATATAGAAAGGCTCTCTGACTGTGCTAGGAAAAGGAGAGTAGCATTCTATGGTCATGTGGCAAGATTGCCTCCCAAAAGACTGACCAATAGGCTGTTCACTTTCTGGCAGAACAAGAAGGTTCGTACCACTTGGCTGACAGAAACTGAGAAAGACATTAATGAACTGGGAATATCAGATCTTCAAGACAGGCAATCTGTGAGACATGCCCTGAAGGAAGTCCATGGATTTCAGGAAAAACCCCGGAAGAAAGGTACCCCTTGGACAGATGAAAGGAAGGAGTTACACCGGCAGAAAATGCGGCAACACTGGGCAAAGATCAAAGCTCAACAGTTGAACAAGCGTGGTCCAAAGTAGGCCCATTCGAAACAAGAAGAAGAAGAGAAGGGATATAATAGACCTTCCGTACCACATCCGCACGTGTAAATCGCGTGAAAAATTTCTAGAGTACCCCTTGACCCCTTAAGCGCATTGTATGTATTAATGAATATTTCAGCTTAATTTGGATCTGTTATAACCTTATGGCCGTTTGCAAACCTTCAAAGTATTGTAATAAATGGAATTGCATTGCGTCTTACAGAAATAGATGGACCTCTGAGATTCAGTTGCCATGGTTACCGGCATGCATTCATTCGTTAATATATTAAGTGAAATTAGTTTTCTGGGAATATCTCAAAAACTGTTGGTTTTAGGGCCTTAAAATGTGGTTTTCGGGGCCCCGAGTTTTGTCTCTCAGATTGAGGGGCTGAAAATGAGTTTTGTCTCGTCCTTCTACGCCTATTTCAGCATGTATTTTAAGGGGGTAGGCCCCCTTTTATGAGAGGTACGGAGAAGAGTTACATCAATAATTAGTGTCGTGCCTCTGATGGATATCTGTACCAAATTTTACGTTGATACACCCAGCCGTTCTCGAGTATAAGGGAACAAATTTGTCCACAGACAAACAAACAAACAAACAAACAGAGAGACGAACAAAAAAAATATTTTCGCGCGCATCCATCATAAAACAGTCTGAAACGTGTAAATATCTCAAATTTCCGTAGAAATTCAGGGATAAACACACAAATTTTCATTTTTATATATAGAGAGATATACTGCACCGCTCGGTGTTGACCGTGTTTTATTGCACAGATTCTGGTTTTACTCGCTAACCGTTGGAGATATACGAAAAATGATAAGAACCTTTCGGATAGAAAATTAAATGATAAAGCTCATGTATACCATCAAAAGTTTGCTATTTCTTAGCTTTCTCATTTTATTTGAAAAGGAAATATGAAATTTTGAAACCAAAGGGTGTAGTGACGTCACAAATGTCGGTTTTACTCGCTAACTGTTGGAGATACACGAAAAGTGATAAGGACCTTTCGGATAGGAAATTAAATTTCAAAGCTCGTATGTGCCATCAAAAGTTTGCTATTTCCTACCGTTCTCCTTTTATTTGATATGGAAATATGAAATTTTGAAACCAAAGGGTCTAATGACGTCACTGAAATAGTCGCCATTTTTTAATAGTGCAAAATTTCGAAATCACAATTATCCTATATGTAAACCTGGTAAATCAGCTACATCCATGCAAAATTTCATTTAAATCGGACCAGTGGTTCTTGAGTTATTGAGTAACAGACAGACAGACAGACAGACACACACCATCGCAGTTTTATATATTAGTATGATATGAGGTTTTTACTAGCGTTCGACGTGAATGTTGCTGCTATGTCTGCAGTGCATAAACATAGATCAATTGTGCTGAACGTTCCGTGCTGTATGTCCCAGTGTGTAGGACCATTGGAGTCTAGTAGAATTAAATTTTCAGTATCTATTAGTGTTTCAATTATTTTTCCTCTTTTATTTGTATAGTCACTGTTCCAAACGGTGCTGTGGGAGTTGAAATCACCCAAGAGAATAAATGGTTTGGGAAGTTGGTTTGTTAGATCTACTAGGTCTTGCAGGTCTATTTTCTGGCTGGAGGGGAGATATATATTGCAGATACAGAAGGAAAGTGAAAGGAAGATCATAGATGCTACTGCCTCCAATTTTGTATTTAGTGGAATTTCTTTTTGAGGAACTATATTGCTAATGTAGGTGGTAACTCCTCCGCTTGCGTAAGTAGGATTGTTGCGGTTTTTGTAGTATGCTGTATAATGATGAATATTAGCCACATTGTGGTCTCTAAAGTTGGTTTCTTGTAAGCAGATTATTTGAGGTTGATGTTCATTGACTAAAATTTTCAAGTATTCGTTTTGGGGGTAATACCCGTTTATATTCCACTGTAATATACTGGGATTCATGAAGATTATATAAATAGAAGGATTATTGGCTTGGGTTCATTTCGGTTTGAGGAGTTATAGGGGGAGAGGAGTTGCTGTCATTATTAAGTGCATTGAGTAGTTTCTTGATAAGTCGAGTGTTACTATTCTTGATGTTCTTGTCTTGATAGTAGGGATGTAGTTTGCACATAGTCTCGATGAGTTCTTCAATACTAGATGTGTAAGAAAGTGCAATGGATAAGGCATTAGGTGCTGATGCACCTTTAGTATTCTCAAAAAGACTTTTTAGTTGTAAAAAGTCAAGTGAAAAGTTAGAGGGATCAGCTTCTATCACTTCTTTGACAGGGAGGAGTAGATTTTCTAAGTTGAAGGAATTCGGTTTCATTGTTTTTTTCTTGGGTTGGATTATGTCTGGAGTTTTTTTTGGAGCCCAGAGTAGGGAATTCATCATCTGTTTTATCATCTCCCGATATAGAGAGGTCATCACAGAAGGACTTGATGTCAGCTCTGGAAGAGATATCTGAGGAGTCACTTGGAGGTAAAGGTCGTTTTATTCCATGGTGTATGGTGGTAGACGATTCTTTGCCGTTTTCAGGTAGCGGTAGTTGTCCATTCAAGGACGTTTCCTTTAGAGGAGAGTTTTGATAAGTAGGAAAGGAGTCGGTATTATGTTCAATAGTTTGAAGAGGATTCTTATCCTGTTCATGCTCCAAAGTATTGCCGGCTGGATTGGATGGTTGCTCCTTGGAAGGGGTTGGAGGTAGGTTGAAAGGTTGGTTTTCTTCGTCTGAAGGATTAGTTAGCAATGGACATGCACGGGCCAAGTGGCCTTCTTCTTTGCAAGTAAAGCAGGTTGGGATATCAGAGGAGGTGTATATCCAATAACTCGTTCCTTCATAGCATATCTGGAATGAAGGTGGTAGTTTATTAAAGTCACGGGGTTTAACATAGAGTTGTCGGCGGAAGCTGAGTATATGTGCAAAACCTGGGATATTAATTCCAGCCTTGAGGTTAGATATGGAGGACATTGGTTTGATATTCAGTTGTTGGATGTAGTCTGTAATGACTGAGTTAGGTAAAATAGGACAAACATTTGATAATATCACTCGTTTGTTTGGAACTATTAGTGGACGTAGGGAAAGGTCAATGTTGTTGATGTTGATTACAGGGTGGTTTAAGGATAGTTCTTGAACAAGATTTTTATTCGATAGGAATATGTAGATTCTCGAATTAGAAATGCGAGATACATATCGTATGTTATCAGGACTAGTCATTTTACCAACAGAGAGGATATAATCCTTTAATGGGATTCCGTCATGTGCGTCTATGATAATTGCTTGTTCTTTACTTGGAGTTGATTGAATTACAGATGCGTAACTTGGAAGGGATTTCTTTGGTACATTGTAGAACGAACTATTAGTAGGGTTATGTAATGGTTCGATGCCATTACTAGTAGCCATTCTTGGGTAGCGAACATGGAGGAAAGAATAAGAGGAGATGCTCTGAGCTCGTTTGAGTGAAGCCAAGCGCTGCAAGCAAAGTGGGCGTAACCTTAACTCGTATTTGGTGTTCTGTGACTTGCATGAGGCATTGTGCATGGCTAAACCTTATTTTGGCCCTGGTTTTTATCGCGCTCCGGTTTTGCAACTTTGGAAACGTAATAACAGTAGTATTAAAAAAAATCTTCAATTCTAATCTCAGCCTGTGTCCTACCCTATATATCAAAAAAATAAAAATCATTCCTCTGCAAATCCCAAATTATCAAACGGCTGTTGGTCAATAATTACGGTAGGCCTACGTAATTAATCAATTCGAGGCTAATCGTCAAGTTTCTACCCCCCACAAAGAAAATACCGTACGGTACCGAAACATATAGGCTATACTGTATTTTTGTGAAAATATGCGTCCTTTTTTAATTGTTCTGTTTATTAATTTTGAGGTTCGTATTCTTGAATATCAAAATGTGTACGACCAATGAGCGAAATTAGGCCTAAAAACTGATGAATGCCTCAACACCAATAAGAACATAAAACTCAATTTGGTGTAAATACCGTAATTAGTTCGGCATCATTAATTCACAAGATGTTCCATCTTTGGTATAACTCGCATCTTCAGACACCTGTATTCAATTTAATCAGTGTTTCAGCGTTTTATTACGTTTTGCCGCGTCTTCCTTACAAAACTAGGTGCTCTAATATTTATATTTAAATTGGCTTTTAAAACGATAACGCAGCTTATTTGTGCCAAGTACCGTGAAGTAAAGAGTGTATTCTGCCTATCCAAGAAAAAATATTGACTTGTCATTGCAATTTTATGTCACTAAAATCCATTACTAGTTGGAGTGGTTTACGGCTTTAAGCATAGGGACAGCCATTTTCTTGCAACCAAAGTGGGCGAGCCGCGTGGCTTCAACAGCTTGCGCTAGGCAGCGCAGCGAAGGCATCTCCTTCCTTTCTTTCCTCCATAGTAGCGAACGGCTTTGGACAAGCCTCGCTGAATTACGTTATTCAATTGTCGACTTTTGTTGATTTGATCTGGCACTCGTCAAACATAAAATTATATTTTTTTCACTCTATATTAACAGTATATCACAGTCCTGTGTTCAATTACATGAGTAGACTCGTTGTACTCACAATTAACCTGGAAAACTTCCCAATTGAAGTCCTGCAACCAATCAATTCGAGAATAAACCAGCACACTTAATCAACACGACTGAACTCGTTCACTGCCACTTGGATTCTCCGACACACATTTGTCCGGTCTCATAAGCCTACTTTTCCCTCATTTTTGCAAAATGTGAAAAGTAGACTAAAAATCCAACATAGCGCCCATCCAAAATATTTATACGATACACAATATCTACTAATCTACGACAGCAATCAAACTGAAATTTTGTATGTTGATAATGACTCTGAATATAAGTTCACCTATGGGACTTTCAATAACCTGGTGAGCAAAACTCCAACATGGCGGTGACGAGAAATTTAAATACTTAAACAGACGTTTCTCGTTATGGAACCATCCGAGCACAGCGTAAATCTGTACGGTAAATGCTTACACAGTAGATTTTTAATCCACTGGCGTCTTAATTTATTTCAATTATTTTCATAACAACAAGATGGCGGCTGTGCGAATATTTAAAATCTCTTTTTAGCCTATTTTCAATTTTGAAAAAAATAGGCTTATGAGATCACCTTTTGTCCGTGTATGTGTCTGTGTCCCCTAATAACTTCTAAACGGCTGGAGTGATTTCAATGAAACTCGGTAAGTTCATAGCACTATTCCGGACGAACCCGACCGTGCCATTAAACTATTGTTACGTCTCACCAATCCAACATGGCGGCTGTGCGAAATATTTCACCAGTATTCAATATCTCCGAAACTATTCCTGATATCACCCTGGATTTTTTTACGGTGATAAAGGGAACTACTAGAAGTTCACCTATGTGACCTTTGAAAAACTGGCAACTACAAAACCAACATGGCGGCCACGCGAATTCGCGACTTTTAAATAGACGTTCCTCGAGATTTAACCAACCAAATGCAATAAAACTTGGTACAGTATATGTTTATACACATTGTAATGCACCGACATCTAACTTTGTTCAATTGTTTACATAACCACAAGATGGCGGATGCGCATTCTATATCTCTGAAACTATTAGCGGTATCACCCTGAAATTTTGTACGCAGATAAAGGGCACTACTGGAAGTCTAGCTATACGACTTTCATAGACCGGTTAACTACAAAACGAACATGGCGGCCAAGCGAATTTGAAATTTTTAAATAGACCTTTCTCGCGATTTAATGTTCCAAACGCAATAAAATCTGGTACAGGAAATGTTTATACACATTTTAATGCACTGGTATCTAATATAGTTCAATTGTTTACATAACCTCAAGATGGTGGCTGTGCGAATTTTAAAATTATTTTTTTATTTCTTGCGTCGTAATCATGCGATTGAAGTGAAAGTTTGAATAATGAACCTACGCAATAATTTTCCTTTAATGGTACATGACTCTATGGCCTATACATTTAACAATCCAACATGGCGACCATGCGAAATACTAAGACGGCTCTGAATATCTACGAATATATTATAGCAATCAAACTGGATTTTTTTTATCGACGCGAAGTATAAATATTCACATGGACGTTTCTCGCAATTTAACCATCCGAGGGCAGTGAAATTTGGTACAGTTAATCCTTATACAAATGTTATTACTCCACTAGCATCTATTTTTTCAATTGTTTCCATAACCACAAGATGGCAGCTGTGCGAAATTTTAAAATCTCCTTGTTACTTCTTGTGTCCTAATCATGCGATTGAAGTTTGAATGCTACACGTACACAATAATCTTCATGTAACAACACATAACTCTAGGACCTACATATATAAAATCCAACATGGCGACCATCGGAAATATTTAGTCTGTTCTCAATATCTACGAATCTATTACAGCAATCAAACTGAAATTTTGTATGTTGATAGTGGCAATTAACATAAGTAGGATATATGAAAATAGGCTGTATAGTTATTCACGGAACTACTTGTTAATTTCTTGTGTCCTATTCATGTGATTTAAGTTTCAATAATACACCAACGCAATAATCTTCATGTAATGGTACATGACTCTATGGCCTACGCATTTATTATTCCAACAATCCACTGAGCCACGCAGCCAGCCACATAATTATTTAATCAAACAAACAAACTAATGTCATTAATGGCACTAATGGCCGCTATGTCTCTATCTTTTACATGACCGGTGAAAATTCTCCCTTAGGGTTGGTTTTCCTGTACTTCAAAATTATTCTGACTCACCTGGTCTCGAATAGAAACACATATCATAGGATCAAGAAGCAGATGTGTATCTACATGTGTGATCTCGTGTGTGTGTGTGTGTGTGAGTGTGTGAGTCCGCTGTCCCATGCTGTTCTCATTCTGCGGGTAGCCGATTGGATGCGCAGGTCACACAGCTGCATTGCCTTCAGCATTTGCGGTTGTCATGTTTATTACGGCTGGACCCGAGAGGTGAGCTGAGCTGAGCTGAGCTTTATGCTTTGATGACGAGAAGCTGTACTTTTATTTTTCTACTCACACATAAGGAAGAAGACTCATGCACTCCACTCTGAACAAAGACACCTGAGGTCAGCGATCGCTGGCTGGCTCTGTACAAACTGTGTCTTTCTATTCTCCATCCAAGCAACTGACGCTGCACTTATACTATCAGTCTGTATGCATCAGTGCCAGCTAGGATTACAGACTGCAAGGAGATGCGTTCCTCCAAACGAAAAGAAATGGTAACACAGGCGGAGATAAATAAAACAAGAAAACAAATTAAAAATTACTATTAATATTCAAGACCGACTGCACTCGGTGGAATTGCAATTTATTGAAACATATATGTGAAAGATATATAGTGATCAATTAAAATAATAAAATAATAAATAAATACATATATAAATAAATAAATACATAAATAAATACATAAATAAATACATAAATACATATATAAATAAATTCATAAATAAATAAATACATACATAAATAAATACATACATACATAAATAAATATATAAATAAATACATACATACATAAATCAACAAAAAAGTCAACCCCTGGCACTATCCAGCCCTTGACGGGCCAAGGCCGACCAAGCGACCGCTGCCCAGCCATTTGGCCTGCAGATATTGGGGTGACGCGTGATCAGCGCGTCGGGTCCCCTCGGCCGTTAATCTTGGTATACATGAATAAATAAATGCATATATAGATAAATACATAAATAAATACATACATAAATAAATACATAAATAAATACATAAATAAATAAATAAATACATACATAAATAAATACATAAATAAATACATAAATAAATAAATACATAAATAAATACATACATAAATAAATAAATAAATAAATACATAAATAAACAAATAAATAAATACATAAATAAATACATAAATAAATACATACATAATAAATACATAAATAAATGCATAAATAAATATTAAATACATAAATAAATACATAAATAATGTTATTGGTTTTCGTCCCATTTAACTATAGTGGCTTTCAGAGACGCCAGGGTGCCAGAATTTTGCCCCGAAGGGGATCTTTAACGCGCCAGTAAATCTACTGATACGGCTCCCTCGCATTTGCAGACCCTCAAATACCAACCGGCTGCGCGAGAATTCGATCCTGCAACCTTGGACACAGCAGGCGAGAACGTTACCGCTGCGCCACGCAGTCAGTCAGAATGAATAAATAAATTTGAGTGAATAAATAAATAAATAAATAAATCATTTATGAATGAACAAATAATCAGACATAATATAGTAATAATATCGTATGGCCTCGTGTGCCGGGTGCAAGCTTTACTATATGGCGCCCAGAGGGCAGCTTGCATGTCGAATTTTGTTACTCCTTGGAGTGCTATGAAAGTCAAGGAGGTTAGATATCTACGCTCCTTGACACTACTGTATAGCGCTTTCTAGTAGAGAAAGGAGGAACTTTGTGTTGGTGGAAAATCCCGAGATTAATTTTGCCATTATGAACTCGGCTTACTGAATTCAAATGGGTTCTTTAACATGCCAACAATGTATGACATGCGTGTCGTGATCTTTGTCGCTTTCAAAAATCAGGAGCGAACCTGCAAGCTTTGGGTTGGCAGTCCGACACGATAACCACTCACCCACCGTGGCAAATTAAAAAATAAATTAATTAAATGAATGAAATTTTAGCTCTAAGTTACACATTTCTATTCTTGATGCTAGAATATGTTGTTGATTCTTCGTAGTTAACTTAGGCCCTGTATAACCCCGGGTACTTGGGTGTGTGTAGAATTTGTCTGTGTCACTGTGATGGTGTGTATTTCTAATTGAGCCAGGAATCAGCCGTGGCTAACACATTGAAGACCGGCCCTGGAAATCTCCGGTTTTCTGCATGGTCTTCGTTTTCAGCTTGTTGTTCTTTCTGTTGGGTCAAGTTTGAACTAATTGTTGGCAAGGCATGGGGTAGGGACTAGGGTGATTGTTGGTCGATGTTAATGTTTCCACTTGTGCGATCATTATAGCAGTGAAATCTTCGGCCGGATTTAAACCCACGATCTTGGGAATAGAAGCTCAGCATACTATGACCTACGCCACAGAAGCTGCTGAGTAGAAATGCATTTAGGCCCATAGTCTCGGCTCCTGAGTGACTGACTGCACGTTTTCTTTAAATCGGGCAATGAATTAATATTGCAACTCATAACAGCTGTTCACCCCTTGACGGAATACACGCGGCCACTCCTGGCTGCCATGTGGGTGGTAGCGTATTTGCTGCAACGCACGTGGCAGCGGCGGATTGATCTGTCTTGTAGGACTATTTGTTCCCGCGACAACTGTCAAAAAAGTGCAAAGTTACAGTAAATGAGCTCTAATTAGAGCTAAGCACTCTTCTTTTTCTTTCTCTGTTTTAAAGACCATCAAATGTCAATCTTGTATTGTTGTTGTTTATTTTCCCCAGTTTCTGAACTTTTTCTTCCAATGTTTTCATTTATGTGTTTGCCTTTCTCCGTTTACTGTGTATAGTTTTGAATTTTCTGCAATTATTTTAATGTTTCTTGTACAAAGGGATTGTATGACTGGAAGCTAAAGCACGTGCCTGTATGGTTGTGGTTGTTGATGTATAATAGTGTATTTGAGTTATCCAGTTGCAAAACTCGTTTAATCCACTTATGAATAAGGATCATGTCGTAATAGTACATTATGCAACGAGCCTATGATGGCTATAATTAAGACACGAGTATGTTTATAAAACGAGCTTTAGCGAGTTTTATAATTTCCATACGAGTGTCTTAATTACCATTATAGGCGAGTTGCATACGACTGTTTATGTTCGACGATAATTATAACTTTATTACATGTTTTAACATAAATATTCATAAATATCTGTTCAGTAACTAGAATTTTGTGATCGGGTGGTGCGCTAGGTAGCACATCTCCCTGTTCCAAGCTCTCTGGCCGACCGACGCATGCGCTCTGTGTGCTTCAATGCCAGATGTGCAGATCGTGAACCAGTATTCAGCAAAACTGTCACCGTAGTCGTTTGAAATCAACGCGCCGAGTAGAAATTGGATTTAGGTATGTTAAGGTACAGTGCTATTTCTTGTCTCATATTCACCAGTTTATTTACGCGATCATATGGACGGTGCACTTTCGGTAATTTATATAGACATGTTGGATTTTGAGAGCATGCGCGAAGGTATCCTTATCTAATTGGTCAAAAAATTTGTTTCTTGAGCTGTGATTGGTGGAAGAAACTGTTTCATAATGAATAATATTGCTATAATGACCATCATTATAACACTATTTTTCATTATGAAACAGTTTCTCCCACCATTCAGAGCTCAAGAAACAGTTGTGTGACCAATTAGATAAGGATACCTTCGCGCATGTGCTCAAAATCCAACATGTCTATATAAATTACCGAAAGTGCACCGTCCATATGATCGCGTAAATAAACTGGTGAATATGAGACAAGAAATAGCACTGTAGGCTACCTTAATATCCCCAAATCCAATTTCTATACAGCGTGTTAATTTCAAACGATTTCGGTGACAGTTTTACTGAATACTGGTGCACAATCTGAACATATGGCATTGAAGCACACAAAGCGCATGCGTCGGTCAGCCAGAGAGCTTGGAAAACAGAGATACACTACCCAGCGCAGCACCCGATCACAACATTCTAGTGACTGAACAGATATTTATGAATATTTATGTTAAAACATGTAATAAAGTTATAATTATCGTCGAACATAAACAGTCGTATGCAACTCGCCTATAATGGTAATTACGACACTCGTATGAAAATTACAAAACTCGCATACGCTCGTTTTGTAAACATACTCGTGTCTTAATTATAGCCATCATAGGCTCGTTGCATAATGTACTATTATTTAATTATTTTATTTTATTTTATTTTATTTTATTTTATTTTATTTTATTTTATTTTATTTTATTTTATTTTATTTTATTTTATTTTGTTTTGTTTTGTTTAATTTAATTTAATTTAATTTTGTTTTGTCATATTTTGATTTTGTTTTGTTTATTTTGTTTTGTTTTATTTTATTTCGTTTTATTTTGTTTTAAATTGTTTTGTTTAATTTTTGTTTTGTTTTATTTTATTTGGTTGTTGTTTTTATTTCGTTTTGATTTTGTTTTGTTTGATTTTGTTTATTTGTTTTGTTTTATTTTGTTTTTATTTTGTTTTGTTTATTTTGTTTTATTTTATTTCATTTTGTTTTGTTTATTTTTTTTTATTTTTTTATTGATTTTCCGGAAAACAAACACAAAACCAAAAGACCAAAAACACGAAGCAAAAAGAAAAATTCAAAAACAAAAGCAAAAGCAGAAACAAACAAGAAGTTCCGTGAAGAACTATACAGCCTACTTTTCATGCCAATGATTATTCTACAGAATATGAACCTATCTAGAATAATGACGAAATTAAGTTGCTAATATCGAAATTTCCAATTAGTTCGAAATACTGTATACCTGGCATAATGTATCCTAATAGAGCACTACAGTTGGCAGCCCTGATGACTGAATATATTCTTAGTTCCGTCTCTTAAGGTACAAAATACAAAATTTGGTTGAAGTCCAATGAATAGCATGGACGTTACATGCAGTTAAACATTGGATCTAACAGCGCGCGTCAAATCATGTTGGCAACAATGTCATGCATGTATTGGTCAGAAATAATCTGAAATAATATGATCTATTGTTGTGCCAATTTTGAATGAAATCCATTAGTTAGTATAGAAGTTACATGCATTTTAAAATTGGACCTATCAGCAGGCTTAGAATCATGTTGGCAGCACTGACGTATATTTGTTACTCCAAATTCGTCTAGAATGCCAGGTACTATACGTGTGCAAAGTTTAGAGCTATTGGCTTGCATACTTTCTGATATATTGATATTAGGGTAACAAAAATAGGGACAGCACATATTAACAGTTGGCAGCACTGGTTGCTCCTTAGAATACGCATAGTCATATCTGTTATGGTACACATAGCACATACGAAATTTGGTTGAAATCCAAATGATAGTATGGAAGTTACATGTATTTAAAGTTGGACCTGTCAGCAGGCTTAGAATCATGTTGGTAGCACTGACGTATATAAGTTACTCCAAATTAATATAGAATGTCAGGGACTATACGTGTGCATAGTTTAAAGCTGTCGGCTTGCATACTTTCTGATATATTGGTATTTGGATAAAATAAATTAGGAGCATTTATTAACAGTTGGCAGCCCTGGTAGGTCTGAAGAATACGCTCAGTCATATCTGGTTATGTACACATACAACATACGAAATTTGGTTGAATTCCAATTGATAGTATAGAAGTTATATGCATTTAAAAATTGGACCTATCAGGAGGCTTATAATCATTTTGGCAACACTGCCATGTTTAGCCTCCTGGAAATTAAACTGAAATATTATGATCTGTACGTGTGCCAATTTTGAAATAGCTCCCATTCATACTTTCCAAGATATCCAACATGGAGCTCAAATTTCAATTGTGATATTTTAGCAGTTGGTAGCACTGACATCATTTTCAAATATGGCCGTGAGATATTCAGGTATAGATCTTTACTCCTACCAAATTTTGTTTCGATTGCTGCAGCCGTTTAGGAGTTGATAGGGGGGAACACACACACAGCCAGACAGACAGACAGACAGACAGACAGAAGGACAGACAGACAGACAGACAGACAGACAGACAGACACACATTTGCCCGATCTCATAAGTCTACTTTTTCCTCATTTTTGCAAAATGTGAAAAGTAGGCTAAAAAGCAAGAAACACAAAGCAAAAAGCAAAATTCAAAAAAGCAAACGCAGAAATCAAACACAAAACCATAACCAAGAAAGAAAAGCAAAAGCACAAAGCAAACACAAAAGCAGAAACCAAAAACACATAGCAAAAATAAAAGATGAGAAAACAACAAACACAAAAGATACGTGAGGCAAAGTCCAGAGAAACGTTTCTCATGAAAATGATTCTTATTCACAAGTGGATTAAACGGGTTTTGCAACTGGACGACTCATTTCTTTATTTGTTCGTGTTGTTGTATGTGTTTTATTTATAAGCTACTTGTAAATTTTACTTACTTACTTGTATCGTTGTGGCCACAAGGGACCGTGAAATCTCAACTGGTTTTCTTCTTGTTAGCCCACCACGCCATCATCCGTTCGGAATGGGATATCTTCCATTCGTCCGAGTGAACATATCTCTTGGTGGGATTTACTTCCTCTTGATAAACCTGACGAAGTTTTTGTTTCAATGGGGTTCTGAGCAAGATATCTGATTCAGAATTTTCAAACTTTAACAAGTCCTTATCCACTTCCACCAGCCAAAGAGGCATCACCTTTAAACCTCGGAAGTAAGATAATAGACGGTTGGAGAATCTACTGATGATGATGATAATTGTTGTTTTAAGGGGCCTAATATCTAGGCTATCGGCCCCTAATGATCTGGGTGATAGCGAAAATGTTAATGAAATGGAAACCAGAACGAAAATTAAGTGAGACGGAAAATACTTACAAAAAGGAACTCGGATTGAAACAACTCACAAAATGTTCTTACGAAAGGGAATTTAGAACGAAAAGATTCACAAAAGGAATAGATTGAAAAATACCCACAAAATGTAGGCTAGGTTCAAAATACGTACAAAATGCAATGTAGAGTCCAAATACTTACAAAATGCAATTGAAATTCAAAATACAAAATGCAAATGAGATCGAAAATACGTACAAAATGCAATTGAGGTTCAAAATACTTACAAAATGCAATTGAAATTGAAAATACACAATGCAATTCAGATTGAAATATCCCAGTTCCAATCCAAATTATTCACAAAGTGCAATTGAAATTCAAAATACTTACAACATGTAATTGAAATTGAAAATGCTTACAAAATGTACGGTAGATTCAAACGACTCATGTGGATTGACAATACTTACAAAATGCAATTTAGATTGAAAATACTTGACAAAATGTAATTTAAATTCAAAATACCCATAAAATACAATTGAGAATCAAAACCTCCGGGGCGGCAGCTAACCATGCTGACCGCTACGCTAGGGAGGCGACTTGGGCATATTGAAAGGAACCGAATGACTGAAGCTCCCTAATGAGTGACCAAGGTCATTCAGTGTGTTGAAGGTGGAAGAGGGAAGGGGGAAGGAGAGAGATAAGAACGATGACAAATAACTGCGGAATTACCTCTGCTTTCTTATAAACAATAGCCCGATTTCCAGGAATTGACCCAGCTAGCAAACAATAGCTCCTACATGTTAGAAACATTCCATACACTTCTTTAGAACGGTTCTCCAGTAGTATATGCCAGTCTATCCTGAACAATAATTTCTAGAGCTTATTCTGATTTTTATAAAACGAAATTCAAGTGAAAATTACCAAAATATGCCGTTTATAATGATATTTTGTTCAAAATATGCCATAAAACTTAAGAAAGCCTAAATATGCATTTATATGCCCAATAAAACCTGTTTAATTTTGGTTATCATGCTTGGAAACGTGTTAAAAATACAAGACTATAAGATACAATGTTAAGGGAAAAAATATGACTTCTCATAGAAATCCGCCCCCTATTAATTATTATATTGTCACAAGTTCATTCTATCTGTCTGGCAATAAAGAATACATACATACATACATATTAAGGTCGCCACAAAAACACAGGTTACACTGGTCAACAAAACTTTTGTTACAAAGAAGGTGAATGGTGTCCTTAGCTACGTCGTGGGTGCTGAATTCCTTCTTCGTCTATCGAGCTCAGTTTTCGTAATAATTATGGTACCCTCTATCTTTAAACACCTAGAAAATGCTGCATTTTTGGTTATGTTGGTATTGCTTATTTTTTTTTCTTTTGCGGATGTAATTGTTGGAAAACAATCGAAATATTATAGCCTATATACAAGGACGTCCATTATCGTCAGTTCCGAAATTCACCGACAGGGTACGAATGAGATGGATTGGAGCCCGTTGGTGAGTGTTGCATTGTTTATTCACTTGTCTTTACTCTAATGCTAATGTGGCACATTTCTTTGATTACCGTAATTTGTGTAGTGACACAGATTTTTGGCCTACTTTCGATTTTTGCTAAAAATGAAAGTAGACTTATGAGATCTACACAGGGCCAAAAATTGTGTGTCGGTGTGTGTGTGTACTCTGCATGTCTGTCTGTCTGTCCCCTATCAATTCAAACACGGTGAATCCGAATTGAACGAAATTTGGTACAGAGGTAGCACTAGCCAAGGACACCTCAGTGTCATGTTTTATATCTTTACCAAAACTTAATGGTGGCCACACAAATGGTCAAAACTTAAAATTAAATTACGACCAAACTAGCCGTACTATTTCAGGATGGTGGCCGTGTGAATTATGAAAACTTTATAATCCATAACATGGGACCCACCAGTTCGGATTAGCGAACCGAGAATCGTTTAAACTGTTCTAAAGGGCGTGGCCCGTTCGAAATTAAAAGTTTATCTTGTAATATTATAGTGCAGAAGTGGCTTTAGAAAGCTGAGCCGTAGCGGCTTCGGTGGCGTAGTCGGTAGCATGCTGAGCTTCTATGCCCAAGATAGCGGGTTCAAACCCGGCCGAAGCCGTCGGATTTTTAAGAGCGTTAAAAATCCCTCAGTATGCCTTCCTTCGGAGGGGAAGTAAAGCCGGCGGTCCCATGTCATAGATTTATGGCATGTTAAAGAACCTTCCACTAATTGCACCTGTTTGAAGCTAAATTGGATAGGTTATTGTAAACAACGCTCTTAGGTTTCTAAGTTCGTTACCAAGAGCCGACTGCGGTGGCGTCTAGCAGCTGAGTTGTGAACTTAGCCTAGTAGTCGTTGACGGTGGCGCTTGGCGGCAAAAGTAGGAAGTATTTGAAAAATTCTAAGTTGCAGTACTTAAATTAAAATAACAGATAACACACACTAATACAGTCATCACAATTAACACCGGTTATCAGACAGATTCTACACACACCCAAAGTACACGGGGCTACATGACCGCGTTGTCGCAGCCTCTAAACTTAAGAACCAACCAACCAACCAAAGCTGAGCCGTCTCTGTTACAGACAAGTTGGCAGCTGATCTCTCGTTCTGACCTATAATTCACTAATTTGAGTATGTTGCAAGCAATATAGCCAACGGATAGAAGTAATATGAACTATGTATGAAATGAACTTTGTTTGAAATATACTCCGGTGAAGAAATCGTTTAGTGAACGTCATTGTTTGCTAATGTATCTAAACCGCTTGATAACATTGAACTTGGGAGGATATATTTAGGTCTGTGGTTACAGCGTTGGTTTGTCACTAGTCCGGGTGGAGTTCCAATCCTAATAGAGTTGTATTTTTTTTGCTTGATTTTTTAATATTTATTGTTTTTTTAGTACTGAGGCGTTATACAAATGAGAGTTACATTGCGCATTTTGCAATGGAAAATATATATTTAATTAAAACAAAGTTCTCCAATGGATCTGCAGGAGTGACATCTAATAGCAACTAGTTGAAATACAGTATGCGGGAGCTATCCACTGCCTACTAGAAGCGAGCTGCGCTCTATACCGGCTAGTTAGTGTTGTTGAAAATTACCTCTTGTTGCCGATAGAGCGCACTGCCAAGTAGAGGCGCGATTAAAATTAGGTGTGCAGTAGGTATATTAAATGTGTTTCTCCCAGTGATACGTTTAGACCAACGAAGTTTCAATTATTGTTAGTAGTCGGTGTTAATATACTGAATTCCTACGTTGTTTGGAGTGTTGTTGTTTGAGTCTTCAGTCTTTAGACTGGTTTGATGCAGCACTCCATGCCTCTCTGTCTTGAGCAAATCGTTTCATCTCTACATAGCTACCACACCCTACATCTGAGGCAATCTGTTTAACATATTCTAACCTTGGTCTACCCCTGAAGTTCTTGCCCTCGACCCTCCCTTCCATAACTAAGTTTGCTGATGAAATTGCAGGGGCAGATGACCTCGTAGTTCCGCCCCTTAAAACAACAATAACTAACTAAATAACTGATTAAATTGCAAAGTACTGGAGTAAATTATAAACTATGGTTTGAATGCCGCTGCTCAAAACCAGTGTGCCAATTTGCATTTGGAATAGGAAGAAAATTGGAGTTGATAAGGACAAAGTGTTATAACTAGGCTATACCCATACATTTAGGAGAAAGTAGGCTATATGTTCTTTCCTGATCATCTTGTTTGTTCTCCTTTTTTTCAGATACATGTAGGACTAATATAAAGGCTGAGGCAAGCTTTTACAAAATCCATTTTAACATGGAAACTGAGGCCTACATTCTTACATTAGATCTGGATTCAGTGACAAATTATCCTCCGGAAACAGCTTATTTTGTTTTTGAAACTAAAAGATCAACAGAGTGGAAAAATTTAAGTACTTGGGAGAGATCATCATGAAAAGTGGACTGGACAAAGAAGCACTCAAGGAACGAGTACGCAAACTCGAAATAGCCTATCAAACATCGCGCTCAATATACAACAAAAAATGCCTGTCCAAAAATACTAAACTACGTCATTATGAAACTGTTCTGAAACCAGTAGTTATGTATGCAGCCGAAACCCTATCCCTAAATGCTAATAAAGGACTCCTTGAACAACTGGAGAAAAAAGAGCACAAAATCGTCAGAGGTATAATGGGATCAAATTACAAGAATGGTATCCACTATAAAAAATCCAACAAAGAAGTCTACAGTGAAATAGAGAAAATTTCAGAATCGATCCGTAAAAGGCGGTCACGGTATTACGGTCATCTCAAACGAATGGACGGAAACAGGCTGACTAAACAGATTTTTCATTTCTTTGACTCCAAACCCAAAACCACAATGCCCTGGTTTATGAATACCAAAGACGACCTCAAAATGCTGCATCTAAAACCCGACGACGCCTTCAATAGAGATCTCTTCCGCAAAAAGATACTGACTAATGGGCTAACCCGAGACGAGACATCGAACCCGAAAAGAAGACAAGGTTCCACTTGGACAGCGGAGTGCAAGATGGTCCACTCACAGAGAATGAGGGAATTCTGGGCTCAGAGGAAGGCGAAACAAATTGCCAAGTGTAGCAAGACTTAACGTGGTCCTAGATGGCCTCAACGAATTATATATATAAGGTTTTCTCTATACACCAGCGTTATCACACAAATTGAACACACACCCAAGTATCCGCTTTATAAGTGAGAGTGGGTTAGGGCCAGGCCAGCAATCTAAATTTTCCAGTGTACATTGACTCAACGACTTGTTCGTTTTTGAATGATAATGTTTTGTTTTTCCGTAATTTCTGTTTACATTATAATTCTTAGTTTTATTTAATTTCTTGTTTTATTAATTTTCGCTCTTTTAAATTGAGGTGTCCACCTCTAAATTATAAATTCCATTCCAAATTTGTATACAGTACTTACATTTGTGTTAAGAAGGGCAGATGACCTCGTAGTTCCGCCTCTTAAAACAGCCTACTGTACATGGCGTGGATGACCAAAGATGTTCCAAGCTGATTATAGCGGGTCTAAAGCAGTAAAGAACACACGGATAACGTATATCTTCCATAAAGCCTAGTATTGTTAAAATAGGCTATTATTTAGTAGCTTTTAAGAATATATTATACGATACCAGGGCCGTGATGGTGTAGTGATCAAAGTGCTTCCCTCTCATCAAGGTGGACCGGGTTCGATTCCCGGTCAAAGGATTTGAGATTTTCGAAATGAAATATCACGTCCTCTGGTTCGGATTCCATGGAGAATTGCAGGTCCCGTGGCTCATGATCGTGAGCTTATGTTATTAGTTAGTTATTGTTGTATAAGGGGCAGAACACCGAGGTCATCTGCCCATATCGTGATATAAACGGTCACGTAAAACTGCAAGCTTCGTTCCTTCCTTCGTTCCTTCCTTCCTTCCTTCGTGCCTTCCTTCCTTTCTTCTTTCGTGCCTTCCTGCCTTTCTTCCTTCCTTCCTGCCTGCCTTCATTTCTTCCTTTCTGCCTGTCTTCCTTCCTTTCTTCCTACCTGCCTTCCTTCCTGGCTGCCTTCATTCCTTCCTTTCATCCTTCCTCTCTGCCTGTCTTCCTTCCTTTCTTCCTTCCTTTCTGCCTGTCTTCCTTCCTTTCTTCCTACCTGCCTTCCTTCCTACCTTCCTTCCTTTCTTTCTTTCTTTCTTTCTTCCTACCTACCTTCCTGCCTTTCTTCCTTCCTTCCTGCCTGCCTCCATTCATTCCTTTCTTCTTCCTTTCTGCCTGTCTTCCATCCCTTCTTCCTGCCTGCCTTCCTTCCTTTCTTCCTTCCTGCCTTTCTTCATTCCTTCCTTTCTTCTTTCCTTTCTGTCTGTCTTCCTTCCTTTATTCCTACCTGCCTTCCTTCCTTTCTTCTTACCTTTCTTCCTTCCTTCCTTTCTTCCTACCTGCCTTCCTTCCTTTCTTCCTACCTGCCTTGCTTCCTTTCTTCCTTCCTTCCTACCTGTCTTTCTCCCTTCCTTCCTTTCTTCCTACCTGCCTTCCTTCCTTTCTTCCTACCTGTCTTTCTTCCTACCTGCCTTCCTGCCTTCCTTTCTTCCTACCTTCCTTCCTACCTGCCTTCCTTCCTTTCTTCCTACCTGCCTTCCTTCCTGTCTTCCTTTCTTTCTTCCTGCCTTCCTTCCTTTCTTCCTTTCTTCCTACCTGCCTTCCTTCCTTTCTTCCTACCTGCCTTCCTTCCTGTCTTCCTACCTGTCTTCCTTCCTTTCTTTCTTCCTTTCTTCCTACCTTTCTTCCTTTCTTCCTACCTTCCTTCCTTTCTTCCTGTCTTCCTTCCTTTCTTTCTTCCTGCCTTCCTTCCTTTCTTCATTCCTTCCTTTCTTCCTACCTTACTGCCTGTCTTCCTTCCTTTCTTCCTACCTGCCTTCCTTCCTTTCTTCCTACCTGCCTTCCTTCCTGTCTTCCTGCCTGCCTTCATTCCTTCCTTCCTTTCTGCCTGTCTTCCTTTCTGCCTGTCTTCCTTCCTTTCTTCCTACCTGCCATCCTTCCTTTCTTCCTACCTGCCTTCCTTCCTGTCTTCCTACCTGTATTCCTTCCTTTCTTTCTTCCTGCCTTCCTTCCTTTCTTCCTTTCTTCCTACCTTTCTTCCTTTCTTCCTACCTTCCTTCCTTTCTTCTTGTCTTCCTTCCTTTCTTTCTTCCTGCCTTCCTTCCTTTCTTCCTTTCTTCATTCCTTCCTTTCTTCCTACCTTTCTGCCTGTCTTCCTTCCTTTCTTCCTACCTGCCTTCCTTCCTACCTTCCTTCCTTCCTTTCTTTCTTTCTTTCTTCCTACCTTCCTGCCTTTCTTCCTTCCTGCCTGCCTCCATTCCTTCCTTTCTTCTTCCTTTCTGCCTGTCTTCCTTCCCTTCTTCCTACCTGCCTTCCTTCTTTTCTTCCTTCCTGCCTTTCTTCATTCCTTCCTTTCTTCTTTCCTTTCTGCCTGTCTTCCTTCCTTTCTTCCTACCTGCCGTCCTTCCTTTCTTCCTACCTTTCTTCCTTCCTTCCTTTCTTCCTACCTGCCTTCCTTCCTTCCTTTCTTCCTTCCTTCCTACCTGTCTTTCTCCCTTCCTTCCTTTCTTCCTACCTGCCTTCCTTCCTTTCTTCCTACCTGTCTTTCTTCCTACCTGCCTTCCTGCCTTCCTTTCTTCCTACCTTCCTTCCTACCTGCCTTCCTTCCTTTCTTCCTACCTGCCTTCCTTCCTGTCTTCCTTCCTTTCTTTCTTCCTGCCTTCTTTCCTTTCTTCCTACCTGCCTTCCTTCCTTTCTTCCAACCTGACTTCCTTCCTGTCTTCCTACCTGTCTTCCTTCCTTTCTTTCATCCTGCCTTCCTTCCTCTCTTCCTTTCTTCCTACCTTTCTTCCTTTCTTCCTACCTTCCTTCCTTTCTTCCTGTCTTCCTTCCTTTCTTTCTTCCTGCCTTCCTTCTTTTCTTCCTTTCTTCATTCCTTCCTTTCTTCCTACCTTTCTGCCTGTCTTCCTTCCTTTCTTCCTACCTGCCTTCCTTCCTTTCTTCCTACCTGCCTTCCTTCCTGTCTTCCTGCCTGCCTTCATTCCTTCCGTCCTTTCTGCCTGTCTTCCTTCCTTTCTGCCTGTCTTCCTTCCTTTCTTCCTACCTGCCTTCCTTCCTGTCTTCCTACCTGCCTTCCTTCCTGTCTTCCTACCTGTCTTCCTTCCTTTCTTCCTTTCTTCCTACCTTCCTTCCTTTCTTCCTTTCTTCCTGTCTTCCTTCCTTTCTGTCTTCCTGCCTTTCTTCCTTTCTTCATTCCTTCCTTTCTTCCTACCTTTCTGCATGTCTTCCTTCCTTTCTTCCTACCTGCCTTCCTTCCTACCTTCCTTCCTTCCTTTCTTTCTTTCTTTCTTTCTTCCTACCTTCCTGCCTTTCTTCCTTCCTTCCTGCCTGCCTCCATTCCTTCCTTTCTTCTTCTTTTCTGTCTGTCTTCCTTCCCTTCTTCCTGCCTGCCTTCCTTCCTTTCTTCCTTCCTGCCTTTCTTCATTCCTTCCTTTCTTCTTTCCTTTCTGCCTGTCTTCCTTCCTGTCTTCCTACCTGCCTTCCTTCCTTTCTTCCTACCTTTCTTCCTTCCTTTCTTCCTACCTGCCTTCCTTCCTTTCTTCCTACCTGCCTTCCTTCCTGTCTTCCTACCTGTCTTCCTTCCTTTCTTTCTTCCTGCCTTCCTTCCTTTCTTCCTTTCTTCCTACCTTTCTTCCTTTCATCCTAACTTCCTTCCTTTTTCCTGTCTTCCTTCCTTTCTTTCTTCCTGCCTTCCTTCTTTTCTTCCTTTCTTCATTCCTTCCTTTCTTCCTACCTTTCTGCCTGTCTTCCTTCCTTTCTTCCTACCTGCCTTCCTTCCTTTCTTCCTACCTGCCTTCCTTCCTGTCTTCCTGCCTGCCTTCCTTCCTTTCTGCCTGTCTTCCTTTCTGCCTGTCTTCCTTCCTTCCTGCCTGTCTTCCTTCCTTTCTTCCTACCTGCCTTCCATCCTTTCTTCCTACCTGCCTTCCTTCCTGTCTTCCTACCTGTCTTCCTTCCTGCCTTCCTTCCTTTCTTCCTTTCTTCCTACCTTTCTTCCTTTCTTCCTACCTTCCTTCCTTTCTTCCTGTCTTCCTTCCTTTCTTTCTTCCTGCCTTCCTTCCTTTCTTCGTTTCTTCATTCCTTCCTTTCTTCCTACCTTTCTGCCTGCCTTACTCCCTTTCTTCCTTCCTGCCTTCCTTGCTTCCTTCCTTTCTTATTTTCTGCCTTCCTTTCGTCCTTTCTGCCTTCCTTCCATTCTTCCTATCTGCTTTCATTCCTTTCTTCCTTCCTTCCTCCCTCCTTGGCTACCTGCCTTCTTTACGACAAAGATTTTCAAATGATTCTTACTGATAATGTAGGTATTTACTGCATTCGAAAGTTGGCAACACTGTTAATAATTGTGAATTTAAGAAGCTTGACCACTCCTGCATGGGTCCCGTATACCGAAATTGTATCACCTTTTTAATAAGAATTTTTAGCGTAACGGACAAGAGGTCACGGCAGGTTCTAACTGACCGACTGCCCTTTCAGCTCATAAACCGGAAAGATTCTAAGAGAATACAATACGTGTTTATGAATTCTCAGAGGCAGGAAATATGGCCAGGCCTGTCACTGGTGAGGGCATAAAACCCAGGCTCACCGTCAATTTCATTGGCAATAAAACTGGAGCCGACCATGTGGTGGACGGACGGTCAGCCACTGGAACTCTCTTCTCTTCATTCTCTCTCACACGCCGGTCAATGTTTCGCAATTGGTTCTATGAACAGTAGGATCATGGTGGCCACTACTCCTGGAAAACCGGGAAATCCTGGAAAACTCCTGGATTTTTATTAGGTCTGGAAAACTCCTGGAAAATGACACAAAAATGACACAAAAATGAAAACTCCTGGAAAAATAGCCACTGTTAATTAATTATAAAAATCTTTCCGTCTTAAATCATACTCCCGCTGCAGTTTTGGGTGAGCACTCTATCGTTAACGAAAGAAATTTCCTCAGGCTACCTGTTTCTGTGTGTGAGAACACGCGATAGTATTTTTGTAAAACATATTGAGTATAGACAACTTCACCACAATAAAATTGCAGGCGGCATTCTTTTCTCTTCTTTTAAGCGGATATTTGGGTCACAGAGGCTTTTTTAAAACAACAATTAAATCATTTGTGTGTAGGTTTGCGGTATCAATAACGCAATCACCACTAATTTTTTGTCAACATCTGTATAAGTAAACTAAACACAACAGCTTTATTTTCGTCCTGAAGTAGGCAACCGATGGAGCCCCCGCCCCCGGACTCGCGCTTATTTTTAAGTTTGGAAAAATTAGAATTACTCCTGGAAAATTCCTGGAAATCTCCTGGAAAATCGTTGACCGATTTGAGTGGCCACCATGTAGGATGCTTCAAAATCTGTTTCATGGGATCATTCGATTAGAAAGAATTTATTGAACAAGCAATTAAGGAAATTGGAGAAAAATTTAAAGTGGGAGTGAGGATTCAAGAAGAAATAATTTCAACTCTGAGATTTGCTGGTGAAATAGTCTTCTTGGCCGACACGCCTGAGGATTTGAATGAGTTTTTGAATGGTATGGACTCCATCTTACGGAAATAATTCCTGATGAAGATTAATAAATGTAAAACAAAAGTATTGGAATGCAGCCGAAATAAATCAGAAACCTCGATGGACATCAAATTGGCAGTTGAAAAGCTAAAGGAAGTAGGAGACTTCTGTTACTTAGGAAGCAAAATAACCAATGATGGACGAAGCAAAGGGGATATAAAAAGTAGGTTGGCTGTGGCAAGGAAAGCATTTCTTCAAAAAAGAAATCTGTTGACATCGAATATAGATTTAGGTATTCGGGAGTCATTTTTGTCTGGAGCGTGGCGCTCTATGGAAGTGAAACTTGGACTATTGGTGCAGCAGAAAAGAGGAGAATTGAAGCGTTTGAATTGTGGTGTTACAGGAGAATGTTGAAGATCAGATAGGTAGATAGGGTTACAAACGAAGAGGTATTAAGACGAGTGGGAGAGGAGAGATGTTTTTGGTGACTGCTAATGAAGAGAAGATATAAGTTGGTAGGACACATACTAAGACACCCAGGTAATAGCAAGCTTAGTTATGGAAGGTAGGGTCGAGGAGAAGAACTGTAGGGGTAGACCAAGGTTAGTATATGTTAGATTGCCTCGGATGTAGGGTGTGGTAGCTATATAGCTCAGGCCAGGGAGACATGGAAAGCTGCATCAAACAAGTCAAAAGACTGAAGACTCAAACAACAACATCCCGAGTGGGGTCTACCTGGGTCATTAGATGGATGGACTATTAGTAGATTTATAAAATTTAAACGCATTTCAATAAGAAAGTGTAATTAAATAAGTAACATACCCCGTGTGGTCCGTACTTCTGCAATGGCACTCTGTTTCTCCGCCGGTGAATATGCCTGCCCTGTGTTGCAGAAATCAGCTCATGCAATACAAGTTGACGTAGCTCTGAATGAAACTGCAAGGTTTATTACAGGAGCCTGAAACCGACTCCCGTCGACAAGCTGTACGACATGGCAGGCATTGCTCCCCCTGAAATACGTCGGGAAGTAGCCGCAAATGCCGAAAGAAAGAAAGAAAGTGGAAGAAAGTGAGCTACACCCGCCGCACGGATATACTCCTCCAAGACATAGATTGAAATCTAGGAAGAGCTTCTTACAGCCAACATCCCCACCTACCACATCCTCCAACAAAGCCAGAGAAGAACTGTGGGCAGGGGTAACACCAGCCGAGCCGGGCACAACTTGGACTGGACCACTTGGAAATCATTAAACAGATTACGAGCAGGTGTTGGCAAAACTAAGGATAACCTAAAGAAATGGGGATACCTACAAGAATCAACACTTTGTGAATGGGGAGAAGTACAGACAACAAAGCATCTGTGTCAGTGCTTATGCTGCCCTGATTCTTGCAATGAGGAGGAGTTGTTTAAGGCACAAGAAAATGCTATAGCAGTTGCTCGTTTCTGGGCAAAGACAGTTTGATTATATATGTACAATTCCATGTTTCTCCTTTGATTTTGTATGTACAATATTATTTATCTGCCTCTGATTCGAGTAAATTCGAGTAAATTTTTCATTTTAGACTGTTTTGCCAATCAGCGTCCAGTCTAGTCAGCAAGCCTCGGTTTGCGAACAAGTCAACTTGCAGGAACGAGGGGAACAAAGATAGGAAGAAATAATGAAGATAGAAACAAGGACATAAGGGGGATAGGAAGGCAGGGAGAAAGGGATATAGAGAAGGAAAGATGGACAGAAGGCAGAGAGAAAGGAAAGAATAAAAGGAAGGCAAGTTAGAAGACTGGAAAGAAGGATCAGAAGGAAGGAACGAAAGGAGAAGGAAGGAAGTAGGAAATAAGGAGGATAGGAAGGCATGAAGGAAGGAATGCAGAGAAGGACAGAAAGAAGGCAAGTGGGTAGAAAGAAAGAAAAACTGAAAGGCAGGAAGGAACAGAAGGAAGAAATATAAGGAAGGCAGGAACGAAGGGAGGATAGAAACACACAAACAAGTGAGAGAAAGAAGCAAATAAGGAGGATAGGAAGGCAGGGGGGAAGGAATGTTGAGAAGGAAAGAAAGAAGGCAGGTGGATAGAAAAACAGGAAAAATGAAAGGTAGGAAGGAACAGATGTAAGGAATAGATGGAAGACAGGAACGAAGGGAGGAAAGAAACAAACAAACAAGTAAGAGAAAGAAGCAAATAAGGAGGATAGGAAGGCAGGGGGGAAGGAATGTTGAGAAGGAAAGAAAGAAGACAGGAGGGTCTGAAGGAAGTAGCCTACTGTAAGTGACGTTTCACTTCACAAATACTGTAGTCCAGTGAAATTAGTTTTAAACCTGGACAAAATTAATAACAAGCTGAAAATTGGTGGAAACGTTAAGAACCATGTCCTAAACGAAATCCCAAAAGTCCCAAAAGATCCGAGCTGGGGAAAAGCCGCCATCTTGGATTTTCCGTTTTTGGCCATATCTTTCAAACAAGTGGTCCTAGCGAGGTCAGACTGGTGTCAAATTGACCGGATTTTACTGCCAAATTCTCTGGAACATTAATAAAATATGTTAGACGCGTTCTTACAGCTGTTTTATTCAATTAAGTACTATTAACATAAATGGAATGTTTAAATTTCTATTTTGACCGTACCTGTCACAATAGCTAAAACTGCCAATGCAAATAATGTGTTTAAACCTAAAATTATAAATCATATTCTTGAAATTGTGAGTATCACATCTAAAATGCTTAAATTATTGTCAGTATTAAATACAGAGACAATATGAGAGATGTGAGCTTTGACTTGTAATGCTTAGTGGCTTCCGTCGTTTGGTGGTTACATGAGATCTGTAAAAAAAGGAACAGTGAGAATCTTTATCTTTTGTGCAGATAATGTCCATATATATTTCGAAATAACTTTCCCTCGTATTAAAGCACAAGATCGTCAGGATCGTCAACGTCGATGCTCTCCTCAGGGCGGTTCGCACATCTGTGACCAGCGCAGTATCCGCACATTGTTGTGCAGCATAGGCCACTCAGTAGGCAAGCGCATTTGCGCTCACATCCGGATCTGCAGTTGTGGTGTCCAATCGGCTAGTTAGGGGGATCCATATAAGGAAAGAATAAAGCCTCTCCTGCCGCAGCGATTTCTTTGTGCGATGCATCTGGCTTGTTGAAAACATGGACCTTACTGCGCAATTTAGCGTTTTCTTTAAGCTGCTTGAAGGACCTTAGTTTTTCCTTTCAAAAGGGGGCGGAAGTGGTGTCACAACCAGTAGCAGCGTGGTAGAAAGGGAGAATTGGAAGCAAGCTTCCAAGGCCAGACTTGAGTTTTCCGCTTTTGAAAATCTTGCCTTTTCCATTCTTCTTTCTGGCATAAACATGGAAATGTCTTCGTGAACATCAGGAACGGAAACCATCAAGACGATCAGATCAGTATCTTCTCCCACAGTCACAGAACTGACTTCTCTTTTCCTTGAAGTTTCGGCTGCCGTTGAAACAATCAGGGTATCAACGTCGTCTTCAGCTTGAATAACCTCAATGCCTGCTGTTGTAAGGTGTTTTGATTGGAGAGCAATGAAACACGTCTTGTTGTTCTCGTTTGACAAAAACACTCCTTGTGGTACAGTAGTTGGCGTGAAATCTTCCATAACTGCGTCTGGTGCCTCCTTGCCAGTTCTCCTGGCATGTTCTGCATCTTTGGTTGTCGGGGCACCATAGGCATCAAACACAACGGTTGTCTTTTTGCCAAAATGGATTTCAATATAATTGACGTTTTACTGGCAAATTTAGGAGTAGGTTGCAGGACAGGTCCATACAACTCGATACAGAAGGAAAACTCCGTCGACCGTGAACACAGGGTTTGATGGCAAAGCTTCTTCGCAGCTTGAAAACTCTTCTTGGACTTGGTGCCTTTCCGCAGAAGTGTGCCATCAAATAGAGCTGGTGGTCTTGTGGCCAACTCGTAAGTCAAGTACGATGAAAGCTCTTCTTTACTTCGTATTTTGCAAAGGAGGCGATGAAACAGTAGGTTCGGGTCTATTTCCACTGTGGTGTCCTTAATTTTAATGATCTTGGCCATACTTCCAAGGGAACGAAATTTGTCCTTCCTCTTCAAGTGGACGTCGCTGAGGCATTGAGCTACGATTGACTTCAGGGCTTGCAAACCAAGGGCGTGAGCTTAGTCGCAGTTCACGGTGTCGTCGGCAACCACACGTGTACGCAGAGACAAAAGAAGAGGAAGTTCCACGAAAGGGTTGTGAGAACGCAGCCACTCTTGTCATCTTGTCAACATCCCCTTTGTCTCTGCCTTGTCGTGTCTCTCGAAGTTCGACGTGTTGATCGCAAATTTCAGAGAAAACACCACTGAAGCATTCCATTGCATCGACAATACCAGACGTTGCAGGCATGGCGGTCACCCATCGAGCTATCTCCTCTTCAGACATTCCGCGGCCGTGTGTCAGTCCTCCCGCTGACTTCATAGTACGCATCAGCAGCTGTTCGATTGCCATATCCGTCCAAACTCCACACCTGAATTTGACGGATCTTCGGACGGTGAAGAAGCCTTTCGTCACAAATTGTTCGATTTCGGACGCAGTCATGGTTTCATTTATCCTCAACATTTGCTGGAGGTAAATGTGAGCGTATTTGGCATAATTAAAATGCACTGCAGCATGTAAGTATGGAATCATGCTCTGCACACAATACAGGTGAAGATTTCATTCCCCGGAACGTTCGGCTCTCACGAAAAGACGCATGATGGTTACCATTTTGAAATACTCAGTCCACAATTTCGCTGTGCGACCTGATTTGGCGACTTCGTCGAACTTGGTGTAAAACCGACTGGAGGCGTCAGCGAGACATGCAGTGTTGCGGATACTTGCAACTGTTTCTTCCCCTAAAAGTACCTTTCGGTGAACTTCTTTAAGTTATTCGGTTAAAATAGTATCTCTTTTATGTGGTCGATGAGGACACTGGCGAGAGCAACTTGAGTCAGTAAGTGGGCACGGATTTCTCGACCTTACGCGTCTCCAGACATCATGTGAATTACCGAATTCTTTGCATAAATTTCCCCCCACAAGTCCTCTAAGCCACTTCCAGCCATTAAAGATCCTACAGCCCCCATAAAGGACATCAAGAGTTGGAAACCTCCAAGCCGCAAAGTATTGTTTGATAAGGGGCTATTTTCTTCGGCCAAGAGCACGATAACCAAAGCTTTTGCATAGAGCGGTTGGTCAAACGTTACCACACAGGACTGGTTTCTCGCTTCGCTCTGCTCTGCTGCATAAAGGAGGCAAGTGTGAATCGTCGACGGATTTGAAGTCGATAAGTTTGTATATTCATTTTATCTTTAGAATTACTCTTATTCCACCAATTCAGGTAACTTTACTAAGTTAGTGTAAAAACAGGTCAACATCGAACTTTGAACACACTATTTATATTATTAACAGTACTAAAATAATTTAAAAAGCTGTAAGAATGCATCTAGCATATCTTATTAATGCTTCCGAAACTTCGACAGTAAAATCTGGTCAATTTGACACCAGTCTGACCTCGCTAGGACCACTAGTTCGACATATATGGCCAAGAACCGAAAAATCCAAGATGGCGGTGGTGTTTTCAAGATGGAGGCTTTTCCCCAGCTCGGATTTTTTGGGACTTTTGGGATTTCGTTTAGGATATTGTTCTTAACGTTTCCACCAATTTTCAGCTTGTTATTAATTTTGTCCGAGTCAGAGGTCACTGGACTAAAATCTCACATGTATTAACTGGAAATCGAATCCAGTCCACTTTGGTGAGAGGCAAGCTATGACCACTGCACCATCACGATCCCCTCCCCCACACACCATGATGTGGTCACCGCGGATAAATCCGGTGATATCCGCAATTTTTTTTTGCCAGGCAGGCTGTGCGGTTAGCGGATAAGCTACGGATAGTTTTTAGATTACCATTTGAACTTGTTGAATAGCATTACTTCGGCCCGGATGTTTATGACAATATGTCTTTTTTTTTTCTTTTCATTTTTTTTCATGACAAATTTAAGATGATGGTTTACGCTAATCTCATTCAAATTATGCCATTAAGCACAGTTAACACTCCGAAGTGAAATGGGTTGCAATTCTTGCTGTAGGCCTATAATATTCTTTTTAGCCTATTTTCAATTTTGAAAAAATAGGCTTATGAGATCACCTTTTGTCCGTGTGTGTGTGTGTGTGCGTGTGTGTATGTGTGTGTGTGAGGTTTGTGTGTGCCCCCCCTAATAAAATCTAAACAGCTGGAGCGATTTCAATAAAACTCCGTAAGTTAATAGCACCATTCCGGGCGACCCCGACCGTGCCCTTCAAATTTTATTACGACTCACCAATCGAACATGGTGGCTGTGCGAAATATTTCACCACCATTCAATATCTCCGAAACTATTCCCGATATCACCCTGGATTTTTTACGGTGATAAAGGGAACTATTAGAAGTTCACCTACGTAACCTTTGAACAACTGGTAACTACAAAACCAACATGGCGGCCACGCGAATTTGCGACTTTTAAATAGACGTTTCTCGCAAGTTAACCAACCAAACGCAATAAAACTTGGTACAGTATATGTTTATACACATTGTAATGCACTGACATTGTACCCGTTCGTCCTGGGGACGCGATGACCCATCTGCTATAACATCGCATTCCTGGAGTTCCGGGACAGAGCGGAGTTAAATGAACCTCTAGTCAAATAAGGAATGTGTCGGAAATTCAGCTGAGTTATCGAAAATGCAGTGGGTATCACGAGACAAAGTATCTCTAGGATCGTTACGGGCTTAAGTTTAATAGAAATAATGCAAATATAAATGGGCGCCATCAACTGAATTCCTAGCAAACCACTTCCTTTCCGGATAAGCCTTACTCAAGACAAGGAAAGAAAAAGGAACATCACACCATCATCAGATCACAACGAAGATAAAAACAAATTTATTTTACTTTGATAGTCAGACAGACATTTTAAATATAACTCCTACCTAAGAGTATGGTCGAATGCCAAAGTTAAATTGTCATTGTCCAAAAATCGAACCATCTCCTTTCTATTCCAAAATTATTTTTATCCACATAACAAGAAAAATTTATAAAGTTCTCTTGGGTTCTCAGGATCACTGTAGCACTATGTCTTTCGTCACTGACATTTGTGAAACTTGAGACCTAATTTCTCTTTAATTTAACATCCATGTGGATTTAAAATTGATATTAATCTGTCTAAACATGAAGCCTCCGTGGCTTAGGCGGCAGCACGCCGGCCTCTCGCCGCTGGATCCGTGGTTCAAATCCCGGTCACTCCATGTGAGATCTGTGCTGGACAAAACGGAGGCAGACAGGTTTTTCTCCGGGTACTCCGGTTTTCCCTGTCACAATTTCATTCCAGCAACACTCTCCACTATCATTTCATTTCATCTGTCATTCATTTAATCATTGCCCCAGAGGAGTGCGTCAGGCCTCGGCAGCCGGCACAGTTCATATCCTTGCCGCTAGATGGGGGCTTCATTCATTCCATTCCTGACCCGGTCGGAGACTGGAAGCAGGCTGTGGATTTTCATTAATCTGTCTAAACATACACATATAATAATCACACATATTAAATATCACGTAAATTATGGTTTGCATGGCATAATTTGAATGTTGAACATGTTAATCAAATGCTCCTAAACATCGAATAATTAATTTACACTATTTACATCGTCATTAATCTCTTATCTGTGAATTACAAAAATTCATGGCTTATTGGTCATCGTTATCGTCATCATCAAAATTAAATATTTCTCATATTAATTCTCACTTCAAAATTCTACATGTTCCTGTCAAAATCCTTAATTCATCACCATTACATCATTTAAATCCTCAACTCAAGTTGTAATTCCTTCAAATTATCTCTCAATTAAATTTGTTTAATTCCATATAAATTCATTAATCATCAGCTTCTTTAATTAATTATCACCTTCTAATTCAGTTATTCATCATCATTACAATCGTCTATTAATTTATTTCAATCAGTTTATTTATCCAATCTTTAATTC
The DNA here is from genome assembly GCA_946902985.2 of Meconema thalassinum. Taxonomy (NCBI): domain Eukaryota; kingdom Metazoa; phylum Arthropoda; class Insecta; order Orthoptera; family Tettigoniidae; genus Meconema; species Meconema thalassinum. Next base: position 140,108,110 of record OX336400.1, read on the forward strand.
ATCCATTTATTTAATTCATTGATTTATTCAAAAATTTAATTTATCAAATTATTTAAATTTCAATCATCTGGTTATTTAATTTTTCATTATTTCATCTAGTCATTCTGATTTTTATTTCATTAGGTCAGATCGTTAATATGCTTAAAGCTCAGATTATTATTTCGTTAATTATTATTTTCAGAAAATCTTGTATTATCAACTTCATTTATTTGTTTAATTTCCTAACAAATTGTTTAATAAGGTTTATAGAACGTTGTCTTACAGTTTTATCACTTCCAAGTTATATCTCGTATTTAATTTATCATGCCAAAAATATTATTGCCTCCACGACATCACGTTGGATCTAACTATCCACAACGACATTACATTTCTTCAATACTTCAAATATCACATTTGAATACAACAATTACTCCACAAAAACTCCATAAATATTCAGCACATACAGCATGAATCTCAACAAATACGCTAGACTGGGTACGACGACCTCATGTCTGCTTCAAAATACATTAGCAACGTTGCAACTATCACATGGCAACTTCCACAAAATGCCTATCACAAACTCCACTTAACCATGTTGCATGATCTACAAAAAATATATAACTGGCTTCAAATTATCAACGTACATAATCTCCAATAACTGTAATTACTCTGATCACATCTAGACAACTTCTTAAACAATTGGAAAAATATTACTTCAGTAATTTATGATCTGCTTTCAAATAGCATAAATTCTCTTATAAATTTTCATAACTCACATCGTAGAAAAACACCAATGTGCTATAATCTCATATCAAAATCTGCAATACTGATCTGCCTTGAAGTAAATCTGACCATTAATGATTAATCTTACAAGATTCAATTACTTTAAATCCTTCTCAATGGTATCAAACACAATTATAAAAATCATCAAAGCATCAGCTGTAACAGCTGTTAAACTGAAATTACTCTCAAAAGAGTATAGCAACAAAATACTGGATTGGCAAACAAGAATTACTAAATGCAATCCTGTTGACATTTATCGTTACTTTATTTAACAAAATTTCGACTGATATGTGACTAGTAGTTCCTTGTTTGATTCACTTACATCTCGTGTACATTCGGATGATAAAAATGAGTCCCTCAATGGCGAGTAAGATGTGTAACCACCGTACAGTCGTATAAATACGAAAGACCTCGCCCCGTCGACTTGGATGATAGTTCCCTGAACGATGGGTAAGATGAGTAGCCACCATACAATCGTATAAATACGAAGGACCCCATCTCGTAGTCTATATGAGTGAATGTACCAGATAGGAATCAACAAGTTTCTAGTTGTCATATAAAAGCGACGTTCATTCACTAAAGTGAATAACTTCTTAATATCTCCAAACAATCCAATGGAAAAAATCCCTACTGATGAATAATACACACTCGCTAGTATGCAATAAACTGACGAAGTAGTTTTTGATAATCAATTGCAGATCACGAGTTCGAAATACTCGTTACACAAAAAAACTATTCATGAAAAATATCCTAGCTGGAAAAATGTCTAAAAGACCAAACATCTGCTTAATAAAGCCAATCAATGGTGAGAATATCGTATAATGATGCCTGCCATATCATATGGTCACTCCATATTCTAGCAAATTCGAAGTATATAAATTCAAACCATGTCTTAATAATCGTATCACTCCTATTAGAAAAATATACATGTGTGCCCAGTATTCATGAAAATAATCGTGTCAGGTAGTTATAACTCTTACAGTACCTTTCATAATCAGCTGTAATTAAATTTCCAAGATCGTCGATTTTCCCTACATAAAGAATTTCTCGAAAGATCGGCGTGAATAGCATTTCATCCATGAAATGACGATTGCCTTCGAAATCCCAAGTGAATCAGCTGGTGGACTCCTCTCGTCAGGAATCGAATCCATCGCTCTGCGGTGCCATCTTGTCTCTATCAGCGTCTACTCGGACATGTTGAACTTCGGATTACCCATAGCGGATATCGTACAACTCCTTCTCGAAAAAGTTCATGGAAACAGCGGACCCCCTACTCCTCTTCTAAGTTACGCCACTGTTCCGTTAAATGTTCAGTTTGAGTATTGCAAGTTCAATCTCAAATGACTGCTAAGTCTCACTTCCGTAAAATAAAATTTTACTTGAGAGTGTTCAAGATTACGAAACGCCCTGTAGTTGTCTGCATTTGGCAATTCATGAAACTGCATAAGAAATAAATCTTATCCATGCACGATCTAATGTTCATCTGTGCCTATGCTGACAACATTCCGTTTACTTGAAATAGTTAAAGTAGCTTTGGATGCGTTATAGAACAGCATAGTCATAAAGTTATTCATAAAACCTATGTTCCAACTATGTTGAAATGTCGCTTGTAATAAAGCCTTCAACTACTTGCAGTGCGGTTCTGACATATCCCGGCCGTCTGTAATCGCTTCCTCGGCCAGCCCGCCTGGATCAATGACCCGCTTGGCCTTCGCTGCTCGGCGATGCAGGAACTGTCGCCTACACTCTTGCCGTGACAGTTTCGGTATGTTACGTAACCTTCACTGTGCGTCTCGCTTGCGCTATAGAGCTGCTCCTACCTGCTCGTCTGACTGAGCTCAACTGAATGTGCTGACACTGTCTTCACTCCTATCTGCCTGGGGCGGACACGTGGTGTAGTCCCGCACCACAGTGCTCTCGCGTCACGATTTTAGTCTCGAACCCTGATCATCTCGGCTATTCCGTTATAAAATAACTTAAGGGTTATCTGACTTCCATAAAATTATTTCCACATATAATGCATGTTATATATCCTCTTCTAAGATGTTTAATTACCATAATCCCATAAATATCTCAATAAAGCTTCACATCTCTATCCATAATTCTATCTTCTTACAGATTTCAATGCTTCCTTGATTCTTGACCTCCTACGTCATCTTGATATTCTTCTTGACGCGATCGGTGCGCTATCTTTTCCTAATTCTTTCCAAAACCTCAACTACAGCTTAATGTCTGCTGGCGTAGCCGATAGCCTAAACTAGGTATCGGGTACATCTCTCCCGTATATCTCCTTTTTTTTATCAGGATTGAGAAAAAAAATACACTCTCAGGCATTCTATATATAATTCATGTACACGATAGCTCTACAATTCCCTTACTCAGCATGATGGTATTTCCTGATGCTAGCTGCATTAAAAGTTCCTACAACTTCATCAGTATCCATTCTGACAATCTTGTAGCTATTATTCTGGTATGTTTGTTCAATACGGAACGGACCAGCGTACAATGGAGCGAATTTATGGTAGATCTTCAGCTGAAGGTTCGAAGTGACTGGCTTCCTAATCAGCACCTCATCATTTTCTTGAAATGGCTCGTGGAACCTCCTTCCTGCCTGTCTCCTGGCTCTCTTCTCCGCCTGTCTTCTGAGCCTCTCTCCTGCCATCTCGACTCTTCTTTCTTGTGTGGGTTGAGGATCTACTGGTGCCCTCACGACTCGGTCCCATGGTCTATCCGGTTTCAATCCATGATGAAGCATGGACGGAATCTGTCCTGTGCTTTCATGTACTGTGGAATTCAAGCATTGGTTAATGATGGGTATCACTTCCATCCATCTATGGTGTTGCCTTGACACATATAAGCGACACAGCTTACTTATCTCCGGCATAATTCTTTCGGCGGGATTTCCCTCTGGATACCGTACAGAATTAAACACATGCCTTATTCCTAAACGTTCCATAGCAGTAGAAAATTCCATACTAGTAAATTGCGATCCATGGTCACTCAACAAAACTTCAGGTTTCCCCATGCTCGGAATAACTGTTTTCTCAAGTCTGTTTATCACGTACTTGGATGTAGCTTTCTGTATAGGGCATAGAGATACGTATTTCAAAAATACGTCAACTGTTACCAAAACGAACTGATTGCCTTTCGTCGAACGAGGAATCGGACCGAAAATGTCCGTCGCGAAAAGTTCTCTTGGCTTGCTGGGTAATATTGATCTAGGAACTTCTTTCATTAACTTAGATGAGTATTTACTTCGCTGACAACTGTCACAGGTCTTTATGACGTCGCGAATCGTTTGTCCCATTTGTCTCCAAACGAAAGTTTCTTGAGCGAGAGCCAAAGTCTTGTCTACACCTACATGAGCTGCAGTTCGGTGTATCATCCAAATAACTGGTTTGACAAGCTTGGGTGGGATCACTACTCTAAGTTTAGTATGATCCTGGTCGATATATTGGCATATAACACCTCCCATAATATGATATTTTCTAGCCTCTATCTCAGTTCTTTGAAAATCCGGATCAGCGTTGTCCATTCTGCGTGTCAAAAAACGGTAAATTCTTCGCAAAGGTGCATATCTCTTCTGAGTTTGCGCTAACAACTTCAACTTTTCTAGAGTACCATTATCCTCTTGAATCAAATTTATATGGTTGACAATTACTTCCTCACAAGGGTTTCTGCTCAACACATCTGCTAACAGATTTAACTTCCCAGGTCTATGTATAACAGTTGGGTTAAATTGCTGTAAGAACAGAGCCCATCTGGTGATGCGGTCACTCGCTAAGTCTGTCTTCATAATAAATTGGAGGGCTTTATGATCTGTGATCACTGTTATGTCATGTCCAAACAACACCTTCTTCCACGTTTTAAGAGCATGAACCACTGCTAATGCCTCTAACTCAGTTGCATAGTAATTCTTCTCACAATTCCTAAGCTTGCGACTGGTGAAAGCTAAATACCTATGTTTCTTGTCATCATCCAATTGATATAGGATCCCACTAATACCTATTTTGGATGCGTCTGTCTCTACAAAAAATCTTCTTGTAAAATCAGGATACTCAAGCTTGATATTTTGGATCAGCATTTTCTTGGCCGCTAAAAACGCTTGATTGCATCTATCGTCCCATTTCCATCGATTTCCCTTCCTTAATAAATCCTGCAGAGGTGCCATCGTCTCAGTATATTCAGGACAATGTGTTGAAAAGAACTGACACATGCCTAAAAACTGCCGTACCTCTTTAATTTTTCGTGGTGTTGGAAACTCTGAAATTGCCATGATCTTCTTTGGATTGGGCCTATAACCAGCTCCATCGATTCTATGTCCAAGAAATTCAATTTCTTCGTGAAAGAACTGACATTTATTGAAATTCACCTTGAAGTTCGTTCTCCTAAGATCTTCAAAAAGCATTTGAAGGTGCCTGATATGTTCTTCCGCTGTCTCAGACGCTATAATCAGGTCATCAATATAGCTTACCACATGCTCCTTAACTGCATCTGACAAATTTTCATCTAGTGCTCGGATCATCACCGGACCACTATTTTTCACTCCAAAAGGTAACCTATTGAATACATATGTTTTATGGTCAAACAAGAACCCTGTGTATTGTTTGCAGTCTTCTGCTAGCTCAACATGATAATATGAACTAGTCAGATCGATTGTCGAAAAGAAACTCTTTCCTCTGAATCTGCGTAACAATTCACGAATAACAGGTGGTCTGTCATGTTCAGGAAGAACTCTTTCATTAAGGGCTCTAGCATCTAGACATATCCTCAGCTTACCGTTAGGTTTCTTGACAACAGCTAAAGGATTCAAATAAGCAGTTGGCATTTTCTTAATTATTCCATCTTTCTCCATGTCGCTTATCATTATGCTAACTTCTTCCTTCCATTTATCCGGAATGGGATATAAATTTTTATGGTATGGTTTATCATCCATCAACTTGATGCTGTAGGTAAAATTTTCTATGAGACCTGGTTTGTCATTGAATATATCCTCATATTCTGAAATTACTTGATCAAACTGCCCCTTAATTTCTGGATTTATTTTACTTGTCATACCAATTTTATCTTCTATAGACCTTTCAACGCTGCATACAATCTCATCCAATATATCCTCTCTAAAGAATGTCATCTCCGATTCTTGATTTTCCATGACCCCTTCTTGAAAGTACATGCGCCTACTCTGCATATCTATGATCAGGCCACTCTCACTTAAGAAATCCACTCCTAGGATCATGTCAAAATGTAGTTGACCCACTACTAGGAACATCTGTTCAAAACTTCTGGTTCCAATCCCAACATCTAAAAGTACCTGACTTTTACATTTCATACTCCTGTCTGGGATCACCCCTTGAATTTTGCTAACAACAGTTGGCAACATTGTAATTCCTCCTAATAATTTCAATTCATCCAGGCAACCTATGGATATCAAGCTCACCATAGCCCCTGTGTCTACAAGTGTCTTTATTTCTTTTCCCATGACTTCCACACTAATAACTGGCAATTCATGTCTATTTTCCCGGTGTACTATGTCTTCCTCCTCGATTAAATCCTCGTCCTTGACCTGATACGTTTCCACGATGACGATCGATTCCCAATGATTTGCATTTTTCTCTAGAGTTAATTTGACGTTTTTTTTTCCTTCGCCACTCGTGCTTGCTCGATTGACATCCCTCACTGTCTCCTCGAGTGGTGCACTAGGCTGTCTATCTTCTTGTCTCGACCTCTCATGTCCACGATTATCCCGTCTGTCGTTAGGATCGTTTCTTCGGCCATCCTGCCTGTCGTTCCCATTATACTGTTGACCTTGGCTCCAGTTATTTCTGCCCCGATATCTATTGTTATATCGATTCCTGTCTTGATATCTGGAATTCTGGTTATAATTCCTATATCGGCTATCTCTCGCTTCTTGATCGTATGGCCTCTCATATGGTCCTCTATATCGATCATTTCCTCGAGCGTTACGGATGTTTCCTCGATTCCCTTCGTTCCGTCGGTTTTCCCAGGAATCTCTTCTGTCCGTTTGAGCTGCATTGTCTACGACTACCGCATTCACTTCTTGCGTGTTTCTGTTGTCGTTTCTGTTACTTCTCGGCGTAACCTGTGCGCTTGTATAGTCCAATCGCCGTAAAATGTCGTCATAGTGTTCCAGTGTATTGGCTCCCGACGCTATCAGTAATCGCTGTACCTCAATCGGTAACTGTCTCGCTATAGCTTGCAAAAGCTCTTCTTCTGGCAATGGAGGAATAAGGAACTGTAATTTAGCCAGCTGTGACGTGAAATAGTTGGCATAATGCGTCGGATGTGACGTAGAATAGCACTTTGAGTACATCTCCGCTCTTACGTTAAGTTGATCCTCGGCACTCCAAAATCTCCTCAAGAAAGCCATGGCAAATTGCTCCATGTTCGCAAAATTGCTTCTGAACGCTCTAAACCAAGTAAGCGCAGATCCATCTAAGGCGCGTTCGACTATCCTTAGCTCTCTTTCTTTGGCTACCCTATGTTCCGCCATGTAGTCTCGAATATCTCGCAGAAATTCGACTGGTGTGACTCCTGTATTTCCCGAAAACTTTCTCGGCTTGTCATCCAGATTCCTAATAATGGTGACTGGACCTGAGTATCGTTCGCTTGGACCCAACGTACTCCTATTCGAACTTGGATTATCCTGAGGGGTTGAACTGGCCCTTTCGAATGTCACATTCGGTTGCATTTGACGGTCGTCTCCCATGCTCGCTTCTTGATTAGTCATACTGCGGTCTATCGCTGTTTGATTTATCAATGTTTCCCCTGATGTTATATTCTGACTGGTGAAACGGTTAAACATGGATTCTAGTTTAGTTATCCTGTCTTCTGCTAATTTCTCCACGGTCTTGACCTGCGTCTTCAACTCATCTAACGATGTAACATCCTGCGTTTTGTTACTCTCGTCTAAGTCGTTTCTTAACTTGTTAATTTCTCCTTCGCACGTGTTCTTTACTGACGCGACTTGTTCCTTTAACAGATCAACATCTGTTCTTTATTTATTTATCGTATGATGTTACCACAACACAATCACCTACATAAATACAGATTCATATAACACAGCAATAATACTAACAAATTATATAAATTATAAAGCAGATAAAAAAAAATATTATAAATCAACGTCCAACTCGTTGATCCATTTGACAGCCTCAGTTGTAGCAGAATGCAGGTCCTCCAGACTTCCTGGAAAAACTCGGAGAGGACATTCCAGTACTAAGTGCTCCATTGTCTGTGGAATGTCAGCGCAATCGCAATTCGGTGAGTCTTTCCAACCCCATTTGTGGAGAACAGAAGCACATCTTCCCAAGCCACATCTAATACGATTGAGTCTAGTCCAGGTATGTCTGGGCAGATTGAAGCCAGCAAGTTTTATGTGAGGATCCTCAACGTTCACGATGCCTGGTGGCGTAGATGTTGTCCACTCAACCCGCCAATTTTCATTAGGTTTAAAATTTCTGCTTGTTAAATCCAAGGCAGTTTTCCATGCAGGTTTACGGGATTTCAATCTAGATGGGCCAAGATGTTTCATGTCTTCATGTATTGGGAGGGCCTTGTTATTTTGCACTCTCGACCAAAGATGAACCAGATTTTTCTGCCTTCTGATATGAGGAGGTGCGATATTACTCAGCACTGGTAACCACTGGACTGGAGTAGGAAGTAGTGTTCCAGATACAATACGCATGCTCTGTCGGAGCTGAACATCCACCCGTTGAGTGTGGCAGCTATTAAGCCATACCCCAGAGCAAAACTCGGCTGAAGAATAGATTAGCGCAAGAGCAGTTGTTCTCAGAGTGTTGGCATCCGCTCCCCATGGTGTTCCAGCCAGGCGCTGAAGGAGGTTATTGCGGCTCTTCAATTTCGCAGCAGATTTACACAGATGGGTTTTGTAGGTCAGAGATCTATCCAAAGTCATTCCCAGATATTTAGGGGTGCTATTATACTGTAATTCTTTATCTCTAAAATTGACTCTAGGATGGTAATTTGCATGCCTGTTGTCCAGATGGAAAGCAGTTATCTCACTTTTCTGAGGATTTGGTTGTAAGTGCCATTTTTTGAAAAAGTCATCCAGGACTTTGAAGTCTTGGGTGAGAACGGCCTCAGCTTCTGCGAAATTAGCATGTTGAACAGTGAGGTTGATATCGTCCGCATACATGAACTTGCGGGCTACTGTTTTCGGAAGATCATGGGTGTACAGATTAAAAAGAATGGGTGAGAGAACAGAACCTTGCGGCAGGCCATTATTCAGTTTACGGAATCGGCTTTTGTTCTGCTCAGAGTAGACTTGGAACAATCTGTTACTTAGCATGTTGTCTAACAAGTTCATAATCTTTAAACAAGGAACAGCCTTGATCAATTTCAATAGCAATCCCTCCTTCCAAACAGTATCATATGCTGCTGTGAGATCCAGAAAGGCTGATACGCTCTTCAGTTTCTTCTCAAACCCAGCTTCCACAAAGGTGGTCAGGGAAAGAACTTGGTCACTGCAATCACGGTCAGGTCGGAATCCTGCTTGTTCAATTGGGATCAGTGCCTCAATCGCTGGCGCTATTCTATTCAGGATCAATCTTTCCAGGAGCTTGAATGTCACAGATAGCAATGCTATTGGACGGTAACTTTGAGGTAAGTTCGGGTCTTTCCCTGGTTTTAAAAGGGCAATGATTTTGGTCTTCTTGAAGATTGCAGGTAACTTTCCTGATTCTAGTATACAGCTGAAAAACATAGCCAACCATCGTTTTGTAGCTGGACCACAGTTCTTTAATAATTCTGGATAAATCCCATCTAATCCTGCAGCTTTTCCATTTTGAAGAGAGATTAAACCTTCTTCCACTTCCTGTACAGAGAAGGGTCTCGAATATGCATCATGTGGCTGAGCTGAGCGTATGGCTTGCCTAAGCTTTGTTTTCACCAACCGGTTGAACTTCTTGTTCTTTGCTGTTCTAGAGGTTTGGACAATATGGTTAGCTATCGCATTTACATTAATAGATGTAGGTGTTTTCGATGGTATGGAAGCGGAATCTAGTTTCCGTATCACAGACCACGCCTTCCTGCTGGAATGCGTGAAGTTTAAACCTTCAACAGTATTTATCCATCTCTCTCTTCTACCTCTGTCAAGTGATTGTAGAAGTTCAGTAGCTTTCTCCCTGCTGCTATTTTCATTATACTCTTCTTTCAGTCTGTTGGACTCCTCATTCCATCCTGGTATATACTCCTTCCTGAAGCCTCTCGGAATAGATCGTTTGGCTGCTGCTTTTATTAGACCTATGAACCTTAAGTAGTTTTCAGGTACCGCTTGAATCCATCTAATGTTGGCATCTGAGTATTTTGCATAGGTTTCCCAATCTGCCTTCAGAAAGTTCCAGCGAGGACGAGGTGTGGAATGAATAACAGGAATCTGTACTCCAATTTTGTATATTACTGGCCTATGCTGACTATGGGGAAAGTCTTGAAGCACTTGTCGCCGAATGCGAGGTACGGGAGTTGTAAGGCTATTGGAAACAAAGCATAAATCAGATGAGTAATCTTGGTTCCATCGAGCTGAGTGAAATGTGCCTCTGTCTTTAGGGTCATACATCTGGGTAAGGTTATGTACTTCAGCCCATTCCGTCAGTTTAGTCCCATTTTCGTCATTCTGACAGTAACCCCAAGATGTATGATGACTGTTGAAATCCCCTATGATAATATTTTCGTTAGTAGGGACTATAGATATAGGGTCAGGCCAGGATGTGGATGGAGGTTTATATATATTTGTGACCACAGTATTCTCTATTTGTACTGATGTGGAGAAGAAAGTGTGACAATCACTGATTGGATGGACAGTGTACTGGTATATATCGCTCTTAATGTAAGTGGCGATACCATACTGAGCATGGTGTTGCATTGCTATCGGTTTGTATCCAGGTATTCTTCCTCGAGCTAACAACTGTTCGTCATTTTCCGTGTGCGTTTCCTGCAATACTACAATGTCAACTGCGTTGTCCTCTAAGATCTTAGCAAGGTATTCACTCTTAGCTCTACTGATGCCTTCGATGTTTAATTGGCATATTGTTAGTTGTGAGCCAATTGTCTGTGTTTGAAACTGTACGTCCTTAAAAGGACTATTAGGTGTTACGGAGTTGTGGCCGTGAGGCCCTGAAGGGCAGTACGGCGGCATCTGAATCACTGTTGCTTTCTTAGCACCACCCAGGGGACACGTGTAGGGTACTTTAAGGTTAAACCTACGGACGTGAAGCAACGCTAATCCCCCAACATCTGCTCTAAATAGAGTTGAATCTATCTTCATCGCTTCCTTGTTTTCCGTAAACCTCGCTTCTAAGTTTGCCATACCTGCGATTAATTTTTCATCTAACCCTTCACGTTTCTCTTTTGCTTCGGCATCGACCTCACTATACCATTCTTCCACGATTGCACCGACTCTATTTTTAAATAAAGCTAAGTTTTCATTAACCTTTTGCTCTATATCGTCGTCTATCTTCCTAATCTCTTTCTGCAATTGATTTTCTAATGATTTTAAATTAGAATTGACCTCTCCTAAGACTTCCTCTTTAATGGTCCCAATTACTGTCTTTAAATCTTTAATCTCGTTACCTAGATTCGTTTCTAGTCCTTTAATCTTAGTCTCGAAAGATACTTCGGTAGACCAATCTTGAATTTTGCCTACATCTGCCACTAAACCATCGATGTCGAATCTCAACTTCGATACATCTGATTTAATGTCTTTCTGTATGGACATAACGTCTGTTCTTAAAGTAAAAATATTTTCTTCTCCTCTACTTTCCAATTCAATAATATTTTTTCTTAATATTTGAACATATTCCTCTCCTTTCATGTTTACTGCAATTATGTCTAATTGTAAAGTCTTCAGCATCTCATTATTCTTTAAAGTTAAACTATTCTCTAATCTAGTTAATTTGTTTTCTAATTCAGAGTTAGTTTTTTCACTACGAGACTGTAACTTCTCTTCTAATGACTTAAAATTAGCTTCACTAGCTTTTAAATGACTTTCAGTATTAGTCTGTAATCTAGTTTCTAATGACTTCAACTCATCTTTACTATTTGACTGTAATCTTTCTTCTAATGACTTTAAATTATCTTCACTAGTTGACTGTAGCCTAGTCTCTAATGACTTTAAACTGTCGTCAGATTGCCTTCGTTACTAGCCTGTAATGACTTTAAATTTTCTTCAGTACTAGTCTGTAATGCTTGTACATTCTCTTTACATTTAGCTTCTAATCTAGCTTCTGAATTATTAATTTGTTCTTTAACTTCCGTTTCCATCTTAGAAATAGTTTCTGCAATACCAGACATACCCGTCTGTAACTTTCCTAACACCTTAGCTAAATCTTCCGGCAACATAATTATATTTTCAATATAGGTTATATATAGAGACGTTAGACAACAACACATCACAATGTCTCAATTCCTGCATTCACTTGGGTATAGGAAAAATGTCTTATAACTAACATGATATTACTAATACGATTAACATGAACACTGGATTGGGCACACAAGTACATTGTCAGACTAAGTTTAATAAATTTTGTAACACACTTAACTGAACTTGAGATCAATCTCTCAGTAATCTAAATCTGATGTGATTCCATGGAATAAACAAAATCGAAAAGCCCCACTAGTTGGATAAAGCCAATTCTCCCTCTCTCTCTGTACCCGTTCGTCCTGGGGATGCGATGACCCATCTGCTATAACATCGCATTCCTGGAGTTCCGGGACAGAGCGGAGTTAAATGAACCTCTAGTCAAATAAGGAATGTGTCGGAAATTCAGCTGAGTTATCGAAAAAGCAGTGGGTATCACGAGACAAAGTATCTCTAGGGTCGTTACGGGCTTAAGTTTAATAGAAATAATGCAAATATAAATGGGCGCCATCAACTGAATTCCTAGCAAACCACTTCCTTTCCGGATAAGCCTTACTCAAGACAAGGAAAGAAAAAGGAACATCACACCATCATCAGATCACAACGAAGATAAAAACAAATTTATTTTACTTTGATAGTCAGACAGACATTTTAAATATAACTCCTACCTAAGAGTATGGTCGAATGCCAAAGTTAAATTGTCATTGTCCAAAAATCGAACCATCTCCTTTCTATTCCAAAATTATTTTTATCCACATAACAAGAAAAATTTATAAAGTTCTCTTGGGTTCTCAGGATCACTGTAGCACTATGTCTTTCGTCACTGACATTTGTGAAACTTGAGACCTAATTTCTCTTTAATTTAACATCCATGTGGATTTAAAATTGTTATTAATCTGTCTAAACATACACATATAATAATCACACATATTAAATATCACGTAAATTATGGTTTGCATGGCATAATTTGAATGTTGAACATGTTAATCAAATGCTCCTAAACATCGAATAATTAATTTACACTATTTACTTCGTCATTAATCTCTTATCTGTGAATTACAAAAATTCATGGCTTATTGGTCATCGTTATCGTCATCATCAAAATTAAATATTTCTCATATTAATTCTCACTTCAAAATTCTACATGTTCCTGTCAAAATCCTTAATTCATCACCATTACATCATTTAAATCCTCAACTCAAGTTGTAATTCCTTCAAATTATCTCTCAATTAAATTTGTTTAATTCCATATAAATTCATTAATCATCAGCTTCTTTAATTAATTATCACCTTCTAATTCAGTTATTCATCATCATTACAATCGTCTATTAATTTATTTCAATCAGTTTATTTATCCAATCTTTAATTCATCCATTTATTTAATTCATTGATTTATTCAAAAATTTAATTTATCAAATTATTTAAATTTCAATCATCTGGTTATTTAATTTTTCATTATTTCATCTAGTCATTCTGATTTTTATTTCATTAGGTCAGATCGTTAATATGCTTAAAGCTCAGATTATTATTTCGTTAATTATTATTTTCAGAAAATCTTGTAATATCAACTTCATTTATTTGTTTAATTTCCTAACAAATTGTTTAATAAGGTTTATAGAACGTTGTCTTACAGTTTTATCACTTCCAAGTTATATCTCGTATTTAATTTATCATGCCAAAAATATTATTGCCTCCACGACATCACGTTGGATCTAACTATCCACAACGACATTACATTTCTTCAATACTTCAAATATCACATTTGAATACAACAATTACTCCACAAAAACTCCATAAATATTCAGCACATACAGCATGAATCTCAACAAATACGCTAGACTGGGTACGACGACCTCATGTCTGCTTCAAAATACATTAGCAACGTTGCAACTATCACATGGCAACTTCCACAAAATGCCTATCACAAACTCCACTTAACCATGTTGCATGATCTACAAAAAATATATAACTGGCTTCAAATTATCAACGTACATAATCTCCAATAACTGTAATTACTCTGATCACATCTAGACAACTTCTTAAACAATTGGAAAAATATTACTTCAGTAATTTATGATCTGCTTTCAAATAGCATAAATTCTCTTATAAATTTTCATAACTCACATCGTAGAAAAACACCAATGTGCTATAATCTCATATCAAAATCTGCAATACTGATCTGCCTTGAAGTAAATCTGACCATTAATGATTAATCTTACAAGATTCAATTACTTTAAATCCTTCTCAATGGTATCAAACACAATTATAAAAATCATCAAAGCATCAGCTGTAACAGCTGTTAAACTGAAATTACTCTCAAAAGAGTATAGCAACAAAATACTGGATTGGCAAACAAGAATTACTAAATGCAATCCTGTTGACATTTATCGTTACTTTATTTAACAAAATTTCGACTGATATGTGACTAGTAGTTCCTTGTTTGATTCACTTACATCTCGTGTACATTCGGATGATAAAAATGAGTCCCTCAATGGCGAGTAAGATGTGTAACCACCGTACAGTCGTATAAATACGAAAGACCTCGCCCCGTCGACTTGGATGATAGTTCCCTGAACGATGGGTAAGATGAGTAGCCACCATACAATCGTATAAATACGAAGGACCCCATCTCGTAGTCTATATGAGTGAATGTACCAGATAGGAATCAACAAGTTTCTAGTTGTCATATAAAAGCGACGTTCATTCACTAAAGTGAATAACTTCTTAATATCTCCAAACAATCCAATGGAAAAAATCCCTACTGATGAATAATACACACTCGCTAGTATGCAATAAACTGACGAAGTAGTTTTTGATAATCAATTGCAGATCACGAGTTCGAAATACTCGTTACACAAAAAAACTATTCATGAAAAATATCCTAGCTGGAAAACTGTCTAAAAGACCAAACATCTGCTTAATAAAGCCAATCAATGGTGAGAATATCGTATAATGATGCCTGCCATATCATATGGTCACTCCATATTCTAGCAAATTCGAAGTATATAAATTCAAACCATGTCTTAATAATCGTATCACTCCTATTAGAAAAATATACATGTGTGCCCAGTATTCATGAAAATAATCGTGTCAGGTAGTTATAACTCTTACAGTACCTTTCATAATCAGCTGTAATTAAATTTCCAAGATCGTCGATTTTCCCTACATAAAGAATTTCTCGAAAGATCGGCGTGAATAGCATTTCATCCATGAAATGACGATTGCCTTCGAAATCCCAAGTGAATCAGCTGGTGGACTCCTCTCGTCAGGAATCGAATCCATCGCTCTGCGGTGCCATCTTGTCTCTATCAGCGTCTACTCGGACATGTTGAACTTCGGATTACCCATAGCGGATATCGTACAACTCCTTCTCGAAAAAGTTCATGGAAACAGCGGACCCCCTACTCCTCTTCTAAGTTACGCCACTGTTCCGTTAAATGTTCAGTTTGAGTATTGCAAGTTCAATCTCAAATGACTGCTAAGTCTCACTTCCGTAAAATAAAATTTTACTTGAGAGTGTTCAAGATTACGAAACGCCCTGTAGTTGTCTGCATTTGGCAATTCATGAAACTGCATAAGAAATAAATCTTATCCATGCACGATCTAATGTTCATCTGTGCCTATGCTGACAACATTCCGTTTACTTGAAATAGTTAAAGTAGCTTTGGATGCGTTATAGAACAGCATAGTCATAAAGTTATTCATAAAACCTATGTTCCAACTATGTTGAAATGTCGCTTGTAATAAAGCCTTCAACTACTTGCAGTGCGGTTCTGACATATCCCGGCCGTCTGTAATCGCTTCCTCGGCCAGCCCGCCTGGATCAATGACCCGCTTGGCCTTCGCTGCTCGGCGATGCAGGAACTGTCGCCTACACTCTTGCCGTGACAGTTTCGGTATGTTACGTAACCTTCACTGTGCGTCTCGCTTGCGCTATAGAGCTGCTCCTACCTGCTCGTCTGACTGAGCTCAACTGAATGTGCTGACACTGTCTTCACTCCTATCTGCCTGGGGCGGACACGTGGTGTAGTCCCCCACCACAGTGCTCTCGCGTCACGATTTTAGTCTCGAACCCAGATCATCTCGGCTATTCCGTTATAAAATAACTTAAGGGTTATCTGACTTCCATAAAATTATTTCCACATATAATGCATGTTATATATCCTCTTCTAAGATGTTTAATTACCATAATCCCATAAATATCTCAATAAAGCTTCACATCTCTATCCATAATTCTATCTTCTTACAGATTTCAATGCCTCCTTGATTCTTGACCTCCTACGTCATCTTGATATTCTTTTTGACGCGATCGGTGCGCTATCTTTCCCTAATTCTTTCCAAAACCTCAACTACAGCTTAATGTCTGCTGGCGTAGCCGATAGCCTAAACTAGGTATCGGGTACAACATCTAACTTCGTTCAATTGTTTACATAACCACAAGATGGCGGATGTGCGAAATTTTAAAATCGCTTTGGTACTTCTTGTGACCTAATCATGCGATTGAAGTTTGAATGCTACACGTACACAATAATCTTCATGTAACAGTACATAACTTGAGGACCTGCATATATAAAATCCAACATGGCGACCATCCGAAATATTTAGTCGGTTCTCAATATCTACGAATCTATTACAGCAATCAAACTGAGATTTTGTATGTTGATAGTTGCAGTTAACATAAGTAGCATATATGAAAATAGGCTGTATAGTTCTCCTCGGAACTACTTGTTAAACATAGCACATGCCATACATTGGCTAGGGGAACGACTAATTCGCCGCTAGATGGGGGCTTCACTCATTCCATTCCCTGACCCGGTCGGTCGACTGGAAGCAGGCTGTGGATTTTCATTTTCATTGTAATGTCAGTAGATTCGGATAACAAACGTGTGGATGCGGGGCGGATGTGGATAACGTTTTGTTTATCCACGCAGGGCTCTGAACATAACCTGTAGATCACTCATTGGTCACAAGGGTAGCCGAGAAGCTCCGAGATCATTAGCCATACCGTAGACCTAGAAAATACAAGACTTGTGCACTTAGTGCTGTGCTGCACTGAATACTGTTGCCTGTCACAAGCAGTTAAGAACTTATTAATTAATCTCTCTATATATAACAAGTAGTTCCGTGAAGAACTATACAGCCTATTTTCATATATCCTACACATGTTAATTGCCTCTATCTACATACAACATTTCAGTTTGAAGGTTGTGATAGATTCGTAGATATTGAGAACCGTCTAAATATTTCAGATGGTCGCCAGGTTGGATTTTTATTTTTGTACTAGGTGTACGTGTGGTATTCGAACTTCAATCGCATAATTAGAACACAAGAAGTAACAAGTAGTTCCGTGAAGAACTATAGAGCCTATTTTCATATATACTACTTATGTTAATTTCCACTATCAACATAAACAATTTCTGTTTGATTGCTGTAATAGATTCGTAGATATTAAGAACCGACTAAATATTTCGGATGGTCGCCATGTTGGATTTTATATATGTAGGTCCTAGAGTTATGTACTGTTACATGAAGATTATTGTGAACGTGTAGTATTCAAACTTCAATCGCATAATTAGGACACAAGAAAAAACAAGGAGATTTTAAAATTTTTCACAGCTGCCATCTTGAGGCTATGGAAACAATTGAAATAAATTAGATGCCAGTGGATTAACATTCGTATAAGGATTTACTGTACCAAGTTTCACTGCTCTCGCATGGTTAAATTGCGAGAAACGTCGATGTGAATACTTATAATTCGCGTCACCGCCATGTTGGATTTGTGATCACCAGGTTATTTAAAGTCCTATAGGTGAACGTAAGTTCATAGCCCCTATGAACATTAAAAAATGCAGTTTGATTGCTAAAATAGATTCGTAGATATTCAGTATCATCTAAATATTTCGGATGGTCGCCATGTTGGATTGTTAAATGTATAGGCCATAAAGTCATGTACCATTAAAGGAAAATTATTGCGTAGGTTCATTATTCAAACTTTCACTTCGATCGCATGACTACATCACAAGAAATAAAAACTTAATTTTAAAATTCGCACTGCCGCCATCTTGAGGTTATGTAAACAATTCAACTAAATTAGATACCAGTGGATTACAATGTGTATAAATATTTCCTGTACCAGGTTTCAGTGCGCTTGGAACATTAAATCGCGAGAAAAGTCTATTTAAAATTTTCAAATTCGCTTGGCCGCCATGTTCGTTTTGTAGTTAACCGGTTTTTGAAATTCTTATAGATGGACTTTCAGTAGTGCCCCTTAATTCCGTACAAAATTTTAGGGAGATACCGCTAATAGTTTCAGAGATATAGAATGCCGGTGAAATATTTCGCACATCCGCCATCTTGTGATTATGTAAACAATTGAACGAAGTTAGATGTCGGTGCATTACAATGTATATAAACATATACTGTACCAAGTTTCTTTGCGTTTGGTTGGTCAAATCACCAGAAACGTCTATTTAAAAATCGCAAATTTGCTTGGCCTCCATGTTGGTTTTGTAGTTACCAGGTTTTCAAAAGTCACATAGTGAACTTATAGTAGTTCCCTCTATCACCATATAAAATGTCAGGGTAATATCGGTAATAGTTTCGGAGATATTGAATGCTGGTGAAATATTTCGCACAGCCGCCATGTTATATTGGTGAGTCGTAACAAAATTTGAAGGGCACGGTCGAGGTCGCTGGAAATAGTGCTATGAACTTTCCGAGTTTCATTGAAATCGCTCCTGCCGTTTATATTTTATTAGGGGGGGGGGGGGCACACACAAGAATCACACACACACACACACACGCACACACACACGGACAAAAGGTGATCTCATAAGCCTATTTTTTCAAAATTGAAAATAGGCTAAAAATGAAAGTTTGTCTGTTTTTTTTCTGAATAGTCACGGAAATTTGCGTTATTTGTGCGTTTTAGACTGTTTTATGACGGATGCGTGCAAAAATAAATTTTTTGTCTGTCTGTCTATCTGTCTGTTTGTCTGTGGACAATTTCGAGTCCTTATAACTTGAGAACGGCTGGGTGGATCGACGTAAAATTTGATACAGATATCCATCAGAAGCACCACACTAAACATTGATGTAACTCTACTCCGTACCTCTCATAAAAGGGGGCCTACCCCCTTAAAATTCATGCTAAAATAGGCGTAGATGAACGAGACAAAGCTTATTTTCAACGCCTCGATGTGAGAAACAATACTCGGCGGCCCTAAAGGGTCCCCGAAAACCACATTTTAAGGCCCTAAAACCAACAGTTTTTGAGATATTCCTAGAAAACTAATTTCATTTAATAATCTAATGAAAGAACTCCGCCAGTGCCGGTTGCAAGCCCGGGGCCTCATCTCGCAAGTGGAGAGGAAGGAGGAGCAGGAGGAGTATCAACCTCGTAAAAAAACCCGGGTCCATCTGGCTCCGGATGGTAGCATACTGTCATAGGGCCCCTACCTAGGGTTACTAGGCGAAACTGATCAACGGTCTCAAAGGCGGAAGAGGAAACAAAGTATTTCCCAACGGCAGAGAGAGCGGAAGAACCTAGTGGAGTAAACCACGAAAAAACAATCATTTCGGACTCACAATCCGATCTTACTTTGGAATATAATTCCTCCCCTAACAAATCACAACTTTATTTGCAGAATGGAAAGTCCGCTGAAAGAAAGCACTACCCCAGGTGGTAGCTCGAAAGAGAAATCCACCATTGCGTTATGCAATGCATCGGGACCTAGGGTTCTGGGGAGTCCCAACAACTGCAACAAAGACGAGTCGGAGCGTCTTGAAATACCTTCCAAGCTGAGATTTAAACATAAGTACTTCATTGGGACCTTAAATGTTAACTCGCTCCTCAAAGTAGGAAAGCAAAAAGAACTTGAAAAGCTTTTAGACAAGAATCAAATCCAGATCCTAGCTGTGCAAGAGACCAGATTCTTAGACAAGAATGTTGTGGACACTGAACACTACAGAGTATTTAAAGGAAAGCCAGCAATAAAAATAATGGGAAACATGCCTCTACTAGGGACTGCCTTTTACGTAAACAAAAGGATAGTGACTAGTGTCACAGAATTCACATCGAAATCAGAAAGGCTATCGCTACTTACATTCAAGTGTAAAAACAAGAAGTACACGCTTATCAACTGCCATGCTCCCATTAATGAAGACAACAAAAAGAATCCACAGAAGGTGGACGATTTCTGGGATCTCTTAGACACTGAAATCTTGCAGATACCCGAGAAAAACATAAAAATTCTGCTGGGAGATTTTAATGCACAAATAGGAAAAGGGAGAAAATACAGGGACATCGTGGGAGATTACCCAGCGCATAGGAGGACAAACAGAAATGGGGAAAGGCTCATAAGACTCTGCAGAGCATTCCAGTTTAGAATAATGTCAACAAATTTCAGGAAACTCCCAAGAAAAGCGAAAACCTGGGTATCCCCAAATCCAAATTTAGAGGAATTCCAACTGGACCATGTAGCGATATCAAGGAAAAACGCAAAAGAGGTAATGAATGTCAAGGTGATTAGAAACGGTGACTTCGATTCAGACCACTACCTTTCCAAAGCCAAAATCCGCTTCCTTCCGCTACGACAAAAGAGAGACCCACCTAGAATAACCAAATATAACATGAGCAAATTGAATATTTCCCACGACATTGTTAAGAACTTTAGGGAAGAAATCCGCAGCACCCAAAAGGAAAGTTGGCAACAACTCTGTACAGGAATCAATGACGCCGCAAAGAAGACACTGGAGTTGGCAAAGAGGAAAAGAGAAATCTGGTGGAACGAACACTGCGATGTAGCTCTCTGTAAGAGGTCTGAGGAATGGAGAAGATGGCAATCTTCTGGAAAAAGGGAACACTTGGAACAATTCAGACAACAGAGGAAAGAAACATCCAGAATTTTCCGTAGGACCAAGCGATCTTTTGAAGCAGCACAGTTAGAAAATCTTCAGAGCAACTTCGTTAAACACAACTCCAGAGACATTTACCAGACATTCAAAAACAAACTTAAGGGTTACCAAGCCCCAAGTATGAGTTTTAGAAATGAGCAGGGAAAAATTGGACTGAACAACCATGAAAACTGCGAAATACTAGCTGGATACTTTCAAGATATTTTGAACTGTCCAACCCCCAATTCTAGATTAGAAATAGCAGACTCACCAGAAAACTCAAAAGAGGATGCACCACCAACAAAAGAAGAGATCAGGGATGTCATCAAGAACCTAAAGAACAACAAAGCAAGTGGAGAAGATTCGATAACAGCAGAAATGATTAAATGGGCAGAGCCAGAAATTCTAGACGACCTTCACAGAATCCTTGGTGCAGTCTGGGAAACCGAGAAAATTCCAGAAGAATGGAAAACAGCGCTGATCCATCCGCTCCACAAGAAAGGGGATAAGCAAGACGTGAACAACTACAGAGGTGTGTCCCTCCTTTCAATTGCTTATAAAATTCTCTCCATGATTCTTCTAAACAGAATAGAAGATACGCTGGACAAACAACTAGGCGAGTACCAAGGAGGGTTTAGGAAAGGACGCTCCTGTGTTGAGCAGATCTTCAACTTGAAATCAATAATCCGTCACAGACTGCTGAGTAATAAGAAAATTGTGGTATCCTTCATAGACTTTAAAAAGGCATTTGATTCAGTGGACAGAGATACCTTAGACAGGATCCTAAGGGAATTTGGAATCAAAACCAAACTAGCAAATATAGTCAAAGAGACCCTAACAAATACAACTTCCAGGGTGAAGTTCATGGGAGAGCTTTCTCGGCCGTTCGAAATTAAGACAGGAGCCAGGCAAGGGGATGGCCTATCACCAATCTTTTTCAACTGTGTCCTAGAGAAGGTTGTGAGAATTTGGAACTCTGAATTGGAGAGTCGAGGAATAAACCCAATCTGCCTCGGGAGGAAGTCGGTAGGAATTAAAGTCAACTGCCTGGCGTTTGCAGATGATTTTGCAGTACTATCGGAAACCACGGAAGAAGCAGTCATACAAATCAACCTCTTGGAAAAGATCGCTAGCCAAACAGGACTAAGGATATCAGTTGAAAAGACAAAATTTATGACAAATGACAAACATGGACCAAAGTTCCTTGACACGGAGATAGGACGGATTGAAAGGGTAAAAAGTTCAAGTACCTAGGAGAGACTATACAGGAGAATGGGTTAGAAAAAGCAGCTGTTGGAGATCGAATTATAAAAATGTAAAGAGCGTATGGATTAACAAAAAATATCTACAACAAAAAGTGCATCTCCTGGAATGCCAAAATAAGGCATTATAACACTGTCGTAAAAACAGAGTGCCTCTTTGCCAGTGAATGTCTCTCGATGAACTATAGCCTCGAAAAGCTAGAAGTCATGGAAAGGAGAATTCTTAGAAAAATCATGGGTGCAGTTCAGACTGAAGATGGATGGAGACTGAGAAGCAACGGAGAAGTCTACCAGAACGTGGAAAGAATCTCCGCGTCTATGCGGAAGAGAAGGCTGACATTCCTCGGACATCTCTATAGAATGAACGACCATAGATTAACTAAACAAATATTCGACTATCTCTGGAAGAAAAAGACCACCACAACATGGATTAAGGAAGTTAGGAAAGATTTAGAAAAGTTAAACATCACAGAATCTCAAATGCTAGAAAGAAATGTATTTAAGAGCAAAGTGAACAATCTGGAAGGGTTTCAAGATGAAGGAAGACCTAAGAGAAGTGGACGAACATGGACAGAAGACCAAAGAAAAAATGCCAGTGAACGCATGAAGGAATATTGGAGACAGAGGAAACTCCAGGCAAAGAATAAGAAAAAGAAATAAAGTTGTTGCGTGATCCTAAGTGGTCAATTCGCTTGAAAAAAAAAATCTAATGAAAGAATGCAATCTGGTAACCATGGCAACAAAATCTCAGACGACCATCTATTTCTGTAAGACGCAATGCAATTCCATTTATTACATTACTGTGAAGTTTGCAAACGGTTATAAGGTTATCACAGAACCAAATTAAGCTGTAAAATTCATCAATACGTATAATGAGCTTGAGAGGGGTCAAGGGATACACTAGAATTTTGACACGCAATTTTCACGTGCGGGTGTGGTACGGATGGTCTTTCATATCCCTATCCCTATATTGTATTTATTATATTATTAGCATTATTATTATTATTATTATTATTATTATTATTATATTTTGGCATACAACGACGAGACAAAGCTCATTATTAGCCCCTCGGTGGCAGAAACAAAACTCGAGGGTTCCCGAAAACTACATTTTAAGGCTTTAAAACCAACAGTTTCTGAGATATTCCCAGAAAATTAATTTAATTTAATAAACTAATGAAGGAATGCAAGCTGGCAACCATGACAACAGATTCTCAAGAGAAGATATCCAACGTTCCATCTATTTCTGTAAAAATCAATGCCACTCCACTTATTACATTTCTGTGAAAGTTTTCAAATGGCTATAAGGTTATCACGGAACCAACTTAGACTGTAAAATTCATCAATGCGCATAAGGGGGTCAAGGGAGAATTTTTATACGTGATTTACAAGTGTGATATGTCGTACAGAATTATATCTCCAAACAGCAACATTATTTTCAAAACATACTCAATTGAAATAGTATTTTTTGCGGCTATTAGGAATTTGCGCCATTGGAGGCTAAAAAAACTGAATATCAATGCACCACAAGCCTTTATAATTTGTTAAAGGTGTCTTCCTGTGGATGGGGACTTTACACAACGGTGAGGGTCAGTCTTTATGTGAGGTGTATTGCGTTTCGTCTACGAGGTTTTCAATTTTATTTTCACGTCAGGAAGTACACGTTAGGTGAATTTAGATTGAGCACATTCTAACTTTTTTTTTTTCGACAAACGGGTTCATCGGTAGGATGATTTTGTTTGAAACTGTGTGGTTGATATATCCATATTCGGACATCTGGGTAATATGTTGTAGGTTGGTTGGTTGGTTCCTCAGTTTTGAAGCTGCAACAACGCGTTCACGTAGCCTCGTGTGTGTAGAATCTGTCTGCTAACCGGTGTTAATTGTGATGGCTGTATTAGTGTGTGTTATCTGTATTTCAGGTAAGGACTGCAGACGATCAATTTCCAGTAGTTCCTACTTTTGCTACCAAATGCTACCGTCAACGACACCTAGCTGTGACTTGGCTACTAGATGCCACCGCAACCGGCAAACTTTGGAACTAATAGAGCGTTAATCAAATCTAACCTACAAATTTAGCTTCACACAATTGTAGTTAGTGGGAGGTTCTATTACATGCCATAAATCTATGACATGGGACCGCCAGCTTTACTTCCCCTCCGAAGTAAGGCATACTTTCTGTGTATCTTTATGTACGCTTATAACTCGTGTTCGAATGTTTGGAGCATCGTAAAATTAGGTATCCATGAGAGTCAACACACCAATCATACTAATATATAACAAGATGTTCAGTAAAGAACATATAGCCTACTTTCTCCTAAATGTATGAGTATAGTTATAACTCGTTGTTATTATCAAAGAGTATAATAGAACTATTCTTTGTTGAAGACCTTAGAAACGATTTACCTCTACCAAACGCCACAACCTAGATAAAAACTGCTACCATCATTGAAGAAAGAAAGAAAGAAAGATAAGAAGTATATCAAGAATGTTATGGATCTGGAGACATAATCGACCGGACTGTCTGCGTGGCTCAGCGGTAACGTTCTCGCTTGCTGGGCCCTAGGTTGCAGGTTCGTATCCTGGCGCAGTCAGCTGGCATTTGAGGGTGCACAAATGCGAGGGAGCCGTGTCAGTACATTTACTGGCACGTTAAAGATCCCCTTCGGGCCAAAATTCCGGCACCCCGGTGTCTCTAAAATCAGCAGTAGTTAAAAGGGATGTAAAACCAATAACATTATTATTATTATTATTACGACCTGCCGTGGGCAACATTCAACTTTGAGTTGAGGCATGTCTTTACACGTCTGGTTGTGCATGGCTTTCACAGCCCTAATTGAATTAACAAATCTTTCCATGACCCTACAGAGACGTGTGTATACAAACTATGTGGATATTTTCGATAATATAATCCTAACAGAGCGAGTGCATTCTAGCGGCCAGAAGAAGAAACTTTTCAATAAAATCTGGAAGTTACCTTTTTGGCAGCTAGATGTCTCGAGTAAATCTGCTGGCGAATTATGTTTTAATTAAATATATATTTTACACCATAATGTGCACAATATAACGCTTAATAACATTTTCAAGTAACGCAAAATAGGCTGTTACAAACCCTTTAAAATAAAAAGTTAAAATGTATCGTAGTATCATCTTGTCATTCTTCAAATTCGATGCGCATAGAATGATAATGGTATAGTAATCAATGGATCCCCACGTAGACTAGTCGTGACATCTATTGGTGAAATATCGAACAATATAATCCTAACAGAGCGAGTGCATTCTAGCGGCCAGAAGAAGAAACTTTTCAATAAAATCTGGAAGTTACCTTTTTGGCAGCTAGATGTCCCGAGTAAATCTGCTGGCGAATTATGTTTTAATTAAATATATATTTTACACCATAATGTGCACGATATAACGCTTAATTTTAAAACATCTGAGTCATTACAAAACAATAAACATATAACATTTCAAGCAAAAAACCTACCTCTGATTGGGTTTGAACCATAGGCATTTGAGCGATAGGCTAACGCTCTACCACTGAGCTAATTGTGTCAACGAATATTGTTCTATTTAAAATGACTTACATAGAACTTGTTAGCAAATAATGATTTATACTAAACGATTTCATCACTGGAGTATATTATTTATATATAAAGCATTTCATACAAAGTTTATTTATTTTTTATCAGTACGCTATATTGCATGCAATACTCAAATTAGTGAAATATAAGTCCGGCACAAGATATCCGCTGCCATATTGTCTTATTACTGAATCAGTTCAGCTTTTTAAAATCACGTCTGCACTATAGTATTACAAAATAAACTTTTAATTTCGAACGTGCCTCTTCCTTTAGAACAGTTAAAACGATTCTCGGCTCGATAATCGGAACTGGTGGGTCCCATGATATGGATTATAAAGTTTGCATAATTCGCACGGCCGCCATCCTGAAATGGTATGGCGGACGACCTTGTAATTTGGTCACAAGACGCATCCTATACGAAGGTATGTTGTTACCAAATTTGGTAGAGATCGGATGATTTGGTTAGTCGTTATTTGATTTTACGTTTTGAACGTTTGAGTGGCCGCCATTCAGTTTTAGTAAAGATGGCGGCGATATAAAACATGACACTGAGGTGTCCTTTGCTAGTGCTACCTTTGTACCAAATTTCGTTCAATTTGCATTCACCGTGTTCGAATTGATAGGGGGACACACACACACACACACACACACACAGACACACACACACACACAGACTCACACACACACATACACACATACACACACACAGACAGACACACTTTTTTCGCCCTGTGTTGATCTCATAAGTCTACTTTCATTTTTTGCAAAAATCGAAAGTAGGCTAAAAATGAGATGGTGTGTGTCTGTCTTTCTGTCTGTCTGTCTGTCTGTTACTCAATAACGCAAGAACCACTGGTCCGATTTAAATGAAATTTTGCATGGATGTAGCTGATTTGCCAGGTTTACATACAGGATACTTTTGATTACGATATTTTGCACTATTGAAAAATGGCGACTATTTTTATATTTCCATTTCAAATAAAAAGAGAACGCTATAATATAGCAACCTTTTGATGGCACTACGAGCTTTGAAATTTAATTTCCTATCCGAAAGATCCCTATCACTTTTCGTGTATCTCCAACGGTTAGCGAGTAAAACCTACTTTTGTGACGTCACTACACCCTTTGGTTTCAAAATTTCATATTTCCATTTCAAATAAAAAGATAACGCTGAGAAATAGCAAACTTTTGATGGTATACACGAGCTTTAGCATTTAATTTTCTATCCAAAAGGTTCTTATCACTTTTCGTGTATCTCCGACGGTTAGCGAGTAAAACCTAAATTTGTGCAATAAAACACGGTCAACACCGAGCGGTGCAGTATACCTCTACATATATAAAAAAGAAAATTTGTTTTTTTTTTCTGAATTTCTACGGAAATTTGAGTTATTTACACGTTTCAGACTGTTTTATGATAGATGCGCGCGAAAATAATGTTTTGGTCTGTCTGTCTGTTTGTTTGATTGTCTGTGGACAACTTTGTTCCCTTATAACTCGAGAACGTCTGGGTGTATCAACGTAAAATTTGGTATAGATATCCATCAGAGGCACGACACTGATCATTGATGTTACCCTTCTCCGTACATCTCATAAAAGAGGGCCTACCCCCTTAAAATACATGCTGAAATAGGAGTAGAAGGACGAGACAAAGCTCATTTTCAGCCCCTCAATGTGAGAGACAAAACTTGGGGGCCCTAAAAGCACATTTTAAGGTCCTACGTCCAACCGTTTTTGAGATATTCCCAGAAAACTAATTTAATTTAATAAACTAATGAACGAATGCAAGCCGATAACCATGGCAACAGATTCTCAGAGGTCCATCTATTGCTGTAAGACGCAATACAATTGCATTAATTACATTAGTGTGAAAGTTTGCAAACGGTTAGATGGTTATTATGGATCCAAATTAAGCTGTAAATTTCATCAATACGTAAAATGCGCTTAAGGGGGTCAAGGGGTAGTCTAGAATTTTTTTCACGCGATTTACATCTGTGGGTGTGGTATGGCAGGTCTATTATATTCCTATCCCTATATTATATTATTATTATTAATATTATATTATGGCGAACAACGACGAGACAAAGCCCCTCGGTGCCAGTAATAAAACTCGAGGGTCCTCGAAAACTACATTATAAGGCTCTAAAACCAACAGTTTCTGAAACATTCCCAGAAAACTAATTAAATTTAATTTAACAAACTAATGAAGGAATGCAAATCGGTAACCATGAGAACATTATCTCAAGGGGTGGCATCCAACTTTCCATCTATTTCATTAAGAAGCAATTTATTACATTTATTACATTTATTACATTTATTACATTTATTACATTTCTGTGAAAGTTTGCAAATATAAGGTTATCACGGAACCAACGTAGACTGTATAGTTCATCAATGCAATTAAGGGGGTCAAGGGGTAACCTAGTATTTTTTCATGCAATTTTCACTGCGACATATAGTACAGAAGGTCTATTATATCTCCAAACAAGAACATTATTTTCAAAAATTCCTGAATTGAATCAGCATTTTTTGCGGCTTTTAGGAATTTGGGCCATTTGAGACTAAAGAACCTGAATTTTCATGCACCACAAGCTTTTATAATTTATGATAGAGGTCTTCCTGTGTATGGGGACCCAACACAACGTAGAGGGTCTGTTTTTATGTGACGTGTATTGCGTTTCATCTACAAGGCTTTCAATTCTATTTCATGTCAGGAAGTACACGTTAGGTGAATTTAGTTTGAGAGCACATTTTAACTACGGTAATCTTTTTTTTTTTTTTTTGTCGACATACGGGTTCATCGTAAGGATGATTTTCTTTGATACTGTGTGGTAGATATACCCATATTTGGATTTCTGGGTGATATGTTGTAGACAATAGTATTGTCTGTCTGTCTGTCTGTCTTTCTGTGTATCCTCATGTATGCCTATAACTCATGTTCGGATGATTGGTGCATCGTAAAATTAGGTATGGTAAAGATGAGTCAATACACCAATCATTTATAAAACTCTTCACCGTACATTTCATACAGTAGAAGGGGGGATATCGGGAAAAACTTCTCAAAATACATGCTAAAATAGGCGAAATATAAAAATTATCCTAGAAGGACGACCAAAGCATATGTTGCACTTCTCAATGTGAGACACAAAATTTGCGAGTCTATAAAGGGACTCCGAAAACCACAATATAAGGCCCTTAAATTAACAGTGTGTGTGATATTCCCAGAAAACTAACTTCGTTTTGAAAAATTTATGAAGGAATTACAAGCCGCTAACCATTGCAACAGTAGCTCAATTGATAATGTCTGGTGCATCTCTAAAAGCAACAGTACTTAAAAGGGACGTAACACCAATAACATTATTATTATTATTATAATGTCTGGTGTTAACACCGAACACCGTTCGAAGAACGGGTACTTCTGCTAGTTATTTATAAAACTCTTCACCGTACTTCTCATAGAAGGATTGGTATAGGAAGAAACTTTTCAAAATACATGCTAAAATAGGCGAAATATAAAAATTATCCTGGAAGGACGACCAAAGCATATGTTGCGCTTCTCAATGTGAGACACAAAATTCGGGAGTCTATAATGAGTCTCCGAAAGCCACATTTTAAGGACCTCAAATTAATAGTGTGTGTGATATTCCCAGAATACTAACTTCGCTCTGATAAACATATGAAGGAATAACAAGCCCCTAACCATTGCAACTGTAGCTCAATTGATAACGTCTGGTTATTAATACCGAGGACCGTTCGAAGAGCGGGTACTCCTTCTAGTTAATTAAATAAATACATAATCGAACAATAAATTAACCGATAAGTCAGCCCGCTTCACATGTAGACTCTACACAGCACTGACGTTGGCGTACGTTCAACAAGCACAGCTCTATGCACCCTTGCGAGCAGCAATCACGTGTACAACTGTGTTTACTTCCACTATCTCGACTCGGCGAACAGGCTTTAGATAATTTGATGATGATGATAATTGTTGTTTGACATCGAATATAGATTTAGGTATTAGGAAGTCATTTTTGAAAGCCTTTGTCTGGAGCGTGGCGCTCTATGGAAGTGAAACTTGGACTATTGGTGCAGCAGAAAAGAGGAGAATTGAGGCATTTGAAATGTGGTGTTACAGGAGAATGATGATCAGATGGGTAGATAGGGTTACAAACGAAGAGGTATTAAGGCGAGTGGGAGAGGAGAGATGTTTCTGGCGACTGCTAATGAAGAGAAGAGATAGGTTGGTAGGACACATCCTAAGACACCCAGGAATAGCAAGCTTAGTTATGGAAGGAAGGGTCGAGGACAAGAACTGTAGGGGTAGACCAAGGTTAGAATATGTTAAACAGATTGCCTCGGATGTAGGGTGTGGTAGCTATGTAGAGATGAAACGATTAGCTCAGGACAGGGAGCATGGAGAGCTGCATCAAACCAGTCAAAAGACTGAAGACTCAAACAACAACAAGGGGCCTAACATCTAGGTTATCGGCCCCTAATGGTTTGGGTGATCGTGAAGATGAAAATGAAATGTAAACTAAAACTAAAACTAACTAAGAACTTATATACTAGAAGAAGAAATGGAAAACAAAAGGAGAATAAGACAAATAAAGGACAGGGGAAAAGAAATGTCCTCAACTCTCGAAGAATGCGGATTGAGGGACTTGGAAGGAAGAAGAGCCATGAAAGGCTGATAGG
Organism: Meconema thalassinum; assembly: GCA_946902985.2. Classification (NCBI taxonomy): domain Eukaryota; kingdom Metazoa; phylum Arthropoda; class Insecta; order Orthoptera; family Tettigoniidae; genus Meconema; species Meconema thalassinum. The sequence goes on from OX336400.1 coordinate 140,138,697, forward strand.
AAAGTGAAAGAGGAGAGGGTCTGCTCCAGAGGTAATGGATAAAAGGGGGCAAACCGGACCCAGCTCAGGAATCCCTCGGGGTCGCCAACTTCCGAACTCACCAGCCGTGAGCCCCTGTGGGTGTAGCACTATCCAGGGTGCAACAGAAGTGGTGGGGGCTACATACACCCTACCTCCTTTAGGGCCTTGGGCTGAAGGCAGGAGATATCATGAAAAGAAAAAGAAGGCTGACCCCTCGCAGAAGGAGTGTATCAGAAAAGATGAGACAAGGGGCAATTAAGGCGGGAAAGGAAAAGGCTCCCTAGGCCTCGGATACCCTAATACCGTCGGGGTCGGAAGAGAACAAGAGTTGACCAAGTGAGGTCGACAGGAAAGAAGACGTAGAGGAGCCCGGCACACGTACATGGAAGCAAAGACGGACTCAGCTGGGGCCCCGTGGTCGCTAACCCACGTCTCACTAGATGTGAGCCCCTGGGGTTTTTAGATAATTTGGTTTAGCACACATTATTTTGCTAAGCTGCTCATTCAAAGAAGAATATTAACACTAATTAACATTGGCCTCACAAAAAGAAGGGAACATAAAATTCTTGTCATGAGTAGCGGTTGAAAGCCATTAAAGAAGCTAATTACATGAGCTTGGTAATGACTGGCTGGGCTACTATTTACAAGATCCTCCAAGGATTCATGCTTGAGTTAATGAGTATTGTTCAAATCTTCTTAGCAATTCAGGTTCACTTGACTTGGGGAACTGGGAAGTGTGAAGCGACAGAATAGTACAGCTTCCTATATTGACAGTGTATATCTCAAAGTACATTGTGCGCACACAGTCCGTATACCCCTACTCATTATTCTTCTTGCTGTCATTTCGGCCATCTACGGACACCGCTATTTCAAATGTCCATTTCCATGTCCTTGGCCAGGGCTTTAACGTTCACCCAGTATTCCCACATTCGTTTCCTATGCTCTTTCTTCCTCGCTTCAGTCCATGTTTGGCCAGTTTTTAGTTTTGGCTTTCTTGGAAATCAATCATTTTTTTAAAGTTTCGACTTTAGTGGAACACCTTTTTGGATATACTCCTGGGTTATCCCTACTTCACGCAGGTCTTTCTCCATCTCGGTGAACCATGTCTCCTCGGTTTTCTTGTTAAGAAAAAAAAAACTAATAATAATAATAATAATAATAATAATATCGTATGGCCTCGGGTGCCGGGTGCAATCTTTCTTATTTGACACCCAGAGGGCAGCTTGCATGTCGAATTTCGTCGTTCCTTGGATCGCTATGAAAGTCAAGGGGGTTCGATATCTAAGCCCTTTGACACTATAGCGCTTTCTAGTAGAGAATGGAGGAACTTTGTGTTGGCGGAAAATCCCGAGATTAATTTTGCCACTATGAACACGGCCCACTGAATGCAAATGGGATCTATAAAATGCCAACAACATATGCCATGCATGTCGTGATTTTTGTCGCCTTTCAAACATCACTTACCATGGCCAGGACCGAACCTGAAAGCTTGGGGTTGGTAGTCCGTCACGATAACCACTCACCCACCGTGGCAAGCAGAAGAAATCTGAAGATCCTATTGCTCAACCTTGTAGAACTCACAGGAGCAATGTGGCCATGGAAAACTATCCTTCTCTTATGAATGGTGCCCATGATGTTTCCTACGTGTGAATAGAGCTCATGATTGTGTCTTCTTCTGAATTCACCATTTTCTTTGATTGGACCTAGGTTTTTTCTCAAGACCTGCCTTTTTCTTATTTCTAGCTTTTCGATCATACCCTTTCTACTCATAGCAAGGCATTGGGCACCATATAAAACCTCCGGTCTTATTACAGTGCAGCAATGTCGTATCTTGGCGTTAATGGATATCAATTTCTTCTTGCAGACATTTTAAGTTAGTTGATAAGCCGTTTCCATTTTTCTGATCCGTGATGCAAAGGGTTCTTTCTCCAAAGTGTTGGGACCTATCCACTCTCCAAGATATTTAAATATCCCTGTTCGTTTAATTTTCCCTTCTACTCCTCATTCTTCTTCTTCTGCTTTTGATTCGGCCATTAAAGGACCACGTCATTTCAACTACTTCTTGCTGCATCGAGCTTTAACATCCTCCCAGTACTTTCGCAATAGTTCTCGATGGTGTTGTTTCCTTTCTTCAGTTTGTTGGAAACTTAGGCTTTTCTTGGAAATATCAGTGTGCTGTTAGTTTTTGCTTAAGGGGGTCACGTTCCCAGATATCGTTGCTTGTAATTCCCACTTCTTGCAAATCTTTGTCCACCTCAGTGAACCAAGCTCCCTTGGTTTTCTTTTTGAGGAAGTAGGCCTAGGAGAAAATTCTATTTGTCAATCGCACTGGGTTCATTCTTGTTATATGACCGTAAAAGGTAATTCTTCGTTTCCTCATGGTGTCAGTTACTTTTTCCCTTCTATTATTAATCTTGATTGGTATATGAACCACTTGAGTCGTTCCACAATCCCTGCTTCTTTGAAGGTAGAACTGCTTGGTTCTTGCGCTCTTTCCAGTACTTTTTCATTCTTTCATATCGGGATTTTCTCAACTCATCTGAAATCTCCATAGGCTTTCTTTGTCATTTCTGCAGAAAATTTGTGAATTTTAAGAATGGTGTTAATTTCATTTTTCTCCTCGGCATCTGTTATCTTAAGTCGAACTGCTCTGAGATCTTGTTCGATTTCTTGGATCCATTTTTCTTTCCTAGATTTCTCATCACTAGTTAAAGTACAATTCTGTTTTTTGGAAGCCGCAAGATGTGAAAAAAAAAAAATCTTTTCTTCGTCATTGTGCTGGTGATTGGATCAATCTCACTATAGACTGTTTCATTTGGGAGAACCCTCCAGACTTCCTCAACCTGATACTTTTTATCTATGCACGTTCTAATGATTCTTCTTTCCGTTTTGAGGAGCTGATCAGTTCATTGTTCATTTTTAATTTGGAACAGTGTTTCACAAGCATAAGTGGCTTCAGGGAGAGTTACAGTTTTATAATGTTGGATCTTAGTAGCTATTGATAGGCATTTTTAGCCTACTTTTCACATTTTGCAAAAATGAGGAAAAAGTAGACATGAGATCGATCCGGGAAAATGTGTGTCTGTCTGTCTGTCTGGCTGTGTGTGTGTCCCCCCTATCAACTCCTAAACGGCTGCACCAATCAAAACCAAATTTAGTATGAGTAAAGATGGCACCGGAATATCTCACGTCCATATTTGAAAATGATGTCAGTGCTACCAACTGCTGAAAAAACGCACTAGAAATTTGAGCTCCATGTTGGATATCTTGCAAGGTATGCATGGGAGCTATTCCAAACTTGGCACACATGTAGATAAGACTATTTCAGTTTAATTTCCAGGAGGCCAACCTTGACAGTGTTGCCAAAATAATTTTAAGCTTTCTGATAGGTCCAATGTTTAAATGCATATAACTTCTACACTATCAATTGGATTTCAACCAAATTTTGTATGTAATATCTGTACATAAACAGATATGACTGAGCGTATTCTTAAGAGCCACCAGGGCTGCCAACTGTTAATAATTGCTATCTCTATTTGTTTATCCAAATACCAATATATCAGAAAGTATGCAAGCCAACAGCTTTAAACTATGCACACGTATATTCTGGCATTTTAGATTAATTTGGAGCAACTTATATACTTCAGTTCTACCAACATGATTATAAGCATGATGATAGTACCAATTTTTAAGTACATGTAACTTCTATACTATCAGTTGGATTTCAACCAAATTTCGTATGTGCTATGTGTACCATAACAGATATGACTATAAGTATTGTTAAGAGCAATCAGGGCTGCCAACTGTTAATAAATGCTGTATATATATTAATTTTTTTACCCTAATATCAATATATCAGAAAGTATGCAAGCCAACAGCTCTATACTTTGCACACGTATAGCACCTGACATTCTAGATTAATTTGGAGTAATTAATACAAGGCAGTGCTGCCAACATGATTCTATGCCTGCTGATATGTCCAATTTTAAAATACATGTAACTTCTATACTAACAAATGTATTTAATCCAAAATTGGCACAACAAGATATCATAATATTTCAGATTATTTCTGACCAGCACACGCATGACATTGTTGGCAACATGCTTTTACGCGTGCTCAAAGATCCAATGTCTAACTGCATGTAACGTCCATTGGACTTCAACCAAATTTTGTATTCTGTACCTTAAGAGATGGAACTAAGAATATATTCAGTCACCAGGGCTGCCAACTGTAGTGCTCTATTAGGCTACATTATACCAGGTATATTTTGAACTAATTAGATATTTCGATATTACCAACTTAATTTCGTCATTATTCTAGATAGGTTCATATTTTGTAGAATAATCATTGGCATGAAAAGTAGGCTGTATAGTTCTTCACGGAACTTCTTGTTTATTATATGTTGTCCAGGTTAGAGATTGTGCCTTTTTCATTTTGTTTGTTCTATTTATCCAAGTAACTTTTTCGTTTAAGTTATGTGTGATAATTTCTCCAAGATACTTAAATTGAGAAACTAGGTTAATTTTATGATCATTTGTACAGACTTTATTTATATCTAAGGGTTTCATAGGCATGATCTCAGTTTTTTCTACTATTATTATTATTATTATTATTTATTTCATTGACACACCTCATTTCCAGATCAACTTTGGTGTGTTTCCTCATGGTTGATTCCACCCCCTCCCCCCCCCCCCCCCCCCTCCCCCAACTCTGACACACGTTTCCGTTTGGATTTGGCCAGAGATTGTTCGATCAATTAATCCACGTCAGCACAAAGTTGAAGTCTGGTGGATGGTCTTCCACTTCTTGGCGCGTCGCGAACAATGCCCGTTAATCCTTTATGGGGCAAAATTATTTTTTATCTTCATGTATTTTTACATTTTAATTTATTTCAATTATTATAATTATTAATAATGTGATTTTTTGTTTCTCTAATTTTAGTGTTTGCATTTTTTTTTAATTATCAATGTATGTTTTTATAGATTTAATTTTGATATTTTTCTCTTGAATTAACCAATTTCGAATTGATTTTACAATTATTTTCATATTGTTTCATAGTTATGTATATTATTTTAAATTTTATATATCTTTTATATATGTAATTTTATTTGTATTATTTTATTTCTATATTTATATTTTATTTTTACACTTTATGTTAATGTTTTTAGTTGTTTTTTTATTTTATTTTATCCAACACATTACGTCAAGTAGATACGCATTGGCCCTATAGTATAATATTTGATTTTTAGAAATAGTAGCACTTCGGCATGGAAATTCTCTAAAATTTGGCTTGAGGTTCAACCATCAGCATCTTTGAAAGCATAAACTGTCCTTATGGCAGGTGGTTAATATAGCGACCAATATCCCATAAAGGGTTAAAAAGGTTTTCTTTTCTTACAGTACGCTAACAACGTCTTCTTAGTCGGTACTGCTTTCACAAACCGCACAACGAAATCGTCCTTCATATTTTTAATTGATTTCCCATTAAATTTACGAACATGATCCCAGACAGCGGCCAGCAAACGTTTCTCAATCGTATAATCATTTGTATAAATGCTTCAATATATTGGCACCAACTGCTGTCAACAATCGATGTCGATAACAATGTAAGTAGAAATAAATAAATAATGAGTATATGTACTGACAATAGAACTACATAATAATGATGAGTGGTATACAGACTTTGTGTGCATACTGTATTTCAGATATTTCCTTAAAACTTTCCTGAAATATAGCCTAAATGACACTTGCGATCAAATTCAGAGAGTTTCAGTGTGCTTTAGCTTGTAAATGTTTAAAAAAAAACTATTTTCATATATCCTACTTCAATTGGCTCTATCAACACACAAAACTTCACTTTGATTGCTGTAATAGATTCGTAGATATCGAGAACCATCTAAATATTACGGATGGTCACCATGTTGGAGTTTTAGACACAGTCCTTAGAGTTATGTAGTCTACTTTTACATGAAGATTACTGTGTAGGTGTAGTATTCAAACTTCATCGCATGATTAGAACACAAGTAACAAAAACGAGATTTTAATATTTCGCTCAGCCGCCATCTTGTGGTTATGAAAATAATTTAAATGAATTAAATGCCAGTGGATTAAAATTTATATAAGCATATACCGTACCAAGTTCCTCTGCGCTCGGGTGGTTAAATCGCGAGAAACGTCCATTTGAATATTTACATTTCGCGTCGCCGCCATGTTGGATTTGTGCTCACCAGGTTATTGAATGTCCCATAGGTGAACTTATGTTTATAGTCTCTATACACGTACAAAATTTCAGTTTGGCTGGGTGGGAGAACCTTCAAGCTACAGAGATCCTTAATGTTTCACGCTGTACTGTAGTACTAAAGTTTGTTGCAGCACTGTATTGGATCAAGAACAGGTTCCACTAAGGTCAAAGAATGTCCGGCTGTTGATTTCTTCTGCGGTTCTATTTCTGGCTATAAAACTGGTGATATCACTTCAAGGTAACACATTCTTGTGTTCTATTGCAATTGTAAATATTCTACAGGTATCTGTGTTTCTTCATAACCAAAATTGTGGGTGTAATCCTCATAGTGTTCTGTGCAGATCGCTTCAAATATGAAAAAATACACAATTTCTTTCACACTTATCTTAACAACAACAAAAAAAGTTGATAGGTTCAACATGGGGAGCGAACCCTCAGGTTCTACGTTCAGCAGCATTGGGAGTTGGCTTCGCAGCAGGAGAGTACGGATCGTCAGTGTGGGGAGCATCTGCCCATACCAAGAAAGTGGACATAGCTGTTAACGAGTCCACACGTATTGTCACTGGATGTCTGAGATCTACTCCAGTGCAGAAGATCTATCCTCTCGCGGGCATTGCACCTCCAGTAATTCGACGCAGGGTGGCAGCAGAGATAGAGAGACAAAAGCTTGAAACAGATCCCAGACATTCTATGTTCAACCACAAGGTGACCACTCCTCGCCTAAGATTCAGGAAGAGATTTATTAAGAGAACAGTACCCCTCCATACCCAGCCAGACGTCCGGCATGTGTCACTCTGGAAACAAATAGTACCAGAGGGGTTTACCACTAAAGAAGAACTGAGCAGTGGTAGTCATTTGCCTTATACCACCTGGAGCTCCTTAAACCGGATGAGAACAGGAGTGCCTAAGTGTCGTAGCAACCTTGTGAAGTGGGGTTATGCAGAAGATCCACGATGTGCCTGTGGAGAAATCCAGACTCCACAACACCTGCTCACGTGCAAAGATCTTAATGACACCTGCAGCCAGGAAGACCTTATGTTGGCCACAGACCGAGGGATAAGAGCTGCAGAGTTCTGGAAAGGAAGAATTTAGTGTGTCTCCCGGACACGGAAAGTAAGTTGTACCAAAAAAAGTCGTAACTTCAAACCTAACAGTGATGTTTTCATAATAAATTCACAAAATGTTCTTTGGTTCCTGTAAAAATTTGTATGCCTGAGACCAAAAGTTTAGTGACAGGAATAATGATCATGTAATTTGCAAGTGTCCGTAAACTTTTGGTTGGACCTGTATTTGTCAGTAATAGTTCCCACAATTTCTTATTTTCACTTACTTACTTACTGCTCAGCGCTACAGTCCATGTAGTTGCTCAAAATTGGTGCTTCTAACATGAGGGCTATCCGGAATTCCGCGATTGGGTAAAGGTGACCCATGACTATCACTAACATTAATTGCACAATTCAAATACTTGGATATTGTTACGTTATTTAGGGGTATAGAAGTGTTAATAGAAGGATTTATGGGTGATTGCAATGAGAGGGGCCATGAAAATTTCCTCCCAAAAAGACGCCCCCAAAACTAGTTTTAAATATGCCACTCTTGAAATATAGGTATAGTATTTAAATTAAAACGAAAACTACTTTTATCCTCGGTGCTGTCCAAGAGTAGTGATGTTTGGTAATTGTGACAGTGTATAACATGACTTGACACGCCAGGTCTAAAATTTCCAAGTAAGACATCAACTGACTCCTGCCTCGTTTGCGTTTGGCACATCATTAAAAAAATGACTAGAGTACCGCACAAGATGTCCAAGGACAATAGCTATAGGCTACAAGTTCATTGGTTAGTGAGATATTAAAACCCCCAGGGGCTCACATATAGTATTTTGGCGACCACGGGACCCCAGCTGAGTCCGGCATTGCTTCCACTTTCTCGTGCCGGGCTCCTCTCCGTCTTCTTTTCCCGTCGACCTCTCTTGGTCAACTCTTGTTCTCTTCCGACCACGACGGTATTAGGGTATCCGAAGCCTAGAGTGTCTTTCACTTTCCCGCCTTAATTGGCCCTTGTCTCAACTTTCCTGATACCCTCTTTCTTCGAGGGGTCGGCCTTCATTTTCTTTTCATGTTATCTCCTGCCTTCTGCACAAGGCTCTCAAGGAGGCAGGGTGAATGTAGCCCACCACATTTGGTGCACCCTGGATAGTGCAACACTCTCAAGGGCTCACGGCTGGTGAGTTTGGGAGTTGGTGACACCGAGAGATTCCTGAGCTGGGTCTGTTTTGTCCCTTTTTCCTCTGACTTTGGGGCGGCCCTTCTCCTCTTTCCCTTTCCTATCTGCCTTTCATGGCTCTCCTTCCTTCCAAGTCCCTCATTCCTTATTCTTCGAGGGTTGAGGGCATTTCTTTTCTTCCTGTCCTTTACTTGCCTTATCGTTTATTTGTTTCTCATTTCGTCTTCCAATACGTAAGTATGTACTTAGTATTAGTTATAGTTTTCAATCTCACCTCATCTGTCACCATCACCCACACTATTAGGGGCCGATATCCTAGATGTTAGGCCCCTAAAAACAGAAATTATCATCATCATCGAGATATTATAACTAATAATAAATCCATGGGGCTATTAGACCCAGTGCGACTGACAGAGGGATAAATCAACATATAGCAACAATGAAATTTCAGGAAAATTAAGATGCTGGACAGAAACCTGCTACAAGCTGAGGGTAACCGTTTAATGACATGCTATACCTTGCAGGTGTCATGACCTGTGTTGAGTGGACACTTCATCAGCATTGCCTGCTAATATGCATAACAATATATGCTTGGACACCGAGTCTCAACCACGTTAAACAAAGGCACGGAACACTCCTACACACCTACTCTAAATGAATGTATTATATATGCTAAAGGCTATGTTCAATTTATTTGCATGGTGGCATTTTCACAAAGACTTTAAAGAGAACTGTATGTCATCCTTGGAAGAATGTAATGTAATGTTTACTTAAGTAGATGTTCAGCATGGTGCAACAAGGCTGTCTGTAGTAACACTTGGTATAGCTCAGGTCATGAGTACAAGGTACTCGCGAAGGAATGTCGTATATTCTATCCAACACGGCAAGACTTATGAAGTATTAATACATAAGAACATGATTCTCAACTCCGATAGGTCAAGAGATCTTCTTTAAGTCCTCAACAATCCCATACCAATATGGAATTAACAAGAGGTTTGGTCAGACTGGAAAGTCTAACTTCAATAGGGATGTAGCGGGAAAAAGTTCGCGCTAGATAGCGCTCGTGTAGTACTGGGTAAGCGCAAGGCGATCGTCTTATGTTTCTCCCAGTCAGCTGCGAGGAATGTATAAATTGTGACCGAGTTTTCTGAGCTTAAGTAAATTATATCTTCTCTAATTTTACTCCAAGTCTATATTAATTAATTCTATAGGTATATCTCCTAATATATTATGGACGATTTTCAGCGTTTAAGCGTTAAACAGCTGCAAAATGAGCTATGGACTAGAGGCACTAAAACTAGCGGGAGGAAGGAAGAATTAATAGCCTACAGCGGTAATAACAAAATTCTAACACGCTTTATTATTCAAATAATGAATATGAGTCAGCGTGCTTTCTCCTAAAGATTACAATTACTAGAGTATTGTAGGCCTATATTGATAAATATATCTCCATAAGACTTAAATCATAAATAGAGATTTAAATATTCACTTGCTCTCCCTGCTTACAGACTTCGATTCATGTATTTTTTTTAGGTTGATAGCTTACATGAAATTGTCGTGTTTTAAGATAAACATAATCAAAGAAAGTTGATACCGGTAATGTGTACCTCGAAAATGCATCGCAACGTTTGGTTCTTATGTAATTTTGTCAATTTCTCAATAAGAATCGTTCCCTTACTCCTGGGAAGGGACTTGGGGGTACCGTACAATTTTTTAAAAGTTTGAGAATTCCTGCTTTAGGGCCACGAACTCTTTCCATTCATCTGACTATGTCTCAAGAATGTAGAAGTCAGACGCTACCACATTCTCCGTCGGGCAGATGGAAGTTGACGATTAATTCTGATTTCAATAAACCAACCATAATACGATTGTGACTGTTAATGTTGCGACATTTATTCTTGAAGTATTTGACTGAGTATTGATGTCTTCATTTCTTCGTGTATATTGACGATTTCTTCCCGTACTTCAATGGAGATTTCTGCAGATTCCGATATCGTAGGCTTATCGTGATACTCCGGCAATTTTATTCTTCCTAAATAAGTATTTTTGTTGTGTTCGTGGTCCACGGAAAAAGCGATGGAACAGCGCCCGGTTTTAATTTTTCTCTCTCACCTTCAAATACGAACGCATAAATTCAGTGGTTGTTATCGAAATGTCTAATCAGTTTATAGGTACAAAATAGGAATTATTTCCCTTTGTAAGTCACACTTATCCAACACAGTTTTCGTGAAGTCATCGGGTTGTAAATGATGGAAACACACTTTAATATATTCGGTCAGATTTTTCTCACCGGAATTTTTCCTTCTAATAGCATGTGGCCATTTCTTCCTCATTTCTTTATTTTGTGGAAATAGGTGAAAAGAAAACGTGCTTCCCTGATTTTTGCAAAGAGGAACACCGCAATAGCTTGGCGTAGTCACGAAAATAACAATTTAAACAACTTAAATTCGTAAATATTAGCGGCATGAGAACACAGGAGACAAATTAAGAGCGCCTTGCGCTTACCCAGTACAACCGCAGTGCGCTCTATCGGTGCTAGTTCTATACATCACTATTGATATTCTGAGATAAAAAGAGGACACTCAGATTTACCCTGAGAAGATATTTTGCTTTCATTCGCTCAAGCTTGTTGTTTTTGTTTTATTTACACAAAGTAATCATAGAGCCCAGTGTACTTGGGTTTATACAGGGTGGACTGGCTGCGTGGCTCAGCGGTAACGTTCTCGCTTGCTGGGCCCAAGGTTGCAGGTTTGTATCCTGGCGCAGTCAGCTGGCATTTGAGGGTGCGCAAATGCGAGGGAGCCGTGCCAGTAGAATTACTAGCACGTTGAAGATCCCCTTCGGGGCAAAATCCGGCACCCCGGCGTCTCTAAAAGTTAAAAGTAGTTAAATGGGACGTAAAACCAATATCATTATTATTATTATAAGGTGCGTTCAAAAAGTAACGAGCCGAAGGCTGTAATGCGCAAACCGGTGACGACATCGGCTAATCGTTGCGTGTGTAACGTGGTGTGGTTCCGACCAGAGCGTGGAAGGTCACAGCCCGTCGCAAGAGGGCACGCGTGCACATCACGTGACGATACAAAGCGAGCAGCAGCATGCATCAATCGTCCTACGCTGCCAGTCGCATTGCAAACAGTGACATGGAGGCGTCAAACGAAGAGCAAATAGGTGTTGTTCGGTTTCTGACAGCGGAAAGAGTAGGGGGAACGGACATTCATGGCCGAATGTCACAAGTGTACGGCGAACACTGCATGTGCCTTGCAAGGGTCAAGGCGTGGCACAAGCGCTTCAGGAAAGGACGGGTGTCGTTAGCCGATGATGCTCGGTCTGGGGCTCCCCCCTGCATTACCGATGACAACGTCCAGCTGGTTGATACACTCATTACCCAGGACCGCCGAGTGACAGTGAACGCCATAGCCGCCGTGGTCGGATTGAGCGTCGGAAGTGTGCACTCCATCATGAAGGAACGACTGCACTTGCGCAAAGTGTGTGCCCTATGCATGCCCCACAGTCTTCAACCACACCACGAAGCATGTCGGATGGCCTACTGTCTTGGTCTTGGTTGGACGATTGAAGCATGCTGCTGCTCGCTTTGTATCGTCACGTGACGTGCACGCGTGTCCTCTAGCGACGGGCTGTGACCTTCCACGCTCTGGTCAGAACCACACCTCGTTACACACGCCACGATTAGCTGATGTCGTCACCGGTTTACGCATTATAGCCTCCGGCTCGTTACTTTTTGAACGCACCTTATATATACAGGGTGTCTCTAAATTCCCATTACAGACTTTGTGGGCTCGTAGTGGGGACAAAGACGGTTAAGTTGTGTCTTCTCGCTATCCTCAAAAATCAAAACAACACACAGCTCTCGCGTTTTCAGCGCTCTGTCCGACTCCTCGTGGTTGTCGTCTGGGTCCAATTACTGGTGGGGCTCGATGTGAGGACCACCGATGTCAACACAGACACGGTACCTCCATACATGTTCTGGTACACACGACCACCAATGCCTGGTCCTCCAACATCCACCACAGCCATAACCCGCACCAGTAGGTCTTCTTTGGATTCCACAGGGGTCTCGTAAATCAAGATTTTTTATGTGACCCCACAGGTAGTAGTCTAGCGGTGTCAAATCGGGTGAACAAGCAGGGCAAGCAATTGGGCCACCTGGACCTACCCACTGTTGCCCAAATGATCTCGGATCATCATCATCATCATCATCATCTTGTACAGTTTCCAGCCCCAGGCTGGGTCTGTTTGGAACATAAGCCTCGCCACTTAGTCCTTTCTTCCCACCAACTCTCCGCTGTCACTGTGGTCCAGTCCTCGCCTCTCTTCTTGACACATTCCTCCACTCCTCTCAGCCATCTATCTCTTGGTCTTCCCCTTGGTCGTTTCTTCTGCATCTGCATCTCATGTATCCTCTTGGGAATCCTCTTCTCATCCATTCTCTTTAAGTGTCCATACCACCTCAGTCTTGACGTCTCAATCCTACCTTGCAAGGGCTCCTCTTTCACCATTTCCCTGACCTTTTCATTCCTCAACCTGTCTCTTCTTGTTACTCCGATCCTACTTCGCAGGAACTTCATTTCACCTGCCTGTATTCTGCTTATGTCTCTTTTCTTCATTGTCCACGTTTCTGAAGCATAGGTCAGTATCGGGATATAGTAGCTTCTGTATAACACTTCCTTGCTCTTTTGTGGGACATCTTTATTCCACACTAAGCTCCTAATGCTTCTCAGAAATGCTTCTGCCTGTCTGCCACGTTCCGTAATCTCTTTGTCATTTCTCCCATTTTCCTCCACTAGACTTCCCAAGTACTTGAGACTTTCCACCTTCTTCAGCTGTCCACCTCCAAGTGTTATCCCACTCATTGGTCTGTCCTCTTTCCTGGTCGTTAACAGGATCTCACATTTACTGATGTTGAACTTCCATCCGTACTCTCCCACTGTTTCTTCCCAAGCCTTCAGTTGCTCCTGAATTTCCTCCTCCTTGTTTCCCCAGACCATGAGATCATCTGCAAACACCATTGCTTTCATCTTATCTTCTCCTATCTTTCCTGCTATCCGTGTCATTACCTCGTCCATAACCACAATAAAGAGTGTAAAATGAGGTGGTGCGCCATCGTGCTAAAACCACATGTTGTGAAGCACATGCAGTGGCACATCGTCTAAGAACTCATGCAGTACGTCATCAAGGAATAACGTGCAGATTATGCCGAAAATGTGGGGGTCCGGGCCCGGACATCAAGAGCCCGCTGATGAGCCAGCTTGGTGTTCCTGGGTGAAACCCCTCACAAGACACGGCATAAACCTAGAAAAATTGCTGAGTTTTAATTCTCATGTAAATACTTTTTCAGGATTAAGGAAACACCAATTACAATTGTGTTGACCGACTGAAAAGCATTACATTTCGATTATTAAGGCAATACTGAACAAGTAGTTCCGTGAAGAACTATACAGCCTATTTTCATATATCCTACTTATGTTAATTGCCACTATCAACTTACACAATTTCAGTTTGATTGCTGTAATAGATTCGTAGATATTAAGAACCGACTAAATATTTCGGATGGTCGCCATGTTGGATTTTATATATGTAGGTCCTAGAGTTATGTACTGTTACATGCAGATTATTGTGAACGTGTAGTATTCAAACTACAATCGCATAGTTAGGACACAAGAAAAAACAAGGAGAGTTTAAAATTTTTCACAGCTGCCATCTTGAGGTTATGGAAACAATTGAAATAAATTAGATGCCAGTGGATTAACATTCGTATAAGGATTTACTGTACCAAGTTTCACTGCACGCGGATGGTTAAATTGCGAGAAACGTCCATGTGAATATTTATAATTCGCGTCACCGCCATGTTGGATTTGTGATCACCAGGTTATTTAAAGTCCTATTGGTGAACTTAAGTTCATAGCCCCTATGAACAATAAAAAATGCAGTTTGATTGCTTAAATAGATTCGTAGATATTCAGTATCGTCTAAATATTTCGGATGGTCGCCATGTTGGATTGTTAATTGTATAGGCCATAGAGTCATGTACCATTAAAGGAAAATTATTGCGTAGGTTCATTATTCAAACTTTCACTTCGATCGCATGACTACATCACAATAAATACAATCTTAATTTTAAAATTCGCACTGCCGCCATCTTGAGGTTATGTAAACAATTGAACTAAATTAGATACCAGTGGATTACAATGTGTATAAATATTTCCTGTGCCAGGTTTTAGTGCGCTTGGAACATTAAATCGCGAGAAAGGTCTATTTGAAATTTTCAAATTCGCTTGGCCGCCATGTTCGTTTTCTAGTTAACCGGTTTTATAGATGGACTTCCAGTAGTGCCCTTTATCTCCGTACAAAATTTCAGGGGTTTACCGCTAATAGTTTCAGAGATATAGAAAGCCGGTGAAATATTTCGCACATCCGCCATCTTGTGATTATGTAAACAATTGAACGAAGTTAGATGTCTGTGCATTACAATGTATATAAACATATACTGTACCAAGTTTCATTGCGTTTGGTTGGTCAAATCGCGAGAAACGTCTATTTAAAAGTCACAAATTCGCTTGGCCGCCATGTTGGTTTTGTTGTTACCAGGTTTTCAAAAGTCACATAAGTGAACTTATAGTAGTTCCCTCTATCACCATAGAAAATGCCAGGGTAATATCGGTAATAGTTTCGGAGATATTGAATGCTGGTGAACTATTTCGCACAGCCGCCATGTTGGATTGGTGAATCGTAACAAAATTTGAAGGGCACGGTCGAGGTCGCCGGGAATAGTGCTATGAACTTTCCGAGTTTCATTGAAATCGCTCCAGCCGTTTAGATTTTATTAGGGGGGGGGGGACACACACACGAATCACACACACACACACGCACACACACACGGACAAAAGGTGATCTCATAAGCCTATTTTTTCAAAATTGAAAATAGGCTAAAAATGGCTTCCGCAATGATAATAAATGAATAAATTGTCTAATCTTATTATGGTGTAAGCTACGTAATAGTGTGTCTACTGTATTTGTTATTGAGGTGAGCATTAGGAAGGAGGCGACCGTGGCCTTAAGATAGGAACTATCCCAGCATTTGCCTGGAGTAGAAGTGGTATACAATGGATAACAACTTCCAGAATAGCTGAGGTGGTAATCGAACCCATGTCTTCTCAGAGGAAGGTTCGATTCTTACCTCGGACATCCCAGAAGTGCTTTATGTGGTTTCGCTTCTACTCTTGGAAATTTTCGGGATGGTTACTTTCAACAGGTCCATAGCCGACTTCCTTCCAAAATCCCTTCACCTCGCCCTTCCTTAATTAGACCCAAGTTAGCGGTCACTTACCACCATCCCCAGTTGTATCTGCTAACAAAGTGTGTTCAGCTCCCAGACATCGTCCTTGCGACGGCTTCTGTAGCGTAGTTGGTAGCATGCTGAGCTTCTATGCCAAAGGTCACGGGTTGAAACCCGGCTGAAGTCGTCGGATATTTTTAAAGCGTTAAAAATCCCTCAGTATGCCTTCCTTCGGAGGGAAAGTAAAGCTGGCGGTCCCATGTCATAGATTAATGGCATGACAAAGAACCTCCCACTAATTACATCTGTGTGAAGCTAAATTATAGGCTATCTTTGACTAACGCTCTTAGGTTCCAACGTTCGTCACCAGGAGCTGACTGCGGTGGCATCTAGTAACAAAGTTCAGGACTAGTTGGTCGTTGACGGTGGCGTTTGGTAGCAAAAGTTGGAACTACTTGAAAATCGAATGTCTGCAGTCCTTGCTTGAATTAAAATCAGACAGCCATCACAATTAACACTGGTTATCAGACAGATTCTACACACACCCAAAGTACACGGGGCTACATGATCGCGTTGTCGCAGCCCCTAAACTGAGGAACTAGCCAACCAACCACCGTCATTGCGACGGTAGAGGAATGTTCCCTCGCAGAGTCCGGTGAGAAGCCGAGGTATAAGCGATAGAGAAAACACCAGAAGGTAGTCTAGGTAGGCTACTCTGGTATGTTGGAACGTTATCCGCGGCGTTACAACGATGAACCCAATTGCTCAGCATGTCCATTTTATTTTACAATTGCTTGTTGAAGAAATGGCAAGCTTTTCACGGGCCTCTGTAGCTCAGTGGCAGAGCACTAGTCTTGTAAACCAGGGGTCGTGAGTTCGAACCTCACCGGAGGCAGATATTTTAGTGACAATACGAACCATCTTATGGGTGACACGCAATCGTCTATCTCAAGCAGTGGATTTAATTGATTGGCAAACAACGCCTTGGGATTTGTGGTAAATAAAATTGAATATTGCGGATTCGAATCTTACCGACAGTAGTGCCACGGTGGGTGAGTGGATATCGTGTCGGTCTACTAACCCCAAGATTGCAGGTTCGCTCCTGGCCGTGGTAAGTGATTTTTGAAAGGCGGCAAAAATACGATACGCATGTCATACGATGTTGGCATGTCAAAGAACCCATTTGAATTCAGTAGGCCGAGTTCATAATGGCAAAATTAACCTCGGGAGTTTCCAACACAAAGCTCCTCATTTCTCTACTAGAAAGCGCTATAGTGTTCAAGGAGCTTAGATATCTGACATCTAACCTCTTTGACTTTCATAGTCAAGGAACAACGAAATTCGACATGCAAGCTACCCTCTGGGTGTCAAATAACAAAGCTTGCACCCGGCACCCGAGGCCATACGATATTATTATTATTATTAGTAGTAGTAGTAGTGGCTATGCTGGCTAACGCGCAGCATTAGGTCATGGGGCCAAGCTCTCTGCTGACTCGGTAGACGCGTGGGTTCGAGCCCCACCGTCGGCCGTCCTTGAAATGGATTTCCGTGGTTTCCCATTTTCAACACCAGGCAAATGCTGGGACGGTACCTACTGACAGGTCACGGCCGCTTCCTTCCACATTCTTGCCCAGTTTCATTCACCATCATTCATTTCATCTCTCATTAACTCCTCTCATGTGGTTGGCGTCCGGAAGGGCATCCGGCCGTAAAAACCATCGCCACAAAGACTTCCATCGCATCTCATCTCCGACCCCGTTGGAAAACGGGAATAATAAGGGGATTCGAATCTTACAGTTGTATTCCCTAGCCAAGACGTTGATTGGTGGTGGTGTTGATTGTCACATGGTGGTCATGCAGCCCCAAGTACTCTTGAGGGGCCCCACAGGGACTCACAACTAGTGGGAAGTGGTTTGGCGACCACGGGACCCCCGCTGAGTCTGGCATTGCTTCCACTTACTTGTGCCGCGCTTCGCTCCGTCTTCTTTCGTATTGACTTCTCATGGTCAATTCTTGTTCTCTTCCGACCCCGGCGGTATTAGGTTATCCGAGGCCTAGGGAGTATTTCACTTTCCCGCCTTAGGCTAATTGGCCCTTGTCTCATCTTTCCTGATACCCACATTTTTCTAGGGGTCAGCCTTCCTTTTATTTTCATGTAATCTCCTGTCTTCTGCACAAGACCCTCAAGGAGGCAGGGTGTATGTAGCCCCACCACTTCTGGTGCATCCTAGTTAGTATTCCACCCTCAAGGACTCACGGCTGGCGAGTTTGGGAGTTGGCGACCCCGAGGGATTCCTGAGCTGGGTCCATTTTGTCCCCTCTTTCCTCTGACCTTGAGGCGGGCCCTCTCCTCTTTCCCATTTCCTATCTGCCTTTCATGGTTCTCCTTCCTTCCAAGACCCTCATTTTTCATTCTTCGAGGGTAGAGGGCATTTCTTTTCTTCCTGTCCTTTATTTGCCTTATCCTTTATTTGTTTACCATTTCTTCTTCTAGTCTGTAAGTTTGTAGTTAGTACTAGTCATAGCTAGTTTTCTGTCTCTTCTCATCTTTCACTATCACCCAAACCATCAGGGGCCAATAACCTAGATGTTAGGCCCCTTAAAACAACAACTATCAACATCGTCATCACTCTTGGAACCGACAGTAGTGGCTACGCGGGCTAAAGCGCTGCGTTAGGTCATGGGGCCAAGCTCTCTGCTGACTCGGTAGACGCGTGGGTTCGAGCCCCACCGTCGGCTGTCCTTGAAATGGTTTTCCGTGGTTTCCCATTTTCAACACCAGGCAAATGCTGGGACAGTAACTTCTGACAGGCCACGGCCGCTTCCTTCCACATCCTTGCCCAGTTTCATTCATCTTCATCCATTCCATCTCTCATCCCGACGCGCAGGTCGCCCACGGGCGTCGACTAGAAAGACCTGCACTCGGCCTCTCAGGAGGCTACACGAAAAAAAAATCACTCTTGGAGGGGTAATTTGTATGATAACATGTGTTATTGTGATGGCTGTATTCGTGTGTGTATTTGTAATTCAGATGAGGATTTGGAGGAAGTGGGCAGTGGCTTTAATTTAAGAACCATCCCGGCATTCACCTGGTTTTGAAATTGGAAACCACAGAAATCCCCTTCCAAGATGGCTGAGGTGTGAATCGAACCCGCCTCTTCTCAGTTTCGTACCCTGTTCAGGCCTCAGATCAGAATTATATTTCTTGGGAGAGCCATGAATTGAACCCGGGCCTCCATGTTGACAGACAAGAATGCTATACACGCTTGGGATAGGGGAATTCGTGTCAATTGGTATTGTTTCTAAAATAGTTGCCTCCAGTGAGGATCGAAATCACGACCCCTGGTTTACAAGACCAGTGCTCTGCCACTGAGCTATAGAGGCGCGTGGAGCTTTCATCGTGTCTTCAAGTAGCCTATCACTAGTAAAATGAAATCGACACGTGGAGCATTCATTAGGATTCATTGCTTTATCTTCGGGGTAGCTAGATGTTTATTGAATTCCGCCGTTGTCAGTGGCCAACCTGAGCACGATTTATACATGCTTATGCCAATAAAATGTCAAGATGATTTTTATTTCAAGTTCAGGGTGTCTACATGAATCCTGGGGCCTCATTATTACAGTAACTACATTTCTTTTTCCGTTATCGTTTTACCTTCCAGGGATGGCTTTCCCCACGGACTAAGCGAGGGATCTCACCTCTACCGTCACTGAGGGCAGTGTCCTGGAGCTTGAGACTCTGAGATGGTGGATACAACTGGGGAGTGTGACTAGCACTTCGCCCAGGCGCTTCACCGGCAAAGCGAACAGGGGCCTGATGAAGGGACGGGAAGAGTGTTAGGCTTAGGCAAGGAAGAGGGATAGAGGCGGCTGTGGCCTTAAGTTAGGTAGTCTACCATCCAGGCATTTGCCCGAAGACGAAGTGGGTGACCACGGAAAACCACTTCGAGGATGGCTTAGGTGGGAATCGAACCCCCTCTACAGTACTCATTTGGACCACCCGAGGCTGAGTAGACCCCATTCCAGTCCTCATACCACTTTCAAATTTCGTGGCAGAGCCGGGAATCGAAACTCGAACTTCTGGGGTGGCAGCTAATCATGCTGACCACTACACCACGGAGGTTACACAGTCACTATATTTATTGATTTAATTAATTGTATGGTGAATGTATACTGTACACGTTGCAGAGAGCGCTAGTGCGCTTGCCCGTGCCTTGCTGGCATCGGGAGAGTGTGGGTTCGAATCCCACCTTAGCCGTCCTGGATATAGTTTTCTTGGTTTCCCAAACGCTATTCACTAACCCGTAGAAACAGACCTAACTAACCTGACATAATGAGATTCAAACTGCTAGCGTTAAGAATCCCTCAGTACGCCCATGTCATAGATATATGGCATGTAAAAGAACCTTTCTCTAACTACAATTGTGTGAAGCTAAATGTGTAGGTTAAATTAGATACACGCTCTATTAGCTCCAACGTTCACCACCAGGTGCCAGTCGTGATGGCATCTAGTAGCCAACTTCGCGACTAGGTGTCGTACGGTAGCATTTGGTAGCAAAAGTAGGAACTACTTGAAATTGATCGTCTGAAGTCCTTATCTGAATTACAGATAACACACTTTAATACAGTCATCACAATTAACAACGGTTATCAGACAGATTCTACACATACCCAAAGTACACGGGGCTACATGACCATGTTGTCGCATCCCCTAAACTGAGTAGTTAGATAACATTGCGTATAAATTCAAACTTCGACTCAGTGATCAAGAACTGATGATGACTGCTTGAAGGTCGAAACACGTAATCCTAAAAATTTCTACATTAAAATAGTGTTTTTTTTTTACTTATTATTCATATATTCCTACCCAGTCATTGGGAAAATTCGGGTTCACCGACTGAAGAGCTGCAACTGTCCGTTCCCATTTTCACCACCAGGCAAATGCTAATTCCACGACCGACTTCCTTCCAAAATCCCTTCCCTGACCCTTCCTTAATTACACCCAAGTTAGTGGTCGACTGGGCGTTCGGCCTTTCCCCATCCCCAGATGGCTGCCGACAAAACTACCAGACACAGTCCGAGTCCGTGGGTGAAACAAAGTTGGGAGAAAATTATTTTATTTAATTAGATGGTTAATGTTCCGTAGCGTAGCGGTCAGCATGGTTAGCTGCCGCCCCGGAGGTCCTGGGTTCGATTCCCATCTCTGCCACGAAATTTGAAAAGTGGTACGAGGACTGGAACTGGGTCTACTCAGCCTCGGGTGGCCAAAATGAGTAGCGGGGGTTCGATTCCCCCTCAGCCATCCTCGAAGTGGTTTTCCGTGGTTTCCCACTTCTTCTTCGGGCAAATGCCGGGATGGTACCTTCTTCAAGGCCACGGCCGCCTCCTTCCCTCTTCCTTGCCTATCCATCCTACCAATCCCTTACCTTCCCTCATGAAGCCCCTGTTCGCGTTGCAGGTGAGGCCACCTGGGCGAGGTGCCAATCCCACCTCACCAGTTGTATCCCTTCCGATTCGATGTTCCCAGCTCTAGGACACTGCCCGTAGAGACGGTAGTGGTGAGTTCCCCCGCTGAGTCCATGGGTTCCACCAACCTGGACGGTAAAACGTCTAAATATATATATATATATATGGTTAATGTATACATGTTGCCGACAGCGATAGCTCGTAATTCAATGGAGGATAATATAAATGTGAGTGTCGAATCTGCGACATTTAGCTTTATTTGCTATAAATCCCAATGCGTTGTGTGTCAATCAAATCCGCTGCTGCGGATAGAGGAATGAGTGTAGCTCATAAGACAGTTAGTATCGTTTCTAAAATTTCTGCCTCCAGTGAGGATCGAACTCACGACCCCTGGTTTACAAGACCAGTGCTCTGCCACTGAGCTATAGAGGCTCATGATAAATACCTTCATGCGCAGATATATCTGCTGGCAGCGAGTGTTCAGCTCCCAGATACCGTCCTTGTGACGTTCGCCTTTTTCTCAATCCCTTGTCTCAATGACGAATACTCACACTACTACAGACATCAGAATACCACAGCTTATCGAACAAGTCCAACATACACCCAGGTACACAGGGTACATATCTCCGATATCGCAAGCCTGAAAATGAATTAGGCCACCAATAACAACTTCTTCTTCTTAGTCGTTTACCCTCCAGGTTGGTGGAACCCACGGACTCAGCGAGGGAACTCACCACTACCGCCTCTACGGACAGAGTCCTAGAGCTGGGAACATCTAATCGGAGTGGATACAACTGGTGAGGTGTGATTGGCACCTCACCCAGTCGGCCACACGTGCAAAGCGAACAGGGGCCTCATGAGCGAAGGTAAGGGATGGATAGGCAAGGAAGAGGGAAGGAGGCGGCCGTGGCCTTGAAGAAGGTACCATCCCGGCATTTTCCCGAAGACGAAGTGGGAAACCACCAGGTTCTTATGGAATTTAATTCTGGTCTGAGGGTTGGAAGGCTGTACACTCAGCCTAGAGCGATAAAAATGAGAAGAGATTAATTCCGTTCCCATTTCAACCATCCCAGAAGTGGTTTCCAATGGTTTCATATTTCTACTCCAGCCAAATGCTGGGATACTTCTTAATTTTAGGCCACGACTGCCTCCTCTCATGAAAAATCCACAGCCTGCTGCCAGTCGACCGACCGGGCCAAGGAATGGAATGAATGAATCCCCCTTCTAGCGGCGGGGATATGAACTCTGTGCCGGCTGTCGAAGCCTGTCGCACACCCCTGGGGCAATTATTAAATTAATGACAGATGAAATGAAATGATAGTGGAGAGTGTTGCTGGAATGAAATTGTGACAGGGAAAACCGGATTACCCGGAGAAAAACCTGTCTGCCTCCGCTTTGTCCAGCACAAATCTCACATGGAGTGATCGGTATTTGAACCTCGGACCCAGCGGTGAGTGGCCAGCGTGCAGCCGCCTAATCCACGGAGGTTTCGCCTCCTTCTTATCCTCATCTTAATTACAAATAATTCTTTCTTTCTTTCTTTCTTTATCGTTTACCCTCCAGGGTTGGCTTTTCCCACGGACTAAGCGAGGGATCCCACCCCTACCGCCACTGAGGGCAGTGTCCTGGAGCTTGAGACTCTGAGTCGGGGGATACAAATAGGGAGTGTGACTAGCACGTCGCCCAGGCGGCCTCACCTGCAAAGCGAACAGGGACCTGATGAAGGGATAGGAGTGGGAGGAATAGACAAGGAAGAGGGAAGAAGGCGGCAATGGCCTTACGTTAGGTACCAGCCCGAAGACGAAGTAGGAAACCACGCAAAATCCCTTTGAGGATGGCTGAGGTGGAAATCGAACCCCCTCTACTCATTTGAACCACCCGAGGTTAAGTACACCCCGTTCCAGCCCTCAAACCACTTTTCAAATTTCATGGCAGAGCCAGATATCGAACTGCGGATCTCCTGGGTGACAGGTATCATGCTGACCACTACACCACAGAAGCGACCATCGTAACTTATTACGCATATTACACACTGAACTACATGACCACGATTGGGCTTAAATGAATCAATAACACGTGTTTTTTTAGGGGCCGATAACCTAGATGCTAAGCCCCCTAAAACAACAATTATCATCATCATCATCATGATTAGTATCGTTAGCCTACTTTTCACATTTTGAAAAAATTATGAAAAATAAGTTTTATGAGATCACCCGGTCTGTCCGACTGTCTTTCTCTGTGTGGGTGTCCCCCCTACCAATTACTAAACGGAAGCAGCTTTCGAAACCAAATTTGGTATGCGAAAAGATCTATACTTGAATATCTCACGGCCATATTTTAAAATGTCGTCAGTGCTGTCAAATGCTGAAAAATCACAATTGAAATATAAGCTCTACTGTATTTTGGATATATATCCAAACTGTTCCAAAATTGACACGCACTTAGATAATAACATTTCCCACTATAAGTGTTTTGACGTTTACATTTCTTCCAAGAATCTCCATTCAGTGGAAATTGAAAATACTAGCATCGGATTGAGTTTGCGAGCTAGCATCAAACTGTCGGGTCGTGTTGAGTTACGAGTTCAGAGGAGAGTATATGTGTTTGAAGTTTCGCTATTCACCTCGGCTTTTCGGAATTACGTCTGGGATCTGCCGTCCGTGTGCCTTTTAAGCTTACGCTGGGCAAACCATTAAAGATACGGGGCGAAGCCGGAGTGGGTTGCTAGTTCATAAATAAAATAAATGCGTTTTTGAAAATCCAATGTCGAATAAGCGTGCAAACAAGTTCTCACGTCTTCTTCATAGTATTTATACAACGATTTGCCTTGGAGCATACGTTTTATGAATTTTAACTGCATGTAACGTCCATGGTATCCATTGGACTTCAACCTAATTTTGTATTCTGTTCATTAGGTAATAATAATAATAATAATGTTATTCGTTTTACGTCCCTTTTAACTACACTGGCTTTTAGAGACGCCGGGGTGCCGGAATTTTGCTCCGAAGGGGATCTTTAACGTGCCAGTAAATCTACGGACACGGCTCCCTCGCATTTGCGCACCCTCAAATGCCAACTGACTGCGCCAGGATACGAACCTGCAACCTTGTGCCCGGCAAGCGGGAACGTTACCCCTGAGCCACGCAGCCAGCCTGTTCATTAGGAGATGGAACTAAGAATATATTCATCACCAGGGCTGCCAACTGTAGAGTTCTATTAGACAACATTACACCAGGTATATTTAGAAATAACTAGAAATATCGATATTACCAACTTAATTTCGTCATTATTGTAGATAGGTCCATATAGATTAATCATTGGCATGAATCTTAAATTTTAAGCAAAGTAGGCTCTTTAGTTCGTCACGGAACTTCTTGTTTAATTCTCTGACGCAATGTATCCTCATGATTTCATACGAAATAAATAAAACTGTCTTTATCATAATCATAATAATCAGCATCATCATTATCATTGTCATAATCCAGGGGCGTATATAAGGGGGGCGCTATGGTGGCTCCAGCCCCTTCCCCCTCCCTCCTCACCCCCTCCCCAACCCCATCCCACCACCAGAAAAAATTCAATATACATTAAGAATGCGTTGCTTTGGTAAAAGCATTAAATAATTGTACATTTGGTTGTACCCTAATCTTAACTTATTGGCTAAGTTATAAACAATATTAAGATTGAAATTAGACTACCCCGTGGTGTAGTGGCTAGCATTCTTGGCTGCCACTCCGGAGGTCCGAATTCGATTCCTGGCTCTGCCAAGAAATTTTAATTCTGTTCTGAGGGATACAATTTTATTTGTGTGTTGTGTTGTATTTTACAACTTTTTTGTATTTCCACGAATTGTAGGCTATATAAACTTAGAATTTTACAATTAACACTTATCTAAAATAATTAGGCTACACAAAGTTATATGCTCTAAGATATTGGTTGATATTTCTGGGTATTTTGCGGAGACAATCCCCTGAGAATACTCACAATTTTCCAGGATAGTCAGCCCCCACACCGAAAAAAATTGCACACACGCCTCTGTCATAAACATGTTTTTCACAAGAATTCACAGTATTATTTTTATATTTTGCGGATGCATTTTAGTAATTGTGTTCCATTGTTTAGTTGGAGAAAACGCTCGTGTACGCTGTTTTTCTGACCAACACGCCGAAGCTCGTTCTCGTAAGCAAAGCATGCGGGATGAAATCTCCATTCGATGCGTTGTCCCTAACTGACGTACAATTAACAGCCATTATCTTTAATTCCTTGATGCTCATAAAAAGGTGACCTTGGTGCAGAGACGCTACTGGGTCTTTAATTCTTCTAAAATTTTAAAATTGTAGATATTACCTTTTTATGGTCAGTTGGAGTTTATTATTTTTCTTTACGAAGTATATGCTCCATGGTGTGGGGACTAAGGGTAGCTCTGCTATTTTAAACCATTGACGGACCGACCAGAGTACTTAAGGCACGTTAACTTGCGTGGCCATGAGGACAAGTTATCTCCAGAATCGGAAGGCAAGTGGTTTTGAAACCCATCGTGGACAGTCTTGAATTGTTTCTCGTGATTTCTCACTCAAAGCAAATACCGCGATGGTACCTTCTGCAGTAATTCCTTTTCTTTCTTCTTCATTTCCCGTTAACATCTAACAGTAAAAACTAATGCTACATCTCATTTCATTTATTTCCCAGCCCCAACAAGAATATTAAATCTTTACTCATAACACCCATGAATTGCCAACTTAAAAGTCATTTCCTTGGACGAACATAATTTATCCAGCGTTAAAAATGCTTCTTCAGCCTCTTCTGCATGAGCTCCATCTGCTTCTGTAACTCCAGCTTCTTCAACTTGGTTTTCTTTTGCTTCACTCTTCTTTCGCTTCTTCTGTTTCTTCTCCTGCTTCAACTTTTTCAGCCATGTCTTCTTTTGCCTCAGCTTCAGCTTCGTCATCAGCTTCTTATTCTTCTGCTTCTTTCTTTCTCTCCTTAAGTTTCTTTCCTTGGTTCAGCTTTCTCTTCATATTCAGCTACTTCTGCTTCTTTTTTTCTTATGCTATATCTTCAACTTCTTCTAATTGTCGGTGTTGTACTTCCGCTAGGGGCGTGGTGGCTCAGCGGTCTAGCTGTGTGCCTCTCACCAAGGCGGTCCGGGTTCGATTCTCGGTCAATGCATGTGAGATTTTTGAAGTGAAATGCCATGTCCTGTGGTTCGGATTCCACGTAAAAAGGAGGTCCCGTGGCTCATAATCACAAGATTCACGGTCACGTAAAACTACAATCTTCCTTCCTTTTGTTATTCTGCTTCTTATTCTTCACTGGCTACTTCAGCTTCATAAGTTTCACCTTCTTCAGTTTGTTATTATATTTCTGCTTCCTCCTATTCTTCTTCTTCTTATCTTCTCCTCCTACTTCGTCAGCATCTGGTTCTTCTTCTTCTCCGCATTACTAAGAACAGAAAAATGCAATAAAATACAGCAAACACTCATATATTTGTGAACACACGCACAACAACAACAACAACAACCAACATGGAAACAGACCTAAAGATTTTACACTACGAAACAGAGGGCAGAGTCCATCCGAAATATTTCAAATGGCTTTTCTGGCGATCTAATTTCGCGTGTGCAATGAAACATAGCACGGAGCTTAGTATGGAGTCATCTAATGTTTAATTGTTTTCGAAAATTCAAGATGGCATCAGTTCAAAATTTGAAAACCTTATTTGTTTTATTTCTCTTATCCTATTCATATAATTTAAGGGAAGTTTCGTCCCCCAATTTAACTTCCATGGGTAGTGCTACTATCTTCTGAGGGGCGCAGGAAGCTCTTCATAACCAATCAGTTGACTACTGGTAGTGACACGCCTGCTTTATCTTGTACGTTTACGTTGTAATTTTGAAAATTTAGTTATTGTGAGAGGTTGCAATAGTGTCAAATCATACTTTAAATGCACGTTCACGTCGAACATTGGCCGTGGTCACTTTAATATGACTGGACAGTATATGAAAATAGGCTATTTAGTTCTTCACGGAACTACGTTTAAAATTAAAATACTCTACCTTTTTGTACGTATATTAAGGTTAGATGAACATTTTAAAATACTTAGTCTACATGGTAAGAAAGATTGTGTGCTTTGGTACTCTTTGTCTTTGGGGAAGCCTACAACTCTCGTGGGAAAAATCTCTACATAGTATAAAACAATGGCTCCAATTCTTGGGTGTAACGGGTAATCTCGAGAACCACTGGGCGGATTTTTATGTGGTTTCCACCATTCTGTAAAAGATTTCTCGAGAAAGGTTTCTGTAGAAAAAAACACACATTTATGACCAAAGGAAGCCGAGCAGTAAAGATTTCAGTCAATCGAGTCGACTAAAAACCTGCCGTCCGTGCGCCTTTTAAGCTTACGCTGGGTAAACCGTTAAAATATCTATATACAATGAGTGTAAGAATTGTTCAGCATGAAGAGATCTACAAAAATTTCTGGGACAGCATATCTCTATATTTAATTCATCGCTCACTATAAGTATTTTTACGTTTTCATTTTTCCATGAATCTCCATTCAGTGGAAATAGAAATTACTAGCTTCGGATTGAGTTTACGAGCCTATCAGTTTCGGCCAGCATCAAACTGTCGAGTCGTGTTGTGGTACGACTTCAGAGGAGGGCATATGTGTTTGGAGTTTCGTTGTTCACCTCGGCTTTTCTGAATTGCGTCTTGTATCTGCCATCCGTGCACCTTTAAAGCTTACGCTGGGTAAACCGTTCAAGATACCGGGCGAAGCCGGGGCGGGTTGCTAGTACAAAAATAAAATAAATGCGTTGATTAAGGCTTTCACGGCCTGGATTACTATTCAAATAATTCATGGTTTTTGGTCTAATGCCGTGTCAAAATAAAATAAAGTTAATGGAAAAATAATAAACAACTTAAGATTTGCAGATGACACGTTGTTATTCGCGGAAGGTCTACAAGATTTACAGCGACTGGCTAACAAAGTCGTGGAGGCAAATGAACAATGGGGATTAACACCTAATGTCAGTAAGACGCGTTTTATGGTAGTATCACGATTACAACATCAAGAGAGCTTGATAATGAATGGGGAGACAGTACAGCAAGTGGCAAAGTACAAGTATTTAGGAACAAATGTGAACTGCTACATTGACTGTACTGAGGAGATAAAGTCCAGGATCGGTCAAGCCAGAAATGCATTCAATAAAATGAGGAGAGTGTTCTGTAGCAGAGACCTTAATTTACATCTAAAAATTAGACTTCTGAGATGTTATGTCTTCTCTACCTTGTTCTATGGACTGGAGTTGAGACCTGGACCATAAAGAAAAGAGAAATGGACAGATTGGAGGCATTTGAGCTATGGACGTACTGAAGGATACTGAGGCTGAGTTGGAAAGATAAGGTCACCAACGATGAGGTGATGAGGTGGTTGGGAAAGAGAAAGAAAATATTAAATACTGTCAAAATTAGAAAACTGCAGTATCTGGGTCATGTGTTGAGAGGAGAGAAATATCATCTGCTGCAGCTGGTCATTCAAGGGAAGCTACAAGGCAAAAGAAGACCAGGAAGAAGACGCATTTCTTGGATCGATAATCTGAAAACTTGGTTCAATTGTTCCACTATTGAGCTGTTTCGTGCTGCATCATCTAAAGCAAGAGTCTCTATGATGGTTGCCAACCTCCTGAGAGGAGATGGCACATAAAGAAGAAGAAATCCGTTCTTGAAAATCCAATGTCGAATAAGTGTGCAAACAAGTTCTCACGTCTTCTTCGTCGTATTTATACAATGATTTGTCTTGTAGCATACGTCTTATGAATTTTAAATTCATATGAGTCAGACTGCAACAGCATTTAGCTAAATGTACAGTAATATAGAAACACACATCAATCATACTCTGTGTGTATGCATCCTAGAGATTGGACAGCGCGATAATACATTAGAAACAATGAGGAATTAGAGACAGCTCCTCAGGCAATTCATCAAACATAACTGGGTATTATTGATGGAAAGGTGACTCGAGGTTATCGCGGGGCGAAGTGCAAAACCTTGAGGCAGTGTCCGGAGGAATTCATAATGTCTGTCCTTTTAAATACCCTCCGTGCCCTAATCTCTGATTGGGCAGAGTGTATTATCTATTGCAACCATAACTACATGATGATCATGATGATGAAGATGATTATTACAGTAGAGTCTCGCAAACTCGGTACTCGGTAACCCGGCACTCCGGATTTCTCGGCCACCCTGACTGGGGAAAGAAATCATGATTTTTGTATGTTTTTGTGTTTCCACACAGAGCGTTATTATGTTTTCATTCGTCTTCTCCATCGATGGAATTACCGACAGTTAAATACGACGCGAAACAAGTTGACCTACAGTACATAGTAAGAAGAGTAACGACGACCTGATAAATACAGGTACTGTCCAGTACTGTAAATGCACAAACTGTTCTCTCGCAGAGCGTTGTATTTATTTGATTGCGCATTCTCTGCAATTCTGTTTCTTCGCCGTCTTCGTGACGAGGCTTCAAGAAACAGGTTTCAAAGCGAAAAGCAAAAGAACATTAATTACTTTTTTTTTTTGCAAAAAAGTAAATGGTAGTCTAATTTTCGTTAAGTGAGAAAACTATTTGCCTACGGGAATTGTTTTGTACATATTCAAGTACTGTAATTGTAGTGGCTCAATCATTTTAAAACTTGTGTTTCTGTTAAAAACAAATAAATGTACTGCATTGCATTACTTTTAAACCAAAACAAACAGCTTATTTCGTCTTTTTAACACATTTCCCGATAACCCGGCATTTTCGCGAACTCGGCAACCCTTCGGTCCACATTAGGCCGAGGTTGCGAGACTCGACTGTATTATCATTATTATTATTATTATTATTATTATCATTTAATTACCATAAATCAAGCAGAAGTATGGAAGGCCTAGTGAAAAAGGGCAAGCCCCCCCCCCCCCCCCCACACACACAGTATTACATGATTCATGGGCACAATTTATATATATATACATTTGGTTTTGCAATATTTACATGTTTCACAAAGAAATTTGTATTATTTACATATTTAGAATATTACCGCACTTCCATCACCTCAATCACTCCATACATTCATTCATTCGGTGAGACAATCAATCACTCATACACAAGTTTATTTATACGTACCTTTTTATGTACGCGCCTAAATTATTTATTTAGCGTATGGCTTTTAGTACCGGGAGTGTCCGATGACATGTTCGGCTCACCAGAGGCCGTAACTGCTTCAATGCGGACACCCATGGGGTGAGCTACAAGTTCCGTTTAATTTCAAGTAGTTCCAACTTACGCTACCAGATGCCACTGACGCATAGTGGTGAACGATGGGACTTTGATAGAGCGTTTCAACGAAATCTAACCTACAATTTAGCTACCGACTACGACACCGATGCCGCTATGATGACGATGATTGTTTTTTGAGTCTTCAGTCTTTTGACTGGTTTAATGCAGCCCTCCATTCCTCCCTGTCTCCTACTTCCTTCGCCTTTTCACCTGCTAATTTGACGGCAATAGGGGGTTCTGATTTATTTCGTCTGCATTCCAATATTTTCCTTTTACATAATTGATTATGATATTGTTAATAATAATAATAATAATAATAATAATAATAATAATAATAATAATAATATCGTATGGCCTTGGGTGCCGGGTGCAAGCTTTGTAATTTGACACTCAGAGGGTAGCTTGCATGTCGAATTTCGTTGTTCCCTGAATCACTATGAAAGTCATGGAGGTTAGATATCGAAGCTCCTTGAACCCTATAGTGCTTTCTAGTAGAGAAATGATGAACTTTGTGTTGGCGGTAACTCCCGAGATTAATTTTGCCAATATGAGCACGGCCTACTGAATTCAAATGGGTTCTTTGACATGCCAACATCGTATGACATGCGTGTCGTATTTTTGTCGCCTTTCAAAAATCACTTACCACGGCCAGGAGCGAACCTGCAATCTTGGGATTAGTAGACCGACACGCTATCCACTCAACCACTAATATTGTTGCAGCCATAACAATAACACCGGTTATCAGACAGATTCTACACACACCCAAATTACACGGGGCTACATGACCACGATGTCGAATCCCCTTAAATGATACAACAACTCCTAATATGCATCCCGAGACTCGACTGTGTATTTCCTGAACACCATGTACACTTTCAGTGGACAAATTAGTTATGACCTACATTCTGTACAATATTCTTGTTTCTGCTATAGGGCGTGGTGGCTCAGCGGTCTAGCTGTATGCCTCTCACCAAGGCGGTCCGGGTTCGATTCCCGATCAATGCATGTGAGATTTTCGAAGTGAAATGCCATGTCCTGTGGTTCGGATTCCACGTAAATAGGAGGTCCCGTGGCTCATGATCTCGAGATTAACGGTCACGTTAAACTACAAGCTTGCTTTTGTTTCTGCTACTTATGAAACAAAATAACCCGTGACGACGAAGTAAAGTGGATATAAAAAGTAGATTGGCTCAGGCACGGAAAGCATTTCTACAGGAAAGGAATCTGTTTACATCGAATACAGATTTAGGTATTAGGAAGTTATTTTTGAAAGCCTTTGTCTGGAGCGTGGTACTCTATGAGAGTGAAACTTGGACTATTGGTGCAGCAGAAAAGAGGAGAATTGAAGCGTTTGAAATGTGGTGTTACAGGAGAATGATGAAGATCAAATGGGTAGAGAGTAACAAATGAAGAGGTATTAAGACGAGTCAGAGAGAGGAGATGTTTCTGGCGACTGAAAATGAAGAGAAGAGATAGGTTGGTAGGACACATACTAAGACACACAGGAATAGCAAGCTTAGTTATGGAAGGAAAGGTCGAGGACAAGAACTGTAGGGGTAGACCAAGGATAGAATATATTGAACAGATTGCCTCGGATGTAGGGTGTGGTAGCTATGTAGAGATGAAACGATTAGCTCAGGACATGGAGGCAAGGAGCGCTGCATCAAACCAGTCAAAAGACTGAAGACTCAAACAATAACAACAACAACATTGTATTATTAAATCTTTTGAAAGAAAACCAAACTACAATATGTTAAAAAGGTCTATGATTTTTATACGAATTACAATATGTTCTATTATTAAAACTAAAAGCCTCCGTGGCTTAGGCGGCAGCACGCCGGCCTCTCACCGCTGGGTCCGTGGTTCAAATCCCGGTCACTCCATGTGAGATCTGTGCTGGACAAAACGGAGGCAGACAGGTTTTTCTCCGGGTACTCCGGTTTTCCCTGTCAAACTTTCATTCCAGCAACACTCTCCACTATCATTTCATTTCATCTGTCATTCATTTAATCATTGCCCCAGAGGAGAGCGTCAGGCCTCGGCAGCCGGCACAGTCCATATCCTCGCCGCTAGATGGGGGCTTCATTCATTCCATTCCTGACCCGGTCGGAGACTGGAAGCAGGCTGTGGATTTTCATTCATTTTTTCTATTATTAAAACAAGTACATGAGTGACATGATTACTCGAACTACCATCAGTTCCATTGAAGTTGTATTTTGGATACCAAAAATATTATAAAATGCTGTATGACACGGATTTATTTCAAAAATTTCATATGAACTCTTTATATTTTGATTGCAAGAATATTCGTGGTTTACGAATTCAACAACTGAGGTGCTTCGTATTTCTTCAGGAATCGTGACATTAAGTATTTCTTGAGTTGTGTAGTGTTTACAGAGTTCGTAAATGAGTGAAGGTGGAATGTATGAAAGAGCAGTGAAGCTGTGCAAAAGAATGATTTATTGTATTTATTTATACGGTGACAGGAATCTGCGGAGTATAATTAGTAAATCAATTTTCTCTGTTGTGGACAGAGTTCATTGAATTAAACACATTATAGAGATAACCAGAAGTTTTTTGTATACACTATTTTCTGGGTTAGATTCGCAATTGACAGCTGCCTGTATTCACGAAGTGCGAACCATGCATTTGCACATTTATTTATTTCGAGTCAAAAGCACAGCAAAAGAAACATTGGAAACAAACCAAAGTTGATAGAATATAAATACAATGTAACACAAATCTTAAATGACGAACTAAACAATATCAGCCCAAAATTGTGCAACAGTAACAGCGTTGTCTGAAGCTTCAACAAGCTCTTGTGTGGAACATGATGTAGGACAACTAGGACAGTTAATTAAGTGTTTAGTTGTCTGTTCCTCCCCGCAGTCACATAAGGTGGAAGATTCCTTCAAAAAGCCCCATTTGAACAGGTTGTCCTTAGTTCGTCCGACGCCACTCCTGAGCCGATTTAAGGACTTCCACACTCTCCAGACTAGATTTCCACCAGGAGGAAGGTTTTCAGAAGGAGCCATCCAATCATTACAATCAGATCTTGCTGTCCACTGAGATAATCTGGCTGCTCCAGGCTGACCGATGAGGGGAGTAGTAGTCCTCATGAAGCTCTGCCTTGATTTGAGCCTACTAAGTGGGGGCTGGTAACCATGTAACAGATGATCAGTGTTATGTTCTGTTTTATGTCTCTCAAGTTTGGCTGCAACTTCACGCCTTACATCTGGAGGAGCAATCCCCGCTAGCTTGTGGAGTTTGAGACATCCCGTTACTATCCTGCAGGTTTCATTTAGAGCCACATCAACTTGCTTTGCATGAGATGATTTGCGCCACACAGGGCATGCATATTCAGCTGCAGAATCACACAAAGCCAAGGCACATAATAAGGTGTAATGTGTACATCACGCCTAACGTCTAAAATGTAACGAATGTACTGTACTGTAGAGTGTATGTAGAGATGGAAGGATTAGCTAGCTGCAACAAACCAGTGAAACGACTGAAGACTCAAATGTTAAACTCAACTGTGCATTATTCTTGCTTACTCTTATTTATTGCAATATAAACTTTAACCTTGCCAGTGAAAATGAGAATGCATATTTTAAACATTTGGTTTGTATTGTACCGTTTCAAATTTAAATGCCAATACATCAGTCGATAGCTGTATGTAACTATATAATATATTATGTGTCCAGTAATTGGCGCCCGTGGTGCTGGGCCGTGTCGCGCAACCAGAATAAGACAGTGACTCCTGAGAATTAAAATAGCCCAGACAAATTAATGGACTAAAAGCATTTGAAATGTAAATCCATCGAAAAATACTGCAAGTTCTATGGATCGATTTATTCAACAACGAAGAAATCCTTAGGCGGGCTAGAACAGGAATACAATGTCGCAACACTGCTTAGTCCACCTTTGGCGCGAGTTGATCATCAAGAGTCCTATATTATCAGTCTTTCGACGGTTTGCTCCTACAACAAGATTTCTCCAGTCAGTTCGTTCCTGTCTTAATGCCATGTTGTAGGTCCTGGAAGTTAATTTATTTCATTAGCCTAATTTATTTATTTATTTATTTACTTAGCGGCTTCAGTGGTGTAGACGGTAGCATGTTGAACTGCTGTCATGGGTTCAAAGTCGTCGGATTTTTAAGAGCATTGTCTTCCTTCGGAGGAGACGTAAAGCCGGCGGGCCCATGTCATAGGTTTATGGCATGTAAAAGAACCTACCACTGCAATTGGTGGTGTTAAGCAAAATGTTCATGTTATATTTGGCTGGTTAGGAAACGTTCTATCAAGTTCCAATGTTTGCAACTAGACTAGTCATAGTGGCGTCTGGTAGCCAAAGTTGGAACTACTTGAAATTGAATTTTAATGCATCTTCATTCATTTCATCTCTCATTAACTCCTCTCGTGAGGTTGGCGTCAGGAAGGGCATACGACCGTAGAAACTATCAGCCACGTGGTTCATCGCATCTCATCCCCGACCCCGTTGGTAAATAAGGGGTCTTCTTCTCCTCAACCACTAGGTTGGTGGGTAACATGATAATAATAATAATGTTATTGGTTTTACGTCCCGTTTAACTACTCTGGCTTTTAGAGACGCCGGGGTGCCGGAATTTTGCCCCGAAGGGGATCTTTAACGTGCCAGTAAATCTTCTGACACGGTTCCCTCGCATTTTCGCACCCTCAAATGCCAGCTGACTGCGCCAGGATACGAACCTGCAACCTTGGGACCAGCAAGCGAGAACGTTGGGTAATATGCATGTCTTCCAAAACGTCTTCTTTATCTGGCCTGTAGTTTCAAATGGCAATAAGTGTACTTGCCTTTAATGCTGGCTATAAATTGAGTCCTTAGTCTTCCTCGACTCCTCTTTCCTTCTAGCTTCCCTTCGAAGAGTGTGGTGCACCATTCAGAATGACGAATCAAATGGCCAACAAAACTATTCCTTCTTCTGTAGGATTCAACCAAGGTACGTGTCTCGTTTGCTCTTTTGAGAACATTCTCATTCGTGACTTTATAAGTCCAAGGTATCTTTAGTGTCGTCGCACCACATCTCGAATGCCCTAAGTTTTGATACATCAGCTTGTCGCAGAGTCCATGTTTCAGAGCCATAACTTGCAATACTCAATACAAAACTTTTCACGAAGTGTTTTCGCACCTCTAAGTTAACAGTCTTGGATTTTAGTAAAGACTTCTTTTTTGAGAAGGCTTCTTTTGCCTGTGCGATTCGAGCATTTACTTCTCTCGTACACTTTCTATTTGATGTGATCAAGCTCCCCAGATATTTGAAATTCTTCACTTGGGCTAGTTTTTCACCATCCATTAGCACATTGACTGGTCGCCATCCCTAGTGCATGCCATTACTTTGGATTTCTTTTATTTATCCTCATACTACACTTCTCTTGCAATAATTCATTTATGTGATTCAGAGCATTTTCCATATCACTCTCATTTTCAGTTATCAGAGCTATATCAACTGCAAATCGTATGGTACTGTACAGCTTGCCATTAACTTTTATGCCATGACTGTTGGTAGCTAAGAATTCTTGAGTGGCTTCTTCAATGTAGATATTAAATAACAGTGGTGATAGTCCACATCCTTGTCTTACTCCCTTCCCAATTCTTGCTACCACTCTTTCCTTGCCAATTAATGCTGTCTGGTTCTTGTAAAGTTGAAAGAGTATTCTTCTGTCCCTGTAGTCTATCTTCAGTTTTCTTAGGGTTTCAAACAGCACCTTCCAATTTACATTATCAAAAGCTTTCTCTAAATCAATGAAAGTAATTACAACAAGTTTGTCGATTTCCAGAGATTTTTCAATACTACTTCTTACTTACTTCCTCGGCGCTACAGCCTGGGGTAGGCTTTGGCCTCTCTCACGATTCTTCGCCATTCGTCCCTTCTATGAGTTTTCTCCCACCATCTTCCAACCCTCACAGTTCTCAGGTCTTCTCCTAAGTCTTGTAGCCATCTTTTGCGCGGTCGTCCACGTCTCCTCTTCCCTTCCATAGTTCCATGTAATATCTTCCTTGGTGTTCTTTCTTCACTCATCCTCTCTGCATGACCAAGCCAATCCAGACGTCGGGACTTAATAAATTTCACAATATCTTCACCTTTGATTATCTTTTCAATTTCTTTGTTCGTCCTGATTCGCCACCCTTCATCCTCCTTTACCGGGCCATATATCCTTCTTAAAACTTTCCTTTCAAAAATTTTGAGATCATTCTCATCATTTGTTGACATTGTCCACGTCTCAGATCCATAGGTCACCACTGGTCTAATAAGGGTCTTGTAGAGTTTAACTTTCAAGTTCCTACTTAACAGTTTTGATTTTAAGAGCTTAGTGTTAGCATAGTAAGCCCTGTTTCCATTCATGATCCGTTTATGAATCTCCTCTGATACAGAATTCTCACAATTTAGTATAGTACCAAGGTAACTGAAGCATTTTACATTCTCAAACTTATACTGACCAATTTCTACATTTTCTCTTGCTCTTCTATCTTTTCCCGCTGACATTTTCATATATTTCGTTTTCCTTTCATTAATTCTCGTTCCCATCTTTCCACTCTTCTCCTCCAAAATCTTGAACATTTCTTTAAGAGATTCCCAGTTCCGTGCCATCAACACAATGTCATCTGCATATGCATACGCCTGCTTGGACTTGCTTATTATCGCCCCTCCCAAATCCAGTTCTTTCATAACTTCCTTCAGTGTCAAGTTGAATTACACTGCAGACAATGAATCTCCTTGCCTCACTCCGGTATTCACCTCAAAATTCCTGCTAGTTTTGCCTCCTACATAAACCTTGGCCTGCGATCCTTCCATTGTCATTGCTACTAGACTGATCAACTTCTTTGGCACTCCACGAGCTTCTAGGGCGTTCAACATCTTCGTTCTATCAATGCTATCAAACGCCTGTTGGAAATCAATGAATAGCAAATGCAGATCAACACCATATTCATAGCATTTCTCCATAGATTGTCTCATAACAAATATTTGGTCAGTAGTTCCCCTTCCTGGCCGGAATCCACACTGGTTCTCATCCAGTATTTCTTCAGCGTAGTCGCTCAGTCTCCTTTGCAATATACTTGAGAATATCTTATATACAACACTTAGTAATGTTATCCCTCTATAATTTCCACATTGTAACTTATCACCTTTCTTGAAGATGGGACAGATAAGGCCAACCTTCCAATCCTGAGGCATTATCTCTTTTTCCATATCTCCCCAATCAGTTCATGTAGGTTCCTAACTATCCCTTGTCCTCCATTCTTTATTACCTCCGCTATGATCTGATCCTCTCCTGGTGCTCTTCCATTTCGTTGACGCTTCACTGCCTTCATAACTTCATCTATGGATGGTTTAGTGACCTGTGGCTCTACATTCATGTAGACCTGTCTCTCATTCATCTCTTCCTTACGTTCTATATTTAACGCATCTTTAAAGTGCTCCGCCCATCTTTCAAGAACTCTCTCTTCCTCTCCAATTACTTTTCCATCTTTATCCTTACACGAGTTCTCCCGTGGTTGAAATTCCTTTGTCATTCGTTTCGTTGCTTGGTACAATTTCTTATTTTCATTCTGGCTGTTCAATTCTTCAATTCTTTCCATTTGTCTTCTTAGATACGTTCTCTTCTTCCTTTTCAGAACTCTATTTGCTGATCTTCTACTTTCTTTATATCTTTCACAATTCCATATTGTCTCTCTTTGAATCATAATCAATCTGTCTGCATTCTTCTGCTCTATATATTTCCTAGATTCATCATCAAACCATTCTTCATTCCTGTTCCCCTTCTTCTCCCCAATAGTTTCTTTCACAGTCTCTTCCAATGCTTTCTTTATTCCAGTCCATCTCCTCTCTACAGTGTCATCCTCACTCATATTCTTTAATCTCTCTTCCAACTTCTTGTTCAGTGTGTCCCCATATTGCTTAACAATTTGTGTTTGCTGAAACTTTTCCACGTCCCACTGTATCCTCTTAATTCCTCTGTCACATTCTACATTCGCAATTCGTTCTCTAAACAGAGCTTTCACCAAAAAATGGTCCGAATCACAGTTGGGGCCCCTTGCAGATCTGACGTCAATCATTGAAGATGCATGTCTTCTTGAAATCAAGACATGGTCAATTTGGTTTACCACTCCGGTGCCTGGCATTTTCCAGGTTCCTTTGTGTATGTCCTTATGTTTAAAACAAGTACTTTGATTACCATTCTATTACATTCTGCAAATTGGCATAGAAGCTTCCCATTTTCACTAGTATTAGTATGTAAAGAATGCTTCCCTGCTACATACTGCAAGAAGTCCTCTCTACCTATTTTGGCATTGAAGTCCCCAAGAAGTATTATCACATCATATTTTGGTATCATACTACATTCCTTTTCCAACTGGTCATAGAATGCATTTTTCTTCTCTTCACTATCGTCTTCTGTAGGTGCATACGCTGATATAAGTGTCAGATTCCTGAATCGTCCCTTTAGTCTCATTTTACACATTCTATCTCCTAGAGGCTCAAATCCAAGAAGACTTCTTCTTATCTTTGAACTAATGATAAAGCCTGTTCCACACTGACCAGTTCTTACTTCAGGACCACTGTATAACATTGTATAGTCCTTCTTGTCAATCCTACCGTTTCCCCTCCATCTCACTTCCTGTATCGCTACTATATCCATTCCATACTTCAATACTTCCTCAGCTACTTCTGCCATTTTTCCTATCTGCAACATCGTTCGTACGTTCCATGTTGCCATTGTCAAAGTCATATCCTTTTTCCTTGTCCTTAAACATTTTCCAGGTTCATCATCGTTAATTCCGTCCAAATTCCGAGGCTTCGTTGAGAGTTTCGTAACTTTTGAGGTTTTACAGTGTGGGGTTGTTAGCCCCACGCCCAACCCCCAACCTGGAGGACCAGGGTACCGCTCTTAGTCTGGCTCATCACTTTAGACCTGTCCAGCTTGGGTGACCCTACCAGGAGCTTAAGCTCCCGCTGGTATAGCTCTGCAGATCATTTGAGCTCGCAAGCTCCCAAAACACCCGGCAATAACAAATTGCCTTCTTCAAGGTGGCAGTACCGGCGGGGGGAGATTTTTCAATAATTACTAAATTATTTATGTGTGAAATTCTTTCTTAATTCATTGTTTATTATTTATGTATTTATTTATTTATTTGTGTTTTAAGTTTTATTTCTTTGTAGGTTATATTTGGCTGGTATCCTCCGTGGCTTAGGCGGCAGCACGCCGCCTCTCACCGCTGGGTCCGTGGTTCAAATCCCGGTCACTCCATGTAGATTTGTGCTGGGCAAAGTGGAGGCAGACAGGTTTTTCTCCGGGTACTCCGAGGGTTTTCCCAGTCAGAAATGTTATTCCAGCAACACTCTCCACTGTCATTTAATTTCATCTGTCATTCATTTAATCGTTTCCCCAGGGGAGTGCGAAAGGCTTCGGCAGCCGGGACAGTTCATGTCCTCGCCGCTAAATGGGGACTTCATTCATTCATTACATTCCCTGACCCGGTCGGTCGACTGGAAGCAGGATGTGGATTTTCATTATTATAATTATCCCGAGATGGGCTATTGCTGGTGAGGAAGGCAAGGGGAAACCACCTCTCTTAATTTCCCAAGAAAATGTCATGACATGTACATGTAAAAGATAATGGTAGCTGGCAACTCCGGAAATCGGCACCAACCGGTAGTCGGGCCCGGCAGGGGAGGAGTCAAGGCTTCCCAGGTCGTCATCAAGTGAAAACCTTGCATAAATATTGCCACGTGGAATGTTCGTACAATGCTTAGTAGGTAAATTAGAAATCATCAAATTGGAGGCAAAGGGTCACAGTATCAGTGTATTAGGATTGTGCGAAACAAGACTGCCTGATCAAGGGGAATTTCAAAGTGATGATTATAGAGTGGTGCACTCTGGAAGTCTCAAAGGCCAAGGAGGTGTCGCATTCCTGTTGGATAAAAAAGCTACTACTACTTTGAAAGATGTCATGGTAATAAATCACAGGTTGATGGCAATACGACTCAAATCACTTCCTGTAGACACAGTCATTGTCCAGATCTATGCTCCTACGTCTAGTAGTGAAGATCAGGAAGTCGAGGATATGTATGATGAGCTTGAAGACTTTCTTCAGGATCACACGAGAGCTAGTGACAATGTCATCATCATGGGAGACTGGAACGCCATAGTCGGTGAAGGTTCTGAAAACCCATGTGTTGGACAATTTGGGTTAGGAAGAAGGAATGAAAGAGACCAAAGGCTAATAGATTTCTGCAAACAAGAAGGATATGTAATAACGAGCACCTTTTTTAAAGCCCCACCAAGACGCCTATATACGTGGAAGAGCCCAGGAGATCATTTTCGATGCCAAATTGATTTCATACTGGTGAAACATCGTTACAGAAATCAAACAAAAAAGTCTATGACTCTACCTGGAGCTGATGCCAACACAGATCACAATATGTTAAGAATCAAAGTGTGGTTAAGGTGGAAACTGTTGAGGAAGACCAATAACAGACCGAAGTGGAACACCAGCTCTTTATGTGATGAACTTAAGCGTACAGAATTCAGGGAAGCTATAACTAGGAAACTTGGAGAAGACGATGATTTGGGAACAGGCACATCGTCACAGAATATCGATACCAAATGGTTGACAATAAAGAACTCCATCACAGAGGCTGCAGAAGAAGTACTCGGAAATCCATCAGTCACTCCCAGACAACCGTGGATTACACAGGATATTCTTTTGAAGACCCAAGAAAGGAGGAGACTGAAACAGGTCAATACAAATGAAGGGAGAATAGCATACAGAAGGCTTAAAAATGAAATAGATCGAGAATGTAGAAATGCCAAAGAAAAATGGCTTCATCAAAAATGCGAAGAAATCGAAGAACTGGAAAAACATGGAAAGGGCAGCTTGGCACTGAAAACAGCAAGGAAAATATGCCACTTACCAAAAAAAACTCTAACCTCAGCATTGCGTGACAACCAAGGTTCAATTATCACTCATGAAACACAAATAAGGAACCACTGGGAAATGTACATTAAGACTCTGTACAATGAAGAATTTGAGTACGTACATACAAAGGAGTCGCATACAAGTTTAGTTGCACTTTTATCTGTGACTAAAAGTGAATTTGAGTTGGCAATGAGGTCATTACCAAAAGAGAAAGCTCCAGGCATCGATAACATCCCTAGTGAACTAATCAAGTCTGCTGGTGATATAATTAATGAAAAACTC
This sequence comes from Meconema thalassinum, assembly GCA_946902985.2. Classification (NCBI taxonomy): domain Eukaryota; kingdom Metazoa; phylum Arthropoda; class Insecta; order Orthoptera; family Tettigoniidae; genus Meconema; species Meconema thalassinum. Next base: position 140,180,506 of record OX336400.1, read on the forward strand.
TATGACTTAACGCAAACAATCTACGAAAAGGGTATTTGGCCATCTGAATTTCGAAACTCCATCATGTTCCCTTTACCAAGGAAAGCAAATGCGACCAACTGCAGTATGTACAGAACAATTAGTTTGGTTCCTCATGCATCCAAAATTATGATCCAAATCATAAAAAGAGTAGAAGGGGCAGTCTATGGCTACATTCAAGAAACACAGTTTGGTTTCCGTCGAGGAGTTGGTACCCGAGATGCCATTGGCATTCTTAGAGTCCTCGGAGAACGTATGATGATCAGGAGCCGAAATCTGTATATATATATATATGCTTCATTGACTATGAAAAGGCATTTGATAGAGTTTCCTGGCATAAACTATTCCCATTATTAAGGAACATAGGAGTCGAAGAACAACTCATAACACTCATATGGGACCTCTACAATGGTCAAAATGCAATTGCACGTTTAAGAGAAGGTCTTACTAATCCAGTTCCTATCAGAAAAGGAGTAAGACAAGGATGTCCTCTCTCCCCAATTTTGTTTAATGCTTTTGGTGAGTTGATGATGGCGGAAGCTTTAGAAGACACAGGTTTAGGTGTGAAGATCAATGGAATTCCCATAAATGTAATTAAGTTCGCAGATGATCAGGCCATTCTAGCTGGTAGCCCATCTACTTTGCAGGCAATGTTGTCGAGAGTTGCATCAACGGTGCAGAAATACGGCATGAAAATAAACACCTCAAAGACCAAATGCATGACAGTCTCAAAACTCCCTAAACCTCTTCGAATAAAGATTAATAACTCAGACATACAACAAGTCAAATCCTTCACTTACCTAGGTCAAAAGATTACAGAGGACGGAAGGTGCACCACTGAACTTAAATGCCGCATTGCTCAGGCAAAACTTGCTTTTATGCAAAAGAGGAGATTACTGTGTACCAGTCGGCTTAAGCTTTCCCTCAGAATGAGAATGATACATGCTTTTGTATGGACAGTTGCGTTGTATGCCTGTGAAACGTGGACACTAAATAAAAATGAAAAGAACCGTCTTGAAGCCTTTGAGATGTGGTGCTATCGTAAGATGATAAATGTGACGTGGAGAGACATGATATCGAACAAAAGGGTTCTCGACACCGTGAACCAACGGAGATCAATCCTACGCACAATCCGTAAACGTCGTCTCGCATGGTGGGGTCACACAATGCGCCACTCCGATTTAATGAGAACTGTGTCAGAAGGGTTCATTGAGGGAAAAAATCCACGAGGAAGACCTAGAAATACCTTCCTTAAACAAATGCTAAACGACACCCAAGCACAGAATTATAATTCAATGAAGGAAGTGGCAAATGACAGGACGATCTGGACATGTTTTATGGCAACTGACCAGTCTTAGGACTGCAAACCAATGATGATGATGATGATGATGATAATTATTATTATGTTATAATATTATTTGTGGATATTAGAACATACTGTATGTCCAAGCTATTCCAATGTTCACATATTGTACCAGTATTGAGTATTTAGTGAATTTTAGGACATAGTAATTCCTCTATGCATCCTTCTAATGCATTCGTTAATAAGACATCGGAAAATCAAATCAAATATAGACATCCTTACCTAAGATTGTGTTCTGCAAAGCTGTCGAGTTCCACTTAGAGGAATAGCACCCAAAGCCATTTGACCGGTCAACCAGTAAAATAAATCACTGACGGAAGTATTTGACATGTTGTGGGTCCTGGAGGTCACAATCCCTTGTTCCATAATATGAGACATAATACAAGTATCCAATTGAATATTACACTCGTATGTTAGACGTAATGATGAGGGATTGCCACAATGTTGACCCCGCAGGCAGAAAAAAAGGCGACAGGATACAAGGCAAAGAATAATGAACATGGATAAAAGGTTATGGTTGGTAGTCAGGGTTAAATTAGCCATCAGAAAATGTTAACTATTATAATATTCCCGCCATAAGAATATTGAGTCCTGCCTGAACTGATGTGGTCATGGTTATTAAAATATCAAGTTTTTACGATAAAACTCCATATTATTCTGTTCATTTATTGGTGACCACCTGTGTGGATTCGCAGTTGACGGGTCCACGAGAATGCGCCGTGTGAACTCAACAGTCAAAAATTAATGTAGTCTTAATGTTTGTTTGTAATGTCTTTATATGTTATTTTTTGTTTGTTTAATGTTTATAATTTTTTATTTATTTAATGTTGATTATTTATTTTGGTGATTTATTGATTAATCAGAGGAAGTGGCCAGGATCAGAAAAGGAGTTAGACAAGGCTGTCCCCTATCTCCATATTTATTTAATTTGTTTATTGAGGAAGCTATTCAGATCATGAAGGAGAAGACAAAGGGAATAAAAGCAAATGGGGAAATGATACATTGTATCAGATTTGCTGGTGACATCGTAATAGTTTCAGACTCCGAAAAAGAAATGAATAAAATGCTGCAAGTCCTATCAGACACACTTAAACCATGGACATTAAAAGTGAACAATCGGAAAACGAGAGTAATGATAGTTCAGAAAAATATTGAAGAAATTAAAACCAATATAAAAATTGATGACTTGAGAATTGAACAAGTGAAACAATTTTGTTATCTCGGTAGTATAATCACAGAAGACAATGGATGCTTAATGGAAGTGAAGAGAAGGATTGCTTTGGCAAAACAGGCATTTATCATTAAGAAAAACATTTTATCCAGCAAACATATAAATATAGATGTAAGAAAATCCTTTGCAAAATCATTTGTATAGAGTACACTGCTCTATGGAAGTGAAAGTTGGACTCTGGGTAATCAACTTGAAGCTGCAGAAATGTGGATATGGCGAAAAATGGATGGAAAGAAAATCCAACCTGGAAGTCTTAAGGGAAGTCAAAGAAGAGAGAAGATTGATGAAGGAAATGGGAAAGAGAAAAATAAAATTTATTGGACATGTCATCAGACACAGCACTTTCATCGTTAACATTCGTGAAGGGAAAATGCTGGGAAAGGAAGGAAGATGACGGCCTAGGACGAAGTATTTGGAAGACATCAAGAATAGAATGGGATGTGACAATTACATGGAACTGAAACGAACTGCCTCGTGAGGCAAAACTGAGAAGAAGTGAGTTTGATTCCCACCTCAGCCATCTTAGAAGTGGTTTTCTGTGGTTTCCCACTTCTACTCCAGGCAATTGTCGTGATGGTTCCTAACTTAACGCCACTCTCCTTCCTAATTGTCAATTGACTTACAAATACACACGATAATACAATCATTTATCACAATAAGACGGGCTATCAGAAAACAACAACAACAACAACAACAAAGACAACATATTTATTGAGCGGCTTCGGTGGCGTAGTTGATAGCATGCTGAGCTTCTATGCCCAAGATCGCGGGTTCAATCCCTGCCAAACTCGTCGGATTATTAAGAGCGTTAAAATCCCTCAGTATGCCTTCCTTTGGAGGGGAAGTAAAGCCGGTCGGCGGTCCCATGTCATAGATTTATGGCATGTAACAGAACCTTCCAGTAACTACACTTGTATGAAGCTAAATTAAAGGTTAGATTTGACTAACGCTCTTAAGTTCCAACGTTCGTCGCCAGGAGCCGACTGCGGTGGCATCTAGTAACGAAGTTCACAACTAGTTGTCGTTGACGGTGGCGTTTGGTAGCAAAAGTAGGAACTACTTAAAAACTGAATGTATGGAGTCCTTACTTGAATTAAAAAAGTGACAGTCAGTCTGAAAGACTAGACTTTGTATCATTTTAAATGCTACAAATGCTGAAAAATGCAAAAAAGGTTGGAGGCTTCTCGCTTCGCTCGAAGCCAAACACTCTCGACATGATAGAAAATTATCTGCATAATACTTGTCTTGCTTATCTTGTTTCAAATTACTCGCGAACGGCAAGTGCAAACCAAGGTCAAGCCCGCGGGATGCCGTCACGCTCACCAGAGTGCGCGGGGACGTGCCCCTTCCATCCAGTCTAAAAACACTTATAGTGGGCGATGTATTGAAGATAGAGATGTGCTCTCGCGGACTTGTTTGTAGAACTTTTCATGCTGACCAATTCTTACGCTCATAGTATATTGAATTTTTTAACGGTTTGCCCAGCGTAAGCTTAAGAAGCGCACGGACGCCAAGTTTGTTTTCGACTTTTTCACTGAAATCGTTACTGCTTGGCTTCCTTTGATCATGCATAAATTATTTTCTACAGAATCTTTCCTCGAGATATCCTTTTCATAATAGTGAAAACCGCATCAAAATCCATCCAGTGGTTCTCGAGATTACCCGTGACATCCAAGAATCGGGGATTTTTGTCTTATACTAACGAAGTAGAGACTGACGGGTAGCACATGCACCAAGCGGTACTATGACGACACACACCACAGTGCATCTGGGTACATTTCGTCCCGTCACCGTATCGAAACGCCAGACCCCAGCGTAACGTCGAAGTCGACATGATCATTTAAAATGATTAAACAGATAACACACACTAATACAGCCATCACAATTAACACCGGTTATCAGACAGATTCTACACACACCCAAAGTATACGGGGCTACATGACCGCGTTGTCGGAGCCCCTAAACTGAGGAACCAACCAACAAATTTAATGCAAAGTACCTGCAGAGACATTACAGTATTCGGCCAATTTTGTAATCCTTAATTCATCGACAAATATATTGGAGCTTAGAATTGAGTGGGTTGTGGATCTACTGTCATAGTGAAGCGATCCTTTAATTAAGCTGTCTGGGTTAATAAGAAGAAACCGAACATGCTGTATAACGCGGCCAAGGCTGTACCCAACCTGCTCCTAGCTCCATATATGGTGAGAGCGCACGTGAGATGTCTCTAAAGAAATTAAGGCAATTGTTTACCTGTGCTGCTATTGTATGTATATTTGTTTGGAGTTAACACAGATACAGATGTACAGATACGGATAGCCTAGTGCTACAAGGTGTATTTACGGAGAGTATCCTCTACAGTCTCTTTGGGAGAATTCTTGGAATAAATCGCATACTAATATTCTTAGATAATTATAACTCTGAGATTTGCCGATGACATCGTTATCTTGGTTGACACGCCTGAGGATTTGAATGATTTTTTGAATGGTATGAACTCCGTCTTGAGGAAAGAATTAATTATGAAAATTATTAAACGTAAAACAAAAATATTGGAATGCAGCCGAAATAAAGCAGAAACCTCTACGGACATCAAATTGGCAGGTGAAAAGCTAAAGGAAGTAGAAGACTTCTGTTACTTAGGAAGCAAAATAGCCAGTGATGGACGAAGCAAAGAGGATATAACAAGTAGGTTGGCTCAGGCAAGGAAAGCATTTCTACAGAATAGGAATTTATTGACATCAAATATTGATTTAGGTATTAGGAAGTCTTTTTTGAAAGCCTTTGTCTGGAGCGTGGCACTCCATGGAAGTCAAGTTGGATTGGTACAGCAGAAAAGAGGAGAATTGAAGCGTTTGAAATGTGGTGTTACAGGAGAATGATGAAGATTAGATGGGTTACAAACGAAGAGGTATTAAGACGAGTGGGAGAGGAGAGATGTTTCTGGCGACTGCTAATGAAGAGAAGAGATAGATTGGTAGGACACATACTAAGACACCCAGAAATAGCAAGCTTACAAGTTAGTTATGGAAGGAAGGGTCGAGGACAAGAACTGTAGTGGTAGACCAAGGTTAGAATATGTTGAACAGATTGCCTCGGGCGTAGGGTGTGGTCGCTATGTAGAGACGAAACGATTAGCTCAGGACAGGGATGCATGGAGAGCTGCATAAAATCAGTCAAAAGACTGAATACTCAAACAACAACATTCTTAGCTAACATTATAAATATTTTTTATGTCCTTTTAAGTTCAGAGTTCAACACTAATCACACGTATACTCTGATTTACACGACATTGAACACCAGAGAAATAGTATTTACTGTGTAAAGCAAATACACCCAGTGGGCTAATGCCATGGGAAGGCTCGGAATATGATGATAATAACGTGTTACTCCTTCGCGAGCCCTCAAAACGGCAGCAATATGGCGAGCCATCGGCTCGACAAGAAATGGGTTCCTGACTTCCAACATTAAACTGGGCGGTGGTTCTCCTGAGGCGACGTGATGTCCGTTAAACACCTGTGGTCGTCCCGTGCGACGGTTTACGCGGGTGTTAACATTCTCTGCTATATTGAAGATCCACCCTCGACACTGTTGACCTCGGAAACCCGAATTCACATGTGATATCCGAAATGCTATGACCCATGCGCCGTGCACCGGTGATCATCCCACGTTCAAAGTGGGTCAACTCACGACGTGTTGCCTCGTTCACTACCCTCGTGTCTGTGCAGACTGCTTTGTTCCACTTCGGAGGGGAAGTAAAGCCGGCGGACCCTTGTCATAGATTTATGGCATGTAAAAGAACCTTCCACCAACTACAATTGTGTACTAAGACACCCATGATTAGCCAGCTTAGTTATGGAATGTAAGGTCGAGGACAAGAGCTGTAGGGGTTAGAATATGTTAACCAGATTGTCTCGGATGTAAGGTGCGGTACTATGTAGAGATGAAAAGATTAGCTCAGGACAGGGAGGAGAGGATAGCAGCATCAAACCAGTCAAAATTGAAGACTCAAATACAGACAACTCTACTGAACTAGATAAATTGGTTTGTTCTTAAGTTTAGGGGCTGCGACAACGCGGTCATCTAGCCCCGTGTACTTTAGGTGTGTGTAGAATCTGTCTGATAACTGGTGTTAATTGTGATGACTGTATTAGTGTGTGTTATCTGTTTTAGGTAGATTTCATTAGAAAGCTAACTATTGCAATGAGTCCCATGTTTCGACTTCCGGAAAATTTCGACATATCTTTGCGTTTCACATCCCCCAGACCCCAAAACCCCCGTCAGTTCAAAAGTGTATACATAATTTATGTATATATATCAGTTTCTTGTGGACACGATAACTGCCGTAATTTTGCACCAATCACTTTGAATTATATACATAATATGTATCCCCTTAAAATCTCGGTCGAGTTCGTTAATGGGCTAAATCGGTCAAAGGGGGTGAATATGGAGGCTTTTTTTTAGAAAAAAACGAAATATCGCTATAACTCTCTTAATATCTGAAATATTGAATCCATTCCAAGTTCATAGTATGTGTCGGATAAGGTCCTAAAATTTATGTTTGAAAAGTTTTTTATAGCACCAACCATTGACCAAAGGGGTGGAAAAAAGTGGGTTTTTCGGGAAACATTAATCATATTTCTGTTAATAGGCACAATATCAAAACCGTACAAAATGGACAATATTCCTCCAATAATTACCTAAAACTTTTGTCTGAAAGAATTTTCGATATGACCCACCATTACGCCACGGGGTGAGCAAAATGATTTAAATTATAAGAAAATTCCAAGTGCCAAGAGTGGTTGCCATGACAACTTTACTTTTAATTGATAAGGGATGAGCCATCAGCAGTTGCTATGACAACGCCACTGCACGAGATCACATTATGTTTTCATATGTCTGTGGGAAGCGACTTCGGTATCGGAACTGGTAGCATGCTGGACTTCTATGCCAAAGGTCGCGGGTTCAAACTCGGCTGAAGTCGTCGGATTTATTAAGAGCGCCAAAACACCCTGAGTATGCTTTCCTTCGGAGGGGAAGTTCCAACGTTCGTTGCGAGTTGATGGTTCCGGTGGCATCTAGTAGCCAAGTTCACAGCTAGTTGTCGTTGATGGTAGTATTTTAAATTATGTAGCCTATTTTAGGTAGATTTCATCAGAAAGCTAACTATTGCAGTGGGTGCCATGTTTCGACTTCCGGAAAATTTCAACATATCTTCGCGTTTCACATCCCCCAGACCCCAAACCACCGTCAGTTCAAAAGTTTATATATATTGAACCCTTATTAATCTGCGATAAATAAGTATTCATGATTTATTATTATTATTACTGCGGCCCAGGCAGTACTTATGGATGGTGACAAAGAGGGAGGCAAGTTAGCGTGTTGCAATGATTGCCACAGAAACAGAGCTTGGTAGCTATTCTTGAAAACGGCCGGGTAAGCTGAGTTCAAGGCCAAATTGTGTAACAACATGCACCAGAATTGGAGTCATAAAGGGATGGTCACGAGTTTCTTGCAACCGACCTACGATTGAATCATCCAATCAGGAGAGACCAAACCAAAACCACGCGATGGGTGGCGTCACTGGTAAAAAGCGCGCGGAATTGATTATCTAAAGAACCGCCGATCCGAATTATCTCCGCATGAGTGCGCTGAGACGTTTGAATTAAATGATGAAGATTGACGCTAGTCCCATGTGTGTGAGATGAAAACTCTAGAAAATTTTTCTTAATTCACCCCACTCCACCTCACTCTGTCAATTTCCAATAAATTGATCGACGAGATGCTGTTTCGATGACTATCTGTTTGGAGCTCTGGTGAGCTAACTTCACGCCAGTTTGCGTAGTGATTTTTAACGCTTTAATATTATTTGAAGTCTAACGTTTTGAGCTCTGGTGAGCTAACTTCACGCCAGTTTGCGTTGCGACTTTAGTACTCTAATATTATCTTGAAGACAACTATTTTCAGCTCTTAGGGGGAAGACTTGAGTAACATTCCAATTAGCGCTCAACCCGACCGAAGGTCCACAGAGCAGTAGAGATTACCGAGCGAGATAACGACTGCGAGACAGGCAGATTTAAAACTTGTATTGTCAAGCCAGTGACGATGGGTTTGAAGTGTACATTTCATGTAAATTTTTACTGTAATTTTTCATGTGTTGTATTGTGCGTGTGTAAGCGAGAGCTAGGGAAAGTCTTCGTTGATTAATCGCATAGGACAATTCATGGGCGAAATTAGTAACTCACAAGCGATTATAGCCAGGTCATTTTTCAATAACATTGAACTTTTCTTCCAAAGAAACTACACCAAGATGTCCGACGTGTGGTCAGGAGCCGGAGTGATGTCCAACGCTTCTACGAAGACAACGATGGAGGGTTAATTTCCCGTAGGGAAATGGGCCGAGATGCAAGTCTTATGTTCTACAAGCTGATACGGTGATGTACAAAAATTGATTATTCAATAAGTAGTTAGATTGGCGGGGGAACTTTGTAAATAGTTCATTTTCGTCTTTTTCTTGTTTTAGAGTGATTTTCTTGTACCGACACTAAATGTTTTAAATGTACGTTGGCACGTGGCCAAAGTTGTTTGTTGTCTATTTATTTGTCTTTGGAGTCATATTTAAAGTACACGGCGCGTGTACGTGATTTTTATCCATGCGAATGTGAAACCCGTTACATTCGATAAGTGCTGCTTTATTAAAGTTCATATTTTTTTTGATAAGAAAGGGAGGTAATTACAGTAAGATGTTTGCTGAACAGGTTATTATTCATATTAGGGTTGCCTAGCGCAACGAATTAAGATGTAATTGTAGAACACCTTAGTTCTAATTTTTTAGATTTTTTTTTTGAGTCCTTTTCAGGTTTATTAGTCACGGCGTAGAACGGAGGCGCCAGCAGGTGGAAAATATTTGTCATTTTATTTCAGGGTCTGTCAAACCCATACGTGTGATTCTGTGTGTGACTGTGTCAGGTGTGTGTTTTGATTCTACGTGAAGAGGGGTAGAGGTCCTACCGCCCTCATATTTGTTGTTGTTGTATTTTGATGGAAAGGCAGGGTGCTCTGAGGAGACCGCTGTTCCTTGTCCATATGCTGATTCTTGGATTTCCTAGGGGAAATGCTGAGATATATTTTGTTCTGAAATACACACACGTATTATTGTGCTTTGGGGCACGCTTCTTCGAGACTGGATCCCATCCCTTGGGAGGCCGAGGTTATTTTGACACGTGGGTTGACAGATATGCAGAGTTCCACGAATCGCCCGTCTAGCCTGGTGACTTATTTTGTTAGGCAGTCCTGTTGTCCGACTGGCCCCTTTAAGCTTTCATTTAGCAAACCTGTTCTTTTGTGATGGTTATTTTGAACCATAATTAATTGGGGAGTTCGCCATGTTTGTGACGGATTATTGCATGTCGTATGGATGGAATGTTGTGTTAATAATGTAAATGTTGGCTTTGAGCCTAGTGATTTGTTTATGACTCAGTTCATGTAATTTAATATGTGACGCCCGTGTGGTGTAGTGGTATTATACTTGTAAAAATGACGGTGGTCATATGTGTATTTGTTTTGTTGGTCACGTGTTAACTTACTTGTGTTGATTTGTGTGAGAAGTCCTAATTTTTAGGCAGTATTGTTTTGCTACGGCAGTTTGGATTCCAATTTCATGCGGAAATTATTGTGTTGTTCATTTTAAGTAAAGGAAGTGTCGGTTTAGTTTTAAGTGTTGTATAGTTGTTCCCCGCGTCTGTCTAGCTCTAAGTAATGCGGATTCGTCTTCTGAAAGTTTATTCCGGATGATGACGAATCATGCATTCAATTGTACTCATCGTGAAGCATGTAGAACAGCACTCGCGCATACATTTGTCATTATTGTTGATTTTCTTTGGGACACTTGGTCCGAGTAATAATCTCTCCTGAGATTTGGCCTAGTTTTGGCAAATTTATTTTATTCAGAGGGAGTCATTATGGGAGTTTTGTTTGTTAATTCATCATTGTAAATAGCTGATCTGTTATTAAATTCATTTGTTATAACCCTGGCTTCACTTTTTTTCCTGCATGTTATTTTGTTATATGTTACCCTGCATGTTAATGAAGCGCTTTAACAACAACTTACGATATGGACTGTTACACCCCCCGAAACTGAGTCTCATAAGCTTCTTTGCAAGTGTTCAATATATATGTGTGTATATATACATGCATATATATCAGTTTCTTGTGGACACGATAACTGCCGTAATTTTGCACCAATCACTTTGAATGTTTTACATAATATGTAACCCCTTAAAATATCGGTCGAGTTCGTTAATGGGCAAAATCGGTTGAAGGGGGTGAAAATGGGGGGGGTTCGAAAAAGTGAAATATCGCTGTAACTCTCTTAATACGTGAACTATCGAATCCATTCAAAGTTCAAAATATGTGTCGGATAAGTGCCAAAAATGTATGTTTGAAAAGTTTTGATGGTACCAAACATTGACCAAAGGGGTGGAAAAAAGTGTTTATTTTTTCGGGAAACATTAATCATATCTCTCTTAATAGGCACAATATCAAACCCGTACAAAATGGAAAATATTCCCCTAATAATTACCTAAAACTTTGTCTGAAAGAATTTTTGATCTGACCTACCATGACGCCAAGGGATGAGAAAAATGATTTCGGAATTAAAGAACATGCCAAGTGCCATCAGAGGTTACCGTGACAACGCTTCTAAATTGATGAGGGATGAGCTATCAGAGGTTTCCAAGACAACGCCATTGCACGATCTCACACTCATTTTTCCATCTGACAGTGGGAAGCAGCTAACTGGTAGCATGCTGAACTTATATGCCCAAGGTCGCTGGTTCAAAGCCGGCCAAAGTCGTCGGATTTTCTAAGAGCGCTAAAAATCCCTCAGCATGCTTTCCTTTGGAGGAGAAATTCCAACGTTCGTTGCAAGTTGCTGGTTGCGGTGGCATCTAGTAGCCAAGTTCACAGCTAGGTGTCGTTCACGTTAGTATATGGTACAAAATGAGGAACTACTACTTAAAATTGACCGTCTGCAGACCTTACCTGAATTACAGACTAATACAGTCGGTGGCGTAGTTGGTAGCATGCTGAGCTTCTATACCCAAGACCTTGGGAGGGGAAGAAAAGCCAGCGAGCCCATGTCGTAGATTTATGGGATGTAAAAGAACCTTCCTTTAACTACAATTGTGTGAAGCTAAATTTATAGTCTAGATTTGATTAACGCTCTAAGTTCCCACGTTCGCCGACAGGTGCTGGTATAGGTGGCACCTAGTAGCCAAGTTTGCAGCTTGGTGTCGTTGACGGAAGCATTTGGTAGTAAAAGTATGAACTACTTGAAATTGATCGTCCGCAGTCCTCACCTGAATTACAGATCTTCTTCTTCTTCTTCGGCTTTTCCCAATTAATTGGGGTCGCCGCAGCCAACCAGGCTCATTTTTGGATTTGGCCGGGGATTTAAGGCCGGATGCCCTTCCTGACGCCACGTGATTTTTCCGGTGAAAATTCCACCCTGCTGTCACCGGGATTCGAACCCCAGCCGTCCGGGTGAAAGACGAGCAGCTAAGTCACTGCGCCATCACGCTCCCCCATGACCATGTTGTTGCAGCTCCTAAACGGAGAATGAAACCAACCCTAGATATTTAATTTGACTATATGACGAACAGTTGTTGCAATGGTAACCACTGGATATCCAGACCTAAAACATTTATACATCATTCATTTCCATTTGCGACTGATTTGCCTTTTAGCATCTAGTCTAGTCTGCAAGCCTCTGTTTGCGAACAAGTCACCTCCCTGATGCAATTAGCACTGCGGCCTCTGTTTCTACACCTCTCAGTTAAAGATCGTTCATCACTAAATCTGACCGTCGCTTCCTACGTCTACCTCTGCTTCTCTAAAGACGAACCTCTTAGGTAAACTCTCCTCCCCCGTTCATATCACATGTCGTCACCATCTGAGTCGGTTCATACGAACAGCTTCATCTGGCGTGTCCATTTCTAATTTAGCTTTTTTCTGTTCATTACGAATACCTTCCTGCCATTGCTCTCATCTATATGTCCCAGGAATCAGTCGTGCTACCCTCATATCAGTTACCTCCAGCTTATGTATGAGATACCCTGAATCTATCCAGCTGTACTTCCATGCAGAAAGCTCGGTATAAGTACTGAGCGATATATGGAGAGTTTCGTCTCTATACTAACTTCTTTCTTGCAGAATACTGTAGATTGCAACTTAGAACTCTTAATGAGAACAGGCGTGTGACTGATAAATGTCGAATCAATTAATGACATTTATGTTCGACCCTGACTATTATATGTCAGAAAACTGTACTGTAATGAGGCTCATTATAACACTATTTTTCATTATGAAACAGTTTCTCCCACCAATCACAGCTCAAGAAACAGTTGTTTGACCAATTAGATAAGGATAGCATCGCACCTGCACTCAGTTCCAAGGCCTTCTAATTTAAATTTCACTGCCTGGCCTAGTGTCATAGTAAGGTAATCGAAGAGGCCATGGTCAAATACAAGGTATTCTCTGCGTCTCATGCGCTTTGTTCAATACATAAAACTGGCGAAATCTCGACAGATATTTATGAATATTTATGTTCGAACATAAACTAGTGATAATAATTATCGTCGAACATAAACAGTCGTATGCAACTCGCCTATAATGGTAATTAAGACACTCGTATGGAAATTATGAAACTCGCATACGCTCGTTTTATAAACATACTCGTGTCTTAATTATTGTCATTATAGGCTCGTTGCATAATGTACTATTATTTTCGACGATGTTGATGTGTAAACATTATATGTCAGTAAATTGTTTTATAATGGGGGTCATTGAAGTAGCCTACTACTTTTCATTATAACACAGTTTTTCCAACCAATCAGAGCTCAATAATTTCATTCATTGACCAATTAGGTAAGGATATCCTCTGACATGCACTCAAAATCCAACATTTTGGACATGAATTACATGATTTGAAAGCTGACAATGTAGCCTATATTGGATCAACCATTGTAGTTACAATGCATAAACAAACTTGGCAATATTGCAAATGAAATAGCACTGTACCTTAATATTCGCCACTCCAATATCTACAAATTCGTAAGATTTCGCCGACAATTTTAGTGAATGCTGTTGTTGACATAAGCACACCAGAACGTTATGGCGGAATCAGGCATGTGACATTAGTTACAGGGAAATTATAATCCAGCTCTCTGTTCAGTAAGTGGATTTCTTATGCGAAACTGTTCTATTTGGGACTCAATTGATTTGCCTTCCATTGACATTCTATACGCATTGAATTTGAAAAATAACTAGTTGATAATACGATACACTTTAATTTTAAAGCATTTGTAACAGCCTATTTTGTGTTATTTGACCAAAATAACAAAATGATCCAACATAGTACCTGAACGCTATCTGTTGGTGCAACTTCAGGATAAAAACAATGTTTCTAAGCTTTGGGATTCGTTATTGGGTAGAGATCAAATGCTGAGCCCACATAATTCCCAAGAAGAAGAATTCAACCGACAGAATCTCGACATATATTAATGAATATTTATGTCAGAACATAGTCGCCTCCGTAGCGTAGCGGTCAACATGGTTAGCTGCCACCCTGGAAGCCCTGGGTTCGATTCCCGGCTCTGCCACGAAATTTGAAAAGTGGTATGATGACTGAAACGGGGTCTACTCAGCCTCGGGTGGCCCAAATGAGTAGAGGGGGTTCGATTCCCACCTTGGCCATCCTCGAAGTGGTTTTCCGTGGATTCCCACTTCGTCTTCGGGCAAATGCCGGGTGGTTCCTACTGTAAGATCACGGCCGCCTCCTCCCCGCTTCCTTGCCTATCCATCCCAATTTTCCCCTCCCTTCCCGTCCCTCATGAGGCCTCTGTTCGCTTTGCAGGTGAGGCCGCCTGGCAAGGTGCTGATCACACCTCCTCAGTTGTATCCCCTCCGACCAGATGTTCCCAGCTCTAGAACACTGCCCGTAGAGGCGGTAGTGGTGAGTTCCCTCGCTGAGTCCGTGGGTTCCACCAACCTGGAGGGTAAATTCGATTCTAAAAAATATGTTAGAACATATAATAAAGTTATAATTATCGTCGAACTATTTAGGAGCCACTGACTGAGGAGTAATTCATTATTTAATTGTCAGAGAATAGCTGTCAGTTACAACACTCATGGGTATGGAGATAGGTGTAGTAACGCTGTGGGAATGTCGGTGGATCCTAATGAAAGGGTAGATTATGGCTGTGTAGTTGTCTACCCACTCAGCCTGAAGCCCCACTTTTCGGTGCATAATACATGATACGGGCCGCCAGCTGCAATGGCTCAACACCTCGTTTGCATCATACACCATCCTCTCTGATTTAACAAACGTGTCCGACTGTCTACTCTAATATTATTGGCATCTGCTGATTGCAGTTTCTTTTTGCATGGGAAGCAACATCATTTAAAATGAAGAGATATATAGGTTACATTAAAATATAGTTACATAATCCAGGTTTCTACATCAAAGGGTGCCGAATAGTGAGTCAAGTGACGTACTAATGTGTGTGTGTGTGTGTATGTGTGTGTGTGTGTGTGTCGGTCTTCAGTCATTAGACTGGTTTGATGCAGCTCTCTTACATGTGGCAGTTTCGGTGGTGTAGTTGGTAACATGCCGAGCTTCTATGCCTAAGATCGCGGGTTCAAACCCGGCTGAAATCATCGGATTTTTTAAGGGCGTTAAAATCCCTTAGTCTATGCCTTCCTTCGGAGGGGAAGTAAAGCTGGGGGGACCATGTCATAGATTTATGGAATGCCAAAGAACCTTCCACTAACTACAATTGTGTGAAGCTAAATTTGTAGGTTAGATTTCATTAACGCTCTGTTAAGTTCCATCGTTCGCCGCTAGGAGCCGGTGGCATCCAGTAACCAAGTTCGCAGCTAGGTGTCGTTGACGATAGCATTTGGTAGCAACATTGGGAACTACTTGAAGTTGATCGTCTGCAGTCCTTACCTGAATTACGGGTAACACACCCTCATACAGCCATCTACACATTGATAAGTGTAAATATTAGGACAACTGCTCTTGTCCTAGTATACCCAGTGGCCGAATATTGCTGTCCTGTGTGGTTAAATAGAGCCCATATACAGAAAATGGATATTGAGCTGAATGATACTATCAGGACTATATCAGGAACCATCCGATCTACACCTCTGGATTGGTTATCAGTCCTTTCAAACATTCCTCACCTCCGTAGACAAATGGCTTTGACGAAAGAATGGGAATAATACTGTAAAAATACTTCATTACCAATTCATCAGGACACTTTTCAAACACATCTCAGATTGACATCTAGGAAACCTCCCTGGTTACTAGGTGAGGAATTGGTTCAAGAGCAATTTAATATCTATCAAGCATGGCGCAACAATTGGGTTTCCTCGAATCCAGACAAATATCATCTAATTCTGGATCCAACTCAACGCCCCCCTGGTTTCAACTTATCCCGAAAAACTTGGACGTCACTAAATCGACTAAAACCTGACATGGTAGATGCCAGTATCGGAGGCATACGTGGAAGATGATCGACAGTCCAGCCTGCGATTGCAGTGAAGTGCCACAGACAGTTTATCACATTGCCATGGAATGCCCAATAAAGAGGTTCAGTGGGTCGCTACAAGAAATACATGAGGCTACAGATGAAGCAGTGAATTGGTTAAACTCGTTGGACATCCATTTGTAATGCTTGAATCTTCTTCCCTGTCAGAACTTATGTTCATTTTGTATATACTAGCAATTAAGTTTTTCACCTTATTTGTAACATATTTATCCTTTATGCCATACGAAATAATAATAATAATTATTATAATAATAATAATAATAATAATAATAATAATAGTGTAAATATAACGTATCAAATGCTAAAGAAATGAAAAACTTTTTTTTCGTGTGGCTCTTAGTGCCGGGAGTGTCCGAGGACATGTTTGGCTCGCCAGGTTTTTTTTGTAGCTGCTTCGAGGCGGACACGCAATGGGTGAGCTACAAGTACCGTCGCGTGTGGAGTGTTGTCTGGGGAAGATTGTTTCAATGTAAGGACGAAGAGTTGGAAGGTAGCGGCTGTGGCCTATAGTTAGGGACCAACCCCGGCATTTGCCTGGAAGGAAGATGGGAAACCACAGAAGACCATCTTCAAGGTTGCCGGCGGGGGAATTCGAAACCTCCTCGCCTCCCGGATGTGAGCGACTGCCAGCAGTCATGCCGTAACGATCACGGCTAACTCACACGGTAATGAAAAAATAAAATAGATAGATAGGTTTAAAAACTTCGGGATTGTATAGTTTATTTCATTTATTATGTCTCATTATGTATGAGCCCTCACCGCCCTTAATGTACTTTTGACTCAGCTCATCCCCCTCCAGAAGCAAACTCTAGTTGCTCCTCTGCTCCAATATGAAATACGAATATACAGGGTGTTTCTAAATTCCCATTACAGACTTTGAGGGCTTGTAGTGGGGACTAAGACGGTTAGGTTTAGCATAGGAACTTGTGTCTGGAAACGTACCGTCTTCCCGCTATTATCAAAAAACCACCACACCACACGTTCTAATCTCCCGCATTTTCGGCACCACTGACTAGGGTATGACGTCATTGAACGATCACCTGATGTCACATATCCCCTACAGGTTTGTTGACATTCAGTTGAGTGTGTGATCCGCACGATGGCGCACAACCTCACTTTTCACTTCTGGTCTGAAATCATCTGCACCACAGATTTGGGCAACAGTGGATAGATCGTTGTGACCCGATTGCTTGGCCTGCACGTTCACCTGACTTGACACCAATAGATTACTGCCTGTGGTTGACATGAAAACCTTGACTTACGAGACCCCTGTGGAATCTGAGGAAGACCTACTGCTCGGGCCCAAGCTCTGTGAAGTTACGGGTTGAGGTGAAGTGGCTGGCGGGAAGAGAAGAGCCTGTCAACAGCCCGCTGTGTTATCTGAAATTCATCTCTATTCCAATACTGCTAACATAGGGCCGTTGCTCTAACCACTGTGGTATTGCGAATGAGTGATTGAGTCACCGCTCAATGTATTTGGTTCTGTTACTACGCACGGACCGGTAACCCTCATCACTCGTCACCATCAGTCCTCATAGTTCGGGATCCACATTCCTCTCAGGTTCACGGAGCTGGGACCCGAACAGTACTGGCGCGGGTTATGGCTGGGGCGGATGTTGGAGGTGATCGTGTGTACCAGAACATGGTGCAGAGGTATTACCCATTCAACATTTGATTGCCGCTGAGCGTGGCTGCAGCAGCGTTTGTTGTTTATTGTAGCGTCAGCCCCACGGAGCGAAGTGGAGGACATAGCGATGACAGAAGGCAGTTGCACATAAGTCAAGCAACATAGCATCAGATAAGCCTCACAGGAGATCATGTTACCATGGACAGTTAAACGACGACTGAGGCTACTGGAGCTGAGTCATATCCTACTCGCACAACTGTACCTGTCAATAATATATAATATAATATCGTATGGCCTCGGGTGCCTGGTGCAAGCTTTGTAATTTGACACCCAGAGGGTAGCTTGCATGTCGAATTTCGTTGTTCCTTGAATCACTATGAAAGTCAAGGAGGTTAGATAATAGATATCTAAGCTTCTTGAACATTCTAGCGCTTTCTAGTAGAGAAATGAGGAACTTTGTGTTGGCGGAAACTCCCGAGATTAATTTTGCCATTATGAACTCGGCCTACTGAATTCAAATGGGTTCTTTGACATGCCAACATCGTATGACACGCGTATCGTATTTTTGCCGCCTTTCAAAAATCACTTACCACGGCCAGGAGTGAACCTGCAATCTTGGGGTTAGTAGACCGACACGCTATCCACTCACCCACCGTGGCAAGCTTACCTGTCAATGAAACAGGCTGATGGGTGACACATGTAAACAAAGAATAGTTCCCACCTCGACCGCTGGCAATCAACTCGTGAAAGGGTAATAACTGTCCGTGGTAACATGAGCTCCTATGACGCTTAACTGACGCAATGCTGCTTGACTTATGTGCAGACTGCACTCTGTCATCACTGTGTCCTCCGCTTCGCCCCGCGGGACTGATGATACAATGAACAACAAACACTGGCGCAGCCACGCTCAGCGGCAATCAAATGTTGAATGGGTAAAATACCGTGTCTGTGTTGACGTCGGTGGTCGCCACATCGAGCCCCGCCTGTACTTGGACCCAAACGACAAGCAGCAGAAGTCGGACAGAGCGCGGGAGCAGTGAACGTGTGCTGTGGTGGTTCTTTGCAGGTAGCGCGGAGACGGTACGTTTCCGGGCAAAAGTTCCTATGCTAAAACTCAGCAATTCTTCTAGGTTTGTGCCGTGTCTTGTGTGGGGTTTCGCCTAGGACACCAAGCTGGCTCATCAGCGGGCTCTTGGTGTCCCCACCCGGACCCCCACCGGAGTAACGAACTACGCGCTACCTCCTTCTATATAGAGTGCAACTGCACCACTTGACTGCGAGAACAAAAAGCTCCAGCAGCCTTAACCTCCCTATGAAGGCTTCCAAAAAGATGGTATAATGGCTTTCACGGCCGGTGAATTAAAACTAGGCCTATACCAATACTCCGTTTGCCATCTCTTGATGAATGCAGTACATTTGCATTTGTCTGTTGTCACAGGCAAGAGTAAAATGTAGCGGCTTCGGTGGCGTAGTTGGCAGCGTGCTGAACTGCTGTGCCCAAGATAGCGGGTTCAAACCCGGCCGAAGTCGTCGGATTTTTAAAGAGCGTTAAAATCCTTCAATATGCCTACCTTTGGAGGGGAAGTAAAGCCGGCGGTCCCATGTCATAGATTTATGGCATGTAAAAGATCCTTCCACAGACTAAACTTGTGTGAAGCTAAATTGTTAGGTTAGATTTCGTCGGAACGCTCTATCAAAGTTCCAACGTTCACCACTAGGTATCATTGATGTCTGGTAGTGAAAGTTGGAACTACTTGAAATTGAACGGAACTTATAGCTCACCCTAAGGGTGTCCTCTGGAAGCAGCTACAGACTCAGGCGAGCCGAACATGTCCTCGGACACTCCCGGCACTAAAAGCCATACGATAAATAAGAGTAAAATGTCGCTTTTGACCGATGTCTCAGTTTTACTCTTGGCTGTGATAATATGGAAGCTACTGAGGTATGGGTGGTGCTTAGTAATGAATGACATTCAGGGAGAGTCAGTGCCTGTCGATGCTGTGAAAGGTTCTACTCATAGGGTTAGCACCGCTGTTCTGACTCGGTGAGGAAAGGAATGGCAAACTACCTCACTCCTCATCTTGCCTAGTACGCCTCAATATAGCGCTGCCTTGGGTTTTTTGTAGGTCCCTACCCACATAACCTAACGGTGGTGCTTTTTGAGGATCCAACCAGCCTTCGGGCTGACTACCTAACAGACAGACTGTATTATTCGATTGTTCGAAGTATTCGATTGTTCAAAGAACGGTGTTAATGATACCGTTAAGAATCCGCTGTCAAAACTGCCGAAGTAAACCTAACTTCATTGAAAGTACTTTCGTAAGAGGTCACCAGCCATTTGGTGGTTATAACAGCAACATTTGAACTTGACGAATAGAAGGAATTATTAACGAAGTCTTGAGTACATAAATAAATTTAAAATATTTGGAATCATACTTCAAAACTCACAAGAATACTACCTAGAAGGTAATTCCCAACTGTCATACTTGAATAATTTAAGATGGCTGAGCCTGCTAACATATTCATTTCCTGCTTCCAGACCTCGTGAGGTATGACGCAAGGTCGAGAGGATTCCTCTGAGCCGATGACCTGGGATGTACCGGAAAGTGACCCTTTCGTGTCTTAAAACTGTCAATCTGAAAATTTATCTCCTCGTAAAAGAGTGAGGTCATTAACAAATATGGGCTCGGTCAGCCTCCCGGTCGTCTTCACCTCTCATGAATTTAAATGACCACTCCAAAGATCTGGTGAACTTCTTGGAACATCCTGACATTATTTTCTTTTCGCGTTGGCCATCGTTGTGTAAACATTTCAAGATAGGAGTGGACATGAAATAAGAAACCTTCCTCGTTTTGGACTCGCCAAATGCATAGTTTGTTACGTGAATACTAAACAGGATGGTTGGTTCCTCAGTTTAGGGCCTGTGACAACGCGATCATGTAGCCCCGTGTACTATGGGTGTGTGTAGAATCTGTCTGATAACCGGTGTTAATTGTGATGACTGTATTAGTGTGTGTTATCTGTTTTAATTCAGGTATTTATTTATTTTTTATCGTATGGCTTTTATTGCCGGGAGTGTCCGAGAACATGTTTGGCTCACCAGAGGCTGTAGCTGCTTCATGCGGACACCCATAGGGTGAGCTACAAATTCCGTTCAATTTCAAGTAGTTCCAACTTTCGCTACCAGATGTCACTGATACCTAGTTGTGAACGTTGGAACTTTGATAGTGCGTTCCAACGAAACCTAACCTAGAAATTTAGCTTCACACAAGTTTAGTCTGTGGAAGGATCTTTTACATGCCATAGCCTATCTCTATGACATGGGACCGCCGGCTTTACTTCCCCTCCGTGTTTGAACCCGCTATCTTGGGCACAGCAGTTCAGCATGCTACCAACTAGGTGCTGCGTGTTTCTGTCGCAGGTGTTAGCTGAGGTCCCTCCATCACTTCGCCCCTGTGACTTCAATATTGATAAGAATTTACACATTATTATTAATTGTATTCAATTTCATTTTGCATGATAAACAATTTTCCACTGATTGATGTCTTTATTCTCCTTTAAAAATGTCCTACAATTCTTCAGGCTATATTTTTTGAAAAATCCTATTTCCTATTCTTTTTACCTGATAACAAGAGAACTATTGGTCTTACAATTTACTTATGCTTAAATTAAAGCTAAATAACTGCTCTACTTCTGATGACTTTCCTCGTAGAATGAGTATCATAGACGGTATTTTGTTTGAAAGACTAGCTTCTACAAATTTCTAACTTTTTTGAAAAAATGGCTCATTTTCAAAGTGTTGTATCCCGAGATCTATAAGACATACAGAGCTGAGATTGTGCTCAAATTGTCGCTAATTTTGTCATCTTTACAAGTGCCATGGATGACATTTCCGTAGACTGCATGTTTTAGAAGTTATAAGCCAAAAACTGAAAAAAGTCTGAACATTTCTAGGTTTTTCGAGCACCACAAAATTAGCACAGGTCTTTTGAAGTTGCAATCTTGGTTTTACACTATTGGTATCTATCCTACCAACATCCCAAAAAATCAGAATCTTGCAATTTTTTGCGACCTAGAATGTTTTAGATGACTGGCCTATTTGGAGCTCTTCAGCCCTTCAATGAGAAAATGCAGGAATGGAGACTCCGTTAGTTTGGGCACATTGTCCGTGCACCACAAAGTTCAGTCATCGCCTCGGCCTACTATCTAACGGTCGACGGCCAGAGACAGCGTGGGAGACTAAAATTGCGGTGGCTGGACACTATTAACGCAGATTTACGATCAAAATACTTGAACTCACGGGATGCATTAGATCGCAAGAAATGGTGTGGATTGATCCAAAAAGCGGACCCCGTTCCTACGGGATGACGCTGATAAGAAGAAGAAGAAGAAGAAGAAGAAGACGTCGGTCAACAAGAAAATGCCCAATGAATGGGTGGGGTACAAGATGTAAGTAAGTAAAGGCACTCCTGAAAAAAAAATACATATATTAGTTAATTATCACTATAAATTGGAGCAATTTAGGATTACACGTTTCGACCCCCAAATGGCCATCATCAGATCCTGATCACTGTGTTGAGGTTAAAAATTTACACTAAAATAATTACGCTACTGTTGTATTAGCTTTTCTTTGGTGTACTGTATTTTTTACGATTCGCAATTTGAATCCCCTTTATCCGTTAGATTTGTTTTGTCTTAAAGGATTTATGAATTACATATTATGTATTTACTTATCGTATGGCATATACACATCTGTAAAATATAAATGACATCAAAGGTTAAATTCTTAGGGGAATTACCTGAACCATTAGATGTTAAAACAGGAGTCCGACAAGGAGATGGGTTATCCTCTCTACTGTTTAATCTTGTTATAGAAAAAGTAATTAGGACCTGGGAGAAAGAAGTTGAAGGAATAATCCTTGGCAGACTACGAGATAGCAAAATTCATTTACGGTGTTTGGCCTTCGCGTATGATCTCGCAATCTTGTCCAATAACAGACAGGAAGCGATTGCCTCCAAGGATAAACTTTACGAAATTGCAACCAGAACAGGACTCCAGATCTCATACCAGAAAACACACTACATGGAGGGATGTCTTCGGCACCTAGATGGATTACCAATGACAACCAAATTCGGCAAAATATATCAAGTGCCTAAATTCAAATGCCTGGGAGAAGTCATCCAACCTTCCGGACTGGATCTTGAAGCAAACAAAGAAAGGATCTCTAAACTGCGAAAAGCTTACAGACTCACTTGGAACAGTTATAATAAAAAATCAATATCCATAAATGCAAAATCATGGCATTACAACACTGTAATCAAGCCTGAAGCATCATATGCTTCTGAAACACGGATTATTGGGGGCAGATCATTAATTAAAGATGTGGAAAAGCAAGAAAGGAAAATCTTAAGATTTTTTTTACCAGTATATACAGGGGGAATCTGGATGAAAAGAAAATCCCAAGACTTATACCAGCTCTCGGAGAAAATCTCAGACACATTTAGGTAAAGACGATTGAAATTTTACGGGCATATCCTCAGGATGGGCAATCAGAGACTGACTGACCAAAATGGTTCTTAACCTTGCCCTGTCAATGAAAGTTAAAAACACATGGCTGTTGGAAAAGAGCTTCAGAAAATAGGCATCACAGATGACATTGTACTAGACAGAGATTAGTTCAGAGACCATCCAAGCACTATCACCAACAAAACCTGGTCAGAAGATCGCAAGAGAAGCCACAGCGAGAAGATGAAGAGATTTTGGGAGAAGAGAAAGGCATAAATAAGTTCAATCGCTCCTCAGTCGGGCATGACGAAGAAAGAAAGAAAGAAAGAAAGAAAGAAAGAAAGAAAGAAAGAAAGAAAGAAAGATAGAAAGAGAGAAAGAAAGAAATGACATCATCGTAATATAAAATAGAAAACAGAGTACTTCAAAGATAAGTCCATATGACTTAAGGAAGTCACGGAATTCTCCAATATAAGCACTCGTGGTGCACTCCATCACTAAATGCCAAACATATTGGATTTCAGCTCCACAGTCGCATCTTGGGGATTGTATTTTCCTCCATTTGAAGAGGGTATCAGCACGGATGCGATTCAAAGTGGACCAAACTTAGTGAGGTTGATCGAATCCTGGAGGTTTTCTTGTCTAGCATGGTAGAGTTCTGCATTTTGGAAGGCAACTTTCTAGCCACTGTTTTTTTTCATGAGTTGTTCATGTTGAATCCAACAGTGTGTAGAGCCTTTGCTGTGAGAATGGCTGGGTGTCTGGATCTAAGCCTGTTTCGTTCGATGATCGGAACGTCTGTAAGAACAGGCAGTTGTAGGTCAACAATCTTCCGATATTCCCGAATAAGGGCACTCTTTCTTCTATCTTGTGGAGGAGGTATATGGCTCAGAACAGGCAGCCAATACGTGAGGGTAGATCGTATATGAATTACGTAAGTAAAAGTGTATTATACACGTGTGTATTTTTTAGAAAAACACAATGTAGTACTAAATCAATACAATAAACAAACAAGATGTTCAGTAAAGAACATATAGCCTACTTTCTCCTGAATGCATGGGTATTGTTATAGTCCGGGACAGCTTAAATAAGTTACTAGATCAAAACAGGGTAGGCAACATTAACAGCCGTCCCCTATGCCTACGTAAATGTTGATTTATGGTTGAATTTCTTGAAGGTAAGTTGTTTTCAGGTGCGAGCACATTGTCGCCAACCCTGCTTAAAATCCCGCCATCTCCAAAGGCCATAATACCAGTAAAATTCCGTACCACACAGTTGCCGACATGTTTCTGGCAATAACTCCCAGAATGCATTTTTCACAAAGTCAGCCAACATTATAATTACGACTGTAACTAATGACTTATTATTTAAATAATTTCACAGTTTTCTTTGGAAATTCAAGTCTAATGAAGTTGTAACAAGTTGTACAAGGTAAGTACTAGTAATATACATCGATTAAAACAGTTTTTACAGTTATTATAGACTAAGATATGTGTGTGTCAAATCCACTTGTCTGAGATGTTTCGAAGCTTTTATTTAATTAATTTTTGGATAAATTCTTGTTTAGATTTCATCATGACGCCTAAAAAATACGAGAACAAGATTGGAGATGGATTGGAGTAACTCTACGAAGATCACTACAATTTAAGTAAGTAGGCCTAGCCTAGACCTACAAAATTTAAAGTACAGAGTTATTTAATCGTTGATTTATTTATTTTTATATTCAGTCAGAGCACAAATAACGTAATAAAAACCTTAATGGTCTTTGGAAATTTTGAAATAGTCTTCCGACTGCATTTTCCGTATAGGCCTAATTCAAACATAACCTAAAATATAGCCTATGTAAGTCCTCTCTCGGGAATATATTCTTAGGTTCAATTCGCCTTCTAATATAGTAATGTATATATATATACACCGCGGACAGGCCAACAAGGACCACGCAAATATCACTTCTTTATAGGTCTAGTTTCCTTCTTTCTCTTCCAGAAGTCTTTCATCCTGGTCGACTGTGCAGCTCTTCTTTCAGCAGTCCATTCTCCTCTGTTGAGATTTTTCTTCTCCCCGACAAGAATTTTGAGACCAAAAATTTTTTTTCTGTACTCTATTCGATTTAGACAATCTTCTTCAGTAATTTTGAATTTTTGAAGTTCTTCTTTCATTTGTTTTACATAGCCTCCTTGTCCTTTATAGTTCCAGATTTTATCAAAAATTTGTTTGTTTAACCTTGAGCAATCCATGCGGACCATATGTCCGTAGAACTGAAGTCGCCGTTTTCTGATCATCACTTCAAGGTTGTCGATTTTACTATAAATTTCTGCATTCGATCTCAGTCTATAACCTTCCTGTGTTTTCCTAGGACCATAAATCCTTCTTAAAATTCTTCTTTCTATCTTGAGCAAATTCTCCATTCCGGTTATATTTGTAGTTTCCATGCCGTACAAGATGACTGGTCTAACAACAGTATTAAAATGTCGTAATTTTGCATTGATAGACAGGTTCTTTTTATTGTATATATTTTTTGTACAAAAATTTAATCTTTCCAATTTCCCTTTTTTGTTCTCGATTGCCAATTTATCCGTCCCATTGCTACTAATTATTTCTCCAAGATATTTAAATCGGTCAGTGACCCTGGTGCTCCCATAATTTGTTTTTATCATTTTCTTAGTGTATTTCTGATCACTTGTCATCATCTCTGTTTTTACCAACGAAATCTGTAAGCCCGCTTTTTCCGCCGTTTCTTTTAACTGATCAATTTGGTTAATAGCTTCTTGTTCTGATTCAGCAAACAACGCTACGTCGTCAGCAAATGCTAAACCTTTGACTCTGAGGTTCTTATTCTTTGTACCAATTTTAGCACTTGAATCGTTCTTCTCCCAAAACGTCCTCATGACTTTATCCAAGACCAAATTGAAAAGCAGTGGTGATAGACTGTCCCCTTGTCTTAGCCCAGTTTTTACCTCGAAGGGCTCGCTAACTTCATTTAAAAATTTGACTCTGGAAATCGTATTAGTTAATGTAAGTTTTATTAAATTTATGGTTTTTTGATCAACTTGGTATTCCTTCAATGTGTCAAAAACAGTATCCCTATCCACTGAATCATACGCTTTCTGAAAATCAACGAATGAGATAAAGATATTCTTTGGCCTGTTGTTGTAATATTTTAATATCAATTTTAAACTAAGAATTTGTTCTGCACACGATCTATTCCTTCTGAAACCTCCTTGGAACTCGCCAAGCTGTGGTTCGATCTGTGGTTCAAGTCTGTTTAAAAGTAGTTTGGCAAATATTTTATATGTGACAGACAACAATGAGATCCCCCTATAACTATTGACATCAATTTTTGAGCCTTTTTTATGTAGTGGATGAATTAAGGCGATTAACCAGTCTTCTGGAATTGCTTCCTCAATCCAAATTTTCTGGAATAGATTTGTCGTCGCTATTAAAAATTCATCATCTACAAGCTTCCACATTTCTGCAATTATTCAATCTTTGCCTGAGGCTTTATTGTTTTTAAGTGAGTTGATAATACATTTAACTTCATTTACATCTGGGGGCGTAGAGTCAAAATTTTGTGTTGTAAATTTGAAACTCAACTTGTCTGTCGGTTTTGGACAATTTAACAACTTCTCAAAATACGCAGCCAAGATATCACAATTTTCCTTGTTGTTTAATGCTAGCGTACCATCTTCCCTTTTGAAATTTAAACTCGGCGCTGAATATCCAGTGATTTCATTCTTAAATGCTCTATAAAACAATCGGGTGTCATTTTTCTTAAAATTGTCGTCCATTTCCATTATTTGGTCCTTCATATATTTTCTTCGAATCGTTCTTAAAGTCTGGTGGGCCATTTTCCTTAATCTTTGTACTTCCTCTAAATTTTCTGGAGTCTTGTTCCCGTTCCACTTGTGCCAAGCACAATGTCTTTCTTTGATCACTCTTTCACATTGTTCATTCCACCAAGCATGTTTCCTATAAAAGTTCAACGGTGCAATTTCCTGAGCTGGTTCAAGAAGGTTATTAGTAACATCATTCCAATTGGTTGGTATTTTAAGTTTTCCTTGAAATTCTATCCTTTTTTCATTTGTAAGAACCTCTCTATTAATTTTCGGAATTTTAATTCTAGTTGTATTTTGTTTGCGTGTAAAAGGTATGAAATTCATCTTGATTTGAGAAAGGTAATGATCTGAAGTTACATTAATGGATTTTCTGACCTTGACATTTTGAATTTCTTTGAAACAATTTCGAGAGATAGCTACATGATCTAGTTGAAACTCACCCAGCAACGCATTTGGGGAGACCCATGTTTTCTTTTTACTTGGTTTTGCTTTAAAATGTGTGGACATAATCTTTAAGTTTAGATGTTCACAGAGTTTAACCAATCTCTCACCATTCCTGTTGGTTCTATTGTGAGCGGGATATTTACCTATTATATCAGAAAATTTTCTCTCAGATCCAAGCTGAGCATTGAAATCTCCAAGTAAAATTTTTACATGATTAGAAGGAATTTTGAGAATTTCGGCTTCTAACTCGTCCCAAAATTCATCAACTTTCTCTGGATTCGTTTTATTATCCTTATTTATAGGAGCATGGGCGTTGATTAGCGTGTATCTCTTATTGAGAGATTTTATAGTTAGAAAAGATAGTCTGGTATTCACACTTCTAAAAGCGATAACTGCGTCCAAAAATTTCTTGTTGACCATAAAAGCTGTTCCAAGATGTGGCATGTTCTTCATCACTCTCTTCCCAACTTTTCCTTTGAAAATTCGGAAGTTGTCAGATTCAAAGGTGTCCTCATCCAAGAACCTGGTCTCTTGAAGGGCTAATATTGTAATGTGATGTCTATGAAGTTCTGTTGTTAGTTGTTTTAATTTTCCAACCTGAATTAAGGAATTCACATTGTATGTTCCAAAAAAATATTTTCTCATTTTCTTGAATCTTGAACTGTTCTTGTGGTGCTCCGATTCACCATAATGTAACCCTAAACTGCTAGGCACCCTGGAATCCGATTTACGCCTAGCATTGTCTTCAGGGTAATCATGACCAATAGAAGCTAAATCCATGATATTAAAGTAAATGTGGGTTGGACAAAGTCCAACGTTATACAACTAAGATTGTGAGTCCTAGAGGTTGCCTCAAGATGTGTTCTGGCTCTTATTTTACGGCTTAAGCCAACCCTCCTCCTTTCTCCGGGCTTGGGACCGGCAACAGAAACTACTATTATTCTCGACTTCCAAATGCCGTCAGCCATAATATTATAATGCATTGCACATGTAACTCTTAAGCTTGGAAGTAGGCCTAGTCTGTGATTCGCACTCGGTTGGTGGTAGTGAATGTATTGGTGATTATTTATGAAGCTTATAACTTATGTACTTGGCTACTGACCTATAGCCTTCTTAGTAGTAGGCAGATAAAATATTTATATTAGGCCTATTTTTATTTGTTTCAGTCATGGTTGCGACAGAGTAGTGTGATGCCCTTCAACGAACTTCAAGGGTTGTGCAACATGAATCAATTATCTGAAGAGCCATATAGGCCTACTCACATGTGCATGGTATATGCACTGTGCTGGAGTCACGGTTTGGGCGAAGCCACTGGTTGCGATACATTATAAATATTGGTCGCAGCTATAGCCTACTTGTATTATTAATTCTGAATGAAAGTAGAAAGTGGCTTATACACCTGCATCGGACATGATTGTGACTGTATACTCTGATGGCTGCGCTAGAATTATTAGCACACAGGTAACAATATTTGTAGGCTATACATTATACGGTAATAGAAAACTAAAAATTTCATAGATCTCGTAGGCCTATACTATACAGCTTGGACATTCTTAAAATTCATGACACGTGAATAATGAAATAAAAGGCAAAACCATTGGCCTGGATAAAGATTATTGATGCTTGACTACCCCCACTGTGCATGACAAAAACCGGGGGTGTTATATATTAGCTAACTCGGCCCGCGCTACCTCAATTTTTCATATTAAAGCATTGTTGTTGTTTCTTATGGCTAGCCCAGATTCCAATCCATCAGCTTTCTTGCATTCCAATAGAGTTGTGTGAGGTTTCCTGAAGTTCTAGCAGTCACATCAAGTTTGTTGCAATGTGGCAGGTGCCCCTTATCCATTTTACTTCCAGGTTCGTGACAAAGTGTGCATTTTTCAGATCTCAGGATGTCCCAAATAGGATCACGAATTATATAGATGGAATTCCAGCTGAGTCTGTCATTTTCGCTGTTAATTATGCACAAGTACAGTATTGCCAATCCCACACTTACGGGACTACTTTGTATAAGCGCGGTACCATGAAACAAAATAGCGCCAAGTTTGAACCAGTTCGCAATGGATTGTGCAAGCTGTTTTTGTCTGGACCAATAATTTATTGTTAATTCATTAGGCCATACAAACACCCCTGGATTTTGTCACACACAGTGGGGGTAAACACGAATCAATAATTTTCATCCAAACCCATTGTTTGTGCCTAGACCAATAACTTTTATGCAGTGAGGCGCTGGTTTTGACGATTAGTTCGAAACATGAAATTCTTGCTATCAGCGTTCATTACAGTGGTAAATACTGTACGCCCAGACCTCCTTGCTTGTAGTGCAATCGGTAATTTTCGTCCAGACAGTCGTCTAACCAAGTAGCGACCAATGGTTTCGTCCAGTCAGTCGTCTAACCAAGAAGAGCTCGTTTATTTCTGTTTCTCACATAATTACAACATTACATGTGTCGTCTAATGTAGGCCTATTTAGTATCGGATATGTTGGTAACTAATGACGTCAATGTGATCGCTCACTGCGGCAGTTTCACATACCAATGCTGTCGAACATGGCTGCGGTTGTTAAATATACAATAAATAAAAACACATATTTAAGTGATTTAGCACATATATCCGGTGCAGAAGTGATCAAGGTTAGTAGTTACAATTGATAATGTCCCCCCCCCCCCTCCCGCCAAAAGATGAAATAAGGTATGAAAATGATATATTATCAACGTGAAAGCAAAAAGAAAAAAGAGTGATACATGGTACAGAATTAATCTGAAATTTCACTACAGTATATGTCGTTTTATAAAAGGGCATAGCGGGTGGGTTACAGACAGCGAAGGAGAAAACATCTATTAGGACATCACTTCTATAATTATTATTCATCATTACACAAGGTATTTAGGCTAATTTAAGTATTCTACTTGGTTCATCACTCCTGAAGTGTTACCTCTATTACGTATGTCGTTTTGCCTTGAACATTTTTGGTTGAAGGCGGGCTCTTATTTTATTTTAGAATATGCACTGAAAATTTGATGTAATCAGCGTTACGTAAAGAGGTTTAAGTTACGCAGGCCAGCGCGTATCCCATTTTTGAACAGCTGACTGCGGTTGACTGCGGTTGACTGTAGCGTTGGGGGTCTGCACCACTAGCGCTGGCCAACAGCGAGGCGCGCTTGAACTCGGTCAGTGATAACACTATGTATTCTATCATGGCTTCCTATAAGCAGGCTTTGTCCATAGCGGAGCGGCAACGCCGCACTCTCGTCTATGTGTGGCGAGAAGTAAGCATGGGGATGAATGGTGCTGAACGTGCTAGTCCACATAAA
Organism: Meconema thalassinum; assembly: GCA_946902985.2. Lineage (NCBI taxonomy): Eukaryota > Metazoa > Arthropoda > Insecta > Orthoptera > Tettigoniidae > Meconema > Meconema thalassinum. The sequence goes on from OX336400.1 coordinate 140,211,458, forward strand.
ATTGGATATATTCTTTTATCACTCGCAGTTCTTTCAATTGTGTTTAAGGTAGACCCGAGAGCGAAGGCTAATCATCTGGGAAACGTAAGTACAGCTTCTAAAACAACGTCGTTATTCTATAATATTAAATCATAGTAAGCTCTCGAATTCTTTCGCACGTGGTTGCTCTTCTGTACTGTTCCGAAGCTTCATGCATTTTGATTTTTAAGCTTCATACACTTGTTAAAATTTAAATACGTTGAAACAACAATCGTACGTTGATAACAGCAGAGTCATTATTCTCGTCAATAATCAGTAGGTCTACTTTCGATCGACCATGACCTACGATAGCTATTATTCTCATGTCTGTGTTGGCATTTAAGCAGTGTAAGTTAAACAGATACACATAAATCACTGATATGGGCGTACTAATTAGTTACTAAAACAGAGATAGCGATTTATTGCAAGAGGAAGTCATCTCCGTCTATTTCTGTTTCGTATGATGTCAGAATAAGAATGCCTGCTGGAAATGACAGACATGAATGACGAAGATCAGTCTACCTATCTACCTACGGTACTATAATTTATTAGCAGAGGCAAGAGATGTCTCAGAAGTCTAATGGTGCTTTATCATCATTATTATCATTATTATTATTATTATTATTATTTTCAACTCATATTATTGCTGTTTCTACGGGGTTGGTGTTGAACTAAATGTGGCGAATGGTTTTTACGGCTGGGTGCCCTTCCTGATGCCGGCCTCACCAGAATAGTTAATGAGAGATACAATGACTGAAACTGGGAAAAGAATTGGATGGAAGCGTCAGTGGCCGGCATTTGCCTGGAGCTAAATATTTGAAACCACGGAAAACCATTTCAAGAACGGTTGACGATGGGATTCGAACCCACTACTCTTCCAATTCCATGGGTAGTCAGGTCCCAGGGCCTTTCGGCACTACGTGAGTAGCTACCCCGGTCGATAGGCCTATTATTATTATTATTATTATTTTGTTCTTGAAATAACAAGCAATGCAATTGCGATTATGCAGTCGCTAATATCAGAGAGATATGAACAATGCCTTATCATTCATTGACAAACAGACGGATGTTTTGTGCTTACTAAGTGAGAAGATAGTGTTTTCTGACACAGTAATGCGTCACGTCATTGAAGATACCTGTATCTGTGGCAGAGAAAATGGTGATACTGTTAAGCTAATAAATGCAATTGCATCGAACATTCTTCTGAACAATTACTCCAAAATGATGACAGACGCATCGAGAAGGCCTACTTCAAGTGAAAGTAAGAAAAGAAAATTGTTAACAATTATGTGAAGTATTTATTTGATTCTTGACATGTTTTAGTATAAGTTAAATGTATATGAGGTAATTGTGTAATTTTTATCGATTTGTTGACTAATTATTAAATAACTTACATCAGAATCTACAGTACATCTACTGTACAATATACGCACCTTCCCCCGTCCATACATATTAGTGAATTTCTTTCCAATAACCCGATTTCAAATGAATATATTGACAGACAGCAATGTCTTCTCTGCCTAGCGCACGGCCGGACCCGGACGTATGACGTCAGAGAAGCGGTGTTGCAATTCGGTGTGGCCAAGGCCGTCTTAGAGGAAGCCATGTTTCTATTCGTCATGATAATGCTATTATTATGATCATGTAGAAATGAGTGGAAGTGTAGAGGACGTACCCATTCGCGACAACGCTACCTCAGTTCAATTCCCTCTCATATATTCCGCTCTCGCAATTTAAATATCTCAGCTCTCCACAGAAAATTGTTTTGTGTTGGTATCTTATAATAATAATTTTCGAGATATTACTCCGTCGATAAAGCTTGCCTTTCAACGCCTGTACTTAACTCGTCAATTTCTCAGTGAATTCATTGAATTTTCTACAAGTGGCTTTTAATGTGCCGGTTGATGAGAGGTCAGGAGACTATTCTACCAACCATCTCGCGTTGTGCGGCTAGCATTTTTTGGCAGTTGGTCCAGGTTCAATTTCCAGCTCTGCCAAGAAATTTTAATTTTGGTCTGAGGGATGGAACAAGGCACACTCAGCCTCATGAGGCAAAACTGAGAAAAGGAGGGTTCGATTCCTATCTTAGCCATCTTGGAAGTGGTTCCCACGCTTCTACTCCTGGCAAATGCCGGGATGGTTCCTAAATTAAGGCCATGGCCACCTCTTTCCCAATCCTCATCTGAATAATAAATGCACACACTAATCCAGCCATCACAATAACACAGGTTATCTGACAAATTTCACATGCCCAAGTACACAGATCTACATGACCATGATGTCACAAAGCCCCTAAATCAACCAACTGCTGCTTTCTACCATTCCAAGACGAAATCTTCGAGTTGCCATTAGTCTTATGCCCCTAAAATCCACAACTAGTTCGAATGGTTTTAGGCCTAAGCTTTGGATCAACCATCTTCTTGCATCTCAATAGGGATTTGCCAACAGGCTTTCAACAGCTTGTCTCAATTCTGCCTTCATATATGTAGGCCTATACATGCAAGAAATGAGTACGGTACTTATCAAAAATAAAGAAATAATAAGCTAATACGTACCCTACTATTATATTTCTCTCCTACTCCTAAATCCTTCTCTGAACACTCATCTTAAAACAGAATGGTCTGCATTTTTGGACTAATTATAAAAATATAGCCTATAAGAAGAAATTAACATGCTCATCTTTAGCTCCCTGGCGAAAATAATTGAGTAAGTATTAATGTTTCAGTTCTTATGCATTTTATATGATGCTTTAAAAGTCAATCTAGAAGAGATAATTTAAGTTAACTTCACTACCATAATACTGCTTAAGAGTTACTGTCGAGGACTGATGACCAAAATGTCCCTAACTTGAGCAAAGACTGCTTCACAACTTCATGTAAAACGTATTTTCGTAAAAGGGCCTTTACTTAGTTTGGATAATTTGCGATACGTGTTACATGGATGTGTGTGCTGACTTTTTGGTGTTAAATGATGTAAGTTGGCAACACCAAATGTGGCGGCCATGTTGGTTTTCTAGTAACTTATTTAAGGTGTCCTGGACTATATAACTCTTTGTCCTTTTCAAGGAGTATAATTGAATGTTGGTTGTAGTAGCTTGCTGAAATACAACGTGCTATAGACCTACGGATATTAAACATGAATATGAGGTGCCCTTTGCTAGTGCTAACTCTGTACAAAATATAATTCAATTCGGTTTCACCGTGTTTGAATTGATATGGTGAATCGATTTGCACACATACATGGCCGCTATCTGCAAACTATTGGGCTGATGACCTTGTAGTTTTGTCAAAAGATTCTTCGTACATAACGGTGTAATGTTGCAGAATTTGGTAGAGATTAGATGATTAGGTTGGTCGTAATTTGATTTAAGCTTTCAACATTTGAGTGGCCGCCATTACGTTATCGTCAAGATGGCGGCGATACAAAACATGAAACTGAGGTGTCCTTTGCTAGTGCTACCTTTGTACCAAATTTTGTTCAATTCAGTGTTACCGTGTTTGAATTGATAGGGGAAATCGATTTGCACACATACATGGCCGCCATCTGCAAACTATTGAGCTGATGACTTTGTAGTTTAGTCAAAAGACGCTCGCCATATAGATATAATTATGTTGTTGCGAAATTTAGTAGAGATCGGATGAATAGGTTAGTCGTAATTTGATTTAAGCTTTGAACATTTGGGTGGCCACCATTACGTTTCGTTCAAGATGGCGGCGATATAAAACATGACACTGAGGTGCCCTTTGCTAGTGCTACCTCTGTACCAAATTTCACTCAATTTGGTTTCACCGTGTTCAAATTGATAGGGGGGGGGGGGGACAAACATTCAGAGTACACACACAGACAGACACACAATTTTTGGCCCTGTGTAGATCTCATAAGTCTACTTTCAATTTTTGCAAAAATCGAAAGTAAGCTAAAAATTAGCATGCACTAGGAAATTGTATTTGCAATGTTTACGTAACTCAGTAGTATATGGCGCAGAGTGGCGTTGTCTTGTCGCTCGGCCTACCACTACAGTACAGTAGTTGTTTCTTCTGTTGTAGCTGTAATTATCTGGATGTTATGGTTAAATTAATACCCTTCATTACTACCTGAAACAATAGGCTATCTTGTGTTGTAAATTGAAAACTCACTATGCAGCAGGAATATCATATTGCTGAAAGACAACAAAACGTCTTTCATTTACGCAGTGTATAAAGAATGCGACCAAGGCTAAGATGACGCTGGTGACAGAGACATTCTCCGTGAATATATTCTGCATTAAGTAAGGTCATAACTATAAAGTTTGTAGTTGGGACAACATGTAGGTGATCACGACCATAAAGTGGCACGTACTACGTTGTGCTGCAACGTCATCCCACTCAAGATTCATAACACTATTTTATCCTTTTTAACCAACGTGCGATCAAGAATCTAATTTGTTCCACTATCTATTGTAGGTGGCCTGTTTGCCATCTCTTGATGATTGCAGTACATTTGTATTTGTCTGTTGGCACAGGCTAGAGTAAAATGTGGGTTTTCACCGATGTCTCAGTCTCACTCATGGCTGTGATTATATGAAAGATACTGAGGTATGGGTTGTGCTTAGAAATGACATTCAGGGCATAGTCAGTATACCCTCCAGGTAGGCTTTTCCCACGGACTCAGTGTGGGATTCCACCTTTACCGCCTCTACGGGCAGTGTACTGGAGCTTGACATCGGGTCGGGGGATATAACTGGGGAGGCGGGACTAGCGCCTCACCCAGGCAGCCTCATGGGTGATGGGATGGGATGGGATGGGAAGAATGGGAGGGATAGACAAGGAAGAGGGAAGGAGGTGGCCGTGGCCTGACGGTAGGGACCATCGAGGCGGGGACGAAGTGGGAAACAACGGAAAACCACTTCAAGGATGGCTGAGGTGGGAATCGAACCTCCTCTACTCATTTGGACCACCCGAGGCTGAGTAGACCCAGTTCCAGTCCTCATACCACTTGTCAAATTTCGTGGCAGAACCGGGAATCGAACCTCGGACCTCCGGGGTGGCAGCAAAGTACGCTGACCACTACACTACGGAGGCGACTAATTAATTAATGAATTAATTATGGAGCACCGTTAATCCAAAAGTCCGAACGGAAATATTCCATATTCATTTTTTTTCCTTATTGAAATGAAAACATAATTATTATAGAATGAAGATTTACTTGCATTTGATTAGTCATACTTTACTACAATGCACACGGGAATGTTCTCCGTAGTGCCTACAGGCAGCTGCGAGAGATTACGTCACCAGTTACGTTGGCAGCACGGCTGTCGCTTGTATCATAACAAACAAACAGTAAACTTTATACTCACCACAGCCAATCATAACTGATGCTAGAAATGCTGATGACACACATGCTGGCTTATTGCAATACACACTGGCGAATTCGACATCCCACAGCCCACACATGTGGCCTTCACCCTATCAAGGACACCGTGTTGCCAACTAAACTGATGACGCAACAACTCGCAGCTGCTCGTAGCCACTGCGGAGAACATTCCCGGGCGCCCTGTAGAATAACTTAATATAAACATAAACTCATCATAAACCATCAATCACTGGTCGTTTATCTTTACAAAGTCTGTATGTATCTTTTGCCGCAGTAATTGGAACCTACTCGAAGAAGCAGTGTTTAACCAGCGTCTCATAAACATCACATCAGTGGGCGTAGCAGCGGAGTGTTGCTCGAAGTAGCGTACGGCAAATTCTAAAGCAGCCGCGACAACTGAATATGACACTACTTGTTCATTGTTGTTTTATTCGGCAGAACTTTTAGTAATAACTGTTTTAGTTGTTTAGTCCTCTACGGGTTCTTAACTACTGTAATTGTATACTCTACTGTATTGTAGAAATTATTTTACGGTTAATCCAAAAATTTTGTAATCCGAGCAGACTCCGGTCCCAATTAATTCAGATTAACGGGACTCCACTGTAATTAATACGTTAATAAATAGCTACATTAATAAATAAATAAATTAATTAATTAATTACTGATTTAATAACTGAATTTATAAATTAATAATTTAAACAATAAATATTTTTTATAATAAATTGATGCATTAATAAATAGATAAATTATTTAATACATTACAGTAATACATAAAAAACATTAATTTATTAAAATTGATTAATTAATTAATTATTTGATTAATAAATAGATGAATAAATAGATTAATAAATTAATTTAATTTTAAACTAAAAAATAATTTATTAATAATAAATATTTTAATAAATAAATTAACTAAATATTAATACATTAATAAATTAATAAATAATTAAATATTTAATTAGTTAATGAACACATTAATAAATAAACAATGAACAAAATAAATAAATAAATAAATTAATTAATTAATTACTGTAATACATAAAGTAAAGACTGAAAAATGGTTTCAAAGCTCTTTAAACAGTAACAACAGTTTCTCTTGGTGATAACAACGATGATGACTATTTTAATGTAGCCTACATGTACCAGCAGTAATCTGTCAGAAGTTTCCTGTAACCAATATTTTCTTTTTTTAGCCTACTTTTCACATTCTGCAAAAATGAGGAAAAAGTAGACTTATGAGATCGATCCGGACAAATGTGTGTCTGTCTGTCTGTCCTTCTGTCTGTCTGTCAGTCTGTCTGTCCTTCTGTCTGTCTGGCTGTGTGTGTGTGTCCCTCCCCCTATCAACTCCTTAACGGCTGCAGCAATCGAAACCAAATTTAGTATGAGTAAAGATGTATACAGGAATATCTCAAGCCCATATTTGTAAATGACGTCAGTGCTACCAACTGCTGAATAAACGTACTAGAAATTTGAGCTCCATGTTGGATATCATGGAAGGTATGCATGGGAGCTATTCCAAAATTGGCAAACATGTAGATAATACTATTTCAGTTTAATTTACAAGAGGCCATACATGACAGTGTTGCCAAAATAATTATAAGCCTTCTGATAGGTCCAATTTTTAAATGCATATAACTTCTATACTATAAGTTGGATTTCAACCAAATTTCGTATGTGCTATGTGTAACATAACAGGTATGGCTATACGTATTCTTAAGAGCAATCAGGGCTGCCAGCTGTTAATAAATGCTGTCCATATTTTGTTACCCTAATATCAATATATCAGAAAGTATGCAAGCCAACAGCTCTATACTTTGCACACGTATAGCACCTGACACTCTAGATTAATTTAGAATAATTAATATAAGTCAGTGCTGCCAACATGATTCTATGCTTGCTGATAGGTCCAATTTTAAAATACATGTAACTTCAATACTAAAAAATGGATTTCATCCATAATTGGCGGGGGCGTGGTGGCTCAGCGGTCTAGCTGTATGCCTCTCACCAAGGCGGTCCGGGTTCGATTCCCGGTCATGGCATGTGAGATTTTCGAAGTGAAATGCCATGTCCTGTGGTTCGGATTCCACGTAAAAAGGAGGTCCCGTGGCTCATGATCTCGAGATTAACGGTCACGTTAAACTACAAGCTTCCTTCCTTCCAAAATTGGCACAAGATATCATAATATTTCCGATTATTTCCTACCAGCACACGCATGACATTGTTGCCAACATGCTTTTACGCGTGCTGATAGATCCAATGTCAAACTGCATGCAACGTCCAATTGGACTTCAACCAAATTTTGTATTCTGTACCTTAAGAGATGGAACTAAGAATATATTCAGTCACCAGGGCTGCCAACTGTAGTGCTCTATTAGGCTACATTATACCAGGAATATTTCGAACTAATTAGATATTTCGATATTACCAACTTAATTTCGTCATTATTATAATCAAAAAAAGTTTTGCATCACCTCGGTTCCCAGATCTCCGGCATATAGACGTTGACTGTGTATATTGTATCAAAGATACAGTCCCTTTGACTGTTCATAGATGTCACTAAAACTGCTCAAAGATGTAAACAACCATGCATGAGCAGGGCCTATTAGACGGAGGGGGTACGACAGCCGATCAGTTCCAGTCATTCCACCAGGACGAAGGTACGCTGCTCATGTTGTCTGTAGTTCTACCATGCCTAGAAGGTCAATACCGCAGTTCGATCGCGTCCGCATTGTTACTTTGTGTCAAGAAGGGCTCTCAACAAGGGAAGTTTCCAGGCGTCTCAGAGTGAACCAAAGCGATGTTGTTCGGACATGGAGGAGGTACAGAGATACAGGAACTGTCGATGACAGGCCTCGCTCAGGCCGCCCAAGGGCTACTACTGTAGTGGATGACCGCTACTTACGGATTGCCGCTCGGAGGAACCCTGACAGCAATGCCACCATGTTGAATAATGCGTTTCGTTCAGCCACAGGACGTCGTGTTTCAACTCAAACTGTGCGCAATAGGCTGCATGATGCGCAACTTCACTCCCGACGTCCATGGCGAGGTCCAGCTTTGCAACCCCGACACCATGCAGCGCGGTACAGATGGGCCCAACAACATGCTGAATGGACCCCACAGAATTGGTATCACGTTCTCTTCACCGATGAGTGTCGCATATGCCTTCAACCAGACAATCGTCGGAGACGTGTTTGGAGGCACCCTGGTCAGGCTGAACGTCTTAGACACACTGTCCAGCGAGTGCAGCAAGGTGGTGGTTCCCTGATGTTTTGGGGTGGCATTATGTGGGGCCGACGTACGCCACTGGTGGTCATGGAAGGCTCCGAAACGGCTTTACGATACCTGAATGACATCCTCCGACCCATAGTGCACCCATATCGGCAGAATATTGGAGAGGCATTTGTCTTCATGGACGACAATTCTCGACCTCATCGTGCACATCTTGTGAATGCGTTCCTTCAAGATAACGACATCGCTCGACTACAGTGGCCAGCATGTTCGCCAGACATGAACCCTATCGAACATGCCTGGGATATGTTGAAAAGGGCTGTTTATGGACGTCTTGACCCACCAACCACTCTGAGAGATTTACGCCGAATTGTCGTTGAGGAGTGGGACAATTTGGACCAACAGTGTCTTGATGAACTTGTGGATAGTATGCCACGACGAATACAGGCATGCATCAATGCAAGAGGACGTGCTACTGGGTATTAGAGGTAGTGGTGTGTACTGCAATCTGGACCACAAATGCTGAAAGTCTAGCTGTATGATGGTACAACATGCAATGTGTGGGTCTCATGAGCAATAAAACGAGCTGAAATGTTGTTTGTGTTGATCTCTATTCCCTTTGTATTTAAAGGTTCCGGAACTCTTGGAACCGAGGTGATGCAAAACTTTTTTTGATGTGTGTAGATAGGTTCATATACTGTAGAATAATCATTGGCATGAAAAGTTGGCTCTTTAGTTCGTCACGAAACTTCTTGTTTTATATAGCTGTTTCTGCTTGGCACAAGCAAGACATATCATTCGCAGCGTTTGTTGTCAAACGGTGCACAGTGCAATGGTGCTTCTCGTAAAGATCAACTCAGATGGTATCGTATCGTATGTGTCAGGGACAAATATGCAATTAAGGCCACGCCAGTGTAGGGCGGTCACCTTTTGTTGTATAGTCGTGATGGCCAACACATATCCACTACTCATCTAATGTCTCGGCATGCGATTGATTCTCAGCCTCTTACAAGTGATTCTCGCCCGCCAGGGGAGCGGTTTTATGAGGGTTATGGACTTGAGGAAAAGTCGCGTCTCTTAAGTTTCACTTCTCCAAGATAAATAGTTACAGCAATATTGCCAATACACCTCCTGGGTTCAAATCCCGGCACTGCTAAGAAATTTAATTCTGGACCGAGGGCTAGACCGGGGTACACTCAGCCTTGTGAGGCAAAACTGAGAAGAGGTGGTTTCGATTCCTATCTCAACCATTCTGGAAGTGGTTTCCCGTGGTTTCTCCACTTATACTTCAGAAGAATGCCGGGATGGTTCATAAATTAAGGTCACAGCTGCCTCCTTTCTAATCCTCATCAGAATTACAAATACACTCACTAATACAGCCGTCACAATAACACAGGTTATTACACAGAGCTACATGAGCACGATGTCACAAAGCCCCTAAATGAATCAACAACAACAACAACACCATGATTTGTTTTGATGTATCGTAATAAAAATTAGTAATTAAACATTTCCTTTTTTAAATAGTTGACGCAAGAAGTGACAACTAGCCTATGTTATTGGCAACAGCCATAGTAACTTATAATCATATTTAGTTCGTGCTCCGAAGGTTTGAATTCAATTTAAGTGGGCTCATAGAGGTTTCCTGAGAAGCTAACACATTAGTGAATAATTACTAGATTTTCTTCATTCCCCCTATGGCATATGTGGGACAGAAATCAATAGGCCCAATCATGGTCCGAATAAATTAATAAATAAATAAATAAATGATTAAATGAATGGATTATTAAATGATTGAATGATTAAATGAATTGATGATGAAATGAATAGATGATTAAATGAATGGATGATTAAATATTATGTATTATTAAATGAATGGATTATTAAATGATTGAATGATTAAAAGAATGGATGATTAGATGAATGGATGATTAAATGAATAGGTGATTAAATGAATGGATGATTAAATGAATGAATGAATGGATGATTAAATGAATGGATGATTAAATGAATGGATGATTAAATTATTGAATGATAAAATGAATGGATGATTGAAAGAATGGATGATTAAATGAATGAATGATTAAACGAATTGATGATTAAATGAATCGATGATTAAATGATTGAATGATAAAATGAATGGATGATTAATTGAATGTGTGATTAAATGAATGGATGATAAATGATTGAATGATTAAATGAATGAATGATTGAATGAATGGATGATTAAATGAATGAATAGATAATTAAATGAATGGATGATTAAATGAATAGGTGATTAAATAAATGGATGATTAAATGAATGAATGGATGATTAAATGAATGGATGATTAAATGGATGAATGAATGAATGATTAAGTGAATGAATGATTAAATGACTGGACGATTAAATGATTGAATGATTAAATGAATGGATGATTGAATGAATGGATGATTAAATGAATGAATAGATAATTAAATGAATGGATGATTAAATGAATGATTAAATAATGAATTATTAAATGACTGGATGATTAAATGATTGATTGAATGAATAAATGATTAAATGACTAGATAATTAAATGAATGAATGATTAATTAAATGACTTCTCCGCGGCAAAAATCCAAAGGAGTAGGCCTAATATGAAAATATTAATTTGGCGCAAAAAAATATCGGCACGCACCTCGCACTTCCTGGTGAGTAAAAGTTAAAACATTGTTAGTGCTCGTCTCCACGGTAACACAGAAGCTGGCTGCAGTTGATCCCGCTCAACATAGCGATAATGAGTCTCCACAAAGCTTCTTTCTACTGTCCCCAAGCTTTTTGTACGCTTTTTGTGTTATGTTTACTCATCCGCGTATATATTTTTTATTTCATTCTGTGGGTCACCCCAGCGCAGCTCAGGCCGTTGTTTTATATAAAGCCAGGAGATAGAAGTGGATGTCACTGGCACATGTTGTGAGATGGCGCTGATAGTCGCTGGGACGGGCTACGCATGGTAAGAGCTATTGTAGCGCCTGCAGATAGGACATCCACAATACAGTAAGGAGAACTACTCTTCTGTAACTGTTCAAATGTAGGAAGGTGTTTAAATATACCAAGGCGGATTCAGTTGCGTTGTTGGTAACATGCTGAGCTTCTACGCCCAATGTCTCGGGTTCAAACCCGGCCGAGGTCGTCGGATTTTGTAGAGCGTAAAAATCTCTCAGTATGCCTTCCTTCGGAGGAGAAGTAAAGCCGTCGGGCCATGTCATACAATAGATTTATGGCATGTAAAAGAACCTTCTACTAATTTCACTTGTGTGAAACTAAATTATAGGTTAGAGTTGACTAACGCTCTTAAATTCCAACGTTTGTCGCCAGGAGCCGACTGTGGTGGCATCTAGTAACCAAGTTCAAAACTAGTTTTCGTTGACGGCAGCATTTGGTAGCAAAAGTAGGAACTACTTGAAAATTGAATGCCAGCAGTCCTCACCTGAATTACAGATAACACACACTAATACAGCATCACAATTAACACCGGTTATCAGACAGATTTTACACACGCCCAGAGTACACGGAGCCACATGACCGCGTTGTCGCAGCCCCTAAACTGAGGAACCAAACAACCAACCAAATATACCAAGGGCATTTTTCACAGACGCTTTACTAACGTTTAGAAAAGGAAAGAAGCTTGTAGTTTAATGCGAGCGTTAATCTCACGATCATGAGCCACGGGATCTCCTTTTTACGTGGAATCCAAACCACAGGACATGGCATTTCACTTCGAAAATATCACATGCATTGACCGGTAATCGAAGCCGGTCCATCTTGGTGAGAGGCAAACAGCTTGACCGCTGAGCCAACTCGCCCCCCTAAGGTTGAGAAAGTCAATTTTAATTTAACTTAATTAGTCTACGAGAGTTAATGCATGGTTAACGTCGATGCATTTGACGAGGCCATTCGGGTACGTAATTACCGTAAAATCTCGATTATCAGATCTAAACTGGATCCGGAGTACGTCAGGCCACCGAAAATGTCAGATCATACAGAATAACTTTCAGAATGAACTAACACAAATAGGTAGGCTATAGGCTACGGTTTTACTAAAAGAGTTACATGTTTTAGAGTGCTATATTTACTGAATTATCAATTCAATTATTGTACATGCAGTATTGAACAAGCAATGAAATAAATTGAGGAAAAATTTTAAGTGGGAGTGAAGATTCAAGGAGAAATAATTTCAACTCTGAGATTTGCTGATGACATCGTCATCTTGGTCGACACGCCAGAGGATTTGAATGAGGTTTTGAATAGTATGGACTCCGTCTTGAGGAAATAATTCATGATGAAAATTAATAAATGTAAAACAAACACAAGATGTTCAGTAAAGAACATATAGCCTACTTTCTCCTAAACGCATGGGTATTGTTATAACTCTTTGTCCTTTTCAAGGAGTATAATTGAATGTTGGTTGTAGTAGCTTGTTGAAATAACACGTGTTATAAGGATATTAAACATGAATATGAGGTGCCCTTTGCTAGTGCTAACTCTGTACAAAATTTCATACAATTCGGTTTTACCGTGTTTGAATTGATATGGTAAATCGATTCGCACACATACATGGGTACTATCTGCAAACTAATGGGCAGATGACCTTGCAGGTCAGTCAAAAGATGCTTCCCACAAAAAGGTATCTTGTTGCAAAATTTGGTAGAGATCAAATGATTAAGGTGGTGGTCATTTGATTTAAGCTTTTAACATTTGGGTGGTCGCCATTCCGTTTCCGTCAAGATGGCGGCGATATAAAACATGACACTGAGGTGTCCTTTCCTAGTGCTACCTCTGAACCAAATTTCATTCAATTCGGATTTACCGTGTTTGAATTGTTAAGGGGAATCGTTTTGCACACATGCATGGCCGCCATATGCAAACTATTAGACTGATGACCTTGTAGCTTGGTCAATGAACGCATCTCACATAAAGAAATGTTGCTGCAGAATTTAGTAGAGCTCAGATGGTTGATTTAAGATTTTGATATTTGGGTGGCCGCCATTACTTTTCCGTCAAGATGGCGGTGATATAAAACATGACATTGAGTTGACTTTTACGAGTGCTACCTCTGTACCAAATTTCGTTCAATTCAGTTTCACCGTGTTTGAATACATAGGGGGAATCGATTTGCACACATACATGGCTGCAATCCTCAAATAATTGGGCTGATGACCTTGTAGTTTGGTTTAAAGATTCTTCATACATAAAGGTATAATATTGCAAAAATTGGTAGAGATCAAATGATTAGGTTGGTCGTAATTTGATTTAAGCTTATAATATTTGGGCAGCCGCCATTACGTTTTCGTCAATATGGTGGCGATATAAAGCATGGCACTGAGGTGCCTTTAGCTAGTGCTACCTCTGTACCAAATTTTGTTCAATTCGGTTTCATCGTATTTGAATTGATCGGGGGAATCGAATTGCACACATACATGGACGCCATCTGCAAACTATTGGGCTGACGACCTTGTATTTTAGTCAAAATACGCTCGCCATATAAATATGTGTTGTTGCTAAATTTGGTAGAGATCAGATGATTAGGTTAGTCGTAATTTGATTTAAGCTTTGAACATTTGGGTGGCCGCCATTACGTTTCCGTCAAGATGGCGGCGATATAAAACATGACACTGAGGTGCCCTTTGCTAGTGCAACCTCTGTACCAAATTTTGTTCAATTCGGTTTCACCGTGATCGAATTGATAGGGGGGAACAGACATTCAGAGTACACACACACACAGATAGACACGCAATGTTTCGCCCTGTATTGATCTCATAAGTCTACTTTCATTTTTTGCAAAAATCGAAAGTAGGCTAATATTGGAATACAGCCGAAATAAATCGGAAACCTCTAGGGACATCAAATTGGCAGGTGAAAATCTGAAGGGAGTAGGAGACTTCTGTTACTTAGGAAGCAAAATAGCCAGTGATGGGCGAAGCAAAGAGGATATAAAAAGTAGGTTGGCTCAGGCAAGGAAAGCATTTCTACAAAAAAGGAATCTGTTGACATCGAATATAGATTTAGGTATTAGGAAGTCATTTTTGAAAGCCTTTGTCTGGGGCGTGGCGCTATCTGGAAGTGAAACTTGGAATATTGGTGCAGCAGAAAAGAGGAAAATTGAAGCGTTTGAAATGTGGTGTTACAGAAGAATGATGAAGATCAGATGGGTGATAGAGTTACAAACGAAGAGGTATTAAGAAGAGAGGAGGAGAGATGTTTCTGGTGACTGCTAATGAAGAGAAGAGATAGGTTGGTAGGACACACACTAAGACGCCCAGGAATAGCAAGCTTAGTTATGGAAGGAAGGGTCGAAGACAAGAACTGTAGGGGTAGACCAAGGTTAGAATATGTTAAACAGATTGCCTCGGACGTAGGGTGTGGTAGCTATGTAGAGATGAAACGATTAGCTCAGGACAGGGAGGCGTGGAGAGCTGCATCAAAACCGTCAAAAGACTGAAGACTCAAACAACAACAACAACAACGCATTGCACAGAAACGGTTCAAATGCCTTAAGGAAAGAAACTTGTCAACTGTCCTCTTGCCTGCTGATTCTTGCTTCGGTGGCGTAGTCGGTAGCATGCTGACCAGCTGTGCCCAAGATAGCGGGTTCAAACCCGGCCGAAGTCTTCGAATCTTTTAAGAGCGTTAAAATCCTTCAGTATCCCTCCCTTCGGAGGGGAAGTAAAGCCGGTGGTCCCATGTCATAGATTTATGGCATGTAAAAGATCCGTCCACAGACTAAACTTGTGTGGAGCGAAATTTCTAGGTTAGATTTCGTTGTAACGCTCTATCAAAGTTTAAACGTTCACCGCTAGGTATCATTGACATCTGGTAACGAAAGTTGAAACTACTCGAAATTGAACGGAACTTGTAGCTCACCCTAGGGGTGTCCGTTTGAAGCAGCTACAGCCTCTGGCGAGCCGAACATGTCCTTGGACACTCCCAGCACTAAAAGCCATACGATAAATAAATAAATACAATAAAAACCTCGTCATCGACGAAAAATCAACACCCCCATTGCGCTTGCCTCCGACTGTTGCTCCACATTATGTTAATGGCATACCCAATAGGCTACTCTTAATTCTTCACTGTCAGATATCGTTTTATCCTTTTGTTCAGCAATACCTCTTTCTTCTTTTTCACCATCGTTTGCATTCACGAAATCAATAATATTAGGGCCAGTTAGTGCAAACAGCTGATCTTGTGCACACCACTACTCACATCTAGAGTCGTAGCATCCTGTCAACCAAGAATGCAAATCAGTAATGTAATGAGTCGTAATAAGACAAGTACCTTACGATGTGGTGACAAATGTAATGGTTCAATAAACAAACAAGATAATAAGAATAAATACACTGTGGTGTGCCCTTACCTTTGTAGTGTAATAGGATATAAGTTGGACGCCAGATCCCTATTTATGATAGTGAATCGAAATTTAATAAATATATCCTCGGCAGTCAGCAGCAGAGTCGAGACCACTTACTCGGGCCGTAGTGTAACAGAGTTGACTAAACATTCAGAATTTCTTTAAGGAGTAGTTGAATTTGCCTATAGTATGTGCTAACTACAAGAAAAGTTATAGACATGAAGTTAAAGAAATAATGTATTGACTCAAAAACAAAAAATTAATAGTGACACAAAGAATTTAAATTACCAACTGCGGTTTAATTATTTAAAAGAAAATGACAAAATAGTGAATTGAGTCTAATCTTGAAGTTACATATTACAGAGACGTAAGATATTTAATTGTCTGCTCACCCAGTTGTAGTATCATCATACAAAAGGTAACCGATGATCTTGATGTTCCGTTTTATGTAGAAAATGGTGAGATGTCTCATTCGATATGGTTTACCTTCATCAGGTACGTTGCCATCTGTATAAAGACCGTTGAGTTGAGATATTACCCACTATATCTTTATATATATAATTCTTCGACACGTGTGTATGTCACTGAACTCCTCCTAAACGACTGGACCGATTTTGATGTAATTTGGTATGTACATTAGGGTGGGTCCCTGCATGGTTTAGATTCACAATCTGACCCGGTAGGTGGAATGAACACGATCTTAGAACCACAATTTGCACACAATTTTAGAACCACAATATACAGTCAAAAACAGTCGTCATGGAATCCACTAACCTTGGCCTTGGTGAAAGCTGATGTTTTTGGACGGTTTGTCTCTACACGTTAGAGCCACCTGGTCACAACCTGTGCTACTACCGCCATAACATACACTCCGCCCGTGGCGGAAAGTTGTGTTTTATACCAAAGATGGCAGTGATGTCGAATTCTACTGTTTGTCTCTGCACGTTGGAGCGTTTCAAAGTCACGTATGCGTTCATATACCGTTCATCCCATTGCGATGAAACTTGGGTGAGATTTTGAGTGTACTCCAGGGAAGGTGTTTGGCTTAGTAAATTATTTTACAATAGATAGCGCACGACTAGATTCAACAAATGAGCGACGACGCACGAAGCGTTTCAAGAAGGTCCCGTATGCGTTCAAATACCATTCGTCCCAAAGCGATGAAAGTTGGTTGAGATGTTGTGTACACTCCAGGGAAGGTTTCTGGCTTAGTAAATTCATTTTACAATAGGTAGCTCACGAGTATATTCAACAAATAAGCGACGACGCGCGAAGCGTTTCAACAAAATCCTGTATAAGTTTATATACCATTCATCGATTGAGATGAAACTTTGACGAGTTGTTGTGTACACTTACCTGAAGGTTTCTAACTTAGTAAATCCATTTTACAGGAGGTTGCGCACGAGTAGATTCAACAAATGAGCGACGACGTGCGAAGCGTTTCAACAAGGTCCCGTATGCGTTCAAATACCATTCGTCCGATCGCGATGAAACTTGGGTAGGATGTTGTGTACACTCCAGGGGGAGGCTTCTGGATTAGTAAATCCATTTTACCATCGGTAGCGCACGAGTAGATTCAACAAATGAGCGACGACGCGCGAACGTTTAAACTAAGTCCCGTATGCGTTCATATACCATTCATCCGATTGCAATGAAATTATGGTGAGATATTGTGTACACTTACGTGAGGGTTTCTAACTTAGTAAATCCATTTCACAGGCGGTTGCGCACAAGAAGATTCAACAAATGAGCGACGACGCGCGAAGCGTTTTAATAAGGTCCTGTATGCGTTCAAATACCATTCGTCCGATTACGATGAAACTTGGGTGAGATGTTGAGTACACCCTACGGAACGTTTCTGGCTTAATAAATCCATTTTACAATAGGTAGCGCTCGAGCAGATTCAACAAATGGGTGACGGCACGCGAATCATTTCAACAAAGTACTGCATGCGTCCATATACCATTTATCCGATTGCGATGAAACTTTGGTGAATTGTTGTGTACGCTTCAGTAAAGGTTTCTGGCTTAGTAAATTCATTTTAGAATAGGTAGCCCACGAGTAGATTCAACAAATGTGCGATGGCGTGAGAATCGTTTCAACAAAGTCCTGTAGGTGTTCATATACCATTTATCCGATTGCGATGAAACTTTGTTGAATTGTTGTGTACACTCCACGAAAGGTTTCTGGCTTAGTAAATCCAGTTTTTAATAAGTAGCGCATTAGTAGATTCAACAAATGAATGATCGCATGGGAATCGTTTAAAGAAAATCCCGTATGCGTCCATATGTCATTCATCCGATTCCGATGAAACAATGATGAGTTGTTGTGTTCAAGCCAGGGAAGGTGTTCAACTTGGTAAATCCATTTTACAATATTGGTAGCGCACGAGTCGATGTAACTAATGAGTGACGACGCGCGAAGCGTTCCAACAAAATCCCTAATGCGTTCATATACTATTCATCGATTGCCATGAAACATTGATGAGTTGGTGTGAACACTTACGTGAAGCTTTCCAACTTAGTAAATCCATTTCACAGTTGGTAGAGCACGAGTAGATTCAACTAATGAGTGACTGCGCACGAATCATTTAAACAAAATCCCGTATGCGTTATATGCCATTTATCCGATTGCTATGAAACTTTGGAGAGTTGTTGTGCACGCTCTCACGAATCTCTCTAGATTAGTTAATTCATTTCACGATAGTTGAGAGGCAGTTAACAGGAATTGAAAAAAAATATTCTGTATCCAAAAGCACTTCAAGAAACAAAGTTACAACACTTTCTTTGATTGGCAGGACAACGTCTGCCGGGTCAGCTAGTACTGATATAGATATCGGCAGGACATCGTTCAGTGTCGAATCTATAAGCTCAGTCCATTAGGACCCAGAAATCAAGGTTATTACTTCCTCCTGCAATGAGAGCTGTTGATGAATGAATGTCTTGTCGAGCGCGCAGGTACTAATAGCTTCCTGATCACGTGGTATTCGGCTGTCCCCTACCCTAGTAAGCTTCCCTCTCTTCAGTTTTCATTCTGTCACGAGGGCTAATTGCATCACAACTTGCAATATTTAGCAGCGTACTTTGGCTGCAGTAGTGACGTATTGGTTACACCATAGTTTGAAATATATTGTTCTATCCCTTCTCGAATGTCCTCGATGGTCCGCACGTGATTCTTAGTCATGGGTTGACAGGATCTTGTGACCATGACACTTAGCCGTGGTGAAATTACTACTGCGTCCCTCCGTATGTGACACATTGGGTTAGTCCTTATTGCCAATCTTGTTGCAATTCTATATATAAAAATGAATTGCTGTTCGTTAGTCTCGCTAAAACTCGAGAACGGCTGGACCGAATTGACTAATTTTGGTCTTGAATTATTTTTGGAAGTCCAGGGAAGGTTTAAAAATAAATATGAAAGTTGTAGCGCACGAGTAGATTCAACAAATGAGTGACGGCACGCGGATCGCTTAAACAAAGTCCCTATGCGTTCACAAACCATTCGTCCGATAGCGACTAAATTTGGGTGAGATGTTGTGTACACTCCAGGGAAAGTTTCAGGCTTAGTAAATCCATTTTACAATAGGTAGCGCACGAGTAGATTCAACAAATGATCGAAGACGCGCGAAGCGTTTCAACAATGTCCCGTATGCGTTCATATAAGATTCGCCCGATAGGGATTAAACTTGGGTGAGATGTTGTGTACACTTCAGTGAAGGTTTCTGGCTTAGTAAATCCACTTTGCAATATGTATCGCACAAGTAGATTTAACATATGAGCGACGGCACGCGAATCGTTTAAAACAAGTCCCGTATGAGTTCATATACCATTCATCCGATTGATATGAAACTTTAGTGAATTATTGTGCACACTCCAGGAAAGGTTTCTGACTTAGTAAATCCTTTTTGCAATAGGTAGCGCACGAGTAGATTCAACAAATGAGCGACGACGTGCGAAGCGTTTCAACAAAGTCCTGTTTGCGTTCACATACCATTCGTCCGATAGCGATGAAACTTGGGTGAGAGGTTGTGTACACTACAGGCAATGTTTCTGGCTTAGTAAATCCATGCTATAATAGGTAGCGCTCGAGTAGATTCAACAAATGAGCGACGACGTGTGAAGCGTTTCAACAAAGTCCCGTATGCGTTCATATATTATTCGTCTTATAGCGATGAAACTTAAGTGAGATGTTGTGTATACTTCAGGGAAGGTTTCTGGCTTAGTAAATCCACTTTACAATAGGTATCGCACAAGTAGATTAAACAAATGAGCGACGACGTGCGAAGTGTTTCAATATAGTCCCCTATGCGTTCATATACCATTCGTCCGATAGCAACTAAACTTGGGTGAGTTGTTGTGTACACACCAGGGAAGGTTCTGGCTTAGTAAATCAACTTTACAATAGGTATCGCACAAGTAGATTCAACGAATGAGTGACGGCACGCGAATCGTTTTAACAAAGTCCCGTATGCTTTCATATACCATTCATCCAATTGCTATGAAACTTTGGTGAATTATTGTGCACACTCCAGGAAAGGTTTCTGACTTAGTAAATCCTCTTTGCAATAGGTAGCGCATGAGTAGATCCAACAAATGAGTAACGGCGCGCGTATCGTTAAAAAAGAATATCCGTATACGTTCATATTCCATTCATGCGATTGCAATGAAATTTGGTGAAATGTTGTGTCCACTCCCGCCAAGATTTCTGATTTAGTAAATCCATTTACAATTGCTAGCGCACGAGTATATTCAACTAATGAGCGACAGCACGTGAATAGTTTGAACCAAGTCCCGTATGCGTTCATATACCATTCATCCGATTTTCATAAAACTTTGGTGACTTGAGAACAGTCCTGCGAAGGTGTACGAATTAGTAAATCCGTTTTTCAATGGGTGGCGCACAAGTAGATTCAACAAATGAGCGACGGCACGCGAATCGTTTAAACAAAGTCCCGTATGGGTTCATATACAATTCATCCGATTGCTATGAAATTTTGGTGAATTATTGTACACACTCCAGGAAAGGTTTCTGACTTAGTAAATCCTCTTTGCAATAGGTAGCGCACGATTAGATTCAAGAAATGAGTAACGGCGCGCACATCGTTTAAAATAAATCTGTATGCGTTCATATACCATTCATGCGATTGCAATATTGAAATATTGTTTCCACTCCCGCGAAGATTTCTGATTTAGTAAATCCATTTTACAATTGGTAGCGTACGAGTAGATTTAACTAATGAGCGGCAGCGCGTGAATCGTTTCAACTAAGTCCGTATGCGTTCATAGGCCTATACCATTCATCCGATTGTGATAAAACTTTGGTGAGTTGAGTACAGTCCTGCGAAGGTGTATGAATTAGTAAATCCATTTTTCAATGGGTGGCGCACAAGTAAATTCAACAACTGAGTGACGGCGTGCGAATCGTTTAAACAAAATCCCGTATGCGTTCATATGCCATTCATCCGATTGCGATGAAACTTTGATGAGTTGTTGTGTACACGCCAGGGAAGGTTTTCGAATTAGTAAATCCATTTTACAATAGGTAGCGTACGGGTATATTCAACAAATGGGTGACGGCGCTCGAATCTTTTCAACAAAGTCCCGTATGCGTTCATATACCATTCAATTCATTGCGATGAAACTTTGTTGAGTTGTTCAGCACGCTCCCATGATTTTTTTGAGATAATAAATAAATTTTACAATAGTTTAGAGGTGGTTAACGGAAAAAGAAAAAAATATTGGGAATCCAAAAGCATTTCAACAAACAAAGTTACAACGCCAACGCTTTCTTTGATTGGCATTGCAACGCATGCCGGGTACAGCTAGTCTATCTTATATATAAAAATGAATGCTGTTCGTTAGTCTCGCTAAAACTCAAGAACGGCTGGACCGATTTGGCTAATTTTGGTCTTGAATTATTTGTGGAAGTCCAGAGAAGGTTTAAAAGGTGAATAAATATGAAAGTTGTAGCGCACGGGTAGATTCAACAAATGAGCGACGACGAGCGAAGCGTTTCAACGAAGTCCCGTAAGCGTTCATATACTATTCGTCTGATTGTGATGAAACTTGGGTGAAATGTTGTGTACACTTCATGGAAGGTTTCTGGCTTAGTAAATACACTTAAAAATATGTAGTGCACGAGTAGATTCAACAAATGTGCGACGACGGGCGAAGCGTTTCAACAAAGTCCTGTATGCGTTCACATACCATTCGTCCAATAGCGATGAAACTTGGGTGAGAGGTTGTGTACACTACAGGCAAGGTTTCTGGCTTAGTAAATCCATGTTATAATAGGTAGCACACGAGTAGATTCAACAAATGAGCGACGACGAGCGAAGTGTTTTAACAATGTCCCGTATGCGTTCTTATTCTATTCGTCTGATAGTGATGAAACTTGGGTGAGATGTTGTGTACACTTCAGGGAAGGTGTCTGGCTTAGTAAATCCACTTAACAATAGATAGCGCACGAGTAGATTCAACAAATGAGCGACGACGGGCGAAGCGTTTCAACAAAGTCCTGTATGCGTTCACATACCATTCGTCTGATAGCGATTAAACTTGGGTGAGATATTGTGTACACTTTAGGGAAGGTTTCTGGGTTAGTAAATTCACTTTACAATAGGTATCGCACAAGTAGATTAAACAAACGAGCGACGACGCGCGAGGGTTTTAACATAGTCCTGTATACGTTCATATACCATTCATCTGATAACGACTAAACTTGGGTGAGTTGTTGTATACACTCCAGGGAAAGTTTCAGGCTTAGTTAATTCATTTTACAATAGGTAGCGCTCAAGTAGATTCAAACTATGAGCGAAGGCGCGCGAAGCGTTTCAACAATGTCCCGTATGCGTTCATAAACCATTTGTCCGAAAGCGATGAGACTTGGGTGAGATGTTGTGTACACTTCAGGGAAGGTTTCTGGCTTAGTACATCCACTTTACAATAGGTATCGCACAATTAGATTCAACAAATGTGAAACGGCGTGCGTATCGTTTAAAAAAATCCGTTTGCGTTCATATACCATTCATGCGATTGCAATGAAATGTGGAGAAATGTTGTTTCCACTCCCGCAAAGATTTCTGATTTAGTAAATCCATTTTACAATTGGTAGCGCACGATTAGATTCAATTAATGGGCGACAGCGCGTGCATCGTTTCAACCATGTCCCGTATGCGTTCATATAACATTCATCCGATTATCATAAAACTTTGGGGAGTTCAACACAGTCTTGCGAAGGTGTATGAATTAGTAAATCCGTTTTTCAATGGGTGGCTCACAAGTAGATTCAACAAATGAGTGTCGTCGCGCAAAACGTTTAAGCAAAAACCCGTATGCGTTCATATGCCATTCATCCGATTGCGTTGAAACTTTGATGAGTTGTTGTGTACACGCCAGGGAAGGTTTTCACTTAGTAAATCCATTTTACAATAGGTAGCGTACGAGTATATTTAACAAATGGGTGACGGCGCTCGAATCGTTTCAACAAAGTCCCATATGCGTTCATATATCATTCATTTCCTTGCGATGAAAATTTGGTGAGTTGTTGAGCACGCTCCCATGATTTTTTTGAGATAGTAAATCAGTTTTACAATAGTTTAGAGGTGGTTAACGGAAAAAGAAAATCAATATTGGGAATCCAAAAGCACTTCAACAAACAAAGTTACAACGCCAACACTTTCTTTGATTGGCATTGCAACGCATGCCGGGTACAGTAAGTCTATATATATAAAAATGAATTGCTGTTCGTTAGTCTCGCTAAAACTCTAGAACGGCTGGACCGATTTGGCTAATTTTCGTCTTGAATTATTTGTGGAAGTCCAGAGAAGGTTTAAAATGTGAATAAATATGAAAGTTGTAGCGCACGAATAGATTCAACAAATGAGTGACGGCACGCGAATCGCTTAAACAAAGTCCCGTATGCGTTCATATACCATTCATCCGATTGCTATGAAACTTTGGTTGTATTGTTGTGCACACTCCAGGAAAGGTTTCTGACTTAGTAAATCCTTTTTACAATAGGTAGCGCACGAGTAGATTCAACAAATGTGCGACGACTGCCGAAGCGTTTCAACAAAGTCCTGTATGCGTTCACATACTTTTCGTCCGATAGTGATGAAACTTGGGTGAGAGGTTGTGTACACTACAGGCAAGGTTTCTGGCTTAGTAAATCGATGTTATAGTAGGTAGCGCACGAGTAGATTCAACAAATGAGCACCGACGAGCGGAGCGTTTCAACTAAGTCCCGTATGCGTTCATATACTATTCGTCTGATAGTGATGAAACTGGGCTGAGATGTTGTGTACACCTCAGGGAAGGTTTCTGGTTAGTAAATAGACCTAGCAATAGGTAGCGCACGATTAGATTCAACAAATCAGCGACGACGGGTGAAGCGTTTCAACAAAGTCCTGTATGCGTTCACATACCATTCGTCCGATAGCGATGAAACTTGGGTGAGAGGTTGTGTACACTACAGGCAAGGTTTCTGGCTTAGTAAATCCATGTTATAGTAGGTAGCGCACGAGTAGATTCAACAAATGAGCGACGACGAGCGAAGCGTTTCAACTAAGTCCCGTATGCGTTCATATACTATTCGTCTGAGAGTGATGAAACTTGGTTGAGATGTTGTGTACAATTCATGGAAGGTTTCTGGCTTAGTATATCCAATTAACAATAGTAGCGAACGAGTAGATTCAACAAATGTACGACGACGGGCGAAGCGTTTCAACAAAGTCCTGCATGCGTTCTCATACCATTCGTCTGATAGCGATGAAACTTGGATGACAGTTGTGTACACCACTGGGAAGGTGTCTGGCTTAGTAAATCCATGTTATAATAGGTAGCGCACGAGTAGATTCAACAAATAGGCGACGACGAGCGAAGAGTTTCAACAAAGTCCCGTATGCCTTCATATACTATTCGTCTGATGGTGATGAAACTTGGGTGAGATGTTGCGTACGCCTCAGGGAAGGTTTCTGGTTTCGTAAATCGACTTACAATAGAAAGCGCACGATTAGATTCAACAAATGACCGACGACGGCTGAAGCGTTTCAACAAAGTCCTGTATGCGTTCACATACCATTCGTCCGATAGCGATGAAACTTGGGTGAGAGGTTGTGTACACTACTGGCAAGGTGTGTGGCTTAGTAAATCCTTGTTATAATATGTAGCGCACGAGTAGATTCAACAAATGAGCGTCGACGAACGAAGCGTTTCAACAAAGTCCCGTATGCCTTCATATACTATTCGTCCGATAGTGATGAAACTGGGCTGAGATGTTGTGTACACCTCAGGGAAGGTTTCTGGTTAGTAAATAGACCTAACAATAGGTAGCGCACGATTTGATTCAACAAATCAGCGACGACGGGCGAAGCGTTTCAACAAAGTCCTGTATGCGTTCACATACCATTCGTCCGATAGCGATGAAACTTGGGTGAGAAGTTGTGTACACTACAGGCAAGGTGTCTGGCTTAGTAAATCCATGTTATAATAGGTAGCGCACGAATAGATTCAACAAATGAGCGACAACGAACGAAGCGTTTCAACAAAGTCCCGTATGCCTTCGTATACTATTCTTCCGATAGTGATGAAACTGGGCTGAGATGTTGTGTACACCTCAGGGAAGGTTTCTGGTTAGGAAATGGACTTAACAATAGGTAGCGCACGATTAGATTCAACAAATCAGTGACGACGGGCGAAGCGTTTCAACAAAGTCCTGTATGCGTTCACATACCATTCGTCCGATAGCGATGAAACTTGGGTGAGAGGTTGTGTACACTATGGGCAATGTTATTCTCTTAATAAATCGATATTATAATAGGTAGCGCACGAGTAGATTCAACAAATGAGCGACGACGGGCGAAGCGTTTCAACAAAGTCCTGTAAGCGTTCACGTACCATTCGCCCGATAGCGTTGAAACTTGGGTGAGAGGTTGTGTACACTACAGGCAAGGTTTCTGTCTTAGTAAATCCATGTCATGGTAGGTAGTGCACGAGTATATTCAACAAATGAGCGACGATGCGCGAAGCGTTCCAACAAAGTCCTGTTTGCGTTCATATACTATTCGTCTGATAGCGATGAAACTTCGGTGAGATGTTGTGTACACTTCAGGAAAGGTTTCTGGGTTAGTAAATTCACTTTACAATAGGTATCGAACAAGTAGATTAAACAAACGAGCGACGTCGCGCGAAGTATTTCAACATAGTCCCGTATACGTTCATATACCATTCGTCTGATAGCGACTAAACTTGGGTGAGTTGTTGTGCACACTCCAGGGAAACTTTCAGGCTTAGTTAATCCATTTTACAATAGGTAGCGCTCAAGTAGATTCAACATATGAGCGAAGGCGCGGCGATGCCTTTCAAACAAGTCCCGTATGCGTTCATATACCATTTGTCCAAATGCGATGAAACTTGGGTGATATGTTGTGTACACTTCAGGGAAGGTTCCTGGCTTAGTACATCCACTTTACAATAGATTTCGCACAAGTAGATTCAACAAATGAGTAACGGCGTGCGTATTGTTAAAAGAAATCCGTATGCGTTCATATAACACTCATCCGATTATCATAAAACTTTGGGGAGTTGAGCTCAGTCCTGCGCAGATGTATGAATTAGTAAATCCGTTTTTCAATGGGTGGCGCACAAGTAGATTCAACAAATGAGTGTAGTCGCGCGATTCGTTAATCAAAACCCGTATACGTTCATATGCCATTCATCCGATTGCGATGAAACTTTCATGAGTTGTTGTGTACACGCCATGGAAGGTTTTCACTTAGTAAATCCATTTTACAATAGGTAGCATACGAGTATATTCAACAAATGGGTGACGGCGCTCGAATCGTTTCAAAAAAGTCCCGTATGCGCTCATATATCATTCATTTCCTTGCGATGAAAATTTGGTGTGTTGTTGAGGCTTATGAGATCACCTTTTGTCCGTGTGTCTGTGTGCGTGTGTGTGTGTGTGTGTGTGTGTGTGTGTGTGAGGTGTGTGTGTGTGTCCCTAATAACTTCTATACGGCAGGAGCGATTTCAATGAAACTCGGTAAGTTCATAGCACTACTCCGGGCGACCTTCAAATTTTGTTACGTCTCACCAATCAAACATGGCGGCAGTGCGAAATATTTCACCAGCATTCAATATCTCCGAAACTATTCCCGATATCACCCTGGAATTGTTACTGTGATAAAGTGAACTACTAGAAGTTCACCTATGTGACTACTGAAAAACTGGTAAGTACGAAACCAACATGGCGGCCACTTTTAAATAGACGTTTCTCGCGATTTAACCAACCAAACCCAATAACACTTGGTACAGTATATGTTTATGCACATTGTAATGCACCGACATCTAACTTCGTTCAATTGTTTACATAACCACAAGATGGCGGATGTGCGAAATATTTCACCGGCATTCTATATCTCTGAAACTATTAGCGGTATCATCCTGAAATTTTGTACGGAGATAAAGGGCACTACTGGAAGTTCACCTATAAGACTTTCAAAAACCGGTTAACTACAAAACGAACATGGCGGCCAAGCGAATTAAAAAATTTAATAGACCATTCTCGCGATTTAAAGTTCCAAACGCAATGAAATCTGGTACAGGAAATGTTTATACACAATGTAATGCACTGGTATCCATTTTAGTTCAATTATTTACATAACCTCAAAATGGCGGCTGTGCGAATTTTAAAATTAAGTTTTTATTTCTTGTGTCGTAATCATGCGATTGAAGTGAAAGTTTGAATAATGAACCTACGCAATAAATTTCCTTTAATGGTACATGACGCTATGGCCTATACATTTAACAATCCTACATGGCGACCATCCGAAAAATTCAGACGGCTCTGAATATCTACGAATCTATTATAGCAATCAAACTGAATTTCTTTATGTTCATAGGGGCTATGAACATAAGTTCACCTATAGGACTGTAAATAATCAGGTGATCAAAAATCCAACATGGCGGCGACACGAATTATAAATATTCACATGGTCGTTTCTCGCAATTTAACCATCCTAGTGCAGTGAAACTTGGTACAGTAAATCCTTATATGAATGTTAATCCACTAGCATGTAATTTATTTCAATTGTTTCCATAACCACAAGATGGCAGCTGTGCGAAATTTTAAAATCTCCTTGTTATTTCTTGTGTCCTAATCATGCGATTGAAATTTGAATGCTACACGTACACAATAATCTTCATGTAACAGTACATAACTCTAGGACCTACATATATAAAATCCAACATGGCGACCATCCGAAATATTTAGTCGGTTCTCAATATCCACGAATCTATTACAGCAATCAAACTGAAATTTTGTATGTTCATAGTGGCAGTTAACATAAGTAGGATATATGAAAATAGGCTGTATAGTTCTTCACGGAACTACTTTTTTTTTTGAGATAGTAAACCAATTTTACAATAGTTTAGAGGTGGTTAACGGGAAATAAACACAATATTGGGAATCCAAAAGCACTTCAACATACAAAGTTACAATGCTAACACTTTCTTTGATTGGCATTGCAACGCATCCCGGGTACAGCTAGTGTATATATATGCAACATATAATACAGTACTTTGTCTCTTTACAAGTGAATAGTTAAATAAAAATCTAATTGAATAGACTAATAAAAACCGCTTACAATTATCTGATATAATAATCATCTCATCGATGTACTAATTAATAATGATAATGTCATGATAATAAATGAATAACCCTATAAATATAACAGCTATGGGGTCGAATCGTTACAGTAAGAGAACAATGTCGGTTAACACGGAGAGTCGGATAAGCGAAGGTCGGTAGAGCGGGACTGTATTGTACTTAAATACTCTTAACAGCTCTCGCGCATGCGTAGACTTGATTTCTCCATGGAGAAGATCAAGAAGCGTGTAGCCATCACATCAGTTTTAAATTCGGTCCACTTCCTGGCATAGTGGCTAGCATTCTTGACTGAGACCGGGGAATCGGGTTCGGTTGCCGGCTCACTCAAGAAATGTAATTCTTGGGTTAGAACGAGGTCCACTTAGCCTCGTGAGGCTTAACTGAGGAGAGGTGGGTTCGATTCCAACCTCAGCTATCCTGGAAGTGTTATTTTGTGGAATCCCACTTCTACTCCAGTTAAATGTCGGGATGTTTCCTAACTTAAAGCCACGGCTGCCTCCATCTCAGTCCTCACCTTCATTACAAATGCATACAGTAGTCTACTACAGACTAGAAGCTGGCACAGTTCATCGATTAATATCAGTAATCGAATAATCGTTTAATCGAAGCCGAGAAATCTATTAACAGTCACAAATAACGATTAATCGATTGTTCATTTAATCGATTAAACTATTTGCAGTTTAATCGATTAATCGGTTGGTCGAATAATTGATTGTTTTTTCGAGTATGTTCTTCGCTCCTTTCACAACGCTCACACAGAAGCGAAACAGGCATTTAATTCTTAATTAAAATATATTGTATCATATATTTTGTGTGAAAACTATGCTAAATCAAAGTAAAACCAATTTGTTCCTTTCCAAAATTGTAGTTATTGAACAAGAATTCAAAATCTGTGCTTGAAAACTCTTGTTTTTCAGTTTTCATTCCTTTTTTGGTTGTTGTTCATCCTTCCACTGTCACTGACTCTTATTTGGTTGTTGTTAAAATAGGCTTAAACAAGGAAGAACACTTTGTATATTTGGGCAAAAAGTAACTTTTATAGATTACACCATTCCGAAAATAAGCGTAACTCAAATGAAGCAATTATTATATTCGAATTGCAGCCAATGGCAACAGCTGGGCATTTCAACAAGTTCAATTTGAAGTAGTTCCAACTTTGGCTACCAGACGCCACTGTTACTGACACCTAGCGTTGAACGTTGGAACTTGATAGAATGAATGTAACCAAATAACCTACAAATTTTGGCTGCACCCTACTAATTGTAGGCAAGTGTTAGGTTCTTTTGCATGCCATATACAGGGTCTTTCATATAAAGTAAGAACGCCAAGCGGCGGGTTTGTTATCCGCTAGTGTGGTGGCCTTGACCAAGCTTGTGGCGAGCCGTGGCCCCCTGCTCTAAGCGTGTGTACAATCTTCTATGAAATATTACCTTATAAAGGTTGCTGGAAGTGTCGTCCTTCCTGGGTTATACAGGCATTGTATCTGGTAACCACATTTTGGCTGACGCGAGTGAGTCATGCCACTGTATTTTTTGTGATTTTTTATTTTGTGTTTTTTACTGAGCACTGAACCAGTAGTGTCAAAGTTATTTACAATTACGCGAATCTGTGCTAGTGAAGGTGGCA
Source organism: Meconema thalassinum (assembly GCA_946902985.2). Lineage (NCBI taxonomy): Eukaryota > Metazoa > Arthropoda > Insecta > Orthoptera > Tettigoniidae > Meconema > Meconema thalassinum. The sequence continues at coordinate 140,241,730 of OX336400.1, forward strand.
CTTCATCAGGAAATTGCTGAACAAATGCATCACGTACCCGCCGAGCCGAATTGTAATTAAAATAAACGTTACATACAAAAATACGATGTTGTCTCAACATGTTAGCAGCTGTGGTTCAGACTGGCGACTGACAACACCTGCACGCTTATTGCAAGGTCAAGTTTGTACTATGCGCGCGCTTTCAATACTACAGCAGGGGGCCGTGGCGCGTCACAAGCTCGGTCAAGCCGGCTTCAGCAGCGAATGACAAAACCGCCGCTCGCCGTTCTTACTTTATATGAAAGACCCTGTATCTATGACATGGGCCCGCCGGCTCTACTTGCCCTCTGCAGGAAGGATTTAACGCTCTTAAAAATCCGATTTCTTCGGCTGGATTTGAACCAGCGATCTTGGGAATAGCAGTTCAGCAAGCTACCGAATACGTCACCAAAGCAATTTAAAATGATATTCTTATCTCGTGTCTCATCATCATCATCATCATCATTTCCCCTTAACCAGCTCCTGCCGGGTCGGAGTATTTATGGCACTTCTCCACTTTCCTCTTTCCTTCCACCATTCTTCTTCCACGATCTTGTCCCAGTCCAGATTTCTTTTTCTTACGCTGTTCTTCACTGAATCAATAGACCTTGTTCTAGGTCTTCCTCTTGCTCTCTTACCCTTGCACTTCGCCTCCAGCATCTGTCTTGGTATTCTATTTTCCTCCATCCTCTTTACATGTCCAAACCACCTTAGTTTATTCTTCTCAATTCTCTCATTTAGTTTTGCCATCCCAACTTCCTTCCTAACATCTTCATTCCACACTCTGTCTTTCCTTGTCTTTCCTATCATACTTCTTAGGAATTTCATTTTACTGGCTTGGATTCTACTATCTTGCCTGCTCGTCAGGGTCCAAGTCTCAGCTGCATAAGTTAATATGGGTACATAGTACACTTTATACATTACCTCCTTGCTTTTCCTTGGTACTTCCTTATCCCAAACAAGTTTTCTTACACTTTGATAGAATGCATTGCTCTGCTGTACCCTCCTGCCAATCTCCATGTCCAACCTACCAGTTTGCATCAATTCACTTCCTAGGTATTTGAACGTGTCCACAATTTCCAAACTCTGACTTCCAATTTTCACAGTGCCCTTTTCTTGTCTTTTCCCTCTTGTCATCACCATGGTCTTGCTTTTCTCTATACTGATTTTCAGGCCGTACTTCTGAATATTTTCGTTCAGTGCATCTAGTTGTTTTTGCACTTCTTCGGTGTTCCTTCCCCATCATCTGCAAATAACAGTAACTTCATTTCTTTATGTCCATATGCTTCCTTTGTTTCCTTTACAATTTCATCCATCACCATTATGAACGAGAGAGGTGACAGCACACTCCCCTGTCTTAGTCCAGTCTTGTTCCTGAACCAATCTGTCTTTCCAACTGGGGTCAGTACCTCGTGTCTACTAATCAATTATCGATTCTTCGGTTATCCGATGAATCTATTATTCAGTTAATCGATTAATCGAAAGAACTGTCAGTCGATTAATCTTTTTCGATTATTTCTATATACTCGATTAATCGATTATCAATCGATTAACCGAATATCGCTAATTACCACGTCTACTGCATACCATGGGTAAAGCCTTGCGCGGATGCTGATTTAGTTTACATGGCTGTGCGGTTAGTGGATAAGCTGCGGATAATGTTTGGAGAAATTTTGTGGATAGTTTTTAGAATACAATTCGAACTTGTTTAACATCTGGGCCGATAACCTAGATGTTAGGACCCTTAAAACAACAATAATAATCATCATCATGTTTAACATCATTATTAGGACCCGGATGTTTACAGTATGACATACAGATATCATATTTTTCCGTTATGTTTTTTTTATGACAAAAAAAATGTAAGATTATGATTTAAGCTAATCTCAATCAAATTATGTCATTAAGCATAATTAACATTCCGAACAGGAAAAGGTTGCAATTCTGGCTGTATAACATTCATTTTAAACATAGGAAATGACATACAAACCTAAGGGAACGACGCGTTTTCCTCAAATGTCTAAGTATGTGGCTTTAGTAATTTATGCTTTATCTAATTTAAAACAAATATTGTAATGCCAATAGATTCGGATAACAAACGTGGGAATGCCGAAAAATATCATGCGGATGCGGGGCGGATGCGGATAACAGTTGAGCGGATGCCTGGCGGATACGGATAAGGTTTTGTTATCCGCGCAGGGCTCTAACCCTGGGGCATGTGAATCTAAAACATCATCATCATTATCAGTCAAGACAGGAGCACGGATTGAGGAATGATGGTCAAACCATTCGGGGAGTTATGTTTCAAATGCTCCATGGGTGGTGTACAGTAAGGAGATGTACCGCAAGAAGTATGAATGGGATGATGTTGACCTGCTGACCGGTAGCTACCTCACCTCACTTGAACACATTCCTATGAGAGGCGGCCAGTCAGACTGTTGGCCTATTATCGAGGCGCCAACTCACTCTTTACTTATCACTCACACATGTCCACTCCAACCCGGACCTTTCCTCACCTTGCCTCGCATTCCTACACAGTTCACTCGTATTACAGATAGGATACGGTCGAGTCTGGAATTAGAGTTGTCAGCACAAAAAAGATCCTTTCATCTTCGGATAAGTATAGTCAAGTGTCTCACTTGTGCAGGTAGCCTGAGTTCGATGAAGCTGCCAGTCTCTCAAATATGTTGATTGAATTCGATTCGTGGTAAATACAGATTTTAAGTAAGTAAGTAAGTAAGTAAGTAAGTAAGTAAGTAAGTAAATAAATAATATAAATACATATAATACATAAATATAAATATAAAAAAAAATATATACAATAAAAAGAACCTGTCTATCAATGCAAAATTACGACATTTTAATACAGTTGTTAGACCAATCATCTTGTACGGCATGGAAACTACAAATATAACCGGAATGGAGAATTTGCTCAAGATAGAAAGAAGAATTTTAAGAAGGACTTATGGTCCTAGGAAAACACAGGAAGGTTATAGACTGAGATCCAATGCAGAAATTTATAGTATAAGGTGCGTTCAAAAAGTAACGAGCCGGAGGCTGTAATGCGCAAACCGGTGACGACATCAGCTAATCGTGGTGTGTGTAACGAGGTGTGGTTCCGACCAGAGCGTGGAAGGTCACAGCCGGTCGCTAGAGGGCACGCGTGCACGTCACGTGAAGATACAATGCGAGCAGCAGCATGCATCAATCGTCCAACCTAGACCAAGACAGTAGGCCATTCGACATGCTTCCTGGTGTGGTTGAAGACTGTGGGGTACCCATTGGGCACACAGTTTCCGCAAGTGCAGTCATTCCTTCATGATGATGTGCACACTTCCGACGCTCAATCCGACCACGGCGACTATGGCGTTCACTGTCACACGGCGGTCCTGGGTAATGAGTGTATCAACAAGCTGGACGTTGTCATCGGTAATGGAGGAGGGTGCCCCAGACCGGGCATCATCGGCTAACGACACCCGTCCTTCCCTGAAGCGCTTGTGCCACGCCTTGACCCTTGCAAGGCACATGAAGTGTTCGCCGTTTTTGTTTTTTTTTTGTTTTTTTTTAGCGTATGGCTTTTAGTGCCGGGAGTGTCCGAGGACATGTTCGGCTCGCCAGTTTTGTAGCTGCTTCGAGACGGACACCCAATGGGTGAGCTACAAGTACCGTTGGGGAGGGAAGGAGGGAAGTTGGAATGTAAGGACGAGGAGTTGGAAGGTAGCGGCTGTGGCCTATAGTTAGGGACCAACCCCGGCATTTGCCTGGAAGGAAGATGGGAAACCACAGAAGTACATCTTCAAGGTTGCCGGCGGGGGGATTCGAAGTGTTCGCCGTACACTTGTGACATTCAGCGATTAATGTCCGTTCCCCCTACTCCTTTCGCTGTCAGAAACCGAACAACACCTCTTTGCTCTTCGTTTGACGCCTCCATGTCACTGTTTGCAATGCGACTGGCAGCGTTGGACGATTGATGCATGCTGCTGCTCGCTTTGTATCGTCACGTGACGTGCACGCGTGTCTTCTAGCGACGGGCTGTGACCTTCCACGCTCTGGTCGGAACCACACCTCGTTACACACGCCACGATTAGCCCATGTCGTCACCGGTTTGCGCATTACAGCCTCCAGCTCGTTACTTTTTGAACGCACCTTATAAAATCGACAACCTTGAAGTGGTGATCAGAAAACGGCGACTTCAGTTCTACGGACATATGGTCCGCATGGATTGCTCAAGGTTAAACAAACAAATTTTTGATAAAATCTGGAACTATAAAGGGCAAGGAGGCTATGTAAAACAAATGAAAGAAGAACTTGAAAAATTCAAAATTACTGAAGAAGATTGTCTAAATCGAATAGAGCACAGAAAAAAAAAAATTGGCCTCAAAATTCTTGTCGGGGAGAAGAAGAATCTCAACAGAGGAGAATGGACTGCTGAAAGAAGAGCTGCGCAGTCGACCAGGATGAAAGACTTCTGGAAGAGAAAGAAGGAAACTAGACCTATAAAGAAGTGATATTTGCGTGGTCCTTGTTGGCCTGTCCGCAGTGTAATATATATAAATAAATGTGTAGGCCTATGTATGTCTACCCCTTATTAATCCCGTTTCCAACGTGGTCGGGGCTGAGATGCGTTAATTGTATGTATATATATATATGGCGGGTGGTTTTAAAGGCCGAATGCCCTTCCTGACGCCAAACCTCATGAGAGGAGTTCATGAGAGATGAAATGAATAAAGATGAATGGAACTGGGCAAGGATGTGGAAGGAAGTGGACATGGCCTTTCAGATGGTAAGGTCCCAGTATTTGCCGGGAGTTGAAAATGGGGGAAACCATGGACAACCATTCCAAGGATGGCCGACGGTGGGGTACGAACCCACGTCTATCGAGTTCACAAATAGCTTGGCCCAATGGCCTAGCGCTGCACTTAAGCGAGCGTAGCTACCGCTTTGAGTAAATATATAAATCGATTGATAAATAAATTTATTCATAAATAAATAAAAAGTATATAAATAAATACATTGGTAAATAGTTAAATAAATGAATAGATAAATAAATAGATAATTAAATAAATCTATAGATAAATAATTAAATAAATAGCCTAAGTACTGTAAATTAATCTATACAAAAATCAATAAATAAATAATTTGATAAATAAATAGATCGATATATATAGGCTATATCGATTGATAAATAAATAAATAAATAACAAGTAGTTCCGTGAAGAACTATGCAACCTATTTTCATATATCCTGCTCACGTTAATTGCCTCTATCAACAAACAAAATTTCAGTTTAATTGCTGTAAGAGATTCGTAGATATTGAGAACCGTCTAAATATTTCAGATGGTTGCCAGGTTGGATTTTTATTTTTGTAGTATTATATTAAGATTATTGTGTACGTGTGGTATTCAAACTTCAATCGCATGATTAGAACACAAGAAGTAAAAACGAGATTTTAAAATTACGCACAGCAGCCATCTTGTGATTATGCAAACAATTGAAATAAATTAGATGCCAGTGGATCAACATTTGTGTAAGCATTTAACATGCAACGTTTCACGGCACTCGGATAGTTAATTCGCGAGAAACGTCCATTTAAATATTTATACTTCGCGTCACCGCCATGTTGGATTCGTGCTCACCAGGTTACTGAAAGTCCTATAGGTGAACATATGTTCATAGTCTCTATGAACATAAAAATTTCAGTTTGGTTGCTGTAAAAGATTCATAGATATTGAGAACCGTCTAAATATTTCGGAAGCTCGCCATTTAGGATTGTTATATGTATAGGCCATAGAGTTATGTACCATTCAAGGACACTTATTGCCTAGCTTCATTATTCAAACTTTCACTTCGATCGCATGATTACGACACAAGAAATAAAAACTTAATTTTAAAATTTCGCACAGCCGCCATCTTGAGGTTATGTAAACAATTGAATTAAATTAGATGGCAGTACATTACAATCTGCAAAATCATTTACTGTACCACATTTCACTGCGCTCAGAGAGTTAACTCACGAGAAAATTCTATTAAAATATTTCAAATTCGCATGGTAGCCATTTTCGTTTTGTACTTTACAAGTTTATGACTTATACATAGGTAAACTTGTATCAGTACCCTTTATCACCGTACAAAATTGCAGGGTGATACCTGTAATAGTTTCGGAGATATAGAATGTCAGTGAAATATTTCGCACAGCCACCATTTTGAGGTTATGTAAACAATTGAACTAAATTGTAATACAGTGCATTGCAATGTGTATAATCATTTGCTGTACCATGTTTCATTACGTTTGGATAGTTAAATCGCGAGAAAAGTCTATTTAAAAGTCTCAACTTCGCTTGGCAGCCATGTTGGTTTTGTAGTCACCAGGTTTTTGAAAGTCTCATAGGTGAACTTCTAGTAGTGCCCTTTATCACCGTACACAATTTCAGGGCGATATCGGTAATAGTTTCGGAGATATTGAATGCTAGTGAAATATTTCGCACAGCCGCCATGTTGGATTGGTGAGACGTAACAAAATTTGAAGGGCACGGTCGAGGTCACCGGGAACAGTGCTATGAACTTACCGAGTTTCACTGAAATCGCTCCAGCCGTTTAGATTTTATTAGCGGGACACACACACACACCCACACACACACACACACACACACACACACACACACACACGCACACACACACACACACGGACAAAAGGTGATCTCATAAGCCTATTTTTTTTTTCAAAATTGAAAATAGGCTAAAAATAATTATATAATTAACTAATTAAACAGCCTGACTGGCTGACTGATTAATTAATAAAACGAGGTGCCGTGACTTTCAATTGCAAGATTTTGAATTTCGTTACGGTGCTCTTAAATCAGTTTTGTGGCAATGAATAATGATCGTGTGGCCTCCGGAGAGGCCGAGTGCAGGTCTTTCTAGTTGACGCCCGTGGGCGACCTGCGCGTCGTAATGAGGATGAAGTGATAATGAAGACGTCACATACATCCAGTCCCGAGCCAAGGGAATTAACCCTAGGAGATTAAGATCCCTGAAGACTCGGCCAAAGCCTAGCGCGCGAACCATTTAGCCACGGAGCTAGACAGTTTTGGGGTGAAAATATAAGAAAATACAACAAAAATCCCCTCACCTCAACTGTGATAACATACAGCTCACTATTGGGCAAGACTATAGAAATTTCTCCTTCATTTACTGTATTTTCGTAATATTTCATGGAAAGAAATTCTAGTAACTTCCTAATTAACAAGGGGCTCAAATCAATGTTCATCACGTTATCATAATTATGTTTAACTTACTATGTACTTAGTTGTATGGAGAAGAAATTAACCACTTGCATTTGCCTATTGTTCAGTAAGACATAAATTCAAACTTAAAAATTATTTTTGTAAAATCTCTACATGGTATAAAGCTAAGTCCCCGATTCTTGGGTGTTACGGGTAATCTCAGGAACAACTGGATGGATTTTTATGCGGTTTTCACCATTCTGTAAAGGACTTCTCGAGGAAGGATTCTGTAAAAATACATTCATGTATGCCCAAAGGATGCCGAGTAGTAGTCTAACGATTTCAGTGAATCGAGTCCAAAAAAAATCTGCCGTCCGTGCGCCTTTTGAGCTTACGCGGGTAAACCGTTAAAGATACCGGGCGAAGTCGGGGCGGATTGCCAGTCAATAATAAAGTATTTATTGCAGTCAATGGCCATATAATAAAATCACACACATAGGCCTAAATGAGATACAATAATTAAATCTGAGAAGTTGAGTCCGGAGGATCTGTCCTCCCAGTTCAAACTGAGGCAGTTGGCCTATAAAATAAAATAAACAAGTAGTTCCGTGAAGAACTATATAGCCTATTTTCATATATCCTACTCATGTTAATTGCCCTTATCAATATACAAAAATCAATTTTATTGTTGTGATAGATTCTTAGATATTGAGAACCGTCTAAATATTTCAGATGGTCGCCAGGATGGATTTTTATTTACGTACTATTACATGAAGATTATTGTGTAGCCTACGTGTGGTATTCAAACTTCAATCACATGATTAGGACACAAGAAGTAAAAACGAGAGTTTAAAAATTCGCACAATGCCATCTTGTGGTTATGAAAACAATTGAAATAAATTATATGGCAGTGGATTAACATTTGTACATGCATTTAACGTGCAAAGTTTCACTGCACTCGGATGGTTAAATCGCGAGAAACGTCCATGTGAATATTTATACTTCGCGTCTCCACCATGTTGGATTTGTGCTCACCAGGTTACTGAAAGTCATATAGGTGAACTTATGTCCGTAGCCTCTATGAACATAAAACAATTCAGTTTGATTGCTGTAAAAGATTCGTAGATATTGAGAACCGTCAATATATTTCGGATGCTCGTCATTTTGGATTGTTATGTGTATAGGCCACACAGTTATGCACCATTAAAGGAAAATTATTGCATAGCTTCATTATTCAAAGTTTCACATCGATCGCATGATTACCGCACAAGAAATAAAAGCTTCACTTTAAAATTTCGCACAGCCGTCATCTTGAGGTTATGTAAATAATTGAACTAAATTAGATGCCAGTGCATTACAATATGTATAATCATTTTCTGTACCACATTTAACTGCGCTCAGATGGTTAAATAACGAGAAAAGTCTATTAAAATGTTTCAAATTTGTTTGGCCACCATGTTCTTTTCGTACTGTACAGATTTTTGAATGTTACATGGATAAACTTGTAGTAGTGCCCTTTATCACCGTACAAAATTTCAGGGTGATATCTCTAATTGTTTCGGAGATATATAGCCTAATGCCAGTGAAATATTTCGCACAGCCGCCATTTTGAGGTGATGTAAACAATTGAACTAAGTTAGACGTCAGTGCATTACAATGTGTGTAAACACTTGCTGTACGATGTTTCATTACGTTTGGAAGGTTAAATCGCGAGAAAAGTCTATTTAAAAGTCTCAACTTCGCTTGGCCGCCATGTTGGTTTTGTAGTTACCAAGTTTTCGAACGTCTCATAGGTACACTTCTAGTAGTGCCCTTTATCACCGTACAAAATTGCAGGGTGATATCGGTAATAGTTTCGGAGATACTGAATGCTGGAAACATTTACCATCTTCCGTATTTTAACAAAAACAAGCCCCGTAGCGCCACAGCCTACCAAGCGACCGCTGCCCAGCCATTAGGCCTGCAGAATGTAGAGTGACGCGTGATCAGCACACCGCTATCCCACTAAGAAAGGTTATCATTATTGATCGAAACCCGATTATGGATGACTCCTCATGTGATTTCTGTGTAGAGTACAGTAGTGTTATCATGGTTGAATGAAGGCCACTGTAAGTAAGCCAGTGAGTGCCGGCTGCAGTACACTCACACACATGTGTTATCTGTCTTGTAGTGTAGTGGGATGCGGGGCAACACTTCTTTGTTTCACAGCGGACAATACTGTACTGCAGGCGCGACACTCAGCAGCAGGTGGCCCGCATAGCCTCTTTGTCACTGCGATATTCTTTTTGCAACTCACTCTAGTATGTAATACCATGTTCTTTCTAATTTAAAACATCACTCGCTGGCCTCAAGGTTTCCTTACGGACAGTTGTGTTTTCTTTTTCAGCGATCTATCTGCTAGTCTCGGAGAACAAGCCAACAGTCTGCTGGGACCAAAGTTCTGGGTTCGAATCCTAACGTAGCCCATTGACATTGAAGGGACTTAATTGTGGGATACCGCACCCGTGTCGGTAGATCTACTGGCAAAAATTTAATGAAATCCCTTCTGGTTGAATTACCGGTGTTCTAACGTCGTTTCAGGTCGCAGGTTTGAACCCGGCCGAAGTCGTCGGATTTTTTAAGAGCGTTAATAATCCCTCAGTATGCCTTCCTTCGGAGGGGAAGTAAAACCGGCGGTCCCATGTCATAGAATTATTGCATATAAAAGAACCTTCCACTAACTAAAATTGTGTGAAACTAAATTTGTAGGTTAGATTTGATTAGCACTCCATAATTTCCAACGTTCACTGCCAGGTTCTGTTTGTGGTGGCATCTAGTAGCCATTTTCACAGTTAGGTGTAGTGGACGGTAGCATTTGGTAGCAAAAGTAGGAACTACTTGAAATTATCGTCTGCAGTCCTTACTTGAATTAAAACAGATACCACACACTAATACAGCCATCACAATTAACACCGGTTATCAGACAGAATATACACACACACCCAAAGTACACGGGGCTACATGACCGCGTTGTCACAGCCCCTAAGCTAAGAAACCAACCAACCAACCATCGTCGTAAAGCATAATAATGTTATTGGTTTTACAGTACGTCCCTTTTAACTACTGTGGCTTTTAGAGACGCCAGGGTGATGGAATTTTGTCCCGAAGGGGTTCTTTAGGCCTAACGTGCCAGTAAATCTACTGACATGGCTCTCTTGCATTTGCGCAACCTCAAATGCCAACTGACTACGCCAGTACTCGATCCCGCTGTCTTGGGATCAGCAGGCGAGAACGTTACCGCTGAGTCACTCAGCCAGTCGTCGTAAAGCAGCAGCATCAATTGAGAGGAATGTTAAGCCATTATTAATATTATAATGCCATCCACTGTGGCGAGACCGCTAGCGCTAAGGCACTACTTCGTGCCTGGCTGGCATCGGGAGAGCGTGGGTTCGAATTCCACCTTGGTTGAGGGCGTGGTGGCACAGCGGTCAAGCTGTTGGCCTCTCACCAAGGTGGACCGGGTTCGATTCCCGGTCAATGCATGTGAGATTTTCGAAGTGAAATGCCAAGACCTGTGGTTCGGATTCCACGTAAAGAGGAGATCCCGTGGCTCATGATCGCATGATTAACGGTCACGTAAAACAAAAAGCTTCCTTCCCTTTTTCCACCTTGGTCGTGGCAAAACTGAGAAGAGATGGGTTCGAACCCCTCTTCAGTCATCCTAGGTGTTCCCCATGGTTCCCTACATCTAATTCAGGAAAATGCAGGGGTGGTTACTAACTTAAGGCCACGACCGCCAATCATCATCTAAATTAGAAATACACACACTACTATAGATCGAACAGTAACACAGGCTATCAGACAAATTCTAGTTAGGGTAAAGTTAAGTAACTCCGTGATATTAAGCTTTTTTTTTGTTACTATTTCCGAAATTTTAGATTTCAGTTATTTCAATTCATTTCATGTTAAAGAGGAATACCCTGCGGAATATTTCTGGCATATATCTTACAAATATTCATAAGTTATTTCAAGGTATTAACTACCAAAATCCGGTAATAGAAGTAGGTAACGCCGTGATATTCAAGTTACTCCGTGATAGTGTTCAAGTTACTCAGTGATAGCATGGTGTTCACCACTTAGTGTACTTTTTAATCGTGAAAACTAATATTTAATGTAATAAAAGTGTTCAAATCGTATGTAAACTATAAGTTTCTATTGCCCCATATTGCCCATATTGAAACATTTTACTATACAGTGTTGTTATAGAGAAAAAAAACACATATTATATTAAAATATTTTAAGTCTTATTTGTCACCATCAGATTCCTCACACCTATCACACATAAAAATACATTATAGGTACCAGACAATACAAAAAAAACAACTGATAACCAATCCATTTGGCTCTTGGTGTGATCCGCCAGGGGAGCAACCTCACGCACCACAACCATCATCGTCATTTTCTGGCGCCTGGATTTGGTCAAGACTGATCTATTCTGTATATCTTGACACACTATCTTCACTTCAAATTTAGGTGACACAACGAATGGCTTTCCAATTTTTGCAAAGGTTGCACTTTCTGGATCGGCTGAATATTTTGTGCAATAATCCTGTAATGTACTCCACGGGTTATTAAAACGTCTACTGGTCTTGTATACTGAACATCCTTCTTCCTTCATCGACCTCAATGCTTCTTTAAGTGTTTCAGCTGTGTAGGAGCGAGTCTCTTTATTCCGTTTTGGCGTCATTTCAGCGTCCAACCTAAGAAAAACGTACTTATTGCTAAGCTCACACACCTTGCTTGCGTAACACTACATGCCTGTAAGTTTTGTATGCGAATGCTCTGCATCTTACCTCTGACTGGTGTTAGAATAAAACTTACATAATTTATTTATTTTCCGTGTCCAAATCAAATTAGATTTTGCCAGTAAGTAGCAACAGTTATAGCATTAGCATTTGCAGCCAAGATATCGTCTTTTGAACATATGTCCTCCATCAAGGGGCAGATCAGCAGGTGTTCTGGGTCTTGTAAAATTCTGCAGTCACAGAACTCATCATTGTTGACGAGCATGTTCCATTTCTTGAGATTGTTCCTGCAGCGTGAAACCCCCGTCCTCAGCCTGTTCAATGATTTCCAAATTCCATATGGCAAGTTGTGACCAGGTGCCATTTTTTCTGATAGAGGAATAGTTGGATCTGTGATCTCTGTCTTCCATATCTTCACACGGGCAGCTTCTTGTAAGCCTTCGAGGGCTGTTACTCCCCTCAAAAAGCTGTTTCTGGACTTAAGTCTCTGTCGGGCTGGTTGTTGGCCGAAAAGTGGATGCCTTGAATCGGTTTCTTGCCGTTTCTTCTCAGATGCTGCTGCTACCATTCTTCGGACATGAGGTGGAGAAATTCCTATAAGAGGGTAGATCTTCTGAAGTGGTGTTGGTCTAAGACACCCAGATACAATCCTGGAAGTCTCATTCAGAGCTATATCCACCTCTTTGGAATGTGGAGAAGAAAGCCAAACTGGTGCTGCATACTCAGCAGCTGAGAAGCTCAGTCCAAGGGCTGAAGTTCTGAGAGTGGTGGGGTGAGCACCCCATGTCCTTCCTGTTAGGCATCTTAGTATGTTATTTCGTGCAGATACTTTACTTTTGGTGTTCAAGCAATGTTGCTTGAAAGACAGAGTTCGATCGAGGGTGACACCAAGATATTTTGGTGTAAAACAATAAAGTATTGTTTCACCTTGCCACTTAATGTTCAATGTCCTCTTTGCTTCTTTATTTCGCAAGTGGAAAGCACAAACTTGCGTTTTGGCTGGATTTGGCTTCAAATTATTTCTGTGATAGTATCGACCAAGTTCTTCTAAGGCACAGGACAAAGAATGTTCTACTTCTTCAAAGCTACGACCTTGCACGGCTACTGCAGTGTCATCTGCGTAGATAAATCGCCTGGTGCCTTCTGTTCTGGGCTGGTCATTGGTGTATACATTGTAAAGCAGTGGTGCTAAGACGCTACCTTGAGGTAGTCCATTCTTCTGGAGGCGCCAACGACTATTTTTCCCAAGGAGAGACACGTAAAATCTTCTGTTCTCAAGGTAAGTTCTTAGCAGTGAGGTCAGCCTGTAGTCCTTTATCAGTTCATAAATCTTACGAAGTAGTGTGTTATGATTAACAGTGTCGTAAGCAGCAGTTAAATCTATGAAGGCTACACCAGTAATGCACTTTTCCTCAAATCCATTCTCTATGTGCTGAGTAAGGTTCAGAATTTGTCCACAGCATGACCTGCCTGGTCTAAAGCCTGCCTGTTCAGAAATCAGTTTGCTATCTATAGAATCAGATATTCTATTAAGAATCATTCTCTCCAGCAACTTATAGGTGTGACACAGAAGTGAAACTGGCCGAAAGTTCTTTGGGCTATCAGGAGTCTTCCCAGGTTTTAGGATCGCAACTATGCGAGCTTTTCTCCATACCTTAGGAATCTTCAGCCTGGATGCACTGTTGTTCATCAATGAAAGCAACCATTGCAGTGTTGCTGGTCCAAATTGTTTTATTTGCTCTGCTCTGAGATCATCCAACCCAGCTGCCTTGTTCGATTTCAGACCGTCGATTGCTTTCATAAGTTCTTCCATCGTAAACAGGTCCTTAAGGAAATCAGTCTCTTCTTCAATACACCGTTCAAGCTTCTCTGTATTTGACTTAGATTTTGGAGTCTTTCCATTTAAGATCAGTTGGTGTGCTATCTGATTAGCAGTTACTTGAGTAAAGTTAAAAGGCGGGCTAGTCGGATCTCCACTGAGGTTCTTAAGAAGACGCCATGCATGTCTACTATTCTGTTTCATATCGATATTAGAAACCAAGCTATTCCATCTGTCTGCGCGTGTCTGACCGAGAGAAATCATCAGTGCATGCCCAGCTTCCATTGTTTCCTCGGAGAAGGGGTCCATATCATACAAGTTGCGATAGTTATCCAAAAGAGATATATTCTGATCAGAAAGACCTGGGATATATTCTGTTCTGCATCCTCTTGGTATGTTCTTTCGCGAGACATTTTTCACTACGGAAATAAAGGTGTCATAGTTTTCTGGTTGTGGTTCCACTTCCCCTATGGCTACATCAAGTTCACAACTGAACTTAGGCCAGTTCGCCTTCTTGAAGTTGAACATACGTTGGAAAGGTGCATTTTCTGGTTTAACTATTGGTTCGATTCTGCATAGTAAGGGTCGATGCTGTGAGTGGGGAATGGCCTTACCAACAATTTTGGTGCACTGCTCAGCTAATTTGTTGGTAATAAAAATTAGATCAGGATTATATCCTCTTCTCCATCGGCCGCTGTTAAACGATGGTGGTTGTTTTGGGTCGTGAACTAGACTGAGTCCATTATTTTCAGACCACTTTTCTAGCTCTGCACCATTTTCATCTGTAGATGTATACCCCCATGTAGTTCCACTTATATAATGAAACAGCTGTTTATAAGAAATTAAAATCTTCACCACAGATTTCACTGGATGTGGATCATTTGATGAAATGTCAACTCTCTGTTAATGTATTTTTTAAATCTCATTGAGTTCGTCAAGGATAGATCGCAAGGGCTTCCTAGATCCCTGGTTTCTACTGACATCTGTTGGTAAAAACTTAGAACTTTCGGAATTGAACCTGCGTAGTGATACAGGAAATACGCTTTATCACGGTGTTACTTGTTATCACGGAGTAACTTAACTCCACCCTACATGTTTGTCTACCCCTCATCATTCCAGTTTTCAACAGGGTTGGGGATGAGATGCCGAAATCTCCTATCACGATATGTGTATGCATTAGCCTTAGAAACATATTTGATAGAAGACCTTAGACTGCAAATGCACTTACCATCCACACAGGCATGCGTAGACCTGCAAAGAGAACTTCGAAGGAAGAGAGACTCCACCCCAGAAAGTTTCTACATCACAGATGCATTGATAAATAAAGAATGGATGCGACCAGAATTTAAGCTAATAATATTAATAATAATAATAATAATAATAATAATAATAATAATAATAATAATAATAATAATAATAATATAGTATGGCCTCGGATACCGGGTGCAAGCTTTGTAATTTGACACCCAGAGGGTAGCTTGCATGTCGAATTACGTTTTTCCTTGAAGCACTATGAAAGTCAAGGAGGTTAGATATCGAAGCTCCTTGAAAACTAAAGCGCTTTCTAGTAGAGAAATGACGAACTTTGTGCTGACGGAAACTCCCGAGATTAATTTCGCCATTATGACCACGGCCTGCTACATTCAAATGGGTTCTTTGACATGTCAACATCGTATGACATGCGTGTCGTAAATTTTTGTCACCTTTCAAAAATCACTTACCACGACCAGGAGCGAACCTGCAAGCTAGGGGTTAGTAGACCGACACGTTATCCACTCACCCTCCGTGGCAAGCTGAGTATAAACTGAGGCACCTAGCTGATGCTAGAGTTTCGTTCCCTAAATCGTGGCATCGCGAACGAAAGTAAATTTGTCGTGATATATCGATTTGAATGGCTGCCTTTGATTGTCTAATTAAAGTGATTTTCCTTCTGACCGCTAGATAACTCTAGGGTAACACTGAAACGTCAAGTCGGAAGTAATGATGGCTTTACTATAGTGACTAGATTTGCGATCCATGGCTTCCACCATCGCATCTCCTGTAGGAAGTCCTTCCATCAGCTCAGCCAGGAATGTGTATAGTTCCCTCACTTTCCTGGTTAACGAGCGGCGACTCAAACGTAAGGCAGTAGCACGCGCCGACAAAACCCATTGTTCGCTACTGACCAATAGAATGCTTCCTCTATCACTCCACGTGGACTCTTAAGTCCCGCCCTGGCGGTGAGCTTGTGTCTCCGACAGGTATCAGTGCCCAATGTTGCACATCTGCACATAGTTCTGTCCAGTCTCGCTGCTTGCCCTCAGTGGCTACGGTGGAAATTTGACAACGCTGTGCCTCACGCGGGGAAAGCCTTGGCCCCAGGTGCCATGGAATGTAAACATATCCACCCAGCTAGATTTCAAAGGCGAGCCGCACGTCAACCAAGAAAGTGAGGCAACTATAGCCTATGTCTATTGTGCAAATATTAGTGCGACACATATCATGCCATGGAGTGTGATAGGAGGCTATAGTGTCACTGACTCAGTTTTGTTTAGACGAGGACTGATTAAGATGTAACGATCAAAGCGTAGTGTAGTGAGAACAGACCCTCTGAACACAAGTCTCGGGTTTTACCGGTATATGATTGAATCTAATATTCATTGTTATAATGCAGTGCGGCGGCTTCGGTGGCGTAGTTGGAAGCATTCTGAGCTTCTATGCCTATGGTCGCAGGTTCAAACCCGGCCGAAGTCCTCGGACTTTTTTAAGAGCATTAAAAATCCCTCAGTATGCCTTCCTTCGGAGGGGAAGTAAAGCCGGCGGTGCCATGTCATAGATTTATGGAATGATAAAGAACCTTCCACTAATTACACTTGTGTGAAGCTAAATTATAGGTTATTTGGCTAACTGTCTCAGGTTTCAACGTTCGTCGCCAGGAGCCGACTACGGTGGCATCTAGTAACAAAGTTCAGAACTAGTTGGTCGTTGACGCTGGCGTTTGGTAGCAAAAGTTGGAACTACTTGAAAATCTGCAGTCCTTACTTGAATTAAAAACAGATAACACACACTAATACGGCCATCACAATTAACTAAACACCGGTTATCAGACAAATTCTACACACACACAAAGTACACGGGGCTACATGACCGCGTTGTCGCAGTCCGTAAATTGAGGAACCAACCAACCATAATGTAGGCTAGTTCATCGCTATGGCCATTGGCCGCGATGAATGATATATTTATAATTAATTTACTCTTTATTGATTATCATAATGTACTTGCAAGATAATCTTATTCATTCGTTTTCATTTGAGATTCTTTTGCCCATCAGCGTACAGTCTGCAAGCCTCTGTTTGCCAACAAATCGCCTCTATGATCACATACTAGCGGTTAACAGTGCGGTCTCCTCTGTCTCTTCACCTCTCACTTTATTTATTTATTATTATTTAGCGTATGGTTTTAGAGATGCAATATGTAGACAGTTTACAAACTATATATTTACATCTAGATTATTAGCCTATTTTCATTTTTGAAAAAAAAAATAGGCTTATGAAATCACCTTTGGTCCGTGTGTCTATCTATGTGTGCGTGCGTGCTTGTGTGTGTGATTCGTACGCGTGTCGTCGTCGTCCCCCCCCCCCCCCTTAATAAAATCTAAACAACTGGAGCGATTTCAATGAAACTCGTTAAGTTCACAGCACTATTCCGGGCGACCCCGACCGTGCCCTTCAAATTTTGTTACGCCTCACCAATCCGACAAGGCGGCTGTGCCAAATATTTCACCAGCATTCAATATCTCCGAAACTATTATCGATATCACCCTGGAATTTTGTATGGTGATAAAGGGAACTACTAGAATTTTACTTATGTGACCTTTGAAAACCTGGTAACTACAAAACCAACATGGCGGCCAAGCGAAGTTGCGACTTTTAAATAGACTTTTCTCGCGATTTAACCAACCAAACGCAATGAAACTTGGTACAGTATATGTTTATATACATGTAATGCACCGACATCTAACATCGTTTAATTGTTTACATAACCTCAATATGGCGGCTGTGCGAAATATTTCACTGGTATTTGATATCTCTAAAAATATTACCGGTATCACCCTGAAATTTTGCAAAGAGATAAAGGGCATTACTGGAAGTTCATCTATGCGACTTTAAAAAACCGGTTAACTACAAAACGAACATGGCGGCCAAGCGAAGTTGAAAGTTTTAAATAGTCTTTTCGCGCGATTTAATGACTCAAACGCAATGAAACTAGGTACAGCAAATGTTTATACTCATTGTAATGCACTGGTATGTAATTTAGTTCAATTGTTTACATAACCTCAAGATGGCGGCTGTGCGATTTTTTTTACTAAGCTTTTGTTTCTTTTGACGTAATCATGCGATCGAAGTGAAAGTTTGAATAATGAACCTACGCAATAATTTTCCTTTAAAGGTACATGACTCTATGGCCTATAAGTTACATATAACAATCCAACATGGCGACGATCCGGAATATTTAGACGGTTCTCAAGATCTACGAATCTACTACAGCAATCAAACTGATTCGTTTTATGTTCATAGGGGTTATGAACATAAGTTCACCTATGGGACTTTCAATAACCTGGTGATCACAAATCCAACATGGTGGCGAAGCGAAGTATAAATATTCACATGGTCGTTTCTCGCAATTTAACCTTCCAAGTACAGTGAAACTTGGTACAGTCAATCCTTATACAAATGTTAATCCACTGGCATCTAATCTATTTCAATTGATTCCATAACCACAAGATGGCAGCTGTGCGAAATTTTAAAATCTTTTACTTCTTGTGTCCTAATCATGTGATTGAAGTTTGAGTACTACACGTACACAATAAAATTCATGTAACAGTACATAACTCTAAGACCTATATATATAAAAGTCCAACATGGCGACCATCCGAAATATTTAGACGGTTCTCAATACCTACGAATCTATTACAGCAATCAAACTGAAATTTAGTATGTTGATAGAGGCAATTAACATAAGTAGGATATATGAAAATAGGCTGTATAGTTCTGCACGGAACTACTTGTTTATATAGGTAATTGCCTCTGCTGATCCATGAGCGAAATCAGTGACGCTGCCTCTGTACTTTCTTTTTGGGCACTTGGTGATGATATGCTGGATGGTCTGCTTAGGGTCACCACAATCACAGTTCGGTAAACAAATAATTTTCCATTTATAATGGAAGTCAGCACAGTTGCCATGACCCGTACGAATCCTGTAGAGCGTTGGCCATGTTTTCCGAGGAAACTGACATCCAGGTAGCAGCGATGATCCAATGCGTGGAAATGTTGATGCAGTCCTAGTATCCTCTCACTTTGAAACAATTCATCACTGAATCAAACCATCACCTGCTATGTCTACCTCTCCTGCTCTTACCCTCAACAGCTGAACTCATTAATCTGTAAGGTAATTTCTCCTTCCCCATTCTCTTCACATGACTCCACTTCAGTCGGTTCATACGAACAGCTTCATATTGCGTGTTAATGTCTAAGTTAGCCTTTATCTCTTCATTACGAGTATCTTACTGCCATTACTCATATCTATTTTTCTTAGCTACCCTCATATCCTGCCTGTGAACCATCTCTTGATGAATGCAGTGAATTTGCGTTTGTCTGTTGGCACAGGCTAGAGTAAAATGTGGCTTTTCACCGATGTCTCAGTCTCATTCATGGCTGTGATCATATTTATTTATTTATTCGTATCAGAAGTATACATTTTACATTTAAAATATGGTACTTAACAATGCACATATCAAATCGTTTCTGTCCAAAATTTTGCCAAGTCACGGGCATTAGGTGTCGCAGCCACCAAGTCCTCCATTGTGCAACTTAAAGGACTCTTGTTGCAGTTCAAGAAATGGACTGTGGTTTGGACTTCACCACAATCACATAGCCTAGATGTGTCAGGAAAACCCCACTTTAACATATTGGTTCTTGATCTACCAACACCAGTGCGAAGCCTGTTCAATTACTTCCACGTAGACCAGTGTTCCTCATGTCCTGGAGGGAGATGTTCAATTGGTAGCATCCAGCCATCAAGTTGAGTATTTCTAGATCTCCATAATCTTAACCTTGTTGACTTTGCAGATTCATGTAGTCTAGACCTTCTGTTGTACTGAGGAAACTCCTCCTAGACCTCATTTCTTCGATGGGCGGGTTCATATCCGTACAATGGGTGTGCGCATGAGGTAATTGCTTTGGTTTCCTCAGTCCTGGCTGCAACTTCTCTTCTAATATCTGGTGGGGCGATTCCAGCCAAACAGTAGATTCTATCTCGTGATGTTGGTCTCAAACAGCCAGTGATAAGTCGGCATGTTTCATTAAGAGAAGTGTCAACTTGTTTAGCATGACTGGAACTGGAAGCTGCTGAGGTATGGGTGGTGCTTAGTAATGGACTCAGGGCAGAGTCAGTGCCTGTGGATGTTGTGAAAGGTTCTACTCATAGGGTTAGTACAGCTGTACTGACTCAGTGAGGAAAGCAATGGCAAACTTCCTCACTCCTCACCTTGCCTAGTACGCCCCATTATAGTGCTGCCTCGGTTTTGTGGGTTTCTACCACATAATGCTTGCCACGGTGGGTGTGTGGTTATAGTGTCGGACTACCACCCCAAGCTTGCAGGTTCGCTCTTGGCCTTGGTAACTGATTTTTGAAAGGCGGCAAAAATCACGATACTCATGTCATACGTTGTTGGCATGTTAAAAAAACCATTTGAATTCTGTAGGCCGTGTTCATAATGGTAAAATTAATCTCGGGATTTTCCGCCAACACAAAGTTAATCATTTCTCTACTAGAAAGCGGTATACGTCCAGGAGCTTAGATATATAACCTCCTTGACATTCGTAGCGCTCCAATGAGCATTAAATTCGACATGCAAGCTGCCCTCTGGGTGTCAATTAACAAAGCTTGCACCCAGCACTCGAGGCCATACGATATTATTATTACCACATAATTTATGGTGGTGTTATTTGAGGACGCAACCAGCCTCCAGAGTGACTACCTAACAGACAGACAGTCCCTCATATCAGTTTACTCTAGCTTAAGTATCAGTTATCCTGAATCTACCCAGCTCTCACTTCCATACAGCAAGGTTGGTCTAAATACTGAGCAATGTAGAGAGAGTGTATTGTTATTGTTTCAAGGGTGCGGAACAGCGGGGTTATCTGCCCCCGATGTAGAGAGAGAGTTTCGTGGGTTCACTTTGCGGCTTCGGTGGCGTAGTCGGTAGAATGCTGAGCTTCTATGCCCGAAGATAGAGGGTTCAAATCCGGCCGAAGTCGTCGGATTTTTTAACAGCGTTGAAAATCCCTCAGTATGCCTTCCTTTGGAAGGGAAGTAAAGCCGGCGGTCCCATACCATAGATTTATGGCATGTTAAAGACCCTTGCACTAATTACACCTGTGTGAAGCTAAATTGGATAGGTTAAGAATGTAAACAACGCTCTTAGGTTTCTACTTTCGTTGCCAAGAGCCGACTGCGGTGGCGTCTAGTAGCTAAGTTCTGAACTTGGCCTAGTAGTCGTTGACGGTGGCGCTTGGCGGCAAAAGTAGGAACTATTTGAAAAATTCTAAGTTGCAGTAGTTAAATAAAGAAATAAAAAAAACAGATAACACTCACTAATACAGTCATCACTAGAGACGGGAATTTGCCTATTTGCCTATTTTATTCCTGAGTTTAGAAACTTAAGCTTTCGAGATATAAATCCGTTTTAGGTTTTTTTAGGCTAGATTTCATTGGTTTTATTGTGCCTATAAATGCCTATTTCAAGGGTTTGTGCTTATTTGGAGTATAATTGCCTATTTGATGCCTTTTGACTGTATTGTGATGATGCTGATGATAATTGTAGTTTTAAGGGGCCTAACATCTAGGATATCGCCCCCTTGACTGTATTTTAAATTGCATTATATTGCAGCTGATGTGCTCGACATAATTATATTCTCATTTCTCAATATGTGTTTATCCCACGAACTAAAATGGGAATTCTCGGAAGTCACCAGAAATAGCGCTTGGAAAATTTCCATCTGAAGAAACAAGGAACGATTTGACCTCGAAGCCTTCAACCCCTCCAACCTCGCAAGACACATGCGAGAACCAATCAACATCGAATTATGTTGCACAACCCGTATCCCCTTCCTCCCTCTCGTTGCGAACTGTGTAAGTGTACGCTTTATCTTCACTTCAGATTCAGAACTTTGTGTGATTTTATTGCGAAGAAGAAGTGTGTCCGTGGCAATGTCGAAAGATAAATTATCGAAGTCTTACTGGCTGAAGCAGTGGATCACAGGGGATACCAATTTCACTACCGATGGAAGAGTAGTCTTCTGCCAAGCTTGCTGTAAGGAGTTAATTCGTTTGTTTCTTTTATGTTTTGTGATTGAAAAGTACGATCGCATTTCATTGTAGCATTTATAGGCATATTAACTTCTGTATTGTGGCAATTTGTTTTGTTGCAATGCTGTATTAGACATTTAACTCTGAATAATTTATATATAAAATGTAAATAATCATTTAATTACTGAACGAGGAGTTAGAAAGCTGGTGGTGTCTTGTCCCAGAGTGGATGAAAATTAAAAATCGGTATTTTGAACTCGGACTCATTTCCTGTGAAAATAGAGATTTACACCTTAAATGCAATTTTTTTTAAAAAGACGCGAGTAACTTTCACCAGCGCTATGTGTGGCTCTAGTCTGGGGGAGCGTTAAGCTCCCAGGTTAGGGCCGCGAAGCTGCCAACAAGCCTCTAGCATCCCCTCTAGAGTCTTGCCAAATTGTGGCAAAAAGTAAGGTTATGGGCAAATGCCACAATTTCATATTACGCGGTTTTCTAATTTTCAACGAGGATTGCAGTTTGATAGGGTCCTGCAGAGGAATCCAGGATGGGAAGCAGTGGTAAAGGTAGCCAGTGTGCTACGAGGTGAGGTAGATGAAGCAATTGACCTAAAACCAGATATAGTGGATTCGTTAAAGTTCTGCCCAATCACTTCATGTGATGTTGAGAGATCTTTCTCTCAATATAAAATCATTCTTCATGACAGGAGAACAAACCTATTACCAGAAAATATTGAAAAGTTGCTTGTTGTTAATTCTTATTATAGTATTTAAATATGTTATTAAATTATAAGAATTTTTATGCCTATTTTGTTGCCTATTTTACACGTTAGTGCCTATTTACATGCCTATTTTGGCTATTTTAAGAGCCTATATGCCTGCCTATTTTAACTGTTTTTAGTGACTATAATTCTCGTCTCTAGTCATCACAATTAACACCGGTTATCAGACAGATTCCACACACACCCAAAGTACACGGGGCTACATGACCGCGTTGTCGCAGCCCCTAAACTTAAGAACCAACCAAACAACCGAACTTCTTTATTGCAGAATACTGAGAATACACTGCATTGGCTTTTCTACTCCTCGAATCTATTTTTTTTTCCCCATACACAGCCAAAGTAGGCTACTTAAAATGTTCCACCTACAGAAATTTAGTTATTTACTTTATTTCAAAAATTGGTGACTTTGGAGGCGTAGTCAGTAGCATGCTGAACTGCTATGCCCAAGATCGTGGGTTCAAACTTGGCTGAAGTCATCGGATTTTAAGAGCGTTAAAATCCTTCAGTAAGGGGAAATAAAGTCGGCTTGCCCATGTCATAGATTTATGGCTTGGAAAAGAACCTACCACTACAATTGGTAGTGTGTTGCTAAATTTGTAGGTTGTTTTGTGCGAAACGCCCAATCAAGTTCCAACGTTCGCCGCTAGGTGTTAGTAACAGTGGCGTTGGGTAGCCAAACTTTGTCTCTCTGTATGTTAGGTAGTCCGCCCGAAGGCTGGTTGAATCCTCAAAAAGCAACGCCGTTAGGTTATGTGAGTAGATACCCACAAAACCCCAAGACAGCACTAGAGATTGAGGCGTACTAGGCAAGAAGAGTAATAATAATGATGTTATTGGTTTTACGTCCCTTTTAACTACTGT
Source organism: Meconema thalassinum (assembly GCA_946902985.2). Taxonomy (NCBI): domain Eukaryota; kingdom Metazoa; phylum Arthropoda; class Insecta; order Orthoptera; family Tettigoniidae; genus Meconema; species Meconema thalassinum. The sequence continues at coordinate 140,265,562 of OX336400.1, forward strand.
GGCTTTTAGAGACGCCGGGGTGCCGGAATTTTGCCCCTAAGGGGATCTTAAACGTGCCTGTAAATCTACTGACACGGCTCCCTCGCATTTGTGCACCCTCAAATGTCAGCTGACTGCGCCAGGATACGAACCTGCAACCTAGGGCCCAGCAAGCGAGAACGTTACCGCTGAGCCACGCAGCCAGTCCTAGGCAAGAAGAGGTGTGAGGTAGTTTGCCATTACTTCCCTCACTGAGTCAGAACCGCAGTACTAACTCTATGAGTAGAATCTTTCACAGCATTCACAGGCACTGACTGTGCCCAGAATATCATTACTCAGCACCACCCATACCTCAGTAGTTTCCATGTAATCACAGCCATGCGAGAGACTGAGACAACGGTGAAAAGCCACATTTTGCTCTAGCCTGTGCCAACAGACAAATGCAAATGTACTGCATTCATCAAGAGACCGACAGCAGTGGCTACGCTGGCTAAAAGCGCAGCGTTAGGCCATGGGGCCAAGTTCTCTGCTGACTCGGTAGACGCGATGTTCGAGCCCCACTGTCGGCCGTCCTTGCAATGGTTTTCCGTGGATTCCCATTTTCAACACCAGGCAAATGCTGGGACGGTACCTTCTGATAGGCCACGGCTGCTTCCTTCCGCATTCTTGCCCAGTTTCATTCATCTACATCCATTCCATCTCTCATCCCGACTCGCAGGTCGCCCACGGGCGTCGACTTGAAATACCTGCACTCGGCCTCTTAGGAGGCTACACGACAACAACAAAACCTCTAGCCTGTGCCAACAGACAAATGCAAATGTACTGCATTCATCAAGAGATGGCAAACAGGCCTGCCAAAGTTTGAACTACTTGAAATTGAACGTTCATTCAACTTCATTCATTTCACCTCTCATCAATTCCCCTTGAGAGTTTGGCGTCAGGAAGGGCATCCGGCCATAGAAACCATCAGTCACGTGGAGTTTCATTGCATCTCATCCCCAACCCCGTTGGAAACAGGATTAATAAGGAATAGACATTGATAGATAGATATTATATTGTGCCCGCTGGCCGAAGGTTTCGGGGAGCCACCGGTTTCAAATGACCCTTCCGAGACCCTCTTCCAGTTAACACACAAGTATAGGGGACGATATATTCATAGGCTGGTGTAGCACAAAGTCTGCACTCGGGGGTGTCGGGAATTAGTGAGGTTCGATCTTTAACCAGCTCAGAGGAATGCATCGATAACAAAACTAAACAAGAAAAGAGAGGTCGGTCTTATGTTAAAATCACAAATAAATTTTATTCAGAATAGATCCCTAGCCTAGCATGAGAGATGCAAAACGGACAGTCCGATACTATTCTGCCCTGAAATAAAATATAAAAAAGTCCTAAACAAGATCTAAATTGCTCTCATGGTCCTAATACAAAATTCGACTAAAATGAACAAGCTGAGAGAATGGCACGTAAGATCGGCCCTAAGCAATTACATCGAAATGACTACGGGAGGATCAAAAATCAAAAGTATCTACAGCAAAGCAAGACATTTACTTGTTTACAAATACTAGAACATTTACATTTAGTAGCAAGGGGAAAATTTGTCCTATGCTATGACGGTGCCATCTGTAACATTTATCTTTAGAGTTAAGTGTTTGGCTAGTCCTAAATATCATTAATTAATAAACGAGATGCGTTTATTACTAAGAAAATCAAGCTATGTGCACAATGTTGCTTAATAAATAAAAAAGCTATGCTAATACAACACAAATGCATACAATAATTCAGCACTCCTATGGTTGTGCAATTGGCACTGCCTGCGTACTCGATTTGCTACTGTTTGTAACAAATGGTCATAGTGTCAAAGTGTTAAGAAAGTAGAAAAATAAAGGAAAGCCTGCAAATGCGATAGTAATTAAACAATTACATCGACTCATATTGCTACTAATTTGTTGTGTGTGCTTCTGTTATCAAATCACCAATTAGTTGTCGTCTATTCATGTGAAAATGTATCAAAATGTATCTAAAATAGCTTAACAATATCTAAGTGTTAACATTTGGTCCAGAAAATAGTTTATTTTTAATGTTTATAAACTTTATTTAGACTCAGGGAGAATTATAAGATTCGTTAGTTTTCAAAATCCTATTTTTGATTATAAAAGCTTCACACAATTATTTATCCCTGACAGTATTGTTGTTCAGTTTATGGACCTTTAAAAGCGTTCAGTGTATTTAGGTAACGTGTTATTTATTATTATTATTATTATTAGTATTATTATTATTATTATTAAGAATAATCAGTATTACATCCAGCAATACAAGAAAATATATACACACATAGCTTTTTAAGTATTAGGACATACGTCTGTACATTGTTCAAGAAATCGCGTGTGCTATATACACATTGTCCTTTGCACTACAACATTGTATAAGTCACTTGTTCTCTTGATCACTGGAGTCCCGTTATATTAAATATGTACAATCTTCATCATATCGTAACTTTAGCCTATTTCTGATTATTATCTAAGTAAACGTATTGGTCTAAAAATGTACATTCTGAGATCTATGTGATGAATATCAAATTCAGCCGAGTAGATTTATGTAACTGGTATTTTATGGGATTAGGAAGGATATTGTAAAATTTAGGAATAAAGTATTGAAAATTACGCTTTGCAATAGATAGATTTGGTTTGAAGAGGACAGACATATTTCCTGTTCTACCTCTTGTTTGGTAGGTGTGGCTCATGTTTATGACTGAATTTTTATTTTTATAGATATATTTATAGACTTCCGTCACGTAAAGTTGTCCTAAATTCATGACGTTTGCTTCCGCATACAATTCATTCGTAGGATATAACCTTTCCTTTTTATACATGATACGCAACACCAAGTTTTGCATTACTTGAGCTTTTTTTACAATAGTTTGATAAGCTCCTCCCCATGCAATTATTCCATACGTGAGAGTAGACTGAATAAGTGCAAAGTAGATATCTCTCAGTAGTTTAATATTGAAAATGTGTTTCAGACAATGAAATACATAAACTGTCCTCCTTATTTTCTTTGTGATGAAATTAATGTGCGATCTCCACTTCATGACTTCATCAAAATAAATTCCTAGGTATTTTATATTTTGTGTGCGGTTGATTTTTATGCAGTTGCAGCTTGTATTACAGTTTTCCCGATGTACTGTAAGCTCGTTGAAGCAATTTTGATTGCTTTTTAATGTGAAAATAATAAATTTTGAATTATTTACATTCAGAAACAATTCATTATTATCCAGCCATAATTTAATCCCTTTTAAAGCTTCGATTGCTTCTTGCCTGACTATTTCCCATGTATTCCCTTCAACAAATATAACGGTGTCATCTGCATAAGTGATGATTGAACTATATTTTTGATTATTTATTGATTTTTCTATGTCATTAATGTATATAATAAAAAATAGTGTTCCTAAGACTGTTCCTTGTGGTATGCCCCTTTTTACTTGCATCGGTGCACTCAATGTGTCTTTTATTTTTACATATTGGAATCTGTCAGTAAGGTAACTTCCAATGAGATTAAGAGCTGTGCCTCGAATACCATATTTTTCCATTTTTTGGAGGAGAATATCATGTGATAGAGTGTCGAAAGCTTTAGTAAGATCTAAAAACATCCCTAGTGATGGTTTGGAGCAATTTAATTTTTCTTGTATTTGTTTAGTTAGTGTTGCAATTGCATCCACAGTACTTCGACTTTTTATAAATCCATATTGCCTTGCTGATAGAATGTCATGTTTCTGTAAAAACTGGAAAATATTGTTCTTGATACATTTTTCAAATATTTTTGCTATTATTGTAATCAGAGATATCGGTCTATAATTTTCCATATCTATAGTATTGCCTGATTTTAAGATTGGTTTAACTATTGTTGACTTCAGTTGCTTTGGAAAATATCCTTCTGTAAAAGATTGATTTATGAGATTTAAAAGCGGTTTTTCTAATGATACTATATTTTGTTTTATAACCTTTGCTGAAATATTGTCTATTCCCATAGCTTTACTGTCACTTATGTCACATAGGATTTTTTTCAAATCAGTGGAATTTACCGGGGCGATGAAGCATGAGCTCTTATTGCTAGTTATATTAAGTGTTGGTTTCCACTTTATACATTTGGACATCTCGGTTGTCTTATTTATGAAATATTCATTAAATTTATTCGCAATTTGCGTGTCACTTTTGTAAATTTCATTCTGATATCTTATTTCACTAATTTGCTCTTTTTGATTAATTCTCTGAGCTACCTCATTAACTATACCCCAAATCTTTTTGGGATTTCCTGAACTAGCATTTACTAAATGTCTGTAGTAATCTATTTTTGCCCATTTTATTAGCTCATTTAATTTGTTTCTGTATTTTTTATATTTCTCTCTTAATTCTTCATTATTTTTATTTGCCATATAATCGCGGTATAATTTATCTCTAGTATTTATGGGTATCCAACTTAAGCAAAATAACTCAATAGTTTAATAGTTTACTAAACACCCTGTCTCTTCACCAATATTTCATCATTTTTAGACATCCTGTGTCTTCACCAATTACTTTCCTCTTATTTTGGATTCATTGATCCAGGCGCCCTCGGTTTGGTACGACTTCAAATCGTTCATTACCACCGGTATAACCACAATAACAATGTCGGAGGTATTAATCCACCGTCACGACTCAAATGATACTCGCATAACGTTAATTTATAGAAGTGTGGATTCCTAATTCATACACGTTTGAAATGCTGGTAATAAAGATTATGTGTACAGAAAACACATCCTGACAACGCTTTAAATAAACATGAAGGCATCTGATACAAGCTAAAAGTGTGTGTGAGCATTTATAAAATTGCCTCTTCCCTGAATAAGGTCGAACCTGCGTTCATTTGGTTACGAAATACAGTTGCATTCATTGCCTGCGTGGCTTCTCTTAAAGAAATAAACCTGTTTTCAAGTATTGATCTGGACAACAAATGTAAATAACGGAACTCTGCATTCCACTTAAAATAATGTTAAGAATCTCACAGCCTTCTAAAACACTATACTGATGCACTGCCTAGAATCGAGTGTGCTGTGTAGTGGGTTTGGCTCGTAACCTTGGCCTCGATTTAACATCTGCCAAACTAGTATATTTGTCATCAGCTTGACAAAATAAAAGTTGATAATAACTGTTTTGAAATTATACGAAATGAGCTTTGAAAATCCAGCCTTCCTGGCGTCTATAAATGTTTAATAAAACTATTACTTTCCACACGCGTCTTATAATTAACTACCTGCATTGTGCACTTAAATAAATGAAACCAAATTAAATTAATCTACTGTTTTCAACTCATTACAATACGCTACAAATACTTGATCTGACTTACAGATGCAGCGACACTTGGTTCGAGACCCGCCATGAGATTTTATAAGCAGTCTCGTGTATGGCCTTAGATTATATTCTCATTATATTTGGACATCTTCCGCTGCCAATTCCCCACGCATGATTTAGAAATCACATGCCATCGCGTGGTTGGGGTTGTATTTGAAGATCTGATGGTTTAGCATGATTGTAATGTTAGCGTTGGTAATAACGTAGCACATAATTAACGAAAACTTGCGCGCACTGAAGCTAATATGCGGTAAAAAATTGCTCATTTTCACTCCGCCACTGACTCTAGTCTTGTCACTTGTGCGACACTCACTCGTGACTTTTGCACTGATATTTACAGAAAATATTAACATAAAATATTAAACCAAAAATACTGCCCATCCGGCAAATAAAGATTGTACTCGTAGATTTTGTACAGTTAATTAATTACACAGTTTATGTAACACTGAAGTGAGTGTGTGACCATGCGGTCATAAAGTTTGTTTATACAAGTCCATCATTTCACCTCGTGGAATGAAAATATTTCACAGTTTATGTAATGATGAATGTCTCCAATCTTTAAATTGTTAAATAATGTCATGATGGTTATCCATGAGAAAAATATCCACTGATTTTTCGTGCCACATGGTTTCCCTTCACGGACGTACTTTCACTTGTACTCCAACATGCACATCGATGTTGCCTTATCCAAAGACAAATAGGAACTGGTGTTTCCAAATATGGCGTGCTCTTAGGATATGAGCTAGCCGCGTAAATTGATAGTTTCATTGATTTACGAAGTATGCTGTACTTCAAATATCCAGAATTACTTGGTTATAATTATAATTGATTTTTGGAATGTCCAAAACATATAAAAATATGATCATAAGCGATATTACTTCAGCTTCTTCCCGCCGCTCGCAGGGTATGTTCAGTTACATTCCAGCATAAGTTTTAGTCTGTGTTATCTGTGCAAACATGCGTCAACGGGCGCAATATATCAGAAATTGTTTCATAATAAATACCTTTACCACATTGAGTAGTTAAGTGTATGAGTGCCCTAACTTCGCCACTACTAGAGATAAGATAAATAAATAGTGTCGAACCCTGGCTGCTCGACGCAGCAGTCCCTCTTTCTGCTACTAAGATGAACTCTAACATGATAACCTGTGAGTTGAACTCGTAAACGAATCTATAACCCACTTCCCACCCACTGGAACAGAAAACACAGAATCACTCGAGCGGGATAAATTGCAGTTGTATTAATTTCCGGCGGCCGAAATTTCATTTGGGAAAGTCAACTTGGGGTCGGTAGGACTTGCGTCCGAGAAGAAAAGAAGGAGCAATATCGTAGGCCATTGATTTTTTTTTCTTATTTCTCCTTTTTCCTTTGGCCATTTCCGCTGCCAAGGAGGTTAGGGAAATCACTTCCTATCTTTGGGCATTCGCATGTGTCGCCGTGCCTCTGATGGCCTCTCTTGCATGTGGCTGCCATTGGAGGCTGGCAAGGGCAGGTAGCAAGCAAAAGTACCCCTATAGTGATCCCCACTCTACTGTCTCCTGCAAAATCTACGAGCTTGTGTAATGTGTAATAATACATTTATCTATCTATGTGTTTTTCCATAGAATCCGATGTGACTTAATGAATTGGAGGAAAATGAGTGGAGTGTTATGTGACAGGAAAGTGCCTTGCCCAATGAAAGGAATTTTATTTATTTGGCGTATGGCTTTTAATGCCGGGAGTGTCCGAGGAAATGTTCGGCTCGCCAGAGGCTGTAGCTGCTTCAATGGACACCCATGGGGTGAGCTACAAGTGCCGTTCAATTTCAAGTAGTTCCAACTTTCGCTACCAGATACCACTGACACCTAGTGGTGAACGTTGGAACTTTGATACAGCGTTCCAACGAAATCTAACCTAGAAATTTAGCTTCACACAAGTTTAGTCTGTGGAGGTATCTTTTACATGCCATAAATCTATGACATGGAACTGCCGGCTTTACTTCCCCTCCGAAGGAAGGCATACTGAAGGATTATAACGCTCTTAAAAAATCCGACGACTTTGGCCGGGCATAAACCCGCTATCTTGAGCACAGCAGTTCAGTATGCTGAAGTCTTAACTCGACACGACTCGACAGTTTGATCGTGGTCAAAGCTGGGAATGATAGGCTTGCTCGCTAGCTAGTAAACTCGCTCTGAGCTAGTAATTTCCATTGAACGGAGATTGTTGGAAGAAATGAAAACGTAAAATACACTTATAGTGGGCAATGTATTAAATATAGAGATATGCTGTCACAGGCTTCTTTTTTTTTTGAACTTTTCATTGCCAACAATTATTACACTCATAGTAGGCTATATAATATATTTTTACCGGTTTACCCAGCTTAATCTTAAAAGGCGCACGGAGGGTAGGATTTTCTTCGACTCGATTCACTGAAATCGTTATTGCTCGGTTTCCTTTGGTCATAAATGAAAGTTTTTCTATAGAAACCTTCCTTGTGGAATCCTTCACAGAATGGTGAAAACCGCTTCAAAATCCATCCAGTGGTTCTCGAGATTACCCGTTACATCCAAGAATTTATTTTATTATTCATTTATTTATTTATTTATTCATTCATTAATTCCTGCAATCACTTCTTCGCAGAGAAATGCCACCGTAAATTACAGTACGTTTATACAGATTTCTCGACAAAGTAAGTTGGTATCGTGACAAAATCGTCTTCTTACACCACACCGGCGCGGCGCTTTTAGAAGTGTCGCTTCGAAGACAGACCGCTTTCTAAGGAGACCGTCCCTCTACAGTAAATAGGTGTTTATAGCTTAGGCACAAAGAGTATTGTAGGAGTATTGTAACAGCTGGAGGCTCAAGTATTGACAGACTGGTGTTACTTTCACAAACATATTATGGTGTTAGTCACCCACGATTTGGTTTGTTTCCTCGAGAAGATAACATCCTCTGGCACAAAGTGGGAACCCAATGTTGTTGATGGTGATTAATGCTTCAAGGGGCGGCGAAACATCTAGGTCATCTGGCTGTAGTGATTTGCAAGATAATGATGAACTGAAACCTATAATCATATAGGCCTACTAGAGGTCCTCTCAAAGTGGGGGGCTCAGAGAGTGTTAAGGGGGGATGGGAGCATCAATTTTGATTGATATATTTCTATTTCATATTCTGTAACAAATATTGCTATCCTCATATCCATGAACTTATCATAGGCAGGAAGCTCCCACGACCATTCAAGACTAATAAACTCGTACTTTTGCTGTCATATTTCACAAGAACTGACCAGTAAATCCTGCCAGCAGGAATTCTGAAAAAAGGTGAAGAGTAACATTTCCCACACAGCACCCTTTCACCCGCCACCCGCAGCGATATATCCTTACCAAACACTTGCCACGGTGGGTGAGTGGTTATCGTGTCGGTCTACTAACCCCAAGATTGCAGGTTCGCTCCTGGCCGTGGTGAGTGATTTTTTTGAAAAGCGGCAAAAACACGACACGCATGTCATGCGATGTTTGCATGTCAAAGAACCCGTTTGAATTCAGTAGGCCGTGTTCATAATGGCAAAATTAATCTCGGGAGTTTCCGCCAACACAAAGTTCCTCATTTCTCTACTAGCAAACGTTTGGTGCTTTTCGTCGGTCAACACGAATGTACCCAAAAAGAGCTGGGTTATGCCCTAAACCTGAAGTAAATTACATGAGATTAATGAATGTAATTTATTTCATGATTTGGGTACATTCGTGTTGACCGACTGAAAAGCACCAAACTTTTGTTTACTTAGGCAACACTGGAAAATGGCTTCAAACCTCACAATGTTTCTCTACTAGAAAGCGCTATAGTGTTTAAGGAGCTTACATATCTAACCTCCTTGACTTTCATAGTGATTCAAGGAACAACGAAATTCGACATGCAAGCTACCCTCTGGGTGTCAAATTACTAAGCTTGCACCCGGCATCCGAGGCCATACGATATTATTATTATTATTATTATTATTATTATTATTATTATTATTATTATTATTATTATTATTATTATACCAAACACTTAAAATCACTAATGACAATAAGCCGCTAGACAAAGTGACCACCACTTCCATACACGAATAGATTCTTCTATTTCTGTCATTTTTCACTCGAATTCAGCCAGGCCTTTGCAGTCAGTTCAAAGACAGTGAGTGAACAGGTGAATTCTAGTGCGTGTTTAGTGGAAGTGGTTAGCCCTATTTACAGTATATACAAGAAACTGATACAAGTAATGCCATTACATTTTTTTTACAAAAAGGTGTCGAACAGTGATATGCTCTAAGAATGGTAGATTGTGTGTTATTCGTATTGTAACTGGTATTTATTTATTTATTTATTTATTTAGCGTATGGCTCTTAGTGGCGGGAGTGAACGAGGACATGTTCGGCTCGCCAGAGGCTGTAGCTGCTTCAAGCGGACAACCATGGGGTGAACTACAAGTTCCGTTCAATTTCAAGCAGTTCTAACTTTCGCTACCAGATGTCATTGACACCTAGTGGTGAACGTTGGAACTTTGATAGATCGTTACAACGAAATCTAACCTAGAAATTTAGTTTAACACAAGTTCAGTTAGTGGAAAGATCTTCTAAGGCATACTGAAGGATTTTAACGCACTTAAAACATCCGACGACTTCGGTCGGGTTTGAACCCGTGATTTTGAGCACAGCAGTTCAGCAAGCTATCAACTACGCCACCAAAGGGGGACGCGACAGAAAACGTTTGAGAACCCCTGCGGCTATGCTATAACTATATCTTACTTAAAACTGTCTTACGAGACCACCTCGTGTTGTACAGTAAGTGCGGGTTCAATTCGTGGCTCTGCCAAGAAATTTAATTCCGGTATGAGGATTGGAACGGGGTCCGCTTAGCCTCGTGAGACAAAACTGAGAAGAAGTGGGTTCGATTTCCATCTCAGCCATCCTGAAAGTGATTTTTCCGTGGTTTCTCACTTAAAGCTACGACCGTCTCCTTCCTAATCCTCATCTAATTGGGCCTACAAATGTACATCTTATTATATAATACGCTAAGGTGTATGTTTCGCAAAACTCAAGCTCCTAAACCAGAGGGAGTTAGAAGGTGTGGTTTGTACCAAAATCTTCCAAATCGTCTCAATAGTACAGGAAAAATCTTGCAAGTCAACGGAAATATATTTATTTGTTTATAAAGTTCTTTTAAATAAATAAACAAGACGATAGCCCCTGGTAGAACTGTGTCGCGTACAACCCGCATAGTACTAGAGCCGGGCGGGTAGTCTGTACACATGGGGCGCACACAACCAATTATGCGAGAGTTCTCGCACGGGTCCGCTATTTATTTAATTAAACGTTTTACGAAAGTAAGATACAGTAGAACCCCTCTCGTCCGCCTTCGGCTGGTCCGCCGCTCCGGTTGATCCGACCGTGCTCGAGCCGAACTTGCCTCCACTCATAGCGGTGACCCACTACCCGTCGCGCCATTGTTGTTTATAGGTGCTCTTTGCCCAAGGATTTGAATGAGTTTTTGAATGGTATGGACTCCGTCTTGAGGAAAGAATTCATGATGAAAATTAATAAATGTAAAACAAAAATACTGAAATGCAGCCGAAATAAATCAGAAACCTCTATGGACATCAAATTGGCAGGTGAAAAACTAAAGGAAGTAGGAGACTTCTGTTACTTAGGAAGCAAAATAACCAGTGATGGGTGAAGTAAAGAGGATATAAAAAGTAGGCCTAGGTTAACTCAGGGAAGGAAAGCGTTTCTACAGAAAAGGAATCTGTTGACATCGAATATTGATTTAGGTATTAGGAAGTCATTTTTGAAGGCCTTTGTCTGGAGCGTGGCGCTCTATGGAAGTGAAACTTGAACTATTGTTGCAGCAGAAAAGAGGAGAATTGAAGCATTTGAAATGTGGTGTTACAGGAGAATGATGAAGATCAGATGGGTAGTAGATAGGGTAACAAATGAAGAGGTATTAAGACTAGTGGGAGTGGAGAGATGTTTCTGGCGACTGCTAATGAAGAGAAGAGATAGGTTGGTAGGACACATACTTAGACACCCAGGAATAGCCAGCTTAGTCGTGGAAGGAAGGGTCGAGGGCAAGAACTGTAGGGGTAGACCAAGGTTAGAATAGATTAAACAGATTGGCTCAGATGTAGGGTGTGGTAGCTATGTAGAGATGAAACGATTAGCTCAGGACAGGGAGGAATGGAGAACTGTATGAAACAAGTCAAAAGACTGAAGACTCAAACACAGGTTCTCTTAATTATCGCTTGTCCGTTTTAGTACTCCGTCATCTCTCGTATCGTTTCTGTTGTCCGTGTTTTGTACAGCACTGTGAAGTTTTTTGTGCTTAACCTACTGTTCGTTACAGTGCTGTACAGGCTGGTCTTTAGTTCTAGACGAGTTTTTTTTTAGCGTATGGCTTTTAGTGCTGGGAGTGTCCGAGGACATGTTCGGCTCGCCAGATTTTGTAGCTTCTTCAACGCAGACACCCATGGGGTGTGAGCTACATGTACCGCCGCGTGTGGAGTGTTGTCTAGGGAGGAAAGTTTGAATGTAAGGGCTGGGAGTTGGAAAGTAGCGGCTGTGTCCTATAGTCTGGGACCAACCACGGCATTTGCCTGGAAGGAAGATGGGAAACCATAGAAGTCCATCTTCAAGGTTGCCGGCGGGGGGATTCGAACCTCCTCGCCTCCCCGATGTGAGCGACTGCCTGCAGCCACGCCATAACGACCACGGCTAACTCACCCGGTTTTTAGACGAGTGAAAAATATTAATGGAAGCTTGGAGGCGAGTTACTACAGTAGCCTACCTGTGCTGTTGTCAGCTGGCCCATGCGGTCAGATGATTGACAAAGCTATCTCACGCTACTGCTGAAGTACAGTCATTGACAAATATAATGGCGTTCTGTTCGCCACACAATACTTCGACATGGACTGTACTGTCTGCACGGTGGTGTCGTCACGTGCTTAAGTCTGGAATTCCATTACATCAGACCAGTGGTGATAACTGTGAAGGGACAGGGCGAGAGAGTGGCAGTGTACAGGCTCACCCGCAAGCTTCAAGGTCAAGGGCAATCGCCTAAAACAAACGTCAGGATGTAGAGTAATTTGTTTACTGAACATTGTGTGTACTGTACTGTTGTGGGTGTTTTTTCAACATGTCAGGACTGAAACGTAAACTTTTTCATTAAATGAAAAAATTAGCAGTGCTACGAACATTGAACAAAGCGGAATCACTCCAAATAATTGCCAAGGAACTCAATGTAGGCGTTACGACAATAAGAGATTAGAGAAGAAATCGGAAAGACATTGAATCATGTACAGTGACGATTGATGGTGAAAACGCTCTTAGGAATCGCAAAACATTGAAAAAACCTATACTGGAACTGCTTGACAACGCATTGTGGATTTGGTTCTACCAAGAAGGAAGGAAAGGAACCCCGGTATCTTGAGTTCAGAGATTGATTATTTTAATGTAAATCTGTATTTCTCTGTACTTTCTGATAATCCAACCTCTTCTTGCGTTCAGTCCTAAAGGTGACTGATTACAGGGGCTGTACTGTAACGTTAAACGAGTAAACGTTTAATAGGGAGCTTTTTAAATTCATTGCGTCAACTCGATTCTCGGCCAATGGCATTTTGGGATTTTTAAAATGAACAAGTAGTTCCGTGAAGAACTATACAGCCTATTTTCATATATCCTACTAATGTTAATTGCCTCTGTCAACATAATAAATTTCGGTTTGATTGCTGTAATAGATTCGTAGATATTGAGAACCGTCTGTCTTACGGCTTAGAGTTTTGTATTGTTACATGAAGATTATTGTGTTACGTGTAGTACTCAAACTTAAATCACATGAATAGGACACAAGAAGTAGAAACGAGATTTTAAAATTTCGCACAGCTGCCATCTTGTGGTTATGGAAACAATTGAAATAAATTAGATGTCAGTGGATTAACATTTGTATAAGGATTTACTGTACCAAGTTTCACTGCAATTGGATGGTTAAATTGCGAGAAACGACCATGTGAATATTTATACTTTGCGTCGCCACCATGTTGGATTTGTGATCACCAGGTTATTGAAAGTCCTATAGGTGAACTCATGTTCATAACCCCTCTTAACTTAAAAAAAATCAGTTTGATTGCTGTAGTAGATTCGTAGATATTGAGAACCGTCTAAATATTCAGGATGGTCGCCATGTTGGATTGTTATATGTATAGGCCATAGAGTTACGTACCTTTAAAGGAAAATTATTGCGTAGGTTCGTTACTCAAACTTTCACTTCGATCGTATGATTACGTCACAAGAAACAAAAACTTAATTTAAAAATTCGCACAGCCGCCATCTTGAGGTTATGTAAACAATTGAACTAAATTACATACCAGTGCATTACAATGTGTATATACATTTCCTGTACCAAGTTTCATTGCGTTTGGATCATTAAATCGCGAGAAAAGTCTATTTAAAACTTTCAACTTCGCTTGGCCGCCATGTTCGTTTTGTAGTTAACCGGTTTTTTAAAATCTCATAGATGAACTTCCAGTAGTGCCCTTTATCTCCTTGCAAGATTTCAGGGTGATACCGGTAATAGTTTTGGAGATATTGAATGCTGGTGAAATATTTCGTACAGCCGCCATGTTGGATTGGTGAGACGTAACAAAATTTGAAGGGCACGGTCGGAGTCGCCCGGGTTAGTGCTATATAAATGAAAATAGTCTAAAAATCACGTCCAGTAATTCGGACTGTTCATAATAATATGTCTAAGTGACTTATGATTCGTGAGATCAAGAGGCACGTAAAAAGACAAGCCATTTCGTTGAACTCCTCGGCTATCATGATTGTGGTTGCAGATGGTGGCCATATTAAGTAACGGCCAGCGAAGGAAGCGTGACCAAGAGGACGCGTCGCGTGTCGCACTTGTTCCAGATGCTGCAGAGAGGAACGGTCAGTGTCCTGTTCTGTCCTGTCCACTTATCCTGATTCCCTCAGGGGCTAACAATCTCATGGCGTAGAATTCGTTCAACATATCTGCGATGGAGAGCTGCAGCAAGTGTGAATATTGGTGGTTCGATTCGCGGCTCCAACAGCAACTATCCTGAGCGTGGTTTCCCTCCAGTTCTACTCACAATCCCTCAAAGAAAAATGCTGGGATGGTAGTCACTCTTGAGGGAATTTATACAGTGCGTGCTGTACCCGGCATGCGTTGCAATGTCAATCAATTTTGTTTGTTAAAGTTCGTTTGGATATAGTCTACATTTATTTTCTGTTACCGTTAACTACCTCTAAACTATTGTAAAATGGTTTTAATAATTCAGAAACATTGGTTGGTTGGTTTCTCAGTTTAGGGGCTGCGACAACGTGGTCGTGTATCCCCGTGCACTTTGGGTGTGTGTCGAGTCTGTCTGATAACCGGTGTTAATTGTAATGGCTGTATTAGTGTGTGTTATCTGTTTTTAATTCAAGTAAGGAATGCAGACATTAGATTTTTCAAGTATTTCCAACTTTTGCTACCAAACGCCACCGTCAACGACCAACTAGTTCTGAACTTTGTTAATAGATGCCACTGCAGTCGGCTCCTGGCTACGAACGTTGGAACCTAAGAGTGTTAGTCAAATATAACCTATAATTTAGTTTTACACAAGTGTAATTAGTGGATGGTTTTTTATCATGCCATAAATCTATGACATGGGACCGCCGGCTTTTTAACGCTCTTAAAAAATCCGACGACTTCGACTGGGTTTGAACCCGATACCTTTGGCATTGAAGCTCAGCATGCTAGCAACTACGCCACCGAAACTGCCTCAGAAAGATTCGTGGGAGCAGGCACAACAATTCACCAAAATTCTATCGCAATAGGATGAATGGTAGGCCTATATGACCGTATATGGGACTTGGTGATACGATTCGTGCACCATCACTCATTTGTTGAATTTGTTGAATTAGCGAGAATGTTGGACATCCCTGGTCTATACCGAATTACTTACGGATAAGTTGAATAGTCAATACAGCCTAATACTGCTTTGTCGAGAGGATATCATCTACTAAGAGGCGACAAATAATGTTGACATTTCCTACAAATGATCCTCGGCTGACCATTGTCCACTTGTCGTGTCAGTGACTTGTGACTGTAAACAATAGGCGACACCCTCGCCCCCTCCAGAGACGAGGGAGATTGACCACTTGAAGCGGCCCGCTGAATAAATACTATTCTCCTCAACTTGTGAACCCCAATATACCAGCCAAACGGTGGAAAAATAGAATGGGTAATTTGTTTGAACTGAAACGGGACCACACGGTTTAAAGCTAAGTAAGTTATTGAGATTGTTTCCAATTACTTGTGTGGTTATTCCTGTAGGAAGTCCGCTGTTAGGTTGTAAATGGCCGGAGAAAGTGACGTACCTGCTACACACGCTTATTGACGGGTGGCAGCAGTGACAGATACCACGCAGTTGAGTTGAGTGTCAAATAGTGTTTTGCATATTTTGTGCCATATAAATTCTTTTTTTAATCGAATTTACCCTCCAGGTTGGTGGCTCCCACGGACTCAGCGAGGGTACTCACCTCTACCGCCTCTACGGGCAGTGTTCTAGAGCTGGGAACATCTGGTCGGAGTGGATACAACTGGGGAGATGTGACCAGCACCGCGCCCAGGTGGCCTCACCTGCAAAGCGAACAGGGGCCTCATGAGGGAAGGGAGGGGAAGATGAGGAGGGATAGGCAAGGAAGAGGGAAGGAGGCGGCCGTGGCCTTACAATAGGCACCATCCCGGCATTTGCCTGAAGATGAAGTGGGAAACCACGGAAAACCACTTCGAGGATGGCCGAGGTGGGAATCAAACCCCCTCTACTCATGTGGACCACCCAAGGCTGAGTAGACCCCGTTCCAGTCCTCATACCAATTTTCAAATTTTGTGGCAGAGCCGGGAATCAAACCCAGGACCTCCGGGGCGGCAGCTAACCACGCTGACCGCTACGCTACGGTGGCGACTCATATATATATATTTACAACAAGATGTTCAGGAAAGAACATATAGCCTACTTTCTCCTAAATGCATGGGTATTGCTATAACTCTTTGTCCTTTTCAAGGAGTATGATTGAATGTTGGTTGTAGTAGCTTGTTGAAATACAACGTGCAATAGGGGTATTAAACATGAATATGAGGTGCCCTTTGCTAGTGCTACCTCTGTACCAAATTTCGTTCAATTCGGTTTCACTGTGTTTGAATTGATAGGGGGATCGATTTGCACACATACTTGGCTACCATCTGCAAACTATTGGGCTGATGTTCTTGCAGTTTGGTCAGAATATGTTTCCCACCTAAAGATATGGTGTTGCAAAATTTGGTAGAGACTAGATTATTAGGTTGGTCGTAATTACATTTTAGCTTTTAACATTTGGGTGGCCGCGATTACGTTTCCGTCAAGATAGCGGTGATATAAAACATGACACTGAGGTGCCCTTTGTTAGTGCTACCTCTGTACCAAATTTCGTACCATTCGGTTTCACCGTGTTCGAATTGATAATGGGAACCGATTTTCACACAAAGATGGCCGCCATCCGCAAAATATTAGGCTAATGACCTATTAGTTTGGTCAAAGAATGCTCCCTCCATAAAGGTATGTTGTTGCTAAATTTGTTAGAGATCGGATGATTAGGCTAATCGTAATTTGATTTAAGCTTTGAACATTTGTGTGGCCACCATTACGTTTCCGTCAAGATGGCGGCGATATAAAACATGTCACTGAGGTGCCCTTTGCTAGTGCTACCTCTGTACCAAATTTCGTTCATTCGGTTCCACCGTGTTCGAATTAATAGGGGGAATCAATTTTGACATAAAGATGGCCGCAATCCGCAAACTATTGGGCTAATGACCTATTAGATTGGTCAAAGGATGCTCCCTCCATAAAGGTATGTTGTTGCAAAGTTTGGTAGAGATCGGATGGTTATGTTAGTCGAAATTTGATTTAAGCTTTAAACATTTGTGTGGCCGCCATTACGTTTCTGTCAATATGGCGGCGATATAAATCATGACACTGAGATGCCCTTTGCTAGTGCTATCTCTGTACCAAATTTCGTTCCATTCGGTTTCACCGTGTTTGAATTAATAGGGGAATCGTTTTTGACACAAAGATGGCCGCCATCCGCAAACTTTTAGGCGAATGACCTATTAAATTGGTCAAAGGATGCTCCCTCCATAAAGGTATGTAGTTGCAAAATTTGGTAGAGATCGGATGACTAGGTTAATCGTAATTTGATTTAAGCTTTGAACATTCGTGTGGCCGCCATTAGGTTTCAGTCAAGATGGCGGCGATATAAAACATGACACTGAGGTGCCCTTTGCTAGTGCTACCTCTGTACCAAATTTTGTTCCATTCGGTTCCACCGTGTTCGAATTAATAGGGGGAATCAATTTTGACATAAAGATGGCCGCCATCCGCAAACTATTAGGCTAATAACCTATTAGATTGGTCAAAGGATGCTCCCTCCATAATGGTATGTTTTTGCAAAGTTTAGTAGAGATCGGATGGTTATGTTAGTCGTCATTTAACTTAAGATTTGAACATTTGTGTGGCCGCCATTACGTTTCTGTCAATATGGCGGCGATATAAAACATGACACTGAGATGCCCTTTGCTAGTGCTACCTCTGTACCAAATTTCGTTCCATTCGGTTTCACCGTGTTTGAATTAATAGGGGGAATTGATTTTCACACAAAGATGGCCGCCATCCGCAAACTATTAGGCTAATGACCTATTCATTTGGTCAAAGGATGCTTCCTCTATAAAGGTATGTAGTTGCAAAATTTGGTAGAGATCGGATGATTAAGTTAATCGTAATTTGATTTAAGCTTTAAACATTTGTGTGTCCGCCATTACGTTTCCGTCAAGATGGCGGCGATATAAGATATGTCACTGAGGTGCCTTTTGTTAGTACTACAGTACCTCTGTACCAAATTTCGTTCCATTCGGTTGCACCGTGTTCGAATTAATAGGGGGAATCGATTTTCACACAAAGATGGCCGCCATCCGCAAACTATTACGCTGATGACCTATTAGTTTGGTCAAAGGATGCTCCCCCCATAAAGGTATGTTGTTGCAAAATTTGGTAGTGATCGGATGATTAGGTTAGTCGTAATTTGATTTAAGCTTTGAACATTTGTGTGGCCGCCATTACGTTTCCGTCAAGATGGCGGCGATATAAAACATGACACTGAGGTGTCCTTTGCTAGTGCTACCTTTGTACTAAATTTCGTTCAATTCGCATTCACCGTGTTCGAATTTATAGGGGGGGACAGGCATTCAGAGAACACTCACACACACACACACACAGACTCACACACACACACATACACACAGACAGACAGACACACTTTCTTCGCCCTGTGTTGATCTCATAAGTCTACTTTCATTTTTTGCAAAAATCGAAAGTAGGCTAAAAATGGTTTGCCTTCTCTGCCTTGACTCTCTGCCAGTATCTTCTCATCCTTTATTTTACTGCCCTCTTTTGTTCTTTATCAGTCGTCTTAATGTCTTCCTATCTGCTATGTCGTCTTCTTGTACCCCTATCTTGGCTGGGTCCGTTCTCACTTCTCGAAACCATTTGAGCTATGTCTTTCTCTTCCTGAAAATTTCGAAAATTATTTTTGCCAGTCTGTTGCCATCTATTCTCAGGAGGTGTCCATAGAACTGTAATCTCCTCTTTTTCATCAGTTCAACCACACCTTCAGTTTTCTGGTACAATTCTTTGTTTGGTCTTAATCTTCTCTCTTCATCGTTTACCTTCGGGCCCAGGATTTTCTTAACCATTTTTCTCTCTTTTTTTCTGACATTTTCAAGCCCACCTTTCTCAATCATGTCCAACGTTTCTGCTGCATACATACATTCGAGTTTGGCGACAGTGTCAAGGTGCCTTAGTTTAGCCCCGTTGGATATCACTGTATAGTTGTGAGCGACCTTCGTCAATTGGTAATTATTATTATTTATTGTTTAAGCGAAAATTTCAGTACAGGAGTGCGATTAAACTTGATAACATGATGTCATTTGGAGGTGTGTCTCCTCCGCTCCTCCCAAAATCGCTTCATTCTCGCGGAATGATCCCTCTTCCTCTCATCATCATCATATTATTATTATTATTAGACTATTATATATTCGTTACGGCCAACAATGGACCACGTTTAACAGTTTATACATTATGTTTTGTCTTCACTCTCTGCCAATATCTCTTCATCCTCTCTCCCACTTCCTTCTTCTGTACCACCATGCAAGATCTTCATTTCCCCACTGACAACTCCCCTGTCTCCTGGAAAGCTGTAAACTCCATTATTATTATTATTATTATTATTATTATTATTATTATTATTATTATTATTCTTTCTTTGATTCGGCCAACTAAGGACCACGTCAGTTCAACTGTCTCTTCTTCCGAGCTCTAACTACCGCCCAGTGTTCCCGCATACGTCTTCGGTGTTGTTCTTTTCTCTCTTGGGACCAAGCCTTCCCTGTCTTCAGCTTCGGCTTTTCCTGGAAACCTTTGTGCGTACGTAGTTTTTCCTGAAGTGGAACACGCTCCTGGATATCTTTAGGGGAAATTTCCATTTCACGTAGATCTTTCTCAACTTCCGTAAACCATGCCCCTTTGGTTTTCTTATCTTGGAAGTACATCAATATCCGTTTTGATATCCTGCCTGGGCTCATTCGTGTCACGTGGCTATAAAAGGCAATCCTTCTTTTTCGAATCGTGTCACTGATCTTCTCCACGTGCTTGTACAATTCGTGGTTGTGACGCCTTCTGTACTCGCGTTTTTTTTTATGGGACCCAGGATTTTCCTCAAAATCTTCCTTTCTTTAGCCTCTTTATTATTATTACTATTACTATTATTATTATTATTATTATTATTATTATTATTATTATTATTATTATTATTATATATATATATATCGCGTGGCATCTGCATATCGCACGGTCTCTGAGGAAGCAGTTCTCGTTATTGCCGGGGTTATTCCGATTTTTTTTTCTTGCGAAAGAACGCAAGAACATTTACTTGAGGAAATCTGATATTGGTTTACAAAATGCAAGACGATCGGCAAGAGTACAAACCTTTCAAAATTGGCAGATCAAATGGGAGCAAGGAGATCAAAGCCAATGGACTAAGAGAATGATCCCTCAGGTGCAGGTCTGGACAGAGAGGAAACATGGTGAGGTTGGTTACTATCTCACTCAGTTCTTGACTGGCCATGGGTACTTCTGTTCCTATCTTAAGAAGATGGGGAAGGTGGATTCATCAGATTGCATCTACTGTATCAACGAATTAGATAATGCAAATCACACCTTCTTCTCTTGTGGACGGCGGGTCCAAAATAGGCAGTCTCTTCAAGATCACATTGATGTAGAGATATCCCCGGACAATATTGTTGCAGTGATGCTACAAAATGAGGAAAATTGGAAACTGGTAGCAAGTTTTGTTGAAGATATCCTCCGAACAAAGAAGATGGATCTGGATCGCCACTGAAGATGATTCATTACGGAAGAGTGCCCTACAGGCAAATATAAAATGACTCTAGCCTGAAGTAATGTGATAAACGGTTCCAGGCTAGTGTTCAGAAGAAACGGGGGAGTTTTTGTCGGTAGTCTGCTACTCAGGAGCAGGAGCCCGACACTATGCGCGTAAATGCATTTCTTCCCCTAATATATATATATATATATATTATTATTATTATTGTTATTATTTTCATTGGACATGCAAGTGATGCGTACAGGACCAACCAATAGCTGCAGCTCTACCTGCTTCTTGAAACTTCCTTCCTCTGTCTTTTCAGTACAAGATCAATGACACTTTATATGTTAAATACCTTCCAAAGTGGTACATGCTAACAGTTCATTAAATCGTTGACGTGTGAAGAGAACACGATCTCCCCAGTTTATGTTCTGTTCCACCCCTTCTTGCATAGCTGGTTTCTATGACACAGAATTTACAAACTGGTCAGAGCTGACCCTTACTTATCATCCTTTGTATTATACTTAACACCCTCCACTTCACTTTCACAACACTTCCTTTATGGTATCATTATACACTGGTCAAGCGGACAGTAAATAGGTTAGCTTTAACCCTTCCTTTCTTCGGTCGATCGTCTGAGCAGAGGGGTCAGTTTCAGCGCCAACACTTCTCTTGTGTCAAGATGTAAGAAGAAAGCAGAAAACCCCTTTCACTTCATCTCGTTTCTACCCTGTCAACAATAACAAACAAGCTGACCAGTTGTGGTCAATTAGTCTTTGCGAGGGTCCGCTGTCTGGCCCTTGCGGCACGCCCTCTCTATTCAACCCTGCCCGTGATTTAGAGCCTTGCTGACAGTCTTCAAGAAGAGGGGAACGAAGTGTCCGACTGGAAAAGTGTTTATTTGTTTGTTTGTATGGTCATGTTTGTGGGTGGTTAAACCGCTAGTGGGAGGGAGGTTATTTGTCACTAAGACCGGAAAGACTCCTTTGCACAGTTCTTTGTCGGCTAAATACGGTACTGTGCTTCTGACTTCGCTGTCAGACTTCTTCACATGACACAAAAAGAAAAGCAGTAAAACGGTGTGTATTTTTAAAACTATTACGCAGGGTTATCCTATACAAGTGCAAAATAATTGAATAAATAAATAATGTACGAAAGGAAGACAGAAAGAAAGTAAAGCAGAAAGAAAAAATAAACAAGTAAATTTATAAATAAATAAATAAATAAATAAATATAGAATGAAATAAATAAAATATAGACTTGAAATAAATAAATAAAGAAAGAAAGAAAGAAAGAAATAACAAATAAAGTGAGAGAGAAAGAAAGAAAGAAAGAAAGAAAGAAAGAAAGAAAGAAAGAAAGAAAGAAGGAAAGAAAGTAAGGAAGAAAGAAATAAGCAAATAAATAAGTAAACATATAAATATAGAATGAAATCACTAAATAATTATACCATGAAATAAATAAATAATTATAGACACGAAATAAATATAGACTAGAAATAAATAAATTAACAAATAAATAAATAAAAGAAGAAATAAATAAAGGAAGCAATAAATAAATAAATACATAAATAAATTTGGCCACGAAGATTGAGGCAAGGAATATCATCGAGTTGAAATGAAAATCCACAGCCTGCTTCCAGTCTCCGACCGGGTCAGGAATGGAATGAGTTAAAAACGAATTAACATTCACAGCGTTCGGAGGCTATATAAATGAAATTTTCAAGAGAGGAAATTGAAAGTTATAGGACTCATCGAACCGAATCAGAACCATAGAATTTATGTCTCCATAATATCAAAGAACCATGGTTGGAGCAAACATACACATTACTTTTTTTTTTAATAAATAGTGTTACAAATTAATAAAATATATTAACGGACCCTGATTGTTTTCCCTTGTAATTAAATACATAAGAATGTATTATTATTATTATTATTATTATTATTATTATTATTATTATTATTATTATTATTATTATTATTATTATTATTATTATTATTATAACAGCCACCTTAGACAAAAGCGGGCAGAACAATTGTCCAACATCCATTAAACTTCCGTCCTTGCATTTCCTATTCAACCCTACCTATGATTATAAAACAGACCATCTCGTCGTGGTCTAGTGCCTAGCATTCTTGGCTGTCACGCCTGAGGTCCGGGTTTGATGCCCATCTTGACTAAATAATTTAGTTATTGTGTGAGGGGGGTAGAACGGAGAATATGTGGGTTCGATTCCCACCTCAGTCATCCCAGCAGTGGTTTTCCGTGGTTTCCTAATTTCGCTCCTGGCAAACGTAACGCCTAACATAAGGTCACGGCCAACTATTTCCCAATCCTGGCCCCAATCGCAAATGCACACACTAGTAACGACGTTACAATAACACAAGTTATCAGACAAAACCTATATCTACCGTATGACCTATAGATGCATAATACACTCACACAAGTACTGACCACGATGTTGCAAGTTTCTTAATGAAGTAGTATTAGTAGTTTGAGTCTTCAGTTTTTTGAATGGTTTGATGCAGCTCTCCACGTCTCCTTGTCCTGTGCTAATCGTTTCATCTCTACATAGCCACCACATCCTACATCCGAGGCAATCTGTTTAACATATTCTAACCTTGGTCTACTCCTTCCATAACTCAGCTTGCTATTCCTGGGTGTCTTAGTATGTGTCCTACCAACCTATCTCTTCTCTTCATTAGCAGTCGCCAGAAACATCTCTCATCTCCCACTCGTCTTAATACCTCTTCATTTGTAACCCTATCTACCCATTTGTTCTTCATCATTCTCCTGTAACACCACATTTCAAACGCTTCAATTCTCCTCTTTTCTGCTGCACCAATAGTCCAAGTTTCTGTACCATAGAGCGCCAAGCTCCAGAAAAAGGCTTTCAAAAATGACTTCCTAATACCTAAATTTACCATTCGATGTCAACAGATTCCTTTCTTGTAGAAATGCTTTCTTTGCGTGAGCCAACCTACTTTTTATATCCTCTTTGCTTCGTCCATCTCTGGTTATTTTGTTTCCTAAGTAACAGAAGTCTCCTACGTCTTTTAGCTTTTCACCTGCCAATTTGATGTCCATACAGGTTTCTGTTTTATTTCGGCTGCAGTCCAATATTTTTGTTTTACATTTATTAATTTTCATCAAGAATCCTTTCCTCAAGACGGAGTCCATACCATTCAAAGACTCATTAAAATCCTCAGGCGTGTCAACATTAACAGATCACTTCGTTGTGTAGAGGCTAACATTCTTGGCTGTCACTCCTTAGGTCCTGGTTCGATTCCTGGCTTTGGTAAGAAATTTAATTCTAGATTGAGGGCTGCAATAGGGTATAAGTTGCTTAGTTCCGTCGTGCAAAACTGAGGAGAGGTGGATTCAATTTACTACTAGACCATCCTAGAAGTGATTTCTCGAGGTTTCCCATTTCTGCTCCAGGCAAATGCCAAGATGGTCCCTAATTTAAAACCAAGACTGTTTCCATCCCACTCCTCGCCTCAATTACAAATACAGATACCACAATAACATGGGTGAGCAGATACATTTTACATACACGCCGAACTACTTGGGACTGAAATGATTACGATGTTCAAGTCTTTAAATGAAATTATAGAAACTGTAAAAGCACGCTTCATTGACCGGGCCATAGGAGCAAGCAAATATGCGCTAACTAGAATGGCATACATTCTAGCAAAAGAAACGTTTTTCCTAGAGGATATAAGGCTCAAGGAATTCCTACCAAGTACACGCGCTTATACAGAAATAATAGAAAGAGGAAACGGAAGGAAAACGAGATTGATAATGGATTTTTTTGGAACAGATGCCATGCTAAATAGACAATGGACCAACATCAATCAAACGCAAAGATACTCAATCATAGGGCTCGCGATTCATGGTTTCCACCATAAAATAAGTGTAATTACTAAATATCACCAAGCAGATTTTTTTTGTCGTGTGGCCACCTGAGAGGCCGAGTGCAGGTCTTTCTATTCGACGCCCGTGGGCGACCTGCGTGTCGGGATGAGAGATGGAATGGATGAAGACGAATGAAACTGGGCAAGGATGTGGAAGGAAGCGGCCGTGGCCTGTCAGAAGGTACTGTCCCAGCATTAGCCTGGTGTTGAAAATGGGAAACCACGGAAAACCATTTCAAGGACAGCCGACGGTGGGGCTCGAACCTACGCGTCTACCGAGTCAGCAGAGAGCTTGGCCCCATGGCCTAACGCAGCATTTAGCCAGCGTAGCCACTGCAGATGACCAATGCGTGTGTAAAATATGTGGCGAAATGTGTGAACTTTATCACATCAAGCAATGCAAAAGCAGGACATGGTCTCTTAATGACCTTATAAATGTAAGCAAATGAACAGTGCAACTGTGATCTAATGTAAACCTGTAACCTGATATTGTAAACCTTTACTGGCCACTCGCTGCAGTAAATTCATTATTATAGTATCTTTAGTCGCCTCCGTAGCGTAGCGGTCAGCATTGTTAGCTGCCACCCCGGAGGTCCTGGGTTCGATTCCCGGCTCTGCCACGAAATTTGAAAAGTGGTACGAGGACTGGAACGGGGTCTTCTCAGCCTCGGGTGGTCCAAATTAGTAGAGGGGGTTCGACTCCCCCTCAGCCATCCTCGAAGTGGTTTTCCGTGGTTTCCCACTTCGTCTTCGGGCAAATGCCTGGATGGTACCTTATTCAGGGCCACGGCCGCCTCCTTCCCTCTTCCTTGCCTAACCATCCTCACCATCCCTTACCTTCCCTCATGAGGCCCCTGTTCGCTTTGCAGGTGAGGCCGCCTGGGCGAGGTGCCAATCCCACCTCACCAGTTGTATCCCTTCCGATTCGATGTTCCCAGCTCTAGGACACTGCCCGTAGAGGCGGTAGTGGTGAGTTCCCTCGCTGAGTCCGTGGGTTCCACCAACCTGGAGGGTAAACGACTACAAAAAAAAAAATATATATATATAGTATCTTTAACAACAACGTGATTTTAGGACTTGCTAACAGTCTTCAAGAAGCAAATTATTTGGAGGAACGGAAGTGTCTGAGTGGAAAAGTGTTTATAGGACTATGTTTGTAGGTGGTTATTTGTCGCTACGAGTCGAATGACTGTCATTGAAAGACGGTGCGTTGTTCCTGACTTCGGAGTCACGAATTGTCACGGTATAGCACATGGAGAGCAAGACTGCAAACTGGAAGGTGTATACAGGCTATTAAAGGAGTGTAGAGTAATAGACTACACAAATTCAGAAAACAAAATTTAAATTAGTTCCTGAAAACGTTTAAGAACGGTGAAATCATGCGCGTAGAAAGAAAATGTATTAAGGTGACCATCCATAAACATACAGTAGGCTATATTGCACTACCTATCGGAAGCAATTATTGTTAGCTATTTTAACATTTAGTTTTTTATTCATTAATTTATTCACTCATTCATTCAATCATTTATTCATTTATTTATTTATTTATTGAACTATTCAATCATTCATTTATTCATTTATTTATTGAACTATTCAATCATTCATTTATTCGTTTATTTATTTATTCCTTTATTCATTTATTTATTTATTTATTTATCTATTCATTCGTTTATTTATTTATTTATTCGTGTATTTATTTATCTATTCATTCATTCAATTATTCATTTATTTATGTATCTATTCAAACATTCATTTTTAATTTAATTATTGATTTATTCCTTTATTCATTAATTAATTAATTAATTTATTTATCTATCCATTCATTCTTAATTGCTTTATGTATTTATCCATTCATTCATTTATTTATTTATTTATTTATTTATTCGTGTATTTATTTGTCTATCCATTCATTCATTTATTTATTTATTTATGTATCTATTCATTCATTCATCCATGTATTTATTCATCTAATCATTCATTTATTTTTTCATTTATTTATTTATTTATAGTCTACTCATTCATTCATTTGTTCATTTATTCATTTATTTATTAATTTATTTACTTATTTATTTATTTATGCATGTATTTATGTATTTATCTATTCATTCATTCATACATTCATTCATTTTTATTTATTTATTTATTTATTTATTCATTTATTTATTTATTTATTTATTCACTAATGTGTTCAATGATTTATTTATTTATTTATCTATTCATTCATTTATTAAATTATTTATTCATTCATTCATTCATTCATTTATTCATTTATTTATTTATTTATCTATTCAATCATTTATTTATTTATTTATTTATTTATCTATTCATTCATTCATTCATTTATTTATTTATTCATTTATTTATCTATTTATTTATTTATTTATCTATTTATTTATTTATTCGTGTATTTATTTTTCTATCAATTAATTCTTTATTCATTTGTTTATTTATCCAGTCATCCATTTATTTATTTATTTATTTATTTATTTATTTATGCATTTATTTATCTATTCATTCATTTATTCATTTATTTATTTATTTATTCGTGTATTTATTTATCTATCCATTCATTCATTTATTCATTTCTTTATTTATCTATTCATTCATCCATGTATTTATTCATCTAATCATTCATTTATTTTTTCATTTATTTATTTATTTATTCATCCGTTTATTCATTTATTTGTTGGTCTACTCATTCATTCATTCGTTCATTTATTCATTTATTTATTTATTTATTCATTCATTCATTCATGCATTCATTCATTCATTCATTCATTTATTTATTAATTCATTTATTCATTTATTTTTATTTATTTATTTATTCATTCATTCATTTATTTATTTATTCATTCACTATGTAATTTATTAATTACATTATTTATTTATTTATTTATTTATTTATTTATTTATTTATTTATTTATTTATTTATTTATTTATTGTACACAACAGGGTTCAGTGTAGGCCTACGCCCAATTAAGGGTTCACCTATACAATCAAATAGTCTACATTCCAAACATTTATGCCGGCTTATTTTTAAATAATGAAAGACCTTGTTGTAAACAGTTAACTAGCTGTGAGCTCAGATTTAAAGGAGGAGCTTAGACATTTTGGATAACTTTGATATCAAATCATTTGTACCATGTAGTTCAAACATGAACGAACAAGAGGAGCTTAATACAAATTGTAGATTTCTCATATTGTTTTCACTGCCATTTATTATGGTTCTCTTGGTTTAGAATTCAACTCATTGGTAAGCTTAAACTTGTTGTAATTGTTAATTTATATGAGGGGAATTGGGGCATCTTGGTCAACAGCCCCGTGTAGTTGGGTGAGTGTTGAACGTATCTGAAAACCTGTGTTCCTATACTCACTGTACAGTAGTAGTGTGTGTAACGGTATTATATATGAATTTTAGCCAATGGCCATGGCAGGGAATTTTTTTAATTGAACACCCATAGGCTCCCAGCAAGTTCAAATTTCAAGTAGTTCCAATTCTGTTTACCAGATGCCACTGTCACTGACACCTAGCTACGAAAGTTGGAACTTGATAGAGCGTTTCTAACCAAATAACCTACAAATTTAGCAACACCACCAATTGTAGTCGTAGGTTCTTTTTCACGCCATAAATGTATGACATGGGCCCGCCGGCTATACTTCCCCTCCGGAGGAAGGAATACTGAAGGATTTTAACGCTCTTAAAAATCCAACGACATCGGCTGGGGTTGAACCCGCGATCTTGGGCATAGCAGTTTAGCATGCTACCGACCACGCCACTGAAGTATTAAGGAAATGGATGGTGTAGGCGCCCCTGGACTTGATGCTCTGGGGAAAAGCCAATGTCAGCGCCGGGATTCGAACCTGCAATCTCCTGACTCACTGCAGCTGCCCTCGAGGCTGTGGTGCACAATTTAACGAGCACTGTTTCACTAAGGGGTAAGTAAACTTAAACCAATGAATAATGTGCACCTTACCCTCTCACTTTATCTTGCAGAACCTCAGCCATTAAAGTATTAGCATCTTGTCGCGAGCTTCAGCCAACTTTGTAAAGTGAGACTTATTTTACTTGCAGCAGAGAAGAGAATATTCAACAGTTGGTGCATAAAAAAGGAAGAAAATACGACTCGACACGATACCACAAATTACTTGAAAACACTTGTCATGGAATTATTATGATCTCTAATCTTATTTAAAGAGTCGCGTACACTCTTTTTAATGACTCTGTGAGAGAGTGCAAGAAAGAAAACAAAATAACGTTGCCAGATGTTGACTAGCTAGCTACTGGTGCTGCCACGCGGCAATTCATTCATCCCACTCACGCTCTTCCATTGTTTTCTGACTGCCATTCACTTGTTTTGATTCGTAATTTCTTTCCTTTTTCTCTCTATAAAGGAAGTAGGAGACTTCTGTTACTTAGGAAGCAAAATAATCAGTGATGGACGAAGCAAAGAGGATATTCGCTCAGGCAAGGAAAGCATTTCTACAGAAAAGGAATCTGTTGACATCGAATATAGATTTAGGTATTAAGAAGTCATTTTTGCAGATCATTGTCTGGAGCGTGGTGCTCGATGGAAGTGAAACTTGGACTATTGGTTCAACAGAAAAGAGGAGAATTGAAGCATTTGAAATGTGGTGTTACAGGAGAATGATGAAGATCAGATGGGTAGATAGGGTTACAAACGAAGAGGTATTAAGACGAATGGGGGAGGAGAGATGTGTCTAGCGACTGCTAATGAAGAGAAGAGATAGGTTGGTAAGACACATAACTTACTACCAACCCAGGAATAGCAAGCTTAGTTATGGAAGGAAGGGTCGAGGACAAGAAAGGTAAGGGTAGATCAAGGTTAGAATATGTTAAACAGATTGCCTCGGTTGTACGGTGTGGTAGATATGTAGAGATGAAACGATTAGCTTAGGACAGGGAGACATGGAAGGCTACATCAAACGAGTCAAAAGACTGAAGACTCAAACAAAAAAGAATTTGTTGTTGTTTAAGTATTTTGACTGCTTCGGTGGCATAGTCGGTAGCATGCTTAACTGCTATGCCCAAGATCACGGGTTCAAACCTGGCCAAAGACGTCACATTTTTAAGAGCTTTAAAATCCTTGAGTATGCCTTCCTTCGGCGGACGCATGACATAGATGTATGGCATGTAAATGAACCTACCACTACAATTGGTAGTATGTAGCTAAATTTGTAGGTTATTTGGTTAGAAACGCTCTATCAAGTTCTAACGTTCGCCGCTAGATGTCAGTGACAGTGACATCTTCGGTATCCAAAATTGAAATTGAACTTTATGGGGAGCCTACGGGCGTTCAATTAAAAATACCCCGGTTCGCTATGGCCATTGGCTGCAATTCAAATATATATATAAAAAGCAAATCAAAAGGCAAAGCAAAGCCAACTCCGTACAGGCCATGGAGGCCCTGGGAGTAGTGAAAGATAGAGGCTTCAACTTTTTGTGACATCGGCACTAGATGAGTTGGAGTTGTCAGCTCCACGCCCGGCCGTCTCTGCTCTCAGGAATTGCCCTGGTACTCATTTCTGGTGTAGGCTGAGTAAACCCCAGGGCCATTTGCGTTTCCGAAAGTGTTGGATTTGTTTCTAAAATCCACAACCTGGGTGGTGATCGAAACCACTTCCTTTCAGTTAAAAGATCATTGCCTCTTCCGACTGCGCCACGCAGCCCACTAATCAAATATATATAACTAGCATTACCCGTCACGGCTTCGCTCGCGAATATTCTAGTTGTAAAGAGTACACTTAGCAAAATCTCAATCATGAATGCTATGACTGATTTATCCTTGGTATGAATAATCAGACTTTATCAATTCAGCTACTGGTGCAGTGGTTAGGGGTTTGTCTTTCCTGCATAGGTATATCAGAGCGAAGTTAGTTTTCTGGGAATATCACAGACACTGTTAATTTAAGTGCCTTTAAATGTGGTTTTCGGAGACACTTTATAGTCGGGTGAAAAAGACCTTTCGTACCACACTCACACGAGAAAATTGCGTGAAAAAATTCTAGAGTGCGCCTTGACCGCCTTAAGCGCATTATACTGTATGTATTGATGAATTTTACAGCTTAATTTGTTTCAATGATAGCCACGTAATCGTCTGAAAACTTTCACAGTAATGTAATAATTGGAATTGCATTGCGTCTTACAGAAATAGATGGACCTGTGAGATTCTGTTACCATGGTTACCGTATTGCATTCTTTCATTATTTCATTGTAAATATACATGTTTCTAACATACAGTTAGAATCATCCAATACCACTAAGCGACGTAGGAGGCCTAAGTTCTATGGGCACCTACAACGAATGAACAGCAACAGGCTTACCAAGAAGATCTTCTCCTTGGTTAAAAGCTACAAGCCTGTGGCTTAATGAAGTACTAAAGGACTTAGATTCGGCTGGAATTGCTGACCTTGATGTAGAAGATCGTTCTAAATTTTGTGCTATGGTAGAATCTTGGACCCCACCACCTAGATTCTCTGAATGTCGGAAGCCCCTTTCGCAGGAGAGAAAGGAGAAATTATCAAGATATATTGGGAACGGAAAAGAGCATCGAAGAACTAGTCATAAGCGCTCCGTTGTGGGCTTGAATCAATAATAATACATGTTTTAAGGTATTTATTTAATTGTGAGACATTTAAAGGGTAAGTGAGTGCGTTTCGCTTACGCATTGGGTTATGCTGAACCTGCAGGTACCCCATATGTGTAGGTTGGTGTTAATCGGACCTTATTTTCGGCACAAAACTGGAATGGGGCCTTAGCAGAATAATATAGGGAGGGATATTGTAATTTGTAATTAGTGATGTAGCCATACGTTAAATAAGTAAATAATTTCATGGCAGTACATTATCGCTCCTCTAGTTTCTGGTGTCTGTAATTGGAGGGAGAGAACGCTATTTTCAGGTGTTCTTATTCGGAGATTATTTTATATTGGTAGCTCTGAAGGTTCATGTCATCATGTAGAGTACAATAAGCAATGCTATTACGTGGTGTGAGAGGAGGTCTTCCCTTGTATCACACAATTACTGTTCGCACAACCTTGCGGTCAGGCCCGTGTGGTCTTGGGTTCTATCGCGTGAGGCTTGCTGCCCGGAAGGTAGATGCTGCACGCTAGCCACCTCCAATTACATGTCATTACCTCGAGGTGAGGACTGTCGTCTTGGCTCTTCTCGTCATGGGACGTCGCACGCCCGGACTTTACTCCCAATGTTACTCGCATCGCCGCGCTACGTAGGTAGGCCTACACTTGTGCCAGGCAGCTGTGAGGACTTCATTTCGCAAAATTGCCTTTCAGTCGATCAAAACGATAGTACCCAATTCTAATAAGTGTTTCCCTAAGCTTGTTGTGGTTGTTTGAGTCTTCAGTCTTTTGACTGCTTTGATGCAGATCTCCATACCTCCCTGTTTTGAGCTAATCGTTTCATCTCTACATAGCTACCACACCCCACATCCGAGGCAATCTGTTTAACATATTCTAACCTTGATCTACCCCTACAGTTCTTGTCCTCGACCCTTCCTTAACTATGCTTGCTATTCCTGGGTGTCTTAGTAGACTTTGTGTCCTACCAAGCTATCTCTTCTCTTCATTAGCAGTCGCCAGAAACATCTCTCCTCTCCCACTCGGCTTAATGCCTCTTCGTTTGTAACCCTATCTACCCATCTGATCTTCATAGTTCTCCTGTAACACCACATTTCAAACGCTTCAATTCTCCTTTTTTTCTGCTTCACCAATAGTCCAAGGTACACTTCCATAGAGTGTCACGCTCCAGATAAAGGCTTTCTAAAATGACTTCCAAATACCTAAATCTATATTCAATGTCAACGATTCCTTTTTTGTAGAAATGCTTTCCTGCCTGAGCCAACCTACTTTTTATATCCTCTTTGCTTCGTCCATCACTGGTCCATTTCTAAGCTTACATGAGATTAATAAATTTCGATCGTCAAGTGATCACCATCAGATCCCTTACACTCAGACCGCTAAATGTATGTCTACAAGCATGTGGGTTAGTGCCGTAACTACGGGGAGGATGATTAGGGGAATAAATCCCCCTCCCCTCTCCAGAGCCAAATAATTTAAAAAAGACGTAATTTGTTGAGAATTTAAAAATAAAATGGATTGATGACAAACGACTGGATAATGTTCGAGTATAGCCTAAGTAGTCAACGGTACTAATTTGAGAACATTATTATTTTTACTGGTGTAAAATATTTAGTGTTAGGCCAACCAAAACTGTTCATTTCTGCGCATTGAGAGAAGCAAATAAAACGTATCAAATGCTATCGAGATAAAACATTAAAACGTGTGGGTTTGCTTTCATTGATAGTCTTAGCCTATACAATGCCCCCACGGACAAAGAAAAAACCAAGACATGAAAAACAAGAAGTTCCGTGAAGAACTATACAGCCTACTTTTCATGCCAATGATTACTCTACAGTATATGAACTTATCTATAATAATGACGAAATTAAGTTGTAATATCGAAATATCTAATTAGTTCAAAATATACCTGGTATAATGTAGCCTAATAGAGCACTACAGTTGGCAGCCCTGGTGGCTGAATATATTCTTAGTTCCATCTCTTAAGGTACAGAATACAAAATTTGGTTGAAGTCCAATGGACGTTACATGCAGTTAGACACTGAATCTATCAGCACGTGTAAAAGCATGTTGCCAACAATACCTCGCGTGTGCTGGTCAGAAATAATCTGAAATATTATGATATCTTGGTGTGCTAATTTTGGTTGAAATCCATTTGTTAGTATAGAAGTTACGTGTATTTTAAAATTGGACATATCAGCAGGCATAGAATCATGTTGGCAGCACTGCCTTGTATTAATTACTCCAAATTAATCTAGAATGTCAGGTGCTATACGTGTGCAAAGTATAGAGCTGTTGGCTTGCATACTTTCTGATATATTGATATTAGGGTAAAAAATCATATAGACAGCATTTATTAACAGTTGGCAGCCCTGATTGCTCTTAACAATACTTATAGTCATATCTGTTATGGTACACATAGCACATACGAAATTTGGTCGAAATCCAACTGATAGTATAGAAGTTACATGTATTTAAAAATTGGTACTGTCAGCAGGCTTATAATCATGTTGGTAGAACTGACGTATATAAGTTACTCCAAATTAATCTATGTCAGAATATACGTGTGCATAGTTTAAAGCTGTTGGCTTGCATACTTTCTGATATATTGGTATTTGGATAAAAAAAAATAGAGAGAGCAATTATTAACAGTTGGCAGCCCTGGTGGCTCTTAAGAATACGCTCAGTCATATCTGTTTATGCACAGATATTACATACAAAATTTGGTTGAAATCCAATTGATAGTGTAGACGTTATATGCATTTAAACATTGGACCTATCAGAAGGCTTAAAATTATTTTGGCAACACTGTCATGGTTGGCCTCCTGGAAATAAAATGAAATAGCATTAACTGCATGTGTGCCAATTTTGGAATAGCTCCCATGCATACCTTGCAAGATATCCAACATGGAGCTCAAATTTCTAGTGCGTTTTTTCAGCAGTTGGTAGCACTGACTTCATTTTCAAATATGGCCGTGAGATATTCAGGTATAGATCTTTACTCCTACCAAATTTTGTTTTGATTGCTCCAGCCGTTTAGGAGTTGATAGGGGGGGACACACACACAGTCAGACAGACAGACACACATTTTCCCGGATCGATCTCATAAGTCTACTTTTTCCTCATTTTTGCAAAATGTGAAAAGTAGGCTAAAAACAGAAATAAAAAAGCAAAATTCAAAACCAAAAGCAAAGGTAGACAACAAACACAAAAGCGCAGGGTGAACTTTCACCAGTCTGCAGCACATCATTTTGCCTAGACACGATCTACTCTAGCTCAATCCCCACAGATTTTCTTAACCGGTGAACGCTTATCAACTTTAGCTTTAATTTGTTACAATTTACAAAAAGTACAAAAATCTCTGCCAGTTGGCAAGGAATGTTTTGGGATTTTTTTCCTTGTACCCATAAACATTTGTATATCTCCTACAAAACTCGAAAGAAATCATCAATAAGATATCCCCATTGGTCTAGTGTCCACAGATTAATCTGTGGTTAGCAATTGGGTTTCTCTCCGATACTCCAATAGTATTAAAAATTGAAACTCAGAAGCCAAAAGTCATATCACAATGTTTTTGGTACAGGTGGAATGTCCATGGGACCAAATTATTTTAAACTTTACCTTTTCCGTATTTTTTCGCGTTAATATTTTTGCCTTCCGTGTCGTTTACGATATATCCCCCTCTAGCTTATATTGAATAACGGTAGGTGGCAGTAAAGTAGTAGACAACGTTTACGAACGAACCTCGAACATGAAATGACTACGTAAATCATTTAAATTACATTTTTCAAGTTGGGTTAGATATATACTAGAGTTTTTACAGTACCAGTTGCTATATGATTGTAATGGCGAGCTTGTATGATAAGATTCTGGATACGAATTGAAGGTATTTGAATGAATCGGACTGTGGTTACAGTGATTTTGAAAAACAGCGTTGAAGTGATTTTGAGTTTATCATCAAGTAACAATGAAACTGAGGGAATCGGTAATGCAGATAAAAGTGTAGTAGTTTAAGGTATGCTTGCTTTCCACGATGTCTCCATGGTTTCCCTGAACTGATCACGATTTTGTACCGTTCTTCTCGTTTCTTTCTAAACAATATAAAAGTAAAAGTAAGCATGTTTTTTAAAAAATATTTTAAAATACTGTAAGATCACTCATGAAATAGTAGGCCTAAGCTATAACATTTTTCAATGACACTGAAAGGGTAAATAAAATATTTGGTAAAATTTGTAAAAGAAATTGTAAGCCCAAGAAGTTTTTGATAAAAATAAGCTAATGGTCTTAAATTATTGGTAGGCACTGTATGTGACTTTTTTGTTTGTTAAGATATTGTTAGTTGTTGTTGGCCTTTAAGTTTAGTGTGTGATTTCTGCGATTAGTAGGTTGTAGGTTGAAGGTTGTAATGCAGTTTTCACACAAAGTAACAAAGTAGCTGTTATGGTTATTTCGTTACTTTTTTTTTTGCAAGTAACGGTAGGCCTAACTATAACGCACTTAGGTTTGAAAAGTACCTTAACTTGCCCAACTCTGCAAATATGATTCGATTTTGAGAAAAAGTACAGACAAAACCCTCTTATTTTATTTATATAGATAATGTGTGTAGTTAGTTGGTTGGTTGGTTACTTAGTTTAGGGGCTGCGACAACGCGGTCATGTAGCCCCGTGTACTTTGGGTGTGTGTAGAATCTGTCTGATAACCGGTGTTAATTGTGATGACTGTATTAGTGTGTGTATCTGTTTTTTTTAATTCAAGTAGGGACTGCAACTTTGAATTTTCAAATAGTTCCTACTTTTGCCGCCAAACGCCACCGTCAACGACTACTAGGCCTAGTTCAGAACTAGCTACTAGACGCCACCGCAGTCGGCTCTTGGCAACGAACGTAGCAACCTAAGAGCGTTGTTTACATTCTTAACCTATCCAATTTAGTTTCACACAGGTGTAATTAGTGGAAAGATCTTTAACATGCCATAAATCTATGACATGGGACCACCGGCTTTACTTCCCCTCCGAAGGAAGGCATAAGTTACTGAGGGATTTTTAACGCTCTTAAAAAATCCGACGGCTTCGGCCGGGTTTGAACCCGCGATCTTGGGCATAGAAGCTCAGCATGCTACCAACTACGCCACCGAAGCCGCCTGTGTGTAGTTATATAGCCTCTTAAAATGATTTATTTCAATTTTGCTTCGTATACAATCGATTGACTCAGGACGCTACAAAACAACCAGAGACACCCTAATAATGATTTATCACTAATAAATAGTCGACTGCGCTGGCTGAGATTGCTGACGCACTAAATCTTGCCTCGCAGGTATCGGGAGAGCGCGTGTTCGAATACACCTCGGCCGTCTTGAATATGGTTTACGTGGTTTCCCATGCTCACCACCATGCAGAATGTTGAGATGGTTCCTTTAATAGGTCCACGGTATATTTGCTTCCAAAATCCCTTCCTTACAAAGGAAGTATCAGGTAAGACAGAACGAAACCTATCTTGAGACTTTGTGGACACAATCGTTTTACTATAAGAGGACAATGTGAGGAAAATCAGCTGCCAGATTGAACCGTAAGGCTCCGAAATCATGCAGCGAATCTCTCATATAAATCAATAGGAGGTAGCGAGTACCGTACATGTTGGAATGGACAGCCCTGACCGCCCAAGCATTCAAGGCCGGTGGGAAGGAGCCGCACGCTCCAGTCAGCATTACTCCGAGTGCCACAGGGATATCTAGCTCCTCCAGCCGTCATGCCTGCCTATGTGTAATTTTTGCCATTATTTAATTAAATAAAGACAGAACCAGAAAATCTCAGCTACAAATTTTGTCTTGGATCTGAAGAGATTAACGTGCCAGAAGCCAGCGACAAGGGATTGACAAGTTTAAACACCCGTAAACGCCACTAATGTGTCCAGATAAATGGTATTAAATAAGTAGCATTTTGCTTATAACTTGTGACTCGATCATTTCCGTACTTTGGTTCCTTATCTCACATTGATCCATTTGCATTCCTCCATCATCCCTGAAAGTTTGTAACATCATCACGGATACAGCCTGTACTTAAAGCGCTAAGGTGTATGTTTCACAAAATTCAAGCTCTGAAACCCGAGGGAGTTAGAAGGTGCCAAACCAAACCCCGTGGCACTACAGCCCATGAAGGGCCTAGGCCTACCATGAGACTGCTGCCCAGCCATTTGGCCTGCAGGTTATAGGGTGTGGTGTGTGTGGTCAGCTCAGCACGTCGGGTATCATCAACCGTTAATCTTGGTCTCCGTGTATAGGGTGCTGCCTAAATTGCCCTCACGAGGCTCAGTGTACCCCGTTCCAGTCCTCACGTCAGTTTCTAAAATCCCTGACGGAGCCGGGAATCGAACCCATTGTGTTGCGGTAACATTCCTGCTTCACTCCCGGAGGCCTCGGGTTTCAGAGCTTGAGTTTTGTGAAACATACACCTTAGCGCTTCAAGTACAGGCTGCATCCGTAATGATGTTACAATCTTTCTGGGATGATGGAGGAAGGCAAATGGATCAATGTGAGACCATAGTAGGGAAACGATCGAGTCACAAGTTATAAGCAAAATACTACTCATTTAATACCATTTACCTGCACACATCGGTAGCGTCAGGGGCGGATCTAGGGGAGGGCGAGTAGGGCGACCGCCCAGTGCCCCTCGGTCCGAGGGTCCCGTGCCATGGATTGTTTCAAATTTAATTGATTCATTAACTATACTTTTCAAACTAATTTTTTATTCATATTCTTTTTTCTGTGCAGCTATGACCTCCCGTGACTGTTAAGCAAGTTTATATTTCAGTGAAATGATGGAAGACTTCAGGGTTAATTTACAATTAAAGGGGGGGGGGGGGTCCAAATTTTTGTATTGTTTTGTATTGAAAACTAAATTGCCATTCTAGCAACTACCACAATGAATTTATTTCACTTTTTATTCCACATAAATATTATTAACATGAGTGTTTTTGACAATAAATATAACATATTATTTAAAAATGCTAATTTCCGAAAATAATGAAGTCGCAAAGTAATATTTTAATATTTCATAGTTTACATAATCTTCTTCAAGGGGACTTAAAGGTTAGTTACATATTATAAAAGAATGTACTGTATTGTATTCAGAATATTGTAACCATTCTTTATTTTATTATTATTACAAAAAATCCATTTGATTTGGTCTTTTTTATTTCCTACTAGGTGACCAGGCGAACTCTGTTCCGCCTTAGAGGCAATAAATAAGCAGATTTTTGATTTTATTAAGTTCAATTTTTTATTAGGAAATACAAATAAAAAATAAGTATTTTAATGATTCTTTATTGTTCATGTATTTTGGTGCATAGGTTGTACTCTTCAGTTAAGTACCTTGTGATACACGACATTTTTTGTTTTATTATCAGGCGCGAGAACAATCAAAGCAGATAGTCTTCCGACCCGTGAACATGCCACATATAATTGACCATGGGAAAAACATGGATATTCCAGATTCAAACCACAAACTTTCAAGGATTGGCCTTGTGATTTGTTAATGGTCATGGCGAATGTAATACGGATCGGAAATTGAAGTCTTTTAAACTCAAACGGCATATCGGTTGGGATCATCGGGATCCTCGGAATGAGAACATCCTCACCTTCGAATTTTCCTTTGAGTATCGTCGCGTAAATCACATTGTTCATCAATTTACTTACCACCAAACGCGTACCGTTGCACAGTTTTGGTTGGTTTATGTTTCGAAGCATGATTACTACGGAGCCAACCTTTAGGCGTAAATTGTGCGGCGGTAAGCCAGGCACATCCAATGAGTTTAAAAATTCAATTGGATAGTTGGTGGCTTCATCTTTATTTGTTACACAATCAATAGATTTGAATGAATGCATTGTTCCAATGATCTCATTCTGAATTATGTAGTTTAGGTCATCTACATCTTTATTCTTAGCCGCTAAAATTGCTCGCTCACTCAACCATTCATTATTTTTGTAATTAGTAATGATGTTTGGGAATACTTTGTTGATAAGTCCGTCTTTCGATGAGACTAAGTTACAGAAATTATGAGGAAATGAAATCAATCCGCTCGATTCGTCGACAGGTACTCGACCATTACCGATAGTCAGCAATTGCTCAGAGAAATCTTCAGCAGATGTATCATTAATCAATGCAACTCTCATGTTTGTTGTCAGCTGAAGTTTCTCCAAATAGCGCCATAGATTCGATGATTTGAGGCATGCTTTTATTTCGTCGGCAGCCGTTGATCTTGGAATTACAGGCAGTGTTTGGCGGAAATCGCCAGACAGTAAAATCAGCTCCTCCAAAACATCTGGAGTCATTGCGTAGATCTTTCAATGTTCGGTTAAGTGCTTCTAATATGCACGTTTATGCGCCATTGTGCATTCGTCCCAGATGATGATTTTCGATGCTGATAAAACTTTGGCCATTGCTGATTTTTTTTGTGCAATATTACATGTTGGTTCTTCAATAGTTTGAAGATTTAACGGCAATTTTAATGCTGATTGAGCCTTCTAACAATGTGGCTGCTACTCCAGAAGAAGCAACTGCAACCGCAATGTTGGATTTCACACGAAGAGTGGCTAAAACTACTGACATGAGGAATGTTTTACTAGTTCCACCAGGGGCATCCAGGAAATATAAACCACCATTTCCATCATCAATTGCCTTCATTAATGTATCATAAGCTTCCTTTTGTTGGGGATTCAACAGGGGTCCATTCGTTTGAACTACTAAATCTAATTCCTGGTGATCATATTCACGTTCCCGTTCTAATTCTAGATTAAATGCGTCATTCATTTCACAATTTGGCGCTGGCATTCCTAACGTGACTAATAAACTACCACACATGAGGTAACACATGTCTTCGATCAAGAGTAAAGCCCGATTTTGTATCTCCTCATTCATCTCAAGATCGTGATTTCTGGAACTGACACGAATTTGATGTAAAATATCTTCTGGCATATTACAGTATCTTTGTATTTGTGCCACAGGTTAGATGGGTTCGATGGAAATCATGTCGAAATGATGATAGCAAATAATGTGCGTATCTGACTTGGAGATGTAGAGGTAATGGCTTCAACGATTGTCGGATCCCAATGGGTATCGTTTTCTAGTAAATTGAGATCTTCACATGCAGCACGATATGTTGGAAATATTATACCATTAACAGTGCGTAGTGTCTCAAATGACGTTGGCCCACGCACATTTACCAGCAACAACCGCAAATAGAAGCATTCATCGTGCTTTGGATGAACTGTATACATACGACCAAGAGCATCAGTAGAACGCACATCCGGATAACCAGGAACCGCATCGCCTTGCTTCCATCGTTGAAAATTCTTCGATGAAGCATTCCAAGTGTAATAACGTGGCATCTCCGAGTAAAGCAAAGTTCGTACAAACGGATCGCTTTGGCAGATCGCAAAGAAACTGGTCAATGTTGTTGCTGGAGGTGTTTCAGCACGTTGAACAACTTGATCTCTGTTGTTCGCTCGACGATTTCGCATTGCCAACCGAGCCGATTCACGGCCTGCCTCACTTTGCTCTTGTGATTGAGAAGCACGAAGTCGAGCCATACTAACGCGGCGCTCTTCATGGGCAATTTCTTGTTCTTCTTCAGTTCTTTCATTCGCATCCTTCTTGCAATATGGCTTTGACGGGAAAGATT
This sequence comes from Meconema thalassinum, assembly GCA_946902985.2. Classification (NCBI taxonomy): domain Eukaryota; kingdom Metazoa; phylum Arthropoda; class Insecta; order Orthoptera; family Tettigoniidae; genus Meconema; species Meconema thalassinum. Next base: position 140,306,615 of record OX336400.1, read on the forward strand.
CGATCGTCTTTGTCGCGGCATTGTTAATGATGATTCAAAGAGAATACAAATTACGTTGAGTAAATAACGGGATTTCATGTTAAGAGCCTCATTTTCTATACCGGTAGTGGAGAGTGCTACTCGCATCCAGTCGGCTTTGTCTCGTCAAGAGCTACTGTTGCCTGGAAACGACTTGCCTTGTCATCCCTTCATGAGTTTATTTTAGCTGTCATTTGCGTTACGTTTTATAGTGACATGTATTCTCTTTGACGTTTTATGTCACGTCACGGGATAAAAAGTATCCTATGTCCGTTTCCTGGTTCTAAGCTACCTCCACACCAATTTTCAGCCAAATCGGTTCAGCCGTTCTTGAGTTATAAATAGTGTAACTAACACGACTTTCTTTTATATATATAGATTGTTGTGGGCCCCACCTTATCATATCGCCCAGGGCCCCGCAAGGACTGAGTAGCGTTTACGGGCGTTGGCTTCTGGCACGTTAAAGAAAGCCTGCGGGACGAAATTCCGCCATCGCGGCGTCTGTTAATAACTAGAATTGAGGACGGACGTTAAGCAACTACGATTATTAATAACTGTTGACTCAATCGTTTCCCGACTATGGGTCCTTATCTCAAATGGATCAATTTGCCTTCCTCCATCATCCCTCAAAGTTTGTAACATCATCACGGGTACAACCTGTAGGCCTATATGATAGCCATTGGCTGCAAAAGAAAAAATACCAATAAATAATTCCTAATGCTAGGCAGTGTAGGAGTGTGTTTCCTTCTTGCTAGTGAACCCATGGGCCATAGGGTCCATGGAAGGTCGAACCCATGTCCTTAAGGAAGAAATGAAAGAAACGTATAGTTTCTTAAAGGAACGGAGAGAGATTTTAAGCCAGGATTATAGCTTAACATTGTGCAAGCGACTAGGGACAGATGTTCCTTAGATGAGATCACCCCACTCGACATTCAAGAGAGGGCTGGTCACGAGTATTAATAACTGAATGGAAATTTCCACCGTGATAGACAAGGAAGCCTGAATCGGAATTCAAGCTGACGTTGCTGGAAATTGACAACGCCGCTTATGCGCCAGAAGAGGAATAATTAAAATTAACACGTTTACGAGCATAATAATGAGTAAACAAGCACAGTACAGTGAATCATTTTGAATGAGAGATTTTTCAGTAAAAAGAAACCATTTAATAATTGTGCAGAAAAAAACTGCCGACGTAAGACGACGTCATTGGGGAATTACCTAAGCCTCTGTGGAGGGGAGAGAGCAAAAGGAATGCAACACCCACACAATTGAGGACGAGAAATTAATTAATATCTCCGAATTGCACGATCGATTCTTAGGTGCAATAAGATCATTTGACATTGAGAAGAAGAGCTTTCGGAAGGTATAATTTTTATATTTGTGGCACCATTATTTTAGAAGTTGACCACAGAAAAGGCTTGAGTCTTATTTTTTTTTAGTAAAATAGTATAAAGCTTCGGGCGTTTCCAAGCCAATCATGCAGTCCTACGAGCACTCCGTGAGGGGAAGTGCTGCTCCACGACGTAGAAGTAGTCATTCCGACAGTCCGTGAGGGGACGTAATTCTGCGTTACATCGAAAACAGCTACCAGTACTCCTTGAGGGGAGAAACGCTGTGTTACACCGTAGAAGTAAGATCTGATAGCCACAGGCGTCACAGTATTAACGACTTGCTTGCCTCCATAGGAGTGGTCAAGACGAAATTTTAAAGTATCGCCGTAGTGAAATATTAGGAAAATCCTAATTATAGGATTTAGGCCCGACTGTATACAAGTTAAAGTGAAAATTCGTAAGATATAGTCAGAGCAGGCCGCGAACATCGGACTTAAAGGCGATAGGTCGTTAAATGTACGAACGAATAGATCATAACGTACGGAAGTATCGTACCAGACAGATAAACTGTTATTTAAATTAAAGAAACCTAAAGGGAAGAACAGAATAATAAAACAGTTCAAATAAAGACGATAGGAGACTATAAACATTATCTCCAGAAAGCAGGCGAACAATTCTAATAGTACTAGAATCGAGAAGTGCTAGCTGCTATAAATTAAATCTATAGGTCTTAGAGGAGACCTCGATCCGTATAGACTTTCGTTAGGATCGATAGACAGATCTACAAAGAAGCCGTTCAAGCTAGATAAATAGCCAGTTATCCAGGATAGGAGTAGCAGAATTGGACTCCAGGGAACAGTAGATGTTTCGAGACTTTCGCATTCTGCAGGATAGGAAGCCGACATCGAATAAATTTCACCCTTGGAAACGGGAATTTCAGAAGATCACGTGTGATAGGCTCAGAAATACGGCCTAGTGATCGAGAATTGTGAAGTGTAAAATAATCAAGATTGTGTGTTAAATTAATATTTTTAGTGTTTATTATGTGTTCCAAGGGAACACATCAGTATATAAAAATGTCGTCAATGTTAAGTGTTTTAAATGTATATCAAAAAGTGTTTTTAAGTAAGATGAATTCCTTTAATATGGAGTAAAAATTTCAAAGTGGGCCCAAAAATGAAGCACCGCACCAGATTAAAGATCATGGGATGATCTGGAAACATGTGAGTACTAAATTCATTCTATTTTGGTGTCAGAAATTGATTGTGTACAAACCCACCGGAGTTTTTGGAGTGAAAGGGATGTGTTTAAATAAATAAATACTGAATAATCAAGAACACGGTCTGAACAAATATAAATAAAATTGAGAAATTATAAATAATTATGTAAAGAATAAATCCCGTAGAGGAAATATGTGAATAAAGGGTTAATGTATTTAACAAATGTCATAAGAGCAAGCGAAATATCATTAATTATCATGAAAGATATTGAAATAAAGTAAAGTTGAGATATGAAAGAAATAGCTTTTGAGCTTGTCTAAAGAATAAAGATAATAATAATAATTAAATATGGAAATGTTAAATAAAAATCAAATAAATTGATATGAATATAAGAACGTTAAGCCTTAACGTATGTGTAAGAGATGAGGTTCAATGGAATATTTTAAAACAGGGAGCGATTTATCGACAACGGAAAGATTAATATGTGAATTAAAATAATATGAATTATTACTAAAGAGATTTATCAGTTCTTGGGAAGACATTTCGGCTTAGAGCAATGCATAGCGCATAATGAGCGCAAATATAATATTAAAGTGTCACGCGAGGAACGCGTAGTGGTTGAAATACTTGGTACATTACTTATGGAGGGTAGTTGATTGCAGTGAATTGATAATTGTATAAGTCCTCTATTTGTGACATAGTATCACGAGGCATTATGTATTTAAAAAGGGAGCTAATATATGGTATTATTGAGCGTATGTCATTGGGCCACGGCCGACTCTAAATCGCATTTTGTATAAGTCCTCTGTAAGGGATTTGTTCCCGAGGCACTTGAAGAGACTCGAATGCAGGATCTTCTTATGATAAAAGCCCCTGTAATTCTCCGTCGTCGTATGTGTATTAATCTTCCCAATCAATGAGAACCCTCTCATAATTAATAAATGCCAAGGATACGAAAATGGTCTTTGAACCAAAGAATAGTTGTTTGAATGTATACGGTACAATAAAGCCCGGTCTCCCCAGAACTGGATATAATGGGAAGGTTTGTTTTGAAAGCCTTGGAAATAAGCTACTAACGTTGGGTCAGACAGGGAGTCGCCGTCACCCTAACGTGTCATAAATCGCACCCCAAGTAGTAGAGTCTAGCTCTCTTAAAGCGAGAAGGAACAGAGACCGTCTCGTAAGCTGTTGTAAAGAGAAATGAATACACCAGGAGTGTTTAAAGTTGTTAACGACCCGGGCGTTGAACCGAGGTCCTTAAAGATGGATATTTCGTTTGCCGGTTCAGATCGTAGTTTCTTATATGATAATGGTCTATTAAGACATAAGAGATAAATAACAATCCCTATTGTAATGATGTAAGGACGTGGGATTCCACGAGTTGATTGAAGGCAACTGAGTTCGGGAGTAACTATAGTTTTTTTGACTGTGTCAAGTACCTTCACGCTCTGGAGTACACAATTGATTTTCTGATTACCTTAATATATTTGTGAAATAAAGAGAGATGATAACAACTGAATGTGTGGACATGCCCAAAAATATTGAATTAGATAATTAACATAGATTTTAAATATAATTATATATTTGTTTTTGAGGAATAAGAAAATATAAAAGACAGTGTTTGAGGTGTACAAGAATGACACCTTAATAATGTAAATGCATGGAGCCAACGAGCTCGGAGTTATGTAAACTTAATGTTAGTGCTTTATGGAAGTGAGACTAAGTAAGAATTGTTGGTTTATGTGGAAACCACAGGTTTTGAATACAATATTTGTTTATATTTGTGATCCCTTGTTCATTTGGAACAAGCAGTTGATTGTTGGGTCAGTAATTAAATTGTTAAAATGTTTGTAGCGCCATTAATTTTATTAATTAAATGTGTTTAAATAGGAGTTGATTTTGTTGTTATTTTTGCAAGTGTATCCTCTAATTAATCCAAAATATGTGAGTCACAGAGTGGGGGAACTTACCGCTGCCCCGAAATCCCGAATTGAGCTACGCTGGTATACTGTGATTGGCATATTTCTTGCTAAATGGGCACACTAGTTAGCTTCACTAAATCTCTGATACTTTGTTGGGAGTTGAGCGCAGGATCGATGAGCGGTCATCAGCCCTGAGGGTAGCGATAATAGCAGACCTTTAGTTCCGATTGTTTTCAATTATTGCATGGATCCCAAGCTCGACCGGCGAGTTTTTTCAATCCCACTTTATCCACGCTTCTTCCACAAGACCAACAGAGCAGACATCTGCTGTCTGCTTGCTTCACTTACTATGTAATGAATTACTTGCTACATACAGTACAGTAGCTGACGTTTCATTCGAAATGCTTGTCGTTATTGCAATACATGGTTTATGACATCTTCGCGATCGCGAAGCACACTTGGGACAACAAAGTGATAATATTCAACATCAAAGGACACGTTTAAATATAAGGTGCGTTCAAAAAGTAACAAGCCGGAGGCTGGAATTCGCAAACCGGTGACGACATGGGCTAATCGTGGCGTGTGTAACGACCAGAGCGTGGAAGGTCACAGCCCATCGCTAGAGGGCACGCGTGCACGTCACGTGACGATACAAAGCAAGCAGCAGCATGCATCTATCGTCCAACGTTGCCAGTCGCATTCGAAACAGTGACATGGAGGCGTCAAACGAAGAGCAAAGAGGTGTTGTTCGGTTTCTGACAGCGAAAGGAGGAGGGGGAACGGACATTCATCGCCGAACGTCACAAGTGTACGGCGAACATTGCATGTCCCTTGCAAGGATCAAGGCGTGGCACAAGGACGGGTGCCGTTAGCCGATGATGCCCGATCTGGGGCACCCCCCTGCATTACCGATGACAACATCCAGCTGGTTGATGCACTCATTACCCAGGACCGCCGAGTGACAGTGAACGCCATAGCCGCCGTGGTGGGATTGAGCGTCGGAAGTGTGCACACCATCATGAAGGAACAACTGCCCTTGCGGAAAGTGTGTGCCCAATGGGTGCCCCACAGTCTTCAACCACACCAGGAAACATGTCGAATGGCCTGGTTGGACGATTGATGCATGCTGCTGCTCACTTTGTATCGTCACGTGACGTGCACGCGTGCCCTCTAGGGACGGGCTGTGATCTTCCACGCTCTGGTCGGAACCACATCTCGTTACACACGCCACGATTAGCCCATGTCGTCACCGGTTTGCGCATTACAGCCTCCGGCTCGTTACTTTTTGAACGCACCTTATATATTCTTCCATTTATTTAGGGACACCGGCCGCCTTGGCATCGGGAGAGCATGGGTTCGAATCCCACCTCAGCCATCCTGAAAATGATTTTCGTGGTATCCCAATTTGACAAATGCCGGGGCGTTTCCTTTCAATAGGACCATGGCGTCCTACTGTATATCCCTTACCTGACCTGTCCTGAAAAGAAAAGTAGCCTACATGTCCATAGGCTGCATTAATAAAATTATTATTAATTTAAGGACAACATTAACAGAACCCACCAAAATACAACATGGAATTTACAGTAGAGGACGACAAGACGAGATGAATGTTAACCCTAACATGTAGGCTAATGTCTAAAAATAATAATAATAATAATAATAATACATTTAAGTATCTTGGTGAATGGATAGACCCCACAATGTCCGAAAACGAGGCTTTTGCGTCACGCTTGAATAAAATTGAAATGTCTTACCATCTAACTAAGAATGTGTACAACAAACTATCTATATTCCTGAATTCAAAACTCACACACTACTGCACTGTCATCCACCAAGAAGCTTTGCATGCAGCGGAATGTCTCGCCATGAGTAAAAAAGGCAAAACTGGAGACCAAGGAAGGGAAGATTTTAAGGACGATCCTTGTTTCAGTTAAAGAACACGGTGAGTTCCGAAGACGCCACAACCAACACACGTAGAGAAAATAACTGACGTGATGAGGAAAGGGAGGATTTCATTCTATGGACATATAACCCGACCGAATTTTTCCTTTTCTCCATGAGAAAAAGACAAAGGGGGCCTGGTTCAGTGAATTAGAGAAAGATCTGTTGGATATAGGGATAACATGTGAAGATATCGAGGAGCGTGGCCCACTTAGGGAAAAACTTCAAGTACAGTACATCGGAGTTTCAACCTAAGTCGAAACTAAAAACCGAGAAGGCGTGGACGACGGAGAGAAAAGTGCAACATCGATTGCGAATGAAAGAGAACTGGACCAACATTAAAATGCAGAACGATCATTTGACATGACTTGTTCCTTAGTTGGCCGTAGCAAGGCAATAATAATAATAATAATGTTGGAAGGCAGCTTTCGAGTCACGAATCAGGAAAATGGAAATGGCATATAATCTAACAAAGGCCACTTACAACAATAAATCCATATCAACAAATGCCAAGTTAAGACACTACCAAACGGTCATCCGTCCAGAGGCTTTGAATGCTGCAGAGTGCCTTGCAATGCATCGCAAGGGACTAACAGAGAATCTGGAAGTGAAGGAAAGAAAAATTCTAAGAAAAATCTTGGGTCCGGTAAAAGAAAATGGGGAATATAGGAGACGGCACAACCACGAACTTTACACCCACGTGGAAAAAATAACTGATGCCATGAGGAAACGAAGAATTGCCTTTTACTGTCATATTACAAGAATGAACCCAGCACGATTGACAAATAGCATTTTCACCTACTTCCTCAATAAGTAAACCAAGGGATCTTGGTTCACTGAGGTGGACAAAGATTTGCAAGAAGTGGGAATCACAAGCAACGATATCTGGAAATGTGCCCCCCTTAAGCAAAAACTAACATCACACCGATGTTTCCAAGAAAAGCCTAAGCTTCCAACAGGCAAGAAGTGGACTGGGGAAAGGAAACAACAGCATCGAGAACTAAGCTGAAAGTACTGGGATGATGTTAATGCTCGATGCAGCAAGAAGTAGTTGAAATGACGTGGTCCTTAGATGGCCGAATCGAAAGAATAAGAATAAGAATGTTGGATAAGGAAACTGGAGAAGACCTCAAGCAGCTAAACATTAACGATGCACGACATAAATGATCGGGTTACATTTAGTAAAACCATAATGAAACATAAGTTTGATGAAGAACTGCTACTAAAGATTCCAGCAATAAAGTGGACGGCCGAAAGGAAGAAAGAACATAGTGCATGGATGAAGAAGATTTGGGAAGACCGTCGCCGCTAGACTGCGTTGTCATGAAAATTGTTCAAGTTCACAAAAAAAAAAAAAAAAACTGGGACTACAGCCCTGACGTGCCTAGGCCTACCAAGCGACCGATGCCCAGCCATCGCTGCCTCACTGTCAGACAGCTACTCAATTGTCCTCACGAGGCTGAGTGTACCCCGTCCCAGTCCTCACGTCAGTTTTGAAAATCCCTGACTGAGCCGGGAATCGAACCCGGGGCCTCCGGGTGAGTGGCAGGTGTGCTACCCCAACACCACGGGGCCGGCTGTTCAAGTTCACACGCTCTCTTAAAAGGGAATGTACGATAGTAATAGCATAGCGTATAGAAGAGAAAGTGACGCGACTTGTGGAGTTTGTATGGTCCAGCCGCTAGGTGGCTCTAGCGTCGGCTAGCGCTGAGTGAGGACGGTATCAATACAAGCAGTTGAATGTTACTTTTCAGTAACTGAATGTTATCAGCTTAGACTACGTTGTATTAGACAAGATGATCCAAATATAAAATTCTCCGCACTGAGTATATACAACGCTAACGTCCGTTGTGTTAATTATGAAACACCAGATTGCGTCATAGGTTCATATAATAAGGAAATAAAACATTCTGACGGGGGTCAAAATGTAACTGAATGTATGAAAATCGTAAAGCTACAGACCATTCACTACTGCACAAATAAAGTAAATATAATATAATAGAGTATAATGATAAACTCACCCATATAACTTATAGCTCTCAGTTGTCCGAAGCTTTGGACAGCTTACGCGATGATTTTCCAGACTTAGAAGTTGACTGGTCTTTCCTAATTTTTTTCGTACGAAAGAAAAAGCGCACTTCATGAAATGAAAAACGAGTTTTCCAATAAGGTCCAGTTTATGTTCCATACACCATCAAAAAATCACGGCCCTAAAACAATCTCATCAATGCTGTCCTAACACTCATAAAATATATCAACTCACAAATTTGAAAGGGAAGACAATTCCATTTCAACGACTACTTCGACCTGTAAAAGAATGTTGAAGACACTGTCAGACGGTTGAGTTAGGTAACTAAGGGCATTTATTGTGCCAAAGTCCTTTATATTAGTGAAAGTTGCAGCTGTTGTGTCCGACGGCCTTTTCACTTTGAAGGGTTGTTGCACACTTCACACAGCTGATCCCTTTCCTTAGTTGCTTGACAATATACCCGGCTAGATAGTGTGGGACAGCACCAGGCTTCAAACTCCATCTCATTCTCGCCATTTCGACTGTCTTTCCTTCTATAATGAAAGTGTCCGTTTTATAAGGAAATTATCGGAGCAATGTTTGTCACATAGCCTGCATATGACTTACTTGACAATTTAATGTCTTTCCTCGGAATGGTCTTAGCCCATTTAAATAAATCATCTTCGGCTTTTGGAGGTCTAAAAAAGTGCCTACCTGTTGCAGATGACTTGTCGTATCCAGATCGGCACCCGGGAACAAAACAACACGGCATATTCACTTACACAGTTTTGTTTGACGAATCTTACCAGGTTATAATTCACTCGACAGCACAAACGTAAAGAAATAAGTGTAAAGGCTTACAAATACTAAACACACCAGTGTCATAACGTATGTATTATTTCACTATTGCTTCTTGATCGCATACACTTTTCAACACCAAGAAATAAGGACTAAACACGGCAGCATTTCCATGTTTTCAAACTCGCGAGCGCTTAGAAAGTGTCTCCAGCCAGCCACAACCAACCGCTGCGCAGTCTACCGGCGGGCGCAGCAACTACCCATACTAAAGATACGGCAAACTCGGGAGTCGGCACACTTTCTCTTCTAAACGCTATGGTAATAGTAATAAATAATAATAATAATAATAATGTTATTGTTTTTACGTCCTTTTTAACTACTGTGGATTTTAGAGACGCAGGGGTGCCGGAATTTCCCCCCGAAAGAGATCCTTAACGTGCCAGCAAATCTACTGACACGGCTCCCTCAAATTTTCGCACCCTAAAATGCTAGTTGACTGCGCCAGGATTCGATACTGCAACCTTGGGCACAGCAAGCAAGAACGCCTTAACATGAGCCAAGAGCAATATTGATCCTCTTCAGACCCAGAGTACACATATGTGGACCTTCACATTTTTATACTTTTTTCTCGGCAGCAGTTGGTATTATGTGAATTCTGAATTGTTATTCTCTCTCTTAATATTCCCATTTCTATGGGGTTGGTGGGAGAAGAAAGGTTAGTCTTATGTTGGTGGGTGTTTTTTACGGCCGGATGCCCTCCCGACACTTTGCATATCAGGGTGTTATTGAGAGAATAAATTAGTGGAGATGAATTAAACTGCGCAACAAGTTGGAAAGAAGTGGTCCAGAAGATAGCTTCCGAGTTTGGCCTGGATTTGAAAACCACATACCATGGAAAACCATTTCAAGAATGTCTAACTGACGGATTCGAACCCATTCGCTTTTCAAGTCGGTAGATAGTCAGGCCCTATGGCCACGACTCGGTGTAGGCTACGTAACAGTCCCGATCGGCAATTGTCGTGTTTAATTTTAATATTTTATTAAAATGTGACCTGTGTTTTCAAATATTTGTGATCTTTGCCATTAGTTATTAAGAAATAAAGCAAAACCAGAAAATAGGCCTATTAGCTACAAATTTTGTCGGGTGGTTATCGAGTCGGACAACCAACCCCAAGCTTGCAGATTCGCTCCTGGCCATGGTAAGTGATTTTTGAAAGGCGACAAAATTCACAATACCCATGTCATAAGTTGTTGGCATGTTAAAGAACCCATTTGAATTCAGTAGGCCGTGTTCATAATGGCAAAAATTAATCTCGGGATCTTCCGCCAACACAAAAGTTCCTCCTTTCTCTGCTAGAAAGCGCTATAGTGTCAAGGTTTCACTGGCCGTGAAAGCCAATATACCATCCTTTTGGAAGCCTTCATAGGGAGGTTATGGCTGCTTCAGCTTTTAGTTCTCGCAGTGAAGAGGCGCAGGCGCGCTTCATAAAAAGGGAGGTAGTGCGCAGTTCGATAGTCCAGTGAGGGTTCGGGCGGGGACACCAAGAGCACGCTCATGAGCGAGCTTGGTGTCCTAGGCGAAACACTACACAAGACACCGCACAAACCGGGAAGAATTGCTGAGTTTTAATTCACTGGTCGTGAAAGCCAATATACCATCCTATTGGAAGCTTTCATAGGGAGGTTAAGGCTGCTTGAGCTTTTAGTTCTCGCAGTCAAGTAGTGCACTTGCACTCTGTATAAAGGGAGGTAGCGCGCAGTTCGTTACTCCTGTGGGGGACCGGGTGGGGACACCAAGAGCCCGCTGATGAACCAGCTTGGTGTCCTAGGCGAAACCCCACAAAAGACACGGCACAAACCTAGAAGAATTGCTGAGTTTTAATTCACCGGCCGTGAAAGCCAATATACCATCCTATTGGAAGCTTTCATAGGAAGGTTAAGGCTGCTTGAGCTTTTAGTTCTCGCAGTCAAGTAGTGCACTTGCACTCTGTATAAAGGGAGGTAGCGCGCAGTTCGTTTCTCCTGTGGGGGACCGGGTGGGGACACCAAGAGCACGCTCATGAGCGAGCTTGGTGTCCTAGCTGAAACCCTACACAAGACTCCGCACAAACCTAGAAGAATTGCTGAGTTTTAATTCACTGGTCGTGAAAGCTAATATACCATCCTATTGGAAGCTTTCATAGGGAGGTTAAGGCTGCTTGAGCTTTTAGTTCTCGCAGTCAAGTAGTGCACTTGCACTCTGTATAAAGGGAGGTAGCGCGCAGTTCTTTACTCCTGTGGGGGACCGGGTGGGGACACCAAGAGCCCGCTGATGAGCCAGCTTGGTGTCCTAGGCGAAACCCTACACAAGACATGGCACAAACCTAGAAGAATTGCTGAGTTTTAATTCACTGGCCGTGAAAGCCAATATACCATCTTTTTGTTGATATTAATATCATTACTCCCTCGTTACCGTAAAAGTAGTCGAACTGTTAATAGTAACTTCGTTACTCTCTCGTTACCGTAAAAATAACCTATTGATGACGTAAGTATTTAGTTAGTTGTGGTTTTCATTCTCATTATCAGCATTATGTGCACATGACCTAGATGTTTTGCCGTAAGATATGGATGTTGACTGAAGTTCCGAGTTTAGGGGTGACCTGTCCGTGTACAGTTCATGTGCTGACATGGTTTGCACGTTTTGTGTAAGACTTGTTCGGCGTTGATTTATGCGCTTAATTCCACCTGTTGCACCGGTACACTCAAGTTAAAAAGAATAATACACTACAGTAAGTTATGCGTGAGGCAAGACTCTGGTTTCATAGCTCATATACGCGGATATTTCGGCGTTGCCAACTTAGTTGGTTGGTTCCTCAGTTTAGGAGCTGCGACAACGCGGTCATGTATCCCCGTGTACTTTGGGTGTGTGTAGAATCCGTCTGACAACCGGTGTTAATTGTGATGGCTGTATTAGTGTGTGTATCTGTTTTTTAATTCAAGTAAGGACTGCAACTTTGAATTTTTCAAATAGTTCCTACTTTTGCCGCCAAACGCCACCATTAATTACTACTATGCCTAGTTCAGAACGTAGCTACTAGACGCCACCGCAGTCGGCTCTTGGCAACGAACGTAGAAACCTAAGAGCGTTGTTTACATTCCTAACCTATACAATTTAGCTTCACACAGGTGTAATTAGTGGAAGGTTCTTTAACATGCCATGGGTATTGCGGGAAACGAGCTTGCTGATCAGGCGGCGAGAGAGACAGTCGCACTGCCCTCGCTACCGTGTAAGGTGCCTGCTAGTGATATGCGCTCTCAGTTGCGGCATTCGATCCTGTCGCATTGGGAGGATGTGGATGACATGGGACCGCTGGCGCGGGCTTTACTTCCCCTCCGAAGGAAGGCATACTGAGGGATTTTTAACGCTCTTAAAAAATCCGACGGCTTTGGCCGGGTTTGAACCCGCGATCTTGGACATAGAATCTCAGCATGCTACCGACTACACCACCGAAGCAGCCGCCAACTTAGTTGTTTCACATTGATATGAAATGTATTATATTGACTTAAGTTAACCCTCTGAGGGCTACGTCCGTCTATGGATTGTGCAGTGGCTTCGGTGGACTTCGGTGGCGTAGTTGGTAGCATGCTAAGCTTCTATGCCCCAGATCGCGGGTTCAAACCCAGCCGAAGTCATAGGATTTTTTAAGATCGTTAAAAAACCCTCAGAATGCCTTCCTTCGGATGGAAAGTAATGCCGGTGGGCCCATGTCATAGATTTTTGGCATGTAAAGGAACCTTCCACTAACTACAATAATTGTGTGAAGCTAAATTTGTAGGCGTTGACGGTAGCATTTGGTAGCAAAAGTAGGAACAACTTGTAATTGATCATCTGCAGTCCTTACCTGAATTACAGATAACACACAATAATACAGCCATCACAATTAACACCGGTTATCAGACAGATTATATACACGCCCAAAGTACACCGGACTATATGACTGCATTGTCGCAGCCCCTAAACCGTTTGTAATGGTGAAAACCACATCAAAATCCATCCTGTGGTTCTCGAGACTACCCGTTATATCCAAGAATTGGGGACTTTGTTTTATACTACGTAGAGATTATAGGCAGACTTCTGAATTGACGGTGGTTTTGGAGTGTGGATGTGAAACGCGAAAAATGTATAATTTACATTTAGAAAATGACAAAATGGTTATCATGTACTAAACCCTTTGGAAAATAGCATGTAGACAAGATTCAAAATTTCGGGGTCGTAATGGATTCTTGTGAATGTGATTTAGAGGTTTTGCTATCAACATAACTTCCAGGGTTCATAAGGTTAACTTATTATTATTATAAAGCCAAGAAAAACAACAGGATCTACTAACAAAATGAAATTTATTAACTGAATCAAACATAAAAAAAAAAGAAAACTATAACCACCCTTTTATTGTTCACTCGCGTGAACAGATCTGACACTGACCAGCCTGACGTACCATGACGACACGGTATGACAGCTGCCAACAAGCATTGTGACTGAAATGTCACTTAAATCAGAGTAACAAAAGAAAACGGATCACAAGATCCAAATATAACAAACAAATAAAATAGTACAAAAATTCAATATTTATGAGCGACACGGGTTTTAAGACTAGTTCAAGTAATGAGCATTTTGACGGGCGCTCGTTTCCGACCAAAACAGTTGGTTCGGGAACGGACTCCGTACTGCGAAGGACGAATTACGGAAATGTGGGAACAACAATTACATATTTATATACACTACTGACATGCTCTAACCTTAGATTACCACAACCAAATACACGTGTGTATTATTTAAAATAAGGGCTGCGGAATTACCGACTTATACCTTAAAACACTAGGATAGCATAACATGACATGAACAAGTTTGGCCGGTTGCCAAATTATATTTATATGAATACAATGGCCTTGAAAATAAGAGCCAACAACAACAAAATACAACTTTTAATTTTCACGCCGGAAAGTTTGGCGTTTTAAACAATGAACAAATAAGTCGTAGTGTAACGATTCGATCCCATAGCTGTTATATTTAAAGGGTTATTCATTTATTATCATGTTATTATTATTATTATTAACTAGTACATCCATGAGATGATTTTGATATCAGATAATTGTAAGCGGTTTTGATTATTATATTCAATTAGATTTTTATTAACAATTACTTGTAAAGAGACGAAGTATTATATATTGCAACAAGACTGGCGATATGGACTAACCCTGTGCGTCACAAACTGAACGACGTAGTAAGAATTTCACCACGTTCAACGACTCATTAAAAATGTTACATTTGGCGCCACAAAGTAGGACACGAAAACCATTCGGTATTTAGTCAGAGGAGTGTATAATTTCAGTGCAAATTGTCAGTGCTTTTGGGGGACAGTGAAGTGAAGTGAAATTTTGGAAGGGCAATTGTTATACGGTGTACTTCGAGATGTCGGAGGAGGAACAGAGGCAGTTGAGAAGTAGGGATGCAGTCAAGAAAGTTAATTATAAGGAGGTTGATAGCGGTAGCGATGTTGAGAGCGTAAAGAATAATACCAAGATGTCGGAGGTAAATCTTGAGAATAATCCTGAGAGTAATCCTGAAAATAATCCTGAGGTTAGCCCTGACATGAATACAGAGATAAATCTTGAGACGGATACAGAGGTACATCCTGAGACTAGTGGTAGTCTAGAGAAAGAAAAGTCTATAGAGATTCCTGAAGATCCATTAACTGCGCTCATAAGGCAGATGAGTAGAGATTTAAGTGCGAAATTTGTTGAAAGTATGAATAAAAATAGTGAAGAGAATAAAAGAAATTATTTGGAATTCAATGGTAAATTTGAGAAATTAGATAAAGATATGAATAAAAATAGTAAGGAGATGAGAGAAGAGATGGGTAGGCTAAATCAAGATATGAGTGAAAAATTAAATAAGCATAGTCAGGAGTTCAATGTTAAATTTGAGAAATTAGAAAAGAATTGTCAGGAGTTGAATTTGAAGCTTGATAAGAATAGTCAGGAAATGAGAGAAGAGATGGGTAGACAAAATCAGGAAAGTAGGAAGGAATTTAATGAGAAGTTTGAACAATTGAATAGAAATAGTAAAACGATCAACCAAAAGCTGGAAGAAAATAATAAAAAGCTAGACAGTGTGGTTAAGGTAAATGAAGGATTGAGTAAGAAGTATGATATGCTACAGGAAAGTATTCAGGGGGTAAAACAGGAGATCAGAGGTGAAATTAAGGAAGTGGTAGAGAATAAGGCTAAAGATATGGTTGAAAAAATAGATAAACAATTAGAAGCAGTAGAAAATCAAATTAAGGAAGTTGAGATAGAAGTTAATAAGAAAGTAGAATCAGTAAAGACAGCCTTTCAGGAGATTTTAGATGAAAGTAGATCTGAGTCCAAGGAAATTTTAGGTAAAGGTTTTAGCAAATTGATAGAAGCGGAAACTAGGCAGATGAGAGAAGATTTTGGGGATAAGATTAAGGTATTGAGAAATGAATTAATGGATAAAGAGAGTAATTTTCAAGAAATGGAGGCGAGATTAAAGAAGCAGATAAGGGAGGAAGGAAATAAGGATAGAATGAAGTATTTAAGTAGTATGAGAGAGACTGAACTGCCTAAGTTTTCAAACAAACAGGGGTGTCCTATGCAGTTCATAAATCAGGTGGAGGATAGATTTAAAGAAAGGCTAAAGGATGGTCAAATTGAATGGAAGATAGTAGTAGAGCTATTGGACCAGGCTTTTATAGGAGATACTAAGGGATGGTTTTTAGTATACAAGCATACCTTAATAAATTTTGAAGATTTCAAAAGTAAATTTATTGAAAAATATTGGAATGAGGATATCCAATCACAAATGAGACAGATTATTAATTCTGGCAGGTATCAATCTGGGGAAGGGAGTAATATGACTGATTACTTTCTAGAGTATGTACTCATATGTAAACATCTTGACGGAATGAATCAAGATGGGGATGTGGTAAGGCTTCTCCTCAGGCATTTCCCACCCAAGGTAAACGTGGCTGCTTGTATACAAATGATCACTACAATACAGGAATTAGAGGGATTGTTAAGCAGATTCGATGCACTCGAAGATTCATACGATATGTCCATATTACAGAATAATCCTGAAAATAATTATTATGATAATAATCAGCAGGATTATAATGGCAGGGGCCAATATCAGAATAGTAGATGGTAAGAACTGTGATATGCCAGAGAAAGTAGTGATGCAAATTTATATTAACGATAGTTACTGTTCCGTATGACTTAAATATTAAGTAATGAAGTTTTATAGGATTTAACAGAGGTAGATGAGAAACCTGCTGTGTGTAATTTTAATTCAGTCGTGAAGTTAGGATGGTAAGGGGCGCGTAGTGCCTACGCTTATTGATTTAGATTGACTAAAATCATTTAATTTGGAAGACAGAGGTTGTCGTGCTATTGAGCATTTCAGGTAAGTTGAATGTGGGTCCTTAAGCTGCAGGTAAGTTGGAGGAAGTGAGGATTAAATTAAAAAAAAAGGGTAGGAAGATTATTACATAGGTAAGTAATCGAAAGAAAGTAATAATTATTATGGCAACCATAATTATGAATATAATGGTAATGAAGATTTAATTCAAAAGTGAGTGAAGATAAGATGATACAGTGGTAATAAAACGAATGAGTAGAAGAATTAGGTATTGATTTTTAAAGAAGTTTCAGTTGAGGACAACGAGGTTATCAGTGGATATATTTTGAGAAATTTATAAGTGGTTTAGAATTGTTAATGGTAATGCGTTGTATGAATTAACCAACATCGGGTTGAAATGAGGAAGTAGTAACTAATTAGGACATCTGGTAACTTACTTGGTGACAGATATGTGTGTGTGTATGTGTGTATTTTCACGTAAATGGACGTGAGTTTGAAGAAGTAGGCCAACGAAGGTAATGCCGTTGAGCAAGGTGGTTTTAAAGTTTTGGTAAGATGCCAAATGAAGTTTTTTAAGGAGGAAGTTTTGGTAAGATGCCAAATGAAGTTGTTTTTTGAGGAAGTTTTTGGTAAGATGCCAAATGAAGTAGGTTGGAGGAAGTTTTTGGTAAGATGAAGTAGGTCAGCGAGGTATATTCCGTTGAGCAATAATTATTTTTTTATGGTATCTACGGGACTACCTGAAGTTAATAAGGGAGTTTTTTTTTTAAAGTATATATGGATGTATGCACACAAGGTAATAAGAGATTACAAAGGTAATATGGTCCAAGTTTGAGTTACAGTTACGCAGGTTTTAAAGATATTACAAGGCTTGTTATTGAGCTAAACCACTTTGTAGTAAAAAGTTACTGATGATTAATAACGAATTAATGATGTGGTAGATTGTTGTCCTACACACAGGTTAAAGTAAAGATAATAATTATAATTAAAAGGTTGACATAATATTTACTAATATTGAAAGGAATTTGTTATAATTCGACGTTTGAGGATTTAAAGATAAATCTTTTTTTTTAGTAGACAGGAAATTAAAGTTTTATTTATGTCATACGGAGTTAGTAAAGATAAGTTAATATTTTGAAGGAAGAATAAGTTGGTAAGATAAGTGTATACCTAAGGGGTAATAATGAAGTTACAATTAAAGGCAGGTGTAAGTTACGCATTTAATTTGATAGAGAAGAAAGTATCTGAACTGAGTTAGAACTCAGAACTTGCTTTATGAAGTGATTATGGGAGAATATTTGCGAATTAGGAGTGTCGGTGTTATTAACTATCAACTGGAACACTGTCATTATTTGAGGAAGACAATAGTTAGGAAAGCAAAGGGTGATGTTATTATTCCAAGGAATTAGTCGAAGCATGTAAAATTTTTTAGCTGAAATTTAATGTGTTATTGGTCAGTAAGAGGTGACCTGTAACAGTAAGAAGATGTGGGATTATACCACGAATAGGGGAGGTTTTTTGTATGTGACGTGTGAAGTCACGATGAGTTTTGAGAGATTCTGGTATAGCAAGAGTGAGCTATAGTCCAGGCGGTCAGAACAAGTAGGAAGTGGTGTTTGGAGGACACGGTACTTAATTAAGAGTTTTGAGAGAAAACTAAGGGGGGTTTTTAGGCATTCAGCAAAAAGTCAAATCATGAATAGACTAAGTTCAAAGTATAAGAGCATTAATATTTTGTGGAACGAAATATTTATTCCGAGGAGTTTGTCATGTGTTTTTATGAAATAGTTTAGTGATATACGTAATTCAGGTATTGAGTAGTATTTTGTCCAAGTCTTAATCATTTTGTTATGGTAAGTAAGGAATGACGTTACGGTAAAGTTATATCTTGACGCTAAGTTAAATTTTATAAAGTGAACGAGAAGTCAGATTTTATGTTTATTGGTGATTTTGAAAATCCAAGTTATTGTTTTCGAGAAGTAGTAAAGAGGAATTATGGTTTTATGAGAAGTTAAGAAGTCGTGGAGACTTAGGAAGTATTAATTTGGAAGGAGGCGGCCGTGGCCTAAGAAAGAATTAAGCCACGAAGGCAGGTGAGTAGTAACTTGGATATTTAAATGAACTGTTTAATAACTGCTTTGAGGTATTTCGATGTCATTATGTATTTGGGGAAATATTTACATGTATGACATATGCACTGAAATAGGAATTGCCTTAGGTATCTTGCTAAGTTATTTTTTTCTTCAATTATTGAAATTTTACTGCATTTGAGTAATCCCTTTATAAAGACGAAAGGAATATTGTATTGTTTGCATCCTATTATCGTGTGCTGTAATAGTTATTATGGGTTAATCAGCTGGTATTACAACAATATACTTCTACGCCAGACTGATATACAAAAACTACGTACAAAAGAGATGAAGCCAAAATTGTATGTCATGCATACGATCTCAGAAATATAAACGAGTGCAGCGTTGACATAT
Source organism: Meconema thalassinum (assembly GCA_946902985.2). Classification (NCBI taxonomy): domain Eukaryota; kingdom Metazoa; phylum Arthropoda; class Insecta; order Orthoptera; family Tettigoniidae; genus Meconema; species Meconema thalassinum. The sequence continues at coordinate 140,325,753 of OX336400.1, forward strand.
ATGTCAAAAATAAAAGTGAAGGGCATTTTATATGTATTTTTTTTTACAGCATATAAAAAAAAATGAACATTATGAACATTTGGAAGAATGAGATGAATGAAAGTTAAAATATGATTTTTTTTGTGAAGAATACATTTATGTATATTTTTTTTACAACATATATAAAGAAGAATGAACATTATGAACATTTGGAAGAATGAGAAATGATAGTACAAATATGTAAAGTGAAAAGAGTATGTTCTTGTATATCTTTATGTATTGTTGAAGGGTATTATTTGTATGTTGTCGTTATGGGGGTATTAATATTTAAATTTGTATTCATTTATGTAGGATGTGTAGTGATATAAATAATGTTACATTTTATTTTAAATTATTTATATCAGGGGCGATTGTAACGATTCGATCCCATAGCTGTTATATTTAAAGGGTTATTCATTTATTATCATGTTATTATTATTATTATTAACTAGTACATCCATGAGATGATTTTGATATCAGATAATTGTAAGCGGTTTTGATTATTATATTCAATTAGATTTTTATTAACAATTACTTGTAAAGAGACGAAGTATTATATATTGCAACAAGACTGGCGATATGGACTAACCCTGTGCGTCACAAACTGAACGACGTAGTAAGAATTTCACCACGGCAAACTGCGTCATTTTCCTGAGATGTTAAGAAACCCACTATGGTGTAACCAACACGCCATTTTCTACGGTATATACGCGTCAATATATATTGCAAGTTATGAGTCAAGAATGGAGAAGGCTAATAGAGAGGGAAGCTGTGACACCACGTGACAAGGAAGTCATTAGTATTTGTACCTGCAACATCGGACAAGAATGGCATTGATCTATAGCTATCAATGAAGGAAGGAAGTTGTAACCTTGCTTTCTGGGTCCTAATGGACTGAGCACCGAGAGTCGACACTGAACGATGTCTTGCCGACATCTATATCAATACATAAGGGGTTATATCCCTGATCAAGAGTCTTTCTACAGATGGCAACGTACTTAATGAGGATATTTCATAGTAATTGAGGTATCACATCATTTTTTTAAACATAAGCGACGTAACATCGAGATCACCGATCATTTCTTAAATATGACGAATCTTCGACTGGGTGAGCCAACAATTCAATAAAACTATCGTCTCTATTATAATTTAACTTCATTTAACTTTCAATTCATTTTAATATTCATTTTCTTTTAAATAATTAATTGCCGCATTGAGTAATTTTAAATTCAATTGTGTGACTATCACTATTCTGTTTTATTAATATTTTGTTTTTGCATTTAATAAATTCATTCTCTTCAACGTAATGCCTATTTCTTTCATTGTAGTTGGTACTTTAAGGCAATCATACTCCTTGATTAAATACGGATTGGTTAGATGACTTTGTCTCACTACGGCCCGGGTAAGTGGTTTCGACTCTACTGCTGATAGCCGAGGTTAAATCAATAAATTTCGATTCACTGTCTTAAATAGGGATCTGGCGCTCAACAACTTATTATATTACACTATCACAGGTAAGGTCACACCACAGTGTATATTATTTATTCATATCATGTTTGTTTTATTGAACCACAATAGTCATCACCACGTTTAGTTAACTCATTAAAAATGTTACAGTAGTAATGATAAAAGAAACTTGGATCGACAACATGGCAACTTCCCAAATTAAACCAAATAAAATAACCTTAACTCATTAGGCTTTAAAGCAAACATAACGTGTCATAACGAGCTGGAGACAACCGGGCCTGTTATCGCATCACCGAGAGAGTGGCTGATTTCTTCCCCCAAGTAGTAATTAGTGCCATGCTAAATATAGATTCTGGCCCATAGCCAGCGTACAGCACCTTTGCTAATCGCCACCTGTTAAACGCGTACAAATAAATAACACATTATCTCAAAACATCCTCTCAGGGATTTTTAAGAATACATTCCCAGGTCAAACTTATCCCCACGGATAACTAGTTTGCCGGAATGATATCGCAGTCATGGACAGGCTTTACCTCTCCTCATCATCATCACTTACACCCAAAAACACGTGGCACATTTCTCGAAGATCTCGTCGTAGCATTAATCAGCACACCTCTCAGATAATGACACACAACATGTCCAAATGACAATAAAGAATAAATAACAGGATCAGTCCTAGCCCGAGTTATCAAAGCAACAAAATGCAAATATTCCCCCCACGTAGTAATTAGTTTAACATATCATTAAATCAGTCCATTTATCATTGTCGTTCCTAGGTTCTCATTCATGGCTACACTTTTTATAGATACGTTAATCGATGCGGCCGTTTCGCTATAAGAATTACGTATACATAAGGAAAACATTTAAATTACAAAATTTACTGTACAACATAATTGTCACGCAATGCCAAAATTTACTACACGCATGTCAGTTAAGAAATCAAACCCTGAAATTTAAATTAAACCACACAAATAAAATCTATACAAAGTTCCACACATCTCTCGCGATTCCCCTCGTCCAAAATCAATAAATCAATTTTTTAATACTCATCACTTAAACTGCTTTCCAGAGGCCTCCCGCCTCGTCAATTCCCATCATTAGGCCGTTAGCCCATAACACTGATGGTAATGGAGGATGAAGCTTGCTGTCTTCTCTCCATGGTCGACATTTTGCTGCTGTTAAAACACAATTAAATCAAAGTTTTTAAACTGTTCTATCTGCGTTCTAAGTATTTTATTTCCTCAGATCGTCCTATGCAGAATCGTCGACTTTCCCTATTCTATGGCTAATTGCCATCTCACAATTTATGAAAATTTCCAACTTCGTTGCCGACACACAACTATAACTTTAAAACCATATCGTCTTAAGGACGTCTTAAAATGACTGTCGAAGAATAATTAGGAGTGTCCCGGTTCATCTCAGACATTTGTATATATACAGAAAGCCTAAAGTTTCAATGGTGGGAGTAAAACAGCTCCTCAATATTTTAAGTAATGGGCCTATAATTATGTGTGACCTCTCAAAAATCTTGTATTTTCTCACAGGTCACGAATCTGCCGTCGAACATGCAAACCGATCGCTAGATCTTTTTATATCCGATTGCCGCGCAAAACACACTGACGCTATGTTCTGGCGTCATGTTTTCTTATTGGTCAGATAAGTTGGCGTTGGAGTTCTGACCTTACAAATCCCGCCCTTATTTTCACGTCACGACTATTCTCCTCTCTCTCACTCCTTGCCTTGTACGCAGCATTGTGGCCTTTTATGGTCACGTACGCCACAGCGTCATATCTGATTTTCTCAGAAATCCAAGAATAGCATTGGTTGTGAAACTATTGGTCATTTCCAGCCAGCACGTAGCATGTCTTACCAAGTCCAGATTTCTTGCTACATCAATATTACTCAAATATCCAGCATATCATGTATTTAGTATTTCCATCGTTTTTATTAATATGAAACATTATTATTGGACACAATGATAAGGGTTCATCTGACCCCTAGTTGATGAAATTCGAACTCAAATGAAGTCGAATTTCACATCCCCTACTTTTCTGGCTCAAATTTGAAGTTGCTGGTCACCCTCAAATATAGTGACTGTCCGCCTCTGTCTGTTTCAGTAGCCGTCTCGTTCCAAACTCATTAGGAAATTCCTGTATACTTATGCCCTCCGGCCTCTTTCCTTGCTACTCGTCTCCCCTCTCACTCTTTCAAAACATCAACATATTCATTAACGACTTCCGCCTGAACTTGTAAACACGTCAGAGCTGTCTTTTGAGCGCTTTAACCACTCGAGTACCCCCGTATCTTTTGTTGTATGTTATCACGCGAATGTTTAATTTGCTGCAGTAACATTATTTCTCGGTTCGTATGGCTCTCTCTGATGATACAATTTTAAATTTGAGATATTATACACTGCCATGTTTCCTGTGCTCACCTCTCGGACTCTGTAGGCGTTGTTACCTAAATTCGTAACCCCTAGTTGAACTTCCTTAAGCTGCTCCTGTCTCTTCTCCATTTTACCGTGATGTCATCTTCTTCCTTCTCCCTTCTTCTTCTCCGATTCCCGTACAATAACTTTTTTTTTTACCATATCTCGAGACCCTTGCCTGACACGGCCTGCGAATCTCTCCTGCTATTCTTCTGTTTCCTATTGTCGGCTGCTCTATTTTCTTCTTCTCCATGCAGCTCCTCCAAATATCTCTGAGTTTCTACATGCATGGCCTCCAACATTTGATGTGTTCCGTTTTCCTCCTCGTGGGTGTCGGGATTCTTCCGCCAATCTATCGCTCTTTCCCATTTATCATTATTTCCTTCCATGTTACGTGGCTCCTCCAGGTATTGTTGCGGGTCAGCGTGTCTCTCGTTCCGATTTCTCTGATCATCCCTTGGATCCGATTGCTCGTTAAACCGCTGGTTATTTTGTGCGTTATATTGTTGATTGTAACGCCTATTGTCTCTGGGCCTATATTGTTGATTATAGTGTCCTCCACGCCATCCTCGATTGTAAGGTGCGTTATTATTATTCCTATTGTATGACGTTTGGTATCTCCTATTATCTCGCCACTGCTGATTGTTTGTGTTCCGGTAGCGGTTAGTTCCTTCCTGATTGTTATGGTTTCTGTCCCTATTTTCGTATCTCGGTTGAGATCTCGGCTCATATTCTTCGGTGTTCTGCCGTCTTTGGTTATCCCCAGTGTTTGTAGCTTGCGACCTCGTGTTTTTGTTCGGTGTCTTGACTACTTCGACTGCATTAACTAACTCTATCTGTCTCTTCTCTCTCGGGTTGATGTAATTAGTGGTTTCATCTATCTTCCTTAATACCTCTTCTGCCTGGACCACGGTCGTAATATTTGCCGCCACCAAGAATTGCTGAACGCTAATAGGCATCTGCTTTCCTATAGTAGTTATTAGCTCCATTTCGCTTGGGGGATTATCAAGATCTTGCAATTTGACAAGTTGCATGGCGAAAAAATCTGCATATTTCGTCTGATGCGTGGAATGGTATTTGCGCGAGTATAAGTCCATTCGCAAGCTTTGTTGATACGACCCACTCCAGTATTTGCTCAGGAAGGCCTTGTGGAAACCTTCCATTGATTTAAATGTGTTCTTAAATCCAAGATACCAGGTAAGTGCTGAGCCCGCCAAAAATTTTTCAACCATTCTTAATTGTCGCGTTGAGCTAACATTTTGGTCCGAAAAATATTCTGTCAGTTCCCTTAAGAAAGCTTTAGGTGTCCCTCCGCTCTCTGGTAAAAACTTATTCGGTTTAAATTCGTTTCCACGGATGACTTGTATAACTTGCGTGGGAAGTTGTGTGTTTTGAGGTGTCGAGCTACGACCCTCATAATTCTGGAATGCTTGCGTGTCTACCGTTCTTGGACTTTGCCCAAGCTCGTGGCTGTCTATTGTGTGCTCTCTTTCCGCATTCTCCCCTTTCCCCTTTTCCATTAGTGTCGCAAACATTGTATTATGTCCAAGTGACTGCAACTCCGATTTTATCATGCGGTCCTCTTGAATTTGAAATCTTAACTTCATATTTTCTTCTAACGCCTGTATTTTCGCGTTATTTTCCCCTAGCTTCTTGCTTACTGCGAGCCGTTCATCTTTCGAATCAGCGCTCATCTTGGTCCAATCTTTCCTAATAGTATCCTTCAATTTAACAAAGCGTTTTTCGACTTCCTGTTGATTAGCCTCCTGATTATCTTCAAGTTTATCTATCCTTTCTCCCAGAGAAATGTTGTTCTGTTCTAATGTTTGTTTAATTTCTTCCTGGTCAATTTCTAACTTTTTCCATTTCTTAATTGATTGTATTTCTAATTTGTTGAGTTCCGTCACTAAGCCCGTGATATTGTTATCTACTGTAATTATCTGATCTTGCATACCCTGTGTCCCTCGTTCGATATTCTCAAACCTTTTTTCTAAGTTTGTGTGTGCTTCTTTGATTTCAGATGAGCTGGTCAAACATGCTTGCTCGATTTGTGCTAGTTTTGCCATAACAGTCTCATCCATTCCTTTTATTTCCTTTTTAAACGACTCTTCGATACCTTTTATTATTCCTAATTGTTTGGTATTGTTAGTGCTAACGTCCTTTGCTAATTGGATTAGCTGTTCTTTTGTGTGCTCTTTGATTTCTACCGTTAGCGCAGCTAGATTTTGAGTGTTCCTTTCGTCTTGTGCGTTTAACATTTCATTGTTTTTCTCAGACTGCCTATGTAATTGTTCACTAACCAGAATGTTTTGTGTAGCGATTTTCTGATTTATATTCTCGTTAACTTCAGATAGTTTTGTGTTTAACTGTGTCTGTATTTCTTCCGATTGTTTATTTATAGCAGCTAATTGTGTCTGCGTTTCTTCACTATTCGCCGCTAACTGTGTCTGCATTTCTACACTATTTGCCGCTAACTGTGTCTGCGTTTCTGCCGATTGTTTATTTATAGCCGTTAACTGTGTCTGCGTTTGTTCACTATTCGCCGCTAACTGTGTCTGTATTTCATTGGTTATGTCCTTTCTCATCTCACTAAGTTGTTCTCGCGTACGAGCGGATGCTAGTTCAATCACTTCGCGAATTTCTCCCAGAGTTGCCATCACAACAATAATATATTTGAGACATAGGGAAATGACATAAGGGCGGAGCCCTGGATACGCGCGCTCACATATATTAAATATACACACATTAACCCTTTACATACTCAGTTCATTTACTTTAAATTACTCCCACAAACTATAGCATCACTGAGTATAATTTACTTATTATTCCATTTAATTTTAACCCTTTGATTCAGTTATAATCTTCCTGACCTTACTTTACTTACAAGTTTTAACCAATTAATAGAGTATTAATTAGTTTTTAAGGTCTAACCTTCCTGTCAAATAATTCTTTGAGAGTGGCTTTTCTACACAAAGCTAATTTAATTTTATTGGGCGCCTGGAACAGTTTGTTATAATTTTAATCAAAGTTCAAACACTTAACTTGTTCCACATTTACTTTATTGCAAACTCCATGACTTTATATTTTCAAACATTTGGCGGTACTATCTTCGCCTAACTTACGTTAATAAACTTATCACATGCCGGTGATCTATTTTTTTACTCTAGAACACAAATGCCACACGTTCGGAAGCCAAAGTAACTCTTATAAACCCTTTGGAAAATAGCATGTAGACAAGATTCAAAATTTCGGGGTCGTAATGGATTCTTGTGAATGTGATTTAGAGGTTTTGCTATCAACATAACTTCCAGGGTTCATAAGGTTAACTTATTATTATTATAAAGCCAAGAAAAACAACAGGATCTACTAACAAAATGAAATTTATTAACTGAATCAAACATAAAAAAAAAAAGAAAACTATAACCACCCTTTTATTGTTGACTCGCGTGAACAGATCTGACACTGACCAGCCTGACGTACCATGACGACACGGTATGACAGCTGCCAACAAGCATTGTGACTGAAATGTCACTTAAATCAGAGTAACAAAAGAAAACGGATCACAAGATCCAAATATAACAAACAAATAAAATAGTACAAAAATTCAATATTTATGAGCGACACGGGTTTTAAGACTAGTTCAAGTAATGAGCATTTTGACGGGCGCTCGTTTCCGACCAAAACAGTTGGTTCGGGAACGGACTCCGTACTGCGAAGGACGAATTACGGAAATGTGGGAACAACAATTACATATTTATATACACTACTGACATGCTCTAACCTTAGATTACCACAACCAAATACACGTGTGTATTATTTAAAATAAGGGCTGCGGAATTACCGACTTATACCTTAAAACACTAGGATAGCATAACATGACATGAACAAGTTTGGCCGGTTGCCAAATTATATTTATATGAATACAATGGCCTTGAAAATAAGAGCCAACAACAACAAAATACAACTTTTAATTTTCACGCCGGAAAGTTTGGCGTTTTATACAATGAACAAATAAGTCGTAGTAATGATAAAAGAAACTTGGATCGACAACATGGCAACTTCCCAAATTAAACCAAATAAAATAACCTTAACTCATTAGGCTTTAAAGCAAACATAACGTGTCATAACGAGCTGGAGACAACCGGGCCTGTTATCGCATCACCGAGAGAGTGGCTGATTTCTTCCCCCAAGTAGTAATTAGTGCCATGCTAAATATAGATTCTGGCCCATAGCCAGCGTACAGCACCTTTGCTAATCGCCACCTGTTAAACGCGTACAAATAAATAACACATTATCTCAAAACATCCTCTCAGGGATTTTTAAGAATACATTCCCAGGTCAAACTTATCCCCACGGATAACTAGTTTGCCGGAATGATATCGCAGTCATGGACAGGCTTTACCTCTCCTCATCATCATCACTTACACCCAAAAACACGTGGCACATTTCTCGAAGATCTCGTCGTAGCATTAATCAGCACACCTCTCAGATAATGACACACAACATGTCCAAATGACAATAAAGAATAAATAACAGGATCAGTCCTAGCCCGAGTTATCAAAGCAACAAAATGCAAATATTCCCCCCACGTAGTAATTAGTTTAACATATCATTAAATCAGTCCATTTATCATTGTCGTTCCTAGGTTCTCATTCATGGCTACACTTTTTATAGATACGTTAATCGATGCGGCCGTTTCGCTATAAGAATTACGTATACATAAGGAAAACATTTAAATTACAAAATTTACTGTACAACATAATTGTCACGCAATGCCAAAATTTACTACACGCATGTCAGTTAAGAAATCAAACCCTGAAATTTAAATTAAACCACACAAATAAAATCTATACAAAGTTCCACACATCTCTCGCGATTCCCCTCGTCCAAAATCAATAAATCAATTTTTTAATACTCATCACTTAAACTGCTTTCCAGAGGCCTCCCGCCTCGTCAATTCCCATCATTAGGCCGTTAGCCCATAACACTGATGGTAATGGAGGATGAAGCTTGCTGTCTTCTCTCCATGGTCGACATTTTGCTGCTGTTAAAACACAATTAAATCAAAGTTTTTAAACTGTTCTATCTGCGTTCTAAGTATTTTATTTCCTCAGATCGTCCTATGCAGAATCGTCGACTTTCCCTATTCTATGGCTAATTGCCATCTCACAATTTATGAAAATTTCCAACTTCGTTGCCGACACACAACTATAACTTTAAAACCATATCGTCTTAAGGACGTCTTAAAATGACTGTCGAAGAATAATTAGGAGTGTCCCGGTTCATCTCAGACATTTGTATATATACAGAAAGCCTAAAGTTTCAATGGTGGGAGTAAAACAGCTCCTCAATATTTTAAGTAATGGGCCTATAATTATGTGTGACCTCTCAAAAATCTTGTATTTTCTCACAGGTCACGAATCTGCCGTCGAACATGCAAACCGATCGCTAGATCTTTTTATATCCGATTGCCGCGCAAAACACACTGACGCTATGTTCTGGCGTCATGTTTTCTTATTGGTCAGATAAGTTGGCGTTGGAGTTCTGACCTTACAAATCCCGCCCTTATTTTCACGTCACGACTATTCTCCTCTCTCTCACTCCTTGCCTTGTACGCAGCATTGTGGCCTTTTATGGTCACGTACGCCACAGCGTCATATCTGATTTTCTCAGAAATCCAAGAATAGCATTGGTTGTGAAACTATTGGTCATTTCCAGCCAGCACGTAGCATGTCTTACCAAGTCCAGATTTCTTGCTACATCAATATTACTCAAATATCCAGCATATCATGTATTTAGTATTTCCATCGTTTTTATTAATATGAAACATTATTATTGGACACAATGATAAGGGTTCAGTACCTAATCGAAGATAAATCCAAAATTTTAGCCATAAAAAAATGATGGTTGTTTGGTTCCTCAGTTTGAGGCTGCGACAACGCGGTCATGTAGCCCCGTGTACTTTGGGTGTGTGTAGAATCTGTCTGATAACCGGAGTTAATTGTGATGGCTGTATTAGTGTGTGTTATCTGTTTTTAATTCAAGTAACGACTGCAGACATTCGATTTTTCAAGTAGTTCCAACTTTTGCTACCAAACGCCACCGTCAATAACCAACTAGTTCTGAACTTTGTTACTAAATGCCACCGCAGTTGGCTCCTGGCGACGAAAGTTGAAACCTAAGAGCGTTAGTCAAATATAACCTATAATTTAGCTTCACACAAGAGTAATTAGTGGAAGGTTCTTTATCATGCCATAAATCTATGACAAGGGCCCGCCCGCTTTACTTCCCCTCCGAAGAAAGGCATACTGAGGGATTTTAACGCTCTTAAAATAATCCGACGACTTCGGCCGGGTTTGAACCTGCGATCTTGGGCATAGAAGCTCAGCATGCTACCAACTACGCCACCGAAGCCGCTACAGTAAAAATGATCGAATGCTTGTAGAATTTATCCTAAAGCCTCGTCCACACCGGCAGATTTGTTTCCAGAAACATTGTATGCAGACTGTTTCCCAAATGTTTCTCATTTGTATGCGGGATGTTGGCATCAGGCGCGGATCTAGAGTTTGGTTTTGGTGGGGTCAGAGAATCGATCTAGAGTTTGGCTTTGCGGGGGGGGGGGGGGGGGGGGGGGGGGGTCAGACAATCGAAATTGTTAAGAAAAATGGTATCACTAAAAACGCAATCACAAAATAACCAAAGGTACAAAACCAGACCAATTTTTTTGCAAGCTACATGGATAGAAATTTGATGCGTTTAGCGCACCAAAAATATTCGTACAAATTGCAACGGCGTGTTTTGCGACTTTTACATCGAGCTTCGAGAAAAGGATCAAGGTACGTTACAGTTTCGGCAAGTCGAGTTGGTACCGACAAAGGGAGAAAGTCACAGCTTAAATTGCCAACCAAGCTTGCGGTTTGGACGTCGGCAAAAATTTTTGGTGCGAAAAAAGCCCCAGTTTCCTATCCGTGCATTGCTGCACATTCATCGTGACATCACTGTAAACATCGATTCGGTGATCACAAGGTTTGCTAAACAAAATAGACGAGTTGATTTTGTTGTATAACTAATAGTTTTTATACAAGAGGTTTGAAGTTGTAAATATGTACAGTTGTAACAGAACATAATCATTCCAATAAAGATAATTCAGTATTGAATAAAATGAAAAAACCCTGTTTTTCAGTTAAAATTCGTTAAGTTTTATTTGTCTGGTAATTGTGTTTTCGTTTTTTGAGTTTGCAAAAAAAATTGGTCTCCGTTTGGGGGGGGGGGGGTCATGACCCCCGTGACCCCCCCCCCTTGAATCCGCGCCTGGTTGGCATACTTATTGAAAACATTCTACATACAATCGGGAGACTCGAGTAATGTTTGGAAACAGTCTGCATACAGTTTGCATACAATTGACGTACAAATGACAAACAAATCTCGTGTTTCAAGATGTAAGGAACAGAATGCCAAGGTTTAGACACTTCACCACTCAGCAGGTACTTTCAGCAATAAACATCCCTCTCCTCAACACGACAAGACAGGTGACTGACCTGTCCTTCCTACATTCTATTTTAAATGGCCATTACCGTTCGGACCACCTGCTGTTACTTTTCAAACTAAGGGCCCCTTCCCGTTCTACCAGGCTCAAAGATATTTTGCACATTCCACACACAAAACACTCCATAATCCAAAGATCCTTCCAAATCCGCATATCATCCCTGTACAATAGCTTTGCAAGGAAACGCGAGTTGGTCTTATCCACAAGCAAGAGGACGTTCCTGAGGCAGGCGAAGGAGAAGTTTAATTGTACTTAGAACTGTCATCTTGGCCCCTGACGACACGGCTACGAGCAAGGACATTCTACCGGCTCTTGATCAGGACTTGTTTTGTTTGGTGATTGTTAAATTTTATCTTATATTTTATTTTAATTGTTATTTGGTTGTTATTTGTACAAGCGTGAAGGGCTAGCATAGCTGTAGTTTGTGCTTCGATTAATAAATAAATAAATAAATAAAATACAAGAATCAATGTTTTCTGTTTTCCAACGAGATGGAAAACACGCATACAAGAAACAAGTATTTTGTCTCAAGTCTTCCTGTGTGGACGTGTTTTGAAACTGTAGACCGGATACAAACCACAGACGCATCCAGCTAGCTACGTTTTTCCATATCATATTGTATTGATTTAGTTTCAATTTCCCATCCTTCTTTATGGTGCACCATATAAGGTTTAATAACAAGGGACTTTTTGTTGCTATACATTTCGCGTGTCTTTGAGATTTATTAATTCATATCGGCTGATGAAGGGACCAAAATTAATTAGGCTTTGAAACATGTCCCACCAATGACCACACAGTGATCTAATTATATTGCCACAAAATGTAGTTTAGTTGGGCTACCGGCTTGGTGTCAAATTTCACCCCCTCCCCACAAAAAGAAAATAGCGGTTGTTATATGAAATATTAGTAGAATGAGTATGTTGGTTAATTATTTGACTAATACAAGAGGTACATTTAAACACAATCCCCCTCCCACCATGATCGTTTCACTTTGATCCCCCAATTTACACATTCGCAGACTTTATAAGAAATCACCCTGTGGTAAAGGTATGAATGTGGACTAGAGGTCTAATTCTGGTGTGGACGCAAAACAAGTAACATACTTGTATCGGATACAATGTTTCAATACCGTCTGCATACTGTATGCAGACTTGTATGGAGACTGTTTCCAGACTCCAAAGTAGTATACATACAGTCTTCATGTAGTTTTCAAACAGTTTGCATACAGTATGCAAATCTGCCGGTGTGGACTAGGCTTTAAGTTCGATTTTCTTCCCCGTAAAAGAACCATCGCTGATGTTGCATCGACCAAATGTGCGAACCCTGCAGGTAGCAGATGTATCACATTTGTTGAGCCCCGCGGGGTGTCTTCTTCCTCCTCGCAGCGCTGTGAAGTATAAGAGTGGGTCAAGATCCTACAGCGCTAGAGAAGAATGAGTTACTCATAAGGAAGGCAGGCTGGTTGTGGGGGCGGTAGACACCTGAGAGAGGGCTCCGCGGGTCACGACGGATGACCGCTCAAACAGCCAGGGTCTCACGGTCACGATTGTTCGCGCGCGAGCACGCACATTCCTGCTGGCTTGCGACTTGCTAATGGAAAAAAAAAAAAGAAATATATGTATATTTGTACTTCCTGGACACAATATGAAGAATATCCTTCACCATATCTAAATTAATTATTTAATTACTATGCCTAATATCAACAAGCCAAGGCGAGGACTGTGTGTGGTTTATTGTAATGCTGTACAGTACTAAATAAACACCTGTCAATTTTAACCGAGTGTATGGATCTTGCTGTCTTACATGCAGATGACACAGGCGCGGATTCAAGGGGGGCGGGGGGTCACGGGGGTCATGACCCCCCCCCCCCCCCAAACGGAGACCATTTTTTTTGCAAACTCAAAAATCGAAAACACAATTACCAGACAAATAAAACTTAACGAATTTTAACTGAAAAACAGTTTTTTTTTTCATTTAATCAATACTGAATTATCTTTATTGGAATTATTATGTTCTGTTACAACTGTACATATTTACAACTTCTAACCTCTTGTATAAAAACTATTAGTTAAACAACAAAATCAACTCGTCTATTTTGTTTAGCAAACCTTGTGATTACCGAATCGATGTTTATAGTGATGTCACGTTGAATGTGCAGTAATGCACGGATAGGAAACTGGGGCTTTTTTCGCACCAAAAATTTTTGCCGACGTCCAAACTGCAAGCTTGGTTGGCAATTTAAGCTGTGACTTTCTCCCTTTGTCGGTACCAACTCGACTTGCCGAAACTGTTACGTACCTTGATCCTTTTCTCGAAGCTCGATGTAAAAGTCGCAAAACACGCCGTTGCAATTTGTACGAATATTTTTGGTGCGCTAAACGCATCAAATCTCTATCCATGAAGCTTGCAAAAAAATTGGTCTGGTTTTGTACGTTTGGTTATTTTGTGATTGCGTTTTTAGTGATACCATTTTTCTTAACAATTTCGATTCTCTAACCCCCCCCCCCCACCGCCCCCCCCCCCCCTCCCCAAGCAAAACTCTAGATCGATTCTCTGACCCCCGCCAAAACCAAACTCTAGATCCGCCCCTGAGATGACACTCAAACTTATTTTAGCCGACGACGTGGTGGCTGCTGATCTCGCTTTATAGGTGAGAGTGGGTTAGGGACAGCAATCAAAATTCTCCAGTGTACATTGACTCAAACACCTGTTCTTTTTAAAATTCCGAATTTTTGTTTTTCCGTAATTTTTGTTTCTTCTTCTTGCTGTCGTTTCGGCCATCTACGGACCACGCTATTCCAACTGCCCCTTTCCATGTCTTTGCGTTTGGTCCTTAACGTTCGCCCAGTATTCCCGCATTCGTTTCCTACGCTGTTGCTTCCTCGCTTCAGTCCATGTCTTGCCAGGTTTTTTAGTATTAGCTTTTCTTGGAAACCATGATGTTCTTGGAGTTTCGACTTTAGTGGAACACGTTTCTGGATATCCTCCTGGGTTATTCCCATTTCACACAGGTCTTTTTCTACTTCGGTGAAACACGCCGCCTTGGTTTTCTTGTTAAGAAGAAAACTGAAGATCCTATTGCTCAACCTTGTAGAACTCATACGTGCAATGTGGCAATGTCTATTATTATAATTATTAGTTTTTTTTTGTTTGTTTTAATTCGGTCTTTTCATATTTAAGTGTCCACCCCTAAATTCTTAATTTCATTCTAAGTTTGTATACTTTAATCTGTGTTAAGAGGAGCAGATGACCTCGCAGTTACGCCCCTTAAAACCTCAATAACTAATTAACTAAACACCATTCATAATACTGAGATGATGTGCTATGTTTGCCTCCAGCCTTGGCCAGCACTTCTTGAAGATCTCATCAACTTATCTCTTTTATGACATATTGGCTTTCAAGACCAAATAATGAAAACACCCAGCAATTCTTCGAGGTTTTTGCCTCGTCTTTTGCGGAGTTTCACCTAGGTGCACCAAGTCAGGCTCTTCAGCGGGATCTTGGTACACCCTGCCCGGACCACCACCAAGGTGGTGGGCTATGTACTACATCCCTTATACAGAGTTGACAGCGCCTACAGCTTTTCTCCTTCATTGCGAGATGTGAAATCTCTCACATTAAAGGAGTGCGATCAATGAATATTGAAAAATTAACTGCTTGCTTCTCACCAAGGTGAACCGGGTTCGTTTCCCGGTCAAAACAGCTGAGATTTTTGAAGTGAAATATCACGTCTTGTTGTTCGGATTCCAAGTTAAATTGGAGGTCCCGTGGCTCGTGTTCGCGAGATTAACGGTCACGTAAAACTACAAGCTCCGTTCCTTCCCTCCATACAACCTTCATTCCTTCTTTCATTCCTTCGTTCGTTCGTTCCTTTCGTCCTCCATTCGTTCGTTCGTTCGTTCGTTCCTTCCTTCCTTCCTTCCTTCCTTCCTTCCATCGTTCCTTTGTTCCAACCGCCCTACCTTCCATTCTTCGTTCTTTCGTTCCTTCGTTCATTCCTTCCTTCGTTCCTTCGTTCATTCCTTCCTTCCTTCTTTCGTTCATTCATTCCGTTCGTCCTTCTATCGTTCCTTATTTCCTTCGTTCGTTCGTTCCTTCCTTCCTTCCTTCCTTCCTTCGTTCGGTCCTTTCTTCCGTCCTTCCTTCATTCCTTCCATCGTTCCTTTCTTCCTTGCTTCCTTCGTTCGTTCCTTCCTTCCATCGTTCCTTATTTCCTTCCTTCGTTCGTTCGTTCCTTTCTTCCGTTCTTCGTTCGTTCCTTCCTTCCATCGTTCCTTTCTTCCTTGCTTCCTTCGTTCGTTCCTTCCTTCCATCGTTCCTTTCTTCCGTCCTTTCTTCGTTCGTCCCTTCCTTCGTTCGTCCCTTCCTTCCATCGTTCCTTTCTTCCGTCCTTCCTGCATTCGTTCCTTCCTTCGTTTGTTCCTTCCTTCCATCGTGCCTTTCTTCCGTCCTTCCTTCGTTAGTTCCTTCATTCGTTCGTTCCTTCCATCGTTCCTTTCTTCCGTCCTTTGTTCTTTCGTTTGTTCCTTCCTTCCTTCCTTCTTTTCTCCCATCGTTCCTGTAATACTTTTTATGTAATACATGTTATTATTGTTAATTCAGGTGCTTGAGATATATTGGCCTTCAGCCCCGTACACTTGAGGGTGTGTTGAGCTTGTCTGATAACTTTGGTAGTGTGTGTAGGCTACCCTGTAAATACTGGGGGTCGGAATTGGCTGCGTGGCGCAGCGGTAACGTTCTCACCCACTAAGACCACGGTGGCAGGATCGAATCCGGGTGCAGTCAGTTGGCATTTGAAGGTGCTCAAATGTGCTGGAGCCATATCAGTAGATTTACGTTTAAGATCCTCATCGATGTGAAATTCTGGCACCCCTGCGCGGCGACTCTAAAAGCTGCAAAATTTAAAAGGAACGTAAAACCAATAACATTATTATTAATATTATTATTATTATTATTATTATTATTATTATTACTGGAGATGGTATATTGGCTTTCACGGCCAGTGATTTAAAACTCAGCAATTTTTCTAGGTTTATGCTGAGTTTTAATTCACTGGCCATGAAAGCCAATATACCATCTTTTTGGAAGCCTTCATAGGGAGGTTAAGGCTGCCTGAGGTTTTAGTTCTCGCAGTAAAGAGGCGCAGGTGCGCTTCACAAAAAAGGGAGGTAGCGCGGTAATCCTGTGGGGGTCCGGGCGAGGATACCAAGAGCCCGCTGATGAGCCAGCTTGGTGTCCTAGGTGAAACTCCACACAAGACTCGGCACAAACCTAGAAAAAATGCTGAGTTGTATTATTACTGAAGTAAATTTTCTGGTGTAGCGGCTAGCATTCTTGGCTGACGCCCTTCGGATCCAGTTCGATTCCCAGCTCGGGCAAGAAATGTAATTCTGGTGTGAGGACTGGAACGAGGTTCAATCAGCCTCGTGCGGCAAAACTAAGGAAAGGTGGGTTTGATTCACATCTCAGCCATCTTGGAAGTGGTTTTCCGTAGTTTTCCACTTCATCTCGAGGCATCTCGAGCATGGTACTTAATTTAAAACATGGCCGCCTCGTTCCCAATCCTCACCTGCATTACAAATAAATACACTACTACAGCCATCACAATACACTGATAAATTCTACTCACATCCAAGTAGGCACATCAAGGGCGTATATACATTTTGTTCGGGGCGGGGAGGGGGGGGGGGTGACTATCCTGGAACTTTGTGAGTATTCTCAGGGGATTGTCACCGCAAAATATCAACCAATATCTTAGAGCATATAACTTTGTGTAATTACTTTATTTTAGATAAGCGTTAATTGTAAAATTCAATGTTTATATAGCCTACATTTGCTGATGACATCGTCATCTTGGCCGACAAGCCTGAGGATTTGAATGAGTTTTTGAATGGTATGGACTCCGTCTTACAGAAAGAATTCATGGTGAAAATTAATAAATGTAAAACAAAAATACTGGAATGCAGCCGAAATAAATCAGAAACCTCTATGGAGATCAAATTGGCAGGTGAAAAGCTGAAGGAAGTAGGAGACTTCTGTTACTTAGGAAGCAGAATAACCAGTGATGGACGAAGCAAAGAGGATATAAAAAGTAGGTTGGCTCAGGCAAGAAAAGCATTTCTACAAAAAAGGAATCTGCTGGCATCGAATATAGATTTAGGAATTAGGAAGTCATTTTTGAAAGCCTTTGTCTGGAGCGTGGCGCTCTATGGAAGTGAAACTTGGACTATTGGTGCAGCAGAAAAGAAGATACCGGAAGCATTTGAAATGCGGTGTTACAGGAGAATGATGAAGATCAGATGGGTAGATAGGGTTACAAACAAAGAGGTATTAAGACGAGTGGGAGAGGAGAGGTGTTTCTGGCGACTGCTAACGAAGAGAAGAGATAGGTTGGTAGGACACATACTAAGACACCCAGGAATAGCAAGCTCAGTTATGGAAGGAAAGGTCGAGGACAAGAACTGTAGGGGTAGACCAAGGTTAGAATATGTTAAACAGATTGCCTCGGATGTAGGGTGTGGTAGCTATGTAGAGATGAAACGATTAGCTCAGGACAGGGAGGCATGGAGAGCTGCTTCAAACCAGTCAAAAGACTGAAGACTCAAACAACAACATAGCCTACAATTAGTGGCAATACAAAAAGTTGTAAAATACAACACAACACAACACACAAAAAATTTGTTAATTTATTGAGCTTTTCTTTTGTGTACAAATTTATTTCTCAAAAGTACCGTACTTGTGGAATTGTTAGTTTTGCCCCACAAGGCTGAGTGTGCACCATTCCAGCCCCCAGACCCGAATTAAAATTTCTCGTCAGAACCAGGAATCGAATTCGGACCTCATGGGCGGCATCCAAGAATGCTATCCACTACACTACAAAGTAGTCTAATTTCAATCTTAATATTGTTTATAAATTAGCCAATAAGTTAAGATTAGGGTACAACCAAATTTACTAAAACAACGTTTTCTTAATATTTATTGGTTTTTTCTTTGGGGGGGGGGGGGGTTGAACCCCTGAGACACAGGGCTAAATGACCAAGATGTCGAAAAGACCCTACATGAATTAAGAACAACAACTATTATTAGACTATTACAAAGATTGGAAATGAGGTAGGAGCCCTCGGATATGAAATGAGATGATACCTCGGTACTACAAACAACATGAATTCCAGCACTTCAATCTGGATGCGAACCCCTGGCCTGCTAGCAGTCTGCTCACACGTGTGGCGCCGTGCTGTATACACGATGCCGAGTATAGACATAAACAGCTGACCCCAGCCATCCGGATGTCGGTCGGGACCGGGGTCTCTTTCTTCGTCCCTCCTTGTCTTAAATGTTCTTTTTTTCTGAATGTTTGTTCTGGTACACTTGTCTTTTAGTAACAGATACACCCCCATCCTGGCTTGCATATGCTTCTGAAAAATGAGCCGTTACAGGATATTCAAGTCTTCTCCATTTGGTCATTTGTTCCCAGAAGGATTTCTAACATCTTCAGCGCTCAGCAAAGAAGTTGCTCGTTTTGGTTCCATCACTCTTCTACAGTGAGAGCCTTTTCTATAGAACGGAACCTCGCAGGCACCGTGTGGCGGACAGGGTACTCTGTAGCCGCCTGTAGAGTAAGGCACTAGTCGGCGATTATGCATGCTTCTGGTGTCCAGTTGAAAGTACTTTTAGTAAGTTGTTTTCAAGTATTCAGATGAGCATCGGTCAACATGAGGATGATTATGTCAAGTCGCACAAGAGGAGTCCTTCCTGCCATAGGAATTATCTACTTCTCACAGAATGTTACAGTTACACAATGAGTCCATTCTGAATTTACTTTATAAATAGAGGAAAGTGACCAAAGTCGGATCCGAGTCCCTAAGTCGGACCCCTGCATTATTTTGCTTGGACAGAGCTGCCGCATGGTGGCACAATAATGAATGTGAAGATATGGAAGGAAATGTTATGTTGTGGAAGTGGCAGCACTGGACTGTGGGGAGTATCCCGTCAGTTCCGCCATTACTGGTTTTCATGTGAGTGGATGTTTTTACACGTGCTCATGGAATAGTGATTGTTTTATATTTCAAAGAGGGTAAGTCACATTGTGTCTACAGTACTGTCTTTAGTAAGCGATACACTTGATAATTGTTATATTTGCTTGTCAAAATACCTATTTTTTTCATAGCCACGAAAATATCAAGTACAAGATGTCCTAAGTAGGACCCCCGCGGCTTCCCTAAGTCGGACCCGTAAAAATTCTAAGTCGGACCCCTAATAACCCTGAGTTGGACTCCTAAAATTCAAATTAGAATGTCTTGGTTTTTATTTAAGCCATTCAAAATATTGTTTCAGATGACCCAAAAAATATCAGTCCATGCGTGAGAAAATGGGAAACTCTCAAAGTGGTCGGTTTCTGGATTTTGTGGTCATAACAATAAGTTATGTTCCTAACAAGACATTATCTAATGTAAAACTAAAGTATTTTCACGTTCTTCATTACTTTTCTAGTGGTTTTATGTGATTTTACGTTCATTCTTTAGAGGGGTCCGACATTGGCATCCTTTTTCTTAGAAGTCATTTTTGCTACTTTTAATGAAAACATTTCATAGGAAAAACTGAGCTGTTATAAGTTAATCTGAACCAGATACATTGTTATAAAACATATCAAAGAACTCATCTAGCTAAAATTCAAATTTAAAAAAGATGAAATTAATAACATTATAGGTAAAAAACAAAATGGGGGTCCGACATTGGTCACTTTCCTCGAAGTATTACTATGACTTGCCGCGAACAAGAAGATGCCAGGAGAATCAAGATTAAGGAATACTTAAGAAATGAATACATGTACACTTTTTAACGTATTTATTAATGATTATTACTTACAAGAATTTCAGAGTAGTTGCTGGAAATGCTGTCCTTCAAACACACATTGCACCAACGGAGGAAGTTTTGGAACACTCGCTGTAATTTAACCTCACTGATATTTCGTATCGGTGCAGTTATTTCGTTCTCGAGAGCCTCCATAGTACGCGGATTGATTCTGTATCCCTTTGTTTTTAGCGTATGGCTTTTAATGCCGGGAGTGTCCGAGGACATGTTCGGCTCGCCAATTTTGTAGCTGCTTCGAGGCGGACACCCAATCTATAAGCTACACGTACCGTCGTGTGGAGTGTTGTATGGGTAGGAAAGTTTGAATGTAAGGACAAGGAGTTGGAAGGACCAACCCCGGTATTTGCCTGGAAGGAAGCAGGGAAACCACAGAATACCATCTTCAAGGTTGCCGGCGGGGGGATTCGAACCTCCTCGCCTCCCGGATGTGAGCGACTGCCAGAAGTCATGCCGTAACGACCACGGCTAACTCACCCGGTACCTTTTCTTTGAGATTCCTCCACAAGTATAGGCTAAATCGCACGGTGCTGAAACGTACGAACACATTTACTGAATGACTTCTTCTTGAGTAGATAAGTTCTCACTAGGAAAATTCAATGTTTTGTTCTATTCCAAACCATGTTTACGGGATACAGTAGATTACAAGGTTTAACTCTTTCAACTAAGGAATCTTGCCAGCTGGGAAGCTATGGCCACAAGCGGGGCTTTTCGACGCGCTGTTGTGTAACGGTACACGCTAGTCAACTGACGCTGACTCAACGTGTTTCACCCATCACACGGCGCAGGCAAAGCTTTCATTGTAGAATGACATCTAATTATGTTTACTATGGACCCGAGAATTGGTAGGGGAAACGTAAAAAGACGTAGTAAGATAGGCTACTTGAGCCAAATAGTATTAGTAGAATATTCAGCTTGACACGGTGGGTGAGTGGTTAACGTGTCGGTCTACTAACCCCAAGCTTGCAGGTTCGCTCCTGGCCGTGGTATGTGATATTTTTTTTGAAAGGCGGCAAAAATTACGACACCATGTCATACGATGTTGGCATGTCAAAGAAACCATTTGAATTCAGTAAGCCGTGTTCATATTGGCAAAATTAATCTCGGGATTTACCAGCAACAAGCCTCCGTGGCTTAGGCGGCAGCACGCCGGCCTCTCACCGCTGGGTCCGTGGTTCAAATCCCGGTCACTCCATGTGAGATCTGTGCTGGACAAAACGGAGGCAGACAGGTTTTTCTCCGGGTACTCCGGTTTTCCCTGTCAAAATTTCATTCCAGCAACACTCTCCACTATCATTTCATTTCATCTGTCATTCATTTAATCATTGCCCCAGAGGAGTGCGTCAGGCCTCGGCAGCCGGCACAGTTCATATCCTCGCCGCTAGATGGGGGCTTCATTCATTCCATTCCTGACCCGGTCGGAGACTGGAAGCAGGCTGTGGATTTTCATTTTCATTTACCAGCAACACAAAGTTCCTCATTTCTCTATTAGAAAGCGCTATAGTGTTCAAGGAGCTTAGATATCTAACCTCCTTGACTTTCATAGTGCTTCAAGGAACAACGAAATTCGACATGCAAGCTACCCTTTGGGTGTCAAATAACAAAGCTTGCACCCGGCCCCCGAGGCCATACGATATTATTATTATTATTATTATTATTATAATTATTATTATTATTATTATTATTATTATTATTATTATTATTATTATTATTATTATTATTATAGTAGAATATTCGAAATTCTACAAGATTCTTAGCGTTTCTGAGCTACCAGCCTTAACGACTAGACTAGAAACTACAACTGTTGAAGCGAACGATTCCACGCTGTTTGCTTCAGTCGAGTAGTAAACGGCGTCCGTAGCTCTTTTTGTTAGTATTTCTATGTATTTTAATAAACCTTCTTCATGTTTTTGAAATTTAACATACATAAACCTGGTGTTTATAATTTCAAAGAATGTGATTTGTAGATTAATATACAGTACTGTATTGATATTTTCCGCCTAATGTGCATTACTTTATCTCTTTTCATTTACATATCGGCCTTATTTGGAACAGGTGTTCCTAATAAGGCCCGTTACTCACATTATTACAGAAGTATTTTCCAGTGATTCTAATTATCAACACATGCTTTCATTACTGCTTGCCATCAAGTTAAATCCAGGACAATGTTAAGAGTGTTTCCCTTCTAGTGAAAATACAAAAAAAAAAAAAACAAAAAAAAAAACAAGAAGTTCCGTGACGAACTAAAGAGCCTACTTTTCTTAAAATTTAATATCTATGCCAATGATTAATCTATATGGATCTATCTGGAATAATGCCGAAATTAAGTTGGTAAAATCGAAATTTCTAATTAGTTCGAAATACTGTATACCTGGCATAATGTAGCCTAATAGAGAACTACAGTTGGCAGCCCTGGTGACTGAATGTATTCTTAGTTCCATCTATTAAGGTACAGAATACAAAATTTGGTTGAAGTACAATGGATAGCATGGACGTTACATGCAGTTAAACATTGGATCTAACAGCGCGAATAAAATCATGTTGGCAACAATGACATACATGTATTGGTCAGAAATAATCTGAAATAATATGATCTATTGTTGTGTCAATTTTGAATGAAATCCATTAGTTAGTAAAGAAGTTACATGCATTTTATAATTGGATCTATCAGCAGGCTTAGAATCATGTTGGCAGCACTGACGTATATTAGTTACTCCAAATTAATCTAGAATGCCAGGTACTATACGTGTGAAAAGTTTAGAGCTATTGGCTTGCATACTTTCTGATATATTGATATTAGGGTAACAAAAATAGAGACAGTATTTATTAACAGTTGGCAGCCCTGGTTACTCTTAAGAATCGGCATATACATATCTGTTACGGTACACATAGCACACACGAAATTTGGTTGAAATCCAAATGATAGTATAGAAGTTACATGTATTTAAAGTTGGACCTCTCAGCAGGCTTAGAATCATGTTGGTAGCACTGATGTATATAAGTTACTCCAAATTAATGTAGAATGTCAGGTACTATACGCGTGCATAGTTTAAAGCTGTCGGCTTGCATACTTTCTGATATATTGGTATTTGGATAAAATAAATTGTGAGCATTTATTAGCAGTTGGTAGCCCTGTTGGATCTTAAGAATACGTTCAGTCATATCTGTTTATGTACACATAGCACATACGAAATTTGATTGAAATCCAATTGATAGTGTAGAAGTTATGCATTTAAAATTTGGACCTATCAGCAGGCGTATATTCATTTTGGCAACACTGCGATGTATGGCCTCCTGGAAATTAAACTGCAACATTATTATCTATACGTGTGCCAATTTTGAAATAGCTCCTATTCATACTTTCCAAGATATCCAACATCGAGCTCACATTTCAATTGCGATTTTTCAGCAGTTGGTAGCACTGACATCATTTTCAAATATGGGCGTGAGATATTCAGGTATCGATCTTTACTCCTACCAAATTTTGTTTCGATTGCTGCAGCCGTTTAGGAGTTGATAGGTGGGGGGGACACACACACACAGTCAGACAGACAGACAGAAGGACAGACAGACAGACACACATTTTCCCGATCTCATAAGTCTATTTTTTCCTCATTTTTGCAAAATGTGAAAAGTAGGCTAAAAACACGTTAAGTGGACCTTATTTGGCTCATCTACCTTACTCTCTGGGGTGACACATTCATGAAAATGGCCGGACCACAGTGGACATGAAGAGCAAGAGACAGGCAAGAGTGGAAGGCTCTAGAAATACTCCTTTTCAAAACATACCGTAGTGCGTGCGAGGATACGAAGAGAGCAATTTACTGCAATCTACTGAATTCTTAAATATAAATGATAGTTGATCAAGGACATCAACAAGAGGAATATCAGAGATAACTCTCCTATTTATTTACTTATTTCTTTAGCGTATGAATTTTAGTGTCCGAGGACATGTTCGGCTCGCCAGAGGCTGTAGCTGCATCAAGCGGGCACCCATAGGGAGAGCTACAAGTTCCGTTCAATTTCAAGTAGTTCCAACTATCGCTTCCAGATATCACTGGTGAACGTTGGAACATTGATAGAGCATTTCAACGAAATCTAACCTAGTAATTTAGCTTCACACATGTTTAGTTAGTGGAAGGATCTTTTTCATGACATAAATCTATGATATAGGACCGCCGGCTTTACTTCCTCTCCGAAGGAAGGCATACTGAAGAATTTTAACGCTCTTAAAAATCGACGATTGGTGGGTTTGAACCCGCGGTCTTGGGCAGAGCAGTTCAGCATGCTACCAACTACGCCACCTACGCCTAATATTAAGTACACGTGTGAGTTAATTCGGAGTTAAGTTGTCTGATCACAGACACCAAGAGCCCGCTGATGAGCCAGCTTGGTGTTCCTAGGTGAAACCCCACCCAAGACACGGCAGAAATCTAGAAGAATTGCTGAGTTTTAAGGTGAACCAGTCACGGAATTTGGAGAAATGCATTTGATTTTCAGATACGAACTATGCTCCAAGTCGATATTACTGGAGTTTGTAAATTAGCCTACAATGAAGCCTTGATTTCTATTGTGGCAGGTGACTTCGGTGGCGTAGTTGGTAGCATGATAAGTTTCTATGCCCAAGATCGCGGGTTCAAACCCAGCCGCAGTCGTCGGATTTTTAAGAGCGTTAAAAATCCCTCAGTATGCCTTCCTTCGGAGGGGAAGTAAAGCCGGCGACCCCATGTTAAAGAACCTTCCACTAATTACACCTGTGTGAAGCTAAATTAGGCTACCGTATATAGGCTAAGAATGTAAACAACGCTCTTAGGTTCCTACGTTCGTTGCCAAGAGCCGACTGTGCTGGCGTCTAGTAGGTAAGTTCTGAACTAGTTGACGGTGGCATTTGGCGGCAAAAGTAGGATATATTTGAAAAATTCAAAGTCTGCAGTCCTTACTTGAATTGAAAAACAGATAACACACACTAATACAGTCATCACAATTAACACCGGATATTTGTCTGGCTGCGTAGCTCACTTGCTGAGCCAAAGGTTGCAGGTTCGAAACCTGGCGCAGTCAGTGGCATTTGAGGGAGCGCAAATGTGAGGGAGCCGTGTCAGTACATTTACTGGCACGTTAAAGATCCCCTTCGGGGCAAAATTCTGGCCCCCCGGCGTCTCTAAAAGCCAGGGTAGTTGAAAGGGACGTAAAACCAATAACATTATTATTATTATAACACCGGATATCAGACAGATTCTACACACATACCCAAAGTACACGGGGTTACATGACCGCTTTGTCGCAGCCCCTAAACTGAGGAACCAACCAACCCATAAAGCAGATGTGCAGTAATGCTCTTGCGGTATACTACTCATGCAACTTGACGGTCTTTTGAAGATAATCAGTTCGTGCCAGTTGTTGATCTGGTGTATAATCGTTACCATCAACATTTCTGAAAAATTGGTTATTATAGAATCACACCGTACAATGAGATCGCTTCCAGTTACTGAATTACATCTATTTCTTCGCAGCGAGTATAAATTTCATTTTTCTCAGAATGAATTTATGTTAATTCTGGTCGCTGTTTAATCTTTTCAGCGGAACTGTTACATGCTATCAATTATGGTTTGAATCGCTTAGCAAAGCCATAGACAAAGTAGGGGTACATGGACTCCAAGTCGGATGTGAAGACAAGGGGTCCGGTGGTACTGCGTCCTTTTTAATTAAGGGGCCCCGAAAAGTGAAATCCATTATACCATCTTTTTGGAAGCCTTCATAGGGAGGTTATGGCTGCTTGAGCTTTTAGTTCGCGCAGTCAAGAGGCGCAGGTGCACTTCTTAAAATGGGAGGTAGCGCGCAGTTCGCTACTCCTGTGGAGGTCTGGGCGGGGACACCAAGAGCCCTCTGATGAGCCAGCTTGGTGTCCTAGGCGAAACCCCACACAAGACACGGCACACACCTAGAAACAGGGCTGAATTTTAAATCACCGGCCGTGAAAGCCAATATACCATCTTCCTAGGTGGAATCTTGATGAAATAATAATATTAATAATAATAATAATAATACAGATATGACTTCAACCCGAGTTGAGTAGCCTAATAGGCTACTGTACATCTTAAAAATGACCGCTACAGAAGAGGGCGGAAGGTTATTAGAATAAACAGTGCACAGAAGGGTATAATACCTCGGTGGCGCTAACGTGCTAGTTCGTGCCTCGCTGGCATCGGGAGAGTGTGGGCTCGAGTCCCACCTCAGCCATCCTGAGCATGGTTTCTCATTTTCACCACCAGGCTAAGCTGGGACGGTTCCTTTCAAAATCCCTTCTCTGACCCTTTCTTAAACAGGCCCAAGTTTACGGTCACCTTCCCCACATTTTTCTGCTGATAATGTGCTTTCAGCTTCCAGGCACTGTTCTTGCGACGGTAGAGGAATGATCTCTCGCAGAGGCCGTGGGTGAAGCCGAGCTGGGACTATAAGTGATTAAGAAAATCGATAGTGACCACGAAAACTCAAGAGATTTCTGCATTGGAGGTCAAGAAGAATATGATTGTACGGAGAATAATACACACATCAAAAAAGTTTTGCATCACCTCGGTTCCAAGAGTTCCGGAACCTTTAAATACAAAGGGAATAGAGATCAACACAAACAACATTTCAGCTCGTTTTATTGCTCATGAGACCCACACATTGCATGTTGTACCATCATACAGCTAGACTTTCAGCATTTGTGGTCCAGATTGCAGTACACACCACTACCTCTAATACCCAGTAGCACGTCCTCTTGCATTGATGCATGCCTGTATTCGTCGTGGCATACTATCCACAAGTTCATCAAGACACTGTTGGTCCAAATTGTCCCACTCCTCAACGACAATTCGGCGTAAATCTCTCAGAGTGGTTGGTGGGTCAAGACGTCCATAAACAGCCCTTTTCAACATATCCCAGGCATGTTCGATAGGGTTCATGTCTGGCGAACATGCTGGCCACTGTAGTCGAGCGATGTCGTTATCTTGAAGGAACGCATTCAAAAGATGTGCACGATGAGGTCGAGAATTGTCGTCCATGAAGACAAATGCCTCTCCAATATTCTGCCGATATGGGTGCACTATGGGTCGGAGGATGTCATTCAGGTATCGTAAAGCCGTTTCGGAGCCTTCCATGACCACCAGTGGCGTACGTCGGCCCCACATAATGCCACCCCAAAACATCAGGGAACCACCACCTTGCTGCACTCGCTGGACAGTGTGTCTAAGACGTTCAGCCTGACCAGGGTGCCTCCAAACACGTCTCCGACGATTGTCTGGTTGAAGGCATATGCGACACTCATCGGTGAAGAGAACGTGATGCCAATTCTGTGGGGTCCATTCAGCATGTTGTTGGGCCCATCTGTACCGCGCTGCATGGTGTCGGGGTTGCAAAGCTGGACCTCGCCATGGACGTCGGGAGTGAAGTTGCGCATCATGCAGCCTATTGCGCACAGTTTGAGTTGAAACACGACGTCCTGTGGCTGAACGAAACGCATTATTCAACATGGTGGCATTGCTGTCAGGGTTCCTCCGAGCGGCAATCCGTAAGTAGCGGTCATCCACTACAGTAGTAGCCCTTGGGCGGCCTGAGCGAGGCCTGTCATCGACAGTTCCTGTATCTCTGTTCCTCCTCCATGTCCGAACAACATCGCTTTGGTTCACTCTGAGACGCCTGGAAACTTCCCTTGTTGAGAGCCCTTCTTGACACAAAGTAACAATGCGGACGCGATCGAACTGCGGTATTGACCTTCTAGGCATGGTAGAACTACAGACAACATGAGCAGCGTACCTTCGTCCTGGTGGAATGACTGGAACTGATCGGCTGTCGTACCCCCTCCGTCTAATAGGCCCTGCTCATGCATGGTTGTTTACATCTTTGAGCAGTTTTAGTGACATCTATGAACAGTCAAAGGGACTGTATCTTTGATACAATATACACAGTCAACGTCTATATGCCGGAGATCTGGGAACCGAGGTGATGCAAAACTTTTTTTGATGTGTGTAGTTGTTTTCACGGCAGTCTAAAGGTTAAATGGAATGTCATATTCCAATGAACTGTATAAACATATCTTTGACAATGCAATTTGTCCTTCATCAAAATGTACGTGAAAGGAATATACTGGACACTATTATAAATGAGTGTATTATACGGCTGTGTTGGATACAAAAGCTTGACGATGTCCCCAATTTGTGTTGTTTGTTCCGAGACAATGAGACATATGACAATGTCGAAGTGGACAAATAATAATTCCCAGCAGTGAAGCTCTGTCGCAAGGTTCTGAGACAAGGTCATGGTGTGCCTCACACTCCAGTGTCAAACAGAAATCTCTGAGTACACAAACTCTTCTTCTTTCATATTTCTGACCACCTCGTGGCGTTCTTCTTCTTCATCTTCTTCTTCTTGGACTTGCAGGTATTTCGATTTCGAATGTCGTGACCCTTGACGCAATTCTTTTAACAATATCCGCCATAGATCGCAGTCTTCTACTGTGTGCATTAAATTATGAAGTGGCAGATTAGTCAGACTCTTTATCTGGTCAAGGTACCGGTTCGGGGCTCGTCCCCTTAGCTGTTTTCCGCCAACTTACCCAGGATGATCACTTCTCAATGCCATCTCGCCAGATGACATGGCCTAAAAATTTCAACATTTGCCTTTGGATGTTTAGGAGAAAGCGTGCTTTAGGAGCAATCCTTAGCTCCTTCAGAATAGATTCATTTGTTCTTCTTGCTATCCACGATATTCTTAGTATTCATCGATAACACGTCATCTCGAAGGTTTCGATTCTCCCACGGCATTCAGCATTTATGGTCCACGACTCAGAGCAATTAATACGCGACGATAGGAAATACCAAAGCTTGAACCAGTCGCTTCTTTGTTTTCTTGGTAATGTGATGATCTTTCCATGTTCTTGTTAGACTAGACAGTGCCATACCTATTCTTCTTTTAATTTTTCCTTCACAGTTTCCTTTAGTGCAAATGTGAACTCCTAGGTATACTATTTCTTCCTTGAGATCGATATCTCGTATCAGGCGTGTCGGCCAAGATGAGAGTTGACTGGTCAAGTTTGGCAATTAAACGTAATTGCTTGTTAGTGGTAAGTTAATGAGTGTTTCTGTTTGATGAAATGCTCGTGAAAAGTTATGTAACCTTTAATTATTATTATTATTATTCTGGTTTCAATACATATTTTACACAGTTATATTATTTTTGCCCAAAACTAGGTCACTTCCAATGCTTTTTCTGTTCCTCGATGAAGATCATCTTCAGTATAGAAGGCTGGACATAGGCCTAGTCGACATTGAAGCAGTCTGGTCTTCTCCACAGTCACACTGAATATTACCATGATCAGTGTAGATCCCATCTTGCCAAATTAGCATTTGATCTGCAAACTTCATATATCAGTCTATTCAGGGACTTTCAAGTCCCTTTCAAGTCGTAACTCTTTTACAACCAAGGGGAAGGTAGGTCGTAGCCCTAGCTACCTGGCTGTTTCAACAGAGGTTCTAAATTCCTTCGATATTCTAAGGAATCTCTTCCTTGACTTCAGTCGTTGCGGGTGCGGTTCATGCCCATATAGAGGATGGGTTCTTTCCTGCTCCACTGTCTTTCTTACATTGTACGCAGCTGTTGCTTTTTTTGTATGGCTTTTAGTGCTGGGAGTGTCCGAGGACATGTTCGGCTCGACAGAGTTTGTAACTGCGTCTATGCGGATACCCATGGGGTGAGCTACAAGTACCGTCGTGTGTGGAGTGTTGTCTGGGGAGGAAAGTGTGACACTAGCACTAAAATGAAGGAAGGTAGATTTCCAAGTTTTAAGTGACTCGATGGGCTGAAAACTCCTCTTCTAGGTAAAGGTAGCTGATTAAAGTTAAGAAAAAAGAACACATACAGTAAGACGGTGAAGTGAGAAATTTTTATATCTAAGGGAATGTTTCTATCAATTGCTTTCTGGTGTTGATTAAGGGCAGGTTCTCGTCTCGTACACTATTAATGTTGTGGGTGTCAAAGGCAGGTTCTCGCCTCGTACACTATTAATGTTGTGGGTGTCAAAGGTAGCGGCTTTGACCACTAAGGAGCATCTTAAAGGTTGCCGGTGGAGGGATTTGAACCACCTCGCCTCCCGGATGTGAGCGACTGCCTGCAGCCACGCCGTAACGACCACGGCTAACTCACCCGGTGTTCGCAGCTATTTCTCTTCGTGCTGTTCCTGCTAGTTGGTAAAGCCATTCAACTGGAGTGGATTTCAAGCAACCTGTTATAATTCTACAGGTGCTGTTGAGAGCTATCATCATCATCATCATCCTTTTCCGTGTCCAGTTTCCCGGGTGCGGTAGACAAGCGCTCGCCACTGCTTTCGTGCTACAACTTCTTCCCATTTCAGCCCTTTTTTCTCCACTTCTGACTTCACGGTCTCAATCCATCGTTTTCTGGGTCTTCCCCTTGGTCTTTTCCCTTTCAGTTCTCTATTGAAGTAGTCCCTTGCTGTTCGAGTGTTATTCGTTCGCATCATACAGTATGTCCATACCACTGGATTCTACGCTTCCCTATAACATTTGCAACAGTTTCCTGTATCCCAGCTCCTTTCCTGTTTGTTTCGTTCAGATTTATGGTTCTAATGAATTTCATTTCTGTTGCTTGGATTTTGTTAAGGTCATTATCCAGTAAAGTACATGTTGTTGTTGTTGTTGTTTGAGTCCTTAGTCTTTTGACTGGTTTGATGCAGCGCTCGATGCCTCCCTGTCCTGAGCTAATCGTTTCATCTCTCCATAGCTACCCCACCCTGCATCCGAGGCAATCTGTTTAACATATTCTAACCTTGGTCAACCCCTACAGTTCTTGTCCTCAACCCTTCCTTCCTTAACTAAGCTTGCTATTCCTGGGTGTCTTAGTATGTGTCCTACCAACCTATCTCTTCTCTTCATTAGCAATCGCCAGAAACATCTCTCCTCTCCCACTAGTCTCAATACCTCTTCGTTTGTAACTCTATCTACCCATCTGATATTCATCATTCTCCTGTAACACCACATTTCAAACGCTTCAATTCTCCTCTTTTCTGCTGCACCAATAGTCCAAGTTTCACTTCCATAGAGCGCCACGCTCCAGTCAAAGGCCTTCAAAAATGACTTCCTAATATCTAAATCTATATTCGATGTCAACAGATTCCTTTTCTGTAGAAATGCTTTCCTTGCCTGAGCTAACCTACTTTTTATATCCTCTTTGATTCGTCCATCACTGGTTATTTTGCTTCCTAAGTAACAGAATTCTCCTACTTCCTTCAGCTTTTCACCTGCCAATTTGAAGTCCATAGAGGTTTCTGATTTATTTCGGATGCATTCCAATACTTTTGTTTTACATTTATTAATTCTCATCATGAATTGTTTCCTCAAGACGGAGTCCATACCATTCAAAAACTCATTCAAATCCTCAGGCGTGTCGGCCAAGATTACTATGTCATCGGTAAATCTCAGTTGAAATTATTTCTCCTTGAATCTTCACTCCCACTTTACATTTTTCTCCAATTTCCTTCATTGCGTGTTCAATGTAAAGATTGAAAAGTATGGGTGATAAGTTGCAGCCTTGCCTTACACCTTTTTTAGCCTACTTTCGATTTTTGCAAAAAATGAAAGTAGACTTATGAGATCACTACAGGGCGAAAAAAAAGTGTGTCTGTCTGTGTGTGTGTATGTGTGTGAGTCTCTGTGTGTGTGTGTGTGTGTGTGTGTGAGTGTGTGCACTCTGAATGTCTGTCCCCCCCCCCTATCAATTCGAACACGGTGAGCGCAAATTGAACGAAATTTGGTACAAAGGTAGCACTAGCAAAGGACACCTCAGTGTCATGTTTTATATCGCCGCCATCTTGACGGAAACGTAATGGCGGCCACACAAATGTTCAAAGCTTAAATCAAATTACGACTAACCTAATCATTCGATCTCTACCAAATTTTGCAACAACATACCTTTATGGGGCAGCATCCTTTGACCAAACTAATAGGTCATCATCCTAATAGTTTGCGGATGGCGGCCATCTTTGTGTGAAAATCGATTGCCCCTATTAATTCGAAGACGGTGAAACCGAATGGAACGAAATTTGGTACAGAGGTAGTACTAGCAAAGGGCACCCCAGTGTCATGTTATATATCGCCGCCATCTTGACGGAAACGTATTGGCGGCCACACAAATGTTCAAAGCTTAAATCAAATTACGACTAACCTAATTATCCGATCTCTACCAAATTTTGCAACAACATACCTTTATGGAGGGAGCATCCTTTGACAAATCTAATAGGTATTTAGCCTAATAGTTTGCGGATGGCGGCCATCTTTGTGTCAAAATCGATTACCCCTATTAATTCGAACACGGTGAAACCGAATGGAATGAAATTTGGTACAGAGGTAGCACTAGCAAAGGGCACCCCAGTGTCATGTTTTATATAGCCGCCATCTTGACGGAAACGTAATGGCGGCCACCCAAATGTGCAAAGCTTAAATCAAATTACGACTAACCTAATCATCCGATCTCTACCAAATTTTGCAACAACATACCTTTATGAAGGGAGCATCCTTTGACAAATCTAATAGGTCATTAGCCTAATAGTTTGCGGATGGCGGCCATCTTTGTGTCAAAATCGATTACCCCTATTAATTCGAACACGGTGAAACCGAATCGAATGAAATTTGGTACAGAGATAGCACTAGCAAAGGGCACCTCAGTGTCATGTTTTATATCGCCGCCATCTTGACGGAAACGTAATGGCGGCCACACAAATATTCAAAGCTTAAATCAAATTACGATTAACCTAATCATCCGATCTCTACCAAATTTTGCATCAACATACCATTATGGAGGGAGCATCCTTTGTCCAAACTAATAGGTCATTAGCCTAATATTTTGCGGATGGCGGCCATATTTGTGTGAAAATCGATTCCCCCTATTAATTCGAACACGGTGAAACCGAATGGAACGAAATTTGGTGCAGAGGTTGCACTAGAAAAGGCCACCTCAGTGTCATGTTTTATATCACCGCCAACTTGACGGAAACGTAATCGCGGCCACCCAAATGTTAAAGGCTAAAATGTAATTACGACCAACCTAATAATCTAGTCTCTACCAAATTTTGCAACAACAAATCTTTATGTGGGAAGCATATTCTGACCAAACTGCTAGATCATCAGCCCAATAGTTTGCAGATGGTGGCCAAGTATGTGTGCAAATCGATTCCCCCTATCAATTCAAACACGGTGAAACCGAATTGAACGAAATTTGGTACAGAGGTAGCACTAGCAAAAGGCACCTCAGTGTCATGTTTTATATCGCCGCCATCTTGACGGAAACGGAATGACGGCCACCCAAATGTTAAAAGCTTAAATCAAATTTCAACCATCCTAATAATTTGATCTCTACCGGATTTTGCAACAACATGCCTTTTTGTGGAAAGCATCTTATGACTGACTACAAGGTCATCAGCCCAATAGTTTGCAAATAGCGGCCATGTATGTGTGCAAATCCATTCCCCAGATCAATTCAAACACGGTGAAACCGAATTGAATGTTTTTTTTTACAGAGGTGGCACTAGCAAAGGGCACCTCATATTCATGTTTAATATCCCTATAGCAAGTTGTATTTCAACAAGCTACTACAACCAACATTCAATTATACTCCTTGAAAAGGACAAAGAGTTATAACAATACCCATGCATTTAGGAGAAAGTAGGCTATATGTTCTTTACTGAACATCTTGTTGAATACCAACTTCTCTCTCATGTCCTTCAGCTCGAATGACTGCTGTCTGGTTTCTGCATAGATTGTAGATCACCCTCCTATCCCTGTACTTTATTCCAATCGTTTTCAAAATGTCAAACAATTTAGTCCAATCAACGTTATCAAAAGCCTTTTCTAAGTCTACAAATGACATGAACGTTCTCTTATCTTTCCTTATTCTACCTTACAAAATCAGCCTAAGTACGTGTCTCCAGTCCAAACACCATAATTGGTACAAAGTAAGTATTGAACATGGTTAATTTTGCTTTCAGGGGTATGTTGCTGTCCCATTGTAGGTTTCTCACTTGACTGTAAAAATGTGACGCTTTCTGTGTCCTGTTGAGTATTTGAGGTGTCTAGTTTCAAACATGGCCAAGTCCATCAACGTAATTTTTTCAGGAGGGCAAGAAAACTAATGCATATGTTTCAGTCCATTTTGGGGCCATTATTGTATTCTAGTTTTTTAGTTTACATTATTTGGAGCTTTCACAACCCATTTTGTAGAAAAACAATGTTGTAATTGTGGAGATATTTGTTAAAACAGAATGGACTTGCCCACTTTTGAAACTCATTGTTGGACTTGGCCACGTTTGAAACTCACATAAGTGGACTTGACCGGTTTTGATGCAAATTCTTTAATGATATGTGCCCATTATAATGGAACAGCACAGACAATCATCACTACATTATCCACCAATCCAGAAACTGTCAATAATATAAATTCACACCATCACAATCTTGGCAGTATTTTAGTAAAACAACTTAATACAGCACAACATAATTTAATTTAAATAACAGGAGCGTCATGATGACGTGTCTCACAAACAGTTTCCTCATTCACCTTTTCACTACCATGATCTCTCTCGAACACAACCCTATACTCAGCAATTATTCTAGGTTTGTGCCGTGTCTTGTGTGGGGTTTCGCCTAGGACACCAAGCTAGGCTCATCGGCGGGCTCTTGGTGTCCCCGCCCGGACCCCCACAGGAGTGACGAACTGCGCACCACCTCCCTTTATATAAGGTGCAAGGAAGCCTTCATAGGGAGGTTAAGGCTGCTTGAGCTTTTAGTTCTCGTAGTCAAGTGGTGCAGTTGCACCTTATATAAAGGGAGGTGGCGCGCAGTTCGTCACTCCTGTGGGGGTCCGGGCGGGGACACCAAGAGCCCGCCGATGAGCCTAGCTTGGTGTCCTAGGCGAAACCCCACACAAGACACGGCACAAACCTAGAAGAATTGCTGAGTTTTAATTCACCGGCCGTGAAAGCCAATATACCATCTTTTTGGAAGCCTTCATAGGGAGGTTAAGGCTGCTTGAGCTTTTAGTTCTCGTAGTCAAGTGGTGCAGTTGCACCTTATATAAAGGGAGGTGGCGCGCAGTTCGTCACTCCTGTGGGGGTCCGGGCGGGGACACCAAGAGCCCGCCGATGAGCCTAGCTTGGTGTCCTAGGCGAAACCCCACACAAGACACGGCACAAACCTAGAAGAATTGCTGAGTTTTAATTCACCGGCCGTGAAAGCCAATATACCATCTTTTTGGAAGCCTTCATAGGGAGGTTAAGGCTGCTTGAGCTTTTAGTTCTCGTAGTCAAGTGGTGCAGTTGCACCTTATATAAAGGGAGGTGGCGCGCAGTTCGTCACTCCTGTGGGGGTCCGGGCGGGGACACCAAGAGCCCGCCGATGAGCCTAGCTTGGTGTCCTAGGCGAAACCCCACACAAGACACGGCACAAACCTAGAAGAATTGCTGAGTTTTAATTCACCGGCCGTGAAAGCCAATATACCATCTTTTTGGAAGCCTTCATAGGGAGGTTAAGGCTGCTTGAGCTTTTAGTTCTCGTAGTCAAGTGGTGCAGTTGCACCTTATATAAAGGGAGGTGGCGCGCAGTTCGTCACTCCTGTGGGGGTCCGGGCGGGGACACCAAGAGCCCGCCGATGAGCCTAGCTTGGTGTCCTAGGCGAAACCCCACACAAGACACGGCACAAACCTAGAAGAATTGCTGAGTTTTAATTCACCGGCCGTGAAAGCCAATATACCATTCTTTTCGGAAGCCTTCATAGGGAGGTTAAGGCTGCTTGAGCTTTTAGTTCTCGTAGTCAAGTGGTGCAGTTGCACCTTATATAAAGGGAGGTGGCGCGCTGTTCGTCACTCCTGTGGGGGTCCGGGCGGGGACACCAAGAGCCCGCCGATGAGCCTAGCTTGGTGTCCTAGGCGAAACCCCACACAAGACACGGCACAAACCTAGAAGAATTGCTGAGTTTTAATTCACCGGCCGTGAAAGCCAATATACCATCTTTTTGGAAGCCTTCATAGGGAGGTTAAGGCTGCTTGAGCTTTTAGTTCTCGTAGTCAAGTGGTGCAGTTGCACCTTATATAAAGGGAGGTGGCGCGCAGTTCGTCACTCCTGTGGGGGTCCGGGCGGGGACACCAAGAGCCCGCCGATGAGCCTAGCTTGGTGTCCTAGGCGAAACCCCACACAAGACACGGCACAAACCTAGAAGAATTGCTGAGTTTTAATTCACCGGCCGTGAAAGCCAATATACCATCCTTTTTGGAAGCCTTCATAGGGAGGTTAAGGCTGCTTGAGCTTTTAGTTCTCGTAGTCAAGTGGTGCAGTTGCACCTTATATAAAGGGAGGTGGCGCGCAGTTCGTCACTCCTGTGGGGGTCCGGGCGGGGACACCAAGAGCCCGCCGTTGAGCCTAGCTTGGTGTCCTAGGCGAAACCCCACACAAGACACGGCACAAACCTAGAAGAATTGCTGAGTTTTAATTCACCGGCCGTGAAAGCCAATATACAACCCTATACCATTGTAAAGCATCCACATTCTTCCGATCAGCACCAAAGTGTTTTGTAAGAAGACTGTCCTCATCTGTTTTCTTTTCTTGTTTAATAGGTATCCCTATTGGAAGTTGTTTTGGATTCACCAGAGACACTGATTTCTGTGTCCTGTTGAGTATTTCTTGCTGAACAGTGTTATCATTTGAGAGCTATATCTACCTTTAATTGTCAATTGAGAGACGATTGACATTGGTTAATACAGCCATAAGGGCTGAAACGGAGTTCACTCAGTTAGGTTAGAGGCTAAATATGCAGTCACTGGGTTTTTCTCTTGACGCTCAACTTAATTTTAACCTATTTTCATTTATGAAAAAATTGGCCTATGAGATCACCTTTTGTCCGGTGAGGTCCTAGCACCATTTTGGCCGACCACGACCGTGCCCTTCAAATTGTATTCCGTCTCACCAATCCTGCATGGTGGCTGTGCAAAGTATTTCACTGACTTTCTATATCTCCGAAACTATTACTGATATCACCCTGAAATTTTATACGGTGATAAAGGTCACTACTACAAGTTTATCAATGTATTTTTGAAAAAACTGTAAAGTACCTTACGAACTTGGCGGCCAAGCGAAGTTGAAGCATCTTAATAGACTTTTCTCGCGATTTAACCATTTGAGCGCAGTAAAATAAGGTACAGTAATTTTTTATACACATTGTAATGTACTGGCATCTAATTTAGTTCAATTGATTACATAACCTCAAGATGGCGGTTGTGCAAAATTTGAAAATTAAGTTTTTATTTCGTATGTATTAATCATGCGATCGAAGTGAACGTTTGAATATTGAACTTACGCAATGATCGTCATCTAATAGTACATAGCTATAACACCTACATTTATAAAAATCCAACATGGCGACCATTCAATATATTTAGACGGTTCTCAACATCTACGAATCTGTTACAGGAATCAAACGAAATTTTGTTTGTTGATAGAGGCAATTAACATAAGTAAGATATGAAAATAGGTTGTATAGTTCTTCACGGAACTACTTGTTCTCTCTATTTTTCAAAATATCATGTTAGTTGAGTTTGTATAGGTGTAATTTGCATCAGTCGGGCATGTTCCTCAGATAGTAATTAATGGTAAGATATATTTTCTAAATTATAATTTTCTTATGAAGCATATTTGTGTCGCTGCTTTTTTTTCGTGTGAACAAACCCAGAGCTTCCAAAAGATGCGGTGTTGGATGACATGAGAAAGAGAGACACTACAGTACCTTCTCAAAGATGAGGAGGAGTAGGAGGGACTCAGACGAAGCGAAGGATATAAAAAGAAGACAAGATAGAGATGAGGTCCGGTTGTCAACGAGCATCTGTCCACCGCTACCACACCGCGTGGTCCAGATGTTGAGACGAGATGAGTCGAGATACGCTTCTTCTCTACGTCGCGGGACTTCCCACGACCTCAGTTGCTGGACCCCGGGTTCATATTCACAACACCCCCGCTGCACAAGAACAGCGCTGCATTCAGAAAACATGGCACGCATTCAATAAACGATAATATTTATGTGCATAACGTCTTGTTGTCTCATGCAGTAGTCTACCGGGAAAGTGATTCAATAATAGACACGATGAGATCAAGGAAAATTGCTTTTTTTTTGTCATTTATCGAGATTACATAATAATAGACTATAATTGAAATACTATTAGTATTTATTAAGTTTGTAGTCTACACCTTAGTCAATAATGATGAAATGGTAATAAGCTAAGTTATACAAGTTTCAGCCAGATTGTAGTCTTCGTCAGTAACTATTCTCTAAAAATAAAAATGAAACTTAATTAGGAGCAAAGCTGATTTGTTATTAAATTTCATTAAAAAACGTATTCAATAAACCAATCTGTTAACAAAAGTGTGCTTAAAAAAATATAATTATTTTGAAAAATATGTTATTCTGTAATGCATTTCTTATTTCTTTCATGTTAGGGTATGTAAATACTTGTTTTCCCGCCTAATGTAACTGGCCACAATTTTTGTCCACCGACTGAAAAGCTTTCTTTAATAGAATTAGTCAACAATGGAAAATGGTTTGTCACTTACATAAGAATAGCCTGTGAATATCTATGACTTTAGTCATAATTCTAAATTTTCCCCCATTGATTATGATATATTATAAAAATATCCACTTTGCAATACAAATTTTTATCACACGATGTCCTTATAAACTATGATACATGTTTCGGTTCATTTTGAGCCATCTTCAGTCAATAGCACTAATGAAATTCTAACAAAACAGTCTAGGGTTGATCAGTGTTACCTCTCAATAAAATTTGTTATTTTTTTGTATAAGATTTTCACATCGTCATGGCAATTAAAACATTGGACATACAATGCTTAAAGAATTTAAAAACTATATAAAATTCAAGTCGTGGACTCATCGTCGTAGAAATCATTTCCAAATAAGGGACCTGTAACAACAAAAAGCTCCTGACAATCTACAATTCTTAATTGGAAAACCTGAACTGATAACTTGGATTGGGCAATAACTTACCCCATTGTACAGACGTCTTGTATAAGAATCGTGTGTTAGTTATCCTGGTAGAGACGAAAATACGGAAGTTGGTTGTTTAATAATTTCTACAAATTGTGTTCATCACCCTGTAAAGCGAAAAGATATTTGATTTTTTTTCTTTTTTTTCTTTTCTTAGTCGTTTACCCTCCAGGTTGGTGGAACCAACGGACTCCGCGAGGGAACTCACCACTACCGCCTCTACGGGCAGTGTCCTAGAGCTGGGAACATCTAATTGGAGTGGATACAACTGGTGAGGTGTGATTGGCACCTCGCCCAGGCGGCCTCACCTGCAAAGCGAACAGGGGCCTCATGAGGGAAGATAATGGATGGTCAGGATGGATAGGCAAGGAAGAGGGAAGGAGGCGGCCGTGGCCTTGAAGAAGGTACCATCCCGGCATTTGCCCGAAGACGAAGTGGGAAACCACGGAAAACCACTTCGAGGATGGCTGAGGTGGGAATCGAACCCTCTCTACTCATTTGGAACACCCGAGGCTGGTTAGACCCCGTTCCAGTCCTCATACCACTTTTCAAATTTCGTGGCAGAGCCGGGAATCGAACCCAGGACCTTCGGGGTGGCAGCTAACCCTGCTGACCGCTACGCTACGGTGGCGACTGATATTTGAAAATATGAAAAATAAACTAAAACATAACCCACATTATTTGGTCATTTATACGTGGGTTATGTATTAGTTTTTTTTCTTTAAGCATTTTGTGACCAATGTTTTAATTGCCATGACGATGTAAAAATCTTGTTAAGAAGTAACAAATTTAATGAGAGGTCACACTTATCAACCCTAGACTGTTTTGTGAGAATTTCATTAGTGCTATTGACTGAAGAAGGCTGACAATGAGCCGAAACAAATATCATAGTTTATAAGGACATCGCGTGATAAAAAATTGTATTGTAAAGTGGATATATTTGTAATATAAGGATAACCTATTTTTGAGACCTAAAAACGTGCATTGTTGGACAGTATAATTTTTGAATGTGTGTGTAAAGACTTATCCTACGTAGGCTATATCATGGATACTGAAAGTTTCAAATAACGAGGTCCTTCGTCGGATGGAAAAGCAAAGAGAACTACTGCTTATAATAAAACAACGATAAACAAGATACTTGGGATATGTTATGAGAGGCAAAAAATACGAGTTACTACAACTAATTATTGAAGGGAAAATTCATTGGAAAAGGTCTGTTGGAAGACGAAGAAACTCTTGTCTGAAGGATATCCGAAGATGGTATTGTTGCACATCAGAAGAGGCCTTTCATGCAGCAATGTCAAGATGACCTCCGTACGGAGACGACGTCTTAAGAAGAAGTACATGCTTAATTATATATCATTTTGATGAGAAATATTGAAATAATTTAATGAGCTACTTTAATGAAAATGTCATATTTTTTTACATTTCTGCCAGGAATGATCTCTGAACAACTTAATGGGCGAATGTTTTCTAGACTAGTGTACAGTATATTATGTTTCGGATGAGACCACAGAAGGTGGGGGACAGTAGAAAGAGCAAGCAACAGTCTTCTCTAATAATTTTAAAACTTGTCACATTTTATTTGTTGCTTTTTATTTTCTTCTTGTGAGGAGATGAGAGGAGACGATCCTGTGCAGAGCGTGTCGTTCGCTGTAAGATTTGTGTCCGCCATATGTGTCCATGTGGGGGACAGGGCAGAAAGGGTGTCTTCTCAGCATGTATCTTGTCTGCTCTCTGTCTGCCTCGCCAAAGAAAAACTCTTTCTGCACTAGATAGCACCGACGTTCTACGCGTTTCTTACTAAAACATTCAACACGAATCATTTCAGAATGGTTGCCACGGTGGGTGATTGGTTATCGTGTTGGACTACCAACCCCAAGCTTTCATGTTCACTCCTGGCCGTGGTAAGTGATTTTTGAAAGGCGACAAAAATCACGATACGCATGTCATACGATGTTGGCATGTTAAAAAAAACATTTGAATTCAGTAGGCCGTGTTCATAATGGCAAAATTAATGTCGGGATTTTCTGCCAACACAACGTTCCTCATTTCTCTACTAGAAAGCGCTATAGTGTCAAGGACTTAGATATCTAACCTCCTTGACTTGCATAGCGCTTCAAGGAGCGATGAAATTTGACACGCAAGCTGTCCTCTGGGCGTCAATTAACACAGCTTGCACCCGGCATCAGAGTCCATACGATATTATTTCTTTCAGAATATATCAGCTCGTGGTGTAGCGGCTAACATCCCTGGCTGTCGCCCGGAAGTCCAGGTTTGATTTCCAACCCTGTCAAGTAACAATAATTCTGGTGTAAGGCCTGGAACGGGGCACACTCAGACTCGTGAGGCAAAACTGAGAAGACGAGGGTTCGATTCCCTCCTCAGATATCCTGGAAGTGGTTTTCCGTGGTTTCCCCTACTTCTACTCCAAGAAAATACTCAGATGGTCCCTAACTTAAGGCCACGGTCGCCTACTTCCCAATCCTATCCCCAATTTACAAATACACTAACTAGTACAGAAATTACAATAATATAGATTATCACACAAATTACTCACACACCCAAAAATACACGGAGTTATATGACCACGATGACGCAGCCCTTAAATTAAGCAACAACAACCTTAAAAAACATGGCTGGCGTGTTGGCGCAGCGGTTAAGCTGTTGGCCTCTAACCACGGCAGACCGGGATCGATTCCCGGTCAATGCATGTGAGATTCTCAAAGTGAAATGCCATGTCCTGTGGTTCGGATTCCACGTAAAAAAGAGATCCCGTGGCTTATGATCTCGCGATTAAAGGTCACGTAAAACTACAATCTTCTTTCTTCTTCTTCTTCCTTTCAAAATGGAACATTTTGTTGTGTTCAAAATTAAAAGTGGTAATTTTCCATGAGCCTTTCTTAACAAAATTATATAGGTCTACAGCGCAAATAGACTTCTAAGTTTTGTTTGATACGATCCAATTGATTCGTTTGTTACATCAGAATGTTGTTATTGTTGATTCATTTGGGGCTTTGCGACATCGTAATCATGTAGCCCCGTGTACCTTGGTGTGTGTGTGTGTGTGGAATTTGTCTGATAACCTGTGTTATTGTGATGACTGTATTTTTTATTCAGATGAGGATTGGTAAGGAGGCGGCCATGGCCGTAATTTAAGAACTATCCCAGCATTCACCTCGAGTAAAACTGGGAAACCACAGAAAACCACTTCCAGGATGGCAGAGATGGGGATCGAATCATCCTCTTCTCACGAGATTGAATGTACCCCGTTCCAACTAGCAGACCAGAATTAAATTTCTTGGCAGAGCCAGGAATCGAACCCGGGCTTCCGCGATGACAGCCAAGAACCACTACTCAATGAGGCGTATAGAGATCAGAATGTAATGTATAATAATTAATTTTTACAAGGGAAGTGTCAGATAAGACAGGTCGAAACCTATCTTGAAACTTTGTGGACCCAATCGTTGTACTATAAGAGGACAATGTGCCGAAAATCAGCCGCCAGATTGAACTGCAAGGCTCCGAAATCATGTGGCGTATCTCTCATATAAATCAATGGGAGGTAGCGAGTACCATACGTTTTGGCAGGGAAAGCCCTGACGGCCCAGGCACTAAAGGCTGGTGGGAAGCAGCCGCACGCTCCAGTCAGCATATAAGCCCCACCACGCGACTACTCCGAGGGCCGCAGGAATGCCCAGCTCCGCCAAGCCTCCGTATCAGGATGTCAGGTACGATTTCGGAGCCTTCCAGTTCAATCTGGTGGCTGATTTTCGGCACATTGTCCTCTTATAGTACAACGATTGGGTCCACAAAGTTTCGAGATAGGTTTCCACCTGTCTTACCTGATATTTCCCTTGTTAGGTACAAGGACTACAATTTCTGTCTCTAGAGCTATTTGCCACGGTTTCCCACTTCTATTTAAGGCAAATGCCGGTGTGATTGCTAACTTAAGGCTACAGTCAATCCATTCCTAATCGAACGAAATTAATTATTTACAGTTAGGCAACACAATTGTACCCAATGGTAATGGGTACTAGCCCTGAAAGGAAGTTGCATAATATGAAGAAATTCACTTAAATGACTACTTTCGATCATCAAGCTTTTCGCTAAGTATTTCTCAGTAGTACTAGACTCTGTCCCACCTTAGCGGATTAGTGTTGGAGGGACAAAAATGTTTTTTGTAATTAGCATTGTCGGTTTAATAATGTTTTGTAGAGCTATTTTTGTCTTGTGTTTTTGTTCGATTTGATTGAGCTGGATCTGATGGTGTTGATCCTTCTTTGTAATCAGTGCAAACATTACAGTAAGTTGAAGCGGAATCTAATATTTCCGGCCCTATTTACCTATTGGTGGGGCGTAAATTTGTGTTAACTGACTCAAGATATCATTCAACTCTTTCTTTCTTTCTTTCTTTCTTTCTACCTTACTTCCTTTCTTTTCTCCAATTTTCTTCCTGTCAACCTTTCTATCTTTCTTTCGTAATTTTTCCTAGCTTATTCTGAATTTTCTTTCTTTCGTACTTTCTATTTACTTTCTTCCTTTCTTCCTTCCTTTCTTTTTTGTTCCAATCTTTCTTTATTCTTCCTTTCTTATTTTTTCTTTATTCCTTTCTTTGTTTCTTTTTACCAATTTGCTACCTTTCTTCTTTTTATTCCTTCCTTTCTTGTTAAAATTTTCTTCCTTCCTTCATTCCTTCTATTCTTTTTTTCCCCTCCTCTCTTTCTGTCTTTCTATCTTTCTCCCTCTCTTTCTTATTCCAATTCATTTTTTGTATTTCCCAGGTTTCTTTGTTCCTTTCTGCCTTTCTCTCTTTATTTCTTCCTTTGTTTCTTTTCTTCCAATTTTATTCATTTCTTCTTTCTTTCTTTCTTTCTTTATTCCTTTTTTCTTGTTCAATTTTTCTTTCTTCCTTTCCTTCTTTTTCTCTACCCTCCTCCTTTCAACCGTCCATCCTTCTCTATTTTTTCATTATTATTTCTTTCTTTCTTGCTATTATTCTTCCTATTTTCCTTTCTTACTTTCTTCCTTATTTTTTTCAATTTTATTTCATTCTCCCTTTCTTCTTTTCTTTGTTATGTATATTTTCTTCCTTTCTTTCTTCCCTTCTACCCTCCATTCTTCTTCCATTTTGCCTTCCTTTCTTTTTAAAATTTTCCTTATGTTCTTTCTCTTTCTTATTGCAAAATAAAAAGAGTGGGTTATATGACGACGGACCCATGTGAGTAAGATGCTGGTCCAGTTGCAGTCCGGAAGTGGTGGTGTGCGGTCGTGAGGTCGACGTCCCAGCTCTCGGCTGGCTACTCCGGTAAATGAGAGCCACTACGCTTCGCTCCGACTGTTGTCACCGCCGTGACGGGACAGACACACTGGGGTTGGACAGCGTCACACCTTGCGACCACACTCGGTACCACACACTTAGAGTTGTCACAAGTGCAGAGGGTGGGCGTTGCACAATCTCAAG
This sequence comes from Meconema thalassinum, assembly GCA_946902985.2. NCBI lineage: Eukaryota > Metazoa > Arthropoda > Insecta > Orthoptera > Tettigoniidae > Meconema > Meconema thalassinum. The sequence continues at coordinate 140,370,639 of OX336400.1, forward strand.
CGTATTTTAACATAGCTATGTTTTAGGGCTGGGCGTCTATTTGGGATAAGCGATTATTTATTTAATCGTATGGTAATTTATACAATATATAATTACACATAACAAGGTAATATTTGAACTTTAAAGTCCATCCTTCTCAACCATTTGGTTAAATCGGGTGTGAGAGCGAACAAATCGTCAGGAATGCCAGGGTACGAATAAAGAGGACAGCGTTGGACCAGATGTTCGATCGTCTGTTCTTCCAGGTTACACTCACACATTGGTGAGCTGATCCAGCCCTACTTGTACCTGAAATAATTGCAGCAACCATTTCCAGTCCTCAGCCTGTTGATGCGGCACCAGAATTTCCTCGGTAAGTCAGAGCCGTTTGGTTTCTTTGTGGGATCAAGATGGTGGGGACTTGTTTCCAATGTTTTAGTTGACGATTAGAAAGTGTTAAAGCACGATATCTAAAGAGTGCTTTGGGAGTTGGGATTTATGCACCCTCAAGGATTGTATACGAATTAGCAAGAGAAACCTTCATCTTAGAAGACCTGAGACTGCAATTCACGCTGCCATCTACCGGTCCTTACCAAGCGCATCTCGAACTGCGGCGGAGGAAGAGAAATGACATCGACCCTGATTTTTATAGCACTAGGGCAATGATGGATCGACAATGGACTGAGGCAGGACAAGATCTAAGACATGTGGTAACGAGACTTGCAACTCATGGTTTTCATCATAAGATCTGCTTAACTCAAAGTTTTCACCAGCCTGGAGATGATTGCGTATGTTCGTTGTGAAAGAAGAGGTGTGACCGTTATCACTTAACTAAGTGTGCAAAAAGAACTAAATCCATCAGAGACTACAGTGAAAACTAAATAGCACTGTAAGATCAAATTGTATTTAGAATGATATTTTCGTGTATTATGTAGGTTAAGTAATGCTCTTTCGAGCGCATCTTATTAAATTATTAGTTGACCACTCATGCTTCCAGCTTTCATTTAGATCAAATCCAGCAGCAATGAGTTGCCCCGCAGTGACACTTTCTGGTCTTCTAGATTGCAGTCGTTGCTGTGATGGATGGCAGAATTCTTGGTGCAGTGGCAAAGAGGGTGATGCAAAGATTTTCTTAGCTTCCCTTAGTAGAGCTTGCTTCCTCCTTAAGTGAGGTGAAGGGATGTGACTCAGCATGGGTAACCAGTGACATGGAGTTGATTTGATGGAACCAGTAATGCAACGCATTGCATCATTCAATTTTGTGTCTATCTTCTTCCAACCAGACGGGTGCACAGTACTCAGCAGCCGAGTAGACAAGACTGATGGCAGATAAGCGTAAACAGTCAGCAGAGGCTCCCCAGGATGTACCACTGAGCTTTTGCAATATGTTGTTTCTTGCGGCGACTTTGTGGATAAGCGATAATAGATTTGCATTGACACATTTCAGACACCTCGTTGCCCAGCAAGTGCACTTAGTTCCAACACGTAGAAACGTGATCGATACTTATATGAGGAGTGTTCAAACGAAAAGGTACGAAACGATACTGTGGGTACAATTTATTCGTTATTCAAAAGTAATCACCACAGGCCTGTTCACAGATGTCCCATTGCTTCACTAGCTGCAGGATTCCCTGTTCCCAGAAGTCTTGTGGTTGTGGCAGAAGCCAATCCTGTACGGTGTCCTTTAGTTCGTCATCCAATTGGGAACGTTTTCCCTTGAGATGATTTTTAAGGGACCAAACAGATTGAAGTCGCAGGGTGACAAGTCCGGACTGTAGGGCGGACTTCAAGTTGCTCCCACTTGAACGTGGCCAATACACATTGTGTGACGTTAGAGATATGTGGGCGAGCGTTTCAGCCACCATCCAGCGATAGATATCGGCTGGTTTAGACCCTTCTGCAGTCAGAAATCTGATGACACCTCTCTGCTCCTCACTTGTTGAATTGTGCAATGTGAATGCCATCACTGCTGCTGCTTCATCTTTAACGACGGGAGGGAACGTCATGTGTGTGTGTGCGCGCGCCGACGCATGGCCAGTAACACGCCGGCCACTACATCTCCTAGATGTCGGCCTACGTTAACCCAAAGCGCCATATTCAAATATCAACAGTTTCGGTTTTACGACGATTCGTACCTTTTCATTCGAACGCCCTTCGTAATACGCAAAAACGAGTAAAAATTCCGTCCGTGCGCCTTTTAAGCTTACGCTGGGGAAACCGTTAAAGATACCGGGCGAAGCCGGGGCGGATTGCTAGTTATTCTATCGTTTAGTTGCAACACCATATCTCCGTTTTTAAATTACACGAAATATTGGTGGTTGTTATGTTTTAATGAAGGGGTGGAACGTCAAGGTCATTTTCCTATAGAACAATAGGCCTAAGTGTGTATTCGCCTGATTGCGCAGTGGCTGCAATTCTAGGCCCCTTAAAGCAACAATTATCATCATTATCATCATCGTGGCTGGCAAGCTTGATGTCCTGGTAAAAGTGGGCAAACCACGGAAGATCACTTTATGGATGGTCGAGGTCGAAATTGAACCTCCCCCCCCCCCCCACTCTCCTCAGTTTCGCCTCACGAGGCTGAATGTACTAGGTTTTTCATCCCTCTGACCAGAATTAACACTGGAATTTTCAAGTTACATTCATATGCAGCTAAGGTCTTTTGTACCCCTAAATAAATGAAAAGTTATGAAACATGTAAAATACTACGGGAAGTAAAGCCGGCGGTCCCATGTCATAGATTTATGGCATGTTAAAGAACCTTCCACTAATTACACCTGTGTGAAGCTAAATTAGGTTAAAAATGTAAACAACGCTCAGGTTCCTACGTTCGTCGCCAGGAGCCGACTGCGGTGGCGTCTAGTAGCTAAGTTCTGAACTAGTAGTTGTTGACGGTGGCGTTTGGTGGCAAAAGTTGGAACTACTTGAAAAATTCAAACTATGCAGTCCTTACTTGAGATAAGAAACAGAAACACACACTAATACAGTCATCACAATTAACACCGGCTATCAGACAGATCCTACACACACCCAAAGTACACGGGGCTACATGACCGCGTTGTCGCAGCCCCTAAACTGAGGACCCAACCAACCTATTATTGAGAAAATAAATACAATAGTTTCTGGTGAGGGAAGGTTATAAATAATTTTCTCATACAGAATAGGTAAATTGGCCACATATGAAAATATCTCACTTTTCGTATAGATTTTCAATTTTTCTGTCTGCCTGTGGACAGATGCCACAAAATGTCATTTGCAATGCATTATATTATCAAAAATAAATATAGTTTTTGTGACACAAGTAGTAAAGCCGTACCATTAATGGGGCACTTCTTCATGAGAGCACACGTGGCTCTTTAGAGATACCTTCCCTATTTCCACCACCCACACCCTCAGAATTCAGCTATATGTCCCTAAAATTCCCCATATTTCGTCAAATAATGAAAAATTATCCTAGATTTCCCCCAAAATTCCCTAAATTTACCCCGATTCGCTAAATTTTCCAGATTTACCCAAAATTCACTCATAATTCCTCAGATTTACCATAAATTCCCTCGAAATTCTCCCCAAATTCCTCCAAGAATTCACTAAACCTCCTCAAATTCACCCAAATTCACCCCAGATTTACCTCTGATTTTACATAAATTCCCCAGATTTCATCCAAATTCCTCAGATTTCCTACCAAATTCCCCAAATTCACCCCAATTCCGTAAATTCCCCAAATTTACCCCAATTCCCAAAATTCTCTACACTAAACCTAAATTCCCTAAAATTCCCCTGATTTCCCAAAAATTCTCGAAACTTCCTTAAATTCACTTAAATTCACAAGATGACAACATTATTAGCAACATAAAAAAATCAAACACTTATATGCTTGTGGGGTCCAAATGGTTAAAATTTGTGATATTTCTTCATTGAACTTCAATAATGCACACCGCTTCTTGCAGCGGGCAAATGACAATGTACGCTAAGATAACAAAAAGCCTGATCGACATCAGGCGTTTAACTCGTGAAATATTACAAAACAAAAAAAATGCGTGAGCTTTCACAGATCCCGCCAGCATAGTTAAGGGTTAAATTCACTTGACGATCGAAACTTGTCATCCAAATTTATTTATTAATCTCATGAATTTTGTTCAGGTTTAGAGCATAACATCCATGGCAATTGGGTACAATCGTGTTGGCCGACTGCAAAGCAGAAAATTTCGAATCATGGATATGTTTTTGTTGGTCTATTGTAAGTACCACCTTCGACTTGTGTATGATAATCACGCACGCTACAACGCGTGGGAATTAAGTGCACTTGTTCCTGTTACCATGGTAACTAGACGTCGGACGTTTGTCGATGCAAAACCGTCTCTCGCTAATTTAATACACATTAGTACAGCCATTACTATAACACAGTTTATTATTTATTTACTTATTTATTGAATCTAACAATTTGAACCCTATTGTACATGAGTATAATAGGGATATAGTGTTCATCAGTTAATTATTGGTCCTTAACACAACATTACGCAATTCGATTTTTATAGATGTGGTGAATGAACGTAAGGAAATGTTTGAAACAGCAATGTTTCTTAAACAGGTGGAAAAATGGCTTTGAAAGTTCCATATTACAATTGTTTAGATGACACTCAAGTTCGAATCTTGCACAGTCGAAGAGTAAATGGTCCACTGTTTGAGAAGATCCACAAAAGCACAAGAAATTGCCTGCAATGTTAATTTTAAAACGTTCGAAGTAGCACTTGAACTTTCTTTTTTTTTTAGCGTATGACTTTTAGTGCCGGGAGTGTCCGAGGACATGTTCGGCTTGGCAGTTTTGTAGCTGCTTCGAGACGGACACCCAATGGGTGAGCTACAAGTAGCCTACCGTTGGGGAGGGAAGTTCGAATGTAAGGACGAGGAGTTGGAAGGTAGCGGCTGTGGCCTATACTGTGGCATTTACTTGGAAGGAAGATGGGAAACCACCGAAGACCATCTTCAAGGTTGCCGGCGGGGGGATTCGAACCTCCTCGCCTCCCGGATGTGAGTGACTGCCAACAGTCATGCCGTAACGACCACGGCTAACTCACCCGGTAAACTTTCTATGACCAGAGAGAAACTGCCTAAGGATGAATTCGGGCACTAATGTTTTGCACTGGAGTCGGCTACATATGTCGGGGAAAAATAATTCTCTTGTGACAGGTTATTAGACAGGTTCCACACACATTCAAGAACAAAGAGTTACAGTACCACGATGTTAATTAATTAGTTAGTTATTGTTGTTTTAAGGGTCGGAACCGCGAGGTCATCTTCCCCTAACCACGATGTTACAAAGTTCCTAAATGAATCAATAACAACAACAACAACAACATTGTAGATACACCACAAGTTCTATGTTTTATGCATGAATACTGATAGTCCCTGTTTGTGAGTACTCAGCCTAACTGAAGTGTCTTCTTTCAGGGGGAAGAAGACTCGCTTAACAATATTTATGGTCTCAAGAGGGCTATGACCACACGTGTGTTCTACATGTGTATCCTGAGAGCGGACGAGGGACATCACACATGGTCTAGGTGAGTTATAGTCTTTACGTCTACGATCATCATCGTCATGGTCATTAGAGTTTGTGGGTTTATTAGCATTTTTAGACTATTTTCAATTTTGAAAAAAATAGGCTTATGAGATCACCTTTTGTCCATGTGTGTGTGTGTGTGTGTGTGTGTGTTTGTGTGTGTGTGTGTGTGTCCCTAATAACTTCTAAACGGCTGGAGCGATTTCAATGAAACTCGGTAAGTTCATAGCACTAATCCGGGCAACCCCGACCGTGCCCTTGAAATTTTGTTATGTCTCACCAATCCAACATGGCGGATTTGCGAAATATTTCACCAGCATTCAATATCTCCGAAACTATTCCCGATATCACCCTGGAATATATTACGGTGATAAAGGGATCTACTAGAAGTTCACCTATGTAACTTTTGAAAAACTGGTAACTACAAAACCAATATGGCGGCCACGCGAATTTGCGACGTTTCTCGCGATTTAACCAACCAAACGCAATAAAACTTGGTACAGTATATTGTTACATGCCACCCCCTAGTGGCACCTTTGTTAACTGGATTACGGTGGGTATAAAGCACAACACCAATTACTGCTTAAAGAAATAATTAATTTTATTGCAGCCAGAAGAATACACTACTCAACAGCAATTATTACCTTACTCCAGTTTCCTTACGGCGAGAACACTTCCCCTATCACTTGTCAACAGACCACAGTTAATCCTCTTCGCTAATGAGTCCGGTCCCGTACGCTAGCTGGAAATAGCTGCACCCAGCCTGTCACCGTACTACACACTGTTTCACAATGTAGCACAATCACTTCTGTCGCACTGGAAATAAACACACTCGCTCAAGACACAGTTCCTCTGTAGGAGTCTCACTTCCCCGCTCCACTAGGGGTTTCGCAAGTCACCACACTTCTGTCGCTCAGGATAATCGCTCACACTAGCTCGTAAAACACAACAACAACCACTGCTTGACAGGTCGCACTTATATAGCAGGCCGGTGACTCAATAAATGCTTCTAGATCCATCCAGGGTTCACGGCTTCTCGAGGTTTCCATCGCTGGTCCAGTCACCAATATTCTGGACTATCCCTTTGTCCTAGTAGCCCTGTTGCATAAGGCGCACGCAATACAGGAGGCAGGCCACAGCCCAGCCCTGGGGCAGTTGTGACTCATGCGGCGAGCGATGACACAAACTCACAGCCGTAACACCACCCCCTTCCTAAAAGGGCTGATCGTCCCGATCAATCATTGGTCCGTCTGTGTCCCTCCGTAGGCTGCCAGGCGATCTCGGTGCACGATCTTCATCTTCGCCCTCGGGCTCCGCTGGATCCTGTAGACGACATCGTTGATCCGTTTCACGACTCGGTACGGGCCCTCCCAGGACTTCTGCAGTTTGGGTGACAGGCCTTTCTTCCGTAATGGGTTGAAGAGCCAGACCAGGTCGTCCTCGTGGAATCCTCCGGCATCCGTCTGCTGGTCGTATCGGGTCTTCATTCGGTCGGTCTCGATCCGCAGTTTCCTCCTCGCGAACGCGTGTACGTCCTCCAGTTGGTCGACCAGTTCTTGACAATACTGGCTTACCGGGATCGGATCATTCCCAGGTCGGCCGAAGGCAAGATCGACAGGTAGACGGAGCTCCCTCCCAAACATGGCCCGGGCTGGTGAGCACCCGGTGGCTTCATGCACGGCGGCGCGGTAGGCCGGGAGAAATAGTGGAAGATACTTGTCCCAATCCCTCTGGTGCTCGCTGACGACTATTCGGAGATGGTTCTCGATGGTGCGATTGAATCGCTCTAACATCCCGTCGGACTGAGGGTGTAGCGGCGTTGTCCTTGTCTTCCGGATTCCCAGCAGCTGGCATAGGTTCTGGAACACCTGCGACTCGAAGTTCCTCCCTTGGTCGGAGTGCAGCTCCAGGGGTACTCCGTACCGGCTGACGAATTCCTTCACCAGGGTCTCTGCAATCGTCGCGGCTTCTTGGTTAGGGAGCGCATACGCCTCCGGCCATTTGGTAAAGTAGTCGCTGACGACTAATATGTAGCGGTTCCCTGCCTCGCTTAACGGGAATGGCCCAGCAACATCGATGGCCACTCTCTCCATGGGGCCGCCCACGTTGTAGGTCTTCAGTGGACCCCGTCGTCTTCGTCCTGGGCCCTTGCTGGCTGCGCAATCGTGGCACCTCGCGCAGTAGTTCTCCACGTCTGTTCGGCATCCGATCCAGTAGAACCGCTCTCTCAGCTTCTCCAGGGTCTTCTTTATCCCTAGGTGTCCACCAGATGATCCTCCATGGACTTCCTTCAGGACTTCCTCCGTCATAGCCTTTGGAACGACGACTTGTTCCCGAGATGTCCTACCGTCGTTGCTCTCCCAGGTACGGCAGATGAGGCCATCCCTTACAATCAGCGAGTCCCACTGTGCCCAGTAGGACTTAAACTTCGGGCTGCAGTCATTCACAATGTTCCACCCGGGTCTGGGGACACAGGCCCTCTTCCATTCGGCTATCAGTCCCAGGTCATCATCTTCTGCTTGTGCCCGCGTGAAAGATTCGCGGCTCCAGATCCCTTGAAGTTCCACAGTAGTCCGTCGGCACAGTATCCCGGTGTTCTCCTCCCTTCGGGCACAGAAGGTGCAGTCTTCGGGGCACGGTCTTCGTGACAGGGCGTCGGCGTTAGAACGCAGTTGGCCTTTCCTGTGCTGAATCTCAAAGTTGTACTGTTGAAGCCTCTCTAACCACCACGCGAGTTGACCCTCGGGCTGCTTGAAGTTCAGGAGCCACCGCAGGGATGCATGGTCGGTCCTGATGAGAAATTCTTGCCCGTAGAGGTACTTGTGGAAGTGTTCAATGGTCTTCACGATGGCGAGCAGCTCCTTCCTGGTGACGCAGTAGTTCCTTTCTGGCTTTGACAAGGCCTTGCTGAAGTAGACCACTACTCTCTCCTCGCCGTCCACTACCTGCGACAGGATTCCCCCTATGCCAAAGTCGCTGGCATCGGTATCGACGATGAACCTTGTTCCAGGTCTGGAGTAGGCCAGAATAGGTGCGGTGCACAGAGCCTGCTTGAGTTGTTCGAAGGCACTGTGGCATTCTGCTGTCCACGTGAAGAGTTGGTCCTTCTCAGTCAGTCGATGTAAAGGTTTGGCGATGTCGGCGAATCCCGTCACGAAGCGACGGTAATAAGTGCAGAGTCCCAGGAAGATTCGTAGTTGGGACTTGTCCTTCGGAACTGGTCACTCCCTCACAGCTGCGGTCTTCCCTGCGTCGGTGCGCACCCCTTCCTCGGAGATGATATGCCCAAGGTACTGGACCCCCTTCTGGAAGAGCTGACACTTCTTGGGGCTCAACTTCAGCTGGGCAGCCCGTAGCTTCAACAAGATCTCCTTCAGGTTGCTGTAGTGCTCCTCGAAGCTTCTCCCAAGAACGATGACGTCGTCTAGGTAGACCAGGCAGGTCTTCCAGTGTAGTCCCCTCAAAATGGACTCGCAGGGGCGTTGCACAGACCGAATGGCATGACGGTGAACTGCCAGAGCCCGCTGCCCACAGATAACGCCGTTTTCTCGCGGTCCTTAGGGTGGACCTCCACCTGCCAGTGTAACAGTTATTAATGCCCCATGTTGGTAGCGACAAGTGTAACAGTTTCGCTAGCCCACACTGTTGGGAGAAAATGTAATTGTTTACCTTTGCCTAAGCTATGTTGTTTTAATGGGCGCCAAGACTTCAACGCAATGCTGAAATCTAAATTTGTATTTAACAACGTCTAGCTCTGGTAGAACACCGTCAAGAATCTCTATTCACTCAGATCGTGGTATGATTTGATCATTAACCCAACAAACAATTGTATCAGGAGAAGGAATTGGTCTATATCTAATGCTACCTACTGAAAGCAAAGATTGCATTGTAAAAGAAATGAATTTATTATATAAAACATGAATAGCAAAATTAATAATAATAATAAGTATAAAATTTAAATTGGAGCGTTGTGATTTGAATATGACCGATAGAAAATTACGTGAAAACGGAGTCTGATAAATTGATTTTACTCTTATTTCCAAGCTATGAAGTTACTGAAATATGAAATGTAAAACAAAGAAAAATGAGAGATTGCGTATTTCTGCGTCATTTGCGCTTACCATTGGAAATTGCCAAGGCATTTCCCTCGTACTTGCTGATGCTGTGAGCTTCCCACAGTCTCCTGGACGTCGTCATCTCGTCGATGTTTGATGATATACTCGTAGATTAGATAATTCTATGGTCCGTACCTCGGACCCAAACACTCGTACAACCAAGTTTTACAAAAGTTCGTCGCTAACTCCACTGAACATCGGAGCGACACGCACTTGCGACCGTACTCTGCAAGTTCTACCCAGATAGTTACTAACTCCCCTGAACATCGGAGCGACACGCACTTGCAACCCACACTCCGCAAGTTCTACACAGATAGTCACTAACTCCACTGAACATCGGAGCGACACGCACACGCACCCATACTCCTCAAGTATTTCACAGATAGTTCTCGTTTCACGGCGCATCGAACGATGTATGCACCTGTTGGCTCCCCCACCATGGTACCGACATCTAGCTTACGTCGTCCTCCTTGATTGGCTGAGCACGCCGCTAGTTCCCCTCCTCTGCCTCATTACACTCGGCGCGCGAGAGGGGGAAGTCCTTTTCCGTCCCAACAATTCGCCTTTTCTAGACCTTGCGTAATACTTCTCGACAGGAATCAGCTTGTATTCGAATTCCCAGTGAGTCATGTCTCTCAAATACCCTAACTGACAAAACTCCGTAAAATTCCGTAATCACATAATTTTCTATAATATTGTCGTTCGTAATAATTTGCTTGATAGCGTTTTCTAAGACATAGAAAACCTATCTGAATGCTAATAATTTTTATAAAATGCTCCGAAAATATCTTAATAATAATTATAATAAATTAATAATAATAATAAATTAACATGAAAAATTATCTTGGCTGAACAATTTGCCGCGTAAATAAATATAGAATGGCTTCCTACTGACTTATGCCAGTTGCATAAAAAACCCTCGAAAAACACGTTACATATTCGCCTCGGATCATCGGATGATTTACCGTGACGACGGTCCATTATCCGATTATCCCAGACACGTTAAAAAACCCCATCCAAAATACATATTACATAAATGAAATCACCCTAAATTACAGATATATACACTCATATTTTTTCTTCACGCACTTTGCGTCAAAGTTTGTTGTCACTATGGATTGCACTTTGCAACCAGTCCAATGTTTTACATATGGAATAGTGTTCCACGGATATTTCCGCCTCTCAAATTGCTCTATGTTGGAGAAATAGACATAATTAATGTGTGAGCACAATGTATTTATGATGTCATATCACACGCATTGAAGGTGTTCTGATATATTTATATCACCATAGAACTTCCTAATTTCACTGGAGGTCCCCTCCTTATGGTGACATTTAATTCCACTTATCACTGGGCACACGATCACACTATTGTGGCAGCGCCTCGTGACCATAATACTTAATCTCTCTTTAAAGTAGATTAAATTAATATTGACTTCTGAAAAAAAAACAGTAAATGCGCATTACATATAACACCAAATATTTCTGTGCCGTAATCGCCCTGTCTTGTTAAGTTCCCGTACGCCATATTCTACTTAATACTAGTTCTCAACACAGACCATTTCTCCTCACACAAATAATACCGTTGTACAAATTATCTTAAATTACACACTAACAAATCTTACATGGCGAGGCCGTAAACAGAAATCACGTGTGCTGATATGTATGAGTTTCATGAAGGACTGTCTCGCATTCTGATGGCCCATCTTTTATCTCGTGGACGCCTTAAGCTAACAAGCCCTATTCAAGCGCTCCCCCATCTCTTGGAGATAAATGGGAACCCATCAGCGCTGCCAAAAATGGCCTTGGTGCATCAAGACAATTTAGTGCTCAACAGCATCCGACAATCCCGTCATATTTCCATGTACCTTAAAAACTCTCATTTACTTACATACTACCCCCCTGTGTGACTTCTGATACGCCTGCCTTAAGACCAGATTCCTCCCACGCACCAAATACCACACTTACTCATTTGATAGGCTGGCTCGCCAGCTAAACACACTCACTTTATGACACATATTTTCGTAGACTATGTATATTATACGTCCCGTATAATCTGTTTCCCTCACTATTCTCCAGCACATATGCTGTTTTGCCAATACGTTTGGAAACTATAAATGGGCCCTCGTAGAGATAAAAGAACTTGGACATGACTTTCTCTAGCTTATTTGACTGTTTCGGCACTCTAAGTAAGACTCTGTCTCCCGGCTCGAATAGGTCAAATTTAGTTTCTTTTTGTTGGCGAATTCTCTTTTGTGCTGATTTAGATAAATTCTGTTTCGCCAACTGGACAATGTAATCCATCCCCGGTTGCTTACCCTCATTTAATCCCAACACCCTCGCTAGTTCATTTTGTGGTCTATTTCCGAAGTGAACTTCGTATGGCGTCAATTTCGTGCTCTCATGCTGGACAGAATTCAGCCAAGTCTCGACCTTGGGAAGATGTCCAACCCAGGCCGCATGCTTGTCATGCACTAGAGTTCGAAAAAGACGAGCCACTTCCCTTAATGGACGCTCTGCAGAATTACCCTGAGGGTACCTTACAGAGGAATGAACGTGTGTTATACCAGCTTCCTGCATACTGGTTCTCCATTTCTTTGCAGTAAACTGTGGTCCACTGTCAGATAGTATCCTAAGAGGAATGCCAAACTCAGGTACATACTTATTAATGATCAGACGGCTACACGCTAGTCCCGTGGCTTTCCTTAGCGGATATAGCTTGACATACTTACTAAAAGCGTCAATAACTATAAAAATGTACTCGTAGCCGTACTGTCCTTTAACGATCGGGCCAAATAAATCCACACACAATAGTTCGCCGGGACTACTGGTGAGAACTGCAGATCTCTCCCCCACTAAATATTTAACTGGATATTTACTCCTTTGACAGGTGTCACACTTAGCTAAAATCCTCCTAACGTCCCTTCCCATTTTACTCCAAATGAAGTCACGACCAATTTCATAGAAGACCTTGGCAGCACCAAAGTGTCCTAATTCCCTATGAATGAACCAAATTAGCTCCTCCCGCAAAGTGGCAGGAACACATATTGCCCACCGATTATTCCTACATTTCCTTGCAAGAAGCCCATCCTGCATCTTGTACGTGAACCGTCCTACTTTCACATACTCTTCTTCACCTATTTCCAACCTAGCCAGTGGCTCCTTTAACTTAACGTCATCACGTTGCTCCACTAGCATATTTCTCAGTGTCTGTAACGATGCCCTGTTGCTACTGTCCACACATGCACATATTAAAATACCGTCCTCTGCTTTAACCACAGGATAATCCCTACATAAATTAGTGTCCCTCGATAGCATGTCTGCAAGAATGTTATCTTTACCTTTAATATATTTTACTGTGAATTCGTATTCCTGCAGAGCAAGAATCCACCTACTAACTCTGTTAGAACTGAGTTTACAAGTCCTCATATACAGTAATGCATGGTGATCTGTGTGGATCTCAAATTTCCCCCCTACTAAATACATTCTAAATTTCCCTAAACTGAAAACAATACCTAAAAGCTCTAACTCAGTAATCGTGTATCTTTTCTCTGCTGCAGTCAGTCCTCGCTAGGCTAAAGATACAATGCACAGATTACCCTCATCATCTTTCTGACATAATACTCCAGCAATGCCTATATGTGAAGCATCTGTCATAACCACATATTCCTTATCTTTTAACGGATATTTCAGCACTACAGCTTTCTCAAAACCTTCCTTCAGCGCTCTAAAAGCCTGATCATGCTTGGACTCCCATCTCCACCGAGTCCCACTTTTAAGCAATTCCCTGAATGGTTCTACCAACCCTGAGTATTTAAGAACGAACCTCCTGAAAAAGTTGCAAATTCCCAGGTAAGTTTTTAACTGTTTAACATTCTGTGGCACCTCTGCGTGAAGTATCTTATTAACCCTACTTTCCTCTGGTGTCACACCTCTACTCGACACTCTATGACCTAAAAATGTCACTTCTGACTGACAGAATGACGACTTAGACAGCTTCAAAGTGAACCCTGCCTGATCTAACTTCTGAAAAACTATATTTAAATGACGTAGATGCTCCTCAAAACTGCGTGAACTAATTACCATATCATCAATGTAAATGGTTACAAACTCTCCTGTGTCATCCCCTAATGCGATGTTTAAAGCCCTAATTAAAGCTGCTGAACTACTCTTTAACCCATAAGGTGTTCTACAAAATTGATAAAGGTTATATTTATGACTGAAAGCTGTAAATGGTCTATCTTCGTACATAAGTGGCACTTGCCAAAAACTGGAACTCAAATCTACACAAGTGAAATACTTCTTCCCCTCAAATGTTTGCATTAATTCTTCTATTGACATAGATTTCAGCTGATCTGAACTAATTCTATTGTTAACCAAACGAGCGTCTAAACAAATACGAACAGTGCCGTCGGTCTTGGGTACCGTGATCAAAGAATTAACATATGGACTGTTAGAGTGCTCAATAATCCCATCTTCAAGCATCTGGTTAATTTGTGCCTCAACTGCACTCTGATAAGCGAAAGGTACAGGATATCTATGTCCTGTGAATACTGACCTATCAATAACGTTCAATGAATGTGTATAGCAATTGGCCATACCAATGCGATCCTCAAAAACTCTCCTATTACACCATAACACATCATAGAGCCGAACACATTGTTCCACCTCTATATTTCCCTGAAATGCAGCCTCACGTAACGAGTCCTCTAGACTTCCGTTCGTAATCACACTGCCCACAAAACATGGAGAACCCCGCTCTACGGCTGGCGATATCTCATTTAAAGTACAAATCACACCTACAATACTACTCCTCTGAATATGGTCATTGAACGCTACTTCTACTTCAGAATCTCCCCATTTAAATTTCAAACTCCCTACATCATAACATAAGTTACCAGACACTCTACTTAGCCACTCTGAACCCAAGATAACACTGAATACTAAATTTGGAATTACAAGGCAAATCTGCTTCTCTACATGATTATTAATTTTAATGTCTACTAAAACTTGCTTAGAAATTACTTTAGACCTCTTCCCAACAGCTGTGATAACAAAAGTGCTTTTAATTGGCATCTCCTCAAAATTTACTCCAGTTCCTTTCATTTTATCATAAAATGCACTACTTATGCAACTCTTCATACAACCACTATCAATTAAAACATCTGTGTACGCCTCGGACACGTTAAATTTAACTATGGGGCTCTTACTAACCACTTCCTGAATAATACCTTCATCATTTAGTTCATGTAATAATTCATTTCTTACATTTAGGTCATAGGGTTCCTGTATAATTGTATGGACAGGGCATGCTACAGACTGAGATTCTGACCTTACTTCGCAGCCTGGTTCGCGTTTAAAGAACCGCTACAGCTGGCCGTAGTACTACTAACTACTAAACTGGTCTGGTTGTTCTGGGCTGTGTTGTCATTGTCTGGCTGTATATTACTACCACTAGGCTGTCCTCTTCCTTGACCCCTATTCTGGTTGTAATTATTGTCATTATAATTTCTCCCTTGATTTCCCCTGAAATCATTGTTTCTCCCTTGATTTCCCCTGTAATCATTGTTCCTCCCTTGATTTCCCCTGAAATCATTATTCCTCCCTTGATACTGATTACCATAGCCATTTCCTCTGTTCTGATTTAGCTGATTACTATTATTTCTATTTTGAGCGTTGGCCCCTTCGCCACCGTTCCCTTGAACTTCCTGATGCCTGGCTTCGTTAGGTCTATTATTATTATTACCCTGGTTCCTATTGAAATTGTCCTCATAACCCCCTCTCCCTAGTGCATCAAATGTGCTTAACAAATTTTCTACTTGTGGTATATTCTTTACATTCTGGATACAAGCAGCCTCCTTGATCCTATAGGGAAAGTGCCTAAGTAGCAACCTTACCACATCACTTTCCTCCTTCAAGCCATCCAGATATTTACACACTAATACCTGCCCTAAAAAGTATTCGGTCATGGTGGAGCTTCCTTTAGGGTTATATTTACCACACACTACTCCCTCACGATGCTGCGACTGAATAACCTCATTCCAGAACTTTTCACAGAATTTCATTTTAAAATCATTAATATCAGTAAACTTGTCTCTGTAGACAGCAAACCAATTCCTCGTTTCCCCCACAAACACTTGTTCTAAAATTTCAACTACCTGGCACCACTCAATACTACCATTTTCCAACCTCTCCCCGAATTTATTTTCTATAGTGTTCATGAACTCCATTGGGCACCCCTGTCGATTGCTGAACTTACCCAGTTCTACCTCCCTGTGTGTGCTATTCACAAAAACTGGCCTATTCTGACTATTTTCTTGCCTGATCCTAGCTTTTAATTTTAACTCTAATTCTGCGATTTTCTCCTCAGCCTTCCTCTCAATACTGTTTACTGTTAATTTAATGTTTCCTTCTGATTCTTCTACTTTATCATATAGCTTTGCTTGTTTCTCCTCAATCTTGCTAATGCTCTCTCTATTACTCTCTCTTAAATCATTTACTTCTGCAACTATTTGTGAGTGGACTTTCTCAATTCTACCCCCCAGCTGTTCCTTAACCTCTTTAGTAGCTACCTGAATTTTGTCAATTTCTCCCCCCAATTGCTTTTTGACCTGCTGTGTTTCCCGTTGCACTAGTTCTTTTAAATTTTCAGCCTGTGTACTGATTCTAATTTCTAACTCCTCCTGTACTTTTCCTAATTTCTTGTCTACATCTGCAATGATCTCTTTAACCTTCTCTTCCATTACTCCTCTGATTTCTCCTCTAATCTGCTCCATTTTCACACTAATTTCCTTGTTGTTCTTATCTAATTTTGCATTATTCTGTTCTAATTTATTATTTAAAGCTTCTGTACTTTCTTTATTTTCCCTACTGTTTTGTTCTAATCTTGCATTATTCTGTTCTAATTTTGCATTTAAAGCTTCTGTACTTTCTTTATTTTCCCTACTGTTTTGTTCTAATTTTGCATTTAAGGCATCTGTACTTTCTTTATTTTCCCTACTGTTTTGTTCTAATTTTGCGTTGTTTTGTTCCAGTTTAGCATTTAAAGCGTCACTACTAACTTTGTTCTGATACATGAACTCGAGAAGTAAAGTTTTTAATTCTGGTTGGCCGCCTACACTCCCTGTTTCAGTATCGGGATTTACCTCCGCTACCCCGGTACTACCATCACTCGACATACTGCTCGTATCATCACTCTCCAGTTGATGACCACTACGTAACCTCATCTGTCTTTCTTTCTCATCCCCCATAATGATATACACTGATAAAGACAAATAACCCCCAAAATACAGGCACAGAAATATATACCCTTCTCCTTCCACAAATGTTATTAGGTTTTCATCCCCAAGTTGTCGGCGCCAAATGTAACAGTTTGGCTTAGGCTGGGATGACAAGTGAAACGGTATTTACTTTGCTCCACGTTGAGCGTACAAATGTAATGGTAATTAGTGCCCCATGTTGGTAGCGACAAGTGTAACAGTTTCGCTAGCCCACACTGTTGGGAGAAAATGTAATTGTTTACCTTTGCCTAAGCTATGTTGTTTTAATGGGCGCCAAGACTTCAACGCAATGCTGAAATCTAAATTTGTATTTAACAACGTCTAGCTCTGGTAGAACACCGTCAAGAATCTCTATTCACTCAGATCGTGGTATGATTTGATCATTAACCCAACAAACAATTGTATCAGGAGAAGGAATTGGTCTATATCTAATGCTACCTACTGAAAGCAAAGATTGCATTGTAAAAGAAATGAATTTATTATATAAAACATGAATAGCAAAATTAATAATAATAATAAGTATAAAATTTAAATTGGAGCGTTGTGATTTGAATATGACCGATAGAAAATTACGTGAAAACGGAGTCTGATAAATTGATTTTACTCTTATTTCCAAGCTATGAAGTTACTGAAATATGAAATGTAAAACAAAGAAAAATGAGAGATTGCGTATTTCTGCGTCATTTGCGCTTACCATTGGAAATTGCCAAGGCATTTCCCTCGTACTTGCTGATGCTGTGAGCTTCCCACAGTCTCCTGGACGTCGTCATCTCGTCGATGTTTGATGATATACTCGTAGATTAGATAATTCTATGGTCCGTACCTCGGACCCAAACACTCGTACAACCAAGTTTTACAAAAGTTCGTCGCTAACTCCACTGAACATCGGAGCGACACGCACTTGCGACCGTACTCTGCAAGTTCTACCCAGATAGTTACTAACTCCCCTGAACATCGGAGCGACACGCACTTGCAACCCACACTCCGCAAGTTCTACACAGATAGTCACTAACTCCACTGAACATCGGAGCGACACGCACACGCACCCATACTCCTCAAGTATTTCACAGATAGTTCTCGTTTCACGGCGCGTCGAACGATATATGCACCTGTTGGCTCCCCCACCATGGTACCGACATCTAGCTTACGTCGTCCTCCTTGATTGGCTGAGCACGCCGCTAGTTCCCCTCCTCTGCCTCATTACACTCGGCGCGCGAGAGGGGGAAGTCCTTTTCCGTCCCAACAATTCGCCTTTTCTAGACCTTGCGTAATACTTCTCGACAGGAATCAGCTTGTATTCGAATTCCCAGTGAGTCATGTCTCTCAAATACCCTAACTGACAAAACTCCGTAAAATTCCGTAATCACATAATTTTCTATAATATTGTCGTTCGTAATAATTTGCTTGATAGCGTTTTCTAAGACATAGAAAACCTATCTGAATGCTAATAATTTTTATAAAATGCTCCGAAAATATCTTAATAATAATTATAATAAATTAATAATAATAATAAATTAACATGAAAAATTATCTTGGCTGAACAATTTGCCGCGTAAATAAATATAGAATGGCTTCCTACTGACTTATGCCAGTTGCATAAAAAACCCTCGAAAAACACGTTACACCAGTAGCCACTCTTCAAATCCAAGGTGGAGAACCACCTTGACCCTGATATGGTATCCAGCGTGTCGTCGATCCGGGGTAGAGGGTAGCTGTCGTTCTTCGTGACGTCGTTCACCCGCCTGTAGTCCACGCAGAACCTGGTGGAACCGTCCTTCTTCTTCACAAGCACGACCGGAGAACTCCAAGGACTATGTGATGGCTTGATCACCCCTTGCTCCTTCATCCCTTCTACCATCCGGTCGACTTCAGCTTGCTTGGCGAGCGGGACACGTCGAAATGGGGCCATAATCGGTGCGCTGTCCCCAACGTCGATTCTGTGCTGGACCAAGCTTGTCCTGCCGAAGTCTTTGCTCCCCACGGAGAAGACATCCTGGAATTCGCGTAGCAGGTCCTGAAGTTGGCGTGATTGTTCCTCGTCTAAATGGTCCTGGGATCCTTGGTACAGCTTCTGTAGTTCTTCTGGCAGTGTGCGTCTTCTTCGGTTGTCCGTCTGGAGGTGTCCGTCTGTCGTATCTGTGATGCGGGCAATCCAGGTAACGGGTTCGCAGAGTCCTAGGTTGGTGTCCCGGTGAACCGTAATGTCGTAGTCGTTCAGGTTGGACAGGCGGACGTACGGCCGAGTCGTCCTGTTGATGAGAGTCCTGGCAACTAGCAATCCTTTTGTCTGGACGTCCTCATATTTTGGCTCGATGACAGCCGCCACTCCCTCAGCAGTTCCGTCGACAATTACGGCAGCGCTGACCTCCGTCCTGGCGGGAACGATGACGTCTTCTCTCAGCCTTACTCGTCGTGCGGTGATGGACTCGTGCGCAGGTTGCAAAGCAAGTTCCTCACCTCCGAAGTGCCGAGTGTTGGTACTCAGATCCAAGATGATGTAGTTCTGGTCCAGGAAGTCCAGTCCGATGATCACTTCATTTGATACGTCAGCCACAAGCACTGGATGCTTTATCGCCCGTCGACCAATGACGAACTCCAGTGATGCTTCGCCATGTACCGGTGCGGTCTCTCCGGTCGCGGTTATTAGCTGGAGGTTCCTTTGTGTGGGTTGAACTCTCCACTTCGGGATCACGGTGGGACTGACGATGGTCCTCGATGCTCCCGTGTCGATTAGCATGGGCCAGCTCTCTCCGTTGACGACTCCGTCGACCATCAGGCTGCTATTATCCCTCCGTAACTGCGTCACACGAACTTGGACTGCCGGGGCTTGACGACTGTCACAAGCCAACCTTTGCCCCCCAAGGCTGGCTGATACTTGCTTTCCTGGGCCGCGCGGTTTCCCTACGACTGACTGTCCCGACGGAAACCCTTGGCGGCGGCGATCACCGCAGTCCTTGCTCAGGTGGCCTCTTTTACGGCAGGTCCAGCAGGTCGGTAGTCCTCTTCCGGGCCGCCTATCCGGATGTTCTTCGGCTACGTTTTTTGTTGGTGGTACTGCGACTCTTGAAGAACCGGCCTAGCGCCTCCATCAGTTCATCGGCCAGGGGCTTGGTCTTGTTGTTTTTTGCTGGTTCGTGGACGTCCACTTGACGCACCCGCGCGTACATTCTAGATGCCTGTTTTGCCGTCTCGAACTCAAGTGCGTGGCTCAGCGCATCTGCCAGGGTCTTATTGCGCGCGAGACGCAGCGCCTGTTGAGTGTCCGAGTCCCGTAGCCCGTCGGTGAAAGTCTGCGTCGCTATCTGCTCCAGAAAGTCGGCCGGCACTGTTGGGTAGGCGAGCCTTACGAGGCGTGCGATGTCCATCTCGAACTCCTGCAGGGTTTCCGCGTTCTTCTGTACCCGGGTCCGGAGCTGCATCTGATAGGCCTGCTGAAGATGGCTATCTCCATATCGGGACTCCATATGGGCGATCAGGGAAGCGTAGTCCTGGGATCCAGTCGGGGTGGCCTGAAGGACGTTAAGGGCGTCACCTCTCAGCGCTACAATGAGAGCTGTTGCCTTTTCTGTGTTGTTCCAGTTATTTATGGAACAGGCCGCCTCGAACTGACGTAAGTAGGTGCTCCACGGGACCTTTCCGTCGAAGGTTGGGGGCGTCACTCTGCTATGTCCCGTTCCTGATATTCCCGGTGTAACGGTGGGCGGGCGTTGGCGCAGCTCGGCAACTTCCTCTCGTAGAGCGTTGAATTTCTCTTCCACCCACGTCAGTGGCCGTTGGCGCAGCTTGCAACTTCCTTTTGTAAGGCGTTGAATTTCTCCTCCACCCCCCATCAGCGGGCGTTGGCACAGCTCGGCCACTTCCACTTGTAAGGCGTTGAATTTCTCCTCCACACCCATCAGCGGTCGTTGGCACAGTTAGGCAACTTCCACTTGCAAGGCGTTGAATTTCTCCTCCACCCCCATCAGCGGGCGTTGGCGCAGCTCGGCAACTTCCACTTGTAAGGCGTCGAACTTCTTTTCCACTGCCGTGACTTCCTCACGCAGACCCAGTTCTAATTTCTTCAGGTCCTGTGTCAACTTATTCTGACCGTCTTCCATCTTCTTCTGGCCATCCTCTATCCTCTTCAGGTCCTCCGCTAGCTTATTTTGACCGTCTTCCATCTTCTTCTGACCGTCTTCTAGTTTGGCAGTTAGGTCCTCGGCTAACTTCTTCTGGCCGTCTTCTAGTTTGGCAGTTAGGTCCTTGGTTAAATTCTTCTGGCCGTCCTCCATCTTGGTTTCCATGCCATTTAACTTTTCTAGCAATGCTGCCAATTTCTCCTCCATTTTAGTTGTTTGTCTTGTAAAGTGCATGCACTCACAGGAAAATTAGAGAAAATGACCTGCTCGGGTTTTGAAACCAGGACCGTCAGGTGTTGTGCTTGAGTTCGTAATCCGGCTTCTGACACCAGTTGTTACATGCCACCCCCTAGTGGCACCTTTGTTAACTGGATTACGATGGGTATAAAGCACAACACCAATTACTGCTTAAAGAAATAATTAATTTTATTGCAGCCAGAAGAATACACTACTCAACAGCAATTATTACCTTACTCCAGTTTCCTTACGGCGAGAACACTTCCCCTATCACTTGTCAACAGACCACAGTTAATCCTCTTCGCTAATGAGTCCGGTCCCGTACGCTAGCTGGAAATAGCTGCACCCAGCCTGTCACCGTACTACACACTGTTTCACAATGTAGCACAATCACTTCTGTCGCACTGGAAATAAACACACTCGCTCAAGACACAGTTCCTCTGTAGGAGTCTCACTTCCCCGCTCCACTAGGGGTTTCGCAAGTCACCACACTTCTGTCGCTCAGGATAATCGCTCACACTAGCTCGTAAAACACAACAACCACTGCTTGACAGGTCGCACTTATATAGCAGGCCGGTGACTCAATAAATGCTTCTAGATCCATCCACGGTTCACGGCTTCTCGAGGTTTCCATCGCTGGTCTAGTCACGAATATTCAGGACTATCCCTTTGTCCTAGTAGCCCTGTTGCATAAGGCGCACGCAATACAGGAGGCAGGCCACAGCCCAGCCCTGGGGCAGTTGTGACTCATGGAGCGAGCGATGACACAAACTCACAGCCGCAACAATATGTATATGCACATTGAAAAGCACCGACATCTAACTTCATTCAATTGTTTACATAACCACAAGATGGTGAATGTGCGAAATATTTCACCGGCATTCTATATCACTGACACTATTAGCGATATCGCCCTGAAATTTTGTACGGAGATAAAGGGCACTACTGGAAGTTCATCTATAAGACTTTCAAAAACCGGTTAACTACAAAACGAACATGGCGGCCAAGCAAATTTGAAAATTTTAAATAGACCTTCCTCGCGATTTAATGATCCAAACGCAATGAAATCTGTTACAGAAAATGTTTATACACTTTATAATGCACTGGTATCTAATTTAGTTCAATTGTTTACATAACCTCAAGATGGCGGTAGTTCGAATTTTAAAATTAAGTTTTCATTTCTTGTGTCGTAATCATGCGATCGAAGTGAAAGTTTGAATAATGAACCTAGGCGATAATTTCCCTTTAATGGTACATGAATCTATGGCCTATACATTTAACAATCCAACATGGCGACCATCAGAAATATTTAGACGGTTCTGAATATCTACGAATCTTATAGCAATCAAACTGATTTTTTAATGTTCATAGGGGTATGAACTTAAGTTCACCTATATAACTTTAAATAACCTGGTGATCACAAATCCAATATGGCGGCGACGCGAATTATAAATATTCACATGGACGTTTCTCACAATTTAACCACCCGAGTGCAGTGAAACTTGGTACAGGAAATTCTTATACGAATGCTAATCCACTGGCATTTAATTTATTTCAATTGTTTCCATAACCACAAGATGGTAGCTGTGCGAAATTTTAAAATCTCCTTGTTACTTCTTGTGTCGTAATCGTGCGATTGAAGTTTGAATGCTACACGCACACAATAATCTTCATGTAACAACACATAACTCTAAGACCTACATATATAAAATCCAACATGGCGACCATCCGAAATATATAGTCGGTTCTCAATATCTACGAATCTATTACAGCAATCCAACTGAAATTTAGTATTTTGATGGTGGCAGTTAACATAAGTAGGATATATGAAAATGGGCTGTATAGTTCTTCACGGAACTACTTGTTTCTTCTTATGACGTCGTCTCCGAATAGACGTTGACGATTCACATAGCTATCTGTGATCTTGACATTGCTCCATGAAAGGCCTGTTCTGATGTGCAACAATCCCATCTTCGGATATCCTTGAGAAACGAGTTTCTTCGTCTTCCAATAGACATTTCCCTTCGCATTTAACCCACGAGGACTGGCGCATGGGTATTTTTAACCCGAGACTTAATAATGCCCTATATTTTCGTTTTGGTCAGCCCTTATTTCCTATCGCTTACAGTACCTTCCTTCCTAGCCTTGAACTTCACCCTGAAAAATAAACATGTCCATAGATTTCTGAACACTCAAGTTATGTCTGTATTATTCACGGTCGGGTCAGATTTACCCATGGCGCCAGTCCTCACGTGACAATCTTCGGCATACGTCAGTCGGGACAATCTATAAAAAATTAGGGGGAAATTCCAACTATATTGGTGCAGCACAATCACATAGTTTAGGTTCTTGTTGATCCATGTTTAGGGTTTAGGAACATCTTGATCATCAGCTCCTTTGTTCGATATAAAATCGCGATTACTTCTTTATCGCCACCATCAAGGCCAATTATACTGCTATGAAAATTACTGTATTTTTTTCTGCATGTTAAATTTGAAAAATATAAATAAACCTCATTTTATATTGGGAATAGTTCATAGGAAGACACCAGGTGTAAAATTACTTCATTAAAATCCGCACGACTACGAAAAAAAGGGAGTGACACACTATGGGTCAAAATGACCCGGCGCCAGTCCTCGTGTTAATTTTTTTCACGACAGTTCTCAAGGGTCAACAAGATGTTCAGTAAAGAACATATAGCCTACTTTCTCCTAACTACATGGGTATTGCTATAACACTTTATCCTTTCAAGGAGTATAATTGAATGTTGGTTGAAGTAGCTTGTTGAAATGCAACGTACTATTCGGATATTAAACATGAATATGAGGTGCCCTTTGCCAGGGCTACCTCTGTACAAAATTTCATTCAATTCGGTTTCACCGTGTTAGTATTGATATAGTGAATCAATTTGCACACATACATGGTCGCTATCTGCAAACTATTATGCTGATGACCTTGTAGTTCTGTCAAAAGATGCTTCCCACAAAACGGTATGTTGTTGCAAAAATTGGTAGAGATCAAATGTTTAGGTTGGTCGTAATTTGATTTAAGCTTTTAACATTTAGGTGGCCGCCATTCCGTTTCCGTCAAGATGGCGTCAATATAAATCATGACCCTGAGGTGCCCTTTGCTAGTGCTACCTCTGTACCAAATTTCGTTCAATTCAGTTTCACCGTGTTTAAATTGATAGGGGGGGGGGGGGGGCAGACATTCAGAGTACACACACTCACACACACACTATCACACACACACACACACACAGACAGACACACAATTATTCGCCCTGTGTTGATCTCATAAGTCTACTTTCATTTTTTGCAAAAATCGAAATTAGGCTAAAAAACCAAATTTTGAGCTTTCAATTTCGAATTTAGCGTTTCGTAGCATCTATGATTTTCACATTTAGCAATCTGTAGCAAAGTGTTACAAATGACAATTATTAGGCTATGTGTAGCAATAAGACTAAAATAATACAATTGATAGTGTATTTTTCATTCGATCAGCACAAAACGTGCTTTTGCTTCAAAATCCAAAAGATTCAGTCATACTAGTTTGTGTTGACCGACTGAAAATTACAATAACAATTGTTAATAAGAAAATGCTGAGAAATTGCTTAAAAACTATCTTTACTTTCAAATTATATAGCCTATTTCAAAAATAGAAAATTGCTCGTAATTTTACGAGGGTGGATCGAAAAGTTAGTTGCACTAACGCGATGCAGCAGCGCGCTGAGTGTCGCAAACGTGGGCACAGCGGAGAAAGGGACAGACACTGCCCACACATCTGTTAGCCAGGTCGCTGTGGTGTCTCGTCTTGTGTGGCGTGAATAGCGGACAAATGCAATGGCGCGTCGACTGGACGTTCACTCCAAATATGAGGTGCGTGCGACAGTCCGATTCCTATGGGCCAAAAGGAAGAAGGAACACTCCCAGATGTCCGAAACAGAGTCAACGCTGCATGGCTGAAATGGCGCCAAGTTACTGGAGTCCTTTTTGACCAGAATGTGCCACTATATCTGAAGTCGAAAATTTACAGAACCATCGTTCGACCAGTAGCACTGTACGGTACTGAATGCTGGCCAGTAACGAAGAGACATGAACAACAACTACATGTCATGGAGATGAAGATGATTCGCTGGACACAGGGACTTACTTGACTGGACCGCATCAGGAATGATAATGTTCGAGCTACATTTGGTGTGGCTCCAATCCATGAAAAAATGCGGGGAGCCGTCTGCGTTGGTATGGCCATGTAATGCGTAGCAATCACTCTTCAGTAGCGAGAACTGCACTTGACATCAGTCCAGAAGGCCGACGACCACGAGGGTGACCGAGAACGCGCTGGCTGGATACTATGCAGGAGGACATGCAACTAGTGAATGCCACAACTAGAGACGCTCAAGATCGAGCAGTATGGAAGAAAAAGTGCAGAAAAGCAGACCCTGCAATAAAGCGGGATTAATGCTAGGAAGATGATGATGATAATAACACGGTTTATCAGACAAATTCCACACACCCTAGTACTCAGAGCTTCATGACCTTAATATTACAAAGCCCTTAAATGAATCAACAACAACAGATTATTCTCCAGGTTTACCACAGTCACTTCAGGCAAATGCCAACTTTTACCCAATTTCTAGCCACAATTACAATTCACATGCTAATACAGCCATCACAATAACACAGGGTATCAGACAAAATTACACATACAAACACTCGTAGCTTCATGGCCAGGGTATCACAAAGCCCCTAAATGAAACAGAAGCAACAACAGATGTTTTTAAGGTTTTCCACAATCACTTCAGATAAATGACACGATGGCACCTAATTTTAATCCCCAAAGCACCTATCCCAATCCTATAAAACTATTATTAGCCTATAGATATACACACCAACAATACAGGTTTCCAGACACTGCTGTACATGCGACTGACGATTAAAGATGCATCCCTAGTACAGCCATCACAATAACACAGGTTATCACACCGATTCCATAAACACACCCATAAACACATTGGACTAATAGGCTATGACCGCGATGTCACAGTCCCTAATATAAGCAACAACAACATAAATATACGTCAGTCCCCTAATTCAAACAACAATAGAAATCAAACGCGCTTCTGATGACCATCGTGACCCAGACTTTATAATTGAAATGAAGGAAGCTTTTAGTTTTACGTGACCGTGAATCTTGTGATTATGAGCCATGGGACCTCCTTTTTACGTGGAATCCGAACCTCAGGACATAGCTTTTCAGTTCGAAAATCTCACATGCATTGACTGGGAATCGAACCTTACTGAGAGACCATCATCTTGACCGCTGCGCCACCACGCCCCTATGAAATGAAAACAACGCTGTATTCTCTCAAGAGATGTTAGAAAAGACCAACATGAATTCTGCTTCAGCCGTAATTACTACCATCATCCTACACTCTCATGATCCATAACGCGTGACGTCCATAATACTAGACATTCAACTCACGTCTCACATCTGCGTTAAAAAATCAAACTCACTTAGCAATCATCGCCCTGCTAAAATACGCAATTTTAACATTATGCATACTTGTCCACTACAATTGTAATAACCTCTTGACTCAGGTGAAATAATGTCTCGAGGAAGATTAGTGGTGTTAAAGGTATTGGTCAGTCCTCGTAATGATAACTTAGCATACAGGATTGATTCGCTAAATTACCAGGGATATTTCCTAAGTATCTTGTAATTCACAACAAGACATCGACAGCTGGTAACCGTGGGATTATAGTTTTCTTTTTCAGATTAGGCTGGCTATCAAGTTAATATGCAATACTTACTCAATTATATCGTATCGTATCCATCATCATTGACCTTTTCAAGACAGAAGTGTATAAAGCCTAAAGATAAAATAAACTGATTTGAATGCAAGTTATGACTCAGTATCTAAGTTTTGTTTTCCACGAAATATGAAGTTTTTTCAATACCGATGATAAGACATTACGAAATATCACATGTTAGCTGGATTTTGTGGGAGAGTTTCTCATCCAAATTGCCTGATCTTCTCCACAGTGTTACGAGCAGCGTGAGGCCGTGCGTTATCGTGTTGTACACAGTACTTACTCAATTATATCGGGTCGAATCGATCAATGACCTTTTCAGGACGGAAGTGAATAAAATCTAAAGATATAATAAACTGATTTGAATTTATGACTCACTACCTAAGTTTTGTTTCCTACGAAATAGAAATTTTCCTCTGATAATCACAGCAAGTCATTCGTGTATGTTTAATGCGATTATAAACAAACAAACGGTAATAATGATGATAAAACATCACGAAATATCACCATGTTAGCTGATCTTCTTCACAGTAATACGAGCAGTATGAGGCCACGCGTTATCGTGGTGTCTACAGTACTTACACTCTGATATCGTATTGTATCCATCATAATTGACCTTTTCAAGACGGAAGTGAATAAATCCTAAAGATAAAATAAACTGATTTGAATGTATGGCTTACCTAAATATTGTTTCCAATGAAGTATAAATTTTATCTAATTATCACAGCAGCCGTTCGTAAATACTTAGTGCGATTATAAACAAAAACAATAGCGATGATATGATATCAAGAAATAGCACCATATTAGCTGAACTTAGTGGAAGAGCTTTCCACCCAAATTGCCTCAGTGTTCGGTCACGTGTTATCGTGTTGTACGCAGGACTTACTCGATTAATCGTATCGATCATCATCAAGACGGGAGTTAATGAAGCCTAGAGATAAAAACTGAGTTGAACGTACAGCTTAACACCTAAATATTGATTCCTACGAAATAGAACATTTTCTCTCATGATAACCCCAAGTCGTTCGTGTATGCTTAGTGTAATTACTAGATGAAAGACATCAAAAAATAGCATCATATTAGCTCAACTTTGTGGAAGAGGTTACCAGCAAAATTGGCTGATCTTCTCCTCAGTGCCACGAACAGTGTGCGGTCGCGCGTTGTCGTGCTGCAAGAAGAACTTATTTCCAAAGCATCTATATATATTTTACAAAAGGTGAACTATTGATTGTTATCATTCAGTCGGTTAACACGATCGTATGTTCATAATACATACTGTATGTGATTAATTATTATTTTGCACTGATTAGTGGGGGGTTACCAGGATTACATGTTTCGCTCATCAAGCGACCATCATCAGATCCAGTAAGATCAAATCAGATACACATACAACAAAAATATTCTATCATTCACTATTAAAACCCACATACAGCCGTGGTCCTCCAACATTAATCCACGGAGTCATGGGAAGACATGGAATATGATGTTAATAACGAGTTACTCCTCCTTGAGCCCTCAAAATGGCAGCAATACGGCGAGGCATCGACTCGACAAGAAATGGGTTTTTAACTCCCAACATTCAACTGGGCGGTGGTTCACCTGAGGCGACGTGATGTCCGTTCGTTAAACACCTCTGATCGTCTCGTGCGGCAATTTACGTGGATGGTGACATTATCTCTGCGATTTTGAAGATCCACCCTCAGCACTGTTGACCTCGGAAACCCGAATTCACGAGTAATCTCCGAAATGCTATGACCCATGCGCCGAGCAACGATGATCATCCCACGTTCAAAGTCGGTTAACTCGTGATGTGTTGCCATGTTCACTACACTGGCATTACCCATTCAACATTTGATTGCCGCTGAGCGCCGCTGCGCCAGCGTTTGTTGTTTATTGTAGCATGAGCCCCACGGGTTGGAGCGGAGGACACAGCTATGACAAAGTGCAGTCTGCACATAAGTCAAGCAGCATTGCGTCAGATAAGCGTCACAGGACAGTTAAACGATGACTGAGACTACTGGAGCTGAGTCATATCCTACTCGCGCAACTGTACCTGTTAGCGAAGCAGACTAACGTGTGACACATGTAAACAAAGAATAGTTCCCATCTCGATCGCTGGCAATCATTTCGTGAAAGGGTAATATACTATAACAGACTGCTCTGCCCCGCCGCAGTTACCCGCAACGCTCAGGAGTCATACTCGGCACATTTTCACATGGAACTACCCTTCCCGTGACTTTTGACCACTCAGTTTACATTTACGTATGGACAGTCGAGTCGAACCAGCATTTATCTTGGTAGAACAGGGATGTCCACTTATTTTTCACTGTAGATTAAAAATACAATTTCAACAAGTAGTTCCGTGAAGAACTATACAGCCTATTTTCATATATCCTACTCAGTTAATTGCCTCTATCAACATACAAAATTTCAGTTTGATTGTCGTGATAGATTCGTAGATAGTGAGAACCGTCTAAATATTTCAGATGATTCGCAGGTTGGATTTTTATTTATGTACTATTACATGAAGATTATTGTGTACGTGTGATATTCAAACTTCAATCGCATGATTAGAACACAAGAAGTTAAAACGAGATTTTAAAATTTTGCACAGCCGCCATCTTGAGGTTATGTAAACAAATGAACTAAATTAGATGCCAGTTCATTACAATATGTATAATCATTTACTGTACCACATTTCACTGCGCTCAGTAAGTTAAATCACGAGAAAAGTCTATTAAAATGTTTCAACTTCGCTTGGCCGCCATGTTCGTTTTGTACTATAGAGGTTTATGAAAGTTCCATAGATAAACTTGTACCAGTTCCCTTTATCACCGTACAAAATTTCAGGGTGATATCTGTAATAGTTTCGGAGATATAGAATCCTGGTGAAATACTTCCCACAGCCGCCATTTTGAGATTATGTAAACAAGGGAACTAAATTAGATGCCAGTGCATTACAATGTGTATAAACATTTGCTGTACCAAGTTGCATTACGTTTGGATGGTTAAATCGCGAGAAAAGTCTATTTAAAAGTCTCAAATTCGTTTGGCCGCCATGGTGGTTTTGTAGGTACCAGGTTTTTGAAAGTCTCATAGCCTAGGTGAACTTCTATTTGTGCTCTTTATCACCATACACAATTTCAGGGTGATATCGGTAATTGTTTCGTAGATACTGGATGCTGGTGAAATATTTCGCACAGTCGCCACCTTGGATTGGTGAGAGACAGTAAAATTTGAAGGGCACGGTCGGGGTCGGCCAGAACGGTTCTATGATCTTACCGAGTTTCATTGAAATCGCTCCAGCCGTTTAGAAGTTAATAGGGGGGCACACACATACACACACCATCACACACATACGCGCGCACACGCACACACGGACAAAAGGTAATCTCATAAGCCATTTTTTTTTCATAAAATGAAAATAAGCTAAAAATGAAAACTTGTAATGAAAATAATATTATTTTGGTTCATGCAACGTAATTTGAAATGAAAAATTGCTCTCAGGGGAGCTTGTGCTCTCGTGCACCTTTTTGCTTGTATCATGAAAGCACCAAATTTCGTTTAAAGAGCATCGCGAGTAGCAGGTTGACAGCACGGCCTAGCACGATACGGCACGGTTACTACTGCGGTGTAATCTCTATCTCTACTTAGTAAGGTTCGGATGTTAAGGAAAAGTCATATCTATTTCCCGAGCTCATTTTACCCGAAATCCGAAAAATAAGTTTGAATGACGGGTCTCTGACCAGGTTTAAAGCAATTTGATGCTGCCTATAAATGCATATTTTGGCCATTTTTATTGTTTTGGTCATATTTGGTCATATTTTAGTGATATAAGGTCATATTTGGATATAATTTCAGCATTGTTGTTTAAATTGAGGCGTCGCTAATAAGGTACGTGTTATCTGCGTCGAGTTTCAAACACAGGATTTCCGAATAGTGTAGTGGATATATTTTTCTTTCTTTTCCCTGAACAGGCAGATAGCAGGTTTAGAAGACATGATTCCAAGAAGGCGCTCCTCTACGGACGTCAATTAGCATTTACTTTATGTTAGTGATACTCTACCTACCGGTATCCCAAAAATTCATGTCATATTTCATAGTTTTTAGGTCATATTTTATAGGTTTTAGGGCATATTTGCTTGCATATTTTGTACTTCTTTAGGCCTTAAACTTCCGAACCCTACTACTTAGTATAAAACAAAGTCCCCGATTCTTGGATGTTACGAGTAAACTCGAGAACCACTGGATGGATTTTGATGCGGTTTTCACCATTCTGTTTAGGATATCTCGAGGATGATTTCTGTAGAAAATAATTTATTTATGATCAATGGAAACCGAGTAGTAACGATTTCACTGGAAAAATCGAAAAAGAACCTGGCGTCAGAGCGCTTTGTAAGTTTACGCTTGGAAAACCATTAAAAATATCTAAACACTATGAGTGTAAGAATTGTTCAGCATGAAAAGTTCTACAAAAAGGTCCGCGAGAGCATATGTCTATCTTCAATACATCGCCCACTATAAGTGTTTTCACGTTTTAATTTCTTCTTTCTTCCTTTCAAGTACTGAGGAGACAGTTTACTAGCTAGCTAAGGGCGTGTCTATCATCCCTGTTACAGCCTAGCTAGCGGGTGAACCTATTGCCCCAGATACAGCCAGCAGCAAACCGTTGTGTCGTGTTGAGTTAAGACTTCTGAGAAGGGTGGTTGTGTTTGGAGTTTCCCTGGAAGTGCAACTCGGGTTTTCTTTATTTCGCCTGTGAACTTTTAGTTCCGCAAAATTCATAGTCAAGTTAAGATTGGACCGAAGGGGGATTTGTGTTTCATGCACCTCGCCATTCTTAAATTACGTTTGACAAGAATTTGTTGCACGTGCATCTCCATGATAATATAATTAATAGTCCAGTCAGTGATTTTAACCCATCATGCCGAGACGTAAAACGGATATTGGTCGTTGTTCATTTACATAAAAAAGCACTTATCACGTAATGCATTCATAACTGTTCCCGGGCGAATCCAGGTCGGGTTGCTAGTTCTAATATAAAATGAAAATATCCTACCGGTCACCTCCTTGAGGACCGTTTAAACCACTGTCTGTACCATAACCGGATTTGGTTAGGCTGGGCCTTGTTGAATAGTAAGTTACGGTTCGGCTACAATACTTGCATGATTCATACGTCCACCATCTTTAAACTATTTGGCTCCCCAAATGAAGGTATGTTGTAGGAAAATTTGCTAAAGATAGGATGATCAGGTTAGTCATTATTTGATTAAAGCTTAGAACATTTGGGCGGCGCCATTTCTTTTCCGTAGTGATGGCAGCGATATACAACATGACACTGAGTTTTCCTTTGCTAGTGCTACCTTGGTACCAAAGTTGGTTTGATTTGGATTCGTTGTGTTTGAATTGATAGGGGGTTCGTTTTGCACACATACATGGCTGCCATCATCAATCTCTTTGGCTGATGACCTTCTAGTTTGGTCAAAGCACGCTTCTTACATAAAGGTATGGTATTGTAAAATTTGGTAGAGATCAGATGATTAGGTTAGTCGTAATTTGATTTAAGCTTTGAACATTTGGGTGGCCACCATTACGTTTCCGTCATGATGGCGGTGATAAAAACATGACACTGAGGTGTCTCTTGCTAGTGCTACAGTACCTCTGTACCCAATTTCGTTCAATTTGGTTTTGTCGTGTTTGATTTGGTGGGGGGGGGGGGGGGGAGGAGGGAGAGATATTCACTATCACACACTCGCACACACACACACACAGACTGCCAACTTTTGACCTGTGTAGATCTTATAAGTCTAGTTAAATTTTTTGCATAAATCGAAAGAAACTAAACCCAAACCCCGTGGTACTACAGCCCATGAAGGCCTACCAAGCGACCACTGCCAAGCCATTTGACCTGCAGATAATGGGGGGACGCGTTCTCAGCACGTCGGGTCCCCTCGGCTGTTAATCTTGGTCGCTGTGACTAGATCGCTGCCTCACTGTTAGACAGCTACTGAATTGTCCTCACGAGGCTGTGTACACCCCGTTCCAGCCATCAGGTCAGTTTCTAAAATTCCTGATGGAGCCGGCATTCGAGCCTAGTCTTCCGAGTGCTAGGCAGGTCAGGAACGGCTGGTCAACAAGTTTATACTCACGGTAAATTTTAGAATATTAAAATCTAATACATTTCCACTGACCTTTCCTTCGGCGCCGGGGATATGCATTCAAAGTTGTCGCCATAAACCGTTTTACATTATTCTATTTACCAGTCATCGACAGGCAATCAATGCTAGTATTATATAGAGCTATAAAATAGGTGTGTGTTTATTCTGTGTGATATGTTATTGAGTAAATAAATTCAATGCAGTTCCATTCAGCCAAGATCCAACATACAGTACATCCGCGTTAGAAAGGTCAGTGGTATTGCAATAAATTATAGGTTACTAACTTGATGATCCGTGAAGGACCGGCCGCGGTGGACAAGAACTAACTTA
Source organism: Meconema thalassinum (assembly GCA_946902985.2). Taxonomy (NCBI): domain Eukaryota; kingdom Metazoa; phylum Arthropoda; class Insecta; order Orthoptera; family Tettigoniidae; genus Meconema; species Meconema thalassinum. Next base: position 140,404,226 of record OX336400.1, read on the forward strand.
TAACGCGGTACCTAATCCCTAGTTGGTTGCTTCCTCAGAACAAGGCTGTCCAATATTCCTCAGTTTAGGGGCTGCGACAACAAGGTCATATAGCCCCGTGTACTTTGGGTGTGTGTAGAATCTGTCTGATCGCCGGTGTTAATTGTGATGGCTGTATTAGTGTGTGTTATCTATAAATCAGGTAAGGACTGCAGACGATCAATTTCAAGTAGTTCCTTACTTTTGCTACCATATGCTACCGTCAACGACACCTAGCTGTGAACTTGGCTACGAGATGCCACCGCAACCAGCACCTGCTAGCGAACGTTGGAACTACAGAACGTTAATCAAATCTAACCTAGACATTTAGATTCACACAAAATTGTAGTTAGTGGAAGGTTCTTTCACATGCCATAAATCTATGACATGGCCCGCCGGCTTTACTTCCCCTCTGAAAGAAGGCATACTGAGTGATTTTTTTACGCTCTTAAAAATCTGACGACTTCAGCAGAGTTTGAACCCACGAGCTTGGGTATAGAAGCTCAGCATGCCACTACCTACGCCACTGAAGCCGCCTTTCCCATTTTCACCACCAGGCAAATGCCGGGACGGTTCCTTTCAAGACCGCCCCTTTGCCTAGAGGCTAGCATTCTTGGCGGACAGGGTTTGATTCCCGGCTCTGACAAAAAAAAATCTGGTCTGAGTGCTGCAACGGGGTATACCCAGCCTCGTGAGGCAAAATTGGGGAGAGGCGGGTCCAATTCCTACCTCAGCCATCATGGATGTGGTCTTCCGTGGAAGAAGTGGAAAATCACGGGGGAAAAAGTAGACACGTTTTGACTGGTTACTGTCTTATTCTTTATGATCGCCCGCAGTGATTTGAGCACTACAGTGGGCGTGCCCGCTGGCTTCAATTTCGAAGCTCATGATTAAGTCTATGACTTTCGGCAAAGGGGGAAAACAAATGATCACGCAACCACTTAACAAATAACAAACTCAACTCATTTTACGCTGTACGCAGTTTTCCAGCCGCGCTGACAGAAGGCACGAACAAATAGCAGAAGCCTTACCTTGTAAGTTGAATGTGAAGATGGGTTACATGACCACGTTGTCACTGCCCCTAAACTTAGGAACCAACCAATGAATGTGAAGATCATTTAGCCTATGTTTTACTTATAATATTAGGAGAAGCCTTACTTTGTAAGTTGAATGTAAAGGTAATTTTTGTTTTACTTATAAAAATAGTAGAAATCCTTACCTTGTAAGTTGAATGTAAACGTCATTTTAAATTTACTTATAAAATTAGCAAAAGCCGTGCCTTGGAAGTTGAATCAAAAGGTCATTTTAGTTTTACTTCGAAAATTAGCAGAAGCCTTACCTTCTAAGGTGAATGTAAAGGTCATTCTTATAAAATTTGCAGAAGCCTTACCTTGTAAAACTCAGTGGGCTCTTGGTGTCCACGACCGCACCCCCACTGGAGTAGCGAACTGGGCGCTACCTCCCTTTATATAAAGTGCACCTGCACCTGTTCACTGCGAGATCTAAGAGCTCAAGCAGCCTTAACTTCCTTATGAAGGCTTCGAAAAAGATGGTAGGCCTATAATAGCTTTCACGGCCAGTGAATTAAAACTCAGCAATTTTTCTAGGTTTGTGACATGTCAGCCAGCTTGGTGTCCTAGGCGAAACACCACACAAGACTCGGCACAAACTTAGAAAAATTGCTGAGTTTTAATTCTCAGGCCGTGAAAGCCAATATACCATCTTACCTTGTAAGTTGAATGTAAAGATCAATTTTGTTCTGCTTATAAAATTAGCGGAAGCCTTACTTTGTTCAAAGAGTAGAATAACTTACTTCTATTCAGATCACAAAGAATTTCAAAAAATATTTTTGATGAAAAGAAAAGGAGGAATTTCGTCAATTGTTCGCACATTTCTAGTGCTATTTTGTTTGTTTGTTCCCATATCAACTGAGCAAACTACAGCGTTATATTGTGTACAGTAATTGATGTCCCCGAGGCTCTGACATTGTGTTTCTAGTTTCATTTTTATTTTATTTTTTTATTTTTCAGAAGTTCACCATAGGCTCCAGTGTAGGATTTTTGTGCCGAATGTTGAACTTACTCAATTGTTAACTGGTCAGGGGCGTTTTAAATCCTATTTCGAACGTTTCAAAATTAATATTGTAGTTGGTTATTCCTGTTTTTATGATTCTCCTCAAACAATAGATCACCTGTTGTTTGAATGCTCCGTGTTTGGTTAAGTCAGATACAACTTGAACTCTCACTTACATTTCTGCAACTTGAAGTTTTCAAAACCACTTTATCATATATTCACGAAAAAATGTTGTTATAACCAATTTTTAGCTTTTATTCATCTTATTTTTGAAAAATTAATCTCATAATTTATTATGTAATTTATTTATTCATTTTGTAACAAACTATAACCCTAATGGACTATGTGTAATATGGTTCCATTTACTGTGATGGATATTCATAATAATAATAAATCGTGACAAAATCACAAATATTAGACATTTTTTACGATTGCGTTATACATGGGTGGGGCGATGCAATCAAATAGTGATTACATTATATGTTCACAGTCCCTTATTTGGAATCAAATCCACATCATCCAGTTAGAGGCACGACTGAACTCTGCAGCCGTTTTCTATACTATATCAGTGTGGTCGAAATTTGTGATCCTAGTTTGATTAGCAGTGAAGGGAATGACACGCTGCGCACGATGTGGGCCGAAGACAGAACAGTGGCGTGACTAAATTAGCTGGTTACCGGACAAGAAGAGCTGATGGCAATCACAGCACCGGAAGTCCTCTTCTTCACCGTTCCGCTATTGCAGTACTCGTGGCCGAGACAACATGACCTCCTCCCAAAACAGCAGGACACTTTAAGGAGGGATGTGGGTGGACTCTATAGGTGGATGCCCTCACCTTCTGCTCTACGTCTAGAGCCCTGCGCGGATAAACAAAACGTTATCTGCATCCGCGCCGCATCCGCACGACTGTTATCCGCATCCCCCCAGCATCCGCACGACTGTTAACCGCATCCCCCCACCGACCGTACGACTGTTAACCGCATCCCCCCACCGTCCGCACGACTGTTAACCGCATCCCCCCAGCATCCGCACGACTGTTAACCGCATCCCCCCACCGTCCGCACGACTGTTAACCGCATCCACCCAGCATCCGCACGACTGTTAACCGCATCCCCCCACCGTCCGCACGACTGTTATCCGCATCCCCCAGCATCCGCACGACTGATATCCGCACCCTCCCAGCATCCGCACGACTGTTATCCGCATCCCCCGAGCATCCGCACGACTGTTATCCGCATCCCCCCAGCATCCGCACGACTGTTATCCGCATCCCCCAGCATCCGCACGACTGTTATCCGCACCCTCCCCACATCTGCACGACTGTTATCCGAATCTACTGGCATTACAATAATATTTCTAGATAAAGCATATTGAAGCATCACATTTAGACATTTGAGGAGAAAGTCGCTCCCTTAGGCTATGTATGCCATGTGCTAGGGCATGTTTAAAATGAATGTTGTACAACCAGAATTGCAACCCTTTTCAGTTCGGAGTGTTAATTATGCTTAATGACATAATTTGATTGAGATTAGCTTAAATCATCATCTTACATTTGTCATGAAAAAAAAATATAACGGATAAATATGATACGCTATGGCATAAACATCCGGGTCCTAGTAATGATATTCAACAAGTTCGGATTGGAAATTAAAAACTATCCGCAAATTTACTCCAAACATTATCCGCAGATTATCCACTATCCGCACAGCTATGCAATATATATCCGCATGGCGAAAAATGTTGCGGATATCCGCAGATATCCACATCCACGTCCTCAAAGACGAATATTCTCATCTACAGAGGCGTGTAAATAATTAGACTCGATGCTAATTTTCCAACATTTTCTCTCTTCTCTTTATGACATCATGCAGTAAAAATGTTTGCGTGGCATTTTTTCTTTTTCAATCGATAACCAATAATCTTAATTACATTTTCTCTTAGGAAACTGACAGTAAAATGATTTCTTTTAGAATTTCCACTGATTGAGTAACTTTGCTAATACAGACTGTCACACGTTTTTTTATTTTTTCATTTTATTTTTATTAAGTTATTCTTGCGAATTTTAGTGCAGAAGGATTCGAAGTGTTTTTTTTACTGGTGGTCTGCTCTTGAACTATTCAATGATTCGTGAACCTTGGTGACCATAGCAATACCAACTGTGGGGTAGGCTATTTCGTGCCCACAGTTCCATTTTTTACAGTTTATTCATGGTATCTCTTTACTACGCTTATTGTACAGAAAGTTATTGTCTATTTTGATTCTGGTTACCTAACCATACATTTATTTTTTTAATTTAAATTTTTGTATAAGATATTAACTCTTTATAGGTTAGTGGTCAGTATATTAACCACCTACTATGAGGACAATTTATGTTGTCAGAGATGCAGCTGGTTGAATTTTTCAGCCATATTTTCTTTTGGAAGTGTTAATATTTCTAAAAACCAAATATTATCTCCTTACCTCCTTGACCTAAGGTGATTTTAAAATATATTGTTTTAAATAAAAGCAATTAAAATTAAAAAGTAAAAAACTATGACAGTAAAAATTAGAATTAAAATAAATATGCTTGTAAAAATTTAAAACATAAGATTATACAAATTAAAATACATAGACTAATAATTATAAAATCTTAAGTTTAAGATTATAAAAATAATATGAAAATTATAATTATAAAATAAATATGAACATAAAAATGTTAAAGTAAACAAAAATTAAATTTTATAATAATCAATATTAGTCTCAAATAATTAAATTTTTAAAAAATACAAACAAAATATCATCAATATTCTGCCCTGTAAAAGGTTAACAATTTTCTTTTGTTGGGCATGGAGAAGGATTCAAGGAGAAATAATTTCAACTCTGAGATTTGCTGATGACATCGTCATCTTGGCCGACAAGCCTGAGGATTTGAATGAGTTTTTGAATGGTATGGATTCCGTCTTACGGAAGGACTTCGTGATGAACATTAATAAATGTAAAACAAAAATACTGGAATGCAGCCGAAATAAATCAGAAACCTCTATGGACATCAAATTGGCCGGTGAAAAGCTGAAGGAAGTAGGAGACTTATGTTACTTAGGAAGCAGAATAACCAGTGATGGACGAAGCAAAGAGGATATAAAAAGTAGGTTGGTTCAGGCAAGGAAAGCCTTTCTACAAAAAAGGAATCTGTTGACATCGAATATAGATTTAGGTATTAGGTCATTTTTGAAAGCCTTTGTCTGGAGCATGGCGCTCTATGGAGGTGAAACTTGGACTATTGGTGCAGCAGAAAAGAGGAGAATTGAGGCATTTGAAATGTGGTGTTGCAGGAGAATGATGAATATCAGATGGGTAGATAGAGTTACAAACGAAGAGGTATTAAGGCGAGTGGATGAGGAGAGATGTTTCTGGCGACTGATAATGAAGAGAAGAGATAGGTTGGTAGGACACATACTCAGACACCCACGAATAGCAAGCTTAGTTATGGAAGGAAGGGTCGAGGACAAAAACTGTAGGGGTAGACCAAGGTTAGAATATGTTAAACAGATTGCCTCGGATGTAGGGTGTGGTAGCTATGTAGAGATGAAACGATTAGCTCAGGACAGGGAGGCATGGAGGGCTGCATCAAACCAGTCAAAAGACTGAAAACTCAAACAACAACAACAACGGGCATGGAAACCCCCCCCCCCTGTTAGTAGATCATGTGCCTCGTCATACTGTGCACTGTGGTAAGGGCAAAAATTCAACAAAGTTAACAAGATCACCATAATTTGTTCTGGTTGCAAGAGGTTCAAATGCGGAAAACACACTAAAGAACAGTCGTATGTTCCACGTGTGTTAAGAGATGGATAAGAGTATGATCAGTGAATAATTTACAATCTGAATTTCTTTTCTCATGATTATTTGATTTTGTTTGCAACTGTTGTTAATTAAGTTATATTTTTGCCATTTAAGATTCAAAATACGATATATGTTGATTGAAGGATAATGCCAATCACACAACAGGAATTTATTATGGTGATCACAAAATACCCCCCCCTTACGTTGGTAGCTCGTGGTTTGAAAAATAGCATGGCTAGGGTTAAAATCACCTGATATAGAGGGTATATTCCAAATCAGTTACAGTAATAAAAGAGAAAACTGACCCAATGCAGGTATCCCTCAGAATCTCCAATTTTGAAACTTTCTCCGTGCAATTCCATATGGGAAAAGTAGTAAGTACTTAGGGGAGGAAATAACACTAAGTAGGATAATAAAACTAAAAGAGAATTATTTGAATGAAAAATTGTGATTGATTTCAATCCATTAATTTAGTCTAATAAATTGCACACCTCTGTACTACTGAAGAGTGATCGTTAGAGCTCGGATTTTTAGGTACTAAAAAGCGGGAAGATATTTATTTTTATGTATTAAAAAAACCTGAAATATGTGACAAGAAAGTAAAAATAATTAATTATAATTTAGTTTATTTATTTATATATTTATCGTATGGCTTTTAGTGCCGGGAGTGTCCGAGGACATGTTCGGCTCGCCTGAGTCTGTAGCTACTTCCAGCGGACACCCTAAAGGGTGAGCTACAAGTTCCGTTTAATTTCAAGTAGTTCCAACTTTCGCCACCAGATATCAATGATACCTAGTGGTGAACGTTGGAACTTTGATACAGCGTTCTGACGAAATCTAACCTAACAATTTTGCTTTACACAAGTTTAGTCTGTGAAAGGATCTTTTACATGCCATAAGTCTATGACATGGGACCGCCGGCATTACTTCCCCTCCGAAGGAAGGCATACTGAAGGATTTTTAACGCTCTAAAAAATCCGACGACTTCGGACGGGTTTGAACCCGCTATCTTGGGCACAGCAGTTCAGCATGCTACCGACTACGCCACCGAAGCCGCTATTTAGTTTATTAATGTGAATTTAAACAATATGCAGTACTCAAGAATGGAATTCATGCTATGTCTCACTGACTGCTGAAGCATTACAATACACAACGAGATACATCTTCAGGTTGTCCTTCACAAATGACCGACGATTATCGCGAAACACTTATTCTGAAGGAGCGAAACTGCGGCAATATGTTTCTTGCCCTTGAGGTGTTGTGTAACTTGAGTTCGCTGCTCAGTCTTGATTGCTTTCCCACATGGTTGGCAGAACAGAACGCCCCCATCAGAAGGAAAATTATCTTTAAATTCTGCAACAGACGATAACTTGTAGTTGTTTTTACTTTAGGCATCGTAGAACTGCATTTCACTTCACAGTGCCAGAAATGAACTAAATGTGAGTGAGGGGGAAGGTCTAGCACGTGGTGCAATATGACTACGGACAAGGGAATCCCCGACTTCTACAGTGAATAATGGCACGGGGCGACAAGTTAAGAATAACACAGTTGCAAGCTGACATATGCTCTGCATGACGATTAGATAGCTCACAGGTTCTTCCCCGTTGAAGTAACACAGGACAACAATGCTATAAACTGAAAGATCTAGCATACTGATTTTAAAAAAATGTAAATATTATGCCTTTTTATGTGCTAATAAGTGAAAAGCAGTAATTTATGTATTTACAGAAAAAATGCTTAAAATATGTATTTACATTAAAAAATATTTATTTACCTAAATTTACCTAAATCTCCGAACCCTAGTGATCGTATATCTCATTCATCTCCTTTAACGTGGGAGCATACACACACCAACAGACCAACGTGAGCGATATTTAACAGGTTTTGATCGCTGCATGTCGTAGCAATGCACGTTAAATCGCTTAGTACGATTAGGATGGAACGCTGCTGCATTCATCTCAGTGCTGACCATGGCCATCCTGAATGTGGGTTTTTCCCGTAATTAATATGGATATGTATTAGGGCTGAAGATCTCTCTGTGATTAGCGTGGACAAGAAAACCGACACGGATATCCGGTGGCAATAAGTGCTCGTCTTCTAGGTCTATGAATTTTAGTTCAGTAGAGATATCTATGGTGGCTTCGGTGGCGTAGTTGGTAGCATGCTGAGCTTCTATGCCCAAGATCGTGGGTTCAAACCCGGCCGACGGGGGGAAGTAGAGCCGGTGGTCCCATGTCATAGATTTATGGCATGTTAAAGAACCTTGCACTAATTTCACCTGTGTGAAGCTAAATTGTATAGGTTAAGAATGTAAACAACGCTCTAAGGTTCCTACGTTCGTTGCCAAGAGCCGACTGCGGTGGCGTCCGGTAGCTAATTTCTGAACTAGTAGTCGTTGACGGTGGCGTTTGGCGGCAAAAGCAGGAACTATTTGAAAAATTCAAAAGTTATGCAGTCCTTACTTGAATTAAAAAAGTCCTCTCGGCACGCCGGAAGGCGGAGGTAGATTTCACCGGACAAACTTGGGGATAGGTGAAAATAGGCAGAATATGCAGGTTTTCGTAGAAGGATCAGACCTCATTTATTGCGAGAAGGTATTTTATAATTGGAGCTTAATTAACTTTGTTTTTCGTCATTTTATGCTTATTTTAAACATTTTATTGTCTTATGGGAACGGTAACCTTCTTGTCATTTGGGGTCCATTTTTATACCTGTGGTCACACTGTCCTTATGCAAGGTTTCGACACTGATGTGTAACTATGTAACGGTCTGTTACTTCTTCACGCAAAATTATATCTCCCGCAGAGATTTTGGTTGGTTCCACAGTTTAGGGGCTGCGACAACGCGGTCATGTAACCCCGTGTACTTAGAGATGGCTGTATTAGTCTGTAATTCAGGTAAGGACTGCAGACGGTCAATTTCAAGCAGTAGTTCCTAATGTTGCTACCAGGTACTACCGTCAACGACACCTACCTGTGAACTTGGCTACTAGATGCCACCGCAGCCAGCAACTCGCAACGAACGTTGGAACTTCCCCTCCAAAGGAAAGCATACTGAGGGATTTTTAGCGCTCTTAGAAAATCCGACGACTTCGGCCGGCTTTGAACTCGCGACCTTGGGCATAGACATTCAGCATGCTTGCTACCAGTTACGTCACCGAAGCCGCTTCACACTTAGTCAGATGGAATTTTGAATATGGTCTCGTGCAAGTGCGTTATCTTGGCAACGTCTGATGGCTCATCCCTCATCAATTTAGTAGAGTTGCCATGGCAACCACTGATAGCTCTTGGCATTTTCTTATAATTCCGAAATCATTTTTCTCATCCCTTGGCAAAATGGTGGGCCATATCAAAAATTCTTTCAGACAAAATTTTAGGTAATTATTAGGGGAATATTGTCCATTTTGTACGGTTTTGAGATTGTGCCTATTAAGAGAGATATGATTAATGTTTCCCGAAAAATCCACTTTTTCCCACCCCTTTGGTCAATGGTTGGTGCTATAAAAAAAACTCTTCAAACATAAATTTTCGGGCTATATCCGACACATAGTATGAAAGTTGAACGAATTCGATATTTCACATATTAAGAGAGTTATAGCAATATTTCACTTTTTCGAAAAAAGCCCCCCATTTTCACCCCCCTCGACCGATTTAGCCCATTAACGAATTCGACCGAGATTCTATAGGTATACATATTCGGTAAAATATTCAAAGTGATTGGTGCAAAATTACGGCAGTTATCGTGTCCACAAGAAACTGATAAGCATATATATACATATATACACATATATATACATAAATTATATATAAACTTTTGAACTGACGGTGGTTTTGGGGTCTGGGGGATGTGAAACGCGAAGATATGTCGAAATTTTCCGGAAGTCGAAACATGGTACCCATTGCAATAGTTAGCTTTCTAATGAAATCTACCTCTGGTTGGTTCCTCAGTTTAGGGGCTGTGACAACGCGGTCATCTAACCCCGTGTACTTTGGGTGAGTGTAGAATCTGTCTGATAAACGGTGTGAATTGTAATGGCTGTAGTAGTCTTAATTCAGGTAAGGACTGCAGACGGTCAATTTCAAGCAATAGTTCCTAATGTTGCTACCAGATTCTACCGTCAACGACACCTAGCTCTGAACTTGGCTACGAGATGCCACCGTAACCAGCAACTCGCAACCAACGTTGGATCTTCTCCTCCAAAGGAAAGCATACTGAGGGATTTTTAGCGCTCTTAGAACATCCGACGACTTCGGCCGGCTTTGAAACCGCGACCTTGGGCATAGACATTCTGCATGCTACCAGTTACGTCACCGAAGCCGCTTCCCACTTAGTCAGATGTCAAAGTCAACCCCTGGCACCATCCAGCCCATGACGGGCTAAGGCCGACCAAGCGACCGCTGCCCAGCCATTTGGCCTGCAGATATTGGGGTGACGCGTGATCAGTGCGTCGGGTCCCCTCGGCCGTTAAGATTGGTATTCGTGATCGGGGTGCTGTCTCACTGTCAGACAGCTACTCAATTGTCCTCACGAGGTGGAGTGCACCCCGTTCCAACCCTCACGTCAGTTTTGAAATCCCTGACGGAGCCGGGGATCGAACCCGGGGCCTCTGGGTGAGAGGCAGGCGCACTACCCCCAACACCACGGGGCCGGCTTAGTCAGATGGAAATACTGAATCTGATCTCGTGCAAGTGCGTTGTCATGGCAACGGCTCATCCCTCATCAATTTAGTAGTGTTGCCATGGCAACCTCTGATAGCTCTTGGCATTTTCTTATAATTCCGAAATCATTTTTCTCATCCCTTGGCGTAATGGTGGGTCATATCAAAAATTCTTTCAGACAAAAGTTTTAGGTAATTATTAGGGAAATATTGTCCATTGTGTACGGTTTTGATATTCTGCCTATTAAGAGAGATATGATTAATGTTTCCCGAAAAACCCACTTTTTTCCACTCCTTTGGTCAATGGTTGGTGCTATCAAAAAACTTATTTGACATAAATTGTTGGCACTCATCAGACACATATTATGAACTTTGAATGGATTCGATATTTCACGTATTAAGAGAGTTATAGCGAAATTTCAATTTTTCGAAAAAAGCCCCCCATTTTCACCCCCTTCGACCGATTTTGCCCAGTAACGAACTCAACCGAGATTTTATAGGGATACATATTATGTAAAAAATTCAAAGTGATTGGTGCAAAATTACGGCAGTTATCGTGTCCACAAGAAACTGATATACATATATACATATACAGGGTCATTCGTATAAAGTAAGAACGCCAAGCGGCAGCTTTGTTCTCCGCCGTTGCGGTGACCTTCACCGAGCAGGTGGCGCGCCACGGCCCCCTGCTTTAAGCGTGTGTACAATCCAGATATGCTACAGATGCAGCGGCCTTGCTAGCGTGTGTACAATGCTGAAATCTAACTTTAGTTAGTTAGTTAGTAATTGTTGATGAAACCGAAACCCCTACTTGTGCTAATTTTGTGAGTGAAATTTCGCAAAATCGACAGTTTAAACAAATCAGTCCGAGAATACATTGTCACGCCCAAATATCGTCGCGTATCATAATTGCAAACACCCAATATATATATTTTTATTGCTGCTCAGAGTGGTGCAATCCCAAAGTCACAGGACCAACGATTTACCAGCTAGATTTTTTTTTAAATATCACTAAAACATTCCCCCCCCCCGCTAAACCATGCGCCTTTCATTATGCGTTTTTCACGTCTTTCGGCGCGTCTTGATCTAGGGAATAATATGTTCCCAGCTGTCCAGTTAAACTCCACCCACCCAGTATATATCCATACGTAGGCCTGTGTGTCTGAGATAATTTTTTGTGTAGTCGATAATGTCACGGATAACGTGAGGACGTTAAATTTCGCTTGTTTGGCTTGAATTGCCGTCATATTGGTAAGATGTATAAGGTTTTAAACAGCGCGTCTTTACATGCCGATGTAGTGACAGGTATTCAAGTCCGAGGTGTGGTGGTGAGTTACGAATGTTCATGAATTACTTTTAATTGTTCAATTTAATTGAAAATTTGCACTGTACTCTTCTAAAGCCATTGGTCGCTACTTGGTTAGGCGACTGTCTGGCCTTAGCAGGGTTCAATCTCAAGTAGTTCAAATTTTGGCTACCAGATGCCACAGTCACTGACACCTAGTGGCGTACTTTGGAACCTGATAGAGCGTTTCTAACCAACCAATTATAACCTACAAATTTGGCTAAACAGTACCAATTGTAGTGGTAGGTTCTTTTACATGTCATAAATCTATGCCGCCTTTAATTCCCCTCCGTAGGAAGGCATACGGCATACGGAACCATCCCATCATTTGCCTGGAGTAGAAGTTGGAAACCACGGAAAACCACTTTTAGGATCGGCGAGAAGGGAATCGAACGGATCACTTCTCAGTTGTGCCTCACGAGGCTGAATGTACCCCATCCCAGTCCTCAAACCAGAATTTCATTTCTTTGGCAGAGCCGGGATTTAAACCTGGGCCTCCAGGGCACCTACCATGGAACCTTACCCTAGTATAATTATTGTTACACACACTACTATAGTCACCACACGTTTACAGGTTGTCAGACAAATTTAACACATACACACAAGTACACGATACGAATGACCAAAATGTCCCTAGCCCCTAGAATTATTCAACAACAACAACAACAAGAAATGCATGTCATGAACCTTGAACCTTGAAGCTACTTAGCGTGACCTTCTAGTTCCTGAACTTTATTTTGTGCGCTGATTACATGTTCCAAAACTTCCGTGTGTAAGTTAAAATAAAACACGTGGAGTGCCGAAATATTGTGTGTATGTAATTTACACGTGAACAGATTACATGCTATTAGGGCGTTTATCTGCGTAAAGTGTACAGTTAACGTCCCTTATTGCAATGAATATCGTGTTTTCAAATGTTAGTCTGGTCGGCTCGTTTTTCGCTGAGAGTGCTTTAATTTAAAGAGAATTGGATGAGTATTATTACTTAAAGAGAGCTTTGAAACCATTTTTTCATCGCTGCCTTATTGACATTTAATATTGCATCCTTTCAGTTGGTCAACTCAATGTGTAACAAGTAGTTCCGTGAAGAATTATATAGCCTATTTTCATATGGCCTACATATGTTAATTGCCACTATCAACATACAAAATTTCAGTTTGATTGCTGTATTAGATTCGAAGATATTGAGAACCGACTAAATATTTCGGATGGTCGCCATGCTGGATTTTCATATATGTAGGTCCTAGAGTTATGTACTGTTACTTGAAGATTATTGTGTGCGTGTAGCATTCAAACTTCAATCGCATGATTAGGACACAAGCCTCCCATTTTTTCCCTCTCCTGATGCACTGCTTTTTTCACTTAAGTGGCGATTATCTTTGGAAGCTATCGCTTTTGACCAATGCCCCTGAAAGCGAAAGTTTTGTACGAGACCAAGTCTCAGATTTAACCCAAGGACTGTGGACGGCTTCTGTAGCGTAGTCGGTAGCATGCTGAACTGTTATGCCCAAGATCGTGGGTTCAAACCCGGTCGTCAGATTCTCTACTAAGAGCGTTACAATCCTTCAGTATGCCATCCCTCGGAGGAGAAGTAAAGGTGGCGGACCCATGTCATAGATTTATGACATGTAAAAGAACCTACCGCTACAATTGATAGAAATAAAAATGAAAATCCACAGCCTGCTTCCAGTCGACCGACCGGCTCAGGGAATGGAATGAATGAAGCCCCCTTCTAGCGGCGAGTATATGAACTGTGCCGGCTGTGGAAGCCTGTCGCACTCCCCTGGGGCAATGATTAAATGAATGACAGATGAAATGAAATGATAGTGGAGAGTGTTGCTGGAATTAAATTTGTGACAGGGAAAACTGGAGTACCCGGAGAAAAACCTGTCTGCCTCCGTTTTGTCCAGCACAGATCTCACATGGAGTGACCGGGATTTGAACCACGGACCCAGCAGTGAGAGGCCGGCGTGCTGTCGACTAAGCTACGGAGGCTCTACAATTGATGGAGTGTAGCCAAATTTGTAGGTTATAATAAGTTGCTCTATCAAGTTCGAATGTTCGCCTCTATGTATCAGTGGCAGTGGCATTTGGTAGCCAACGTTGGAACTACTTGGCATTAAACTTGCTGTGAGCCCACTGGCGTTCAATTAAAATACTCTGCTATGGCCATTAGCTGCAATTCATATAATTTATTATAAATATAGTAAGTAAGATATTCTTATAGCAACACATAGATGTCTCTGGTTGGTTGGTTGGTTCTTAAGTTTAGGGGCTGCAAAAACGCGGTCATGTAGCCCCATGTACTTTGGGTGTGTGTAGAATCTGTCTGATAACCGGTGTTAATTGTGATGACTGTATTAGTGTGTGTTATCTGTTTTAGGTAGATTTCATTAGAAAGCTAACTATTGCAATGGGTCCCATGTTTCGACTTCAGGAAAATTTCGACATATCTTCGCGTTTCACATCCCCCAGACCCCAAAACCACCGTCAGTTCAAAAGTTTGTATATATATCAATAATTCGTATATGAAAAGCAGAAAATCTTGTTCTGAAACGAGACGAAAATTTTGAACCAAATTTCCAGGAAGACCTGTCCCTAATGTCAGTACAATATTAGGAGGCTCGCTAAACGATTCAAGGAAACAGACTCCGTAAATAATAAAATAGTTGACAGACATTCTTTCATCAAAAGATGTCAGGTGTGTGTTACAAGAGAGGGGAACATTTTCAGCATCGCCTATGAGCACTGTAAGTACATAATTTTGAACATGTTTGGTAAAAGTGTGAAAGTGCGCACCACCACCGGCTGAACCGGGTACCCGCGGCCGCGATCTGCGCCAGTCACAGCCGGTTTAGCTTGCCGTATTTATCGGGGTGCACATAGATAATGACCCTGTACAATCCAAGCGAAAGCAAATAGGTAAATAACAAGAAACGTGAGAAACGCAGATCTTAGCAAAAACTATATGTATTTCTAAATAATCCAGTTCAACATACTGTTCTAAAAATTATCCGCAAATTTACTCTAAACATTATCCGCAGCTTATCCGCTATCCGCACAGCCATGCAAACTATATCCGCATGGCGAATTTTTTTTCCGGATATCCGCAGGTTTTTTATCAGTTGTCTGCGAGACCTGCCCCGGTGAATACCGACCTTTCTGCCAGTCCAGTGGCACTTCCTCGATCCGGTCTTCGACACAGTAGCAAGCAGTGTCACCAAGAGTGACGTACTTTTGCTCCCGTTTTCTCCTAAACCACACCCCTTTTACATCGCGTATTTCGGTGCTTCCTGACGTGGGGAATCGTATGTTCACGAATAACGGATCTGACTCCAATCACCCTGTATACTTGAACCCCAATGATATGTGATTAGGTCGTTTACCTGAAAAACGTGTGCAGGTTATTTCTTCCGCCTGTGAATCGTGGCTTAAAATATTGGCCTAGTCGATACATCTTCTTCGTTCAGGAGCTTTCTTTCTGGAAGTATCAGATGACTATTATAATTTACGTGAACAATTGCTTGTTTAGTGGGCATTACGGAAATAGCAAAGTGCTAAACAACTCTATTAGATGGCGGGTCATGAGAACACTGTGCTGAGACGCGTTAACGAGGTTTAGTGGGAGGGTTTCTCACGGGCAGCCTGAACCTGATCACTATCTCATGAGAGTGTGTGTGTGCAGTAGTTTGTTAGCTAATCCCAGGAGGACACTGGGGGCCACGCCCAAATCAACTGGTCAACTGATCAGCTGATCGGGATTAAGGACAGGTCCGGTCCCTCAACCAAGGTGGTCTTGTAGGTTATCACAGGTATGATCAGAGTATTGTAATGCTAACGCAAAGGCTGGACTCCACACAATACTCACTTAATAAAAACTGCAGGCCATTCAAGTAAACACACTCTCCATTAATTATCCTAATACGGCTTTGATATATTTTCTTAATCGAACACGTTTACACATGTTAGAAAATATTTAAAGGATTCAAATCAAATTTGACGTGAGTATTTCACTCTATTCAGCAATGGCCGATGTTTTATTGAGTACATTTTTAAACACCAATATTCAATAAATTAATTATATTTTTTCCTATAGGCCTATTTTTAATTAATTTAAGTGTTTATTTTCGATTTTGTCTCGTTGGTTTTAAGATAGCCGTGTCATTTTGTAATTTTCTTCTTGTCTTGTATTGCCAATTTTTATTCTGTCTTGCTTTGTCATTCCTTCTCTGTTTTCTTGTTGTTTATTTCAGTTTAGTTTTTTTCTTGCTCTTTTAATGTTTTATGTTTGTTTAATCCCATCTTGTATTTTTGTTTCTGTTTGGTTTTCATTAGTGCCTTGTGCCTTGCCATGTATCATTGTTTTTAGCCTACTTTTCACATTTTGCAAAAATGAGGAAAAAGTAGACTTATGAGATCGGGCAAATGTGTGTCTGTCTGTCTGTCTGTCTGTCTGTCTGTCTGTCTGTCTATCTGTCCTTCTGTCTGTCTGGCTGGCTGTGTGTGTGTGTCCCCCTATCAACTCCTAAACGGCTGCAGCAATCGAAACAAAATTTGGTAGGAGTAAAGATCTATACCTGAATATCTCACGGCCATATTTGAAAATGATGTCAGTGCTACCAACTGCTAAAAAATCGCAATTGAAATTTGAGCTCCATGTTGGATATCATGGAAAGTATGAATGAGAGCTATTTCAAAATTGGCACACGTACAGATCATAATATTTCAGTTTAATTTCCAGGAGGCCAAACATGGCAGTGTTGCCAAAATGATTATAAGCCTCCTGATAGGTCCAATTTTTAAATGCATATAACTTCTACACTATCTATTGGAATTCAACCAAATTTCGTATGTTGTATGTGTAATGTACCCATGTGAGTAATCTCGATGGTAAATATGCAGCTGCCTCCAGCTAGCATCAGGTCTCAGGCGTGTGCCGTTCCCCCAAATGAGCAGTGCATATTTTGGATTTGAGGCTATAAGGTATCAACTCTACAATGATAAGGCACAACTCTATTCTAAAACTTTAATTCAGTAAATAAAATCATGGCTTCAAACACAAAAACAATCCCAAAACCATAAAAACAAAGCAAACAAAAATTTACTTCCACAATCCACAAATAAACAAAAATGAAATCATAATAAAGTCATATTAAACCATAAAGCTGTACCCTTATGTGACTTCATAAAGATATACTAGTGCGCTGATGCACCTACAACTTCAAACAAACTGTACATTAACATAACAGTCATACAATGTGACTTCTTTAATATCACAAATTAATTATTCCTTAAACCTCTTGGTTTTAACAATTATGTGTGCCGTGCGTGTTTTGATTTTTCTCTTCTCACCAAACAAATGCTTTCATGCATTACCTATTCGGACGTTGCACCGCAATCAACGTGCAACTCCATAATTATGTAAGCTACCCCTCCACTTCCTCTATTTATATGGTTCCACTGCATGCTGTATGTGATTCCTACATAAAACGTTACGTTATAGCTTGTGTCGGATGGTACAATTAGATTACCTTGCTCTCGTGGCGATTGGCATCTGGTAACCAACTTCATAACTTGGTTTCAGTGACAGTACAAATACATCGTCTAACTATTCGTCAGATAGCTAAAATAATGAACCATCAGGATAATCTATAATTATCCATGTGTTCTTAAACCACATGGCTACATTACTCAACATAACAATCTTTCATTATATGTCATTTACCAGGGTCTAAAATCTGTCCCTTTCAACTTGCCTTGACGGTTCGAGTGCCCGCCTACAGACCCTCGGCTAGAGGAGTCAGCACACAATAGAATGTGGGATGGGTGTTCCACCAATTACCTCGACCCTCCTTAAAGGTTTGAATGCTTTCCTTTCTAAGCAGTAAAGATTTACAAGACAAATACTGTTGTCTGACCGACACACATATCCCAAAGGATCTTAATTGACTATTATGCAAACAGGTATTGAATGAGCTTTTATAATTACTCCTACACAGAGGATATAATAATTACTGGCCTCACACGGGTCCATTCAACATGAAGGTTCGGGGTTCGTAATGCATTAGTCTAACGGGTGACCGATGTCTCAAGTAAAATATAGGCGCTCACTGCAGCTGTCGCCATGAGTTTCGCTACCACGAGCGGAATAACTCATCAATAAGTTCTCGGGAAATCATAGAGTTTCGAGGTGTCCTCGTTTTCCTCGTCTCTATCACAGGATTCCAACCCGGAACACTTTCATATCCTTCCTCAGAGCTAGGGTGCACACTACAACTCTGGCATAAATTATATCTCCACTTATGCCCATGACATATGAGATTTCATACGTAGAATAGACCACCTGGCCCCTTACTCAATGCTACGACCTCCGACCTATATTATTAAGAGAAATCTATCAATTACTCTATAAGCTTCTCATATAAGCTGCAAATTCAATTCACTAAAAGCTCTTTCATGCCTGGCATCATTACTAAATATATGCAATATTCTGATATAAAACTTCTTTCCTTAATTACTGTAATGTAATCTTATTGTATCATCTTACTGCTTAGATTGATAAGTCTTGCAATTAGCGTAACTAATTCTCGCTTATAACATTTATTTGTTTCCTGATGTGTTCATTCATACTTTTAATATTCATTATTTTTATTACCATTAATCTCACTGACATAAATGACCAAAATCATTACTTTATTATTATTCTCAGATAACTTTACCAAAAATCCGACATAGCTAAACGTCTTAAAATCTCGAACAATAGTGCTCGTCACATTTACATAACTGATTGCCATTCTTAATTCATAGTGGGAATAATTACTCCACTTAATGATGCAAATTAACATCTCAACTCTATAAAAATCAACACAATAATGATTAAACATGGAGGATCTCCCTCCTAAACTGATTTTTACTGGCATCTTTACGGAATCACAACATGCAGTGGCCCATATTTCTACATAATCATAACTTGTGGGGTACTTACATTTCTATAGGCGTCTATGGTGGCTCCGACCAATCATATTTCTCCATGTCGCCCGCCATTAGCAGGTTTAACGCGACATATTTATCTTGAATACACACATTTTATAACACATAATATTCATCAACAACACGACACGTTGCATAACTCTCAGGAAGCTATTGCTCCCACACATGTGAAACACTTATCTAATCACTACTTTAAAGGATATTTTACATATGCTGTACACTTAACACACGTCACTTTATACACTTTTCAATGCTGAAATTCCCTAGCAAAGATCGAAATTGCAGGTGTCGACGGCATCTCCCGTGCTCCTATCAACTCCTGATTGAAAATCTGGTTTACCTGCTCTTGGAATTCACCAACAGTTTTTATATTTCCTACTCCTACGGTAAGCGTCCTGCGTTGCATAAATATGCTAGCTCCCGTCCTGAGTGTTATCATCTGGTACTCTCTTGACATTACCAAACAGTTCGTAGAGCTTCTTTAGCGCATTCCATCGTAATTACACATATACGATCAGTCAATACTTTACACATTGCGCTTAACACTGTCCAATACTTTACACAAATAATTATTTACAATAGTTCTGCCATTAGTCTACACGGTGCTTCGTAACTGAACACGGCATAGTTCGTACTGCTGATTATGCCTATAGCACGACTATTATTGATATAAGCTTATAAAATGCTTCATTTACAGGTACCAGTCTTTGTTCGGCGTCTATTATGAGTATGACCGCCATGCGTTCTGCCTTGACAAACTTGCTTCAAACTGGCTGTAACTGACTGAAGATTCACTTGAAGACTGCTCGTAACTTACTTGAAGACTGCTGTAGACTGCTTACATACTGTCTCGTACTGCTGCATATTGACTGCAACTTACTGCAATTGTGCTACAACTGGGTAACTTCTAACGTCGTGAAGACTGCGTAAGACTGCAACTTGGGCTGTAACTGGGTGTAAACTGCACGTGAACTGCGCGTAGACTGAGCTTGACTAGGCGCTCCTCCAAGGGTCTCCTTCCTTATATCGGATTCCCACGAAAAGTAGGACGAAATCTTCCCGCGTAATCTTGGCTCCTCTCCCAGCATGATTCTGGTCTCCAAACCATGATCATTGGGTTCCTCTTTCTTCACAGATCCCAAAACTATCTGCGTGCAAAGGAATCGCTCGTCCAATTAATTAATATTAATTCCTTTCTCCATAGCGTGGGACGCTATCTTACGGGTATTCCCCGGCAACATTCTCAAATCTATCCGCGAACAATGGTAGTCTTACAGTCCTTCCGCACTTCATTAAATATGCGTCAATTTCGCAGGTAAAAGGCTCTAAAATTAGCCTCCTGCCAAAAGATTCACCTGTGGGCAACCCTCAACTCAATTCGTTACTCCAATCACGAGTAATCAATGATTTTCCTGGGCATCTCTCCTCCCCCTACTCAAATCTATTCTCCGTCGGGGAATAACTGGGTCATTATTCAGGCCTCCACCCTGCTCCAGACGACAGAATGGGGTCACAGAGATGGACATGGCTCCACTGGGGCCCTCCCACAATCCTGGGCTAATTTGTAAAATGTCAACTCTGCCCTCTCCGTGCTTCAAGCCTCGTATAGCCTACACCAAGTAGTCTAATAATGCTGTAATCTGCTCATTTTCCCCTGCATTATTTTAATAAATAATGTCATTGCACCAAAATCACACCAGTGATTAAATATACACTTCTTTCGAGGGGTTTTTACCATGAAACTGCCTCTACAGATCTCTGGTTCGTTCCCTGGTGGAACCTTTATACTGAGATCACAGTCTCTGAGAACCACGTTCGATTCCAGTCAGCATAACCTCCTCGGGTTCAGTACATAACCAGATATGACTGCGCGTATTCTTAAGACCTACCAGGGCTGCCAACTGTTAATAAATGCTCCTAATTTATTTTATCCAAATACCAATATATCAGAAAGTATGTAAGCCGACATCTTTAAACTATGCACACGTATAGTACCTGACATTCTATATTAGTTTGGAGTAACTTATATACGTCAGTGATACCAACATGATTCTAAGCCTGCTGACAGGTCCAAATTTAAATACATGTAACTTCCATACTATCATTTGGATTTCAACCAAATTTCGTATGTGCTATGTGTACCATAACAGATATGACTATGCGTATTCTAAGGAGCAACCAGGGCTGCCAACTGTTAATATGTGCTGTCCCTATTTTTGTTACCCTAATATCAATATATCAGAAAGTATGCAAGCCAATAGCTCTAAACTTTGCACACGTATAGTACCTGGCATTCTAGACGAATTTGGAGTAACTAATATACGTCAGTGCTGCAAACATGATTCTAAGTCTGCTGATAGGTCCATTTTTAAAATGCATGTAACTTCTATACCAACTAATGTATTTCATTCAAAATTGGCACAACAATAGATCATATTATTTCAGATTATTTCTGACCAATACATGCATGACATTGTTGCCAACATGATTTTACGCGCGCTGTTAGATCCAATGTTTAACTGCATGTAACGTCCATGCTATTCATTGGACTTCAACCAAATTTTGTATTTTGTACCTTAAGAGATGGAACTAAGAATATATTCAGTCATCAGGGCTGCCAACTGTAGTGCTCTATTAGGATACATTATGCCAGGTATACAGTATTTCGAACTAATTGGAAATTTCGATATTAGCAACTTAATTTCGTCATTATTCTTATAGGTTCATATTCTGTAGAACAATCATTGGCATGAAAAGTAGGCTGTATAGTTCTTCACGGAACTTCTTGTTTGTCTTGCATTTTATTTATTTATTTATTTATTTTCAATTTGTATTTTTGTTTCTGTATTTCAGTTTAGCTTAGATTTTTCTTGTCTTGTATTTTTGCTTTGTTTTTGTTTTTCTAGTCTTAACTTGTGTGTTTGTTTTTTGTTTAGTTTTTGTTCTGTTCTTTTTTTTAATGGTTAGTCCAGTTGAGTTTAATTTAGTTTATTTGTTGTTTTTGTTTTTGTTTTTGTTTTTGTTTTTGTTTTTGTTTTTGTTTTTGTTTTTGTTTTTGTTTTTGTTTTTGTTTTTGTTTTTGTTTTTGTTTTTGTTTTTGTTTTTGTTTTTGTTTTTGTTTTTGTTTTTGTTTTTGTTTTTGTGTTTGTTTTTGTTTTTGTTTTTGTTTTTGTTTTTGAGTTTAATTTTGTTATGCTTTTGTTCTATTCTTTTGTTAAGTTTTATTAACTTAAGTTTTGTTTTCTTTTGTTTTGTTCTTGTTTTTTCGTTTTTTGATTTTGTTTTTCTTTAAAGGAAAGCGTACGCTATTTTAGACCTATCATATATGAATTCTACATCTTGAATTAATGAGAAGGAAAAGGTATTCTCATGAGCAAATCGTAACATCTACACCCAATAAGTCTATACAGTGTAATAAAACTGGCTGATTGTTACGAGGCGTCTCCAAGTTGCGGTAAATCGTTTCGTGGTCATTTCATCCCGTTCATCGACCAGGATCGTATTGTCTCTGTTCGTTATGAAGTCGTGGAACAGACGGTCCGTATTGTCCAGTGAGGTATTGTCTGACTGTCACAACCAGACATGGAACTAAGAAGAAGACGACGGGGCCCTTCTGCGATAATTAATACTCCACTTGAACTCCAGGCTATTAGGACATGGTCCATTCCCTTCCCGCTGCGCTGATCAGATTATCGAGTGGGCCTTCCCTTGGGGCACGTCTTACTGTAGTCAGTAATCTGGAAACTGCTTTATTGTCGCCTCAACTCGTGGTGTAGTGGCTAGCGTTCGTGGCTGAGGTCCAGGTTCAATTCCAGGATCTGCCAAGAAATTTTAATTTGGGTGTGAGGGCTGGAACGGGGCAAACTCAGCCTCGTGAGGCAAAACTGTGAAGAGTGGCGTTCGATTCCCACCTCTGACATTCTGGAAATGATTTGCCATGGTTTCCCCACTTCTACTCCAGGCAAATGTCGGGATGGTTCCTTATTTAAGGCCACGGCTGCCTCCTTCCCAATCCTATCCCCAATTTACAAATACACTGTGAAAAAGACATCACAATAATACACAAAAGAAATACACGGGGCTTCATAAGACTGTGATGTAGCCTGTGTTGTCAACTATGTGGTTCGTAGAAAGATCAGATAAGTTACCGGTAATATATTAAAACTACAGAACAGGAGACCAAGCCGTCGTAACTTTCAACTAGGTATATTACTGAAAATATAGTATTTATGATTGACAAACCTTTCTCGGAGATGTTGGGAGTCGTTTTACTTTCTCAATTGCCACTGCTGCACCGGAATAATTCCTTTTAATTGATTATTTACGAATATAATGCTTTTAGCATAGTCTTCATTTCACTATGGACGCCATCTTGGACACATACGTCATGTGACACCCGAAAAACGAACATCTGAGTACGTTACCAACATGTCCAATACAAAATTCACCATATGACACGTAAAGTTTGAAATTGTTACAAATTTCCACTAAGTTAAGCACTGTCTTGCGGAAAATTACTGCTAGTACCACAAGCAAGGGGGTCTGCGGCGTAAGCCCCAGGTTAGGTTTGTTTTTGTATGTAAAACGTTAATAAGATAGAATATATGTCCGCTACTAGGTTAGGTACTGCCTGGTCAAAAATTACTGCTAGTACCACAAGCAAGGGGGTCTGGGGCGTAAGCCCCAGGTTAGGTCTGTTTTTGTATGTAAAACATTATAAATACATAAATAAACACTGACAATTGGCGCAATTTTTCATTACATTACTTTATCGACGCTCTTTTGTTTACTCGTTCTATACCCGATGTGAAATAGTACCAAATGCGTGGGGTTGGCATTCCTGACTTAGTAAGCAAGATGGCTCCAAAAGACTTCATTTCTGCTACATAAGTCGTGTATCTATTTGGGATGGCTGGGTGGGTTTATGGCAGCGGACGAGTCAACATCTATTATTTTAACATCTCCGGATACCATTACTCAAGGTACTTTGGCAAATTTCATTACCTAAATATTTTTATACCTTTGGTCTCCTGTTCTGTGGCGCTACCGTTAATATAAACCTACGGTTTTCCTTGACGTGTGCTGCAACTAATCGAACCACGTCATTATTAACCAACGATGGACGCCCACTTCGTTCGTCAGATCGCATCCTTAATCTCCTTCCCATTGAATCTTGAACTTGTGGTTGGAACTATTTGAAACATTTATTACAATCATTAACATACACACACCATATTACGCATGTAGACGTTTTTATATGCATAATCTTTTCTTTTTTACAATAATTATTGGATCATCGTTTCCATTAGCTCCATACCTAGAACTGTCATACACTTAATACAATTAATTCCCTAAGGTAAATTAATTTCCATGACTACATACTGCATATCTTAGCAACAACCAAGTTACATAAATAGGCATTGTCTCCTGACAACTTCTTAAAATGAGAAGTTATTTATGGTCCTTACAAATCACTCATCGCATTTTCTCTGTACACCTCACAGATCTGTCGATGAATGTCGGCTGGCTTAGTGTTCTTTGTATTCAGAAAACGAACGATAGATTTAATCTTCACTAGCAGCAGGATTTTCAATCTCATTCACCATTGTAGCCAAGCACTATAGCGTAAACAACCGACAGTGATCTTAGAATGGCGTCATCTTCTTCTCCTTGATTCGCCGAACTGCGATTGCAGCGATGCCGGGGCAACGTATAAAAACGGAGCTTACTTTCTGGATGTGCCTAGTACTTTAGTAATCACTGTCCTGCCCTGCCTGAATTTATTTATTAGCTGTTATATGAATAATGCCTTAAATATGAAAAGCCAAGAATATAACCATGGCAGCCCTTGCACTAATTGACGAAGTTTAAATATTCAGTGAGTTGAAACCTTTAGTCAATAAATAGTTGTACTTTAATCACAGCACTGGTTTCGGTAACATTGTGATCTTCTTCAGCGTTATATCATAAAATACGTAAATAATCAAGACTTACATACAAAAATGTCCTTATCAAAAGTTGTTATCAAGATAATTACTTAAAATACCGTACTAATAGTCTAAATGCTGAAAAAACACTTTAAACATTTTATAATTATATTCGCTCACATACATGTTCACGTCAGTCGTTAACCTGCAAATTTCCATGCACATATAATAGCCACGTAAGTGTTTCTAATGTTTATATTTCGCTTTTCTTTCTGGCTTCTTATAATTTGTTTTCTTTTCTATATTAATCTTCTTTTCAGATCACTGTCTCAACACCAAGCTGCTTTTTTCTTTTGGTTAAGATTTATACGTTTCTTTTTATAACACATTGTAATAGATCTGATTTTCAAAATGTAAAACTTACTGAATATTTAACGCCTTAAAATAGAAATACCATAACGACGGCTTTTATATAAAGGGGACCAAGCGCCATTCAATTATTTTTGTCCTATGTCCTTTGCCCTTGATCTAAGACATTGGTGCGTACAGGGGCTAGTGCTTCGCGATTTAATGCAAGGGGGTTTGTTTCCTTCTAGTAAAGAAAGAAAAAAAATTGCCCAAATCATCATCAATAAAGTTCGGAAGTTAAGGAAATGTCACATTTTTTTCCTTGTCTACATTTTCATTAAAAACTGTAATTAAGCAGGAGTTCAATGTTTCTGATACTTTTAAGTGGGTTTTATAGAGCATATACATGCATATTTAGGTCTATTTCACAGTTATTGTCGTATTTCATCAACATTAATGTATTAAGGTAATATTTTGGTGGACTTAGAATATGGTATCCGCTGGTCGCTGCAAGGTTTATGTGCGTTAGCGGCGATAAAAATTTAAAAACTTGCCAATTCTTGCAGACTATTAGAAAATATTTAACTGTAACTTAGGGCATATTCTTTCTCTTTTTCAGGAAATGTGATTTGTGTCGCAGTTTTTAACGGGAGAAAAGGTGGAAAATATGCTGCTTTCCGCGAGTCTCTTGAAACATACTGCGATAAAAATTGAAGGAAAACATTTTTATCGTAGACCTATTCATGAAATCGGAGTAGATTTTAACAATTCTTTGGCTTGAATGTAGAATTAATAATAAAAACAACCTTCCACTACATTAATAACACTTGTTTTTTGAAAGTTTGTAAATATATTAAGTCATATTGTACCTTTTTTGGATCATATTTCAGTATTTTTAGGGCATATTTGGCTGCATATTTATCGGTTCTTTAGGTGCTTAAGATCCAAACCTTAATCATCAACATCCGGAGACCAGGCAAAGCACGGAGGAGAAGAGAAATTAAATAGCGTTTGGTTTCTATTTTATAAGAGCATCCATGAAGTGAGGTGGCTCCGAATACTTTACTAAGTTGCTGCAGCTTATTATGTCTGTCACTACCTACACTTCCTTCCTTGGAGAGACTACAGTAGTCCAGCGCTAGGTAATGAAGCGGTTAGTGAACACAATCGAGAGGGTGTAGGGACAAAATACGCTTTGTTATTATAGGAGCAGGTAATTGTTTTAACAGTGCACGAGCTGCAAGCAAGCAAGAACTGGTTTGTAAGCTATCATTACATCATTAGACCCTTTCTACTCCATATCAATGATCAACACAACTCAATTAGTGAAATAGGAGACCCAGTTCTCTCCATTTCTAAAGCTGTCTGGATTACTTCGGTTTTATAGGATTACATTTACTGTACAATTTGCCTCATACTCAATAGTTAGTAGGCCTACTTCTTATTCGGAAGTATTATTCGCCACTACTGTATATTGTTGCCCAGGGCACATCCAAACAACTTGTGTTACTCTCTTAGGAGTGACACTTTCCATGTCTCTTTGGTGGTAACTAGTGTAAATGACCTACATGTCAAATTATCTATTCAAGAGCTTATTAAAAAGTTCCGTTTAGGACCGTTTGTTACTCTATCTACTTATCTGATCTTCATCATCCTCCTGTAAAACCACATTTCAAATGCTTGTATCCTGCCCTGTTTTTGCTGCGCCAACAGTCCAAGTTTCACTTCCATAAATCGTAACGCTCCAGACGAAGGCTTTCAACAATGACTTCCTAATACCTGAATCTATACTAAACTTGATGTCAACACGTTTTTCTCAGTATTTCTCTGTCTTTTTCTTTCTAGTTCCTTAATTTTTGTTCTTCCCTTGATCGCTGTCGTTTCTGAAGCGTATAGGCTAAGGCTTCTGGCAGGCGCGGATTCAAGGGGGGGGGGGGAAGTCACGGGGATCATGACCCCCCCCCCCCCCTCAAATGGAGACCAAATTTTTTTTGCAAACTCAAAAAACGAAAACACAATAACCAGACAATAAAAATTTAACGAATTTTAACTGAAAAACAGATTTTTTTTTCATTTTATTCAATACTGAAAATATGTTTATTGCAATTATTATGTTCTGTTTCAACTGTACATATTTACAACTTCATACCTGTTATATAAAAAACGATTTTTTATATAACAAAATCAACTCGTCTATTTTGTTTAGCAAACCTTGTGATTACCGAATCGATGTTTATAGTGATGTCACGATGAATGTGCAGCAATGCACGGATAGGAATTTGGGGCTTTCTTTCTCACCAACAAATTTTGCCGACGTCCAAACTGCAAGCTTGGTTGGCAATTTAAGCTATGACTTTCTCTCTTTGTCGGTACCAACTGGACTTGCCGAAACTGTAACGTACCTTGATACTTTTCTCGAAGCTCGATGTAAAAGTATCAAAACACGCCGTTGCAATTTGTACGAATATTTTTGGTGCGCTAAACGCATCAAATTTCTAACCATGTGGCTTGCAAAAGATTGGTTTCTCTGCTCGCCCCCCCCCCCCCTCCCCCTGCCCCTAATTTAAACTCTAGGCCGCGCCTGGCTTCTGGTAAGACTACTGTATTATAATCTCTTATACATGACAGGACGCCTTATTACAAATACTCTCCAGAATGTGTCCTGGAAAACGACCATTACAAGCTGGATTGGGATCGCACTATTCAAACTGACAAAACAACTCCTCATAATAGACCAGACATAACTTCTATTCCGAATAACCGTAATATCCTCCATAAATACAGAGAGAAGATTGATAAATATACTCCTCTAGCTATGGAGGTGGCTAGAATCTGGAGACAAAAGAATGTGACGATCCTACCTTTCCTCCTTTCTCCCACTGGCCTTACACCTAACTCCTTTTCAGTAAATCTAGCCACACTAAATATTCCCATTTACACCCACACTATTGCAGAAAAGGCTGCAATTCTGAAGACATGCAGCATCGTTAGAGGATTTTTGAATTCACAGTAGGATTTTCTAGGACCCTCTTGTGAAAACGAGACGTGGAAGATATTTCTAAAAAAAATACTGTCAAACGTCTATGTTGTATAGTTTGAAAATGGCTTTTCAAAGTGTGACTTTACTCATTTTCTTGTACGTAATGTACCGATATGAGTCATGTTACCAACTGTAAGTTGAGTAAATAAAGATAATAATAATAATAATAATAATAATAATAATAATAATTATTATTATTATTATTATTATTAATTAAACACAAAGTGTACAAAGAAAGAAAATCAATAAGAATAAGATAATACTGATTTGTAGTCTATCAGTCTTTAGCAAATGTGCTGATCGGTTGTGATCTGTCAGCACAGTCTCCAAGATGATACAGAAAGCATAGCTCCCCACATAGGCGACATAGCCTATGCACTTTTCTGTCGGTTTGTGAAATTTCAGATTTTTACATATTTTACTATAAAAACCATGTGCAGCGTAAGGCGTGAAGACGTGGCGTAACTTTGAAAATTGGTCCTTTCCATTCGTGATTTTTCATTGCTTCAGTATCGAAAAATTCCCTAGGAATTTGACGTGCATTAGTTTTCCTTTCTTCCAAGACCGCGTCCAAGGAAGCCGTGTTGGGTAGCTTGAAGAGCGATTTGATATCTTTCAGAAAGAATGTTTCATTTCCAAGAAGCTATGCGATTCAATTTTCCGAAAACTTGGATATCTGTAGAATGCGTTTAAATAGCAATAGAATTGCGTGTGTAAGAGCGAATACCGTTGTTCTTAATTAGTAGACCTCCTAGTTCAAAAGTCAGAAATAAAATAGGAAGATAGGCACGGGATCCCCTTTTTATCGTGAAATCTGAACCATCAGACTATGATTTTACCTCAGAAATCCCATTTGCGTTACCCGGGAGGTAATCAGCTTGACCGCTGCGCCGTTACGATCCCTCGACAGTAATCCCGGATATGTCAAGTGGACAAGTTGCATGCTTGCACACTCAGTGTTAAGTGAAACATTCCTTCTAAATGTAATTCAGATTTTTATTATGACCTACCTGTTGACCGCTGCAAGTTCCTGTTTCTCCTGATAGTTCTGTGTAAAAATATATATGTTAAGTTGGTAAGCTTGTTACAGGCTACATTGACCAAAGATCGTGTTAAGTCCATATAGGGAAAAGGCTACTGACAATTGCAGTGTATATCAGGTAAACTATTGATAGAAGCGAGTGCTAAAGCAGTCAACAATCTGTAGGTTACTTGCTACCTGTGACAGCCAACAACACCCGCATAACGTCAATTATTTACACGCAACTTGCCAGCCTCTATCTCTGTAAAGGTCAGCAACTTCTAGCACATGAGACTTCGCTCTGCCTCGCTTTGTCAACTCTACAGAGGCGTGCAATTTGTTAGACTCCGAGTCCACCTTGTTGCGTAGTGGCTAGCGTTCCAGGCTGTCATCGCGGAGACTCGGGTTTGATTCCCGGCTCTTGTCTGAGGGCTGGAACGGAGTTCATTCAGCCTCGTGAGGTAAAACTGAGAAGAGGCGGGTTTGATTTCTATCTCAACCGTCCTTGAAGTCGATTTCGGTGGATTCCCACTTCTACTCCGGGCAAATGCTAGTCTAGTATGGTACCTAACTTTTGGTCATGGCCGTTTCCTACCCAAATCCCTTCTCAATTACAAACACACAAACTAGTACAGACATCACAGTTATACAGGTTATCAGACAAATTCTACACACACCCAAGTACACGGGGCTAATTGACAACAATGTCGCAAAGCCCCTGAAAGAATCAAACAATAACAAAAGATGTGAACGAAACAGTAATATGTTTGTTTTTGTTGTCAATGGAATTGCTAACAGATTTCCACGAAGATGGACTGCCAAGAAATGTATGGCCTTGGCTGCCTCCTTCCTATTCCTAGCCTGAATTAGCCTACATGAATGCACACACCACCACAGAAGCCACAAGAAAATAAACTATTCCACATACACCCATGTAACTTGGGCCGATGATTACGATGCCCAAACTCCTAAATGAAACAAGAACACTACATATAACCAATGGCGTAAATTTGGGTGGGGGAGGGGTGATCAGGGGGAACAATCGTCCCCAGAGAGGAATAATAAAAATATGAAATTTGACGAAGTTTTAAATTTTGAATATAAACAATCATCGGATTGATGACAAATGATTGGATTATGCAAGTGTTTACTTACTAATTTGAAAGCACTTCCTTTCATTCGTGTAAAATATTTATCGTTATTATAACTTAACACTTACAGAATGAGCTGATTAATTAGCCAGATGGCACTGTGTCTTCTCAACCATATCCTAAAATACACCACTTGTAATTTGGGCTGATGATTACGATGTCCAAATTCCTAAATGAAACAATGACTTATAGCCAGTCGCGTAACTTCGGGGTGATCTGAAGATGATTGCTTGACGATCGAAACTTGTCATCCAATTAAGTACCCCCGCATTGTTGTAGGGTAAACTCAAGTAACTCTGTGATACTAAGCTTTTTTTTGTTTCTATTTCTGAAATTTTAGATTTGAGTTATTTCGATTCATTTCATGTTAAAGAGGAATACCCTACGGAACATTTCTGGCATATTTCTTACAAATACTCGTAAGTTATTTCAAGATATTAACTAACAAAATCCGGTAGTAGAAGTAGGTAACGCCGTGATATTCAAGTTACTCCGTGATAGTGTTCAAGTTACTCCGTGATAGCATGGTGTTCACCATTCAGTGTACTTTTTAATCGTGAAAACTAATGTTTTATGTAATAAAAGTGTTCAAATCGTATATAGACTATACGTTTCTATTACCCCATATTGCCCATATTGAAACATTTCACTACACAGTTTTTTGTAGAAAAAATACATTTTATTAAAAATATTCCATTAACTTAAACATATGTTAAGTCTTATTAGTCACTATCAGATTCCTCACACCTATCACACATAAAATAGACATTATAGGTACCAGACATTACAAAACTGATAATCAATCCATTTGGCTCCATTCTTCCTCTTGGTGTCATCCGCCAGGGGAGCAACTTCACGCACCACAACCATCATCGTCATTGTTCTGGGGTCTGTAATTAGGCCAAGACCGATCTATTGTGTCTATCTTGACACACTATCTTCACTTCAAATTCAGGTAACACAACGAATGGCTTTCCAATTTTTGCAAGAGTTGCACTTCCTGGATCGGCTGAATATTTTGTGCAATAATCCTTTAGCGTCCTCCACGGGTTATTAAAACGTCTACTGGCCTTGTATACTGACCACCCTTCTTCCTTCATCGAATTCAATGCTTCTTTAAGTGTTTCAGCTGTGTAGGAGCGAGCCTCTTTATTCCGTTTTGGCGTCATTTCAGCGTCCAACCTAAGAAAAACGTACTCATTGCTAAGCTCACACACCTTGCATGCGTAACACTACATGCATGTAAGTTTTGTATGCGAATGGTCTGCATCTTACCTCTTCTTCTTCTTCTTCTTCCTTCGGCTTTTCCCAATTGATTGGGGTCGCCGGAGCCAACCAGGCTCATTTTTTGGTTTTGGCCGGGGATTTATACGGGGATTTAAGGCCGGATGCCCTTCCTGACACCACGTGATTTTCCAGGTGAAAATTCCACCCCGCTGTCACCGGGATTCGAACCCCGGCCGTCCGGGTGAAAGGCGAGAAGCTAAGCCACTGCGCCATCACGCCCCCCCCCCCCCTGCATCTTACCTCTGACTGGTGTTAAAATGAAACTTATGAAATGAAACAGCTGTTTATAAGAAATTAAAATCTTCACCACAGATTTCACTGGATGTGGATCACTTGTTGAAATGTCAACTCTCTGTTAATATATATTTTTTAAACCTCATTGAGTTAGTCAAATATAGAACGCAAGGGCTTCCTGGATTCCTGGTTTCTACTGCCATCTGTTGGTAAAAACTTAGAACTTTCGGAATTGAACCTACATCGTGATAGAGGAAATACGCATTTATCACGGTGTTTCTTGATATCACGCAGTAACTTGACTTTACCCTACATAAACGCGTGTTACTTTGTGATAATTATCTTAATCTCAAAGCATAAAAGCAGCCTTGTCAAACACTAGAAAGTAGTTTGATAATTAAACTAACACGTACATGATTTGTTATATCAATGATAACTTCGTCAGCGTGAAATGATCTTAGAAACTACGGTATCTTAACAAATACTAAAAAGAAAATGGATATCCTTACAATAAGTCATTAATTAAAATAAATGAAAGGTCACTAAGCGAATGAGTCCAGCCAGGGGCGTATATAAGGGGGGTGCTGAGGGAGCTCCAGCCCCCCCCCCCCCCCCGAAAAAGCCAATAAAAATTAAGAAAGTGTTGCTCTGGTAAGGGCATAAAATAATTGTAAATTTGGTTGTACCCTGTTGTTGTTTGAGTCTTCAGTCTTTTGACTGGTTTGATGCAGCTCTCCATGCCTCCCTGTCCTGAGCTAATCATTTCATCTCTACATAGTTACCACACCCTACATCCGAGGCAATCTGTTTAACATATTCTAACCTTGGTCTACCCCTACAGTTCTCGTCCTCGACCCTTCCTTCCATAACTAAGCTTGCTATTCCTGGGTGTCTTAGTATGTGTCCTACCAACCTATCTCTTCTCTTCATTAGCAGTCGCCAGAAACATCTCTCCTCACCCACTCGCCTTAATACCTCTTCGTTTGTAACCCTATCTACCCATCTGATCTTCATCATTCTCCTGTAACACCACATTTCAAATGCCTCTATTCTCCTCTTTTCTGCTGCACCAATAGTCCAAGTTTCACTTCCATAGAGCGCCATGCTCCAGACAAAGGCTTTCAAAAATGACTTCCTAATACCTAAATCTATATTCGATGTCAACAGATTCCTTTTTTGTAGAAAGGCTTTCCTTGCCTGAGCCAACCTACTTTTTATATCCTCTTTGCTTCGTCCATCACTGGTTATTCTGCTTCCTAAGTAACAGAAGTCTCCTACTTCCTTCAGCTTTTCACCTGCCAATTTGATGTCCATAGAGGTTTCTGATTTATTTCGGCTGCATTCCAGTATTTTTGTTTTACATTTATTAATGTTCATCATGAAGTCCTTCCGTAAGACGGAATCCATACCATTCAAAAACTCATTCAAATCCTCAGGCTTGTCGGCCAAGATGGCGATGTCATCAGCAAATCTCAGAGTTGAAATTATTTCTCCTTGAATCTTCACTCCCACTTTAAATTTTTCTCCAATTTCCTTCATTGCTTGTTCAATGAAAAGATTGAAAAGTATGGGTGATAAGTTGCAGCCTTGCCTTACACCTTTCATAATACCAGCTTCTCTCTCATATCCTTCAGCTCGAATGACTGCTGTCTGGTTTCTGTATAGATTGTATATCACCCTCCTATCCCTGTACTTTATTCCAATAGATTTCAAAATGTCAAACAATTTAGTCCAATCAACGTTATCAAAATCCTTTTCTAAGTCTACAAATGCCATGAACGTTCCCTTATCTTTCCTTATTCTACCTTCCAAAATCAGCCTAAGACTTAGTACAGCTTCCCTTGTTCCTACATATCTCCTGAAACCAAACTGGTCTTCACCCAACTCCCTTTCTATCTGGCTTTCAATCCTCTTGTAAATTATTCTAGACAGGATCTTTGAAGCATGGGTAATCAAGCTGATTGCACGGTAATCTTCACATCTGTCAGCTCCCACTTTCTTTGGTATAGGGATGATAACATTCTTCTTGAAATCAGGGGTTACCTCACCTGTCTCATAAATCCTACACACCAAGTGAAATAACCTGATTAGACCTTCATCTCCTATGCAGCGTAGCAACTCAATCGGTATATCATCTATGCCTGGTGCTTTGTTCCTGCCTAAGTCCTCTAATGCTCTGTCAAATTCTGATCTCAATATTAAATCTCCTTTTGCATCCTCATCAATTTCCTCATCCCTTTCCATTACATGATTCTCAATCTCCTTTCCCTTATACAAGCACTCTATGTAAGCTTTCCATCTCTCAACCTTTTCTTCCCCATCTGTTAGAGGCTTTCCATTTGTGTCCTTAATATTACAGCACTTAGTCTTCTTTTCCCCAAAAGTATTCTTAATCCTTCGATAAGCTGTGTCTACTTTTCCTAATTTCAGACACTTTTCTATACCTGCATATTTCTCTTTCAACCATTCTTCTTTCGCTTCCTTGCACTTCTTGTTAACCTCATTTCTCAGACGTCTGTATTCTGCTTTCCCCTCTTCATCTCTTAGATTCTTGTGTCTCCGCCTTTCATCCATCAATTCTAGTATATCCTGAGTGATCCACGGTTTTCTACCTATTCTTTCTTTCCTACCAATGTTTTCTTCTGCGGATTTTGTTATTTCATTCTTCAAAAGTGCCCATTCGTCTGCAATTGAAGTTTGTTTAGGGGTTTTGATTAGTCCTTCCTTTATACTCTTCTTGAATCTTTCGTTTACATCCTTTACTTTCAGTCTGTCTATTGCCCACCTTTTTGGCTTTTGACTTTTCTTCAGTTTCTTCAACTTTAATCTGCATTTCATTACAACCAGATTGTGGTCAGAGTTTATGTCAGCACCAGGATATGTTTTACAATCCAAAATCTGGTTTCGAAACCTCTGCTTGACCATAATGAAGTCGATTTGGTAACGCCCTGTATCTCCTGGTCTCATCCATGTGTATATTCTTCTATTGTGGTTATTGAATAAGGTGTTAGCTATGACCAACTCATGTTCGGTGCAGAATTCCATCAGCCTGCTTCCTCGATCATTCCTTTCACCTAATCCGAAATCTCCTACTATCTTCCCTTCTCTCCCTTTTCCTACCACAGCATTCCAATCTCCCATAACTATAACATTTTCATCACCTTTGATATACCTCAGAATGTCATCTATTTCTTCGTAGACCTTTTCAACATCCTCATCATCGGCTTGACTGGTAGGCATATAGACTTGTACCACTGTGGTGCACGTAGGTTTAGTATTGATTTTTGCTACAATAATCCGTTCACTGTATTGCTCATAATATTCCACCCGCTGTCCAAGTTTCCTACTCAATATGAGACCAACTCCTGCTTGGCCATTGTTTGATTTAGTGCTAATGACCCTATAGTCTCCTGACCATAAGTCCTGTTCTTCCTGCCAGCGCATTTCACTAATCCCAACCAAATCCAACCTCAACCTATCCATTTCCCTTTCTACGTTTTCTAACTTTCCACTTCCTAGCAGACTTCTAACATTCCACGCTCCGATCCGTAGAATGTCAGATTTCCTCTTTGTCACTTCTGTGATGTTAGCCCCCTCTCGAGTAGTCCCCACCCGGAGATCCGAACGGGGGACTAGTTTACCTCCGGATTGAAATTTTACAAGGGAGGATGCCATCATCACATGTAATTATGCATAGAGAGGTGCATATCCTCGGGAATAGCATTACGGCTGTAGTTTCCCGTTGCTTTCAGCCGTGCAGCAGAACGCAGTGTAGCCATTAGTTGGCTTATATTAGCAATATCTTAACCGTCTATTAGACTAGTAAAGAATTGATTTATTCTGAAAGGCTGCTACTCCCTTTCAGAATAAGTAAAGAGCAATTCTACTACAAAATACTAATCTTCTACTAACAATTAAATACCAAAATTCTACTAACGAAAAAAAATACTAAAGTTTCACCAACAACAAATACTACCACTAAAACAGTCTGTCACCAGGCCCACTCACATGCACCCTCACCAGACACACTCACACACCACAGTCTAATAGAACAATGACATATATCTAATAAACAAATTAACTTCATACTTACAACTAAAACTAACTAGGCTACATACTTACTGTACTGTAATTTGAATTGACAATATTTACAAAATTTAAAATGATAATCTGGTAGGAAAAATATCTACCCCGTCCCGGATTCGAACCCGAGATCTTGGTTGGTTGGTTCCTTAGTTTAGGGGCTGCGACAACGCGGTCATGTAGCCCCGTGTACTTTGGGTGTGTGTAGAATCTGTCTGATAACCGCTCTAGGTAGGTCGGTAGATACCCACAAAACCGCAAAGCAGACATTATAAAATTAAATTTAGATAATAATAGGTGTATATTCAAGCAATGTTAATGTGAAAAAAGGGACTTTGACAATATCTTATACTGTATTATAAAAAGAAGGGACAAAATTAAGTATACATATGCGGTAATGTAGCAGGAGACCTGATCGGCCTAGGCTATTGTAACTTCAATTAGTTCCCATTTCAGTTTTTTTCAGTTTTGAGTGCGAATAGTTGGTTTGAAAGTTGTACAAATTGGTTTTCCGTGGTTTCCCATTTCCACTCTAGGCGACAGCCGGGATAGTTCTTAAATTGAGACCACGGCCTCCTCGTTCCCAATGCTCATCCGAATTGCAACTATACCCTAATATTAACTTATTGGCTAAGTTATAAGCAATATTAAGATTGAAATTATACTAACTCGTGGTGTAGTGGCTAGCATTCTTGGCTGCCGCCCCCGAGGTCCGAATTCGATTCCCGGCTCTGCCAAGAAATTTTAAATCTAGTTTGAGGGCTGGAACGGGGTACACTCAGCCTAGTGAGGCAAAACTGTGAATTCCACAGTACGGTACTTTTGAGAAATAATTTATCAACTTGTAAAAAAAACTGTTTACCTTTCTGCTTAGTAAATTAACAAATATTTAGATATTTGCCATTCATACTCCATAGATCATGATAGAAAATACTTTAAATATAGCATTTTATTTGTGTGTGGTGTTTTCTTTTATAACTTGTTTTGGATTGCCTGTAATAATTGTAGGCTCTATAAACTTTCAATCTTATCTAAAATAATTACACAAAGTTATATGCTCTAAAATATTGGTTGATATTTCTGGGTATTTTGCGGTGACATTCCCCTGAGAATACTTACAATTTTCTAGGATAGTCAGCCCCTCCCCCGAAAAAAATTGTATATACGCCCCTGAGTCCAGAGAGACTGACCAACCGCTACATAACTTACTTTCAGGAGAGGAAAATAAAATGGGCCTGGTTGTTTGAACTGGATAAAGATCTGAAAGAAGTGGGAATTACACCAACTGACATTCAGGAGCGCGCCCCGCTCAAAAGAAAACTTCAAGCTTGAAAAAGTTTCCAAGAAAAACCGAAGCCGAAAACGGGAAAGATTTGGACCCAGGAACGGAAGGAAGTCCACCGAGAACGAATGCGGGCGAACTGGGCAAACATTAAAGCCTGTAGGAGACAGTTGGAATGACGCGGTCCATAGATGATGATGATGATGATAATTGTTGTTTAAAGGGGCCTAACATCTAGGTTATCCGCCCCTAATGGTTTGGGTGATCATGAAGATGATAATGAAAAGTAAACTATAACTAAAACTAACTACTAACTTATATACTAGAAGAAGAAATGGAAAACAAAATGAGAATAAGGCAAATAAAGGACAGGAGGAAAAGAAATGCCCTCAAACCGCGAAGAATGCGGATTGAGGGACTGAGAAGAAAGGAGAGCCACGAAAGGCAGGTAGGAAAGTGAAAGAGGAGAGGGTCCGTCCCAGAGGTAATGGATAAAAGGGGGAAAACAAGACCCAGCTCAGGAATCCCTTGGGGTCGCCAACTCCCAGACTCACCAGCCATGAGCCCCTGAGGGTGTAGCAATTTCTAGGGTGCACCAGAAATGGTGGGGCTACACACACCATGCCTCCTTGAGGGCCTTGAGCAGAAGGCAGGAGAGAAGTTGAAAAGAAAAAGATGGCTGACCCCTCGCAGAAGGAGGGTATCAGAAAAGATGAGACAAGGGCCAATTAAGGCAGGAAAGGAAGAGACTCCCTAGACCTCGGATACCCTAGTACTGTCGGGGTCGAAAGAGAACAAGAGTTGACCAAGTGAGGTCGACAGGAATGAAGACGGAGAGGAGCCCGTCACAAGTAAGTGGAAGCAATGCCGGACTCAGCTGGGGTCCCGTGGTCGCCAACCCATGTCCCACAAGATGTGAGCCCCTGGGGGGATCCATAGATGGCCTATACGAAATGAATGAATGAAAGGTCACTTTGATTCTCGTTATTGACACATTACATTCATTACTTGCTCAACTTTTGATGTACTGTTTTATGAAAGAAAATCCACAGCCTGCTTCCAGTCTCCGACCGGGTCAGGAATGGAATGAATGAAGCCCCCATCTAGCGGCGAGGATATGAACTGTGCCGGCTGCCGAGGCCTGACGCACTCCTCTGGGGCAATGATTAAGTGAATGACAGATGAAATGAAATGATAGTGGAGAGTGTTGCTGGAATGAAATTTTGACAGGGAAAACCGGAGTACCCGAAGAAAAACCCGTCTGCCTCCGTTTTGTCCAGCACAGATCTCACATGGAGTGACCGGGATTTGAACCACGGACCCAGCGGTGAGAGGCCGGCGTGCTGCCGCCTAAGCTACGGAGGCTTACTGTTTTATGATGTTACTTAATTGAATTTCACAACTTATAATTTCATTACAGTTGGGTTATCAATGTCGAAATATTTTACACATCCCATTATTTTATAATTGTCGCTAATATATCGTAAAATTTCGGAGTTTGTTTAGGAAGCGGAAGAGAAGAAAGTATCTTTAATGGTCTTGAAGGTATTATTATGGCAGGTCCCACTTGATGTCATGCAAAGCAAATGTTGACTTTCCGAAAATCAAAGGCGATATTAAGAGACGATAAGCGTGATCATTATCAACAATTGATGTCGACACCTACGGCCTGCAAAGCCCCCTTGATGATTATATGGAACGGTTCATTAAACCGTTTGATTGGCCTTGCCCCTTGGCCTCCTGTAACTCATCTCCTAGCACGATCTTCCCCCCTGTAACCCGTTATGTTCTCCGCGGACACACTGGACGTAATCTACTCTTTCATACTGAAGAGCAAATTTATGGATACATGTTAATATGCGGTTCTGATCAAAGAAGGCGCTGTGCTGGTCTGTGTGAGGATGATCAAATAACGGGCACTGCTCTTGTAAGGTGTCTTGGGTTCAAGCCCTGCTGATTAATGTTGAGATGAAAATGACGGTACTAACACGCGCGTACCTAATTCGTGCTCTAAATGAAGGATGATGATGAAATTATGGGCATAATGAAGACCCAGTGGCATAGCTGTGTTCGTGAAATCACGAGAGCAGCTGCAGCTGCAGCACCGATTCGAAGCTTCTTTTCTTCACCACAATTTCATCATTCTCTCGCTGTGGTTTTATCATTTTAAATGATCTTGTCGACTTCGTCGTTACGCTGGGGTCTGGCGTTACGTTACGGTGACGGGACGAAATGTACCCAGATGCACTGAGGTGTGTGACGTCATAGTACCGCTTGGTGCATGTGTTCCCCGACAATCTCTACTTCGTTAGTATATCCCCGATTCTTGGATGTCACGGGTAATCTCGAGAACCACTGGATGGATTTTGATGCGGTTTTCACCATTCTGTAAAGGATATCTCGAGGAAAGATTCTGTAGAAAATAATTTATGTATGATCAAAGGAAGCCAAGCAGTAACGATTTCAGTGGAAAAGTCGAAAATAAACTTGGCGTCCGTGCGCTTCTTAAGCTTACGCTGGGCAAACCGTTAAACATAGCAATATACTATGAGCGTAAGAATTGGTCAGCATGAAAAGTTCTACAAAAAAGTCCGGGAGAGCATATCTCTGTCTTCAATACATCGCCCACTATAAGTGTTTTTAGACTGGATGCAGGACTGGATGGAAGGGGCACGTCCCCGCGCGCTCTGGTAAGCGTGACGGCATCCCGCGCGCTTGACCTTACTTTGCCCTTGGTTTGCACTTGCCGTTCGCAAGTAATTTGAAACAAGGTAAAGTATTATAAAGCAAGATAAGTATTATGCAGATAATTTTCTAACATGTCAAGAGTCTTTGGCTTCGAGCGAAGCGAGATGCCTCCAGCCTTTCTAGCATTTTTCAGCATTTGTAGCATTTAAAATGATACAAAGTCTAGTCTTTCAGACTGACTGTCACTTTTTACTTCCTAATTTTTCTCAGCGTTTCTGTTGCGTATAATAACCTACTTCAGATTTAATTGCCGTGGTACAGTGTTTTAGCACCAAGGTCACCAAGCCCCTCCCCCTATTTCAATTCCCTTTGGGGTGGATCCTCTCCTCCATTCCCTTTCCTCTCTGCCTTTCTTGGTTCTCCTGCCTTCCAAGTCCCTCAATGCTCATTCTTTGAGGGTTGAGGACATTTCCTTTCCTCCTGTCTTTTATTTACATTCCTCTCCGTTTTGTTTCCCATTTCTTCTTCTAGTTGGTAAATCAGTAGGTATTTTAGTTGCAGGTTTCATTTGATCATATTTCATTTTTTCTATCACCCAAACGAGTGTGCGCCAACACAAAGTTCCTCATTTCTGTACTAGAAAGCGCTATAGTGTTCAAGGAGCTTAGATATCTAACCTCCTGGACTTTTATAGTGATTCAAGGAATAACGAAATTCGACATGCAAGCTAATCTGGGTGTCAAATTACAAAGCTTGCACTAGGCCATACGATATTACTATTATATCACCCAAATCATTAGGGGCCGATAACCTAGATGTTAGCTTGCCACGGTGGGTGAGTGGTTACCGAGTCGGACTACCAACCCCCCAAGCTTGCAGGTTCGCTCCTGGCCATGGTAAGTGATTTTTTGAAAGGCGACAAAAATCACTTCACGCATGTCATACGTTGTTGGCATGTTAAAGAACCCATTTTAATTCAGTAGGCCGTGTTCATAATGGCAAAATTAATCTCGGGATTTTCCGCCAACACAAAAAGTTCCTCCATTCCCTACTAGAAAGCGCTATAGTGTCAAGGAGTTTAGATATCTAACCTCCTTGACTTTCATAGCGCTCCAAGGAACAACAAAATTCGACATACAAGCTACCCTTTGGGCGTCACATAACAAAGCTTGCACCTGGCACCCGAGGCCATAAGATATTATTATTTACCTAGATGTTAGGCCCCTTGAAACAACACTTATCATCATCATCATCATCATCATCATCTTTGGGAAGAGAAGAAGCTTGCAAATTCATCAGTTTCTTTTTTAGGTTCAATCTCGCTCCTCAGTTGGGCAACACGTAAAAAGAAAAAAAAAATACTTCCAATTCTGGTGTAGTTATTTAGCAGATGAAGTCATCGACCTGGCTGTG
Organism: Meconema thalassinum; assembly: GCA_946902985.2. NCBI lineage: Eukaryota > Metazoa > Arthropoda > Insecta > Orthoptera > Tettigoniidae > Meconema > Meconema thalassinum. The sequence goes on from OX336400.1 coordinate 140,445,605, forward strand.
GCTATTTTAAAGCAGGCGACAGTGTTTCCTGTGTATGATGAAGTGCGCGCTGTGTACTTGGAGATCTCCACTCCAGTATGTATGACCGGCTGGTGGACATCGCCAGGAATAGCCGTTCCAGGCCCTGCAAGCGTTGACCCCCCGCAGAGCCAAGAATAACAACCCTCGACTCTCTTAGGACATGGTCTTGCCAACACAACCACGGTACTTACAGGCTAATGGCTAGTAAAGGTGCTGCCGTTGCTGACATATTCAAAGAAACAGTCGTGTAAGAATAGATGTACAGTACGTATTATGGCTACAAGTACTAACTTATTTCGGTATCAGTAATCAATTTTATTAATATAGTAACTTCAGTTATTTTTGGTTCATGTGAATGAATGAATGAATGAATGAATAATTAAGTAAGAAGACCAACTGTTAATTGCAAGAACGCCCCAAATTACAAATTCAATGAGGAATTACTGAAATATTAAAAAACCGCATAACCATTAACAAAAACAACTCGGTTATGAACACATCAGAAATAGGCTAGTGGTATTTTATTTTTTTTTATTTTTATTTTTTGCCGTATGGCCTCCTGAGAGGTCGAGTGCAGGTATTTGTAGTCGACGCCCATGGGTGACTTGCACGTCGGGATGAGAAATGGAATGGATGAAGATGAATTGAACTGGGCAAGGATATGGAAGGAAGCGGTCGTGGCCTGTCAGAAGGTACTGTCCCAGCATTTGCTTGGGGATGAAAATGGGAAACCACGGAAAACCATTTCAAGGGCAGCCGACGGTGCGGCTCGAACCCATGCATCTAACGAGTCAGCCGAGAGCTTGGCCCTATGACATAACGCTGCGCTTTAGCCAGCGTAGCCCCATGCTATAAATGAAACTTAGCTTGCAGTTTACTTCCCCTCCGAAGGAAGGCACACTCAGGAATTTTTAACGCTCTTAAAAACCCCGACGACTTTGCCAGGTTTGAACCCACGATCTTGGGCATAGAAGCTCAGCATACTACCGATTACGCCACCGAAGCCTCCGTTTCTACGTGGAATCCGAACCACCTGACATGGCATTTCAACTCGAAATATCACATTTATTAACCGGGAATCACACCCGGTCCTCCTTGGAGAAGGACCGCTGTGACATCTCGTCTCGTCATTAATATTCAGACCCAGTGCTGAGTGAGGTGCACTGTGCCAAATATTTGCAATATACACCGACTGTATCGTGCTGAAAATGTATCGCGTGAGCAAATAGTAGGTACATAAAGTAGTGTCACTCACTTCCGACACCTCCCTCGGCTTTCTCTGGTGCGTTCCAGTTCGTGGCTTATACCCACGTGAGGACAATATACCATAAGCGTGTCTAGACATCAGGTACATCAACCTTGCGTGATGAGAACCCTGGCATTATAGCACATACTCCACGCACTCCATTTAAACCAGGGTTGGGCAAGTATTTTCTTAAGGGCACCAGGCAGTGAGTAATTAACCTATAATGTATTTATTGTTTATTGAACATCAATTACAAGGGGAATCCTATTTCACCGGAGTATATTAGGGTTGTAGTTTAAGAAATTACAGGTTACATAATATGTAGGCCTATTACATAAGTTAATATAGGCCTATATTACTAGGGACTGGATTTCTGAAAATGCATATGCGCATATGCAAATGAATATTTTGAGGATTTATTGGATATTTTTTTAAGAAGCCTCCAAGGCTTAGGCAGCAGCATGCCAGCCTCTCACCGCTGGGTCCGTGGTTCAAATCCCGGTCACTCCATGTGAGATCTGTGCTGGACAAAACGGAGGCAGACATGTTTTTCTCCGGGACCTCCGGTTTTCCCTGTCAAATATTTCATTCCAGCAACACTCTCCACTATCATTTCATTTCATCTGTCATTCATATAATCATTGCCTCAGAGGAGTGCGACAGGCTTCGATAACCTGCACAGTTCAAATCCTCGCTGCTAGATGGGGGGGGCTTCATTCATGCCATCACTGACCCGGTCGATCGGCTGGAAGCAGGCTGTGGATATTTCTATTTCATTGGATTTTTAGCATTTTCTGAACCAAACCGCATATTTTAGCATATACTGTTGAAATTACGTTTAATTTAAAACATCTTGAACAAAATAGGTTTCGCCTGTGTGTTGGACATCCCTTGTTAGCAACTTTCTGAGCAACAGATTAATAACTAATACTTTACGCAATACTGCCTGGCTATTTGAAGAAGGGAATGGAGTGGGACATTCCTTTCGCCATCTCGTCAACCAGTAGCCCCGGATTAGTTTGGTGAGGAGTTTCTTCAGCTAATGTGTTACTTTATTCTTAGTCTGCATATCCTTAACTCAAAATGCCTAAAGAGAAGAGCAGCAGAAAGTATTATTAAAACAGTGGGTGTCAGGTAACAGTGATTATTCAACTGTTGGCGTTGTTGTCTAATGTCAAGTATGCTTGAAGGAAGTGAAATGTGGAAAGAAATTAGGCTTGAACAACATGCAAAAATGACCGCACATATTAGGCCAAAGGAGGAAAGTAGAGTGAATAAGATTGGCTTATTAAGTGCATATTTTTCAATTTTTAATACATATTTTTTAAATTTCTAGTGAATAATTGCGAGCATATTTTAATCATTTTTAGTTCATGAATTCCCGGTCCCTACATATTACATAAGGCAATTTACAAAGATATTTTAGAGTAAATGTGATGTTTGAATATTAAAAACTGATTGTAACAACAAGATTTTTGAACAAGTAGTTCCGTGAAGAACTATACAGCCTATTTTCATATATCCTACTTATGTTAACTGCCAGAATCAACATACAAAATTTCAGTTTAAATGCTGTAACAGATTCGTAGATATTGAGAACCGTCAAAACATTTCAGATGGTCGCCAGGTTGGATTTTTATTTTTGTACTATTACATTAAGATTATTGTGTACGTGTTGTATTCAAACTTCAATCGCATGATTAGACAACAAGAAGTAAAAACGAGATTTTGAAATTACGCACAGCAGCCATCTTGTGATAATGCAAACCATTGAAATAAATTAGATGCCAGTGGATCAACATTTGTATACGCATTTAACGTGCAACGTTTCACGGCACTCGGATAGTTAATTCGCGAGAAACGTCCATTTAAATATGTATACTTCGCGTCGCCGCCATGTTGGATTTGTGCTCACCAGGTTCCTGAAAGTCCTATAGGTGAACATATGTTCATAGTGTCTATGAACATTAAAAAATTCAGTTTGGTTGCTGTAAAAGATTCATAGATATTGAGAACCGTCTAAATATTTCGGGAGCTCACCATTTAGGAGTGTTATGTGTATAGGCCATAGAGTTATGTACCACTCAAGGACAATTATTGCCTAGGTTCATTATTCAAACTTTCACTTCGATCGCATGATTACGACACAAGAAATTAAAACTTAATTTTAAAATTTCGCACAGCCGCCATCTTGAGGTTATGTAAGCAATTGAATTAAACTAGATGGCAGTGCATTAAAATCTGCAAAATCAATTACTGTACCACATTTCACTGCGCTCAGAGAGTTAAATCACCAGAAAAGTCTATTAAAATATTTTAAATTCGCTTGGTCGCCATGTTCGTTTCGTACTTTACAGGTTTATGAAATATACATATGCATACCTGTATCAGTACCCTTTATCACCGTACAAAATTGCAGGGTGATATCTGTAATAGTTTCGGAGATATAGAATGTCAGTGAAATATTTCGCACAGCCGCCATTTTTAGGTTATGTAAACAATTGAACTAAATTAGACTCCAGTGCATTACAATGTGTATAAACATTTGCTGTACCAAGTTTCATTACATTTAGATAGTTAAATCGCGAGAAAAGTCTATTTAAATATCTCAACTTCGCTTGGCCGCCATGTTGGTTTTGTAGTCACCAGGTTTTTGAAGGTCTCATAGGTGAACTTCTAGTAGTGCCCTTTATCACTGTACATAATTTCAGGGCGATATCAGTAATAGTTTCGGAGATATTGAATGCTAGTGAAATATTTCGCACAGCCGCCATGTTGGATTGAAGAGACGTAACAAAATTTGAAGGGCACGGTCGAGGTCGCCGGGAATAGTGCTATGAACTTCCCGAGTTTCATTGAAATCGCCGTTTCGATTTTATTAGGGGGGGACACACACACGAATCACACACACACACACACACACACACACACGCACACACACACGGACAAAAGGTGATCTCATAAGCCTATTTTTTCAAAATTGAAAATAGGCTAAAAATGTGATGAAATGGTTTTGTTAATTCATTATTGCAGCAATTCAAATGGTGATTCAGATTATATCTTTCCCTTTCGAAGGTAGAACGGTCAGATAGGAGGTGACTTATGCTTTGAGATGATCCACAGATGCAATAGTTATCGCCTTCTACTTAAATTTTGAAACGTTCGAAGTAAAATTGAAATTTTCCATGGCCGGAAAGGAATTGTGAAAACTCAAAGCTTGGTGTCTGCATTTTCCATTGGAGTCGGTCGAAAACTTTGGGGAAGAATATATCCCTGGTAAATGCATCCTTTGAAGAGGAAGTCCTTAGGTGATTCCACTGATCGAGGGTGTATTGTTTTATCTTTTCCTATAATGTACCATTCCTTTTTCGAGGGAAGTGGAAAATCTTACATAAGACTATGAGAAGGGAGTGCACTCCTCAAGTGTGTGGGATTCTTACCCACTAAAAACACACCCTATCCTCTAGACAAAACCCATCCCGGGAACACTTTCGTATTACTTAGTGACCGCATCCCAGCTAAGCTGGTTTCTCAGCATAATTCCAACTATATTGTCGGGCGTTATTGGACCAACCTCAGCTTCAAGTCGTTGGTCTGTTAGAGCAGCAGAAAAGAGGAGAATTGAAGCTTATTAAATTTGGTCTTGCAGGAGAATGATGAAGATCAGATTGGTAGATAAGGTTACAAATTAAGAGGTATTAAGACGATTGAGAGAGGAGAGTTGCTGGAGACTGCTAATGAAGAGAAGAGATAGGTTGGTAGGACACATACTATGATACCCAGGAATAACAAACTTAGTTATGGAAGGAAGGGTCGAGACGTCCGGGGTGACAGCTAAGAATGCTTGCTGTTACACCAGAAAGTGGAAAACCTCAAAGGGCCAACATTGTACCCAAATGAAATTCAAATACTGTATTTAAATTGACTTCTCAGAAGATGTGATCATCCAAATGCAATGAGTTTTGAAAAGTGAATTGTTTTCAATAATTCAACATGGCGGTGATGAGAATATTTAAAGGACATATTTCTATTCAGTTCAATTCATCTTATTAACACCTCTGGTGAAGTTAGCGTCGAAAAGGGCATCCGGCAGAAAAATCCATCCGTCATATAGGAATTCACTCCTTAATACCGAAAGAAAGTGAGATCACCACGACCACGATGGGAAGCTGCCACAAGTCGGAGATCAGAGGTTCGATTCACAGCACTGACAGTGGCTATGCTCAGTATGGATTTTGCCCATTCCTTCATGGCAAATGATGAGATAGCACCTTATTTCTAGTGCCGGGCCAAATCAGCTGTCTACAAAATACAGTGTCACACGCACTACTACAGTTACCACAGAAACATAGGTTATCAATAGAGCCCTGCACGGACAAACAAAACGTTATCCACATCCTCCCCGCAACCGCACGACTGTTATCCACATCCGCCCCGCATCCACACGACTGTTATCCACATCCGCCCCGCATCCACACGACTGTTATCCACATCCGCCCCGCAACCGCACGACTGTTATCCACATCCGCCCCGCATCCACACGACTGTTATCCACATCCTCCCCGCATCCACACGACTGTTATCCACATCCGCCCCGCATCCACACGACTGTTATCCACATCCTCCCCGCAACCGCACGACTGTTATCCACATCCGCCCCGCATCCACACGACTGTTATCCACATCCGCCCCGCATCCACACGACTGTTATCCACATCCGCCCCGCATCCACACGACTGTTATCCACATCCTCCCCGCAACCGCACGACTGTTATCCACATCCGCCCCGCATCCACACGACTGTTATCCACATCCGCCCCGCATCCACACGACTGTTATCCACATCCGCCCCGCATCCACACGACTGTTATCCACATCCGCCCCGCATCCACACGACTGTTATCCGCATCCACACGACTGTTATCCACATCCGCCCCGCATCCACACGACTGTTATCCACATCCGCCCCGCATCCACACGACTGTTATCCACATCCACCCCGCATCCACACGACTGTTATCCACATCCGCCCCGCATCCACACGACTGTTATCCGCATCCGCCCCGCGTCCACACGACTGTTATCCGCATCCGCCCCGCATCCACACGACTGTTATCCGCATCCACACGACTGTTATCCGCATCCGCCCCACATCCACACGACTGTTATCCACATCCGCCCCGCATCCACACGACTGTTATCCACATCCGCCCCGCATCCACACGACTGTTATCCACATCCGCCCCGCATCCACACGACTGTTATCCGCATCCGCCCCACATCCACACGACTGTTATCCGCATCCACACGACTGTTATCCACATCCGCCCCGCATCCACACGACTGTTATCCGCATCCGCCCCGCATCCACACGACTGTTATCCACATCCACACGACTGTTATCCGCATCCGCCCCGCATCCACACAACTGTTATCCGCATCCGCCCTACATCCACACGACGGTTATCCGCATCCACACGACTGTTATCCGCATCCGCCCCGCATCCACACGACTGTTATCCACATCCGCCACGCATCCACACGACTGTTATCCACATCCGCCCCGCATCCACACGACTGTTATCCACATCCGCCCCGCATCCACACGACTGTTATCCACATCCGCCCCGCATCCACACGACTGTTATCCGCATCCACACGACTGTTATCCGCATCCGCCCCGCATCCACACGACTGTTATCCGCATCCGCACGACTGTTATCCGCATCCGCCCCGCATCCACACGACTGTTATCCGCATCCGCCCCGCATCCACACGACTGTTATCCACATCCGCCCCGCAACCACACGACTGTTATCCACATCCGCCCCGCATCCACACGACTGTTATCCGCATCCACCCCACATCCACACGACTGTTATCCGCATCCGCCCTGCATCCACACGACTGTTATCCGCATCCGCCGCGCATCCACACGACTGTTATCCGCATCCGCCCCGCATCCACACGACTGTTATTCGCATCCACCCCACATCCACACGACTGTTATCCGCATCCGCACGACTGTTATCCGCATCCGCCCCGCATCCACACGACTGTTATCCGCATCCGCCCCGCATCCACACGACTGTTATCCACATCCGCCCCGCATCCACACGACTGTTATCCGCATCCACACGACTGTTATCCACATCCGCCCCGCATCCACACGACTGTTATCCACATCCGCCCCGCATCCACACGACTGTTATCCGCATCCGCCCCACATCCACACGACTGTTATCCGCATCCGCCCCACATCCACACGACTGTTATCTGCATCCGCCCCGCATCCACATGACTGTTATCCGCATCCGCCCCGCATCCACACGACTGTTATCCGCATCTGCCCCGCATCCACAGGACTGTTATCCGCATCCACGCGACTGTTATCCGCATCCGCCCCGCATCCATACGACTGTTATCCGCATCCGCCCCGCATCCACACGACTGTTATCCGCATCCGCCCCACATCCACACGACTGTTATCCTCATCCACACGACTGTTATCCGCCCCGCATCCACACGACTGTTATCTGCATCCGCCCCGCATCCACACGACTGTTATCCGCATCCGCCCCGCATCCACACGACTGTTATCCGCATCCGCCCCGCATCCCCACGACTGTTATCCGCATCCGCCCCACATCCACACGACTGTTATCCTCATCCACACGACTGGTATCCGCATCCGCCCCACATCCACACGACTGTTATCTGCATCCGCCCCGCATCCACACGACTGTTATCCGCATCCGCCCCGCATCCACACGACTGTTAACCGCATCCGCCCCGCATCCACACGACTGTTATCCGCATCCGCCCCACATCCACACGACTGTTATCTGCATCCGCCCCGCATCCACACGACTGTTATCCGCATCCGCCCCACATCCACACGACTGTTATCCTCATCCACACGACTGGTATCCGCATCCGCCCCACATCCACACGACTGTTATCTGCATCCGCCCCGCATCCACACGACTGTTATCCGCATCCGCCCCGCATCCACACGACTGTTAACCGCATCCGCCCCGCATCCACACGACTGTTATCCGCATCCGCCCCACATCCACACGACTGTTATCTGCATCCGCCCCGCATCCACACGACTGTTATCCGCATCCGCCCCGCATCCACACGACTGTTATCCGCATCCGCCCCGCATCCACACGACTGTTATCCGCATCCGCCCCACATCCACACGACTGTTATCCTCATCCACACGACTGGTATCCGCATCCGCCCCACATCCACACGACTGTTATCCGCATCCGCCCCACATCCACACGACTGTTATCCTCATCCACACGACTGGTATCCGCATCCGCCCCACATCCACACGACTGTTATCTGCATCCGCCCCGCATCCACACGACTGTTATCCGCATCCGCCCCGCATCCACACGACTGTTATCCGCATCCGCCCCACATCCACACGACTGTTATCCGCATCCGCCCCGCATCCACACAACTGTTATCCGCATCCGCCCCGCATCCACACGACTGTTATCCGCATCCGCATGACGTTTTTCCGCACTCCCACGTTCGTTATCAGAATCTGCTGGCATTACAATAATATTTTTAGTTAGATAAAGCATAAATTACAAAAGCAACATATTTAGACATTTGAGGAAAAAAATCTCCGAGGCTTTGTATGTCATGTGCTATGTTTAAAATTAATGTTATACAGTCAGAATTGCAACCCTTTCCTGTTCGGAGTGTTAATCATGCTTAATGACATAATTTGAATGAGATTAACTTAGATTAGATCATCATCTTACATTTTGTCATGAAAAAGAAACATAAAGGTAAAACATGATATGTCATAAACTTCCGGGTCCTAGTAACCAACAAGTTCGGATTGTATTCTAAAAACTATCCGCAAAATTTATCCAAACGTTATCCGCAGCTTATCCGCTATCCGCACAGCCATGTAAACTATATCCACATGGCGATATAATTTGGGGATGTCCACATCCACGCAGGGCTTTACTTATCAGACAAATTGAACACACGCTCAAGTACACGGGCCTAATGACCATGTTCCGTGGTCCAAAATACGAATTAACAATAACAAACTGCATTTGATTCTTTCATTCGGAATACCCCCAGGGGCTCACATCTAGTGGGACGTGGGTTGGCGACTACGGGGCCCCAGCTGAGTCCGGCATTGCTTCCACTTAAGTGTGCCGGCTCCTCTCCGTCTTCTTTCTTGTCGACCTCACTTGGTCAACTCTTGTTCTCCTCCGACCCCGACGGTATTAGGGTATCCGAGGCCTAGGGAGTCTCTTCCTTTCCCGCCTTAATTGGCCCTTGTCTCACCTTTTCTGATTTTTTTTTTTTCATTTCATGTTATCTCCTGCCTTCTGCTCAAGGCCCTCAAGGAGGCTGGGCGTGTGTAGCCCCACCACTTCTGGTGCACCCTGGATAGTGCTACAACCTCAGGGGCTCACGGCTGGTGAGTTCAGACGCTGGCGACCCCGAGGGATTCCTGAGCTGGGTCCATTTTGCCCGCTTTTTCCTCTGACCTTGGGGCGGGCCCTCTCCTCTTTCCCCTTTCCTATCTGCCTTTCATGGCTCTCCTTCCTTCCAAATACCTCAATCCTCATTCTTCGAGGGTTGAGGGCATTTCTTTTCTTCCTGTCCTTGATTTGCCTTATCCTTTATTTGTTTACCATTTCTTCTTCTAGTATGTAAGTTTGTAGTTAGTATTAGTTATAGTTTACATTCTCATCTCATATTCACTATCACCCAAACCATTAGGGGCCGATAACCCAGATGGTAGGCCCCTTAAAACAACAACTATTATCATCATCATCATTTCATTCGGAATTCGTTCGTAGTAAAGGCCTCTTCTCCATTGATGACTCCCGCCACCACGTGATCTTACAATCAGCTATTTTTAAGTTTAGGTTTGGACGTTCCAATTAAAAGTCCGAGACGATCTTTTTCTGAGAAACATCAATTACTTTCCTCTGGCGAGTCACTCAACATATGTATGGTTGACACGTTGGGCTCCCCGCCATACGATATTTTTAAACCATCATCTCTTTGTCTCTGACCCACGGGCAGTTCCAATACAAGAACTGGCTATTTCGAGCTCTGGACATGAATGACGTCATTTCCTGTGCTTCAAGTCAACGGCCAAAGCAAAAACAACATACACGCAAGTGGGGGCTGTATGGCCATGTGGCGAGAAATGACGGGGGGAGGAGGAGGGAGTATCGCTTTTCTTCAGTAATATCCCACTGTGATTTCTGAATCACAACCCCACAAGCCAACATTATTTGTTTATTTAGCGTATGGCTTTACAATTACAATAAGTACATTAGGGGTCTTCGGTACTGAAAATTTGGGTTCGGTACGGTTCGGTTCGGTAAAAAAAAAATGTACTTCGGTTCTCGGTACAAAATCGGTTCGGTACAGCTCGGCTAATTTTCACACGCTAAACTAGTGTAATCTGTAAACCATAAACAACCAAAAAAAATATGATACGAGCCTTACAGTAGTCGCATATGATGTGTAACATGTGACATGTTATCCTACTCGTATACTACACAGCTTGGACATTCTTAAAATGTTAATTTACGCTCAATTTTCAGACTGGTACTATGATGAATGTATAGATTGAATTGGAGATATGCTACTGTTACATTTGTGGCGCAGCGGTCAAGCTGTTAGTCTCTCACCAAGATAGACCGGGTTTGATTTCCGGTCAATACATGTGCGATTTTCGAATTGAAATGCCATGTCCTGTGGTTCGCATTCCACGTAAAAGGGAGGTACCGTGGATCATGATCGTGAGATTAACGGACACGCAAAACTACAAGCTTCCTTCCTTCCTTTTTCATTAATAATTCATAATAACAAAGTGACACACAACGTCGACAGTACTCTCAAATACTGTGAGCACATTCCTCAATAACTATAACATTCATTATTCTCAAGGCTCTCATACAGTTCGTCGTAAACAAACAAAACATGGCTTCCTACAATCATGAAATGACCTAGTCTCACATATGATGAAAATACAGCTTTTATTCCACTCATATAACAACATTCTGTTACACATTTAATAATTGACTACTCACCCACAGCTTGACAATGATGCCGCTTACTTAAATGTCATTTGTCGTCTTTGTCCTACCCCATGTGATATTCAACCTTGAACGTGAAGCTTCATAAACTGCTCAATGACAAATGAAAGCTGGTGAAACATTTGCCACTGTGCTCGTCAAACCAGTGCCTGCTAAATGCACTGCCTACTGTATGGCCATAACATTCTCGCGCTACAGAGCACACACTGCCTTGTTTCCAATACACACATTTTCAATTGTACATCCAGCTGGCAGTGCGTCTTCACTTCCTTCCGATCCACTTCCGTTCGATCCACTTCCACCCGATTCACTTCCGTCCCATTTTTCTGGCAGTGCGCTTCATTTCCGTCCGATCCACTTCCGTTCGATCCACTTCCGCCCGATTCACTTCCGTCCCCAATTTTCAAAATCACTCCCACAAAACTATCCAGCAACCGAGTGGAAAGATGTTAAACATCAAAAAGTAACACATGACTTCTAAAGATTATAAAGTAAACCAAATATTTGCCAAATAGTACAATTTTTATTTAAAATACAGAAAAAATGTACAGCTAATAATCTCATACAATGTTCCATTAACTTGCAACCTTGCGCTCTTAGTGTGGAGTAAGCCAATTGATGCATAGGCCTACATTAAATAGGCATTATGCGGAGCCCGGCCAGGAGGGCTATAAATACCGACATCCATTGTGTTGTCTTTTGACAATCGCCTTTAAAGTGATCACTGGTGGTCGGTAATTCCGGGATCCCCCAGATCACTACGCTATTTATGTATTTTGTACCGAACATAACTTTTTACCGAGTTTCTTATCGTCTCGAACCGAGGTCGGTAATTTCCTTTGTACCGTACCGTAACCGAAAAATCCGTGCACCATCGACCCCTAATGTACACATATGATAATTTGTTTAGGAAAGGAAGACAAACTACTGTACAGGGCGCCCGAGAATGTTCTCCGCAGTGGTTACGTTCAGCTGTGAGTGGTTGCGTCATCGGTTTAGTTGGTACCTTGACAGGGTGAATCCCATACGTGTGGGCTGTAGCCTGTCGAAATCGTCAGTGTGTATTGCAATTAGCGAGCTTGTGTGTCATCAGCACTTCCAGCATCTGTTATGAATGGCTGTGGTGAGTACAAAGTTTACTGTTTGCTTGTTATTAGGGAACACAGCGATGACAGAATGCATTCCGCACATAAGTCAAGCGGCATTGCGCGTCATAGGAGCTCATGTCACCACGGACAGTTAAACGATGTCAGAGGCTACTCGAGCTGAGTCATATCCTACTCCCGCAACTGTACCTGTCAACGAAGCAGGCTCACGTGTGATACAAGTGAACAAAGAATAGTTCCCATATCGACCGCAGGCAATCAATTCGTGAAAGGCTAATATGTTGCAAGCGGCAGCCGTACTGCCAACGTAACTTCTGTATTACCCGCTGTGCCAAACGTCTGCCTCGTTGACAGGTACAGTTGCGCGAGTAGGATATGACTCAGCTCCTGTTGCTGTCCGTAGTGACATGAGCTTCTGTGACACTTATCTGCGCTTCTAAGACAGGTAGCGCGCGCAATGCTGCTTTACTTATGTGCAGACTGCACTCTGTCATCACTGTGTTCTCCTCTTTACCCCGCGGGGCACCTGCTACAATAATCAACAAACGGTGGCGCAGCCAGGCTCAGCGGCAATCAAATCCTCGCAGACGCATGTAGGCGCTGCGGAGAACATTCCCGGACTCACTGTATATATTTATATCTACATTGTTTATGGAACTCATAGCCTCTGGTGATCCATGAGTGAAATCAGTGACGTTGCCACTGTACTTTCGTTTTGGACACTTGGTGATGATATGCTGGATGGTCTGCTTAGGGGCACCGCAATCACAGTTAGGTGAAGAAATTATTTTCCATTTATAGTCTAATGGAAGTCTGCACAGTTGCCATGACCCGTACGAATACTGTTGAGCGTTGACCATGTTTTCCTAGGAAACTCAAATCCAGGTGGCTGCGATGATCCAATGCGTGGTAAGGTTGATCCAGGCCTAGTATCCTGCCTTCCCTGTCATTCTTTAGTTATGTTGATGAAGGTATTCTCCAAGTCTATTGCAGTCCTTGTTGATGGATTTCGAGATCGCAGACGATTCAGGCGATCATCAGCAATGTCACAGTGTATTAGTTCTGGGTTATCCACTAATGATAACTTGAGAGATGATAATGATGATAAATAAATGTGAAAAGAAAATTAAATACTTACGTTATTTAATCCAACTTGTCGATACTAAAATATGTAGTTTCTTCTTCTTTCTTCGATTTTGGCCTACTTTGGACCACGGGAAACAATTAACTTGCTGGTTTGCCCTTTTTTCATTTCCCAGGACTTCTTCATCTTTTCGCTATGGTTGCTCTTCCTGTCTTCCGATCAGATGTTCTTGGCTTTTCTACTTTGCATTTCCTGGAACCAAAAAAGAAATTTATCAATCGTAGCTCGAAACATGTCTCTATTCCAGATCTCTTTTAGACTATCTTGTTTCATCCACCCATCTGGTAGTCTCTTTTATCTTGGTGAAGTAGTTGAAGATTTTCTTCGTTAGTCGACTCTCGCTCATTGTCGTGAGGTATCCATAAAACTTTCTTCTTCTCTACCGTTCGGTATCTGTGATTTTCTCAGACTTTAGTTATGTTGAAGCCAACATAAATGACAATAAATAAATAAATAAATAAAAATCAATAAAGACAGGACATTGATTATGAACATTATATCTTGCGTTAAAATTTGTATTAACTCATATGATTAGCCAATAATAAGTTAAATAACAAAATAATAAACATAGATTTTGGCATTTATATACAATAATATTATCAATTTATCGTCCCTTTTAACTGCTGCTTTCTAAAACATGCCGGGCGTCCATTTCAGTCGCCCGAGAGTCAGAGTTTGTTTCCTGGCTCTGCCAAGAAATTTTAATTCTGTTCTGAGAGCTCGTGAGGCAAAACTGGGAAGAGTCGGGTTCCATTCCCACCTCAGTCAGCCTGGAAGTGGTTTTACGTGGTTTCCCCAATTCTACTTTAGTTGAATGCTAAGATGGTACCTAACGTTAGGCCGCCAATGTCCTGGCCATGTTGAAACATCGGATCCCATAAGAACTCCGCAGTTAAGCAGCATTGGGCAAGGTTGGACCTTGGATGGAATGCCGGTTCAGTGGGACCACGCGCTGTTGGCGGGAAAAGGAGGAGCGGAAAGGCCCTGGCCACCCTACCGCACGTAAACTCCGGCTGAGGATAGCCTCTTCAGAGGCACGGACTTGCCTTTGGGCAGAATACCAATAATAATAATAATAATAATAACGTTAGGGCACGGCCACCTCCTACCCAAATCTTACCTCGATTACAAATACACACGCTAGTACGCACGCCACACTGGCTAAGTTTATCAGACAAGTTCTACACACACCCAAGTACAAGGGGCTGCATGACCACGATGTCGCAAAGCCCCTAAATGAACCAACAACAAGAACAATCAATTTTAATGGGTGTTATTCCGTAGCCTAGACTAAAATTCATGAGATTGCAATTATATTTTAATTGCAGCCAATGGCCACAGCCGGGCATTTCAATTGAACGCCTGTAGGCTCCGCAACAAGTTCAATTTAAAGTATTTCGAACTTTGGCTAACAGATGCCTCTGACACCCAGCGGCGAATGTTGGAACTTGATAGAGCGTTTCTAACCAAATAACCTACAAATTTTGGCTACACACTACCAATTGTAGTGGTAGGTTCTTTTACATGCCATAAATCTATGAGATGGGCCCGCCGGCTTTACTTCCCCTCCGAAAAAATGCAAACTGAAGGATTTTAACGCTCTTAAAAGTCTGACGACACCGGACGGGTGTGAACCCGCGATCTTGGGCATAGCAGTCCAGCATGCTACTGACTACGCCACCGAAGCCACTACATGACATTAATTAATTCACGTTAAATTCATTATTCACTATCCAGGGGTTTATTCATTTCATGTCATATTTAACGTTAGAATAGTACATTATGCAACGAGCCTATAATGGCAATAATTAAGACACGAGTATGTTTATAAAACGAGCGTATGCGAGTTTTATAATTTCCATACGAGATTTCGCCAGTTTTATGTACTGAACAGAGCGCATGAGACGCAGAGAATGCCTTGTATTTGACTATGGCCTCCTCGATTACCCTACTATGACACTAGGCCAGAAAGTGAAATTTAAACTAGAAGGCCGTGGAACTCAGCGCATCTAATCATGTAATTGGTCAAACAACTGTTTCTTGAGCTCTGATTGGTGGGAGAAACAGTTTCATAATGAAAAATAGTGTTATAATGAGCCTCATTATAGTACAGTTTTCTGACATATAATAGTCAGTGTCGAACATAAACATTTTTTAATTATTTTTTTAACACACTAAGAGCACTCATACCATAGCGTCCAGTTCACCAAAAACGTAAAGTTAAGCTATTTTGTCAATTGTACCATAATTTGAAAAACTAGAAGACCCGGAAAAGTGTAAAGATGCGAGTTTTAAACAGTTCTATCATATTTCAAAATAAAATTTTAAGATTAATTCCGGCTTGAATATCATTTTAAAAAAAGTTAAAAACGCTTGTCTTTTAATGAAACTTGTTCTACAGATTTAAATTTAAAAAATGTTTGATTGCATTAATAACTTATATTCTTTTATTCTTTTTCTTCAATTTGTGGAAAGCAGAGTTTTGAATTTCTCAAAACGAATTAGATATTTCGATATTTATTTGACCAGATATGGGTCGACACTAGCGATCCTAATAATAGATTTATACCACAAAGGTTGTAGTCTAAAATATTGGTGTGCATGACTTGCCAATTTAGTGTAGTCTATGTCATCTTGCCACTAACATATAAAGCCGCGTTTACACCAATAGTTGCCAACTTTCGTTAACAACATGTTGACAACAGAAGTTGGCAACAAATGCTGGCAGCAACGTTGGCGAATATCGAGAATGGTAAGATTTGTTGACAACAATTTAGCTCATTTTTGGCGCGTTTCGCCAGTTGCATTCTGAGATGTCAATATTAGAGGAACTTGCAGCGATAGCAGCAGCGTGCGTCATCATAGGTAAAAAAAAAAGAAGGCCGAACAGAATCAGGGTAAGGCCCCCGAACCACTTTTCTTCTTCTTTAGCTCCCTTTGGAACTGTGCGACTAAAGATCTAACTTTTGCTTGAACTTCAGAATTTGTTTTTATTTCCCGCGAAATGTCATTCCAGGCATAGTTCTTCAGGTTTTTGTTTTTAGAGTCTGGGTCCATCGGGATCCAGAGAACTGGTTGCTCTCGATAGAGCTCGATCAAATTTAGGACCGTATCCCGCGACCAATTAAAATCACTTAAATGATCGTTCATATTGACTTGCACATCGACAGTTCGACAACACAAACAGAAGTCCAGTACTACCAGCAACAGCCGTGACTAGAGTGAAGCCGTGTCGGCCAACCACGTGCGCTGGACAGTTGAAGGGGAATTGTTGCCAACATTGTTGCGGGTCACTTAAAGTCCCGTCAACATTACTGCCAACAAATGTTGACAACACTCATTGATCTTTACCGACTGCTGGTGGGTAATGTTGCCAACACTTTTTCGGTGATGACAGCATTGTTGACAGCAATGTTGACAAACATTTTAGTGCGATTTTTGTAAATGTTGTCAACATTTGTTGGCAACACTGTTGTCAACTCCGGTGTAAACGTGGCTTAACCCTCTAAGCGCCAACGTCCTTTTGAAAGCCCGTTTGGTTTTCATCTGAAAAATGCCAACGTCCTTTCAAAAGGACGTTCAGTATTTATTTTTTATTATTCAAAGTAACAGTTAGTTCCTTTCAGAATTTCTCAATATAGTTAGTTAAAGACTTACTGTTTTTGCAATAAACAGCCTATTTTAATTTTAAGGCCATTGTTTCAGTATACCAGTCCAATCAACAGGCATAGTTATCGGCGCGCTTTACTTGGCGCGGCATCAACACTAGCAGTCTCGCTGTGCACGTTGTCCGCTCTGTGTCTAGTTGCTCTCGATTGTTTACTTGTTCATTTATTGCTGTGAAAATGAGCCGATCTTCTGTTAGTAAGAACACTATTCATAATATGATTGAAGAAGGAGAAGAGGACTTGTTGGTTATTATTATTATTATTATTATTTTTAATTTTATTATTATTATTATTATTATTATTATTATTATTTGTAGTATGTTATGTAATTGTTATGTAAAAGAAGTTTGTATAGTATTCCGTAAGTACTTACTGACATATAAACCAAACGTATGTAATAAGACTTGTGTTGTATTTATGGCTCATTTGGATATGTGAATTAATTATTTTTATTACAGATTTATTTTAGGTTCAAAATGAATGAAATTTTCAATATAGCTTCATAACAAGTCGTACTATTCAATAAGTAGGTTCACGATATATACAAAAAATTTTGTTCTACCAAAATTTTATTGCTAAACTTTGGTTTTGTTTTATTTTTAATTAATATTTTTGGGTTCTGGCTGCCAAATGTTTACAAATGGTCATAAATGAACTGAGTAAGGCTTTATTCGTATAGGCCATCATATTAGTAAACAAATAACGAAAATTTCAAGCTTCTACCTATAATAACAGCTGAACTATGAGTGATCAAACAAAAGCTTGCAAAAAACGAAAACTGGCCTTGGCGCTCAGCGGTAGGCAAACCATAATAACACACGGCGCTCAAAGGGGGCCAACCACGTGTGCTGGACAGTTGAAGGGGAATTGTTGCCAACATTGTTGCGGGTCACTTAAAGTCCCGTCAACATTGCTGCCAACAAATGTTGACAACACTCATTGATCTTTACCGACTGCTGGTGGGTAATGTTGCCAACACTTTTTCGGTGATGACAGCATTGTTGGCAGCAATGTTGACAAACATTTTAGTATGATTTTTGTAAATGTTGTCAACATTTGTTGGCAACACTGTTGTCAACTCCGGTGTAAACGTGGCTTAAGAGGCGTTTGGTTAGTAAAATTTAAAAAGCAGAAAGTAGTAGCGAAAGATTCAGCGATGAACCTGGAACGAGTCGGCAACAAGATCAAGACGTTGTAATCATTGAACGATCAACAACTACAACTTCAAATAAACGCAAACCTCGCCTACGGAAGACGATACTCGTATGGTTTCGTCCAAACAATACATGGAGTCAGACCACAGCCTTTGTCGTATGTAGTTCACAAAATATATCACTACGAGCGCTAGTGTTGAGCCATACATGGTCAAATAATCGAAATATCTACTTCCGTTTTTACTGACTGACAAGTCATGAACACTGACAGTTAGACCACCTCCTTTGTCGTATGTAGTTCACTAAATTGATGTAATGTGTTTTTATTTTAAATTTTTATAATCGTTTCAGTCTTCTATTGACCACGTTATTAGCCTACTTTCGATTTTTGCAAAAAATGAAAGTAGACTTATGAGATCAACACAGGGCGAAAAATTGTGTGTCTGTCTGTGTGTATGTGTGTGTGTGTGAGAGTCTGTGTGCGTGTGTGAGTGAGTGAGTGTACTCTGAATGTCTGTCCCCCCCCCCCCTATCAATTCGAACACGGTGAAACCGAATTGAACGAAATTTGGTACAGAGGTAGCTCTAGCATAGGGCACCTCAGTGCCATACTTTATATCGCCGCCATCTTTACCAAAACTGAATGGCGGCCACTCAAACGTTCAAAACGTAAACTCAAATTACGGCTAAACTAATCATCCGATCTCTACCAAATTTGGTGACAACATACCTTTATATAGGACGCGTCTTTCTCCCAAACTTAAAGGTCATCGGCCTTGCCATTTCATGATGGTGGCCGTGTGAATTATGCAACCATTATAATCAATAGCTTAAGACCCACCAATTCAGATTATCAAGCCTAGGGTGGTTTAAGCTATCCTGAAGGTCGTGATCCGTTATTTATTATAATTTAATATTATAATATTATTCTGTATGACTGGCTTAAAAGAGCTGAGCTGTATCTGCCACACGACAAGATGGCAGCTGTCCTCATGAGCCTGTCTTATATTTCAGTAGTTTTAGTATGTTGTATGCGATATACCCTACTGATACAATAATATAAACTTTGTATGAAATGATCTATAATGAAGATGTACTGCAGTGAAGAAATAGTTTATTTCAAGTCATTATTTGCCAACAGGTTGAATCTAATATATCAGTTAAGATCGCCATGATGTTACGGATATGTTTAGCTCTGGGCTAGCATGTTAGCCTGTCACGCAGTTGACTGGGGATCGAATACTGCTACAGTTGACTTTTTTTTCTTGAATTCTTTTACAAATGATGTGCACAAGCTCTTTTCACAGATACTGAATAAAATGTCATTTAGCTCAAAGGGGAGGCTAATGTATACACTCGTTTATTAATAAAATCACAGTCCCAGCATTGCACATAAACAGAAGACATTACGAAAAGGAGAATAGAAGAATTAGATACACGTTGTTATCAACCACAGCCTTCTTAATGTCTCTGTACGGTGCTGTCCTCTTGTGGGTTATGTGGGTAGTATTGTTCCAAATATACCGCTGTGTCAATACCTGGCCTCCTAAAGTATGGCAATTTTGTAATACTGGTAGTTCGACTATTAGCCACGATCGCGCTCCGATTACCTTTAATGATAGAACGTACAAGGCACTGCCGGCAGGAAGATAGGTCCTCGTTTGAGTACGTAATTCAATTGCTTATGGGCCGATAACCTAGATGTTAGGCCCCTTAAAACAACAATTATCATCATCATCAATTGCTTATATGAGGACGAAGCGTCCTGCTGGCAGGACCGTTCTTTTTTCCATTATATAGAGGGAAATGTAACGAATCAGCGCATGCAAGTCTGAAGTTGGTAGCTCTGACCGTTCAGTAATGGCGGCGATTATACGTAATGGTGACTGTGTTTATGTTTTTGCTACCTATTTCGATGCTCCAAACAGCGGAGATGCATGGAGTCGCTCGTTATTTGCTAGTAATTATGATATCAGTAAATGTCATGGTACTGTAGTTTAAATTACGTGTAGTTGTGCAACTGTGCAGTGGGATATTGACAAAAACACAACTAGGCTTTTTTTTATTTATTTATTCTCGAGTGATGGACGCGCCGTCGCTCATACATTTATTTAGTCTCTGTACTATAAGAAAACACGTTTATACTTTATACGTTTATATATTTTAGAGTCAATATGTTGTTAAGAGACAGTTATTGTATTAGTCAATATGAGTCATATTGAATATTTTAGAATATTTACAGACTTTTATTGTTTGCCCAGTACCAGAACTGCAATATTATTACGCTCTGATAACCCAAAGTACTGCCGGAAGGACGCGTCCTGCTGGAAGGCCAGTTCAAACATTTGCCATAAGGGTCCAAAGTCCTGCTGGAAGGACGCACCGCTGTGTACAAAAGTACTTCCGGAAGGTCCTTCTAGCAGGACGAGTGACTGTACGCTCTATCATTCAACACTGCCAGTTGGATCGCCTCCCTCCTGGCTACTTTAAACTGCCTACTCGTTGAACACCCAGAGGCGTACTAGATAAATATGAATTCACTGCTAGGTCGCAGCACCAACCTACTGTGATTGGCGCGGATTTTTTAAGGGGAAGGTACCCAAAACGATAGATCCTTAAGTTTGCAGGCTGGCTTAATATAGAGATTAACGGACGTGAATGCATTACAATAAGTTAGTAGTTTTGTTATTCAATCATCATAAAGTATATAATAATGATTTTGACACTTACTGGCTAATTATCAATATAAAAGAAAACAAACACTACATGGTGGTAGAGGTGGTTTTAGGGATGAGGACAAAGAGTTATAAATATACCCATACATTTAGGAGAAAGTAGGCTATATGTTCTTTGCTGAACATCTTGTTTTAACTACCTTTTCCCTCGTTCTTTCACACTGGCCCAGTGTTCGCGCATTCTTCTTCGGTGAGCTTCTTTTCGTTCTTCGGTCCACTTCTTGCCGGTTTTCAATAAGGGGTTTCTGCTTCATTCAACTCCATAATGCAATTCGTTAGGTCCGTATTGACAAAGAACTGAAAAAATGAAAATCCACAGCCTGCTTCCAGTCGACCGACCGGATCAGGGATGGAATGAATGAAGCCCCCATCTAGCGGCGAGGATATGGAATGTGCCGGCTGCCGAAGCCTGTCGCACTCCCCTGGGACAATGATTAAATGAATGACAGTTGAAATGAAATTATAGTGGAGAGTGTTGCTGGAATAAAATTGCGACAGGGAAAACCGGAGTACCCGGAGAAAAACCTGTCTGCCTCCGCTTTGTCCAGCACAAATCTCACATGGAGTGACCGGGATTTGAACCACGGACCCAGCGGTGAGAGGCCGGCGTGCTGCCGCCTAAGCCACGGAGGCTTCGTATTGACAAAGAACTAATATACCAATTTTTGAGGAAGACTCCGTCAATCAATACTTACATATTATGAAATATCTACGTCGGGTACATGTTTGGACCAGTTAAAGGTCCTTCTTCAGCCCTGAACTTAAATATGGGGTTTGTCTGAAAACTCTGTATTTCCCCAAGTTTTTTCTTCAAAGATAATGTTTATTATTTACTTTCTTTTTTGTTATTTTATTTTTGTTATTACCAAGTCGTGTTTTCATCAGTGAGTTTTTCTGGTATAGGACCTAGCACCCATTACAATAGTGTTGACCGACTGAAAAACATTTGCGTGAAGGCAGAATTCAAAATGGCTTTGATGATGATAACAACTGATAAGAACAAATTCCGCCATTTACCAGCTCCGAGGGAAATATTTGAATTGGAAACATGTGTTTGTAAAGCCTAAAAACATCATTCCGGTTCACTAACGGAGTAATATTAAATTGACGATTCGACACATTCACACAGAAATATCTGCATTTTTACCGTTGAAATGAATGTAATGCAACGCTGTAGCTCCCCTCTTGTAAGATGTCATTGCCCCTTGGTCACTGCAGAATGGACCACGTCACTTTACTGGTGATGGATGGAGTCTTCCCTCACGGGACAATACTAGGACCTCCACTATATCGGCCGGCAAACAAGAATGACTTGACAAACACATTGAGTGAATGACAACTCTCAAGCGTGAAGGATCCTACCGTTATGGCAGCCTCATGCTGTTGGCTCAAATGATCTTTCTTCAAAAATGATCATAAGGTTTTGCTAAAGAAAAACCCAGCTGCAGCATCTGGTTATGAAATCCATTATAGCTTCTGTTACACTTCTTACGCATCTCAACTTCTTTAGCACAGGGTGTTCAGTTTAAAGCAGGCCTTAATATTGTAACAAACTAACTCCGTGGCATTGCAGCCCTTGAAGGGCCTAGGTAGGCCTACCAAGTGACCGCTGCCCAGCCATTTGGCCTGCAGATTAAGGGGGCGACGCGTGGTCAGCGCGTCAGGTCCCCTCGACCGTTTATCTTGGTTTCCGTGACCTGGGTGCTGCCTTACTGTCAGACAGCTACTCAATTGTCCTCACGAGGCTGAGTTTACCCCATTCCAGCCTTCACGTAAATTTCTAAAATCCCTGACGGAGCAGCGAATCGAAGCCGTGGCCTCCGGGTGAGAGGCAGGATCCTTATAGACATTGATATTTTAATGTCTTGTCCTTCTTTCATAAGGCCGGCCCCGTGGTGTTGGTGTAGCGTGCCTTCCTCTCACACGTAGGCCCCGGGTTCGATTCCCGGCTCCGTCATGGATTCAAAACTGACATGAGGGTTGGAACGGACTGCACTCAGCCTCGTGAGGACAATTGAGTAGCTGTCTAACAGTGAGGTACCGCCCCGATCACGGAAACCAAGATTAACGGCCGAGGGAACCCGATGCGCTGATCACGTGTCACCCCAATATCTGCAGGCCAAATGGGTGGGCCGCGGTCGCTTGGTCAGCCTAGGCCCTTCATGGGCTGTATAGTGCCAGGGGTTGACCTTCTTTCATAACCTGGCGTTGAAAGAAAACGAAAACGCAGGAGTCCATTTATGATAAGGAATAAAAGTTATTGAAATAATTTTCTTTTTTTCGTTTACGGTTTACCCTCCAGGGTTGTCTTTTACCACGGACGAAGCGAGGGAACCCACCTCTACCGCCACTGAGGGCAGTGTCCTGGATCCTTGAGACTCTGAGTCTAGGAATACAACTGGGGATTGTGACTAGCACTTCGCCCATAGGGCCTCATCTGCAAAGCGAACAGAGGGCCTGATGAGGGGAAGTTTGAATGTAAGGACAAGGATTTTTGAAGGTAGCGGCTGTGGCCTATAGTTAGGGACCAACCCCGGCAGTTGCCTGGAAGGAAGATGGGAATCCACAGAAGACCATCATCAAGGTTGCCGGCGGGGGGATTCGAAACTCCTCGCCTCCCGGATATGAGCGACTGCCAGCAGTCATGCCGTAACGACCACGGCTAACTCACCCGGTATGTTAATAAATAATAACCGTGTTGACTGATATTATTCTCTTATTAAAACCGCCTAGTCAAACACTAAAGAAACGTTTAATTACATTACTAAACGTACATGTTTCGGTATTTCATTGATACCTTCCTCAGCGTGATTGATATTAAAACTTAAAACTAGTTAACAAAGCCGCAAAGAAATGGATATCCTTACAAAAATTGTTTTAAATCAAAATGGAAAAGCTTGCAAATAATTAAATGCCATGTATTAAAAATGATAGTAAAATGATGCTATTAAAATAAGAGATCTACCTTATAAACTGCCTACGTCAATCGAAAACTGTAGTGACAGAAGATGTCGCTGTCAGAAGAATGAAGAAGCGCAAAGGATGCAGGTCAAATTTTGTAATACAGTACCGTAATTCAATGTAAACTAGGTAGGAAATTACAGTAGGCTACGTTGCGGAATATATCGTAACCGATACGGAACGCGGAATATTCCGAACGAGACTCGGTAAGGGTTAAATCGAAATGAAGTACAATATCCACCCAAGGAAAAGTTTTCGGACAATTGTCTGTGCCCCTACGGGCCGTAAGATCTAAACTAAGAATAACCACCCTGTATTAGGCTATATCTTTTTAGCAGGAGCACACTAAAGAAGCTGAGGTTGTGTCAACATGCGGTGCTCATTGTGTGTGCATGTCTTGCTGATTTGGCCGGTCAGCTCGTGGGCTTGTTCGCTGAGCGTGTTCGTCATGGCCCACCAACTGAACCAACAGGGATCATCATACATCCTCCGGGGGGAAGCTTACAGAGTAGAATTTCCAGTGAATAGATACCCTCCAAAATAGGATATATACCGTAACAGTGACATGCCCCGAGGTGTGGCAGTGGGAAAATCAAACACTATTTCGGACACGTTTTATGGTCGCATTCCTTTGTATACGAGCAACATTCTTTTTTTTTTTAAATCCAGAGGTGAATTTACCTTTACTTAATAATTTTTCAGTATGCCTTCCTTCGGAGCGTAAGTTGGTTGATTCCTCAGTTTAGAGGCTGCGACAACGCGGTCATGTAGCCCCGTGTACTTTGGGTGTGCGTAGAATCTGTCTGATAACCGGTGTTAATTGTGATGGCTGTATTAGTGTGTGTTATCTGTTTTTTTTTTAAATTCAAGTAAGGAGTGCAACTTTGAATTTTTCAAATAGTTCCTACTTTTGCCGCCAAATGCCACCGTCAACGACTACCAGGCCTAGTTCAGAACTTAACTACTAGACGCCACCGCAGTCGGCTCTTGGCAACGAACTTATAAACCTAAGAGCGTTGTTTAAATTCCTAACCTATACAATTTGGCATCACACAGGTGTAATTAGTGGAAGGTTCTTTAACATGCCATAAATCTATGATATGGGACCGCCGGCATTACTTCCCCTCCGAAGGAAGACATACTGAGGAATTTTTAACGCTCTTAAAAAATCCGACGGCTTCGGCCGGGTTTGAACCCGCTATCTTGGGCATAGAAGCTCAGCATGCTACCGACTACGCCACCGAAGCCGCCTAAAGAGCGTAGGTAAGTAACTAAAACCGGCGGACCCATGTCGTAGATTTTATGGCATGTAAAAGAACCTACCACTACAATTAGTAGTGTGTAGCTAAATTTGTAGCTTATTTGGTTAGAAACCCTCCATCAAGTTCCAACGTTCGAAGCTAGGTGTCATCGACAGTTACATCTCTGGTAGCCAAAGTTGGAACTATTTGAAATTGAACTTGATGCGGAACCTACGAGCGTTCAATTAAAATTCCCTGCTATGGCCATTGGCTACAATCCCTCCCTATATTATTCTGCTCAGGTCCCATTCCAGTTTTGTACCGAAAATAAGGTCCCATTAACACCAACCTACACATATGGGGTACCTACAGGTTCAGCATAACCCAATGCGTAAGCGAAACGCACTCACTTATTCTTTAAATGCCTCACAAATAAATAAATACCTTAAAACATGTATATTTACAATGAAAGAATGCAACACGGCAACCATGGTAACAGAATCTCACAGGTCCATCTATTTCTGTAAGCCGCAATGCAATTCCAATTATTACATTACTGTGAAAGTTTCCAGGCGGTTATAAGGTTATCACTGAACCAAATTAAGCTGTAAAATTCATCAATACATACAGTATAATGCGCTTAAGGGGGTCAAGGGGCTCTCTAGAATTTTTCACGCAATTTTCACGTGTGAGTGTGGTACGAAAGGTCATTTTCACCCCACTCTAAAGGGTCTCCGAAAAACACATTTAAAGGCCCATAAATTAACAGTGTCTGTGATATTCCCAGAAAACTAACTTCGCTCTGATATACCTAAGAAGGAATGACAAACTCCTAACCACTGCACCAGTAGCTGAATTGATAAAGTCTGATTATTCATACCAAGGATAAATCAGTCATAGCATCCATGATTGAGATTTTGCTAAGTGCACTCTTTACAAGTAGAATATTCGCGGGCGAAGCCGCGACGGGTAATGCTAGTTATTTCTAACTTAGCTATTATCTCTTCAATACCAGTACCTTCCTATCATTGCTCTCATCTGTTTGTCGCAGCAATCGTTCGTGCTACCCTCATATCAGTTATCTCTAGCTTATGTATCCTGAAACTCACTTCCATACAGCAAGGTCAGTCTAAATACCAAATGATGAACGGAGAGTTTCGTCTCTACACTATCTTATTACTCCCAGAATGGTCTACTGTAATTTACAACTGAGAACTTACTGCATTGACAGTTCTACACACTCTACTTCCCCACACTACTATCCTGAGTGAACACACAGCCTAAGCATTTAAAATGTTCTACCTGCTCCAAATTAAAACAAAATGTTTTTAAATGGATATTTTAGGCATTCCAGAGCATCTCAAGGGGAGTCGTTAAGGTCCAAATAGGTTAATTTTGACATTTTTACTTTTTACACATTAATACAGTAATATATGATTCATTCTGATTAATTTGGTATGTGTTTTCTTATAATAGTCCAGTATTTACTATCTTTAATTTATTTTTAGCCTACTTTTCACATTTTGCAAAAATGAGGAAAAAGTAGACTTATGAGATCGGGCAAATGTGTGTGTGTCTGTCTGTCTGTCTGTCTGTCCTTCTGTCTGTCTGTCTGGCTGTGTGTGTGTCCCCCCCCCCTATCAACTCCTAAACGGCTGCAGCAATCGAAACAAAATTTGGTAGGAGTAAAGATCTATACCTGAATATCTCACGGCCATATTTGAAAATGATGTCAGTGCTACCAACTGCTAAAAAATCGCAATTGAAATTTGAGCTCCATGTTGGATATCTTGGAAAGTATGAATGGGAGCTATTTCAAAATTGGCACACGTACAGATCATAATATTTCAGTTAAATTTCCAGGAGGCCAAACATGGCAGTGTTTCCAAAATGATTATAAGCCTCCTGATAGGTCCAATTTTTAAATGCATATAACTTCTACACTATCAAGCGGAATTCAACCAAATTTCGTATGTTGTATGTGTACATAACCAGATATGACTGAGCGTATTCTTAAGACCAACCAGGGCTGCCAACTGTTAATAAATGCTCCTAATTTATTTTATCCAAATACCAATATATCAGAAAGTATGCAAGCCGACAGCTTTAAACTATGCACACGTATAGTACCTGACATTCTATATTAATTTGGAGTAACTTATATACGTCAGTGCTACCAACATGATTCTAAGCCTGCTGACAGGTCCAACTTTAAATACATGTAACTTCCATACTATCATTTGGATTTCAACCAAATTTCGTATGTGCTATGTGTACCATAACAGATATGACTATGCGTATTCTAAGGAGCAACCAGGGCTGCCAACTGTTAATATGTGCTGTCCCTATTTTTGTTACCCTAATATCAATATATCAGAAAGTATGCAATCCAATAGCTCTAAACTTTGCACACGTATAGTACCTGGCATTCTAGACGAATTTGGAGTAACTAATATACGTCAGTGCTGCCAACATGATTCTAAGCCTGCTGATAGGTCCAATTTTAAAATGCATGTAACTTCTATACTAACTAATGGATTTCATTCAAAATTGGCACAACAATAGATCATATTATTTCAGATTATTTCTGACCAATACATGCATGACATTGTTGCCAACATGATTTTACGCGCGCTGTTAGATCCAATGTTTAACTGCATGTAACGTCAATGCTATCCAGTGGACTTCAACCAAATTTTGTATTTAGTACCGTAAGAGACGGAACTAAGAATATATTCAGTCATCAGGGCTGCCAACTGTAGTGCTCTATTAGGATACATTATGCCAGGTATACAGTATTTCGAACTAATTGGAAATTTCGATATTAGCAACTTAATTTCGTCATTATTCTAGATAGGTTCATATTCTGTAGAATAATCATTGGCATGAAAAGTAGGCTGTATAGTTCTTAACGGAACTTCTTGTTATTATATTACTGTAATCCTAATTTCTAGCCTACTTTTCACATTTTGCAAAAATGAGGAAAAAGTAGACTTATGAGATCGATTCGGGAAAATGTGTGTCTGTCTGTCTGTCTGTCCTTCTGTCTGTCTGTCTGTCTGGCTGTGTGTGTGTCCCCCTCTATCAACTCCTAAACGGCTGCAGCAATCAAAACCAAATTTAGTACGAGTAAAGATGTGCACAGGAATATCTCACGCCCATATTTGAAAATGATGTCAGTGCTACCAACTGCTGAAAAAAACGCACTAGAAATTTGAGCTCCATGTTGGATATCTCGCAAGTTATGCATGGGAGCTATTCCAAAATTGGTACGCATGCAGATAATACTATTTCAGTTTAATTTCCACGAGACCAACAATGACAGTGTTGCCAAAATAATTTTAAGCCTTCTGATAGGTCCAATGTTTAAATGATTATAACTTCTACACTATCAATTGGATTTCAACCAAATTTTGTTTGTAATATCTGTACATAAACATATATGATTGAGCGTATTCTTAAGAGCCAACAGGGCTGCCAACTGTTAATAATTGCTCTCTCTATTTTTTTATCCAAATACCAATATATCAGAAAGTATGCAAGCCAACAGCTTTAAACTATGCACACGTATATTCTGATATTTTAGATTAATTTGGAGTAACTTATATACGTCAGTTCTACCAACATGATTATAAGCCTGCAGATAGTACCAATTTTTAAATACATGTAACTTCTATACTATCAGTTCGATTTCAACCAAATTTCGTATGTGCTATGTGTACCATAACAAATATGACTGTAAGTATTGTTAAGAGCAATCAGGGCTGCCAACTGTTAATAAATGCCGTCTATACTTTTTTTTTACCCTAATATCAATATATCAGAAAGTATGCAAGCCAACAGCTCTATACTTTGCACACGTATAGCACCTGACATTGTAGATTAACTTGGAGTAATTAATACAAGGCAGTGCTGCCAACAAGATTCTATGCCTGCTGATATGTCCAATTTTAAAATACATGTAACTTCTATACTAACAAATGGATTTCATCCAAAATTGGCACAACAAGATATCATAATATTTCAGATTATTTCTTACCAGCACACGCATGGTATTGTTGGCAACATGCTTTTACGCGTGCTGATAGCTCCAGTGTCTAACTGCATGTAACGTCCATTGGACTTCAACCGAAGTTTGTATTCTGTACCTTAAGAGATGGAACTAAGAATATATTCAGTCACCAGGGCTGCCAACTGTAGTGCTCTATTAGGCTACAATATACCAGGTATTTTTAACTAATTCGATATTTCGACATTACCAACTTAATTTCGTCATTATTCTAGAGAGGTTCATATACTGTAGAGTAATCATTGGCATGAAAAGTAGGCTGTATAGTTCTTCACGGAACTTCTTGTTCTTTATAAAATCTTGCAAGGTTTTATAATAGTACAATATGCAACGAGCCTATAATGGCAATACTTAAGTCACGAGTATGTTTATAAAACGAGCGTAGGCGAGTTTTATAATTTCCATACGAGTGTCTTAATTACCATTATAAGTGAGTTGCATATGACTGTTTATGTTCGACGATAATTATAACTATTTTATGTTCGAAGATAAATATTCATAAATATCTTTCGAGATTTCGCTAGTTTTATGTACTGAACAGAGCGCATGAGACGCAGAGAATGCCTTGTATTTGACCATGGCCTTCTCGATTACGCTAGTTTTATGTACTGAACAGAGCGCATGAGACGCAGAGAATGCCTTGTATTTGACCATGGCCTTCTCGATTACGCTAGTTATATGTACTGAACAGAGCGCATGGGACGCAGACAATGCCTTGTATTTGACCATGGCCTCCTGTAATACCTCACTATGACACTAGGCAACGCAGTGAAATTTAAATTAGAAGGCCTTGGAACTGAGTGCAGGTGCGATGATATCCTTATCTAATTGGTCAATCAACTGTTTCTTGAGCTGTGATTGGTGGGAGAAACTGTTTCATAATGAAAAATAGTGTTATAATGACCATCATTATGATACAGTTTTCTGACATATAATAGTCAGGGTCGAACATAAACTATTTGGTCTAGAAGGCTGTGGTTTGGCTTATACGAATATTTCAAAGGAATTCATCAGTTGGCAATTCTATCGAGAAGAGTGCCAGCGGTCGATGGTCTCTCGACATCCCTGTCTAACGGGCACAATACACTTATATAGTTGCTACTACTACTGCAACTAAATGCTTTCACCCAATCCTTTAGACATAGATTTAATAGCCTAAGTGTAATGGATCTGATGATGATCGCTTGACGAAGCTGGCCATCCAAGTGTATTTATTGATTTATTTATTAATCTAATTTTCTTTTTCGTGATTAGGGAATAACCCATCACAATATTGCAAAAAATATTAAGACATTAATTAGTTTATTGAATTCAGTTTTTAGTGACACTGTTAATTGTAATATTTGTAGGGGGAAAGTGAAACTGTGTGAAAATGCTTCAAAACGAAATGGCCTTACTTCAACATCAATTTTCTCAAAATCACTTTTTTCAAAATAAACGCCCCGTTTTCTCAGGAACTACTGGTGATATCTTCATAATTATTTTTTCATATAGTGTAGGCCTATATTGCACACCGATACCGTGGATCCTCGAAGAGTCAATTTGTTCAAGAAGATAGTTTAAAAGAAAGATATCCAAATATTTAATGAAAAAATTAGAGGTTCATTGAAAAAAAATATTTCAAAAGTTCTCTTAAAGTTTTCCATATGAATGGGGATCAGTACACTGAGGAAGAACCTATAAACAGTCTGTTATTTTAACATTGGCAATCTAGGGCTTTCATGATGGGGGTCATTAAAGTAATACTTTTCATTATAACACAGTTTGTTCAACCAATCAGAGCTCAATATTTTCATTCGTTGACCAATTAGGAAATTATAGCTTCTGACATGCACTCAAAATCCAACATGTTGAACATGAATTACATGATTTGAAAGTTGACAATGTAGCCTATATTGGATGAACCATTGTAGTTACAATGCATAAACAAACTGGGCAATATTGAAAAAGAAATAGCACTGTACCTTAATATCCGCCACTCCAATATCTACACATTCGTAAGATTTCGCCGACAATTTTAGTGAATGCCGTTCGTTGTTGACATAAACACACCAGAACGTCATGGAGGAAGCATGCGTATGACATTGGTTCCACGGAAATTATAATCCAGCTCTCTGTACTGTAGAGTAAATGGATTTCTTACGCGAAACTTTTCCTCCAGATCTCATAACTGTTCTATTTGGGACTCAATTGATTTGCATTCCGTTGACATTCTATACGCATCGAATTTGAAAAATAACTAGTTGATAAAACGATACATTTTAATTTTAAAGCGTTTGTAACAGCCTATTTTGTGTTATTTGACCAAAATAACAACATGATCCAACTTAGCACTTGTGTTACTGTTGGTGTTACTTCAGGAATAAAAATGTTTCAAAACTTTGGGATTCGTTATTGGGTAGAGTTCAAATGCTGAGCCCACACAATTTCCAAGAGGAAGAAGTCAACCGACAGAATCTCGACAGATATTTATCAATATTTATGTTAGAATTAACGTAATTATCGTCGAACGTAAACAGTCTTATGCAACTCTCTTATGAAAATGAAAATCCACAGCATGCTTCCAGTCGACCGACCGGGTCAGGGAATGGAATGAATGAAGCCCCCATCTAGCGGCGAGGATATAACTTGTGCCGGCTGCCGAAGCCTGTCGCACTCCCCTGGGGCAATGATTAAATGAATGGCAGATGAAATGAAATGATAGTGGAGAGTGTTGCTGGAATGAAATTTTGACAGGGAAAACCGGAGTACTCGGAGAAAAGCCTGTCTGCCTCCGCTTTGTCTAGCACAAATCTCACATGGAGTGACCAGGATTTGAACCATGGACCCAGCGGTGAGAGGCCTGCGTGCTGCCGCCTAGGCAACGGAGGCTACCAACTCTCTCTTATAATGGTTAAAAAAATATCGTATGGCCTCGGTGCCGGGTGCAAGCTTTGTTAATTGACGCCCAGGGGGCAACTTGCATGTCAAATTTTATCGCTCCTTGAAGCGCTATGAAAGTCAAGGAGGTTAGATATCTAATCTCCTTGACACTATAGCGCTTTCTAGTAGATAAATTAGGAACTTTGTGTTGGAGGAAAATCCCGAGATTAATTTTGACATTATGAACACGGCCTACAGAATTCAAATGGGTTCTTTAACATGCCAACATGGTATGACATGCGTATAGTGATTTTTGCCGCCTTTCAAAAATCACTTACCACGGGCAGGAGTGAACCTCGTATGGATATTATAAAACGAGCGAAGCGAGCTTTATAAACATACTCGTGTCTAATTATTGCCATTATAGGCTCGTTGAATAATGTACTATTTTTAGCCTACTTTCGATTTTTGCAAAAAATGAAAGTAGACTTATGAGATCAACACAGGGCGAAAAAAGTGTGTCTGTCTGTGTGTGTGTATGTGTGTGTGTGAGTGTCTGTGTGTCTGTGTGTGTGTGTGAGTGTGTGTACTCTGAATGTCTGTCCCCCCCTATCAATTCGAACACGGTGAATGCGAATTGAACGAAAGTTGGTACAAAGATAGCACTAGCAAAGGACACCTCAGTGTCATGTTTTATATCGCCGCCATCTTGACGGAAACGTAATGGCGGCCACACAAATGTTCAAAGCTTAAATCAAATTACGACTAACCTAATCATTCGATCTCTACCAAATTTTGCAACAACATACCTTTATGGGGGGAGCATCCTTTGACCAAACTAATAAGTCATCAGCGTAATAGTTTGCGGATGGCGGCCATCTTTGTGTGAAAATCGATTCCCCCTATTAATTCGAACACGGTGCAACCGAATGGAACGAATTTTGGTACAGAGGTAGTACTAACAAAAGGCACCTCAGTGTCATGTTTTATATCGCCGCCATCTTGACGGAAACTAATGGCGGCCACACAAATGTTCAAAGCTTAAATCAAATTACGATTAACCTAATCATCTGATCTCTACCAAATTTTGCAACAACATACCTTTATAGAGGAAGCATCCTTTGACCAAATAACTAGGTCATTAGCCTAATAGTTTGCGGATGGCGGCCATCTTTGTGTGAAAATCAATTCCCCCTATTAATTCAAACACGGTGAAACCAAATGGAACGAAATTTGGTACAGAGGTAGCACTAGCAAAGGGCACCTCAGTGTCATGTTTTATATCGCCGCCATCTTGACAGAAACGTAATGGCGGCCACACGAATGTTCAAAGCTTAAATCAAATTACGATTAACCTAATCATCCGATCTCTACCAAATTTTGCAACTACATACCTTCATGGAGGGAGCATCCTTTGACCAATCTAATAGGTTATTAGCCTAATAGTTTGCGGGTGGCGGCCATCTTTATGTCAAAATTGATTCCCCCTATTAATTCGAACACGGTGGAACCGAATGGAACGAAATTTGGTACAGAGGTAGCACTAGCAAAGGGCACCTCAGTGTCATGTTTTATATCGCCACCATCTTGACTGAAACGTAATGGCGGCCACACGAATGTTCAAAGCTTAAATCAAATTACGATTAACCTAATCATCCGATCTCTACCAAATTTTGCAACTACATACCTTTATGGAGGGAGCATCCTTTGACCAATCTAATAGGTCATTCGCCTAATAGTTTGCGGATGGTGGCCATCTTTGTGTCAAAATAGATTCTCCCTATTAATTCAAACACGGTGAAACCGAATGGAACGAAATTTGGTACAGAGATAGCACTAGCAAAGGGCATCTCAGTGTCATGATTTATATCGCCGCCATATTGACAGAAACGCAATGGCGGCCACACAAATATTCAAAGCTTAAATCAAATTACGATTAGCCTAATCATCCGATCTCTAGCAAATTTAGCAACAACATACCTTTATGGAGGGAGCATCCTTTGACCAAACTAATAGGTCATCAGCCTAATATTTTGCGGATGGCGGCCATCTTTGTGTGAAAATCGATTCCCCTTATCAATTCGAACACGGTGAAACCGAATGGAACGAAATTTGGTACAGAGGTAGCACTAGCAAAGGGCACCTCTGTGTCATGTTTTATATCACCGCTATCTTGACGGAAACGTAATCGCGGCCACCCAAATGTTAAAAGCTAAAATGTAATTACGACCAACCTAATAATCTAGTCTCTACCAAATTTTGCAACACCATATCTTTATGTGGGAAACATATTCAGACCAAACTGCAAGAACATCAGCCCAATAGTTTGCAGATGGTGGCCAAGTATGTGTGCAAATCGATTCCCCCTATCAATTCAAACACGGTGAAACCGAATTGAACGACATTTGGTACAGAGGTAGCACTAGCAAAGGGCACCTCATATTCATGTTTAATATCCCTATAGCACGTTGTATTTCAACAAGCTACTACAACCAACATTCAATCATATTCCTTGAAAAGGACAAAGATTTATAACAATACCCATGCATTTAGGAGAAAGTAGGCTATATGTTCTTTACTGAACATCTTGTTTTCTGATGCTATTTCCTTGCGTTGAACAATGGTGTACCTGAAATGAGAGCAATGCTGTTTGTTGGACCAATAGGCGCGATAAGAGGCCACCTCGTGTGACAATGGAGCCGGCTGGCTGGCTGGCTGGCTGGCTGCTGGAATTAACGAGAGAACTTGAAAGTCTGCAAGGTGCAGATAAGAAAGTCTCCTCAACCAGCATGTGCCTTGCCATGCTTTGCCTTGTGCTTTACTTTAATCAGGTCCAACATCTCTCAAGGAGATGCAAAACTAATGGAGCTGAAAGAAGCTGCGGGTTCAGACCCACTCGCTCTATCTCCCTGGCTTGGCTTTCTTTACTGTTCGTGGTGAGCTAGCCAATTATATTGCACCCATATACAGTACACTACACTGGCTTTCGATGTGATCAATCATTTTCACTTGACTTATCGTAAAGGATAAGTCAGTGTTATCCACCGGTCATTATTTAATGAAACAAAAGTTTAGATAGTTATGTACATCTTTCGAGCTTACCTTGAGCTCTCCATCCGCGAATTGTACGTCTATATTTGGCCTGTTTGCCATCTCTTGATGAATGCAGTACATTTGCATTTGTCTGTTGGCACAGGCTAGAGTAAAATATGGCTTTTCAGTCTCATTCATGGCTGTGCTTATATGTAAGCTACTGAGATATAGGTGGTGCTTAGTAATGACATTCAGGGCACAGTCAGTGCCTGTGGATGCTGTGGAAGGTTCTACTCATAGGGTTAGTACTGCTGTTCTGACTCAGTGAGGAAAGCAATTACAAACTACCTCACTCTTCATCTTGCCTAATACGCCGCAATATAGGTCTGCCTGTGGATGCTGTGAAAGGTTCTACTCATAGGGTTAGTACTGCTGTTCTGACTCAGTGAGGAAAGCAGTGGCAAACTACCTCACTCCTCATCTTGCCTAATACGCCTAAATATACTGTAGGTCTACCTTGGTTTTTTGTGGGTATCTACCCACATAACCTAACGGCGGTACTCTTTGAGGATCCAACCAGCCTTTTGACTGACTACCTGACAGACATCTTAAAATACTTATTATCTTAACCATTTTCTTCTTTATGGTTCAATTATTCACACCTAAAGTAATATTCATAGCATCCTGATGACCGAATAATCTGTTGTTGTTTGAGTCTTCACTCTTTTGAATAGTTTGATGCAGCCCTCCCTGCTTCTCTGTCATGAGATAATCATTTCATTTCTACGTAGACACCAAACCTTACATTCGAGGCAATCTGCTTAACATACTCGTATTCTATCCTTGTTCCTCCCCTAAAATGTTTGTCCTCAACCCTTTCTTCCATAACTAAATGCCGGGATGGCAATGATATGGAACTGATGTACAGTACTGTAGTGGATTGTTGTACAATTTTGAGATTGGGATGAATTGTGATCTTATACTTACGTGGGAATAAAAGGCTTTATGATATGTTATAGGCCTAGGCCTTTTTTTTAAGAATTTGTTCTTTCATCATTAACGAAAAAAGTTGTAGCAGAACTGTGTTTCAAACTTTTATTAGATTATTTTTAGCCTATTTTCATTTATGAAAAAAAAAAAAAAAAGGCTTATGAGATCACCTTTTGTCCGTGTGTGTGTAGGTGTGTGCGTATGTGTGTGTCCTCCCCTTAATAACTTCTAAACGGCTGAAGCAATTTTAATAAAACTTGGTAAGATTATAGAACTATTTTGGCTGACCCCGACTATGCCCTTCAAATTTTATTACGTCTCGCCAATCCAACATGGCGGTTGTGCGAATTATCTCACCGGCATTCTATATCTCCGAAACTATTACCGATATCACCCTGAAATTTTGTACGGTGATAAAGGGCTCTGCTAGAAGTTCACCTATGAGACTTTCAAAAACATGTTAACTACAAAACGAACATAGCGGCCATGCGAAGTTGAAACTTTTAAATAGACTTTTCTCGCGATCTAACCATCCAAACGCAATGAAACTTGGTCAAGCAGATGTTTAAACCCATTTTAATGCACTGGCATCTACTTTAGTTCAATTGTTTACATAAACTCAAGATGGCGGCTGTAAGGTTTTATTTCTTGTATCGTAATCATGCGATCGAAAAGAAAGTTTGAATAATAAACCAACGCAATAATTTTCATTTAATGGTACGTAACGCTATGGCCTATCATATAACAATCCAACATGGCGACCTTATGAAATATTTAGACGGTTCCCAATATCTACGAATCCATTACAGCAATCAAATTGATATTTTATGTTCTTAGGAGCTATGAATATAAGTTCACCTATAGGTCTTTCAATAACTTGGTGATCACAAATCCAACATAGCGGCTACGCGAAGTATAGATATTTTAATGGACGTTTCTCGCAATTTAACCATCCGATTTTGGTGAAACTTGGTATAGTAAATGCTTATACAAATGTTAATCTACTGTCATCTAATTTATTTCAATTGTTTTCATAACAACGAGATGGCAGCTGTGCGAAATTTTAACATCTCGTTTTTACTTCTTGTGTCCTATTCATGCGATTGAAGTTTGAATACTACTCGTACACAATAATCTTCATCAATAGTACATAAATCTAAGACTTACATTTATAAAAATGCAACATGGCGACCATCCCAAATATTTAGACGGTTCCCAATATCTATGAATCTATAACTGCATTAAAGCTGATTTTTTTAAATGTTGATAGAGGCAATTTGCATAAGTAGGATACATGACAATAGGCTTCAGTTCTTCACGGAACTACTTGTTAATCATTTTAGATAGTTAACGGTTTGGAAATATTTTTTGGACTCATCAACCAAGTCAACCCCTGGGACTCATACTTTTTATAAAATTACATATTCTCTTGCAACTTCATTCGTATCATATACTGTACTGTCTGCTGTAGAAGGTTATAATATAACCAAAACCGGTACAGTGTACCCAAATGTTACATTGTATTTACTCAAGGTATCTTTCACTATTTCATTAACGGGTGAGTTAGCTGTGGTCGTTACGGCATGACTGCTGGCAGTCCCTCACATCCGGGAGGCGAGGAGGTTCGAATCCCCCCGCCGGCAACCTTGAAGATGGTCTTCTGTGGTTTCCCATCTTCCTTCCAGGCAAATGCAGGGGTTGGTCCCTAACTATAGGCCACAGCCGCTACCTTCCAACTCCTCGTCCTTACATCCCAACTTTCCTCCCCAAAGGTGCTTGTAGCTCACCCTATGGGTGTCCGTCTCGAAACAGCTACAAAACTGGCGAGCCGAACATGTCCTTGGACATTCCCGGCACTAAAAGCCATACGCTAAAAAAAACTATTTCATTCAACTCTCTCAATGAGGATTTGGGCAGACATCGTCCTTTTCATGTCATTTCGTATCATCATTAAAGACCAAATCCCAGTAAAACTCACACTTGTGCTTTTCACTTTAGAAACAGACAGGCAGATAGAACCCTCAAAATTACATGGGAAGGAACCACACTAGAACACTGTACATCTCCAAAATGTCTAGGAATCACACTTGATCGTGCTCTATCTTACAGGAGGCATTGCTTGAATACCAAACAAAAATGGCAGCCAGAAACCACATTATAAGGGAGCTAACAGGCACACCATGGGGAGCTAACCCTAGCACTGTAGGAACCTCATTCCTGAGCGGCTTCAGTGGCGTACTTGGTAGCATGCCCAAGATCGCGGGTTCAAACCCGGCCGAAGTCGTCGAGTTTTTAAGAACGTTAAAAATCCCTCAGTATGCCTTCCTTCGGAGGGGAAGTAAAGCCTGCGGTCCTATGTCATAGATTTATGGCATGTTAATGGACCTTCCACTAATTGCACATGTGTGAAGCTAAATTATATATAGGTTAAACATTTGACTAACGTTCCTAGTTAACACTAAAAGTGATAAAAATGTCCAGCATAACTCAACACATTGCTAGCGTTTCGCCCCAGCGTGCCAATTGGGCTCTTCAGTTGGTAAAGGCACAACTACCAAAACTCCACTTCCAAAAACAATAAACCTTGCTTTGGCATTGAATACAATCAAAAGTTCTCGAAAGAGAAATAAAATGAGTTTTTGACTCCGGTGGTGCACTGGCATGCTCGTGACGTGGCCACATATGTGGCGAGGCGTCTTGCATTGGCCTTCTCAGTGTGTACCTGCTACGCGTCTTGGTAGGTGTGCCTTTACCAACTGAAGAGCCCAATTGGCACGCTGGGGCAAAACGCTAGCAATGTGTTGAGTTATGCTGGACATTTTTATCTCTTTTAGTGTTAATTATAATGGCCCAACGGGCAATACTCATTTTGTTTCTCTTTCGAGAACTTTTGATTGTAACGTTCTTAGGTTCATACGTTCGTCGTCGAGAGCCGACTGCGGTGGCATCTGGTAACTAAATTCTGAACTAGTTGGTCGTTGACAGTGGCGTTTGGCGGCAAAAGTAGGAACTACTTGAAAAAATTCAATGTCTACAGTCCTTACTTGAATTAAAACAGATACACACACTTACACAGTCATCACAATAATTAACACGGGTTATCAGACAGATTCTACACACACCCAAAGTACACGGGGCTACATGACCGTGTTATCGCAGCCCCTAAACTGAGGAACCAACCAACCAACTTCTTCACTTGCACTGTGTTACTCTGCCGGGGAATATGCAAGCCCAGTGTGGTGAAGTCACGCTAAAATAGTAGATGTTGCTCTTAATGATACTTGTCGTCTCATCACCAGATGCTTAATGCCCACTCATCTGGTCAAGCTCTACATCCTTGCTGGTATTGCACCTCCTGACATCCGTACAGAGGTACGGTAGCAGCAAAAGGTGAGAAGAAAAAGGCGCAAATTTCTCAAGCACACCTTTTATATGGACCCTTTATATGGATACCAACCAGCAAACCCAGAACTATAATCAAGGAAAATCTTCCTCAGAACAACAGAGGCTCTTGTCGGGACACCACAGCAATCCCGCACTGATCTATGGCGTGCAAGGTTTAACAGCCCGGAGGGTTGGCTCTCACCATGTGAAAAGTTGCCCGCACGCTATACAGAGAAATGGATCACATGGAGATCGCTCAACAGACTACGGTCAGGAGTTACTAAATACAAGAGTAATTTAATGTAGTGGGGTTTCAATGTGGAGTCACCGCTGTGTGAATGTGGTGTAATGCACACTTCCACCCATCTGCTCCAGTGTAGCCACTGCCCAACAACTTGCACATTGGAAGACTTGGTACGTGCAACACCAAATGCAATAGAGCTTGCTAACTTCTGGGCGGCAGCAGTGTAAATGAACTGTTAAGTAATGTAAATATGTTCATGTAAATACTATGAATTATTATCCACATTAAGTTCATACATTGTAAGTGCCTTTGACACGAATAAAGGCGGAAATATTATTATTCTTTCGAATAAATAAA
Organism: Meconema thalassinum; assembly: GCA_946902985.2. NCBI lineage: Eukaryota > Metazoa > Arthropoda > Insecta > Orthoptera > Tettigoniidae > Meconema > Meconema thalassinum. Next base: position 140,485,923 of record OX336400.1, read on the forward strand.
TAAATAAATAAATAAATAAATCTCTACTCAGTATAAAACAAAGTCCCCGATTCTTGGATGCTACGGGTAAACTCGAGAACCACTGGATGGATTTTGATGCGGTTTTCACCATTCTGTAAAGGATATCTCGAGGAAGATTTCTGTTGAAAATAATTTATTTATAATCAAAAGAAGCCGAACAGTAACGATTTCAGTGGAAAGTCGAAAAAAAAAACTGGCGTCCGAGCGATTTGTAAGCTTACGCTGGGCAAACCGTTAAAAATATCTAAATACTATGAGTGTAAGAATTGTTCAGCATGAAAAGTTCTACAAAAAAAAGTCCGCGAGAGCACATGTCTACCTTCAATACATCGCCCACTATAAGTGTTTTTATGTTTTAATTTATTCCAAGCATGTCCATTCAATTACTGAGGCGACAGTTTACGAGCTAGCTAAGGGCGAGTCTATCATCCCTGTTACAGCCTAGCTAGCGGGCGAACCTATTGCCCCAGATACAGCCAGCAGCAAACCGTCCAGTCGTGTTGAGTTAAGATTTCTGAGAAGGGTGGTTGTGTTTGGAGTTTCCCTGGAAGTGCAACTCGGGTGTTCTTCATTTCGCCTGTGAAACACAGTCAAGTTAAGATTGGACCGAAGAGGGATTTGTGTTTCATTCACCTCGCCATTCCCTGGAAGTGCAACTCTCATTTCGCCTGTGAACTTATCGTTCCGCAAAATTCACAGTCTATTTAAGAATGGACAGAAGGGGGATTATATTACATTAAATTATACTGATTGGCGTATAATCTCTACTTAGTATAAAACAAAGCCCCCATTTTTGGATGTCACGGGTAATCTCGAGAACCACTCCATGGATTTTGATGCGGTTTTCACCATTCTGTAAAGGATACCTCGAGGAAGGTTTCTGTAGAAAATAATTTATTTATGATCAAAGGAAGCCAAGCAGTAACGATTTCATAGAAAAAATCGAAAAAATCCTGGCGTCCGTGCGCTTTTTAAGCTTACACTGGACAAACCGTTAAAAATATCAATATACAATGACTGTAAGAATTGTTCAGCATGAAAAGTTCTACAAAAACGTACGCGAGAGCACATCTCTATATTCAATATATCGCCCACTATAAGTGTTTTTAGATTGGACGGAAGGGAGATTTGTGTTTCATGTACCTCGCCATTCTTGAATTACGTCTGACAAGAATTTGTTGTACATGCATCTCCAAGATAATATAGTTAAAAGTGATTTTAACCCATCATGCCGAGACGTAAAACGGATATAGATCGTAGTTCATTGACATCGTAAAGAAGCGCTTATCACGTAATGCATTCACAACTGTTCTCGGGCGAAGCCGGGCTGGGTTGCTAGTAAATAAATAAATAAATAAATAAATAAATAATAAATGAATAAATAAGTAAATAAATAAATAACAAGAAGTTCGGTGACGAACTAAAGAGCCTACTTTTCTTAAAATTTAAGATTCAAGCCAATGATTAATCTATATGGATCTATCTAGAATAATGACGAAATTAAGTTGGTAATATCGAAATTTTTAATTAGTTCGAAATATACCTGGCATAATGTAGCCTAATATAGCACTACAGTTGGCAGCCCTGGTGACCGAATATATTCTTAGTTCCATCTCTTAAGATACAGAATACAAAATTTGGTTGAAGTCCAATGGATAGCATGGACGTTACATGCAGTTAAACATTGGATATAACAGCGCGTAAAATCATGTTGGCAACAATGTCATGTACGTATTGGTCAGAAATAATCTGAAATAATATGATCTATTGTTGTGCCAATTTTGAATGAAATCCATTAGTTAGTATAGACGTTACATGCATTTAAAAATTGGACTTATCAGCAGGCTTAGAATGATGTTGGCTGCACTGACGCATATTAGTTACACCAAATTAATCTATAATGCCAGGTATTATACGTGTACAAACTTTAGAGCTATTGGCTTGCATTCTTCCTGATATATTGATATTAGGGTTAAAAAAATAGAAACAGCATTTATTAACAGTTGGCAGCCCTGGTTGCTCTAAATAATACGCTCAGTCTTATCTGTTTATGTACACATAGCACATACGAAATTTGGTTGAATTCCAATTGATAGTGTAGAAGTTATATGCATTTAAAAATTGGACCTATCAGCAGGCTTATAATCATTTTGGCAACACTGCCATATATTGCCTCCTGGAAATAAAACTGCAATATTATTATCTATACGTGTGCCAATTTTGAAATAGCTCCCATTCATACCTTCCATGATATCCAACATGGAGCTCAAATTTCAATTGCGATTTTTCAGCAGTTGGTAGCACTGACATCATTTTCAAATATGGCCGTGAGATATTCAGGTATAGGTCTTTACCCCTACCAAATTTTGTTTCGATTGCTCCAGCCGTTTAGGAGTTGATAGGGGGGGGGGGACACACACACACACACAGCCAGCCAGACAGACAGACAGACACACACACATTTGTCCGATCTCATAAGACTACTTTTTCCTCATTTTTGCAAAATGTGAAAAGTAGGCTAAAAATCATTACAGTAATACATTTTTATACTGATATCAAATTTCTTAAGGCAGTACAAGCTGAGACCAAAATGGTGTACCCTACAGCAGCCTATCATTGAGAACAGTAAACTATGGTCCTTGAGAGCGTGACGGACAAAGTGAGTGAAATTACCACCAAGTTAACACAAAACTGTGCTGTAATGTATTCTCTTTGTCTGCTAAGTAAATAAACTAGGAGGTTGCTTGTGTTACAGTCTCTTTGATTGTTTCTAGAGAACACTGCTCGACTCGACTTAATTTCTTTCTCTGTTTCTTTATTCTTGTGCGAGTCTAGTTTACCACTAAAAGTTTGGATAATTAAGTTTCGCCACCACTGCTGCTTTAAAGCCCCGTCTGTGTCAGACTCCCTCTTCTAGCCTGTAATGACTTTACCCGCATACACCCACCCTACTTTACAATAGTGTACTGTCTTGCCTCGGCTTGGCTTGTCTTGTCTTTTCTCCACTTAATGCCAGCTCAGCTTGCTTTCCTCTTCTGTATCTCTTATTGCGGACTTGCTACGATACGATTAGATAGAGTTCTGGGTTGAATTGAGCCGTCTGAGACAAAGTGACTCAAGAAAATTAACAAAAAGAAGATCCGTGACGAACTATTGAGCCTACGTTTCTTAAAATTTAAGATTCATGCCAATGATTAATCTATATGGATCTATCTAGAATAATGACGAAATTAAGTTGGTAATATCGAAATTTCTAATTAGTTCGAAATACTGTATACCTGGCATAATGTAGCCTAATAAAGAACTACAGTTGGCAGCCCTGGTGACAGAATATATTCTTAGTTCCATCTCTTAAGGTACAGAATCAAAATTTGGTTCAAGTCCAATGGATAGCATGGACGTTATATGCAGTTAAACATTGAATCTAACAGCGCGTAAAATCATGTTGGCAACAATGACATGCATGTATTGGTCAGAAATAATCTGAAATAATATGATCTATTGTTGTGTCAATTTTGAATGAAATCCATTAGATAGTATAGAAGTTACATGCATTTTACAATTGGACCTATCAGAAGGCTTAGAATCATGTTGGCAGCACTGGCGTTGGCCTATATTAGTTACTCCAAATTAATCTAGAATGACAGGTACTATACGTGTACAAAGTTTAGAGCTATTGACTTGTATACTTTCTGATATATTGATATTAGGGTAACAAAAATAGAGACAGCATTTATTAACAGTTGACAGCCCTGGTTACTCTTAAGAATCGGCATAGTCATATCTGTTATGGTGCACATAGCACATACGAAATTTGGATGAAATCCAACAGATAGTATAGAAGTTACATGTATTAAAAATTGGTCTTATCAGCAGGCTTAGAATCATGTTGGTAGAACTGACGTATGTAAGTTACTCCACATTAATCTAAAATGCCAGGTAATATACGTGTGCATAGTTTAAAGCTGTCGGCTTGCATACTTTCTGATATATTAGTACAGTTGGCAGCCTTGGTGGCTCTTAAGAATACGCTCAGTCATATCTGTTTATGTACACATATTACATACAAAATTTGGTTGAAATCCAATTGATAGTGTCGAAGTTATATGCATTTAAAAATTGGACCTATCAGAAGTCTTAAAATTATTTTGACAACACTGTCATGTATGTCCTCCTGGAAATTAAACTGAAATAGTATTATCTACATGTCTGCCAATTTTGGAATAGCTCTCATGCATACCTTCCAAGATATCCAACATGGAGCTCAAATTTCAAGTGCGATTTTTCAGCAGTTGTTAGTACTGAAATCATTTTCAAATATGGGCTTGAGATATTCCGGTATACATCTTTACTCATACTAAATTTGGTTTTGATAGCTGCAGCCGTTTAGGAGTTGATAGGGGGGGGACACACACACAGCCAGGCAGACAGACAGAAGGACAGACAGACAGATACACACACATTTTCCCGGATCGATCTCATAAGTCTACTTTTTCTCATTTTTGCAAAATGTGAAAAGTAGGCTAAAATGAACTACTTTCAGCAAATGTACTGCATATGTATATAAAATGTTCCACCTGCTCCAATTTATTTCGTCCTCTCTGGCATTCTATTTTCTTGACTTTCTTCCCTATTGACATAACCTTCGTCTTTGTAATGCTGATCTTCATACCATAAGGTAAAGTGCCTGAAATCCATCCCTTCACCTTAATTCGTCTCCCACTTTGACTTCCGTGGACAGTGCTACTGTCTTCCGAGAAGAGCAGGAAACTCTTCAGATGCATTCGGTTGACTACTGGTAGTGACACACCTGCTTTGTTCTCTTCGTTCATGCTGTAATTCTTCAAATATAGTTATTGTGAGAGGTTGCAAGAGTGTCAAATCAACTTTAAATTGTTATGCTGACGCTGTAGTTATTTAGTAAGTAATTAAGTTGGTAAGTTAGTTAGTTAGTCAGTCAGTCAGTAATTTAATGAGTGCGTTTGTTAGTTACTAAGTTAATTAGTTTGTCAATAAGTAATTTAGTTAGTAAGCTAGTTAGTTAATCATACACTAGTTAATTAGTTAGTCTGATGGTGAGTTAGTTAGTTAGTTAGTTAGTTACTTAGTCAGTTAGTCTGCAAGTAAGTAAGTAAGTAAGTAAGTAAGTAAGTAAGTAAGTTAGTTAGTTAGTAAGTCAGTCAGTAATTTACTGAGTGAGTTAGTTAGTTAGTTACTTAGTTAGTTAGTTAGTTAGTCCGTAAGTAATTCAGTTATTTAGTAAACTAGTTAGTTAGTCATACGCTAGTTAATTAGTTAGTCAGATAGTTAGTCACTTAGTTAGTCAGTTAGTCTGTGAGTAAGTAAGTTAGTTAGTTAGTCAGTGAGTGAGTAATTTAGTGAGTGAGTTAGTCACTTACTAAGTTAGTTAGTTAGTCAATAAGTAATTTAGTTAGTTAGTAAGCTAGTTAGTCATACGCTAGATAATTAGTTAGTCTGATGGTTAGTTAGTTACTTAGTTAGTCAGTTAGTCTGTAAGTAAGTAAGTTAGATAGTTAGTTAGTCAGTCAGTCAGTCAGTCAGTCAGTAATTTAGTGAGTGAGTGAGTTAGTTACTAAGTTAGTTAGTTAGTCAGTGATTAATTAGTTAGATAGTAAGCTAGTTAGTTAGTCATACGCTAGTTAATTAGTTAGTCTGATGGTTAGTTAGTTAGTTACTTACTTAGTTAGTCAGTTAGTCTGCAAGTTAGTAAGTAAGTTAGTTAGTAAGCTAGTTAGTTAGTCTTACGCTAGTTAATTAGTTAGTCTGATGGTAAGTTAGTTAGTTATTTACTTAGTCAGTTTATCTGCAAGTAAGTAAGTAAGTTAGTTAGTTAGTTATATAGATAGTTAGTCAGTAAGTAATTTAGTTAGTCAGTTAGTTATTTAGTTAGTCAGTTAGATAGTTAGTTAATAAGTAAGTTACTTAAATAGTCAGTTAGATCGTTCGTTAGTAAGTTACTTACTTAGTTAATCAGCAAGTTAGTTAATAATTTGGTTGGTCAATTAGTTAGTTACTAAGTTAGCTAGTTAGTTAGTAGGTAAGTAAGTTAGTCAGTTAGTAAATAAGTTAGTTAGTTATTGTTGTTTTAAGGGGCAGAACTACGAGGTCATCGGCCCCTAGTTAGTTAGTTAGTTATATCGTTTGTTAGTTGGTTTGTTAGCTCCCTTCTCTTTACAGCAAATAATAACGCTCACCAGTAACGGCGTTGTAAGCTACGCGTTGCTCCTCAAACCTAATACACGTTGAATGTTAAATATTTAAGAATTAAGGACGTGGACGTCAATAACAGTTGAACTTGTGTTGAAGACGCTCTTCATTGTTCGAGGAGCCATGAGTGTGTCATATTCCCACAGCCTCTGGCCGGCTCGCTGTCCCCTCAAGTCCCCCAGGGGTTGGCCAAGATGGAAAGGTCACCCGCTTGGCATTCTGGGGGGTTCTTATTGTGTGGGGTGGCCAGTATCCTTGACCTGATAACCCCTAACCACACACTACCCTCCTAGCTCGTCCGGTCCCGGCCGACAGCACAGCTGACACCCACACTCACTCAGTCAGAGTGACATCACACAATGCCAACACCTGCATAATTCATGCATTTATGAAAAATATTGTGATCGTGTCTTCTGCCTCTATTTATTCACTTTTGGGGCTTCGGTCATCTTGGTCATCGGCGGCGTCGGTGGCGTAGTTGATAGCATGCTGAGCTTCTATGCCCAAGATCGCGGGTTCAAACCCGGTCGAAGTCGTTGGATTTTTTAAGAGCATTACAAATCACTCTGTATGCCTTCCTTCGGAGGGGAAGTAAAGCCGGCGGTCCCATGTCATAAATTTATGGCATGTTAAAGAACCTTCCATTAATTACACTTGTGTGAAGTTAAATTATAGGTTATATTTGACTGACGCTCTTAGGTTCCAACGTTCGTCGCCAGGAGTCGACTGCGGTGGCATCTAGTAACCAAATTCAGAACTAGTAGTCGTTGATGGTGGCGTTTGGTAACAAAAGTAGAAACTACTCGAAAATTGAATGTCTGCAGTTCTTACTTGAATTAAAAACAGATAACACACAATAATCCAGTCATCAAAATTAACACCGGTTATCAGACAGATTCTACACACACCCAAAGTACACGGGCCTACATGACCGCGTTGTCACAGCCCCAAAACTGAGGAACCAACCAACTATCTTGGTCATCATTTTCAAGCCCGCCTTTTTATTATTATATACATATTCATAAATTCCTCACTTTACAAATGTAGTCTACAATGACTGATAATATGGACTTATGTCAAGCACTTTCAGAGTTCATTCTACATTTAGGGATCGTCGCACGTCGCACTATATGGCAGTGTCCATGATCACCGACTTTTGGATCTGTCCCAGCTTGTGAGCCTGTAGTTACTGTCGACCAAAGTATTATGTGCACTCGAGTTTGAAGGTTGTTTTTGAAGTAACCAATAGACCTACATAAAATCCAATAACATCATCATTTTCGTTGTTCTATTATACGTTAGCTCATGTAGGTTTGACATTTTTAATTTATATTTTAATATTTTTTGTCGCAGTTGGAGCACAAAGAGTGCACGTTTTTAAGCGTGTTTCAACCATGCGTCACATTTAAGAATTATTATCTCAAAAACCCGTCATCGGATCGAATACAAATTTTAACACAATATACATTGGAATGTTGTAGAACTGGTTTATTAATTTCACAATTTTGCGTGTCCAAGAAAAAAAGTTATCATTTTTGTAAGGTAACTTTTTCTCGGCTCGGGGTGGTTGGAAAATGTAGTTCTTGGTCGCGATGTAATCATTATACATCAAAAGGTTATGCTGTATGACTTTAAAATACGTAAATGAATTCACTTATTTTATATTGGTTTGTATTTGAACGGGGAAATAAGACCTCGCCTCGCTCGGCAGTGATGGGCTCCATCTCAGCAACGCTGTACAGCTTACCCCGGAGCGGCTAGCTGGTGAACGATGCGTTATTTCCGCCTACAAATACAAACCGATATAAAGTAAGTGAGTTAATTTACGTATTTCACAGTCATACAGCATAACTTTTTGATGTATAAGGATTACATCGCGACCAAGAACTACATTTTCTAACCACCCCGAGCCGAGAAAAAGTTACCGTACAAAAATGATAACAACGTTTTTTCTTGGACACGCAAAATTTTGAAATTAATAAACCAGTTATACATCATTCCAATGTATATTGTGTTTAAATTTGGATTTGATCTGATGACGGGTTTGTGAGATAATAATTCATAAATGTGACGCATGGTTGCAACACGCTTAAAGACGTGCACTTTTTGTGTTCCAACTGCGACAAAAAATATTAAAATATAAATGAAAAACTCCAAGCTTACATGAGCTAACGTAAAATAGAACGCCGAAAAAGTTGATGTTATTGGATTTTATGTAGGTCTATTGGTTACTTCATAAACAACCTTCAAACTCGAGTACACATAATACTTTGGTCGACAGTAGTCCACCAGTCTTGAAGGTACAATCCCAGTAGCAGACAGAATGAGAGGCCGGATGTACATATGCTTCAGCTTAAGTTACACATTTGTTTTGCTTCAATGGCCAGTTCTGTGTATTTGTTGACCTTTGGGCATAGGCTGTTTGAAGGTTGTGGTTGACTGGCACGAATATATTGGTTATCACAGCTTCTTTCTTCTGTCGATCAAGGAGGAGAATATCAGGTCAGTTGACTTGGATGGTTTTATCAGTGCGGATTTATATGTCCCGGTATAATACAGTATATGGGTTCCATTGTCCGAAACATCATTTGGTTGGTACTTATAATACGGAAATGCTGAGTTCCGATGCCCAAGATCGCGGTTTTAAATCCGGCCGAAGCCATCTGATTTTTAGAGCGTTAAAAATCCCTCAGTAAGCCTTCCTTCGGAGGGGAACTAAAGCCGGCGGTCCCATGTCTCAGATTTATGGCATAAAAAGAACCTTCCACTAACTAAAATTGTGGAAGCTAAAATTTGTAGGTTAGTTTGATAACGCTTTATTAGTTCCAACGTTCGCTGCCAGGTGCTGAATGCGATGTTATCTAGTGGCCAAGTCGGCAGCTAGGTGTCGTGGACGGTAGCATTTGGTGGCAAATGTAGGAACTACTTGAAAAATTGATCTATACAGTCCTACCTGAATCACAGATAAAACACACTAATACAGCCATCACAATTTAAACTGGTTATCAGACAGATTCTACACACACCCTAAGTACACGGGGCTACATGACCGCATTGTCGCAACCCCTAAACTAAGGAACCAATAATATGGAAGCGAGGCGTCATCTAGTCCTGTAGTTTTAGCCATCTCCATGCGCACGATCTTAGCAACATTATTATGGCGCTCAATGTAGTCCAGATTTGCCAATGTTGGACATCCATCGATAATATAACATAAGGTTTTATTATTATTATTATTATTATTATTATTATTATTATTATTATTATTATTCCATTATTATATATTTTGCGCATGCGCTTTCACATTCTCAGCATATTTGCTGGAAAGAAAGCATTTACAATCCCAGATACCGTATAGGCTATAGGCCCCATCATAAGGAGCAAATTCTTGGTGACTGCATTCAGTAGTAGCTTTACACTTTTCTCCACTCTACTACGCGACACGTAGAAAGTATGACTGTTTGGTGCATCAGTTTGAAAGGTCCTGGGTCTAATATTATTATGTGCGAATGGACCCACATGGATCACGCAGTACTTTATTGATTCGCTTTCTTGATCATCCATATGGTTCTCATACACTCGGCTTGGGCCATCCTCCTTTCCTCAGTCCACTGGGTTCCTGGTCTCTTTGGAGCGTCATTCTCTGTTGTTCCATTCCATCCATTTACCCTACATCGGAGTAGGTTCCTGTCAAAGACTTCCACTGACTGTTCTTACTTGAGCCTTCTCCAAGTCCTGTTTGACTTGCTGAATCCACGGTATATTCTTCAGTTTTTCTGCGTAGGTCATGATCTTGTGTGCAAGCCTAGTCGGCAGAAGTCTTTGAACATGTCCATAAAATTTTAATCTTCGTTTTCTGATGCTTGCCGCAAGATTAGATAATTTCTCAGTTGCTTTACGAGATTTCAACCTGTATCCATCTTCTGTTCTTTCTGGGCCAAGAATTTTCCTCAAGATCTTTCGTTCTTCCTTGAGGATGTTTTCCAAGTCAGCCTTCCTGTTAAGTATGAAAAGTCAAGAATATAACCATGGCAGCCCTTGTCCTTATTGACGAAGTCAGTAAGTTGAAACCTTAAGTCAATAACCAGTTGTACTTTAATCACAGTAGCGGTTTCGGCCACATTGCGACCTTCTTCAGCGTTATGCTATAAAATATGAAAAAAAAGCCAAGACTTACATACAACATGTCCTTATCAAAAGTTGGTATCAAAATAGTACATTACGCAACGATCCTATAATGGCAATAATTAAGACACCAGTATGTTTACGCTCGTTTTATAATTTCCATACGAGTGTCTTAATCACCATTATAGACGAGTTGCATACGACTGTTTATGTTCGACGATAATTATTATAACTATTTTATGTTCGAACTTAAATATTCATAAATATCTGTCGAGATTTCACCAGTTTTATGTAATGAACAGAGACGCGGAGAATGCCTTGTATTTGACCATGGCCTCCTCGATTATCCTACTATGACACTAGGCAAGGCAGTGAAATTTAAATTAGAAGGCCGTGGAACTCAGCGCATCTAATTATCTAATTGGTCAAACAACTGTTTCTTGAATTCTGATTGGTGGGAGAAACTGTTTCATAATGAAAAATAGTGTTATAATGAGCCTCATTATAGTACAGTTTTCTGACATATAATAGTCAGGGTCGAACATAATAATTATTTAAAATAGTAATAGGTTAAAGGCTGAAAGACTCTTAAACATTTAAAAAAATCGGATCTGTTACAATGTATTAATGAAATGAAAGATATACTGAAAATCTTGATTTAAAAAGAAAAACAGCTTGACGTTAAAACAGTGATGTGGTTATTATGTGTGCATGGAAAATTTGTAGGTTATTCGACTGACGAGAAGAGGAATGTGAGCGAATATATAAGGTGCGTTCAAAAAGTAACGAACCGGAGGCTGTAATGCGCAAACCGGTGACGACATCGGCTAATCGTGGAGTGTGAAACGAGGTGTGGTTCCGACCAGAGCGTGGAAGGTCACAGCCCGTCGCTAGAGGGCACGCGTGCATGTCACGTAACGATGCAAAGCGAGCAGCAGCATGCATCAATCGTCCAGCCAAGACCATAACAGTAGGCCATTCGACATGCTTCCTAGTGTGGTTGAAGACTGTGGGGCACCCATTGGGCAAACACTTTCCGCAAGTGCAGTCGTTCCTGCATGATGGTGTGCATACTTCCCACGCTCAATCCGACCACGGCGGCTATGGCGTTCACTGTCACTCGGCGGTCCTGGGTAATGAGTGCATCAACCAGCTGGACGTTGTCATCGGTAATGCAGGGGGTTGCCCCAGACCGGGCAAGGCACATGCAGTGTTCGCCGTACACTTGTGACATTCGGCGAAGAATGTCCGTTCCCCCTACTCCTTTCGCTGTCAGAAACCGAACAACACCTATTTGCTCTTCGTTTGACGCCTCAGACTGTTTGAAGTGCCACTGGCAGCGTTGGACGATTGATGCATACTGCTGCTCACTTTGTATCGTCACGTGACGTGTACGCGTGCCCTCTAGCGACGGGCTGTCACCTTCCACGCCCTGGTCGGAACCTCACCTCGTTACACACGCCACGATTAGCCGATGTCGTCACCGGTTTGCGCATTACAGCCTCCGGCTCGTTACTTTTTGAACGCACCTTATATATACAGTAAATATAATGTGACTGTGAAATTATGAAGAAGAACTTGAGTTATCCAAAGATTTATATCTTTCAATTTATTTACACATTGTAACATACCTGATATTTTAAAATTTCTACGTGTCTTTCAGCCTTTAGCCTACTAATATTTTAAGTAATTATTTTGATAACAACCTTTGATAAGGGAATTTTTGTATGTAAGTCTCGCTTCTTTTCATATTTTGTAATATAACGCTGGAGGAGGTCGCAATTTGGGCGAAACAGCTACTGTGATTAAATTACAACTATGTATTGACTCTAGGCAGTCATTCGAGCTGAAGGACATGAGAGAGAAGCTGGTATTCAGAAAGGTGTAAGGCAAGGCTTCAACTTATCACCCATACTTTTCAATCTTTACATTGAACAAGCAATGAAGGAAATTGGAGAAAAATATAAAGTGGGAATGAAGATTCAAGGAGAAATAATTTCAACTCTGAGATTTGCTGATGACATCGTCATCTTGGCCGATAAGTCTGAGGATTTGAATGAGCTTTTGAATGGTATGGACTCCGTCGTACGGAAAGAATTCATGATGAAAATTAATAAATGTAAAACAAAAATACTGGAATGCAGCCGAAATAAATCAGAAACCTCTATGGAGATCAAATTGTCAGGTGAAAAGCTGAAGGAAGTAGGAGACTTCTGTTTCTTAGGAAGCAAAATAACCAGTGATGGACGAAGCAAAGAGGATATAAAAAGTAGGTTGGCTCAGGCAAGGAAAACATTTCTACAAAAAAGGAATCTGTTGACATCGAATATACATTTAGGTATTAGGAAGTCATTTTTGAAAGCCTTTGTCTGGAGCCTGACGCTCTATGGAAGTGAAACTTGGACTTTTGGTGCAGCAGAAAAGAGGAGAATTGAAGCATTTGAAATGTGGTGTTACAGTAGAATGATGAAGATCAGATGGGTAGATAGGGTTACAAACGAAGTGGTATTAAGACGAGTGGGAGAGGAGAGATGTTTCTGGCGACTGCTAATGAAGAGAAGAGATAAGTTAGTAGGACAAATACTAAGACACCCAGGAATAGCAAGCTTAGTTATGGAAGGAAGGGTCGAGGACAAGAACTGTAGGGGTAGACCAAGGTTAGAATATGTTAAACAGATAGCCTCGGATGTAGGGTGTGGTAGCTATGTAGAGATGAAACGGTTAGCTCAGGACAGGGAGGCATGGAGGGCTGCATCAAACCCGTCAAAAGACTGAAGACTCAAACAACAGGCTTCAACTTACTGAATATTTCCTGTCAAGTATCAGAGTTTCACTTGCATACACAGCTTCTGGTTTGATCACCGCGTTGTAGTGCATGATCTTTGTTTGTGTATACATGCACTTTTTGTTGTAGATGTCGAGCGTTCTGCCGTACGCTTTCTTCAGTTTCTGTATTCTTCTTCTTGTTTCGAATAGGCCATCTATGGACCACGACGTTCAACTGTTACATTTGGAGTGAGTGGGCTTTGATGTTTGCCCAGTAGTTACGCATCCTCTGGCTGTGTTGTTCCCTCCTCTCCTGGGTCCAGAGGGCACCTGTTTTCTTTCTTGGCGGTTTGTCCTGGAACCTCAATTGCTGAAGCATCTTCCTGAGAGATGTCCGGTCTTTTAAGACTCTTTCCGTCCCTCCAAGTTCTTGCAGATCTTTGCTCACTTCCCACAACCATGGTGACTTGGTCTTCCGCTTTTGCCAGTAACCGAGGAGCTGATTGGTCAACCTGGTAGGATGCATCCTGTAGACGTGTCCATAAAATGCTAGACGTCGTTTTCTAATAACATCCGTGATTCTTTCACAGTACGTGTAGAGCTCTTGATTAGGCCGCCTTCTGTATTCATTACCTTCCTTAACAGGTCCCAATATCTTCCTCATTATCTTTCTCTCCTGTACTTCGAGTTTGTCCGTGAGTCCCTTCCGGTTGAATACTAGACATTCTGATGCATATACGGCTTCAGGACGTATAACTGTCTGGTAGTGTCTCATTTTAGTCTTTCGGGAGAGACACTTCTTATTATATGTGTTCTTGGTTAGTTGATAAGCCATTTCTAACTTGTTAACTCGAGTTGATAATGCCCTTACTTCCGTGAGATTCGGTTCAAGCCATTCTCCTAGGTACTTATATCTGTCAGTTTTCTTGATCTCTCCCTGGTCCAAATGCAGTGTACAAGGAGATTCACTGATGTTTGTGATGTACTGTGTTTTTTCAAGTGACACATATAGTCCTACCTTCGCTGCTTGTTACATGAGAACATTAAGTTGTTTCACAGACGTTTTTATTGAATGAGATAGAAGTGCCAGGTCGTCGGCAAATGCCAGGCAATCAACACTGAGCCCATTGCACTTGTGTCCCAAAGTGATACCACTTGGTACCCCCTGACTAGTTAGCTCCTTTCGCCACTCCCTTATCACCTTTTCCAGGGCACAGTTAAAGAGGAGAGGTGAGAGACCGTCTCCCTGTCTTACTCCTGACTTAATTTCAAAACTTTCAGAGAGGGTTCCTCTGAACTTCACTCGTGACATGGTGTTCTTTAAAGTCTGTTGGATAAGGTTATGTGTCTTCTCGTCTAGTCCTAGTTCTTGCAGGATCTTCATGAGTGTAGGTCTGTCAACCGAATCATACGCCTTCTTAAAATCAACAAAAATGATGACATATTTCTTACTAGCCATTTTTGCTTGCCGTAGCACTGATTTCAAGTTCAGTATCTGTTCCGTACAAGAGCGTCCTTTTCTAAATCCTGCCTGGTATTCTCCTAGTCGAGGGTCTAGCTGGGGTTCAGCTCTGTTTAATAAGGCCTTAGAAAAGATCTTGTATGTCACAGGTACTAACGAGATTCCTCGATAGTTGTTGATGTCGGTCAAGTCTCCTTTTTTATGTAGGGGATGAATCAAAGCACAGGTCCAGTCACTAGGCAATGTTTCAGTCTCCCAAATGTCATGGAAGATTTCTGTCACCTTGCCTATAGTCCTATTCCCAGCTTGTTTCCATAGTTCCGCTACAATTGAGTCTTCACCTGATGCTTTGTTGTTTTTCAAGGACTTGATGATGTCTATCACTTCTTCTTTGGTTGGTGGTTGAGAGTTTGGTTGCCTGATGGTGTCTTGATATGTGAAGAATGTGTCAGGTGATTCACAGTTAAGGAGATTCTCGAAGTACTTGGCCAGAAGGTGGCAATTGTCCATATCATTATAGGCTATCTGTCCATCCGGTCCTCTGAAGTGGAGGCTGGGAGGATTATAACGGCTGAGGTTCCGTTTAAAGCCTCTGTAGAAATTTCTGGTGTTGTTCTTCTTGAAATCGTCATCCAACTGAGTTAGTTGGTCCTTTGTGAACTGCCGTTTTACATGTCGGATGATCCTGGCAGTTAACTTTCGTTGCTCTATGAACTTATCCCTGTTGTTTTGTGTCTTCTGTGAGTTCCACTTAAGCCAGGCTGCTTGTCTCTGTGTCACCGCTTCATCACAGGTAGTCGTCCACCAGGCATGCTTCTTCTGCTTCAGTAATGGCGCAATCTCTGTGGCAACTTTCACTAGGTTCTCCCTCACTTCATCCCAGGTTTTACATTCCAGGGTTTCCATTTTCTCCGTGAACTGGTTGCAATTTGAAAGTTTTTCTAAATCAAACTTAGTAAGTTTGTGTGACTTTGTTTTTTTAGTATTCCGAGGTAGAAATCTTAGCTTGACCTTGGAGAGATAGTGGTCGGAGTCCCAATTTGCTCCTCTTAACACTCGAACATTCTGGATCTCTCTATGGGACTTCTTTGAGATGGCAACATGGTCTATTTGGAATTCTCCCAAGAGACAGTTTGGTGATGTCCAAGTCTTTTGCTTCATTGGCAGTCTCTTGAAAGCCGTTGATTTAATTGCCAAGTTGAAGGCCTTACAAAGTCCTACTAGGCGCTCTCCATTCCTATTTGTCCTTGTGTGGGCCGGGAAATCTCCCACAATGTCTATGTACTTGCGTTCTTTCCCTAGCTGGGCGTTGAAGTCACCGAGTAAGATGATTGTATGACGCTCTGGGACCTTGCATATGATGTCCTCTAGTTCTTCCCAAAACTTGTCAGTATTTTCAGGGTTACGCTTATTGTCCTCATTAATGAGTGCATGGACATTTACTACAGTGTAGACCTTGTTTGTGCACCGGAA
Organism: Meconema thalassinum; assembly: GCA_946902985.2. Lineage (NCBI taxonomy): Eukaryota > Metazoa > Arthropoda > Insecta > Orthoptera > Tettigoniidae > Meconema > Meconema thalassinum. Next base: position 140,501,998 of record OX336400.1, read on the forward strand.
GGTTATTAAAGACACTCGACTATTGAGAGAGCTGAAGTCAATAACTGAATCCAGTATCTTATGGCTTACAATAAAACCAGTCCCCAGGTGTGGTACGTTCTTCATTTTCCTACGTCCTACCTTTCCTTTGAAAATACGGTAGCCTTGGGAGTCAAAGGCATGTTCATCAGTATATCTGGTTTCCTGTATTGCTGTGAGCAGTATCTTGTGATTAGTCAAAGTGTCTGTTAAATGCTTCAGTTTGCCTATCTTAAGTAGCGAGTTGATGTTCAGTGTGGCGAAGTAGTTCTGTTGTTTATGTCTGATCTTGTTGTTAGTGGTTCCAGGACGCTCCGACCCATCCTTAAAGCATGTTGGTGTGGGCTCCCCAGACTCCAAAGGCCCACTAACACCGCCGACAGCGGAGGTGGATTTGATACCACCTGGGGTAGTTAATTCCGTGCGTTTACTTTCCATGCTTTAGTTGAAGATTGGTTAGGGGGATCAGAGGTTTAACCCCCTGATCAAGTTACTACTGAGGTTGTGAGCTCCAGTAGGTTTGAATTAGGGTTGTCTCCCGTAGATTGGTTGCCTTCCAAGGCTGAGGAGACCAATCTTCCCCATATTGGTTCTTCCGCCTTCCTTACCGTTGAGATGATGCCAACCATCTTCATCCGCCTCAGAAGCCGTTGTCCAGTTTTCACCTGTACCCTAGGCAGGGGCCCTTACAGGGTGCTATCAGCCGGGCCAGCTGAACCCCGTTTTTTTAACGAGGTTGTTACTCCTCCCGCTACTCCTTCCTCGACTCTTGCAAGACGAGGCCCCGGGCTTGTGACCGGTATAGCGGAGTTAGTTTCTGTATTATTATTATTATTATTATTATTATTATTATTATTATTATTATTATTATTATTATTATTATTATTATTATTTTATAATCGTTTCGGTCGTCTATGGACCACGTTATTTCAACTGCCTTTTCCCTCTTTCTTTCCTATTGGCCCGATATTCGCGCATTCTTCTTCGGTGCGCTTCCTTCCGTTCTTCGGTCCACTACTTGCCGGTTTTCAATATAGGTTTTGGCTGAAAACTCTGTATCTCCCCAAGTTTCTTCTTCAAAGAGTCACGTTCCATGATGTCCTCATGTGATATCCCCAGTTCTTGTAGCTCTTTTTCCACCTCTGTAAACCAGATCCTTTTGGTTTTCTTTCCCACAAAGTAGGCACATATTCGATTGGACAATCATCCGGAGTTCATTCGTGTTAAATGGCCATAAAGGAGAGTCTTATTTTGCGAATTTTCTCCACATGTAGATAAAGTTCATCGTTGTGTCGTCTTCTATACTCTCCTCGTTCCTTGACCGGGCCCAAGATCTTTCTCAGAATCTTCCTCTCTTTGGTTTCGAGTTGTTCTGCTAGGCCTTTCTTATTCATCGCCAGGCGTTCTGATGCATATAACGCCTCCGGGCGAATAACGGTAACGTAGTGCCTCAGTTTGGCCTTGAAGGACATTGATCGTGTTTTGTAAATGTCTTTGGTTAAATGGTAAGTCATTTCCATTTTGTTAATCCGTGCCACGAAAGCTTCCTTTTCACGATTGTTGGGCTCAATCCATTCACCCATGTATTTGAATTTCTCTACCTGTATTATATGTCCTCCATTCACCATTATTATTATTATTATTATTATTATTATTATTATTATTATTATTATTATTACTTCCCTACGAAGTACTATTTATTATTATTGGTTATTGTATATCAAACACGTGCAGACATAGCACGGGGCTGATAATAACGTTGTCGTTGTCCTGCTCTATCAGTCAACTTGTTTCTACTAAAGCATGTGGGACTGCAGAGGTGCTGGTCAGGTCGGACCGCTGAGAGTGGAGTTTCCACGGAAACCAAGAACAATCCAAGGAAGTGGGCCTGGCCACGTAATTGGGATCTGAGGGTCAGCTGAGACTAAGAGCAATGGGAACCTGCCTCTTTTTAGTCATGCTGTATTAATATTGAGGCGTATCAAACCATTGGACTGTTACACTATCACTTTCATTGGTCAATAACTCCACCGGAGTAATGTAAGCGAGTCAACACCCATGGAATGACATTTCCTAACAGCCCACTGAGACGGTACACGTATTAATCAGGACCTTCCTTTATAGGCATTGATATTAAGTACATCATCCCTATGTTTATAAAAACCCCTAGGGGCTCACATCTAGTGGGACGTGGGTTGGCGACCATGGGACCCCAGCTGAGTCCGACATTGCTTCCACTTACTTGTGCCGGCTCCTCTCCGTCTTCTTTCCTGTCGACCTCACTTGGTCAACTCTTGTTCTCTTCCGACCCCGACGGTATTAGGGTATCCGAAGCCTAGGGAGTCTCTTCCTTTCCCGCCTTAATTGGCCCTTGTCTCATCTTTCCTGATACCCTCCTTCTGCAAGGGGTCAGTCTTCTTTTTTCTTTTTCTGTTATCTCCTGCCTTCTGCTCAATACCCTCAAGGAGGCAGGGTGTATGTAGCCCCACCACTTTTGGTGCACCCTGGATAATGCTTCACCCTTAGGGGCTCACGGCTGGTGAGTTCGGGAGTTGGCGACCCCGAGGGATTCCTGAGCTGGGTCCGGTTTTCCCCCTTTATCCCTTACCTGAGGGGTGGACCCTCTCTTCTTTCACTATCCAATCTGCCTTTCATGGCTCTCCTTCCTTCCAAGTCCCTCAATCCGCTTTCTTCGAGGGTTGAGTGAATTTATTTTCCTCCTGTCCTTTATTTGCCTTATTCTCCCTTTGTTTTCCATTTCTTCTTCTAGTACATAAGTTGGTAGCTAGTTTATAGTTATAGTTTACATTTTCATTTCATCTTCACGATCACCCAAACCATTAGGGGCCGATAACATAGATGTTAGGCCCCTTAACACAACAATTATCATCATCATCATCATCTATGTTTATAAAAACGAAAATTTGTCTTTTTTTTCTGAATTTTCACGGAAATTTGCGTTATTAACAAGTTTCAGTCTTTTATGACCGTTGCGAGCAAGCAGTTACAAACTCTGTCGATCCAAACATGTTCTCGGACTCACCCGACACTAAAAGCCACACGCTAAATAAATACATCTGAACCAGTTAAGATGTCTACAGATCAGGGACGTAGACTGCATAATTATCTGATTTTCTGAAGCTCCTATCACTATAGGAAGCTCCACTTACTGGGTTGTGATTATCAGTGGAAGATGTTCCGTTATATCAGAGAGAGTCGCGAGCCACAAAGAATGTTTGAAAACCCCTGGTCCACCTGTCCAGCTGATTTCAGAAGACCATTAAAGGTGAGCGTTGCGTGACTACGACCACACTATTAAAAATTAAGTACGCCACTGCATTGTGCAGATCGAACTCTCCACCTCACTACCTGACATAATCACTACTCTTCATATCGCCAAACCCTATTATTTAGAAACACTAAATGATGGTTTTCTGAAAGATCACGCCGACATATTAGCGCTTTGTTTCTGCTTATATTCCCTTCAAAAGTAGAATTAGTACTTTGTAGTTAACATGCTTTTTAGCTGGGGAAGGGGCTAAGTTCGATCACCGGTACTAACAAGAGTAGTCTATATACGATTTCAATTTCAATAAAATATGTCATCTTAACGAACAATTTTCATTATTTTGTTGTTGCTGATTATTTATTCAGGGGTTTGCAACATCGTGGTCATGTTGTCCCGTGTACTTGGCTCTGTGTAGGATTTGTATGATAACCTGTGTCATTGTGATCTCCGTACTAGTGAGTGTATTTGTAATTGAGGCACGATTTGGGTAGGAAGCGGCCATTGTCTTAAGTTAGGTACCATCCCGGCATTTCCCTGGAGTAGAAGAGGGTAAACCACGGAAAGACACTTCCAGAATGGCCAAGGTAGGAATTGAACACGCCTCTTCTCAGTTTTGCCACATGAGAATGAGTGTACCCTCTGCCAGCCCTCAGACAAGAATTAAATTTCTTGGTAGAGCCGGGAATCGAACCCGGACCTCTTCAGTCACAGCCAAGAACGCTAGCCACTACGCAATGAGGTGGATAGCCAATTTATGAATAGGCCTCTTAATCATTGAATTATCCCCGCAAAAGACAAGGCAAACATCTTGATGAGTTGTTTAGTGTCACATACACACAAATAAACCACGATGCTGAAGCCCAAAAATATAAGCAACAACAACTACCGGTACTTAATTAGGGTAAAGTCGGGAGATATGGTGTGCTGTTTTCAAAACTCTCTTAGAGACTACACCTTAAAATAAGATGACATTCACGGGAACATTGTGGACACACGATCCCTACATAATATAGGCTAAAAGAAAGTCCCCGATTGCAGATGACCACGTAGTTCCACCCCTTAAAACAAAACAAAAAAAAAACAAAGTCCCCGATTCTTGGATGTAACGGGTAATCTCGAGAACCACGGGAGGGATTTTGATGCGGTTTTCATCATTCTGTAAAGGATTCCTCGAGGAAGGTTTCTGTAGAAAAGCATTTATTTATGGCCAATGGAAGCCAAGCGGTAACGATTTCAGTGAATCGAGTCGTCGAATAACAACCTGCCGTCCGTGCGCCTTTTAAGCTTACGCTGGGTAAGTCTTTAAAAATACTATGAGTGTAAGAATTGTTCAGCAAGAAAACTTCTACAAAAAAGTCCGCGACAGCATATCTCTATCTTGAATACATCGGCCACTGTAGGCTAGGTGTTTTTACGTTTTCATTTCTTCCAACAATCTCAATTCAGTGAAAATTTAAATTACTAGCTTCGAAGAGAGTTTACGAGCTAGTGAGTGAGCCTATCATCCCAGCTTCGGTCAGCATCAAACTGTCGAGTCGTGTCAAGTTAAGACTTCGGAGGAGAGTATATATGTTTGGAGTTTCGCTGTTCTCCTCGGATTTTCTGTATTGCGTCTGAGACCTGCCGTCCATGCGCCTTTTACGCTTACGGTGGGTAAACCGTTAAATATGCCGTGTGAAGACATAAAAAGTGACAGCCAGTCTAAAAGACTAGACTTTGTATCATTTTAAATGCTACAAATGCTGAAAAATGCTAGAAAGGCTAAATTCTAATGACATGTTAGAAAATTATCTGCATAATACTTATCTTGCTTTATAATACTTTACCTTGTTTCAAATTACTCGCGAACGGCAGGTGCAAACCAAGGGCAACGCGCGGAGGGAGATGGCTGGATGACGTGCCCCTTCCATCCAGTCTAAAAACACTTATAGTTGGCGATGTATTGAAGATAGAGATATGCTCTCGCAGAGTTTTTTGTAGAACTTTTCATGCTGACCAATTCTTACGCTCATAGTATATTGATATTTTTAACGGTTTGCCCAGCGTTAGCTTAAGAAGCGCACGGACGCCAAGTTTGTTTTCGGCTTTTTCACTGAAATCGTTACTGCTTGGCTTCCTTTGATCATACATAAATTATTTTCTACAGAATCTTTCCTCGAGATATCCTCTACAGAATGGTGAAAACCGCATCAAAATCCATCCAGTGGTTCTCGAGATTACCCGTGACATCCAAGAATCGGGTTTTCTTTTGTCTTATACTAACGAAGTAGAGATTGTCGGGGAACACATGCACCAAGCGGTACTATGACGTCACACACCTCAGTGCATCTAGGTACATTTCGTCCCGTCACCGTAACGTAACGCCAGACCCCAGCGTAACGACGAAGTCGACAAGATCATTTAAATGGATAAAACATACAGTTTTATACACCTTTGTACCTGACCTAAGATAAAGAAATGTTTTAAGAAAGATTGTTTTGTCTTCTTCTCTCCCACTGGGGTGGGTTAGATGACGCAATTATGATGGAGAGATGATTAATGTAAAAATACTTCACTGACACTCTATTTCCTTCCTCTTCTGAATTCCCCTTCATGATCACATTTCGACCACCTCGTGATGTAGTGGCTAGCAATCTTAGTTTTCACCCCTTAGGTCTGGGGTCGATTCCCGGCTCCGTCAAGGGTCTTAGAAACTGATGTGAGGGCTGGAACGAGGTGCACTCAGTCTCGTGAGGGCAAGTGAGTAGCTGTCTGACAGTTAGGTAACTCCTCCCAAAGATTAATGACCGACTCGACGCGTGTTGGAATGTTGTTATAAATGGCCAATTCATATTTAATAAAGGTGCCGGGACATTCTCGTTAGTCTGTTTGCGCTTAAAGAGGGCTTGTTAGCTTATGCGTGGAGAGTTTGTTACCAGGTCTTTAATAGTTGAAGGTTATCCTCTATACAGTAACATACACCACATTTGAGAGACTAGACTTGGCAACTCACTACAGGTACACTTGCACGAGGAACACACATCACTTCGGAATGCGATAGGGGGAACAGCCCAGCGAGATAACGGACCCTCACACATAGAAATTTCCCTTCAGTCGAGTGCAGACAGTGACCAAGTTAACTGCTCTCACCAGGCCCGCGCAATACTCATCCAGATAAGTAGCCTGTACAATACAATCTGAATTGACTATTCACAACAACCACATATTCACTCCAAACTGGCAAATTCTGGAGGTCAATCACCACTTCCAGTATCTCAACAAAACATCACATAGACCACAACTAACAAACACTGACGAGTTGCATTATCTCAACTAATATTGCAACAAAATAAGTGTACATTTTCACCCATACTTTCAGACATAGATTTTATGGCCTACGTGTAATGGATCTGATGATGATCGCTTGACGATCGAAACTGGTCATCCAAGTGTATTTATTAATCTCATGTAATTTTTTTGATGATTGGAGAATAACCCATCTCATTTGGGTACAATCGGTTTTTTTTTTACTCCAAGTTTAATTTTAGGTTATGTTTGAGGTGACTTTCTATCCACCCTGTACTTTGGAATCTCACATGGTTGTTTACTCATGCAGTTGTTGGTCTTCCTCATCTTCTGGATCACTGTATTCAAAGTCTTTAGTTCTTACATCGGCATCTTCACCGTATTGAATTATATTGTCTATGGTTATTAAGAGTTCCGCTACATTTTCCTGGTCACGAATATTGAGCGGGTAGAACTTGACGAGGCTGTAGTCGTCGAGATACGACCTATGGCTTCTGTCAAACGGTGGTACTTTTCGCTCCACTTACCGCCCATCTCGACATCTCCCAGCAAGCTCTGTGCATCTGGTTCTAGGTAGTTTTCTAGCTGACCGACTGACAAACGCCAAACTTTTGTTTACTAAGGTAGCACTGAAAAATGGCTTCAAACACCATAATCCTCAACCGGTGGGAGAGATGGTGCACCTAAAGTTTACGCTACGGTTTTTGGCCGGTGAGCACCAGTTTCACAGCCGTTCAGAGGAGAGACTTCGAGCCTCACGCGTATGGAATAGATATGTGAGTTTTCAGTTGCGCGGAAAGCAACTCACGTATCAATTACATGCATGACACTCGCAGACTACCCTATGAACGACTGTGAAACTACTGTCGACCAAAGTATTATGTGCAGTTTGAAGGTTGTTTATGAAGTAACCAATAGACCTACATAAAATCCAATAACATCTACATTTTCGTCGTTATATTCTACGTTAGTTCATGTAGGTTAGGAAATTTTAATTAATATTTTAATTTTTTATCGCAGTTGGAACACAAAAAGGCCCGTTTTTAAGCGTGTTTCAACCATGCGTCACATTTAAGAATTGTTAACTCAAACACACGTCATCAGATCGAATCCAAATTTTAACACAATATACATTGGAATGTTGTATAACTGGTCTATTAATTTCAAAACTTTGTTTGTCCAAAAAACAAAGTTTTTATCATTTTTGTAACGTAACTTTTTCTCGGCCTGGTGTGGTTGGAAAATGTAGTTCTTGGTCGCGTTGTAATCCTTATACATCAAAACGTTATGCTGTATGACTTTTTGATGTATAAGGGATGAACTAACGTAAAGTAGAACGACGAAAATGATGATGTTACTGGATTTTATGTAGATATATTGGTTACTTCACAAACAACCATCAAACTCGAGTGCACATAATACTTTGGTCGACAGTAGGTCTCGGCGGCCAAAACCCGTGGCGTGAACTGTACCTAGTCTCTCGGAATATGGGCAATAGCATTCGAAACTGCGCTGGTGTAGGGTGAACTTACCCAATGTAATGCTAAAGACGGCTACATTAACGTCCATGAGAAATGCCAGAGTGATGATCATTATGCTATTTAAAGGACTCGACAACTCTCCCTGCGACTTTCCCGAGATTTATCCCTTGCTGTCATCACTGCCATGCTTGCCACGGGGGGTGAGTGGTTATCGTGTCGGACTGCCAAACCCAAGCTTGCAGGTTCACTCGTGGCCATCGTAAATGATTTTTGAAAGGCGAAAAAAATCACGATACGCATGTCATACGATGTTGGCATGTTAAAGAACCCATTTGAATTCAGTAGGCCGTGTTCATAATGGCAAACTTAAGCTCGGGATTTTCCGCCACGCAAAGTTCCTCATTTCTCTACTAGAAAGCGCTATAGTGCCAAGGGGCTTACAGTAGATATCTAACCCCCTTGACATTCATAGCGCTTCAAGGAGCGATAAAATTCGACATGCAACTTGCCCTCTGGGCGTCAATTAACAAAGCTTGCACCCGGCACCCGAGGCTATACGATATTATTATATTTGGCTGTCACTGACATTTGTTACTTGTTATTGTTGTTAATAATATTTAAAATTTGTTAAATTATTACCGTAGTGAAAAGTGACCTCTTCATGGTTGTATCTAACAACTATTGTTGTTGTTTGAGTTTTGTTTTGTTTTTTTAGTCGTTTACCCTCCAGGTTGGTGGATCCCACGGACTCAGCGAGGGAACTCACCACTACCGCCTCTACGGGCAGTGTCCTAGAGCTGGGAACATCGAATCGGAATGGATACAACTGGTGAGGTGGGATTGGCACCTTGCCCAGGTGGCCTCACCTGCAAAGCGAACAGGGGCCTCATGAGGGAAGGTAAGGGATGGTTAGTATGGATAGACAAGGAAGAGGGAAGGAGGCGGCCGTGGCCTTGAAGAAGGTACCATCCCGGCATTTGCCCGAAGACGAAGTGGGAAACCACGGAAAACCACTTCGAGGATGGCTGAGTGGGAATCAAACCCCTTCTACTCATTTGGGCCACCCAAGGCTGAGTAGACCCCGTTCCTCGTACCACTTTTCAAATTTCGTGGCAGAGCCGGGAATCGAACCCAGGACCTCCGGGGCGGCAGCTAACCGCTACGCTACGGAGGCGACTTGTTGTTTGAGTATTCAGTATTTTGACTGGTTTGATGCAGCCTTCCAAGATTCACTGTCCTGAGCTAATCGTATCATCTCTACATTAGTACCACGCCCTACATCCAAAGCAATCTGTTTAACATATTATAACCTTGATCTACCCCTACAGTTCTTATCCTCGACCCTTCCTTCCATATCTAAGTTTGTTATTCCTGGGTGTCTTAGTAGCCTATGTGTCATAACAACCTATCTCTTGCCTTGTACGGCTCTGTGGTTAAATGTTTAGCGTGCTAGGATTTGGCCCGAAGTTCCCCGGCTTCGATTCCCGGCCGAGCTATCAGGGATTTTAATTTCCTGAGGTTGATTCCCGTGGCTCGGGGACTAGGTGTATGTGACGTCATCATCACTTCATCCTCATTAAGATGCGCACTCGGCCTCTCCGGAGGCTACACGTTCAATATTATTATCTCTTCACCTCTTAAGCAGTCACCATAAACATCTCTCCTCTCCCAATTGTCTTAAAACCTCTTCATTTGTAACCCTATCTACCCATCTGATCTTCATCATTCTCCTGTAACACCACATTTCAAACGCTTCAAGTCTCCTCTTTTCTGCTGTTCCAACAGTCCAAGTTTCACTTCCATAGAGTGCCACGCTCCAGACAAAGGCTTTCGAAAAGGACTTCCTAATACCTAAATCTATATTCGATGTCAACAGATTCCTTTTCCGTAGAAATGCCATTGCCTGTGCTAACCTACTTTTTATATCCTCTTTGCTTCGTCCATCACTCGTTATTTTGTTTTTTAAGTAACAGAAGTTTCCTACTTCCTTTAGTTTTTCACCTGCCAATTCGACTTCCATAGGGGTTTCTGATTTCTTTCGACTGCATTCCAATAAAATACTTACTTACTTACAAGTAAGCCAAACGAACTTACGTCGGATCATTGCCTCACTCTTTAGCCTTTTCCATTGCTTTCTGTCTCCGGCCATATTCTCATTGGCTCCCAGGGCCTCCAGGTCTTTCCTAACTCCATCCTGCCATCTCAACTTTGGTCTACCGAGGGGTCTTTTTCCTTGTGGTGTTCCTTCTAGCACTCTTTTTACCATCGCTTCTTCCCTTCTCAGTACATGTCCCAGCCATTCTATTCTTCTACTCCGTATTACTGCTATCAAATCCGGTTCGTTATACAGTGCGTGAATTTCTGTTTTTTTTCTTCTTCTGAAGTTTCCCTGCTCTAATACCAACCCGAAGATTTTCCTTAACACTTTGTTTTCAAAGGTCAATATTCGCCTCTCCGTCTTCATGCTCAGTGTCCATGTCTCTGCCCCATATATTAATACTGGTCATACAATTGTCTTATAATCACGGAGTTTTGATGTCCTTGATAACAGTTTACTGCTGAATAGTTTATTCATTGCAAACATGCTCCTCTCTGCAGATTTTAAACGGTTCATTATCTCTTCCTCCATGTTGTTGTTCCAATTTACGATGCTTCCTAGATATTTGAAGGATCAGGTCTTCTTAAACAGCAAGCTTCCTATCTCAAGTGCTCCCATCGCTTCTTATTTACTGTCCCTTGTAACTACCATACAATCCGTTTTCTCTTGATAGATCCTCAGACCCACTTTTTGTGCCGCCTCTATTAACACTTTAGCTGTCTTTCTTAGTTCCTCTTCATTCTCTGTTATGACAACAATATCGTCAGCAAATGCTAGCAGTTTGACCTCACCCTACGGTATGTTCACACCTCTTCCCATCGATTACACCTTCTTTAGTACCTTTTCCAATACCAGATTATACAGGCTGGGGGAGATGCTGTCTCCATGCTTTAATCCTGTCACCACATTAAAACTATCCGATTCCATGCCCTCAGCCCTCACTTTACACTTATTTTTCTCAATAAATAAATAATTACATAAAAATTATTATGAAAACCACGTCTCAGAACGAAAATATATAACAAAACACTATACGAAACTACTGGTACAACTCTCCCTCAGTGATGTTTCCACTCAGTTTTCAAACGACCTACCCCGACTATAGCCGTCTAGGCAGGGGTTGCAACTTCTCTCCCGATTTTACCCTACGTGTTGTTTGTTCCTGTATACATACTAGCTACTATCTATACGTTGCTATAAAATACAAGCTCTTAGTCACGTATTTTAACTTTTGTTACGAATTTATTTGTTTCGTATATTGAACGCTGATAAATATTTTTAAGAAAACATCGTTAAAGGAAATTGCAGAGAAGAAAAAGAATGAGTTTTAAAAGTAAATCTTTTACACGTTTTAATTTCGAGAATTGGTTCAAAGCTATCAGTGTTTGATGTAGAATCTGCACCAAAAGAAGAAAAAGGCCTCTGTCAGAACCTCGAAGGGAGGCACTGATTGATGGATTTTCCTTTATAGCGTTTCAAGGATTAGAAGTCATAAAGCCTTAACCCTTAATCACCTGTCATAAGAACAGTTTATGATTTCAAAGATGCTGATAATTTAATCGTTCAGCCAAATTTCGGTGAATTTTCATGCCGAAGTGCTAGAATTTCAAAAAATCAAATATTATATACGAATCTACTTGACGTAATGTGTTGGATAAATTTTAAAATAAGTTAAAACAAAAACATTAACAATTAATGTGTAAAAATAAAATATAAATATAGAAATAAAAATAATAAAAATAACATTACAATAATAAACATAACTATAACAAATATTGAAAATAATTTTAAAAATCAATTCGAAATTAGTTAATTAATTAAAAATATCAAAATTAAATCTATAAAAACATAAATTAAAAATAAATATATAAACATTAAAGGCAGAAGTTGTCCAGACCAAATCCTTAGCCTGAAATTAATAATGGAATATTACAAAAACAGAAATAAGCAACTCTTTATCACTTTTATAGATTTCAAGAAAGCCTATGATAGTATTCATAGACTGACACTGCTAAAAATCCTCAGATCATATGGTCTCCATCCTAAATTGATAAAAATCATTCAATTAACATTATCAAACACAAATTCGAAAGTTAAATTTAGGGGAGAAATATCAACAGCTTTCACAGTAAAAACTGGTCTCAGACAAGGTGATGGATTATCCCCTCTGCTTTTCAATGTGGCTCTTGATTATATCATGAAGGTTTGGCAAAAGGAAAACCCTCCTAAGATCAAAATTGGAACAAAACCATCAATAAAAATAAACTGCTTAGGATTTGCAGATGACTTGGCTCTTTTAGCACTAGACAAGGAAGAGGTTTGTACTCAGATCACTAGTCTCCAAGAAATTGCTCAAGGGATAGGATTACAGATATCCTTTGAAAAAACTGAGATCATGCCTATGAAACCCTTAGATATAAATGAAGTCTATATAAATGATCATAAAATTAACCTAGTTCCTCAATTTAAGTATCTTGGAGAAATTATAACACATAACTTAAACGAAAAAGTAACTTGGATAAATAGAACAAATAAAATGAAAAAGGCACAATCTCTAACCTGGTCAACATATAATAAAAAATGCCTATCAATAGCTACTAAGATCCAACATTATAAAACTGTAACTCTCCCTGAAGCCACTTATGCTTGTGAAACACTGTTCCAAATTAAAAATGAACAAAGAACTGATCAGCTCCTCAAAACGGAAAGAAGAATCATTAGAACGTGCATAAATAAAAAGTATCAGGTTGAGGGAGTCTGGAGGATTCTCCCAAATGAAACTGTCTATCGTGAGATTGATCCAATCACCAGCACAATGAAGAAGAAAAGAATTTCATATTTTTTTCACATCTTACGGCTTCCAGAAAACAGAATTGTACGCCAACTGGTGATGAGAAATCTAGGAAAGAAAACTGGAGGTAAATGGATCCAAGAAATCCAACAAGATCTCAAAGCAGTTGGACTCAAGATAACAGATGCCGAGGAGAAAAATAAAATTAACACCATACTTAAAACTCACAAATTTTCTGCAGAAATGACACACAGAAAGCCTATGGAGATTTCAGATGAGTTGAGAAAATCCCGATCTGAAAGAATGAAAAAGTACTGGAAAGAGCGCAAGAACCAAGCAGTACTACCTTCAAAGAAGAAGTGATTGTGGAACGACTCAAGTGGTCCAATGTGACCAATCAAGATTAATAATAATAATAAAGGTAGAAAAACAAAAAACAACATTATTTTTTTCAGTTAGTTAGGGCAATATTCTATGGACCACGATGCTTGTGTTTTAGCTGTATGTTTCTTGCTGTCATCGTCGTTGTTTACCACGGTTGATGTTCTGAGTGGAGGGTTTGGCAGCTGCTTTCTTGTAGGTGCCTTGAGCTTTTCTGATGGCCCAGTAGGCCTTTCATTTTCCTGCTAAATTCAATCTTGCGCTCCTCAGACCCTTCCTGGTCTCGTCCTTTGGTCTGTGGGTAGCTTCTGTGAGAGACGTTACGAAGGCTGTCGTTTTGACAGTTACATGATAGTTACTCCGGTCATCTATGTATTTTTGATTAATATGGAATTCCGCAAGATCCTTCTCTACGTGCTCCATCCACATGAATTCTGTGCCTTTGCCCTTGTTAGCAAACTTGAATGTCCTAAAGGATAACCTGTAAGAGTCCATTCTGGACAGGTGTCCCTAGAAAGTCAGTCGCCTTCTTCTGATAGTATCTATGAGATTTTCTTGGTGCTGATAGAGTTCACGATTTGGTTTATACCATCGTCATCCATCTGGTAGAATCCTTGGTCCTACTATCCTTCTCAGGAACTTTCTTTCTTGCACCTCTTCTTCTTCTTCTTCTTTATATGCCGTCTCCGCTTCGAAGATTGGCGATCATCATTGCAATCCCTTGCCTCGAGGTTGCCGTTCGAAACAGAGATGCTGAGTCAAGTTCAAACCATTCTCGCAAATTCTTGAGCCAGGAGATCCTCCTCCTCCCTGGTCTGCGTCGTCCTTCAATCTTGCCTTCCATGATTAGCTGCTGCATTCGGTACTTGTTATTTCGAATCACGTGGCCAAAATATTGTAGCTTCTGTCGCTTGATGTAGAGCACCTCCATCTCCTTGCCCATCCGATCCATCACCTCGGTGTTTCTCACCTTGTCGGTCCACGATATACGAAGCATGCGACGATACAGCCACATTTCAAATGCTTCCAACTTCTTTTCCAAGGTTTTGGTTAACGTCCACCCCTCGTGTCCATACATTAGTATGGGAATTATGTAACACTTGAGGGCAAGTAGTCTCGTTCTCAGACTAAGATTTCGGTGACACAACATTTTCTTCATTGTGATAAAGGCACCCCTGGCTTGCTCAATGCGAGCTTTGATTTCATGGCTGCAGTCCCATTTGTCATTCAGGTAGCATCCTAGATATTTATACGAATGAACTCGTTCCATGGCTTTATCAGTAACTGATAATGTGGTATCAATTACTTCTTTGCTGACAACCATGAATTTTGTTTTGCGAATGTTCATCCTTAAGCCATAATCATTGCTAACTGCGTTCACGCGATTCAGCAATGCTTGGAGATCTTTAATGCTTCCGGCGATCAGGACTGTCATCTGTATGTATGTCTACCCCTTATTATTCCCGTTCTCCAACGGGGTCGGGGATGAGATGCGATGGAAGTATGTGTGGCGATGGTTTTTACGGCCGGATGCCCTTCCTGACGCCAACCTCATGAGAGGAGTTAATCAGAGATGAAATGAATGATGGTGAATGAAATTGGACAAGGATGTGGAAGGAAGCGGCCGTGGCCTGTCAGAAGGTACCGTCCCAGCATTTGCCTGGTGTTGAAAATTGGAAACCATGGAAAACCATTTCAAGGTCGGCCGACGGTGGGGCTCGAACCCACGCGTCTACCGAGTCAGCAGAGAGCTTGGCCCCATGACCTAATGCTGCGCTTTATCCAGCGTAGCCACTACTATCGGTCGGACTGTGTCATCTGCATATCGGAAATTATTGATGACTGTGCCTCAAGGGGTCTTAATGGGGTTTTCTTAGTTAGATAAGCCACTCTGCTGCATAGAGGACTGAAGGTCTGACTACTGCATTGTAGTGTCTTAGTTTGACATTCATCGATAAATTAAAATGTAGAAACATTAAAGAAAAAAATCGTTTTGCCCTGTAAAGGGTTAAACATTTCGACGATCCAGTGCGATGAAAAGGTATGAGTTACTTCGTTCTCTCCAGACCTGCAAGTCGAACTTTTTGAGAGGATCCGTTAGAATGCAAGCAAGGGCACACCGCTATCTGCTGCTGGGGACACAAGTAATGAAGTGCTTGTAGGGGGAGGAACAGTACAGAGACACCTTGACCTCAAGCCGTGCTAATTGTAAGTAATTATAGGTGGGTGCTTACATCACCAGCAAGCCATATAAGGTATTGTGAATACTGTACACAAGGAAGAGGTTTTCAAAGTCACAGGTCAAGACTCTCTTCAGATGTGTTATGTGGCCAAAGATATTTTTCATTTTAATTAATTTTTCCTATCTTGTAATTTTATACACCATCATCATCATCTAATGCAGGCCACGCCATCGCGAGCACTTAGTGCTTGCACACCCCTGCGCTGCACCGAGCGGCACCGGTGCTTTTCCCCTCCCTCCCCTCTTTCCACCCTGTGTAGTGGCGGTAGCACAGTCAGACTTGGATGATGAGCAATGGATCGCTGACCTCACGTTCATGAATTGCATCACGGGATACTTAAATGATTTAAATATCTCGTTGCAAGGCAAAAAATAAATTAATCAGTACTAGGCTATATGTGACGGTATTGAAAGCTTCAAATTGCAGCTTGTGCTTTTTAAAAGTCAGTTTCGAGAAGGAAATTGGGACAATATTCCCTCTCTAAATGTAAGTACTTATGAACACATCAGTGAGTACCCAAAAGCGTTACAGTCTTTGCACAAAGAATTTGAAGATTGGTTTGAAAAAATAAAACAAGTGAAACAGGGACTCAAAGTTTTCATGACGCGTTTTTCGGTAAGCCCAGATGATGCACCATCAAGTCTACTACAGTACGATTCAATTTTGACAGACCGCTATTACCATTACAATGGTGATTTGATTTCATTTTATAAAGGCGTTGAGGATCAAGAATTTCAGAGGATACATGCCCTTGCCCAGAAATTCGTGGCTATGTTTGGAACAACATTCGTTTGTGAACAAATGTTTTCAATTATGAAACAAAAACAAGGTCAAGTATGCTGATGCTTCCTTGAAAGCTAGACTTCGGATTGCAACTGCCAAAACGATTGTTCCAAATATCGGAAAATTAGTGGCTTCAAAGCGATGCCAAAGATAAATAAAGAATGTTGAAAATTAGTGCAAAATCAGGAACGCAATAAAACTATTATTTCTGTCTGTACACAAAATTGGCATTATTATTATTATTATTATTAATATTATTATTCGTTTTCATACCGGTACGCAGCCTGACGCGCGCTTATTTGCTCAGCCCCATTCACCAAAAATCAACAACACGCTGCCACTACACGATCCTCTCCTACAGCAGAGCACCGGTGCTTTTGCCGGTGCCGGCCGGTGCTCCCGAAGCACCTGAGTTAGCGTGGCGTGATCTAAAGGCTAGGCCATGTCGCTGCAACCACATTTGTCTCTCACTTGCCGAACGTTTTAAGTCAGCTTACTGTTATTGAAGTCCTTGCATCACATAATCCAGATGAGCCTTCCGCGGTCTTCCTCTTCCTTTCTTCCCCAGACCTTTTCCTTCCAGTATGGTGGTCAGGAACTCATTATGACGTAGGGTGTGGTCAACGAACTTTGCTTTCCTCTTTTCTATAATAGTGATCAATTTCCTTGTTTCATCCACTTCCTTGAGGACCCATTCCTTAGTCTATTTCTCTGTTCAGCTTAATTTCAACATTTTATACACGGCAATGGGAAATAAAATGTTCAAAAGAAAATGGAAATAGGTTATTCCTTTTTTTGTCTATGACGTGTGTTGGATGACATGATTTTATTCTGGGGCTAACTACAGTATTGTGCGATTGGCCGGGAGAATGCGAGTAATAAATTATGTTATTTAAATTTACCCAGGACACGTGTTAATTCTATAATGTTATAATGTCTATTGTTGCAACATGTTTTCAACACTTCAATGGGGTTTTAGTGAGCATTGGGTGCTTTGCTCTAAAATACTATAGCCTATAGGTCTACTAGGTAATTTAACTGAAAACAAGTAGCTCCATGAAGAATTATATAGCATATTTCCATATATCCTGCTTGGTTATGTACTACTGTATTACATGAAGATTATTGTGTAGGTGTATTATTCAAACTTCAATCGCATGATTAGGACACAAGGAATGAAAACGAGATTTTAAAATTTCGCACAGCCGCTACCTTGTAGTTATAGAAACAATTGAAATAAATATGCGCCAGTGGATTAAAATTTGTATAAGCATTTATCGTACCAAATATCGCTGCGCTCGGATTGTTAAATCACGAGAAACATCCATTTAAATAATTACATTTCGCGTCGCCGCCATGTTGGATTTGTGCTCACCAGGTTATTGAAAGTCCCATAGATGAACTTATGTTTATAGCCTCTATCAACATACAAAATTTCAGATTGATTGCTGTCATAGATTAAGAGATATTGAGAACCGTCTAAATATTTCGGACGGTCGCCATGTTGGATTTTTATATATGTAGGCCATAGAGTTATGTACTATTAGATGATTATTATTGTGTAGGTTCATTATTCAAACGCTGACTTAATTCGCATGATTTGGACACAAGAAATAAAAACTTCATTTTAAAAATTCACAGAGCCGCGATCTTGAGGTTATGTAAACAATTGAACTAAATCAGATGTAAGTGCATTTTAATGTGCATAATCCTTCGCTATACCAAATTTCACTGCTTCCGGATGGTTAAATCACGATAAAAGTCTATTTAAATGTTTCAAATTCGCTTGGCCGTCATGTTCGGTTTGTAGTTAATAGGTATCTGAGAGTCACATACGTGAACTTCTAGTAGTGCCCTTTATCACCATACAGAATTTCAGGGTGATATCAGTAATAGTTTTGGAAATACAGAATGCCGGTGAAATATTTCGCACAGCCGCCATGTTGGATTGGTGAAACGTAATAAAATTTGCAGGGCACGACCGGGGTCGGCCAAGATAGTACTACTGTATTACCTTACTGAGTTTTGTGGAGTTTGAAGCCATTTTTCAGTGTTGCCTAAGAAAACAAAAGTTTGGTGCTTTTCAGTAGGTTAACTCACATTCGTGTTGACCGACTGAAAAGCACCAAACTTTTGTTTGCTTACCGAGTTTCATTGAGATCACTCAAGCCGTTCAGATTTTATTTGGGGAGAGCACACACACATACATACACACACACGGAAAAAAGGTGATCTCATAAGCCTACGTTTTCTTAAATGAAAATAGACTAAAAATTATAGAAATTAATAAATTTAACTCTAAGAATAACATTTTTTTTAGTCGTTTACCTTCCAGGTTGGTGGAACCCACGGACTCAGCGAGGGAAATCACCACTACCGCCTCTACGGGCAGTGTCCTAGAGCTGGGAACATTGAATCGGAAGGGATACAACTGGTGAGGTGGGATTGGCACCTCGCCCAGGCGGCCTCACCTGCAAAGCGAACAGGGGCCTCATGAGGGAAGGTAAGGGATGGTTAGGATGGATAGACAAGGAAGAGGGAAGGAGGCGGCCGTGGCCTTGAAGAAGGTACTGTACCCTTTTACCTACCAATACCTGTTGAATCCCTGGATAGCAGCTGGATCGTAGAACCTGAAAATGCCCCGGCTCTAAAGACCCCCCAAGTTCTACCAACAGACACAGGGATAATAGGGCCACTCGAATACCTAACAGGATGTATTAAGACTGACCAAGGCTCAGAAAAAGAAAAAAAAAACTAGCTCAAAACACGAGAATTCTTCAAAAGGAAGAAAGAATCTCAAAGGTGTGGTAAACACTAAAATACCTAGCGATGGCCCCCCTTAATACACCCTTCCATCACCTCTATAAAGCATCACGCAATAATTAAAACCAAGTAGTAAAGTGATTTATTGTAAGAATAAACAAGACAGAAGAAATATCAATTTCGTCGATACCACGACCAATCAAAAAAAAATCTCATTGATTATATTGGATTATCTTCCAGAAAAAAAATATATATATTACCCATTATCACAACTAACTTTTAGCTGATTAAAATATAAGGCATATTAATAATAACAATGATGATCAATCCCATAGGGTAAGCATTCACAAAAAGAGAAATATTATAAGACTTGAATACATTAAATTAATTTCGGTTCCTTAACGGAAATAACATCTTATACAAAAATATCCTGGTTATAATTACTAATCCTACACGACATCTTCAGTAACTTTATATGTTCTTGTTATTGAATGAAGAAATTCACATGGCCTATTTACAGAATATAATTTACACAAAATTCCAGAATAATTTCAATTATTCCCTTCCTACTGACTTGAAGTCACGACATTCCTTTCTGTTTAATATTATTTCAATTCTTGTTTTAGGGAAATTCTGCCGAACAGTTAAGCTAAGCAAAATTAATTGTAAAGTCAGTCTTAAATAGTTATCGGTTTCCTTTTTAAACATACATCTTATGGCAAAATTGTTGTATTAGTTTTACTGGAAATATTTAACCGAATATCCACTCAAGATTCCCAACAATACTGCTCGGAAAAATATTAATCTTCACACAGGCATTTTCACGATAACAGCGATAAAGTTAACAATGACCAATTATTAACCATACTAGGTTAAAACAACACCTCTCTCTGGGTTAAAACCCCAATCAATCTAATCCTGATTGGCACACCTAGCTCAATCCTCAACAAGAAAAATATGCTTTACAAAGCATTGCATCAATATACTTAAACACAAAGACATTACTCATAGTACATGCCTCTCTAAAGACCAATATGCACCTATAATAGGAGCCTTACTGTTATAAATCCACAATTATGCAAATCAGCTGTTTATGGTAAAAATCCTGAATTCGAAAAATATGATCCCGTAACAGATTACCAACAAAGCCCAGTGGATTTCAGAAATATTCCACCTAACTTTAAAAACTTGCCTTACATTGATTTATTACAAGATCCATAATTCTTAAACGTATGACTTATAGTAAGTCGTCCCTGGGATTATCCTCGCAATTTTGGATGTCGTTCAAATACCCTCTTAATAGAAAAAACTATTGCACTAAAGGCAATGATATCAATTTAATCCAGTGTTAACTTCAAAAAAAATATATATATATATAAACTGTATATAACGCTGCCCAACCACACAAACTGAGGTTGTAAAGAGGTCTATAAAAATAAATTCAATCTCAAAATAAGATCCTCCCTGAATTTCCCGAACGCGAAAATGTCGATGGATTAGACCTACAGCATGGATCTAGGTTAGCAACAAAGGCTAAGCGACTAATGACCCATTAGGCAATCCATTTCGAAAATCACGCTCAGAAAACACAAGTTAAATCTGTTATTAAAAAAAACTGAAGAAAATATAGTCCAAGGACTCGAAGTAACATTTAGAATAACTGGGTCCGAAAACTTCCTAATATCTTAATAAGAATACGAAAAGGAAAATTCCCCTCCAAAGAATACGATGATCCAAGCGAAAGTGCTTAAAGAACAATGCACTAGAATATGAAAACTCAACCAAAGTTCTCAAAAGAAAGTTGCGTTACTAAAAATGTTCTTACACAAGAAAAACTGTAAATCTTCCTCCTACATTTGCTTCTCGACAAATAAGAATGAGCATCTTAGTTTAAATACTGTAAAATACTACTGAAATTATTAATTTATTCATCAAAATTACACAAAGGATGCACTCATTTTTATGAGTCAAAATCCTGGCATCATAGAAGGTCAGTCTCGAAATAAACATCGAACCTGCACTTTCTACTCAACCAATTAAACTACAAAATCAAATATGGCAAAGTGGTATTTATAAATGTCCACGCTACACTACTGTAACAAGTTGAAGTGATCAGTACCTTTGGCGAATCTAGATGAGGAAAAAAGGATATCGTTGGCCATAATCAGCTCCGGACCAACAGAAAATATGCTGGACTTCAACTGGGTTTCCATAGAACGAACCAAAGTCCTCCCAGGCTCGAACAACACCCGGTCGGTCGAAATAGTTCCAACATATCCTGGCGATATCTTCCCATACATATTCGAACACCAACGGAAGGACCGCACACAGTTTATCAACTCGTCACGACGCGAAGGTGAACTCGAACCGTCACTAACAAGTTCCAATATGAGAACGCGCGTGTGAACAAGTTCACGAGGGTCGACGCGGCCCCTCTCGACACGAGAGTCGCGTGCACACTTCATGCTAAATGAAAGTTGCCTTCGACAAGTCCCCGCTGTACCCTGCTAATGCAGTATTCTTAAATCAATTTAGCCTACCATCGTAGTGGATATAAGCTTCATATTGTCCCTTCCCCTTGACACCTTGCTTGAGAATGTACTCTTTTCAAAAAGTATAATCACAGTGAAGAGTGAATCAAATCTAGGCTGCATTTCCACGACGGATTATATGCAGAGTTTCGTGACACATCACGGCTGAGCTCGCGGTCGTGGTTATAAAAGTATCCATCCGCATGGCCCGTTAATTGCTGTAGACACACAGTCGCAGAGGTAAATTATTACATGTTTAAGACCATGTCTGAGCCCTATTAAAACACGTTTCTACTTCACGTAGAATGCTCAACGAACTAGAATACACTTCAGCACGGTCACACGTTTTTAAAACTCCCGTTAGCTGGCGATTTTACTTTCACTGATTTCCAGCTCAACCCTCTGCGCTGTCAAGTTCTATACACCTTGCGCTCTGCACGAGGTCGCCTGAGTCTCACATCTGCTTCCCCCACTACCACACACGTCATGCCTCGATACGAAATATATCGCAGTCGAAACGTAATCAGCAGTGAGTTAACATATCATCTTCTGTTCTTCATACTTTCTTAATAATGGCTTTCTTAATAATAGCTTTCTGCCATGGAAATATACATATAGACACATGTATCTGCTCACATAAAGCGCTAAATATGCATTAATTTGTATTAATCACTCTCAGGTGAATCGATCGATATGGTGTTAGACACAGTCAACATGGTTATTATCGATGAGCTTCGGATTTCTCGTCGGAAACACGAGCTCTGCCGATCTCTTTCTTGATAGCATGGCTTTTTCTTGCTGCAGACCAGCTGTTATGATCGACTTCAGAGGCAAGTTAGGAAGTTACAGGGTGTTCCCAAAATACTGTAACCATGTCTGTACTTAAGCCCTTTTATGAATAATGGTGCATTTTCCCTTTGATACCTTAAATAAAAGTCTCCTCAACTTTTATTTACACCATTCCAGGTAATCTCGGCATATGTAGCATTATTCAGTCAACACTCAGTCTATCTTCTTCACATATCTTTTCAGGTTCTTTGCATTGAAACGACCTATCATTTCTCTTTCATTTAGGCTTACTACCTCATAACAATTATTTCCGAACGACCTAGCAATCTTATAGGGTCCGTGGAAGACATAGGAAAACTTGGTGAATTGCTTCTTAGCCACATCTGCTTTCGTCGGTTTCTTGACGAGAATCATCTCGCCTACTCTCATCGGTGGCCGATATCTTTTATTTCTGATTCGTTTATGCCGCTTCTCGGCTGCATCCATCAAGCTTTCTCTAGCTGAATTAATTCTTTCTTGGACTGTAGGCTCCCTGTCCTTAGGTAGAAATCTCACGATCTCTGTCCAGGCTCTTTCTGGCCTCTTATTATGGTGAACAACCATAGGTATATCTGATAAGCTCTCATGGAATGTGGAATTCATGCATCTTTCCATGAGTGGGATGAACTTCACCCAGCTCGCATGATCCTCAGGACAGTAAATTCTCGCGAACTTGCTAATTTCTGCCATAACACGTTCCGAGACGTTAGATTCCGGATATCTAACGCTAGAAAACACGTGCTTGACACCAAGCCTAATCATGGCATTCTCAAATTCCATCGAAGTGAATTGAGCTCCGTGATCCGATAGGAGAGTTACAGGTTTTCCTGCCTTAGAAAACACACTGTTTTCAAGACGACTAAGGACTTGAGCTGTAGTAGCCCTCTGCATAGGATCGAGAGTCACGTATTTAGAGAATACATCGATTGTGACTAGGAGAAACTGGTTTCCCCTAGCTCCCTTCGGGCAAGGACCGAAGATATCGCAAGCCATTAGCTCTCTCGGCCTTTCTGGAATAATGGCTCGAGGTCTCTCTTTTGATAACGCCGACGGGTATTTCCCTCGTTGGCACTCCTGGCATGATCTGATAATGGCTGCTATAGTGCCCCGCATCTTGGTCCAGGTGAATGTTTCCAATAACGTTCTAAACGTTTTGTCGACACCCCCATGGCCAATGGTGCCGTGAGCTAACCACACCAACCCATTTATCAGTTTAGGAGGGACTACAATTCTAATTTTCGTCCTCTCTCTGTCAATGTATTTACAAACGACGTCATCACACACCAGGAATTTCTCAGATCGCTTCCTAGTCTGCTCGTAGTCAAGATCGGTATGGTCCATTGCACCTCTCAAAAACCTGTACATATGTCTAGTTGGGGTGTGTCTCTTCTGTGACACCGCTATCTTCTTTAGCTTCTCCAGGGTAAGTTCGTGTTCCCTCTCCAACTGTACAGTGTTAATCTCGATTTTACTAACTGGATTTCTTGAGAGTGCATCCGCGAGCAGATTATCCTTTCCAGGCTGATGCACGATAGTGGCATTGAACTGCTGGAGAAACAATGTCCACCTCGTCAGTCTGTCACTGGAAAGGTCGGTTTGCATCATGAACTGAAGCGCTCTGTGATCCGTGATAATGACCACTCGATGTCCTATCAGAAGTTTCTTCCACTTTTGAAGCGCAGATATGAATGCCAATGCTTCGAGCTCAGAGGTGAAATAATTCTTTTCGTGTTGCTGCAGCTTTCTGCTGTGGAAGTCCAAGTAGTGCTTCCTCCCCTCCTCGTCCTTTTGATAGAGGACAGCACTAATACCTACTTTTGAAGCATCAGACTCTATGTAAAAAATCCGATCAAACTCAGGATATTCCAGCTTAACACAATTTTGGAGCATGAGCTTGGCCTCTTCAAATGCCCTATTCGTGTCCTCTGTCCATTTCCATTTATTATTTTTCTTTAATGCTTCATACAAAGGGGCCATAGTAGTTGAGTATCCCGGACAGTGGCTACTCAAGAACTGGCACATGCCCAGAAACTCACGGAGCTGCTTTACCTTTGCGGGACGAGGGAATCTTGAAATGGCGTCTATCTTCTTCAAGTTTGGGTGATACCCAAACTGATCAATAGTATGGCCTAGGAACTTGATAGACTCGTGCATGAATTGACACTTATGCATGTTGACCTTAATATTGGCCTCTCTTAAATTCTCGAATAGCTGTTTCAAGTGCACAAGATGTTCTTGAACATTCGCTGAAGAGATTATCAAGTCATCGATGTAGCAGATAACGTTACGTTTCACGCTTTCCGTTAATTTGCTATCAAGGGCTCTGATCAAAGCCGGACCGCTGTTCACCATTCCAAAAGGAACGCGACAGAAAACATACGTGGTCTGATCGAATAAGAATCCGGTGTATTGCCGGCTATCTTCCTCCAGCTCTACTTGATAAAAGGAAGCGGTCAGGTCTAGGACGCTGAAACACGCTTTACCTTTGAACTTTTTCAAAAGTTCTCTAATTTTTGGTGGACGGTCAGTTTCTAACATGATTCTCGTGTTGATCTTCCTGGCGTCTAAACAAAGCCTCAATTGTCCGTTCGCTTTCTTTACCACAGTTACTGGATTCAAATACGAAGAAGCCTGTTTTTTATTATACCATCTCTCTCCATTTTATCTATGATCTCTTTGACCTCATCATGGTATTTTTCTGGGATAGGATAAAGCTTGGATTGATAAGGGGATTCATCTATTAGCCTAATCTGGTACTTGAAGTCTCTAATCAAACCAGGTTTATCATCGAAGATGTCCGCAAACTGACAAATCAAGTCGTCAAATTCTTCTTTCACATTTTTAAATCCCTCAGCTTTCAAGGTATATTGTTCCCTCACTTGCTCAGTTTCTTCAACTACGTGATCTAGGATTTCCATTCTAGGGATATCTCTATTAATTTCGTTTCCATCCATTTCCTCCATCACTACATCCTCTATACTTTCTTCCTTGAATCTTATTATTCCTTTGTCCATGTCGATGATTGCTCTAGCTTGAGTAATAAAATCGATGCCTAGTATGACGTCAAAATTAATATTCTTAACGACTATGAAAATATGTTCATAACTTCTCTCATTGATCCAGAATTTCATTAGAATCTGCACTTTGCATTTCATAGTTTTATCCTTAAATATCCCACGAATTTTTGTTGGAGATGCTGGAAGAATGGTAAATTGGTTTTCTGGTTTCAATCTTTCAAAACAGTCCTCGTCAACTATTGAGATCATAGCACCTGTGTCCATCAAGGCTTTACAATGTTGTAGACCAATTAGTATATCAATAACGGGAAGTTCAACTATCCTTCCTCTCGGTTTCGTTTCTGGTTCAAATAGAAGGTCTTCGTCAGTAGCTTCAAATATTTCAAAAATCGTGATATCAGAGGAATGCGTGGCAACGTCAGTTATCAATTTCGCCCGGAAATTGGCGTTTTTTTTTCTCGATCCGGAGCTCTTTCTGAACTCCGACCTTCTCTGCTAGTACTGGGTTGTGACTTATCTAGATTTTCATCCTTTCTTTCCTTCGATTTTCTTCGTCCAACCTCCGTGGACTTATCTCGCCCTCTCTTGAGCCTCTCCTGTTGCACTTTTTTATCGGACGCCTCCGTTCGATAATTGTTGTATCTTGAGTACCCTTGATTTTGTCTGTTATCTCTATTGTCTCGGGTATCTCTATCATTCCTATTATATCTGTTATCTCTATTGTCTCGGGTATCTCTATCATTCCTATTATATCTGTTATCTCTATTGTCTCGGGTATCTCTATCATTCCTATTATATCTGTTATCTCTATTGTCTCGGGTATCTCTATCATTCCTATTATATCTGTTATCTCGATTATTTTGATCATATCTGTAATTCCTATCATAAGGCGTTTCTCGATGATCATTCCGGTCTCGATCATTATCTCTTCGATAAAAATTTCTCTCCTCGTAGCGACGTTGCCAAGGCCTCTCCTGGGCGTCCCTACGTTGGTTTTCCCATCTCCTCTCTTCCTGATGGGT
Source organism: Meconema thalassinum (assembly GCA_946902985.2). Lineage (NCBI taxonomy): Eukaryota > Metazoa > Arthropoda > Insecta > Orthoptera > Tettigoniidae > Meconema > Meconema thalassinum. Next base: position 140,528,528 of record OX336400.1, read on the forward strand.
ATTTCTAATAGGACCAATTCTATCATCTCTTCTTTGTTCGAAACGATCCGTCTGCTGTGTACGGTTCATCATTACCGCGTTTACAACTTTCGATTCCTGCCTGGCATTTTTGACTATAGTAGGTTGCGTCATCATACTCATGTGATCTAATCGACGTAACAGGTCATCTAACGACGTTAAAGACGATACTCCGGAAGAAATAATTGATTTCCTTACTTCCGCAGGCAATTGACGTGAGATAGCTTCAAGGAGTTCTTCCTGGGTTAATGGCGGCTGAAGAAAACGGAGTTTTGCTAACTGACACGCAAAGTATTCAGCGTAGCTGGTTGGTCCTGTACTGGAGTACTTGCGTGAATAGACTTCTGATCTCACATTCTGTTGGACCTCGATCGACCAAAATCTTTGTATGAAGGCTTCCGAAAACTGCTCAAAGTTGTCAAATGTGTAACGAAAAGCCCTGAACCATTGTAACGGAGCATCGGTGAGAAACCTTTCCACCATACGTAGCTCACGCTCACGTGGCACATGTGACTCCAAAAAGTAATCTCTTAATGTCCTGACAAATTCGATTGGTGTCATTCCATCCAAATTGCTAAACTTCCTAGGTTTGTCATCAAAATTTCGTATTATGGTTACATTCGGTGTCCTTTCCGATGATTTCGAAGTATAGTCACCCACGCCTACGTTGGGGTTCGGAGAACTAAAAGTTTCCCTGCTTGTTCGAATGGGACTCGAATGTTCCATTTGACTGAGCCGAACGTTGGGTTCGTTGTTGGAAGATTCCTGTATCATCCTTTCCCTACCATCAGGTACTATCACTTCAGGTTGTTCAACTACAACTCGAAAATCGGACTGTAAAAATGATCGCAATTGATCTTTTAGAGTATCTAAACTGATATGCCCCTCTAGATTAATTTGCTCGAGACCCTTTCTAATTTCATTAATCTCGGAAGTTTTCTTCTCCCTGACCTCATTTAACTCTATCTTACTTTGGTCGACTTTAGTTTCAACACTGTTAATACGCTTCTCTAAATCGGATATGTTATTAACCTGAGTATTTTGAATTCCATCCATTCTTTTGCTTAGATCTTCCCTAACATTTATTATGTCTTTGCTATTAGTTGCAAGACCAGTGGCAAGTTTAGATTCTAACTTAGATTTCTCAACTTTAAAACATTCCTCATTAATTTTCATAATATCTTGACGAAATGTTACAATATTATCACTTATGATCCCTTTCAAATCGATGTCAAAATCATCCCTGAGAAGTTTCGTATGATCAGTGACTTGAGCTCGGAGTGTCCCCATTTCACATTTCAACTGTTCCAGGCTATTCTGGGTCTGATTAGTGTCATGGGAAAACTGCAGCTGAAGTGTTTCTAAATTTTTTTTACTGAGCTTCACACTCTTTTCAAAGTCTAGTCTAATCTCAACTTGAAATTCTTTATTAGATTTTTCTAGCTCCATTAACTTAACCTCCGTCTGATTTTGACTAGATTCGATTTTTCGGACCTCTAGCTCCATTTTATTTTGACTGGATTCTATTAATCCCACATCTGTTCTTAAATCATTGATTTGGGATTGCATAATCCTTACATTAGAGTTTACATCCTTTACAGTTTCCTCAATTCCCCTTTGACTAGTCTGAACATTGTTAAGATCTGTTTGCATTGAAGTTTGACTAGTTTGGATATTGTTAAGATCTGTTTGCATTGAAGTTTGACTATTTTGCATTGATGTTTGACTAGTTTGGATTGATGTTTGACTAGTTTGGATTCTTTCTTGGGCAACCTGTACCAAGCCAACATTAGCCCGTAGTGTACTGATATCTAGTTGAGTTTTTCTATTATCATCCTGGATATCTTCGATATTAGATTCTACACTGGTAACCTTCTTTTCTACCCTTTTAGAACTGTCATTGATAGCCTTCAAGGAGGATTGCATAGTATCAATTTCCCCCCTGATGCCTTCAGCAACTGCACCCTGCACAGTTTCAGACATATGGTCTAATGCAGATCTAGTTTGGACCTTAATATTTTCTATGTCCTGATTCAAATTGTCCATTTTATGTTGAATAATTTCAAACATCTTCTTAACGTCACCAACAGTCACCATATTACCTTCAGACATGCTTCACTACACTTCACAAGAAATAAGAATACCACACCAACAAAGCACAGCGAGAACATCCACAAACAACCACCATTTACCATATATGCTCATTCTTATTGTCTGGCGTTACCTTAAAATAAACTTATGTCTAAACACAAAGTGCCCCATTTCATTTGGGATCGACCATATACAAGTGCGTGTTGGTTTATATCGGTGAAGGTCTATGATTCTACCATTACTTAAATTTTAAATTTACTACAAATACTTCTATTTTTAATGATGTCAGCAATGATCATCAGCCGGAAACAAGTAGAACAAATTATTAACAAAGCGTGTGGCACCACTCCAATACATAAAATAAAATAAAAATTAATAATGGTTGCAATACCACTTGTGGGTCAAGTAGCTCGAGTATCCTCGTAATTGCTTTGTTCCATAGGAATTCCAATAGTTCGTGCCAAAATATTGGTTCACCATTATTTTATCGCCTCGATTCATAGTCACACAAGAAACACGGTGTTCCAATTCGCGATCTGTGTTACATGATCATAAAACTAATTTCCACTTTGTACTTTCAGTTTCAATTTTGGCAGAATTATGGCATTCAACTCCCTGGTATTCGCTCTGGTATTCCAGTTTTTCGAAGCCCCTGAGCTGGGCGCCACCTAATGTACCCTTTTACCTACCAATACCTGTTGAATCCCTGGATAGCAGCTGGATCGTAGAACCTGAAAATGCCCCGGCTCTAAAGACCCCCCATGTTCTACCAACAGACACAGGGATAATAGGGCCACTCGAATACCTAACAGGATGTATTAAGACTGACCAAGGCTCAGAAAAAGAAAAAAAAACTAGCTCAAAACACGAGAATTCTTCAAAAGGAAGAAAGAATCTCAAAGGTGTGGTAAACACTAAAATACCTAGCGATGGCCCCCCTTAATACACCCTTCCATCACCTCTATAAAGCATCACGCAATAATTAAAACCAAGTAGTAAAGTGATTTATTGTAAGAATAAACAAGACAGAAGAAATATCAATTTCGTCGATACCACGACCAATCAAAAAAAAATCTCATTGATTATATTGGATTATCTTCCAGAAAAAAAAATATATATATTACCCATTATCACAACTAACTTTTAGCTGATTAAAATATAAGGCATATTAATAATAACAATGATGATCAATCCCATAGGGTAAGCATTCACAAAAAGAGAAATATTATAAGACTTGAATACATTAAATTAATTTCGGTTCCTTAACGGAAATAACATCTTATACAAAAATATCCTGGTTATAATTACTAATCCTACACGACATCTTCAGTAACTTTATATGTTCTTGTTATTGAATGAAGAAATTCACATGGCCTATTTACAGAATATAATTTACACAAAATTCCAGAATAATTTCAATTATTCCCTTCCTACTGACTTGAAGTCACGACATTCCTTTCTGTTTAATATTATTTCAATTCTTGTTTTAGGGAAATTCTGCCGAACAGTTAAGCTAAGCAAAATTAATTGTAAAGTCAGTCTTAAATAGTTATCGGTTTCCTTTTTAAACATACATCTTATGGCAAAATTGTTGTATTAGTTTTACTGGAAATATTTAACCGAATATCCACTCAAGATTCCCAACAATACTGCTCGGAAAAATATTAATCTTCACACAGGCATTTTCACGATAACAGCGATAAAGTTAACAATGACCAATTATTAACCATACTAGGTTAAAACAACACCTCTCTCTGGGTTAAAACCCCAATCAATCTAATCCTGATTGGCACACCTAGCTCAATCCTCAACAAGAAAAATATGCTTTACAAAGCATTGCATCAATATACTTAAACACAAAGACATTACTCATAGTACATGCCTCTCTAAAGACCAATATGCACCTATAATAGGAGCCTTACTGTTATAAATCCACAATTATGCAAATCAGCTGTTTATGGTAAAAATCCTGAATTCGAAAAATATGATCCCGTAACAGATTACCAACAAAGCCCAGTGGATTTCAGAAATATTCCACCTAACTTTAAAAACTTGCCTTACATTGATTTATTACAAGATCCATAATTCTTAAACGTATGACTTATAGTAAGTCGTCCCTGGGATTATCCTCGCAATTTTGGATGTCGTTCAAATACCCTCTTAATAGAAAAAACTATTGCACTAAAGGCAATGATATCAATTTAATCCAGTGTTAACTTCAAAAAAAATATATATATATATAAACTGTATATAACGCTGCCCAACCACACAAACTGAGGTTGTAAAGAGGTCTATAAAAATAAATTCAATCTCAAAATAAGATCCTCCCTGAATTTCCCGAACGCGAAAATGTCGATGGATTAGACCTACAGCATGGATCTAGGTTAGCAACAAAGGCTAAGCGACTAATGACCCATTAGGCAATCCATTTCGAAAATCACGCTCAGAAAACACAAGTTAAATCTGTTATTAAAAAAAAACTGAAGAAAATATAGTCCAAGGACTCGAAGTAACATTTAGAATAACTGGGTCCGAAAACTTCCTAATATCTTAATAAGAATACGAAAAGGAAAATTCCCCTCCAAAGAATACGATGATCCAAGCGAAAGTGCTTAAAGAACAATGCACTAGAATATGAAAACTCAACCAAAGTTCTCAAAAGAAAGTTGCGTTACTAAAAATGTTCTTACACAAGAAAAACTGTAAATCTTCCTCCTACATTTGCTTCTCGACAAATAAGAATGAGCATCTTAGTTTAAATACTGTAAAATACTACTGAAATTATTAATTTATTCATCAAAATTACACAAAGGATGCACTCATTTTTATGAGTCAAAATCCTGGCATCATAGAAGGTCAGTCTCGAAATAAACATCGAACCTGCACTTTCTACTCAACCATTTAAACTACAAAATCAAATATGGCAAAGTGGTATTTATAAATGTCCACGCTACACTACTGTAACAAGTTGAAGTGATCAGTACCTTTGGCGAATCTAGATGAGGAAAAAAGGATATCGTTGGCCATAATCAGCTCCGGACCAACAGAAAATATGCTGGACTTCAACTGGGTTTCCATAGAACGAACCAAAGTCCTCCCAGGCTCGAACAACACCCGGTCGGTCGAAATAGTTCCAACATATCCTGGCGATATCTTCCCATACATATTCGAACACCAACGGAAGGACCGCACACAGTTTATCAACTCGTCACGACGCGAAGGTGAACTCGAACCGTCACTAACAAGTTCCAATATGAGAACGCGCGTGTGAACAAGTTCACGAGGGTCGACGCGGCCCCTCTCGACACGAGAGTCGCGTGCACACTTCATGCTAAATGAAAGTTGCCTTCGACAAGTCCCCGCTGTACCCTGCTAATGCAGTATTCTTAAATCAATTTAGCCTACCATCGTAGTGGATATAAGCTTCATATTGTCCCTTCCCCTTGACACCTTGCTTGAGAATGTACTCTTTTCAAAAAGTATAATCACAGTGAAGAGTGAATCAAATCTAGGCTGCATTTCCACGACGGATTATATGCAGAGTTTCGTGACACATCACGGCTGAGCTCGCGGTCGTGGTTATAAAAGTATCCATCCGCATGGCCCGTTAATTGCTGTAGACACACAGTCGCAGAGGTAAATTATTACATGTTTAAGACCATGTCTGAGCCCTATTAAAACACGTTTCTACTTCACGTAGAATGCTCAACGAACTAGAATACACTTCAGCACGGTCACACGTTTTTAAAACTCCCGTTAGCTGGCGATTTTACTTTCACTGATTTCCAGCTCAACCCTCTGCGCTGTCAAGTTCTATACACCTTGCGCTCTGCACGAGGTCGCCTGAGTCTCACATCTGCTTCCCCCACTACCACACACGTCATGCCTCGATACGAAATATATCGCAGTCGAAACGTAATCAGCAGTGAGTTAACATATCATCTTCTGTTCTTCATACTTTCTTAATAATGGCTTTCTTAATAATAGCTTTCTGCCATGGAAATATACATATAGACACATGTATCTGCTTACATAAAGCGCTAAATATGCATTAATTTGTATTAATCACTCTCAGGTGAATCGATCGATATGGTGTTAGACACAGTCAACATGGTTATTATCGATGAGCTTCGGATTTCTCGTCGGAAACACGAGCTCTGCCGATCTCTTTCTTGATAGCATGGCTTTTTCTTGCTGCAGACCAGCTGTTATGATCGACTTCAGAGGCAAGTTAGGAAGTTACAGGGTGTTCCCAAAATACTGTAACCATGTCTGTACTTAAGCCCTTTTATGAATAATGGTGCATTTTCCCTTTGATACCTTAAATAAAAGTCTCCTCAACTTTTATTTACACCATTCCAGGTAATCTCGGCATATGTAGCATTATTCAGTCAACACTCAGTCTATCTTCTTCACATATCTTTTCAGGTTCTTTGCATTGAAACGACCTATCATTTCTCTTTCATTTAGGCTTACTACCTCATAACAATTATTTCCGAACGACCTAGCAATCTTATAGGGTCCGTGGAAGACATAGGAAAACTTGGTGAATTGCTTCTTAGCCACATCTGCTTTCGTCGGTTTCTTGACGAGAATCATCTCGCCTACTCTCATCGGTGGCCGATATCTTTTATTTCTGATTCGTTTATGCCGCTTCTCGGCTGCATCCATCAAGCTTTCTCTAGCTGAATTAATTCTTTCTTGGACTGTAGGCTCCCTGTCCTTAGGTAGAAATCTCACGATCTCTGTCCAGGCTCTTTCTGGCCTCTTATTATGGTGAACAACCATAGGTATATCTGATAAGCTCTCATGGAATGTGGAATTCATGCATCTTTCCATGAGTGGGATGAACTTCACCCAGCTCGCATGATCCTCAGGACAGTAAATTCTCGTGAACTTGCTAATTTCTGCCATAACACGTTCCGAGACGTTAGATTCCGGATATCTAACGCTAGAAAACACGTGCTTGACACCAAGCCTAATCATGGCATTCTCAAATTCCATCGAAGTGAATTGAGCTCCGTGATCCGATAGGAGAGTTACAGGTTTTCCTGCCTTAGAAAACACACTGTTTTCAAGACGACTAAGGACTTGAGCTGTAGTAGCCCTCTGCATAGGATCGAGAGTCACGTATTTAGAGAATACATCGATTGTGACTAGGAGAAACTGGTTTCCCCTAGCTCCCTTCGGGCAAGGACTGAAGATATCGCAAGCCATTAGCTCTCTCGGCCTTTCTGGAATAATGGCTCGAGGTCTCTCTTTTGATAACGCCGACGGGTATTTCCCTCGTTGGCACTCCTGGCATGATCTGATAATGGCTGCTATAGTGCCCCGCATCTTGGTCCAGGTGAATGTTTCCAATAACGTTCTAAACGTTTTGTCGACACCCCCAAGGCCAATGGTGCCGTGAGCTAACCACACCAACCCATTTATCAGTTTAGGAGGGACTACAATTCTAATTTTCGTCCTCTCTCTGTCAATGTATTTACAAACGACGTCATCACACACCAGGAATTTCTCAGATCGCTTCCTAGTCTGCTCGTAGTCAAGATCGGTATGGTCCATTGCACCTCTCAAAAACCTGTACATATGTCTAGTTGGGGTGTGTCTCTTCTGTGACACCGCTATCTTCTTTAGCTTCTCCAGGGTAAGTTCGTGTTCCCTCTCCAACTGTACAGTGTTAATCTCGATTTTACTAACTGGATTTCTTGAGAGTGCATCCGCGAGCAGATTATCCTTTCCAGGCTGATGCACGATAGTGGCATTGAACTGCTGGAGAAACAATGTCCACCTCGTCAGTCTGTCACTGGAAAGGTCGGTTTGCATCATGAACTGAAGCGCTCTGTGATCCGTGATAATGACCACTCGATGTCCTATCAGAAGTTTCTTCCACTTTTGAAGCGCAGATATGAATGCCAATGCTTCGAGCTCAGAGGTGAAATAATTCTTTTCGTGTTGCTGCAGCTTTCTGCTGTGGAAGTCCAAGTAGTGCTTCCTCCCCTCCTCGTCCTTTTGATAGAGGACAGCACTAATACCTACTTTTGAAGCATCAGACTCTATGTAAAAAATCCGATCAAACTCAGGATATTCCAGCTTAACACAATTTTGGAGCATGAGCTTGGCCTCTTCAAATGCCCTATTCGTGTCCTCTGTCCATTTCCATTTATTATTTTTCTTTAATGCTTCATACAAAGGGGCCATAGTAGTTGAGTATCCCGGACAGTGGCTACTCAAGAACTGGCACATGCCCAGAAACTCACGGAGCTGCTTTACCTTTGCGGGACGAGGGAATCTTGAAATGGCGTCTATCTTCTTCAAGTTTGGGTGATACCCAAACTGATCAATAGTATGGCCTAGGAACTTGATAGACTCGTGCATGAATTGACACTTATGCATGTTGACCTTAATATTGGCCTCTCTTAAATTCTCGAATAGCTGTTTCAAGTGCACAAGATGTTCTTGAACATTCGCTGAAGAGATTATCAAGTCATCGATGTAGCAGATAACGTTACGTTTCACGCTTTCCGTTAATTTGCTATCAAGGGCTCTGATCAAAGCCGGACCGCTGTTCACCATTCCAAAAGGAACGCGACAGAAAACATACGTGGTCTGATCGAATAAGAATCCGGTGTATTGCCGGCTATCTTCCTCCAGCTCTACTTGATAAAAGGAAGCGGTCAGGTCTAGGACGCTGAAACACGCTTTACCTTTGAACTTTTTCAAAAGTTCTCTAATTTTTGGTGGACGGTCAGTTTCTAACATGATTCTCGTGTTGATCTTCCTGGCGTCTAAACAAAGCCTCAATTGTCCGTTCGCTTTCTTTACCACAGTTACTGGATTCAAATACGAAGAAGCCTGTTTTTTATTATACCATCTCTCTCCATTTTATCTATGATCTCTTTGACCTCATCATGGTATTTTTCTGGGATAGGATAAAGCTTGGCTTGATAAGGGGATTCATCTATTAGCCTAATCTGGTACTTGAAGTCTCTAATCAAACCAGGTTTATCATCGAAGATGTCCGCAAACTGACAAATCAAGTCGTCAAATTCTTCTTTCACATTTTTAAATCCCTCAGCTTTCAAGGTATATTGTTCCCTCACTTGCTCAGTTTCTTCAACTACGTGATCTAGGATTTCCATTCTAGGGATATCTCTATTAATTTCGTTTCCATCCATTTCCTCCATCACTACATCCTCTATACTTTCTTCCTTGAATCTTATTATTCCTTTGTCCATGTCGATGATTGCTCTAGCTTGAGTAATAAAATCGATGCCTAGTATGACGTCAAAATTAATATTCTTAACGACTATGAAAATATGTTCATAACTTCTCTCATTGATCCAGAATTTCATTAGAATCTGCACTTTGCATTTCATAGTTTCATCCTTAAATATCCCACGAATTTTTGTTGGAGATGCTGGAAGAATGGTAAATTGGTTTTCTGGTTTCAATCTTTCAAAACAGTCCTCGTCAACTATTGAGATCATAGCACCTGTGTCCATCAAGGCTTTACAATGTTGTAGACCAATTAGTATATCAATAACGGGAAGTTCAACTATCCTTCCTCTCGGTTTCGTTTCTGGTTCAAATAGAAGGTCTTCGTCAGTAGCTTCAAATATTTCAAAAATCGTGATATCAGAGGAATGCGTGGCAACGTCAGTTATCAATTTCGCCCGGAAATTGGCGTTTTTTTTTCTCGATCCGGAGCTCTTTCTGAACTCCGACCTTCTCTGCTAGTACTGGGTTGTGACTTATCTAGATTTTCATCCTTTCTTTCCTTCGATTTTCTTCGTCCAACCTCCGTGGACTTATCTCGCCCTCTCTTGAGCCTCTCCTGTTGCACTTTTTTATCGGACGCCTCCGTTCGATAATTGTTGTATCTTGAGTACCCTTGATTTTGTCTGTTATCTCTATTGTCTCGGGTATCTCTATCATTCCTATTATATCTGTTATCTCTATTGTCTCGGGTATCTCTATCATTCCTATTATATCTGTTATCTCTATTGTCTCGGGTATCTCTATCATTCCTATTATATCTGTTATCTCTATTTCTCGGGTATCTCTATCATTCCTATTATATCTGTTATCTCGATTATTTTGATCATATCTGTAATTCCTATCATAAGGCGTTTCTCGATGATCATTCCGGTCTCGATCATTATCTCTTCGATAAAAATTTCTCTCCTCGTAGCGACGTTGCCAAGGCCTCTCCTGGGCGTCCCTACGTTGGTTTTCCCATCTCCTCTCTTCCTGATGGGTATTTCTAATAGGACCTATTCTATCATCTCTTCTTTGTTCGAAACGATCCGTCTGCTGTGTACGGTTCATCATTACCGCGTTTACAACTTTCGATTCCTGCCTGGCATTTTTGACTATAGTAGGTTGCGTCATCATACTCATGTGATCTAATCGACGTAACAGGTCATCTAACGACGTTAAAGACGATACTCCGGAAGAAATAATTGATTTCCTTACTTCCGCAGGCAATTGACGTGAGATAGCTTCAAGGAGTTCTTCCTGGGTTAATGGCGGCTGAAGAAAACGGAGTTTTGCTAACTGACACGCAAAGTATTCAGCGTAGCTGGTTGGTCCTGTACTGGAGTACTTGCGTGAATAGACTTCTGATCTCACATTCTGTTGGACCTCGATCGACCAAAATCTTTGTATGAAGGCTTCCGAAAACTGCTCAAAGTTGTCAAATGTGTAACGAAAAGCCCTGAACCATTGTAACGGAGCATCGGTGAGAAACCTTTCCACCATACGTAGCTCACGCTCACGTGGCACATGTGACTCCAAAAAGTAATCTCTTAATGTCCTGACAAATTCGATTGGTGTCATTCCATCCAAATTGCTAAACTTCCTAGGTTTGTCATCAAAATTTCGTATTATGGTTACATTCGGTGTCCTTTCCGATGATTTCGAAGTATAGTCACCCACGCCTACGTTGGGGTTCGGAGAACTAAAAGTTTCCCTGCTTGTTCGAATGGGACTCGAATGTTCCATTTGACTGAGCCGAACGTTGGGTTCGTTGTTGGAAGATTCCTGTATCATCCTTTCCCTACCATCAGGTACTATCACTTCAGGTTGTTCAACTACAACTCGAAAATCGGACTGTAAAAATGATCGCAATTGATCTTTTAGAGTATCTAAACTGATATGCCCCTCTAGATTAATTTGCTCGAGACCCTTTCTAATTTCATTAATCTCGGAAGTTTTCTTCTCCCTGACCTCATTTAACTCTATCTTACTTTGGTCGACTTTAGTTTCAACACTGTTAATACGCTTCTCTAAATCGGATATGTTATTAACCTGAGTATTTTGAATTCCATCCATTCTTTTGCTTAGATCTTCCCTAACATTTATTATGTCTTTGCTATTAGTTGCAAGACCAGTGGCAAGTTTAGATTCTAACTTAGATTTCTCAACTTTAAAACATTCCTCATTAATTTTCATAATATCTTGACGAAATGTTACAATATTATCACTTATGATCCCTTTCAAATCGATGTCAAAATCATCCCTGAGAAGTTTCGTATGATCAGTGACTTGAGCTCGGAGTGTCCCCATTTCACATTTCAACTGTTCCAGGCTATTCTGGGTCTGATTAGTGTCATGGGAAAACTGCAGCTGAAGTGTTTCTAAATTTTTTTTACTGAGCTTCACACTCTTTTCAAAGTCTAGTCTAATCTCAACTTGAAATTCTTTATTAGATTTTTCTAGCTCCATTAACTTAACCTCCGTCTGATTTTGACTAGATTCGATTTTTCGGACCTCTAGCTCCATTTTATTTTGACTGGATTCTATTAATCCCACATCTGTTCTTAAATCATTGATTTGGGATTGCATAATCCTTACATTAGAGTTTACATCCTTTACAGTTTCCTCAATTCCCCTTTGACTAGTCTGAACATTGTTAAGATCTGTTTGCATTGAAGTTTGACTAGTTTGGATATTGTTAAGATCTGTTTGCATTGAAGTTTGACTATTTTGCATTGATGTTTGACTAGTTTGGATTGATGTTTGACTAGTTTGGATTCTTTCTTGGGCAACCTGTACCAAGCCAACATTAGCCCGTAGTGTACTGATATCTAGTTGAGTTTTTCTATTATCATCCTGGATATCTTCGATATTAGATTCTACACTGGTAACCTTCTTTTCTACCCTTTTAGAACTGTCATTGATAGCCTTCAAGGAGGATTGCATAGTATCAATTTCCCCCCTGATGCCTTCAGCAACTGCACCCTGCACAGTTTCAGACATATGGTCTAATGCAGATCTAGTTTGGACCTTAATATTTTCTATGTCCTGATTCAAATTGTCCATTTTATGTTGAATAATTTCAAACATCTTCTTAACGTCACCAACAGTCACCATATTACCTTCAGACATGCTTCACTACACTTCACAAGAAATAAGAATACCACACCAACAAAGCACAGCGAGAACATCCACAAACAACCACCATTTACCATATATGCTCATTCTTATTGTCTGGCGTTACCTTAAAATAAACTTATGTCTAAACACAAAGTGCCCCATTTCATTTGGGATCGACCATATACAAGTGCGTGTTGGTTTATATCGGTGAAGGTCTATGATTCTACCATTACTTAAATTTTAAATTTACTACAAATACTTCTATTTTTAATGATGTCAGCAATGATCATCAGCCGGAAACAAGTAGAACAAATTATTAACAAAGCGTGTGGCACCACTCCAATACATAAAATAAAATAAAAATTAATAATGGTTGCAATACCACTTGTGGGTCAAGTAGCTCGAGTATCCTCGTAATTGCTTTGTTCCATAGGAATTCCAATAGTTCGTGCCAAAATATTGGTTCACCATTATTTTATCGCCTCGATTCATAGTCACACAAGAAACACGGTGTTCCAATTCGCGATCTGTGTTACATGATCATAAAACTAATTTCCACTTTGTACTTTCAGTTTCAATTTTGGCAGAATTATGGCATTCAACTCCCTGGTATTCGCTCTGGTATTCCAGTTTTTCGAAGCCCCTGAGCTGGGCGCCACCTAATGTACCCTTTTACCTACCAATACCTGTTGAATCCCTGGATAGCAGCTGGATCGTAGAACCTGAAAATGCCCCGGCTCTAAAGACCCCCCAAGTTCTACCAACAGACACAGGGATAATAGGGCCACTCGAATACCTAACAGGATGTATTAAGACTGACCAAGGCTCAGAAAAAGAAAAAAAAACTAGCTCAAAACACGAGAATTCTTCAAAAGGAAGAAAGAATCTCAAAGGTGTGGTAAACACTAAAATACCTAGCGATGGCCCCCCTTAATACACCCTTCCATCACCTCTATAAAGCATCACGCAATAATTAAAACCAAGTAGTAAAGTGATTTATTGTAAGAATAAACAAGACAGAAGAAATATCAATTTCGTCGATACCACGACCAATCAAAAAAAAATCTCATTGATTATATTGGATTATCTTCCAGAAAAAAAATATATATATTACCCATTATCACAACTAACTTTTAGCTGATTAAAATATAAGGCATATTAATAATAACAATGATGATCAATCCCATAGGGTAAGCATTCACAAAAAGAGAAATATTATAAGACTTGAATACATTAAATTAATTTCGGTTCCTTAACGGAAATAACATCTTATACAAAAATATCCTGGTTATAATTACTAATCCTACACGACATCTTCAGTAACTTTATATGTTCTTGTTATTGAATGAAGAAATTCACATGGCCTATTTACAGAATATAATTTACACAAAATTCCAGAATAATTTCAATTATTCCCTTCCTACTGACTTGAAGTCACGACATTCCTTTCTGTTTAATATTATTTCAATTCTTGTTTTAGGGAAATTCTGCCGAACAGTTAAGCTAAGCAAAATTAATTGTAAAGTCAGTCTTAAATAGTTATCGGTTTCCTTTTTAAACATACATCTTATGGCAAAATTGTTGTATTAGTTTTACTGGAAATATTTAACCGAATATCCACTCAAGATTCCCAACAATACTGCTCGGAAAAATATTAATCTTCACACAGGCATTTTCACGATAACAGCGATAAAGTTAACAATGACCAATTATTAACCATACTAGGTTAAAACAACACCTCTCTCTGGGTTAAAACCCCAATCAATCTAATCCTGATTGGCACACCTAGCTCAATCCTCAACAAGAAAAATATGCTTTACAAAGCATTGCATCAATATACTTAAACACAAAGACATTACTCATAGTACATGCCTCTCTAAAGACCAATATGCACCTATAATAGGAGCCTTACTGTTATAAATCCACAATTATGCAAATCAGCTGTTTATGGTAAAAATCCTGAATTCGAAAAATATGATCCCGTAACAGATTACCAACAAAGCCCAGTGGATTTCAGAAATATTCCACCTAACTTTAAAAACTTGCCTTACATTGATTTATTACAAGATCCATAATTCTTAAACGTATGACTTATAGTAAGTCGTCCCTGGGATTATCCTCGCAATTTTGGATGTCGTTCAAATACCCTCTTAATAGAAAAAACTATTGCACTAAAGGCAATGATATCAATTTAATCCAGTGTTAACTTCAAAAAAAATATATATATATATAAACTGTATATAACGCTGCCCAACCACACAAACTGAGGTTGTAAAGAGGTCTATAAAAATAAATTCAATCTCAAAATAAGATCCTCCCTGAATTTCCCGAACGCGAAAATGTCGATGGATTAGACCTACAGCATGGATTTAGGTTAGCAACAAAGGCTAAGCGACTAATGACCCATTAGGCAATCCATTTCGAAAATCACGCTCAGAAAACACAAGTTAAATCTGTTATTAAAAAAAACTGAAGAAAATATAGTCCAAGGACTCGAAGTAATATTTAGAATAACTGGGTCCGAAAACTTCCTAATATCTTAATAAGAATACGAAAAGGAAAATTCCCCTCCAAAGAATACGATGATCCAAGCGAAAGTGCTTAAAGAACAATGCACTAGAATATGAAAACTCAACCAAAGTTCTCAAAAGAAAGTTGCGTTACTAAAAATGTTCTTACACAAGAAAAACTGTAAATCTTCCTCCTACATTTGCTTCTCGACAAATAAGAATGAGCATCTTAGTTTAAATACTGTAAAATACTACTGAAATTATTAATTTATTCATCAAAATTACACAAAGGATGCACTCATTTTTATGAGTCAAAATCCTGGCATCATAGAAGGTCAGTCTCGAAATAAACATCGAACCTGCACTTTCTACTCAACCATTTAAACTACAAAATCAAATATGGCAAAGTGGTATTTATAAATGTCCACGCTACACTACTGTAACAAGTTGAAGTGATCAGTACCTTTGGCGAATCTAGATGAGGAAAAAAGGATATCGTTGGCCATAATCAGCTCCGGACCAACAGAAAATATGCTGGACTTCAACTGGGTTTCCATAGAACGAACCAAAGTCCTCCCAGGCTCGAACAACACCCGGTCGGTCGAAATAGTTCCAACATATCCTGGCGATATCTTCCCATACATATTCGAACACCAACGGAAGGACCGCACACAGTTTATCAACTCGTCACGACGCGAAGGTGAACTCGAACCGTCACTAACAAGTTCCAATATGAGAACGCGCGTGTGAACAAGTTCACGAGGGTCGACGCGGCCCCTCTCGACACGAGAGTCGCGTGCACACTTCATGCTAAATGAAAGTTGCCTTCGACAAGTCCCCGCTGTACCCTGCTAATGCAGTATTCTTAAATCAATTTAGCCTACCATCGTAGTGGATATAAGCTTCATATTGTCCCTTCCCCTTGACACCTTGCTTGAGAATGTACTCTTTTCAAAAAGTATAATCACAGTGAAGAGTGAATCAAATCTAGGCTGCATTTCCACGACGGATTATATGCAGAGTTTCGTGACACATCACGGCTGAGCTCGCGGTCGTGGTTATAAAAGTATCCATCCGCATGGCCCGTTAATTGCTGTAGACACACAGTCGCAGAGGTAAATTATTACATGTTTAAGACCATGTCTGAGCCCTATTAAAACACGTTTCTACTTCACGTAGAATGCTCAACGAACTAGAATACACTTCAGCACGGTCACACGTTTTTAAAACTCCCGTTAGCTGGCGATTTTACTTTCACTGATTTCCAGCTCAACCCTCTGCGCTGTCAAGTTCTATACACCTTGCGCTCTGCACGAGGTCGCCTGAGTCTCACATCTGCTTCCCCCACTACCACACACGTCATGCCTCGATACGAAATATATCGCAGTCGAAACGTAATCAGCAGTGAGTTAACATATCATCTTCTGTTCTTCATACTTTCTTAATAATGGCTTTCTTAATAATAGCTTTCTGCCATGGAAATATACATATAGACACATGTATCTGCTTACATAAAGCGCTAAATATGCATTAATTTGTATTAATCACTCTCAGGTGAATCGATCGATATGGTGTTAGACACAGTCAACATGGTTATTATCGATGAGCTTCGGATTTCTCGTCGGAAACACGAGCTCTGCCGATCTCTTTCTTGATAGCATGGCTTTTTCTTGCTGCAGACCAGCTGTTATGATCGACTTCAGAGGCAAGTTAGGAAGTTACAGGGTGTTCCCAAAATACTGTAACCATGTCTGTACTTAAGCCCTTTTATGAATAATGGTGCAGTACCATCCCGGCATTTGCCCGAAGACGAAGTGGGAAACCACGGAAAACCTTTTCCAGGATGGCTGAGGGGGAATCGAACCCCCTCTACTCATTTGGGCCACCCGAGGCTGAGTAGACCCCGTTCCAGTCCTCGTACCACTTTTCAAATTTCGTGGCAGAGCCGGGAATCGAACCCAGAACCTCCGGGGTGGCAGCTAACCATGCTGACCGCTACGCTACGGAAACGTAAATATTAATTTTATTAGAATAGAAATTTTAGTGAAGTAGGCTATCTGATAAGAGTCTATTTTCATAGGCTACAAATCGACTTTTTTGAATTCAATACATGAATAAAAACTTTCAAAAATGATATTGTAAAGACGTCCATTTCTATTAGAGTTGTAAATTCAAAATTGATATTCTTAGAGTTTATTTATTTATTTATAATATTTCGAAAATCACTTCGAGCCTGAATACAGTTCCGGAAAAACTGCCTAAAATCACTTGTTTCCTTACTCGTTTTTCTTTTTTATTCAAATCCTAGCCAAACTAATTTACATAATTCTTTCTTTAATGTGTTCCTTGATTCAATACCCTCAGACGTTGTTTGATATTTTTGAAAAATCTTTACACCGGAAGTGGCCTACCATACTGCTTGTGTCCAAGCTCTGTGAACCTAAGAGTAATGTGGATCGCGGACGATGAGGAGAGATGTGCGGGGTTCCCGGTCCGTAGTAACAGAATCAAATACATTGGTCGGTCACTCACCTTTTTCTTCTACCTATCCATTCCGGATGTTGGTGACCATCATAGTTATGTCAGTTTTGGATGTTCTGAATAGTTCTTCACTCGTGTGTGAAGTCCATGTTCTTAACTTTCAAGCCAAGATGTTCTTCTTATTCCCCGTCCTCTTTTACCAGTTTATACCTCATTACATGACCTAAATATTGTAGCTTTCTGCATTTTACTGTTTTTAGGATCTGTTTTTCTTTCTTCATTTTGTGTAGAATGTCATTGTTTGTAATTTTATCTGTCCATGGCACTCGAAGCATTCTCCTGTAGAGCCACATCTCAAATGCCTCAAGTCTCAAAAAAACAAAACAACACTTTCTTCGGCTTTTATCAATTAATTGGGGTCGCCGGAGCCAGCCAGGCTCATTTTCGTTTTGGCTGGGGATTTAAGGCCGGATGTCCTTCCTGACGCCACGTGATTCTCCAGGTGAAAATTCCACCCCGTTGTCACCGGGATTAGAACCTCGGCCGTCCGGGTGAAAGGCGAGAACTTAAGCCATTGCGCCATCACGCTCCCCTTCGAAGTCAAAGTCTCAGCTCCATTTAAAGAATGGAAAATATAGGCTATAGCGAGGTAGAAATCTTAATTTTGTTTCCATCGAGAAGTAATGGCTCTTAAACATATTAGCCATTTTACAAAATGCAGCTCACGATTTCTCGATACGGACTTTAATTTCGCGTGAATTATCCCATTGGTCATTAATGTTGGTCACTCACTCACCCCTAAAATGTAATGATCTGTCCCGGGGGTCCCGACGAGAAACCGTATGCCTTTTGTCTGGAGATGGACACTCGACCGCTGGTCCACCGAGGAATCTAATGTTTGTCTGATTTATCTAACGTGCATAATTACTCTTTGAAATCCTGAGAACAATACTGAAAGAATCGTGGACGTCACAGCACCATGACGTCATGCTGCTCGGTTCGGTGTGGCGCGTGGCCCAATACGTGACCACTGGCTGGTACGTGAAGGTATCCCGCAAACCAAGCGATACGGTCCATTACGTTCTTACTTCCTACACCCATCCCGCGCGTCTTATCACTTCCATGTGTGTGTTCACCGTTAAGTAGTTCTTGGTCGAAGGTTACTCATGATGGCCGTGTTAGGTAAGGTGTCCATGTCGTGCGTCAACAACCACTACGGCTCGACTCTACCTGACGATTTAAAGAACCCCCAGGGGCTCACATCTAGTGGGACGTGGGTTGGCGAACACGGGGCCCCAGCTGAGTCCGGCATTGCTTCCACTTACTTGTGCCGGGCTCCTCTCCGTCTTCTTTCCTGTCGACCTCACTTGATCCACTCTTGTTCTCTTCCGACCCCGATGGTATTAGGATATCCGAGGCCTAGGGTGTCTCTTCCTTTCCCGCTTTAATTGGTCCTTGTCCCATCTTTTCTGATACCCTCCTTCTGCAAGAGGTCAGCCTTCTTTTTCTTTTCATGTTCTCTCCTGCCTTCTGCTGAAGGCCCTCAAGGAGGTAGGGTGTATGTAGCCGCCCCACTTCTGGTGCACCCTGGATATTGCTACACCCTTAGGGGATCACGGCCGGTGTGTTCGGGAGTTGGTGACACCGAGGGATTCCTGAGCAGGGTACGGTTTCCCCCTTTTGTCCATTACTTGTGTGGAGGACCCTCTCCTCTTTCACTTTCCTATCTGCCTTTCATGGCTCTCCTTCCTTCCAAGTCCCCTAAATCCACATTATTTGAGGGTTGAGAGCATTTCTTTTCCTCCTGTCCTTTATTTGCCTTAATCTCCTTTTGTTTTCTATTTCTTCTTCTAGTTTGGAAGTGAGTAGTTTGTAAGTTTCATTTGAACATCTTTCATTTTCACTATCACCCAATCCATTAGGGGCCGATAACCTAGATGTTAGGCCCCTTTAAACGACAATTATCATTATCATCATCAACATCATCATCATCATCATTTAAAGAAAAAATCACCTAGAAATTTGTCCTTCAGTTTTAGCGGTCTTTTTAGGTAGTTTTCATTACGAAGCTACTTATTGCAATGGATACCATCTTGCAACTTCCGGAGAATTTCGACTTAACTTTTCGTTTCACTTCCCCCAGACCTCAAAACCACCGTCAGTTGAAAAGTTTATATATCATTTACTAGCAACCCGACCCGGCTTCGCCCGGGAACTGTTATGAATGCATTACGTGATAATGCCTTTTTTTTCCAATGCCAATGAACAACGACCAATATCCGTTTTACGTCTCGGCATGATGGGTTAAAATCAGTGACTGGACTATTAATTATATCATCATGGAGATGCATGATCAAAAAATTCTTGTCAGACGTAATTTAAGAATGGCGAGGTGCATGAAGCACAA
Organism: Meconema thalassinum; assembly: GCA_946902985.2. Classification (NCBI taxonomy): domain Eukaryota; kingdom Metazoa; phylum Arthropoda; class Insecta; order Orthoptera; family Tettigoniidae; genus Meconema; species Meconema thalassinum. The sequence goes on from OX336400.1 coordinate 140,548,415, forward strand.
ACCCCACTTCCGTCCAATCTTAAATTGACTGTGAATTTTGCGGAACGAAAAGTTCACAGGCGAAATGAAGAAAAGCTGAGTTGCACTTCCAGGAAAACTCCAAACACAACCCCCCTTCTCAGAAGTTTTAACTCTACACGACTCAACGGTTTGCTGCAGGCTGTATCTGGGGCAATAGGTTCGTCCGATAGCTAAGCTGTAACTGGGGTGATACACTCGCCCTTAGCTAGCTCGTAAACTGTCGCCTCAGTAGTTGAATGGGCATGGTTGGAAGAAATTAAAATGTAAAAACACTTATAGTGGGCGATGTATTGAAGAGAGACATATGCTCTCGCAGACGTTTTTGTAGAACTTTTCATGCTGAAGAATTCGTACACTCATAGTATTTAGATATTTTTAACGGTTTGCCCAGCGTAAGCTTACAAAGCGCTCGGACGCCAGGTTTATTTTCGACTTTTCCACTGAAATCGTTACTGCTCGGCTTCCTTTGATCATAAATAAATTATTTTCTACAGAAATCATCCTTGAGATATCCTTTACAGAATGGTGAAAACCGCATCAAAATCCATCCACTGGTTCTCGAGTTTACCCGTAACATCCAAGAATCGGGGACTTTGTTTTATACTAAGTAGAGATAGAGATATATACAGCATAAAAAGTGGAGTCCCACTCAACCGACCTTCGCTTATCCGACACTCCGTGATATCCGACACTGTTCCCTCGCTGAATTGCATTCCTGGTTCTGAGGATGCTACGACTCAAGATGTGAGTAAGTGGTGTGCACAAGATCAGCTGTTTGCACTAACTGACCCTAATATTATTGATTTCGTGAATGCTAACGAAAATGAGGATGGCGAAGAAGAAGAAGAAGAAGAAGAAGAAGAAGAAGAAGAAGAAGAAGAAGAAGAAGAAAGAGGTATTGCAGAACAAAAGGATGAAACGATGTCTCACAGTGGTGACAAGTTTTTTTTTATGGCATTTGGAAGGTTTTTGATGTGTAACATCTTTCCACTAGGTAGCTGGACATTTAGTGGGAGTGTTTTTGGAAAAGGGACGGAAGTGGATGGGACGGAAATGGATGGGATGGAAGTGCATGGGACGGAAACATTGAGCGCGCGTGATGGCGGAGATCGGTACAACGACGTACTGTAGGTCATGTGGCTATGGCGAATGTATTTCGCATACAGATTAGTTCAAGGTTTGGAGACCCCATTTAAGATATTCCTACAATAAATCATCTTCAAGTTGTCGTTCTTTGGAGTGAAAATATTCATTTTATCATATTTTCTGAAAAAAAAATACGATTTATTAAATCTTCATACTTTTGCTTTATTCTTATTTAATGTAAGCCATGTGGCTATGTGGAATCTATATCGCATCAACAAACATTCCAAACAACGTAGGAATTCAGTATATTAACGCCGACTACTAGACCTAACAATAATTGAAACTTCGTTGGTCTAAACATATCACTGGGAGAAACACATTTAATATACCTTCCGCACACCTAATTTTTAATCGCGCCTATACTTGGCAGTGCGCTGATCGACAAAACGAAGCCATTTTCAATAACATCGCTGGCATGGGTTCACTAACTGACCGGTATAGAGCGCAGCTCGCATCAAGTAGGCAGTGGATTGCTTTCGCCACGGCAAATAACAATTATAATTCATTACGGTCAGGATTTGGCTGAGGAGTTTTACAAGTAGTTATTTCAATGACCAACAGAGTTCACTGTCAACAAGGAATTAGCGCTCCCGGGACACACATAGTAGGATAACATGTCACTACACATCATATGCGACTATTGTAAGACTCGTATATTTTTTGTTCAATAAGTTACTGTATGTACAATATTGAATTGCTAATTCAGAAAATAGAGTAGGCTACAGTAAAACATGTATTTGTTTCAGTAATTCCGTATAGCTTACCTATCGGTTTTAGTTCATTTTCACCGACAGCAGTGGCTATGCTCGCTAAAGCGCAGCGTTAGGTCATGGGGCCAAGCTCTCTGCTGACTCGGTAGACGCGTGGGTTCGAGCCCCACCGTCGGCCGTCCTTGAAATGGTTTTCCGTGGTTTCCCATTTTCAACATCAGGCAAATGCTGGGACGGTACCTTCTGATAGGCCACGGCCGCTTCCTTCCACATCCTTGCCGAAATTCATTCATCTTCATCCGTTCGACTAGAAAGACCTGCAACTCGGCCTTTCAGGAGGCCACACGACCAAAAAAAAAAAAGTTCATTTTCAAAGTAATTCTGTATTATCCGACATTTGCGCTGATCCGACCTACTGTAGGTCCAGTTTAGGTCGGATAATCGAGACTCTACTGTACTCGTATAGGCCTACAGTATATCACTTTTCACTGGTTGCGTGGCTCAGCGGTAACGTTCTCGCTTGCTGGGCCCAAGGTTGCAGGTTCGTACCCTGGCACAGGGTACGAACCTGTGAGGGTGCACAAATGCGAGGGAGCCGTGTCAGTAGATTTACTGGCACGTTAATGATCCCCTTTGGGGCAAAATTCTGGCACCCGGCGTCTCTAAAAGCCAGAGTATTATTTATTATTTAGCGTATGGCTTTTAGTGCCGGAAGTGTCCGAGGACATGTTCGGCTCGCCAGAGGCTGTAGCTGCTTCAAGCGGACACCCTTAGGGTGAGCTACAAGTTCTGTTCAATTTCAAGTTGTTCCAACTTTCACTACCAGATGTCACTGACTCCTAGTGGTGAACTTTGGAAATTTGATGGAGCGTTACAACGAAATCTAACCTAGAAATGTAGTTTCACACAAGTTTAGTTAGTGGAAGGATCTTTTACATGCCATACATCTATGACATGGAACCGCCGGCTTTACTTCTCCTCCGATGGAATGCATACTGAAGGATTTTAACGCTCTTAAAAATCCGACGACTTCAGCCGGGTTTGAACCCGCGATCTTGGGCATAGCAGTTCAGCATGCAACCAACTACGCCACCGAAGTCAGAGTAATTAACAGGGACGTAAAACCAATTACATTATTAATATAGTATTGGCCTATCACTTTCTTGGGGGCACGAAATCTACCGACATGTTGCATCAGTCATTTTCAAATTTATACATTAAGTATAACCATAAAAATCTCGGTCAAGTTCATTAATGCTCAAAATTGGACCAGGGACGTGGAAATTGGGGGCAGTTTTTGAAAAAGTGAAAAATCCAATCCATTCCACGTTCATGCTATTCTTTGGATAAGGGCCAAAAACATATCTCAATAAAGTTTTGGGATAGCACCAACCATTGACCAAAGGGGTGAGAAAAATTGAGTTTTTAGAGAAATAAAAATTATACCTCCCTTTATAGGCACAATATCAAAACCATTTTAAATGGTTAATAGTCCTGAATAAATTTCCTAAGATTTTGTCTGAAAGAATTTTTGGTATGACCCACCCTTTTGCCTACGCCAAGGGATGAGACATTTTTTTTTTTTCGAAATTATAAAAATATGGGACTTCTCGTATGCTTTGGTAAACATACAACAATTGGAGGTTTTAGTGATCATTTGTCTTTGGATGGTGAAATCTACCTCAGCATTCCGGCGTGCCGAGAGGGATTTCTTAAATGTGAAATACAGGTGCGGCAGAAATAACTGACGAATTTCAAACGTAAATAACACAGCAACCCAATACGATATTTACAAATTTATTGCGCAGTTTAAAAGAGCATTGTTTGCCATTGTTGTCACATAGATTGGAGCGGCCCTTACTTTTTTGAAGAGGAGGATAAAACTGTGACAATAACATCTGCTCGTTGCGTACAACTGTTACGCAACTGTCTGCAGACAACACTCAACGACATAGGGAATCCTCCTGTGTGGTTTCAACAAGATGGTGCCACTGCACACACAGCCAGGGCATCGATGAGCCTCCTCAGAGAGATGTTTCCTTACGGGGTGACTTTCCATGGCCAGCCCGTTCTCCTGATCTCGCCCCTTGCGATTTATTTCTCTAGGGATACCTGAAGGCTCGCGTCTTCCAACGTAAGCCACGGGCACTACACGACCTGAAAGCTGATATCCGTGAGGAAATCGAGGCAATACCACTAGATATGACTAGCAGGGTCATGCGGAACTTCAGGGAGAGGCTTGAGAAGTGCATTAAAAAGGGCGGTCGGCATTTGGATGACATTATTTTCATAGCCTAGTGTGTACTGTATGTGTATATGATGCAAATGGCAAACACTGCTCTTTTAAACTGCGCAATAAATTTGTGAATATCGTGTTGCGTTGCTGAGTTATTTACGTTTGAAATTCGTCAGTTATTTCTGCCGCACCCTGTAGTATTGACTATGCAGTTTAAATGCATATTTTGCTCTCTGTAAGCCAATACGAGAACTGATTTTGTAAACGAATATGGTTCTTATGGCTTAATACGGTTAATACAGGGGGTGTCTCATAAGTATTGTCGTTTTTGAAAGGACATTTTATTTGGAAAATTTTCTGACAAGAAATTAAATAAATTAATCAAAGTAGAGACCATTAGATTCTATGATCTTGAGCCATCTTTCAGCGAGGTTTCTTATCTCGCGACGGTACCTGTCTCTAGGTTTTAACCCTGCACAGGTCGTGTATCAGAAAGTTACGTTAGAGGTCGCGTGGCGTCTGACAGACTCCATTCATTTCAATAGGGTTTCTTCCATATTATTTATTCATGAAGTTTTTAATCATTGTTTTAGGTGTTTGATATGAAGTCTCCATTTAAAAAGAAGCAGAGATAAAATTGATATACATACTTGTTACAATGTTATAAGAAATAATTCTATAAATATAATTACTGGTATAGTATCAGTAAATTAACGATAATGTTTAGTTCAATTAAAAATATAGTGAATGTGGGTTATTAGGAACATTCTTTCCTTTTCTTGGGACGTAGGAAACAAGAGTGCACTTGTCCTGGAAACCAAATTTACTGGAATGCGGCTCTCGAGACTTTGTTTCTACGAAACAACTAGGGACATCAGCGTCTTTAGACAAGTGAAACTCCCTTTTTCCATCCATGATACATTTTAAGACACCCATAAAGAATTTAAATATTATAATAAAAAGTATAATATGAAAGTATCGAAAGTAAGTGCAGAAATACAGGGTTAAACGTCTCACCTTCAAGTAGCGGGAGAGATCGTGTGTCGTCTGACATACGCCACAGGAGTCAACAGTAAAGTAATCCTCTCGCCACAAGTCAACAGTAGCAACTGACCACAAACAATTGGCATAAGATCAACAAAGAGGCTGTTACTTGAAGGTAGAGAGGGCAACAATACCATAACCCAGTAGGCCTTTAAATGTAATGCTCAGTATGCCTTCCTTCGGAGGGGAAGTAAAGCCGGCGCTCCCATGTCATAGATTCATGGCATGTTACCTTCCACTAATTACACCTGTGTGAAGCTAAATTGTATAGGTTAAGAATGTAAACAACGCTCTAAGGTTCCTACGTTCGTTGCCAAGAGCCGACTCCGGTGACGTCTGGTAGCTAAGTCCTGAACTAGTAGTCGTTGACGGTGGCGTTTGGCGGCAAAAGTAGGAACTACTTGAAAATTGATCATCTGCAGTCCTTACTTCTGTTTGATTTTCCAAGTTTCTTAATCTGACGATGTATAGTATCTTTTGATGCGCCAACGTTCTTCTGACACCCTACCAGTACATTTTTCCGGATTTTCCTCCGAAACTCTGCGTGTATTCTCAATATCCCATAGTTTTGATCTTCCAGAACACGGTAAATCCGTAGTGTTTTATTCTCCAGTGTTGAAACGTTGGAAGCATCGTTGTGCCACACGCTCACTGACGACACCTTTTCCTTCCACTTCACATATTCTTCAAGCAACGGCAGCAGCTTTGTAATCTTGTTTCCAGTAGTGCTTTAGAACAGAACTGCCCAACCTGCGGCCCGCGAGACTATTTTGTCCGGCCCTCCGCTCGGCGTCCGCGCTGTGTCGCCAAAACTTTGAAACTGCTAAAGCCAACTGGGCAAAGCAGTGCGCTGCACCCCTACCCAAGGTCATTGACACACTGATGAACACTTAAAATATTTATTAATGATAGGTAGAACTAAGTTCGATCCTAAGTGGAGAGAAATTGTAAATACCGGTACAAAGCTTTTCCAGTCGTCGCACTAAATTAAATTATCATGAACTTTATTTCATAATTTGATTAATAATTGTGTCAAATGAACATAAATACTCACTCTTTGTCATTCATGCTGTAGGAATGCATTGAATATCATCGTACTTCTATTTTAAAGGGATTTTCTAAAGATATTTAATTTCTTATTGTTTTGTTATCCACTATAAATAACAAGTAGTTCCGTGAAGAACTATACAGCTTATTTTCATATATCCTACTTATGTTAATTGCCTCTATCTACATACAAAATTTCAGTTTGATTGCTCTAATAGACTCGTATATATTGAGAACCGACTAAATATTGCGGATGGTCGCCATGTTGGAATTTTATATATTATTTTTATTAGAGTTATGTACTGTTACATGAAGATTATTGTATACGTGTAGTATTCAGACTTCAATCGCATGATTAGGATACAAGAAGTAAAAACGAGATTTAAAAATTTCGCACAGCTGCCATCTTGTCGTTATAGAAACAATTGAGAAAAATTAGATGCCAGTGGATTAACATTTGTATAAGGATTTACTGTACCAAGAGTCACTGCACTCGGATGGTTAAATTGCGAGAAATAACCATGTGAATATTTATATTTCGCGTCGCTGCCATGTTGGATTTGTACTCACCAGGTTATTGAAAGTCCTATAAGTTAAGTTATGTTCATAGCTCCTATGAAAATAAAAACATTCAGTTTGATTTCTGTAATTGATTCGTAGATATTGAGATCCATCTAGATATTTCGGACGGTCGCCATATTGGATTGTTATATGTATAGGCCATAGAGTCATGTACCATTAAAGGAAAATTATTGCGTAGGTTCATTATTCAAACTTTCACTTCGATTGCATGATTACGACACAAGAAATAAAAACTTAATTTTAAAATTCGCACAGCCACCATCTTGAGGTTAAGTAAACAATTGAACTATATTAGATACCAGTGCATTACAATGTGTATAAACATTTCCTGTACCAAGTTTCATTGCGTTAGGATCATTAAATCGCGAGAAATGTCCATTTAAAATTTTTAACTTCGCTTGGCCACCATATTCGTTTTGTAGATAACCGGTTTTTAAAAGTCTCATAGATGAACTTCCAGTAGTGCCCTTTATCTCCGTACAAAATTTCAGGGTGATTCCGCTAATAGTTTCAGAGATATAGAATGCCGGTTAAATATTTCGCACAGCCGCCATATTGGATTGGTGAGACGTAACAAAATTTGAAGGGCACGGCCGGGGTCTTCCCGAATACTGCTATGAACTTACCGAGTTTCATTGAAATCGCTTCAGCCGTTTAAAAGTTATTCGGGGGGACACACACTCACACCATCACACACGCACACACAGACAGACACACGGACAAAAGGTGATCTCATAAGCCTATTTTTTTCATAAATGACAATAGGCTCATAAATATAGAAAACGGCAACAATACTAAGAAATCTAAGCTCAGACAGCCACAAAACTCACCATATTGCATCGATATTTTAAAACAAAATCCATACCTCCCAAACCCCCCGGAGTGTTATTGGCCCGCAAGGTCCCCCAACTATTTACAATGTGGCCTTTAGTTAAAGAAGGTTGAGCACTCTTGCTTTAGAAGGACCCTAACCTCCAACTTTGTAAGCTCTATTTGTGATTGTGTATTAACAAAGTACATTCTCGTAATAGTCTACGCAATTCTAGTCATGGCTTCCCGTAAATAACATGGCGAACCAAAGAAAATCAATTCTAACGTATAAAACCCAAACTTGAGAAACGACATTACTTATGACGTAGGGCCCGGATGTTGATGCCGGAAAAAAGTTTAAAAAATGCACTTAAAATTTTCAAAAAAGACCGTAATAAATGGCTTAACAAATCGAACAAGAAGTTCCGTGACGAACTAAAGAGCCTACTTTTCATGCCAATGATTATTCTACAGTATATGAACCTATCTAGAATAATGACGAAATTAAGTTGCTAATATCGAAATTTCTAATTAGTTCGAAATACTGTATACCTGGCATAATGTAGCCTAATAGGGCACCACAGTTGGCAGCCCTGATGACTGAATATATTCTTAGTTCCATCTCTTAAGGTAGACTACAGAATACAAAATTTGGTTGAAGTCCAATGAATAGCATGGACGTTACATGCAGTTAAACATTGGATCTAACAGCGCGCGTAAAATCATGTTGGCAACAATGTCATGCATGTATTGGTCAGAAATAATCTGAAATAATATGATCTATTGTTGTGCCAATTTTGAATGAAATCCATTAGTCAGTATAGAAGTTACATGCATTTTAAAATTGGACCTATCAGCAGGCTTAGAATCATGTTGGCAGCACTGACGCATATTAGTTACTCCTAATTCATCTAGAATGCCAGGTACTATACGTGTGCAAAGTTTAGAGCTATTGGCTTGCATACTTTCTGATATATTGATATTAGGGTAACAAAAATAGGGACAGTACATATTAACAGTTGGCAACCCTGGTTGCTCTTAAGAATACGCATATTCATATCTGTTATGGTACACATAGCACATACGAAATTTGGTTCAAATCCAAATGATAGTATGGAAGTTGCATGTATTTAAAGTTGGACCTGTCAGCAGGCTTAGAATCATGTTGGTAGCACTGACGTATATAAGTTACTCCAAATTAATATAGAATGTCAGGTACTATACGTGTGCATAGTTTAAAGCTGTCGGCTTGCATACTTCCTGATATATTGGTATTTGGATAAAATAAATTAGGAGCATTTATTAACAGTTGGCAGCCCTGGTGGGTCGTAAGAATACGCTCAGTCATATCTGGTTATGTACACATACGAAATTTGGTTGAATTCCAATTGATAGTGTAGAAGTTATATGCATTTAAAAATTGGACCTATCAGCAGGCTTATAATCATTTTGGCAACACTGCCATGTATGGACTCCTGGAAATTAAACTGCAATATTATTATCTATACGTGTGCCAATTTTGAAATAGCTCCCATTCATACCTTCCAAGATATACATCATGGAGCTCAAATTTCAATTGCGATTTTTTTAGCAGATGGTAGCACTGACATCATTTTCAAATATGGCTGTGAGATATTCAGGTATAGATCTTTAATCCTACCAAATTTTGTTTCGATTGCTCCAGCCGTTTAGGAGTTGATAGGGGGGGGGACACACACACAGCCAGACAGACAGAAGGACAGACAGACAGACAGAAGGACAGACAGACACACATTTGCCCGATCTCATAAGTCTACTTTTTCCTCATTTTTGCAAAATGTGAAAAGTAGGCTAAAAATGCACTATAAAATGGAGAAAATGATCTTATAATAATAGACTAAACTCACCAATATTTCAAAAATTCGAAAAATGTCCAATAAAATAGAGAAAATGATCTTATAAAAATAAACTCACCAATATTTCAAAAATGACAACTGAAGCTCAAACTGAACAGTCAATCAAAATAGATTTCTAGCACTTCACAAAAGGTTTATATTCATAGCTACTAGCTTCTTCTTAACTCTGAGAGACGTAACTCCCTCATATAAAGCTGTGACATGACTCAATTGGAAGAAAATGACCTTAATAGGCTGATTTCTCTAAAATATGACCAAAAAATCTACCAAACTTTAAAAAAATGCTCTTAAAATGGAAAAATAGCAAAAAAAATGCAAAATGATGCAAAATAAAAATGACATATTTGAAGACGGGATGGCCCGTCCGGAGTTTCTATGTAATTCAGCATTGTTTTAGACAGATCAGTAAAAAGATGACATGTCATCAAAATAAGACATCCTAATATTATAGAAATGATTAAGGTTCGGATGTTAAGGAAAATTCATTATTTTTTTTTCTGAGCTCATTTTACCCGAAATCTGTAAAATAAGTTTGAATGACGGGTCCCCGACCACGTTTAAAGCAATTTGATGTTGCCTATAAATGCATATTTTGGCCATTTTTATTGTTTTGGTCATATTTGGTCATGTTTTAGTGATACAAGGTCATATTTGGTTGAAATTTCAGCATTTTTGTTTTAAATTGAGGCGTCGTTAACAAGGTACGTGTTATCTTCGTCGAGTTTCAAACACAAGATTTCCGAATAGTGAAGTAGATATATTTTTCTTTCTTTCCCCGGAACAGGCAGATAGCAGGTTTAGAAGACCTGATTCCAAGAAGGCGCTCGTCTACGGACGTCTTTTGGCACATCTTTCTGGACAAGTTTGATACCGACACTGTACGCATGAGGTCACGGAACATGACGATAGTGTGCTTCCGCCTTTCAATAGGATGTCATAGTTTTTTAGGTCATATTTTATGGTTTTCGGTCATATTTAGCTAGTTTTTAGGGCATATATATGCTTGCATATTTTGTTCATCTTTAGGTCTTAAACTTCCGAACCCTAGTAATGATGCTTCTCATTGCCGTTATGCTTTAGTAACACGATGAGGCACACATCACATTATGTTCCCGACTGACAGCCAACCAGCAGCAGGTTGAATGAGACTTTATAATACTCCAATAGAACCTCAAGTTTATGAGGTGTCAACATACTGACAGTCTCAAGTGGAGCTATAAATTATAGTTTCAGAGTCTATCATTATTTCAGTTTATGGAGACTGTTAAAGTTATTGCCTTACACATTTCGCTACCGATAGGCCTATAACAAGGGCTTACATTCCTTTGTGGCCTGTTTGTCATCTCTTGATGAATACAGTATGTCTACCCCCTCATTATTCCCGTTTTCCAACGGGGTCGGGAATGAGATGCGATGGAAGTCATAGTGGCGGATGGTTTTTACGGCCGGATGCCCTTCCTGACTCCAACCTCAAGAGAGGAGTCAATCAGAGATGAAATGGATGATGGTGAATTAGACTGGGCAAGAATATGGAAGGAAGCGGCCGTGGCCTTTCAGAAGGTACCGTCCCATCATTTGCCTGGAGTTGAAAATGGGAAACCACAGAAAACCATTTCAAGGACGGCCGACGGTGGGGCTTGAACCCACACGTCTACTGAGTCAGCAGAGAACTTGGCCCCATGACCTAACGCTGCGCTTTAGCGAGCGTAGCCACGACTGTCGGTCTCATGATGAGTGCAGTATATTTGCATTTTTCTGTTGGCACAGGCTAGAGTAAAATGTGGCTTTTCACCGATGTCTCTGTCTCACTCATGGCTGTGATTATATGGAAGGTATGGGCGGTGCTTAGAGTCTTTATCAACATACAAAATATCAGTTTGATTGCTGTCGTAGATTAGTAGATGTGTATCGTATAAATATTTTGGATGGTCACTATATTGGATTTTTAGCCTACTTTTCACATTTTGCAAAAATGTGGAAAAATTAGACTTATGAGATAGGGCAAATGTGTGTCTGTCTGTCCTTCTGTCTGTCTGTCTGTCAGTCTGCATGTCTGTCTCCTAAACGGCTGCAGCAATCGAAACAAAATTCGGTAGGAGTAAAGATCTATTCCTGAATAACTCAATGCCGTATTTGAAAATGATGTCAGTGCTACCATCTGCTGAAAAATCGCAATTGAAATTTGAGCTCCATGTTGGATATCTTGGAAGGAATGAATGGGAGCTATTTCAAAATTGGCACAAGTATAGATAATATTTCAGGTTAAGTTCCAGCAGACCATACATGGTAGTGTTGCGATAATGATTCTAAGCCACTGATAGATCCAATTTTAAAATGCATATAACATCTATACTATCAATTGAAATTCAACCAAATTTCGTATGTGCTATGTGTACATATACTGATTTAACTGAGCGTGTTCTTAAAAGCCACCAGGGCTGCCAACTGTTAATAAATGCTCTCAATTCCTTTTATCCAAATGCCAATATATCAGAAAGTATGCAAGCCGACTTCTTTAAACTATGCACACGTATAGTACCTGACATTCTATATTAATTTGGAGTAACTTATATATGTCAGTGCTACCAACATAATTCTAAGCCTGTTGAGAGGACAAACTTTAAATACATGTAACTTCTATACTATCATTTGGATTTCAACCACATTTCGTATGTGCTATGTGTACTATAACAGATATGACAATGCGTAATCTTAAGAGCAACCAGGGCTGCCAACTATTAATAAATGCTGTCTCTATTTTTGTTACCCTAATATCAATATATCAGAAAGTATGCAAGCCAATAGCTCTAAACTCTGCACACGTATAGTACCTGTCGTTTTAGATTAATTTGGAGTAACTAATATACGTCAGTGCTGCCAACATGATTCTAAGCTGCTGATAGGTCCAATTTTAAAATGCACGTAACTTCTATACTAACTAATGGATTTCATTCAAAATTGGCACAACAATAGATCATATTATTTCAGATTATTTCTGACCAATACATGCAAGACATTGTTGCTAACATGATTTTACGCGCGCTGTTATAACCAATGTTTAACTCCATGTAACGTCCATGCTATCCATTGGCTAGCCCACTTGAACTTAAAATTGCTTCTTTTTTTCTCTAAAAAAACTACATTTTTAGCCTACTTATCACATTTTGCAAAAATGAGGAAAAAGTAGACTTATGAGATCGATCCGGGAAAATGTGTGTCTGTCTGTCTGTCTGTCTGGCTGGCTGGCTGTCTGTCTGGCTGTGTGTGTGTGTCCCCCTATCAACTCCTAAACGGCTGCAGCAATCAAAACCAAATTTAGTATGAGTAAAGATGTGCACCGGAATAGCTCACGTTCATATTTGAAAATGATGTCAGTGCTACCAACTGCTGAAAAAACGCACTAGAAATTTGAGCTCCATGTTGGATATCATGCTAGGTATGCATGGGAGCTATTCCAAAATTGGCACACATGTAGATAATACTATTTCAGTTGAATTTCCAGGAGGCCAACCATGACAGTGTTGCCAAAATAATTTTAAGCCTTCTGATAGGTCCAATGTTTAAATGCATATAACTTATACACTATCAATTGGATTTCAACCAAATTTTGTATGTAATATTTGTACATAAACAAATATGACTGAGCGTATTCTTAAGAGCCACCAGGGCTGCCAACTGTTAATAATTGCTATCGCTATTTTTTAAAATCCAAATACCAATTTATCAGGAAGTATGCAAGCCAACAGCTTTAAACTATGCACACGTATATTCTGACATTTTAGATTAATTTGGAGTAACTTATATACGTCAGTTCTACCAAGTACCAATTTTTAAATACATGTAACTTCTATACTATCAGTTGGATTTCAACCAAATTTCGTATGTGATATGTGTACCATAACAGATATGACTATAAGTATTGTTAAGAGCAATCGGGGCTGCCAACTGTTAAAAAATGCTGTCTATATTTTTTTACCCTAATATCAATATATCAGAAAGTATGCAAGCCAACAGCTCTATACTTTGCACACGTATAGCACCTGACATTCTAGATTAATTTGGAGTAATTAATACAAGGCAGTGCTGCCAACATGATTCTATGCCTGCTGATATGTCCAATTTTAAAATACATGTAACTTCTATACTAACAAATGGATTTCATCCAAAATTGGCACATTAAGATATCATAATAATTCAGATTATTTCAGACCAGCACACGCATGGTATTGTTGCCAACATGCTTTTACGCGTGCTGATAGATCCAGTGTCTAACTGCATGTAACGTCCATTGGACTTCAACCAAATTTTGTATTCTGTACCTTAAGAGGTGGAACTAAGAATATATTCAGTCACCAGGGCTGCCAACTGTAGTGCTCTATTAGGCTACATTATACCAGGTATATTTTGAACTAATTAGATATTTCGATATTACCAATTTAATTTCGTCATTATTCTAGATAGGTTCATATACTGTAGAATAATCATTGGCATGAAAAGTAGGCTGTATAGTTCTTCACGGAACTTCTTGTTTATACTTATGTTACAATTTTCTAACAAACTTCCAGTATTAGAGCTATCAAGTTGAAATTTGATACAGAGTTGTAGTATTACATAGACAATAACGTAACTCTAGAATACAGTTTCTAACATGAATACTTTTAATTTTATTTCCAGGAATCCATTGCTATTATGTGGAAATAAATGATACTGTTAATTTAAAACTTTACAAAGTAAGTCTGCATTCTTTCACAGTGTTACCATTAGGTCTCCAAAATATCAAGTGTCTTGGGACAACAGTTAATTTGAAAAATGTACCTATCGTATTCATTAATTAATTATAATTATTTACATAATAATTGTTAACAAAATACTGACATGATCTATACATACGGTGAACATACGTCCCGAAAAAATCGAGACAGTCCCGATTTAAAGGAGTATGTCCAGGCATTCCGAACATTAATAAAAAAGTGTCCCGATTTTTTAGTTTCAAAAAATTATTATAATAATTCTCTGAAAAATACGCGTAATGAAACAAAAAATACGTTTTGTTTTGAAGTATCCACGACCCTATTCTAGTTCGTAAAGGCGCTTGTAAAGACTCAGTATACCGTAGTACATTATGCAACGAGCCTATAATGGCAATAATTAGGACACGAGTATGTTTATAAAACGAGCGTATGCGAGTTGCATACGACTGTTTATGTTCGACGATGTCGAAATATAAACATTATGTGACAGAAAACTGTATCATAATGAGGCTCATTATAACACTATGTTTCATTATGAAACAGTTTCCCCCACCAATCAGAGCTCAAGAAACAGTTGTGTGACCAATTAGGTAAAGATACCTTCGCGCATGCGCTCAAAATCCGCTGTAAACAATAGGTGTTCTGTGTTGGCAAGCAAAGTGAATTGTCTCTGCGTTCGGAGTGCCTTGACCCACGCATGCGCTCTGTTCAGTCAGCAAAGCCAGCGCGCCCTGTTCACTAACTGAATCCCACAGATATTTATGAATAGTTATGTTAAAACATACAATAAAGTTATAATTATCGTCGAACATAAACAGTCGTATGCAACTCGCCTATAATGGTAATTAAGACACTCGTATACGCTCGTTTTATAAACATACTTGTGTCTTAATTATTGTCATTATAGGCTCGTTACATAATGTACTATTATGTTCGACGATAATTATTAAAACTATTTTATGTTCGAACATAAATATTCATAATTATCTGTCGAGATTTCGCCAGTTTTATGTACTGAACAGAGCGCATGAGACGCAGAGAATGCCTTGTATTTGACCATGGCCTCCTCGATTACCCTACTATGACACTAGGCCATGCAGTGAAATTTAAATTAGAAGGCCGTGGAACTCAGCGCATCTAATTATCTAATTGGTCAAACAACTGTTTCTTGAGCTCTGATTGGTGGGAGAAACTGTTTCATAATGAAAAATAGTGTTATAATGAACCTCATTATAGTACAATTTTCTGACATATAATAGTCAGGGTCGAACATAAAGATTTTTATTTGTTATTGTAAAAATAAATTAACTAGTGTTTTCGTTTTCTTCTCTCACAAAACTTGTAAGGTACTTGAATAAATTTTAAATTTAAAAAAGAACTTTGTATTCTTTTATCCCTCTATATTGGATTTTTGGTGGAACGATTTCTATGGAACTTCTTAAAATAAAATTTTGTAAAACGCCATAATTTAAAAAAACTCTATGTGTTAGTCAAACTATAATCTCTCTATCCTCCAAATTCCCCTCCCCCCCCCCCAAAAAAAAATGGTTGTCCCGATTTTGACTGTCAAAAATATGGTCACAGTATCCATAGGTACTTTTACGGTATGTTATCTTGATGTTTCAAGAATATATGTCTCAAATTTCAGATTGTTATCTTTAAAAATACATTTGATATTAAATAATATATAAATGCCAGAAAATGTGAAATTTTAACACACGGGTTCCCTTAAAGAAATTTACTTGAGTAGTCTAATGCAGGGGTCTCCAAAGTACAGCCCTTGGGCAAACATCGGTCCGCGAGCACCACCAATCCAGCTCGTCATAATTTATTTCGATTACATTGTAACATTTACAATACATAAAGTAAATCATATAATAGTACATTATGCTACGAGCCTATAATGGCAATAATTAAGACACGAGTATGCTTATAAAACGAGCGAATGCGAGTTTTATAATTTCCATACAAGTGTCTTAATTACCATTATAGGCGAGTTGCATACGACTGTTTATGTTCGACGATAATTATTATAACTATTTTATGTTCGAAGATAAATATTCATAAATATCTGTCGAGATTTCGCCAGTTTTATGTACTGAACAGAGCGCATGGGACGCAGAGAATGCCATGTATTTGACCATAGCCTCCTCGATCACCCCACTATGACACTAGGCAACGCAGTGAAAATTAAATTAGAAGGCCTTGGAACTCAGCGCGGGTGCGATGCTAACCTTATCTAATTGGTCAAACAACTGTTTCTTGAGCTGTGATTGGTGGGAGAAAGTGTTTCATGATGAAAAATAGCGTTATAATGACCATAATTATGATACAGTTTTCTGACATATAATAGTCAGGGTCGAACATAAAATAATAATACGATGTTTATTATTCAGCAAACAATTAAAAGTACAATAACTGACATACATAATATAATTAAACATTATAATTGTAATTAATGATATGAGATGTATCATAAAATATTACAGTAAGTGACATACATAGCTGATTTACATTATGCAAATTAACATTCTAATTATTATTATTAATGAGATTTATGTGGCTACTTTCCTCTGACAATTGTTTGCATTTGTGGACCACCAAGTCTACTAATGGGAATTATCAACAGCGACTTCAAATGTTCATCAGATAATTTGGATCTGTAAATATTTTTGTATATTTCATTATGGAGAATATTTTTCACAGAGATAAGTAGTGCCGAAAGCAAGAAAAACAAGTAGTTCCATGAAGAACTATATAGCCTATTTTCATATATCCACCTATGTTAATTGCCACTATCAACATAGAAAATTTCAGTTTGATTGCTGTAATAGAGTCGTAGATATTGAGAACCGTCTAAATATTTCGAATGGTCACCATGTTGGATTTTTATATATAGGCCTTAGAGTTATGTACTATTACATGTAGATTATTGTGTAGGTAGGTGTTTTTGTCAAATTTCAATCACATGGTTAGGACACAAGAAATAAAACCGAGATTTTAAAATTTCACTCAGCCGTCATCTTAAGGTTATGAAAACAATTGAAGTAAATTAGATGTCAGTGCATTGCAATTTGTGTAGTCATTTGCTGTACCAAGTTTCACTGCATTCGAATGGCTAAATCGCGAGAAATGTCTATTTAAATGTTTCAAATTGGCTTGGCCACCATGTTTGTTTCGTAGTTAACAGGTTTTCGAAAGTCGCATAGGTGAACGTCTAGTAGCCTAGTGCCCTTTATCACCATACAAAATTCCAGGGTGATATGAGTAATATATATATTTTCGGAGATATACTGTAGAATGCCGGTGAAATATTTCGCACAACCGCCATGTTGGATTTGTGGGATGTTAATAAATTGAAGGGCATGGTCGGAGTTGCCCAAAATAGTACTATGACCTTACTGATTTTCATAGAAATCGCTCCAGCCGTTTAGAAAGTATTAGGAGAGGTCTCGGCCTTTAGGCCTCTTTCACACGGGGCCACCATGGCCGCGCCACCACGTCTTTGCTTTAATTCAAGTGTAGCCATTCACACGTGGTGGTGGTGGCCCCCCTGGTGGCGCGGCCTGAATTGCTGGTGGCGGGCAATGCGAAATATGGCGCGGCCAAGGTGGCAGCGCCAACACATGTTTACATTAACGGAGCTTTTCACACGAGACGCGATTTCCTGTGTGGCCAGGCCAGACGTGTGGATTATCTGCTAGTTTTTAAAATTGATATCGTACCAGGAAAGAGTGATTTCGACACAGACAAATTCATATCCTTATTGCAATCGAAACCTGCTCTATGGGATATGACTGATGATGAATACGCAAACACGGAGTTTTTCCTCTGGAGGTGTACTAACTCTCATATTTGTGTCCACACCGGTCAGTTGACCTTTTAAACAGTGCAGTAGCTCAACAAAAGATGAAATTAATGTTCATTCGTAGCAAAGTGAAATATTTGACTGGATTCTGTCCAAGATCAATATAGAGAGTACAAAATATCCCTTTTGTTGATCGATCCTGCAAAAGTGGGTGAACCCAAAATCTTCTATTTCCCCGTTTTCGGCGTTTACGTAACCTGATATATAGAAAAACAGCAAGTGCTGCATCTTTCACCTCTATTTCAAGACGAGCTCATGGCTGGTGGCGTATTTGGTGGCTAGAGAAAATATTGCAAAGACTTGGTGACTCCGCGTGAAAGAAGCCTTTGGATAAACGGTTTGGAGACCCCTGGTCTATCGTATTGTATAAACCTGCATCTCTTACGCCATATTATAATAATTATTTATGTAGGATACTCTTCGATAATAATCAGAATACGATCCACGCAATAAAATAACTTAAAATGTTCATTGATCCTTTTCTAAACGCCAAGGGTTCTGACCGTGGCCTTCTTGATGTTGAAATAAGGTATGCAAGCAAACTAGCCTCGTTCAACGAGGGAATAATTCCCAGAGTATAATTCCTAATGTCCATACACATAGACACATTGACGTGCTGCTTCTCCTTCTGTCGACCTTGGTATGTCCGAGTTCCCAGGAAGTCTCTTACATGTCCACGGCAGTGTTAGGCCGTGAGATGTTGAGGGAAGTCCATGTTCTCATGACGTTATGAGTCTCCCAGACCTTTGACCTTATTGTTTGAGACTAGAGACGTGGGCAAAGTAGCGAAAAGAAGAAAGCTTTTTATATATAATTCACCATATCTTCTTTCTCTCTCCTTCCCTTTCATTGATTCATTTCTTTTTATCGGTCTCTTTTCTTTGCAGGGTTTTTTATTCTTAAAAAAAATTGTGGTAAGGTGTATCTTCATCTCTGTCTTATGGATGGTAAAATCTATTTATAAAAAATGTTGTTAAAAAACTTGAGGCTAGGCTAGGGTCCTGTTACATCCTGACCTGGGCCAACGGAAAATGCTTTGCTGTTATGCAGAGCCACGGGCACCAGATGGTCCACACACACAGGGGAGAGAAAGGACGATGGAGGGGTAGGGGGATGATGTAGTTTTTTAACCGGTCACCCTAGTTCCTTCTAGGGGTCACACCAACAAGATAAAAAAAATGTGGGGTATAGTCTCTGTCTCACACACACACACACACACACGTATACAAAAAACACAGTGTTGGGACAAGGGAAGCTGCTAAGGTTTTTTTATTCGTCTTTCTTTAAGGAACGGAGGGAGGGTGGGGGGTCGTTAAAAAATTGAGCTTGGCCGGTGAGGGGTGAAGCGACATGGTCCAGGTACGGGAATATACCTGCCTCGTAAGCTCATGGCTTAAAAAATAGAATCAGCAACAACATATTGCCATTATAGTGTATGTTCTCCCACGGTGTTAAAACACGAAGAGAAAAGAAAGGAAATCATTCGATCTTGACTGATCTTACTAGTGACCAGTCATGTTTTAAAGTTCTATTATTTACTTTGTTTCCTTCCTGAGGGGGAACGCTACTTTTTTTTTATTAATCTATTATTTCACTGTCAATGTTACGCAATATTCTGAAATTTTCTCACGATTGGTAGTTTTAATATATTCACCGGAGTGAGTGTTTATTTTTTTAAATCCTGGAAATCCATCATCAAGGAGACCGTTGGAGGCTGAAAATGTACTGTAGTTCATCGATAATCCTCCTGTCAAACGGTGTATTAAGCAACGGGCAGAGAAAGAATGGGAACATCAAAAAGAAGCAAAGACCATAGCTTCTCAGTTTGAAATTTAAGGGGAAAAAACGGTGACTTGTTGCTCTCACGAAAACTATTCTGATTTCTTCTGTTAACCCACATTAATATTTTTGTTAACCTATGAAAATTCGCAGTTGAATAATTTAGCATTAATTAATCAAAATAACAGTTACTGTCTTCAAAAGTTCTCCAAGATTATTTGTGAATTGTAAAACAATAAATGTAAAACAAAAATAATGGATTGTAGCTGAAAACAAACAGAAACCCTTACTGACGTAAAATTGGTAGGAGAAAAGCTAAAGGAAGTAGAAGACTTCTGCTATTTAGAAGTTAAAATAACCAGTGATGGATCAAGCAAAGGGATTTTTTTAAGTAGGCTGGCTCAGGCAAGGAAAGTATTTCTACAGAATATAAATTTGTTGACATCAAAAATATATAAGGGGCGTTCATACAGTAACGAGCCGGAGGCTGGAATGCGCAAACCGGTGACGACATCGGCTAATCGTGGTGTGTGTAACGAGGTGTGGTTCCGACCAGAGCGTTGAAGGTCACAGCCAGTCGCTAGAGGGCACGCGTGCACGTCACGTGACGATACAAAGCGAGCAGCAGCATGCATCTATCGTCCCACGCTGCCAGTCGCATTGCAAACAGTGACATGGAGACGTCAACCGAAGAACAAAGAGGTGTTGTTCGGTTTCTGACAGCGGAAGGAGTAGGGAGAACGGACATTCATCGCCGAATGTCACAAGTGTACGGCGAACACTACATGTCCCTTGCAAGGGTCAAGGCGTGGCACAAGCACTTCAGGAAAGGACGGGTGTCGTTAGCCGATGATGCCCGGTCTGGGGCACCCCCCTGCATTACCGATGACAACGTCCAGCTGGTTGATGCACTCATTACTCTGGACCGCCGAGTGTCGCCATAGCCGTCGTGGACTGATTGAGCGTCGGAAGTGTGCATACCATCATGAAGGAACGACTGCACTTGCGCTAAGTGTGTACCCAATGGGTACCCCGCAGTCTTCAACCACACCAGGAAGCATGTCGAATGGCCTACTGTCTTGGTTGGACGATTGATGCATACTGCTGCTCGCTTTGTATCGTCACGTGACGTGCACGCGTGCCCTCTAGCGACGGGCTGTGACCTTCCACGCTCTGGTCGGAACCACACCTCGTTACAAACGCCACGATTAGCCGATGTCGTCACCAGTTTGCGCATTACAGCCTCCAGCTCGTTACTTTTTGAACGCACCTTATACTTAGGTATTACGAAGTCATTTTTGAAAGCCTTTGTCTCTAAAGCCTGGAGCTCTATGGAAATGAACCTTGGACTGTTGGCGCAACAGAAAAGAGGAGAATAGAAGCGTATAAAATTGGTGTTACAGGAGAATCAGACGTGTAGATGAGTAACAAATGATTAGGTATGAAGACGAGTGAGAGAGTAATGATGTTTCTGGCTACTTCTATTGAAGAGAAGAAATAAGTTAGTAGAAATAATCCTATGACACACAAAAATAACAAACTTAGGTATGGAAGGAAGGTTCGAGGACAAGAACTGTACGGGTGGACCAAGGTTAGAATATGTTATACAGATTGTCTCGGATGTAGGGTGTGGCACTATGTACTGTAGAGATGAAACGTTTAGCTCAGGACAGGGAGGTGTGGAGCACTGCATCAAAACAGCCAAACGACTGAAACTTTAAACAACAACAAATTGTTTCTTAATGTTCCTAAATACCAACCGTCCTCAGCAATTGGTTATAGTAGTTTTCAATTAATTGATAACTGTCGATCGCTCAACGCGTATTTACCGGGTGAGTTAGCCGTGGTCGTTACGGCATGACTGCTGGCAGTCGCTCACATCCGGGAGGCGAGGAGGATCGAATCCCCCCGCCGGGAACCTTGAAGATGGTCCTCTATGGTTTCCTATCTTCCTTCCAGGCAAATGCCGGGGTTGGTCCCTAACTATAGGCCACAGCCACTACCTTCCAACTCCTCGTCCTTACATTCCAACTTTCCTCCCCAACGGTACTTGTAGCTCGCCCATTGGGTGTCCGTCTCAAAGCAGCTACAAAACTTGCGAGCCGAACATGTCCTCGGACACTCCCGGCACTAAAAGCCATACGCTAAAAAAAACGCGTATTTAAGCCCTATCATATTACGTGAGAAATATGATAAAACTGTGCATGTCAACCAACTGAATGGTATCAATTACTTGTCAATTAGGTAACGCTGAATGTTGCTTCAAAGCTCTCTACAATTAACTTCATTCAGATAAATTTTTCTTCAACGTATTGGCTTGATTGCTCATTGTTCGACTGAGTAACCCTTTCTAAGGACAGCTATCCTTTTTGTGTTTCTTTCTTATCTCAAGAAGGCTACGAATAGATTCGTTGAGATGATAATAATAATAATAATAATAATAATAATATCGTATGGCCATGTGTGCCGGGTGCAAGCTTTGTTATTTGACACCCAGAGGGTAACTTGCTTGTCGAATTTCGTTGTTTCTTGAAGCACTATGAAAGTCAAGGAGGTTAGATACCCAAGCTCCTTGAACACTATAGCGCTTTCTAGTAGAGAAATGAGGAACTTTGTGTTGGCGGAAACTACCGAGATTAATTTTGCCATTATTATTATTATTATTATTATTATTATTATTATTATTATTATTATTATTATTATTACTATTATTATTATTATTATTATTATTATTATTTATCGTATGGCTTTTAGTGCCGGGAGTGTCCGGGGACATGTTCGGCTCGCCTGAGTCTGTAGCTCCATCAAGCGGACACCCATAGGGTGAGCTACAAGTTCCGTTCAATTTCAAGTAGTTCCAACTATCGCTACCAGATATCAATGATACCAAATGATGAACGTTGGAACTTTGATAGAGCATTCCGACGAAATCTAACCTAACAATTTAGCTTCACACAAGTTTAGTCTGAGGAAGGATCTTTTACATGACATAAATCTATGACATAGGACCGCCGACTTTACTTCCCTTCCGAAGGAAGGCATACTGAAGGATTTTAACGCTCCTAAAAAATTCGACGATTTCGGCCGGGTTTGAACCCGCCATCTTGGGTACAGCAATTCAGCATGCTACCAACTACGACACCAAAGCCTACTGAATTTAAATGGGTTCTTTGACATGCCAACATCGTATGACATGGTGTCGTAATTTTTGCCGCCTTTCAAAAATCACTTACCATGGCCAGGAGCTTTGGGTTAGTAGACCGACACGTTAACCACTCACCCACCGTGGCAAGCCGATTCGTTGCGAATTGAGGGCTCAGTGGAAGAACTACCCAGATAACGATAATAATAATTATAATGCGTAATATAGTTTTGAAGTTATTAGGTCGAGTGAAACTTTAAAAAACCGACGTTTCGAGACGACTAATCTTGTCCCTTTATCAAGGTTTGGAAAGAAAGAATCAGTAAACAATGGCATATAGCCTCCATAGATAAATGGTATAAGATAGGAAGCCATGTCGAGACAAATAGTTACTCCATGCCCTTCTGAGACCGAGAAGATATTGGCAATGAAACTATAGAGAGCAGCCATGATTTACTCAAAAGATAACCATCACCTCTATTTACAAAACAACACACTCACCCGGTAATATCTATGATACAAGAGGTCAACAACTTCCATTCAAGAAGTCAAAAAAGATTTGGAAAGAAACAGTATAAGAGTAAATGATGAATCAATAAAGAGAAATTTGCAGAGTGAAAGGAAGGATTCCAAGACAAAAAGGAAAAGAATAGAGGTTCAAAATGGTCCTTGGAGAGGAAAAAGGAGAGAGGATACAGGAGTATTGGAGGAAAACGAAGGAACAACCTTTGATGAAAGACTGAAATGATCACGTGGTCCTTACTAGGCCCTAAAGGAAACGGATAAATAAATAAATATAAATAAATAAATGATCTAATGAATGAATGAATAAATGAATTAATTAGCCTAAATAAATAAATAAATAAATAAATGATCCAATGAATGAATACATGAATGAATTAAATAAATAAATAAATAAATACATAAATACATAAATGATCTAATGAATGAAATAATTAAATAAATAAATAAATAAATAAATAAATGATCTAATGAATGAACAAATGAATGAATGAATGAATTAATTAATTAAGTAAATAAATGATCTAGTAAATGAATAAATGAATGAATTAAATAAATAAATAAATAAATACATCATCCATTGAATGAATAAATGAATGAATTAATTAAATAATAAATAAATAAATGTTCTAATGAATGAATAAATGAATTAATTAATTAAATAAATAAATAAATAAGAGAAATAGAAAAAGCAATAGAGAGAGATTTTCAGATAAAAGTGTTAAATAAAGGGAGGGATATTCCACCTTAGCCATCCTGGAAGTAGATAAACATGGTTTACCTTTTGTGCTCAAAATAATGACGGAATGGATCATAACTTAAACCCTCGGCCGCCTCCTTTCCTATCCTAAGCTCGGTTCCAAATACAGACTCCAGCGTGCTTTTGGCACGGACGACCTTGCAATGATGGTGGGGGGAAGACAATATTTCTGTCTCTCTCTTGCTCGCTTTCTCGTCTTACTCTCTCCCGTACTACCTTTGCTGTGTCGAAGGTCAAACGGTCGCGGTGTGGTGGCCCTTATATTGAAAGAGTTTTCTACCAGATTTCTAGAACTTGCAAAACTTCAACCTAGTAGGGGGGTAGTGACAGTTCTGCCCCACTTGACTCTCCTTTGCCCAACAAACCAACATGGCCGCCGCTCGAAATTGAAATAATTAATATCTCTCAAACGCATGGTCGGATGTTGACAAATGAGGTGTCGTTGAACTCGAGCTGACGTCCTTTTTCCTATCGACCATGTATTATATTTTTCAAAAATTCTTTGAATTTTTTTTGTTTTCGAAAGTTGGTGATAGTTTGAAAACCAAAAATGATAGAACGTTGTGCTATGGCCCAAACGAATGGTCTTTATGACATTTATTTTCCATAATGAAACTTTTTTATTTTTATGTTTTTTTGAAAAAACTCGAATTTTGAAAATCCTATATTTTGGAAACTAGGAACTCTACAAAAACGTTTATTTGACATAAATGAAAGGTCCCTATGCCCTCTACCCCCAAAATAAATTTCAAGTCTCTAGGATGAAAACCTGTAGTAGTGAGATGGGGATAGAGCTGCTCCACTTAGCAAGTGGTGAGCCCCTGCGACCTTGGAATGGAAGGAGTCATGCTAGGAGGGCGTGCTTGGATTCGTTTTTTTCGTCTCGTCATGCTCTTTACGGAAATGTAGATGTCGAAAAGGTGAAATGCTGGAAACACGGTTTTTTGGGGGGGAAAACCATGATTTTGAACTTTTTGCTATATCTCACGAACCAATAACGCTAGAGGCATGTACGACGGGTCCAAGGACTTGGGGTGACGTCCTCTTTGCTATGGACCACTCGTTGTAATTTTAAAAAATTGGGAAACGCGATTTTGGGGGTAAACACGTGTTTTTTGTGATTTTTGCCGATATCTCACGAACCAATAACGCTAGAGACATGTACGAGGTGTCCTAGGACTCGGGCTAACGCCCCCCTTTCAAATGTGGTAGATATTTTTTCCAAAAAATAATTCACAAAGGGCCTAACGCCGTACATGTTGAAAAAACGTTTTCTTTTTCTTTACTTGTTTATAATGTTTATAAAGCGTGGTGGTTGAGAGAGACGATACGGCTGGGTGTGTGTTTCAACGAACCTGCCGTTAACCACAAGGACCATGCTTAATAGAACAATCGCTATTTCGGCGGGTCGGTGTATGACAGAGTGAGCGTGCGTTTTCCTGATATTTTACCTTTGACGTGTAAACGGTGATGAGAACTTGGTTCTATGTTGGTCGAAGCGAGTACAGAAAACAAACTTACAGGAGGTGAAGGTCATTTGAGCTTATTGGAAGGCATTGATCTGACTTGACAACAGGTGACGCTTGAAGGTGAAATAATCTGACCATCGTGGTGGCAGGGAAGTGCAAAATGCATGTGAACATGTGTGAAACCACATGTAGGCTAAACCAGTGACATCCTGTCTTGCTTCGTACGTGACAAAATGCAAGTCCATGTGAAATTTGATCTACCGCAGGTGTTCGCTTGAGACGTTATCTGTCCACGTGCATGATAACTGTTAACAAGTTACATCCTGTTTTGCTTCGTACGTGACAAAATGCAAGTTGACGTGAAATTTGATCTGCCACAGGTGTTCGCCTGGGACGTTATCTGTCCTCGTGCCTGATAAGAGAATGTTCAAAGCGTGGAAAAAAAAAAGATTATACATGCAACGTAGCATATATAAAGACATGTCGTTATCATTTCCACGCTCACTTAGGTGACTACCTTTGAACACATTGCGTTGCATGAAACCCCTGGTCTTGTTTAACAGTTTTGGTGTTGGTGGAAAATACTTGACCTTGTTGTGGGGTAGGTATATATTTATTCATTTATATATTTATTGATTTATATATATATATATATATATATATATATATATATATTTACATGCAATTATTTATTGATTAGGTAATTAACGATTTTATTTATTTATTTGTTGGCAGATAACGTGTATAGCCTACCTGTCGTGTGTCTGTGGGAAAGAGATTGGAAAAGAGAGAAAAACGGACAACTAGAAAAGGAAACCATTCCCACACTAGCCCACGCGACGGGAATAAAACAAAGCGTTACACGTCAAGGTGAGATTTGTTTTATTAATATATAACCTGTTTGATTTTGTTTCGTTTATGAAATGCATAAACTATATGGAATGGATATACTTATGGTGGTTTATTTTATTTCTTTTTAGAGTGTTGGAAAACGCTTGACCTCTGTTAATAACCAGGAACGTGTGTGTTTGGGACCATTGTCAAGCAGTCTACAGCTGAAAACTCAGGTGAGAGTGTTCTTTCAAAATAATGTCTTTTACTGCTGCGGATACGTTAACTTGGGAGCCCCTTGAGTCTTGTTTCAAATCGCGTGTGTGCTCTGGCCGCGTAGTCAATGTTAGTAAAAGTTTGATTCCCATAGAATTTTTAGAATCTTGTTTTGAAATTTTTAAAATTGAAATTTGTACAGCGCAAAGGTTGCATACGGCTTTAAAGGTGAATACAGAACTGGTGTGCGATTTCATATATAAAAAGAAGGACGTAGAGCATAAAGAGACATTCTATATTTGCAGTAAAATGCAAGAGCTATTCATAGCCCATAATTTGGAACAGTGGTATGAAACCCACGTGGTGAATGCCTTGCTATCAAAATTTGATAAACTGCAACAAGGACCGAGTGGTTTAGCGTTAGACAAAATTAATCATTTACAAATCAACATTTGTCATTTCAACCCGTTAAATGCTGGGTCTAGCTATATTAAAACACCGCCAGCAATAGCTTCGAAAAATGCTGTGGTCAATATTAAGAATCGTGACAATGATTGCTTTCTGTGGTCTGTGGCTGCCTTTTTGCAGCCGGTACAACATGATGGTTGTTGGCCGGGAAAGTACAAGGCCAAGTTTAATTAATTAAAACAAACTTTAAATTTAACTCGAGTGTCGTTCCCTATGGACTTAACCGAGATCCATACGTTTGAACAAGATAACCAGGACTTTTCGTTCATGGTCTATGGCCTTAATGGTAATATGATTGTGGGTCCTCTTTATGCCACAAAAGAACCGAAACGACATCACATTCATCTTTTATATTTATCTGTAGGAGAGGTGAATCACTATTGCTTGATTAAAAGCTTAAGTAGATTGCTAAGCAGTCAAATGTCCAAAGATCAACATAAGAAATATATTTGTGATCGATGCTTGCAATATTTTAAAACCTCCATGCTCTTAGAACGTCATAGGGTAGATTGCGTTTCTCAGGAAGCGGTGAGATTGATATTGCCACAAGGGGACAAGGCTGTGTTAAAGTTTAAGGACATTCACAAGCGTGACACTGTTCCCTATGTGGTATATGCAGATTTTGAAGCACTCACCACACCCATGGCGGGATGTGAACCAGATCCCACCATCAGCTCAACCACACCCATTCAAAAACATGAACCCTTTGCCATTGGATTTAATGTGGTGTGTGCCTATGACCCCACACAATCCGTTTACAAATACCGTGAGGGGCCAGATTGTGCCAAATGGTTCTTGGATGAACTTGTCAAGTTGGCTCATGATGTACAGGAATTACTGGACCACCCAGTACCCATGAGCCTATCTCCAGAACAGCAGCAGCAGTATGAGCATGCCACGACATGCCATATTTGCGAAAAGCCTATTTTAAATAGAGAGGAAAAAGTCAGAGACCACTCGCATTTTACAGGGGAGTTTCGTGGAGCTGCGCATAGTAAATGCAACTTAAACTTTCCAGCTCCTCGTTTCATCGCTGTCTTTTTCCACAATCTGGCGAATTATGACATTCAATTTTTTGATTCGTGAATTGGGCCATGTCAACAAGGGCTCGTTTACCATTATTCCCCAAAACCATGAGCGTTTTACGGCCCTGACATAGTGGTTGGGCGACTTTAGCATTCGATTTTTGGATTCCTTTAAGTTTATGGCATCCTCGCTAGACAGCCTTGTGAATGGCTTGAATGAGGAGGAATTAAAAAATACTAGAATGCATTTTAATGATCCTGAACAATTTCAATTGTGCATTCGGAAAGGTATATTCCCGTATGATTTCTGCAACAGCTGGGACGTGTTAAAGCAAAGAAAACTCCCACCACAAGAGAAATTTTACTCGAAACTAACACGCAGTACCGTTTCCGATGAAGACTATGCACATGCATGTCAAGTTTGGCGAGTGTTTGGCATGAACACGCTAAGTGAATATGCTTTGCATTACCTAAAACTGGATGTATTGCTGCTCACTGATGTGTTTGAAAAATTTCGTGAGTTGTGTCAACACATTTACGGTCTTGACCCGGCTCACTATTATACGAGTCCTGGACTCTCGTTTGATGCCGCTTTGAAATACACTCAAGTGGAATTGGATTTACTCACTGACGTAGACATGGTTCTATTTTTTGAAAAGGGCATTCGTGGCGGCTTTGTATCACTTAACCAGCGCCATGCCGAAGCGAACAATGTCTACATGTCTGATTATTCACCAGACAAACCAGAATCGTACTTAATGTACTATGACGTGAATAATTTGTACGGTTACGCCATGAGTCAGCCTTTGCCCTATGGGAAGTTTGCCTGGCTGACAGACAAACAAGTGTCAGAATTTGATGTGAACATGGCTAGCCAAGAAACAGGCCGTGGATATGTGCTAGAAGTGGATATTGAATATCCCTCATCCTTGTATGATGAACATGCCGATTTCCCATTCTGCCTTGAGCAAATGGTTCCCCCTGACAGTAAAGTGAAAACTGAAAAACTCATGGGCACACTTTACAACAAAAATCGGTATGTGCTACATATCCAAATGTTGGTGCAATGCCTCGCCCAAGGCTTGGTGTTAAAGAAAATCCACAGGGGTATTTCTTTTGCTCAAAAAGCATGGCTTGAGCCATACATGCGACTCAACACAGAGCACCGACAAATGGCAACACAGCAGTTTGAAATTATTTTTTTAAAATTAATGAACAACTGCATCTATGGCAAATCCATGGAGAATGTCCGCAAATACCGTGACATTAAATTGGTGAATGTCTGGGAGGGGCGGTGGGGTGCCCGGCGGTACATTGCCAAGCCAAATTTCAAATCGATCAAAATTATCGATGAGGATTTGGCTACTATTGAAATGAGTAAGACCAGCGTGACCATGGATAAGCCCATTTACTTGGGTCAAGTCATTTTAGACTTTTCTAAATCGGTCATGTATCGATTCCACTATGAGTTTGCCAAACACCATTTTGAGGACGTCTCTCTTTTGTATATGGACACGGACTCATTCATTTACCACATTCGCCACTGCAACCCCTATGACGTCATGAGGCAACATAGTGACTGGTACGACACCTCTTGCTATAGCGCTGACAACGTGTTTCATCTGCCCATAAAAAACAAGAAGGAAATGGGCGTTTTAAAAGATGAATGCGGTGATTCCATTATGACGGAATTCGTAGGTCGATTGTAAGGAAGCCAAAAGAGCAAAAGGTGTAGGTAGGGCAGTGGTAAAATCGCTACGTGTTGATGACTATCTAGCGGTTTTACGCACTGGCAAAGCTATGTCTCATACACAGTGCAGGATACAATCCAGCAACCATCATTTGTATCTTGTGGAACAGAGAAAACGCACCCTAGCCTCCATGGATACCAAGCGTGTGTGGGCTGATGACCTGCTCACCAGCCTGCCCTGGGGTTATGATCGCAACGAGGAGGAGGTGTGATTTCACTGTTTAATCGTTTATGGGACATGGCTTTTTGTAACTTGTAGATTTAGAATTTTGTAAATATTGGTTTCTGTCATTGTAAATAGTAGATTTTGTAAATAGTGACAACCCACTTGGACCTTTTGCTCTTTAAAAAAAGTTCTATGCAACCTTATTTTTTAAAAATTTTTTGATTGATAAATAGTCTGATTCTTTTAACGCTGTACAAAATTGAGTTTTTTTTGTAAATATGAAATAAGTAAGATTTTTTAGTAACTTTAATAACTAGTATTTAATTATTTTTCGTAATGTAAATGATAAACTAAAAAGTTCTTTTGGGATGAGTGAGCATGTCGAGAATGTGCTTTTGGGAATAAATAAAGTGGTTGTGTTTGTTCCCAAAGACAGGTGTGAATGTATGAGTGGAGAGAGAAAACTGGTGTGTATGATTGACCAGAGCAAACACGATGAGGTAGGGTGGGTGGGTGGGGAGGGGGTAAATGGTCACTTACATTCTCATTTTGTTTTAAATAGTTTCGTTTTTTCATTGAAATGTGGCAGACAATAGACATTATTTTTGTAAAAACAGTCTTACCTGCAGTAGTCGTAGACCTCGACGTTTCTCCAAACACACATCAGCACATTGCAGTATTATCAAGGTCAAGCACTCGCATCAACATCATTGTCAAATCTCAACTTTCGACATACACAAAATGGAAAAATGTGAAAACAGCAAAATGGAAAATCCATGTTTCCATATCACCAAAAACGCAAAACTTAAAACGGACATTTAAAAAAAACTGGAAATGGCCATATGTGAAATATGAAAATTCAAAAACTTCAAACGGTCATTGTTTAAAAAGTGTCATCAGCAAAATGGAAAAATCCATATCATCAAAACGAACGTTTTCAAAACTGTAAATTGCAAATTAGCAAAATGGCAATGTGTGAAATGTGAAAATGAGAAATCAGCCATCAACATCATGGTTTTTTATAAATAATAAAAACAAAAAACTTCGTGCTCTGTCAAACCTTTGTTTTTATTTCATAGTCATAGTGAATTGACAAAAGAAAAATAGAATACAAACAAATCCCAATTCCTCACTCCTCAATGTTCATGTACATGCATCATCAACTTTCCATTCACAGCACTCATGACAATCAGGGCTGCCATCCTTTCACCCACTGAGGCATCACTGGATGTGAAACGTTGTTTAGCTTTCTTCAATAACAATTTATCTGCCACATGTCTTAAACCAGGATGACTATGGCGATAAGAAAGGTCATGTTCCTTGCATGCTTGATCCAAAAGATTAATGGGTACATCACCACGTTGTAAACGTTTTTCGAGACGAGTTCCAGGGCCGCAAAAACGATAACCTGGAAGATGGATTTCGAAAGGTAAGTATTGAATCACTTTGTCAATGACGCCATTGCCAGTACAGGTCTGGCATATCCTTTTCCATCGATGGTAAAAAGGTTTGGTCTTCCTCCTCCTCTGTGGACGATGTTTGTGTTTGTTGTTGTTGTTGCTTTTTCTCGCCATGACACCCGTAGAATGATTCAACAAAGTCTTTACACGGACTTTTATGACCGTGATACAGTTTCACTAGCTGGCAAGTCGCACACTGACGCATAGACGGTATTTTTGCCATGGCCACTTGCTTATGGTGATCGTAATCCGTACAGTGTTGCAATTCACTCAACACAGGGTCTTGAGTCCATGATTTTGGTACATGTTGCCAGATTTCTTTCACTGCATTGGCGGTCACATAATAAATGAACGACTTGGGGAGCGCCAAGAGTTCCTCTTTGGTAAAACTGTCTAGTTTCTTTTTGCACACAAAGAACTTGCCGATGGCTTTGTCCGTAGCATAGCCTTTCTCCATGGTATCACGTGCTGTAGATGTTTACACGTCGCTTGTAGAAATCTCACTGACGTCATTCACAGGTAAATCTTGAGTTATAATTTTGTTCAACAACTCCCAGCAGGCATGAGTGGTTAACCAATGAAAGAGATGCCACGCATGCGATAGGGCTGTATGGGTAATGTTGCCACAGGAACAAGTATCCATGAGCGTTTGCAGGGAGGGGCAGCCCAACTCCATGAGGTCGATACATTGGCAGTAAGACGCCAAAAATGGTTGCAACCATTGACGTTTTTCATTACCTTTCACAAATACCACATTGGCCGAGGACAAGTGTGCTTTCATGACCACGTCCAAATATTTATAGGAAATGGTTCCCTGATTCCAATCTAGTTGCCTATGATTTTCAATCCACTGAGTTTGTTTACGGTCTTTTTCACACAACAAATCAAAAGCATGGGGTGGTTTAAATAACAAATGCGTAGCTTGCGATATCCAAAACGTGGTACAATCGATCATGGCCACTTGTTTAAATATAAATTTGTTGTCACCAATTTTAAACCCTTGGCAATCCACAATGAGTGTGCGCAACATGTTGACGCTTGCCTGGACCAAGTTCAACTGACGACTGACTGACGATCACGTGTGATCATGGCATGGGCTTACCTGCCATGCTAGTTTCAAATTGAGGTTAGGGTAGGACAGAGGGACATGCAAAAAAATAAAATTTAAGAATTACATCATTTTATTATCATAACACGTCTTACAGGCTTTTCTCATTTTAGGATAAGGACGATAGCAACTGATACAACAAAATAGTCTCTTGTGTTTGTAACGTCCATAACACCGATGATGTCCCAATGTCTCTAAACTAGGCGTTTTTGATGGTGAGCTGCTCACCGAAGCACCATGGATACCATACGGTCCACATGTATCGTAACTTGTTTTATTTTCATCACCCAGAGACACAAGTGAGGGATAGCTTGAATGACAGGGTATATTTCCCACTTTCATTCTGCACAGGTAGGGGCAGGTGGGTGACCAGCGCTGATATTCCTGCATGGGTTCATCGCCCTCCTGCCATTGGTCTATGATGATGGGACAAAAGGCACATTTCACTTCATCTCTTGTTTTTAAATAGTAGAATCCAGCAGCCGCCAAGGCTTGAGGGTTTATGAAAGGCACTGGCCACGTAGCAAAAGTCTTGAAACGTTGTTCCTCAGAGTTTAAATTCATGGATGTGACGTCTCTTGAGGCTTTAAAGCAAGACATGACTGAGTGGCTTGACGTGGGATGACCTGTTATTTATACACTCGTCACTTGGTTGGATAGTGGATAATAGTTGACTTGTTTGTGATGAATAATCAAACAGTAGGCCGTGGTATTGGCTGGTACAATAGTCATGCGTTTCAAAATCTAGTCGAATGTCGATATTGGATGGCTTGACAGACTCTTCCAGGTAAGAACAGTCAAAAACAATCAGTGGTGCTCTTGCCTTAAACGCTTGGGGTAGTAGCATGGGGCCGTTCTCTTTTTGATAATACGACCATCGAAATTTAGAAAACAAGTCGTACAGGGGGCCAAACTTATTTTTTGAAAAATCCAAATCCAGTCCTTCATAGGGAAACACAGCTCCGTTGAGGAAAAGACGTGCATTTCTCAATTGCAGATGATCAAATTGCGTGGCATCTTTGGTTTGTTGATACTTGCGATTCGTTTGAAAACCCACGATCAGGTAGAGAGGTCTTTCTGTATAGCGAGCTGTTTTTACAGACCAACTGTGTGTGTTGGTGGTGGGCAATAGCGGATACTCATGGAGTGCCCAGCTTCTAAATTCCATGGGTAGAGGCATATCTCTCTTTACCATTTTGAGTATGTCCAGTTTTTTGCTATCTTCAAGGGTCACATGGGGAACTTTCCATAGCAAGCGTTGTAGTTGAATTTTTGAATCGATGGGGGCATTGTCGGCTCCCTTGAGTGCATTATTATCACTCCTGTCTCTCACTAGGTAAAGCACTTGCCTTGCGTTGACCACAATGCGTTGGTGATCTTCGGCAAAGCCTAAAATCAGTTTAAGAGGTAAATATCCAGTAAAGGTCCCATCGGTGTGTACCATCCAGTCATTGGTCGAGTCAGGACACCAACCTGCCATGCAAAGTGTTTTACCTTCTTCCTCACTATAAGAGGGGTATAGTTTCATGACACTGGAAATGCCCACATTTCGAGTGCTATCCACCACGATATCGTTAATGACATACCGCACTTCAGAAAACAGAAAGGCCAAACCATGGTTGGCCAACTTGGATGTGGTGGGTGTAGAGCCATCGGCTTTGGTGAGCCGACCTTCAATCTGAATGACACTTTCATGCGGTAGGGTGTAAATATCTTGGTTGTTGATAACAAATTGAATTTCATCATTGTTATTGAGTCCAGGTGTTTGAGCTTGATAGGAATGGAGATCAATTCTTACCACTCCTGGTTGCTCCTCGATGCGGTTCGCTATCTCTAGGATAGAATTCATTATGAGGATTGACGTGGTAACCCAAATGCTGTAAAATCTGCTTGCCTTGAGATGTTAACGTGTATTCACGTGGCAAACAACTAACACCATTCCTAGATGGTGTAGTTGCTTTATACACAAACTTCATTGTGGCTTTAGCACCAACTTGTAAGTCACTGGTGTGGTAGAATCTAGATCAATGAGTTGTTGATCTCTATTGATCAGTCTTAATGTTATATTACTAATACTATCGACAGCCACAGAATGAAAAAGAACCACTGGAGGGTTTTCACGAATAATATACCCATTGGGTGATGTCACAATAAAGTCATAAAGCGAATGCGATGGTTCTTGATTGGTGTACACTTGGCTAATAATATTACACGTCACCGACACATGATGGTCTTCAATGAATTTCACTTCATGGTCCGATTCATGTTTTTTGTTGGGCTCCAACACACGTGGTTTAAATCCTAGTAATGGACCAATGGAATCGGGGTGTGTTTTAAAGTCAATGTTGAAGGTAGAGAAAATACTGCAGCGATGAGTGTTGGTATTTCCTACAAGTTCAAACTTGTGCGTTCCGTCGAGAAATGACTTTAAACCATATTGATTGATCAACACCACATAAATGTGTTCATAAATATCATCGATCGTGTATCCACCAGAGTTCAAGGTGAGCACAGAATCATCATAGTAAAACTTGTTGTTCACATTTTCACGTATGTTGTATATTCGATTGTACGTTTCAAGAGAAACAAGTCCTAAACCATAGGGTTTTTCACTCAATTCGATAGGCGGGTAGAAGTCTAGGCTGACTTCAGGTCCACGTCCATGCAGTGTAAACGTTTTACTTTCTGCCGACATACTGGTGGCGTTTTAGCTTATGCTGCGTCTTATATAAAAAAATTAAACACAAACGTCCACACTGTTGGCTGTTAAACGTTTGCTCACGTTTCACATTATAATATATCTTGATCCTGTTTCCAAAATAGGTCACTAGTTCCATGGGCGGGGGCAAATTCCCAAAACTGTCAAAGTACCATACCATGGATCCCTCTTTGACATAAGCTACATAATGCGTCCCTGGTCCTCGGTGATCATCCAAATTGACAACAGCACATTCCTGTTTCCAGGGTCGTGGGGGTAATTGGTTTCGCATAAACACACCTCGAAAATGAGAAAGCTTTAGTTGTTTAGCATAGCTTTCCACTTGTTGATGCGTCAGGGCATGTCTCGCTATGGCTGAGGTTATTTTTTTTTTTTTTTTAATATTTCGAAATGGTGAAATCCCAAATCCTTGTTGATAAAAGGCTGGCTTTAAATTGGTATTTCTAGCCCCCATGGCAATCGCTTCCATCGTTTCATTGTGTCGCTGACTTTCTTTGAGTTGTTGCTTGCCCTGCTGCGCGGCTTTAATGGTTTTCGCCACTGCACTGGCACCGCCCAAAAGTGAACCCAGAGCAGCCAAACCGGCAAATAATGCAGGTAAAAATCCCGCTCGTTTGGGGACGGGAATCACTCGCCCTTGGTTTGAAACCTGTCGCCGACGTTTTGGAATAACATGTCTCTGTGCTGCTCGAAGGGCTTTCCTTATGGTCAATACATTATTTTTTCTTTTTTTCTTTCGCAAGGGCTTGTCCACGAATGTTGTAAGCCCAGGCTTTGCCAAGGACAAAGTCCTTTTTTTAGTCTTTCTCACCGCATACCTTTGTTTCACCATAATGATAATGACCAACAACCTTTCACAAGAAAGTTTAAATCACAACTAACGTCAGATGGTTATTTCATGGCTGTATATTCCAATTCCACATAAAGTGGGAAGTCGTTTATGGTTTTTCCCGCTTGCTTTTCATCCCATGTCAACATGAGGTGAAAGGATAATTCGTCACCTGCATTGACCATTTCATGGTCATGGACCAACATCCTATGACCATTTATCTTTATTTGTAAATGGTTCTCATCAGGTATGGCATATTTGATGTGAATGGTTCCATCATAGTGTAATCGATAGTGGCTTAAACCCGAAGCAAGCACATAGGTCAAGTGCTGATCATGGACTAGCGGTAAATGGTTTCTGTCATTCACAGGTTTTTCATTTGTCAGATACACTAAAAATACAGATGGGATAAATTTATAAAGCCTTTTCATTTCATAGGTCATGTAACGCTTGGTACAAACATCGTCTTCGTCTTGTGGGTCTTCCACGTGAATAATCCGATGGTGATTAGCGCTATAGCCATTCACCGTAAGCTGGGGCACTTTGTCATAAAACTCATACACTTTGTTATCCACATACTTTTTCGTAGTAACGTCTGTAGACACTTGAGGATGTTTTACATGGGTTAACCGCTTTCCCTTAAAGTCATAATCTCCCTGTTTTGTGCGTGGCACTAGTGACCTATCCACATAGTGTTTATTAGCAGGATCTGTTTCCTGTTTAGGATCATGTATGGGGACAGGCCTAGCTTTGGCCATCAACGCACGTCCAAAGACATCCATCGTCAACCTGTAGTAGCAGTCTACTGTTTCTATGACAAGGCTCTGTGTCCTGTATATAGACAGCCGGCTAGCCTGTCTAAGCCTTAGTTGACATGAAGATTATTAAGCAGCAAGAGTCATTCCCCGTGGGGGACATGGTTTCCCATCTCTGTCCCACATCACGTGAACAACGCCATGGTTCACTGTTTCCATCTTCCATTCGCTGCATCATTGTGGGGCCTTCCGGCTCTGGAAAGACAAATCTTTTGCTAACGCTCATTACAGCGCCCAATGGTCTGCGTTTTCAAAATATTTATATTTTTGCAAAATCTCTCTACCAACCCCTCTACGTGTTTCTGGATCAAGTCATGTCTGGATTACAAAAAGAGAATATGGGTTATTTTACATTTTCCATGCAAGAAAATGTGATTTCACCGGATGAGGTAAAGCCTGATTCACTCATGATTTTCGATGATGTATCCACTGAACGTCAAGGCATCATTCAAAGCTATTTCAGCATGGGTCGACACAAACATATCGATTGCTTCTATCTTGGACAAACGTATTCAAAAATGTCCAAACAGTTGATTCGTGACAATGCCAATGTCATTGTTTTATTTCGTCAGGACGAGAGGAACAGTCGTCACATTTATAATGAACATGTGAATCCGGATATGACCTTTCAAATGTTTACAGAATTGTGTGCCAAGTGCTGGAACACTCAACGTCATGCCTGTTTAGTAATTGACAAACAAAGTGAACTCAACCAAGGACGGTATCGCTTAGGGTTTGATCATTTTATTGCTATTTAAGGCCCTGTCTCATGCCCCATCAAGTCATTTGTCAAGACACCATGGCGTTAGCAGAGAGTCAATTGAAAAAGCATATTATTAGAGCAAAAAATACTATTCGCCAAAAGTTTCGTCAATTGAAACAATCACGTGCAAATCATGCTTTGTTTATTCAGCAACATTTAGCACCTCCACTAAAAGCCATGTTGAAACCCTCTTTCAAGCCATCTGAAACGCTACCCACCGTTTCACAAGCCACGCAGACGCTGCACGAGGACCCTGAGGAAGAGGAAGAGGAAGATTTGACTAGTGTTAGTGAAGTTGAGGATGAGGAGGAACAAGTGTTTACGCCTCAAAAAAAGGCCGCACCCCTTGCAGAGTTTTTGAGAAAAAAGAAATCCTTGGCCATGGTCGAAACACCTTGCCCTTCCAGGGCGTCTCCGTTTTCACAACTCTTGGCCACCCCTCAA
Source organism: Meconema thalassinum (assembly GCA_946902985.2). Lineage (NCBI taxonomy): Eukaryota > Metazoa > Arthropoda > Insecta > Orthoptera > Tettigoniidae > Meconema > Meconema thalassinum. Next base: position 140,586,791 of record OX336400.1, read on the forward strand.
CATAAAGCTCAACTGAAAACCATTTTAATAAAATATTATGGATCAACATTGGAACCCTATTTCACCGATCTATTTATTGGAAACACAGATACCACGTATGGTGTTCGCTATGAGGATGATAGTTTTAAAATTGGCGATTCATCCATTAAATTTGCTCGTACTGAAGCTGTCATTAAAAACATCAACTATAAATTAACGCCAGGACTGTTAAAGCTGCTCTTTTCTCGGACCCCCTCTTCCCATGATTATACGTCAGAGGATCTTGACAAATATAAATCCATTTTATTGGATACCCATGCCCATAAGAGACAGTATGATCCCACGCAACAAGTGAATGCCAATATATCTCAAAAATATAAAACCATCATTGCAAAAATGTTTCCCACTAGTCAAAGTACTCGTCGTAAAGTGTCCGCTTCAGGAGTGACATTTAAACCATTAAAACCCCTTGTGGATGTTACCTACTGGCACAATCCCAATAAGCTCGTCCAGCGGCTACAGTTGTTGCATGCTTCACGTCAAGCTGGCCATACCGGTCACGATTGGGAAATTCAAGAAATTGAACAAGAACTTCGAAATGCCAAAATTATTGTTTAAGCCCTCACCCATTAAAATGGGTATTGCTCACGAGTTGCATCGCCCAGCTAGGCGTCACTATCCGCGACTCAAGGTGATTTCACGAGGTGTGGATGAACTTTGGCAGGCTGACTTGGTTGAAATGATACCCTATGCTGGCGTTAACGACGGTGTACGCTATATGTTGACCGTCATTGATGTCTATTCCAAAATGGCCTTTGTTGAACCTGTGCGTCGCAAGTATGGTCCACTAGTTACCAAGGCCTTTCAACATATTAGTCAACACTCCCAACTTCAACCTCAGCTGCTACAAACCGACCAGGGGAAAGAATTTTTCAACAAGGACTTCTCCAGTTTTCTCAAATCTAAGGATATTCACCATTACACCACGTACAGCAACCTCAAAGCCAGTGTGGTTGAACGGTTCAACCGAACATTGAAAACCCATATGTGGAAAGCGTTTACCGCTCATGGCAGTTATCGCTGGTTGGACATGTTACCTGAACTAGTGTCACGTTACAATGACACCAAACATAGAACGATTGGGACCAATACACGTCTCGTGACTAAAAATATTCAGCGATTGAATAAACTGTTTAACCCCATAAAAACAACCGATCCTAAACGTCACCGACTGAACATTGGGGATTTTGTTCGTGTGAGCAAATTTAAGTCTGCCTTCAATAAGGGCTACACGCCTCAGTGGGGGACTGAACTATTTCGAATTCGTCGAGTCAACTTGGACACTCCAGTCACCTATTTACTCGAGGACCTCAACCATCAACCTATAAAAGGTAGATTTTATCTCCATGAACTTCAGAAAACAGCATTTCCTCAGCATTATCTTGTGGAAAAAGTGTTGAAACAAAAAGGAAATAAACTCTACGTCAAATGGTTAGGGTTTAACTCTACGTTTAATTCTCGGATCAATAAATTACATGTTGTGTGAACCTGTGCAATTTTTAATTTATTCACACATGTTGTACACCACCTATAGCTCTATGTGTACAGCGCTCCGCGCTTCGTTCATATTCATACATGTTTGTCTTTCCCTTTCCTCCTGTGTTCTCTCATACATTACCCCTCCCCTCTCCCTCCCTTCACCTCCCACCACTGCTGTTTGCAGCTCTTGCCTATCTATTGGTTGTGACATCATTCCCACAAGTTGCATCATACTTTTTACTGATTCAGCGATACCCACGCTTTGAACATTCTCTTATCAGGCACGTGGACAGATAACGTCCCAGGCGAACACCTGTGGCAGATCAAATTTCACGTCAACTTGCATTTTGTCACGTACGAAGCAAAACAGGATGTAACTTGTTAACAGTTATCATGCACGTGGACAGATAACGTCTCAGGCGAACACCTGCGGTAGATCAAATTTCACATGGACTTGCATTTTGTCACGTACGAAGCAAGACAGGATGTCACTGGTTTAGCCTACATGTGGTTTCACACATGTTCACATGCATTTTGCACTTCCCTGCCACCACGATGGTCAGATTATTTCACCTTCAAGCGTCACCTGTTGTCAAGTCAGATCAATGCCTTCCAATAAGCTCAAATGACCTTCACCTCCTGTAAGTTTGTTTTCTGTACTCGCTTCGACCAACATAGAACCAAGTTCTCATCACCGTTTACACGTCAAAGGTAAAATATCAGGAAAACGCACGCTCGCTCTGTCATACACCGACCCGCCGAAATAGCGATTATTCTATTAAGCATGGTCCTTGTGGTTAGCGACAGGTTCGTTGAAACACACACACCCAGCCGTATCGTCTCTCTCAACCACCACGCTTCATGGACATTATAAACAGGTAACGGTAAAGAATTTTTTTTCAACATGTATGGCGTTAGGCCCTTTGTGAATTATTTTTTTGGAAAAAATATCTGCCACATTTGAAAGGGGGCGTTAGCCCGAGTCCTAGGACACCTCGTACATGTCTCTAGCGTTATTAGTTCGTGAGATATCGGCAAAAATCACAAAAAGCACGTGTTTACCCCAAAATCGAGTTTCCAATTTTATTAAAAATTATAACGAGTGGTCCAGAGCAGAGAGAACGTCACCCCGAGTCCTTGGACCTGTCGAACACGCCTCTAGCATGATTGGTTCGCGAGATATAGCAAAAAGTTTAAAATCACGTTTTTACCCCAAAAAGACCGTGTTTCCAGCATTTCACCTTTTCGACACCTACATTTCCGTAAAGAGCACGACGAGACGAAAAAAACGAATCCAAGCACGCCCTCCTAGCATGGCTCCTTCCATTCCAAGGTCGCAGGGGCTCACCACTTGCTTTTGTAAGCAGCTCTCTCACTACCCCACTACTACAGGTTTTCATCCTAGATACTTGAAATTTATTTTGGGGGTAGAGGGGGTAGGGACCATTGATTTACGTCAAACATTTTTTTTTGTAGAGTTCCTAGTTTCCAAAATATAGGATTTTCAAAATTCGAGTATTTTCAAAAAAAAACATAAAAAGTAAAAAGGTTTTATTATAGAAAATAAAGGTCATAAAGACCATTCGTTTGGGCCATGGCATAACGTTCTATCATCTTTGGTTTTCAAACTATCACCAACTTTTGAAAACAAAAATTTTCAAAACATTTTCAAAAATATAACGAGTAGTCCACAGCAAAGAGGACGTCAGCCCGAGTCCAATGACACGTCATTTGTTAAAATACGACCATGGGTTCACGAGATATTGGCTTGGACTAACGCGGCGGCCATGACACTCGTTGGAATCGGCCTTACTCCCCTACTCAACCTGTTTTTGATTTGTTTGTCAAGCCATTTTCAACCTCTGTAACTGAGGTCCCGCATGTGTTTCAAATGGAGCTAAAAATTGCAATGTAGCAGTACACTTAAGGATATTTTTAGCTCTGTGAAAAATTTTCCCGATTTTACTAAAAATTACCGAAGCAAGAATATCCAAAATTGCACAGGTGTTATCAATGTTTCGAGCAAAGTATGTCTGTGAAACGTTTTTCTCTGCATTGAAACTAACAAAATCACGGCAGCGCTCTGATGTCTGACGGTAACCTGCGAAACAGCCTCCGGTTGATTGTGTCACAAGCAATCGTACCGAACGTTGAGCATTTTGTAAATATGAAAACAAATTGAAAATAAGGAAAATGAAAATGTGACCAAAATTGCATCGTCCAAAAATATGAGTCCCATGATACCTTATCAATATTTCTGATTGATTTAATTCTGGCCACCTCGTGGTGTAGCGGCTAGCATTCTTGGACGTTGCTCTGGAGGTCCGGGTTTGAATCCCGGCACTGCCAAGAAATTTAATTCTGGTCTGAGGGCTGGAACTGGATACACTCAGCCTCATGAGGCAAAACAGAGAAGAGGTGGGTTCGATTCCCATCTCAGCCATCTTGGAAATCGTTTTCTGTGGATTCTCACTTCTACTCCAGGCAAATGCCGGGATGGCTCCTAAATTAAGGCCACGACCGCCTCCTTCCCAGACCTCACCTGGATTACAAATACACGCAATAATACGGCCACCATAATTACACAGTTTATCAGACAAATTCTATACACACACCCAAGTACTCGGGGCTACATGACCATGATGTCGCAAAGCCACTACATCAATCAACAACAACAAAATGTATTAATGCTAAGCACGTAATCTTCAAGTGCCCGTACGTGGGGAAGAACGCAAACAAAATGTAGATGTTTCGGACAACCAACACATTGGAAGAACAGTTTGTTTGTTTGTTTGTTTGTTTGATGACATTACGTCCAGTGCGAAGGCGATCCCAACTTGACTCGGTCCAATGCATCGGCAGTCAAGGCAGGCAGCCCAGCGAAGAGAGGCAGAAACCATCTTGCCGGCTGCGATGCTGCGCAACTAGCACACCGAGCGTGCAAAGGCTGGCCGCCCCTGATGTAGAGTGCAAAGAAGCACTTCTCAAGTAATGTTATTCTGCCTTGAGTTACTATCATATATATTATTTCAGTAGTATAGATCCCTCCTGACGCGCTCAAAAGCGACCGATCGTATCAAATGAGCATTCAAATGAAAGAGAATAGACATTATCAGTGACGAATTGCACCCTTAATTTCATAAATATCTATAATTTCTTTAAAAAAATACTTTCAAAAAAAATGTACGAAGTGTGTGATTTGCAGATAATGTTGCTGTAAGAAAATACGCTCCATAATTGCTGTCCACTTCACATTTTGGCCGCTGTGACGCCTGTTTCATGTCATTTTAACATTGAGGTATTTCCTTTATCATTTTGCATGGATTTCAGAAACAGTAAATCAAAGAAATGAGTACTCAAATCGTATAATTTCATAAATATCGAATAACCAGTGAGTGTTATGATGATCCAATTTTCAGTGATTGCCTTCTTAAGTTAGGGAACGTAGAACTTGGAATTCTAACTGAAATGTAAATAGTGTTCTATAATCATTTGTTTGAAATATAAACATAACAACCTTTCTCCTCAAGTCTCTTATTATAAACCTATTGGGAAAGTGTGGCTTATTAACATGCGAGATTTCTCGCATGGGTCCGCTAGTCAATAATATTCGTGATGCTGTTCTGGAGAACGAAACACACAAGCTACTCTGGCACAGGTCGGTAATCACAGATCGGCCAATAACAGCAAACAGGCCTGACATTATTCTTATTGTTAAAGTGCAGAAGAGAAACCTTCTAATAGACATCGCAGTCCCTACCCGCATAATAGGCTATCCAACAAATGTAAACTGAAACAATACCCAATAGGCTACATGCCTCTGGCTGAAGAGATCTGACAGATGTGGCGACAAGAATTTGTTATTGTATTGCCCATCATAATCTCTTCCACTGGGATCATACCGAAGTCGCTGAGGGCTGACCTCGATAAACTGGGGCTCCGCCATAATCTGCATATCAGTATGCAGAAAGCAGTCAGAGAGACCTGGTTGGTTGGTTGGTTCCTCAGTTTAGAGGCTGCGGCAACACGGTCATGTAGCCCCGTATACTTGGGTGTGTGTAGAATCTGTCTGATAACCGGTGTTAATTGTGATGTGTGTTATCTGTTTTTAATTCAAGTAAGGACTGAAGACAATAATTTCAAGTAGTTCTTGCTTTTGCTCCCAAATGCTACCGTCCACGACACCTAGATTGTGGACTTGGCTACTAGATGGCATTGCAGTCAGCACGTGGCAGCGAACGTTGGAACTAATAGAGCGTTATCAATTCTAACCTAAAAATTTTGGCTTCACACAAGAGTAGTTGGTAGAAGGTCCTTTTTCATGCCATAAATCTATGACATGGTACCGCCGGCTTTATTTCTCTTCCGAAAAAAAGGCATACTGAGGGAATTTTAACACTCCGAAGCCGTCCTCAGAGAGACCTGTTCCATGCTGTTCATTCCCGATACCACATTACCGGTCATAGCAGTTCGGAAACTACGATTTCCGTTCTTCATTCTCACCAGCAGGACCTATCGGAACTGGGGATTTGTTGACCCAACTCTAGAAAAGAGCCCCGTTACAGCCCTCAGACAAGAATTAAATTTATTGACAGAGCCAAGAATCGAACCCAGATCTCCGCGATGACAGCCAAGAATGCTAGCTACTACGACATGAGGTGGATTATAAATTGAAGACCCTGCTCTCGGGTATCTTACGGGGACTGTATGCGTGGCACACCGGTAACATTCTCACCTGCCGTGCCCAAGGGTGCAGCACCGAATCACGGCACAGTCAGTTGGCATTTAACCCTTTATGGCTCTCTATATTCACCACCTGTCATAAGAACAGTTTATCCTTTCAAAGATGTTGATAGTTGAATCTTTCAGCTTAATTTCGGAGAACTTTCATGCCGAAGTGCTAGTACAGTATTTCTAAAAGTCAAATATTATATACGCATCTACTTGACGTAATGTGTAGGATAAAATTTAAAAAGTTAAAACTAAAACATTAACAATTAAAGTGTAAAAATAAAATATATAGAAATAAAAATCATAAAAATAAAATTACATTAATAAAAGGAATATAGAAATTTAAATAATAAACATAACTATAAAATAATTATGAAAATAATTGTAAAATCAATTCGAAAATATTTAATTAATGAATTCAATAAAATATCAAAATTAAATCTATAAAAACATAAATTGAAAATTTAAATTAAATCTATAAACATCAAAATTAAAGAAACGAAATATAACATTCTTCTTCTTCTTCTTCGTTCGATTCGGCCATCTAAGGACCACGTCATTTCAACTGTTTCTTGTTGCATCGAGCTTTAACATCCTCCCAGTACTTTCGCATTAGTTCTCGATGCTGTTGTCTCCTTTCCCCAGTCCACTTCTTGCCAGTTGGAAGCTTTGGCTTTTCTTGGTAACATCGGTGTGCTATTAGTTTTTGTTTAAGGTTGGCACGTTCCCAAATATCGTTGCCTGTAATTCCCACTTCTTGTAAATGTTTGTCCACCTCAGTGAACCAAGCTCCCTTGCTTTTCTTTTTGAGGAAGTAGGTGAAAATTCTATTTGTCAATCGTGCTGAGTTCATTCTTGTTATATGACAGTAAAATGCAATTCTCCGTTTCCTCATGGTATCAGTTATTTTTTCCACATGGGTGTAAAATTCGTGGTTGTGCCGTCTCCTATATTCCCCATTTTCTTTTACCGGATCAAAGATTTTTCTTGGAATTTTTCTTTCTTTCACTTCCAGATTCTCTGTTAGTCCCTTGCGATGCATTGCAAGGCACTCTGCAGCATTCAAAGCCTCTGGACGGATGACCGTTTGGTAGTGTCTTAACTTGGCATTTGTTGATATGGATTTCTTGTTGTGAATGGCCTTAGTTAGATTATATGCCATTTCCATATTCCTCATTCGTGACTCGAAAGCTGCCTTCTCGGAGAGATTGGGTTCTATCCACTCACCCAAATATTTGGATGCTTTCGTTTGCTTGATTTTCCCCTGTCCTATATCCAGCTCTTTTGGCGCTAGCTTGATATTAGTGATGAATTTTTTTTTTTTTTTTTAAGGAGATCTTAAGGTCCGTTTTTGCTGCTTCAATCTGGAGTTCTTTAATATACGCTGCGGCTGCATCGAGGGAATCTGAAAAAATTGCGAGGTCATCTGCGAATGCTAGGCAGTCCACTATCAGGTTCTGTTTTTTGTAGCCCAATCTGACTTCATTTTCAGACTTGTTAATGTTCATTACTTTTCGCCACTGCCGGATGACTTTTTCGAGCACACAGTTGAAGAGCAAAGGTGATATAATTATAATAATTATAATAATTAAAATAAATTGAAATGTAGAAACACATAAAGAAATCCAATTTTCGGATTGTTGACAAACGATTGGATTATGCACGTTTATAATTTGAGAATTATCTTAACTTGGGTAAAATATTTAGTGTTAGGCACATTGTGACATGCAAATAAAACGTATCAAATGCTATCGAGATCAAACATGAAAACGTGTAGGTTTGCTTTCATTGGTTATCTTATTTTTCCCTTCGCAGAAAGCAAAAAGCAAAAACAAGCACATGACCAAAACGGAAAGCAGAAAGCAAAATTCAAAAACAAAAGCAGAAATCACACACAAAGCAAAAAGAAAAATTCAATAGAAAGCAAACGCAGAAAACAAACACGAAACCAAAAACAAAAACCACGAAGCAAAAATCAAAATTCAAAAACAAAAGAAAAATCAGAAAACAAACACTAAACCAAAAACACAAAGCAATAAGAAAAATTAAAAAAGAGCAAAAGCAGAAAACAAACAGAAAACAAAAAAAAACAAAGCAAAAAGAAGAATTCATAAAGAAAAGCAAAATTAGAAAACAAACACCAAACCAAAAACAAATTAACACAAACCAAAAAGCAAAAGCAGAAAGCAAGCACAAAAACAAAAACAAAAACACAAAGCAAAATTAAAAAACAAAAGCAAAATCATAAAACAAACACAAAAACGAAACCACGAAGCAAAAAGCAAAATTCAAAAAAGAAGCAAAATCAGAAAACAAACGCCAAACCAAAAACACAAAGCAAGAAGCAAAATTCTAAAACAAAAGCAAACAAATAAAACAAACCCAAAACCAAAAACAAATTAACACAAAGCAAAAGAACACAAAAACAAAAACAAAATTTTAAAACAAGAGCAAAATCAGAAAACAAACACAAAACCGAAAACACAAAGCAAAGAGCAAAATGCAAAAAAATAAAAAATAAAATAAAAAAGGGAAGCATAATCAGAAAACAAACACAAGACCAAAAACATAAAACACAAAGCAAAAAGAAAAATGTAGAAAACAACAAACACAAAACCGAAAACGCAATTATTTCTGATGATTTGACTCCCCTATTCTCTGTCCAGAATCAAATCCCTATTATGCCACTGCGTAGCACACGCTAACAACTACTAGAGTAAAGAAAGAGCACGATTGGTGGTACATGTCTAAACAGTGCAGTGGTTGTATTGGTTCAATAAATAAGAGAATTAACTTGTTCGACAAATACGAGTATTGTGCTACCTAGATTTATGGCACCTGTGCTGAAGAAACGGTGGTCACTTTAGCGTGTAACAACTAGACTATTATTGACCCTGACAAAGAACTAAACACCCTCATTGTCCAGGCAGTCCACTCCACTCATTGAAGCACCTGTATGGCTCAGAGCTTAGCCATTCTTCGGGTCAGCAAAAGAAGTACAAACCTTTGGTTAGGTTTTTTTATTTTCATCTCTCACCCTCCAGTTTCTTTCTCCAAGGTCAGGGTGGAAGATGAGACATTCTTTGTGGCCGGTTTGGACCCACCCCTACTTCTGTAAGTGAGGGGGGTGGGGGGTTGGTTCTGGAATCTGACAGCCCGGTGTCCTCTGACCAGCTCGGATTTCTCTTCGCTCTGCTTGAGAGACCTGATGAATCCTGACCTTCATCTCCCAGACAGATAACTACCTACCTTCTGGTTTATTTTAACATTTACTGGTTCAATGAACTTCTAATATTCTAGGCTGTAAATTAAAATCACATAGCTCATAATTTTCTGCATAGTCAACAGCCCTGATGAGTTCATTTTTTGATTTCGCTCGTACGGTATTGGAGTAGAGAGGCATTTATGGAATACCAGAGTTACTTTCCAAATGTAACAAATTCACAGTCACCGTTATCTATTATATAAAACTCAATTACCACTCATTCATTCATCACGAAATCTCTGAAACCACCGAACGGATTGGAATGAAATTTTGTATGCAGCTTCCTCAAGGGCCGCAAACGCCCACTAAGAAAGGATTTTTGGATATTCAGGTTCTAAAGGGGTGTTAAGGGCGTAGACCTGCATTTCCCGATTGGTTTCATTGGGGGATGTGATACTCGGCATATAAACTCATCATTAACAAGTAGTTCCGTGAAGAACTATACAGCCTATTTTCATATATCCTACTTATGTTAACTGCCACAATCAACATACAAAATTTCAGTTTAATTGCTGTAACAGATTCGTAGATATTGAGAACCGTCTAAATATTTCAGATGGTCGCCAGGTTGGATTTTTATTTTTGTGCTATTACATTAAGATTATTGTGTACGTGTGGTATTCAAACTTCAATCGCATGATTAGACAACAAGAAGTAAAAACGAGATTTTAAAATTACGCACAGCAGCCATCTTGTGATAATGCAAACCATTGAAATAAATTAGATGCCAGTGGATCAACATTTGTATAAGCATTTAACGTGCAACGTTTCACGGCACTCGGATAGTTAATTCGCGAGAAACGTCCATTTAAATATTTATACTTCGCGTCGCCGCCATGTTGGATTTGTGCTCACCAGGTTCCTGAAAGTCCTATAGGTGAACATATGTTCATAGTCTCTATGAACATAAAAAAAATCAGTTTGGTTGCTGTAAAAGATTCATAGATATTGAGAACCGTCTAAATATTTCGGGAGCTCACCATTTAGGAGTGTTATGTGTATAGGCCATAGAGTTATGTACCATTCAAGGACAATTATTGCCTAGGTTCATTATTCAAACTTTCACTTCGATCGCATGATTACGACACAAGAAATTAAAACTTAATTTTAAAATTTCGCACAGCCGCCATCTTGAGGTTATGTAAGCAATTGAATTAAATTATATGGCAGTGCATTACAATCTGCAAAATCAATTACTGTACCACATTTCACTGCGCTCAGAGAGTTAAATCACGAGAAAAGTCTATTAAAATATTTTAAATTCGCTTGGTCGCCATGTTCGTATCGTACTATATAGGTTTATGAAATATACATAGGTATACCTGTATCAGTACCCTTTATCACCGTACAAAATTGCAGGGTGATATCTGTAATAGTTTCGGAGATATAGAATGTCAGTGATATATTTCGCACAGCCGCCATTTTGAGGTTGTGTAAACAATTGAACTAAATTAGACTCCAGTGCATTACAATGTGTATAAACATTTGCTGTACCAAGTTTCATTACATTTAGATAGTTAAATCGCGAGAAAAGTATATTTAAATGTCTCAACTTCGCTTGGCCGCCATGTTGGTTTTGTAGTCACCAGGTTTTTGAAAGTCTCATAGGTGAACTTCTAGTAGTGCCCTTTATCACCGTACACAATTTCAGGGCGATATCGGTAATAGTTTCGGAGATATTGAATGCTAGTGAAGTATTTCGCACAGCCGCCATGTTGGATTGGAGAGACGTAACAAAATTTGAAGGGCACGGTCGAGGTCGCCGGGAATAGTGCTATGAACTTCCCGAGTTTCATTGAAATCGCTCCAGCCGTTTCGATTTTATTAGGGGGACACACACACACGAATCACACACACACGCACACACACACACACACACACACACGCACACACACACGGACAAAAGGTGATGTCATAAGCCTATTTTTTCAAAATTGAAAATAGGCTAAAAATAAGACGACACGTGTCTGAGGGTTTTTCGATGTGGTGTATATTATGAGGTGAAAGGGGTGAAAAGTGGGGGTTGAAGGATTCCTAACGGAGCGTGTACCTCTTAAACGACATAGGCGAGGAGTTTGAAACTCGGAGAAATCAATCAGCTTAAAAATAAATAAATAAATAAATAAATAAATGAATAAATAAATAAATAAAATAGGTGTTCGACCGTTTTTTCATAAATCCAATTTAAGGGGCCTATGGGGAGGGGTGAAATTCTGGAAGAAAAACGTCCACTGAGGAAGGATTTTTGGATGTTCACTCTCATCGACCAACCAAAACTATTAAAGTTAGAAGAATGATATTTTGGGGATTTGTTTGTTGTGTGTCGAAAACGTCCACTAAGGAGGGATTTTTGGATATTCAGGGTCTAAAGGGGTGTTAACGGGGGTAAACCTGTATTTCATTGAATAACAATATGACATGACTATGACGCGAGCGAAGCCGCGAGTACTTGCTAGTTTAAAATAAAATAAAAATCCCTCTCGGCACGCTGCAAGGCGGAGGTAGATTTCACCGGGTTGAATTAAATAAATTTGTCAATTGTTATATAGCCTACCTACAAAAGTGCCTCATTTATAGCATAGGAGAATTCTTCTTATAATTCCAAGAAAATTTTGCTCATCCCTTGGCGTAAGGGTGGGTCATATCAAAACATATTTCAGACTAGTACATTATGCAACGAGCCTATAATGGCTTCGCTCGTTTTTTTATAATTTCCATACGAGTGTCTGAATTACCATTATAGGCGAGTTGCATTCGACTGTTTATGTTCGACGATAATTATGACTATTTTATGTTCGAACATAAATATTCGTAAATATCTGTCGAGATTTCGCCAGGTTGCAGGTTACCCTGGTGCAGTCAGCGGGCATTTGAGGGTGCGCATATGCGAGAGAGCCGTGTCAGTAGATTTACTGGAACGTTAAAAATCCCCTTCGGGGCAAAATTCCGGCACCCCAGCTTCTCTAAAAGCCACAGTAGTTAAAAGGGACGTAACACCAATAGGCCTAACATTATTATTATTATTATTATTATTATTATTATTATTATTATTATTATTATTAGATTTCACCAGTTTTTTGTAGTGAACAGAGTGCATGGGACGCAGAGAATACCTTGTATTTGACCATGGCCTCCTCAAATACCCCACTATGACACTAGCCACGAAGTGAAATTTTAAATAGGAGGCCGTAGAAGTCAGCGCAGATACGATGCTATCCTTACCTAATTGGACACACAACTGTTTCTTGAGCTCTTAGATTGGTGGAAGAAATTGCTTTATAATGAAAAATAGTGTTATAATAACCCTCATTATAATACAGTTTTCTGACATATACTGTAATATTTACATTTCGACATCGTCGAACATAAAAAAGTTTGATGTTATGTTTATGTTCGACCCTCACTATTATGTGTCAGATAACTGTATCATAATGATGGTCATTATAACACTGTTTTCCATTATGATACAGTTTCTCCAGCCAATCAGAGCTCGTTCATTGACCAATTAGGTAACGATAACTTCGCGCATGCGCTCAAAATCCAACATGTCGGACATAAACACAACATCGAACTATAATAAATTACCGACATGGAATACCCACCGTCCATATGTTCGCGTAAATAAACTGGCGAATATGAGACAAGAAATAGCACTGTACCTTAAAATCACCAACACTAATTTCTACACAGCGCATTGTCTTCAAATGACTGCTGTGACAATATTACTGAGGGACGGCTGATGTAAACATATGGCTGCATATGGCATTGCAAGCCCACAGAGCGCATGCGTCGGTCGTTCAAAGCTCTTGAAAGACAAAGATATAACACCCAACGCTCGCTCTGCGATCACAAAATTCCAGTAGCTGACTCTCAACAGATATTTATGAATATTTATGTTAAAACAAATAATAAAGTTATAATTATCGTCGAACATAAACAGTCGTATGCAACTCGCCTATAATGGTAATTAAGACACTCGTATGGAAATTATAAAACTCGCATACGCTCGTTTTATAAAAAATACTCGTGTCTTAATTATAGCCATTATAGGCTCGTTGCATAATGTACTATTAGAGGTCTATTGACAATTTAAAATGGTTTTGATGTTTTGCTTATTTATGACCACATAGGATCACTGTAGTCGGTCCATCGTCCATATCTTCTTTGAAGGGATTGCTCAGGCTTTGCGTTCCTGCCAGTACTTCTTAATACGGTTTGACTGTCGTGCCATTTCCTCGGTTGAAAATGTGCGTGTTGTGGGCTCGTTTCTTATAAGGGTAAAGCAGGTTTTTGTATCCTTGAGTTTTCAATTCAACTTTATCTTATTTGAGGTGTCGTCAATTGGAAGAAGGCTGACCCCTCGCAGAAGGAGAGTATCAGGAAAGATGAGACAAGGGCCAATTAAGGCGGGAAAGGAAAAGACAGATGATGATGATGATAATTGTTGTTTTAAGGGGCCTAACATCTAGATTATCGGCCCCTGATGGTTTGGGTGATCGTGAAGATGAAAATGAAATGCAAACTTAAAACTAAAACTTAACTACTAACCATCATACTAGAAGAAGAAATGGAAAACTAAAGGAGAATAAGGCAAATAAAGGACAGGAGGAAAAGAAATGCCCTCAACCCACGAAGAATGCGGATTGAGGGACTTGGAAGGAAGGAGAGCCATGAAAGGTAGATAGGAAAGTGAAAGAGGAGAGGGTCCAACCCACAGGTAAGGGACAAAAGGGGGACCGGACCCAGCTCAGGAATCCCTCGGGGTCGCCAACTCCCGAACTCAGCAGCCGTGAGCCCCTGAGGGTGTAGCATTATCTAGGGTGCACCAAAAGTGGTGGGGCTACATACACCCGGCCTCCTAGAGGGCCTTGAGCAGAAGGCAGGAGATAACATGAAACGAAAGAAAAGGGAATCAGAAATGATGAGACAAGGGCCAATGAAGGCGGGAAAGGAAGAAACTCCCTAGGCCTCGGATACCCTAATACCGCCGGAGTCGGAAGAGAACGAGAGTTGACCAAGTGAGGTCGACAGGAAAGAAGACAGAGAGGAGGCCGGCAGAAGTAAGTGGAAGCAATGCCGGACTCAGCTGGGGCCCCGTTGTCGCCAACCCACGTCCCACTAGATGTGAACCCCTGGGGGGGGGACTTTTAGCAGAACCGGGAGTCGGACTTAGAACTAGCCAAGAATGGTAGTCATGGCTGCACAAGGTAAACCACGGACAGGAATATGGTGAATTCGCGGTTGGTAGTCTGGTACATTACAGCTGGAATGGTTTTGTTCCAAAAACTGTGCTATGGTTGGCTTTATGTAAATCGTTAGAAAAGCACAAAAAAGCTTAACTTGAATTTTAGAATAATTTGTACGATCATTTTGTCGGAAAACTCAAAAAAAAAAAAAAAAACATTGACAAGTGTTTTTCTCTGAATCGACGTATTTTAAAGAAAATATTTTTAAACAAGAAATGTAGAAGACATTGTCACCTACAATTCGTCTCATTGAGGTCATGTCATACGTTTTGAAATGCAAACGCTAGGTGGCGCCAAAGTTTCCAAAAAAGTGTTTTTTCACTTTTTGTCCTAGAAAAAATAGTTTTTTCACAAAAGAGTGAATCAGAAATTTGTTCCTCTCAAAATTCTCTGCAACATTTATTTAAACGTTTGTTTCCTTCGACTTATCGTTACAAAGTTATAGCGCAGCAAATGCAACGCTGGGTAGTCAAGGCTACTATTGTTACTGCGGAGAGAACGGTGGGCATAATTTAGACAGGGACCGGTGTCGGACAGCTGCCTAAGGCTCGGTCAAACAGGGCGCGGGCTGTGTTTGTTAACTCGCTCAAACAATCATATCTATGTCAATCGCAACGTATCAATCATAACTGTACACATAGGCTATTAACTTTTGTGCCATCTGAATAGTACAATGTTTACACTTCGGCAGACTATAACGTTGGAACGGTAAGGCGGAGGAAAAAAATGTTTCAATAAATGTTGTAGACAATTTTGAGAGGAACAAATTTCTGATTCGCTCTTTTGTGAACAAAACATTTTTTCTAGGACAAAAAGTGAAAAAACACTGTTTTGGAAACTTTGGCGCCACCTAGCTTCTGCATTTCAAAACGTATGACATGACCTCAATGAGACGAATTGTAGGTGACAATGTCCTCTACATTTCTTGTTTAAAAAACTTTTCTTTAAAGTACGTTGATTCAGAGAAAAACGCCTTTCAATGTTTTTTTGAGTTTTCCGACAAAATGATCGTGCAAATTATTCTAAAATTCAGAGTTAAGCTTTTTTTGTGCTTTTCTAACGATTTACAAAAAGCCAACCATAGCACAGTTTTTGGAACAAAAGTTTTTTTTCTGTGCAGCTGTCCTGTACTAGTCGTTCACGAAAGTGTGCAGTACAGTATGTATGATATGACAATGACCGCTGTGGGAGCCTAATAGGGGGTTGACCACCACACAGTAGTCTGTGAGAACTGAGCAAGGACGACCTACTACAATTAATTGGACATCTTCCCATGGCCTGGCCTAGCGTGTGGCTGTAACGGAGCGCCCAATGGACTACTTCCAACACTCCTGAGAGAATCTCATCTCCGCCACTGTAATTGTTCTTGCAGTCTTGTCAACCACGAGCATCAATATAACTTACTGAACCAACAGATTTGCATCTCATGTCATTAACCTCAAACTTGACAGGTGAGGATCCCGGTGAGTGCACCAAGCGTTACTGTAACGCCGAAACTAGTAACTGATATGTATATTAAGGCTTTCACGGCCCCGATTATATAAATAATTCATGTTTTTTGGGCTAATGCCGTGTATATTTAGATTAGAACCATACGTTTCGGAGAAACCTTGACTCGTTTTTCAATGGAAAATAGAATACTAGCCACAAAAAATATATATATATTTATATAATCCGGGCCGTGAAAGCCTTAATATACACATTAGAAACCTCTATGGGGAAGAGGTTGTTCGACAATCGTCTAAATTTAGTAAGTTGAGGCGAAAAAGGAGCTCTCTTCTTTCCTCAGAGCTCCGACGTGAGGGGAACTGCTTACCTCCCTTAGGATATTCACAACACCACTGACCGCGTTGCTAAGATTCTCCGCAAGCACAAGACAGAATATTTCCATTGAAAAAGGAGGCAAGTTTTCTCCGAAACGTATGGTTCTAATCTAAATACACACGGCATTAGCCCAAAAAACATGAATTATTTATATAATCTAGGCCGTGAAAGTCTTAATATACACTTTAGAAACCTCTATGGGGAGGAAGTTGTTCGACAATCATCTGAATTTAGTAAGTTGAGGCAAAATGAGCTCCCTTCTTTCCTCAGAGCTCCGACGAGAGGGGAACTGCTTACCTCCATTATATTCACAACACCACTGACCGCGTTGCTAAGGTTCTCCGCAAGCACAAGTTAGAATATTTCCATTGAAAAAGGAGGCAAGGTTTCTCCGAAAGATATGGTTCTAATCTAAATACACACGGCCTTAGCCCAAAAATCATGAATTATTTATAGTAACTGATACTTTGCAACGAGTGACAACGGTGTTGCTAAGTTAAGTAACGGCATCGATAGATCTCCGTAGTTGTTTAAATTGTGGGGCTTGGAACTAACTTCGTCTCATCCAGTTACTAAAACATGGAACTAACATTGCCTCTATCTCCTAAATATGGAACGTTTTTCCCCTCAATCTCCTAAAATTAGGAACCAACTTCACCCCCTCCAGCTCCTCGAACTTTGAATTAACTTTTACCCCTCTAGCTAGCAAAACTTGGAACTACTGTCGACTAAAATATTATGTGCACTCGAGTTTGAAGGTTGTTTGTGAAGTAACCAATAGACCTACATAAAATCCAATAACATCATCATTTTCGTCGTTCTATTTTACGTTAGTTCATGTAGGTTTGGAATTTTTAATTTATATTTTAATATTTTTTATCGCAGTTGAAACACAAAAAGTGCCCGTTTTTAAACGTGTTTCAACCATGCGTCACATTTAAGAATTATTATCTCACAAACCCGTCATCACATCGAATCCAAATTTTAACACAATATACATTGGAAAGTTGTATACCTGGTTTATTAATTTCAACATTTTGTGTGTTCAAGAACGAAGGTTGTTAACATTTTAGTAAGGTAACTTTTTCTCGGCTCGGGGTCGTTGGAAAATGTAGTTCTTGGTTGCGTTGTAATCCTTATACATCAAAAGGTTATGCTGTATGACTGTGAAATAGGTAAATTAATTCACTTATTTTATATCGGTTTGTATTTGTACGGGGAATTAAGACATGGTTCACCAGCTAGCCGCTCCGGGAAATGCTGTACAGCGTTCCTGATATGGAGCCCATCGCTTCCGAACGAGGCGAGCCATGACGCGTGAAGGAGCCCATCTTGGCAACGCTGTACAGCTTTCACCGGAGCGGCTAACTGGTGAACCATGTCTTCATTCCCCGTACGAATACAAACCGATATAAAATAAGTGAATTAATTTACGTATTTCACAATCATACAGCATACCTTTTTGATGTATAAGGATTACAACGTGACCAAGAAATACATTTTCAAACCACCCAGAACCGAAAAAAAGTTACCTTACAAAAATGATAACAACTTTGTTTCATGGAAACACAAATTTTTAAATTAATATACCAGATATACAACATTCCAATTTATATTGTGTTAAAATTTGGATTCGATCTGATGACGGGTTTGTGAGATAATAATTCATAAATGTGACGCATGGTTGAAACACGGTTAAAAACGGACACTTTTTGTGTTCCAACTGCGATAAAAAATATTAAAATGTAAACTAAAAATTCCAAACCTACATGGACTAACGTAAAATAGAACGTTGAAAATGATGATGTTATTGGATTTTATGTCGGTCTATTGGTTACTTCACAAACAACCTTCAAACTCGAGTACACATAATATTTTGGTCGACAGTAACATTGCCCTCTACATCTCCTAACTCAAGCCACGCCACGCGAGCACTTAGTGCTTGAACGCCCCTGTGCTGCACCGAGTGGCACAGGTTTTTCCCCTCCCTCCCCTCTTTCCACACCGTGTAGTGGCGGTAGCACAGTCAGACTTGGATGATGAAAATGGATCGCTGACCTCACTTTCATGAAAGACATCTCGAGGAATTTCAATGATAAATATCTCGTTGCAAGGAAAAAATAATTTAATCAGTAGTCTATTATGTGTGACCGTATTGAAAGTTTCAAATTGCAGCTTGTGCTTTTTAAAAGTCAGCTTCAAGAAGGAAATTTGGAAAATTTTCCCTCTCTAAAATCCGTGAATTTAGGTACTTATGAGCTCATCAGTGAGTACACAAAAGCGTTACGGTCATTGCGTAAAGAATTTGATGATAGGTTTGAAGAAATAAAACAAGTAAAACCGGCACTGAAAGTTTTTATGAAGCATTTTTCGGTGCGCCCAGACGATGCCCGATGAAGTCTCCAAGTTGAGATGATAAAACTACAGTGCGATCAATTTTGACAGACCGCTTTTACCATTACAATGGTTATTTGATTTCATTTTATAACGGCGTTGAGGAACAAAAATTCCGGAGGATTCATGCCCTTGACCTGAAATGTGTTGCCATGTTCGGAACAACGTTTGTGTGTGAACAAATGTTTTCAATTGTGAATATTAACAAAACAAAAACAAGGTTACGTTTGTCTGATGCTTCCTTGGAAGCTACACTTCGGATTGCAACTGGCAAAACGATTGTTCCAAATATCGGCAAATTAGTGGCTTCAAAGCGATGCCAAAGATAAAGAAAGAATGTTGAAAATTAGTGCAAAATCAGGAGCGCAATTAAATGAAAATCCTCAGCCTGCTTCCAGTCTCCGACCGTGTCAGGAATGGAATGAATGAAGCCCCCATCTAGCGGCGAGGATATGGACTGTGCCGGCTGCCGAGGCCTGACGCACTCCTCTGGGGCAATGATTAAATGAATGACAAATGAAATGAAATGATAGTGGAGAGTGTTGCTGGAATGAAATTTTGAAAGGGAAAACCGGAGTACCCGGAGAAAAACCTGTCTGCCTCCGTTTTGTCCAGCACAGATCTCACATGGAGTGACCGGGATTTGAACCACGGACCCAGCGGTGAGAGGCTGGTGTGCTGCCGCCTAAGCCACGGAGGCTTTAGGAGCGCAATGAAACTATTATTTTTGTTTGTACACAAAATTGGCATTATTATCATTATTATTATTTGTTTTCATACCCATACGCCGCCTGACGCATGCTGATTTGCCCAGCCCCATTCACCAAACAACAACACTACTCTCGCCTCGCTAAGTGCTGCCACTACACGTTCCTCTCCTACAGCAGAGCCCGGTGCTTTTGCCGGTGCCGGTCGGTGCTCCCGAACACGTGAGTTGGCGTGGCCTGTCCTAACTCTTGGAACTAAAAAGATGGTATAGTAGCTTTCACGGCCAGTGAATTAAAACTCAGCAATTTCTCTAGTTTTGTGCCGTGTCTTGTGTGGGACAAACCTAGAAAAGTTGCTGAGTTTTAATTCACTGGCCATGAATGCCACTATACCATCTTTTTGGAAGCCTTAATAGGAAGGTTATGTCTTCTTGAGCTTTTAGTTCTCGCAGTAAAGAGACGCAGGTGCGCTTCACGAAAAGGGAGGTAGCGCGCAGTTCGCTACTCCTGTGGGGGTCCGGGTGGGGACACCAAGAGCCCACTGACGAGCCAGCTTGGTATCCTAGGCGAAATCCAACACAAGACATGGCACAAACCTAGAAAAATTGCTGAATCTTGGAACTAACTTTGCCTCCTCCATCTCCTAAAACTTAGAACTAACTTTGCCTCCTTCATCTCCTATAACTTGGAACTAACTTTGCCTCCTCCATCTCCTAAAACTTGGAACTAACATTGCCTCCTTCATCTCCTATAACTTAGAACTAACTTTGCCTCTACCATCTCCTAATCCTTGGAACTAACTTTGCCTCCTTCACCTCCTTTAACTTAGAACTAACTTTGCCTCCTTCATCTCCTATAACTTAGAACTAACTTTGCCTCCTCCATCTCCTAATCCTTGGAACTAACTTTGCTTCCTTCATCTCATAAATCTTGGAACTAACTTTGCCTCTTTTATCTCCTATAACTTAGAACTAACTTTGCCTCCTTCATCTCCTAAATCTTGGAACTAACTTTGCCTCTTCCATGTCCTAAACCTGGAACTAACTTTGCCTCCTTCATCTCCTAAATCTTGGAACTAACTTTGCCTCCTCCATCTCTTAAAACTTGGAACTAACTTTGCATGTTCCATCTCCTAAAACTTGGAGCTAACTTTGCCTCCTTCATCTCCTAAATCTTGGAACTAACTTTGCCTCCGTCATCTCCTAAATCTTGGAACTAACTTTGCCTCTTCCATCCCCTAAAACTTGGAACTAGCTTTGCCTCCTCCATCGCCTAAAACTTGGAACTAACTTTGCCTTCTTCATCTCCTAAATCTTGGAGCTAACCTTGCCTCTTCCATCTCCTAATCCTTGGAACTAACTTTGCCTCTTCCATCTCCTAAAACTTGGAACTAACTTTGCCTCCTCCATCTCCTAAAACTTGGAACTAACTTTGCCTCCTCCATCTCCTAAAACTTGGAACTAACTTTGCCTCCTCCATCTCCTAAAACTTGGAACTAACTTTGCCTCCTCCATCTCCTAAATCTTGGAACTAACTTTGCCTCCTCCATCTCCTAAACTTAGAACTAACTTTGCCTCCTCCATCTCCTAAAACTTGGAACTAACTTTTCCTCCTCCATCTCCTAAATCTTGGAACTATCTTTGCCTCCTTCATCTCCTATAACTTAGAACTAACTTTGCCTCCTTCATCTCCTAAATCTTGGAACTACAGTAACTTTGCCCCCTTCATCTCCTAAATCTTGGAACTAACTTTGCCTCCTTGATCTCCTAAAACTTGGAACTAACTTTGCCTCCTTCATCTCCTAAATCTTGGAACTGACTTCGTCTCCTTCATCTCCCAAATCTTGGAACAAACTTTGCCTCCTCCATCTCCTTAACTTTGCCTCCTTCATCTCCTATAACTAGAACTAACGTTGCCTCCTCCATCTCCTATAACTTAGAACTAACTTTGCCTTCTTCATCTCCTAAATCTTGGAACAAACTTTGCCTCTTCCAAGTCCTAAATCTTGGAACTAACTTTGCCTCCTCATCTCCTATAACTTGGTACTAACTTTGCCTCCTCCATCTCCTAAATCTTGGAACTAACTTTGCCTCCTCCATCTCCTAAATCTTGGAACTAACTTTGCCTCCTTCAGCTCCTAAACCTTGGAACTAACTTTGCCTCCTCCATCTCCTATAACTTGGAACTAACTTTGCCTCCTCCATCTCCTATAACTTAGAACTAACTTTGCCTCTTCCATATCCTAATCCTTGGAACTAACTTTGCCTCTTCGACCTTTTAAAACATGGAACTAACTTTGCCTCGTCAATCTCTTAAACTTAGGAACTAACCTTGCTCCCCCATCTCCGAAACCTTGGCACTAATTTTGGCTCTTCGATATCTTAAACCTTGGTACTAATTTGGCTCTTTCCATCTCCTGAAACTTGGAACTTAATCCATCCAATCTTCCCCCAGACGCCCATGGCTAGTGGGACGGGGGTTGGCGACTAGGCGAATCCAGCTGAGTTCGGCATTGCTCTCACTTACTTGTGCCGGGCTGCTCTCTGTCATCTTTCCTATCGACCACCCTTGGTCAACTCTTGTTCTTTTCTGACACCGATGGTATTAGGGTATCCGAGGCCTAGGGAGTCTTTCACTTTCCCGCCAAAATTGGCTCTTGTCTCATCTTTCCTGATCCCTCATTCTTCGAGGGGTCAGACCTCTTCCGTTCTCTTCCTATCTCCTGCCTTCTGCTCAAGGCCCTTAAGAATGCAGGTATGTGTAGCCCCACCACCTCTGGTGCACCCTGGATAGTACTACACCCTCAATGGCTCACGGCTGGTGAGTTCGGGAGTTGGCAACCCTGGGGGATTCCTGAGCTGGGTCCGTTTTTCTCCCCTTTTTCCATTTCCTCTGTGGCGGATCCTCCCCTCTTTCCCTTTCGTCTATGCCTTTTCTAGCTCTCCTTCCTTCCAAGTCCCTCAATCCCCATTCTTCGAGTGTCGAGGGCATTTCTTTTCCTCCTGCCCATTGCTTGTCTTATTTTTTCTAGCCTCTTTTCATTTATGAAAAAATAGGCTTATGAGATAACCTTTTGTCCGTGTGTCTGTCTGTGTGTGTGTGCGTGTGTGATGGTGTGTGTCCCCCCTAATAACTTCTAAACGGCTGGAGCGATTTCAATGAAACTCGGTTATTTCATAGCACCATTCCGGACGATCCTGACCCTGCTCTTATAATTTTGTTACGTCTCACCAATCCATCATGGCGGCTGTGCGAAATGTTTCATCGGCATTCAATATCTCCTAAACTATTACCGAATATTTTACGGTGATAAAGGGAACTACTAGAAGTTCACCTATGTGACTTTTGAAAACCTGGTAACTACAAAACCAACATGGCGGCCATGTGAAGTTGCGACTTTTAAATATACGTTTCTCGCGATTTAACCAACCAAACGCTATAAAACTTGGTACAGTATATGTTTATACACATTGTAATGCACCGACATCTAACGTCGTTCAATTGTTTACATAATCTCAAGATGGCAGCTGTGCGAAATTTTTAAATCTCGTTTTTACTTCTTGTATCCTAATCATGCGATTGAATTTTGAATACTACACGTACACAATAATCTTCATGTAACAGTACATAACTCTAAGACCTACATATATAAAAATATTTTGTCGGTTCTCAATATCTACGAATCTATTACAGCAATCAAACTGAAATTTTGTATGTTGATAGAGGCAATTAACATAAGTAGGATATGTAATAAAAATAGGCTGTATAGTTCTTCACGGAACTACTTGTTTTTTACCATTTCTTCTTCTAGTTTGTAAGACTGCAGTTAGTATTATTTATAGTTATCATTACATTCTCATCTCATCTTTCACTATCACCCAAACCATTAGGGGCCGATACCCTAGATGTTAGTCCCCTTAAAACAACAATTATCATCATCATCATCCATCCACTCCATTCCCGGGATTCCTTCGCCCCTTCCATTGCTTGGAACTGACTTTGTCCACACCGTTCCCTCTACCTCACGCGCTGTTTACATTAGTGCACAACACACATGCCTACTGCAGCTACCACACAGTAGAGTATCTGGAAAAGCTACCGACGCGCCGTGTCTGCTCGGTCAAGTGCAGGATGCAGTGGGGTAAACACATGCAGGCATTAGAAAAAGAGTTGGAACACATGTGAACGGGAGATGATGTGAGAGCCAAGCGTGTGTCGGTCGGTCCAGCTGCACAAGGCGACATCCCTCCCTCAGTGTTTACAAGGTTTGCTACCCGGTTCATATACAATGTGAGAGGAGCAGAGTGTCCAACATCCGCTCAGTAACATCATCTGTGGCTCACCAACTTATTCAAAGCTTTGTGATTTGTGTACCCCTGCCAACAATCACATAATTACGACATTAGGAAAGCGATATTTTCCTGGTATATTGGCTTTCACGGCCAGTGAATTAAAACTCAGCATTATTTCTAGGTTTGTGCCGTGTCTTGCGTGGGGTTTCTCCTAGGACACCAAGCTGGCTCATCAGCGGGCTCTTGGTATCCTCACCCGGACCCTCACAGGAGTAGCGAACTGCACGCTACGTTCCTTTTTATGAAGCGCACCTGTGCCTCGTTATTTTACCATCTTTTTGGAAACCTTCATAGGGAGGTTATGGCTGCCTGAGCTTTTATTTCTCACAAGTAAAGAGGCACACGTGCGCTTCATAAAAAGGGAGGTAGCGCGCAGCTCGCTACTCCTGTGGGGGTCCAGGCGAGGACACCAAGAGCCTCCTGATGAGCCAGCTTGGTGTCCTAGGCAATGCCCCACACAAGAGACGGCACAAACCTAGAACATTTGCTGAGTTTTAATTCACTGGCCGAGAAAGCCAATATACCATATTTTTGGAAGCCTTCATAGGGAGGTGAAAGGCTGCTTGAGCTTTTAGCTCTCGCAGTTAAGAGACGCACATGCGCTTCATAAGAGGGAAGGTAGTGGACTGTTCGCTACTTCTGTGGGGGACCGGGCGGGGACACCAAGAGCCCGCTGATGAGCCAGCTTGGTGTTCTTCGGCGAAACCCCACACAAAGCACGGCATAAACCTAGAAAAATTGCTGAGTTCTGATATGTATCTGTTAATTTATACAACATATTAATATATGAATAGAATAACTTTTCACTCTGTCAACACTTATAGTCTTCAGTCATTTGATTGGTTTGATTCACCTCTCCATTTCTCCCTGTCCTGAGCTAATCGTTTCATCTCTACGTAGCTACCCCACCTTACATCCGAGGCAATCTGTTTAACATATTCTATCCTTGGTCTAACCCTAGCAGTCACCAGAATCATCTCTCCTCTCCCACTCGTGTTAATACCTCTCCATTTGTCACTCAATCTCTCCATCTGATTGCTAGGCCCAAGGTTGCAGGTTCGTATCCTGGCGCAGTCAGCTGGCATTTGCGGGTGCGCAAATGCGAGGGAGTCGTGTCAGTAGATTTACTGGCACGTTAATGATCCCCTTCGGGGCAAAATTCCGGCACCCCGGCGTCTTTAAATGCCAGAATATTTAAAAGGGACGTAAAACCAATAACATTATTATTATTATTATTACCATCTGATCTTCATCATTCTCCTTTAACAACACATTTTAAACGATTCAATTCTCCTTCTTTCTGCTGTGCCAACAATCCAAGTTTCAGTAACATAGAGTGCCACGCTCAGGACAAAGGCTTTCTAAATTGAATTATTTATACACTTAATAAAACATTTCTCACACAAATGAGGGGGGGGGGGACTTTATGTGTAGTTTTGTTTGCCAAGCGAACATCATGAGATTCTGTTCACATAGCTTAATTTAGGTTTGACAGATATGTATAGCCTTTGTTACGGTAAATGTGATTAATTGCTTGATTACGTGTAATTTCCGGTTATTAAATATAATCACCACTAAATATGGCAAATGTGTTAAATTATTGAACACTAGCAACCCGCCCCGGCTTCGCCCGGTATCTTTAACGGTTTGCCCACCGTAAGCTTAAAAGGCACACGGACGACAGGTCCTAGACCCAATTCAGAAAAGCCGAGGTGAACAGCGAAACTCCAAACACATATTCTCTTCTCTGTGTCTTAACCGGACACGACTCAATAGTTTGATACCGGCCGAAGCTGGGGTGGGAGACTCACTCCCTAGCTTGCTCGTAAACTCGCTCCCATGGTCGTAATTTAAATTTCCACTGAATGGAGATTGTTGGAATAAATGAAAACGTAAAACCACTTATAGTGTTTTATCGCTTTAAATAGGGACTTAATGTTAATTTGAGCCAATTTTTACCACCTGAAATTATTGGTATAACAACAACAACAACAACATAAATTTTTGATATAGCCTAATTTCACCACAGTCCATCGCAACTCAAATGACAGTGTCTAGATGCAACAACTTCTTAAGTACGAGTATTTGAAACTCTTTATTTAATTATTTGGAACTTTTATTTACAATTTATTGTAAGGATATCCATTTTCTTAAAGTTAACCTACAGTAGTTCATATAGTCTGGCGCTGAAGAAGGTTTCATTGCATACAGAAACATGTACGGTGGATTCTATAAAATTATTATTATTTAGCGTTAGGCTTTTAGTGCCAGGAGTGTGCGAGGACATGTGGCTGCTTCAAGCGGAAACCCATGTGGTGAGCTACAAAATCCGTTCAATTTCAAGTAGTTCCAACTTTCGCCACCAGATGTCACTGACACCTAGTGGTGAACGTTGGAACTTTGATAGAGTGTTACAACGAAATCTAACCTAGAAATTTAGCTTCACACAAGTTTAGTTAGTGGAAGAATCCTTTAAAAGCCATACATCTACTGTATGACATGGGACCGCAAGCTTTACTTCCCCTTCGAAGGAATGTATACTAAAGGATTTTAACGCTCTTAAAAAATCCGATGACTTCAGCAGGGTTTGAACCCCGATCTTCGGCACAGCAGTTCAGCATGTTACCAACCACGCCACCGAAGCCGCTCCTATAATAGTACATTATGCAACGAGCCTATAGCCTAATGGCTATAATTAAGACAAGAGTAGCTTCATAAAACGAGCGTATGCGAGTTTTATAATTTCCATACGAGTGTCTTAATTACCATTATAGGCGAGTTGCATACGACTGTTTATGTCCGACGATAATTATACCTTTATTATATGTTTTAACATAAATATTCATAAATATCTGTTGAGATTGTCACTAGAATTTTGTGATCGGGTGCTGCGCTGAGTATAGGATATCTTTGATGTCCAAGCTCTCTGATCGACCGACGCATGCGCTCTGTGTGCTTCAATGCCATATGTGCAGATTGAGCGCCAGTATTCAGTAAAACTGTCACCGAATGCGTTTGAAAACAACGCGCTGTGTAGAAATTGGATTTGGAGATAGTAAGGTACAGTGCTATTTCTTGTCTCATATTCACCAGTTTATTTATGGACGGTGCACTTTCGGTAATTTATACAGACATGTTGGATTTTGAGCGCATGCGCGAAGGTATTCTTATCTAATTGGTCAAACAACTGTTTCTTGAGCTGTGATTGGTGGGAGAAACTGTTTCATAATGAAAAATAGTGTTATAATGACCATCATTATGATACAGTTTTCAGACATATAAAACAGTCAGGGTCGAACATAAAATATATTAATTGAACTGGAATCCGGTGGAAGAAATTCAAGAACCATCACTGCTCTCGTTTCTTCGTTCTGCCTGCAAGGATAAACTGTAGCTCTATAATAATCCCTTAGTGACTAGCAAGCACTTCCGATGCTTCACCTCTTCCTGGAACCCTGGATCCAGGAATGTTCTCGTGAGCTGGCGCGACTGAACGAGACGATAGCGATTCATTGTAACATCATTATTCAGCGAACTTTCTCCTTCATTCTCTGGGTGTGTTCACTTAGTGGTTCTTTGTTGACCACTGAGATGAGATTGTCCCCAGAACTCCTTAGAATGAAAAACCGTAATATGAGGCGCCATAATATTCCGGTTGGTTGGGTGGCACAACGGTGACGTTCTCGCCTGCTGTGTACAAGATTGTGGAATCGAATTCCGGCGAAGTCATTTTGACGTTTGAAGGTATTTAATTGTCAGGGAGCCGAATGATTCCCTGACGGCTAGAATCCAACACCCAGGAAATTCTAACGTCGGGGGTGGTTAAAAGGGATGTAAAACCATACACTAATAATATTATTATTACTCATATTAATTTTAAAAACATATATCGCTTATCTTCCCAGCTGATGCAGCTTCGGTGGCGTAATTTCTAGACCAAAATCGCAGTTTCAAACCCGGCCGAAGTCGTCGGAATATTTTAAGAGCGTTAAAAATCCCTCAGTAACTTACACCTTTCTTCGGAGGGGAAGTAAAGCCGGCGGGTTCATGTCATAGATTTATGGCCTGTAAAAGAACCTTCAACTAACTACAACTGTGTGAAGCTAAATTTGTAGGCAAGATTTGATTAACGCTCTGTAAGTTCCAATGTTGTCGGTTGCGGTGGCATCTAGTAGCCGAGTTCACAGGTGGGTGTCGTTAATGGTAGCATTTGGTAGCAAAAGTAGAAACTACTTAAAATTGATCGTCTGCAGTCCTTACCTGAATTACAGATCACACACGCTAATACAGCCATCACAATTAAAACCGGTTATCAGACAGATTCTACACACACCCAAAGTACACGGGGCTACATGACCGCGTTGTCACAGCCCCTAAACTGAGGAACCAACCAACCTTCTTCCCAGTTCGGCTTCAGCCTCGGATTCTGCGAGGGTCATCGTAGGGACAGTGTCTGGTAGCTAAACACACTTGACCAGCAGATACAACAGGTGACAGGCTAATCGCTTAGACTGGCCTTTATGGCCGCGAGCACTTACGCTTTATGCCTCACTTGCATCGGCAGAACGTGGCTGTGGGTTCGAATCTCACCCCGGCCATCCTGAAAATGGTTTCTGTGGTTTCCCATTTTAACCACCAGGCAAATGCTGGGTCCGTTCCTTTCAACAGAGCCATGGCCGACTTCCTTCCTAGATCCCTTCCCTGACACTTCCTTAATTAGACCCAAGTTAGCGGTGACCATCCCCAGTTGTATCTGCTGACAGAGTGTGTTCAGCTCCAGGGCACCGTTCTTGCGACGGTAGAGGAATGATCCCTTGCGGAGTCCCTGGGTGAAGCCGAGCTGAGATGATAATCGATAATAAGATATGTACGAGTATATCGATGATGATGATAAGTGTTGTTTTAAGGGGCCTAACATCTAGGTTATCGGACGATAATAGTTTGGGTGATATTGAAAGATAACATGAGAATGAAAAATATAACTAATACTAAATACAAACTTACATACTAGAAGAAGAAATGGTCAACAAATAAAGGATAGGAAGAAAAGAAATGCTCTCGAAGAATGAGGATTGAGGGATTTGGAAGGAAGGAGAGCCACGAAAGGGAGATAGGAAAGGGGGGAGGGGAAAGGAGAGGGACCGACCCAAAGTCAGAGGGAAAAAGGGGTCAAAACGGACCCAGCTCAGGAATCCCTCGGGATCGCCAACTCCCAAACTCACCAGTCGTGAGCTCTGAGGGTGTAGCAATATCCAGGGTGCACTCGAAGTGGTGGGGCTACATACACCCTGCCTCCTTGAGGGCCTTGAATGGAAGGCAAGAGATACCATGAAAAGAAAAAGAAGGCTAACCCCTCGAAGAATGAGGGTATCAGGAAAGATGAGACAAGGGTCAATTAAGGCGGAAAAGTGAAGGGCTCCCTAGGCCTCGGATACCCTAATACCGTCGGGGTCGGAGGAGAACAAGAGTTGACCAAGGGAGGTCGACAGGAAAGAAGTCGGAGAGGAGCCCGGCACAAGTAAGTGGAAGCATTACCGGATTCAGCTGGGGTTCCGTGGTCGCCAACCCTCGTCCCACTAGATGTTAGCCCCTCGCGGGACGAGTATATCACAGAGCTTCACTGATACACCGACGAAACAGCAATAAGTTCGTATGAATCGGCAACAAATGATTCATTTATTCTGCAGACTAAACGACTTACCTTGATACAATTATCGTCCCTTATTTACATATCGCACCTTAATGCATGAGATCACCGGGAGATGCGGTATGAATTGACAAGTGTTTCGGTGAGAGGACCAGTCATTTGCATAAAATTAGCTTATTTATAGCATGCCAAGGTGAATTATCGCTTAGTCTTTGTCTGGAGATTAGTCTTTCGCGAGACTGTCTTCAATAATATGAAGTCAGACAAGGAATTAAAAAAAAATCCCGTGAAGATATTTTCAAACTCAAACAGGTCCACTTTTTCTCATCCATCTCCTAGTGTGGCAGCTATCACTCTTGACTATCGCCCCGAAGGTCCTGGTTCGATCCCCGGTTCTAACAAGAAATTTAATTCTGGTCTGAGGGCTGGAACGGGGAACTCTCAGCCTCGTGAAACAAAACTAAGAAGAGGTCGGTTTGATTCCCAACCCAGCCATCCTGGAAGTGGTTTTCCAAGGCTTTCCACTTCTACTCCAGGCAAATGCCAGGATGATTCCTAACTTAAGGCCACGGCCACCTCCTTCCCAAACCTTACCTGAATTACAAATACATACATAAATACAGTCATCACAATAACACAGGATATCAGACAAAATTACACACACCTGAGAACATGGGGCTAAATGACCACGAGGTCCAAGCCCCTCAAATGTATACAATAACAAGACACTATAGAACTGGAGGTTGAGCTCCAAAGTTCGCATCTTGGAATAAATAGCCTATTCACCTCACCTTCTAGGACACTGCCGAGTTTTGAGTCTTGGCACTCTGCTCTGATTAGCCTTTTCTGCTGTCCTAAGACACTTTAGAACTGGATACCGCACTCGGGGGTTTGTGGTTTGGTACTCGCCACTAGCTAGCTTTATCTCCGGTTTTAAGACGCTCTAGAAATGGATGCCAAGCTCGGAGGTTTGTGGTTTGGTACTCGTCACTAGCTAGCTTTATCTCCAGTTTTAGGACACTCTAGAACTGGAAGTTAAGCTCGGGGGTTTGTGGTTTGGTACTCGTCACTAGCTAACTTTATCTCCTGTTTTAGGACACTCTAGAACTGGAAGCCAAGCTCGGGGGTTTGTGGTTTGGTACTCGTCACTAGCTAGCTTTACCTCTAGTTCTAGGACACTCTAGAACTGGAAGCCAAGCTCGGGGGTTTGTGGTTTGGTACTCGTCACTAGCTAGCTTTACCTCTAGTTTTAGGACACTCTAGAATTGGAAACCAAGCTCGGGGGTTTGTGGTTTGGTACTCGTCACTAGCTGGCTTTATCTCTAGTTCTAGGACACTCTAGAACTGGAAGCCAAGCTCGCGGGATTGTGGTTTGGTACTCGTCACTAGCTAGCTTTACCTCTAGTTCTAGGACACTCTAGAACTGGAAGCCAAGCTTGGGGGTTTGTGGTTTGGTACTCGTCACTAGCTAGCTTTACCTCCAGTTCTAGGACACTCTAGAACTGGAAGCCAAGCTCGGCGGTTTGTGAGTTGGTACTCGTCACTAGCTAGCTTTATCTCCAGTTTTAGGACACTCTAGAACTGGATGACATGCTTGGGGGTTTGTGGTTTGGTACTCGTCACTAGCTAGCTTTATCTCTAGTTCTAGGACACTCTAGAACTGGAAGCCAAGCTCGCGGGATTGTGGTTTGGTACTCGTCACTAGCTAGCTTTACCTCTAGTTCTAGGACACTCTAGAACTGGAAGCCAAGCTTGGGGGTTTGTGGTTTGGTACTCGTCACTAGCTAGCTTTACCTCCAGTTCTAGGACACTCTAGAACTGGAAGCCAAGCTCGGGGGTTTGTGGTTTGGTACTCGTCACTAGCTAGCTTTACCTCCAGTTCTAGGACACTCTAGAACTGGAAGCCAAGCTCGGGGGTTTGTGAGTTGGTACTCGTCACTAGCTAGCTTTACCTCTAGTTTTAGGACACTCTAGAACTGGAAGCCAAGCTCGGGGGTTTGTGTGTTGGTACTCAGCACTATCTAGCTTTATCTCCAGTTTTAGGACACTCTAGAACTGGATGACATGCTTGGGGGTTTGTGGTTTGGTACTCGTCACTAGCTAGCTTTACCTCTAGTTCTAGGACACTCTAGAACTGGAAGCCAAGCCTGGGGGTTTGTGGTTTGGTACTCGTCACTAGCTAGCTTTACCTCCAGTTCTAGGACACTCTAGAACTGGAAGCCAAGCTCGGGGATTTGTGAGTTGGTACTCGCCACTAGCTAGCTTTATCTCCGGTTTTAAGACGGTCTAGAAATGGATGCCAAGCTCGGAGGTTTGTGGTTTGGTACTCGTCACTAGCTAGCTTTATCTCCAGTTTTAGGACACTCTAGAACTGGAAGTTAAGCTCGGGGGTTTGTGGTTTGGTACTCGTCACTAGCTAACGTTATCTCCTGTTTTAGGACACTCTAGAACTGGAAGCCAAGCTCTGGGGTTTGTGGTTTGGTACTCGTCACTAGCTAGCTTTACCTCTAGTTCTAGGACACTCTAGAACTGGAAGCCAAGCTCGGGGGTTTGTGGTTTGGTACTCGTCACTAGCTAGCTTTACCTCTAGTTTTAGGACACTCTAGAATTGGAAACCAAGCTCGGGGGTTTGTGGTTTGGTACTCGTCACTAGCTAGCTTTATCTCTAGTTCTAGGACACTCTAGAACTGGAAGCCAAGCTCGCGGGATTGTGGTTTGGTACTCGTCACTAGCTAGCTTTACCTCTAGTTCTAGGACACTCTAGAACTGGAAGCCAAGCTTGGGGGTTTGTGGTTTGGTACTCGTCACTAGCTAGCTTTACCTCCAGTTCTAGGACACTCTAGAACTGGAAGCCAAGCTCGGCGGTTTGTGAGTTGGTACTCGTCACTAGCTAGCTTTATCTCCAGTTTTAGGACACTCTAGAACTGGATGACATGCTTGGGGGTTTGTGGTTTGGTACTCGTCACTGGCTAGCTTTATCTCTAGTTCTAGGACACTCTAGAACTGGAAGCCAAGCTCGCGGGATTGTGGTTTGGTACTCGTCACTAGCTAGCTTTACCTCTAGTTCTAGAACACTCTAGAACTGGAAGCCAAGCTTGGGGGTTTGTGGTTTGGTACTCGTCACTAGCTAGCTTTACCTCCAGTTCTAGGACACTCTAGAACTGGAAGCCAAGCTCGGGGGTTTGAGGTTTGGTACTCGTCACTAGCTAGCTTTACCTCCAGTTCTAGGACACTCTAGAACTGGAAGCCAAGCTCGGGGGTTTGTGAGTTGGTACTCGTCACTAGCTAGCTTTACCTCTAGTTTTAGGACACTCTAGAACTGGAAGCCAAGCTCGGGGGTTTGTGTGTTGGTACTCAGCACTATCTAGCTTTATCTCCAGTTTTAGGACACTCTAGAACTGGATGACATGCTTGGGGGTTTGTGGTTTGGTACTCGTCACTAGCTAGCTTTACCTCTAGTTCTAGGACACTCTAGAACTGGAAGCCAAGCCTGGGGGTTTGTGGTTTGGTACTCGTCACTAGCTAGCTTTACCTCCAGTTCTAGGACACTCTAGAACTGGAAGCCAAGCTCGGGGTTTTGTGAGTTGGTACTCGTCACCAGCTAGCTTTACCTCCAGTTCTAGGACACACTAGAACTGGAAGCCAAGCTCGGGGGTTTGTGGTTTGGTACTCGTCACTAGCTAGCTTTACCTCCAGTTCTAGGACACTCTAGAACTGGAAGCCAAGCTCGGGGGTTTGTGAGTTGGTACTCGTCACTAGCTAGCTTTACCTCTAGTTTTAGGACACTCTAGAACTGGAAGCCAAGCTCGGGGGTTTGTGTGTTGGTACTCAGCACTATCTAGCTTTATCTCCAGTTTTAGGACACTCTGGAACTGGATGACATGCTTGGGGGTTTGTGGTTTGGTACTCGTCACTAGCTAGCTTTACCTCTAGTTCTAGGACACTCTAGAACTGGAAGCCAAGCCTGGGGGTTTGTGGTTTGGTACTCGTCACTAGCTAGCTTTACCTCCAGTTCTAGGACACTCTAGAACTGGAAGCCAAGCTCGGGGATTTGTGAGTTGGTACTCGTCACCAGCTAGCTTTACCTCCAGTTCTAGGACACACTAGAACTGGAAGCCAAGCTCGGGGGTTTTTGAGTTGGTACTCGTCACTAGCTAGCTTTACCTCCAGATCTAGGACACTCTAGAACTGGAAGCCAAGCTCGGGGGTTTGTGTGTTGGTACTCAGCACTATCTAGCTTTATCTCCAGTTTTAGGACACTCTAGAACTGGAAGCCAAGCTCGGGGGTTTGTGTGTTGGTACTCAGCACTATCTAGCTTTATCTCCAGTTTTAGAACACTCTAGAACTGGATGACATGCTCGGGGGTTTGTGGTTTGGTACTCAGCACTATCTACCTTTATCTCCGGTGTTAAGGGGGGATGTAACCGATGAGGGGTCAAAATATAAAATATGTTAGGCTATTTTAATTTATGACAAAAATAGGCTTATGAGATTACCTTTCGTCCGTGCGTTGTGTGTGAAGATTTTTGCCCCCCCCCCCCCCCCCCCAATAACTTCTAAACGGCTGTAGCGATTTCAATGAAACTTGGTAAGTTCATAGCACTATTCCGGGCGACATCGACCATGTCATTCAAATTTTGTTACGTCTCACCAATCCAACATGGCGACTGTGCGAAATATTTCACCAGCATTCAATATCTCCGAAACTATTACCGATATCACCCTGGAATTTTTGTACGGTGATAAAGGTAACTACTAGAAGTTCACCTATGTGACCTTTGAAAACCTGGTAACTACAAAACCAACATGGCGGCCAAGCGAAGTTGCGACATTTAAATATGCGTTTCTCGCGATTTAACCAACCAAACGCAATGAAACTTGGGACAGTATATGTTTATTCACATTTTAATGTACCGACATCTAACTTCGTTAAATTGTTTACATAACCTCAAGATGGCCGCTGGGCGAAATATTTCACCGGCATTCTATATCTCCGAAACTATTACCGGTATCACCATGAAATTTTGTACGGAGATAAAGGGCACTACTAGAATTTCATCTAAAAGACTGTCAAAAACCGGTTAACTACAAAACGAGCATGGCGGCCAAGCGAAGTTGAAAGTTTTAAATAGAATTTTCTCGCGATTTAATGATCCAAACGCAATGAAACTTCGTACAGCAAATGTTTATGCACATCGTTATGCACTGACATCTACTTTAGTTCAATTATTTACGTAACCTCAAGATGGCGGCTGTGCGAATTTCGAAAATTAAGCTCACATTTCTTGTGTTCTAATCATGCGATCGAAATCAACATTTGCATAATGAACGTACAAAATAATCATCATCAAATAGTACATAACTCTATGGCCTACATATATTAAGATCCAAGAAGGCGATCATCTGAAATATTTAGACGGATCTCAATATCTATTAATCTACTGCAGCAATCAAACTGAAATTTTGTATAGAGGATATAAGCATAAGTTCACATATGGGGCGTTCAATAACCTAGCGAACACAAATCCAACAAGGCGGCGACGCGAAATTTAAATATTCAAATGGACGTTTCTTGCGTTTTAACCAATCGAGCGCAGTGAAACTTGATACGGTATATGCTTATACAAATTTTAATCGACTGGCATCTAATTCATTTAAATTATTTTCGTAACCACAAGATGGCGGCTGAGCGAATTTTTAAAATCCCGCTTTTATTTCTTGTGTCCTAATCTTTCGATTGAAGTTTGAATAAAACACCTACACAATAATCTTCATGTAATAGTACATAATTCTAAGGCCTATAATATAGAAATCCAACATCGTGACCATCCAAAATATTTAGACGGTTCTCAATATCTACGAATCTATCACAGCAATCAAACTGACAATTTGTATGTTGATAGAGGCAATTAATATTAGTAGGTTATATGAAAATAGGCTATTTAGTTCTTCACGGAACTACTTGTTAAATACGTGTCTTTTGTATGTATTGCCTCTTTTATACTTTGTCTAAAAATTTCAAGCTCATTACTCAACTGGAAGAATTTTAGCCTACTTTTCACATTTTGCAAAAATGAGGAAAAAGTAGTCTTATGAGATCGATCCGGGAAAATGTGTGTCTGTCTGGCTGTGTGTGTGCCCTCCCCCCCCCCCCTATCAACTCCTAAACGGCTGCAGAAATCGAAACCAAATTTAGTATGAGTAAAGATGTATACCGGAATATCTCAACCCCATATTTGAAAATGATGTCAGTGCTACCAACTGCTTAAAAAACGCACTAGAAATTTGAGCTCCATGTTGGATATATTGGAAGGTATGTATGGGAGCTATTCCAAAATTGGCACACATATAGATAATACTATTTCAGTTTAATTTCCAGGAGGCCATACATGACAGTACTGCCAAAATAATTTTAAGCCTTCTGATAAGTCCAATTTTTAAATGCATATAACTTCTACACCATCAATTGGATTTCAACCAAATGTTGTATGTAATATGCGTACATAAACAGACATGACTGAGCGTATTCCTAAGAGCCACCAGGGCTGCCAACTGTTAATAAATGCTGTCTATATTTTTTTAACCCTAATATCAATATTTCAGAAAGTATGCAAGCCAATAGCACTATACTTTGCACACGTAAAGCACCTGCCATTCTAGATTAATTTGGAGTAATTAATATATGTCAATGCTGCCAACATGATTCTATGCCTGCTGATAGGTCCAATTTTTAAAATACATGTAACTTCTATACGGTACTAACAAATGGATTTCATCCAAAATTGGCACAACAAGATATCATAATATTTCCGATTATTTCTGACCAGCTCACGCATGACATTGTTGCCAAAATGCTTTTACGCGTTTTGATAGATCCAACGTCCAACTGCATGTAACGTCCATTGGACTTCAACCAAATTTTGTATTCTGTACCTTAAGAGATGGAACTAAAAATATATTCAGTCACCAGGGCTGCCAACTGTAGTGCTCTATTAGGCTACATTATACCAGGTATATTTCGAACTAATTAGACATTTCGATATTACCAACTTAATTTCGTCATTATTCTAGATAGGTTCATATACTGTAGAATAATCATTGGCATGAAAAGTAGGCTCTTTAGTTCGTCACGGAACTTTTTGTTTTATAATACATTTATATCTGATGCTGCATGCCTAGAGACAAAGTTACTATGTGAGTAAAAGAACATATCCAACTTTCAAATGTTGTTTTCTCAATACCACATAGGTACACTTTTCTCTGAAACCCTCAATGCTACATGAGTGAAATTTTCAGGGATTGTTTATTGAGTGATTATACACATATTTATGTAGAAGTGTGCTTCTATTTACTCATTTGTAGAATTTGCATGCATTTACATTCATATTTTCACTGAGGTTTAGAGAATCCAACATTCAAACGACCATAAAAATAACTTTTCATGGTATTTGGATAATCCTTCATAAGGTTAGTGACATTATATTTAAACTAGTTAAAAGCTCAGGCCATGATCTTTTATAGTTATGTTGTAAAATGCACCTAAATAAGAGGATGTAACAATGTTTTTGCAGCGCCTGTACTTGTGCCATTTTACAACAGAAGATCTATGTTTCTTGCCACGTAATAGATCAAACACCTTTAGAAAACTGTACAATTTTCAATGTTCTATGTCTTATATTGTGAACTCAATGAACTTTTAAAGCCAGCTATGCATATTCCGTTACATGCTCTGTAACTGGATACCGCGCTCGTGGGTTTGAGTTTTGGTACTCGTCATTAGTGAGCATCATCTCATGTACTAGTACACTCTAGAACTGGATGCCAATTCACCAATTTTACGCTTACGTTGCAGGCTATATGCATGTGAATGAAACAGGTAACGTTCCTGGGTACATTAACTAAGGGAGGCAGGTGCAGTTCTGCTTCTTCCTTGAAGAGGTTGAACAGCCAATGGCCCATTTAAGGAATGCGCTCGCTAATCCCACACATCTTTCAGTTATTAAACCTGTCCTTCCTTCCCTAGGAATAATCACAGCCAATAAAAACGACAGCAAGAACATTCTTCATACTCCACACAGTAATCTATAATTCTTTTCATCTCTTTCAGATGTACGGCAGGGTCATCAGTTATGTCCTCACTTCCATAATAGTATTCTTTATTATCAGCCAACAGAAGAATGTGTGTGGCTAAATATAAGTTATAACTCGTCGGGAAATGAAAGATTTGGTCAACCAGAAGGTCAATGCTGGTCACTTCCATCCTTCGACGGTAGAAATTCCTAAAATATCTTCATTTTAAAAGAACAGACAACTAACCTCACTTGATACCATATCAAGAACTGCTAATAAATTTTGATGTAGGCAGTTTAGAAAATATTCAAAATTATGAACAATTCAATATTGATGATTCCGAATTCCTTTATTTCTTAAATTTACATGTAACTTACCACGCTTCAATTCAACGAACAATATCACATTTGAAATTGAAAGAACCACAAAAATCCACCGCTGAACAGACTATGTAATATCTTCGTCGATATTGTCCGAAGAAATGATATCATTGCTTTTAGTATTTCCTTGACAGTGCTCTTTTAATGGAATTTCTAACCGCTCTCCAGAAATAAAGTTTCATACTTTGCAAATTGTAAATCATGAATTCGTACCACTGTGTCATTCTACCAAGCCAACCTTGTATTATACTGTATCCGTATTATAGGCTACTGTTTCAATTTCACACTTAAACATTTTAACGTTCATCTCTACTCTTATTTAGTAGCTGTTTAGCTTAAAAAGATGATATGTTGTCTTTCACGGCCCGTGAATTAAAAATCAGCAATGTTCCTAGGGCTACGCCGTGTCTTGTATGGGGTTTTGCCTAGGAACATAAAGCTGGCTCATCAGCGGGCTCTTGGTTTTGTTTAGCTTAAGTTAGTATAAGTTACAAGATAACATACTGTGTATTTTTACGCCACTCTAATTGGGATGATAATCCAGTTGTGCGCAAATAAATAAATAAGCCTATGTGACAGTGATTTGTTGATTCTCCCGAGTTCTTCATAGGATACGATTTCTGGCCATTTGATGTCAAAGATGCTAGCTAATCAAGGGCATTAAATCATCTGTATATTTAGGGATTGGTGCCACATATCATCATTCCTCAGGGGACAAACGTTTGACGCTTTTCAGTCGGTCAACACGAATGTACCCAAAAGAGCGGGTTTTGCCCTAATCCTGAAAAAAATTACATGAGATTAATAAATACACTAGGATGACCAGTTTCGATCGTCAAGCGATCATCATCAGATCCATTACACTTAGGCTATAAAATCTACGTTTGAAAATACAGGTGAAAATATATACAATATGTACAATTATTTAGTTGAAGTATTGGTACTGCAACTGTCGGTGTATGCTAGTTGTAGTGTATATGATGCTAGCTGGAATGCTAAATGGTGATAGAAATCCGGAATTTGTCTGTTTGGAGTGACTATATGGTTGTAAAAGTCAACTATGGTTGTACTGTATAATGCAAACTATTACTTATCTGGTTGGATGTCTTCCGTTCTGCAACTGCGAGTAGTATCAAGTCAACTTCCCTCTTGGAGCAGTGACTAAATAATTGTACATATTGTATATATTTTCACCTGTATTTTCATACATAGATTTTACAGCCTAAGTGTAATGGATCTGATGATGATCGCTTGACGATCGAAACTGGTCATC
The DNA here is from genome assembly GCA_946902985.2 of Meconema thalassinum. Classification (NCBI taxonomy): domain Eukaryota; kingdom Metazoa; phylum Arthropoda; class Insecta; order Orthoptera; family Tettigoniidae; genus Meconema; species Meconema thalassinum. The sequence continues at coordinate 140,626,199 of OX336400.1, forward strand.
CTAGTGTATTTATTAATCTCATGTATTTTTTATTTTCTTCAGGATTAGGGCATAACCCAGCTCTTTTGGATACATTCGTGTTGACCGACTGAAAAGCACCAAACATTTGTTTACTAAGGCAACACTGAACAAGTAGTTCCATGAAGAATTATACGGCCTATTTTCATATATCCTACTCATGTTAATTGCCTCTATCAACATACAAAATTTCAGTTTGAAGGTTGTGATAGATTCGTAGATATTGAGAACCGTCTAAATATTTCAGATGGTCGCCAGGTTGAATTTTTATTTATGTACTATTACATGAAGATTATTGTGTACGTGTAGTATTCAGACTTCAATCGCATGATTAGGACACAAGAAGTAAAAACGAGATTTTTAAATTTCGCACAGTTGCCATCTTGTGGTTATGAAAACAATTGTAATAAATTAGATGCCAGTGGATTAACATTTGTATAAGGATTTAACGTGCAAAGTTTCACTGCACTCGAATGGTTAAATCGCGGGAAACGTCTATTTAAATATTTATATTTCGCGTGGCCGCCATGTTGTATTTGTACTCACCAGGTTACTGAAAGTCATATAGGTGAACTTATGTTCATAGCCTCTATGAACACAAATAATTTCAGTTTGATTGCTGTGAAGGATTCGTAGATATTGAGAACCGTCAAAACTTTTCGGATGCTCGCCATTTTGGAATATTATATTATAGGCCATAGAGTTATGTACCATTAAAGGAAAAGTATTTCGGAGCATCATTATTCAAACTTTCACTTCGATCGCATGATTACGACACAAGAAATAAAACCTAATTTTAAAACTTCGCAGACCGCCATCTTGAGGTTATGTAAACAATTGAATTAAATTAGATGACAGTGCATTACAACATGTATAATCATTTACTGTACCACATTTCACTGTGCTCAGATGGTTAAATCACGAGAAAAGTATATTAAAATGTTTCAAATTTGCTTGGCTGCCATGTACGTTTTGTACTCCACAGGTTTTTGAAAGTTACATAGATAAACTTGGAGTAGTACCCTTTATCATCGTACACAATTTCAGGGTGATATCATAAATAGTTTTGGAGATATTGAATGCCAGTGAAATACTTCGCACAGCCGCCATTTTGAGGTTATGTAAACAATTGAACTAAATTAGACGCCAGTTCATTACAATGTGTATAAACATTTGCTGTACCATGTTTCATTACGTTTGGATGATTAAATCGCGAGAAAAGTGTATTTAAAAGTCTCAAATTCGCTTGGCCACCATGTTGGTTTTGTAGTTACCAGGTTTTTGAAAGTCTCATAGGTGAACTTCTAGTAGTTCCCTTTATCACCGTACAAAATTTCAGGGTGATATCGGTAATAGTTTCGGAGATACTGAATGCTGGTGAAATATTTCGCACAGCCGCCATGTTGGATTGGTGAGAGACAATAAACATTGAAGGGCACGGTCGGGGTCGGCCAGAATAGTGCTATGATCTTACCGTGTTTCACTGTAGTGTTTGTATATTGAGTCTTCCTTTGTCAAAATCCACACTAATATCGGCTTGGAGCACAATAAATTCGTATCTGGAAAAAACAACTTAATTTATCCTAATTCCGTGGTGACTTCTTTAATTACGTGACAATATCCCCTTAAATCCATGATAATGTATTAATTATTTTAAAAAATCGGAAACAATTCAGTTATTCATAGCCTACTAAACATTCAGTCCAAAGCAGAAATTCTGAAGATACAGACATTGCACAAATAATTCAATGATATTGCAGTAATAGACTAATAGGTGCCATGCTTACGCACTATAGCACGGTACTTGAACCGGAAGCTCTGTATACTTTGGAAACTTTGATTTTGTGAAGACAAGGACAATTCGATAAATTATTAAAGCAAAATCGATGGGTATTACGAACGATCTTAGGCAACAGATGGTTTGGTGACCAGGCACGATAGAGAGCCAATGTAGAACTATACACCAAGATAGAACCAATAATGGCACCCATCAAAAGGAAAAGATTGCTGTTCTACGGGTACATCTTCCGTGTGACTGATGCCTGACTGACCGTGAAAATCTGGAATTTCACAAAGCAAAAGGCTACCAAATGGAAACAGTTCCAAGAATGTGAGAAAGACCTGATGCAAATTGGTATTCCAGAAACAACAAGAAGTTCCGTGACGAACTAAAGAGCCTACTTTTTTAAAAATTTTAGATTCATGCCAATGCTTAATCTATAAGGAACAATCTAGAATAATGACGAAATTAAGTTGGTAATATCGAAATTTCTAATTAGTTCGAAATACTGTATACCTGGCATAATGTAGCCTAATAGAGAACTACAGTTGGAAGCCCTGGTGACTGAATATATTCTTAGTTCCATCTCTTAAGGTACAGAATACAAAATTTGGTTGAAGTCCAATGGATAGCATGGACGTTACATGCACTTAAACATTGGATCTAACAGTGCGCGTAAAATAATGTTGGCAACAACGACATAAACGTATTGTTCGTATATAATCTGTAATAATATGATCTATTGTTGTGTCAATTTTTATTGAAATCCATTAGTTAGTATAGAAGTCACATGCATTTTAAAATTGGATCTATCAGCAGGCTTAGAATCATGTTGGCAGCACTGGCGTAGGCCTATATTAGTTACTCCAAATTAATCTAGAATGCCAGGTACTATACGTGTGCAAAGTTTAGAGCTATTGGCTTGCATACTTTCTGATATATTGATATTAGGGTAACAAAAATAGAGACAGTATTTATTAACAGTTGGCAGCCCTGGTTTCTCTTAAGAATCGGCATAGTCATATCTGTTATGGTACACATAGCACACACGAAATTTGGTTGAAATCCAAATGATAGTATAGAAGTTACTTGTATTTAAATTTGGACCTCTCAGCCGGCTTAGAATCATGTTGGTAGCACTGACGTATATACTCCAAATTAATATAGATTGTCAGGTACTATACGTGTGCATAGTTTAAAGCAGTCGGCTTGCATACTTTCTGTTATATGGATATTTGGATAAAAACATTGAGAGCATTTATTAACAGTTGAAAGCCCTGGTGGCTCTTAAGAATACGCTCAGTCATATATATTTATGTAACATAGTACATACGAAATTTGGTTGAAATCCAATTGATAGTGTAGAAGTTATATGCATTTAAAATTTGGACCTATCAGCAGGCTTTTAATCATTTTAGCAACACTGCCATGTATGGCCTCCTGGAAATTAAACTGCAATATTATTATCTATACGTATGCCACGTTTGAAATAGCTCCCATTCATACCTTCCAAGATATCCAACATGGAGCTCAAATTTCAATTTCGATTTTTCTGCAGTTGGTAGCACTGACATCATTTTCAAATATGGCCGTGAGATATTCAGGTATAGATCTTTACTCCTACCAAATTTTGTTTCGATTGCTGCAGCCATTTAGGAGTTGATAGGGGGGGACACACAGCCAGCCAGCCAGCCAGCCAGCCAGCCTGACAGAGACAGACAGACAGAAGGACAGACAGACAGACAGTTATTTGCCCGATCTCAAAAGTCTACATTTTCCTCATTTTTGCAAAATGTGAAATGTAGGCTAGAAATAGGCCTATAATGATACTTTTATGATCAAGAGTCTTGTTGCTACCGTAGGCCCAAGGCCTACTCAAATGCTTAGTCATCACCAGCAGGCTATCTGAACATTCCTTAGCACAAGAATCATGAAAAAACTCATTATTAGTGGTATATTGGCTTTCACGGCCAGTGAATTAATACTCAAGAATTGTTCTAGGTTCGTGCCGTGTCTTGTTTGGGGTTTCGCCTAAGACACCAAGCTGGCTCATCAGCGGGCTCTTGCTGTCTCCAACCGGACCCTCACAGGAGTAGCGAACTGTGCGCTACCTCCCTTTTTTTTTTGAATCGCAGGTAGGTGCTCGCAATTTGCATTAAGATTCGTCTGTAAACCAGTTTCTTTATAACGTTGTTGACACATAAAGTTAGCTACTTTTGCATTGAAGTTGCGGGGGACAAGTACAAATCCAGGACAAGAGATGCGGGTAGTATCTGCGTGCGCTCACTCAGGGGCATGGTGCGCGGTAGACCGCCACACTTCGACGCTCATCACACAAATTTTGGCTAAAACCAAGCCCAAAGTTATATCCACGTTAAAAAATAACAAGACTTTTTTTGTCGCGTTTTAATTTGGAAATGGATTATTTCTATGCATGATTTCTGTTTGTCGCCTTGTAATTTGGAAATGGATATCTTTGGGAATTTTGTCGCATTGCAATTTAGAAGTGGGTTATTGTTGTGTATTTTGTCGCATTTTAATTTGGAAATGGAATATTATTGTGCAATTTGTCGCATTTTAATTTGGAAATTAAATATTGTTGCTATATTTGTCGCACTTCATTTTGAATAGGGACTATTATTGTGTATTTTGTCGCATTTTAATTTGAAAATGGAATATGTTTTGTGCATTTTGTCGTATTTCAATTTGGAAATGGAATATGTTTAGCGCATTTTGTCGCATCCTAATTTGGAAAAGGAATATTGTTGTGTACTTTGTCACATTTCAATTTGGAAATGGAATATATTTGTGCATCTTGTCGCATTTTAATTTGGAAATGGAATATTGTTGTGCGTTTCGTCGCATTTTAATTTGGAAATTAAATATTGTTGCTATATTTGTCGCACTTCATTTTGAAAGGGGACTATTATTGTGCATTTTGTCGTATTTTAATTTGAAAATGGATTATATTTGTGCCTTTTAGTTTGGAAATGGAATATGGTTTGCGCATTTTGTCGCATCTTAATTTGGAACAGGAATATTCTTGTGTACTTTGTCACATTTCAATTTGGAAATGGAATATTCTTGTGTATTTTGTCGCATTTTAAATTGAAGAAGGAATATTTTTATGCAATTGTCGCATTTTAATTTAGAAATAGAATATTTATGAGCATTATGTCGCTTTTTAATTTGAAAATTTAAAGATTTTTGTGCATTGAATTTTAAATTTGGAAATGGAATATTTCTACGCCAAATCCGATGCACTGGAGAGGTTCTGATGGTGGAAAGCCACAACGTATACATTGTATAGTAACGACTATTGCTTTTTAGAAGAAACCTGCTGAGCTCAATAAAGAGGACAGTGAGTTATGTTTTGAGGATCAGTGAATTGTGCTGACAGTGAGGGTCAGGATGTCATGTCCCCCGACTGTACCTGTGCCAGCTGAAGGCGTGGCCAGGCCCAAGATGATGTGGCGAGCTTTATAAAGACTTGCATGCCTCCCAAGTGTCGAACGGCCGGAGACATTTACATTGAATGGGCCGTAGTCCGCCCAGCCTTATGACCCAACCGCCCCGACTCCATGAGCTGACCTCATCTCCGGCTTCGCGACACGCTGGAGACTCCCGGGTTCGAGCTCGGGTACTCTATTTTAACTGGCTACAACTCTGTATCATTCACACGCTGGAGACTCCTGGGTTCGAGCTCTGGTACTCTATTTTAACTTGCTACATCTTTGGATCATCAACACGCTGGAGACTCCTGAGTTCGAGCTCTGGTACTCTACTTTAACTGGCTACAACTCTGGATCATCAACACGCAGGAGACTCCCGGGTTCGAGCTCTGGTACTCTATTTTAACTGGCTACAACTCTGGATCATCAACACGCTGGAGACTCCTGGGTTTTAACTCTGGTACACAAACCTAGTTGACTCCAACACTGGAGACTTCCTGGTTTGAGTCCTGGTACATTACTCTATAGGGCATCCAGCGTTGAGAAATGAATGTGGAGCCTTATGGCGACAAAGTTGCTAACTCTAGGCAGAGATAGCTCTGACGTCATACGTTATCTTCACCCGCTTCGAGTACTGCACTTTCATAAGTGTTAGCGACACAACACAACCCCAGCAGCTACCTGAAATAGAACAAAACCAGGAAGGAGCAGTTTTGCAGGTGTTAACGGATTGGACCAGTATTGAATATACGCGAAGAGAACGAATAACGACATTCATTTCGTTGTGATTACTGATTGACAGATGTCGAGATCACAACCCTTCCTTCCTTCTCGGATGTATGTTGACGATGTCAACAATTTTTACGTCAGCAATACTGTTGATCATCACTTTTTTTGTTGTTATTAATTAAGCTATAATTTAGTTTCTTTCAATGTTCTTCTTGTTGTTGTTGTTTTGTTTAGATTAATACGGTATTTGTAAAATTGTAGCGAGTTAGTCGTGCAGATATGGACGCGCAACTGTGAGCTTGCATTCGAGAGATAGAGGGTTCAAACCCCACCGTCGGCAGCCCTGATTCGATCGAACAGAAAATTAAACCGACACACAACAGTAAGACCAATGACGGATAGTGCTTCAGAACTTATGTTGCCGCCGGAACTGAGCACGTGCTCCACTCCGGGCGAGCATGCAGCGCAGAACGAGGCCCTTCTTACTAGCGTGCTAACCTCAATTTTTTTAAATTACTAAGACACAATATAAGCGAAAATTGTATGCAATAACAAAGGTAATCAATTGGCAGATAATTGTAGGAAGCTATTATGACGAAAGATACACTGCTCAAAACAATTATAGGGACAGGAATTTGATGGAGTTTACCATGTACGCAGTCGGTGATTACGATATTTACTGTTGCTCGTATTCCTCCGACATGTTTTAAGAATACGAAGACACCTCCACATGTCGTTGTAAAGCCATGGCTTAGCGGCAGTAGACACATAATTATATTGTGCTATGCCACAGAGTGAAATGGACGAGCAATGTCGCACTCTGTCCTCGAGTGCGTGTAAGTGAAGAATACGTTACTATCCACTTGGTGTACGTAGCATTAGTCGAAATGAGGCATCTGAATGAGACAGAATGTGTTCGGGCAGTGACAATACTCCAGTAAGTTTGGACTATTCATGCAGTGTCTACGGAGCTTAATGTGGCTTCATCTGTTGTTGGGAGGGTTTGGAAACGATTTCGTGAAACTGCTTCATACACACGAAAGCCAGGGCAAGGGAGAAAACAAAAAACATCGGCCAGAGACGACCGATATGTGGTGGATTGTTCTCTCCGCCGGCGTTCGGTTACCGGCCGGGACCTACAAAGTGATCTAAGAGCAGCAACTGTTTTTTTTTCTAGCAGTGTCCATGGCCAAACAATGCGCAACAGACTCAGAGAGGCACGTTTAAGACCAAGACGACCTTATCAGGTCCCTCGATTAACAGTTTGCCACAAGAGAGAGAGCGACTTCGATTTGCTGAGGACCATAGGGACTGGCAGCTGCGTTACTGGCGGAATATATTGTTTACGGACGAGTCACGCTTTCGTCTAACACGGTGCGACGGACGTATACGTGTCTATCGCCGTCGTGGTGAACGTTATTATTGAGCAGCAGTCCAAGAAACGGACAGCTTTGGCCGCGGCTCAGTCATGGTGTGGGGTGGCATCACAATTGATGGCCGATCGGGCCTTCAGATAATCAAAGGCTGATTTAATGTTCAGATGTACATCAACGAGATTGTACTAGGTCATGTTATGCCCATTGCAGTTGAAATGGGTCTCCAGTTTAATCTGCAACTCGACAATGCGAGAGCTCATTCAGCAGCAGCCACAATGGGAACTCTACAGGACATCGCGATTCAAACATTCGACTGGCCTGCGTTGAGTTCTGACCTCAATCCCATTGAGCATTTATGGGAAATGCTGGACAGACAACTTTGGGCCCGTCCTGTAGGGCCTCAGACCCTGGAACAACTTGCAGAGGCCCTTATGGAGGAGGGGGACAAAATTCCACAAGAAACTGTTCGCATACATGTCAGGAGCATGTCACGATGATGTGAGGAAGTTATACGGGCACATGGAGGGCCTACCAGATATTGAACTGTTTATTTTAGTGCACTCTGTGCATTCATGGAAGGACTCTCCACTTTGGTTGACGACATTGTGTTGCATTTCTGGTCGTAGCACCAACATGTGTGCTACGACATGCACAGGATATGTACATTTCCGTTAAATAAAGGTTTCATTTCCCAGATAACGTGGCTGTTTCACTCCACCCATTCCTGACAAAATAATGCAGGTGTTTCAAATGTTGTCCCTCTAATTTTTTTGAGCAGGTATATACAGTATGTTCAGAGTTTCTTCATGACAAAAGGTGAGGTAACAAAACCAGTGTAGACCCACAGTATTTTCGCAACGCTGGATGCTCTATAGCTGACTTCAACTCTGAATCAACCACACGCTGCAGGTGCCTGGGTTCGAGTCCTGGTACACTACTCTAGCTGGCTACAACTCTGGATCAACAACACGCTAGAGACTCCCGGGTTGGAGTCCACGTACACTACTCTAGCTGGCTACAACTCTGGATCAACAACACGCTGGAGACTCCCGGGTTGGAGCCCTGGTACACTACTCTAGCTGGCTACAACACTGGATCATCAACACACTGGAGACTCCCGTGTTCGAGCCCTGGTACACTACTCTAGCTGGCTACAACTCTGGATCAGCAACACGCTAGAGACCCTCAGGTTCGAGTCCCGGTACACTACTCTAGCTGGCTACAACTCTGGATCAACAACACGCTAGACTCTCCCAGGTTTGAGTCCTGGTACACTACTCTAGCTGGCAACAACTCTGGATCAACAACACCCTGGAGACTCCCGTGTTCGAGCCCTGGTACACTACTCTAGCTGGCTACAACTCTAGATCAGCAACACGCTAGAGACTCCCGGGTTCGAGTCCCGGTACACTACTCTAGCTGGCTACAACTCTGGATCAACAACAGACTGGAGACTCCCGTGTTTGAGCCCTGGTACACTACTCTAGCTGGCTACAACTCTGGATCTACAACAGACTGGAGACTCCCGTGTTCGAGAGCTGGTACACTACTCTAGCTGGCTACAATACTGGATCAACAAAGACTGGAGACTCCCGTGTTTGAGCCCTGGTACACTACTCTAGCTGACTATAACTCTGGATCATCAACACACTGGGGACTACCTGGTTCGAGCCCTGGTACACTACTCTAGCTGGCTACAACTCTGGATCAACAACAGACTGGAGACTCCCGTGTTTGAGCCCTGGTACACTTCTCTAGCTGGCTACAACTCTGGATCAACAACACGCTAGAGACTCCAGGGTTCGAGCCCTGGTACACTACTCTAGCTGGCTACAACTCTGGATTAACAACACGCTGGAGACTCCCGTGTTCGAGCCCTGGTACACTACTCTAGCTGGCTACAACTCTGGATCAAGAACAGACTGGAGACTCCTGGGTTTGAGTCCTGGTACACTACCCTAGATGGCTACAACTCTGGGTCAAGAACAGACTGGATACTCCTGGGTTCAAGCCCTGGTACACTACTCTAGCTGGCTACAACTCTGTATCAACAACAGACTGGAGACTCCCGTGTTTGAGCCCTGGTACACTACTCTAGCTGGCTACAACTCTGGATCAACAACAGACTGGAGACTCCCGTGTTCGAGCACTGATACACTACTCTAGCTGGCTACAACACTGGATCAACAACAGACTGGAGACTCCCGTGTTTGAGCCCTGGTACACTACTCTAGCTGACTATAACTCTGGATCATCAACACACTGGAGACTCCCGGGATCGAGCCCTGGTACACTACTCTAGCTGGCTACTACTCTGGATCAACAACAGACTGGAGACTCCCGTGTTTGAGCCCTGGTACACTTCTCTAGCTGGCTACAACTCTGGATCAACAACACGCTAGAGACTCCAGGGTTCGAGCCCTGGTACACTACTCTAGCTGGCTACAACTCTGGATCAACAACACGCTGGAGACTCCCGTGTTCGAGCCCTGGTACACTACTCTAGCTGGCTACAACTCTGGATCAAGAACAGACTGGAGACTTCTGGGTTTGAGTCCTGGTACACTACCCTAGCTGGCTACAACTCTGGATCAAGAACAGACTGGAGACTCCTGGGTTCAAGCTCTGGTACATTACTCTAGCTGGCTACAACTCTGGATCATCAACACGCTGAAGACTCCCGTGTTCGAGCCCTGGTACACTACTCTAGCTGGCTACAACTCTGGATCATCAACACGCTGTAGACTCCCGGGTTCGAGTACTGGTGCACTACTCTAGCTGGCTACAACTCTGGATCATCAACACGCTGGAGACTCCCGGGTTCGAGCCCTGGTACACTGCTCTAGCTGGCTACAACTCTGGATCATAAATACGCTGGAGACTCCCGTGTTCGAGCCCTGGTACACTTCTCTAGCTGGCTACAGCTCTAGATCAACAATACGCTGGAGACTCCTGGGTTGAGTCCTGGTACACTATTCTAGCTGGCTACACCTCTGGATCAACCAAACGCTGGAGACTCCTGGGTTCGACTTCTGGTACACTAGCTGGCTACACCTCTGGATCAACAACACACTGGAGACTCCTGGGTTCAAGTCCTGGTACTCAGCTCTAGCTGGCTTCATCTGCGGTTCTAAGACACTTAAGTAGTGTAGAGTCTGGCACACTTGGCTGTCGCTCCAGAGCAAAGGTCCAACCTGTCTGACACAAGAGAGCATAACATTACTTCGTGTGAATCTTGTAACACCAATACATTTCTTACCAATTCATAACAACTTCGTCATACCTATTTCCATCGTTCCCTCTACAATACCGTATTTCTCTACCTGGCAAATACAGGGTCTTTATATTTGCTGGGCAAGGACATTCTCGCTCACGCGCTCCGCCAGTGGCTGCTCAGTTGCCGGCTGCCCGGCGCGCGTATGTACGGCAGAATACCGTGCTTACAATCAGTATCATGCATTTTTACTCACCATGTTTACAGTAGCCTAGATGCTGAAAATGTTCCCCATCCGCTGCCAAAGATAATCGGCATCTCTTTATGAAGTTTCTGGTTACTCCGGTTAATTTAGCTTCTGTAAGGAAATAACTACCTTTACGTCTATTTTTATTGTTTACTGAACCTGTACGTTTGAATCTCTTAGCCAGTTGTTTTATTGTGATTGTGTATAGTGCTGTAATGCCTGATGTGAAATATGCGTTACTTGAACGTGTATACCTGCACAATACGTACATAAAATGCAGGTAATCGTGCGCTAGAACTAGACAAAAGTTTCGAGTGAATTTTCCAGGGAGACCCATTCCTACAAATTGGACAATAAAACAACTGGTTAAGAGATTCAAACGTACGGGTTCAGTAAACAATAAAAGTAGACGTAATGGACGTTAGGCCTATTTCCTTACTGAAGCTAAATTAACCGAGTAACCGGAAACTTCATAAGGAGATGCCGATTATGTTTGGCAGTGGATGGGGAACATTTTCAGCATCTACTGTAAATATGGTGAGTAAAAATGCATGATACTGATTTTAAGCACGGCATTCTGCCGTACATACGCGCGCCCGGCAGTCGGCAACTGAGCCGTTACTTGCGGAGCGCGTGAGCGAGAATGTCCTTGCCAAGCAAATAAAAAGACCCTGTACATATCAACAATCATTTATAACCTAACTTATTCAGCATTTCTATTTTCACATCCACATCTCTTCAATTCCACACTGTTTTATCAATACGTTTTCATGATCTTCTTAACTCATTTTGTAACAGATCTGGATTTTGAAATTTTACTTTGTGATCTTTTGGAAGAAAAATATTTTTAGTATCCTCTGTTATGGCAAAGTGTGTGTTATAGCACATTTACTGATCCTATACTACGCTGAGGAAGGTCACAATATGACCGAAACCTGTGCGGTTTTAATGTACAATATATTGACTTAAGGTAATAAAGAGTTTATTATAACATGGAATGATTATAATAATGATTTTATTGGTTTTACGTCACTTTTATCTACTGTGACATTTAGAGAAGCCGGGTGCCGGAACTTTGCCCCGAAGGGGATCTTTAACGTGCTAGTAAATCTACTAACACGACTGCCTCGATTTCTGCATCCTCAAATGCCAGCTGACTGCACCAGGATACGAACCTGCAACCATGCGATGGAATGATTAAGTCCCTATGAAGTATATATAAGGTGCGTTCAAAAAGTAACGAGCCGGAGACTGGTATGCGCAAACCGGTGACGACATCGCCTAATCGTGGTGTGTGTAACGAGGTGTGGTTCCGACCAGAGCATGGAAGGTCACAGCCTGTCGCTAGAGGGCTCGCGTGCACGTCACGTGACGATACAAAGCGAACAGCAGCATGCATCAATCCTCCAACCAAGACCAAGACTGTGGGCCACTCGACATGCTTCCTGGTGTGGTTGAAGACTGTGGGGCTCCCATTGGGCACACAATTTCCGCAAGTGCAGTGTTTCCTGCATGATGGTGTGCACACTTCCGACGCTCAATCTGACCACAGCGGCTATGGCGTTCACTGTCACTCGAAGATCCTGGGTAATGAGTGCATCAACCAGCTGGACGTTGTAATCGGTAATGCAGTGGGGTGCCCCAGACCGGGCATCATCGTTTAACGACACCCGCCCTTCCCTGAAGCGATTGTGCCACGCCTTACCCTTGCAAGAGACATGCAGTGTTCGCCGTACACTTGTGACATTCGGCGACGGATGTCTGTTCCCCCTACTCCTTTCGCTGTTAGAAACCGAAAAACACCTCTTTGCTCATCGTTTGATGCCTCCATGTCACTGTTTGCAATGCGACTGGCAGCGTTGGACGATTGATGCATGCTGCTGCTCGCTTTGTATCGTCACGTGATGTACACGCGTGCCCTCTAGCGAAAAGCTGTGACCTTCCACGCTCTGGTCGGAAACACACCTCGTTACACACGCCACGATTAGCCGATGTCGTCACCGGTTTGCTCATTACAGCCTCCGGCTCGTTACTTTTTGAATGCATTTTATAAATATATTTTGAAGCTATTCGAACAAATACAACGGTTGTCGCATCGCTGGAACATAGGGCTTCGACGAAGAATCGTCATCGGACTCGGTTGCGTGCCATTGCCTTCACTTCTCTCCACGTTCTGTCCGCTTCTGCAGCTTCCCTCTCCACTGTCCTCCTCCAAGTTTCCCTCGGTCTTCCTCTTCTGCGATGTCCCTGAGGATTCCAACTCAAGGCTTGCCTCTCTATTGCCGTATGATTTTTGCGTAGTGTATGTCCGACCCACTTCCATTGATTTTAACTGTAAATCCACGGGCTCATTGCTTGTAAGATTCCATAGTTCTTCATTGGATATTACATTTGGCGAAAACACTCTCAAGATTAAAACTCAGCAATTCTTCTAGGTTTGTGCCGAGTCTTGTGTGGGGTTTCGCCTAGGACACCAAGCTGGCTCATCGGCGGTCTCTTGGTGTCCCCGCTCGGACCCCCACAGGAGTGACGAACTGCGCGCCACCTCCCTTTATATTAGGTGCAACTGCACCACTTGACTGCGAGAACTAAAAGCTCAAGCAGCCTTAACCTCCCTATGAAGGCTAATATAATAAAAAGGGAGGTGGCGCGCAGATCGTCACTCCTGTGGGGGTCCGGGCGGGGACACCAAGAGCCCGCCGATGAGCCAGCTTGGTGTCCTAGGCGAAACCCCACACAAGACACGGCACAAACCTAGAAGAATTGCTGAGTTTTAATTCACTGGCCGTGAAAGCCAATATACTCTCAAGATTCTTCGTAAGCATGGGTTTATAAAGGTCTGGATTTTCTTTATGATTGATTTCGTTACTTTCCAAGTCTCACACCCATATAACAACACTGATTCTACATTGCTATTGAATATTCGGAGTTTAGTTCGTGTGGAATTCTCATTGCTTTTCCAGATAGGATGCAACTGGATAAAGGCTGCATTTACTTTCTTGATCCTACTGCTCACATCCTCCTCTGCTCCTCCAGTTTTAGAAACTATGCTACCAAAATACAGCGAGAATTAGCCAGCACATAAGGTATTGACTTCGGCAGATGTTCACAATTTCACCACAATCCATCGCAACTCCAATGTCTGGTGCGTACATGAATAAATCAGAAGGTTTCCGAAGCGTGAGCAGGCCTCAAACAGCTGTCTATGTGAGAAGCATGGATTTTCCAAATTTAGTCCATACACTCGAAGGGATTGCCCTTATGCTTTGTTAATGGTCATCGCAAATGCGTGCCTCGCCGGAAGCTGCAAACGTTTGGAAACACACAAAAACTGCCAGTATGCATGAAATACACTCAATTTTTGATGTGACGACATCAAATAAATTGTTGGAATACTGTGACGTTCGTGAAAAAGTGTTACAGTGAAAGGTGATGATATCGTTTTATCTCTCTTCTGCTGCAACGCTCTCTCTCTCTCTCTCTCTCTCTCTCTCTCTCTCTCTCTCTCTCTCTCTCTCTCTCCTGTTGCTGCAGTCGAGTGTCGCTACTGTCATTCTTGGATGTCACGGTTGAACCTCAAGATTGATACTGATGCGGTTTACACCATTCTGTAAAGGATATCTCTAGGAAGATTTCGGTAGAAAATAATTTATTATGATCAAAGGAAGCCGAGCAGTAACGATTTCAATAAAAAAAATCGAGAAAAAACATTGTGCCCGTGCGCTTTTTAAGCTTAAGCTGGGCAAACCGTTAAAACTATCTATATTGTTACGAGTGCCAAACTGCTTCGCGCGTGACTCAGTCCGCCCCAGGCTATCCCTGACTGTGTGTTACCAGCGCAGCGCCTTACGCAAAGGGGCTGTAAGAACAAAAGGGCATGGTCCAGAAGGTTCGTGCCCCGCTTAGTATTGGAAATCTCGAGAAGGTGTGAACCCTGGTCTACTCTAGAAACATCATTGAGTCATCAGCCCCGATATATAAAGAGCGATCCTGGCCGGTGAGGACGGACTGAGTTTTTCAGGCAGTGTTTGTTTTTATCAGTGCGACAGAAGTATTGAGGCGAAGTGCCGTGCGAGTGTGTTCTTACCAGTGCGATAGAGGTGTTACGGTGACGTGCGAATTGCGAAACAGTGTGTATTCAAGAACAGTGAGTGGCAGACTGTGGCTTGTGTACAAGAGGAAGAGTTGTGTTTTTTTCTAGCAGGGGCATGGCACTAATTACGGAAGGATTAACTGTATGACCAAGTGAAAGGGTGAGTGTCCACCATAAGGGAGCAAACACGAAGAAAGACAGCTAATTGTTTATATTTGCTTATTGTGTGGTGTAACTGTCTGACCTGCAATAAAGCTAATATTTCTTTAAAGGACCATTTGTGTTGTGTTTTACCTACTTTGATCCAATTAACGAACTTGCTACTAGGGGTAGCACGTATCAATACTATGAGTGTAATATTGTTCAGCATGAAAATTCTACAAAAAAGTCCGGGAGAGCATATCTCTATCTTCAATAGATCGCCCACTATAAGCGTTTTTACGTTTTCATTTCTTCCAACAATCTCCACTCAATTTCTGAGGCGACAGTTTACGAGCTAGATAGGGACGAGCCTATCACCCCAGTTACAGCCTTGCCAGCGGGCGAGGCTATTGCCCCAGGTACAGCCAGCAGCAAACTATCGAGTCGTATTGAGTTACGACTTCAGAGAAGTGGTTGTGGATAGAGTTACCCTGGAAGTGCAACTCGACTTTTCTTTTATTTCGCCTGTGAACCTTTCGTTCCGCAAAAGACACAGTCAAGTTAAGATTGGACGGAAGGGAGATTAGTGTTTCATGCACCTCCCCATTCTTATAATTAACTAGCATTACCCATCGCGGCTTGGCCCGCGAATATTCTAGTTGTAAAGATTACACTTAACAAAATCTCAATCATGAATGCTATGACTGATTTATCCTTGGTATGAATAATCAGACTTAATCAATTCAGCTACTAGCGCAGTGGTTAGGGGTTTGTCATTCCTTCATAGGTATATCAGAGCGAAGTTAGTTTTCTGGGAATATCACAGACACTGTTAATTCAAGGGCCTTTAAATGTGGTTTTCGGAGACCCTTTATAGTCGGGTGAAAAAGACATTTCGTACCACACTCACACGTGAAAATTGCGTTAAAAAATTCTAGAGTGCCCTTTGACCCCCTTAAGCGCATTATACTGTATGTATTGATGAATTTTACAGCTTAATTTGGTTCCGTGATAACCTTATAACCGTCTGGAAACTTTCACAGTAATGTAATAATTGAAATTATATTGCGTCATACAGAAATAAATGGACCTGTGAGATTCTGTTACCATGGTTACCATGTTGCATTCTTTCATTATTTCATTGTGAATATACATGTTTTAAGGTATGTATTTAATTGTGAGGCATTTAAAGAGTTAGTAAGTGCGTTTCGCTAACGCATTGGGTTATGCTGAACCTGTAGGTACCCCATATGTGTAGGTTGGTGTTAATGGGACCTTATTTTCGTTACAAAACTGGAATGGGACCTTAGCAGAATAATATAGGGAGGGATAGTCCAGTCAGTGATTTTAACCCATCATACCGATACGGAAAACGGATATACAGTAGGTCGTACTGTAGTCCATTGACATTGAAAGAAAAGCGCGTATGACGTAATGCATTCATAACTCTTCGGCCGAAGCCGGGGCGGGTTGCTAGTACTCATATACTCTACCCATAATTAATTCGTCACTGGACTACTTGTTTGATATTCAGTATCAAATGGAATGATTAGTATGTGGAATTCAAGGAGGAATGTCTGATTCCCGTATGATTCACTATTCAATATTCAATGCTTAAATTCCGCGTATCAGTATGTGCATTCTAGGTTAGAAAATGAGTCAGCCCCCGTAGACAAAAGAGAAAGTGTGAGTGTTACCGAATATTTAAGTTCACCTTCACAAGTTGCCACCGATAGTTCCTCAATTCAGATGCAAAATTTAAATAAGAGTACATAAAACAGCAGCGCGTAGTCACGATGGAAAGTTGGGTCTGGAAAAGACAATGTAATTATTGTTTTAATCACCAAGGTCCGGGTATCAACTCTTGTCCAACTGGGTCAATGGTGGTTTATTAAAATTCAATGGTTTATCAAGTCGTTTAGCTCCAAGGGCTAAGCTTTAGAAGTTAAATTTAATGAGGCTATCCGCTCTCGTGTCAGTATCCGCCCTGCACGACCGACTCACATGTTGTGCTCTAGTATGAAAATTCTTTATTTTGCAACGTCCTTCAACATACTTCCTCCCTTTTATATACAGGCTGTATCGGTGATGATGTTACAAACTTTCAGGGATGATGGAGGAAGGCAAATGTGAGGGAGTCGTGTCAGAAGATTTACTGGTACGTTAAAGATCACCTTCGGGGCCAAATTCCGGCACCCTGGCTTCTCTAAAAGTCGCAGTAGTTAAAAGAGATGGTTGGTTGGTTCTTAAGTTTAGGGGCTGCGACAACGCGGTCATGTAGCCCCGTGTACTTTGGGTGTGTATAGAATTTGTCTGATAACCGGTGTTAATTGTGATGACTGTATTAATGTGTGTTATCTGTTTTTACCCTACATTTCACATTTTACAAAAATGAGTAAAAAGTAGACTTATGAGATCGATCCGGGAAAATGGGTGTCTGTCTGTCTGTCTGTCCTTCTGTCTGTCTGGCTGTGTGTGTGTGTGTGTTTCCCCATCAACTCCTAAACGGCTGCAGCAATCAAAACCAAATTTAGTATGAGTAAAGATGTATATCGGAATATCTCAAGCCCATATTTGAAAATTATGTCAGTGCTACCAACTGCTGAAAAATCGCACTAGAAATTTGAGCTCCATGTTGGATATTTTGGAAGGTATGCATGCGAGCTACTCCAAAATTGGCACACATGTAGATAATACTATTTCAGTTTAATTTCCAGGAGGCCATACATGACAGTGTTGCCAAAATAACTTTAATCCTTCTGATAGGTCCATTTTTTAAAAGCATATAACTTCTACACTATCAATTGGATTTCAACCAAATTTTGTATGTAATGTGAGAACATAAACAGATATGACTGAGCGTATTCTTAAGAGCCACCAGGGCTGCCAACTGCTAATGATTGCTCTCTTTTTTAAAATCCAAATACCAATATATCAGAAAGTATGCAAGCCAACAGCTTTAAACTATGCACAGCTATATTACCTGACATTTTAGATTAATTTGGAGTAACTTATATACTTCAGTGCTACCAACATGATGCTAAGCCTGCTGATATGACCAATTTTTAAATGCATGTAACTTCTATACTATCAGTTGGATTTCAACCAAATTTCGTTTGTGCTATGTGTAACATAACAGATATCACTATAAGTATTCTTAAGAGCAATCAGGGCGGCCAACTGTTAATAAATGCTGTCTATATTTTTTTACCCTAATATCAATATATCAGAAAGTATGCAAGCCAACAGCTCTATCCTTTGCACACGTATAGCACCTGACATTATGGATTAATTTGGAGTAATTAATATAAGTCAGTGTAGCCTCCGTGGCTTAGGCGGCAGCACGCCGGCCTCTCACCGCTGGGTCCGTGGTTCAAATCCCGGTCACTCCATGTGAGGTCTGTGCTGGACACAACGGAGGCTGACCGGTTTTTCTCCGGGTACTCCGGTTTTCCCTGTCAAAATTTCATTCCAGCAACACTCTCCACTATCATTTCATTTCATCTGTCATTCATGTAATCATTGCCCCAGAGGAGTGCGTCAGGCCTCGGCTGCCGGCACAGTTCCTATCCTCGCCGCTAGATGGGGGCTTCATTCATTCCATTCCTGACCCGGTCGGAGACTGGAAGCAGGCTGTGGATTTTCAGTTTTTCAATAGCCTATAAGTCAGTGCTGCCAACAAGATTCTTAGCTTGCTGATAAGTCCAATTTTAAAATACATCTAACTTCTATACTAACAAATGGATTTCATCCAAAATTGGCACAACAAGATATCACAATAGCCGATTTCAGATTATTCCTAACCAGCTGACGCATGACGTTGTTGCCAACATGCTTTTACGCGTTGTGATAGATCCAATGTCTAACTGCATTCAACGTCCATTGGACTTCAACCAATTGTATTCTGTACCTAAGAGATGGAACTAAGAATATATTCAGTCACCAGGCCTGCCAACTGTAGTGCTCTATTAGGCTACATTATACCAGGAATATTTCGAACTAATTAGACAGTTCGATATTACCGACTTAATTTCGTCATTATTCTAGATAGGTTCATATACTGTATATTAATCATTGGCATGAAAAGTAGGCTCTTTAGTTCGTCACGGAACTTCTTGTTTAATTATAGTAAGGAATTTTTGAATTTTTCAAATAGTTCCTACTTTTGCTGCCAAACGCCACCGTCAAGGACTACTAGTTCAGAACTTAGCTACCAGACGCCACCGCAGTCGTTTCTTGGCAACGAACGTAGGAACCTAAGAGCGTTGTTTACATTACTAACCTATACAATTTAGCTTCACACAGGTATAATTAGTGTAAGATTCTTTAACATGCCATAAATCTATGACATGGGACCGCCGGCTTTACTTCCCCTCCGAAGGAAGGCATTCTGAGGGATTTTTAACGCTCTTAAAAATCTGACGACTTCGGCCGGATTTGACCCCGCGATCTTGGGCATAGAAGCTCAGCATGCTACCTACTACGCCATCGAAGCTGCCTACTTAAAAGAGTCATAAAACCAATGATATTTTTAATGGAGTATCAACCGGCAGCGGGGAACATACGATTTTACAGGCCAGGAAGAGCCGAAGGACGTGCAAAACGTACAGTAAATGACAAGTGAGTTTGTGGAATACGTTGTTGTTGTTGCCTCTTTAGGGGCATTGTGACATCGTGGTCATTTAGCCCCGTTTACTTGGGTGTGTGTAGAATTTTTATGATATCTGTATTAATGCGTGTATTTGTAATTGAGGTAGGATTTGGGTTGGAAGCGGCCGTGGCCTTAAGTTACGTACCGTCCAAGCATTTGCCTGGAGTAGACGTGGGAAAACACGGAACACCATTTCCCTGATTGCCATGTACGAATTGCACCCATCTCAATTTTGCCTCACGAGGTTGACTGTACCCTATTCCAGCCCTCAGACCAGAATTAAATTTCTTGGCAGAGTCAGGAATCAAACCCGGGCCTGGACAGTGACTTCCAAAAATGTTAGCCATTGCACCACGAGGTGGAATAAAGAATGGTATATATTTTTAGCCTATTTTTCACATTTTGCAAAAAAAGAGGTAAAAGTAGACTTATGAGATCGGGAAAATGTGAGTCTGTCTGTCCTACTGTCTGTCTGTCTGTCTGTCTGTCCTTCTGTCTGTCTGGCTGTGTGTGTACCCCCTTATCAACTCCTAAACGGCTGCAGCAATCGAAACAAAATTGGTAGGAGTAAAGAACTGTACCTGAATACGTCATGACCATATCTGAAAATGATGTCAGTGCTACCAACTGCTGAAAAATCGCAATTGAAATTTGAGCTCCATGTTGGATATCTTAGAATTGGCACACGTATAGATAATAATATTGCAGTTTAATTTCCAGGAGGCCATACATGGCAGTGTTGCCAAAATGATTATAAGCCTGCTGATAAGTCCAATTTTTAAATGCATATAACTTCTACACTATCAATTGGATTTCAACCAAATTTCGTAAGTGCTATGTGTACATAAACAGATATGACTGAGTGTATTATTAAGAGCCACCAGGGCTGCCAACTGTTATTAAATGCTCTCAATTTATTTTATCCAAATACCCATATATTAGAAAGTATGCAAGCCGACAGCTTTAAACTATGCACACGTATAGTAACTTACATTCTATATTAATTTGAAGTATCTTATATACATCAGTGCTACCAACATGATTCTAAGCCTGCTGAGAGATCCAAATTTAAATACATGTAACTTCCATACTATCATTTGGATTTCAACCAAATTCCGTGTGTGCTATGTGTACCATAACAGATATGACTATGCCAATTCTTAAGAGTAACCAGGGCTGCCAACTGTTAATAAATACTGTCTCTATTTTTGTTACCCTAATATCAATATATCAGAAAGTATGCAAGCCAATAGCTCTAAACTTTGCACACGTATAGTACCTGGCATTCTATATTAATTTGGAGTAACTAATATAGGCCTACGCCAGTGCTGCCAACATGATTCTAAGCCTGCTGATAGGTCCAATTTTAAAATACATGTTACTTCTATACTAACAAATGGATTTCATCCAAAATTGGCACAACACGAGATCATAATATTTCAGATAATTTCTGACCAACACATGCATGACATTTTTGCAAACATTATTTTACGCGCGCTGATAAATCCAAGGTCTAACTGCATGTAACGTGCATGCTATCCATTGGACTTAAACCAAATTTTGTATTCTGTACCTTAAGAGATGGAACTAAGAATATATTCAGTCACCAGGGCTGCCAACTGTACTGCTCTATTAGGCTACATTAAACCAGGTATATTTCGAACTAATTAGAAATTTCGATATTTTCAATTTAATTTCGTCATTATTTTAGATAGGTCGATATAGATTGGCAAGAATCTTATATTTCAAGAACAGTAGGCTCTTTAGTTCGCCACGGAACTTCTTGTTAAATATTATTATGACCACCTTGTGGTATAGCGTTCTTGGTTGTCATCCTGGAGGTCCGGTTTCGATTCCAGGCTCTGCCAAAAAATTAAATTCTGGTCTGAAGTCTGGAACGGGGCACTCTTAACCTCGTGAGGCAAAACTGAGAAGAGGTGATTTCGATTCCTACATCTGCCATCCTGGAAGTAGTCATTCGTAGTTTCCCATTTCTACAAGAGGAATGGAAAGAGCGATGGTTTCGTACAGCTCCGGAGTGGCCGAGACTCTTTAATCCAAACCATGCCCCAGCTGGTTTCAGTTTGCCAAGAAGAACGTGTCATCACTAAACAGGTGGAAGATCTGCATTCTCCCTTTACCAGTGGGGCTTCAGGGACTCTCCAGCATGTGATTGTGGTGCAATGGTCCAGACCATGCATCACATAATGGACGAATGCCCTCTGCGTGCTTATGGTGGAAACCAGAAAGACCATGCTGATGTCTTAGTATCCCTAGTGCAATGGATAAATAATTTAGATATCCATGTGTAATTGTTCAGTACTTAGTACCATGTATTCTTTGCAGGTTTTTGTATAATATTGTATATATAAGGTGCGTAAAAAGTAACGAGCCGGAGCCTGTAATGCGCAAACCAGTGACGACATCGGCTAATCGTGACGTGTGCAACGAGGTGTGGTTCCGACCAGAGCGTGGAAGGTCACAGCCCGTCGCTAGAGGGCACGCGTGTACGTCACGTGACGATTCAAAGCGAGTAGCAGCATGCATCAATCGTTCAACGCTGCCAGTCGCATTGCAAACAGTGACATGGATGCGTCAACCGAGGAACTAAGAGGTGTTGTTCGGTTTCCGACAGCGAAAGGAGTAGGGGGAACGGACATTCATCGCCGAATGTCACAAGTGTACGGCGAACACTGCATGTCCCTTGCCAGGGTCAAGGCGTGGCACAAGCGCTTCAGGGAAGGACGGGTGTCATTAGCCGATGATGCCCGGTCTGGGGCACCCCCCTGCAATACCCAATGACAACGTCCAGCTGGTTGATGCACTCATTACCCAGGACCGCCGAGTGACAGTGAACGCCATAGCCGCGGCGGTGGGATTGAGCGTCGGAAGTGTGCACACCATCATGAAGGAACGACTGCACTTGCGCAAAGTGTGTGCCCAATGGGTGCCCCACAGTCTTCAACCACACCAGGAAACATGTCGATTAGCCCACTGTCTTGGTCTTGGTTGGAGGATTGATGCATTCTGCTGCTCGCTTTGTATCGTCACTGACGTGCACGCGTGCCCTCTAGCGAAGGGCTGTGACCTTCCACGCTCTGGTTGGAAACACACGTCGTTACACACGTCACGATTAGCCGATGCCGTAACCAGTTTGCGCATTACAGCCTCCGGCTCGTTACTTTTTGAACGCACCTTATATATACTTGTCCATTATGTAACATTCCATACGGTACGCTTAATAATAATAATTTCTACAGTACTCTACGCAAATGCCGGGATGGTACCTATCTTAAGGCCACGGCCGCTTCCTACCCAAATACAACCTCAATTACAAATACACACACTAGTACACGGGGCTATATGATCACGATGTCGCAAAGCCCCTAAAGAATCAACAAGGAACAAAGGAAGTAGGAAAGGAAGGAAGGGATGAATGGAGGAGGAGAGGAAGTAGGAAACAAAGGGAGGGAGAGAGGGAGGAAGCTAGTAGATTGACAACAAAGGAAGTAGGAAAGGAAGGAAGGGATGAATGGAGGAGGAGAGGAAGTTGGAAACAAAGGGAGGGAGAGAGGGAGGAAGCTAGTAGATTGACAACAAAGGAAGTAGGAAAGGAAGGAAGGGATGAATGGAGGGAAGGAGGAAGTAGGAAAGGAAGGGGAGAGAGAGAGAGAGAGAGGAAAACTGTCAGTAGATTGCCAACAAAGGAAGTAAGAAAGGAAGGAAGGGGTGAATGAGGGAGAGAGGAAGGAAGTGAGTAGATTTACTTGCTTCCTCCCCCACCCTCCCACTCTCTCATCATTTCTTCCTGACTTTTTTAGCTATTTCCTTTCTCCCTCCTTCCCTAACTTTCCTACTTCCTTTGTTCCTTCCTCCAGTCCTACTTACTTTCCTTCCCTCCTACCTTCCTCCCTTCTTCAGTCAATCCCTCCTTCTTTGGCTATTTCCTTCCCCCCCTCCTTCCTTACCTTTCCTGCATCAGTTGTTCCTTCCTCCAGTCCTACCTACCTTTCTTCCTTCATATCTCCATCCCTTTTGTCCTACCCACCGTCTTTCCAACCTACTTTCCTTCCCTTTAATGACTCTGGAAAATCCAGTTCTCTTGTGTGCTGCACTAGAAACACCAAGCGTGAAACATCTAGGTTCACCTCACCACAAGTATAGTTGTCTTAAAGAGAAGGTTATACTGCTGATTTAAAAGGACGCTTGAGCTAATCCCCTAATTGTCATTGCCGCGACGATTTGCCAAATATAAAGCTGTTATCTTATGTCCATTGATCGAGAGTAAATTACCTGGGTAATGGGTAGCAGATATAAGTGGCAGTCATTAGATGACGTAGTTCCGGCTCATCACAAGGACCACGCCTGGGCTGCTGTGATGTGCCATCATCATCTCTTGTCTCGGACCGAGCATACACCCAAGACAAATTGTCAACTGCAGTCAGCACCAGCCATTTTATATCTCCAGGCTTGAATGAATTTCCATGGTGGAAACTTCTTCCGGTATCTGTTACTCCTTTGATTCTTTCAAATTCTTCCCAAATACAGTAGGCTATATTATGTTAGGCAAGAATTCGTAAGGCTGGAAGTTCTTGCCAGTCTTGCACAGGGTTTTTGGAACGAGTTCCGTATCAATTAACTGCCTCACGTAGGGCTTAATTTCGTTCGGTTTAAGTCAGTAGATTTACTTTCTTCCTCCCTCACCCTCACTCCTCCTCCCCCCTATCATTCCTCTCTTCCTCTCTCTTCCCTTCCTCTGCTACATCCTTTCTCCCTCCTTCCTTAACTTCCCTACTTCCTTTGTTCCTTCCTCCAGTCATACCTACTTTCCTTCCCTCCTATCTTCCTCCCTTCTTCCAGTCAATCCTTCCTTCTTCTCTCCCTCCCATCTCTCACTATTTCCTTTCTTCCTCCTTCACCCTCCACCATCTCCTCCATCATTCCTTTCTTCATATCTTCTTCCCTTCCTCAGCTATTTCCTTTATCCCTCCTTCCCTAACTTTCCAACTTCCTTTGTTCCTTCCTCCAGTCCTACCTACTTTCCTTCCCTCCTATCTTTCTCCCTTCTTCCAGTCAATCCTTCCTTCTTCTCTCCCTCCCATCTCTCACTATTTCCTTTCTTCCTCCTTCACCCTCCACCATCTCCCCCATCATTCCTTCCTTCATCTCTTCTTCCCTTCCTCAGCTATTTCCTTTATCCCTCCTTCCCTAACTTTCCTACTTCCTTTGTTCCTTCCTCCAGTCCTACCTACTTTCCTTCCCTCCTATCTTCCTCCCTTCTTCCAGTCAATCCTTCCTTCTTCTCTCCCTCCCATCTCTCACTATTTCCTTTCTTCCTCCTTGACCCTCCACCATCTCCCCCATCATTCCTTCCTTCATCTCTTCTTCCCTTCCTCAGCTATTCCCTTTATCCCTCCTTCCCTAACTTTCCTACTTCCTTTGTTCCTTCTTCCAATCCTACCTACTTTCCTTCCCTCCTATCTTCCTCCCTTCTTCCAGTCAATCCGTCCTTCTTCTCTCCCTCCCATCTTTCACTATTTCCTTTCTTCCTCCTTCACCCTCCACCATCCCCCCATCATTCCTTCCTCCATCTCTTCTTCCCTTCCTTAGCTATTTCCTTTCTCCCTCCTTCCCTCCCTTTTCTACTTCCTTTGTTTCTTCGTTTCTCCCTTCCTTCATATCTTCCTCCCTTCCTTCCTACCTACCTACATTCCTGCCGAACTCCCTCCCAATAGTCGTTCTTTATTATTATATTCTGTTGACCAACTGAAAAGTTACAATATCAATTCCTTCCTCTCTCCCTTTCTTCCTTTCTCACTTTCTCCCTTCCTTTCCTACTTCCTTTGTTCCTCCTTCCTAACTAATTTCCGTCCTTCCTATTGTAGTCACTTCCTCCCATCATTCCTTCCTTACTTCCTCTCTCCCTCCCTTCCTTTCCAACTTCCTCTCTCCCTCCATTCATCACTTCTTTCCTTTCCTACTTCCTTTGTTCCTTCCTTCTTACTTTCTTCCTGTCTTCCTCCCCCTCCTGCTTAAATTCCTCCCATCATTCCTTCCTTATTATCATATTGTGTTGTCCGACTAAAAAGTTGGAATATCAATTACTTTCTCTCTCTCTCTCTTCCTTCCTTCCCTACTTCATATTTCCCTCACTTCTTCCCTATTTTCCTTTCTTACTTCCTCCCTTCCTTCATACCTACCAATCATCCTTCATTCTTTCCAACCTTCCTTCCTACCTACCTTCCTTACTGGCTTGCTTCCTCTCTCCTTTACTTTCCGCCAATTCTTTACTACTTCCTACCCTTCCTTCCTCCCCCACTTCCTCTCTTCTTCCCTCAATCCTTAAGATTTTCCTTTCCAAAGCCTTTGTTCCTTTCTTCCTCCCTTCCTTCATTCCATGATCCTTTCCACATTTCTTCATTCATTCCCTTCTTCCATCATTCCTCCCTTTCTTCTGCCCTTCAAACTTTTCTCCCTCCCTTTCTTGCAGTTAAAAGGCCCATTAAGCTCGATAATAATAATAATAATAATAATAATAATAATAATAATAATAATAATAGGTTATGATTTCATCGACCTTCTAGCTGCTGCAGGCGGCTTCGGTGGCGTAGTCGGTAACACGCTGAGCTTCTATGCCCAAGATTGCGGGTTCAAATCCGGCCGAAGTCGTCGGATTTTTTAAGAGCGTTAAAAATCCCTCAGTAGCCTATGCCTTCCTTCGGAGGGGAAGTAAAGCCGGTGGTCCCATGTCATACAGTGCCTACCAAAAGTTTAAGACCACTAGCTTATTTTCAACAAAAGCTTCCTGGTCTTATATGTTTGATTCAAATTTTGCCAAATATTTTATGAAAATACTTTGATCTAATATGCATTCACCTGTAACAAGAACATTGTAGTATGGCTTTCAGTTTTTGAGTTTCATTTTTTTAAATACAAGTGGAGTATCGAAGAAAAACGCAATTTTCAACCACAAATTAATTTGTGGACACTAAACCAATAGGGTTACCTATTTAATTATTTTTTGTAAGTATTGTAGAATATATACAAACGTTTTGGTAAATGAAAAGAAAATCCCAAAAATTTTCTTGCCATTTGGTAGCGACTTTTGTATACCTGGCTTCTCAGAATATACGAGGGAAACTGATTCCAGGTACCCGGAGTGTTGACCTTGGAACTGTCTCTTATCTGTTGACAACATGCTGTGCTGTGCCTGATGAAAGTTTGGGTCCGCTGAGACAACCCCCACAGAAGCTATTAACCAGTGAACGCTCATCAGTCGTATCTTCAATTCGTTACCTTTTACAAAAAGTACAAATATCTCTACCAAATGGCAAGAAAATTTTTGGGATTTATTTTTCATTTACCAAAACGTTTGTATACATTCTACAATACTTAAGAAAAATAATCAATAAGATAACCCTATTAGTTTAATGTCCACAAAGTCATTTGTGGTTGAAAAATGAGTTTTTCTTCGATACTCCACATTTAAAAAAAATTGAAACTAAAAAACTGAAAGCCATATTACAATGTTCTTGGTACACAAGGATTTCTATTAGATCAAAGTATTTTCATAAAATATTTGACAAAATTTGAATGAAAAATATAAGACCAGGAAGCATTTGTTGAAAATAAGTTAGTGGTCTTAAACTTTTGGTAGGCACTGTACATTTATGGCAAGTTAAAGATTTTTCCACTAATTACACCTGTGTGAAACTAAATTGTATAGGTTAAGAATGTAAACAACGCTATTAGGTTCCTACGTTCGTTGCCAAGAGCCGACTGCGGTGACGTCTGGTAGCTAAGTTCAGAACTAGTAGTCGTTGACGGTGGCATTTGGCGGCAAAAGTAGGAACTACTTGAACATTGATCGTCTGCAGTCCTTACTTGATTTAAAACAGATACACACACTAATACAGTCATCACAATTAACACCGGTTATCAGACAGATTCTACACACACCCAAAGTACACGGGGCTGCATGACCGCGTTGTCGCAGCCCCTATAAGAACCAACCAACCAACCTAGCTGATGCGCTCAAATTAGCCTAAGTGCTGAATATTTGCCCTAAATGGGATCTTTAGTTCTACTCAATCTTGTAACATGGGCCACTATCATTTAAACCCTCTGGAATGCCATCCAAATATTCCATGCCTCAAACATGGGCACGTCACAGCAAGCGATAACCTCAGAACTGCGGTATACAGCTGGTCAATTGTGTTGAAAGGTATTTGAAAGACAAGGGATTCTTGTACACATTCCATGCCACATAGATGAAGTCACACCGCTTGCTGTTAATTTCTGTCGGCCATGCGCACGTGCCTGATTAGTCACGAGTGCATTGTGTACTGGTGGACAGCCATTGTATTGTAATGGTGATTATCCTCAAATTGAATATTGCCGAACACACAACACAATAGTGTGTAACATGTTAGCAATTTGCCCATGTTCTCACTGATATTACACTCTCTCCCAAAGACATACTCCGTAGCCTACTGGAAGAGGAACTAACTGACATCTCTCCGCCTGCTTATATAATAAACTAGCTGAAGTACCCGTGCTTCGCTACGCGTCATAAATAAATTAGAATGTGAAGGTGACAGTTAAAATAGGGGATAGGCGAGGTGCTGCGCAGAGGGAGATTAAGGATGAAACATTTTGTCCAACTACAACGCTCGGCGTTGACCGTGTTTTATAGCACAAATTTAGATTTTACTCGCTAACCGTTGGAGATACATTTCGGATAGAAAATGTAATTTTAAACCTCGTATATGCCATCAAAAGTTTGCTATTTCTTAGCGTTCTCTTTTTATTTCAAATGGAAATATGAGTTTGAAACCAAAGGGTGTAGTGACGTCACTAAAATGGTCGCCATATTTAAATAGTGCAAAGTATTGTAATCAAAAGTAACCTATTTGTTAACCAGGTAAATCAGCTACTTCCATGTAAAATTCACGTATATCGGACCAGTGGTACTTGCGTGATTGAGTAATACACAGACACACACCATCTCATTTTTAGCCTTGCTTCGCTCGCGTCATTACTTACATTACTTACATGGGTAGGAGCGATCATCCTTTCAAAGTTAAGGGCCGACCACAGCGAACAAATTATGGTAAATATTCTATTGTAAACCGTGCCATTGATAACTGGAACTCTCTACCTGCCGCAGTCTTAGAGCCTTTTCCCAACCATATAGGTGTGTTTAAGAAAAGACTGACTATTTGTGTAAATACTCCAGTTTAATTGTTGTATAATTGTTATTGAATTGTTATGTGTAATTATTTATTTGTTATGTATATCCAATTTGCCTCCGGGGGCCACACCCTCCATTGCAAATAAATGAATGAATGAACGAATGAGTGTCATATTGTTATATAATGAAATGCAGTTTTAACCCCGTTAACACCCCTTTAGAACCTGAATATCCAAAAATCCCTCCTTAGTAGACGTTTTCGACACACAACGAACATATCCCCAAAATGTAATTCTTCTAACTTTAATAGTTTTGGTTGGTCGATGAGAGTGAACATCCAAAAATCATTCCTTAGTGGACGTTTTTCTTCCAAAATTTCACCCCTCCCCATAGGCCCCTTAAATTGCATTTATGAAAAAACGGTCGAACACCTATTTATTTTATTTATTTATTTATTTTTAAGCTGATTGATTTCCTCCGAGTTTCAAACTCCTCGCCTATGTCTTTTAAGAGATACACGCTCCGGTAGGAATCTTTCAACCCCCACTTTTCATTCCTTTAACCTCATAACATACACTACATGGAAAAACCATTAGACATGTGTCAGCTTATTTTTAATGATTAGTATATATGCCAAGTATCACATCCCCAAATGAAACCACTCGTCAGATATTGTTATTCAATGAAATGCACGTTTACCCCCTTAACTCCTCTTTAGAACCTGAATATCCAAAACTCTTTCCTTAGTGGTCGTTTTCGACATACAATGAACATATCCCCAACATTTCATGTTTCTAATTTTAATAATTTTGGCTGGGCGATGATGAGTGTGTGAGTCAGTCAGGACATTTTTTCATTTATTTTTGATAATTTCACCCCTCCCCATGAACCCCTTAAATTGGATTTATGAAACAAACGGTCGAACGCCTATTTACTTATTTAAAGCTGTTTTCCCCCTGAGTTTGATGAGTGACTAAGTGAGTCAATCATTTAGGACACTTTCTTTCCTGTTTTCCCCCCCCAGAATTTCTCCCCTCTCCAAGGGCTCCTGAAATTGGATTTATGAAAAAACGGTCGAACACCTATTTACTTGTATTTTAAGCAGTTTTTCCCGCCGAATTTAAATTTTTTCACCTATGTCGTTCAGAGATACACGCTCCGTTAAGAATCCCTCAACCCCCAATTTTCACCCCTTTATAATATACATCACATCGACAAACCCTTAGACATATGTCTGATTATTTTTAATGATTAGTTTCTATACCGAATATCACATCCCCAAAGAAACAACTCATGAGATATCGTTATTCAATGAAATGCACCTTTACCCCCTTAACACCTCTTTAAATCCCGAATAAACAGAAATCATTCCTTAGTTGACGTTTTCGACATACAACGAACATATTCCCAAAATTTCATGTTTCCAACATTAATCGTTTTCGCTGGGTGTGATGAGTGAGTGAGTCAGACAGGACATTTTCTTTCAATTATTTTTACCAGAATTTCACCCTTCCCCATGGGCCCCTTAAATTGGATTGATGAAAAAACTCTTGAACACCTATTAACTTATTTTTTAAGCTGTGTTTTTCCCCTGAGTATGATGAGTGAGTGAGTCAGTCAGTCAGTTAGGACAATTTCTCTCCTTTTTTCCCCCAGAATTTCACCCCACCCAATTGGCCCCTTAAATTAATTTATGGAAAAAAAACGGTCGAACACCGATTTACTTATTTATTTAGCTGATTTTCTTTCTCTGAGTTTCAAATTTCTCACCTATGTCGTTTAAGACATAGGCCTTCACGCTCCGTTAGGAATCCTTCAACCCCCACTTTTCACCCCTTGCACCTCATAATAATACACCATATCGAAAAACCCTTAGACACCTGTCTGCTTATTTTTAATGATTAGTTTATATGCCGAGTATCACATCCACAAATGAAACCACTCTTGAGATATTGTTATTCAATGAAATGCAGGTTTAACCCCCTTAAGACCCCTTTAGAGCCTGAATATCCAAAAATCCTCCCTTAGTGTACGGTTTTGACATACAACGAACATATCTCCAAAATGCCATGTTTCCAACTTCAAAATTTTTGGCTGGGCGATGATGAGTGAGTGAATGAATCAGGACATTTTCTTTCATTTGTTTTTCTTCAGAATTTCACCCCTCCCGATGAACCCCTTCAATTTGATTTATCCAAAAAAAAAACTGTCGAACAGCTATTTACTTACTTTAAAGCAGTTTTTCCCCCTGAGTTTGATGAGTGAGTCAGTCAGTCAATCGGTTAGGACACTTTCTTTCCAGTTTTTTTCCCCCTGAATTTCACCCCTCCCCATGGGCTCCTTAAATTGGATTTATGAAAAAACGGTCAAACAAATATTTACTTATTTTGTATGCTTATTTCTTTCCGCTGAGTTTCAAACTCCTCGCCTATGTCGTTTAAGAGATACACGCTCCGTTAGGAATCTTTCAATCCCTACTTTTCACCCCTTTCACCTCATAATATACACCACATCGAAAAACCATCAGACACGTGTCTTCTTACTTTTTAATGATGAGTTTATATGCCGTGAATCACATCCCCCAATGAAACCATTCGAGAGATATTGTTATTCAATGAAATGCAGGTTTATCCCCCTTAAGACCCCTTTAGAACCTGAATATCCGAAAATCCTCCCTTAGTAGACTGTTTTGACATACAATGAACATATCCCAAAACGGTCATGTTTCTAACTTCAATAATTTTGGCAGGGCGATGATGATGAGTGAGTGAGTGAGTGAGTGAGTGAGTCAGGACATTTTCTTTCAATTTTCTTTTTTCAGAATTTCACCCCTCCCCATGAACCCCTTAAATTTGATTTATGAAAAAAAAACTGTCGAACAGCTATTTACTTACTTTAAAGCAGTTTTCCCCCCTGAGTTTGATGGGTGAGTCAGTCAGTCAATCAGTTAGGACACTTTCTTTCCTGTCCCCCCCCCCACCAGAATTTCACCCTTCCCCATGGGCCCCTTAAATTGGATTTATAAAAAAACGGTCAAACACATATTTACTTATTTTTATGCTGATTTTTCTTCGCTGAGTTTCAAACTCCTCGCCTTTGTCGTTTAAGAGATACACGCTCATTTATTTCAATCCCCACTTTTCACCCCTTTCACCTCATAATATACACCTCATCGAAAAACCCTGAGACTCGTGTCTTCTTATTTTTAATGATGGGTTTATGTGCCGAGTATCACATCCCCCAATGAAACCAATCGGGAGATATTGCTAGTCAATGAAATGCAGGTCTACCCCCTTAACACCCCTTTAGAACCTGAATATACAAAAATCCTTTCTTAGTGGGCATTTGCGGTCCTTGGGGAAGCTGCATACCAAATTTCATTCCAATCCGTTCGGTGGTTTCTGAGATTTCGTGATGAATGAATGAGTGAGTGAGTGAGTGGTATTTGACAAATATATAGTAGAAGATAGAGTCAAGTCTTTGTTATGCTAAACTCGGTTGACAGTGCTGTGTGAGTAGGTGAGTAACTAACGGGATTTCAAGTAAAGATGCTCATTTTCTATACCAGTAGTGCAGAGCGCAACTGGCATACAGACGGCCGTGTCTCGACTTGAGCTATGTTGCCATGGAAACTATCTGCCTTGCCATTCCTTCATGAGTATATTTTATGATTTGATTAGCCTGAGCTTGAGTCCAAAAGGGCCTAAATCAAAAGAATGAGAAAGACTATCGAAAATTCATGTAGCCAGCGGTTCCTTCCGGGTCCTAAACTATGTGTATGCAAAATTTGGTTGAGATTGGTGGAACGGTGTGGATTTGTATACGGAACAGACCCACATACCCACATACCCACATACAGACTTTCACTTTTATATATTAGAAGATATCAGGGGCTACGGTGGCGTAGTCGGTAGCATGCTGAGCTTCTATGCCCAAGATAGCGGGTTCAAACCAGGCCGAAGCCGTCGGATTTCTTAAGAGCGTTAAAAATCCCTCAGTAAGCCTTCCTTCGGAGGGGAAGTAAAGTCGGCGGTCCCATGTCATAGATTTATGGCATGTTAAAGAACCTTCCACTAATTGCACCTGTGTGAAGCTAAATTGTATAGGTCAAGAATGTAAACAACGATCTTAGGTTTCTACGATCGTTGCCAAGAGCCGACTGCGGTGGCGTCTAGTAGCTAAGTTCTGAACTTGGCCTAGTAGTCGTTGATGGTGGCGCTTGGCGGCAAAAGTAGGAACTATTTGAAAAATTCTAAGTTGCAGTACTTAAATTAAAAAAACAGATAACACACACGATTACAGTCATCACAATTAACACCGGTTATCAGACAGATTCTACACACACCCAAAGTAAACGGGGCTACATGACCGCGTTGTCGGAGCCCACTTAAGAACCAACCAACCATAATAAATATCTATCATATGGCTTTTAGTGCCGGCAGTGTCCGAAGACATTTTCGGCTCGCCTGAATATGTAGCTGCCTCCAGCGGACACCCTTAGGGTGAGCTACAAGTTCCATTCAATTTCAAATAGTTCCAACTTTCGCTACCAGATATCAATGATACCTAGTGGTGAACGTTGGAAATTTGATAGAACGTTCCGACGAAATCTAACCTAACAATTTAGCTTCACATAAGTTTAGTCTGTGGAAGGATCTTTTACATGCCATAAATATATGACATGGGACCGCCGGCTTTACTTCCCCACCGAAGGAAGGCATACTGAAGGATTTTAACGCTCTTAAAAAATCCGACGACTTCGGCCTGGTTTGAACCCGCTATCTTGGGCACAGCAGTTCAGCATGCTACCGACTACGCCACCGAAGCCACTATATAATAAATTAATATATAAATAATTAATTAGGTAAATGTCTACGTAGTATCAAACAAAGTCCCCGTTTCTTGGATGAAACGGATGATCTCGAGAACCACTGGATGGATTTTGATGCGGTGTTCACCATTCTGTAAAGGATTTCTTGTGGAAGATTTCTGTACAAAAAACATTCATTTATGACCAAAGGAAGCCGAGCGATAAAGATTTCAGTGAATCGAGTCGAAGAAAATCCTGCTGTCCGTACGCCTTTTAAGCTTACGCTGTATAAATCGTTAAAAAATACCCAGTATAATATGAGTGTAAGAGTTGTTCAGTATGAAATATTCTACAAACAAGAAGTTCCGTGACGAACTAAAGAGCCTTCTTTTCTTAAAATTTAAGATTCATGCCAATGATTAATCTATATGGACCTATCTAGAATAATGACGAAATTAAGTTGTTAATATCGACATTTCTAATTAATTCGAAATATACCTGCCATAATGTAGCCTAGAGCACTTCAGTTGGCAGCCCTGGTGACTGCATATATACTCTTAGTTCCATCTTTTAAGGTACAGAATACAAAATGTTGTCGAAGTCCGAAGGATATCATGGACGTTACGTGCAGTGAGACATTGGATTTATGAGCACGCGTAAAATCTTGTTGGCAACAATATCGTGCATGAGGTGGTCAGAAATAATCTGAAGTATTATGATCTATTGTTGTGCCAAATTTGGATGAAATCCATTTGTTAGTATAGAAGTTACATTTATTTTACAATTGGACTTATTAGCAGGCTTAGAATCATGTTGGCAGCACTGACGTATATAAGTTACACCAAATTAATCTAGAATGTCAGGTACTACACGTGTGCAAAGTTTAGAGCTGTTGGCTTGCATACTTTCTGATATATTGATATTACGAAAAACAAATAGAGACAGCATTTATTAACAGTTGGCAGCTCTGGTTGCTCTTAAGAATGCGCATAGTCATATCTGTTATGGTGCACATTGCACATACGAAATTTGGTTGAAATCCAATTGATAGTGTAGAAGTTATATGCATTGGAAATGGGACCTATCATCTGGTCTTGAATTATTTTGGCAACACTGTCATGTGTGGTCTCCTGGAATTAAACTGAAATATTATTATCTATATGTGTACCAATTTTGGAATAGCTCCCATGCATACCTTCCAAAATATCCAACATGGAGCTCAAATTTCAATTGCGGTTTTTCAGCAGTTGTTAGCACTGATATAATTATAAAATATGGCGTTGAGATATTCAGGTATAGATCTTAACTCATACCAAATTTGGTTTCAATTGCTGCAGCCGTTTAGGAGTTGATAGGGGAACACACGCACACACAGACAGCCAGACAGACAGACAGACACACACACACATTTTTCCGGATCGATCTCATAAGTCTACTTTTTCCTCATTTTTGCAAAATGTGAAAAGTAGGCTAAAAATTCACGACAGCATATTTCTATCTTTAATACATCGCCCATTATAAGTGTTTATCCGTTTTCATTTCTTCCAACAATCTCCATTCAGTGGAAATGTAAGTGACTAGCTTCGGAGTGATTTTACGAGCTAGCGAGCGAGCCTATCACCACAACTTCGGCTAGCATCAAACTGTCAAGTCCTGTCGAGGTAAGACTTCAGAGAAGAGTAGGCCTATATGTGTTTGGAGTTTCGCTATTCACCTCGGCTTTTCTGAATTGCGTCTTGGACCTGCCATACGTGTGCCGTTTAGGCTCACGCTGGATAAACCGTTAAAGATACCGGGTGATGCTGAGGCAGGTTGCTAGTTTAACAATAAATCAATGAATGAATAAATTATAAAATTAATAAATGAATTACTTAATTAAATAAGAATTTAAGAAATAAAGAAATATGGAAAGAAAGAAAGAAAGAAAGAAAGAAAGAAAGAAAGAATAACAAAAAAAGATTAGCAACCTACCCGATTGGTATGACGCATGTTGTACAGTTGGACTACCCATGTAGCTGCCCGCCAGTGATTCCTCCAGGCAAGATGTCAGGAACGTAGCTAATTCAACTTCCGGGGCACCTACTCCAAAACCTAAACTCTAATCATTATATTTTTGGCACTACACACACTTCAACAGTCACTTCATAACACAGGTTATCAAATAAATATAACACACAACCACAAGGCTCTTTACTAGTGGGACACGGATTGGCGATCACGGGACTTCAACAGATTACGGCATTGCTCTCCACCTACTTTTTTTAAATACATATATTTTTCCTGTCGACCTCTCATGGTCTACTGCTGTTCTCTTCTAGCCCCGACGGCATTAGGGTATCAAAGACCGATGGTGTATTTCATTCTCACGCCTTATTTGGCCCTCATTTTCATGGGGTTAGACCCTTTCTTTTATTTTAATGGTATCCCCTGCCTTTAGCGAAAGACACTTAAGGAGGCAGTGTGTGTTTGGCCCAACAACGGATGGGGCATGGGATTAATGATTATGGCCAGCTGTTTGTCCTACAGTATATCCTTACCGCCATCAAGGGGGCTTGGCCATATCTGGATTGAGTCATCACCCAACCTTCTACGAGTACTCGTTCGGGAGATATCGGCTGTTTTCGGAATATGCAGGTATGTGACCTAGCTGTTTGCTTCATAGCTACGCTGTCGAGGACATCCCCTCGACCATAATCAATACTCCCACAGCCTTCAGGACCCCCTCCATGCAAAATACCAAAATGAAATTACAACATTTTGAGTTTTGCACTTAGGCCCTGAACTCAAAATTGCCCCCCGGGACATCCCCTCTTTGCCACCACTCCTCCCATGACCTTGAAATCACCATTCAAAAAACTCAAATTTGAGTTTTGCAGTTAGGCCCCAAAACTCAAATTTGCGCTCAAATCCTCCCCTCCCCTCCCCTCCCCTCTACTGTAATGACTCAATTTTGTGTCCTTCCATATTGATTTTTAGCCTACTTTTCACATGTGTGTCTGTCTGTCTGTCCGTCTGTCTTCCTTCTGTCTGTCTGGCTGTGTGTGTGTGTCCCCCCCCCCCCCCTATCATCTCCTAAACGGCTGCAGCAATCGAAACCAAATTTAGTATGAGTAAAGATGTATACCAGAATATCTCAAGCCCATATTTGAAAATTATGTCAGTAATACCAACTGCTGAAAATACGCAATAGAAATTTGATCTCCATGTTGGATATCATAGAAGGTATACCAAAATTGGCACACATGTAGATAATACTATTTCAGTTTCATTTCCAGGAGGCCATACATGACAGTGTTGCCAAAATAATTTTAAGCCTTCTAATAAATCCAATTTTTAAATGCATGTAACTTCTACATTATTAATTGGATTTCAACCAAATTTTGTATGTAATATGTGAACATAAACAGATATGACTGAGTGTATTCTTAAGAGCCACCAGGGCTGCCAACAGTTGATAATTGCTCTCTCTCTATTTTTTTCATCCAAATACCAATATATCTGAAAGTATGCAAGCCGACAGCTTTAAACTATGCACACGTATAGTATCTGACATTTTAGATTAATTTGGAGTAACGTATATACTTCAGTTCTACCAACATGATTCTAAGCCTGCTGATAGGACCTATTTTCAAATACATGTAACTTCTATACTATCAGTTGGATTTCAACCAAATTTCGTTTGTGCTATGTGTAACATAACAGATATGACTATAAGTATCCTTAAGAGCAATCACGGCTGCCAACTGTTAATAAATGCTGTCTATATTTTTTACCCTAATATCAATGTACCGTATCAGAAAGTATGCAAGCCAACAGCTCTATAATTTGCACACGTATAGCACCTGGCATTCTAGATTAATTTGGAGTAATTAATATAAGTCAGTGCTGCCAACATGATTCTATGCCTGCTGATACGTCCAATTTTAAAATACATGTAACTTCTATACTAACAAATGGTTTTCATCCAAAATTGCCACAACAAGATATCATAATATTTCAGATTAGGCTATTTCTGACCAGCACACGCATGACATTGTTGCCAACATGCTTTTTACGCGTGCTGATAGATCCAATGTCTAACTGCATGTAACGTCCATTTGACTACAACCAAATTTTGTATTCTGTACCTTAAGAGATGGAACTAAGAATATATTCAGTCACCAGGGCTGCCAAATGAAGTGCTCTATTAGGCTACATTATACCAGGAATATTTCGAACTAATTAGACATTTCGATATTACCAACTTAATTTCGTCATTATTCTAGATAGGTTCATATACTGTAGAATAATCATTGGCATGAAAAGTAGGCTCTTCAGCTCGTCGTGGAACTTCTTGTTTTATTCCAGGTGATTCTATAGGCCTTCTGTTATTTTGAAATAATCTCTATTTTGCCTCACAATTGTTGTTATTATTATTATTATTATCATCATCACGGTGACACAGGTTATCACACACTCTCAAGTACATGGGGATGCATGAACGCGATGTCTCAAAGCCCCTAAAAGAATCAACAATAACAACTATTTCTTTTTTTCATTTTGGGTTAGACTCATCTGGGTGTCAAAACTCCTCGCAGATTGATTCAAGCTTAGCCATTGTGCCCCCGAAGACTTTGTTGGCACATGCAAACTCTGTCATTTGTCCAGCAGGTGAGCTGTCTAATTTGCGTGCCTAATGCGTGTATTAAATTGTCTTTGTTTCATCATTAGCATAATTGCTTGTGTTTACTTTCATGGTATTTCCAATTATCTATGCATTTATTCACTTAATACATACAGGCATGTAAACTTGCTATCTTGAGGATATCCATTTTACTGTAATGCCTGTTGGCACCTAGCATGTTGATTCTCGTTATTGTCACTTTACATTCTTTACTTGTTCCACTTTACTGCACTGTTACATGGTGTTAATTAATTGAATTTCTCAACTTATCATTTCAATACGGTTGGAATAGCAATGTCCAAGTATTTTACACATCCTATTATTATATAATAACCTAGCAAATATACATTAACCATTTTGAACAGCGGACGGAGATAACCAACAAAGAGATTCGAGCAGGTCTATGTAATACCATTTGGCATTTATACCGATTCCCACAAACACGGACTAAGTCCGTGATAGTCCTCACTGGTACCAAAGTGGCCAGTAATACCAACTGAAACAACTAGAATAGTATATAATACCATTTGGAACGTATACCGATTTCCACAAACACGGACTATGTCCGTGATAGTCCTCATTGGTAATAAAGTGGCCAGTAATACCAACTGAAACAACTAGGATAGTATATAATACCGTTTGGCACTTATACCGTTTCCCACAGACACGGACTAAGTCCGTGATATTCCTCACTGGTACTAAAGTGGCCAGTAATAACAACTGAAACAACTAGGATAGTATATAATAACATTTTGCACTTATACCGTTTCCCACAAACACGGACTAAGTCCGTAATAGTCCTCACTGGTACTAAAGTGGCCACTAATACGAACTGAAACAACTAGGATAGTATGTAATACCATTTGGCACTTATACCGTTTCCCACAAACACGGACTAAGTCCGTGATATTCCTCACTGGTACTAAAGTGGCCAGTAATACCAACTGAAACAACTAGGATAGTATATAATACCATTTGGAACTTATACCGTTTCCCACAAACACGGACTAAGTCCGTGATAGTCCTCACTGGTACTAAATTGGTCAGTAATACCAACTGAATCAACTAGGATAGTATATAATACCATTTGGAACTTATACCGTTTCCCACAAACACGGACTAAGTCCGTGATAGTCCTCACTGGTACTAAAGTGGCCAGTAATACCAACTGAATCAACTAGGATAGTATATAATACCATTTGGCACTTATACCGTTTCCCACAAACACGGACTAAGTCCGTGATAGTCCTCACTGGTACTAAAGTGGCCAGTAATACCAACTGAATCAACTAGGATAGTATATAATACCATTTGGAACTTATACCGTTTCCCACAAACACGGACTAAGTCCGTGATAGTCCTCACTGGTACTAAAGTGGCCAGTAATACCAACTGAATCAACTAGGATAGTATATAATACCATTTGGCACATATACCGTTTCCCACAAACACGGACTAAGTCAGTGATAGTCCTCACTGGTACTAAAGTGGCCAGTAATACCAACTGAATCAACTAGGATAGTATATAATACCATTTGGCACTTTTACCGATTTCCACAAACACGGACTAAGTCCGTGATAGTCCTCATTGGTAATAAAGTGGCCAGTAATACCAACTGAATCAACTAGGATAGTATATAATACCATTTGGCACTTATACCGTTTCCCACAAACACGGACTAAGTCCGTGATAGTCCTCACTGGTACTAAAGTGGCCAGTAATACCAACTGAATCACCTAGGATAGTATATAATACCATTTGGAACTTATACCGTTTCCCACAAACACGGACTAAGTCCGTGATAGTCCTCACTGGTACTAAAGTGGCCAATAATACCAACTGAATCAACTAGGATAGTATATAATACCATTTGGAACTTATACCGTTTCCCACAAACACAGCCTAAGTCCGTGATAGTCCTCACTGGTACTAAAGTGGCCAGTAATACCAACTGAATCAACTAGGATAGTATATAATACCATTTGGAACTTATACCGTTTCCCACAAACACGGACTAAGTCCGTGATATTCCTCACTGGTACTAAAGTGGCCAGTAATACCAACTGAATCAACTAGGATAGTATATAATACCATTTGGAACTCATACCGTTTCCCACAAACACGGACTAAGTCCGTGATAGTCCTCACTGGTACTAAAGTGGCCAGTAATACCAACTGAATCAACTAGGATAGTATATAATACCATTTGGCACTTATACCGATTTCCACAAACACGGACTAAGTCCGTGATAGTCCTCATTGGTAATAAAGTGGCCAGTAATACCAACTGAAACAACTAGGATAGTATATAATACCGTTTGGCACTTAAACCGTTTCCCACAGACACGGACTAAGTCCGTGATAGTCCTCACTGGTACTAAAGTGGCCAGTAATACCAACTGAAACAACTAGGATAGTATATAATACAATTTGGCACTTATACCGATTCCCACAAACACTCCTCATTTATTGAAGTGACTGATATCTCAGGTGGATGTGGTGCAATGTTATCGTTTCATATACGGTTGATTATCGGTGTCCAAGTATTTCACACATCCTATAATTATATATTAATTCATTTATGTGACCTTTCATTTATTTAAGTTAATGACTTTCGTAAGGATATCCCTTTTGCTTTTGGTTTTTGTTAAGATTTTTTCACGCTGACGAAGTTATCACTCATATAACGAAACATGTACGTGTTAATTTAATTATTTCACTACTTTCAAGTGTTTGACAAGCGGGCATTTATAATTTGAGATTTGCAGATGGAGCGAAATTATTAGATCAACCACATCTGAAGTTCTATATTGTGGGAATTCATTTGCTTTTCAAAAACTGTGTATCCCACATCTTGGAGCTGCGTGGGCTTCATTTGTCCAATCATTCACCAATCAAATATATCATCCCTTTGTGCTGTCAAAGGTACCAGAGTGACGTGACGTCAGATATTTCCAAACTATCAACAATTTCATTATGTTAATAATTCTAAATTATAACTTGTATTCTTACCTTATTATTCTTTATGTTTCTTTTGCAGATATTTACATTTTTTTACTTTTCATTTTCAGTTATTTACATTTTTAATTTTTAAGTTGAAATCATCTTTTAGGAGACAAAGTAGCAAGAACCTAAAATTAAGCAATTCCCTCAATATTGTGCCAAACGCTGGAGGGCTAAATGTCCCGGAAAGGTTTCAAATTGTGAGTCTTGGAGAGCTCTATTAAACTAAAAAAACAAATTTCCGAAATCACTTATGGCCTAAATGTAGTTTCGGAAAAACAGTCCGAAATCGATTGTCTATTTACTCGTTTTTTTTTTCATCCAAATCCTGGGCAAAACAACTTATTTACATAATTCTTTCCTTAATGTGTTTCTTGGTTCAATACCCTGAGACATTTTATTATTTTTTGACAAATTTCACACCAGAAATAGTTATATTAGTGGTAGAAAAGGCAAACTGATAATCTAATCGACCGGATATAGCAGAACAGTAAATGTTAAAGGAAACACATAAAGTTATAGAATTCCACAGTTCTAGCTCTTCAGGCAAGCAACTCAAGGCTGAAAATGTCCTGCTGCATATGAACCCGGTTCATCATTGAATTTGCATTTTTAATTCATTTTCGCTGTTTTCTCCACATTTCCAAACTTTAAGGACACACTAAACATTTCTTACGAGGTGTCGCCATGATGACACGCGGTAGACTGATGATTGTTCACGGGAAAATCAAGCATATCCGGTCGATTAGATTAGCAGTTTGCCCTTTCGACCACTGCAAGCGCTAGTGTGAGTCAATGCAGAGTTTCACTTAGGCCCTTATAACTACAGGGCGCCAGGGAATGTTCTCCGCAGTGGTTACGTGCAGCTGGGCGAGGTAGCGTCATCAGTTTAGTTGGCAGCACAGTGCCCTTGATAGGGTGAAGGCCACATATATGGGCTGTGGGCTGGTGAAATTGTCGGTGCGTTTATTTAGATTATTGGAAGAGTGCAACAGCAAAGTCAAAGGAGGTAGCTGGCTGGATGACGTCACGCTCACCGGAGCGTGCGGGGAAAGGAGGAAGATCAAGCAGTACTATGACGTCACACACCTCAGTGCATTCTCGGTACATTTCGTCCCGTCACCGTAACGTAACGCTGCGTCGACATAATCATTTAAAATGATAAAACGTAACTGGTGACGTATTTCCCGCAGCAGCTTGTAGGCACTGCGGAGAACATTCCCTGGCACCCTGTAGGCCTACTTCCGGTGTGAAGATTTTTCATAAAATCAAAAACCGTTTTGAACCAAGGAACACATTAAAGACTGAAATAATTATGTGAAATGAAAATCCACAGTCTGCTTCCGGTCTCCGACCGGGTCAGGAATGGAATGAACGGAGCCCCTATATAGCGGCGAGGATATGAACTGTGCCGTCTGCCGAGGCCTGATGAACTCCTCTGGGGCAATGATTAAATGAATGAATGACAGATGAAACGAAATCATAGGGGAGAGTGTTGCTGGAATGAAATTTTGACAGGGAAAACCGGAGTACCCGGAGAAAAACCTGTCTGCCACCGCTTTGTCCAGCACAGACCTCACATGGTGTGACCGGGATTTGAACCACGGACCCAGCGGTGAGAGGCCGGCGTGCTGCCGCCTAAGCCACGCAGGCTTCAAAGACTGAAATATGCAAATAAGTTAATTTGGCTAGGATTTGAATTAAAAAGAGAATGAGCCAAGAAGTAA
The DNA here is from genome assembly GCA_946902985.2 of Meconema thalassinum. Classification (NCBI taxonomy): domain Eukaryota; kingdom Metazoa; phylum Arthropoda; class Insecta; order Orthoptera; family Tettigoniidae; genus Meconema; species Meconema thalassinum. Next base: position 140,669,297 of record OX336400.1, read on the forward strand.
GAGATTTTAGGCTGTTTGCCGGAACTGCAATTTGTCCGGAAGTGATTTCGAAATTTGTTTTTTTTTATTTTTAGTTTGATAGAGCTCTCGAAGACTCACAATTTGAAACATTTCCGGATCCCTTAGCCCTTCACAATTGAGCAAGTTGCTTAATTTTACGTTTCTGCTAAGATGAATGAATGATCTTGTGGCCTCCGGAGAGGCCGAGTGCAGGTCTTTCTATTTGACGCCCGTGGGCGACCTGCACGCCGTAATGAGGATGAAGTGATGATGAAAACGTCACATACACCCAGTCTTTTAGCCACGGGAATTAACCCCAAGAGATTAAAATCCCTAATGGCTCGGTCGGGAATCGAATCCGGGACACTTCGGGCCAAAGCCTCGCGCCACAGAGCCGGACTTTGCTAAGATGGGGACCTCTACTTTGTCTGCTAAGAAAATACAGATGTTCCCAATGTTCGCTGAGCGGTATTGCACCAGGGGCTTGGGAGGTTACTTGTTGCTGTTTGGAGATAGGACGAGCGCTTTGTCAAGTAGGCGTGTGACTTATCAGAGTCGTGCCTAGCGTGCGCCGTAACACGCTCAATTAGCAGGGACCGCGTGCTCATTGCTGGACAAGTCCCGCATGCTTCAATTCATCACCCGCATCACTGGCCTGACCTGCTACATACTTCCTGGCCAGGTACACTGCTCATATCGCCCCTTATTGCAACAATCACTACCACCACCGACTTCATCATAATCATCTTCCTCTTTCTTCTTCTCTTAATTCTCCTCCTTCATTGTTATCCTTTTCTTTGCTCTTATCCACCTCTTCCCCCCCCCCCCCCGCCTTCTTGTTCTTCTTCATCTCATATTCCTTCCTCATCTTAACCACCTCTATATTTTACTTCTTCTTCCCCTCATTTTCCTCCTGCTTCTTCCTCCATTTTCGTCTTATACATCTCTATATTTTACATGTTCTTCCCTTCATTTTCCTCCCACGTCTCCTTCATTTTCTCCTTCCTTTCCTCTTACCCACCTCCTTCTTTTATTCCTCCTTCTTCTTGCTTCTCATGTTTTACCCACACATTCTCCTTCATCTTCTACTCCTTCTTCCTGTTATCCCCCTCTTTCATTTACTCCCCCTTATTCTTCTCCACATTTTCCTCTTCTCCTCCATCTTCTTCCTCTTATCCACCTCTTTCTTTTACTCCTCACTTTCCTCCCTCATTTCCTTCGCCTTCTCCCCGTTTTTCATTCTCCTATCCAGATTTTTAGCCTATTTTCATTTATGAAAAAGTAGGCTTATGAGATCATTTTTGGTCCGAGTGTCTGTGTGTGCGTGTGTGTGTGAGTGAGGATTTTTCTGTGTCCCCCCTAATACCTTCTAAAAGGCTGGAGCGATTTCAATGAAACTCGTTACGTTCATAGCACTATTACGGGCGACCCCGACCGTGCCCTTCAAATTTCGTTACGTCTCACCAATCCAACATGGCGGCTGTGCGAAATATTTCACCAGCATTCAATATCTCCGAAACTATTACCGATATCACCCTGGAATTTTGTACGGTGATAAAGGGAGCTACTAGAAGTTTACCCATGTGACTTCAGAAAACCTGGTAACTACAAAAACCAACATGGCGGCCAAGCGAAGTTGCGACTTTAAAATAGACGTTTCTCGCGATTTAACCAACAAACACAATGAAACTTGGTACAGCATGTGTTTATACACATCGTAATGCACCGACATCTAACTTCGTTCAATTGTTTACATAACCTCAAGATGGCGGCTGTGCGAAATATTTCACCGGCATTCTATATCTCTGAAACTATTACCGGTATCGCCATGAAATTTTGTACGGAGATAAAGGGCACTACTGGAAGTTCGTCTATGAGACTTTCGAATACCGGTTAACTACAAAACAAACATGGCGGCCAAGCGAACTTGAAAGTTTTAAATAGACTTTTCTCGCGATTTAATGATCCATACGCAATGAAACTTCGTACAGCAAATGTTTATACACATTGTAATGCACTGGTATCTAATTTAGTTCAATTGTATACGTAACCTCAAGATGGCGGCTGTGCGAATTTCAAAAATAAAGTTTTTATTTCTTGTGTTCTAATCATGCGTTCGAAATCAACATTCGCATAATGAACGTACACCATAATCATCATCTAATAGTACATAACTCTATGGCCTATATATATTAAAATCCAACATGGCAACCATCCGAAATATTTAGACGGTTCTCAATATCTATTAATATACTACAGCAATCAATCTGAAATTTTGTAAGCGTATAGAGGCTGTAAGCATAAGTTCACCTATGGATGTTCAATAACCTGGCGAGCACGCATCCAACATGGCGGCGACGCGAAATTTAAATATTCAAATGGACATTTCTTGCGTTTTAACCATCCGAGCGCAGTAAAACTTGATACGGTGTATACTTATACAAATTTTAATCGACTGGCATCTAATTCATTTAAATTATTTTCATAACTACAAGATGGCGGCTGAGCGAAATTTTAAAATCCCGCTTTTATTTCTTGTGTCCTAATCATGCGATTGAAGTTTGAATAAAACATCTACACAATAATCTTCATGTAATAGTACATAAATCTAAGGCCTATAATATAAAAATCCAACATGGTGACCATCCAAAATATTTAGACAGTTCTCAATATCTACGAATCTATTACAGCAATCAAACTGACAATTTGTATGTTGATAGAGGCAATTAATATTAGTAGGATATATGAAAATAGGCTATTTAGTTCTTCACGGAACTACTTGTTTCATTTGCTCCTTCTTCTTCCCCTCACATTCCTCCCACATCTTCTTCATCTTCTTTCGCCTCTTTCTTTTACTCCCTCATCTTCTTCTTTATCATTTTCTGCTCCTCCTTCCTCTCATCCATCTCTTCGCGCAGTAGGCCTATATTTAAAGGTTTACCGAGCGTAAGCTTTATAGGAGCATGGTAGGCAGGTTTTTCTTCGACTCGATTCACTGAAATCGTTACTGCTCGGCTTCCTTTGATCAAAAATGAATGATTTTCTACATAAACATTCCTCGAGAAATCCTTTACAGAACTGTGGAAACCGCATTCTCGAGTAGTTCTCGAGATTACCCGATACATCCAGGAATCGAGAACTATGTTTTATACTATAGGCTATAGTGATTATTTTCACTTTAAGCGCTGCATCACAAATTTCCCTGAATCGGCGACGTAAGCAACAAAAAAAACTTCAATTAATTTTCGAACTCCATACATGGATGAGTAGCCTATGGTTTGGCATCGAATGCAGATGAGTATAAATTACCAATCACATATTCTCTGTTTAGAACAATTCCAAGGTAAATGAATGATATATGCAGGAACATGAACAAGCATCTTTAAGGCCAGTGTTGTGATAGCATCTCTCCGGGAGGGATCCGTGACTACATGGCATATGCCAGTCACCGTGTCCGCTACTCTATACACTGAGGTTACTAACCCCGTGCAATTCGTCTGAGGTAATTAACCACTTAGCCTACATACTTAACCGACAGCATTAAAAGTAGCTTGATCGATTTATTGATGGAATCGGTAGGTCTTTGGTACCTTAAAGGGCATGCAAATATTCAAGGACGGGTTACCTTCATAAGATTATTATTTCGCAGACAACATCTATTCAAAAAAAACTTCCAACCTGAAAATATAATTCTTAATAATATTACGCCAATCAATACAATTTTTTTTTATCGTGTGGACTCCTGAGAGGCCGAGTGCAGGTCTTTCTATTCGACGCCCGTGGGCGACCATCAATACAAATTAAGAAACAGCTATTCAATTGTTGAACAACTATTGAATTGTTTAATTGTTGTACATGTTTCGGCTTGACAATGAAGTCTCATTAATAACATTAATATATTAAGATATCGTTGTGTCAAATCCAGGGCATTTTTTCAGGGGGAACGCGGGTAAAAATATTGGTATATTTGTATCTAGTCCGGCAAATATAACTTCCGACTTGAAAGTTCATCGATCAGCCGGCGTCAACGCGCTGCGCTGTTCACAACAGTTGGAGGATATTTCGAGTAATCCTCGATTTAAATCGATCTATCGAATTAGTTTCGTTTGTTCGGGAACTCGGCACTCAGCAGCATAATCGAAACAATAGGATATATTACTTTCTCCTCGTCAAAAGCTTTGTGTAATTCGAAGAAATTTACTTGTTTAGGCAAAAATAAGTAACATGCTCTAACAATCGTGAAAAGGAAGTTCTGTTCTTATAAGCACGCAGGCTAGAGTTTGGAGGTGGGGTAGGTTGTTAGTTTGTGTGTGTGGTTAGTTTTGAAGGATCAAGAAATTAACGAACTATTTTACATCCACCCAGGCATCGAAAAAGCTGAAAGTTAATAAATTAACCCAATTCAACCTTCCATTTAACAAGTCAGCCCATAAAGTACTGTAATAACCGGACTCTGTAAATTGCCGAAAAGTGCAAGATCATGATGTTTTGTCGACTACAACTGAGAGTACCCCTTAAATTTTGTTTTAAAAAAAGCACTGTATAAATTACTGATTACAAACAACAAAAATTTGCTTTGACTAAAACTCAGAAATCATTATTAAAAGAAATATGTATCCCCAAAGAGAATGATTTATACAAATAAATATTAATATGAAATATTGAAATCCACCTTATCGATACGGTGAAAATGGTGTTTAATAAATTATTAAACGTACATGTTTCGGTATGTCATTGGTACCTTATTCAGCGTAAATAAATGATATTTAAATCCTAAACAAGAATTGGATATCCATAAAAGAATTGTTTGAATTTTAATTAAATAAATAGCTCACAAATAGATTAAATGCCATGTAATAGAAAGAAGATGATAGTAAAACTGATGTAGGAATATAAGAAATCTACCTTATTAAACTGCCTACGACACACTCCTTTAATTTGGATGAATACTGTAGTGACAGAAGACGTCGCTGCCAGAAGAATAAAGACGTGAAAAATATTCATAAAGACTAACAATAATATATTCAAAAAGAAATTACCACAGTTTGAGTTTTTCACTTAGGTCCTACACTGATAATCCCCCCGGGACATTTCATGCACGAATATTGACATGTTTGAAAATTGAGATTATTATACAGTACATAACATTAGAATAATTTTCATTATTACTTTTCCAGATAAACTACTGTAATTCTGATGTAGTCTGTTAGCGATTTGTTTTATCATTAGATTTTTTTAATGTGTAACATCTTTCCACTCGGTTGCTGGATATGTTTGTGAGAGTGATTTTGAAAAATGGGACGGAAGTGGATCGGAACGATCGAGGTGGTAAAATGCCTTAATATCAAACATTGTAAGTTGTCGGCATTGCCGGTATTATGTTTCTGCACAATGGCTATTCAAGTATTAACCCACATAACGGTAATGCAGTCATCAATATAATATAACCGTTATGGTTATACAAGAATTGAGCAATCCTTCATGAACTATTGCTGAATACATTCTCTTTATTCACAAGAGGGCATATTCATAAGACATTTTCAACTCGAGGTGGAACGGAAGGGTGCTCGAACGGAAGAGTGCTAACTGGCAGTTGTGGATCGAACGGAAGTGTAAGACGCACTGCCAACTCGATCGAAGACTCACAATTTGAAACATTTCCGGATCCCTTAGCCCTTCACAATTGGCAGTGGTAAGAGAAACAATGAGCGCGCGGTGTCGGAAATTGGTACCATGACGTACTCTCGGCCATGTGGAATGTATATGTCACACTGAACGGTAAACGCTCATGCGAACTCTGGTGTCAAGTGATTGAAACAAAGCACATGGTACATGTTCGAAGTCTTCGTATCAGTATTTAAATGGTAAAATGCCTTAATATCAAACATTGTAAGTAGTCGGCATTGTCGGTATTATGTTTCTGCACAATGGCTATTCAAATATTAACCCACATAACGGTAATGGAGTCATCAATATAATATAATCGTTGTGGTTATACGAGAATTGAGCAAGCCTTCATGAACTATTGCTGAATACATTCTCTTTACTCACAAGAGGGCCTATTCATAAGGCATTTTCAACTCAATTTCACTCAGGAACATTATCGAAATAAGCAAAATATAAATGAAACTCAATTCCGTAATGCAGTATTATTGGAATGTGGAAATAAGTCACCATCTTGTGCACAATATTTGCGTAGTCGAAATATCCGTGGGGTTAGCGCCTATGACTGTGAATCTAGAGATCTTGGGTTTGAATCCCGAACGGGGTACATATGTTTGCTACCAGATTATCATTTTAAACGATATTTATCATATCAATATGACTCATTTTAACAGAATCCATATGAAATTACGTGTTGGTCTGTGAATCAAGAGGACCTGTTTATAAGGAATTTAAGGTTATGAGCGGTGTCGCGTCTATTAATCTAGTTGATCCATATCGTATTCTTTATTTAGGCTAGTGCTGATGGAAGCTACAAATCATCTAATAAAATGAGTTCCGTATTATAAACTACAATATCTGTAAAACAACTCCCTTTTACAATAGATTAATATTTGTGCCAATAATAGTATAAAATACCGGTGTATCAACAATTTCACGTGAGGTTTCTTCTATGTCAGATGTTACACATCATAGCCTATGCGACTACTGTAAGGCTCGTAATTTTTTATATCGTATGTTCTTACAAGTACTCAAGTAATATGGTAAGCAGAAAGGTTTGAGGCAAGGCTCACCTTGTTACCCATACTTTCTAATCTGTACATTGAACAAGAAATGAAGGAAAGCAGAGAAACATTCAAAGTAAGAGTAAAGGTTCAAGGATAAATAATGTCAACACTGAGATTGGCTGATGGCATTGTCATCTTAGACCATTCAGCAGAGGATTTGAATTAATTTGTAAATGGTATGGACTTCATCTCGAGGAAGGCATTCAAGATAACAATCCATAAATGCGAAACAAAAATGATGGATTACAGCTAAAAATAAATCCGAAATCCATATTGACAGGTGAAAAGCTGAAGGAATAGGAGACTTTTGCTACTTTGGAAGCAAAATAACCTGTGATGGACGAAGCAAAGAGGATATACAGTAAAGAGTAAGTTGGCTCAGGCAAGGAAAGTATTTCCACACAATAGACATTTGTTTATATCAAATATACATTTAGGTATTAGGAAGTCATATTTGAATGTATTTGCCTGAAGTGTGGCGCTCTATGGAAGTGAAACTTGGACTGTTGGATCAGCTGAAAAGAACAGAATAGAAGCATTTAAAATGAGGTGTTACAGGAGAATGATGAATATCAGATGGGCAGATAGAGTAACAATTGAAGAGGTATTAAGACGAGTGGGAGAGGAGAGATGTTTCGGGCGACTGCTAATGAAGTGGAGAGATAATAATAATATTATAATATTGTAAGGCCTCGGGTGCCGAGTGCAAGCTTTGTTATTTGACGCCCAGAGGGCAGCTTGCATGTCGATGTTTTTGTCGATCCTCGGAAAGCTATGAATGTCAAGGAGGTTATATATCGAACCTCCTTGACACTATAGCGCTTTGTAGCAAACAAAGGAGTAACTTTCGTGTTGGTGGAAAATCCTGAGATTAAGTTTGCCATTATGAACACGGCCTACTGAATTCAAATGGGTTCATTAACATGACAACAACGTATGACATGCGTGCCGTGATTTTTGTAGAGATAGGTTGGTAGGACACATACTAAGACACCCAGGAATAGCAAAGTTAGTTAAGGAAGGAAGGGTAGAGGATAAGAACTGTAGGGGTTGATCAAGATTTGAATATCGTGTTAAACAGATTGCCTTGGATGTAAGTTGTGGTAGCTATGTAGAGTTGAAATCATTAGCCCAGGACAGGGAGGCAAAAGATATAAAGTCGTGATTTTATAGGACATGACTCATTAGGACTAAATGAATAGTTGTAATATTTACCTGGCGTTCATTAACCCTATAGTTGCATTACCTCCTCTTGATGTGCCGAATAAAGCAGCTATTTTATATTTGAACCGCGGTCGGCGTATAATTTTAATTAATTTGAAAACATTACAAGCCGTTATTTCAAGATATTATGCCAGAATACAAGTAGATTGGTTAAGAAGCACTCTCATGCCGGAAAATCTCTATTCAGGTTAAATTGCAAGAAATTAATTTGGACGCTGGAGTTTCCTAACGCGAAGCTGTACGGTTGTTGAGGCTGGCTTTAAGTCTCGACTCATCTTGAAATAAAAGAAGTTAATAATCCAAGCGAGTATATTAATAAGCATTCTGCGGTTCCTTTACCTTTTGATCTTAACCTTTTGAGGTCCATCTGAGAAAGACGGATTATACATTATATGCAAAGTCAGCGCTTTCATATGTGAGTTGACTTGTAAGCAAGACATAATAGGCTAATAGCACATTTGTCTCTCCCGAGCTTAGATCTTACCTGAGATCGTAAGGTGCGTGCATTGACGTCCCAACAAGCATGTGGCCCCAGGGGTGTACAAAGCATTGATTGTTTGCAAGCCGTTTGTATGTATCAACTGGTAGAGTTTAGACGGATACCCAATCGGTGACATTGAATGTGGCATGCGATTCATCCTCAGCCCCTCACAAGTCTTTCTCTCGCCCAACATGATTCCGGATTTTAATGTGCTTTAAAAGATAATAGCCTTGCACCCCCTTGTTCCTCCTGTAAGCGAGTGAATATCTCGTACTGAACTACAAATTGGATAATTAGAAGTAGTACCGTAGAAAGAAGAATTATACGCAAAATATTCGGTCCTTTAAAAACTGCAGAATTCAGGAAATTAAGTAGTAATGATGAAAGATATCGAAAAATAGAAAACATCAGAAACAATACGGAAGAGCAGGTTGCTATTTTTTGGACATTTGTACAGGATGGATGACAGTAGGTTAACCAAGCAGATCTTCACATTCCTGTGGAACAAGAAGCAAAAACAACAACCTGGGTACAAGAAGTCAAAAAGGATTTGGAAAGAAATAATATCATAGAAGAAGATACACCACAGAGAGATATTTTTAGGCAAAAAGTGCTAAAAATGGAAGGATTCCAAGGGTGGAAGGGAAAGATAACCGGCTCAAAATGGTCCGAGGAAAGGAAGAGGAAACATAGTGAGATAATGAAGGAATATTGGAGGAAGAAGAAGGAACAGCAAAGCACAAAGCATTGAAATTGACTCGTGGTCCCAAAATGACAGAAACGAAAATAATAATAATAATAAATTTATGGTATTTTCGTCTCTTCTAACTACTGTGGCCTTTGGAGATGCCTGGGTGCCAGAATAGTTTGCCCCTAAGGAGATCTTTAACGTGGCAGTAAATCTAGTGACATGGCTCCCTTGTACATAAACACCCTCCGCCAGGATTCAATCCTTGGCCTCCAAGACAAAAAATAAATGCAGCAATATTGTCTGGTTAGTACAACCTCTCGCCTCCCTCTATTGTCCAAAGAGTTCACACGTTTTGAAAATGTAGCTATTTACTTCAGTAAAAAGCGTTTTAGTCTGTCAACAATGTTATAGGTTGCTTGGATGGTTCCTCAGTTTAGGGGATGCGACAACGCGGTCATGTAGCCCCGTGTATTTTGGGTGTGTGTAGAATCTGTCTGATATTCGATGTTAATTGTGATGGCTGTATTAGTGTGTGTTATCTGTTTTAATTCAAGTAAGGACTGAAGACAATAATTTCAAGTAGTTCCTACTCTTGCTACCAAATGCTACCGTCCACGACACCTAGCTTGCATACTTGGCTACTAGATGGCATCGCAGTCAGCACCTGGCGGTGAACGTTGGTACCTAATTCTAATTCATGTGTTAATCCCTAAGTCTGTAAAAAACAGAACAATAAGTTAATGAATTTATTCCTCTCATGTAATTTTTCAGACTTAGGAAATAAGACCCATTGCATTTGGGTAGAATGGTGTTGACCGACTGAAGAACATTTTTGGGGAGCTGAAATTTTCTATGCTCCCCGTGATAGTTTTCAACTTTTAATCAATCATTTTCTCAAACACTATTAACACGAACTAATCTCATTTCTTTCAGGGATGTTCTTCGACGCCTTATTAGCCTACTTTCGATTTTTGCAAAAAATGGAAGTAGACTTATGAGATCACTACAGGGCCAAAAATTGTGTGTTTGTCTGTGTGTGTCTGTGTGTGTGTGTGTGTGTGTGTGTGTGAGTGTGTGTACTCTGAATGTCTGTGTCCCCCCCCCCCCCCTATCAATTCGAACACGGTGAATCCGAATTGAACGACATTTGGTACAGAGGTAGCACTGGCAAAGGGCACCTCAGTGTCATGTTTTATATTGCCGCCATCTTGACGTAAACGAAATGGCGGCCACCCAAATGTTCAAAGCTTAAATCAAATTATGACCAACCTATTCAACTGATCTCTACCAAATTTTGTAACATTATACCTTTAAGTATGAAGAATCCTTTGACAAAACTACGAGGCCATCTGCCTAATAATTTGCGGATGGTGGCCTTATTTGTGTGCAAATCGATTCCCCCTATCTTTTCAAACACGGTGAAACCAAATTGAACGAAATTTGGTACAGAGGTAGCACTAGCAAAGGGCACCTCAGTGTCATGTTTTATATCGCTGCCATCTTGACGGAAACGTAATGGCGGCCACCCAAATATTCAAAGCTTAAATCAAATTACGACCAACCTATTTATCTGATCTCTACCAAAGTTTGTAACATTATACCTTTATGTATGGGGAATCTTTTGACCAAACTACGAAGTCATCTGCCCAATAATTTGCGGATGGCGGCCATGTTTGTGTGCAAATGGATTCCCCCTATCTGTTCAAACACGGTGAATCCGAATTGAAGGAAATATGGTACAGAGGTAACTCTAGCAAAGGGCATCTCAGTGTCATGTTTTATATCGCCGCCATCATGACGAAAACGTAATGGCGGTCACCCAAATGTTAAAAGCTTAAATAATATTACGACCAACCTAATCATCTGATCTCTACCAAATTTTGCAACGTTATACCTTTATGTATGGGGAATCTTTTGACCAAACTACGAGGTCATCTGCCCAATAATTTGCGGATGGTGGTCATGTATGTGTGCCAATTGATTCCCCCTATCTATTCAAACACGGTGAAACCGAATTGAACGAAATTTGGTACAGAGGTAGCACAAGCAAAGAGCACCTCAGTGTCATGTTTTATATCGCCGGAATCTTGACGGAAACGTAATGGCGGCGACCCAAATGTTCAATGCTTAAATCAAATTACGACCAACCGTTTTATCTGATCTCTACCAAATTTTGTAACATTATACCTTTATGTATGAGGAATCTTTTGACCAAACTAAGAGGTCATCTGCCCAATAATTTGCGGATGGCGGCCATGTATGTGTGCCAATTGATTCCCCCTATCTATTCAAACACGGTGAAACCGAATTGAACGAAATTTGGTACAGAGGTAGCACAAGCAAAGAGCACCTCAGTGTCATGTTTTATATCGCCGCAATCTTGACGGAAACGTAATGGCGGCCACCCAAATGTTCAAAGCTTAAACCAAATTACGACCAACCGTTTTACCTGATCTCTACCAAATTTTGTAACATTATACCTTTATGTATGAAGAATATTTTGACCAAACTACTAAGTTATCTGCCCAATAATTTGCGGCTGGCGGCCATGTATGTGTGCCGATCGATTCCCCCTATCTCTTCAAACACGATGAAACCGAATTGAACGAAATTTGGAACAGAGGTAGCACTAGCAAAGGGCACTTCATATTCATGTTTAATATCCGTATGACACTTATTTCAACAAGCTACTACAACCAACATTCAATTATACTCCTTGGAAAGGACAAAGAGTTATAACAATACCCATGCATTTAGGAGAAAGTAGGCTAACTGAACATCTTGTTTTAATACAGGATTTTTTATTTATTTATCGGGGATTTTTAACAGCATTTTCATGAACATCCTCGTCAGGAAAAAATAAACTAAAGTAAATTTTTAGCCTACTTTTCACATTTTGCAAAAATGAGGAAAAAGTAGACTTATGAGATCGGGCAAATGTGTGTCTGTCTGTCTGTCTGTCTGTCTGTCTGTCTGTCCTTCTGTCTGTCTGTCTGTCTGTCTGTCTGTCTGTCCTTCTGTCTGTCTGGCTGTGTGTGTGTGTCCCCCCCCCCTATCAACTCCTAAACGGCTAGAGCAATCGAAACAAAATTTGGTAGGAGTAAAGATCTATACCTGAATATCTCACGGCCATATTTGAAAATGATGTCAGTGCTACCAACTGCTGAAAAATTGCAATTGAAATTTGAGCTCAAAGTTGGATATCTTTGAAGGTATGAATGGGTGTTATTTCAAAATTGGTACACGTATAGATAATAATATTACAGTTTAATTTCCAGGAGGCCATACATGGCAGTGTTGCCAAAATGATTATAAGCCTGCTGATAAGTCCAAATTTTAAATGCATATAACTTCTACACTATCAATTGGATTTCAACCAAATTTCGTATGTGCTATGTGTACATGAACAGATATGACTGAGCGTATTCTTACGAGCCACCAGGGCTGCCAACTGTTAATAAATGCTCTCAATTTTTTAAAATCTAAATACCCATATATCAGAAAGTATGCAAGCCGACAGATTTAAACTATGCACACGTATAGTAGGCCTACCTGACATACTATATTAATTTGAAGTAACTTATATACGACAGTGCTACCAACATGATTCTAAGCCTGCTGAGAAATCCAACTTTAAATACATGTAACTTCTATACTATCACTTGGATTTCAACCAAATTTCGTATGTGCTATATGTACCAAAACAGATATGACTATGCCGATTCTTAAGAGCAACCAGGGCTGCCAACTGTTAATAAATACTGTCTCCATTTTTGTTACCCTAATATATCAGAAAGTATGCAAGCCAATAGCTCTAAACTATGCACACGTATAGTACCTGGCATTCTAGATTAATTTGGAGTAACTAATATACGTCAGTGCTGCCAACATGATTCTAAGCCTGCGGATAGGTCCAATTTTAAAATGCATGTAACTTCTACACTAACTAATGGATTTCATTCAAAATTGACACAACAATAGATCATATTATTTCAGATTATTTCTGACCAATACATGTATGTCAGTGTTGCCAACATGATTTAACGCGCGCTGTTAGATCCAATGTTTAAGCATGTAACGTCCATGCTATCCATTGGACTTCAACCAAATTTTGTATTCTGTACCTTAAGAGATGGAACTAGGAATATATTCAGTCACCAGGGATGCCAACTGTAGTTCTGTATTTGGCTAAATTATGCCAGGTATACAGTATTTCGAACTAATTAGAAATTTCGATATTGCCAACTTAATTTCGTCATTGTTCTACCGGTAGATAGATCCATATTGATTAATCATTGGCATGAATCTTAAATTTTAGGAAAAGTAGGCTCTTTAGTTCGTAACGGAACTTCTTGTTAAATAATAAAAATATGGCTGTGATAAATTATAACACATGGGCTATAAGGAAGATTACTTCTTAAACTTGGCGTGTTGAAAAGTTGCGGAAGAAATAAATTTTAACAATAAACTGGAATGAAAGATTTTTTCACAAGCTAAGGAAAAGGCAACAGTTTTAGTTTTAGGACGAGGTATGCTCCGAATCCGCAACACCCGTGTCATTGTGGGTTTGGTAGCGATTTGTAAAGCAATTGTGTCCTGTAGGACAATTTGGTCTTGGTACAACAAATGAAGCCGGACAGAGACTCCTAGAATTCTGCCTAGATAACTCACTGATTATTACCAACACACTATTCCAGTTACCCAAAATACGTCTATACACTTGGACTTCACCAGATGGCCAATACCGGAATCAAATTGATTATATAATTTGTAATAGTAGGTGGAAAAGTGCTATTCAATCTACTACAACAAGACCAGGCGCTGACTGCGGATCAGATTATGAATTATTAAATGCAAAATTCCGGTTGAAGTTGAGGAAAACGGCTAGAACTGCCTCATCATACAGATTTGACCTGGGAAGAATTCCTTGTGATTATACAGTAGAAGTCAGGAACAGATTTAATACATTGCAGATTGGAGACAAAACCCCTGAAGAGTTGTGGACAGAAGTATCTGCTGCTGTTAAGCAGGAAGCAAAAAAATACATTCCCAAGGAAAAGAATAAGAATAAGGCCAAATGGTTATCGGATGAGGCACTGCAAATTGCAGAAGAACGAAGGAATGCAAAAATTAAAGGGGATAGATCAGCAGTGTTCGAGTTTAATGCAGAGTTTAGAAGATTAGCTAGGAGAGAAAAGAATATTTTTATAATTAATCAATGTTATGAAGTTGAGGAAAATAACAGAATGGGAAAGACGAGGGAACTTTACAAGAAAATTAGGGATATCAAAGGAAAATTTCTAGCAAAAATTTGGGATGGTAAAAGATAAAATTGGCAAAGATCTAAAAGAAGCAGAGGACATTAAGGAAAGATGGATGGAATATGTAGAAGATCTGTATAAGAAAGGACCATGTATTATGGATAATGAAGTTCATGTGCCCTTCGAACCAGAACCAGATATTTTGGAAACTGAAATCAAATGGGCCCTAGAGAATATTGCTAAAACAAAGCAAGTGGACAGGATGGAATTCCAATAGAAATGTTCAAAGAAGTTGGAGATGTGCAGTGAAAATTTTACATTCCATATGTCAGCAAATATGGAAAACCCAAGAATGGCCAAAAGACTGGAAAAGTTCAGTATTCATCCCAATTCCTAAGAAGGGAAATTCTAAAGAATGCACGAATCACCGAACAATAGCACTTATCTCACATGCTAGCAAAGTCATGCTTAAAATCCTACAAAATAGACTACGCCAGTATGTAGACCGAGAGCTACCTGAAGAACAAGCTGGATTTCGTAAATGAAGAGGGACCAGAGATCAAATCGCCAACGTACGATGGATAATGGAGAAGGCAAGAGAATTCCAGAAAGATGTACGTTTTTGTTTTATTGATTATGCTAAAGCTTTTGACTGTGTTGATCATAATGAGTTATGGATAGTACTAAAACACATGGGAGTACCAGAGCATATCATTAACCTCATCCAGAACTTATACACTGATCAAGAAGCTACAATGAGAACCATATATGGAACAACTAAATGGGTTAAGATTCAAAAAGGAGTACGGCAAGGCTGTATATTGTCACCTTACCTTATCAATCTGTATGCAGAACACATTATGAGGAATGTGGGGTTAGATGAAGAAGAAACAGGAATCAAAATAGCTGGGTTAAATATAAACAACCTGAGATATGCAGATGATACAATCCTGATGGCTGAAACTGAAGAAGATTTAAATAATCTTTTACTGAAAGTGAAAGAGGATAGTTCAAAGGCTGGACTAATGTTGAATGTCAGGGAAACAAAAATTATGACAGCTACAACTGTCAATTCTTGGCAAGTAGGAGGAGAAAAAATGGAGATAGTATCTGTTTTTAACTATCTTGGCTCACAGATTTCTGCCGATGGTGACTGCAGTCATGAGATCAAAAGACGATTGCTACTTGGTAGGCAGGCATTTTCAAATCTGGACAATAGCCTATCTTAAGGAGTAGAGACCTAACCTTAACAACAAAGATCCGTATAGTAAGGGCTATGGTTTTTCCAGTTGTGATGTACGGATGTGAGACCTGGACCATAAGAAAAGCTGAACGCCGTAGAATAGATTCCTTCGAATTATGGTGTTGGAGAAAAGTTCTTAGAGTTCCATTGACTGCGAAGAGAACCAATAAGTCAGTTTTACAGCAAATTAAACCAGTGTGTTCCTTGGAGGGCTTAATCCTGAAACAAAAACTGGGCTACTTTGGACACATCATGAGAAGACATAATTCATTAGAGAAGACCTTAATGCTGGGAAAACGAATAGAGAGAGAGAGAGGCTGTGTTCGGATCTGATGATGCTCGCTTGACTAGCGAAACATGTCATCCTATAGTTTTCTCCCTCTTCAGTAGTCCATAACATATATATAATAATAAATATTTATTGCAGCCAAGTGGCCATAATGGACAGTTATAAGGTGTGCTTACAAATAATTATTACAGGTAGATTAATCTTTACTGTATTCAACTATGCTCTTTGTCCGTTTGCTGCATGATGTGATGTGGTATTTGTCGCAGGGGTTATTGCACAGAGAACATATGCATTCGATAGCGAGTCTTGTTACCATATGTCTCATCTTCTGGTTCTCGTTTGTCCATCTTCTGTCCACCATTGCTTCTGTTGCGTAGAATTCAAGCGGGATTTCGTTTTGCTTCTGATGTCTTATCTCGAGGAGTTTCTTCATATGCTTAGTAGATGGCAGTTGTAGTCTTAATCTGAGATCTTCAATGCAGTATGTCTCTTTTGTTAGGACATATGCCAGCCTGGACTGGGACGTTCTTGCAATTCCTAGCACCCTTTTCAGGAAAGAAGCCTTTACTTTTTCAATGGTGATTAGGTCTGTCATGGATAGCCTTTCCCATATCAGTTCTAGACCATATGTAATGACGGGGGTTATTTTCGCGTGGAAGAGAATCATTGCTGTTTGTAGAGATAGTTTGGTAATATTGTTCAAATCGTACATTCCTCTAATGGCTGCTGCTGCTCGTTCCTTTATATGTAGTCTAAAGGATTGGCACGTTGTCTGTAGGGTGAGGCCGAGGTATTTGTAGGCATTGACTGTCTCAAGTTCAGTCTCTCCCAGGATCATTTTGTTTTCGGCGGCTAGTTTTCCTCCTTTTCGGAAGGTATATACATATATATTATATCTTTTTAATCACATGTACATATTTAGGTTATGCTATTTATAGCCTCTTTATATTTATGAAGAAATGGGCTTATGAGATCACCTTTTGTCCGTGTGTGTGCGTTCATGTGTGTGTCTCCCCCTAATAAAATCTAAATGGCTGGAGAGATTTTAATGAAACTCGGTAACATCATAGTACTATCTCGTCCGACTCCGACAGTACCCTTCATATTTTATAACATGTCATCAATGCAATATGGCGGCTGTGCGAAACATATTACTGATATCACCCTGAACTTTTGTACGGTGATAGAGGGCACTACTAGAAGTTCACATATGTGACTTTTAAACATCTATTAACTACAAAACGAACATGGTGGCCAACTGAAGTTGAAACATTTTAAAATACTTTTCTCGCGATTTAACCATCCGAACGCAATGAAGCTTGGTACAGCAAATGTTTATACAGTGAAACATGGTACAGCAAATGTTTATAGGCCTACATATAGTAATGCACTGACATATAATTTAGTTCAATTGTTTGCATAACCCCAAGATGGTGGCTGTGAGAAGTTTTAAAATCTCGCTTTTATTTCTTGTGTCCTAATCGCGCGATTGAAGTTTGAATAATACGCCAACACAATAATATTCATGTAGTATTATATAACTCGAAGGCCTACATATATAAATATCCAACATGGCGATCATCCGAAATATTTAGATGGTTCTCAATATCTACGGATCAATTACAACAATACCGACAGTAGTGGCTACGCTGGCTAAAGCACAGCGTTAGGCCATGGAGCCAAGCCCTCTGCTGATTCGGTAGACGCGTGGGTTCGAGTCCCACCGTCGGCCGTCCTTGAAATGGTTTTCCGTGGTTTCCCATTTTCAACACTAGGCAAATGCTGGGACGGTACCTTCTGACAGACCACGGCCGCTTCCTTCCACATCCTTGCCCAGTTTCATTCATTCATCTTCATCCGTTCCATCTCTCATCCCGACGCGCAGGTCGCCCACGGGCGTCGACTAGAAAGACCTGCACTCGGCCTCTCAGGAGGTCACACGACCAAAAAAAAATCCCAACAATCAAAATGAAATTGTGTATGTTGATAGAAGCAATTAACATAAGGGGGATATATGAAAATAACATATACTAGCAGACCCGTGCGAGAAATCTCGCATGTTCATAAACCACACTTTCCCCAATAGGTTTATAATGAGACACTTAAGGAGAAAGGTTATGTTTTTATTTCAACCAAATAATTAGAGAACACTATTTACATTCCAGGATAAAGGAAATATCTCAGAATGTTAATATGACATGAAACATGCGTCACAGTGGTCCGTGGACACCAATTATGGAGTGTATTTTCCTACATCAACGGTGTTTGCAAATCGCACACTTCGTACAATTTTTTAAAGTAATTTCTTTAAAGAAATTATAGATATTTATAAAATTATAGTGCAATAAGTCACTGCTAATGTCTATTCTCTTTCATTTGAATGCTCATTAGTCACGATCGGTCGCTTGTGAGCGCCGCAGGAGGAATGCATACTACTGAAATAATATATATGATGATAGTTCTTCACGGAGCTACTTGTTTTCACTTGTCCTAGTAATTGAGATTAGATTGTGTTGACCGACTGAAAAGTTGAAATATCGACTCTAATATCAGTTATCTCCAGGTTATGTACGAAACATCATGAATCCCCCCTCAGCTCTCACTCTCATACAGCAAGGTTAGTCTACGTAAATACAGAATGATGTAGTGAGAGTTTCGTTGCTATGTTAACCCTTTACAGGGCTAAACTGTTATTTACTTTTATGTGTTTCAAAATTTTAATTTATTTAAATAATTATAATTATAAATAATTCTTATTTTTTGTTTCTCTAATCTTATAGTTTATATATTTATTAGCCTATTTTCAATTTTGAAAAAATAGGCTTATGAGATCACCTTTTGTCCGTGTGTGTGTGCGTGTGTGTGTGTGTGTGTGTGTGTGTGTGTGTGTGTGTGAGGTGTGTGTGTGTGTGTCCCTAATAAAATCTAAACGGCTGGAGTGATTTCAATGAAACTCGGTAAGTTCATAGCACTATTCCCGGCGACCTCGACCGTGCCCTTCAAATTTTGTTACGTCTCACCAATCTAACATGGCGGCTGTGCGAAATATTTCACTAGCATTCAATATCTCCGAAACTATTACCGATATCGCCCTGAAATTGTGTACGGTGATAAAGGACACTACTAGAAGTTCACCTATGAGACTTTCAAAAACCTGGTGACTACAAAACCAACATGACGATCAAGCGAAATTAAGAATTTTAAATAGACATTTCTCGCGATTTAACTATCCAAACGTAATGGGACTTGGTACAGCAAATGTTTATACACATTGTAATGCACTGGAGTCTAATTTAGTTCAGTTGTTTACATAACCTCAAAATGGCGGCTGTGCGAAATCTTTCACTGACATTCTATAACTCCGAAACTATTACAGATATCACCATGAAATTCTGTACGGTGATAAAGGGTGCTGATAGAAGTTTACCTATGTATATTTCATAAACCTGCAAAGTACAAAACGAACATGGCGACCAAGCGAATTTGAAATATTTTAATAGAGTTTTCTCGTGATTTAACTCTCTGAGCGCAGTGAAATGTGGTACAGCAAATGATTTTTAGCCTATTTTCAATTTTGAAAAAATAGGCTTATGAGGTCACCTTTTGTCCGTGTGTGTGTGCGTGTGCGTGTGTGTGTGTGTGTGTGTGTGTGTGAATCGTGTGTGTGTCCCCCCCCTAATAAAATCTAAACGGCAGGAGCGATTTCAATGAAACTCGGAAAGTTCATAGCACTATTCCCGGCGACCTCGACCGTGCCCTTTAAATTTTGTTACGACTCACCAATCCAACATGGCGGCTGTGCGAAATATTTCACCAGCATTCAATATCTCCGAAACTATTACCGATATCACCCTGACATTTTCTATGGTGATAGAGGTAACTACTTTAAGTTCACTTATGTGACTTTTGAAAACCTGGTAACTACAAAATCAACATGGCGGCCAAGCGAAATTGCGACTTTTAAATAGACGTTTCTCGCGATTTGACCAACCAAACGCAATGAAACTTCGTACAGTATATGTTTATACACATTGTAATGCACCGACATCTAACTTCGTTCAATTGTTTACATAATCACAAGATGGCGGATGTGCGAAATATTTCACCGGCATTCTATATCTCTGAAACTATTAGCGGTATCTCCCTAAAAGTTTGTAAGGAGATAAAAGGCACTACTGGAAGTCCATCTATAACATTTTCAAAAACCGGATAACTACAGAACGAACATGGCGGCCAAGCGAATTTGAACATTTTAAATAGACCTTTCTCGCGTTTTAATGTTCCAAGCGCACTGAAACCTGGTACAGGAAATATTTATACACGTTGTAATCCACTGGTATCTAATTTAGTTCAATTGTTTACATAACCTCAAGATGGCGGCAGTGCGAATTTTAAAATTAAGTTTTTATTTCTTGTGATGTAGTCATGCGATCGAAGTGAAAGTTTGAATAATGAACCTACGCAATAATTTTCCTTTAATGGTACATGACTCTATGGCCTATACATTTAACAATCCAACATGGCGACCATCCGAAATATTTAGACGATACTGAATATCTACGAATCTATTTTAGCAATCAAACTGCATTTTTTAATGTTCATAGGGGCTATGAACATAAGTTCACCTATAGGACTTTAAATAACCTGGTGATCACAAATCCAACATGGCGGTGACGCGAATTATAAATATTCACATGGACGTTTCTCGCAATTTAACCATCCGCGTGCAGTGAAACTTGGTACAGTAAATCTTTATCCGAATGTTAATCCACTGGCATCTAATTTATTTCAATTATTTCCATAACCTCAAGATGGCAGTTGTGAAAAAAAAAAATCTCCTTGTTTTTTCTTGTGTCCTAATTATGCGATTGATGTTTGAATACTACACGTTCACAATAATCTGCATGTAACAATACATAACTCTAGGACCTACATATATAAAATCCAACATGGCGACCATCCGAAATATTTAGTCGGTTCTCAATATCTACGAATCTATTACAGCAATCAAACTGAAATTGTGTATGTTGATAGTGGCAATTAACATAAGTAGGATATATGAAAATAGGCTGTATAGTTCTTCACGGAACTACTTGTTCAGATTGTAATGCACTGCCATCTAATTTAATTCAATTGTTTACAAAACCTCAAGATGGCGGCTGTGCGGAATTTTAAAATGAAGTTTTTATTTCTTGTGTCGTAATCATGCGATCGAAGTGAAAGTTTGAATAATGAAGCTAGGATATAATTGTCCTTGAATGGTACATAACTCTATGGCCTATACATATAACAATCCTAAATGGCGAGCTTCCGAAATATTTAGACGGTTCTCAATATCTATGAATCTTTTACAGCAACCGAACTGATTTTTTTTTATGTTCATAGAGACTATGAACATATGGTCACCTATAGGACTTTCAGTAACCTGGTGAGCACAAATCCAATATGGCGGCGAAGCGAAGTATAAATATTTAAATGGACGTTTCTCGCGAATTAACTATCCGAGTGCCGTGAAACGTTGCACGTTAAATGCTTATACAAATGTTGATCCACTGGCATCTAATTTATTTCAATTGTTTGCATAATCACAAGATGGCTGGTGTGCGTACTTTTAGGGCCCCTTCACACGAGGCCACTTAGCAGCGCTGCTTCGTGGCGCGTTGGTGGCGGTTCTACCAAGCGTTAGTGGCGCTTCTACCAAGCGTTAGTGGCGCGTTGGTGGCGCTTCTACAGAGCGTTATTGGCGCTACTACCAAGCGTAGCTCAGTTTTCCAGTTAACATGGACTTAGAAGGTGATATAATTCTTGCCATGCTCCTCATACGGAGGAGAAAGAGACTTAAACGGAAAACAAGAAGATTCTGGGTGCATCCATTGGTTTTGGAAAGGCAGAATCGAGGACTGTTCTACACCTTATTCGATGATCTACAACAGGATGACGAAAAGTTCTTTGCGTACTTTCGCATGTCCAAAAAATCATTTTAAGAGTCCCACGCCGTAGTTGTGATCGTAGTTAGTTGTTTATTTATTGAGGTTTTAAGGAGAGGAACTACGAGGTCATCTGCCCCTGTAGTTGTGGCCGTTTATTCGTGCACCACGGCTGTGAGGGCAGCTGTAGCAAGTCTAGAGATCGTAGGTTCAAAACCCAGCACTGACAGAAAATATCCAGAGTGTGGTTTTTCTACACTCCATCTAGGCAAATGCCGGGATATTACTTTACCACTGCTAGTAACGCACATGTTAAGGACTTTCTGGCCTCTGAGACCTACGACGATATCCAATTAACTACGGAATCAACCGGCCAGTGCATACCCGTAAGGTATCTTCTGAAAAATGGGTATCATAATGTTTTCTTGCGATTCTGTTGAATCATTCTTCAGTGCATCCCCTAGGGGCTTAAGACTAATGTGACGTGGGTTTGGTGACCACGAGACCCCAGCTGAGTCCGGTATTACTTGCACTTGTACCGGGCCTCTTTCTGTCATCTTTCATGTCAACCACCCTTGATCACCTTTCGTTTACTTACGACATTACGACACTCCCCCTCCCTTAGGGGCTTACAACTTGTGGGACGTTGGTTGTTGACCACGGCCCAACTGAGTTCGCGATTGCTTCCACTTAATTGTGCCGGGGTCCTCTCTGGAATATTTCCTGTCGGCCTCCCTTGATCAACTCATGTTCTCTTCCAACCCTGAAGGTATTAGGATATCCAAGTTCTAGGGAGTCTTTCGAATTCCCGCCTTAATTGTACATTGTCTCATCTTTCCTGATACCCTCGTTCTTCAAAGGGTCAGATCTCTTGTTTTTCTTGTCATCATATCTCTTTCCTTCTGCACAAGGTCATAAAGGAGGCACGGGGTGTGTAGACCCACCACTGAAGGTGAGCCCTGGATAGTGCTACACCCTCAAGGGCTCACGGCTGTTGAGTTCGGGAGGATACCTGAGCTGGATCTTTTTTTTTTCCTTTTTCCAGTGACTCTGGGGTGGACTCTCTTATTTCCCTTCCTATGTGCCTTTCATGGCTCTACATCATTCCAAATCCATCAATTCTCATTTTTTGAGGGTTGAGGGTATTTCTTTTACCTGTATTTTATTTCCCTTATTCCTTCCTTTTGTCCTTTTCTTCTCTTAATCCGTAAGTTAGTTGTAAGTTTTAGTTCTAGTGTTCATTTCATCATATTTCATTTTCACACAAACATTTAGAGGCCGATAACCTCGATGTTTGGCCCTTTAACATCAACAAACATCAAATTACTATTTCAGCAATACCTTTGCCGACAATGAAAACTGCATGTCTGGGTTACGTTGTATACACAGTGGAAAGAATTTCTTGTATGAAATGTTTGGATTGCATTTCTCAGAACTCTAACTCATTAATCTAACCGCAGCAACAGACTTGCCAGCGTCATTGCAGAGAAATTTGTATCACCGATTACGGATATTAGACCGTATTCCACAAGCCAAAATAGGCTACCGGTTGCTTCCAAATGCCTTCTGTACTAACCACTCAGCAGGAAAGTTAATGAAGTTTTATAAAAACCTAGTGAAACTATTGGAATTCTATTTTAATAAGGTGTAAGGTATGCCTAGTTTCTCTCAGATTTAATATCACGCTATTTTATTTTGTGATATAATTTGCATTTTGATATTGCGGAAATTATAATAAGTAATAAGTCTTTGTTATGCTATGCGGTGTTGACTGCGCTGTGTGAGCAGTTCAGTAACTAACGGGATTTCATGTAAAAAGCCTCATTGTCTAGGCCGGTAGTGGAAAGCGCAGCTGGCATCCAGTCGGCCGTGAAAATACACGACCATGTGGCGAGCCGTCCGTTAGTAGCGCTACCGACGCGCCACTAACGCGCTACGTATGCGCCACTAATTAGTGGCGTGGCTGCAGCCTCGTATGAAAGCAACAATCTAGTTCCTGGTTTCGCGAAGAGAAGCGCGTCTTTTTGTGGCCGCCACCAGCGGCGAAGTCAACTACACAGAGCGTCTGCTGCGCCACTGTTCTGTGGCGGTGGCTGTGTGTGAACGCTCTCATTTATCTATAGTATTTATGAACGGAAGCACTTCAGGGAAGCGCTGCTAAGTGGCCTCGTGTGAAGGAGCCCTTAAAATCTCGTTTTTACTTCTTGTGTTCTAATCATGCGATTGATGTTGAATACCACACGTACACAATAATCTTAATGTAATAGTACAAAAATAAAAATCCATCCTGGCGGCCATCTGAAATATTTAGACGGTTCTCAACATCTACGAATCTGTTACAGCAATTAAACTGAAATTTTGTATGTTGATAGAGACAATTAACATGAGCAGGATATATGAAAATAGGCTGTATAGTCCTTCACGGAACTACTTGTTTTTATTTTTCTATCTATGTTCTTATAGATTTAATTTTGATATTTTATTGAATTATTTAATTAACTAAAATTATTTTTACAATTTTTTCATAATTGTTTTATAATTATGTTTATTATTTAAATTTTTAGCCTACTATTCACATTTTGCAAAAATGAGGAAAAAGTAGACTTATGAGATCGATCCGGGAAAATGTGTGTCTGTCTGTCTGTCTGTCTGGCTGTGTGTGTGCCCCCCCCCCCCCCGTATCAACTCCTAAACGGTTGCAGCAATCAAAACCAAATTTAGTATGAGTAAAGATGTGCACCGGAATATCTCACGTCCATATTTGAAAATGATGTCAGTGCTACCAACTGCTGAAAACACGCACTAGAAATGTGAGCTCCATGTTGGATATCTTGCAAGGTATGCATGGGAGCTATTCCAAAATTGGCACACATGTAGATAATACTATTTCAGTTTAATTTCCAGGAGGCCAATCATGACAGTGTTGCCAAAACAATTGTAAGCCTTCTGATAGGTCCAATGTTTAAATGCATATAACTTCTACACTATCAATTGGATTTCAACCAAATTTTGTGTGTAATATCTGTACATAAACAGATATGACTGAGCGTATTCTTAAGAGCCACCAGGGCTGCCAACTGTTAATAATTGCTCTCCCTATTTTTTATCCAAATACCAATATATCAGAAAGTATGCAAGCCAACAGTTTTAAACTATGCACACGTATATTCTG
Source organism: Meconema thalassinum (assembly GCA_946902985.2). NCBI lineage: Eukaryota > Metazoa > Arthropoda > Insecta > Orthoptera > Tettigoniidae > Meconema > Meconema thalassinum. The sequence continues at coordinate 140,694,316 of OX336400.1, forward strand.
ACATTTTGTATTAATTTGGAGTAACTTATATACGTCAGTTCTACCAACATGATTATAAGTCTGCTGATAGTACCAATTTTTAAATGCATGTAAATTCTATACTAAAAGTTGAATTTCAACCAAATTTCGTATGTGCTATGTGTACCATAACAGATATGACTATAAGTATTGTTAAGAGCAATCAGGGCTGCCAACTGTTAATAAATGCTGTCTAATTTTTTTACCCTAATATCAATATATCAGAAAGTAACTTATGCAAGCCAACAGCTCTATACTTTGCACACGTATAGCACCTGACATTCTAGATTAATTTGGAGTAATTAATACAAGGCAGTGCTGCCAACATGATTCTTTGCCTGCTGATATGTCCAATTTTAAAATACATGTAACTTCTATACTAACAAATGGATTTCATCCAAAATTGGCACAACAAGATATCATAACATGACATTGTTGCCAACATGCTTTTAAGCGTGCTGATAGATCCAGTGTCTAACTGCATGTAACGTCCAATGGACTTCAACCTAATTTTCTATTCTGTACCTTAAGAGATGGGACTAAGAATATATTCAGTCACCAGGGCTGCCAACTGTAGTGCTCTATTAGGCTACATTATACCAGGTATATTTTGAAATAATTAGATATTTCGGTATTACCAACTTAATTTCGTCATTATTCTAGATAGATTCATATACTGTAGAATAATCATTGGCATGAAAAGTAGGCTGTATAGTTCTTCTCGGAACTACTTGTTTTTATTTTTCTATCTATGTTCTTATAGATTTAATTTTGATATTTTATTGAATTATTTAATTAACTAAAATTATTTTTACAATTTTTTCATAATTGTTTTATAATTATGTTTATTATTTACAATTTTATATTTCTTTTATTATTGTAATTTTATTTTTATAATTTTTATTTCTAGATTAATATTTCATTTTTACATTTTACTCGTTAATGTTCTTAGTTTTAAATGGTTTAAAATTTTATCCAACCCATTACGTCAAGTGGATTCGTATATAATATTTGAGTTTTAGAAAATACTAGCACTTCGGCATGAAAATTCTCCAAAATTTGGCTGAAAGATTCAACAATCAGCATCTTTCAAAGCATAAACTGTCCTTAAGACAGGTGGTTAGTATAGAGTCCCATAAAGGGTTAACGTCAGTATATCTTACCAAAAGGAACTGACATGAGGAAAGGGAGTCCATTAAAGCCCTACGCGGATGCGGATATAGCCTAGTTTGCATGGCTGTGCGGGTAGCGGATAAGCTGTGGATATCGTTCGGAGTAAATTTGCGGATAGTTTATAAAATACAATCCGAACTTGTTGAATATCATTACTAGGACCCGGATGTTTATGACAAATCTTCTTCTTCTTCTTTCCGATGAGGCCTGCTAGGGACCACGTGAAATAAATGAAAATCCACAGCCTGCTTCCAGTCTCCGACCGGGTCAGGAATGGAATGAATGAAGCCCCATCTAGCGGCGAAGATATGGACTGTGCCGGCTGCCGAGGCCTGACGCACTCCTCTGGGGCAATGATTAAATGAAAAGGAAAGGAAGGAAGCTTGTAGTTTAACGTGACCGTTAATCGCGATATCATGAGCCACGGGACCTCCTTTTTACGTGGAATCCGAACCACAGGACATGGCATTTCACTTCGAAAATCTCACATGCATTGACTGGGAATCGAACCCGGACTGCCTTGGTGAGAGGCATTCAGCTAGACCGCTGAGCCACCACGCCCCCCAATGATTAAATGGATGACAGATGAAATGAAATGATAGTGGAGAGTGTTGCTGGAATGAAATTTTGACAGGGAAAACCGGAGTACCCGGAGAAAAACCTGTCTGCCTCCGTTTTGTCCAGCACAGATCTCACATGGAGTGACCGGGATTTGAACCACAGACCCAGCGGTGAGAGGCCGGCGTGCTGCCGCCTAAGCCACGGAGGCTTAGTTGCTAGGGACCACGTGCCAATTTCAATTCTTCACACTTTGTTGTTTTCTCTTCCGTTCCCTCCAGTACTCCTTCATCCGTTCACTATGCTGCTTATTTCTGTCCTCGGACCACTTCGCACCAGGTTTCTTTCGCAATCTTCCTTGGAATCCTTTCATACTTAATACCCTTTTTCTAAAGATCTCTCTGTTCACCGTTTCTTCTTCACTTATATTATTTCTTTCTAAATCTTTCTTTACTTCTTGAATCCAGCTAGTTGTTGCCCTTTTCTCCCAAAGGTACTTGAATATCCTTTTTGTTAATCTGGAATCATCCATTCTGTAAATATGTCCAAAAAATTGCAATCTCCTTTTTCTTATCGTTTCTGTTATATTTTCTATTGTGGTGTTTGAAGCCATATTTTCAGTGTTGCCTTAGTAAACAAGAGTTTAGTGCTTTTCAGTCGGTCAACACGAATGTACCCAAAAGAGATGGGTTATGCCCTAATCCTGAAATAAATTACATGAGATTAATAAAACACTAGGATGACCAGTTTCGATCGTCAAGCGATCATCATCAGATCCAATACACTTAGGCTATAAAATCTATGTTTGAAATACAGGTGAAAATATTTACAATGTGTACAATTATTTAGTTGCAGTATTGGTACTGCAACTGTCAGTGTATGCTAAATGCAGTATATATGTTAGGTGAAATGCTAAATGGTGATGGCTATCCGGAGATTGTACTTTAGAGAGATTATATGGTTGTAATCTATGGTTAAACTATAAAATTTTAGGCTAACTACTTATCTGATTGTCTTCCGTACTACAGCTATTCGCAGTTTCCGTGCTCACTTGAACTCGCTGTGCGGTCGACTGCGGTGGTTATCTTAACGACTGGTTTTTCCCTGCCTTCCCCCCCTGTCCCTACGTGCTGTGGGGAGTGATCGCGATGTGTTTATGTGAGGTGTTGCCAACCTAGATAAGATGTATGTTATTGAATGAGGTGGATCTACAACTATTAAAGACCGTGGATTAGTCCTCGCCACGCGTGGAGCATAACCCATTCGAACTAAGCGTTGACGGTCTTATGAGGACGTCCCGGCACCTTTAATACTGCCTCTAATATGGGCCTTGGTTTATTGCAGAAGAAAAGTACATCGTAAACCTGATCCAGATAACATTTACCTATTAAAAAACCCCTAATTTCCCCCCTTTTTTATCTAGCTTGGCTGTGTCGCTAAATTGTGTTTTGTTTCCGACAGGGTGTGTTTTTTAGTAGCGTGAAGAGGGGTGAGCTCTCCATGAACGTGTGTTCATTTAGATTGTTGGGATTGTTTCGTTTGGCTAGGTGTATCTCGATTGCTTCCTTTATGTCAAGAGCTCTGCCTTTCGATTCGTGATGGATTATTTTAAGGTCCGACTCTATGTTGGTAAAACTATGCCCTGCGTCACACATATGTTCGCACACGGCTGAATGTGTTCCGTATCTTATCGCATTTCTATGTTCATTATAACGTGTGTCTACTCGCCTTCCACTCTTCCCGATGTAATTAGCTTGACAATCGGTGTCTTGGCACTTTATAGAATATACCCCTGACCTTGAATACGGGTCACGTTTATTTAGATTACTATTTAGGAGGTGCCTAGCGGTTGTGTTTTTCGTCGTGAAAGCTATCTTTATGCCTTGCTTTTTGAATAGGTTAGTGATTTTATATGTATTCGCATTCACATAGTTGAAACGCGCAAATTTTTTCTCATTACTGTCCGGTTTGGGAATCGTTTTATCTTTATTTTTATGTTTGGCTATAATTTGATTTATTTTGCTTGGCGAGAAGTTGTTTTCCTTTGCTATTTGCATAATAGTTCTTATTTCCTTATTATAGTTGTCTTTTGACATGGGTATGTTTAAAGCCCTGTGCACCATTGAATTGAAACCCGCTAGTTTGTGCGTACTGGGGTGATTAGACTGATTGTCGATTGCATGCGAGGTTTGTGTTGCTTTCCGGAATATGGAATATGAAAGGTCGTTGTCTTTACGTTCAATAGTTATATCGAGATAATTTATTTTCCGGTCTATTTCGGATTCCTTAGTGAATTTGATAGAATGGTGAAGGCTATTAATGGATTGGAGAATTGTTTCTTCGCTTGTTAGTTCAGTATCGTTGATGCAAATTACATCATCTACGTATCTTTTCCATATTACTATTCCCTTTGTTGAAGTCTTTTCTAAAGAAAGAAAAGACTTCAACATAGAGTCGGACCTTAAAATAATCCATCACGAATCGAAAGGCAGAGCTCTTGACATAAAGGAAGCAATCGAGATACACCTAGCCAAACGAAACAATCCCAACAATCTAAATGAACACACGTTCATGGAGAGCTCACCCCTCTTCACGCTACTAAAAAACACACCCTGTCGGAAACAAAACACAATTTAGCGACACAGCCAAGCTAGATAAAAAAGGGGGGAAATTAGGGGTTTTTTAATAGGTAAATGTTATCTGGATCAGGTGTACGATGTACTTTTCTTCTGCAATAAACCAAGGCCCATATTAGAGGCAGTATTAAAGGTGCCGGGACGTCCTCATAAGACCGTCAACGCTTAGTTCGAATGGGTTATGCTCCACGCGTGGCGAGGACTAATCCACGGTCTTTAATAGTTGTAGATCCACCTCATTCAATAACATACATCTTATCTAGGTTGGCAACACCTCACATAAACACATCGCGATCACTCCCCACAGCACGTAGGGACAGGGGGGGAAGGCAGGGAAAAACCAGTCGTTAAGATAACCACCGCAGTCGACCGCACAGCGAGTTCAAGTGAGCACGGAAACTGCGAATAGCTGTAGTACGGAAGACAATCAGATAAGTAGTTAGCCTAAAATTTTATAGTTTAACCATAGTTTACAACCATATAATCTCTCTAAAGTACAATCACCGGATAGCCATCACCATTTAGCATTTCACCTAACATATATACTGCATTTAGCATACACTGACAGTTGCAGTACCAATACTGCAACTAAATAATTGTACATATTGTAAATATTTTCACCTGTATTTCAAACATAGATTTTATAGCCTAAGTGTATTGGATCTGATGATGATCGCTTGACGATCGAAACTGGTCATCCTAGTGTTTTATTAATCTCATGTAATTTATTTCAGGATTAGGGCATAACCCATCTCTTTTGGGTACATTCGTGTTGACCGACTGAAAAGCACTAAACTCTTTTTATATTTTCTATGTTCATGTATATTTCATCATTAGATGACAAATCATATTTTTCGTTTTTTTTTTTTTTTTTTCATGATAAATATAAGAAAGTCAACATGGATGATTTCGAGAAAGTCGAGAGTCATATTCTTAGAAAAATTCATGGACCATGATTACTCGCTGAAGGTTCTTATCGACTTGAAGCAAACACCGAACTATACCGTCAGTTGGAACCAGCCAACACTACCATGCGATGGAGACGACTGAAATTCTGCGGGCACCTCTTCCGGATGGGGAACGATAGAATCACCAAGAAGATCTTCAACTTGATTAATGCATCGCAGAAGCACTCGTCATAAGCGCTCCTTAGTAGGCTTAAATCACTAACAATCATACAGGGCTCGGATTTTTAGGTGCTAAAAATCGGTGAAATATTTATTTTTATGTGAGTGGCAGTTGGTTCAAATGGAGGGAGGTAACTGGAGTCCTCTTTGACCGCAGGATACCCACCTATCTTAAGGCCAAGATTTACAAGACCGTCCTGCGCCCAGTCGCCCTCTACGGTTCTGAATGCTGGCCAGCCTCTGTTAAACACGAGCAAGCCCTGCATGTTATGGAGATGCGCATGCTTCGTTCGGTGCTTGGTCTGACGCGACTTGACCATATCAAGAATTGCGATGTCCGGGGTAGGATGGGAGTTGCGCCTATACAGGATAAAATGCGGGAGGCTCGTCTACGCTGGTACGGCCACGTCATACGTAGTCACGAACAATCAGTGGCTAAAACCGCCTTGTGCCTCAACCCGGATGGTAACCGACCTCGTGGGCGAACTAAGAAGAGGTGGCTTGATCGCCTTAGAGAAGACATGCGGCAAGTTAATCTGTGTCAGCATGATGCCCTTGACCGACAGAAATGGAGATTGGCATGTAAAGTAGCGGACCCTGCTCCAAAGCGGGACAAACGCTAGGAAGATGATGATGTATTAAAAATACCTGAAATATGTGACAAAAAAGTAAAAATATGTAATTATAATGTTAGTTTATTAATGTGAATATAGACAATGTGCAGTACTCACGAATGCAATTCATTCTATGTCTCACTGACTGCTGAAGCATTACAATACACAACTAGATACATCTTCAGGTTGTCCATCAGGAATGACCGACGATTATCGCGATACACCTCTTCTGAAGGCGCGAAACTGCGGCAATATGTTTCTTGCCCATGAGGTGTTGTGTAACTTGAGATCGCTGTTCAGCCTTGATTGCTTTCCCACATGGTTAGCAGAACAGAACGCCCCCATCAGTAGTAAAACCATCTGGAAATCTCCGGCTTCCACAGTGAGTGGCACGGGACGACAAGTTAAGAATAACACAGTTGTAAGCTGACATACGCTCTTCCCCGTTGAAGTAACACAGAACAACAAGAAGTTCCGTGACGATCTAAAGAGCCTACTTTTCTTAAAATTTAAAATTCATGCCAATGATTAATCAATATGGATCCAGGCTATCTAGAATAATGACGAAATAAAGTTGGTAATATAGAAATTTCTAATTAGTTCGAAATATACCTGACATGATGTAGCCTGATAGAGCACTACAGTTGGCAGCCCTGGTGACTGAATATATTCTTAGTTCCATCTCTTAAGGTACAGAATACAAAATTTGGTTGAAGTCTAATGGATAGCATGGACTTTACATGCAGTTAAACATTGGACTTAATGCAGCGTGCGTAAAATGATGTTGGCAACAATGACATGCATGTGTTGGTCAGAAATAATTTGAAATATTATCATCTATTGTTGTGCCAATTTTGGATGAAATCTATTTGTTATTATAGTAGTTACTGGTATTTTAAAATTGGACCTATCAGCAGGCTTAGAATGATGTTGGTAGCCCTGACGTACATTAGTTGCTCCAAATTAATCTAGAATGGCAGGTACTAAACGTGTGCAAAGTTTAGAGCTGTTGGCTTGCATACTTTCTGATGCCTATATTGATATTAGGGTAAAAAATATAAACAGCATTTATTAACAGTTAGCAGCCCTGATTGCTCTTAACAATACGCATAGTCATATATGTTATGGTACACATAGAACATACGAAATTTGGTTGAAATCCAATTGATAGTATAGAAGTAACATGTATTTAAAAATTGGTCCTATCAGCAGGCTTAGAATCATGTTGGTAGCACTGACATACATTAGTTGCTCCAAATTAATCTAGAATGTCAGGCACTATAGGTGTGCGAATGTTAAGGCTGTTGGCTCGCATACTTTCTGATATATTGGTATTTGGATTTAAAAAAATAGACAGAGCATTTATTGACAGTTGGCAGCCCTGGTGGCTCTTAAGAATAAGCTCAGTCATATCAGTTTATGTACACATAGTACATACGAAATTTGGTTGAAATCCAATTGATAGTGTAGGAGTTATATGCATTTAAACATTGGACCTATCAGTAGGCTTAGAATCATTTTGGCAACACTGTCATGAATGGCCTCCTGAAAATTAAACTGAAGTATTATTATCTATATATGTGCCAATTTTGGAATATTTCCCATCTATATATTCCAAGATATCCAACAAGGAGCGGAAATTTAAATTATGATTTTTCAGCAGTTGATAGCACTGACATATGTCGTTGAGATGTCGCGGTATAGATCTTTACTCTTACCAAATTTGGTTTCTATTTCTGCAGCCGTTTAGGAGTTGATAGGAGGGGACACACACAAGCACAGACAGACAGACAGAAGGACAGACATACAGACAGACAGACAGACAGACAGACATTTTCCCGGATCGATCTCATAAGACCACTTTTTCCTCATTTTTGCAAAATGTGAAAAGTAGGCTAAAAATGCAATAAGCTGCAATATCTAGCATACTGATTTAAAAAGAATGTAAATATTATGTCTTTTTATGTGCTGAAAAGTGAAAAGGAGGAATTCATGTATTTATAGACAAAATGTTTAAAATATGCATTTAGATATAAAAAATATGTATTTACCTAAAAATTCGAGCCCTAATAATAATAATAATAATAATAATAATAATAATAATAATAATAATAATATTTATAAGATGATGGTTTAAGCTAATCTCATTCAAATGATGTCATTAAACATAATTAACACTCCAAACTGACAAGGGTTGCAACTCTGGTTGTATTACATTCATTTTAAACATGGCACATGATATACATAGCCTAAGGGAACGACGTTCTCCTCAGATGTCTAAATGTGTTGCTTTAATACTATATTTAATGAAAAATATTATTGTAATGTCAGTAGATTCAGATAACAAACGTGAGGATGCGATCCGGATATCGTTTTGTTTATCCATAGACCCTTATTAACACGAAAACTCATTTGACAGTTTAAAATATTTATCGCCGTTACTTTTTTTAAAACCACGATTATATCTAAACAACGATTATATTGAAGAAAGCACACAAATTTGTCGACCCGTTAGTTGACGGTAATAATATGTACTCATACTGAAATTGTTTTTCGGGTCAAATATTTATCTTCATAATTATATCAGAACAAGGAAGAGTTCCTGTTCGGCACCTTTTTGTGTTTCCGAGAGGTTAATAGCTGTTAAATTGGTTTTGTAATAAGATCTTTTAATAATCAAGAAAGGCACCATTTCTGAACAAGGTCAAAGTTCATGATTAGCTACTGTTTCTTATTAATTCTCTTCATATTAAAGCTTCATTAGCGATAAAGATATGTGATGAATATGTATACGCTGAGGTGCTACCGACGTGACGATTTAAACTCACGAAGCTTGCTCAATTCTCACCGTGAAGAATTCTATATTAAAGTGATGAGACATTTAATGAATAAAGCTGAGTGTAAAATTACTCACTTTACTCTAAAAGTGTGCGGTTTCTTCTAGGAGGATGTCCCACATCTCTGATGACAGGTAGTTTGGTGGAGGAGAGGTCAGTGATATGCTTGTTAATGTCGCGTCATTGCTGAAAGCGACTGCTCAAGATTTTAATTCATTAGTTATTTAATTGATATTTTGATGTAATTTTTATTAAGTTTCTTCCTTTTTTTGTTATGTATTGGTATGTTTTACTGTTATTCTTTATTTTCTTGTTTATGTTTTGTTTCCTGATCTTCTTATTTCATTTTTGTTTTGTATTGTAGAGTTGTGTTTTATGTATAGTTTGGTTCTGATTTGTTTGTTTAGTTTCCATTTTGCTCCTGTCTTTTTCGTTTCGTGTTTTGTTTTGTGTTTTTTTTTTTTGTTCTCTTACTTTTTTGTTTTTGATTCCTGGTTAGCTTTGTTTTTGCTTTAGTTTGGTTACGTTTTGATTTTCTTTTTGTATTTTGCTTCTTATATTTGTTTATTGTTTTTGTTTGGTTTAGCTTTGATTTTCATTGATTTTTAGCCTATTTATTTGCTTTTATTTGTTTTCATTTGCGTTGATTTGTTTTCATTTGCTTTGCTTTGTTTTAATTCGCTTTTATTTGTTTTCATTTGCGTTGATTTGTTTTCATTTGCTTTGCTTTGTTTTAATTCGCATTTATTTATTTTCATTTGCTTTGATTGGTGTTGCTTAGATTTGTTTTCATTTGCGTTGATTTGTTTTCATTTGCTTTGATTTGTGTTCATTCGCTTTGATTTGTTTTCATTTGCTTTGATTTGGTTTAATTCGCTTTTATTTGTTTTCATTTGCTTTGATTGGTGTGTATTTGCTTTGATTTGTTTTCATTTGCGTTGATTTGTTTTCATTTGCTTTGATTTGTGTTCATTCGCTTTTATTTGTTTTCATTTGCTTTGATTTGGTTTAATTCGCTTTTATTTGTTTTCATTTGCGTTGATTGGTGTGTATTTGCTTTGATTTGTTTTCATTTGCGTAGATTTGTTTTCATTTGCTTTGATTTGTTTTAATTCGCTTTTATTTGTTTTCATTTGCTTTGATTGGTGTGCATTTGCTTTGATTTGTTTACATTTGCGTTGATTTGTTTTCATTTGCTTTGATTTGTGTTCATTCGCTTTGATTTGTTTTCATTTGTTTTGATTTGTTTTAATTCGCTTTTATTTGTTTTCATTTGCTTTGATTGGTGTGCATTTGCTTTGATTTGTTTTCATTTGCGTTGATTTGTTTTCATTTGCTTTGATGTGTGTTCATTCGCTTTGATTTGTTTTCATTTGCGTTGATTTGTTTTCATTTGCTTTGATTTGTTTTTATTTGCTTTGATTTGTGTTCATCTGCTTTGATTTGTTTTCATTTGCGTTGATTTGTTTTAATTTGCTTTGATTTGTTTTCATTTGCTTTGATTGTTTTTGTTTTTGTTTTTGTTTTTGTTTTTGTTTTTGTTTTTGTTTTTGTTTTTGTTTTTGTTTTTGTTTTTGTTTTTGTTTTTGTTTTTGTTTTTGTTTTTGTTTTTGTTTTTGTTTTTGTTTTTGTTTTTGTTTTTGTTTTTGTTTTTGTTTTTGTTTTTGTTTTGGTTTGTTTTGTTTTGTTTTGTTTTGCTATGATGGTCCTTTCATCAAAGAGGACCAGGTCAACTTCTTTCCTTCATTATAATCATTTTCGGAGTGAGGTGGTCGGCCAGGAAAGTTGCCTGAAATAAACACTGGCGGATCAGTAGTCTAATCATCCCCTTTATTACAGGCCGACTACCTAGAAGTTAGCCCGCTGAAAACATCATCAATGTCGCATGTCCTTTCTATTTAACTTTTTCTTTCTTTTTTCGTTTTAATTTATCTGATAACTTCGTTTTCAAACTTTCAAGACGTAACAAACAACCCCTCTCCTAGCCAAGGGATTTAATTATAGGAGATTTAAATCCCCACTGTCCGGCCGGGAATCAAACCCCGGACCCTTCGACGAACTATAAACGGGGCCGGTCATCAGGTGTGTGCGTTGTGGCAATTGTTTTGTTCACCCTGTGAGTTGCCAATCTGCGCGCGCGCCGGTGAGAGATAATAGCCACGAACAATACTGAATAGAATTGTTTTTCAAAAGCTTCTTCAGCTCAGCGGACATGTGTCAAGACCTCATGGTTGTATCGTACATCATATGGCCCTAATTTCTAATTGAAGTACGTGGAGATGTAGCCAGTCTCTTTCGGCATCAGCTAAGTGTTGGACAGCTGATGAAGAGACCCATTGAATTTCTTAGAAGAGATATACAATAGACTGAAACAAGTGACTATGGTTGTTGATTAAGTACTCGCATAAATTGGCTAACATATCAGCAGGCTTACTGAGTGGATTTGTCTTGTTAATGTTCTTTCTAAACCTAGTTTTACTTACTGCCATAGCTTATTTATTTATTTATTTATTTTCTAGCAAACCACCCCGGCTTCGCCCAGTATCTTTACCGGTTTCCTCAGCGTACAGTAAGTTTAAAAGGCGCACGGACGGTAGGTCCCAGACGCAGTACAGAAAAGCCGAGGTGAACAGCGTAACTCCAAACACCCATTATACTGTACTCTTCTCTGAAGTCTTAACTCGACACGACTCGACAGTTTGATGCTGCCCGAAGCTGGGGTGATAGGCTCGCTTGCTAGCTCGTTTGTAAACTCGCTCCGAAGCTAGTAATTTAAATTTCCACTGAATGGAGATGGCACAAATAAAGACGTAAAAACACTTATAGTGGGCGATGTATTAAAGATAGAGATATGCTCTCGCGGATATTTTTTGTGGAAATTTTCATGCAGAACATTTCATACACTCTTAGTAGGCTATATAGATATTTCCAATGGTTTCCCCAGCGTAAGCTTAAATGGCGCACGGACGGAAGTTTTTCTTTGACTCGATTCACTGAAGTCGTTATTGCTTGGCTTTCTTTAGTCATAAATTAATATTTTTCTACAGAAATCTTCTTCGAGAAATCCTTTACAGGATGGTGAAAACCACATCAAAATCCATCCACTGGTTCTCAAGATTACCCGTTACATCCAAGAATCGGGGACTTTCTTTTATACTATGTAGAGATTTTTTTTTAAATTTAGTCAAATTACCCTCTAGGTTGGTGGTTCCCATGGACTCAGCGAGGGAACTCACCACTACCGCCTCTACGGGCAGTGTCCTAGAGCCTGGAACATCTGGTCGGGAGGGATACAACTGAGGAGGTGTGATCAGCACTTCGCCCAGGCGGCCTCACCTGCAAAGCGAACAGTGGCCTCATGAGGGTTGGGAAAGGTTGGAAGATTGGGATGGATAGGCGAGGAAGAGGGAAGGAGACGGCCGTGGCAATACAGTAGGTACCATCCCGGCATTTGCCCGAAGACGATGTGGGAAACCACGGAAAACCACTTCGAGGGTGGCGGAGGTGGGAATCGAACCCCCTCTACTCATTTGGACCACCCGAGGCTGAGTAGACCCCGTTCCAGTTCTCATACCACTTTTCAAATTTCGTGGCAGAGCCGGGAATCGAACCCAGGACCTCCGGGGCGGCAGCTAACCATGCTGGCCGCTACGCTACGGAGGTGACCTATTTATTTATTTATCTATTTATTTATTTATTTATTGATGGTACACAACAAGGCTCAGTGTGTGCCCCAATAACAGTGCACCTACACAGTAAAATACATTTCCAGGTATTTCTACATTATTAAGTAGTAATAAATAGCTTAGGTGTAATTCTTATCGCTAGGAAGTTCACACACATGTCTACATGCATCGTAGTAAAAAGCTAAATTTAATATAATATAAAAGCTAAATCTAAATCTCAAAGTTTCGAAATTAATTATTACATAGAAAAGAAAAACAAGATGTTCAGTAAAGAACATATAGCCTACTTTCTCCTAAATGCATGGGTACTGTTATAACTCTTTGTACTTTTCAAGGAGTATAATTGAATGTTGGTTGTAGTAGCTTCTTGAAATACAACGTGCTATAGGGATATTAAACATGAATATGAGGTGCCCTTTGCTAGTGCTACCTCTGTAAAAAATTTCATTCAATTCGGTTTCACCGTGTTTGAATTCATATGGGGAATGGATTTGCACACATACATGGCCGCTATTTGCAAACTATTGGGCTGATGACCTTGTAGTCAGTCATAAGATGCTTTCCACAAAAAGGCATGTTGTTGCAAAATCTGGTAGAGATCAAATTATTAGGATGGTCGTGATTTGATTTAAGCTTTTAACATTTGGGTGGCTGTCATTCCGTTTCCGTCAAGATGCCGGCGATATAAAACATGACACTGAGGTGCCCTTTGCTAATGCTACCTCTGTACCAAATTCCGTTCAATTCGGTTTCACCGTGTTTGAATTGATATGGGGAATCGATTTGCACACATACTTGGCCACCATCTGCAAACTATTGGGCTGATGATCTTGCAGTTTGGTCAGAATATGCTTCCCACATAAAGATTTGTTGTTAGGTTGGTCGTAATTACATTTTAGGTTTTAACATTTGGGTGGCCGCGATGGTCGCCATGTTGGATTTTAATATATGTAGGCCACAGTGTTATGTACTATTTGATGATGATTATTGTGTACGTTTATTATGCAAATGTTGACTTCGATCGCATGTTTAGGACACAAGAAGTAAAAATTTAATTTTCGAAATTCGCACAGCCGCCATCTTGAGGTTAAGTAAACAATTGAACTAAATTAGATACCAGTGCTTTACAATGTATATAAACATTTGTTGTACCAAGTTTCATTGCGTTTGGATCAAAAATCACGAGAAAAGTCTATTTAAAACTTTCAAATTCGCTTGGCCGCCATGTTCATTTTGTAGTTAACCGGTTTTTGAAAGTATCATAGATAAACTTCCCATTGTGCCCTTTATCTCCGTACAAAATTTCATGGTGATACCGGTAATAGTTTCCGAGATATAGAATGCCTGTGAAATATTTCGCACAGCCGCATCTTGAGGTTATGTAAACGATTGAACGAAGTTAGATTTCGGTACATTACAATGTGTATACACATATACTGTACCAAGTTTCATTGCGTTTGGTTGGTTAAATCGCGAGAAACGTCTGTTTAAATGTCGCCAATTCGCTTGGCCGCCATGTTGGTTTTGTAGTTACCATGTTTTCAAAAGCCACATAGGTGTACTTCCAGTAGTTCCTTTTATCACCGTACAAAATTCCAGGGTCATATCGGTAATAGTTTCGGAGATATTGAATGCTGGTGAAATATTTCGCACAGCAGCCATGTCGGATTGGTGAGACGTAACAAAATTTGAAGGGCACGGTCGGGGTCGCCCGGAATAGTGCAATAAACTTTCCGAGTTTTATTGAAATCGCTCCAGCCGTTTATAAGTTATTAGGGGGGGACACCAAAAATACACACACACGCACACACAGACAGACACACGGACAAAAGGTGATGTCATAAGCCTATTTTTTTTTTCAAAAATCAAAATAGGCTAAAAATAAATACAGTAACTCTAACAGTGTACAATCATGTTTTCTACAGCTGCTGTTTTTTATTTATTTTATGTGCAAGAAAGTACTTCTTTCGTGCGGATTATCTTCCACCGCCTTTCACTCCCATATCCTCCTCCACATTCTCCATCTTCGCATTCTATCTTATCTGCCTTCTCTTCCTCTACCTCCTCCTTTTTCCTTTACTTTCGCGAACTTCTCTCTTTCTACACACTCCCTCTTCTTTCTCCTCCGTCTTCTCCACTCCTCTACCCTTTCTTCTTCAACCTACTCCTCGGCTCCTCCAGTTTTTTTGCTCATTTTCTCTTCCTCCTCTTTCCATCATTTCCAATTCCCCTTTCCTCCTTTCTCCTTCCGCTCTTCTTCATTTTTCCTTTATTTTCTCCACTCCACATTCTCCTTATCTTCCTCCTCCTCCAAATTATCCTCTTCCGTCTCCACTTTCTCCTACTCTCCCTTTTCTTTTTCCTATGTCCACTTTTTATCCGCTTTCATCACCTCACTTTTCTCCTCATTCTCCTCCTCCTCCTCTCCACATTCTCTCACTTCCCCTACTCCCTTTCTCTTCCTCCTTGTCGTCTCCTCCTCCTACTCCACATTCTCCTTTTCTTAATCCCTTCTCTTTCACCTCCCCCGCTTTTTCAACTTCCCCTTACCTTCCTTCTCCTCATCCTCCCCCTCTTCATCCTCCTCCACTTGTCTTCCACCTCCTCCACATTCTCCCACTTACCTTCCTCCTCCTCCACAATAACCTCCTCCTTCTCCACCTTCTCCTACTCCCCTTTTCTTTCTCCCCTTCATGACTTTCTCCCCCTATTCCTCCTCACTTTTTCCCTCCTCCATCTCCTGCTCCACATTCTCCGCCATCCCTATCCCCTTTCTCTTCATCCTTGTCTGTCACCTACTTCTCCTCCACATTCTCATCTTCCTTCTTCCCATCTTCTTTTCTTGCTTCCCTTCACTTGCTCCCCTTTCACATCCTCAACCTTGCCATCTTCTCATTTTCAAACTAATGGAATTTAAACCCTTTCCATCAATTCCAATTCCCCTTTCCTCCTTTCTTCTCACGCTCTTCTTCTCCTCACGCTCTTCTTCTTTTTCCTTTATTTCCTCCACCTCCACATTCTCCACCTAATCTTCCTCCTCCTCTAAATTATCTTCCTCCTTCTCCACCTTCTCCTACTCCCCTTTTCTTTCTCCTCCGGCATGACTTTCTCCCCCCTTTTCCTCCTCACATTTTGCCTCCTCCGTCTCTTGTTCCACATTCCCTGCCATCCCTATTCCCTTTCTCTTCCTCCTTGTCTGTCACCTACTCCTCCTCCACATTCTCATCTTCCTTCCTCCCATCTTCTTTTCTTGCACCCCTTCACTTCCTCCCCTTTCACATCCTCCACCTTGCCCTCTTCTCCATTTCTCCCTTCTCGTTCCCTCCTCTTCCTCCTCACATGAATCAAACGAATGACAGTCAACTGTAGATCCCACACCTTCGTTTCGGTAGTCTTGAATTTTTCACCGTGTGTTTAAGGACCATATTCTTGCACCCACTATTTTTGAAGAGAGTTATGACTATGGGATAGTGAGACAGTTCACATCTCTATTTGTGGACCTGGAAATGGGAAATATTCTTTGAGACATTTTACGAAGAAACACATTGGCATCATCTGGGCGTGGGTGTAAGCCCAGGCAACACACCACCATTAATTTCAATAAACCAGGTTTCGAACCACG
Source organism: Meconema thalassinum (assembly GCA_946902985.2). Lineage (NCBI taxonomy): Eukaryota > Metazoa > Arthropoda > Insecta > Orthoptera > Tettigoniidae > Meconema > Meconema thalassinum. The sequence goes on from OX336400.1 coordinate 140,710,587, forward strand.
CCGAGTTCCACGGTCCACCAGCGCAGTTATAAAGGCGAATGATAAATTCTTCTCCTCCAGTCCACTAAGTCTCATGCCTATCACCAGTGAATCACTTAAAATTCACCGCTCCAATATAATCAATCAACTCCACCCGAATGACCCATGTGTAGTGCGGTACGCGTAATTGTTCCCTTGAAAACGGTTCGATTGATCGATGACGTGATAATAGGCCGAAGGAAAAATAAAGACCCGTTTCTAATCCGCTGTTGATGTGAGAGTGCGCGTTCTAGCTTATTTGATGAGGCCTTATCAATCACAGTGACGTCACAGTGGGGATAATCCTTCGCGGACATTCTAAGGTTTATAATCGACCAATCTCCTTCTATCTATTGCTCTGATACGCATTCTTTCGGGGGCGAGGGATAGGGTAACGCGAGTTATACTACAGCATCAGATTTATTCATTATTATTATTCTGTGGTGAGACCTGAAGCACTCGTTGGAGCTGAAACATTAAAGTTAATGCGGAAAGGTGACATAAACAAAATCAAGCTTATGCAAAGAAGATTGGTTCGATGCATCCTTGGCCCAAGAAAAACAGAAACAGACTATAACAGACCACGACCTAACAAGGAAATATACACCCATGTGGAGAATATCATTCACACCACGCGCAAACGACGGATGCCATTTTTTGGGCATTTAAATAGAATGAATAATGACAAGGTAACAAAACAAATGTTTAATAAAATTTTAAAACTTTAAGTTCAACCAGCGTGGTTTACACAGACATTGACGGATCTTAAGGAAGCCGACATTGACATTACAGATACATATAACAGGAATTTATTTCGGGACAAAATTCAAAAAGTGATCTTCAGAGAGGAACAAGAAAGACAACGAAAGCAGCCACGGAACATTGAACAGCTCCGAAAGCAGAGATCAGAGAGGATGAAGCGAATGTGGGCAGAGAAAAAAAAAGACATGTGGCAAGATTTGAAGTATTGATTTTACGTGCTCTGTAATAGTGCTAGTCGATTAAATAGATAATAAATAATAATATTAATAATAATATAAGAGCCATAACAAGTACTACATATGTAAAACCCTTATGTTTAAATAGCTATGGTTTTAAGAGACTAAATTATATCATAGCATCACACTACTTAATGAACTACCACCTGGATTGTCGAACATGAACAGCTTTAAAAACTATTACCTAACTAAACATTAACTCATAACGTAAGTTTATTAATATAACTACCATAGTGTAACTTTTTGTGTCTTTAATTATTTACATTAATATTTTTCTCATTATCAAGATCATTATCATTATCATCTACCATTATCACCAAAAAACATATTTTTTGTATGCACTCTTGTATTGAAATATAATCTGTAAATATGTTGTAAATAATAATTAACATGTCTCACAGATAATCTGTACTGGATTTACTGTCAGATTCATGAGACATATCACATTAATGTAATATAAATAGTATTTAATAAATTAAATTAAATTATCGATTTTTCCCCTTTGGGAGAGCGTGCGAACTTAAGCCAATCACAGCTTCACTTCCTATTCCTATTCTCTTTACTTCACAAAACCTCTTCATTGATTCACTGTGTTCTTTTTTCCTTTCCTCTGTCCATTTTTTTCCCTATCGTTTCTTTTCTTGAGACTTGTTCAAATTCCTTGTTTCTGATTTTATTTCTGAGTCGATCTCTGCCCGTAATATCGTCTTCAGAGATTTTGAATCGTTCCAGGTCCTGAGTTTCTCTCTTCCAACTGGTCTTTAATTTACTTATATTAAAGTTGTTAAATAATTTCTTATTGAGTTTCTTTTCATCCAGGAGGGGCGTGGTGGCTCAGCGGTCTAGCTGTATGCCTCTCACCAAGGCGGCCCGGGTTCGATTCCCGGTCAATGCATGTGAGATTTTCGATGTGAAATGCCATGTCCTGTGGTTCGGATTCCACGTAAAAAGGTGGTCCCGTGGCTCATGATCTCAAGATTAACGGTCACGTTAAACTACAAGCTTCCTTCCTTCCTTTCTTTTCATCCATCCTCCACAGGTGTCCATAGAACTGTAGGCGTCCTTTCCTAAATTTCTCTGTGAAGGTGTCTGTGTTTTCGTCGAGTTCCTTTGTAGGTCGTCTGATCCAAATTCCGTCTCGGAGTTCAGCGCCGGGTATCATTCTAAGAATTTTCCGTTCTTGTTTCGCGATGTAATGAAATCTTGTCGTCCCTCCAATGAATGTTGTTTCTACCGCATACAAAGCTTCTGGTAGAACAACCGTGTGGTAGTGTCGAAGTTTTGCATTAACAGACACTACTCTTTTGCTGTCATGATGTTTAATTATGTATATGTTTAATTCTTCTTCCTCACTCGATTTTAGCAGCTTGCCACGGTGGGTGAGTGGTTATAGTGTCGGACTACCAACCCCAAGATTGCAGGTTCGCCCCTGGCCATGGTAAGTGATTTTTGAAGGCGACAAAAATCACGATACTCATGTCATACGTTGTTGGCATGTTAAAGAACCCATTTGAATTCAGTAGGCCGTGTTCAATGGCAAAATTAATCTCGCGATTTTCCGCCAACACAAAGTTCCTCCATTCTCTACTTGAAGGCGCTGTAGTGTCAAGGAGTTTAGATATCTAACCTCCTTGACTTTCATAGCGTTCAAAGGAACGACGAAATTCGACATGCAAGCTGCCCTCTGGGTGTCAATTAACAAAGCTTGCACCCGGCACCCGAGGCCATACGATTTTATTATTATTTACTCGATTTTAGTCATCTTTGGACCGGGTAAAATAACCCATTGCATTCACTGTCTCTCATTTCGTTTATCCTTTCTTGCCTTCCAGTAGTTCTTCATTACTTCACTTTGTCTACTTCTTCTCTATTCCGTCCAGATGTTATCCACTTCTTCTTTTCCTTCTGCTAGAAACCCTCGAAATTTTTGATAATATTTCTGAAAAGTGGTCTGTCCCGAATAACATCTATTGTTACTTCCATCTGTTCCATATCCCTTTTTATACTTTGTACCCATTGGTTACCATTCCTGCTTTTGTATACATGACTGAAAATTTGTTTTGTGAGTCTGGTGTTATTCATCCTCATTACGTGTCCAAAGAAATTAACCCTTTTCAATTTCTTTATTTTTGTAGAGGTCGTCATTTTTTCTGTATTTGAACTCTCCACTTTCTGTTTTTATTGGTCCCAATATTCTTCTAAGTATCCTTCTTTCCGTTTTCTCTAGCTCTTCTATTTCGTGTTTTAAATGGAAAACATACATTCTGAAGAAAAGATACTTTCCGGCTTAATTACCGTATTGTAATGTCGGATTTTAGGCTAGTTGCAATAGAAAGATTTTTAGCCTATTTTCAATTTTGAAAAAATAGGCTTATGAGATCACCTTTTGTCCGTGTGTGTGTGCGCGCGCGCGCGCGCGTGTGTGTGTGTGTGTGTGAGGTGTGTGTGTGTGTCCCCCTAATAAATTCTAAACGGCTGGAGCGATTTCAATGAAACTCGGTAAGTTCATAGCACTATTCCCGGCGACCTCGACCGTGCCCTTCAAATTTTGTTACGTCTCACCAATCCAACATGGCGGCTGTGCGAAATATTTCGCTAGCATTCAATATCTCCGAAACTATTACCGATATCGCCCTGAAATTGTGTACGGTGATAAAGGGCACTACTAGAAGTTCACCTATGAGACTTTCAAAAACCTGGTGACTACAAAACCAACATGGTGGTCAAGCGAAATTGAGACTTTTAAATAGACATTTCTCGCGATTTAACTATCCAAACGTAATTAAACTTGGTACAGCAAATGTCTGTACGCATTGTAATGCACAGGAGTCTAATTTAGTTCAATTGTTTACATAACCTCAAAATGGCGGCTGTGCGAAATATTTCACTGACATTCTATATCTCCGAAACTATTACAGATATCACCCTGCGATTTTGTATGGTGATAAAGGGTACTGATACAAGTTTACCTATGTATATTTCATAAACCTGTAAAGTACAAAACGAACATGGCGACCAAGCGAATTTGAAATAAATGAATAGACTTTTCTCGTGATTTAACTCTCTGAGCGCAGTGAAATGTGGTACAGTAATTGATTTTGCAGATTGTAATGCACTGCCATATAATTTAATTCAATTGCTTACATAACCTCAAGATGGCGGCTGTGCGAAATTTTAAAATTAAGTTTTAATTTCTTGTGTCGTAATCATGCGATCGGAGTGAAAGTTTGAATAATGAACCTAGGCAATAATTGTCCTTGAATGGTACATAACTCTATGGCCTATACATATAACAAACCTAAATGGCGAGCTTCCGAAATATTTAGACGGTTCTCAATATCTATGAATCTTTTGCAGAAACCAAACTGATTTTTTTATGTTCATAGAGACTATGAACATATGTTCACCTATAGGACTTTCAGTAACCTGGTGAGCACAAATCCAACATGGCGGCGACGCGAAGTATAAATATTTAAATGGACGTTTCTCGCGAATCAACTATCCGAATGCCGTGAAACGTTGCACGTTAAATGCTTATACAAATGTTGATCCACTGGCATCTAATTTATTTCAATTGTTTGCGTAATCACAAGATGGCTGCTGTGCGTAATTTTAAAATCTCGTTTTTACTTCTTGTGTTCTAATCATGCGATTGAAGTTTGAATACGACACGCACACAATAATCTTAATGTAATAGTACAAAAATAAAAATCCAACCTGGCGACCATCTGAAATATTTAGACGGTTCTCAATATCTACGAATCTGTTACAGCAATTAATGTGAAATTTTGTATGTTGATAGAGACAATTAACATGAGCAGGATATATGAGAATAGGCTGTATAGTTCTTCACGGAACTACTTGTTTCTGTATTTGAACTCTCCACTTTCTGTTTTTATTGGTCCCAATATTCTTCTAAGTATCCTTCTTTCCGTTTTCTCTAGCTCTTCTATTTCGTGTTTTAAATGGAAAACTTACATTCTGAAGAATAGATACTTTCCGGCTTAATTACCGTATTGTAATGTCGGATTTTAGTTGCAATAGAAAGATTTTTCTTATTGTAGGTATCCTTCATCAGTTGAAAAGCTTGTTCCAATTTTCGTATTCGTGCTCTATTTGCTTCTTTGTCTAGTCCATTAATTTGAATCATTTCTCCCAATTACTTAAACTTTTCTACCTTGTCAATTTTTCCGGAGTCTGTTATTAAAACTGTAGGAGAATTTCTAATATTAGTCATATACAGTAGGCTATATTTAATTATTAACGTATTTATATATTTATTTATCATATTGAGATTCAGAAGACAAGTGGGGTCGAACCCCACCGTCACGTTGGCCGTACTTCATATGGTTTTACAATTTCTATTCTATATATGTGAGATTTTCGAAGTGAAATGCCCTATGATTTGAACTCCACGTATAAAGGAGGTCCCGTGGTTCTTGATCGCGAGATTAACTGTCACGTAAAAGTAAAAGCTTCCTTCCTTCCTTCCTTCCTTCCTTCCTTCCATTTTCTATTCCAGACAAATGCCGAGATGGTACCTTGTAGGAGGCCACGGCCACTTGCTTCCAAATCCGAACCGAATTTAATTAATAGGCATTCATTACATGGACGTCTCTGATGAGGTTGTCGTCTGTGAGGGCATTTGGACGTGAAATCTCTCCACCATTACAAAACGTTTCCTCACATCACCCTGACTCCGCAACGAGTAGGATTGGCTTTATTTATTTATATATTTATGTATTTAATAGCAACCCGCCCCGGCTTCGCTCTGTATCTTTAACGGTTTACCCAGCGTAATCTTAAAAAGCGCACGGACGGCAGGATTTTCTACGACTCGATTCACTGAAATTGTTACTGCTTGTTGTCCTTTGGTCATAAATGAATGTTTTTCTACAAAAACCTTCCTCGAGAAATCCTTTATGTTCGACCCTGGCGAAATGTAAATATTATATGTCAGAAAACAGTACTATAATGAAGCTCCTCATGGTACGAGTTTTCATTATGATACAGTTTCTCCCACCAATCAGAACTGAAGAAACAGTTGTGTGACCAATTAGGTGAGGATAGCATCGCACCTGCGCTCACTTCCATGGCCCCCTACTTAAAATTTCACAGCGTGGCGAGTGCCATAGTGAGGTATTTCAGGAGGCCATGGTCAAATACAAGGTATTCTCTGCGTCTCATGCGCTCTGTTCAGTACATAAAACTGGTGAAATCTTGACAGATATTTATGAATATTTATGTTCGAACATAAAATACCGTAGTTAAAATTATCGTCGAACATAAACAGTCGTATGCAACTCGCCTATAATGACAATAATTAAGACACTCGCTACGCTCGTTTTATAAACATACTCGTGTCTTAATTATTGCCATTATAGGCTCGTTGCATAATGTACTATTATAGAATGGTGAAACCCCATCAAAATCCATCCAGTGGTTCTCAAGATTACCCGTTACATCCAAGAATCGTGGACTTTGTTTTATTCCAAGTAGAGATATATTTATTTATTTACTTATAATTTATTTATTATTTATTTATTTATTTATTTATTTATTTATTTAATTAATTAATTTAATAACTCCTATCACTACCGGGTAAAACATAGGCTAAATTATATAACCATTATAATTTTCCAGATATTAATAATAATCTGAGAAAAAATAATGATATATTAAATAAAGAATTCAAAAATAAGTAAGTTGGTTGGGATTTTTTTTTTAGGATTCTATTCGAATATTAATAAACTCAATAGATAACACGTTGAATATACACACATCAAAAAAAGTTTTGCATCACCTCGGTTCCAAGAGTTCCGGAACCGTTAAATACAAAGGGAATAGAGATCAACACAAACAACATTTCAGCTCGTTTTATTGCTCATGAGACCCACACATTGCATGTTGTACCATCATACAGCTAGACTTTCAGCATTTGTGGTCCAGATTGCAGTACACACCACTACCTCTAATACCCAGTAGCACGTCCTCTTGCATTGATGCATGCCTGTATTCGCCGTGGCATACTATCCACAAGTTCATCAAGACACTGTTGGTCCAAATTGTCCCACTCCTCAACGACAATTCGGCGTAAATCTCTCAGAGTGGTTGGTGGGTCAAGACGTCCATAAACAGCCCTTTTCAACATATCCCAGGCATGTTCGATAGGGTTCATGTCTGGCGAACATGCTGGCCACTGTAGTCGAGCGATGTCGTTATCTTGAAGGAACGCATTCACAAGATGTGCACGATGAGGTCGAGAATTGTCGTCCATGAAGACAAATGCCTCTCCAATATTCTGCCGATATGGTTGCACTATGGGTCGGAGGATGTCATTCAGGTATCGTAAAGCCGTTTCGGAGTCTTCCATGACCACCAGTGGCGTACGTCGGCCCCACATAATGCCACCCCAAAACATCAGGGAACCACCACCTTGCTGCACTCGCTGGACAGTGTGTCTAAGACGTTCAGCCTGACCAGGGTGCCTCCAAACACGTCTCCGACGATTGTCTGGTTGAAGGCATATGCGACACTCATCGGTGAAGAGAACGTGATGCCAATTCCGTGGGGTCCATTCAGCATGTTGTTGGGCCCATCTGTACCGCGCTGCATGGTGTCGGGGTTGCAAAGCTGGACCTCGCCATGGACGTCGGGAGTGAAGTTGCGCATCATGCAGCCTATTGCGCACAGTTTGAGTTGAAACACGACGTCCTGTGGCTGAACGAAACGCATTATTCAACATGGTGGCATTGCTGTCAGGGTTCCTCCGAGCGGCAATCCGTAAGTAGCGGTCATCCACTACAGTAGTAGCCCTTGGGCGGCCTGAGCGAGGCCTGTCATCGACAGTTCCTGTATCTCTGTACCTCCTCCATGTCCGAACAACATCGCTTTGGTTCACTCTGAGACGCCTGGAAACTTCCCTTGTTGAGAGCCCTTCTTGACACAAAGTAACAATGCGGACGCGATCGAACTGCGGTATTGACCTTCTAGGCATGGTAGAACTACAGACAACATGAGCAGCGTACCTTCGTCCTGGTGGAATGACTGGAACTGATCGGCTGTCGTACCCCCTCCGTCTAATAGGCCCTGCTCATGCATGGTTGTTTACATCTTTGAGCAGTTTTAGTGACATCTATGAACAGTCAAAGGGACTGTATCTTGGATACAATATACACAGTCAACGTCTATATGCCGGAGATCTGGGAACCGAGGTGATGCAAAACTTTTTTTGAAGTGTGTAGCTAGTCACAGTAGACCTTGGAGAGTATTTGGTAGAAAAAACTGAGGTAAGTGTTCCTGAATAACGTTACTTTATTTCTTAATTATCTATTGTTATAATTTGTAATTATTCTCTACCTCAAAATATCATCATTAGGGCCCGGATGTTGATGACATGTCATCTTTTTACTGGGCTGTCTAAAACAATGCTGAAGTACATAGAAACTCCGGACGGGCCACCCCGTCTTCAAATATGTCATTTTTATTTTGCATCTTTTTGCATATTTTCCTATTTTTCCATTTTAAGAGCATTTTTTAAGTTTGGTAGATTTTTTGGTCTTATTTTAGAGAAATCGGCATTTTGAGGTCTTTTTTTTTTTTTCAATTTAATCATGTCGCAGCTTTATATGAGGGAGTTACGTCTCTCAGAATTAAGAAAAAGTTAGTAGCTGAAACAAGATAATTTTAAATATTGTATTACTGATTCCATTTCCTTAATCAACCGGGTGGAAACTAGTCTTAGCAAAAATCGTGGCGAAATTGCTGTGGGTATTGCATCAAAACTCAAAAAATTGCCGGACAAAAACACCGGGTATAAAACATTATGCAAAATCTCAGACATTCTTTCTGTTGAAAACTACTGCACGGATGGGATTGACAACATCAGAATAACATGCCTAGTGCAGTGCAACTCAGACTAAAGTGAACATAAACCTTTTGTAAAGGGCTAGAAATCTATTTTGACTGACTTTTCAGTTTTAACAAGATGTTATTTTTGAAATATTGGTGAGTTTATTATTATAAGATCATTTTCTCCATTTTATAGTGCATTTTTCGAATTTTTGAAATATTGGTGAGTTTATTATTATAAGATCATTTTTTTCACTTTATAGTTCATTTTTCAAATTTTTAGGACATTTATTACACTCAATTTTGAAAATTTTAAGTGCATTTTTTAAACTTTACTACGGTATCAACATCCGGACCCTAATCATCATATTGTTAGCCTACTTTTCACATTTTGCAAAAATGAGGAAAAAGTAGACTTATGAGATCGATCCGGGAAAATGTGTGTCTGTCTGTCTGTCTGTCTGGCTGTGTGTGTCCCCCCCTATCAACTCCTAAACGGCTGGAGCAATCGAAACAAAATTTGGTAGGAGTAAAGATCTATACCTGAATATCTCACGGCCATATTTGAAAATGAAGTCAGTGCTACCAACTGCTGAAAAAACGCACTAGAAATTTGAGCTCCATGTTGGATATCTTGCAAGGTATGCATGGGAGCTATTCCAAAATTGGCACACATGTAGATAATACTATTTCAGTTTAATTTCCAGGTGGCCAACCATGACTGTGTTGCCAAAATAATTTTAAGCCTTGTGATAAGTCCAATGTTTAAATGCATATAACTTCTACACTATCAATTGGATTTCAACCAAATTGTGTATGTAATATCTGTGCATAAACAGATATGACTGAGCGTATTCTTAAGAGCCACTAGGGCTGCCAACTGTTAATAATTGCTCTCTCTATTTTTTTTATCCAAATACCAATATATCATAAAGTATGCAAGCCAACAGCTTTAAACTATGCACACGTATATTCTGACATTTTAGATTAATTTGGAGTAACTTATATACGTCAGATTTACCAACATGATTATAAGCCTGCTGACAGTACCAATTTTTAAATACATGTAACTTCTATACTATCAGTTGGATTTCGACCAAATTTCGTATGTGCTATGTGTACCATAACAGATATGACTATAAGTATTGTTAAGAGCAATTAGGGCTGCCAACTGTTAATAAATGCTGTCTATATAATTTGTTACCCTAATATCAATATATCAGAAAGTATGCAAGCCAACAGCTCTATACTTTGCACACGTATAGCACCTGACATTCTAGATGAATGTGGAGTAATTAATACAAGGCAGTGCTGCCAACATGATTTTATGCCTGCTGATATGTCCAATTTTAAAATACATGTAACTTCTATACTAACAAATGGATTTCATCCAAAATTAGCACTCCAAGATATCATAATATTTCAGATTATTTCTGACCAGCACACGCGAGGTATTGTTGGCAACATGCTTTTACACGTGCTGATAGATCCAGTGTCCAACTGCATGTAACGTCCATTGGACTTCAACCAAAATTTGTATTCTGTACCTTAAGAGATGGAACTAAGAATATATTCAGTCACCAGGGCTGCCAACTGTAGTGCTCTATTAGGCTACATTATACCAGGTATATTTTGAACTAATTAGATATTTCGATATTACCAACTTAATTTCGTCATTATTCTAGATAAGTTCATATACTGTAGAGTAATCATTGGCATGAAAAGTAGGCTGTATAGTCCTTCACGGAACTTCTTGTTATCATCCAGTTCAGAATAACTTACATTTTTCACGTAACAATAATCTTACCTATGGCCTTACCACATAACATGAAAATACTTAGTAGGCTACAATATAATGATGCCCGAAAATGAACACGATTATTTAAATGTTCAAGAGTGCGCAGTATCCTTGCGTATTCTAAATAGAAATGGTAATAAGTAGGGCTCGGGTTCGAGCATATTTGCATATTTTTTTCCTGAATAGTACACATTGAAAGAAGGCCTTCGGTGGTATTTTCACCTCTCTGGGACCAACAGAATTGAAATGTATCGAGCATATAAATGCATAAAACCGCGGTTTTCAGAATAGAAGAATATAAATTCATATTCTTGTGGTTTTCGTCCAAATAGTTTGTTTTTCTTCGAATTCCCCCCCATCCGCCCCTCCCCTCCCCTCCCCGGAATTCAGGCCCTGACCATCCTTAAGGTTCGAAAACAGAAATAATTATTGAAAAGACTACCTATTTGGTGCGAATAATAGAACTGCAGGTTTTTAACCTTTAGTGAGGTCGTTCTCGTCATTGAAACTTTTATTGACTGATTTAAGAAAATCATTCAAAACTGAAAACATAGAAAAAATTCTTGTTGTACAGACCAATGCAGATCTACTTCATTGACTCGCCTAATTCTGAACATTTTGTAAATGAACTTTTAAACTGCAACTTTTATAAGAAAACTTCTCTTATATATACTTGAAAAACTTGAATGCGAGTATATTACAGTGTATCACGTATACAATTAGAAAATAAAGCTCGTATGTAAAGGTATGTTATTGGTTTTTTCGTTTCACTTTTCTTTCTATAGTTTATAACGGTGCTTTTCGAGCATATTCTGCATATTTAACCGCATATAACGTGTTTTTTCGAGCATATCTATCGAGCATAAAACACATCGTTTTCGAGCATATCTGGAGATTTAATCGAGCATATCGATCCGAGCCCTAAAGATTTTTCGATTAATCGATTAATAATCGATTATCCAAATATTTTGAAATTAATCTTAAACGATAAATCGATTGATCGACTGACCGGATAATAGATTAATCGGCTAAACGAAGAATTGATTAGTAGACACGAGATAAGAATGGAAGGTTAAATGAAAAGTCATCGCTTAATTGGAGTTATCGTAGGTTACGCTTATTTTAGAAATGATGTATAAAATTCTCTAAAGGTTCGAAGTGTCGTTCCTTGCTTATGTTAACAATAATCAAATAAGATTCAGTGACAGTGGAAGGAAAAACACCAATCAAATTGGGAAGGGCTTCGAAAAACGAAAACGAAGAGTTTTCATCGATATTATTTTGAATTCTTGTTTAGTGTTTTCAACTTAGGACAGGAACATTTTTAAGAAAATGGAAGGAAGCTTTTGGTTTTACGTAACCATTATTCATGCTATCATGAGCCACAGGACCTTCTTTTTACGTGGAATCCGAACCATAGGACATGGCATTTCACTTCGAAAATCTCACATGCATTGACCGGGAATCAATCCTGGTCTACCTTGGTGAGAGGCCGACAGCTTAACCACTGCGCCACCACGCCCCACAGGAACTATTTTGTTTTAACTTGGATTAGCCTAGTTTTCTCAAAGAAGGTAGGTTATTTAAAAATATAAGATACAATATATCTTATTTAATGTAATGTTTGTTTTGCTTCCGTGAGAGTGTATTAAAAGGGTTGATTAATCGACAAAACAATTTATCAATTGGTATACTGGCTTTCACGGCCAGTGAATTAAAACTCTGCAATTCTTCTAGGCAAAAGTTTGGTGCTTTTCAGTCGGTCAACAGGAATTTACCCCAAAAGAGCTGGGTTGTGCCCTAATCCTGAAATAAATTACATGAGATTAATAAATACACTAGGATGACCAGTTTCGATCGTCAAGCGATCATCATCAGATCCATTACACTTAGGCTATAACATCTATGTTTGAGAATACAGGTGAAAAATATTTACAATATGTACAATTATTTAGTTGCAATATTGGTAACGCAACTGTCGGTGTATGCTAATTGTAGTATATCTAATGTTAGGTGAAATGCTAAAATGGTGATAAAAATCCGGAGTTTGTCTGTTTGGGGTCGACCAAAACTGGTGCCAGAGTGAACACGAAACTGCTCGAAGTTCCAGTAAGGAAGACAAACCGGATAAGTATCAGCCTGTATTATTACAGTACAGTATAACCATAGTTGATTTTGTATAACCATATAATCACCCTAAACAGACAAACTCCGGATTTTATCACCATTTTAGCATTTCACCTAACATTAGATATACTACAATTAGCATACACCGACAGTTGCATTACCAACACTGCAACTAAATAATTGTACATATTGTAAATATTTTGCGCATGAATTCTCAAACATACTGTAGATGTTATAACCTAAGTGTAATGGATCTGATGATGATCGTTTGACGATCAAAACTGGTCATCCTAGTGAATTTATTAATCTCATGTAATTTATTTCTGGATTAGGGCACAACCCAGCTCTCTTTGGGTACATTCGTGTTGACCGAGTGAAAAGCACCAAACTTTTGTTTACTTAGGCAACACTGAAAAATGGCTTCAAACCTCACAAAATTCTTCTAGGTTTGTGCCGTGTCCCGTGTGGGGCTTCGCCCAGGAAACCAAGCTGGCTCATCAGCGGGCTCTTGGTGTTCCCACCCGGACCCTCACACGGGACACGGCACAAACCTAAAAGAATTGCTGAGTTTTAATTAATCAATTATTCGACCAGACGAGAGGGGCATGGTGACGCAGTGGTTAATCTGTTGGCGTCTCACCAAGATGGACTGGTTTCGATTCCCTGTCATTGCATGTGAGATTTTCGAAGTGAAATGCCATGTCTTATGGTTCGGATTCCGCATAAAATAAAGGTCACGTGGCTCATGTTCGCATGATTAACGGTCACGTAAAACCAAAAGCTTCATTAGCTTCAATTATTCGACCAACTGATGAATCGATTAAATGACCAATTTATTAAACGATTGATCGTAATTTGTAGCAATAAGTCGATTTTTATGCTTCGATTAATAATTTGATAACTGAAATGTATCGGTCAAAAGTACCAGCCAGCACTAATATTTTAACTCTCAGCGACAAGGGTGTGTCACCGCCCAACACGTTCTTATCTGTCCAATTTCATTTTTATATATGTTGCCTACTGTATATTTACCTCCACTGACAATGTAATAGGATATCAAGGTAAGCTTTATAGTGGCTCATCCAATTTATTATTAACTCCATGTAGCGAACGAGGAGCCAGCATTAGGGTATACAAGATATGCGACCGGAATGGTATCCTTGTTTATGTGGTGAGGAGTACCATAAACCTCGCTTTACGGGAACCAATATAAATACGCCAGGTCTCTACACAAAACAGTGGGAACAATATAAGTGGCTCATAAAAATGCAAGAAGATAATGAGTATTTTGAAAGCGGATAATTCTAGCATTTGCACGTTCATTCATTTATTTCCTTTCAGCGCAATGGTCAGTTACTCTGTCGCGGAAGAAAGAAATTCTATTATGAATGGCTCTTCATAGTTCTTAATCTCTTGAGATTAACGCCTCCGTTTTTACATCACACTGCCCATCACTCCCGGATATGCAGAGGGAAATGTTGAATTTTTGGTTGAATGTTTGTTTATATCCCGGATAAAGTGAATAATGGCGAATATTCCCTTAGATTATTTTTTATTTCCTCCCGCTGATATCGACACCTTGAGCAAGGCAAAATATATTTTGTAGGGTGTTTTTGGAGGCTTGCGTGCCCAAATGATCCTTAAAGCTATACTAGTGGGAGCTTAAGCTCCTGGTAGGGCCACCCAAGCCAGACAGGTCTAAGGTGATGGGCCAGACTAAGATCGATACCCTCGTCCTCCAGGTTGGGTGTTGGGCGTAGGGTTAACAACCCTGCCCTGTAAAAATGTAAATGTTACGGATACCTGTGAAGTGCCTCGGAATGCTGATCACCCGATGACGAACCGGCAAAGGAAAAGGTTAATGAGAAGGAAAGCGGATATTAAGAAGAAGAGGAAGACCCAGGAGACGATGGATCGAGGACATAGAAGGCGACCTTAGGAGTCTGAGAATCAGGAACTGGAGAAGAAAGGCGGAAGATAGAGATGAATGGAGGCAGGTGATAAAGGAAGCCAAGGTTCTTCAGGGACTGTAGCGCCGACAAGTAAGTAAGTTTATTTTATTTACTGTTTGTCTTTTTACTAATTGTTAGCGTCAAAATTACTGGCGCGATTGTCGTAAAATTTAATATTCAAGTGGAAGGAATCCCTAAAATAAATTCAATCAATTGGTTTCATTTTAGGGTGTTTTGACTTTCAGCGTCCAGTCAAGTCTACTAGCCTCTGTTTGCGAACAAATCGCTTCAATGATCCCCTATTAGCAGTTAGCACAGCGGCCTCCTCAGTTTCTAAGTTACACCAGAACAGTGAATCTAACCATCGCCTCCTATACATCTGCTTCTCCTACCCCCCTAGCTCAGCAGTAACGTTCTCACCAGCTGTTCCCAAGGTTGTAGGATCGATCGGCGCAGTCAGTTGGCATTTGATGGTTGGTTGGTTTCTCAGTTTAGGGGCTGCGACAACGCGTTCATGTAGCCCCGTGAACTTTGGGTGTGTGTAGAATCTGTCTGATAACCGGTGTTAATTGTGATGACTGTATTAGTGTGTGTTATCTGATTTCAATTCAAGTGAGGACTGAAGACATTGAATTTTTCAAGTAGTTCCTACTTTTGCCGCCAAACGCCACCGTCAACGACTACTAGTTCAGAACTTGATTACCAGATGCCACCGCAGTCGGCTCCTGGCGACGAACGTCGGAACCTAATAGAGTTTGTCGAATGTTAAACCTATATATAATTTAGCTTCACACAGGTGTAATTAGTGGAAGGTTCTTTAACATGCCATAAATCTATGACATGGGACCGCCGGCTTTACTTCCCCTCCGAAGGAAGGCATAGCCTACTGAGGGATTTTAAACGCTCTTAAAAAAATCCAATGACTTCGGTCGGGTTTGAACCCGCGATCTTGGGCATAGAAGCTCAGCATGCTACCAACTACGCCACCGAAGCCGCTGTTGGCATTTGAGGGTGCTTAAGTGTGAGGGAGCCGTATCAGTAGATTTACTGGCGCGTTAAAGATCCCCTTCGGGGCAAAATTCCGGCACCCCGGCGTCTCTTAAAGCCACAGTAGTTAATGGGGCCGTAAAGCCAATAGCAATATTATTATTGGTATATTACCGAGTGAGTTAGCCGTGGTCGTTACGGCGAGGCTGCAGGCAGTCGCTCACATCCGGGAGGCGAGGAGGTTCGAATCCCCCCACCGCCAACCTTGAAGACTGTCTTGTGTGATTTCCCATCTTCTTTCGAGGCAAATGCCGGTGTTGGTCCCTAACTATAGGCCACAGCCGCTACCTTCCAATACCTCGTCCTTACATTCACACACTCCACACGCAACGATACTTATAGTTCACCCCATGGGTGTCTGCATAGAAGCAGCTACAAACTCTGGTGAGCCGAACATGTCCTCGGACACTCCCGGCATTAAAAGCCATACGCTAAAAAAATGGTATATAGGCTTTTACGGTTTGTGAATTAAAACTCAGCAATTTTTCTAGGTTCGTGCCGTGTATTGTGTGGAGTTTCGCCTAGGAACCCCAAGCTGGCTCGTCAGCGGGCTCTTGGTTTCCGCGCCCGACCCCACAGAAGTAGCGAACAGGAGGTAGTGCACAGTTTCAGTCGGTCGGGTCAACATGATTATGCCCAATGAATGGGCGGGGTACAAGATATCAATATATAAATACACTCCTGGAAAAAATTACACAAAATATCCATTTAACGGTGATAATAATATCGTATGGCCTCGAGTGCCGGGTGCAAGCTTTGTTAATTGACGCCCAGAGGGCAACTTGCATGTCGAATCTTATCTCTCCTTGAAGTGCTATGAAAGTCAAGGAGTTTAGGTATCTAAGCTCCTTGAACACAATAGCGCTTTCTAGTAGAGAAATGAAGAACTTTGTGTTGACGGAAACTCCGAGATTAATTTTTCCATTATGAACACGGCCTACTGAATTCAAATGGGTTCTTTAACACGCCAACATCGTAAGGCATGCGTGTCGTGATTTTTGCCGCCTTTCAAAAATCACTCACCACGGCCAGGAGCGAACCTGCAAGTTTGGGGTTGGCAGCCCGACACGATAACCACTCACTAATACATGTATTTTTTTCAAGAACTGTATTTACATATTTAAATCTTGTGCCCGCCTATTCATTGGGCACAATCGTGTCGACCGACTGAAAGACTACAAATGACAACAGGAAAGATGAGTCTAGGGTCAATTAAGGCGTAAAAGTGAAAGACACCCTAGGCCTCGGATACCCTAATACCGTTGAGGTTGGAAGAGAACTAGAGTTGACCAAGGGAGGTTGACAGGAAGAATGTCAGAGAGGAGACCGGCACAAGTAAGTGGAAGCAATGCCGGACTCATCTGGGGTCCAGTGGTCGCCAACTCACGTCCCATAAGTTGTGAGAAGATAAAGAAAAAAAGACCGAAAGCTTTCCTTAGTTAGGCTATAGCGATTGCCTCGGTTTACCCTATGCCAAATGATATTTCTGAAGAAGATGTACTGCTCGGGTCTAAGCTGCGTGGACCTGAGAGGAATGTGCATCGCACCCTATGAGTAGTGGTGGTGACGATTGATGAGGTTTCTCGGTCCTTGCGTAGTAACAGAAGTAATTAATACATTCGTCGGTGACTCACTCACTCATTCCCAACGCCACACTGGTTTCAGAAAAGACCCTATGTTAGCAGTATTGGAATAGACGAGAATGTCAGGTAACACGGCGGGCTGTCGACTGGCTTGTCAATTCTCGCCTGCTCCTACCCTGCCTCTGCCCTTCATCCCGCAAGTTCACGGAGCTTAGACGCGAGAAGTAGAAATTATGACAGCACGAACACTTACGTATGTTTGGGGCTGGACTCAAACCAATAGAAGGTTATAAATCTACCGGAGTCCGGCTCCGTAGCTAAATAGTTAGCGCGTTATGCTTTGCCTCGTCGTGTCCCAGGTTCGATTCCTGGCCGGGCCATCAGGGATATTAATCTCCTAGGGTTGATTCCCATGGCTCGGGGACTGGGTGTATGTGCCGTCTTCATCATCACTACATCCTCATTACGACGCGCAGGTCGCCCACGGGCGTCAATTAGAAATACCTGCACTCGGCCTCTCAGGAGTCCACACGATCATTTCAACCTACCGGATCTTCGCCTTCATTTGTGTGTTCTTATTTCTTGTGAATGTCAACTGTTGATGTTGAGAGCGTGTTCTCTGCACATTAGTTGAACAAAGTAGTTTGAGACGGCTGTATGGAAACTGTCTCAGTGCTTACATGCTAACAGTCTAACGGGTCATACACGCGTCTCCTCTAATTGTCTATAAGAGATGTGATGTTCCCGGACTTTCACACACATTCTCACATTAAAAGTCGACCAACTCTCAAAAAAAATGTCACGCCTTATCAGATCCAACATTGTACAACTGCAGAGTTGTCTGTGTGTTGCTGTCAAGATTTACGATATCACATTATTTAGCAGACGTAATTACCTAAATTAGTAGCTAATTTATCCTTATAAACATTATGATGATCACCGGGCTAGGTTAAGTGGTCCACTTCTCTGTCTAATGGTGCTCGGTACATGAGTTCGACTCTGAGGACAGCCAGAGCACTACTTTTCAAAGAAATGGCAGTAGTTCATACTCCAAAATTATTTAATGTTGTTTGTTTATTAAGTTTTGAGTTTGTTTATAATAATAGTCTAATGTTAGGGTTTATGTGTCTCTATTAACTACAGCGGTTTTTATAGGCACTGAGTTACCAGACATTTGCCTTGAAGAAGGTCTTAAACGTGCCAGTAAATCTACTGACTCGGCTTCCTCGCATTTAAACATTCCCAAATACCGGGATTCGACCTGCATCCTAGGTCACAATGTTCTTGGTTTATTAATTTCCTTTGTATTTATTGGTCTGTTGTTGTTGTCGTCATTTCTGTTTGATTGTTTGTTAGTTTATTTATTTCATTTGTTTGTTTGTTCTTGACTTTAAACTCGACTGTAATTGATCATTTATTAGTTAATTGTTTGTAAACTAATTGATTGATTAATTAATTAGTTAGATGATATTTATTTATTTGTCTATTTATTTAATTTGAGCGAAAAACACGACAAATTACCTTACTCCTCACCTTGCTTTGTATGCTCATTATAGCGTTGTATTGGGTTGTTGGTGTTTCTCTCTCGTAACCAACGACGCGACGGTGCTGGTTTGAAAATCCAACCAGCCGTCATGCTAACTACCCATTCAACAGTTTCTTTATTAATTAGTTATTTATCATTTATTATTTATTATTTGTTAATTATTATTTATTATTTTTATTTACTATTAATTTTTATTTATAATTTATCATTTATCATTTATCATTTATTATTTGTTATTTGTTATTTGTTATTTGTTATTTATTATTTGTTATTTGTTATTTGTTATTTGTTATTTGTTATTTGTTATTTATTATTTATTATTTATCATTTATCATTTATCATTTATTATTTGTTATTTGTTATTTGTTATTTGTTATTTGTTATTTATTATTTATTATTTATTATTTATTATTTATTATTTATTATTTATTATTTATTATTTATTATTTATTATTCGTTATTCATTATTCATTATTCATTATTCATTATTTATTATTTATTATTTATTATTTATTATTTATTATTTAACATTGATCATTGATCATTGATCATTGATCATTTATTATTTATTATTTATTATTTATTATTTATTGTTTATTGTTTATGGTTTATTGTTTATTGTTTATTATTTATTATTTATTATTTATTATTTATTATTTATTATTTATTATTTATTATTTATTATTTATTATTTATTGTTTATGGTTTATTGTTTATTATTTATTATTTATTATTTATTATTTATTATTTATTATTCGTTATTCATTATTCATTATTCATTATTCATTATTCATTATTTATTATTTATTATTTATTATTTATCATTGATCATTGATCATTTATTATTTATTATTTATTATTTATTATTTATTATTTATTATTTATTATTTATTGTTTATTGTTTATTATTTATTATTTATTATTTATTATTTATTATTTATTATTTATTATTTATTATTTATTATTTATTATTTATTATTTATTATTTATTATTTATTATTTATTGTTTATGGTTTATTGTTTATTATTTATTATTTATTATTTATTATTTATTATTTATTATTTATTATTTATTATTTATTATTTATTATTTATTATTTATTATTTATTATTTATTATTTATTATTTATTATTTATTATTTATTATTTATTATTTATTATTTATTATTTATTATTTATTGTTTATTATTTATTATTTATTATTTATTATTTATTATTTATTATTTATTGTTTATGGTTTATGGTTTATTGTTTATTATTTATTATTTATTATTTATTATTTATTATTTATTATTTATTATTTATTATTTATTATTTATTATTTATTATTTATTATTTGTTATTTATTATTTATTATTTATTATTTATTATTTATTATTTATTATTTATTATTTATTATTTATTATTTATTATTTTTTTATTTATTATTTATTATTTATTATTTATTATTTATTGTTTATTGTTTATGGTTTATTGTTTATGGTTTATTGTTTATTATTTATTATTTATTATTTATTATTTATTATTTATTATTTATTATTTATTATTTATTATTTATTATTTATTATTTATTATTTATTATTTATTATTTATTATTTATTATTTATTATTTATTATTTATTATTTATTATTCGTTATTCATTATTCATTATTCATTATTTATTATTTATTATTTATTATTTATTTCTAATAATTTATTATTTATTATTATTTATTTATTGTTGGTTTATTTATTTATTGTTTCTTTCTTTCTTTCTTTCTTTCTTTCTTTCTTTCTGCGGCTGGAGGTTGAGTGATCACACACGTCTTACTTGGAAATATCGTTTGAACTCTACTCTTTGTGGGTGATAGAATAGGACTGAGGTTACGATTTCATGCTAAGATACAACTGTCACTGTGTGAAATGATACACGTAGCTTATTTAGTATCATTTGCGGTCATCATTTTCAATGAACACATTTAATAGCATACGCATCCACCTGACCTTCTTGGAAATCGTGGTGTAAAATCACTGACTGTCAAGGAAATGGTCTCTTATTCTCATATAAAGATAATTACAACAATAATCATAATAAACTTGATTAGTGGAGGCAGGTCTCTTATTAAAACCTAAAGAAACAAGAGCGGGAATAATTGAGGAAAATTCTTGGTCCAGTCTGCTGGGAAGGAAACTGGATGAAACAGAAGTCTCGGGAGATTTATCATAATTCGGAAAAATCACTGACACCTTCTGGAAAAGTTGATTTAATTTAATCGACCACATTCTCAGGGAAAACAACGACATACTTACTAAAAGGATTCTCAACCTTGTAATCTCAATGAAAGTCATGAACAAATCAATTAGTGAAATAGAAAATGACTTGCAAGAAATTGATTAGACTATACAATTTACTATCAACCCAGCCCGGCTTCGCCTGTACCTTTCTAAAAGGCGCACGGATGGCATGTCCCAGACGCAATTTAGAAAAGCCGAGGTGAACAGCGAAACTCCAAACACATACAATCTTCTCTGAAGTCTTGACTCGACATTTTGATGCTGGCCGAAGCTGGCTCGCTCGCTAGATCGTAAACTCGCTTCGAAGCTAGTAATTTAAATTTCCACTGAATGGAGATTGTTGGAAGAAATGAAAATGTAAAAACACTTGTAGTGCGCGATGTATTAAAGATAGAGATATGCTGTCCCGGACTTTTTTTGTGGAATTTTTGATGTTGAACAATTATTCATACAGGTTTTCTTCGACTCGATTCACTGAAATCGTTACTGCTCGGCTTCCTTTGGTCATATATTAACGTTTTTGCACGGAATCCTTCCTCGAAAAATCCTTTAAAGAATTGTGAAAACAACATCAAAATCCATCGAGTAGTTCTCGAAATCACGGCTCGAGATTACCCGTTACATCCAAGAATCGGATACTTTTTTGTATACGATGTAGAGATACAAGATAGACTTCAATTTGAAACAGTAATCAACAAGTATCATTCTGCTGATAAAATGAGTACTAGGACCAATTAATAATGTACTGAAGAGCGGAGGAAAACTTTATATGCCCAAATGAAGAGATTTTGGAAGGAGAAGAAGAAGAATCGGCTAAATAAGTTCTGTCGTGCTTCGCAAACACACATAGGCCTAAGTATATAAAATAATTATCTTATTATGTTTCACAACATTCAAGCTCCTAAACCAGAGGGAGTTAGAAGGTACAGTATGGTTTGTACCAAAATCTTCCAGATCGTCTCAATAGTAGCCTAAAGGAAATATCTTGTATTTCTTGAAATCAACGGAAATATATTTATTTGTTTTTAAAGTGCTTTTAATCAAATAAACAATACGATAGCCCCTGGCAGAACTGCGTCGCGTACAGCCCGCATAGCAATAGTGCTGGGCGGGTAGTCTATACACATGGGGCGCACACAGACCATTATGCGAGAGTTCTCGCACGGGTCCGCTAGTCGTAATAATAATAATAATAGGCTAATAATAACAAAGATATCAATAACAAAAGATCTATATCCTTAAAAGCAAAAATCAAATATTACTGCACTGTCATCCGGCCAGAAGCTTTATATGTAGCAAAATGTCTCGCCATGAACAAAAAAGGATGATGGAGAAATTAGAAGCCAAGGAGAGGAAGATTTTGAGGAGAATCTCAGGTTCGGTTAAATAGAATGGTGAATTTACTGTAGAAGACGGCATAGGTCTAACCATGATTTATATGCACATGTGGAGATAACTACTGACTCGATGCGGAAAGATGGATTACGTTTTACGGGCACGTGGCCCGAATGATATCAACAGGATTTACCTATCGCATTTTCACTTTTCTCCAAGAGAAAATGACGAAGGGAGCCTGGTTCAGTGAGATACTGTACAAAACGATCTACACGAGATGGGATCTCATGGGAAGATATCCAGGAACATGGTCAGCTTAAGAGGAAACTCTTTGAACATCAGAGTTTCCAACCCAAGCCGACGCTGAAACCTGGAAAGGCGTGGACAAACATGAGAAAAGAACAACACCGTCTACGAATGAAGGAGTTTTGGGGTAATTTTAAGACTAAAAGGTGACAGTCGAAATGGCGTGGTCCTTAGTTGACCGAAGCGAAACAAAAAGAGAATGAGCGATCAAGGGAACTACTCGCGTGTGGCGGAGCTCTTTGCGGTCACGGAGAGAGTCCGTCATTTTGTGTAGGCAAAGGATAGGTCATGCAAGATCCACCCACTCGTATTTGATGAGAAGGGAAGACCCCCCACGTTGTACCTGTGGATGCGTTTCCACCGTGGCCCACATTTTCACCGAATGTGTGGATCTTGCTGACTTACGAAGAAACCATGGTTTGCAGATGACACTCAGACTTATATTAGCCGATGACGCAGTGGCTGCTGCTGATCGCGTTATCCGCTTTATAAGTGAGAGTGGGTTAGGGCCAGCAATCTAAATTCTCCAGTGAACATTGACTCAACGACTTGTTTGTTTTTGAATGATAATGTTTTGCTTTTCCGTAATTTTTTTTTATAATTTTTATTTGTATTTAATTTTTTTGTTTTTGTTTAATTAATTTTTGGTCTTTTTGAATATAGGTGTCCACCTCAAAATTTTAAATTAAATTCCAAATCTGCATTCTTTAATCTGTGTTGGGGCAGATGACCTCGTAGTTCCACCCCTTAGAACAACAATAACTAACTAACTAAAAAGAGAATGATGATATGGCCTCAGCAACCAAGTGTAGATATTTTGGATTGGTGGCATTAAAGTGATCTAAAGTCTGTTCGCCGAGTCGAGATAGTGGAAGTAAACACAGTTGTACACGTGATGGCTGCTCGCAAGGGTGCATAGAGCTGTGCTTGTTGGACGTACGCCAAATTCAGTGCTGTGTATAGCCTACATGTGAAGCGGGCTGACTTATCAGTTACATGCGGATTATTTATCGTTCGTTTATGTATTTAATTAATTAATTAATTAGTTATTAACTGCTTATGAAAGGCAACAGTGAACAGTGCAGCAAGTCTTGTCTTTTCTAGGGCTACGGCATAACTAATGATCTCGGAGCTTCATGGCTACCCCAGTGCCGGATTAAGGTAAAATGAGGCCCAAGTCCCTCAGATTTTTGGGGCCCCTTTATTTTTTTCAAATAATGTTTCTTTTATAGCACCTGCACATTTAATAAAGTATATGCAAGAGTTCTTTTTCTCTTGATGAATAATACACTTTTTATTAAATCATACATAGGCCTACATTTATACATACATTTCAATTGAAACGATCATCATTATTTGAAAACATTTCAGATGATTTGATGAACAATTTAACAAATCATACTAGACTATTTTTTACTTCTGTAAAATGTAATCAAAATATTTTTTCTTCTGTTTTTTCGGTCAATGAAATCTTCTACAATGTCATCAATATCAATTTCCCGCAGAACATCTGACTCGATATACATTAAACTTAGCATGTCTGATCGTTCCCGTGACATGATACTTCTTAACGCACTTTTGATTCGTTTCAATTTTGAAAACAAGCGCTCCGCAGAACAATTCGTTATCATGAGGGTCAGGAAAATGCTAAAAACAATTTCAACGTTCGGAAAAACAGATTCAAGCTTGTCTCGAATAAGAATTTCGTAAAGTTCAGAATGAGTGAACTCAGTTTTTAAAGGACATTGTAATTTAATGTAGGATGCTGGAACTGTCTCAGTTCCGGATAAAAATTGTCTAAATCTTCGGAATAAAATTGAACTAAATTAGAAATTGCTTGGGGGCCCCGGATAATTGGGGGCCCTAGGCCTGGGCCTAGTCGGGCCTAATGGGTAATCCAGCACTGGCTACCCCTGTCTGACAGAGCCGATGACGTGAACTGGGCGTGTTTCCCGGTTCGGGTAGCCAGTGTCACTGTCTCGACTCGGCGAATAGACTTTAGGCTCGAATTCCACGATCTGATCGCACCACCACCCAGCACGAAACCAGAAATCTAGCCTATTTGTCAAACTGTGGCTATGATGAAAATAATTTCATATTTAATATTTTCCCTACCCGGCGAATTTTTCCGAAGTTCAAATTGGACATTCTTCGAAATCATTTTCTGAACACTGCGCTTCGTGGGAAATACAATAGAGCTGAGGTTAAGGCTAGAAAATCAGTGTCATTGTGGGAAGTGATACAGATAATTTGTATCATTTGTGGTCGTCATTTTCAACTCGCCCTCATAATATCCCCTGACCT
Organism: Meconema thalassinum; assembly: GCA_946902985.2. NCBI lineage: Eukaryota > Metazoa > Arthropoda > Insecta > Orthoptera > Tettigoniidae > Meconema > Meconema thalassinum. Next base: position 140,735,727 of record OX336400.1, read on the forward strand.
TCGTGGAGGCAAACACATGATATGTCAGTTTTCATGCCAGGTAAGATTAACAATCTTCATAGAAAGAGTCTCTTATTCTCATATTTCATTGCGACACGTAGCTAAGACTTTTACAACATGTCCTGTCGTATTGTTCCTACTTTCTAGCAGCTGCTTCGTTACCTAACTACTGCATTATCTTCTCTTTATTTTTCGCCATCTCGTGGTGTAGTGGCTAGTGTACTTGGCTGTCTCCCCGGAGGCTCTGTCAAGAAATGAAATTCTGATCTGAGGGCTGAAACAATAAAAACTAATACTCAGCATTTTTTTAGTTTTTTTTTTTTTAGTTTTATACCGTGTTTTGTATGGGTTTTCGCCTAGGAACACCAAGTTGGCTCATCAGCCAAAAAAGATGGTAGCCCATATTAGCTTTCACGGTCCGTGAATTAAAACTCAGCAATTTTTCTAGGTTTATGCCGTGAAAGCCAATAGGCCTATACCATCTTTTTGGAAGTCTTTATAGGGAGGTGAGAGGCTGTTTGAGTTTTAGCTCTCGCAGTTAGGGGGCACACGAGCGCTTCATAAGAAGGGTGGTAGTGCACAGTTCGCTACACCTGTGAGGGTCCACTCTGAGCCAGCTTGGTGTTCCTAGATGAAACCCCACACAAGACACGGCATAGACCTAGAAAAATTACTGAGTTTTAATTCACTGGCCGTGAAAGCCAATATACCATCTTTTAAGAAAAACTAAGTCTCATTAGGTAAAACTGAGAAGGAGTGGGTTCGATTCCCACCTCAGCCATCCTGGAAGTGTCTTTCTATGATTGAATTCTCACTTCTACTCCAAGCAAATGCTGGGAAGGTTCCTAACTTAAGGCCATGGTCTCCTCCATCCCAATCATCAACTGAATTCCAAATACACACACTAATATAGCCATTACAATAACACAAGCTATCAGATAAAATGTTTTATGTTCGACGATGTCGAAATGTAAATATTATATCTCAGAAACCTGTGTCATAATGAGGGTCATTATAACACTATTTTTCATTATGAAACAGTTTCTCCCACCAATCAGAGCTCAAGAAACAGTTGTTTGACCAATTAGGTGAGTATAGCATCGCACTTGCGCTGAGTTTCAAGGCCTTCTAATTCAAATTTCACTGCCTGGCCTAGTGTCATAGTGGGGTAATTGATGAGGCCATGGTCAAAAAAAGGCATTCTGTGCGTCCCATGCGCTCTCTTCAGTACATAAAACTAGCGAAATCTCGACAGATATTTATGAATATTTATGTTCGAACATAAAATAGTTATAATAATTATCGTCGAAGATAAACAGTCGTATGCAACTCGCTATAATTGTAATTAAGACACGAGTATGTTTATAAAACGAGCGTGGGTGAGTTTTATAATTTGGTTTTATAAACATACTCGTGTCTTAATTATTGCCATTATAGGCTCGTTGCATAATGTACTAATATATACTGTACACACACACACATGTTCACGGGGCTAAATGATCACGGTGGCCAAGCCCCTCAAATGAAACAACAACAACTCGTATTTCTTTGTTATAGATTTGAATGACTTTAGATCATGTTGAGACCACCTCGTGGTGTAGCGGCTAGCATTCTTGGCTGTCGTCCAGGAGATCAATGTTCGATGCCCGGCTATGACAAAAAAAAACATTCTGGTCTGAGGGCTGGAACAGGGAAAACTTAGTAAGTCTCGTGAGGTTAAACTGAGAAAAGAGGGGTTTCAATTCCCACCCACCTCAGCCATTCTGGAAGTGGATTTCCGTGGTTGCCCATTTAATTCAACTGCCACCAACTTCCCAATCATCACCTTAATTACAAATACACGAATTTATATAGCCATCACAATAACACAGTTAACAGCCAAAAATATTCCTCACACACTGAAATACATGGGACTAAATTACCACGATGGCTAAGAATCCCCCTTTCAAATGAAACAACAACTCGCATTTCTTCGTTATAGACCCCCAGGGGCTCACGAGCAGTGGGACGTGGGTTGGTGACCACGGGGACCCAGCAGAGTCCGGCATTGCTTCAACTTACTTGTGCCAGGCTCCTCGCTGTCGCCTTTTCTTTCGACCTCCCTTGGTCAAGTCTTGTTCTCTTCCGACACTTCATTCTTCGAGGGGTCAGCCTTCTTTTTTATTTTCCTGTTATCTCCAGCCTTCTGCACAAGGCCCTCAAGAAGGCAGGGTGTATGTAGCCCCACCACTTCTGGTGCACCCTGGATAGTGCTACACACTCAAGGGTTCATGGCTGGTAAATTTGGGAGTTGGCGACCCCGAGGGATTCCTGAGCTGGGTCCATTTTGTCCCCTTTTCTCTGTGTCCTTGGGGCGGGCCCTCTCCTTTTTCCCTTTCCTATCTGCCTTTCATGGCTCTCCTTCCTTCCAAGTCCCTCAATCCTCATTCTTCGAGGGTTTAGGTATTCTTTTTTCTTCCTGTCCTTTATTTGCCTTATCCTTTATTTGTTTACCATTTCTCCTTCTAGTCTGTAAGTCTGTAGTTAGTATTAGTTATAGTTTTCATTCTCATCTCATCTTTCACTATCACCCAAACCATTAGGGGCCGATAATCTAAATGTTAGGCCCCTTAAATTAACAATTATCATCATCATCATCATCGTTTAATTTTCAGTCCGGGGCCTGTTAAATCGCTCACCATGACAGAAATGGGATTTTTCACATCCCTAGGTTGGCATCTCTGCTGAGAATTCCCATAGTGACGTCAAACGACCTTGGTCACGTGTCCGATCACCAATTTGGTCACGCGATAGGGATTCCCCGGCTGCCATCTTGAATATACCCGCAGCACTGCAGCGTCAGATTGTGCTTGTATCTAGTATCCCCCTTACTGTTTCTACTTTCAAACCCCGAGGCTTCTATCTGATCCCTGAACATAATCATTACAGTTACTCACTCTAATACCTACGCCGGCCCCGTGGTGTTGGGGTAGCGCACCTGCCTCTCGCCCAGACGGGGCGGGTTCGATTCCCGGCTCCGTCAGGGATTTTAGAAATCTGACGTGAGGGCTGGAACGAGGTGCACTCGGCCTCGTGAGGACAATTGAGTAGCTGTCTGACAGTGAGGCAGCGCCCCGATCACGAAAACCGAGACTAACGGCCGAAGGGACCTGATGCGCTGATCACGCGTCACCCCAATATCTGCAGGCCAAATGGCTGGGCAGCGGTCGCTTGGTAGGCCTAGGCCCTTCATGGGCTGTAGTGCCAGGGGTTATTTTTTTAAATACCTACAGTCATCACAGAAACACAAGTTATTGGACAATTCAACACACAGCCAAGTACACAGATCTGATGAACAAGGTGTCAAAGTACCAGTTGTACTGAGGGATTTTTAACGCTCTTAAAAAAATACGACGACTTCGGCCGGGATTGAACCCGCGACCTTGGGCATAGAAGCTCAGCATGCTACCAAATACGCCACCGCGGCCTCCTTCCTTGAATCTTTACTCCTGCTTTAATTTTTAGCCTACTTTTCACATTTTGCAAAAATGAGGAAAAAGTAGACTTATGAGATCGGGCAAATGTGTGTGTGTCTGTCTGTCTGTCTGGCTGTGTGTGTGTGTCCCCCTATCAACTACTGAACGGCTGGAGCAATCGAAACAAAATTTGGTAGGAGTAAAGATATATACCTGAATATCTCACGGCCATATTTGAAAATGATGTCAGTGTTACCAACTGCTAAAAAATCACAATTGAAATTTGAGCTCCATGTTGGATATCTTGGAAGGTATGAATGGGAGCTATTTCAAAATTCGCACACGTATAGATAATAATATTGCAGTTTAATTTCCAGGAGGCCATACATGGCAGTGTTGCCAAAATGATTATAAGCCTGCTGATTGGTCCAATTTTTAAATGCATATAACTTCTACACTATCAATTAGAATTCAACCAAATTTCGTATGTTGTATGTGTTCATAACCAGATATGACTGAGCGTATTCATAAGACCCAACAGGGCTGCCAACTGTTAATAAATGCTCCTAATTTATTTTATCCAAATACCAATATATCAGAAAGTATGCAAGCCGACAGCTTTAAACTATGCACACGAATAGTACCTGACATTCTATATTAATTTGGAGTAACTTATGTACGTCAGTGCTACCAACATGATTCTAAGCCTGCTGACAGGTCCAACTTTAAATACATGTAACTTCTATACTATCAATTCTATTTCAATCAAATTTCTTATGTGCAATGTGTACCATAACAGATATTACTATGCGCATTCTTAGGAGTAGCCAGGGCTGCCAACTGTTAATAAATGCAGTCTCTATTCGTTTTTCTTAATATCAATATATCAGAAAGTATGCAAGCCAACAGCTCTAAACTTTGCACACATATAGTACCTGGCATTCTAGATGAATTTGGAGTAACTAATATACGTCAGTGCTGCCAACATGATTCTAAGCCTGCTGATAGGCCCAATTTTAAAATTCATGTAACTTCAATACTAACTAATGGATTTCATTCAAAATTGGCACAACAATAGTTCATATTATTTCAGATTATTTCTGACCAATACATGCATGACATTGTTGCCAACATGATTTTACGCGCGCTGTTAGATACAATGTTTAACTGCATGTAACGTCCATGCTATTCATTGGACTTCAACCAAATTTTGTATTCTGTACCTTAAGAGATGGAACTAAGAATATATTCAGTCATCAGGGCTGCCAACTGTGGTGCTCTATTATGCTACATTATGCCAGGTATACAGTATTTCGAACTAATTCGAAATTTCGATATTAGCAACTTAATTTCGTCATTTTTCTAGAATAGGTTCATATACTGTAGAATAATCATTGGCATGAAAAGTAGGCTCTTTAGTTCGTCACGGAACTTCTTGTTTCTCTAATGTCCTTCATTGCTTGTTCAGGTACACGGGGCTAAATTACCACGATGTACGAGCACCTCAAAGCAACTACGTCACTAGGGAAATTTATAGTGTTGTTGCCAACCTAGGGATGTGAAAATTCTTGATGAGTGACCATGGGGTGAAAACAAATGAATGCGGGAAATAAATGACATACGGTATTAGGTGTTGCAATAATAAAAGTTTTAATTCGATGCTCATTTTCATTGTTTGCTGTTGTTTTATTTGATGGGCTCGGTCATCGTGGTTATTTAACCCCGTGTACTTGGGTGTGTGGTGTGTGTGTGTCTGTCTGTTAACCTGTTTTATTGTGGTATCTGCAGTAGTATGTGTATTTGGAATTGTTGTTGATTATTTTAGGGATTTGCGGCATCTTGGTAAATAAACCCATGTACTTGGGTGTGTGTTCTGAGTCTGCCTGATAACCTATGTTATTGTGGTATCTGTAGTAGTATGCGTATTTTGAATTGCTGTTGATTATTTTAGGTATTTGTGGCGTCGTGGTCATTTAACTCGGGTCTGTGTGGTTTGTGAATCTGTCTATTAACCTGTGTTATTGTGGTATCTGTAGTAGTATGTGTATTTGGAATTGTTGTTGATTATTTTAGGGAATTAGGCATCGTGGTCATTTAACCCCATGTACTTGGGTGTGTGTTCTGAGTCTGCCTGATGACCTATGTTATTGTGGTGTTTGTAGTAGTATTTGTAGCTTGCCACGGTGGGTGAGTGGATAGCGTGTCGGTCTACTAACCCTAAGATTGCAGGTTCACTCCAGGCCGTGGTAAGTGATTTTTGAAAGGCGGCAAAAATATGACATGCATGTCATACGATGTTGGCATGTTAAAGAACCCATTTGAATTCAGTAGGCCGTGTTCATAATGGCAAAATTTATCTCGGGAGTTTCCGCCAACACAAAGTTCCTCATTTCTCTACTAGAATGCGCTATGGAGTTCAAGGAGCTTAGATATCTAACTTCCTTGACTTTCATATTTATTCAAGGAACAACGAAATTCGACATGCAAGCTACCGTCTGGGTGTCAAATTACAAAGCTTGCACCCGGCACCCGAGGCCATGCGATATTATTATTATTATTATTATTAGTAGTAGTAGTAGTAGTAGTAGTAGTAGTAGTAGTAGAATTTGTAATTATTATTGTTGTTGTTGATTCTTTAGGGAGTGACATGTAGTCCCGTGTTCTTGCGTGTGTCTGTAGAATTTGTCTGATAATCTGAGTCACATTGATATCTGTAGGCAACTAATGTGTGTATTTGTAATTGAGGTAGAATTTGTGTAGGAAGTGGCTGTGGCCTTAACTTAGGAACCATCCCGGCACTTACCTGGGGTAAAAGTGGGAAAACCACAGAAAACCACTTCCAGGATGGCTGAGGTAGGAATCAAACCCACCTCTTCAAAGTTTTGTCTCACGGGGCTGAGTGGACACCGTTCCAGCCCTCAGACCAGAATTCAATAAATGAACCCAAACCAGAAGGTGGGGAGGAATTGCTCTCTTTTTTTTGGGGGGGGGGGGGGGGGGAGATTGTGTGTGTGTTTTTTTTTTTTGTTTTTTTTTCGTGTGGCCTCCTGAAAGGCCCATGGGCGACCTGCGCGTCAGGATGAGAGATGGAATGGATGAAGGTGAATGAAACTGGGCAAGGATGGGGAAGGAAGTGGCCGTGGCCTGTCAGAAGGTATCGTCCTAGCATTTGCCTGGTGTTGACAATGGGAAGCCACAGACAACCATTTCAAGGACGGCTGACGGTGGGGCTCGACTCCACGCGTCTACTGAGTCAGCGGAGAGCTTGCCCCATGACCTATGCTGGGCTTAGCCAGCGTAGCCACTGCTGTCGGTTTGGGGTAGATGACCTAGATGTTTTGTCACTTAAAACAACAATCACTACCAGCAACAACATCGGACTACATTACTGTATACGCCAAGCCACTGAACATATTATTAGCCTACTTTTCTAATTTTGCAAAAATGAGGAAAAAGTAGCCTTGTGAGATCGATCCGGTCAAATATGTGTCTGTCTGTCTGTGTGTGTGTCCCCCCCTATCAACTCCTAAACGGCAACAGCAATCAAAACCATATTTGGTATGAGTGAAGATCTATACCTGAATATCTCATGCCCATATTTGAAAATGTCGTCAGTGCTACCAACTGCTGAAAAACCCCAATTGAAATTTGAGCTCCATGTTGAATATCTTGGAAGGTATGCATGGGAGCTATTCCAAAATTGGCACACATATAGATAATAATATTTCAGTTTAATTTCCAGGAGGCCATACATGACAGTGTTGCCAACATGATTCTAAGCATGCTGATATGACTAATTTTTAAATACACGTAACGTCAATACTATCAATTGGATTTCAACCAAATTTCGTATGTGCTATGTGTACCATAAGAGATATGTGTGATCTTGAGAGCAACCAGAGCTGCCAACTGTTAATAAATGCTGTCCCTATTTTTTTACCCTAATATCAAAATATCAGAAACTATCCAAGCCAAAAGCTCTACACTTTGCGCACGTATAGTACCTGACATTCTAGATTAATTTGGAGTAACCTATATACGTCAGTAGGCCTACTGCCAACACGTTTCTAAGCCTGCTGATAGGTCGAATTTTAAAATGCGTGTAACTTCTATACTAAAAAATGGATTTTATCCAAAATTGGCACAACAAGAGATCATAATATTTCAGATTATTTCTCACCAACATATGCATGAATTGTTGCCAACATGACTTTACGCTCGCTAATAGATCCAATGTCCAACTGCATGTAACGTCCATGCTATCCATTGGACATCAACCAAATATTGTATTCTGTACCATAAGAGATGGAACTAAGAATATCTTTAGTCACCAGTTCTGCCAACTGTAGTGCTCTATTAGGCTACATTACACCAGGTATATTTCGAACTAATTAGAAATTTCGATATTGCCAACTTTATTTCGCCATTATTTTAGATAGGTCCATATAGATTAATCATTAGCAGGAATCTTAAATTTTAAGAAAAGTTCGTCATGGAACTTCTTGTTATTCATCTCACAAGACGCCAAGTGGTCCTACTGTTTGGACACCAAAGACCAGACTCATTTATCGTCGTGTAATGCGGTCTCTGACCTATGAACCTTAGCTCCTTAAGTACTTGAACTTCTTCTTCCTGTCTACCACCAGCTTGTGGATTATTATTGACCTTTAACTCAAATTCTCGCGATCATTGAGCATTGCTGGTGAATATTCAGCTTATGCTATTAGCCGGACAGTGTCATGTACGAAACACAGACTTGCCCATTGTCCACACTTGCTGACTCATACGATTTACAGTATCTGCATGTCTCGTGAGTATTTACTAAAAAACATCATAACTAATTGCTTTTGTTGCTTCCAATTCCAGGAGGCCCTGCTGATTATAGGCATCTCGAGCACAGTGAAGGCTCGGTTTTTCATAACCATCGCACATGAAATACGATGCCCGCCTCGCATATAACTCGGGTGGTCAACCGTGAGTTTTATCAGTAAATCTACTATAGTACATTCTCTATTCTTGTGTCTTTTAGACCAGAGGTCCTCAAAGTGGGGGCGCCGGCTCTGCTTGAAATATTCTATTTATACAGGGTGTAACAAAAATATACGGCACAAAATGCTGGACACATTCCTTACGCGTAGACGAAGAAATTATATTATATGAACGTGGGTCCGAAAACGGTTATTTTCCATGTTACACCTCATTGTCACCAACTCATTAAGCATGGGAAACACACAAGAACAGAACGTAAGAATCATGGGGAACATGAACTCTTGGTTACGTCTGGTTACGTTGTCATTATCGTAGGTGCACCGCCATTGGGTTGTTTTACATGGCCCCGTTGCCATGCGACTTAGGAGATGTGCCTTTAGCTGTGCGACAAAACATGTACTTCATGCACGATGGAGCACCTCCTCATTTTAGTGCTAATGTCCGCCGGCTTCTAAATAACCGATTTGGTAACAAATGGATAGGTAGAGGTGGACCAATTGCCTGGCCTCCACGCTCTCCGGACCTAAAATCACTGGACTTCTATTTGTGAGGTTATTTGAAAGCTCTTGTGTATTGAACCCCAGTACAAGATGTTCAGAGTCTCCGTGCCCGAATTATGGAAGGCTGAGAAACCATACGCAATACTCCAGGGATAGCGCATCCGAGATTCACTACGACGGCAAGTTGTTGCATGTATCAATGCGAACGGAGGGCACATTGAACATCTCCTCTGAGCAAGAGTTGCATGTGGTATGCTGGTACGTTCTGTTCTTGTGTGTTTCCCTTAATTAATGCGTTGGAGCAATGAGGTATAACATGGAAACAAAGCGTTTCCGGACCCAGGTTCATATAACATAATTTTTTCGTCAACGTGTGAGGAAAGTGTCCTGGATTTTGTGCCATACATTATTGTTACACCCTGTATTTCATATTCTGTAACACATATTGCTATAAAGATGGTATATTGGCTTTCACGGCCAGTGAATTAAAACTCAGCATATTTCTAGGTTTATGCCGTGTCTTGTGTGGGGTTTCGCCTAGGACACCAAGCTGGCTCATCAGCGGGCTCTCGGTGTCCACGCCCAGACCCCCACAGGAGTAGCGAACTGTGCACTACCTCCCTTCTTATGAAGCGCTCGAGCGAATTCTTTTTGATTTCAATGAACTACGAACTGTAGGCCTATCCGTTTTCAGCCTCGGCATGATGGGTTAAAATCAATGACTGGACTATTAATTATATTATCATGGAGATAGTTAGTTAGTTAGTTATTGTTCTTTCAAGGGGCGGAACTACGAAGTCATCTGCTCCTATCATGGAGATAGCATGTGCAACGAATTCTTGTCAGACGAAATTTAAGAATGGGGAGGTGCATGAAACACAAATCCGTCCAATCTAAACTTGACTGTGTATTCTGTGGAACCAAAAATTCACAGGCGAAATAAAGAAAAGTTGAGTTGTACTTCCAGGGAAACTCCAAACCATCCACTCTTCTCTGAAGTCTTAACTCGATTCGACTCGACAGTGTCTGGAGTGATAGGCTCGTTCGGCAGCCAGTTTACTCGTAAATAGTTTCGAAGCTAGTAATTGAATGGAGATTGTTGGAAGAAATGAAGACGAACAAGAAGACGAACTAAAGAGCATACTTTTCTTAAAATTTAAGATTCATGCCAATCTATATAGACCTATCTAGAAAAATAGCGAAATTAAGTTGGTAATATCGAAATTTCTAATTAGTTCGAAATATACCTGTAGCCTAATAGAACACTACTGTTGGCAGCCCTGGTGACTGAATATATTCTTAGTTCCATCTCTTAAGATACAGAATACAATATTTGGTTGAAGTCCAATGGGTAGCATGGACGTTACATGCAGTTAGACATTGGATCTATCAGCGCGCGTAAAATCATGTTGGCAACAATGTCACGCATGCGTTGGTCAGAAATAATCTGAAATATTATGATATCTTGCTGTGCCAATTTTGGATGAAATCCATTTGTTCGTATAGAAGTTACATGTATTTGAAAATTGGACCTATCAACAGGCTTAGAGTCATGTTGGCAGCACTGACGCATATTAGTTTCTCATAATTATTCTAGAATATTAGGTACTATACTTGTGGAATGTTTGAAGCTGTTGGCTTACATACTTTCTGATATATTAATATTTGGGTAAAAAATAGAGACAGCATTTATTAACAGTTGGCAGCCCTGGTTGCTCTTAAGAATAAGCATAGTCATATCTGTTATGGTACACATAGCACATAGGAAATTTGGTTGAAATCCAATTGATATTATAGAAGTTACATGTATTTAAAAATTGGTCTTATCAGCAGTCTTAGAATCATGTTGGTAGCACTGATGTACATAAGTTACTCCAAATTAATTTAGAATGCCAGGTACTATACGTGTGCATAGTTTAAAGCTGTCGGCTTACATACTTTCTGATATATTGGTATTTAGATAAAAGAATAGAGATAACATTTATTGACAGTTGGCAGCCCTGGTGGCTCGTACGAATACGCCCGGTCATATCTGTTTATGTACACATATTACATACAAAATTTGATTGAAATCCAATTGATAGTATAGAAGTTATATGCATTTAAAATTAGACCTATCAGCAGGCTTAGAATCATTTTGGCAACACTGCCATGTATGGCCTCCTGGAAATTTAACTGAAATATTATTATCTATACGTATGCCAATTTTGAAATTGCTCCCATTCATACCTTCCAAGATATCCAACATGGAGCTCAAATTTCAATTGCGATTTTTCAGCAGTTGGTAGCACTGACATCATTTTCAAATATGGCCGTGAGATATTCAGGTATAGATCTTTACTCCTACCAAATTTCGTTTGGATTCCTGGAGCCGTTTAGGAGTTGATAGGGGGGGGGACACACACACAGCCAGACAGCCAGACAGACAGACAGACAGACAGAAGGACAGATAGACAGAAGGACGGACAGACAGACAGACAGACAGACACACATTTGCACGATCTCATAAGACTACTTTTTCCTCATTTTTGCAAAATGTGAAAAGTAGGCTAAAAATCGCTTATTGTGGGAGGTGTATTGAAGATAGAGATATGCTGTCGCGGACTTATTTGTAAAATATTTTATGCTGAACCATTCTTACAGTCATAGTAGACCTATTTAGATATTAGGTATTCACATTTAATCATATTCTTTATATTTTTAATCGCTTATTCTCCCAGCTCGGCTTCACCCATGGACTCTGAAAGGGATCATTCCTTCACCGACGCAAGGACGGTGTTTGGGAGCTGAACACTTTGTCAGCAGATACAACTGGGGATGGTGCCAGGCGACCGCTAACTTGGGTCTAAGTAAGGACGGGTCAGGGAAGAGATTTTGGTAGGAAGTCAGCCGTGGATCTAATGAAAGGAACTGTGGTGTAAATGGGAAACCACAAAAAACATTTACAGGATGACCAAGGTGGGATTCGAACTCACTCTCTCGCGTTAGCGCCACTGTGGCCGGTCATATTTATTTTGAAATAAAATCTTATTTTTATTGAATTTTTCCCATCGAAGGAATAATTAACAAGTATTAAAGTCCTTTCTAACCTATATTCATTTTATGAAAAAAATCTTATGAGATCACCCTCTGTCCGTGTGTGTGTGTCCCCCTCTAATAACTCCTAAACGGCTGGAGCGATTTCAATGAAACTCGGTAAGACCATAGCACCATATTGTCCGGCCCCAACCATGCCCTTCATATATTTTTACGTCTCGCCAATCTAACATGGTGGCTGTGCGAAATATTTCACCAGCTTTCAATATCTCCGAAACTATTACAGATATCTCCCTGAAATTTTGTATGGTGATAAAGGGCACTGCTAGAAGTTCACGTGTGCGACTTTAAAAAACCTGGTCACTACAAAACCAACATGGCAACCAAGCGAATTTGAGACTTTTAAATAGACTTTCCTCGCGATTTAACAATCCAAACGCATTGAAACTTTGTACAGCAAATGTTTATACACAAGGTTTCTTTGTAAGTCACCAAGATCCACACACTCGGTTAAAATGTGGGCCACGGTGAAAACGGCTCCACAGGCTTGACAGTCAGAATTTTTTTCAATTCGTGAAATAGTATGTGTAATCTACAGTAAAAATAATTGCACATTCCTGTTTAATGAGCAAAGGTAAACTACTGATTCGACTCAACTGTCCATTGTAATTGTATCTTATCTGCATAAGTCATGCAAGCACTTGCAGCATGCCTGGTGGGCGGTGAATCCCGAGCTATTTCAGCACTTTTGAAGAAGAGAGCGACAGCCTAAGGAAAGAGAAGAGCATTTTTGTTGCATTACCACTAACCTACGGCGACTCACATCTAGTGGGACGTGGGTTGGCGACCACAGGACCCCAGCTGATTCCGGCATAGCTTCCAATTAGGCCTAATTGTGCCGGGCTCATCTCTTCTTCTTCTTCTTCTTCTTCTTCTTCTTTCCTGTCAACCTCTCTTGGTCAACTCTTGTTCTCTTCCGACCCCGATGGTATTAGGGTATCTGAGGCCTAGAGGGACTCTTCCTCACCCGCCTTAATTGGCCCTTGTCTCATCTTTCCTGATACCCTCCTTCTGTGAGGGGTCAGCCTTCTTTTTCTTTTCATGTTATCTCCTGGCTTCTGCTCATGGCCCTCAAGGAAGTAAGGTATATGCAGCCCCACCACTTCTGGTGCACCCTAGATATTGCTACACCCTCAGGAGCTCACGGCTGGTGAGTTCGGGAGTTGGCGACCCCGAGGGATTCCTGAGCTGGGTCAGTTTTTACACCTTTCTGCCACTGACATTGCAGCGAACCCTCTCCTCTTTCCCATTCCTATCTGCCTTATATGGCTTTCCTTTCCAAGTACTTCAATCCTCATTCTTCAAGGGTTAAGGACATTTCTTTTCTTCCTGTCCTTTATTTACATTATCCTTTAATTGTTTACCATTTCTTCTTCTAGTATGCAAGTCTGTAGTTAGAATTAGTTATAGTTTTCATTCTCATTTCATCCTTCACTATCACCCAAAACATTAGGGGACGATCACCTAGATGTTAGGCCCCTTAAAACAACAATTATCATCATCATCATCATCATCATCGCATTATCATTATTATTATTATCATCATCATTATTATTGTTAATTATTATTATTATTATTATTATTATTATTATTATTATTATTATTATTATTAGCATTATTATATTCGACTTTATGGTGCGCTGGTATCTTGCTTGGCATAAGGGTGTGCTCACGATCTCAAAAAAGATGAAAACGCCTATTTTACACAACCCAATTCATTTTGTTTTCCTCCATATTACTGGAATTCACTTTTTAGTTCAAAAAACCTAAAATATAGGACATGGGAAGGTAGCCTACGTCCTAACGGTGGCAGTTCGGTTTTGTACGGGGCCAAGTCCTTCGCCAGCCATCCTCGATTTTGCAGCTTCTAAATATTTTGGCGGGAAAATTGCTTCCATTTACTATTTTGGCGGGAAAAGATGTTTAATCGATTGTCTAGATCTCGATGGGGTTGCGAGTGCTTAATCAAACGCTACCATCATTTATGTTGCTCTTTTTTCATTTTAGGAACTTTGCGACATCGTTTTCTAGTATAAATTATATTTTAAATAAAATATTAAATAAATAAAAGGAACAAGTAAAATAAAAAACAAATGAATGAGCAAATAAATAATTACACAAGCAAATATAAAGCAAATATTGTGTTGTTGTCGTCGTTGTCGTTGTTGTTGTTGTTGTTGTTGTTGTTGTTGTTGTTGTTGTTGTTGTTGTTGTTGTAAATTCATTTAGAGGTTTAGCAAAATCGTGCATCATTAGCCTCATGTAGTTGGGTGAGTGTAGAATTTGTCTGATAACCTGTGTCACAGTGATGTCTGTGGGCTACTAGCGTGTGTATATGTATTTGGGGTAGGATTTGGATAGGAAGCGATTGTGGCCTTAAGTTAGGTACCATCCCGGGCATTTGGCTGGAGTAAAAGAGGAGAAACCACGGAAAACAAGCTCCAGAATGGCTCTCCTCAGTTTTGCCTCACGAGGCTGGGTGTGTCCGTTCCAGCCCCCAGACCAGAATGAGTTCCTGGCAGAGCCGGGAATTGAGACCAGGCCTCTTCGGTGACAACCAAGGATGCTAACTATCATTAATTAAAGCTTGCCCAATTGGGGGGATCACAATACAACGTAGTTACGTCTTTTAAAAAGTGACCTACACAACCCTGCAGTGATTCCATTTTAAAATCACTTTGCATTGTTGTCATCAACCTGTCTGCTGAAGAAGCCGCCGTTTATTGCCACAGGGCGGCGTTACTTGTCTATATCGTCGCGACGCCAGCCTCCGTAGCGTCCTCTACACTCACGCCGCCCAGCGGACCTCTCCTGGACCAGCCGTACTATCTCTATCTCCCTTCTTCTCCACCACCACACCACACACCACCACCCACCCTCACACAGATAAGACCTACCCTATCCTTCCCCCCCCTACCCCACCACCACCACCTCACTGCCCCGCGCGCGCTGCCTGGTAAACATGCATATGGGGCCAGCGTCGAGCGAAGCTGGCTACTTCTGCCGCTGTTCGCTGTATCTGTGGTCGCTTGCTATGGCCTCCCAACCCAGCGCCCCCGAGCTCAGCCGAAGGTAGCCGAAGGTAGCCGTGTGGCCACCGAATGTTATAGCCGAAGCTCTCCGATGGCAGCAGGCAGCCAGCGGTCGCGACCAGAGAGCCCAGTAGGGCCTAGGACTGTTGGCCGATCGGTACACCAACCATCATCTCTGAAGAGGGAGTTACACACTTAGTTAGCCAGCCAGGCCTTCCTCCCCTTTCCTAAACCTTCGGACAGTTGAAATTATTGTGGTGACAAACGTGCGACCAATACCCAACTGGACATTCTTCAGTATCCTCTACCAGAAAGAAAAGAAAACACTAATATTTATTTATATATTTTATTTATTTTGACAGTTAAACAAAAAAAAATTAAAAACATTCCTGCGTCAGCAAAGAATTTTTTTAAAGTGAAATATTGACCCTAGTTCCATAGGGGATGTGAAAGTGACAATGTTACTCAATTTTGAAAAATAACATTCCAAAGAAAGAAAGTGGTGATTCAATTTCGAAAAAAATAAAATTAGGAAGAAAAGGAAGGAAGAAGTGTGTGTCTTTGATTCGATTGTTAAAAAATAAATAAACAAGTGATGCGGTAAATAAAAACAAACACGAGTGTTTTTCTCGGATTGTCAACATCAACAACACGTACAAAATGGATTTTAAAAAGATTAGGACTTCTTATATTTACATCTTATTACTGATATTAACAACAATACAAAAGTGTCATTGACAAGAAACTTTGCGTGTTTTTCTCGGTATTTGTTGGGGACAAGGAAAATTAGTAATTATGAACCAATGTGTCGATTGACTTGAAGGGAAGATTTTTTTTTTGTTTCAACTTTAAAAAATTTCCAAAATAAACGTGACTGTTGAAGATCCGGCCAAGATGCGGATAAAAATGCCTGCGGTTCGAATCGCTCAAGGTAAGATGACTGTTAATATTACTGTTATAAAATTACTGATAGAATTTTAGTTCTTGTTTTGCTGTTTATCTGCCGAGTTAGTTGTATAATTTGCTGTTATGTATTTGTCCGTTTCTTCCTGTTCTTTTGTTATCAATTTTTTGTGTGTGAATGTAACGCATGGCACGAGCGAGTTAGGTGACGGAACAGTTGTCTAACTTGAAGGGGTAATGAAGGTAGAAAGAAAGGAGCTAACAAACAAAACGTTTGAATGGAGCGGAAACGGGGACAGTTAAGACAAGCGTAAAGAAAGTAGAAATTTAAAAATGTTTTCTTAAACAAGTAAAATCTTGAAATGAGAATTAAGTAAAGATAGAGAATAAAACTTAAAAATGTCTTTTATATTCGATGTTTTAAGAAAAGGAATGAGTAGTTGGGATGTACTAAGGGGGTGGTAACGTAAAAAAAGAAAGGAAAAAAAGGACGGAAGAAGTAAGGAGGAAGAAGAGTGGGAGGTGGAAGAAGAGGGTGGAAATGATGACGTCGTAGAGTCACGTGATCAAAGTTTTTAATTAATGAGAAGCGGGGGTGATGGCGGTGAAGAGGGGTGCACAGGAAAAAGACTGGCGCCCACCCCTTTCTTACCCCCCTTCTTTTTTTCTTACTTTATACTCTCTCTTCCATGTTATGATAATTATCTTGGAGCTTGCTTGATGTGCAAAAGACGAAAAGAGGGAAAAAATCTTTCTTTTCCATCCCAGTTCGAACGAAGAGGCTGGAAGAGCTAGATCGTACTTCTAAGACACTCCTCTCTTTACCCTGTGTTGGTGGTTTTACTTCAACACTGCAAAACAATCTGTCAAGTCTGTTTCGATCATCTATTTAACTGCAGAACAGTAACCCTAATGTTTAACCAATAAGAAAGTGTACATTCTGTATCCATAAAATAAAAATTCAAAGTGCCGGTTATTGATGATATCGTAGAGAAGCAGTGTTTCAAATTTTCTTTTCATTTACTTCTTAAGCTGCGAAAGAAGTGATCTGCGTATTTTGTGATATTATAGTTAGCTCCGTGTGGTTTTGAGTAGTATACTTAAATAACTGTTCCAAGAATTTGTTAACACCCTCTTAGAAATTACTAATTTATTTCTTCCAAGAAACTTTTCTTTCTCATTTAAAAGGCTGTGAAATTAGTGAACTGTCATATTTGTGTTAGATTTTAAAAGTGGTTTTGAAAATTCGATTTAAATAACTGTACAAAAATATTTTTTCTTGACACCTTAAAAACTTATTCTAAAGTGTGTAGGTAAAATTAACGTACACCAAAAGTGAAATAATATTATATCTGTGGTTTTTTTTCCTTACACGTTTAAAACTTTTTTGTAAATAAATACTAAGTTACTCTCTATTAAAAAAAATCTCGTCCGCTCTTAGTTTGCTATTAACACGTTCTATTATTCGCAATTATTTGACAAATGTAATAAATCTGTATCGGAATAAAACCGGCTGCTGACCTAGGAATATTCTCGAATATTTCATATTCTTAACAAGCTGTGTAATACATTCTGTATTTCTCCGCCTTATAATTTTACATACATCTTTTTATTTTTAATTCCAATATGCGGGAGTGTAATTTACGACATGCTAAACGTGTCGTATTCATATCATTTATGCAGATCATATCGTCCGTGAAATTTATGTTAAGTGTTTAAGTCAAGTCTGAAGCAAAAGGAACGGTTTATTTTTCTTGTCCTATTGAACGTAATGTGTGATGTGTAGTTTCTGTAGAAATAGAGTTTAGTCGCTAAGAAAGTGAAATGTGAGGCTTGCACTGACATCGCCGCTGCCGTCTCTTCTCCTCCAAGCGGCGCGACGCCGTGCCGGCTCACCATGCCCCTGCGAGGCTAGGCAAACCACCGCAACTCGAACGTTCTCCAATTAAATTGTTTGGAACAATAAAAAAAATGCAGGTGATTGACAGGAGCAATCTTACTAATTCATCAAATTAATTCAAATGACTTAAAAGAAATTTCACTCAGTTGCCCGATTGTTTCTTACGTAAATGGTAATATCTTCGTGTTTCTATTTAATAATAATTGATGGCACGCCGTAAGGACAAATAATTCCATATGTATCTCCTCCTATACACCAAGTTACTGACACCTGTCCCATAAACAAGCTACTTTCAGTAATAAAATAAGTGCGAAATAAAAATGTAAAATTTTTTTAGTTCTATGAATGTTCCAGAAAAAATTGGACCTTTGAAGACAATATTGGGGAGAATAAAACTGTCAAACGCTTAGGAATTTACTATTTAGTGATTAAATGATGACGTGAAATGTAGGTAACTTTTATAGTAAAACTGTGAGTGGCATTTAATTCGAAGCACACCTCAGAGAAAATCAAAGTCAATTCCTGAATAATTGCTGAAATCTTTAGTAGGCTATTTGAATTGTTGAATCAATCAATTCAGCTTAGAGCAGATAGTTAAAAATACTGCAGGTTTCTATAATTCAACACACAATATCAATCACTTCGTGAAAAGAGAATTAGTGTAGCCACGGAGAAAGCTGTAAAATATTTCGGTGAAAACCTTCATATTTCCTATAAGTTTGTGCCATCGAAGGGAATATACATTTGAGACACACAACAGAATTATTTTCGTCCAAACGTCCATGTGACTTTTGCAAAGACCGTTATTTACCATAAATGAACTAGCTCATTTTACTTAAGCCAATCTATCAAACAATAATCCAAATTCTTTTCAATGTAATGCGGTATTTAAATAAATTCTTATAAAGTTATGAATTAGATTTTAATGATATATATCATCATTATTGCGTAATATATGCGTATAAACCGGGTGTCAGTGCGTTCTTTGTTTTGTTTATCGCTGCTACGCCACTAAATCGAAATGAACACATTTTATTGCTATGTTATGACAAGAATCATTTATATTGTGACCTTGTGTTGTAGTAATTATTTCATTCATTCTTTGTAGGCTCTTCATTCATTCATGTTTCCCAAGCTAATAGTATAATTAGAATGTAAAATATTTCTATAACAATCAACGAGAAGAAAGAGAGAGAGCACTGCCTAAGTGTTACAAGAAAACATCTCATGGAACAGAGATTTCCCAGGCAGATACGCAACCAACTGTAATGAATGAAACCTCTTCCAGGTGTATAATTTATGGTTCAATCACTGAAAGGTACGCTAAGAAATACTGTATATTTTGTCGTAATTGAAATTGTCATTGCGTTTGTTGGACTAGGATGTCATCCGTTATAATTTCGTCATTTTCCTCACACAACCTCTGCGGCATTGCAAGTATGATGCGAAAGTTGGCTAAGATTTAAATAGCGACGTCAAGAAATCTGATTTGTAGTTTTTAGTATATAAAATCTAAAATTGCCCAATTGTGTATTCCAAATTTAGGGTTTTATCGCAAATTTGTTATAAATGAGTATTTTTTGAAATATTATACGTAGCAATTAGGAGTAATTCCAAAATGTAAAATTGCTGGTCGTTTTATTTACAAACTATTATAGAAAACAAAGAGAGATGATTCTAACATACACATATAATTATTAGCAAAAGTACACAACATTTGTACTGTGATTTTATTACATAAACATTCCGTTTTTTAAGAAAAATTGGCGTATTGTTATTGACAGTGAAGGAAATACATTCCATTGAAAACTTCCATACACGGAGCAACAAATGTAAACTAATTACAGCTAATGAATAAATTATTCAGTATATTGGGAATGTTTTATTTCGTAGAAAGTAATGAATATCGTATTTATTTCGCAGAAAACTAATTAGTATATTTCATATTCTGTCGCTAATTTATTGCCACTTAAAACTGCTCGTAGAGGACATATTAAACAAGTGTTGGGCAAAATTCACATATATCACAAATCGTCTAATCCTCAAACATTTATAACTAAGTAGATTATTAACTGACAACGGTTCATTTTCATACAGACCTTCTAATTTCAGCAAAACCAGGTGGCTTCATATTTTCATATTTTTCACAAAATATTACAAGCATAATTAATTTTGATTTGCTTCTGTTGTTCCTTCAGTGATTACTTTGATCTTTCATAATTTGTCAATCACTCCTCATTGGAATGATTTGTTTCTGTGATTAAAACTAAAATTGTTGTTTCAACGGTAATTGATGCGTTTTGAAGATTTGCGATGGCACTTATTCTTTCATTATGAGAATAGAAGATTAATTTTGTTTCATACTGAGCGTTTACCACCTCCTCTATCTTCTTAATTTGTGGTCAAGTAGTAAAAACTTGTATAAATAATACAGTTTGATTTTTTAAAGACTCCGCTAAAATTGATTTAGCTATTCTCAAGAACTTCCAGAATTATTTTCAAAAAGAGAAACATTTTCTAGTTGTTGCAATATTTTTCTTTCTTTGACAACGTAAACTGCAATTGTATTTTGCCACTGTCTTCATCATTATATTACTTTAAATTGGAGCCTGTTCCAAATGACGCTACAATATTATTTTTTATGTACCAACAACTACTGTATGTCAGATGTTTTCTAAATTTAATTTATTTCTAATTCTAACAAACTGCGCCGGAATTTGTTTTCACAAATTTATGTGAAGCCATTTTCCTCGTGATTTAACAAACAAACAAACAAACAAACAAACAGAAAAACAAAACAGGCAATGATGAAACGAAAGCGGACATTGGACATTAACTTACTTGCCCTGTCCGATAAAAGGATAGATATTTCATTGTTTCACTTTTGAAGTGTTTTGTTATTTCTTTGTCCTTGTATCATAATAGAGAAATTAATCCTATTTAGAAGAGAGGAAGTAGCATGACAAGAGTCGGCGATGTGGTTTTGTTTGCCGCGTGGTGACGGAGATGGCCAGGCGACAGGTGATTGTCTCGTGGACTGTTCGGACATCGTTCTTCTTCTCTTTTCTTTCTCCATCCGGTCACAGATTTTGGTTCTCATTCATACGACAAACAGTTGTTATTTAATGGAAATCAGACACATGTTTTCTTTTCTATACATGCACAACATGTTGGTATTTTTAAACAGACCACAAATTTGCTTTCACTCGACGTCATATTACACGTCATACTTTATACTCCCAGACTATTTCCACGGCAAATTTTAAAGAATCAGCGACCTCCATTTAAAATTAATTAACTATAAATGTTGATGGCTCAAAAAGTAGTATTTTTGAGTTATTTACATGGTTGCCTTTTTTACGATCTTTTCAGGTCTCGAAATTTAATGTTTTTCAGTCGGTCAACACGATTTTACCTGAAAAAATTACATGGGATTAATAAATACACTTGAATGACCAGTTTCGATCGTCAGGCGATCATCATCAGATCCATTAAACTCAGGCTCTTAAATCTTTGTTTACAAGTATGGGAGATAAAATTGAGTATATGTAACTACTACTGCAACTAAATAAGAGTACATATTGTAAATACTAGCACCCATACTTGTAGACATAGATTTAATAGTCAAAGTTTAATGGGTCTGATGATGATCGTTTAACGATCAAAACTGGTCATCGAAGTGTATTTATTAATCTCATGTATTTCATTTTCAGGATTAAGGAAACACCCATGGGTACAATCATGTTGACTGGCTGAAAAGTATTAAATTTTGATTACTAAGGCAACACTGTAAAATGACTTCAAACATCATAACTTTTCAGATGTATCGTGCGTTAAGTCAAATTCCCCCCTTTTTATATACATTATATTTTTTGTCACCAAAGCCGATAATGTGTTGTAGAAATAAAAGAAAAAATGAAAACATTGACTTCAATAGTTCTACATCTTAGATATCGTTGAATTGCCTTAAAAATTGTACTTATTACGGTAGGATTTGTTCAAATGTTAAATTCCTTCTCCTGAAGAACGTATTTTCTTAAGTTGTAGCACTATAGAACTGAGTCATCGGTGTCTGTCCCACCTTAGTTTGTCAGAAAAATTTCTCTTATTTATGCAACTGGACCTTTTTCTTGAGATCAAACGTGATGTGGTACTGTCAATTAAATAGCCTAAGCGTCAGTTCCATGAGACGACAACTAATATGTTTACTGCATTTGAGACGGGCATCTATCTCCCTGCACCTACTCTTTCCCAGAAAGTTCCACCACGATATGATTGCCCAGACAGACAAAAGTGATATTTTAACATTTAGTGAGGAGGAATTAATTATAAAAGAATTGAGAGCAAATTCGTCATTGCGACTTTTATTTCAAGTGAAAGCATTGTATGGGCCCACGCATTAAATCACTAGTCCTTTTGAATGAATCGCTGACCGCCTTCACTGTCTTAAGCAACATAATAGCCTACGTGACTCAATTTCATTTAGAGCTACACTTAAAAGAAGCGTGTATGTATCACCAGTCCTTTGAGTCTGAAGCATTCCGAAACTTCAAGAAAACCTATCATTATTTTTCTGTTCAAAGATGATTGTAATTCTTCAGTGAAGGCTTTCTTGAGATTACTGTGATGTTTTGTGTGTAATGGAATATAATACTACGAAGCTGACAAGTAGAATTGCTTTTAAAGCGTTGTTAAAAGAATCATGGCACAAATGGGACTTTTTTTTTACCAGAAACTTTTATGTGAGCCAAAGTTCAGTATTTAAGATATTTTAAGGGGCTTTTGCGTTTTAAGAAATCTGGTTCAAAGTGCTTTCTTCAAAAATCCTTCGAGATTCTCACGGAAACTATTGATATTAACTTCTTGCATATTTTTGAGCAGTAATAATTATTGACATGTGACTTTTCTCTGCGGAGGGAATTGTTAATGCTACACCATTTCAAATACTTTTAAAAAATATGTATGGAATTAAATGAGCAGGAGCTGCGACCGAATCTCATTCACGTATAATATTAATTTTCCATTTCAATTTCAATTTTATTAAATACTATTAATATACAATTTGCAACATGTCTCACGAATCTGACAGCAAATCCATTACAAATTAATTATTATTTAAAATATATACAGTATTTCAATACAAGAGTGCATATACCATAATAATAATAATTTTGATAATATAAAGTAAACCCCAGCTTTTATACGCCCACGTATTAGGCTAACCCGTTTATTACGCTCTTTCTGTAACGACTCTGGAAGGTTCGTAAATAATAATGCATAATTTTACCCTATTATAACTCCTCTAAATATCACTTATAGCGACTTTTACATGTACAAAAAATAGGGGGAATTCCGTGTTAATTGTAAGAATGCACTCTATTTTAATAACAATAATAGTAATACAGTCATAATAATAATAAACAGTAAACATAAAATAATAAAATACAGTACATCGCTGAAATATTACTTCAAAATTGTTTTGCTACCTCACAAATCATTTCCCGTCTATAGTGCTGTCTCGCTTATTACGCGTTTTTTACTACAGTCCCTTGATGAGCGTGATAACGGGGTTTTACTGTGGTTCTTTTAATGTTTCATTTAATATATCAGAAGTGATGGCGAGAAAGTTCATAATGTAAATAATGAATAATATAAATAGGTGAACTATGTCAATACGTGAACTATGTCACAAAAGAACCAAAAAATAATAATATCGTGAAAAAATTATTACCTTATTGTTAGTGAGAGAATCTAATATATCACTATTGTAGTTATGATGTTGGGTTTCTAATAAATTAACGTTTATCAAGAAAATATTTTTAATGCAACGTATAGCTAGTGGTTTCCTGTACATGTTAGACAATGACAAGTAGATGACATATTTTATTAAGAATTGATGGTGCAGATTAATTGAGTCCTTTCTGAGGTGTTATTCCATGTAATCATTCTTCAAAATTACTTTAGTAATAGTAATAATTATTATTAATAATAATTTGTATTATTATTTAAATAGAATGAATAATGACAGGCTGACGAATCAATTTTTTAATACATTTTGAAGCTTAACGTGCAACCAGCGTGGTTTACACAGACATTGAATGACCTAATGGAAACCAACATTAAGGATACACATAATAGGGATTCATTTAGAGGCAAACTTCAAGAAAAGGGATCTTCAGGGATGAACAAAAATGAAAAAGAAAGCAGCCACGTAACATCGAACAACTCAGGAAGCAGAGATCAGAGAGTATGAAACAAATGTGGGAAGACAGGAAAAATACTTTCAGTAAGAATTGAAGTATTGATTTAACTTGTTCTGTAAAAGTACTATTCGATTAAATAAATAAATAATAATATTAATAATAATAATATCTTCCCTAACAGGAAAAGCTCTATACGGCTGATATAAAGGTTGCGCTGATTAAACATCACCTGAAATTCACTGACCATGCACCGATAACTTTCTTCTGATTTTGAGAGAATCTTTAGCAGTCTGAGGGAAATTATTAACCAATCAAGCTTCACAATTTTATTATTATTATTATTATTATTATTATTATTATATTGTTATTATTGAGGTAGGCAGCAGCCACGTGCTCGGCTAACGTATATTCTAATGATGAAGTTAGTCTATTTATTTCTGTCTTCTTTGTCACAATACGTTCTCCTCGGGAGTTTTCTTGGAACCGTATTTTTAGCTGCAGTATTTAACGTGGTTGTTGGTCTGTCTACACGTCTCCAGTACTTCCCCACTCATCTCCATCTATTTACATGTTTAATCCAGTGCGGGATTTCGTTTATTATTATGCTTTCTTTTCTGAGACTTTACTTGTATATTTTTAAGTATCGTGCAATGGGTTTCATTGAAAATCTTTAAATACATACTGTACACTCCTTTCTTCATTTTTATCAGCATAATTACAGACGACAGAGAATTCGCAATTTTCGGAAAAATTTAACCCTTTGTGGGATACTGATCAATTTATTAATCACCTGCCATAAGGACAGTTTATGCTTTCAAAGATGCTGATAGTTGAATCTTTCAGCTAAATTTCGGAGAATTTTCATTTTTTTACTTACGTATCTACTTTACGGGTAATGTGTTGTATAAAATGTTAAACAATTTCAAACTAAAAATAAAACATTAACGCGTAAAGTGTAAAAATGAAATTTAAATCTAGAAATAAACATCATAGAAGTAAAATTACAATAATAAAAGAAATGTAAATATTTAAATAATAAACGTAATTATAAAACAGTTATGAAAATAATTGTAAAAATCAATTTAGTTAATTAAATAATTCAATAAGAATATTAAAATTAAATCCATAAGAACATAAATTGAAAATTAAAAATAAATAAAAAACATTAAAATTAGAGAAACAAAAAATTTAATTATAAATTACTATAATAATTAAAATATATAAAACAATAAAAAACACATAAAAGTTTAAAAAAAATATTTTGCCCTATAAAGGGTTAAGTCAAAATTTGTGCATTTTGTACATATTATTTGGCCATATCTTAGCTGCTTACTGGAATAATGTGCATAAAGATTGTAGTATATTGAAACTATACAAGCCATGTTCTCTTTTCCATAATATATAATAATAATAATTACTTCAACATTTTTCAGTCTGTCAACGCATATTTGAACCCAATCAGATTGGGCGGGAAAATGCACTATATCTGTTCCAGATTACTGGGATGACATACTTTGTCCGTCATGCAAACATCTTTAGATCAACTTATCAATGGATAAATAATTGCATCTGTAAGCAAGGACTTTTAAAACTATAGTTTAATTTCCCGCGCAATCTCAATGATCACACACACATGTTGACTGCCTGAAAATTGTGTAGTAATTATTATGAAGCAGACAATTATGGATTCCAATGTTACTTTTTCGTGTAGGATTTTCTTTAAGAATATTTTAAGCTGAATGTTATAGAATGTGTAGTACTGTAGTTGCCTGCTTTATTTTGTAAGGGTACGTTTTTAGTATCATGTTTGTGTAAAACCATTGCAGCAGCAAGAGTCACCACACTTAATTATTAAAAATAAAATTATAGTTTGTTTGTCCAAATTAGAGAAATAACAAAATTTAGCTACGTAGCAGAGAAATATCTGTGTTTTAAAATAGATTCTAAAAAACATACGAGTACTATAGGGATAAGAATGATACAATATGTCGATGTATCGAAAATTGTTAACTTGTTGATGATGATATAATTTTTAATTACTGTATTTTTAAAATAAAGTATTCAATGGAAATCCAAAAGACATGTTTGCTTTGTTTAAGGATATTGAGATTGAGGCACTAAATCATTACCAACATAATGCACTAAGTTTTCAAAAAAGATATCCAATACTTGGAATATTTGTAGTCTACTAATTTCTTTTCCTGCCTGTACGGTATTTCATTTTGTGTCGCAATTAAGAAACCAAATAATTGTACCCAAAATGTCTTCATATTACAACAATATAAAAAAAGAATATAGGATAACAAAATTTGCTATTAATTAATGTAGTAAATGCGCTAATAATAATGAAGGTCAATGCCTTTTAATTATCCTCAACATAATGAATTGGTATTTGATTTTTAGTAAGTTATGTGGTTAATGAGGAACCTAACTAACTCCAAAACCAACAATACATAGTAATAGTAATAATTTATGATTGTTATTCATCACACAAACTACTGCGTCACAAGTTGCGACTTGAGTCTGCTGGATGGCGGTTACTCTAAAAAAAACTTCAGACGCGGATAGAAACAAAGACGCTCTTAACTGCGCATGATGACTAGATATAAAATTACGAGCTTATCATACGTAAATTATTCACGAAGTTATCATCTTTAATACTTCAGGATCTATAATCATCAATCTATATTTATTTGATGTGCATAAAATACGCATTGATTGCACATTGCCCGTGATCTTTAAATTAAAATAGATTTCCTCTTTTGTGTTTTAATAATTGAACAGAAATAACGATTAGTCACTTAGAAAAGTAGTAACTAGAAATTCATGTTAAAGGATCAAGAGACTTCGTGGTAACAGAAGACTGCTATTTCATTGTGTAAAGTGATAACTTTTTTTTCCGTCTTATGAAAATAAATATGTTGAATCCAATGTAGAGTAATTATTTCTTGAATTCACATTTAATTATCCTAATTAATTCGGTACTTAAATGAATCATGGTTATATTGTGAACGATTCGATATTTAATTAATTTATAATAAATATGTATAACTTTATAAATGAAACTGTTCTAAATTCTTTAATTGGTAGACTCTACTTAGTAATCCATTTTTCATAAATTTACTACACTAATTCTTATTCAGATATATCGAGAGGAAGAACAAATAAAAGGATTTTCTTGCATTTCTTTAAGTGCATGAGGATATCAATATTCTTATAGGTTCAATCCAAATTGTCGAGAATCAGATGAAAATACAGTACTGACATTATTTTTTGTTTGTTTGTCGTATTGCATTCTTACTCACGAAGAAGATCGAGTTGAAGATCACAATGGTTAGGAAGAAATTGTACGTGTAGTAATTGTGCTTTTTGGGAACTGAAAACGGTAAGCGTGCTTCAGAATATTTTACAAGTGTCTGTATGTATGTATGTATTTCATCATTGGCCATCCTTGAAGTGGTTTCATGAGATTTTGTTAATGAACTTGCCGTAAATGGCATTTTTTTAGGGTCAATTACACTCTTTACTCATCCCCGTGACGTTGCGTTGGGGCGATGAACCTGCTTACTCGTTAAGAATTCCTGGGTTCAATTCCAGGGGAAGTAACCCCACCTGGGGTAATATCAAGGTAATGTGGCTGAGAGTATCGTCACGCTGCCCATATTCCTCACAATATTCCTCTGGTATACAAAGCTAACTTTCTCACTGGCACATTCTTGGAGATACGGCTCGGTGTTCAGCAGAACATTACTTCCTGCCCAATGCTTAGTAATAATTAATTACAAATTCACACCCCAAGACAAGAGAAAAAGCAAATAAACAGGTTATCTATCATTTACAAAGTACACTTGGTATATAACAACTCCGTGATACGCAGATTGATCGGCTGAGAAAGGTAATGCTTTCAAGCACTGTGGTTATCGGCATCTCTTGAAACATAGCGGTAAGTATGCAAACGTTAGAAGCGTTGCGGGATAGTTAGCTAGTTAGTGTTGTTTTATGTGGTGGAACAGTGAGATCATCTTCCCCTACATTTCGGGATTCACTGCGAGGCCATCATTGTTTACAGCGCAACTGTTTGGTGGGATGTATTAATCCTTAACTACCACACAAAAATCCATTCATTTTATTTAGTTAAACAAAGGGCTGATGTCCTTAGCCCATAAATAAATAAGCAAATAAATAAATAGGTAAATAATCCTGGGCCCAAAGATAAAGGATAGAGAGAGAAGACTAAGACCTAACAAAGAATTGTACCAGAAATCTGAAGGTGTGGTTGAACTGATGAAGAAGAGGAGATTAGGCTACATTTCTATGAACACCTCCTGAGAATGGATGGCAACACACTGACAAAAATAATTTCCGTTTTTATCATTTTAAATGATCTTGTCGACTTCGTCGTTACGCTGAGGTCTGTCGTTACGTTACGGTGACGGGACGAAATGTACCTAGAATGCACTGAGGTGTGTGACGTCATAGTACGATGTAGCAGCCGAGTACCAAGAAGGCAGTGTGAGAACAGAGTTTCAAGAAGGCAGTGCGAGAATAATCAAGTAGGCAGTGAAGAAACAAAATAGAATCTTGTAACTCTGTTCTCGCACTGCCTTCGTGGTACTCGGCTGCTGGCATTTAAAATGATATAACGTCCAGTCTTTCAGACTAACTGTCCGTGTCTTTTTCAGGAAGAGAAAGACAGAGCTCAAATGGCTTCGAGAAGTGAGAACAGGGTAAAGATAGGGTACAAGAAGACGACATAGCTGATATGGAGAAATTTAGACGACTAATTAGGGAGTACAGATGTTTCCAGGAGACGGGGGAGGAGCCTGTAGCAAAGAAAAGAACCTACACAGAAGAACAGAGGAGGGCAGTAGGAAAAAGGATGAGAAGATACTGGCAGAGAGTCAAGGCAGAGAAGGCAAAATATAATAATAATAATAATAATAATAATAATAATAATAATAATAATAATAATAATAATGTTATTGGTTTTACGTCCCATTTAACTACTCTGGCCTTTAGAGACGCCGGGGTGCCGGAATTGTGCCCCAAAGAGGGTCTTAAACGTGCCAGTAAATCTAATGACACGGCTACCTCGCATTTGCCCACTCTCAAATGCCAGTTGACCGCGCCAGGATAAGAACCTGCAAGCTTGGGCCCAGCAAGCAAGAATGTTATCGCTGCAAAACATAATGTAGAGACTGTCAAGCGTGGTCCATTCAAGGCCAAGACGAAAATAAACAATAAATAGATAAATAAATTAATTAATTTGTATGTCTGGCCCTTATCATACCCGTTTTCCACCGGTATCGGGGATGAGAAGGAAGTGGCCGTGGCCTGTCAGAAGGTACCGTCCTAGCATTTGCCTCGAGTTGAAAATGGGAAACCACGGAAAACCATTACAAGGACGGCTGACGATGGGGCTCGAACTCACGCGTCTACCGAGTCAGCAGAGAGCTTGGCCCCATGACCTAATGCTGCGCTTTACCACTGTCGGTAAAATAAATAAATAAATTAATGAATAAGTAAAAATAAATGAATGAGTGAATATATAAATAAATAAATAAATAAATAAATAAATTTATCAATAAATAAATAAATTGGTCAACCAATCAATCAAGCAATGAATAAATAAATTGCCAATAAATCAAATCCTGGTCCGGAACGAACGGGATACACTCAACTTAGAAGAGATTGGTTTGATTCCCACTTCAGTCATCTTAAAAGTGGTTTTCTGTTTCTTTTTTACTTCTCTATCAGGCAAAACGTCGAGATAATCCCTAATTTATGTCCACGGCTGCCTCCTTCTCAATCCATAATTACGAATACACACACCACAAAAACACAGCAAAATAACGCAGGTTATCAGACGAAATTCTATACGCACTCAAGTACACAGGGATAAATAACAAAGAGCTCACAAGCCCCATACCGAACCAATTACAGTACAACTGAATATCATCCTACATAATAATAATATTATAGTATGGCCTCGGGTGCCGGGTGCAAGCTTTGTTAATTGACGCCCAGAGGGCAACTTGCATGTCGAATTGTATCGCTCCTTGAAACGCTATGAAAGTCAAGGTGGTTAGATATCTACGCTCCTTGACACCATAGCGCTTTCTAGTAGAGTAATGAGGAACTTTGTTTTGGCGGAAAATCCCGAGATTTATTTTGCCATTATGAACACGGCGTACTGAATTCAAATGGGTTCTTTAACATGCGAACATCGTATGATTTGTGTATCTTGATTTTTGTCGCCTTTCAAAAATCACTTACCACGGCCAGGAGCGAACCTACAAGCTTGGGGTTGGTAGTCCGACACGATAACAACCCACCCACCGTGGCAAGCTCCCAATTCTGGTGATCTGTAGCGAATACATTTTTAATCACATGTAATATTTTTTCAGGTTATTTTTTCACATGTCCCAGTGATTGGGATTACATATAGTTAACCGACTGAAAAATTGTCAACATGAGTAAGCTTATACTCAATTAGATTGGGCGGGAAGTAACCATTAGGCCTATATCATCCTAATACCTGGAAGAAATATTATAAGAATTATTCATACACTTAACACATTCTCAAACAAATGGGGGGAGGGGGATTTAATTGGATGATAAGTTTCATTCATTTCATTAGGTTCGGCAGATATACATATAATACTTGTGTACAGCGGTCAAGCTGTATGCCTCTCACCAAGGCGGACCGGGTTCGATTCCTCGTCAATGCATGTGAGATTTTCGATGTGAAATGCCATGTCCTGTGGTTCGGATTCCACGTAAAACGGAGGTCCCGTGGCTTATGATCGCGAGATTAACGGTCACGTTAAACTACAAGCTTCCTTTCCTACATGCCCAGTGGCAACGCATGCCGTATGAAGCGTCATCAAATAAATATGTATTAATACACACAGACATTTGTGTGCATTGCAAGAGATGGCGATCCTTGGAATGGCTATCGCAGACAAATTAATAAAATATCTGGCATACTACCGTGTCCCCTACCCTGACTCTCTCGTCCCCTGTGTGGCTATGACAAGTGATATTATCAAGATCTCTTATGTGACTCATACAGGACGTGTGGTTTGTATCGTACACACGGCACAATTAATCTGGGATCGTTTTGTAATTGACCTAAACTGGGTAGCCGAGCATATTATGTCACGCTGCACGTCTGACCATACCTATGCTGAGTGGGGAGTTTCTCCGAGAAGAAAACTAGGGCCAAGCTCTCTGATGATTCGGTGGACGCGTGGGTTCGAGCCCCACCGTCGGCCGTCCTTGAAATGGTTTTCAGTGGTTTCCCCATTTTCAACTCCAGGCAAATGCTGGGACGGTACCTTCAGACAGGCCACGGCCGCTTCCTTCCACTTCCTTGCCCAATTTCATTCACCATCATTCATTTCATCTCTCATTAACTCCTCTCATGAGGTTGGCGTTAGGAAAGGCATCCGGACATAAAAACCATCCGCCACAAAGACTTCCATCGCATCTCATCCCCGACCCCGTTGGAAAACGGGAATAATAATGGGTAGACATACATACATTATTATTATTATTATTATTATTATTATTATTATTATTAGAGCCTCCGTGGCTTAGGCGGCAGCACGCCGGCCTCTCACCGCTGGATCCGTGGTTCAAATCCCGGTCACTCCATGTGAGATCTGTGCTGGACAAAGCGGGGGCAGACAGGTTTTTCTCCGGGTACTCCGGTTTTCCCTGTCAAAATTTCATTCCAGCAACACTCTCCACTATCATTTCATTTCATCTGTCATTCATTTAATCATTGCCCCAGAGGAGTGCGTCAGGCCTTGGCAGCCGGCACAATTCATATCCTCGCCGCTAGATGGGGGCTTCATTCATTCCATTCCTGACCCGGTCGGAGACTGGAAGCAGGCTGTGGATTTTCATGTCATTATTATTATTATTATTATTTGTAGTGACCGTGAGAAGGCCACGGCAGAAACCAGAGTATTTATCTTTTTATGTATTTATTTACGTATTTATTTATATATTCTTTTTTATAATTTCCTTCATTTTTTATGTATTAATTAATTTATTTATTTATTTATTTATTTAGTGGGTGATGTAATCATAAGGTTACATCATGAGATCTCTGATACACCGTAATCAAAAATATGAGAACTAATACTATAATCTGTGTAATATTTTGCTTACCACACTGTGGTCGATTTTTGCGAATTATTAATTCAATTTACCATGTTTGACTATACCATCTTGAAATGCATGAACAGCTAAGGATACAACCACCTTGTGGTGTAAAGATTAGCATTCTGGAAGTCACCCTTGAGTCCTGGTTCGATTCCCGGCTTCGCCAAGAAGTTTATTTCAGATTTGAGGGCTGGAAAAGGTGCACCCAGCCTCCTGAGGGACGTAAAATTGAACTTGAGTACATGATTTCCTCTTCTGGCGTTTTCCCGCTTCTCTTCCCAAAATCTCTTCATCCTCTCAGAATGCTCCTTCTTCCGCTCAACTGTCCATTTTCTTCCAGGCTGTCGTGATGGTCTAAGCTCAAACTTAACATTTTTGAATTTATTCCGACTCTCGGTGCGGTCCTCCAGATTGTCTATGTTGACCTGTTGTAGGTCCCTCTGAACCTCTTGTTATCCACTCCGTGCCACACGTACTCTGTGTTATAACGTTGAGCAATTTCTTCGCCGTTCTGAAGTTTTCCATCCTGATAATGTGTGTATAAAACTGTGCTTGGCGTTTTCAGATTACGTCCGTTATCGTGTGTATCTTTTGGTAGAGTTCGTTTTGAAGTCTCTTCATCCAAATAACGTGATTATTAACTGCCCCGTAAATCTTTCTGAGAATGTTTCTTTCCTGTTTTTCTGTAACCTTAATTTTGGAATGACCATCGATCACCATTGTTTCGGCTGCGTAAGTTGCTTCCGGAAGA
The DNA here is from genome assembly GCA_946902985.2 of Meconema thalassinum. Lineage (NCBI taxonomy): Eukaryota > Metazoa > Arthropoda > Insecta > Orthoptera > Tettigoniidae > Meconema > Meconema thalassinum. The sequence goes on from OX336400.1 coordinate 140,768,731, forward strand.
ATTACCGTTGTATAGTGTCTTAATTTTGCGTCTAGCGAGATGCAATTATTATTATTATTATTATTATTATTGCTTAGAAATGGACAGTCAGAATCCCGGTGAGAATTTTTAATTACTCGTTTCCCTCAAAACTAAAACTAGAATGTTTTCTGTTGGCTGTGTATATTTGAACGTGTCCGCTCTTCCGCTAGTATAAATCCTACTCATTCACTGGCATGTCGGAAGAGGTCGCCACTCGCTTTGTCCCCATCTTCCCCACGTGCAGGTATACACAGTAGTTTGCTACAGCCAGCGGAAAGAACGTTTTAGTGCGATGTGCGTCACATTTCCCTTCAGCTGATGAACAACAAACGCGGTAAGTAACTGTCTATGTAACAGAACATCCAAGGTCTGTATTAGAATAGTGCAAAATATGTTTTAAGTGTGATGTAAAATGGTTTCTAACCTCTTTGCTTTCCCCATCTCACCGTACTACGATATCGTGACGATTGACATCCTGTCTGATGGCTAAGTAACAGTTGACCTTCCTTCAGAGCCTTGCGAGGAGGCTTTTATATTTTCAGTATGGATTCAGACTTATTTACAGATGACTTAGTAGTTCAATGCCACCACTCCACGTTGGATTACCTGAGTGAGCTGATTTTTCCCGAATTTTCCACGCTGTATTTTAGATTAACGGGGTGCATCTATTCCAAAAGTCTGTGTTCATTATTTGAAAAATTATGTTTTTCTATCACGCTGTTACTTACAAAAAAACTGACTCAGAGTAATTTTCCGTGAAAGGTCATGAAATTCAAGAAAATAACATTGACTAACGGGGGATTGGTAGGTAAGTTAGTTAAAAAAAATGAATTTTGTGTATGTATGTCTACCACTAATTATTCCCGTTTTCCAACGGGGTCGGGGATGATACGCGATGAAATTTTATGTGGCGGATGGTTTTTACGTCCGGATGCCGTTCCTTACGCCAACCTCATGAGAGGAGTTAATGAGAGATGAGGTGAACAAAGATGAATGAAACTGGGCAAGGATATGGAAGGAAGCAGCCGTGGCCTGTCAGAAGGTACCGTCCCATCATTTACCTGGAGTTGAAAATGGGAAACACGGAAAACCATTTCAAGGACGGCCGGCGGTGGGGCTCGAACCCAAGTTGACCGAGTCTGCAGGTAGCTTGGCCCCACGTCCTTGCACTGCGTTTTATCAACCGTAGCTACCGCTGTCGGTTTAGAATTTACTTATTCCTTTAGGTAATTTCAAGCTTTAACGCTTCGTAGATCTGAACTAATTTTTCAAATATTGTATTTGTTAATTTTTGTCATTTTAATTTTTGTTTTTATTCCAATTTTATATTTTTATTTTTTATTATTTTTGTAAATTTACATTTCAATGTGCCGGCACCGTGGTGTTGGGGTAGCGCGCCTGCCTCTCACCCGGAGGCCCCGGGTTCGATCCCCGGCTCCGTCAGTGATTTTAATACTGACGTGAGGGTTGGAACGAGGTGCATTCAGCCTCGTGAGGACAATTGAGTAGCTGTCTTGACAGTGAGACAGTGCCCCGATCACGAATACCAAGATTAACGGCCGAGGGGACCCGACGCGCTGATCACGCGTCACCCCAATATCTGCAGGCCAAATGGTTGGGCAGTGGTCGCTTGGTCGGCCTTAGCCCATCATGGGCTGTATAGTGCCAGGGGTTGTTGTACATTTTAATATTATATTGATAATTTTTTTAACTTTAAAATTTTTAAATTCTATTTTATCCACTCCGGGGGAGCTGCTATGAATGTATCTCCCATCCTCTCTTTTTTAATAGTAACATGATATGTGGTCTTAATTACATTAGCATTTAATGCCCAGCGATTAGGCAGAAAATGACGGGAAGTGTTTTGCTTCCTACTGTGCGGTGTTTCAAAGTGGGAAGTACTGACATGAACACGTCACACTTGCACGCAAGTACTCGCGAGAGATTCATACACATATGAGCATGAACTAAAGAGTAAATTCCGTGTAGCATCCAGACATTCCTCACAAGGTATATATTAATGACTTTTAATTCCTTTGGTTGAAACAAAGGATGTATGAGCGGACAATGCACGTACTGTAGAGTTAAGATCCCACGCAACAATCCCACGGGCCAACAATAATTAGGCTTTGAGGTCGTCCGTCGACACCTTTATGGACCCGACCTAACTTGGCCTTCTCTCTTCTATGTTCTCCTTCTTCTTCGCCAAAACAGCTCTCTTTTCCGCCTGTCAGAGATCTCCAAAACAGATCTTCTAGTCCTATTGTTTACATGACAGGTAGCCAATGTGTTTAGCAAATCCATCATCATATTAGCTGACCGTAGTGTTGCCATATCTGGAAAATGTTCCCTATATTGGTGATTTTTCAACAGACACCATAGGCTGAAACCCACCATCGCTGACCCTCTGCTGTTGTTAATTCATTCGGCGGCTTTGCAACATTGGTCATTTATAGCCACCTAAATAATATATATATATTTAGAAACCTTTGTATGAAAATCCACAGTCTGCTTCCAGTCGTCCGACCGGGTCAGGGAATGGAATGAATGGAGCCCCCATCTAGCGGCAAGGATATGAACTGTGCCGGCTGCCGTAGCCTGTCGCACTCCTCTGGGGCAATGATTAAATGAATGACAGATGAAAGAAAATGATAGTGGAGAGCGTTGCTGGACTGAAATTGTGGCAGGGAAAACCGGAGTACCCGGAGAAAAACCTGTCTCCCTCCAATTTGTCCAGCACAAATCTCACATGGAGTGACCAGGATTTGAACCACGGACCCAGCGGTGAGAGGCCGGCCTGCTGCCGCCTAAGCCACGGAGGCTCAGAAACCTTTGTATCAATTTCTCAAAATTGCAGTTACTATTAGAGACATTGGTTGGCTGCGTGGCTCAGCGGTAACGTTCTCGCTTGCTGTCCCAAGTTTGCAGGATCAAATCCTGGTGCAGTCAGCTGGCATTTGACAGTACGCAAATGCGAGTGAGCCGTGTCAGTAGATCTACTGGCACGTTAAAGATTCCCTTCGGGGCAAAATTCTGGCCCCCTTGCGTCTCTAAAAGTCGCAGATGTTAAAAGGGACGTAAAACAAATAACATTATTATTATGATGATGATGATGATTATTATTATTATTATTATTATTATTATTATGCTTGCCACGGTGGGAGAGTCGTTAACGTGTCGGACTACCAACTCCAAGCTTGCAGGTTCGCTCCTCGCCGTCGTAAGTGATTTTTGAAAGGCGACAAAAATCACGAGATGCATTTGATACGTGGTTGGCACGTTAAAGAACCCATTTGAATTCAGTAGGCCGTGTTCATAATGGCAAAATTAATATCTGGATTTTCCGCCAACACAAGGTTCCTCCATTCTTTACTAGAAAGCGCTAGTGTGTCAAGGAGCTTAAATATCTAACCTCCTTGACCTTCATAGCGTTCCAAGGAACGACGAAATTCGACATGCAAGCTACCCTCTGGGTGTCAAATAACAAAGCTTGCACCTGGCACCCGAGGCCATACGATATATTATTATTATTATTATTATTAGTAGTAGTAGTAGTAGTAGTAGTAGTAGTAGTATTGGTAGTATTAGAGACATCAAATTAGCACAGGTTATAAAACAAATTACTCATATCTTGTTTCGTAAACTTTCGTGGCTGGATCAAATGTTGTTAACTGTAGTGTCTCGGGTTTTATTCCCGCCTCAGGTATTGTTTTCTTGCCTACAGTTAGTGTAAGCTAAGCATAGCCTAATGTAACGATGGCAAAACGTCAGTAAGGGAGCAACACAGGAGGCGGTAAGATAACTCGAGACACTACAGTAGTCAACAAATTACTCATAAATAAACCCAAGTTCACAGGACTAAGGACTTTTGGTTGGTTGGTTCCTTAGCCCCGTGTACTTTGGGCGTGTGTAGATAACCGGTGTTAATTGTGATGTCTGTATTAGTGTGTGTTATCTGTTTTTTTTTTATTCAAGTAAGGACTGCAGACGATGATTTCAAGTAGTTCCTACTTTCGCCACCAAATGCTATCGTCCACGACACCTAGCTGTGAACTTGGCTACTAGTAGATGCCATCACAACCAGCGCCTGGTGACGAACGATGGAACTAAAGAACATTAATCAAACCTAACCTACACATTTTGATTCACACAAGTTTAGTTAGTGGAAGGTTCTTTTATCTTCTTAACTTCTGTTACATGCCATAAATCTATGACATAGGCCCGCCGGCTTTAATTCCCCTCCGAAGGAAGGAAGGCATGCTGAGGCAATTTTAACGTTCTTAAAGAATCCGACGACTTTGGCCGGGTTTGAACCCGTGACCTTAGGCATAGAAGCTCACCATGCTACCAACTACGTCACCGGACTAAGGAGCATTTTCGAAGGTAGTTTTTAATTTACAAAATTTCAATGAATTCCGTTATGTTAACTCCGTTTCTCCTCCTCTCTTGTGTTCCTGAAAAAGGAATGCGCTCTACTTGGAGATAATATTAAGCTATCTATTGCTCTCTCAATGTGCAACTGACCACGCCCCGTTCTATGAGACCAACTTTCGCTACGTGTGAAGTCCAGCGACATTCCTACAAAGCAGGGGTCACTTGGTATCGCGAGAAACTCTCCGCCTAGGAAGGAAAACGCCTTGTCTCACATCATCTCTCTTCTGTAGTCAAAGAATAGGCAATATTTGTTGAGTCAGCATTAGAAATAAACCCTTCTAGTGTCAATACAATCAGCTACACCGACCACCCGAGTTGGACTCACCACGCCGCGTTGAAACTATCTCCACGACCAGGTTGGAGAACTTCCTTAGTTTAGGGGCTGCGACAACGCGGTCATGTAGCCCCGTGTACTTTGGGTGTGTGTAGAATATGTCTGATAACCGGTGTTAATTGTGATGGCTGTATTAGTGTGAGTTATTTGTAATTCAGGTAGAATGACTGCAGACGATTAATTTTTTCAAGTAGTTCCTACTGCCAAATGCTATCGTCCACGACACCTAGCCGCGGACGTGGCTACTAAATGGCATCGCAGTTAGCACCTGGTGGCGAACGTTGGAACTAATACAGACTTATCAAACTAACCTACAAATTTTAGCTTCCACAAGTGTAGTTGGTGGAAGGTTCTTTTTCATACGATAAATTTATGACATGGGACCGCCGGCTTTACGTGCCCTCCGAAGGAAGGCATACAGAGGGATTTTTAACGCTCTTAAAAAACTAAAGTTACACACACAATTTCAGTCACCATAGAAACACAGGTTATTAGACAATTTGAGTTTTGTTGTTGTTGTTGTTAATTCGTATTAGATAATTGGTTTTAGAAATACAGTAAGTGGTAAAGCATTTGTTGTTGTTGAATGATTTAGGGACTTTGAGACATCGCAGTCACAGTGAGCGATTTAACGCGTATTGGGCTAGATAAATTGACTATACACTCAAGTACATGGGCCTGATGACGGAGATGTCCCAAACCGCTAAAACGATTTACCAACTACATAACAAATACTGTAACTCCAAGAATGTTATGAAATGAAGGCTTTAAGCTATTGGATTGGGCAACGACAAATAGTGCAAGCCATACAGTAGTAGCAATGAAAATAGTAATATATTATTAATAATAGTCTAATAACAATAATGTCTGTCTGCCCCTTATTATTCCCGTTTCCAACGGAGTCGGGAATGAGATGCGATGAAATTCTGTGGTGGATGGTTTTTACAGCCAGATGCCCTTCCTGACGCCAACCTCATGAGAGGAGTTAATGAAAGATGTAATGAATGAAGATGAATGAAACTGGGCAAAGACGTGGAAGGAATCGGCCGTGGCCTGTCAGAAGGTACCGTCCCAGCATTTGTCTGGAGTTGAAAATGGGAGAAACCAAGGAAAACCATTTCAAGGACGGCCGACAGTTGGGCTCGAATCCACGTCTACCAGGTCTGCAGAGAGCTTCGCCACATTTATTTTATTTTATTTTAAGTTTGTTTTTTTTTTGTTTATTTTATTTTATTTTATTTTATGTCTTCGGTAGTGGCGATGTTAGGGCTCATGGACCTCTCTTTCACTTTAACCACGCAATATGGTACCAGTACTTATGAGGCAATTCTTTTAATGCAAAAAATAATTATGATGATAAATAAGTTGCAAATTAATTATGTTAATACTAATATTAATCATATTGGTGACAGAACCTGGACATCGGGTAAATCAGGGAAATTTTTCTCTCTGGGAATATCAGTAAAATGTCAAGGAATTTCACAAAAGTGTAGACAAAATCAGAGAAAGTTGAAGAAACTTAAAAAAAATCTAAAATGCAACAAATTTTGCATCGAGCTAGTGAGAATTATTTTGCAGCCGCTAAATTAATATCAGGGAATTTTATGGTCTAGCGTAGCGCTTTAGCGAGCGTAGCTACTGCTGTCGGTAATCGTAATAATTATTTTAATAATTATAATCATCATCGTATTGCCTCAGCTACATCATATCTTTTGATTTGGATACCAGTGAGTGCTTGAATAATTTCGTCTTTTTGTTGAACTATCAGTTATCTTTTCGAGAGCAATTTGTTTTGGCATATTCCTTGATGTACAACTTCTAAATTAATCGTGCAATTTAAAGAACCCTATGTTAAGAAGTCTCATGTTTTTATCGCAAATAGATTCTGAGAAATTGTTCCTTGGATTTTAAAGAAACGAAGTTTCGGGAAACATAAGTTCTTAGAGAACATTGTAGGGCTATTTCTCACATCAGTAACGTGCCATTACACATGTATCTTTTGAGGAATGCTTGCCTTACTTCACACCAAGCTTAAGGTACATCATTATCGCACTGGTGTGGGGTTTGAAGAATCAATGGGTGGTACAACGAGGTTCTTTTCCCTTAATTAAGACACTGGCATCAAGAAACCTTACGGCCGGCCCCGTAGTGTTGGGGTAGCGCGTCTTCCTTACTCTCGGGTTCGGTTCCCGGCTCCATCAGTGATTTTAGAAACTGGCGCGAGGGCTGGGACGGCCTACACTCAGCCTCGTGAGGACAATTGAGTAGCTGTCTAACAGTGAGGCAGTGTCCCGGTCGTGGAGACCAAGATTAATGGCCAAGTGGACCCGACGCGCTGACCACGCGTCACCCCAATATATGCAGGCCAAATGGCTGGACAGTGGCCGCTTGGTAAGCCTAGGCCCTTCATGGGCTGTAGTGCCTCAGTGTTGGTTTGGTTCATCAAGAATTCAAACATTAATTTCGTAGTTTCCAAGGGAATTGTCCTTAAAAATATAGGATATATCAAATTAATAAATAAATTCGGCATTAATTTTTGTGCTCAAAAGTCACAAATTGCCAATTTCTTTCTTATTTTCCGTGGCCGGCTCCCTCTAAGTGAATTAATCGACAATATTCTTTGTTTTATTGTAAAATGCTATATTTTGCAGGTGTGATTAAAATCGGGAAGAGCACGTTAAAAGCGATATTGACCTATACTATACAAACTCAAATGTATACAGCCTAACGTCTTGAAGTAGATTCAATTACTGCTGTAGTAATCAGTTACAACTTTCAGCAAGGAACTGGGACATTAATTCTTGTAACTTAGCCAAGTCTAAATTCATGGTATAACACTTGACACTTGAAATAGAGGAAGTATCCTTCCAATGAACACGGAAAGAATTTGAGAACGCACACCTACTGTACCAAGAATGTTATCATCTACTGATAAACTTTTTTGTTTCATGTTCATGAGTGCCTGATAATTTTATGATTCATACACACAAATATTGCACACACAAAAAAAAGGGTCAGTCAGATTAGGAATAGAAATATTTGCTATGCGTGTATTTAAATTATTCTTGTAATAATAATAGCCTAATAATAATAATAATGATAAGACTGACGTGGAATCACTACAATATTGAGTTTTTTTAGAATAAAAAAAGAGAACAAAATTCTGTAGGCCAATAAAAATTAATTGCATTCTAGCTACACAAAACGCAAAAGAAATATGTATGGTCTAATATTTAAGACAAATTACTAAATTAAGAGCAAAGATATTTAAAATATACTTTGTGTCAGTGTGTGCTGGCTAGTGGTATGAAACCGCTTAACGTCCATCAAATGTCCAGAAGTACGTCAGTTGATAGACGTGGAAGGGTTGGTGAATTTATTCTTCTTTTTTTTTAAATTTGTTTTCCTTGTAAGAATGGCCAAGTAAGTAGCTCGGACAAAACCGAGAGGAAAACAAAACCGCTGACATATGAAAGGAAGGAAGATGAAGGGGGGGAAGTACAGGTAGTAGTCCGAGCGAGATGTTTGTGTAAGGCGGCATATGGCCCTAGCTTACTGACTCTGCTAGGGGATCGAGCCATGATTATAGGGTGCACTTGTAAGGTAACAAGAGGGGTAGAATTAGACAAGGGGTTCAGAAGTTAAGGAAGGAAATAGAAAAGTTTCTCTCCACATTGAGGAATTGACCAACGAAAGAAAGTCAATGAAATGACACCAAGAATTCTTTTAAATATACCGGTAGTAAAACAGAATCTGTGAAAGCCTCTTTACTTATTTCATTCTTCTTCTTCTGTCGTTTAGGCCGACTGTGGACCATTTAATTTGGTTTCAGCTTCTGGTTCTTTATTTTCACCCAGTACTCGTTCATTCTATCGCTCTGCATTCTCCTCCTTTTTTCAGTCCATTGTGCCTGGATCCGTGATGTAGGATGGCTCTTAAAACCCGTGAAATTCTTCATTTTGGCTTTGTATGTTTCCCTATTGCTGATTTCAGCTTCAGATGTTGCCATTTCTTCTAGGTCCTTCTTCACCTCCTGATGCCAGCGAGCTGTGGATTACCTGGTCGAAAAGAATTTCATTATCTGATTGGTTAATCTACCTGGGCCCATTCTGTATGTATGTTCAAAGAACATGGCCCTTCTTTTTCGGATTGTGTCTGAGATTCTATCCAATCTGAGCTATAATTCTAGGTTCACATTTTTCTTCTGTTCTTTTAGGTCCAAGTATCTTCCTAATAATCATTCTCTCTATTAGCTCCAACTTTTTGATCATTTCTTTCTTTATCAGATACAAACTTTCAGCTGCATATATGGCTTCCGGACGAATCACTGTCTGTCCTATTTTATTAATCCAAAATAATATTTCAAATCAGAAACACATTCAACTGCCACTTCATTTAAAACATATAAAAATAATTAAGGTAGCGGCCAGAATTCTTGGCTGTGTCCCCAAGGTTCGGGTTCGATTCCCAGCTCTGCCAATAAATTTTAAATCCTGGTCTGTGCATGGAAGTGAAACTTGGGCTATTGGGGCAGCAGAAAAGAGGTGAAAAGAAGTAGTGTTACAGGAGAATGTTGAAGATTAGAAGGGTTGATAGAAGAACAAATGAAGAGGTATTAAGACGAGTGGGAGAGGAGAGATGTTTCTGGCAACTGTTAATGAAGAGAAGAGATAAGTTGGTAGGACACATAGGCCCTACTAAGACACCCAGGATTATTTATGGAAGGGAGGGTCGAGGACAAGAACTGTAGAAGTAGACCAAGGTTAGAATATGTTAAACAAATTGTCTCGGATTTAAGGTGTGATAGCTTAGAGATGAAACGATTAGCTCAGGACAGGGAAGCATAGAGAGCTGCTTCAAACCAGTCAAAAGACTGAAGACTCAAACAAACAACATTTTATTGATATTTTAGGCTGGAAGCTTCGTATATCAAGTGAGATACAAAGGGCGGATGACGTCAATGTCCCGCCCTCTTAAAATAACAATCTTTTTCATAATCATTTCTCAAAAATTAGATTGGACGTTGATGGAGTCCTAGATGCAAGACATATACCTCAATGATTGAAAACACACAAAAGAAATTCCTAAAATATCTACATTTTAAAAGAACAGTCAACTATCCTCACTTGATACCATACCAGGAACTGCTAATAAATTTTGATCTGGACAGTTTAGAAATACGAAGAAAAATAGATGCTATGAAATTCCTTTTCAAAATTATAAACAATTCAATTGATGATTCCGAATTCCTCTCTCTCTTAAATTTCCATGTACCACGCATCAATTCTAGGAACAATATCACATTTGAAAATAAAAGAACCAGGACATCTGGCCACAAAAATTCACCGCTGAACAGGCTATGTTATATTTTCAACACTGTTGCTCAAATAAATAATGCCATAGATTTTAGTACTTCCTTGACAGCATTTTTGATGGAATTCCTAACCACTCTCCAGAAATAATGACTCAAACCTTGCAAATTGTAAATCATGAATTCGTACCACTGTGTCATTCTACCTAGCCAACCTTGCATTACACATGTATTATTTGTACCATACTGTTTTAATTGTACACCTAGTTATTTTAATTAGTTATATTTAGTTACTGTTTAGTTTAAGTTAGTATAAGTTTTAAGATAGCCTCCGTGGCTTAGGCGGCAGCACGCCGGCCTCTCACCGCTGGATCCGTGGTTCAAATCCCGGTCACTCCATGTGAGATCTGTGCTGGACAAAACGGAGGCAGACAGGTTTTTCTCCGGGTACTCCGGTTTTCCCTGTCAAAATTTCATTCCAGCAACACTCTCCACTATCATTTCATTTCGTCTGTCATTCATTTAATCATTGCCCCAGAGGAGTGCGTCAGGCCTCGGCAGCCGGCACAGTTCATATCCTCGCCGCTAGTTGGGGACTTCATTCATTCCATTCCTGACCCGGTCGGAGACTAGAAGCAGGCTGTGGATTTTTATTTCATATGTTTTAAGATAACATACTGTGTAATCTTTATGCCACTGTAATTGGGATGAAAATCCTGTTGTGCGCAAATAAATAAATAAATAAATAAATAAAATAAATAAATAAATAAATAAGAAAGATTCCCTTTAACGAACGATTTCCTTTATGTTTCGCGTGAAGATATCAATTTTTGTCAGCTGTAATCTGATACTCGCTGGGATATAGGAGCAGGAAGAGTCAGGTATTGACCCTACGGTGTTATGTTTGTCACAGTTAGAGAAGGAGGGGGTTGTGTGCCATTGTCCCCACCAAGCGCTTTGTTAACATAAACCACTGATGACCTCTGACCTTCCCCGAACAAAAATGCTGCGTTGGTCAACTCTGGGGTTGACCAGAAGGTAAAACTGCAACAGATCCCACGATATAGCGGCGACCGTTTGAAATAGGCTATATGTTTCAGCAATACAGTCTCTCATAAGAGAAATTGAGATGTTTCTTTTGCCATAACTCAGTAAAGGTAGCCAGTGGTCAACCAGGTAGAATTTCTAAATGAGCATTTTTGTATTGGCAAACATAGGCTGTATGCCAGAAATTCTGGTACTGTCGTTGCATTACAGAAGTGAGCAATTTTTTACACTCGATGCCCGTTTTCCAACACTTTATTTAGGCTTATCATGACTTTATTCAGTAAGAAGCGGCTTCGGTGGGGTTGTTGGTACCATGCTGAGCTTCTATGCCCAAGGTCGCGGGTTCAAACCCGACCGAAGTCGTCGGAATTTTTAAGAGCGTTAAAATCCCTCAGAATGCCTTCCTTCAGAGGGAAAGTAAAGCTGGCGGACCCATGTCATAGATTTATGGCATGAAAAAGAACCTTCCACTAACTACAATTGTATGAAGCCAAAATTTGTAGGTTAGGATTGATTAATGCTATTTTAAGTTCCAACGTTCGTCACCAGGCGCTGGTTGCGATGGCATCTAGTAGTAGCGAAGTTCTCAGCTAGGTAGCAATTGGTAGCAAATGTTGGTACTACTTGAAATTGATCGTCTGCAGTCCTTACCTGAATTACGGATAACACACACTAATATAGCCATCCCAATTAATATCGGTTATCAGACAGATTCTACACACACCCAAAGTACAAGTGGCTACCCGAGAGCGTTGTCGCAGCCTCTAAACTGAGGAACCAACCTAACAAGGATAAAATATGTTCTCAAATTATAAACGTACCTGATCCAGTTGTTTGTCAACAATCAGAAAATATATATATTTAAATAAAATCTCATCAAGCTACGTTTTTAAAAATTATTTAGCTCTGGTGGGGGAATTGATCCCCCTAATCTCCCTGTATAGTTACGCCACCGGTTGCCTAACTCCCCAACTCTGTTGAAAAATATTTTATGTTCGACCCTGACTATTATATGTCAGAAAACTGTACTATAATGATGGTCATTATGAAACAGTTTCTCCCACCAATCACAGCTCAAGAAACAGTTGTTTGACCAATTAGATAACGATAGCATCGCATCTGCGCTTAGTTTCATGGCCTTCTAATTTAAATTTCACTGCGTTGCCTAGTGTCATAGTAGGGTAATCGAGGAGGCCATGGTCAAATACAATGCATTTTCTGCGTCTCATGCGCTCTGTTCAGTGCGTAAAACTGGCAAAATCTCGACAGATATTTATGAATATTTATGTTCGAACATAAAATAGTAATAATAATTATCGTCGAACATAAACAGTCGTATGCAACTCGCCTATAATGGTAATTAAGACGCTCGTATGGAAACTAATTATTGCCATTATAGGCTGGTTGCATAATGAACTATTTTGATTTCCTTCCTACGCTCAAAAGATGAGATAATCACAAATCTTGTTAGGTGGAAACCGATAAAATGTTCCGTCATTCTCGTAGTTTCTTACGCCAGGTCTAGAATGAAGGGAATGAAACGGTAGAACGGGACAGACTCGTGCCTGGCGTGCTTTGCTCGCTATTCAACAGTGAAGACAGTGTTCAACCCTTCCTTTTATCTTCTTCCTCGCTTGTCCTTTCTTCTTGTAGTTTTTGTGTGGACCCTGAGTCCGGCGCGTGCACATTAATGAGTTCAGTCTACCTGGGCTAATTAACACTCTCCTTCCAGTGTTCAGCCCAATACCCGGTCCTCAGGGACTCACAAAATTTACTACATGGACGTACTGTACCTTATAGGTTATGAATATTCCCTAAAGGGAATATGATGTTATTTCCGTTTGAGCAGATGAATTATTAATTAACATGATAATATTGGTCCGGTTAGCTCAGACATAAAATGCCAGCGTTTCGCCCCGGTGTGCCGTTGGGCTCGTCAGTTGGTCAGTTGTACCACCGGGGCGAAACGCTGGTATTTTATGTTTGAGCTAACCGGACCATTATTATCATGTTAATTGATAATTCATCTGTTCAAACGGAAATAACATCATATTCCCTTTAGGGAATATTCATAACCTATTTGAATTGCCAAGGTAAGGCTTTTGTTTTAAGAAAGGAAGCTTGACTTCCATAGCACATTGGCATCACTCGTGACATCATCACTACTCGTATTTTGCATCTTGTGATTGCCTTCTCAATATGTGCTAGCCACGCGTATTGGTGATGTGTGTCTGTACCAACTGACGAGCCCAACGGCACACTGGGGCGAAACGCTGGCATTTTATGTTTGAGTTGACCGGACCAATATTATCATGTTAATTGATAGTATTGTACCTTGTCCAGCGCAGGGTTAGATACATTTGTTTATGTTCGACGATATCGATATGTAAATAATATATGGCAGATTTTTTTTTTCATAATGGGGGTCAATAAAGTACTACTTTTCATTATAACACAGTTTTTTTTTCAACCCATCAGAGCACAATATGTTCATTCATTGACCAATTAGGTAACGATAGCTTCTGACATACACACAAAATCCAACATGTCGGACATGAATTACATGATTTGAAAGTTGACAATGTAGCCTATATTGGATCAACCATTGTAGTTACAATGCATAAACAAACTGGGCAATATTGCAAAAGAAATAGCACTGTTCCTTAATATCCGCAACTCCAATTTCTACATATTCGTAAGATTTTGCCGACAGTTTTAGTGAATGCTGTTGTTGATATAAACACACCAGAACATCATGGAGGAAGCAGGCATATGGCATTAGTTCCACGGAAATTATAATCCAGCTCTCTGTTCAGTAAATGGAAATCTTATGCGAAACGTTTCCGCCAGATGTCATAACTGTTCTATTTGGGACTCAATATTGATTTGCCTTTCGTTGTCATTCTATACGAATCGAATTTAAAGAATAACTAACTTAGTTTATAATACGATACATTTTAATTTTAAAGCGTTTGTAACAACCTATTTTGTGTTGTTTGACCAAAATAACAAAATAATCCAACATAGTACCTGTGCGCTATCTGTTTAGCTACTTCAGGATAAACAATGTTTCAAAGCTTTGGGGATCGTTATTGGGTAGAGATCGAATGCAGAGCCCACACAATCCCCAAGAAGAAGAATTCAACCGACAGAATCTCGAGAAATAAATATTTATGTTAGAACATATAATACAGTTATAATTATCGTCGAACATAAACAGTCGTATGCAACTCGCCTATAATGGTAATTAAGACATTCGTATGGAAATTATAAAACTCGCTTAGCGGCTTCGGTGGCGTAGTCGGTAGCATGCTGAACTGCTATGCCCAAGATAGCGGGTTCAAACCCGGCCGAAGTCGCCGGTTTTTTTAAGAGCGTTAAAAATCCTTCAGTATGCCTTCCTTCGGAGGAGAAGTAAAGCCGGCGGTCCCATGTCATAGATTTATGGCATGTAAAAGATCCTTTCACAGACTAAACTTGTGTAAAGCAAAATTTGTTTGGTTAGATTTCGTCAGAACGCTCTATCAAAGTTCCAACGTTCACCACTAGGTATCATTGATATCTGGTGGCGAAAGTTGGAACTACTTGAAATTAAACGGAACTTGTAGCTCACCCTTTAGGGTATCCGCTGGAAGCAGCTACAGACTCAGGCGAGCCGAACATGTCCTCGGACACTCCCGGCACTAAAAGCCATACGATAAATAAATAAATAAATAAATAAATAAATAAAGAAATAATACGCTCGTTTCATAAACATACTCGTGTCTTAATTATTGCCATTATAGGCTCGTTGCATAATGTACTAATTAGTGTTATAATTATTACACTAGACAACAAAATTTTAGCTTTTTGTTTTTTACAAAGGCCAACATAGTTGATTTATATGGATTTGACTGTGCTGAAGTTGAAAATGACAGTTAAAATTCTAGATTAGCTCAGGTTTGGAAGTTAATTGAAAAATGGGTTCCAACATGATAAAGAAGACGTTTGGTTTTTGTTTTCCCTTTCATAGCACTTGAATATTAACGCCAAGTATTATCATCCCGGTCACTGTTACAGGGTCTTCAAGGTCTTCTTGGTAGCGATAAATTGGTCACGGTACAAAAAGGGGATGATAATGACAGATGAGTGATAGCAATTTAATATAATTACAATAAATGCCCTGGTCATTAGAACACAGTACTTATGTCCTAATGGATACAATTCTGTAATATGAAGTGCACACAGTATTAGTGGTAATTGTAGAGTCTGGACCCAAATGACCAGGTGATGTCTAGGAATAACTCTGTGGATGTTCCCGTTCAGGATTACAATTCTTAAGTTTGTTTGTTGGTTGGTTGGTTGCTTAGTTAAGGGGCTGCGACAACGCGGTCATATAGCTCCGTGTACTTTGGGTGTGTGTCGAATCTGTCTGATAACCGGTGTTAATTGTGATGACTGTATTAGTGTGTGTTTTCTGTTTTAGTTCAAGTAAGGACTGCAGACAATAATTTCAAGTAGTTCCTACTTTTTCTACCAAATGTTACCGTCCACGACACCTAGCTTTCGGACCTGGCTACTAGAAGGCATTGCAGTCAGCACCTGGCGGCGAACGTTAGAACTAATAGAGAGTTATCAATTCTAACCAACAAATTTTGGCGTAACACAAGTGTAGTTAGTGGAAGGTTTGGAGTATTACGTGACCGTTAATCTCGCGATCATGAGCCTCGAGACCTCCTTTTTGCGTGGAATCCGACCACAGGCCATGGCACTTCATTTTAAAAATCGCACATGCACTGACCGGGAATCGAACCCAGTCCGCCATGGTGAGAGGCTAATAGCTTGACCGCTGAGCCACCACGCCCCCACGAGGTAGTCTATTATAAAGGATTCTAATTAGTTGTTAATTCATATTTAGGTACTTGGGGTAACTTGGTCATCAGTCCCGTGTAGTTCGGTGTGTCTTAAACTTGTCGGAAGACCTGTATTTATGTGATAACTGTAGTAGTGTGTGTGAACGTGAAGCAAGGTAGTCTACTATCCCAGCATCTGCCTGGAGAGAGTGAGGAAAAACACGATGAAAAAACACACTCAGGTTAGCCGCTCTCAATTGCCAGTGCTCGAGCCTCCGATCTCGTACCTTCTGCAGATGCCCACACGTCCGTGGTGCAAGATTTAAGGAGCACAGCTACGTCATGGGTTATATTACAGAAGAAGATCGCTGCTTACAATGGTTTAAAACAAATTGTTATGATGTATGTCTGGTAGGTGGTCAGCCCAGAGGCTGTTTGGATCCTCAAAAAGTATCACCATAGGCAGAACAATAATGAGGCGTACTAAGCAAGATGAAAAGTGAGGTAGTTTGCCATTGCTTTCCTCACCGAGTCAGAACAAAGCACTGAACCTACAAGTAGATGATGATGATGATAATTGTTGTTTTAAGGGGCCTAACATCTAGGTTATCGGTCCCTAATGGTTTGGGTGATCATGAAGATGATAATGAAATGTGAACTACAACTAAAACTAACTACTAACTTATATACTAGAAGAAAGATGGAAAACAAAAGGAGAATAAGGCAAATAAAGGACAGGAGGAAAAGAAATGCCCTCAACCCTCGAAGAATGCGGATTGAGGGACTCGGAAGGAAGGAGAGCCATGAACGGCAGATAGGAAAGTGAAAGAGGAGAGGGTCCGCCCCAGAGGTAATGGATAAAAGGGGGAAAACCGGACCCAGCTCAGGAATCCCTTGGGATCGCCAACTCTCCCGAACTCACCAGCCGCGAGTCCCTGAGGGTGTAGCAATATCCAGGGTGCACCAGAAGTGGTGGGGCTACATACACCCTGCCTCCGTGAGGGCCTTGATCAGAGGGCAGGAGATAACATGAAAAGAAAAAGAAGGCTGACCCCTCGCAGATGGAGGAATCAGAAAAGATGGCACAAGGGCCAATTAAGGCAGGAAAGGAAGAGACTACCTAGGCCTCAGATACCCTAATACCATCGAGGTCGGAAGAGAACAAGAGTTGACCAAGGGAGGTCGACAGGAAAGAAGACGGAGGGGAGCCCGGCACAAGTAAGTGGAAGCAATGCCGGACTCAGCTGGGGTCCCGTGGTCGCCAACCCACGTCCCACAAGATGTGAGCCCTTGGGGGGCCTACAAGTAGAACCTCTCACCGTACACACAGACACTAGTTGTGTCCTGAAGGCTATTACTCAACACCACCCGTACCTCAGTAGCTTCCATATAATCACAGTCATGAATAAGAATCTCTAATGCCTCAAGAAGAAAAGTATGTGCTGAGACAAGGCGAGTTTGTTGGTGTTTGGTTAAATCTAGCGGAGGATTACAAATTGTGACACCCCTTAGGACGTCCGGCCCTTTAACGAAAGCATATGCAAAATGGTTATCACTTGCTAACTGGCTGGTGTGTTTCTAATCTTGTCATTCGGTCGACCATTTGGCCACCATGTTATGTGCTTCTTGCTGCTATTATCGCAGCAGTAATACGCCTTGATGTTTGCATATTCTGCCTATCCCAAGGGGGCAGCTTCCAACACCCACCCAAAACAACGACGTGACGGCGACGGCGGCGCCAATATCTAGTTCCAAACAATCGCCGGTAGATGGCAGGCATAGTCACTTACTCGGCTTCTCTGCACCCTTATAGGGGAGAATAATGCCCAGTATATCTTTAATTTAATACGTATTTTAGCTTCTGAGTATTTGTGCGTTAAGAATCTGTACGGTCCAACAAGCTAGAATTGTCAGAAATTCTATCCCTTTGCGGGAGATAAAATTATGAATGTGTGGCTTTAAAAACAACATTTTTTTTATCACTCCAGTGGTCGCGCCCGTTTTAGAACGCGACAGATCGCACGAGGGCAAATTCCTCACGCTTAATATTTTCAGCACCAGTTATTTTGCTTTTGCAGTAAATGCTCTGACAGAATTACGTAATGAATCCTATTTAACTCCCTTTCAACTGGTATTAATATAATTAGTTTGTAAAAATATTATTTCAACGTAGAAGCAAAATACACATGTATTACAAAATCTCATGTTATCTGGGAGTTTGCACTGCGCGTGAGCAAACTGACTCAGCGAGTGCATTTCAAAGAAATATTTGTTCACAATTCAAGTAAGTACTGTAAACCATTAAGAAACAATGAAATTTATTTACATCAAACCATCTTAGAAATGCACAATGTTGCAAATATTTGTTACACGAGAAGTTGCACGAAGGCAAATTGCCGCGGTAATCATAAATCACTCGGGAACGGGACAGACGAGACTCTAACAATCGTCAAGGTCAGGTGTGAGAGAGTGCTGGGAGATATGAAAAAGGCGCCCAAAACTCTACCACAAATAGCCACATAATTATTAATAATATTCAAAAAGCGTGGCAAAATGCCTCGGGCACGATCTCTCGCGTGTTAAATAAGAAGATTTATTATTAATGATAAGGCCTCCGTGGCTTAGGCGGCAGCACGCCGGCCTCTCACCGCTGGGTCCGTGGTTCAAATCCCGGTCACTCCATGTGAGATCTGTGCTGGACAAAACGGAGGCAGACAGGTTTTTCTCCGGGTACTCCGGTTTCCCCTGTCAAAATTTCATTCCAGCAACATTCTCCACTATCATTTCATTTCATCTGTCATTCATTTAATCATTGCCCCAGAGGAGTGCGTCAGGCCTCGGCAGCCGGCACAGTCCATATCCTCGCCGCTAGATGGGGGCTTCATTCATTCCATTCCTGACCCGGTCGGAGACTAGAAGCAGGCTGTGGATTTTTCATTATTAATGATATCCGGCTTTAAGCAATATTAATTGTTTGAAAACTTGTAGCCTACTTATTTCAATCCTCTGTGGGATCTTCTTCAGTAAGAAATTATTAAACTTAAAAATCAAAATTAATCTATAAACAATGGCTGTACATATAATTGTGAAAATAATACTAATATTAATACGAAGACATATATTGTTTTACACTTCATTTTTTTTTACTTAAATGAAGTACATTACACATTAGTTGTTACGTCCACCTTCTCAACATAATCTCCTTGTAACTTTATGCAATTTTGCAATTTTGTAATTCTACACCATTCTATGAACGAATCAATATGAAAATGAAAATCCACAGCCTGCTTCCAGTCGACCGACCGGGTCGGGGAATGGAATGAATGAAGCCCCCCATCTAGCGGCGAGGATATGAACTGTGCCGGCTGCCGAAGCCTGTCACACTCCCCTGGGGCAATGATTAAATGAATGACAGATGAAATGAAATGACAGTGGAGAGTGTTGCGTGAATGAAATTTGTGACAGGGAAAGCCGGAGTACCCGGAGAAAAACCTGTCTGCCTCCGTTTTGTCTAGCACAAATCTCACATGGAGTCACCGGGATTTGAACCACGGTGGTTCTCGTCCGATCACCGCAGTTAAGCAACATTGGGTGTAGTCAGTACTTGGATGGGTGACCGCTTCGGAACACTACGTGCCGTTGACTCTAAAACCATTAAGCCTCCGTGGCTTAGGCGGCAGCACGCCGGTCTCTCACCGCTGGGTCCGTGGTTCAAATCCCGGTCACTCCATGTGAGATCTGTGCTGGACAAAACGGACGCAGACAGGTTTTTCTCCGGGTACTCCGGTTTTCCCTGTCAAAAATTTCATTCCAGCAACACTCTCCACTGTCATTTCATTTCATTTGTCATTCATTTAATCATTGCTCCAGAGCAGTGCGACAAGCTTTGGCAGCCGGCACAGTTCATGTCCTCGCCGCTAGATGGGGGCTTCATTCATTCCATTCCTGACTCGGTCGGAGACTGGAAGCAGGCTGTGGATTTTAATTTTCACCCAGCGGTGAGAGACCGGCGGGCTGCCGCCTAAGCCACGGAGACTTCATGAAAGAATTAGTAATGCGGTTAATCTATTGTAAGCTAAATGCTGATTAACATTTTAAACGTAAGTAAAGTTTGAACATTGAATCGTAAGAAATGGGCTCGTTCTATTGCGTAGCCTATTTGCAGTTTCTCGTAGATAAGAAAGTCTCTCCCATGGCGGCTCGCCTTGCAGTTGAGAAACTTCGCGGGAGGTATGCGGGTCAGAGGAGGACACGGGAAGTGCAGATAGTGATCACCAGGGAAAACAGTTTCACAGACACCAGATAGGGCGTCTACAACAATACTCATTAACTTACTGTACTCACCTGATTACGTCTCTTGATCCTCGTCTTTGCACAAGATCCTGGTTTTAATCACCATCTGTCATCCCTGGCACATACGGCAGAATACATTGAAAACTAAACACTCTAAGAAGGGAGAGAAGGTTCAGGGTTCAGATCTCCTTAAGAGGCGGCCGGAGTGAGTTCCTATTTCACCTTTCATTTCAAAACGTTGCCACTAGTTTCGTTGTAGTCGCTGTCCCCTAGTAGTTACATGGCCCGTACATAGGTATCAGCACGGATTACCCCCTACTGTGAGCACAGATTACCTACTACTACTGTGGTGAGGGTGATTCAAGGTCGCGCGTGCGAGAAAGTTCTAACTGCTCCGGAGTCCAAACACTGGGGAAATGCAATCTCGTGGCAATGCGCTTCAAGAATATCGCGACCAGAAATTTCGAAGTGATAGTCTGTATAGGCTACTTCCAATTGAATGGCCGAAATATTTTGCTATAGATAAGCTAATAGTTAAACTACGGATTACGGAATTCACAAGTGACTGAAATATCCTTGGCCTTCCTCGTGTTGTAGCGGCTAGTATTCTTGGCTGTCACCCCAGAGGTTCGGGTTCGATTCCCGGCGCCGACAAGAAATTCGATTCATTCTTGTCTGAGGGCTGGAATGCCCCGTGAGGCAAAACTGAAAAGATGTGGTTTCGATTCCCATCTCAGCCATCTTGGAAGTGGTTTTCCGTGGTTTCTCACTTCTACTCTGGCTGCGTGGCTCAGGGGTAACGTTCTTACTTGCTGTGTCCAAGATTGCAGGATCGAATCCTGGCACAGCACAAATGCGAGGGAGCCGTGTCAGTGAATTTACTGGCAGGTTAAAGATCCCCTTTGGGGCAAACTTCCAAAACCCCGGCCTCTCCTAAAGCCGCAGATGTTTAAAGGGACGTAAAGCAATAACATTATTATTATTTCTATTATTATTATTATTATTATTATTTTTATTATTATTATTATCATCACTTCTACTCCAGACAAATGCAGCCGACTCCTTCACAATCCTCATCTGAATCCCAAATATACACACTAACGCACTACCTCGTACCACGCTGGTATCGAGAGAGCGTGGGTTTGAATCCCACCTCAGCCGTCTTATTACTATTATTATTATTATTAATATTAATAATTAAAATATTTTCCGGATCTTGCATGTGGGGGGAGGGGGGGAGGGGAGGAGCACATGTTGAACTCTCTACCACCGGCGGCTTCTATTAATACTATTATTATTATTATTATTATTATTATTATTATTATTATTATTATTTCTAAAATTACTATCAGTTTCTGCTTATTTAGGAGGATTATAAATTAATATTACATAATTTGGCAATAGAGGTGTGGGAGTGCAGGATTCTCCAGCCCCAGGGCCCATCACCACTCTCTAAGGCCTTGCATCCGGGGGTCACACACAAGAACGCTACACCACGAGATGGTCTTTAAAACAGTATGTTATGCAGAATGTGATAACGCAGAAAGAAATAAAATGTTATTCTTCAAGCTCTACCATTTCCTTACAGACCTTCCTTACATAAAACTGCCTATGTTGCGAAGTTCGAAACCGAAACACAATAAGGTTTCACGCCGTCGTTGTTGTTGCTCGTGCTCAATTAGATTGTGTATATTCAATCATTTACTTTCATAAACATCTTCATACTGACATTATGGGGTTTGAAGCCATTTTTCAGTGTTCCCTTAGTAAACAAAAGTTTGGTGCTTTTCGGTCGGTCAACACGAATGTACCCAAAAGAGTTGGATTATACCCTAATCCTGAAAAATTTACAAATCTTTTGGGTAAATTCGTGTTGACCGACTGAAAAGCACCGAACTTTTGTTTTATCTTCATAATAACCTTAATTGTGATAAAGAATCCTTCAGACTAAACTAATTCCTGAAAAGAGTTGAAAAGTAAATTTTCAACACTTCTGTTTGAATATTTCAAAATATAACTCATCGTGTTTACGATAACATGGAAAAGATACGTAAGGAAGCCTACTTCCTAGTATACCTGTAACTTAGTAGTATGCTGAAAAACTGCTGTTTATTTCCTAGAATTATATTTACGTGTTTTTGTAAGTAACCATGACAAGTTATTTTTTCTTTTATTCTTAACAAAGGCGATATTTAAAAAAATGTAGAATACCTTTTTTGAAATTACATTTCTCATCACACAGGATTAACTTCAACGATAAGCTATAGCATATTATTATCAGGACTGAGTTGCTTCAGCTCTTCCTTTCGCATTGTCTTTTCCTCATCAACAACCAAAAAATGTCCAGAAACTACAAATTCAGTTGCTCAAGGGAAAGAAAACTAAGATCCGTTTCCCACGATCATCACATCACTATTCATGAACAAATATGGTGCAATTATATGGGGCAATTGTGATAATTAACTAATACATGTAACTTTTTCCAGGAGTGTATTTACATATTTATATCTTGTACCCCGCCCATTCATTGGGCACAGTCGTGTTGACCGACTGAAAAGCTACAAAAGACAATATTATAGCCTATATAAAAAATCAGTAGTAGTGGTGAAAGATTTCAGCCTATTCCTGTAACAACTTAGACCAGAAACTCATCCTAGCATCAACTCTTACCGCAGCTTCATTATAAACACAAATACGGAACTTTTGATTGCCTATAGCAGCCTTCCCTGGATACCATAATACTGTACTTCAGAATCGTCAGTTTCTTTTCCCTTGGTACTCTTCCGTACGCATACATAATCATGGAATTTATTTAAATTTGCTATAATATGAACATGCTTAATTAATTAATTAATTAGTGTACCATCCTTTATTTTGCAAAAAATATAATGAATAAAATGAAGAATCTACAAGCAATATCATGTGTAATGTATATGATTTATATAAAAATTAAATCAATGTTACATATTTCAAATTTTTTAATGTAATATTACATAGAAGAAATGGAAGGAACGCAGATGCCCCACGTGGAACCATCTGTCATCACTGCGGCAAATCGTGTGCCTCCCGCATTGGGCTGTATAGTCACCTCCGAACTCACCAATGAGAGACTTCCGGATTTAAAGGCCAATCTACTCGATATGAGTGTTTGCTATGATGATGATAGATATTACATTAAAATCCTAGCCTTACTCATCAGTATATTGCCAAAATGGATCCAACTATGACATTTTAACGCATGATAACCTAGAAAGTCATCTCGAAATTGACATCTTAATTATTATGAGGTAACCCGTAGTGACATTCTCACTCCGATACTTACGATGAATATATGGGACACAAGAGGGTTATTCTTCCATATTTGTTAAAAAACGATCCGGGAAAAAAATAGCTTATCCTCTTGATGAAAAATGAAAATCCACAGCCTGCTTCCAGTCTCCGACCGGGTCAGGAATGGAATGAATGAAGCCTCCATCTAGCGGCGAGGATATGAACTGTGCCGGCTGCCGAGGCCTGACGCACTCCTCTGGGGCAATGATTAAATGAATGACAGATGAAATGAAATGATAGTGGAGAGTGTTGCTGGAATGACATTTTGACAGGGAAAACCGGAGTACCCGGAGAAAAACCTGTCTGCCTCCGTTCTGTCTAGCACAGATCTCACATGGAGTGACCGGGATTTGAACCACGGACCCAGCGGTGAGAGGCCGGCGTTCTGCCGCCTAAGCCACGGAGGCTTAACTTATCCTCTTGATATTAAATTTAATTTATCGATCAAGTCTTTGATATTTCCAGAGAAATGGAAACTTACTAAAGTCAGTCATATTCACAAGTCGGGTAAGATTTCACTAATTCTTAACTACCGAACAGTACCGGTAGCTACTAAGTTTGCCCCAAACTAACTTTACGAGCAAACACTTCATGAACACATAGGCCTAATGTATTATTCAGGCATACATGCCATTTTATTCACGATTCATAACACGGATTCATCCCTCGATGATCAACAATAACCAATTTTCACGAATCAGGAGTCATCTGGTTTAAATTAAAGGATAACGAGTCGATGTAATATATACAGATTATTGGTAGAGTTAACCATTACGTAGCCTACAACTTACGAAAATGTCCTATTACGGATCATACTTACAGTATGAAAGACGCAACACTTTGTATCATAGAGAAAAGCTCCATTCACCCTCTGGTGTTCCCCTGGGATCGAATCTTGTGCCTCTGTAATCTTATCTTAATTAACCATCTCCGGGATGCCAATATATCATTATTATTATTATTATTATTATTTGCAAATGTCGTGTAATCGTTTAAATACATTTATTCGTTATGGGATTGTATGCTGCTCCAAAAGATGAAGAAACAATAAATTGGAACAAAACAAATTGTTTCGATTTATAAGTGTCATCCGATTGCATTTACACGAAAACTTTGATATAAAACACCACCATTTCCTATGTAGTTCCCATCTCAAGTCATCTAGGTTTATGGTAGGCTATACTATGAAAAAAAAAGTTATCCTTTTCTCACCGTATTGATCGAATTTTTGAGATATATTCAAAATGCTGGGATTTATAAGAAGATGCACATTTTATTTTAGGAACCTGTACATTGCTAAAGATTGTACAGTATAATGCATTCGTATGAAGTTGACTTGAATTTGGCTCAATAGTTTGGAACCCAAGATGTGCGAATGCTAACTATAGAGTTGAATCGATAAAAAATAAATTCCCTATATTCTTGGAATACAAAAGGACACATGTATATCCTAAATATGCTAAGCGGGAATGTGGTGGCCCAGTGGTGTGGTCAAGCTGTTGGCCTCTCACCACAGCGGACCGGGTTCGGTTCCCGGTCAATGATGTGAGATTTTCGAAGTGAAACGTCATGTCCAGTAGTTCGGATTCCACGTAAAAAGGAGGTTCCGTGGCTATTGATCGCGAGATTGACGATAACATAAACTACACATTTCCTTTAAAAATGCTAAGCATAATTTATTAATGGAACTTTTTCTTTAAAGACTTTAGAGAAAAGTAGGCAGGTTATTACATTAAATAATTTGATAACATCTTTGATAGACCTTATTTGTCATCTGAATTTGAACTATATGTTCCTTCGCGGTCAATAAGACCGAAACGTATAATATTCCACTGTCCAAGAACCAATACAGAGTAATATAAACATTCGCCTGTATCGAACACATTCAATATCTAAAAAAGAAAAAAGACATGCACACATTTCCATATATCAGACAGCACCTTTTGTTCATTTGTATTGTAGAGAAATCACTTAATATCATACACTCCTTATCAGTGACTTGAAACATAATTTCAAGTACGATACTTACTAGAATAATATTTAGTCATACGTATTATAAGTATCATTTTATATTAGTGTAAGAAAAATATTAAGTGTAATTCATATTGTTATTTCTCGTAATTAGGTTGTAACCTGTTAGAAGAACTATAAATAAACAAACAAATAATTATAAATAAATAAACAAATTAATTTAATGAAATTCAGGTCCACTTTAGTGATGGTTACTAACTAGTGATTGCTTGCTACTCATATAATAATTACTGTAACTTCAAAAGCCCAGTAGTCGCTACATCATATTTAGACTGACAAAGCAACATTTTATTTACAATCCACCTCGTGGCGTAGTGGCTAGTCTTCTTAGCTGTCAACGCAGAGGTCCAGGTTTAGGAGCTGAGGGCTGGAATGGGATACACTGAGGCTTGTGAGGCAGAACTGGGAAGAGAAGGGTTACATTGTTACTTCAGCCATCCTGGAAGTTGTTTCCTCACTTATGCTTCAGGCAAATGCTGGGATGGTATCTAACTTAAGGCCACGACCGCCGCATATACAAAACCCGTCCCTAATACAAATACACACCCTAATACAACCATCACAATAACACAGGTTATTAGACACATTATACACACACCCAAGTGCACGCGGCTACATGACCACCATGTCCCAAAGCTCCTAAACGAATCACCACCTCCAACAACAACAACAACAACTCTATTTACAGTACAACAATGGCATAATCTTGAAAGTAGCCTATACTACTGTATATTACAGACATGTTAGAAAGAACTAAAAAGCTCATAATAAACACTGGAACTGCAAAAGACCTGTAGGCCACACACCATAATATGATGATCTAGAAAGCAGACGATTGTAATCGGGGGTGGATCTAGGGGAGGGCGACCGCCCAGGGCCCCGCGGTCCGGGGGGGGGGGAGTCATGGATTGTTTTAAATTTAATTGATTAATTATTTATTTATTCGTTAATTCCCCATAAGGAGAGCGTTATAACACAATCAATTTTCATGTTTAATTCTGGTCCTTCTTTTTTTTTCCAAAAACCTCTCATACACACACACTATGCTTCCTCTGTCTCTCCTCCCTCCACTTCTTTCCCGGTTGTCTCTCTTTGGGAGTCTGCTCAAACATCTGTTGTCTAAGTCTAATTGATTAATTAATTATACTTTTCAAACTAATTTATAATTCATATTCTTTTTTCAGTGCAGCTATGACCTCCCGTGACCGTTTAGCAAGTATAGATTTCAGTGAAATGATGGAAGACTTCATCCGAGAAAAAGAGTCGCAAAGTAATATTTTAATATTTCATAGTTTACATAATCTTCTTCAAGGGGACTTAAGGGTTTCTTTCATATTATTAAAAGAATGTACCGTAGTGTATTCAAAATATTGTAACTATTCTTTATTTTATTATTATTACAAAACTATTTTCCATTTGATTTGATATTTTTTATATTTTCTATTGTTGAGGGCCCGACCGTATCATATCGCCCAGGACACCGCAAAGCCTGGATCCGGCACTGATTGTAATGAAGCGACTGACAGCACCTGGACATGAGCTGATTTCATCACTTCCTGGTATGAGATTACCATCTCTCAGAAGCCGGCTCTGTCTTACTTCACCCTGTTTCAAGGACATGACTTTGCGACGATGCGGTATCTGACGGTAACTGCCTGAACTGCCAGCACCTCGACACGGCTAGCATTAGCAACTCAATATGCTGACATTTTCTAAAATCACGATTAAACATATACAGAGTTCTTAATTTGAAAATATGATTCAGTAGCACAATAGAGAAAACTATGAGCTGTCTTGCAGTGGAGTTTGTTTCTGTTTTCAACATCATCTGAAGGCATTGAAGAGGTTTGGAAAATTGCAGTTCAGAACTCTATTTTATATGGAGAATTGTGATTTTAACTACACTTTTTATAACTATCTTTGTATTCCTGTTCGATATGCTTTTGTACCGATGAAAAGTGTATAAAATACTACAGCGGGCTATAGGAACAAAATAATTTTACCTTGTCCCGTTTCTTTATAAAACGTTTCACAAACTTTTCACCCATGTTACAACAAGTGCTGGGCTGGCGGTCGGCCGTTCCCACTCCGGCCGGCTCTTAAAATTGTTGAACTTGCTTTGCATTGATGTTGTAATTAGGCGGCTTCGGTGGCGTAGTTGGTAGCATGCTAAGCTTCTGTGCCCAAGGTCGCGGGTTCAAACCCAGCCAAAGTCGTCGGATTTTTAAGAGCGTTAAAAATCCCTCAGTATGCCTTCCTTCGAATGGGAAGTAAACCCGGCGGTCCCATGTCATAGATTTATGGCCTGAAAAAAGAACCTTCAACTAACTACACTTGTGTAAACCCAAAATTTGTAGGTTAGAATTGATAACGCTCAATTAGTTCCAACGTTTGCTACCATGTGCTGACTGCGATGCCATCTTGTAGCCAAGTCCTCAAGCTAGGTGTCGTGGACGGTAGCATTTGGTAGCAAAAGTAGAAACTAGGCTACTTAAAAATTTATTGTCAGCAGTCCTTACTTGAATTAAAACAGATAACACACACTAATACAGCCATCACAATTAACACCGGTTATCCGACAGATTGTACTCACCCAAAGTACACGGGGCTACATGACCGCGTTGTCGCAGCCTCTAAACTAAGGAACGAACCACCCGATGTTGTAATAATCGTGTTGAAACAGAAAATACCCTATTTATATAGATAGTTTTACATTTTATATATTTTCGTTTTTGGCTCTGGAGGTCTGGGTTCGATTCCCAGCTCAGCCAAGAAATGTAATTCTTGTTTGAGGGCTGGAATGGGAAACACGCAGCCTCGTGAGACAAAACTTAAAAGAGTCGGGTTAGATTTCCACCTCAACCATGCTGGAAGTAGTTTTTCGTGGATTCCCAATTATACTGTACTCCGTGCGAGTGCCTGGATGGTTCCTAAATTAAGACCACGGTCGCCTCCTTCCCAATCCTCATCTGAATAATAAATACTCACACTAATATCCCTACAGCCATCACAATAACACAGGTTCATAATCACCATCCTGTCCAGCTCCTGCCAGGTCGGGGATTCGATCCCGCAACCTTGTGCACAGTAGGCTGGAACCTTCCTTACCGCTGCGCCGTGCAACCAGTCAGCGGGCGATTGTTGTTAATGTTGTTGATTGATTTAAGGACTTTCCGATATGGTGGTCATGTAGCTCCGTGTAAGTTACTTGAGTGTGTGTGGAATTAGCCTGATAACTTGTGTTATTGCGATGGTGACAGTGTTAGTGTGTGTACTTGTAATTTCGATGAGGATTGAAAAGGATATAACTGAGGCCTTAGGTTAGGAACCATCGCGGTAAACCACAGAAAACCACTTCCAAGATGGCTGAGATAGTAATTGAGTCCTCCGCCGAATCTGCATGAGTGACATCTACTAGCACCCAGTTGAACTATGCGGGAGCTAACCACAGTCTACCAGATGCGAGCTGCGCTCTTTACTGGCCAGTTAGTGAACCCATGCCTACGGTGTAATTGAAACATTTCTTCCTGTTGCCGATAGAGCACAAGGATAGGCGCGATTAAAAATTACCTGTGCAGTAGGTATATTAAATGTGTTTCTCCTAGTGATACTTTTAAACCAACGAAGTGTCAATTATTGTAAGTAGTCTGTGTTAATATACTGAATTCCTATGTTGTTTGGAATGTTTGCTGATGAAATTGAGTGTATCCCTTTCGAGATCTTGCACGAGAATTAGATTTCCTTGCAAAGGTGGCAATCGAACATGGACCTCCTGGATGACCGCCAAGAACGCTAGCTGCTACACCACGAGGTGATCATTGATGGCGGAATTTATATTGTCTTGCTGCGTAGTGAGTGAAGCATTTGGTGTCTGTTGGCGCTACACTTGAGGCGCCAGACATTATATCCCTGCAATTGAAGGGATTTTTAAAATGAAGGTCAATAGCCCGAGACCAGTAAACCACACACAGATCAGTGGGATTAGAAAGTTTTGCTTGTCGGCATTGTTTGATGTGGCAGCAATAAGCTAGGAAACTGGCTAGCCATAAAGACAACCCAACCTTTGATAATAGGTTTGTTTCCTAAGGGCTAGCTGCAGACCCTTCACAGGCTGGTCAACGGACACCACTATAAACCTGCTATACCACCACTTCCTGTTCCCACACCCTCTCCAGTCGGGGTGACGCCCGGGGAGACATACTTTAAGGGAAATTATTAGTCTACTTGAGAGGTCATGGTTACATAAGGTAATGGACAATCGAAACAGTAAAGATTAATATTTGGAGATCGTTGAAATATTTGCCAGAAATTAAGACAAGATACAAATTTTGTTCATAATAGCCCATGTTTCATATTACACATATCGTTCTTTTTATCGGTCTTCCTTTCAGTGTAAAATTTGTAATCAATTGGTCATTAATTTTTATGTATTTATGTATTTATTTTAATTTATTTATTTATTTATCTATCTGTCAATTTATTTATTTATACATTTATTTATTTATTTATTTATTCTTTCTTTCTTTCTTTCTTTCTTTCTTTCTTTCTTTCTTTTCTTCGTTTCACTCAGCTTTGGTGAACATTAATGTTGTGTGCTTTACATGTAGCCCAGTATTGCCTCATTCTTTGTGAACTTGCTTTCCTTCCTTCATCTGAGATTTGGATTTTTCTTTTGGGTTTGACTTTGACTTGGAACCGTTGTTATTTATTCATTCATTCATTCATTCGATCATTTATTTATTTATTTATTTATTTATTTATTTATTTATTTATTTATTTCTTCTTCTTCTTCTTCTTCTTCTTCTTCTACCTCTTCTTCTTCTTTTCGTTTTGGCCATCTGTGGACAACGAGGCTCGCTTTAACTCTTTTAACTCTTTACATGGACTTTTAATTATTTATTTATTTATTTTTAGTTTAATTTTAATGCATGTATTTATTTATTTATATATTTATTTACTTATTATATATTCATTTGTTTATTTTTTAGAATTATTTACTTAAGGCTACATTACCTTCTCTTACCGTAGAAAACGTTAACAGTTTATTTGGGTTATTGTGGTTGATTCATTTAGTGGATTTGTAACATCGTAATCATGCAGCCCCATGTAATTAGGTGCGTGCAGACTGTGTGAAAACCTTTGTCATTGTGTTGGCTGCACTAATATGTTTATTAAGTGATTGAGAATAGGATATGGCTAGGAGGCAGCCGTGTCCGTAATTTCAGTACCAACTTAGCATTCGCCTAGAGTACAATTGGGGAACGTAACACTACTTCTAGGATGGCCGGGATAGTAATCTAACCCACTTATTTCAGATCTTCCTCACGAGGCTGAGTGAATTCAAACCAGAATTTAATTTCTTACCATAGACGGGAATCGATGACAGCCAAGAATCCTAACCACTACACCACGAGATGTTAAGTGAACGTTAAGTCCACAGCATTGTTATTCATAGTAGTAATCGAGACTGATGACCACGGTGTCTTGAGTTGCTCTAATTATGACAAATTGTATTTGCTGAATGATAGCGTTAGTTTCGCACATCCTAAGAATGTTGTGAAGTGTGGAAATTCCCCGAACACTGGCTTGTCTTTGCGCAGGCTTTATGCCGGACCCTGAACTAACACTGTAAATTACTAAGACGACATAGCCATTGTCTCCTCGTGGAAATACACACGTCATCATCTCCGGTCGCGTCGTGTGTCTTCGCCCAAGTAACAGTATATAACATGTCGTATGCCCTTGGAGATTAAATCACCTGTACTTTGATTACATAGGCCATTCCAGCTTACCCTCTTTACAGAGAACTCAGTGTAGGTGAGACATGGCGACCACGTGATGTTGAAACTGGGTCTTATAAGTTATAATACTATGAAGGTATTGAAAGTCATTTTTCACTGTTGTATTAAAGAAAACAAGTATTTACATACTCCAACCTGAAAAAATATAACATAATATATTTATCACGAAATAACACGCTTGTATGTACAAAAGTGAAGAAAGGGGTACTTAACTGGATGACATGCTTCAATCGTCAAGCGATCATCATCAGATCTTTCTCATTTGGGCTGAGATGTTTATGTACTGTATTACCCTTATACATAGAGTAGACCTTAGTCTACCCCTACAGTTATTGTCCTCGACCCTTCCTTCCATAACTAAGCTTGCTATTCCTGAGTGTGTTAGTAAGTGTCCTACCACCCTATCTCTTCTCTTCATTAGCAGTCACCAGAAATATCTCTCCTCTCCCACTCGTCTTAATACCTCTTCGTTTGTTACTCTGAAAGCAACGGGAAACTACAGCCGTAATGCTAATCCCGAGGATATGTACCTCTCTATGCATAATTACATGTGATGATGGCCTCCTCTCTTGTAAAATTCCAATCCGGAGGTAAACTGGTTCTTCGTTCAGATCCCCGGGTGAGGACTACTCGAGAGGGGGTTAACATCACAAAAGTGACAAAGAGGAAATCTGACATTCTACGGATCGGAGCGTGAATGTTAGAAGTCTGCTAGGCAGTGGAAGGTTAGAAAACTTAGAAAGGGAAATGGATAGGTTTGATTTGGTTGGTATTAGTAAAATGCGCTGGCAGGAAGAACAGGTCTTTTGGTCAGGAGACTATAGGGGCATTAGCACTAAATCAAACAACGGCTATGCTGGGGTAGGTCTCATATTAAGTAGGAAACTTGGACAGCGGGTGGAATATTATGATCAATAGCCTATAGTGAGCGGATTATTATTGCAAAAAAGGATAGTCAGTCTGAGAAACTAGACTTCATATCATTTCAAATGACGCATGCTACTTGCTACACATGTTAGAAACGCTCAGGAGGCTCGAAGCCGCAGGACTCTTTCAACAGACTCCATCACCCATTAACTTAGGCTTCCCGCGCGGGGAACGGAGAGCGGGAGGTGCACTCTGCTGCATGACGTCACGCACTCGCCGTCTCCGTATTGCATAAAGCCAGACCCCAGGAGTAAACTCAAGATTCAACAGACTCCATTACCCATTAACTTAGGCTTCCCGCGTGGGGAACGGAGATAATAATAATAATAATAATGTTATTGGTTTTACGTCCCTTTTAACTGCACTGGCTTTTAGAGACGCCGGGGTGCCGGAATTTTGCCCCGAAGGGGATCTTTAACGTGCCAGTAAATCTACGGACACGGCTCCCTCGCATTTGCACACCCTCAAATGCCAGCTGACTGCGCCAGGATACGAACCTGCAACCTTGGTCCCAGCAAGCGAGAACGTTACCTCTGAGCCACGCAGCCAGCCGCGGGGGAACGGGGAGCGGGAGGTGCACTCTGCTGCATGACGTCACGCACTCGCCGTCATAACGCCAGACCCCAGGAGTAAACTCAGACTCGGTGCATATGCACTGAACTACATGATGACGTCATACACGCCGTAACCGTAACGCATAACGGTAGACCAAAGCATAACGATGAAGTCGACAAGATCATTTGAAATGATAAAATCAAAATATGCATAAATATGCAAAAATATGATTTTGCATGAGCTTCCGATTCCTACATATGAGACATCCTAATAATATAGGTGTTTACATGTTATCCGATCATTGCACTCAAAACATAAGCTTTGGTGAGTAATGTACACACGCTGGGAATGACCTGAAGCCAGTCATGACTCAGTAGTCTATGCTATTTAAAACACACAGTAGTTGTAGAAGAAGGTGCTAATGACCGTGGGTGGTCAGAGCATTCCTCCACTTGGCAAGGAAGACCTCAACACTCATTCATGTCTGGAGGAAAGCGCGCAATAAAGTGGGGGACAGTTACCTGCACCACAACAGAAATTTGGCAAGCTTCCCTTCCTTGTGTGAACCACAGCGCTGCCATATAACAGTGTGGCCCCCGACGCAATAAACTTGCAATAGCCTACTCTAAATGAAAATGAAAATCAACAGCCTGCTTCCAGTCTCCGACCGGGTCAGGAATGGAATGAATGAAGCCCCCATCTAGCGGCGAGGATATGAAATGTGCCGGCTGCCGAGGCCTGACGCACTCCTCTGGGGCAATGATTAGATGAATGACAGATGAAATGAAATGATAGTGGAGAGTGTTGCTGGAATGAAATTTTTGACAGGGAAAACCGGAGTACCCGGAGAAAAACCTGACTGCCTCCGTTTTGTCCAGCACAGATCTCACATGGAGTGACCGGGATTTGAACCACGGATCCAGCGGTGAGAGGCCGGCGTGCTGCCGCCTAAGCCACGGAGGCTTCAATAGCCTACTCGAAATGAAACCCAAAATTGTTCTGGTTGACAGCGCTTGTAAATATAAGAACGTTCATGTCACATTTAGATCACTGGTGGAAAATGTTAACTTAGTCTAAAATTAGTAAGGTAGGCTACAGTATATTCTACATGATGCGTAGGTGAGAGTTCCAAAAAAACAAAAATTATCTGGGCCTGCCAAAAGCGGAAGTAGATTTCACCTGAAAAGGAAAACAATTTTGAATTCACTAAATTTGCCAAGTTTTGTGCACCTAAAAGTACAACTTGAACCCAATAGTTGCTGACATAAGGTCAATAACTCAGCATGGATTCCATGTCTGTCTCTACTTGGATCATGGACACACAGGGGCTATTGGCAATGAACGAGCAGATGAACTAGCTAATAATAATAATCATAATATCGTATGGCATCGGGTGCCAGGTGCAAGCGTTGCTATTTGACACCCAGAGCGCAGCTTGCTTGTCAAATTTAGTTGTTCCTTGAAGCACTATGAAAGTCAAGGAGGTTAGATATCTAAGCTCCTCGATACTATGGCGCTTTCTAGTAGAGAAATGAGGAACTTCGTGTTTGCGGAAAATTCCGAGATTAATTTTGCCATATTGGTCACGGCCTACTGAATTCTAATGGGTGTTTTAACATCGTATGGCATGCGTGTCGTGATTTATGCCGCTTTTCAAAAAACAAAAAACACTTACCACGGCCAGGAGCGAACCTGCAAGCTGGGGGGGGGGGGGTTAGTAATCCGACACGATAACCACTCACGCACCATGGCAAGTAACTAGCTAATGAGGCTGCACCATCAGCAATGGAAGTTTCATAAGACAGAACTCCAATATGTCAACTGAAAAGAAAGATTAACTACCACATCACTCACCAGTGGAATTACATTTGGACCTCAACTTTGAAAGAATCTTTTACGAGAGAGATATTTATTCAGCGGCTTCGGTGGCGTAGTCGGTAGCATGCTGAGTTTCTATGCCCAAGATCGCGGGTTCAAATCCGGCCGAAGTCGTTGGATTATTTAAGAGCGTTAAAAATCCCTTAGTATGTCTTCCTTCGGAGGGGAAGTAAAGCCGGCGGTCCCATGTCATAGATGTATGGCATGTTAAAGAACCTTCCAATAATTACACCTGTGTGAAGCTAAGAATGTTAAGAATGTAAACAACGCTCTTAGGTCCCTACGTTCGTTGCCAAGAGCCGACTGCGGTGACGTCTGGTAGCTAAGTTCTGAACTAGTAGTCGTTGACGGTGGCGTTTGGCGGCAAAAGTAGGAACTACTTGAAAATTGATTGTCTGCAGTCTTAACTTCAATTAAAACAGATATACACACTAATATAGTCATCACAATTAACACTGGTTATCAGACAGATCCTACACACACACCCAAAGTACACGGGGCTACATGACCGCGTTGTCGCAGCCCCTAAAATTAAGAACCATCCAACCAAAATATTTATTCCTGAGATTCAGCATCGACTTCAAAGTAAAATACTAATTCCGAACGTTGTGCTTAACCTACTCAATTTTTATCAGGACATCGGAAATTCACGTCATACTTTGTTCGATTTTACATCACTATTCTAAATGACTATAGCCTACATGTTGTTGTGGATCCTCTCAAACTGTCAATCCCCTGCTTTTCGACTGCCCTGCTTTTGAAAGAGAAAGACTTATTATAAAATGTCACCAGAGTTACTGCAATAATGAACTGACTAAACCTCTGCATCCCATATTTAAAAATCATGTTCTTATTCTCATAAATACCGAGCAATAATTATAGTAACTGAAGTGAAATAAGCACGTTCTTGCCTAATTATATGGGATTGTGTACCAAATCCTGGTAAAATTAAAATATAAACTTCTTGATGATCAAAGAATCAAAATAAATGTTGATAAATAATAGGATTATTGACGTAGTTCATTTTGAAGCAGAGTTTGCCAATTAATTGAGCTAATATGCACTATTTTTTCATCTTGTGAATTTTCCAGATTTTCATATCAAATAATTTTTGGTTGGCAGGTATGGGATTTTTAACGGCTGAGATACATCATCGACAACATCTCTACTTAGTATAAAACAAAGTCACTGATTCTTGGATGTCACGGGTAATCTCGAGAACCACTGAATTGATTTTGATGCGGTTTTCACCATTCTGTAAAGTATATCTCGAGGAAGGTTTCTGTTGAAAATAATGTATTTATGATCAAAGTAAGCCAAGCAGTAACGATTTCAGTGAAAAAGTCGAAATTAATACCTGGCGTCCGTGCGCTTTTTAAGCTTACGCAGGGCAACCCGTTAAAAATATCAATATACTATGATTGTAAGAATTGTTCAGCATGAAAAGTTCTACAAAAAAAAGTCCGCGAGAGCATATCTCTACCTTCAATACATCACTCACTGTGTTTTTAGATTGGACGGAAGGTGGATTTGTGTTTCATGAACCTCGCCATTCTTAAATTACGTCTGAAAAGAATTCGTTGCACATGCATCTCCATGATCATATAATTAATAGCCCACTCAGTGATTTTAACCCATCATGCCGAGACGTAACACGGATAGAAAAAGGCTTATCACGTAATGCATTCATAACTGTTCCCGGGCGAAGCCGGGGCGGGTTGCTAGTTAACTCATAAAACTCTCTCGATCCTTGCATTGGGGTGATCCCGTTGTAAGTGAGCAGATTCCTTGTATCACTCACTCTCTTTTAAGAGCGGAGAATAAAGTACCGTGATTGCAATGGGGTTGTTTTTGCTGTGATCTCGTGCAAGACTCGTGTTCTCTATCTACCTGAAGGGTTGTACCACGTGTCTTTGCTTCTCACCACAAGATAGTTTTAAAATTAATGTCTGTACAGGGTCGTACTACCTGTGTTTAGCAGCGCGCGTGGCAGACACGATCCTAGCTCCAGCATGAACTGAGTCTCTAAAAAGGAACAACAGGATACAACGACTGCCCTCGGCTGTCATGGTAGATGCTACTTTGAAAGGAACGTGGAACGACTCTAGTCGCAGAGTAAATGCAATTCCAATTGAATGACGGCCAGTGATTTAATCTTCTAGAGAAGAAGCGAGAGAAGGTTCAACTGTTAAGGGAATCAGGACGTGCTATAGGCTCAAAAATGTCAACTTTATTTTTAGCTTAAAAAAATCTCCTATCTTTCCTGAAGAATTGGGTGTGTCAATTAGTGTGCTGAAGTGATATTTGATGCAATAAAATTAGGTTTAAACATAATATTTTAAGGCACTACTGTACCTACTAGCCAAATATTATGTTTAGCCTACTTTTCACATTTTGCAAAAATGAGGAAAAAGTAGTCTTATGAGATCGGGCAAATGTCTGTCTGTCTGTCTGTCCTTCTGTCTGTCTGTCTGTCTGTGTGTGCCCCCCCCCCCCTATCAACTCCTAAACTGCTGGAGCAATCAAAACAAAATTTGGTAGGAGTAAAGGTCTATACCCGAATATCTCACGGCCATATTTGAAAATGATGTCAGTGCTACCAACTGCTAAAAAATCGCAATTGAAATTTGAGCTCCATGTTGGATATCTTGGAAAGTATGAATGGGAGCTATTTCAAAATTGGCATACGTATAGATAATAATATTGCAGTTTAATTTCCAGGAGGCCATTCATCGCTGTGTTGCCAAAATGATTATAAGCCTGCTGATTGGTCCAATTTTTAAATGCACATAACTTCTACACTATCAATTGGAATTCAACCAAATTTCGTATGTTGTATGCATACATAACCAGATATGACTGAGCGTATTCTTAAGACCCACCAGGGCTGCCAACTGTTAATAAATGCTCCTAATTTATTTTATCCAAATACCAATATATCAGAAAGTATGCAAGCCAATAGCTCTAAACTTTGCACACGTATAGTACCTGGCATTCTAGATGCATTTGGGCTAACTAATATACCTCAGTGCTGCCAACATGATTCTAAGCCTGCTGATAGGTCCAATTTTAAAATGCATGTAACTTCTATACTAACTAATGGATTTCATTCAAAATTGGCACAACAATAGATCATATTATTTCAGAATATTTCTGACCAATACATGCATGACATTGTTGCCAACATGATTTTACGCACGCTGTTAGATCCAATGTTTAACTGCATGTAACGTCCATGCTATTCATTGGACTTCAACCAAATTTTGTATTCTGTACCTTAAGAGATGGAACTAAGAATATATTCAGTCATCAGGGCTGCCAACTGTAGTGCTCTATTAGGCTACATTATGCAAGGTATACAGTATTTCGAAGTAAATAGAAATTTCGATATTAGCAACTTAATTTCTTCATTATTCTAGATAGGTTCATATACTGTAGAATAATCATTGGCATGAAAAGTAGGCTGTATAGTTCTTCACGGAACTTCTTGTTGTTCTTACCGTAAGTCATATTTTTTGAAACTTCATGTACCATATTCTCAGAAACTATCTAATCAATGTATTTGAAACATGGTAGCCTCTAAGACTTCATATAGATCTATCAGTGGAAGTACATTTATTCAGGTATCTTGATTAGTTCATGGAGCTGAGCTTGAAAAGCACTCACAATTTTACAGATATTTTAGTTCTCAACCAGGATGTAAGAAATGCAACTCCTGTAAACAATAGGAGAATACTTTTACTTCAGTAGCTCAAAAAAGATTTAAATATTATGCATGCAAAGTTTGTTGGGTCTGGTTTGAGTATTTCCTCAGAAAAAGGGACATAAGTTAAGGGAATTTTTAACAATATATTTGTCTTTAAATTGTTTTTGTAATGCTCTCTCTGACACAAAATATTCAACAAAGAAGCTTCAAATTGAACCCAAATAATGATGAATGTACTCTGAATATACCAAAAGAGCATTCAAGGATCAATCTCTTGTAGTTTTTGAGATATAAAGCTAAACATTCACACGTCTCGGTTTCCTTAAGGTCATGGTGGTTTCAAAATCAAGAAAGAAATAGTTCTGTCCTACAAAGAGCACAGACCTAGTAAAACGCACTTAATAGCTTATTACAGTGGTCTTAAAGTAGGGGGCACGCCCCCTAAGGGGGACGTAGAGAGTGATAAAGGGGGACGCCGTCTCTGATTGAAATATTTTAATTTCATATTCTGTAACTAATAGACTACAGTATTGCTATCCTCATATCCATGAACCAATCATAGGCAGGAGGATCCCACGACCATTCGATACTAATAAACTCGCACTTTTGCTAACTTACAGAGGTGGCGAAATTATTATTACAGTATTAATTAATCGAATAGCACTATTATAGAGCACGTAAAATCAATACTTTAAATTTTGCCGCATGTCTTTTTTTCTCTCTGCCCACATTCGCTTCATCCTCTCTGATCTCTGCTTTCGGAGCTGTTGAATGTTCCGTGGCTACTTTCGTTGTCTTTCTTGTTCCTCCCTGAAGAACACTACTTTTTGAATTTTGTCCCGAAATAAATTCCTATTATATGTATCTGTAATTCTCTCGTGAGGACTTCCTTAAGATCCTTCAATGTCTGTGTAAACCACGCTGGTTGAACTTAAAGTTTTAAAATTTTATTAAAAATTTATTTTGTTAGCATGTAATTATTCATTTTATTTAAATGCCCCAAAAATGGAATTCGTCGTTTGCGCATGGTGTGAATAATGTTCTCCACATGGGTGTATATTTCCTTGTTAGGTCGTGGTCTGTTATAGTCTGTTTCTGTTTTCCTTGGGCCAAGGATGCAGCGAACCAATCTTCTTTCCATAAGCTTGATTTTGTTTATGTCACCTTTCCGCATTAACTTTAATGTTTCAACTCCTACGAGTGCTTCAGGTCTCACCACAGAATTGTAATGTTTAATTATTCTGGAAAAGTTGAAAAGAACCAAATTCTTATTGAAAATTAAGATACAATAGGCCTACATAAAAATGGCAGATTTTGTTGGAGTCCGAGTCTCCGTTGCAGGACATGTTTTTGGTTGTATTTTGCCACGTATTCACCAAATGTGCTACAAGAGATCGTTTAAGAACCAAGATCATATGCATTTACACATTTTTACTCTTTTAACTTTAAAGTGCTTTTATCTGAATTTGTTTTCTATTAAACAACATACACTAAAATGCCAATCTGTAAGAAAGCAAAACGGTGTTGCGTCAAAACTTACCCTGTCCCAAAATTAAATCTGTTGTCGTTTCTTCTTTTGTTACGAGTAGTGTATGGCATAAATTAATAGAATATAATTAAATTGAAGGAATTATTTCACAGGAAATTATCTAGCTTACTGGAAATCATTAATTTAATTAATGTCCAGCTGCGTTAGCTCAAATGTCGGCCAAGACTGTTCTTGTGAGGACTCCACATTCTCTTCATCAGGATGCAGGAAGTCTATTCATTGTTGACGATTTTGTGAGCCAATTAGCAATAATGAATTTGGTTATAATTAGCTTTGCCATAATAATTTGGCCGCCTGTGTATATCCCAAGAACTGACCAGTAGATCTTGCCAGCAGGAATTCTGAGAAGAGGTGTAGAGCAACATTTCCCACACTGTACCCTTTCACACGCCACCTGCAACGATATCTCCTTACCAAACAGTTAGCAAACACTAATACTAATAAACCACTAGACAATGTGACTGCCACTTTCTTACAAGAATAGATTCTCCTATTTTTGCCATTGTCGACTCGAACTCAGCTAGACTTTTCTTTTTGTGCGAAGAAGCCTATGAGAAGTGCCAAGAAAAGAAAGAAGGATAATGATGATGATGATGACGATGATGATGATGATGATGATGATAATTGTTGTTTTAAGGAGCCTAACCTCTAGGTTATCGGCCCCTAATGGTTTGGGTGATAGTGAAAGATGAGATGAGAATGAAAACTACTGTATAACTAATACTAACTACAAACTTACATACTAGAAGAAGAAATGGTAAACAAATAAAGGATAAGGCAAATAAAGGACAGGAAGAAAATAAATGCCCTTAAGCCTCGAAGAATGAGGATTGAGGGACTTCAAAGGAAGGAGAGCCATGAAAGGCAGATAGGAAAGGGGAATGAGGAGAGGGTCCGCCCCAAAGTCAGTGGAAAACGGGAAAAGAACGGACCTAGCTCAGGAATCCCTCGATATCGCCAACACCCGAACTCACCAGCCGTGAGCCCCTGAGGGTGTAGCACTATACAGGGTGCACCATAAGTGGTGGGGCTACATACACCTTGCCTCCTTGAGGGCCTTGAGCAGAAGGCAGGAGATAACATGAAAAGAAAAAGAAATCAGACCCCTCGCGGAAGAAGGGTATCAGGAAAGATGAGACAAGGGCCAATTAAGGTAGGAAAGGAAGAGACTCCCTAGGCCTCGGATACCCGAATACCATCGGGGTCGGAAGAGAACAATGTTGACCAAGAGGGGGTCGACAAGAAAGAAGACGGAGAGGAGCCTGGTACAAGTAAGTGGAAGCAATGCCAAACTCAGCTGGGGTCCCATGGTTGCCAACCCACGTTCCACTAGATGTGAGCCCATGAGGGAAAAGAAGGTTGGGGGGGGGGGGGGGGGCTCTAGATATTCCATGTTTCAGAAGGGGACACGTCAGAACAATTTTGTAAACCCCTAGCTTATTAGTTTAGATTTGACTACGCTCATCCTCCACCAGAAGCAAATCCTAGTTACGCCACTGGCCTTGAAGAGGAGGAGAAAAAGAAGAAGAAGAAGAATCACATTTTCGTGGACAGGACAGTGAATTTCATCCACCAATGAACAAATACAGGTTCATCCCAGCTATGCTATTGAGTCAATACCCGTCTTCTTTCAACTAGTTTTGAAAAATATACAACAGACACGAGCCTAGAGCAGGTGGATTAATTTGTGGACATGGTAAACTTGATGAGACAAGTTATGTCCTAACTTGTATTAGGAGATAACATTCCGGTTCCATATT
Organism: Meconema thalassinum; assembly: GCA_946902985.2. Classification (NCBI taxonomy): domain Eukaryota; kingdom Metazoa; phylum Arthropoda; class Insecta; order Orthoptera; family Tettigoniidae; genus Meconema; species Meconema thalassinum. The sequence continues at coordinate 140,810,540 of OX336400.1, forward strand.
TAAGATATTGTAGCCGGAAGTGTGCCGACAAGCTTGTCCTCAGTCCCCGTTTATGAAGTGGATTGTTTGAAAAGAGGTGTCTCAATAAGCTGTGCTACCAGACAGCCACGTGCTGGGAAACGAGAAATACGTGTGTTTGGCATCTTGCAAGAGTGAATATAACTCATCCGCCACGTGATTGCACGAAGTAAATTTACCTGGATGTGGATAGTAATCTACCTTGTAGTGAAAACCGTTCCCGGACTTATTTCCGAAATCCACCTTCTGATCGGTCTCATGTTCAAAAATATAACTTCCGAATGCTCCCACATCCAAAATCTTGGTTTCCGAAACATTAATTTCCAAAATGAAACAGGTGATTTTCCATATACACTCATTCCGAATTATGTTCCGATAACACAGGCCTACAAATTATTTTTTTTTTGGTGTCGGGGATTTTGTAACTGATTTTAGGTATACTTGGGTCGCTCAATCTAAATCTGAAATCAATTTTCCTCCAACAGCTCTATTTTCTTAGATATCAGTTTTCCTCTATACCTCTATTTTTTAGATCTGTGTTGTTTTTATGTGCAATTTTACACGAAATGTGCATTTCTAAGTCCATTTTGGGCAATTATCAATCATAATATACATCAAGGCCAATAAGTGTTGATTCCGCGTGGTCCTAGGAGACCCATTCGTGCAGAAGAAGAAGAATATACAACATGGATGTGGGGGGAAGATGTTATTAACGACCCCTTAGTTGAACGAGAGAAAATCATCTTTCCTCCACTACATATCAAGCTGAGCCGTATTAAGCAGTTTGTGAAGGCTCTGGATAAGAACGGATCATGCTTTGCATTTATAGGAAATGAAATGCCTCACTTGAGTATGGAAAAACTTAAAGCAGGGATATTTGATGGCCGACAAATAAGACAACTCATTAAGGATCCTGACTTCGTAAATTCGATGAATGAATCTGAGCTAAAAGCCTGGACTTCATTTGTGTCAGTTGTAAAACATTTTCTAGACAAACGCTAAGATGAACTGGTAAACGAGATGCTTAACAGTTTCAAATCCCTTGGGTGCAAAATGAGTATTAAGGTGTACTATTTACACAGCCACTTAGACCGTTTTCCTGAAAATTTAGCAGACACCAGTGAGGGACAAGGTCAACGATTTCACCAGGATATTAAAACTGTGGAGGATCGCCACCACGGAAGATGGGACATGCACATGATGGCAGATTACTGAACTGGAGTTAAAAAGGGACTGTTCCAAAATACATTCAGGAATGTCACGGAAAAGAAGCTTCCGAATTGTTCAGTGACGGTTAGTTTCATTCATTACTTCTTCCTCTATGTTTGTATATAATAATATTTGTATAATATAATAATGACAATTCCGTGTTTAGTTTTTTTTATTACCATACGATAGTGTAATGTATATTTCACAAAAAATATAATATCTCAGAAACTAGAGCTGCTTGGCAAAAACTAATGGCATATTTGAATTCAGGGCATCAAATTCATATAAAATCAGCTTAAAAATCCCCGGCACCAAAATCACTGTTGACCAGTGTAATTTTCATCAATGCCAATTGTGACTAATCGAGAAGTACCAGCACACTATTTGACGTGGACTTTCTTACATTCCCTATACTCTGTCCCCGCGGATCTGGTTTTTATTTTATTGTATATACATCTGTCCATCACCAGTATATTTCCTCCTTTTGTTCCTGGAACTTTTTTTGGTCCTGTGAGCCTAAGCTCACCAATGCTCAACGGCTTACCAATTGAAGATGGGGTCTGGGGGATGTCAAACACGATGATAATATGTCGAGATTTTCCGAAAGTCGAAACATGGTACACATTGCAATAGGTGCCGTAGCTTTCCTAGGAAATATACCTAAAATGATCTAGTCACTTGTCTCGAATGTTAGCAACTCTGTTCGTACGCTCAGGATGACCAATTTCATACACCAATTACCCTCGACACGTTCTTGTAGACTGTGGCATTGTGTCAATACCTGTCTTCATTCAGCACGTTTTGAAATATATCTCAACGTGACACAAGTCAAAGCCAGGTGTATTCATCTCTGAACTTGATGCGACAAGTAATATCCTAACTTGCATTAGTAGATGATATTCCGGTTCCATATTTTCCGGAAGTGTGCCTAGCTTGTAGATACCAGTTCCTGTCTATTCAGAGAAGATGGTTCAATAAGCTTACGCTGCCAGAGAGCCACGTGCTGGAGAACGAGAAATACTTGTGTTTGGCATCATGACAGACGGTATAACAACTCATCCGCCACGCAACTACACGAGGTAGCTTGACCTAGATAGGAATAGCAAAGACAAGTCAAAACAAAACATCGACATTTTATTAATCGACCCATTTGTTTTCGTATCATTTAAACATATGTTTGCCTAAATATACTGACCGGCAAAAAAAGTGGAACACTTAATTTTGTTATATAATTTCTTAATTTACTCCACTAAAATGTATCGGTTTTCCAATATTTGCCTTATTCATGTAAATGTTAGATGGTTGGCTACAGAAAATACTGAAACATGTTTTACAACACGCTTTAACTCACAAATTCGCTACATTTCACAAATTTAGCAATTTTCTATTTTTTACTAATGTTCTTTTGGGCTGTTTTTTTGCCAAACAAAACAGTGTTAATGTTTGCACTGCACTGCAACACTGGTCACTAAAACGAGTGTTTCCACCCTTAGCATCCATGACAGCTTGTTAGGCTCATCGAAGATTGGGGGTAATTGGTGGTAATAAACCACCCTAAGAAATGTCAATTTCTATTCACGGATGTTTAAGATGTGTGTCCTAATGCGTGAAAAGCTTTTAAAATGTGATTACATCTTTTTCATGGCTAATTTTATACTTTTTAAATTACTGTTCCACTTTTTTTGCTGGTCAGTGTAGGTTAGGTTAGGTTAGGTTTGGTTACCCGGCACTACAGCCCATGTAGGGCCTGGGCCTTGCCCACCACATATCTTCTCCAGTCGTCTCTTGAGTCCGCCAGTCTCCTCCAATTCCGGACTCCCAGCCTTCAAAGATCTGACTCTACATCATCCAACCATCGTAATCTTGGTCTCCTCTCTGGCTTGATAAATAACATCATCCTTGGTTCTCGCTGTTCCTCCATTCTCTGCACATGTCCCAGACAGCGTAATCTTCTCGCCTTTATGTCTGTCGAGATTGATGGGTTCTTATAAATAGGGCTCGGATTTTTATGTATTAAAAATACGTGAAATATGTGACAAAAAAGTAAAAAATATTTAATTATAATTGAGTTTATTAAAGTGAATATAAACAATATTCAGTAGGGCCTACTGCCGAATGCATGGCTCAATGACTGCTGATACACAACGAGATACATCACAAATGACCGACGATTATTGCGAAACACTTCTTCTGAAGGCGCGAACCTGCGGCAATATCGTTCTTGCCCTTGAGGTGTTATGTAACTTGAGATCGCTGTTCAGCCTTGATTGCTTTCCCACATGGTTGGCAGAACAGAACACCCCTATCAGAAGTAAAATGATCTTTAAATTCTGCAACATACTGCTGCAGACGATAACTTGTAGTTGCTTTTACTTTAGGTATCCTAGAACTGCCTTACACTTCACAGTGCCAGAAATGAACTGCATGTGAGTGACACTGGTTCCAGGTAGCTGAGGGGGGGATTGGAAGGGGGGGGGGGGGAGGTCTAGCACGTGGTGCAGTATGGCTATGGTCATGGACAAGGAAATCCCCGGCTTCCACAGTAAGTGGCACGGGGCGACAAGTGAACAATAACACAGTTGCAAGCTGACATACGCTCTGTATGAAGATTAGATAGCTCACAGGTTCTTCCCCGTTGAAGTAACACAGAACAAAAATGTAATAAGCTGAAAGATCTAGCATACTGATTTTAAAATAATGTAAATATTATGTCTTTTTATGTGCTAATAAGTAAAAAGCAGGAATTTATGTATTTATAGACAAAATGTTTAAAATATGTATTTACATTAAAAAAAAATTATTTACCTAAAAATCTGAGCCCTACTTATAAAGTTCGTATATCTCTGAGTTAGTTCATATTCTCCATGCACCATTCTCACATACTGCACCATATATTTTCCGTAAAACTGTACTTGGCGTTCCCATGTGTCCAAAATATTTCTGGTTTGTTGTATTAAGGTCCAGGTTTCAGACCCATACATGACCACCGGTTTTTAAATTGTTTTACAGGCTGTCATCTTCAGCTGTCTTGAGATGTTTCGGGATCGCAACATGTTAATAAAACTATAGTAGCACCTATTACCAGCAGCAATTCTTGCCTTTATCTCTGTTGGCAATGTATTTTCTTCAGTGACAATTCCTCCCAAACTGATTTACTCTTTCGAACCCCACAAACTAATCAGTGCCCCTCCACCTTGTTTTACTTCTAGTGTTGATCATATATTTAGTTTTCTCATTATTTATAACCAAGCCGAGTGTAGCCGCTTCTCTTTCCAACGTTGCATAGTTCTTGCGCAGATATTTGCCTAAATACAAGAATTAATTTTAATTTTAAGTTATTCAACCTTGATTTTTAAAAAAGGATCTCTCTCAGCACGTCAGAAGGCGAAGGTACATTTTACCGGGCAAAGAAAATTATTCCGAATTCGCTACATTTGTCCATTGTTGTATACCAAGAAAAGTTCCACATATTTAACATACGAAATTCCCATAATTGACAAAATATTTTGTTCATCCCTTGGCGTAAGGGTGGGTCAAATCAAAAATTATTTCAGACAAAAGTTTTAGGTAATTTTTAGAGGCATGTTACCCATTTAAAACAGTTTCGATATTTTGCCTATTAAGGGAGGTATTGTTTTTAGCTCAAAAGTCCATTTCTTTCCACTCTTTTGGTGACTGGTCGGCACTATCAAAGAACTCAACTGAGGTAATTTATGGCCCTTATCCGAAGAATAGTACGAACACTGAATGGATCCTATTTTTCACTTACTGAGAACGTTATAGCGATATAACACTCTTTCGATAAAGGTCTCTCATTTTCACCCCTCAGAATTACTCAGAATTCAATGAAACGCCAAATAGACTAAATAAATAAATTGGATATTGACCTCAGTAACATCTACGACAGGAATAAATACAGAACTTTGATCAGAACATTAGACTCTCTCCAATCACTAACAGCAAAAGCAGTGCGTCTAGGAATAGGTGTGAAATGGACTCAGGAGCGGAAGGACATTCACAGTGCCAGGATGAAGGAATAGTGGGCCAAGATGAAAGCTGCCAAAGATAAGATAAGAAACACATGGCCCACAGCCGGCCCAAACGAAAATAAAAGAATGCATAAATAAATCAATGGAAAATGAAAATCCACAGCCTGCTTCCAGTCGACAGACCGGGTCAGGGAATGGAATGAATGAAGCCCCCATCTAGCGGCGAGGATATGAACTGTGCCGGCTGCCGAAGATTGTCGCACTCCCCTGTGGAAATGATTAAATGAATGACAGATGAAATGAAATAATAGGGGAGAGTGTTGTTGGAATGAAATTGTGACAGGAGAAACAGGAGTACCCGGAGAAAATCCTTTCTGCCTCCGCGTTGTCCAGCACAAATCTCACATGGAGTGATCGGGATTTGAACCACGGACCGAGCGGTGAGAGGCCGGCGTGCTGCCGCTTAATCTACGGAGGCTCTAAATAAATCAATGCATAAATAAATTCATTTAGGTTCTTTTTAACATCGTGATCATGTAGCCTCGTGTAAATGGGTGTGTGTAGAATCTGTCTGATAAACCGTGTCTTTGAGATGGCTGCAGTAGTGTGTGTGATTGTAATTGAGGCTATGATATACTGTAGGAAGGAGACGGCGAACTATCTCCACGTATCAAATGAAGTTGTAAGACATTTAAGAGACGTGAAATTAATTTATGGCAACAGGACTTGCCACGAATCTCCTCACCAATCAATGCTGACATACTTCCTGAACTTGTTTTGTACTCAAGTCTAGTTTTTTCTTTCTTGAGCACGGTGTTGACAGCGAAATGCCGGAAAAGGAATTTGATGTTTACCAAACTAACCAGTCAACCTACCACACGCTAGTCTTCCAATAAAGGCGAGTTTAATATATTCAATTTCTTCTCGTGCAGTGTCCAAGTCAGGAACACAGACCGATGCTGAAAAGTTCGTGCCAATGTCCGATGTCACGGAAATAGTTGGTAGACCTGCTCACGTTTAACCATAGAAGTCAAAAACATTAACCATATTTGGATAACGCTTGGTATACGTAATAACTTCGTTATCTTATTAAAACTGTTCTGCACTTGCCCAGGGGCATATAGGCTGTAGTTCTTTTTTCGGGGGGGGGAGTGGAAAGTTGTGAGTATTCTCAGGGGATTGTCACCACAAAATACCCAGAAATATCCACCAATATCACTTTGTGTAATTATTTTAGATAAGAGTTAATTGTAAAATTCTATGTTTAGATAGTTTTAAATTCCAACACACAAATAAAATGTTACACTTAAAGAATTTTCTATTATGGTCTATGGAGTATGAATGGCAAATATCTAAATATTTGTCAATTTACTAAGCAGAAAGGTAAACAGTTTAATTTTTATTTTTACAAATTGATAATTTATTTCTCAAAAGTACCGTAGGCCTACTGTGGAATTCTCAGTTTTGACTCACAAGGCTGAGTGTGCTCCGTTCCAGCCCTCAGACCAGAATTAAAATTTCATGGCAGAGACGGGAATCGAATTCGGATCTCCGGGGCGGCAGCCAAGAATGCTAGCCACTACACCACGAGGTAGTCTAATTTCAATCTTAATATTGTTTATAACGTAGCTAATAAGTTAAAATTAGGGTACAGGCTGGCTGCGTGGCTCAGGGGTAACTTTCTCGCTTGCTAGGCCCGAGGTTGCAGGTTCGTATCCTGGCGCAGTCAGCTGGCATTTGAGGGTGCGCAAATGCGAGGGAGCCGTGTCCGTAGATTTACTGGCACGTTAAAGATCCCCTTCGGGGCAAAATTCCGGCACCCCGGCGTCTCTAAAAGCCGCAGTTGTTAAAAGGGACGTAAAACCAATAACATTATTATTATTAGATTAGGGTACAACCAAATTAACAATTATTTTATCCACAGCATCTTACTTGCATCTATACCTTAATCACCTTCCTATCCATAGCAACGCCGGGTTCAAATATTAGTACAGAAATAATGCACTGATTCTAATGTAACCAATATCTTCTTGTAGCCTACTTTTCACATTTTGCAAAAATGAGGAAAAAGTAGACTTATGAGATCGATCCGGGAAAATGTCTGTCTGTCTGTATGTCCTTCTGTCTGTCTGGCTGTGTGTGTGTGTCCCCCCCCCCCCCCCTATCAACTCCTAAACGGCTGCAGCAATCAAAACCAAATTTAGTATGAGTAAAGATGTGCACCGGAATATCTCACGTCCATATTTGAAAATGATGTCAGTGCTACCAACTGCTGAAAAAACGCGCTAGAAATTTGAGCTCCATGTTGGATATCTTGCAAGGTATGTATGGGAGCTATTCCAAAATTGGCACACATGTAGATAAGACAATTTAAGTTTAATTTCCAGGAGGCCAACCATGACAGTGTTGCCAAAATAATGTTAAGCCTTCTGATAGGTCCAATGTTTAAATGCATATAACTTCTACACTATCAATTGGATTTCAACCAAATTTTGTATGTAATATCTGTACATAAACAGATATGACTGAGCATATTCTTAAGGCCACCAGGGCTGCCAACTGTTAATAATTGCTCTCTCTATTTCTTTTTTCATCCAAATACCTATATATCAGAAAGTATGCAAACCAACAGCTTTAAACTATGCACACGTATATTCTGACATTTTAGATTAATTTGGAGTAACTTATATACGTCAGTTCTACCAACATGATTATAAACCTGCTGATAGTACCAATTTTTAAATACATGTAACTTTTATACTATCAGTTGGATTTCAACCAAATTTCATATGCTATGTGTACCATAACAGATATTACTATTAGTATTGTTAAGAGCAATCAGGGCTCCCAACTGTTAATAAATGCTGTCTATATTCTTTTACCCTAATATCAATATATCAGAAAGTATGCAAGCCAACAGCTCTATGCTTTGCACACGTATAGCACCTGACATTCTAGATTAATTTGGAGTAATTAATACAAGACAGTGTTGCCAACATGATTCTATGCCTGCTGATATGTCCAATTTTAAAATACATGTAACTTCTATACTAACAAATGGATTTCATCCAAAATTGGCACAAAAATATATCATAATATTTCAGATTATTTCTGACCAGCACACGCATTGTTGCCAACATGCTTTTACGCGTGCTGATAGATCCAATGTCTAACTGCATGTAACGTCCATTGGACTTCAACCAAATTTTGTATTCTGTACCTTAAGAGATGGAACTAAGAATATATTCAGTCACCAGGGCTGCCAACTGTAGTGCTCTATTAGGCTACATTATACCAGGTATATTTTGAACTAATTAGATATTTCGATATTACCAACTTAATTTCGTCATTATTCTAGATAGGTTCATATTCAGTAGAATAATCATTGGCATGAAAAGTAGGCTGTATAGTTCTTCACGGAACTTCTTGTTATTATTTGAAGTGTGCATCAAGAGAACTCGTTCTACAGATAAACTCATCACATCTTAATTGACTCCTTTAGAATACGTGTTTCTGATGTAAACACGTTTATATACCTTTACGACCTTACCCTTGTAAAACGAATGTAATAAGATGGTAGGCACGCGTCTTCAAGCAATTGATAAACAGGTCTGATCACCTTCTATCTGGTTGATGGTTGTTACATTGTAGGCAGAAGAGCAACATTTTTATCGGAACGGGTTTTTATGATGAACATAACACCAGTTAAAACGCGAGTGTCCTGTAACATAGCAAATCACCTTACTACTTAGTAAGGTTGGGAAGAGTATATATATGTAACTGTCAGTGGCGTGTGTTGGAATTTTACTTAGGGTAAGCAATGTTATGCAACATAGTACCGGCAGTGGTATGCTCCTTATACGAGCTTTTCTGTAACTATTAAAATTCAAAACTCAGCAATTCTTTTAGGTTTGTGCCGTGTCTTGTGTGGGGTTTTTCCTAGGACACCAAGCTGGCTCATCGGCGGGCTCTTGGTGTCCCCGCCCGGACCCCCACAGGAGTGACGAACTGCGCGCCACCTCCCTTTATATTAGGTGCAACTGCACCACTTGACTGCGAGAACTAAAAGCTCAAGCAGCTTTAACCTCTCTATGAAGGCTTCCAAAAAGATGGTATATTGGTATCCTGAGGGGGTCCGGGCGGGGACACCAAGAGCCCGCCGATGAGCCAGCTTGGTGTCCTAGGCGAAACCCCACACAAGACACGGCACAAACCTAGAAGAATTGCTGAGTTTTAATTCACCGGCCGTGAAAGCCAATATACCATCTATTAAAATTCAGTTGATATTACCGCAAAAGTTATACCACTATCGTTCGACAATCAAAACTACCATTTCCCCAGAGGCTCACGACTAATGGGAGGTAGGTTGGCGACCACGAGACCCCAGCTGTGTCCGGCATTGCTTCAACTTGTGCCGTCTCCTATCTTTCATCTTCCCTGTCGACCTCCATTGGTCAACTCTTGTTGTAATCCGACTCTACTCGGGTGTCTTTCACTTTCCCGCCTTAATTGGTCCTTGTCAGATCTTTCCCGATTCCTCATTCTTCGAGGGGTCAGACCTCTTGGTTTTCATTCCATGGTAACTCCTGCCTTCTGCTCAAGGTCTTAAAGGAGACATGGTGTGTGAAGCTCCACCACTTATTGTGCATCCTGGATAGTGTTCCACCCTAAAGGGCTCACGGCTGGTGATATCGGGAGATGGCAACCCTGAGGGATTCCTGAGCTGGGTCCAAGCGACTCCCCAGGAACTCGCAGTATGCATCAAAGACCACGAAGTGTTGAAAGGGATCATTAAAACAATACAGGACACAGAGACTGGAATATCACTAAAAACAAATTCTACGTGTCATTCTTTCGCTTCGGTATATAATGCTTACCTTACATCCATGGAATACACGCGCCTGGTAACAGTTATTTCATTGCAGTAACGATGGGGTTACGATGGTGTCAATTAAATTAAGTAACTGCTACGCGGCCATTTTTATCAATAACAAAGTATCGAAAATGGCCGTAACTTTTTAGAGATGTAACAATTTGGGGATTACTAGTGGGCTTGTGCGAGAAATCGCACATGTGTTCAATCACCCGCCCGGCTTTGCTGTTAAGCGGGCTGGACGCGATACAGTTCTGCCAGGGGCTATCATCTTGTTTATTTGTTTAAACGCATTTTATAAATAAATATATTTCCGTTCACTTTTCAATAATTGCAAGATTTTTCCTGTACTATTGAGACGATTTGGAAGATTTTAGCACAAAGCACACCTTCTAACTCCCTCTGGTTTAAGAGATAGAGTTTTGTGTAACATTACACCTTAACGTTTATGATTTTGCATGCATGGACCAGTCAGAGAGTGAACACGCATTTACTTGACAGAACAGAGGCAAATTACTTTTAAACCAGGGCTGTGCGATATATATCCCATCGAGATTCAAGATTATGACGAGATTCTAAATATTGATCAAAATATTGCCGTAGATTTTCGATCGAGTGGATAAAATTTCTATTAACATTTTTACCAACCTTCTTAAATTCCCAGAAGCCCCAAATACTGATTTACCCCAAAAAAATGTAATTGTTGAGACATAATTTAACATTTTTCTTTCTTCCAATTCGCTTTTTTTTACATCTCAGTTTTCGTAATGATATTGACAATCAATCTAAATAGAAATAACCACAGGTATTTAATAAATACTAGCGGATCCGTGCGAGAACTTTCGCATAATGGCTTTTGTGCGCCCCATGTGTACAGACTACCCGCCCGGCCCTAGTGTTATGCGGGCTGTACGCGACTCAGTGAACAATCATCTTGTTTATTTGTTTAAAAGCACTTTATAAACAAATAAATATATTTCCGTTGACATTTCAAGAAATGCAGGATTTTTCCTGTACTATTGAGACGATTTGGGAGATTTTGGTACAAACCACACCTTCTAACTCCCTCTGGTTTAAGAGCTCGAGTTTTGAGAAACATACACCTTAGTCAATACATTTTTTTAAATGAATATTTATTACTAAATATCCGTTTCGGCCACATAATGGCCTTCTTATGTTTTTAAAGAAAAAAGAAAAAACCTAATGGTAAACTTCGAGCAAAGCTTTTGAAAACAATATTTAAACTTGGTATTTCCTATTAAAAATTTGGATAAAAATAGGTTATATTTAAAAAACATATGTCACAAATGTGGGCTTAAATTTGATAATATAACACAATTTTGTGTAAAAATGACATAAATCTAAAAAATATTTTTGTTTGTGTTCCCATAAACACTAAAAAGTGTTCTTTAAATAAATATTGATAGGACTTTCTATGAGATGAAAAAAAAACTGTTTGCTGAGTGGAGCCTGTAATCAAATGCGACTGATCTGTTTTACAAATATATTTTGTATAAAAAATAATAATTGGAAAAACCAAGTTTGATTCTAGTTTTCAAAAGCTTTCCTCGCAGTTTAGGCCTACCATTAGTTTTTTTTTTCTTTTCTTCTTCAAGAACTGAAGAAGACAATAATGCGGCCAACATTATGATAACATCGTATGACCACGGGTGCCAGGTGCAGGCTTTGTTATTTGATGCCCAGAGGGCAGCTTTCCTATCCAATTTTTGACGTTCCTTGGAGCGCTATGAAACTCAAGGAGGTTAGAGATCTAAGATCCTTGACACTATAGCGCTCTCTAGTAGAGAAAGGAGTAACTTTGAGTTTGCTGAAACTCCCGAGATTAATTTTGCCATTATGAACACACATACTGAATTCAAATGGGTTCTTTAACATGCCAACACCGTGTGACATGCGTGCCGTGATTTTTGTCGCCTTTAAAAGAATCACTTACCAAGGCCAGCAGCGAACTTGCAAACTTGGGGTTGGTAGTCCGACACGATAACCACTGACCCACCGTGGCAAGCTGCGGCCGAAACTGGTATTCAATTAAAAAATATTCATTTAAACAAAATATTGACTAAGGTGTATGAGATTTATTAAATATCTAGGTTTTCACCAAACGCATGGCTAAATGAACACGATGTTGCAAGCTCCTAAGTGAATCAAGTACCAGCAACGTTTGGCAACCCCTGCTCATATACGCTTATTCCTTGATCCAAGATGTTGGAGGAGTCTTCAAGTTGAACTTGGAGTTGCCCGAGGGTGTAGGAATGACACATATCATTACGATCCCATTCCTGGCAGCGCTTCCAAGTTTGGAACTAGTAGTTTGGTACACACTGTATCATTGGAACCATGAACAAACCCATTATGTCCTGGGCAGGGGGCAAAGAAATAATGTTTAATCATTACTCTCCGTACAATAGCCAGTTCACAAGGAAGATAGGTGAAGTAAAACGATTATCAAACTGTGGAAAGCGGAATTTGAACAGACGCGCAGTTCCACCATAGACGCGATGATCTATTGTTTGTGATTGTTGTTTTAGGAGCAAAACGTCAAGGTCATCTGCCCAGATCTTTAAGAAAATCCCTCTTGGTGGTAGATTTCACCAAGCAAAAAAGAACATTTCCAATCCTCTAAATCCTCTAACCTTTCAGCTACTCTGGCTTTTAGAGACGCCAAGGTAGGCTACCAGAAATTTGCCCTGAAGGGGATCTTTAACTTGCCAGTAAATCTACTGACACGGCTCCCTCATATTTGCGCACCCTCAAATGTCAGCTGACTGCGCCTGGTTTCGATCCTGCAAACTTGGACACAGCAAGCAAGAACGTTACGGTTCAGCCACGTAGACAGTCAAATGTGTATTAAAGAAACGCCCTCTAGCGTAGCCGAGAGGTTCAAGCACGATTCATGATTGAAGTGGGTAGCTGGTGATAGAGGATCCCAGGTTCGAATCCCTGAACTTATTTTTGTTGTCTTGTATGTTTTTGACGTGACTACGTCAAATAAATTGTTCGTGAAAAAGTGTTACAGTGAAAGGTGATGATATCGTTTTATCTCTCTTCTGCTGCAATAGTATGAACTACTTGAAATTACTGTCTGCAGTCCTTACTTGAATTAAAACAGATAACACACACTATTACAGTCATCACAATTAACACCGGTTATCAGACAGATTCTACACACACCCAAAGTACACGGGGCTACAAGACCACGTTGTCGCAGCCCCTAAGCTAAGAAACCAACCAACCATCTCTTCTACTGCAACGCTCTTTGCTGTGTCGAGTGTCGCTACTGTCGTTTTTGGATGTCACGGGTGAACCCTCTGGATGGATTTTGATGCAGTTTTCACCATTCTGTAAAGGATATCCCGAGGAGTATTTCAGTAGAAAATAATTTATTTATGATCAAAGGAAGCCGAGCAGTAACGACTTCAGTGAAAAAGTCGTGAAAACCACATGGCATCCGTGCGCTTTTTAAGTTTACGCTGGGCAAACCGTTAAAAATATCCATATACTATGAGTGTAAGAATTGTTCAACATGAAAAGTTCTACAAAAAAATCCGCGAGGGCATATCTCCATCTTCAATACATCGCCCACTATAAGTGATGTTATTAGTGTTGTTACGTTTTCATTTCTTCCAACAATCTCCATTCAAATACAGAGGCGACAGTTTACGAGCTAGCTAGAGGCGAGCCTATCAACCCAGTTACAGCCTAGCTATCGGGCGAGACTATTGCCCCAGATACAGCCAGCAGCAAACTGTCGAGTCGTGTTGAGTTAAAATTTCAGAGATGAGTGGTTCTGTTTGGAGTTTCCCTGGAAGTGCACTTGTGAACTTTCCGTTCCTCAAAATACACAATTAAAAAATATTCGAAACTGAAATTTCGCAAGAGCGACAGTTTAAACTAATCAGTCCGAGAATACGTTGTCACGCTCAAATATCGTCGCGAACCGTAGCTGCTCACACCCATTTTTTTTTCTTCCAAACCACCTAGTGGCGAAAATTAGGAGTGTTGCGTGACAGATGGACGCTTAGCTCCGTTAAGTTGGATGAGATAAATCCCTTCTGGTTCGGCGAGAGGTTGTGTTGTTTGGACTGGTGAGGACAAGTGTAAAGATTAATTCCACGTGCTGTCTGGGAAGTGGTAGAACTGGTCACAGAATTTATACAAGCTTTAATAGCCGTATCAATACTTCCAACAAACAAACACACACGCACGCACACGCACGCAGTGTAATGATATGTGGGGATCTTTAAATACGAACTAGTTCCTGAACTCTTCGCTGTCACGCCTCCATTAGCACATCCAAGTTCACGGAGCTGATGACCAAGATACCTCAAGCATATGAGGTAAAAACAACAATAATAATGATTATAATAATAAAAATAATAACAAATTGGCGGCTTCGGTGGCGTAGTTGGGAGCATGCTGAGGTTATAAGCTCAAGATGGCGGGTTCAAACCCGGCCGATGTCATCGGAATTTTTAAGAGCGTGAAAAATCTCTCAGTATGCCTTACTTCAGAGGGGAAGTAAAGCCGGCGGGCCCATGTCATAGATTTATGGCATATAAAAGAACCTTCCATTAACTACATTTGTGTGAAGCTAAATTGATAATTTGATTTGATTAGCATTCTATTAAGTTCCAACGTTCATCGCCAGGTGCTGGTTGTGGTGGCATCCAGTAGCCAGAATTTCAGCCGGTTGTCGTTGACGGAGACATTTGTGTGAACTACTTGAAATTGATCATCCGCAGTCCTTACCTGAATCACAGATAACACACACTAATACAGCCATAACAATGACACCGGTTATCACACAGATTCTACACATGCCCAAAGTACACGGGGCTACATGGCCGTGTTGTCGCAGCCCCTAAACTGAGGAACCAACCAACCATATTGAGTAGAGATTCTTCTATAATTATTAATTCTACTCGGTCTTTTTCAGTTCCTTTAAATTAGCTTTTCTATAAAAACGTTAAAAATATTTTTGAGTTTGCTCAGAATATAAATGAAATAGTAACACTTAATTAATTAATAATGGGGAAATGCGTGAGATTCATTTTGTAGCCGTATGTTTATCACTCACTTTATAAAACGAAAAATTAAAAAATTCCTATAGCCATGGGGGATATGAGGAAAACGGTGAAGATCAGCACAAAGTAAGAACCAAATTTTGAAAAGTCGATAAAGAATAGTTAGGATTTTAATTTTGAAAATGTTAAACTTTGCTTCCAGTAGTAAGAAGGGTGTTTCTTTGTAATTGTATATAATTGTTGAGCAAGATTTATGACAGGCACAGTTATAATGTTTAAATTGCTATTGTTTTGGCTCCTTTGTGGGATGGTGGTCTCTTTATTAACCACCTGTCAGAAGGACAGTTTATGCTTTTAAAGATGCTGATGGTTGAATCTTTCAGCCAAATTTTGGAAAATTTTCATGCCGAAGTGTTAGTATTTTCCAAAAATCAAATATTATATACGTATCTTTTTGACGTAATGTATTGGATAAAATTTTAAACAATGTAAAACTAAAATTATTAACATGAAAAGTATAATAGTTCATTATGCAACGAGCCTATAATGACTATAATTAAGACACGAGTATGTTTATAAAACGAGCGTATGCATACGCTCGTTTTATAATTTGCATACGAGTGTCTTAATTACCATTATAGACGAGTTGCATACGACTGTTTATGTTCGACGATAATTATAACTTTATTATATGTTTTAACATAAATATTCATAAATATCTGTTCAGTCACTACAGTAGAATGTTGTGATCGGGTGCTGCGCTGGGTAGTATATCTCTGTTTTCCAAGCTCTCTGACCAACCGACGCATGCGCTCTGTGTGCTTCAATGCCATATGTTCAGATTGTGCACCAGTATTCTGTAAAACTGTCACCGAAGTCGTTTCAAAACAACGCGCTATGTAGAAAATGGATTTGGGAATATTAAGGTACAGTACTATTTCTTGTCTCATGTTCACCAGTTAATTTACGCGAACATATGGACGGTGCACTTTTGGTAATTTATATAGACATGTTGGATTGAGCGCATGCGCGAAGGTATCCTTATCTAATTGGTCACACAACTGTTTCTTGAGCTTTGATTGGTGGGAGAAACTGTTTCATAATGAAAAATAGTGTTATAATTAGCCTCGTTATGATACAGTTTTCTGACACATAATAGTTAGGGTCGAACATAAAAATAAAATATAAATATAGAAATAAAAATTATAAAAATGAAACTACAATAATAAAAGAAATATAAAAAATTAAATAATAGACATAACTATAAAAATTATGAAAATAATTGTAAAAATCAATTTGAAATTAGTTAATTAAATAATCCAATAAAAATATCAAAATTTAATCTATAAGAACATAAATCGAAAATTAAAAATAATTACATAAACATTAAAGTTAGAGATACAAAAAAATAACGTTATTAATAATTATAACAATTAAAATAAATTAAAAAGTAAAAAACAAATATAAAGTGTGTTTCCCACCGAATGAATTGGTGTACACTCGAGGTGGACAATTTCCGTGACTATCCCCGTGCATTGTATGCGGAATGCGGTACTATTAGGATTCATGGTACAGTGCAAAAAAATAAAAGTGTATAGTGATGAAGGCTTGGGCGCAGAGTTCAAACCACTGTACAGTACGGGCTTGTCAGTTACTAACCATTTGATATATGACAACATGTCGGCAAGTGCAATGAGCTAGCACGCCACCTCACCTTTACAACTAGCCTACGCCTAAACTTTCACTGACGAGCCAAGCCAAAAGTTCACTGAACGTTTCCCTGGAATTCACGATCAGAAGATACGATTCAACATGCCAGTCTTACAATTTTATGTATCCTTTTAGACATTCCCGGGCAAAGCTTGTGAGATTTTCGAAGTGAAATGCCACGTCCTGTAGTTCCGATTCCACGTAAAATGGAGGTCCCATGGATCATGATCGAGAGATTAACAGTAAAGCCAGGCGAGTGGTTTATACACATGCGAAAGTTATCACACGGGTCCATTAGTATTAATAAACAGTACTAGTAGTCTACCAGTCTCCGTGGCTTAGGCGGCAGCATGCCGGCCTCTCACCGCTGAGTCCGTGGTTCAAATCCCGGTCACTCCATGTGAGATCTGTGCTGGACAGAACGGAGGCAGACAGGTTTTTCTCCGGGTACTCCGGTTTTCCCTGTCAAAATTTCATTCCAGCAACACTCTCCACTATCATTTCATTTCATCTGTCATTCATTTAATCATTGCCCCAGAGGAGTGCGTCAGGCCTCGGCAGCCGGCACAGTTCATATCCTCGCCGCTAGATAGGGGCTTCATTCATTCCATTCCTGACCCGGTCGGAGACTGGAAGCAGGCTGTGGATTTTCATTTTCACTAGTAGTCTACTGAATTAAAAGCTAGATAAATTAGACGTAGTAGAAATAAAAATTATATGAGTATATTTGGTTTGTCAAGAACCTCCGAATTCAGGGAATTAAGAAGTACCGGTAATTATAAAATATATCGGAAAATATAACCGAAACAATATGAAAGAGGCGATTGATATTTTTGGCCAACTATAAAGATTGAATGACAATGGATTAACCAAGCTTTAGTACAAGAAGGAACAACATGAGAAAATAAAATGTAATAGGTAGAGTGATTTTCAGAATGAATCTGTTGGAAAAAGGAAAAATTTCAAGACAAGAAGGAAAATAGAACAGACTCAAAATGGTCCAAAGAAAGAGAAAAGACAAATACGAGTGAGAGTATGAAGGAGTATTGCAGAAGAAGAATAAAAGAAGAGGAAGGGAACAACAAAGGATGTGCAATGAAATTGGCACATGGTATTTGCAAGACCCAAACGGGAAAAGAAAGAAAAATATTGATTTAAATAATGTTCTGTTTTAAGGGCAGATGATCTCACTTTTCCGCCTCTTAAAACAACAATAAATAACTAATCTTCTGTTTTTGGTCTTCACATGCTTGTCCCAAAAAAATGTGGTGAAGTTTATTTCTTACTGTCAAAATGTATCTACAATTTTCAGAGGCATTATCAACGTTATTACGCAAAATTACACAGAATCCAGAATTTTATGGTAAGTGTATCTTGGTTATTCTAAGGACGCAGTATTTTTCTTCTGAAGATTAACACATTTTAGATACTAATGACGGTCAATGCTCCCATCTTCTTCCTCCTTCATCCGGTCATTTCCTTGTACATTTCGCGCCTACTTAGACAGAAATACCATATTCTTTGACGTGTTTAAATGACCGTAACATATCAGTAAACACTGTGCGTGGAATGTTTTATTTTCCTTAGAAGAATCATCTTAATACAATCTAATACTTGTATAAACATTGAAGAGTGATGAAAAAGCCTTAAATGATTCCCCCCCCCCCCCTCTCTCTCTCTCTCTCTCCCTCTTTACCCCTCTCTCTGTAAGAGTGCGTAACAAATGAGCGGCGATTTGCGCAACTTGATTGACTTAACAGAGCCCAGTCACGCAATACATGAGATGTCTTCTTTTTTAATTTCATTTTGTTCTGAACTTCTTAAAGAAAGGGTCCCTTCGAAAAGAGTTTAAAAAAGTCATGATGCACTTGGAATTAAATTAAGAATGGGTCGGTTATTCTCAAAAGTTATTAGAAGATTCCCCTCTTTTTGTTGTCGTTCATGTTCGGTCAGATTGCTTAGCTTCTTATATATATTTCATTTCTTTTCTTGTAACTGGATAAGTTAAAGCTATTAGAAGACAATGATATTGTTCAGTCTTAATTTAATGAAACGGGCAATTTTTGGATTATCATTCCGTTACTTAATTTTTTTTTTGTCTGAAGACAGTTTAAGAAGCACAAAGAAGATTGCAATTTACTATCTTTTATACCATTTCGCCTCTACAATTCTACAAAGGATAGATGTACTAATCATTGAAATTCGTGCATTTCTTTCGCTATACAAAACAGCATAAATATCGATATGTTCACTTTTTTATGACTTCTGAGCTTCGTTGAACAAACAACACGTAACTAAGATCTTGTGTTCTTATAGGAACTTATAGATGACGCTAATGACGTTGTATGCATGAATGAACAAACACGTAACTAAGAGCTTGTGTTGTTATAGCAACTTATAGATGGCGCTACTGGCCTAGTGTACATAGATAAGCAAACAACACGTAACTAAGAGCTTGTGTTGTTATAGCAACTTACAGATGACTAGATGACTATTGGCCTAGTGTGCATAAGTTAGGCGACGATCAATGGTTGCCATGGTTAAAATGATGTCAGGAAATTGAAAACGCTAATTCCAGTTAGACCTCAGACCAGAAAATATCTAAGTTAAAAACAATAGTCTAAACATTGTCGACATTGTCACAACGGGATAGACGTTTTAGGATGCTGCCTATACAACGAAAGTCAAATAAATGATACCCATTACAGCACTTCATACTGGCAAAGCTATTTCCATGAGTAGGCTATACTATTTTATGTTATACTTATAGGATGTGATTCTTTTTAAATTAGAACATCCTTCCCAATCGTCATCTGAATTGCAAATGCACACACTAATTCAGCCATAGCAGTAACACAGGTTTTCAGAAAAATTCTACCCACTCACAAGTACACGGAGCTACAAGACCACGATGTCGCAAAGCCCCTAAATTAATCAACCACAACAAAATGTTTACTGTAATAATACTTTTATTGCAGCCAAATAGCCATTGAAAATAAAGTATAAACACGTAGGCTACACTAAAATTGCACTCTGGCACTTTGAGTTGCATAGTCTTCGAGCTCTTAAGTGGTAGCGTTCACACGCTTCTCCACATAGTTGGCCTACACATGTCACTGTAGGGTCATGGAAATATTTGCTAACGCAAGTAAGGTGGTGAAAACTGTGGACCGCCAGACGTGTAAACACATGCCTCAACTCAAAGTTGGCTGTTGTCCACGTCCGGTCGATCGTGGCTCCGATTCCATAACATTCTTGAGGTATGCCTTCTCGTTTTTAGCCTATTTTCAATTTTGAAAAAATAGGCTTATGAGATCACCTTGTGTGTGTGTGTGTGTGTGTGTGTGTGTGTGTGTGTGTGTGTGTGTGTGTGTGAGGTGTGTGTGTGTGTCCCCCTAATAAATTCTAAACGGCAGGAGCGATTTCAAGGAAACTCGGTAAGTTCATAGCACTATCCCTGGCGACCCCGACCGTGCCCTTCAAATTTTGTGAAATCTCACCAATCCAAAATGGCGGCTGTGCGAAATATTTCACCAGCATTCAGTATCTCACAAACTATTCTCGATATCACCCTGCGATTCTTTATGGTGATAAAGGGAACTACAGGAAGTTCACCTATGTGACTTTTGAAAAACTGGTCACTACAAAACAAACATGGCGGCCACGCGAATTCGCGACTTTTAAATAGACGTGTCTCGCGATTTAACCAACCAAACGCAATAAAACTTGGTACAGTATATGTTTATACACATTGTAATGCACCGACACCTAACTTCGTTCAATTGTTTACATAACCACAAGATGGCGGATGTGCGAAATATTTCACAGGCATTCTATATCTCTGAAACTATTAACGGTATCACCCTGAAATTTTGTACGGAGATAAAGGGCACTTCTAGAAGTTCATCTATAAGACTTTCAAAAACCGGTTAACTACAAAACGAACATGGCGGCCAAGCGAATTTGAACATTTTAAATAGACATTTCTCACGATTTAATGTTCAAAACGCAATGAAATATGGTACAGGAAATGTCTATACCCATTGTAATGCACTGGTATCTAATTTAGTTCAATTGTTTACATAACCTGAAGATGGCGGCTGTGCGAATTTTAAAATTAAGTTTTTATTTCTTGTGTCGTAATCATGCGATCGAAGTGAAAGTTTGAAAAATGAACCTACGCAATAATTTTCCTTTAATGGTACATGACTCTATGGCCTATACATTTAACAATCCAACATGGTGACCATCCGAAATATTTAGACGACTCTGAATATCTACGAATCTATTATAGAAATCAAACTGATTTTTGTTATGTTCATAGGGGCTATGAACTTAATTTCACTTATAGGACTTTAAATAACCTGGTGATCTCAAATCCAACATGGTGGCGACGCGAAGTATAAATATTCACATGGACGTTTCTCGCAATTTAACCATCCGAGTGCAGTGAAACATGGTACATTAAATCCTTATACGAATGTGAATCCACTGACATCTAATTTATTTCAATTGTTTCCATAACCACAAGATGGCAGCTGTGCGAAATTTTAAAATCTCCTTGTTATTTCTTGTGTCCTAATCATGCGATTGAAGTTTGAATGCTACAGTTCCACACTAATCTTCATGTGACAGTACATAACTCTAGGACCTACATGTATAAAATCCAACATGGCGACCATCCGAAATATTTAGACGGTTCTCAATATCTACGAATCTATTACAGCAATCAAACTGAAATTTTGTATGTTGATAGTGGCAGTTAACATAAGTAGGATATATGAAAATAGGCTCTATAGTTCTTCACGGAACTACTCGTTTCTTCTATGATGTTAGTAGTTTTTCCGAGGCTATGGTGTTTGGTGAGGTAAATAGTTTCTAAGGTCTTCTATAAGAAATGATTCTCGTGCCAGGAGGTGACCTGTTAGTTTTTGATACTCCGATTGCTTTTTTTTTTTAATGAATAATGCCTTCACTCCTTCTAGTGAGGAAAGGTTCTTTTCAGTTAGGTGTTGCCAATTGACTTTAATGCCATATATTAGAATAGCCATGATTTTATTTCCTTTATCTCCTGTATTTACTTTAAACCAACCCTGTTTTCTATAGGACTATAGCGTATATCATAATCATAACGTCTTGGTTGAAAAACGTCAAGGATTGTAACGGGAAAACTACAAGGTCACTGTTGATTACCACAGTCAGCAGAACTAGTGTCGCTTTGATGATCAACAAGCTATGCCGAACTTAAGGTCATATCGCCTATGGTATAGTAACCAGTTTCCTCGTTGATAAAATGCTTCCATCATTTGAGTTGACAGGAGGCAATCACCTTCTCACCACTACAGAGAAACACCCTGGAGACACTCGAACCTTAGACCTTCCCGTCTCACAAGTGAGTTATTGCTGAGGTGGCTAGGAGCTCAGTACTAACTATTACAGGTATATTAAGGAAGAAGACTTAAAGCATGCCTCTCGCCTTATGATTGAAACACTTCACTTAATGTATTTCAGCCCTCAGCGAAGATCGTGCGTGATATTTCGCGAGTTAAATCTTGACCTTTTAAGACTGAAGAGGAACCAGTCCTCCCATTCGAGATTGACCACAACACGTCCGGAGGTCGAGACCTGTTTTCTTCTCTCTTAACCTCTCCCCGATTCTCTTTACTTCCCGTCTTCGTGTGGTGACGTAACTCAAAAGAGCCGATAGACTTTGAAGCACTACACCGATCCACTGCTCCAGAAAACTTGCTGAAAAGACGATAACATCTGTATCCTGTAATTGATTGCCACGGTGGGAGAGTGGTTATCGTGTCGGTCTACCAACCCTAAGCTTGCAGTTTCGCTCCTGGCCGTGGCAAGTGATTTTGAAAGGCGACAAAAATCACGACACGCATGTCATACGTTGTCATCGATTAAAAGTACTGTACCAGCGCTAGTAAAAAGTAACGACGTGAATTCTGGTAGATCATATCCGCTTCCCTTCTCAATTTTCTCATTTAAGTTAATAATACTATGGACCCTTAATATTTTGCGAGTAAATTCTTGACCTTTAAGAAGAAGAGGGGGCAACAAGTCCATCCATTCGAGGTTGACCACAGCACGTCTAGGGGTCAAGACCTCTCCTTTCCTCGTCTCTCATTCGTGAGATGCGGGAACTGCTCGATCAGTGGAGATACTGCATTTTGTAACACTATACTGGTTCTACCGCTCTGACATGAAGATGTTCTGACAGCATCTTAGCTTGTAATTGCTTTCTAAGAGCTCATTTAAATACAGATTTATTATAACCGTGCCACGATTAGCATCACAACTCGTAAGCTCCGTTTAGCTTCGTGAAACAGCCATGATACCTTAGTTAGTTAACGTTCTAGCAACGGTAACCAATATTCATTTAGGCTGTACATATTCGTACATCGAATTCTTTGAATCTTGGCCAATCAACCTGATGTTGTCTATCTTAATAAAGGAAACCAAGATGCCTATTGATCGACGTTGCTGTCCTACTTAGCCAAAATATGCTAACTACCCAGGCTAAGAAGAAGCCTCCGTGGCTTATGCGGCAGCACGCCGGCCTCTCACCGCTGGATCCGTGGTTCAAACCCCGATGACTCCATGTGAGATTTGTGCTGGACAAAGCGGGGACAGACCGGTTTTTCACCGGGTACTCCGGTTTTCCCTGTCACAATTTCATTCCAGCAACACTCTCCAATATCATTTCATCTGTCATTCATTTAATCATTGCCCCAGGGGAGTGCGACAGGCTTCGTCAGCCGGCACATTTCATATCCTCGCCGCTAGATGGGGGCTTCATTCATTCCATTCCCTGACCCGATCGGTCAACTGGAAGCAGCCTGTGGATTTTTATTTTCACCCAGGCTAAGAATTAAACAAGTACGCACCATTGACTGAAGAAATGCGGAAACTATGGGGACTAAATTGCGTAAGAAGTTTGCCAGTTGTGACCTCTTCCACGGGAGTTGTTCGAAAGACGTTGGCAACGGCATTGGAGGAACTGCAAATGAAACACCTGATTGCCAGCTGGATACGTGTCATATCGTTAAGCTATTTTTATCTCAGTAAGGTTTACGGGATACTTGATTATCAAATCCGTATCTTGTAGACTGAGTTGTGACATATGTATGAGAAATTAAGCAAAATAATAATATTAATAATAATAATAATAATAATACTAAGTGACAGTCTAGATGTTCTGCTCCTGTTTCTTAACAAGAATGTTGAGGAGTTACGTGAGAACGTTCACATATTCTCCACCTCTCCCATATATTTTGTTAATGACGTGCCATTAGTCTTTCGGCTAATTGAAGTCGGAAGTAGAAGTCCACTGATAATATCAGAGAAGTTCTGAATCTAAGGCTCAATGGTTTACTACTTCCGGGATCAAAACTGGGATCTGACATCAAATCCAGTGCCACTTTAAAAAAAATATATAAATCAATTTTCGACACAAATATTGTTGTTGTTGATTCCTTTTGTGTTTTGTGACATTGTGGTCATGTAGCCCCTTGTACTGTAATGACTGTAGCGAGTGCATTTTAATTGGGGCTGTTGTTGTTTGAGTCTTCAGTCTTTCGACTGGTTTGATGCAGCCCTGCATGCTTCCCTGTCCTGAGCTAATCGTTTCATCTCTACACAGCTACCACACCCTACATCCGAGGCAATCTGTTAAACATATTCTAACCGTGGTCTACCCCTACAGTTCTTATCCTCGACCCTTCCTTCTGTAACTAAGCTTGCTATTCCTGGGTGTCGTAATACATGTCCTACCAACCTGTCTCTTCTCTTCATTAGCAGTCGCCACAAACATCTCTCCTCTCCCAATTGTATTAATGCCTCTTCATTTGTAAACCTATCAACCCGTCTGATCTTCATCATTCTCTTGTAAAACCACATTTAAATGTTTCAATTCTCCTCTTTTATGCTGATCCAACAGTCCAATTTTCACTTCCATAGAGTGCTTCCACGCTCCAGACAAAGGCTTTCAAAAATAATTTCTAATGCCTAAATCTATATTCGATGTCAATAGGTTCCTTTTCTGCTGAAATGCTTTTCTTGCCGGTGCTAATCTTCTTTTATATCTTCTTTGCTTCGTCCATCACTGGTTGTTTTGCTTTCTAAGTAACAGAAGTCTCCTACTTCCTTTTGTTCTTCACCTGCCAATTCGACGTCCATAGGAGTTTCTGATTTCTTTCGACTTCACTCCAATATTTTTGTTTTACATTTATTAATTTTCATCATGAATTATTTCCTCAAGACAGAATCCATACCATTTAAAAACTCTGGTGTGTCGGCTAAGATGACGATGTGATCAGCAAATCTCAGAGTTGAAATAGGGCCAATGTTTGATTAATAGGTAGCCGTGACTTTAATAATGTAGATAACATTCCGACATTTTCCTGGAGTAGACGTGGTAATAAAATTAAATTTTTAAATTCGTACATCCAGCTGCTTTTGGAGAAACATTCTTCATATTAATCAAAATTTGTAACAGATCTATTTTATTATTTTTAAATAATTTAGACAGAAAATATTTTAGAATAAATAAACATGTATTTATTTCAAGCACTAGATAAAGTGTTCCCAACCAGTGGTACGCGGGAACGTTTCAGATGGAGCGCGTGGGTGATACGATAGGCTAGTAAGGGCCTCTGTGTGCGTGACCACGCAAACTTTACTCTGCTGCCCGTCTGCCAGGATTTGTTGCTTTGTTTGTACTAATTATATAATTTTATATGTTTTTAAACCTACTGTATGAGTAATAAATAAAACTGTAATCTGCAATAATCGTGTTATTTTTTCTTTATTATAAAAAAGTTATTAATATATATCTCTAAAAATTAGCAAGAAAATATCGATAAAAATCTACATATATTTATTGTCTTGATAAAAGGTTGAACAAAAACCGAAATACCAGTGCATTAATAATTAAATATGAAATTTTCAGTAATTTAATTAGAATAACACAAGCCATTGGGCACTTTTTCGACGGTAAATACAGCAGGCTTATATGTTTCTGAAGAAATATAGGACTGTTTATGGGCTAAAATTAAAAAAAAAAAATGAAGTGATACGCAGTTGCTGGAACCCCTGCACTAGATGATTAAAGAATTGTAACTCATCGTCCAATCTAATTGGGTACACTGAAAAGCATCCTATAATAGATTACTTACACTGAAAAATTCCTCCTAATATTTCTTTTTTTTTCTTTCTGCAATCAACTTCACCGGTAACTACTAACGATCCCTGGTTATCACTGATCTCAACACAACACTAAGATTGACTCCCGGATTTAAATTAAACTCGTGGAGAATGTTCAACGGACCACTTTGCAAGTCTTTACTGACCTTATCCTATCTACCATATAATATAGTAATAACTGCTGGGGCTTCCATTTCGTGCTAAAAT
Organism: Meconema thalassinum; assembly: GCA_946902985.2. Lineage (NCBI taxonomy): Eukaryota > Metazoa > Arthropoda > Insecta > Orthoptera > Tettigoniidae > Meconema > Meconema thalassinum. The sequence continues at coordinate 140,836,807 of OX336400.1, forward strand.
CTAATTGTTGAAAGAGCTCGTTGCTGCAAGTTATTTCCAGGTTGTCTCTCTTGTTCTACAGTGTCTTGAGTGGAAACAACAGTTCCTTATTTTAATCTCACCAGCACTAATAGATGTAATACTTACTTACCGTAATCCAAGACTCAATTATGTTTGCCGTAACGAGGTGTTATTAGATACAGGTTATCTTTTGATTAGCCTTTCTATTCTAAATGTAATTTCTCCACCAAGCACTAGTAATAAACTAATTGTTATGTTCCGACCTTGGCCATCGTTTGTCTCATTTCATCTCTACTAGCGGACCCGTGCGAGAACTCTCGCCTGTGTATAAACCACCCGCCTGGCTTTACTGTTATGCGGGATTCTATAAATATGATTATTAGTTTAATTTACGCTCTTTTTAAACACACTGTCTACATTTATGTAATCAGAGTGCAATTCGTCACTGTTGCGGGCAATACTGTTTGAAAATTCTTTTCAATGCACAATGGGTTGTGTGTGCCTCATGTGTACAGACTACCCGCTTGGCTCGAGTGTTATGCGGGATGGACGCGACATACTTCTGCCAGGGGTGATCGTGTTTTTTTATTTGTTTAAACACGCCTATTAATAAATAAATATATTTCCGGTGACTTTTCAAGAAATGCAAGATTTTCCCTGTACTATTGAGACGATTTGGAAGATTTTGGCACAAAACGCACCCTCTGGTTTAGGAGCTTGAATTTTTTGTCGGATGAACGCAGCGCATTATATAATTATATTATTCAGTCCGTTAAAAATAATAAATGCCTAACGGAAAATCCTCAGAAAAATCTTTGCCTCAGTTTGCATGGATGTAAATTTACAAGAGATCTCGCGAGTTATAGCCTAGCAACATTAGGAGAAAATGAATGAAAATCCACAGCCTGCTTCCAGTCTCCGACCGGATCAGGAATGGAATGAATGAAGCCCCCATCTAGCGGCGAGGATATGAACCGTGCCGGCTGCCGAGGCCTGACGCACTCCTCTGGGGCAATGATTAAATGAATGACAGAGGAAATGAAATGATAGAGGAGAGTGTTGCTGGAATGAAATTTTGACAGGGAAAACCGGAGTACCCGGAGAAAAACCTGTCCGCCTCCGTTTTGTCCAGCACAGATCTCACATGGAGTGACCGGGATTTGAACCACGGACCCAGCGGTGAGAGGCCGGCGTGCTGCCGCCTAAGCCACGGAGGCTTCATTATGAGAAAATATCAGACATTATTAGAAAAAGACGATTAAATTTTTATAGACATATTCAAAGAACGGACAATGAAAGACTTACTAATCACGCCTCCTCATTAAAAGTCAAGACTAACTTTATAGAAGAAATTGAAAATGACTTTCAAGAAATCAACCTAACAGACGACATTTTATGGAACATGCCTAGATTCAATCGTTGGTGATTCAACATACAAAGATTATTTCTATCAAAGAAAAGTCCACTTGATATTGACGATGGTGGTGATATTTGTGATGATGTTATTAATGCCACGGTGGATGAGTGGTTAGCGTGTCGGACTACCAACCTCAAGCTTGCATGTTCGCTCCTGGCCGTGGTAAGTGATTTTTGAAAGGCAAGAAAATCACGAAATGCATGTCATACGTTGTTGCCATGTTAAAGAACCCATTTGTATTCAGTAGGCCATGCTCACAATGGCAACATTAATCTCGGGATTATCCGCCACACAGAGTTCCTCCATTCTCTACTAGAAAGCGCTATAGTGTCAAGGTGCTTAGATATCTAACCTCCTTGACCTTCATAGCGTCCAAGGAACGACGAAACTCGACATGCAAGCTGCCCTCTGGGGTCAAATAACAGAGCTTGCGCCCGGCACCGGAGGCCATACGATATTATTATTATCATGATATTGATAATGATCATGGTATTGATGAAGCTATTCATAAAAATAAATATGATTGTGATATTGATGATTTTTTTTGTCGTGTGGCCTCATCAGAGGCCGAGTGCAGGTAATTCTATTCGACGCTCGTGGGCGAGCTGCACGTTGCGATGAGAAATGGAATGGATGAAGATGAATGAAACTGGCAAGGATGTGGAAGGAAGCGGCCATGGCCTATCAGAAGGTACCGTCCCAGCTTTTGCCTGGTGATAAAAATGGGAAACTACGGACAACCATTTCAAGGACGGCCGACGGTGGGGCTCGAACCCACGCGTCTACCGAGTCAGTAGATAGGTTGGCCCCATGACCTAACACTGCGCCTTAGCCAGCGTAGCCACTGCTTATTGATGATCATGATAATGATGATATTAATAATGATGATAATATTGATCATCACGATATTAATGATCATGATGATAGCTTGCCACGGTGGGTGAGTGGATAGCGTGTCGGTCTACTAACCCCAAGAGTGCAGGTTCGCTCCTGGCCGTGGTAAATGATTTTTGAAAGGCGGCAAAAATACGACACGCATGTCATACGGTGTTGGCATGCCAAAGAACCCATTTGAATTCAGTAGGCCTTGTTCATAATGGCAAAATTAATCTCGGGAGTTTCCGCCAACACAAAGGTCCTCATTTCTCTACTAGAAAGCGCTATAGTGTTCAAGAAGCTTCGATATCGAACCTCCTTGACTTTCATAGTGATTCAAGGAACAACGCAATTCGACATGCAAGCTACCCTCTGGGTGTCAAATTACAAGGCTTGCACCCGGCATCCGAGGCCATACGATATTATTATTATTATTATTATCATTATTATTATCATGATGATGATATTGATAATGATGATGATGGTGAAATTGATGATCATGATATTGATGATATTATTGATGATATTGATATTAGACCTAATGAAATTGGATGCTATTAATTATGTTGTCGATGATTGTTGTTTTAAAGGGTGGAACAGCGAGGTCATCTGCCCCTTCGTCCAAGATATTTACGCATACTTAATTCTCTTTGTTTCACTCAGTATTATTCATCACTGGTAATATTTACGCGTATTCCAAATATGGACTGGGATTCTGTATTTGGTCCACACACAATCGTATACATTAGGAATTCTTGTCTGTTGATTTACTAATTTCAGTGTAGTGTTGGTCTTTGATGAACACTTCTCTTCAGCTTGTAATAGAAGCAGACTTGACTGACTGCGTGAAATCACCGTGTCTACTGCGCTAAAGGGAACCAAATTGCTGCACTCAAGTATAGCCTGCTGGCTACAAGAAATATACACTAGTACTCATCGCTCGTCTTCTTTCTAGTTTCTGAGACATGTTTTTTTTCTCCCTTTGATTACGTCTTGTAAGTTAGACTCTCCTGAGTAACTGGGAGGTGTAATACCCGGATTGGGTTGCTGATATTCAGCGATCCGATATTCAAATCAATGCGCTGATCCTGAATGTGGTATTTTCTCGTATTTTCTCCTCACCTGCACCAGGTAAATACAGGGATGATACCTTATTTCAAGAGGGGAAGTAAAGTCGGCGGTCTCATGTCATAGATTTATGGCATGAAAATAAAACTTCCACTAACTACAATATTGTATGAAGCCAAAATTTGTAGATTAGAATTGACAACGCTCTATTAGCTCCAACGTTCGTCGCCAGGTGCTAACTGCAATGCCATCTAGTAGCCAAGTCCGCAAGCTAGGTGTCGTGGTAGCATTTGGTAGCAAAAGTAGGAACTACTTGAAATTATTGTCTGCAGTCCTTACTTGAAACAAAAACAGATAAAACACACTAATACAGTCATCACAATTAACACCGGTTATCAGACAGATTCTACACACCCCAAAGTACCCGGGGCTACATGACCGTATTGTCGCAGCCCCTAAACTAAGGAACCAACGAACCTTATTTCAAGTCTCTAGGGCACCATCCCCTATCCTTGATTTTAATAAATACGGTACTCGTAGAATTGTGACTAGGTCTTTCATGGTTTCTTTCCTTTGAATATGACTCACCTGAATAACTGGGGGTGTCGTACGTGGATTGGGTAGCTGACGTTCGGAGATCCAAGGTTCAACTGTATGTGTTGATCCTGAATGTGGTAATTTCTTGTATTTTCTCCACACTTGCTCTGGGAAAATTTCAGTGATGACACCTTAATTTCAAGTCTACAGGGCACCGTCCCTAATCCATCTTCGGAATTACAATTGTGACTTTGGTCAAACCCTCTCCATTTTCCACTTTTCTATCGGCCTTTCATAGTTCTTTTCCGCTTTGATTGCGTCTTTAAGTTTGATTCACCTTAGTAACTGAGAGGTTTCATCGTGTTGGAAGCCATTTATCAGTGTTGCATTAGTAATCAATATTAATGCTTATCAGTCGGTCATCCCCCAGGGGCTCACATCTAGTGGGACGTGGGTTGGCGACCACGGGACCCCAGCTGAGTCCGGCATTCTTCCACTTACTTGTGTTGGGCTCCTCTCTGTCTTCTTTCCTGTCGACCTCCCATGGTCAACTCTTGTTCTTTTCCGACCCCGACGGTATTAGGATATCTGAGGCCTAGGGAGTCTCTTCCTTTCCCGCCTTCATTGGCCCTTGTCTCCTCTTTCTTGATCCCTCCTGTGAGGGGTCGGCCTTCTTTTTCTTTTCCTGTTATCTCCTGCCTTCTGCTCAAGGCCTTCAAGGAGGTAGGGTGCATGTAGCCCCACCACTTCAGGTGCACCCTAGAAAGTGCTACGCCCTCAGGGGCTCACGGCTGGTGAGTTCGGGAGTTGTCGACCCCGAGGGATTCCTGAGCTGGGTCCGGTTTCCCCCTTTTGTCCCGTACTTGTGGGTCAGACCCTCTCCTCTTTCACTTTCCTGTTGTTTTTCTTTTCATTATATTTCCTTTCCCCTTTCAGAGTCCCGCACTGTTATTTTTGCAACTCCACTCCATTTTGTGGGTGTTTTCGATCTACGCTGCATTTTGTGAGTGTTTTTCATCCTCGATTGCATTTTGTAAGGATTGACAATCTAAATTACTTTTTAGTAAGTCTTTCAATATAGGGGGGTCCTTTTGTGAGTATTTTGAATTTCAATTGCATTTTGTATTTTCAATCTACACTGCTTTTTTGCAAGTAGTTAATTCTCAATTTTTGAATCTAAATTACATTTTGTATGTATTTTCAATCTCATTTGCATTTTGTAAGTATTTCGACTATACGTTGCATTTTGTACGTTTTTTTAACTTAACCTACATTTTGTGCGTATTTTTCAATCTATTCCTTTTGTGGGTATTTTCATTCTAAATTCGCTTTTGTAAGTATTACTGCTCTCCATTTTGAGAGTAGTTTCAATCCGAGTTCCTTTTTGTATTTTCCTTCTCTCTTAATTTTCGTTCTGGTTTCCACTTCATTGACATTTTCGCTATCACCCAGACCATTAGGGGCCGATAACCTATATGTTAGGCCCCTTAAAACAACAATTATCATCATCATCATCATCATTATTTGCTACAATCGTTTTGACCCATTGAAAATCATTAATTTCGATAATTAAGAGGTATAATACCCGGGTTACGTAACTGTCGTTTGGAGATCCAAGGTTCAACTCTGTGTTGTTCCTTTCTCGAATTTTCTCCACACTTGAACCAGGCAATTTTATTGACTTCTTCAATCTTCATTCTTTGTGTGTTGAAGGCATTTCTTTTCCCTTTTTTATTCTCTTCCTCATTTTTTACTGTCACTTTCATCTTCTGGTAGACTAGGCTATGTAAGGTTTTTAAATAGTAGCCTAGTCGTTTTCATATAATTAAGGGGCAAATGATCTAGATACTTCATCCTTCAAAATATCATCAACAAACAGTACTACAGTGCCCTGAGAAGCATAGGTTATCATGATGATGATGATAATTGTTGTCTTAAGGGGCCTAACATCTAGGTTATCGGCCCCCATAGGTTATCAAATTGAAAACACAGCCAAGTACACGGAGATAATAACCAATATGTTCTATGCCCATTAAACCAAATAACAACAGCATTAAAAGATCAGAAGCGCCAACATCTGCAACATAAATTAATTCTAGATTTTACATTCACTCCATGCTCCCAGCCATCAGTTACGAAGCGCTAGTGTGAATACCTGTGTCTTATTAAGAGACCTTTCAACAAGCTAAATATCTTTTAAAAAGAAATTAAACGCATGCCTCTAAGGAAGTGTCAAGTGTAAATTGCTAACCGTTAGACTTCATTTGAATAGCGTATTTTATTTTTTCTTGTAAACGCTGTAATTGAGATCGTAAAACCCCGTGTCATTGGTAGATCCATGTACCGCTATACTCTCTATTGGTTCACTGACCTTTCTGGCGATTATTATATTCGTCATCACGACCGTTGTTAAAGTATGAAATGGCTTGACACAGTTTTAGGTCACTGTATATTGTGTCAGCTCATCATCGTTAGGTCTTAGGTAACTGCTAGTTTTAAATAGGTTTCTGCTACACTGAAAATCATTGAAACTGGGATCTGTTATTGTTACTATTATTAGCCTATACGTCTTTCAAAATAAATATTTTTTATCATTGAGGTTTTTATCAATGAGGAATGAGAACATCTATGCTAATTTGAAGCGGTGTAATCGATATTTGGTAAATAATATTCGTCTGTATGCCTTCGAGTGTCTAACCCTGAACAAAAAAGGGGAGCTGAAGGAACTTGAGATAAAGGAAAGGAGGATCCTGAGGAAAATTCTCGGACCATGGAAAGATGAGGACGGAACATGACAAAAAAGGAAAAATGAAGATCTGTATATGCAGACCGAAACCATTGTGGTCACAATACGTAAAAGAAGGCTAAACTTTTATGGGCATTTGATGAGAATGGCCGGGAACCGGCTGCCAAAGAAATTTTTTAAATACATCACAGGGTGGAAAGCCACTACAAAATGGGTAGAAGAGGTCAAAAGAGACGCCATTGAAGTTGGACAAACTGGACTTGTCATTCACAATACGAAAACGTTTCGAAGCAGAGTTGACAATATCAAGACGTTCAATGAAAAACCACCACAATACAGGCCAAATTTGGTAATAATAGAGGAGCAGAGAAAGATTAGAAGTGAAAGAATGAAGAGGTTCTGGGAAGAAAAGAAGAAAAATTTGACCAAAAAGCCTTAGATTCCATGCGGTCCACAGTTGGCCAAAGTCGAAAACAAACAAAAAACAAAAATTCGTACTTTTCATATTATGAGAACTTATTTACCACAATGTTTCCTCTTTTCATCCCGATATCTCTTCATCCGTTCACTGTGCTCTCTTCTGTCCATCCTGCATTTTTCCGAGTAGCTTTTTCGGCAAATATTTGTGTTCTTTAAATAAGGTTATACATGATGTTCTACTGTGAATTATTTCTTCGTTAATACCAATTTCCTATAAGTCTTGTGTTATTTCTACCAGCAAATTGTTGTGGTTCTTCAGAGATAATGACAGATTTAATAGTCTCTTTGTTAGCCCATTGTCATCCATTCTGTATATGTCACCATAAAATTTCAGTCCTCTTTTTCTCATGGAATCCGTGATTTTTTCAGTACTTTGATAGATTTCTTGTGGCTTCTATTCCATCCAAACTCCCTTTTCATATTTTTCCCTAAGATTTTTCAGATGATTTTTCTTTCTTGTTATTCGATGTTTTTGACTGCCACCAATTATCAAAGTTTCAGATACGTGAAATGCTTCTGGTTGGAAAGCAGTATTATTATTGTTATTATTACTAAAGTGGGGAGTTGACTTAAACAAACCAAAGCCATCACAAACTTACTTATTTCGTTTTGTTGATTTTGCATTTAACAGCTTGGATTCCGTAGTTATTTCAGCCCCGTGTACTTGGGAGGTGTGTATATAATTTACCTAATAACCTGTGTTAGTTTGGTACCTGTAGGAGAGTGTGTATTTGTAATTGAGACGGCCATGGCCCGGCATTTGCTTGAAACAGAAGTGGGTAACCATAGAAATAAAAACTAACTAGACTACTGACTTACAACTAAAACAGACAAACAAATTAACTTAAATTCCTGTTGGAAACTTGCTAGTAAATTAATATTAAAACTCCCATTACGAACAACTAAATTAATGAAGAGTTAATGAATTTGAACTTAAATTACATCTATGTCTGAGAAAACTTGAAATAAATAAGTAATAAATAAATAAATAAATAAATAATTCTTAATTTTTTACACAAACTGTGAAGACTTAAACTGAGAATTATCATCAACTAAGGAAAACTACACCATTAAACCTTTCAGTTTGATGTTGAATCTTTCCGAATCATTAACTTTATTTTCAAGAGAGGTAGGTACGTTACAAAACTTGATACGGAATTTTACCAATTAAATACAAAATAATTTAACGCAATATTTGTACTATTAGCGGATATAAAACCATAATATCTGAGTGGAGTCGCCGCAACATCTGATGTGGTAATCTGGTGGGAGCTATGGACTTGGTTATTCCTACTGTAGGCAACAAAGTCACTCCTTGCTTTAATACGCGAGTCACGGAACATAGATGATAATTTTAAAAGGAAGATATAAAGATTCAATTACACAAGTATAATACGGTGTTATATTTCATGTCAAGTTACCTTTTTGTGGTCGTGCCATCATTAACGAATACTCTTCTCCGAAGTGGACAAGCAACCTTTGAGGGTATTTCCTTAATAAGCGAAACTTTCGCAATTTGTATTGCACAATGTATGTTTCGAAATTAAGTACATTTGAGACAAGATTTTTATACAATAGTGGCCTTATTGTTCATGTTACTGGCCCGAGAGAGTAGGAAAATGGCTTTTTCTTCTACAGCAATATTTCAACAGCGTTAATGGATTCATTCGACATGGACAATCATATACAGTATGTCAAAAAACATTTGCATGAAATGTCGTGTTACTGAAGAATTGAGACAGCTAGAAATTCTTGCGTTTAGTGTTAATTAATTTTCTGGGAAGATAGAAAAAATCTATTTGTTACTAAGACTTTCAAAGGCTTAAAATATAACACAATCTTTTCTTTAAAATTAAGGAGAACTTTCGATTAATCCTAATGAGATATAATATTTATACAAAGTGTATGTGGTCTAAGGCTGCATTGTACATAATCAGAGTTTTGCTTCAGTTCCGATTTGACAAAAGAATATTAAGTTATGTTGAATGTATTACAAGAGTATCGGTGCATTTGCACGATTAACTGAAATGTTTCACCAATTAAAAATTATATACTTAAACTCACTATTTTTCATCGAGAATGTGTATATAGACTATTTATATATTTTATTAATAATACTTTTATTGCAGCTAAACAGCCATTAAATACATTTAAATATACTATGTTTGCGCACCTGCGCCTTGGGTAGCATAGTCTTTTATGGACTTTATTCTTTTGCTGCATTTTTCAATATGGTAGCGTTTACATGTGTGTCCGCATAGTTGACATACACATGTGTCATCCGGATCATGGTATGCTTTGTTTGTACAAATCAAATGGTGAAAACCATGAACTGCCAGGCGTGTGAACATGTGCCTCATCTCAAAGCTAGCAGATGTCCACGCCCGGTCAACCATGGCCCCCGTTCCATAAAATTCCAGTGGGATTTCTTCTCTCTTCCTTCTGAGAGTCGTTAATAGGTTTTCCGCACCTATTGTGCTAGGTAATACTAGAAGCGTTCTAAAGTCTTCAATTAGGAATGTTTCTCGCGCGAGTAGGTAGACGAGCCGAGATTTGGTCGTCTTGGAAACTCCAATAGCTTTTTTAATGTATAATGCTTTAACACTTTCAAGTGATGATAGATTCTTTTCAGTGAGGAAAGGCCATATGATTTCTATTCCTGGGACTATATTTTATTCAACTTTTGTCATTTATTTGTTTGATTGTTCATTTAATTTATTCAAGAGTTTCATTTATTTGTTTATTTATTTGTTTATTTATTTATTTATTTGTTTATTTACTTATTTGTTTATTTGTTTGTTCACTTGATTTATTCATTTTTTCATTTATCTATTTATTTATCTATTTATTTATTTATTTATTTATTTATTTATTTTTCTATCTATCTATTTTTTTCAATTCTTATCATTTATTTATTGCTTGCCACGGTGGGTGAGTGGTTTACGTGTCGGATTACTAACCCCAAGCTTGCAGGTTCGCCCCTGGCCGTGGTAAGTGATTTTTGAAAGGCGACAAAAATCATGACATGGATGTCATACGTTTTTGGCATATTAAAGAACCCATTTGAATTCAATAGGCCGTGTTCAATGGCAAAATTAATCTCGGGATTTTCCGCCAACACATAGTTCCTCCATTCTCTGCTAGAAAGCGCTGTAGTTTCAAGGAGCTTAGATACTGTATCTAACCTCCTTGACTTTCATAGCGTTCAAAGGAACGACGAAATTCGACATGCAAGCTGCCCTCTGGGTGTCAATTGACAAAGCTTGCACCCAGCACCCGAGTCCATACGATATTATTTATTTATTCATTCATGTAAACAAAGAACGTGAGTGAACAAACTTAGTTGGAGCCTTCATCTATTTTATGTATCTTTGATTTTTATTAAATCGTCTAAAATTGATTCACAACGGTATCAGAAGTTTCATTATAGCTCTATTAAACTTATAATTCAGAGAATGATCGGGTGTAGCGTATTTAAAATGGATTCTGCGTTGACGCCGAGTTCGTGCCGTGTTCGTGACTTCTTGGACTAGCTCGCGAGCAGGCATATCACAGATGGCCTGGTTTATCCAACCGGCCAGCCACAAAGTTCTCTCTTTCTTACAAAACCACAACACCTTGTTGTTGTTCTTCTTCTTGTTGCGAAAACATAGTTTTCACAAAGAATTCGTATTGTATGAGTCAATCGGTAGTCGTAGCTCTAATCAGATTAAACAGAGAAAATTACAGAGGAACACAACAGATGACCTGCAGACTTATAAGGTTACCTCTTCCCACGTAATTGCCTAATAGGCTTTATACTCTTTATTATGTGTGGTTTTACAATACGGTATCAGACCAATTTATTAAACTCACAGAAAACATCTTTCTTTCAGTTCTGAAATCTGATGCACAGAAGTCCGAGTAATGCCTGACCTGCTATTTCTTGTTGTGTACCAGAAATCCCTTTACAGAAGCTGTATTAGTGAAAGGAAGTTCCTGGGACTATCCCATACTTGTTTGATCAATACATTGATACTGCGATCACTACACCTTAAATAGTACATTATGCAAAGAGCCTATAATGGCAATAATTAAGACACGAGTATGATAATTTCCATACGAGTGTCTTAATTACCATTATAGGCGAGTTGCATACGACTGTTTATGTTCGACTATAATTATTATTATAACTATCTTATGTTCGAACATAAATATTCATAAATATCTGTCGAGATTTCGCCAGTTTTATGTACTGAACATAGCGCATGAGACGCAGAGAATGCCTTGTATTTGTCCATGGCCTCCTCGATTACCCTACTATGACACTAGGCCACGCAGTGAAATTTAAATTAGAAGGCCGTGGAACTCAGTGCAGGTGCGATGATATCCTTATCTAAATGGTCAAACAACTGTTTCTTGAGCTCTGATTGGTGGGATAAACTGTTTCGTAATGAAAAATAGTGTTATAATGAGCCTCATTATAGTAGTTTTCTGACATATAATAGTCAGGGTCGAATATAAAATTATTTTATTCATTCGGTTTAATGCAATATCTGAAACATTGCAAATGAAACAATAGTCGCCCAAATTACTGAAAAAGAAATGAAGACCTGAAGTTATAAATCATAAAACTTGCTTCTTTATATATTATGATGACAATGATGTGATTTCTAAAGTGACAGCCGTAAGGTATTCATATACGTTCTTTTCATGTTATCTCTACGTTAAGAAAATGTTTGGGGATTACTTTTTCCATGCATAAATATGCTCAGAAAATTGATTTAAATGGACCAGATAACACGCGTCTAATCGCAATGCAAAATGTTAAATTAAAATTGTGTTTGTTACAGGTTAAGCTGTAATTCACCTATCAACCTCAACCAGGTCTCAAATTATAGATCACCCACTCAAATGGGGCTGTTGATTACAGTGCTCCAAGCACAAAATCTGTAATTGTCTTCAAACTTTTACTGGATGATTATGGACCATAAATAATGAACTTGTGAAAAAGAAAATGAAAAAATATCTTTGTCGGACAGCATTGAACCCCTTAATAAAAATGTCATTTTATTTTACTTGCAACTTTTACCAAATGATGTTAAATTGGCTTTCTTTACATCCTAACATTTCGAATAGTAAAGCAAATGTTTGGAGCATCAAAAAGTTGTGTTCTTGCTTGAACTGAGAATTTAATGATTATATTCTTTATTTATTATACAGAGTAATCGGGTTGTGCATTATTCCAATTTTTCTTTGCTTTACAGCACATAAAATTTGTTTAGTTTTAATTTGATATATGGCACAGTTAGTAAAAATATCTACAAATAAGTTTGTTTCCCAGCCTAATCAACAATGATGATTGTTTTTTTTATCCCACCTAATGTGACATGTTTCAACTGAAAAACGTAGTCATCGTCAGCCAAACCTATAACAAACCAAACGTCAAAACATAAGCATGCCAAAATGCATAGACACTTGAAGAAACTATACAAACATAAAACACGTTAGCGTTTTGTTAATGGAATACCAACGGGTAATCGTCAATAAGATGCGAAGTGTTTGTGCTTTTTAAGTATTTGTAAGTTTTTTACGTGTTTATATATTGACGTTTTGACTGTTATAGTTTATGGCTGACCAAGACTACGTTTTGAAATGTCCTATTATTCAATCATTCAGTGTTAATTAGCCAGGGTAGTTACATATTGTTTACCAATTTAAGCAAATGTACACGGCATAAAATCAAAATGTCTCGAGCACATAAATTAAGAAACAAAAAAATTAATAACGTCTTTGATGATTTTTCACTTATACTTACATTTCCCATAATATGATTAAAGTTGTATTTCTTGTTTTGTAAATATAGTACCAGGTTCATTCTTCATATTAAATCCTAATGGGTTCTTACTTGAAGAGGTTAGGCTAACTGTTTTTCTAATGTGTTCATTATGGCTCTTGAAATCCTAGCGAGTTGCACGCTGATTGTAAATTTAATTAATGAAGGAGGATGATTACCAATTAAACTGCGAGAAAAGGGAATTAATAATAATAAAAACGATGGTTATATTATTATAACTGCATTATTATTTATTTATTTATTTATTTATTTAATCGATTGTTCCCTTTTAGGAGAGCAATTGAACTTGAATTCACGATTTCGTTTTCCCTCTTTTCCTCCCAAAATCTCTTCATTATCTCAGAATGCTCTTTCTTCCCCTCAGCCCCCAGGTGCTCACATCTAGTGGGACGTGGGTTGGCGACCACGGGCCCCCGGCTGAGTCCAGCATTGCTTCCACTTACTTGTGCCGGGCTCCTCTCCGTCTTCTTTTCTGTCGACCTCACTTGGTCAACTCTTGTTCTCTTACGACCCCGACGGTATTAGGGTATCCGAGGGCTAGGGAGTCTCTTCTTTTCCCGCCTTTCCCTTGTCTCATCTTTTCTGATACCCTCCTTCTACGAGGGGTCAGCCTTCTCCTTCTTTTCATGTTATCTCCTGCCTTCTGCTCAAGGCCCTCAAGGAGGCCGGGTGTATGTAGCCCCACCACTTCTGGTGCACCCTAGATATTGCTACACTCTCAGGGGGTCACGGCTGGTGAGTTCGGGAGTTGGCGACCCCGAGGGATTCCTGAGCTGGGTTCGGTTTTCCCTCTTTTATCCATTACATCTGGGGCGGACCCTCTCCTCTTTCACTTTCCTATCTGCCTTTCATGGCTCTCCTTCCTTCCAAGCCCAATCCACATTCATCGAGGGTTGAGGGCATTTCTTTTCCTCCTGTCCTTTATTTGCCTTTTTCTCCTTTTGTTTTCCATTTCTTCTTCTAGTATATAAGTTAGTAGTCAGTTTTAGTTGCAGTTCACATTTCATTATCATCTTCATGATCACCCAAACCATTAGGGGCCGATAACCTAGATGTTAGGCCCCCTCAATTGACAATTATCATCATCATCATCATCTTCCACTCAACTATCCATTTTTTCCCAGGTTGTCGTGATGTTCTTTGCTCAAACTTAATATTTGTGATTTTATTCCGGCACTCGTTGCGGTCCTCGAGATTTTCTATGTTGATCTGTTGAAGGTCCCTCTGGACCTCTGTTAGCCACTCCGTGCCGCATTTTCTCTTTGTTATAATGTTGAGTAGTTTCTTTGCTGTCCTGGAGTTTTCCAACCTGTAGATGTGTGTATGTAAAACTTTGCTCGGCGTTTTCTGATTCCTTCCGTTATTGTGTTGATCTTTAGATAGAGTTCGTTCTGACGTCTCTTCATCAAAATGCCGTTTTTATTGACTTCCCCGTAAATCTTCCTGAGATTTTTCGTTCCTGCTTTTCTACATCCTTAATTTTGGAATGACCGTCGATCACCATTGTATTGGCTGCGTAGGTTGCTTCTGGAAGAATCACTGTTTTATAGTACCGGGTGAGTTAGCCGTGGTTGTTACGACATGACTGCTGGCAGTCGCTCACATCCGGGAGGCGAGGAGGTTCGAATCCCTCCGCCGGCAACCTTGAACATAGTCTTCTGTGGTTTCCCATCTTCCTTCCAGGCAAATGCCGGGGTTGGTCCCTAACTATTGGCCACAGCCGCTACCTTCCAACTCCTCGTCCTTACATTCCAACTTTCCTCCCCAACGGTACTTGTAGCTCACCCATTGGGTGTCCGTCTCGAAGCAGCTACAAACCTGACGAGCCGAACATGTCCTCGGACACTCCCGGCACTAAAAGCCATACGCTAAAAAAACTGTTTTATAGTGACTCAATTGTGCGTCTATCGAAATGCACTTCTTGTTGTAGTGAGCTCACTTTAGCTTGCAGGCCTTCTGTAGCTTGGTGATTCTTTGTTCATTGGTGATTCGGTTTAGTCCCGAGGACTGTATGGTTTCACCAAGGTATTTAAAATGGCGGACATGTGCAATTTTACCGTATTGTATCATTAAAGGGCATTTATTTTCTGGTCGTCTTTCCATATATTGTTTTTTTTTCATAAGAGATTTGTAGTACAATTTTTTGCGCGATTTCATGAAGTTTTTCCACGGCATTATTATTATAATAATAATAATTATTATTATTATTATTATTATTATTATTATTATTATTATTATTATTATTATGTCCCACACAGGCAGATGTTGGGATGGAACCAAATTTAAGGCCACGGCCGCTTCCTACCCAAATCCTACCTTGATTACAAGTACACACACCAGTACAGACATCACAGTGACACAGGTTATCAAACAACTTCTACACACACTCAAGTACATGGGGCTACATGACCACCATGTTGCAAAGCCCCTGAGGAATAAAAAACAATATATTTTCTTTTTTCTTTTCTCTTTGTGTCACTAACGTGCTTCACTGTAATATGCAATTACTTGATGAGGTTAAGTTCTTCACTTGTATTCATTACTGGCTTTTAGAATCACGATGAGAGAACGTTAATCATAATTAATAAAGTATGACGCTCATGAAATTAACAAGCTGCTACGTTACAAATGAACCAGTCGTAATTCATCACGCAGACACTCATTGTGGCAATTGGAAAGTAAGGTGGTTTCCGGAATCATTAACCACAGTTACTAGTCCATTAAAATCGTTTACTTCGCTCAAATCGTTTATTACGGTAGTGACAAAATATTGCACAAATTGTGAGCATTTGCTTGAATTTTGGCGCAGAAGTATTTATTTTAACTTTTTAGATAGGCCTAGCGATAAAGAACCACTGTATTAGTGCAGAAACAGAAAATGATGATGTCCTATGAGATGATCCTTAAAATACTTGCCACGGTGGGTGAGTGGTTATCGTGTCGGTCTACCAACCCCCAAGCGTGCAGGTTCGCTCCTGGCAGTGGTAAGTGATTTTTGAAAGGCGGCAAAAATTATGACACGCATGTCATACGATGTTGGCATGTCAAAGAACCCATTTGAATTCAGTAGGCAGTGTTCAAAATGGCAAAATTAATCTCGGGTTTTCCACCAACACAAAGTTCCTCATTTCTCTACTAGAAAGCGCTATAGTGTCAAGGAGCTTAAATATCTAACCTCCTTGACTTTCATAGTGTTTCAAGGAACAACAAAAATTTGAAATGCAAGCTACCCTCTGGGTGTCAAATAACAAAGCTTTCACCCGGCATCCGAGGCCATACGTTATTATTATTATTATTATTTATTTATTTATTTATTTAGTATGTTTCGACCCATACAGGATCACATAAAGCAAGTTATGATCTGTTGCTGTTCTTTTTCTTGTTCTTCCAGAATTCTTTCATCATGTCGCTATGTTTAGCTCGACATTCGTCAGTCCATTTTACCCTAGGTCTGCTGGGCTTATCTTCTGATGCAGCTTCCCAAGTGTATATCTTATGTCTGAAAGTTTTGCGGTCTTCGATATCTGTGGGTGTGATGTTGGCGTTATTGAGATCAGTTCGGCCTTGTTTAATCCAAACCGTTGTCGTCTTTAATTTTTGTGAGTACATTAATATTTTCTTTGTTAATCGGTTGTCATCTAGCCTCATAATGTGTCCATAAAATTGCAAGCGTCGTTTACGGAAATCGGTTTCAATATTTGAATATTTTTCTGTGATCTTGTGCGATTGTAAACGATATCCTTCATGTGTAAGTCTTGGGCCAAGAATTTTTCGGATGATTTTCCTTTCAGCTTTCTTGATGTTTTCAAGTTCCCCTTTATAATTGAGGCTTAAGGTCTCACTGCCGAAGAGTGTTTCGGGTTTGATGACCGTCGCGTAAGTCGAATTTTAGTGTTAATGCTCATGCATTTTTTGTTGTAGATGTTTGCGGTTTTCCCATATGCTTTCCGCATTATTATTATTATTATTATTATTATTATTATTATTATTATTATTATCATTAAAATATTATAAAAGCTATTTCTGAACGTTTTAGAAAGATTTTATGAGAAATCTAGGTATTTCAATGGTAGGCCTACCATGTTGCGACTACCAGAAAATATCGATATATCTTCGCGTTTCCCATCGCACAGACCCCAAAACCACCGCCAGTTCAAAACTTCATGTAGCCTATATTACTTTCTTGTGGGCACAATAGCTACCGTCGTTATACGCCTATCACTTTCAAATGTGTACATAAATATTTTAACCATTCAAAATCACGATCGAGTTCTTTAATGGGCAAAATTGGACCATGGGAGTGGAAATGGGGCGGTTATAAAACTGAAATAAAGCTGTAACATTCATAGTGTCAATAATTGTATCCAATCAATCTTCGGATGAGGGCCAAATACTCTGATGAAAGCTGTTGATTTGCAGAGTGTTTTAAATGAAATAAATATGTTACCGTATATTTTTAATTAATAAAGAAAAATGCAAAATTCTTGCCACTTGAGCGTGCGCACAATCGCCTTGGCATATGAGAGACCTAGGACAGACATAGAAATCCACCGCGTTTTAATGTGATAGTTAATTATGAGAATATTTTCTGTGATGTTTCCACGCTATATATACTGTGCTGGAATAGAATTATAAAAGAACGGAATTTTTGAAGAACTTTAACTGACAGGTAAGGACTTCTGATGCCACCAACCATTTTATCAATGGATTGGGAAAGATTGAGAAAGAAAATCATAGCTGCCTTAATAGGCACAATAACAAAACCGTTTAAAATGTCAATATTCCTCTAAAAATTACCTAAAACTTTTGTTTGAAATAATTTTTGATATGACCCACCCTTACCCCAAGGGATGAGCATAACGCTTTCTTGTATATTAAGAATGTGGAATCTCTTCAGGTATACAGCGATTGGCAAATTTAGTGTATTCGAATTATTTTCCTTAGCCCGGTGAAATCTACCTCCACCTTCCGTCTATGAAGCCCCCATAAGGTGTCTTACCATCAATTGGGAAGGGATCATAGGTTCTTGCTTCTTTTTTCTTGTATCACCATTTTATTAACATTGAAAATATAGGGTGAAATAACATTCAAATGTGCATTTCTTTTTAGTACGGTAACCTTGAGTTGCGTAGCCTATAACAGCTTGAATAAGAATAGTCTTTACTTCATTTCAGGAGTTTGGGCATCTTGGTCGACTCCTTTCCAATCCTTGCCTCTATTACAAATACACACACTAGTAGGCAACACACATAAGAATAACACAGGTTAAATTCTACACATACTCGAGTACACAGGGATGAAACAAAAGTTATGTAAACGATTCAAGATTTTTCAAAACCTAAATGCGGTCTTGAAAATGTTAATTATTATTTATTGGTATGTCCAACTATTTCAATAATCAACGTATTGCGTGGATAGCGTGCATATACTGTAGGAGGGGCCCATGAAGTAGTGTGAATCAGCCGCATTTTCTATTGTATCACCCCCAATACCATGCCTTTTGTTACCCTTCAGACTGTAATCAAATGTGAGCAACGGTTTGAGCAAACCGGTCATTGGCCAAGGAACTCGTTTTGCGCCCTTCATCGGCAAAAATATATTCCTTTAGCCCTTCCCACACTCAAGTACGTTCAATAAGTCTTATGATATTTATTGCCAGACAGTTCTTTTCATGGCATCTCCAACCGTTCATTCACAGGACATTTAAAACGCTGGAGATCGATTTTTGATTGAAACCCACTTACCAATTTCTGCAAGTAATTCCTAGACACTCCGTATATTACTAAACTATCAATTTATACTTTTCAACCAACACGCCATTTGCCCCAAAATGATTGGGCGGGGGTTAAAATTTGAAGAATATGACGGTGACACTTAAAATAAGATTTGTTTCAAAATCATTACTAGTACGGTATTGTTCTATTTTCCTATTGTAACTTGAATTTCCAAAAATGTTCATGAATTTCACACACTGCCTAATTGATCTTTTACTTTTTCTTAATTGACTATCATTTATAATTTGGCAAAAGCAGGTAAGACCATTTTAGCCGTAACACATGAAGTTGGTGTTTTACTTATCATTACCCGGTGAAAAACGAAATTAAGATAAGCAATTTCTCAAAACACTATATCTCTGTGTCAATAATCTGATTTTTGGGACGTCTATAAACTTCTTTTCCTCTCCTGTAAAAATATACTTTACAGAATTAGGTACAAGTTTTTCGGGCTTGTAGGCCGTGGTCCAGACAGGATATCTCCCGACGTTTCACCGGAAACTGCGTCCAGCATTATCAAGGGTTCCTCTCCTTTCCTTGGTCAGCAGTGGTATGATATTGTCGGACGCAGTTTCCGGTGAAACGTCGGGAGATATCCTGTCTGGACCACGGCCTACAAGCCCGAAAAACTTGTAACTTAATTATGAACGCCGGCCGTGAAAACCTAAGCTGTTAAACTTTACACACTTACTCGGCTTTTCCAAAATGATGTAGAAATATATGCCCTTCCAGGACGGAGTTGAGAATCGAACTCACCTCGGTTTTAACTCACGATGCTGAGTGGCTCCGTGTTCCAGCCTTCAAACAAGAAAGGAATATTATTTTAAAAGTCGATTCTAATAAATTTGTCTGTTTCCTATAATAGCTCCATCGTGTTGTATAATAATATGCAGCTTGCAGAACGTGAAACTGGTCATCTAAGTCTGATCCATTCCATTGAGAACTGATCGTTTATTTGAAGATGAGAACTTGAACAAGCCAAATGCCTGCTTACCACATCATAACATACAGCAGTTTTACATGTTATCAAGTTTAGCTTGAATTATATTTGTGGTATAGAATAGATTACAATATTTTAGTGGTCTTCTGCTCCAACTTCATGCTTTTGAACATGCACAAGATTGGACAGGTGTAACTTTAATATTCTGTGTTAGCCTATAGCTAGAGCCCTGCGCGGATAAACAAAACGTTATCCGCATCCGCCCCGCATCCACACGACTGTTATCCGCATCCGCCCCGCATCCGCACGACTGTTATCCGCATCCGCCCCGCATCCGCATGACTTTTATCCAAATCCGCTGATATTTCAATATTATTTTTAATTTATTAGATAAAGTATAAAGTGTCAAACCAACACATTTAGACATTTGAGGAGTGAGTCGTTCGTGGAAATTTGCTTCATTGCAAGGAACTTCTAGTTGGATGACACTTCAGGTTTCTTGACCTCCGCTATAGACAAACAACTGGCTATACTTTTTTGGCTACTTTTGCACTTGTGCCTCAGTAAGTTTGATGTGCCTGATTTGGGTCCTGAGTATGAATACACTTTCTTACAGGTAAAACATACTACTATATCGTTCACCTTTTCGTTTCCATTGAAAACGTAACCAAATGTCTGCCATATCGTTGACTTGAGCTTAGTTTCACGCACTATTGAATATTCACCTTGTTTTATTCTAATAGATAGTTTATCCATGTTGGTTAAATGATGTTCATACTCACGGTCACGGTAACATTCACTAATAATAAGTGACCTCTCTCTACGCTTGGATAAAGAGATTGATATTTGGCCGGAAAGTCCAAGTCAGTCATCATCCATCTCCTTCTTGACCCATCCATGTCCGCATAGTTGATGTCATAACTCTATCCGTTGCAATATCACAGTCAGCGTGTTTCAGTGCCAAGTTGGAAATAAATCTACAGATAGGATACTCATGGAACCAGATCTTCCAGGATAGCTTAGACCGCGAAGTAGGTGACTTGAGGAATGTTAATGATGTCACCACGATGAACTAACAGGCTTATTGACAGCATTATATCTCGTACGTATAGTAATAATGGCAGTGAGAATTGATGAGATGTCAAGACCATCTACTACAAACATACGGTACTTGATAAAATGTAGTTGAAAGCATATGCGTAAATTAATCTTCTCGTGCACATACGTGCCTGAATATTTCGAACGCAATAGGCTATGAGAGTATTCCTCTTTTAAGCATGAAGCTGTAGATTGGCATATCAAATATTATGTAATATTATCGTTCCACATTTTATTCTAAAAACTATCCGCAAATTTACTTGAAACATTATCCGCAGCGTATCCGCTATCCGCACAGCCACACAAACTGTATCCGCGTGGCGAATTTTTTTTGCGGATATCCGCATCCGCGCAGGGCTTTACCTATAGCCTATATTATGTTCTTGATTCGTATCCTGGACCAAGCGGATGAAGGAACTCATCTTGAGTGTGGTTTCTACAGACTATTTAATGTTAAACTTTTCTTAGTAGACAAAGTAGGGGTAAAAACGTAAAATTAAGCAATGTCCTCAATTGTGCCAAAATTTGAAAGGCTAAAAGGGCCGGAAAGATTTCATTCTGTGAGCCTTGGAGAGCTCTATCAAACTGAAAAACCAAGTTTCGAAACTCACTTCCGGCCTTAATGGAGTTCCTGAAAACCAGCCAAAAATCGCTTGTTTCTTTACTCGATTTTTTTCTTTTGTATTCAAATCCTAGCCAAATTGACTTATTTGCATATTTCTTGTTCCTTGGTTCAATACCCTCGGGCATTTTTTTTAAATATTTACACCGGCAGTAGTTTTAACGGCTTAAGCGAGACTTGGCAGTGACTCACACTATCGCTTGTAGTGGTAGAAAAGGCAAAGTGCTAATCTAATCGACAGGATATGGTTGAATGTCCTTTGAACTGTCATCATACAAGCAACTCGGAAGGAACGTTCAGTGTGTCCTTTACGTTTGGAAAAGTGGAAAACACAGCAAAAAAAAAAAATTACAAATGCACCAAGAAAGGAATAGTGTTCAAGGAAGTCTAGTCTATGACATTAAGGGAAGTTGATTGCCTGTGAATTTTTCCCCCTACATTTCTCTCTAGAATCGTAGCTTCCTCCTCATTAGACAATAGGCATACAAGCATTTTAAAGAAGGAAAATCTGGTGTTGCGATGTCGGAGCAAACCTCGTCCTAAATCGAAAACTGTCGCCGATTCCCTCAGCTAGCGGAAATATCTTTGATTCCAGTGTCTTGCTACAATACTTTCAATAAAATTGAACTCTGGTCAGCTGTTGTGCAAACTCGCTAAGATTTCATGAATTAGTGAATCCATTTTACAATAGGTGGCTCTCAAGTCATTACAACAACAAAAAGGTGTACTTCATACAGTTTAGCGGCAGTTTGTGTGTTTCCATACGTTTGCAGTTTCCGATGCTTCTCACATTAGCGATGACCTTCAACAAAGCACATGGACTACATTTGGAAAACCCCTGCTTCTCACATGGACAGCTGTTAGTGACCGCCTCACGTGTCGGAAAGCCTTCTGATTTACTCATGTACGCAACAGACGGGAAACAAAAAATATTGTGTATCCAAAAGAATTTAATGCACAAAATTACAAAACAAACGCTTTCTTTCCTTCTTTCATTCATTCATTCATTAGTTTCTCTCTTCTCTCTTCTCTTTTCTCTTTTCTCTTTTCTCTTTCCTCTTTCCTCTTTCCTCTTTACTCTTTCTTCTCTTTCCTCTTTTCTCTTTCCTCTTCTCTCTTTTCTCTTTCCTCTTTCCTCTTTCCTCTCTTCTCTTTTCTCTTTCCTCTTTCCTCTTTCCTCTCTTCTCTTTCCTCTTTCCTCTTTCCTCTTTCCTCTTTTCTCTTTTCTCTTTTCCCTTTCCTCTTTCCTCTTTTCTCTTTTCTCTTTTCTCTTTTCTCCTCCCTCTTTCTCCTCTTTCCTCTTTTTCTTTTCTTTTTTCTTTTCCTTTTTCCTTTTCTCTCTTCTCTCTCCTCTCTCCTGTTATTTTTCTTTTTTCGTTCCTTTTCTTTCTTTTCTTTTTTCGTTTCTTTGTTTGATTGGCATTGCAACGCATGCCAAGTACAGTTAGTTTATTATAATTTCAAAACACATTACTCCTTTTCGAGATTTAACCCAAATTATAGATTTTTCTCCAAAATGCTATAAAAAAATCAACAAATGTTCCACGACCCAAATCACAATAAATTGTGTGTGTGACTTCTGTGACAATTAATGCGAACGATATCACGTTGAGAATTGCGAAAGACTTCCCACGTCAGTCATAGAATTTTGTACGAGCGCAAAGTGAGCCATTTGTTATCGCACAGTGATCTGTAATTTATGCACAATTTGTGCGTATAATTTATTTAATATTAAGTGCATGAATCGAGAAGAGTTTATCATAGACTACTGCATGACCTGAAATGGATCTTAACTTCTGCACATTACTTATTTAATAGTAATGTGTACTTGTGATTTTATTTTGCACAAATTGAGCGCATTATAAGTCAAAATGCTAATTATCTGATTTGAAATTGCTTAAAATTTCCCACCTCTTAACTATTTTTGATCTAGTGAGGAATCTTGTCTTACAGAAAGACGACAGAAGTCACTGCTGGTGTTGGCGTGTGGCTGGAGAGATCCTGCTTTGTCCATCAATCAAGACGGTAAGGTGGCGTGTAAGAGTACAAGGGACCACACCCGATAAACATTGATTATCCCACTCCACCATTAGGCATGGTCAGTAAGAGTGGACTTAGCACGCACGACAAACACCTCATCGCGTGCCTCTACTGCTCATCCCTCAAGCTCTCTGATCCACACATGATTACAGTTTTTTCAAATATGCGTTGAATAACACAAAGAGCGTTGTCTAGCAGATCTACCTGCACAGCCTCACAGTTACGGGTGCTTAAAGTTTGTTTGTTTGTCATTATGATAACTGCTTAGCCATTCGGAGATCCGTTGCTTCTCTAGAACTGCGTATTCAACCTATTATTTATAAGTTACCTCCTACTCCTCATTTTAGTCTTCAATTAATTTTGAAATACCCTATCTTTAGTATACAATGGTGGCCATAATTCTGGAAACTTTGTAAGAAATATAGTATTTTACATTGGCCAATCAATTTTCACTCATTTGGACAAATACAATCATATTAAAGTATTAATAAGTATTATTAAGCTTCGATTAAAACGGCAATTTTCAAAATAATTTCTTGTGAAAATACATTCAGTACGTTTTTATGTGATTCATTTTGTAGGAAGTTATCCCAGTTCTTTTTCCGATAACCCTTACTTTTAAGTACAGTATCTTGTTTTGTGGGGCATAGAGATAATTGTTAATACCCGAAACCAGTTGTTGTTGACAATGGCTTCCATGAAATAAATTTTGTTGCTTGGACATCTTTCTGACATTATAATTTTTCTGACATTAACATTTTAATTTTTGAACAGATATTTTTAATCCGTCCTTTTCTCAAGGCACTTTAAAACCATTGTTTTTACTCTCAAACCATTGCATATCACGTTTGGCAATAAGGAGGTATGCACTTGCTTGAATGATACCTAATCTCCATTTGGGCTTAAATCGAAAGTTGATACGAAGAGCTTCTACTCCAGAATCTCCTGTCTGTTTCCAGAATTATGGCCACCGGTGTGCCTGGTGAATCAGCTACCCCTAATAATATTATTTTATGCAACCCAAATAACGCATGTTATCAGGAAGGTCGATATTTTTCCGCGCCTGCATCCCGTATGGTACTAATGCACTGCGAGCATATCCCGCAAACAATACTAAACACTATTAATTTTCCCTCGCATTAGTTTGCAGACACATCGAGGGAAAGGTAATAGGCTGTAACTGTCCAGCTGAAGACGATTCCAGTATCCGTCCCTGTCAAAAGTAACAGGCAGATGACCTCGCTGTTGCGCCCCTTACAACAACAATAAGTAACTTCAAAGCTCGTGTCTTAATTATTGCCATTATAGGCTCGTTGCATACGACTGTTAATGTTCAACGATAATTATAACTATTTTATGTTCGAACATAAATATTCATAAATATCTGTCGAGATTTCGCCAGTTTTATGTACTGAACAGAGCGCATGGGACGCAGAGAATATCATGGCCTCCTGGAATACACCACTATGACACTAGAAGCCACGCAGTGAAACTTTAAATAGAAGGCCGTGGAAGTCAGCGCAGGTGCGATGCTATCCTTACCTAATTGGGCACACAACTGTTTCTTGAGCTCTGATCGGTGGGAGAAACTATCACAATGAAAAATTGTGTCATAATGACCCTCATTATGATACATTTTTCTGACATACAATATTTACATTTCGACGCCGTCGAACATAAATGTCTATTATTTTACAGTATGCTTTTCCGTTTATTTTTCAGATAGTCTTATTACTTCTTCATTTTCCGACTGAAAAAATATCAATCAATTAATTAGGTAAAACTGAAAATTGATTCAAAGGTTTCTATAACAATAACAACACCAATTTCAATATGTTCGACTATTTCTTCGATTTTAAAACGGAACAATAATATTGATCCCTGCTAAGTTTCTTTGAGAGTTGGACGCAGCTCATCCATCATCAACATCTCCTAGACCGATAAAGTACTTACCGGTAAGTACACATAATCACTCGCGGTCTGTTTGATCGCAGTCCTCAAGATGGTATTAGCTTAAGCTCGCGTCTTAGCGTGGACAGACAGACAGACAGACAGACAGACTGGCACATGCTCTTCGCCATAAGCTCCTGCTGACTTGTGAATTGGAGCGGACAAGAGCAGCTATTGTTATGTAGCTCACGGAAATAGAAACGTGGGCGCTTATAGATTTTTTTTTGTTTCTTTGGCAGCTTCGGTGGCGTAGTTGGTAGCATGCTGAGCTTCTATGCTAGAGATCGCGGTTTCAAACCCGGCCGAAGTCGTCGGCGTTTTTAAGAGCGTTAAAAATCCCTCAGTATGCCTTCCTTCGGAGGGGAAGTAAAGCCGGCGGTCCCATGTCATAGATTTTTGGCATGATAAAAGGTTAGATTTGACTAACCCTCTTAGGTTCCAACTTTCGTCGCCAGGAGCTGACTGCGGTGGCATCTAGTACACAAGTTCAGAATTAGTTGGTCGTTGACGGTGGTGTTTGGTAGCAAAAGTTGGAACTACTTGTAAATGGAATGTCTGCAGTTGTTACTTGAATTAAAAACAGATAGCACACTTTCATACAGCCACCAAAATTAACACCGATTATCAGACAGATTCTACACACACCCAAAGTACACGGGGCTACATGACCGCGTTGTCGCAGCCCCTAAACTGAGGAACCTACCAACCAACCATCCTTATTGATTTTTTGTGGTAGAAGTCACTTCGCAAAGTAAGAAAAACGATAAACATAACCGTGACTTTAGTCGGTCAACATTTAAAAAAATATATTCACCTCTGAGATTTGCTGATGATATTGTCATCTTAAACGATTCACCAGAGAATTTGAATGACTTTTTAAATGGTATAGACTCCGTCTTGACGAATGAATTCATCAGTAATTATGAAAATCCACAGCCTGTTTCCAGTCGACTGACCGGGTCTGGGAATGGAATGAATGAAGCCCCCCCCCCCCCCCCATCTAGCGGCGAGGATATGAACTGTGCCGGCTGCCGAAGCCTGTCGCACTCCCCTGGGGCAATGATTAAATGAATGTCAGATGAAATGAAATACTAGTGGAGAGTGTTCCTGGAATTACATTTGTGACAGGGGAAAGCGGAGTACCCGGAGAAAAACCTGTATGCCTGTTTTTTGTCCACATGAAGCGACCGGGATTTCAGCCAAGGACCCAGCGGTGAGAGGCCAGCGTGCTGCCGCCTAAGCCACGGAGGCTCCTCATCAGTATTTATTATATAAAACAGAAATAATGGAATACAGCCCGAAGAAATCAGAAACTCCATTGACATCAAATTGGCAGGTGAAAAGTTCAAGAGAGTAGGAGACTTCTGCTACTTAGGAAGGATAATAGCCTGTGATGGACGAAGCAAAGAGGATGTAAAAAGGGGTTGACACAGGCAAGGAAGGCATTGCTAATGACGACGATGGCAAAAGAATGAAGCTTGTAGTTTTACGTGACCGTTAATCTGGACCTCTTTTTTTATCGCGGATCTGAATCACCGGTCGTAACCTTTTACCTCAAAAATCACACATGCATTAACCGGGAATCGAAACCTCTCCCCCTTGGTGAGAGGCAAGTGGCTAGACCACTGCGCAATCACGCCTCTCTATCCTTAACATTAGACAACAACAATCTTCGTATAACCTGTTGTTATTTCATCATTTGAATGGCTTGGGCTCTCTGTAAGGTAGTCAGCCCGAAGGCTGGTTGGATCCTCAAAAAGTACCGCCGTTAGGTGATGTGGGTGGATACCCACAAAAACCCAAGGCAGTGCTATAGTCAGCCCGAATGCTGGTTGGATCCTCAAAAAGTACCACCGTTAGGTTATGTGGCTAGATACCCACAAAAATCCAAGGCAGCACTATATTGAGGCGTACTTGGCAAGATGAGGAGTGAGGTAGTTTGCCATTGCTTTCCTCACTGTGTCAGAATGGCAGTACTAACCCTATGAGTAGAACCTTTCACAGCATCCACAGGCACTGACAGTGCCTTGAATGTCATTATTTACCACCACCCATACCTCAGTAGCTTCCATATAATCACAGCCATGAGTGAGTCGGAGACATCGGTGTAAAGCCACATTTTACTCTAGCCTTTGTCAACAGACAAATGCAAATGTACTACATTGATCGTGGTCATTTTGCCCCTTGTACTGGGTTATCTGTAGAATTCGTCTGATAACCTGTGCAATTGTGGTGACTGTATTAGTATATGCATTTGTAATTCAGGTGGGGTTTGGAAGGAGGCAGCCATGGTCTTAAGTTAGGATACATCCCGGCATATTCCTTGAGTAGATGTGGGAAATCAAGGTAAACCACTTCCAGGATGGCTGAGGTGGGAATCGAAATTGGTCCTCAGGCATGACAGCCAAGAATGCCAGCCACTAGACCACTAGGTGACCTGTGATATTGCTAGAATCCAATAACCTTAGAGTTTGTCAGCATACCATGATTATAGTGCCATATTTTCTTTCGAAGGTTAGAGTCACTTTAAGTGTTGTTTTGGTCGGAGAAATCCTTTGGTGTCAGCCAGACAGCCAGAAGTGGAGAGGGGGGAGCTCGCTAGCTGGAATGACTTTCATCTGGTGTTCCAAACTTGGCACATACTTTACACCCCTCTGAGTGTGTCTCCAGCGTTATATATGAGTGTCTATATTTATATTGTACTGGCGAGAAGCGTCCTCTCTATACCTACCGTCATGTCTCTTCTCCACTAATGTGGCAGCGAGAGACCAACAGCACAACAGTGCTATCTGCAGGGTAGTATCTGAGTTACACTTACATTTATCGTTATTTACCTAACAGTACCGAAGTTCCAATTATCGTTCCAAAAATGCAACGAAGTTACTGCTAATTTACTGTTTCTTTCCAAACAATAGTAAGGAAGTTCCAGTTATCGTTACTTACCAAAACTAGTAACGAAACTACAGTTATAATTATTTACCAACAATTAGTAACGAAATGCCAGTTATCGTTATTTACCAAATAGTAACGAAGTTCAAGTTATCGTTACTTATAAAATTAGTAACGAAGTTCCAGTTATCGTTCTCTATAAAAATAATAACGATGCTCCAGTTATCGTTCCTTGTAAAAATAGTAACGAACTTCCAGTTATCGTTCCTTGTAAAAATAGTAACTACGTTCCAGTTATCGTTCCTTATAAAATTAGTAACGAAGTTCCAGTTACCGTTCCTTATAAAAATAGTAACGAAGTTCCAGTTATTGTTCCTTATAAAAATAGTAACGAAGTTCCAGTTATCATTCTTTATAAAATTAGTAACGAAGTTCCAGTTATCGTTCATTATAAAAATAGTAACGAAGTTCCAGTTATCGTTCCTTATAAAAATAGTAACGAAGTTCCAGTTATCGTTCCTTATAAAAATACTAACGAAGTTCCAGTTATCGTTCTTTACGAAATAGTAACGGAGGTACAGTTATCGTTATTTACCAAATAGTAACGAAATACAGTTCGAGTCAGCCTTCCATTTTCCGTTTATGTATAAAGATGTAGCCTATTTGCCTAATACATTCTCCACTCCTATAATGTGCTTGATTTGAATTTAATTGTGGATCCCAATAACATGGTAAAGCAAAATGTATACGCAATGTGAAAATCATATTTACGAAGGAAGTTATAATTAACAAATTATTATGAGTTTCCCAGTGACTCATGACCACTTCGTTCTCACATCCTTCTTCTAGAGACAGTTTTCTGTGGTTTCTCGAGATAATGTCAGGCCACAACTTTGTCTCCTTCCCAAATTTAGACCTCTGTTACAATAATAATAATGTTCTTTGCTTTATGTGCCTTTTAACTAACTTACTGCGCCGGATAGCCGGAATTTTCCAGGAAGGGGATCTTTAACGAGCCAGAAAATCTACTGACACGGCTCTCTCTCATTTGCGCACCCTCAAATGCCAGCTTGCTGCGCCAGGATTCGATCCTGCAACCTTGGGCACAGCAAGCGAGAACGTTACCGCTGAGCCACGCAGCCAGCCTCTCTATTACAAGCACCTGTACTAGTACGGTCACTGCAGTAACGCAGGTTATCAGAACTTCCATATTCCACCTTCAAATACCCGGGATGATGACCACAAAGTTTCAATCCCTAAGTGAAACTACAATAAAGCGCTCGGGCTCGCTTTGTTTAAAAGTTATTCACCACAGTTCTGACAGGTAAATATGTATTCATGCATCGAGGATAATCCATAAAATGCTCCATCTTTCTTTACTTCGTTCCAGCTTAAAGTAGCGGCTTCGGTGGCGTAGTCAGTAGCATGCTGAGCTTCTATGCCCATCATCGCGGGTTCAAACCTGGGCGTAGTCGTTGGATTATTAAGAGCGTTAAAAGCCCCTCAGCATACCTTCCTTCGGAGGGGAAGTAAAGCCGGCGGTCCCATGTCATAGATTTGATGTTGTTTGAGTCTTCAGTCTTTTGACTGGTTTGATGCAGCTTTTCATGCCTCCCTGTCCTAGCTAAACGTTTCATCTCTACATAGCTACCACTCCCTACATCCGAGGCAATCTGTTTAATATATTTTAACCTTGGTCTACCCCTACAGTTCTTGCCCTCGACCCTTCCTTCCATAACTAAGCTTGCTATTCCTGGGTGTCTTAGTATGTGTCCTACCAACCTATCTCTTATCTTCATTAGCAGTCGCCAGAAACATCTCTCCTCTCCCACTCGCCTTAATACCTCTTCGTTTGTAACCCTATCTACCCATCTGATCTTCATCATTCTCCTGTAACACCACATTTCAAACGCTTCAATTACCTTCTTTTCTGCTGCACCAATAGTCCAAGATTCACTTCCATAGAGCGCCACGCTCCAGACAAAGGCTTTCAAAAATGACTTCCTAGTACCTAAATCTATATTCGATGTCAACAGATTCCTTTTTTGTAGATAGATTTATGGCATGTAAAAGAACCTTCCACTGACTACAATTATGTGAAGCTAAATTTGTGGGTTAGATTTGATTAACGCTCTTAAGTTCCAACGTTCCAACGACAGGTGCTGGTTGCGGTGGCATCTATTAGTCAAGTTCGCGGCTAGGTGTCGTTGACGGTAGCATTTGGTAGAAACAGTAGAAATTACTTTAAATTGATCGTCTGCAGTCCTTACCTGAATTACAGATAACGTACACTAATACAGCCATCACAATGATTAACACTGGTTATCATACAGATTCTACACACACCCAAAGTACACGGGACTACATGACCACGTTGTCGCAGCCCGCAAACTGAGAA
Organism: Meconema thalassinum; assembly: GCA_946902985.2. Classification (NCBI taxonomy): domain Eukaryota; kingdom Metazoa; phylum Arthropoda; class Insecta; order Orthoptera; family Tettigoniidae; genus Meconema; species Meconema thalassinum. Next base: position 140,867,478 of record OX336400.1, read on the forward strand.
ACCAACCAGCATCGTCATATGTAACGCATAACTCCCCAGTTCAAGTTGGCAATACTTGGGAGCAGTTAGCGATGTCGTTAAATCAATGAAAAGAACAGTTCTTTTGATCAGCAAGGAAGGAAGAGCTTGTGCTGGAGGACAATTTGAGTCGTGGTGAGGAAGCTGATGCCCCAGAATAGCTCAAGAAGAAGATAGACTAGACGGCATGGACCAGAGCGAGGAAAGAGTTAGGGGCTGCCGGGCCAAGTCTGCTTCCTGTGTCTGATACACGGTGTTCACAAAGTTTATTATCACACACACGCTATAGAATGAATCCGCAAATAGATTACACCGAGGCGTAAGGTGTCATAATTGTTATTCCAGTTGTTTTGTTCACGAAATGTGTTTATAGGCTATAATAGTTTCCAATCCCCTATTACAGAAGGAATGTCACTTTGCAATAGCCTATCTCATATCTTACATGTAAAACAACAATAATAATAATAATAATAATAATAATAATATATATTTTTTGTCGTGTGGCCTCCTCAGAGGCCGAGTGCAGGTCTTTCTATTCGACGCCCGTGGGCGACCTGCGCGTCGGGATAAGAGATGGAATGGATGGAGATGAATGAAACTAGGCAAGGATGTGGAAGGAATCGGCCGTGGCCTATCAGAAGGTACCGTCCCAGCATTTGCCTGGTGTTGAAAATGGGAATCCATGGAAAACCATTTCAAGGACGGCCGACGGTGGGGCTCGAACCCACGCGTCTACCGAGTCAGCGGAGAGCTTGGTCCCGTGACCTAACGCTGCGCTTTAGCCAGCTGAGCCACTGCTGTCGGTTATAATAATAATATGGGGAATATAGGAGACGGCACAACCACGAACTTTACACCCATGTGGAAAAAAAAACCTGATACCATAAGGAAACGGAGAATTGCCTATTACTGTCATATAACAAGAATGAACCCAGCACGATTGACAGAATTTTCACCTACTTCCTCAAAAATAAAACCACGGGAGCTTGGTTCACTGAGGTGGACAAAGATTTACAAGAAGTGGAAATTACAGGCAACGATACTGTATTTGGGAGCGTGCCAAACTTAAACAAAAACTAACAGCACACCGATGTTTCCAAGAAAAGCCTAAGCTTCCAACTGGCAAGAAGTGGACTGCAGAAAGGAAACAACAGCATCGAGAACTAATGCGAAAGTACTGGGAGGATGTTAACGCTCGATGCAAAAAGAAACAGTTGAAATGACGTGGTCCTTAGATGGCCGAATCGAAAGAAGAAGAAGAAGAAGAAAGAATAATAATAATATCGTATGACCTCGGTGCCGGGTGCAAGCTTTGTTATTTGACACCAAGAGAGTACCTTGCATGTCGAATTTCTTTGTTCCTTGAAGCACTATGAAAGTCAAGGAGGTTATATATCTTTAAGCTCCTTGAACACTATAGCGCTTTCTAGTAGAGAAATGAGGAACTTTGTGTTGGCGGAAACTCCCGAGATTAATTTTGCCATTATGAACACGGCCTCTGAATTCAAATGGGTTCTTTGACATGCCAACATCGTATGACATGCGTGTCGTATTTTTGCCGCCTTTCAAAAATCACTTACCACGGCCAGGAGCGAACCTGCAAGCTTGGGGGTTGGTAGACCCACACGTTGACCACTCACCCACCGTGGCAAGCTAATCTCCCTATGAAGGCTTCCAATATTTATCACTGATTTGAGCATGAATGTATTTACACAATCCATCAACGACAGGATCGCTAGATCCTCAATAACCGTCTTGCTGTCCATAATAGCACACACACGGCGATAGAAATCGAGATTTCTTAGAGGTGCAAGCGTATTAATTCCATTATTCCATTACAGAATTCTATTTTCTATGGCACAAATAGCGGCTGTCCATGTTGGTGCAAGTGTACCAAGGATTGCAACATATATTCTGGTGAAGCTGATGACGCAAACCGTTGTAAATCTGCTGCAATGTGTGTGCCTAGATAGCGGACGGTATCAGCACTAAGGCTTTCATGAGGTCATGGCTTCATTGTCTCCAGAATACAGAGGTGAGGGAGGTGCCTTGGGCGTCTTAGGATGGCTCAACAACTTCTGCAATCAGAAAATACCAGTTGGATGCCCGTAGTCAGCACTTTAAAGAGATACGCTGCTTTTGTATTCCGCAAGACTATGCAAGATGGGATAAAGGAATAGATGTTTTGTACATTTTAAGCCTACTTTTCACATTTTGTAAAAAAAATGAGGAAAAAGTGGACTTAGAGATCGATCCGGGCAAATGTGTGGTTGTCTATCTTGTCAGCCCTTCTGTCTGTATCTGTGTCTGTGCCTGTGCCCCCCTCCCCCCCCCCCCCCTCCTCCTACAACTCCTAAACGGCTGCAATTACCAAAATCAATTTTGGTATCAGTAAAGATCTGTACCTGAATATCTCACGGCCATACTTTAAAATTACATCAGTGCTACCAGCTGCTGAAAAATCACAATTGAAATGTGAGCTCTATGTTGGTTATTTCAGTAGTTATGCATGCTAACTGTTCCAAAATTAGCCCACAGAGAGATAAAAACATTCCAGATTAATTTTCAGGAACCCATATATGACAGTGTTGCCAACATGATTCTAAGCCTGCTGATAGGTCCAATATTAAAATGCATGTAACATCGGTACTATCCATTTGGATTTCAATCACATTTCGTATGTGCTTTGAGTACCATAACAGATATATATGCGTATTCTTGAGAGCCAACAGAGCCGCCAACTGATAATAAATGCTCTCTCTATCCATTTTATCCTAATACCAATACATCCTCAAACATTCACAAATGCATATTTACGTTCTTGAATCGAACAGTATAGCCCTATTAACCTCTTTTCCGGGCAGCGGCTCACAATGAAATATCAACGAATACATTACGTAATTCACGATTTATATGCTTCAAAATTCAATACGACATGCCAACATTAAGTTCTTAACTACATATATGTTCCATTAACGACATTAGGACAGCATCCTGAACTTTATTTCTTTTTTAGTATGCTAGACAATTCCATATATCTTCGTGTATCTCTTCAGAGTGGCCCATTTGTCTAAATATAGCCTGTAGACTGTTCCAAGTACTTGGCATTATTGAAACGTTTATGACTGCTGGTAACTGTCCTTTCTTAAATCCTCTTCATACTGTTTGTTACTCTTTTATTTAGGTCAATAATAACCATACCAGCGAACCGGCCAGATTTTGTTATTGTGGACAAACTGCGAAAGAGAACCTTTCTCATTGATATCGCAGTGCCCAATTCCCATAATCTGCAACAACCCTGCTGTGAGAAGATCACCAAATATCTGCCCTTGGCTGAGGAAATACGGCAAATGCGGAGGCAGGAATGTGTAGTGGTTCTGCCTATAGGCATCTCCTCTACCGGGATCATCCTTAAATCATTGTATTTGAAATACATCCTGGTCTACGTATCATCATGCAGAAGGTCATCATCTTGGAGACCTGTACCATGCAGTGCTCGTTTCTCAATGTGCCACCCTAAAAGGAGCTGTCTTAACGTCTTGCAAACAGCAAACAAGCCGACGATATGTTGATTCGTCCCACTTATGTGGTGAAATGAATGTCATGATAATGATAATAATAAGGAAAATATTGAGGAAAATCCTAGGTCCAGTCTGCTCAGAAGGAATCTGGAAGAAACGGAAGACTCAGGAGCTTTATCAGCATACTGAAAAGATCACTGACACCTTCAGGAAAAGGCGATTGTAGTTGAATGGCCACATTCTCAGAATGAACAATGACAGACTCACCAGAAGGATTCTCAACCTTGCTCTCTCAATGAAAGTCAAGATCAACTGGCTTAGTGAAATAGGAAAAAAACTTCAAGAAATTGCCTTTACAGAGGAAAGTTTACAAGATTGACTCTAGTTCAAAACATTCACAGACTTTGGAATGAAATGCCTCATGCAATAAAAGACCTTCTTCCACGACAATTTTGCCGCAAAGTGAAGGCTCTAAAGGGACAAAAAAAACTTGTAAATTGAATTCATATATAATGTAGCTTTGTGTGTGAGTGGGAGTGTGTGCGTGTATGTATGTATGTATATATATATATATATATATATATATTGAACCCTTCAGAATAGCAGTGTATTGTGCAAGAATCTTAGATCAAGGGGTCGCGTTCAGTTCATAGTGTGGTGTTTACGTCCGCCAAACAACGTGCTTTTCTGAGACAAGGGTTATAGGATGAAAACTATAATTAAGAAAGAAAGGAGACAAACCATAAGGTAATAACAAGATTTAATAACTAATTAGTGCATAAAAGAATAAAACAAACAATAATAAACAAAATCCTCCCTGAATTTTTCCCTGACAGGAATCTTTATCACTTTGAGGAGTCAGACAGATCTCCCCTTTTCTAATAAAATGTGGATCCAAGTTCCACGACCTTGCATATGAATTTATGTTCGCGTGGTGTCTATCTACGAGAAATGAGTACTTGGATGATCGTTCGTTCACAACGGGTTAACAGCCATGGTGCTCACGAACAATCATCTCGTAAATCAACGTTTATGGATATGGGCATAACATTAATAAAAATCCTTAAATCTAATTCTGACACACATATTACAACTCTACTATTTACAGGCATCTCACTGAGACCCTTATTAGTGTGGTGACACACTTAACCAAATGAGCTGCCACAATGGCCAGATACTCAACAACAAGGAAACACAGCGCCGCACGTGACTCACGGGTCACTGACATGGAAAAATAAACATAGAATAAACCAACAACAACAAACCACCTGAGTGGATCAGATTACTTTATATTAACAAAACTGCATGTTAAAGAAACGCTTCGAAGATTATCGTTTTTCGTAGGCAACTCCCATTTATTTAAACAATTTTACCATTGATCAGTTTCTCACATTTATATTTATTTTCAAGTAATTGGGAGCCAGACGTGCACTCCACTTTAATGAGCTTGCTTGCGAAACTCAGCTAGCCCTTGTGACAACCACTCACCCTTTCCTCAATACCTGTCATGTCCCCCTTCCAGTGTATATAAATAGCCGACCAGCTGGACTGTTATCTCAAGGAATCAACAGCAACTAACATCTCCTCCAACTCAACATATGGCCAGACAATAATCACATATCCATAATTGTCCTCGCAAGGATACAATATGAATCTGGTACCAAGCTGACAGAAATCAGTCTCTGCTGAAATTCCCGCTTGTAATACCACAAAAAATATACTCACATTACACACATCTGGGACTGACATACCGCCTTTCACACGGGTCTGCTGAATTAGAGCTCGCAAACATCTAACACAATATTTAAAACCTACGATAGAGCTGAATACTCTTCGTCACAAATTACATTGCTCCAAAAGGCAGTAATCACACTGAATCTGATCAATAATAAATCTCAACAATATGTAATTACCCTCAAATCTACTATATAATTATATTAATTCAGTCCTACTTCTGAAACACGACATATCTCCGAGAGACGTTTTTAACCGCACTTCGTAACCTAGGCGAACACGGCCGTTCACATAGATACGTTAGTTAACACAACACAAAGAAAAGAACCTTCCATTAACTACCATTGTGCGAGCTGCTTCCAAACAAAAGTGTGTCAGATCAAAACTAAATATACTACATTAATCACACAAGCAAAGTATTTACAAAAATATGTCCCATAAACCATAAGTTAATTCAACAAATAATAAATTATTATTATGTACTCATCTCTTTTTGTAGTCACCCGTCAAAGAACATCAGACGCCATTCCCCAACTGGATGGTTCTTTATCTCATATCAGCCATCTGGACGGAGTGTTGAGAATTCCAAACTTCCTCTGCATTCATCGATGTCATCCTTGCGCTGATACAAAAATTAGGTTATTATACACTTTATGTCTGACTACTAAATTCGCTTGTTCAGGTACTAAATTCCCTGTCACTGTTCGTTGGCGAATTATCGACGCTACTGCCCCTATAACTATAGTACTATGACTATCTATCACTGAATTTAACACTTTACAATGAATATCTTGTGTCCTCGACACATAAAATACAAGTCTACGTCCGTAGACGAACAGAATAATAATCTACGTCCGTAGACGCACAGAATAATAGTAATGTCTTGGCTCTTCGACACACTTATAAATGAACTGGCCCTTGGGTCTAGATGGAGGGGGATTTTATGTAAAAATTTCTCGAAATAATTGTGGTACAGGAATGAAATAAATATCACTGAACTCGTAATATTGCACAGGTCAAGAATATGCCCATTAATCCTAGAATCGATCGTAGAGATTTTGTCTAGGCGACTTCCCGCGTGAATGCTAGCCGCCGCGTACCCCAGCCGGAGTTGGCGCGCAAGTAGGCATTCTCTTCTCATTGGTTCTCCATTTTCTGATAATTTGGCGGTTTCTAGTAGATCTTGGCGTCTTGGGAGTGTCTATTTTCTTCATCAGCCATTCACGTTACTGCATCATATTTCTTCTAGGCGCGAATAACACAATGAACATACCAGAACCATGTCTCACCGCGCGTCGCTTCTAAAATTGAGGCAGCCACACCTGCCCTTATGATACATCGCTCTGCTATTTCTTTTCATAGCTCAAGTATTTAGCCTTTTGTTAAACTGTCGCAGGTATGTCCCTACTGTCTCCAACAAATGCTTGAAATTTCCTCATCACTGTCTGGCTACTTTCATGATGCTGGTTGAAATATTTATTAATTGAAGAAATAAAAAGTAGAATCATTTAACCAACATAGGGTAAAGGGTTCAATATATATATATATAAATATATGTGTGTGTGTGTGTGTGTGTGTGTGAATGTGTGTGTGTGTGTGAGAGAGCGTGTATATATATATATATATATATGTGTGAGTGTATCTTCACTTTTATTTAAGACTTCATGTACAGCAGTTTGTGTTTATAGCAATGTAAAGTTGTAAATTATATATAGGGCCTATGTAACATATTAGATTTGTGTAGATTTAATGAACGGAAATGGAGACACTGCGGTGAATGTGGGTCTTGCCCTTTCTCTATCTGCTGTCCATAAATGTTGGCACAATTTTTGGTAAATAAATAAATAATAATAATAATAATAATAATAATAATAATAATAATAATAATAATTCATCATTAATCAGCATTTCTCTGAGAAAATTACTACCAGGACCAAGACTGAACTGAAGAACACAGGAAGATTTTCAGTGTCCAGATAAAAATAAATTTTGGGAGAAGAAAGAAAATATAATAATCTCAAAACCATCTTGCAAATTCGTAAAACCAGGCAAACGGTGGTCACGGTTTTTGATTTCAAGGAAGCTCTATTCATCATTCTAGAAGAATTTAAAGTTGACAGGTAAACAAGAGAATTAATTAAGCAGATACTGACAGCCACAACTTCAAAAGTTTCAAGTTTCAAAGTGAACCTTCTGATCCTTTTCATATTAACACAGGCCTTTGACAAGGAGACGGACTATGTCCGTAATTATTCAATCTTGTGCTGGAGAAAGTCATCAGGACATGGGAGAATGACTACTCAAAATCAGAATTCATATGCAGTGTTTGACTTTCGCAGATGATCTGGCTGTCTTTCTAACACTAGACTAGAGGCAGTTCAGGCTCTTGAAAAATTTCACGAAATTTCAGTTAAGACATAGCTCCAAATATCATATGCAAAAACTGAATACTTAGAAGGATCCACTTGTTATCTAGATGGGCAACCTCTGAAGACTAAATTCGGCAAAATTCATCATGTAAATAAATTCAAGTATTTAAGAGAAGTAATTCGTCCATATGGATTGAACCGTGAAGCAAATAAAGAGAGAATTTCAAAATTACAGAAGGCTTATAGAATTGCCTGGAACAGATAACAAAAAATCAATATCCCGGGATTCTAAATTAAGATATTATAACACAGTCATCAAACCTGAAGCATTATACGCCTCGGAAACCTTGCTCATTGGAGGCAGATCTCTTATTGACATAGAGAAGCAAGACAGGAGCTAATCCATTGAACATAATTATTTTGTGTGTAATTCACATACGTAATGCCACATCAGAAGTGGGAGTGTCGAATCAAGATAAGGTATTTGGAAAGTTCAATAGCTCAATCTACGCTAGAGTCCACCACCTGCACTGCAGTCCAGAGTTCCACACCGGACTTGAAGTAATCGATACAAAATGTCGGCCAGTTGGCTGCAGAGCGACTTTTCTGCAAAGAATGCTGTATCCTAGCACAGTATACCTAGCCACGAGCAACGACCTTACCGGTGCAATCTAAAATTCAAGTGATTCCAGAGTAACATTATGATCACTTTCTCTATGTGGCATTGAAGACAAGGTGTTTAAAACGATCACTGATATCACTACTGGCGTGAGGGTGATCAGCAGGGTTTCAATTCTAACTTCGTGACAGTTGGCGTTACTTGCCATAAATAGTGACGAGTTACCGTTACTTGTCATAAATAGTGACGAAGTTATCGTTACTTGCCATAAATAGTGACGAAGTTATCGTTACTTGTCATAAATAGTGACGAAGTTATCGTTACTTGCCATAAATAGTGACGAAGTTATCGTTACTTGTCATAAATAGTGACGAGTTACCGTTACTTGTCATAAATAGTGACGAAGTTATCGTTACTTGCCATAAATAGTGACGAAGTTATCGTTACTTGCCATAAATAGTGACGAAGTTATCGTTGCTTGTCATAGCCTAAATAGTGACTAAGTTACCGTTACCGTTACTTGCCCTAAATAGTGACGAGGTTATCGTTACACGCTATAAATAATTACGAAATTAATGTTACCTGCCATAAATACAGTAGTGACGAATAGAAATATTTCGTTCTATGTCCAAGATCGCGGGTTCAAACTCGGCCGAAGCCGTCGGATTTCCTTCGGAGGGGAAGGAAAGCCAGCGGTCCCATGTCGTAGATTTATGGCATGATAAAGAACCTTCCACTAATTACACCTGTGTGAAGCTAAATTATAGGTTAAGATTTGACCAACGCTTTTAGGTTCCAACGTTCGTCGCCAGGAGCCGACTGCGGTGCCATCAAGTAACCAAGTTCAGTAGTAGTTGGTCGTTGACGGTGGCGTTTGGTAGCAAAAGTTGGAACTACTTGGAAAATCGAATGTTGGCCTATGCAGTCCTTACTTGAATTAAAAACAGATAACACACACCAATACAGTCACCACAATAATTAACACCGGTTATCAGACAGGTTCTACATACACCCAAAGTACACGGGGCTGCGTGACCGCGATGTCGCAGCCCCTAAACTGAGGAACCAACCAAACAGAAAGATTTGGAATTCTTGTTGAATGTTTCCAATTTAAGACAGGAATCGTTTTGTTTTACTTTGTTTTAGCCCAGTTTTCTAAGAGCAGGTAGACCACGTTATTCTAAAATATATGATAGGCCTACAATATATCATCATCATCATATACTGTATATTATTTCAGTAGTATAGATCCCTCCTGTGGCGCTCAGAATCGACCGATCGTGACAAATGAGCATTCAGATGAAAGAGAATAAACATTAGCAGTGACAAATTGCATTCTAATTTTATAGATATCTATAATTTCTTTAAAAAATGCGATTTGCAATTACTGTTGCTATACAAGAATGAAAAATGACAATCCACAGCCTGCTTCCAGTCTCCGACCGGGTCAGGAATGAAGCCCCCATCTAGCGGCTAGGATATGGACTGTGCCGGCTGCCGAGGCCTGACGCACTCCTCTGGGGCAATGATTAAATGGATGACAGGTGAAATGAAATGATAGTGGAGAGTGTTGCTGGAATGAAATATTGACAGGGAAAACCGGAGTACCAGGAGAACAACCTGTCTGCCTCCGTTTTTTCCAGCACAGATCTCACATGGGGTGATCGGGATTTGAACCACGGACCCAGCGGTGAGTGGCCGGCGTGCTGCCGCCTAAGCAACGGAGGCTTGTTATAGAAAAATACGCTCCATAATTGCTGTCCACCTAATTTTTTGGCCGCTGTCATTTTATCATTCTGAGGTCATTCCTTTATCATTTTGCATGGATTTCAGAAACAGTAAATCAAAGGAATGAGTACTCAAATCGTATAAATTCATAAATATCGAATAACCGGTGAGTGTTATGATGATCTAATTTCCAGTGATTGCCTTCTTAAGTTAGGGAACGTAGAACTTGGAATTACAACTGAAATGTAAATAGAGTTCTATAATCATTTGGTTGAAATAGAAACATAACAACCTTTCTCCTTAGTGTCTCATTATAAACCTATTGAGGAAAGCTTGGTTTATGAACATGCGAAATTTCCCGTACGGGTCCGCTAGTATATATTATTTCAGTAGTATAGATCCCTCCTGCGGCGCTCACAGGCGACCGATCGTGACAAATGAGCATTCAAATGAAAGAGAATAGACATTAGCAGAGACGTATTGCATTCTAATTTCATAAATATCTATAATTTCTTTAAAAATGACTTTTAAAAATGTACGAAGTGTGCGATTTGCAGATACTGTTGCTGTAGGAAAATACGCTCCATAATTGCTGTCCACTTCACATTTTGGCCGCTGTGACGCCTGTTTCATGCCATTTTAACATTCTGCGGTATTTTCTTTAGCATTTTCATGGATTTCAGAAACAGTAAATCAAAGGAATGAGTACTCAAAAATGTATATTTTCATAAATATCGAGTAACTGATGAGTGTTACAGCTAAGCTGACAATCAACGGACTTAGCACACAAATGACATTAGCAGTGACGAATTGCATTCTAATTTCATAAATATCAATTTTTGTAATAAGTGTGCGATTTGCAAATACTGTTGCTGAAGGAAAATGCGCAATATCATTGCTGTTCAGTTCGTATTTTGGCCATAGGGACGCCGGGAAAAGTGTGGTTTATGAACATGCGAGATTTCACGCACGGGTCAACTAGTTTTAATTAATTTAATATCTGTTTTGCTTCTGTGAGAGCGCAGGGAAAGGACCGAGGTACATTAATTAATCGAAAAGACAATCGATTATTAGACCAACCGATTAATCGATTAAACGGCCAATCAATTAATCAATTAAAACGCATAATCGATCAATAGTTATTTGCAGTGCTTTTTTAGAGGCAACGCGGGGGTGCGCGTACCCCTTAAACATTAGAAAATTGTTTAAGAAAAAAATATTAGTACATTTTGTATCTAGTCCGGCAAATATAACTTCCGACTTGAAAGTTCATCGATCAGCTGGCGTCAACGCGCTGTTCACAACAGCTGGAGGAGATTTCGAGTAATCCTCGATTTAAATCGATCTTTCGAATCAGTTTCCTTTGGTCGGCAACTCGGCACTCCGTTGTTATTTTATACGTGTCGTTAGTTTTGAAGGATGAAGAAAATAACGGAACTATTTAACATCCACCCAGGCATCGAAAAAAGCTGAAAGTGAATGATTTAAACACAAACAATGACCGGACTTTGCAAATTGCCGAAAATTGTAAGATCGTGATGTTTTTTTGACTTCAACTGAGAGTACCCCTTATTTTTTTTAGAAAAAAAAAAGCACTGTTATTAGTAGGAATTAATTGAATTTTCAGCTTCAATTAATAGATGACTCCCCTATGTTTCATCCTCAGCTCCCCACCCGTTCTTACAATTCTGTTATGATTAGTGTACTGTTTTTACTAATAGGCTACTGTTATAGTTTACAACACGTGTCTACCCCTTTAGAAGAAAGGTAGACGTTAAAAATTAGAAATAAAAACATGTACACATAACAGTTGTTTGTGAAGTAGCATCTAATGTGAAATATCATTAGTAGGCAACCAGATGCGACTTCTGTCTGTTGTATTTTGAATTATCCTTTTCTAACTTAAAGAAGTGTCTTAAATAATCCCTCAACATATGAAGGGGTTGCTCGTTGGCAGCTGGATGGATATTTAAATATTTCTTTTCTATTAATTTTTTCCTCCCTCTCTCTGCATAAGAGTTAACGTATGTTTCCTTGAAACAAACGCACTATTACGCGCAAATATGCAAGGTAAGGGGAGAGAAGTGATGTAGTTTTTTTCTAAACTCGGAGGTTATTCTGATTAGGCTGCTTAATGCTATTCATCTCTGTGATGTCTTCTCTTCTTTTTGAATGAGATGGATTCAGCTGCTCGTGTGTCATGTCACAAGAAGGGAAGGTAGAAAGGTAGGCCGGTAGGCACGTGGTAGGGTGGTATATTGTACACGCAAGTTGAGCACGTATTAAGCTAAGCACGCGCCGGCTCATGCGATCCTGCTGCCACCTACCTCAACCCATCCACAGCCTCCTAGATAAAGAAATACCCCTACCGTGCTATATTCACGACACGGCACAGCACGGTACGATACGTCTGCCTGCCACACTTTTTACTCTGTCGGCGCCATTAACAGGAAAAGATATTTCCATCTTCTTTCTCTCTTCTAAGCTCACTCCCATTCCTTTACTCACTCACTCACTCACTCACCACATGCATATTCTTTCTTTATTTCTTTCTCCCCCTTTTATACCTTCTTCTGGAAGCAGCCATTTTATAAATCAGACACTGTTTTCATCTCTGTCCTGCTCAAGACGTGATTCCCTCACTCCTTTATCTGTCTCTCTTCTCCCGTTGGCTTCTCTCCAGACGTCATGTTTACAGTTGTGCAGGTTTACTAGAAGACTTGTGTGATACACTGTTCTTCTTTTCCGTACCTGAGTGCAGTTTGTAACGGTGAAACGAACCAATTTCACTATCCAATTCGGTTTACCTAATTATCAAGGTTAGGGTTGTAAGGCCGTTACTTTTGATAGTAGACGATATAATGAAAATGCTCGTTAATTCTTCAACATCGAACAATCAATGCTACTGGTGTTTCTTAAGTTATCTTGAGTTAAAATGTTATTTTTATTGAAATATAGGCAACCCTTCCCCTGATATCTTGAACGGTATAACCAGCGCAAGCTTAAAAGGCGCACGGACGGTACGTTCCAGGCGCAATTGAGAAAAGCCGTGATGAACAGCGAAACTCCAAACACATACAATACTCTTTTCTGAAGTCTTAACTCGACACGACTCGACAGTTTGATGCTGTAATACCTATTTTGCGTTAATCTATAGGCAGCCTCCATCTTTCGAGGGTTGACTTTATTTCCTTCCTTATCAAGGTCATTAGGTTGAATTCATTCACCAATATATTTGAAGTTATCTGTTCTTTTGAGTTTTCCAAACCTTGATTCCAAATATTAGAGTACTCGTTGCCAAGTTCTTATCATTTTAAATGATCTTGTCGACTTCGTCGTTACGCTGGGGTCTGGCGTTACGTTACGGTGACGGGACGAAATGTACCCAGATGCACTGAGGTGTGTCACGTCATAGTACCGCTCGGTGCATGTGTTCCCCGACAATCTCTACTACGTTAGTATAAGACAAAAATCCCCGATTCTTGGATGTTACGGGTAATCTCGAGAACCACTGGGTGGATTTTGATGCGGTTTTCACCATTCTGTAAAGGATATCTCGAGGAGAGATTCTGTAGAAAATAATTGATGTATGATCAAAGGAAACCAAGCAGTATCGATTTCAGTGAAAAAGTCGAAAACAATTTTGGCGTCCGTGCGCTTCTTAAGCTTACGCTGGGCAAACCGTTAAAAATATCAATATACTAAGAGCGTAAGAATTGGTCAGCATGAAAAGTTCTACAAATAAGTCCGCGAGAGCATATCTCTATCTTCAATACATCGCCCACTATAAGTGTTTTTAGACTGGATGGAAGAGGCAAGTCCCCTCGCGCTCTGGTGAGCATGCGGCATCCCGCGCGCTTGCCCTTGCTTTGCCCTTGGTTTGCACTTGCCGTTCGCGAGTAATTTGAATCAATATAGCCTAAGCAAGATAAGTATTATGCAGATAATTTTCTAACATGTCAAGAGTCTTTGGCTTCGAGCGAAGCGATAAGCCTCCAGCCTTTCTAGCATTTTTCAGCATTTGTAGCATTTAAAGTCTAGTCTTTCAGAATGACTGTCACTTTTTGTTCAATGTATTCAGTTTTCTCATAATAGATCTCGAGGCCTGTTTTTGCCGCAATTACATACAGCATCTCAATCATACGTATAGCATCATCTCTATCGTCAGCTAACACAGACAGTTCATGAGCAAACGCTAAGCTCTCCAAACCCACACCAAGCTTTCTTGTTTTCCCAATGATTTCAACAGTGGGCATGATGGAAACATTGTCGGTGACAACATTTACAAAATAAAATGTAAATTAAACTAGAGAAACTAATAACTTGACGTAAAAAAAACGGAGAGTCTTAGCTCTGCATTCCATTTTTTTCCTTCATGCCTTGAACAATACGAATTACGATGCTTCGTCCAAAAGGTATAGAAACTGAAGCTAAGTGTTATGCAAATCGATTCAAGTTTGAAACCCACAATAATTTCTATAGCTCTGAATGTGTACAGTACATTCCAAACGTGTGAGGGTATATGATAAACCTTACCACTCCCTTGAAGGCTTGGCCAGTGCGTCAGGGTCTTATCTGGGGCAGTGCGGTCCGCCGTTGTCACTGTTGCCAATTTATCCAAACCAATAATCCCTGATTTTTCCCCCTTCAAATATTGCCATTTTCATTTGGATAGTATTCAATGTAATATCCTATAATTGATGATAACGAGCCACCTTTTGTGGTATCAGGGAATGTACTGAGCCTCCAGATTCAGGAGTTCTGGGTTCTAACCAGGTCTCTGCCAAGAAAATAAATTCTGGTCTGAAAGTTGGGAACCGTGTTACACTGAGCATCGTGAGTCAAAACTAAGAAGAGATGGCGTCGATTCTCATCTGAGCTGTCCCTTAATACAGTAGGCTAGCGTGTTTTCCATACTTTACCACTTTTACTCCAGGTAAATACCGAGATGATTCTTGAGGCCCCGGTCTCTTCCTCTCAAATCCCAGACACTACTGTTGGTTGATGTAATGTTTTTTTATATCACATGGGTAAGAAAGTGAATATTTTGAAACACGTGGGTACAATGAAGCGGCAAGAAAATGTAAAATATAGGAAAAATAAAAAATATAACAAATAGTTCCATGAAGAACTATACAGCCTATTTTCATATATCCTGCTTATGTTAATTGCCACTATCAACATACAAAATTTCAGTTTGATTGCTGTAATAGATTCGTAGATATTGAGAACCGACTAAATATTAACGATGGTCGCCATGTTGGACTTTATATTATGTAGGTACTAGAGTTAGGCCTATGTACTGTTACATGAAGATTATTGTGTACGTGTAGCATTCAAACTTCAATCGCATGATTAGGACACAAGAAGTAACAACGAGATTTTAAAGTTTCGCACAGCTCCCATCTTGTGGTTATGGAAACAATTGAAATAAATTAGATGCCAGTGGATTAACATTCGTTTAAGGATGTACTGTACCAAGTTTCACTGCACTCTGGATGGTTAAATTGCGAGAAACGTCCATGTGAATATTTATACTTCGCATCGCCGCCATGTTGTATTTGTGATCACCAGGTTATTTAAAGTCCTTTATGTGAACGTATGTTCATAGCCCATATGAACATAAAAATATTCAGGTTGATTGCTATAATAGATACGTAGATATTCAGAGCCGTCCAAATATTTCGGATGGTCACCATGTTGGATTGTTAAATGTATAGGCCATAGGGTCATGTACCATTAATGGTAAATTATTGCCTAGGTTCATTATTCAAACTTTAATTTCCATCGCATGATCACGACACAAGAAATAAAAACTTAATTTTAAAATTCGCACAGCCGCCATATTGAGGTTATGTAAACAATTGAAATAAATTAGATACCAGTGCATTACAATGTGTATAAACATTTCCTGCACAAAGTTTCATTGCGTTTGGAACTTTACATCGCGAGAAAGGTCTATTTAAATTTTTAAATTCGCGTGGTCGCCATGTTCGTTTTGTAGTTAAATGGTTTTTGAAAATCTAATAGATGAACTTCCAATAGTGCCCTTTATCTCCGTACAAAATTTCAGGGTGATACCGGTAATAGTTCCAGAGATATAGAATGCCGGTGAAATATTTCGCACATCCGCCATCTTGTGGTTATGTAAACAATTGAACGAAGTTAGATGTCGGTGCATTACAATGTGTATAAACATATACTGTACCAAGTTTTATTGCGTTTGGTTGGTTAAATCGCTAGAAACGTCTATTTAAACGTCGCAACTTCGCTTGGCCGCCATGTTGGTTTTGTAGGTACCAGCTTTTCAAGAGTCACATATGTGAACTTCTAGTAGTTCCCTTTATCACCGCAAAAAATTTCAGGGTGGTATCGGTAATAGTTTCGGAGATATTGAATGCTGGTGTAATATTTCGCACAGCCGCCATGTTGGATTGGTGAGACGTAACAAAATTTGAAGGGCACGGTTGGGGTCGCCCGGAATAGTGCTATGAACTTACCGAGTTTCATTGAAATCGCTCCAGCCGTTTAGAATTTATTAGGACACACACACACACACACACACACGGACAAAAGGTGATCTCATAAGCCTATTTTTTCAAAATTGAAAATAGGCTAATAAATGCTGAATTCCTATTGACGTCATTCATTTTAAAGCATAGTTTGCCAATTAATTGAGCTAATGAGCAATATTTGCATCTCTAGAATTTTCCTGATTTTCCTATAAAAATCGTCTGATATTTGGTTTCGTAAGGTTGGCAGGTATGCCGGGGCGAAGGAGAATCTCATGGCTGAAGAACTTGAGGGACTAGTTAGAGATGAACAAAACGACAGACTCGAAGATGACCATGATGACCGCCAACCTTCGATAGGAGACGGCACGGCAAAAAATAGAAGAAGCCGTATTGTAACACATTTAAACAGAAAACACTATCTGGAATACTCACTAATGTTAAAAGGAAATAAGCCCATATAATTACTAACCAGAGATGAAATTATATTTTCACAAAGAAATAGACTAGGCCTACGTATTAAAACTCAGCAATTTTTCCAGGTTTGTGCCGTGTCGTGTGTGGGGTTTCGCGTAGGACACCAAGCTGGCTTATCAGTGAGCTCTTGGTGTTCCTGCCTGGACCCCCACAGGAGTAGAGAACTGCGCGTTACCTCCCTATTTATGAAGCGCACCTGCGCCTCTTTACTGCGAGAACTAAAAGCTCAAGCAGCCTATGAAGGCTTCCAAAATTATGGTATATTGGCTTTCACGGCCAGGTGAATTAAAACTCAGCAATTTTCTAGGTTTGTGCAGTGTCTTGTGTGGGGTTTCGCTTAGGACACCAAGCTGGCTCATCAGCGGGCTCTTGATGTCCCCGCCCGGACTCCCACAGGAGTAGCGAACTGCGCGCTTCCTCCCTTTCTATGAGCCAGCTTGGTGTCCTAGGTGAAACCCCACACACAAGACACGGCACAAACCTAGAAAATTGCTGAGTTTTAATTCACCTGGCCGTGAAAGCCAATATACCAGACTACGTATTGTTCAATTGTCTCGATATAGGGACTTTATAACTCGATTGGCAACACTGACGGTCATGGTGCTAAGCCTCCTGAAGACCGCACCTGCTGATAAGAAGCAAAGCCGCCTAATACAGCCAAGATAAGATAGCTCCGGTCCACACAGGACCTCACTGCAAATATGACTTCACTGTAAACAACAGTTATCTTCATTGTCCCGTGGAAATTGGAAGATCTCAGAACAGACACCTTTTGTCACTTTTATGACACTATTATTGTGTAAGGTGCTGTCCAAAAATAGTCTTCCTTTGCAACAGATTTTGTGAGGTCATTGTTATGGTCAAAAAAGAGCCGAGAGTGCCAAATATGTTCTTCCTATGCATTTGATATGTTATTATTGTTATTCATGTGTTCGCCATGTCATTGGGTACAATTAACCATTTCATCGACAATCGGTTGGATGGTGGGTTCCTTAGTTTAGGGGCTGCGACAACGCGGCCATGTAGCCCCGTGTACTTTGGGTGCGTGTAGAATTTGTCTGGTAAGCGGTGTTAATTGTGATGGCTGTATTATTATGTGTTATCTGTGATTCAGGTAGAAGGACTGCAGACGATTCATTTTTTCAAGTAGTTAGGCCTACTACTTTTGCTACCAAATGCTACAGTCCACGACACCTAGCTGCGGACGTGGCTACTAAATGCCATCGCAGTCATCACCTGGCGGTGAACGTTGTAACTAATATAGCGTTATAAAATTAACCTACAAATTTTAGCTTCCACAAGTATAGTTAGTGGAAGGTTCTTTTCCATGGGATAAATCTATGACAGATTTAAAAGAATATATCCCATTACAAAAAGCAATTTAGACTGTGGGCCTCCAAGCCCCAAGCCCCAACTTAACAAACACACTATATTAG
Source organism: Meconema thalassinum (assembly GCA_946902985.2). Lineage (NCBI taxonomy): Eukaryota > Metazoa > Arthropoda > Insecta > Orthoptera > Tettigoniidae > Meconema > Meconema thalassinum. Next base: position 140,885,892 of record OX336400.1, read on the forward strand.
TCTTCTATGTTGTGGAGCAACTATTCAGGCTTTATTTGTGTTAGCGGAATGTCAATTTTAATTTAATAAACATTTTTTTTTAAATCAATTTTGGAAACGTGACTTAATGCCTTTCAGCTCCGTGGTCAGTTTAGTGCGGCATTAAGCCATCCAGAATGAATATGTCACATGAATATTTTTTTAAAATGGATTTGGAACATAAAACCCACCTAAACCCTGTACAAATGTAATTTACAATAGCACTGTAACACGCGGGAATCTTTCAGTGCGGCCAACATTAACATTCCTTATTAAGAAAAGTTTTTTGTTTTAAGACTCAACCTTTTCAAACTCCAGGTATTCTCAAATGAGTATATGAGTCACATGTTTTGCTTTGGTATGCGATGATTCACGCACACATGTAACGTGTGGGAAGGGGGTAAGTCAGTGTTACAGGCAGTGTTAGGTGGCTTCTAGCCTCGATACCTTTGGCGTACATTTTTTGGGCTTTCCGTGCTGGTGTAATATTTTTGTGAGAAGTGTCAAAGTGAAGTTTTAAAGGCTAATAGGCCTAGTGAATCTGTTCTTTTGAGCTGGATTGAAGAAGAGGACGACGTAGTTACCGATGTTGACGACCAAAACCGTGCTTCTGACTGTCTAAGTGATGCTCCTAGTGAACATTCCATGCATCAAACTGATATTGAGCAATCCAACGATTCAGTTTTTTTTAAACATATGGCTTTTAGTGCCGGGAGTGTTCGGCTCGCCGGAGTTAGTAGCTGCTTCTAGTGGACACCCATGGGGTGAGCTACACGTACCGTCGTGTGGTGAGTGTTGTCTGGGGAAGGAAAGTGTGAATGTAAGGACTAGGAATTGGAAGGTATCGGCTGTGGAAAGAACATGGAAAACCACGGAAAACCATTATCAAGGTTGCCGGCGGGGGGATTCGAACCTCCTCGCCTCCCGGATGTGAGCAACTGCCTGTAGCCACGCCGTAACAACCACGGCTAACTCACCCGGTATTCAGATAGTGAAATGAGTGAACAGGGCAATGATAGAAAATAATGTGGTTTACAAATCATGATCAAATTTGTTGTTTAGCAATGTAATGCCCAGGTTTTTTGTTCCTTTTTATAATATTTAGTAATGTTTATGTAGATGTATGTGTATGTAAAGGGGTAACATAAAACGAGTCTAATAAAACAAAATTATAATTACCTGCTAAAAGAACGAAAATAATGTAGGAGTCAAAATTGTAGTAGTTAAGTTTTAGGTAATAAACTATTGTTGATATATTCAAATATGTAAGTACTTACCTAGATATATTAATAAATAACCAAAGACTAGTATAATGTATTCTAAATGCCAAGAAAAGCCCATATAAGCACTAAATCATACACCAAGCTGATGTTAGGGAGCGCCTATACACGCTACCTCTCGCGTAAGTGCGGACAACGCTACCGATGGCGGGTTAATCTCGGGATTTTTTCCTCCAACATAAAGTTCCTGCATTCTCTACTAGAAAGCGCTATAGTGTCAAGGAGCTTAGATATCTAACCTCCTTGACTTTCATAGCGTTCAAAGGAACGCAAAATTTGACATGCAAGCTGCCCTGGGGTGTCAAATAACAAAGCTTGCACCTGGCACCCGAGGCCGTACGATATTAATATTATTATTATTATTATTACCAGTTTCGATCGTCAAGCGATCAGATCCATTACACCTAGGCTATTAAATCTAAGTCTAAAAGTATGGGTGAAAGTATTTACAATATATACACTTATGTAGTTGCAGTATTAGTTAAAATAATGCAACTCGTCAGTATTTGTTAGTTATAGTCTATGTGAAGTATTGTTAAGATACTGAAAGTGGTGATTGAGCTCCAAATTTGCCAACTTCAACGGTAATATCTGGGTTATTTCAACAATTATGTACGTTTTTATAATTTAGTGCACTGGAATATTCTCAGCAAAAGAATGTCCGGTCAACAGGGGATGTGACATTTCCAGGCATCCGGTTACTAATAACACCCTCAAATGCAACTGGACTGAGCTAGGATCAAACCCGCAATATTGAGTTTTGAAGTCCAGCACCACTCAGTCTGACGACTAGTTCTTAGGGTTGAATTCTTAAATTCTCAAGAGTGGGCAGCAAGCACTTAACTGTAATATGCGTAACATGGCAGCAGCTTCCTTCAAAAATGGTTGGGTGAACAAAGAAAGGGTAGGATAAGCCACCCTCCACCCCCGCTGGCCGGACGCTAATATTAGGCTCTGAGCGGCGCGCGACGTGGGCACCGCCCTGCCCCCGGAAACTACCCCCTCTCCTCCTCCACCCCTCAGTGCCGGACACCCTCTCCACTGCGCTACGTCTCCAACTCACCGGAAAGAAGTTATTAATAGTCAGGAAGGGATAAGTGCGGGACCAGACACTTCACGATACTACACTGTCCTGCGTCTCACATCTGCTTAAAATTCTACTTCTGATCATCGCTTCAACCTGGATAGGCAATTTAATTGTGAATATTAACTATGACACCTGCTGTGGGATGAGCAAATGCCCATGAAAACAAAGATGACATTGTGCAAGTCCTATTATACACCGATTCTTACATACATTCTCTAAACCACAACACTAACCAACAGAGATAATTCTAGACCCTGGCCGAAATGAAATTCCTACGTACCATGATTCAGAAGAGCAGGAAAGACAAGAAAGGAATGAGAAGATTAGAGAAGAAGTAGGAATAGATGATTCTCTCCTCAATAAGATCCAGAACTGAAGACTGAAGTGGTTTGATCACATTAAGAGGATGCCACCAAACAGAACTGCACGGAAGGAATTTGAGAGAAAAGTAGAAGGAAGACTACCCGGCCACGAAAGAAGTTGATAGATGCAGTCAAGAACGATGTACTGAGGAGAGGTCATGATTGGGATAAGGTGGTGGAGGGGAAGGAGTGGTACAAGGACAGAATGAAATGGAGGGGGCTCACATACCACACCCGGGCAACTGGAGTTGGTTCAGGATGATGATGATGATGATGATGATGATGAAGATGACTTGTATGGTTTTTTCAGGAGTGTATTTATATATTTTTACGTGGGCTGTTTTTTTTAAGTTCCGATGAACTGTATAAAAATAACACATTCACATAGGCCTACCAAACTGATTTGACTAGGCTACTAAATGATTGCTTGTTTTATTCTTATGTCTCAACATAATCCTCAAAACGATTGAAACAATAATTGTCGTATCGTTACACCAGCTTTCCAATGCCCTGGGCAAAACATTCTACCGCCACTGAAGTGGATACGTCTGGAAAGTCACCTAAAGGGTTTCCTTTTTGGCGTGGCGTTGCCGCCCAACCATACCTTCAATTCTCGAAAAATGTGAAAAATCATTCAGTGCTGGTTTGGACTAAACGGCAGACGGTCCAAAACTTCACACTTGAATTCTTTGAAAAAGTCTATCGTAACTTTGGCACAGTGCGGTCATGAATGATTTTCGCCTTTTGACTGGTTTGATGAAGCACTCCAGGCATCCCCGTTCTGAGCTAATCGTTTTATCACTCCATAGCTACCACCTTCATTTGTCCATCTACCCATATGATCTTTATCATTCTCCTATAATACCACATTTCAAATGCTTCTTATATTCTCCTTCTGCACCAACAGTCCAAGTTGCATTACCAAAGAGCACCACACTCCAGACAAAGGCTTTCAAAAATTACTTTCTAATACCTAAATATATATTCGATGCCAACAGATTTCTTTTCTGTAGAAATGCTTTCCTTGCCTGAGCCACCCTACGTTTTATATCAACTTTGCTTCGTCTATCACTGGTTATATTGCTTCCTATTTACTTTACCTCTTCTCCTGGCAATTTGATATCAATAGGGGTTTGAAACCAGCCTTTGTGACATTATCTTTACTAATATAATAAAGCTGAAGAGTTTGTTTGTTTGTGTGTTTAAACGCGCTAATCTCTGGAACTATCAGTCGGATTCGAAAAATTATTTTTGTAAATGATAGCCAGATTCAAGAGGAATAGTTTAGGCTATGTAGCATTAGACTACGCCTCTCAGGTAGCCTTAAAGATTGATTTTTGTTCAGTAAGTCGGAAGAACAAACGCTCCCGAACAGCTACAATAACACCTAAGTCCATTGTTGCCTGGCAATGAGGGCTGCAACACGTCGCCCCTACCAGTGTTCTGGTGCAGAATTGCGAGCTGCTTATAAATTGCAGTCATGGGGAATGATTAGTGCAAAAAGATTTCTTAGGCCCCTTAAAACAGTTATCATCATGACAATAGTATGCATCTGTATAAGGCCGATGGTGTTGGTGCAGTATACAGAGGTTATCAGCTGCAAAAAGCGTTGGTGCTTTCCGATCCTTATCCGTGAGCGCTCAAGTTCTGTAGTAGTGTTCATTATCATCCATAAAACAAATAAATCCACCGGGCGAAGCCGGGCACTACTGCTAGTTCCTTAATATTGGTTGAAGTTTGTGTCCTTGTGGAATATGCTCAGTTTTCCTAAACTAGCAAGTGTCTCAGGAATCATTCTACAGCCCTTCGATAAGGAACGTTTTAAGGCTCCCGGTCCCCCAAGTGCTCACATCTAGTGGGACGTGGGTTGGCGACCACGGGGCCCCAGCTGAGCCCGGCATTGCTTCCACTTACTTGTGCCGGGCTCCTCTCCGTCTTCTTTCCTGTCGACCTCACTTGGTCAACTCTTGTTCTCTTCGACCCCGACGGTATTAGGGTATCCGAGGCCTAAGGAGTCTCTTCCTTTCCTGCCTTAATTGGCCCTTTTCTCATCTTTTCTGATACCCTCCTTCTGCGAGGGGTCAGCCTTCTTTATCTTTTCGTGTTATCTCCTGCCTTCTGTTCAAGGCCCTCAAGGAGGCCGGGTGAATGTAACCCCACCACTTCTGGTGCACCCTGGATATTGCTACACCCTCAGTGACTCACGGCTGGTGGGTTCGGGAGGTGGCGAACCCGAGGGATTCCAGAGCTGGGTCCGTTTTGTCCCCATTTTCCTCTTCTTTGGGGTGGGCCCTCTCCTCCTTCCCTCTCCTGTCTGCCTTTAATGGCTCTCCTTCCTTCCAAGTCCCTCAATCCGCATTCTTCGAGGGTTGAGGGCATTTCTTTTCCTCCTGTCCTTTATTTGCCTTATTCTCCTTTTTTTTCATTTCTTCTTCTAGTATATGCCGGCCCCGTGGTGTTGGGGTAGTGCGCCCTCCTCTCACCCGGAGGGTTCGATTGCCGGCTCCATCAGGGATTTTATAACTGACGTGAGGGTTGGAACGGGGTGCAGTCAGCCTCGTGAGGGCAATTGAGTAGCTGTCTGACAGTGAGACAGCGCCCCGATCACGAAAACCAAGATTAACGGCCAAGGGGACCCGATGCGCTGGTCACGCGTCACCCCAATATCTGCAGGCCAAATGGCTGGGCAGCAGTCGCTTGGTCGGCCTAGGCCCTTCATGGGCTGTATAGTGCCAGGGGTTGTTGTTGTTGGGTTGTCTTCTAGTATATAAGTTAGTACCGTAGTTAGTTTCAATTACACTGTAGTTTACATTTCATTATCATCTTCACGATCACCCAAACCATTAGGGGCCGATAACGTAGCCCCTTAAAACAACAATTATCATCATCATCAAGACTCTCGGTATAAAGCGTAGTGCGTTTCTCTCATCAGGAATGACATGACCTCATGGGTAAGATGAGGTCAGCGGTGTTGTGTGCGACCAGTGATGATATTACCACATGCTTAGTAGACTGGACAGTGTGGGCGACATCTTAACCAACAAACACCACCACCCTTCTCTAACTCTACCGCGCCCTGACCCCGTGGCAAGGGGTCAACTAGATACTGTACACGAGACAATGGACCAGACGCGCTGAGCACACCCAAGGCAGCCATAACATGGCATTCTGCGAAAATACTCCAACATGGCATGGACCATTGCCAGACGTGCTTACCATCATAATGTATTCGTGTATAGATAATTAGCAAGGTAGGAGTGGACTCCAATATGTCACACAGTCAGCTGAATATCTAAGTACCCTATGCATTCCGAAAAATGCTTATAATGGTAATAATAATAATAATAAGACACACAATAAAGAGAGAATTTCAAAATTACAGAAGGCCTATAGAATTACCTGGAACAGATACAACAACAACAAAAAAAGATGCCAGCCTTACAGTAGTCGCATATGATGTGTAACATCTGACATGTTATCCTACTCGTATACTACACAACTTGGACATTCTTAAAATGTTAATTTACACTCCATTTTCATACTGGTACTATGATGAATGTATAGATTGAATTGGAGATATGCTACTGTCACATTTGTGGCGCAGCGGTCAAGCTGTTAGTCTCTCACCAAGGTAGACCGGGTTTGAATCCCGGTCAATACATGAGAGATTTTCGAATTGAAATGCCATGTCCTGTGGTTCACATTCCACGTAAAAGGGAGGTATCGTGGATCATGATCGTGAGATTAACGAACACGCAAAACTACAAGCTTCCTTCCTTCCTTCCTTCCTTTTACATTAATAATTCATAATAACAAAGTGACACACAACGTCGACAGTACTCTCAAATACTGTGAGCACATTCCTCAGTAACTATAACATTCATTATTCTCAAGGCTCTCATACAGTTCGTCGTAAACAATCAAAACATGGCTTCCTACAATCATGAAATGACCTAGTCTCACATATAATGAAAATACAGCTATTATTCCACTCATATAACAACATTCTGTTATGCATTTAATATTTGACTACTCACCCACAGCTTGACAATAATGCCGCTTACTTAAATGCCATTTGTCGTCTTTGTCCTACCCCATGTGATATTCAACCTTGAACGTGAAGCTTCATAAACTGCTCAATGACAAATGAAAGTCGGTGAAACATTTGCCACTGTGCTCGTCAAACCAGTGCCTGCTAAATGCACTGCCTACTGTATTGCCATAACATTCTCGCGCTACAGATCACACACTACCTTGTTACCAATACACACATTTTCAATTGTACAGTACATGCAGCTGGCAGTGCGTCTTCACTTCCGTCCGATCCACTTACGTTCGATCCACTTCCACCCGATTCACTTCCGTCCCATTTTTCTGGCAGTGCGACTTCACTTCCGTCCCATCCACTTCGTTCGAACCACTTCCGCCCGATTCACTTCCGTCCCCAATTTTCAAAATCACTCCCACAAAACTATCCAGCAACAGAGCGAAAAGATGTTACCCATCAACAATATCGCGGAATGCTAAATAACGACATTATAACACTGTCATCTAACCTGAAGCATTATACGCCTCGGAAACCTTGCTCGTTGGAGGCAGATCTCTTATTAAAGACATATAGAAGCAAGAGAGGAAAATATTGAGGAAAATCTTTGGTCCAGTCTGTGTAGAGGGAGTCTAGTTGAAACGGCAGTCTGAGGAGCTATATCATCACTCTGAAAGGATCACTGACACATTCAGAATAAGGCGATTTAAGTTCTATGGCCACATTCTTCGCATGGCCGATGACAGACTGACGAAGAGGATTCTCAACCTTGCTCTCTCAATGAAAGTCAAGACCAACTGGCTTAAGGAAATGGAGGAAGATCTTCAGGAAGTTGGCATCGTGGAGGAAATCATAAAAGACTGATCCAAGTTCAGAACAGTAGTCAACAACTATCATTTTGCGGAGAAAATCAGTACCAGTACCAGGAAACCATGGACTGAAGAACGGAAGAAACTCTTCAGTGCCCAGATGAAGAGATTGTAGGAGAAGAAAAGATCAACATCATTTGCTAAATGAGTTCTCTCGCGCTTCATAGATGGGCATAACGATGTGAAGAAAAAAAATACACACTATAAGCAGCCATCATAGCGACAACCAAATTCGTTAGAAAATTCATGGACTAATGAACATATTTTTAAAGGTGGTGATTATGCTCTGATTTAGGAAAAGACATGAAAAAGACCATGTCTTCCCAAAATCCATATTGACAAAGTTAGTTTAATGAAATAGGAAATTAACACCGTAAGTCAATGAATTGAAATTCTTGAATACATTCCCAACTAGATACAAATGAAGTTACAAGATTGACACAACATTTTATAAAGAGGCTGATTTCCAAATTATTTCCAAAACACTAACTACCTAAATTGATTAAAAATACTATAAAAGACTAAAATTCAGATCTGTTGAAAATTTTAGATTAACGGTGAAAGATAGTTGTTTGGTTGGTTCTAAAGTTAAGGGACTGCGACAACGGGGTCATGTAGCCCCGTGTACTTTGGGTGTATGTAGAATCTGTCTGATAACCGGTGTTAATTGTGATGGCTGTTTTAGTGTGTGTTATCTGTTTTTTAATTCAGTAAGGACTGCAGACGTTTGAATTTTTCAAATAGTTCCTACTTTTGCCACCAGACGCCACCGTCATCGTCAGAACTTGGCCACCAGACGCCACCGCAGTCGGCTCTTGGCCACGAACGTAGGAACCTAAGAGCGTTGTTTACATTCTTAACCTAGACCTATACAATTTAGCTTCACACAGGTGTAATTAGTGGAAGGTTCTTTAACATGCCATAAATCTATGACATGGGACCGCCGGCTTTACTTCCCCTCCGAAGGAAGGCATACTGAGGGATTTTTAACGCTCTTAAAAAATCCGACGACTTCGGCCGGATTTGAACCCGTGATCTTGGGCATATAAGCTCAGCGTGCTACCAACTACGCCACCGAAACCACCAGGTGAAAGATAAATGTCTTGAAAAGACAGCTCGAAGGGGAAATGTCAATGATGTGGAACTGATGTAATAACTAAGTTACTCTATTTTATTGGACTAACAATTTTCACAGTAGCAACATATCATAAGGCATTTTATTTCAAATTACAAACCATTTCAACCTCATAGAAAAGAAAACGTACAATGAACCATTAGGCTACATCAGTTCAAGCTGTCTTTTCAAGAGGTTAATCTTTCATCGATTATCTAAAAATTGTAACAGATCTGAATTTTAATCTTTTAAAGTATTTTTAATCATTTTAGATAGTGTTTTAGAAATAATTTTGAAATAGACTTTTTATAAAAAAATTGTGTCAATCTTGCAACTTCATTTGTATCAAATCCTTCCTTCAACCCACCCTTCCTTCCTTCCTTCCTTCCTTCCTTCCTTCCTTTCTTCCTTCCTTCCTTCCTTCCTCCCTTCCTTCTTTCCTTCCTTCCTTTCTTCCTTCCAACGTTCCTTCATTTCTTCCTTCCTTCCTTCCTTCCTTCCTTCCTTCCTTCCTTCAACCCTCCCTTCCTTCCTTCCTTCCTTCAACCCTCCCTTCCTTACTTCCTTCCTTCCAACGTTCCTTCCTTGCAACGTTCCTTCCTTCCTACCTGCCTTCCTTCCATCCAACGTTCCTTCCTTCCTTTCTTCCTTCCTACCTGCCTTCCTTCCATCCAACGTTCCTTCCTTCCTTTCTTCCTTCCTACCTGCCTTCCTTCCATCCAACGTTCCTGCCTTCCTTTCTTGCAACGTTCCTTCCTTCCTACCTGCCTTCCTTCCATCCAATGTTCCTTCCTTACTTCCTTCCTTCCAACGTTCCTTCCTTCCTTGCAACGTTCCTTCCTTCCTACCTGCCTTCCTTCCATCCAACGTTCCTTCCTTCCTTCCTACCTTGCAACGTTCCTTCCTTCCTTCCTTCCAACGTTCCCTCCTTCCTTGCAACGTTCCTTCCTTCCTACTTGCCTTCCTTCCATCCAACGTTCCTTCCTTCCTTCCTTGCAACGTTCCTTCCTTCCTACCTGCCTTCCTTCCATCCAACGTTCCTTCCTTCCCTTCTTGCAACGTTCCTTCCTTCCATCCAACGTTCCTACCTTCCTTCCTTCCAACGTTCCTTCCTTCCTACCTGCCTTCCTTCCATCCAACGTTCCCTCCTTACTTCCTTCCTACCTGCCTTCCTTTCATCCAACGTTCCTTCCTTACTTCCTTCCTACCTGCCTTCCTTCCATCCAACATTCCTTCCTTACTTCCTTCCTTCCAACGTTCCTTCCTTCCTTCCTTCCTTCCTTCCTTCCTTCCTTCCTTCCTTCCTTCCAACGTTCCTTCCTTCCTACCTGCCTTCCTTCCATCCAACGTTCCTTCCTTCCTTCCTTCCTTCCAACGTTCCTTCCTTCCTACCTGCCTTCCTTCCAACGTTCCTTCCTTACTTCCTTCCTTCCAACGCTCTTTCCTTCCAAGAGGAAGTAATTTCCTTTCTTAGTTCCAATACTTGTCACATTAGCAGCTTGCTCAAGAATGAAAGTGCGCTCACACAAGATGGAGGGTCATTATTGAATGTGACCTGGAGGTCCAGCGAGTTGACTTGGCTCATTGTTAAAAACAGGGCTGGTCACACAATCTACTTTCTGGGCGGATGTCTTGCGATCGCAATGCCTTTCGCCTTGCTTGCATACATTACAAGTCGCATTATGATTGGTTGACGTCATACAATGACCGACAAGAAAAAGGGGAACAGGGCGTGGACCAACGAGGAGTCATCCATCATAGATTCTCCTCTCTTCTCTTCCTTGTGCTCGCAATCTGCGTGTGACATTTCACCCCAAAGACAACTATCTCCCAACATCTTTGTTTCTCTTGTGGATCTATCACTGACACGTCAAGAATTCTGCTCATTGTCTAGCCATTCAGCGACCTGTGATAAATGATTATGGACAGTTGTCTTGACTAACCCAAGGGTAAAATAGCTGTGGTATTTCACCAACACTAAATAAGTTAGGTAGCTTGCCACGGTGGGTGAGTGGATAGCGTGTCGGTCTACTAACCCCAAGATTGCAGGTTCGCTCCTGGCCGTGGGAAGTGATTTTTTGAAAGGCGGCAAAAATACGACACGCATGTCTTACGATGTTGGCATGTCAAAGAACCCATTTGAATTCAGTAGGCCGTGGCAAGCTACCTAATTTATTTAGCGTTGGTGAAATACCTCAGCTACTTTACCCTTGTGTTAGTCAAGACAACTGTCCATAAGCATTTATCATAGTTCGCTGAATGGCTAGACATGGACTCTGACAGAGTCTTTATGTAAACGGTCAGAGGCCTTTGAAATGTGTCAGTACAGAAGGATATTGCGGATACCATGGACAGACCATGTCACAAATGTTGAGGTTCTCCAAAAAATGAAAAAAAACTAAGGAAGTATTAACCACCGTGAAAATCAGGAAAATCCAATACTTAGGAAACATCATGAGGAATACCACCAAGTACCATCTCCTACAGTCTATTCTTCAAGGAAAAATACCAGGGAAGAGAAGTGTTGGACGAAGAAGAATATCCTGGTTAAAAAATCTCACAGCCTGGACCTCAAAAACATCTACTGAATTATTCCGAGCTGCAAGTCATAGGAACAGCACAGTGAAGATGGTAGCCAACATCCGTAACGGATAGGAACCAGAAGAAGAAGAAGGCCGTGTTCATAATGGCAAAATTAATCTCGGGAGTTTCCGCCAACACAAAGTTCCTCATTTCTCTACTAGAAAGCGCCATAGTGTTCAAGGAGCTTAGATATCTAACCTCCTTGACTTTCATAGTGATTCAAGGAACAACGAAATTCGACATGCAAGCTACCCTGTGGGTGTCAAATTACAAAGCTTGCACCCGGCACCCGAGGCCATACGATATTATTATTATTATTATTATTATTATTATTATTATTATTATTATTATTATTATTATTATTATTATTATTATTATTATTATTATTGTCAAAGATGCAGATGGTTGACTCTTTCACTCATATTTCAACGAATTCTTGTGGAAGTGTTAATATTTCTGTAAACGAAATATTATTAGTTTATCTCCTTGACCTAGGGTGCTGAATAATTTTTTTAATAAAAGAAGTTAAAATAAAAAGTAAAAAATAACAAAAATGGCAATTAAATAATGCATTTTTAATTTTAATTTGTATTATCCTAGTTTTCTTTACCTTTTAATTTTAATTGTTTACCGTTTTTAATTGTTTAATAATGTCTCTAAATGTTGAAAATAAATAAGTTTATAAAAATGAAATATCTAATAATTTTACCATATTAATCGTAAAACTATAAAAGTAATTATGAGCATTAAACGGTTAAAGAAACCAAAGATTAAAATCAATAATAATTATAATTAGGCTAACATAATTAAATGTAAATAAATACAAATAACATATATTTACTATTCTGCCCTATAAAGAGTTAATTGTGATGACTGTAGGCCCTATTAGTGTGTGTTATCTGTGATTCAGGTACAAGGATTGCAGACGATTAATTTTTTCAAGTAATTCCTACTTTTGCCACCAAATGCTACCATCCACGACAACTATCTGTGGACGTGGCTACTAAATGCCATCGCTGTCAGCACCTGGTGCCGAACGTTGGAACTAATAAAGCGTTATCAAACTAACCTACAAATTTTAGCTTCCACAAGTGTTGTAAGTGGAAGGTTCTTTTTCATGCCATAAATCTTGACATGGGACCGCCGGCGCCGGCTTTAGTTCCCCTCCGAAGGAAGGCATACTGAAGGATTTTTAACTCCCTTAAAAAATCCGACGACTTCGGCCGGGTTTGAACTCGCGATCTTGGGCATACTATCGATATAAAAATAACAGAAATATTGTGTGTTTGCGTTATGTTTGATAACCGACTTGAATGTGGTGCCAATTATAACTATGAAAATGAAAATCCATAGCCTGCTTCCAGTCGACCGACCGGGTCAGGGATGGAATGAATTAAGCCCCCATCTAGCGGCGAGGATATGAACTGTGCCGGCTGCTGAAGCCTGTCACACTCCCGTAAGGCAATGATTGAATGAATGAATGAATGACAGATTAAATGACATGATAATGGAGAAATATTTGACAGGGAAACCCGGAGTACCCGGACAATAACCTGTCTGCCTCCGTTTTGTCCAGCACAGATCTGTCATGGAGTGACCGGGATTTGAACCACGGACCCAGCGATGAGAGGCTGGCGTGCTGCCGCCAATACCACGGAGGATCGCCAGTTATAACTTATCAGATTTTAAAATAAAGGTTTCTAATACAGTCGGATTTCTATAACTTGGAGTAATTTTAATTTTCCAACGAAGCTCTACACAATTTATAAGCTATGTCATGTTTTTTTTTCTATAGGCCTAATTCAAAGTTCTATTATTTGAATATTTTGTTCCCTAGACATAAAATATGTCTCATTCCAAAGTTGGGGTGAAAATGCAGTTGAATTACGTTTGTAGGTATCAAATGGGAATTAAAACAAGATGTTCAGTAAAGAACATATAGCATACTCCTAAATGCATGGCTATTACCATAACTCTTTGCCCTCTTCAAGGAGTATAATTGAATGTTGGTAGTAGTGGCTTGTTGAAATACAACGTGCTATAGGGATATTAAACGTGAATATGAGGTGCCCTTTGCTAGTGCTACCTCTGTAAAAAAAATCATTCAATTTGGTATCACAGTGTTTGAATATATATATGGGGAATCGATTTGCACACATACATGGTCGATATCAGCAAACTATTGGGCCGGTGATCTTTTAGTTTGGTCAACATATGCTTCCCACATAAAGGCATGTTGTTGCAAAATTAGGTAGAGATCAGATTATTAGGTTGGTCGTAATTTGATTTAAGCTTTTAACATTTGGGTGGCTGCCATTACGTTTCCGTCAAGATATTGCGGTAATATAAAACATGACACTGAGGTGCCCTTTGCTAGTTCTACCTCTGTACCAAATTTCGTTCAATTCAGTTTCACCGTGTTCGAATTGATAGGGGGGGAGACAGACATTCAGAGTACACACACTCACATACCCACACACTCAGACTCACAGACAGACACACAATTTTTGGCCCCGTGTAGATTTCATAAGTCTACTTTCATTTTTTCCAAAAATCGAAAGTAGGCTAATACAGATTTAGTTGTGTAAGATACCTGGGCTGTGTATTTGTCTGTAGCTTTTTCGGACGTCTGGCTTGGTTTGGAGGGTTACTGTTCTCTTAATAAAACTCTTCCTGGATCTTAAGCGTGGAGTGGTCACCTGTAGGTGGAACATTGAACATTGAATGTCTGGGATCAGTCTCAAGCTTATGTCTCTTTCTCTGTTGTCAGAGATGGTGGACAAACAGAGTAAAGTCAAGGGGTGTCATATTTTCTCCGACCTGGTCCAAGCTGGAAAACGTAAATTGATGATGATTATGATGAATAATAAATCTATAATAAAATATTTCGAGCAGGAAAAAGAAAGGATCTCTAAACTGCAAAAAGCTTACGGATCACTTGGAACAGATATAATAAACAAGAAGTTCCCTGACGAACTAAAGAGCCTACTTTTCGTGCCAATGATTATTCTACAGTATATGAACCTATCTAGAATAATGACGAAATTAAGTTGCTAATATCAAAATTTCCAATTAGTTCGAAATACTGTATACCTTGCATAATGTTGCCTAATAGAGCACTACAGTTGGCAGACCTGATGACTGAATATATTCTTAGTTCCATCTCTTAAGGTACAGAATACAAAATTTGGTTGAAGTCCAATGAATAGCATGGACGTTACATGCAGTTAAACATTGGATCTAACAGCGCACGTAAAATCATGTTGGCAACAATGTCATGCATGTATTGGTCAGAAATAATCTGAAATAATATGATCTATTGTTGTGCCAATTTTGAATGAAATCCATTAGATAGTATAGAAGTTACATGCATTGGACCTATCCGCAGGCTTAGAATCATGTTGGCAGCACTGACGTATATTAGTTACTCCAAATTTATCTAGAATGCCAGGTACTATACGTGTGCAAAGTTTAGAGCTATTGGCTTGCATACTTTCTGATACTGTATATTGATATTAGGGTAACAAAAATAGGGAGAGCACATATTAAGAGTTGGCAGCACTGGTTGCTCTTAAGAATACGCATAGTCATATCTGTTATGGTACACATAGCACATACGAAATTTGGTTGAAATCCAAATGATAGTATGGAAGTTACATGTATTTAAAGTTGGACCTGTCAGCAGGCTTAGAATCATGTTGGTAGCACTGACGTATATAAGTTACTCCAAATTAATATAGAATGTCAGGTATTCTACGTGTGCATAGTTTAAAGCTGTCGGCTTGCATACTTTCTGATATATTGGTATTTGGATAAAATAAATTAGGAGCATTTATTAACAGTTGGCAGCCCTGGTGGGTCTCAAGAATACGCTCAGTCGTATCTGGTAATGTACACATACAACATACGAAATTTGGTTGAATTCCAATTGATAGTGTAGAAGTTATATGCATTTAAAAATTGGACCAATCAGCAGGCTTATAATCAATTTGGCAACACTGCCATGTATGGCCTCCTGGAAATTAAACTGTAATATTATTATCTATACGTGTGCCAATTTTGAAATAGCTCCCATTCATACCTTCCAAGATATCCAACATGGAGCTCAAATTTCAATTGCGATTTTTTAGCAGTTGGTAGCACTGACATCATTTTCAAATATGGCCGTGAGATATTCGGGTGTAGACATTTACTCCTACCAAATTTTGTTTCGATTGCTCCAGCGGTTTAGGAGTTGATAGGGGGGGGGGACACACACACAGCCAGACAGACAGACAGACAGACATTTTCCCGATCTCATAAGTCTACTTTTTCCTCATTTTTGCAAAATGTGAAAAGTAGGCTAAACATCAATATCCAGAAATGCCAAATTTCGGCCTAACAACACTGTAATCAAGCCTGAAGCACACTATGCTTCTAAAACGCTGATTATTGGGGGCAGGTCATTAATTAAAGATTTGGAAAATCAAGAAAGGAAAATCCTAAGAAAAACATTTGGACCAGTCTGTACAGGGGGAATCTGGATGTAAATAAAATCACAAGAATTATACCAGCACTCGGAGAAAATCTCAGACACATTTAGGAAAAGTCGATTGAAATTTTACGGGCATATCCTCAGGATGGGCGATCAGAGACTGACCAAAAGGATTCTTAATCTTGCCCTTTCAATGAAAGTTAAAAGCACCTGGCTGCTTAAAGTTGGAAAAGATCTTCAGGAAATAGGCATCGCAGATGACATTGTACTAGCCGGAGCTAAGTTCCGAGAATTAGTCGATAATCACCCCTTTGCAGACCATCCAAGCACTATCACCAACAAAACCTGATCAGAAGATCGCAAGAGAAGCCACAGCGAGAAGATGAAGAAAAAGGCAATGCCATCAGCTAAATAAGTTCAATCGCACTCCTTAGTCGGGCGTGACGAAGAAAGAAGAATATTTCGAGCATATGTTGAAGCCAGGTGCGGATCTAGAGTTTGGCTTTCGGGGGTCACAGAATCGAAATTGTTAAGAAAAATGGTATCACTAACAACGCAATCACAAAATAACCAAACGTACAAAACCAGACCAATTTTTTTGTAAGCTACATGGATAGAAATTTGATGCGTTTAGCGCACCAAAATTATTCGTACAAGTTGCAACGGCGAGTTTTGCGACGTTTACATCGAGCTTCGAGAAAAGTATCAAGGTACGTTGCAGTTTCAGCAAGTGGAGTTGGTAGCGACAAAGGGAGAAAGTCACAGCTTAAATTGCCAACCAAGCTTGCAGTTTGGACGTCGGCAAAATTTTTTGGTGCGAAAAAAAGCCCCAAATTCCTATCCGTGCATTGCTGCACATTCATCGTGACATCACTATAGACATCGATTCGGTAATCACAAGGTTTGCTAAACAAAATAGACGAGTTGATTTTGTTTTATAAATAATCGTTTTTATATAACAGGTATGAAGTTGTAAATATGGACAGTTGTAACAGAACATAATAATTGCAATAAAGATATTTTCAGTATTGAATAAAATGGAAAAAAAAAAATCAACTGTTTTTCAGTAAAGATTCGTTAAGTTTTATTTGTCTGGTTATTGTGTTTTCGTCTTTTGAGTTTGCAAAAAAAAAAATGGTCTCCTTTGGGGGGGGGGTCACGACCACCATGACCCCCCCCCCCCCCCCCCCCCCCCCCGGTTGAATCCGCGCCTGGTTGAAGCTAGACTACTCTATTGATGCACGTGAAAGTGTGTGACCATCACACATAGATTACACTGTTAATAGTCTCCGAGGTGGCAGGAGCAAGTGACGGCATGTTCTATTACACATACAACTCTCCTAGGATCTCAAGAAAACATGATTGTGTTTGCATCGAAGAACAAGACCGTAAGCAAACCCGATAACGCATTAGCAAGTTAAATGAATGAATGAGGTAACTTCAAACCAAACACTATAACAACCCACGCAAGGACCTGTCCGTAACCTTTAAACTCTGGGGCAATCAATTGGTCTTTCCCGATAGCCTCCTCTGCTTCGTGAGTATCGACAATAACCCATCGCTTCCTTGCGGATGTTGTAAATACATGAGCGGCAAGTTGAAACGTTCACGCCAATTCGCAGAAATTTAGTTACACGCATTCTTGCATTCCACATTTAGATTTATTGTGATTATACGAGCGTATAGCCTCTTCTAAAGTGGCTGCGTCATTCATATTAAACAAACCTTTAAGAGTTTCTAGTTCAGATATTAGCTACCACGTGAGCGAGCAGAGTCTTCATGGCGCAGTGGTAAAGCAGCATGCCACTCACTAAGAACTTCTATTTTGAAATTTTAAAATGAAATGTTGCATTCTGTGGTTCGAATTCCTTGTAAAACGTTGATCCTGTGGCTCATGGTGACGAGATTGATGGCTACATACAACTATAATCCTTATATTTCCTTCCTGCCTGTTTTCTTTCCATCTTGCCTTCCTTCCTTCCTTCCTTTTATCCATCCTTCCATCCTTCCTTTCTTCCTTCCTACCTGATTTCTTTCCTAATTGCGTTTCTTCCTTCCTTTTATCCTTCCTTCCTTTCTTCCTCCCTTCCTGCCAGCTTTCATTCCATCTTGCCTTTCTTCTTGTCTTCCTTCTTTACTTCCTTCCTTCTTTTCTTCCTTCCTTCCTGCCTGCTTTCTTCCCATCTTGCCTTTCTTCTTTCTTTCTTTCTTTCTTTCTTTCTTTCTTCCTTCCTTCCTTTCTTCCTTCCTTCCTTCCACCCTTCCTTCCTTCCTTCCTGCCTGCCTGCCTCTTCCTTCCTTCCTAACTTCCTTGCTTCCATTCATCCTTCCTTCCATCCTGCCTTCTTCCCTTCCTTCCTTCCACCCTTCCTTCCATCCTTACATCCTGCCTTTCTTCGTTCCTTCCTTCCTTCCTTCCTTCCATCCTTCCTTCCATCCTTCCTTCCTTCCTGCCTTCCTTCCTGCCTTCCTTCCTTCCTTCCACCCTTCCTTCCATCCTTAAATCCTGCCTTTCTTCCTTCCTTTCTTCCTTCCTTCCTTTCTTCCTTCCTTCCTTCCACCCTTCCTTCCTTCCTTCCTGCCTGCCTGCCTGCCTCTTCCTTCCTTCCTTCCTACCTTCCTTGCTTCCATTCATCCTTCCTTCCATCCTGCCTTCTTCCCTTCCTTCCTGCCACCCTTCCTTCCATCCTTCCATCCTGCCTTTCTTCGTTCCTTCCTTTCTTCCTTCCTGCCTTTCTTCCTTCCTTTCTTCCTTCCTGCCTTCCTTCCACCCTTCCTTCCATCCTTCCTTCCTTCCTTCCTGCCTTCCTTCCTTCCATCCTTTCTTTCTTCCTGCCTTCCTTCCTTCCATCCTTTCATTCTTCCTGCCTTCCTTCCTGCCTTCCTTCCTTCCACCCTTCCTTCCATCCTTCAATCCTGCCTTTCTTCCTTCCTTCCTTTCTCCCTTCCTACCTTTCTTCCTTTCTTCCTTCCTTCCTGCCTTCCTTCCATCCTTCCTTCCACCCTTCTTCCATCCTTCCTTTCTTCCTGCCTTCCTTCCTTCCATCCTTCCTTCCACCCTTCCTTCCATCCTTCCATCCTGCCTTTCTTCCTTCCTTCCTTCCTTCCTTCCATCCTTCCTTCCTGCCTTCCTTCCTTCCATCCTTTCTTTCTTCCTGCCTTCCTTCCTGCCTTCCTTCCTTCCATCCTTCAATCCTGCCTTTCTTCCTTCCTTCCATTCTCCCTTCCTACCTTTCTTCCTTTCTTCCTTCCTTCCTGCCTTTCTTCCATCCTTCCTTCCACCCTTCTTCCATCCTTCCTTCCTTCCTGCCTTCCTTCCTGCCTTCCTTCCACCCTTCCTTCCATCCTTCCATCCTGCCTTTCTTCCTTCCTTCCATCCTTCCTTCCTGCCTTTCTTCCTTCCCTCCCTCCTTCCTTCCTTCCACCCGTCCTTCCTGCCTGCCTGCCTGCCTCTTCCTTCCTTCCTACTTTCCTTGCTTCCATTCATCCTTCCTTCCTTCCTGCCTTCTTCCCTTCCTAACTTCCTTCCTTCCATCCTGCCTTCCTTCCTTCCTTCCTTCCTTCCTTCCTTCCTTCCTTCCTTCCTTCCTTCATCCAGGTGTGCGAGTCTCGCCAAGCAAAGTTGTTGAGCTTTGGTCGTTGTCAACAAGCATTTCTAGCTTCAGTCCTGACATCAGGATTTAGCTACGAGCTTCCTACTGTGGTGTAGTAGGTTAGTACATTTGCCTCAACTGCATTCTGCTGTCGCAAAGAACACCGGTGAATTCTCACGAATGCTGCATTCACTCGACCCATAGGCTACATCACCACTGACACTAGCATTACGTTGCAGATGTGAGCCAACCCACCGAAAAATATCCACCTTCTTCAAGTTATGGAGATTGAAGTAGCCTATGTTTTGTGTCATTGGAGGGGCTTGGATATCGTGGTCATGTAGCCCGTGTAAGAGAGCCTCCGTGGCTTAGGCGGCAGCATGCCGGCCTCTCACCGCTGGGTCCGTGGTTCAAATCGCGGTTACTCCAAGTGAGATCTGTGCTGGACAAAACGGAGGCAAACAGGTTTTTCTCCTGGTACTCCGGTTTTCCCTGTCAAAAATTGCACTCCCGCAACTCTCTCCACTATCATTTCATTTCAACTGCCATTCATTTAATCATTGCCTTAGAGGAGTGCGACAGGCTTCGGCAGCCAGGACAGTTCATATCCTCGCCACTAGAGGGGGGGCTTTATTCATTCCATCCATGACCCGGTCGGTCGACTGGAAGCAGGCTGTGGATTTTCATGTAGCCCGTGTAAGTTACCTGGGTTTGTGTGTGTGATAACCTGTGTTATTGTGATGACTGTATTAGAGTGTGTATTTGTAATTCAAGGTGAGGGTTGGGAAGGAGGTGCCCGTGGCCGTATGTTACCTACCATCGCGGCATTTGGCTAGAGTAGAAGTAGGAAACCACGGAAAACCACTTCCAAGATGACTGAGATGGGAATTGAACCCTCCTCTCCTCAGTTTTGCCTCACAAGGCTGAGTGTACCCCGTTCCAGCCCACAGACCAGAATTAAATTGCTTGGCAGCCACCACACCAGGAGGTGGACCAGGTGAATAAATGGAACCGGAGATGAGAAGTCAGTTTTATGTGACTGTCAATTTCGCGATCATAAGCCATGGGACCTCTTTTATTCGTGCAATACAAACAAACGGACATGAAAATCTCCACATCCATTTCGCCTTCATAGGAGGCAAGGAGTCGGACAACTGCGCCATCACGCCGCGTTTGGTCACTGATTGCTTTTATTATTATTTTTTGTTTCAGGAGCAGTTATGGTTAATGCAAATACACCTATAACCTAATCCTTCTATTAACAAGAATGTGAAACTGTTAACATTGTGCTTTCCTTGTCATTATGCATGTAGCGTTTTCTTTTCAATAAGATATTAAATGACATGTAATGAGTGGCTGACGTTAACGTATGTTCTCTTTCTGTTGCAGGTAAGTTGATCTACCAACGCAGAAAATAAACAAAAAATCGAAGATGGAAACGTAAGCCTCTCCAATAAGCTATTTTAGACTAGTATAATATTAGGAGCTGAGAGGACAAAGGCCGATTCGCCCTGTCTCCTCCCAGCTGAAAGGGCGAATATTGTATGCTATCTTATTGCTGATTTGTCCTGTCTCATCCCAGCTGAAAGGGCGAATAATGTATGTAATCTTATTGCTGATTCGCCCTGTCTCCTCTCAGCTGAAAAGGTGAATATTGTATGTAATCTTATTGCTTATTCGCCCCGTCTCCTCCCAGCTGTAAGGGCGAATATTGTAGGCAATCTTATTGAAGATTCGCCCTTTCTTCTCCCAGCTCCCGATATGTTTTTGACTGGATATCTGATGCAAATTGTTAAATTGAATGGATTATAAGACGTTATTTTTCTTATTGCCTCACTTTGGGGATATAGAATTGTTATTAGCCTTAGAAGCCATTCTTCAGTCTTTCCTCATTGGTTATTGATATTAAAACTTTTCACTCATTCAACACAATATGGAAAATTAGAAATGCGAAAAAACAACATGAAAAAAATTACATGTGATTAAAAATTTTCGGTTGAAATGTTTCGCTTGTTAAACGAGCATCATCAGATCCAAATATAGCTTACACGTCAAAATAGCTTTACAAAACACTAACAAACCCACAATGTCACCAACGAACGGTCTCTGCTCTGTCGGTGTTGACCCAATGCAAAATTGCAAATATCAATTGTTATTTTTTTGTTGTTGTTTATCTTAGGGGCTGCGACATTATATTAAAATAGCCGCGTGTATTTAGGTGTGTGTGGAATTTCTGTTATAGCCTAACCTGTATTGCTGTGGTGACTTAAGTAGTGTGCGTAAATTTATCAGGGACGGACATGGATGGGGTAGGCGCTCCGAGACTTGAAATAAGGTAAATTATTGTGTTTGTGTATTTGTAAATTGGGGATAGGTTTGGGAAGGAGGCGGCTATGGCCTTAAGTTAGTAACCATCCGAGCATTTTCCTGGAGTAGGAGAGAGGGGGAAATCACGGGAAAACCACTTCCAGGATGGCTGAGGTGGTAATCTTACCATCATCTTCTCAGTTTTGCCTCCAGCCCTCACACCAGAATCTAACTTTCTTGGCAGAGCCGGGAATCGAACCTGGACCTCCGGGGTGACAGCCAAGAACGCTAGCCGCTACACCACGAGGTGGTTATCAATTATAATCAGCCCCTGTCCGATGCCGTGATTGTCATCTTTCAATCAACGTTAGTTATTGCCAGACACGAAACAAGATTATTGTTGCGTCGTAGCTAACCAGTCTTGGTTGTCACCACGGAGGTTTAATTTCCGGCTCTGCCAAGAAATTTAATTCAGGTCTGAAGGCTGGAACGGTTTAGGATATTCGCCCTCGCGAGGGAAAATTGAGAAGCCATCCTCGAAGTGATTTTCCATGATTTCCCATTTCTACTCCAGGCGAATGGGGTCCTAACTAAGGCTATGGCTGTCTCCTTTCCAATCCTAATCAGAACACACTAGTACATCCATCGCAATGAACACAGGTTATCAGAAAAATTCTAGACACACGCCCAAGATATCGCAAAGCCCGTAACTAAATCAACAACAAGCAGGAACAACAACAAGATACTGTTCTTCCCTTATAATACAATGATGATGGTGTTGTTCCTGTTGTTGATTCATTAACGGCTTTACGACATCGTAGCTCCGTGTACTTGTCTGTTAATAAATAATAAGCATATCGTATGGCCTCGGGTGCCGGATGCAAGCTTTGTTATGTGACGCCCAAAGGGCAGCTTGCATGTCAAATTTTGTTGTTCCTTGGAGCGCTATGAAAGTCAACGAGGTTAGATATCTAAGCTCCTTTACACTACAGCGCTTTCTAGTAGAGAATGGAGGAACTTTTTGGGTTGGTGGAAAATCCCGATATTAATTTTGCCATTATGAACACGGCCTACTGAATTCAAATGGGTTCCTTAACATGCCAACAACGTATGACATGCGTGTCGTGATTTTTTTTGTCTTAAAAAAAACACTTACCATGGCCAGGAGCGAACCAGCAAGCTTGGGATTGGTAGTCCAACACGATAACCATTCACACACCGTGGCAAGCTACTTGTCTGTTAATCTGTATTATTGTGATGGCTTTATTACTAGAAACTTCCATCGTACATTAGAAGAGCGGTGACTTTATGGAGTCCCTTCCATGGAAGCACTGTGACGTGGTACTACCTTAGTTATATCTGTATAATCCCCACGCAAACATTGCTGGTGTTAACATTTAAAGTGATGTAATTCCTCGTCAGCGGGTTGGATATTTTGCCATCATTCCAGTGCCCTGTTTAAATCCCCAGGTAATCATTCTGGAACATTAGTTGCACTCACCTCGAACACGTTAAGACCTTCATTTCTCCTCAGCCACTGACAGTGTAGCTCAAGCCCTTCAGAAGCGTGAGGTATTAACTCGACCAGTTGTCAAACATACAACCAACTCTTGCCTTTATGTCTTACAATGCATACGGATGTCCATATTATATAACAGGGCTGGCCAAACGATTTCACATGCAGAGCAGCTAATTAACTTAGGCAATTGATCACGGGCCACGTGCACAGTGTAACAAAATGTATTATAGTAAAAATATATACCTTCCCGGCGTGGTGGATAAAGTAAGGTTATGGAAGATTCTCAGAATGAACAATGACAGGCTCACCAAAAGGATTCCCGGCCTTCCTCTCTCAATAAAAATTAAGAACAACTGACTAAGTGAAATAGAAAAAGACCTTCAAGAAAATGGTATTACAGAGGAAATTATAAAAGATCCAGTACAGAATATTAATCAACAGCCATCAATTCTCTGAGGAAATGTCTACCTGGACCAAGAAATCCTGTGCTGAAAAACGGAGGAACATTTTCAGTGTTCAGATGATGAGTTTGGAGAAAAACAAGTTATATTGCCCTCCACAAATGGGCTTAACGATAAAAAAAAAAAAATTATAATTGATCACTACAAAGCTGTCATCAAACCAGCACCGCTATATGCATCAGAGAAATGTTTGCTCGCGAATTTAGAGAGGAGAGAAAGAAAGATCCGGCACATCATACTTGGCCCGGACTATAAAAATGGCATCTACATCAGAAAATCCAGGCAAGAAATATACTCTAAGATAGAGAAGATCACAGACACAATGCAAAACGCAGAGTTTGCTTCTACGGTCATATACGACGGATGATCGATTCCTGATGGAAGAAACGTATCTTCAGTATCTTTGACTCAAAACCAAAAACGACAATGCCATGGTACGTTACCATCCAGAAATATCTTCAAGTAATGGGGATTCGAGCAGAAGATGCTCAAGACTGAAATCTTTATAGAACAGCCATCAACACGTTTGGGACTTTCTGGGACGAAAAACGGACAACTGGCGCGAAATGGACAGAAGAACGTCGTGCTAAACACAGTGAGCTCATGAAGACAATGTGGATCAAGCGAAAAATTAACAAATGCCAGAAAGTAAAATGAGGCTTATCGTGGTTCCTAGCGAAATTGAATGAATGAATGAATAATTGATCAAAAGTATCAATATGAAAATCCCTCGTTGGCACCAAGCCTGATGTTTCCTGTAATTCTTGCTTATGCTAATGTCTAAAGAAGGATGAGAAATTATTGTTTAAATCTGTTGATAATTCTTATCTTAAACAACTTTTTCTGAAATTATTAATATTTTTTGGGGATATTGCCGTGTAAAAGTAAAATAATAAATTTCCTAGACGTTTCGGGAGGGAACTTGCCTCCCTTTTCAATTGAATTAAAACAATGAGGCCAAAGAATGTGTGTCAATGAGCTTACAAAAAAGGAACTGGAGAAATTCCTCTGTTCGTCACCAGATTGCAGGCAGAAGCTACTTTATGGACCTTGGTAGAAAATCGTGCCATATTAAAAGTAGAATTCTTTCCGTTGTAATAACTTGAGCGTCAGAAAAGTATTCTGATCTGTGCAAAGATGCGTACACTCGACTCCTAGAAGGTTCTTAGATGTGGCCTTCGACTAAGAGGAAGAAGTAGTACACCCCTAACTTAATCTGTGACAGCCACACTAATTCGTAACAGTACACGCAGGACATGTGTATTGCTTTGCTTCTTTGGATGAAATGTTAAAGCTAGTCTCTGAGGATTGTAAAGTTAGGTCGTAAAGGTGAAGGCAGGTAATATGCTTGTATCAACAGCCGGAGGGTATGTTAAACAGCAATATTGGAGGATTGGCAGATCACGGGCTACCACGTCATCCTATTAGTCAGGTGCTTGTTACAACTATATTACAGCAGAGGAAACATCTTCATTTCTACCACTTATCTTTATAGCTGGGCATGCAAAGATATTCTCTTTACCTCCTCGTCCAGTAGTGGCTAGCCTTCTTCGTTGTCTGCCCCTGAGGTCCAGGTTTGATTTCCGGCTCGGCCAAGAAACTTAAATCTGGTCTGAAGACAGGATTGTGGTACACTGAGCCCCGTGAGACAGAACAGAGAAGAGGTGGGCTTTAGTCCTATCTCATCCATCCTTGAAGTGGTTTTCCCATTTATTCGCCAGGCAAATGCCGGGATGGTGCTTAAATTAAAGCCATGGCCGCCTCCTTCCAAATCCATATCTCAGTTACAAATACGCACATTTCTACAGATACATCATTGACACAGTTTACCAGACTTAGCGCTCTTCATATTTCTGAGAGACTAACTTATTTCGAGTACCGGGTTGCCTTTTCCCTATCCCAGTCTTAAAAGAGAGTCGTATACAAAAATAATTTCGAAAATGAATTACTTAATTACGACGAAAGCGATGGAGCAGGGTACACTCAGCTTCAAGAGGCAAGACTGAGAAGAGATGGGTTCGATTGTCACCTCAGCTGTCCTAGAAGTGGATAATATCACGTTTCATTTTATCTTCGGCGTCAGCAATCTTTCTTAAATATCGCACCGTACATTGATTGAGTCTTGTTAGGATCTCTTTGATTGAGCATTGTTGACATCGTTGAAACCCGGATTATAAAATCAAATAAAAGGGAGAAAGCAGAAGGAAATAAAGGAAGACAAGAAGCAAGTAACAAAAGAAAAGACAAAGAAAGAAGCAAATAAAGTGTACATGGAAGAAAGGAATGAACGAACGATGGAAGAAAGTAAGGAAGGAGGAGGATGTTATTCGTATCTGGCCCACAATATCCAACCCCTAGTAACGAATCTGAAAGAAGGGAAGAAAGAAAGAAAGAAAGAAAGAAGAAAGAAAGAAAGAAAGAAAGAAAGAAAGAAACGAAGGATGGAATGAAGGAAGGAAGAGGAAGATATTGCAGTAACCCTAAAGAATTAAAGAAAGAAAGAAAGAAAGAAAAAAAGAAAGAAAGAAAGAAAGAAAGAAAGAAAGAAAGGAAGGAAGAGAAAGATGTTCCAGTAACCCTAAAGAATGAAAGAAAGAAAGAAAGAAAGAAAGAATGGTAGGAAGGAAGAGAAAGATGTTCCAGTAACCCGAAAGAAAGAATGATAGATAGAAAGAAAGAATGGTAGGAAGGAAGAGAAAGATGTTTTAGTAACCCTAAAGAAAGAATGATAGGAAGGAAGAGAAAGAAGTTCCAGTAACCCTAAAGAATGAAAGAAAGAAAGAAAGAAAGAATGGTAGGAAGGAAGAGAAAGAAGTTCCAGTAACCCTAAAGAAAGAAAGAAAGAAAGAAAGAAAGAAAGAAAGAAAGAAAGAAAATGGTAGGAAGGAAGAGAAAGTGTTCCAGTAACCCGAAAGAAAGAATGATAGATAGAAAGAAAGAAATAACGGTAGGAAGGAAGAGAAAGATGTTCCAGTAACCCTAAAGAATGAAAGAAAGAAAGAATGGTAGGAAGGAAGAGAAAGAAGTTCCAGTAACCCTAAAGAAAGAAAGAAAGAAAGAAAGAAAGAAAGAAAGAAAGCAAGAATGGTAGGAAGGAAGAGAAAGATGTTCCAGTAACCCGAAAGAAAGAATGATAGATAGATAGAAAGAAAGAAAGAAAGAAAGAATGGTAGGAAGGAAGAGAAAGATGTTCCAGTAACCCTAAAGAAAGAAAGAAAGAAAGAAAGAAAGAATGATAGGAAGGAAGAGAAAGAAGTTCCAGTAACCCTAAAGAAAGAAAGAAAGAAAGAAAGAAAGAAAGAAAGAAAGAAAGAAAGAAAGAAAGAAAGAATGGTAGGAAGGAAGAGAAAGATGTTCCAGTAACCCCAAAGAAAGAAAGAAAGAAAGAAAGAAAGAATGAGTACATGGAAGGAAGGAAGGATGAGGAAGTTATTCGTATCCAGCCCATGACATCCAACCCCTAGACATGAGCCAGAAATCTGAGCGTACGCCTGATGTTCCAGTAACCCTACACAATTTTGGTTGATTAGAAAGGCCCACAAAAACAACACTCTTCCAACAAAGCCTTCCAGACCACTGGCCACCATTTGTGTGGTATCACCAGACGTCACCCTTCCCCTATAGAACACAGAAAAAAACTCACAAGGAACAAAAGAGACCAAGGCAAAAAAATGTTACAAATTAGAAAAAAGATACAGCATAAGGGCTCTGCGTTAAAAGTTTCCTTTACTATCACAAATAGGGTTTCCTGAGGGCCACGTGTTACCGTGCGACAAGGGGTGGTCCAGTTGAGGTAGTAACAATGAAGGACCAGTGGTCTGGCCTTCTTCCCCACTGTCCAATGGTAACACTTCACATTCCATTTGAAGACAAAAGAAATAATCCCTCTCTCTTCGTCATTTTCTCACCATATGCGCAAAGGGGTGGAGGCTGTAACACTGGCCATCCAATGGCGAGATCCAGAAAACAATAGCATTAAGTAGCTAACCTGTTCTCAAATGAGAACAGCTGACCTTTGATTAGCATAATGTATGAATAGTGACAGCATCGTATAAATACAAGTCTATATTCAAGGCAATGTTAATGTTTGGACTTCCATCTCGATTTTTTTAATCTTACCGTAACGGTCAATTTTAGATGATGATGATGTTAATTCATATTAGGGGCTTGGGGCATCTTGGTCAGCAGCACGTCATGTATTCAGTTCGCGTGAAAATAAATAAATAAATGAATAAATGAATAAATGAGGAAATTAATTAATTAATTAATTAATTAATTAAGAAAAGAAAATGAAATGTAATAAATAAGCAAAAATGAAACAAAAGAGATGTATTGTAGAAGACGATGATGATTATCTTGAAGAGTAGAGCAAAAAAGAAGGTAAATAAGAGACAAGAAAATAAAAAAGATTAAATAAATTAATAAGGATAGGATAAAAAAGAATAAGCTAAAGAAAGATCGTATGAAAAGTAGAAGTAATTAAAGTAAGTATGAAAGTAAGTATTTCAAAAACATATCATTTAATCTAAGTCGAAGATTTTCAGTGGTTGTTGTTCAAAGAAGGAAAAATAAAGAGTAAAAGAGTAAAAAAGATTAAAGAGATTTGAAGATTATGATTAAGACGAAAAGTAAGCAAGGAAGAAGGTAGCTAACAGCCAAGAAAATAAAGACTATTGAATTAATAAAGAAGATTATAGGAAGAAAGAAAGAAAGAAAGAAAGAAAGATGTTTAAATAAATTAATAAGGATAAGATAAAAGGAATAAGCTAAAGAAAGATGGTATGAAAAGTAGAAGTAAGTATAGTAAGCAAGCAAGTAAGTATTTCAAAAAAGTCATTTTATTTAAGTCAAATATTTGCAGTGGTTGTTGTTCAAAGAAGGAAAAAAAGAGTAAAAAAATAAATAAAGAGATTTGAAGATGATGATTATGACGAAGAGTAAAGCAAGGAAGAAGGTAGCTAACAGTAGAAGTAAGCAAGTAAATGAATAAGTAACAAAATAAGTACAGTAAGTAAATAATTAAAATGGCCTTGCACCTTTCCACACGTGGCTACTCTGGTTGGTAGTAATACCTGATACAGTAATGTCTGATCCACCCCCTTCTTTCCAAATTTCGTGTGAAGTCTGCACCTCTCCGGTCCAGTAGAGATTTACTAAATTATTTTCTGAATATGTCGATTAGTTCAAATCCACACTTTGTGCTTACTGAAATAGGAAGTCATCAGTTAATATTATAGCGATGTGGATTTATCAACAATAAATGTACTTAACACGTGAAGATAAGATAGACAATTTTATAGCCACTTAAGTAGAGCCTCATAAATTAATGTCACTCGGCTGATGGAATGGTGTCACTGGAACACACGCATGTCTCGGTCATTGTGTGCAACAGATAGCGTATGCATTCGCACTCCCTCACTGAAACCGGATCTTCTCTTCACAACTACTTTATAGGCTATTCTTATTTGATTTTATGCTTTTTCATTTTCAGAACTTCCAGCGTGTACGTTATAGGCTATGTGAAATATCGTAGGTTATGTAATAAGAATCAAATGTGTTTCAACAGAGAATTAATTAATCTATGTATCAATTTATTAATTAATATATTTATTTAATTACTTTAAGCCTCCGTGGCTTAGGCGGCAGCACGCCGGCCTCTCACCGCTGGGTCCGTGGTTCAAATCCCGGTCACTCCATGTGAGATCTGTGCTGGACAAAACGGAGGCAGACAGGTTTTTCTCCGGGTACTCCGGTTTTCCCTGTCAAAAATTTCATTCCAGCAACACTCTCCACTATCATTTCATTTCATCTGTCATTCATTTAATCATTGCCCCAGAGGAGTGCGTCAGGCCTCGGCAGCCGGCACAGTTCATATCCTCGCCGCTAGATAGGGGCTTCATTCATTCCATTCCTGACCCGGCCGGAGACTGGAAGCAGGTTGTGGATTTTCATTTTCATTTAATTACTTTAATTTTTAATTTTTAATTTAATTATCATTTTTATTCTTTATTTTCAATTTTCATTACTTTAATTTTTTAATTTTATTACTTTTATTTTTTTAACTTATGCTTTTTTTAAATTATCTTGTTTTTTAATGAATTAATTTTTAATTTTTTAACTTCCATACTGCAACCAGGTCTTCTCTTCACAGATTTTTATATCTATCAGTTTATTTACTAATTTTAAATTATTAAATTGTAATATTAGGCTAAATTGTTTTTTTTTAATTTTTATAATGTATTTAAATTTTAAAATACTTTAATTGATTGTTTATGCTTTTATTTTAATTCTTGAATATTTTTTTCTTAGGCTACTTTTAAAATTTTTGATTTGTTTAATTTTATTTATTTTAAAATTTCATTTTCTTTTACTTTTTGAATTAAAATTAAAATTTGGACTGACTACTATTTATTTTTGTGTCATATTGCAATGCAACAGAAGTCCCTTTACAAATGCTGTTTTAACTACAGTATGTGAAAGTTGCTGGAACTTTCCCATATTTGTTTGTCGGGCTTTCTTTTAAGAATAATTCAATCAATACACACCGAAACATTCTGTTAAAATCACTCACTTGAAAAAATAATATTCTAAAACATAGCAAATAAATCTACAGTATAGTTGTCCCAATAATAGTTAACAAAAAATCACAAAATTTGGTTGCTCATATCTTGACAATGAAATACATTCTAAGGCATCGGCCTAAATTGGGCGAGATTTCAGAGCTCAAGAAGGTTTAAAACATTGCCAAAAAATGCTCAATCATATAAGTTAATGTATGTTTTAACAATACATTTGCTATTATTGTCGAAGAATGTGAGCCATGACTCACTGTTAAATGTTTCTAAAAAAATTGTACCAGAGTCTAATAACATGGCCATCCTGGGCCATGAACTTGATATCGTACAATGTAGCCAACCATTTATAATTAATGGGTTTATAACATAACATAACCTAAACGAATCGGTGATATTAGGGTCCAGAAAATAGTAGCAAAATAAACTCAAATGCTTCACTAACTACTGTCATAAAGGTTATATCCTTTATTTACAACCAAACAGCATAGCCGAGCGTGCTAAATCAAGCTCCATGACTGAAAGTTCGGACCGTGGCCATTTTGAGTGAGGTTGTTGCCAAGAATTTTCCATCTTTACTCAAGGCAAGTGTCTTACCAACCCCGGTTACTACGCGTGCAAAACCTCAAGGCCATGAACACCTACATTCGTGGTTGTCACCCCTAATGTCCAGATTTGGAGTTCACTCATCGTCCTGAGGCAAAATTGAGTTTTGTTAAGTCCGATTTCCCCTCCTCAACCATCCTAATACAATAAAACTTGTTCAAATCTGAATCACAAGGTTCCGAGTTTCTTTTTCGAATTAGATAAGTTTCAAAGATTGTGCAAAATTATGCAAAAAGATAGGCTTCACAAATTACTTACCCCTCATCCATTAGTCTAGTTTTGTTGATACAATATCTCAGTAACACAATGTATTGATGTAATCAAAGTATTTTTTACTGTTGATCCACTCTTGATCTATTCAAAGGTTCGTGGATCTTGGATTGAAATCACCTGATTTAGAGGATACATTCCAAAGTCATTGAAAAAGAGTCAGTCAGTCTGAAAGACTGGATTTTATATCAATTTTATATGCTACAAATGCTGAAAAATGCTAAAAAGTCTGGAGGCTTCTCGCTTCGCTCGAAGCCAAAGACTCTTGACATGTTAGATGATCAAGAAACAACCAGAACGCTAGAAAGTTACAAGTTATGAGGGAGCTGAATCGCGCGGTGAAAGGAGGGAGCTGGCTGGATGACGTCACGCTCGCCGTGTCTTTGCCGTCTCTTAACTCCAGAGCTCACCAGTGAACTCAGTACACATGCACCAAGCGGTACTATGACGTCACACACCTCAGTGCATTCTCGGTACATTTCGTGACGTTGCCGTCACGTAACGACGAAGTCGACTAAATAATTTAAAATGATAAAATGATGAAAACGGACTCTGCTCTGGCATCCCTCACAATCTCCAACTCCAAATATTCTAGACGCAATTCCTTATGGAAAAGTTGTAAATCCATGCGGATTTTAATCCATTGTAATAAAATATGTCAGCAGATGATCAATTCAATTATTTAGAACAAAAATTGTGAAGGAATTGCATTTAATAATACTGTATGCATACCTCTGTACTATCTCGACAGTTTCCTGGAGGGCGTGTGGGAGAAAACCGGGGAAATACCACACTCAGGACATCCTCTGCAAGTGTCGAACCTCCATTCTCCGGAATTGTTCCAAATGGCCTCGCAGCCGTGGAGCCAAATTTAACGAGCACGACTATGGTGCGATTTCCGACAAATATTATACACTATTATGATGTTGTTCGTTTTGTTGACCGATTGAAAAATAATTATACGGGTGACACTAAAAAATGACTTCTAACATTTAAATCTTAACTAGATATACAAGGTGTAACAAAATATGTGGGAAAGCTCCGGGATTTGATAGACAACCTGACAACAAGCAAAACATGTCCCGTAAACATATGGTGAATTTGCTTTCGTTTCCGTGTTACACACATTGTTTGTGGTGTACATAACACAGACCGCGTCACTATGCAGGTTGGTAATTTGTGTTGATAAAGTGTACGTTACTACTTACAGTTTTCTACAGAAGGTGCTCAAAATGGCCACCACGAACTGTAATGCAGGCGTCTATGTGCCAAATCATTGACTGTCTCACACGCTCCCATATTCCAGGCGTATGTCGTATAGTAGCCTCACTTTCCTGGTTAACGACCGGCGACTCAAACGATAAGCATTATCACGAGCCGGCAATAGCCATTATTTATGACTGACAAATACCTGACGGTTCTTGACCAATAAGATGCTTCCGCCATCTGTCCACGAGGAGTGCCGACAAGGTGTTGACACCAGTCCAGTATCTGCTCACCGGCCTTAAGCCGTGAATGCCTCGGCACCCCGGAGCTATGGAATGAAAACATATCCGTTCAGCTAGGTTTCAAAGACGAGCCGGTCGTTAACCAGGAAAGTGAGGCTACTATATCTGCTGACATCCTTGGTTTATTCGCTGACGCAACATGTCCACGTTGTGAATAGGTGTGGCATGCAAAATGGCCTTTAAAATGACCCCATAAGTAGAAGTCTAATGGGTTGAGATCGGGAGAACGAGCAGGCCATGGTGTCGGTCCCTGATGCCCTATCCGTTTGTTTGGGAATGCGCACAGACTTGAATAGCGACGAGACCTACAAGTGGCCTGTGTGCCCTCCACTAATGACCAACTAGCATCGTTCCGCCGTCTGTGTTATGCACATCACAAACAAAGCTTGTAACACGGCAACGAACGCACATATGCCATATGTTTACAGGGCATATTTTGCTTGTTTCAAGTCCTTTATCGAATCCACGGAGCATTCCTACATATTTAGTTACACCCTGTACCTATATCTCTGGCTATCATTGGCTGGATTTGGCTGTGTCTGTATTTGTGCAATGAATGCGGTTAGCTGGTCCACGGTCGACTGACTGCTCGCGGGCTGTAAAGCAATAACTGGCCGAAGGACACGAGTCCGTCAGCTCCTATCTCAGTGGTCAGACTTGCAAATCATCATAGGCTATATCGGTTTCGTGTCTCATTTACGTAACTGTACGTTAGACCATTTAACCACTAGAGTTATAAATAACAGTTGTTGTTATTGCTTCAATTACGAGCTCGGGATACTGTATATGCTACTACGTTATCAGCTCTGTTCATAAGAGTGTTGTCACCGTGGAGGCCCGGGTTCGATTTCCGGCTCTGCCAAGATATTTAATTCTGGTCTGAGGGCTGGAACGGGTTAGGCCTACGCTCAGCCTCGTAAGGTAAAACTGAGAAGAGGTAGGTTCGATTCCCACCTCAGTCATCCTGGAAGTGGTTTTCCGTGGTTTCCCACTTCTACTGGGATGGGATGGTTCCTAAATTAAAGCCAATCCTCATTACAATTACACATACTAACACAGCCATCACAATATGACAGGTTATGAGACAAATTCCACACACAGGGAAGTACATGGGCTACATGACCACGATGTCATAAAGCACCTAAAAGAATCAACTACAACAACAGCAAAATTCCCGACCGGACACAATTAAACTGATGAAGTCACCACAGATTATCAAATAAATTAAACAAGTACACGGGGCTGATGACAAAGTAGTCCCAAGCCCCTAAAATTAATTACCAACATCTCCGGCTCACTGACCTGGAAGCAGGATAGCACAACCTGTCTCAATGAAAATAATCGTAACTCATTATGATAAGGGGTAGCCCATATCGATAAAATGACGAAGTCAGGGTGGGTGTCTTGTGGAGCCCCTGTCACATGCAGCACGCAGTACAGGGCTGGTGGATGGGTCACGTGGCTCTGCTAATTACAGGGGCAGACAGACAGGAACAGCTGGGTGGCGAGTTGAGCTTCATTCACTTTCTCTCTTCTTGTCTTTCTCTTTGGTATCGATCTTACTAAATGCTTCCTTCATTCATGTGCCTTGTCTTTCCTTGTCTTAGCTTGCTTGTTGTTCAGTGTTCTAATGACCAATACAGAGATGTGGACTACCGATTATCGAACTGTCTTCCGCATAAGTACACCTGTGCTGACCCTACTTACTCCTCATCAGTGGCGTTACTACGAGGGGTGGTCAGGGGGGACAATCCTCCCTCAGAGCCAAATAATGAAAATATGACACACGATGCAAGTTAGTAATTCTGAATTGATGACAAATGAATGAATTGTGTATGAAAGCATTTCGTTTCACTCATGTAATATTTTTACAGCTGTTCGGATAGCCTGAGGGATGACATTGTTGTTTTTATAGCTCTTCTTCTTATTTTGCTTTAGCGTTTGTCCCACCTCGTGGCAGGGTCCGCTATTTGAATCCGCTGTCTCCACTTTACTCGGTCATGGGCTATGTCCGGATGAAGGTTGACGCTTTTCAGATCCCTGTACAGAATATCGGCCCAACGTTTTCTCGGTCGCCCCTTTGGTCTTTTCCCGGCGACCTCTAGTGTGTAGCCCTGTTTTTCAATGGTATCCGCTCCTGACCGTAGCTCATGCCCAAACCATCGCAGATGACCCTCACTCATTTTGTTATTGATTGAGGCGATACCAAATACTTTCCTTATTCTTTGATTGGGGATGTGATCCAACCTAGTAATGCCAGCTGTCCATCTAAGCATCTTGGTCTCCATGACACTCGGCCGACGTTCTGCTTCCTTCGTGGTCGGCCAACATTCGGTACTATAAAGTGCCACGGGACGAATGACAGTGCGGTAAATCTTCGAATTTAGGTGGTCTTTCATCTGGCAATCGCACATCGCCACTTCATCCACGCAGCATTAATTCTTACGCTGACTTCCTCGCAGAGACGACCTTCAGCAGATATCGTAGATCCAAGATACTTAAATTTTGTCGTTCGAGGCAGATCATCGCCGTCGACTTGGATTGTTTTATAGCTGTGGCGTAGTCGGTAGCATGCTGAACTGCTGTTCCGAAGATAGCGGGTTCAAACCCGGCCGAAGTCGTCGGATTTTTTAAGAGCGTTAAAAATCCTTCAGTATGCCTTCCTTCGGAGGGGAAGTAAAGCCGGCGGTCCCATGTCATAGATTTATGGCATGTAAAAGATCCTTTCACAGACTAAACTTGTGTAAAGCAAAATTTGTTAGGTTAGATTTCGTCAGAACGCTCTATCAAAGTTCCAACGTTCACCACTAGGTATCATTGATATCTGGTGGCGAAAGTTGGAACTACTTGAAATTGAACGGAACTTGTAGCTCGCCCTTTAGGGTGTCCGCTGGAAGCAGCTACAGACTCAGGCGAGCCGAACATGTCCTCGGACACTCCCGGCACTAAAAGCCATACGATAAATAAATAAATAAAATTGGAAATGATAGTTTATTAATATTTTACAATGAGAGGGAACAGAAAGGACCAGATGATTTTGCGAACAAAACTGGGCTTTATAATTTAATATCAACACATTTGTTAATTTTGGAGCATTTGCACACATTGATAATTGCAAATAGACTATAACGTATCAAACACGAAAAATATAGATGGGAGGCTTTGAATCTTCGGGATCTTATTTTAGCTTCAATTCGTAACGTCTCATTATGTCCGAGCCCTCACCCACCCCTAAGAAGCAAAACCTAGTTTCGCCACTGTCCATTATACCCTCCTCCACAGAGCGATGAGTTTCAAATATCTCTCCTAATGATTGCGTGGCGCAGCGGTAACGTTCTCGCCTGCTGTGTCCAAGATTTCAGGATCGATTCCTGGTGCAGATAGTTGGCATTTGAGGGGGCAAATATGTGAACGAGCCGTGTTAGTACATTTATTGGGACGTTAAGGATCTCCTTCGGGACGAAATTCCGGCACCCCGGCGCCTCTGAAAGCCTCAGTAATTAAAAGGGATGTAAAACCAATAACATTATTATTATTATTATTATTATTATTATTATCGTTGATTCCCACTTTAGGAGAGCGTTAAAACACAATCAATTTTCATGTTGTTATTTTCTGTCCCTTTCTTCTTTCTTCCCATCTCATATAGACTATTCACTATACTTCCTCTTTTTCTCTTCTGTCCACTTCTCTCCTTTTTTCTTCTCTTTGGACGTTTGCTCAAATTTCTGTTGTCTTGAGTTTTTCCCTGTATGTTTTCCGGTCTGCCATGTCTTCTGTAGAGATGTTTATGTTCCTGAGGTCTTCTACAGTTTCCTTACCCATCGGTTTCCAGTGTGGCCTATTCATAACTATATTAAAAATCTCTTGGTCAGTCTGTCATCGTTCATTCTATGTATGTATCCATAAAAGTATTATTATTATTACTAGCGGACCCGTGCAAGAAATGTCGCATGTTCATAAACCACACTTTCCCCAATAGGTTTTGCAAATCGAACACTTCTTACAAATATTGATATTTAAGAAATTAGAATGTAATATAGCACTGATAATGTCATTTGTGTGCCGAGTGTGCTGCAACACTCACCGGTTATTCGATATTTATGAAATTATACGATTTGAGTACTCATTCCTTCGATTTAAGGTTTCTGAAATCCATGCGCAATGATAAAAGAAAGACCAAAATGTGAAGTGGACAGAAATTATGGAGCGTATTTTCATACATCAACAGTATCTGCAAATCGCACACTTCGTATATTTTATTAAAAGTCATTTTTTAAAGATTTTTTTTTTATATTAATCGAATTAGAGTGCAATTCGTCACTGCTAATGTCTATTCTCTTTCATTTGAATGCTCATTTTCATGATCGGTCGCTTGTGAGTGCCGCAGAAGGGATCTATACTACTGAAATAATATATATGATGATGATTATGGATTACTCTTTGCCTTTTTCTGCCTGGCTTTCAAGGTTCTACATCCTTCCAAATTCCTTAATCATCATGTTTCGAAGGTAGAAACCACTTATTTCCATTATCATTTATCTCCCTTGTTCCTCCTGTCAATTTCTTCTTCTACTCCCGGTACTTCTTCTTCTTCTTCTTCTTCTTCTTCTTCTGCCTTTCATGGCTGTAGTACTGTAGATTCTTTCCGTGTCTTACATTTGCATTATTATTAGCCTACGTTTTTCCAATTTCTCTTCTATAGTATGTTGGTTGTTGTAAATTCTATTAGTTTTGATCTGCATACTAATTTTCATTAAGAGCTGATGACCTACATGATTCTTCCCCTTAAAACTGCCGAGTCCAGTTGAGTCGTGGAGGAGCGGTTGTGTCTTGTCTGAGAGTGCAAGTCCCTGTTGTCTGAATACATTAATGAGTTGAGAAACTCACCACACGTGTAAGCTGAGGGCTTCTAATTGTTCTATCAACATTTCCTTTCTTCTGCCTCTGTCTTGTTTACCTACTTTTCCTTCCCTCACAGCTGAGAGTTTCCGTATCCGCCACGTATATAGTCTATTAACCCTTTAAGTGCCAGGTGTTTCTAACTTATACTGCATTTGACCGTTCTAGTTGTCGCATCTTCTCAGTGTTTTCTGTGCAGTTTTCTCCCACTGCCATCTATTAATAGTCTATGATTATCTTCTTATATATAAAACGCTAAGCTGTAAGATTCACAAAACTCAAACTTTTAATAATGTTAATGTTATTGGTTTTACGTCCCTTTTAACTACTCTGGCTTTTAGAGACGCCGGGGTGCCGGAATTTTGCCCCGAAGGGGATCTTTAACGTGCCAGTAAATCTACTGACACGGCTCCCTCGCATTTGCGCACCCTCAAATGCCAGCTGACTGCGCCAGGATACGAACCTGCAACCTTGGGCCCAGCAAGCGAGAACGTTACCCCTGAGCCACGCAGCCAGACACTCAAACTTTTAAACCAGAGGGTGTTAGAAGGTGCGATATTCACCAAAATCTTCCAAATCGCCTCAATTGTACAGGAAAGAACTTGCTTTTCGTGAAAAATCAACGGAAATTTAATAATAAATTTCGTTAATCCCTGCTAATACTGTGTCGCGTCAAGCCCGCATAACAACTAAGCCAGGCGGGTGGCTTATACACATGCGAGGGTTTTCGTATGGGTCCACTAGTTATCCTATTATTATTATTATTAATATTATTATCTGTGGAACAAGGTAGATTATTTATCTGATGTTGATTTTTCTGCTCCCAAAATCTCTTCATATGGGCACTGAACATGTTCCTCTGTTCTTCAGTCCATGATTTATTGGTCCTGGTTGGCCCCTATTCATTTCCTCAGCAAAATGCTGGTTGTTGATTACTATTTTAAAATGGAGGTGATCTTGTAGCCTATAATTTCCTCTGTGATGCCAATTAGCCTACTTGAAGGTCTTTTTTTTTTAAATTTGACTTTCATTGATGGTTGTTTGGTTCCTCAGTTTAGGGACTTCAACAACGCGGTCATGTATCCCCGTGAACGTTGGGTGTGTGTAGAATCTGTCTGATAACCTGTGTTAATTGTGATGGCTGTATTCGTGTGTGTTATCTGTAATTCAGGTAAGGACTGCAGACGATAATGTACAGTAGTTCCAACTTTTGCTACCAAATGCTACCGTCAACGACACCTAGCTGTGAGCTTCGCTACTAGATGCCACCGCAACTTGCACCGACGATTTCAGCCGGGTTTGAATCCGCGATCTTTGGCGTAGAAGCTCAGCATGCTACCAACTACGCCACCGAAGCCACGACTTTCATTGAGAGAGCACAGTAGAGAATCCTTTCGTTGAGCCTCTCATAGAGTTAGTTAGTTATTGGGGTTGTAAGGGGCAAAACTACGAGGTCATCTGCCCCTAACTCTCATAGAGGTTTCCCATCTAGATAACAAGCAGATCCTTCCATGTGTTGAGGTTTTTCATATGAAAATGAAAATGAAAATCCAGTCTCCGACCGGGTCAGGAATGGAATGAATGAAGCCCCCATCTAGCGGCGAGGATATGTACTGTGCCGGCTGCTGAGGCCTGACGCACTCCTCTGGGGCAATGATTAAATGAATGACAAATGATATGATAGTGGAGAGTGTTGCTGGAATGAAATTTAGACAGGGAAAACCAGAGTACCCGGAGAAAAACCTGTCTGCCTCCGTTTTGTCCAGCACAGATCTCACATGGAGTGACCGGGATTTGAACCACGGACCCAGTGGTGAGAGGCCGGCGTGCTGCCGCCTAAGCCACGGATGCTTGTGTTTTTCATATGATTATAATCAAATATTTTTATTTCTAATGGGTCTTCGTGCATTCCTAGTTTAATTTATTTTAACATAACTAGGCTAGGCTACTTCATTTCGTCATTCCCTTCTTATTCTTTTTGTTCCTAACATCCGTTCTTTCTTCCTCTTCCTTTTCTTGTTCTTTCTTTCTTTCTTTCTTTCTTTCTTTCTTTCATTCTTTCTTTCTTTACTTGCAATACCTCAGTCCTCTATTTTTCGTGTTCCCTCCCGTACGCAGCATTTCACTCTAATGATACGCTCGCCAAAGCGCAGCATTAGGTCATGGGACCAAGCTCTCTGCTGACTTGGTAGACGCGTGGGTTCGAGCCCCACCGTCGGCCATCCTTGAAATGGTTTTTCCGTGGTTTCCCCATTTTCAACACCATGTAAATGCTGGGACGGTACCTTCTGGCAGGCCACGGCCACTTCCTTCCACATCCTTACTCAGTTTCATTCATCTTCATCCATTCCATCTCTTATTCCGACGCGCAGGTCGCCCGCGGGCGTCGACTAGAAAGACCTGCACTCTGCCTCTCAGGAGGCCACACGACAGAAAAAAAAAGATACGAGCCTTACAGTAGTCGCATATGATGTGTAACATCTGACATGTTATCCTACTCGTATACTACACAGCTTGGACATTAAAATGTTAATTTACACTCCATTTTCATACTGGTACTATGATGAATGTATAGATTGAATTGGAGATATGCTACTGTCACATTTGTGGCGCAGCGGTCAAGCTGCTAGTCTCTCACCAAGGTAGACCGAGTTGGATTCCCGGTCAATACATGTGAGATTTTCGAATAGAAATGCCATGTCCTGTGGTTCGCATTCCACGTAAAAGGGAGGTACCGCGGATCATGATCGTGAGATTAACGGACACGCAAAACTAAAAGCTTCCTTCCTTCCTTTTACATTAATAATTCATAATAACAAAGTGACTCACAACGTCGACAGTACTCTCAAATACTGTGAGCACATTCCTCAGTAACTATAACATTCATTATTCTCAAGGCTCTCATACAGTTCGTCGTAAACAATCAAAACATGGCTTCCTACAATCATGAAATGACCTAGTCTCACATATGATGAAAATACAGCTTTTATTCCTCTCATATAACAACATTCTGTTATGCATTTAATATTTGACTACTCACCCACAGCTTGACAATAATGCCGCTTACTTAAATGTCATTTGTCGTCTTTGTCCTACCCCATGTGATATTCAACCTTGAACGTGAAGCTTCATAAACTGTTCAATGACAAATGAAAGTCGGTGAAACATTTGCCACTGTGCTCGTCAAACCAGTGCCTGCTAAATGCACTGCCTACTGTGTTGCCATAACATTCTCGCGCTACAGAGCACACACTGCCCTGTTTCCAATACACACATTTTCAATTGTACATCCTGCTGGCAGTGCGTCTTCACTTCCGTCCGATCCACTTCCGTTCGATCCACTTCCGCACGATTCACTTCCGTCCCTAATTTTCAAAATCACTCCCACAAAACTATCCAGCAACCGAGCGGAAAGATGTTACACATCAAAAATAACTCTAATTATAATCCAGGTGGCCCCATTACTGTATTGCTCTTGTTCAGATGGTGACAGTATAACAATTTGGTTGAGTTGCTGCGTAGAAATACCAGCTCTGTACTCAGCTTTGTTCCATTCAACACATCCATCGTTTAGGAATTGAGAGGACATATACACGACAACAGACAAACACACACTTTATAATTTTACCTAATCTGGTTCTGTACAAAAAGGGTGTCCATGGGCACTGAATTAAGCTATCCTTGACATTTCTATTTGTTGTTGTTTTTACTGTTGACTTCTCACCCGCTGGGCGACAGGCAGTGAGCTCTATGGTCAGCCTGGTAATTAATAAGCCATTAGCTCGTGAGTGGAGGGTCGGGTGGCACAGCGTGTCGTGTCTTCCTGGATGAGTCTTACGTTACTTCCTTCCTTCCGTCGTCCCTTCCTTCCTATCTTTCTTCTCTCCTTCCCTCAGGGGCTCACATCTAGTGGGACGTGGGTTGGTGACCACGGGACCCCAGCTGAGTCCGGCATTGCTTCCATACTTGTGCTGGGCTCCTCTCCGTCTTCTTTCCTGTCGACCTCCCTTGGTCAACTCTTGTTCTCTTCCGACCCCGACGGTATTAGGTTATCCGAGGCCTAGGGAGTCTTTCACTTTCCCACCTTCATTGGCCCTTGTCTCATCTTTCCTGACACCCTCCTTCTGTGAGGGGTCAGCCTTCTTTTTCTTTTCCTTTTCCCTCCTGCCTTGTGCTCAAGGCCCTTAAGGAGGCAGGGTGTATGTAGCCCCACCACTTCTGGTGCACCCTAGATAATGCTACACCCTCATGGGCTCACGGCTGGTGAGTTCGGGAGTTGGCGACCCCGAAGGATTCCTGAGCTGGGACCGTTTTCCACTTTTGTCCCTTACTTTTGGGGCGGACCTTCTCCTCTCTCCCCTCTCCTCTCCTCTCCACTCCTCTCCTCTCCTCTTTTCCTTATATTTCCTTTTCTCTTTAAGATTCCCGCACTGTTTTTGTTGCTTGGTTCACCGTGTATCTAAATTCCCTTTTAGCGATTTTTTAAGGCATTTTTGATCTACGTTGCATTTTGTAAGTTTTTTCGATCTAAATTACATCTCGCGATTGTTTTCAACCTCAATTGCATTTTGTAAAGATTGGCAATCTAAATTGCTTTTTAGTAAGTCTTTCGATGCAGGTAGACGTGCCTTTTAGTGAGTATTTTGAATTTCAATTGCATTTTGTAAGTATTTTCAACCAAAACCGCATTTCGCACGAATTTTGAATCTAAATTGTATTTTGTTTGGTTGACATTTTGCACATATTTTGATTATCAATTGCATTTTGTGGGTGTTTTGAATCTAAATTACATTTTGTCAAGTATTTTCAATCTAAATTGCGTTTTGTAAGTATTGTCAATCCACATGAGTCGT
Source organism: Meconema thalassinum (assembly GCA_946902985.2). Classification (NCBI taxonomy): domain Eukaryota; kingdom Metazoa; phylum Arthropoda; class Insecta; order Orthoptera; family Tettigoniidae; genus Meconema; species Meconema thalassinum. Next base: position 140,928,315 of record OX336400.1, read on the forward strand.
TTGAATCTACCGTACATTTTGTAAGCATTTTCAATTTCAATTGTATTTTGTAAGTATTTTGCATTTCCATTGCACTTTGTGAGTATTTTGAATCTGAACCGGCCATTTTCAATCTACATTGCATTGTGTATTTTCAATTTCAATTGCATTTTGTAAGTATTTTGAACCTCAATTGCATTTTGTACGTCTTTACGATCTCATTTGCATTTTGTAAGTATTTCGACGCTACATTGCATTTCGTACGTATTTTGAATCTAGCCTACATTTTGTGGGTCTTTTTCAATCTATTCTTTTTGTGAATCTTTTCGTTCTCAATTCCCTTTAGTCAGTATATTTTGTGAGTTGTTTCCATCTGAGTTCCTTTTTGTACGTATTTTCCGTCTCACAAAAGTTTCGTTGTGGTTTCCATTTCATTCTCATTTTCACTATCACCCAGATCATTAGGGGCCGATAACCTAGATGTTAGGCCCCTTAAAACAACAATTAACATCATCATCATCTTCTCTCCTTCCTTCCTTCCTTCCGTCGTCCCTTCCTTCCTATCTTTCTTCTCTCCTTCCTTCCTTCCTTCACTTCTTTCTTTTCTTCTTTCTGTCTTTCCTTTATCTTTTCCTTATTTTTCTTTATTTATTTATTTCTTCCTTCCTTCGTTCCTTCCTTACTTCCTTCCATCCAGCCTTCCATTTTCTTTCCTTCTTTATTTCTTCCTTACTTCCTTCCATCCAGCCTTCCATTTTCTTTCCTTCTTTATTTCTTCCTTCCTTCCTTCCATCTTTTATTTCGTGCTTCCTCTCTGTATTCCTTTCTTCCTTTATTCCTATCTTTCTCCTCTCTTTTCTTTCTTTCCTTCTTCCCCTCTCTTTTTCCTCTCTCCTTCTTCCTTCCTATCATTCCTTTTCCTTTTTTCTTTCTTCTTCTCTTTCTTGTTCCTTTTCTTCCTTCCTTCCCTTTTCCGCTCCTTTTTTCATACTTCCATACTGCCTTTCTTCCTATCTTCCTTACTTCTTTTCTTCCTTGTTTCCTTTCTTCCTTCCTTTCTTCCTGGCTTTCGTAGTTCTTCTTTTTCCTTTCTTTCGTTTCTTCCTTTCCTGTACTATTCTTCTTCACATCACTAATATTGTTTCTTTGTTACTTCTTACCTCATTTCATTATTCCTTGCATCATTCTTAATTTCCCTCTTTCTCTTACTTTTAATTTCTTCATTTTGTGCATTCCTTCTTTTTATTTCTGGAGTTCCCTCTTTGTTGACCACCTCATGGTGTAGCTCTTGCCTCTGAGTTCCGGATTCGATTCCCGGCTCTGCCAAGAAATTTAATTCTGGTCTGATAGCTGGTAAATGCCCGGATGGTTTCTAACTTAATGCTATGGCCTGCTCCTTCCTACTAATGACAGTATAGGCTACACTGTTTATCAGACAAATTCTAATCGTACACGCACCCAAGGACCACGATGTAGCAAATTCCTAAATTAATTAATTAATAATAATAATAATAATACTAATAAACACAACCGCAAAATCTGTATTTTTAATTCGGCATATTTCAATGGCTAGCAACTTGTGCTTGACAGCCAATAATATGCCTTTACCTAATGGTAGAGCTAGCAAGTGCTCACTAACAAAGATACATGGGACGTGTTAAGAACATTCCTCTCTATGTTACGACCTCCCATACCGTGGGTGTCACACACACTCATAACTATGACAAATGAGTAATTAAATATTGTATACAGTCTGAACATGCAATTATCACCATCATTCTTGACAATGCAAGCTTTTATAGCATTTATTCTCCAGTGAGCTGAGGGCAATGGATGGATAAATTCCGCTGAAGTACGCTACGAGACAGGTGGGGAGGTATCTCTTAAGTGATTGTTTCCTATTGAAGGACCTGGAGAAAATACAAATTTTGAAAATCACTTGCTAAATTCAGTTCCGGAAAAAAGTCCTAAAATCGCTTGCATTTTGTATCATTTCAAATGATCTTGTCGACTTCATCGTTATGCTTAGGTCTACCGTTATGCGTCACGGTTACGGCGTGTAATACGTCATCATGTTGTTCAGTGCATATGCACCGAGTCTTGAGTTTACTCCTGGGGTCTGGCGTTATGCGAACGGAGACGGCGAGTGCGTGACGTCCTGCAGTCCCCGCGCGGGAAGCCTAAGTTAAGGGGTAATGGAGTCGTTGAGTCTGAGTTTACTCCTGGGGTCTGGCGTTATGCGGACGGAGACGGCGAGTGCGTGACGTCATGCAGCAGAGTGCAAAGAGTCCTGGGGCTTCGAGCGAAGCGAGAAGCTCTCCTGAGCCTTTCTAACATGTGTAGCATTTGTAGCATGCGTCTTTTGAAATGATATAAAGTCTAGTCTCTCAGACTGACTGTATCTTTTGATTCAAATCCTAGCCATATTAACTTAATAACATAATCCTATCTTTAATGTATTCCTTGGTCTAAGGCCCTCAGGCAGTTTCATTTCTATTTTGTGAACAATTTCACACCAGAAGTAGTTATAAGGGCTTGGAAACTCTGCATCGACTCACACTTGCTTGCAACGGTGGGTGAATGGTTATCGTGTTAGACTGCCAACCCCAAGCTTGCAAGTTCGCTCCTGGCCGTGGTAAGTAATTTTTGAAAGGCGACAAAAATCACGGCACGCATGTCATATGTTTTTGGCAAAGTTCCTCCTTTCTCTACTAGAAAGCGCTATAGTATCATGAAGGTTAGATATCTAACATTCTTACTTCCATAGCGCTCCAAGGAACGACAAATTTCGACATGCAAGATGTCCTCTGGGCGTTAAATAACAGAGCTTGCTCCCGGCACCCTATGCCATACGATATTATTATTATTATTTATTGACCTACACTAGCGATCGTAGTGGTAGAAAAGGCAAACTGCTAATCTAATCGATCGGATATGGTTGATTTTCATTGACTCACACTAGCGCTCGTAGTGGTAGAAAAGGAGGAAAAGTGTTCATGGATGGTCTAGTCTATGTCATTCAAGGAAGCTTTCATTATTGTATTACTTTCCTGAAGGACTAGAACTGTGGAATTTAACAATTGTGGTGAGTATTTGCCGTTGTTCTGCCCTTAAAAAATCTGTCTCCCTTGACCAGGAATCGAACCCTCAATTTTGGGATCCAGAAGTGGACATTTCTACAGAAAAGGAATCTGTTGACATCGAATATTGATTTAGGTATTAGGAAGTCGTTTTTGAAAGCCTTTGTCTGGAGCATGGCGCTCTATGGAAGTGAAAGTTGGACTATTGGTGCAGCAGAAAAGAGGAGAATTGAAGCGTTTGAAATGTGGTGTTACAGGGGAATGATGAGGATCAGATGGGTAGATGGGGTTACAAATGAAGAGGTATTTAGACGAGTGAGAGAGGAGAGAATGATGTTTCTGGCGACTGCTAATGAAGAAAAGAGAGAGATTGGTAGGAGACATACTAAGACACCTAGGAATAGCAAGCTTAGTTATGGAAGGAAGCGTCGAGGACAAGAACTGTAGGAGTAGACCAAGGGTAGAATATGTTAAAGAGATTGCCTCGGATGTAGGGTGTGGTAGCTATGTACAGTAGAGATAAAACGATTAGCTCACGACAGGGAGGTATGGGGAGCTGTATCAAACCAGTCAAAAGTCTGAAGACCCAAACAACAACAGGTGAACACTCTACTACCGATCCATCGACTACAAACCAAACCAGATGTGTAGATGGTGTGACTGAGTGTCATTGACCGCTGTGTCTTGCCGATGGACACAGAGATCATGGAGGGTCACTGACTATGACAGCACGCTAATGTGACATCTGACCCGCACTATTGTTATACCTAAGAAGGAGCGTATCTTCAATTTGTAACGGGAAATGAAACACATGTTCGTTACACTCCTGAATAGTTTACTGATCAGATCACAACTCTTATCTTCTGCCAGTCGCGTCCAAACGATTTCTTCACACTCTTCCTGCTGCAAAGAAGACAGGTGCTTCAATATTAACTTCGATCATCATTCAACAGGTTTCGATGGAGTCTTTGCTGTTGATCTCAGTGGTTAATCAATTTAGTTTTAGCAATAGTCAGTGTCTCCACATGGGCTTACACCTAGTGGGACGTGGGTTGGCGACCACGGGACCCCAGCTGAGTCTGGCATTGCTTTCACTTACTTGTGTCGGACTCCTCTCCGTCCTCTTTCCTGTCGACCTCTCTTGGTCAAGTCTTGTTCTCTTCCGACCCCGACGGTATTAGGGTATCCGAGGCCTAGGGAGTCTCTTCCTTTCCCGCCTTAATTGGCCCTTCTCTCATCTTTCCTGTCCCCTCATTCTTCTTGGGATCAGCCTTCTTTTTCTTTTCATTATAGTTCCCTTTCTCTTTAAGATTCCCGCCCAGTTATTATGAATTGGCTCCCCATGTCTCAAAATTACATTTTGTGAGTATTGTGAATCTCATCCAAATTTTGTATGTTTTTTCAATCTGCATTTTGTAAGTATTTTCGATCCAAACTCCATTTTGTAAGTATTTTCAATCTAAATTGCATTTTGTAAGTATTTGGGATGTATGGTCGGCATTTTGTGAGTATTTTGATTCTATTTTCCATTTTCCCCAGGGGCTCACATCTAGTGGGACGTGGGTTGGCGACCACGGGACCCCAGCTGAGTCTGGCATTGCTTTCACTTACTTGTGTCGGACTCCTCTCCGTCCTCTTTCCTGTCGACCTCTCTTGGTCAAGTCTTGTTCTCTTCCGACCCCGACGGTATTAGGGTATCCGAGGCCTAGGGAGTCTCTTCCTTTCCCGCCTTGATTGGCCCTTCTCTCATCTTTCCTGTCCCCTCATTCTTCTTGGGATCAGCCTTCTTTTTCTTTTCATTATAGTTCCCTTTCTCTTTAAGATTCCCGCCCAGTTATTATGAATTGGCTCCCCATGTCTCAAAATTACATTTTGTGAGTATTGTGAATCTCATCCAAATTTTGTATGTTTTTTCAATCTGCATTTTGTAAGTATTTTCGATCTAAATTTTATTTTGTAAGTATTTGGGATGTATGGTCGGCATTTTGTGATTGATTCTAAATTACATTTTCAATTATTGCATTTTGTAAGTATTTTGAACCTAAACAACATTTAATGCATATTTTTCAATCTAAATTCCTTTTATAAGTATTTTCAGTCTAACTTAATTTTCGTTATGGTCCCTAATTCATTGTTATTTTCTCTATCACCCAGACCATTAGGTGATGATGATAATAGTTTTTTTTATGGGGCCTAACATCTAGGTTGTCGGCCCCTAATGGTTTGGGTGATTGTGAAGTTTATAATGAAATGTAAACTATAACTGAAACACATTACTTACTTATATACTAGAATAAGAAATGGAAAACAAAAGGAGAATAGGCAAATAAAGGACAGGAGGAAAAGAAATGCCCTCAACCCTCGAAGAATGACATTTGAGGGACTTTGAAGGAAGGAAGGAGAGCCATGAAAGGCAGATAGGAAAGTGAAAGAGGAGATGGTCCGCCCCCAGAGGTAATGGATACAAGGGGAAAAACCGGACCCAGCTCAGGAATCCCTCAGGGTCGCCAACTCCGGAACTCCCCAGCCGTGAGCCCCTGAGGGTGTAGCAATATCCGGGTGCATTAGAAGTGGTGGGGATACATACACCCTGCTCCTTGAGGGCTTTGAGCAGAAGGCGGGAGATAACATGAAAAGAAATAGAAGGCTGACCACTCGCTGAAGGTGGGTATCAGAAAAGATGAGATAAGGACAAATTAAGGCGGAAAAGGAAGATACTCCCTAGGCCTCGGATACCCTAATACCGTCGGGGTCGGAAGAGAACAAGAGTTGACCAAGTGAGGCCGACAGGAAAGAAGACGGAGAGGAGTCCAGCACAAGTAAGTGGAAGCAATGCCGGAGTTAGCTGGGGCTCCGTGGTCGCCAACCCACGTACCACTAGATGTGAGGCCCTGGGGGGCAGACCATTAGGGGCCGATAACCTAGATGTTAGGCGCCTTAAAACAACAATAACTTCGTAACTATTTTTGGTAAATAACGGTGACTGTTATTTCGTTACAATTTTGGTAAGTAACTGTAATCGTGAGCCGTAGAGCAGCAGAGTAGGGCAGCTGGTGCCCAACCTTGAGCAGTGGCTACCGTGACGCAAGGCAGGCAAGGTTGTGGTCAAGCCAGAGCCCAAGCAAGCGACACCTGTAAGGTACAAGAGTATCTGTGGGAACTGGCGCCAGGTGCTCAAGGACCACTGAGTGACCGTGAGAAGAGAAGAGCACAGCAACCCTTCCGGGAACATCAACAGGAAGTCCCGTCGCTCTGCAAAACATCTTCATTGTCACATTCTGCATCGGCACAGCTTGCTGAGTTTATTGCCTGAATTGCGGAAATTTAAGGTTTATGATTGAAATGTCAAAATTTTATTCCAAGAATAATCGTGGGGTCATGATGACATCATCACAAGTCGTTTTGTTTATTGTTGAGCGTAGTGAACCCGCGAACAAAGCGGTGCCATCCCGGATGGTTACCAGCTTTTCTTAAAGCCTTCTGAAGAGGTTAATTGGTTAGTTGGGCCATCCACCTGCTCGATTGGTCTCGTGCAACCAAATGTATCGTTCATAAAATACTTCTATCATATTGGAAGTCGCCTCCGTGGTGTGGTGGTCAGCGTGCTTAGCTGCCACCGCTGAGGTCCAAGGTTCAATTCATGCCTCTGCCACGAAATTTGAAAAGTGGTATGAGGACTGGAACGGGGTCTACTCAGCCTCGGGTGGTCCAAATGAGTAGAGGGGGTTCGACTCCCACCTCAGCCATCCTCGAAGTGGTTTCCCGTGGTTTCCCCACTTCGTCTTCGGGACGTCAGGCCACAGCCGCCTCCTTCCCTCTTCCTTGTCTATCCCACCCATTTTTCCCATCCCGTCACATCTCTTATGAGGCCTCCTGTTCGCTTTACAGGTGAAGCCGCCTGGATGAGGTGCTAGTCCCACCTCCCCAGTTGTATCCACCGACTCGAGGAGGTAAAGGTGGGATTCCTCGCTTCCTCAGTCGGAAAAGCCTACCTAGAGGGTAAACTGACTACGAAAAAAAAGGGAAACTAATCGTATTGGAAGCTATTTTCTCAGTGTTGCCTTAGGAATCGATATCAATGGTTTTCAGTCGACCAACACTTTCGTGCCCAATTGTAATGGGTGTTTCCTTAAACCTTAAAAACATTTACACGAGATTAATAAATAAATTCACCTGGATAACCAGTTACGATCGTCAAGCGATCATCACCATTTCATCATATCACACTTAGGCTATAGGCCTTCTTGTAGACCAGTGGTTCATAACCGGTGATCCGCGGACCAAAGGTGGTCCGCGAGTGCCTCGGGAGTGGTCCGCGGGATGAAAGGGTCCACCAGCACGTATAAAAAGTGGCCAATATATGGGGATTTTGAAAACGATGTGCGTTGAACGAGAACCGTCCGAATGTATTCGCGGCGATGACTATCAGGTTTTGAATTGAAATATCTTTAAAATAAATGTTATTGAGGAAGGGTTACGACTGATAAGGTGTATTGCGGGGGAGTTGGGAGGGGAGGGGGGCGGAGGAGGGGGGGGGGGGTACATGATTCAATTTCACGCTGAGTGGTCCGCAGTCTTCTATGGGTTCAAAACCACTGTTGTAGACATAAGATTTAATATTTTTCACATGCCCAGAATTTCTTCATACCGTCGCTAAGTCTCCTCCTTCTGTCTTCAGACCAGATGTCCTTGGTTTATGAGCTATGATTTTCCTGATACCCTTTGAATTGACCAACCTTCCCACGAAACACTGTTCTGTTTGCTGTAGTAATTCCAACTTCTTGGAGATGCTTTCTTATTTCTTCAACCCATTTTGTGGTGGACTTCAACTTGTTAATATAAATGAATACCCTTTTTCTCAACCTACTGTCTTTCATCCTCGTGAAGGTGTCCATAAAATGTCATCCTTCTCTTACGTATTGTGCCCGTACGTTTCTCCACCTGGCTGTAAAAATCACTATTTCTCCTTTTCCTCCATAGGCCGTCTTCTCTCTTTTCTGACCCCAATATTTTTCTTAGAACTTTTCGTTCTTTCTTTTCCAACTGCCCGCAGTCAGCTGACGTTCTTTCTTTTCTAACTCCTCGCAGTCAGCTGGTATTTGAGGGTGCGCAAACGCGAGGGAGCCGTATCAGTAGTTTTACTGGCACGTTAAAGATCCCTTTCGGAGTAAAATTCCGGCACCCCGGCGTCTCTAAAAGCCAGAGTAGTTAATAAGGATGTAAAACCAATTACATTTTTTTCTAACGCCCCTATTGGAATTAATTGACTAGTAAATAATTTTCCTCATTTGTTTAGATGATTAATTCTTTAAGAGCAGAAAATAATTATTATGGAAATAATAATCCAGTCATTTTGTCACGATACATGTTCTTTACATTCTAGCAAAAAATAATAAACGGTCCTCGACCAAATGGTTCAACAAAAGTGCACCTAACTTGAGAAATGTAGGCTATTATATTTGATGTTATCATTTTTAATGACCTGGTCGACTTCGTCGTTACGTAACGGCAACGTCACGAAATGTACCGAGAATGCACTGAGGTGTGTGACGACATAGTACCGCTTGGGGCATGTGTACTGAGTTCACTGGTGAGCTCTGGCGTTACGAGACGGCAACGACACGGAGAGTGTGACGTCATCCAGCCAGCTCCCTCCTTTCACCGCGCGCTTGCTCGAAACCTCCAGCCTTTCTAGCATTTTTCAGCATTTGTAGCATTTAATAGTACATTATGCAACGAGCCTATAATGGCTATAATTAAGACACGAGTATTTTTTATAAAACGAGCGTATGCGAGTTTTATAATTTCCATACGAGTGTCTTAATTACCATTATAGGCGAGTTGCATACGACTGTTTATGTTCGACGATAATTATAATTTTATTATATGTTTTAACATAAATATTCATAAATATCTGTTGAGAGTCAGCCACAAGAATTTTGTTATCGGAGAGCGAGCGCCAGACATCTCTCTGTCTTTCAAGATCTTTGACGCATGCGCTCTGTGTCCTTGCAATGACATATGCAAGCCATATGTTTACATCTGCCGTCCCTCAGTAATATTGTCACCGGAGTCGTTTGAATGCGCTGTGTAGAAATTAGTGTTGGTGATTTTAAGGTACAGTGCTATTTCTTGTTTCATATTCGCCAGTTTATTTACGCGAACATATGGACGGTGCGTATTCCATGTCGATAATTTATTATAGTTCGATGTTGTGTTTATGTCCGACATGTTGGATTTTGAGCGCATGCGCGAAGGTATCGTTACCTAATTGGTCAATGAACGAGCTCTGATTGGCTGGAGAAACTGTATCATAATGAAAATAAGTGTTATAATGACCATCATTATGACACCGTTTTCTGACACATAATAGTGAGGGTCGAACATAAAATGATATAAAGTCCAGTCTTTCAGACTAACTGTCTCTTTTTTTTTTTTTTCATTTACTTTGTTTACGACTTCCCTGTACTAAATCAGGTAATGATAGCCTACTTCACATTTGTTATTAGCAGTTGGTTTAAGAAGGCTCGCTCTTTCCCTAATGTTAAATTCATAGCCATCTGGCAAATGCAAGTACAAGAAAAATAATTTTGAAATGGTTGTATTAAATCATCACAACCCAGTGTCCTTATTTCTCAAAAAATGCAGTCTTGATATAACAATATCAATAGAATTCTAAACGTTTGCAAATTGCATATGTGGACTTCCTGTGCTGGACACGTTTTGTATGCATATGTTGATGGCTGAGGCATCTTACAATTTCTTCTCACGCCAGCGCTGTCTGGATTGGAGCTATCAATGGGAGGGTGTGATAAGAGATGCTGCAGGTCTCGCCGTGGGACAGAGCTGATGGGTTTTAAATGTGAGGAAGCAGTTGTTTGTCAAAGCTGAGGAACTACCACTGCGAGTAAACAGTCCAGCCTTTTGTGGCGAACCAAGGCATCAATGGGTTAGTTCTCTTCACCTCGCACAATATAAACCAGGTAAGCTGACGTCCACTCACTGTGGTCCACTGTGGTCAGCTATTACCTTCCACCATAGCCATCCGTGCTAACTGGAGCACCATCAGAGGAATCAGTAATCTAAGTTGACTGATTTGAATCTTGTCATCATTTGATAGCTATGTTGAAGATGCTCTCGTACCGGTATCTTCCACGTGGAATATAAGCAAATTCCGTTATGGTTGTCACGCCTTCCTGAGTCACACAACTTACTTTCTGACGATCAGCTGAACAGCGTCCAGCGTGTTATTTGAATTTTATTATTCAATTTCAGATTTTTTTAAAATTTATTAGTATTTTTTAAAGTTACTTTTTTATTATTCAAATTCAATTATTTATCATATTTAGGTTATAAGCCTCCGTGGCTTAGGCGGCAGCACGCTGGCCTCTCACCGCTGGGTCCGTGGTTCAAATCCCGGTCACTCCATGTGAGATCTTTGCTGGGCAAAACGGAGGCAGACAGGTTTTTCTCCGGGTACTGCGGTTTTCCCTGTCTCAATTTCATTCCAGCTACACTCTCCACTATCATTTCATTTCATCTGTCATTCATTTAATCATTGCGACAGGCTTCGGCAGCCGGCACACTTCATATCCTCGTCGCTAGATGGGGGCTTCATTCATTCCATTCCTGACCCGGTCGGAGACTGGAAGCAGGCTGTGGATTTTCATTTTTCATCATATTTAGGTTATATATTTTTCAACTTTGAGTTATCAATTTCCTTATTTTTCTTTTTTCTTTTTTCTTTCGTTTTCAATTTTGGTTTTTGAATTTTGATTTATTTTCTTGATTTTTTTCTTTTTCAATTTTTTTATTATTTATAATTTCTTATTTATAATTTATCTTTTCAATTTCAGATTAATTTAGTTTACTTTATTAGTTTTTATTTATATTTTTTTAAATTTCAAATTTTTATTTTTTTATTCTAATTTTTCAAATGCAATTCCTTAACATGATTTGTATTTATTTTTCAACTTTTAGTTTCTTTATTTAGACCTAGCCTATAGTATTTTAGTATTTATTTTCCATTTTAATTTTTTTAATTTTTCGTTAATTTTTTAGTTTTTAGTTTTAAATTTAAACTTTTATTCTTAAATTTTTCTGTTCATTATAATTTTTAATTTTTATATTTTGTTTTATTTTGTTTTGTTTTGTTTTGTTTATTTTCATTTATCAATTTCATTTTTTATATTTTATTCCTCAATTATTTTGATTATTTTCTTTTTATTTTGATTTGATATTTATTTATATTTTCATTTGCCTATGCTGATTACTACACAGTACAGTAGGTTGTGTTCTTATCTTCAAAATCCAAATTGTAGATGTGATTCCAGCATAATGAGGGGGGCTTTAACGAGAATTATTATTTCCAGGCTATCGAAATGAGCAGGCTACCGGAAGTATTCCCTCCGGGGGTGGGGGGGTGGGGAGTAAAACCCGGTAGAGGCGTAGTACTGACCCCACTACCTCTTCGTACCTTAACCGAGGCCTTACCTTCGACAGCATTTATTGGGCGTGGTGGCTCAGCGGTCTAGCTGTATGCCTCTCACCAAGGCGGTCTGGGTTCGATTCCCGGTCAATGCATGTGAGATTTTCGAAGTGAAATGCCATGTCCTGTGGTTCGGATTCCACGTAAAAAGGAGGTCCTGTGGCTCATAATCACAAGATTCACGGTCACGTAAAACTACAATCTCCCTTCCTTTTTTCGACAGCATTTATTCGTCAATAGACCAGCGAAGGGTGCATATTTTTTTTTTTACGGTTATACTGTTAATATGCTAGGTTTACAAGCATGTTGAATAACCCATGCGGGTTGAAATTTCGATACATGGGCGTCTGTAAAATTACAGGAAATAAAAGGGATGATTCGCGCACATGTATTTTTATTATATTATTATTATTATTATTATTATTATTATTATTATATTGACAGTCAGATGTTATTCTCTTCCTCCACTGCTCAACCATACGTACGTAGAAATAATCTTTCCAAGCTGCTGCTGCTACTCAAATAGCCTACCCCCTTAGTCTCTTTATACCCGGAGTGTTCTATTTTATTTGTTCCCTGACTACCCTTACTCCTTTCAAAAGAGTATGGTCCACCTTTTGACCGCGATGACCAAACCAACATCAACAATCTAGAGCGTGGGAGAAACTGGTTAAAAATGTAACACTTTCTCATTTCACTCACCCCACTTGAGAAATGATGACTCCTTACCCTCCCCTCAAAACAACCCCCTCCCCACTACTTGCAGGCTACACTGTGTCCTCCGTCATTCATTCGCGTTCGGGACATGGACCAGTGTGCTTGTGTGGTTCCTCGGATCTCTTCATGCATCCTGGCGGGAGCGTAACATGTGAGTTAACTCACTTACTTACTGTAGGTTACGCTAAGGTGTATGTTCCACAAAACTCTAGCTCTTAAACCAGAGGGAATTAGAAGGTTAGGTTTAGACCCAAATGTTCCAAATCATCTCAATAATACAGAAGTTCCGTGGCGTAGTGGGTTCAAACCCGGCCAAAGTCGTCAGATTTGTAAGAGCGTTAAAATCCTTCAGTATGCCTTCCTTCGGAGGGGAAGTAAAGCAGGCGGAGCCATATCATAGATTTGTGGCATGAAGAACTTACCACTACAATGGTGGTGTGTAGGTTTTTTGGCTAGAAACGCTCTATGAAGTTCGAACGTTCGCCGCTGGCTGTCAGTGACATCTGGTAGCCAAAATTGGAACTACTTGAAATTGAACTTGCTCATTCATCTTCCTTCATTTCATCTCATCCACTCGCAACGGTACTTGTAGCTCACCCCATGGGAGTCTGCATAGAAGCAGCTACAAACTCTGACGAGCACATTTCGGACACGCCCGGCACTAAAAGCCATACGCTAAGTAAATAAGTAGGGGGAAAGTTTTGCATTACTTGAAAAGTCAACAGAAATATATTATTCGAAAACTGCGTTTAAATAAATAAACAAACAAAACCATAGACCCTGCCAGAACTGTGTCGCGTCCAGCCAGCATAACACTAAAACCGGGAGGGTGGTCTACAGACATGGGGCGCTTACAAGAAACCCAATCTGCATTCAAAAGAAATAGAATTACCTGCAACAGTGACGAATTGCACTCTGATATCGTAAATACCTACAATTTCCTTTAAAAAGTGCGTATGAACAAATAAACCATGAGCCTGCATGACAGTAAAGCTGGGAGGGTGGTTTATGCATATTTACATTTATTATAGTTTTCTATGAGATTTGGAAAAATTATATTAGGTCATCATTCCGATTTATATTTATGGTTTCCTCCAACTCCCGTTCCTAAAAGTTACCTAAGTAAGCACCTCAGCTGAAACAACAGGCAAGCAACTCAATGTTGAAAACATCCTTTAATTTCACAGACTGGACTCGAACCCGGTTCATCCCTGAATCTATTTGTTGGTGCATATGTAATTAATTTTTGTTGTTTTCTCCACTTTTCCAAATGTAAAGGACTTAGCTTACTAAACCTTTCTTACGAGCTGCCGACATTATAACACGCGGTGGATTGATGATTGTTCTCCTGGAAACTCAAACATATCCGTTCGATTACAGTAGATTAGCAGTTTGCCTTTTCTACCACTGCGAGCACTAGTGTGAGTCAATGCAGAGTTTCACTTAAGCCCTTATAACTAGAGCCCTGCGCGGATAAACAAAACGTTATCTTCATCCACCCCGCATCCGTACGGTTGCTATCCGAATCTACTGGCATTACAATCTATATATTTAAAACACAAAGGCGATTTGTGTTACATCGACAATGAGATAACGTCTTAACCGATTGACTTCGTAATGCATTCTAACGAGAGTTCTTGGCATGTAGATTTGCAGAGTGTCCTTAAAATAAACAAATATGTTACAGAATATTTTTAAATTAATAAACAAAAATTCAGAAATCTTGCCAATCGCGCATGCGTACAATCGCCTTGCCTCATGACAGTCATGGCGGTTACAAGTCCACCGCGTTTTAATTTCATAGTTATGTATAAGAATTATAATGAAAGGGAACATTGTTTATGACGTTTCCATGATATACACTGGAATATAATTATACCAGACAGAAAATGTTGAAAAACGTAAACTGACATTAATATGTTAAGTTAGATAAGGCATAAAGCAACACATTTAGACATCTGAGGAGAAACTTGTTCCTTTAGGCTCTGTGCTCTGTTTAAAATGAATGTTATACAGCCAGAATTGCAACCCTTTTCAGTTCGGAGCGTTAATTATGCTTAATGACATAATTTGACTGAGATTAGCGTAAATCATCATCTTACATTTGTCATGGAAAAAACATAACGGGAAAATATGTCATAAACATCCGGGTCCTAGTAATGATATTCAACAATTTCGGATTGTATTCTAAAAGCTATCCACAAATTTACTGCAAACATTATCCGCAGCTTATCCGCTATCCGCACAGCCATGGAAACTATATCCGCATGGCGAAAAGGTTTGCGGATATCCGCGGGTTTATCTGCGGATATCCACATCCGCGCAGGAATTTACTTAGCCTGTAACTACTTCCGGTGTGAATATTTTTTGAAAATACAAAAAAAGCCTGAGGGTATTGAACCAAGGACCACATTAAGAAAGAATTATATAAATAAGTTAATTTGGCTAGGATTTGAATCCAAAAGGAAACGAGTAAAGAAACATGCAAATTTAGGCTGTTTTTTTCGAAACTGCATTTGGGCCCGAATTGATTTTCGAAATTTGGTGTTAGAGCTCTCCAAGACTCACAATTTGAAACTTTTCAAATTTTGGCACAATTGAGAATTGCAGTTTTGTTTTTTTGTTTTGTTAAGCTGGGACCCTTCCTTCGCTAAGAAATGTTTGAACATTAAGAACGCATAGTAGCCTTTTCACGATAATCGTAATACACCTCAGCACTACTCCTTAACTACAGTATTTGGCCTGACAAATGACGTTAGTACTGGATTGGAGATAATGTACAGTACGTGATCTCAATATTGTAGTCGGTTGTACATCAAAGCGACACCCTCATTGCAAATGACGCAGCAGGTTGCCTCAATAGCAGCTTTGTGCGTAGATTCGTTCTTGCGACACAGTGTTCATTAACAACCAGCTGAACGCAGTGGGTGTGAAACAGTAAGCACAAAACCCTCCATAACTCTTTTATTTATTTTTGATTAATTTATTTTGTTTCCAGTGAAAACACAGGATGTAAGCCTAGCCACAATGAAGAAGTTATTGATTCAATTTGGGCCTTGCGACATCATGGTCATATAGACGCTTGCGAGTGTGAGATAGAGTGAAAGATAGATTCATTTATTTATTTATATATTTATTTATTGTTTTATCAACTTATTTATATATTTATTTATTTATTACTTTTTTAGTTTATAACAATTTATTTTAATTTACTTATTTATTATTATATTTATATTATTTATTTAATTTTATTTATTATTTAATTTATTTAATTTAATTCAATTTATTTATTTTAATTTATTTTAATTAATTTATTTATTATTTCATTTAATTTATTTAATTTATTTTTAATTAATTAATTAATTAATTAATTAATTAATTTCGTTTCGGTCGTCTAGGGACCACGAGCTAATTTCATTGCTTTGTCCTTTGCTGTTCCTTCTTCTTCCTCCAGTATTCCTTCATTATCTCACTATGTTTCCTCTTCCTTTCCTCGGACCATTTTGAGCTGGTTTTCTTTTCCTTCCACCCTTGAAATCTTTCCATTTTTAGCACTTTTCGCCTAAAATATCTCCTTGTGGTGTATCTTCTTCTCTGACACTATTTCTTTCCAAATCCTTTTTGACTTCTTGTACCCAGATTATCTATCTATCTATCTATCTATCTATCTATCTATCTATCTATCTATCTATCTATCTATCTATCTATCTATCTATCTAATGGCCCATACAATCAACCACTTATCAGATGGGTGGGGTAGAAATCGATCCGATCCCTTTTCAGTTTTGCCGTACGAGGCTGAGTGTACCCCGTTTCAGTGCTCAGCCAAGAATTCAATTTCTTGCCAGAGCTACGGATCGAATCCGCTACACTAGGAGGTGGTCGACTGTACTAGAGTGTAGCTGTAATAATTAGGTTCAGGAATGAGGTAGGTGCTTAGGAACTACAAATAAGGTACTATCCCAGAATTTACCTGGAGGAAGTGTGGAAAATCTGGGGGAAAATCACAAACAGGATAACCACTGTCAGCTTTGGGATTCGAACTTCCGATCTCCAGAATTGATGCAGCTATCCATTTCGAACGTGATACACTGTACGATTTAACGCGCCGGGTTATACATAAACATTTGTACGTACCAGGGTTGGATAGGTTCCTTTTCAAGAGTATCTTCGTTAAAGTTTCCGTTATTTGCCGAAAATAGTAACGACATTACAGTTTCCGTTATTTGCCGAAAATAGTAATGACATTACAGTTACCGTTATTTGACGAAAATAGTAACGACATTACATTTACCGTTATTTGACGAAAATAGTAACGACATTACAGTTTCCGTTATTCGACGAAAATAGTAATGTCTAAGGTTCGGATGTTAAGGAAAAGTCATATATTTTTCCCGAGCTCATTTTACCCGAAATCTGAAAAATAAGTTTGAATGACGGGTCCCTGACCACGTTTAAAGCAATTTGCTGTTGCCTATAAATGCATATTTCGGCCATTTTTATTGTTTTGGTCATATTTGGTCATATTTTAGTGATGTAAGGTCATATTTGGTTAAAATTTCTGCATTTTGTTTAAATTGAGGCGTCGTTAACAAGGTACGTGTTATCTGCGTCGAGTTTCAAACACAGGATTTCCGAATAGTGTAATGGATAATTTTTCTTTCTTTTCCCGGAACAGGCAGATAGCAGGTTTAGAAGACCTGATTCGCAGAAGGCGCTCCTCTACGGACGTCATTTAGCATTTACTGTATGTTAGTGATAACCTATTCCAAACATTCATGTCATATTTCATAGTTTTTTAGGTCATATTTTATATTTTTAGGGCATATTTGCTTGCATATTTTGTACTTCTGTAGGTCTTAAACCCTAGTAATGACATTACTTGACGAAAATAGTAACGACATTACCGTTACTTGTCGAAAATAGTAACGACATTACAGTTACCGTAACTTGACGAAAATAGTAACGACATTACAGTTACCGTTACTTCACGAACATAGTAACGACATTACCGTTACTTGAAGAAAATAGTAACGACATTATAGTTACCATTACTTGACAAAAATTGTAACAACGGTCCATTTATAATTTTAATAAGTAGTCGCCTCCATTGCGTAGTGGTCAGCGTGATTAGCTGCCACCCAGGAGGTCCGCGATTCGATTCCCGGCTCAGCCACGAAATTTGAAAAGTGGTATGAGGACTGGAACGAGGTCTACTCAGCCTCGGGTGGTCCAAATGAGTAGAAGGCGGGTGGGGTGGGGGGTTCGATTCCCACCTCAGCCACCCTCGAAGTGGTTTTCCGTGGTTTTCCACTTCGTCATCGGGCAAATGCCGGGATGGTCCCCCACTCTTCCCTTCCCTTCATCAGGCCCCTGTTCGCTTTGCAGGTGACGCCGACTGGGTGTAGTGCTGGTCACACACCCCCAGTTGTATCCCCGACTCAGAGTCTCTAGCTCCAGGACACTGCCCTCAGTGGCGATAGAGGTGGGATCCCTCGCTTAGTCCGTAGGAAAAGCCAACCCTGGAGGGTAAAACGATAGCGAAATTTTAAAAAGTAATGTTTCCATCTTGTTACTGTAAAACAGTGGTTCCCAACCTTTATCAGCTGACGCCCCCCTTTTCAGATACGGGAGTTCATTGCCCCCCTCCATCCTCCCCACCACTCATCGCTTCTATAACCTCTTCGATTGACGCGGAGGATATAGACCTAACCTAATAACACTACAGTACATAATGGAATAGGCCTATCTATTACATACCGTACTAACTTCATTTTAGCACAATACAAAGAACATACTTTTACAACAAATCCTTAAATTAGTCAACAAATGTCAGTGAGAGGGTTGACACTGTTTTCTCTTGGTAAGATTCGGTGTGTTTGGTTTGATATTTGACAGAGCACAGCGGAGATCACCAGCAACATCAAGCCGACAGCGCTGATTTGTTTCTATGACACTCAGGGATGAAAATCCTGACTCGCATAAATATGTCTTTGAAAATGTAAGTTCAAACTGTTCAAAGCTTCAAAGAAATCACAAAGATATGCCTACGAGACGATAAAATTGGCATGATTTTGCTCCTTACAACACAGCGGCTCCGCAGAGGTTTGTGCCGACAGTTGGCAATTACCAGTGCTTTAGAACGATTGACTTGGTGCGACAATCATCTGGAGAGATTCGAAAAATGTTTTTATTTTACAAAATTGTAATATTCGAGTAAAAAAAACTTAATTCGAAAATCAATTCACGCCCCCCCCCCCCCCCGCCCCCCAGGTTGGGAACCCCTGCTCTAAAAGGTAGCTGTTGCTAGTAAAGGCCATTTCTGTATTGAGGTTCCAAGTAAGAAGTTAGTTCCGTCGTTTTAAGTGATATATTGATTGCGCTCTGCAGTGGCAGTATGGCACAGTATTAACATAAGCCTGCGACTTGTATGACTCGGAGCAGGTCAAGAGGCGAGTAGAGGTCGTCCACAGCTGCTGCTCGTTTGTCACCGGGTTCGAGTGTTGGCAATAAAGGAGACTCCTTGGTGACCTGGCCCGCCCGCACTTTACGACTTCACTCATAGATACGGCCACGATTCCTCCCTCCTCCCGCAGAAAAACACTAGAATTTATATTTATTTTGTCATCATTTATTTCAATGGTTGCAGAACACAGCCTGGTAACCTTTAATAACTTTCCTAACCTCAAAGATGGGAAGTAACGTCCTTATTAGTATCCGTTACTTTTTCGGTAAGAGCGGGTAATGACGTTACTATAAGGTGCGTTCAAAAAGTAACGAGCCGGAGGCATAATTACAAAAACCAGTACCTGTATGTTAGAAGTATTGGCCCTGGCTGTTGAGGCACTTGTCCCACTGTGACACGAGGTGGTGAATGGCTGTCTCATAAAATTCCCTGGGTTGCGATGTGAACCAGTTCCGCACGTACAGCTGGATGTCGGCGTCCGAGGTGAATCGTGGGCTCGCAGAGCCCTGTTCAGGGGACCAAACATGGCGTAATTACAGGGAGGGAGGTCAGGACTGTATGGAGGATCGCCGAGAACCTCCCATTTGAATTTCTGCAGGAGTGCTGCGACTGTGTTGGTCGTGCATTGTCGTGGAGCGACCATGGCGGCTATGGCGTTCACTGTCACTCGGCGGTCCTGGGTAATGAGTGCATCAACCTGCTGGACGTTGTCATCGGTAAGGCAGGGGGGTGCCCCAGACTGGGCATCATCGGCTAACGACACCCGTCCTTCCATGAAGCGCTTGTGCCACGCCTTGAACCTTGCAAGGGACATGCAGTGTTCGCCGTACACTTGTGACATTCGGCGATGAATGTCCGTTCCCCCTACTCCTTCCGCTGTCAGAAACCGAACAACACCTCTTTGCTCTTCGGTTGACGCCTCCATGTCACTGAATGCAATGCGACTGGCAGCGTTGGACGAATGATGCATGCTGCTGCTCGCTTTGTATCGTCACGTGACGTGCACGCGTGCTCTCTAGCGACGGGCTGTGACCTTCAACGCTCTGGTCGGAACCACACCTCGTTACACACGCCACGATTTGCCGATGTCGTCACCGGTTTGCGCATTCCAACCTCCGGCTCGTTACTTTTTGAACGCCCCTTATAGTTGCAGTTATTTGAGCGGGTAATGACGTTCTTAGTAACGTTACTTTTTCGGAAAAGAGTTGATAATGACGTTAGACTACTGGTATCAGTTATTTGAGCAACAATTTACGTTACTAATAATCGTTACTTTTTCAGTGACGAGCGGGTAATGACGTTATTAGTGTCAGTTAGCCTACATTATCGGTAACGAGCAGTTAACGGCTTTATTAGTAACCGTTCCATTATTGGTAACGAGCGGGTGACGACTTTATTAGTAAACGTTCCATTATCGGTAACGAGCGGGTGATAACTTTTATTAGTATCCGTTCCATTATCGGTAACGAGCGGGTAACGACTTTATTAGTAACCCTTACATTATTGGTAACGAGTGGGTAACGATTTTATTAGTAACCGTTGCATTATTGATAACGGGCAGGTAATAATAATAATAATAATAATAATAATAATAATAATAATAATAATATCGTATGGCCTCGGGTGCCGGGTGCAAGCTTTGTAATTTGACACCCAGAGGGTAGCTTGCATGTCAAATTTCGTTGTTCCTTGAATCACTATGAAAGTCATGGAGGTTAGATATCTAACCTCCTTGAACACTATAGCGCTTTCTAGTAGAGAAATGAGGAACTTTGTGTTGGCGGAAACTCCCGAGATTAATTTTGCCATTATGAACACGGCCTACTGAATTTAAATGGGTTCTTTGACATGCCAACATCGTATGACATGCGTGTCGTATTTTTGCCGCCTTTAAAAAAAATACTTACCACGGCCAGGAGCGAACCTGCAATCTTGGGGATAGTAGACCGACACGCTATCCACTCACTCTCCGAGTAATGAGATTATTAGTAACCGTTCCATTATTGGTAACGAGCGGGTGACGACTATATTAGTAAGTTAACCGTTCCATTATATTATGTAACTAGTGCGTGATGACTTTATTAGTAACCATTCCATTATCGGTAACGAGCGGGTAATGACTTTATTACTAACCGTTACATTATCGGTAACGAGTGGGTAACGGTAGAATACTATTAGTAGTCTAATAGTTCCATTATCGGTAACGAGCGGGTGACGAACTGTTGCATTATTTGTAAGGAGCGGGTAACCACATTATTTTATTATTGACAAGTACTTTTTCGGTAGCGAGCAGCTAACAAAGTTAAATTATTAAATTAGATGTCTGCAACTTTGGAGCCGCTATTTTCAACAGTAATGAAGTAACGGAAATGTTCCAAGTCCATAGAATGAACTGACAACAACAACAAACACCCATAATCCTCAAGAGATAATTCAGGTGACAGTAAGTTATCACTGAATACGTACGATCCCCAGAAGTCCAGAAGATTAGGTTAGTCTGGATATATTTTCTGTACTTGGTATCCGTCCAGTTTAGCACGTTGCAATAACACTATTGTTGAAATAGTCTGTAATACACGTGCCTTTTCATCATGAACAGTGTTGAAAGCTTTAGATTTATCAACTTGGATGGCTGGCACGGTGTGGGAAATGCTAAATCACGGCGGGGACAATCGGTAATGATCGGGTAGGATCGGGTCAACGCGGCTATGCGCAACTAATTACAAAGTGTCGTGGTTAATGAGGGCGCAAACACTGTAATTCTTCTCCTCCTTCACCCAACAGCTACCGGTCTCTTTTTTTTTATATATCTTATGGACAAGGTTCATTCTCCTCAACGCCACATCACATCGCTCCGCCTTGCGCCATCCGCAGACTGATCTGCTGGTTATGCAATTCCTACTGTGTTACACCCGCTTGTTCCATCCTGTCGTGCTGGTGTCTGAGCCCGGAGATCCACGGTTTGGTTCCTCTACTTCCTTCACTCTTGAAGCTCCTACACCGCAGCGTGACCATGGGCTTAAAATCGCTATGACTAAAGCCCTACGCGGATGCGGATATCCGAAAAATTTTGTGCCATGCGGATATAGTATAATGTGTGGACAAAATTTGCGGATAGTTTTTTACAATACAATCCAAACTTGTTGAATATCATTACTAGGACCCGGATGTTTATGACATATCATATTTATCCGTTATGTTTCTTCATAACAAATGTAAGATGATGATTTTAGCTAATCTCATTAAACATAATTAACACTCCGAACAGGAAAGCATTGCAATTCTGGCTGTATAACATTCATTTTTAACATAGCACATGACGTAAAAAGTCTAAGGAAACGACTTTTTCCTCAAATGTCTAAATATGTTTCTTTAGTAATTTATGCTTTATCTAATTAAAATATTATTGTAATATCAATAGATTCGGATAACAAACGTTGGAATGCGGAAAAATCGTGCGGATAAGGGGCGGATGCAGATAACAATCGTGCGGATGCGGGGCGGATGCGGATAACTGTTGTGCGGATGCGGGGCGGATGCAGATAACAGTCGTGCGGATGCGGGGAGGATGCAGATAACAGTTGTGCGGATGCGGGGAGGATGCGGATAACAGTTGTGCGGATGCGGGGCGGATGCGCATAACGTTTTGTTTATCCGCGCAGGGCTCTAACTATGACAGCGATGGAGAGCTACTGTAAATCCAAAGAATGCGTGCTAGCTGTGGACAACCCTAATTGATCCCTACCCTATTGGTGCTAGTTGCGGACATTTCCTGCGCCACCTCCAACGACCCCTGCTAGTTGTGGACAACCCTAATAGATACCCTATTGGTGCTAATTGCGGACATTTCCTGCGCCACCTCCAACGACCCCTGCTAGTTGTGGACAACCCTAATAGATACCCTATTGGTGCTAGTTGCGGACATTTCCTGCGCCACCTCCAACGACCCCTGCTAGTTGTGGACAACCCTAATAGATACCCTATTGGTGCTAATTGCGGACATTTCCTGCGCCACCTCCAACGACCCCTCCTAGTTGTGGACAACCCTAATTGATACCCTATTGGTGCTAATTGCGGACATTTCCAGCGCCACCTCCAACGACCCCTCCTAGTTGTGGACAACCCTAATTGATACACTTTTGAGGCTAGTTGTGGACAACCCAAATTGATACACTTTTGGTACTGGATGCGTACATTTCTTGCGCCCCCCACCCCCAACCCCCCCCCCCCCCCCCAATTAATTCAGGACGTTCAGATGTTAGATAGGAATTTTTCAAATTTGGTAAGCTGGCTTGGTGGCTCAGCGGTGACGTTCTCGCTTGCTGGGTTCGTATTCTGACGCAGTCAGCTGGCATTTGAGGGTGCGCAAATGCGAGGAAGCCATGTCAGTAGATTTACTGGCACGTTAAAGATCCCCTTCGATGCAAATTTCCGGCACCCCGGCGTCTCTAAAAGCCAGAGTAGTTAAAAGGGACGTAAAACCAATAACATTATTATTAGTATTATTATTATTATTATTATTATTATTATTATTATCATCAAATTTGGTAGGGCGCCAAGACGAAAGAACCGTGAAGACTGGAAGAAACTGGACGGATGAAGAGAAGCACACAGCGTCCATATGAAGGAATAGCCTGCTGGAGGAAGAGGAAGCTTAAAGACGAAGGAGAAATGAGATTGTACCGTGATCCTCAGTTGTCTATCCACAATTAAGTAATAATAATAATAATAATTAACAACCAGTAACCACTTAGCTCTCAGGTGGCTTTTGAGCTTTGATTTGACGTTAAATGGGAGGGAGAAAGTAGGTCTACCTACAAAATTGCCGTTGGAATCATGCCCTTGTATTTTCTCCTTTAGATACAACAATGTCTCATCTTCAGACTTCGAGGTGCCCTTGAGTGCTCCATTGTGCATCCTCGCTGACTATACTAACGCCACAGACTGTCCTACCGAGTCGCTGTCACCTGAGGCATATAACAGACGCCCTATCTGTCTGTCCTTCTTTCTTTTCTCTCTTATTTTTTTCGCCTATTGGATTAAGTTTGAGCAGCACAGGGGAATAGCAAGCCAGACACTAATGCAATCAGCCAATGAACATGTTTTCTGTTTGCAATACGCTGGTCAATAATTTGATTGGTGGTTCTACTGGTGTGACGAAAGTGTCTTCTTTCCTCAGTGGGGGTGTGTAATTTAATGAGAACACCTCTCCCTCTCTATCGGACACTGTAACTTGATTATCTATTGGCCTCAAGGTGTTCGCTCCATCTTGCCTTGTCTTGTCTTGTCTTTCGATTCTTGTATGCCGTTTCACATCGCATAGCCATGTACTAACAAGTCTCAAAATATATACATATAAGTTATGTGTGTGGTCGTATTTTGCCTCTCCGCGAGTGAATGACTCGCACTGAACTACAAATTGGATAAATTAGAAGTAGTAGAAAGAAGAATTATACGCAAAATACTCGGACCTTGAAAATATGTAGAATTCTAGAAATTAAGAAGTAGTGATGAAATATATCGAAAAATAGAAAACATATCAGTAGAGGAAGAGTAGGTTAACCAAGCAGATCTTCACATTCCTGTGAAACAAGAGTTCAACAACAACCTGGGTACAAGAAGTCAAAAACGATTTGGAAAGAAACAATAACTTATCAGAGAAGAAGATACACCACAGAGAGATATTTTTAGGCAAAAAGTGCTAAAAATGGAAGGATTCCCATTGAGGAAGAGGGGCTTGGTAGCATGCTGAGCTTCTATGCCCAAGATCGCGGGTTCAAACCCGGCCGAAGTCGTCGGACTTTTTTAGAACGTTAAAAATCCCTCAGTATGCCTTCCTTCGGAGGCGAAGTAAAGCCGGCGGTTCCATGTCATAGATTTATGGCATGTTAAAGAACCATCCACTAATTATACCTGTGTGAAGCTAAATTATATATAGGTTAAACATTTGACTAACGTTCTTAGGTTCCTACGTCCGTCGTCAGGAGCCGACTGCGGTGGCATCTGGTAACTAAGTTCTGAACTAGTTGGTCGTTGACGGTGGCGTTTGGCGGCAATAGTAGGAACCAATTGAAAAAATTGACTGTCTGCAGTCCTTACTTGAAGTAAAACAGAGACACACACTAATACAGTCATCACAATTAACACCGGTTGTCAGACAGATTCTACACACACCCAAAGTACACGGGGCTACATGACCGCGTTGTCGCAGTCCCTAAACTGAGGAACCAACCAACCAACCATTGAGGAAGGGAAAGGAAACCGGCTCGAAACGGTCCTAGGAAAGGAAGAGGAAACATAGTGAGATGATGAAGGAAGAGCAAAGGATAAAGCATTGAAATTGGTTCGTGGTCCCGAGACGACCGATACGAAAATAATAACAATAACATTAATTTAGCCACTAAACACTACCTTTAGAGCCTACTAAAATACATTAAAATACTGGATTCATTACTAAATTATTCTTTTTTTTTCAGTTTACTTTCTTTTTATTTGTTATTCATTCATTCATTCATTCATTCATTCATTCATTCATTCATTCATTCGTTCATTAATTCTGCTACCATTACAGTATGCCACAAAAATTTTCAAACTAGAACCTTCTCCTGTTGCATCGCAAAAGAGATTTGTATTGGCTGAAGTTCGGCTCCACCGCACACGAGGGGATTGGTACATATTTAAAATTCACTGTATGTTAAAGAACCTTCCACTAATTACACCTGTGTTAAGCTAAATTGTATAGGTTAGGTATGTAAACAACGCTCTTAGGTTTCTACGTTCGTTGCCAAGAGCCGACTGCGGTGGCGTCTAGTAGCTAAGTTCTGAACTAGGCCTAGTAGTCGTTGACGGTGGCGTTTGGCGGAAAAGTAGGAACTATTTGAAAAATTCAAAGTTGCAGTTGCAGATACACACACTAATACAGCCATCACAATTAACACCGGTTATCAGACAGATTCTACACACACCCAAAGTGCACGGGGCTACATGACCGCGTTGTCGCAGCCCCTAAACTGAGGAAACAACCAACCAACCAAAATTCACTGTAACAGCAGGAGATATGTCTGATTCTAGTTTAACATTACACATTTCCTTAAAATTTGGATTTCATGAAAACTTGCGCATCTCAAAGTTCAGGTCTATTTCTTTTCAGCACTGCTACATAACTCAAGGGGATACTTGCTATTGTTACAGCCATATATTTTTAAAATTCTTTCTTCGCTCAAAAACCAGTATTTTATTTATACCGCATGGCAAAATAAAGATACATTATAAATATATATATTAAAAGCAATTAATGTACCTAACTGTTAACTGTGTTGCCAAAGGCTATGTTCTGTTACTTACTTACTCCATGGCACTACAACTCTTGAAGAGCCTTTGCCTCCTTGATGACGTTTGCCCATTCTGCTCGGTCCACTGCCTTCCTTCTCCATCCTCGGATTCCCATTCTATGGAGGTCCTCCTCCACATCATCCTGCCACCTCTTCCTTGGTCTGCCTCTACTCCTCCGTCCTTGTGGTTTTCCTTGGAAAACCTTCTTTACGGGATTGCTGTCCTCCATACGCTGAACATGTTCCAACCACCTCAGCCTACTCCTCTTAATTTCCGTCACAAGATCTGGCTCCCCATACAGTACTTTCAGCTCTGCATTTGTTCTAATTCTCCACTCTTCATTCTCCTTCACAGCGCCAAAAATCTTCCGCAAAATTTTCCTCTCCCATACTCCTATCCTGTTCTCATCTACAGAACTTTCTATCCTGTTCTCATCTACAGAATTTTGGTTAAAGTCCACGTTTCCGCACCGTACATGATTACTGATCGAATTATTACTCGATAGACACGCAACTTCAACCATCTGGATATGTTCTGTTACTACTACTAATAATAATATCGTATGGCCTCGGTTGCCGGGCGCA
Source organism: Meconema thalassinum (assembly GCA_946902985.2). Lineage (NCBI taxonomy): Eukaryota > Metazoa > Arthropoda > Insecta > Orthoptera > Tettigoniidae > Meconema > Meconema thalassinum. The sequence continues at coordinate 140,954,961 of OX336400.1, forward strand.
AAAATTGTTATTCGACGCCCAAAGGGCAGCTTTTGTTGTTCCTTGGAGCACTATGAAAGTCAAGGAGTTTAGGTATCTAAGCTCCTAGACACTATAGCGCTTTCTAGTAGAGAATGGAGGAACTTTTTGTGTTGGCGGAAAGTCTCGAGATTAATTTTGCCATTATGAACACGGCCTACTGAATTCAAATGGGTTCTTTAACATGCCAACAATGTATGACATGCGTGTCGTGATTTTCGTCGTCTTTCAAAAAACACTTACCATGGACAGGAGTGAACCTGCAAGCTTGGGGTTGGTAGCCCGACAGAATAACCACTCACCCATCGTGGCAAGCTGTTCTGTCACTGAAAACATATTATATTGTATTAAAAATCAGTAAATTAGGAAAAATATGTAAATAAAATTTGTTTAATTTAAATAGAGGACAACATAATCCATGGTGATATGTTAAAAACAATATGACTATCTGTTCAATAAAGAAATGTGTAAATCGGCCTACAAAATCCTATCCCTGCTCGTAGCATCCACCGTTCAGTTTGTATTTGAGATATTCTATTTCCTACATCCTTATATTCTCGTCGCTACAGGGTGGGGGATGAGTTGGGATTAGATTTTAGGTGGAAATGTATTTTACGACCGGATGTCCTTCCAGACGCCAACCTTGTTACTGGAGTAAAACGAATAAATCATCTATACATAGACTAGTATTAAATAACGTCTTTTATTTTGTTTGTCTGTTCACCCAGGTTAGCCTCTAAAACTACTGGAAAGATTTTGATGTGATTTTCACCATTCTATAGAACATCAATGCAAAGGTTCGTATATGTAAAAAAAAAAAAATATTACTACTGGAAGCCACAAAAATAAAAGATTTACCTGAAGCAAGTTGAAGACAAGAAATCAATGTCCGAGCGCCTTTTCATCTTACACTAGCTCCATTAAAGATACTCCAATATTCCATCAGTATTTAGCTTAACACAATTGGCAAAAGAGTCCATGACAGCATAGGCTAACTTACATCTGTACTGTGCATTTTAAGGGGTGGCAGAAAGCTTACCGCTGAGATAATCGGAACTGGTGGTTCCCGAGTCATAGATTATAAAGCTTGCATAATTCACACGGCCGCCATCCTGAAATGGTACGGCTGATGACCTTGTATTTTGGGCGCAAAACTCGTCCCATGTTTTTACCAAATTTGGTAAAGATCCGATGATTAAAACTCAGCAATTCTTCTAGGTTTGCGCCGTGTCTTGTGTGGGGTTTCGCCTAGGACACCAAACTGGCTCATCGGTGGGCTCTTGGTGTACCCGCCCGGACCCCCACAGGAGTGACGAACTGCGCGCACCTCCCTTTATATTAGGTGCAACTGCACCACTTGACTGCGAGACCTAAAAGCTCAAGCAGCCTTAACCTCCCTATGAAGGCTTCCAAAAAGATGGTATATTGGCTTTCACGGCCGGTGAATTAAAACTCGGCAATTCTTCTAGGTTTTTGCCGTGTCTTGTGTGGGGTTTCGCCTAGGACACCAAGCTGGCTCATCGGCGGGCTCTTGGTGTCCCCGCCCGGACCCCCACAGGAGTGACGAACTGCGCGCCACCTCCCTTTATATTAGGTGCAACTGCACCACTTGACTGCTAGAACTAAAAGCTAAAAACTAATTCACCGGCCGTGAAAGCCAATATACCATCTTTTTGGAAGCCTTCATAGGGAGGTTAAGGCTGCTTCAGCTTTTAGTTCTCGCAGTCGAGTGGTGCAGTTGCACCTAATATAAAGGGAGGTGGCGCGCAGTTCGTCACTCCTGTGGGGGTCCGGGCGGTGACACCAAGAGCCCGCCGATGAGCCAGCTCGGTGTCCTAGGTGAAACCCCACACAAGACACGGCACAAACCTAGAAGAATTACCGAGTTTTAATTCACCGGCCGTGAAAGCCAATATACCATCTTTTTGGAAGCCTTCATAGGGAGGTTAAGGCTGCTTGAGCTTTTAGGTCTCGCAGTCAAGTGGTGCAGTTGCACCTAATATAAAGGGAGGTTGCGCGCAGTTCGTCACTCCTGTGGGGGTCCGGGCGGGGACTCCAAGAGCCCGCCGATGAGCCAGCTTGGTGTCCTAGGCGAAACCCCACACAAGACACGGCGCAAACCTAGAAGAATTACCGAGTTTTAATTCACCGGCCGTGAAAGCCAATATACCATCTTTTTGGAAGCCTTCATAGGGAGGTTAAGGCTGCTTGAGCTTTTAGGTCTCGCAGTTAAGTGGTGCAGTTGCACCTAATATAAAGGGAGGTGGCGCGCAGTTCGTCACTCCTGTGGGGGTCCGGGCGGGGACTCCAAGAGCCCGCCGATGAGCCAGCTTGGTGTCCTAGGCGAAACCCCACACAAGACACGGCGCAAACCTAGAAGAATTGCTGAGTTTTAATTCACCGGCCGTGAAAGCCAATATACCATCCGATGATTAGTTTGGTCGTAATTTAATTTTAAGTGTTGATCATTTGAGTAGCCGAGGGCTATATAATCGAAGTCAAATGGGATGATAACAGCAGCCGACAAAATGAAGTTTATATCATTGTGATTACACCACCACGCTGCCCCCATTCGCTGCATAACCTGTAATAGTTTGCGCGCGGAGTGACTCACGCTTAAATAGGAATTACTATATCCAAGCAATCTATTTCTTCAAGAGGAGAAAAGAAAAGAGAAGAGAAATGGATTTGATAGGGTCACCCGTAACTTAGCATACATTATTATTGCGTCGTTATTTGCCGTGTTAAATTCCTTAAATGCATTTACTTTTAGTACTACAGTGTAACTTACATCTAGCGTGTTTTATTAAAGGTAATGCAAGAAATTAATGGGGGTTATTTCATTCCTTTTACTAAGTGGTGATATCATAACAGGCAGGATGTAATAAGATTGTGCATACCATAGCGCAAAGACACGACATTCATTTTACCCCAAGTTTATAGCATAGTGGTCTGTATGTTAACCACCTGCTTCATTGTCAAAGATGCTGTTGGTTGAATCTTTCAGCCGTATGTCAACGAATTTTCTTTTGGAAGGGTTAATATTTCAGAAAAACAAATAATATGCTCCTGTTTTCTTGACCTAACAAGTAAGATGCTTGATGAATATTCAATCTTTTAACAAAAACAAATACAAATGAAACGTAAAAAATAAAATTTGTTGAAAAAATTAATATTGAAAATAAATATGCTTGTAAAATTAAAAGTTATGAATCTTATAAAATTACAATTAAAATTAAATAATGTTAAAGAACCTTCCATTAATTACATCCGTGTGAATCTAAATTATATATAGATTAAACATTTGACAAGCGCACTTAGGTTCGGACGTTCGTCGCCAGGAGCCGACTGCGATGGCATCTGGTAAGCAAAGTTCTGTACTAGTAGTCGTTGACGGTGGTGTTTGGAGGCAAAAGTAGGAACTACTTTAAAAAATCAATGTCTGCAGTCCTTACTTGATTTGAAAACAGATAACACACACTAATACAGTCATCAGAATTAACACCGGTTATCAAGACAGATTCTACACTCACCCAAAGTACACGGGGCTACATGACCGCGTTGTTGAAGCCCCTAAACTGAGGAACCAACCAACCAATCAACCAACCAAAATTAAATAAGCTTATAAAATTAGAACTCGGCAATTGTTCTAGGTGTGTGCTGTGTCTTGTGTGGGGTTTCGCCTAGGACACCAAGCTGGCTCATCGGCGGTGTCCCCGCCTGGAACCTCACAGTAGTAACGAACTGCGCGCTCAAGGCTGCTTGAACTTTCAGTTCTCACAGTAAAGTAGTGCAGTTGCAATCTATATAAAGGTATACAGCGCGCAGTTCGTTACTCATGTGGGGGTCCGCTCGGGGACACCAAGAGCCCGCTGATGAGCCAGCCTGGTGTCCTAGGCGAAACCACACACAAGGCACGGCACAAACCTAGGAGAGTTGCTGAGTTTTAATTTACCGGCCGTGAAAGTCAATATACCATCTTTATAAAATTAAAATTATAAAAATATAAGATCATAATCAGTACACAAATATAAAATTATTAAAATATATAAACATAAAAATTAAAATTAAACTAATAATTAAAATTAGGATAAGATTTTAAATAAATAAAATTAAATATATTAATAATAGTTCCGCCCTCCTAAAGAGTTGAAGTGCTCATACACCATCTCCACCATGGTTAGGCTAACAATCAAATCTCTTTACCTTGGTGCGGGGCGTGATGGCTCAGCGGTCTAGCTGTATGCCTCTCACCAAGGCGGTCCGGGTTCGATTCCCGGTCAATGCATGTGGGATTTTCGAAGTGAAATGCCGCGTCCTGTGGTTCGGATTCCACGTTAAAAGGAGGTCCCGTGGCTCATGATCTCAAGATTAACGGTCAAGTTAAACTACAAGCTTCGCTTCGCTTCTTTACCTTGGTTGGTTTTTAATGTACAGTATCTGGTCAGATTATTATGATCGATCTTAGATATCTTGTATTTAAGGCTACCTGTTATTTGCTTTGCTTCCTCTATGTAGGCTACGAGATTTTAGCTACAGAAATATTATTAGCTATTAAAGAATGCTTCCCAGTCAGTCATCACAAATTATAGCGGCTTCGGTGGCGTAGTCGGTAGCATGCTGAACTGCTGTGCCCAAGATAGCGGGTTCAAACCCGGCCGAAGTCGTCGGATTTTTTTAATAGCGTTAAAAATTCTTCAGTATGCCTTCCTTTGGAGGGGAAGTGAAGCCGGCGGTCCCATGTCATAGATTTATGGCATGTAAAAGATCCTTTCGCAGACTAAACCTGTGTAAAGCAAAATTGATAGGTTAGATTTCGTCAGAACGCTCTATCAAAGTTCCAACGTTCACCACTAGGTATCATTGATATCTGGTGGCGAAAGTTGGAACTACCTGAAATTGAACGGACCATGTAGCTCACCCTTTAGGGTGTCCGCTGGAAGCAGCTAATGACTCAGGCGAGCCGAACATGTCCTCGGACACTCCCGGCACTAAAAGCCATACGATAGATAGATAGATAGATCACAAATTATGCCAAATTTAATTAAGTAGGGAAACAAGTATTTATATACCCTAACCAGAAAGAAATATTAGCCTACATGAGATCACCCCCCACCAAAAAAAAGCGTCCGAAAACTTAATATTTTTTATTTTTTGTATTTTGTTTTTCTAGAGCAGTGACTGTCTGTGGGTGTCACAGTGGATTTAATAGTGTTTTATAGAACTATTTGTCTTGCAGATTTGGATTTGATGATGCTCGCTTGACTCGCGAAACACGTCGTCCCTTGGTTTTCTTCTTCAACAGTCCCTAACAAAATATATAGGCTATCTACATAGTATAAAATAAATTGCCGATTCTTGGATATAACGGGTAATCTAAAGAACCACTGGATGGGTTTTGATGCGGATTTCACCATTCTGTAAAGGATTTCTTGAAGAAATTTTCTGTAGAATAACATTTATTTGTACCCAAAAGAAGCCAAACAGTAACGATTTCAGTGAATCGAGTCGAAGAAAACCCGGCCGTTCTTGTGCCCTTTAAGCTTAAGCTGGGTATATTCTGATTGTAAGAACTGTTCAGCATGAAAAGTTCTACAAAAACGTCCGCGACATCGCCCATTATAAGCTAAGTGTTTTTACGTTTTCATTTCTTCCAACAATCTCCATTCAGAGGAAATTTAAATTACTAGCTTCGGAGCGAGTTCACGAGCAAGCGAATGAGCCTTTCAGCCCAGTTTGGCCATCATCAAACTGTCAAATCGTGACGAGTTAAAACTTCAGCGAAGAGTATATAGCCTATGTTTGGAGTTTCGCTGTTCACCTCGGCTTTTCTGAATTGCGTCCGTTGGCCTTTAAAGTTTACGCTGGGTAAACCGTTACAGATAGCGGGCGAAGCCGGGGAAAGACTGCCAGAAAATAACTCATCTTTAATCACACGATACGGTAAAATAACACAAGTTCCCCATTTTAAATACCTTGGTGAAATCATACAGTCCTCGGGAGTAAACCGAATCACCAAACTAAAGAAGGCCTACAAGCTAACGTGGGCTCAATAAAACAAGAAATGCATCTCGCTGAACGCAAAATTAAGGCACTATACAACGGTGATTCTTCCGGAAGCAACTTACGCAGCCGAAACTATTGTGATCGACGGTCATTCCAAAATTATGGATATAGAAAAACAGGAAAGAAAAATTCTCAGAAAGATTTACGGGGCAGTTAATAACAACGGTATGTGGTTGAAGAGACATCAAAACGAGCTCTCCTAGAAAATCTCGAGGACCGCACCGAGTGCCGGAATAAAATCAAAAATGTTAAGTTTGAGCATAGACCATCACGACAGCCTGGATGAAAATGGACAGCTGAGCAGAAGAAGGAGCATTCTGAGAGGTTGAAGAGATTTTGGGAATAGAAACGGGAAAACTCCAGAAGATGAAATCATGTATTCAAGTTCAATCGCTCTCCTAAAGGGGAACAATCGATTAAATAAATAAATAAATAAATAGACTAATATATATATTAATCATATGTAATTTATTTAAGGTTATTTTTCACATATCCAGTAATTAGAATTATTTTGTGTCCACCGACTGAAAACTACAATGTTAATTGCCAATAAAGCAACACAGAAAAAAGGTTTCGAAGCCATCTTTATAATAATCTGTGAAATCAGGAACTATATTCTAAATATAGATTACAGTATGTAGAAGTAATGAGAGGGAAGGCACACCCTAATGTAGTCTATATTCAGCATATGCTCTGCAAGTGTTTCCAGCTTTCCTCTCAGAAGAAAGTCAAGTGAAGTGAACCTCCCTCCTCCTCCCCCTCCTCCTCCATTTAGCCGGCAGGCACCCTCCTCCAAGTCCAAGTTACTGTAAGATTAAGAACATCTCATTTGTAAGTGGATTGCTGGTCCAGTTAGCTGTGTGCTGCTATGCCTTGCTTTCTTCTATTTCTTGGAACACAGCGTCTTTTCTCTTCGTTAATCAATAGCTCGTTTTGTTTGCCGGCTCATCCCTTCCTCCTATCCCCACTGCTAGAAGCGTCTTATCACAGACGTCCTTCCCTCGGCGTCGGAGCTCTTCCTTTACAAAGTACTTTTACAGGACGGCCCCATCTGTGAGGTCAAGTTTCATCATAACAATGGCGGAATGGAAATAATTTTCATTCTTCGCAGTAGAAAATTCTAAACTTTATACGTGGTACGTTCTAGTTAATGGGTCTCTTAATTTTTATTTTATTTCATTTATCACACAAACTACGTAGCCAATACCACGTGTCCGCATAATAATGGTGTATAGAATATGTGTTTGGCGACTTCGGTGGCTTAGTCGGTAGCATGCTGAGCTTCTATGCCCAAGATCGCGGGTTCAAACCCGGCCGAAGCCGTCGGATTTTTAAGAGCGTTAAAAATCCCTCAGTATGCCTTCCTTCGTAGGGGAAGTAAAGCCGGCTGTCCCATGTCATAGATATATGGCATGTTAAAGAACCTTCCACTAATTACACCTGTGTGAAGCTAAATTGTATAGGTTAAGAATGATAACAACGCTCTTAGGTTGCTACGTTCGTTGCCAAGAGCCGACTGCGGTGGCGTCTAGTAGCTAGGTTCTGAACTAGGCCTAGTAGTCGTTGACGGTGGCGTTTGACGGCAAAAGTAGGAACTATTTGAAAAGTTCAAAGTTGCAGTCCTTACTTGAATTTAAAAAAACCAGATACACTAATACAGCCATCACAATTAACACCGGTTATCAGACAGATTCTACACACACCCAAACTACACGGGGCTACATGACCGCGTTGTCGCAGCCCCTAAACTGAGGAACCAACCAACCATAGACCCTATGTGAATTGAGAATAATAATATTAATGTTTAGGCTACCTCTTATTATTCCCGTTTGTCAACGGGGTCGGGGATGAGATGCGATGAATGGCTAGTGGCGTGTGGTTTTTACGGACGGATGCCCTTCCTGGCACCAACTTCATGAGAGAAGAAATTAATGAAGATGAATAAAACTGGGCAAGGATGTGGAAGGAAGCAGCCGAGGCCTGTCGAAAGGTATCGTCCCAGCATTTGATTGGAGTTGAAAATGTGAAACCATGGAAAACCATTTCAACGACGGACAACTGTGGGGCTCGAAACCACGTCGACCAAGTCCACAAGTAGCTTGGCCCCATGGCCTAGCACTGCGCGTTAATGACCTTAGCTACCGCTGTCGGTAATAATGATAATAATAATGCACATTGTGTCTTCAGTCTTTTGACTGGTTTGTTGCAGCACTCCACGCATCCCTGTCCTAAGCTAATCGTTTTATCTCTACATTGCTACCCCACCATACATCTCAGACAATCCGTTTAATATTTTAGGGCTACCCCTACAGAATTTGCCCTCGACCCTTCCTTCCACTAAGTTTGCTATTCTTGGTCGTCTTAATATGCGTCCTACTAGCCGATCTTCTTCTCTTCATTAGCAGTCGTAAGAAACATCTCTCCTCTCCCACTTGTTTTAATAGTAAACAATAAAATTGACGACGCTAAAATTCGAGAGAGAATTACGTTAGTCTATATGTCCCAGCTGTGAAACCTAGTAGATTCCGAAACATTTTCTTTATTCCGAGAGTTCACACAGACAACCATAAAAACTCGGCGATTAACAGAATTTTATCCCACTATAACCGGGTGAGTTAGCCGTGGTCGTTACGGCATGACTGCTGGCAGTCGCTCACATCCGGGAGGCGAGGAGGTTCGAGGAGGTTTCCCATCTTCCTTCCAGGCAAATGCCGGGGTTGGTCCCTAACTATAGGCCACAGCCGCTACTTTCCAATTCCTCGTCCTTACATTCCAACTTCCCTCCCAAACGGTACTTGTAGCTCACCCATTGGGTGTCCGTCTCGAAGCAGCTACAAAACTGGCGAGCCGAACATGTCCTCGGACACTCCCGGCACTAAAAGCCATTCGCTTGAAAAAAAATCCCACTATAATAAAGTTCATCATCTTGACTTAGATATTTTCAGTAGGCTATGTCAGAAAACCAGTTTGCAGCGTCCTGTGATAAACTTCAAGATGTCTTGTAATACATTGTACTGTATTCAGCCCACTTCCTTCTCATACCTAACCCTTCTTTTCTTCTTATTATTATTATTTATAACGTGTATCTCTATCTATATCTTCTCTGTATGTATCTTTTGTATTTCTATTTATATATTGTTGTATATTATCTAACTCTAGTAGTGAGCAATGTAATTGGTGCTTCCTGTAATGTTCACAACATAAATAAATAAATAAATAAATAAATAAATAAATAAATAATATTTCTTCATTTGTTACTCTATCTCTAATATTCATGGGGCAGATGACCTCGTAGTTCACACGATGTACAAATAACCAGAAATCACTCTGTGAATATGGCAAGTACTAACATTTAAACTGAACAAAGCATCCTACAGTGTTGCTCTATTTCACAAATAACATTCAATTCTCAATATAATGACTGGTCATGAATTGATTGATTACTGGATCAATCAATGTATTCACATCAATTAACTCTTTTGTAACTTGTTTGTTTTACTAGTGTAAATCTATGTTATGCACATTCGTGCGCTTTTCTGTTAATAATAAAACAACAATAACTAACACTATTATTCATAACTATCCTGTAACACCACGTTTCAAATACTTCTGTTCTCGTCTTTTCTGCTGCACCAACAGTTCATGTGTCACTTCCATAGTGCCACGATGCATGCAAATCCCTTCAAAATGACTTTCTAATACCTAAATCAGCAGATTCCTTTCCTTAGCCAACCTACTTTTTATATCTTCTCATATAACACTGATAACGACGAAGAATGCGGAATTGTTTTAAAATGTTGTCATATGACCGAATCAAATTACTACGATAAAAATATGATGTTCTTCAATGGTTTCCCCATCCATGAATGTTTAAATTGAAGAGGCCATTCCCATACTTGCAATGTCACGAGGAAGGAGAAAAGAACCAAGTAATTAGTTTTTTTCCATTGAGTTGTTACCTTTTGCCAGTTAAAAAAAAGGAAAAACAAACACTGATTCCAACTTTCGTGATTTATACATTAGGAACTCATTCAGTCAGGAATTTATTTCCATTAGTCCTATCTCTTTTAAAAGTTTTTGGACAATGACATGTTCGTTTTGGAGTCTAAATTAATCTCTTGATTCCCCTCCATAGCTGCAGACTTCTTTCCAAATTCACTAATTCAATAGACTATTCCAGAACAAACACTTATTGTAACATTGCTTACTCCTGCTCTGTTATCGGAAATGAATGTGTTCTATTTAATTCTCACTGATTACCTGAGTCTTTTTTTCAATTTAATTCACATTTAATTGTGTTTATATAGGCCTACTTGATTAAAATATACTTTCTGAATTTAGTGAACATTTTACTATCGTATAACATGGTAAAGAATATGCCAATCAATACTTATTAAAACATATCTATTTTAAGTACGAGGGGCGTACTATGTTGCTTTACACATTTTTTTAGCCTACTTGTCACATTTTGCAAAAATGAAGAAAAAGTAGACTTATGAGATCGATCCGGGAAAATGTGTGTCTGTCTGTCCTTCTGTCTGCCTGTCTGTCTGTCTGTCCGTCCGTGTGTGTGGGTGTGTATGTGTCCCTATCAATCGAAACCAAATTTAGTATGAGTAAAGATGTATACCGGAATATCTCAAGCCCGTATTTGAAAATTATGTCAGTGGTACCAACTGCTGAAAAAACGCACTAGAAATTTGAGATCCATGTTGAATATCTTGGAAGGTATGCATGGGAGCTATTCCAAAATTAGCACGTATGTAGATAATACTATTTCAGTTTAATTTCCAGGAGGCCATACATGACAGTGTTGCCAAAAATAATTTTAGGCCTTCTGATAAGTCCAATTTTAAATGCCTATAACTTCTACACTATTAATTGGATTTCAACCAAATTTTGTATGTAATATGTGTACATAAACAGATATGACTGAGCGTATTCTTAAGAGCCACCAGGGCTGCCAACTGTTAATAATTGCTCTCTCTCTTCTTTTATCCAAATACCAATATATCAGAAAGTATGCAAGCCGACAGCTTTAAACTATGCACACGTATAGTACCTGACATTTTAGATTAATTTTGGAGTAACTTATACACTTCAGTTCTACCAACATGATTCTAAGCCTGCTGATAGGGCCAATTTTTTAAAACATGTGACTTCTATACTATCAGTTGGATTTCAACCAAATTTCGTATGTGCTATGTGTAATATAACAGATATGATTATAAGTATTCTTAAGAGCAATCAGGGCTGCCAACTGTTAATAAATGCTGTCTATATTTTTTTTAATCTAATAGCAATATATCAGGAAGTATGCAAGTCAACGGCCCTATACTTTGCACACGTATAGCACCTGACATTCTAGATTAATTTGGAATAATTAATATTAGTCACTGCTGCCAACATGATTCTATGCCTGCTGATAGGTTCAATTTAAAAACACATGTAACTTCTATACTAACAAATGGATTTCGTCCAAAATTGGCACAGCAAGATTTCATAATATTTCAGATTAGTCTATTTCTGACCAGCACACGCATGACATTGTAGCCAACATGCTTTTACGCGTGCTAATAGATCCAATGTCTAACTGCATGTAACGTCCATTGGACTTCAAGCAAATTTTGTATTCTGTACCTTAAGAGATGGAACTAAGAATATATTCAGTCACCAGGGCTGCCAACTGTAATGCTCTATTAGGCTACATTATACATTATACCAGGTATATTTCGGACTAATTAGACATTTCAATATTACCAACTTAATTTCGTCATTATTCTAGATAGGTTCATATACTGTAGTTTAATCATTGGCATGAAAAGTAGGCTCTTTAGTTCGTCACGGAACTCCTTGTTTCTATCCAAATGAAGTACATTATACATCAGTTGTTACGTCCACCTTCTCAACATAATCTCCTTGTAACTTCATGCACTTCTGCCATCGATGTGTCAGTCTCCCCAGACCTTCCTGAAACCATTCTTTCGGAGTGCTGCGTCTGCTAAGCATTTTTTTTTCAATAAGTTATTAAAATGTGTCAGAGTCTAATAATATACCCAGGAGTTGTAGGATCACTCTCCGTGATATTGCAAGTCGTATTTACGTACCGGTTCGTAATTTCCAGCCAGGTTGTCTATGCAGTTAATTAGTAATTTTAGTATGTGAGGACGGCTTAGCTGGCATTCCTGCGTGGGATGGGATGGATTCAGATTGACATGGAGACAGAGAGGAAAGGATACACATGCGGTGACAAAACAGCCACGAAAAGGCTTCCTAGCTTTTGTAAACCAAACAGTATGGAACGAGTTGTTTTCAACTTGGTGTGATTCGCTCTGCCACACGCGCCTGGTCGCCTGCTATACTCATTGTCCTCGTGTATTGGGGGGAAGGCTATGTGTGTTATGTGCTAGTTAGCACAGGACCGATATTCCATCTGTCATCACCTTACTTCTCCATACAAAGATCATACAAACAATATAATATTTCTCTCCCCACGCACCTTCAGTTACTGGAAAACAGAAGACACACCCACACGGACAATATAAATAAGATCAATTTTCCTTTCATTTATGTAAGCAACTTCAGTGTGACTATGTAGGTAGCCTATTCAATAAATTCATAAATAGATCAAACAATCCTACCAATTTACAAAAAGTAAAACGAAAAGCGACGTGCTGAAATATTCATTTATTTTGTTTGAAATGGCGCATTTGGATGGGATATTTAGGCTACGATACTGTTTTTTTTTCATTTTTTTTTTCAGAAGAAAGGTTAATATTTCTACTTTCATAAAATATACGGCTTTCACATGTTCCGTGCATAAATATGCTCTGAGAATTGATTTAAATGGACCAAAACGCACGTGTCTAAATGCAAAGCTTTCAACTTAATTTACTCAATATAGCCTACTAAGAATTGTTCTTTCTTTACATGTTCAAAAATCAATAAGTGAAGTTCCAATTCACTTATCAACCTCAACAAGGTCTCAAATTAAATATAATTAAATTTATTTCCTGTACTAAACCTGAAAACAATATGTACCCATTCAAAATTGAATTTGAGAAAAGGGAAATAATATTTTTGAATTTTTGCATTTTTGTAAGAATATGTTACAATTTCTCGGTATGATAGTAATAAACGAATAAACCTAGTAGGGGACATCAAAAACACTAATGTTCATAGTTAAGTGGAAGAAAAATAATAGAAATAAATTCATGGCGGTAGTTTGCTAGGTGATCTCATAAAATGTCAATTTTGTTAACAAAAGAATTTGGACACCCCTTAAATTATAAATTGACCATTTTGATGCCACAACTGCCTTTACTTAGAATCTAGTTGACCACTGAATTAATTTCAAAAAGTTTGGTTTAAGGTTATGGAAATCGTTTTAAAATACTGCGCCGTTAAATTTTAAGCAAAGGTAGCAGAAACCGGACCTAAATGTGGTAGGCCTACATTTAACAAAATATTTTCCAGAAACCAGACTTATTAATATGGTATCCTTAACAAAGATTGCAGAATCCGGACCTAAATGTGATACCTTTAACAAAGATTGCAGAAACCGGACCTAAGTGTGGTACCTTGACGGAAGCTTTTCCCCGTGATTCTTGTTTGCTATCGGATATTGGTGATTGACTTGGCGATAGCAGAAGCTCTGACCCTGAGAATGTGCGTAATGAGGGGGAACAACTACTCTTTTATTCGCCTATAAAACTCCTAGGGAGAGTCGAGAAGAGGCGACCAGCCCCGCAGATTGTGTGTCTTATTTTATTGTCCGGTCTATTGGGGTGAGGTGGGGTGGGAGTGGGATCACAACAGAACAGATAGATTCTTCTTCAAGGACCGCGCCTCGGGGCTGTTTATCGCTCTCTTGATTAAGTCAGGAAGGGAAGAAGTAGGAAGAAGAAGACAGTTGATATTACCCCCCTCTCCTCAATCCCCCAATCCAGCCAGTAGATTTGTTCGGTATTTCCTAAGTGAAGAGATAGATAGCTTGTTACTGCGTTAGATTAGATGTTATCGTTCGCCTTCAATATACAATCTGTTTCGACGGGTTTTATCAATGTTATGGTGGTATGCTTCTTTTTGTCGCACAGTCACAGAGGCAGAGTTTGCTTGTTTGTTTATTTATTTATTTATTTATTTATTTATTTATTTATTTATTCATGTTCGACAAAGCCAAATTATAAATATTATATGCCAGAAAATTCCATCATAAAGAGGTTCATTGTAGTTCAAGTTTCATTATGATACAGGTCCTCCACCAATCAAAGCTCAAGATTTCCATTACGATACAGCTGTTTGACCAATTAGGTAAGGATAGTATCGCACCTGCGCTGACTTCCATGGCCTCCTATTTTAAATTTTACTGCGTGGCTAGTGTCAAAGTGGGGTATTCAACGAAGCCGAGGTCGAATACAAGGTATTTTCTGCGTCCCATGCGCTCCATTCAGTAAACGAAACTGACGGAATCTCGACAGATATTTATGAATATCATGTTCGAACATAAAATAAAGTTATAACTAGGAGACCTATGTGAGAAATCTCACATGTTCATTAATCACTCGCCCGGATTTAGGCCTACTGTTTAAGTTGATTCATTTAAACACACTTTTTAAACAAATTGTGGATATTTATGAAATCACAGTGTAAGACTAATTCATCACTGTTGCGAGTATTTCTGTTTGTTTGAATATTCTTTTCAATGCACAATGGGTTGTGTGCGCCCCATGTGTACAGACTACCCGCTTGGCTCTAGTGATATGCGGGCTCGACGCGACACAGTTCTGCTATGGGCTATCGTTTTGTTTATTTGTTTAAACACATTTTTTTAAACAAATAAATATATTTCCGTTCACTTTTCAAGAATTGCAATTTTTCCTGTACTTTGGAGACGATTTGGAAGATTTTGGTACAAACCATACCTTCTAACTCCCTCTGGTTTAGGAGCTCGAGTTTTGTGAAACATAGCCTACACCTTAGCGTATTATACAATAAGATTATCGTCGAATATAAACAGTCGTATGCAACTCGCCTATAATGATAATCAGGACTCTCGTATGGAAATTATAAAACTCGCTTCCCTCGTTTTATAATATTACATTATGCAACGAGCCTATAATGGCGATAATTAAAACACGAGTATGTTTATAATTTCCATACGAGTGTCTTAATTACCATTATAGGCGAGTTGCATACGACTGTTTATATTCGACGATAATTATTATAACTATTTTATGTTCGAACATAAATATCAGTGGAGATTTCGCCAGTTCTATGTACTGAACAGAGCGCATGGGACGCAGAGAATGCCTTGTATTTGACCATGGCCTCCTCGATTACCCTATTATGACACTAGGCCAGGCAGTGAAATTTAAATTAGAAGGCCGTGGAACTCGGCGCATCTAATTATATAATTGGTCAAACAACTGTTTCTTGAGCTCTGATTGGTGGGAGAAACTGTTTCATAATGAAAAATAGTGTTATAATGAGCCTCATTATAGTAGAGTATTCTGACATATAGCCTAATAGTCAGGGTCGAACATAAACATATTCATGTCTTATTGCCATTATAGGCTTGATGCATAATGTACTATTATTTCTTTCTTTCTTTCTTTCTTTCTTTCTTTCATTGACTCTCAAATCTCCGAATTGAAGGCGTGGTTTATGACTAAACGCACTTTCCTACGCTGCTGGGTATATGAGAGGATAAGAATTATAAGCGATGGTGTCCTCTGATCCTGAATCTTGGCTAAGAGGAGTGTTGCACTGACTACGTAGGCTACTTCCCAGCCTGCTCTGGTAGCGGCCGGCTCTTGGGTGGTAGAGTATCAAGCACTGAAACGCTTCCGCTATAAATGAGCGCCAAGTGGTCAGCTACTCCCATTATGGAGTCCAGTCAGCCACCGAGGCTCGTTAGCGACTATTACATTATTGCTTGATGGACAAGACACGAGCCCGATGCCAATTGCCGACATCAATCTCCGGCCTCGGGACACTTCAAGCCGCACATTGTTAGACTTGATACATCTGGTCTTCAAGCTCAGTGGAAGTGCATTTAGAAACTGATGATGATGATGATGATGATGATGATGATGATGATGATTGTCCTAACATCTAGGTTATCGGCCCCTAATGGTTTGGGGGATAGTGAAAGATGAGATGAGAATGAAAACTATAACTAATACTAACTACAGACTTACAGACTAGAAGGAGAAATGGTAAACAAATAAAGGATAAGGCAAATAAAGGACAGGAAGGAAAGGAATGCTCTCAACCCTCGAAAAATGAGGATTGAGGGACTTGGAAGGAAGGAGAGCCATGAAAGGCAGATAGGAAAGGGGAAAGAGGAGAGGGCCCTCCCCAAAGTCAGTGGGAAAAAGGAAAAAAACAGACCCAGCTCAAGAATCCCCCGGGATAGCCAACTCCCTAACTCACCAGCCATGATCCCCTGAGGGTGTAGCAATATCCACGGTGCACCAAAAGTGGTGGGGCTACATACACCCTGCCTCCTTGAGGACCTTGAGCAAAAGGCAGGAGATAACATGAAAAGAAAAAGAAGGCTGACCCCTCGCAGAAGGAGGGTATCAGGAAAGAAGAGACAAGGGCCAATTGAGGCGGGAAAGGAAGAGACTCCCTAGGCCTCTGATAGGCCGTCGGGGTCGGAAGAGAACAAGAGTTGACCAAGAGAGGTCGACAGGAAAGAAGACAGAGCGGATCCCAGCACAAGTAAGTGGAAGCAATGCTAGACTCAGCTGGGGCCCCGTGGTCGCCAACCCACGTCCCACTAGATGTGACCCCTTGGGGGGGGGGGCGGGGGGGGGGGGCATTTAGAAACTAAAGGTTGGTGAGTTTGAGTTTATTGTGATATTTCAGAAGCCATTATCTCTCACTTTGGTACAAAAGACTGTTGATATTGGGTTTGACCCCATCACCAGCCATCCTTCAAATGGTTTTTCGTGGCCCCCAGTGTTTAACTCCAGATACATTTCAAAACGGTACCTTCTGACAGGCCAAGACCACTCCCTATCAGTCCTCACCCAGTTACATTCGTCTTAATAAATAAATAATATATATTTTTTATTTATTTATCGTATGGCTTTTAGTTGCCAAGTCACTGGGTTCCTGTGGATCAAACAAGTTGTGAAGGATCTTGATATTCAGCAGGACACAATAAATGACAGGAGTCGCTACCGTCTGACAGTTGAAACCAGGCCTTTCCTAACATCCATTACAGAAGTTCACCACAACGCGTCCAGGAAATGGTCCGAGGAACGTAAGATCGACTTAGGCAAGAAAATGAAAGAATAACCTACTGGTCCAATAGAAAGGATCAAAATTTCAGCACAAAAGCAGCCACTAAACAGTCCACCAAATTACTATAAGTGGCAGGCAACAGTTAAACACAAGCACCGTGGTCCATAGGTGACCCAAATGACCAAAGAAGAAATAAATAAATAAATAAAATTATTTATTTATTTAATTAAAACAATAAAGAACTTGTGGTAGCTGCTGAGCTTCTATGCCCATGGTCCCGGGTACAAACCCGGCCGAAGTCGTCGGATTTTTTAAGAGCGTAAAAAATCCCTCAGTGTTCCTTCCTTCGGAGGGAAAGTAAAGACGGCGGTCCCATGTCATTCCACTAATTACACTTGTGTAAAGCTAAATTATAGGTATTATTGACTAACGCTCTTAGGTTCCTATGTTCGTCATCAGGAGATGACTGCGGTGGCATCTAGTAACAAAGTTCAGAACTTGTTGGTCGTTGACGGTGGTGTTTGGTAGCAAAAGTTGGAACTACTTGAAAATCGAATGTCAGCAGTCCCTTCTTGAATTAAATACAGATAACACACACTAATACAGCCATCCCAATTAACACCAGTTATCAGACAGATTCTACACACACACAAAGTAGGCACGGGGCTACATGACAACGTTATCGCAGCCCCTGAACTGAGGAACCAACCACCCAACTACATCCTTTGACCTTCAACTCCCACTGAAAATTCCATGTGGCCTCGAAGGAAAGTGAGTTCAAATAATTTGGCGTAACATTGACGAGATCGTCCAAATCGATGATCTGAATATCAGTGCTATCCATTGGGCATGTAGAACGAATAAACAGGAACCGTGTGTATTCTTAGGAACTGTCGACAGTGGAGGATGGTGGCTGGTGGGCTGTCAGGTCCGTGGATTTACGTGTTGAATAGAGAAATGATAGTAGTGCGTGCGTGCGTGCGTTTTAAGGGAATCTTTGACAGCATGCTCGTTTATCACCTCACTGGCCACAGTCAAGAGCCTGAACAGCTGAGGAACGAGACATGTGCTTCTGTGTGGTGGTCTCTTCTTGTCAGTCCTGCCAACACATTCATACTGAACATTTTAAATACTCACAAATAATCTTTTCATTAGGCCTAATACTTCGATCTAAATTTGCATGTGAGTTAGCGCACGAAACTTTCCTCGTGGAAGACCTACGCACTAAACTCATACTTCCAGCTACCCCATAAGAATCACAAGTAAAGCAAGATAGACAACAGAAGAGGAATGATACACCGACAAAATTTTACACAACTGACGCGATGCTCAACCGGAATTGGACTGGACCAAACGTCACGACACGCAGCGCAGTGACGAGACTGGCAATACATGGATATCACCATAAACTTTGCAACAGGACAGACTTTCACGACCCTTTACCACAGGCTGTTCCAGCCGAGCTGCTCGCCAGGGAGCAGATGAGTACTCGCCGCCTTGCATGAGTAAACCTGCAACATGCAATACAGCTCTGCTGTGGGGGCTGCCGTCACTGCGCGGTGGATACTTCAAGACTGGCAGGAAGCCCATGGACTTGTGCTATGACTTTCGACCAGTGACGTATTGGCTATGACCCGCAGTCCCTCTCCAACCGTGCTCCGAGCATCACTGCTGAGTACTCGCGTGTACGCATACTCAAACTCGTGGATTTAGAACAGCCCGCTTTACCAGAATGCGTAAAAAAATTGTGTAACAAATCGTGCTCACGATACCATTTTGGTGAATGTTCCAAAAGAACGAAATCACTGTTGGAGTACAGCAGAGATCAAGACTAATTTACAATGTTTTAATAGTAATCGTGCGAATGTTAGGCCTATGTATAGAAATTAAGATGTATTTTATTGTCATTGGCTGCATTAAACTATTATATTACTTTGTGTTATTTTTTTTTGTACTTCCACTTCATATTTCGTACTACCGACAGTAGTGGCTACGCTGGCTAACGCGCAGCATTAGGTCATAGGGCCAAGCTCTCTGCTGACTCGGTAGACGCGTGGGTTCGAGCCCCACCGTCGCCCGTCCTTGAAATGGTTTTCCGTGGTTTCCCCATTTTCAATACCAGGCAAATGCTGGGACGGTACCTTCTGACAGGCCACGGCCGCTTCCTTCCACATCCTTGCCCAGTTTCATTCACCATCATTCATTTCATCTCTCATTAACTCCTATCCTGAGGTTGGCGTCAGGAAGGGCATCCGGCCATAAAAATCACCGCCACATAGACTTCCATCGCATCTCATCCCCGACCCCGTTGGAAAACGGGAATAATAAGGGGTAGTCATACAATACTTCATATTTCGTACTAATTTCCCATGAAGTTGCCAAGAAGCAAAACCGGTCAAAATGTAATTTTACATAGGCTATGAAGTTATTTAAATTCAACCAAGTACCTTGGTTGGTTGGTTGGTTGGTTGGTTGGTTGGTTCTTAAGTTTAGGGGCTGTGACAACGCGGTCATGTAGCCCCGTGTACTTTGGGTGTGTGTAGAATCGGTCTGATGACCGGTGTTAATTGTGATGACTGTATTAGTGTGTGTTAACTGTTTTATAATTTAAGTACAGACTGCAACTTATAATTTTTCAAATAGTTCCTACTTTTGCCGCCAAGCGCCACCGTCAACGACTACTAGGCCAAGTTCAGAACTTAGCTACTAGACGTCACCGCAGTCGGCTCTTGGCAACGAACGTAGAAACCTAAGAGCGTTGTTTACATTCTTAACCTATCCAATTTAGCTTCACACATGTGTAATTGGTGGAAGGTTCTTTAACATGCCATAAATCTATGACATGGGACCGCCGGCTTTACTTCCCCTCCGAAGAAAGGCATACTGAGAGATTTTTAACGCTCTTAAAAAATCCGACGGCTTCGGCTGGGTTTGAACCCGCTATCTTGGGCATAGAAGCTCAGCATGCTACCGACTACGCCACCGAAGCCGCCACCAAGTACCTTAAGTCATTATTATTCGTAGTAAATATTTTTGTGTAATTCACGCATATTTTACTGCAATAGACTCTCGACTATCCGTTTACAGATTATCCACGGTACACGGAGGAAACTTCTTATTAATTCTTTTCCAAAAATGATGTTGAAGTTTGACTGTACCTCACACTGTCTCCTCCCTCACCGAATGGGAAAATCCGTGCAATAAGCTTCACCATTTTTACTGTTTTTGTCGCGATTTCAGATGCAGATTAGATAGTAAATGCCTACAGTAAATATAATTTATTTTTGTTATCGCTGGACAATGTTTTTATGGGGTTTGTAGCCGTTTGTTTGTTTTGAACAATGTCTGAATAACGCAAACGAGTAGGCCTATACTAATGTTTACGGTAAACCAGAAACTAGAAATTGTGCGTAAACTGGAAGAATGGCTTCTTAATCAGCATTTTATTCTAATTTATAGATTATCCGCTTGTTTTGGTTATCCACGGGTTTTCGGTCCCCTATTACTGTGAATAATCGAGTCTACTCCATGTGTTATTCTCATTTGTCGGCACTTGAACTTAGAACGTAATGAAACAGCAATTTGGGATAGGCCTACCCGAAAGACGAAGTTAAGCTAATTCATTTTGCTAGCAATAACGACTCGTTTCAGGGATTATCGTAATGAAAACTATGAAAACGTCCATTAACGCACAGTTTGACAAATTAATGTTGGAATAGATAACTTAAATGCTTTTAAACCAAATGGTTTAACTAAACAATGCATTAATGTAACAAATAGCCTATACTTTTAATCGTAGGCTAATTTTAGTCAATTTTGTGGATTATCCGCCATTTTTCAACCCCCTCTCCACGATTACCGTGGATAGTCGAGTATATGTATTTCACACCTGTCGGTGCTTCTAGACCTTGGAATTGAAATTCTATGTCACGTGGCAAACAAGACGCGCGCATGAGTCTAGAATCGACCTCTAACTGAAGCTGTCGATGTCAGTAAAGCCCAGCGGATGTAGTGTACGGTATTGTTTAGTGACTGGGATGAGAACTTTTGCCAGGAGTTTGTCAGCCTCTCCAGTCAAAGCCCCCATGAATACTGTATTCTCCCAGTGACCCAACTGCCACCTCGCTGCCATGCCCTCCGCCTACTTGAAAGGGTTCGCTCATCCAATTGAAATCAGACCCTTTTCAATTTTGCCGTCAAATTTGCTTTATTACTGACACTGCGTGAAAGAAGGAATTTGTAGAACGGTATTTATAGCAGCTGCGTAGCCTATATTACAGAAACAAAGTCAAGAGAATAATAATAATAATAATGAACACGACACAATCATAAACACACTACTCACGTGTAGAATATATCACGTCAACCATTCGTAAGAGAAGGATAGTTTTCTATGGCCATATTGCTTGTTTGAGTTCTACAAGGTTGAGCAAAAGGATATTCAGTTTCATTCTTAACAAGAAAACCAAAGAGGCGTGGTTCACCGAGGAAGATCTGCGTGAAGTGGGGATAACCCAGGTGGATATCCAGAAACGTGTTCCATTCAAGTCGAAACTCCAAGAACATCATGGTTTCCAAAATAAAGCCAAAACTAGAACCTGGCAAAACATGAACTGAATGCGGGAATACTGGGCGAAAGACATGGAACAGGGCAGCTGAAATAGCGTGGTCCGTAGATGGCCGAAACGACAGCATTAATAATAATAATAATAATAATAATAATAATAATAATAATAATAATAATATGCTTAATAATGATGTACTGTAGGCACTTGTTCCTGCTTCTCACCGTATTACAAATATATACACTAATACAGCCAACACAATAATATAAGTTATCAGAACAATTCCACACTCACCGAAGTACACGGGGCTTAATGACCACGATGTCGAAGCTCCTCAATGAAACAACTAGGCTACTCTATAAGTACCAAATTTCATCACTGCAACAATGTCATAAAGTTGGTATCTCTCCATGCGTCAGACAACCTCATAGTGTAGTGGCTAGCTTTCTTGGTTCTTGCTCTCGGTAAGTCCGAGTTCGATTCCCGGCTCTGCCAAGAAATTTAATTCTGATCTGAGGGCTGAAAAATGGGGTACACTCAGCCTAGTGAGTTGGAAGTGGATTTCCACTTCTACTCCAGATAAATGCCGGGATGATTCCTAACTTAAGGCCACGGCCGCCTCCTTCCCAAACCTCACCTAAATTGCGGACAGGGATAGGGTAGGTGCCCCAGGACTTGAATGAAGGTACTATCCCGGCATTTGCCCAGGAGGAGTGTGGGGAAAACCTCAAGGAAAACACTCAGGAAATCCACTGTCAACGCCAGGATTCGAACTTTCAATCTCCAGATTTGCTGCAGCTCCCCATTGCGGTCGTGCTGCGCAACGGGCATGTTCTAGATTTTTTTTTTCGAATTTGGCCAACTATGGACCGCAAAGAACTTAGGAATTTTTGGCTTTTCTTCTTCTCTCCTACCAGAACCTCTTCATGCGTTCGCTTCTTATCTTTCTCTCCTCATCGGAAATGATCCGTTCGGGCCTCCTCATTGTTGGTTTCTCCTAAAATGACTTTATACAGTCTACTCTCCTTCTAAACTCGCTTCTGTTGTGGGCCATCTGTAGTGTGATTCCAACTTCTGCTGCATACCTTTTCACTTCATCTACTCATTTGTGAGTTAGCCATGGTCGTTACGGCATGACTGCTGGCAGTCGCTCATATCCGGGAGGCGAGGAGGTTCGAATCCCCCCGCCGGCAACCTTGAAGATGGTCTTCTGTGGTTTCCCATCTTCCTTCCAGGCAAATGCCGGGGTTAGTCCCTAACTATAAGCCACAGCCGCTACCTTCCAAATCCTTGTCCTTACATTCAAACTTTCCTCCCCAGACAACACTCCACACGCGACGGTACGTGTAGCTCACCCATAGGGTGTCCGCCTCGAAGCAGCTACAAAACACTGGCGAGCCGAACATGTCCTCGGACACTCCCGGCACTAAAAGCCATACGAATAAAAAAAATCTACTCATTTGGATGTGGCCTTTAACCCCATGATGTAGTTGAATATCCTATTGGTCAATCTGCAATCATCCACTCTTAGTAGGTGTCCGTAGAACTTCAACCTCCGCTTGTGTCCGTGATCTTCTCAATGTATTTGTAGAGTTCTTCGTTTTTCCTCATCCTGTTCTAGAATAAGTTATTAATATACGGCTTAAAACTATCACCAAATTATTTCTAGTTCAAATTTTGTGACCAGTAGGCTAAATTATGAAATGTTTGAAAATCAAGTCAACTAACTCCTTTATTGAATACCAGTTTCCTTATTACACCGGATTCACTTCCTGACTGGAAAGTTTTTGCACCCTTTATAATGATCAATTTGGACACATGTGGCGCTGTCACGTGTGTTCAATGCTAACTACTCAAGATATGTTTGGTGAATCCCCGCTGTGATCTATAATATAAAGCCCGCCAACGTACGGACCATTGGCGCTCCTAGTACAAAAGGAGAGTGAGAGAGAAGGAAATAAAAACGGACTTTCTATTATTAAAAATCACCTTCTATTGATTCGTCTCATTTGCACCGCGGTTATTGGTGATGGAAGGATGTTATTGGAGGGGTGAGGGGGGGGGGGGTAACGGATGAAGGAATAAAGAAAGGGGGGGGGGAGGTAAAGGATGAAGGAATAAAGAAAAGAAGGTTTAATTTAAGGCGGTGATTGACAGTCTCATTAGTCGATACTAGTATCGAACAGCTGGCTTCATAAAGCAATATCTGATCCTAACATCGTTAGTTTTCCTTCTGGCTTGAAGGAAATACTTTGATATTAGCAAAACGCTATTTTACTTGTTGTACTGGTTGTACCCTAATCTTAACTTATCGGCTAAGTTATAAACAATATTTAAATTGAAATTATACTAACTCTTGGTGTAGTGGGTAGCATTCTTCCCTGCCGCCCCAGAGATCCGAATTCGATTCCCGGCTCTGCCAAGAAATTTTTATTCTTGTCTGAGGGCTGGAACGGGGTGCACTCAGCCTTGTGAGGCAAAGCTGTGAATTCCACAGTATGTTTTATGAGAAATACATGTAAAAAAACTGTAACCTTTCTGCTTAGTAAATTGACAACTATTTAGATATATGCCATTCATACTCCACAGATCATGATAGAAAGTTCATTAATTATAAAATTTTATTTGTGTGTTGTGTTGTATTTTACAACTTTTTTTTTTGTATTGCCAGTAATTGTAGGCTAAATAAACTATGAATCTTATCTAAAATAATTACACAAAGTTATATGCTCTAAGGTATTGGTTGAGATTTCTGGTTTTTTTTTGCGTTGGCAATCCCCTGAGAATACTCACAATTTTCCAGGATAGTCAGACCCCCCCCCCCCCAGTTTTTTTCTATATACGCACCTGGGCATGGTACATCTACATAATTACAAGCTAATGAACACATTAAACATATACAAGAGCATTTAAAGGAACAATAAATATTAAATTCAATTTTGATGAGGAGAGACATATTCAACACATAAAATATTCAGATTTACAAGGTAATATTTAAAATTTGAAATCCAATCAAGAGCAGGCTGCGATGCATCATGAAAGTCTTTCAGGTTCGCATTATAGACTCGAAGGCTGCAGTCCTCCACAATATCTCAACGAAGAATTATGATTTACTGTATTTCAACTGTGTAGTTGGACTTAGTGACACAGTTTGTTTTAGCGTTCAACTTAAAATTTTAAGATTGCAGATACGATGCCAATGCCAACTTCTTACACAAAATAAGGTGGATGAAGTTGGGCTAGCTTTGAACGATTTAGACAATTTAAGAGCAGGTGTAGGTTTAAAGCATGATATTACTACAAAGAATACTCAGTTATATAGGCTAATTCCTGCTTCATCAATAGGGCTACATTTGCTATTAGTCTATAAGTCGAAGAACATGAGTCATGGTTGAAAATACTGTTAATTTCTTTGTAAAGTGCCCAAGTCTAAACTTAGAGCAGATAGGCCTACATCAAATAATGGCAAGCTATCGTATTGATCATCCTCTTCGTAAGATTGAAATGATAGAAGCCATTTTTCAGTGTTACTTAATTCCAGTGCTTCTTTTTTTTTTCCTTCTAAGAACCGACAGTAGTGGCTACGCTGGCTAAAGCGCAGCATTAGGTCATGGGACCAAGCTCTCTGCTGACTCGGTAGACGCGTGGTTTCGAGCCCCACCGTCGGCTGTCCTTGAAATGGTTTTCCGTGGTTTCCCATTTTCAACACCAGGCAAATGCTGGGACGGTACCTTCTGACAGGCCACGGCCGCTTCCTTCCACATCCTTGCCCTGTTTCATTCACCATCATTCATTTCATCTCTCATTAACTCCTCTCATGAGGTTGGCGTCAGGAAGGGCATCCGGCCGTAAAAACATCGCCACAAAGACTTCCATCGCATCTCATCCCCGACCCCGTTGGAAAACGGGAATAATAAGGGGTAGACATACATACGTTTTTTTTAAGAACAATTTAAGGGGTAGGCCTACTCTCAGTTGCTGTCGACAAAACATCACGATCTTGCAATTTTCGACAATTTGCCGAGTCTGATTATTACTATCCGGATTGACATGTTAAATGAGAGTTAATTTATTTGTGGTCAACATGTCGAGGTGGTAACTGTACTCAGTATTTCTAAACATTTTATCACCAACCATTCGTACTTGCTGCAAAATTCCTGTTTTTAATCCAAATCCCAGCATTCAGGAATGTCTTCCGTCCCACTGTTACACACGATTGAAATCCCTTTCTTGTGATCTTCCTTTGCATCACCACACGACACTGTTGGCGTTACCCCGTCATTGTTTATGATCGAATCATTAACTTTCAGCTCTTTCGATGCCTGGGTGGAATTTTAATAGTTCTTTATTTTCTTCATCCTTCAAAACTAACCACACGCACAATGTAACAACCCACCCCACCTCCAAACATTAGCCTGCGTTCTTATAAGAACGGAGTGCTGAGTTGCCGACCAAAAGAAACTGATTCGATAGATCTATTTAAATCGAGGATTACTCGAAATCTCCTTCACCAGTTGTGAACAGACCATTGACACCAGCTGATCGATGAACTTTCAAGTCGGAAGTTATATTTGCCAGACCATATACCCAAATATTTAAGGGGTACGCATACCCCCAAGTTTCTCCTTAAAAAAAAAAAAAAAAAAAAAAGCATTACCTAATTCTATTAAAGAAAGCTTTTCAGTCAGTCAACACAAATTGAGCCCAAATAGTCTACATTAGGCGGGAAAACAAGAATTTGCATACCCTAACCTGAAAGAAACGAGATAGGCCTAAGGCCACCGTCACGTACTAAACAAATCCTAGCCTCAATTACAAATTAACACATAACCAAGGTTCGGATGTTAAGGAAAAGTAATAAGTTTATTTTTTTCCTGAACTCATTTTACCCGAAATCTGATAAATAAGTTAGAATGACGGGTCCCTGACCACGTTTAAAGCAATTTGCTGTTGCCTATAAATGCATATTTCGGCCATTTTTATTGTTTGGTCATATTTTAGTGATATAACGTTATATTTGGTTATAATAACAATAATAATAATAATAATATCGTATGGCCTCGGGTGCTGGGTGCAAGCTTTGTTATTTCACACCCAGAGGGTAGCTTGCATGTCGAATTTCGTTGTTCCATGACTATGAAAGTCAAGGAGGTTAGATGTTAGATATCTTAGCTCCTTGAACACTATAGCGCTTTCTAGTAGAGAAATGAGGAACTTTGTGTGGCGGAAGCTCCCGAGATCAATATTGCCATTATGAACTCGGCCTACTGAATTCAAATGGGTTCTTTGACATGCCAACATCGTATGACATGCGTATCGTATTTTTGCCGCCTTTCAAAAATCACTTACCACGGCCAGGAGCGAACCTGTAATCTTGGGGTTAGTAGACCGACACGATATCCACTCACCCACCGTGGCAAGCTATATTTGATTATAATTTCAGCATTCTTGTTTAAATTGAGGCGTCGTTAACAAGGTACGTGTTATGTTCGTCGAGTTTCAAACACAGGATTTCCAAATATTGTAGTAGATATATTCTTCTTTCTTTTCCTGGAACAGGCAGATAGCAGGTTTAGAAGACCTGATTCCAAGAAGGCGCTCCTCTACGGTCGTCTTTTAGCACATCTTTCTGGACAAGTTAGATTGCGACACTGTACGCATGAGGTCACGGAACTTGACGATAGTGTGCTTCCGCCTTTCAACAGGATGTCACGTTTTGGCACTTAAGACGTTTACTGTATGTTAGTGATACTCTTACCTATCCTGAAAATTCATGTCATATTTCATTGTTTTGGTCTTATTTTATAGTTTTAGGTCATATTTACCTAGTTTTTAGGGCATATTTGCTTGCATATTTTGTATTTCCTTAGGTCTTAAACTTCCGATCCCTAGCCTTCACAATCCCACAGGTTATCAGCGGCCTAACAGCGGCATACGATACGGTCTGGTTGGACGGATTATTGATTAAAGATTAAAGACATATACATTGCCCAAAACTAACAACACTCCGGTAGAATATGCCGACAAGTCGGTATTTCGAGGTCACCATAGGACAAAGGACAAGCAAATCATTTTCAGTAAAAAATGGTCTTCCTCAAGGTCCAGTATTTGCTCCAATGCTCTTCAACGTAGGCCTATACACCAGTGACATGCCTGACACCATCAGTAACAAATTCTGCTAGGCTATACTTAGCTATTGCTGTACAAACCTTCACACTTGAGGAAGGAGAAAGCATTGTATAGGCCTACAGTTATTTGCAATTATTGCAAATTTTTATCTTCCTTGTAATTCTTCTTTTTTAATTCAACGGCAAAGTTGCCCTAGAAATTACACGGATTTTATTTAATTATGAGTTACTACCAGAAAAAAACGTGGCATAGGCTACTAATAATTTACTGCTTGATATAACTATTATAAAAATCAACAGTGTTCGTAAAAGAAAAGAAGACAAACTGTTGAGCAATTTTTAGTAAGGACATTATTTGCCTGACAATGGGCCAATAAGAAAAAGAAATTGGAGTCAGGCTTGAAATTCGAACACCGGACCATAGGCTCCGCAGTCTCACGTGCTAGGGTCTGAGCCACCGTTACAGTCTTTGAAACGAAAGGACAGACAACACCAAGGCACAAGGACCAGAGATGACGAATTAGGGAGCAAGAACTTCTCGCGGCTCTATTGCAGGTGGTAGGCAACCCATAATAGAATCAACAACAACACTATGTCTAGCGGATGAAAATGAAGTTAACCCTTTGTCAATATGTTTCTTCTGGTTCTCATTAATATTTATGTTGGTAGCAGTGTCTGTTAAAAACACTTAGCGCTGCTTGTAATCAGATTATGCAAGACAGAGCTGCCCAGAGCACTGCTTGTTAGGGATGGAAATGCGGTAAATAACACGGCACATCACGTAGATCTTGTGCTAGCAGCCATATAAGCCTGTATCTATCTCAATGTGGTGTGTGCAACTCCCGTAGCGCAGATGGGACACTCGATAAACATGTAGTATAATAACTTACTAGGCCCCTGTATGCGTGTACTAGAACATGCAATCAAACCATCACAACCGGAGCGATACAAGCTGCCACAAATTAATGCTCTACTTCTAAAGGATAACTTATAACTTAATGATTTTCTAACCTTTGAACAAGAAGTTCCGTGACGAACCAAGGAGCCTACTTTTCTTATAAAATTTAAGATCCATGCCAATGATAAATCTATATGGACCTATCTAGAATAATGACGAAATTAAGTTGTTAATATTCTAATTAGTTCGAAATATAGGCCTACCTGGTATAATGTAGCCTAAGAGAGCACTACAATTGGCAGCCCTGGTGACTGAATATATTCTTGGTTCCAACTCTTACGGTACAGAATACAAAATTTGGTTGAAGTCAAATGGATAACATGTAGGTTACATGCAGTTATACATTGGATTTATCAGCTCTTAAAATCATGTTGGCAACAATGTCATGCATGTGTTGGTGAGAAATAATCTGAAATATTATGATCTCTTGTTGTGCCAATTTTGATGAAATCCATTTGTTAGTATAGAAGTTATAAGTATTTTAAAATTGGACCTATCAGCAGGCCCAGAATCATGTTGGCAGCACTGACGCAAATTAGTTGCTCCAAATTAATCTAGCTGTTGGCTTGCATACTTTGCAAAAATCGTAAATATAGGTTACTGTAGGCTATTGTAGGAGGACATAACTACACGAAACACATGTTTCTACGGATCAATTTTAAGGCTATTTTTTCTTTATGCTTATAATTATAGTTAGTTATTATTGGATTATTATTAGACCTATTATTACACCATCATTATTATTATTTTGTTTTTACCTGCATAAATTTCTCTGATTCTCGCATAGGCCACTAGAGGTGGTTGAAGAAAGAAGATTACGATCGCTTGGACATGTGAAAAGGATGCAGAATACTGTAGTAGAATTCCAATAATATTTAATTGGCAAGCTGAAGGCAAACGGAAACGGGGCTACCAGAGGCTTAACCGAGGAAGATGCTGAAGACCGGAATTTGTGGCGGAGTAGAATATTAAGTCGCCTCCGTAGCGTAGCGGTCAACATGGTTAGCTGCCGCCCCGGAGGTCCTGGGTTCGATTCCCGGCTCTGCCACGAAATTTGAAAAAGTGGTATGAGGACTGGAACGGGGTCTACTCAGCCTCGGGTGTTCCAAATGAGTAGAGGGGGTTTCGATTCCCACCTCAGCCATCCTCGAAGTGGTTTTCCGTGGTTTCCCACTCCACTTCGTCTTCGAGAAAATACCGGGATGGTACCTTCTTCAAGGCCACGGCCGCCTCCTTCCCTGTTCCTTGCCTATCCATCCAGACCTTCCCTTACCTTCCCTCATGCGGCCCCTGTTCGCTTTGCAGGTGAGGCCGCCTGGGCGAGGTGCCAATCACACCTCACCAGTTGTATCCCCTCCGATTAGAAGTTCCCAGCCTTAGGACACTGCCCGTAGAGGCGGTAGTGGTGAGTTCCCTCGCTGAGTCCGTGGGTTCCACCAACCTGGAGGGTAAACGACTAAGAAGACGTAGAATATTTTTGGGTTGAAGGAAAACTAGTCTACTGTATTGTAGAATATTCCTAATAAAGAAGATATTTTTTATTGTTATTATCATTATCATTATTATTAGGCTGTGTTTTAGGCATCCACCTCAAAAGACACTGTAGGATTCGGATATCATATTATTGCCGTGGTCAATTAAATGTTGACCAAGGGAGGTTAACAGAAAGGCGCAAGATAGTTGGAGCAATGTTGGACTCAGCTGGAGTCCCAAGGTCACAATTCACTAATTGTGAACCTCTTGGAGGGAATAGTACGCATGGCGGGTGTCCGAAGCAACGCTAGCATGTACAGTATAATATTGAGCGTCCCTCCTGATGATGAAGTGACTGGGTCAGCAAAGCTTTAAAGATTATTCTCTTGTTGAGAAGCCCTGATTAGTTTTTCATCGAGGTAGAACTCTTGTGTCCCCCCCCCCCCATCCCTCTTCCTCGTCCCTCCTCCTCCTCCTCCCTCCTGCTGTGTCCACCTCATTCTGCAAGCCACATCATCTCCGAACCCAACCCAGAGCACCCCCTGAGTGAACAATAGGGTTGACAAGTTGGACAGAGAGGGTGTTGCTTTGTGTGTGTGTGTGTGTGTGTGTGTGTGTGTGTCCACCGATCCAACCCACCCCTTTCTTCGGCCGGTGATCAATAATACCCCCCCCCCCCCCTCCTCCCCTCCTCCTCTACTACCGTCACCACAAACCCTCCTCCATCATAATAAGAGGATCTTCGTTTTTTAAGTACTTCGGATTTTTTTAAAAAAAATCTTGCATGACTCACCCCTTAGCTTCCATTATTAAGTGAAAGAAAATCTCCCCATCAACTGTGTGTGTTTGTGCCCCTGGACTCTATATATATCTCACTCAGCTCCCCAGGACTCCCTCTAAATCCCACCCAACTCAGCCCTTCGGAAACCGGGTCAAGCTTTATAATCGCTCTATAAAATAATAGACGGCCGGTTGGTTGGACAGTTTGGGGCTTGGGAACAAAACCGAACAATGGTTGACAAAGGGTGCAATATCCTCATCGTGACAGTTAAGTTACTCCAACTTCCGTGTTGGTCAAAATCAATAATTATGCAGACGTCCCGTCTACTTTTATTGAGGACATCATCAAGTCTCAACTACTGCTCGACCGGGTGAGTTAGCCGTGGTCGTTACGGTATGACTGCTGTCAGTCGCTCACATCCGGAGGCGAGGAGGCTCGAGTCCCCCCGCCGGAAACCTTGAAGATGGTCTTCTGTGGTTTCTCATCTTCCTTCCAGGCAAATGCCGGGGTTGGTCCCTAACTATAGGCCACAGCCGCTACCTTCCAACTCCTTGTCCTTACATTCAAACTTTCCTCCCCAGACAACTCTCTACACCCAACGGTACGTGTAGCTCACCCATTGGGTGTCCGCCTCGAAGCAGCAACAAAACTGGCGAGCCGAACACTCCCGGCACTAAAAGCCATACGCTAAAAAAACAACAACACACAACTCTGTGAACTTGAGGGGTGTGGTGCAATTGGTAGTGTGTGATATTGTGAAATGTAGCATCCTTGAGGAAAAATTAGAGGTAATGTTTCCTAGAACTTTGGTGTAAGTACAGTAGCACTCAAAATTTAGTAGGCCTAGGTTACATAGCTTTGTAATATGGATAAGATAATCCGTCTTAGTCAGGTTATTTACGCCAAGAGTTCCGGTATTTCTTTCCGTTTCCGCGTTAGGCAGTTTCCGGTTTACAGAGTCATTTTACATAAGAAACACCTCCGTTCCGAATTTTATTTTCAGTCTGTCCAGGTTTCCGGTATATAAAGAGTCCGGTTTAGGCAGGTTTTACTGTATGTGGTTAGTCGATTAGTCGATTAATGGGCTAATCGATTAACCGATCATCGATTATTACCAGCTCTAGTTATCAGACGACTTCCACTCTCACCAAAGCACACGGGGCTACATGACCACGACGTCGTAAAGCCCCTACAGAATCAACAACAGTCCATTAGTCGTCAACCGAAAGATTGGGTGGCTTCGGTGGCGTAGTTGTTAGCATTCTGAGCTTCTATACCCAAGTTCGTGGGTTCAAACCCGGCCGAAATCATCGGATTTTTAAGAGCGTTTTAAAATCCCTCAGTATGCCTTCCTTCGGAGGGGAAATGAAGCCGGCGGACCCATGTGTTAGATTTATGGCATGAAAAAGAACCTTCCACTAACTACACTTGTGGAAGCTAAAATTTGTAGGTTAGTTTGATAACGCTATATTAGTTCCAACGTTCTCCGCCAGGTGCTGACTGCGTTGACATTTAGTAGCCACGTCCGCAGCTAAGTGTCGTGGAGGAAGCATTTGGTAGCAAAAGTAGGAACTACTTGAAAAAAATAATCGTCTGCAGTCCTTCTACCTGAATCACAGATTTTTTTTAGCGTATGGCTTTTAGTGCCGGGAGTGTCCGAGGACAAGTTCGGCTCGCCAGAGTTAGTAGCTGCTTCTATGCGGACACTCATAGGGTGAGCTACAAATACCGTCGCCCGTGGAGTGTTGTCTGGGGAGGAAAGTGTGATTGTAAGAACTAGGAATTGGAAGGTAGTGGCTGTGGCCTATAGTTAGGGACCAACCCCAGCATTTGCCTGGAAAGAAGATGGGAAACCACAGAAAACCATCTTCAAGGTTGCCGGCGGGAGGATTCAAACCTCCTCGCCTCCCGGATGTGAGCGACTGCCTGCAGCCACGCCGCAACAACCACGGCTAACTCACCCGGTAATCACAGATAACACACACTAATACAGTAGGCCTAATCACAATTAACACCGGTTATCTGACAGATTCTACATACCAGGCGCGGATTCAAGGGGGGGGGGTCACGGGGGTCATGACCCCCCCCCCAACGGAGACCATTTTTTTTTGCAAACTCAAAAAACGAAAACAAAATAACCTGACAAATAAAACTTAACGAATTTTAGCTGAAAAACATTTTTTTTTTCATTTTATTCAATACTGAAAATATCTTTATTGCAAATTATTATGTTCTGTTACAACTGTACATATTTACAACTTCATACCTGTTATATAAAAACGATTATTTATATAACAAAATCAACTCCTCTATTTTGTTTAGCAAACCTTGTGATTACCGAATCGTTGTTTATAGTGATGTCACGAAGAATGTGCAGCAATGCATGGATAGGAATTTGGGGCTTTTTTTTTAGCACCAAAAAATTTTGCCGAAATTGCAAGCTTGGTTGGCGATTTATGCTGTGACTTTCTCCCTTTGTCGGTACCAACTCGACTTGCCGAAACTGTAACGTATTGTACTTCATACTTTTCTCGAAGCTCGATGTAAAAACATGCCGTTGCAATTTGTTCGAATATTTTTGGTGCGCTAAACGCATCAAATTTCTATCCATGTAGCTTGCAAAAAAATTGGTCTGGTTTTGTACGTTTGGTTATTTTGTGATTGCGTTTTTAGTGATACCATTTTTCTTAACAATTTCGATTCTCGGACTCCCCCCCCCCAAAACCAAACTCTGGATCCGCGCCTGCTACACACACCCAAAGTACACGGGGCTACATGACCGTGTTGTCGCAGCCCCTAAACTAAGGAACCATCCAACCGAAAGACTGGGAGCAGGGGCCCGTCGTGAAGAGAAGAGAGGTAAGACAGTAGGAGCTAGAAAGTGCAGTAGTCTAGCCACAGAAAGGTTAATGAGGATGCACGGCCAACGGAGGTGAAAGCCCGTGGTGGAACAGGGAAGGAAGGGCAGTAACTGTCACACGTTGTGGAGAGTGAGGTAAACCGCAACAAGAATGTTTGGTCGTGATCTGCTTGAGCGGGACGCGGAAGATGTAGTAAGTTACATACACTGGCTACATGAGGCTTCTTCTGTAGCCGCGACATGCATAACTCGCACTCTGGTATGGGGTGATCCACAAGTCTCTCTCAAGACTGTCTTCGACCCGAACAGTAATGTTATTGTGGGAAGGAATTATTATACATTATGCAACGAGCCTACAATGGCATTTCTTTTCTTCCTGTCCTTTATTTGCCTTATCCTTTATTTGTTTACCATTTCTTCTTCTTGTAGCCTAGCTCTCTATGTAAGCTTAAGTCTGTAGTTAGTATTAGACTAGTTAGCCTATAGTTTTCATTCTCATCTCATCCTTCACTATCACCCAAACCATTATTGGCCGATACCCTAGATTATCATCATATCTTTCTCGTATTTAATAACCCCGCCGTGGCTCTACACCCCGTGAAGGGCCTAGGCTTACCAAGCGACCGCTGCCCAGCCATTTGGCCTGCAGATATTGGCGTGATACGTGATCAGCGCATCGGGTGCCGTCGGCCGTTAATCTTGGTTTTCGTGATTGGGGCGGTGCCTCACTGGCAGACAGCTACTCAATTGTCCTCACAAGGCTGAGTGCACCCCGTTCCAGCCCTTACGTCAGTTTCTAAAATCCCTGACGGAGCCAGGAATCGAACCCGGAGCCTCCGGGTGAGAGACAGGCGCGCTACCCCAACACCACGGGGCCCGCTTCTCGTATTTCATAAATAGGTTCTTGAGTATAGGATACGCGACAGGCTACAATAGTCTACTTCACTAGGCCCTACTTCTGAACTAAGATATCTTGCCAGCTGGGAATGTAATCAAGCTATGACCGATGCACTGTCGTGTAACGGTAGATGCTACTTATCTGGCGCTGGCTCAACGCTCTCCGCGGGTCACACGGTCCATGGATGCATCGGTGCTATAGGGAAAGCAGTGTAGTGACAGCGTTGCAGATAACACGTAATTCCCCCAACTGTGGTTCGAGCCAATTAACTTTTGCTTGCTAGTCGAATTAGACTACACTACCTTGATTCACTGAGTTTTACAATAATTATAGGCCTAATGTTGGTGAACAATATTCACAACTGCTGTTGCTGCCGACCTCTGGTGGCGTGATAGGACATTCACACGACGGGTTTCTGAATCTAGATTACACTAACTCATTGACTACATTCTATTCAGAAGATGTGTTGGGGCAGGTCAAGCCGTGACTCGCCTAATATGGAATGGTGTGGTAAGTGTGGAGAACTATAGATTACAGCTCGCTTGTCTGATACATGGGGGCGTTTAGCATACACTACCGCGACACTGCTATGGCTGGAATTCTTTGTAGAAAGAAGCATTATAGCCTATTGTATTGATAGACTAGAGTGGCAGATCCAGGGATCAGGGTAGTTTTTCTCACTTTCTCTTTTCCAACTCTTTTTATAGTTTTTTTTAAACATTGATAGATTACGATTTAGGGCTAAAGGAAGATCTGTCAGGAATTAGCCTTATCATTTCCCAGCCACCATGGTAACGATGGCAACCAGTGTTCGTCATGTTAACCTTCATCTAACATATTAGGGGGCGGCTTCGGTGGCGTAGTTGGTAGCATACTGAGCTTCTATGCCCAAGGTCACGGGTTCAATCCCGGCCGAAGTCGTCGGATTTTTTAAGAGCGTTAAAAATCCCTCAGTGTGCCTTCCTTCGGAGGGGAAGTAAAGCCGGTGGACCCACGTCATAGATTTATGGCATGGAAAAGAACCTTCCACTAATTACACTTGTGTGAAGCTAAATTATAGGTTAGATTTGACTAACGCTCTTAGGTTCCAACGTTCGTCACCAGGAGCCGACTGCGGTGACATCTAGTAACAAAGTTCAGAACTAGTTGGTCGTTGGCGGTGGCGTTTGGTAACAACGGTTGGAACTCCTTGAAAATCGAATGTCTGCAGTCCTTACTTGAATTAAAAACAGATAACACACACTAATTCAGCCATCACAATTAACACCTGTTATCAGACGGATTCTACACACACTAAAGTACACGGGGCTACATGACCGTGTAGTCGCCGCCCCTAAACTGAGGAACTAACCAGCTAACTTCTAAATCTACGTTGCTTCGGCTAGATAAACTTGGAGTAAATGAAACTGAAAATACTAGGCTAAGCATTCTAGTTTCGAGTTGATGAATCAAATAGGATATAGGGCCTACTAAGCCACCTATACTCTAAGCTACGTCTACTTCATTGTGGAAGTTCTGCACGCTCATTGCTTAGGCTAGATAAACTTGGTATAAATGAAACGGAAAATGCTAAGCTTTCTTATGAATCCATGAATCAAATAGGATATAGGGCCTACTAAGCCACCTATACTCTAAGCTACGTCTACTTCATTGTGGAAGTTTTGCACGCTCATTGCTTAGGCTAGATAAACTTGGTATAAATGAAACGGAAAATGCTAAGCTTTCTTATGAATCCATGAATCAAATAGGATAAAGGCCTGCTAAGCCACCATACGTAGGCTTGCCATACGTCCCGGTTTGACCGGGACAGTCCCGGTATTTTTCTCTTGTCCCGGTGTCCCGCCCGGTTTTATCATTGTCCCGGAAAACGGCTGTAAGGTGTAAAAATTAATGAATTTATGTGTTTATGAATCGGTTACTTTTCAAGGTCAAGCTTATGAAAGACAATTTGGAAAAAGTACATTAAAGTCAAAAATATGAGTGGTTTGAAAGCAAAGATTAACATTGCTAACTTATTAATTAATTGTTTTTTTTTAGTTTGACATAAAAAGTTTTTCTGTAATTGTTTCTGTAGTTAGACAAAAGTTGTAGTTTTTCAAAAAATACTAAGACTTAGTAATTGTTCAATTAAACAATTTTATGAAGTATTTTAAATTGTATTTTATCAACACTTCTTTCTAGATGGTAGACCAGAAAAAATTATCATTAAAAAGGAAAAATTATATAATTTTATGTAGCAAAAATTCCTTTATTTTAAAATGTGTGTAGAACTAACAATTTAGGGTGCCATATTCCCCCCCCCCCCTCCCGTCACTTGCGAGGCGTAAAAAAGGGCTTAAAGCTCACCATTTTTCTTGTAATTTTTAAAATATTTCCCGGGGGGAGGACCCATATCAATGTGTCCCGGTTTCACTCACCAAAAATATGGCAAGCCTAACCATACGTCTACTTCATTGTGGAAGTAGATTACTGCACGCTCTTTGATTCAGCTAGATAAATGCCGTAAATTAGCCTAAATGATGGGCTTTGCGACATCGTGGTCATTTAACCCCGTGTACTTGGGTGTGTATGCGTAATTTTTCTGATAACCAGTGTTATTGTGATAGCTGTAGCCTATTAGTTTGTGTATTTGTAATTCAGATGCGGATTGGGAAGGAGGCGGCCATGGCCATCAGTTAGGAACCACCCCGGCATTTTCCTGGAGTAGAAGTGGGGAAACCACGGAAATCCACTTCCAGGATGGCGGAAGTGGGATTTAAACCCCCCATCTTCTCAGTTTTGCCTCACGAGGCTGAGTGTAGGCCTACCTCGTTCCAGCCCACGCACCTGAATTAAATTCCTTGGCAGAGCCAGGAATCGAACCGGGGTCTCCGCAGTGACAGTCAACAGTACTAGCCACTACGCAACGAGGCGGAATCGGTTAGTTGAACTTGATATAAAAGAAACAAAAAAGACACGGATAATCAGTCTGAAAGACTGGACTTTATATAATTTTAAATACTAGCAGCCGAGTACCAAGAAGGCAGTGCGACAACCAAGTTTCAAGATTCTATTTTGTTTCTTCACAGCCTACTTGATTGTTCTCACACTGCCTTCTTGAAACTCTGTTCTCGCACTGCCTTTTTGGTACTCGGCTGCTACATCGTACTATGACGTCACACACCTTAGTGCATTCTCGGTGCATTTCGTCCCGTCACTGTAACGCAACGCCAGACCCCAGCGTAACGACGAAGTCGACAAGATTTTTTTTTTCGTGTAGCCTCCTGAGAGGCCGAGTGCAGGTCTTTCTAGTCGACTCCGTGGGCGACCTGCGCGTCGGGATGAGAGATGGAATGGATGAAGATGAATGAAACTGGGCAGGGATGTGGAAGGAAGCGGCCGTGGCCTGTCAGAAGGTACTGTCCCAGCATTTGCCTGGTGTTGAAAAGTGGAAACCACGGAAAACCATTTCAAGGACAGCTGACGGTGGGGCTCGAACCCACGCGTCTACCGAGTCAGCAGAGAGCTTGGCCCCATGACCTAACGCAGCGCTTTAGCCCGCGTAGCCACTACTGTCGGTGTCGACAAGATCATTTAAAAAGATAAAATACTAAGCTTTCTTATCTATGAATCAAACAGCAAATACTAAGCCACCTATACGTCTACTTCATTTTGGAAGTACGGCACGCTCTTAACTTTGACTAGATAAACTTGGAGTTAATCAAATGGAAAATACAAAGCCCTCTGGCGTTTTGGTTATTGTGTAAGTACGCTGAGGAAAGCCGTTACAGCAAGACAGACGTTACTTGTAGGCTACAACCTTAAACTGGTCATGGAATTGAAGCAGTACGCACGTACGAGGTAGCTCTACTCTTGTCAACTGTCATGTGTGGAGGGAAGCCTGGACATTATTAATCCCCACTCCTACTCCTACTCCCAGGCTGGCAGGACCCGTGCTCTATTGGCCGGATTGGCTGGCCACTGGTCAGTAATGCTTGGCACAGCGCATGCGGTCACTGCTCTCCGTACTTCTTTTGGATAGGCTCGGTCATTCAATGACCACTCCCTTCCCCCTTCTCCAGCCAGACTGTGCGCCCCGCCGCTCAACCCCTGCCAAGTTCATGTCAAAACTATTTCCTTAGTCATGATTTACATATTATTGCTGCTGTTAATTTGTTTAATGACTTAGCGATATCGTGGTCAAGTCAGGGCTGCGATTACAGAACACGGACCCTAGGCTAGGGACTTCCGTTGCACTCAATCTTGATCCATGCCGTTATATCCTTTAACAAGCAACCCTCCCCGGCTTCGCCCGGTTTCTTTAACGGTTTACCCAGCGTAAGCTTACAAGGCGCATGGATGGCGGGTCCCAGACGCAATTCAGAAAAGTCGAGATGAACAGCGAAACACAAAACACATAGGCTATAGGCCTAGGCAATTCTCAAACAGGACACGACTCGACAGTTTCATGCTGGTCAAAGTTGGGGTGATAGGCTCACTCGTTATCTCGTAAACTCGCTGGAAGAAATGAAAACGTAGAAACACTTAGGCTATAGTGGGCGACGTATTAAAGATAGAGATACCTACTGTCGCGGACTATTTTGTAGAGAGATTCCTACTGTCGCGGACTATTTTGTAGAACTTTTCATGCTGAACAATTCCTACACTCGCAGTATATAGATAAGTTTAACGGTTTGCTCAGCGTAAGCTTAATAGGCGCACGGACGGCAGGATTTTCTCGACTCGATTCACTGAAATCGTTACTGCTCGGCTTCCTTTCGTCATGAAAATCCACAGCCTACTTCCAGTCGACCGACCGGGTCAGGGAATTGAATGAATGAAGCCCCCATCTAGCGGCGAGGATATGAACTGTGCCGGCTGCCGAAGCCTATCGCACTCCCCTGTGGCAATGATTAAATGCATGACTGATGAAATGAAATGATAGTGAAGAGTGTTGCTGGAATGAAATTGTGGCAGGGAAAACCCGGAGAAAAACCTGTCTGCCTCCGCTTTGTCCAGCACAAAACTCATATGGAGTGACCGGGACTTGAACCACGGACCCAGCAGTGAGAGGCCGGCGTGCTGCCGCCTAAGCCACGGAGGGTTCTTCCTTTCGTCATAAATGAATATTTTTCTACAGAAACCTTCCTTGAGAAATCCTTCACAGAATGGTGAAAACCGCATCAAAATCCATTAGGCTAACTAATAACGGAACAAGTTAGATCTGAACCTTCCGATGCGCATGTGCGT
This sequence comes from Meconema thalassinum, assembly GCA_946902985.2. NCBI lineage: Eukaryota > Metazoa > Arthropoda > Insecta > Orthoptera > Tettigoniidae > Meconema > Meconema thalassinum. The sequence continues at coordinate 140,995,193 of OX336400.1, forward strand.
CCAGTTGCATTACGTCATCCCCCCGCCTGGATTCGTTGTCAACCAGTGAGCACATACTTCATCACGCGCTGGTTAGATGTTGCCAAGTAGTCATTATTCCCAGAACCTTGGCAGGGTACAGATGCTCTCAAGGCATGCGAAGCAAGACTGAGCGGCTCTGTTCTTTGACAAGCACGGCAACAAGCTTGCTGTCAGGAGTGTGAGAAGTGGGCGCGCTCTCAGTTCATTACCACCAATACCAATGCTATGTCACTGAGAATGCTCCTATTTGATACTTTATGCTTGCATAATATAACCACGACGAGCTACGAGCAGCCACAAACAGCTTGAGCACCAAAGAGGGGAAATCGCTTTTGCGCCTAGTGATCCCACCACTTCCCCTCCTAGACGAGACTCCGCCATGACAGGCCAGGTCTAACTTGCCACGCTATACTATTGCTAGTAAATAGGCTAATATAATTTAGTGTGTCGAAGGCTAAGAACAAGGGCATGGTTTTATTTTATGATTTTTTCTTCTTTTTCAGCGGACTCCGAGCCGGTGCCGCAGGACCTGCTAACGTGCGGTGTCTGCCAGAAACCTTTCGCTCTGTCGGACATTGTCAAGTTCATCCAGCACAAGATACTAGCCTGTAACAAAGAGAACTATTCCCTCGCTTTCACGGGAGCCGACCATCGCGATGCGAACAACACGGACAGCGATGACGCTGGCGGTGGTAGTAGTACCAGCGTCCCTTTGGGCGTCGTCAACACGAGACGGCCCAGCATCTCGGCACCCATCACCACCAAGAAGGTAGCTGCAGCCCCTGGCAGACTACTATGCACCCCTCCACCTACGCCCGCCAGCCCTAGGCTGGATATGCTACTGGACGAACCCGCTAGCAGTACTCCTAAACGAAGGACTGGTTCGAGTAGCCCTATCAAGGAGGAAGACACCCTTGCCGATATCAAACCCTGTATCAAACAGGAGACGCTAGATCCAGCGGCGTCTTCTCCTGAGGACGGCGTTGTCATCAAGAGGAGTAGGATCGATGTTGTGGACGCGGAAAGCAACACCACGCATTCCGGTGAGTTTATATTTAGACTAAATTATTATTATTATGTGCGAATGGACCCAGATGGATCACGCAGTACTTTTATGATTAGGGCTCGGATTTTTAGGTGCTAAAAATCGGGAAAATATTTATTTTTTATGTATTAAAATACCTGAGATATGTGACAAAAAAGTAAAAATATTTAATTATAATTTAGTTTATTAATGTGAATATAAACAATATGCAGTACTCACAATGCAATGTATGCTATGTCTCACTGACTGCTGAAGCATTACAATACACGAGATACATCTACAGGTTGTCCATCACAAATGGCTGACCATTAGGCTACCGCAAAACAATTCTCCTGAAGGCGCGAAACTGCGGCAATTTGTTTTTTGCCTTTGAGGTGTTGTGTAACTTGATTGCTTTCCCACATGGTTGGCAGAACAGAACACTCCCATCAGAAGTAAAGTTATCTGGAAATCCCCGGCTTCCACAGTGAGTGGTACGGGGCTACAAGCTAAGAATAACACAGTTGCAAGCTGACATACGTTTTGCATGAAGATTAGATAGCTCACAGATTCTTCCTCGTTGACGTAAAACAGAACAAAAATGCAATAAACTGAAAGATCTAGCATACTGATTCTAAAAAATGAAAATATTATGTATTTTTATGTGCTAATAAGTGAAAAGCAGGAATTTATGTATTTATAAAAAAACGCTTAAAATATGTATTTACATAAAAAAATATTTATATATGTATAACTTATATATATTCTTCAGTTTTTCTTGTGTGTAAGCCCAGTCGTTGGAAATCTTTGAACATGTCCATAAAACTTCAATCTTTGTTTTCTGATATCCGCCACAAGATTAGATAATTTCTCAGTTGCTATACGAGATTTCAACCTGCTGTCTATATCCATCTTCTGTTCTTTCCGGGCCAAGAATTTTCCTCAAGATCTTTCGTTCTTCCTTTAGGATATTTTCCAAGACACCCTTCGTGTTAGACTAAGTATTAGTGTTTCACTTGCATACAGAGCTTCCGGTTTGATCACTGTGTTGTTTGTCTGAATTTAGACTAAATTTATATAAATCGTTTTTTTAAACAAAACTTCTCCATTCATTCACATTTCCTATGAAAGGCAACAAAACATGCTGTAACCTTAGGCATAATTTAATTTGAACCATCGCGGTGACAGGAAGGGAAGTAGCCTAAAGCCGGTGGGTCCCATGTCATAGATTTATGGCATGTAAAAGAACCTTCTACCAATTACTCTTGTGTGAAGCTAAATTATAGGTTAGATAAGCGGCTTCGGTGGCGTAGTTGGTAGCATGCTGAACTGCTGTTCCCAAGATAGCGGGTTCAAACCCGGCCAAAGTCGTCGGATTTCTTAAGAGAGTTAAAAATCCTTCAGTAACTTATGCCTTCCTTCGGAGGGCAAGTAAAGCCGGCGGTCCCATGTCATAGATTTATGGCATGCAAAAGATCCTTTCACAGACTAAACTTGTTGTTGTTCGAGTCTTCAGTCTTTTGACTGGTTTGATGCAGCTATCCATGCCTCCCTGTCCTGAGGCAATCGTTTCATCTCTACATAGCTACCACACCCTACATCCGAGGCAATCTGTTTAAAATATTCTAACCTTGGTCTACCCCTACAGTTCTTGTCCTCGATCTTCCTTCCATAACTAAGCTTGCTATTCCTGGGTGTTTTAGTATGTGTCCTACCAACCTATCTCTTCTCTTCATTAGCAGTCGCCAGAAACATCTCTCCTCTCCCACTCGTCTTAATACCTCTTTGTTTGTAACCCTATCTACCCATCTGATCTTCATCATTCTTCTGTAACACCACATTTCAAATGCTTCAATTCTCCTCTTTTCTGCTGCACCAATAGTCCAAGTTTCACTTCCATAGAGCACCACGCTCCAAACAAAGGCTTTCAAAAATGACTTCCTAATACCTAAATCTATATTCGATGTCAGCAGATTCCTTTACTTGTGTAAAGCTAAGTTGTTAGGTTAGATTTCGTCGGAATGCTCTATCAAAAGTTCCAACGTTCACCACTAGGTAGCATTGATATCTGGTAGCGAAAGTTGGGACTACTTGAAATTGAACGGAACTTGTAGCTCACCCTAAGAAGGGTGTCCGCTGGAAGCAGCTACAGACTCAGGCGAGCCAAACATATCCTCGGACACTCCCGGCACTAAAAGCCATACGATAAATACATACATAATAAATAGGTTGGATTTGACTAACGCTCTTAGGTTCCAACATTCGTCGCCAGGAGCCGACTGCGGTGGCTTCTAGTAACCAAGTTCAGTACTAGTTGTCGTTGATGGTGGCGTTTGGTAGCAAAAATAGGAACTACTTGAAAATTGAATGTTTGCAGCCCTTACGTGAATTAAAAACACATAACACACACTAATACAGCCATCACAATTAACACCGGTTATCAAACAGATTCTACACACACACCCAAAGTACACGGGGCTACATGACCGTGTTGTCGCAGCCTTTATACGGAGGAACCAACCAACCAACCAACCAACCAAAATGTTTGAAATTTTAAGGGCATTTTATATGCCATATTTTGGAGTTTTTTAATTCATAACTTCATTTTTAAAGTGCATTTTTGGTTGTTTTATTGGGCATAAAAATCCTAGCCCAAGTGATGAGTTTCTGCTGCACACACAGTCTGCGCGCCCCGAGGCGAGCGAGTGCCCGAAAGTGCTCTCAACATCTGCTTGTTAATGACATTTACCGGCGAAAGTGAAAACAGGTCCGCAAGCAATTAGTCCAACGAGACGAGCGTGACCGCGTCCACGATCATAAGAAATATTGTCAGGAATGCGGCTAAAAACAAGAAGAAATGCCCGTCTTATGAGCCCATGATTTCATATTTCTAATACTGGGACAGACAGAGGTGATCGTTACGAAATATTTGCTACTAGCAATAGTAGGCTACCCGGCATCCTTCGATGGATTTATTTGTTTTATGGATGATAATGAATAGGCCAGCCAGGGGCGTATATAGCCTACAATCTTTTTCGGGGGGAGGGGGTGACTATCCTGGAAAATTGGGAGTATTCTCAGGGGATTGTCACCGCAAAATGACCAGAAACATCAACCAATATCTTAGAGCATCTAACTTTGTGTAATTAATTTAGATAAGATTACTAAACAGAAAGGTAAACAGTTTTTTTTTCTTTACAGGTTGTTAATTTATTTCTCAAAAGTACCGTACTGTGGAATTCACAGTTTTGCCTCACAAGGCTGAGTGTACCCCGTTTCAGCCCTCAGACTACAATTAAAATTTCTTGGCAGAGCCGGGAATCGAATTCGGACCTCCGGGGTGGCAGCCAAGAATGCTAGCCACTACACTACGAGTTAGTCTAATTTCAATCTTAATATTGTTTATAACTTAGCCAATAAGTTAAGAATAGGGTACTACCAAATATACAATTATTATATGCTCTTACCAAAGCAACACTTTCTTAATTTTTATTGGCTTTTTTCGGGGGTGGGGGGGGGGGGTGGAGCCCCCTCAGCACTCCCCTTATATACGCCCCTAGGGTCTACGACTACAGAACTGGAGCGCTCAAGGATAAGGATCGGAAAGCACCAACGCTTATTCAGCTGTTAACCTCCGTAGGCTACACTGGACCAACACCATCACCCTTATAGCCTACATAGGCATACTATTGTCATGATAACTGTTTTAAGGGGCCTAAGAAATATTTCTGCACTAATTAGGCTACTCCCCGTGACTGCAATTTATAAGCACCTCGTAATTCTGCACCAGAACACACTGGTAGGGACGACGTGATGCAGCCCGCAATGCCAGGCAACAATAGACTAGACATAGTTATTATTAAAGCTGTCCAGGAGCGCTTGTTCTTCCGACTTACTGCACAAAAATCAATCTTTAAGGTTACCTGAGAGGTGTAGCCTAATGCTACATAGCCTAAACTATTCCTCTTGAATCTGGCTATCATATAGCCTACAAAAATAATTTTTCGAATCAGACTGGTAGTTCCAGATATTAGGGAGTTTAAACACACAAACAAACAAACTCTTCAGCTTTATTATATTAGTATAGATTACTGCAGCCGAAAGAAATCAGATATTGGCAGGTGAAAAGGAAGTAGGAGACTTCTGCTAATTAGAAACCATAATAACCGGTGATGGACGGAGAAAAGAGGATATAAGAAGTTGGTTGGCTCAGGCAAGGAAAGCATTTCTACTGAATAGAAATCTGTTGACACCACATTTAGGTAATAGAAGGATATTTTGAAGAAAGACGGAAAAAAAAAATTTCTAAAAACGCTTGTTCTTAAAATGGAACTCTTTCTATAGATTTAAATGAAATTAAAGTTTGATTGTTTTAATCTGTTCTTTCATTCTTTATATTCAATTTGTGGGAAGCAGATTTTTGAATTTCTCAAAACGGAAGTAGGCTAGATATTTCGATTTTGATTTGACCATGTATGGGTCAATACTAGCGTTCTTAGTGATAGATTCAGAAAACTACATACGACAAATAGACTGCACAAAATATTCAAAATTGGAATAATAATATTACACTGAAGAAAATGGAAATTGCAACACGCAGAAGGAGTGGTGCTACATTGCTGCAATTGTACATGCAGGACGAGATTTCAGTTGTGATTCGATGATTACACTTTCAGGTCCCTCTGACCGCAAGTTTGGACAACAATCAATACAGGATGTGCCCACCACGAGCTGCAATACATTGATGAATTCGTCGAGGCATGGAGTCAATAAGGCCCTGGATCGCTTCCTGAGGAATTGTGGCCCATGCTTGCTGCACTGCACGGGTCAGTTGTTCCAGAGTTGTGGGTGGCTGAGGACGGTTGGCCAGTTGTCGACCCATCATGTCCCACACATGCTCAATAGGACTGAGGTCCGGGGATCTGGCGGGCCATTCTAAGGTTGTGATGTCGTGGAGAGCTTCTCTGGAGATGCGTGCAGTGTGAATCCGGGCATTGTCCTGCTGAAACATCCCATTAGCAATGTTCGCCATCATAGGGACAACCACTGGATTGAGTACCCTCTCAACGTACTCTCGAGCAGTCATAGTGCCCTCAACAAGCACAAATTGTGATTTCACATTAAAGCCAATAGCTCCCCAGACCATAATGCTTGGTGTTGGCCCTGTGTGCCTCTCGACAATAAGGTCTGGGCGGCCCCTCTCCCCGGTACGTCGGCGGACACGATTCCTGCGATCACTGCGGGCAAGACAGAAGCGCTATTCATCACTAAAGACGACCCGATGCCATTCGTCGACCCATGTCGATCGTTCTCGACACCAGGCCAGCCTTACACGTCGCTGTTGTGGGTACAATGGAACACCTTCTGCAGGGACACGGGATCGTAAGCCAGCTGCACGCAGGCGATGACCAACTGTTTGTTGTGTAACGTGGGGTGCCACAGCTGCTCGAATTTGCGCTGCTGTTGCATGGGGTTCCATCCGGGCCATCCGAATGATGCGGCGATCCTCTCTCACAGTTGTCTGTCGCGCTGGGCCTGTGCCAGGTCTACGAGTGTGGGTACCTTCATTTGACCATTGCTGCCATACACATTGTACCGTAGATGCCTGACAGCCAACACGTGCAGCGACAGTCCTTAGCGATAATCCAGCCTCACACAGCCCAATTATCCGAGCCCTCTCAAACGGCGACAGTTGTTGATAGCGTGCCTTCTCTGTCGTCGAGGCATGTTTGACGGGGAACACTTAACTGCACAGACTGCAAGTCAACTACGCTACACCCGAGTCCGTATACTGGAGTTGATTCCTCCACGACCAATCAAGTGGGGAGACCTGTAGCAACAATCCAATTGGTCTGAAACTTTGATTGTTTACATACCTACATGGCATCGTTCCATATCTTGAAAATCAACACAAACGACCAATGCGTTCATGGTGTTGCAATTTCCAGTATCTTCAGTGTATAAAGCAATACGTTGTAAGACTCGGAGACGAACTTGGAAACAAGTCGGCATCAAGATGAAGACGTTATAGGCTAATCATTGAACGATCAACAACTGCAAATTAAATTAATTCAAAGAAACGCAAACCTCGTCAACAGGAGACGAAGACAGGCGATAAGCTACTCGTATGATTTCATTCAAACAATAGGCTACATGGACACCGAGCGTTAGACCACATCCTTTGTCGTATGTAGTTCACTAAATCTATCACTACGAACGCTAGTGTTGACCTATACGTGATCAAATCAAAATCAAAATATCTACTTCCGGTTTGATTGACGAGTCATGAACACCAACAGTTAGACCGCATCCTTTGTCGTATCTAGTTCACTAAATTGATGTAAAATTTGTAATTTCTTTTCTTTTTATTACCCAAAAGTTTTAATTCCCCAGCCTGAAGGACTAATTGTGAATTTTTAGGGGGAATTTTGCATACTTCTTAAAAACCACATAGGGCCTAACTTACGTGTCTCGTAATGTAGGTTAATTGAAGGGTGTTGTGGAGGGTCACGTCAGCTGTGAGGGGGAAGTGGACCGACAGACGAACAGCCAGACGGACAAAAGAGTGTGTCTAGTCACCTGGTCTCAAGGTCGTCTCACTGTCCAGTCCAGTCTCGCCCAATTAAAGTCCATCCGTGAGATTAATTGCGCTTCTGCCAGCTCGTCTGGAATGTGAGACAAGGCACAGGTGTGCATACGTTCTCATACGACACACACACTTGTGTGTCACTTGTCAACCCGTTATTGCTTTATGTCGCGTATTTATAGCTGATGGGAAGAAATATTGAACAATTGATATATTAAGTCATCCTATTGTTGCACTCGACTTTTTCTTACAGGATATCCTAAATTAACGAGAATATTTTAGAACATGTGTGGCAACCAGCCGTAGCCGGAGACGAGGGTGGATCGAAAAGTGAAGCACAGGAATTACTTTTGGAAAATATTTAATCAATGAGATGAAAGAAGGGGAGCGTGGTGGCGCAGTGGCATAGCTACTCGTCTTCCACCCTGACGGCCCGGGTTTGAATCCCGGTGACAGGGGGTGGTATTTTCACCTGAAAATTCACGTGGCATCAGGAAGAGCATCCGGCCTTAAATCCCCGGCCAAAACCAAAATGAGTCTGGTTGGCTCCGGCGACTCCAATTAATTGGGAAAATCTGAAGAACGTTTAATGAGATGATAGAAAAGTTGTTGTTGTTGTTGAATCAGTTTTTTTCTTTTTCTTTTTTGTAGGTTAATGTTGTTCTTGATTAATTTAGGGGTTTGCGGCTTCGTCGTTATTTAGCCCCGTGTGCTTGGTTGAGTGTAGTAAGTGTCGTTGTTGTTGCTCATTTTAGAGGCTGCGACATATGGTATAGTCGTATAGTCCCGTGTTTTTTTTTAGGTGTGTATAAACATTTGTGTGATAACCTGTGTTATTGTGATGGCTGTGCTAATCTGTATAATTTATTTGTGAATTAGGGATAGGATTGGGAAGTAGGTGGCCAAGGCCTTAAGTAAGGAACCATCCCAACATTTTCCTGAAGTAGAAGTGAGGGGAAAACCAGCCCTCACACCAGATTAAAAATGTTTTGGGAGAGCCGGGAATTGAACCCGGACCTCCTACGAGACTGCCAAGATTAGTCTCATAACCTGTCAACAGGGATGGCTGTACTACTGTGTGTTTTTGTAATGAGGTAGGATTCGGGTAGGAAACCACTGTGGCCTTAAGTTGGGCGCCATCCCAGCATTTGCCTAGAGTAGAAGTGGGAGCAAACCACGGAAGACCACTTCCTGGATGTCTGAGGTAGGAATAAAACCCACCTCTTTTCAATTTTACCTCGCGAGGCTCAGTGTAACTTACCCCGTTCTAGCCCTCAGACCAGAATTTAACCCGAGCCTCCGTGGTGGCAGCCAAGAATTATCCCCGTTTATTTGGATTCGTCTGATACCTGTATATTTACGGTAATCGTAGTAAGCCAAGTCTGTGTTTGAAAATGCGGTTGGGATAATTTTGTTCGGAGGCGGCAGTGGCCTTAATTCTGGTCCCTTCCTGGCATTTAGCTCGTGTTGGTGGCTTAGTTCGTAGAATGCTGAGCTTCTATGCCCAAGATCGTGGGTTCAAACCCGTTCGAAGTCGTCGGATTTTTTAAGAGCATTAAAAGTCCCTTAGTATGCCTTCCTTCGGAGGGGAAGCAAAGCCGGCGGGCCCATGTTATAGATTTATGGCATGTAAAAGAACATTCCACTAACTAAACATTTTTTATTTATTTAGTCAATTTACCCTCTAGGTTGGTGGTTCCCACGGACTCAGCGAGGGAACTCACCACTACCGCCTCTATGGGCAGTGTCCTGGAGCCTGGAACATCTGGTCGGGATGGATACAACTGGGGAGGTGTGATCAGCACTTCGCCCAGGCGGCCTCACCTGCAAAGCGAACAGGGGCCTCATGAGGGAGGGGAAGGGATGGTAGATAGGGATGGATAGGCTAGGAAGAGGGAAGGAGGCGGTCGTGGCCTTACAGTAGGTACCATCCCGGCATTTTCCCGAAGACGAAGTGGGAAACCACGGAAAACCACTTCGAGGATGGCTGAGGTCGGAATCGAACCCCCTCTACTCATTTGGACCTCCCGAGGCTGAGTAGACCCCGTTCCAGTCCTCATACCACTTTTTCAAATTTCGTGGCAGAGCCGGGAATCGAACCCTGGACCTCCGGGGCGGCAGCTAGCCATGCTGACCGCTACGCTACGGAGGCGACATAACTAAACTTGTGTGAAGCAAAATTTGTAGGTTAGGTTTGATTAATGTCCTTAAGTTCCAACGTTCGTCACTGGGCGCTGATGGTGATGGCATCTAGTAGTAGCCAAGTTCACAGCTAGATGTCGTGGACGGTAGCATTTGGTTGCGAAAGTAGGAACTACTTGAAATTATCGTCTGCAGTCTTTACTTGAATTAAAAACAAATAACATTCACTGATACAGCCATCACTATTAACACCAGTTAAAGTGTCTGATGTATTTTTAGCCTACTTTCGATATTTGCAAAAAATGAAAGTAGACTTATGAGATCAACACAGGGCGAAAAAAGTGTGTCTGTCTGTGTGTGTGTATGTGTGTGTGTGAGTCTGTGTGTGTGTATGTGTGTGTGTGAGTCTGTGTGTGTGTGTGTGTGAGTGTGTGTACTCTGAATGTCTGTCCCCCCCCTATCAATTCGAACACGGTGAATGCGAATTGAACGAAATTTGGTACAAAGGTAGCACTAGCAAAGGACACCTCAGTGTCATGTTTTATATCGCCGCCATCTTTACTAAAACTGAATGGCGGCCACTCAAACGTTCAAAACGTAAAATCAAATAACGACTAACCAAATCATCCAATCTCTACCAAATTTGGTAACAACATACCTTCGTATAGGATGCGTCTTGTGACCAAACTACAAGGTCGTCCGCCATACCATTTCAGGATGGCGGCCGTGCGAATTATGCAAACTTTATAATCCATATCATGGGACCCACCAGTTCCGATTATCGAGCCGAGAATCGTTTTAACTGTTCTAAAGGAAGAGGCACGTACGAAATTAAAAGTTTATTTTGTAATACTATAGTGCAGACGTGATTTTAAAAAGCTCAGCTGATTCATTAATAAGACAAGATGGCAGCGGATATCTTGTGCCTGACTTATATTTCACTAATTTGAGTATTGAATGCAATATAGCGTACTGATAAAAAATAAATAAACTTTGTATGAAATGCTTTATATATAAATAATATACTCCAGTGATGAAATCGTTTAGTATAAATCATTATTTGCTAACAAGTTCTATGTAAGTCATTTTAAATAGAACGATATTCGTTGACACAATTAGCTCAGTGGTAGAGCGATAGCCTGTCGCTCAGATTCCTATGGTTCAAACCCGATCAGACCTAGTTTTTTTGCTTGAAATGTTATATGTTTATTGTTTTGTAATGACTCAGATGTTTTAAAATTAAGCGTTATATTGTGCAAATTATGGTGTAAAATATATATTTAATTAAAACATAATTCGCCAGCAGATTTACTCGAGACATCTAGCTGCCAAAAAGGTAACTTCCAGATTTTATTGAAAAGTTTCTTCTTCTGGCCGCTAGAATGCACTCGCTCTGTTAGGATTATATTGTTCGATATTTCACCACTAGATGTCCCGACTAGTCTACGTGGGGATCCATTGATTACTATACCATTATCATTCTATGCGCATCGAATTTGAAGAATGACAAGTTGATACTACGATACATTTTAACTTTTTATTTTAAAGGGTTTGTAACAGCCTATTTTGCGTTACTTGAAAATGTTATTAAGCGTTATATTGTCCACATTATGGTGTAAAATATATATTTAATTAAAACATAATTCGCCAGCAGATTTACTCGAGACATCTAGCTGCCAAAAAGGTAACTTCCAGATTTTATTGAAAAGTTTCTTAATCTGACCGCTAGAATGCACTCGCTCTGTTAGGATTATATTATCGAAAATATCCACATAGTTTGTATACACACGTCTCTGTAGGGTCATGGAAAGATTTGTTAATTCAATTAGGGTTGTGAAAGCCATGCACAACCAGACGTGTAAAGACATGCCTCAACTCAAAGTTGGATGTTGCCCACGGCAGGTCGTAATAATAATAATAATAATGTTATTGGTTTTACATCCCTTTTAACTACTGCTGCTTTTAGAGACACCGGGGTGCCGGAATTTTGGCCCGAAGGGGATCTTTAACGTGCCAGTAAATGTACTGACACGGCTCCCTCGCATTTGTGCACCCTCAAATGCCAGCTGACTGCGCCAGGTTACGAACCTGCAACCTAGGGCCCAGCAAGCGAGAACGTTACCGCTGAGCCACGCCGCCAGTCCGGTCGATTATGTCTCCAGATCCATAACATTCTTGATATACTTCTTATCTTTCTTTCTTTCTTTCTTCAATGATGGTAGCAGTTTTTATCTAGGTCGTGGCGTTTGGTAGAGGTAAATCGTTTCTAAGGTCTTCAACAAAGAATAGTTCTATTATACTCTTTGATAATAACAACGAGTTATAACTATACTCATACATTTAGGAGAAAGTAGGCTATATGTTCTTTACTGAACATCTTGTTTTAAGTGTAGGATATGACACCCTTTTTAGGCCCATTAATTCAACACTGCAAAATGGCTACCAACACCATAACATAAAATAAATTGTTAGACTATATTTAGTAGCGATATGTTGAACTTGGCAACACTGCTCGTAAAACTTAATAGACTAGGCTATATTGTGACGAAGATTCCAATAGCTGTGACACACCCCACCTTGTGGCATGTGGTTTATAAAATGGAGTTATGTTTGAGGTTCGAAGTCAGGTTCTCACGCGGCAGGTGACGGAGTTACGATCGCTTGTATTTTATCGCTACAAACCGCTAGAGGCAATCACATCCAGTCACTCAGCTGTCAGACTGTCTGTCTGTCGCGAAGGAGCTTCTAGGTCGAGAATATTCAGAACTAAATATTATGACGAGTGATATTCTTAAGACTGTAAGGTGTTGTTTTAAATCCTTCAGGGGCTTTGCGAAGCCTCCGTGGCCTAGGCAGCAGTACACCGGCCTCTCACCGCTGGGTCCATGGTTCAAATCCCGGTCACTCCATGGGAGATTTGTGCTGGACAAAGCGGAGGCAGACAGGTTTTTCTCCAGGTACTCCGGTTTTCCCTGTCACAATTTTATTCCAGAAACACTCTCCACTATCATTTCATTTCATCTTGTCATTCATTGAATGATTGCCCCAGGGGAGTGCGACAGGCATCGGCAGCCGGCACAGTTCATATCCTCACCGAGAGGATTTTTTTATATTTTTTATTCATTCATTCATTTCGTATAGGCCATCTATGGACCGCGTCATTCCAACTGTCTTCTACTGGCTTTGATGTTTGCCCAGTACGCCCGCATTCGTTCTCGATGGACTTCCTTCCGTTCCTGGGTCCAAATCTTTCCCGTTTTCAGCTTCGGTTTTTCTTGGAAACCTTTGCAACCTTGAAGTTTCCTTTTGAGTGGGGCGTGCTCCTGAATGTCTGTTGGTGATAAACCCCACTTCTTTCAGATCTTTATCCAGTTCAATGAACCAGGCCCATTTTGTTTTCCTCTCCTGAAAGTAAGTTATGTTGCGGTTTTATATTATATATTTTTTATTTCTTCCTTTTCCTTTTATATCTTTGCGTTTTTATATTTTATATTTTTAAGTTAGGCTATTTATATTTTATATTTAGACTATAAGTATTTATTATTTTTACTTATAGTTATATTTAATACTATATTTTACATTGTATATATTTTATATTTTATTTTTCATATATATCATTTATATATTTATAGTTATAATTATTTTATTTATTATGTATTACTTTTTATATTTCATATTTACAAGTCTTATTCGTCACAGATGATCCTAAAATTTGAAGAATGTACATCTAAAGCTTGCTCTGAATTAATTAACAAATAGATCAGTCCTGTGCATTCGTCATCAGTCACTCAGTGTTCCGCAGTGTCTGTCCTTGGGGAAAGGGTGCTATGTGCTAAACCACGAGAGACAGTGGGGTGTCGAACGTGCCCTTCCTTGGTTCCATCGGCTCAATGACATGCAAAGTGAGTTTGGACTGGACGTTGGCTACACTCGCAGTCACTTATCAGGGTTGACAAAAGTTCTTTCCATACAAGGGGTGTACTGAACGAATGATAGATAATCTCGTGAGAGAACAAAATAACCTAAGCACTACAACCCTTGAAGGACCTAGGCTTACCGAGCGACCGCTGCCCAGCCATTTCATCTGAAGATCTTCGGGGCTCCTTGGCCAGTAATCTGAATTTTCATGTCCGGGGAACAGTCTCACAGTCAGACAGCTAGTCTACTCAATTGTCCTCACGAGGCGGAGTGCACCACTCTAATCCCTGACGTAGCCGGGAATAAAAACCCGAGGATTCTGGGTGAGAAGCAGCCACTATACCCCAATACGGGGCTGGTCAAGAGAGAACTCAGTCTTTAGCTATATTTTGACAGTTTTTTGGAAGTTAATTCTTCTCATTTTTCTTTGAATACCATATCTACTCATTGAACTTTGGTTGCAGCACGAAAGTTGTAGCCTACTTAAGACATTTTTATTTTTAGAATTTGCATATTGGGTGATAGTTTATTTATATGCTAATAAAGTGAAGAGATTATTTATTTATTTATTTATTTATTTATTTATTATTTTAGCGTATGGCTTTTAGTGCCGGGAGTGTCCAAGGACATGTTCGGCTCGCCAGAGGCTGTAGCTGCTTCAATGCGGACACCCATGGGGTGAGCTACAAGTTCCGTTCAATTTCAAGTAGATCCAACGTTCGCTACCAGATATCACTGACACCTTCTGGTGAACGTTGGAACTTTGATAGAGCGTTTCAACGAAATCTAACCTGCAAATTTAGCTTCACACAAGTTTAATTAGTGGAAGGTTCTTTTACACGCCATAAATCTATGACATGGGACTGCCGGCTTTACTTTCCCTTCGAAGGAAGGCATACTGAAGGATTTTAACGCTCTTAAAAATCCGACGACTTCAGCCGGATTTGAACCCGCGATCTTGGGCATAGAAGCTCAGCATGCTACCGACTACGCCACTGAGATAGGTTGGTAGGACACCTGCTAAGACACCCAGGAATATCAAAGTTAGTTATGGAAGGAAGGGTTGAGGACAAGAACGATAGGTTAGAATATGTTAGATTGCCTGGTGTGCTAGCTATGTAGAGATGAAACTATTAGCTCACGACAGGGAAAGCTGCGTCAAACCAGTCAAAAAGCTGAAGACTCAAACAACAACAAAAACATAAATAGCATAGAGGCGTTACAGTTATTAAATTAGTAATGCTAACGCGTTATTGTCCAACGCTGGTAAATCATGATAGCAGTGATAGAAATTACGCAATTTTTGTGGTCTAGGAATTGACTAGAAGATTTTTTTTAACGTTGCTTGAACGGTCATGTGGAATAATGAGTCATGCGAGACTATGATGTATGTGTTTTTGAAAACAATGGTAAGAGTCCCGTGTTTATGACCGTCATAAAGACTGACTACCTGGACTTTATCAACCGCACGCTGTCAGAACATCCGCATAATGACCGAGGTGGCCTAAAGCAGTAAGAAGCGCACGGAAGCCTCACTTCTTGTCTCCCTGGAGAATCAATTCGAAGGAACGTGCTGGACGGTACAAGGCACACTCATACTGCTTGCTGCCTTATGGAACACAGCCATTTCAAATGTGGCAAGCACTTCCCTAGTTTGTTTTGCAACAAACCAATACACTCAATCTCATAGTCGTAGAAATGCTTATAGGAACATGTAATTAGGTAATTAGCATGATAAACTTACATCCGAAGGGTTTCAGGTTTGAATCATTATCTGGTAATGAGGATTTTATCATTTTAAATGATCTTGTCAACTTCGTCGTTACGCTGGGGTCTGGCGATGCGTTACGGTGACGGGTCGAAATGTACCGAGATGCACTGAGGTGTGTGACGTCATAGTACTGCATGGTGCATGTGTACCCCGACAATCTCTACATCGTTAGTATAAGACAAAACTCCCTGATTCTTGGATGTCACGGGTAATCTCGAGAACCACTGGATGGATTTTGATGCGGTTTTCGCCATTCTGTAAAGGATATCTCGAGGAAAGATTCTGTAGAAAATAATTTATGTATGATCAAAGGAAGCCAAGCAGTAACGATTTCAGTGAAAAAGTCGAAAACAAACTTGGCGTCCGTGCGCTTCTTAAGCTTAAGCTGGGCAAACCGTTAAAAATATCAATATACTATGAGCGTAAGAATTGGTCAGCATGAAAAGTTCTACAAAAAAGTCCGTGAGAGCATAGGCTATCTCTATCTTCAATACATCGCCCACTATAAGTGTTTTTAGACTGGATGGAAGGGGCACGTCCCCACGCACTCTGGTGAGCTTGCCGGCATCCCGCGCGCTGGACCTTGCTTTGCCCTTGGTTTGCACTTGCCGTTCGCGAGTAATTTGAAACAAGATAAGCAAGATAAGTATTATGCAGATAATTTTCCAACATGTTGAGAGTCTTTGGCTTCGAACGAAGCGAGAAGCCTCCAGCCTTTCTAGCATTTTTCAGCATTTGTAGCATTTAAAATGATACAAAGTCTTTCAGACTGACTGTCATTCTTAAAATCTTCTTCTTCTTCTTCTTCTTCTTCTTCTTCTTCTCCTTCAGTGACGTGTGGTGGCGCAGCGGTCAAGCTCTTGGCCTCTCGCCAAGGTGGACCTGGTACGATTCCCAGTCAATGCATGTGACATTTTCGAAGTGAAATGCCATGTCCAGTGGTTCGGATTCCATGAAAAAAGGAGGTCCCGTGGTTCATGATCGCATGATTAACGGTCAAGTAAAACTAAAGGCTTCCTTCCAGCCTTTCTTCTTTTTCACTTCGTCATCGTCATTAAACATAAATCACAACAAAGCTTGCCACGGTGGGTATGTAGTTATCGTGTCGAACTACCAACCCTAAGCTTGCAGGTTCGCTCGTGGCCGTGGTAAGCGATTTTTGAAAAGCGACAAAAATCTAGGCACGCATGTCATACATTGTTGTCATGATGAATAACCCATTTGAATTCAGTTGGCCATGTTCATAATGAGAAAATTAATCTCGGGATTTTCCGCCAACTAGGAACCATCCCAGCATTTTTGCCTGGAGTAAAAGGGGGAACCACGGAAAACCACTTAAAGGATGGCTGAAGTGGGAATCGAACCATTCTCTTCTCAGTCTTACCTCACGAGGCTGAGTATACCCCGTCCCAGTCCTCAAACCAGAACTAAGACTCGTTGTCAGGGCCACGAATCGAACCCGGACCTCCGCGATGAAAGCCATGAATGCTAGTCTCTAGACCAGCGTTTCCCAAACTGTGGTACGCGTACCACTGGTGGTACGTGGTGATGTTACGAAAAATATAAAAAATATTAGATACGTTACGAAAAATATAAAAATATAAAATCATTGATATGTTGCCGGAGGACTTTAAGGCCAAAGACAAGGAACAGTTTTATGAATTGAATTGTGATTCAGAACTAAGGCAAACTTTTTCAAAAATGGCTCTTGTGAACTTTTGGGTTGAGGGAGTGCAAACTATGCAGACATAGCTGACAAAGAAGTTAGATTTTTACTGCCCTTCACTACTTCGTGCTTGTGTGAGACTGCATTTTCTTCACTTGTTTATCTCAAGAATAAATACCGGAATAGGCTCCTTACAGTGGAAAATGATCTTCGTTTGAGACTCAGCAATCTTAAACCAAACATTCCTAAGTTGGCTTCTAATCTTCAAGCTCACCCTTCACATTGAATTTGTTAGTTGAACTTTGGTTTTTATGTTTAATTATTACGAGTTCTTTTATTAATATTATTTGTACAGTTGGCATTTCTGAATGTTTGAATTGAATACTTATTGAAATATACCTAATAAAACAACTGGACACACTTTTTTATTATTTGATCTTTAACTCCAACAGTCTAACTCTAACAAATACAATTTACAATCCGTCTTTT
The DNA here is from genome assembly GCA_946902985.2 of Meconema thalassinum. Lineage (NCBI taxonomy): Eukaryota > Metazoa > Arthropoda > Insecta > Orthoptera > Tettigoniidae > Meconema > Meconema thalassinum. The sequence continues at coordinate 141,012,810 of OX336400.1, forward strand.
GGTCTACTACGTAGTGGTGGTGGGGATTATAGTTGCTATATCTCCCAACCATTAGGTGGTACGCGAGAGATTCTCATCCCTCAGTGTGGTACACACACAAAAGAGTTTGGGAAACACTGCTCTACACTACGATGTGGTCAGTGAAAGGAAATAAATTGTGTTTTAGTAGGATCTCTGAGTTTGTACATACTGTACATTCAGGAAGCCTACATGGAATCCTCCATAAATCAGAACCATCTCGAATTATAAGATGTTGTAATGCCATCGCAGCATGGCCTTTGAATCATCCTTCTTCTACTCCTCCTCATCCAACAGCTATTAACGTGCCACGAGCTGTTGTATGATGTCCTGTATGACATTTAATTCCCGTCGACAAAGCACATACCGCTTGTATTACGGTAGCTTCAAAGCAGTGTTCTGCACGTCCTAGCATATTTTAACATTAAGAGCTTCCGATACGCTTGAATAGCTTCACGAAGGAAGACGCATAATAGCATACGATATTTTATTGCATCTTATGCTTACGGATTGAATCAAATGGCCAACGACGTATTAACTGACAAAAAAACAAACAACAACATTAACAGATTCTATTATTCCTTGTCACGTGTTAACTGTTTATTTGCTCGTTCCTTGCTGTACATGTTATGCTGGAACTAGGAATTTTTCCCCTCCAGTAGTGAACGCAGAAACAACTGTGGTTGTAAACCATACAATCCCAACCAAAAACATATGGAACAGCTGGTCGACTCAGGAAGACATCGACGGTCTAGTTTCAATACCACGTAAGTTATCCAGTAATATGGGACAACAAAATAATAATAATAATATCGTATGGCCTGGGGTGCCGGGTGCAAGCTTTGTTATTTGACGCCCAAGGGTAGTTTGCGGCTTCGGTGGCGTAGTTGGTAGCATGCTGAGCTTCTATGCCCAAGATCGTGGGTTCAAATCCAGCCGAAGTCATCGGATTTTTTTAAGAGCGTTAAAAATCCCTCAGTATGCCACCTTTGGAGGGGAAGCAAAGCCGGCGGTCCCATGTCATAGATTTATGGCATGTTAAAGAACCTTCCACTAATTACACCTGTGTGAAGCTAAATTGTATAGGTTAAGAATGTAAACAACGCTCTTAGGTTCCTACGTTCGTTGCCAAGAGCCGACTGCGGTGGCGTCTGGTAGCTAAGTTCTGAATTAGTAGTCGTTGACGGTGGCGTCTGGCGGCAAAAGTAGGAACTATTGGAAAAATTAAAAAGTCTTTAGTCATTACTTGAATTTAAAAAAAACATATAGGCTTAACACACACTAATACAGTCATCACAATTAACACCGTTTATCAGACAAATTCTTCACTCACCCAGAGTACACGGAGCTACAGGACCACGTTGTCGCAGCCCCTAAACTTAGGAACCAACCAACCAACCAACCAACCAACCAACCAACCAACCAACCAAAGGGTAGCTTGCATGTCGAATTTCGTTGTTCCTTGATGCACTACGAAAGTAAAGGAGGTTAGATATCTAAGCTCCTTGAAAGCTATAGCGCATTCTAGTAGAGAAATGAGGAACTTCGTGTCGGCGGAAACTCCCGAGATTAATTTTGCCATTATGAAAACGGCCTACTGAATTCAAATGAGTTCTTTGACATGCCAACATCGTATGACATGGTGTCGTATTTTTTCCGCCATTCAAAAAAAATCACTTACTACGGCCAGGAGCGAACCTGCAAGCTTGGGGTTAGTAGACTTACACGTTGCCCATTCACCCACCGTGGCAAGCGGGCAACAAAATGAATTAGCGAATTCTAATCTCTACATTGTATAAAACAAAGTATGTGATTCTTGGATGGAACGGGTAATCTCCACTGAATGGATTTTGATGTGGTTTTCATCATTCTGTAAAGGATTTCTCGAGGAAGGTTTCTGTAGAAAAACATTCATTAATGACCAAAGGAAGCCGAGCAATAACTATTTCAGTCAATCGAGTCGAAGAAAAACCTCCCGTCCGTGCGCCTTATAAGCTTTAGTTACACTGGGTAAACCGTAAAAAAAATCTTTACACTATGCTCGTAAGAATTGTTCAGCATGAGAAGTTTTTCAAAAATTACGGAACATCTCTAATACATCGCCCACTATAAGAGTTTTTACGTTTTCATTTCTTCCAACAATCTCCTTCAGTGAAAATTTAAATTATTAGCTTCGGAGCGATTTTACGAGCTAGCGAGCCTATCACCTCAGCTTCGACCAGCATCAAACTGTCGAGTCGTGTCGAGTTAAGACTTCAGAGAAGAGTAAGTTATATATGTTTGGAGTTTCGCTGTTCACCTCGGTTTTTCTGAATTGTGACCTGCCGTCCGTGCGCCTTTTAAGCTTATCCTGGGTAAACTGTGAAAGATACCGGGAGAAGCTGGGGCGGGTGGCTAGTAATTAATGAATGATTATTATCTATACTAATATAATAAAGCTCTAGAGTTTGTTTGTTTGTGTGTTTAAACGCGCTAATCTCTGGAACTACCGGCCGGATTCGAAAAATTCTTTTTGTATATGATAGCCAGATTCAAGAGGAATAGTTCAGGTAACCTTAAAGATTGATTTTTGTTCATTAAGTCGGAAGAACAAGCACTACCGAAGAGCTTCAGTAATACCTAAATCTATTGTTGACTGACAATGCGGGCCGAATCACGTCGCCCCTACCAGTGTTCTAGTGCAGAATTGCGAGCTGCTTATAAATTGCGGTCACGGGGAGTAATTAGTGCAAACAGATTTCTTAGGCCCCTTTAAACAGTTATCATGACAATACTATGCCTCTGTATAAGGGCGATGGTGTTGGTGCAGTATACTGAGGTTACCAGCTGCAATAAGCGTTGGTGATTACCGATCCTTATCCTTGAGCGCTCCAGTTCTGTAGTAGTATTCATTATCATCCATAAAAGAAATAAATCCACCAGGCGAAGCCGGGCACTACTGCTAGTATCATATCATTTTAAATAATGTGCGGTACCTTCTTTGTGAAAACTTAGCTCAAACTATGTAAAAGAAAAAAAATCCTGTCCTAAATTTGTAAACATTAAACAAGAATTCAAAGTCTTTGCTGAAAACTCTTCATTTTCTTTTTTGGAAAACCCTTCCCGATTTGATTGATGTTTGTCCTACCACTGACACCGACTCTTCTTTGGTTAACATAAACAAGGAAGGATACTTTGTATATTTAGACAAAAAGTAATTTTTATAAATTTCTATTGGCCTACATTATTCCGAAAATAAGCGCAACTCAACTTAAGCGATGACCTCTCATTTAAACTTATGTTCTTATCTCGTGTCTAATAGGCCTATTCAAAGGAAAGTGCTGGCGTGGAGGTCAAGCTGTTTGCCTCTCATCAAGGTGGACCAGGTTTGATTCCCGGTCAATGCATGTGAGATTTTTTGAAGCGAAATACCATAACCTGTGGTTTGGATTCCACGTAAAAAGGTGGTCCCTTGGCTCATGATTGCAAGATGAACGGTCACCTTAAAATACAAGCTCCCTTCCTTTTTTCTACTAATAAATTAATCGATTCTTCGTTTGTTGTTGTTGTTGTTGTTTGTGTCTTCAGTCATTTGACTGGTTTGATGCAGCACTCCTTGTCTCCCTGTCCTGAGCTAATCGTTTCAAACCCTTCTTCCGAGGCAATCTGTTTAAAATATTCTAACCTTGATCTACCACTACAGGTCTTGTCCTCGAGACTTCCGTCCATAACAAAGCTTGCTATTCCTGGGTGTCTTAGTATGTGTCCTACCAACCTATCTCTTCTCTTCATTAGCAGTCGCCAGAAACATCTCTCCTCTCCCACTAGTCTTAATACCTCTTCGTTAGTAACCCTATCTACCCATCTGATCTTCATCATTCTCCTGTAACACCACATTTCAAACGCTTCAATTACCCTCTTTTCTGCTGCACCAATAGTACAAGATTCACTTCCATATAGCGCCACACTCCAGACAAAGGCTTTCTAAAATGACTTCCTAAAACCTAAATCTATATTCGATGTCAACAGATTCCTTTTTTGTAGAAATGCTTTCCTTGCCTGAGTCAACCAACTTTTTATATCCTATTTGCTTCGTCCATCACTGGTTATTTTGCTTTCTAAGTAACAGAAGTCTTCTACTTCCTTTAGTTTTTCACCTGCCAATTTGATGTCCATAGAGAATCAATCGATTAATAGTTTTCGGTTAATTTTTAATTTTCGACTAATCGATTGTTAATCGATTTACCGACAATTGTTTATTACTAGCAGTATTCCTAACCCTGATTGCTCTGTTCTATTAACGACTGTAGTGAAGGCCAGTTATTATAATGATTACACACCCCAGGACGCTCCTAGTCTACCCCCAGGGGCTCACCTCTAGTGAGACGTGGGTTGGTGACCACGGGGCCCCAGCTGTGTCCGGCATTGCTTCCACGTACTTGTGCCGGGCTCCTCTCAGTCTTCTTTCCTGTCGACCTCACTTGATCAACTCTTATTCTCTTCCGACCCCGACGGTATTAGGGTATCCGAGGCCTAGGGAGTCTCTTTCTTTCCCGCCTTAATTGGCCCTTGTCTCATCTTTTCTGATACCCTCCTTCTGCGAGGGGTAGCCTTCTTTTTCTTTTCCTGTTATCTCCTGCCTTCTGCTCAAGGCCCTCAAGGAGGCAGGGTGTATGTAGCCCCACCACTTCTGGTGCACCCTGGATATTGCTACACCCTCAGGGGCTCACGGCTGGTGAGTTCGGGGGTTGGCGTCCCCGAAGGATTCCTGAGCTGAGTCCTGTTTTCCCCCTTTTATCCATTATCTCTGGGTCGGACCCTCTCCTCTTTCCCTTTCCTATCTGCCTTTCATGGCTCTCCTTCCTTCCAAGTCCCTCAATCCGCATTCTTCGAGGGTTGAGGGCATTTATTTTCCTCCTATTTTTTATTTGCCTTATTCTCCTTCCCCCCCCCCCCCCCCATTTCTTCTTCTAGTATATAAGTTAGTAGTTAGTTTTAGTTATAGTTTACATTTCATTATCATCTTCACGATCACCCAAGCCATTAGGAGCCGATAACCTAGATGTTAAGCCCCTTAAAACAACAATTATATCATCATCCGCTCCTAGTTTACCCCCTCTCTCCCCCCGGTCAGCGTGACTGTGGGCTAGGCAATCTAACATAATTTACTGTACAGAGAGTGCTGTAAAAAGTTAATGGTGTGACCGTAGTCAAGTGTTTTCACCACGATGATTGTCACACACCGGCCGTAAACGTAAATGCAATATGAGCAAACCGTTAACATCATATCTCCACGTGAGTGTAATAAGAATAGCCGCTCCGTGCCTCAAGCTACAAGAATACCCTTCATAATCTTCAGACTTGAAAAATATTCTCCAGGCGTTTTTTTAATGTAGATTTCATTAGCAAGCTATTTGAACTGGTACCATCTTGCGACCTCCGGAAAATGTCGACATTTCTTTGCCCTTCACATCCCCCAGACCCCAAAACCTGTTAAAAAGTTATTAGACTATATAACTAGCAACAACAGTTAGGGGCTTTTCTGTCGGTCAACACGAATTTACCCAAAATAGTAGGCTTGTACCCAAATCCTGAAAAAAAAATTACATGAGATTAATTAAATACACTAGGATGACCAGTTTCGATCGTCAAGCGATCATCATCAGATCCATTACACTTAGGCTATAATCATGTAGATTACAACTAACATATACCGACAAGTTGCATCACCAATGCTGCAACTAAATAGGCCTAAGTGTACATATTGTAAATATCTTCGCCCGTATTTTCAAACATAGATTTATGTCATTTTACACTGTATTATTAGCCTACTTTTCACATTTTGCAAAAAGTAGACTTATGAGATTGATCCGGGAAAATGTATGTCTGTCCTTCTGTCCTTCTGTCCTTCTGTCTGTCCTTCTGTCTGCCTGGCTGTGTGTGTGAGTGTGTGTGTGTGTCCCTATCAACTCCTATACGGCTGCAGCAAACGGAACCAAATGTAGTATGAGTAAAGATGAATACCGGAATATATCACGCCCATATTTGAAAAAGATGTCAGTGCTACCAACTGCTGAAAAAACGCACTAGAAATTTGAGCCCCATGTAGGATATCTTGGAAGGTATGCATGGGAGCTATTCCAAAATTGGCACACATGTAGATAATACTATTTCAGTTTAATTTCCAGGAGGCTATACATGGCAGTGTTGCCAAAATAATGTTAAGCCTTCTGATAGGTCCAAATTTTTAATGCATATAACTCCTACACTATCAATTGGATTTCAACCAAATTTTGTATGTAATATGTGTACATAAACAGATATGACTGAGTGTATTTTTGGGAGCCACCAGGGCTGCCAGCTGTTAATAATAGCTCTCTCTCTATTATTTTTTATCCAAATAGCAATATATCAGAAAGTAGGCAAGTCGACAGCTTTAAACTATGCACACGTATAGTACCTGAAATTTTAGATTAATTTGCTGTAATTTATATACGTCAGTTCTACCAACATGATTCTAAACCTGCTGATAGGACCAATTTTGAAATAACTTACATGTAACTTCTATACTATCAGTTGGATTTCAACCAAATTTCGTATGTGCTATGTGTAACATAACAGATATGACTATAAGTATTCTTAAGAGCAATCAGGGCTGCCAACTGTTAATAAATGCTGTCTATATTTTTTTTAACCCTAATATCAATATATCAGAAAATATGCAAGACAACCGCTCTATGCTTTGCACACGTACAGCACCTGACGTTCTACTCGTATATTAAATTGGAGTAATTAATATAAGTCAGTGCTACCAACATGATTCTATGCCTGCTGATAGGTCCAATTTTAATGTACGTGTAACATCTATACTAACAAATGGATTTCATCCAAAATTGGCACAACAAGAGATCATAATATTTCAGATTATTTCTGACCAGCACACGCATGACATTGTTGCGAACATGCTTTTACGCGTGCTGATAGATCCAATGTCTAACTGCATGTAACGTTCATTGGACTTCAACCGAATTTTGTATTCTGTACCTTAAGAGATGGAACTAAGAATATATTCAGTCACCAGGGCTGCCAACTGTAGTGCTCTATTAGGCTTCATTATACCAGGTATAGCCTATTTCGAATTAATTAGACATTTCAATATTACCGGTACCAACTTAATTTCGTCATTATTCTAGATAGGTTCATATAGTACTGAAGATTAATCATTGGCATGAATCTTAATTTTAAGAAAAGTAGGCTCTTTAGTTCGTCACGGAACTTCTTGTTTTTGTTGTGACTAAAGTAAGAAACGATAAGCTATAATAATAAGAGAAAATAAAAAGGGAGGCTGGTATTGAGAGGTAGGCTGCTGTATATGTTAGTGTCATCATGGCTCCATTCACAAGGGGTTGGTTAGACTACTTTTCCGGTCACTTTAGCCCCTCCAGTAAGACGTATGGACAATAGGATTTGGCGATAATACGAGCATGGACAGGAAAGTCCACTCTGCAAGCTTAATAAAAATAGCTTGCTCGTCCCTGACTCAATATTCTGTGGGAGCCCGTCTCAAGATTGATGAAGTGCTCTGTCTGCCTGCCTTCTGGAGCACAGCGCTGGGCTGCTGTACATCCTTGGTCTGTGTATGCATACAGTCCCACAACGTGTGGCTCACGTCAGTATTGTAGACTGCACCCGATTTCACATGCCCGCCCGTTTTTAATCGCACGAGGCAGAATGCACAAAACCTCCCATTAGTATTACTCTTCATACATTCGTCATCACACTGTACGTTGGCAGTGGTCGTAATTTCCGATAATCACGAATGAGAGCTTCAAAATGAGGCCACGTTTCCTGCTGTACGTTTATCCTGGGCTGAGAAAACGTTACTTATTAAAAAGTATAAAAACATTTTATTGGGTGGTTGAAAAATATTCAAACTTAAGATTTAAACTACCAATACTTGTGCCTGTAACATATAAAAATGTCATTATCTTCAGCCAAGTAGTTTTCCATGTTTATAGTTTTAAGTTAGCCGTTCCTAGAAAAGACGTCAAAAACCCGGACAATTTCTCATACAACCACAAATAAATAAATAATTCATAAACTTGAAAATAATTGGCTTATATAGTCTAACGCGGAATTAAACAAGGAAAATATTGGTATAACTCATTTTTAAATAGGTCTGTTGGTTTGTTTCTAATTAAGACCTAAACTCGAGTATCCATAATAAAAATCCGATAGTAGTCTGGATATTCAGTGGCAGCGAATATAATTATCTATAAAATGTGATAATAGTACATTATGCAACGAGCCTATAATGGCATTAATTAAGACACGAGTATGTTTATAAAATGAGCATATGCGAGTTTTATAACTTCCATACGAGTGTCTTAATTACCATTATAGGCGAGTTGCATACGACTGTTTATGTTCGACAATAATTATTATAACTATTTTATCTTCGAACATAAATATTCATAAATAACTGTCGAGATTTAGCCAGTTTTATGTACTGAACAGAGTGCATGAGACGCAGAGAATGCCTTGTATTTGACCATGGCCTCCTCGATTACCCTACTATGACACTAGGCCAGGCAGTGAAATTTAAATTAGAAGGCCGTGGAACTCAGCGCATCAAATTTTCTAATTGGTCAAACAACTGTTTCTTGAGCTCTGATTGGTGGGAGAAACTGTTTCATAATGAAAAATAGTGTTATAATGAGCCTCATTATAGTACAGTTTTCTGACATATAATAGTCAGGGTCGAACAAAAATAAGAAAAAAGGAATGAATGTGAGATATAGGCCTAACTGAAATTTTGGTACAGAATTTGCCAAAATTCATTGCACAATAAAACGTGCCTTCAACGGACCTTATCTTCTTCGATCGTTTCACCCTCTTTGGGGTACGTTGAATCAATCATTTCACTGTGTGTTGTTTTTTTTTCTTAGTTCCCTGCATCTCTTCATTCTGTCTGATCTTTTCCTCTCTTCTTCCGAGATGATGGATTTGGGTTTTGGCGTAGATTAGTCTTGAAAACTTATATTTTCGTCTTGCGATTCGTGCCTACCGATTCATTCATATTCAAATTACAGCAATTACATACCGCCATTAAATCTGTTGTTGTTGTTTGAGTCTTCAGTCTTTTGACTGGTTTGATCCAGCTCTCCACGCCTCCCTGTCCTGAGCTAATCGTTTCATCTCTATATAACTCCCACACCCTACATCCGAGGCAATCTGTTTAACATCTGTCTAACCCTACAGTTCTTGTCCTCGATACTTCCTTCCATAACTAAGCTTGCTATTACTGGGTGTCTTAGTAGGCCTATGTGTCATGCCAACCTATCTCTTCTCTTCATTAGCAGTCGCCAGAAACATCCCTCCTTTCCCACTAGTCTTAATACCTCTTCGTTTGTAATCCTATCTACCCATCTGATCTTCATCATTCTCCTGTCACACCACATTTCAAACGCGTCAATTCTCCTCTTTTCTTCTGCACCAATAGTCCAAGTTACACTTCCATAGGGGCGTGGTGGCGCAGCGGTCAAGCTGTATGCCTCTCACCAAGGCGGACCGGGTTCGATTCCCGGTCACTGCATGTGAGATTTTCGATGTAAAATGCCATGTCCTGTGGTTCGGATTCCACGTAAAACGGAGGTCCCGTGGCTTATGATCGCGAGATTAACGGTCACGATAAACTACAAGCTTCCTTCCTTGCTTTTACACTTCCATAGAGTACCACGCTCCAGACAAAGGCCTTCAAAAATGACTTCCTAATACCCAAATCTATATTCGATGTCAACAGATTCCTTTTCAGTAGAAATGCTTTCCTTGCCTGAGCTAACCTACTTTTTATATCCTGTTTGCTTCCTCCATCACTGATTATTTTGCTTCCTAAGTAACAGAAGTCTCCTACTTTCTTTAGTTTTTCACCTGCCAATTTGATGAAGGAATGTAAATTTTCTCTAAAGATATAAAGCATTATATTAATATCAATATACGCTTTGTTGTGAGCTTGTAGCGTAGTGTCTGAAACAAGTATTTTCATTTCGAAACACCGTGTTGATTGACGATCGAGGGTGGATTACTCACCACCCTCAGCCTCCCTTGTCAGACTCCGGTCCAGTATGCAAATCCCACCCCGTCTGTCCATCAAAAACCTCTCTCATTGTTCGTCATCAAAGAACTGGTCACCCAAGTCTCGGATGGACGATGCTCAATTGTCACCCACCCATGAATGTGCGCCATCTGACGCTGAATCATAATTATCTGTGATTAGTGAAGCGAGACTTTGTAAAACAGGCGTAAGGCGCAACAGGAGGGGACTGGGTCACTTCTCTATTGTCCACTACAAAGTGGACCGTCCAGGAAGAGGAAGAAAAAAATGAGATTATTCGATCAATCATTTTATGCATGACGGTTTATACTGTAATGGCCAAATATTTAGGAACATGGCAGCGTCGCAAATCCATCTCACTTAGTCTAGTATCAAAAACCGCCAAATCAATCCACCAAAGCTTTGACAAATTGCAAATAATATTGTCTGCTCAGAGTAGGCCTAACATATTATCGTTAATAGTTTAAATAATAATAATAATAATAATAATAATAATAATATCGTATGGCCTCGGGTGCCGGGTGCAAGCTTTGCTATTTGACGCCCAGAAGGCAGCTTGCACGTCGAATTAGGTCGTTCCTTGGAACGCTATGAAAGTCAAGGAGGTTAGATATCTAAGCTCCTCGACACTATAACGCTTTCTAGTAGAGAAAGGAGAAACTTTGTGTTGGTGGTAAATGCCGAGATTAATTTTGCCATTATGAACACGACCTACTGAATTCAAATGGGTTCTTTAACATGCCAACAACGTATGACATGCGTGCCGTGACTTTTGTCGCCTTTCAATAATCACTTAACACGGCCAGGAGCGAACCTGCAAGCTAGGGGGTTGGTAGTCCGACACGATAACCACTCACTTACCGTGGCATAAACTTTCGAAATATAAAAATCTCCTCGAAAAATATTACATAAATAAAATTAAGAAGTTTTGAACTTCTTTTTAGATATAGGCCTCCATAATAAAAATGCAACATTTTTAGTACGGTAACTTACAGAATATTTGAAAAACATTTCATAGCTACTTCGGTGGCGTAGTTGGTAGCATGCTGAGCTTCTATGCCCAAGGTCGTGGGTTCAAACCCGGCCGAAGTTGTCGTCGGATTTTTTAAGAGCGTTAAAAATCCCTCAGTATGCCTTCCTTCGGAGGGGAAGTAAAGCCGGCGGTCCCATGTCATAGATTGATGGCATGTACAAGATTCTCCCACAGACTAAACTTGTGTGGAGCTAAATTTCTAGGTTAGATTTCGTTGTAACGCTCTATCAAAGTTCCAACGTTCACCGCTAGGTATGATTGACATCTGTTAGGAAAAGTTGAAACTAATTGAAATTGAACTGAACTTGTAGCTCACCCTAGGGGTGCCCACTTGAAGCAGCTACAGTCTGTGGCGAGCCGAACATGTTCTCGGACACTCCCGGCACTAAAAGCCATACGATAAATAAATAAATAAATAAATAAACTCCTCCATATGAACACAGAGCCTCCGTGGCTTAGGCGGCAGCACGCCGGCCTCTCACCACAGGGTCCGTGGTTCAAATCCCGCTCACTCCATGTGAGATATGTGCTGGACAAAACGGAGGCAGACAGGGTTTTCTCCGGGTACTCCGGTTTTCCCTGTGACAATTTAATTCCAGCAACACTCTCCACTATCATTTCATTCCATCTGTCAGTCATTTAATCATTGCCCCAGGGGAGTGCGACAGGCTTCGGCAGCCGGCACACTTCCATATTCTCGCCGCTAGATGGGGGCTTCATTCATTCCATTCCTGACTCGGTAGGAGACTGGAAGCAGGCTGTGGATTTTCATTTTCATATGAACACAGTACTACAGACACACAATAATGCAGGTAATCAGACAAATTCTACTCATTCCCAAGTACACGGGGATAAATGTCTACCGTGCCACAAAGCCCCTAAATGGATTAACAACAACAACAACAACAACAAGTTTCTAAAACAAGTGATTCAAATATGTTTAACTCTTCACCAGTGCTATATATATATAGTATAGTAGTAGCCTGTATTGTACTTTCTCCCCCTCCAGAGATGTTCTCTTGCAAGCGAGGGATGACGAGACTGTCACATATAGCACTTGAATTAAGCACACATACAAAATGATTATGAGCTAAACAAATCGCTTGTAATTACTGCTTGTTAATATTGTAAGTGAATCCACTTGTTCAATTCTTCTCATTATATGCACACTGGTTTGAACGTTATTGTGTTCTTTTAATTGGAATATTGTTTTTACGGATGATGCATGGTTGATGATATTCTGCTGTCATAAATGAATTATTATGAGGCATTGCAGTGCTTTTTTTTTGGGAGGGGGGGGGGAAGCGGGGGGTACGCGTACCCCTTATACATTTGAAAACTGTTTAAGAAAAAATATTGGTACATTTGTATCTAGTCTGGCAAATATAACTTTCTACTTGAAAGTTCATCGATCAGCTGGCGTTAACGCGCTGTTCACAATATATAGCTGGAGGAGATTTCGAGTAATCCTCGATTTTAATCGATCTATCGAATCAATTTATTTTGTTACCGACAGTAGTGGCTACGCTGGCTAAAGCGCAGCGTTGGATCATGGGGCCAAGGTATCTGCTGACTCGGTGGACGCGTGGGTTCGAGCCACACCGTCGGCCGTTCTTGAAATGGTTTTCCGTGGTTTCCCATTTTCAACACGAGGCAAATGCTGGGACGATACCTTCTGACAGGCCACGGCCACTTCCTTCCATATCCTAGCCCAATTTCATTCATCTTCATCCATTCCATCTCTCATACCGACGCGCAGGTCACCCACGGGCGTCGCCTGGAAAGACCTGCACTCGGACTCTCAGGAGGCCACACGAAAAAAAAATATTGGCTGGCAACTCGGCACTCCGTTCTTATAAGCACGCAGGCTAATGTTTGGAGGTGGGGTAGGTTGTTATTTTGTGCGTGTTGTTAGTTTTGAAGGTTGAAGAAAGAACTATTTAACATCCACCCTGGCATCGATAAAGCTGAAAGTTAATGATTTGAACACAAACAATAACCAGACTTTGCAAATTGCCGAAAATTGAAAGATCGTGTTGTTTTGTCGACAACAACTGAGAGTACCCCTTAAATTGTTTTTATAAAAAAAGGCACTGATAAGCAGCCGTGGACATAGGATTCCCCAGGTTAGGAAGCGTTGAAATACACCCTTACATTAATGTGAACAGAATTATTTTATCAGGAAATAACTTTAATTACCAAAACAACTGATTTCATGGGAAAACAACCTATTGCAATGGGTAGGCCAATCATGTTGTGACTTCCGGAAAATTTCTACATACTCAAAACACCGCCAGCACAAAAGTTTATATATAAGGTGCGTTCAAAAAGTAACGAGCCGGAGGCATAATTACAGAAACCAGTACCTGTATGTTAGAAGTATTGGCCCTGGCTGTTGAGGCACTTGTCCCACTGTGACACGAGGCGGTGAATGGCTGTCTCATAAAATTCCCTGGGCTGCGATGTGAACCAGTTCCGCACGTACGGCTGGACGTCGGCGTCCGAGGTGAATCGTTGGCCCCGCAGAGCCCTTTTCAGGGGACCAAACATGGCGTAATCACAGAGAGAGAGGTCTGGACTGTATGGAGGGTGGCCGAGAACCTCCCATTTGAAATTCTGCAGGAGTGCCGCAACTGTGTTGGCCGTATGAGGTCTGCATTGTCGTGGAGCGACCACGGTGGCTATGGCGTTCACTGTCACTCGGCGGTCCTGGGTAATGAGTGCATCAACCAGCTGGATGATGTCATCGGTATTGCAGGGTGGGTGCCCCAGACCGGGCAACATCGCCTAACGACACCCGTCCTTCCCTGAAGCGCTTGTGCGACGCCTTGACCCTAGCAAGGGACATACAGTGTTCGCCATACACTTGTGACATTCGGCGATGATTGTCCGTTCCCCCTACTCCTTCCGCTGTCAGGAACCGAACAACACCTCTCTCTTCGGTTCACGCCTCCATGTCACTGTTTGCAATGCGACTGGCAGCGTTGGACGATTGATGCATGCTGCTGCTCAATTTGTATCGATACGTGACGTCCACGCGTGCCCTCTAGTGACGGGTTGTGACCTTCCACGCTCAGGACGGAACCACACCTCGTTACACACGCCACTATTAGCCTATGTAGTCACCGGTTTGCGCATTCCAGCCTCCGGCTCGTTACTTTTTGAACGCACCTTATATATTTATATAAGATTCTTGTGGACACAATAACTACCCTCATTTTGCATCAATCACTTTCAAGTTTACACAAAAAATATAACCATTCAAATTCTGGATCGACTACATTAATGGTGGTCACAATCGGTCTAAGTAGGTGGAAATCTTGGAGAAGTTGGGAGGGGAAGGGGGGCTTTCGAAAAGTGAAATATCACTATAACATTCTTAGTACCGTATATGGAAAATCAAATTTGCACCGGCAGCAAACGCACCGCTCATTTCCGTGAGTTATGGTGGCCTAGGACGCAAATGAAACAATAATAATAATAATAATAATGGAATCTGGATGAAACAAGAGCCTCTGGAGCTTTTATCAGCATGCTGAAGAGCTCACTGGCACCTTCAGGAAAAGGCGATTGAAGTTCTACGGCCACATTCTCAGAATGAACAATCACAGGCTCACCAAAAGGATTCTCAACCTTGTTCTCTCAATGAATGTCAAGAACGATTCTAGTTCAGAACATTAATCAACAACCATTAATTTTTCTGAGAAAATTACTACCAGGACCAAGAAATTATGGACTGAAGAACGTAGGAAGATTTCCAGTGCCCAGATGAAGAGGTTTTGGCGGAAGAAAAAAAAGAGCTAAAGAAAATAGTTCTATTGCGCTCCATAAATGGGAATAACGATGTAAAATATATAATAATAATAATAATAATAATAATAATAATAATAATAATAATAATAATAAGACACTACCAAACAGTCATCCGTCCAGAGGCTTTGTATGTTGCAGAGTGCCTTGCAATGCATCGCAAGGGACTAACAGAGAATCTGGAAGTGAAAGAAAGAAAGAAAAAAAAAAGAAAAAAAAATCTTGTGTCCGGTAAAAGAAAATGGGGAATATAGGAGACGGCACAACCACGAACTTTACACCCACGTGGAAAAAAAAAACTGATGCCATGAGGAAACGGAGAATTGCCTTTTACTGTCATATAACAAGAATGCACCCAGCACGATTGACAAATAGAATTTTCGCCTACTTCCTCAAAACGAAAACCAAGGGAGCTTGGTTCATTGAGGTGGACAAAGATTTTCTAGAAGTGGGAATTACAGGCAACGATATTTGGGAACGTGCCACCCTTAAACAAAAACTAACAGCACACCGATGTTTCCAAGAAAAGCCAAAGCTTCCAACTGGCAAGAAGTGGACTGGGAAAAGGAAACAACAGCATCGAGAACTAATGCGAAAGTACTGGGAGGATGTTAAAGCTCGATGCAACAATAAACAGTTGAAATGACGTGGTCCTTAGATGGCAGAATCGAAATAAAAGTAATAATAATAATAATTGTTATTATTATAATGCTTACCACGGTGGGTGAGTGGCAATCGTGTCGGTCTACCAATCCCAAGCTTGCAGGTTCGCTCCTGGCCATGGTAAGTGATTTTTGAAAGACAACAAAAATCACGACACGCATGTCATACGTTATTGGCATGTTAAAGAACCATTAAAGCCGTGTTCATAGTGTCAAAATTAATCTCGGGATATTCTGCCAACACAAAAGTTCCTCATTTCTCTACTAGAAAGCGCTATAGTGTCAAGGAGCTTAGATATCTAACATCCTTGACTTTCATAGTGCTACAAGGAACAACAAAGTTCGACATGCAAGCAGCCCTCTGGGTGTCAAATAACAAAGCCTGCACCCGGCACCAGAGGCAATACGATATTATGATTATTATTATTATTATTATTATTATTAAGCCTCCGTGGCTTAGGCGGCAGCACGCCGACCTCTCACCGCTGGGTCCGTGGTTCAAATCCCGCTCACTCCTTGTGAGATCTGCGCTGGACAAAACGGAGGCAGACAGGTTTTTCTCCGGGTACTCCGGTTTTCCCTGTCACAATTTCATTCCAGCAACACTCTCCACTGTCATTTCATTTCATCTGTCATTCATTTAATCATTGCTCCAGAGGAGTGCGTCAGGCCTCGGCAGCCGGCACAGTTCATATCCTCGCCGCTAGATGGGGGCTTTATTCATTCCATTCCCTGACCCGGCTGTGAATTTTCATTTTCATTATTAAATGACATAATACTATAATATAGTATAAAATAATAATAATGAACATTATCTGACGCGTGACTTAAGGTGCCCTATAGCACCTACCATTTCACTGCGTCAAGCTTGAGTTTTAACAACCATAATATTCGTGAAGGACTTCCGTGACTTGAAATACCATTTACCTTGAATCCCCGGCATGCGGATCTCCGGGACACTTCTACGCGACGTGTCCAGTTCCATGACACGTGCGTGTATCTACTTCTTCTTATTCCCTCATCTAAGAGGTCAAGGATCAGCTGAGGATGGTCTTTATGGCCGATTGACCTTCTTGATGCTAACTACACAAGAGGATTTAATGAGAGGAGAAATAAGTCAAACCCCCTGGCACTACAGCCCATGAAGGGCCTAGGCCGACCGCTGACCATCCATTTGGCTTGCAGATATTGGGGTGACGCGTGATCAGCGCATCGGGTCCCCTCCGCCGTTAATCTTGGTTTTCGTGATCGGGGCGCTGTCTCACTGTCAGACAGCTACTCAATTGTCCTCACGAGGCTGAGTGCACCCCGTTCCAACCCTCACGTCAGTTTAAAAATCCCTAACGGAGCCGGAGATCGAACCCGGGGCCTCCGGGTGAGTGGCAGATGCACTACCCCAACACCACGGGGCCGGCTAGGAGAAATAAGTGAATAGATTATTATTATTATTAATAATAATAATAATAATAATAATAATATCGTATGGCCTCGGGTGCCAGGTGCAAGCTTTGTTATTTGACACCCATAGGGCAGCTTGCATGTCGAATTTTATTGTTCTTTGAAGAACTATGAAAGTCAATGAGGTTGGTTAGATATCTTTTCTCCTTGACACTATAGCGCTTTCTAGAAGAGAAATGAGGAACTGTTTGTTGGCGGAAAATCCCGAGATAAATTTTGCCATTATGCACACGACCTACTGAATTCAAATGGGTTCTTTGACATGCCAACATCTTATGCCATGCGTGTCGTAATTTTTTCCACCTTTCAAAGAACACTTACCACGGCCAGGGACGAACCTGCAAGCTTGGGGTTAGTAATTCGACAAGATAACCACTCACCCACCGTGGCCCAAGAAGCACCAACTTCCAGGTTTGTTGAGTGACAGGTTATTTCTAACGCTATTATTAGTAACTGTTACATTCAATGATAACGAGCAAGTAACGATAATGATCGTAACATTTTCAAGATGGTGAAATCAATCTCACTGGTGTTTTTCAATTTATTTTGAATATAATTCAAATTTAATTTGAAGATTTTTTTTGTATGGTTTCGGTTTAGGTCCAATAAATGTCTGAAATGGTCAATCTTTCAATACATAAATATTTTTGTAATGTTGTTTTGTCTTTTGACTGGTTTGATGCAGTTTTCCAAGCCTCCCTGTCCTGAGATAATCATTTAATCTGAGACAATCTGTTTAACATATTCTAACCTTAGTCTACCCCTACAGCTCTTGTGCTCAACCCTTCCTCTCATAACTAAGCTTGCTATTCCCGGGTGTCTTAGTAAGTGTCCTACCAACCTATCTCTTCTCTTAATGAGCAGTCGCCAGAAATATCTCTACTCTCCCACTCGTCTAAATACCTCTTCATTTGTAACCCTATCTACCCATCTGATCTTCATCATTCTCCTGTAACACCACATTTCAAATGCTTCTATTCCCCTCTTTTCTGCTGCGCCATAGGGCCCGAGTTTCATTTCCATAGAGCACCACGCTCCAGACAAAGGCTTTCAAAAATAATTTCTAATACCTAAATCTATATTTGATATTAACAGATTTTTTCAGTAGAAATGCTTTCCTAGCTTGAGCCATCCTACGGTTTGTATCCTCTTTGCTTCGTCCATCACTGTTTATTTAGATTACTAAGTAGCAATAGTCTCCTACTTGCTTTAGCTTTTCACCTGCCAATTTGACGTCAATAGGGGTTTCAAATCGCCAATAGCATGAAATACACCCTCTGTCTGAAAAATTCGGTGAATGGGTCTATTACGAACGGATTGTTGGCTTACCTGAAACAGCCGTTACTATCCTTCGAAGTAGTCCCCGTGGATGGTTATGCACTTCTTAGAATGAGGGGCGTGGTGGCGCAGCGGTTAAGCTGTATGCCTCTCACCAAGGTGGACCGGGTTCGATTTCCGGTCAATGCATGTGAGATTTTCGAAGTGAAATGCCATGTCCTGTGGTTCGGATTCCACGTAAAAAGGAGGTCCCGTGGCTCATGATCTCGCGATTAACGGTCACGTTAAACTACAAGCTTGCTTGATTTTGCTTTACTTCTTAGAATGGCTGTACAAGTCCTGGCATAGTCTTCCTGAAGGATAGCCTTCAGTTGGGCCGTCACATTACGTTTAATGTCTGAAATGTCCGAAAACCTCTGGCCCTTGAGGGCTTTTCGGTGACCCTGGACCCCAATACTCCATACTTTGACGCTTGACTTCGAGATCGTACCTCAAGCACCAGGTCTCGTCACCCGTGACGATGGTTTTCAGTACCATTCCATTCCACAGAACATTCACCATTCTCACTGCCACCCGTCGAACAAGTGTGCACGTTAGTTGGCATAAATTCACCCTTTTCACTGCCGCCCGTCTATCTGGTGTGCAAGGCAGGTTGCATAAATTCAAGCTTCACGCTTGCTTTCAATTTAGAGTTTTGACGACCCAAAATGAAGGCTATCCCTCTGGAAGACTATGCCAGGACTTATTCAGTCGTTCTCAGAAGTGCATAACCATCCACGGGGATTACTTCGAAGGACAGTAACGGCTGTTTCAGGTAAGCCAACAATCCGTTCGTAATATAGACCCATTCACCGAACCCTTCAGGCAGAGGGTGTAGAAGTGATTATTAAGTACAAGTTAAGCGTCATAAATTAAAGAGGAGAAGAGAAAAATAATTAAACAAATTAAATCTCAGATGTTGAGATTTTCCAATAAGTGGTTCACTACAGCATGCCCTTGCACCTTATCAGGCGTAGCTACTACAACGCTACATGGGGCATGTGGAAGTACTGTACTCTACAAGCATGAATTACCCAATTTACATCCCCTCTGGCTGTACAGTCCACTCTTCTTCTCCCACGCTTGAAGGGCAGGACTAGTGATATTCAATCATCCCCCCCTGACCCACTAGCCAACACTTCAACCCTTTCTCTCCCTCCACCTCCTCCACTCAGCTGATGCGTCACTCGTCGGACGAGACGGACTTTTAAAGTAATTATCGTCTTTGACAGCAGCGCAGCTCCCTCTAAATGATCATTACTTTAACTCGCCAAGCAGAAGCTTCGAGATGTTAATAATCTCTTCGCAGCAAGAACACTACACACTAGAGCTAGTAAGCGGTATTCGGTTTATAGATTAATAATAGATTAATCGACTGACCGAAGAATCTATTTATCAGTAGACACGAGATGTATGTTGATGGAAAAAGACCTAGAGGAAGACCACGCCTGAGGTATATGGACCAAATTAAGGAAGATGTGTGATGCAAGACCCACGGAGAAATGAAGAAGAAAGCGGAAAGTCACGAAGAGAGAAGATTTGCTGCAAACCAATCCTCGGATCGATCACTAGAGAAGAGAAAAGAAGAAGACACGAGATAAGAAGAGAAGTTTAAATGAGAGGTCACCGCTTAGGTTGAGATACGCTTATTTTTGGAATGATGTATAGAAATTAAAGTTACTTTTTACCCAAATATAGGTTACAAAGTGTTCTTCATTGTTTATGTTAACAATAACCAAATAAGAGCCACGAAAAACATCAATAAAATTGGGAAGGGTTTGAAAATGAAAGCGAAGAGTATTCAGCAAAGATTTTAAAATCGGTTGGTTGATTGGTTGGTTGGTTCCTCAGTTTAGGGGCTGCGACAACGCGGCCATGTAGCTCCGTGTACTTTGGGTGTGTGTAAATAACCTGCGTTAATTGTGAAGGCTGTATTTGTGTGTGTTATCTGTTTTTAATTCAAGTAAGGACTGCAGATATTCGATTTTCAAGTAGTTCCAACTTTTGCTATCAAACGCCACCGTCATCGACCAACTAGTTCTGAACTTGGTTACTAGATGTCACCGAAGTCGGCTCCTGGTAACGAACGTTGGAACCTAAGAGCATTAGTCAAATCTAACCAGTCTGGCTGCGTGGCTCAGCGGTAACGTTCTTGCTTGCTGGGCTCAAGGCTGCAGGATCGTATCCTGGCGCAGTCAGGAGGCATTTGAGGGTGCGCAAATGCGAGGGAGCCGTGTCAGTAGATTTATTGGCACGTTAAAGATCCCCTTCGGGACAAAATTCGGGCACCCCAGCGTCTCTAAAAACCAGAGTAGTTAAAAGGGACGTAAAGCCACTAACATTATTATTATTATCATCATCATCATCATCATCATCATCATCAAATCTAAGCTATAATTTAGCTTCACACAAGTGTAATTAGTGGAAGGTTCTTTATCGTGCCATAAATCTATGACATGGGACCGCCGGCTTTACTCCCCCTCCTATGGAAGGCATACTGAGGGATTTTAACGCTCTTAAAAAATCCGACCACTTCGGCCGGGTTATTTTGAAATTTTATACAATGTTTACAATTTAGGACGAAAACATTTTTGTTTTACTTTGGTTTAGGCCAGTTTTCACAAAGAATGTACATTATTTAAAAATATACGATACCATATAGTTTAATAAATTAATTAAATGTCTGTTTTGCTTCTGAGAAGCGTAGTGAAAGGGGCGAAGTACATCGATTAATCAACAAAACAAGTAATCGATTATTCGACCAAACGATAAATCGATTAAACGACCATAGATTAATCTATTAAACGAACGGTCGATTAATCGTTGCTGGAAGCAAGTAATCTATTTTTCTGCTTCGATTAATTGATTATTTGAAAACTACACAACGCCGAACTGCGCAGCCATGCGTGTTAAATCATTGCAACGGGGAGTTGCAAGTCCTGAGATTGTAAGCTCGAATTCTAGCACCGCCATCACCTATAACATCAGAGTCATGGTTGGGGATGGGTGCCACGGTACTTAAAAATGGTATTATCGTGGCAAATTATGCTTCCGCGGTTATCCTACTTCTATTCCAGACAAAGTCGTATGGCGAGTGAGTATGGACCTTCTTGCCGGCATATCCATCATAGTTCGTTCTGTATGATATGATGGAAGTATCAATCAATTTTTAAAGCCGGAGTGGGCGGGAAGGGGGGTTTGGGGAGGAATTATTTTATTTGTTATTATTATTATGTCATGTTTGCCCATACGGACAGTGTTTGAACTTAAATATCTCATGATGACCCAATTTTCACTTCTCTACCTTCTTCCTCTTCTCTTCCCAAAATCTCTTCATCCGTTGACTGTGTTCCTGTTTCCGTTGTTCTGTCCACAATGTTCCCGTCTCCATCTTTTCTTAGTCGTTTACCCTCCAGGTTGGTGGAACCCACGGATTCAGCGAGGGAACTCACCACTACCGCCTCTACGGGCAGTGTCCTAGAGCTGGGAACATCTAATCGGAGTGGATACAACTGGTGAGGTGTGATTGGCACCTCGCCCAGGCGGCCTCACCTGCAAAGCGAACAGGGGCCTCATGAGGGAAGGTAATGGATGGGCAGGATGGATAGACAAGGAAGAGGGAAGGAGGCGGACGTGGCCTTGAAGAAGGTACCATCCCGGCATTTGCCCGAAGACGAAGTGGGAAACCACGGAAAACCACTTCGAGGATGGCTGAGGTGGGAATCGAACCCCCTCTACTCATTTGGAACACCCGAGGCTGAGTAGACCCCGAATTTCGTGGCAGAGCCGGGAATCGAACCCAGGACCTCCGGGGCGGCAGCTAACCATGCTGACCACTACGCTACGGAGGCGACTCTTCATCTTTTCATTTACTTTAAATTTTGTATTCTTATTTTTGTTTCTGAATTCTCCTCCGTCACCAATCATTTGCCTGTCGATCCCCACCTGCCTTAAATCTTCCTCTATTTCATGATACCAATTAGTTTTCCTGTTTGAGCTGTTTACTACACCAAAGATTTTCTTTGTAAGTCTGTTGCTGTTCATTCTCTGTATGTGCCCGTAAAATGATAGTCTGCGTTTTCTGATCATATCGGTGAGTCTGTCTGTGCACTCGTTAGCTCTTTGGTTGGTCTATTCAACCATATTGTTACGGCTGTGAGTTTGTGTCATCGCTCGCCGCATGAGTCACAACTGCCCCAGGGCTGGGCTGTGGCCTGCCTCCTGTATTGCGTGCGCCTTATGCAACAGGGCTACTAGGACAAAGGAATAGTCCAGAATATTCGTGACTGGACCAGCGATGGAAACCTCGAGAAGCCGTGAACCCTGGATGGATCTAGAAGCATTTATTGAGTCACCGGCCTGCTATATAAGTGCAACCTGTCAAGCAGTGGTTGTTGTTGTATTTTACGAGCTAGTGCGAGCGATTATCTTGAGCGACAGAAGTGTGGTGACTTGCGAACCCCCTAGTGAAGCTGATTCTCTTGACACCGAGGAAGTGGTTGTGCTGCTTGTGAAACAGTGTATACTACAGTGACAGACCTAGTGCAGCTATTTCCAGCGAGCGTACGGGAGCGGACTCATCAGCGAAGAGGATTAACTGTGGTCTGTTGACAAGTGAAAGGGAAAGTATTCTCGACGTGAGGAAACTGGAGTAAGGTAATGATTGCTGTTGAGTAGTGTATTTTTCTGGCTGCAATAAAATTAATTATTTCTTTATGCAGCAATTGGTGTTGTGCTTTATACCCACCGTAATCCAGTTAACAAAGGTGCCACTAGGGGGTGGCACGTAACAATATGCTATCTCTTTGTATTGCTCCAAATATTTTTCTGAGAGTGTTGCGTTCTATTTTTTTATTTTTCTATTTATTTATTTATTTATTTATTAGTTCCGTTTGGGCCGGCTGTGGACCACGTGGTTCTTATCTCTGGCAGCTTTCATCTTAGCCCAGTATTCCTTCATCCTGGTACTGTGAATGTCCTTCCGCTCCTGAGTCCATTTCACAACTACTCCGGGGCGCACTGCTTTTGCTGTTGGTGACTGGAGAGAGTCTGATGTTCTGATCAAAGTTCTGTATTTATTCCTGTCGTAGATGTTACTGAGGTCAATAACCAATTATTCAAGGTCTTTCCTGACTAATTTCGTCCAATTGGCGTTAGTTGCTTTCCCTCTAGAGACAGTGTTGTAAATTCTGGAGGTGAGCCTCCGATTATCTATTCTTACAATATGACCATAGAAGATCAGCCTCCTTTTCCTAGGGGGCGTGGTGGCGCAGCGGTCAAGCTGTTGGCCTCTCACCAAGGTGGACCGCGTTTGATTCCCGGTCAATGCATGTGAGATTTTCGAAGTGAAATGCCCTGTCCTGTGGTTCGGATTCCACATAAAAAAGAGGTCCCGTGGCTCATGATCGCATGATTAACGGTCACGTATAACTAAAAGTTTCATTCCTTCCTTCCTCCTCTTCCTCATAGCTTTTGTAATGCTGTCCGCTTGTTGATACAGTTATTTATTTATTTATTTATTTATTTATTTATTTATTTATTTATTTATGTGTAACATCTTTCAACTCGGTTGCTGGATATTTTTGTGGGAGTGATTTTGAAAAAATGGGACGGAAGTGGATCGGAGGGAAGTGTGTTAGATCGCATCGCTCCTGGTTGCTTTAGCAGCCAGATCCAGCTGGCAGTGGTACCATGTGGAATGTTTATCATATACGGATTACTTTGTAACAGCAGAGTATCAAGAAGGCAGTGCGAGAGTAGAAATATCAAGTAGGCAGTGAAGAAAAAAGTCAGTCTGTTAACGTAACTTTTGTTACTGGCAGGAGAGTGATGTAACAGCAGAGTATCAAGAAGGCACTGCGAGAGTAGAAATATCAAGTAGGCAGTGAAGAAAAAAAAAAGAGTCTTGGAATTGTTAAGAATTATGAGAGTATAAAAAATAAAAGGATTTTTTGTGTGTTGATGAATGTCACGGATAATAAAAACGGCAACACCTTCAAGGTAGGATAACATGTCAGATGTTACACATCACATGCGACTACTATTTATTTATTTATTTATATATTTATTTATATATTTATTTATTTATTTATTTATATATTTATTTATTAATTTTAGTTTGGTTTTAATTTTTAAAGGTTTTCATTTTCTTTTAAATTTTTAAATGCTCTACTTTTAATTTATCAAAATTTTTTTTAAAATTAATATTCATATTTTTATTTAGCTTTTCTGAAATTTTCTGAAGTCGATACCTTACAAGTATCGCGAGTCTCGGGAGTACCGAAAGTATTGAGGACCCAACATCGCTAATGGAAACACCAAATCCTTTCAACACTCACCATATTATTGTAGTTGTGGGTGTACAGATCTTGGTCTGACACGTCACTTCACACTCGCACACAATGAGTCAGTATCACCGGAAGCTATTTGTCGTAAGAGGTCGAGGTGCCCGCATGGGCAGGTGGACCAGGGCACCACACAGATAGGGGCCTGAGGGTACTACACCGTATTCTAGCCCCATACGAGACTGTCCGTACGGCCTACTTCTGTCTGTCCACACACACACATTACTTTCCTTGTTACAGTATCGTCTACTGAGTCTGCTACACAGCTGCCAAGTTTAGCAAAGCAAGATTAAAATCCTGGCACTGAGACTAGCCACCAATATTGTTTACACAGAACACCAACATTGGATTATAGGTTTTAGATAGAATTTTAATGCATTTCAGACAGTCAACAGAGTTTTACCCAATTTTAACGGGGGTTTTCCTAATCATGAAAAGGAATTAATTGGATGATGATTGTTGTTTTAAGGGGCCTAACATCTAGGTTATCGGCAAGAATTAATTGGAAATGGCTAACAGATTTCCATGAAGTAGGCCTGAGTTCAATTTCCGACTCTGTCATTAACTTTAATATGATTAATATGAACTTGATCAACCTCTATAATTATGAATTTGCATAAATTGTATCCTACGCTCAGCCAACGTAGAAGTGGTATTTTTATTTTCAAAGAAAATTTAGTAGTCTACCCTGGCTGAATATTATTGAAGATATTTGTATTTATTCGAAATTAATTTTAATTTTTTAGCCTATTTTTTATTAATAATTTTTATTTTTTGTTTTCATTGGCATTTTAACGTTCATATTTTCATTTATTCAATTTCGCTAAGCGGTCAACCAGGGACCACGATAAACCTCATTTTACATTCTGGCATTTTTTTATTTTTCGCTTGATCCACATTGAGCTTACTGTGTTTAGCACCACGTTCTTCTGTCCATTTCGAACCAGTTGTCCGTTTTTTGTCCCGGAAATTCCCAAACGTCTTGATGGCTGCTCTATGATGATTTCGGTCTTGTGCATCTTCTGCTCGTATCCCCATTTTTTTAAGATCTTTCTGGACGTTAACGTTCATCTGCTCGTTCATTCCCAATTGGCCCAGTGTGTCCACGAACCCAGGAGACCATGACATTGTCGTTTTTGGTTTTGAGACAAAGCGTTCATATTTATAATTATATTATATTTTTACATGCATATTTATTCTTAAATCTTAAATCTAAATTTTATTACCATAGTTAATTTTTTTATTTTTTTTCCTCCGGCACACACAAGTGACCGATCGTGAAAATGACCATTCAAATGGAAGAGAATAGACATTAGCAGTGATGAATTGCACTCTAATTCCATAAATATCAATAATGTCTTTAAAAAATGACTAAAAAATGTACGAAGTGTGCGATTTGCAGATACTGTTGATGTATTAAAATACGCTCCATAATTTCTGTCCACTTCACATTTTGGTCGCGGTGACGCCCGTTTCATGTCATTTTAACATTATGAGGTATTTCCTTTGTCATTCTGCATGGATTTCAGAAACAGTAAATCAAAGGAATGAGTACTCAAATCGTATAATTTCATAAATACGGAATAACCGGTGAGTGTTACAGCACACTCAGCACACAAATGACATTATCAGTGACAAATTGCATTCTAATTTCTTAAATATCTATTTTTGTAAGAAGTATTCGATTTGCAAAACCTATTGGGGAAAGTGTGGTTTATGAACATGCGAGATTTCCCTCACGGGCCCGCTAGTATTTAAATAATACTCGTACATTTTTACCAATCATCTTAGGAAACAAAAATATATTATTTTGTTTGTAGAAATTTTCAAAACATATCGCTGAATTATTCAACAATCAGCATCTTTCACCGTATAAATTGTCCTTATAGTAAGGCCCTAGTGGTTAATATGAAGGCCCTCAACATGTAAGGGGTAAAACACGAATTCTAGTTTTAGATCATAATTTCCATTTTCTTTTTGTATTTTATTGGGCATTAAAATTCTATCCGTAATAATGAATAACATACATTTGTCACGTGTGCTAAACCTGAAGTATGTTGCGGTATAAGACAGCTGTCTGCCCACACACACACATACGCGCGCGCGCCGTTGAATGCACTTGACACTGTCCTTGTGACCGTATGCTGTATTTTTTCCCCTTACCTCTCTTTTTCTCCTCTCCTCTCCTCTCCTCTCCTCTCCTTTTCATTCCTTTCTTCCCGACGGCGACTTAAAATATTATTTTTGCCTGTGCTGTCTGTGTGGTTCCCGTCTGCCAGTGGCCTCGCTGGATCTCGTTTCGTTTCGTTTCCTAGCAAGAGAAAGGGGAGGGAGAAGCATAACGTAGGCGATACTTTTCAATATTCCCGTTGTCATCGCAAGCGTTGATTGAAATACTTCCGTCAGATTCACCCCCCTTCCACCCACACACACCCACTTTCTACCCTGAAGGAAACAACCAAGAAATATGATTCCTAATTTAAAATATTTTTTTCTCCTATTGACAGCTGTCTCTCCATCTCGGAGGTTAACACTCTTCTGTCTGTCTCTCTCTCTCTAGTCTGGTTGGTATTATTTCGTGGACACTATACCTTCAATCTCGGATTTCGTTTCGTTTCTTGATATTGCCCTATAACTTTTCTCTAACTTCATACTGTGTCCGTGATTTGAGAAGAGAAAAATATCTCGGCCCTTTGTGTCCTTCATAAACTGGGAAACTTAGGCTACTGTTATTTTGGTTCTATTGCAAATTGGATCATAAATCTCCAGCCGATGTTCTGCACTATTTTGGAAGGCGTGAAATTTCGATATAGTATGTTTATCATAGGCATACTAAGTTATTACTCCAATTAGTAACTGATCAATGTCAAGCTCAGTGGGCTTCTATCTTGCCTCAGTCCATCAGTGTTGTCATGTCTATTTATTTTGAAGAAAACTTCCTTCTTTCTAACAATACCTACTTTTCTACTTCATCATAAGCGCATAAGCCTTTTTCTTTTTGGTACAGATTTGCATAAGCCTGGCCTAAGAGTAGGCTATTTTCTCTATAGTGCATTTATTGAAGAAGCACACGCGGAGCCACAATTATATTAAGGTGCAGTACAATATTGTTAATACGTATGTATTGCATACGTTATCGGATTTTTTTAAAACAAACTGGACACAGGTTGGTCGGTTCCTCAGTTTAGGGGCTGTGACAACGCGGTCATGTAGCCCCATGTACTTTGGATGTGTGTATAATCTGTCTGATAACCGGTGTTAATTGTGATGGCTGTATTAGTGTGTGTATCTGTTTTTAATTCAAGTAAGGACTGAAACTTTGAATTTTTCAAATAGTTCCTACTTTTGCCGCCAAACGCCACCGTCAACGACTACTAGGCCTAGTTCAGAACTTAGCTACTAGACGCCACCGGAGTCGGCTCTTGGCAACAAACGTAGAAACCTAAGAGCGTTGTTTACATTCCTAGCCTATACAATTTAGCTTCACACAGGTGTAATTAGTGGAAGGTTTTTTAACATGCCATAAATATATGACATGGGACCGCCGGCTTTACTTCCCCTCCGAAGGAAGGCATACTGAGGGATTTTTAACGCTCTTAAAAAATCTGACGGCTTCGGCAGGGTTTGAACCCGCTATAAAAAAAACTGGACACAGAAGCCCTCTTTCTGCGCTAACAAATGTTTCTTTCTTCGTGTCCCAAGATCTTCCTCAAGATTTTCCTTTCTTCCTTCTCTATCTCTTCCATTTCCCTTTCTTGTCCAGTATCATACATTCTAAACTATAGAGTTCCTCTGGCTTGACCACTATGGTATAGTGTCTTATGTTTGCCCTGTGAGATATTACGCTCTTGTTGTATCTATTCTGCACTAATTTATATGCTAGTTCTATCTTTCTGATGCTTCCTTTATTCGCTTCTTTATCCAGTCCATTAGACTGGATCCATTCACTAAGATATTTAAACTTATCCAATTTGTTGGTCTTCCCATACTTGGTTTCCAGATAATTTTCATTATGTTTTCTTCAATTCTTCTTCTTTCTTCGTCATGCCCGACTAAGGCGCTAGATTGATCTTATTTAGCTAATGGCATTGCCTTTCTCTTCTCCCAAAATCTCTTCATCTTCTCGCTGTGGCTTCTCTTGCGATCTTCTGACCAGGTTTTATTGGTGATAGTACTTGGATGGTCTGCAAAGCGGTGATTATCAACTAATTCTCTGAACTTAGCTCTGTCTAGTACAATGTAATCTGTAACGCATATTTCCTGAAGATCTTTTCCAACTTCAAGCAGCCAGGTGTTTTTAACTTTCGTTGACAGGGCAAGGTTAAGAATCCTTTTGGTCAGTCTTTGATTGCCCATCCTGAGGATATACCCGTAAAATGTCAATCGTCTTCTCCTAAATGTGTCTGAGATTTTCTCCGAGTGCTGGAATAAGTCTTGGGATTTTCTTTTCATCCTGACTCCCCCTGTACAGACTGGTCCAAATGTTTTTCTTAGGATTTTACTTTCTTGCTTTTTCACATCTTTGATTAATGATCTGCCCCTAATAATCAGAGTTTCAGAATCATATTATTATTATTATTATTATTATTATTATTATTATTATCACTATAATATCGTCAGTTCCACTGCGTTTCACCTCATGTTACGCTGATCCTTTGAGCACCACTGCACCGCACCGCAGTCCTGACTAAAACAAAAATGCGTTCATCACGTCGACGTCACGTCATGGTAATAGGTTCCGTCCCATCACATGATACCATCATCACAAAGTGGTGACGTAAAGTGCAGTATTGGAAAATACCTGTCATATTTCATGAAAATGCCTGCCTGCAGAATCGATCCCCTTTGCCCCCTTTTTGGAGCCACAGCTTAATGCAATTACCCCTTTGGTCACGGGAATGTGCAACCCTCCCAACACTCTTTGATTGGTACACGTTCGGCAAACTACAGTAGATTCTTACTTTCAACTCTGGCTCGCTGTAATAAGCCATCAAAGGTATGGTCCAATAACTGATAGCCTATGCAATAATCAGTCAAAAATTCCTTTGTTTCAGGAATTTATTTTACACGGATATGTTTTTACCCATACAAATATGTTGACAATATATTGGACATGTTAGAGTAAACTAATTCTAGTTGAAAGTGGAATTACACCAGGCCGATAATATTTTTAAAGGACTGCATAGGTTTTCAACTTACACAAATTGAGTTTCAAGGTGATTGATGTTTTAAATGGCAATGCATCTAGGTCATCTGCCCGTAGCGAAATGCGAATAAGAGAAATGAAAGATAGGAAAATGAAATGCCTTCAACCCTCGAAGAATATGGATAGAGGGGCTTGTATGGACGTAGAGCAATGCAAGACTGATAAAAAGGAGGGAAATAGGAGACGGTTCGCCAACAAACCCACAGGAAAAATGGAAAAACTGATCCTGCTCAAGAATCCCTTAGGGTCACCAAATTCTGAGCTCATCAGCTTTGAGGATGTAACACCATCCAAGATGCAGTTTGCCTCATTTAGAGGATTTTACTGTTGACAGTAGATAGCATGAAAGGGAAAAATTGAGGTCTGAGTCCTTGAAGAATGAGGGTATCAGAAAAGACAAGAGGTATTAAAGGCTGTAAAATGGAAGATACCCTAGGCCTCAGATACCCTTATACCGTAAGGGTTGGAAGAGAACAAGAGTTGACGAAGGCAGGAAAGACAGAAGCTTGGAGCCCGTTACAAGTAAGTGTCTCAGGTAGGGTCCCGAAGTCGTCAACCTACATCCCGCTTGATGTGAGCCTTTGGGATGAGGGCTTTAGAAGCGATTAGGAAAAGGAAGCAAGCTTATAGTTTTAAGTGAACATTAATCTCACAAACATAAACTACGGGACGTCCCTTTCTTTACGCGGATTCCGTACAACAGGACGTGACATTTCACCTTAGAAATTCCCACATGCAATCGGAAATCGACCCTCTTTGGTTAAGAGGCAAGCAGCTTGACCACTGTACCATCGCAACTCTCTCCTATGGAGCGAGAGCACTCTGGTTGCAACCAGAGTTGAGTGCAAGACAGAGGGCCATGAGACCTAACCTCGCTACTACCAAAGACAATAAATAAATAAATAAATAAATAAATAAATAAATAGATAGAAAAATAAATAAATAGATAAAAAAGATAGATAAATAGATAGATAAATAAATAGATAAATAAATAGATAAATAGATAAATAAATAGATAAATAGATAGATAAATAGATAGATAAATAAGTAAATAAATAGATAAATGAATGAATAGATAAATAGATGAATAAATAAATAGATAAATAAATGGATAAATAGATAAATAAATAAATAAATAGATAGATAAATAGATAAATAAATAAATAGATAGATAAATAAATAGATAAATAGATAAATAAATAGAGAGATAAATAGATAAATAAATAAGTAGATAAATAAGATAAATGGATGAATAGATAAATAGATAAATAAATAGATAGATAAATAAATAAATAGATAAATGAAGAGATAGATAGATAAATAAATATATAAATAAATAAATAAATAAATAGATAAATGAAGAGATAAATAAATAAATAAATATATAAATAAATAAATGAATAGATAGATAGATAGATAGATAGATATATAGATAGATAAATATATGAATAGATAGATAGATGAATAGATAGATAAATGAATAGATAGATGAATAGATAGATAGATGAATAGATAGATAGATAAATGAATAGATAGATACATAGATAAATAGATAAATGAATAGATAGATAGATAAATGAATAAATAGATAAATAAACCACCTGAAAAAAGTTGGTCACTTTTATATAATGGGCAATTTGGATATAATAATAGTGATTATAACTAATACTTGTAATTTAATCAGGAGTGTTTCTCAGGAGTCATATCGGGTAAATTTGTGTTGACCGACTGAAGATAACACGGAAAAAATTGTTTCAAACTTAACACGTAACTGAATGTAATTATTGACATCGTTACGTCCTAGTTACCATAGTAATTACGGCGTTCGAAATAGGACATTATTGTGTTGCTCCCCAACTCTGGATGCAGCGAACATCTCGAGACATGAAATGAGATGAAGATGAAGATGACCAAGTGAGGCCAAAGGGCGCTGTCCACCACGCCCCGGATGGCAGACACTCACTCAAGGCTGCCGCCCTCCGTCATTATAGGGCGCGGTGCTTGGCACTGTTCTCGTCTTCCATCGAGCGCGAGTTCGATACCCACCACCGAAACTCCTGTAGACACGGCTTCATTTCCCGCTCACTAAACACGCTCTCAAGTGGAACTCAGGTGATGAAAGCTCTAACTACTGTAATAGGTGAAGAGCTGCAAGGTATTTAGAGGCTACTCTTAGGTACAAAATCTGTTCTCTATTTGATAGATTGATTTTGTTTGACAGGGGATTGCTGACTAAGTGGTGCTGCGATAATGTACTCGCCTGCTCAGTCTAAGGTTGAAGGATCGAATCCTGGCGCAGCCAGTTGGCCTTTGGAGGGTGGGTAAATGCGAATGATCCGTGTCAGTCGAATTCCTTACCAAGATTTTATTACAGAATTATATAAAATAGATAACAAGTAGTTCCGTGAAGAACTAAATAGACTATTTTCATTTATCCTACCTATGGTCAAAGCCTCTGTCAACATACACAATTTCAGTTTGATTGCTGTCATAGATTAGTAGATATTGAGAAGCGTCTAAATATTGTGGATGGTTGCCATGTTGGATTTTAATATAATATGTTCTCTTCGATCGCATGATTAGAACACAAGAAATGAAAGCTTAATTTGAAAATTTCACACTGCCACCATTTTGAGGTTAAGTAAAAAATTGAACTAAATCCGATTTCAGTGCATTCCATCGTGTATAAATATTTGCAATACAAAGTTCTACTGCGCTCGGATGGTTAAATCGCGAGAAACTTCGCTTGGCTGCCATGTCCGTTATGTATTTAACCGGTTTCTGAAAGTCACACATGTGAACTTCTAGTAGTGCTCTTTATTACCCTACACAATGTTAGGGTGATATCGGTAGTACTTTCGGAGATATGGAAAGCCGGTGAAATATTTCGCACATCCGCCATGTTCGATTTGTGAGACGTAACAATATTTGAAGAGCATGGTCTGGGTAGGACAAAATAGTACTATGTCTTTCCCGAGTTTCATTGAAATCGGTCCTGCCGTTTAGATTATATTACGGGCGGGGACGCAGACACGTACGCACACACACTGGACGTAAGGTGATCTCATAAGCCATTTTTCTCATAAATGAAAATAGGCTAAAATTACGCAGTTTGCTCTCAAAAAGAAGGATCTACCAGAAATATTATTTACTGTAAGTGGTTGTTGCTTGTACATGTAAATACAATCATCAAAACTAACAGTCCTGAGAGGCTATCTCGAGTTAGGTGTGGGAATGGAAGTGATTCTAAGATTGTATTGGGGGTTTAACTTCATTACCCGTGTCGTGTGGACTGCATATGCATTGTGGCAGTAAGGAGGGAAGGAAGACAGAGGGAGAAGAGGGTATCACGTAACGGACTTGAACTCAAGTTGTGTGGGGGTGGTCGAGGGACTTGTGGTCACTCTCAGATGCTGTATTGATTAGACAAAAGACAAGTCCTGCCAAGTCGCATTAGCCTGGAACTGCGGTCAGCGGTCGTCCTGGACACTACCGGGGGACCCTACACGAGGGGAATAAGCTGCAAACTTACCTCATCCCTCGCGAATTAGCGGATATTTTTAGTTTCCTAGCGGGGAAAGATGAGGAATGTTGTCCGGGTAAAGTCAAAATGTTCATCTGTTTCTCATAGGGAATTATTAAACCTTGACCATCATTTCATACATTTTTAGTCTACTTTACACATTTTGCAAAAATGAGGAAAAGGGAGACTTATGAGATCGATCCGGGAAAATGTCTGTCCGGCTGTGTGTGTGTCCCCCCCTATCAACACCTAAACGGCTGCTGCAATCAAACCAAATTTGGTATGAGTAAAGATGTATACAGGAATATTTTCTCAAGGCCATATTTGAAAATGATGCTAATGCTACCAACTGCTGAAAAAACGCACTAGAAATTTGAGCTCCATGTTGGATATCACGGAAGGTATGCATGGGAGCTATTCCAAAATTGGCACACATGTAGATAATACTACTTCAGTTTAATTTCCAGGAGGCCATACATGACAGTGTTGCCAAAATAATTTTAAGCCTTCTGATAGCTCCAATTTTTAAATGCGTATAACTTTTACACTATTAATTGGATTTCAACCAAATTTTGTATGTAATATGTGTACATAAACAGATATGACTGAGCGGATATTCTTAAGAGCAATCAATTAATTAAGCAACTAAGCAATTAATATCAATAAATCAGAAAGTATGCAAGCCAACAGCTCTATACTTTGCACACGTATAGTACCTGGCATTCTAGATTAATTTGGAGTAAAAGTGAGTGCTACCAACATGATTCTATGCTTGCTGATAGGTCCAATTTTAAAATACATGTAACTTCTATACTAACAAATGGATTTCATCCAAATTTGGCACTACAAGATATCATAATATTTCCGATTATTTCTAACCAGCACACGCATGACATTGTTGCCAACATGCTTTTACGCGTGCTGATATATTCAATGTCTAACTGCATGTAACTTCCATTGGACTTCAACCAAATTTTATATTCTGTACCTTAAGAGATGGAACTAAGAATATATTCAGTCACCAGGGCTGCCAACTGTAGTGCTCTATTAGGCTAAATTATACCAGGAATATTTCGAACTAATTAGACATTTCGATATTACCAACTTAATTTCGTCATTATTCTAGATAGGTTCATGTACTGTAGAATAATCATTGGCATGAAATGTAGGCTCTTTAGTTCGTCACGGAGCTTTTTTTTTTGTAAGTTTATACAGTAGTATACAAAGTCCTTACAAATCTTTAGGAAAGGAACAATCAAAGAAACATAAATTAAATTTATTAGTCAAAGAACTTCCACAGAGGCTAATGAACACCAATAACCCTTGAGAACTAGCGTGAAAAAATATAGGTTGGTTGCTTCCTTAGTTTAGGTGCTGCGACAACGCGGGTGTGTGTAGAATCTGTCCGATAACCGGTGTTAATTGTAATGTCTGTATTAGTGTGTGTTATCTGTTTTTAATTCAATAAGGACTGCAGATATTGAATTTCAAGTAGTTCCTACTTTTGCCGTCAAACGCCAGCGTCTACAACAAGTAGTTCAGGACTTGGCTACTAAATGTCACCGCAGTCGGTTCCTGGCGACGAACGTAGGTACCTTAATACCGTTGTTTAACCTATAAGTTAATTTAGCTTCACACAGGTGTAATTAGTGGAAGGTTCTTATAAAGCTATGACATGGGACCACCGGCTTTAATTCCCCTCCGAAGAAAGGCATACTGAGGGATTTTCAACGCTCTTAAAATTCCGACGACTTTGGCCGGGTTTGAACCCGCGATCTTGGGCATAGAAGCTCAGCATGCTACCAACTACGCCA
Organism: Meconema thalassinum; assembly: GCA_946902985.2. Lineage (NCBI taxonomy): Eukaryota > Metazoa > Arthropoda > Insecta > Orthoptera > Tettigoniidae > Meconema > Meconema thalassinum. The sequence continues at coordinate 141,048,088 of OX336400.1, forward strand.
CCGAAGCCGCTTGAAAAAAATATAACACGAGGACTGGCGCCGGGTCATTTTGACCCATAGTGTGTCTCTCCCATTTTGTCGTAGTCGTACGTATTTTAATGAAGTAATTTTAAACCTGGTGCCTTCCTATGAAATATTCCTAAAATAAATTGAGCTTTGTTTATATTTTTCAAATTTGAAATGCAGAAAAATTCCAATAATTTTCGTAACAGTAATCATTGGCCTTGGCAAAGCAGTCATCATAATATTTTTATGTTCGACGATGTAGAATTGTAAACCTTATGTGTCAGAAAACTGTATCATAATGATAGTCATTATAACACTGTTTTTCATTACGATACGTTTTCTCCAGCCAATCAGAGCTCATTCATTGACCAATTAGGTAAGGATACCTTCGCGCATGCGTTCAAAATCCAACATGTCGGACATACACACAACATCTTTCTATATAAATTACCGACATGGAATACGCACCGTCCATATGTTTGCGTAAATCAACTGGCGAATATGAGACAAGAAATAGCACTGTACCTTAATATCACCAACCCCAATTTCTACACAGCGAATTGCTTTCAAACGACTTTGGTGACATTATTAGGGAATGCTAAAGAGCTGGAAGGCAGATGTAAACATATGGCCTGCATATGGCATTGCAAGCACACAGAGCGTATGCGTCCGTCGGTCAGAGAGCTTGAAAGACAGAGATATCATACCCAGCGCAAAGAATTCATGTGGCTGACTCTCAACAGATATTTATAAATATTTATGTTAAAACATATAATAAAGTTATAATTATCGTCGAACATAAACAGTCGTATGCATATGAACAAATGAGCTGATGACAAAGGTGTCTCGAGACCCTAAACATGGATGAACAAGAATGTGAGCTATGTGATTGTGCTGCACCAAAATAGGTGGATTTTTCCCCTTATTTTTTTTTTACAGATTGTCCCGACTAACGTAAGACGAAAATTGTCACGCGAAGACTGGCGCCATGGGTAAATCTGACCCGACCGTAAATAATATAGAATTAACTTGAGTAATCAAAAAACCTATGGACATGTTTCTTTTGCAGGGTTAAGTTCAAGGCTAGGAAGGAAGGCACAGTAAGCGACAGGAAATAAGGGCTGACCAAAACGAAAATATAGAGTATTATTTAAGTCTCGGGTCCAATATACCCATGCGCCAGTCCTCGCGGGTTCAATAGTATTTTAAATTATAACATAATACGAAAGAAACGAAATCTTGGCTTAAAAACTAATAAAATAACATAAGAATGACACTTAGCCAACATAAAAAGGAAGAAACTTCATGTCATATACAAAATAAATAAATAAATAATAATATCGTATGGCCTCGGGTGCCGGGTGCAAGCTTTGTAATTTGACACCCAGAGGGTAGCTTGCATGTCGAATTTTGTTGTTCCTTGAATCACTATGAAAGTCAAGGAGGTTAGATATCTAAGCTCCTTGAACACTATAGCGCTTTCTAGTAGAGAAATGAGGAACTTTGTGTTGGCGGAAACTCCCGAGATTAATTTTGCCATTATGAACACGGCCTACTGAATTCAAATGGGTTCTTTGACATGCCAACATCGTATGACATGCGTGTCGTATTCTTGCCGCCTTTCAAAAATCACTTACCACGGCCAGAGCGAACCTGCAATCTTGGGGTTAGTAGACCGACACGCTATCCACTCACCCATCGTGGCAAGCAAATAAATAAATAAATAAATAAATAAATAAATGAATAAACAAATAAATAAATAAATATCAAATTAATATATTAATTAATGAATTACAGGTGCAGATGCCCTTACTGTTCCGCCCCTTAATCCTAGAAGTACCAAGGTGTGACACAAAGGACCACAAAACAGGGGTTTCTCTTACAATTTTTATAAACCCGAAGGAGAAGAAGTGAAAAAAATGGTTCTTTATTTTATCATTTCAAATGATCTTATCGACTTCATCGTTATGCTTGAGTCAAAAGTTATGCGTTACGGAGACGGAGATGGTGACGTCATGCAGCCGCGCGGGAGGCCTAAGTTAATGGGTAATGGACGGCGAGTGCGTGACTTCATGCAGCCACTTGGGAAGCCTAAGTTATTGGTTAATGGAGTCTGTTGAAAGAGTCCTGGGGCGTCGAGCGACCTGGGGCTTCGAGCGAAGCGAAAAGATTACAGGGTGACTCCTAAAGAGGTGTACAAGATGCCAGATAAGAATAATATACAGGGTGACTCCCAAAGAGTAATACAAGATGCCAGATAAGAATACAAGGTGACTCTTAAAGAGGTGTACAAGATGGCCGAGAAGAATACAGGGTGACTCCTAAAGAGGTGCACAAGATGTCAGACAAGAATACAGGGTGACTCCTAAAAGATGTCACACAATAATACAGGGTGGCTTCTAAAGAGGTGTGCAGGATGTCAGAGCAAAATACAGTGCAAGATGCCAGATAAGAATACAAGGTGACTCCTAAAGAGATATACAAATGCCAGATAAGAATACAAGGTGACTCTTAAAGAGGTGTACAAGATGGCCGAGAAGAATACAGGGTGACTCCTAAAGAGGTGCACAAGATGTCAGACAAGAATACAGGGTGACTCCTACAAGATGTCACACAATAATACAGGGTGACTTCTAAACAGATATATCAAGATGCCAGATAAGGATACAGGGTGCCTCCTAAGGAGGTGTGCAGGATGTCAGAGCAAAATACAATACAAGATGCCAGATAAGAAAACAGGGTGACTCCTAAAGAGTTATACAAGATGCCAGATAAGAATACAAGGTGACTCTTAAAGAGGTGTACAAGATGGCAGAGAAGAATACAGGGTGACTCCTAAAGAGGTGCACAAGATGTCAGACAAGAATACAGGGTGACTCCTAAAGAGGTGTACAAGATGTCACACAAGAATACAGGGTGACTTCTAAAGAGATATACAAGATGCCAGATAAGAATATAGGGTGCCTCCTAAAGAGGTGTGCAGGATGTCAGAGCAAAATACAGGGTGACACTTAACGAGGTGTACAGTGTGTTATACTCAATTCAATTACAGGGTGACCCTTAAAGAGGTTTGCAAGATATCAGATTCAAATAATGGGTGACCCTTAAAGAGGTGCCCGCGAGGGAAGCCTAAGTTAATGGGTAATGGAGTCTGAAGAGTCCTGGGTCTTCGAGCGAAGCGAGAAGCCCTCCTGAGCCTTTCTAACATGTGTAGCATTTGTAGCATGCGTCATTTGAAATGATATAACGTCTAGTCTTTCAGAGAGACTGTAATTTTTTTACCTTTAACTTTTTGCTATACAGTATTTGCGTATATTTCCGCCCAATTACCCTTTTAAATTGATTTCTGAACTTCGGTCACAAAATGATACACCTTGGTAATCGGTGGTATCACACATGGAAATTATAAATTCCGTAGTAAGCCTACCGGAATCTCTTTGACTATTATTTATTTTCATTCTTATACTACGGTGTGGCTGCTGTTCAGTAATACCCTATAATTTACACGCTTCCATTGTAGTAAGAGTTCAGTTGTTGTTGTAAAAGCAATTGTTGTCAGTGGAATATTTGAAAATGGACAAAGGACGGTGCTATGTCGACATGCACTATAATGAAGGTCATGCATAGGGTAGGACCTATAAGTTGTGAGTGTGTGTGTGTGTCTGTGTTTGGAAGGAACGCAATATCTGAAGAGATGGCTTGGCTTCAGTTTGCTCAATATGCCGTGTTATTGTAGCGTGCGGTGGACAAGACCCGCGTACAAATGTCAATATTAGTTTCTTTCATCTCACCACGGACATTCCCTTCAGTAACATCTGCATAGTCCTGCCCAGCTGATCAAAGTCAAGGTTGGGAGACTTACTTATTAAAAGTCATTAGGCTACATAAGAGTTAGCGTAACTTACCAAGAAATACCAACGAAGTTATCGTTCCACTCACTTTATGAGAAAATAAGTGACAGTCAGTTTGAAAGACTAGACTTTGTATCTTGTAAATGCTACAAATGCTGAAAAATGCTAGAAAGGCTGGAGGCTTTTCGCTTCGCTCGAAGCCAAAGACTCTTCACATGTTAGAAAATTATCTGCATAATACTTATCTTGCTTTATAATACTTAACCTTGTTTCAAATTACTCGCAAACGGCAAGTGCAAACCAAGGGCAAAGCAAGGTCAAGCGCGCGGAGGGAGATGACTGGATGACGTGCCCCTTTCATCCAGTCTAAAAACACTTATAGTGGGCAATGTATTGAAGATAGAGATATACTCTCGCGGACTTTTTTGTAGAACTTTTCATGCTGACCAATTCTTACGCTCATAGTATAGTGATATTTTTAACGGTTTGCCCAGCGTAAGCTTAAGGAGTGCACGGACGCCAAGTTTGTTTTCGACTTTTCACTGAAATCGTTACTGCTTGGCTTCCTTTGATCATACATAAATAATTTTCTACAGAATCTTTCCTCGAGATATCCTTTACAGAATGGTGAAAATCGCATCAAAATCCATCCAGTGGTTCTCGAGATTACCCGTGTCATCCAAGAATCGGGGATTTTTGTCTTATATTAACGAAGTAGAGATTGTCGGGGAACACATGCACCAAGCAGTACTATGACGTCACACACCTCAGTGCATCTAGGTACATTTCGTCCCGTCACCGTAACGAAACGCCAGACCCCAGCGTAGCGACGAAGTCGACAAGATCATTTAAAATGATAAAATTGAAAGCAGGAGTATAGATTCAAGGAGAAATCATTTTAACTCTTGAGATTTGCTGATGACGTCGTCACCTTAGCCGAATCACCAGAGGATTTGAATGAGTTTTTACAATGGTATGGATTCCATCTTGATCAAAATATTCAAGATGAAAACCAGCAAATGTAAAAGAAAATTAAAGAGATGCAGCCGAAATTCATCAGAAACCTCTATGGACATCAAATTGGCAGGTGGAAAGTTAAAGCAAGTAGGAGGCTTCTGTTATTTAAGAACCAAAATAACCAGTGATGGACGAAGCAAAGAGAATATGTAAACATTAGTTTGCCTCAAGCATCTTTGGTGACGTAATTCGTAGCATGCTGAACTGCAGTGCCCAAGATAGCGGGTTCAAACCCGGCCAAAGTCGTCGGATTTTTAAGAGCGTTAACAATCCGTCAGTAGGCTATTTCTCACTTCGGAGGGGAAGTAAAGCTGGAGGGCCCAAGTCATAGATTTATGGCATGTAGAAGAACCTTCCTCTAACTACAACTGTGTGAAGCTAAATTTGTTGGTTATATTTCATGAACGCTCTGTTAAGTTCCAAAGTTCGTCGCCATGCGCCGGTTGATGTGGCATCTAGTAGCCAGCTAGGTGTCGTTTACGGTAGCATTTGGTAGCAAAAGTAGGAACTACAGTACTTGAAATTGATCGTCTGTAGTCCTTACCTGAAATACAGATAACACACACTAATACAGCCGGGGAGCGTGATGGCGCTGTGGTTTAGCTGCTCGTGCTTCACCCGAACGGCCGGGGTTCGAATCCCGGTGAGAGCGGGATGGAATTTTCACCTGAGCTTGCCAGGGTGGGTGAGTGGTTATCGTGCCGGACTATCAGCCCCAAACTTGCAGGTTCGCTCCTGGCCGTGGCAAGTGATATTTTTTTTTGAAAGGCGAAAAAATCACGACATGCATGTCATACGATATTGGCATGTTAAAGAACCCATTTGAAAACAGTAGGCCGTGTTGAAAATGGCAAAATTAATCTCGGGATTTTCCACCAACACTAAGTTCCTCATTTCTCTACTAGAAGGCGCTAAAGTGTCAAGCAGCTTAGACATCTAACCTCCTAGACTTTCATAGTGCTTCAAGGAGCAACAAACTTCGACATGCAAGCGGTCCTCTGGGTATCAAATAACAAAGCTTGCACCCGGCACCCGAGGCCATACGATATTATTATTATTATTTTCACCTGAAAAATCACGTGCGTCAGGAAGGGCATCCGGGCTTTAATCCCCGGCTTAAACCAAAATGAGCTCCGGCGACCCCAATAAATTGGGAAAGTTGAGGTGAGTTCACTAATACAGCCATCCCAATTAACACCGGCTATCAGACAGATTCTACACACACCCAAAGTTTACGGGGCTACATGACCGCATAGTCGCAGCCCCTTAAGGTGGCCATATACACTATTTTTCTGAAATTTCACTTTTTTTTAATCCATTTTGTAGGAAATTTCTTGTAGTTTTAGAAAATATATGGTTCATAAATATACCATTAATCTTTGATGTCGAAATAAATTATTTACTGTAAGAGGACGCAACCGTTCTGACCGACAGCTGTCATGTCTGGCGTATCAGCTGATCTATAAAATTCCTTTCGAGCCTAAATTGACTTTCTCTTTCTCTATCCCACTGGTTTCGCTCCTGGCCGTGGTAAGTGATTTTTGATAGGTGACAAAAATCACGACACGCATGTCATTCGTTGTTGGAATGTTAATGAATCCATTTGAGTTCAGTAGGCTGTGTTCATAGTGGCAAAATTAATCTCGGGATTTTCCGCCAACACAATGATCCTCCTCTCTCTACTAGAAAACGCTATTGTCAAGGAGATATCTAACTTCCTTGACTTCCATAGCGTTCCAAGGAACGACAAAATTCTACATGCAAGCTGCATTCTGGGCGTCAAATAACAAGATGAAGGAAGACCCTTCAGCTTCCAATGAAGGACCTGGATATGTCCGGAGAGGTTCCTGATGTGATCAAAACAGAATGTGGGTGAAGGCATACTAAGTAAACTTTAAATGCGATTTACTCATTAATTTGTTTTCTGACATTTTGAAGTCATTCAAAGTGCTTTAACTTTTGTTACAGAAATGGTATCTGCTTGATTTTTATTTCAAATCAAACCTAATACATGTATCTATGTTCCCCAGCTCTGAGAAAATGATATTCATAAAAGTGTAATTTTAACAACTTTTTAAACAACTTTGTTAAACAAAATTTCAAGAAACTTAAATTGTAATATAATTTTAAAACACTTAGTTGTGACTAATTCAAACAAAAGTGGTAGGGAACATTTCCCATGTAAGTTAGATTGTTTTTGTTCAAGGTTCATGGATTTAGGTTAAAAAAAAGGGAGAGATAGAAGTCTTTAAGAACCCTAGTGTAAATAGGAACAAATATATATTTTTTAACAATTAACATAAAATTTGTGTAAAACGAACTTTAAAATCTCTTAGTTTGACCACGATAAAACAACAGAAAAATGTAACATTGCTAGAGATTATTCTTGTAAAAAATTATTCCTAGTATATATGGCCACCTTAACTGAGGAACCAACCAACCAGTGGCTGACGCTTCGCCTCGTGTACTGTATTGCTAATTCAGTTGGCGACTTCAAGGATGAAGTGTCCGATCACACAGACCGTTAGCTGAGGAAGTGGTCCGTACAGCCTGTTCCCCTTGGCGCCCATTATTCACACTGATAGTGTTAATAAATGGCACATTAACAACATGTGATTTAAAAGAAAAAGTCGCTATCTTCAGGAGCCATTCTTCTCCTTATGGATGGTCCCTAATGCAAATTTCATTTTGACAAGACCATTCATTGACGAACAGAAGGGGAGTGGTGCCATTCTTTTTCTCTTTCCATTTTTATCGTCTTGCTCTCTCTTCCGTGGAAGAAAAGGATGACGCCCCGGCTTCCTCTTCTGTGGTGATCACTGATAGCCATGAAGTAAGTGTGGAGTTTTGACGTCACTCTAGCTCAGTGGTTCTTAACCGGTGGTCCGCGAGTGCCTCGGGAGTGGTCCGCGGGAGAAAAGGGTCCACCGGCACGTATAAAATAAAGTCCTCTCGGCACGCCGGATGGCGGAGGTAGATTTCACCGGACAAACTTGGGGATAGGCGAAAATAGGCAGAATATGCAGGTTTTCGTAGAAGGATCAGACCACATTTATTGCGAGAAAGTATTTTATAATTGGAGCTTAATTAACTTTGTTTTTCGTCATTTTATGCATATTTTAAATATTTTATTGTCTTATGGGGACGGTAACCTTCTTGGCATTTGGGGTCCATTTTTATACTTGTGGTCACACTGTTTCGACAAGGTTTCGACACTGATGTGTAACTATGTAACGGTCTGTTACTTCTTCACACAAAATTATATCTCCCGCAGAGATTTTGGTTGGTTCCTCAGTTTAGGGGCTGCGACAACGCGGTCATGTAACCCCGTGTACTATGGGTGAGTGTAGAATTTGTCTGATAAACGGTGTTAATTGTGATGGCTGTATTAGTCTGTAATTCAGGTAAGGACTGCAGACGGTCAATTTCAAGCAGTAGTTCCTAATGTTGCTACCAGATACTACCGTCAACGATACCTAGCTGTGAACTTGGCTACTAGAGCCATCACAACCAGCAACTCGCAACGAACGTTGGAACTTCCCCTCCAAAGGAAAGCATACTGAGGGATTTTTAGCGCTCTTAGAAAATCCGACGACTTTGGCCGGCTTTGAACCCGTGACCTTGGGCATAGAAGATCAGCATGCTACCAGTTACGTCACCGAAGCCGCTTCACACTTAGTCAGATGGAAATCTGAATCTGATCTCGTGCAAGTGCGTTGTCATGGCAACGTCTGATGGATCATCCCTCATCAATTTAGTAGTGTTGCCATGGCAACCTCTGATAGCTCTTGGCATTTTCTTATAATTCCGAACTCATTTTTTTCATCCCTTGGCGTAATGGTCGGTCATATCAACAATTCTTTCAGACAAAAGTTTTAGGTAATTATTAGGGGAATATTGTCCATTTTGTACGGTTTTGATATTGTGCCTATTAAGAGAGATATGATTAATGTTTCCCGAAAAAAAAAACACTTTTTCCCACCCCTTTGGTCAATGGTTGGTGCTATAAAAAACTCTTCAAACATAAATTTTTGGGCTTTATCCGACACATAGTATGAACTTTGAACGGATTTGATATTTCACATATTAAGAGAGCCGGCCCCGTGGTGTAGGGGTAGCGCGCCTGCCTCTCACCCGGAGGCCCCGGGTTCGATCCCCGGCTCCGTCAGGGATTTTTAAACTGATGTGAGGGTTGGAACGGGGTGCACTCAGCCTCGTGAGGACAATTGAGTAGCTGTCTGACAGTGAGACAGCGCCCCGATCACGAATACCAAGATTAACGGCCGAGGGGACCCGACGCACTGATCACGCGTCACCCTAATATCTGCAGGCCAAATGGCTGGGCAGCGGTCGCTTGGTCGGCCTTAGCCCGTCAAGGGCTGGATAGTGCCAGGGGTTGACTTTTTGACATATTAAGAGAGTTATAGGAATATTTCCTTTTTCGAAAAAAAAAAAGCCCCCCATTTTCACCCCCTTAGGCCGATTTAGCCCAGTAACGATATCGACCGAGATTTTATAGGTATACATATTCGGTAAAAAATTCAAAGTGTTTGGTGCAAAATTACGGCAGTTATCGTGTCCACAAGAAACTGATATACATATATACATATATATATATATATATATACATACATAAATTTTATATAAACTTTTGAACTGACGGTGGTTTTGGGGTCTGGGGGATGTGAAACGCGAAGATATGTCGAAATTTACCGGAAGTCGAAACATGGTACCCATTGCAATAGTTAGCTTTCTAATGAAATCTACCTAAAAGTGGCCAATAAGAGGGGATTTCGAAAACGGTGTGCGTTGAACGAGAATCGTCCGAATGTATTCGCTGCGATGACTATCAGATTTTGAATTGAAATATCTTTAAAATAAGTGTTATTGAGGAAGGGTTACAACTGTTTAGGTGTATTGGAGGGAGTGGGAAAAGGGGTGAGGGGGGGGGGGGGGGGGGGTGGCAGGTGGACCGTACATAGTTCAATTTCAGGCTGAATGGTCCGCAGACTTCTACGGGTTCAGAACCACTGCTCTAGCTAAAGAAAAGAAAATGGGCATCAGAAGGTGATTGGGGAAGGGTAAACTCAAGTTCGGACATGGCGACACACGTAGAAATACCGTAGAGAGACTTTGTTAACTCCGCAGTACTTGAATTTTTTTTTCTGAAAATATGCCCCAGTCCAAGAGACGAGTTCATCTCAACAGTTAACAAGAAGTTCCGCGACGAACTAAAGAGCCTACGTTTCTTTAAATTTAAGATGCATGCCAAAGATTATTCTATATGGACATATCTAGAATAATGACGAAATTAAGTTGGTAATACCGATATTTTTAGTTAGTTCGAAATACCCCTGACTTAGTGTAACCTAATCGAGCACTACAGTTGGTAGCCCTGGTGACTGAATGTATACATATATTTTTATATTTTTTTATATTTTATCTTAAGGTACAGAATGCACATACACAATTTGGTTGAAATCCATTTGTTAGTATAGGCTACATGTTACATGCATTTAAAATTGGTCCTATCAGCAGGCTTAGGATCATTTTGGCAAAACTGTCTTGTATGGTCTCCTGGAAATTATACTGAAATGTTATTATCTATATGTATGCCAATTTTCGATTAGCTCCCATGCATACCTTCCAAGATATCCAACATGGAGCTCAAATTTCAATTGCGATTTTTGAGCACTTTGCAGCACTGACATCATATGGCCTTGAGACATTCAGCCGTTTAGGAGTTGATAAGGGTGGGGGGGGGGAGGGGGGGGGGGTGGCTGAGTTTTAATGAAAGCCAATGTACCATCTATCTGTAAATATCTTGTTACCCCCAGGTTTTGTCTAACTGTGACAGCATCTGCCAGTAATAAAAACTATTAAGTGCACACACTAGTATAGTCCACGCAAATGACACGGGTTATCATTCGACATGCAAGCTACCCTCTGGGTATCAAATAACAAAGCTTGCACCCAGCTCCCGAGGCCATACGATATTATTATTATCTTCTTTATTTACTCAACTTACAGTCGGTAACATGACTCATATCAGAACATTACGTACAGGAAAATGAGTAAAGTAACACTTAAGCCTATAGCATACATTTTCGAACTATAGCCTACGGTATGACATAGACGTTTGACAGTTAATTTTCTTTTCTCTTCTTATCTTCCACGTCTATTTTTCACAAGAGGGTCCAAAGAAAAATCCTAATGTGTATTCAAAAACCTTCTAACGATGCTGCAGGTTTTCAGAATTGCAGCCTTTTGTGCAATAGTGTGGGTGTATATGGGAAGATTTAGCGTGGCTAGATTTACTGAAAAGGATTTAGGTGTCAGGCCAGTGGGAGAAAGGTGGAAAGGAAGAATCGTCACTTTTTTTTGTCTCCAGATTCTAGCAACCTCCATAGCTAGAGGAGTATATTTATCAATTTTCTCTCTGTATTTATGGTGGATATTATGGTCATTCGGAACAGATATGTCAATCAAGTACGTGTGATGGTTCTTCTTATCAGTTAAAGTTACGTCTGGTCTATTATGAGGAGTTGTTTTGTCTGTTTGAATAGTGCGATCCCAATACAGCTTGTAATCTTCGTTTTCCAGCACACTTTCTGGAGAGTATTTGTAATAAGGAGTCCTGTCGTGTATGAGAGATCAGGTTAGGGTGAGTTCTTGATGTATTAATATTATTATTATTATTACGGGTTATCATGCAGATTCCACACACACCGGGCAAAGAGACCACGATGTTCTATCTCCTAACAACAACAACACCTTACCTCCAACAGATTCAAAAACCAAACAATGATGAGGGGAAGAATTATTTAAAAAAAATCCAATCAGTGAGCGTAATGAGCAAGAGATCAATTATAAAGTCCATCCACATTCCTCATTATTGTGTGCGGTAAAGGTAGAGGTGGAGGAACATTATTATTATTATTCTGTGAAAAGAGATTGGAGAAGAGATGGCTGGGCTATGATTGGCTGGAGTTGAACTCTGGTGACAATTGACTCACGCACTGATAGACATGAAGCAATCAGGAGGGCTCTGCCCTCTGTTGCTGGCTAAACCACCGACACGACGGAAGAGAACAAGGAAAAGGAAGCAAGGAAAGGCAAAAATACAACTGAACATTTTAAACAGAAGTTCCCTCTTTTCCCACCACTCATTTCTACCCTTCATTTTGTCTGTAGGCTTGTCGTGCATAAAGCTTTCTCTGTGTACATGCGTGCTTGGATGTTTCAATGAGATGAGTTTTGAGGAAATACATATTAAAAAGCTCCTCGACGTTTCTGGTCGAACAGTGTGTATTGTATTGTTAAGATTTAAAGCATATTCCCCTTCTGTACGTTGAAACCCCCCTCACCCCGCTCCCCCCGTCCCCCTCTCCACCTTCCACCTCCCCCCTCCCAAGTATATTAAATATCTGTCTTTGTTAATATTACAACTCACCCAAACGAATGTGCTATTTTTGTTTTTAAAGGAGTATAAATTGGAAAAATATTTGTAAATATGATCTCATTTTCAAAACAAGATGTTCAGTAAAGAACATATAGCCTACTTTCCCCTAAATGCATGGGTATTGTTATAACTCTTTGTCCTTTTCAAGGAGTATGATTGAATGTTGGTTGTAGTAGCTTGTTGAAATACAACGTGCTATAGGGATATTAAACATGAATATGAGGTGCCCTTTGCTAGTGCTACCTCTGTACCAAATTTCGTTCAATTCGGTTTCGCCGTGTTTGAATTGATAGGGGGAATCGATTTGCACACATACTTGGCCACCATCTGCAAACTATTGGGCTGATGTTCTTGCAGTTTGGTCAGAATATGTTTCCCACATAAAGATATGGTGTTGCAAAATTTGGTAGAGACTAGATTATTAGGTTGGTCGTAATTACATTTTAGCTTTTAACATTTGGGTGGCCGCGATTACGTTTCCGTCAAGATAGCGGTGATATAAAACATGACACTGAGGTGCCTCTTGCTAGTGCTACCTCTGCACCAAATTTCGTTCATTCGGTTCCACCGTGTTCGAATTAATAGGGGGAATGAATTTTGACATAAAGATGGCCGCCATCCGCAAACTATTAGGCTAATGACCTATTAGATTGGTCAAAGGATGCTCCCTCCATAAAGGTATGTTGTTGCAAAGTTTGGTAGAGATCGAATGGTTATGTTAGTCGTAATTTGATTTAAGCTTTAAACATTTGTGTGGCCGCTATTACGTTTCTGTCAATATGGCGGCGATATTAATCAAGACACTGAGATGCCCTTTGCTAGTGCTATCTCTGTACCAAATTTCGTTCCATTCTGTTTCACCGTGTTTGAATTAATAGGGGGAATCGATTCTGACACAAAGATGGCCGCCATCCGCAAACTATTAGGCGAATGACCTATTAGATTGGTCAAAGGATGCTCCCTCCATAAAGGTATGTAGTTGCAAAATTTGGTTGAGATCGGATGATTAGGTTAATCGTAATTTGATTTAAGCTTTGAACATTCGTGTGGCCGCCATTACGTTTCAGTCAAGACGGCGGCGATATAAAACATGACACTGAGGTGCCCTTTGCTAGTGCTACCTCTGTACCAAATTTCGTTCCATTAGGTTCCTCCGTGTTCGAATTAATAGGGGGAATCAATTTTGACATAAAGATGGCCGCCATCCGCAAACTATTAGGCTAATAACCTATTAGATTGGTCAAAGGATGCTCCCTCCAAAAAGGTATGTTGTTGCAAAGTTTGGTAGAGATCGGATGGTTATGTTAGTCGTAATTTAACTTAAGCTTTGAACATTTGGGTGGCCGCGATTACGTTTCCGTCAAGATGGCGGTGATATAAAACATAACACTGAGGTGCCCTTTTCTAGTGCTACCTCTGTACCAAATTTCGTTCCATTCGGTTTCACCGTGTTCGAATTGATAGGGGGAATCGATTTTCAAACAAAGATGGCCGCCATCCACAAAATATTAGGCTAATGACCTATTAATTTGGTCAAAGGATGCTCCCTCCATAAAGGTATGTTGTTGCAAAATTTGGTAGAGATCGGATGATTAGGTTAATCGTAATTTGATTTAAGCTTTGAACATTTGTGTGGCCGCCATTACGTTTCCGTCAAGATGGCGGCAATATAAAACATGACACTGAGGTGCCCTTTGCTACTGCTACCTCGGTACCAAATTTCGTTCCTTTCGGTTTCACCGTGTTCGAATTAATAGGGGGAATCGATTTTGACACAAAGATGGCCGCCATCCGCAAACTATTAGTCTAATGACCTATTATTTTGGTCAAAGGATGCTCCCTCCATAAAGGTATGTTGTTGCAAAATTTGGTAGAGACCGGATGATTAGGGTAGTCGTAATTTGATTTAAGCTTTGAACATTTGTGTGGCCGCCATTACGTTTCCGTCAAGATGGCGGCGATATAAAACATGACACTGAGGTGCCTTTCGTTAGTACTACTTCCGTACCAAATTTCGTTCCATTCGGTTGCACCGTGTTCGAATTAATAGGGGGAATCGATTTTCACTCAAAGATGGCCGTCATCCGTAAACTATTACGCTGATGACCTATTGGTTTGGTCAAAGGATGCTCCCCCCATAAAGGTATGTTGTTGCAAAATTTGGTAGAGATCAAAGGAAGGAAGCTTGTAGTTTAACGTGACCGTTAATCTCGCGATCATAAGCCACGGGACCTCCGTTTTACGTGGAATCCGAACCACAGGACATGGCATTTCACATCGAAAATCTCACATGCATTGACCGGGAATCGAACCCGGTCCGCCTTGGTGAGAGGCATACAGCTTGACCGCTGCGCCACCACGCCCCTTTGGTAGAGATCGGATGATTAGGTTAGTCGTAATTTGATTTAAGCTTTGAACATTTGTGAGGCCGCCATTACGTTTCCGTCAAGATGGCGGCGATATAAAACATGACACTGAGGTGTACTTTGCTAGTGCTACCTTTGTACCAAATTTCGTTCAATTCGCATTCACCGTGTTCGAATTGATAGGGGGGGACAGACATTCAGAGTACACACACTCACACACACACAGACACACACACACACACAGACACACACACAGACTCACACACACACATACACACACACAGACAGACACACTTTTTTTCGCCCTGTGTTGATCTCATAAGTCTACTTTCATTTTTTGCAAAAATCGAAAGTAGGCTAATATAAATAATGATGATGATGATAATAATAATAATAATAATAATAATAATAATAATAATATCGTATGGCCATGGGTGATGGGTGCAAGCTTTGTTATTTGACACCCAGAGGGTAGCTTGCATGTCGAATTTTGTTGTTTCTTGGAGCGCTATGAGAGTCAAGGAGGTTAGATATCTAAGCTCCTTCACACTATCGCGCTTTCTAGTAAAGAAAGGAGGAACATTGTGTTGGCGAAAACTCCCAAGATTGATTTTTCCATTATGAGCACGGCCTACAGAATTCAAATGGGTTCTTTCACATGCCAACATCGTATGACATGCGTGTCGTATTTTTGCCGCCTTTCAAAAATCACTTACCACGGCCAGGAGAGAACCTGCAATCTTGGGGTTAGTAGACCGACGCGTTATCCACTCAACCACCGTGGCAAGCTAATATAAATAATGATGATGTTAATTGGTCTTGTAAGGCGCCTAACATCTAGGTTATCGGCCCCTAAAGGTTTCGGTAAAAATGAAAAAAAGATGATGAAATGAACGCAAGAACTAAAACTAACTACAATCTTACGAATTAGAAGAAGAAAAGGACAACAGGAAGGAAAATCCACAGCCTGCTTCCAGTCTCTGACCGGGTCAGGAATGGAATCAATGAAGCCCCCATCTAGCGGCGAAGATATGAACTGTGCCGGCTGCCGAGGCCTGACGCACTCCTCTGGGGCAATGATTAATGAATGACGGATGAAATTGCTGGAATGAAATTTTGACAGGGAAACTCGGAGCACCCGGAGAAAAACCTGTCTGCCTCCGTTTTGTCCAGCACTGATCTCACATGGAGTGACCGGGATTTGAACCACTGACCCAGCGGTGAGAGGCCGGCGTGCTGCCGCCTAAGCCACGGAGGCTTAAAAGGACAACAGGAAGGAATAAGGGAAATTAATGATCGTGTGGCCTCCGGAGAGGATGAGTGCAGGTCTTTCTAGTTGACGCCCGTGGGGGACCTGCACGTCGTAATGAGGATGAAGTAGTGATGAGGACGTCACATACACCCAGTCCCCGAGCCACGGGAATTAACCCCAGGAGATTAAAATCCCTGATGGCTCGACCGGGAATCGAAACCGGACCTCAAGAGTGAAATTCACTACATCAAGAGGGGGTATGAATGGCATGAGCCAGAAGAAAGAGTTTGGGATGTAGCTGCTGCGAGTTAGGAAGTGAGTCAAGGCTGTTTCACATCTTGTAACTTCTCAGGTTGGGTGGATCGGTCTCAGGCGACCGAGCGGACCGGAAACGAGATCAACTTCCGGTGAGTCCGACGCCCATCTCAAGCCACGGTGTGACGTCACTGACTCCTCCCGGACATCAAGTCCCGTCTCATCACGACATATCTCCAACGACGGGCCTTCCTGTCAACTAACCTCAATACGACACTTGGCAGGGTTGGGTAGATTACCTCTGAAATGTAACTACTGTACGTTACGGTTAGATTGGTTGGTTCCTTAGTTTTGGCGCTGCGACAACGCGGTCATTTAGCCCCGTGTACTTTGGGTGTGTGTGGAATCTGTCTGATAACCGGTGTTAATTGTGATGACTGTATTAGTGTGTGTTATCTGTTTTTTTATTTAAGTACTGCAACTTAGAATTTTTCAAATAGTTCCTACTTTGCCTCCAAGCGCCAGCGTCAACGACTACTAGGCCAAGTTCAGAACTTAGCTACTAGACGCCACCGCAGTCGGCAACGAACGTAGAAACCTAAGAGCGTTGTTTACATTCTTAACCTATCCAATTTAGCTTCCCACAGGTGCAATTAGTAGAAGGTTCTTTTACATGCCATAAATCTATGACATGGGACCGCCGGCTTTACTCCCCCCCCGAAGGAAGGCATACTGAGGGATTTTAAACGATCTTAAAAAATCCGACGGCTTCGGCCGGGTTTGAACCCGCTATCTTGGGCATAGATGCTCAGCATGCTACCGACTACGCCGCCGAACGAATCTTAACTTTTACATAAAATTATGCTAAAATTACCAGTGATGGGCGAATTAAAGAAAATATAAAAAGTAGGCAGGCTCAGACAAGGAAATCATTTTACGACAAAAAATGACCTCAAATAGAAATTTAGATATTATGAAATTATTTTTGAAAGCCTTTCTCTGTACCATGGCGCTCTATGGAAGTGAAACTTGGACTGTTGGTGCATCAGAAAAAGAAGAGAATAGAATCATTTGAAATGTGGTGTTACAGCACAATGATGAAGATCAGATGGATGTATAGAGTCACAAATGAAGAGGTATTAAGACGAGTGGGCGAGTTGAAATATTTCTGGTGACTGCTAATGAAGAGAAGAGATAGGTTGGTAGGACACTTACTTAGACACCCACGAATAGCAAACTTAGTTATGGAAGGAATGGTCGAGGACAAGAACTGTAGTGGTTCACCAATGTTAGAATTGCCTCAGATGGAAGGTATGATAGAGATGAAACGATCAGCTCCGGACAGGGAGAATTGGAGCGCTGCATCAAACCAGTCAAAAGACTGATAATAAGAATAATACAATTCCCGCTCTAATAGACTAATTATTGTTTGATTTGCAAGACTGAATAGTGAATTCCAGTAATAATGAAAAACAAAAATAATTGGAAATGTGAAATTCATATTTTATAATTAATTAATTAATGATTTTTGTGGCTGTTTCATCCCTGTAGATTTACGACAGAATTCAAAATTTGTATACCCTGACATTCCCGGTGATTCACAATCATTTTTTTTGTCTCAAATCCTTATCTAACTTTATCGTAATGAGAACCTTTTGACACCCCGACGTCTCTAAAATCCTCAGTAGTGTAAAGAGGCGTAAGACTAATAATACTGTTATTATTGTCAGCCAGTTTATTATTATTATTATTATTATTATTATTATTATTATCATTATTATTATATAAATGAAAAAAATAAAATAAAAAAACAATAACTTAATTATAATTAAAAACAAGTAGTTCCGTGAAGAACTAAATAGCCTATTTTCATATAACCTACTAATATTAATTGCCTCTATCAACATACAAATTGTCAGTTTGATTGCTGCAATAGATTTGTAAATATTGAGAACCGTCTAACTATTTTGGATGGCCACCATGTTGTATTTTTATATTACAGGCCCTAGATTCATGTACTATTACATAAAGCTTATTGTGTAGGTGTTTAATTCAAACTTCAATCGCATGATTAGGACACAAGAAATAAAAGGGCGATTTTAAAATTTCCCTCAGCCGCCATCTTGTGGTTATGGAAATAATTTAAATAAATTATATGCCAGTCGATTAAATTTTGTATAATCATATACCGTATCAAGTTTCACTGCGCTCGGATGGTTAAAACTCAAGAAACGTCCATTTGAATATTTAAATTTCGCGTCACCACCTTGTTGGATTTGTGCTCGCCAGGTTATTAAACGTCTCATAGGAACTTATGCTTATAGTATCTATACACACTTACAAAATTTCAGTTTGATTGCTGTAGTAGATCAATAGATATTGACAAACGTCTAAATATTTCGGATGGTCGCCATGTTGGATAGGCCATAGAGTTATGTACTATTAGATGATGATTGGTGTGTACGTTCATTATGCAAATGTTGATTTCGATCGCGTGATTAGAACAGAAGAAATAAAAACTTAATTTTTGAAATTCGCGCAGCCGCCATCTTGAGGTTACGCACACAATTGATCTAAATTATATACCAGTGCTTTACAATGTGTATAAACATTTGTTGTACGAAGTTTCATTGCGTTTGGATCATTAAATCGCGAGAAAAGTCTATTTAAAACTTTCAATTTCGCTTGGCTGCCATGTTCGTTTTGTAGTTAACCGGTTTTTGAAAGTCCCATAGATGAACTTCCAGTAGTGCCCTTTATCTCCGTACAAAATTTCATGGTGATACCGGTAATGGTTTCAGAGATATAGAATGCCGGTGAAATATTTCACATGGCCGCCATCTTGAGTTTATGTCAACAATTGAACGAAGTTAGATGTCGGTGCATTACAATTTGTATACACATATACTGTACCGAGATTCATTGCGTTTGGTTGGTTAAATCGCGAGAAACGTCTATTTAAAAGTCGCAACTTCGCTTGGCCGTCATGTTGTTTTTGTAGTTACCAGGTTTTCAAAGGTCACATAGGTGAACTTCCAGTAGTTTCCTTTATCACCGTACAAAATTCCAGGGTGATATCTGTAATAGTTTCGTAGATATTGAATGCTGGTGAAATATTTCGCACAGCCGCCATGTTGGATTGGTGAGATGTAACAAAATTGAAGGCACGGTCAGGGTCGCCCGGAATAGTGCTATGAACTTACCGAGTTTCATTGAAATTGCTCCAGCCGTTTAGAAGTTATTAGGGGGGGACACACACAAACATCCTCACACACACACACACATACGCACACGCACACACAGACACACGGACAAAAGGTGATCTCAAAAGCTTTTTTTTTTCAAAAATGAAAATGGGCTAAATATGTACCGTATATAAGAAATGAAAAGAAAAAAACCATATCTTGTGCATTCACCCTTGTATTGAAATACAATCTATTTATAGGTTGTAAATAATAATACATATGTCTCACAGGTAATCTGTACTGGATTTGTCGTCAGATTCGTGAGACATGTCGCATTAATGTAATACCAATAGTATTTGATAAATAAATAAAATAAAATTATTATTATTATTATTATTATTATTATTATTATTATTATTATTATTATTATTGTGGCTTCGGTGGCGTGGTCGGTAGTATGCTGAACTACTATGCCGAAGATCGCGAGTTTAAACCCGAACGAAGTCGTTGAATTTTTAAGAGCGTTAAAAGCCTTCAGTATGCCTTCCTTCGGAGGGGAAGTAAAGCCGGTGGGCCCTTGTCATAGATTTATGGCATGAAATAGAACCTACCACTACAATTGGTAGTGTGTAGCTAAATTTGTAAGTTACTTGGTTTAGAAACGCTCTATCAAGTTCCAACGTTCACCGCTGGATAACCGTGGCGTCCGGTAGCCAAAGTTGGAACTATTTGAAATCGAACTTTCATTTATCTTCATTAATTTCATCTCTCATTAACTCATGTCGTGAGGTTGGCGTCAGGAAGGGCATCCGTCCGTATAAACAACCAGCCACGTGGCATTTCATCCAATCTCATCCCCGGGCCCGTTGGACGGGATTAATAAGGGTTAGATATAGATAGAATTATTATTTTTACTACTATAAGAAAAGTCACAAATTCACCATAAAACACTAGTGACCAGACAAATTATACACATACTAAAAAAACAAGATGTTCAGTAAAGAACATATAGCCTACTTTCTCCTAAATGCATGGGTATTGTTATAACTCTTTGCCCTTTTCAAGGAGTTTAATTGAATGTTGGTTGTAGTAGCTTGTTGAAATACAAAGTGCTATTATGATATTGAACATGAATATGAGGTGCCCTTTGCTAGTGCTACCTCTGTAAAATATTTCATTCAATTCGATTTCACCGTGTTTGAATTGATATGGGGAATCAATTTGCACACATACATGGCCGCTATCTGCAAACAATTGGGCTGATGACCTTGTAGTTCAGTCAAAAGATGCTTCCCACAAAGAGGTATGTTGTTGCAAAATTTGGTAGAGATCAAAAGATTAGGTTGGTCGTAATTTGATTTAAGATTCTAACATTTGGGTAGCCGCCATTCCGTTTCCGTCAAGATGGCGGCGATATAAAACATGACACTGAGGTGTCCTTTGCTAGTGCTACCTCAGTATCAAATTTAGTTCAATTTGGTTTCACCGTGTTTGAATTGATAGGGGGAATCGATTTGCACGCATACAAGGCCGCCATCTGCAAACTATTGGGCTGATGACCTTGTAGTTTAGTCAAAAGACGCCCGCCATATAAATATATGTTGTTGAAAAATTTGGTAGAGATCGGATGATTAGGTTAGTCGAAATTTGATTTAAGCTTTGAACATTTGGGTGGCCGCCATTACGTTTCCGTCAAGATGGCGGCGATATAAAACATAACACTGAGGTGCCCTTTGCCAGTTCTACCTCTGTACCAAATTTCGTTCAATTCGGTTTCACCGTTTTCGAATTGATAGGAGGGGACAGACATTCAGAGTACACACACTCACACCACACACTCACACACAGACACACAGACAGACACACAATTGTTGGCCCTGTGTAGATCTCATAAGTCTACTTTCATTTTTTGCAAAAATCTAAAGTAGGCTAAAAAAATAGAAAAAATGGGGATAGGCCTAAATGATCACGATGTTCCATGACTTAAATGAAACAACAACAACAATTTAAGGTTCGGCCTGAAGTAATCGTCCAATCAAACCGTTGACCTACCAAGAGAGTCTCATGCTAATACAACAAAAACGTCCTTCAATTTAAATAGCCGTAAGGGCCCTTTAAGGGCTATGATTAGTAGTACTATTTAAAAACATCGATGTGGTATATAAGAGTGACAGCTGACATACTCATGGCATTTACTATTGATTATGATCTCACCGAGTAAAAGAGTGTGCACTTGAGAGTGTTATAGGGGTAAACTGGACTGGAGTGGTTCCTATTTGTGTCACCAGGAGCGCCAGCTGCGCTGTGGACCGCCTTACAATGCACCTCTGTTACCTCTTGAAGATTTGTGAAAGCTCTCTGGCCTCCTGTTTTTAATAAGTTCTTTGTTAACATTGTTATGATAGCCAAACAGAACACATTGTGTGATTACAATCTCATATTATGAAGTGTAGCTGTGGTTAATATTAAGTGTATCTTACTGTGTAAAACACGTCATCGCTACCCTTCGACTTATATGGACGTAACTGATTCCACCCATATGAGGTGACAAAGAATCCAAAATAAAACCATACTTAAGATCCGGGCAGAGAGTTGGTCTTAATCATAGAAGCCTATTCCTTTTTATTGGGCATCATTTATTTTTCAGACCATCCATTCGTAGAAAAATAAGTTCTGTTTGTGCATCTTGAATATTGAACTATGGCGTTATCTCCAGACGAAATGCAGTATAATAATTGAATGGTCATTTCCGGCTTTAGCGTTTTTATAATCCAAAAATTCAGGAGTGAATTACGAGTAATATTCTTCTTCTTCTCCTTCTTTCGATTCGGCCATCTAAGGACCACGTCATTTCAACTGCTTCCTGCAGCATCGAGCTTTAACATCCTCCCAGTACTTCCGCATTAGTTCTCGATGCTGTTGTTTCCTTTCTGTAGTCCACTTCTTGCCAGTTGGAAGCTTTGGCTTTTCTTTGAAACATCGGTGTGCTCTTAGTATTTGTTTAAGTGTGGCACGTTGCCAAATATCGTTGCCTGTAATTCCCACTTCTTGTACATCTTTGTCCACCTCAGTGAACCAAGCTCCCTTGGTTTTCTTTTTGAGGAAGTAGGTGAAAATTCTATTTGTCAATCGTGCTGGGTTCATTCTTGTTATATGACAGTAAAAGGCAATTCTCCGTTTCCTCATGGCATCAGTTATTTTTTCCACGTGGGTGTTAAGTTCGTGGTTGTGCCGTCTCCTATGTTCCCCATTTTCTTTTACCGGACCCAAGATTTTTCTTAGAATTTTTCTTTCTTTCACTTCCAGATTCTCTGTTAGTCCCTTGCGATGCATTGCAAGGCACTCTGCAGCATACAAAGCCTCTGGACGGATGACTGTTTGGTAGTGTCTTAACTTGGCATTTGTTGAATTGGATTTCTTGTTGTAAGTGGCCTTTGTTAGATTATATGTAATTTCCATTTTCCTGATTCGTGACTCGAAAGCTGCATTCTCGGAGAGATTGGGGTCTATCCACTCACCCAAGTATTTGAACGCTTTCGTTTGCTTGATTTTCCCCTGTCCTACATCCAGCTCTTTTGGCGCTAGCTTGATATTAGTGATGAATTCTGTTTTTTGAAAGGAGATCTTAAGGCCCGTTTTTGCTGCTGGAATCTGGAGTTCATTAATTTGCCATGCGGCTGCATTGAGGGAATCTGAAAAAATTGCGAGGTCATCTGCGAATGCTAGTCAGTCAACTATCAGGTTCTGTTTTTTGTAGCCAAATCTGACTCCATTTTCAGACTTGTTAATGTTCATTACTTTTCGCCAATGCCGGATGACTTTTTCGAGCACACAGTTGAAGAGCAAAGGTGACAGTCCATATCCCTGTCTTACACCAGTCTTGATTTCCAAGGGCTCTGAAATTTCTCCCCTGAATTTCACTTTGGACGCAGTGTTGGTTAAGGTTTTCTGAATAATTGCTCTTGTTTTGTTGTCCAATCCCAGTTCTTTTAGTATTTCAAATAGGGTGGGTCGATCGATAGAGTCATAAGCCTTTTTGAGGTCAATGAAGGTCACTACAAACTGTTTGTTTCTAAGCTTCAGATATGAAGGAATAGATTTAAGGTTCAAAATCTGTTCGGCACATGATCTTCCCTTCGGAAATCCCCATTGATATTCCCCTAATTGTGGATCCAACTGTTCCTCTGCTCTAGTTTGAAGGGATTTTCAAAGGATTTTGTATGTATTTGCAAGGAGGGAGATGCGCGGCAATTGTTCACATTCGTTCTATCACCTTTTTTTGTGAAGAGGGTAAAGCAGAGCTGATGTCCAATCAATAGGGAGTTCCTCCTTTTCCCATATCTCACTAATTATTTCTGTTAGTTTATCGATAGCTACGTCGCCAGCATGGTTCCATAATTCGGCGATTATTGAATCCTCGCCTGGTGCCTTATTGTTTTTAAGTGACTGAATGATCTGCATAACTTCTTTGGTTGGTGGTGTAGAGTCCGGGTTTGTGTTTGGATTGTCTGCAAATGAGAATGAGGATCCTGGGCTTTCACTGTTAAGGAGAGTCTCAAAATAATTTGCCAGGATAATGCAGTTGTCCTTGACATTATAGGCAGTTTTTCCCTAAGGATCTTTGAAGTGTAGGCTAGGTGGAGTGTATTAAGTGAGATTCCGTCTGAAGGTTCTGTAGAAATCTCGAGTGTTGTTCTTCTTGAAGTCTTGTTGAATCTTTTCCAACTGACTTTTGTCGTATGCACGTTTTACCCCACGTATGGTTTTTGCAGCATGTTTCCTCACTAACAGAAAACTCTCCCAGTTATCTGAATTCTTCTTAGAGTTCCATCTCTTCCATGCTAGTTGTCTCTGCCTTATTGCTGCTTCACCTTCACTGGTCCACCAAGAGATGTTTCCTTCTTTTTGTTAGCGGGACTATCTCTTTAGCTGTTCTCACCATGCCATCTCGTAGTTGTTCCCAATTCTGTGGATCCAAAGTTTCAAACTTTTCAGTAAACTCGTGATTCAAGTGTAGCTTATTATTATTATTATTTTAATATTAAAGATTTGTTTCAAATTACTGTACTGAATCTCTACTACCATGATGCAAGATTCAGGCATAAGGTCTCTCACAACATACAAACAAGAGCCATAACAATTACTAAATATGTAAAACCTTTATGTATAAATAGCTATGGTTTCAAGAGGCTAAATTATAATATACCATCACTACTTAATGATCTACCACCTTGATTATCCAACAAGAACAGCAAACAACTAGCTATACGTCGCATTAAAAACTAATGCCTAAATAAACATTAACTCATAACATAAACTTATTATAACTACTATAGTGTAACTATTTGTGTCTTTAATTATTTACATTAATATTTTTCTCATTTCTCACCAAATCAAAATCGAAAAGAAGAAAGAAGAAGAAGATTATTAAAACAAAATTAAAACAAAAACAATAATTATAATTAAAAGATATAAATTTTAAAAGAATTGAAAAAGAAACATATTTTTTGAATGCACTCTTGTATTGAAATACAATCTGTATATATGTTGTAAATAATAATTAATATCTCACAGGTAATCTGTACTGGATTTGCCGTCATCCTTCCATCTAGTCCTTGGACGGCCTCTTGGGCGTCTGCCAATCAGCTGAGCATTGAACACTCTGTTAAGGATAGATTCAACAGTCCCCAACACTGGAGTCGTCTTCCTCTAATGATCCTACCCACATCAGCTTTCCCAAAAACGTTGGTATAAGTCTTTTTCCCTCCTTTCCCATACACAAATAAATACCAAAATGAATTAATTCGAACTTGTGAAAAGCAAAATATTTAAAATTGCGGTGGTGCAAATATGTAAGAGATATTGATTCAATGTGTTACCTCGTTCAAGTAATATATTCTTAAACAGAACTACGTGTTATTGCCAAACACAGTTCACAAATGCTTCTTGGTCTGTGTTGACAGCTTATCCTAAAATTATAAAGAAGATTACATGAAATCCCTTATATATTGTTCAGCTTTGTTAGCTGAAGAAGCTAGTGTATCTCGTCATAACACTGGAGTGACCTCTTCTACATTGTTCTTGAACAACCAATAACTGAGATGGCTTCTTCTTCTGTCGTGGAGACTTTTTTAATAATGCCGAGAGTTGTTGCTTGGTGTCTCCATGGAGAGTGAGTGGGATGAGAGGGTACGCTAGGCCAGTGAGCTTTTTGGACTCGTTTAACCGTGCTTCCTTTCTCTGGTCTTTTGTTGCTGGGGTCCAGGATGTCGCGTTGTCATCATCATCATCTTCAATATCGATCTTTTTCTTTCCTTTTTTGTCCCCTTGGTTTGTATGTGTTTAGCTGCGGCCGCAATTGACATTGCAACTGCTTTGTTGATAATACAACCAGCAACTCCAGAAGACTTTAAACTAATCTAGGTTTCGTTGCAGAATCATACAAATAAGAGAGAATTTTGAAGTAGGATTAAACATTGAAGGTGAAATTATTTTATTTCTGAGATTTGCTGATAGCATTGAATAACCTACCATTCAAAACGCTAAATTGATAGTTTAAAATCTACCATTCAAAACGCTAAAATGATAGTTGAAAATCTACCATTAAAAATGCTAAAATGATAGTTGAAAATCTATAATTCAGAACGCTAAATTAATAGTTGAAAATCTATCATTCAAAACGCTAAATTGATAGTTGAAAATCTACCATTAAACACGCTAAATTAATAGTTGAAAATCTACCATTCAAAACGCTAAATTGATAGTTGAAAATCTACCATTAAACACGCTAAATTAATAGTTGAAAATCTATCATTCAAAACGCTAAATTGATAGTTGAAAATCTACCATTAAACACGCTAAATTAATAGTTGAAAATCTACCATTCAAAACGCTAAATTGATAGTTGAAAATCTACCATTAAACACGCTAAATTAATAGTTGAAAATCTATCATTCAAAACGCTAAATTGATAGTTGAAAATCTACCGTTCAAAACACTAAATTGATAGTTGAAAATCTATCATTCAAAACGCTAAATTGATAGTTGAAAATCTACCATTAAACACGCTAAATTAATAGTTGAAAATCTACCATTCAAAACGCTAAATTGATAGTTGAAAATCTACCATTAAACACGCTAAATTAATAGTTGAAAATCTATCATTCAAAACGCTAAATTAATAGTTGAAAATCTACCGTTCAAAACACTAAATTGATAGCTGAAAATCTACCGTTCAAAACGCTAAATATAAGGTGCATTCAAAAAGTAACGAGCCGGAGGCTGTAATGCGCAAACCGATGACGACATGGGCTAATCGTGGCGTGTGTAACGAGGAGTGGTTCCGACCAGAGCGTGGAAGGTCACAGCCCGTCGCTAGAGGGCACGCGTGCACGTCACGTGACGATACAATGCGAGCAGCAGCATGCATCAATCGTCCAACGCTGACAGTCGCACTGCAAACAGTGACATGGAGGCGTCAAACGAAGAGCAAAGAGGTGTTGTTCGGTTTCTGACAGCAAAAGGAGTAGGGGGAACGGACATTCATCGCCAAATGACACAAGTGTACGGCGAACACTGCATGTCCCTTGCAAGGGTCAAGGCGTGGCGCAAGCATTTCAGGGCAGGACGGATGTCGTTAGCCGATGATGACTGGTCTGGGGCACCCCCCTGCATTACCGATGACAACGTCCAGCTGGTTGATGCACTCATTACCCAGGACCGCCGAGTGACAGTGAACGCCATAGCCGCCGTGGTCGGATGGAGCGTCGGAAGTGTGCACACCATCATGAAGGAACGACTGCACTTGCGGAAAGTGTGTGCCCAATGGGTGCCCCACAGTCTTCAACCACACCAGGAAGCATGTCGAATGGCCTACTGTTTTGGTCTTGGTTGGACGAATGATGCCTGCTGTTGCTCGCTTTGTATCGTCACGTGACGTGTACGCGTGCCCTCTAGCGACGGGCTGTGACCTTCCACGCTCTGGTCGGAACCTCACCTCGTTACACACGCCACGATTAACTGATATCGTCACCGGTTTGCGCATTACAGCCTCCGGCTCGTTACTTTTTGAACGCACCTTATAATTAGTTGAAAATCCACCACTTAAAACGCTAAATTGATAGTTGGAAATCTACCATAAGGGATATATATAATTTGGAATGATCTCAGCTACAGCGACCTTCAAACTATAGAAAGAGTGAAAACAAGGTTCCTAAAAGACGCACTAGGAATTTCGAAATTTGCGCGATCTAAATTTGCATATGAGTTAGCGCACGAAACTTTCCTCGTTCATTCATTCATACATTCTTTTATTTGCAATTGGGGGTGTTTCCCCCAGTGGCAAATTGGATATAGGCCTACATAACAATTAAATAATTATACATAACAATTCAATAACAATTAAACTGGAGTATTTACACAAATAGGAAGACCTACGCAATAAACACTTACTTCCAGCTACCCGATAAGAATCACAAGTAGAGCAAAATAGACAACAGAAGAGGAATGATACACCGACAGAATTTACACAACTGACGCGATGCTCAACCGGAATTGGACTGGACCAAACGTCACGACACGCAGCGCAGTGACGAGACTGACGATACATGGATATCACCATAAATTTTGCAACAGGACAGACTTTCACGACCCATCACCAGAATGCGTATGCAAATTGTGTAGCAAATCGGGCTCATGATACCATTTTGGTGAATGTTCCAAAAGAACGAAATCACTGTTGGAGTACAGCAGAGATCAATACTAATTTGCAATGATTTAATAGTAATCGTGCGATTGTTATGTATAGAAATTAAGATGTATGGCCTTTGGCTGCAATAAACTATTATTATTAAAACGACAAACTCTAAACAATTCTTAGGCTTAGGCCTATTAAATGGATAAACACGAACAGTGATCTACCAGATCACCCTTCAGGGTTAATTTTTAGCCTACTTTTCACATTTTGCAAAAATGAGGAAAAAGTAGACTTATGAGATCGGGAAAATGTGTGTATGTCTGTCTGTCTGTCTATCTGTCCTGTCTGCCTGTCAGTCTGTCTGTCTGGCTGTGTGTGTGTGTCCCCCCTATCAACTCCTAAACAGCTGCAGGAATCGAAACAAAATTTGGTAGGAGTAAAGATCTATACCTGAATATTTCACGGCCATATTTGAAAATGATGTCAGTGCTACCAACTGCTGAAAAATCGCAATTGAAATTTGAGCTCCATGTTGGATATCATGGAAGGTATGCATGGGAGCTATTTCAAAATTGGCACACGTATAGATACTAATATTGCAGTTTAATTTCTAGGAGGCCATACATAGCACTGTTGCCAAAATGTTTATAAGCCTGCTGATAGGTCCAAATTTTAAATGCATATAACTTCTACACTATCAATTGGATTTCAACCAAATTTCGTATGTGCTACGTGTATATAAACAGATATGACTGAGCGTATTCTTAAGAGCCACCAGGGCTGCCAACTGTTAATAAATGCTCTCATTTTTTAAATCCAGATACCCATATATCAGAAAGTATGCAAGCCGACAGCTTTGAAACTATGCACACGTATAGTACCTGATATTCTATATTAATTTGGAGTAACTTATATACGTCAGTGCTACCAACATGATTCTAAGCCTGCTGAGAGGTCCAAATTTAAATACATGTAACTTCTATACTACCATTTGGATTTCAACCAAATTTCGTGTGTGCTATGACTATGCCGTTTCTTAAGAGTAAACAAGGCTGCCAACTGTTAATAAATACTGTCTCTATTTTTGTTACCCTAATATCAATATATCAGAAAGTATGCAATCCAATAGGTCTAAACTTTGCACACGTATAGCACCTGTCATTCTAGATTAATTTGGAGTAAGTAATTTTTATAGGCCTACGCCGGTGCTGCCAACATGATTCTAAGCCTGCTGATAGGTCCAATTTTAAAATGCATGTAACTTCTATACTAACTAATGGATTTCATTCAAAATTGACACAACAATAGATCATATTATTTCAGATTATTTCTGACCAATACATGCATGTCATTGTTGCCAACATGATTTTACGCGCACTGTTAGATCCAATGTTTAACTGCATGTAACGTCCATGCTATCCATTGGACTTCAACCAAATTTTGTATTCTGTACCTTAAGAGATGGAACTAAGAATATATTCAGTCACCAGGGCTGCCAACTGTAGTTCTCTATTAGTCTACATTATGCCAGGTATACAGTGTTTCGAACTCATTAGAAATTTCGATATTACCAACTTAATTTCGTCGTTATTCTAGATAGATCCATATAGATTAATCCTTGGCATGAATCTTAAATTTTAAGAAAAGTAGGCTCTTTAGTTCGTCACGGAACTTCTTGTTAAATCTAAGAACTAACGAGATAAATTTCAATGTTCTTTTAAAGAGTTCATTTACTCGTTGTTCATACTGACTTATTTCTTAGATTTGTCCACTACGTTCTTCGTTGATCTTTTTTTCGCGAGCTGTTTGACGCTATGCGCCACTCTCTTGTCATTCTGTATAACACAGCTAAAGAAATCCCCGTGGGAGGGCAGGATGGCAAAGCTTTTCTGTGTCCAAGATGAATGACCATGGATTTACGCCTTTTCATCTTTTTTTTACATCCTTTATCCTTTCACTCTAAAAAAATATATATATGAAAATATGTCGGAGATCACGTCGTCCATTCGTCTCCCAAGCTAACACCGATATTAAACTTCCCTCAGCTTGCTGTCTGTGGGATGTGTGTGTGTGTGTGTGTGTGTGTGTGTGTGTGTGTGTGTGTGATTTTTACTGTCCGAGCAAGCCGGCGCTGTGCTCCGCGTATAAACCAGGAGAAGGCATTAGAGCACTGTGGGGGGTGTCCGTTGGTCGCCTAGCAATGTGGGGGCCACCCTATGCAGATTGGCACCCACGTCCTGAGTGGTAACTGCTGTTCTTCCACCTCCCCCTCACACCCTTCCACACTTCCCAAATGGACACTTAAATTGCCTTCTTTTTCTCACCCACATCCACCCTTCCTCTCCTTCTTCGTCTTCGTCTTCTTTCAGATGTTGGAAGTCACAAGCACCAAAACACATCTTTTCTCTTCAGCCTCTTATAAATTTCTATTTTATAAATCTCCCCCTAACACCCAACCACCTTAAGACACCACCAACCCCTATGTATATGTGGAGTGGGTAATAATAAGTCCAGTTACGGAGGAAAAAAGGAAATCAAGGGGGGAAAGAAAGAATATGAAAATTTATGTTCCATCACCAACTCAGCATGCCAATGAAATGTCCGCGGGTTGTTTGGACATCAAAATTGTATCCTTTTTTTTTTTTTGTTTCCTTCACCCAAATCTCATTTTATTTCCCCCTTCTTTACAAAAAAAAAATCCATTTACATCGCATCCCTCTTTTCTTATCGCGTGGAGGATATTAACGATAAATTCACATACACACACACATTCACTCACACATGTTGCGGTTTACAGAATGATTATTTTGCGTCATATGTTGATAAATGGTAAAAATTAGATACGGTTGAAATTTTCATTTGTCTTTTATGGCATTGATAAAGTGTTATGATTGTACAAGGCAAACCCTCAGTTCAAGGGGGGGGGGGGGGGGTGTTTCTGTAACGTATATAGTTATGTGTTTTTATTCGTACTCTTTCTTTTTTAGCCTATTTTCAATTTTGAAAAAAAAAGGCTTATGAGATCACCTTTTGTCCGTGTGTGTGTGTGTGTGTGTGTGTGTGTGTGTGTGTGTGTGTGTGTGTGTGTGAGGCGTGAGTGTGCCCCCCTAATAACTTCTAAACGGCTGGAGCGATTTCGATGAAACTCGATAAGTTCATAGCACTATTCCAGACGACCCCGGCCGTGCCCTTCAAGGTTTGTTACCTCTCACCAATCCAACATGGCGGCTGTGCGACTTATTTCACCAGCATTCAATATCTCCGAAACTTTTCCCGATATCACCCTGGATTTTTTTTTACGGTGATAAAGGGAACTACTAGAAGTTCACCTATGTGACTTTTGAAAAACTGGTCACTACAAAACAAACATGGCGGCCACGCGAATTTGCGACTTTTAAATAGACGTCTCTCGCGATTTAACCAACCAAACGCAATAAAATTTGGTACAGTATATGTTTATACATATTGTAATGCACCGACATCTAACTTGTTTCAATTGTTTACATAACCACAAGATGGAGGATGTGCGAAATATTTCACCGGTATTCTATATCTCTGAAACTATTAGCGGTATCACCCTGAAATTTTGTACGGAGATAAAGAGCTCTACTGGAAGTTCATCTATAAGACTTTCAAAAACCGGTTAACTTCAAAACGAACATGGCGGCCAAGCGAATTTTAAAATTTTAAATAGACATTTCTCGCGATTTAATGTTCCAAACGCAATGAAATCTGGTACAGGAAATGTTTATACACATTGAAATGCACTGGTGTCTAATTTAGTTCAATTGTTTCATAACCTCAAGATGGCGGCTGTGTGAATTTTAAAATTAAATTTTTATTTCTTGTGTCGTAATCATGCGATCGAAGTGAAATTGTGAATAATGAACCTACGCAATAATTTTCCTTTAATGGTACATGACTCTATGGCCTATACATTTAACAATCCAACATGGCGACCATCCGAATTATTAAACGGCTCTGAATATCTACGAAACTATTATAGCAATCAAACTGATTTTCTTTATGTTCATAGGGGCTATGAACTTAAGTTCAACTATAGGATTTTAAATAACCTGGTGATCACAAATCCAACATGGCGGGGACGCGAATTATAAATATTCATATGGACGTTTCTCGCAATTTAACCATCCGAGTGCTGTGAAACTTGGTACAGTAAATCCTTATACGAATGTTAATCCACTGGCATCTAATTTATTTCAATTGTTTCCATCACCACAATATGGCAGCTGTACGAAATTTTAAAATCTCCTTGTTACTTCTTGTGTCCTAATCATGCGATTGAAGTTTGAATGCTATACGTACACAATAATCTTCATGTAACAGTACATAACTCTAGGACCTACATATATAAAATCCAACATGGCGACCATCCGAAATATTTAGTCGGTTCTCAATATCTACGAATCTATTACAGCAATCAAACTGAAATTTTGTATGTTGATAGTGGCAATTAACATAAGTAGGATATATAAAAATAGGCTGTATAATTCTTCACGGAACTACTTGTTTTCTCTACAAATGCTGCGGTCGTGAATGTCTTCTATGATGATATGTAATTGTTGTAAGTCTTCCATAGTTTCTTTGCACCAAGAAGTAGCTAATTTTGCGGTAGAAATTATGTTGAATATTCGTTTAGTCAGTCTGGTGTGCTTCATTCTGGCTATGTGTGTAAGGAACTTCACTCTGAGTTTTCT
The DNA here is from genome assembly GCA_946902985.2 of Meconema thalassinum. Taxonomy (NCBI): domain Eukaryota; kingdom Metazoa; phylum Arthropoda; class Insecta; order Orthoptera; family Tettigoniidae; genus Meconema; species Meconema thalassinum. The sequence goes on from OX336400.1 coordinate 141,080,895, forward strand.
GATGAGTGTCGTGATATATTCCGTATTCCTTCATCTTCTTATTATTATTATTATTTTGTAGTTTAGCCGCGGTTCAACCGTGAGATTTCTGGCGTAGATATATTTGTTGAATAACAGAGGAGGAGATGATAAGATGATCCCTACATCTGCTAGCCTATATCCACGCAGAGTAGAAACTAATTGAAAACAAATGAAAATGAAAATCCACAGCCTGCTTCCAGTTGGCCGACCTGTTCAGGGAATGGAATGCCTGAAGCCCCCATCTAGCGGCGAGGATATGGACTGTGCTGGCTGCCGAAGCCTGTCGCAGTCCCCTGGGGCAATGATTAAATGAACTACAGATGAAATGAAATGATAGTTGAGAGAGTTGCTGGAATGAGATTTGTGACAGGGAAAACCGGAGTACCCGGAGAAAAACCTGTCTGCCTCTGCTTTGTTCAGCACAAATCTCACATGGAGTGACCGGGATTTGAACCACGGACCCAGCGGTAAGAGGCCGGCGTGCTGCCGCCTAAGCCACGGAGAGTCTGAAAATAAATATTGCTTTAAAATATCCAAAAATGTAATCACTAATAGAACCATCATTATCAAGTATTGCATTTCTATCGGTGAACACGAAATTGGGTGGGTAATAAAATTTATCTACGTATTGTAAATAAGATTGACAGACAAACAAGCTTCTACAAATATCCGACCGAAAGCCCTGTATGCTATGGAGTGTCTGTCAATGAATAAAAGAGGCTTGATGGGTAAATTGGAGGTCAGAGAAAGAGGAATTTTCAGAAAGATCTGAGGACCAGTACAGGAAGATGGGGAATACCAGAGACAACACAACTCAGAGTTCTTTACGTACAAATAGAGAGGCCTTCTCACTTTGTCAGGAAAAGAGGGGTAGCTTTTTATAATCATCTGGCAAGATTGCCTCCGGACAGACTGTCCAACCTCCAGTTCACTTTTTGGCGAAACTACTTGGCTGACTGAAGCTGAGAAAGACATCAAAGAACTGGAACTAACAGACCTACAATACAGACAAACTGTGCGACATATTCTTAAGGAAGTTCGCGGTTTTCAGCACAAACCTCTAAAGAAAGGTGCCCCCCCTAGTTGGAGCTAAGAAAAGAAACACACCTGGAAAAGATGTGTCAGTACTGGGCAAAACTCAAGACCCAACAGTTAAACAAGCGTGTCCCCAGTAGGTCCATCCGAAGGAAGTTGAAAAACTAATGAAAGTCACAAAGTTTAGGGCGAGTTGAAAATAGTACTAGGCCTATACCTATTCCCAGCTTGTCACCGCATGCTCTGGGGAATTGCTAGACGCACATGCGTATGACAGTTATCAGTCTCTTAAAGTTCTTACTGTTTGGAATGGAGAATGATTGACAGTAAGGTCGAAGATACTGTTAAATTCGTGTGCGTATCTTTGGACCTTATAGAGGCACGTCCACGGAAGGTAACTCCCTGTAAGAAAGATCATTTCTCAGGACGTGTTTCGTCTGTGACAGCAAGCGACCAATATCGAGTTTGTGTCTCGTCTGTCTGCTTGTGTGTGTGTGTGTGTGTGTGTGTGTGTGTGTGTGTGTGAGAGAGAGTCTGTCTGTCAGTCGTCGTGGAAATTAGTGTGGGTTACCGCAAGGGTTAAGGTTTGGCCCAAGACAGCAGCGGTAAATTCTAACATAGTATTGACAGGCATCACTGAGCAATTTCCTTGGGCAAAGAATTTATTGATTATCAGTTAGGCTACTTCCAGGAAAATTAATTAAGGGGAAAAAAAAATATAATCTGCAGCAAATTTATAACATTTATGCTGGATATTAGAAATATGTTTCCTTAAGTGAAGATATATATAAAAAAGTCACTACTTCTCGTACAACGGCAGCTTCAGTGGCGTAGTTGGTAGCATGCTGAGCTTCTATGCCCAAGATCGCGGGTTCAAGCCCGGCCGAAGTCATCGGATTTGTTAAGAGCGTTAAAAATCCCTCAGTACGCCTTCCTTGGGAGGGGAAGTCTAGCCGGCAGGCCCATGTCATAGATTTGCATGTTAAATAACCTTCCATTAACTACAATTGAGTGAAGTTAAATTTGTAGGTTAGATTTGTTTAACGCAATATTAGTTCCAACTTTCACTGCCAGGTGCTGGTTGCGGTGACATCTAGTAGCGAATTTCACAGCTAGGTGTCGTTGACGGTAGCATTTGGTAGCAAACGAAGGAACTACTTGAAATTAACCGTCTGCAGTCCTTGCATCACAATTAACACCGGTTATCAGACAGATTCTACACACACCCAAAGTACATGGGGCTACATGACCACGTTGTCGTAGCCCCTAAACTGAGGAACCAACCAACCAACCAACCAACCTACTCGTTCAACATCTGAAAGAACAGAATTCTTCAACAACCCAGTGGCATGGCTATTTTCGTCAAAACGCTAACAATGACTGCAATGGAGAGCTGCAACACTTTCGGAGATCGGAGGTTCGAATGCCGGCACTAACAGCAACTATCTTTAATGTTCTTTTTTCTAAACATAACCACTTATCAAAACTTCGCATCAAAAGGGTTAAAATCGCTATTATTTTGGCTCTTTAAGTTGTATATTTCCACTTCACCTCTTAACTGGGTATTTTTGAGCGCTTGGTGTGACGTGCCCTGTGTATTATTTCCAGCCAATTGTTACGAAAGTACAGGTGGAAAGGTTAGCGGGAATATTAGCAATAATAATGTTGTGTTAAGGTGTAATAAAGAAATTTCAATGTATTAAGTATAATTCAAGAGACATTTTGACCATTTTACAGTAACTACAAGGTCATTTACCTGATTAGAACTTAAGAGTTTTGTCCGTAAGACCTAAACTGTTCATTTCCGCGCATTGAGAGGAGCAAATAAAACGTATCAAATGCTTTCGAGATCAAACGTGTTGGTTTGCTTTCATTGATTGTCTTGTAGCCTATTGCTCCCAGCACAAAGCAAAATCAATCACATGACCAAAACAGAAAGCAAAAAGCAAAATTCAGAAAAAAAGCAAAAGCGAAAAACAAACACAAATCCAAAAAACAAACAAAAAAAAGCAAAGCAAAATTCAAAAGAAAAGAAAATGCAGAAAACGAACACAATATCATAAACAAAAACAAAAAAAATCAAAAACAAAGCAAATACAGAAAACAAACCACAAAGCAAAAACACAAATTCAAAAACAAAACAAAAAACAGAAAATGAACACTAATTCAAAAACAAAAATGCAAAAATCAAAAACAAAAGCAATTACAGAAAACAAATACAAAAACAAAAAATCAAAGACAAAAGAAAATGCAGAAAAATGAACATAAAATCAAAACCAAAAAACAAAAGAAGCGAAGTTCAAAAACAAAACAAATACAAACACAAAAAACAGAAAGCAAAAACAAAAGAAAAAGAACACAGAACAAAAGCAAATGCAGAAAACAAACACAAAAACAAAAATAACACAAAGCAAAAACAATTTTTTAAAATGAAAAAGCAGGAAACGTACACAAAATCAAATAAAAATAAAAAATCAACCAAGAAACAGGAGGCGGGAAATGTTGTAACAGCTGTCAATCTGACGCGAAAACATCAATTTTCTCGAAGACATTCGCCATGCCATGAAAACTCGACACGCCCAGGAGGCGTTAGCGGTAAAAGATGGAGTACGTGCAGTAGGCCTATATTGTATATTCGTCATGCCCATTAAATTATAACATTTAACATACGAATATATACCTAGTTAAGAGGTGAAGAGTGACAGCCACGAATGCTAGCCACGATACCACGAGGTGGTCCCTTATATTTGAAAAGTAAGCGGGCACATCTGTGAAGTGTAACTCCTAAACCTTTTCCCACTCTGTTTATTGTGTGAGTCCCATTGAGAATGGTTCAGAGGGTAAACTTTGGCGGGAAACCGCAAGGCTAACATGGGTCTAGCTAAAAACTCTTGTCCAATAGCCTGCGGCCATCTTAACAACGAAAATCCGGCTCGTAGAAGCTCTTGTTCAGAATAAAAGAGAAGAGAAAGATAAGAAGTGGCGAAGGAGAAGCGCAGGCGTCGCCGACCGGACGCTTGGCGGGGTTTGGGAGTGAGAGGTCAGAGGAAGTTAAGCTATAATCCCCCAATCCATTATCCAGCAGACCTACAGTAGTCCTGCTTCTCATATCTCCAGACTGGCTGCCAATACTGGGCATAATCATATTCCATATTGTTTCGGTTTTCATTCCCCAGAACATTCTTAGTTACTATTGTTGGAAAATGTAAGAAAATTACCGTATTGATGAAGTGGACCGGGACGTGTGAATCTATAGAAAAAAGTTACAGTCAGTCTGAGAGACTAGGCTTTATATCATTTCAAATGACGCATGCTACAAATACTACACATATTAGAAAGGCTCAGGAGGACTTCTCGCTTCGCTTGAAGCCCCAGGACTCTTTCAACCCATTAACTTAGGCTTCCCGCGCGGGCACCTCTTAAAGGGTCACCCTGTATTTGAGTCTGACATCTTTTACAACTCTTTAAGGGTCACCCATTATTTGAATTTGATATCTTGCAAACCTCTTTAAGGGTCACCCTGTATTTGAATTGAATCTAACATACTGCACACCTCGTTAAGTGTCATCTGTATTTTGCTCTGATATCTTGCACACCTCTTTAGGAGGCACCCTGTATTCTTATCTGGCAATTCGTATATCTCTTTAGAAGTCACCCTGTATTCTTGTGTGACATCTTGTACACCTCTTTAGGAGTCACCCTGTATTCTTCTCTGCCATCTTGGACACCTCTTTAAGAGTCACCTTGTATTCTTATCTGGCATCTTGTATATATCTTTAGGAGTCACCCTGTGTTCTTATCTGGCATCATGTACACCTCTTTAGGAGACACCTTGTATTCTTATATGACGTCTTGTATAGCCTATCTCTTTAGGAGTCACCCTGTATTCTTGTGTGACATCTTGTACACCTCTTTAGAAGTCACCCTGTATTCCTGTCTGACATCGTGTACACCTCTTTAGGAGTCACCCTGTATTCTTATCTGACTTGTTGTATATATCTTTAGGAGTCACCCTGTATTCTTGTCTGACATCTTGTACACCTCGTTAAGGGTCACCCTGTATTCTTATCTGACATGGAGTACATCTCTTTAGGAGTCACCCTGTATTCCTGTCTGACGTCACGCACGCGCCGTCTCCGTATCGCATAACGGCAGACCCCAGCAGTAAACTCAGACTCTGTGCATATGCACTGAACAACATGATGACGTCATACACGCCGTAACCGTAACGCATAACATTAGACACAAGCATAACGACGAAGTCGACAAGATCATTTGAAATGATAAAATGTAGCTTCCGATGTTCAGTTACATATCTCATAAACTACAATAGACATCTACATGAATGTTCTATTGGTATATTTCCCCTACATTCATCATTATTTGAGTAGAATTTGAAACTTCTATGTTGAATATTTTGCGTCAGAGAGAGCATTACAAAAACAATCTTAAAAAAATATATTGTTAAAAATTTCCTTAACTCATGTCCCTTTTTCTGATCAAATACTCACACCAGACCCAACAAACTTTGCATACATAATATTTAAACCATTTTCTAGCTACTGAAGTAAAAGTATTATCCTGTTGTTTACAGGAGTTGAGTTTTTTTTACATCCTTGTTGAAAACTGAATTTTTCTGTAACATTGTCAGAGCTTTTCAAGCTCAGCTCCATGAACTAATCAAGATACCTGAATAAATGTACTTCCACTGATAGATCTATATAGTGTCTTAGAGACTACCATGTTTCAAATACATTGATTAGATAGTATCCGAGAAAATGGTACAAGAAGTTTCAAAAAAATATGACTTACGGAAAACCCAAAAAGAATGTTTGGCTAGTAGCTACAATATAGCCTTCAAACGTTATGTTTAAACCTTATTTTATTCCATTAAATATCACTTCAGCACAATAATTGATACACCAAATTTTCCCCAGGGGCTCACATCTAGTGGGACGTGGGTTGGCGACCACGGGACCCCAGCTGAGTCCGGCATTACTTCCACTTACTTGTGCCGTGATCCTCTCCGTCTTCTTTTCTGTCGACCTCCCTTGGTCAACTCTTGTTCTTTTCTGACCCCGACGGTATTAGGGTATCCGAGGCCTAGGGTGTATCTTTATTTCCCGCCTTAATTGGCCCTTGTCTCATATTTTCTGGTTCCCTCCTTCTGCGAGGGATCAGCCTTCTTTTTCTTTTCATGTTATCTCCTGCCTTCTGCTCAAGGCCCTCCAGGAGGCCGGGTGTATGTAGCCCCACACTTTTGGTGCACCCTAGATAATGCTACACCCTCAGGGGCTCACGGCTGGTGTGTTCTGGAGTTGGCGACCCCGAGGCATTTCTGAGCTGGGTCCATTTTCCCCTTTTCTCCGTTACCTGTGGGGAGAACCTTCTCCTCTTTCACTTTCCTACCTGCCTTTCATGGCTCTCCTTCCTTCCAAGTCCCTCAATCCGCATTCTTCGAGGGTTGAGGGCATTTATTTTCCTCTTGTCCTTTATTTGCCTTATTCTCCTTTAGTTTTCCATTTCTTCTTCTAGTATGTAGGTTAGTAGTTAGTCTTAGTTTTAAGCTTGTATTTCATTTTCATCTTCACGATCACCCAAACCATCAGGGGCCGATAACCTAGACGCTAGGCCCCTTAAAACAACAATTATCATCATTATTTACACCAAATTCTTCAGGAAAGATGGGAGATTTTTAAAAAATTGACATTCTTGAGCCTATCAGACGTCCCGGTTCCCTTAATAGAAAATTAATGAAAATGCTCAGCCAATCAATACCAATTCTATTCAAATGTTAGTACATGGTTCGATGTACGATGATATCTTCTTCAGCGTTTATACAATACTAGCGATACCCGGCATGCGTTGCAATGCCAATCAAAGAAAGAAAGGAAGATACTAATAAAGTTATTGGTTTTACGTCCCTTTTAACAACTGCGGCTTTTAGAGACGCAAGGATGACGTAATTTTGATGATGATGATACCTGTATTCTCAAACATAGATGCCATAGCCTAAGTGTAATGGATCTGATGATGATCGCTTGACGATCGAAACTGTTCATCCTAGTGTATTTATTAATCTCATGTAATTTATTTCAGGTTTAGGGCATAACCTCTATTTGGGTACATTCGTGTTGACCGACTGAAAAGCACCAAACCTTTGCTATTACAATAACACAGGTTATTAGACAATATTATACAACATGTAAACTAGAGAGGCGAGGGGAAGCTTAATGTATTTTTTCTGGATCTGCCATGGTATATGATTCGGTTTTAAACATTGTGTGATAAATTCATCTTTGGAGAATTCATAAATTAACAGAAATACCAAAGCGTATCTAGTTTCGGCCACATAATGGCCCTCTTCAGTAACTGTTTTTTTTAGAAACCATTAGACTATAATTGCGAGGAAAGTTGATTATTTTACTTGGATTTTTACCTTTGAAAAATTAATAAAAAATATGTCAAAATATTTAAGAAAATCAGTTCTGTAACAAAAACGATGGGCCTTAAATTGATGATAACATAAAATAATTTCGAGAAAATGACATATCTAAACAGTTGGTGATTGTATATTACTAGTCTATATACAGGGTGTATCTTAATTATACCGACAAAAAATATCAGGGACGCTCTACGTGTTATGTAAAAGACGATGCCGCAATCGGATTGGCGGAGAAAATTTTTCCCTCCGAGAAAATGAGGTTACTTTGTCACTTCCGGGCGCGCGATTCAAATCTACGAATTCGCCGTATTTGCTGAGCCATGCAGCAAGCCGCTGGCCACTGCTGTGCTTCAGGCAAGGGAAGGGAGTGTGATAGAAGGTGACAGAGATATGCTGGCGGGCATGTGGCAAGCCGAGGCGATCGAGAAAACTTGCGCATGACCGCCAGCATATCTCTGTCACCTTCTATCACACTCCCTTCCCTTGCTTGAAGGACAGCGGTGGCCAGCGGCTTGCTCTCTAGCTCAGCAAATACGGCGAGTTCGTAGATTTGAATCGCGCGCCCGGAAGTAACAAAGTAACCTCATTTTCTCAGAGGGATTTTTTTTTCGTCAATACGATTGCGGCATCGTCTTTTACTTAACACGCAGAGCGTCCCTGATTCTTTTGTCGGTATAATTAAGATACACCCTGTATATATAACCTGCCATTAGGCAGGTCTTCACACAGCAGCTCTCCATGCAGTCCTGTCTTCAGCCGTTCTCTTCGTTTGATGGTAATTTCCTGCTATCTTGACACTGTCCACCAGCTGGTACCTTCTCCGTCCTCTTCCTCTCTTCCCATTTACTGATCCTTCAAGAGCATCCCTCAGCAAACACTCTCTTCGCAGACAGTGCCCAAGCCAGTTCCTCTTCCTTGTATGGATGGTATGTAACAGCCTCCTTTTTCTCCAACTCGCTCCAATACCTCCTCATTCAGGACCCTTTCTACCCAGGATATCCTTTCCATCCACCTCCATAATCACATTTCAAACGCTTCTAGTCTTCTTTCATCATCCTTCCTTAGCGTCCAGGCCTCGGCTCAGTATAGTGCCTCACTCCAAACAAAGCATTTTGCCAGCCTCTTCCTTAACCTCGAGTCCAAGCGTCCACACAATAGAATCCTTTTTCTATTGAAGGCTTCTTTAGCAACGACAATGTGAGTTCTCACCTCTTTACTCCTTCTCATATCGTCCGTTAGGAAGCTTCCTAGATACCGGTATTTAAAAAACTGACACTTTTTCAATATTAGTCTACTATAAAACAAAAAAATATTTTTCTTTAAAGAATATTCTGTGATGGTCAACAGGGCAATTTTGACGTGAATTGTTTTTGACAAAGAACTGCTGTTTCGGAATTTATGGTTGTATTTATACATGTGCTATTGAGTTTTTTTTTTTTTTTTTTCATTTATAAAATTTATACATTGCATATTCCGGATAATCAAACTAATGGTTTTGTCTTATTTTGTGTTGCAGAACCCAGTAACTACGTTTGCTCCACCTGCAAACAGCGACTGCATTCAGCGTGGCGACTTGTTCAACACGTTCAGAACACGCATGGAATTAAGATCTACGTGGAGTCATCGCCATCGGCATCGTCAACCGGTTCGGCATCGTCAACATCTCCATGCGCCGCCAGTTCCCTCCTAGGGAAGAGTGGTGGCAATCATCACAACAATGTCAGTGCAAACAGCAACAATAATAACCATTCGTCATCATCCTCATCGTCGTGTTCGGGATCCTCGACAGCGTCGGGCTGTTCTAGTACGTCGTCGGGAAACGGACACGGAGGCGCCGCCATTTCAGCAGGGACACCCTTACAACTACCCCCTCCCGGCGTCTCGACACGATTGTCTCTGCATCACCATCAACCACCCCCTTCCTCACCCCTAGTGGATTCGCACCACGCAGCACTCCACAACAGCAACCCTTTTGGGGTTGGCGGTCTCCTGAGAATGCCTTTGGGAGACCGTTCGCATCATCCCCAATATCCAGCGCCCACATCTATGGCAGCTCCCCTTTCCAATCACCTCAGCAGCCACCATCACGGAAACGGACCTACAGCTACACTCTTCGCGAGACCTTCTAGTCACCATGATCACCATTTCAGGATGGAGCAACTTGTTTCAGAACAGTTTCGTTTGAATCCTCATCATGGATTGGGTCTAGCTGCTGCAGCAGCAGTAGCAGCCGCGGCTGCCGGAGTTCCATCTCACCATCCCCCATTCGGTCCTCCTTCCTCTGATCGAGTCCCCACTTCAGCGATACCCACCTCCACCACACCTCGTTCCTCCGTCCCTCCACCCCCACCTCTCGCCCTAGCCTTGGAACCTCAACTAGATTTTTATTCCCAAAGGCTCCGACAACTGGCGGGCACTACTAGTCCTGGAGCTGCAAACGGCAACTCCTCACCTTCTCCTAGAAAACAGATCCTAACGCCACCTTTTACTAGCCCTAGCGGCAGCCATCACCCTCCAACAAGTAGCACGACCACCCCAATAATGCACAACAATAATAACAATAGCACTGCCAACAACAACAATACGACAAGCAGTACTCAACATAGCAGTCCTAACTCTCACAACAGTCATCGGCCTGATTCGTTATCCTCGCCGGAGAAGCAGTCTCCTCTCTCAGATCCTGTCAACTCAACTTCAGCGCCGGTGACATCCACTCCAAGATCTGCCTCCACACCTCCAAACAACATGAAGACATCAGAATTCTCCCGCAATCACCTGTCAATGACGGTACAGAGGGATGAATCAGGAGAGCGTATCCGTGCTTGTGAGTTCTGCGGGAAAAAATTTAGGTTCCAGAGTAATCTGATTGTCCACCGGCGAACTCATACTGGAGAAAAGCCGTATAAATGTGCGGTTTGTAATCACGCATGCTCCCAGAGTTCCAAGCTGAAGAGACATATGAAGATCCATCGGCGTGCGCTTCGGGCAAACGGGACAACCGGAGGTGATGGAGGAACACCTAACGCCAACAATGGAGGCAGTGCCAATTCGACGCCGGACAATGTCTCCCACACAGGTTCAGTGGAAACATTGGATGAAGATGGTGACGATGAGGATGACGACGACGATGATGACGAAGAGGAAGAAGAGGAAGAGGAGGAGATGGAACTGGAAGAAGAGGAAGGTGATGATGACGATGATGATGATGATTTGGGAAGGGACGCCCCTGAAGATCTTACAACAAAATCTACCTCTTCAACTCCACCAAATAATGTATCTGGAGAAGCTAACAAAACCCCAAATACACCGCGACCAACTCCAACAGCAACACCTTTGGAGAAGATTGCAACAACAGGTTCACTTGTTGGAGAACTGATGGATAAATTTGGTTTGAGCAACATTCAGCAATACAATGAGGCCTATAAGCAAGCCTTACAGGAATCAGTTGTGGGATCACATCACTTGCACATTAAAGATGAGCTCCACAGATCACCCATTATTGCTGATAACAACAACGGAGGTAAAGCAACACCTCCAGTTTTGAGCAAACATCTAGAAAATGGTCTGATGGAAAAATCTGTTGCAGCGATGAGATTTCGAGAAGAATTTGCCAAAAATATCATTGCGGCAGGTCAACCACCATTAGATTTGATTGGTGCACCACATGGATTATTCGGAGCAAGCACAGCATTCGACAATCCATTTGATGCAGCAAACAAGCGATTGAAGTTAGATCTTGAAAACCATCATCACCATCATCAACATCACTCAAGTTTGAATGCTAGAAATCCAGGCCATGATAGGGATAGTTTATATGCTGGCCTCTGGCTTCCTGCGATGGCCGCCGCACATCATAGAGATAATTTATTTGGAGGTGACACCTCAGTAGCGATGGATCTACTGACGAGCAGACATTCCAAAAATAATGAAAATGCTTTATTGAAAGCTACGGGAAACGGGGGCGGTGCTAAGGCGGGATCCAGTGCTTCATCATTAGCGGCAGCAGCCGCTGCTGCAGCGCTTAACCTTGGCTTACCGAACCCAGGGGTCCAACAAACAATAAAGAAAGACAGTAGACGTAATGACACATGTGAATATTGCGGTAAGGTCTTTAAGAACTGCAGTAATCTTACAGTACATAGGAGATCTCATACGGGGGAAAAACCGTATAAATGTGAATTGTGTTCCTACGCATGTGCACAAAGTTCCAAGTTAACTAGACATATGAAAACACACGGGAGGATTGGCAAGGATGTTTATAGATGTCGTTTTTGTGAGATGCCTTTTTCGGTACCTTCAACACTAGAGAAACACATGCGTAAATGCGTTGTCAATCAGAATAATAAAGCAGGGGGTGGACATTTGCTTCCAGCGCTCATCAGCGGAGAGGATACCGGGGATTCTTCAGCATCTGCCTCGAAAGACACCACATGACTTTTTCCGTGGGGAGGGTTCCGCCATCTTCCTCTGCAAAGCATTTACTGAAACTTCAATAACAATTACCACCTCCACTTACACTCCCTAAAAAAAACGAATCCCTTCATATCACCCACACTTCCCTCCCTATGGAGTTTCAATATTACCAGGCGGTTAAAAAACCTTCCCCATGGGGTCATTAAAACATATTATAGTCAGTGGCTACAATAGACAATACTATCATCTTATAAACCAGTATTCAGTCTGGAAAATAAAGTAAAAAACTACTGAGGCATTACTGAAAATAAACACATATATGCACAACAATGGACTCAGTTACAATAGTGATCGATGCTTAGGGAGGAAAATGGAGAACAGTTTTGTTGAAAACTCCTTAAGTTTTTCTATCCTACTGCTCGCGAAGTGAGATAAAGAAAATAAACTCGTGTGAGGTGCAAATTATCAATATTATTAATATATTTTGTATATATTTCTCGAAACCTTGATGGAAATGGACGTCAAAAAAACACAAACAATCTTGTTCTTTAAAAAGAGCACTCTCATCTATAACAATGTAACTGATACCAAAGCGATGTTAATGTCATTACCTAAAGAAGGTAGAAAAGGATACAAGCAAGGTTTTATTATTTCTCCTTGACTTGTGTTCTACAAAAAATAATGTTATTTGGATTTAGCCAAGGGGCATTTGTTTTTTACTTATATTCTGTTTTAAAATTTTTGTGTATATGTACAGAAGAGAACACCTTGTGAGATATTTCTTTTATTGTGGGAAATTCTTACTATAACATCACCCTCCCTCATCTTTATTATTCTGTTATTTATCATCACAATTACTTCGTCTGTTAGTTTCCTTGTGTTTTTAATAAGAGTCTAACTTTTAAATATCACATATTCCTTTTTAATTTAAAAAGAAAGACTGAGAGAGTAACTTATTTAAACGTATTTATCATTAACAAAAATATTTTTTGTGTGTGATTTTTTCCTAAACGAAATTACTAAAACAATCTGAACGACGGTTTTGTTACAATTAACAAAGGAATGATTGAAGCATGTTCATGAGTGATATAAAGTAGATTTAATATTTTATTTGCTATAATAATTGAAAGAGTGAAACATATAAAATTAGTTACTGTGAGAGTGTGTTGGTTTCGTTCATATTATTATTATTATTATTATTATTATTATTATTATTATTGAAAAAGAAGTGTTCCTATTATGCTGTATTTTAATTACATGAATACAGTAAAAATGAAAAATAAAAAAATACATCTAAACAATATTTCACTACAGTATAACATGAAATATCCTAGTTTGTGTGTGTCAATATAGAGTTTCTTATGAGGATACAAAAATAATGTCTGAAAAGACTCTTTTTTAACTCTTTTCTTAGACATTAAATAACTTAACAAACATTGTCTTTTATTTTTCACGCCTTTAATTATAAATAAAAAACAAACCGACATTCCGAAAGATCAGCATTTCAGGTACATATAATCTTTACTAATATGTACCTGTTTAAAAACAAGACTGGACGTTCTTTGAAAGTAATATGAAACTTAATATAATATGCATGGTCAACTTATAAATTCCTTTTTATATATAATTTTTATAATTATAAACTTTTGTGTATCAGATAAAAACAAAGCAATAGTAGTAGGGTTTTTAACAGCTAATCAGCTTTTTGTGTGCAACTTTTTTTAAACTTAGAAAACAATCTCAATTTCTAATCTCATTTAGATGTTTGTTTGTCTGTTAAAACTAATCCTTATCTTTGTACACTGTGCTGCTTAAATACTTATGTTTATACCAGTGAAAATATACCATTACTGATATACAGAAATTAAAGGAGAATACCTGAATCCTATTGAACATGCACAAAATCACAGGTAACATGATTGTATCTTGGTAACTATTCTTTTTTTAAACACATGAATTGAAAACTTGATGTAATCGTAAGACCAAGCATTTAAGACGTTAAAAAAATTATTATCAAAGCTCCATTTCCTAAATAAATAATTCCTCTTTGAATGAAAATAGAACTTTAGATTTACATGTTATTAAAATAGTGTGCTTACTGTTGTTTCAAAAAAAATGAAACTATCTTTTGTTTTTGTTATACATTAAAAGCAAAAAATGTGAAAAATTATTTCTGTGTGTGTGTTTTAATCATTGGTCATATTTGTTAAGAAGCATATCCTATGGCAGATTTTTTTAAGTAAAAGGAAGTAGCAATCTACCAAAAAATAAAAAAATAAATAAATATAGAGAAATGAGTCTTTTAGAGACCACGAACCATTAAAATACAAACATTTGTATATTCCATACACTATGGTTTCATTATATGGACCAGACCTAAAACGTTGTAAAGAACTTGCCTATTAATGTACAAAAAAAGATTTTAAATGAACTACTTAGATATGATTGTTTGTATAGATAAGTTTCTTCCATTAGTTAAAACGTAACTGGAAATGAACAGAATATATTATGTTCATAACCAAATCGTTTTCCGTGTACACATCACAGTTAAGATAAATACAGAATGTTGCAATTATTTTACCCGATATTTACAGGGTAAATAATATATATTAAAATAAAAACAGAAGGTGGAAAAAATTTAATAGTATCTCTCATTTTCATTAAAAAAAAGTAATAAGTATAAACGTACATTTTATTACACAAAATGAAAGTAACCTAGCATTTCTTGTATCAGAGTAAATATTTAAAAGAAATTGTTCCAGGGTAAAATATTTGTGAGAAATGAATAACAATATTACTATATGGCGAAATACAGTAATAATCCTGAACCAAGGAAGTATTACCATTTTGTGTGTCGGTTAAAAGTAAATAAATAAAGAACTAATATTTGTAATATCCAAACTTCCTCCTCCCCAAGAGTAGATTAGAAAGATGAACTTTACCAACATATAAATATATATGAAACTTGATATGCCCCTTCCTAAATCGTGTGTTGCCCGGTAAATGTCAATTCAGTTTTCAAAATTATGTAACTATTATCATTTGATATTTAAATCAAATAATTTTTGATGTTATCCCCCCCATTTTGAATAATTTTAACAATGCCGCAATAATTTTTTGAAAGTCATTTGTTATGTGGACCATACTTTAAAACACTTCAAAACTTCCCTTTGACTTTTTCTTTTTAATGAAGTGTTAAACAATCTCAGCATTTTTGTCTAACATTCATTTTGGGTACACTAATTTGTATCCAACTATACACTAGACCTTGAAAAAGGACCGTAAAACTCGCAAAAATCAAACACAGAAGTTTTCTTTTCGGATTTTTTAAAAATCTTTGTTTCTCTTCCTGTGGTTGTTTCTTTATGACTATTATATTACTACATAATAAACCTTATTTATTTGTACACTAATGTACCAAAATATGATGAAAAAGCGTAGAATACGTGTATTTATGATGATTGTCAAGAAATATTTGTTTTTATTAAAAAACCTTCTATTAATAGAGAAGAATGTACACATGAAAAGAAAAACAAAATTGTGTGTTGTATTATTCATTTTTATTTTATATTTTTAATCCCACTTCTTCCAATTCAGAAATTTCCCCATGTGAGAATTATATCATCAAATATGATGGACTCAAATATTTCCCCTGAGAGTTTGAATATAATTATTTCTAAAAGAACCCATTTTCAGCCAACTTATGGGTAGTATCCATACTTAGGCCTAGTTATTGCTGGATTATTATAGTTTACAATGTAAGAGTTTTATTTGGCCCTGTACTTCCCAAATGTCTGGGTTGCCTGAAAGACCAATTGTATCGTTTACACTTGGTGTTTACTACAAAAGGACTTCCTTTCAAATTTAGAGATATTTATTTAATTAATAGTATTGCACTTTTAAAGATCAAGTTAAATCAATACTTAAATTCTTGCTATAAGTCATCTGCCTGTCTGCCCACATTTGTTTCACTGATCTCTGCTTCCTGAGTTGTTCGATGTTACGTGGCTGCTCCCTTTTTCTTTCTTGTTCATCCCTGAAGATCACTTTGCCTCGAAATAATTCCCTATTATTTGTATCTTTAATGTCAATGTTAGTTTCTTTCAGGCCATTCAATGTCTCTGTAAACCACGCTGGTTGTATTTAAAGCTTAAAAATTTAATTAAAAATTTGTTTTATCAGCCTGTCATTATTCATTCTATTTAAAGGCCCAAAGAAACCACAATCTTCTTTTGAGCATCATGTGTATTATATTATTTAAAAAAAATGTTTTCATTATCATCGTCGTCTAGATATCCTTTCAGCGGGCCAGGTAGGATTTGTGTGGACAAGATGCTTCCATCTATTTGTATCGTTGTGAACTACTCGTCTTTGTATATCTTGTAACGTCATTTCTTAACGTACCAGTAGATCTTCATTGATTTGATCTAACCACCTTCTTCTGGGACGTCCATCGGGTCTCATTTCCAGGCACTATCCTTGCCAAGTACTGTCTGAGAATTTGTGTTTCCGGCATTCTTCGTACATGGACAAACCATTTCAGCCTTGTAAATCGCATTCTTTCTTCCATTGCTTAAGTCACCTGCATATCTCTCCTATTGCAATCGTTTCTGATTATGTCCATTCTCTTCTTTTGTATAGCAGATTTTCAAAATTTATTTTCACACGCTTGTAATTTGCTAATGTTTATCTTCAATAAGAAACAATTCTTTATAAGCCGTACTGTATGTCATAATTGGCAGAAGTTATGATTTGAACATTGTCGGTTTTGCTCTTGTGGGAACTGCATTATCCCAAACTATGTTCCGTTCTTGATGAAAGAAAGTAAAACCCTTTGAACTCTATCTTGGAATTCTAGTTTAGCACTCCCATGATTCAAGATGACGATTCCGAAAGAACTAATTTATTCTCCTAAGTGGCAGTGCTTCCAAAAGATGAAGTTAGCGGTTCTAAAGAAGATGGCCCTGAAATAATCTAAGTCTAAGGAGAAAGATGTCCGAAATTCCGTTGGGAATCCCAGAATTGTTCCACATCAAACCACCGAACATTATTTCTTTCAAGATGTTCTACTGTATTTTTGGGTTTTAAGGAATTGTAGATTCGTCATTTTCTACGTTGTTTCTAATTAATTTTCAAAATTTGTTATAGCCGATATTTCAGAAATTGATTAAAATGATAAGCAATACTGAGCAAAAATTTAAATAACTCGAAATATAATAATAACGCCCTCCCTTATCCCAAAGTAACCGTTGTCCTGATTAGTTAGGAGTCTTTTTCGAATTGAATTAGCTGTAGTTTAGTAGAACAAGACAGAAGAGACGGTGAAATGAGGCAGCATCTGCTATTTGGCACTGGAAAAAGCAATTTATAGAGGGTAAGTATACAGCAATCTGAAATGCTACACTACAAAACACTTTTTGGCGGCAAATCATGGCAAACATCTTTCAAAATGTGTTCAACCAGTCGTTTCCTGCTTCTAATCAGCTCCGCAGGTGTGAGTAGACACCAGTAGCACCTTGTGCTTAAGTTCCTAGGGTAGGTTAATTATGTACAGTATATTGTAGATTTGCGGTAACACAACCTGTTCAAAATCCAGGGCACAATAATACTTGTAAACAAAAGTCACAAAAGGTGTAACATTTTACATGTATGAAATGCCAAGAAAGAATATATCCATGGCAGCCCTTGTCCTTATTGACGAAGTTTAAATATTCAGTAAGTTGAAACCTTGAGTTAATAAATAGTTGTAACTTTAATTGAGACTGTCTTCAGCGTTATATTATAAAATATGAAAAGAAGCAAGACTTACATACAAAAAGTTTCTTATCAAACGTTGTTATCAAAATAATTACTTAAGATACTAATAGGCTAAAGGTTGAAAGACACTTAAACATTTTTTAAAAATCAGATCTTTTATAATGTGTTAATAAAATGATAGATATAAATCTGGATAAATAAGCAGCTTGACGTTAAAATCACATCACTGTTTCAACGTCAAGCTGTTTCTTTTAATCAAGATTTATATCTTTCATTTCACTACACATTGTAACCGTCGCCGCAATAAAGGCCACAATGGAGATCCGAAACATGAAAACCTTCTCCCTTAGAACCGCAATGGCGCTATTTAAGCTAAAAGTCGCCCCAGTGGTGTCATATGCCATCGAGATGATATGGCCACACCTAAGCCTCAAAAACCTACAGTCTGTCGACAGAGCCAATGCCAGATACGTTAAGCGAGCTCGCTGCATTACCAAATTCGCGCCAACCCGACTTGCGTACCAGCTAGCAGGTACTAGATCTTTAATTGCAGATGTAATGACTACCCACGATTACATGACAGTTCCCCACACTGACACTTCCACACACTGCCCAAAATACTGACACTTCCACACAGCCCTTGGACGCGGCTACCTGTTTAACGACTCAGAAATATTCCCGACTGACAGTTCCACACACATTCCCCCACCCCTAAGGCTATAGGCTTCAGTGATCATCGTTACAGCCGCACCTGTGACAATGCACCTTAACATAATACTCATTTGGAGTGAAGAAAAGCGCTCAGTCTATGTACTTCGTTACATACCACGGTCTCGAAAATATAATTGTGATGTAGTGTAATTACCATCAAAATAAAATAAATGCAGAGTCAGATTTCCATCACACTTTATCCAGGCTGTGGACTGGCAAAATAATAACAAAACCGATCAGTTTGGTGTTGTTATCATTTTGGCGTGTTTAAAATCAGCTTTCTAGGCTTCGTCAGTTTTTTTGTATTTTTTATTTTTCTATTTTTTTTGTTTTTTTTTTGTTTTTGTCATATTTGTTCAACAATAATATTAACCTACTCCATTTTCTGTGAATAGGCAACTTGCCTTCACAAAACTTTTCATTTTTTTTGTCATTTTCGAACTTTTTTTGAATGTTCTCAATCCGTCCGTCCAGTTTGATATATTTTCGTCTTCCTTTATTTCCTTCCATGTTGAGCACGGCCTTTAAAAATGCGCAGTTTGTCTTCTCAGCTTCCGTCTTGATCCCTTTGACAACCTCTTTTAATTTGGGGTGAGGTCTCCCGACAAGATTGTTGAGTCGGTTGTTCCAGCCCTCAACAGCATTTGTTGTCCTGTGTCGTGCTTGGTGGCAGTTCCACATCTCGATTGGATGTCTTGGTTATCTAGCCAGTTGTCAACGAAGTAGTCAACTTGATCTTTTCCATAGTAGCCTTGGGGAAGAGGGGGGATGTGTGTGGAAATGTCAGTCGAGATTATTTCTGAGTCATTAAACAGGTAACCACGTCCAAGGGCTGTGTGGAAGTGTCAGTATTTTGGGCAGTGTGTGGAAGTGTCAGTGTGGGGAACTGTCCGGACACCCTACCCACAACCTGGCATCAACAAAATTCCTTGAGGAACAACTCCTGAAAACAGAAGAAATAAACCCGGAGATCTATCGAACCCCGGCCATGATCAACCAAGAATGGAAAGAAGCAAACTTCGAGCTAATCCACATCTACACGAGGGGCGCAATACATGGGTTTCATCATTGCATCTGTAACAGAAGGCCTTTCATGGACCATCCATAGACTGTGGGTGTGTAATCTGCGGTCTATACTGTCCACCGTATCACCTGATTGAGTGCACGCAAAGAACATTACCTCTGTCCCACTATGCAAAAGACTGAACGGTTGCTATATTGTGTAACATGATCCTACTTACTGTATGGCCATTGGCTGCAATAAATTACATTATTTATACATTGTAACAGATCTGAGACCTCCGTGGCTTAGGCGGCAGCATGCCGGCCTCTCACCGCTGGGTCCGTGGTTCAAAATTCCGGTCACTCCATGTGAGATCTGTGCTGGACAAAACGGAGGCAGACAGGTTTTTCTCCGGGTACTCCGGTTTTCCCTGTCAAAATTTCATTCCAGCAACACTCTCCACTATCATTTCATTTCACCTGTCATTCATTTAATCATTGCCCCAGAGGAGTGCGTCAGGCCTCGGCAGCCGACACAGTCCATATCCTCGCCGCTAGATGGGGGCTTCATTCATTCCATTCCTGACCCGGTCGGAGACTGGAAGCAGGCTGTGGATTTTCATTTTCATACATTGTAACAGATCTGATAAAAAAAAAGTGTCTTTCAACCTTTAGAATATTAATATTTTAAGTAATTATTTTGACAACAACTATTGATAAGAAATATTTTTTCATGTAAGTCTTGCTTATTTTCATATTTTATAATATAACGCCGAAGAAGGTCACAATGTGAACGAAAACGGCACTGTGATTTTTTTTTTCGTGTGGCCTCCTGAGAGGCCGAATGCAGTCTTTCTAGTCGAAGCCCATGGGCGACCTGCGCGTCGGGATGAGAGATGGAATGGATGATGATGAATGAAACTGGGCAAGGATGTGGAAGGAAGTGGCCGTGGCCTGTCAGTAGGTACCGTCCCAGCATTTGCCTGGTGTTGAAAATGGGGAAACCATGGAAAAGCATTTCAAGGACAGTGGAGCTCGAACCCATGCGTCTTCCGAGTCAGCAGAGAGCTTTGCCCCATGATCTAACGCTGCCCTTTAGCGAGTGTAGCCACTGCTGTCGGTGTGATTAATGTACAACTATTTGACTCAAGGTTTCAACTTACTGAATATTTTACGTGTAGTTGCATGATTGTTGACAGTCGGCAATTATCGCAACCGATAGGAGAGGACAGACTGGATATCAACATGCTGGCCCAAGTGGCACAGTGCGCATGCGTTGAGCATGGTTTATATGTTCTATGGTCATTCAAGAAAAACAAGATGTTCAGTAAAGAACATATAGCCTACTTTCTCCTAAATGCATGGGTATTGTTATAACTCTTTGTCCTTTTCAAGGAGTATAATTGAATGTTGGTTATGGTAGCTTGTTGAAATACAGCGTGCTATAGGGATATTAAACATGAATATGAGGTGCCCTTTGCTAGTGCTACCTCTGTACCAAATTTCGTTCCATTCGGTTTCACCGTGTTTGAATTAATAGGGCGAATCGATTTTGACACAAAGATGGCCGCCATCCGCAAACTATTAGGCTAATGTCCTATTAATTTGGTCAAAGGATGCTACCTCCATAAAGGTATTTTGTTGCAAAATTTGGTAGAGATCGGATGATTAGGTTAGTCGTAATTTGATTTAAGCTTTGAACACTTGGGTGGCCGTCATTCCGTTTCCCTCAAGATGGTGGCGATATAAATCATGACACTGAGGTGACCTTTGCTAGTGCTACCTCTGTACCAAACTTCGTTCCATTCGGTTTCACCGTGTTTGAATTAATAGGGGGAATAGATTTTGACACAAAGATGGCCGCCATCCGCAAACTATTAGACTAATGACCTATTAATTTGGTCAAAGGATGCTTCCTCCATAAAGGTATGTTGTTGCAAAATTTGGTCGAGATCGGATGACTAGGTTAGTCGTAATTTGATTTAAGCTTTGAACATTTGTGTGGCCGCCATTACGTTTCCGTCAAGATGGCGGCGATATAAAACATGACACTGAGGTGTCCTTTGCTAGTGCTACCTTTGTACCAAATTTCGTTCAATTCGCGTTCACCGTGTTCGAATTGATAGGGGGGGGGGGAAGACATTCAGAGTACACACACTCACACACACAGACTCACACACACACAGACACTTTTTTTTCGCCCTGTGTTGATCTCATAAGTCTACTTTCATTTTTTGCAAAAATCGAAAGTAGGCTAAAAAACATTCTGAAGCTGGGTGACTTGTCAAGCTCTCCACTTGCCTGCCCTACAAAGAGGTGTTAACGTGGATGTGTTGTAGGACTGGAGGTTTCTTTGTGATTAGCGTAGAAAAACTTCTGAACGGTGGTTACCTTGGCAACAAGTGTTCATCATCTTGGCCTTTGTATTCTAGTTCAGTACAGACTTCGATCGCACTTGTTTAGGCGTGTTGCATCGACAAATTTTAGACTAGTTTGCATAGCAAAAAGGGCAAGCAGACTTACAGTCCAGCCGTGAGTGTCCGGCTCTGACATTTCTCATGAGGAAGGGAGACAGCGTTGCCTTTTCTGTACCGCGAAATATAAAACAACGTGGACTATATAAAATACTTCACATGTTTTTAAATGCATTCTGACTGACCACTGACCATATTACTAAAGCAATGTACTTACACAAAGTTAACCGGTAATTGTGCACACACAAGTCAATAAAACCACAAACCTGCACTAACACTAAGAACAACTGGATCACAGAGGAACTGGATTAGCCTACAGAAGAGAGCTTTGGCAACATCGAGCTAAATTTAAAGAACGGCTTACCGGGAAAACAGCTGATTGGTACAGGTGACTACATTCTTCATGTTAGTAAGCGACTTCGCCAACATGGGCGGAATTCCACTGCGATCCAAGAATTTAGAGGAAGCAACAGCAGGAATTAAAGTTAAAGGAAAAATAATAAACAACTTAAGATTTGCAGATGACACGTTGTTATTCGCGGAAGGTCTACAAGATTTACAGCGACTGACTAACAAAGTCGTGGAGGCAAGTGAACAATGGGGATTAACACTTAACGTCAGTAAGACACGTTTTATGGTAGTATCACGAACACAACATCAAGATAGCTTGATAATCAATGAGGAGACGGTACAGCAAGTGACAAAGTACAAGTATTTAGGAACAAATGTGAACTGTTACATTGACTATACTGAGGAGATAAAGTCCAGGATCGGTCAAGCCAGAAATGCATTCAATAAAATGAGGAGTGTGTTCTGTAGCAGAGACCTTAATTTACATCTAAGAATTAGACTTCTGAGATGTTATAACTTCTCCACCTTGTTCTATGGAGTTGAGACCTGGACCATAAAGAAACGAGAAATGGACAGATTGGAGGCATTTGAGCTATGGACGTACAGAAGGATACTGAGGCTGAGTTGGAAAGAAAAAGTCACCTACGATGAGGTGATGTGGCGGATGGGAAAGAGAAAGGAAATATTAAATACTGTCAAAATTAGAAAACTGCAGTATCTGGGTCATGTAATGAGAGGAAAGGAATATCATCTGCTGCAGCTGGTCATTCAAGGGAAGCTACAAGGCAAAAGAAGACCAGGAAGAAGACGCATTTTTTGGATCGATAATCTGAAAACTTGGTTCAATTTTTGCACTATTGAGCTGTTTCGTGCTGCATCATCTAAAGCAAGAGTCTGTGTGATGGTTGCCAACCTCCTGAGAGGAGATGGCACATAAAGAAGAAGAAGAAGAAGAAGCCGTAAAATGTCAGAATAACAAAATGATGCATAAAATTGCAAATGGGGTGTGGGACTTCCACCTTACATAGTGAAGACTCGAGAGATGAATTACAGTGATGGCAAGTTTCAAGGTTCTATTAACGGCCGTAGGTTGGCTATATGGTTCTCTTTACCCATCTTCTCCCACCATCGCCAAGCGGCTGGACTGTAGATCCCAGTTGTTGAAGCGTGTTGCATCGACAAATTTTCGACAACTAGTTGCCATGGCAACAAGGGCAAGGAGACTTTTAGATCCCAGTTGTTGAAGCGTGTGCGATTCTTGTAATACGAATACACGAATACAATCATAGCCTATCCATGATTCGATGTTGTTCAGTGTAGGAGATGACCTTTACATTTTTTGCGAAGCATGTGTTACGCTCCAGTTGCGTTCAGATGATTGACACTCACTTTAGAAAAGGAAGAGGACATACGTTGCCGGACTTTCTTCAGAGGAGACATTTTACAACGTTCTGAAGACAACATAGGTCGCCTCCGTAGCGTAGCGGTCAGCGTGGTTAGCTGCCGCCCCGGAGGTCCTGGGTTCGATTCCCGGCTCTGCCACGAAATTTGAAAAGTGGTACGAGGACTGGAACGGGGTCTACTCAGCCTCAGGTGGCTCAAATGAGTAGAGGGGGTTCGATTCCCCCTCAGCCATCCTTGAAGTGGTTTTCCGTGTTTTCCCACTTCGTCTTCGGGAAAATGCCGGGATGGTACTTTCTTCAAGGCCACGGCCGCCTCCTTCCCTCTTCCTTGTCTATCCATCCTTAACTTCCTTCATGAGGCCCCTGTTCGCTTTGCAGGTGAGGCCGCCTGGGCGAGGTGCCAATCCCACCTCACCAGTTGTATCCCTTCCGATTCGATGTTCCCAGCTCTAGGACACTGCCCGTAGAGGCGGTAGTGGTGAGTTCCCTCGCTGAGTCCGTGGGTTCCACCAACCTGGAGGGTAAACGACTAAAAAAAAAAAAGAAAAATGTAGTACATTTTATAAATGAACGGATAAAAGGGTAAAAGATTAAATTTGATTGACTGTTTGTTTTCCAAAATGTTCAGGGAAGCTTAGCCTACCTTGCCCAGTCGGAGGGGACGCCCTCGGTAAAAATACATACAAACAACGAGTTGTTGTTTCATTTGAGGGGCTTGGACATCGTGGCCATGTAGCGTCGAGTACTTATGGGGAGGAGGTTGGGTGTGGGTGTGTATAGAATTCGTCTGATAGCATGTATTATTGTCTTGTCTGTAGTAGTGTATGCATTTGTAATTCAGCGAGGATTGGGAAGGAGACGGCTGTGGGCTTAATTCACGAACCATCCCAGCATTTGCCTGCACTAGAAGTGGGGAAACCAAAGAAAACCACTTCTAGGAAGAATGAGATGTGAATCTAACCCAACTCTTCTCAGTTTAGCCTAACTAGGCTGAGTGTACCCCGTTCCAGACCAGAATTAAATTTCTTGTCAGAGCCTGGAATTGAAGCCTGGCCTTCAATGGTGACGGCCGAGAGTGCTAGTCACTACACAAAGAGGCGGACAAATGTAATTCTGGTCTGAGAGCTGGAACAGAGCACTCTCAGCCTCGTAAGGCAAAACTGAGAGGAGTTGCGTTCGAATTCTATCTCAGACATCTTAGAAGTGGTTTTCCATGGTTTACCCACTTCTACTCCAGGCAAATTCCGGGATGGTTTCTAACTTAAGGCCACGACCGTCTCTTTCCCAATCCTGGTATGAATTACAAATACATACTCTACTACAGACAACACTATAGCAAAGGTTATCAGGTAAATTCTATTCACAGCTTGCCACGGTGAGTGAGTGCTTATCGTTTCGGACTACCAACCGCAAGCTTGCAGGTTCGCTCCTTACCGTGGTAAATGATTTTTGAAAGGCGACAAAAATCTCTGTACACATGGCATACGTTGTTGGCATGTTAAAGAACCCATTTTAATTCCGTAGCCTGTGTTCATAATGGCAAAATTAATCTTGGGATTTTCTTCCAACACAAAAGGTTCTTCCTTTCTCTACTAGAAAGTGCTATAGTGTCAAAGGACTCAGATATCTAATCTCCTTGACCTCGAAGGAGCGATAAAAATAAAATCGACATGCAAGCTGCCCTCTGGGTGCCAAATAACTAAGCTTGCTCCCGGCAACCGAGGCCATACGATATTATTACTATTATTATTATTATTATTTTAATTCTACCTATACCCAAGTACACGAGGGTAAATGATTTTATGTCGCAAAGACTCTAAATGAAGTAACAACAAGAAAACTGTCGCCCTCCACCAATTAATACATAAAGATTTGGCTATTATTGCTGAGAATCACTTAAAGCACTACGCACCAAGATAGAAATATAAAAACTAATGATTGACATTGTGGAATTTGGCAGTGTATTGTAGAGCTATTTTGTCTCGTAGATGTAACCTTTTTAACAGTTTAATACATTACCTCATTAATTAAGGACAACATAAACAGAAGCCACCAACATACGAGTAGGGGTAGATGACCTGACTCTTCCGCTCCTTAACTCTTTATGGGATAGTGGTCTCTATAGTAACCACCTGACGTAATGTGTTGAATAAAATTTTAAAAAAAGATACGAGCCTTACAGTAGTGGCATATGATGTGTAACATCTGACATGTTATCCTACACGTATACTACACAGCTTGGACATTCTTAAAATAATTTTCGCTCCGTTTTCATACTGGTACTATGATTGAATTGGCGATATGCTACTTGTGGCGCAGCGGTCAAGCTGTTAGTCTCTCACCAAGGTAGACCGCGTTCGATTCCCGGTCAATACATGTGAGATTTTCGAATTGAAATGCCATGTCCTGTGGTTCGCAATCCACGTAAAAGGGAGGTACCGTGGATCATGATCGTGAGATTAACGGTCACACAAAACCACAAGCTTCCTTCCTTCCTTCCTTCCTTCCTTCCTTTTACATGAATAATTCATAATAACAAAGTGACACACAACGTCGACTGTACTCTGAAATATTGTGTGCACACTCCTCAGTAACTATAACATTCATTATTCTCAAGGCTCTCATACAATTCGTCGTAAACAATCAAAACATGGCTTCTTACAATCATGAAATGACCTAGTCTCACAAATGATGAAAATACAGCTTTTATTCCACTCATATAACAGAGAGGCATGGTGGCGCAGCGGTCAAGCTGTTGGCCTCTCACCAAGGTGGACCGGGTTCGATTCCCGGTCAATACATGTGAGATTTTCAAAGTGAAATGCCATGTCCTGTGGTTCGGATTCCACGTAAAAAGGAGGTCCCGTGGCTCATGATCACATGATTAACGGTCACGTAAAACTACAAGCTTTTTTTTACTCATATTACAACATTCTGTTATGCATTTACTATTTGATTACTCACCCACAGTTTGATAATAATGCCGCTTACCTAACAGTCATTTGTCGTCTTTATTTTATCATACACTCGACAACATTAGTCTCAAGTTTTAACTTCCTACCCCATGTGATATTCAACCTTGAACGTGAAGCTTCAAAAATTGCTCAATGACAAATGAAAGTCGGTGAAACATTTGCCACTGCGCTCGTCAAACCAGTGCCTGCTAAATGCACTGCCTACTGTATTATCATAACATTCTCGCGCTACAGAGCACACATTGCCTTGTTTCCAATACACACATTTCCAATTGTACAAAAATCACACTGCCTTTGCATGGTACCACTGCCATCTGGCAAACTTCCGTTTGATCGATCGAGCGGGCAGTGCATACTTCCGTTGTCCACCACTGCCAGCTAGTACACTTCCGTTTGATCGATCGAGCGGGCAGTGCATACTTCCGTTCGATCCACCACTGCCAGCTCGATCGTTTCGATCCACTTCCGTCCCCAATTTTCAAAATCACTCCCACAAAACTATCCAGAAACCGAGCGAAAAGATGTTACACATCAACAAAAAAAATAATGACATTAACAATTGAAAATGAAAATCCACAGCCCGCTTCCAGTCTCTGACCGGGTCAGGAATGGAATGAATGAAACCCCTATCTAGCGGCGAGGATATGAACTGTGCCGGCTGCCGAAGCCTGTCGCACTCCTCTGGGGCAGTGATTAAATGAATGATAGTGGAGAGTGTTGCTGGAATGAATTTTTGACATGAAAACCGGAGTACCCGGAGAAAAACCTGTCTGCCTCCGTTTTGTCCAGCACAGATCTCACATGGAGTGACCGGGATTTGAACCACGGACCCAGCGGTGAGAGGCCGGCGTGCTGCCGCCTAAGCCACGGAGGCTTAATGACATTAACAATTAAAGTGTAAAAATAAAAAATAAATATAGGACTAAAAATCATAAAAATAAAATTACAATAATAAAAGAATATAAAAATTAAAAAGAATAAACATAACTATAACAAGTAGTTCCGTGAAGAACTATACAGCCTATTTTCATATATCCTTCTTATGGTAATTGCCACTATCAACATACACAATTTCAGTTTGATTGCTGTAATAGATTCGTAGATATTGAGAACCGACTAAATATTTCGGATAGTCGCCATGTTGGATTTTATATATGTAGGTCCTAGAGTTATGTACTGTTACATGAAGATTATTGTGTACGTGTAGCATTGAAACTTCAATCGCATGATTAGGACACAAGAAGTAACAACGAGATTTTAAAATTTCGCACAGCTGCCATCTTGTGGTTATGGAAACAATTGAAATAAATTAGATGCCAGTGGATTAACATTCGTATAAGGATTTACTGTACCAAGTTTTACTGCACTCGGATGGTTAAATTGCGAGAAACGTCCATGTGAATATTTATACTTCGCGTCGCCGCCATGTTGGATTTGTGTTCACCAGGGTATTTAAAGTCCTATAGGTGAACTTAAGTTCATTGCCCCAATGAACATAAAAAAATTCAATTTGATTGCTATAATAGATTCGTAGATATTCAGAGCCGTCGAAATAATTCAGATGGTCGCCATGTTGGATTGTTAAATGTATAGGCCATAGAGTCATATACCATTAAAGGGAAAATATTGCGTAAGTTCATTATTCAAGCTTTCACTTCGATCGCATGATTACGACACAAGAAATAAAAACTTAATTTTAAAATTCGCACAGTCGCCATCTTGAGGATATGTAAACAATTGAACTAAATTAGACACCAGTGCATTACAATGTGTATAATCATTTCCTGTACCATATTTTGTTGCGTTTGGAACATTAAATCGCGAGAAAGTTACATTCAAAATTTTCAAATTCGCTTGGCTGCCATGTTCGTTTTGTAGTTAACCGGTTTTTGAAAGTCTTGTAGATAAACTTCCAGTAGTGCCCTTTATCTTCGTACACAATTTTATGGCGATACCGCTAATAGTTTCTGAGATATAGAAGGCCGGTGAAATATTTCGCACATCCGCCATCTTGTGGTTATGTAAACAATTGAACGAAGTTAGATGTCGGTGCATTACAATGTGTATACACATATACTATACCAAGTTTCATTGCGTTTGGTTGGTTAAATCGCGAGAAACGTCTATTTAAAAGTCGCAAATTCGCGTGGCCGCCATGTTGGTTTTGTAGTTACCAGTTTTTCATAAGTCACATAGGTGAACTTCTAGTAGTTCCCTTTATCACCGTAATAAATTCCAGGGTGATATCTGGAATAGTTTCGGAGATATTGAATGCTGGTGAAATATTTCGCACAGCCGCCATTTTGGATTGGTGAGACGTAACAAAATTTGAAGGGCACGGTCGGGGTCGCCCGGAATAGTGCTATGAACTTACTGAGTTTTATTGAAATCGCTCCAGCCGTTTAGAATTTATTAGGGGGGACACACACACACACCTCACACACACACACACGCACACACACGGACAAAAGGTGATCTCATAAGCCTATTTTTTTCAAAATTGAAAATAGGCTAAAAAATGAAAATAATTGCAAAAATCAATTCGAAATTAGTTAATTAATTAATTCATTAAAAATATCAAAATTAAATCTGTAAGAACATTAATTAAAAATTAAAAATATATTTATAAATATAAAAATTAGAGAAACAAGAAATAACATTTTATATAATTAGTCTGTAATAGTCTAATTAAAATAAGGCTGGATAAAGAAGCAAATAGGGCAAGAGCTAGAAAATTGGATTTGGTTTATAGGTTAACCCAGAACAGATACAACAAACGAGCAATTTCCTACAAGGCAAAACTCCGACACTATAGCACAGTAGTAAAGCCAGAGGGTCTGTACGCCTCGTACAGTAGTGCTTGACACTGAATAAAAAAGGGGATCTTCATGAACTGGAAAAAAAGGAGAGGAAAATTTTGCGGAAAATTTTAGGACCAAAGAAAACTGATGACGGGACATGGAAGAACAGAAAGAATGATCACCTCTATAAACACACTGAAAAAATTACTGTCACAATGCGGAAGCGAAGGTAGAAATTCTACGGACATTTGGTGAGAATGGACGAGAACCGACTGACTAAGAGGATATTCAAGTATATTACAGAGCTGAAGGCTACAACTAAGTGGGTAGAAGAGGTTAAAAGAGACGCCAAGGAAAGTGGACTCACAGTGGATGTGATCCACAACAGAAAAGAGTTTAGAAACCGAATTGACAACATCAAGATGTTCGAGGAGAAAACACCTAAAATTAGAGCCAAACTGGTAATATCCGAGGAGGAGCGAAAGATCAGAAGTGAACGAATGAAGAGGATTTGGGAAGAGAAGAGGAGATTAACCAGAAAGCCTTAGGTTCCATGCGGTCCACAGGCGGCCAAATTCGGAAGAAAAAAGTATATTAAAATAAATTAAAATGTAGGAACACATGAAAGTAAAAAAATAGTTTTGTCCTATAAAGGGTCAAAAATAACAATTATTAACTACACATTCCTAGCAACTCCATATTAACAATATATTGCTCCAACAATGACCATAACCTCAAATTTTCATTGTTGTCTTAAGCTGTTACTTTCAGTCACAGGGCAGCGAGTGACTCTCCCTTCAAAACAAAACAGTTTAAGATCGAAGCTGAGTTGCCAACATCTCAAACAAATCCATAAATCGAATAGGAACTGTTATTGCGCATTATACCAACAATCTGAAAAGAAAATTCCCTTTCATAAACAGCTACGTTGAAATAGGTAATAGACTATTTTAAAATGGTAGAAATTTGTGTGTTGAGTCTAATAATTTGAAGCGGCTTCGGTGGCGCAGTTGGTAGCATGCTGAGCTTCTATGCCCAAGGTCGCGGGTTCAAACCCAGCCGACGTCGTCGGATTTTTTAACAGCGTTAAACATCCCTCAGTATGTCTTCCTTCAGAGGGGAAGTAAAGCCGGCGGGCCCATGTCATAGATTTATGGCATGAAAAAGAACCTTCCACTAACTACACTTGTGTGAAGCCAAAATGTGTAGTGTACCCGATACCTATTTTAGGCTATCGGCTACGCCAGCTGACATTAAGCTGTAGTTGAAGTTTTGGGAAGCATTCAGATAAGATAGCGCATCGATCGCGTCAAGAAGAAAGCCAAGATGACGTAGGAGGTCAAGAATCAAGGAGGCATTGAAATCTGTGAGAAGATAGAATTATTAATAAAGATGTGAAGCTTTATTGAAATGTATATGGGATTATAATAAGTTAAAACAACTTAGAAGAGTATATATGACATGAATTATATGTGGAAATAATTTTATGGAAATAAGTTATTGTATAACAGAACAGCCGAGAGGAGTCGGGTTCGAGACTATCTTCGTGACGTAGGAGCACCGTGGTGGGGAGAATCAGCCACGTGCCGCTCGGAACTCATAAGCTGGGACGCAGCGCTTAGCAGTTCAGTTAGGCTCAACGAGGCGAGCAGTACAGAGCAGTCCTATAGCACAGCGAGACGGGCATTGAAGGTCACGCAACACACGTAAGCCGTCACGGCAAGTGTAGGCGACATATCTCGCATCACCGAGCAACAGAGGCCGAGCGGGTCATCGATCCAGCCGGGCTAGCCGAGAGGACAATTGTGGATAGCCGGGGTATTTCAAAACCGCACTGATCGCATATGAAGACTTTGTTTCAAGCTTCATTTCGACGTTGTTCGAACACAGGCTTTCACATATAACCTTATAACCATGCTGTTATATAATACATTCAAAGCGACTTTTTACTATTCCAAGTAAACTGAATGTTTAGCATAGGCTCTGATGAACATTACAGCGTGCATTTATAAGATTTTTATCTTATACAATTTTCATGGATTACAAATTACAGACAGATACAGGGTGTATCGTAATCTTGAACACTATCTAGTAAAATTTTTATTTTACTCAAGTAGAACTTTGCAGTAAGTTGAGAGTGGACTTACAATTCTCAAACTGAACATTTATCGGAACAGTGGCGTATATTAGAAGAAGAGTAGGGGGTCCGCTGTTACCATGAACTTTTCGAGAAGGAGTTGGACGATATCCGCTATGGGTAATTCGAGGTTCAACATGATCGAGTAAACGTGAATAGAGACAAGATGGCACCACAGAGCGATGGATTCGGTTCCTGACGAGAGGAGTCCAACAGCTGATTCGCTTGGGATTTCGAAGGAAATCATCATTTCATGGATGAAATGATATTCACGCCGATCTTACGAGAAATCTTTAGGTAGGGAAAATCGACGATCTTGGAAATTATATTACAACTGATAATGAAAGGTATTGTAAGAGTTCTATCTACCTGATACGATTATTTTCATGAATACTGGGCACACATGTATATTTTTCTAATAGGAGTGATTTGATTACTAAGACATGGTTTGAATTTATATACTTCGAATTTGCTAGAATATGGAGTGACCATATGATATGGCAGGCATCATTATTCGATATTCTCACCGTTGTTTGGCTTTATTAAGAAGATGTTTGGTCTTATAGACATTTTTCCAGCTAGGATATTTTTCATGGATAGTTTTTTTTGTGTAACGAGTATTTCGAACTCGTGATCTGCAATTGATTATCAGAAACTACTTCGTCAGTTCATTGCATACTAGCGAGTGTGTATTATTCATCAGTAGGGATTTTTTCCATTGGATTGTTTGGAGATATTAAGAAGTTATTCACTTTAGTGAATGAACGTCGCTTTTATATGACAACTAGAAACTTGTTGATTCCTTTCTGGTACATTCACTCATATAGCCTACGAGATGGGGTCTGTCGTATTTATACGATTGTATGGTGGTACTCGCCTTACCCATCGTTTAGGGAACTATCATCCAAGTCGACGGGGCGAGGTCCTTCGTATTTATACGATTGCACGGTGGTTACACATCTTACTCGCCATTGAGGAACTCATTTTATCATCCGAATGTACACGAGATGTAAGTGAATTAAACAAGGAACTACTAGTCACATATCAGTCGAAATTTTGTTAAATAAAGTAACGATAAATGTCAACAGGATTGCATTTAGTAATTCTTGTTTGCCAATCCAATATTTTGTTGCTATACTCTTTTGAGAGTAATTTCAGATTTAACAGCTGTTACAGCTGATGCTTTGATGATTTTTATAATTG
Organism: Meconema thalassinum; assembly: GCA_946902985.2. Taxonomy (NCBI): domain Eukaryota; kingdom Metazoa; phylum Arthropoda; class Insecta; order Orthoptera; family Tettigoniidae; genus Meconema; species Meconema thalassinum. Next base: position 141,113,623 of record OX336400.1, read on the forward strand.
TGTTTGATACCTTTGAGAAGGATTTAAAGTAATTTAATCTTGTAAGATTAATCATTAATGGTCATAATTATTTTAAGGCAGATCAGTATTGCAGATTTTGATGTGAGAGATTATAGCACATTGGTGTTTTTCTACGATGTGAATTATGAAACTTGTGAAAGAGAATTTATGCTATTTGAAAGCAAATATTAAATTACTGAAGTAATGTTTTTCCAATTGTTTAAGAAGTTGTCTAGAAGTGATCAGAGTAATTACAGTCATTGGAGATTATGTGCGTTAATAATTTGAAGCCATTTATATATTTTTGTAGATCATGCAACGTGGTTAAATGAAGTTTGTGATAGGCATTTTGTGGAATTTGCCATTTGATAGTTGCAACGTTGATAATGTATTTTGAAGGCGGACATGAGGTCGTTGTACCCAGTCTAGCGTATTTGTTGAAATTCATGCTGTATGTGCTGAATATTTATGGAGTTTTTGTAGCAATTCTTATATTCAAATGTGATATTTGGAATATTGAAGAAATATAATGTCGTTGTGGATAGTTAGATCCAACGTGATGTCGTGGAGACAATAATATTTTTGGCATGATAATTAAATACGAGATATAACTTGGAAGTAATAAAACTGTAAGACAACGTTCTATAAACCTTATTAAACAATTTGTTAGGAAATTAAACAAATAAATGAAGTTGATAATACAAGATTTTCTGAAAATAATAATTAATGAAATAATAATCTGAGATATAAGCATATTAACGATCTGACCTAATGAAATAAAAATCAGAATGACTAGATGAAATAATAAAATTAAATAACCAGATGATTGAAATTTAAATAAGTTGATAAATTAAATTTTGAAATAAATCGATGAATTAAATAAGTGGATGAATTAAAGATTGAATTAATTAAACTGATTGAAATGAATTATTAGACGATTGTAATGATGATGAATAACTGAATTAGAAGGTGATGATTAATTAAAGAAGCTGATGATTAATGAATTTTTATGGAATTAAATAAATTTAATTGAGAGATAATTCGAAGGAATTGCAACTTGAAATGTGAATTTAAATGATGTAATGGTGATGAATTAACGATTCTGACAGGAATATTTGGAATTTTGAAGTGAGAATTAATGTAAGAAATATTTAATTTGATAATAATGATGAGGATGACCAATGAGAATTTGAATTTTCTGTAATTCACAGATAAGAGATTAATGACGATGTAAATAATGTAAATTAATTAGTAAATGTTTAGGAACATTTGATTAACATGTTCTACGTTCAAATTATACCATGCAAACCATAATTTATGTGATATTTAACATGAGTGATTATTATATGTGTATGTTTAGGCAGATTAGTAACTTAATTAAATCCACATTGATGTTAAATTAAAGAGAATTAGGTCTCAGGTTTCACAAATGTCAGTGACGAAAGACATAGTGCGACAGTGATCCTGAGAACCCAAGAGAACTTTATACATTTTTCTTGATAAGTGGATTGAAATAATTTTGCATTAGAAAGGAGATGGTTCGATTTTTTGGACAATGACAATTTAACTTTGCATTCGACCATACTCTTAGGTAGGATTTATATTTAAAATGTCTGTCTGACTATCAAAGTAAAATAAATTTGTTTTTATCTTAGTTGTGATCTGATGATGGTGTGATGTTCCTTTTTCTTTCCTTGTCTTGAGTAAGGCTTATCCGGAAAGGAAGTGGTTTTGCTAGGAATTCAGTTGATGGCGCCCATTTATATTTGAATTATTTTTATTAACTTAAGCCCGTAACGACCCTAGAGATACTTTGTCTCGTGAAACCCACTGCTTTTTCAAGAACTCAGCTGAATTTCCGACACATTCCTTATTTGACTAGAGGTTCATTTAACTCCGCTCTGTCCTGGAACTCCAGGGATGTGATGTTATAGCAGATGGGTCATCGCATCCCCAGGACGAACGGGTACAGAGAGAGAGGGAGAATTGGCTTTATCCAACTAGTGGGGCTTTTCGATTTTGTTAATTCTATGGAATCACATCAGATTTAGATTACTGAGAGATTGATCTCAAGTTCATTTAAGTGTGTTACAAAATTTATTATACTTAGTCAGACAATGTACTTGTGTGCCCAATCCAGTGTTCATGTTAATCGTATTAGTAATATCATGTTAGTTATAAGATATTTTTCCCTATACCCAAGTGAATGCAGGAATTGAGACATTGCGATGTGTTGTTGTCTAACGTCTCTATATAATTCTATATTGAAATATAATTATGTTGCCAGAGGATTTAGCGAAGGTGTTAGGAGAGTTACAGACGGGTATGTCTGGAATTGCAGAAACCATTTCTAAGATGGAAACTGAAGTTAAAGAACAAATTAATAATTCAGAAGCTAGATTAGAAGCTAAATGTAAAGAGAATGTACAAGCATTACAGGCTAGTAACGAAGGCAATCTGAACGATAATTTAAAATTATTAGAAACAAGATTACAGTCAAATAGCAAAGATGAGTTGATGTTATTAGAGACTAGGCTACAGTCAAATAGCAAAGATGAGTTGATGTTGTTAGAAGAAAGATTACAGTCAAGGACTGAAAGTCATTTAAAAGCTAACTTGAAAGATAACTTTAAATCGTTAGAAGAGAAATTACAGTCTCGTAGTGAAGAAACTAATACTGAATTAGAAAATAAGTTAACCAGATTAGAGAATAGTTTAACTTTGAAGAACAATGAGATGTTGAAAACTTTACAATTAGACATAATTGCAGTAAACATGAAAGGAGAGGAAAATGTTCAGATATTAAAGAAAAATATTATCGAGTTGGAAAATAGAGGGGAAGAAAATATTTTTACTTTAAGAACAGACGTTATGACCATACAGAAAGACATTAAGTCAGATGTATCGAAGTTGAGATTCGACATCGATGGTTTAGTGGCAGATGTAGGAAAAATTCAAGATTGGTCTACCGAAGTATCTTTCGAGACTAAGATTAAGGGTCTAGAAACAAGTCTAGGTAACGAAATAAAAGATTTGAAGACAGTAATTGGGACCATTAAAGATGAAGTCTTGGGAGAGGTCAATTCTAATATAAAGTCGTTAGAAAATCAATTGTCAGAATGGATACTGATGAAGTTGTAGGAACTTTTAATGCAGCTAGCATCAGGAAATACCATCATGCTGAGTAAAGGAAATTGTAGAGCTATCGTGTACATGTATAATATATTGAATGCCTGAGAGTGTATTTTTTTTTCTCAATTCTGATAAAAAAAAAGGAGATGTACGGGAGAGATGTACCCGATACCTATTTTAGGCTATCGGCTACGCCAGCTGACATTAAGCTGTAGTTGAAGTTTTGGGAAGCATTCAGATAAGATAGCGCATCGATCGCGTCAAGAAGAAAGCCAAGATGACGTAGGAGGTCAAGAATCAAGGAGGCATTGAAATCTGTGAGAAGATAGAATTATTAATAAAGATGTGAAGCTTTATTGAAATGTATATGGGATTATAATAAGTTAAAACAACTTAGAAGAGTATATATGACATGAATTATATGTGGAAATAATTTTATGGAAATAAGTTATTGTATAACAGAACAGCCGAGAGGAGTCGGGTTCGAGACTATCTTCGTGACGTAGGAGCACCGTGGTGGGGAGAATCAGCCACGTGCCGCTCGGAACTCATAAGCTGGGACGCAGCGCTTAGCAGTTCAGTTAGGCTCAACGAGGCGAGCAGTTCAGAGCAGTCCTATAGCACAGCGAGACGGGCATTGAAGGTCACGCAACACACGTAAGCCGTCACGGCAAGTGTAGGCGACATATCTCGCATCACCGAGCAACAGAGGCCGAGCGGGTCATCGATCCAGCCGGGCTAGCCGAGAGGACAATTGTGGATAGCCGGGGTATTTCAAAACCGCACTGATCGCATATGAAGACTTTGTTTCAAGCTTCATTTCGACGTTGTTCGAACACAGGCTTTCACATATAACCTTATAACCATGCTGTTATATAATACATTCAAAGCGACTTTTTACTATTCCAAGTAAACTGAATGTTTAGCATAGGCTCTGATGAACATTACAGCGTGCATTTATAAGATTTTTATCTTATACAATTTTCATGGATTACAAATTACAGACAGATACAGGGTGTATCGTAATCTTGAACACTATCTAGTAAAATTTTTATTTTACTCAAGTAGAACTTTGCAGTAAGTTGAGAGTGGACTTACAATTCTCAAACTGAACATTTATCGGAACAGTGGCGTATATTAGAAGAAGAGTAGGGGGTCCGCTGTTACCATGAACTTTTCGAGAAGGAGTTGGACGATATCCGCTATGGGTAATTCGAGGTTCAACATGATCGAGTAAACGTGAATAGAGACAAGATGGCACCACAGAGCGATGGATTCGGTTCCTGACGAGAGGAGTCCAACAGCTGATTCGCTTGGGATTTCGAAGGAAATCATCATTTCATGGATGAAATGATATTCACGCCGATCTTACGAGAAATCTTTAGGTAGGGAAAATCGACGATCTTGGAAATTATATTACAACTGATAATGAAAGGTATTGTAAGAGTTCTATCTACCTGATACGATTATTTTCATGAATACTGGGCACACATGTATATTTTTCTAATAGGAGTGATTTGATTATTAAGACATGGTTTGAATTTATATACTTCGAATTTGCTAGAATATGGAGTGACCATATGATATGGCAGGCATCATTATTCGATATTCTCACCGTTGTTTGGCTTTATTAAGAAGATGTTTGGTCTTATAGACATTTTTCCAGCTAGGATATTTTTCATGGATAGTTTTTTTTGTGTAACGAGTATTTCGAACTCGTGATCTGCAATTGATTATCAGAAACTACTTCGTCAGTTCATTGCATACTAGCGAGTGTGTATTATTCATCAGTAGGGATTTTTTCCATTGGATTGTTTGGAGATATTAAGAAGTTATTCACTTTAGTGAATGAACGTCGCTTTTATATGACAACTAGAAACTTGTTGATTCCTTTCTGGTACATTCACTCATATAGCCTACGAGATGGGGTCTGTCGTATTTATACGATTGTATGGTGGTACTCGCCTTACCCATCGTTTAGGGAACTATCATCCAAGTCGACGGGGCGAGGTCCTTCGTATTTATACGATTGCACGGTGGTTACACATCTTACTCGCCATTGAGGAACTCATTTTATCATCCGAATGTACACGAGATGTAAGTGAATTAAACAAGGAACTACTAGTCACATATCAGTCGAAATTTTGTTAAATAAAGTAACGATAAATGTCAACAGGATTGCATTTAGTAATTCTTGTTTGCCAATCCAATATTTTGTTGCTATACTCTTTTGAGAGTAATTTCAGATTTAACAGCTGTTACAGCTGATGCTTTGATGATTTTTATAATTGTGTTTGATACCTTTGAGAAGGATTTAAAGTAATTTAATCTTGTAAGATTAATCATTAATGGTCATAATTATTTTAAGGCAGATCAGTATTGCAGATTTTGATGTGAGAGATTATAGCACATTGGTGTTTTTCTACGATGTGAATTATGAAACTTGTGAAAGAGAATTTATGCTATTTGAAAGCAAATATTAAATTACTGAAGTAATGTTTTTCCAATTGTTTAAGAAGTTGTCTAGAAGTGATCAGAGTAATTACAGTCATTGGAGATTATGTGCGTTAATAATTTGAAGCCATTTATATATTTTTGTAGATCATGCAACGTGGTTAAATGAAGTTTGTGATAGGCATTTTGTGGAATTTGCCATTTGATAGTTGCAACGTTGATAATGTATTTTGAAGGCGGACATGAGGTCGTTGTACCCAGTCTAGCGTATTTGTTGAAATTCATGCTGTATGTGCTGAATATTTATGGAGTTTTTGTAGCAATTCTTATATTCAAATGTGATATTTGGAATATTGAAGAAATATAATGTCGTTGTGGATAGTTAGATCCAACGTGATGTCGTGGAGACAATAATATTTTTGGCATGATAATTAAATACGAGATATAACTTGGAAGTAATAAAACTGTAAGACAACGTTCTATAAACCTTATTAAACAATTTGTTAGGAAATTAAACAAATAAATGAAGTTGATAATACAAGATTTTCTGAAAATAATAATTAATGAAATAATAATCTGAGATATAAGCATATTAACGATCTGACCTAATGAAATAAAAATCAGAATGACTAGATGAAATAATAAAATTAAATAACCAGATGATTGAAATTTAAATAAGTTGATAAATTAAATTTTGAAATAAATCGATGAATTAAATAAGTGGATGAATTAAAGATTGAATTAATTAAACTGATTGAAATGAATTATTAGACGATTGTAATGATGATGAATAACTGAATTAGAAGGTGATGTTTAATTAAAGAAGCTGATGATTAATGAATTTTTATGGAATTAAATAAATTTAATTGAGAGATAATTCGAAGGAATTGCAACTTGAAATGTGAATTTAAATGATGTAATGGTCGATTCTGACAGGAATATTTGGAATTTTGAAGTGAGAATTAATGTAAGAAATATTTAATTTGATAATAATGATGAGGATGACCAATGAGAATTTGAATTTTCTGTAATTCACAGATAAGAGATTAATGACGATGTAAATAATGTAAATTAATTAGTAAATGTTTAGGAACATTTGATTAACATGTTCTACGTTCAAATTATACCATGCAAACCATAATTTATGTGATATTTAACATGAGTGATTATTATATGTGTATGTTTAGGCAGATTAGTAACTTAATTAAATCCACATTGATGTTAAATTAAAGAGAATTAGGTCTCAGGTTTCACAAATGTCAGTGACGAAAGACATAGTGCGACAGTGATCCTGAGAACCCAAGAGAACTTTATACATTTTTCTTGATAAGTGGATTGAAATAATTTTGCATTAGAAAGGAGATGGTTCGATTTTTTGGACAATGACAATTTAACTTTGCATTCGACCATACTCTTAGGTAGGATTTATATTTAAAATGTCTGTCTGACTATCAAAGTAAAATAAATTTGTTTTTATCTTAGTTGTGATCTGATGATGGTGTGATGTTCCTTTTTCTTTCCTTGTCTTGAGTAAGGCTTATCCGGAAAGGAAGTGGTTTTGCTAGGAATTCAGTTGATGGCGCCCATTTATATTTGAATTATTTTTATTAACTTAAGCCCGTAACGACCCTAGAGATACTTTGTCTCGTGAAACCCACTGCTTTTTCAAGAACTCAGCTGAATTTCCGACACATTCCTTATTTGACTAGAGGTTCATTTAACTCCGCTCTGTCCTGGAACTCCAGGGATGTGATGTTATAGCAGATGGGTCATCGCATCCCCAGGACGAACGGGTACAGTAGGTTAGGTTTGATTAATGCTCTTAAGTTCCAACGTTCGTCACCGGGCGCTGGTTGCGATGGCATCTAGTAGTAGCGAAGATCACAGTTAGGTGTCGTGGAGGGTAGCATTTGATAGCGAAAGTAGGAACTACTTGAAATTATCGTCTGCCATTCTTACTTGAATTAAAAACAGATAACACACACTAATACAGTCATCACAATTAACACCGGTTATCAGAAAGATTCTACACACACCTAAAGTACACGAGGCTACATGAGCGCGTTGTCGAAGCCCCTAAACCAAGAAACCAATCAACCAAATCTGTATATATGGTTTGGACTAAAGGAGGGGGAGAAAACTGAGGGATGACGGGGTCATGTTTCGCACGTCAAGCAAGCATCATCATATTATAAAGTGACAGTCAGTCTGAAAGACTAGACTTTGTATCATTTTAAATGCTACAAATGCTGAAAAATGCTAGATAGGCTGGAGGCTTCTCGCTTCGCTCGAAGCCAAAGACTCTTGACATGTTAGAAAATTATCTGCATAATACTTATCTTGCTTATCTTGTTTCAAATTACTCGCGAACGGCAAGTGCAAACCGAGGGCAAAGCAAGGTTAAGCGCGCGGGATGCCGTCACGCTCACCAGAGCGTGCGGGGACGTGCCCCTTCCATCCAGTCTAAAAACACTTATAGTGGGCCATGTATTGAAGATAGAGATATGCTCTCGCGGACCTTTTTGTAGAACTTTTCATGCTGACCAATTCTTACGCTCATAGTATATTGATATTTTTAACGGTTTGCCCAGCGTAAGCTTAACCGAGAGTAGTGGCTACGCGGGCTAAAGCGCTGCGTTAGGTCAAAGGGCCAATCTCTCTGCTGACTCGGTAGACGCGTGGGTTCGAGCCCCACCGTCGGCTGTCCTTGAAATGGTTTTCCGTGGTTTCCCATTTTCAACACCAGGCAAATGCTGGGACAGTACCTTCTGACAGGCCACGGCCGCTTCCTTCCACATCCTTGCCCAGTTTCATTCATCTTCATCCATTCCATGTCTCATCCCGACGCGCAGGTCGCCCACGGGCGTCGACTAGAAAGACCTGCACTCGGCCTCTCAGGAGGCTACACGACCAAAAAAAAAAAAGTTTGTTTTCGACTTTTTCACTGAAATCGTTACTGCTTAAATTCCTTTGATCATACATAAATTATTTTCTACAGTATCTTTCCTCGAGATATCCTTTACAGAATGGTGAAAACCGCATCAAAATCCATCCAGTGGTTCTCGAGATTACCCGTGACTTCCAAGAATCGGGGATGTTTGTCTTATACTAACGAAGTAGAGATTGTCGGGGTACACATGCACCGAGCGGTACTATGACGTGACACACTTCTGTGCATCTGTCCGTCCGTCACCGTAACGTAACGCCAGACCCCAGCGTAACGACGAAGTCGACAAGATCATTTAAAATGATAAAAAAAAGTTCTATATACTGTCTGGACGTAAACATCGGTTGCTACTTGGTTATACGACTGTCTGAACTAAGCCAACATTACAATTAATTATTTTTCTAAAAACAAAATATTAAGCAAACGGTACATTTATGACCTAACTGTTGAAGTTAAAGGGTTGAAAGTTAATGCAATTGAAGAAGATTTTATGGCTTGCAATCCAAATTAGAATCATGATTCCAGGGCTTCAAAAGTTTTATTTGGAAATTATTCTTTGCTAAGTTAAAATAGTTTTGAAGGAATGCATTCTTTTTCAAGTTACATAAATACTGCAGCCATTGCTCTACTCCAGATTAATGCACATATACACATAAAGATACTCTGAAAATTTCCATTAGATCGATGCAGTAATTTCTTATTTGCCTGAAGATAAAGGTTGTAAGAAATGGCTGTCAAAGATGTGTGTGCTAAGGTAGATGAATAAAGATTTGGTAGATGTTTGCCAATGTTTTTTTTGTCGTGTGGCCGAGTGCAGGTCTTTCTATTCGACGCCCGTGGGCGACCTGCGCGTCGGGATGAGAGCTGGAATGGATGAAGATGAATGGAACTGGGCAAGGATGTGGAAGGAAGCGGCCGTGGCCTGTCAGAAGGTACTGTCCCAGCATTTGCCTGGTGTTGAAAATGGGAAACCACGGAATACCATTTCAAGGACAGCCGACGGTGGGGCTCGAACCCACGCGTCTACCGAGTCACCAGAGCGCTTGGCCCCATGGCCTAACGCAGCGCTTTAGCCAGCGTAGCCACTACTGTCGGTTTTGCCAATGTTGATAAACTTCAAAAAGCCCTCATCTCGGAAACAGATTAACATTTTAGCTCCAAACAAACTTCCCATAATATTTCAATATGCAGAGGAACCAAAACATCAGAAAAGAAAAAAAAAATGAATTCTCAACCAAACTTTTTGGGGCAGTTTTGAGATAAATGGCAATGAAGTTTACAACTTAATTTTCTTTTAAATTGTGCTTAGTTCACTATCGCATAACACTCTCCTGTTAGAAAGTAAAACTGTTGGTTTTCGAGCTTTTGTACATTGATGGGTGCAAATACAACGTATGAAATGCTATCGAGATCAAACACGAAAACGTGTAGTTTTGCTGTTTTTGCCCACCCTTAAAGCAAAATAAAAAACGAAAGTTATATTTAACACAAAACCAAACCATAAAGCAAAACTCACAGCATAAAACAACAAACACGAAACCAAAGAAAAAACAAAAAATGAAAAGCAGATGGAAAAAACAAACATAAATCAAAAAGCATGAATCAAAAACAAAATGTTATGAAACCAAAAACACAAAACAAAAACAAAAAATTAAAAACTGAAGAAAAAACAAACACAAAAGCAAGAATCAAAAACAAAATATAAAGCAGACATCAAGAAACGCGGAACCAAAAGCAAAACAAAAAATGAAAAACGGGAGAAAATACGAACACAAAAGCAAAAAGCAAGAATCAAAACAAATAGTTATGAAACCAAAAACACAAATCAAAAACAAAAGATTATAAACGGAAGAAAATCACAAGAATCAAAAACAAAAAGTAATGGAACCAAAAACACAAAGCAGAAACAAAAAATGAAAAGCGGAAGAAAAGACAAACACAAAAGCAAGAATCAAAAAACAAATAGTCATGCAACCAAAACAACAAAGCAAAAAAAAAAGGATTAAAAACGGAAGGAAGAATCAAAAGCTAAAAGTCATGAAACCAAAAACAGCAAGCAAAAACAAAAAAATAAAAATGGAAGAAAAAACAAACACAAAGCAAAAAGCAAGAATAAAAAGAAATGTCATGAAACAAAAAAAAACAACAAAGCGAAAACAAAAAATTAAAAACGGAAGAAAAAACAAACACAAAAGCAAGAATCAAAAACAAAAGCTAAATCAGAAAACAACAAACACGAAACCATAAGCAAAAACAAAAGTGAACAACGGAAGTAAAATCAAACACAAAAGCAAGAATCAAAAACAAAAAAGTAATGAAACCAAAAACACAAAGCAAAAATGGTAGAAAAACAAAAACAGAAGCAAAAAGCAAGAATCAAAAACAAAATCCAAAGCAAGATACCACAAACACGAACCATGAACAAAAAAGCAAAATTAAAATACAAAAACAAAAGCAAAATTAAAACGAATAGCCAATAACAAATTGCAAATAAAAATCAAAGGAAAAAAAAGAAAATATCAATATCAAATCAGAAACCACAACAAAAATCTGACACAAAACCTAAACTTAAAACAAAACAGAAGAAAAAAATCCAAATTGATGCATTTGTAAAGAAATGTTGTGTCCTATAAAGAGTATAGACCTGGTAAAATGCTCTTCATAGCTTATTAGTTGAGATATGACTCCGTTCATGCCTCCATGGCTTAGACAGCAGCACGCCGGCCTCTCACCGCTGGGTCCGTGGTTCAAATCCCGGTCTCTCCACGTGAGATTTGTGCTGGACAAAGCGGAGGCAGACAAGTTTTTCTCCGGGTACTCCGGGTTTCTCCTGTCACTAATTTCATTCCAAGAACACGCTCCACTACATGGTCTTTCATATAAAATAAGAGCGCCAAGCGGCGGCTTTGTTAACCGCAGCTGCGGTCACATTGGCCGAGCTTGTGGCGCGCCACGGCCCCCTGCTGTAGTATTGAAAGCGCGCGCATAGTACATACGAGGACTGTTTTTTTAAGTTCCGATGGACTGTATAAAAATAACAGATTGACATTACCAAACTTGACCTTGCAATAAGCGTGCAGGTGCTCAGTCGCCAGCCTAAACCTCAAGTGCTAACATGGTGAGACAGTTATCATTGCAACATTGTATTTTTTATGTAAAACTTATTTTAAGTACGAGTCGGCTCGGCGGGTACGTGATGCATTTGTTCAGCAATTTCCTGATGAAGTACCACCTTCATTAGCACAGATTCACGTAATTGCAAGTAAGCTTGACACTACTGGCTCGGTGCTCAATAAAAAACATGCCTGCATACGAACAGTTTTAACAGAGGATGAGCTAGATGATATTGGCGAGAATTTTGAACAGTCTCCGAATAAATCACTCACAAAATTAGTCCAAGTAGGGGTTTTGGTTTCATCAACAATAACTAACTAACTACCTAAAGTAAGATTTCAGCATTGTACACACGCTAGCAAGGGAAGCCTCCGTGGCTTTGGCGGCAGCACGCCGGCCTCTCACCACTGGGTCCGTGGTTCAAATCCCGGTCACTCCATGTGAGATTTGTGCTGGACAAAACGGAGTCAGACAGGTTTTTCTCCGGGTACTCCGGTTTTCCCTGTCAAAATTTCATTCCAGCAACACTGTCCACTATCATTTCATTTCATCTGTCATTCATTTAATCATTGCCCCAGAGGAGTGCGTCAGGCCTCGGAAGCCGGCACAGTTCATATCCTCGCCGCTAGATGGGGGCTTCATTCATTCCATTCCTGACCCGGTCGGAGACAGGAAGCAGGATGTGGATTTTCACACACGCTAGCAAGGCCGCTGCATCATATAGGATTGTACATACGCTTAAAGCAGGGGGGCTGGGCGCGCCACAAGCTCGGCCAAGGTGACCGCAGCCACGGTTAACAAAGCCGCCGCTTGGCGCTCTTATTTTATATGAAAGACCCTGCATAACTTCAATTCCTCTGTCATTCATTTAATCATTGCCCCAGGGAAGTGCGACAGGCTTTGGCAGCTGGCACAATTCATATCCTCGCCGCTAGATGGGGACTTCATTCATTCAATTCCCTGACCCGGTTGAGGTCGACTGGATGCAGGCTGTGGATTTTCATTTTATTCGACACCGTTCATCCCCCTCCAGAGGCTAATCCTAGTTACATCACTGGTGTATGGGTTACGTATGATGGGGCAGTGAGCGCACTAAGCACGACTCTCTGCGGCTCTATGAGTACTGTAGTGTTGTCAGGCTACGTGTGAGCAGTTGACTTGCCTCTCAACATCCTGAAGAGCACTTGACGTTCAAGTGCAGTCTCACCTCATGTAGCTATCTTCATCTGGTGAGTAGTGTACACAGTACATTCTGGCAAACATATTTCCACACATCTACCTTGACTTAATATACTAAGATATCCATCAAGAGTCATGATTTTTAGTTCATTCATTTACTTTATCTGCAAATGGGGCTCATCCATCCCCTGGTGGCAAATTGTAAATAGTACAATTTACAGAAAATTACCAACAATGATATTAAACATACTTAATGTATTGTTATTAACAAGAAATGTACATCCACCTGAATCAATACTATAAAGAAAAAATAATTATTTAACTTGTTTGCAGAACATGTTTCGAGGATTAATTACTTTTTATCCTCTTCATCAGCTATTGAAAAAAAAAGCGTAGCACAGTAATAAGATACGTATTTAAACCTAATATGGTGCACCATAAAATTGTTGTTATAAGAACAGAAAAAAACAAGAAGTTCCGTGACGAACTAAAGAGCCTACTTTTCATGCCAATGATTAATCTACAGTATATGAACCTATCTAGAATAATGGCGAAATTAAGTCGGTAATATCGAAATGTCTAATTAGTTCGAAATATTCCTGGTATAATGTAGCCTAATAGAGCACTACAGTTGGCAGCCCTGGTGACTGAATATATTCTTAGTTCCATCTCTTAAGGTCCAGAATACAGAATTTGGTTGAAGTCCAATGGACGTTACATGCAGTTAGACATTGGATCTATCCGCACGCGTAAAAGCATGTTGGCAACAATGTCATGCGTGTGCTGGTTATAAATAATCGGAAATATTAAGATATATTTTTGTGCCAATTTTGGATGAAATCCATTTGTTAGTATAGGAGTTACATGTATTTTAAAATTGGACCAATCAGCAGGCATAGAATCATGTTTGCAGCACTGACATATTAATTATTCCCTAATCTAGAATGTCAGGTGCTATACGTGTGCAAAGTATAGGGCTGTTGGCTTCCATACTTCCTGATATATTGATATTAGGTTAAAAAAATATAGACAGCATTTATTAACAGTTGGCAGCCCTGATTGCACTGAAGAATACGTATAGTCATATCTGATATGTTACACATTAGCACATACGAAATTTGGTTGAAATCCTACTGATAGTATAGAAGTTACATGTATTTAAAAATTGGCCCTATCAGCAGGCTTAGAATCATGTTGGTAGAACTGAAGTAAATAAGTTACTCCAAACTTAATCAAACATGTCAGGTACTATACGTGTGCATAGTTTAAAGCTGTCGGCTTGCATACATTCTGATATATTGGTATTTGGATAAAAGAAGAGAGAGAGAGTAATTATTAACAGTTGGCAGCCCTGGTGGCTCATATGAATACACTCAGTTATATCTGTTTATGCAAAATTTGGTTGAAATCCAATTGATAATGTAGAAGTTATATGCACTTAAAATTTGGACCTATCAGCAGCCTTATAATCATTTTGGCAACACTGCTGTGTATGGCCTCCTGGAAATTAAACCGCATTGTTATTATCTATACGTGTGCCAATTTTGGAATAGCTCCCATTCATACCTTCCATGATATCCAACATGGAGCTCAAATTTCAATTGCGATTTTTCAACAGTTGGTAGCACTGAGATAATTTTCAAATATGGCCGTGAGATATTCGGGTATAGATCTTTACTCCTACCAAATTTTGTTTCGATTGCTGCAGCTGCAGGAGTTGATAGGGGGACACACACACACACACAGCCAGCCAGCCAGCCAGACAGACAGACAGACAGACATTTGCCCGATCTCATAAAACTACTTTTTCCTCATTTTTGCAAAATGTGAAAAGTAGGCTAAAAATGAAATGAAATAGATGGTGACGGTGATCAGCTACTCATGAAAAATAGTAGTTCCGTACTGAAGCTTGAAATGGTAGATATGTAACACCAATACTTCACCAATCCGTGTAATGAAGAGCCTGTATGCTTAGAGATACAAATGTATCCATTTCAAAACAAAGCGGCTTTAAGAAACCCGACGTGATGGAAGGTGATCTCTAGGTAAAGAGAGGTTAGTTCAAAGCATGTGGTTTCTGAAAAGAAAGCAATGAAAAAAAAAAAAAAAAACAGATAAAATTATACCAGTAACAAAGATGAAAAATATATTAAAATCATTATGCAAATCTAATTTAAACGACATTAAAAGAATATAAATCCAATAAATATGATAACTTACATGAGGTTAGGACAATGTTACATTTCATTTTATTCTCGTGTCTTAATTATTGCCATTATAGGCTCGTTGCATAATGTACTATTTTGACCCGAGGCCTGAATAATGCACTATATTTTCGTCATGTCAGCCCTAATTTCCTGTCCCTCACTGTACCTTCCTTCAAAGCCTAAAAGTTCTCCCTGCGAAGGAAACATGCCCATACCTTTTTGAACACTCAAGTTATTTCTGTATTAGTTACGGTCGGGTCAGATTTACCCATGGCGCCAGTCCCCGCGTGACAATTTACGGCTTACGTTAATTGGGAAAATCCGTAAAGCAAAAGGGGGAGATCCACCTATTTTGGTGCAGCACAATCACATATCTCACGTTCTTGTTCATCCATGTTTAGGGTCTAGGGACACCTTGGTCATCAACTCCTTTTTTTTTTCAAAAAAATTATGATGACTGCTTTGCCACCATTATCAATGACACTGTTACGATAATTGTCATTTATCTGCATTTTAATTTAAAAAAAAAAAGACTCATTTTATATTGGGAATAGTTAATAGGAAGACACCAGATGCAAAATTACTTCATTAAAATACGTACGATTACGACACACTCTGGATCAAAATGACCTGGCGCCAGTCTTCGTGTTATATTCTTTTCACCAGTACTGAAGGGTATAACACATCAAAATGTTTGGGGAAAGGCTCTAAGACTGTGGCAGGTAATGTCTTCCAATTATCAATACCACGATTAATAAAATCATATTTCCCATAATTTGAACGCTTTACTTTATGCGGTTATAGGACATAACGTACCACTTGAAAGAGTGGGAAGTATTTAGGGTGCATGAAACCCTAACCGCACGGCCACTTGCTCGGTATTGCTCAATTAATAATGGTAATAAATATGTGAACAATAACATAACATAAATTAATATAAAATATGATAAGTTTTTGGATTCCCATCACACTTTGTGTTTATAAATATTTTGGCGTGTTAAAAATCAGCTGTCAGGTAATTTTTCGCTTTCTTTACTTTTTTAAAATTATTTATTTAATTTTTAAATTGTTTTTTGTGGGTTTTAGATCCTAGCGAATAGCAAGTTCGTCATGAGATGTTTTATTCTAAGTGAATAGCAAGTTCCTCCGTAGCGTAGAGGTCAGCATGGTTAGCTGCCGCCCCGGAGGTCCTGGGTTCGATTGAAAAGTGGTATGAGGACTGGAACGGGGTCTACTCGGCCTCGGGTGTTCCAAATGAGTAGAGGGGGTTCGATTCCCACCTCAGCCATCCTCGAAGTGGTTTTCCGTGGTTTTCCACTTCGTCTTCGGGCAAATGCCGGGATGGTACGTTGTTCAAGGCCACGGCCGCCTCCTTCCCTCTTCCTTGCCTATCCATCCTGACCATCCATTACCTTCCCTCCTGAGGCCCCTGTTCGCTTTGCAGGTGAGGCCGCCTGGGCGAGGTGCCAATCACACCTCACCAGTTGTATCCCCTCCGATTAGATGTTCCCAGCTCTAGGACACTGCCCGTAGAGGCGGTAGTGGTGAGTTCCCTCGCTGAGTCCGTGGGTTCCACCAACCTGGAGGGTAAACGACTAAGAAAGAAGAAGAATAGCAAGTTCGTCATGTGAAGTTTCATTCCAAGTTCTGCGAATATGAGAGAGCTTTCAAGCAAGATTTCAAGTTTCCATTCTCTTCATACTGCTTCATTATTCTGTCAAGCCGTTCATCATACTTGACATTTTCTTCTCTCTCTTTGAACTTTCAATGTACAATTCGTACTTCATCCGTCGAAGTGCGCACATAAACCGCCCTTATTCGTTGTACACAACTCCATGTTACAATACCAAAATGTTGAAAACCGCACAGTGTGATCGCCAGTGATGTTTATGTGGTAATGAACCTGTAACTGGAATGCCCGTCTGACATCAAGTGGTACGTTATGTCCCGAACATGATCCGCCCTGCTCAGGTAGGTGGGCTTTCCCAGACATTTGCTTATTAGTTCTCCCCATGCTGGCCGATTAGTATAAGTGTTAAACATTGCGTATAATCTGGATTTCGTCCTTCTATCTTCCAGAGATTCCCACCTTTGTTTTTCTATCATTCGAGTTACACTACTTCTAGGATTAAAATCGTTGAGCACAAACACAGCAGCCTTCCTTTTGTACCATCTTCAGCTCATTGTGTCCGTAGTCCAATTACAATGTCATTCGGTTTCATCTGTCTGATTTATTACTTGGCATAGCAGTAAGGTGCTCACTTGCCTGTCATGCCCAACGTTACGATTTTGTATCTCGTCGCAGTTTGGCTAGGCTACACTGGCCATGCAGTCATCAGAATACAAATATGGTGCAGGATTCAAGTAGGCCTACCTGAAATAGACAGAGACATTGGAGAAATACAGCACAGTACATTTTCATTTGAGACTGTGTTGCCTTTCGGTGCCTAATCTAGTCTGCAAGCCTCTAATTGGCTCTATGATACCCTATTGGCAGTTAGCAATGAACTCCGCTCCTTCTACTCTTCTCACTTTGAAATCGCTCAACACTGAATCTAACCATCGCCTCCTAGGTCTACCTCTGTTTCTCTTAACCTCTACAGCTGAAATCATGACCCTCTTGTGAGGGGCGTGGTGGCATAGCCGTCAAGCTGTTGGCCTCTCACCAAGGTGGGCTGGGTTCGATTCCCGGTCGATGCGTGTGAGATTTTTGATGTGAAATGCCATGACCTGTGGTGCGGATTCCCGTGGCTCATAATCACACGATTCACGGTCACGTAAACCTACAATCTTCCTCTTCATTAACCTCTTAGGTAGGCCTAATCTCTTCTCCCCCATTCTCCTCACATGACCCCACCATCTGAGTCGGCTCATACGAACAGCTCCATCTAGCGTGTTTATTTTTAACATAGCTTTTATATCTTTATTACGAGTACCTTCCTGCCATTTCTCCCATCAATTTGCCCAGAAATCATTCGTGCTACACGCGTATCAGTTACCTAGCTTATGCATCAGATATCGATTCAACTCTCACTTCCGTACAGAAAGGTCGGTCTAAATACTCAACGATTCAGGGAGAGTTTCGTTACTACTCTAACTTCTTTCCTGCAGAACACTGTATATAGATCGCAACTGAGAACTCACTGCATTGACTTTTCCACTCTAGTTTCTTTCCCATACTACCATCCTGAGAGAACAGCCCAAGAACTGTAGCCTACTTAAAATGTTCCACCTGCTCCAATATACTGTAGTTCCTCCAAACAAACCCATGTAACATTCTGTGAGAGCCGCAAAAAATATATAAAAGAAAATAACGTCGGAAAGTTTGACAGAGTTTCATTATTTGTCATTGTTTACAATCATTTGCGGCTGAGAACACTAATAAATGAATATAACACGCACACTGGTACATGCTCGAATGATCACGTCTGATTGCGAGGGGCAAGGCATAAGCCACTGTTCGGGTGCTCAAGTAGTCTATGAATGTTGGTGGAAAAGGGTATACGTAAGTCTTGTTAGTTTTTGTACAGAAAGGCTATTGCTTGTTGATATTTACTGCAGGCGAACAATATATGGTAAAGGTCGGTGATACGATCATCATCACTTTCCGTCCCATCTACATTATATGAGCACTCTTGTGTAGACCGCAATTCTGTTAATTGATTCTCCATTTAATGATTACAATAATAACGCCTTAATTGGGTTTTTATCAGGTGCTTTCAAAAAGTAACGAACCGGAGGCATAATCACAGAAACCAGTACCTGTATGTTAGAAGTATTGGCCCTGGCTGTTGAGGCACTTGTCCCACTGTGACACGAGGCGGTGAATGGCTGTCTCATAAAATTCCCTGGGCTGCGATGTGAACCAGTTCCGCACGTACAGCTTGACGTCGGCGTCCGAGGTGAATCGTTGGCCCCGCAGAGCCCTTTTCAGGGGGCCAAACATGGCGTAAGCACAGGGAAAGAGGTCTGGACTGTATGGAGGGTGGCCGAGAACCTCCCATTTGAATTTCTGCAGGAGTGCCGCAACTGTGTTGGCCGTATGAGGTCGTGCATTGTCGTGGAGCGACCACGGCGACTATGGCGTTCACTGTCACTCGGCGGTCCTGCGTAATGAGTGCATCAACCTGCTGGACGTTGTCATCGGTAATGCAGGGGGGTGCCCCAGACCGGGCATTATCGGCTAACGACACCCGTCCTTCCCTGAAGCGCTTGTGCCACGCCTTGACCCTTGAAAGGGACATGCTGTGTTCGCCGTACACTTGTGACATACTCCTTCCGCTGTCAGAAACCGAACAACACCACTTTGCTCTTCGGTTGACGCCTCCATGGCACTGTTTGCAATGCGACTGGGAGCATTGGACGATTGATGCATGCTGCTGCTCGCTTTGTATCGTCACGTGACGTGCACGCGTGCCCTCTAGCGACGGGCTGTGACCCTCCACGCTCTGGTCGGAACCGCACCTCGTTACACACGCCACGATTAGCCGATGTAGTCACCGGTTTGCGCATCCCAGCCACCGGCTTTTTTTTTTGAACGCACCTTATATAATAATACATTAAATCCGAAATAATCGGATTTTAAAGAGCGTTAAATCCTTCAGTATGTCTTCCTTCGAAGGGAAAGTAAAGCCGGCGGGCCCATGTCACAGATTTATGGCATGTACAAGAACCTACCACTAAAATTGGTAGCATGCAGCCAAAATTTGTAGGTTATATTTTGCTGGTTAGAAGCGCTCTATCAAGTTCCAACGTTTGCCACTAGGTGTTAGTGTCAGTAGCATCTGGTAGCTAAAGTTGGAACTATGTTGAAATTGAATTTATTGGGAGCCCACGGGTGTTCAACTAAAATAACCTGCTTTGGCCATTCGGCTATAAGTCATAATATAAAATAAGGTTAAATAGCCTTACCAAATCCAACCTAACTTGGGGTAGACAGAAATCCACAGTGCAATGTTTTGATTGTGGGCCCAACTCAACCGTGTCGTGACTAATGGGGACAGTTCCATGGGACCAACTCGAACCTCCATCCGAGCTTAACACGGGATCAAATCAATCGTCCTTTTTATGGGCACCACTGACCATCGAACCAAAGCAATCTTCCTTATTATGGGCACCACTGACCATGGGACCAATTCAATCTTCCTTATTATGGGCATCACTGACCATCGGACCAAATCAATCTTCCTTATTATGGGCACCAATGACCATGGGACCAAATCAATCTTCCTTATTATGGGCATCACTGTCCATGGGACCAAATCAATCATTCTTATTATGGGCATCACTGTCCATGGGACCAACATAACTGTCCTTTTATGGGCACCACTGACCATGGGACCAACATAACCGTCCTTTTTATGGGCACCACTGACCATGGGACCAACATAACCGTCCTTTTGTGGGCATCACTGACCATGCGACCAACATAACCGTCCTTTTTACAGACATCACTGACCATGGGACCAACATAACTGTCCTTTTTACAGACATCACTGACCATGGGACCAACATAACCGTCCTTTTTATGGGCATCACAGACCATGGGACCAACATAACCGTCCTTTTTACAGACATCACTGACCATGGGACCAACATAACCGTCCTTTTTATGGGCATCACTGACCATGGGACCAACATAACCGTCCTTTTTATGGGAATCACTGACAATGGGACCAACATAACCGT
This sequence comes from Meconema thalassinum, assembly GCA_946902985.2. NCBI lineage: Eukaryota > Metazoa > Arthropoda > Insecta > Orthoptera > Tettigoniidae > Meconema > Meconema thalassinum. The sequence goes on from OX336400.1 coordinate 141,134,344, forward strand.
TCTTTTATGGGCATCACTGACCATGGGACCTACATAACTGTCTTTTTGTGGGCATCACTGGCCATGGGACCAATATAACCGTCTTTTTATGGGCATCACTGTCCATGCGACCAATATAACCGTCTTTTTATTGGCATCACTGACCATGGGACCAACATAATAGTCCTTTTTATGGGCATCTCTGACCATGGGCCGAACTCAATCGGCCCTTTTTATTGGCATCACTGCCCATGGACCCAACTCAATCGGCTTTTTTTTATGGGCATCACTGCACATGGGTCTAACTCAATCGGCCTTTTTTATGGGCATCACTGCCCATGGGCCCAACTCAATCGGCCTTATTTTATTGGCATCACTCACCATGGGCCCAACTCAATCGGCCTTTTTTATTGGCATCACTCACCATGGGCCCAATATAACCGCCACTTTTATGGGCATCCCTGACCATGGGACCAACATAACCGTCCTTTTTATGGGCATCACTGACCATGGACCCTACTCAATCGGCCCTTTTTATGGGCATCATTGTGTTTGTTTAGGAGAAATATCAGAATATGGTCAGCCCTCCAACTTAAAAACATTCAGGGTGCGTCAGTGATAATCTCACATAATATCGTTCAACTGATACAGAACATAGGCGAGAATCCAATATTGCACTGCTATTTTTTCAAGATAATTTGTAGAAATGCATCGTATACGAGCACACGTACGCCTACTGTATGAGTTTCACTGTACGTGGTTCATACATACACACACATTCATATGTGGATTGGACTCATGAATGAGATGCTACATTCAACAGGCGTAGTTCTTGTTCTGCAGAAGACCTTGTGTCTCTTCCGGTAGTTCCATCACTATCACTATAATCATATTCGCGCTGATTGCCGGATGTGGAGTACAATGGAATAACAGAGAGTGACATATTGTCTGTCTTTAAGGTGATGGGTCAAACCACACTGTGACCACAAAAATGGTGCACGATTTGCGCAGAAAATCTTCATCTAGATCAAACAGATTCTGTAGAATATATGAAATCTATAACTTATAATTACTCATACACAAGACCAAAGCTTCATACTAAAACGGTTATTTCCGGGTTTTGGGAGGAACGCTTTTTTGTAACTCCGTTACTAGTAACCGCTAGATTTACGCAACTAGGAGAAAACGACATTAGTAACTAAATGCATGAACCGTACAACAAGTCAATCAATTCTGTTACTTGGGAAGCATTATCACCAGGCGCGTGTATTCCATGGATTTAAGGTAATCATTGCTTACCCAAGTAAAATAATGACGGGTACAATAATTATTTACTTTGGTTATAGTGATATTCCAGTCTCTGTGTCCTGTATTGTTTTAGTGAAACCATTCACACTTCATTGTTCTTTGATGCTTACTGCGAGTTCCTTGCGGAGTCGCTTGCAGCAGCACATTAGCGTTACATGCCATCTTTTGGTATTTCTTGGTACTGCAGGGTGAGTGAAAGCTAAGGCTAGGAAGCAATTCCTTAAGTTACATACCTCAGGCTGAAAACAAGGAGCGGTCAGTTTTCAAAGATAGTGTGCTTACTCGCTCGTTATAGTTTGAAAAGGCGTGTCAGTGTTTGTGTAAAACAGCTTTTTATATGCTATGTTAAAACGTGTGATTGTTTTACAGTGGTAGGCCGTCATTTTTATAGTTCAGGGATATAATGTTGTCTAATGCAATATAAGGGAGTTGGGTATGCAGTAGACGTTTTTGTTTACACTAGTAGGCGTGAGAAATCTGTAAAAATGTGGCATCGGGATTTGGATCCAGAGATGACAGCGTGTGATGTGCGGTAAATTTGAGAACATTTTTTTTATTAGGAAGTCGTCCAACTCCTCAATTGAGTAGGCCTATTAACACGAAACGTATAACATTTATCATTGATTTCAATTGAGATAGATTTACTTTCTAAGTTCAAAACATCCTAAATTTCTACAACTGGGTCTTCAAGAATTTTGCGAAGAAAACAATTGCTTACCCTAAGTAAAATTCCACCACATGCCACTGATTATCACACACACCAATATGTTCACCACAGAAATCGGGAGGAGGATTGCTCTAGCTAAACCGTTGTACTATATGGATGTGAGACATGGAGTATCCGAAAACAGGACTTTCATAAACTACTCGTTTTTGAGAGAAAAGTTCTTCGGAAGATCTTCGGACCGGTGAGGGATGTACACACGGGTGAATGGAGGATTAGACACAATCATGAAGTAGAAGACCTGTACCATGATGCCAACATAGCTGGAACCATCAAAACCAGAAGACTGCAGTGGGCTGGACATGTAGCCCGGATGGAAGACCACCGATGGCCACGGAAGCTTCTGGCTTTCATCCCCACAAGAAGAAGAAGCGGTGGAGTGATGGACTACATGAAGATCTGCAACAGGCAGCAATACTGTACGTGTGGACAGTTGGCGGATGGCTGCTATGGGTAGGAGACGATGGAGAAGGATACTTGTAGCAGCGCGCGGTCCACTGGGCCTGATCGCGTAGAAGAAGAAACTAGAAGAAGAAGAAACTGGGGTAACAGGAAACATAATCTGACAAACAAAAACGTAAACACTATTATTAGGAAAGATTTTTTTTCAAAATGTTTGTGTGGAGTGTTTTGCTGTATGGTTGTGAAACATGGGTCTTAGTAGCGGCTTCGGTTTCGTAGTTGGTAGCATGCTGAACTGCTGTGCCCAAGATTGCGGGTTCAAACCCGGCTAAAGTCGTCGGATTTTTTAAGAGCGTTAAAATCCTTCAGTATGCCTTCCTTCGGAGGGGAAGTAAAGCCGGTGGTCCCATGTCATAGATTTATAGCATGTTTAGCTTGCCACGGTGGGTGAGTGGATAGCGTGTCGGTCTACTAACCCCAAGATTACAGGTTCGCTCCTGGCCGTGGTAAGTGATGTTTGAAAGGCGGCAAAAATACGATACGCACGTCATACGATGTTGGCATGTCCAAGAACCCATTTGAATTCAGTAGGCCGAGTTCATAATGGCAAAATTAATCTCGGGAGTATCCGCCAACACAAAGTTCCTCATTTCTAAGTTCCTCATTTCTCTACTAGAAAGCGCTATAGTGTTCAAGGAGCTTAGATATCTAACATCTAACCTCCTTGACTTTCATAGTCAAGGAACAACGAAATTCGACATGCAAGCTACCCTCTGCGTGTCAAATAACAAACCTTGCACCCGTCACCCGAGGCCATACGATATTATTGTTATTATTATTATTATTATTATTATTATTATTATTATTATTATTATAGCATGTTAAAGATCCTTCCACTAACAAAACTTGTGTGAAGCTAAATTTCTGGGTTAGATTTCGCTGTAACACTCTATCAAAGTCCCAACGTTCACCACTGGGTGACAGTGATACCTGGTAGCGGAAGTTGGAACTACTTGAAATTGAATGGAACTTGTAGCTCACCCCATGGGGTTACATTACTTAAATGACTCATGGTGGATACATATTCATATGTTAGAATAGTTATTAACAAGAAATGAATATCTGCCTGAATCAATACTATACAGATAAAATTAATTATTTAACTTGTTTACAGTACATGTTTCGGGGATTAATGATATTTTATTCCCTTCATCAGCTGTTGAAAAAACAAAAAACAAAGCGTAGCACAGTAATAAGATACGTATTTAAAACCTAATATGGTGCACCATAAAATTTAGGGTATAAGAATAGAAAGTCTTTCTATATGTAACGTTGTCCTAACCACATAAGCATACAGGCTCTTCATTGGTTATAGAGCTACACGGATTGGTGAAGTATTGGTGTTACATATCTACCATTTCAAGGAACTACTATTTGTCATGAGCAGCTGATCACCGTCACCATCTGTTTCTCTTCATTTTATTCTATTCTTATACCCTAAATTTTATGGTGCACCATATTAGGTTTTAAATACGTATCTTATGACTGTGCTACGCTTTGTTTTTTTGTTTCTTCAACAGCTGATGAAGGGGATAAAATATAGTTAATCCCCGAAACATGTACTGTAAACAAGTTAAATAATTAATTTTATCTGTATAGTATTGATTCAGGCAGATGTTCATTTCTTGTTAATAACTATTCACCCTCTGGGGGTCCGCATGAAGCAGCTATATCCTCTGGCGAGCCGAACATGTCCTCGGACACTCCCGGCACTAAAAGCCATACGCTAAATAAATAAAATAAATGGATCTGAGTAAAACAAGATATAAAATGCCTGGAAGCAATGGAAATGTGAATATGGATGAGGATGCTGAAAATAAGCTGGATAGAGAAAAAGTCAAACCAAAAGGTCCTTAAGGAAGTAGATGATGATGATGATGATTGTTCTTTTATGAGCCCTATTATCTAGGTTTTCGGCCCGTAATGGTTTAGGATGATAGTGATAATTAGGGCTCAAATTCGAGCATATCTGCATATTTTTGTCCTGAATAGTACACATTGAAAGAAGCCTTTCGGTGGTATTTTCGCCTCTCTGGGACCAACAGATTTGAAATTTAACGAGCATATTGAACCTTTCAGAATAGCAGTGTTTTATGCAAGAATCTTAGATCAAGGGGTCGCGTTCAGTTCATAGTGTGGTGTTTACGTCCGCCAAACAACGTGCTTTTCTGAGGCAAGGGTTATAGGATCAAACTATAATTAAGAAAGTAAGGAGACAAAACGTAAGATAATAACAAGATTTAATAACTAATTTGTGCATAAAAGAAATAAACAAACAAAAATAACAAAATCCTCCCTGAATTTTTCCCTGACAGGAATATTTATCACTTTGAGGAGTCAGATGGATCTCCCCTTTTCTAATAAAATGTGGATCCTAGTTCCACTACCTTGCATGTGAATTTATGTTCGCGTGATGACTATCTACGAGAAATGAGTACTTGGATGATCATTCGTTCACAACGGGTTAACAGCCACGGTGCTCACGAACAATCATCTCGTAAATCAACATTTATGGATATGGGCATAACATTAATAAAAATCCTTAAATCTAACTCTGACACACATATTACAACTCTACTATTTACAGGCATCTCTCTGAGACCCTTATTAGTGTGGTGACACACTTAACCAAATGAGCTGCCACAATGGCCAGATACTCAACAACAAGGAAAAACAGCGCCGCACGTGACTCACGGGTCACTGACAAGGAAAATAAACATAGAATAAACCAACAACAACAAACAACCTGAGTGGTTAAGATTACTTTATATTAACAAAATTGCATGTTAAGGAAACGCTTCGAAGGTTATCGTGTTTCGTAGGCAACTCCCATTTATTTAAACAATTTTACCATTGATCAGTTTCTCACATTTATATTTATTTTCAAGTAATTGGGAGCCAGACGTGCACTCCACTTTAATGAGCTTGCTTGCGAAACTCAGCCAGCCCTTGTGACCACAACTCACCCTTTCCACATTACCAGTCATGTCCCCCTTCCAGTGTATATAAATAGCCGACCAACTGGACTGTTATCTCAAGGAATCAACAGCAGCTAACATCTCCTCCAACTCAACATATGGTCAGACAATAATCACATATCCATAATTGTCCTCGCAAGGATACAATATGAATCTGGTACCAAGCTGACAGAAATCAGTCTCTGCTGAAGTTCCCGCTTGTAATACCATAAAAATATACTCACAAAACACACATCTGGGACTGACATAACGCCTTTCACATGGGTCTGCTGAATTAGAGCTCGCAAACATTTAACACAATATTTAAAACTTACGATAGAGCAGAATACTCTTCGTCACACACTACATTGCTCCAAAGGCAATAATCACACTGAATCTGATCAATAATAAATCTCAACAAAATTTTAATTACCCTCCAATCTACTATATAATTATATTAATTCAGTCCTACTTCTGAAACACGACATATCTCCGAGAGACGTTTTTAACCGCACTTCGTAACATAGGCGAACACGGCCGTTCACATAGCTACGTTAGTTAACACAACACAAAGAAAAGAACTTTCCATTAACTACAATTGTGCGAGCTGCTTCCAAACAAAAGTGTGTCAGATCAAAACTAAATATACTACATTAATCACACAAGCAAAGTATTTACAAAAATATGTCCCATAAACCATACGTTAATTTAACAAATAATAAAATATTATTAGGTACTCATCTCTTTTTGTAGTCACCCGTCAAAGAACATCAAACGCCATTCCCCAACTGGATGGTTCTTTATCTCATAGCAGCCATCTGGACGGACTGTTGAGAATTCCAAACTTCCTCTGCATTCATCGATGTCATCCTTGCGCTGATACAAAAATTAGGTTATTATACACTTTATGTCTGACTACTAAATTCGCTTGTTCAGGTACTAAATTCCCTGTCACTGTTCGTTGGCGAATTATCGACGCTACTGCCCCTATAACTATAGTACTATGACTATCTATCACTGAATTTAACACTTTACAATGAATATCTTGTGTTCCTCGACACACAATAAAAGTCTATCTCTTCTGATAAACAGAATAATAATCATCTACGTCCGTAGACGCACAGAATAAGAGTAATGTGTCCTCAACACACGGAATAAAAGTCAATGTCTTGGCTCTTCGACACACTTATAAATGAACTGGCCCTTGGGTCTAGATGGAGGGGGATTTTATGTAAACATTTCTCGAAATAATAGTGATACAGGAATGAAATACATATCACTGAACTCGTAATATTGCACAGGTCAAGAATATGCCCATTAATCCTAGAATCGATCGTAGAGACTTTGTCTAGGCGATTTCCCGCGTGAATGCTAGCCGCCGCGTACCCCAGCCGGAGTTGGCGCGCAAGTAGGCATTCTCTTCTCATTGGTTCTCCATTTCTAATAATTTGGCGGTTTCTAGTAGATCTTGGCGTCTTGGGAGTGTCTATTTTCTTCATCAGCCATTCACGTTACTGCATCATATTTCTTCTAGGCGCGAATATCACAATGAACATACCAGAACCATGTCTCACCGCGCGTCGCTTCTAAAATTGAGGTAGCCACACCTGTCCTTATGATACATCGCTCTGCTATTTCTTTTCATAGCTCAAGTACTTAGCCTTTTGTTAAACTGATGCAGGTATGTCCCTACTGTCTCCAACAAATGCTTGAAATTTCCTCATCGCTGTCTGGCTACTTTCATGATGCTGGTTGAAATATTTATTAATTAAGGAAACAAAAAGTAGAATCATTTAACCAACATAGGGTAAAGGGTTCACAACTCTCCCACTCACAAAATTTCGAACTTAGGAATAAAGTCGACAATTTTCCAATACTTCCGTAGGCCAATTTGTTTTATTTCCAGAATCACCCCTTTTTCTTACTTGGTCTAGGCGCTCCTGTCTTCAATGGCATTTACTCGTTTTCATTTCCTGCTTGTCTCTCCCCTTCCAATCTTGCGTGACGCTCTGCTGCCTGCGGCAATACCTTACTCGCCTCGTTAATGTTTGTCAACAACAAGTCTACTTCCTCCTTCATCACGTGCCGTAGTCAACTGCTCCCCGTTGACTTTGTTGATAGTAGGACGTCCGTATATTCAAACAGCGTCATTCTTTCGGCGCTACCATGGTTCACTTCGACGATATTTTTTTAGGTTGGCAGCGTTGTAAACTGACATTGTTCCTGTGCTCAATTCTTTCACTCTGTAAGCATTATTTCCAAGGTTTCTTACGATAGAATAGGGTCCTATGAATTTCTCGCAGAACTTACTAAAGATTTTCTTTTCTGGGTCCGATATAGCAGGTCGTTTTACCAAAACGAGCTGGTTGACTTCAAGATCACCGTGGAACCACTTATTTTAGTCGCCGTAATCTGCGGTCTGCTTGCTTCCTCATGTATTCTCTCGTTCTTTCAATTCGAAGGTCTGGTGCTATCATGGGATCTTGTGGACAGTTAATGATGCTTTTCCACGTTCTTACTGGATACTCGTTCTTGTGTAGGACCATAGGGATTTGTCCTGTTGACTCGTGCCTGGTAGAATTCATGCATGTCTCTACATCCTTGATTTTATCGACCCATTTGTGGTGTTCGTTTGGAATGAAGATCCTCAAGTATGCAGTTACACATTTAATTACTCTCTCGCTTGGATTTGCTTGGGCATGTCGGATACTGCTTAAAACATGTTTTATACCCATGTCTTCCATTCCTTTCTTGAATTCGGCGCTTGTGAAATAACTGCCGTGATCTGATAATATAAACTCTGGTTTTCCAAGGGTTGGAATAACTCTATTACGAATGCGACTGAGTACCTGCTTCGATGTTGTTTTCTGAATAGGGCATAGTACTACAAACTTAGAAAATACGTCAATGCACACTAGCAAATGACGGCAACCTCTCCTTCCCTTCGGAATTGGACCAAGACAGTCCATCGCCAGTAGCTCACATGGTTTCTGAGGTAGCAATGGTCTAGGATATTGCCTCAGTAAATAATTATTTGGCTTTGTTCTCTGACACGGGTCACAAGTTGTAATGACGTCACATATAGTTGTTCTCATACGTGGCCATGTAAATGTCTCTCCTATTGTCGCTTCGCACTTGTCTAAGCCCACGTGACCGTAACTTTCGTGCGTATGCCATGTCAATCCTCGTTGTAACGATGCAGGTACTAATATGCGTAACTTGGTGTGGTCATTATCTACCCATTTGTGCAGCAAATTGTTGACATAAACATATCTTCCTTCTTTGGCTTTCGCTTCTCGAAATGCAGGTGTTCCTGTAGGTAGTTGCTTTTTGAAGTATTTAATTAATAGCATCATCCATGGTTCCGCTTCCTGTTCTCGCTGTATCTCACGTAACTCCTCCAAGAATTCCCGGTCCTTCGGTGTTAACTCCAAGTGTTGTACCATCGCTGTTTCTTCATTATCAGGCTCTGGGTTCCTGCTGAGTGCTTCCGGTATCACGTTCATCTTCCCTGGACAATGTTCAATTTCAATGCTGAACTGCTGAATGTATATAGACCAACGTGTCACACGTTCGCTTGCCATTGACGTCTTAAACAAGAATGTTAACGCCTTGTGGTCAGTCCTGACAACAATAGGGTAACCATAGATTATTCGTTTCCATTGTTGGAGCGCATGAAGGATGGCCAACAATTCTAGCTCGGTTACAGTATAATTTCGCTCGTGCTTACGCAATTTTCGGCTGACAAATGCCAAATATGTTTTGTGCTGCAGGTTAGCTGGATCCTCTTGGTAGAGCATAGCACCTATCCCAATTAGTGAAGCATCCGCTTGGATTATAAATTTGAGCTTGAAATCTGGATAGCCTAATTTAATGCAGTTTTCCAATAGCTGTTTTGTTGCTTGGAATGCCTTCTCACATTCCGCGTTCCATGACCATTTGTTATTTTTCTTTAACATTTCCTGCATTGGAGCTACAGTCTCTGTATAACCTGGACAGTTTTCTTTAAAGAATCCCGTTACGCCTAAGAAAGCCCGAATGTGCTTGACTCTCGTTGGTGTAGGGAAATTCTTTATTGCTTCAATCTTAGCTGGGTTAGGCTTCACTCCCTCCTTGTCAATGACGTGACCCAAATATAAGATCTCGCTCTTGAAGAAATGCGATTTCTTCAGGTTTACTTTGAAATTCGATGCGTTCAAGTTGCCCAATACTTTATCTAAATTTTCCATGTGAGTTTCAATGTTGTCGGATGCCAATAGAATGTCGTCAATGTATCGCACCGTCATCTCCTTTACTTCCTCGGTTAGGTTCCGGTCCAGTGCTCGGATTAAGGCACAGCCCGCTGTTTTGACTCCAAAAGGCATTCTGACGAAACAATATGTCTGGTTATCGAATAAGAAGCCAGTTAGAAGCTGTGACTTCTCATCCAATTCAAGATGGTGGAACGAGCTCGTCAGGTCGACTGATGAATAAATGCTCTTGTTTTTAAAGCCTTTTAATACGTCTCTGATAATTGGCGCTCTGTCATACTCAGGAAAAATGAGTCTCATGTTGAGATTTCTGGCATCTAAACAAAGTCTAATAGATCCATTTGGTTTTGTGACTGCCAAAATCGCATTTAGATAAGGTGTAGGTGTCTTCCTTATCACTCCAGCTTCTAACATCTCATCTATAATGATTTTAACTTGACCACGATACTTTTCAGGAATTGGGTACAATCTGCTTTTGAAAGGTGACCAGTCCTCGACTTGCATAGAGTACTTGAAATTTAATATTTTCCCAGGTACTGTATCAAATACTGTTTTGTGCTTCCTTAAAATCTCTTCCAACTGTTTTCTGTGTTCACCCCCAAGTTGAATGTCATTGAGCCGCTCCTGTAGTAACACTTCAAATTGTGCATCACTGTCATCTCCTTCTGTTAATAAAGACCATATCTCCTGGGATTCTATCTCCTCATCTAGTTCCACAACAGCCCCTTCTATGATGTTATCTTCTGCCTTTCGTACCTCCTCTTCCGTCTCTTCTGATATTGCTTCCAATGCCCAAGAATTTACATTTCTTCCGGTAGTGATTTCATCCATATGCAATCCCACGTTTTTCAGCTGGTCATATTCTCTAAAACTGACTGTATTCTTGTGTAAATCTATCACTGCTTGATAGTCACAAATGAAATTTGCACCAAAAATTATATTGAAATTCATCTTTGCCATGATAATGAATGTTTGCCCAAAAGTATGTTCCAATATGTTCAGCTCTAAGTATGCCTGACGTTTACAAGTAACGGTGCCTTCAGGAATAACACCCCTCACTTTGAGCTGTGGTACCGGAATTACAGGAATATTCTGAGTCCGTCCCAACTCTCGAACCAAGGCCTCCGATACTAGACTGATCTGTGACCCTGTATCCAATAAACATCTTATATTAATTCCACCAATCCTTGCGTAAATAATGGGTAATTGCCTAATTTCATCGTTCCGTGGTTTCACCGTCTCCTCCAGGCAGTCTTCTGGTAAAGCAATCCATTCTTGTATGTTCGCTACTATCCATCCATCTTCAACTTCCGACTGTTGTGTTTGGAGACTGTCTCCTTGATCCAAAATTAACATTTTTTTTTAGCTCCATTTCGACTCCCATCATCCTTCTGTCGCACATGTCCTCGATATTCCTCTTGTCTCATTAGACTTCCAGCTTCCTCAGTATGTGTATCTGGGTTCTTTCTGTTCCCAATGGCCTTATCCCATCTTCCTAGTTCTCCACCTTGATTAGCGTGTAACTCCTCTAAGTAATTTTGTGATTGAGCGTGCCTATCATCCCAGTCATCTCGATAGTTACGTTGATCTCCTTGATTTTGATCTCTCCTTCCTTTCCATCGTTGATTGGCATTGTAATCACCGTATCTTCCATAAGGCCTGTCATTCCTTCGATTATCACGCCATTGTTGATATCCTCTCTGTTGGTATCTATTGTTGCCCTGGTATCTATTGTTGTAGTGATTTTCGTTACGCTGATATGGTCTGTTTTCCCCTTCTTCCTGGTTTCGCCTAGGTGTGGAGGTGCTTGTATTAGTACCCTGCGTTTTAGTATTTCCCTCTGTAGTGTTGACTAATTCCAGCTGTCTTCCTCCTCTAAAATGACTATGAGATGTGGTCTCATCTATTTGCCGTAATATCTGCTCAGCATGTAGGGCCGTACTAACGTTTGCTGCGACTAGTACTTGCTGTACATTAACTGGCATTTGCCTTGCTATTGTCATCACCAAATCTGCTTCGTTTAATGGGTAATCTAGGTCGCGAAATTTTAGCATTTGCATGTTAAAGAAATCTGAGTATTTTGTCTGCTGGGTAGTTTGATATTTTCTAGAGTAAAGCTCCATTCTTAAACTCTGTTGTATGGCGGGAGACCAGTATTTGCGCAGAAATGCTAAATTAAAGTCTGACATGGTTCCAAATGTATATTTGAAACTTAAAAACCAGGTGAGAACATTTCCTGATAAAAATCTCTCCATCATTCTCAATCTACGTGCTTCAGGTACCCCAGTGTCATTGAAATGGTCTTCAATCTCTTTGATAAAGGCCTTAGGTGTTACCCCCGAATTTTCTGTGTATTTCTGCGGCTTGTAGTCATTTGAGCGAATTACTTGAATAAGTTGTGTGGGCTGATGACCGTCCTGTGGTGTTGAGCTCCTATCTACGTTCTTACGAAATCCTTCCGTGTTTGTTGTTAATGGGCTCTCTGCTTGATTCTGACTTCCTGCTATGCTGGGTTGGGGACTATGTGAGTCATCCGGCTTGTCTTTCAATGCTCCCGTTTTAAATATAGACGATTGTTCTAATGAGCGGAGTTCGGCTTTTATGATCCTGTCTGTCTCCTCTTTAAGTCTATTTTTTACCTCTTGCTCCAAAGCTTGAATACGCGTGTGGTTTTCGCCTACTGTTTTAAGAATAGTGGATCTTTCCTCTCTAGAATCAATATTCATTTTCTTCCAATCTTTCCTGATCTGTTCTTTAATCGTGCTTATTTTTTCTTCAATCTGGCTCTTATTTTCATCCTGATTATTTTCTATCTGGCTTAGCCTTTCGTCTAATGTACTCTTAAATTGTTCTTGTTCCGTTTCTAGGCTTTTCCACTGTTCCGCTGATTTTATCTCGAGCCGGTCCATATCTTTAATTATGCCTGATATGTTCTCATCTACTGCTGATATTTGTTGTTGAATGACCCTGCCACTTTTCTCCATCTCCTTAAATCGACCTTCCAACTTATCTTGAGCTATTTTGACCTCGCTTGTATTCATTGTGCATGCTATTTCAATCTGCTCTAATTTAGCTAACACCGTTTCATCGAGAATGCTAAGTTTTTTATCAAAAATTCTCTCCATTTTTTCAATCTGCTCTAATTGTTTCTCATTATTTTTGCTTACATCAAGTGCCAGTAATACCATCTGTTGGTTTGTGTGCTCTTTCATCTCTGCGGTTAACGAAGCTAATTGGTTCGTGTTTTTATTATTTTGCGCCTCTAACTGTGAATTTATAGTGTCATTAATTTCACTCTTTAATAACCTAGCTTGTTCCGCCTGATATTTATTTTGTTCAATTCTACTGTTATTTAACTGTGTCCGCAATGATTCACTTTGTTCTAACAGTTTAGCATTTAGCGATTCACTTTGTTCTGACAGTTTAGTACTTAGCGATTCACTCTGCTCAGATAATTTGTTTATAGATTGACTCTGTTCTGATAATTTAGTGTTTATTTGTTCGGATAACTTCGTGTTCAGCGATTCACTTTGTTCTAACAGTTTAGTATTTAGCGATTCACTTTGTTCTGACATTTTCGTATTTAGCGATTCATTTTGCTCTAACATACTAGTGTTTATAGATTGACTCTGTTCTGATAGTTTATTGTGTAATTGTTCACTTTGTTCAGCTAGTTTAGTATCCAACAATTCCTGTGTTCTCCTTGCTGCACTTTCAATGATCTCCTGGATCTGCGCCACCGTTGCCATGTTTTATAATTTATATGAGACATATGGGAAATGGCATACGCCAATGCCCTTTGACACGCACATAAATCCAATGCACATTTAATTTCTTTATCCTACTCAATTCATTTATTTTTACCTTTAATCCCATTAGTTGATTGCATCTCTGAGTAGTTCTAGTTTTACTCAATTTAATTTTAAACCCAAGCACATATTTAGTCATTAAACAGTTATCCTGATCTGATATTAACACTGACTAATTAACAAAGTATTAATTGTCATTTTAGGCTACAGCCTCCTAATATTTCCATGAGTTTGACTTTCTAAACAAATCTAGTTTTAACTTTATCATTGGGCGCCCGGTATCACATCTTAATTTTACTTTAATTTAAAAGACAACAACGTGAACCGTATTTTACTTTGCAAACTCCTGATTTTAATTTATTTTTCACACATTTGGCGGTATCCACTTCGCCTCAACTACTTATAATAAAATATCACTTCCCGGTGATTAAATACTGTCATATCTGCCTGCACTTGCGGCATGCCAGTTTTACTCAAATACGCCACTATTGACATGTGTAATCTCCCCGTTACACCACAGTGAATAGCCCCACCGTTGGCCGCCAGTTTTCACCTATGAACCCTTCAGAATAGCAGTGTTTTATGCAAGAATCTTAGATCAAGGGGTCGCGTTCAGTTCATAGTGTGGTGTTTACGTCCGCCAAACAACGTGCTTTTCTGAGGCAAGGGTTATAGGATCAAACTATAATTAAGAAAGTAAGGAGACAAAACGTAAGATAATAACAAGATTTAATAACTAATTTGTGCATAAAAGAAATAAACAAACAAAAATAACAAAATCCTCCCTGAATTTTTCCCTGACAGGAATATTTATCACTTTGAGGAGTCAGATGGATCTCCCCTTTTCTAATAAAATGTGGATCCTAGTTCCACTACCTTGCATGTGAATTTATGTTCGCGTGATGACTATCTACGAGAAATGAGTACTTGGATGATCATTCGTTCACAACGGGTTAACAGCCACGGTGCTCACGAACAATCATCTCTCGTAAATCAACATTTATGGATATGGGCATAACATTAATAAAAATCCTTAAATCTAACTCTGACACACATATTACAACTCTACTATTTACAGGCATCTCTCTGAGACCCTTATTAGTGTGGTGACACACTTAACCAAATGAGCTGCCACAATGGCCAGATACTCAACAACAAGGAAAAACAGCGCCGCACGTGACTCAAGGGTCACTGACATGGAAAATAAACATAGAATAAACCAACAACAACAAACAACCTGAGTGGTTAAGATTACTTTATATTAACAAAATTGCATGTTAAGGAAACGCTTCGAAGGTTATCGTGTTTCGTAGGCAACTCCCATTTATTGTCATTTAGACTTTCACGGCCCGTGTTATTATTCATAATGTGGAATTTTGGGCTTATGCCGTGTTTTATTATACTAATATTCGACGCGTTTCGAAAGAAACCATGTCTTTCATCGTCAGGAATAATCTGGAATACGACAATGTTGCTAAGAGAAAGCAACGAAGAACATATAGAAGGTGCCCAAAGATGGACGCCATTATAGCCCCATGTTAGGGACAACGGAAAGCAGCAGTGAATTACTTTCTCAGGGTTCTGATAATAGGTAGCCAGGATTCACTGGCTACCTATTATCAGAACCCTGAGAAAGTAATTCACTGCTGCTTTCCGTTGTCCCTAACATGGGGCTATAATGGCGTCCATCTTTGGGCACCTTCTATATGTTCTTCGTTGCTTTCTCTTAGCAACATTGTCGTATTCCAGATTATTCCTGACGATGAAAGACATGGTTTCTTTCGAAACGCGTCGAATATTAGTATAATAAAACACGGCATAAGCCCAAAATTCAACATTATGAATAATAACACGGGCCGTGAAAGTCTAAATGACAATATTAGAAACCTCTATGGGGAGGATATTTTCCGACTGATGTCTAGATTTAGTAGGTTACGACGCAAGAAGGTGTGTCTAATCTCTTCACTCGCTTTTCTCCTAAGATGCCGGGATCATGATATTCTACCGAGTTTTGTTAAGTTGAAGCATTCCTTCAGAACACCTAAGGCAACGAGAATCTATCGTCGTGCAAGCAAGGCGTTATTGATAGAGAGGTTACAGCATACTCGTAAGCAGTTGGATTTTATTTCGAGGGAGTTACTACAGCTACATCTACGCCTCTCAAACTTAGTAAGTGAGGAATTGTGGAAGATCTTTGATCGTATTTCTTCAGTGCAAGCTAACAGCGTTCTAGATCAGGTGAGGGACAGACATATTTCCAAATATGATAGGTTATATCAGTTGCAGAAATCTCAAGCCATTAGACTTGATGCTAACAAGGTTGTCGTAAATTTGTCCAGCAAGCCCCTAAGTGATACCCAACAGGCAGTTCTCGCTAAAGGTCTCAATTTTGCTGTAGCGCCTAGAAGAATTCCTATTGAAGAACTTATTACATCCGTAGAATCCTCGGTACATCACCTCACACCTGAAGAGGCCGAGGAAGCCAGGCAAGAATGTTCCCGAGTTCTCAAGACCGCTAAGCCACCTAACACCAACTTAAAACAAGGCGAAAGCCAGGCACTTAAAGATCTAAGGGACGATTCTGATATTATCGTTCTCCCCGCTGACAAGGGTAACGCGACAGTGGTATTGGATAAGGTTGATTATGATTCCAAGATCTCGTCTTTGTTATCAGATCCTGTATATAGGATTAATAGTCGTGATCCTACTACTCGCTACTCAAATGTCACCGTCAAATTGATCAAGCAATCATCTATTCCAGCGGATGCAGCGAAGACTCTCCTTCCAGGGGATGCTATTCCTCCGAGACTCTATGGTCTTCCTAAAATACATAAGGAAGATGTTCCTCTTAGACCTATTGTTAGTACGATTGGTTCTCCTACATATGCCCTTTCCAAATACTTAGGTAGACTACTTCAGCCGCTTCTGGGTAACACGCCTTCATACATTAAGGATTCCACACACTTCGTGGAAAAGTTAAAAACTATAACACTTCAGCCGGGTGATATTCTAGTGAGTCTCGACGTGGTGTCTCTGTTTACGAGAGTACCTATTGATGGTGTTATGTCTCTCATTAATGGCTTTTTTCCTGAAGACATCACAAGACTTTTTTATCACTGCATGACCTCCTCCTACTTTCTATGGAATGGGAATTTTTATGAGCAGACTGATGGTGTGGCCATGGGTAGTCCTCTCTCTCCTGTTGTGGCTAATTTCTTCATGGATAACTTTGAAGAGAAAGCTTTGTCGTCGGCTCCTTTCAAACCGAAGATCTGGTGGCGTTATGTGGATGACACGTTCGTTGTTTGGACGGAAGGTGAGGAAAATCTTAGCCATTTCCTGGATCACCTTAATCTCCAGCACCCTTCTATTTGTTTCACCATGGAAAAGGAATCTGACGGCAAAATACCTTTTTTAGATGTTCTCGTCACCAAGAAAGAGGATGGATCTTTAGGACACAGCGTTTTTCGTAAGCCAACACACACCAATAGATATCTCCACGCAAGTTCTCACCATCACCCTGCCCAGAAACATGGTATCCTTACAACTCTAACTACCAGGGCTAGGAGGATTTGTGAAGTGTCTTCTTTACAAGAAGAAATTAACACCCTGCGAACCACCTTTGAGAGCAACGGTTATAGCAAGGCTTTGATTTCTACGGTTCTGAAACCAACAAATAATAATAGGACGTCAGTTGAGAAAGGAGATGTAAGAGGAACTGCTTACCTTCCGTACATACATAACACAACGGATCGTATTGCTAAAATCCTACGTCGGTACAACATACGGACTGTATTTGGAACTTCTGTTAAGATTAGGCAACCCCTGCGACCAACTAAGGACAGTTTGCCTAAATTGCAACAACCGGGTATCTACAGAGTTCCCTGTACTTGTGGCAAGGTTTACATCGGGCAGACTTCGAGAACAATATGCACTCGCATTAAGGAACATAATAGATGTATCAGGCTCATTCAACCTGATAAATCAGCTGTTGCCGATCATGCTTTAACACCTGGCCATGATGTCATGTTCCAAGGAGTGGATGTTCTTGCCCGTATAAAGCAATATCGTCCCAGAATCATCAGGGAGGCGGTTGAAATACGTAAACACCCAGATAATTTCAACCGCGACACCGGCTACAATCTCAGTGAATCCTGGCTACCTATTATCAGAACCCTGAGAAAGTAATTCACTGCTGCTTTCCGTTGTCCCTAACATGGGGCTATAATGGCGTCCATCTTTGGGCACCTTCTATATGTTCTTCGTTGCTTTCTCTTAGCAACATTGTCGTATTCCAGATTATTCCTGACGATGAAAGACATGGTTTCTTTCGAAACGCGTCGAATATTAGTATAATAAAACACGGCATAAGCCCAAAATTCAACATTATGAATAACAACTCCCATTTATTTAAACAATTTTACCATTGATCAGTTTCTCACATTTATATTTATTTTCAAGTAATTGGGAGCCAGACGTGCACTCCACTTTAATGAGCTTGCTTGCGAAACTCAGCCAGCCCTTGTGACCACAACTCACCCTTTCCACATTACCAGTCATGTCCCCCTTCCAGTGTATATAAATAGCCGACCAACTGGACTGTTATCTCAAGGAATCAACAGCAGCTAACATCTCCTCCAACTCAACATATGGTCAGACAATAATCACATATCCATAATTGTCCTCGCAAGGATACAATATGAATCTGGTACCAAGCTGACAGAAATCAGTCTCTGCTGAAGTTCCCGCTTGTAATACCATAAAAATATACTCACAAAACACACATCTGGGACTGACATAACGCCTTTCACATGGGTCTGCTGAATTAGAGCTCGCAAACATTTAACACAATATTTAAAACTTACGATAGAGCAGAATACTCTTCGTCACACACTACATTGCTCCAAAGGCAATAATCACACTGAATCTGATCAATAATAAATCTCAACAAAATTTTAATTACCCTCCAATCTACTATATAATTATATTAATTCAGTCCTACTTCTGAAACACGACATATCTCCGAGAGACGTTTTTAACCGCACTTCGTAACATAGGCGAACACGGCCGTTCACATAGCTACGTTAGTTAACACAACACAAAGAAAAGAACTTTCCATTAACTACAATTGTGCGAGCTGCTTCCAAACAAAAGTGTGTCAGATCAAAACTAAATATACTACATTAATCACACTAGCAAAGTATTTACAAAAATATGTCCCATAAACCATACGTTAATTTAACAAATAATAAAATATTATTAGGTACTCATCTCTTTTTGTAGTCACCCGTCAAAGAACATCAAACGCCATTCCCCAACTGGATGGTTCTTTATCTCATAGCAGCCATCTGGACGGACTGTTGAGAATTCCAAACTTCCTCTGCATTCATCGATGTCATCCTTGCGCTGATACAAAAATTAGGTTATTATACACTTTATGTCTGACTACTAAATTCGCTTGTTCAGGTACTAAATTCCCTGTCACTGTTCGTTGGCGAATTATCGACGCTACTGCCCCTATAACTATAGTACTATGACTATCTATCACTGAATTTAACACTTTACAATGAATATCTTGTGTTCCTCGACACACAATAAAAGTCTATCTCTTCTGATAAACAGAATAATAATCATCTACGTCCGTAGACGCACAGAATAATAGTAATGTGTCCTCGACACACGGAATAAAAGTCAATGTCTTGGCTCTTCGACACACTTATAAATGAACTGGCCCTTGGGTCTAGATGGAGGGGGGATTTTATGTAAAAATTTCTCGAAATAATAGTGATACAGGAATGAAATAAATATCACTGAACTCGTAATATTGCACAGGTCAAGAATATGCCCATTAATCCTAGAATCGATCGTAGAGACTTTGTCTAGGCGATTTCCCGCGTGAATGCTAGCCGCCGCGTACCCCAGCCGGAGTTGGCGCGCAAGTAGGCATTCTCTTCTCATTGGTTCTCCATTTCTAATAATTTGGCGGTTTCTAGTAGATCTTGGCGTCTTGGGAGTGTCTATTTTCTTCATCAGCCATTCACGTTACTGCATCATATTTCTTCTAGGCGCGAATATCACAATGAACATACCAGAACCATGTCTCACCGCGCGTCGCTTCTAAAATTGTGGTAGCCACACCTGTCCTTATGATACATCGCTCTGCTATTTCTTTTCATAGCTCAAGTACTTAGCCTTTTGTTAAACTGATGCAGGTATGTCCCTACTGTCTCCAACAAATGCTTGAAATTTCCTCATCGCTGTCTGGCTACTTTCATGATGCTGGTTGAAATATTTATTAATTGAAGAAACAAAAAGTAGAATCATTTAACCAACATAGGGTAAAGGGTTCAATATAAATGTATAAAACCGCGGTTTCCAGAATAGAAGCATATAAATGAATATTCTCATGGTTTTCGTCTAAATAGTTTGTTTTTCTTCAACCCCCCCCCCCCCCACCCCTCCGAATTCGGGCACTGACCAGCCTTAAGGTTCGAAAACAGAAATAATTATTGAGAAGCCTATCTGGTGTGAATAATAGACCTACAGGTTTTTAACCTTTAGTGAGGTCGTTCTCGTCATTGAAACTTTTATTGACTGATTTAAGAAAATCATTCAAAACTGAAAACATAGAAAATATTCTTGTTGTACAGATCTACTTCATTGACTCGCCTAATTCTGAACATTTTGTAAATGAACTTTTAAACTGTAACTTTTATAAGAAAACTTCTCTTATATATACTTGTAAAACTTGAATGCGAGTATATCGCAGTGTATCATACATACAATTAGAAAATAAAACTCGTATATAAAGGTATGTTATTGGTTTTTTCGTTTCACTTTTCTTTTTATAGTTTTTAACGGTGTTTTTTCGAGCATATTCTGCATATTTAACCGCATATAATGGTTTTTTCGAGCCAATCTATCGAGCATATAATGGGTTTTTCGAGCAAATCTATCGGGCATAAAACACATGGTTTTCGAGCAATAGTGCTCATAGTGCTTGCTACCTTGTGCCTGCAAACATGAAGGATTCATTCGTGTTATTACCTTCGGTAAGTTCTCCTTACTTTTATTTCTGCAATAACTAGGCCTACTTGTAAAACTCCAGTGACAAATCCTTTCAGCAAATATGATATAATAGTGCTGTATTTTGGCCGACAGTACCTCGCTTGCTTACATAACATAAGAACACAGCAAAAGTAGTAAGATTTAATAAATCATAATTGTTTTCAGCAAATATGATATAATGAATATTTTCACACCAAAGAACGCCAGTTTGAAGATGATTTATTGTAGGAATATCTGCAATGGGGCCTCCAAATCTTGAGGTAAATTTATGCGACTTGCATTCCACATAGCCACATGGCCAACAGTACGTCGTTGTACCAATCTCTGCCACTGCTTGCTACTTGTAAAACTCCTGTGCCAAATCCTTTCAGCAAATATGATATACAGTAATGAATATTTTCACACCAAAGAACGACAACTTGAAGATGATTTATTGTAGGAATTTCTCTAATGGGGCCTCCAAACCTTGAATTAAACCGTATGCTATATACATTACACATAGTGCTGTATTTTGGCCGACAGTACCTCGCTTGCTTACATAACATAAGAACACAGCAAAAGTAGTAAGATTTAATAAATCATAATTGTTTTCAGCAAATATGATTTAATGAATATTTTCACACCAAAGAACGATAGTTTGAAGATGATTTATTGTAGGAATATCTGTAATGGGGCCTAGAAACCTGGAAGTAAACCGTATGTGATTTACATTCCACATAGCCGACTGTAAGTCGTTGTACCAATCTTCGCCACCGCGCGCGCTCATTGTTTCCGTTGCATTTTCGTCCCACTTCCGTCCCTTTTTACAAAATCACCCCCACACAGAAATATACAGCAACCGAGTGGAATGATGTTACACATAAAAAAAAAATACACTTGGATGACCAGTTTCGATCGTCAAGCAATCATCATCAGATACATTACACTTAGGCCCTAAAATGTATGTCTGAAAATATGGGTGAAAATACTGTATTTACAACATGAACACTTGTTTAGTTCAGTATGAGTTGAGATAATTCAACTCGTCAATATTTGTCAGTTGTGGTCTACGTGTTGTTTTGTTAAAATGCTGGAATTGGTCATTGACCTCCAGACTTGCTTGTCATCCAAATGTATTGTTACGGCTGTGAGTTTGTTTCGTCGCCTCGCCGCATAAGTCACAGCTGCCCCCGGGCTGTGCTCTGCCTCAGTGTATTACGTGCGCCTTACGCAACAGGGCTACTAGGACATAAGGGATGGTCCAGAATATTCGTGACCCAGCCAGTGATGGAAATCTCGAGAAGCCGTGAATCCTGGATGGGTCTAGAAGCATTTATTGAGTCACCAGCCTGCTATATAAGAGCCACCTGGCAAGCGGGGTGGACAGTGTTTTTCGAGCTAGTGCGAGCTTTTACCTGAGCGACAGTTGTGGGAGTGTGAAGCCTACGGAGAAACTGTGTCTTGAGCGAGTGTGTTTTCCAGTGCAGCAGAGGTTAGTGTGGTGAATTGCGAAAGCACCGGGGGCCGTTTCCCTAGCCAGCGGATAGCGAAGCAGAGTGTAGTGGTGAGTGACCGGCTATCGTAAATAACTGTAGCTTGCGTATTCAAGGAAGTGTTGCAGGTAGTTCTGTCGAGGCCACTGGACTCATTAGGAAGGATTAACTTCTGTGGCTTATTGACAAGTGGAAGGCAAGTGTTCCCTACAAGAGGAAACTAGAGTGAGATACTAATTGCTTGTATTTGCTATTTGTGTGGTGTATCTTTCTGGCCCGCAATAAAGCTAATACGTTTCTTTAAAGGAACAATTTGTGTCGTGCTTTCTACCCACCGTAATCCAGATAACGGAAGTGCCACTAGGGGGTGGCACGTTAGAGTATTTATTAATCTCCTGTAATTTTTTCAGGATTATGGAATAACCCATCTCTTTTGGGAAAAACTCGTGTTGACCGACTGAAAAGCATCAAAATTTCGTCTTTATAAGAGTCCAGGAAAAAAACCTGATAAAACAAAAAAAAAACGAATGTTCTGTTTTGTGTCTATTAATAGCTCCTTTAGTGTAGTAAATTATGGTGTAACCGTACAGGGGAACAACCTGACCAGTCCAAAGAAATTTTAATGTTTGCAAATGGTGTACAGGGGAATAACCTGACAAGTCCATGTGATACTGGGGAATAGTCGGGCAAGTCCACGGAAGCTTTTGGGAATTTTCTTGTTTTAATGATAGCTGCCCTGTATAGCTAATATGTACAGAAACAACACTGTTTTATTCGTCATTGTTCCCTCGGTCATTGTAGTGGTGTATTTGACTGTTGAAAAGTTGTATCTGGAGTGTATTTCTAAGACGAATTTCTTTCAGTGCTGTGGGAAAATGAATGTGGAAGAAAGTGATTCACCAGGTGAAAATACATCTTCGAAGAAGCTAACGAAGAAGAGGAAGAAGTTAGGTCGTGTTAGTGATGCTACAAAACGTTTAAAACTGCAATCTCATGAAATAGGGGAGCCATGCGCATGCAAAAATAATACTGCTTTGATATTGTGAGCGAAGAAAACAAGAGGGGACGTATTAATAGGATAAAGCAGTTCCAATCTCATGATGAACAGGATGTTCAGTAAAGAACATATAGCCTACTTTCTCCTAAATGTATGAGTATAGTTATGACTCTTTGTTTTTATCAAAGAGTATAATAGAATCATTTCTTGGTTGAAGACCTTTGAAACTATTTACCTCTACCAAACATCACGACCTCGAAAAATCTCCTACCATCATTGAAGAAAGAAAGGTAAGAAGTATCTCAAGAATGTTATGGATCTGGAGACATAATCGACCGGACTGGCTGCGTGGCTCAGCGGTACCGTTCTCGTTTGCTGGGCCCTAGGTTGCAGGTTCGTATCCTGGCGCAGTCAGCTGGCATTTGAGGGTGCACAAATGCGAGGGAGCCGAGTCAGTAGATTTACTGGCACGTTAAAGAACCCCTTCGGGGCAAAATTCCGACACGCCGGCGTCTCTAAAAGCCACAGTTGTTAAAAGGGACGTAAAACCCATAACATTATTATTATTATTATTATTATTATTATTATTATTATTATTATTATTATTAATATTATTATTACATAATCGACCGGACGTGGGCAACATCCAACTTTGAGTTGAGGCATGTGTTTACACGTCTGGCTGTGCATGGCTTTCACCACCCTAATTGAATTAACAAATCTTTCCATGGCCCTACAGTAACGTTTGTATACCAACTATGTGGATATTTTCGATTGCTATTTGGCTGCAATAAAAATATTAATTAATATCCTGAACTAGCACCAAATGCTAGAGTTCAGTTACTATGTGAAATCGTTTTGTTCTTTAGTTCAAAAAAACATTTTCAAATAACGCACAATAGGCTGTTACAAACCCTTTAAAATAAAAAATAAAAATGTATCGTATTATCAACTTGTCATTCTCCAAATTTGATGCGCATTGAATGCCAATGGTATGCTAATCAATGGAGTCCCAGGTAGACCAGTCGTGACATCTAGTGGAGAAGTATCGAACAAAATAATCTTAACAGGGCGAGGGCATTCTAGCGGCCATAAAAAGAAGCTTTTCAATAAAATCTGTAAGTTAATCTGTAGACCGGCGTGCAGTTCCAGCCAGTTGGCCATGATAATGCACTTTTTTCTGCTAGATGTCTCGTGCAAATCTGCTGGCGAATTTTGTTTTAATTAAATATAATATATTATCCACTGTAATATTCACAATATAACACTTAATTTTAAAACGTCTGAGTCATTACAAAACAATAAATATAAAAATGTCAAGCAAAAAATCCAACTCTGATGGATAAGAGTGAGAGGCCAACACGTTACCACGAAGCCAAACGTGCCAACGAACAATGTACAATATCAGATGAGTTAGATAGAACGTGTTAGCAAATAATGATTTAGACTAAACGATTTCATCAGTGGAGTATATTATTTATATATAAAGCATTTCATACAAAGTTTATTTATTTTGTATCAGTACGCTATATTGCATGCAATACTCAAATTAGTGGAATATAAGTCAGGCACAAGATATCCGCTGCCCTCTTGCCTTGTAACTGTGAAGGGTCAGCTTTTTAAAATCCCTTCTGCACTATAGTATTACAAAATAAACTTTTAATTTCGAACATGCATCTTCCTTTAGAACAGTTAAAACGATTCTCGGTTCGATAATCGGAACTGGTGGGTCCCAGAATATGGATTATAAAGTTTGCATAATTCACACGGTCGCCATTCTGAAATGGTACGGCGGATGACCTTGTGGTTTGGTCATATGACGCACCCTATACGGAGGTATGTTGTTACCAAATTTGGTAGAGATCGGATGATTTGTTTAGTCGTTATTTGATTTTACGTTTTGAACGTTTGAGTGGCCGCCATTCAGTTTTGGTAAAGATGGCGGCGATATAAAACATGACACTGAGGTGCCCTTTGCTATACATTCAGAGTACACACACTCTCTCTCTCTCTCACACACACACACAGACTCACACACACACAAACAGACACACAATTTTTGGCCCTGTGTAGATCTCATAAGTCTACTTTCATTTTTTGCAACAATCGAAAGTAGGCTAATCAACCTTTATCTAAGTGGTTTCATAACAGTGATCCCTGTACAACGCAGACGTCCCAGAAAAGAAGAGCAGGCGGCATAGCTTCGTGATGCATCTTATAAGTTTAGTGTTCGTGTTACTGATAACGAAATTGTTCAAGATATTAATGAGTGTAAGTCAGCATTTATGTCGTTACATGGAATAAAGAGAGGGTAAATTAGATTATTTACTATAGTAACTAAAATCTGGAAATAAATTCTTGCGAGACGGTCGAGGAAAGCACAAACCCCGCCCACCCAGTTTAACGGATAATGCCCGTTCAGTGATTCGACAACACATTCAATCATTTAAAGGGTGCAACAGCCACTATAGTTTGAAGATACAGAAAAGGTTTACCTCCCTGAGTCGGTGAACACTAAGACAATGTTCTAGGCCGATGTTGTTGTTGTTGTTTGAGTCTTCAGTCTTATGACTGGTTTGATGCAGCACTCCATGCCTCCCTGTCCTGAGCTAATCGTTTCATCTCTACATAGCTACCACACCCTACATCCGAGGCAATCTGTTTAACATATTCTAACCTTGGTCTACTCCTACAGTTCTTGTCCTCGACCCTTCCGTAACTAAGCATGCTATTCCTGGGTGTCTTAGTATGTGTCCTACCAACCTATCCCTTCTCTTCATTAGCAGTGGCCAGAAACATCTCTCCTCTCCCACTCGGCTTAATACCTCTTCGTTTGTCACCCTATCTACCCATCTGATCTTCATAATTCTCCTCTAACACCACATTTCAAACGCCTTAATTTTCTTATTTTCTGTTGCACCAATAGTCCTAATTTCACTTCCATAGAGTGCCACACTCCAGACAAAGGCTTTCAAAAATGACTTCCTAATACCTAAATCTATCTGTTCGATGTCAACAGATTCCTTTTCTGTAGAAATGCTTTCCTTGCCTGAGCCAACCTACTTTTTATATCCTCCTTACTTCGTGCATCACTGGTTATTTTGCTTCCTAAGTAACAGAAGTCTCCTACTTCCTTCAGCTTTTCACCTGCCAATTTGATGTCCATAGAGGTTTCCGATTTCTTTCGGCTGCATTCCAATATTTTTGTTTTACATTTATTAATTTACATCATGAATTCTTTCCTTAAGACGGAGTCCATACTATTCAAATACTCTTTCAAATCCTCAGGTGTGTCGGCCTATATGTTTCAAGAATAGTTTCTTAAACAGAAAGTATCATACGAAACATACCGCACAATTTTCAACTCTGATTTCAATATACGCTTTGGATACCCACGAAGTGATACGTGTGCTTCACAAATGTAATGCCAAAAAGCGAAATTTAGAAAATCAACTGTCTTCAACAACATCCGCTGAAGACAAAGTACAGCTACATTCCGACATCTGAGCCAATGAAATATCCCACGAATGCATCTTAGGAAGCAAAAGGCGTTCTATGACAGGAAGAAGAAAGCAAAGATGGTATGTCAAAAGAATCCATCGAAGGTAGCAATCACCATGGACTATAGCAAATATTTCCCTTGCCCAAATATAAAGACAAATGATGTTTATTATAAAAGGCAGTTATCTGTGTCCATTTTTAATGTGCACGTCCTTTCAACGGGAGAAAGTTATTTTTTTATGTATCCATAGAGCATAGGACGAAAAGGAGCCGACGAAGTTTGCTTGTTTCTCCATTATTTTGTACACAATTTTCTAACCCCAGATGTCAGATATTTGGAGATATTTTGCGACTCTTGCGGAGGGCAGAACAAAAATGCCAGTGTGTTCAGATTCCTCCATCATCTTGTCCATACTGAAACACGGTTGGACGTTGTGAAGTTAACATTCCCCATAAGAGGTCACTCATATCTGGAATGCGACAAAAATATCGGTTTGATTAGTCAGACTGAAGAGTGCCAAATGCCTAAGGACTGGTGTCAAGTCTTTCGAGATGCACGAACACGTCCTTCGCCCTTTATTGTTATAGATGTTGAGGAGCAGCCAGAAATAATCAAAGGATGGACATGGACAACACATCTAGATAGTCAGTACAAGAAAAAACTTTCTTTCCAATCCAGACCAATAAGGGAGCTCTTAATCACACGATATCATGCAGCCTTGCTCCGATTTAGAGCGACCTACAATGGATCCTATGAGCAAGGTTCAATACTTCTTCCCAGGAAACGAGTAGTACCAGTAGCAGAATTGAGAGTGGACGAGTTCATCCTTCCATCGTCTCGATATGAAGGTATAGTAACTCTCAACAGTGTCCTAATAATAATACAGTATACATGAAAGTAATTTTTCCTATAACACAAAATGCAATAGTTTTAATTTTGTATATTAATATTTTATTTTCCTTGTTTTACAGGTGCTCTTAAAATATCAACAGAAAAGTGCCTACAGTGATCTCCAGACATTAAAATGGTTTTGCCGTTTGGAAGTGCAAATATATTTTGACCGCCTTCCGTATAGTCAGAACTAGTGACGATAATATGCAGTTTTAAGTATTTGATTGTAAAGAAATTTAATTGAATAGTATTATTGAAACAGTAGCTAAATTAAGCCTCCGTGGCTTAGGCGGCAGCACGCCGGCCTCTCACCGCTGGGTCCGTGGTTCAAATCCCGGTCACTCCATGTGAGATCTGTGCTCGACAAATCGGAGGCAGACAGGTTTTTTCTCCGGGTACTCCGGTTTTCCCTGTCAAAATTTCATTCCAGCAACACTCTCCACTATCATTTCATTTCATCTGTCATTCATTTAATCATTGCCCCAGAGGAGTGCGTCAGGCCTCGGCAGCCGGCACAGTTCATATCCTCGCCGCTAGATGGGGGCTTCATTCATTCCATTCCTGACCCGGTCGGAGACTGGAAGCAGGCTGAGGATTTTCATTTCAAATAGTAGCTAAATTCTTCAATCTTAAGTACTTATCAGATGCTTCCTCTGCGAAATGTGTATTCATGATAACATAAAATTGAATGTGTTTCCTATGGCTAGCCCGGATTCAACCAAGCCATCAGCTTTTAAAATTGAATGTATCGTTGTATCCATTAATTAATTAATTAATTAAATATTTAATGCAGCCAATGGCCATACAATTATAATATAGTTATAGATATAGTGGTCAATGTATAGTTCTATAGTTCATATATCACTTAACTATTACAAAATTTTGTCAACGAAATTTTCCTGCTTTTGCATTTTATCACATGATCACATCTGGTCACCACAGAGTTTACACTGACACAGGCCACTTGGTTCATGGTAGGTATCTCTTTTACAGATTTTGTAGTGAAAACCATGGACCGCTAAGCGAGTCATGGTGTGCCTCAGTTCATAGTTAGCCGTTATCCATTCCCTGTTTATCACCGCGTCTGTGGAGAAGATATCTAGACATATATCTTCCCTTTTGTCCCGAAATTCTTGTAATAGGCTCTGGTATGCTCCTGTTGTGGGCAATGATAATTCAAACCTGAGATCTTCAATGTAGAATGGTTCTCTGGCCAGCAGGTAAACCAATCGCGATAGGGTAAATTTAGAGACTCCTAATGCTTTTTTTTAGAAATCTAGCCTTTACCTTTTCAATTTCTTTGATGTCCCTCTTTTGCAGTTGGTCCCAGATTAATGTCAGGCCGTAAGTTAATATCGGTGAGATCTTTCGCTTAAATATTTTCAATGCAGTTTCTAATGAAATTTTCTGTATATTCCGAATGCTGTTCATGGCAGATATTGGAATTGCCACTTTTTCTTTGATGTGGAAGCAGAACGTGTTTCCGTTTGTCTGTAGCCTACTGTTAATCCAAGATACTTAAATTGTGAAATCCATTAACCACACCTACAAAATTGCAATTTGTAGTTCTTCTCCACTTAGTACTTAAATAACTTAAGAGAAGAAATAACATAACAATTTATTTATTGAAATAAACAACCATTTGAAGTTTTGAAACTAAATAGCTTTCTGCTATCAAAATAGGAAAATGTGACTTGACAGGATTTTCGGATGTCGGTTTCTAATTTCATTTCTATAAAAAGTTATTACTGAGAAACGATTCCTCCAGACCTATCTCTTTACTCGTACTTTTCAAATGCTTACTTCAAACCACGTGAATAAATTATTTTAATAAAGTTTATATAAATATATCTTATAACATTTGATAGCATTCACATAAAACGCCAAGGAAATATTACAGAAGTTTTTCATGTTTAAAACAGCGCCAATGCTGCCCTCTAGTATTCGCCTAACTCCAACCAGAGCGCTTGCGAATGACTCGAGGCATTGCCTGCCATCTAGCGGCAAGCTATAGTACTAGACTCCCCTCTTTCCCCTCCAGCACGCTCTAACGGACATTGAGGCGCACTTCGCCTCATTCTTCCCTCGCTTCCAGTCGCAGTAAACCTCCGTGGTTTAAACAATGAAATGCCTCGTCTCTTCTCCCATTTCATCTCTATTAATTAGTTAAAACACATTTAATTAGCCACAAGAGCTAGAATAATGTTTACTTTAGGGAGAAACGAAATGTTTATGAAGTGCCCAGTCATTTGTTTGAGAATGCGAACGAACAACGGTAAACTGAAGGGACTACCGTAGACTATTCCATGGTTTATGAGGTTAAAATTCAACAGTGAAAGACAAATACGTCTGGCTTAAAGTACACGAAAGTTTCTATTGCGTTGGCTATATCAAACACATCCTGATAAAATATGGGGAGAAAGAAACTAATACCACAAAGAGAGGGAAGTAGTGACTCAACGGCGTGACATTTTGAAAAATAAATATTTGGTGAGAAGACAAATACTGGAATAGGCTAAAGATGAAATAATTTTGAATCATTTTGTCATTGCGTGTTGTATAGGAAGATTAAGGCAAACGTTAGATTAGAAGCCATTTTTCAGTGTTGCGTTATTAACAATTAGCAAGCCTGTATCTTTAACGGTTTACCCTGCTTAAGCTTAAAAGGAGCACGGACGGCAGGGTTTTCTATGAGTTGATTCACTGAAATCGTTGCTGCTCGACTTCCTTTCGTAGGGGCAGATGACCTCATAGTTCTGCCCCTTAAAACAACAATAACTAACTAATTAACTTCCTATCGTCAGAAATGAATGGTTCTCTACAGAAACCTTCCTTTACAGAATTGTGAAAACCGGATCAAAATCCATCCAGTGGATCTCGAGATAACCCTTGACATACACAAATCGGGGATTTTGTTTCATTCTGTTGGTTGATTGGTTCCTCAGTTTAGGGGCTGCGACAACGTAGTCATGTAGCCCCGTGTACTTTGGGTGTGTGTAGAATCTGTCTGTTAACCGGTGTTAATTTTGATGGCTGTATTAGTGTGTATCTGTTTTTTAATTCAAGTAAGGACTGCAACTTTGAATTTTTCAAATAGTTCCTACTTTTGCCGCCAAACGCCACCGTCAACGACCACTAGGCCTAGTTCAGAACTTACCTACTAGACGCCAACGCAGTCGGCTCTTGGCAACGAACGTAGAAACCTAAGAGCGTTGTTTATATTCATAACCTATACAATTTAGTTTCACACAGGTGTAATTAGTGGAAGTTTCTTTAACATGCCATAAATCTATGTCATGGGACCGCCGGCTTTACTTCCCCTCCGAAGGAAGGCATACTGAGGGATTTTTAATGCTCTTAAAAAATCCGACGGCTTCGGCCGGGTTTGAACCCGCTATCTTGGGCATAGAAGCTCAGCAAGCTACCGACTACACCACCGAAGCCGCCGTTTTATACTGTGTAGAGATTAATATTGTATCTTTCAATCGGTCGAAACAAAAATCATTCCATTACTGGAATAGCCTATGTGAAAAATAACTTGAAATAGCCTACATGTGATTAAGATTTATATCACTTAATTGTTACGCACTATTCAAGATGAAGAAAACTAAGAGGTGACATTTTTCGCTCGTCAAGCGAGCATCATCAGATCTAAATATGCATGCACGAAAAATAGCTCTACAGAACTCTACTAAACCTAGAGTGACACCCACAGACAGTCTCTGCCCTCCAAAAACAAAATACACGATAACCCGTCAGATAACTTAGTAAGTGTGGTAATTATTACTGATACATACAAGTAGGCCTACTTAGGCTAAATGTTCAATTTTGTGGAGTCAATTCTGAACTAATTGCGTTCTTGCTTCTGTGTTTGTTGTTTTCTACTTTTTCCCTGTTTTTTGTTTTAGTTTTTGTGTTTGTTTTCTGCTTTTGCTTTTGTGGTTTTTGTTTTTGGTTTTGTGTTTGTTTTCTGTTTTTGTTTTTTCTTTTTTCTTTTTGCTTAACGTTTTTGGTTTTGAGTATGTTTTCTGCTTTAGTTTTCAACTTTCGCATTTTGCTTTGTGTTTTTGGTTTTAGGGATTGTGTTTGTTTTCTGCTTTAGTTTTTTATTTTGCTTTTCGTTTTTGATTTTAGTTTGTTTTCCGATTTTGTTTTACTTTTTCTTTTTTCTTTGTGTGTGTTTTCTGATTTTATTTTCGTTTCTGATTTTTTCCTTTTGCTTTGTTTTTGGTTTTGTATTTGTTTTTGAATTTTGGATTTGCTTTGTGTTTTTGATTTTGTGTATGTTTTCTGCTTTTGTTTTTACATTTTTATTTTTGCTTTGTGATTTTTTCGGCTTTTATTTTTGTTTTTGTATTTTGATTTTTGATTTGTGTTTTTTGTTTAGTGTTTGTTTTCTGCTTCTGCTTTTGTTTTTAATTATGCTTTCTGCTTTTTGTTTTGGTTTTGTATTTGTTTTCTGCGTCTGCTTTTGTTTTTGCCTTTTTGCTTTGTGCTTTTTGTTTTTAGTTTTGTGTTTGATTTCTGCTTCTGATTTGATTTTTGCTTTTTGTTTTGGTTTTGTGTTTGTTTTTGATTTTGCTTCTTGATTTGTGTGTGTGGTGTTTTTTTTGTTGCTTATGCTTTGTTTTTTGAATTTTGCTTTCTGTTTTGGTCATGTGTTTGTGTTCGATTTTCGCTTTGTGCTGGAGGCCAAATAAGACAATAAAAGCAAACCTAGCTCACACGATTTCATGTTTGATCTCGATAGCATTTGATACGTTATATTTGCACCTCTCAATGTGCAAAATCACGGAAATTAACAGTTTTGGATGGCCTAGCACTAAATATACTGTAGGCTATTACACAAGTTAAGATAAATGTGGGGAAGATGACCTCACTGTTCCGCCCCATACAGCGACAACAATAATTAATATATCAAAGATAATTAATGTTCTTAAATCAGTTTGAAAGTTGGCTTTATTTTTAGCCTACTTTTCACATTTTGCAAAAATGAGGAAAAAGTAGACTTATGAGATCGATCCGGGAAAAAGTGTGTCTGTCTGTCTGTCCTTCTGTCTGTTTGGCTGTGTGTGTGTGTCCCCCCCTATCAACTCCTAAACGGCTCCAGCAATCGAAACCAAATTTAGTATGAGTATAGATGAATACCGGAATATCTCAAGCCCATATTTGAAAATGATGTCATTGCTACCAACTGCTGAAGAAACGCACCAGAAATGTAGATAATGCTATTTCAGTTTAATTTCCAGGAGGCCATACATGACAGTGTTGCCAAAATAATTTTAAGACTTCTGATAGGTCCAATTTTGACATGCATATAACTTCTATACTATCAATAGGGATGTAGCGGGAGAAAGTTCGCGCCAGATAGCGCTCTTGTAGTACTGGGTAAGCGCAAGGCGATCGTCTTATGTTTCTCCCAGTCAGCTGCAACGAATGTGTAAATTGTGACCGAGTTTTCTAAGCTAAAGTAAATTATATCTTCTCTAATTTTACTCCAAGACTATATTAATTATTTCTATAGATATATCTCCTAATATATGATAAACGATTTTCAGCGTTTAAGCGTTAAACAGCTGCAAAATGAGCAACGGACTAGAGGCACTAAAACCAGCGGGAGGAAGGAAGAATTAACAGCCTACAGCGGTAATAACAAAATTCTAACACGCTTTATTATTCAAATAATGAATATGAGTCAGCATGCTTTCTACTAAAGATTACAATTACTTATTGGCCTATATTAATAAATATATCTCCAAAAGACTTAAATCATAAATTGAGATTTAAATATTCACTTGCTCCCCCTGCTTACAGACTTCGATTCATGTATTTTTTTAGGTTGATAGCTTACATGAAACTGTCGTGTTTTAAGGTAAACATAATCAAAGAAAGTTGATACCGGTAATTAAATGTGTACCTCGAAAATGCATCGCAACGTTTGGTTCTTATGTAATTTTGTCAATTTCGCAATAAGAATCGTTCCCTTACCCTTGGGTCCTTGTACCCTGAGGGTACAATTTTTTTAAAGTTTGAGAATCCCTGCTTTAGGGCCACGAACTGTATCCATTCATCTGACTATGTCTCAAGAATGTAGAAGTCAGTCGCTACCACATTCTCCGTCAGGCAGATGGAAATTGACGATTTATTCCGATTTCAAGAAACCAACCATAATACGTTTGTGACTGTTAATGTTGCGACATTTATTCTTGAAGTATTTGACCGAGTAGCCTATTGATGTCTTTGAAAATGGGAGTCAGAAATGTTACTTTCATTTCTTCGTGTATATTGACGATTTCTTCCCGTACTTCAATGGAGATGATTTCTGCAGATTCCGATATTGTAGGCTTATCGGGATAACCCGGAAATTTTCTTGTGTATGACCTCTTCCTAAATAATTATTTTTGTTGTGTTCGTGGTCCAAGGAAAAAGCGGTAGAACAGCGCCCGGTTTTTATCTTGCTCTCTCACCTTCAAATAGGCCTACAAACGCATAAATGCAGTGGATGTTATCGAAATGTCTAATCAGTTTATAGGTACAAAATAGGAATTATTTTCCATTGTAAGTCACACTTATCCAACACAGTTTTCGTGAAGTCATCGGGTTGTAAATGATGGAAACACACTTTAATATATTCGGTCAGATTTTTCTCACCGAAATGTTTCCTTCTAAAAGCATGTGACCATTTCTTCCTCATTTCTTTATTTTGTGGAAATTGGTGAAACGAAAACGGGCTTCCCTGATTTTTGCAAAGAGAAACACTGCAATAGCTCGGCATAGTTACGAAAATAACAATTTAAACAACTTAAATCCGTGGATGTTAGCGGCATGAGAACATAGGAGACAAATGAAGAGCGCCTTGCGCTTACCAAGTACAACAGCAGTGTGCTCTATCGGTGCTAGTTCTATACATCCCTATTGGATTTCAACCAAATTTTGTATGTAATATGTGTACATAAACAGATATGACTGAGCGTATTCTTAAGAGCCATCAGGGCTGACAACTGTTGATAATTGCTCTCTCTCTTTTTTATCCATATACCAATATATCAGAAAGTATGCAAGCCGACAGCTTTAAACTATGCACACGTATAGTACCTGACATTTTAGATTAATTTGGAGTAACTGATATACGTCAGTTCTACCAACATGATTCTAAGCATGCAGATAGGACCAATTTTTAAATACATGTAACTTCTATACTATCAGTTGGATTTCAACCAAATTTCGTATGTGCTATGTGTAACATAACAGATATGAGTATAAGTATTATTCAGAACAATCAGGGCAGCCAGCTGTTAATAAATTCGGTCTATATTTTTTTACCCTAATATCAATATATCAGAAAGCCAACTGCTCTATACTTTGCACACGTATAGCACCTGACATTCTAGATTATTTGGAGTAATTAATATACGTCAGTGCTGCCAACATGATTCTATGCCTGCTGATAGGTCCAATTTTAAAATACATGTAACTTCTATACTAACAAATGGATTTCATCCGAAATTGGCACAAGATATCATAATATTT
Source organism: Meconema thalassinum (assembly GCA_946902985.2). Classification (NCBI taxonomy): domain Eukaryota; kingdom Metazoa; phylum Arthropoda; class Insecta; order Orthoptera; family Tettigoniidae; genus Meconema; species Meconema thalassinum. The sequence continues at coordinate 141,169,293 of OX336400.1, forward strand.
CAGATTATTTCTGACCAGCACACGCATGACATTGTTGCCAACATGCTTTTACGCGTTCTGATAGAACCAATGTCTAACTGCATGTAACGTCCATTGGGCTTCAACCAAATGTTGTATTTTGTACCTTATGAGATGGAACTAAGAATATATTCAGTCACCAGGGCTGCCAAATGTAGTGCTCTATTAGGCTATATTATACCAGGTATATTTTGAACTAATTAGACATTTCGATATTACCAACTTAATTTCGTCATTATTCTAGATAGGTTCATACACTGTAGATTAATCATTGGCATGAATCTTCATTTTAAGAAAAGTAGGCTCTTTAGTTCGTCACGGAACTTCTTGTTCTTTTTTTATTTCATCAAATTAGGCCTACGTTCCTTTAAATTATTTGGCTTTGGGGGGAGGGGGGAATTGAATCCCCCAATCACCCCCCGTAGTTACGCCACTGGCACCAGGCTAATGCTGGGACGGTTCATTTCAACACGTCGACGGCTGACTTCCTTCCCGTATCCCTTTCCTGTCTCTGCTCGATAAGGGAAGATTTGTAGTGAATAAATTTTATATTTGTATTGCAGCCAATGGGCATTTCAATTAAACGCCCCTAGCTCCCCTACAAGTTCACTTTCAAGTAGTTCTAACTTTGGTTACTAAACGCCACAGTCACTGACACCCAAAGGAAACGCTGGAACTTGATAGAGTGTTTCTAACCATATAACCTACAAATATTTGGCTACACACTACCAATTGTCGTGGTAGGTTCTTTTACATTCCATAAGTCTATGACATGAGCCCGCCGGCTTTACTTCCCGTCCAAAGGAAGGCATACTGAAGGATTTCAACGCTCTTAAAAATCCGATGACTTCCGCCGGGTTTGAACATGCGATCTTGGGCATAGCAACAAATCGACGCGTTTATTTCACAGTACATTATTGGAGGGTTATGAAAGTACTTGCACAAAATTAGAGCCATGGGTGAGGATTTTTCTTTATTTTTAATCCTCATTTTAAAATAAATTATTAAATCTGTTTTTGATGGACATTAACCCTAGAACACAAACCCTATTTTGGTAGTACATAAACACAAATCCTCGTAAAATTTACGACTATATATTTCCATGATAAATAAAATGTAATTGCACACAAAATATAATATAAGAAGCACGTATTAACATGTAAGTTATTTTACAGAGTGTTAAATCATAGGTTTTCAAGTCCCTGGTGTCTTGAAAGTGCAAAGATTTGATCTATATTCCTTGCAATATGCGCGGTGACATTCGCTGCAGTATGTTGTCGCCATTCGCCTTTTCTGAGCAGGACAGATGTGACAAACAGTTCTTTTGCCAGTAACAGCCAATCCTTGACATTGGTTAGATGAACTATCGATACTTATTTCATTCAGAATAGTGCTGTAATTTAAGTTTGTTACAGAACTTACCTTGCTAAGTTTAGCATACGTAGTCACAAATCGTCGTAAATTTTACGACGCAAGGGTCTTCAATTTGAAATCAACAGACTCACTCTAACAGTGCACGCACACTGACGAAGCTCGCGGTATTGTAGGAAGCAGAAAGACCGGAGATCTTAGGTTTGAAACTATTGTGGTGTCTGTAGCCTACAGTGTGTATTTGAAACAGATGCGAGGATTGAGTAGAAGTGGGAAACAACGCAGAAACATCTCTAGGTTGACTGAGGTGGAAATCAAACCCATCTCCTCTCAGTTCGGCCGCACGAGGCGCAGTGTACACCGTTTCAGACCTCAGACCAGAGTGAAATTTCTTGACAGAACTGGTGTTCGAACTGGGACCTTCGCGACGACCTCCAAGAATGCTAGACACTATCCCTATTTTTATATTTATTTTGTGATATCAATGACAACTTTAAATCTAATATTTAACTGAGCCATTGCAACATTTCTCGGTTTATGCCATGTCTTGTGTGGGGTTTCGCCTAGCGACACCAAGCCGGCTCATCAGCGGAATCTTGGTGTCCGTGCCCAGACCCCCACAGGAGTAGCGAACTACGCACTACTTGCCTTCTTATGAAGCGCACCTGGGCTTCTTTACTACGAGAGCTAAAAAATCAAGCAGCCTTTCACCTCCCTATAAAGGTTTCCAAAACGATGGTATATTGGCCAATATATCATCTTTTTGAGCCATTGATTTCTTTTAACTTCCCGCGGCATAGCCGTGCTCGTTAAATCGTGCACCACGACCGCGTGGGCAGATGCAGAAAAAATTACGAGGGTTTGTGTTCTAAAACAGGCATGTGAATAAAGGTTGGGAAGGAAAATGCTTCAATACTATTGCACCTCTAGCGTGACAATAAAATACCGAATGAAGGATGCTCAGTGGGATTGTGCATCGTTTGGTTGTAGTTATTCTAAGGGTGGCTTCGGTGGCGTAGGTGGTAGCATGCTGACCTTCTATGTCCAAGATCGCGGGTTCAAACCCCACCAAGTCGTCAGATTTTTTAAGATCGATAAAAATCCCTCAGTGACTTATGCCTTCCTTCGGAGGGGAAGTAAAGCCGGCAGGCCCATGTCATAGATTTATGCCATGAAAAAGAAAAAAAACCTCCACTAACTACAATTGTGTGAAGCTAAATTTGTAGGTGAGATTTGATTAACGCTCTATTAAGTTCCAACGTTCGTCGTCAGGTGCCGGTTGCGGTGGCATCTACTGTAGTAGCCACGTTCACAGCTATGTGTCGTTGACAGTAGTATTTGGTAGCAAAAACAGGAACTACTTGAAATTAATAGTCTGCAGTCCTTACCTGAATTACACATAACACACACTAATACAGCCATCTCAATTAACACCGATTATCTGACAGATTCTACACACACCCAAAGTTCACGGGGCTGCATGACCGCGTTGTCGCAGCCCCTAAACTGAGAAACCAACCAACAAGTTATTCTGCGGTATTGAAATATATTGTTGTTAATTCATGTTAGGGGCTTGGGACATCTTGGCCATTAGCCCCGTGTAATAGGGTGTGTGTTGAATTTGTCTGATAACCTGTATTTTATTTGATGACTGTAGTAGTGCGTGTAAGCCTAGCTGTATTAGGGGCAGGGATGAGGTTGGAACTTCAGGAGTTGAAATAAGGTCCTATCCCAGCATTTGCCTAGAGCAGTGGTTCCCAAACTTTTCCAGCTGACGCCCCCCTTTTCAGATACGGGTGGTCATCGTGCCCGCCCCCTTCCCCCTCGTCGCTTCTATAACCTCTTCGATAAACTGACGTGGAGGATATGGACCTAATAGTACAGGACAGCTGCACAGAAAAAAAAAAAAACTTTTGTTCCAACAACTGTGCTATGGTTGACTTTTTGTAAATCGTTAGAAAAGCACAAAAAAGCTTAACTCTGAATTTTAGAATAATTTGCACGATCATTTTGTCGGAAAACTCAATAAAACATTGAAAAGCGTTTTTCTCTGAATCGACGTATTTTAAAGAAAAGTTTTTTAAACATACAATGTAGAGGACATTGAAACCTACAATTCGTCTCATTGAGGTCATGTCATACGTTTTGAAATTCAGAAGCTAGGTGGCGCCAAAGTTTCCAAAAAAGTGTTTTTTCACTTTTTGTCCTAGAAAAAATGTTTTGTTCACAAAAGAGCGAATCAGAAATTTGTTCCTCTCTGACGCATCCCGAATGCGAAGTGGGGCTTTGCTCTTTTCAGAGACTCCCTTCAGTGTAATGTAAATATAGTGTAAGGCACTGATGAATAAATATGAAATGAAATGAAACATTTATTGAAACATTTTTTCCCTCCGCCTTACCGTTCCAAAGTTATAGTCTGCCGAAGTGTGAAAATTGTACTATTTAGATGGCACAAAGGTTAATTAATATGTGTACAGTTATGATTGATACGTTGCGATTTAATTAGATATGATTGTTTGAGGTAATTAACAAACACAGCCCGCGTCCTGTTTTAACCGAGCCTTATTAGGCAGCTGTCCGACACCGGTCCCTGTCTAAATTATGCCCACCGCTCTCTCCGCAGTAGCAATAGTAGCCTTGACTACGCAGCGTTGCATTTGCTGCGCTATAACTTTGGAGCGGTAATTTGGAGGAAATAAACGTTTAAATAAATGTTGCAGACAATTTTGAAAGGAACAAATTTCTGATTCACTCTTTTCTGAAAAAACTATTTTTTCTAGGACAAAAAGTGAAAAAAAACAAGACTTTTTTGGAAAATTTGGCGCCACCTAGCTTCTGCATTTCAAAACGTATAACATGACCTCAATAAGACGAATTGTAGGTGACAATGTCCTCTACATTTTTTGTTTAAAATTTTTTCTTTAAAATACGTCGTTTCAGAGAAAAACACTTTTCAATGTTCTTTTTTAAGTTTTGTGACAAAATGAACATGCAAATTATTCTAAAATTCAGAGTTAAGCCTTTTTTGTGCTTTTCTAACGATTGACAAAAAGCCAACCATAGCACAGTTTTTGGAACAAAACCATTCCAGCTGTACTGTACTATAACCTAACAAGCTGACCCGGCAGACGTTGTCCTGCCAATCAAAGAAAGTGTTGTAACTTTGTTTCTTGAAGTGCTTTTGGATACACAATATATTTTTCAATTTCTGTTAACTGCCTCTGAACTATCGTGAATTGAATTAACTAATTTAGAAACATTCGTTGGAGCGTGCACAACAATTCTCCAAAGTTTCATCGCAAACGGATAAATGGCATTTAACGCATACTCGATTTGGTTTAAATGATTCGTGCGCTGTCACTCATTTGTTGAATCTACTCGCGCTCTTCCAACTGCGAAATGGATTTACTAAGTTAGAAAGCTTCACGTAAGTGTACACAACAACTCATCAATGTTTCATCGCAATCGATTAATAGTATATGAACGCATACAGGATTTTGTTGGAACGCTTCGCGCGTCGTCACTCATTTGTTACGTCTACTCGTGCGCTACCAATATTGTAAAATGGATTTACCAAGTTGAACACCTTCTCTGGCGTGTACACAACAACTCGTCAAAGTTTCATCGGAATCGGATGAATGACATATGAACGCATAAGTGATTTTCTTTAAATGATTCGCGTGCCGTCACTCATTTATTGAATCTACTCATGCGCTACCTATTGTAAAATAGATTAACTAAGCCTGAAACCTTCTCAGACGTGTACTCAATGATTCACCAAGGTTTGATCGCAATTGGATGAATGATATATGACCGCATACGGGACATTGTGGAAACAATTCGCGTGCCGTCGCTCATTTGTTGAATCTACTCGTGCGCTACTTATTAAAACTGGATTTACTAAGACAGAAACATTTCCTGGAGTGTACACAACAATTTACCAAAGTTTCATCGCAATCGGATAAATGGTATATGGACGCATACGGTACTTTGTTGAAATGATTCGCGTGCCGTCACACATTTGTTGAATCTACTCGTGGGCTACCTATTGTAAAATGGATTTATTAAGCCAGAAACCTTCCGTAGGATATACACAACATCTCACCCAAGTTTCATCGTAATCGGACGAATGGTATTTGAACGCATACGGGGCCTTATTGAAACGCTTCGCGCGTCGTCGCTTATTTGTTGAATCTACTCGTGCGAAACCTCCTGTGAAATGGATTTACTAAGTTAGAAACCCTCACGTAAGTGTACACAACATCTCACCCAAGTTTCATTACAATCGGATGAATGGTATATGAACGCATACGGGACTTTGATTAAAATTTCGCGCGTCGTTGCTCATTTGTTGAATCTACTCGTGAGCTACCTATTGTAAAATTGATTTACTAAGGTAGAAACCCTCACGTAAGTGTACACAATATCTCACCCAAGTTTCATCGCTATCGGACGAATGGTATTTGAACGCATACGGGATTCGCACGTCGCCGCTCATTTGTTGAATCTACTCGTACGCAACATCCTGTGAAATGGATTACTAAGTTAGAAGCCTTCACTTAAGTGTACACAACAACTCATCAAAGTTTCATCTCAATCTATGAATGCAATATAAATTTATACGGGATTTTGTTGAAACGCTTCGTGCGTCGTCACTCATTTGTTGAATCTAGTCGTGCGCTACCGAATGTGAAATTGATTTACTAAGCCAAACACCTTCCCTGGAGCTCACTCAACATATCACCCATGTTTCATCGCAATCGGATGAATGGTATATGAACGCATACGGGACTTAGAAACGCTCTAACGTGCAGAGACAAACAGTAGAATTCGACATCACTGCCAACTTTGGTATAAAACACAACTTTTCGCCACGGGCGGAGTGTAAGTAATGGCGGTAGTTGCACAGATTGCGACCAGGTGGCTCTAACATGCAGAGACAAACCGTCCAAAGACATCAGCTTTCACGAAGGCCAAGGCTAATGGTTTCCATGACGACTGTTTTTGACTGTATATTGTGGTTGTAAAATAGTGTGTAAATTGTGGTTCTAAAATTGTGTTCATTCCACCTACCGTGTCGGATTGTGAATCTAAACCATACATGGACCCACACTAATATACATACCTAATTCCATCAAAATCGGTTCAGTCGTTTAGGAGGAGTTCAGTCACATACACACGTGTCGAAGAATTATATATATAAATATAACACTACATAATGGAATAATTATAAAATTGTAAAACCTTGTATGTAACAATAATACAGGAAAATGAAAGCAACTACTACATCGTTGATGAGTTGAAACATGTCCCGTATGGTCATAATTTACTTTCACGCAAGAAGGTTCACAAAGTGTGCAATTAAACGTGCGTTGAGTGGTCTTGTTCGTGCATCTGTTCTCAGGATTGATTTTGCTCCTTACAAAACAGCAAATTCCTTATTTCACCTCCAACCTCGCGGCTCCGCTGAGGTTTGTGCCGACAGTTGGCAATTACCAGTGCTTTTGAACGATTGACTTGGCGCGACAATCACTTGGAGAGATTTGACAAATGTTTATTATACAAAATTGTAATATTCGAGTTTAAAAGGATAATTTGGAAATTACTTCACGCCTCCCTGATAAAGCCCCCGTCTCCGTTGGGAACCCCTGGCCTAGAAGGAGTGTGGAAATGCCAGGTAATAATAGCCTAATATCGTATGGCCTCGGATGCCAGGTGCAAGCTTTGTAATTTAACACCCAGAGGGTAGCTTGCATGTCGAATTTCGTTGTTCCTTGAACATCATCGTATGACATGCTTGTCGTAGTTTTGCCGCCTTTCAAAAATTACTTACCACGGCCAGGAGCGAACCTGTAATCTTGGGGTTAGTAGACCGACACGCTATCCACTCACCCACCGTGGCAAGCTGAAATGTCAGGTGAAAAACATACTCACGATAGCCACTGTCAGCGCCGGGTATCAAACCTACGATCTCCGGTCTTCCGACATCAGCCCGCGCAGTCGTGGTGCACGATTTAACGAGCACAGAATACCGCGGGAAGTTAAAAATAATTCAATGGCTCAAAGAGTCGTATATTGGCCAATATACCATCATTTTGGAAACCTTTATAGAGAGGTGAAAGGCAGCTTGAGTTTTAGCTCTCGCAGTAAAGATGCCCAGGTGCGCTTCATAATAAGGGAGGTAGTGCACAGTTCGCTACTCCTGTGGGGGTCTGGGCACGGACACCAAGATCCCGCTGATGAGCCAGCTTGGTGTCCCTAGGCGAAACCCCACACAATACATGGCATAAACCGAGAAAAGTTTCAATGGCTCAGTTAAATATTAGATTTAAAGTTGTCAATGATATAAAAAAAAAAATATAACAAGTAGTTCCGTGAAGAACTATACAGCCTATTTTCATATATCCTACTCATGTTAATTGCCTCTATCAACATACAAAAATCAGGTTGATTGTGAGATAGATTCGTAGATATTGACAACAACCTAAATATTTTAGATGGTCGCCAGGTTGGATTTTTATTTATTATTTATTTACTATTAAATGAAGATTATTGTGCACGTGTAGTATTCAAACTTCAATCGCATGATTAGGACACAAGAAGTAAAAACGTGATTTTTAAATTTTGCACAGCTGCCATCTTGTGGTTATGAAAACAATTGAAATAAATTAGATGCCAGTGGATTAACATTTGTATAAGCATTTAACTTGGAAAGTTTCACTGAACTCGGATGGTTAAATCGCGGGAAACTTCCATTTAAATATTTATACTTTGCGTCGCCGCCATGTTGGATTTGTGCTCACCAGGTTACTGAAAGTCCTATAGGTGAACTTATGTTCATAGCCTCTACGAACATAAAAAATATCAGTTTGACTGCTGTAAAAGATTCATAGATATTGAGAACCGTCAACATACTTCGGATGCTCGCTATTTTGGATTGTTATATGTATAGGCCGTAGAGTTATGTACCATTAAAGAAACATTATCGCGTAGCTTCACTATTCAAACTTTCACTTCGATCGCATGATAACGACACAAGAAATAATAACTTAATTTTAAAATTTCGCACAGCCGCCATCTTGAGGTTATGAAAACAATTGAACTAAATTCGATACCAGTGCATTACAATATGTATAATCATTTACTGTACCACATTTCACTGCGCTCAGATGGTTAAATCACGAGTAAAGTCTATTAAAATGTTTCAAATTCGCATGGCCGCCATGTTCGTTTTGTACTTTACAGGTTTTTGAATGTTACATAGATAAACTTGTAGCAGAGACCTTTATCATCGTACAAAATTTCAGGGTGATATCTGTAATAGTTTCAGAGATATAGAATGCCAGTGAAATATTTCGCACAGCCGCCATTTTGAGGTTATGTAAACAATTGAACTTAATTAGACGCCAGTGAATTATAATGTGTATAAATATTTGCTCTACCAAGTTTCATTACGTTTGGATGGTTAAATCGCGAGAAAAGTCTATTTAAAAGTCTCAACTTCGCTTTGCAACCATGTTGGTTTTGTAGATACCAGGTTTCTGAAGGTTTCTTAGGTGAACGTCTAGTAAAGTCCTTTATCACCGTACAAAATTTCAGGGTGATATCTGTAATAGTTTCGGAGATACTGAATGCTGGTGAATTAATTCGCACAGCCGCCATATTGGATTGGTGAGAGACAATAAAATTTGAAGGAAACGGTCGAGGTCGGCCGGAATGGGGCTATGATCTTACCGAGTTTCATTGAAATCGCTCCAGCCGTTCAAAAGTTATTAGGGGGACACACACACACACGCACACACACACACACACACACGCACACACACACGGACAAAAGGTGATCTCATAAGCCTATTTTTTCAAAATTGAAAATAGGCTAAAATAGGGATAGTGTCTAGCATTCTTGGAGGTCGTCGCGGCGGTCCCAGTTCGAACACCGGTTCTGTCAAGAAATTCAACTCTGGTCTGAGGTCTGATACGGTGTACACTGCGCCTCGTGAGGCCGAACTGAGAAGAGATGGGTTTGATTTCTACCTCAGTCAACCTAGAGATGTTTCTGCGTTGTTTCCCACTTCTACTCAATCCTCGCATCGGATTCAAATACACACTGTAGGCTACAGACACCACAATAATACAGGTTATGAAACTTTTACACACTCCATACTAAATAGGGCTGAAATGACCACGATATGTAGGTCCCTAAATGAAAATGAACTTCTACATCATTATTAATAATAATAATATTATTTCCGGCCCCGTGGTGTTGGGGTAGCGTACCTGCCTCTCATCCGGAAGACCCAGGTTCCAATCCCGGCTCCATCAGGGATTTTAGAAACTGACGTGAGAATTGGAACGGTCTGCACTCAGCCTCGTGAGGACAACTGAGTAGGGTAGAGTCAAGTTACTCCGTGATATCAAGTAACACCGTGATAAAGCGTATTTTCTCTATCACAACGTAGGTTCAATTTCCAAAGTTCTAAGTTTTTACCAACAGATGACAGTACAAATCAGGAATCCAGGAAGTCCTTGCTTTCTACCTTTGACCAACTCAATGAGGTTTAAAAAATATAACAGAGAGTTGACATTTCAACAAGTGATCCACATCCTGTGAAATCTGTGAAGATTTAAATTTCTTATAAACAGCTGTTTCATTGTATAAGTTTCATTTTATCACCAGTCAGGGGTAAGATGCAGACCATTCGCATACAAAACTTACATGCAAGGTGTGTGAGCTTAGCAATAAGTACGTTTTTCTTAGGTTGGACGCTGAAATGGCGCCAAAACGGAATAAAGAGGCTCGCTCCTACACAGCTGAAACACTTAAAGAAGCATTGAGGTCAATGAAGGAAGAAGGATGTCAGTATACAAGGCCAGTAGAGGTTTTATTAAGCCGTGGAGTACACTAAAGGATTATTGCACAAAATATTCAGCCGATCCATGAAGTGCAACCCTTCCAAAAATTGAAAAGCAACTCGTTGTGTCACTTGAATTTGAAGTGAAGATAGTGTGTCAAGATAGACACAATAGATCGGTCTTGGCCTAATTCCAGACCCCAGAACAATGACGATGATGGTTGTGGTGCGTGAGGTGGCTACCCTGGCGGATGATACCAAGAGGAAGAATGGAGACGAATGGATTGATTATCAGTTTTGTAATGTCTGGTACCTATAATGCCTATTTTATGTGTGATAGGTGTGAGGAATCTGATAGTGACTAAGAAGACTTAAAATATGTTTAATGGAATATTTTTAATAGAATGTTTTTTTCTATAAAAAACTGTGTAGTGAAATGTTTCAATATGGGCAATATGGGGTAATAGAAACTTATAGTATATTTACGATTTGAACACTTTTATTACATTAAACATTAGTTTTCACGATTAAAAAGTACACTAAATGGTGAACACCATGCTATCGCGGAGTAACTTGAATATCACGGCGTTATCTACTTCTACTACCAGATTTTGTTAATTAATACCTTGAAATGACTTATGAATATTTGTAAGATATATGTCAGAATTGTCCCGTAGGGTATTCCTCTTTAACATGAAATGAATCGAAATAACTGAAAATCTAAATTTCAGAAATAGTAACAAAACAAGCTTAGTATCACGGAGTTACTTAACTTTACCCTAGCTGTCTGACAGTGAGGCAGCGCTTCGGTCAGGAAAACAAAGATTAACGGCCGAGGGAATCCGATGCGCTGACCACGCATCACCCTGCCATCTGCAGGCCCTATGGCTGGGCAGCGGTCACTTGGTAGGCCAATGCCATTCATGGTCTGTGTTCCACGGGGTTTTATTATTATTATTATTATTATTATTATTATTATTGACGTTTTGGCCAGCAATGGACCACGGTAATTCAACTGCCCTCTTCTTCAAGCTTTAACATTCGCCCAGTAACACCTCATGTGTTCTCGATGCTGCTGTTTCCTGGCTTCAGTCCACCCACGACTTGCCTATTGTTAGTTTAGGCTTTTCCTGGATACTCTGGTGTTCTTTTAGTTTCATCTTAAGAGGCATATGCATCTGAATATCTTTGTATGTAATTCCCAATTCTTTAAAATCTTTTTCTACCTATTATGATTATTATTAGCAGTGATAGTAGCAGTAATAGTAGTAGTAGTACTTTCTGGGAACGAAGATATTTGTTGTTTTTTCCCTTTTGTAAATATTGTGTGTTTTGGTTGGTGTCCGGACATAACGTACCACGGACAAAATGTACCACTTGATTTTCGAGGACATAACGTACCACCTAGGTCGTTATCTACCTAAAAACGGTTTTCCCGCAATCCCCAAATATTTACGCTGGGACATAACGTACCACTTGCTGTCAGACGAGCATTCCAGTTACAGGTTCATTACCACATAAACATCAGTGGCGATCGCACTGTGAGGCTTTAAACATTTTGGTATTGTAACATGGAGTTATGTACAACGAATAAGAGCGGTTTATGTGCGCACTTCGACGGATGAAGTACGAATTGTACATTGAAACTTCAAAGAGAAAGAAGTAATATGTCAAGTATGATGAACGGCTTGACAGAATAATGAAGCGGTATGAAGAGAATGGAAACTTGAAATCTTGCTTGAGGGATCTCTCATATTCGCAGAACTTGAAATGAAACTTCACATGGAGAACTTGCTATTCACTTAGAATGAAACATCCCATGACGAACTTGCTATTCGCTAGGATATAAAACCCACAAAAAACAATTTTTTTTAAATTAAAACAAGATGTTCAGTAAAGAACATATAGCCTACTTTCTCCTAAATGTATGAGTATAGTTATAACTCGTTGTTATTATCAAAGAGTATAATAGAACTATTCTTTGTTGAAGACCTTAGAAACGATTTACCTCTACCAAACGCCACGACCTAGATAAAAACTGCTACCATCATTGAAGAAAGAAAGAAAGAAAGATAAGAAGTATATCAAGAATGTTATGGATCTGGAGACATAATCGACCGGACTGGCGGCGTGGCTCAGCGGTAACGTTCTCGCTTGCTGGGCCCTAGGTTGCAGGTTCGTATCCTGGCGCAGTCAGCTGGCATTTGAGGGTGCACAAATGCGAGGGAGCCGTGTCAGTACATTTACTGGCACGTTAAAGATCCCCTTCGGGCCAAAATTCCGGCACCCCGGTGTCTCTAAAAGCAGCAGTAGTTAAAAGGGATGTAAAACCAATAACATTATTATTATTACGACCTGCCGTGGGCAACATCCAACTTTGAGTTGAGGCATGTCTTTACACGTCTGGTTGTGCATGGCTTTCACAACCCTAATTGAATTAACAAATCTTTCCATGACCCTACAGAGACGTGTGTATACAAACTATGTGGATATTTTCGATAATATAATCCTAACAGAGCGAGTGCATTCTAGCGGCCAGAATAAGAAACTTTTCAATAAAATCTGGAAGTTACCTTTTTGGCAGCTAGATGTCTCGAGTAAATCTGCTGGCGAATTATGTTTTAATTAAATATATATTTTACACCATAATGTGGACAATATAACGCTTAATAACATTTTCAAGTAACGCAAAATAGGCTGTTACAAACCCTTTAAAATAAAAAGTTAAAATGTATCGTAGTATCAACTTGTCATTCTTCAAATTCGATGCGCATAGAATGATAATGGTATAGTAATCAATGGATCCCCACGTAGACTAGTCGGGACATCTAGTGGTGAAATATCGAACAATATAATCCTAACAGCGAGTGCATTCTAGCGGCCAGAAGAAGAAACTTTTCAATAAAATCTGGAAGTTACCTTTTTGGCAGCTAGATGTCTCGAGTAAATCTGCTGGCGAATTATGTTTTAATTAAATATATATTTTACACCATAATTTGCACAATATAACGCTTAATTTTAAAACATCTGAGTCATTACAAAACAATAAACATATAACATTTCAAGCAAAAAACCTAGCTCTGATCGGGTTTGAACCATAGGCATCTGAGCGACAGGCTATCGCTCTACCACTGAGCTAATTGTGTCAACGAATATCGTTCTATTTAAAATGACTTACATAGAACTTGTTAGCAAATAATGATTTATACTAAACGATTTCATCACTGGAGTATATTATTTATATATAAAGCATTTCATACAAAGTTTATTTATTTTTTATCAGTACGCTATATTGCATTCAATACTCAAATTAGTGAAATATAAGTCAGGCACAAGATATCCGCTGCCATCTTGTCTTATTACTGAATCAGTTCAGCTTTTTAAAATCACGTCTGCACTATAGTATTACAAAATAAACTTTTAATTTCGAACGTGCCTCTTCCTTTAGAACAGTTAAAACGATTCTCGGCTCGATAATCGGAACTGGTGGGTCCCATGATATGGATTATAAAGTTTGCATAATTCGCACGGCCGCCATCCTGAAATGGTATGGCGGACGACCTTGTAATTTGGTCACAAGACGCATCCTATACGAAGGTATGTTGTTACCAAATTTGGTAGAGATCGGATGATTTGGTTAGTCGTTATTTGATTTTACGTTTTGAACGTTTGAGTCGCCGCCATTCAGTTTTAGTAAAGATGGCGGCGATATAAAACATGACACTGAGGTGTCCTTTGCTAGTGCTACCTTTGTACCAAATTTCGTTCAATTCGCATTCACCGTGTTCGAATTGATAGGGGGGGACAGACATTCAGAGTACACACACTCACACACACACAGACACACACACACACACACAGACTCACACACACACATACACACACACACAGACTCACACACACACATACACACACACAGACAGACACACTTTTTTCGCCCTGTGTTGATCTCATAAGTCTACTTTCATTTTTTGCAAAAATCGAAAGTAGGCTAAAAACCATATAGGCCTATTAGTAAAGAAAACGAAAAATGACGAGAGCTTAACCACAGCTGATTTTTATGTTTAAAAACATTTTGCCAGTCCAAAGCCTGGATAAAGTGTGATGGGAATCCAAAAACTTATCATATTTTATATTAGTTTATGTTATGTTATTGCCCATGTATTTATTTTTTATTTAGTCAATTTACCCTCTAGGTTGGTGGTTCCCAAGGACTCAGTGAGTGAACTCACCACTACCGCCTCTATGGGCAGTGTCCTGGAGCTTGGAACATCTGGTCGGGAGGGATACAACTGGGGAGGTGTGATCAGCACTTCGCCCAGGCGGCCTCACCTGCAAAGCGAACAGTGGCCTCAAGAGGGATGGGAAGGTATGGAAGATTGGGATGGATAGGCTAGGAAGAGGGAAGGAGGCGGCCGTGGCCTTACAGTAGATACCATCCCGGCATTTGCCCCAAGACGAAGTGGGAAACCACGGAAAACCACTTCGAGGATGGCTGAGGTGGGAATCGAACCCCCTCTACTCATTTGGACCACCCGAGGTTGAGTAGACCCCGTTCCAGTCCTCATACCACTTTTCAAATTTCGTGGCAGAGCCGGGAATCGAACCCATGTATTTATTACCAGGATTAATTGAGCAATACCGAGCAAGTGGCCGTGCGGTTAGGGTTTCATGCACCCTAAATACTTCCCACTCTTTCAAGTGGTACGTTATGTCCTCTCCTAAATATTTTAAGGTCATTAGCTGACTCTTTGCAGGTAATCAGCCGGCCAAGTGGTACGTTATGTCCTATAACCGTTTTGGTTTTAGTAGCATATTTCTATAAATATGAATTCATTGTGTTTTCTGCATTTGGAAAGAGAGAGAGAGTGCGTGACCTTGCCTCGCTAAGTTCATTTCACTCACAGCAACGGGTCAGCATGGCCTGTTAGAATCCACTGCCCCATGATCAGTGGTGCTGTCGCCTTCAGTTTGCGAACGTGTTCGGCCGCGTAAACTTATCGTTCTGTGTGTTTCTAGTTTATCGTTCATGTGCGACAGTGTGTACAAAGTGTTTCGATTATTTCTCTGGGTTGAAAATGGTTTTACACTGCTAGACGACGGGACGGTAAGTCAATGCCTGATGTTTGACAATTTAACATTGAAATGTGTGTTTTGCTTCATTATCAAATGTTTGGTCGCAGTGAAAGAGACATGAACCTAGGGATTTTTTTTGTAACCATTGAAATTTGCGATAAGGCTACCTTTTGTAATGATTCAAAATTGATCTGGGAATGATTTAGTTCACTCCTCCGCTGTCTATAACCCGCCCGCCGCACAGTGTGAGATTTTACCCATCCAGGGGAACATTATTCACTGGCTAATGTAAACTTATCTTTGGCAGAGTTTGGTTTCCTCTAGAATTAAAATAAAGTTTTTAATTTGTAGTTAGAGATTACAAATGTTTTATCTGTATTTTTTGTCCAAAAATAAATAAATAAATAAATAAATAATACACACGTTTGACAAACGTAAGGCACAAATTAGGATAGTGCTACCGTCAAATATACAAAACACATATTGCTCTTGGCTTTTGATGCAGCCAGATTCATTGAGATTAAACTTTGGTGACAATGGGAACTAAACAATTTTCGTTCCATAAAATTAAAACGTAATAACAAGGTACGACACAAAACATGCGCAAACACAAAGGAAAGTTATCTCATCTAGCCTGTATCACTGCAACTATCAGAGTGATTATCCGAAGCATTTATAACGGGATTCCTTAAAAGTTCTAAAACTTCGGGCATGACTACCGAACGTTTCGTTTTCGGAGAAGCACGTTTGGTCGTTATCGCACAAACTTGCGCAGGATATCTCGATCGTTGCTAACCCTTCAATGAAATTTTAAGTTAACATACAAAATCTTACTTTCAGATATCAGCAATAACATTGAAGCACAGCACTGACCACTCTGCGTCACAGCGTTCGTCAACAGTCGAATAAACATAGCCTACTGCACACTGCACGGCTGTTGCAGGGCTCTTGAGGGCGTACGCGTCTTTACTTCGCTTTAAGCCCCATTTGACAGACGTTGCGGGTGACCATAGTACAAGTCCGTAGCATTTTCTTTTGATGGATTATTTAGCGAACTAAATGTCATGTATTTTGTAAAAAATAACATGGTCGGGAAATTGAGTAAAGTTCTCCTAGATAGGCAAAATCTCATACTGTGCGCCGTCCCAAATTACATCATGACTTATACATAGGCTTGCCATACGTCCCGGTTTGGCCGGGACAGTCCCGGTATTTTGGTCTTGTCCCGGTGTCCCGCCCGGTTTTATCAATGTCCCAGAAAACGGCTGTAAGATGTAAAAAGTAATGAATTTATGTGTTACAGTGGAACGTGGCTAATTCAAACTTCTATAATTCGAAATCTCCTTTAATTCGAATTTTTATCTTGGTCTCTAGCATTTTATATGCAATCAATGCTAAAAAAAATCGTGGTTAATTCGAATTATATTTTGGATAATTCGAAGTTTTTACGTGTAAAACCGGCCGAAAGCCAAACAGTTGGGTCAGTAATTCCTGAAAAACGACGTATCATTGGCATGCGGCCCCTACCCGATGGTTTTGTCTACATGACTAACAACACGCCTGCGACGCTCCTTCCAAGGTCAAGGCCCCACCCTTCTCTCTCCCATTGTTTTGCAACGCTCCACTACTTATAAAAGTGTCATCCCTTACCCCTGTCTGGTAGTGCGTGCTGAATGGTCTGATTAGACTTGTGGTTGTTGTTTAGAAGTTTGGTTTTGCCTGTCTTTTAAAGTGTGTGTACAGAACTAAGATGTCTTCATCAAAGCCTCGGGTTCCATAAACAACTTTGACTTTGGCGGAGAAAATAGCGGTGATTAAAGAAGTGGAAAAGGGAATGAAGGAAAAAATCTGAAATTGCAAAGGCTTTCGGAATTTCTCCGAACACGTTGTCAACATACCTAAGAAATTAAGACAGAATTCTCGGTTATGAAAATGATAGTGGCAAAGGCCGAAAAAGTTTGAGGGAACCGAAAAATTTGAATTTAAATATTTTCTCGACCTTTTTCAAAGAACTTTCATAATTCGAATTTTCGGATAATTCGATTTTTTTTTACTGGTCCCTTGAGGTTCGAATTATCCAAGTTTCACTGTGTATGAATCTTTTACTGTATGAATTGGTTACTTTTCAACAATCAACATAGTTTTTTTTGTAAGTTTAATTGTTTTTGTGGTTAGACAAAAAGTTGTAGTTTTACAAAAAATAATAAGACTTAGTAATTGTTCAATTAAACAATTTTACGAAGTATTTTAAATTGTATTTTATTAACACTTCTTTCTAGATGGTAGACCAGAAAATTATCATTAAAAAGGAAAAATTATATATTTTTATGTAGCAAAAATTCCTTTGTCGCCTCCATAGCGTAGCGGTCAGCATAGTTAGCTGCCACCCCAGAGGTCCTGGGTTCGATTCCCGGCTCTGCCACGAAATTTGAAAAGTGGTATGAGGACTGGATCGGGGTCTACTCAGCCTCGGGTGGCCCAAATGAGTAGAGGGGGTTCGATTACCACCTCAGCTATCCTCGAAGTGGTTTTCCGTGGTTTCCCACTTCGTCTTCGGGCAAATGCCGGGATGGTTCCTTCTGTTAGGCCACGGCCGCCTCCTTCCCACTTCCTTGCCTAACCGTTCCATTCTTCATATCCCTTCATCAGGCTCCCTGTTCGCTTTGCAGGTGAGGCCGCCTGGGCGTAGTGCTCTGGTCACACACCCCAGTTGTATCGCTGACTCAGAGTCTCAAGCTCCAGGACACTGCCCACAGTGGCGGTAGAGGTGGGATCCGTCGCTTGGTCCGTGGGATAAGCCAACCCTGGAGGGTAAAACGATTGAGAAAAAAAACCCTTTTTTATTTTTAAAATGTGTGTAGAACTAACAATTTAGGGTCCCAGATTCCCCTCTCCCATCACTTGCAAGGCTTAAAAAAGGCTTAAAATTCATCAATTTGCTTCTTATTTAAAAAAAAAAATTCCCGGACGGGCCTAATACCCCCAGGTAAGGCCATCCCATATTATTGTGTCCCGGTTTAACTCACTAAAAATATGGCAAGCCTACTTATACAGTATAGTAAACATTCCAGCTGTGTCAGCCATTTTTGCCGTTAATTATGCACAAATACAGTATTGCCAACCCCAGGCTACGGTACTAATTATTCTAACCTTCGTTTTGTCCAATCCAATGGTTTTTGACAATGGTTACAGCCTAACGCGTACAGACCAATGGTTTTGTGTCAACCGTGCCTCGCTAGCTGCGCGTGGCCAAGGCCACACCTAAACCTGACCTTCTAACCTTCGTTTTGTCCAATCCAATGGTTTTTGACAGTGGTTACAGCCTAACGCGTCCAGATCAATTGTTAAGTATGGTGTTTGAAGCCATTTTCAGTGTTGCCTTAGTAAACGAATGATTGATGCTTTTCGGTCGGTCAACACGAATGTACCCAAATGAGATGGGATTTATAAATCTCATGTAATTTTATTTTCAGGATTAGGGAATAACCCATTTCCTTTGGGTACAATCTTGTTGATCGACTGAGAAGCATCAAACTTTTGTTTTGACAATGCTTACAGACTAACGCGTCCAGATTAATGGCTTTCTTTTTGTCAACAGTGCTCCGCTAGCTTTCCGCCGCCAAGGCTGCACCTCAACGCGACCATTCTAACCTTCGTAATGGTTTTTGACAATGGTTACAGCCTAACATGCCCAATCCCATGGTTTTTGACGATGGTTACAGCATAGCCATGTAGACCAATGGGTTTTGCCTGTCGACCAAAGTATTATGTGCACTCGAGTTTGAAGGTTGTTTGTGAAGTAACCAATAGACCAACATAAAATCCAATAACATCATCATTTTCGCCGTTCTATTTTACGTTAGTTCATGTAGGTTTGGAATTTTTAATTTATATTTTAATATTTTTTTTTATCGCAGTTGGAACACAAAATGTGCCCGTTTTTAAGCGTGTTTCAACCATGCGTCACATTTAAGAATTATTATCTCAAAACTCCGTCATCAGATCGAATGCAAATTTTAACACAATATACATTGGAATGTTGTATAACTGGTTTATTAATTTCAATTTTTTTTTGTGTCCAAGAAACAAAGTTGTTATCATTTTTGTAAGGTAACTTTTTCTCGGCTCGGGGTGGTTGGAAAATATAGCTCTTGGTCGCGTTGTAATCCTTATACATCAAGAAGTTATGCTGTATGACTGTGAAATACGTAAATTAATTCACTTATTTTATATCGGTTTGTATTTGTTCGTGGAAATAAGGCATGATTCACCTGCCAGCCGCTCCGGGGTAGGCTGTACAGCGTTGCTGAGATGGAGCCCATCACTGCCGAGCGAGGCGAGGTCGTATTTCCCCGTTCAAATATAAACCGATATAAAATAAGTGAATTAATTTACGTATTTTAAAGTCATACAGCATAACTTTTTGATGTATAAGGAATATAACGCGACCAAGAACTACATATTCCAACCACCCCAAGCCGAGAAAACGTTACCTTAGACAAATGATAACAACATTGTTTCTTGGACACGCAAAATTTTGAAATTAATAAACCAGTTATATAACATTCCAATGTATCTTGTGTTAAAATTTGGATTCGATACAATGAAGGGTTTGTGGGATAATAATTCTTAAATGTGACGCATGGTTGAAACACGCTTAAAAACGGGCACTTTTTGTGTTCCAACTGCGATAAAAAAAAAATATAAACTAAAAATTCCAAACCTACATGAACTCACGTAAAATAGAACGACGAAAATAATGATGTTATTGGATTTTATGTATGTATATTGGTTACGTCACAAACAACCTTCAAACTCGAGTACACATAATACTTTGGTCGACAGTAGTGGTGGTGTATTTTATATCTTACATATTGGGAACATTGTCGTGACATAAATGTCACGTCATGTCTCGTCATATCTCGTCAATGTCTCGCCCAGATAACATTATTGACGAATGCTTTCCGAGTGAGCAACATGGCTGCCGTAGTTCAAATTGAACAAGAAAGAAACACATATTTACGTAATTTAGCACATATTTCCAGATCACTAGGCATAATGAACGGCAATTTTAATTGGTATTGTCCCATGGAACCTCTGAAAAGTTATGAAAATCATATATTATCATTTACCATCCAAGTGGAACTGTAAAAGACTGGCTGCGTGGTACAGCGGTACGTTCTCGCTTGCTTGGTCAAAGGTTGCAGGTTCGTATCCAGGCGCAAACAGCTGGCATTTGAGGGTGCGCAAATGCGAGGGAGCAGTGTCAGATTTACTGGCGCGTTTAAGATCCCCTTTGGGGCAAAATTCTGGCACCCCAGCGTCTCTAAAATAACCAGGATAGTTAAAAGGGACATAAAACCAAACATCATATTCTAAAGGCAACCACACTCTTCTGGCGTTGGCGGTTCGTTTCAGTTCCATGTATGAGGTGCGTTCAAAAAGTAACGAGCCGGAGGCATAATTACATAAACCAGTACCTGTATGTTAGAAGTATTGGCCCTGGCTGTTGAGGCATTTGTCCCATTGTGGCACGAGGCGGTGAATGGCTGTCTCATAAAATTCCCTGGGCTGCGATGTGAACCAGTTCCGCACGTACAGCTGGACGTCGGCGTCCGAGGTGAATCGTTGGCCCCGCAGAGCCCTTTTCAGGGGACCAAACATGGGGGTAATCACATGGAGAGAGGTCTGGACTGTATGGAGGATGGCCGAGAACATCCCATTTGAATTTCTGCAGGAGTGCCGTGACTGTGTTGGCCGTATGAGGTCGTGCATTGTCGTGGAGCGACCACGGCGGCTATGGCGTTCACTGTCACTCGGCGGTCCTGGGTAATGAGTGCATCAACCAGCTGGACGTTGCCATCAGTAATGCAGGGGGGGGGGGGGGGGGGCAGACCGGGCATCATCGACTAACGACACCCGTCCTTCCCTGAAGCGCTTGTGCCACGCCTTGACCCTTGTAAGGGACATGCAGTGTTTCTCCGTACACATGTGACATTCGGCGATGAATGTCCGTTCCCCCTACTCCCTCCGCCGTCAGAAACCGAACAATACCTCTTTGCTCTTCGGTTTACGCCTCCGTGTCACTGTTTGCAATGCGACTGGCAGCGTTGGACGATTGATGCATGATGCTGGTCGCTTTGTATCGTCACGTGACGTGCACGCGTGCCCTCTAGCGACGGGCTGTGAGCTTCCACGCTCTGGACGGAACCACACCTCGTTACACACGCCACGATTATCCGATGTCGTCAACGGTTTGCGCATTCCAGCCTCCGGCTCGTTACTGTAGTTTTTGAACTCACCTTATAATTGTCACATGCCATTCTATTCTTGATGTCCTCCAAATACTTCGTCCTAGGCTGTCCTCTTCCTTTCTTTCCCAGCATTTTCCCTTCAAGAATATTAACGATGGAAGTGTTGTGTCTGATGACGATGTCCAATAAATTTTATTTTTCTCTTTCCCATTTCCTTCATCAATCTTCTCTCTTCATTGACTTGGTTTTTCTTTCCATCCAGCTCGTTCTTGTCATTTTCCACCATATCCACATTTCATCAGCTTCAAGTCGATTCTTTTCCAATTTACCCAGAGTCCAACTTTCACTTCCATAGAGCAGTGTACCCCATACAAATGATTTTCTTACATCTATATTCATATGTTTACTGGATAAAATGTTTTTCTTAGTCATAAATACCTGTTTGGCCATTATTATTATTATTATTATTATTATTAATATTATAACAATTGATGGGGAACAACTGAAGAAAGTGGAGAGTTTCAAGTATCTGGGGAGCCTGATACAAGATAATGGAAGAAACGATAGAGAAATAAATGAGCGGGGTAGACAGGCAGAAGCATTCCGGAGGAGTGTGAGAAGCATGTTATGGAGCAAGGATGTCCCTCAGAACAGCAAAAATATCATATATCGGACGTACTATGTCCCTATCCTGACGTATGCCTCGGAGACCTGGGTTATGAAAGGAAGGGAGAAGAGCAAAATTCAGGCCAGTGAGATGAGGTTCTTGAGAAGCAGTATTGGAGCTACAAGGATGGACAGAATAAGAAATGAGAGGACCAGAGAATTAATGATGGAGGAACCATTACAGGATGGTATAGAGAAATCTAGACTTAGATGGTATGGACATGTAAAACGAATGGAGGAGAAGATAATACCCAGGAGGATACACGAGAAGTGGGAAGGAAAGAGACCGAGAGGAAGACCGAGAGACAGGTGGCTTAAGAGGGTGGAAGAAAGCATGAAGAAGAAAGGAGATGACTGGACAAGGGTGGAGGCTGAGAGATCGTGGGAAGACAGAAGACGTTGGAGAGGCTTGTGTTCCAAACAGACCCGGCCAGTGGCTGGAAACTGTGCAGATTATTATTATTATTATTATTATTATTATTGGAACTGTAAAAGTCAGGTTCCTGTCTCCTTCACTATTAATGGCCAGGGTAGGCCTACCTATCAAACATAACCTTTCCAACATGACTAAAAACTGATGCATAGATCCCCTATTCGAAACGTTAATACATTCATATACGGTAAGCAGCTGCTGTTGTAAGTGAGATTATTATAAAAATACGCCTGGTGAGTTATAATAATATCGTAAGAATACGGATCAGGAAAACACAGTGCCACCATCCTGTCCTGTCCTGTCCTGAGTATCTCTGATATGATTCACAACTTAGCCAGGGATTTAAATTTAGATTCGCAGCTTTTTCACTTCAGCAAATGCTGAGTTGGTACTTAAAGCTAAAAGATTGTTATTAATAATTTTGTCAATTATTTCAATAAGCAACGTTATTGTAAAATTAAATCTGTTATATGATTAACGGGAAGCCTCCGTGGCTTAGGCGGCAGCACGCCGGCCTCTCACCGCTGGGTCCGTGGTTCAAATCCCGGTCACTCCATGTGAGATCTGTGCTGGACAAAACGGAGGCAGACAGGTTTTTCTCCGGGGACTCCGGTTTTCCCTGTCAAAGTTTCATTCCAGCAACACTCTCCACTATCATTTCATTTCATCTGTCATTCATTTAATCATTGCCCCAGAGGAGTGCGTCAGGCCTCGGCAGCCGGCACAGTTCATATCCTCGCCGCTAGATGGGGGCTTCATTCATTCCATTCCTGACCCGGTCGGAGACTGGAAGCAGGCTGTGGATTTTCATTTTCATATGATTAACGGAATCCTCCGTGGCTTAGGCGGCAGCACGCCGGCCTCTCACCGCTGGGTCCGTTGTTCAAATTCCGGTCACTCCATGTGAGATCTGTGCTGGACAAAACGGAGGCGGACAGGTTTTTCTCCGGGTACTCCGGTTTTCCCTGTCAAAAATTTCATTCCAGCAACACTCTCCACTATCATTTCATTTCATATGTCATTCATTTAATCATTGCCCCGGAGGAGTGCGTCAGGCCTCGGCAGCCGGCACAGTTCATATCCTCGCCGCTAGATAGGGGCTTCATTCATTACATTCCTGACCCGGTCGGAGACTGGAAGCAGGCTGTGGATTTTCTTTTCATATGATTAACGGCAGGTGGTTTCTTTTTTTCAATATTGACTTAAGAGACCTTATAAATTTCTGTCAAAAATGTTAAGAGTTTCATTTTTTTTAAACAGGTAGTTCCGTGAAGAACTAGCCTATACAGCCTATTTTCATACAGTATATCCTACTTATGTTAATTGCCTCTATCAACATAAACAAATTCAGTTTGATTGCTGTAATAGATTCGTAGATATTGATAACCGACTAAATATTTCGGATCGTCGCCATGTTGGATTTTATATATGTAGGTCCTAGAGTTATGTACTGTTACATGAAGATTATTGTGTACGTTGTGTACTTAGGACACAAGAAGTAACGAGATTTTAAAATTTCTCACAGCTGCCATATTGTGGTTATGGAAACAATTGAAATAAAATCGATGTCAGTGAAAAAACATTCGTGTAAGGATTTACTGTACCAAGTTTCACTGCACTCGGATGGTTAAATTGCGATAAACGTCCATGTGAATATTTATACTTCGCGTCGCCGCCATGTTGGATTTGTGATCACCAGGTTGTTGAAAATCGTATAGGTGAACTTATGTTCATAGCCCCTATGAACATAAAAAAAAATCAGTTTGATTGCTCTAATAGATTCGTAGATATTCAGAGCCGTCTAAATATTTCGGATGGTCGGCATGTTGGATTGTTAAATGTATAGGCCATAGAGTCATGTACCATTAAAGGAAAATTATTGCGTAGGTTCATTATTCATACTTTCACTTCGATCGCACGATTACGACACAAGAAATAAAAACTTAATTTTAAAATTTGCACAGCCGTTATCATGAGGTTATGTAAACAATTGAACTAAATTAGGTACCAGTGCATTACTATGTGTATAAACATTTCCTGTACCAAGTGTCATTGCGTTTGGTACATTAAATCGCGAGAAAGGTCTATTTAATATTTTCAAATTTGCTTGGCCGCCATGTTCGTTTTGTAGTTAAACGGTTTTTGAAAGTCTCATAGATGAACTTCCAGTAGTGCTCTTTATCTCCCTACAAAATGTTAGAGTGATACCGCTAATAGTTTCAGAGATATAGAATGCCGGTGAAATATTTCGCACAGCCGCCATATTGTGGTTATGTAAACAATTGAACGAAGTTAGATGTCGGTGCATTACAATGTGTATAAACATATACTGTACCAAGTTGAATTGCGTTTGGTTGGTTAAATCACGAGAAACGTCTATTTAAATGTCGCAACTTCGCTTGGCCGCCATGTTGGTTTTGTAGTTACCAGTTTTTCAAAAGTCACATAGGTGAACTTCTAGCTGTTCCCTTTATCACCGTAAAAATTCCAGGGTGATATCGGTAATAGTTTCGGTGATATTAAATGCTGGTGAAATATTTCGCACAGCCACCATCTTGGATTGGTGAGACGTAACAAAATTTGAAGGGCACGGCCAGGGTCGTCCGGAATAGTGCTATGAAATTACCGAGTTTCACTGAAATCGCTCCAGCCGTTTGGAAGTTATTAGGTACACACACACACACCGTCACACACACAGACACACGGTCAAAAGGTGATCTCATAGCCTATTTTTTCAAAATTGAAAATAGGCTAAAATAGGCTATAAAACCTGAGAATAAGCGACGTTCGTGCATTAAAGTAACTGCGGACACCATTTGATGTTTATACCATGCCCTGTTGAACAGCCGCGAGTTGGGTGGTGGTCATCTTCAAACAGTGTAGAATGTGGGGGAACTAGAAAAGCGTAAAGGAAATTCAGCGTTGACAGTGCGATGCATTTTACTAGTTCCGGAAGTTGCGAAAGATCTTGTGCAAAGTGAGTGCCACATTACTACATATGAAACTGAACTCAAGCGACAATCAAGTAAATAGAGTCATGTTTTTTTTTGTCGTGTAGCCTCCTGAGAGGCCGAGTGCAGGTCTTTCTAGTCGACGCCCGTGGGCGACCTACGCGTCGGGATGAGAGATGGAATGGATGAAGATGAATGAAACTGGGCAAGGATGTGGAAGGAAGCGGCCGTGGCCTGTCAGAAGGCACCGTCCCAGCATTTGCCTGGTGTTGAAAATGGGAAACCACGGAAAACCATTTCAAGGACGGCCGACGGTGGGGCTCGAACCCACGCGTCTACCGAGTCAGCAGAGAGCTTGGCCCCATGGCCTAACGCTGCGCTTTAGCCAGCGTAGCCACTACTGTCGGTTAGCGTCATGGTGAGTCACCACGAAAACTGAAATCTGTCGCCCCCTAAAGTCATGGTCAATACAGTTGTCAAAGTGTTATTGTGTTATATTCAGTGTGAGGAGTATAGGCGTATTATGAATGCAGTGTATTGCTGTTCATTTTGGGTGTCATATTTGGACCATGCACTACTCACTTTTTAACACTTTTGGACAGTGCCATTATCCCCCAAGAATATACGGCAGCTCAATCAGTGGCATTAGTAAGCATCACGCACAACGGTGGAGATGGGAAGAGCTTTCATACCTCCCCCAGGGGCTCTCATCTTGTGGGACGTGGGTTGGCGACCACGGGACCCCAGCTGAATCCGGCATTGCTTCCACTTACTTGTGCCGGGCTCCTCTCTGTCTTCTTTCCTGTCGACCTCCCTTGGTCAACTCTTGTTCTTTTCCGACCCCGACGGTATTAGGGTATCCAAGGCCTAGGGAGTCTTTCACTTTCCCGCCTTAATTGGCCCTTGTCTCATCTTTCCTGATCCCTCCTTCTTTGAGGGGTCAGAACTCTTGCTTTCTTTTCTTTATATTTCCTTTTCTCTTTTAGATTCCCGCACTGTTTTTTTACTTGGTTCCCCGTATATCTAAATTCCCTTTAGCGATTTTTTGTAAGTATTTTTAATCTACGTTGCATTTTGTAAGTTTTTTTCGATCTAAATTACCTCTCGCGATTGTTTTCAACTTCAATTGCATTTTGTAAAGATTGACAATCTAAATTGCTTTTTAGTAAGTCTTTCAATGTAGGTTCCGGGCATTTTAGTGAGTATTTTGAATTGCAATTGCATTTTGTAAGTATTTTCAACCAAAACCGCATTTCGCAAGAATTTTAAACCTAAATTGCATTTTGTTTGGTGGACATTTTGCAAATATTTTGATTCTCAATTGCATTTTGTGGGTATTTTGAATCTAATTACATTTTGTCAAGTATTTTCAATCTACGTAAATTGCATTTTGTAAGTATTGTCAATCCACATGAGTCATTTGAATCTGCCGTGCATTTTGTAAGCATTTTCAATTTCAATTGCATTTTGTAAGTATTTTGAATTTCAATTGCACTTTGTGAATAATTTGGATTGAAACTGGGATATTTCAATCGGAATTGCATTGTGTATTTTCAATTTCAATTGCATTTTGTAGGTATTTTGAACCTCAATTGCATTTTGTACGTATTTTCGATCTCATTTGCATTTTGTAAGTATTTTGAATTTCAATTGCATTTTGTAAGTATTTCGACTCTACATTGCATTTGTACGTATTTTGAACCTAGCCTACATTTTGTGGGTATATTTTATTAATCTATTCTTTTTGTGAATCTTTTCGTTCTAAATTCCCTTTTGTAAGAACATTTTGTGAGTTGTTTCAATCTGAGTTCCTTTTTGTAAGTATTTTCCGTCTCACTGAATTTTCTTTCTGGTTTCCATTTCATTAACATTTTCGCTATCACCCAGATCATTAGAGGCCGATAACCTAGATGTTAGGCCCCTTAAAACAAAAATTATCATCAACATCATCAGCTTTCATACCGCATTATTCTCCTGATCAGTGTCCATTTGGCAATGATCTCATCCTCAGAAAGTCATCATCATCATCATCATAATCATCAGTTTATCTGCCTGATGGCAGGTTTCCTCATGGTCGGTCTCTCCACCTTATCCGGTTTTCACCAGCAGGTTTCATCAGCTCATAAGATTTATCAATCTCGATGGAATCCAGCATCTGAAACCTTCTCCTTCCTCTTCGGATTTTCCCTTGGACTGTCCCTTTTAATGCACTTTTCAGCAAACCATCTCCCCATATGCAGTGTCCAATCCAATTCATTTTTCTTTTTCTTATCTTCTTTAGCAACATCCTTTCTTCTCCTACTTTCTTTAACACTTCCTCATTTCTCACTCTGTCCTTCCAACTTATTCTCCCCATTCTCCTCAAAAGCCACATTTCGAAAGCCTCGATTCTTCTCTCGTCTTCTTTCCTAAGCGTCCAAATTTCCGCTCCCTACATACTGTAGCTAGGTTGTGTCCTGATTGCGGTCATTCCAGATTGCGTTCACCTCATTAGCAGTCCAGATATCGGTCACTTTCATTTTAGGGAAGAACTATAAACATTCCAGCGTCCAGATTGCGATCACTTTTCTTGAGAGACCGGTCCTTGGTTCTTCCTGTCTGACTCATACCTCCCGTAAGTTTTGTGGATGACAAGGGGAAACTGATATTTCACTACCTAACCAAAGGATACAGTTCAGTGTTCAGCTGAGCACACCTCATAAAACTTCGCTTAAAAAAAATTCGAGTCCCCTCCCAATCTGACGGCACCTCGTAAAGCAAAGATTATAACATTTTCAGTGTTAAGAACAGAAACGTTTTAGGATCGGAATCAACGATCTTCACTTTCAACAAAATTGTTGTAACGGGAAATTGTGTATTTAACAGGGTATCATTTTTAATTTCAGCCCCTCCTCCCCCATTTGAGGCGCGAGGTATTTTTATAATAGGTACTGTACAGTGTTGCCAGAAAGTTTAGAGACGCCCGTGTATTCACACTTAAACAGACTGTCTCTATACTTTTAAACTTATGATGTATTTTACGTAAAATTGCTGTTAAGTACACTAATGTCAAGTTTGGTTGAAAATTTGAGGACTGTAACTCAAATAGTTCTAGAGTTATGATTATTTTTGTCTTTTATGGCCACCCAAAATTAACCTTGATTTTGAAGACAAAAAGTTATACAATTAAAAAAAACTATCCAATTATGCGTACTGATTGTTATGTGGTTGCTAGGCGATAACAACACCTTTACAATGACCCCTATTAGAAGGCTTTAGAGGAGTTTTGACTCATTTTGCCAACACTTCAGTAACATTTTTATTTACTGTAAATTTTAGGCTTAATACCACTGACAGTTAGGTTTTCAAACTGCATAAAGGAATGAACACGTGTGAGCTGGTGATTGCGCGCGCAGCTGCTCCCCCACCACCGCAACACACGGAATATAGCCGCCAAAACCTCATTGCGCTAGCTACCTCTGGTCAAAAGTTGCAGCAATTCAAAAGTCAGTGCTATTAAGCCTAAAATTTACAGGAAATAAAAATGTTACTGAAGTGTTGGCAAAAGGAGTTAAAACTCCTCTAAAGCCTTCTAATAGGGGTCATTGTAAAGGTGTTGTTATCGCCTAGCAACCACATAACAATCAGTACTCATAGCTGGATAGTTTTTAATTGTATAACATTTTGTCTTAAAAATCAAGGTTAATTTTGGGTGGCCATAAAAGACAAAAAAAAATTCATAACTCTTGCCTATTTGAGTTACTTCTCAAATTTTCAACCAAATATGACATTAATGTACTTAACAGCAATTGTACTTAAAATGCATCATAAGTTTAAAAGTAGTCTATAGGGGCATTCTGTTGAAGTATGAAATACACGGGTGTCCCTAAACTTTCTGGCAACACTGTATATCGTGAAAAACATTCTATCCATTACCTCGAAAAATTCGTCTCGTAAAAGTAGCCTAAATAACATTCGCAAGAGGGGTGGATGGAAGGTGAGGAAATTCTCAGGGGGAGTCACAACCGGACCGGTCTCCCAAGAAAAGTGATCGCAATCTGGACGCTGGAATGTTCATAGCTCTTCCCTAAAATGAAAGTGACCGTAATCTGGACTACTAATGAGGTGAACGCAATCTGGAATAACCGCTATCAGGAAGACACCAGTAGCTACACTCCAAACAAAACATTTCACTAACATCTCCCGTAGGCTTACTTTCATTGATCCACAAAATAATTTTCTTTTCTTATTGAAGGCTTCTTTTGCTATTGCAATCCTTGTTTTTATTTCATTTCTGGTGTAACCCAACTTCCTAGGCATTTGTTTGACGAGAGCTTGCACACGTTAGCGCAACACATGCAGCGGATAGGCCTATTGGGACCGTGCGACATCTGT
Source organism: Meconema thalassinum (assembly GCA_946902985.2). Taxonomy (NCBI): domain Eukaryota; kingdom Metazoa; phylum Arthropoda; class Insecta; order Orthoptera; family Tettigoniidae; genus Meconema; species Meconema thalassinum. The sequence goes on from OX336400.1 coordinate 141,199,288, forward strand.
TGGCTTAATCTGAACTAACTGGTGGGAGCGGTAGGACTATCTTTCACCATCAAGTTAGTAAATAGTGTTTTCTTATTTTTTAACTGTGTGTCTTTGACTGTTCACATTGTTTACTGAGTTATTCTCCGTTTTCATTAGGTTCTTTCAGCATATTCTGTAAGCATGAGTGAAATTCCTAGTACCAGTAAACGCAGTAAATGTCACGTGAACTGTTCCGTGTACGGTTGTAATTACTCCTAGGAAAACAGTCCGCCAGGGACTAAAATTTTTCGTTTTCCGGCCAGAGCGGCCCATAAGATCAGAAGGGAAGCATGGATAACATCTATGACACGTTCAACACTTGATGGAAAACCTTGGGTTCCTATCAGTAATTCCAGAATCTGCAGTCGACACTTTATTGATGGAACACCTACCAGAGACCCTGATAGCCCTGGGTATAAACCTACTTTACATATGTTACCAGGAAGATCTAATGAGGTCGAAACTCAGAGGAAACAAATGATCAGGTACAAGAGGAGGAAAGGAAGACAAAGTGAAAAGCAAGAAAACATTAATTCTGGTCCTGAATCACAATCTCCCCCAAACTGTTTGTAGTATAGATATTCAGACTGATGATTTACTATTTACGACGACAGCTGATATGTTATTCTTGTGTTTCTCCTACCAGTGAATAATCGTCTCTTCCGCTAGGGGCACTGCGGTCAAAAATTTGTTGTTACGCACGATCCCAATTCAGCGCCTTTCTCATCGTTGATAACGAACAGTGGATAGCCTGTCTGAATACCTGGAAAGTTGTAAACACTGTGTAGGTAGCTTTTCATCCATGGCGTAATGAAACACTGTGTTGTCCTGTGTTCTGCCTCATCTTTTTGGAGTCCCCTGCATCCAGACTTCATCTAGCCTAGTTTGTAGTGACTTCATTCGAAAGTACACCCTTTCAGAAGTATAGCCTATATAACAAGAAGTTCCGTGACGAACTAAAGATCCTACTTTTATTAAAATTTAAGATTCATGCCAATGATTAATATATATGGATCTATCTAGAAAAATTACGAAATTAAGTGGGTAATATCGAAATTTCTAATTAGTTCGAAATACTGTATACCTGGAATACAGTAGTGTAGCCTAATAGAGCACTACAGTTGGCAGCCCTGGTGACTGAATATATTCTTAGTTCCATCTCTTAAGGTTCAGAATACAACATTTGGTTGAAGTCCGATGGATAGCATGGACGTTACATGCAGTTAAACATTGAATCTAACAGCACGCGTAAAATCATGTTGAAAACAATGTCATGCATGTATTGGTAATAAATAATCTGTAATAATACGATCTATTGTTGTGCCAATTTTGAATGAAATTCAATAGTTAGTAAAGAAGTTACATGCATTTTAAAATTGGACCTATCCGCAGGCTTATAATCATTTTGGCAACACTGCCATATATGGCCTCCTGGAAATTGAACTGAAATATTATTATATATAAGTGTGCCAATTTTGAAATAGCTCCCATTCATAACTTTCAAGATATCCAACATGGAGCTCAAATTTCAATTGCGATTTTTCAGCAGTTGGTAGTACTAACATTATTTTCAAATACGGCATTGAGATATTCAGGTATAGATCTTTACTTCTACCAAATTTTGTTTCGATTACTGCAGCCGTTTAGGAGTTGTTAGGGGGGAGGGGGAAGACACCCACACACAGCCAGCCAGACAGAAGGACAGACAGACAGACAGACAGACAGACACACATTTGCCTGGATCGATCTCATAAGTCTACTTTTTTGTCATTTTTGCAAAATGTGAAAAGTAGGCTAAAATTTTTAACATTATTATTATTATTATTATTATTATTATTATTATTATTATTATTATTATTATTATTATTATTATTATTATTATTAAGTTTCTACGGTGTGTCAGTGATTGAGTGTCCACATCCAGATCCCAAGACTATGGTGATGTCTTAGCAGAGCCGGGAATCGAACCCGGACCTCCCGGGTGGCTAGCCACTACATCAGTAAGTGGACTGTCTGTCTGTCTGTTAGGTAGTCAGCCCGAAGGCTGGTTGGATCCTCAAAAGCACCGCCGTTACGTTATGTGAGTAGATACCCACAAAAACCCAAGGCAGTGCTATATTGAGGCGTTCTAGGCAAGAAGAGGAGTGAGGTAGTTTGCCATTGCTTTGCTCACTGAGTCAGAACAGTAAGTGGACTGAACGAGTATGAAATCAAGCAAGAGAACCGGGACGTGTGAATCGATAGAAAAATGTAGCTTCCGATGTTTAGTTACATATCTCATAAACTACAATAGATATTGCCTTGAATGTTCTATTAGTATATTCAGAGTACTTTCGTCATTATTTGGGTAGAATTTGAAGCTTCTATATTGAATATTTTGTGTCAGAGAGAGTATCACAAAAACAATGTTAAAACATTATATAGTTAAAAATTCCCTTACTCATGTCCCATTTTCTGAGCAAATACTCAAACCAGACCCAACAAACTTTGCATGCATAATAGTTCAACCATTTTTGAGCTACTGTAGTAAAAGTATTGCCCTATCGTTTACAGGATCTGGGTTATCTTTTTTTTTACATCCTTTTTGAAAACAAGACATTTTCTGTAAATTTTGCATTGCTTTTCAAGCTGGGCTCCATGAACTAATCAATATACCTGAATAAATGTACTTCCACTAGTAGATCTATATACAGTAGTTTCTTAGAGACTACCAAGTTTCAAATACATTGGTCACGCAGTTTCTGAGAAAATGGTACATGAAGTTTCCAAAAATATGACTTACTGTAAACACAAAAAGAATGTTTGGTTAGTAGGTAGCTACAATGTAGCCTTAAAACATTATGTTTAAACCTTATTTTATTGCATCAAATATCGCTTCATCACAATCATTGATACACCAAATTCTTCAGGAAAGATGGGAGATTTTATTAAGCTGAAAAATAAAAATTGACATTTTTGAGTCTATCACACGTCCCGGTTCCCTTTAGAAAAGCGACTTTTAAGTTTTTAGTATCTGCATTGGCCCAGCGTAGTGGCAACTCATCCAAATAGAGCTAGGATTTGATAGCCTGTGTCTTACAACGAGTGACATTGAAAGTAAATATATTCGCATAGTTTTCTAAGTACTATGTTCTAGCAGTGGAGTAGCAGAGTCAACAATAGTCTCAATGAACCCCCCCCCCCAAACCCCATTTGGATGAGCCTCCACTGATTTTCCTATTATTTTATTGTAAATGTTTGCTATCTTTATGACAGCGATGAAATGAATATAATATTTCTGAACACCCTGTGAGAAGAACCTTGCTACACACAGTGGTGACATGTGTTCCCTGCAGACCACATTGCATGCTGGGACAGGTGATGAGGAGAAGCAGAAGAAGACGACGAAGACTAGGACGTCGTAAGAGAGTGCGGAAACCACTCAAATCCCACCCTCTCCGCGATTGGTTCATTCCTTTTCCACCCCCCCCCCCACCCCCCACACACAAGTCGAGAGCAAATCTAAAGAAAAAGAAAAATTATATATATTTTTTTCTGTCTCTCTCCTATACACTTTCCTCATCCCACGTGCGTGGATGTCACACTCTCAACTTCGGAAGGCGAGTGAAAAAAATAATAAAAGTAATATTAAAAAAGACGAAGAGACAAAATGTTGAGGTACACTTATTTCCCCTTAGAATGTGTCTTAAAGAAGTCTCCGCCTTCCACAGCGTCAAGCACGTCCTACAACTCTTCAGCTCTTCCAATGCTACATCTGAAATCCGTAATCGAATTTCCTTTTCCAAATCTTATTCCTTTCCAACCCCTTATATTATATTGCGACATCTCTCTCTGTGTATATACATTCTAAAAACAACATTTCACTACTAACCTCATAAAATGACTTTCAATTTTGATAATTAGTTAATTAATTTCATTCCATATTATATAATAAAAGTCATTAGATAGAAACAAAAAAGAAAAGATGCGCACGCTTCTGGTTGGTAAAAGGGTAGACGCGGTTTGTTGTAGAATCTGAGAAAATCCAATTACTTAAGCAAGACAGCGCGATATTTGCCGCTTAGTACAATTTCCTTATAAACCAACCATGAACGCACAGACGAACGGGGTTGGCTTGACTCGGCGTGCGCATACGAACACAATTTCTTATCGTATGTAATGATTGCTACTCAGAAAACGGAATCTCTCTGCCTTCTACTCACCAGTTTGTTGGAGGCGCGATTTAAAATCAAATCAATAGACACGAGGTCGACCTTTGATTGCAATTCAACCATACACATAGCCTATGAACCCTTTTTCCACCCCCTTTCACTACCCCTTGCTGCTGCTACTCTCGAAAGTGGAGATTAGAGGATATGTAATGAAATCATTTGCCTGCTCTGGGTAAACAGCCCGCTTTGCGTAAGGCAATTGCAAGAGTTGAGAGGAGGAAGCAGGTTTGGGTGGGAGAGAAAAGCGAATAGCGGTGGAAACATGGGTTACAAATTAGAGAATTATAAGCGTAGCAATTGCCAAAATTCAGGCAAATAATAACAGTACTTCTACAATATTGAGAGTTCAACATAATTTCAAAGCAAATAAACTTGAACAGATAGACCTAATTCTATATATGTAATAATAATAGCCTACATTATGCAACAAGCCTATAATGGTAATAATTAAGGCACGAGTATGTTTATAAAACGAGCGAAGCGAGTGTCCAAATTACCATTATAGGCGAGTTGCAAACGACTGTTTATGTTCGATGAGAATTATTATAACTATTTTATGTTCGAACATAAATATTCATAAATATCTGTCGAGATTTCGCCAGTTTTATGTACTGAACAGAGCGCATGGGACGCAGACAATGCCTTGAATTTGACCATGGCCTCCTCGATTACCCTACTATGACACTAGGCCACGCAGTGAAATTTAAATTAGAAGTCCTTTGAACTCAGCGCAGGTGAGATGATATCCTTATATAATTGGTCAAACAACTGTTTGTTGAGCTCTGATTGGTGGGAGAAACTGTTCCATAATGAAAAATTGTGTTATAATGAGCCTCATTATAGTACAGTTTTCTGACATATAATAGTCAGGGTCGAACATAAAGGATTAATATCTATTGTCAGAAAATAAGTTAAAAGTGGTTTGAAGTTAAATACGTTGTTGGTTCGTAGTGGATCTCTTGTAGCACATTTGGTGAATTTTCGACGAAATATCGCAAAGAAAAGTCCAGCAAAGGAGACTCTGTCTCAAGGAATTACTCCATAGCAATGCATCATATCCTGATTGTTATTGTTATGTGAACTAACTTGGAATAACATTGGCTCAGACCAAATACCGTCACTCGCTACGGATTTCTTTTCTTTTCTTACATCAATCAACATGTCCCTCAGCAACTGTTCCTATGCACACCATAGCTGTCAAAACCACTGCCTCCTTATCCAACATACACTCCCACCTTCTTTAGTGAGGCTAAAGAACCATGAACATATGACTGATATGGCACCCATCCATACTTGTTGATTTCTTGCAGAATTAATTTAGGAATGAGCAACACAGGGCACAGGAACCCTATCGGATCGAATACCCGATGTAGTCTAGCCAAGATCGTACGCTTGGTAATGGTCTCACACAAATCAGTGCACTTTATCTCGATCGTCAGACAATCTGATTGGCAATCCCAGGTGATACCCAATACTGGGGTGGTTGTTGCATCAAATTCATCCCCCTTTGCAAACACTTCATGCTGATTGTCATGAGGCAGGTCAGCCCTTGTCCCATCCTGTATGCTCCATGCGCACTGTCGTAGTTCCAACCAGTAGGTAACTTGTGGTTCCATCTGTGCTGCCGCTAAGATGCTCGTGGCCTTGGATTTGAACTCTCTCAACTCCCACTCAGAGTCTACTGACGTCACACAATTGTCCACTTACAGGGCACTCAACAGCCTTTTCGCAACATCTTTATCGTCTGCAGAAACAGTACTTAAATGCAATTCAATCACTGCTGCCAGTAAGAATGGGCTACAGTTCAGTCCAAAAACCACCCGTTTATTTCTATATATGACGGTTTCTGTCGACAAATTTTCCTTCCACCTCAAAAACCTTAAATAATCCTGATCTTCCTTTCTAACCTCAATCATGAGGAAAGCCTTACGAATGTCAGCGACCACACCTATCCTTCCTATACGGAATCGGTTGATGTTGGTGGGAAGGAGCTCTATAAGGTTAGGCCCTTTTTCCAAACAATCATTGAGAGAGGGACCTCTACCCCTCTTAGAAGAAGCATCGAAGACAGGTCTGATAGGTGTGGCAAGGCTCTCTGGTTTCAATACTGGATGGTGAGGAAGGTAATGTGCATTGTTATCAATCTCACTGTCTGGCACTATTTCAATGATTCCTTCCTTCAACCATGCTGTAAACACTTTGGAATATTTGTCGACCACTCCCCGTTCTGTGAGCTTCTTGGTAGTAGACTCCAATCTTCTTTGAGCAATTTCTAAATTATTATTATTATTATTGTTGTTCGGTTGAAATAAGTGATGAAATTAAAAATAAATAGAGTACCTATAAGTTCAGTCTTGTAATTACCAAATGTGACACGACGATTCTTTTACGAGCGGACAGCGCACGAGGACTTTTGATCATGTCCTCCTTGGCCGAGAATTGCTCTTGATTCATTTAGGACATCCTGGTCCTTAAGTCCATCGTTTCCCAACCTGTGGTTCAAGGGGTTTGCCAAACACTTTTCCATAATGGTGGGTTTCGAGGTTAGGCCTATTAGGCCTACTGTTTCCTTAATTTCTGCAGCATTTCTTCAGTATATAGGTTCTTTGCGACCCAATGTCAAACATAACCCGTACTTGTCTAGTGATTTCTTTAGTTTGAATCATTGCAAAAGCTGTCTGCAGCATGACGTCTCCCGAACAACTTGTCATACCCGATTGTACAGAAGTAGCCTCTTTGGTGGTGGTATCCTTTTCGTCTCTGCTTGTTTCAGAACACATAAGAGTAGTAGGACCTTTGTGACAGATTAGACACTTCACTGGCTAAATGTCCTGTTTTCAGACAGTTAAAGCTTTCTTACCTATAATATGTGTTCTCTTCCCATCCAATGACAGAGAGTGTGCTTTAGTACACAACTGGCTATCATGGTGCTTTCCACAAAAGATGCAGCTGGAGGATTGACTGTAGAACAGCCCCATGGCCGTCAGTATTTCTTCTTTCCGGCGTTGAAACTTGGCAGACTTATTCTTCTGTCGCTCAATGGAAGAGTCAATAAATCCGCCTCTAGCCAGATTTCGTTGGTCCTCTCCTTCTACCTCACGTTTGAGAAAGTCCATGAGGTAATCAAGTTCACACTTCTTTGAATTACCAGGTTTATCAGGATCAGTTGGTCCTTCCTTGCCATAATTGGAACTCCTTTGCCAGGCTACCATCAAGCTCCTCCGGATGACTGTACTCCACCATGGGGTACAGAAATGTAGCTGTTTGTTCAGTGGTCACGCCCCTAAAGTCTCTATTGCCCATAAATGTGTCTCTAGTTTATCATACATACGAGACACTTCGACTGCCTGTTTCGTGTTTTCATTGTCAATCACTAGTTTCAAAAGCTCACGCACGTACACCTGCTTCAGTAATTTCTCTCTTCCAAACCGTTGTTTGAGAGCTTCAATCACCTTTGCGTAGTTTCCAGCAGTCTGTGGGTAACTACCAACCAAATCCTGAGCTCTTGATCCTACTTCCATTGATTGAATCAAGTAATGGAATTTGTCACTGTCGTGAAGTGAAGTATCTTCGTGAATCTTCGAAAAGGAAGCCCAGAATCCTAGCCACTCCTTGAAGTCCCCATTAAACTTCAGCAGTTCGATTTTGGGTAGTCTGTACCTCCTCGTGTTCTCTCCATACGAACTCAACGCAGTGCTTGTCCCCGTTACACCGTTTGTTTCGTTGATTTTCAATGCTTTTAATCTAAAAACTGTTTTTTTTTCATACTCATCAATGGTATTTTGTTCTTCATCAAGAGTTTCTTCGTCACAATCATCATACAGTGCGTCTAACACCTTACTCTCGAGTTCTTTAAGTTCTAGCATCTTATTATTAATTAACTCGATTAATGCACTGATGACTTCTTGGTCCCTTTCGGACTTTTCGAACTCCCGTGTAATTTCATTGCACAGATTTGTTACCGATCTCCGAATCACGGAACGAACTTTCTTTGTCCTTTCAATGTTATCCATTTTCGGATCACGTCGGGGTCACCAGATTTATGTTATGTGAACTAACTTGGAATAACATTGACTCAGACCAAATACCGTCACTCACTACGGATTTATTTTCTTTTCTTACATCAATCAACATGTCCCTCAGCAACTGTTGATATGCACACCATAGCTGTTAAAACCACTGCCTCCTTATCCAACAGTCATTAAGGAATTTGGTTCTATTCATCTTGCCATAATAATTTGGCCACCTCTGTAGACTAATGAAAGTTAGCGAAGTTTCGCTTTCAACCGCCAAGTGGTTCCCAACACATTCGTTGTGGAACTTAGCCCAAATAATATAAAGCCTGCTCATTTTCAGCGTTCCTTTCATCAACATTGTCCCCACACTGATGCAAATTCTGACCATTGGAGCGCTAGTAATAGAAAAGCATATGATTCTATAGACCGTCAAGCACTTTTCAATACTCTAGAAGAATTTCAAGTGGATAAAAAACAAGAGTAATCAGACAAACATTAACTGGCACTACTTCAAACGTTAAATTCCTAGGTGAAATATCTGAGCCTTTTACTATTAACACCGGGGTCCGTCAAGGAGACGGATTATCTCCGTTACTGTTCAGTCTCGTACTTCAGAAAGTAATCAGGACTTTGGAAAAGGAAAGTAAAGGAATAACCGTTGGCAGACTAATTAAAGATAGAATTCAGTTGAAATGTCTGGCCTTTGCTGATGACATAGCAATCCTTTCCAATAATAGGCAAGAAGCAATTCAGTCAATTGAAAAATTACATGAAATTGGCATCAAAACTGGACTTCAAATCTCGTATGAAAAACTCAGTACATGGAAGGAGCCTCACGATACTTAGATGGACAACTTATGATAACTAAATTCGGCGAAATCTTTCGAGTGAACCAATTTAAATATTTAGGAGAAATTATTCAGCCCTCTGGTTTAAACCACGAAGCAAATAAAGAAAGAATTTCCAAATTACAGAAAGCTTACAGGATCACTTGGAACAGGTATAATAAAAAATCAATATCTCGGAAAGCAAAACTTAGACACTATAATACAGTACTCAAACATGAAGCGTTACATGCAACGGAGACTTTATTCATTGGTGGTGCATCTTTAACCAAAGTCATAGAGAAAGAAGAAAGGAAAATTTTACGAACATTTTTTTTGGCCAGTTTGTATAGAGGGAATATGGAGGAAAAATCATCCCAGGAATTATGTAGTCAATCTGAAAATATCTCTCACACTTTTCGGAAAAGACGATTGAAATTTTACGGACATATTATTAGAATGGACAATAACAGACTAACTAAAAGAATTCTCAACCTAGCCCTTCCATTAAAAAAAAAACAAGAACAGCTGGCTTCGTGAAATTGAAACAGATCTCCGGGAAATCAACATCTCAGAAGACATTGTACAGGACAGATGTAATTTCAGAACCAAAATCGACAATCACCAATTTGGAGACAAACCCAACACCAGAGCCTCTATAACTTGGGCAGAAGAACTAAGGAAGAAGCTTATCGAGAGGATGAAGATATTTTGGGAGGAAAAGAAGGCCAACACATTAGTTAAGCAGCTTCAACCGTGCTCCTGAGTAGGGAATAGCGATGTAAAATAATAATAATAATAACAATAATAACAATAATAATAACAATAATAATAACAATAATAATGCATGAGCATCAACACAAAAATTCAACACTACACGACTGTCATTAAACCCGAGACACTTGACGCCAGCGAGACCTCAAACCCCAACTACAAATTGGATCTCGAAAACATCAAGAAGGCGGAGAGAAAAATCATCCGGAAAATCTTGGGACCTAAACTCACAGCTGAAGGATATTGTCGCCCACAATCACAGAGAGATACTCCAACATCGAGACAGATTTCCGCAAACGATGATTGAGGTTTTACGGCCACATCATGAGACTGAATGACGACTGATTAACGAAAAGAATTGTGACATACTTACGAAAATATTTGTAAATAAGTTCTACAATTCTAGAACATCGAATTAAGGAGACATATGTATAATTTAGGGAGAAATTGTAAGTAGAGAACGTTGTTCTACGAGAGTATATTTGAACTTAAATCAGTACAGTATGATCAACAAGTGGTTGACATTTATCAAGAACAGCAATAGACGAGTAACGGAAAGAATCCTAGAAAAAAGAATTAGAGTAAAGGTAGAAAGCCAAATAGAGGAGGAGCAGTTTGGATTTAGAGGGGGCAGGTCTACAGTGGAACCCATTTTCATTCTGAGACAGAACATTGAAAAGAGTTGGGAATATGGGAAGGATGTGGTAATGACTTTTATTGATCTAGAAAAGGCCTATGATAGCATCCCTAGAACAAAGGTTTGGGAAAGCTTAACAAATAGGGGGATAGGCAAGGAACTGAGAGACATGATAAAAGGAATGTGCATGGAGTGCTACAGTAGTATGAAGACTAGAGTCGGGACATCGAATGGTTTAAAATTGACACTGGACTAAAGCAAGGAAGTGTGTTGTCACCATTATTTTTCGTAATGGTGATGTATGACATCATGAAGGCAGCAATGAAAGAATATAGTAGGGCAAAGATGAAGGTAATGTTGTTTGCAGACGACGTTGTGATCTGGGACGAGGATGAGATGGAGGTACAAGAACAGTTAGACGTAATAAATGAAAAGATTGAGCAATGGGGATTGAAGATAAATGTGGAGAGAAGAGTAAAACAGTGGTGATGAGTAGAGATAAGGAAGAAGGAAAAGGAGTAATCAAAGTAGGAGATCAGGAATTGGAAGTGGTGAAACACTTCAAATACTTGGGAAGTGAACTGACTGAAGATGGAAGACTAGATTTGGAAATAAGTAGAAGGATACAACTCGGGAGTGCTTTCTACCAACAGGTTAGGGGACTAGTATGGAACCAGGATATACCAATTAAGGCCAAAAAGTTATGTACTGAACCCAACGGTGTTAAGCTGACTGGTGTCGAACCTGGATCTCTGAGACAGATGAGTTCAGACTAGAGATACCAGTAAGAAACGAACACAAGATCTTTTGAGGGAGTTTATGCCATAAAAACCCCTAGAGAAAATACACATTAAATCACTGTTGTGATATGAACAAATTCTGACATTATTTGTTAATATAATGTAGAAAATATTAGCAGAATACTGCAGTATTGGGCTGTAGGATGCATACAATTCTGGACTTAGCGCAGAGAGTTTGAACTCTTGACAGTTTGTAAATGGCTCTGGAATTGAGGCGTGGTTACGTGGAGCCATGCTAGTCACTTTGACCTATTTATGCTTTTTGGGACAAGGCAGGACGGTAATATATGGGCAAGTGATTCCCCGTTACATAAGGAAGAGTTCAGGGGGGGGGGGTGAGAAGATACCAGAATAATTTAATGATTACTCGCGATTGGAGTAACTCAGAGACATGAGGATTGCACCTATGTGAATGAATGGCCAGGAGGCTAATTATCAATCCGTTAAACATTGAAATCAAGGAAGATTTAATGTAACGCGCATTGACACCGTAGAAATGAGGCCAGCGCCAGAATCTGACCATGTCTTCGGGGATAAACCGATGACGCAGCGTGGGGACGCGCTGGCAAAGGCAATTAATATTTATCAATTGGCCGATCGATCCTCGAGCACACAGACGGATATGTGATCAGCGAGGAAAATTGGACCAAGAAAACGTTATTTCAAGACCAGAAATATACGGAGAGAGAAGATGAAGCTGCAAGGAAATTTTCGACCTACTTTTTTTTTATCTCCAAACGAATATAAGGTCAGTGGAACGGACAGTCGGGGTCAGTCAAACCGTACTTTAGTGCAGAGCGCACGTCACCCGAGTCCAGAGTGGGGCGCGCCGACTTTAACAGTTTAAGTGCAGCAACATAATAGCCATCCAGTAAAGCATTATTAAGAACAATTAATAAGGACAGTCGTGCCATACTTTTATAGTCGGCATCACGAGTGACTACTATTGAGTACGCAGGAAATGTACCGTGTGATGTAGAAGGTAGGACAATGTCAGATGAGGAAACCGTACCTCAAGTCGAGGAGATATTATGTGGCATCATAATAATGTACGTGGAACTGTCCAATGTTTTGTTATAAGCAGATCATTAAGGGGGACTGTAAGTCCTGCCGAATGACAATTGAAAGTGGTAATTGTACAAGTACAATGGACAATGGACGAGCGCAATATATAAGCTATTGGTTAGACATATAATAGGATGTCGAACTGCGCAGGTATAAACTTTGTTATGCGAGTGATGAAGTTTCGCAGGGATACCACTGTAATTAATGCTCAGGACGATGTGCGAGCATATTTATGCGATATCAGGAAATTTATCTTAAGGATAGAAATTGATAGACAGATGGGGGACCGCTAGGAATCATTAGGCAGAGAATCAAGACTTTCGAACGAGATGCGGGATAGCAGTGAAGGATAGATCTTCAACGCCTGCATTTTTGATATTTTGCAAGGAACTGTCATCCATTAAGAAATGTACATAGCGATCGTGTGATTTTAGTGATGATCATTTGAATATATGTAAAATTAATAGTGTAATAAGTGATATAACGTATTGTGTGAATAAGGAAGCAACAGCTTCGACATGGAAAAGCAAAGTGCAGTGTGTTTTGTAAGGCAAAAATTATGTAAAATGTGTGTGAAAAGTGTGAGAATGCCTTGATAATTTGCAAGTTATGGCGGGCATTACTGGAAGAAATGTCTGGTCGGAGCCACCAGATTAACCAATGTGAGTACCCAAAAACCATGATTTTGTAGTAGATATAGTCCACTGTATGTTGAATGATTTCAAAATTTATAGAATATGCCAATAAGAGTCAATTTTAGGAGGTAGAACCTCGAGATATTAATGTTGTGTTGATTTTAGTCAAGTTGAGATGTCTTTGTACATCATTGAGTGGATAAATCGTTACCACTAATATAAAAATGGCAACTGAGTTATATAGAAAGTTAACGTAACGAACACGTATGTTCGGTTATTGAATACTGTTACGTTGTGTCGGTATAGGGAAAATTTATGTCAGTAATAATAAGAATAATAATGAGAATAAATGAATAGACATCAGGGAGGATGTTTGTAAGCAGAATATATATGCTAATTGGAATACTTGTGTATCCAAGCAGTAGTATTGTACGTGTTGGGCTAAGCAAAGGAATTTAATATCAGAGTATATTATGATAATGGAAATAAATATGCAAGAATATAGGAACTGGAAGGGTTTAATAGTGACTTGTATCGCAGCTTGATGAATAAGCTTGTAAGAATAATTGATAGATGTTATCTTACTAATTAAAGGACGGGATCATATCACGATGGTCATGGGAGCCAGGTAATCTAATCGACGTGTGAAATCTCGTATAGCCAAGGGCATACAGAGATATTATTATTTTCCAGAGCTCTGAGGATTTCTATGAAATGTTACGGGTTCGAATCCAGTGGTGCATGGGAGGATAACAATGGACACCTCAGCATGACACCTGATATCGACCAAGAACTAGGTATTAAATAAATTCAGCTCCTGGGAGTGAATTTGTGACGGCAGGATGTGGACCTGACCGTGTTCTGTAACAAGATGCCGGTTATCCCAATTCGACATGTGTATGATGAATCTCGTTCCTTCATATAATGTAAATGGACCTGTTGAGGCCAGCTATTAATATCCTAAGGATAGGAATAAATGCTTAAACAATTCCATACCCTATCTTGCATACAGTTTAGTTAGATCATATGTGTTGCGCAGGTCAGTGAGACTGCACTGTTGTATTTAAGCCACATGCTAGTGCTTGGAGATAAAAGAAAGGGGACAGAGCGAGGGACGTAGCAAGTGGTTTGTTACCGCCCGGCCCAGACCTATTGTATACAGGAAGAGCCAGGGGAGAGATTTTAAAACTACCCTTGGAGGGCGACGTTTAGAGTGGAAAGACTTTGAAACCCTGTTGGTAATAAAAGAATCATTGTTGTTTTGTATAATGAATTTGTGTGGTTTGAAACACATTGATAATTAAGGATCATTCTGATAGCTTAATACTTGGCCAACTTACGAGATGTTGAAAGTTGCATTTTTATACTGACATTGTCGCCTATTTCCGAAGGTGGACACTGGATGCCATATGCTATGCCCACGCAAGGGTAGCATAGAATACCATCCGACACAGCGGTAACGGAATCATGAAATTGAACTCATGACGGCATACAGTGGAACTGCATAAAGTGGAAATGCATAAAGTGGAACTGCAGAAAGGGGTATAATTACAAGTAACAGTGGAGTTGCAAGTAAATTTGATGTGCAACCCATAAATTGGTTGATGCACGGTAGAGCATTTTGGTGGGAAGAGAAATACAGAACATAATTGTACGCATAATGTAAAGTAGGATGTGTTGAGAATAAACAACTAGATTGTGAAATTAAAGTGGTCACAATAGGTGACGTAAGATTGTAAGTACAGTTATATGTGTGGTTTACCAGTGCATCAGCGCACTTGAGAATGAATTTCATGTTAATCTCATGGTAAAGGAATAAATAATCATTTGGATTTGCGAGGATAAAGTGCGAATATTAGTGGATTGAAAAAATAAGTTTTGCATTGTTTTATGTATTATTGTTGGGATTGTGTTTTTGTTTGTGTGAAGCCATGACTTAGAGCTCAATTAAAGTCTTTAGAATAGAGTTGTGCTTTATTATGGTAGAGTTGATACCTTTTAGTCTCAGATCAAAAATATGCAACTGCTCAGTGGGTGGACGGTACACGCCTGAGGACTGATGCTAGCTGGAGGCAGAAGCATGTTTTCCGTGGAAATTATTCGCATGGGTAGAGTACAAAGTATATTATGTTCCTATAATGACATATGCAGCAGAAACTAGGACAAT
The DNA here is from genome assembly GCA_946902985.2 of Meconema thalassinum. Lineage (NCBI taxonomy): Eukaryota > Metazoa > Arthropoda > Insecta > Orthoptera > Tettigoniidae > Meconema > Meconema thalassinum. Next base: position 141,214,438 of record OX336400.1, read on the forward strand.
GACTAAGAGGGATGAGAGCAGAGTACAAGCAGCTGAGATGAGATTCCTGAGTGCCGGGAGTGTCCGAGGACATGTTCGGCTCGCCAGTTTTTGTAGCTGCTTCGAGATGGACACCCAATGGGTGAGCTACAAGTACCGTTGGGGAGGAAAGAGTGAGGAACAGAGTGAGAAATGAAGATATACGGAAAGGACGGGGAGTACAGAAATGGAAGGTCGAGGAGTTGGAAGGTAGCCACTGTGGCCTATAGTTAGGGACCAACCCCGGCATTTGCCTGGAAGGAAAATTGGAAACCACAGAAGACTATCTTCAAGGTTGCCGGCGGGGGATTCGAACCTCCTCGCCTCCCGGATGTGAGCGACTGCCAGCAGTCATGCCGTAACGACCACGGCTAACTCACCCGGTGGCGAAGCTATTATTTTAATTTGATGCATCAAGTTTTGTTTTCGTAACATGTGATGCTGAATAACTATTTGTTGGACATTTCTTATATATGTTGTCCTTTTTGAGTAAACATTAAAGGCCCTTTTTAGTTTGCCTGAATGACGACCGATTAACCAAGAGAATTCTGACATACTTAAGAAAACTCAAAGTGACAACAGTCTGGGTTACACAGGTTCAAATTTATCTCAGAAGTGCCAATATCACACCAACAGACATCGAAGGTAGAATGACATTCAGACATAAGATACACAGTTGGGAAGTTACACCTGAAGATCGACCAAAGAGAACGGGGAAACGATGGACGGAGGAACGAAGAGTTCGTCATATCGAAACGATGAAGGAGTTTTGGAAAACCAAGAAAAACAGTCGACATAATTTTTCTTGTGTGATCCTATTGGTTTAAACAGCTGAAATGAATGAATGAATGAATGAATGAATAACTAAATAGATATATAGATAATAGTGCCTCTGCATCCTGATGATATGGAGTCGCTTAGGTGATCTAAACTCCAATTACGACGTTCCGATTAACAATGGAACTCCGTTGGATGACCTGTGACTGCGATTTAATTTATTATCATTTTAAATGATCTTGTAGACTTCGTCGTTACGCTGGGGTCTGGCGTTACGTTACGGTGACGGGACGAAATGTACCTAGATGCACTGAGGTGTGTGACGTCATAGTACCGCTTGGTGCATGTGTTCCCCCGACAATCTCTACTTCTTTAGTATAAGACAAAAATCCCCGATTCTTGGATGTCACGGATAATCTCGAGAACCACTGGATGGATTTTGATGCGGTTTTCACCATTCTGTAAAGGATATCTCGAGGAAAGTTTCTGTAGAAAATTATTTATGTATGATCAAAGGAAGCCAAGCAGTAACGATTTTAGTGAAAAAGTCGAAAACAAACTTGGCGTCCGTGCGCTTCTTAAGCTTAAGCTGGGCAAACCGTTAAAAATATCAATATACTATGAGCTTAAGAATTGGTCAGCATGAAAAGTTCTACAAAAAAGTCCCCGAGAGCATATCTCTATCTTCAATACATCGCCCACAATAAGTGTTTTTAGACTGGATGGAAGGGGCACGTCATCCAGCCATCTCCCTCCGCGCGCTTGACCTTGCTTTGCCCTTGGTTTGCCCTTGCCGTTCGCGAGTAATTTGAAACAGGTTAAGTATTATAAAGCAAGATAAGTATTATGCAGATAATTTTCTATCATGTCAAGAGTCTTTGGCTTCGAGCGAAGCGAGATGCCTCCAGCCTTTCTTGCATTTTTCAGCATTTGTAGCATTTAAAATGATACAAAGTCTAGTCTTTGAGATTGACTGTCGCTTTTTTGTAGCCTATTTTAATCACCGAATGTGATCAGGGCGCTAATTTTCGAACAGACATCTTAAGGACAGGTCTGAAGAAACAAAAGTGAAAAATTACGTTAACAGGCCTTATTAAACCAGAACCTCTGAAATAATATACCATATGACAGGCAAGTCTTTGAGAGGCTGGAGCAAAGAGCTTCATATGAGAGGTATGCATTACCGTTTGTTATAAGACCTCATTATCGTCGTGAATGAGGTGTATCTCATTAGAATATGCTAGAGCTGTGTGATGCGATCGTATACCATTATAACACACTATTATCCCTTTGAGACACAGAAATCTTATCCTCATCTCGATCCCAAAGCAAGAGAAGTACTGTACAGTGTGTTTCGTAAGAAGTTACGTGAATCTACGATAGGCATGGAATTCAAAAAGTAAGGTGGGTTATTCCGTAACTAACAAGGGAACTCTGGTGGTATCGTGCCGGATGCGACCCACTAATTTGACATCGTGCCACTAGCGGCACAAACACTGATTTATCGGTGGAATCGGGGAATTTCTAACACATCTGTCTCTGCTAAAATTCCGCTTAGGTTAGATTAGGCGCCGTAAAAAATTGAAGAGCTTATTTCCAAAGTGACGTAAATCCAAAATTGACGGTTTTCCATTTTTTTCGTTCATAAGCAAGATTATAAGTTCTCTCAACATATAGCAAAGGTTTTAAGTCACAATTCGTCGTATATCCCATATTAACAAAGATCTAAGAACTAAGTTTATTTGCAAAGTGATGTGACTCCAACGTGTATTTATTTCCAATGTGTCTTATATCCATGTTGACCAATCCGATGGCTCTCTGGACATCACGTGTTAAATCAAGGCCATGACTAAATTTGAAGATTGTGTAGAGCATCAGTTTGTGTTTGTTGTATTTAAACCATTTAATTGTTCATAAATGCCACTCAAAGCGTATGGCAATATATGACTTATTTCCTATATGTCCTAACTCCAACTTACAGGAGACAATTACCACCATTTCCATCGATAGGAGGTTTTTAAAACACAGTTTCAGGTATGCATAAAAGTAATGAATGAAATTACATTATATTCAAAATCATATCTGAATTTAATTATATGAAGAAACAAAAACGCGATTTCTGAATTTTTGCATTTCATGGATTTACGTCACTTTGTAAATAAGATCTTCAATTCTTATCTCGAACTATGGGTCGCATGGGGCACTGTAAGCTACTAGCAGGGTTGCTACAGCCACGATTTTTACTGGGTCGCATCCGGCACGGTCACACTCGGTACGTAATCACTCTGGTAGCATCAATTCCCCTCAGGGATACTCTTGGGAAAGTTCGCTCTAGAGCAAGGTTTCTCAGCCTTTTAGACACTGTGACCCCCTTTTCAGGCTGAGTATTTTGGTACCCCCCAAGTTTTTGCGTTAGAGATTTCAAGTGTTCAGTCAGTGAAACTAACTTTCAACAATGCTTGTGCCGACAAATTTTGGATAAGTATTAAAAAGGAATACCCAGAACCGTCCACAACAGCGTTATAAACTTTGTTGCCATCTTCTACATCTTACAACTGTGAACAAGGGTTTGGTGCTCTTCAATTGGTCAACACGAATGTACCCAAATGAGTTGGGTTATACCATAATCATGAAATAAAATACACGACATTAATAAATACACTTGGATGAACAGTTTCGATCGTCAAGCGATCATCAGATCCAATACACTTACTGTCGACCCAAGTATTATGTGTACTCGAGTTTGAAGCTTGTTTGTGAAGTAACCAATAGATCTACATAAAATCCAATAACATCATCATTTCCGTCGTTCTATTGTACGTTAGTTCATGTAGGTTTGGAATTTTTAGTTTATATTTTAATATTTTTTGTCGCAGTTGGAACACAAAAAGTGCACGTTTTTAAGCGTGTTTCAACCATGCGTCACATTTAAGAATTATTATCTCAAAAACCCGTCATCAGATCGAATCCAAATGTTAACACATTATACACTGGAATGTTGTATAACTGGTTTAATAATTTCAAAATTTTGCGTGTCCAAGAAATAAGTTGTTATCATTTTTGTAAGGTAACTTTTTCTCGGCTCAGGGTGGATGGAAAATGTAGTTCTTGGTCGCGATGTAATTCTTATACATCAAAAAGTTAAGCGGTATGACTGTGAAATACGTAAATTAACTCACTTATTTTATATTGGTTTGTATTTGTAGGCGGAAATAACACATCGTTCACCAGCTACCCGCTCCCAGAAAAGCTGTACAGCGTTGCCGAAATGGAGCCCAACACGCATCATGGCGTGCCTCGCTCGGAAGTGATGGACTCCATCACAGCAACGCTGTACAGCTCTCCCGGGAGTGGGTAGCTGGTGAACGATGTGTTATTTCCGCCTATAAATACAAACCGATATAAAATAAGTGAGTTAATTTACGTATTTCACAGTCATACAGCTTAACTTTTTGATGTATAAGGATTACATCGCAACCAAGAACTACATTTTCCAACCACCCCGAGCCGAGAAAAAGTTACCTTACAAAAATGATAACAACTTATTTCTTGGACACGCAAAATTTTGAAATTAATAATCCAGTTATACAACATTCCAATGTATATTGTGTTAAAATTTGGATTCGATCTGATGACGGGTTTTTGAGATAATAATTCTTAAATGTGACGCATGGTTGAAACACGCTTAAAAACGTGCACTTTTTGTGCTCCAACTGCGACAAAAAATATTAAAATATAAATTAAAAATTCCAAACCTACATGAACTAACGTAGAATAGAACGACGAAAATGATGATGTTATTGGATTTTATGTAGGTCTATTGGTTACTTCACAAACAACCTTAAAACTCGAGTGCACATAATACTTTGGTTGACAGTAGGCTATAAAATCTACAGTATGTCTGAAAATACGGGTAAAATATTTACAATATGCACACTTGTTAAGATGCAGTATTGGTAATTCAAATCGTTAGTATTTGTTGGTTGTTGTCTAATGTGATGTTTTGGTGAGATACTGGAAGTGGTGATAGAACTCTGGAATTTGCCTGTTTGGAGTTGCATTACTAATACAGCAACTAAACAAGTGTACATATTGTAAATATTTTCACCCGTATTTTCAGACATAGATTTTATAGCCTAAGTGTAATGGATCTGATGATGATCGCTTGACGATCGAAACTGGTCATCCAAGTATATTTATTAATCTCATGTAATTTTTTTCAGGATTATTTGAATACTAAGGCAACACTGAACAAGAAGATCCGTGACTAAATTAAGAGCCTACTTTTCTTAAAATTTAATATTCATGCCAATTATTAATCTATATGGAACTATCTAGAATAATGACGAAATAAGTTGGTAATATAGAAATTTCAAATTAGTTCGAATTACTGTAGCCTAATGTAGCCTAATAGAGCACTACAGTTGGCAGCCCTGGTGACTGAATATGTTCTTAGTTCCATCTATCAAGATACAGAATACAAAATTTGGCTGAAGTCCAATGTATAGCATGGACGTTACATACGAGTACTATTAAACATTGGATCTAACAGCCCGCGTAAAATCGTGTTGGCTACAATGTCATGCATGTATTGGTCAGAAATAATCTGAAATAATATGATCTACTGTATTTTTGTGCCAATTTTGAATGAAATCCATTTGTTAGTATAGAAGTTACATGCATTTTAAAATTGGACCTATCAGCAGGCTTAGAATCATGTTGACAGCACTGACGTATATTAGTTACTCTAAATTAATCTAGAATGCCGGGTACTATACGTGTGCAAAGTTTCGAGCCATTGGCTTGCATACTTTCTGATAATTTGATATTAGGGTAGCAACAATAGAGAAATGTATGGCATCCTGGAAATTAAACTGAAATATTATTATCTATACATGTGCCAATTTAGAAATAGCTCGCATTCTTTCCTTCCAAGATATCCAACATGGAGCTCAAATTTCAATTGCCATTTTTCAGCAGTTGGTAGCACTGACATCATTTTCAAATATGGCCTTGAGATATCCAGGTATAGATCTTTACTCCTACCAAATTTTGTTTCGATTGCTGCAGCCATTTAGGAGTTGATAGGGACAGACAGACAGACAGACAGACAGACAGACAGACAGACAGACATTTGACCGGATCGATTTTATCAGTCTACTTTTTCCTCATTTTTGCAAAATAGGAAAAGAGTAGGCTAAAATTTGGTTCAAACACCATAATGTGAGCAAGGGTTCTCCATAATGGTGAATTTAAAAACCAAATCAAGGAATTGTTTGGCACTGGAAAATGACAGTGTTTTGTTTGTTACAAAATTCATTCCAGACATTAAAAATTTGATTAATTCCAAACAAGCTCAAGTTTATAATTAATAGAATTAAAAAAGTGACAGTCAGTCTGAAAGACTAGACTTTGTATCATTTTAAATGCTACAAATGCTGAAAAATGCTAGAAAGGCTGAAGACTTTCTCGCTTCGCTCGAAGCCAAGGACTCTAGGCATGTTAGAAACTTATCTGCTTAATACTTATCTTGCTTTATAATACTTTACCTAGTTCCAAATTACTCGCGAACGGCAAGTGCAAACCAAGGGCAAAGCACGGTCAAGCGCGCGGGATGCCGTCATGCACACCAGAGCGCGCGGGGACGTGCCCCTTCCATCCAGTCTAAAAACACTTATAGTGGGTGATGTATTGAAGATAGGGATATGCTCTCACGGACTTTTTTGTAGAACTTTTCATGCTGACCATTTCTTACGCTCATAGTATATTGATATTTTTAACGGTTTGCCCAGCGTAAGCTTAAGAAGCGCACGGACGCCAAGTTTGTTTTCGACTTTTTCACTGAAATTGTTACTGCTTGGCTTCCTTTTATCATACATAAATTATTTTCTACAGAATCTTTCCTCGAGATATCCTTTACAGAATGGTGAAAACCGCATCAAAATCCATCCAGTGGTTCTCGAGATTACCCGTGACATCCAAGAATCGGGGATTTTTAGCCTACTTTTCACATTTTGCAAAAATGAGGAAAAAGTAGACTTATGAGATCGGGCAAATGTGTGTCTGTCTGTCTGTCTGTCTGTCCTTCTGTCTGTCTGTCTGGCTGTGTGTGTGTGTCCCCCCCTATCAACTCCTAAACGGCTGCAGCAATCCAAACAAAATTTGGTAGGAGTAAAGATCTACACCTGAATATCTCACGGCCATATTTGAAAATGATGTCAGTGCTACCTACTGCTAAAAAATCGCAATTGAAATTTGAGCTCCATGTTGGATATCATGGAAAGTATGAATGGGAGCTATTTCAAAATTGGCACACGTACAGATCATAATATTTCAGTTTAATTTCCAGGAGGCTAAACATGGCAGTGTTGCCAAAATGATTATAAGCCTCCTGATAGGTCCAATTTTTAAATGCATATAACTTCTACACTATCAATTGGAATTCAACCAAATTTCGTATGTTGTATGTGTACATAACCAGATATGACTGAGCGTATTCTTAAGACCTACCAGGGCTGCCAACTGTTAATAAATGCTCCTAATTTATTTTATCCAAATACAAATATATCAGAAAGTATGCAAGCCGACAGCTTTAAACTATGCACACGTATAGTACCTGACATTCTATATTAATTTGGAATAACTTACTTACGTCAGTGCTACCAACATGATTCTAAGCCTGCTGACAGGTCCAACTTTAAATACATGCAACTTCCATACTATCATTTGGATTTCAACCAAATTTCGTATGTGTTATGTGTACCATAACAGATATGACTATGCGTATTCTAAGGAGCAACCAGGGCTGCCAACTGTTAATATGTGCTGTCCCTATTTTTGTTACCCTAATATCAATATATCAGAAAGTATGCAAGCCAATAGCTCTAAACTTTGCACACGTATAGTACCTGGCATTCTAGACGAATTTGGAGTAACTAATATACGTCAGTGCTGCCAACATGATTCTAAGCCTGCTGATAGGTCCAATTTTAAAATGCATGTAACTTCTATACTAACTAATGGATTTCATTCAAAATTGGCACAGCAATAGATCATATTATTTCAGATTATTTCTGACCAATACATGCATGACATTGTTGCCAACATGATTTTACGCGCGCTGTTAGATCCAATGTTTAACTGCATGTAACGTCCATGCGATTCATTGGACTTCAACCAAATTTTGTATTTTGTACCTTAAGAGATGGAACAAAGAATATATTCAGTCATCAGGGCTGCCAACTGTAGTGCTCTATTAGGATACATTATGCCAGGAATACAGTATTTCGAACTAATTGGAAATTTCGATATTAGCAACTTAATTTCGTCATTATTCTAGATAGGTTCATATTCTGTAGAATAATCATTGGCATGAAAAGTAGGCTGTATAGTTCTTAACGGAACTTCTTGTTGTCTTATACTAACGAAGTAGAGATTGTCGGGGGAACACATGCACCAAGCAGTACTATGACGTCACACACCTCAGTGCATCTGGGTACATTTCGTCCCGTCACCGTAACGTAACGCCAGACCCCAGCGTAACGACGAAGTCTACTACATCATTTAAAATGATAAAAAAGTAAAGTACAATGTGAGTGTATTCTTTTTTATTAAAAAACTACAGCAATTCACTAATTTTAAAAAAATCTACGTATCTCGCGACCCCCCCGTTAAGAACCCCTGCTATAGACATTAAGCCCCTATTTAAAACAATTGAAAGGACTTGATATTTAGCTTTCTAACGGTACACTGTTACATAACTCATTCCTGAGGCTACTATTCTTCTAGTTCCCCCCACAGGGGCTCACAACTTGAGGGATGAGGGTTGGTGACCACGGGACCCCAGCTGAGTCCAGCATTGCTTCCACTTACTGGTGCCGGGCTCCTTTCAGTTCTCTTTCCTGTCGGCCACCCTTGGTCAACTCTTGTTCTCTTCCGACCCCGACGGTATTAGGGTATCCGAGGTCTAGGAAGTCTTTCCCTTTCTCGCCTTAATTGGCCCTTGTCTCATCTTTCCAGATACCCTCCTTCTTCGAAGGGCGAGCCTTCTTTTCCCTTTCCTGATTCTCCTGCCTTCTACACAAGGCCATCAGGGGCCTCCACTTCTGGTGCACCCTGGATTGTGCTACACCCTCAGGGGCTCACGGCTGGTGAGTTCGGGAGTTGGCGACCCCGAGGGATTCCTGAGCTGGGTCCGGTATTTCTCCTTTTTCCACTGACTTTGGGGTGGGCCCTCTCCTCTTTCCCTCTCATATCTGACTTTCATGGCTCTCCGTCCTTTCAAGTCCCTCAATACTCATTCTTCGAGGGTTGAGAGCATTTCCTTTCCTCCTGTCTTTTATTTCCCTTATTCCTTTCTTTAATCCCTATCTTCTTCTAGTCCGTAAGGTTTGTAGTTAGTTTTAACTTAGTTATAGTTTCATTTTCACGATCACACAAACAGTTAGGGGTCGATAACCTAAAGTCTAATTTTCGAAGTGAAATGCCATGTCCTGTGGTTCGGATTCCACGTAAAAAGGAGGTCCCGTGGCTCATGATCTCAAGATTAACGGTCACGTTAAACTACAAGCTTCCTTCCTTCCTAAAGTCTATTCGCAGAGATGAGACAGTGCCCCTGGCTACCCGGACAGAGAAACACGCCCAGTTCACGTCATCGGCTCTGCTGGACAGGGGTAGCCAACAAGCTCCGAGATCATTAGTCATGCCGTAGCCCTAGAAAAGACAAGACTTGCTGCACTTAGTGCTGTGCTGCACTGTATACTGTTGCCTGCCATAAGCAGTTAAGAACTAATTAATTAATTAATTAATTAATTAATTAAATCATTTATACATGGGTTGGTTTTTTAGTTTTGGCACCAATGCTTCAGTGCCAAGTTGCAACAATGTTGGGCGCTGCCACTTTTACCGACGGTTGCTGCCCTGCATCCCCTCCCTCAGAGCACATGACCTCGCCCGTCTTCACCACCGCTCGTGCGCAGTTGCGCCTGTTAGATGAGTAGTGTGAGACCAGCGCTCACGAAAGACAGTCGCAATGTTTTCCAAGCAGGGGCAGAGAACGTGGATAAAAATTCAGAGTGCTAGGGGTCGCAGTGCTAAACAGTGTCACCGAGGATTGCAGGAAGCGTGCGGTGCAGCTGCGTTACCGTTCAGAACGGTAGCAAGATGGGTTGCAGCCTTTCGAGATGGGCGCGGACGTGTGGAGCACATGCCTCGATCTGGTCACTCACCAGTAATTGATTACAATGTACAGATGGTGTCCGCGTTAGTAGAGGTGGATCGGAACGTAACGATTCGTCAATTAGAGCAAGATACCGGACTGGCGCATTCAACTGTCCTCCACATCCTGAAGGACTTACTGAAAATGAGGAAGATTGCGTCCAAATGGGTTCCGCATGACTTAACCGACATGCACAAATGGCTGCGATATGACGCTTGTCGTATGCACTTGCAGCGTTATGAGCGCGAAGGAGAGGCCTTCTTACGGCGTATCATAACCATTGACGAGACGTGGGCCAGATCTTATGAGCCACAGTTAAAACGCCAATCGAACGAGTGGCGGCACCACGGATCACCACGGAAACAAACAGTTCGACCAACCCCCACCAATGTGAAGGTAATGTTGAGTCTTGCCTATGATTGGGATGGTGTGATCATTCACCATACTGTTCTCCGAGGGCAAACCGTTAATGCGGCGTACTATTGTTCGTTTCTGGAAGACCATCTCCGAGGAGCTCTGAGAAGGAAACGGCGCCACCACATGGTTACACCGCCCATCGTTCTGCATGACAATGCTAGGGCACACACAGCAGGCGTTGTGTCGGCATTGTTGGATCGCTGGGACTGGGAGGTCCTCTATTACCCCCATATTCTCCCGACATCAGTCCCTGCGACTATGATCTCATCCCGAAGATGAAGATGACAATGCGCGGGAAGCGCTTCCGTACCATTGAAGACGTTAAGCAGGCTGCCGAGCGCTGTCTTCGTACCATCAATAGATTGGGCAGTGCCAACGGGATCCAATGACTTCCGCATCGTTGGGAAAACGTTGTACGCAACGGTGGGGACTACATCGATGGCCTGTGAAACTTGGAACCATCTAAGTGAGTTATTAATCCAGTTATAACTAAGGTGCCAAAACTAAAAAAACCAGTAGTAGGCCTATAGATCCCTCCTGCGGCGCTTACAAACGCCCGATCGTGACAAATGAGCATTCAAATGAAAGAGAATAGACATTAGCAGTGACGAATTGCACTCAAATTTCATAAATATCTATAATTTCTTTAAAAAATGACTTTTAAAAATGTACGAAGTGTACGATTTTCAGATGCTGTTGCTGTTGGAATATACGCTTCATACTTGCTGTCCACTTCACATTTTGGCCACTGTGACGCCTGTTTTATGTTGTTTTAACATTCTGAGGTCTTTCCTTTATCATTTTGCATGGATTTCAGAAACAGTAAATCAAAGGAATGAGTACTCAAATCGTATAAATTCATAAATATCGAATAACCGGTGAGTGTTACGATGATCCAATTTTCAGTGATTGTCTTTTTAAGTCAGGGAACTTAGAACTTGGAATTCAAACTGAAATGTAAATGGTGTTCTATAATCATTTGGTTGAAATAAAAAACATAACAACCTTTCTCCTTAAGTCTCTAATTATAAACCTATTGGGGAAAATGTGGTTTATGAACATGCGAGATTTCTCGCGCGGGTCCGCTAGTAAATACATAAAGGAACAATAAATAAACCGCGCTGTAGCATGTAACCGATAAGTCGACCCGCTTCACCTGTAGGCTATACACAGCACTGAAGTTAGCGTACGTTCAACAAGCACAGCTCTATGCACCCTTGCGAGCAGCCATCACGTGTACAACTGTGTTTACTTCCACTATCCCGACTCGGCGAACAGGCTTTAGATGTTAGGTCCCTTAAAACAACAATTATCATAATCATCGTGTGTCTTTTAATAAACCCACAAAAGTTCAAATTTATTTTTATGTCTATTAGACAATAGAGAGGCTACAATATATTTTAAGAAAATGATGGTGATTATGATAAATGTTCCAAGGGGCCTAACATCTAGGTCATCGGCCCCTAATGGTTTGGGTGATAGTGAAAGATGAGATTTAATATAAACTATAACTAATACTAACTCCAAACTTGCATACTAGAACAAGAAATCGTAAACAAATAAAGGATAAGGCAAATAAAGGACAGGAAGAAAAGAAATGCCCTCAACCCTCGAAGAATGAGGATTGAGGGACTTGGAAGGAAGGAGAGTCATGAAATGCAGATAGGAAAGGGAAAGAAGAGAGGACCCAACCCCAAGGGCAGAGGAAAAAAGGGGACAAAACGGACCCAGCTCGGGAATTCCTCGGGGTCGCCAACACCCTAAACTCACCAGCCGTGAGCCCTTGAGGGCGTAGCACTATCCAAGGTGCACCAGAAGTGGTGGGGCTACACACACCCTGCCTCCTTTAGGGCCTTGAGCAGAAGGCAGGAGATAACATGTAAAGAAAAAGAAGGCTGCCCCTCGAAGAATTAGGGATTAGGAAAGATGAGACGAGGGCCAATTACGGCGGGAAAGTGAAAGACTCCTTAGCCCTCGGATGCCCTAATACCGTCGAGGTCGGTAAAGAACAAGAGTTGACCAAGAGAGGTCGACAGGAAAGAAGACGGAGAGGAGCCCGGCACAAGTAAGTGGAAACAATGCCGGACTCAGCTGGGGGGTCCAGGGCTCGCCAACCCACGTCCCACTAGATGTGAGCCCCAGGGGGATCTTTTAAGAAAGAAGCTGCGTTACGAGCAAGGGCAAAAGGACATGGAACCACAGCATAATCGATGTTAGGGTATCAAATGGAAAAAGAGAAATGCTATGGTAATGGCATAATCTAACAAGTTGTTCCGTGACGAACTAAAGAGCCTACTTTTCTTAAAATTTCAGATTCATACCAATGATTAATCTATATATCGGAAATGAAATATTACTTTGGAACTATCAGCGTGCGTAAAATCATGTTGGCCACAATGTCGTATGTATTGCTCAGAATTAATCTGAAATATTATGATCTATTATTGACCCGTCGGGTTCTAAATGGTATGTATACAAATTATGGTTCAGATCGGTGATACGGTGTATATTTTTGCCAAAGGGCCTAAGTGCAGGGAATGGAGTGGTCTGTCCAAAATTTAAAGTGGACATTGTTACCCGCAGGGTTCCAAAGGATAAGTTTACAAATTTTGGTTCAAATCGGTGAAACGGTGTAGATTTTTGCCAAAGGGCCTAAATATAGGGAATGGAGTGGTCTGTCCAAAATTTAAAGTAGACAGGGTTACCCGCAGGGTTCCAAAGGGTAAGTATACAAATTTTGGTTCAGATCGGTGAAACTGTGTAGATTATTTTCAAAGGGCCTAAATGCAGGGAATGGAGTGGTCTGTCCGAAATTTGAAGTAGACAGGGTTACCCGCAGGGTTCCAAAGGGTAAGTATACAAATTTTGGTTCAAATCGGTGAAACTGTGTAGCTTTGTATAAATAACAGACTGACAAACATTGAGCTTTATAGACAACTAGCAGGTACCCGCGGCTTCGCTCGCGATCAAGACAATGGGGACGATGCATTATTGCTGATAATTGGTTTATTCTATTAGAGCAATCGTGGCTACAGGTGGGTCGATTCTAATTCTGAAAATACTGATACATACAGTATATTGATATGAGGAGCAAAAGTGGGAATTTTATAGAGTTGTGAAAGTCTGTTACATTATGTGAACACATTTGAAAATTTTGGTTTTGGTTTTGCCATCTTCTGCTGAGACATAACGATTTTGTTGTCCGGATAATCGTGAGCACGCCCATACATTTGCGCGTGGGAAAAAATGGTTTTGTCTAAACGTACAGTACACCTGGAATGGCAAATCTATCGGAATATGGGGAATTAAAAGTATTTTTCCTTAAACTATTCTGGGTATAATTTTGCCACACTTATTGATGATTTGAACGTCAACGTGTCGCTATTAATAGACCTATAGCAAAATATTTCTCACCTTGCCCGCTGATGTACATTATGCAGTCTCTTCCCGTGTTACATCCCAGGGATTGAAATTCTCCAACAACCCTTTTGCCTCACATGTCTGTCTAAGTAATTAAAATTCCCGATTGTTGTTGTTTGAGTCTTCAGTTTTTTGACTGGTTTGATGCAGCCCTCCATGCCTCACTCCCCTGAGCTAATCGTTTCATTTCTACATAGCTACCGCACCCTACATCTGTGGCAATCTGTATAACCCTGGTCTACCCCTACAGTTCTTGTCCTTGACCCTCCCATCCATAACTAAGCTTGCTATTCCTGGGTGTCTTAATATGTGTCGTACCAACCTATCACTTCTCTTCATTAGCAGTCGCCAGAAACATCTCTCCTCTCCCACTCGTCTTAATAGCTCTTCATTTGTTACCCTATCTACCCATCTGATCTTCATCATTCTCCCGTAACACCACATTTCAAACGCTTCAATTCTCCTCTTTTCTGCAGCACAATTAGTCCAAGTTTCACTTCCTTATAGTGTCACACTCTAGACAAAAGCTTTCAAAAATGACATCCTAATACCTAAATGTATATTCGATGTCAACCGAGTCCTTTTCTGTAGAAATGCTTTCCTTGCCTGAGCCAACCTGTTTTTTTATATCCTCCTTGCTTCGTCCATTACTGGTTATTTTGCTTCCTAAGTACCGGTAACAGAAGTCTCCTACTTCCCGTAGCGTTTCACCTGCCAATTTGATGTCCATAGAGGTTTCTGATTTATTTCGTCTGCATTCCAATCATTTTGTTTTACATTTATTGATTTTCATCATGAATTCATTCGTCAAGACGGAGTCCATAACATTCAAAAACTAGTTCAAATCTTCTGGCGTATTGGCCAAGATGACGATGTCATCAGCAAATCTCAGAGATGAAATTATTTCTCCTTGAATCTTCACTCCGACTTTAAATTGTTCTCCGATTTCCTGATTATTGTATTTTTAGAGATCTTTGAAATGCGTTGCCCTCGCACATGGTGCGGATGCATTGTCAAAGGAAAACATTCCATGTTACGAACATGGGCCGCATAACCTGTACCGAAAGCCTATTCCGGACAGCAGTTCATTGAACTCAGATTTCCCAACATTTTATTGTATCTTTCCATGTGGTATGTCTCTGTACCTCAACATACAGAAGAGTGCTTTAAAAATCATGTCTTGTGTAAAATTTGGAAAAGGTAGTGAGTGTGGTTTTTGCCGGAGTGGATACTCGCTAGTAGAAATTCTTTTCAGTAAAATAGACTGGTTCACAATTTGGTAAGTGCACATTGAGGTATATGACGGCGGGATGCCTTAAGTGTTAAAGAATCGGCAATTGCCGCCTCAGAGCTTCGTTGCTACTGAAATAATGACCAGTCTGATATTTGTACTTACCTATACGGGATTTGTGAGCCCAGTGTTTATGAAATTGAACGTATCTATATCACTACCTTTATTTAATAGTCGCTTCTGTAGTGTTTAAAAATTAAAGGGGGTATTAGAAGGCGCTTCCCCTATTTTTTACCCCTGGCACTACAGCCCATGAAGGGCCTAGGCCTATCATGCGACCGCTTCCCAGCCATTTGGCCTGCAGATATTGTGGTGACGCATGGTCAGTGCATAGTGTCCCCTCAGCCGTTAATCTTGTTCTTCGTGACCGGGGCGCTGCCTCACAGCTACTCAATTGTCCTCACGAATCTGAGTTCAGCCCTCACGTCAGTGTCTAAAATCTCTGACGGAGCCGGGAATCGAACCCGGGGCCTCCGGACGAGAGGCAGGCGCGCTACACTGTTCTTATTGTGTTTATATATATCTCGAAAAAGATAATAAATGGATTGGCATTGCCTCCTACAGGGATATATAGAAAATCGGATGTCATACCTTGAGGTAGTGTTGCCATGGAAACCGACTTACGATTAGTTCATCAATCAGAGCGAAGATAGTTTTCTGCGATTATCTTTGAAACTGTTGGTTTTAGGGCCTTAAAATGTAGTTTTCGGTGTCCCGTAGGGACGCACCGAGTATTGTTTCTTGCATCGAGGGGAGTAAAATGAGCTTTGTCCGGTCTTTATGCGACAACTTCGATATTTTGTCCTGGTTGAGTATTTTTGGTGACTTTTCAGTTATGTTGCCCGTTCCACGGGAACAATGATTTATTTCCGGACGAAAGACAGCCTATATGTTATCCCATGGTATAAGCTGTCTCCATTTCAAATTTCATCCAAATCCGTCCAGCCGTTTTAGTGTCAAGAGGTAACAAAGTAACACACACACACACGGACACACAGATTTTCACAATTATAATATACTAGCAGGTACCCGCGGCTTCGCTCGCGATCAAGACAATGGGGACGATGCATTAATTGGTCTATTCTATTACAGCAATCGCGGCTACAGATGGGTCAATTCTAATTCTGAAAATTCTGATACATACAGTACAGTATATTGATATGAGCCGAAAAGTGGGATTTTTTTAGAGTTGTCAAAATCTGCAGGGTACAATGTTACATTATATGAACACATTTTAAAATTACGTTTTTGGTTTTGCCATCTTCTGCTGAGACATAACGATTTTGTTGGTCGGATACTCGCGAGCACGCCACATACAGTTGCCCATGGGAAAAAAAGGTTTTGTCTAAATGTACACCTGCTGCTGTTAAGTGTGTGTCATTGCGCTTTGTTATTAGAAATTGCGAATATAGTTTGAAGAGGGAACTGCACTCTTGCACACTGGAATGGCAAATCTATCGGAATATGGGGAATTAAAAGTATTTTTCCTTAAGCTATTCTGGGTGTAATTATGCCACACTTTTGATGATTTGAACGTCAACATGTCGCTATTAATAGACCTATAGTAAAATATTTCTCACCTTGCCCGCTGATGTACTCGTACATTATGCAGTCTCTTCCAGTGTTACGTCCCAGGGATTGAAATTCTCCAAAAACCCTTTTGCCTCACATGCCTCTCTAAATAATTAAAATTCCTCATTGTTGTTGCTTGATTCTTCAGTTTTTTTACTGGTTTGATGCAGCCCACCACGCCCCCTCTCCTGAGCTAATCGTTTCATCTCTACACAGCAACCACACCCTACATCCGAGGCAATCTGTTTAACTCTGGTCCACGCCTACAGTTCTTTTCCTCGACCCTCCCTTCCATAACTAAGCTTGCTATTCCTGGGTGTCTTATTTATGTGTCCTACCAACCTATATCTTCCCTTCATTAGCAGTCGCCAGAAACAACTCTCCTCTCCCACTCGTCTTAATACCTCTTCATTTGTTACCCTATCTACCCATCTGATCTTCATCATTCTCCTGTAACACCACATTTCAAACGCTTCAATTCTCCTCTTTTCTGCTGCACCATTAGTCCAAGTTTGACTTCCTTATAATGTCACGTTCCAGACAAAAGCTTTCAAAAATGACTTCCTAATACCTAAATGTATATTCGATGTCAACAGATTCCTTTTCTGTAGAAATGCTTTCCTTGCCTGAGCCAACCTGCTTTTTATATCCTCTTTGCTTCGTCCATCACTGGATATTTTGCTTCCTAAGTAACAGAAGTATCCTACTTCCTGTAGCGTTTCACCAGCCAATTTGAGGTCCATAGAGGTTTCTGATTTATTTCGGCTGCATTCCAATAATTTTGTTTTACATTTATTGATTTTCATCATGAATTCATTCCTCAAGACGGAGTCCATACCATTCAAAAACTCGTTCAAATCCTCTGGCGTATCGGCCAAGACGACGATGTCATCAGCAAATCTCAAAGATGAAATTATTTATCCTTGAATCTTCGCTCCCACTTTAAATTTTTCTCCAATTTCTTGATTATTGTGGTATTAGTGATCTTTGAAATGCGTTGTCCTCGCACATGGTGTAGATGCATTGTCAAAGGATAACATTCCATGTTACGAACATGGGCCGCATAACCTGCACCGAAAGCCTATTCTGGACAGCAGTTCCTTGAATTCAGATTTGCCAACATTTTATTGTATCTTTCCATGTGGTATATCTCTGTACTTCAACATACAGAAGAGTGCTTTAAAAATCATGTCTTGTGTACATTTTGGAAAAGGTGGTGAGTGTGGTTTTTGCCAGAGTGGATACTCGCACGTAGAAATTCTTTTCAGGAAATAGACTGGTTCACAATTTTGTAAGTGCACATTGAGGTATGTGACGGCGAGATGCCTTAAGTGTTACGGAAACGGCAATAGCCGCCACAGAGCTTCGTTGCTACTGAAATAACGACCAGACTGATATTTGTACTTAACTATACGGGATTTGTAAGCCCAATGATTATGAAATTGAACGCAGGTATATCGCTAACTTTATTGAATAGCCGCTAGTGTAGTGTTTAAAATTTTAAAGTGGTATTAGAAGGCGCTATCCCCAATTTTTTTACCCCTGGCACTACAGACCACGAAGTGCCTAGGCCTATCATGCGACCGCTTCCCAGCCATTTGGCCTGCAGATATTGTGGTGACGCGTGGCCAGTGCATCGTGTTCGCTTGGCCGTTTATCTTGTTCTTCGTGACCGGGGCGCTGCCTCTCTATCAGACAGCTACTCAATTGTCCTCACGAAGCTGATTGCACTCCGTTGCAGCCCTCACGCCAGTGTCTAAAATCTCTGACGGTGCCGGGCATCGAACCCAGGGCCTCCGGATGGGAGGCAGGCACGCTACCCTGTTCTTGTGTTTATATATCTCTTGAAAAAGATAATAAATGGATTGGCACTGCCTCCTACAGGGATATATAGAAAATCGGATGTCATACTTTGAGGTTCAGTTGCCATGGAAACGGACTTGCCATTAGTTCATCAGTTTACCAGGGTGAAGATAGTTTTCTGCGAATATCTTTGAAACTGTTGGTTTTAGGGCCTTAAATGTGGTTTTCGGTGTCCCGTAGGGACCTACCGAGTATTGTTTCTCGCATCGAGGGGCGTAAAATGAGCTTTGTCCGGTCCATATGCGACAACTTCGATATTTTGTCCCGGCTGAGTATTTTTGGTGACTTTTCAGTTATGTTGCCCGTTCGACGGGAACAATGATTTATTTCCGGATGAAAGGCAGTCTATACGTTATCCTAGGGTATAAGCTGTCTCCATTTCAAATTTCATCCAAATACGTCCAGCCGTTTTAGTGTCAAGAGGTAACAAACTAACACACACACGGACACACAGATTTTCACAATTATAATATACTAGCAGGTACCCGCGGCTTCGCTCGCGATCAAGTCAATGGGAACGATGCAATTGTACACCTGCTGTTAAGTGTGTGCGATTGCGCTTTGTTAATAGAAATTGCGAATATTGTTTGAAGAGGGAACTGCACTCTTGCACACTGGAATGGCAAATCTATCGGAATATGGGGAATCAAAAGTATTTTTCTTTACCTATAGTAAAATATCTCTGACCTTGGCCGTTGATGTACATTATGCACTCTCTTCCAGTGTTACATCCCAGGGATTGAAATTCTCCAACAACCCTTTTGCCTCACATGCCTCTCTAAGTAATTAAAATTCCCAACTGTTGTTGTTTGAGTCTTCAGTTTCTTGACTGGACTGATGCAGCCCTCCATGACTCCCTCTCCTGAGCTAATCGTTTCATCTCTATATCGCTACCACACCCTACATCCGAGGCAATCTGTTTTACCCTGGTCTACCCTACAGTTCTTGTCCTTAACCCTCCCATCCATAACTAAGCTTGCTATTTCTGGGTGTCTTAATATGTGTCGTACCAACCTATATCTTCTCTTCAATAGCAGTCGCCCGAAACATCTCTCCACTCCCACTCGTCTTAATAGCTCTTTATTTGTTACCCCATCTACCCATCTGATCATCATCATTCTCCTGTAACACCACATTACAAACGCTTCAATTCTCCTCTTTTCTGCTGCACCATTAGACCAAGTTTCACTTCCTTATAGTGTCACGCTCCAGACAAAAGCTTTCAAAAATTACTTCCTAATATCTAAATGTATATTCGATGTCAACAGATTCCTTTTCTGTAGAAATGATGTCCTTGCCTGAGCCAACCTCTTTGCTTCGTCCATCACTGGCTATTTTTCTTCCTAAGTAACAGAAGTCTCCTACTTCCCGTAGCGTTTCACCTGCCAATTTGATGTGCATAGAGGTTTCTGATTTATTTTGGCTGCATTCCAATAATTTTGCTTTACATTTATTGATTTCCATCATGAATTATTTCCTCAAGACGGAGTCCATACCATTCAAAAACTCATTCAATTCCTCTGGCGTATCGGTCAAGATGACGATCTCATCAGCAAATCTCTAAGATGAAATTATTTCTCTTTGAATCTTCGCTCCCACTTAAAATTTTTCTCCAACTACCTGTTTATTTTGTTTTTAGAGATCTTTGAAATGCGTTGCCCTCGCACATGGTGTAGATGCATTGTCAAAAGAAAACATTCCATGTTACGAACATGGGCCGCATAACCTGCACCGAAAGCCTATTCTGAACAGCAGTTCGTTGAACTCAGATTTGCCAACATTTTATTGTATCTTTCCATGTGGTATATCTCTGTACCTCAACACACAGAAGAGTGCTTTAAAAATCATGTCTTGTGTAAATTTTGGAAAAGGTAGTGAGTGTGGTTTTTGCCGGAGTGGATACTCGCTCGTAGAAATTCTTTTCAGTAAAATAGACTGGTTCACAATTTTGTAAGTGCACATTGAGGTATGTGACGGCGGGATGCCTTAAGTGTTACGGACACGGCAATAGCCACCACAGAGCTTCGTTGCTACTGAAATAACGACCAGACTGTTATTTTTACTTAACTATACGGGATTTGTGAGCCCAGTGTTTATGAAATTGAACGTAGCTATATCGCTACCTTTATTTAGTAGCTGCTACTGTAAAACTTTCTTCAGCTATTCCCAATTAATTGGGGTCGCCGTAGCCAGCCAGGCTCATTTCGGTTTTGGCCGGGGATTTAAGGCCGGATGCTCTTCCTGACGCCACGTGATTTTCCAGGTGAAAATTCCACCCCGCTGTCACCGGGATTCGAACCCCGGCCGTCCTGGTGAAAGGCGAGAAGCTAAGCCACTGCGCCATCACGCTTCCCTAGAAGCCGCTACTGTAGTGTTTACAAATTAAAGGTGGTATTAGAAGGCGCTTTCCCTATTTTTTTACCCCTGGCACTACAGACCATGAAGGGCCTAGGCCTATCATGCGACCGCTTCCCAGCCATTTGGCCTGCAGATATTGTGGTGACGCGTGGTCAGTGTACCGTGTCCCCTCGGCCGTTAGTCTTGTTCTTCGTGACCAGGGCGCTGCCTCGCTATCAGACAGCTACTCAATTGTCCTCACGAAGCTGAGTGCACTCCGTTGCAGTCCTCACGTCAGTGTCTAAAATCTCTGATGGAGCCAAGAATCGAACCCGGGGCCTCCGGATGAGAGGCAGGCGCGTTACCCTGTTCTTATTGTGTTCATATATATCTTGAAAAAGATAACAAATTGATTGGCTTTGCCTCCTACAGGGATATGTATATAAAATCGGATGTCATACCGTGAGGTTCAGTTGCCATGGAAACGGACTTGCCATTATTTCATCAGTTTATCAGAGTAAAGATAGTTTTCTGCGAATATCTTTGAAACGGTTGGTTTTAGGGCCTTAAAATGTGGTTTTCGGTGTCCCGTAGGGACCGACCGAGTATTGTTCCTTGCATCGAGGGGCGTAAAATGAGCTTTGTCCGGTCTTTTTGCGACAACTTCGATATTTTGTCCCGGTTGAGTATTTTTGGTGACTTTTCAGTTATGTTGCCTGTTCCACGGGAACATTGATTTATTTCCGGATGAAAGGATGCCTATATGTTATCCCAGGGTATAAGCTGTCTCCATTTCAAATTTCATCCAAATCCGTCCAGCCGTTTTAGTGTCAAGAGGTAACAAACTAACACACACACACACAGACTTTCACAATTATAATATATATAGGGAATAATAGGGATATAGGGATATAGGGACTAGCAGGTACCCGCGGCTTCGCTCGCGATCAATACAATGGGGACGATGCATTATTGCTGATAATTGGTTTATTCTATTACAACAATCGCGGCTACAGGTGGGTAGATTCAAATTCTGAAAATTCTGTTACATACAGTATATAGATATGAGCAGCAAAGTGGGAATTTTATAGAGTTGTGAACACATTTGAAAATTTTATTTTTGGTTTTGCCATCTTCTGCTGAGACATAACGATTTTGTTGTCCGGATACTCGCCAGCACGCCACATACAGTTGTCCATGGGAAAAAATGGTTTTGTCTAAACGTACACCTGGAATGGCAAATCTATCTGAATATGGGGAATTAAAAGTATTTTTCCTTAAGCTATTCTGGGTATAATTTTGCCACACTTATTGATGATTTGAACGTCAACATGTCGCTATTAATAGACCTATAGTAAAATATCTCTCACCTTGGTCGCTGATGTACATTATGCAGTCACTTCCAGTGTTACATCCCAGGGATTGAAATTCTCCAACAACCCTTTTGCCTCACATGCCTCTCTAAGTAATTAAAATTCCCGATTGTTGTTGTTTGAGTCTTCAGTTTTTTGACTGGTTTGATGCAGCCATCCATGCCTCGCTCTCCTGAGCTAATTGTTTCATCACTACATAGCTACCACACCCTACATCCGAGGCAATCTGTATAACCCTGGTCTACCCCTACAGTTCTTGTCCTTGACCCTCCCATCCATAACTAAGCTTGCTATTCCTGGGTGTCTTAATATGTGTCGTACCAACCTATCTCTTCTCTTCATTAGCAGTCGCCACAAACATCTCTCCTCTCCCACTCGTTTTAATAGCTCTTCATTTGATACCCTATCTAACCATCTGATCATCATCATTCTCCCGTAACACCACATTTCAAACGCTTCAATTCTCCTCTTTACTGCAGCACCATTAGTCCAAGTTTCACTTCCTTATAGTGACTCAAAAGCTTTCAAAAATGACATCCTAATACCTAAATGTATATTCGATGTCAAGAGGTTCCTTTTTGTGTAGAAATGCTTTCTTTGCCTGAGCCAACCTGCTTTTTATATCCTCTTTGCTTCGTCCATTACTGGTTATTTTGCTTCCTAAGTACCGGTAACAGAAGTCTCCTACTTCCCGTAGCGTTTCACCTGCCAATTTGATGTCCATAGAGGTTTCTCATTTATTTCTGCTGCATTCCAATCATTTTGTTTTACATTTATTGATTTTCATCATGAATTCATTCGTCAAGACGGAGTCCATACCATGCAAAAACTCGTTCAAATCTTCTGGCGTATTGGCCAAGATGACGATGTCATCAGCAAATCTCAGAGATGAAATTATTTCTCCTTGGATCTTCACTCCGACTTTAAATTGTTCTCCAATTTCCTGATTATTGTGTTTTTAGAGATCTTTGAAATGCGTTGCCCTCGCACATGGTGTAGATGCATTGTCAAAGGAAAACATTCCATGTTACGAACATGGGCCGCATAACCTGTACCGAAAGCCTATTCTGGACAGCAGTTCCTTGAACTCAGATTTGCCAACATTTTATTGTATCTTTCGATGTGGTATGTCTCTGTACCTCAATATACAGAAGAGTGCTTTAAAAATCATGCCTTGTGTAAATTTTGGAAAATGTAGTGCGTGTGTTTTTTGCCGGAGTGGATACTCGCTAGTAGAAATTCTTTTTAGTAAAATAGACTGGTTCACAATTTGGTAAGTGCACATTGAGGTATATGACGGCGGGATGCCTTAAGTGTTAAGGAAACGGCAATAGCCGCCTCAGAGCTTCGTTGCTATTGAAATTATGACCAGACCGATATTTGTACTTAACTATACGGGATTTGTGAGCCCAGTGTTTATGAAATTGAACGTAGCTATATCGCTACCTTTATTTAATAGCCGCTACTGTAGTTTTTAAAAATTAAAGGTGGTATTAGAAGGCGCTTCCCCTATTTTTTTTTACCTCTGGCACTACAGCCCATGAAGGGCCTAGGCCTATCATGCGACCGCTTCCCAGCCATTTGGCCTGCAGATATTGTGGTGACGCGTGGTCAGTGCATAGTGTCCCCTCAGCCGTTAATCTTGTTCTTCGTGACCGGTGCGCTGCCTCACAGCTACTCAATTGTCCTCACGAATCTGAGTTCAGCCCGTTGCAGCCCTCACGTCAGTGTCTAAAATCTCGGACGGAGCCGGGAATCGAACCCGGGGCCTCCGGACGGGAGGCAGGCGCGCTACACTGTTCTTATTGTGTTTATATATATCTTGAAAAAGATAATAAATGAATTGGCATTGCCTCCTAGAGGGATATATAGAAAATCGGATGTCATACCTTGAGGTAGTGTTGCCATGGAAACGGACTTGCGATTAGTTCATCAATCAGAGCGAAGATAGTTTTCTGCGAATATCTTTGAAACTGTTAGTTTTAGAGCCTTAAAATGTAGTTTTCGGTGTCCCGTAGGGACATACCGAGTATTGTTTCTTGCATCGAGGGGAGTAAAATGAGCTTTGTCCGGTCTTTATGCGACAACTTCGATATTTTGTCCTGGTTGAGTATTTTTGGTGACTTTTCAGTTATGTTGCCCGTTCCACGGGAACAATGATTTATTTTCGGACGAAAGGCAGCCTATATGTTATCCCATGGTATAAGCTGTCTCCATTTCAAATTTCATCCAAATCCGTCCAGCCGTTTTAGTGTCAACAGGTAACAAAGTAACACACACACACACACGGATACACAGATTTTCACAATTATAATATATATAGGGATTATCATTATTACCCGTCGCGGCTTCGCCCACGAATATTGTAGTTGTAAAGAGTACAATTAGCAACGTCTCGATCATGAATGCTATGACGGATTTATCGTTTAATTTTGAATAATAATGATAATAATTTGGTAAAGGCCGTAAACAATCAGACAAACAAGACATTATAACACAACAATGGCACATAAATATCAAAATCGCACGAACGTCACGTCCTCCTCAGTTTAGGGGCTACGACAACGCGGTCACTCGCATCGCATGTATAAAATTCGACTCAAAATCACAACACAGTTTCCGACCACAAACGTAAATAGGAAATAATGAGATTAAGTATATTAAACACACTGAGTAAACACAAAATCCAATTACTTAAATTCCTATGAAAAAAGTGCACAACATAAAATTACAGAAGTAAAAATCTCTAAGCCCACAGTTTCTCTCTTTCACCTCATAATATACACTACATCGAAAAACCCTTCGACACGTGTCTGCTTATTTTTTAAAATCCTTAGTTAATATACCGAGTATCACATCCCCAAATGAAACCACTCGTGAGATATTGTTGTTCAATGAAATGCACATTTACCTCCTTAACACCTCTTTAGAACCCGAATATCCAAAAATCCTACCTTATTGGACGTTTTCGACATACAGCGAACGTATCCCGTAAATTCAGTAGTTGTCGCTGAGCGATGATGAGTGAGTGAGTCAGTCAGTCAGAACATTTTCTTTATTTTATTTTTCAGAATGTCACCCCTCTCCATGGGCCCCTTAAATTGGATTTATGAAGAAACGGTCGAACACCTATTTACTTATTTTTAAGCTGATTGTTTTCCTCTGAGTTTCAAACTCCTCGCCTATGTCGTTTAAGAGAAACACGCTCCGTTTGGAATCCTTCAACCCCCACTTTTCACCCCTTTCACCTCATAATATACACCACATCGAAGATTTCTTAGGCACGTGTCTGCTTATTTTTAATGATTAGTTTATATGCCAAGTATCACATTCCCAAATGAAACCACTCGTGAGGTATATTTATTCAATGAAATGCACGTTTACCCCCTTAACACCTCTTTAGAACCCGAATGAACAAAAGTCCTTTCTTGGTGAACGTTTTCGACATACAGCGAACATATTCCAAACATTTCATTTTTTCAATAGTTTTCGCTGGGCTATGATGAGTGAGTGAGTCAGGACATTTTCTTTCAATTTTTTTTCTTCAGAATTTCACCCCTCCCCATAGGCCCCTTAAATTGGATTTATGAAAAAAAAACCTCTCGAACACCTATTAACTTATTTTTAAGCTGTCTTTTTCCCCGTGTTTGATGAGTGAGTGAGTCAGTCAGTTGGGACACTTTCTTTCTATTTTTTTTTCCAGAATTTCACACCACACCTTGGGCCCCTTAAATTGAATTTATGAAAAGTGGCTGAAAACCTATTTACTTACTTTTTTAAGCTGATTATTTCCGCTGAGTTTCAAACTTCTCGCCTATGTCTTTTAAGAGATACACGCTCCATTAGGAATCCGTCAACCCCCACTTTTCACCCCTTTCACCTTATAATATACACCACATCGAAAAACCCTTCGACACATGTCTGCTTATTTTCAATGACTAGTTTATGTGCCGAGTATCACATCCACAAATGAAACCACTCGTGAGATATTGTTATTCGATGAGATGCAGGTTTAACCCCCTTAAGGCCCCTTTAGAACCTGAATATCCAAAAATCCTTCCTTAGTGGACGGTTTTGACATACAATGAACATATCCCCAAAATGTCATGTTTCAAACTTCAATAATTTTGGCTGGGCGATGATGAGTGAGCGAGTCAGTCAGGACATGTTCTTTCAATTATTTTTCAGAATTTCACCCCTCCCTATGAACCCCTTAAATTGGATTTATGAAAAAAAAAAACGGTCAAACACCTATTTACTCGTTAGCCTACTTTCGATTTTTGCAAAAATAGAAAGTAGACTTATGAGATCAACACGGGGCAAAAAAAAGTGTGTCTGTGTGTGTGTGTGTGTGTGTGTGTACTCTGAATGCCTGCCCCCCCCCCCCCCCATAACAATTCGAACACGGTGAAACCGAATTGAATGACATTTTGTACAGAGGTAGCACTAGCAAAGGGCACCTCATATTCATGTTTAATATCCGAATAACACGTTGTATTTCAACAAGCTACTGCAACCAACATTCAATTATACTCCTCGAAAAGGACAAAGAGTTATAACAATACCCATATATTTAGGAGAAGGTTAGCTATATGTTCTTTACTGAACATCTTGTTTTTAAGCTGTTTTCCCCCCTGAGTTTGATGAGTGAGTGAGTCGGTCAATCAGTTAGGACACTTTCTTTCCTGTTCCCCCCCCCCAGAATTTCACATGTTCCCATTGGCCCCTTAATTTGGATTCATGAAAAAACTGTCAAACACCTATTTACTTACTTTTTAAGATTTTTGCTTTTCGCTGAGTTTCAAACTCCTCGCCTATGTCGTTTAAGAGATACACGCCCCGTTAGGAATCCTTAAACCCCCGCTTTTCACCCCCTTTACCTTATAACATACAGCACATCGAAAAACCCTCAGACACGTGTCTTCTTATTTTAGCCAATTTTCATTTATGAAAGCAAAGCAAGCAAGCAAGCTTGTAGTTTAACGTGACCGTTAATCTCGAGATCATGAGCCACGGGACCTCCTTTTTACGTGGAATCCGAACCACAGGACATGGCATTTCACTTCCAAAATCTCACATGCATTGACCTGGAATCGAACCCGGACCGCCTTGGTGAGAGGCATACAGCTAGACCGCTGAGCCACCACGCCCCCCTTCATTTATGAATAAATAGCCTTATGAGATCACCTTTTGTCCGTGTGTCTGTCTGTGTGTGTGATAGATTTTTGTGTGTCCCCCCCCCTAATAACGTCTAAACGGCTGGAGCGATTTCAATGAAACTCGGTAAGTTCATTCATAGCACTATTCCGGGCGACCCCGACCGTACCCTTCAAATTTTGTTACGTCTCATCAATCCAACATGGTGGCTGTGCGAAATATATCACCAGCATTCAATATCTCCGAAACTATTACCGATATCACCCTGGAATTTTGTACTGTGATAGAGTGAACTAATAGAAGTTCACTTATGTGACTTTTGTAATCCTGATAACTACAAAACCAACATGGCGGCCAAGCAAAAATGCGACTTTTAAATAGACGTTTCTCGTGATTTAACCAACCTAACGCAACGGAACTTGGTACAGTATATGTTTATACACATTGTAATGCACCGACATCTAACTTCGTTCAATTGTTAACATAACCTCAAGATGGCGGCTGTGCGAAATATTTCACCGGCATTCTTTTTGCCTATCTCTGAAACTATTACCAGTATCACCATGAAATTTTGTACGGAGATAAAGGGCACTACTGGAAGTTCATCTATGAGACTTTCAAAAACCGGTTAACTACAAAACTAACATGGCGGCCAAGCTAAGTTGAAAGTTTGAAATAGACTTTTCTCGCGATTTAATGATCCAATCGCAATGAAACTTGGTACGCCAAATGTTTATACACGTTGTAATGCACTGGTATGTAACTTAGTTCAATTGTTTATATAACGTCAAGATGGCGGCTGTGCGAATTTCGAAAATTAAGTTTTTATATCTTGTGTTCTAATCATGCGATCGAAATCAACATTTGCATAATGAACGTACAAAATAATCATCATCTAATAGTACAAAACTCTATGGCCTACATATGATAAAATCCAACATGGCGACCATCCGAAATATTTAGACGGTCCTCAATATCTATTAATCTACTATAGCATAGAATGAAAACATTATACGCCAAATCAATACATAAACAAATATATATTTTATATATTGGTACATGTTTCGATCTTCAATGAGGTCATCTTCAGCCTAAAAAGAAACTCAATTAAGAATCGAAAACTAAAATAGCATATGTGACTTGAATCTAAATTAAAATAAAAAATTGATGATAATAATTGTAATAAATAAAATATAGTAATAAAATGGATATTCATACAATTGTAGTATTAATTAAATAAATATAAGATTGGTCTTTTTACAATAATTCTTATCAGTTTCATATGCTTGCTAATTATGTTTCGTTTATTTATATAAAATTTTTCTGACATGTTTTATTTTCCTATCTGTTAGGTCAATTCATCTTATCGTAATACTGGTTGGCACCTATTCAAAATTGTTAATAAACTCCGTATTGATGAGGATTCAGCTTATTTAACTCAAGCGCCGAACTGAATTATTTTATTTACTTTCTAAATTATTTTGTGTATATTTTGATAATTTTTTTAAAGCTTAACATTTTTACACTCGCCGTTAATAGTTCTTATTTTCTAACTACTTTTTTTAAATTATTGTAAAAAGACCAATCTTATATTTACAGTATTTAATTAATACTATATTTGTGAAGCCTCCGTGGCTTAGGTGGCAGCACGCCGGCCTCTCACCACTGGGTCCGTGGTTCAAATCCCGGTCACTCTATGTTAGATCTATGCTTGACAAAACGGAGGCAGACAGGTTTTTCTCCGGGTACTCCGGGTTTCCCTGTAAAATTTTTATTCCAGCAACACTCTCCACTATCATTTCATTTCATCTGTCATTCATTTAATCATTGCTCCAGAGGAGTGCGTCAGGCCTCGGCATCCGACACAATTCATATCCTCGCCGCTAGATGGGGGCTTAATTCATTCCATTCCTGACCCGGTCGGAGACTGGAAGCAGGCTGTGGATTTTCATTTTTCAATACTACATTTGTAACGATATCCATTTTATTAGTCTACTAAATTTTATTTTTAGCCTACTTTTCACATTTTGCAAAATTGAGGAAAAAGTAGACTTCTGAGATCGATCCGGGATGTGTGTCTGTCTGTCTGTCAGTTTGTCCTTCTGTCTGTCTGGCTGTGTGTGTGTGTCCCCGTATCAACTCCTAAACGGCTGCAGCAATCAAAACCAAATTTAGTATGACTACAGATGTGCACCGGAATAGCTCACGTCCATATTTGAAAATGATGTCAGTGCTACCAACTACTGAAAAAACGCACTAGAAATTTGAACTCCATGTTGGATATCTTGCAAGGTATGCATGGGAGCTATTCCAAAATTGGCACACATGTAGATAATACTACTTCAGTTTAATTTCCAGGAGGCCAACCATAACAGTGTTGCCAAAATAATTTTAAGCCTTCTGATAAGTCCAATGTTTAAATGCATATAACTTCTACACTATCAATTGGATTTCAACCAAATTTTGTATGTAATATCTGTACATAAACAGATATGACTGAGCGTATTCTTAAGAGCCACCAGGGCTGCCAGCTGTTAATAATTGCTCTCTCTATTTTTTTAAATCCAAATACCAATATATCAGAAAGTATGCAAGCCAACAGCTTTAAACTATGCACACGTATATTCTGACATTTTAGATTAATTTGGAGTAACTTATATACATCAGTTCTACCAACATGATTATAAGCCTGTTGATAGTACCAATTTTTAAATACATGTAACTTCTATACTATCAGTTGGATTTCAACCAAATTTCGTATTTGATATGTGTACCATAACAGATATGACTATAAGTATTGTTAAGAGCAATCAGGGCTTCCAACTGTTAATAAATGCTGTCTATATTCTTTTTACCCTAATATCAATATATCAGAAAGTATGCAAGCCAACAGCTCTATACTTTGCACACGTATAGCACCTGACATTCTGGATTAATTTGGAGTAATTAATACAAGGCAGTGCTGCCAACATGATTCTATGCCTGCTGATATGTCCAATTTTAAAATACATGTAACTTCTATACTAAGAAATGGATTTCATCCAAAATTGGCACAACAAGATATCATAATAATTCAGATTATTTCTGACCAGCACACGCATGGTATTGTTGGCAACATGCTTTTACGCGTGCTGATAGATCCAGTGTCTAACTGCATGTAACGTCCATTGGACTTCAACCAAATTTTGTATTCTGTACCTTAAGAGGTGGAACTAAGAATATATTCAGTCACCAGGGCTGCCAACTGTAGTGCTCTATTAGGCTACATTATACCAGGTATATTTTGAACTAATTAGATATTTCGATAATACCAACTTAATTTCGTCATTATTCTAGACAGGTTCATACACTGTAGAATAATCATTGGCATGAAAAGTACGCTGTATAGTTCTTCACGGAACTTCTTGTTTACAATTATCATCAATTTTTCATTTTAATTTAGATTCAAGTCACATATGCTATTTTAGTTTTCGATTGTTAATTGATTTTCTTTTTAGGCTGAAGATGACCTCATTGAAGGTCGAAACATGTAGTATACCAATATATAAAATATATATTTGTTTATGTATTGATTTGGCGTAAATTTTTAAACGTTCAAATCTACTACAGCAATCAAACTGACCTTTTTTAAGTTCACCTATGGGATGGTCAATAATATGGCGAGCACAAATACAACATGGCGTCAACGCGAAATTTAAATATTCAAATGGACGTTTCTTGCGTTTTAACCATCCGAGCGCAGTGAAACTTGATACGGTATATGCTTATACAATTTTTAATCGACTCGCATCTAATTTATTTAAATTATTTTCATAACCACAAGATGGCGGCTGAGCGAAATTTTAAAATCCGGCTTTTATTTCTTGTGTCCTAATCATGCGATTGAAGCTTGAATATAACACCTACACAATAATCTTCATGTAATAGTACATACATCTAAGGCCTGTAATATAAAAATCCAACATGGTGACCATCCAAATTATTTTGGCGGTTCTCAACATCTACGAATCAATTACAGCAATCAAACTGACAATTTGTATGTTCTTCAGGCGCGGATTCAAGGGGGGGGGGGGTCACGGGGGTCATGACCCCCCCCCAAACGGAGACCAAATTTTTTGCAAACTCAAAAAAAAACGAAAACACAATAACCAGACAAATAAAACATAACGAATTTTAACTGAAAAACAGTATTTTTCATTTTATTCAATACTGAAAATATCTTTATTGCAATTATTATGTTCTGTTACAACTGTACATATATACAACTTCATACCTGTTATATAAAAACGATTATTTATATAACAAAATCAACTCGTCTATTTAGTTTAGATCACCTTGTGATTACCGAATCGATGTCTATAGTGATGTCACGATGAATGTACAGCAATGCACGGATAGGAATTTGGGGCTTTTTTCACACCAACAAATTTTTGCCGACGTCCAAAGTGCAAGCTTGGTTGGCAATTAAACTGGTACTTTCTCCCTTTGTCGGTACCAACTCGACTTGTCGAAACTGTAACGTACCTTGATACTTTTCTCGAAGCTCGATGTAAAAGTCGCAAAACACGCCGTTGCAATTTGTACGAATATTTTTGGTGCGCTAAACGCATCAAATTTCTATCCATGTAGCTTGCAAAAAAATGGTCTTGTTTTGTACGTTTGGTTATTTTGTGATTGCGTTGCTAGTGATACCATTTTTCTTAACAATTTCGATTCTGTGGACCCCCCCCCAGCCAAACTCTCGATCCGCGCCTGATGTTCTTAGAGGCAATTGATATTACTAGGATATATGAAAATAGGCTGCTTAGTTATTCACGGAACTACTTGTTAATGATGAGTTTATATGCCGAGTATCACATCCCCCAATGAAACCAATCGGGAGATATTGTTATTCAATGAAATGCAGGTTTAATCCCCATGTTCATGAAAGCGCTGTTGAAATTAAGCAAAGTTAAAAAGATTAGTAAGTTAATTATTGAGGTTTTAAGGGGTGGAACTACAAGGTCATCTTCCCCCCCTAAAAAAAGAAGATTCACGAAAATTCAAAAATATATTTACTATCAAAATTCCTGTGTACAAGTAATAATGATTCTCTTAGTTCCTTTCCTAGTTTTTGAGAAAAAGTTAAATAAAACGTTGAAAATTAGCTTGGACAATAGAGAATATTATACAGCTCCTTAAAGTGCTACATTTGCCAGTTATAAGTTGCCTAAAAAGGTGACAGTCGAGTTCGAATACTATTTCATATCATGACCGAATCCAACGTCTGAATTTTACTACAGTATTTTGCTTTATGTGATGGAAACTTGTTATATAAAAAAATAAATTGAAACATTCCACGTATGTCTTATAGACAAGAAAAGGGAATAAGAGAAAAAAAGAAGTCTCTCCAGGTTTGAGACGAAGGAGAGTGGAACGCAAGGCAAGGCAGACAAGCATGTATAGAATGTAGCGAGAGCCAGGTGACATCCCCGTCTTGAGTTTGACATGTGTCCAATCAGACCTGGCTGTTCGCTGGAGTGAAGTGCATGGTAATGGAGGACTCAATACATTTCCACTTCCAGACTCCTCTAATGGGGGACCCACGCCCAGCATTATTATGTAACACACTTCACACTATTAGATGAAAATTTGAGATGCTAACATCGTATTCTATAGAAAAGAAGAAAACAGTCTCTATCATATACGTCGTCCTGTCTGCCCACCATTGCCAGAAATGAATGCTAACTATCTGACCTATCTATATACACTGGTCAAAACAATTAGGGGATCAGGTGAGATATCATACACAAGATACATATGGTATCGTCTTTTATTCAGAGTTCGGTTACAATTGTAATTTGTGTGTGCTACAGTACGATATTGTGCTGTCTCAACTCTTTACTGGAGGTTTACATAGCGTTTACTTAGAGCGAGGCACCATGGGGCTACCATAATACTGAAAAAGTCATTCTCGTTGCCCACTAATATTGTGTGTGATCACCTTGGACGGCCAGGACAGTTGCACACCTTCGTGGCATTGACAGTATGAGGTTATCAATCAGCTCTTGAGGGATATTTGGCCATTCTTCCATGAATGCAATATCCAGCTCGGCAACCGTTGTGGGAGGTGATGGTCTGGCTTCAATGCGTCTGTCAATTGTATCCCAGACATGCTCAATCGGGTTTAAGTCCGGCGAACAAGCTGGCCACTCAATTCGTTCAATGCCCTCGTTATCAAGCATGTTGTCCACCAGTGCAGCTCTGTGGGGACGTGCGTTATCGTCCACCAAAATGAACCCATCACCTACGGCAGCAGCGTAGGGCACAACAAACGGTTGAAGGATCTCGTCTCGATACCTTTGACCAGTCAAAGCGCCATTCCGAACGACATAGAGAACCGTACGTCCGCCAATACTGCCTCCTGCCCACACCATTCGTCCACCACTATAACATGGTGCTGTTTCCTGCACATACGTGGGATTGTTCCGAGTTCCACGTTCTCTCCAGACGAGGGAACGACGAATGTCCGGCTGAACACAAAATCTTGACTCATCTGTGATCCGAATCCATTGCCATTCGTTACGACGCCAATCCTGATGTTCCTCCGCCCAGTTCCTGCGGGCTAAACGGTGGCGTGGTTTTAATGGGACACACATCATAGGCCTCCGTGCGTAGAGGCCACTTTTCCCGAAGGCAATTTCGGACTGTTTGTGTTGATATTGCGCGTCCGGTTGCCGCCTGGAGGGTGCGTTGCAGCTGAGTTGCATTCAGCCTCCTGTCTCGGCGGGCTGTTAACCGGAGATAACGGTCATCTCTTGCTGATGTTACCCGTGGACGACCTTGGCCTGGCCTTCTTTTAACGGTTCCTGTAATCTGAAATCGCGTCCAGGTCCTGGAAATTACACTTTGGGACACTCCAATAGCTGCAGCCACCTCCCTCTGTGTCTGTCCTGCTTCCAACCTTCCTATGGCTCGCCATGCAATTCCTTCGGGTAAGTCACGTTGTTGTTGCATTGCACTACCTGCTCACTACACCATCTGAACCCAACTGCTTGTGTCATTCGTTTGGTAGAGTCAACACACGTCGCCACGAACCCCCTCTGTAGCAACTTTCTGTTATTACCACTATCTCGGTTGCCGTAATGTGGTTGTATCCACTCCGTAGAACCAACAGAAGGACGTCGAACCATTTTAGGCCATTCTGCCGATGACAATACGTCAGAACCTAGATATCTCGAATGATCCCCTAATTGTTTTGACCAGTGTATTTAAAACCCTATGGTGATTTGTGTTACTGCGAGATTGAGATAACGTCTTAACCGATTGACTTCGTAATGCATTCTAATGAGAGCTCTTGGCATGTAGATTTGCAGAGTGTCTTTAAAAGTAAAATATATGTTAGGGTATATTTTTAAATTATTCAATAAAAAAGTAATATTTTTTCGCTCCCGTTCTTACGCACAGTGGCTCTATTCCACCAGAGAAATGGTGAATCCCGCCGCGTCTTACTGAGATCTTTGTTTATGAGAATAAGTAATGGGGAAATATTGTTGTGGCTCTAAGACTCAAACTTTTAGAGTAAGTATATGTGGAGGCAAATCACTTAATGGGCAGAGAGCTATAATCCTTCGACTTGATTTAACATCTTCCGATAAAACGCTTTATTTTCCAATTTCCAATTCGTTTGGCGTACTTTATCACAATCAATAAAGCTTAAGAGGAAACTCTAGAACGTGTAGATCTCTATTTGCCTCATCAAGGTTTCTGTCAGGGCCAGTTATATGTTGCGAAGTCGATCTTTTGACGCCTTATAGTTGCAACATTGTCAAAAAGTAATCGTTCAAAAAATGCATACTGTGTAAGAGAATCCTTCAGTAGCCTAAATATTTTCCCAATGACCGTCATGGTTTGACGGGTATCAACTAGTTATTATTATTATTTTATATATATAATTCGTTGAGGCAATCTAGGACCACGCTAAGTCTTGCTACACTTGGCAATAATCTTCGCTTTCCTCTGAGCCCAGAATTCCCTCATTCTCTGTGAGTGGGCCATCTTGCGCTCAGCTGTCCAGGTGGTACCTTGTCTTCTATTCGGTCTCGGTGTCTCATCTCGGGTTAGACCATTAGTCAGTATCTTTTTGCGGCAGAGATCTCGATTGAAGGCGTCGTCGGGTTTCAGATGCAGCATTTTGAGGTCGTCTCTGGTATTTATAAACTAGGGCATTGTGGTTTTGGGTTTGGAGTAAAATAAATGAAAAATCTGTTTAGTCAGCCTGTTTCCATCCATTCGTTTGAGATGACCGTAATACCGTGCCCGCCTCTTACGGATCATTTCTGTAATTTCGTCTTTTTTTACTGCAGACGTCTTTGTTGGATTTTTTAAATGGATGCCATTCTTGTAATTTGATCCCATTTTACCTCTTAACGATTTTGCGCTCTTTTTTCTCCAGTTCTTCGATGAGTCCTTTATTAGCATTTAGGGATAGGGTTTCGGCTGCATACTGTACCCGATACCTAGTTGAGGCTATCGGCTACGCCAGTTGACATCGAGCCGTAGTTGAAATTTATGGGAAAAATAGAAGAGATAGCGCCCAGATCGAGTCGAGAAGAATGTTAGGAAATGACGTAGGAGGCCAAGGATGAAGGTGGCACTACCAGTCAAGCAGATGGAATTATGGGAGGAATATTGAAGTATTATCAAGATCTAGGTGGAACATAATATTATATCATATCAGAAGAGAAGAAATGTCAAGCAATCTTTATGGTGATAACTTGAAGAAAGGCAGATAATTCCTTAAGTTATTGTATAACTTAATTGCCGAGATGATGGTGGTCGAGATTATACTTGTGACGTATGACCGCAGAAGGCAGGGGAACGTCACGTGACAGCGCCGAGTAGGAGCTCATCATCACGCAGTCTGAGGACAGCAGTATTAGTTCAGCCAGCAGAGCCGAGTACAGCACTTGGTGTGTGGTGAAAACGACAGTATTAGTTCAGCAAGCGGGGCTGATAGCAGCATACGCTGGGAGAGCGAAAGTAGGTCAGTCAGTCAAGACAAGAGAAGCACGGTAGGCAGTGCGAAGAATGGTTAGCGAGGCAAGCTATACAGGCCGTGAAAGCGAAAGGAGAGCCGGTGTTCGGACAGGAGTATTTCCAACATCGTAGTTACAGTTATGCGAACAGCAATGCTTTTCAAATGTTAAGAAAATAAGCAGCATTGTAACAAGATTGAGAACATTATTTCAAGCCGCATTCGTAACACAGGACAGCACAGCGAAGCGATATGACGGGGCAAGTTTTACGCGTCGATCATTCTAGAACAGTGAGATAGAGCAGGGCGTGATGGTTCCGACATTTTTATAAGCAGGCGACATGCAGGAAGCGGAACTGTATTTCGACATTTTGTTACAACTTTATAAGTTTGGACTTGTATTCAACAGTCGAATTGTGCAGGCAGATAGTAATCATATACTGCAGTAGGGGGGTGATAATGGTTCTGCCCCACTTGACACTCCTGTGCCCAACAAACCAACATGGCCGCCGTGCGAAATTGAAATAATTAATATCTCTCAAAGGCATGGTCGGATGTTGACAAATGAGGTGTTGTTGAACTCGAGCTGACGTCCTCTTTCTTATCGACCATGTATTATATTTTTCAAAAATTCTTTGAATTTTTTGTTTTGCAAAGTTGGTGATAGTTTGAAAACCAAACATGGTAGAACGTTGTGCCATGGCTCAAACGAACGGCCTTTATGACCTTTATGACCTTTATTTTTTGTAATAAAACTTTTTTATTTTTTATGTTTTTTGAAAACACTCGAATTTTGAAAATCCCATATTTTGGAAACTAGGAATTCTACGAAAAAGTTTGTTTGACGTAAATCAATGATCCCTACCCCCTCTACCCCCAAAATAAATTTCAAGTCTCTAGGATGAAAACCTGTTAGTAGTGGGGTAAGGAGAGTGCTGCTTACAAAAGCAAGTGGTGAGCCCCTGCGACCTTGGAATGGAAGGAGTGATGCTAGGAGGGCGTGCTTGGATTCGTTTTTTTCGTCTCGTCGTGCTCTTTACGGGAATGTAGGTGTCGAAAATGTGAAAATCTGGAAACACGGTTTTTTTGGGGGAAAAACGTGATTTTAAACTTTTTGCTATATCTCGCGAACCAATTATGCTAGAGGCGTGTACGAGGGGTCCAAGGACTTGGGCTGACGTCCTCTTTGCTACGGACCACTCGTTATAATTTAAAAAAATGGAAACTCGATTTTGGGGTAAACATGTGTTTTTTGTGATTTTTGCCGATATCTCACGAACCAATAACGCTAGAGGCATGTACGAGGTGTCCAAGGACTCGGGCTAACGCCCCCTTTCGAGTGTGGTAGATATTTTTTTCAAAAAAAAATTCACAAAGGGCCTAACGCCATACATGTTGAAAAAACTTTTTTCTTTTTCTTTACCTGTTTATAATGTCCATGAAGCGTGGTGGTTGAGAAAGACCATACGGCTGGGTGTGTGTGTGTGTGTGTGTCGCTGACCACGGTGGCTGTGTTCAATAGAAGTAGGGGGATGGAAGGGGTTCTGCCCCCCTCCTACCATTACTCCCACTACTGTACATTCTCAGCATTGTTAAATAATTAATATCTCGCGACTCCATGGTCCGATTTTGACATGCGACATATCGTTGGACTCGGGCTGACGCCCTCTTTTCAATGGACCACTCATTTCAACCCCTAAATAAAACCTACCCCTACTAGGGGGTGAAATTGTAATTTTTTTTAGTGAAAGTCTCTTTTCAAATACGACATGTATAAGGTGCGCTGCTAAAATGAACTTAAATGTTGTTGCTCATATCGCGCATGCGTTTTTCTGGCTGCCGCTATGGATGAACATTTTTGTTTTTGTTTTTTACGCATGCGCACTTGGGATTTTTGTAAGAGGGCGAGCTCTTTGAAAAAAATGATTGATAAGAAGAGGGTTTTGGTGGTGAGGAGAGAGCCAGATAGTCGCCTACTTTCCTACGAAGTTTGTCGATATCTCTCAAACGCAAGGTCGGATTTGGACGTGTGACGTGTCAAATCGATTGTCTCGAAGCCCTATACATGTTATTAATAGGTTAAAGTTTTGAGAATGAGGGAAACAGGCTTTTTGGGGGTAAAACCGTGATTTTAGACTTTTTCCGATATTTCACGAATGCATGGTCGGATTTGGTCCTATGACGTGTCAAATGGCTTGTCTCTAAACCCTGTGTATTTTGGTAATAGGTTAAAGTTTTTGAGAATGATGGAAACAGAATATTTTGGGGTAAAAACGTGATTTTAGACTTTTTGCTATATCTCGCGAACCAAGTATGCTAGAGGCGTGTACGACGGGTCCAAGGACTCGGAGTGACGTCCTCTTTGCTATGGACCACTCGTTATATTTTTTAAAAAAATTTGGAAATTCGATTTTGGGGTAAACACGTGTTTTTTGTGATTTTTGCCGATATCTCATGGACCAATAACGCTAGAGACGTGTACGAGGTGTCCTAGGACTCGGGGTAACGCCCCCTTTAAAATGTGGTAGATATTTTTTTTCCAAAAAGATAATTCACAAAGGGCCTAACGCCATACATGTTGAAAAAACGTTTTCTTTTTCTTTGCGTGTTTATAATGTCCATGAAGCGTGGTGGTTGAGAGAGACAATACGGCTGTGTGTGTGTGTGTTTCAACGAACCTGTCGCTGACCAAGGTGGCTGTGTTCAATAGATCAATCGCTATTTCGGCGGGCCGGTTTATGACAGAGCGAGGGTACGTTTTTTCACACTTTTTACCTTTAACGTGTAAACGGTGATGAGAACTTGGTTCTATGTTGGTCGAAGCGAGTAGAGAAAATAAACTTGCCGACGAGCAGGAGGTGAAGGTCATTTGAGCTTATTGGAAGGCGCCGATCTGACTTGACAACAGGTGACGCTTGAAGGTGAAATAATCTGACCATCGTGGTGGCAGGGAAGTGCGAAAGGCATGTGAACTTGTGTGAAACCAGATGTAGGCTAAACCAGTGACATCCTGTCTTGCTTCGTACGTGACAAAACGCAAGTCCATGTGAAATTTGATCTACCGCAGGTGTTCGCTTGGGACGTTATCTGTCTACATGCGCGATAACTGTTAACAAGTCACATCCTGTCTTGCTTCGTACGTGACAAAATGCAAGTTGACGTGAAATTTGATCTACCGCAGGTGTTCACCTTGGACGTTAGCTGTCCACGTGCCTGATAAGAGAATGTTCAAAGCGTGGGAAAAAAATGATTATACATGCAATGTGATATATAAAGACACGTCGCTGACATTTCCACTCGCACTTATGTCACTACTTTTGAACACGCTACAGCGTTGTGTGAAACACTTGGCCTTGTTTAACAGTTTTGGTGTTGGTGGAAAATACTTATTCTTGTTGTGAGGTAGGTATATATTTATTCATTTATACATTTATTGATTTATATATAAATACATGCAATTATTTATTGATTAGGTAATTAATGATTTTATTTATTTATTTGTTTGCAGATAACCGGTATAGCCTACTTGTCGTGTGTGTGTGTGAACGATATTAAAGAAAGAGAGAAAGACAGACAGCTAGAGAAGGAAACCATTTCCACACTAGTCCGTGAGACGGGAATATAGCAAAGCATTATACGTCAAGGTGAGATTTGTTTATATATATATATATATATATATATATATATATATAACCTGTTTGATTTTGTTTTGTTTATGAAAGGCATAAATTATGGAATGGATATACTTATGGTGGTTTAT
Organism: Meconema thalassinum; assembly: GCA_946902985.2. Classification (NCBI taxonomy): domain Eukaryota; kingdom Metazoa; phylum Arthropoda; class Insecta; order Orthoptera; family Tettigoniidae; genus Meconema; species Meconema thalassinum. The sequence goes on from OX336400.1 coordinate 141,254,656, forward strand.
TTTATTTCTTTTTAGAGTGTTGGAAAACGCTTGACCTCTGTGAATAACCAGGAACGTGTGTGTTTGAGATCATTGTCAGACAGTCTACATTTCTAAACTCAGGTGAGTGTGTTCTTTCAAAATAATGTCTTTTGCCACTGCTACCGATACGTTAATTTGGGAACCCCTAAATAGTTGTTTTAAATCGCGTGTGTGCTCTGGTCGTGTGGTCAATGTTAGAAAAAGTTTGATTCCCAAAGAATTTTTAGAATCTTGTTTTGAAATTTTTAAAATTGAAATTTGTACAGCGCAAAGGTTGCATACGGCTTTAAAGGTGAATACAGAACTGGTGTGCGATTTCGTATATAAAAAGAAGGACGTAGAGCATAAAGAGACATTTTATATTTGCAGTAAAATGCAAGAGCTATTCATAGCCCATAATTTGGACCAGTGGTATGAAACCCACGTGGTGAATGCCTTGCTATCAAAATTTGATAAACTGCAACAAGGACCGAGTGGTCTAGCCTTAGACAAAATTCATCATTTGCAAATCAACATTTGTCAATTCAACCCGTTGAATGCTGGGTCTAGCTATATTAAAACACCACCAGCAATAGCTTCGAAAAAGGCTGTGGTGAATATTGAAAATTTTGATGATGAATGTTTTCTGTGGGCTGTGGCTGCGTATTTGCAGCCAGCTCAAGATCGTCATGTTAACAGACCAGCAAAGTACAAGGCCAAGTTTGATGAATTGAAACAAACGTTAAATTTAACAAGAGTGTCGTTCCCTATGGACTTAACCGAGATCCATAGGTTTGAACAAGATAACCAGGACTTTTCGTTCATGGTGTATGGCCTTGATGGTGATGAGATTGTGGGTCCTCTTTATGCTACAAAAGAACCGAAACGACATCACATTCATCTTTTATATCAGTCTTACGGAGAGGTGAATCACTATTGCCTAATTAAAAGCCTGAGTAGATTGCTAAGCAGTCAAATGTCTAAATATAAATGTAAAAAGCATATTTGTGATCGTTGCTTGCAATATTTTACAACCCCCATGCTCTTAGAACGTCATAGGGTAGATTGTGTTTCTCAGGAAGCAGTGAGATTGATATTGCCACAAGGGGACAAGGCTGTGTTAAAGTTTAAGGACATTCACAAGCGTGACACTGTCCCCTATGTGCTATATGCAGATTTCGAAGCTCTCACCACACCCATGGCGGGATGTGAACCAGATCCCACCATCAGCTCAACCACACCCATTCAAAAACATGAACCTTTTGCCATTGGATTTAATGTGGTGTGTGCCCATGACCCCACGCAATCCGTTTACAAATACCGTGAGGGGCCAGATTGTGCCAAATGGTTCTTGGATGAACTTGTGAAGTTGGCTCATGATGTACAGGAATTACTGGACCACCCAGTACCCATGAGCCTATCTCCAGAACAACAGCAGCAGTATGAGCATGCCATGACATGCCATATTTGCGAAAAGCCACTGATCAATGCTGAAGACACCGTTCGTGATCACTCGCACTTTACAGGGGAGTTTCGTGGAGCTGCGCATAGTAAATGTAACTTGAACTTTCCAGCTCCTCGTTTCATCAGTGTCTTTTTCCACAATCTGGCGAATTATGACATTCAGTTTTTGATTCGTGAATTGGGTCATGTCAACAAGGGCTCGTTTACCATTATTCCCCAAAACCATGAGCGTTTTACAGCCCTGACATGGAGGTTGGGCGACTTTAGCATTCGATTTTTGGATTCCTTTAAGTTTATGGCATCCTCGCTAGACAGCCTTGTGAATGGCTTGAATGAGGAGGAATTAAAAAATACTAGAATGCATTTTAATGATCCTAAGCAATTTCAATTGTGCATTCGGAAAGGTATATTCCCGTATGATTTCTGCAACAGCTGGGACGTGTTAAAGCAAAGAAAACTCCCACCACAAGAGATATTTTACTCAAAACTAACACGCAGTACCGTTTCCGATGAAGACTATGCATATGCATGTCAAGTTTGGCGAGTGTTTGGCATGAAGACGCTAAGTGAATATGCTTTGCATTACCTAAAACTGGATGTATTGCTGCTCACTGATGTGTTTGAAAAATTCCGTAACTTGTGTCAACACATTTACGGTCTTGACCCGGCTCACTATTATACGAGTCCTGGGCTCTCGTTCGATGCCGCTTTAAAATACACTCAAGTGGAATTGGATTTACTCACTGACGTAGACATGGTTCTATTTTTTGAAAAGGGCATTCGTGGCGGCTTTGTATCGCTTAACCAACGCCATGCTGAAGCAAACAATGTCTACATGTCTGATTATTCACTAGACAAACCAGAATCGTACTTAATGTACTATGACGTGAATAATTTGTACGGTTACGCCATGAGTCAGCCTTTGCCCTATGGGAAGTTTGCTTGGCTGACAGACAAACAAATGTCAGAATTTGATGTGAACATGGCTAGCCAAGAAACAGGCCGTGGATATGTGCTAGAAGTTGATATTGAATATCCCTCATCCTTGTATGATGAACATGCCGATTTCCCATTCTGCCTTGAGCAAATGGTTCCCCCTGACAGTAAAGTGAAAACTGAAAAACTCATGGGCACACTTTACAACAAAAATCGGTATGTGCTACATATCCAAATGTTGGTGCAATGCCTCGCCCAAGGCTTGGTGTTGAAGAAAGTCCACAGGGGTATTTCTTTTGCTCAAAAAGCATGGCTTGAGCCATACATGCGACTCAACACAGAGCACCGACAAATGGCAACACAGCAGTTTGAAATTATTTTTTTTAAATTAATGAACAACTGCATCTATGGCAAGTCTATGGAGAATGTCCGCAAATACCGTGACATTAAATTGGTGAATGTCTGGGAGGGGCAGTGGGGTGCCCGGCGGTACATTGCCAAGCCAAATTTCAAATCGATCAAAATTATCGATGAGGATTTGGATACTATTGAAATGAGTAAGACCAGTGTGACCATGGATAAACCCATTTACTTGGGTCAAGTCATTTTAGACTTTTCTAAATCGGTCATGTATCGATTCCACTATGAGTTTGCCAAACGCCATTTTGAGGACGTCTCTCTTTTGTATATGGACACGGACTCATTCATTTACCACATTCGCCACTGCAACCCCTATGACGTCATGAGGCAACATAGTGACTGGTTCGACACCTCTTGCTATAGCGCTGACAACGTGTTTAAGCTGCCCATAAAAAACAAAAAGAAAATGGGCGTTTTAAAAGATGAATGCGGTGATTCCATTATGACGGAATTCGTAGGTTTGGCTTCGAAAATGTATGCTTATCGCACACTCGACTGTAAGGAATCCAAAAGAGCAAAAGGTGTAGGTAGAGCAGTGGTAAAATCGCTACGTGTAAACGATTACTTAGCGGTTTTACGTACTGGCAAAGCTATGTCTCATACACAGTGCAGGATACAATCAAGCAACCATCATTTGTATCTTGTGGAACAGAGAAAACGCACCCTAGCTTCCATGGATAACAAACGTGTGTGGGCTGATGACCTGCTCACCAGCCTACCCTGGGGTTATGATCTCAAGGAGGAGGAGGTGTGATTTCACTGTTTAATCGTTTATGGGACATAGCTTTATGTAACTTGTAGATTTAGTATTTTGTAAATATTGGTTTCTGTCATTGTAAATAGTAGATTTTGTAAATAGTGACAACCCACTTGGACCTTTTGCTCTTTAAAAAGTTCTATGCAACCTCATTTTTTTTAAATTTTTTGATTGGTAAATAGTCTGATTCTTTTAACGCTGTACAAAGTTGAGTTTTTTTGTAAATATAAAATAAGTAAGATTTTTAGTAACTTTAATAACTAGTATTTAATTATTTTTCGTAATGTAAATGATAAACTAAAAAGTTTTTTTGGGATGAGTGAGCATGTCGAGAATGTGCTTTTGGGAATAAATAAAGTGGTTGTGTTTGTTCCCAAAGACAGGTGTGAATGTATGAGTGGAGAGAGAAAGCTGATGTATATGGTTGACCAGAGCAAACACGGTGAGGTAGGGTGGGTGGGTGGGGAGGGGGTAAATGGTCACTTATATACTCATTTTGTTTTAAATAGTTTCGTTTTTTCATTGAAATGTGGCAGTCAAAAGACATTATTTTTGTAAAAAAAATCTTACCTGCAGTAGTTGTAGACCTCGACGTTTCTCCAAACACACATCAACACATTGCAGTATTATCAAGGTCAAGCACTCGCATCAACATCATTGTCAAATCTCAACTTTCGACATACACCAAATGGAAAAAATATGAAAACAGCAAAATGGAAATTCCATGTTTCCATATCACCAAAACAGCAAAACTTAAAACGGACATTTTTAAAAACTGGAAATGGCCATGTGTGAAATTTGAAAATTCAAAAACTTCAAACGGACATTGTTTAAAATGTGTCATCAGCAAAATGGAAAAATCCATATCATCAAAAACGTTAAACTTGAAACGAACCTTTTCAAAAAACTGTAAATTGCAAAATGATAAATGACAGTGTGTGGAATTCATCATGTGTGAAATGTGTAAAATGAAAAAATCAGCCATCAACATCACGATTTCTTAAAATTAAAAATAACAAAACATCGTGCTCTGGAAAACTTTTGTTTTTATTTCATAGTCATAGTGAATTGACAAAAGAAAAATAGAATACAAACAAATCCCAATTCCTCACTCCTCAATGTTTATGTCCATGCATCATCAACTTTCCTTTCATAGCACTCATGACAATCAGGGCTGCCATTCTTTCACCCACTGAGGCATCATTGGATGTGAAACGTTGTTTAGCTTTCTTCAATAACAATTTATCTGCCGCATGTCTTAAACCAGGATGACTATGGCGATAAGAAAGGTCATGTTCCTTGCATGCTTGATCCAAAAGATTAATGGGTACATCACCACGTTGTAAACGTTTTTCGAGACTAGTTCCAGGGCCACAAAAACGATAACCTGGAAGATGGATTTCGAAAGGTAAGTATTGAATCACTTTGTCAATGACGCCATTGCCAGTACAGGTCTGGCATATCCTTTTCCATCGATGGTAAAAAGGTTTGGTCTTCCTCCTTCTCTGTGGACGATGTTTGTGTTTGTTGTTGTTGTTGCTTTTTCTCGCCATGACACCCGTGGAATGATTCAACAAAGTCTTTACATGGACTTTTATGACCGTGATACAGTTTCACTAGCTGGCAAGTCGCACACTGACGCATAGACGGTATTTTTGCCATGGCCACTTGCTTATGGTGATCGTAATCCGTACAGGGTTGCAATTCACTCAACACAGGATCTTGAGTCCATGATTTTGGTACATGTTGCCAGATTTCTTTGACCGCGTTGGCGGCCACATAATAAATGAACGACTTGGGCAGCACCAAGAGTTCCTCTTTGGTAAAACTGTCTAGTTTTACCAGACCTGTCTAGTTTTACCAAAGAGGAACTCTTGGCGCTGCCCAAGTCGTTCATTTATTATGTGGCCGCCAACGCGGTCAAAGAAATCTGGCAACATGTACCAAAATCATGGACTCAAGATCCTGTGTTGAGTGAATTGCAACCCTGTACGGATTACGATCACCATAAGCAAGTGGCCATGGCAAAAATACCGTCTATGCGTCAGTGTGCGACTTGCCAGCTAGTGAAACTGTATCACGGTCATAAAAGTCCATGTAAAGACTTTGTTGAATCATTCCACGGGTGTCATGGCGAGAAAAAGCAACAACAACAACAACAAACACAGACATCGTCCACAGAGGAGGAGGAAGACCAAACCTTTTTACCATCGATGGAAAATGATATGCCAGACCTGTACTGGCAATGGCGTCATTGACAAAGTGATTCAATACTTACCTTTCGAAATCCATCTTCCAGGTTATCGTTTTTGTGGCCCTGGAACTCGTCTCGAAAAACGTTTACAACGTGGTGATGTACCCATTAATCTTTTGGATCAAGCATGCAAGGAACATGACCTTTCTTATCGCCATAGTCATCCTTGTTTAAGACATGCGGCAGATAAATTGTTATTGAAGAAAGCTAAACAACGTTTCACATCCAATGATGCCTCAGTGGGTGAAAGAATGGCAGCCCTGATTGTCATGAGTGCTATGAAAGGAAAGTTGATGATGCATGGACATAAACATTGAGGAGTGAGGAATTGGGATTTGTTTGTATTCTATTTTTCTTTTGTCAATTCACTATGACTATGAAATAAAAACAAAAGTTTTCCAGAGCACGATGTTTTGTTATTTTTAATTTTAAGAAATCGTGATGTTGATGGCTGATTTTTTCATTTTACACATTTTACACATGATGAATTCCACACACTGTCATTTATCATTTTGCAATTTACAGTTTTTGAAAACGTTCGTTTCAAGTTTAAAGTTTTTGATGATATGGATTTTTCCATTTTGCTGATGACACATTTTAAACAATGTCCGTTTGAAGTTTTTGAATTTTCAAATTTCACACATGGCCATTTCCAGTTTTTAAAAATGTCCGTTTTAAGTTTTGCTGTTTTGGTGATATGGAAACATGGAATTTCCATTTTGCTGTTTTCATATTTTTTCCATTTGGTGTATGTCGAAAGTTGAGATTTGACAATGATGTTGATGCGAGTGCTTGACCTTGATAATACTGCAATGTGTTGATGTGTGTTTGGAGAAACGTCGAGGTCTACAACTACTGCAGGTAAGACTGTTTTTACAAAAATAATGTCTTTTGACTGCCACATTTCAATGAAAAAACGAAACTATTTAAAACAAAATGAGTATATAAGTGACCATTTACCCCCTCCCCACCCACCCACCCTACCTCACCGTGTTTGCTCTGGTCAACCATATACATCAGCTTTCTCTCTCCACTCATACATTCACACCTGTCTTTGGGAACAAACACAACCACTTTATTTATTCCCAAAAGCACATTCTCGACATGCTCACTCATCCCAAAAAAACTTTTTAGTTTATCATTTACATTACGAAAAATAATTAAATACTAGTTATTAAAGTTACTAAAAATCTTACTTATTTTATATTTACAAAAAAACTCAACTTTGTACAGCGTTAAAAGAATCAGACTATTTACCAATCAAAAAATTTAAAAAAATGAGGTTGCATAGAACTTTTTAAAGAGCAAAAGGTCCAAGTGGGTTGTCACTATTTACAAAATCTACTATTTACAATGACAGAAACCAATATTTACAAAATACTAAATCTACAAGTTACATAAAGCTATGTCCCATAAACGATTAAACAGTGAAATCACACCTCCTCCTCCTTGAGATCATAACCCCAGGGTAGGCTGGTGAGCAGGTCATCAGCCCACACACGTTTGTTATCCATGGAAGCTAGGGTGCGTTTTCTCTGTTCCACAAGATACAAATGATGGTTGCTTGATTGTATCCTGCACTGTGTATGAGACATAGCTTTGCCAGTACGTAAAACCGCTAAGTAATCGTTTACACGTAGCGATTTTACCACTGCTCTACCTACACCTTTTGCTCTTTTGGATTCCTTACAGTCGAGTGTGCGATAAGCATACATTTTCGAAGCCAAACCTACGAATTCCGTCATAATGGAATCACCGCATTCATCTTTTAAAACGCCCATTTTCTTTTTGTTTTTTATGGGCAGCTTAAACACGTTGTCAGCGCTATAGCAAGAGGTGTCGAACCAGTCACTATGTTGCCTCATGACGTCATAGAGGTTGCAGTGGCGAATGTGGTAAATGAATGAGTCCGTGTCCATATACAAAAGAGAGACGTCCTCAAAATGGCGTTTGGCAAACTCATAGTGGAATCGATACATGACCGATTTAGAAAAGTCTAAAATGACTTGACCCAAGTAAATGGGTTTATCCATGGTCACGCTGGTCTTACTCATTTCAATAGTATCCAAATCCTCATCGATAATTTTGATCGATTTGAAATTTGGCTTGGCAATGTACCGCCGGGCACCCCACTGCCCCTCCCAGACATTCACCAATTTAATGTCACGGTATTTGCGGACATTCTCCATAGACTTGCCATAGATGCAGTTGTTCATTAATTTAAAAAAATTAATTTCAAACTGCTGTGTTGCCATTTGTCGGTGCTCTGTGTTGAGTCGCATGTATGGCTCAAGCCATGCTTTTTGAGCAAATGAAATACCCCTGTGGACTTTCTTCAACACCAAGCCTTGGGCGAGGCATTGCACCAACATTTGGATATGTAGCACATACCGATTTTTGTTGTAAAGTGTGCCCATGAGTTTTTCAGTTTTCACTTTACTGTCAGGGGGAACCATTTGCTCAAGGCAGAATGGGAAATCGGCATGTTCATCATACAAGGATGAGGGATATTCAATATCAACTTCTAGCACATATCCACGGCCTGTTTCTTGGCTAGCCATGTTCACATCAAATTCTGACACTTGTTTGTCTGTCAGCCAAGCAAACTTCCCATAGGGCAAAGGCTGACTCATGGCGTAACCGTACAAATTATTCACGTCATAGTACATTAAGTACGATTCTGGTTTGTCTAGTGAATAATCAGACATGTAGACATTGTTTGCTTCAGCATGGCGTTGGTTAAGCGATACAAAGCCGCCACGAATGCCCTTTTCAAAAAATAGAACCATGTCTACGTCAGTGAGTAAATCCAATTCCACTTGAGTGTATTTTAAAGCGGCATCGAACGAGAGCCCAGGACTCGTATAATAGTGAGCCGGGTCAAGACCGTAAATGTGTTGACACAAGTTACGGAATTTTTCAAACACATCAGTGAGCAGCAATACATCCAGTTTTAGGTAATGCAAAGCATATTCACTTAGCGTCTTCATGCCAAACACTCGCCAAACTTGACATGCATATGCATAGTCTTCATCGGAAACGGTACTGCGTGTTAGTTTTGAGTAAAATTTCTCTTGTGGTGGGAGTTTTCTTTGCTTTAACACGTCCCAGCTGTTGCAGAAACCATACGGGAATATACCTTTCCGAATGCACAATTGAAATTGCTTAGGATCATTAAAATGCATTCTAGTATTTTTTAATTCCTCCTCATTCAAGCCATTCACAAGGCTGTCTAGCGAGGATGCCATAAACTTAAAGGAATCCAAAAATCGAATGCTAAAGTCGCCCAACCTCCATGTCAGGGCTGTAAAACGCTCATGGTTTTGGGGAATAATGGTAAACGAGCCCTTGTTGACATGACCCAATTCACGAATCAAAAACTGAATGTCATAATTCGCCAGATTGTGGAAAAAGACACTGATGAAACGAGGAGCTGGAAAGTTCAAGTTACATTTACTATGCGCAGCTCCACGAAACTCCCCTGTAAAGTGCGAGTGATCACGAACGGTGTCTTCAGCATTGATCAGTGGCTTTTCGCAAATATGGCATGTCATGGCATGCTCATACTGCTGCTGTTGTTCTGGAGATAGGCTCATGGGTACTGGGTGGTCCAGTAATTCCTGTACATCATGAGCCAACTTCACAAGTTCATCCAAGAACCATTTGGCACAATCTGGCCCCTCACGGTATTTGTAAACGGATTGCGTGGGGTCATGGGCACACACCACATTAAATCCAATGGCAAAAGGTTCATGTTTTTGAATGGGTGTGGTTGAGCTGATGGTGGGATCTGGTTCACATCCCGCCATGGGTGTGGTGAGAGCTTCGAAATCTGCATATACCACATAGGGGACAGTGTCACGCTTGTGAATGTCCTTAAACTTTAACACAGCCTTGTCCCCTTGTGGCAATATCAATCTCACTGCTTCCTGAGAAACACAATCTACCCTATGACGTTCTAAGAGCATGGGGGTTGTAAAATATTGCAAGCAACGATCACAAATATGCTTTTTACATTTATATTTAGACATTTGACTGCTTAGCAATCTACTCAGGCTTTTAATTAGGCAATAGTGATTCACCTCTCCGTAAGACTGATATAAAAGATGAATGTGATGTCGTTTCGGTTCTTTTGTAGCATAAAGAGGACCCACAATCTCATCACCATCAAGGCCATACACCATGAACGAAAAGTCCTGGTTATCTTGTTCAAACCTATGGATCTCGGTTAAGTCCATAGGGAACGACACTCTTGTTAAATTTAACGTTTGTTTCAATTCATCAAACTTGGCCTTGTACTTTGCTGGTCTGTTAACATGACGATCTTGAGCTGGCTGCAAATACGCAGCCACAGCCCACAGAAAACATTCATCATCAAAATTTTCAATATTCACCACAGCCTTTTTCGAAGCTATTGCTGGTGGTGTTTTAATAAAGCTAGACCCAGCATTCAACGGGTTGAAATGACAAATGTTGATTTGCAAATGATGAATTTTGTCTAAGGCTAGACCACTCGGTCCTTGTTGCAGTTTATCAAATTTTGATAGCAAGGCATTCACCACGTGGGTTTCATACCACTGTTCCAAATTATGGGCTATGAATAGCTCTTGCATTTTACTGCAAATATAAAATGTCTCTTTATGCTCTACGTCCTTCTTTTTATATACGAAATCGCACACCAGTTCTGTATTCACCTTTAAAGCCGTATGCAACCTTTGCGCTGTACAAATTTCAATTTTAAAAATTTCAAAACAAGATTCTAAAAATTCTTTGGGAATCAAACTTTTTCTAACATTGACCACACGACCAGAGCACACACGCGATTTAAAACAACTATTTAGGGGTTCCCAAATTAACGTATCGGTAGCAGTGGCAAAAGACATTATTTTGAAAGAACACACTCACCTGAGTTTAGAAATGTAGACTGTCTGACAATGATCTCAAACACACACGTTCCTGGTTATTCACAGAGGTCAAGCGTTTTCCAACACTCTAAAAAGAAATAAAATAAACCACCATAAGTATATCCATTCCATAATTTATGCCTTTCATAAACAAAACAAAATCAAACAGGTTATATATATATATATATATATATAAACAAATCTCACCTTGACGTATAATGCTTTGCTATATTCCCGTCTCACGGACTAGTGTGGAAATGGTTTCCTTCTCTAGCTGTCTGTCTTTCTCTCTTTCTTTAATATCGTTCACACACACACACGACAAGTAGGCTATACCGGTTATCTGCAAACAAATAAATAAATAAAATCATTAATTACCTAATCAATAAATAATTGCATGTATTTATATATAAATCAATAAATGTATAAATGAATAAATATATACCTACCTCACAACAAGAATAAGTATTTTCCACCAACACCAAAACTGTTAAACAAGGCCAAGTGTTTCACACAACGCTGTAGCGTGTTCAAAAGTAGTGACATAAGTGCGAGTGGAAATGTCAGCGACGTGTCTTTATATATCACATTGCATGTATAATCATTTTTTTCCCACGCTTTGAACATTCTCTTATCAGGCACGTGGACAGCTAACGTCCAAGGTGAACACCTGCGGTAGATCAAATTTCACGTCAACTTGCATTTTGTCACGTACGAAGCAAGACAGGATGTGACTTGTTAACAGTTATCGCGCATGTAGACAGATAACGTCCCAAGCGAACACCTGCGGTAGATCAAATTTCACATGGACTTGCGTTTTGTCACGTACGAAGCAAGACAGGATGTCACTGGTTTAGCCTACATCTGGTTTCACACAAGTTCACATGCCTTTCGCACTTCCCTGCCACCACGATGGTCAGATTATTTCACCTTCAAGCGTCACCTGTTGTCAAGTCAGATCGGCGCCTTCCAATAAGCTCAAATGACCTTCACCTCCTGCTCGTCGGCAAGTTTATTTTCTCTACTCGCTTCGACCAACATAGAACCAAGTTCTCATCACCGTTTACACGTTAAAGGTAAAAAGTGTGAAAAAACGTACCCTCGCTCTGTCATAAACCGGCCCGCCGAAATAGCGATTGATCTATTGAACACAGCCACCTTGGTCAGCGACAGGTTCGTTGAAACACACACACACACAGCCGTATTGTCTCTCTCAACCACCACGCTTCATGGACATTATAAACACGCAAAGAAAAAGAAAACGTTTTTTCAACAAGTATGGCGTTAGGCCCTTTGTGAATTATCTTTTTGGAAAAAAAATATCTACCACATTTGAAAGGGGGCGTTACCCCGAGTCCTAGGACACCTCGTACACGTCTCTAGCGTTATTGGTCCATGAGCTATCGGCAAAAATCGCAAAAACACGTGTTTACCCCAAAATCGAATTTCCAAATTTTTTTAAAAAATATAACGAGTGGTCCATAGCAAAGAGGACGTCACTCCGAGTCCTTGGACCCGTCGTACACGCCTCTAGCATACTTGGTTCGCGAGATATAGCAAAAAGTCTAAAATCACGTTTTTACCCCAAAATATTCTGTTTCCATCATTCTCAAAAACTTTAACCTATTACCAAAATACACAGGGTTTAGAGACAAGCCATTTGACACGTCATAGGACCAAATCCGACCATGCATTCGTGAAATATCGGAAAAAGTCTAAAATCACGGTTTTACCCCCAAAAAGCCTGTTTCCCTCATTCTCAAAACTTTAACCTATTAATAACATGTATAGGGCTTCGAGACAATCGATTTGACACGTCACACGTCCAAATCCGACCTTGCGTTTGAGAGATATCGACAAACTTCGTAGGAAAGTAGGCGACTATCTGGCTCTCTCCTCACCACCAAAACCTCTTCTTATCAATCATTTTTTTCAAAGAGCTCGCCCTCTTACAAAAATCCCAAGTGCGCATGCGTAAAAAACAAAAACAAAAATGTTCATCCATAGCGGCAGCCAGAAAAACGCATGCGCGATATGAGCAACAACATTTAAGTTCATTTTAGCAGCGCACCTTATACATGTCGTATTTGAAAGGAGACTTTCACTAAAAAAAATTACAATTTCACCCCCTAGTAGGGGTAGGTTTTATTTAGGGGTTGAAATGAGTGGTCCATTGAAAAGAGGGCGTCAGCCCGAGTCCAACGATATGCCGCATGTCAAAATCGGACCATGGAGTCGCGAGATATTAATTATTTAACAATGCTGAGAATGTACAGTAGTGGGAGTAATGGTAGGAGGGGGGCAGAACCCCTACCATCCCCCTACTAATAGATCAATCGCTATTTCGACGGGTCGGTTTATGACAGAGCGAGGGTGCGTTTTTTTCACACATTTTACCTTTGACGTGTAAACGGTGATGAGAACTTGATTCTATGTTGGTCGAAGCGAGTACAGAAAACAAACTTGCCGAGGAGCAGGAGGTGAATGTCATTTGAGCTTATTGGAAGGCATTGATCTGACTTGACAACAAGTGCAATGGAAAATGACAATGACGCTTGAAGGTGAAATAATCTGACCATCGTGGTGGCAGGAGAGTGTGAAAGGCATGCACACACATGTGTGAAACCACATGTAGGCTAAACCAGTGACATCCTGTTTCGCTTCGTACATGACAAAATGCAAGTCCATGTGAAATTTGATCTTCCACAGGTGTTCGCTTGGGTGTTATCTGTCCACGTGCGCGATAACTGTTAACAAGTGACATTCTGTTTTGCTTCGTACGTGACAAAATGCAAGTTGACGTGAAATTTGATCTGTCACAGGTGTTCACGTTGGACGTTAGCTGACCACGTGCCTGATAACAGAATGTTCAAAGCGTGGGAATCTCTGAATCAGTAAAAAGTATGAAGCAATTTGTGGGAATAATGTCACAACCAATAGATAGGCAAGAGCTGCGAACAGCAGTGGTGGGAGGTAAAGGGAGGGAGAGGGGGAGGGGTAATGTATGAGAGACCACAGGTGGAAAGGGAAAGACAAACATGTGGAGCTGAGGACTGTACACACAGAGCTATAGGTGGTGTACAATATGTGTGAATAAATAAATTAAAAATTGCACAGGTTCACACAACATGTAATTTATTGATCCAAGAATTAAACGTAGAGTTAAACCCTAACCATTTGACATAGAGTTTATTTCCTTTTTGTTTCAACACTTTTTCCACAAGATAATGCTGAGGAAATGCTGTTTTCTGAAGTTCATGGAGATAAAATCTACCTTTTATGGGTTGATGGTTGAGGTCTTGGAGTAAATAGGTGACTGGAGTGTCCAAGTTGACTCGACGAATTCGAAATAGTTCAGTCCCCCACTGAGGCGTGTAGCCCTTATTGAAGGCAGACTTAAATTTGCTCACACGAACAAAATCCCCAATTTTCAGTCGGTGACGTTTAGGATCGGCTGTTTTATGGGGTTAAACAGTTTATCCAATCGCTGAATATTTTTAGTCACGAGGCGTGGCTTGGTCCCAATCGTTCTATGTTTGGTGTCATTGTAACGTGACACTAGCTCAGGTCACATGTCCAACCAGCGATAACTGCCCTGAGCGGTAAACGCTTTCCACATATGGGTTTTCAATGTTCGGTTGAACCGCTCGACCACACTGGCTTTGAGATTGCTGTACGTGGTGTAATGGTGAATATCCTTAGATTTGAGAAAACGGGAGAAGTCCTTGTTGAAAAATTCTTTCCCCTGGTCGGTTTGTAGCAGCTGAGGTTGACGTTTGGAGTGTTGAATAATATGTTGAAAGGCCTTGATAACTAGTGGACCAGACTTGCGACGCACAGGTTCAACAAAGGCCATTTTGGAATAGACATTTATTTTACAATAGGTAGCGCACGAGTAGTTTCTACAAATGAGTTACGGCGCACGAGTCGATTCAACAAAGTTCCGTTTGCGTTCATATACCATTCATTCGATTGCGATTGAACTTCAATTGTTTGGTTTTCAAATGCAGTGGTAGATAGTCGTTATTTTGTAAAACATTCTTACTTGCAGTAGTAATAAGACTCTATGGTTTCGCTAGCACATAGATAGACTGTATTATTGCCATGGTCAAGCACTCACATTAAGATCATTTACAAAATCATAAAATGAAAAATAAAAAATCTTGTTTTGAAAATATCGTTTTTCAACATACACAAAATAAATATATAAAAAATTTGTTAACAGCAAAATGGAAAATCCATGGTCAAGCACTCACATTAAGATCATTTACAAAATCATAAAATGAAAAATAAAAAATCTTGTTTTGGAAATATCGATTTTTTTCAACATACACAAAATAAATATATAAAAAATTTGTAAACAGCAAAATGGAAAATCCAAGTTTCCATATAGACAAAATTTAAAAACCTTAAACGGACATT
Source organism: Meconema thalassinum (assembly GCA_946902985.2). NCBI lineage: Eukaryota > Metazoa > Arthropoda > Insecta > Orthoptera > Tettigoniidae > Meconema > Meconema thalassinum. The sequence continues at coordinate 141,269,813 of OX336400.1, forward strand.
TAAGAAAATATATGCAAATGGGAAATTGACAAATGTGTAAATATGAAAATGGAAAAATTCATGTTTCCATATCATGAAATTGAAAAACATCAAACTGTCATTAAAAAAATGCAAATGGAAAATTGACAAATTGCAATGTGTGAAATGTGAAATTGAACAAATGGCTATCATTATTTAAAAAAAAAGAACATGGTGCTCTATGGTTGAGGTGTGAATCAAACCCTCTCTACTTATTTGGACCACCCGAGACTGAGTAGACTAGTTTTAGATGTCATACCACTTTTAAAAGTTTGTGTTAAATCTAGGAATTGAACCCAAGAGCTTGTAGGGGAGATCCAAGGTTATAATATGTTAAACAGATAGCCTTGAATGTAGGGTGTGGTAGCTATATAGAGATGAGACGTTTCGCTCGGGGCAGGGAGGCATGGAGATCAGCATCAAACCAGTCAAAAGACTGACGACTTAAACAACATGTAGAGCTCACCAAAATAATGTTGTGTAACGGTAAATGTTAGTCAACGAACAGTAATGCATTACTAAAACCCATGACACGATACCTAAGAGCTTTTCTAAAATTATTTTAAAATGCCTTTAACCCTATATTAAACACCCAGTTCACAAGACTCATAACTGCAATGTTATGGTCAAACAAAACAAAATCTATATTTCAAAACAAACAAGTGGTTTAGTCAATGTATACTGGAAAAAGTTTTATAAACACTCAAGTCCACAAAAATAATTAAATTAGTAACAGTCAGGTTGACCGAGTGGTTATGGTGTTTGACTTAAGTTCAAATTTTCTGTACAAGAAAGCAAGGGTTCGAATCCCTTACCTGATATAACTATTGCCTCAACATGGCTTGACCACACTCTATTATTGTGTACTCGGTACACAAACCATAAATAGAGTGTATTGTTTAAGGTCACTCTCTTTGCGAACATAGTCAGAGACTGTTGATGGTTAACAATTGCATTAATAGTGGGACATAGGGATAGCAATTAAGAAAAACAGACAATACACATACACTATTTTTATTTATTTAATGTAAGTACTTGTACAATAGTTATATACAAACTACAATTCTCTTTTGTCTATTACTATCTAGTCCTTTTCGATCCACTTGCATATCAAGGGCAGATGACTTTGTAGTTCAGCCCCTTTAAACAACAATAACACTACTTCTTGCATAGTCTGTGATGTTGATGACTCTTGAGGCGTGGAAGATGGATACAACATAACTTTTACAACAGGGGTTAAACGTTGCTCAACAAACAATGCACTATTTTGAGTAGCAACATCTTTCTCTTGTACTAACTTTTTAGCATTCTGATGATTTTTTGTCAACACCATTAGTGTTTTGTCTGGAGCACTACATCGCCTGATCACTCACACTTAAAACCACACCATTTCTACTTTTCATATTGCCTCGACATCTTGTTGACCTCTGTTTTGAGCATCGCCAGAATATTATTCCTTTTACATTTTGTCGTCTATAGTTATAAGAGTAGCCTTTATAGAGTACACGTTGTTTACCTCGGTTAGTTGTAGTAAGTTCCATAGTAGTAACTAACCTGTTAGTATGATTTGCACAGTACAAAGGTTATCTCTGTTCTGGTAATTGAATTATTTAGCGTTGGCTTTTATATTTAATTCGTACAGTTTAAAGTGATAGAAAAGTGGTAGAAACGTGGTAGCAAAGTGGTAGACAATTGGTAACATAGTGGTAGCAAAGTGGTAGAAAAGTGGCAGAAAAGTAGTAGAAAAGTGGTAGCAATGTGGTAGAAAAGTGGTAGCAAACTAGAAAAGTGGTAGAAAAGTGGCAGAAAAGTAGTAGCAAAGTGGTAGAAAAGTGGTAGCAAACTAGAAAAGTGGTAGCAAAGTGGTAGAAAATATTACATGTATTGTTAAGAAATAGTTTAAGCGGTTACATGGATTCATTACACTATAATTTTAGCATCACGAAGCTCATTTTCTATATCCAAAAGTTCTTCTTCATATTTAGTATGACCAGCCTGTTTACAGGTATGCAAGTACTGAAGCCGCTGGATTAGCTTACTGTGATTGTTCCAGTAAACAAATTTAACATATGATTTTTTGGGTGTAAACCATTATCATCATCATCATCATCATCATTATCATCATAATCATCATCATCATCATGGTTATCATCATCAATATAATTATCATCAATATAATAATCATCACTATTACTATCTAATCCTTTTTGTTCATCTTGCAATGCAACAACCTTTGGCATAGTTTGTGTTGTCTTTGATAGTGTTAGAGGTTTCTTAGACGTTAACGACTGTCCTAACATGTTTTTTCAGGAGATAATAAATGCTCTTTAACAAACAAAGCACTATCTTGAGCCACACTATTTTTTTCTTGGTCTTGCTTTTTTACCTTGGTTAGAGTATTTTGTCCATTTAAATGAGTATTATTTTGAGATTTACAATGATGATCGATTGAAATAAGTATGATGGAGCCTTTTATCTTAATCATTCCTCGACACTTTTTAGATCGTTGTTTCGAACAGCACCAAATAACAGTTCCATTTTTATTAGTTCTTTTTACAATATATGCATATCCTTTATAGTAAGCACATGGCTTACCATAGCTAGTCGTTGATACTTCCATGTCAACTGTTCAGCATAAACTAATTTCTAGTAAAGTTAACTCGATAATAAAAATGATTGTTTGTAGTATGTGCAGTTTAAAGTAAGAGCAAAAGTGAGAGTCAAATGGTATAAAAGTGTTAGCAAAGTGGTGGAAGAGTGGTAGCAGTTTATAATAGTCATGATTTTTTTTACTAGAATGTGATTTGAGTAAATGTAATTTCTAATCCTTAGCAGTGAGTAGTCAGTTAGTCTTGGTTCAGACAAGCGTAAACAGTTCTCCAATGATCAGAGATCAAGATTTTCATTATGAAACACTTGTGTAACCAATTAGGTATCGGTACTTGATAGCTTCACACATGAACAAAAATTCCAACATATCTGACTTGAATTACATGATTTGAAAGTTGACAAAGAATATCCAATCAACCATTGTAGTTACAATGTCAAACACACAAAGACAAAATCAGCATGAAATTTTAAGTTACAGGAAAATTCTATGAAATAGACTATGCAGGAAATTTGGAAATACACATCAGAAGTTTGCAACACCATCCTTCTAGCCTATATAAATTTTCGACATGGAAAGTGTGCACTGCCCCTAACATTAAACCAATTTATCAATAACACAAGTCAACAATCAAAACTTTTTGTGTTGAGTCTATCATTTAATGCATATATTCTGTCTACATTGAACAGTAACAAAAAACGCCATTCATAATTAATTAAGTTTGCTTTAATTCTTTATGTAATGATATATACATATTTAAAGTTTTGGCTGACTGTTCAGGGTGAATCGGCTTTGAACACATAAGAGAGGGAATATTTTAAGACTTAACCTCAGCTCACCTAACGTAACCTAAATTTACCTAACCTAACCTTGTCATATAGGTAAGAAACGGGTCAAGCTATGCTTTCGACTACAGAGTTTCAGCTACTTTTCAAGGTTACTCTCCCGAACATTGCCGGAGACTGCTGATAAACACTTATATTCTCACGGCGGCGGCGCGCAACGACTTACATGACGCGCTTCCCCCTTTTCATTGATCCCTGTTGATTTGACCCTTTGGACTGGTCCCTGTTGACTAGCCCCTTTTGGACGGGCCCTTTTTGAATGGAGTCATTTTTGACGGGTCCCTGTGGACAGGTCCTTTTGGCTGATCCCTTTGGACCGGACCCTTTGACATAATTTGGATAATTGGATAACCTATGGACTGGCCCATGCAATTATCCAAATTATGTCAAAGGGTCCGGTCCAAAGGGATCAGCCAAAAGGACCTGTCCACAGGGACCCGTCAAAAATGACTCCATTCAAAAAGGGCCCATCCAAAAGGGGCTAGTCAACAGGGACCAGTCCAAAGGGACAAATCAACAGGGATCAATGAAAAGGGGGAAGCGCGTCATGTAAGTCGTTGCGCGCCGCCGCCGTGAGAATATAAGTGTTTATCAGCAGTCTCCGGCAATGTTCGGGAGAGTATCCTTGAAAAGTAGCTGAAACTCGGTAGTCGAAAGCATAGCTTGACCCGTTTCTTACCTATATGACAAGGTTAGGTTAGGTAAATTTAGGTTATGTTAGGTGAGCTGAGGTTAAGTCTTAAAATATTCCCTCTCTTATGTGTTCAAAGCCGATTCACCCTGAACAGTCAGCCAAAACTTTAAATATGTATATATCATTACATAAAGAATTAAAGCAAACTTAATTAATTATGAATGGCGTTTTTTGTTACTGTTCAATGTAGACAGAATATATGCATTAAATGATAGACTCAACACAAAATGTTTTGATTGTTGACTTGTGTTATTGATAAATTGGTTTAATGTTAGGGGCAGTGCACACTTTCCATGTCGAAAATTTATATAGGCTAGAAGGATGGTGTTGCAAACTTCTGATGTGTATTTCCAAATTTCCTGCATAGTCTATTTCATAGAATTTTCCTGTAACTTAAAATTTCATGCTGATTTTGTCTTTGTGTGTTTGACATTGTAACTACAATGGTTGATTGGATATTATTTGTCAACTTTCAAATCATGTTGGAATTTTTGTTCATGTGTGAAGCTATCAAGTACCGATGCCTAATTGGTTACACAACTGTTTCATAATGAAAATCTTGATCTCTGATTCATTGGAGAACTGTTTACGCTTGTCTGAACCAAGACTAACTGACTACTCACTGCTAAGGATTAGAAATTACATTTACTCAAATCACATTCTAGTAAAAAAGATCATGACTACTATAAACTGCTACCACTCTTCCACCACTTTGCTAACACTTTTATACCATTTGACTCTCACTTTTGCTCTTACTTTAAACTGCACATACTACAAACAATCATTTTTATTATCGAGTTAACTTTACTAGAAATTAGTTTATGCTGAACAGTTGACATGGAAGTATCAACGACTAGCTATGGTAAGCCATGTGCTTACTATAAAGGATATGCATATATTGTAAAAAGAACTAATAAAAATGGAACTGTTATTTGGTGCTGTTCGAAACAACGATCTAAAAAGTGTCGAGGAATGATTAAGACAAAAGGCTCCAACATACTTATTTCGATCGATCATCATTGTAAATCTCAAAATAATACTCATTTAAATGGACAAAATACTCTAACCAAGGTAAAAAAGCAAGACCAAGAAAAAAATAGTGTGGCTCAAGATAGTGCTTTGTTTGTTAAAGAGCATTTATTATCTCCTGAAAAAGACATGTTAGGACAGTCGTTAACGTCTAAGAAACCTCTAACACTATCAAAGACAACACAAACTATGCCAAAGGTTGTTGCATTGCAAGATGAACAAAAAGGATTAGATAGTAATAGTGATGATGATTATATTGATGATAATTATATTGATGATGATAACCATGATGATGATGATGATTATGATGATAATGATGATGATGATGATGATAATGGTTTACACCCAAAAAAATCATATGTTAAATTTGTTTACTGGAACAATCCCAGTAAGCTAATCCAGCGGCTTCAGTACTTGCATACCTGTAAACAGGCTGGTCATACTAAATATGAAGAAGAACTTTTGGATATAGAAAATGAGCTTCGTGATGCTAAAATTATAGTGTAATGAATCCATGTAACCGCTTAAACTATTTCTTAACAATACATGTAATATTTTCTACCACTTTGCTACCACTTTTCTAGTTTGCTACCACTTTTCTACCACTTTGCTACTACTTTTCTGCCACTTTTCTACCACTTTTCTAGTTTGCTACCACTTTTCTACCACATTGCTACCACTTTTCTACTACTTTTCTGCCACTTTTCTACCACTTTGCTACCACTATGTTACCAATTGTCTACCACTTTGCTACCACGTTTCTACCACTTTTCTATCACTTTAAACTGTACGAATTAAATATAAAAGCCAACGCTAAATAATTCAATTACCAGAACAGAGATAACCTTTGTACTGTGCAAATCATACTAACAGGTTAGTTACTACTATGGAACTTACTACAACTAACCGAGGTAAACAACGTGTACTCTATAAAGGCTACTCTTATAACTATAGACGACAAAATGTAAAAGGAATAATATTCTGGCGATGCTCAAAACAGAGGTCAACAAGATGTCGAGGCAATATGAAAAGTAGAAATGGTGTGGTTTTAAGTGTGAGTGATCAGGCGATGTAGTGCTCCAGACAAAACACTAATGGTGTTGACAAAAAATCATCAGAATGCTAAAAAGTTAGTACAAGAGAAAGATGTTGCTACTCAAAATAGTGCATTGTTTGTTGAGCAACGTTTAACCCCTGTTGTAAAAGTTATGTTGTATCCATCTTCCACGCCTCAAGAGTCATCAACATCACAGACTATGCAAGAAGTAGTGTTATTGTTGTTTAAAGGGGCTGAACTACAAAGTCATCTGCCCTTGATATGCAAGTGGATCGAAAAGGACTAGATAGTAATAGACAAAAGAGAATTGTAGTTTGTATATAACTATTGTACAAGTACTTACATTAAATAAATAAAAATAGTGTATGTGTATTGTCTGTTTTTCTTAATTGCTATCCCTATGTCCCACTATTAATGCAATTGTTAACCATCAACAGTCTCTGACTATGTTCGCAAAGAGAGTGACCTTAAACAATACACTCTATTTATGGTTTGTGTACCGAGTACACAATAATAGAGTGTGGTCAAGCCATGTTGAGGCAATAGTTATATCAGGTAAGGGATTCGAACCCTTGCTTTCTTGTACAGAAAATTTGAACTTAAGTCAAACACCATAACCACTCGGTCAACCTGACTGTTACTAATTTAATTATTTTTGTGGACTTGAGTGTTTATAAAACTTTTTCCAGTATACATTGACTAAACCACTTGTTTGTTTTGAAATATAGATTTTGTTTTGTTTGACCATAACATTGCAGTTATGAGTCTTGTGAACTGGGTGTTTAATATAGGGTTAAAGGCATTTTAAAATAATTTTAGAAAAGCTCTTAGGTATCGTGTCATGGGTTTTAGTAATGCATTACTGTTCGTTGACTAACATTTACCGTTACACAACATTATTTTGGTGAGCTCTACATGTTGTTTAAGTCGTCAGTCTTTTGACTGGTTTGATGCTGATCTCCATGCCTCCCTGCCCCGAGCGAAACGTCTCATCTCTATATAGCTACCACACCCTACATTCAAGGCTATCTGTTTAACATATTATAACCTTGGATCTCCCCTACAAGCTCTTGGGTTCAATTCCTAGATTTAACACAAACTTTTAAAAGTGGTATGACAACTAAAACTAGTCTACTCAGTCTCGGGTGGTCCAAATAAGTAGAGAGGGTTTGATTCACACCTCAACCATAGAGCACCATGTTCTTTTTTTTAAATAATGATAGCCATTTGTTCAATTTCACATTTCACACATTGCAATTTGTCAATTTTCCATTTGCATTTTTTTAAATGACAGTTTGATGTTTTTCAATTTCATGATATGGAAACATGGATTTTTCCATTTTCATATTTACACATTTGTCAATTTCCCATTTGCATATATTTTCTTAAATGTCCGTTTAAGGTTTTTAAATTTTGTCTATATGGAAACTTGGATTTTCCATTTTGCTGTTTACAAATTTTTTATATATTTATTTTGTGTATGTTGAAAAAAATCGATATTTCCAAAACAAGATTTATTTTTCATTTTATGATTTTGTAAATGATCTTAATGTGAGTGCTTGACCATGGATTTTCCATTTTGCTGTTTACAAATTTTTTATATATTTAATTTGTGTATGTTGAAAAACGATATTTTCAAAACAAGATTTTTTATTTTTCATTTTATGATTTTGTAAATGATCTTAATGTGAGTGCTTGACCATGGCAATAATACAGTCTATCTATGTGTTAGCGAAACCATAGAGTCTTATTACTACTGCAAGTAAGAATGTTTTACAAAATAACGACTATCTACCACTGCATTTGAAAACCAAACAATTGAAGTTCAATCGCAATCGAATGAATGGTATATGAACGCAAACGGAACTTTGTTGAATCGACTCGTGCGCCGTAACTCATTTGTAGAAACTACTCGTGCGCTACCTATTGTAAAATAAATGTCTATTCCAAAATGGCCTTTGTTGAACCTGTGCGTCGCAAGTCTGGTCCACTAGTTACCAAGGTCTTTCAACATATTATTCAACACTCCAAACGTCAACCTCAGCTGCTACAAACCGACCAGGGGAAAGAATTTTTCAACAAGGACTTCTCCCGTTTTCTCAAATCTAAGGATATTCACCATTACACCACGTACAGCAATCTCAAAGCCAGTGTGGTCGAGCGGTTCAACCGAACATTGAAAACCCATATGTGGAAAGCGTTTACCGCTCAGGGCAGTTATCGCTGGTTGGACATGTGACCTGAGCTAGTGTCACGTTACAATGACACCAAACATAGAACGATTGGGACCAAGCCACGCCTCGTGACTAAAAATATTCAGCGATTGGATAAACTGTTTAACCCCATAAAACAGCCGATCCTAAACGTCACCGACTGAAAATTGGGGATTTTGTTCGTGTGAGCAAATTTAAGTCTGCCTTCAATAAGGGCTACACGCCTCAGTGGGGGACTGAACTATTTCGAATTCGTCGAGTCAACTTGGACACTCCAGTCACCTATTTACTCCAAGACCTCAACCATCAACCCATAAAAGGTAGATTTTATCTCCATGAACTTCAGAAAACAGCATTTCCTCAGCATTATCTTGTGGAAAAAGTGTTGAAACAAAAAGGAAATAAACTCTATGTCAAATGGTTAGGGTTTAACTCTACGTTTAATTCTTGGATCAATAAATTACATGTTGTGTGAACCTGTGCAATTTTTAATTTATTTATTCACACATGTTGTACACCACCTATAGCTCTGTGTGTACAGTCCTCAGCTCCACATGTTTGTCTTTCCCTTTCCACCTGTGGTCTCTCATACATTACCCCTCCCCCTCTCCCTCCCTTTACCTCCCACCACTGCTGTTCGCAGCTCTTGCCTATCTATTGGTTGTGACATTATTCCCACAAATTGCTTCATACTTTTTACTGATTCAGAGATTCCTACGCTTTGAACATTCTGTTATCAGGCACGTGGTCAGCTAACGTCCAACGTGAACACCGGTGACAGATCAAATTTCACGTCAACTTGCATTTTGTCACGTACGAAGCAAAACAGAATGTCACTTGTTAACAGTTATCGCGCACGTGGACAGATAACACCCAAGCGAACACCTGTGGAAGATCAAATTTCACATGGACTTGCATTTTGTCACGTACGAAGCGAAACAGGATGTCACTGGTTTAGCCTACATGTGGTTTCACACATGTGTGTGCATGCCTTTCACACTCCCCTGCCACCACGATGGTCAGATTATTTCACCTTCAAGCGTCATTGTCATTTTCCATTGCACTTGTTGTCAAGTCAGATCAATGCCTTCCAATAAGCTCAAATGACATTCACCTCCTGCTCCTCGGCAAGTTTGTTTTCTGTACTCGCTTCGACCAACATAGAATCAAGTTCTCATCACCGTTTACACGTCAAAGGTAAAATGTGTGAAAAAAACGCACCCTCGCTCTGTCATAAACCGACCCGTCGAAATAGCGATTGATCTATTGAACACAGCCACCGTGGTCAGCGACACACACACACACACACACACACCCAGCCGTATGGTCTTTCTCAACCACCACGCTTCATGGACATTATAAACAGGTAAAGAAAAAAAAACGTTTTTTCAACATGTATGGCGTTAGGCCCTTTGTGAATTTTTTTTGAAAAAAATATCTACCACACTCGAAAGGGGGCGTTAGCCCGAGTCCTTGGACACCTCGTACATGCCTCTAGCGTTATTGGTTCGTGAGATATCGGCAAAAATCACAAAAAACACATGTTTACCCCAAAATCGAGTTTCTATTTTTTTTAAATTATAACGAGTGGTCCGTAGCAAAGAGGACGTCAGCCCGAGTCCTTGGACCCCTCGTACACGCCTCTAGCATAATTGGTTCGCGAGATATAGCAAAAAGTTTAAAATCACGTTTTCCCCCCCAAAAAAACCGTGTTTCCAGATTTTCACATTTTCGACACCTACATTCCCGTAAAGAGCACGACGAGACGAAAAAAACGAATCCAAGCACGCCCTCCTAGCATCACTCCTTCCATTCCAAGGTCGCAGGGGCTCACCACTTGCTTCTGTAAGCAGCTCTCTCCTTACCCCACTACTAACAGGTTTTCATCCTAGAGACTTGAAATTTATTTTGGGGGTAGAGGGGGTAGGGATCATTGATTTACGTCAAACAAACTTTTTCGTAGAATTCCTAGTTTCCAAAATATGGGATTTTCAAAATTCGAGTGTTTTCAAAAAAACATAAAAAATAAAAAGTTTTATTACAAAAAATAAAAGTCATAAAGGCCGTTCGTTTGAGCCATGGCACAACGTTCTACCATGTTTGGTTTTCAAACTATCACCAACTTTGCAAAACAAAAAAATTCAAAAAATTTTTGAAAAATATAATACATGGTCGATAAGAAAGAGGACGTCAGCTCGAGTTCAACAACACCTCATTTGTCAACATCCGACCATGCGTTTGAGAGATATTAATTATTTCAATTTCGCACGGCGGCCATGTTGGTTTGTTGGGCACAGGAGTGTCAAGTGGGGCAGAACCATCATCACCCCCCCTACTTACTGCTATTGTGAACTTTCAAATGGACTTAGATATATTCCAAAGATATTACGGCTTATTAAATTATGTATTTCATGCCGGAATATTTAAAGCGACCATGGGGTCAAGCTAACATTAATGCTTTTAGGCAAATGAACTGTATTTCGACATTTTGTTACAACTTTATAAGTTTGGACTTGTATTCAACAGTCGAATTGTGCAGGCAGATAGTAATCATATACTGCTATTGTGAACTTTCAAATGGACTTAGATATATTCCAAAGATATTACGGCTTATTAAATTATGTATTTCATACCGGAATATTTAAAGCGACCATGGGGTCAAGCTAACATTAATGCTTTTAGGCAAATGAACACTTAAGAGTATATGCACTTAAGGAACATTGGCACGTGCAGCAATATAGTTATTTTTCATGTACTATTCTGAAATATCAGTTACGAACACAGCTACAGGGTGTTTAAGAAATTTATACACTTTTATAATTTATTTTTATTTTCTGCAAGTGAAATTCAGCCGCTGTGGAGATTAACTTTTATCATATGCAAACCGAACATTGGGGACAGTGGCGTGACATAGTCGAAGAGTATGGGGTACTCTACGTTCATGAACTTTTACGGAAGAATTTGGACAGTATCAGTGATGGATAATATGCAGTTCGTTATGTCGGAGTACGCGAATACGGAGACGTGATGGCACCACAGAGCGATGGATTCGGTTCCTGAAGAAGAGGATGTCCAACAGCAGATTCACTTGGAATATGAAGGCGATCGTTATTTTAGTGGGTGATACGATGTTTCCGTCGATCTTTCGAGAAATTTGTTGCACTTACGAGGATAATCGACGATCTTGGAAATATATTAACAGCTGATATGAGAAGGTATTGTAAGAGTTATGACTTTCCTGATATGATTTTTCATGAACACTGGGCATACTTGTATATATTTCTAGTAGGAATTCTACGATTATTTTGACATGGCTTAGACATTATTTGCTCCATTTTTGCTAGAATATGGCGTTACCATATGATATGGCAGGCACTATTATACGAAGTTCTCACCATTGGTTGACTTTATTAAGCAGATGTTTGGTCTTTTTGACATTTTTCAGTAGGGATAGTTTTTCTTGGATAGTTTTTTTGTGGCGAGTATTTCGAACTCGTGATCTGCAAGTGGATTATTTAAATTACTCCGTCAGTTCATTGAATACTAGCGAGTGTGTATTATTCATCAATAGGGATTTTTTCAATTGGATTGTTTGGAGATATTAAGATTTTATTCACTCAAGTGAATGAATATCGCTTTTATGTGACAACTAGAGACTTGTTGATTCCAATCTGGTACATTCACTCATCAGTCTACGAGATGGGGCCTTTCGATTTGTATGATTGCGTGGTGGTACACACCTGACCCATCGTCTAGGGCATTATCATGTTAGTCTAAGGCCTTTCGCTTTAGGCGATTGCGTGGTGGTACACACCTGACTTGCCATTGAGGGACTCATTTTTATCATCCGAGTGTACTTGAGATTGTAAGAGGATCAAGCAAGAAACTACTAGTCACATATCAGTCGAATTTTGTTAAATAAATTAAAAATAAATGTCAGCAGGGTTACATTTTGTAATTCTTGTTTGCCAATCCAATATTTTGTTGCTATACTCTTTTGAGAGTACATTCATTTAACAGCTGGTATTTTGATACTTTTGATACTCTTTTGTGATTGAGTTTGATACCTTTGAGAAGGATTTCAAGTAATTGAATCTTGTAAGATGAATCATTTATGGTCAGATTTATTTTGAGGCAGATCAGTAATACATAATTTGATGTGAGAGATTATAACACATTGGTGTTTTTTCTGTGAAGTGAATTTTGAGAATTTTAAGAGAATGTATGCTCTATTTGAAAGCAGATCTTGAATTGGATTTCGATTACTAAGGTAATATTTTTCCTAAGTGTTTAAGAAGTTGTCTAGATGTGATCAGATTAATTACAGTTCTTGGAGATTGTGTGCGTTGATAATTTGAAGCCAGTTATATATTTTTGTAGATCATGCAACGTGATTAAGTGAAGTTTGTGATAGGAATTTTCTGGAAGTTGCCAGGTGGAAGTTGCAATATTGCTAATGTATTTTGAGGCAGACATGAGGTTGTCGAACCCAGTCTAGCATAATTTTTGAGATTCATGCTGTGCGCTGAATAGTTATGGTGTTACGTGGAATAATTATGGTAATCAAATATGGTATTTGATAAAGTGAAAGTATATGATGAAGTTTTGGATAGTGAGATCCAACGTGATTTTGTGAAGGCAATAATATTTTTGGCATGATAATTAAATACGAGATATAACTTGGAAGTGATAAAACTGTAAGACAACGTTCTATAACCCATATTAAACAATTTGTTAGGAAATTAAACAAACAAATAATGTTGATAATACAAGATTTTCTGATAATAATAATTAATGAAATAATAATCTGAAATTTAAGCATATTAATGATCTGACCTAATGAAATAAAAATCTGAATGACTCGATGAAATAAAAATCTAAATAACCAGATGAATAAAATTTAAATTAATTGATAAATTAAATTTTGGAATAAATCAATGAATTAATTAAATGGATGAATTAAAGATTGAATAAATAAGCTGATTTAAATAAATTAATAGATGATTAAATAGATGATGAACAACTGAATTAGAAGGTGATAATTAATTAAAGAAGCTGATGATTAATAAACTTAAATGGATTTAAATAAATTTAATTGAGAGATATGATTTGAATGATTTGAAGAATTGCAACTTGAATTAATGAATTAAACAATTTATATGGATGATTTAAGATGATTTAATCTGAATGAGATGATGAAATGAGAGTGTGTGAATAATTAGAGAGTGTAAAGAATTGATGATAATAATATTCATTTAAATGATTTGATGATAATGAATTATTCTGACATGAATATGATGAATTTTGAGACGAGAACTAATGTGAGAGATATTTAATTTTGATGATGATGATGATTATAACCAATGAGTAGTGGATTTTCTGTGATTCCCAAACAAGCATTGTTAATGACAGTGTAAATATAGTGTAAATTAATTATTCGATTTATAGCAGCATTTACTAAGATTTTTCAGCATTTGAATAATGCCATTCAAGCCATAAAATTAGGTGGTATATAAATATGTGATTAGAATATATGTGTTTAGACAGATTCATTATTTTTACATCCACATTCATGATGTTAACTTAAAGAGAAGTTAGGTCTCAGGTATCACGAATGTCAGTGACGCATAGACATAGTGCTACGGTGATCCTGAGAACCCAAGTGAACTTTAGAAATTTTTCATATTTTATGTGGATGGAGTACACTTTGAATAGAATAGAGATGGTTCGATTTTCTGAACAATGACAATTTAACGTTGGCATTCGACCATACTCTTAGGTAGGATGTTTGTTTAATATGTCTGTCTGACTCAAAGTTGAATAAATTTGTTTTTTTATCTTAGTTGTGATCTGATGATGATGTGATTTTCCTATTTCTTTCCTTGTCTTAATTAAGGCTTATCCAGGAAGGGTGTGGTTTGCTAGGGATTCAGTTGGTGGCGCCCATTTCTATTTGTATTTTTTAAAATTAAATTTAAGCCCGTAACGACCCTGGAGATACTTTATCTCGTGTTACCCTCTGCTTTTGTGATATTTCAACTGAATTTCCGACACATTCCTTATTTGACTTCATGTTCATTTAACTCCGCTCTGTCCTGGAAATCCAGGAATGCGATGTAATAGCAGATGGGTCATCGCATCCCCAGGACGAACGGGTACAGAGAGAGAGGGAGGATTGGCTTTACCCATCCGTGGGGCTTCGATTTTGTTTATTCTATGAAAACACATCAAATTTAGATTACGAAGAGATTGATCTCAGTTTCATTTAATGGTGTTATAAAATTTATTAAACTTGGTCAGACAATATACTTGTATGGCCATTCCAGTGATCATGTTAATCATATTAGTGTTATATCATGTTTAGTTATAAGTCATTTTTCTTATACCCAAGTGAAATCAGGAATTGATACATTGTGATGTGTTGCTATCTAACGTCTCTGAATAAAACGTTTATTGAAAGGTATAATTATGTCAGCAGAATATTTAGGTAAGGTGTTAGAGGAGTTACGGAATAACATGTCTAGTATTGCAGTAACTATTGCTAGAATGGAATCAGAAAGCAAAGAACAGATAAATGATTCGGAAACTAGATGTAGAGAGAATGTGAAAGCTTTACAGACTAGTAATAGGGAAGATTTGAAATTATTACAGACTAGTAATGAAGAAAATTTAAAGTCATTACAGGCTAGCAATGAAAATAATTTAAAGTCATTAGAGACCAGATTACAGTCCAGTAGTAGGGATGAGTTGAAGTCATTACAGATTAGCAACGAAACTAACTTAAAGTCATTACAGGCTAGTAATGAAGGCAATCTGAAGGATAGTTTAAAGTCATTAGAGACTAGATTACAGTCAAATAGTAAAGATGAATTTAAATTGTTAGAAACTAGATTACAAGCTCGTAGTGAAGAAACTAACACAGAGTCGAAAAACAATTTAACTAGTTTGGAGAATAGATTAACGTTAAATAATGATGAAATATTCAAGGCTTTACAATTAGGCATAAAGGCAGTAGAAATAAAAGGAGAGAAAAATTTGCAAATGTTAAGAATAAATATTATTGAATTAGAAAATAGATAAGACGAAAATATTCTTAATTTGAGAACAGATGTTATGTCTATACAGAAAGATATTAAATCAGATGTATCGAAATTACGATTCGACATTGATGGTTTAGAGGCAGATGTAGGCAAGATACAAGAGTGGTCTACCGAAGTATCTTTCGAATCCAAAATCAAAGGTCTAGAAATGAATCTAGGTAATGAAATCAAAAGTTTAAAGTCAGTAATTGGGACCGTTAAAGAGGAAGTCTTAGGAGAGGTTAATTCTAACTTGAAATCCTTAGAAAACCAATTGCCGACAGACATTAGGAAAATTGATGATGACATAGATCAAAAGGTTAATGAAAACTTAGCTTTATTCAAAAATAGAGTCGGTGCAATAGTGGAAGAACGGTATAGTGAGGTCGATGCCGAAGCAAAAGAAAAACGTGCAGGCCTGGATGAGAAATTAATCGCAGGTATGGCGAATTTAGATGCGAGATTTACTGAGAATAAGGAAGCGATGAAGATAGATTCAACTCAGTTTAGGACAGATGTTGATCAGTTAAAAGAACAAGTCACGTCAGTAAAGACAGCTTGCGAAGATAAGATAGACAAATTGAAGAACGATTTGGAAGAGAGTAACAGAACACAGAATGTTATGTCGTTAGATAATTTGGAGACTAAGGTCAAGACAGTAGAAAAACGAACAGAAGATAGGATGACTAAACTAGAGTCTATAATAAATAGTTTCACAAGTCAAGGTGTTACAACGGGGGAAGTATCTATAAATCAGACACCGATAGATCGCAGTATGAACAGTCAAGAGGTTAGCGTGGGACAAGATAGTCAAACGCAACAGAATATTACTTTCGAAAGGACGAATTCAACCCTTCAAGATAATTCGAATCCGAATAGAAGTACGTTTAGTATGAGTGAACGATACTCAGGTCCGGTGACCATAATAAGGAATCTGGATGATAAACCAAGGAAGTTTTCGGGGAACACAGGAGTCACACCAGTCGAATTTCTGCGAGATATTCGCGATTACATGGCGGAACATAGAGTAGCCAAGGAGAGAGAACTAAGGGTAGTCGAACGCGCCTTAGACGGGCCAACGTTAACTTGGTTTCGCGCATTTAGGAGTAACTTTGCGAACATGGAACAATTTGCCATAGCATTTTTAAGAAGATTTTGGAGTGCAGAGGATCAGCTGAACGTAAGAGCAGAAATGTACTCGAAACGTTACTCTACGTCGCATCCGACGCATTATGCAAATTACTTTACTTCGCAATTGGCTAAATTACAGTTTTTGATTCCTCCATTGCCAGAAGAAGAACTTTTGCAAGCTATAGCAAGACAGTTGCCAATTGAGGTACAACGATCACTCATAGCATCGGGAGCGAACACACTTGAGCACTATGATGATATCTTACGCCGATTAGATTATACAAGCGCTCAGATTACACCCAGAACTTCAAGGAATGATAATCGAAACACGCAAGAAGTGAATGCGGTAGTTATCGATAACGCAGCACAGACAGATAGAAGAGATTCCTGGGGAAACAGAAGAATCGAAGGAAATAGAGGAAATATTCACAACGTTCGTGGGAATGATAGATATCAAGGACCGTATGAGAGACCATATGATCAAGATACAAGAAACAGTAGATACAGGAACTATGATCAGAATTCCAGATACCAAAATAGGAACAGATATAATAATCGATATCGAGGTAGATACAACTGGAACCAAAATCAGCGGTCTAATCAAAACAATAGGCAAGATAATAGGAGGAATGATCCAAACGAAAGACAGGATAATCATGAGTATGGGAAATCAAGGCAAGAGAATAGACAGCCTAGTACACCACCCGAGGAGGTAATTAGAGATGTCAATCGAGCAAGCACAAATGGAGAAGGAAGAAAAAAACGACAAATTAACGCCGAATCAGGATACTAATCATTGGGAATCAATCATCATTGTTGAAACATATCAAGTCAAGGACGAGGATTTAATTTAAGAAGATGTAGTACACCGAGGGAATGGATACTAATGAAGTTGTGGGGACTTTTAACGCAGCTAGCATTAGAAAGTATCATTATGCTGAGTAAGAGGATGATTGCAGAGCTATCGTGTACATATGTTGTGTATAGAATGCCTGAGAGTATTTTTTTTTTCTCAAGCCTGATAAAAAAGGAGATGTACGGGAGAGATGTACCCGATACCTAGTTGAGGCTATCGGCTACGCCAGTTGAAATCGAGCTGTAGTTGAAATTTATGGGAAAAATAGAAGAGATGGCGCTCAAATCGAGTCGAGAAGAATGTTAGGAAATGACGTAGGAGGCCAAGGATGAAGGTGGCACTACCAGTCAAGCAGATGGAATTATGGGAGGAATATTGAAGTATTATCAAGATCTAGGTGGAACATAATATTATATCATATCAGAAGAGAAGAAATGTCAAGCAATCTTTATGGTGATAACTTGAAGAAAGGCAGATAATTCCTTAAGTTATTGTATAACTTAATTGCCGAGATGATGGTGGTCGAGATTATACTTGTGACGTATGACCGCAGAAGGTAGGGGAACGTCATGTGACAGCGCCGAGTAGGAGCTCATCATCACGCAGTCTGAGGACAGCAGTATTAGTTCAGCCAGCAGAGCCGAGTACAGCACTTGGTGTGTGGTGAAAACGACAGTATTAGTTCAGCAAGCGGGGCTGATAGCAGCATACGCTGGGAGAGCGAAAGTAGGTCAGTCAGTCAAGACAAGAGAAGCACGGTAGGCAGTGCGAAGAATGGTTAGCGAGGCAAGCTATACAGGCCGTGAAAGCGAAAGGAGAGCCGGTGTTCGGACAGGAGTATTTCCAACATCGTAGTTACAGTTATGCGAACAGCAATGCTTTTCAAATGTTAAGAAAATAAGCAGCATTGTAACAAGATTGAGAACATTATTTCAAGCCGCATTCGTAACACAGGACAGCACAGCGAAGCGATATGACGGGGCAAGTTTTACGCGTCGATCATTCTAGAACAGTGAGATAGAGCAGGGCGTGCTGGTTCCGACATTTTTATAAGCAGGCGACATGCAGGAAGCGGAACTGTATTTCGACATTTTGTTACAACTTTATAAGTTTGGACTTGTATTCAACAGTCGAATTGTGCAGGCAGATAGTAATCATATACTGCTATTGTGAACTTTCAAATGGACTTAGATATATACCAAAGATATTACGGCTTATTAAATTATGTATTTCATACCGGAATATTTAAAGCGACCATGGGGTCAAGCCAACATTAATGCTTTTAGGCAAATGAACACTTACGAGTATATGCACTTAAGGAACATTGGCACGTGCAGCAATATAGTTATTTTTCATGTACTATTCTGAAATATCAGTTACGAACACAGCTACAGGGTGTTTAAGAAATTTATACACTTTTATAATTTATTTTTATTTTCTGCAAGTGAAATTCAGCCGCTGTGGAGATTAACTTTTATCATATGCAAACCGAACATTGTATGGGACAGTGGCGTGACATAGTCGAAGAGTATGGGGTACTCTACGTTCATGAACTTTTACGGAAGAATTTGGACAGTATCCGTGATGGATAATATGCAGTTCGTTATGTCGGAGTAGGCGAATACGGGGACGTGATGGCACCACAGAGCGATGGATTCGGTTCCTGAAGAAGAGGATGTCCAACAGCAGATTCTCTTGGAATATGAAGGCGATCGTTATTTTAGTGGGTGATACGATGTTTCCGTCGATCTTTCGAGAAATTTGTTGCACTTACGAGGATAATCGACGATCTTGGAAATATATTAACAGCTGATATGAGAAGGTATTGTAAGAGTTATGACTTTCCTGATATGATTTTTTCATGAACACTGGGCATACTTGTATATATTTCTAGTAGGAGTTCTACGATTATTTCGACATGGCTTAGACATTATTTGCTCCATTTTTGCTAGAATATGGCGTTACCATATGATATGGCAGGCACTATTATACGAAGTTCTCACCATTGGTTGACTTTATTAAGCAGATGTTTGGTCTTTTTGACATTTTTCAGTAGGGATAGTTCTTCTTGGATAGTTTTTTTTGTGGCGAGTATTTCGAACTCGTGATCTGCAATTGGATTATTTAAATTACTTCGTCAGTTCATTGCATACTAGCGAGTGTGTATTATTCATCAATAGGGATTTTTTCAATTGGATTGTTTGGAGATATTAAGATTTTATTCACTCAAGTGAATGAATATCGCTTTTATGTGACAACTAGAGACTTGTTGATTCCAATCTGGTACATTCACTCATCAGTCTACGAGATGGGGCCTTTCGTTTTGTACGTTTGCTTGGTGGTACACACCTGACCCATCGTCTAGGGCATTATCATGTTAGTCTAAGGCCTTTCGCTTTAGGCGATTGCGTGGTGGTACACACCTGACTTGCCATTGAGGGACTCATTTTTATCATCCGAGTGTACTTGAGATTGTAAGAGGATCAAGCAAGAAACTACTAGTCACATATCAGTCGAATTTTGTTAAATAAATTAAAAATAAATGTCAGCAGGGTTACATTTTGTAATTCTTGTTTGCCAATCCAATATTTTGTTGCTATACCCTTTTGAGAGTACATTCATTTAACAGCTGGTATTTTGATACTTTTGATACTCTTTTGTGATTGAGTTTGATACCTTTGAGAAGGATTTCAAGTAATTGAATCTTGTAAGATGAATCATTTATGGTCAGATTTATTTTGAGGCAGATCAGTATTACATAATTTGATGTGAGAGATTATAACACATTGGTGTTTTTTCTGTGAAGTGAATTTTGAGAATTTTAAGAGAATGTATGCTCTATTTGAAAGCAGATCTTGAATTGGATTTCGATTACTAAGGTAATATTTTTCCTAAGTGTTTAAGAAGTTGTCTAGATGTGATCAGATTAATTACAGTTCTTGGAGATTGTGTGCGTTGATAATTTGAAGCCAGTTATATATTTTTGTAGATCATGCAACGTGATTAAGTGAAGTTTGTGATAGGAATTTTCTGGAAGTTGCCAGGTGGAAGTTGCAATATTGCTAATGTATTTTGAGGCAGACATGAGGTTGTCGAACCCAGTCTAGCATAACTTTTGAGATTCATGCTGTGCGCTGAATAGTTATGGTGTTACGTGGAATAATTATGGTATTCAAATATGGTATTTGATAAAGTGAAAGTATATGATGAAGTTTTGGATAGTGAGATCCAACGTGATTTTGTGTAGGCAATAATATTTTTTGGCATGATAATTAAATACGAGATATAACTTGGAAGTGATAAAACTGTAAGACAACGTTCTATAACCCATATTAAACAATTTGTTAGGAAATTAAACAAATAAATAATGCTGATAATACAAGATTTTCTGATAATAATAATTAATGAAATAATAATCTGAAATTTAAGCATATTAATGATCTGACCTAATGAAATAAAAATCTGAATGACTCGATGAAATAAAAAATCTAAATAACCAGATGAATAAAATTTAAATAAATTGATAAATTAAATTTTGGAATAAATCAATGAATTAATTAAATGGATGAATTAAAGATTGAATAAATAAGCTGATTTAAATAAATTAATAGATGATTAAATAGATGATGAACAACTGAATTAGAAGGTGATAATTAATTAAAGAAGCTGATGATTAATAAATTTAAATGGATTTAAATAAATTTAATTGAGAGATATGATTTGAATGATTTGAAGAATTGCAACTTGAATTAATGAATTAAACAATTTATATGGATGATTTAAGATGATTTAATCTGAATGAGATGATGAAATGAGAGTGTGTGAATAATTAGAGAGTGTAAAGAATTGATGATTATAATATTCATTTAAATGATTTGATGATAATGAATTAATTATTCTGACATGAATATGATGAATTTTGAGATGAGAACTAATGTGAGGGATATTTAATTTTGATGATGATGATGATGATTATAACCAATGAGTAGTGGATTTTCTGTGATTCCCAAACAAGCATTATTAATGACAGTGTAAATATAGTGTAAATTAGTTATTCGATTTATAGGAGCATTTACTAAGGTTTTTCAGCATTTGAATAATGCCATTCAAGCCATAAAATTAGGTGATATTTAAATATGTGATTAGAATATATGTGTTTAGACAGATTCATTATTTTTACATCCACATTCATGATGTTAACTTAAAGAGAAGTTAGGTCTCAGGTATCACGAATGTCAGTGACGCATAGACATAGTGCTACGGTGATCCTGAGAACCCAAGTGAACTTAAGAAATTTTTCATATTTTATGTGGATGGAGTACACTTTGAATAGAATAGAGATGGTTCGATTTTCTGGACAATGACAATTTAACGTTGGCATTCGACCATACTCTTAGGTAGGATGTTTGTTTAATATGTCTGTCTGACTATCAAAGTTGAATAAATTTGTTTTTTTTATCTTAGTTGTGATCTGATGATGATGTGATTTTCCTATTTCTTTCCTTGTCTTAATTAAGGCTTAACCAGGAAGGATGTGGTTTGCTAGGGATTCAGTTGGTGGCGCCCATTTCTATTTGTATTTTTTAAAATTAAATTTAAGCCCGTAACGACCCTGGAGATACTTTATCTCGTGTTACCCTCTGCTTTTGTGATATTTCAACTGAATTTCCGACACATTCCTTATTTGACTTCATGTTCATTTAACTCCGCTCTGTCCTGGAAATCCAGGAATGCGATGTAATAGCAGATGGGTCATCGCATCCCTCGGACGAACGGGTACAATACATAACTACTGGCTTCAGAACAGTTTCATAATAATAATAATAATATTAATCATTATTATTATTATTATTATTATTATTATTATTATTATTATTATTATTACATCGTTATAACCGTCTAAGGAGCGCTATTGAATCTATCCAGCTGATCTTGCTTTCTTGTGTTCCCAAGATCTCTTCATCTTCTCGCTATGGCCCTTCCTGTGCTCCTCCGTCCAGGGTCTGTTGGATGCAATGTTTGGGTGGCCTGAAAATTGATGATTGTCAACTAGTTCTCTGAATTTAGACCTGTCCAGTACCATATCACTTGAGACGTCTATTTCATGAAGTTCTTTTTCAAGCAGCAATTGTTCTTGAGAGTAAGAATTAGAATTATTTTAGACACCCCCCAGGGGCTCACATTCTAGTGAGACGTGGTTTGGCGACCACGGGTCCCAAGCTGAGTCCAGCATTGCTTCCACTTACTTGTGCCGGTCTCCTCTCTGTCACCTTTCCTGTTGACCTCACTTGGTCAACTCTTCTGACCCCGACGGTATTAGGGTATCCGAGGCCTAGGGAGTCCCTTCATTTTCCAGCATAATTGGACCTTGTCTCTTGTGTTCTGATACCCCCCCTATTTTAATGTTCTCTCCTGCCTTCTGCTCAAGGCCCTCAAGGAGGCAGGGTGTAAGTAGCCCCACCACTTCTGGTGCACTCTGGATATTGCTACACCCTCAGGGGCTCACGGCTGGTGAGTTCGGGAGTTGGCGACCGCGAGATATTCCTGAGCTGGGTCCAGTTTTCTCTCTTATATCCATTACCACTGGGGCGGACTCTCTCCTTTTTCACTTTCCTATCTGCCTTTCATGGCTCTCCTTCCTTCCAAGTCCTTCAATCAGCATTCCTCGAGGGTTGAGGGCATTTCTTTACCTCCTGTCCTTTATTTGCCTTATTCTCCTTTCGTTTTCCATTTCTTCTTCTAGTATATAAGTTAGCAGTTAGTTTGAGTTGTAGTTCACATTTCATTTGCATCTTCACGATCACCCAAACCATTAACGGCCATTAACGACTGTTTATGTTCGACGATAATTATAACTATTTTACGTTCGAATATAAATATTCATAAATAGCCTATCTGTCAAGATTTCACCAGTTTTATGTGCTGAACAGAGCGTTGTTGGTTGGTTCCTTAGTTTAGGGGCTGCGACAACGCGTTCATGTAGCCCCGTGTACTTTGGGTGTGTGTAGAATCTGTCTGATAACCGGTGTTAATTGTGATGGCTGTATTAGTGTGAGTATCTGTTTTTTTTAGTTCAAGTAAGGAATGGAACTTTGAATTTTTCAAATAATTCCTACTTTTGCTGCCAAACGCCACCGTTAATGACTACTAGGCCTAGTTCAGAACTTAGCTACTAGACACCACCGCAGTCGGCTCTTGGCAACGAACGTAGCAACCTAAGAGCGTTGTTTACATTCTTAACCTATACAATTTAGTTTCACACAGGTGTAATTAGTGGAAAGTTCTTCAACATGCCATAAATCTATGACATGGATCCGCCGACTTTACTTCCCCTCCGAAGGAAGGCATACTGAGGGATTTTTAACGCTCATAAAAAATCCGACGGCTTCGGCCGGGTTTGAACCCGCGATCTTGGGCATAGAAGCTCAGCATGCTACCGACTACGCCACCGAAGCCGACAAAACAGAGCGAATGGGACGCAGAGAATACCTTGTATTTGACCATAGCCCCCTGGAATACCTCACTATGACACTCGCCACGCAGTGAAATTTAAAATAGGGGGCCATGGAAGTGAACGCAGGTGCGATGCTATGCTCACCTAATTGGTCACGCAACTGCTTCTTGAGCTCTGATTGATGGGAGAAACTGTATCATAATGAAATCTTGTACTATAATGAGCCTCATTATAGTACAATTTTATCATTTAAAATGATCTTGTCGACTTCGTCGGTAGCATGCTGAGCTTCTATGCCTAAGATAGCGGTTTCAAACCCGGCCGAAGCCGTCGGATTTTTTAAGAGCGTTAAAAATCCCTCAGTATGCCGTCCTTCGGAGGGGAAGTAAAGCCGGCGGTCCCATGTCATAGATGTATGGCATGTTAAAGAGCCTTCCACTAATTGCACCTGTGTTAAGCTAAATTGGATCTTAGGTTAAGAATGTAAACAACGCTCTTAGGTTTCTACGTTCGTAGTCAAGAGCCGACTGCGGTGGCGTCTAGTAGCTAAGTTCTGAACTTGGCCTAGTAGTCGTTGTCGGTGGCGCTTGGCGGCAAAAGTAGGAACTATTTGAAAAATTCTAAGTTGCAGTACGGTACTTAAATTTAAAAAAAAATACAGATAACACACACTACTAGTCATCGCAATTAACACCGGTTATCAGACACTCTACACACACCCAAAGTACACGGGGCTACATGACCGCGTTGTCGCAGCCCCTAAACTTAAGAACCAACCAACCAACCAACGACTTCGTCGTTACGCTGATGTCTGGCGTTACGTTACGGTGACGGGACGAAAAGTACTTAGAATGCACTGAAGTGTGTGACGTCATAGTACGATGTAGCAGCCGAGTACCAAGAAGGCAGTGCGAGAACAATTAAGTAGGCAGTGAAGAAACAAAATAGAAACTCTGCTCTCGCACTGCCTTCTTGGTACTCGGCTGTCAGCATTTAAAATGATATTAAGTCCAGTATTTCAGACTGACTATCCGTGTCTTTTTTTGACATATAATATTTACATTTCGCCAGGGTCCAACATAAAGTATACAGTAGAGCTATATTAAATCAGTGGGTGTCAGGCCAGAGATTATTCAACTGATAGCGTTGTCGTCTATTGTCAAAATTGCTGGAAGGAAGTGAAATGTGAACATAAATTTCAACTTGAACAACATGCACGAACGACAGCATTACGGCAAAGTAGGGAAATAAGAGTGAATAAGATAGGCTTACTGTTACGAGGGCATATCAAACAAGAAGTTCCGTGACGAACTAAAGAGCCTACTTTTCTTAAAATTAAGATTCTTGCCAATGACTAATCTACAGTATATGAACCTACCTAGAAAAATGATGAAATTAAGTTGGTAATATCGAAATGCCTAATTATTTTAAAATATACCTGGTAAGTTATAATGAAGCCTAATAGAGCACCACAGTTGGCAGCCCTGGTGTCTGAATATTTTCTTAGTTTCATATCTTAAGGTACAGAACACAAAATTTGGTTGAAGTCCAATGGACGTTACATGCAGTTAGACATTGGACTTATCAGCTCGCGTAAAAGCATGTTGGTAACAATGTCATGCGTGCGGTGGTCATACATAATCTGAAATATTATGATCTATTGTTGTGCCAATTGTGGATGAAATCCATTTGTAAGTATAGAAGTTACATGTATTTTAAAATTGGACATATCAGCAGGCATATAATCATGTTGGCAGCACTGACTTATATTAATTACTCCAAATTAATCTAAAGTGTCAGGTGCTATACGTGTGCAAAGTATAGAGCTATTGGCTTGCATACTTTCTGATATATTGATATTAGGGTAAAAATATAGACAGCATTTATTAACAGTTGGCAGCCCTGATTCCTCTTAAGAATACGCATAGTCATATCTGTTATGGCACACATAGCACATACGAAATTTGGTTGAAATTCAATTGATAGTATAGAAGTTACATGTATTTAAAAATTGGTCCTATCAGCAGGCTTAGAATCATGTTGGTAGCACTGACATACATTAGTTGCTCCAAATTAATCTAGAATGTCAGGCACTATGAGTGTGCAAAGTTTAAAGCTGTTGGCTCTCATACTTTCTGATATATTGGTATTTGGATAAAAATAGAGAGAGTATTTATTGACAGTTGGCAGCCTTGGTGGCTCTTAAGATTATGCCCAGTCATATCTGTTTATGTACACATAGTACATACGAAATTTGCTTGAAGTCCAATTGATAGTGTAGGAGTTGTATGCATTTAAAAATGGGACTTCTCAGTAGGCTTATAATCATTTTGGCAACACTGTCATGTATGGCCTCCTGAAAATTAAACTGAAGTATCATTATCCATATGTGTGCCAATTTTGGAATAGTTCCCATGTATACATTCCAACTTATCCAACATGGAGCTCAAATTTCAATTGCGATTTTTCAGCAGTTGGTAACACTGACATCATTTTCAAATGTGACATTGAGATGTCCCGGTACAGATGTTTACTCATACCAAATTTGGTTTCGATTGCTGCAGCCGTTTAGGAATTGATAGGGGGGGGGGGACACACACACACATAGACAGACAGACAGACAAACAGAAGGACAGATAGATAGACAGACAGACATTTGCCCGGATCGATCTCATAAGTCTACTTTTTCCTCATTTTTGCAAAATGTGAAAAGTAGGCTAAAATAAGTTGCTCTTCCCAGTTATGGCCATTTATTACACCACCTATACAACAACACGCCTATAACGACATACAATGTAACGTCACTTTTCCACATAGATTTCAAACATTTCTGCGAACGCACAACCAACTTGTCGATGCCGGATGCATAGAAAGTTCCCCCTGCGTTCTGCAACCACACGGAGACAGCGGCCTTCACCTCCTCGTCGGTCTGGAAACGTCGACCACCATGCTCCATTTTGAGCTTTCCGAACAGATGAAAGTCAAATGGCGCTAGGTCGGTACTGTAAGGTGCATTTTGCCAGACCCCCCACTTGAAACGCTGCAGCAGTTCGCTCGTTTGGCGGGCCTTGTGAGGTGTTGCGCTTCTCTTTAATCGTGCAATTCTTCCTTTTGGCCCATAGGAATCGGACTGTCGCACGCACCTCATATTTGGAGTGAACGTCCAGTCGACGCGCCATTGCATTTGGCCGCTATTCACACCATACAAGACGAGACACCACTGCGACCTGCCTAACAGACCTGTGGGCAGTGTCTGTCCCTTTCTCCGCTGTGCCCACGTTTGTGACACACAGCGCGCTGCTGCAGCGCGTTAGTGCAACTAACTTTTTGATCCACCTTCGTAAGAGCATATTTTTAGCCTACTTTTCACATCTTGCAAAAATGAGGAAAAAGTAGACTTATGAGATCGATCCGGGCAAATGTGTGTCAGTCTGTCCTTCTGTCTGTCTGTCTGTCTGTCTGTCTGTCTGTGTGTGTGTGTGTGTGTGTGTGTGTGCCCCCCCCCCTATCTACTCCTAATCGGCTGCATCAATCGAAACAAAATTTGGTAGGAGTAAAGAATATCTCAATGCCGTATTTGAAACAGATGTCAGTGCTACCAACAGATTAAAAATCGCAATTGAAATTTGAGCTCAATGTTGGATATCTCGGAAGGTATGAATGGGAGCTATTTAAAAATTGGCACACGTATAGTACCTGACATTCTATATTAATTTGGAGTAACTTATATTCGTCAGTGCTACCAACATTATTCTAAGCCTGCGGAGAGGTCCAACTTTAAATACATGTAACTTCTGTACTATCATTTGGATTTCGTATGTGCTATGTGTACCATAACATATATCACTATGCGCATTCTTAAGAGCAACCAGGGCTGCCAACTGTTGATAAATGCTGTCTCTATTTTTGTTACCCTAATATCAATATATCAGAAAGTAAGCAAGCAAATAGCTCTTTTTGCACAGGGATAGTACCTGGCATTCTAGATTAATTTGGAGTAACTCATATACGTCCGTGCTGCCAACATGATTCTAAGCCTGCTGATAGGTCCAATTTTAAAATGCATGTATCTTCTATACTAACAAATGGATTTCATTCAAAATTGGCACAACAATACATCATAATATTTCAAATTATTTCTGACCAACACATGCATGAGATTGTTGCCAACATGATTTTACATGCGCTGATAGGTCCAATGTCTAACTGCATGTAACGTCCATGCTAACCATTGGACTTCAACCAAATTTTGTATTCTGTACCTTAAGAGATGGAACTAATAATATATTCAGTCACCAGGGCTGCCAACTGTAGTGCTCTATCAGGCTACATCATGCCAGGTATATTTCGAACTAATTAGAAATTTCAATATTACCAAATTCATTTCGTCATTATTCTAGATAGGTCCATAAAGATTAATCATTAGCATGAATCTTAAATTTCAAGAAAAGTAGGCTCTTTAGTTCGTCACGGAACTTCTTGTTATTATTATTATTTTATTTTATTTCTTTTTTGATTCGTTGAGCCCTACTAAGGAGCGCGTTTGAACTTATTAGCACTTTTTCTTCTTCTCTTCCTAATATCTCTTCGTCCTCCCACTGTGTTTCCTTTTACGCTGTTCTGTCCATCCTGTATTTTGTCAGGTGGGCTTCTCAGAAAATTTATGTTTGTGAATTAAAGTTCTCAATTTTGATCTGTCATGAATGTTTTTTTCATGACAGCCAATTTCATTTTTTTTTATAATAATCGTTTCGGTTTTCTATGGACCACATTATTTCAACTGCCTTTTCCCTGGTTCTTTCACATTGGCCCTGAGTTCGCGCATTCTTCTTCGGTGAGCTCCTTTTCCTTCTTCGGTCCACTTCTTGCTGGTTTTCAATAAGGGGTTTGGTTGAAAACTCTGTATTTCCCCAAGTTTCTTCTTCAAAAAGTCACGTTCCAAGAAGTCCTCATGTGATATCCCCACTTCTTTTAGGTCTGTAAACCAGACACCTTTGGTTTTCTTTCCCACAAAGTAGGCACAGATTCGATTGGACAATCTTCCGGAGCTCATTCGTGTTAAATGGTCATAAATAAAGGAGAGTCTTCTTTTCCGTATGGTGTCCGTTTTTCTCTCTACATGTACATCAAGTTCTTCGTTGAGTCGTCCCCTATACTCTCCTCGTTCCTTGACCGGGCCCAAGAACTTGATCAACATCTTCCTCTCTTTGGCTTCCAGTTGCTTCATTTATTATTATTAGTAGTAGTAGTATTAGTATTATTACTATTACCAGCTGTCGCCTCCGTAGCGTAGCGGTCAGCACGGTTAGCTGCCGCCCCGGAGGTCCTGGGTTCGATTCCCGGTTCTGCCACGAAATTTGAAATGTGGTATGAGGACTGGAACGGGATCTACTCAGCCTCGGGTGGCCCAAATGAGTAGAGGGGGTTCGATTCCCATCTCAGCCATCCTCGAAGTGGTTTTCCGTGGTTTCCCACTTTGTCTTCGGGCAAATGCCGGGATGGTACCTACTCTAAGGCCACGGCCGCCTCCTTCACTCTTCCTAGCCTATCCATCCCAATCTTCCACCCCTTCCCATCCCTCATGAGGCCCCTGTTCGCTTTGCAGGTGAGGCCGCCTGGGTGAAGTGCTGATCACACCTCCCCAGTTGTATCCACCCTGACCAGATGTTCCAAGCTCCAGGACACTGCCCATAGAGGCGGTAGTGGTGAGTTCCCTCGCTGAGTCCGTGGGAACCACCAACCTAGAGGGTAAATCGACTAAATAAAAAAAGCTATTACCAGCTACGGTGACCGAGAGCACTTATGCGCTAGCTCGTGCCTCACTACCATCGGGAGAGCGTGGGTTCGAATCCCTCCTTTGCCGTCCTGAAAATTGTTACCCATTTTCATCACCAGGAAAATGCCGGAATGGTTCCTTTCAACAGGGTCCGCCTCGTTGTGTATGGCTAGCATTCTTGGCTGTCACCGAGGAGACCCTGGTTCGATTCCAGGCAATGATATGCGTTCCGAACCGTCTGCAATCCTTAGTAAAATAATAAATATGAGTGCACAATTGCCATAATCATCAACAAATTTGCTGTGAAGAAATTACCGAGTGTCTGTCCTTGGCTGAGGAAATAAGGCACATTTGGAGAGAGGAAAGTGTAGAGATGCTGCCCATATGCATCGCATCTACAGGCATCATCGTTTCGACGTAGTCGGTAGAATGCTGAACTGCTATGCCGAAGATCGCGGGTTCAAACCCGGCCGAAGTCATTGGATATTTTAAGAGCGTTAAAATCCTTCAGTATGCCTTCCTTTGGAGGGGAAGTAAAGCCGGCGGGCCCATGTCATTGATTTATGGCATGAAATAGAACTTACAACTACGATTGGAAGTGTGTAGCTAAGTTTGTAGGTTATTTGGCTAGAAATGCTCTATCAAGTTCCAACGTTCGCCACTAGGTGTCAGTGGCATCTGGTAACCAAAGTTGGAACCCCTTGAAATTGAACTTGCTCATCCATATGTGACGGTACTTGTAGCTCACCCCATGGGTGTCCGCATAGAAGCAGCTACAAACTCTGGCGAGGCAAACATGTCCTCGGACACT
The DNA here is from genome assembly GCA_946902985.2 of Meconema thalassinum. Lineage (NCBI taxonomy): Eukaryota > Metazoa > Arthropoda > Insecta > Orthoptera > Tettigoniidae > Meconema > Meconema thalassinum. The sequence continues at coordinate 141,300,384 of OX336400.1, forward strand.
CCCGGCACTAAATGACATACGCTAAATAAATACATCCCTAAATCATTGGGTAGCAATCTGTTAACCCGGCACTGGTGTATGGGGTGTGGTACACCCCATGTTGTTTTTGATATATGAAAAATACTTAACGTTTGAAATTTGTATTTTAACGGATTCCATGTTATTACTACAACATAAACTGATTATATGGCAACAATGCAGTTTTGTGCTCTCCAACAATGCAGTTCAATACTTAATCAGAATCAACTGGCTCATCCAGTACAGCATCAATTAGTGCTCGCACACCGTCTCATAGGGACCCATAAGGATCCATCTATAACAATATTTATTGTTAAGAACTAAATATTACATATTAGGAAGCATAGAAACAAAAATATAATTTTAATAATTATATTTACCTCTTCCGTTTATGAAACGGGAGTGGTGTGTGGGGGTTTCCTAAACCCCAGCAAGCTCCCATTGCAGCTCACGAAGTCAAAAGCACAACTAAGGTTACGAAACCACACTCACCGCCATCTATTAACAACAACCGGCAGCTACTGGAACTACAAAGCAGTGCGAGGCGCAGTCTAGCGAATATTTATATAATTAAGTGCTAAGGGGTGTGCAGCACCCCAACACACCACTGCCGGGGTAACATTGGGAATATATCCTGATAACATATTATCGTGCAATAAACTGTCATCTTAGAAACCGTTCCATATTTCGTTCATTTTTAGCTTATTTTCAGTTTTGAAAAACAAAATAGGCTTATGAGATCACCTTTTGTCCGTGTGTGCGTGCGTGTGTGTGTGTGTGTCTAATAAATTCTAAACGGCTGGAGCGATTTCAATGAAACTCGGTAAGTTTATAGCATTATTCCGGACGACCCCGACCGTGCCCTTCAAATTTTGCTACGTCTTACGAATCCAACATGGCGGCTGTGCAAAATATTTCACCAGCATTCAATATCTCCGAAACTATTACCGATATCACCCTGGAATTTTTTACGGTGATAAAGGGAACTACTAGAAGTTCACCTATGTGACGTTTGAAAAACTGGTAACTAAAAACCAACATGGCGGCCACGCGAATTCGCGTCTTTTAAATAGACGTTTTTCGCGATTTAACCGACCAAACGCAATAAAACTTGGTACAGGATATGTTTATACACATTGTAATGCACCGACATCTATCTTGGTTCAGTTGTTTACATAACCACAATATGGCGGATGTGCGAAATATTTCACCGCCATTCTATATCTCTGTAACTATTAGCGATATCAGCCTGAAATTTTGTAGGGAGATAAAGGGCACTGCTGGAAGTTCATCTATAAGATTTTCAAAAACCGGTTAACTACAAAGCGAACATGGCGGCCAAGCGAATTTGAAAATTTTAAATGGACCTTTCTCACGATTTAATGTTCCAACCGCAATGAAATCTGCTAATTGAAATGTTTATACACATTGTAATACACTGGTATCTAATTTAGTTCAATTGTTTACATAACCTCAAGATGGCGGCTGTGCGAATTTTAAAATTGAGTTTTTATTTCTTGTGTCGTAATCATGCGATCGATGTGAAAGTTTGAATAATGAACATACGCAATAATTTTCATTTAATGGTACATGACTCTACGGCCTATACATTTAACAATCCAACATGGCGACCATCCGAAATATTTAGACGGCTATGAATATCTACGAATCTATTATAGCAATCAAACTGAATTTTTTATGTTCATAGGGGCTATGAACTTAAGTTCACCTATAGGACTTTAAATAACCTGGTAATCACAAATCCAACATGGCGGCGACGCGAAATATAAATATTCACATGGACGTTTCTCGCAATTTAACCATCCGAGTGCAGTGAAACATGGTACAGTAAATTCTTATACGAATGTTAATCCACTGGCATCTAATTTATTTCAATTGTTTCCGTAACCACAAGATGGCAGCTGTGCGAAATTTTAAAATCTCCTTGTAACTTCTTGTGTCCTAATCATGCTATTGAAGTTTGAATGCTACACGTACACAATAATCTTCATGTTACAGTACATAACTCTAGGACCTACATATATAAAATCCAACATGGCGACCATCCGAAATATTTATTTGGTTCTCAATATCTACGAATCTATTACAGCAATCAAACTGAAATTTTGTATGTAGATACAGGCAATTGACATAAGTAGGATAACTTATATGAAAATAGGCAGTATAGTTCTTCACGGAACAACTTGTTCAATGTGCCATCCTGAAAGAAATGTCCATACCATCTTGCAAACAAGCTGACGGTATGTTGATTTGTACCCACTGATGTGGCGAAATAATGATTTCATAATAATAATAATAACAATAATAATATTAATCATATTAATCATATTAATAATAATAATAATAATAATAATAATAATAATAATAATAATAATAATTGCGTGAATATTTAGAGTAATACGAAGAGGTCGATTAAGATCTGATGGTACCAATGCAGGTTAGGGCTAGCTCGTCTCATACTCATATTATATAACAGCTTCAAACATATCGGCAAAATTAAACAAGAAATGAGTAGTAGACTATTAATAATTTAGGGTAGGTAGGACTCTTCAGCCGTAGTGAAGGCAACCTGCCTAAGGGATGAAATCCCCAAAATTAAACTCACTGCAACAGCGTCTGATCCGCAGCGGGTGGCTGCTAACGACGTCTGATCCACATGTTAGGGTCGGTGGAAATTATATCCTGGCCGGGGCGCAGTCAAATTGGGCCAGCTAATTACACTGATAAAATCGGACAGACTTTTCTGGCCACCATGATCTGCCCCTTTGATAAGACATAGTCCAATTCGGCCAATGATAGCTCATTAGCAAACTCCCTTCTCTTCCCCCACTCTGCAGCCAACACATACCATACTGTTCACATGTTCCAACATTTCGTCATTAAACTGTTGGAGGGGAGGTGGCTCTGTTTGACGGTCCCAGGGGTGTCAATTACTATAAATTCACAGAGCTTTATACAAGGAATACGATATGTCCTCAATAGTTTCACAAATATGGACATCCATGAGATTGTGTTCGATAAACTGACAGCGTTAATATAACCTAAGTGCAAGCTCTAATATTTTACCCGATCTTCATTGCATACACTAAAGAATGAACAAAATTAATTTTTAATAAACCAAGTGAACAATTTTCATTGAATAGCCTAATCTATTAGATGAAATTAAAAAATACTTAATACCAGTACCGTAATTAATAGTTGGAGATTCATTTTAAGGGCTGAGGTAGCCTGTCAATCAGCCCCGTGTACTGAATTTTTAATTGGTGTAAATTATATTTATATACTAATCAAGGGTCGCAATATTATTTAGCAATTATATTTCGACCACGCAGCCAGACTGAAATGGTTTTCCGTGCTTTCCTATTTTCAACTCTATACAAATTAAGGAACTGACCCTTCCAATAGGCCACGGCTGCTTCCTTCCAACTCCTTACTTAGGTTCATTAATTTCTTCTCTCAGTAGCTCATGTTGTGAGGTCGGCTCCAGGAAAGGCATCCGGCCGTCAAAGAAACCACCACGTTCATGGCACCTAATTCCCGGCGAGAAAAGGGTAGATATCCCAAGTAAATTCTACCTTATAAATTCTCTTAGTGATGACTAGAGGGCAGATGCTGTTGAAATGTCATATGTTTCCTTTTCAAATTACAGTAATACGACGCCCATTGCCGTAGAAATACTTTCTACGCAGTAGCGAAGGGGAATACCACACGCTCAATTCAACATTATTTTATATTTTTGCCATTTTTTGATTCATGCATTTTAGACAATTTTACGACAATGTTTACCAATATGATATTCTTTTACATAATTTTAATGCATCGTATATTTTTTCTCATACGATGAAAAATGTTAAAAAACTCTTCATAGGCTGGTAAATGTAGTTAGTTTTGTAAATGATTAGAAAAAAGAATCCTACGACTGACACGAGTAAACGAGTTGTTTTAAGTTACAGTAAATGAGAAAAGTGTTCTACATAATTTAAATTAATTCCAAAGTATTGCTGTATTAAATTACTCCAGATAATCGTTTTTAGCCTATTTTCAATTTTGAAAAAATAGGCTTATGAGATCACCTTTTGTCCATGTGTGTGTGCGTGTGTGTGTGTGTGTGTGTGTGTGAGGTGTGTGTGTGTGTCCCCCTAATAAAATCGAAACGGCTCGAGCGATTTCAATGAAACTCGGGAAGTTTATAGCACTATTCCCGGCGACCTCGACCATGCCCTTCAAATTTTGTTACGTCTCACCAATCCAACATGGCGGCTGTGCGAATTATTTCACTAGCATTCAATATCTCCGAAACTATTACAGATATCGCCCTGAAATTGTGTACGGTGATAAAGGGCACTACTAGAAGTTCACATGTGAGACTTTCAAAAACCTGGTGACTACAAAACCAACATGGCGGTCAAGCGAAATTGATACTTTTAAATAGACATTTCTCGCGATTTAACTATCCAAAAGTAATGAAACTTGGTACAGAAAATGTTTATACACATTGTAATGCACTGGAGTCTAATTTAGTTCAATTATTTACATAACCTCAAAATGGCGGCTGTGCGAAATATTTCACTGACATTCTATATCTCCGAAACTATTACAGATATCATCATGCAATTTTGTACGGTGATAAAGGGCACTGATAGAAGTTTACCTGTGTATACTTCATAAACCTGTAAAGTACAAAACGAACATGGCGACCAAGCGAATTTGAAATATTTTAATAGACTTTTCTCGTGATTTAACTCTCTGAGCGCAGTGAAATGTGGTACAGTAAATGATTTTGCAGATTGTAATGCACTGCCATCTAATTTAATTCAATGTTTTACATAACCTCAAGATGGCGGCTGTGCGAAATTTTAAAATTAAGTTTTTATTCTTGTGTCGTAATCATGCGATCGAAGTGAAAGTTTGAATAATGAACCTAGGCAATAATTGTCCTTGAATGGTACATAACTCTATGGCCTATACATATAACAATCCTAAATGGCGAGCTACCGAAATATTTAGACGGTTCTCAATATCTATGAATCTTTTACAGCAACCAAACTGTTTTTTTTTTATGTTCATAGAGACTATGAACATATGTTCACCTATAGGACTTTCAGTAATCTGGTGAGCACAAATCCAACATGGCGACGCGAAGTATAAATATTTCAATGGACGTTTCTCGCGAATTAACTGTTGGGAATTGACTTCCAACCTGGCCACAGATGGTGCCACCTCCCAAGCTCCATAGCCATTGACATTATGTTGGACTGCAGTGTGTGTGTGTTATATCTGTCCCTCTCTGTTCTTTGTATTTTGTTACTCTGTATTCTGTGGTGTGCAATACAAGATGGCGAGTTTAGAATAGTGACCAGTGTGTGTTGTCTGTTTACACTCCTCTATCCCTCCACATTAACTATCCGAGTGCCGTGAAACGTTGCACGTTAAATGCTTATACAAATGTTGATCCACTGGCATGTAATTTATTTCAATTGTTTGCATAATCACAAGATGGCTGGTGTGCGTACTTTTAAAATCTCGTTTTTACTTCTTGTGTTCTAATCATGCGATTGAAGTTTGAATACCACACGTACACAATAATCTTAATGTAATAGTACAAAAATAAAAATCCATCCTGGCGACCATATGAAATATTTAGACGGTTCTCAATATCTACGAATCTGTTACAGGAATTAAACTGAAATTTTGTATGTTGATAGAGACAATTAACATGAGCAGGATATATGAAAATAGGCTGTATAGTTCTTCACGGAACTACTTGTTTTCTTTTTGTCCATCCGGGAAGTTGGTTTTAGAGATTTTAATTAATATGGTTCAAAGAAACACTAAGATTAAGAATGACATTTTAACTGCCATTTCCTTGTTAAATTCAAGTATATTTTAATGAGAGTAGGTAATTGAGTAGTTAATAAAACAGGATTGCTTCTATGAATCCTCAATAAAACTGTCGCCATATTTCAGTTTGATGAAATAGTTTCTTTTAAAGTCGTTTTAATTCATTTTTGTAGTATTTTTAGATGTAATTTCATTGAGCATTGTATGCCCACCTCATTACGTAGTGGCTGCCACCGTGGAGGCCCAGGTTCGATACCCGGCTCTGCCAAGAATTTTAATTCTGGTTTGAGGGCTGGAACGGGGAACACTTAGCCTCGTGAGTTAAAACTGAGTGGAGGAGGGTTCGTCCCACCTCCCCATTCTGGAAGTAGTTTACCGTGGTTTCCCACATCTACTCCAGGCAAATGCCAGATTGAGTCCTGACTGGATGCCACGGCTGCCTCCTTCCCAATCCTCATCTAAATTACAACTACACACAATAATACAGCCATCGCAATAGGACAAGTTATCAGACAAATTCCACACACACAACCAACTACACGGGGTTACATGACGACGTTGTCGCAAAGCCCCTCAATGAATCAACAATAATGGTCTAACAAACCCGTGGTTGGGAGGTCCCAAACATCAAGCCGACTGCAACCCAGCTCATAGCCTACACATTGTGGGGAACGAATAACCTGCGCGACGACACCCTTAGCCACATCACCTCGATTTTAGGTCATGGGGAACTACTTCTCATATCAAGCAGGTACTTAATTGTCCTGGTGAGGCTGAGTGTACACCTTTCCTTCTGCTGATGCAGAAATGAGAAGAGGCGGGTTTGATTCCTACGTCAGCCATTCTAGAAGTGGTTTTCCATGGTTTCTCATTTGTACTCCAGGCAGATGCCTACATTGTACCTAAATTTAGGCCATGCCACCCTTCTAACCATATTCTATGCAAATTACAAGTAGTTTACACAATAGTACGCTACAGCAGTACCAATAACACAGATCATCAGACTGATTTCACACACACCAAAGTACACAGCACTACATGATCGCAAAGCCTTCAAAGTGAATAAACGACAAAAGACACCCCTTTCCAACCCTCAAGTCAGATCTTAAGTATGACTGGCTGCGTTGCTCACTGGTAAGGAAAGGAAGATTGTAGTTTAACGTGACCGTTAATCTCGAGATCATTAGCCACGGGACCTCCTTTTTACGTGGAATCCGAACCACAGGACATGGCATTTCACTTTGAAAATCTCACATGCATTGACCGGGAATCGAACCCGGTCCGCCGTGGTGAGAGGCCAACAGCTTGACCGCTGCGCCACCACGCCCCTCACTGGTAAGGATCTTGCCCACTGTGCCCAAGGCTGCAGGATTGAATCCTGGCGCAGACACTTAGCATTTGTGGGTGCGTAATTGCGATGGCGCTGTGTCAGTAGGTTTACTGGCACGTTAAAGATCTTCAGGACAAAATTCAGGCACTCCGGCCACAGTAGTTAAAAGAGACGTAAAACCAATAACATTATAATATATCTTAAGTTTATGGCTGGAACCTAATCCAGAGCCTCCTCGGTAAGAGAAAAGTGTGCTATCCATACACCACGGAGGACAATAATAATTAAAATAATAATAATAATAATTAATAATAATAATAATAATGAAACGGGTTTAAGGTAACTTTTAACTGATGTGGCCTTTTAAAAGAATTAAGGCATAATGTTTGTTTCTGTGAATTGTGCAATTTGTATAGCCCTGCAGGCAAGTGTTTACAGGAAATTTTGCAAGAACAAATAAGTTGTCTTCTTTTGGGTTTTCACAATGGTAGTGGTGGGGGACGGTAGGGAGGATAAGTTTAGCGGAAGAACCAGAATTGGCCTGGGGCAACTGGCCAAAAAGGACTGTGCGATGGAATGACAAGATAAGAAAGATCCACTCGGAAGATTAGCTGGCCGAATTCGCCAACACCCCCTGGCCGTAGGTATAAAAGGCACACCATCATCATGATGAGACGAAATAAGAAAATTGAAAATATAAGGCCACTACCCGAGGAGCTTCGGGGCACCCTTGGAGCCATCGCTGGGGGTGACAGCATGTAAGCCGGTGGTGATCAGGAGCTGAACAGGTGGGTCCTGATCGGGGAACACCCCGAACATGTTACAGCCGATGTTGATAGTAGTATCCTAACAGCATCCAATGCTACACCTGCACATAGGGTTTCTTCTGTGATTCAGGAGACCACGAGAGCAGGCAAACCGAGACATCGAATGAAATGGACGACTGAGATGAATACATGCGTCATGCGCTGTTATTATCAGATAACTGGTATGAAGGCGAATACCATCGCATACAGACAGAAGCTGCATGCCGCATTCTGCCAGCAGTATCCTGAAATCAATGTAACGGTACAGAGAATAGCAGACCAACGCCGTACTATAGTACTGAGGAATCTCATCCCTGAGGAACAACAACTTAGGATGCTACGGAGAGAAATTGCTGCCAGCAACACTCTGAAATCAGTGGAGCAAGTGAGAGATGGAGATATTACAACTCCTACTAACGAACGGCAACCATCAGACCTACATCATTGCAATCCTACGAAAGATGGTGCGTTGATGAGTAAATTTATTGGTGACCCAGCAAGCCTGCAACTTGAGAATGAATTTAGGAAATCTCCTGCCGAATTTGAAGGCACTGACCCAATTCAGCTTCCCACAATCCTAAAGCAGCACTGCTCTAGGAAGCTTGCAGTTGCAGAGAGAATAATGAATAAGGATATCCATGGTCCTCATCTTGCACTCAACTCAAGCTGTTCAGTGATGTGCAGACCTCCATTTATGCTGGCGAGATCGCTGTGGTAAGGACAGTTAGTGGTAGACTTAAATGTGGTCCACATCTTACTAACAGACAACAGACTAATCCAGTTTGGGAGTTACGTTTAGTCAGGTCTATTGAGGAGCTCCGAAGAAACATTGGAAGATTTCAACAATATATAGCGGGCAATCGTAGTAACAAAGTCGTTCATTGTGTTGAACTGTAGAGGTATTCAAAGAAGAAACACGCTAAATATAACCCTCCTAATCAGACGCCTATTGAAATCTTAGACACCTTGAAGCAACAACTTCAGGCGAAAGCTCAGAGGCTTCGTAGGTATAGAGTCCAATCAGCGAAAACGACAAAATAACTTATTTGCCGCAAATGAGAAATTCTTCTATAGAAACCTCGAAGAAACTCAAGGTAGGACAGGCCCTACACTCCAAAAAGAGGAGGCAGAGAACTTCTGGTCTACTATATGGTACGATGCGGGAGAGTACAACAGCAGCGCTCCATGGCTTACTGAAGAGGAGCAACGATTGTCAGAAGTTAACACAATGCAGGACTCGTCTGTATCCACGTATGATGTTACACGAGCTGCGAATGCGACACAAAATTGGAAAGCCACTGGACCAGACAATATCCATAACTTCTGGATCAAACGATTCACCTGCACACACGAACATCTTGCCCGCCACACAGTAAATTCCTTGAAAATCCACAACTGATACCCTCCTACCTGATGCGAGGGAAGACATACATACTCCCGAAAGGCGAAAGAACTGTAGACCCGGCAAAATATAGGCCAGTCACTTGCCTATGCAATCTCTATAAACTATTTACATCATGTATTGCACATAAAGTCTACAAACACTTGGAGTATAACAACATCTTGGCTGAGGAACAGAAGGGATGCGTGAAAAAGTCTCAAGGATGCAAAGAACAGCCGGTAATTGATGCCGTGATTATGGAGCAAGGATACTAAGTGATGCGGAATCTATGTATGACCTACATTGATTACAGGAAAGCATTTGATTCATTTCCTTACTCGTGGTTACTCCGAGTCCTCAAGATTTATAAAGTTGATCCAGTGATAATTACAACATTGAAAACAATGATGACATCTTGGGGAACCAATTTGTATATACATACAACAGGGTGGTACTTCGATTGAGTCAAGGTTCATTCCAATCAAGAGAGGCATTTTTCAAGGTGTCAGTCTGAGTCATTTGTGGTTCTGCGTTGCGTTGAACCCGTTATCATCGTTATTGAATGCGACACGAAGTGGCTTTCCTATTAGACACTCTGGCACAGTAATCCATCATCTCTCCCATTTGATGTACTTATATGACATAAAATTATATGCACCCTCTGAAAAGCATATAGATAATCTGATTATCACAGCTTCCTTTTCTACAGACATCGGTATGTCCATTGGGTTGGATAAATGTCGTACTCTTACTCTCCGACAGGGAAAGTTAGAAGCCCGAGGATATGTAATCGAAAATCGATGTCTCATTCAGCCCATGGAAGAAACTGAGAGTTACAAATATCTTGGTCTCCAACAGTCAAAGAGAATTCATCACAAGATCATTAAGGAACAAACAGTAGCGACGTACAATTAACGTCTCAACAAGATTCTGAAATCCAATTTGAATGGGAGGAACATCTTCAAGGTCATCAATACATATGCCATTCCAGTACTGGCTTACACGTTTGGCATTTAAAATTGACACAGACAGAACTAGAAAATCTATATATTTAAAACACTAAGCTGATTTTTGTTACCGCGAGATTGAGGGAACGGTAGAACCGATTCACTTCGTAGAGCAATCTGTCGAAAGCTGTAGGCCTGTAGATTTGCAGAGTGTCTTTAAAATAAACAAATATGTTACCACATATTTTAAAATTTATAAACAAAACTGCAAAATTATTGGTTCAAGCGCATGCGCAGAATCATCTTGGTTAATGACAGACATGGCGGATGTCCACCGTGCTTTAATGCAATAGTTAGTTATAAGAATTATAATAAAGGAGGGGAATATTGATTATGAAGTTTTCACGATATAAACAGGAATAGAATATTATAAAAAACGGGAAATGTAGAAGAACTTATACGGACTGTTGAGAGTGAATGTTCTTTAAGTACCTTAATATTGCACTCTTCTATCAATGATTCGGTAGCTCAGACGGTAGCGTTCAAAACTCTTATATTATGCATTGCGCAAAGGAAGCAGTTCGAATCCCACCTCCGACATATATTTTTATTTCTCAATTATTCTTTCTGCCTATTGGTAATACATTGTCTTAACATATTTTACTTTTATTATTCCCATAAAGTAAGGAATTCTCCAAGATTTACGTTCCCATATACTTTTAAATTATTAAATAAAAGATGGACACAATCGCTTTCGCCATGAGAGACAATTGACAATTGAGTTCATTTGTTGGACTCAGACATCGTGGTCACTCAGCCCCGTCTACTTTGGTGTGTGTGTGTGTGTGTGTAAAATTTTCTCTGATAACCTGTGTTATTGTGATGGCTGTACTGATGTGTGCATTGGTAATTGGCGACCGAGGCTTTAAGTTAGGAACTATCCCGGTATTTACCTGCAGTGGAAGTGGCAAACCACGGAAAACCACATCCCAGATTGTTGAGATGGGAATCGAACTTGCCCTACTTAGTTTTGCCTCAAGAGTGCGCCCCGTTCCAGCCCTCAGAGCAGAATTACACCTGCAGTGGAAGTGGCAAACCACGGAAAACCAAATCCCAGATTGTTGAGATGGGAATCGAACCTTGCCCTTCTTAGTTTTGCCTCAAGAGTGCGCCCCGTTCCAACCCTCAGACCAGAATTACAGTTCTAGAGAAATGGCGGATAAAGGATTCACCGTATCGAAGTGTGATCTTTGTTTTTGAGAATTAAAAAGAGGGGATTGAAGAACTTCAACAGGCGTTTGAGTTCGTCTGTTGTTTAGAAGTCTGTTGACTGGGTGGCTCAGGGGTAACATTGCGGACCCAGGAATGAATTTTGCATAGTCGAAGGAGTCTCATCTCAGACATGTATTTTTATTTCCTAATTATTCTTTCTGGCTATTAGTAATTCATTGTCTTAACATATTTTACTTTTATTATTCCCGTACAGTAAGGAATTCTCCCCGATTTACATTGCCATATACTTTTAAATTATTAAATAAAAGATGGCCACAATCGCTTTCACCATGAGAGACAATTGACGAATATAATTCATTTGATGGACTCAGACATCGTGGTCACTCATCCCCGTCTACTTTGGTGTGTGTGTGTAAAATTTTCTCTGATAACCTGTGTTATTGTGATGGCTGTACTGATGTGTGCATTTGTAATTCAAGTGGGGAATGGGGAATTGACGACCGAGGCTTTAAGTTACGAACTATCCCGGTATTTACCTGCAGTGGACGTGGCAAACCACGGAAAATCACATCCCAGATTGTTGAGATAGGAATCTAACCTTGCTCTTCTGAGTTTTGCCTCAAGAGTGTGCCCTGTTCCAGCCCTCAGACCAGAAGTAAATTTCTTGGCAAACCAGGGATCGAACCTGGAATCCGGGGCGATAGCTCAGAATGTAGCCTTCAGATTGGGCTTCCCTGTGTTAATACGATTTTTGACAAGCACTGAGCATATAGTCTAACTCTTAAACTCCCTCCATTACGGTGGCTGTCGAAGTGAGTCTATGCTCATTCCAGTAGTTGGCGAAGTATGCTCTCTTGCTTAATTTACTGTCATGAAAATGGAAAGGATTGTACCTACATCAGGTGATGGAAATTGCTTATTTAGAGCAGTTTCGTACTGTTTATTCCAAAATGCAGGACGTTATCCTGAGCTGCGTTTGCAAGCAAATTGCAAAAATTGTTGCTGGCATGAATAATTATAAGGATTTTATTATTGGCGATCAGTATCATCGCATTCTCATCAGCAACAAACTTGAGAATGAAAGTATCTGAACTTCATTGTATACGTGAATATTATTTTTTATTGATTATTTGTTTAGAGTACATAACAATGAGTCTAACCACGCTGTTGATTTTGGCAATGGAAGTATTATTTGCCATTTAATATTTGGCGGCTGCGTTGATGCAGGCCACTATAGTGTTATTGAATAGGACGTTAATTTGGAGAGAAATGCTGCAATAAATATACCCATTTGACGAAAAAGAACATTAGCCACAAAAAAGTGGGAAATCGTAGAAAATACGAAGCCACTTTTAAAATCTAATATAAAAATGCCATTTCAGAAACAATTCCAGATATTATGCCGTACAGTGTATGGTCCTTGACGAACAAATGTAAACATTGTTCTGCAATGTATTTCTGTAGCGAAAATCTACGCCTGGTTACTTTGACCTTTGGTGTTGTAATGGCAAAATTAATCTTCCTAAATATAAAATATTTGACAGACTGCAACAATTTTTCACTGGAAATGATATCTCAAGGAATTTAAGAGAGAACTTCGTTATTGTATATTCCAAAATTATAAGCGACGGTTCCTGTGGCCAGTTGTATATATTAGACTCCTCAGAATTCTTGAATTCCTTGGAATTAAGTGATTTGCTTCCACATACTCCAAACGATTGACCCTTAGATATGCTCCTGAGAAATCTGAAGTTTCCTAAGGGCATCTAAATGGTACCATATTAATTATAAGAAATATGTACGAAAATTGCTTGAATTTGGAAATAATAAGTGCAGTTAAAATTAGGCGGAGAGATCTAACCCTTCGACTTGATTCTATATTAATTATATGAAATATGCATGAAAATGCTTGGATTTGGAAATAAGTGCAGTTAAAATTAGGCAGAAAGGTCTAATCCTTCGACTTGATTTAACACCACCGGATAAAACAATCATTTTCTTTTAAGAGGCAACATTTTCCGATTCGCTTGGCATACTTTATCACAATCAATAAAGCTCAAGGGGGAACTCTGGAACGTATAGGTCTCAATTTGCCTCATCAAGTTTTCAATCATGGCCAGCAGTATGTTGCAATGTCTAGAGTGCAATCTTTTGACGCCCTTAAAGTTTCAATAGTGCCAAAAAATAATTGTACAAAGAACGTATATAATAATATTCTTCAGTAAATATTTTCTTATTGGCCGTCATGTATTGACGGGTTTCAACTAGTATTCTTATTAAGACGCGCACCACATTAACGAAATACAGATGTCTGCACCCGAAGTCATCAGTTGAACGACTGACTTTGCCACGCCAGAGAGGTGGACGCGCGCTTACTGATATTATACACCTACATGCCAAGCAGGTGAAGAATCTTCAGGCCTGCTTTTTGGGCAAGACGAACTCTCCCCTGCATCAGGCTGTTATTAAGGTGGATGTCAAGTACACGCCATGGGACCTTCTCCATGCCAGGGAAGTGCAGCTAGCTACGTCAGAAGAGCACATAAACAACAATCTTCAACAGTGGACTCAGAAAGCACTGCACGGCCGTCATCCGTATGATCTCAGTCAAGAATATGTCGACATACATGCGTCGAACAGCTGGCTGACCCATGCGGATCTATTTACTGAGACTGAGCGGTTCATGATCGCGATACAAGATCAAGTAGTAGCAACAAAGAACTACCTAAATACATCAGTAAGGCAGACATGCCAGATGACAAATGTAGGAGATGACATCGCGAATCGGAGACCATCCAGCTTATCACAGGGGGCTGTACAACAATTTCATCTACGTACTATTTGAAGAGACATTACCAAGTAGCCAAGATAATCCACCTGAACCTTGCAAAGAAGCACTCCTTATGTAATAATGTTCTGCCTTACTATCAATATATCCCTGATGCTGGAGAATGATACACACAAGCTACTCTGGGACAGGTCAGTGATCACAGATAGACCTATATCAGCAAACAGGCCAGACATTATTCTTATTGATAAAGTGCAGAAGAAAACTCTTCTAATAGATATCGCAGTCCCAAACTCGCATAACATACAGCACAGTTATGCTAATAAAGTGACGAAATACATGCCTCAGGCTGAAGAGATCCGACAGATGTGGCGACAGGAATTTGTCACTGTATTGCCTATCATAATCTCTTCCTCAGGGGCTTACCGAAGTCGCTGAAGGCCAACCTCGATAAATTGGGTTCCCACCATAATCTGCATACCAGTATGCAGAAAGTAGTTATTTTAGAGACCTGCTCCATTGTTCGTTCCTCAACCTACCAGTATAGAAAACTCCACTCCATCTTGCAACAAATACCGATGAAATGGTGAATTGTACCCTACGATATGGTGAACATATGAGAATAACAATAGTAATAATAATAATGGAGCCTCCATGCCCGTGGGGGTTTCTGCCTGTTCCCCTATCGGGCGCGTCCCAGGTGGCGGATAGGGAGGCTCGCCGGACTTGTCCGGAGGGTTTGAGGGAAATAAAATACCTCTCGCGGACCAAAAACAGGCACAGCTTGACAACATCTTCAGCAACCTCTGAAGCTCACTACTTCAGTTGTAACCATGACACCGACATAGATCGATGTCCCCACTACTTTCAACTTGTTAGCATGATGGAAACAACCTACAATATAACTACCCCAGGCCCTAGTAGACATACTAGTTATTTTTCTCGGTCATCGGATTCTGGGGGACCGAGAACATCATGCGGGAATGTATCGGAGCTTCCCAAATCTCTTCGCCCAAAATGCAAAACTTTCATTGGTAGCTTAAACATCAACACACTTCGGAAAACTGGCAAGTTAAAACAATTAACAGACATGTTGGATAACTTCAACATCCAAATTTTAGCACTACAGGAAACCAGATACACGGATGAAAATCATTTTGAATCAGGAAATTATAGAATTTATAAAGGCAAGCCAGCAATCTCCCTCCATATGAAGCCACTACAATTTGGCACTGGATTTGCTGTCAGAAAAAACATTATAAACTCAGTGCTTAACTTTTCCTCGCCTTCTGAAAGAATTTCAACACTATCCGTTAAATCAGGAAACAAAGCTTATACGCTTATTAATGCGCATGGACCCACCAACAACTACAATCGTAAAGATCCACAAAAGGTGGAAGACTTCTGGGAACTGCTGGAAGAAACTACAGCCATCATTCCAAATCATCACATAAAAATCCTATTGGGAGATTTTAATGCCCAAATTGGTAGAGAAAGGAAATTCAGGACCATTGTAGGACTATATCCAGCACACAATAGAACTAATAAAAATGGAGAAAGATTACTTGATTTTTGCAAAACTTTTGATCTCAAACTAATGTCAACACATTTCCTGGCACTTCCACACAAGAAAAAGACCTGGAGATCCCCTAATTTTCACTTAGGAGAATTTCAAATAGATCATGTGGCTATTTCCAAAAAGAATCAAAAAGAAATTATGAATGTCAAAGTCAAGAAAGGAGTCATTGACTCTGACCACCATCTATCCTTAATCAAGGTAAAATTTCAACCGAACAGATCCAAACCAAAAATAACAAAAAATCTGCGCGTCGATCCAGAATTTCTTAAACAGAACGCCAGTACTTTCCAAGAAAGTATCACTACTCACGATTCTTCTGGCTGGTTAGAACTCAAAGATATACTTTCGAAAGCTTCTCAAAACATTGGCACACCGCCCAGGAAACGCAAGCATAGGTGGTGGAACGAAACCTGTGACAAGGCTATAAACTTCAGAATTAAAGCCTGGCAGAATTGGAATTCTCACAAAACGGAAGAAAATTGGCACGAATTCACCAAAGTACAGAAACAAACCTCTAAAATCATCAGATCTGAAAAACGCAAGTACGATCACTACAGATTGGCTGAAATTGAACAAGATTTTACTAAAAACAATACACGAAACTTCTACAAAACCTTCAGAGAAGAATTATCAAATTATCAGGCACCCAGTCTTTGCTTCAAACGCCCGGATGGGACATTGGAAACAAATAATCTAGAAAATTGCAAACTTCTAGCAGATTATTTCAAGGATCTTTTAAACTGTGAATCCCCTAAAGAACAACTCATCTTTGAAAAACAAACATCCAACCAAGATTCAGAACCCCCAACA
Organism: Meconema thalassinum; assembly: GCA_946902985.2. Lineage (NCBI taxonomy): Eukaryota > Metazoa > Arthropoda > Insecta > Orthoptera > Tettigoniidae > Meconema > Meconema thalassinum. The sequence continues at coordinate 141,317,138 of OX336400.1, forward strand.
TTGGAAGAAATTAAAGAAATAATCCATGGACTCAAAAATAATAAAGCCCCAGGGGAAGATGGTATAATTGCCGAAATGCTGAAGATAGGTGGTGAGAACGTAGCCCGGAAAATCCACTCAATTCTTGAGAACATCTGGATCACCGAAGAAATACCTGAGGATTGGAAATGTGCGCTAATCCATCCACTGCACAAGAAAGGGGATAAAACCAACATCAATAATTATAGAGGAATTTCCTTGATACCAGTTATTTATAAAATTTTCTCCAAAGCCCTGCTCACTAGACTTGAGAAACAAACAGACCGTCTGATTGGAGAATACCAGGCAGGTTTCCGAAAAGGAAGATCATGTACGGAACAAATTCTCAATCTCAAAACTATCCTACAAATGCGCAAAACCAGACAGACAGTCATTACCTTTGTAGATTTCAGAAACGCATATGACTCTATAGATCGTCAAACACTTTTCAATACTCTAGAAGAATTTCAAGTTGATAGAAAAACAAGAGAATTAATCAGACAAACACTAACTGGCACTACGTCAAAAGTTAAATTCCTCGGCGAAATATCTGAGCCTTTTGCAATTAACACTGGGGTCCGCCAAGGAGACGGATTATCTCCGTTACTGTTCAGCCTCGTACTTGAGAAGATAATCAGGACCTGGGAAAAGGAAACTAAGGGAATAACCCTTGGCAGACTACTCAAAGATAGAATTCATGTACATTGTTTGGCCTTTGCTGATGACATAGCAATCCTTTCTAATAACAGACAAGAAGCAATTCATTCCATTGAAAAATTACATGAAATTGCCATCAAAACGGGACTTCAAATTTCTTATGAGAAAACTCAGTACATGGAAGGAGCCTCACGATACTTAGACGGACAACCTATGAGAACTAAATTCGGCAAAATCTTTCAAGTGAACGAATTCAAATATCTGGGAGAAATTATTCAGCCCTCTGGTTTAAACCGTGAAGCAAATAAAGAGAGAATTTCCAAATTACAGAAAGCTTACAGAATCACTTGGAATAGGTATAACAAAAAATCAATATCTCGGAAAGCAAAACTTAGACATTATAATACAGTAATCAAACCGGAGGCGTTATATGCATCAGAAACCTTAATCATTGGTGGCAAATCTTTAACCAAAGAGATTGAAAAACAAGAAAGGAAAATTTTACGAAAAATTTTTGGCCCAGTTTTTATAGAGGGAATCTGGAGGAAAAAGTCATCCCAGGAAATATATCGCCAATGTGAAAAAATGTCTCATACTTTTCGGAAAAGACGATTGAAATTTTACGGGCACATTATCAGAATGAACAATGGCAGATTGACTAAAAGAATTCTCAACTTGGCCCTCTCACTAAAAACCAAGAACAGCTGGCTACGTGAAATTGAAACAGATCTCCAGGAAATCAACATTTCAGACAATATTATACAGGACAGATGCAAATTCAGAACCCTAATCGACAATCACCAATTTGAAGACAAACCCAACACCAGGGCCACCATAACTTGGACAGAAGACCGAAGAAAGGCGCTCAGCGAGAGGATGAAGAGATTTTGGAAGGAAAAGAAGGCCAACACATCAGCTAAACAGGTTCAACCGTGCTCCTGAGTCAGGCATAACGATGCAAGAAGAATGGAGCCTCCATGGCTTAGGCGGTAGCAAGCCGGCCTCTCACCGCTGGGTCCGTACTTCAAATCTCGGTCGATCCATGTGAGATTTGTGCTGGACAAAGCGGAGGCAGACAGGCCTTTCTCCGGTTTTCCCTGTCACAATTTCATTCCTGCAACACTCTCCACTATCGTTTAATTTCATCTGTCATTCATTTAATCATTGCCCCAGGGAAGTGCGACAGACTTCGGCAGCCGGAACAGTTCATATCTTCGGCGCTAGAAGGAGGCTTCATTCATTCCATTCCGTGATTCGGTCGGTCGACTGGAAGCAAGCTGTGGATTTTCATTTTCAATAAAAATAATAATTGTGGGGAGCGTGATGGTGCAGTGGCTTAGCTGCTCGTCTTTCTCCTGGACGGCCGGAGTTCAATTCCCGGTAACTGCGGTGTAAAAATTTCACCTGAAAAATCACGTGGCGTGGCATCCGACCTTAAGTACCCGGCCAAAACCAACAATGAGCCAGGTCGGCGACCCCAAATAATTGGGATAAGCCGAAGAAACAAAACTTAATAATAATTGTATCACTTATCCTCTCAGCTAGGCCTCACCCACGGACTCTGCGATGGATCATTCGTCTACCGTCGCAAGGATGGAGTCTAGGAGGTAAACACACTTTGTAAGCAGATACAACTGGTTATAGTGACAGACGAATCGCCGAGGCAACCGCTAACTTGGGTCTAATAAAGTATAACGTACCCGCCTCTCAATACTTATAGGCCTATACAGGGTCATCGAAAAATAATGCCAATATTTCAAACAAGACGTTCAGTAAAGAACATATAGCCTACTTTCTCCAAAATGCATGGGTATTGTTATAACTCTTTGTCCTTTTCAAGGAGTATAATTGAATGTTGGTTGTAGTAGCTTGTTGAAATACAAAGTGCTATAGGGATATTAAACATGAATATGAGGTCCCTTTTGCTAGTGCTAACTCTGTACCAAATTTCGTTCAATTCGATTTCACCGTGTTCGAATTGATAGGGGGAATCGATTTGCACACATACTTGGCCACCATCTGCAAACTATTGGGCTGATGTTTTTGCAGTTTGGTCAGAATATGTTTCCCACATAAAGATATGGTGTTGCAAAATTTGGTAGAGACTAGATTATTAGGTTGGTCGTAATTACATTTTAGCTTTTATCATTTGGGTGGCCGCGATTACGTTTCCGTCAAGATAGCGGTGATATAAAACATGACACTGAGGTGCCCTTTGCTAGTGCTACCTCTGTACCAAATTTCGTTCATTCGGTTCCACCGTGTTCGAATTAATAGGGGGAAACAATTTTGACATAAAGATGGCCGCCATCCGCAAACTATTAGGCTAATGACCTATTAGATTGGTCAAAGGATGTTCCCTCCATAAAGGTATGTTGTTGCAAAGTTTGGTAAAGATCGGATGGTTATGTTAGTAGTAATTTGATTTAAGCTTTAAACATTTGTGTGGCCGCCATTACGTTTCTGTCAATATGGCGGCGATATTAATCATAACACTGAGATGCCGTTTGCTAGTGCTATCTCTGTACCAAATTTCGTTCCATTCGGTTTCACCGTGTTTGAATTAAAAGGGGGAATCGATTCTGACACACAGATGGCCGCCATCCGCAATCTATTAGGCGAATGACCTATTAGATTGGTCAAAGGATGCTCCCTCCATAAAGGTATTGTCCCCGTTAACCCGGATAGTAGGCTGTCAGATATCCGCCCCCTCAATCGGATTGCCAACAATCAATCGCACCGGCTCAGCTACACCAATGAAAATGGCACTGACAGATACTACCGAGGTTTGAGCACAGAAGTTACCAAGAAATTATTGTGGAACACACCAAAATAGACGGGGGTTCATACTTACCTTTACTTACCTCTTAAAAATTATCTCGGGGATTGGGTTGACAACAGGATCTCTAAAGTATGCTCCCACAATAATCTCCACCATGACATTTAAAAATGAACCAGAACGAAGACGAGAACTTTGAACTGTACAAAAGCTTTTATTTCAAATAAAGGGTATGATTTTAACAACTCAACAAAATAAATGTGGCTATCAGTAGCCCATGTCAATCTGACTATGTCCTCCTAAAGGACTTGCAAAGTTATCAAACAATATGTTAGCTCCCACGAGCTCAAAATAACGTAACATTCAAAACACATTTGGATTGGAAAAAGGAAGTCAGGACGAGACACATATATAGAGCATTTGGTTTCTTTTAATAAACATGACACTTGTATTTATAGGCACAAGGCCTCAATGTGGACGACCTCGCCCGCTGATAACCAGTTGTCTGACCAGCTGCCGTCTACCCTTCAACCTGACGCACACCTGTCAAATGGGGCTCACTTGTCACGCCACACTGCGTAAGAATTCAGCTCCCTCTCAACAGCTTTAAATGTCCGCAAGACAACATATATATATATTTACGCAAGTCTTTCAAATGCTTTACTCACCTACCACTGGATTATTATGACAATCCCTAAGCTTGTTAAGTTATCATCCAAATGTTTAATAAGCATAGTTTAGAGTATAAAACACACTCTTAAATGTTTATAACAAAATCACATAAATTATTTATAACAATTAGAAATTGTTTATAATATTGTCGAAGATATTTACAAAAAAAATTAAACACGCCTCTAACATTACTTTCGTTCCACATTATTGTCAATGATATTTACATCATTATTTACAATATTAACATTTAAATTATTCAAATTATTAATTTAAGAAATACATTTAACCACATGTTCATCCGGTTGGTAATTTCATAATCGTGTCAATATAATCGACCAATGAAGGTTAGTTATACATGTTAATGTCACAATCTGGTTTAATAAAGGTTGTAATAATTATTATAATTATTTGTGACGGTAATCTTCATTCAAAATCTTATCTCAAATTCTTTCAAAACTCTTGTTAATTATAACAGTAAATTCACTTGATTAATTTTCAACGGACTATGACAATACACTCCAGCGGAAAATACTTCGCTTACAAAATAATGCACAAACTGCATTAAAAATAGGCCCAAAATTCATCATATATTAATATATATGGCATCAAAATGTTCCACAGAACTTACAAAAACCTCCATTAACAAATTCTTTAACATCATTAATTACTGTGGGAACCTCCTTCATTTATTTAAGGGCATTATACATCAGCGACTTTCAACACGTCCGCTGCACTAGCGATTATACATTCATAGTTCCACTTAAAAATCCTTATAATCATTAATTGTTTCAAAACTGTTGTCATTTAACCTTCGTGGATTTCATTCATGAATCGAAATGAAGTAAAAATTTGCCAATCACAAACAAATTTAATAGTGAATACGCTTATATACGCCTGTCTGGTCTATCAAAATTTAAGATTAACATCTTCAAAGAATTGTAGTATAAAAATACTATCATCAAATAAAGTGCGACTAAACTGCAAAATAGTCGAATAGAATCCAATTAGACTGGGGAATGCAAACATCATTATATAAATCTCTAATTGAGAAAAAACTCCTAACAAAAGTTCATGACTTTAAGGCATTCAATAATTCATAATTAAAGTTCATCTTTCACAAAATTGTCTATGATGCAATGGTCGTACATAACTGACGATAAATGTCTGTGTTGCAATCAATTCAAATAACGACTAGTATTTCCAAGATCGTCGACAACGTAATGGATTTTAACGCTCTAAAATCATTTAAATGTTCTTCCTTCTTGATGATGACAGAAAATTGGTCAAAGTAATTAAACTGGGGTAGAATTACTTTAATAAAGTGACACGCTGTCTGAATTTAAATCTGCCATAAAAATCATTAACTTACAGTCAAATCGTGACTACAAAAAAATTAAGCAAATTACTGAAAAATCTAAATATCAGTCTCAACTGATCCAAAATCGTTTAACTATGCCCATGACATAACAATGTCTTAATAAATCGTCGAAAAAGGCATAACTCATCAAGGTGTACTGAGAATAGGAATCTCAAACAAGAATATAGGTCAAAATACATGAGGACAAAATATATGGGAAAATGGTTGCTCAAATATTGCTAAGAAACTCAAATACAATAAACGTTCACGACTACCTTATCTGCCGATTGACGTTCCAGAGGAAAATTCCCCAAAGAAGACTGCTGATGGATCCATTTTACCAACTTGAAGATGAGCTCCATCCTCGAAACAGGAAACAGCACCCTCGGAGAATAGAATTGCTTCCTCTTCCGGAAATTGCACTGCTCCGTGAAGACGAACGACATCCTTCCGGCAATAATCTTCTTTGTGAGTCGGGACAACCCTGACCTCTCTTGAAAAATCCCTGAAGTTCCAGTAGAAAATCGCCATGAAGTTTTTGTAGTAATTTCCGAAGAAATATTCATATTCAGTGAGTATGAAATCATTTCCATTGCTGTTTGATAGTATTCAGCGTTGAACCACGAAACATGGGTGTAGATGGTTATTCACCACATGTTCGCTTGTGTGGAATGGCAATTAGCGAAGTTCCATGCTGCTATCTTACTCCGTTGAAATATGTCCCAATTGCATTAAAGTCCTTTAGCCTTCCATCTTCTCTTCGGTTATGGTAATAGAAGAACAAACTGCCATATTAAACTGCTCCATAATACTGTAGCGTTGTGTCACAAAAGCAATCTGAAGTCTCCCTATTTTACTAGCCGTGTCAGCCGTGGCGTAGAATCTGGCGATACAAAGTGCTTCTCATGTGGCGAGAAAATCACTTTTGTCAGTCGTCTAAAATTGCCAATATCTTCCAAAATAATTCCTCGAAATTGTTCAACTTTTCTACACTCCTAACTGTAGCAATGCACAATAGAATTAGCTTATAGGCGACCGCTAACTGTTCATAGCTAATCTTGTAGACGCGTTATAATGTGCGTTTTAACTTCACCTAGTTTTACTCACAGTAAACCTGCACTGCTTGTCCGCTCGAATCTCGTTCACTGCAGTGGCTTCACCACGCGTTATAAAGACAACTCTTTCTACTAATCTCACTCGACGTTTCACCGAAATAACTATATAAGAACTGAGCTTCGATGATCTGAGCTTTGACGATTAGATATCAGACGATTGAGAATGAGACTCCTCTCTTCTGCGCAAGGCCTTTTATAAACTTCACGAGGGGCGTATCCATCCCTTCCATAGCGTGTTACTGCGTCATCGCTAGAAGTTCCAACTTCGTCAATACATGACGGATTTTCAAAATTCAAAAACTGAAAATAAATTTCACCAAAATTCCAGATCAATGCCTCTACTGCAAATGGATTTCCACAATTCTGCATTCCAAAAAGTAATAAAAATATCATAGTTTCAGCAATCTCCGTCTTCCTTCAGACTATCGTTCATTGGTTCGAGCCTCCCCTCCAATAGCATAATTTCTTCCTCAGCAGAATTCCACGTTTCCTGCGACTGCGTCGTAGATCTTGGATCTTTCTCGAATAAATGCTGACGTCACTGAGAATCTCAGCTCAAGTAACCTGCTGGCATAACGTCTGCGTCATCCGTGCTTACGTCATGACTACCCACGTCATAACTGTGACAGCCATAACTTTCTTTATAATTTTCCAAAATAGCCACCGTGGTCTTTATATAATTCAATTTACGGGGGCAGTATGTAGTTGCAAAATTTGGTAGAGATCGGATGATTAGGTTGATCGTAATTTGATTTAAGCATTGAACATTCGTGTGGCCGCCATTACGTTTCAGTCAAGATGGCGGCGATATAAAACATGACACTGAGGTGCCCTTTGCTAGTGCTACCTCTGTACCAAATTTCGTTCCATTCGGTTCCACCGTGTTCGAATTAATAGGGGGAATCAATTTTGACATAAAGATGGCCGCCATCCCCAAACTATTAGGCTAATAACCTATTAGATTGGTCAAGGGATGCTCCCTCCATAAAGGTATGTTGTTGCAAAGTTTGGTAGAGGGGAGCGTGATGGCGTAGTGGCTTAGCTGCTCGTCTTTCACCCGGACGGCCGGGGATCGAATCCCGGTGACAGCTGGGCGAAATTTTCACCTGAAAAATCACGTGGCGTCAGGAAGGGCATCCGGTCTTAAATCCCCGGCCAAAACCAAAATAAGCCGGGTTGGCTCCGGCGACCCCAATTAATTGGGATAAGCCGTAGAGGATGATATGTTGCAAAGTTTGGTAGAGATCGGATGGTTATGTTAGTCGTAATTTAACTTAAGCTTTGAACATTTGTGTGGCCGCCATTACGTTTCTGTCAATATGGCTGCGATATAAAACATGACACTGAGGTGCCCTTTGCTAGTGCTACCTCTGTACCAAATTTCGTTTCATTCGGTTTCACCGTGTTTGAATTAACAGGGGGAATTGATTTTCACACAAAGATGGCCACCATCCGCAAACTATTAGGCTAATGACCTATTCATTTGGTCAAAGGATGCTTCCTCTATAAGGGTATGTTGTTGCAAAATTTGGTAGAGATCGGATGATTAGGTTAGTCGTAATTTGATTTAAGCTTTGAACATTTGTGTGGCCGCCATTACGTTTCCGTCAAGATGGCGGCGATATAGAACATGGCACTGAGGTGCCTTTCGTTAGTACTACCTCTGTACCAAATTTCGTTCCATTCGGTTGGACCGTGTTCGAATTAATAGGGGGAATCGGTTTGCACACAAAGATGGCCGCCATCCGCAAACTATTACGCTGATGACCTATTGGTTTGTTCAAACGATGCTCCCCCCATAATGGTATGTTGTTGCAAAATTTGGTAGAGATCGGATGATTAGGTCAGTCGTAATTTGATTTAAGCTTTGAACATTTGTGTGGCCGCCATTACGTTTCCGTCAAGATGGCGGCGATATAAAACATGACACTGAGGTGTCCTTTGCTAGTGCTACCTTTGTACCAAATTTCGTTCAATTCGCATTCACCGTGTTCGAATTGATAGGGGGGGACAGACATTCAGAGTACACACACTCACACACACACAGACACACTCACACACACACAGACACACTCACACACACACAAACACACACACACACATACACACACACAGACAGACACACTTTTTTCGCCCTGTGTTGATCTCATAAGTCTACTTTCATTTTTTGCAAAAATCGAAAGTAGGCTAAAAATTATAGCACCGAAACCCTTTATGTTAAACGTGTAATTCTTTCACTGAACGCCAGCAGGTTAAAGTAAGTTTTGTTTTGGAGGGGACGTGACCTTGCTATGCGCACACTAGATGCGCAGTAGCCAAGGTCGGCCGGAGGCGCGCGCGCCAATGACTGCACCACCCGACAAACTGCACCTGATTACAAAGCTGTAATTCGATGGTTTAATCAGTTTAAGGAAACAGCGACTGTAGAGAAAAAATCTAGGCCAGTCCGACCACCATCAGCATTGAACGCACGCTTTCCCCAATGGCTGGATTGGTACGTGCAATTATTTCAGGAGTAACTGTCAAGATGGCGGCAGAAATTCGATCCCGCAGGTGAACCAAATCCCGAATTTTTTCTGCATACACAATGTTTTTAATGTACGCCCAGAAAGAAAATCCAAAAAAATCCAAAGGGGTGAGGTCAGGACTTCATTGGCTCGCGCGCTCCCGGCCGACCTTGGCTACTGCGCATTTAGTGTGCGCATAGCAGGGTCACGTCCCCTCCAAAACAAAACTTACTTTAACCTTCTGGCGTTCAGTGAAAGAATTACACGTTTAACATAAAGGGTTTCGGTGCTATAATTTTTTGAAATGTTGGCATGATTTTTCGATGACCCTGTATATATACGGGGTGCGTGGGGGTTAAACACCAGTACGATATAGTTAACAGCAAGATACATTCACACCTAACTACACTGGTGACCTGATAAATAAAACCCTTGAAGTTCTGGTAAAAGCAATCGTGTATTCTCATACCAAACATAGTATAAACACGCGCAGGATCCTCATCGTACAGATTAATTACACTCCCTATCGTAGTTACTCAGCCTCCGTGGCTTAGGCGGCAGCACGCCGGCCTCTCACCGCTGCCCCCCAGGGGCTCACATCTAGTGGGGCGTGGGTTGGCGACCCCAGCTGAGTCCGGCATTGCTTCCACTTACTTGTGCCGGGCTCCTCTCCGTCTTCTTTACTGTCGACCTCCCTTGGTCAACTCTTGTTCTCTTCCGACCCCGACGGTATTAGGTTATCCGAGGCCTAGGGAGTCTTTCAATTTCCCGCCTTAATTGGCCCTTGTCTCATCTTTCCTGTTACCTCCTTCTGTGAGGGGTCAGCCTTCTTTTTCTTTTCCTTTTACCTCCTGCCATGTGCTCAAGGCCCTTAAGGAGGCAGGGTGTATGTAGCCCCACCACTTCTGGTGCACCGTCGATACTGCTACACCCTCAGGGGCTCACGGCTGGTGAGTTCGAGAGTTGGCGACACCGAGGGATTCCTGAGCTGGGTCCGTTTTCCCCTTTAGTCCCTTCCCTTTGGGGCGGACCTTCTCCTCTCTCCCCTCGCCTCACCTCTCCTCTCTTCATTATATTTACTTTTCTCTTTAAGATTCCCTCACTGTTTTTGTTACTTGGTTCACCGTGTATCTACAGTAACTTCCCTTCTAGCGATTTTTAAGGCATTTTTAATCTACGTTGCTTTTTGTATGTTTTTTCGATCTAAAATACATCTCGCGATTGTTTTCAACCTCAATTGCATTTTGTAAAGATTGACAATCTAAATTGCCTTTTAGTAAGTCTTTCAATATGGAAGAGGGACCTTTGTGAGTATTTTGAATTTCAATTTCATTTTGTAAGTATTTTCAACCAAAACCGCATTTCGCACGAATTTTGAATCTAAATTGCATTTTGTTTGGCGGGCATTTTGCACATATTTTGATTCTCAATTGCATTTTGTGGGTATTTTGAATCTAAATTACATTTTGTCAAGTATTTTCAATCTAAATTGCTTTATGTAAGTATTGTCAATCCACATGAGTCCTTTGAATCTACCGTACATTTTGTAAGCATTTTCAATTTCAATTGCATTTTGTAAGTATTTTGAATTTCACTTGCACTTTGTGAATAATTTGGATTGGAACTGGGATATTTCAATCTGAATTGCATTGTGTATTTTCAATTTCAAGTGCATTTTGTAGGTATTTTGAACCTCAATTGCATTTTGTACGTATTTTCGATCTCATTTGCATTTTTTAAGTATTTCGACGCTACATTGCATTTTGTACGTATTTTGAATCTAGCCTACGTTTTGTGGGTCTTTTTCAATCTATTCTTTTTGTGCAACTTTTCGTTCTAAATTCCCTTTTGTAAGACCATATTGTGAGTTGTTTCCATCTGAGATCCTTTTTGTACGTATTTTCCGTCTCAGATAATATTGTTCTGGTTTCCATTTCATTATCATTTTCGCTATCACCCAGATCATTAGGGGCCGATAACCTCGATGTTAGGCCCCTTAAAACAACAATTATCATCATCATCATCATCATCTCACCGCTGGGTCCGTGGTTCAAATCCCGGTCACTCCATGTGAGATCTGTGCTGGACAAAACGGAGGCAGACAGGTTTTCCTCCGGGTACTCCGGTTTTCCCTGTCACAATATCATTCCAGCAACACTCTCCACTATAATTTCATTTCATCTGACATTCATTTAATCATTGCCCCAGAGGAGTGCGACAGGTTTTGGCAGCCGGCACATTTCATATCCTCGCCGCTAGATGGGGGCTTCATTCATTCCATTCCTGACCCGGTCAGAGACTGGAAGCAGGCTGTGGATTTTCATTTTTTCATCGTAGTTACTCAGATACACATATGACATAATACAGAAGACCCTCGGGAATGATGTTGACTGGTACTTACAGATGTTGGTTTCAACAGTGGCGACCTTACTCTACTAATTCTGGGGTAGGCTATCCCAAAGAATTAGTCCTAGATACTCGCAGCACAACTTAAAGTTGTTTCACACGCTATCTTTGCTCTCATGAATTTTGTATATATTACTTTCTTGACCAGCATCCAACGATTCAAATTGCGTCGTGGATCTGATACTATATAAATGCCTTGAATCCGTGTGTTGGACCGTAGCAATTGGTTCGCTGCTAAATTTAATAATACATAGCATATTTTACTAGCATTTGTCGAAGAATGATTTTTGCCGCTCTAGTTTCGGAATATTGGTATACAGATTGTAGATAACAATACTTTGTGCGTTTCGAAATAAGTAACCTTGGCGATATACTTAAAACTAGGCTCATCATTCACTAAGGAACTTATAGCCAGCAACTGAGTAATTGTGTCTGGAACACAACTAGTGTTATTCCGTAATACTATCTCCTCGACCACCAAAAACACACAATACCAAAAGTATAAGGCCTACTCCCTCTGGAGTACCGAAGAATAAGTCTCGATCCGCCCGGGATCCTAAAACTGAGTCAACACCGCACCGCGGTCCTAAATTGAGTCTAATCCCCACGGGATCCTAAAATCAAGTGTCTCCCAATTGCTTCCACAGATCTAAGTAACACAATCACTGGTTTACTTGGGTTCAACCACGGGATCCCACCAATCACAACAACAGAATTACAATATGACCAAATAAGGAACACCCCATCTCCTCGAATTATCCTGGACTCACAACAGCACAGGGTTGTCAGATCTCACCAACTCGGTGACTCAACCTCCATTCGGCGCTCGGTTTTAACCCTGCCTCAATAACAACTCGTGTTTCCTCGTCAAGAGCACAATTACTGTTTCAAAACTTTTACAGGTCCGAATGTTAAAATATACAGCTATCCCTAGATTCAGATCCTGCTAAATTACAATACTTAAAAGCTAAACAAATTAATTGGAAATCAATCGCGTCATCATATACATTCTAATAAATAATTCTAAGACATAAAAAGCATCAAATAAAAATATACACATGATTAATAAAATTGCACCTCCCGAAAGTAAGGGTTCGATTCCTTTGTAAACTGGGAAGGTTACAAAAGGAAAGGTCAGGGAAGGGATTTTGGAAGGAAGTCGGCCGTAGATCTGTTGAAAGTAACCATCCCGGCATTTGCTTGATTGCGAAAATGTAAAACCACGAAAACTATTTTCAGAACGGCTATGTAATAATAATAATAATAATAATAATACAGTAAATTGAATTTAAAACCAGGGTGCCGAAATTCTTGCGAGAAGCGAATGTCTAATTATATGTTTGTAAATGTACTGGCATTGGTGTCTCATATTCAAGTCCTCTCAAATGCCGGGATTTGAACCAACAACCATGAACACATCTATACTGGTTCACTTTTCTCTATAAATGTCATTTTAACAATTCTAGCGGCATTTTGGGTAACATTTGGCCAAATGTTTTTTTTTACTAATTCAGACTTGCTAAACATGAATTTCGATGTTGGCTCTCCTAAATTTTGACCGGAAGCTCATAATTCAAGATGACGTCCAAGATGGCGGACTTTTTCTTACTTGTCCGTTATTTTCACTCCCGGGGCCGATTTTTCTGAACTAAATGCCTTTTTCAGGGTTATTTTTGTCGTAGAATGCAAAAATAATTGTCCTTGACTGTTAGAAACAATTGTATAACCGTTTTTAGCCTACTTTTCACATTTTGCAAAAATGAGGAAAAAGTAGACTTATGAGATCGGGCAAATGTGTGTCTGTCTGTCCTTCTGTCTGTCTGTCTGGCTGGCTGGCTGGCTGTGTGTGTGTGTGTGTCCCTGTCGACTCCTAAACGGCTGCAGCAATCGAAACAAAATTTGGTAGGAGTAAAGATCTACACCTGAATATCTCACGGCCAAATTTGAAAATGATGTCAGTGCTACCAACTGCTGAAAAATCGCAATTGAAATTTGAGCTCCATGTTGGATATCTTGGAAGGTATGAATGGGAGCTAATTCAAAATTGGCACACGTATAGATAATAATATTGCAGCCTGCTGATAGGTCCAAATTTTAAATGCATATCACTTCTACACTATCAATTGGATTTCAACCAAATTTCGTATGTGCTATGTGTACATAAACAGATATGACTGAGCGTATTCTTAAGAGCCACTAGGGCTGCCAACTGTTAATAAATGCTCTCATTTTTTAACATCCAAATACCCATATATCAGAAATTAAGCAAGCCGAAAGCTTTAAACTATGCACATGTTTAGTACCTGGCATTCTAGATTAATTTGGAGTAACTAATGTAGGCCTACGCCAGTGCTGCCAACATGATTCTAAGCCTGCTGATAGGTCCAATTTTAAAATGCATGTAACTTCTACACTAACTAATGGATTTCATTCAAAATTGACACAACAATAGATCATATTATTTCAGGTTATTTCTGACCAATACATGTATGTCATTGTCGCGCTGTTAGATCCAATGTTTAACTGCATGTAACGTCCATGCTATCCATTGGACTTAAACCAAATTTTGTATTCTGTACTTAAGAGATTGAACTAAGAATATATTCAGTCACCAGGGCTGCCAACTGTAGTTCTCTATTAGGCTACATTTTGCCAGGTATACCGTATTTCCAACTAATTAGAAATTTCGATAATACCAACTTAATTTCGTCATTATTCTAGATAGATTCATATAGATTAATCATTGACATGAATCTTAAATTTTAAGTAAAGTAGGCTCTTTAGTTCGTCACGGAACTTCTTGTTAGTATTAAAATACTCCGTAAAACACATTATCCTGGGAGGAAAATACAAACTGTATTGTGTGTGTTATTTTTATTGTAATATTTTGTCGTTTAATGTTTATTGATAATACTGTAGTGACATCTTTTAAATACGTTCAAAGATGCTCAAATACGAGTCTAAGGGGCCGTGAGTCATGAGCGCAAGCGAGACCCCTTCACCTGAGCGCCTGTCCAGACACGTTTGAGTGCGGCGTCTCTGCGCTGTTTTCTGTGTGTTGTGGGAATCTTGTCGCAGTTTAGAAAATTGATAAGTTGTTTGTGTTTGGTGCAATAACAGTTCTTCAATATTTTTTTAGTGGAACACAAAAATAACCACATTAACAGTCTTAAAATGTAAAAATTCAACCCCGAGTCGTGAAGTTGAGAAAATGTCCACCATCTTGAATTCTGAGCTTCCAGCCAAGGCTAAATAATAATTGCTTGCACAATCTGCTACTGTTATTATCGCATTCTACTACACAAATAACCATAAATAAAATTCCTCTCGGAAGGCGGAGGTAGATTTCACCGGGCAAACTAGGGGATAGGCTATAATAGGCAAAATATGCAGGATTTCGTAGGAGGATCAGACCTCATTTATTGCGAGAAAGTATTTTACAATTGGAGGTTAGTTAACATTTTTTCGTCTTTCTATGCATACTTTTAACATTTTACTGTCTTATGGGGATGGTAACCTTCTTGTCATTTGGGGTTAATTTTTATACTTGTGATCACACTGTCCTTATGCAAGGTTTGGAACTAATGTGTAACTATCTAACAGTCTGTTACTTCTTCACGCAAAATTTTATCTCCCGCAGAGATGTTGGTTGGTTCCTCTGTTTAGGGGCTGTGACAAGGTGGTCATGTAACCCCGTGTACATTGGGTGTGTGTAGAATCTGTCTGATAAACGGTGTTATTTGTGATGACTGTATTAGTCTGTAATTCAGCTAAGGTCTGCAGACGGTCAATTTTAAGTAGCAGTACCTAATTTTGTACCAAATACTAACGTCAACGACACCTAGCTGTGAACTTGGCTGCTAGATGCCACCGCAACCAGCAACTTGCAACGAACGTTGTAACTTCCCCTCCAAAGGAAAGCATGCTGACGGATTTTTAGCGCTCTTAGAAAATCCGGCGACTTTGTCCGGCTTTGAACCAGCACCTTGGGCATAGAAGGCTACCAGTTAGCCGCTTCCCTCATAGTCAGATGGAACAAGAAGTTCCGTGACGAACTAAAGAGCCTACTTTTCTTAAAATTAAGATTCATGCCATAGATTAATCTACAGTATATGAACCTATCTAGAATAATGACGAAATTAAGTGGGTAATATCGAAATGTCTTAATTAGTTCGAAATAACGTATACTAGGCATAATGTAGCCTAATAGAGCAATACAGTTGGCAGCTCTGGTGACTGAATATATTCTTACTTCGGTCTCCTAAGGTACAGAATACAAAATGTGGTTGAAGTCCAAAGGACGTTACATGGATTTAGACAGTGGATCTATTAGTACACGTAAAAGCATGTTGGCAACAATGTCATGCGAGTGCTGGTCAGAAATAATCTGAAATATTATATATTTTTGTGCCAATTTTGGATGAAATCCATTTGTTGGTATAGAAGTTACATGTATTTAAAAATTGGTCCTATCAGCAGGCTTAGAATCATGTTGGTAGAACTGACGTATATAAGTTACTCCAAATTAATGTAAAATGTCGGGTAATTTACGTGTGCATAGTTTAAAGCTGTCGGCTTGCATACTTTCTGATATATTTGGATACAAAGTAGAGAGCAATTATTAACAGTTGGCAGCCCTGGTGGCTCCTAAGAATACACTCAGTCATATATGTTTATGTACACATATTACATACAAAATTTGGTTGTAATCCAATTGATAGTGTAGAAGTTATATGCATTTAAAAATTGGACTTATCAGAAGGCTTAACATTATTTTGGCAACGCTGTCATGTATGGCCACCTGGAAATTAAACTGAAATAGTATTATCTACATGTGTGCCAATTTTAGAATAGCTCCCATGTATACCTTCCAAGATATCCAACATGGAGCTCAAATTTCTAGTGCGTTATTTTAGCAGTTGGTAGCAGTGGCATCTTTTTCAAATATGGGCCTGAGATATTCCG
The DNA here is from genome assembly GCA_946902985.2 of Meconema thalassinum. Lineage (NCBI taxonomy): Eukaryota > Metazoa > Arthropoda > Insecta > Orthoptera > Tettigoniidae > Meconema > Meconema thalassinum. The sequence goes on from OX336400.1 coordinate 141,333,614, forward strand.
GTATACATCTTTACTCATACTAAATTTGGTTTCGATTGCTGCAGCCGTTTAGGAGTTGATAGAGGGGGGGGGGGGACACACACACACACACAGCCAGACAGACAGACAGAAGGACAGACAGACAGACAGAAGGACAGACACATTTTCCCGGATATATATTATAAGTCTACTTTTTCCTCATTTTTGAAAAGTGTGAAAAGTAGGCTAAAAATGAATGTGATCTCGTCAATGGCGTTGTCTTGGCAACCTCTGATAGATCATCCCTTATCAATTTAAAAGCGTTGTTATGGTAACCTCTGATGGCACTTAGCATTTTTTTAAATTCCGAAATCATTTTTCTCATGCCTTGGCGTAATGTTGGGTCATATCAAAAATTCTTTCAGACAAAAGTTTTAGGTAATTATAAGGGGAATATTTTCCATTTTGTACGGTTTTGATATTGTGCCTATTAAGAGAGATATGATTAATGTTTCCCGAAAAACCCACTTTTTTCCACCCCTTTGGACAATGGTTGGTGCTATCAAAAAGCTTATTTGACATAAATGTTTGGCACTTATTCGGCACATATTATGAACTTTGAATGGATTCGATATTTCACGTATTAAGAGAGTTATAGCGAAATTTCACTTTTTCGAAAAAAGCCCCCCATTTTCACCCCCTTCGACCGGTTTTGCCCATTAACGAACTCGACCGAGATTTTATAGGGATACATATTATGTAAAAAATTCAAAGTGATTGGTGCAAAATTACGGCAGTTATCGTGTCCACAAGAAACTGATATATATATATATATAGATACATACATATATACATAAATTATATATAAACTTTTGAACTGAAGGTGGTTTTGGGGTCTGGGGGATGTGAAATGCGAAGATATGTCGAAATTTTCCGGAAGTCGAAACATGGTACCCATTGCAATAGTTAGCTTTCTAATGAAATCTACCTAAAACGGCCTCGGGAGTGGAAAATCGTACTATAAAAAATCCTCTCGGCACGCCGGAAGGCGGAGGTAGATTTCACCGGGCAAACTAAGGGATTGGCTATAATAGGCAAAACATGCAGGTTTTCGTAGGAGGGTCAGACATCATTGATTGCAAGAAAGTATTTTACATTTAGAGGTTAAAAATCAACTTTTTTTTCGTTTTTGTATGCATATTTTTATCATTTTATTGTCTTATGGGGATGGTAACCTTCTTGTCATTCGGGGTTCTTTTTTATACTTGTGATCACACTGTCCTTATGCAAGGTTTGGAACTGATGTGTAACTATCTGACAGTCTGTTACTTCTTCTCGCAAAATTTTATCTCCCGCAGAGATTTTTGTTGGTTCCTCAGTTTAGGGGCTGCGACAACGTGGTCATGTAACCCCGGGTGTGTAGAATCTGATAAACGGTGTTAATTGTGATGACTGTATTAGTCTGTAATTCAGGTAAGGTCTGCAGATGGTCAATTTTAAGTAGTAGTTCCAAATTTTGTACCATATACACTAACGTGAACAACACCTAGCTGTGAAATTGGCTACTAGATGCCACCGCAACCAGCAACTTGCAACGAACGTTGGAACTTCTCCTCCAAAGGAAAGCATGGTGAGGGATTTTTAGCGCTCTTAGAAAATCCGACGACTTTGGCCGGCTTTGAACCAGCGACCTTGGGCATATAAGTTCAGCATGCTACCAGTTAGCCGCTTCCCACAGTCAGATGGAAAACAAGATGTTCAGTAAAGAACATATAGCCTACTTTCTCCTAAATGTATGAGTATAGTTATAACTCGTTGTTATTATCAAAGAGTATAATAGAACTATTCTTTGTTGAAGACCTTAGAAACGATTTACCTCTACCAAACGCCACGACCTAGATAAAAACTGCTACCATCATTGAAGAAAGAAAGAAAGAAAGATAAGAAGTATATCAAGAATGTTATGGATCTGGAGACATAATCGACCGGACTGGCGGCGTGGCTCAGCGGTAACGTTCTCGCTTGCTGGGCCCTAGGTTGCAGGTTCGTATCCTGGCGCAGTCAGCTGGCATTTGAGGGTGCACAAATGCGAGGGAGCCGTGTCAGTACATTTACTGGCACGTTAAAGATCCCCTTCGGGCCAAAATTCCGGCACCCTGGTGTCTCTAAAAGCAGCAGTAGTTAAAAGGGATGTAAAACCAATAACATTATTATTATTATTATTACGACCTGCCGTGGGCAACATCCAACTTTGAGTTGAGGCATGTCTTTACACGTCTGGTTGTGCATGGCTTTCACAACCCTAATTGAATTAACAAATCTTTCCATGACCCTACAGAGACGTGTGTATACAAACTATGTGGATATTTTCGATAATATAATCCTAACAGAGCGAGTGCATTCTAGCGGCCAGAATAAGAAACTTTTCAATAAAATCTGGAAGTTACCTTTTTGGCAGCTAGATGTCTCGAGTAAATCTGCTGGCGAATTATGTTTTAATTAAATATATATTTTACACCATAATGTGGACAATATAACGCTTAATAACATTTTCAAGTAACGCAAAATAGGCTGTTACAAACCCTTTAAAATAAAAAGTTAAAATGTATCGTAGTATCAACTTGTCATTCTTCAAATTCGATGCGCATAGAATGATAATGGTATAGTAATCAATGGATCCCCACGTAGACTAGTCGGGACATCTAGTGGTGAAATATCGAACAATATAATCCTAACAGTGCGAGTGCATTCTAGCGGCCAGAAGAAGAAACTTTTCAATAAAATCTGGAAGTTACCTTTTTGGCAGCTAGATGTCTCGAGTAAATCTGCTGGCGAATTATGTTTTAATTAAATATATATTTTACACCATAATTTGCACAATATAACGCTTAATTTTAAAACATCTGAGTCATTACAAAACAATAAACATATAACATTTCAAGCAAAAAACCTAGCTCTGATCGGGTTTGAACCATAGGCATCTGAGCGACAGGCTATCGCTCTACCACTGACCTAATTGTGTCAACGAATATCGTTCTATTTAAAATGACTTACATAGAACTTGTTAGCAAATAATGATTTATACTAAACGATTTCATCACTGGAGTATATTATTTATATATAAAGCATTTCATACAAAGTTTATTTATTTTTTATCAGTACGCTATATTGCATTCAATACTCAAATTAGTGAAATATAAGTCAGGCACAAGATATCCGCTGCCATCTTGTCTTATTACTGAATCAGTTCAGCTTTTTAAAATCACGTCTGCACTATAGTATTACAAAATAAACTTTTAATTTCGAACGTGCCTCTTCCTTTAGAACAGTTAAAACGATTCTCGGCTCGATAATCGGAACTGGTGGGTCCCATGATATGGATTATAAAGTTTGCATAATTCGCACGGCCGCCATCCTGAAATGGTATGGCGGACGACCTTGTAGTTTGGTCACAAGACGCATCCTATACGAAGGTATGTTGTTACCAAATTTGGTAGAGATCGGATGATTTGGTTAGTCGTTATTTGATTTTACGTTTTGAACGTTTGAGTGGCCGCCATTCAGTTTTAGTAAAGATGGCGGCGATATAAAACATGACACTGAGGTGTCCTTTGCTAGTGCTACCTTTGTACCAAATTTCGTTCAATTCGCATTCACCGTGTTCGAATTGATAGGGGGGGGGACAGACATTCAGAGTACACACACTCACACACACACAGACACACACACACACACACACAGACTCACACACACACATACACACACACACACACACACAGACTCACACACACACATACACACACACAGACAGACACACTTTTTTCGCCCTGTGTTGATCTCATAAGTCTACTTTCATTTTTTGCAAAAATCGAAAGTAGGCTAAAAATGAATGTGATCTCGTGCAATGGCGTTGTCTTGTCAACCTCTGATAGCTCATCCCTCATCAATTTAGAAGCGTTGTCACGGTAACCTCTGATGGCACTTGGCATGTTCGTTAATTCCGAAATCATTTTTCTCATCCCTTGGCGTAATGGTAGGTCAGATCAAAAATTCTTTCACACAAAGATTTAGGTAATTATTAGGGGAATATTTTCCATTTTGTACGGGTTTGATATTGTGCCTATTAAGAGAGATATGATTAATGTTTCCCGAAAAAAACACTTTTTTCCACCCCTTTGGTCAATGGTTGGTGCTATCAAAAAACCTATTTGACATAATTTTTTGGAACTTATCCGACAAATATTATGAACTTTGATTTGATTCGATATTTCACGCATTAAGAGAGTTATAGCGACATTTCTCTTTTTCGAAAAAATAAAAGCCCCCCCCCCCATTTTCACCCCTTTAACCGATTTGCCCATTAACGAACTCGACAGATTTTTTAAGGGGTTACATATTATGTAAAACATTAAAGTGATTGGTGCAAAATTACGGCAGTTATCGTGTCCACAAGAAACTGATATATATGCATATATATATACACACACATATATATAAACTTTTGAACTGACGGTGGTTTGGGGTCTGGGGGATGTGAAACGCGAAGATATGTCGAAATTTTCTGGAAGTCGAAACATGGCACCCATTGCAATAGTTAGCTTTCTGATGAAATTTACCTAAAATAGGCTACATAATTTAAAATACTACCATCAACGACACCTAGCTGTGAACTTGGCTACTAGATGCCACCGGAACCATCAACTCGCAACGAACGCTGGAACTTCCCCTCCGAAGGAAAGCATACTCAGGGTTTTTTGGCGCTCTTAGTAAATCCGACGACTTCAGCCGGGTTTGAACCCGCGACCTTGGGCATAGAAGTTCAGCATGCTACCAGTTCCGATACCGAAGTCGCTTCCCTCAGACATATGGAAACAGAATGTGATCTCGTGCAGTGGCGTTGTCATAGCAACTGCTGATGGCTCATCCCTTATCAATTAAAAGTAAAGTTGTCCTGGCAACCACTCTTGGCACTTGGAATTTTCTTATAATTTTAAATCATTTTGCTCACCCAGTGGCGTAATGGTGGGTCATATCGAAAATTCTTTCAGACAAAAGTTTTAGGTAATTATTGGAGGAATATTGTCCATTTTGTACGGTTTTGATATTGTGCCTATTAAGAGAGATATGATTAATGTTTCCCGAAAAACCCACTTTTTTCCACCCCATTGGTCAATGGTTGGTGCTATCAAAAAACTTATTTTACATAAATTTTTGGCACTTATCCGACACATATTATGAACTTTGAATGGATTCGATATTTCACGTATTAAGAGAGTTATAGCGAAATTTCACTTTTTCGAAAAAAAGCCCCCCATTTTCACCCCCTTCGACCGATTTTGCCCATTAACGAACACGACCGAGATTTTATAGGGATACATGTTATGTAAAAAATTCAAAGTGATTGGTGCAAAATTACGGCAGTTATCGTGTCCACAAGAAACTGATATATATATATAGAGAGAGAGAGAGAGATAGATAGATACATATATACATAAATTATATATAAACCTTTGAACTGACGGTAGTTTAGGGGTCTGGGGGATGTGAAACGCGAAGATATGTCGCAATTTTCCGGAAGTCGAAACATGGTACCCATTTCAATAGTTAGCTTTCTAATGAAATCTACCTAAAAAACCTCCACAATCTTAAATTCTGAACTTCCGGTCGAAATTCAGGAGTGCCAAAATTTAAATTCGCGTTCAGCAGGTCCGAATTAGTATTAAAAACACATTTGGCAAAATGTTACCGAAAATGCCGCTAGATTTGCAACCGGTAGAAGAGTGTACCAGGCACATGAAAATCATGCAATATGCGATTTGTAGGCTATATTTTAAATACCATTCTGAAGGCTAAGTTTTTTTTACTTTTTCTTGTATTTTCTTGAGATGTTCTTGTGTTTTAACTGTGATCTTTTCGGCAATTCTACTCAATAAAATCGACTGTCAAGTTTAAAATCTAAATTTTTACATTCTAAAGCGTTGCAACGAGAAGCAAAGAAAAGGAAAAATTTATTCACCTGTCCTTGCTGTACTCCTGGCTTAGAATATTTTGATAGCAGCTAATGCTGCCCTCTATTAGCGAACGCATTTATTACCGCCTCACAAAAACTTACCTTGACAAACTTGCCATGTAGCACGCACTATAGTAACTCAACTAGTTCACAAGGCCTGCCGCTTGATTGCGCCACCAGTACCAGCAAGGCAAGACAGGGATCATAGCATTGCTCGGTTAACTAAGCAGAAAAAGCCTTGTGTGTTCCATATTGATGAAAGGGGGAAGGGAACTGATTCTACGATTCATAACTTCAATGCCAGTCACTCGGAAATGATTGACGTTACAGATCAGAGGGAAGAAAAGGAATGTATTTTACAGTAAAGAAAAAATTATAGGATCCAAGATTGCAACTACGTGACTTAACATTCGAGTAAGCTAATCGTAAATTACACACTTCAAAATCAAAATGGGTTCTTTTTTGATATTTTGTCTCTGGAATGACAAGATCTTGAAATGAAAATAACTATAATCAATTCTACTTCATTTAGTAGCTGAGTTAGTAGGTCATAGTGACCTCAAATTTGATCGCGCCAAGTTACACATCATGACAGTATGGAAGAGCTCCAAAGTTCGACTCCAGGCATTGACAGTGGGCAACATCATTGTGGTTTTCCCCCGGGCTTTTACACACTTCCTCGCCATGAATGCTGGGATGGTAAAAATGGTAATATACTTCAAGTTCCGGGCCAATTACCCCAACACTAGATTCTAATAATCAAGTACATTATGCAACAAGCCTATAATGCTATAATAAATTAAGACATGATTATGTTTATACAATTTCCATACGAGTGTCTTAATTACCATTACAGGCGAGTTGCATACGACTGTTTAGTTCGACGATAATTGTAGCAATTTTATGTTCGAACATAAATATTCATTAATATCTGTCGAGGTTTCGCCAGTTTTATGTACTGAACAGACCGCATGGGACGCAGAGAATACCTTGTATTCGACCATGGCCTCCTCGATCAACCCACTATGACACTAGCCACGCAGTGAAACTTAAAATAGGAGGCGGTGGAAGTCAGCGCAGGTGCGATGTTATTATTTCCTAATTGGTCACACAACTGTTTCTTGAGCTCTGATTGGTGGGAGAAACTGTGTCATAATGAAAACTTGTACTATAATGGGCCTCATTATAGTACAGTTTTCTGACATATAATATTTACAATTCGCCATGGTCGTACATAAATTCATTTGCTGTAGATCAGCCCGGAAAGAGGTGAGGAAGGAGGAGGGTGGGGAGTAACAACCTCGTAAAATAACCTCGGGTGGTAATACTCGGTAAGGGCCCCTGCCTAGGGTTACTAGGTGAAACCTACTGTCGACCAAAGTATTATGTGTACTCGAGTTTGAAGGTTGTTTGTGAAGTAACCAATAGACCTACATAAAATCCAATAATATCATCATTTTCGTCGTTCTATTTTACGTTAGCTCATGTAGGTTTGGAATTTTTAATTTATATTTTAATATTTTTATCGCAGTTGGAACACAAAGTGGACGTTTTTAGCTATGTTTCAACCGTGCGTCACATTTAAGAATTATTATCTCAAAAACCCGACATCAGATCGAATCCAAATTTTAACACATACATTGGAATGTTGTATAACTGGTTTATTAATTTCAAAATTTTGCGTGTCCAAGACAAAAAGTTATCATTTTTGTAAGGTAACTTTTCCTCGGCTCGGGGTGGTTAGAAAATGTAGTTCTTGGACGCGATGTAATCCTTATACATCAAAAAGTTATGCTGTATGACTGTGAAATATGTAAATTAACTCACTTATTTTATATCGGTTTGTATTTGTAGGCGGAAATAACACATCGTTCACCAGCTACCTGTTCCAGGAAAAGCTGTACAGCGTTGGTGTGATGGAGCCCATCACTTCCGAGCTAGGCACGCCATGATGCGTGATGGGCTCCATTTCGGCAACGCTGTACAGCTTTTCCGGGAGCGGGTAGCTGGTGAACGATGTGTTATTTCCGCCTACAAATACAAACCGATATAAAATAAGTGAGTTAATTTACATATTTCACAGTCATACAGCATAACTTTTTGATGTATAAGGATTACATCGCGACCAAGAACTACATTTTCCAACCACCCCGAGCCGAGAAAAAGTTACCTTACAAAAATGATAACAACTTTTTTTTTTGGACACGTAAAATTTTGAAATTAATAAACCAGTTATACAACATTCCAGTGTATATTGTGTTAAAATTTGGATTCGATCTGAAGACGGGTTTTTGAGATAATAATTCTTAAATGTGACGCATGGTTGAAACACGCTTAAAAACGTGCACTTTTTGTGCTCCAACTGCGACAAAAAATATTAAAATATAAATTAAAAATTCCAAACCTACATGAGCTAACGTACCATAGAACGGCGAAAATGATGATGTTATTGGATTTAATGTAGGTCTATTGGTTACTTCACAAACAACCTTCAAACTCGAGTGCACACAATACTTTGGTCGACAGTAGTCAACGGTCTCAAAGGCGGATGACGAATATCAGTTCTCAACGGCGGTGAGAGCGGAAGAACCTAGTGGAGTAAATCACGAAAAGATACTCATTTTGGACTAACAGTCCGATCTTACATTGGAATCTAATTGTTACCCTTACATAACACAATATCATACTGCAGAATGGAAACGCCGCTGAAAGAAAATAAAATTCCTCTCGGCACGCCGGAAGGCGGAGGTAGATTTCACTGGGCAAACTGGGGGATAGGCTATAATAGGCAAAATATGCAGGTTTTCCTACAAGGATCAGACCTCATTTATTGCGAGAAAGTATTTTACAATGTAATTGGAGCTCAATTAACTTTTCTTTCGTCTTACTATGTATATTTTTAACATTTTATTGGCTTAGGGGGTCCATTTTTATTTTATACTTGTGGTCACACCGTCCTTATGCAAGGTTTTGAACTGATGTGTAACTATCTAACAGTCTGTTACTTCTTCCCGTCAAATTTTATCTCCCGCAAAGATGTTGGTTGATTCCTCAGTTTAGGGCTGCGACAACGCGGTCATGTAACCCCGTGTACTTTGGGTGTGTGTAGAATCTGTCTGCTAAACGGTGTTAATTGTGATGGCTGTATTAGTCTGTAATTCAGGTAAGGACTGCAGACGGTCAATTTCAAGTAGTAGTTCCTAATGTTGGTACCAAATATACCGTCAACGACACCTAGCTGTGAACTTGGCTACTAGATGCCACCGCAACCAGTAACTTGCAACGAACGTTGGACTTCCCCTCTGAAGGAAAACATACTGAGGGATTTTCAGCGCTCTTTGAAAATCCGACGACTTCGGCCGGCTTTGAACCCGCGACCTTGGGCATAAAAGTTCAGCATGCAACCAGCTAGGCTACGTCACCGAAGCCGCTTCCCACATAGCCAGATGGAAAACTGAATGTGATCTCGTTGTCATGGCAACCTCTGATATCTCATCCCTTATAAATTTAAAAGCGTTGTCATGGTAATCTCTGATGGCTCTTGGCATTTTCTTCTAATTCCGAAATAATTTTTCTCATCCCTTGGCGTAACGGTGGGTTGTATGAAAAATTATTTCAGACAAAAGTTTTAGGTAATTATTAGGGGAATATCGTCCATTTTGTACGGTTTTGATATTGTGCCTATTAAGAGAGATATGATTAATTTTTCCCGAAAAACCCACTTTTTTCACCCCATTGGTCAATGGTTGGTGCTATCAAAAAACTTTTAAACATAAATTTTTGGCACTTATCTGACACATAATATGAACTTTGAAGGGAATCGATATTTCACATATTAAGAGAGTTATAGTGATATTTCACTTTTCGGAAAAAGCCCCCCATTTTCACCCCCCTTGACCGATTTTGCCCATTAACGAACTCGAACGAGATTTTAAGGATACATATTATGTAAAAAATTCAAAGTGATTGGTGCAAAATTACGGCAGTTATCGTGTCCACAAGAAACTGATCTATATATATATATATAGTGAACCCTTGTAGAAGAAGCGTATCGAGACTCAATTTCGGGTAATGTTTCGGTCCATGATAGCCGTGCAGTTACATTTTGCTTCTCAAGATTACAAGGATACATAGGGCAAATACAATAATTAAAGAAAGGAGGTAACCCAGTATTAAATAACAAGTTCAATAACCAAAGCAAATAACAATCAACAAAAACAACATCTCGAATTTACTCCCACACTTCTAAATAGATCACAACTGCAAATTCTAAGTTGTGTCTGCATCAATCAAGTGGCATTCAAATATCCACAGTTTAACATTTAAAATAAATATCTCAGGAGAGATTATTAATAAAAAGACGTTTGAAACACAACGTCTACTTCAAATCTATACTTGTGCACGCGTGACGATGTTTTGACTAAATGGAGGAAATAAGTACGATTACGAGATTCGTTACCATATGGTTTCCCGTCAAGCAACGAATCCGCAATTCTGCGTAAATTAGATTAGCTTATGGAACACACACCAAGACACTTAATAATTATCCGACACCCGCTACCCTTATATCAACAAATAGATCTCCGCACGAGATCTTGACAACGTGCCAAAACACGTCTAATTGCCCAGCGGGTCTTGGTAAAATCAACACAAGCGTACGTGGCTACAACAAAATACACGAGGACATGACCGAACGTCATTTTAATAATTACAATGACCACAACAATCCAAATGGATAAAAAAACCAAGAACAACACTATGCCCAATGGCATTTAATTATAACACACAAATAAATATCAATTCAACTTAATGCATGAAAATTATGGTCTGAGTATGGCGAGTTACCCTTTAAATCAAGATATAGAATACAGGCTCATCTCACTTTAAGAGAAGAGGACACGGTAACCCGGCCTCAAACCTAATTAGTGTTATCTTAAATCTGTCCGTCACATATGAAGCCATTATGTCATTCACCCAGTGCGTCGCATAATAATATCGGGAGCTTGCTCACAGCAGCTCTCGAACCTAGAAGTACCTTGTATTTCCTGAAAACATGTGTGTATAAAATACCTATTTTGTCCCAATGATTCTCTCAGGAATTATAAGACACGACATCTCAGCCAGTAGCCTCCTCGGAGTTCATACTGCCGTTAATTATATTTTGCTGCAGACAGGAATCGTGGGCTGATTACCACGATGTTCCCCGCGCATGTAGACACACATCATCACACATCACCAAATAACGCACACCTGGGTAATGACTTCACCTCACTCTCTCCACCTGAAATACGTCCAGATTTAGGATTCCACGGAAAGACTTAAATTGCTTCCCAAAGATCAAAATCATTACTTCCTTAGTTTGACAGATTACAAAGAGAACTATGGTTCCCTGCAAATAAAATTGCTCTAGGCAAGTCACAATAAAAACGCCTGATTATTAAACACAAGGTTAAAATGGTGCCCCCCAAATTCTAAGTTTACCGTTAAGTTTTATTCAACAAAAGCGCCATTTATCGCTCAAACCATAAAATTCCGCTCAAGCGATATGAACAATACGCTGTACACGCATTGTACATTTGAGTAGCCCAGATGCAAAGGCCGCTAAGTGCACTTTTTGTCGATTTTGAGTTGAGCACACCGTCACGTTCGTCTTTTAACTGGCTACACGATGGAATAAGTTTCAAGGTGCATAACCCGCTCAAAGCCGTTAAAAATGGCCAACAAAAATCGCGTTCGTTTGCATAAACCGCTAAATGCATGTTGGCTGCGGTTGCAATGCCAGTTTAATATTCCACGTGTCCAAAGACCGCTATGTTCCATAAGTATGGCGTCTGCCTTGCCTCATACGGCTGCAAAATACGCTAACTGGTACAAGAACTGCCGATATTCCTCCCACAAAACTCTTTTACGATAAAGAATTATTAATAATTTTATTACAATCTGGAAGGATAGTTTTGTGTTTCGGATTTGGGTTGGCTGCACTACTGAGGAAGCGCAAGCAACAATGATATGCTGCCTTGTCAAAATACACCGTGTAAAAGCACAGTTGATCGACAAGTTGTGTCTTGCCAGAGAAATGAATGATCTTGTGTATTTAAGTGAAGCATTTATTGCATTTGTGGACTGTAATGCTACTGCGGATGTTTTAAATACGCAGGGAAGAACAGAAATGGCAGAAGTAGTGGGAGGAATAGTGCAAGTTGAAGTAGTTGAACTCGTTGATATTGGAGTTGAAAACAACTTCTTACGTCTGGTTAGAACATTAACATGCCAAAAGATCAAACCAAATAGTGCCGGCAGTTCATCACAAACTGGCTAGCATAAACGTTTAAGGTGCAAACTACTTAGGCTGTGAGGGTCAGAACAAAGACGAGACTATGATCAGCATGCTATCTCACCCGTTACTGCTATTAGATGGATGGATGTGTAGAGGAAATACAGATATGGTACGCAATATTGGGCCTCTCATTTATCCCACCTGACAGAGCTTTTGAAATATTGAACGACAACTTCGTAAAGTGAGTGTCTTTGAACATCCTTCCAGATACATCAAGCGTATTGAGAAATTTGCGACTGTAGTTCGCCTGGGACAAGATGAGTGTCCTGTTAGAGATTGGAAAGCGTATACGGGTGACATGGTAAAAAATACCGGTAGTAGGTATTTCCAATTCCAAAAAAGCGCAGAAAATCGTGTTCATAATTGGCAAAGAAAAAATAAAACATGTCCGGACCAAGGGGAACCATTGTACAATGTTGAGTTTGGTGAGGGGAAGAGCATCATGAAAAGAGGAACGAATTTTAACAAACATCCTGGTCCCTCACCAATTCAAGTAGGTGTTGCACTCAAAGAAACTAAACTAGAATACGTTCGACGACCTTTAGGGTGCACTTCGGCGAAAACTGGCCAACGAACGGCAACCCAATTTTTTTCAATGAGGTCTTCCAGGAGCAAGAAGCCATTCGCAGCAATATCGTCCGACCTCAAGAGGAAGTAGACGAAGATCCATCAGATTTTGAGCTGATGGACGGTGTCGAGGATGACCTGTCCTAACTAAAGGGCCTTCCTTGTTTTGTGCATGCTATTGTTTGAACAATTTTTATTTTGTCTAAAAGACGTTGCACGGTGTTTAAGATGTCTTAAAAATTCCTTTTATCGCACCCAACGTGTTCTATTTTTTCAAAGTATATTTTTCCTAATAAACCACATTGGAAATAAAGTAGTTCTTTATTAAAAATCTCATCCAAATATCATTCGTAAAACAACAAAATAGCGGGTTTTGCAACCCATGGTTCATTATAGACTCGTCGTGACGGGTGCAAATGTCGCTAACTGCACAAAACGTGTGCAAAAACAGCTAAGTCAATATTTTAATGTATGGTTTGGGACAGAAGATCCAACCGTAGATTTCACAGATTTTAACTGAATAATAAATGTTTTTATGTTGATTTTCAGGGGTAAAAGATATGGTATTAGCTTAAATAGTTTGGTCGTAGCAGTTTTTCGTCATTTACTGGGTTTCGTTTATAATGCACTTAGCGGCCTTTGCAAACGGGCTACTCATTTACAAGTTACATTACAATCAATTAACTCAGAACAAAAAAATAGTCACGCACGACATTATAATCGAGTGTCGGTATACCGAATAAAAAAATCAAACTACAATAAAAAAAAATACAAGAAAATTATTTACATTTCTCCAGCTTATCTAACTACGACTAAAATTTAATAATCAATATGTGGTACTTATTCCTCCGCCAAAACATCTCAGCTCACGTCGCCACTCATAACCCAGCAGTTATTTAGCCGGACTTGGACATAGTCGCTGGTGTGTCCATGGTCACCCTTCCAACTGTTGGCCTCTTTCCAGACATCTTGGTTTTCTTAGGATAGAAATGTTCAGTTATTTCACAGTACTACAATTATTACTAAAGTTGCTAAATGAGCTGATAATATCCACTCAAAGTCCTGAGCAATTTATTCGAAGAAAAACTTTCCCTAAATATTTGTAAGTCTGAAGCTTCTACCATTCACACGCAAATTATACACATTTAAATACTTGAAGAACTCGTCAGAGTTTAGAAGTTAATATTTCGTCAACACAAGTGTCGCCCACGACACATCGAAATAAAGTCAGTTCAACCACCAGCTTGGCTACATTTATAGAGAACACAGCAAATTGACAGTAGTGGGGACAATTTTAAAAAATAATTCGGAGTTATTAAGTTACGGACTTGCGACTAATTTCATTGAGCTTCTTCTCTTATTGCGCAGGTTAAGAATCTGATCGGCGGAGACACAAATGATCATGGGATTTATTAATATTCAATTTTGCGCCAAATCAAAGGTACGCCAGTTTTTCACGGGCCTTAAGCGTGCCTAGCTTCATTCGTTGGTTCAAATTCATCTCGGAGAGTTTGACCTGGAGACTCCTCCCCAATTTATGACGTACAAGCATCTTCTTCCTGTCAGATCCTGGTCCCCCTACTCTTGCACGCGTAAATCGGTATCAACCGTCTCATGGCCTACTAACTAAAGCCACGGATATTGGACGTTCACCTCTTCAGTTCCCGGAATTATGGCACACTTATCCTTGTCTCAAAAGCTTGGTTTAAATATACTTGCCTTGTCGTCCAACTCCCAATAGTTGCAACATTTTTCCTCAACACGAATCCACTGCTGCGTGTATGAACACCCCCTTTCAAATATAATAAAATAAAATATGAATCATTATTATATCAGATGATATCATAAGGGTTCAATAGATACATATATACATAAATTATGTATAAACTTTTGAACTGACGGTGGTTTTGGGGTCTGGGGGATGTGAAACGCGAAGATGTGTCGAAATTTTCCGGAAGTCGAAACATGGTACCCATTGCTATAGTTAGCTTTCTAATGAAATCTACCTAACACTACCCCAGGGTGTTAATCAAAAGGGGAATCCACCATTGCATTATGGAGGGGATGTAACCGATGAGTGGTCAAAATATCAAGATTTTGAAATATTATTTTTCTATTTATGGCCACTTTTATACTTGGTGTAAAAATTTCAACCTCATTACTCAACTGGAAGTATCTTTTTTTTAATAAATTTATATCTGATGCTGCATGCCTATAAAGTTACTTAAATGTGAGTAAAAGAACATATCAAACTTTCAAATGTTTTCTCGATATCAATTCTTCCACCACATACAGTAGGTACGCTTTTCTCTGAAACCCTAAATGCTACATAACTGACATTTTCAGGGATTGTTTATTGAGTGATTATACACACATTTATGTAGAATTATGCTTCTATTTAACCATTTGTAGAATTTGCATGCATTTACATTCATATTTTCACTGAAGTTTATAGAATCCAAAATTTAAATGACCTTGTAAATAGTTGGGGGACCTTGCGGGCCAATGATACTGCGGGGGGTTTGGGGGGTATAGATTTTTTTTAAATCTCGTAGGTGCAATATGGTGCGTTTTGTGGCTGTCAGAGCTTAGTTTTCTTAATATTATTGGCATTGTCTATATTTATTTTTAGTGGATAAAAAATTAATTTAATTTCTTTGGAGGCGTTATGAGGATGAATAACACCAGACTCAGAAAACAGATTTTCAGTCATGTATACAAAAGCAAGAATGGGAATCAATGGGTAAAAAATATAAAAAGGGATATGGAAGAGATGGAAGTAACAATAGATATTATTCAGGACAGACCACTTTTCAGAAATATTTTCAAAAATTTCAAGGGTTTCCAGGAGAAGGAAAAGATGAAGCTGGTTAAAATCTGGACGGAAGAGAGAAGTAGAAAACAAAGTGACGTAATGAAGAACTACTGGAAGGCAAGAAAAGATAAAGGTAATAAGAGACAGTGAACGCAATGGGTTATTTTACACGGTCCAAAGTTGGTCAAAATCGAGGAAAGAAGAAGAAATTTAAATATTTTTAATATATTTCTTTAAAATAGAAGTATGATGATATTCAATACACTCATACAGTTAGTATTTATGTTAATTTGACACAATAATTAATAATCAAATTATGAAATAAAGTTCATGATAATTTAGTTTAGTGTGACGACTGGAACTTGTTTCAAAGTTTTGGCGACACGGCGCGGACCGTAGGTTGGCAGTCCTGCTGTAGATTATTAATTACAGTAGGTACTTTAAGGGACACTAGGACTGCGGTTTTAGGCAAAAATGACAAAATAGCTGATTTTTGTTTGTTTTTCCCATACGTATATATCTTATGGACGCTTGGAGATCATTTCAGTAAACCAGTTTTCATGCTCCACAGTTATTAACGGCTCTGCGACATTTTTAGCCTATTTTCATTTTATGAAAAAGTAGGCTTATGAGATCACCTTTTGGCCGTGTGTCTGTGTGTGCGTGTGAGTGTGATTCTTGTGTGTGTCATCCCCTAATAACTTTTGAACGGCTGGAGCGATTTCAATGAAACTCGGTAAGATCATAGCACCATTCTGGCCAACCCCGACCGTTTCCTTCAAATTTTATTGTGTCTCGCCAATCCAAAATGGCGGCTGTGCGAAATATTTCACCAGCATTCAGTATCTCCGAAAATATTACCGATATCACCCTGACATTATGTACGGTGCTAAAGAGCACTACTAGAAGCTCGCCTAAGAGATCTTCAAGAACCTGGTAAATACAAAACCAATATGGCGGCCAAGCAAATTTGAGACATTTAAATAGACTTTTCTCGCGACTTAACCATCCAAACGTAATGAAACTTGGTACAGAAAATGTTTATACACATTGTAATTCACTGACGTCTAATTTAGTTCAATTGTTTACATAACCTCAAAATGGCGGCTGTGCGAATTATTTCACTGGCACTCTGTATCTCCGAAACTATTACAGATATCACCCTGAAATTTTGTACGGAGATAATAGGCTCTGCCACAAGTGTACCTATTGAACCCTTTATCCACAGGCTGTATACAGGATTCTAATAAATTATTCATCATCTTTTGATACATTTCTACAGACATCAGATATGAGAGCTAGACGGTGTTGGGAAATATTGAGAAATCAGTGGCCGAGAGGGCACAATAGTTTAAGCTCCTGTGGTATTTTAGGAAGTAGCATAATATTCATGACACATAGAACAGGTGCAACTTTAGCGCGGAGACGGCTTGGCTACGCACAATATGGCCTGTTGCTATGAGTGTTGGCGCCAAGAAGAAAATCGAATGCTACGAAGTAATTGGTCAATCTTCATGTTAACCACTCCCTGTGGCAGAAATACAAGTAAAAGCGCGCAAAGATCTACAAGAGTCTGGACCAATAATATCAAGACGCCCTGTTTTAGCGGCAACTCGGCTTGGTAACGCACCCTGGTAGATTAACGCGGGAGTTATCTACGGATTAATTCCACGACCCATTCGAGCCAGCTACAGCATAATCGTAACCTCCACACTGCTACGAACTCATTGATACCGATCGCATGCTAGTCTGATAATTATTATGGAATATTTTTCCATAAATCCCCTTCCACACCTACCCTAGTCAGTTTCATTTATAATGATCCAGAAAACTGCGTCTGAGGACGTAACGTCGACACTTTCATTTGTGCGTCTGAGGACGTAACGTTGATTTTTATTTGAGCATTTGAGGACGTAAGGTGTCCGAGGACACGAGGCATACTCTGCATAATTTTTCATGTATTTGAACATGGAACATTTCGTCAAGTTATAAGTGTAACTTCAGTGATTTATTTGTAGTCCCAGTACTACCAGATAGGACCAGTTCATCGAATATAATTCACCAATAGACTCTCAAGGAATTTAGTACTTGATCGGTGAATTTAATAGGAAATATATCGTGAGTGTATCTGACAAAACTTTATTTAATTCAGCACGAGATGACGTCTAGGAACGAGGCCGGATCTTGGAACCAGCAGGACATTTGCCAGAAGATGTCGATGACGAGCTAAGCATCTTAAAGGGGTGATGGCTGCAGATGTTTTCCTTGACGCTGTTTTGAAGGATTGAGTACAAATGAATTTATTTATTTATTAAATCAGCTATGGTATTATGGGACATATTTTTGTAGATATTTGTTTGCTTGTTTGGTAATGTAGATTCTTAGTTCTTGTTTACTGACACATTAAGTATGGAACAAGCCGAGCGTTGTGTAATTTGTAAATATTGTGATTTGTGTTTGGTTCAACTATTCGTGGCGACGCGCAGCTCGTGCTCGCATTCGCTTGCGTAAATCGCGGTCAAGCATTGTAATTCGGAAGTCTGCCTTATAACAAAAATGGAACTGTATTAATTTGAGATTAAAAATAGTATTTGGAGGGTAAAGATTATTTTGAGCAGAATTTTATGATGGATCAGGATTATTTTGATTGTTGCTTTATCAGCAGATCTGAACGGGATGGCACTTTGCACCCGAGTTTTTGTTGTGTATTTTTTGTGTGTCTATGGACGCAATAGTGGTTGATCTGTTTTGAGCCGACCCAGTGGTATGTTTAAGAGAGAGTCAGTCCAAGCTTTTGGTGCGTAGTGTGATTTTATGATGTGTTAGCGAGAATATATCATTGTGATTATTCTGACTTGCTCCGCATCAGCCCAGTTCATATCCTCGCGAGGCTGAACTCGTGGTTTATTTTGTGTTTTCTTGCCATCCAAGCGGATGAGTGAGATATGTTTGCGTTCCAGGTGGAACTTGCACCTAGCTTGAGGGACTGAGAGAGATAGTTGACGCAGCGATGATTCATACAAGACGGGCGCGCTCAAATCAGATAACGCGACTTGTCATTAGTAACAGGCCTGGCTCCTGTACTTCAATTTAAGACGATGTTTAAATTTCACAAAACCTGATCGGTTATAATGAGTATTTGATTGATTAAATGGGTGCTGTCCATAGTTGTAAGGTAGCTTCCGAAACTCCTGTTTGTCTGGCGTTTTATAAAAATGTAAACATATTTTTCAGCCGTTAGGCTTGTATTTTGTTGTTGTTGCTTTATTTCTTGTGTGTTTATTTTACGCGTTCAATGACCCCGTGTGGCATTAGGTGTGCGAGGCTGTGTTCCCAGTTTGTGATGCGAGCGTTTTGGCCTATTTCTGGCATGCTTTTTTTATTTCGTGTGCTCTGGCACCAGCTAGAATCTCAGGGAGATTCGTCATCTTTTTGTATTATTAGATCTTGCATGTGTCAGTAGTAATTATAGTGTATTTATTAAGGGTGGTTCCCATAGCCGTAGTGTGATTTAAACGATGCAACTCCGTGAGCAACTTGACTGTTTCAGTTGTAAAGGGACTCGTATCAGTACTCATTTTCTTATTTAACGAGCAGTACACCACGCATTATATAACTTCTTGACCAGGAAAAATGGACTTTCATCCATATGTTGTGACGAGCGAGTTCTTACCGCTCAATTTTATGCTATGATTTATCATTTTGAGTGAAGCTGTATTCACATTGTTTTGTTGTGTGGAGCGAGTCTTACCGCTCAGTAATATATTTATTTCTTATGGGAGTGAAAGTCAGGGAGGATTTCTTTTATTTATTATTATTATTATGCACATAATTTTCAGTCATTAAATTTCTTTTATTCTACTTGTTATTCATTTTATTTCTAGTATAGTCTCTGTCATGGACCTTTCTATTCATTAGGGCATGTTGTTTTTAAGCGAACTTTGCTGTATAATGCAGTCAGGACTGAACACGGCCCCGTAGATGAATCTTGAGAAAACCATGCTTTATTGAAGGGTGCATAGACAAGCTGGCTCCGCAAGTGGGGCTAGTTCGTTGCTAGTTCACTGCTAGAACACGTTGGATAGTCAGCATAGACAAGCTGGCGCCGTCACGTGGGGACTTTCGCTGTTTTAGGCTTTTCTAGCGGATCATAGACAACCTGACGTTACCCTACATGTGGCGTTTCGCTGTTTTTGACTGTTTGAAATCACCGGAAGTGATATTTTGTTAACGTAATTACGGCGAAGAGAAATACCGCCAAGAAAATGGAATATACAGTAGAATCACGAGTTTGCAAGTTAAATACGATTCATGTTTTGTTTATTGATGTAATTAGTAAAGTGGTGTACGTGAAATTGGGCGCCCATTGATTAAATGTAAAATTAGATTTGTTTAGAAAGTCAAACTCATGAATATGTTAGGAGGCTGATAGCCTTAAATGACAATTAATACTTTGTTAATTAGTCAGTGTTAACATCAGATCTGGATAGTAATTTATGACTGAATATGTACGGGGTTAAAATTATTGAGTAAAATTAGAACCACTCAGTGATGATTGATTTGCGGGAGTAAAGGGAATAAGATTAAATGAACTGAAAGTGGTCAAATGAAGTAAATGTGTGTCAAGAATTATATATGTGTGTGTCAGGGAGACATTTGCATGCCATCCTCCTGTTTTCTCAGTGATATATATTTTTGTGTGTGATAATGGCAACAGTAGCGGAGATCCATGCGATCATTGAAAGTTCCACGGCACGAACCCAGAAACTATTAAAGGAACAGAGTGAAAATTTAGACATTAAATTAGCGGAACAAAATGATTCATTCCAGACTCAAATGAATGACACTATAAAAACACAATTATCTGAAGAGAATGAGTCATTCCAGACTCAAATGAATGACACTATAAAAACACAATTATATGAACAGAAGGCACAATTATCTGAACAGAATGAGTCATTCCAAACTCAAATGAATGACACTATAAAAACACAACTAGCTGAACAGGGTAACTCATTACAAGTGCAAGTAAATGAAAATATAAACAAACAATTAGAAGCTCAAGAAAGTAGAAATACGAGTCAGTTATCCACATTATCTGCAGAGATGAAAGAGTACACTACACAGCAGATGGTTCAATTCGCGCTTGATATAAGTAAGAATAACGACAAACAGCTAGGTCAGATACAAAAGTTAGAGGACACCTTCAACCGTAAATTAAATGATTTGGACGAAACTGTATTAGCAAAACTAGCTCAGATAGAATTAGCATGCACGGTAAATAACAGTGAGGTTAAAACGGCACAGGATGGTCTTGAAAAGCGGTTTGATAAAATGGAGGAGGACTCTACGTTTATCCAGGGACAATTGTCAGCAGTAAATGAAAGTATTACGGGCCTGATAAAGGACATGGATAAATTAGAAACACAATCAGCAGAGCGATGGCGAAACATAGAATCGGACCAGGATAATTTGAAGAGTACGATAGATGAGAATCATCTACGTCTAGAAGACAGGCTTGAGGAGATAGAATCGAATCAGGAGGGCACGAAACAACAGATGGAAGAAAAACTGGGAGCGATTAAAAATAGCTTCAGAAAGGATTGGCGTAAGATGAGCAGCGATTCTAAAGAAGAACGGTTAACGATCATAAAGACCGTAGGTGATAATCATACGCGCATTATAGCACTTGAGGAAGAAATCAAGAGTAAAATGAAAGAACAGTCGGACAGAATCATAAAAGCAGAGTTGCGTTCACTAGGACAGAACACGTTATTTCAGACAGAGCACGCTAAAGATAAGGAAGTTGACTCAGCAAGCCAGGGGGCAATTAGCGCGGCGAGTAGCCACGGACTGACAGGCAGCCCATTAACGACTAACACAGAGGGATTTCACAACAACGTTGGTGGAACCTCTACTCCTCAACATGGCTATCAGCACCCTCAAGTCGTACAAGTAATTCGATCAAATGAATTTAAACCAAACAAATTCACAGAAAATTCTGGTGTCACACCGAAGGCGTATCTTAAGGAGATGGATGACTATTTTAATGACAATAATATACCGCCCGCCCTCGTTTAAGACTGATGGAACGATTTCTTTCGGGAAATGTACTTACGTGGTTCTTGAGCTTCAAGTATACTTTAGGAGGGATGGATGAGTTCAAGGATGCGTTTCTTAGAAAGTATTGGTCGGCTTCTCTACAACAAAGCCTTAGAATGGAACTTGATTCGAGAAAATATCAGTCAACCCAGCAGACGAAATACTCAGATTTCGTTTCGTTACAATTGTTGAAATTTCGGGGTCTGGATCATCCTTTAGAAGAATCGGATCTGGTTATGACGATTGCACGGCAGTTGCCAGTCAATGTTCAGCAGGTGTTAGTGGCAGAAAACGTGGACATAGCGGTTCGAGCCGAACAAATCTTACGTCAGATTGACGAGACAACATCTCACTTGCAGCAGAGAGGGGGACGACAGCTGGAACTTGTAAACACAACGGAGGTGGTTAAACCCACTCAAGAACACACCAGGTTGCAGGCCACAAATACAAGTGTGTCAACAACACCGAGACGAGGTCAGGAGGGCGACGAAAATAGGTCACACCAGCGACATGAAAATAATAATGATAGGGAGACCCAGGGCAACAATAGGTATCAACAGCGAGGATACCAACAATGGAGAAATGAGGGACCCTACAGACGGTACGAAAATAACAACAATGAGAATCAACAGTGGCGTGAAAGGAGATACCAGAACCAAGGGGACTATCAAAATTATAGGAATGAATGGAACGACAGGCACGCTGAATCGCAGCGTTACCTGGAAGAATTACACGCTAATGGAGGGGACGAACAAAAACATTGGGAACATGCAATTAATAGGAGGTCAAATCCAGACACTCACATTGAGGGGGCCGAGAGTTTATTGAAGCAGGAAGAACGTCAGGGAAATACGCGACAGAAGCATGATGGTAGTCGCGGGGGTTGTAAAAAAATCCCAATAATTGAAAAAGTACTCACCCTGAGAGAGCAACAGCCGGATTGTGAAGAAGGATGGGTTGTGGCACACATACAAGAGTGGATAGCTTTGCCGGAAGATTGCCTGGAGGAGATTGTAAAACCACGGAACGATGATATCAAACAACTACCTATTATTTATGCCAAGATTGGTGGAATTAACGTGAGATGCTTAGTTGACACGCGGTCACAAATCAGTCTTGTATCGGAGGCTTTGGTTCGAGACTTGGGACGGAGTCAGTATATTCCTGTGATTCCAGTACCGCAACTCAAGGTGAGGGGCGTTATTCCCGAACGCACCGTCACTTGCAAACGTCAGGCATTTTTAGAATTGGATATATTAGACCATATATTTGGACAGACTTTTATCATAATGGCTAAAATGAATTTTAACATTATTCTGGGTGCAAATTTCATTTGTGACTACCAGGCAGTCATAGATTTTCACAATAATACAGTCAGTTTTAAGGAGTTTGATAAACTGAAGGATGAGGGCTTACACATGGATGAAACCACTACAGGGAAAGACGTGAGTTCATGGGCATTGGAGGCAATAGCAGAGGAGACAGAAGAGGAGATACGAAAGGCGGAAGATGACCTTATAGATGTGGCTGTTGTGGAATTAAATGAAGAGAGTGACTCTCAGGAGATATGGGCTTTACTAGCAGAAGGAGACGACAGCGATACTCAGTTTGAAGAACTATTACAGGAGTGGCTCAGTGACATCCAACTAGGGGTTGAACATAGGAAGAAACTTGAGGAGATCTTAAGAAGACACAAGGCAGTGTTTGACACAGTTCCTGGGAAGATAATAAACTTTCAGTACTCTATGCAGGTTGAGGATTGGTCCCCATTTCGAAGCAAATTGTACCCTATACCAGAAAAACATCGGGAGCAGGTCAAAAGGATTATTGATGATATGTTGCAAGCTGGAGTGATTAAGAAGACTCCTACACCTTATTTAAATGCGATTTTGGCAGTCACAAAACCAAATGGATCCATTAGACTTTGCCTAGACGCCAGAAATCTAAACATGCGCCTTATTTTTCCCGAGTATAACCGAGCGCCAATAATCAGAGACGTCTTAAAAGGATTTAAGAACAAGAGTATCTATTCGTCCGTAGATCTGACGAGTTCATTTCACCATATCGAACTGGATGAGAAGTCACAGTTTCTTACTGGCTTCTTGTTCGATAATCAGACATATTGCTTCGTCCGTATGCCCTTCGGCGTTAAAACAGCTGGATGCGCATTAATTCGAGCCTTGGATCGGAACCTGACTGAAGAAGTGAAGGAAATGACGGTACGATATATTGACGATATACTCTTGGCTTCAGATAACATCGAGACACATATGGAAAATCTGGATAAGCTTTTGGACAACTTTAGAACTGCAAACTTTAAAGTCAACTTGAAGAAATCCCATTTCTTCAAGAAAGAGATTTTGTACTTAGGGCACATCATTGACCAGGAGGGAGTGAGACCAAACCTGCGAAGATAGAGGCAATAAAGAATTTCCCTACACCAACGAGAGTGAAACATATCAGAGCTTTCCTTGGCGTGACGGGCTTCTTTAAGGAAAACTGCCCAGGAAATACTGAAACCGTAGCACCTATGCAGGAGATGCTGAAGAACAACAAATGGCTTTGGAACGCTGAGTGTGAGAAATCATTTCAAGAGACTAAATTGTTACTGGAAAATTGTATCAAACTAGGTTACCCAGACTTTCAACGGAAATTTATTATCCAAGCGGATGCTTCCATGGTTGGTATAGGAGCGATGTTATACCAAGAAGATCCAGCTAACCTTCAACATCGTGATTATTTAGCATTTGTGAGCCGCAGATTGCGTAAACACGAGCGCAACTATACGGTCACGGAACTCGAATTGTTGGCAATACTTCATGCTTTGCAACAATGGAAACGAATTGTATATGGTTACCCCATTGTTATTAGGACAGACCACAAAGCACTAACGTTCTTGTTCAAGACATCTATGGCTAGCGAGCGTGTGACACGTTGGTCCATCTATATACAACAATTTAACATCGAAATTGAACACTGCCCAGGAAAAATGAATGTAATTCCGGATGTATTAAGCAGGAACCCCAGCCTAGCCAGAGAAGGAAGATATGTCTACCTCAACAATTTACTGCATAAATGGATAGTTGAAGAACACGACCCCGTAGATGAATCTTGAGAAAACCATGCTTTATTGAAGGGTGCACTATGTAACATTCAAAAACCTGTAGAGTAGAAAACGAACATGGCGGCCAAGCGAAATTGAAATATTTTAATAGACTTTACTCGTGATTTAACCATCTGAGCGCAGTGAAATGTGGTACAATAAATAATTATACATATTGTAATGCCCTGGCATCTAATTTAGTTCAATTTTTTACATAACCTCAAGATGGCGGATGTGCGAAATTTTAAAATTAAGTTTTTATTTCTTGTGTCCTAATCATGTGATTGATGTTTGAATACCACACGTACACAATAATCTTCATTTAATAGTACATAAATAAAAATCCAACCTGGCGGCCATCTAAAATATTTAGAGGGTTCTCAATACTTACGAATCTATCACAACAATCAAACTGATTTTTTTAAGTTGATAGAGGCAATTAAATGAGTAGGATATATGAAAATAGGCTGTACAGTTCTTCACGGAACTACTTGTTAATTATCCTGTGCGTGAGAAGAAGATGGAAGGCAAATCATATGAAAGTAGGCTATGTTTGTAAAACTAGAAATCCTAGAAAGTCGTATGTTACCTCAAACAAAAGGTCTCTATGCTCTTTATCTCTAAAACAAAACATTGTATTTTTCAGATTTTTTCCAAAAATGTTTCATTAGGTGAGCCAAACTGATTAATATAGCATGCGATTTTATAACAAGTAGTTCCGTGAAGAACTATAGAGCCTATTTTCATATATCCTACTTATGTTAACTGCCACTATCAACATACAAAATTTAAGTTTGATTGCTGTAGTAGATTCGTAGATATTGAGAACCGACTAAATATTTCGGATGGTCGATATGTTGGGTTTTATATATGTAGGTCCTAGAGTTATGTACTGTTACATGAAGATTATTGTGTACGTGTAGCATTCAAACTTCAATCGCATGATTAGGACACAAGAAGTAACAAGGAGATTTTAAAATTTTGCTCAGCTGCCATCTTGTGGTTATGGGAACAATTGAAATAAATTAGATGCCAGTGGATTAACATTCGTATAAGGATTTACTGTACCAAGTTTCACTGCACTCGGATGGTTAAATTGCGTGAAACGTCCATGTGAATATTTATACTTCCGTCGCCGCCATGTTGTATTTGTGATCACAGGTTATTTAAAGTCCTAGAGGTGAACTTAAGTTCATTGCCCCTATGAACATTTAAAAAATTCAGTTTGATTGCTATAATCAATTCGTAGATATTCAGAGCCGTCTAAATATTTCGGATGGTCGGCATGTTGGATTTTTAAATGTATAAGCCATAGAGTCATATACCATTAACGGAAAATTATTGCGTAGGTTCATTATTCAAACTTTCACTTCGATCGCATGATTACGACACAAGAAATAACAACTTAATTTTAAACAATTTAGAATTTATTAGGGGGGAACACACACGCACACGCACAAAAGGTGATCTCGTAGGGCAATTTTTAGTCATAAAATGAAAATAGGCTAAAATAATACTTATTATTATTATTATTTCTGATACTGACTGTGATAAGGCGCAAGGCCGTGAGATCAAAGTTATCTCCGAAATCAGAAGAATGAGTGTGTTCGAACTCTACCGTTAACCATCCTTGGGGGCAGATGACCTCGTAGTTCCTCCCCTTAAAACAACAATAACTAACTAACCATCCTTGAAATGATATTTGTAGTTTCCAGATTTTTAACTCCAGGCAATTGCTGGGACAATACCTTCTAAAATAAAACGCCCCTTTCATGCCAACTCATTCTTCTTCATTTCATCTATCACGAAGCCAGGAAGGGCATCCAGCCTTAAAACAAACCATGATGATGTAGACATTTATCACATCTCATTCCCGACTCTGTATAAACGGAATGAAACATGACTATTTCGGAGATTCTTGGCTCCCACTAAGTTACTAGAGAGGTATTTAGTGTAGGATATTACATCATAATTGGCACAACGTTCACATTTAATCTGTTTGTGGGCGGTTCGTTCGAAGGGTGGAAATGACGTCTAAATAGTGCTAATACCACTCGAGAAGTGAATTTCAAGTCCACAGCCGCACAATTTCCGAGTGGAATTTCTCCAAACTGTATTACAAAATCTATCGTCTCTATATTATATTTGGTGCTCGAAACATAATATCGGCTTAATGTTAAGTCTTTAGATATTACTAGCGGACCCATACGGGAACTCTCGCATAATGGGTTGTGTGCACCCCATGTGTACCGACTACCCGCCCGGCACTAGTGCTATGCGGGTTATTCGTGGCACAGTTCTGTCAGGGGCTATCATCTTGTTTATTTGTTTAAAAGCACTTTCTAAACAAATAATATATTTCCATTGACTTTTCAAGAAATGCAAGATTTTTCCTGTGCTTTGGAGACGTTTTGGAAAATTTTGGTACAAACCACACCTTCTAACTCCTTCTGGTTTAAGGGCTTGAGTTCTGTGAATCATACACCTTAGCGTATTATATAATAAGTAGGGCCCGGATGTTTATGCCGTAAAAAAGTTTAAAAAATGCACTTATTATTTTGAAAAATGACTAATAAATGCCCTAAAATTTCGAAAAATGCACCATAACAAACTCACCAATATTTCAAAAATGACATCGTAAGCTCAAACTGAAAGTCATTCATAATAGATTTCTAGCACTTAGGCTAACAAAAGGTTTATGTTCACTTTAGTCTGAGTTTCACTGTACTAGGAATGTCATTCTGATGTTGTTAAATGTAAATGATCTGCGGTTATCAGCCAACAAGTTTTTATATCTCGAAAAGCTGAGTTCAACATCAACTGATGTGATCGGAGCGTACTTGAAGTGAGGAAGGTCGTTTGCTGCTAAATCCTACTGAATCCCATCCATGCAGTAGTTTTCACCAGAAAGAATGTCTGAGATTTTGAATAATGTTTTATACCCGGTGTTTTTGTCCAGCACTTTTTTCAGTTTTGATGCAATAACCGCAGCAATTTCGCCACGATTGTTGCTAAGACTAGTTTCCACCGCTTGATTAAGGAAATGGAATCAATATTTAAATATTTTAAATTATCTTGTATCAGCTACTAACTTCTTAACTCTGAGAGACGTTACTCCCTCATACAAAGCTGTGGCATGACTAAATTGAAAAAAAAAAAAAGACATTAAAAGGCTAATTTCTCTAAAATAAGACCAAAAAAATCTACCAAACTTAAAAAAATGCTCTTAAAATGGAAAAATAGGAAAAAATGCAAAAAGATGCAAAATAAAAATGACATATTTGAAGACGGGATGGCCCGTCCGGAGTTTCTATGTACTTCAGCATTGTTTTAGACAGCTCAGTAAAAAGATGACATGTCATCAACATCCGGGCCCTAATAATAAGACACACTTTCCCCAATAGGTTTATAATAAGAGACTTAAGGAGAAAGGTTGTAATGTTTTTATCTGAACCAAATGATTATAGAACACTATTTACGTTTCAGGCGTCCCTACGGCCAAAATGCGAACTGAACAGCAATGATGTCGCGTATTTTCCTACAGAAACAGCATTTGCAAATCCCACACTTCTTACAAAAATGGATATTTACGAAATTATAATGAAATTCGTCACTGCTAATGTCATTTGTGTGCTGAGTCCATTGATTTACAGCTTAGCCGTTACACTCACCGGTTATTCGATATTTCTGAAAAACGATTTGAGTACTCATTCCTTTAAATAAAATTACTGTCTCTGAAATCCATGCAAAATGTTAAAGGGAAGACCTCAGAATATTAAAATGACATGAAACAGGCGTCACAGCGGCCAAAATGTGAAATGGACAGCAATTATGGAGCGTATCTTCCTGCAGCATGTCGCCTCCAAAGCGTAGCGGTCAGCATGGTTAACTGCCACCCCGGAGGTCCTGGGTTCGATTCCCGGCTCTGCCACGAAATTTGAAAAGTGGTATGAGGACTGGAACGGAGTCTACTCAGCCTCGGGTGGTCCAAATGAGTAGAGGGAGTTCGATTCCCACCTCAGCCATCCTCGATGTGGATTTCTGTGGTTTCCCACTTCGTCTTCGGGCAAATGCCGGGATGGTACTGTCCCCGATATTCCGGATAGTAGGCTGTCAGAAATCCGCCCCCCTCAATCGGATTGCCAATAATCGATTGCACCGGCACAGCTACATCAATGAAAATGGCACTGGCAGATACCACCGAGATTAGAGCACAGTAGTTAACATGAAATTATTGTGGAACACACCAAAATATACGGGGGTTCATACTTACCTTTTACTTACCTATTCAATTTAATCTCAGGTCTGGGTTTTCAACTGGATCACTTAATAGTATGCCCTCACAATAACCTCCACCACGATATTTAAAATGAACCAAGTCGAAAACCAGAAAATTTAAACTGCACAATAATTTATTTCACATAAAGAAAAAAATATTGTAACAAAATTTAACAACAAAATAGTTATGGCTGTCTGAAGCCATTGTCAATGCAACCATGTCCTCCTGTAGGACTGTAGACTTCACATACAAGAATACAGCTTTCTCTAGCTCAAAAGAACGTAATAATAACAATGCACATTGGAATGGATAAGGGAGCTGGGACGAGACATATAGCATTTGTTTCCTTGTTCATGAACTTCATAATTTAGTTCATTGACACACATTTATTAATAACCGCAAGGCCGCTAAGTAGTTGACCATGACCTCCACCATTCAGTTATCTGGCCACCTGCAATACACCCTAAGCAGTGTTGCATGCTTGCTTCGTCAAATGGACGCAGCTGCCTAACCAGTGTCACCATATGCTGGCCAACGCAGAGTCAAGCTCTCATTCAAAACAATTTAAATGCTCACATCTCAACTCAAATATTATCACGCAAAATTTATACAAGATCCGTTCACATTGCAATGGATTACTCTGTTAATCTCAAATATTATTTAAATGTTTATTCCAATTATCGAACTAGCGTTGTTTAAATGTTAATAGCAAAACGCATGATGTTATATCATAGTGTTCAATAATTATTTATAACATTAAGTTTGTTCATAACTTAATCAAACGACAATTGAAAATTTTTTTACACGTCTCTATTAATCCCGTTTGTTTCAAATTATTATTATAGATATTTACATAGTTATTTACATTATTCATATTTTATTTATATTTGAAATACATTAATCACACGTTTATCCGGTTGATATTTTCTTAAATCGTGGTAATATAATCGACCGATGAAGGTTACTTATATTAAAAATTTAGATTCAGGTTTAATAAGATTTAATAATTATAATTTGTGACGGTAACCTCCATTCAAAATCTATAATTCAATCAATTTATCACTCTTGTTAATTTTAACAGTAACTTCACATGAATAATTTTCAATGGACCTGAACAATACAACTCAGCGGAAACATACCTCGCACAAACGCACAAAATTGGCCCATAATTCATCAGATATCTCATTATATATGGCATCAAAATCTTCCACAATACACACAAAAACCTCCACTTATAAATTCATCATCATCATCAATATTATTGTGGGAACCTCCTTCACTTATTAAAGGGCATTATTCATCAGCGACTTTTACACGTCCACTGAACTAACGATTATACATCCATAGTTCCTCTTTAAAAATTCTTATATTCATCAATTGTATCGAAAACTGTTATTATATTTAACCTTCATGGGTTTCATTCATGAAGCGATATGAAGTAAAAATTTGCCAGTCACAAATAAATTTAATAGCAAATACGATTAGACACGCTTCCCTGGTCTATCAAAATGAATTAATCTCATCATAATTATCGCAGTATAAAAATACTATATTCAAGCAAAATTCAATTAACTGTAGAAATAGTCGAATAGAACGCTAATAGACCAGAAAATGCAAACATTGTTTCAATCTAGAATTGAGAAAATCTCCTATCAAATGTTCATTACTATAGTGTACTGAATAAATCGTATTCAAAGTTCATATTTCATAAAATTGTCTATAATGCAATTGTATTTCAGAATTGACTAAAAATGTCTGTGTTTCAATCATATTCATAAAAACGACTAGTATTTCCAAGATCGTCGATAAAGTAGTAGATTTTAACGCTCTAAAATCTTTTAATCATTCTTCTTTCTTGAGGATGACAGAAAATTGGTCAAAGTAATTTACTGGAAAGAATTACTTTAATAAAACGACACGCTGTCTGAATTCAAACTTGCCATAGAAAATCGTTAACTTTACAGTCAAATCGTGACTACAAGAAAAATTCAAATTCTCGAAAGAATATTTAACTTCAATATAAACTGATCCAAAATGTTTAAATATGCAAATGACATAATAATGTCTCAATAAATCGAAGAAAATGGCATAAAGCTGCAAAGTGTACAGAGTACAGAAACATCTAGCAAAAGAATATGGGGCAATCAAATATATGACAGAAAATATGGGAAAGATAGTTGCTCAGATCTCAATAAAATGGCTCAAATAAATCATGAAACGTTCACGGCTACCTTATCTGTTGGATTGAAGTTCTAGAAGAAAATTTCAAAGAAGACTGCTGCTGGTTCCAATTCACCACAGGATAGATGTGCACCGACCTCGAACCTGGAACCTGTGCCCTCGGAGAATAGAACAGCTTCCTCCTCCGGAAATCGCACTGCTCCGTGTAGACGATAGACATCCTTCTGGCAAAACTCTTCTTTGTGTGCTGGGAAAAACCCTTGCCCCTCTTGAAAGTTCCCTGAAGTTCTTGTAGAAATCAGCCATGAAGTTCATTGCAAATATTTCCGGAGAAATGTTCATAATAGGGATGTAGCGGGAGAAAGTTCGCGCCAGATAGCGCTCGTGTAGTACTGGGTAAGCGCAAGGCGATCGTCTTATGTTTCTCCCAGTCAGCTGCGAAGAATGTATAAATTGTGACCGAGTTTTCTAAGCTAAAGTAACTTATATCTTATTTAATTTTACTCCAAGTCTATATTAATTAATTCTATAGGTATATCTCCTAATATATTATGGACGATTTTCAGCGTTTAAGCGTTAAACAACTGCAAAATGAGCTACGGACTAGAGACACTAAAACTAGCGGGAGGAAGGAAGAATTAATGGCCTACAGCGGTAATAACAAAATTCTAACACGCTTTATTATTCAAATAATGAATATGATTCAGCATGCTTTCTCCTAAAGATTACAATTACTTGAGTATTGTAGGCCTATATTGATAAATATATCTCCATAAGACTTAAATCATAAACAGAGATTTAAATATTCACTTGCTCCCCCTGCTTACAGACTTCGATTCATGCATTTTTTTTAGGTTGATAGCTTACATGAAACTGTCGTGTTTTAAGGTAAACATAATCAAAGAAAGTTGATACCGGTAATGTGTACCTCGAAAATGCATCGCAACGTTTGGTTCTTATGTAATTTTGTCAATTTCTCAAAAAGAATCGTTCCCTTACCCCTGGAAAAGGACTTGGGGGTACAATTTTTTTAAAGTTTGAGAATCCCTGCTTTAGAGCCACGAACTGTTTCCATTCATCTGACTATGTCTCAAGAATGTACTGTAGAAGTCAGTCGCTACCACATTCTCCGTCGGGCAGATGGAAGTTGACGATTTATTCCGATTTCAAGAAACCAACCATAATACGTTTGTGACTGTTAATGTTGCGACATTTATTCTTGAAGTATTTGACCGAGTAGCCTATTGATGTCTTTGAAAATGGGAGTCAGAAATGTTACTTTCATTTCTTCGTGTATATTGACGATTTCTTCCCGTACTTCAATGGAGATTATTTCTGCAGATTCCGATTTTGTAGGCTTATCGTGATAATCCGGCAATTTTCTTGTGTATGGCCTCTTCCTAAATAATTATTTTTGTTGTGTTCGTGGTCCACGGAAAAAGCGATGGAACAGCGCCCGGTTTTTATCTTGCTCTCTCACCTTCAGATACAAACGCATAAATTCAGTGGTTGTTATCGAAATGTCTAATCAGTTTATAGGTACAAAACAGGAATTATTTCCCTTTGTAAGTCACACTAATCCAACACAGTTTTCGTGAAGTCATCGGGTTGTAAATGATGGAAACACACTTTAATATATTCGGTCAGATTTTTCTCACCGAAATTTTTCCTTCTGATAACATGTGACCATTTCTTCCTCATTTCTTTATTTTTTGGAAATTGGTGAAACGAAAACGGGCTTCCCTGATTTTTGCAAAGAGGAACACTGCAATAGCTCGGCATAGTCACGAAAATAACAATTTAAACAACTTAAATTCGTACATATTAGCGGCATGAGAACGCAGGAGACAAATGAAGAGCGCCGTGCGCTTACCCAGTACAACAGCAGTGCGCTCTGTCGGTGCTAGTTCTATACATCCCTGTTGTGGAGTATGAATTTATTTCCACTGCCATTTGATGTAATTCAGCGATGGATTACGATGCATGAGTGTAGCTGAATGTTCACTACATGCTCGTCTTTGTAGAATGACGATTATCGAAGCTCCATGTTGCTACTTCACACTACTGATGTATGTCCCAATTGCATTAAAGTTTTAGTCTTCCATCTCCACTTCCATTATAATGTTAGTCGAAAGTACTGCCAGATTGTATAGTTCCATTGTAGAATGTAGCGTTGTATCACCAACTGTAATCTTCAGTATCACGGTTGCAATACACGTGTCTGTCGTAGCGTAGAATGTGGTATTAAAAGTGCTTCTCAGGATTCGAGAAAAACACTTTTCTCTGCAGTCTGTAAATGCGAATATCTTCTGAAGTATTATAATGAAAATGTTCAACTTTCGCACACGCCTCAATATTGTAATGCACTATTGAATTAGTATAAATGCAGTAGCTAATTCTTGATAGATAAACTTGTAGAATCGTTTATGTGTGCGCTCCAACTTCGCCTAGTTTTAGTAACAGTAAAATTGCACTGCTGGATACCCAATACTGTTCGATGCGGTGGGCTCTGCCACGCTTGCTTATGACGATATGCTTGTTCTATCAGAACACGAAGTCAGACTAACAAGTCAGAATAAAACCACGAAGTGAGAAGATCCTCTCTGCTGTGCAAGGCCTTTTATCAACTTTGAAGGGGCGTATCCATCCCTACCATAGCTTATTCTTCCATCATTACTCGAAGTTCCAACTATGGCTATTCTTGACGGATTTTCAGATTTCAAAAACATATAATTAATTTCTTCAAAATTCCAAATCAATGCCATAACTGAAAATAGTTTTCCACAATTCTGCATGCCAAAAGTTATTAAATATGGAAGTTTCAGTAATCTCCGTCTCCCTTCAAGCTATCATTCATTGGTTCGAGCCTCTCCTCCAATAGCGTAACTTCTTCCTCAGCACGTTTACTTGCTTCCCTGCGACTGCGTCGTAAATCTAAGATCCTTCTCGAACAAAATCGTGACGTCAGCAAGAATCTAAGCTCAGCCAGCCTACTTGCTCGAGCGTTGCGTCATCCACGCCTACGTCATGAATATACACGTCACAACTATGACAGCCATAACTTTATTCACATATGCCAGTACAGCCACCTCGGTCTCAGTATAATTCAATTTACGGGGGCATTCTCCCTTCACCACGTTTTAAAAACAGTTGCAAATTGTTTTTAAACTCTGTTACAAATATCTGAATTCACTTGAACACGAAATTGAATTATTATTGGCTTACTCTTGGATAATATTTCTTCAAGTTTCCAGCATTGAACTTGCCATATACGACATCATTCTCATCATCATAGAGTTCATAACAGTTGTTTCCATAAGCATTCGTAATTCTGAACGGACCCATAAATACTATTCCAAACTTGGGATAGATTTTCTTACTCCCGTCAGCCTTGACAGGTCTGCGTAGTAATACCAAATTTCCAATTTCTAAGGGAGTACAAAAACGTTTTCCAGCTACTCTTTTCAGTCGTTTTTGTGCTGCTCTCTGGAGTTGTTCTTTCGCTCTGTCAATTCTCTGCTGCCTTCCTAGGTCGGGATCTCTAGGAACGTGGTTGAAAAGATTGTCCCACGGCCTTTCTGGGTTTCTTCCTAGATGAAGTCTCATTGGCATGTCTCCTGTGCTCTCCTGCACTGTAGAATTTAGACACTCCTCAATAAGGGGTGCAAATCTCACCCAACTATCATTAAAGCTAATAATCCTATTCTTCATATCAATAATGGCTCCAACTTTCGATATAAAATCGATTCCTAGCACAATGTCGAAATGGATCTTGTTCACCACAATAAAGATCTGTTCATAATTCCTTCCATTAATTTCAAAGTTCAACAACACTTGGATCTTGCATTTCACTGCCATGTCTTGGAAAATTCCTCTCACTTTGACGGTAGAAGCGGGTAAAACTGTCATGTTTTCTCCCTTTAATAGACTTTGATAGCATTCATCAGAAATGATAGAAATAATTGCGCCGGTATCCATAAGAGCTTTGTACTGTTGGCCATCTATCAGTACAGAATTAATAGGTAAGGCACATGGTCTTTCCTCTTTGACGATTCCTCTCTCTTCTAATAAATCCTCATCAGTTACTTCGTAAATTTCATTGATAGTAATTATGTGTGGTGTGGCAATGTATTCATTGTTTCTCACTTTCGTTGAGAAATCGGCGTTTTTTTTTGTGTTACCATTTTCAAAGTTCCCCTGCTGGCTTGTAGAAGGACCAGGATCGATCACTAAATCCTGTCTTTTCTTCTGGTTTTCAGCTTCCTTCTCTCGTAATTCCTTCAAATACTGCTGACTTTCTTTCTCTCTCTCTTGATACTTGTCCGGTGTCATAACCTGACCTTGAGAATTTTGATTCCGATTCTGGTACTGATTATTTCTGTTGTAGTTCCTATTGTACCCATTGTTATTATAATATCTACCTCTTCCGTTATTATAGTTCCCTCTATTGTTATTCCAGCCTCGTCTTTGCTGATATGGACGGTAACCTTGTGCTCTGATGTTGCGAAAATAATTGTTCCTGTGAGGACCTACAGTTTCAGTTTTCTCTTCAGCAGGCGTATCAGTTTGCTGAACGTGATCCATGTAGACTGTATTAATGTCTTTGAATTCGTGCCTCTGACCTTTTTGATCCAAATTTGGCACCGGACTCGTGTAATCAAGCCTTCTCAATAGTTCGTCCATACTGGTCAAATCCCTTATATTTGACGATATAATAAGTCTTCTTGCCTCAACAGGTAGCATACGTGAAATGGCATCTATTAACTGCTCTGTAGACAATGGGGGTTGTAAAAATCTTAAGCGCGATAACTGGCTCGTGAAGAAATCAGCGTACCGTGTTGGAAGAGTACCCGAATACTTCCTCGAGTATACCTCAGCTCTTAATGAATTTTGTGCTTCTATTGACCAGAATCGTTTTATCAGTGCCTCTGCAAATTCATCGAAATTACTAAAAGTGTACCGAAATGCTCTGAACCACTCAAGAGGTCCTCCAGCTAGAAATCTTTCTACGATTCTCATTTCTCTTTCTCTAGGAATATGGGCTTCAATAAAATAGTCTTTCAGGTTTCTGATATACTCTATCGGTGTTCGACTATCTGTATTACTAAATTTCTGAGGCTTGTCCTCAAAGTTTCGGATGACTGTCACATTTCTTGGATATGAATCCATGTAATTCTTCCCACTATCACGATATTTCCATTCAGGTTCAATATTCCTATCCTCTTCTTCTTCCCGGAATCTGAATATACGTTCCTCAGGACTAATATCTCTCTCTTCAGTAGCGAGGTTACATCTTCTCACGTAATTCCTATTATCTTCAAAAGTCAACCCTTCTGGATCCTTATCTGTGATTTCCGTGATGACTTTCCTAATCAACTCTTCTTTATACGTTTCCAACATGCTAGCTTCTCCTAGGTTTAAAATTGTGAAGTTTGCTCGTAGTTTCGTTGACATCAGAGACAACCTTATGAATTTGTTCCTCTAACGCGGTTTTTAATGCTTGCACGTCCTGGCCCACTTGAGCTCTATCCTCTACCTGCTTTTCGGATAGCGAATCCATCCTTATACTCAAATCCTTTCTAATTTGAACTACCTCATTATTTATATCTACTTGTGTACTGGCTAGTTTTCGTTCAATTCGCTCCTGAATCTGATTGACATGTTCCCCACTTGACTTGTTCCATTCATCTTTCCAAACCGTTACATTTGTAGTTAACATTTCAGCAACATCTACTTCAATGTCTTCCTTAAGTAAACGATTATGATCTAAGACTTGGGTCCTCATGACCTCTACATCATGTTTTAATCCAGCTAGTGAAGCTGTTGTCCTAACAGACTCGTCAACCAATCTAGTTGTTAAAGCACTAATGTTACGAGTACAAAGCGTTTTTGAAGTTTCAATTTCTTCTCTAACCTTATTAACATCAGTTTGAACTTTGGCAATGTCTACAAAAACTGTATTAACTTCTATTTGCACCTTATTGATATCGCTTTGCATATCATTAATATCAGACTGAATATTATTTATGTCTACTTGAACGTTTGACACGTCGGTTCGAACATTTCTAATCTCTCTTTGAACTTCTTCTACCTTGTCTTGTACAGAAGCAACATCATTCCTAACAACGATTACTTCTGCTGTAGCACATGAAATATCACCCCGGACATTAGCAACATCAAGATTTAACAAAGTAAGGTCTTTCTGGACTGAATCAACTTTTCCCTGTACATTGGAAACATCAATTTTTACATCTGAAACATCTTTATGGACATTGGATAAATCTACTTTAACATCTGATACATCCTTGTGAATGTCAGTCACGGCATTCTGGACCTCCTGTGTACTGGTCTGTAAACGCGACATGTTATTTTCCAAATTTGCAGAACTGGTCTGGAGATCCTTCAAATTCTCCTTCATCATCTCCTGCATTCGACTAGCATTCCTAGCTTCCATCTCCCTCACACTTTCATTCATGCTAGCTTTCAAACTCTTGGACATCTCCTCCAACATCTTTCTCATGCACTCATCTGCCATCTCAATAATATTTCAATAATAGACTGCGTTAGGGACATACATCAAATAGAGCAAGATAACAACATCTGAGCAACGCCTTTCACCATATATATAAAGTTTGAGCAATTTTCTGTCTTAAATCTAACTTACAATTAGCTTATCACTAACTTCATAAACACCCTATGTTGAAATAAACTCAAGCACATGTTCAAATTTCTTTGGTTCATTTTAAATATCCTAACATAAATAATTTACATTTACAATCCAAATAGTTTAATTTTATCTTTAATATGACTAAACATGTCATAAGCCGGTCAAATAAAATAAGACTCCAGATCATAGGCGATTTTTCTAAGTTTCCAGCCTATTTAACCTCTCTCAGGTTGTATAAGATCTGATCTTTTCTGAGTGTAATTTTCCTAATACAACAAAACATTTAATCCCTATATAATCACACTCTCAAATTCTACAATTGGCCAAGACATCTAACAAAGAATCAAACTCTTTATTTGAGTCTTCACAATCCCATTGACATCGATAACTTGGTAATCCAATGTTATTCGAGCCACGCGTTGATTGCGCCAATCCTACTGTCCCCGATATTCCGGATAGTAGGCTGTCAGAAATCCGCCCCCCTCAATCGGATTGCCAATAATCGATTGCACCGGCACAGCTACATCAATGAAAATGGCACTGACAGATACCACCGAGATTAGAGCACAGTAGTTAACATGAAATTATTGTGGAACACACCAAAATATACGGGGGTTCATACTTACCTTTTACTTACCTATTCAATTTAATCTCAGGTCTGGGTTTTCAACTGGATCACTTAATAGTATGCCCTCACAATAACCTCCACCACGATATTTAAAATGAACCAAGTCGAAAACCAGAAAATTTAAACTGCACAATAATTTATTTCACATAAAGAAAAAAATATTGTAACAAAATTTAACAACAAAATAGTTATGGCTGTCTGAAGCCATTGTCAATGCAACCATGTCCTCCTGTAGGACTGTAGACTTCACATACAAGAATACAGCTTTCTCTAGCTCAAAAGAACGTAATAATAACAATGCACATTGGAATGGATAAGGGAGCTGGGACGAGACATATAGCATTTGTTTCCTTGTTCATGAACTTCATAATTTAGTTCATTGACACACATTTATTAATAACCGCAAGGCCGCTAAGTAGTTGACCTTGACCTCCACCATTCAGTTATCTGGCCACCTGCAATACACCCTAAGCAGTGTTGCATGCTTGCTTCGTCAAATGGACGCAGCTGCCTAACCAGTGTCACCATATGCTGGCCAACGCCGAGTCTAGCTCTCATTCAAAACAATTTAAATGCTCACATCTCAACTCAAATATTATCACGCAAAATTTATACAAGATCCGTTCACATTGCAATGGATTACTCTGTTAATCTCAAATATTATTTAAATGTTTATTCCAATTATCGAACTAGCGTTGTTTAAATGTTAATAGCAAAACGCATAATGTTATATCATAGTGTTCAATAATTATTTATAACATTAAGATTGTTCATAACTTAATCAAACGACAATTGAAAAATTTTTACACGTCTCTATTAATCCCGTTTGTTTCAAATTATTATTATAGATATTTACATAGTTATTTACATTATTCATATTTTATTTATATTTGAAATACATTAACCACACGTTTATCCGGTTGATATTTTCTTAAATCGTGGTAATATAATCGACCGATGAAGGTTACTTATATTAAAAATTTAGATTCAGGTTTAATAAGATTTAATAATTATAATTTGTGACGGTAACCTCCATTCAAAATCTATAATTCAATCAATTTATCACTCTTGTTAATTTTAACAGTAACTTCACATGAATAATTTTCAATGGACCTGAACAATACAACTCAGCGGAAACATACCTCGCACAAACGCACAAAATTGGCCCATAATTCATCAGATATCTCATTATATATGGCATCAAAATCTTCCACAATACACACAAAAACCTCCACTTATAAATTCATCATCATCATCAATATTATTGTGGGAACCTCCTTCACTTATTAAAGGGCATTATTCATCAGCGACTTTTACACGTCCACTGAACTGACGATTATACATCCATAGTTCCTCTTTAAAAATTCTTATATTCATCAATTGTATCGAAAACTGTTATTATATTTAACCTTCATGGGTTTCATTCATGAAGCGATATGAAGTAAAAATTTGCCAGTCACAAATAAATTTAATAGCAAATACGATTAGACACGCCTCCCTGGTCTATCAAAATGAATTAATCTCATCATAATTATCGCAGTATAAAAATACTATATTCAAGCAAAATTCAATTAACTGCAGAAATAGTCGAATAGAACGCAAATAGACCAGAAAATGCAAACATTATTGTTTCAATCTAGAACTGAGAAAATCTCCTATCAAATGTTCATTACTATAGTGTACTGAACAAATCGTATTCAAAGTTCATATTTCATAAAATTGTCTATAATGCAATTGTATTTCAGAATTGACTAAAAATGTCTGTGTTTCAATCATGTTCATAAAAACGACTAGTATTTCCAAGATCGTCGATAAAGTAGTAGATTTTAACACTCTAAAATCTTTTAATCATTCTTCTTTCTTGAGGATGACAGAAAATTGGTCAAAGTAATTGACTGGAAAGAATTACTTTAATAAAACGACACGCTGTCTGAATTCAAACTTGCCATAGAAAATCGTTAACTTTACAGTCAAATCGTGACTACAAGAAAAATTCAAATTCTCGAAAGAATATTTAACTTCAATATAAACTGATCCAAAATGTTTAAATATGCAAATGACATAATAATGTCTCAATAAATCGAAGAAAATGGCATAAAGCTGCAAAGTGTACAGAGTACAGAAACATCTAGCAAAACAATATGGGGCAATCAAATATATGACAGAAAATATGGGAAAGATAGCTGCTCAGATCTCACCAAAATGGCTCAAATAAATCAAGAAACGTTCACGGCTACCTTATCTGTTGGATTGAAGTTCTAGAAGAAAATTTCAAAGAAGACTGCTGCTGGTTCCAATTCACCACAGGATAGATGTGCACCGACCTCGAACCTGGAACCTGCGCCCTCGGAGAATAGAACAGCTTCCTCCTCCGGAAATCGCACTGCTCCGTGTAGATGATAGACATCCTTCTGGCAAAACTCTTCTTTGTGTGCTGGGAAAAACCCTTGCCCCTCTTGAAAGTTCCCTGAAGTTCTTGTAGAAATCAGCCATGAAGTTCATTGCAAATATTTCCGCAGAAATTTTTCATAATTGTGGAGTATGAATTTATTTCCACTGCCATTTGATGTAATTCAGCGATGGATTACGATGCATGAGTGTAGCTGAATGTTCACTACATGCTCGTCTTTGTAGAATGACGATTATCGAAGCTCCATTTTGCTACTTCACACTACTGATGTATGTCCCAATTGCATTAAAGTTTTAGTCTTCCCTCTCCACTTCCATTATAATGTTAGTCGAAAGTACTGCCAGATTGTATAGTTCCATTGTAGAATGTAGCGTTGTATCACCAAATGTAATCTTCAGTATCACGGTTGCAATACACGTGTCTGCCGTAGCGTAGAATGTGGTATTAAAAGTGCTTCTCAGGATTCGAGAAAAACACTTTTCTCTGCAGTCTTTAAATGCGAATATCTTCTGAAGTATTATAATGAAAATGTTCAACTTTCGCACACGCCTCAATATTGTAATGCACTATTGAATTAGTATAAATGCAGTAGCTAATTCTTGATAGATAAACTTGTAGAATCG
This sequence comes from Meconema thalassinum, assembly GCA_946902985.2. Taxonomy (NCBI): domain Eukaryota; kingdom Metazoa; phylum Arthropoda; class Insecta; order Orthoptera; family Tettigoniidae; genus Meconema; species Meconema thalassinum. Next base: position 141,375,294 of record OX336400.1, read on the forward strand.
TTTATGTGTGCGCTCCAACTTCGCCTAGTTTTAGTAACAGTAAAATTGCACTGCTGGATACCCAATACTGTTCGATGCGGTGGGCTCTGCCACGCTTGCTTATGACGATATGCTTGTTCTATCAGAACACGAAGTCAGACTAACAAGTCAGAATAAAACCACGAAGTGAGAAGATCCTCTCTGCTGTGCAAGGCCTTTTATCAACTTTGAAGGGGCGTATCCATCCCTACCATAGCTTCTTCTTCCATCATTACTCCAAGTTCCAACTATGGCTATTCTTGACGGATTTTCAGATGTCAAAAACATATAATTAATTTCTTCAAAATTCCAAATCAATGCCATAACTGAAAATAGTTTTCCACAATTCTGCATGCCAAAAGTTATTAAATATGGTAGTTTCAGTAAACTCCGTCTCCCTTCAAGCTATCATTCATTGGTTCGAGCCTCTCCTCCAATAGCGTAACTTCTTCCTCAGCACGTTTACTTGCTTCCCTGCGACTGCGTCGTAAATCTAAGATCCTTCTCGAACAAAATCGTGACGTCAGCAAGAATCTAAGCTCAGCCAGCCTACTTGCTCGAGCGTTGCGTCATCCACGCCTACGTCATGAATATACACGTCACAACTATGACGGCCATAACTTTATTCACATATGCCAATACAGCCACCGTGGTCTCAGTATAATTCAATTTACGGGGGCATTCTCCCTTCACCACGTTTTAAAAACAGTTGCAAATTGTTTTTAAACTCTGTTACAAATATCTGAATTCACTTGAACACGAAATTGAATTATTATTGGCTTACTCTTGGATAATATTTCTTCAAGTTTCCAGCATTGAACTTGCCATATACGACATCATTCTCATCATCATAGAGTCCATAACAGTTGTTTCCATAAGCATTCGTAATTCTGAACGGACCCATAAATACTATTCCAAACTTGGGATAGATTTTCTTACTCACGTCAGCCTTGACAGGTCTGCGTAGTAATACCAAATTTCCAATTTCTAAGGGAGTACAAAAACGTTTTCCAGCTACTCTTTTCAGTCGTTTTTGTGCTGCTCTCTGGAGTTGTTCTTTCGCTCTGTCAATTCTCTGCTGCCTTCCTAGGTCGGGATCTCTAGGAACGTGGTTGAAAAGATTGTCCCACGGCCTTTCTGGGTTTCTTCCTAGATGAAGTCTCATTGGCACCTCTCCTGTGCTCTCCTGCACTGTAGAATTTAGACACTCCTCAATAAGGGGTACAAATCTCACCCAACTCTCATTAAAGCTAATAATCCTATTCTTCATATCAATAATGGCTCCAACATTCGATATAAAATCGATTCCTAGCACAATGTCGAAATGGATCTTGTTCACCACAATAAAGATCTGTTCATAATTCCTTCCATTAATTTCAAAGTTTAACAACACTTGGATCTTGCATTTCACTGCCATGTCTTGGAAAATTCCTCTCACTTTGACGGTAGAAGCGGGTAAAACTGTCATGTTTTCTCCCTTTAATAAACTTTGATAGCATTCATCGGAAATGATAGAAATAATTGCGCCGGTATCCATAAGAGCTTTGTACTGTTGGCCATCTATCAGTACAGAAATAATAGGTAAGGCACATGGTCTTTCCTCTTTGACGATTCCTCTCTCTTCTAATAAATCCTCATCAGTTACTTCGTAAATTTCATTGATAGTAATTATGTGTGGTGTGGCAATGTATTCATTGTTTCTCACTTTCGTTGAGAAATCGGCGTTTTTTGTGTTACCATTTTCAAAGTTCCCCTGCTGGCTTGTAGAAGGACCAGGATCGATCACTAAATCCTGTATTTTCTTCTGGTTTTCAGCTTCCTTCTCTCGTAATTCCTTCAAATACTGCTGACTTTCTTTCTCTCTCTCTTGATACTTGTCCGGTGTCATAACCTGACCTTGAGAATTTTGATTCCGATTCTGGTACTGATTATTTCTGTTGTAGTTCCTATTGTACCCATTGTTATTATAATATCTACCTCTTCCGTTATTATAGTTCCCTCTATTGTTATTCCAGCCTCGTCTTTGCTGATATGGACGGTAACCTTGTGATCTGTTGTTGCGAAAATAATTGTTCCTGTGAGGACCTACATTTTCAGTTTTCTCTTCAGCAGGCGTATCAGTTCGCTGAACTTGATCCATGTAGACTGTATTAATGTCTTTGAATTCGTGCCTCTGACCTTTTTGAACCAAATTTGGCATCGCGCGTCGTCACTCATTTGTTGAATCTACTCGTGCGCTACCTAAAATAAAATGAATTTACTAAGCCAGAAGCCTTCCCTGGAGTGTACACAACAACTCACCCAAGTTTCATCGCTATCGGACGAATGGTATTTGAACGCATACGGGACCTTGTTGAAACGCTTCGTGCGTCGACCCACATTTGTTTAATCTACTCGTGCTTAACCTCCTGTGAAATGGATTTACTAAGTTAGAAACCTTCACGTAAGTGTACACAACAACTCATCAAAGTTTCATCTCAATCGATGAATGGTATATAAACTTATACGGGATTTTGTTGAAACGCTTCGCGCGTCGTCACTCATTTGTTGAATCTACTCGTGCGCTACCTAAAGTAAAATGAATTTACTAAACCAGAAGCCTTCCCTGGAGTGTACACAACAACTCACCCAAGTTTCATCGCTATCGGACGAATGGTATTTGAACGCATACGGGACCGTTTTGAAACGCTTCGCGCGTCGTCGCTCATTTGTTGAATCTAGTCGTGCGCTATCTATTGTAAAATGGATTTACTAAGCCAAACACCTTCCCTGGAGTGCACTCAACATCTCACCAAAGTTTCATCGCAATCGGATGAATGGTATATGAACGCATACGGAACTCTGAAACGCTCTAACGTACAGAGACAAACAGAATTCGACATCACTGCCACCTTTGGTATAAAACACAACTTTCCGCCATGGGCGGAGTGTATGTTATGGCGGTAGTTGCACAGGTTGCGACCAGGTGGCTCTACGTGCAGAGACACACAGTCCAAAGGGATCTCTTTTCACTAAGGCTAGCGGTTTCCATGACGACTGTTTATGACTGTATATTGTGGTTCTAAATTTGTGTGTAAATTGTGGTTCTAAAATTCTAAAATTCCACCTATCTGGTCAAATTGTGTATCTAAACCATACATGGGCCCACCCTAGCATTCATACAAAATTTCATCAAAATCGACCCAGGCGTTTAGGAGGAGTTCAGTCACATACACACGTGTCGAAGAATTATATATATATAAACTTTTGAACTGACGGTGGTTTTGGGGTCTGGGGGATGTGAAACGCGAAAATATGTCGAAATTTTCCGGAAGTCGAAACATGGTACCCATTGCAATAGAGCGGTCTAGGCTACAATGGTATTGACATATGAGGAGGATGCGAGAGGAGAGGATACCGAAGATGTTTGGAATGGAAATGAAGGGAAGGAGGCCAAGGGGAAGACCAAGGGACAGATGGACAAAATGAGTTAAGAAGAGTGTGGAGGAAAGAGGAGTGTGCTGGGACACAGTGAAAGACGAGAGATGGTGGATGGACAGGAAACGACGGAGAGGCTTCTGTTCCAAGCCGACCCCACCAGCGGTCGGAAACTGCTCAAGATGATGATGATGATGTCGTGTCTTGTGCGGGGTTTCGCCTAGGAACACCAAGCTGGCTCATCAGCGGGTTCTTGGTAACCCGCCCGTAACCCCACTGGAGTAGTGAATTGCGAAAATAAATGTCAACATTAGGTCATTTTGTCCGAACCTGCACCTCAGGGGTGGCCAACGTATCAAAGAAATATATCTGGTTGCGCGCCTGGCTACTACGCTATTATTGCGGTCCCCCCAACGGCTAACGACTTGTGGGACGTGGAACGGTGACCACGGGACCCCAGCTGAGTCCGGCATGCTTCCACTTACCTGTGCCGGGCTTCTCACTGTCACCTTTCCTTTCGGCCTCCCTTCGCCAACTCTTGATCTCTTCCGACCCCGACAGTATTAGGGTATCCGAGGCCTAGGGAGTCTTTCACTTTCCCGCCTTACTTGGGCTTTCTCTCATCTTTCCTGATCCCTCATTCTTCGAGGGGTCAGACCTCGCGTTCTTCTTTTCATGATATCACCTGCCTTCTACTCAAGGCCCTAAAGGAGGCAGGGTGTGTGTATCCCCACCACTTCTGGTGCACCCTCAAGGGCTCACGGCTGGTGAGTTCGGGATTTGGCGACCCCAAGGGATTCCAGAACTGGGTTCGGATTTGCCCTCTTTAGCCATTTACATTTTATGAAAATATAGGCTGATGAGATCACCTTTTGTCCGTGTGTGTATATGTGTGTGCGTCCATGTGTGTGTCCCCACTAATAACTTCTAAACGGCTGGAGCGATTTCAATGAAACTTCAGTCAACCATGACCGTGCTCTTCAAATTGTATTACGTCTCACCAATCCAACATGGCAGTTGTGCAAATTTTTTCACCAGCATTCAATATCTCCGAAACTATTACCGATATCATCCTGATTTTTTTTACGCCGATAAAGCGCACTTTTAGCAGTTTACCGATGACACTTTCAAAAACCTAGTAACTACAAAACCAACATGGCGGCCAAGCAAAATTGAGACATTTAAATAGACTTTTCTCGCGATTCAACAATCCAAACACAATGAAACTTGGTACAGCAAATGTTTATACACATTGTAATGCACTAGGATCTAATTTAGTTCAATTGTCTACTTATTCTCAAGATGGCGGCTGTGCGAAATATTTAATAGGCATTCTATATCTGCGAAACTATTATTGATATCACCCTACAATTTTGTACGGTGATAAAGGGCACTACTACAAGTTTATCTATGTAACTTTCAAAAACCTGTAAAGTACAAAACGAACATGGCGGCCAAGCGTATATGAATCATTTTAATAGACTTTTCTCGTGATTAGCTCTCTGAGCGCAGTGAAACATGGTACAGTAAATGTTTATACATATTGTAATGCACTGGCTTTTAATTTAGTCGAATTGTTTACATTACCTGAAGATGGCGGCTGTGTGAAATTTTAAAATTAAGTTTTCATTTCTTAAGTCGTAATCATGCGATCGAAGTAAAAGTTTGAACAATGAACTTACGCAATAATTTTACTTTAATGGTGCATAACTCTATGGCCTATACATATAACAATCCAACATGGCAACCATCCGAAATATTTAGGTGGTTCTCAATATCTACGAATCTTCTACAGCAATCAAAATGAAATTTTTATGCTCATAGGGGCTATGAACGTAAGTTCAATTATAGGACTTTCAATAACCTGGTGAGCACAAATCCAACATGGCAGCGACGCGAATTATAAATACTTAATTAGTCGTTTCTCGCGATTTAACCATCCGAGTGCAGTGAAACTTGGTACGGTAAATGTTTATACAAATGTTAATCCCCTGGCATCTAATTTATTTCAATAATTTTTATAACTACAAGATGGCAGCTGTGAGAAATTTTGAAATCTCATTTTTACTTCTTGTGGCCTAATCATGCGATTGAAATTTGAATACTACACGTACACAATAATCTTCATGTAACAGTACATAACTCTAAGACCTATTTAAAAATCCAACATGGCGATCATCCGCAATATTTAGACGGTTCTCAATATCTAAGAATATATTGCAGCAATCAAACTGAAATTTTGTATGTTGATAGTGGCAATTAACATAAGTAGGATATATGAAAATAGGCTGTATAGTTCTTCACGGAACTACTTGTTTCCATTGCCTTTGGGGTGGACCTTCTCTTTCTTCTCTGCAATTCATGGCCCTCCTTCCTTCCTTCCTTCCTTCCTTCCAAGTCCCTCAATCTTCATTCTTCGAGGGTTGGGGGCTTTTCATTTCCTCCTGTCTTTTATTTACATTCTTCACTTTCTTTGTTTCCCATTTCCTTTTCCTCCCAGGGGCTCACAACTTGTGGGACGTGGTTTAGCGACCACGGAACCCCAGCTGAGTCCAGCATTGCTTCTACTTACTTTGTGCCTGGCTCCTCTCTGTTATCTTTCCTCCCTTGGTCAACTCTTGTTCTTTTCCTACCCCGACGGTATAAGGATATCCGAGGCCTAGAGAGTATTTAACTTTCCCGCCTTACTTGGGCCGTATCTCATCTTTCTTGATCCTTCATTCTTCGAGGGGTCAGTCCTCTTGTTTTCTTTTCATTGTGTCTCCTACCTTTTGCTCAAGACCCTAATGGGGGCAGGGTGTGTGTAGCCCCACCACTCACGGTGCACCCTGGATAGTGCTACATCCTCAAGGGCTCACGTCTGGCGAGCTCGGGATTTAGCGACCCCGAGGGATTCCTGAGCGGGGTCTGGTTTTCCCCTTTTTTCCATTGCCTTTGGAGTGGACCTTCTCCTCTTTCCTCTCTGCCATTCATGGCTCTCCTTCCTTTCTTCCAAGTCCCTCAATTTTCATTCTTCGAGGGTCGAGGGCATTTCATTTCCTCCTGTCTTTTACAGTATTTACATTCTTCACTCCTTTCCTCTTCAAGTTTGCAAGTCCGTAGTTAGTTTTATAAGGTGCGTTCAAAAGTAACGAGCCGAAGGCTGTAATGCGCAAACCGGTGATGACATCGGCTAATCGTGGCGTGTGTAACGAGGTGTGGTTCCGACCAGAGCGTGGAAGGTCACAGCCCGTCGCTAGAGGGCACGCGTGCACCTCACGTGACGATACAAAGCGAGCAGCAGCATGCATCAATCGTCCAACGCTGCCAGTCGCATTGAATACAATGACATGGAGGCCTCAAACGAAGATCAAAGAGGTGTTGTTCGGTTTCTGACAGCGAAAGGAGTAGGGGGAACGGACATTCATCACCGAAAGTCACAAGTGTACGGCGTACACTGCATGTCCCTTGCAAGGGTCAAGGAGTGGCACAAGCGCTTCAGGGAAGGACGGGTGTCGTTAGCCGATGATGCCCGGTCAGGGGCACCCCCCTGCATTACCGATGACAACGTCCTGCTGGTTGATGCACTCATTACCCAGGACCGCCGAGTGACAGTGAACGCCATAGCCGCCGTGGTCGGATTGAGCGTCGGAAGTCTGCACACCACCATGAAGGAACGACTGGACCTGCGGAAAGTGTGTGCCCATTGGGTGCCCCACAGTCTTCATCCACACCATGAAGCGTGTCGAATGGCCTACTGTTTTGGTCTTGGTTGGACGATTGATGCATGCTGCTGCTGCTCGCTCTGCATCGTCACGTGACGTGCACGCGTGCCCTCTAGCGACGGGCTGTGACCTTCCACGCTCTGGTCGGAACCACACCTCGTTACACACGCCACGATTAGCCGACGTCGTCACCGGTTTGCGCATGATAGCCTCCGGCTCGTTACTTTTTGAACGCACCTTATAGTTTCCCTATCAACTATTAAGGGCCTATAACCTAGATGTTAGGCCCCTTAAAACAACACTTATCATCATCGATATAGGAAGGGACCCATAGTCACCCCCTTACTACCCTCTTGCTACGTCTCTAGTTAATGGAATACACTTTGATAGTTTTCAAGCTCTATAGGCCAGGGGTTCCCAACCTTTTAGCAACTGCGTACCACTTCATTTTTTTTAGAAATTTTGGCGTACCAACAGTCCTATATTTTTTAAAACATATATTTGCTGTCGGAAAAGTGGCCAATGGCTTGTTTCATTTTAGTAAAATTACTGAGAATGCTTCATATTTAATTTATGCACTTGTATTGCGATGTTTTCAACCTTTTATTAAGCCAACAATAATAGATTTTTATTTCAATTTTTTCTTACTAATTTCTATTTAAAAATATATCTATAGGCCTACAGGGTGTTTCAAAAATACTTTTACAAACTTTGGGGATCGGTTCCTTACACCACAACAAGAAAAAAAGTCCTCTCGGCACGCCGGAAGGCGGAGGCAGATTTCACGGGACAAACTTTGGGGATAGGCGAAAATAGGCAGAATATGCAGGTTTTCGTAGAAGGATCAGACCTCATTTATTGCGAGAAGGTATTTTATAATTGGAGCTTAATTAACATTGTTTTTCGTCATTTTATGCATATTTTAAACATTTTATTGTCTTATGGGAACGGTAACCTTCTTGTCATTTGGGGTCAATTTTTATACTTGTGGTCACACTGTCCCTATACAAGGTTTCGACACTGATGTGTAACTATGTAACGGTCTGTTACTTCTTCAGGCAAAATTATATCTCCCGCAGAGATTTTGGTTGGTTCCTCAGTTTAGGGGCTGCGACAACGCGGTCATGTAACCCCGTGTACTTAGGGATGGCTGTATTAGTCTGTAATTCAGGTAAGGACTGTAGACGGTCAATTTCAAGCAGTAGTTCCTAATGTTGCTACCAGGTACTACCGTCAACGAAACCTAGCTGTGAACTTGGCTACTAGATGCCACCGCAACCAGCAACTCGCAACGAACGTTGGAACTTCCCCTGCAAAGGAAAGCATACTGAGGGATTTTTAGCGCTCTTAGAAAATCCGACGACTTCGGCCGGCCTTGAACTCGCGACCTTGGGCATAGACATTCAGCATGCTACCAGTTACGTCACCGAAGCCGCTTCCCACTTAGTCAGATGGAAATACTGAATCTGATCTCGTGCAAGTGCGTTGTCATGGCAACGTCTGATGGCTCATCCCTCATCAATTTAGTAATGTTGCCATGGTAACATCTGATGGCTCTTGGCAGTTTCTCCTAATTTTGAAATCATTTTGCTCATCCGTTGGCGTAATGGTGGGTCATATCAAAAATTCTTTCAGACAAAAGTTTTAGGTAATTAGTAGGGGAATATTGTCCATTTTGTACGGTTTTGATATTGTGCCTATTAAGAGAGATATGATTAATGTTTCCAAAAAAAACTCTTTTCCACCTCTTTGGTCAATGGTTGGTGCTATCAAAAAAAATTCATACATAAATTTTTGGGCTTTATCCGACACATAGTATGAACTTGAGACGGATTCGATGTTTCACATATTAAGAGAGTTATAGCAATATTTCACTTTTTCGAAAAAAGCCCCCCATTTTCATCCCCTTTTTCCGATTCAGTCCATTAACGAACTCGACCGAGAGATTATATATATATATAGTCTATATATTATGTAAAAAATTCAAAGTGATTGGTGAAAAATTACGGCAGTTATCGTGTCCACAAGAAACTGATATATATATACATGTATACATAAATTATATATAAACTTTTGAACTGACGGTGGTTTTGGGGTCAGGGGAATGTGAAACGCGAAGATATGTTGAAATTTTCCGGAAGTCGAAACATAGTACTGCGCTCGAAATCATGTCTAGTTGAGAGAGAAGAAGACAGGACGAGGTACGAACTGAGGACCACCTCAGAAAAATGGCACATTTAAACATTTGGAATTATGGATAAAATTTACAGTCTGGGTGGAAGATTATGACTAAATAAGCATTTGGAAAAATTTTCGCCTAGAGAAATATTTTTATTTCGAGAAATAATGGAAATTTTATGATCAGGTAATTTTTAACCAAGCATAAATGATATGAGGACAGTCTTGGAAATCTACACTTTCGTCGATGTTAGTAGCGAGAAACCTGTTTGAGCCGAGGGAGAAGTAGCAAGGTCGGCTGGAGGACAGACACGTACCACGATCTAGAGTGGGGGAGCAAACCTGTGTCGGGAATGCGCCAGAACTTGCTGTTGACCAATCAGAAAATAGTTTGAATACTGAGAAATGAATAAGTATTAAAATCATTATTTTAATATTTTATGAGAGTGTTACATATTGAATTCACCAGCAGAGGAAAAGAAATGTAAATGGCAAAACGGATAGTAAATTTAATGAATGAGAGAGAAGTTATGTATGAATCAGTCAATTTTCATAGCGGTTGGAGACAAGTTGACCAGATTTGCGAGGGAAATCTGATCGGCGAGGCTAGCAGACGCTAGGAGACGAGGCTCTTTCTATCTGGACAGTTGAGGAGGCAAGACGTTATAATTTTCACTCTTCGAGAAGTAATACACAAAGGTCTTTGTGAACCTGAGACTACAAGATGAAGCAACAAGTTATTGAGAGGAGAAGTAAGCATTATTAATCAACAGTATTAAGAATAAGTTTTACTACATTTAAAGAAGAGATATACCTCATGATATAATATTTGAAAGTTACAACCTGAAACATAGAATACGCAACTACACAGGAAGGAAGTCAGAAGAAGTGAGACTTTATATAATAAGAAGTTCATCAATCTACACAAGAATGTATAAGGAATTAGGTCTGAGGGGAGAGACTACGACTTCACATCGTTTGGCAGTGAGGAGAATGTTTTAACTTCATTATGTTGGGAACGTGGAGCTATGCTAACTAGCGAAATCCAGAAATGACCAGAGGACACAGAAATATGAGTAGCGAGCTGCAGAACCTCGCAGTTTTCGCTCACTTAACGCTACAAGCGACTACCAGAGAATTCCACACTATGGAGGTGATTTCTTGTGTTGGAAAGAACACTGCAAGCTTCCGACTTCAAGAGACATCGAGATCTGAGGAGGAGACGAGCGGCATTCGAGATGGAGAACGCGGGGAATCTGAAGTTGGAGAGCGCCAGGCACCGAGAGCTGCGAGGGGGACGTGTCATCGCGAAGGACGTAGGGAGCAGGCCAGCAGACGAGTTTCCAGCTGAGAACCGGTTGGGTTACATCATCCCAGGGCATTCACCTGCACCAGAGGCCAGACGTCGCAGAGATGACATAATGAAACCAGTCCGCAGGGAGCGTGCAGCATACCAGAGGCTCGTGGCGAGATTCGATGGACAGAAACGTCATCAGGTCTGTCACCACCGATCTCAGAATGAATTTTACACACATCTGTAGTTAGTTCTTGTACACGTTGTTCCAGAATTTGACCAACATATTTGCATTTATAACCTATGTTATTGTATTGTCTTGAGAATATTTAGTAATTTCTATAGTTAGTTTCATACGTTACTCGGACGTATTTTGAAGGATTGATCGATGATCTTAGACATCGTTAGTATTTTTCATTGTCATTTTAGAGCGTTTAAATTTACTTACAGTTAGTTTCGTTGCGATTGCTTACGTATATTCCGTAGATTTGTTGTAACATCGGAGAACGATCATATGTGTATTAGAACTTGAGAGGAGAAGCGTAAATTTGTGAGAAATGAATAATGTATCAGAGAAAGAAAATGGTCATGTGTATGACGAACGTAAATAAGTTAATAATGTAATATCAGAGAAAGGAAAGACATGAGAATCCTATGATAAAGAGTTTATTCATCTCAGAAACGATGATACTATGTATAAAACGAAGTTGTTAATAGGAGTATTCAATATCGGCATTAAAAGAACTGCAGTATGAAGGGAAGCTAAATACATTGTAAAACCCAGAAGTTTTGTTGTGTGGAGAAGAACAGTATGCGATAATTAAAGGCATAACTAAATAAGAAACGCTATTATAGAATGTTATGAATGCATATTTATTATAAATAATAATGTGATGTGGAAGGAAGGATATTGGCATATATTGTTAATAGAAACGTGAGGAAAGGTAATTGTTATTTTCATAGCAGACGCAAGCAGACTTAAAATTCAGAGTTAAGCGAGAAATTGTAACAAGGAAGTGTTTGATGCAGAGAAGGAAGAAATGAGATGAGTTATGGCAGTGAGAATTGTCGAAAGTTTGGGCGATAATATTATAGAGAATCTAAGTGGAAAGATTTTAAACAGAGCACGGAAATGTATAATCGATAGAGGATTTTGAAGAAGGAGGAGTAATGTATTCGTGACAGTTATTGCATTTGCAATTTCTAGTAGGAATACTGAATATCATACTTTGATGAAAGTAGTTGATATGGAACCGTAGAAGTTTTGTGAAAGTGCTAAAGGAGGAAATATTAATGAGATGAAATTATATTGATGAAGTCGTAACAGAGACGCGATGTTATGAAACGTGAGACGAAGAAGTTGAGTGGAAAGGTTTTGTAATTATTTTTTGGTTTTTAAGAGAAGCCGTATTTTGTATTTTGTGAAGATGAGAGTGTGGGAAGTGAAGGTTGATGCCACACACACTCGATATTTGGTTGGAGAGCTTATCTGAATAGTCATGCGTTGCAATTTGTATAATTATTAATTTATTGGATACCGGAATTGTAAACTTTAGTGATGAGATATTAACTTAATTGTTTGTGTCCATGATTCACATGGAATTGACGCATAAATACCTATTATAACCAGTTTTATTGTGTGAAATACGAAGAAAGATTGTGAAATACGGAGAGAGATTTTGTAGAAGAAGAAAGTTGTGAGATACGGAGGAAAGTAGTGAAATGAACTCTAATAAATTGGAGAAAGATACTATGAAATCGTGCGGGTCGCAATCATGTAAATGAATGTAAATATTTTATTATTATTATTATTATTATTATTATTATTATTAACCATTTCTTATAGCATTTGAAAAATTAACATTATATTTAGAGGACTTGAACGGATGTATTACATAGGGAATATGTCTGTTATTTTGGAACGTTAAAGCATAATTTTAATGAACAGATAGGACAGATATAAGTGTCCTGATTTTTAATTAAATAATGTGTATTTTAAAAATATCTTGGAGCAAGATATATTATTTTATTTATGAATTGATGCAAGAGAGACACTTGTTACACGCATCAAGCCTAAATGAGGCGCAGATATTTCATTTTAGAGGGTAATTGTATTCTATTTTTATTATTGGTGATGGGACATGAGTTGTTATGTCGTGTTAATATTTTTGTCAATAAATAGCAGGCGTATTTTTATTCTTGCTAAGTTTTCTAGAACTGATTCTTGATTCAATACTTAATTACACTAGAATGATACCGCTAGCTAGATGCAGACAGTCGATCGACAATTTATCTTAACGCCCGAGAGCCGAGTTGCTCATTAGTTCTCTACCTTTTAGCTTTAATTTTTCTTGTCCTGTATGCAACTAGTTAGTAGTATAGTTAGAGATGTATATGTGTGTTCCTAGGGTTCCCTACTCATTAGTCCGGTAGGAGTTGTTCAAGTCTTAGCCGGGTGTTGAATTTCCTACGATCCTTTTACCATCTGCGCGGATTTGGGACTGTGGCCTAGAGGAATTCGGGCGCAGTACCCATTGCAATAGTTAGCTTTCTGATGAAATCTACCTAAAAGTTCATATACACATATGTCCCAAAATCCTTCGTTTTCGATTTATTAATGAAAGAACATTGGACAATGACACATTGATTGACAACCTGTTTGGAAGTGTTTAACATATTAACTCATATCAAAAAAGATTCCTGACACTGACAGTTGGAAAAACTGTCAAATGCACAGGTGTTCCTGACAGGCTCGCCATCAGCACCAGTTTAGGATTAATGTGTGGGCTGGCATTGTAGGTCCATACGTTCTACAAGCACGTCTGACCGGTGCTGTCTACAGAGACTTTATCCAGAACACCCTTTCAGACTTACTGCATGACAATGTGCCCCTGCAAATACGACAACGTTTGTGGTGGATGCATGATGGGGATTCTGCACACTTTAGTCCCCTTGTTCGCACTGCACTGACGGAGATCTTCCAGAACAGATGGTTGGGCAGAGGAGGACCCGTTCCATGGCTTGCACGGCCCGTTTGACTTTTATCTGTGGTGTCAGGAACCTTTTTTTTGATATGAGTTCATATTGTGTTAACACTTCCAAACAGGCTGTCAATTAATGTATATACTGTATGTATATTAATAACATTTTTATAATTGAGGAAAAATAAAACTATTATTGCAAATTGGGGTTTTATTTATTACTCATAGGTCTAATACCATACAATTTTATATAATCAGTACAAAATAAGCAAAACACAATAACATTATCCAAAATCGACTTTTAGTGCGAAACTTGTTTTTTGCTGTGATTAAAATATCATTATCATGAGTAGGCTAATTGAACCTAACTTCACTCTTAATTCCTCTTCAACTCTTATTCTGTTCCTATGTTTATTTTTGAAGTACAAAAGTTCAGAAAATCCACCCTTTAATTTCAACTCATTTGGTGAGTTTCCCGAAAAAGGATTTCTGATTCAGTCAAATTAGGAATAATCTTCGGAGACATACACTGAAGAAAATGAAAATTGCAACATCCAGAAGGAGTGGTGCAACATTGCTGCAATTGAACATGCAGGACGAGTGTTCGGTTGTGATTCGATGATTACACTTTCAGGTCCCTCTGACCGCAAGTTTGGACAACAATCAATACAGGACGTGCCCACCACGAGCTGCAATACATTGATGAATTCCGCGTGGCATGGAGTCAATAAGGCCCTGGTTCGCTTCCTGAGGAATTGTGGCCCATGCTTGCTGCACTGCACGGGTCAGTTGTTCCAGAGTTGTGGGTGGCTGAGGACGGTTGGCCAGTTGTCGACCCATCATGTCCCACACATGCTCAATAGGACTGAGCTCCGGGGATCTGGTGGGCCATTCTTAGTTTGTGATGTCGTGGAGAGCTTCTCTGGAGATGCGTGCAGAGTGAACCCGGGCATTGTCCTGCTTTTTTTTTTTTCGTGTAGCCTCCTGAGAGGCCGAGTGCAGGTCTTTCTAGTCGACGCCCGTGGGCGACCTGCGCGTCGGGATGAGAGATGGAATGGATGAAGATGAATGAAACTGGGCAAGGATGTAGAAGGAAGCGGCCGTGGCCTGTCAGAAGGTACTGTCCCAGCATTTGCCTGGTGTTGAAAATGGGAAACCACGGAAAACCATTTCAAGGACAGCCGACGGTGGGGCTCGAACCCACGCGTCTCCCGAGTCAGCAGAGAACTTGGCCCCTTGACCTAACGCAGAGCTTTAGCCCGCGTAGCCACTACTGTCGGTATTGTCCTGCTGAAACATCACATTAACAATGTTCGCCATCATAGGGACAACCACTAGATTGAGTACCCTATCAACGTACTGTCGAGCCGTCATAGTGCCCTCAACAAGCACTAATTGTGATTTCACATTAATGCAAATAGCTCCCCAGACCATAATGCTTGGTGTTGGCCCTGTGTGCCTCTCGACAATAAGGTCTGGGCGGCCCCTCTCCCCGGTACGTCGGCGCACACGATTCCGGCGATCACTGCAGGTACGACAGAAACGCGATTCATCACTAAAGACGACCCTATGTGATTCGTCGACCCATGTCAATCGTTCTCGACACCAGGCCAGCCTTACACGTCGCTGTTGTGGGGTCAATGGAACACCTTCTGCAGGGACACGGGACCGTAAGCCAGCTACAGGCAGGCGATTACCAACTGTTTTTTGTGTAACGTGGGGTGCCACAGCTGCTCGAATTTGCGCTGCTGTTGCATGGGGTTCCATCCGGGCCATCCGAATGATGCGGCGATCCTCTCTCACAGTTGTCTGTCGCGCTGGACCTGTACCAGGTCTACGAGTGTGGGTACCTTCATTTGACCACTGCTGTCATACACATTGTCCCGTTGATGCCTGTCGGCCAACACGTGCAGCGACAGTCGTTAGCGATAATCCAGCCTAACACAGCCCAATTATCCGAACCCTCTCAACCGGCGACAGTTGTTGATAGCGTGATCTTCTCTGTCGTCGAGGCATGTTTGACGGGGAATACTTCACTGCACAGACTGCAAGTCAACTACGCTACACCAGAGTCCGTATACTGGAGTTGATTCCTCCGCGACCAATCACGTGGGGAGACCTGTAGCAACAATCCAATGGGTCTGAAACTTTGATCGTTTACATACCTATATGGCATCGTTCCTTATCTTGAAAAGCAACAGAAACGACCAATGCCTTCATGGTGTTGCAATTTCAATTTTCGTAAGTGTATTTAAATAGATATTAAAACTTTCTTGAAGGGCTTCCAAGTGAACAATGATATCAGCAACCACACCTGGCATTGGAGATATTTCATTTTCTTAAAAGAAGGATAGTTGACTAGGAAAACAGATACATTCTCCTCCTGTGTTAGTGAACAATCGTATCACCCACGCATACCACCTGAAACGTTCCGGTTGGTAACCCCTGCTATAGGCTATATCACAACTTTTTAACATGAACAGTTTGACAAATAATTTATCTATACTAATATAATAAAGCTGAAGAGTTTGTGTGTTTGTGTGTTTAAACGCGCTAATCTCTGGAACTACCAGTCGGATTCGAAAAATTATTTTTGTATATGATAGTCTGATTCAAGAGGAATAGTTTAGGCTATGCAGCATTAGGCTACTCCTCTCAGGTAACCTTAAATGTTGCTTTTTGTTCAGTAAGTCGGAAGAACAAGCGCTCCAGAAAGGCTTCAATAATACCGAAGTCAATTGTTGCCATATAATGCGGGCTGCATCACGTCGCCCCTATCAATGTTCTGGTGCAGAATTGCGAGCTGCTTATAAATTGCAGTCACGGGGAGTAATTAGTGCAAAAATATTTCTTAGGCCCCTTAAAACAGTTATCATGACAATAGTATGCCTCGTTATAAAGGCGATGGTGTAGGTGCAGTATACTGAGGTTATCAGCTGCAATAAGCGTTGGTGCTTTCAAATTTACTTTCATTTATTCCGATCTTTATCCTTGAGCGCTCCAGTTCTGTAAAATAAATAAATTCACCAGGCGAAGCCGGGCACTACTGCTAGTTTAAGGTGCGTTCAAAAATTAACGAGCCGACGCTGCCAGTTGCATTGCAAACAGTGATATGGAGGCGTCAAACGAAGAGCAAAGAGGTGTTGTTCGGTTTCTGACAGCGGAAGGAGTAGGGGGAACGGACATTCAACGCTGAATGTTACAAGTGTACGGCGAACACTGCATGTCCCTTGCAAAGGTCAAGGTGTGGCACAAGCGCTTCAGGAAAGGACGGGTGTGGTTAGCCGATGATGCCTGGTCTGGGGTACCCCCTTGCATTACCGATGACAACGTCCAGCTGGTTGATGCACTCATTACCCAGGACCGCCGAGTGACAGTGAACGCCATAGCCGCCGTGGACGGATTGAGCGTCGGAAGTGTGCACACCATCATGAAGGAACGACTGCACTTGCGCAAAGAGTGTGCCCAATGGGTGCCCCACAGTCTTCAACCACACCAGGAAGCATGCCGAATGGCCCACTGTCTTGGTCATCTGCAGCGCTATGCGAGGGAAGGGAATGGGTTCCTGGCACGAGTGGCATTTAGCGTGGAAGGTCACAGCCCGTCGCTAGAGGGCACGCGTGCACGTCACTTGACGATACAAAACGAGCAGCAGCATGCATCAATCGTCTAACGCTGCCAGTTGCATTGCAAACAGTGACATGGAGGCGTCAAACGAAGAGCAAAGAGGTGTTGTTCGGTTTCTGACAGCAGAAGGAGTAGGGGGAACGGACATTCATCGCCGAATGTCGCAAGTGTACGGCGAACACTGCATGTCCCTTGCAAGGGTCAAGGCGTGGCACAAGCGCTTCAGGGAAGGACGGGTGTAGTTTGTCGATGATGCCCGGTCTGGGGCACCCCCCTGCATTACCGATGACAATGTCCAGCTGATTGATGCACTCATTACCCAGGACCGCCGAGTGACAGTGAACGCCATAGTCGCCGTGGTCGCTCCACGACAATGCACGACCTCATACGGCCAACACAGTCGCGGCACTCCTGCAGAAATTCAAATGGGAGGTTCTCGACCACCCTCCATAGAGCCCATACCTCTCTCCCTGTGATTACGCCATGTTTGGTCCCCTGAAAAGGGCTCTGCGGGGCCAACGATTCACCTCGGACGCCGACGTCCAGCTGTACGTGCGGAACTGGTTCACATCGCAGCCCAGGGAATTTTATGAGACAGCCATTCACCGCCTCGTGTCACAGTGGGACAAGTGCCTCAACAGCCAGGGCCAATACTTATAACTAAAGCTCGGATTTTTAGGTGCTAAAAATCAGGAAAATATTTATTTTTTATGTATTAAAAATACTTGAAATATGTGACAAAAAATAAAAATATTTAATTTTAATGTATTTTATTAATGTGAATATAAACTTTTTTTAGCGTATGGCTTTTAGTGCCGGGAGTGTCCGAGGACATGTTCGGCTCGCCAGGTTTGTAGCTGCTTCGAGACGGACACCCAATGGGTGAGCTACAAGTACCGTTGGAGAGGATGTTTGGATGTAAGGATGAGGAGTTGGAAGGTAGCGGCTGTGGCCTATAGTTAGGGACCAACCCCGGCATTTGCCTGCAAGGAAGATGGGAAACCACAGAAGACCATCATCAAGGTTGCTGGCGGGGGGATTCGAACATCCTCGACTCCCGGATGTGAGCGACTGCCAGCAGTCATGCCGTAACGACCACGGCTAACTCACCCGGTAATATAAACAATATGCAGTACTCATGAATGCAATTTATTCTATATCTCACTGACTGCTGAAGCCTTACAATACACAACGATATACAGCTTCAGATTGTCCATCACAAATGACCAACGATTATCGCGAAACCCTTATTCTGAAGGGACGAAACTCCGGCAATATGTTTCTTGCCCTCGAGGTGTTGTGTAACTTGAGATCGCTGTTCAGCCTTGATTACTTTACCACATGGTTGGTAGAACAGAACGCCCCCATCAGAAGTAAAATTATCCTTAAATTCTGCAACATACTGCTGCAGACGATAACTTGTAGTTGCTTTTACTTTAGGCATCCCCTGCTTCCTCAGTGAGTGGGACGGGGCGACAAGATAAGAAAAACACAGCTGCAAGCTGACATACGCTCTGCATGGAGATTAGATAGCTCACAGGTTCTTCCCCGTTGAAGTAACACAAAACAAAAATGTAATAAACTGAAAGATCTAGCAAACTCATTTTAAAACATGTAGATATTATGTCTTTTTAGAAGCCTCCGTGGCTTAGGCGGCAGCACGCCGGCCTCTCACCACTGGGTACGTGGTTCAAATCCCGGTCGCTCCATGTGAGATCTGTGCTGGACAAAACGGAGGCAGACAGGTTTTTCTCCGGGTACTCTGGTTTTCCCTGTCAAAATTTCATTCCAGCAACACTCTCCACTATCATTTCATTTCATTTCATCTGTCATTCATTTAATCATTGCCCCAGAGGAGTGCGTCAGGCCTCGGCAGCCGGCACAGTCCATATCCTCGCCGCTAGATGGGGGCTTCATTCATTCCATTCCTGACCCGGTCGGAGACTGGAAGCAGGCTGTGGATTTTTTTAGATATTATGTCTTTTTATGTGCTAGTAAGTGAAAAGCAGAAATTTATGTATTTATAGACAAAATGTTTAAAATATGTTTTTACATAAAAAAAAATATTTATTTACCTAAAAATCCGAGCCCTACTTATAACATACGGGTACTGGTTTCTGTAATTATGCCTCCGGCTCGTTACTTTTTGAACCTATCTTATATTATATATTCTTGTGAAACTGCTCTCTACAACCTCCCCTTGGTTTTCAATCCACAAAAGCAATTTGCAATCGAAAGGGAAATGACTAAGGAGTTGCACTTTATACTTGATTGAGTCTTGAGATATATATTATGTCGTTAAAGAGCAAATTCAATTGCAGTCGACAAGGTCTTTATTATAACCAATCCCGACCCTCCATTGGTTAACCTACACGGTGGGCTGGTGCTTCAAGAGGCAATTTGTTAGTAATTGTGGGTAACATTTCGTGCAGATCTCTCAAAAGTGGGAGGGTGGCGGGGTAGAGGGAGGCGGGGGGGGGGGGGGGCGAGGGGGCGGGGGGGGGGGAGTTGTACCGAGAGGATATGAAGGGTTAAAATGAAGGGCGTGGGCCGGATAGAGGAATATAGAACTTAATTTAATTGTACATGTTATTAAATTATCAACTTGATTGATTGACAGGTTGACATGTAATATGTCACAATCTTCTTACTTCTTGAATCAATTCATAGCAAGGAAATTGGAAGCTAGAAGGACATGAGAGAGAAGCTGGTATTCAGAAAGGTGTAAGGCAAGGCTGCAACTTATCACCCATACTTTTCAATCATTACATTGAACAAGCAATGAAGGAAATTGGAGATAAATTTAAAGTGGGAGTGAAGATTCAAGGAGAAATAATTTCAACTCTGAGATTTGCCGATGACATCGTCATCTTGGCCGACAAGCCTGAGGATTTGAATGAGTTTTTGAATGGTATGGATTCCGTCTTACGGAAGGACTTCATGATGAACATTAATAAATGTAAAACAAAAATACTGGAATGCAGCCGAAATAAATCAGAATCCTCTATGGATATAAAATTGGCAGGCGAAAAACTAAAGGAAGTAGGAGACTTTTTAGGAAACAAAATAACCAGTGATGGACGAAGCAAAGAGGATATAAATAGTAGGTTAGCTCATGCAAGGAAAGCATTTCTAGATAAAAGGAATCTGTTGACATCTAATATAGATTTAGGTATTAGGAAGTAATATTTGAAGGCATTTGTCTGGAGCGTGGCGCTCTATGGAAGTGAAACTTGGACTATTGGTGCTGCAGAAAAGAGGTGAATTGAAGGGTTTGAAATGTGGTGTTACAGCAGAATGATGAAGATCAGATGGATGGATTGGGTAACAAACGAAGAGGTATAAAGACTAGTGAGAGAGGAGAGATGTTTCTGGCGACTGCTAATGAAGAGAAGAGAACAGATAGGTTGGTGGGACACATACTAAGACACCCAGGAATAGCAGGCTTAGTTATGGAAGGAAGGGTCGAGGGCAAGAACTGTAGGGGTAGACCAAGATTAGAATATGTTAAACAGATTGCCTTGGATGTAGGGTGTGGTAGCTATGTATAGATGAAACGATTAGCTCAGGATAAGGAGGCATGGAGTGCTGCATCAAATCAGTCAAAAGACTCAAGACTTCAACAACAACGTTAAATTATTTCAACTTGATTGATTGACATGTTGACATGTAGCCTATGTCAAAATCTTCTTACTTCTTGAATCAATTCATTGCAAGGAACCGGGTGAGTTAGCCGTGGTGGTTACGGCATGACTGATGGCAGTCGCTCACATCCGGGAGGCGAGGAGGTTCGAATCCCCCCGCCGGCAACCTTGAAGATGGTCTTCTGTGGTTTCCCATCTTCCTTCCAGGCAAATGCCGGGGTTGGTCCCTAACTATAGGCCACAGCCGCTACCTTCCAACTTCCCTCCCCAACGGTACTTGTAGCTCACCCGTTGGGTGTCCGTCTCGAAGCAGCTACAAAAACTGGCGAGCCGAACATGTCCTCGGACACTCCCGGCACTAAAAAAGCCATACGCTAAAAAAAAAAAAAAAAAAAAAAAATTGCAAGGAAATTGGAAGCTGGAATACGTCCCGAAGATTACGCACAATGGTAGAGAGGTTTATTACGTCACCTTCTACAGTGGGAGCCTACTCTATAGAACGGAATCTTGCAGGCGCCGTGTGGCGGCCGGGGCACTGTAGCTAGCAGCAGCGTAGCGCTCAACTAGTTCAACACATTTACACATTTTAACGTATTTAATAATTATAATCATCATTACTTACATGAATTTCAGAACCGACCGCGGTAGCTGCGCTCGCCTATTTATTTATTTATTTATTTATTTATCGTATGGTTTTTAGTGCCGGGTGTATCCGAGGACATGTTCGGCTCGGCAGAGGCTGTAACTAATCATCATTACTTACATGAATTTCAGAACCGACCGCGGTAGCTGCGCTCGCCTATTTATTTATTTATTTATTTATTTATCGCATGGTTTTTAGTGCCGGGTGTATCCGAGGACATGTTCGGCTCGGCAGAGGCTGTAACTGCTTCAAGCGGACACCCATAGGGTGAGCTACAAGTTCCGTTCAATATGCAGTAGTTCCAACTTTCACTACCAGATGTCACTGATACCTCATGGTGAACGTTGGAACTTTGATAGAGTGTTCCAACGAAATCTAGCCTAGAAATTTAGCTTCACACAAGTCTCAGTCTGTGGAAGGATCCTTTACATGCCATAAATCTATGACATGGGACCTCCGGCTTTACTTCCCCTCCGAAGGAAGGCATACTGAAGGATTTTAACGCTCTTAAAAAATCCGACGACTTCGGCCGGGTTTGAACCCGCTATCTTGGGCACAGCAGTTCAGCATGCTACCAACTACGCCACTGAAGCTCGCTAAAGCTCAGCGCTAGGCCATGGGGCCAAGCTCTGTGCGGACTGGGTATAGGACATAACGTACCACTTGGCCGGCTGATTACATGCGAAGAGTCAGCGAATGACCTTAAAATATTTAGGAGAGGACATAACGTACCACTTGAAAGAGTGGGAAGCATTTAGGGTACATGAAACCCTAACCGCACGGCCACTTGCTTGGTATTGCTCAATTAATCCTGGTAATAAATACGTGGGCAATAACATAACATAAACTAATATAAAATATGATAAGTTTTTGGATTCCCATCACACTTGATCCAGGCTTTGGACTGGCATGTTTATAAACATTTTGGCGGGTTTAAAATAAGCTGTGGTTAAGCTCTGGTCATTTTTCGTTTTCTTTAGTTTGTGTTTCTTTATTTTTTTAGCCTACTTTTCACATTTTGCAAAAATGAGGAAAAAGTAGACTTATGAGATCGGGCAAATGTGTGTCTGTCTGTCTGTCCTTCTGTCTGTCTGTCTGTCTGTCCGTCTGTCTGTCTGGCTGTGTGTGTGTGTGTCCCCCCCCCCCTATCAAATCCTAAACGGCTGCAGCAATCAAAACAAAATTTGGTAGGAGTAAAGATCTATATCTGAATATCTCACGGCCATATTTGAAAATGATGTCAGTTCTACCAACTGCTGAAAAATCGCAATTGAAATTTGAGCGCCATGTTGAATATCTTGGAAGGTATGAAAGGGAGCTATTTCAAAATTGGCACACGTATAGATAATAATATTGTAGTTTAATTTCCAGGAGGCCATACATGGCAGTGTTGCCAAAATGATTATAAGCCTGCTGATTGGTCCAAATTTTAAATGCATATAACGTCTACACTATCAATTGGATTTCAACCAAATTTCCTATGTGCTATGTGTACATAAACAGATATAACTAAGCGTATTCTTAAGAGCCACCAGGGCTGCCAACTGTTAATAAATGCTCTCATTTTTTTAAAATCCAAATACCCACATATCAGAAAGTATGCAAGCCGACAGCTTTAAATTATGCACACGTGTAGTACTTGACATTCTATATTAATTTGTCGTAACTTATATACGTCAGTGCTACCAACATGATTCTAAGCCTGCTGAGAGGTCCAACTTTAAATACATGTAACTTCTATACTATCATTTGAATTTCAACCAAATTTCGTGTGTGCTATGAGTACCATAACAGGTATGACTAAGCGTATTCTTAAGAGCAACCAGCGCTGCCAACTGTTAATAAATACTGTCTCTATTACCCTAATATCAATATATCAGGATGTATGCTAGCCAATAGCTCTAAACTTTGCACATGTATAGTACCTGGTATTCTAGATTAATTTGGAGTAACTAATAAACGTCAGTGCTGCCAACATGATTCTAAGCCTACTGATAGGTCCAATATTAAAATGCATGTAACTTCTATACTAACTAATGGATTTCATTCAAAATTGGCACAAAAATAGATCGTATTATTTCAGATTATTTCTGACCAATACATGGATGACACTGTTGCCAACATGATTTTACGTACGCTGTTAGATCCAATGTTTAACTGCATGTAACGTCCACGCTATCCATTGGACTTACCCAATTTTTGTATTCTGTACCTTAAGAGATGGAACTAAGAATATATTCAGTCACCAGGGCTGCCAACTGTAGTTCTCTATGAGGCTACAATATGCCAGGTATACAGTATTTTGAACTAATTAGAAATGTCGATATTACCAACTTAATTTCGTCATTATTCTAGATAGATCCAAATAGATTAATCATTGGCATGAATCTGAAATTTTAAGAAAAGTAGGCTCTTGAGTTCGTCACGGAACTTCTTGTTACAAATTTTAAATTGATTTTTGTGGTTTAGCGAATAGCAAGTTCGTCATGTGATGTTTCATTCTAAGTGAAAAGCAAGTTCGCCATGTGAAGTTTCATTGCAAGTTCTACGAATATGAGAGAGTTCTCAAGCAAGATTTCAAGTTTCCTTTCTCTTCATACCGCTTCATTATTCTGTCAAGCTGTTCATCATACTTGACATATTTCTTCTTTCTCTTTGAACTTTCAATGTACAATTCGTACTTCTTTCATCGAAGTGCGCACATAATCCGCCCTTATTCGTTGTACACAACTCCATGTTTCAATACCAATTGTTTAAAGTCGCACTGTGTGATCACCACTGATGTCTATGTGGTAATGAACCTGTAACTGGAATGACCGTCTGACATCTAGTGGTACGTTATGTCCTTGCGTAAATATTTGGGGATTACGGGAAAACCGTTCTTAGGTAGATAACGACCCTGGTGCTACGTTATGTCCTCGAAAATCAAGTGGTACTGTGCCCAAATCTAGGAATGGGTATTCCAAGTTTCAGACACCTAGATATCAAGGGAAAGGCTGTAGCCGCTTTTGAAAGTTCAGATATTTGAATATCGCGCTACATTGTTTCTCGAAGCATTTCGAAGGATTTTACCGATAGTTGGATGGCAAATGACGTAGCGAGTCATAGCAGAGGTGGAGGCTATTTATTGATTAAATAGTTAACTATGGAGCAGAGACTTGAGACTGGGATCAGATTACTGGCACGGCCAAATGAAAGAGAACGCAATTAGTATCAAGTAAATCGGACCAGGGATTCAAGAGATATGAGAATTTCTAGATATCAGGCGATGACGCGTGACCCTGACCGTTTTGAATAAAAGCCAGCTGGAGAAGGCATGGTTAGCTCACTTCATCACAAGCACTTGCAGAGCAAGTTGCGTCTACGCTGAGCCAAGGCACATGGTTGCCGCATCTACGCAGAAGTTCTGTTCAAACGTGATAGTCACGAGAAGTGCTGCGCAAACGAGTTGGAACTTAGTAAGTTTCTGGTGAGGAGAATCACTGAGGTGATTGTTTTTCTACAGACATTGGTGGAAATATTTATATTTCTAAAAGGACATATGCTAGACTCTGTCTAGAAAATAGTATTTTGTCACAGTCCATTAGTAACTTAATACTTGGATGTTTAAATCCATTTGCAAGTCAGTTTTCATATTTTGTAACTAGTTGACCACTTCGATCTGTCAGTACACTGAAGACTAGTCTATAACGGTGGCGTTCATTAGTCTACGCAAGGGAAACTGCAAGTTGTCTAGCGCATGGCAGATGGTGATTTTAATAAACCATGCCCAGGGAACGATCTTCAGAACAGCCGTTAATTGCTTAGACTGTCAATGTTTTTCTTGTACTGATGAGATTACAGTGAGTTATGTTACAACTGACATATTCAAGAAGAGATCACTTAGATCTGACCCTATTTCAACAAACTGTTATGGCTTGGATAGAAGCTCACATTAAAATGGAACCACAGTTTATTCAAACGTCGAAAGATACTACCACTATGTCTGACTAGACGATTTGTGGGTCTACAATGGCGGCCGATACAAGGATTATACGTGCTTGTCCGATAGGGCATGTCTATGGATAAATCTGGTACAGACCAGATTTACTACACTTCAAGACCATCAAGAAATGTAAGCCACATTTGAATTATATTATGCCTAGCTAATTGGAACAAACTATTTTTCTGCAGATGACCAACACATTTTTTTCGTCGTATTTAAAGCTTGTAATGATTTACGCAAGACTTATTAAGAGTTATTCTGAGCATTTTCAGCACTCAGAACAGTTTAGGATCGATGACCGAGCATTTCGAAGATTTATTTGAATTTTTCATATTTTTGGGAAATCACGGTAATCAGCCGATGTAACTGTAAAAGTTAAATTTATTTTTGTTGAGAAATGGATATTTTTTCCATATTCGAAGGTTCGAACATGTGGATTCTCACATAATGAGATGATAATTAAACACATTTAAAATAAGAATAATAATAATAATAATCCACTAATAATAATAATAATAATAATAATTTTCATAATTTTTCTAAATAATTCTTGGATATTATATTTTATAATAATCATATGTATTGAGAAAGAGCCTATGAAGTAGTTTAAACATTTCTAGTCTGGAACAGGAGATTTTCCGAAGGAGAGTGATTAGCGCAAGCCCGCATTCAACCAACATGTCAGTTCTGGTTGAACAGTTGATATTTGCTATGAGCAAAGTATATGTTTCATATAACACGGAGAGGCATGAAACGGGAAGCAATTGATATTTGTATCAAATAGGATATTTTTGTATTTATATAAAATCATGACGTAAATACACCTCGAAAGTGAAATAAAGATTTTCATAAGTATGGTAAAGTCACGGGTTGAACTGAATGGTAAAATAAAATAAACTTGTAAGTTTATTAATCTTCCAGTGTTGATAACAAGCAGAGGCTTGATTTATTGTATAAATTTTGGGAAGATAATTTATGTGTGTGGAGTAGTTGAAATGCCATTCCCAGGTGCGCATGTTTAAGTCGCAGGAATGAAGGATTTTTCGAGCATCAATCAAATAGCAGGTTCGATGGCTCAGGTTTATAGTAGGAGTATTGGAGCCACACATTTCGTCGTATGAATAACCCGAAGGTTATTTCTTTGAAACCATCAGTTCTTATTTCAACCTTGTTTACGAATTCCATTTAGACTTTGATTTTGCTAGAACCCGGATTTGTCATGATAGTAGTTTATTCTTCTTCTTTGCCGTTGTTGTCGTAATATTGTGTTCTTACACAAATAATAGAATGGGCCACTGCCAATTAAAAATAATTCTTTAACCACGAATAATTTGAAGGATATTTTCAATCCTAGTGCCATGAACTAAATGAATTCATTATAAAACTACAATTCTTATTTCCGCATTCTGTCGAAGAATTGCAAGTTGTGAAAGTTGCTAAAATGGCCATGAATATAAATATTTTATAATAATGATTCCAAGTGGATAATGGTATAGTTGAATGGTTCAACCATTTATTGATTCAAGTTGATGATTCAGAAATCATGTATTTTGTTTGGAACTTGAAGTTCATAATCGAGTCACTTCTCGAATGTTTAATGTCAGAAGAACAATTAATTGTTGTTGTGCTTCGCACAGTTCTTCGATGCTATGCTCAAGGTCAAATACTTTTCAGATGTTATTAATATGTGTTCATAATTTGTGTTGCTTCAATGATGATAATATTTTCGACGAGATATTTTTTGAAACTGGAAAACAAGTGAAAGTTTAAGAAATTCTATAAACATTTATTCTACGAGTGTTAATATCATGTAAATAGTCAAACAGTGATCAACGATATTTCCAGTATGAACAATTCATTTTGAACTGGAATTAAATGTTAATAATTTTGGAACACAGTCCACAGGACTATCAATCGGACTTGTGTTTCCAAAGAGATTGTCAAATGTGTTTGGAAGATTTCTGTATATTGTGTGTAAATAAGTGTGGATCGCCACACGTGGATGATGCTGCTTTGAGCATTCTTGCAGTCAGATTTTAACTTTAAATAAACTGAGATAATTTTACCAGATGTGTTTCACCCAATTAAATCTCCTTCTATCCTTATTGTTGCATTGAGCCAAAAATCAGTAAAGCATTTTTATAAATTTGATGTCGTTTTTGCGATTTGCTTTAACCCATCTGGCGCTCCGGGATATTTTGATTCTCGTGCTGACTGATTATTGGTAAAATGCATATGTGGTCGTGCGGACTCCGGTCTAAACGGGCACATAAAATAAGATAGAGAGAGAAATGGCTTCGAACGTGGGTCTCGATTTAGACATGGTCAATCGCATGCCGATTTGAAATTGTGATAATTTTTATAGAAATATTTTGGGAGTTGAGAGATGTCTGGTTTGGATGAATAAATTAGTAGGAAACCCAATTAGTGGGGAAAATTAAAAATTTAACTTGGTTAATAATTAGAATGGGTTTGATTATTTTTGATAATGGCTTAACCATTAGGGCGTCAAGTAAATTCAGTAGTAAACGTTCGATGACTGGATATACACATTATTAGAATCCAGGTGGAGGATATTTGAGAACTTGCATATTTTTTCTTGTGATATTGTGGTAAATGTAATTCGTAAAAGTAGAGAATTTTGTTTCCATCACGTCGATATTAGGATAAATCTCATTTTATTATAGTGTTCCAATTAGCTATTCATATTTCTTGTTCTAGTTATAAGCTTGTGTTTGCCACTGTTGTATACCCCTAAGTTTTGAATAATAATTGAAATTATGGAAGAGATGATGAGGATGATGAGGAGTTTGGAGGAGAGTTCAAAAGAGGCTGGACGGCGTGTAGCCGCTATTATGAAAGAAAATACAGAGGCTTTAGAAAAGAAACTTAAAGAAAATTCTGATTCTTTAGAAAATAAACTTAAAGAAAGTTCTGATTCTTTGAAAAGTAATTTAAAAGAAAATTTAAATAGTAAATTTAATTCAATGGAAAGTAAATTTAAAGAGAATTCTGAAATTTTGAAAATGACACTTGCGAGTAAGATGAATAAATTATGCGATAAAACACATGAGCTCGAAACTTCATTAGCTACTAACGCAAGTTTAATGGACGATAAATTTCGCGATGCCGATCTTCGATCCCAAAGCTTAGCTGATAGGATAGAACATGGTCTTAGGAAAGTTGGTGAAGACATGGTCAACCTGGAAGTCAGAGTGAAGAAGGAGAGTAACGAGATGGGAATTCTAGTTGTTCAACGTTTAACGGAACAATTCAAAGAACTTGTCATGGGAGAAATAAGAGAAGGTGTAATCAGTGAGTTGCAAACTGAAATCAAAACCACAGTTGTCAATGAAATTAAACACACACTCATGCTGGAGAATCAAGAGGGAATCAAGGAGATTAGGGAATCTTTGTCATCCCATATTGAAGTAATTGCCAAGGATATTCAAGCAACTCAGAAGGACATATCAGATATGACAGGGTCATTGAAAAGTCATGAGGCTGTTATGAACCAGATATCCATTGATGTTAAAGACAATTGTAAAGAGACCGAAGCAATTAAGAAGATGGCAGAAGAAAACCAGAAGGAACTTGAGGCTATGAAAACTCAAATAAAGGATGAGAAACAGTCTGATCATCTGTTGAAAATGCCGAATGTAAGGGGAAAGGAACAGATACAGATAAATCTAGGAGGAGCTAGAGAGACTGATAGACAGGATGAGGTCAGGACAGTATTTCAATCCAACCCCATAACTGTATTTAAGAATATAGAAGATAAGCCTTCTAAATTTTCAGGGCGAGATTCTGTAACACCCGTGGAATTTTTGAGAGAAGCAGGTGATTACCTGAAAGATTCTAAGATCCCTAAAGAAAGACAGATCCGAGTGATAGGGAAGTTCTTGGAAGGTCCTGCACTTTTGTGGTTTAGAGCTTTCAGATCCACTCTAACTACTTTTGAGGAGTTTTCTCGTGGGCTATTGAAGAAGTTTTGGTCCCCGGAAGCCCAACAGCAAGTTAGAGCAGAGTTATATTCGAAGAGATTCTCGACGTCACAACCTACTCGATACTCTACGTACTTTTCTGGACAGCAGTCTAAACTCCAACATTTAGATCCGCCAATGCCAGATAACGAGTTGATTACTGCATTGATACGTCAATTTCCAGCAGACGTCCAGAGGACTTTGATCGCTGCTGATATCTATAATATGGAACAATTTGATGAAGTATTACAGAAGCTGGATCATACAAACGCTCAATTCTTCCATCAGAAGGGAGTAAAGAGTAACAACGCTGTGTATGCTGTTATGGCTGATAGTTATTCTCAGACACCTCGAGAGATTCGAGAGGAGCGAGAAGAGAAATCGCCGAGGGAAGATCCGAATAAGAGAGGATGGAACCAATACAGTAACAGATACAGTTACAAACCATATGCGAGACCGGATGGTGGTAATCGATACAACACTCGATGGAGAAGACCACGTGATACTCAAGGAAGGTACCAGGAAAGAAGATCCTATGGTAGAAATAACTACAACAACAGAGGGAATGTAGATACTCGTCAGTCCAATGAAGAGTTTAACAAGGAGACGAGGAAAAATTTGGAAGCAAGACACCAAGATAACTTGCAATTTGTGGAGCAGAGGCCCAATAATCCAGGTCCATCGGGAACACAACAATCCCGGGGGAATGGTAATGAAAAAAAAAAACTTCGAATTCACAGTAGAAGATAGAATTTTGAATACTTTCACTTCCAGAATTATTAAATGGCAAGCAGAGGATGATGATTTAATTCAACAGAATGACGAACGAAAAGAAATGGGTACCAGAATTAGAATGCCAATCATTTCATGCGAAGTATTCGGTATGCTTGTCGATACTTTGATCGATACTGGGGCTATGCTTTGTCTGGTGAGTGAGAAGCTTTATATTCTGTGGAAGCTCAAGGAGAATTTAGAGGAGATTCCAGTATCAGGAATTAAGATCCAAGGAATAATACCCAATAAAATATCTCTGTGTAAAACACAATTATACTTATGTATTACGATTGGAGGACATGATTTTCGACATGTATTTGTTGTAATGAAGGACATGGCTTTTGACATGATATTGGGAGCAGATTTCATTCAGAAATATCAAGCAGTGATAGATATGAAGACAGAGACGATCAAATTCAAGAATACCGAAGAGATTAACTTCGAGGGAAAAGAAGAGGAAGACATCGAGGGAGATGCTCAATGGTCTCTGATTTTTCATGCAGCTGAAGGAAGAGAAGTCTACACTGAGAAGGAGTCCCCAGAGCTAGGGAAGATTTTGGAGGAGTATCACGATATTATTGATATTAAGCCTGGAGAAATTGAATATTGAATATTGTGGAAGTAAACAATAATGGAAGCTATGAAGTAGCCAATACACGAACTGGTAACATCGTGGGAACTTATACTGCATCGAATTTGAAGATCTATTATTCAAGAACCAGATGATTTAATGTGTAGATAGGAAAAATAAAAATTTTTCAATTTTTATTTTTTGCTAGGTGTGGGGTGGATGTGCCCAAATCTAGGAATGGGTATTCCAAGTTTCAGACACCTAGATATCAAGGGAAAGGCTGTAGCCGCTTTTGAAAGTTCAGATATTTGAATATCGCGCTACATTGCTTCTCGAAGCATTTCGAAGGATTTTACCGATAGTTGGATGGCAAATGACGTAGCGAGTCATAGCAGAGGTGGAGGCTATTTATTGATTAAATAGTTAACAATGGAGCAGAGACTTGAGACTGGGATCAGATTACTGGCACGGCCAAATGAAAGAGAACGCAATTAGTATCAAGTAAATCGGACCAGGGATTCAAGAGATATGAGAATTTCTAGATACCAGGCGATGACGCGTGACCCTGACCGTTTTGAATAAAAGCCAGCTGGAGAAGGCATGGTTAGCTCACTTCATCACAAGCACTTGCAGAGCAAGTTGCGTCTACGCTGAGCCAAGGCACATGGTTGCCGCATCTACGCAGAAGTTCTGTTCAAATCGTGATAGTCACGAGAAGTGCTGCGCAAACGAGTTGGAACTTAGTAAGTTTCTGGTGAGGAGAATCACTGAGGTGATTGTTTTTCTACAGACATTGGTGGAAATATTTATATTTCTAAAAGGACATATGCTAGACTCTGTCTAGAAAATAGTATTTTGTCACAGTCCATTAGTAACTTAATACTTGGATGTTTAAATCCATTTGCAAGTCAGTTTTCATATTTTGTAACTAGTTGACCACTTCGATCTGTCAGTACACTGAAGACTAGTCTATAACGGTGGCGTTCATTAGTCTACGCAAGGGAAACTGCAAGTTGTCTAGCGCATGGCAGATGGTGATTTTAATGAACCATGCCCAGGGAACGATCTTCAGAACAGCCGTTAATTGCTTAGACTGTCAATGTTTTTCTTGTACTGATGAGATTACAGTGAGTTATGTTACAACTGACATATTCAAGAAGAGATCACTTAGATCTGACCCTATTTCAACAAACTGTTATGGCTTGGATAGAAGCTCACATTAAAATGGAACCACAGTTTATTCAAACGTCGAAAGATACTACCACTATGTCTGACTAGACGATTTGTGGGTCTACAATGGCGGCCGATACAAGGATTATACGTGCTTGTCCGATAGGGCATGTCTATGGATAAATCTGGTACAGACCAGATTTACTACACTTCAAGACCATCAAGAAATGTAAGCCACATTTGAATTATATTATGCCTAGCTAATTGGAACAAACTATTTTTCTGCAGATGACCAACACATTTTTTTCGTCGTATTTAAAGCTTGTAATGATTTACGCAAGACTTATTAAGAGTTATTCTGAGCATTTTCAGCACTCAGAACAGTTTAGGATCGATGACCGAGCATTTCGAAGATTTATTTGAATTTTTCATATTTTTGGGAAATCACGGTAATCAGCCGATGTAACTGTAAAAGTTAAATTTATTTTTGTTGAGAAATGGATATTTTTTCCATATTAGAAGGTTCGAACATGTGGATTCTCACATAATGAGATGATAATTAAACACATTTAAAATAAGAATAATAATAATAATAATCCACTAATAATAATAATAATAATAATAATTTTCATAATTTTTCTAAATAATTCTTGGATATTATATTTTATAATAATCATATGTATTGAGAAAGAGCCTATGAAGTAGTTTAAACATTTCTAGTCTGGAACAGGAGATTTTCCGAAGGAGAGTGATTAGCGCAAGCCCGCATTCAACCAACATGTCAGTTCTGGTTGAACAGTTGATATTTGCTATGAGCAAAGTATATGTTTCATATAACACGGAGAGGCATGAAACGGGAAGCAATTGATATTTGTATCAAATAGGATATTTTTGTATTTATATAAAATCATGACGTAAATACACCTCGAAAGTGAAATAAAGATTTTCATAAGTATGGTAAAGTCACGGGTTGAACTGAATGGTAAAATAAAATAAACTTGTAAGTTTATTAATCTTCCAGTGTTGATAACAAGCAGAGGCTTGATTTATTGTATAAATTTTGGGAAGATAATTTATGTGTGTGGAGTAGTTGAAATGCCATTCCCAGGTGCGCATGTTTAAGTCGCAGGAATGAAGGATTTTTCGAGCATCAATCAAATAGCAGGTTCGATGGCTCAGGTTTATAGTAGGAGTATTGGAGCCACACATTTCGTCGTATGAATAACCCGAAGGTTATTTCTTTGAAACCATCAGTTCTTATTTCAACCTTGTTTACGAATTCCATTTAGACTTTGATTTTGCTAGAACCCGGATTTGTCATGATAGTAGTTTATTCTTCTTCAGAGGAAGACCTTTGCCGTTGTTGTCGTAATATTGTGTTCTTAAACAAATAATAGAATGGGCCACTGCCAATTAAAAATAATTCTTTAACCACGAATAATTTGAAGGATATTTTCAATCCTAGTGCCATGAACTAAATGAATTCATTATAAAACTACAATTCTTATTTCCGCATTCTGTCGAAGAATTGCAAGTTGTGAAAGTTGCTAAAAATGGCCATGAATATAAATATTTTATAATAATGATTCCAAGTGGATAATGGTATAGTTGAATGGTTCAACCATTTATTGATTCAAGTTGATGATTCAGAAATCATGTATTTTGTTTGGAACTTGAAGTTCATAATCGAGTCACTTCTCGAATGTTTAATGTCAGAAGAACAATTAATTGTTGTTGTGCTTCGCACAGTTCTTCGATGCTATGCTCAAGGTCAAATACTTTTCAGATGTTATTAATATGTGTTCATAATTTGTGTTGCTTCAATGATGATAATATTTTCGACGAGATATTTTTTGAAACTGGAAAACAAGTGAAAGTTTAAGAAATTCTATAAACATTTATTCTACGAGTGTTAATATCATGTAATAGTCAAACAGTGATCAACGATATTTCCAGTATGAACAATTCATTTTGAACTGGAATTAAATGTTAATAATTTTGGAACACAGTCCACAGGACTATCAATCGGACTTGTGTTTCCAAAGAGATTGTCAAATGTGTTTGGAAGATTTCTGTATATTGTGTGTAAATAAGAGTGTGGATCGCCACACGTGGATGATGCTGCTTTGAGCATTCTTGCAGTCAGATTTTAACTTTAAATAAACTGAGATAATTTTACCAGATGTGTTTCACCCAATTAAATCTCCTTCTATCCTTATTGTTGCATTGAGCCAAAAATCAGTAAAGCATTTTTATAAATTTGATGTAGTTTTTGCGATTTGCTTTAACCCATCTGGCGCTCCGGGATATTTTGATTCTCGTGCTGACTGATTATTGGTAAAATGCATATGTGGTCGTGCAGACTCCGGTCTAAACGGGCACAGTACGTTTTGTCGGGTTATATGGAACTGCGCCCAAGCTTCACTAATGACCCTGGTCATTAGCATCAACATTCCAAATGTGGCAGTGGAACTGCGCCCATTGAGAGCGGTCAGCTAGGTTCCCTTCCTCCACCCCTCTACCGAATTATGTAGTGTCAAGAGGTGTGAATTTGAAGTGATGATGATGATGATGATGATGATGATAATTGTTATTCATAATGTTGAATTTTGGGCTTATGCCGTGTTTTATTATACTAATATTCGACGCGTTTCGAAAGAAACCATGTCTTTCATCGTCAGGAATAATCTGGAATACGACAATGTTGCTAAGAGAAAGCAACGAAGAACATATAGAAGGTGCCCAAAGATGGACGCCATTATAGCCCCATGTTAGGGACAACGGAAAGCCGCAGTGAATTACTTTCTCGGGGTTCTGATAATAGGTAGCCAGGATTCACTGAGATTGTAGCCGGTGTCGCGGTTGAAATTATTATTTATTTATTTGGATTTATTGTGCTTCTAACAGGCATATGCCTAATAAAAAGAAACACATGTACATTTGGTTACACAATTCTATCAAATTATAATATAATTGACAGACATAATGCTGAGATTGTAATGCAAATTAATTCTACAACTAAATACGAAAATATAATAATACTGTGCAGGTAATTGGTAGGTGGAATGTACGAGTTCATGTGATCGCACAGCAGGCAGAAACAAAGGAACTATATGTGTAACTGAATAAGTCGAGGTTGTTTGCTATTGAATGTTCATTGTATAATTGAATAGCACTTATTATTGGGGAATGTTTATGCTGTTCAGTTCTAGTTCTTGGGCAGTAAAATGTAATAAACTTAGGTCGAGTTGATGGAGGTGGGACACGTAAATTAAACTGTGATATTAAATACGGACTATACAAAAGGTTATTGAATACTTTGAAGACAAAAACAAGAATTGCAATTTTTCGTCTGTTAGCCAGAGATGTATAATTCAGGTAACTTAGAAGATTTCCATAGCTATCATATTTCGGATAAATACCCGTCATTTTATACTGCAGATATCTTAGGAATTTATTCTGAACCATTTCAATTTCACTAATGTGGTTCAAGTACCAGGGATTCCAGATGCTGGATGCATATTCTAATCTGCTTCTAACAAAATAATTGAACAATAATTTTATACTTTTTGGGTTGACGAAATCTTTAGAATTTCTTCTTATAAAGCCTAGCATTTTATAAGCACTAGCTACCATTTCATGAGTGTGCAATGAAAATGTTAGCTTTGAATCAAAATGGACTCCTAGGTCTTTGATAGAATTGTTAATAGTGAGATACGCATCCAATATCCGGTACCGAAACATCACCTGAAATTTGTTTCTAGTAAACTTCATAACTGAGCATTTCTTTATGTTAAGGTTCAAGCGATTTAATTTACTCCAGGATGCCACATTATTGAGATCTTCTTGTAGTAATTGACAGTCCTGCTCTGTCTGAATATTTCTAAAAATTTTGACATCGTCCGCAAATAACAAAACGTTCGAATATTTAATACACCTTGTAAGATCATTGATAAGCAGTAAGAATAATAGAGGGCCTAGGTTTGAACCTTGTGGGACGCCTGATCGGGCATAGTATGAATAGGATTCACATCCATTGCAAGCAACAAACTGTTTTCGTTCACTGAGATATGAGGTGAACAACTTCAGCAAATTGTAAGAGAAGCCATAATATGCTAACTTATTTAAGAGGATATCATGATCTACCTTATCGAATGCCTTCGCATAATCTGTATAAATTACATCAACTTGACTTCCTTTGTCCATTGCTGCTGATACTTTGTGAGTAAACTCCATTAGATTAGTTACTGTTGATCTTTTAGGCATGAACCCATGTTGAAAGTCACTTATAATGTACTGTACGTGCTGAAATATGTGCTGATATAACAATTGTTCAAAGAGCTTTGCAATGGCTGACAGTATTGCCACGGGTCTGTAATTATCAAAATCAGACTTATGTCCAGACTTATGTATGGGACTTACCCTGGTAATTTTCCAACGACTGGGAAAAGTACCAGTTTGAATGGCTATATTAAATATTATAGTTAAAGGATAGGCCAGCACCTCTGCACAGCCTTTGATTATGTATGGAGGAATTAGGTCTGGGCCAGCGGCTTTCTTTTGATTTATTTTTAGTATCGCATTCTTAACATCAGAAATACTAATCTGTTTAGAATCCAGTACATCAAGCAATGGGTGTATGTCCTGGTCACTTGCGCCTAAATTGTCATACTTGGCGCATTCCTTGGAATAAACCGACGAGAAATAATCTGCAAAACCGTTGACTATCTGCTTATCATTTTCTAATATTTCCCCATTAATTTTCATTACGGGAATTGCCGGGGATCGTTTCTTGTGTCGAATAAATGCCCAGAGGCGATTCGTGTCCTCTCCGATTGCATTTTCGACATTACGTACGTATTGCCGGTAGGCGGATTGAATATCACGTTTTAGAATTTTCCTGAGCTCTTTAAACTTTTCGCAATGAAAGTCCTTGTTGGCCTGTTCCCTACGCATTTTCTTTCGATGGTAAGATTTTCTTCGGATGTTTTTTATTATATCAAAATTAAACCAGCATGGATACAGTTTGGTCCTCTTACTAGTGCTTACAGGTACACTAGAATCCAGAGCCTGATAGAAACGGGAATAAAAATTATCTACCGCCTCGTCTACGTGGGAAAATTGCGAGAGAACACTCCAATCCACTTCTTGTAATTTTATATAAAGTTGTTCAAAATTAGCCTTTTTAAAATTGTATGTATGAGTTTGGTGAATATTGTGTCTAACTTCTCTCTGCCAGTATCGTACATTAATGTTTAAGGGGGGATGATTATTGTCTTCCGGTACAAGGGGTTGTTCCTCTCTATTGACAGCAATAGAGGAGATGGTGGACAGTACTAGATCAAGTGTTCTATTATTCACATTCACGATATTATTAAAACTTTTCAAGTTCATCATATTTATAAAATTATTTAAGGAGGTAGAAAGCCGAGATCCTGTTTTTAAATCAAATGTTGGGGTTATTTCTGGAATGTTAAAGTCTCCCAAAATAAGAACAGGATTGTTGCTTATGAGTGAGTTCGATTCTATACTTGTGTAAAATTCCTCGTATTTCTCTGCCTTCGACTCCGGCGGAAAGTAAACAGAACAGATAACTATGGTAAAATAGTTGTCTATGAAGAGTTTCACACAAAGGACTTCCGTTTCCAGACCCAGGTCAATCTCCACAGCTTTATACTTGTTATGGACAGCGAGGACTACACCCCCACCTAGCCTCTTGCCGGTTATATTTTCGTCACGATCATTTCTAAATACAGCATACCTCTCATCAAAGAGTTCAGACGAATAGATTGACGAAATAAGCCAAGATTCTGTTAAAACCACTATACCGTAGCTCTCGCTGGTCATATTTGTATAAAACTGAGTAGTTTTAGTTCTCAAACCCCTACAATTTTGATAATATAAATTTAGCGATTTATAAGAAGAAGACATTTTACTTAAATGAGAAGAGAGGCACCTGCAGTGAGGCTAGGCCATTAGTAGGGATTTCCGTTAGGCGAAACAATGGGGCAAGGAAAGAGAAAGGCTCAAGAAACTGTCCAGGAATAATCTGACAGTGACCCTCCAGTACTCTCAGTGTACAATCACTATAGACCTTACAAGGTAATTCAAATGAGACCTTACGGGTTGTCACGAATTATGATAGCTTCCTGAGATCATTACTGTTATTTATGATATAAATATTTGACCCCTCACTCTTCCTGAGTTTTATCACACCGTTACGTACCCATAAGAACTTGTAGCCGTGTTCCCTCTTGAAGTTCCGCGATAGAGCCAGCAGTTTCTTCTTCTCAGGTGACAGACTTTCATTTATATAGATTATGTTGTCTCCAGAAAGCCCCATGTGCTTGGTGGACAGGTTACGCTTCACACGCCTTCGAAACATGAAGTCTTCCTTGTCGAACCGCCGGACAAATTTCACGATGATTCCACCATGAGGCTGATCTGGTCGCTTAGGCAAGCGATGACATGCGTCCACCATCAGATTGTCAATGTTCATGTCCATTGCCCTGCCAACGGCTTTAACGGTCTCGAGCACGTCTTCATTTTTAGTTTCAGGGACCCCAAATATCTCCACAGTGTTACGGCGTGAATACTGCTCTCCATCCGAGAGGCGAGTCTCCAATGTCTTCACACGGGCCCTGAGATCAGTGTTCTCTTGTTGTAGGGATAGAACCTGCTGCGAGATTTCCTTCAGATGAGTATCGTGCTGTTTGATACTCTTCGCATTTTCATCTACTCCCTCATGGCAAAAGTTCAGAGATTTTGTGAGGTCCTGCTCCCGAGATTGTTGTTGTTGCTTCATCTCCCTGATTTCTGCCTGCATTTCTAATAGGAGTTTTACGATATTCTCCAATGAATAACTCGGCGCAGCTTTCACACAACACTCGCCATTTCTTTCTTCCATGCATTTCGTATGATTCCACTTTTCACACGCTACACACTGTACCTTCTTCTTCCCCAGCTCCTTGTCACAGAAGGCGCAGGTCGGCATGTTTCTTGGTGACACAGCTCACTTCAATAAACAACGATTACACGGATAAACGATGGTACACTGATTAAGCAACGCACACTCAGTTTGTCAAAGTAATTAAAAGGAAGACTTTTCTTTGCTGTAGTTGCAAAATATTCAGATTAGTACACAAAATAATACACAAAGTTCGGGAGCTGAACAACACGCCACTCTTACCGCCTCCCTGATGATTCTGGGACGATATTGCTTTATACGGGCAAGAACATCCACTCCTTGGAACATGACATCATGGCCAGGTGTTAAAGCATGATCGGCAACAGCTGATTTATCAGGTTGAATGAGCCTGATACATCTATTATGTTCCTTAATGCGAGTGCATATTGTTCTCGAAGTCTGCCCGATGTAAACCTTGCCACAAGTACAGGGAACTCTGTAGATACCCGGTTGTTGCAATTTAGGCAAACTGTCCTTAGTTGGTCGCAGGAGTTGCCTAATCTTAACAGAAGTTCCAAATACAGTCCGTATGTTGTACCGACGTAGGATTTTAGCAATACGATCCGTTGTGTTATGTATGTACGGAAGGTAAGCAGTTCCTCTTACATCTCTTTTCTCAACTGACGTCCTATTATTATTTGTTGGTTTCAGAACCGTAGAAATCAAAGCCTTGCTATAACCGTTGCTCTCAAAGGTGGTTCGCAGGTTTTAATTTCTTCTTGTAAAGAAGACACTTCACAAATCCTCCTAGCCCTGGTTGTTAGAGTTGTAAGGATACCATGTTTCTGGGCAGGGTGATGGTGAGAACTTGCGTGGAGATATCTATTGGTGTGTGTTGGCTTACGAAAAACGCTGTGTCCTAAAGATCCATCCTCTTTCTTGGTGACGAGAACATCTAAAAAAGGTATTTTGCCGTCAGATTCCTTTTCCATGGTGAAACAAATAGAAGGGTGCTGGAGATTAAGGTGATCCAGGAAATGGCTAAGATTTTCCTCACCTCCGTCCAAACAACGAACGTGTCATCCACATAACGCCACCAGATCTTCGGTTTGAAAGGAGCCGACGACAAAGCTTTCTCTTCAAAGTTCTCCATGAAGAAATTAGCCACAACAGGAGAGAGAGGACTACCCATGGCCACACCATCAGTCTGCTCATAAAAATTCCCATTCCATAGAAAGTAGGAGGAGGTCATGCAGTGATAAAAAAGTCTTGTGATGTCTTCAGGAAAAAAGCCATTAATGAGAGACATAACACCATCAATAGGTACTCTCGTAAACAGAGACACCACGTCGAGACTCACTAGAATATCACCCGGCTGAAGTGTTATAGCTTTTAACTTTTCCACGAAGTGTGTGGAATCCTTAATGTATGAAGGCGTGTTACCCAGAAGCGGCTGAAGTAGTCTACCTAAGTATTTGGAAAGGGCATATGTAGGAGAACCAATCGTACTAACAATAGGTCTAAGAGGAACATCTTCCTTATGTATTTTAGGAAGACCATAGAGTCTCGGAGGAATAGCATCCCCTGGAAGGAGAGTCTTCGCTGCATCCGCTGGAATAGATGATTGCTTGATCAATTTGACGGTGACATTTGAGTAGCGAGTAGTAGGATCACGACTATTAATCCTATATACAGGATCTGATAACAAAGACGAGATCTTGGAATCATAATCAACCTTATCCAATACCACAAGGGTAACGCGATAGTGGTATTGGATAAGGTTGATTATGATTCCAAGATCTCGTCTTTGTTATCAGATCCTGTATATAGGATTAATAGTCGTGATCCTACTACTCGCTACTCAAATGTCACCGTCAAATTGATCAAGCAATCATCTATTCCAGCGGATGCAGCGAAGACTCTCCTTCCAGGGGATGCTATTCCTCCGAGACTCTATGGTCTTCCTAAAATACATAAGGAAGATGTTCCTCTTAGACCTATTGTTAGTACGATTGGTTCTCCTACATATGCCCTTTCCAAATACTTAGGTAGACTACTTCAGCCGCTTCTGGGTAACACGCCTTCATACATTAAGGATTCCACACACTTCGTGGAAAAGTTAAAAGCTATAACACTTCAGCCGGGTGACATTCTAGTGAGTCTCGACGTGGTGTCTCTGTTTACGAGAGTACCTATTGATGGTGTTATGTCTCTCATTAATGGCTTTTTTCCTGAAGACATCACAAGACTTTTTTTTATCACTGCATGACCTCCTCCTACTTTCTATGGAATGGGAATTTTTATGAGCAGACTGATGGTGTGGCCATGGGTAGTCCTCTCTCTCCTGTTGTGGCTAATTTCTTCATGGAGAACTTTGAAGAGAAAGCTTTGTCGTCGGCTCCTTTCAAACCGAAGATCTGGTGGCGTTATGTGGATGACACGTTCGTTGTTTGGACGGAAGGTGAGAAAAATCTTAGTAATTTCCTGGATCACCTTAATCTCCAGCACCCTTCTATTTGTTTCACCATGGAAAAGGAATCTGACGGCAAAATACCTTTTTTAGATGTTCTCGTCACAACACACACCAATAGATATCTCCACGCAAGTTCTCACCATCACCCTGCCCAGAAACATGGTATCCTTACAACTCTAACTACCAGGGCTAGGAAGATTTGTGAAGTGTCTTCTTTACAAGAAGAAATTAACACCCTGCGAACCACCTTTGAGAGCAACGGTTATAGCAAGGCTTTGATTTCTACGGTTCTGAAACCAACAAATAATAATAGGACGTCAGTTGAGAAAAGAGATGTAAGAGGAACTGCTTACCTTCCGTACATACATAACACAACGGATCGTATTGCTAAAATCCTACGTCGGTACAACATACGGACTGTATTTGGAACTTCTGTTAAGATTAGGCAACTCCTGCGACCAACTAAGGACAGTTTGCCTAAATTGCAACAACCGGGTATCTACAGAGTTCCCTGTACTTGTGGCAAGGTTTACATCGGGCAGACTTCGAGAACAATATGCACTCGCATTAAGGAACATAATAGATGTATCAGGCTCATTCAACCTGATAAATCAGCTGTTGCCGATCATGCTTTAACACCTGGCCATGATGTCATGTTCCAAGGAGTGGATGTTCTTGCCCGTATAAAGCAATATCGTCCCAGAATCATCAGGGAGGCGGTTGAAATACGTAAACACCCAGATAATTTCAACCGCGACACCGGCTACAATCTCAGTGAATCCTGGCTACCTATTATCAGAACCCTGAGAAAGTAATTCACTGCTGCTTTCCGTTGTCCCTAACATGGGGCTATAATGGCGTCCATCTTTGGGCACCTTCTATATGTTCTTCGTTGCTTTCTCTTAGCAACATTGTCGTATTCCAGATTATTCCTGACGATGAAAGACATGGTTTCTTTCGAAACGCGTCGAATATTAGTACAATAAAACACGGCATAAGCCCAAAATTCAACATTATGAATAATAACACGGGCCGTGAAAGTCTAAATGACAATATGATAATTGTTGTTTTAAGGGGCCTAACATCGTGGTTATCGGCCCCAGACTCATTTCAAATCGGTTGTGTCTTGATTGCGAAGAAGTCAAAAACAGTCCAGATTGCGAACAACTAAATATACCCTGTCCAGATTGCGGACAAAAGATTAGTGTTGGCCTGGGATACATAAAACAGGTAAAGTTTTCAAAACAGACTAATATTTAATTTTTGTTTTAGCAATATTAGCATTAACTCAAGCCTCCGTGGCTTAGGCGGCAGCACGCCGGCCTCTCACCGCTGGGTCCGTGGTTCAAATCCCGGTCACTCCACGTGAGATCTGTGCTGGACAAAACGGAGGCAGACGGGTTTTTCTCCGGGTACTCCGGTTTTCCCTGTCAAAATTTCATTCCAGCAACACTCTCCACTATCATTTCATTTCATCTGTCATTCATTTAATCATTGCCCCAGAAGAGTGCGTCAGGCCTCGGCAGCCGGCACAGTTCATATCCTCGCCGCTAGATCGCTAGATGGGGGCTTCATTCATTCCATTCCTGACCCGGTCGGAGACTGGAAGCAGTCTGTGGATTTTCATTCAATATTAGCATTAACTGGTACATTGGGATGTTTTCGACAACCTAACCATATTTTAAAAATAGTTATGTATTGCAAATGTTTAATAATCTAGTTTGAGGTAATCTTATCATTTAGAAGATTCTTCTTCTTCTTTAATCGTATCGGCCAACTAAGGACCACGTTATTTCAACTGGCTTCTCTGGGCTTTGATCTTTGCCCAGTGTTCTTTCATACGTTGCCGGTGTTGCTCTTTTCTTTCTTCCGTCCACATCTTTCCCGTCTTCAACTTCGGTTTTTCCTGAAAACCCTGGTGGTCGTGTAGTTTCTTCCTGAGGGAATTGCGTTCATGAATATCCCCACAGGTAATTTCCATCTCTTGCAGGTCACTTTCCACCTCTTCGAACCAGGCTGGCTTGGTCTTCTTATTTTTAAAATAGTTAAAGATCCGGTTCGTCAATCGTGTGGGTTTCATTCTAAGCAAGTGGCCATAAAATGCAATCCTCCTTTTCCTCATTACATCAGAGATCTTCTGGACATGAATATACAGCTCATAGTTATGCCGCCGTCTATATTCACCGTTGTCTTTAATCGGGCCAAGAATTTTCCTCAAGATCTTTCTTTCCTTGATCTCCAATTTTTCTATCAGGCCTTTCTAGTTCATGGTGAGGCATTCCGCTGCGTACAGAGCCTCTGGTCGTATGACAGTGCAATAATGCCTAAGTTTTGCGTTCAGGGATATTGACTTTTTGTTGTAAACGTCCTTGGTGAGTTGGTACGCCATTTCCATTTTGTTCATGCGCGAAGTGAAGGTTTCTTTCTCACATACGTTGGGTTCTACCCACTCGCCAAGATATTTAAACTTATCTGTCCGTTTGATTTTCCCCTGGTTTACTTTTAGTTCCCTTGGTGCTGGCTTGATGTTAGTTATGAAGTGTGTTTTCTCCAAAGAGATCTGAAGACCAACTTTTGTTGCCTGTACCTGCAGCTGGTTAATTTGTTTTGTGGCCATATCTAAAGAGTCAGAGAAAATTGCAAGATCATCTGCAAAAGCTAGGCAATCAATAGAAAGGTTCATGTTCTTGTAACCCAGTCGTACTCCATTTTGGACCCCATTGTTCATTTCTTTGTGCCACTCGCGGATGACTTTTTCAAGTGCACAGTTGAAGAGCAGGGGTGAAAGCCCATCTCCCTGCCTAACTCCTGTCTTAATTTCGAAAGAGTCTGAAATTTCTCCTCTGAACTTAACTCTGGAGGTTGTGTTAGCTAAGGTCTGTTGAATGATTGCCCTGGTTTTATTATCCAATCCAAATTCCTTTAGAATTTGAATAAGAGCTATTCTATCAATCGAATCATAGGCCTTCTTGAAGTCGACGAAGGTTACCACAAATTTCTTGTTCCTTTGCTTCAGATAGAAAAGGATGGATTTCAGATTCATAATTTGTTCGGCACATGAGCGCTCTTTCCTGAACCCTCCTTGGTACTCTCCTAATTGCGGATCAAGTTGTTGTTCTGCCCTAATCTGTAGAGCTTTTGAAATAATTTTGTAAGTTATCAGTAGGAGGGAAATGCCGCGGTAGTTGTTAACGTCCGTTTTGTCACCTTTCTTATGCAGGGGATGAATCAAGGCAGAAGTCCAATCACGTGGAAG
This sequence comes from Meconema thalassinum, assembly GCA_946902985.2. NCBI lineage: Eukaryota > Metazoa > Arthropoda > Insecta > Orthoptera > Tettigoniidae > Meconema > Meconema thalassinum. The sequence continues at coordinate 141,419,919 of OX336400.1, forward strand.
TCTCTCAGTTTCCCAAATCTCCTTGATAATGTCCGTCAATTTATCAATCATCTTTTCACCAGCATACTTCCACAGTTCGGCGATTATCGAGTCCTCACCTGGTGCCTTGTTGTTCTTAAGTGACTGGATAATCTGTGTGATTTCTTCTTTCGTTGGAGGGGATGAATCTGGGTGGACTTGTATGTTGTCTTCAAATGAGAAAGTGGAGTTTGGAGTCTCACAATTAAGGAGGGATTCAAAGTATTTCGCTAGAATCTGGCAATTTTCTCTTTCACTGTAAGCTAGTCTCCCATTTGAGTCTTTGAACTGTAGACTCGGAGGATTGTATTTGCTTAGATTGCGTTTGAAGGTTCTGTAGAAGTCCCTTGTGTTGTTCCTCTGAAAGTCTAGCTCAATTTGAGTTAGTTGGCTCTTGTTGTAGGCACGTTTTACATTGCGGATGATTTTTGCAGCGCGTTGTCTCTCGTTCACGAAGTTTTCCCAATTATCTTGGTTCTTTCCCGAGTTCCATTTCTGCCAGGCAAGTTGTCTTTGCTTTACCACTGAATCACATGCATTATTCCACCACGCATGTTTCTTTGACTTCGTCAGTGGAACTGTCTCCTGTGCTGTTGTGACCAAGGCCTGTTGTAGTTCATCCCAGTTTTCGGGATTCAAAGACTCTAGTTTTTGAGTAAATTCAGGGCACAGTCGTAGTTTTTCAGTATCAAATCGATTGATCTTTTTTAAGACGGCCTTTCTGGTGTTTCTCGGAATCAGTTTAACTTTGATTTTGGATAGATAGTTATCCGAATCTAGATTGGCATTTCTTAGAACCTTCACATTCTGTATTTCTCTCTGAGCTTTACGTGCAATTGCGACGTGATCAATTTGAAATTCGCCGAGATTTGGATTCGGAGAGGTCCAAGTCTTCTGTTTTCTGGGAAGGTGTTTGAACGCTGTGGATTTTATAACAAGATTGAAAGTCTTACTATTTATTTATTTATTTATTTATTTACATATGTTACGCCCTCATTGGAGCACTTAACCAAAACAAGTATATGCATATCTCTAAACAATATTAAAGATTCAGCTTCTTATTTTTCTTCTTTTCCCAAAACATTTTCATTCTAGTCGACCTTGCCGCTCTCTCTGCATCGCTTATGGTGTAAGTTTTGCGGGTCAAGGTTTTTAAGGGAAGTCGGATGTTCTTGTTTTTCAAGATATTCTTCTCATCTTTGTTAGCAATTTGGGACATTGTCAAGCCGAGTTCATCCAGATCGTTTTGAGTTTCCATAAACCAAGAGTTCTTTGTTTTACTTTTGAAAAAATAATTAAATAATACTTTTAATTGTCTGGCATCCAGCAGGCGTGAGAGATGACAAAAAAAGCAATTCGCCTTTTTCGCATAGTATCGACTATAGACTCGGTTTCTTTATAAACCACTCCATTTGGTAATAGACGCCATTGACCATCCACCTGATGTTTTTTATTAATTATAGTTCTGAGAATTCTAGATGATTATTATATTTTTTTATTGTATAACAAAACTAGAGGGGTGGTTATTTATGGTGTATTAGAGAGAGTTGTATTATTATTATTATTATTAATATTATTATTAGTGTAGCCTCCGTGGCTTAGGCAGCAGCGTGCCGGCCTCTCACCGCTGGGTTCCGTGCTTCAAATTCTTGTCACTCCATGTGAGATTTGTGCTGGGCAAAGCGGAGGCGGGACAGGTTTTTCTCCGGGTACTCCGGTTTTCCCTGTCATGTTTCATACCAGCAACACTCTCCAATATCATTTCATTTCATCTGTCATTCATTAATCATTGTCCCAGAGGAGTGCGACAGGCTTCGGAAGCCGGCACAATGCCTATCCTCGCCGGTAGATGGGGGCTTCATTCATTCCAACCCTGACCCGGTCCAATGACTGGAAAAAAGGCTGTGGATTTTCATTATTATTATTATTATTATTATTATTCGCCTCTTTGGTGTAGTAGTTAGTGTGATTAGCTGCCACCCCCGGAGGCCCGTAATACAGCTGCTAATCGGGACGGGGGACTACAGGCCGGACGATTGTTTTTGACGAGAGAAAAATCTTAATGGAAGCCTGGAGGCGAGTTACTGCAGTACCTGTGTTGTTATCAGCTGCCCCAAGCGGTCCGATGATTGACAAAGCCGTTTCACGCCACTGCTGAAGTACAGTCATAAGCAAATATAATGACGTTCTGTTCGTAACTACGTAACGTGTATTTCCGCGTCACACAATACTTCAACGTGGACTGTACTGTCTGCTCAAGTCTGGAATTCCATTACATCAGATCGGTGGTGACAAGTGTGAAGCGATAGGGTGAGAGAGTGAGTGTGTAGGCTCACCCGCAGGCTTCAAGGTCAAGGGCAATCGTCTAAAACAAACGTCCGGCCTGTATCTATTATTCTCAGCAGTGCAGAAGCTAGTGGTGGGAGACAGTCCGTCACTTCCCCTTAAACCGACCTTGGGCTAACAGCCGACTTAACTAAGGGCGCAGTTCAATCGGCCTAATTAAAAGGGTCTGGAAATACCACTGATTATGGGCGCAGTTCCATATCTCCCGTTATGTCCGTGGTACGTTATGTCCGGACACCCTGCGGACTCTGTAGACGTGGGTTCAAGACCCACCGTTGGCCATCCTTGAAATGGTTTTCCGTGGTTTCCCCATTTTCAACTCCAGGCAAATGCTGGGACGGTAGGTAGGCCTACCTTCTGACAGACCATGGCCGCTTCCTTCCACAACTTTGCCCAGTTTCATTCATTTCATCTCTCATTAACTCCTCTCATGAGATTGGCGTCAGGAAGGGTATCCAACCTTAAAAACATCCGCCACATAGAATTTCATTGCATCTCATCCCTGAGCCCGTTGAATACGGGAATAATAGGGGTAGGTGTAACGATCAAGGCGTAGTGTAGTGAGAACAGATCCTCTTAACACCCGTCTCTGGTGATACAATGGACGAAAAGCGAAAGCACAATAGTACATTGTGCAACGAGCCTATAGTGGCAATAATTAAGACACGAGTATGTTTATAAAACGAGCGTATGCGAGTTTTATAATTTCCATACGAGTGTCTTAATTACCATTATAGGCGAGTTGCATTCGACTGTTAATGTTCGACGATATTTATTATAACTATTTTATGTTCGAACATAAATATTCATAAATAACAGGTCATCGAAAAACAATTCCCACATTTCAAAAAATTATAGCACCGAAACCCTTTATGTTAAACGTGTAATTCTTTCGCTGAACTCCAGCTGGTTAAAGTAAGTTTTGTTTTGGAGGGGACTTGACCTTGCTATGAGCACACTAGATGCGCAGTAGCCAAGGTCGGCCGGGGGCGCGCGCGCCAATGAAGTCCCGACCTCACCCCTTTGGATTTTTTTTTTCTGGGGGTACATTAAAAACTTTGTGTATGAAGAGAAAGTTCGAGAATTGGAGCACCTGCGGGAGCGAATTTCTGCCGCCATCTTGACAGTTACTCCTGAAATGATTGCACGTACCAATCCAGCCATTGGGAAAGCGTGCGTTCAATGCTGATGTTGGTGGTCGGCCTGGCCTGGATTTTTTCTCTTCAGTCCCTGTTTCCTTAAACTGATTAAACCATCAAATTACAGCTTTGTAATCAGGTGCAGTTTGTCGGGTGGTGCAGTCATTGGCGCGCGCGCCCTCGGCCGACCTTGGCTACTGTGCATCTACTGTCGACGAAAGTATTATGTGTACTCGAGTTTGAAGGTTGTTTGTTAAGTAGCCAATAGACCTACATAAAATCCAATACCATCAACATTTTCGTCGTTCTGTTTTACGTTAGTTCATGTAGGTTTGGATTTTTAAATTTATATTTTAATATTTGTTATCGCAATTGGAACGCAAAAAAGTGCCCGTTTTTAAGCGTGTTTCAACCATGCGTCACATTTAAGAATTATTATCTCAAAAGCCCGTCATCAGATCGAATCCAAATTTTAACACAATATACATTGGAATGTTGTATAACTGGTTTATTAATTTCACAATTTTGCGTGTCCAAGAAACAATGTTGTTATCATTGTTGTAAGGTAACTTTTTCTCGGCTCAGGGTGGTTGGAAAATGTAGTTCTTGGTTGCGTTGTAATCATTATACATCAAAAAGTTATGCTGTATGACTGTGAAATACGTAAATTAGTTCATTTATTTTATATCGGTTTGTATTTGTACGAGGAAATAACACATGGTTCTCGAGCTAGCCGGTCTGGGAACAGCTGTACAGCGTTGCTGAGATGGAGCACATCACTTCCGAGCGAGACGCGCCATGATGTGTGAAAAATAGTGTTATAATGAGCCTCATTATAGTACAGTTTTCTGACATATAATTGTCAGGGTCAAACCTAACAAGAAGTTCCGTGAAGAACTATACAGCCTACTTTTCATGCCAATGATTATTCTACAGAATATGAACCTATCTAGAATAATGACGAAATTAAGTTGCTAATATCGAAATTTCCAATTAGTTCGAAATACTGTATACCTGGCATAATGTATCCTAATAGAGCACTACAGTTGGCAGCCCTGATGACTGAATATATTCTTAGTTCCGTCTCTTACGGTACTAAATACAAAATTTGGTTGAAGTCCACTGGATAGCATGGACGTTACATGCAGTTAAACATTGGATCTAACAGCGCGCGTAAAATCATGTTGGCAACAATGTCATGCATGTATTGGTCAGAAATAATCTGAAATAATATGATCTATTGTTGTGCCAATGTTGAATGAAATCCATTAGTTAGTATAGAAGTTACATGCATTTTAAAATTGGACCTATCAGCAGGCTTAGAATCATGTTGGCAGCACTGACGTATATTAGTTACTCCAAATTCGTCGAGAATGCCAGGTACTATACGTGTGCAAAGTTTAGAGCTATTGGCTTGCATACTTTCTGATATATTGATATTAGGGTAACAAAAATAGGGACAGCACATATTAACAGTTGGCAGCCCTGGTTGCTCCTTAGAATACGCATAGTCATATCTGTTATGGTACACATAGCACATACGAAATTTGGTTGAAATCCAAATGATAGTATGGAAGTTACATGTATTTAAAGTTGGACCTGTCAGCAGGCTTAGAATCATTTTGGTAGCACTGACGTATATAAGTTACTCCAAATTGATATAGAATGTCAGGTACTATACGTGTGCATAGTTTAAAGCTGTCGGCTTGCATACTTTCTGATATATTGGTATTTGGCTAAAATAAATTAGGAGCATTTATTAACAGTTGGCAGCCCTGGTAGGTCTTAAGAATACGCTCAGTCATATCTGGTTATGTACACATACAACATACGAAATTTGGTTGAATTCCGCTTGATAGTGTAGAAGTTATATGCATTTAAAAATTGGACCTATCAGGAGGCTTATAATCATTTTGGCAACACTGCCATGTTTGGCCTCCTGGAAATTAAACTGAAATATTATGATCTGTACGTGTGCCAATTTTGAAATAGCTCCCATTCATACTTTCCAAGATATCCTACATGGAGCTCAAATTTCAATTGCGATTATTTAGCAGTTGGTAGCACTGACATCATTTTCAAATATGGCCGTGAGATATTCAGGTACAGATCTTTACTCCTACCAAATTTTGTTTCGATTGCTGCAGCCGTTTAGGAGTTGATAGGGGGGGACACACACACAGCCAGACAGACAGACAGAAGGACAGACAGACAGACAGACACACATTTGCCGATCTCATAAGTCTACTTTTTCCTCATTTTTGCAAAATGTGAAAAGTAGGCTAAAAATGTAAGAGATGAAAGGGGTAAAGCAAAATAAAATCCCTCGGAACTGGTGTAGTGGATTTGGACTCACTTAACTATTATCCTGGGGTTTTGGCACACCCCAAAATAAGACAGGTATTTTTAGCCTATTTTCATTTATAAAAAAATAGGCCTATGAGATCAACTCTTATCCGTGTGTGTGTATGTGCGCGTCCGTGTGTTTGTGTTCCCCCTCCCCTAATAAAATTTTAACGGCTGGGGCGATTTAAATGAAACTCTGTAAGGTCATAGTACTATTTTGGCCAACCCCGACCGTACCCTTCAAACTTTATTACGTCTCACCAATCCAACATGGCGGCTGTGAGAAATATTTCACCAGCATTCTATATCTCCGAAGCTATTAATGATATCACCCTCAAATGTTGTACGGTGATAAAGTAAATTACTAGAAGTTCACCTATGTGACTTTCAAAAACCTGTTAAGTAAAAAACGAACATGGCGGCCAAGCGAAGTTGAAACATATCAATTTTCTCGCTATACAATCATCCTAGCGCAGTGAAACTGGGTACAGCAAATGTTTATACACATTGTAATGCATTGACATTTAATTTAGTTCAATTGTTTTCATAACCTCAGGATGGCCACTGTGCTAAATTTTAAAATTAAGTTTTCAATTCCTGTGTCCTAATCATGAGACCGACGTGAAAGTTTGAATAATGAACATAAGCAACAATCGTCATCTAATGGTACTTTTTCTATGTCCTCTTCTAATGGTATTTTTTATATGTCCTACATTATATAAAAATCCAACATGGCGAACATCCGAAATATTTAGGCGGTTCTCAATATCTACTAATCTATGCTAGCAATCAAACTGAAATTTTGTATGTTGATAAAGGCTATGAACATAAGTTCACATATGGAATTTTGAATAAACTGGTGAGCACAAATCCAACATGGCGGTGATGCGAAATTTGAATATTTAAATGGACGTTTCTCGCGATTTAACCATCCTAGCGCAGTGAAACTTGGTACGGTAAATGATTATACAAATTTTAATCTACTGAAATTTAATTTATTTCATTTTTTTTATTTAGTCAATTTACCCTCTAGGTTGGTGGTTCCCACGGACTCAGCGAGGGAACTCACCACTACCGCCTGTATGGGCAGTGTCCTGGAGCCTGGAACATCTGGACGGAATGGATACAACTGGGGAGGTGTGATCAGCACTTCGCCCAGGCGGCCTCACCTGAAAATCGAACAGGGGCCTCATGAGGGATGGGAAGGGATGGAAGATTGGGATGGATAGGCGAGGAAGAGGGAAGGAGGCGGCCGTGGCCTTACAGTAGGTACTGCCCCCGTAAATTGAATTATATTGAGACCACGATGGCTGTGTTGGCAAATATGAATAAAGTTATGGATGTCATAGTTGTGACGTGTATATTCATGACGTAGGCACGGATGACGTAGAATTCATGCAAGTAGGCTGGTTGAGCTGAGATTCTTGGTGACGTCATGATTTTGTTCGAGAAAGATCTGAGATTTACGACGCAGTCGCAGGAAACAAGGAATTGTGCTAAGGAAGAAGTTACGCTATTGGAGGAAAGGCTCGAACCAATGAACGATAGTTTGGAAGGAAGACGGAGATTGCTGAAACTACGATATTTAATTACTTTTGGCATGCAGAATTGTGGAAAACTATTTTCAGTTATGGCATTGATATGGAATTTTGAAGAAATTATTTTTGAGTTTTTGAAATTTGAAAATCCGTCAAGTATAGCCAAAGTTAAAACTTCTAGCAATGACGGAGCAACAGGCTATGGAAGGGATGGATACGCCCCTTAAGAAGTTGATAAAAGGTCGTGCACAGGAGAGAAGAGGTCTCATACCGCTCATACCGCATATATATTTCTGATGTCATATAGTCATTTTCGAGTGAATAAGTGAAGAAAGTCGTCTTTAGCGTGTGGTTAAAACCCGGCGAATCGAACGAACACGGAGCAGTTCCATTTTACGGTGTTCGAAACTAGGCGAAGTTGAAACGCACACATTAACGTTTCTACCAGAAAATATATCGAGAGTTGGCTTCTGCCTTTATTATAATTCAATTGGGCAGTACACCATTGAGGGGTGTAGAAGATTTGAACAATTTCACTGTTATAATTTGAAAGATATTGGCATTGTAAGACTGCAGACAAAAGTGATTTTCTCGCCACCTGAGAAGCACTTTTAAAATTCCACATTATACACTACGGCTGACACGTGTTTGGCAACCGTGATATTGAAGAATACGTTTGGTGATTCAACGGTACATTCTACCATGGAACATTATAATCTGGCAGTGCTTTCAATGATTATAACGGAAGTGCAGATGGAAGGCTTTAATGCAATTGGGACATATATCGATGGAGTGAAATAGCAGCATGGAACTTCGTTAATCGTCATTCTACAAAAGCGAGCATGTAGTGAACATCCAACTACACTCATGCATCGTGAATCCATCGCTGAATTATATCAAATGGCAGTGGAAATATTTTCATACTCCACGATTATGAATATTTCTGCGGAAATAACTGCAATAAACTTCATGGCGAATTGCGACCAGAACTTCAGGGAACTTTCAAGAGAGGCCAGGGTGGACCCGGCTCACAAAGAAGAGTTTTGCCAGAAGGATGTCTTTCGTATACATGGAGCAGTGCAATTTCCGGAGGAGGAAGCAGTTCGATTCTCCGAGGGCGCTGATTCCAGGTTCGAGGTCGGAGCACATCTTTACGCTGGTGAAATGGAACCAACAGCAGTTTTCTTTGAAAACTTTCCTCTAGAACTTCAATCAACAGATAAGGTAGTCGTGAACGTTTCTTGTATTATTTGAGTCATGTAGCGATATCTGAGCAACCTTTTTTCCCATATTTTCTGTCCCATTTATTTTGCCCCATTTTCTTGCTTGATAGTTCTGTACTCAGTACACTTTGAGGATTTATGCCTTTTTCGACGATTTATTGAGACATTATTATGTCATTGGCATACTTAAATAATTTTGGATCAGTTGAGACTGATAATTAATATTCTTTCAGTAATTTGCATATTTTTGTAGTCACGATTTGACTGTAAAGTTAACGATTTGCTATGGCAAATTTGAATTCAGACAGCGTGTCATTTTAGTAAAGTAATTCTATTCAGTAAATTACTTTGACCAATTTTCTGTCATCCTCAAGAAAGAAGAATGATTAAAAGATTTTAGAGCGTTAAAATCTATTATTGTCGACGATCTTGGAAATACTAGTCGTTTTATGAACATGATTGCAACATAGACATTTATCATTGCATTATAGACAATTTTATGAAATATGAACTTTGATTACGATTTATTGAATACACTATAGTAATGAACATTTGATAGGAGTTTTTCTCAATTATAGATTGGAACAATAATGTTTGCATTCCACAGTCTAATTGTATTCTATTCGACTATTTATGCAGTTTAGATGAACTTTGATTGAAGATAGTATTTTTATACTGCGTTACTTTGAAGATATTAATCTCAATTTTTGATAGACCAGGGAGGAGTGTCTAATCGTATTTGCTATTAAATTTATTTGTGATTGGCAAATTTTTACTTCATATCGATTCATGAATGAAACCCACGAAGGTTAAATAATAACAGTCATTAATACAATTGATGAATATAAGAATTTTTAAAGAGGAACAATGGATGTATAATCGTTAGTTCAGTGGACGTGTAAAAGTCGCTGATGAATAATGCCCTTGAATAGTGAAGGAGGTTCCCACAGTAAGATGGATGATGTTGTTGAATTTGTAAGTGGAAGTTTTTTTTATGTAATTTGGAAGATTTTGATGCCATATATATGAAGATATATGATGAATTCTGGGCCAATTGTTGTGCAATTTTGTGCGTTTTGAGCGAAGTATTTTTCCGCTGAATGTATTGTCCTGGTTCTTTGAAAGTTATTCATATGAAAATACTGTTAAAATTAACAAGAGTGTTAAATAATTTGAGATAAAGATTTTGAATGGAGGTTACCGTCACAAATATTATAATAATTATTAAACCTTATTAAACCTGAATTTGACATTTAAATATAACTAACCTTCATTGGTCGATTATATCACCACGATTTGAGTAATTATCAACCGGATAAACGTGTGGTTTAATGTATTTCTTATATAAATAATATAAACAATATAAATATTGTAAATAATTATGTAAATATCTTTGATAATAATTTGAAATGAAAGGAATTAATAGAGGCGTGTATAAAATTTTCAATTGTCGTTTGACATTGTTATAAACAATTTATTATTGTTATAAATAATTAATGAACTTTTGTTATAAACATTAAGAGTTTTGTTATTATACTCCAAACAACGCTAATTAAGCAAGTGGTTTGAACAGTTAAACAAGATTTGGGATTATTAGAGTATTCCACTGGTGTTTGAATGGAGCATTTAAAACATTTGCGTGATAATATTTCAGTTGAGATGTGGACATTTAACGTGTTTTGAAGGAGAGCTAGGCTCTGATGTAACTCGCATATGCTGGGGTTGAACGGACAGGTGGGGTCCACTTGACGATGCGGCATTGCAGCTGGCCAGACAACTGTATGATAGAGGCCAAGGACGTTTACATAATAGCCTTGTGGCTATAAATAAAATGTGAAGTATATAAACACGCAAAACAATTGATATATGTGTCTCGTCCCAAATCCCGTTTCCATTCCAAGTGCATTATTATTTTTACGTTATTTTGAGCTTGAGAAAGCTGAAACATTGTATGTAGAGTATACAAGTCCTATAGGAGGACTTAGTTATGTGGACAATGGCTTCTGATTGCCACGTGGATTTTGTTGTTTATTTTTGTTAAATTCATTCTTTATGTGAAATAAATTATTGTGCAGTTTAAAGTTTCTTGTCTTCGTTATGGTTCATTTTAAATATCTTGGTGGAGGTTATTGTGAGGGCATACTTTAAGTGATCCAGTTGACAACCCAGTCCCCGAGATAAATCTAAAAGGTAAGTAAAAGGTAAGTATGAACCCCCGTATATTTTGGTGTGTTCCACAATAATTTCTTGTTAACTACTGTGCTCTAATCTCGGTAGTATCTGTCAGTGCCATTTTCATTGATGTAGCTGTGCCGGTGCGTTTGATTATTGGCAATCCGATTGAGGGGGCGGATATCTGACAGCCTACTATCCGGATATCGGGGACAGTACCATCCCGGCATTTGCCCGAAGACCAAGTGGGAAACCACGAAAAACCACTTAGAGGATGGCTGAGGTAGGAATCGAAACCCCTCTACTCATTTGGACCACCAGAGGCTGAGTAGACCCCGTTCCAGTCCTCATATCACATTTCAAATTTCGTGGCAGAGCTGGGAATCGAACCCAGGACCTCCGGGGCGGCAGCTAACCCTGCTGACCGCTACGCTACGGATGCGACCTAATTTATTTCAACTTTTTTCAAAACCACAAGATGGCGGCTGTGCGAATGAAGATTGAATAATACACCTACATATTGATCTTCATGTAATAATACATAACTCTAAGAGCTACATATATACACATCCAACATGACGACCATCCAACATATTTTGACGGTTCTCAATATCTACGAATCTATTGCAGCAATCAAACTGAAATGTTGTATGTTGGTAGAAGCAATTAACGAAGGATACCTGAAAATAGGCTATATAGTTCTTCACGGAACTACATGTTTTCTTTGTAGTGAAAATACACATTCAAATGTTTCGGATAGTTATTTATTGTACATCTAGCTACAGAATTATAAGAACTACAAAAGAATGGATTTTAAAAGGATGACACTGGTTACAGCACAGATGCCAATTCGGATTAAAGAAATAATGATACCAACATTAGGTTGTTAGGTAGTCAGTCCGAAGTCTGGTTGGATCCTCAAAAAGTACCACCGTTAGGGTATGTGGGTAGATACCCACAAAAACCCAAGGCAGCGCTATATTGAGGCGTACTAGGCAAGATGAGCAGTGAGGTGGTTTGCCATTGCTTTCCTCACTGAGTCAGAACAGCAGTACTAACCCTATGAGTAGAACCTTCCACAGCATCCACAGGCACTGACTGTGCCCTAAATGTCACTACTCAGCACCACTCATACCTCAGTAGCTTCTATATAATCACAGCCATAATTTTCTTTTTCTTAGTCGTTTACCCGCCAGGTTGGTGGAATCCACGGACTCAGCGAGGGAACTCACCACTACCGCCTCTACGGGCAGTGTCCTAGAGCTGGGAACATCTAATCGGAGTGGATACAACTGGTGAGGTGTGATTGGCACCTCGCCCAGGCGGCCTCACCTGCAAAGTGAACAGGGGCCTCACGAGGGAAGGTAATGGATGATGAGGATGGATAGGCAGGGAAGAGGGAAGGAGGCGGCCGTGGCCTTGAAGAAGGTACTGTTCCCGATATCAGGATAGTAGGCTGTCAGATATCCGCCCCCTCAATCGGATTGCCAATAATCAATCGCACCGGCACAGCTACATCAATGAAAATGGCACTGACAGATACTATCGAGATTAGAGCACAATAGTTAACAAGAAATTATTGTGGAACACACCAAAATATACGGGGGTTCATACTTACCTTTTACTTACCTTTTAAATTTATCTCGGGGACTGGGTTGTCAACTGGATCACTTAAAAGTATGCCCTCACAATAACCTCCACCATGATATTTAAAATGAACCAGAACGAAGACGAGAAACTTTAAACTGCACAATAATTTATTTCACAAAAAGAATGAATTTAACAAAAAAATAAAACAACAAAATCCACGTGGCAATCAGAAGCCATCGTCCACATAACCATGTCCTCACGTAGGACTTGTATACTCTACATACAATGTTTCAGCTTTCTCAAGCTCAAAATAACGTAATTATAATAATGCACTTGGAATGGAAACGGGATTTGGGACGAGACACATATAGCAATTGTTTTGCGTGTTTATACACATCACATTTTATTAATAGCCACAAGGCTATTATGGAGACGTCCTTGGCCTGTATCATACAGTTGTCTGGCCAGCTGCAATGCCGCGTCGTCAAGTGGACCCCACCTGTCCGTTCAACCCCAGCATATGCGAGTTACATCAGAGCCTAGCTCTCCTTTCAAAACACGTTAAATGTCCACTTCTCAACTCAAATATTATCACGCAAATGTTTTAAATGCTCCATTCAAACGCCAGTGGATTACTCTAATAATCCCAAATCATGTTTAATTGTTCAAACCACTTGTTTAATTAGCGTTGTTTAGAGTATAATAACAAAACTAAATGTTTATAACAAAGGTTCATTAATTTTTTATAACAATAATAAATTGTTTATAACAATGTCAAACGACAATTGAAAATTTTATACACGCCTCTATTAATCACTTTCATTTCAAATTATTATCAAAGATATTTACATAATTATTTACAATATTAAATTGTTTATATTATTTATATAAGAAATACATTAAACCACACGTTTATCCGGTTGATAATTACTCAAATCGTGGTGATATAATCGACCAATGAAGGTTAGTTATATTTAAATGTCAAATTCAGGTTTAATAAGGTTTAATAATTATTACTATTATTTGTGACGGTAACCTCCATTCAAAATCTTCATCTCAAATTATTTAACACTCTTGTTAATTTTAACAGTATCTTCATATGAATAACTTTCAAAGAACCAGGAAAATACATTCAGCGGAAAAATACTTCGCTCAAAACGCACAAAATTGCACAACAATTGGCCCAGAATTCATCATATATCTTCATATATATGGCATCAAAATCTTCCAAATTACATACAAAAACCTCCACTTATAAATTCAACAACATCATCCATCTTACTGTGGGAATCTCCTTCACTATTCAAGGGCATTATTCATCAGCGACTTTTACACGTCCACTGAACTAACGATTATACATCCATTGTTCCTCTTTAAAAAAATGTATATTCATCAATTGTATTAATGACTGTTATTATTTAACCTTCGTGGGTTTCATTCATGAATCGATATGAAAAAAAAAATTGCCAATCACAAATAAATTTAATAGCAAATACGATTAGACACTCCTCCCTGGTCTATCAAAATTAAGATTAACATCTTCAAAGTAACGCAGTATAAAAATACTATCTTCAATCAAAGTTCATCTAAACTGCATAAATAGTCGAATAGGATACAATTAGACTGTGGAATGCAAACATTATTGTTCCAATCTATAATTGAGAAAAATTCCTATCAAATGTTCATTACTATAGTGTATTCAATAAATCGTAATCAAAGTTCATATTTCATAAAATTGTCTATAATGCAATGATAAATGTCTATGTTGCAATCATGTTCATAAAACGACTAGTATTTCCAAGATCGTCGACAATAATAGATTTTAACGCTCTAAAATCTTTTAATCATTCTTCTTTCTTGAGGATGACAGAAAATTGGTCAAAGTAATTTACTGAATAGAATTACTTTACTAAAATGATACGCTGTCTGAATTCAAATTTGCCATAGCAAATCGTTAACTTTACAGTCAAATCGTGACTACAAAAATATGCAAATTACTGAAAGAATATTAATTATCAGTCTCAACTGATCCAAAATTATTTAAGTATGCCAATGACATAATAATGTCTCAATAAATCGTCGAAAAAGGCATAAATCCTCAAAGTGTACTGAGTACAGAACTATCAAGCAAGAAAATGGGGCAAAATAAATGGGACAGAAAATATGGGAAAAAAGGTTGCTCAGATATCGCTACATGACTCAAATAATACAAGAAACGTTCACGACTACCTTATCTGTTGATTGAAGTTCTAGAGGAAAGTTTTCAAAGAAAACTGCTGTTGGTTCCATTTCACCAGCGTGAAGATGTGCTCCGACCTCGAACCTGGAATCAGCGCCCTCTGGAGAATCGAACTGCTTCCTCCTCCGGAAATTGCACTGCTCCATGTATACGAAAGACATCCTTCTGGCAAAACTCTTCTTTGTGAGCCGGGTCCACCCTGGCCTCTCTTGAAAGTTCCCTGAAGTTCTGGTCGCAATTCGCCATGAAGTTTATTGCAGTTATTTCCGCAGAAATATTCATAATCGTGGAGTATGAAAATATTTCCACTGCCATTTGATATAATTCAGCGATGGATTCACGATGCATGAGTGTAGTTGGATGTTCACTACATGCTCGCTTTTGTAGAATGACGATTAACGAAGTTCCATGCTGCTATTTCACTCCATCGATATATGTCCCAATTGCATTAAAGCCTTAGCCTTCCATCTCTACTTCTGTTATAATCATTGAAAGCACTGCAAGATTATAATGTTCCATGGTAGAATGTCTCGTTGTATCACCAAACGTATTCTCCAATATCAACGTTGCGATACACGTGTCAGCCGTAGTGTATAATGTGGAATTTTAAAAGTGCTTCTCAGGTGGCGAGAAAATCACTTTTGTCTGCAGTCTTAAAATGCCAATATCTTTCAAAGTATACTCGTGAAATTGTTCAGATCTTCTACACACCTCAATGTTGTACTGCCCAATTGAATTATAATAAAGGCAGAAGCCAACTCTAGATATTTTATCAGGTAGAAACGTTAATGTGAGCGTTTCAACTTCGCCTAGTTTCAAACACCGTAAAATGGAACTGCTCCGTGTTCGTTCGATGCGCCGGGCTTTAACCACACGCTAAAGACAACTTGCTTCACTTATTCACTCGAAATGACTATATGACATCAGAAATATATATGCGGTATGAGCGGTATGAGCGGTATGAGAGCTCTTCTCTCCTGTGCACGACCTTTTATCAACTTCTTAAGGGGCGTATCCATCCCTTCCATAGCCTGTTGCTCCGTCATTGCTTGAAGTTTCAATTTTGGCTATACTTGACGGATTTTCAAATTTCAAAAACTCAAAAATAATTTCTTCAAAATTCCATATCAATGCCATAACTGAAAATAGTTTTCCACAATTCTGCATGCCAAAAGTAATTAAATACGGTAGTTTCAGCAATCTCCGTCTTCCTTCCAAACTATCGTTCATTGGTTCGAGCCTTTCCTCCAATAGCGTAACTTCTTCCTTAGCACAATACCTTGTTTCCTGCGACTGCGTCGTAAATCTCATATCTTTCTCGAACAAAATCATGACGTCACCAAGAATCTCAGCTCCACCAGCCTACTTGCATGAAGTATACGTCATCCGTGCCTACGTCATGAATATACACGTCACAACTATGACAGCCATAACTTTATTCATAATTGCCAATACAGCCATCGTGGTCTCAATATAATTCAATTTACGGGGGCATTCTCCCTTCACCGCGTTTTAAAAACAGTTGCAAATTGTTTTTAAACTCTGTGTTATAAATATCTCAATTCACTTGAACACGAAATTGAATTATTATTGGCTTACTCTTGGATAATATTTCTTCAAGTTCCTTAATCATAAGTCTCTTCTTCTCTGGGTTGTGTGTGGCTAATGCATTCTCTCCTCTCTACTGTCTCTTCTGTCCTGTATTCCTGTTTTCCAAGTTCTGCTGACTTGTAGAAGGACCAGGATCGATCACTACATCCTGTCTTTTCTTTTGGTTTTCAGCTTCCTTCTCTCGTAATTCCTTCAGATACTGCTGACTTTCTTTCTCTCTTTCTTGATACTTGTCGGGTGTCATAACCTGACCTTGAGGATTCTGATTCTGATTCTGGTACTGGTTATTTCGATTGTAGTTTCTATTGTACCCATTATTATAGTATCTACCTCTTCCGTTGTTATAATTCCCTCTATTATTATTCCAGCCTCGTCTTTGCTGATATGGACGGTAACCTTGTGATCTGTTGTTGCGGAAATAATTATTCCTGTGAGGACCTACATTTTCAGTTTTTTCTTCATCAGGCTTATCAGTTTGCTGTACTTGATCCATGTAGACTGTATTAACGTCTTTGAATTCGTGCCTCTGACCTTTTTGTACCAAATTTGGCATTGGACTCGTGTAGTCAAGCCTTCTCAATAATTCGTCCATACTTGTCAAAACCCTGATATTTGACGATATGATGAGTCTTCTTACCTCCACAGGCAGCATACGTGAAATCGCATCTATCAACTGCTCTGTTGACAATGGGGGTTGCAAAAATCTCAAGCGTGATAGCTGGCTCGTGAAGAATTCAGCGTACCGTGTTGGAAGAGTACCTGAATACTTCCTCGAGTATACCTCAGCTCTTAATGAATTCTGAGCTTCTATTGACAAGAATCGTTTTATCAGTGCCTCTGCAAATTCGTCAAAATTGCTAAAAGTGTACCGAAATGCTCTAAACCATTCAAGGGGTCCTCCAGCTAGAAATCTTTCTACGATTCTCATCTCTCTCTCTCTAGGAATGTGGGCTTCAATGAAATAGTCTTTAAGATTCCTGATATATTCTATCGGTGTGAGACTATCAGTGTTGCTAAATTTTTGAGGTTTGTCTTCAAAGTTTCGGATGACTGTCACATTTCTCGGATATGAATCCATATAATGTTTCCCACTATCACGATATTTCCATTCAGGTTCAATATTCCTATCCTCTTCTTCTTCCCGGAATCTGGATATACGTTCCTCAGGACTAATATCTCTCTCTTCTGTAGCGAGGTTACATCTTCTCACGTAATTTCTATCCTCTTCACCAGTCAATCCTTCAGTATCCTTGTCTGTGATTTCCGTGATGACTTTCCTAATCAACTCTTCCTTATAGGTTTCCATCATGCTAGCTTCTCCTAGTTTCAAATTCTGAAGTTTGCTCGTAGTTTCATTAACATCAGAGACAACCTTATGAATTTGTTCCTCTAACGCAGTTTTTAATGCTTGCACGTCCTGACCTATTTGAGTTCTATCCTCTACCTGCTTTTCGGATAGCGAATCCATCCTTACATTCAAGTCTTTCCTAATCTGAACTACTTCATTATTTATGTCTACTTGTGAACTGGCAAGTTTTCTTTCAATTCGTTCCTGAATCTGATCGACATGTTCCACACTTGACCTGTTTCATTCATCTTTCCACACCGTTACATTTGCAGTTAACATTTCCGCGATATCTACTTCAATGTCTTCCTTAAGTAAACGATTGTGATCTAAGACTTGGGTTCTCATGACCTCTACATCGTATTTTAAACCAGCTAAAGAAGCTGTTGTCCTAACAGACTCGTCAACTAATCGAGTTGTTAATGCACTAATGTTAAGAGTACAAAGTGTTTTTGAAGTTTCAATTTCTTCCCTAACTTTGTTAACATCAGTTTGAACTTTAGCAATGTCTACAAAAACAGTATTGACTTCTACTTGTATCTTATTGATATCGCTTTGCATATCATTAACATCTGAATGAATATTGTTGATGTCTACTTGAACTTTTGACACATCAGTTCGAACATTTCTAACCTCTTTTTGAACTTCCTCTACTTTGTCTTGTACAGTAGCAACATCATTCCTAACAACAATTACTTCAGCTAAGGCACATGAAATATCACCCCGGACATTAGCAACATCAAGATTCAACATAGTAAGATCTTTCTGTACCTTAGAAACATCTATTTTAACATCAGACACATCTTTATGCACATTGGATAAATCTTTATGGACATTGGACACGTCTGTGCGCATGTCAGTTACAGCATTCTCGATTCCCTGGGCATTGATCTGTAAACGCGACATATTATTTTATAAGTTTGCAGAACTGGTCTGAAGAACTTTCATATTCTCCTCCATTCTACTAGTATTCCTAGCTTCCATTTCCCTCACACTTTCATCCAGCCTAATAGACAAATTAGCTGACAAACTACTAGAATTCTCCTCCATCATCTGCTTCATTCGGCTAGCATTCCTAGCTTCCATCTCCCTCGCACTTTCATCCATGCTAGCTTTCAAGTTAGCAGACAAACTGTTGGACATCTCCTCCAACATCTTCCTCAAACTCTCATCTGCCATTTCAATAATATTTCAATAATAAACTGCTTTAGGGACATACATCAAACAGAGCAAAATAACAACATCTGAGCAACATCTTTCACCATATATAAGTTTTGAGCAATTTTCTGTCTTAAATCTAACTTATAATTACCTTATAATTAACCTTCGTAGACACTTCATATTGAAATAAACTCAAGACCATGTTGAAATTTCCTTGGTTCATTTTAAAATATCCTAACACAAATAATTTACATTTACAATCCAAATAGTTTAATTTTATCTTTAATATGACTAAACAGGTCATAAGCCGGTCAAATAAAATAAGATTCCAGATCATAGGCGATTTTTCTAAGTTTCCAGCCTATTTAACCTCTCTCAAGTTGTATAAGATCTGATCTTTTCTGAGTGTAATTTTCCTAATACAACACAACATTTAATCCCTATATAATCACACTCTCAAATTCTACAATTGGCCAAGACATCTAACAAAGAATCAACCTCTTTATTTGAGTCTTCACAATCCCTTTGACATCGATAACTTGGTAATCCAATGTTATTCGAACACTCCACAAATTGCGGTGTCAATTCTACTGCAATAACTTGGTAATCCAATGTTATTCAAGCACTCCGAACTTCGATTGTGCCAATACTACTGGTGTTCAACCTGGTAATCCAGTGTTGTCAATCGAGACACACACGTTGATTGCGCCAATCCTACTGTCCCCGATATCAGGATAGTAGGCTGTCAGATATCCGCCCCCTCAATCGGATTGCCAATAATCAATCGCACCGGCACAGCTACATCAATGAAAATGGCACTGACAGATACTATCGAGATTAGAGCACAATAGTTAACAAGAAATTATTGTGGAACACACCAAAATATACGGGGGTTCATACTTACCTTTTACTTACAGTACCTTTTAAATTTATCTCGGGGGCTGGGTTGTCAACTGGATCACTTAAAAGTATGCCCTCACAATAACCTCCACCATGATATTTAAAATGAACCAGAACGAAGACGAGAAACTTTAAACTGCACAATAATTTATTTCACAAAAAGAATGAATTTAACAAAAAAATAAAACAACAAAATCCACGTGGCAATCAGAAGCCATCGTCCACATAACCATGTCCTCCTGTAGGACTTGTATACTCAAAATACAATGTTTCAGCTTTCTCAAGCTCAAAATAACGTAATTATAATATTGCACTTGGAATGGAAACGGGATTTGGGACGAGACACATATAGCAATTGTTTTGCGTGTTTATACACATCACATTTTATTTATAGCCACAAGGCTATTATGGAGACGTCCTTGGCCTCTATCATACAGTTGTCTGGCCAGCTGCAATGCCGCGTCGTCAAGTGGACCCCACCTGTCCGTTCAACCCCAGCATATGCGAGTTACATCAGAGCCTAGCTCTCCTTTCAAAACACGTTAAATGTCCACTTCTCAACTCAAATGTTATCACGCAAATGTTTTAAATGCTCCATTCAAACACCAGTGGATTACTCTAATAATCCCAAATCATGTTTAATTGTTCAAACCACTTGTTTAATTAGCGTTGTTTCGAGTATAATAACAAAACTAAATGTTTATAACAAAGGTTCATTAATTATTTATAACAATAATAAATTGTTTATAACAATGTCAAACGACAATTGAAAATTTTATACACGCCTCTATTAATCACTTTCATTTCAAATTATTATCAAAGATATTTACATAATTATTTACAATATTAAATTGTTTATATTATTTATATAAGAAATACATTAAACCACACGTTTATCCGGTTGATAATTACTCAAATCGTGGTGATATAATCGACCAATGAAGGTTAGTTATATTTAAATGTCAAATTCAGGTTTAATAAGGTTTAATAATTATTACTATTATTTGTGACGGTAACCTCCATTCAAAATCTTCATCTCAAATTATTTAACACTCTTGTTAATTTTAACAGTATCTTCATATGAATAACTTTCAAAGAACCAGGACAATACATTCAGCGGAAAAATACTTCGCTCAAAACGCACAAAATTGCACAACAATTGGCCCAGAATTCACATATATCTTCATATATATGGCATCAAAATCTTCCAAATTACATACAAAAACCTCCACTTATAAATTCAACAACATCATCCATCTTACTGTGGGAACCTCCTTCACTATTCAAGGGCATTATTCATCAGCGACTTTTACACGTCCACTGAACTAACGATTATACATCCATTGTTCCTCTTTAATTTTTTTTATATTCATCAATTGTATTAATGACTGTTATTATTTAACCTTCGTGGGTTTCATTCATGAATCGATATGAAGTAAAAATTTGCCAATCACAAATAAATTTAATAGCAAATACGATTAGACACTCCACCCTGGTCTATCAAAATTAAGATTAACATCTTCAAAGTAACGCAGTATAAAAATACTATCTTCAATCAAAGTTCATCTAAACTGCATAAATAGTCGAATAGAATACAATTAGTCTGTGGAATGCAAACATTATTGTTCCAATCTATAATTGAGAAAAATTCCTATGAAATGTTCATTACTATAGTGTATTCAATAAATCGTAATCAAAGTTCATATTTCATAAAATTGTCTATAATGCAATGATAAATGTCTATGTTGCAATCATGTTCATAAAACGACTAGTATTTCCAAGATCGTCGACAATAATAGATTTTAACGCTCTAAAATCTTTTAATCATTCTTCTTTCTTGAGGATGACAGAAAATTGGTCAAAGTAATTTACTGAATAGAATTACTTTACTAAAATGACACGCTGTCTGAATTCAAATTTGCCATAGCAAATCGTTAACTTTACAGTCAAATCGTGACTACAAAAATATGCAAATTACTGAAAGAATATTAATTATCAGTCTCAACTGATCCAAAATTATTTAAGTATGCCAATGACATAATAATGTCTCAATAAATCGTCGAAAAAGGCATAAATCCTCAAAGTGTACTGAGTACAGAACTATCAAGCAAGAAAATGGGGCAAAATAAATGGGACAGAAAATATGGGAAAAAAGGTTGCTCAGATATCGCTACATGACTCAAATAATACAAGAAACGTTCACGACTACCTTATCTGTTGATTGAAGTTCTAGAGGAAAGTTTTCAAAGAAAACTGCTGTTGGTTCCATTTCACCAGCGTGAAGATATGCTCCGACCTCGAACCTGGAATCAGCGCCCTCGGAGAATCGAACTGCTTCCTCCTCCGGAAATTGCACTGCTCCATGTATACGAAAGACATCCATCTGGCAAAACTCTTCTTTGTGAGCCGGGTCCACCCTGGCCTCTCTTGAAAGTTCCCTGAAGTTCTGGTCGCAATTCGCCAAGAAGTTTATTGCAGTTATTTCCGCAGAAATATTCATAATCGTGGAGTATGATAATATTTCCACTGCCATTTGATATAATTCAGCGATGGATTCACGATGCATGAGTGTAGTTGGATGTTCACTACATGCTCGCTTTTGTAGAATGACGATTAACGAAGTTCCATGCTGCTATTTCACTCCATCGATATATGTCCCAATTGCATTAAAGCCTTCCATCTGCACTTCCGTTATAATCATTGAAAGCACTGCCAGATTATAATGTTCCATGGTAGAATGTACCGTTGAATCACCAAACGTATTCTTCAATATCACGGTTGCCAAACACGTGTCAGCCGTAGTGTATAATGTGGAATTTTAAAAGTGCTTCTCAGGTGGCGAGAAAATCACTTTTGTCTGCAGTCTTAAAATGCCAATATCTTTCAAAGTATACTCGTGAAATTGTTCAAATCTTCTACACACCTCAATGTTGTACTGCCCAATTGAATTATAATAAAGGCAGAAGCCAACTCTAGATATTTTATCAGGTAGAATCGTTAATGTGAGCGTTTCAACTTCGCCTAGTTTCAAACACCGTAAAATGGAACTGCTCCGTGTTCGTTCGATGCGCCGGGCTTTAACCACACGCTAAAGACAACTTGCTTCACTTATTCACTCGAAAATGACTATATGACATCAGAAATATATATGCGGTATGAGCGGTATGAGAGCTCTTCTCTCCTGTGCACGACCTTTTATCAACTTATTAAGGGGCGTATCCATCCCTTCCATAGCCTGTTGCTCCGTCATTGCTAGAAGTTTCAATTTTGGCTATACTTGACGGATTTTCAAATTTCAAAAACTCAAAAATAATTTCTTCAAAATTCCATATCAATGCCATAACTGAAAATAGTTTTCCACAATTCTGCATGCCAAAAGTAATTAAATACGGTAGTTTCAGCAATCTCCGTCTTCCTTCCAAACTATCGTTCATTGGTTCGAGCCTTTCCTCCAATAGCGTAACTTCTTCCTTAGCACAATACCTTGTTTCCTGCGACTGCGTCGTAAATCTCAGATCTTTCTCGAACAAAATCATGACGTCACCAAGAATCTCAGCTCCACCAGCCTACTGCATGAAGTCTACGTCATCCGTGCCTACGTCATGAATATACACGTCACAACTATGACAGCCATAACTTTATTCATAATTGCCAATACAGCCATCGTGGTCTCAATATAATTCAATTTACGGGGGCAGTACCATCCCGGCATTTGCCCGAAGACGAAGTGGGAAACCACGGAAAACCACTTCGAGGATGGCTGAGGTGGGAATCGAACCCTCTCTACTCATTTGGACCACCCGAGGCTGAGTAGACCCCGTTCCAGTCCTCGTACCACTTTTCGAATTTCGTGGCATAGCCGGGAATCGAACCCAGGACCTCCGGGGCGGCAGCTAACCATGCTGACCACTACGCTACGGAGGCGACATCACAGCCATAATAATAATCATATCGTATGGCCTCAGGTGCCTGGTGCGAGCTTTGTAATTTGACACCCAGAGGGTAGCTTGCATGTCGAATTTCGTTGTTCCTTGAATCACTATGAAAGTCAAGGAGGTTAGGTAATTGATATATAAGCTCCTTGAACACTATAGCGCTTTCTAGTAGAGAAATGAGGAACTTAGTGTTGGCGGAAACTCTCGAGATTAATTTTGCAATTATGAACTCGGCCTACTGAATTCAAATGGGTTCTTTGACATGCCAACATCATATGACATGCGTATCGTATTTTTGCCGCTTTTCAAAAATCACTTACCACGGCCAGGGGCGAGCCTGCAATCTTGGGGTTAGTAGACCGACACGCTATCCACTCACCCACCGTGGCAAGCTAATCACAGCCATGAATGAGACTGAGACATCGGCGAAAAGCCACAGTTTACTCTAGCTTGTGCCAACAGACAAATGCAAATGTACTGCATTCATCAAGACATGGCAAACAGGCCTAACTTTATCAGTAACTGTAGCATAATTTCTATATCGGACAATCCATCGACATCTATTTTTAATTTCTGTAAGAAAAGAACAGAAAAACACTACTTGGTAAAAATTCTGACAAGCATAATTTATTTGTGTAAGGTGCTGCTGAATATAGTCGGGTGTTGTTGTTCCTTATTTAATCCTAGATTAGTGCCTTCATAGTCACTACTCATTTCACTGAAGTGTCTAGCACAGGGTCATCCAGCCATTGCGCTCTAAGAGCGCAGCCACGCTCGGGGAGCACTGGGCAGTCAGGCTAGCGCTCCTTCCCCTACCACCACTACACTGTGGAAGCGAGGAGACCTGAGACAGACGGACGATGTTCGGACCAAGGAGGATATATGGCTAGAGCTGCATCTTAATGCAAAATTTTGACACCAACCTATTGCTCGGCGCAAGTAGTTCCAACTGACAATATGAGATGGCGCGACGATGCACTTTCGAGCGCGATCCGTCCCCGACCTGGCTTACTGGCCCCTCTCCCCTCCGTACCGTGACAACTCGACCCTTCCCCCTATTCCATCCCCCCCACCTCTACTTTATATTCCTTCCTTTCTTTCTTTCTTCCCCCTGCCTTATAATGGTCATATTTTAGTAATTGATCTAATACTGTAATAGGCTATTTCTCCCCCCTGTGATATCAGGTAGAGACGAAAACATAGGCTCTAGCAGAATAGTTGTGGATGTTTCAAGGTTATCAGCCCATGTTTCCACATAGCACATCGCATGACATAGGCCTACCCCACAGACATGTACACTCCTCGACATAGAAAATGAGATTATTTAAAAATTCATAATTGTCGTATTAAAACAGCCAGAGGTTTGATTTTTTCGGAAAACCTTGCAAATAATGATCCTGGACCGAGATATATTTTTCAAATTTTAACTCATCTTGGGAGACAGCTAAATATGCTAGCCACTACACCTCTAGGTGATCATAAAATGGCACTATTTAAAAATTCGATTTAAAAGAGCCAGGGGTCTGATCCTTTCGTAAAACATAACACATAGCATTGCTAGAATGTGATAATATTTCCACATTTTCAGGCCATCGTCAACCGTCAATAGTGACCGGCTAGAAATGGCAACGCATAGAAGATAGTGCCATTTTATGTGTCCAGTAGTGTACAAATAGAAATAGTAGGCTACTATACTACAATATTAAATTTGAATTGTAAGACAAAATTACTGACGCACTTATCACACACCAGTATTATTTAATTGTCAGTGCGGAACTTCCTATCAATCGAATTAAGAAATATCACGTTCGAATTACGGGAAGCGTTGGAACAACCAGCTCTTATTTTGAATTATATCGATAGTATCTGATATCGTTTTCGAGCGCAGTGTATCGACTAAAATCGATGTGTGATTCAATATAATTCATTTTCTTCGTATAATATTGTTCGAAACCGATTGTATTCCTTTCTAAGCACTGCGATATGTGTTTACTATTGACATATATTCAAATATTAATTAAATATACAACATTAACAAGAATACTCACCAATTTTCCGATTTTGCTGCCATCTATAGAAGTACAACTCAACTACATCGTCGTACGCGATGACTGCTAGCGTTTTTAACGTTGTCAGCAGGTACTACTACAAGGCAAGCTAGCGTTGGCACCAGGGGGTGTCAACCAGATAGGGATTATTTGGTACCATCGCTGTAGTTGCGCGGCCAGCCATATGGAACGCTGTATATCGTATTGCCAACATATGCATGATACACGTTGTAATTAAATTGCAAACGTATCCCTATATTTAATAAATAAACATACACATAATTCCTAATTGACATTTCCTTGCAATTATCTTGCTCACAGACGATAATTACGGCACTTTTCATTAAATAAACATTATTTTTGTCGGTTGGCGGCATTGCCTTCCTGCACGCTACTTCTGTTCTGTTCAAACATGGCGGTGTATTTACATTTTCTGTACATTACAGCAATATTTCTTCCCCAGAGTTTTCGATTGATTTCGCCTTAAATAGGGGCCGATAACCTAGATGTTAGGCCCCTTACAGCAACATTTATCAATATCAATCGCCTTAAATACATGTGTTTCTTGATGTTCTGTGAAAAAGAAGTGCCGTAATCTTGGCGTTTTCAATTGGATGTAACCTGTAAACCAGTACCGGTATTTCCATTTCTGTTGTAAGTACCGATAATGCATTATGTATTATTCAATTGATTTATTAAGAGAGTGCTGATATTATCGATAGGATTCTTATGAGAGCCATGCATTATTATTTGTGGACTTCCGTAGTAGTCGTAGAAAGCTAGATTTAATGACTTTAATTTAATTATTATTTTTGTTAGATGTTGTATTTCATGGTTTCTGTACCTCATTCTGTATATTTTGTATGTAGGTTATGGGAAAACATCACTCAGAATCTTGTGTTCTTGGCTGCAAAAGTAGAGGTTGGAGATACGCTCCTTTCATCGCTTCTCAGTTGATGACTCAAGGTATGTATCAATAATTAGGCTATTCTGTAATTATTTAGTCAGATTCTTTTGATGGCACTTTTTAAATTAAATTTAAAGTGATGATCCTCACGTCCTACGTGGAGTAATCGCCACTGGGAGGGAGTATGGAAAAACAACGCTCAGGACAGCTTCTGTCAGTGCGGGGAATCAAATCTCCAACCTCCAGAGTTGCTGCAGCCCCCCATTGGGGGCGCTATGCTCCCAGTTTAAATCTTGGTTTAGAGTTCCCACATTTCTATACTCACGGCAGTGTCCACATGAAAACTCCACAAACAATTCGATCTTGAAAAGGAAGCGTGCTAAAGCTTGAAAATGTGACGCATCTTGTTCTGCCCCTCGCTCTGAGCACTATACCGCTATTGCGTGTTCAGAAACAGTCAGCAATGCTGTGATCATCCTAAAGTCAGCTCTCAGCTGTAACTGTTTAAAAAGAAAATTAATTGTTTTGTAAAATAGACTTTGGGACTACCTTGCGCGCCCTCTCGATAACCTCTGTCTCGCTGTCACTGGCAGTACTTGTAACTACTGTAGTTCTACATCTCAGCCCTAGATGGGTGAAGTGTGACCTTCACCGTCCGGAGTAGAATGCACTGTTTTATTAATTAATTCATTCATTGTGTACACTTGAATTAATCGTACAGCATGTGGGCTGTAACATGTAGGCCTACAATGACTACGATGCGACTAACATAACCTAATCAATTTGTAAGCGACTTGAAGTGTTCGAAACTTGTAATTACTGTCTAATTAGGTCTACTCACTCGGCCAATCTGACAACTGCCATGTTTTAAGTATTTTTTTTAGTAAGATCTCTTGATCCAAAACCTTGACTTAATGAAGCTAGTTATTTTTATTGGATGATGTTTGTAGGCCTAATATGTGGTTCAATTTTGTTTTTTGTGTGGGGTGAGGTATACCCCCCATCTACACCCACTCCCCAAATATCAAGCTGGAGGAATTTTGGGTATTAGTGACCCATGTGGACTCACATGTGGATTAGTTACATTAACCACAGGCTTAAAATTTTAGTTATTTATTGAAAGATGAGGAAGGCAGTCCTATGGGTTGGATCAATCATAGATGTCCATTACATTAATAAATAGCTTCTGTGTTTTACTAAAATAAAGGTAGCGCTAAATGAACATAGAACGAGCGATAACATTCTCTATAAAAGATGAATTAGCCAAAATACCTTATGAAACAATGAGAAATAAATCAGGGAGCGATGTTTTAATAGAAGTTTCCTCCTCTGCCGTCTGTGACCCACCCAGCCATCCCAAATAGGATCACAGCATATAGGCTATAGGCTAGCGAAAATTACAGCTGTGGGTGCCATTGTTCAAATCAATCATCTTCTAAACAGTACCATAACAGTACTGCCAAACAAAGAAATGCCCAGTTTAGTCTCTAGTGTGCAGCACTCGGTTCACTGCTCTTAATTAGGCTAGTGTGTGCAATATTTTCACTTCTCTGTAATGATTTTTTTCCCACGGCTGAAATGAGTTATTTTTGTTATATGCTCTGTAATTATTATGCAGTATATCTCTCCGCTGTAATAAATATGTATAATTTTTTCGTACAACATTGGTTTTGATAATGGTTACAGCCTAACGCATCCCGATGAACTACTTTTTTTGATCAACAGTGATTTTGTATCCCAGTTCTTTTTATCAACAGTGATTTTGTATCTCGCATGTTGGCAGCAATGTGTGCGCCTTGGTGCGTGCCGCTAGAGTGAGCGATGATGACAGTTGAACGAGATGCAAGCGCTGTCGAAACATGGCAGCCGTTTTTAAAATATCAATAAATAGAAAAACATATTTACGTACTTTAGCACATCATGAGGTTCGGTAGTGACCAGGGTTCCTAATTTCAATATGTAATATCGCCCAGAAGATGAAACAAGGACACAAGGTATGTAAAAGTTACATTCATGTCTGCTGCAAGTGTATAATCCGCGTTCCACTTACATTCAGAATTAAGGTAGCACTGAATGAAAGTAGAATGAGCGATAACATTCTCTATAAGGGGCCGATTATATTCTTGTAATTAGTGTCAATGATTTTCTGTAACAGCGAGATGGATACAAGACAAATATAATTGGTTTATTGTATGCCAAAGTAATGGTTGATATAGGCTAGATAGTATATTTATCCCACATGTTACTTTACCTAGGTATTAATTCTGAATGAAAGTAGAACGCAGCTTATACACTTGCATCAGACATGAATGTGACTTTTACATACCTTGTCTCCTTGTTTCATCTTCAGGGCGATATTACGTAGGCCTATTCAAATTAGGAACCCTGGTCACTACTGTACATCATATATATGTGCTAAAGTGTAGGGTGCCAGGAAATGTTCTCTGCAGATGCGAGAGGTTGCGTCATCAGTTTAGTTCGCAGCACGGTGTCCCTGATAGGGCGAAGGCCACATGTGTGGGCTGTGAGCTGTCGAAATCGTCAGTGCGTATAGTTAGATTATTGGAAGAGTGCAACAGTATGTTATGAATGGCTGGGTGAGTATAAAGTTTACTGTTTGTTATGATACAAGCGACAGCCGTGCTGCCAACGTAACTGGTTAATTAATCTCTCGCAGCAGCTTGTAGGCACTGCGGACAACATACCCTGGCGCCCAGTATGTAAATATGTGTTTCTATATTTTGTTCTTTTAAAAACGGCTGCCATGTTCCGACAGCGCTTGCATCTCATTCAACTGTCAACAAGGTCCACTCTAGCGGCACACAATGAGGCGCACAAATTGTTGCCAACATGTGGGATACAAAATCACTGTTGATAAAAAAAAGTGGCATACAAAATCACTGTTGATAAAATAATCATTGATCTGGACGCGTTAGGCTGTAACCATTGTCAAAAACCATTGGAATGGACGAAACGAAGGTTAGAATGGTCAGGTGTTGGCGAGGTTGGTAGTACTGTTTTGATGATAGTTGATGTGAACAATGGCAGCCACAGCTGTAATTTTGCCTATATAAGTCGTGATTCTTTTTGGGATGGTTGGGTGGGTCACAGAGAGCGGAGGAGGAAACATCTATTTAAACTTCATTCCCTGATTTATTTCTCGTCGTTTCATAAGGTATTTTGGCTAATTTATGTACTATAGAGAATGTTATAGGTGTATTATCCAGAGTAGGGATCTGACAGTTCGGCGGAGAACTGTTGAACTAAAGGCAGCGGTGCCACGAATGCTGCTGGCCACCACGCGCATACTTCCATCCTCCCGCTCTTTTCCTCATGCTCATAATATCATTAGCACCGTTATTACATTTATTACATTTTTATTCAGATGGTTTTCAAAAATCTTAAACAAACCCATGCTTAAATCTGTTCGGTGCAAACTGTAAAACAAAATATTAGCCCGTCAAATTGAGGAGAGGCCTAAATTATTGAAATGAATAGCAATAACAACATTACGAATACTATCATAAAGCAAAAATGATCAAAGCGAAACGACAACACGTGATTGTTTCCGTGATTTTTAGTTATTTATATTTCCTGTAGAATAAGTTTCAAGTCACAAGTAACACACAATTGTATTACAAAATATAGGCTCATTGTGTAGACTATTAAGTCACCCTTTAGAAGACAGAAGCTAATCACAGTAGTCTTACTAATTACAAGAGCAGAGGCGGTAACCTATGCTCCTGCGCGCGACTGAATGGAATTAATGTTTCGCCTGATGCTCAGAACTGACACTAACACTGCTACATACATAAATAACGGTCTCTAATGAATTATAAGTATAAAGCAAGCAAGCTTGTAGTTTAACGTGACCGTTAATCTCGAGATCATGAGCCACGGGACCTCCTTTTTACGTGGAATCCGAACCACAGGACATGGCATTTCCCAACGAAAATCTCACATGCATTGACCGGGAATCGAACCCGGACCGCCTTGGTGAGAGGCATTCAGCTAGACCGCTGAGCCACCACGCCCCGAATTATAAGTATAAATATAAGTATAAATAAGTATAAATTCTACATGAAAAAGTAATTAACGAATTAAATCAAACAATTATAACTCATTAAAACAACAGATTATGAAACGCAGCAAGGTGAGTGTGCACTGGAGGCAACCAAACAAGCGACTGATCGGCGACAAGCACGTGGTGAAATAGCCTCATTCAAATTGGCAGCGCTGTATAGTTTCCATGGCAACAAGCCATGCGAGCGATCTAGTCGTCAGCTATTTTTGCTCAGTGGTGCTGAATTGTCAGATTCCAACTCTGGAAAATATACCTATAGGTAGTGAGTTATTGTTCTTTCAAGGGGCGGAACTACGAGGTCATCTGCCCCTTATGGAGAATGTTATCACGCGTGCTACTTTCATTCAGTGCTACCATAATACCACCTTGTGGTGTGGTAGGTGCCACTCCTAAGGTCCTGGGCTAGTTTTCTGTACGGGGAGGGAGGTCTGGGTTTGGTTACCCCGAGGCCAAAGTGGCCTGAAGACAATTAACCTAGTACTATTCTATGCGCACAATGAAACATGGACTCGAACAGCAGTGGTTAAAAAAATAAATATATATTCTCAAGGGAAAAGAATACAAGGCCGAATGGCTATGGGAGGGAACACCAATCTGCACTCCTACTATAAATCTAAAATGGAGGCCAAGCTATACCCCAAATTATATGGCAACGCTGTATAATTAAAACAAGTTACATTTACGTGATTTAGAAAACACCACATATTAAACCTTTTCTAATTGTTATCCGAAACTACTACAGTCTCATTTCGATTCATTTCAATTGGTTACTCATTACATTCTTTCAAATAGCCTTCCGAAAATGTTTTGCAACCAGCATGAATGCTGTGCTTATGCGTCCATAATAGACCAAAAGATGCCATCACAGACAAACGAAAAGCAAGGGGCCGTTTGTCATTATTAAAACTATCAAGTTCCCCACGCCAAAATCCTGACAATTACATTCTTGAAATTATTTAATTTTACATTAGCAGCATGCAACGATTAAAATGAAACCAAACACATCTCGAAAGATGAAGTAAAACAAACTCTTTTTCGCTGCTTAAATAATAGGAGGCGTGTTATGAATATAAAATAATCTTAGGCCACATTATAATAGACCCATTAAAATATAAATTGAACAAATTAGCAAATCAAGAAAACGCCTTGGTAAAAGAAGAATAGCGTCCTTTTGGAATCGAAAGTTATTTCAATGCAACCGGCCAGACGACACTTGGCCTCTTAAAATTGACAAACATAATTCCCATTTTCATGAAATTGTCATAAATGTTTTGTCTGACGGTTCTAGAGTTCCAATTAATATTATCTAACAGTTTTACCTTGTTCTCGGACCAAGATTTAGGTAGTGGTCCGAGGCTACCACAAACCGCGTCCTTTCACCACAAGCTCACATTATGTTCTCTTTTCTTCTCACTTAGCTTGGCTTCATTTCGACAATGGGACGCCATTTTGCGCATGTGCAGAAGTTTATTTTAAAACCGATGACAAATGAAAAACGCCTGGCACTAGTTTTAATGCCAACTTTTATAATTAATTTTCCTTCACCTCTTAAATGATCAAAACGTCCCTTTTTAACCAAATTTAATTTGGCAATAGAATTTTCATCGATGTGTCCGTCAATGATTGGCTATCAGACTTTAGATTATTTGAACAAATACCGCCAAATCCAGTACAGTCCCAGCATACATATTATTCACTAGACAGTCAACAATGGCTATATTCAATCAATGTAGGCCGGAGTAATTAGTTAATATATTTTCCATTAAAAGACAATGGTTATTTAAGTTATTTATGTCTTCTTCTTGTATCCAGAAATGATTCACAATTAATGCCAGGAGCGTCGGCAGAAGAATGGGGGGGGGGTCACATGGGGGTGGCGACGGGGGGCGGGGCACATGGGGGCGGGGGCGGCGGCGAAGTATTGTGAGTCGAAACCAATCGGCTCAGTCTCCCCCTGCGATTCCACCTGTAGGGGGTCAGATGATGATCCCCGATGGTAGCTGCAAGCAGGATGGAACCAGCTCTCCAATACCGCCTCTCCGGACCGTTACAGCTGGACATCTCACGAAGTTGTAGTAAATGCTTCCACTCTGACCAGCAGAATGGCTAACACCTCCACTAGATGTTATGTCGTGCATGGTGACAGTAACCTGTGCACTGGCCACTGCCACGAGTGGTGAGTGATCACATCACTCACGTGACCAACCGGAACAGATACCAGATGGCAATAAGGATCACATGATCGCCATCTCACCGATGATATTCCATGTAGATTCAGTTACCATGTCGTTGTTATAGCAAGTGACATTCCTTGGCTCTTTGGAATAATCGCAGTGTTAGACCAGGTAAGACTGTTAGAGCTTAAACCGACAGACGATGTTTCAATTCAGATGTTGTTTACAATGTGATGAGTAATTACGAAATATGAACATCACAATTCGATGTTCTGTTAAAATTTATAGCTTGTTCCCAGCCAAAATAAATCCTGTTTTCACATTCTAAGGAATGAATTAAGTGGACGCAGCGTCACTTAACAACATGCCATCCCTCAACAATCATGGCAATCGGCTCTCAATTATATATAAGGTACCAAGGTACCACAGTACCTCCCGAGTACTCTCAAACAGCACAGTCATGTAAGTTACTTCTGATGTACAATTACATCAAGTACAAATATACACACACAGCTCTCAAGCATGGCTTCAAACTTTATTAAGGTAGAACAGCAGGCGCAGAACCGCTCGAACAATCCCAGCAACAATACAGCAAACACAATTTCACGTGAACCAAACTTCAACAGGACTACACACACGTGCTCAACTTCAGATAACGCAGGAATCCATCTCACATCTGCGACCAATCACCATGAAGCAGCAGTTACTCCTGACACAACCTCACTATTGAACCAAACACATAGTCAGCTTACTACCCGAATCACCCAAGTTCACTCGCACGTTGCCCTCAGCAATCTTCTAACCTCACTGTCACAATGACAACACTAGACAACTCAAAGGATCAAGCTCACACCTAACCTCACAACATTCACTCTTGTCAAGACATAACCTCACCAAATTCACCAGTCGACTTCTAACAACCACTACCAACCCAGTGCGACCATCTCAACGATAGGTAGCACTTCCAATTCATAATCAACTTTAGGTCACTAAATGCAACCAACCTCACCTTGGGTCACTTAAGAGTAACCAACTCTCCTTGGGTCACTTAAGAGCAACCATTGCCTTACCGTCCGTAGGTGCCTACTGACTACGTCTGTAGAACCAGACAAATTAAATTCCTCACCTAATCAATTCAGAAAGAAAACCTTCACCTGTATCGCATACACAATGCAGCTTACAGTTTGCTCCCAAACTGGCCTCCACACCTGCCACGTGTTTCAGCGACAAGAAATATTCACCTGCATGTACCTTCCCTTCATGAAAAGGCTCCCTGCATATACCTCTTCTAATTAATAAGTCAAGGCACCACTCGACTAACTCAATCGCAAACTCACCATCAGATCACTCATTAAAACCAACCGTCCGTAGGTACCTAAGTCGTCTGAAATATCAGACAAGAACAATTTCCAATCCTCCTAATTCCATAACAGAAACAGTTGCCAGCCATCTCCGGAACTAGTCTGGAACACCTGCCACGTGCGCCAATGAAAGGAAACATCGCCTGCATACGCCTCTTCACCAAAACCTCCTGCATACGCCTCTTCACAAAGACCACCTGCATACGCCTCTTCACAAAGACCACCTGCATACGCCTCTTCACCAAGAAAAGGCCACCTGCACTTTCACTTAAGGACATTAGGCACCACTCGACAATCCATCACATATCATCAGGGAATTAAACATCCTGGTATCACCGACCCAACAACCTCTCGAAGCACAAATACTACTCAGAGTACTGACAAAATACACAACTCAATCCAACCAATACCAACACGGTACCAACAAAACAAAACCTATACACTAACCGAAGAAAACTCAAATACTCAACCGAGTACCAACGCACAAGAAAATAATAAAAACACTAACCCTAATTAAATCTCAACTAGTACCAACAACGCAGTACATGGATCACAAATCCACAAATCACAAACAACAAAACACTCCCTAACAAGTACTCACTCGAGCACCAAGTACCAACCAGGCACTAAACACACCTGAAATAAAACAACAAAATGTACCCTCAAAATACTAAACTACGATGTGCGATCATCACCAGCCCGCACGACATCAAGAGTCAGAGGAGCATAGCAATGTCGACATCACCAACCATCACTGAAAGTACCAGAATCATAAATAGACAGAGACTGGCTACTCCCGCTAGGTTGGTATCACTCGACGATCTCCGCATCAACTCCTCACTTCTCAATTGGCATCCTGAAATGCCCTAACTTCACTCACACAACCACACGCACACCAACACCAACCATACGTGCAGTCCTGGCACGTCACTCGTTCGATTCCTAACTCCAACCAAACCTGAAATAAATTTCAAAATTTCTATCTACCGACTGAAGATCAAAACTTCACACGACCAAAATACGATCACCTAGATCAGCTCTTCTTATAACTGCTTTCTGCTTCCTAAATTTCGACCACACGTCGCACGAACAGCAGCAATCACAACTACTACACACCCAACACAACGGGGCTTCACAACTTAACAGCTGACTTAACACCTGACCTCGGCCTAGCAATTTTAAAACTCGCTGCTTCACCACCTGAAAAGCTTCAGCTCGACACTGCTGTTGTATGTACTCACAGTACATTACTCGTCCACCTGCATGTTCACAGAAAACTTCACTAAATATGTCACAAGACATTACACATTCAACTCGATGACAACAATTACCTGCGCACAGATGTTTCTCACAGAATACAGCAAAATAATTGACTATTCAGTTCACTAAATTTCATTAATGCTTAGATGACTTAATCACATTGGCAACACAGCCAGAACAAATAGCAATTCAAAATTTGGCAACCATGCCAGAAAGATTTTCAGCAAGAACTCAACACGTGAATGATATCACTTTTCACACAACTTGACAGGAACACAGAACGATTAGCCATTAGCACTTTACTTAACAGCTGTGCATAGATAAGTTTCTACCATGAATCAAATAACTACTGTACTGGTTTGATCCTACCTTGGAAGCAGCTTGTAGTACGGAACATCACAGAGTGTGATAACAGAGAGAATCCATCAGCCAATTTTACCATGCTTACAGAGAGACCATGTTCTTGAGTGCCAGTATTAAAACTGGACTTGACTCGTCGTCAGTGCGTTCACGCACTGAGGAATGCCAGCAACGCTTTGTCCATTCACAGCCATGAAAAGAAAATCATAATATTAGCCAGAGTACCACAGTAGGCATCCTACCTAACCTTAGTTAACCCTCAGTTACTCACTTCTCCCGTGCTGCTCGAATCCACGTAAGTTAATTCAACAATATACCACGGCAAAAACAACACCAGGCAACGGCTCCAGAAAATCGAACCACTGCGATGCTACCATAAATCTGCACCAACAAATTGGAGTGGAGGGAGGGTTTGGTTACCCCGAGGCCAAAGTGGCCTGAAGACAATTAACCTAGTACTATTCTATGCGCACAATGAAACATGGACTCGAACAGCAGTGGTTAAAAAAATAAATATATATTCTCAAGGGAAAAGAATACAAGGCCGAATGGCTATGGGAGGGAACACCAATCTGCACTCCTACTATAAATCTAAAATGGAGGCCAAGCTATACCCCAAATTATATGGCAACGCTGTATAATTAAAACAAGTTACATTTACGTGATTTAGAAAACACCACATATTAAACCTTTTCTAATTGTTATCCGAAACTACTACAGTCTCATTTCGATTCATTTCAATTGGTTACTCATTACATTCTTTCAAATAGCCTTCCGAAAATGTTTTGCAACCAGCATGAATGCTGTGCTTATGCGTCCATAATAGACCAAAAGATGCCATCACAGACAAACGAAAAGCAAGGGGCCGTTTGTCATTATTAAAACTATCAAGTTCCCCACGCCAAAATCCTGACAATTACATTCTTGAAATTATTTAATTTTACATTAGCAGCATGCAACGATTAAAATGAAACCAAACACATCTCGAAAGATGAAGTAAAACAAACTCTTTTTCGCTGCTTAAATAATAGGAGGCGTGTTATGAATATAAAATAATCTTAGGCCACATTATAATAGACCCATTAAAATATAAATTGAACAAATTAGCAAATCAAGAAAACGCCTTGGTAAAAGAAGAATAGCGTCCTTTTGGAATCGAAAGTTATTTCAATGCAACCGGCCAGACGACACTTGGCCTCTTAAAATTGACAAACATAATTCCCATTTTCATGAAATTGTCATAAATGTTTTGTCTGACGGTTCTAGAGTTCCAATTAATATTATCTAACAGTTTTACCTTGTTCTCGGACCAAGATTTAGGTAGTGGTCCGAGGCTACCACAAACCGCGTCCTTTCACCACAAGCTCACATTATGTTCTCTTTTCTTCTCACTTAGATTGGCTTCATTTCGACAATGGGACGCCATTTTGCGCATGTGCAGAAGTTTATTTTAAAACCGATGACAAATGAAAAACGCCTGGCACTAGTTTTAATGCCAACTTTTATAATTAATTTTCCTTCACCTCTTAAATGATCAAAACGTCCCTTTTTAACCAAATTTAATTTGGCAATAGAATTTTCATCGATGTGTCCGTCAATGATTGGCTATCAGACTTTAGATTATTTGAACAAATACCGCCAAATCCAGTACAGTCCCAGCATACATATTATTCACTAGACAGTCAACAATGGCTATATTCAATCAATGTAGGCCGGAGTAATTAGTTAATATATTTTCCATTAAAAGACAATGGTTATTTAAGTTATTTATGTCTTCTTCTTGTATCCAGAAATGATTCACAATTAATGCCAGGAGCGTCGGCAGAAGAATGGGGGGGGGTCACATGGGGGCGGCGACGGGGGGCGGGGCACATGGGGGCGGGGGCGGCGGCGAAGTATTGTGAGTCGAAACCAATCGGCTCATTTTCAAGTAATTTAATTCTGGTCTGAGGGTTGGAACGACTCACAATCAGCTTCGTGAGCCAGAACTGAGAAGAGGTAGGTTCGATTCTCACCTCGGCCATCCAAGAAGTGGTTTTCCGTGGTTTCCCCACTTCCACTCCAGGCTAACGCTGGGATTGATCCTAACTTAAGGCAATGGTTGCCTCCTTTCCACTCGTCACCTGAATTACAAAAAGTAGGCTATACTGCTCGGGTCCATTTTCCATGTTCTGTGAACTTGCGGGGTGAGGAGAAAGAGCAGGGGAGGGTCAGGCGAGAAGAGAAGGGCCTGTCAACTGCCCGCCGTGATATCTGGTATTCCTTTCTATTCCAATAATGCTAACTTAGGGCTGTTGCTCAAACCACTGTGGTGTTACGAATGAGTGAGTCACCGACCAATGTATTTGGTTCTGTACTAAGCACGGACCAAGGAACCTCATCACTCGTCAATACTTCTGCGATGCACATTTCTCTCAGGTTCACGCAGCTTAGACCCGAGCAGTACACACTACTACAGCTACTACAATAACACAGATTATCATACAAATCCTACATACTTCCAAATACATGGGGCTAAATGAATTAATATCAACAACACAATGATTCTACAACAAGAGATTCTTTTAAAATGTAGTTATAGTAGGTGCAACCATACACATATCAGCAAATTCAAGTTCTCCATTTGAAGCATTACATATTTTATTAAGTTTACTGTTTCAACATACAAACTTGCATGTGTTGTAGGAATTTGCTGTTCATCAGTGTTAACCATGGCATAAAGGAGGGAAGAGGTTCATTATCCTGTGCTATAGCCTACTGTTATGCCTTGGCAAGAAAGAAGAAAGGAACATGCCTCAGCACGTACTTTTAGGAGGACCAGATTTGATTTCTGTATTTTTGCTAAGTGTGGTCTTGGCTCTCGCTGTTATTTTTCTTCGTTGACAACTTTTTAAATAAAACATGATGATTTCTAGCAGTATTGAGTGTTTTTCTTGTTTTTCGCTGAAAGTCCTTTTTCTCCTTTCCCCTTCACAGGATGTCATAGAATTTACTGTATTAGTGTGCGATGATTTTTTTGATGTACTTACTGTATTTCACCCTGTAAAAATTGGTGAACTGGATATATTTTAAATGGTAATATGAAATGAACTACTGTATAGACATTTTGTAATATCCAATTATTTTTCTGAAATTTCAGTCTCCCAATGAATTTGGCACTAAGTACACTAACAATTTTAGTGTGATCTGGTTACACCACCTGTTTACTTAGCATTCTCTCTTAAAATTTTACTGTTATTGTTAACAGCATCAAGCATTTTAAGATATGAATATTCTCCCTGTAACGTGTTTTTCGAGGGGTTTTATGCAACTGGCATAAGTCAGTAGGAAGCCATTCTATATTTATTTACGCGGCAAATTGTTCAGCCAAGAGAATTTTTCATGTTAATTTATTATTATTATTAATTTATTATAATTATTATTTAGATATTTTCGGAGCATTTTATAAAAATTATAAGCATACAGATAGGTTTTCTATGTCTTAGAAAACGCTATCAAGCAAATTATTACGAACGACGATATCATAGAAAATTATGTGATTACGGAATTTTACGGAGTTTTCGTCAGTTAGGGTATATCGAGAGACGTGACTCACTGGGATTTCAAGTACAAGCTGATTCCTGTCGAGAAGTATTACGCAAGGCTGGGTCGCAAGGTCTAGAAAAGGCGAATTGTTGGAACGGAAAACGACTTCTCCCTCTCGCGCGCCGAGTGTAATGAGGCAGAGTGGGGATCTGGCGGCGTGCTCAGCCAATCAGGGGAGACAACGTAAGCTCGAAGACGGTACCGTGGTGGGGGAGCCAACAGGTGCATATATCGTTCGACGCGCCGTGAAACGAGGACTATCTGTGTAGAACTTGCGGAGTACGGTTGCAAGTGCGTGTCGCTCCGATGTTCAGTGGAGTTGAAGACTAACTTTTGCAAAACTTAACCAGTGCGGTTGTACGAGTGTTTGGGTCCGAGCTACGGACCATAGACTTATCTAATCTACCAGAATATCATCAAATTCCGACGGAGATGACGACGTCCAGGAGACTGTGGGAAGCTCACAGCATCATCAAGTACGAGGGAAATGCTTTAGCAATTTCCAGTGGTAAGCGCAAATGACGCAGAAATACGCAATCTCTCATTTTTCTTTGTTTTACATTTCAAATTTCAGTAACTTCATAGTTTGGAAATAAGAGTAAAATCAATTTATCAGACACCGTATTCGCGTAATTTTCTATCGGTAATATTAAAATCGCAACGCTCCAATTTAAATTTTATACTTATTATTATTATTATTAATTTTGCTATACTTGTTTTATATAATAAATTCATTTCTTTTACAATGCAATCTTTGCTTTCAGTAGGTAGCATTAGATATAGACCAATTCCTTCTCCTGATACAATTGTTTGTTGGGTTAATGATCAAATCATACCACGATCTGAGTGAATAGTGTCTTGAAGGTGTTCTGCCAGAGCTAGACGTTGTTAAATACAAATTTAGATTTCAACATTGCATTGAGGTCTTGGCGCCCATTAAAACAACATAGCTTAGGCAAAGGTAAACAGTTACATTTATCTCCCAACAGTGTGGGCTAGCCAAACTCCCACATTGTACGCTCAACGTGTGGGCTGTCAAACTGTTACATTTATCGCTACCAACATGGGGCATTAAGAAACCGTTACATTTGTCGCCGACAACTTGGGGCTGAAAACCTAATAACATTTGTGGAAGGAGAAGGGTATATATTTCTGTGCCTGTATTTTGGGGGTTATTTGTCTGTATCAGTGTATATCATTATGGGGGATGAGAAAGAAAGACAGATGAGGTTACGTAGTGGTCATCAACGGGAGAGTGATGATACGAGCAGTATGTCGAGTGATGGTAGTACCGGGGTAGCGGAGGTAAATCCCGATACTGAAACAGGGAGTGTAGGCGGCCAACCAGAATTAAAAACTTTACTTCTCGAGTTCATGTATCAGAACAAAGTTAGTAGTGATGCCTTAAATGCAAAATTAGAACAGAATAATGCAAAATTAGAACAAAACAGTAGGGAAAATAAAGAAAGTACAGACGCTTTAAATGCTAAACTGGAACAAAACAACGCTAAATTAGAACAAAACAGTAGGGAAAATAGAGAGAGTAATGAAACATTAAACGCCAGATTAGAACAAAACAGTAGGGAAAATAGAGAGAGTAATGAAACATTAAACGCCAGATTAGAACAAAACAGTAGGGAAAATAGAGAGAGTAATGAAACATTAAACGCCAGATTAGAACAAAACAGTAGGGAAAATAGAGAGAGTAATGAAACTTTAAACGCCAGATTAGAACAAAACAGTAAGGAAAATAGAGAGAGTACTGAAACTTTAAATGCTAAATTAGAACAATACAGTAGGGAAATGAGTGACAAATTCGAACTGATTAGAGGTGAGATCAGGGGGGTGATGGAAGAAAAGGCTAAAGAGATTATTGCAGATGTAGACAGAAAATTAGGAAAAGTACAGGAGGAGTTGGAAATTAGAATCAGTACACAGGCTGAAAATTTAAAAGAACTAGTGCAACTGGAAACACAGCAGGTCAAAAAGCAATTGGGGGGAGAAATTGACAAAATTCAGGTGGCTACTAAAGAGGTTAAGGAACAGCTGGGGGGTAGAATTGAGAAAGTCCACTCGCAAATAGTTGCAGAAGTAAATGATTTAAGAGAGAGTAATAGAGAGAGCATTAGCAAGATTGAGGAGAAACAAGCAAAGCTATATGATAAAGTAGAAGAATCAGAAGGAAACATTAAATTAACAGTAAACAGTATTGAGAGGAAGGCTGAGGAGAAAATCGCAGAATTAGAGTTAAAATTAAAAGCTAGGATCAGGCAAGAAAATAGTCAGAATAGGCCAGTTTTTGTGAATAGCACACACAGGGAGGTAGAACTGGGTAAGTTCAGCAATCGACAGGGGTGCCCAATGGAGTTCATGAACACTATAGAAAATAAATTC
This sequence comes from Meconema thalassinum, assembly GCA_946902985.2. Classification (NCBI taxonomy): domain Eukaryota; kingdom Metazoa; phylum Arthropoda; class Insecta; order Orthoptera; family Tettigoniidae; genus Meconema; species Meconema thalassinum. Next base: position 141,461,655 of record OX336400.1, read on the forward strand.
GGGGAAAGGTTGGAAAATGTTAGTATTGAGTGGTGCCAGGTAGTTGAAATTTTAGAACAAGTGTTTGTGGGGGAAACGAGGAATTGGTTTGCTGTCTACAGAGGCAAGTTTACTGATATCAATGATTTTAAAATGAAATTCTGTGAAAAGTTCTGGAATGAGGTTATTCAGTCGCAGCATCGTGAGGGAGTAGTGTGTGGTAAATATAACCCTAAAGGAAGCTCCACCATGACCGAATACTTTTTAGGGCAGGTATTAGTGTGTAAATATCTGGATGGCTTGAAGGAGGAAAGTGATGTGGTGAGGTTGCTACTTAGGCACTTTCCCTATAGGATCAAGGAGGCTGCTTGTATCCAGAATGTAAAGACAATATCGCAAGTAGAAAATTTGTTAAGCACATTTGATGCACTAGGGCTGAGGGGGTTATGAGGACAATTTCATTCGGAACCAGTGTAATAATAATAATAGACCTAATGAAGCCAGGCATCAGGAAGTTCAAGGGAACGGTGGCGAAGGGGCCAACGCTCAAAATAGAAATAATAGTAATCAGCTAAATCAGAATAGAGGAAATGGCTATGGTAATCAGTATCAAGGGAGGAATAATGATTTCAGGGGAAATCAAGGGAGGAACAATGATTACAGGGGAAATCAAGGGAGAAACAATGATTTCAGGGGAAATCAAGGGAGAAATTATAATGACAATAATTACAACCAGAATAGGGGTCAAGGAAGAGGACAGCCTAGTGGTAGTAATATACAGCCAAACAATGACAACACAGCCCAGAACAACCAGACCAGTTTAGTAGTTAGTAGTACTACGGCCAGCCGTAGCGGTTCTTTAAACGCGAACCAGGCTGCGAAGTAAGGTCAGAATCTCAGTCTGTTGCTTGCCCTGTCCATACAATTATACAGGAACCCTATGACCTAAATGTAAGAAATGAATTATTTCATGAACTAAATGATGAAGGTATTATTCAGGAAGTGGTTAGTAAGAGCCCCATAGTTAAATTTAACGTGTCCGAGGCGTACACAGATGTTTTAATTGATAGTGGTTGTATGAAGAGTTGCATAAGTAGTGCATTTTATGATAAAATGAAAGGAACTGGAGTAAATTTTGAGGAGATGCCAATTAAAAGCACTTTTGTTATCACAGCTGTTGGGAAGAGGTCTAAAGTAATTTCTAAGCAAGTTTTAGTAGACATTAAAATTAATAATCATGTAGAGAAGCAGATTTGCCTTGTAATTCCAAATTTAGTATTCAGTGTTATCTTGGGTTCAGAGTGGCTAAGTAGAGTGTCTGGTAACTTATGTTATGATGTAGGGAGTTTGAAATTTAAATGGGGAGATTCTGAAGTAGAAGTAGCGTTCAATGACCAAATTCAGAGAAGTAGTGTTGTAGGTGTGATTTGTACTTTAAATGAGATATCGCCAGCCGTAGAGCGGGGTTCTCCATGTTTTGTGGGCAGTGTGATTAGGAACGGAAGTCTAGAGGACTCGTTACGTGAGGCTGCATTTCAGGGAAATATAGAGGATGAACAGTGTGTTCGGCTCTATGATGTGTTATTGTGTAATAGGAGAGTTTTTGAGGATCGCATTGGTATGGCCAATTGCTATACACATTCATTGAACGTTATTGATAGGTCAGTATTCACAGGACATAGATATCCTGTACCTTTCGCTTATCAGAGTGCAGTTGAGGCACAAATTAATCAGATGCTTGAAGATGGGATTATTGAGCACTCTAACAGTCCATATGTTAATTCTTTGATCACGGTACCCAAAACCGACGGCACAGTTCGTATTTGTTTAGACGCTCGTTTGGTTAACAGTAGAATTAGTTCAGATCAGCTGAAATCTATGTCAATAGAGGAATTAATGCAAACATTTGAGGGGAAGAAGTATTTCACTTGTGTAGATTTGAGTTCCAGTTTTTGGCAAGTGCCACTTATGTACGAAGATAGACCATTTACAGCTTTTAGTCATAAATATAACCTTTATCAATTTTGTAGAACACCTTATGGGTTAAAGAGTAGTTCAGCAGCTTTAATTAGGGCTTTAAACATCGCATTAGGGGATGACACAGGAGAGTTTGTAACCATTTACATAGATGATATGGTAATTAGTTCACGCAGTTTTGAGGAGCATCTACGTCATTTAGAGATAGTTTTTCAGAAGTTAGATCAGGCAGGGTTCACTTTGAAGCTGTCTAAGTCGTCATTCTGTCAGTCAGAAGTGACATTTTTAGGTCATAGAGTGTCGAGTAGAGGTGTAACACCAGATGAAAGTAGGGTTAATAAGATACTTAACGCAGAGGTGCCACAGAATGTTAAACAGTCAAAAACTTACCTGGGAATTTGCAACTTTTTCAGGAGGTTCGTTCTTAAATACTCAGGGTTGGTAGAACCATTCAGGGAATTGCTTAAAAGTGGGACTCGGTGGAGATGGGAGTCCAAGCATGATCAGGCTTTTAGAGCGCTGAAGGAAGGTTTTGAGAAAGCTGTAGTGCTGAAATATCCGTTAAAAGATAAGGAATATGTGGTTATGACAGATGCTTCACATATAGGCATTGCTGGAGTATTATGTCAGAAAGATGATGAGGGTAATCTGTGCATTGTATCTTTAGCCTCGCGAGGACTGACTGCAGCAGAGAAAAGATACACGATTACTGAGTTAGAGCTTTTAGGTATTGTTTTCAGTTTAGGGAAATTTAGAATGTATTTAGTAGGGGGGAAATTTGAGATCCACACAGATCACCATGCATTACTGTATATGAGGACTTGTAAACTCAGTTCTAACAGAGTTAGTAGGTGGATTCTTGCTCTGCAGGAATACGAATTCACAGTAAAATATATTAAAGGTAAAGATAACATTCTAGCAGACATGCTATCGAGGGACACTAATTTATGTAGGGATTATCCTGTGGTTAAAGCAGAGGACGGTATTTTAATATGTGCATGTGTGGACAGTAGCAACAGGGCATCGTTACAGACACTGAGAAATATGCTAGGTAGAGCAACGTGACGTTCATTTAAAGGGAGCCACTTGCAAGGTTGGAATCAGGTGACGCAGAAACATTTATAGTTTCCAAACGTATTGGCAAAACAGCATATGTGCTGGAGAATAGTGAGGGAAACAGATTATACGGGACGTATAATATACATAGTCTCCGAAAGTATGTGTCATAAAGTAAGGATGTTTAGCTGGCGAGCCAGCCTATCAAATGAGTAAGTGTGGTATTTGGTGCGTGGGAGGAGATGGTCTTCCAGGCAGGCGTATCAGAAGTCACACAGGGGGGTAGTATGTAAGTAAATGAGAGTTTTTAAGGTACAGGGAAATATGACGGGATTGTCGGATGCTGTTGAGCACTAAATTGTCTCGATGCACCAAGGCCATTTTGGCAGCGCTGATGGGTTCCCATTTATCTCCAAGAGATGGGGGAGCGCTTGTATAGGGCTTGTTAGCTTAAGGCGTCCACGAGATAAAAGATGGGCCATCAGAATGCGAGACAGTCCTTCATGAAACTCATACATATCAGCACACGTGATTTCTGTTTACGGCCTCGCCATGTAAGAATTGTAAGTGTGTAATTTAAGATAATTTGTACAATGGTATTATTTGTGTGAGGAGAAATGGTCTGTGTTGAGAACTAGTATTAAGTAGAATATGGTTAACGGGAACTTAACAAGAAAGGGCGATTACGGCACAGAAATATTTGGTGTTATATGTAATGCGCATTTACTGTTTTTTTTTTCAGAAGTCAATATTAATTTAATCTACTTTAAAGAGAGATTAAGTATTATGGTCACGAGGCGCTGCCACAATAGTGTGATCGTGTGCTCAGTGATAAGTGAGATTAAATGTCACCATAAGGAAGGGACCTCCAGTGAAATTAGGAAGTTCTATGGTGATATAAATATATCAGAACACCTTCAATGCGTGTGATATGACATCATAAATACATAGTGCTGACACATTAATTATGTCTATTTCTCCAACATAGAGAAATTTGAGAGGCGGAAATATCCGTGGAACACTTCTATATGTAAAACATTGGACTGGTTGCAAAGTGCAATCCATAGTGACAACAAACTTTGACGCAAAGTGCGTGAAGAAAAATGATGAGTGTATATATCTGTAATTTAGGGTGATTTCATTTATGTAATATGTATTTTGGATGGGGTTTATTAACGTGTCTGGGATAATCGGATAATGGACCGTCGTCACGGTAAATCATCCGATGATCCGAGGCGAATATGTAACGTGTTTTTCGAGGGGTTTTATGCAACTGGCATAAGTCAGTAGGAAGCCATTCTATATTTATTTACGCGGCAAATTGTTCAGCCAAGAGAATTTTTCATGTTAATTTATTATTATTATTAATTTATTATAATTATTATTTAGATATTTTCGGAGCATTTTATAAAAATTATAAGCATACAGATAGGTTTTCTATGTCTTAGAAAACGCTATCAAGCAAATTATTACGAACGACGATATCATAGAAAATTATGTGATTACGGAATTTTACGGAGTTTTCGTCAGTTAGGGTATATCGAGAGACGTGACTCACTGGGATTTCAAGTACAAGCTGATTCCTGTCGAGAAGTATTACGCAAGGCTGGGTCGCAAGGTCTAGAAAAGGCGAATTGTTGGAACGGAAAACGACTTCTCCCTCTCGCGCGCCGAGTGTAATGAGGCAGAGTGGGGATCTAGCGGCGTGCTCAGCCAATCAGGGGAGACAACGTAAGCTGGAAGAAGGTACCGTGGTGGGGGAGCCAACAGGTGCATATATCGTTCGACGCGCCGTGAAACGAGGACTATCTGTGTAGAACTTGCGGAGTACGGTTGCAAGTGCGTGTCGCTCCGATGTTCAGTGGAGTTGAAGACTAACTTTTGCAAAACTTAACCAGTGCGGTTATACGAGTGTTTGGGTCCGAGGTACGGACCATAGACTTATCTAATCTACCAGAATATCATCAAATTCCGACGGAGATGACGACGTCCAGGAGACTGTGGGAAGCTCACAGCATCATCAAGTACGAGGGAAATGCTTTAGCAATTTCCAGTGGTAAGCGCAAATGACGCAGAAATACGCAATCTCTCATTTTTCTTTGTTTTACATTTCAAATTTCAGTAACTTCATAGCTTGGAAATAAGAGTAAAATCAATTTATCAGACACCGTATTCGCGTAATTTTCTATCGGTAATATTAAAATCGCAACGCTCCAATTTAAATTTTATACTTATTATTATTATTAATTTTGCTATACTTGTTTTATATAATAAATTCATTTCTTTTACAATGCAATCTTTGCTTTCAGTAGGTAGCATTAGATATAGACCAATTCCTTCTCCTGATACAATTGTTTGTTGGGTTAATGATCAAATCATACCACGATCTGAGTGAATAGTGTCTTGAAGGTGTTCTGCCAGAGCTAGACGTTGTTAAATACAAATTTAGATTTCAACATTGCATTGAGGTCTTGGCGCCCATTAAAACAACATAGCTTAGGCAAAGGTAAACAGTTACATTTATCTCCCAACAGTGTGGGCTAGCCATGATTTTTTTGATGTACTTACTGTATTTCACCCTGTAAAAATTGGTGAACTGGATATATTTTAAATGGTAATATGAAATGAACTACTGTATAGACATTTTGTAATATCCAATTATTTTTCTGAAATTTCAGTCTCCCAATGAATTTGGCACTAAGTACACTAACAATTTTAGTGTGATCTGGTTACACCACCTGTTTACTTAGCATTCTCTCTTAAAATTTTACTGTTATTGTTAACAGCATCAAGCATTTTAAGATATGAATATTCTCCCTTCCCAGTACTTTTCCTTTGCAGTTTATTCTAATAACTGATTGGTTATAGGCCTAATTAGGCCTAATATGGTTAATTGGAAGGGACCATATTTTTAAGGCGAGTAGTAATATGCTGCAGGCCTTTTAGTAGCCTAATTCTTGTCACCAATGCAATATGCTCCAATTGCAACTGAAAGAAATGTAAACATGTAAATTATTGATGAGGTCATGTCCTAAAATAGGGGCAGATGTCGTAGTTTCGTCCCTTAAAACAACAATAACTAACTAACATGTCCTAAATGCTGTGATTGTTCATTTCAGAGTTCAGGAATTCACAGTTTCCCACTTAGGTATTATTAAAAATAAAAAGTTATTGGTATTTTGATTGTGATTTATTTCTTGTTGATCATATGATTATCTCCACACTTAAAAACGTGCTATAAGTATTGGGAAGATTGTGATTTTCGGAACATTGAAGTGGGCAGAGCATTTAGGACGAGAATATTTAGCGGAACTGGGGAAGGGGTGGGGTAGGCTACCCGCACGGCCGTGCTACACGTCAACTAGTACCGCGGTCAAACACCAGACAGCACTGAATCCTTAGGTGCCAAGTATTAGCATGGCTGTCGGCTATCTGTAGTAGTAGGTAATCTGTGGTTGGCACCAAAACACCCTATAAAGTTTCACCCACTCGGTTCGGACCACGCTGAATAGATACGTACGTTGGGTCGTGCGGTCGACGGCTTTTGTGAGATTGTTGACATCATATTGATAGAGCTGATTTGCCATTAAACAAGTAGTTCCGTGAAGAACTATACAGCCTATTTTAATATATCCTACTTATTTTAACTGCCACTGTCAACCCACAAAATTTCTGTTTGATTGCTGTAATAGATTCGTAGATATTGAGAACCGACTAAATATTTCGGATGGTCGCCATGTTGGATTTTATATATGTAGGTCCTGGAGTTATGTACTGTTACATAAAGATTATTGAGTACGTGTAGCATTCAAACTTCAATCGTATGATTAGGACACAAGAAGTAACAAGGAGATTTTAAAATTTCGCACAGCTGCCATCTTGAGGTTATGCAAACAATTGAACTAAATTAGATACCAGTGCATTACAATGTGTATAAACATTTCCTGTACCAGATTTCATTGCGTTTGGAACATTAAATCGCGAGAAAGGTCTAATAAAGTTTTCAAATTCGCTTGGCCGCCATGTTCGTTTTGTAGTTAACCGGTTTTTGAAAGTCTTATAGATGAACTTCCAGTAGTTCCCTTTATCTCTGTACAAAATTTCAGGGTGATACCGCTAATAGTTTCAGAGATATAGAATGCCGGTGAAATATTACGCACATCCGCCATCTTGTGGTTAAGTAAACAATTGAACGAAGTTAGATGTCGGTGCATTAAAATGTGGATAAACCTATACTGTACCAATTTTTTTTGCGTTTGGTTGGTTAAATCGCGAGGAACGTCTATTTAAAAGTCGCGAATTCGCGTGGCCGCCATGTTGGTTTTGTAGTTACCAGTTTTTCAAAAGTCACATAGGTGAACTTCTAGTAGTTCCCTTTATCACCGTAAATAATTCCAAGGTGATATCGGGAATAGTTTCGGAGATATTGAATGCTGGTGAAATATTTCGCACAGCCACCATGTGGGATTGGTGAGACGTAACAAAATTTGAAGGGCACGGTCGGAGTCGCCCGGAGTAGTGCTATGAACTTACCGAGTCTCATAGAAATCACTCCAGCCGTTTAGTTTTGATTAGGGGGGGGGGCACACACACACACCTCACACACACACACACACACACACGCACACACACACGGACAAAAGGTGATCTCATAAGCCTATTTTTTTTTTCAAAATTGATAATAGGCTAAAAATATACCACATACACAAATCAAATGGCACTCCGATTTATGGAATGTGCAGGAAACGAACGCAAGTGTTAAGTAAAGAATATTGTGATGTATTTCAAACTGAAATGTGAACATAGCCTATTGAAAATCCACAGCCTGCTTCTAGTCTCCGACCGGGTCAGGAATGGAATGAATGAAGCCCCCATCTAGCGGCGCGGATACGGACTGTGCCGGCTGCCGAGGCCTGACGCACTCCTCTGGGGCAATGATTAAATGAATGACAGATAGAATGAAATAATAGTGGAGAGTGTTGCTGGAATGACATTTTGACAGGGAAAACTGGAGTACCCGGAGAAAAACCTGCCTGCCTCCGTTTTGTCCAGCACAGATCGCACATGGAGTGACAGGGATTTGAACCACAGACCCAGCGGTGAGAGGCCGGCGTGCTGCCGCCTAAGCCACGGAGGCTTGAACATAGCATATTAGAGAGGAAAATTCAACAACACTTTACCAATTTGAACAGATAGTACAGACCTTGAGAGACCTTTGCTCTGTCGTTTTTACGAGCTTTTAGTTTTGGAGGAAACGATCTTCCCAAAATTGGGTTCAATATTTCTGGACACAGCTATTCGTAAACAATTGCGCAAGTTTCTATCGCTCATTGTTGCACGATGTTTACTTTTGGTAAGCTTAAGAACCGAAAAGAAACGCTCACAAATGTAAGTTGAGCCAAACATTGCTCACTTCGGCGCGGCGAGCAGACCGCGTGCTCAACCAGCCAAGCTCCTCCCACCACTACCGAAACTAGAGTACGTTCCGCCAAGGCGCTCGGAGCACTGGCTTGGAGCGCGGAAGGAGCGCTGTGTGGATGGCCCTGGTCTAGCATAATGTTTTAACTACGTTTGTGTGAGTTAACGCGCCATTAGGAAAATACCATCACAATTTAAACGCACGTAACCGGTGACGCTAATGCCACTAATGTCTCTTCTGGGCCACGGCTTCCTCTCCACTAGGCTGTATATCAGTCACGGGAAAAGTACGTTCCGCGGGCCAAGTGCGGCCCTTGAGCTAGTCTAATGCGGCCCGCGATATGCTTTCAAATTATACTGTCTAGCTCAACATGCCTCCCTGTCCTGAGCTAATCGTTTCATCTCTACATAGCTACCACACCCTACATCCGAGGCAATATGTTTAACATATTCTAACCTTGGTCTACCCCTACAGTTCTTGTCCTCGACCATTCCTTCCATAACTAAGCTTGCTATTCCTGGGTGTCTTAGTATGTGAGCGTTAAAAATCCTTCAGTATGCCTTCCTTCGGAGGGGAAGTAAAGCCGGCGGTCCCATGTCATAGATTTATGGCATGTAAAAGATCCTTTCACTGACTAAACTTGTGTAAAGCAAAATTTAGGTTAGATTTCGTCAGAACGCTCTATCCAAGTTCCAACGTTCACCACTAGTTATCATTGATATCTGGTGGCGAAAGTTGGAACTACTTGAAATTGAACGGAACTTGTAGCTCACCCTTTAGGGTGTCCGCTGGAAGCAGCTACAGACTCAGGCGAGCCGAACATGTCCTCGGACACTCTCGGCACTCAAAGCCATACGATAAATAAATAAATAAATAAATAACCTACCAACCTATATCTTCTCTTCATTAACAGTCGCCAGAAACATCTCTCCTCTCCCACGCGTCTTAATACCTCATCGTTAGTAACCCTATATACCCATCTGAACTTCATCATTCTCCTCTAACAACACATTTCGAAAGCTTCAATTCTCCTCTTTTCTGCTGCACCAATAGTCAAGTTTCACTTCCATAGAGCGCCACGCTCCAGACAAAGGCTTTCAAAAATGCCTTCCTAATACCTAAATCTACAGTATATTCGATGTCAACAGATTCCTTTTTTATAGATATACTTTCATTGCCTGAGCTAACCTACTTTTTATATACTCTTTGCTTCGTCCATCACTGGTTATTTTGCTTCCTAAGTAACAGGAGTCGCCTACTTCCTTTAGCGTTTCACCTTCCAATTTGATGTCCATTGAGGTTCCATATTTAATTCGGCTGCATTCCATTACTTTTGTTTTACATTTATTAATTTTCATCATGAATTGTTTCCTCAAGACGAGTCCATACCACTCAAAAACTCATTCATATCCTCAGGCGTGTTGGCCAAGAAGACGATGTCATCGGCAAATCTCAGAGTTGAAATTATTTCTCCTTGAATCTTCACACCCACTTTAATTTTTTCTGTATACATCGAAGTAATATAATATCGTATGGCCTCGGATGCCGGGTGCAAGCTTAGTTATTTGACACCCAAAGGGTAGCTTGCATGTCAAATTTCGTTGTTCCTTGAAGCACTATGAATGTCAAGGAGCTTAGATATCTAAACTCCTTGAACACTATAGCGATTTCTAGTAGAGAAATGAGGAACTTTTTGTTGGCGGAAACTCCCGAGATTAATTTTGGCATTTTTTTTCTCGTATGGCCACGGCAGCCGGGTGCAAGCTTTGTAATTTGACACCCAGAGGGTAGCTTGCATGTCGAATTTCGTTGTTCCTTGAATCACTATGAAAGTCGAGGAGGTTAGATATCTACCTGTAAACTCCTTGAACACCATAGCGCTTTCTAGTAGAGAAATGAGGAACTTTGTGTTGGCGGAAACTCCGGATATTAATTTTGCCATTATGAACACGTCCTACTGAATTCAAATGGGTTCTCTGACATGACAACATCGTATGACATAGTGTCGTAATTTTTTCCGCCGTTCAAAAAAAAAAAAAAAACACTTACCACAGCCAGGAGCGAACCTGCAAGCTTGGGGTTAGTAGACCGACACGTTAACCACTCACCCACCGTGGCAAGCTACATAGAAGTGAAAAACTGTTTCAATCTCATTGTGTTGATGCATTTTGTGTAATAGAGTTGCAGCTAGAACAGATTGGGTTACAATGTAACAATGGTTGGTTGGTTGGTTCCTTAGTTTAGGGGCTGCGACAACGCGGTCATGTAGCCCCGTGTACTTTGGGTGTGTGTAGAATCTGTCTGATAACCGGTGTTAATTGTGATGACTGTATTAGTGTGTGTATCTGTTTTTTAATTCAAGTAGAGACTGCAACTTTGAATTTTCAAATAGTTCCTACTTTTGCCGCCAAACGCCACCGTCAACGACTACTAGGCCTAGTTCAGAACTAGCTACTATACGCCACCGCAGTCGGCTCTTGGCAACGAACGTAGCAACCTAAGAGCGTTGTTTACATTCTTAACCTATCCAATTTAGTTTCACACAGGTGTAATTAGTGGAAAGATCTTTAACATGCCATAAATCTATGACATGGGACCGCCGGCTTTACTTCCCCTCCGAAGGAAGGCATACTGAGGGATTTTTAACGCTCTTAAAAAATCCGACGGCTTCGGCCGGGTTTGAACCCGCTATCTTGGGCATAGAAGCTCAGCATGCTACCAACTACGCCACCGAAGCCGCAATGTAACAATGAACTGAAGCAACTATTCCTCAACGTTTCGAATTTATTTATTTATTTATTAATTTATTTATTTATTTATTTATCTATGGCTCTTGGTGCCGGGAGTTTCCGAGGACATGTTCGGCTCGCCTGAGTCTGTAGCTGCTTCCAGCGGACACCCTTATTAGGGTGAGCTACACGTTCCGTTCAATTTCAAGTAGTTCCAACTTTCGCTACCAGATATCAATGATACCTAGTGGTGAACGTTGGAACTTTGATAGAGCGTTCCGACGAAATCTAACCTGACAATTTAGCTTCACAGAAATATAGTCTGTGGAAGAATCTTTTACATGCCATAAATCTATGACATGGGACCGCTGGCTTTACTTCCCCTCCGAAGGAAAGCATACTGAATTTTTTTTAACGATCTTAAAAAATCCGACGACTTCGGCTGGGTTTGAACCCGCTATCTTGGGCACAGCAGTTCAGCATGCTACCAACTACACCACCGATTTCTACACAAGCCCTTACCAAAATCAAGCTTCCCAAACTTGAAATCTCATGCACAGAAGATGACTGTCATGTGCGCATCTTCCTATGTCTGTGAACAGGTGTTTTTGCAATGAAGCTTCCAGGGGCGTATATAAGGGGGTTGCCCAAGGCGCCCGGGCCCCTCCCGAAATTTTTGTCACATATAATATTTTTATGAATTAAAGCAATGAAAACCAATATACTTATCATGTACTATTGTTACTAAGCGACGTATGGCAACGTTGCAAAGCAAGGCGACGGTAGAGCGATGTAAACGGTGTGACAATCAGTTTGCTCTGATCTTATTATGTGTAACAACATAACCTCTTATTACTCTCCAGTGCCTTCGCTCTTATGAACGAAACAAGAACAGCAACAAGTGCCCTTGAAGCGTGTGACAAAAGACTTTTCCCTAACTTTTATACCCTTATCAATTTTTGGCAAATTTGCCTCTCTCTGTAGCCACAGTTACCGCTGAACGGAATTTGAGTTGGTTGAAAACATAAGATGATTGTATTAATAAGAAGTACGGTAACTTAAAATGGTCTTCGTTGTGTTGACATTTGACATTAACCAAACATCAAACATCACAACAAATTGGTTGAATAAGTGATGCCAGATAGCCTTAAAACTCATCATTTTGCACCAAATTATACAGAAGTTTCCAGGGGAGGAGCCTCAGAGCCCCTTTTCTTTGGGGCCTCTTCGATGCCCCCTAACCCCTGGTTGGGCACCCCCCAAAATAAGTGTCTATATACGCCCCTGGCAAGCTTCCCAAAAATAGCGTCAGAAATAGATTAACATACCACCACAGCTCTAGTAAGAATCGGCTCATCCCAGTTTCAACCAGATTATGAAAAACATTTAGAAGCACAGTCACAGTTTCACTTGTCACATAACTCATTCCTCTTCTAACAAATAATAATAAATTCTTTATTGCGCACAATGTGCACGAACGTGGTTCTTACGATCCATCATTAGTCCAAACTTTTGTGAGGGATTCTACCCTCAGACATGATTACAGTCTTCTCGAAGGTTCTGTTCTTCCTAGGTTCAAGTAACTGCAGGACGACTCCTTCGTTCCGTGGTCTTTTTGGTGATCGAAAGGGACGCACAAGAACTCTCTTAGACCAATGGTTCGCTTGTTCAACTTGCTCTAGGTGCTGCCATGGTATACCCAGTTTGAAAGCCTTGTTAGTTCCTAGGGTGATCAACTCTTCACACGACATGATACCGTCAATTCCTTTCGAAGACATGAATTCCTTTACCCTCTCGGTAGTCGCATTTGGAGAGAGGTGACCCACATATAGCCAGGCTTGAATATTTTTTTTTTCGTGTGACCTCCTGAGAGGCCGAGTGCAGGTCTTTCTAGTCGACGCCCGTGGGCGACCTGCGCGTCGGGATGAGAGATGGAATGGATGAAGGCGGATGAAACTGGGCAAGGATGTGGAAGGAAGCGGCCATGGCCTGTCAGAAGGTACCGTCCCAGCATTTGCCTGGTGTTGAAAATGGGGAAACCACGGGAAACCATTTCAAGGACGGCCGACGGTGGGGCTCGAACCCACGCGTCTACCGAGTCAGCAGAGAGCTTGGCCCCATGACCTAACACTGCGCTTTAGCCAGCGTAGCCACTACTGTCGGCAATATAATGTTAATAACATCATATGGCCTCGGGTGCCGGGTGCAAGCTTTGTTCTTTGACACCCAGAGGGTAGCTTGCATGTCAAATTTCGTTGTTCCATGACTATGAAAGTCAAGGAGGTTAGATGCTAGATATCTAAGCTCCTTGAACACTATAGTGCTTTCTAGTAGAGAAATGAGGAACTTTGAGTTGGCGGAAACTCCCGAGATTAATTTTGCAATTATGAACTCGGCCTACTGAATTCAATGGGTTCTTTGACATGCCAACATCGTATGACATGCGTATCGTATTTTTGCCGCCTTTCAAAAATACTTACCATGGCCAGGAGCGAGCCTGTAGTCTTGGGGTTAGTAGACCGACACGATATCCACTCACCCACCGTGGCAAGCTTCCGGCTTGAATGATGGAATTAGATTCATTTGTTCCTATGATGTTGTGTCGGCTTTCTTTATTTCTGTTCCTCGTCCTCCTGACTGTCTCCCAATCCTTCTCTTCCTCCTCACCTCTGTCATATGTCTTGTCATCTCTTTGGACGCCATGGCCTACCTGAACGACATCCAAAGTACCATTACATCCTTTGTCTTCTTTCGCGAGGTTTGTGTTCATTTGAAAAGTATCTGTCGTCTCACCTATCTTATGTAATTCTGCTTTCTTAATTGTAAACTTGTTTGATCCAGCAATGCAGTTGTCCATTTCCTCATCATTACTACTTGATGAAGTCTCTTTTCCTTTCGTGTAATGTGTATTGTCGCCTCCGTAGCGTAGCGGTCAGCATGGTTAGCTGCCGCCCCGGAGGTCCTGGGTTCGATTCCCGGCTCTGCCACGAAATTTGAAAAGTGGTATGAGGACTGGAACGGGGTCTACTCAGCCTCGGGTGGCCCAAATGAGTAGAGGGGGTTCGATTCCCACCTCAGCCATCCTCGAAGTGGTTTTCCGTGGTTTCCCACTTCGTCATCGGGCAAATGCCGGGATGGTACTGTCCCCGATAATCCGGATAGTAGGCTGTCAGATATCCGCCCCCTCAATCGGATTGCCAATAATCAATCGCACCGGCACAGCTACATCAATGAAAATGGCACTGACAGATACTACCGAGATTAGAGCACAGTAGTTAACAAGAAATTATTGTGGAACACACCAAAATATACGGGGGTTCATACTTACCTTTTACTTACCTATTCAAATTAATCTCGGGTCTGGGTTGCCAACTGGATCACTTAAAAGTATGCCCTCACAATAACCTCCACCACGATATTTAAAATGAACCAAAACGGAAACAAGAAACTTTCAACTGTACAATAATTTATTTCACATAAAGGAATAATTTAACAAAAATTTAACAACAAAAAATACGTGGCGATCAGAAGCCATTGTCAATGTAATCATGTCCTCCTGTAGGACTTGTAGACTTTACATACAAAATTTCAGCTTTCTAGCTCAAAAGAACGTAATAATAATAATACACTTGGGATGGATAAGGGAGTTGGGACGAGACATATAGCAATTGTTTTCCTTTTTCATAAACATCACATTTTTATTTATAACCGCAAGGCTGCTATGTAGGTGACCTTGGCCTCTATCATACAGTTGTCTGGCCAGCTGCGATACACCCTACACCATGTCGCATGCTTGCATCGTCAAATGGACTCACCTGTCCAGCCAACGTTAGCATATGCTAGTTACATCAGAGCCTAGCTCCTTTTCAAAACACTTTAAACGTCCACAACTCAACTCAAATATTATCACGCAAATCGTTTAAATGCTCCAATCAAATCTTAATGGATTACTCTAATAATCCCAAATCTTGTTTAATGGTAAATCCAATTGTTTAACTAGCGTTGTTTAGAGTATAATAACTAAACGCTTAATGTTTATAACAAAATGTTCATTAATTATTTATAACAATTTAAATTGTTTATAACATTGTCAAACGACAATTGAAAAATTTATACACGCCTCTATTAATCTCGTTCGTTTCAAATTAGTATTAAAGATATTTACATAATTATTTACAATATTTATTATTTATATTAGAAATACATTAAACCACACGTTTATCCGGTTGATAATTACTTAAATCGTGGTGATATAATCAACCAATGAAGGTTAATTATATTTAAATTTTAGATTCAGGTTTAATAAGGTTTAATAATTATTATTATTATTTGTGACGGTAACCTCCATTCAAAATCGTTATCTCAAATTATGTAAACACTCTTGTTAATTTTAACAGTAACTTCACATGATTAATTTTCAAAGGACCTGGACAATACACTCAGCGGAAAAATACCTCGCTCAAAACGCACAAAATTGCACAAAAATAGGCCCAGAATTCATCATATATCTCAATATATATGGCATTAAAATCTTCCACAATCCATACAAAAAACCTCCACTTATAAATTCATTAACTTCATTAATATTACTGTGGGAACCTCCTTCACTTATTCAAGGGCATTATTCATCAGCGACTTTTACACGTCCACTGAACTAACGATTATACATCCATAGTTCCACTTTAAAAATTCTTATATTCATTAATTGTATCAAAAACTGTTATTATATTTAACCTTCGTGGGTTTCATTCGTGAATCGATATGAAGTAAAAATTTGCCAATCACAAATAAATTTAATAGCAAATACGATTAGACACGCCTCCCTGGTCTATCAAAATTGAGATTAATATCTTCAAAGTATCGCAGTATAAAAATACTATCTTCAATCAAAGTTCATCTAAACTGCATAAATAATCGAATAGAATACAATTAGACTTTGGAATGCAAACATTATTGTTCCAATCTAGAATTGAGAAAAACTCCTATCAAATGTTCATTATTATAGTGTACTCCATAAATCGTGTTCAAAGTTCATATTTCATAAAATTGTCTATAATGCAATGGTATTTCAGAACTGACGATAAATGTCTATGTTGCAATCATGTTCATAAAACGACTAGTATTTCCAAGATCGTCCATACAGTAATAGATTTTAACGCTCTAAAATCTTTTAATCATTCTTCTTTCTTGAGGATGACAGAAAATTGGTCAAAGTAATTTACTGAATAGAATTACTTTAATAAAATGACACGCTGTCTGAATTCAAATTTGCCATAGAAAATCATTAACTTTACAGTCAAATCGTGACTACAAAAATATGCAAATTACTGAAAGAATATATAATATCAGTCTCAACTGATCCAAAATTATTTAACTATGCCAATGACATAACAATGTCTCAATAAATCGTAGAAAAAGGCATAACTCATCAAACAGAAAATATGGGAAAAATGGTTGCTCAGATATCGCTAAATGGCTCAAATAAAACAAGAAACGTTCACGACTACCTTATATGTTGATTGAAGTTCTAGAGGAAAATTTCCAAAGAAGACTGCTGATGGTTCCATTTCACCAACATAAAGATGTGCTCCGACCTCGAACCTGGAACCAGCGCCCTCGGAGAATAGAACTGCTTCCTCCTCCGGAAATTGCACTGCTCCGTGTAGACGATAGACATTCTTCTGGCAAAACTCTTCTTTGTGAGCCGGGTCTACCCTGGCCTCTCTTGATAGTTCCCTGAAGTTCTGGTAGAAATTCGCCATGAGGTTTATTGCAATTTTTTCCGCAGAAATGTTCATAATTGTAGAGTATGAAGATATTTCCACTGCCATTTGATATAATTCAGCGTTGGACTACGATGCATGAGTGTAGTTGGATGTTCACTACATGCTCGCTTTTGTAGAAAGACGATTAGCGAAGTTCCATGCTGCTATTTCACTCCATTGATATATGTCCCAATTGCATTAAAGTTTTAGTATTCCATCTTCACTTCCGTTATAATAATAGTTGAAAGAACTGCCAGATTATATTGTTGCATTGTAGAATGTAGCGTTATATCACCAAACGTAATATGTAGTATCACGGTTGCAATACACGTTTCAGCCGTAGCGTAGAATGTGATATTATAAAAGTGCTTCTCAGGTGGCGAGAAAATCACTTTTGTCTGCAGTCTTAAAATGCCAATATCTTCCAAAGTATAATCGTGAAAATGTTCAACTTTCCTACACACCTCAATATTGTTATGCACAATTGAATTAGCATAAAGGCATTAGCTAACTCTTGATAGATTATCTTGTAGACTCGTTTATGTGTGCGTTTCAACTTCGCCTAGTTTCATTAACTGTAAAATGGAACTGCTGCACGCTCCGTGCTCGTTCGATGCGGTGGGCTCTACCACACGCGCTAATGACGACTTGCTTCACTAAATCACTCGAAGTCTGACAATATTATAATCAGAAAAACGACTATGAGACACGAGAAAATGAGATATGAGCTATGAGAAATGAGAGCTCCTCTCTGCTGTGCAAGACCTTTTATCAACTTCTTAAGGGGCGTATCCATCCCTTCCATAGCTTGTTCCTCCGTCATTGCTAGAAGTTCTAACTTTGGCTATACTTGACGGATTTTCAAATTTCAAAAACTCAAAATTAATTTCTTCAAAATTCCAAATCAATGCCATAACTGAAAATAGATTTCCACAATTCTGCATTCCAAAGGTAATTAAATAGGTAGTTTCAGTAATCTCCGTCTCCCTCCAAACTATCATTCATTGGTTCGAGCCTTTCCTCCAATAGCGTAACTTCTTCCTTAGCACAATTCCTTGTTTCCCTGCGACTGCGTCGTAAATCTCAGATCTTTCTCGAACAAAATCATGACGTCACCAAGAATCTCAGCTCAACCAGCCTACTTGCATAAAATCTGCGTCATCCGTGCTTACGTCATGAATATACACGTCACAACTATGACAGCCATAACTTTATTCATATATGTCAATACAGCCATCGTGGTCTCAGTATAATTCAATTTACGGGGGCAGTACCTTCTTCAAGGCCACGGCTGCCTCCTTCCCTCTTCCTTGCCTATCCATCCTGACCATCCATTACCTTCCCTCATGAGGCCCCTGTTCGCTTTGCAGGTGAGGCCGCCTGGGCGAGGTGCCAATCACACCTCACCAGTTGTATCCACTCCGATTAGATGTTCCCAGCTCTAGGACACTGCCCGTAGAGGCGGTAGTGGTGAGTTCCCTCGCTGAGTCCGTGGGTTCCACCAACCTGGAGGGTAAACGACTAAGAGAAGAGAAGAGAGAGAGTAATGTGTATTTCTCAGTTTAGTATCTGGCATCTCATTTGTCATCTTTAGTACTCTATTCCATGGGGCCCGGTTCGCATTCTCGTTACTCAGAGATATCTCTGGTCTCGGAGTTTCTTTTCGATTTCTAACAAATAATGAAGGTGTGTCATAGTGCAAAGATGAAGGAATACTGTCCTGGGCTGAAGAAAGCTCGCCGGAGTTAGGAACCACGTGTTGCAAGGGGCCTTAACGAACCAAGAGGAAGAAGGTGTGTTTTTTCCCCTAAGTTTTCTACACTGATCTCTATACATGGATGGCTGGTAGCTAATGCAGCAGTAAGCCGAATAGACGATGACAGGTGTAGCAAGATGGCAGCGAGCGCATGGTGCAATATTGCGAAACCGGCTCTGTGATTGGTTACTGGTAGTTTGATGTTATACATGTATTTATACTGGCAGTAAATTTTTTGTGTTTCTTGTAGTTGTAAAATGGGCTGAATTTGGTTATTTAAAGCGTGAAATCTTAGTTTTAAGTACCGGTTTGGTGACCCATCATCCCAGGCAAGCCGGTAATACCTTTACTTCTCAGGCAGATTGATAATTGTGAAGTTAAGTAGGCCTATACATATGCGGTGGTGCTGAAGCAGACGTGATCGGGCTAGGCTATTGCGTGTTAAAATTTGATCCCATTTCAGGGTTTTTCGGTCTGGGTGGGAATAGTTCGCTTAATAGTTGTAAAACGGTGGGGAGAGTATATTTTGAGTAGGTTTTTAGTTGTGTTAAGTTTTATGTGGAGCTGAGGAGTGAAATTGGATTGGCCAAAAGTGCATTTTTTGGCTTTGATCTACTTCTCGTTATTATTAAGTTTATTGTGCTGCTAGCGTGATTAAAAGCTGTAGTATTTGATCTAGAGTGCTGGGATTACTTGGGGGAAGTGTTGGTTATTTCATGGAAACAGGAATTCATTACCAAGCACCGATTACGATATGCCTGTACGTATAGTGAGCTACGTTTATAGGTACATCATTTGAAGACTGCATAATTTCGTGGTATATATACATGTATACCGTATATACAATTTAAAAGAATGTTTCCAGAAATTGTTTTTCACTCTTTACTCTGTTACTGATCGCTAATTGCGTGTACTCAGCACCTAAGTTGATATTTGTCAGCCATTATTATACATTCATTTTTATTGATATTCCGGAGATTTACTGACCTCGGAATGACGTGTCAGTGATCCTAATGCTCTTATGATATGAGTGAACATATCTCTATATTTTTATTTGCTCCAAAGCACCATTAATTACGATTTCAAATTGACTAGATTATCATTGCTTCCGAAGCCTCCGTGGCTTAGGCGGCAGCACCCCGGCCTCTCACCGCTGGGTCCGTGGTTCAAATCCCGGTCACTCCATGTGAGATCTGTGCTGGACAAAACGGAGGCAGACAGGTTTTTCTCCGGGTACTCCGGTTTTCCCTGTATAAATTTCATTCCAGCAACACTCTCCACTATCATTTCATTTCATCTGTCATTCATTTAATCATTGCCCCAGAGGAGTGCGTCAGGCCTCGGCAGCCGGCACAGTTCATATCCTCGCCGCTAGAAGGGGGCTTCATTCATTCCATTCCTGACCCGGTCGGAGACTGGAAGCAGGCTGTGGATTTTCACCATTGCTTCCCCATAAGAAGAGCTCGAGAATGGGCACGCCAACATGGCGAACCGCGCGCTCAACCTGGCGTACTTTCTCGTGCAGCGGAGAGCTGCCATCAGCGATCCATGTATAGAGATCAGTAGTTTTCTACCATTGTAGCCTATAAGTCT
This sequence comes from Meconema thalassinum, assembly GCA_946902985.2. Taxonomy (NCBI): domain Eukaryota; kingdom Metazoa; phylum Arthropoda; class Insecta; order Orthoptera; family Tettigoniidae; genus Meconema; species Meconema thalassinum. Next base: position 141,481,929 of record OX336400.1, read on the forward strand.
TGTTTGATTTAAAAATCAGAAATAGAAAGTTTATAATCTATTTGTAAACATGTGTTGATTTATTTTCGGGGGGGGGGGCGTGGTGGCTCAGCGGTCTAGCTGTATGCCTCTCACCAAGGCGGTCCGGTTTCGATTCCCGGTCAACGCATGTGAGATTTTCGAAGTGAAATGCCTTGTCCTGTGGTTCGGATTCCACGTAAGAAGGAGGTCCCGTGGCTCATAATTACAAGATTCACGGTCACGTAAAACTACAATCTTCCTTTTTTGTTTTATTTTCGGCCCACCTAGATTATCTGGTATTGCATCTGTCTGTGTCCCTAAAAGGATTGTCCATGTCTGCTACACATTATCTGAAATGATAGTAAATAACCTGCATTTATGTTTCTACAATAATAGCAGACAGTAACAGAGGGGTGTCACAGCACCCCACAATATAAGTTGAGGATTAAAATTTAGGATTATGCTACATGTCCCGGGTCTTGAAGTAAGGTACAATCCAAGTATAAGCTGGGTTCAAAAAGTAACGAGCCGGAGGCTGGAATGCGCAAACCGGTGACGGCATGGGCTAATCGTGGCATGTGTAACGAGGTGTAGTTCCCACCAGAGCGAGGAAGGTCACAGCCCGTCGCTAGAGGAAACGCGTGCACGTCACGTGACGATACAAAGCGAGCAGCAGCATGCATCAATCGTCCAACGCTGCCAGTCGCATTGCAAACAGTGACATGGAGGCGTCAAACGAAGAGCAAAGAGGTGATGTTCGGTTTCTGACAGCGGAAGGAGTAGGGGGAACGGACATTTATCGCCGAATGTCACAAGTGTACGGCGAACACTGCATGTCCCTTGCACGGGTCAAGGCGTGGCACAAGCGCTTCAGGGAAGGACGGGTGTCGTTAGCCGATGATGCCCGGTCTGGGGCACACCCCTGCATTACCGATGACAACGTCCAGCTGGTTGATGCACACATTACCCATGACCGCTGAGTGACAGTGAACGCCATAGCCGCCGTGGTCGGATTGGGCGTCGGAATTGTGTACACCATCATGAAGGAACGACTGCACTTGCCGAAAGTGTGTGCCCAATGGGTGCCCCACAGTCTTCAACCACATGTCGAATGGCCTACTGTATTGGTCTTGGTTGGACGATTGATGCGTGCTGCTGCTCGCTTTGTATCGTCACGTGACGTGCATGCGTGCCCTCTAGCGGCGGGCTGTGACCTCCCACGCTCTGGTCGGAACCACACCTCGTTACACACGCCACGATTAGCCCATGTCGTCACGGGTTTGCGCAAAACAGCCTCCGGCTCGTTGGTCTACTTTTTGAACGCACCGTATATTTACCAGGTGTGACTCTGGAAATGAACAGGAAAACAAGATCACTAGGCTATTCGGACCGGGATTCAAAACTTGGACCTCAGAACACCCATTACTCAATAGCAATGACAGTTATTACTCACTGAAGCCTTACAGAATGCTACCACAAAGCTAGTGGGTAGAAAGTGTTCAATAAAAGCACAAGGTTCATTCTTTGCCTACTAGATAGCACTGGCGTGTTATGTTTTAGTAATAGAACCATTTAATTTTTAATTTCTCTATAAACGTTTTGCCATCATGCAGTAATACATATAAAGTATGCATTAATTACCTTCGTTTCATAATAATATGTTGTATTACTTTCAAAAGAACGTGAATTATGGTGTTTATGGATGAAACCCCATAGGGACTCGCTCTTTTAATTATAACGATATTAAATATATTTACCGGTAACACATGGAAAATGAAACAGTAAATGCGATATGTTCAATAACCATATATGGAATCGACTCACTTTCAAAAGATTTACTTCAGCCAATTGGTCCTAGTAGATACAGGCTGTACTTATTATTAATTAATCAATTAATACATGGGCCTATTTACAGTTTTAGTTATCTTTCAGGAAGATTAGTCACTTTACTCTTTGTCCGTTAGATGCATGTAGAGATGGGACTATCGACTACATTTAACCATCGACTGACGAGTCATTCGTTAGTAGAAACTATCGACTAGATGGTCGACTACTTTCAGTCGAAAGGTTGCCTGAATTCGCATAGCTCCTAAGCGTGTCGTTTCATGTATTCGACCGAAAGTAAGCGCTTCTAGGTGGCGTACAAAACAGTGTAAGCCATTACCCGCGGAGTTCAGTCGTACCAACAGATGAAAAACGAACTTCTCCTCAACCGACGTATTTTTGCAGACGTCAGTTTGGACTACGCGACACTCGGCAACATGCAATTGGTCAAAGTTATTTATTTTTACTGTGTTTCGAAATGGTGGTTGCGGCGTCGTGTAGAGTGCAGCCATTATTTCCAATGTTGCACATTTCATTTAATGCAAAATGTGCCTGAGTAAATGTTCCCCGATATTGGAACAGGGTACATTACCTGTAAGTGAAGCAACAGAGCAATACTTAATTAATTTACTAGAACTGAAACGTAGTTCTTACGTACCGGTAACAATTCCATAGCCAACATAGAAATAATCACACATCATTTTTTTAATGCCACAAAATAAATGCAAATTATTTCCATAGAGCCACAAACAAGTAAATTATTCCTCTCTAAAGTAACGCCGTTATCTTACGCGTAATACCGCTTCTTTACGTATGTATAGTATGGTAAGTATTGTAGAAAAGACAGCATCCACACTACACTTATGTATACACTGACGAACTACTCATAGGGTTAGTACTGCTGTTCTGACTCAGTGAGGAAAGCAATGGCAAACTACCACACTCCTCGTCTTGCCTAGTACGCCTCAATATAGCGCTGCATTGGGTGTTTGAGGGTTATTATTTATTTATTTATTTATTTATTTATTTATTTATCGTATGGCTTTTAGTGCCGGGAGTGTCCGAGGACATGTTCGGCTCGCCTGAGGCTGTAGCTGCTTCCAGCGGACACCCTAAAGGGTGAGCTACAAGTTCCGTTCAATTTCAAGTAGTTCTAACTATCGCCACCAGATATCAATGATACCTAGTGGTGAACGTTGGAACTTTTGATAGAGCGTTCTGACGAAATCTAACCTAACAATTTTGCTTTACACAAGTTTAGTCTGTGAAAGGATCTTTTAAATGCCATAAATGTATGACATGGGACCGCTGGCTTTACTTCCCCTCCGAAGGAAGGCATACTGAAGGATTTTTAACGCTCTTATAAAATCCGACGACTTCGGCCGGGTTTGAACCCGCTATTTTGGGCACAGCAGTTCAGCATGCTACCGACTACGCCACCGAAGCCGCAGGTGTTTGAGGGTAACTACCCACATAAATTAACAGTGGTACTTTTTGAGGATCCAACCAGCCTTCGGGCTGACTACCTAACAGACAAATGTAAACTAGACTAATCAACTACAGTATGTTACACAATACCATTTTAAAACCTTTTTAGTGGTCATTTTGCCCAGTGTACTTGGGTCTGATAACCTGTGTTATTGGGCTATATTAGTGTTTGCATTTGCAATACAGACGAAGCTTGGGAAGGAGCCGGCCGTAGCCGTAAGTTACGAACCATTCCGGCATTTGCCTAGAGTAGAAATGGGAAACCATAGAGAACCTCTTCCAGAATGGCTGAGCTAAGATTCGATCCCACGTCTTCTTTCAGTTTTACCTCACAAACGTGAGTGCCAGTCAACAGATTTGCCCGTCCCAGCTCTGAGGCACACTATCGTATTCATAGATAGCGTTACGTGAACTGTGAAATACTTGGCAGACACGCAGCGCCATGCGGAGAGTTTTGGAATCAAGTTTGCGATCTTTCCAGAAGGCTCCGACTGCCAATTATATGCAAGAATTATTGGCTTTAGACAATTCTACTATCATTATTGTCTAAATAGGCCTACTGTATATATTTAGATGTATAAAATATTTTAAATCCAAATAAAATAAATACTTGATTATACATGTACTTTGTTAGCTTTAAAGAGATTTAAACATTGGTCACACTGGTAGTTTCAGAATACATTTCTTGATGTAAATATTTACGGCCACCGGTGACAATTCACCTAGAACAAGTAAAAGGATTATAAGTAAAAGATAATTTTTGGGACGGGTTATCCACAATGTTAACCCACAAAAAATTAATTAAAGCAAATTAAATCATTAAACAACATATAATTTAATGCAGCCAAGTGGCCATAACTGGAGATGGGACTATCGACTACTTAGTTTTAACCACCGACTGACTAGTGACTAGTCTATCTTTGGAAGAAACTATCGACTACTTTCAGTCGAAAGGTTACCTGAATTCGCATAGCTCCTAAGCAAGTTGTTTCATGTATTCGAATGAAAGTAGTCGCTTCTAGGTAGTGTACAAAGCACTTGAAGCCGTTACCCGCGGAGTTCAGTCGTACCAACAGATGAAAATCAAACTTCTCCTTCAGGTGAGGTTGTAAGCCCTATCTCCGCCATGTTAAATTTGTCAATTTCATGTTCCTTTTTCGGATGAAGTATTTTACCTATTGAAACAAAACCGTACAGATATTTAGATCTATATTTTATCTTTAAAGGCTTGTTTTTGGAAAAGTGTATGTTTGTAAATATTTTTTTTTTCAGAGGTTAAATTTTTCAACTTATTTCTCTACGAAAACATAAAATATTATTTTTCTATTTATGATAAAATCACAGGAAAAATACAATCCTTTAGTTGATCATATTGAATTACTGAACAAAAATTCAGAGCGCTATTGTTAATACTTCCTGAGAAAAAGGAACATTTGCCTCGAAAAAATCAAAGGTGAAGAAAAGTGCTTTTCAAGATAAGTGTTACCTTAATGTGCACCAGGCCCATATTCAGGATCACCTGGGTTGTCTTCATCTTCTCTGTCCCTCTTCTGGTACCTTTTTAACTTCCTAGCTTATTTAGAGGGAGAAAAGAAGGAGAAAGAGGCTAAGAAGGTGGATTAGGGGAAGGAGGAGAAGGAGGAGCAGGAGAAGGGGGAAGAGAAGAAGGAGCAGGAGGAAGAGGAAAATGATCAGGAGAAGAAGGAGAAAGAGAGGAAGGAGCAGGAGGAGGAGGAGGAGGAGAAGGAGCAGCAGGAGAAAGAGAAGAAGGAGAAGAAGAAAGAGAAGAAGGAGCAGAAGAAGAATGAGGAGAAGGAGAAAGAGAAGGAGGAGCTGGAGACGATGGAGGAGTAGAAGGAGAAAGGGGAGAAGGAGCAGGAGGAGGAGGATTAGGAGGAGAAGATAAGGAGGAGAAGGATAAAGAGAAGGAGCAGGAGGAGGAGAAGAAGAAGGAGCAGGAGAAGGAGAAGGAGGAAAGGAAGGAGAAAGAGAAGGAGGAGGAGATGGAGAAGAAGGAGGAGTAGGAGAAATAGAAGAAGGAAGAGATGGAGAAATAGAAGAAGGTGAAGGAGCAGGAGCAGGAGAAAGAGAAGTAGGAGGAGAAAGAGAAGAATGAGCAGGAGAAGGAGAAGGAGCAGGAGCAGGAGAATGAGAAGGAGGAGAAGGAGAAAGAGAAGAAGGAGCAGGAGGAAGAGGAAAAAGATCAGGAGAAGAAGGAGAAGGAGAAAGAGAGGAAGGAGCAGGAGGAGGAGGAGGAGAAGGAGCAGCAGGAGAAAGAGAAGAAGGAGAAGGAGAAGAAGAAAGAGAAGAAGGAGCAGAAGAAGAATGAGGAGAAGGAGAAAGAGAAGGAGGAGCTGGAGACGAAGGAGGAGTTGAAGGAGAAAGGGAAGAAGGAGCAGAAGGAGGAGGATTAGGAGGAGAGGATAAGGAGGAGAAGGATAAAGAGAAGAAGGAGCAGGAGGAGGAGAAGAAGGAGCAGGAGAAGGAGAAGGAGGAAAGGAAGGAGAAAGAGAAGGAGGAGGAGTAGGAGAAATAGAACAAGGAAGAGATGGAGAAATAGAAGAAGGTGAAGGAGCAGGAGAAAGAGAAGTAGGAGGGGAATGAGAAGAAGGAGCAGGAGAATGAGAAGGAGGAGAAGGAGAAAGAGAAGAAGGAGCAGGGAAGGAGGAGGAGCAGAAGAAGGACGAGCAGGAGAAGAAGAATGAGGAGGAGAAAATATGCCAGTTCTCAGGAACAGATCTTCAAGGGGGCCGTGGCTATAAATGACCTATAAATGGCGTTTAGCTAACATTTTCAGCAAGTAAGCATATGTACTGTACCCTTGCGTTATCATGTGGAACATGTGTTCGTATCCCAACTAGTTCACGGTCTTTCGAGACATGGGGCGTTCAACCCACTATACGAGCACATACAGTATTCAGGATTTGAGTCTGTCAGGTAACTACTCTACTTGAAAGAAACAATATAGTCCAAAATATCACATTTAATGGTACTAATTCATGGCAAAACACAACACTAAACACAAAAATATCTTACAATTACTTCCCACAACAAAAATCAAAATTACACGTGAGTCTCTTCTCATACAGTTTGGTGCTCCACTACACCCATATCTATCCTAGATATCCTATCGTTGATGCTCTTTGACATTTGCGAGTGTCCATAGTGTTCTTCACGTGGCACAATTTAACACAAATTTGCATATCACAACACAACAAACACGAATTACATTTAAATAACATTAAATATGCAATTATTAAATATTTATCCGTTTTGACACGGAACATTTACTTTAAATTACATTGATTCACTAGCTCATGCCTTGTTTAGCATGTGTCGCCTTTCCGCGCGTATCTTATTCTTTTCCCATAAGTTTCAAACGCTGAAGTGGTACACCTTCCCATCCACAAATACACATAGTTATAGATATTTTATAGCTTCACCATACAACACTCTTCTGGGTCTGGTCATACCATTATCGTTACAATCGTGTCATATCATTAAATTACGCTACCCTTATGAATAAATTAGCATGAACTGGGTAATTATTCTTTACAAAAACGCATCTATTTATTTGGTGCAGTTAATTTGTCCCCGGACAATAACTTGGACAAATCTTATCCAATTACTTCATTCCAACATTCCATATGTATGGGAACAGTATATATAATTCATTTGATACCATCATATCAAGCACATCTTAATTACATTTCGAAATATCGAGATCCTTCCGTGTCCCACTAAAATCTTAAAATAAAAGGATCCGGTCTATTGACTCCCTTTAGCGTGAACAAGAGATTCGTCACGGACCGTCCTCGGCAAGCTGGCTGCCGGGTTTGTGGATTCTACCTGCTACACTGGCCGACTTCCTGCACTGGCCATGTGTTCGGGGTACATGATTGGATTGTGTCATTACGAATTGAGTCGATCTAATTATTTAATACCTACACTTAGAGTATTTAATGGGTTCAAATCGGCTCCTAATTAGTAGTCGTAGCAAGGGATGGATCACAAAATAGCTTCGTCGTTCTATGGACGTAATCAGTGGCTTTGCGTGCGTCCCAGCTGAGTTTCAAACTGTTATCTCACTGGACGGTCACGAATATAACTAGAGGAACTAGACGTTTCCTCCTCGAAGAATTTTTGTCTTACCTCTCGGGGCAGATCAATTACTATACTGGCCTACCTAGGGTGTCTAGTGGTTTTCCCTGGCAGCGAAGATTCTGCTAACAGTGGATATAGACAGACTCTGTCCCAACTCTGTTGCGAATACATATGTATGCTCTAAGGCAATACCATATCGTAGCTTCGAAGATTAGCCTACTAGATTCGTCAACGTGCGAACTATTCTCGGATGGTCCCTGCAATTTATTGACGTAAATCTCTTGATTCTACGTTACATGTTCGCTGATCGCGGCTAAAAATAACATTTCTTACAGATGACTCAATTCCTAAAGCACTCATGTCCTCCATACATTTACTTATAAGCCAAAGTTTTACGTAGCTCCAAAACAAATATTAATTTACTGGCATTTACATTGACCATCTTAATGGCTCTCAAATACAACCATGTAGAATATAACATAATTAAACATTTATCTATCATTTCAATGACACTGAAAAACTCTCTTTATCTCGCTATTTATCTATCTTCCTTACTTTTCACAATAACACAGTATTTTTACAATAGATATGACACACTTTGCACGTTCTATAGGCCTGAATACGCCGGTTTATATATATTATTTTTACCAACCCCAGATATTATTATTGTTATTATTATTATTAGTTAACGTTATCGTTACTTTCATCAACGTCTTACGCCTAAATGGTCGTAAGCTTGTCATCCTCAAAGCCATATATTTATAAAAATACGAGGGATGTGAACTAGTACACAAATGACAGTTAATTCTTAATATTTGAGGAAATGATTTGTTGTATGGTGAGCTATTAAATCATACCAACATATTGGAATGGTACTCACTTTCTTTCTCGCAGGGTTAGTCCAACACGACAGCAGTTCGCCCACCATCATGCTTGCTTTATGCCATCAGTACACTTTCCATACGACACATTGCATAAGATTTGCACATGGTAATTATATCTTGCACTAGTGGCATTTTACACTTTTTAAACAACACACATTCTTTTAACATATAAACATAAGCACTTTTAATGATCACTGTAACATAACTTTATACACAATTTTTCACACGGATCCTTTCTAGGATTTCCACTATTGCTTGACTTCAGAGATGCGATGCAGCTAAATCCTGACAACCGTCTGTCTCCTTCGAAAGTCTATCTCGCGTGTGTATGCTCATCTACCGTATCCTACAGGTTCTATCTTCTCTACTGCAAAGTTTCTCAAACATAGATCACAAATACTTGTGATGCTTTCCAGGTTCCCGTAAAACTGTAGTGTTCATTACAATTGTATGTGTTATTTTAATTATTCTAACACTCCCTGTGGATAGGTTCATTGTCTGTAAACGTCATTCTAAAATATCTCTACGCTATACTGAGTATTTAGTCGCGTATACTATCTGCTTATACGTCTGCTGTAGACTTATTATTATATAATGCAGAATTACTTTTATTATGCTGCATGATGCGCCTTTCATTGTTCATGACTAATATACTGAACGTCGCTACTTATAAATTTCGCGCACTTTCCTGCGTGATCGAACTGCATGTCGCTCCACGTGTTGAGTCAAGAAGAACTGACCGTCTCCTACAGCTTCTCCCATACAAAGCTTTCTGACGAAAAGTAGTTCAAAGGATTTCCAGCAGCGACTCTTTTCGTAAATAATGCGTTCTCTGATAAAGTGAAGTGTGATTCTTCCTCGTCCATTCATGGGGGTTCCAAATTCACTTGCGTGCACTCAATTGCCTCGTCCAATTAATTAGAATTAATTGCTTTCTTCCATGGCGTTGGGACGCTACTTCCGTTATTCCCCCGCTGCTACATGACAAATCCTAGCTCTACCGCGGATTTGGTCTGTGCATAAGCTCCTTTTTAGATGCAGGCTTTAATTTAGGTGTGCGGACACTCCTAAATTACCATTCCTAGAATATATGCATCTGGATGTAAGTTTCATCTCAATTCATTGCTCCATTTGGCCGTAATTAATTAATTTATGTGGGTGACCATCCCCACCCTTCTTCTCTTCCTTGTGAGACTGGGGTTCCCATAGCCATCAATCTATACTCGCTCCCCCAGTGCCGCCGATAAGAAGTTCGCTGACGTCAACTCGTAACGCCCCTTTGCTAGCTGCGATTAGTCAACTGTCAAGTTGGCCTGTTTCCTTCAGCTCTTAGTAGCTTATACGTATACTGGCTTGTATTTTCTACAATACTCCAACTTTAATGCTATAATATTCTCGTTCTGGACGTGAAATCGTGCTGTTATAATTATATACAGTTATAACTCATTGCTCCTTGGGTTCACTGTGGCTGTTCCCCATCAGATATCAATGGTTTGATTCTCAGACGAATCTTTCTTTTATACAGACCCCGGTTCGATGCTAGTCAGCCGTTTCCAATTGGGCACATCTTCCCCCAGCTAAGTTTGAAAAATTCATTTTACTAGTGAATTCTTTCGAGCCTCCTTCTGACTGCATCGACCTTGTAGACAGTGTTTACATTAGGCAGTCAGTGCTCCCGGGCAGTGGGTCGTTTCGCTCCCCCTCGCCTCTCTGTCTGTCGTCTCGTATTTAGTTATTCTCTCTCCTTAGAACCTCATTCATTGCTCGGAGTTCCTTCGCTGCTTCCCGTAACTGGTCGTAAAACTCTCCCAACTGACAATTGCATTCATTCCTCGTGGGTAGATTATTAGCTTGGGAATAACTAAACCCCCAAGGGAAGATGATGAAAAAAAAAGGAAGTGGGTTTCGGACCGGAGTAAAAGGATGGAGAAATAGGAAGAGAGTTTGACATAAGTTATGACTAAGAGTTCTTGCTCAAATGCAACAAGTGGTGAAAACTCTATCAATAGATTTATTTGCATTAAGTGGGAAGAGTTTGAGAAATGTTAAATCAAAGAACAAATCTTAAATTTATTTAACAATGTTGGGTAGTAGTTTTGTAACAAATATAAAATTTTGATTTCTATAAACAATTGGGGTCGCAGACCTCTGAAAACATTTAAAGCTTGCGCCAGGCAATTAACAATTCTTTTGGTTTCAAACCTTTTATATGCTTTAAAATCTTCGTAAGATTTTGAAATGACGAAGATAAATAAATGAAAAATTTAAAGATAACTGACGTAATTAAAGTTAGACAATAAATCAAGTACAAGGTGTGAACTTTAAGAATTTCTAGATAAATTTCTTATAATGAGTAACAACTTCGAAAGTAACAACAACAAAAAAGCAGGAAAAAATAAAATAGAAGTGTCTATAACTTCTTATATTGATACAGAAATATTTCTTTGGATTATACAAATAGGGCAGGTCACTTATTGTGAAACCTGAAGAGAACAATCGAAAGGAAGTTTCTAGAATTCCTATGTTTAAGTAGGGATCACGAGACAAATGGGGCAAGTTTCCCTTTCATGAAACCTAGAGATAACTCACTTATAAGTTGAAAGAATTGTATTCCCTGATTAGAAGGGAGAAACAATATAATTTAAGGCGTGTACTGGACGCGAAGTTTTACAGACATTAATTCATTGTACATAAAGCAAGAGAGGGAGGGCACTTATTGAGAGTGACACCTCATTGAAAAAAGACCTAAAGTAACAATTTTATTATTTTGGTTTGTTAGTAAGGGGTTTGGGAAAGATCAAATGGGATTGAGGAAAAGTGTTCATGGCCGTATTTATTGTATTCGGACGAACGCGACGCGGATGAAAGGTTGAACAAGCACTGTTTTCACTATAGTCTGTTGAAATAGATGAATAGTTCACTGTAGTAGCACAAAACGTTTATGGCAAAGAAAGTTATTGCAATGGTGGAAACTAACTAGTTACACTAGATATGCGAGAGTCTATTGCTTGAGAAAGTTGTAGATTATAGTTGAATGCGCCAGAGAAAATCCCAACGGAGGAAGAAAAATTAGATATTGATTAGTAGTTCATAAGGAAGATTCCTTAGTTTGAAAAAGTATTCCCATATGTGAGTGGAAAATACATGACAGTATAACTGGTAGATAGAGTGCAGATTCTGGAAGGTTCCAGAGCATTCATGACTGAAGAATAGAGCAAAAGTTAGTCCAGCGGTGGAACGAGCTAAGTATTTTATAGACAGTGGGTTATTTAATGGTATCCCACGTTGTGAGAAAATCCCTCATTTAATAAGCATAAGAAATGCTGCTTCATGTTAAGATTGGCTTAGATAGACAAAAGCCCGACATATAAAATCCCGCGAAGGATGATTATTGCCCCAAATATAGAAATCTCACACTGCCTATAAAATTGTCATTAAAAAGCATGTAGCTATTTAAAATCAATTAAAATAAGTTGAAGAACGTAGAAGTAGTACTTAGCTTTGCTTCATGGCGAAGGCGATGTTCCCTTTGACGGTTGATACTAAAATTCTAACATGGCGTAGAATTTAAAAGTTTGCCTCTCGAGTTGAGGAGGCGAGCTTTAGTTAAGCTCTAACTGAACGGGTCGACTTCCGACGTACAAGTGAGGGCTGCTAGACGCAGAGAAAGCACACCAGCCTAGACGGCATGTTCAACAAGAAGTTGAGTGCACTGTGAGGGTGAGCAGTTGCTTACGACGCGGTTGGTGAAGAACACGACGCCCTGCGGATTAATAGAAGTCGTCATGGTTTGAAGCAATGGAAGTTCGGAAGGCAGCGATGGGACGCTGTCAGGCTGTTTCAGCGGAATATGTGTTTCTGTAAAAAACTGACAGAAAAATGAACAAATGCACGGGGCAAACGGGAGGTAACAGTTCGATGTTGGTGTGTGCTGGGAAGAAATTTAAATAAATGGACTGATATAAAGTAATGAACAGCAAAAGCTAATTCTTTCTTTCCGTGTATTTGCAAAAATACACCATGTTGGGGGACAACAGCAAACACCAGCAAAGAACAAGAACACAATATGAAAGAAGTCTTATAATAAACACATGGGTAGTTGAGATCATTCTTTCTCTGACTCTTCCCTTCCCTCCTGGGTAACAATCGGTCATTACGCCAAAGATCTATGCTAGAGGAAGACAGGAAAAAGGGGGAGGCACCTATGAGGAACTGACGAGGTGTAAGTTGAAGCAGGTTATCTGAGTTATTGGAATTCGGGGGCGACAGGCGCGAATTAACAACGCTGTCAATCACAAAGTAGCTAGAAGCTGCGAGAAATAAAGCTCTAGTGAAGATCGCGACAAGATGCGAAAGGAGAGTTAACAACTTTAAACAAAGCGTATAGAAACAAGTACATCAATTAAGGATAAGAATATACCAAATAAACAAAGGAACTATGCGAGTAGAAGGCAAGAACGCCAAAGGTAACAACAATCTATTAGCCATAAACAATGACCTCAAGTTATAATAAGTATCAAAAGTGTTAATCAGAAAAATACTTAAGTCATCAAGGAACGTGACGTAACAAGCATAGATGCAAAAGCACATCGAGTTTAACGACGAGAGAAAACAAGTTTGTTTAACAATGAACAATAAAAGTGCAAAATATGTAAGCAGGGTGCAATACATGAGCGCATAAAAAATATGCAACGATGTTATGAAACAAGGATCGAAATAGCTATAGGATACGAATGTGAGCAAGTGGGAGAGATAGGTAGACACGACCTTGACCCACATAGTACAGCGAGATAACGAATATAAATATCTGAAAGCGTCCTTGACCAGAACAAGTTTACTTTGGTAAGGAGGTGAACAGCTTCTGAACTTACGTGAGCAACTCGCAAGACAATGGTTGGCAGTCAGCCAAAGTTGAGATAAGGAAAACTTGCACTGACCTTTGTCAAGGATAGAGGAAATAAACGGCAGCTTAGCCTTACCCGAGCTTGTATACATACAAGATTGACAAACAAGCAATTCAAAATAAACAAACAAAGGGAGTGCAATCAGCTGAGACTTAAAGTGGAACTTCAAGTATCACGTCATGCAGTCATCCGTAGCTTGGACGTGAAAAAAAAAACAATTTAAAAACATGAAATAAAGTAAGTAATCAATTTCGTATAATTTTGAGGATCACGGAATCCGACTATTTTCAAAAGAAGAAAGCTTAATTCTTCTGAACAAAGAAGAGAAGCTGGGACATTGAGAAGGAGGTTATGCGTAAGAATAGTTATTCTAGATGCTAGAGAACTCAGATTTTCAAGCGGTTTCAAAATCGGCTTCCGAGTGTGAAGAAGAGGGAAGGAGGCGGCCATGGCCTTCCTAATAAATAGCGAGAAAAGAGAAACATAGCTTACCGCGAAATGATTGTGACTGATAGCCATGGTTTTACACAAGGGAAGATAGTTTTCGACAGAAAGTTTAAACAATTACCTGCTGCAAAAAATGACATGAGAAAGTAAACCAAGTGACACAAGGAGAGGCGAACTTGAATTGCCATTTTGTGCGGAAATAAGGCAAAACCATTTAAACAACTTTCAAAGGTGACGTAGTTGTTTACAATGAGACATCGTTTCGGCAAGTGTTTTTCAAATGTATTGAGATCAGAAACATAAGCGTTCTCTCTTTCAGAAAAGGGATTTGAATCGGCAGTAACAAAATGACATTGCGATTTGGTTTGAAGACTGGGATGTTGTATTTGACCAGTGACTACCCAACCAAAATCGGTGTCTCTGGCGACCACGTTTGAAGATAGCCTACGGGTTTGTTTACGAAGGCAATTCCAGAAAATATTGGCACTGAAAAGTATATCAATGGGGCCTTGAGCATTAAACTGAGGATCAGCTAACCTTAAATGCGAAGGAATCTTTAAACCGGAAGTATTAATAGAGCTGCTAGGAGTGTCCTTGCCAATACTAGTAAGAATGAGACAGTTTAAGTTAAGATTGGTGTTTCTTTGACAAATGTCTCTGATTTTCAATTTTGAAGACTGCAAGGCTACAGTTTTCAAATTCTCAATGCCAGATACATTGATGGAAGTAAGTGATGAAGAATGACCTAGTTTTTTAATTAACGATTGCGAAACAAAGTTGTGTGTTGAAGTGGAGTCAAGAAGACCGCGGGTTCAAAACCAATTTCCAAATTTATCTTGGATTTCGAATTGTACAGTGGACAAAAGGACTTGCGCACTGTGAGAAGTTTCGGCGTTAGAAATGCAAGAAGAAGCATTAGTTTGTTCGGAGGTGCTCTGCATGGAGTTTGAAGAAGCAGGTACTAGTGACCTCGATTGATCATGAAAGTGCAATAAAGAATGATGCGGTCTTTTGCAATGAAAACAGAGGTTGGAAGACGTACAATTAGAAGAAGAATGCATAGGTGACAAGCAGTAGAAGCAATATTTACTATTGAAGACAAACTTCCTTCTGTCTTCAAAAGACAATTCTCTAAAGGATTTGCAGGAATACAAAGTGTGAAACTTTTTACAGAGCGTGCATTTTAAAGATTTGTTGAGCGGCCTGATATGTTCTCTTGGATGGTTGAAAGAAGCAGAACAGGTTTGCTTGTTCTCGACAGATGGGTACTGATGACCATTTGAAGAGACAAGTTTTTTATCCAGAATGTGACACTGATGACTCGTTTCGACATTTTCGCACTGAAATGAGAGTGCTGTAAGGACTTGGCACCGGCTGTTCAGAAACGAGATTAAGTGTTCGAAAGAATGCTCATCCTTGCGAGTGAATTCGATTTCCCAAGACTTTAATGTCGAAAAATCGAATCTGGATGTAGCTAGATGAATAAGGACGGTGTCCCAAGTTTGGACTGGCTGCTTGAGTTGATATAACGCTCTCACGTGCAATTGAATGGAGTCTAACAGGTCTCTTAAAGATGTGATGTCATTATGTTTTACGACTGGCAAGTTGAACAGACAGCGAATGTGGCGAGCAACACACAAACGTACATTACCATATCACTCTTTAAGGAGATTAAAGGCGATGTGGTAGTTACCTGCGCTAAAGGGTAGTGACTCAACCAAGGCTAAGGCCTGGCCTTCCAAGAACGAACGCAAGAAATAGAATTTGTGGATATCGAGAATATCTGTGTTTTCATGAATAAGGGAGCAGTAAAGTTCGTAAAAGGAATACCATTCACCTTCCTGGCCTGAGAAGTGAGGTAGAGTTATCTTAGGAAGTAACGGTTTCGGTTTGTCCTTATGAACTGAAGCGGATGCGAACTGGGCCGGATTGATGACCCTAGTGTCCGGTTCTGAGATACTGCGGATCAGTTGGTGGGTCTTGGCGATCCCTTCAAAATACAAGGGTTCAACCTCGTCCCGATCCGATTGAAGTTCTGGGCAAGCGGATTCAATGTAGGTTTGAATTTGATCATAGTAATCATAGGACCGTTCTTACAACTTAAAGCGTTGTGTCAAGACGACTAGATCACAATCGGCGAGATTTATTTTGTTAATGAAATTTCTAAGTCTGGTAAGCTGTCCTTTGTAGGAAGAACGTCTGGCAATGAGAGTTTCATCCTTTTCAGTTGGCATGTTGAAAATAGGTAAATTGAAGTGTAACTTACGAAACTGTAGCGAGATTTTGAAAATGCTGTCAGGTTGGCAGCAGAAGACAGGTTGCAAGTAAGACAGGCTGAAGAAGACAGGAACGACCGCTATCACCTTCACCAGCTTTGCACTGCGAAGTTATAGCTGAAAAATTCAAAGAAGATATTAATGATTTGCAAAATATTGTCAAATGGACTTTGAGCAATAAATAACGAATAGATTCCCATAAAAAGACTCTGAGAAATGGACTCTCCCGGGTTTCGGCACCAAATTTTAGGAATAACCTAACCCCCAAGGGAAAATGATGAAAAAAAGGAAGTGGGTTTCGGACCGGAGAAAAAGGATGGAGAAATAGGAAGAGAGTTTGACGTAAGTTATGCCTAAGAGTTCTTGCTCAAATGCAACAAGTAGTGAAAACCCTATCAATAGATTTATTTGCATTAAGTGCGAAGAGTCAAGGAAGACAGGATCTTGCCTAACCATTATGTTTGAGAAATGATAAATCAAAGAACAAATCTTAAATTTATTTAACAATGTTGGGTAGTAGTTTTGTAACAAATATATAATTTTGATTTCTATAAACAATTGGGGTCGCAGACCTCTGAAAACATTTAAAGCTTGCGCCAGGCAATTAACAATTCTTTTGGTTTCAAACCTTTTATATGCTTTAAAATCTTCGTAAGATTTTGAAATGACGAAGATAAATAAATGAAAAATTTAAAGATAACTGACGTAATTAAAGTTAGACAATAAATCAAGTACAAGGTGTGTACTTTAAGAATTTCTAGATAAATATCTTAGAAAGAGTAACAACTTCGAAAGTAACAACAACAAAAAGCAGGAAGAATAAAATAGAAGTGACTATAACTTCTTATATTGATACAGAAATACTTGTTTGGATTATACAAATAGGGCAGGTCACTTATTGTGAAACCAGAAGAGAACAATCGAAGGAAGTTTCTAGAATTCCTATGTTTAAGTAGGGATCACGAGACAAATGGGGCAAGTTTCCCTTTCATGAAACCTAGAGATAACTCACTTATAAGTTGAAAGAATTGTATTCCCTGATTAGAAGGGAGAAACAATATAATTTAAGGCGTGTACTGGACGCGAAGTTTTACAGACATTAATTCATTGTACATAAAGCAAGAGAGGGAGGGCACTTATTGAGAGTGACACCTCATTGAAAAAAGACCTAAAGTAACAATTTTATTATTTTGGTTTGTTAGTAAGGGGTTTGGGAAAGATCAAATGGGATTGAGGAAAAGTGTTCATGGCCGTATTTATTGTATTCGGACGAACGCGACGCGGATGAAAGGTTGAACAAGCACTGTTTTCACTATAGTCTGTTGAAATAGATGAATAGTTCACTGTAGTAGCACAAAACGTTTATGGCAAAGAAAGTTATTGCAATGGTGGAAACTAACTAGTTACACTAGATATGCGAGAGTCTATTGCTTGAGAAAGTTGTAGATTATAGTTGAATGCGCCAGAGAAAATCCCAACGGAGGAAGAAAAATTAGATATTGATTAGTAGTTCATAAGGAAGATTCCGTAGTTTGAAAAAGTATTCCCATATGTGAGTGGAAAATACATGACAGTATAACTGGTAGATAGAGTGCAGATTCTGGAAGGTTCCAGAGCAATCATGACTGAAGAATAGAGCAAAAGTTAGTCCAGCGGTGGAACGGGCTAAGTATTTTATAGACAGTGGGTTATTTAATGGTATCCCACGTTGTGAGAAAATCCCTCATTTAATAAGCATAAGAAATGCTGCTTCATGTTAAGATTGGCTTGGATAGACAAAAGCCCGACATATAAAATCCCGCGAAGGATGATTATTGCCCCAAATATAGAAATCTCACACTGCCTATAAAATGATCATTAAAAGGCATGTAGCTATTTAAAATCAATTAAAATAAGTTGAAGAACGTAGAAGTAGTACTTAGCTTTGCTTCATGGCGAAGGCGATGTTCCCTTTGACGGTTGATACTAAAATTCTAACATGGCGTAGAATTTAAAAGTTTGCCTCTCGAGTTGAGGAGGCGAGCTTTAGTTAAGCTCTAACTGAACGGGTCGACTTCCGACGTACAAGTGAGGGCTGCTAGACGCAGAGAAAGCACACCAGCCTAGACGGCATGTTCAACAAGAAGTTGAGTGCACTGTGAGGGTGAGCAGTTGTTCACGACGCGGAGACAAGTCGAGACGAAGTGTAGAAGTGAAGTGACCGAGCGAGCGGGCTGCGCGCGCAGAGAAGAGAGCAGTAGGAGGAGGGGTGAAGAGGGGGAAGCGGGCGAGTAGGGGAGGAAACAAAGAGGTTATACATAAACATGAAAAAACTTGACAAAAACAAAATTCTTCTTGGAGCGGTGTCTTCATGGAGTAGTTGGTTGGTGAAGAACACGACGCCCTGCGGATTAATAGAAGTCTTCATGGTTTGAAGCAATGGAAGTTCGGAAGGCAGCGATGGGACGCTTCAGACTGGTTCAGCGGAATATGCGTTTCTGTAAAAACTGACAGAAAAAATGAACAAATGCACGGGGCAAACGGGAGGTAACAGTTCGATGTTGGTGTGTGCTGGGAAGAAATTTAAATAAATGGACTGATATATAGTAATGAACAGCAAAAGCTAATTCTTTCTTTCCGTGTATTTGCAAAAAATACACCACCTCGTCCCCTTGGGGTCTGCAAGCTGGCTGTCTTGTTTCCTTTCAAACTGATGTAGGCCTTTCTGAGGATTCTCTGCGTGCGTACTTAATGATTCCCCGTACACCTAGGTGTGCATGGCTTGTTCTTCTGCGGTTTCATACTCTTCCGGTGGACTATACAATTTGAAATTGGCGGCATTTACCACCACTTCTTTGCCTGTTTCTTCATCTTTTATTCTGTAGGCATTATTTTGCAAATCCCTTATAATTAAATAGGGTCCGTGGTAATTATGTTGAAATTTTTTGTATTTCATGTTCTCTGGGTCTGAGCTAGCTGTTTTTTTTTCATTAAAACATACTCTCCCACGAGTAGTGGCCTGTGGTAGCGTTTCCTTCTATTCCTCCGCTGCCGTCTGTCCGCTTGTTTCTTGAGATACTCGAATGTTCTCTGGATCCTCAGTTCGCGTCCATGCTG
Source organism: Meconema thalassinum (assembly GCA_946902985.2). NCBI lineage: Eukaryota > Metazoa > Arthropoda > Insecta > Orthoptera > Tettigoniidae > Meconema > Meconema thalassinum. Next base: position 141,500,952 of record OX336400.1, read on the forward strand.
TGCGTCTGTAGGTGTCCGAATGACGTTGTTCCATGGCCTCTCCGGTCTTCTATCAAGGTGTAGGCTCACGGGCACTTCCCCTGTTGCTTCGTGCACTGTATTGTTAATACAATACTCGATAATTTCTAGTACGTCTATCCACTTCCAGTTCTCTGTGGAGCAGTATATTTTCATATACTTTTGCAGTTCTCTCATTACTCTCTCTGCGCTGTTGGCCTCTGGGTGTCGAATTGTGGACAACATCTGTCTTATTCCCAGATTTTCCAGCTCCCTGCAGAATTCCACGCTGGTAAAACAGCTACCATGATCTGACAATATGTTCTCAGGCTGCCCTAGTATAGGAATGACTCTTTCCTTCAGTCTTTTAAGTACCTGTTTCGTACTGGTTTTCTGAATTGGACATAGGACTACCATTTTAGAAAACACGTCTAGTGCTACTAGGATGTGTCTATTTCCCCTTCTGGCTCTCGGATGAGGGCCGAAGTTCTCCAGTGCCAGAAGCTGACATGGCTTCTCTGGCAGGAGTGGTATGGGTTTTTGCCTCATTAAATATGAATTAGGCTTTACTCGCTGGCAAATGTCGCATGTCCTGATTGTATTTCCGACTGTATCTCTAAGTTTTGGCCAAATAAATGCTTCTTTCAACAGGACAACAGACTTGTCTACCCCCGGGTGACCAAAAGCTCTGTGTGCCAACCATACTAATCTTCTTTGCAATGCCGGCGGAATAACAATTCTAGGTCGAGTATGATCTGCATCGCTCCATTTATGTAGCATCTGGTTAAACCATAGATATTCCGTTGATAGTGCCTCGGCTTCTACATACATTGGGGTTCCTCTGATAAGCTTTCCCTCGAAGTAATTAATCATCAACCTTATCCAGCGATCTTCACGTTGAAAAACGGTGATGTTCCTTAAATCATCTAAGGTCTTCTGGTCTCTACCTTCTATGTCGATAGCTAGAGCTTCCTCTTCCTCAGCTGTCGAGTATCTGCTTAGCAAGTCAGGAATAATATTGTCCTTCCTCGGGCAATACTCGATTTCCACATGAAATTGTTGTATTTACAAGGACCACCTCGTCAACCTTTGACTTGACAAGTCAGTTTTCAACAGAAATGTTAGGGCTTTATGGTCCGTTCTCAACACAATTCTGAACCCATAAATGACTTTTCGCCAATACTGCAAAGCATATAGTATTGCGAGTAATTCAATCTCCGTGACCGTATAGTTCCTTTCATTAGATTTCAACCTTCTGCTTATGAATGTGATATAAGTTTTCTCTTCTGGCTTGTCCACATTTTCCTGGTAAAGCATTGCCCCAATGCCTATGAGTGATGTGTCAGTCTGAAATAATAAATTTCTGGGTGTAGTCTGGATATCCCAATTTAACATAATCTAAAAGCATCTGTTTAGATTTCATGAAGGCTTCCTCGCATTTTTCAGTCCATCGCCACCTTCCCCCTTTCTTCAATAAATCTTGGAGTGGTGCCATGGTCTCTGTGTATTTCGGGCAATGGCTCGAAAAGAATCCAATAACGCCTAAGTATTGCCTGACGTTCTTCACCTTCGTTGGTCTAGGGAAATTTTTAATGACCTCCAATTTTCCCGGATTCAGCCTTACTCCTTGCGCATCTATTGCATGGCCTAGGAATTTAACTTCTCTCTGACCAAAGTTAGATTTCTTTAGATTGGCCTTAAAGTTAGCCTGACGCAGGTTATCTAATAACTTGCGCAGATCTCTGATATGTTCTTCCACTGTTTCTGATGTCAGCAAGATATCATCTACATAGCTTATGGTTGTTGCTTTTATTTCTTCAGACAGGTTCCGATCAAGCGCTCGTATCAACGCTGAACCCGCTGTTTTCAAACCAAATGGAAGACGAAGAAATGAATATGTATGCTGATCGAATAAGAAACCGGTTAATAAGCTTGTTTTCTCTTCCAGTGCAACATGGTGAAAGCTTGCCGTAATGTCAAGATTTGTGAATACAGTCTTTCCTTTGAATCTTCTGAGGATCTCCTTTATGGGTGGCACTTGGTCAAATTCCGGTATAACCTTGGAATTCAAATTTCTCAAGTACAGGCATATCCTTACACATCCGTCCTGTTTAGGTACAACTACCAGTGGGCTGACATAAGGTGTGGCTGTCTTCACAATGACGCCCACCTCCAGCATCTCCTGTATTGCTTCCTTGACCTTTAAATAATGCTTCTCGGCTACTGTGTAAGGCTTTTGTCTGAATGGCGTCCAGTCACTAACTTGGAACGCATATTGGAAATTCTTGATTCGGCCAGGTCTCGAATCGAAGACTCCTCTATGTTCAAACAACAGTTCCCTTAACATCTGCTTGTGTTCTGGACCAATTTTGGCTTCCTCTAATTTTTCTTCAAGGCATTCTCCGTATTGTGGTTCGAGGCCCTTCTCAATGTCTGCGGCCAGTGTTGCCAACTCTCCCTCGATATCTTCTGTTGCCAATACTGCATCCCCAGTCATATCTCCGTTTTTATGCCATACGTACTATTCTGGTCCCGTTTAACTGTGTTTTAATGAGATCTCTAAATTCTCCTTTTCCTCACTCACGCGAAACCTAACAATGTCTTGTGAGAAATCTATTATGACCTTGTATTCTCTTATGAAATCCGCACCAACGATAATGTTAAAAGGTAGCTTATTCACAAGTAGAAAACTCTGTGAAAATATAGATTTCCCTATCTGCAAATCTAAGAAGACTTGGTATTTGCATATCATTACTTTATCTGGTATCACGCCTTTTATCTTCACGCTTGAAATTGGTATTTCCAATACGTGTATTTTACTTTGAATTTCATTATACAGCGCCTGGGTAATTAAGCATACAGTCGAGCCAGTGTCTAGAAGACTCCTTATCTTCATGCCTGCGATTTTTACAGTTATAATGGGTAGTTCCCTTCTTACAGTGACCGGCCCTTCCTCTCGGTCGTCAATTAGTTCCTCAGGTTTAGCAATCCAGTTAACCACATTCACTGTATTCCACCCTGCATTTATCTCTCCTTTCTGGTCATTTAATTTTGGTGTTTTTTTCTATTGCTCCATTTCTTGTCGAGTTCTTCTGTCTGTCTTCGTGCTGTTGAAGTTCCAGGCTCTTTGCTCCGTCATCATTCTTATAGATGTCGGGTGACCTTCTATTTTTAATCGCTTCATCCCAATGCACTTGCGATTTCCTGTTGTCGTCTCCACGCTCCTCCATATACCTTAATGATGCGTGATAACGTTCTTCTGCTTCTTCGTCGAACCCGCGACTCTGTTCTTTGGGTCTCCAGTCTTGTTTATTCCCATCTCGGCCGTAATTTCTTCTGTTATCCGGCTGTTGATTCCTTGTATCGCGCTGATTCCAGGTTTTTCTTCCTCGGTGTCCGCAGTACGATCTTCCTCTGTATGCTGGCCTCCAATTCTGGTTTTCCCTTTCTTCTTGTTGCCAGTCTGACTTCACAGTTTCTGTGCTGGTAGATTTATTCTTGGTCTGCACCCTAGTCGGTTCAGTTTGTGGACAAGTCATGTGGACTTGTTCCGTATTCCGACTCTGCCCCATATGCTGCGTTGTGGTGAGATCGAGTTGTCTGAGTACCGCCTCCATCTCAGTCGCTGTCTTTGCGTTTGCCGAGATTAATAGTCTTTGCACTTCATATGGTAATTGCTTGGTTATCGCTAAACAAAGGTCTAGTTCTCTAGGTGCTTCGTCAAGCTCTCTGAAACGGCATAATTGTGCTATGAAAAATTCAACATACTTCGTTGGATTATTTGTACTATAACGTCTGGAGTACAAGTCCAATCTTTGATTCTGCTGGTTATTTGAATCCCAGTACCTCTTTAAAAATGCCTGGCGGAACTCTTCTACTGTGTCAAAGGTGTAAAGAAAACTTCTGAACCATAAGGCACATTCACCCTCAGTCAGTTTTTCGATAGCTCTTAATCTTCGCTCTGGCGGTACCTTTGTGTCATTTAAATATTCGGAAACCTCGTTGAGCCAGTACTTGGGTGTCATATTTGAGTTACTCCCAGAATACTTTCTCGGTTTCTCGTCATTAGCCCTTATAACAGTGACTATCTGATTTTGTACAGCATTTTCATGAGGTGTGGACATAGCAATAGGTATACCTGGTGTGATATACGGGCTGTCACTTGGCATGGCTGTATTTCTCGGAGTGGGCTGTACTCTATATCTGCCCATCTGTTTCTCCTATTTTCATCTATGCTTCCTTCATTAGATCTAGGATTCGCAATAAGGACTCCTCTTGTGCGATAATCCTGGTTTCTATTTGGCTGTGTCTATTTTCTGCTCTTTCTAAACGAGCTAATACTTCTTGTTCTATTTTCTTTAGGCGATCGCGATTTTGCTCTGCCATAGAAAATATTTTCTCCTTGTCATCTTTAAGGCTCTCTTTTTTATGTGAAATTTCCCCCGATAAACCTTGTCTTACTTCGGCAAGCGTTTTATCATTGACTTCATTTTTCAAGCCCTCTCGAACTTCCAACTCCTCTCGTAAACCTGTAACCTCTTTTTGGATGTGACCGTGCATATTGGAGATTTAGGTCCTTATTTTGGTAATTTCTCCCTGGTCCTCATCTTGCCTTTTGTGAATGACTGCTAGATCGTTCTGAGTTTGTTCTAACTCTTTTTGGACTTTTCCAACCTGCGTCTTCATACTCATAATTATTCCCTTATTTTCTTTAGCGGAAGTTTTTATTTCACTGATCTCCTTGCATTGGTCAAGGATATTCTGACCCTGCTTCTTTAATGCTTCATCTACTGCTTTTGCGTAGCCTGCCATACGTTTATCCCATTTTTTCTTCGCTATCTTCAAGCCTTTGATCAACGGTCTGAGTGAACGTATTAAACTGCTTTTCCTGCCGCTTAGTGTTCGCTTCGTTTTGATTCTGAATATCTTGAAGCTCTACGGCCATATCGTTTAATCTATCGTTGACCTCACGTTGCGAGTCTCTGCACACTTGCAGGTTATTCTCGAGCTTAATTTCTATTGACTCAAAGCGATTGTCATTATTTGCTTGCATCTCTCAAACCAAGCTAACAATCTTTTCAGTTACCTCTTGTTTAATCGATTCTTTAACATCATCAATTTTTTTTATTGATCTCTAATAAATTTGAATCTAACTGAGTGTTTACCGTAGCCAACATTTGGCTCATTTCATTTTGATTAACACCCAATCTACCCGTTATTTCATCTTGAAATGCCTTAGCATCTTCCCTACTCTTGGCATGAGTAGTATCAAAATATTCCTTCAACTCTGCGATACATTTTAGTACCCCTTCAGCACCAGCCATCCTGTATTTCTTATCTTTGAGATAAGGGTGGGCTCGTGCTGTACATGTTGGTGCGTTATATTGGGAAAAGAATTCCAATGTCGCAAAAACAACAACATTCATTTTAGCACAGTGCTATGAACACCTATGGAATGGATTTAGACCCGCGTACCCGTTTGTACATTCACTCGTCTGACAACAATGTCTAATGTCTGAGTACAACCTAAAAAGACTCACAATCACTCAAACACAGTTTGAGGAAAAAATATACTATTATGGATTTCCCCCATGGAAACCATGTTATTATTATGGGGTTTTCTGAATCCCATAAGCCATCACGTTCTCTGGGAGCCATGATAATTGGAAGTAGGCTGCCCCATTGCAAGACATCGGCCAAGCTCTGACTTATTAGCAAAAACCGTCCAGGAGTGGTTTTTACTGCCGAATGCCCCGCTTTGGGCCATGCCGTGACAATTGGAAAGGTGGGTGCTTACCATGTGCCTATGGTGACCTGTGTTTACAACTGGCCCCATGTAACAGTGACATGATAAAATTAAGAGTCGAATATTACATTTTCATTTAAGCATGTCTCAAGGAGGATTATCAACATTTATTTCGAACGTGTAGGCTTATCAACTATGGGACGCGGCCTTTCCTAATATACCCTAGCTTTTCTGCTACATTGTCTCTACTAATTAATACCTTGGCCGACTTTTAGTAGTACCTGTGACTAAATCCTAGTACAATAACATATCCTCCATGTACCCTTGCGTTATCATGTGGAACATGTGTTCGTATCCCAGCTAGTTCACGGTCTTTCGAGGCATAGGGCGTTCAACCCACTATACGAGCACATATTCAGGATTTGAGTCTGTCAGGTAGCTACTCTACTTGAAAGAAACAACATAGTCCTAAATATCACATGTAATTGTACTAATTCATGGCAAAACACATCACAAAACACAAAAATATCTTACAATTACTTCCCACAACAAAAATCAAAATTACATGCGAGTCTCCTCTCATACAGTTTGGTGCTCCACTACACCCATATCTATCCTAGATATCCTATCGTTGATGCTCTTTGACATTTGCGAGTGTCCATAGTGTTCTTCACGTGGCACAATTTAACACAAATTTGCATATCACAACACAACAAACACGAATTACATTTAAATAACATTAAATATGCAATTATTAAATATTTATCCGTTTTGACACGGAACATTTACTTTAAATTACATTGATTCACAAGCTTATGCCTTGTTTAGCATGTGTTGCCTTTCCGCGCGTATCGTATTATTTTCCCATAAGTTTCAAACGCTGAAGTGGTACACCTTCCCATCCAAAATACACATAGTTATAGATATTTTATAGCTTCACCATACAACACTCTTCTGGGTCTGGTCATATCATTATCGTTACAAACCTGTCATATGATTAAATTACGCTACCCTTATGAATAAATTAGCATGGACTGGGTAATTATTCTTTACAAAAACGCATCTATTTATTTGGTGCAGTTAATTTGTCCTTGGACAATAACTTGGCCAAATCTTATCCAATTACTTCATTCCAACATCCCATATGTATTGAAACAGTACATATAATTCATCTGATACCATCATATCAAGCACATCTTAATTACTTTTCGAAATATCGAGATCCTTCAGTGTCCCACTACAATCTTAAAATAAAAGGATCCGGTCTATTGACTCCCCTTAGAGTGAACAAGAGATTCGTCACGGACCGTCCTCGGCAAGCTGGCTGCCGGGTTTGTGGATTCTACCTGCTACACTGGCCGACTTCCTGCACTGCCTATGTGCTCGGGGTACATGATTGGATTGTGTCATTACGAATTGAGTCGATTTAATTATTTAATACCTACACTTAGAGTATTTAATGGGCTCATATCGGCTCCTAATTAGTATTCATAGCAAGGGATGGATCACAAAATAGCTTTGCCGTTCTATGGACGTAATCAGTGGCTTTGCGTGCGTCCCAGCTGAGTTTCAAACTGTTATCTCACTGGACGGGCACGAATATAACTAGAGGAACTCCACGTTTCCTGCTCGAAGAATTTTTGTCTTACCTCTCAGGACAGATCAATTACTATACTGGCCTACCTAGGGTGTCTAGTGATTTTCCCTGGCAGCGAAGATTCTGCTAACAGTGGATACAGACCTACTCTGTCCCAACTCTATTGCGAATACATATGTATGCTCTAAGGCGATACCATATCGTAGCTTCGATGATTAGCCTACTAGATTCTTCAACGTGCGAACTATTCTCGGATGGTCCCTGCAATTTATTGACGTAAATCTCTTGATTCTACGTTACATGCTCGCTGATCGCGGCTAAAAAATAACATTTCTTACAGATGACTCAATTCCTAAAGCACTCATGTCCTCCATACATTTACTTATAAGCCAACGTTTTACGTAGCTCCAAAACAAATATTAATTTACTGGCATTTACATTGACTATCTTAATGGCTCTCAAATACAACCATGTAGAATATAACATAATTAAACATTTATCTATCATTTCAATGACACTGAAAAACTCTCTTTATCTCGCTATTTATCTATCTTCCTTACTTTTCACAATAACACAGTATTTTTACAATAGATATGACACACCTTGCACGTTCTATAGGACTGAATACGCCGGTTTATATATATTATTGTTACCAACCCCAGATTATATTATTATTAGTTAACGTTATCGTTACTTTCATCAACGTCTTACGCCTAAATGGTCGCAAGTTTGTCATCCTCAAAGCCATATATTTATAAAAATACGAGGGATGTGAACTCGTCCACAAATGACTGTTAATTCTTAATATTTGAGGAAATTATTTTTTGTATGGTGAGCTATTAAATCATATCAACATATTGGAATGGTACTCACTTTCTTTCTCGCTGGGTTAGTCCAACACGGCAGTAGTTCGCCCACCATCATGCTTGCTTTAAGCCATCATTACACTTTCCATACGACACATTGCATAAGATTTGCACATGGTAATTATATCTTGCACTAGTGGCATTTTACACTTTTTAAACAACACACATTCTTTTAACATATAAACATAAGCACTTTTAATGATCACTGTAACATAACTTTATACACAATTTTACACACGGATCCTTGCTTGGATTTCCACTATTGCCTGACTTCAGAGATGCGATGCTGCTAAATCCTGACAACCGCCTGTCTCCTTCGAAAGTCTATCTCGCGTGTGTGTGCTCATCTCCCGTATCCTACAGGTTCTATCTTCTCTACTGCAAAGTTGCTCAAACATAGATCACAAATACTTGTGATGCTTTCCAGGTTCCAGTAAAACTGTAGTGTTCATTACAATTGTATGTGTTATTTTAATTATTCTAACACTCCCTGTGGATAGGTTCATTGTCTGTAAACATCATCCTAAAATATCTCTACGCTGTACTGAGTATTTAGTCGCGTATACTATCTGCTTATACGTCTGATGTAGACTTATTATCATATAATGCAGAATTACTTTTATTATGCTGCATGATGCGCCTTTCATTGTTCATTACTAATATACTGAACGTCGCTACTTATAAATTTCGCGCGCTTTCCTGCGTGATCGAACTGCATGTCGCTCCACGAGTTGAGTCAAGAATAACTGACCGTCTCCTACAGCTTCTCCCATACAAAGATTTCTGACGAAAAGTAGTTCACAGGATTTCCAGCAGTGACTCTTTTCTTAAATAATGCGTTCTCTGACAAAGTGAAGGGTGATTCTTACTCGTCCATTCATGGAGGTTCCAAATTCACTTGCGTGCACGCAATTGCTTCGTCCAATTAATTAGAATTAATTGCTTTCTTCCATGGCGTTGGGACGCTACTTCGGTTATTCCCCTGCTGCTACATGACAAATCCTAGCTCTACCGCGGATTTGGTCTGTGCATAAGCTCCTTTTTAGATGCAGGCTTTAATTTAGGTGTGCGGACACTCCTAAATTACCTTTCCTAGAATATATGCATCTGGATGTAAGTTTCATCTCAATTCATTGCTCCATTTGGCCGTAATTAATTAATTTATGCTGGTGACCATCCGCACCCTGCTTCTCTTCCTTGTGAGACTGCGGTTCCCATAGACATTAATCTGCACTCGCTCCCCAAGTGCCGCCGATAAGTAGTTCGCTGGCGTCAACTCGTAACGCCCCTTTGCTAGCTGCGATTAGTCAACTGTCAAGTTGGCCCGTTTTCTTCAGCTCTTAGTAGCTTATACGTATACTGGCTTGTATTTTCTACAATACTCCAACTTTAATGCTATAATATTCTCGTTCTGGACGCGAAATCATGCTGTTATATTTATATACAGTTATAACTCATTGCTCCTTGGGTTCACTGTGGCTGTTCCCCCCTCAGATATCAATGGTTCGATTCTCAGACGAATCATGGGCCTGGTCTTTCTTTTATACAGACCCCGGTTCGATGCTAGTCAGCCGTGTCCAATTGGGGACAGTACATTATAAATTGGACTTCAGGCTATCAAAATAACATAAAATCTAAAATTCCACTTTTTGACCCAAAACAGCTTACAACCTCCCCTTAAACCACCTATTTTTCAGACGTTAGTTTGGACTACGCGACACACGGCAGCATGCAATTGGTCAATGTAATTTATTTTTATTGTGCTTCGAAATGGTGGTTTACGTCGTGTTGAGTGCAGCCATTATTTCCAATATTGCACATTTCATTTAATGCAAAATGTGTCTGAGTAAATGTTCCCCGATATTGGTACAGGGCACATTACCTATATGTACTGTGGATTAGTGAAGTAATAGAGCAATACTTAATAAATTAACCTACTGTCGACCAAAATATTATATGCAGTCGAGTTTGAAGCTTGTTTCTGAAGTAACCAATAGACCTACATAAAATCCAATAACATCATCATTTTTGTCGTTCTATTTTACGTTAGATCATGTATATTTGGAATTTTTAATTTATATTTTAATATTTTTTATCGCAGTTGAAACACAAAAAGTGTCCGTTTTTAAGCGTGTTTCGACCATGCGTCATATTTAAGAATTATTATCTTACAAACCCGTCATCAGATCGAATCCAAATTTTAACACAATATACATTGGGATGTTGTATAACGGGTTTATTAATTTCAAAAGTTTGTGTGTTCAAGAACGAACGTTGTTATCATTTTTGTAAGGTAACTTTTTCTCGGCACGGTGTCGTTGGAAAATGTAGTTTTTGGTTGCGTTGTAATCCTTATAGATCAAAAAGTTATGCTGTATGATTGTGAAATACGTAAATTAATTCACTTATTTTATATCGGTTTGTATTTATACGAGGAATTAAGCCATGGTTCACCAGCTGGCCGCTCCGGAAAATGCTGTACGGCGTTGCATATATGGAGCTCATCACTACCGAGCGAGGCGTGCCATGAAGCGTGATGGAGCCCACCTTGGCAACGCTGTACATCTTTCACCGAAGCGGCTACCTGGTGAACCATGTCTTAATTCCCCGTACAAATACAACCGATATAAAATAAGTGAATTAATTTACGTATTTCACCGTCATACAGCATAACGTTTTGATCTATAAGGATTACGACGCAACCAAGAACTACATTTTCCAACGACTCCGAGCCGAGAAAAAGTTACCTTACAAAAATGATAACAACTTTCGTCCTTGAACACACAAAATTTTGAAATTAATAAACCAGTTATACAACATTCCAATGTATATTGTGTTAAAATTTGGATTCGATCTGATGAAGGATGTGCGAGATAATAATTCTTAAATGTGACGCATGGTTGAAACGCGCTTAAAAACGGGCACTTTTTGTGTTCCAACTGCGATAAAACAATATTAAAATATAAATTAATAACTCCACCCTACATGATCTGACGTAAAATAGAACGATGAAATTGATGATGTTACTGGATTTTATGTAGGTCTACTGGTTACTTCACAACAACCATCAAACTCGAGTACACATAATATTTTGGTCGACAGTAAGAGTAAATTAAATCACTATGACTGAAAGGGAGTTTTTAAGTACCGGCAACAATTCCATAGCCAACATTGAAATAATCACACTTGTCTTCATCTTTTAATTTCAAAAAATAAATGCAAAATATTTCCATACAGTCATCAACAAGTTATGTGTTCACTATATTAATCATCTCTGAAGTACCAAGAACGTAGATTTGAAATATGACTTGAACAAGAAAACCACGGCCTACAGCAAACACACACGAAAATAGAGCACTTTAGATCAGCAACGAGAGCGAACTTTCAGTGGAGATGTTGGCAACCATGTAAATACAAAGTTTCTTTAATGCGCGCGCTATCCACGTGCTGAAACAATTGACGACCAGAACGTAAAACTATCAGAGTGCTTTCTACATGTTAAAACAATTGGGATACGTCGTATGCAAACGACTTGTTTATGTTACGGTGCAGATACGGAGAGTAGCCTAGTCGTTGAATTCATTCGACTGTTTCTTAAAAGCAGGCAAACAAGTCGATGGTTTTAATTTTTTTTTCAGTCGACTGCTGCCCATCTCTAGCTTAAAACAATTGACGACTAGAATCAATTTGAGCGGAAACGCCCTCCGACTTGCTACCATGCTATTTATTTTGGATCCCGATATAAAATATTTTCTGATTTGATGTTCCTGGAAAATCTATTCTATGTTTGCATAGATCATTACCGTCACGCTATGGGGAGAATTTCATAATAATTAGGACTTGGATTTTTAGGTAAATAAATATTTTTTATGTAAATACATATTTTAAGTATTTTTAGCCTACTTTCGATTTTTGCAAAAAATTAAAGTAGACTTATGAGATCAACACAGGGTGAAAAATTGTGTGTCTGTGTCTGTGTGTGTGTGTGTGTGTGTGTGTGTGTGTGTGCGTGCGAGTCTGTGTGTGTGTGTGTGTGTGTGTGAGTGTGTGTAATCTGAATGTCTGTCCCCCCCTATCAATTCGAACATGGTAAAACCGAATTGAACGAAATTTGGTACAGAGGTAGCACTAGCAAAGGGCACCCCAGTGTCATACTTTATATCGCCACCATTTTCACCAAAACTGAATGGCGGCCACTCAAACATTCAAAACTTAAAATCAAATTACGGCTAAACTAATCATCCGATCTCTACCAAATTTGGTGGCAACATACCTTTATATAGGACGCGTCTTTCGCTCAAACATCAAGGTCATCGGTCGTGCCATTTCAGGATGGCGGCCGTTTAAATTATGCAACCATTATAATCAATAGCTTAAGACCCACCAATTCCGATTATCGAGCCTAGGGTGGTTTAAGCTATCCTGAAGGTCATGATCCGTTATTTATTATAATTTAATATTATAATATTATACTGTATGAGTAGCTTAAAAGAGCTGAGCCGTCTCTGCCACACGACAAGATGGCAGCTGTCCTTATGTGCCTGTCTTATATTTCAGTAGTTTTAGTATGTTGTATTTGATATACCCTACTGATACAATAATATAAACTTTGTATGAAATGATCCATAATGAAGATGTACTGCAGTGAAGAAATCGTTTATTTCAAGTCATTATTTGCCAACAGGTTGTATCTAATATGTCAGTTAAGAACACCTTGATGTTAAGGATATGGTTAGCTCTGGGCTAGCGTGTTAGTCTGTCACGCAGTTGACTGGGGATCGAATACTGCTACAGTTAACATTCTTTTTCTTGAATTCTTTTACAAATGATGTGCACGAGCTCTTTCCACAGATACTGAATAAAATGTCATTTAACTCAAAGGAGAGGCTAATGTATACACTCGTTTATTAATAAAATCACAGTCCCAGCATCGCACTTAAACAGAAGACATTAGGAAAAGGAGAATAGAAGAACTAGATAAGATACACGTTGTCATCAACCACAGCCTTCTTAATGCCTTTGTACGGTGCTGTCCTCTTGTGGGTTATATGGTTAATATTGTTCCAAACATACCGCTGTGTAAATACCTGGCCTCCTGATGTATGGCAATTTTGTAATACTGGTAGTTCAACTATTAGGCACGATCGCACTCCGATTACCTTTAAACACTGCCAGCTGGATCGCCTCCCTCTTGGCTACTTTAAACTGCCTGCTCATAGGCGTACAAGATAATTATTAATTCACTGCTAGGTCGCAGCACCAACCTACTGTGATCGGCGCGGATTTTTAAAGGGAAAGATACCCAAAACGAAAGATTCTTAAGTTTGCAGGCTGGCTTAATATAGAGATTAACGGACGTGAATGCATTACAATAAGTTAGTAGTTTTGTTATTCAATCATCATAAAGTAAATAATATTAGCCCAAAAACATGAATTATTTACATAATCCGGGCCGTGAAAGCCTCAATATACATATATAATATTGATTTTGACACGTACTGGCTAATTATCAATATAAAAGAAAACAAACAATACATGATGGTAGAGGTGATTGTTTTAGGGATGAGCACAAAGAGTTATAAATATACCCATACATTTAGGAGAAAGTAGGCTATATGTTCTTTGCTGAACATCTTGTTGATGTTTAACATCCTTCCGCTCGGTTGCTGGATAGTTTTGTGGGAGTGATTAAGAAAATTGGGGACGGAAGTGAATCGGGCGGAAGTGGATCGAATGGAAGTGGATCGGACGGAAGTGAAGACGCACTGCCAGAAAAATGGGACGGAAGTGAATCGGGCGGAAGTGGATCGAACGGAAGTGGATCGGACGGAAGTGAAGACGCACTGCCAGCTGAATGTACAATTGAAAATGTGTGTATTGGAAACAAGGCAGTGTGTGCTCTGTAGCCCGAGAATGTTATGGCAATACACTAGGCAGTGCCTTTTGCAGGCACTGGTTTGACGAGCACAGTGGCAAATGTTTCACAGATTTCATTTGTCATTGATCAGTTTATGAAGCTTCACGTTCAAGGTTGAATATCACATGGGGTAGGACAAAGACGACAAATGACATTTAAGTAAGCGGCATTATTGTCAAGCTGTGGGTGAGTAGTCAAATATTAAATGCATAACAGATTGTTGTTATATGAGTGGAATAAAAGCTGTATTTTTATCATATGTGAGACTAGGTCATTTCATGATTGTAGGAAGTCATGTTTTGATTGCTTACGACGAACTGTATGAGAGCCTTGAGAATAATGCATGATATAGTTACTGAGGAATGTGCTCACAGTATTTGAGTGTACTGTCGACGTTGTGTGTCACTTTGTTATTATGAATTATTAATGTAAAAGGAAGGAAGGAATCTTGTAGTTTTGCGTGTCCGTTAATCTCACGATCATGATCCACGGTACCTCCCTTTTACATGGAATGCGAACCACATGACATGGCATTTCAATTCGAAAATCTCACATGTATTGACCGGGAATCAAACCCGGTCTTCGTTGGTGATAGACTAACAGCTTGACCGCTGCGCCACAAAATGTGACAGTAGCATATCTCCAATTCAATCTATACATTCATGATAGTACCAGTATGAAAATGGAGTGTAAATTAACATTTTAATAATGTCCAAGCTGTGCAGTATACGAGTAGGATAACATGTCAGATGTTACACATCATATGCGACTACTGTAAGGCTCGTATCTTTTTTTAGGTATATTTCATTAGAATTTTAGGTAGATTTCATTAGAAAGCTAACTATTGCAATGGGTCCCATGTTCCGACTTCCGGAAAATTTCGACATATCTTCGCGTTTCACATCCCCCAGACCCCAAAACCACCGTCAGTTCAAAAGTTTATATATAATGTATGTATGTATGTATGTATATATATTGAACCCTTATTGATTTACGATAAATAAGTATTCATATTTATTATTATTATTACTACGGCCCAGGCAGTACTTGAGGAAGTCGACATGGATAAAGGGAGGCCAGCATTTCGTAATGATTGCAACAGGAGCAGAGCTGGTAGCTATTCTTGGGGGACGGCTAGAATTAGTCGGGTTCAAGGCCAAATTGAGCAACTATTGTACCAAAATTGGAAGCATAAAGGAAGGATCACGAGTCACTCGCAACGAACATACGATTGAATCAGCCTATCACAAGAGACCAAGCCATGGCCACGCGGTGGACAGCGTCAGTAGTAAAAAGCCCGCGGAAATGATTATCTAAAGAACCGCCGAACGGATTAATCTCCGCACGAGTGCATTGAGACGTTTGATTTATTTGAAGAAGAATTACACTAGTCCCATTTTTGTGAGACAAAAACTCTGGGAGTTTTTATCCGATTCCACCCCACTCCTCCGTCCCCTGTCAGTTTCTAATAAATAGTTTGGCATGACGCCACTCGAAGTCATTCTTTGTGGAGCCTTGAGAGGCTTACTTCACGCCAGTTTGCATCGTGATTTTTACGCTCTGAATTTGGTTAAGTTATTTTATGTGTGAGCTCTGAGGAGCTAAAGTCACATCAGTGGTATTAACGAATTTTTAAAGCTCTAGTACATTTTATTCGGAAATCAACTTTATTTTTGTGAGCTAAATATTTCACGCCAGTGCGTGGTAACTTGTAACATTTACTTAAAGACGACGAGTTCAGCTCTGAGGGGCAATTCTTGTAACACCCTAATTAGCGCTCACTGGAGCGAAGGTCAACAGTACAGTACGGAAATACCGAGCAAGATAGCGACTGCCAGTGCAGCCAAGATCTTAAACTTGTTATCGAGCCAGTGACGTGGTCTCGAGGTGTATATTTTATGTACAAATTGCAGTGTATTTTTTATGTATTTTATTGTGCGTGTGTGCGAGATATCTAGGGCCAGTCTTCGCAATTAATCGCATTAGGACAATTGTGGGCGAATTGAGTAACCTGCAAGCGATTATAGATAGGTCAAATAATTAACATTGAACTTTTCTGCCAAGGAGTCGATACCAAGATGATCAGCACGTGGTTTGGAGTTGGGATGAACTTCAACAATTCAACGCAGACGACCACGATGGAGTGCTAATTTGTCCATTGGGGCAATGGGCTGAGGAGGATGTCCTTAGTTCTACAAGCAGATCGGTGATGTACAAAAATTGGATTATTTCAATTATGTAGTTAGATTTGGCCGGGAAACTTTTGTAAATAGTCATGTTTCTTTTCTTGTTGTTTAGAGTTTTTCTTGCACCGACACTAAATGTTTTAAATGTCCGTTGGCACGTGGGCAAAGTGTTTGTTAGATATTTGTTTTTCCTTGAGTCATATGTAATGTGCGCGCGTGCGTACGTGATTTTTGTCCATGCAAATGCGGAACCCGTTACATTCGATAAATGGTGCTTTATTAACGTTAATATTTTGAAATAGGAATGGGAGGAAATTACTGTAAGATATTTGCTGAACAGGTTATTATTCATATTAGGGTTGCCAAGCGCACCAACTTAAAAGTAATTTGTAGAACACCTTCGTTCTAATTTTGATAGATTTTTTTGAGTCCTTTTCAGGTTGACTAGTCACGGCATAGAACGGTGGCGCCAGCATGTGGAAGTTATTTGTGTCTTTTTATTTCAGGGTCTGTCAAAACCCATACGTGTGTTCTGTGTGTATTACTGTGTCAAGTGTGTGTTGATTCTACGTGAGGAGGGGGTAGAGGTCCTACCGCCCTCATATTTTGGCTGCTGTTGTATTTTTTTTGATGGAAAGACAGGGTGCTCTAGGGAGACCGCTGTTTCTTGTCCATATTTATTCTGACACACACACACGTATTATTGTGCTTTGGGGCACACTTATTCGAGATTCGACCCCATGTCCTGGGAGGTCAAGATATTTGACACGTGTGTTGACAGACATGCAGAGTTCCACAAACCGCCCGTTTTGCCTGGTGACTTATTTTGATAGGCAGTCCTGATTGTCCGACTGACCCCTGTAAGCTTTCATGTAGCAAACCTGTTCATTGTGATGGTTATTTTTTAAGCCATAATTAATTGGGGAGTTCGCCATGTGTGTAACGGCTTCTTGTACGTTGTATGGGTAAAATATTGTATTTAATGTAAATGTTGGCTGTGTGCCTATTGCTTCGTTTATGACTCGATTCATGTAATTTTGTGTGTCACAACCGTGTGGTGTAGTGGTAGAGTACTTGTAAATTTTGACAGCGGTCATTTGTGTATTTTTATTGGTCACGTGTTAATGTACTTGTGTTGATTTGTGTGAGAAGTCCTAAGTTTTTAGGCAGTAAATGTTGCTACGGCAATTTGATTCCAATTTCACTCGGAAATGTTGTGTTTGTTTATATTAGATTTAGGAAGTGTCGGTTTAATTTTAAGTATTGTAGTTGTGTTCCCCCGTGTCGGTCTAGCTCTAAGAAATGTGGATTCGTTGTCTGAATGATTATTCTGGATGATGACGAATCACGCATTCAATGTACACATCGTGATGCATGTAGAACGGCATACGCACATATATGGTCACTTTTGTTATTTTTATCTTCGGGACACTTGGTCCAGGTAATTAATCTCTCCAGAGATTTTGGCCTAGTTTTGGCATTTTTATTAAGTGGGAGTCAGATGGGAGTTTTTGTTGTTAATTTGTCGAGTGTAAATATGGTGATTTGTTATTAAATTCATTTGTTTTAACCCTGGCTTCACTTTTTCCTGCATGTTATTTTGTTATATGTTACCCTGCAAGTTAATGAAGCGCCCTGACAACAACTTACGATATGAACCGTTACACCCCCCGAAACTGAGTCTCATATGCTTCTTTGCAAGGGTTCAATATATATATATATATGTATATCAGTTTCTTGTGGACACGATAACTGCCGTAATTTTGCCCCAATCACTTTGAATTTTTTACATAATAAGTATCCCATTAAATTCTCGGTCGAGTTCGTTAATGGGCAAAATCGGTCAAAGGGGGTGAAAATGGGGGGCTTTATTCGAAAAAGTGAAATATCACTATAACTCTCTTAATACATGAAATATCGAATCCATTCAAAGTTCATAATATGTGTCGGATAAGTGCCAAAAATTTATGTCAAATAAGTTTTTTGATAGCACCAACCATTGACCAAACGGGTGGAAAAAAGTGGGTTTTTCGGGAAACATTGATCATATCTCTCTTAATAGGCACAATATCAAAACCGTACAAAATGGAAAATATTCCCCTAATAATTACCTAAAACGTTTGTCTGAAAGAAATTTTGACATGACCCACCATTACGCCAAGGGATGAGAAAAACGATTTCGGAATTAAAGAAAATGCCAAGTGCCATCAGAGGTTACCATGACAACGCTTCTAAATTGATCAGGGATGAGCTATCAGAGGTTTCCATGACAACGCCATTGACGAGATCACATTCATTTTTAGCCTACTTTTCACACTTTGCAAAAATGAGGAAAAAGTAGACTTATGAGATCGATCCGGGAAAATGTGTCTGTCTGTCTGTCTGTCTGTCCTTCTGTCTGTGTGTGTGTGTGAGTGTGTGTGTGTCCCCTTATCAACTCCTAAACGGCTGCAGCAATCGAAACCAAATTTAGTATGAGTAAAGATGAATACCGGAATATCTCAAGCCCATATTTGAAAAACATGTCAGTGCTACCAACTGCTAAAAAAACGCATTAGAAATTTGAGCTCCATGTTGGATATCATGGAAGGCATACATGGGAGCAATTCCAAAATTGGCACACATGTAGATAATACTATTTCAGTTTAATTTCCAGGAGGCCATACATGACAGTGTTGCCAAAATAGTTTAAGCCTTCTGATAGGTCCAATTTTTAAATGCACATAACTTCTACACTATCAATTGGATTTCAACCAAATTATGTATGTAAAATAAGCACATAAGCAGGTATGACTGAGCCTATTATTAAGAGCCACCAGGGCTGCCAACTGTTAATAATTGTTCTCTATTTTTTTTATCCAAATACCAATATATCAGAAAGTATGCAAGCCGACAGCTTTAAACTATGCACGCGTATAGTACCTGACATTTTACATTAATTTGGAGTAACTTATATACGTCAGTTCTACCAACATGATTCTAAGCCTGCTGATAGGACCAATTTTTAAATACATGTAACTTCTATACTGTCAGTTAGATTTCAACCAAATTTCGTATGTGCTATGTGTAATATAACAGATATGATTATAAGTATTCTTATGAGCAATTAGGACTGCCAACTGTTAATAAATGGTGTCTATATTTTTTACCCTAATATCAATATATCAGAAAGTATGCAAGCCAACAAGTCTATACTTTGCATACGTATAGCACCTGGCATTCTAGATTAATTTGGAGTAATTAATATAAGTCAGTGATGCCAACATGATTCTATGCCTGATGATAGCTCCAATTTTAAAATACATATAACTTCTATACTAAAAATGGATTTCATCCAAAATTGGCACAAAAATATATCATAATATTTCCGATTATTTCTGACCAGCATACGCACGACATTGTTGCCAACGAGCTTTTACGTGTGCTGATAGATCCAATGTATAACTCCATGTAACATCCTTTGGACTTCAACCACATTTTGTATTCTGTACCTTAAGAGATGGAATTAAGAATATATTCAGTCACCAGGGCTGCCAACTGTATTGCTGTATTAGGCTACATTATGCCTAGTATACAGTATTTCGAACTAATTAAGACATTCCGATATTACCAACTTAATTTCGTCATTATTCTAGATAGGTTCATATACTGTAGATTAATCATTGGCATGAATCTTAATTTTAAGAAAAGTAGGCTCTTTAGTTCCGCACGGAACTTCTTGTTCCATCTGACTATGTGGGAAGCGGCTAACTGGTAGCATGCTGAACTTCTATGCCCAAGGTCTCAGGTTCAAAACCGGCCAAAGTCGTCGGATTTTCTAAGAGCGCTAAAAATCCCTCAGCATGCTTTCCTTCGGAGGGGAAGTTCCAACGTTCATTGCAAGTTGCTGGTTGCGGTGGAATCTAGCAGCCAAGTTCACAGTAGGTGTCGTTGACGGTAGTATTTGGTAAAAAATTAGGTACTACTACTTAAAATTGACCTTCTGCAGACCCTAACTGAATTAGAGACTAATACAGTCATCACAATTAACACCGTTTATCAGACAGACTCCTACACACACCCAATGTACACGGGGTTATATGACCACGTTGTCGCAGCCCCTAAACTGAGGAACCAACCAACATCTCTGCGGGAGATAAAATTTTGCGCGAAGAAGTAACAGACTGTTAGATAGTTACACATCAGTTCCAAACCTTGCATAAGGACATTGTGATCAAAAGTATTAAAATGAACCCCAAATATGACAAGAAAGTTACCATCCCCATAAGACAATAAAATGTTAAAAATATGCATAGAAAGACGAAAAAAAGGTTAATTAACTTCCAATTGTAAAATACATTCTCGCAATAAATGAGGTCTGATCCACCTACGAAAAACTGCATATTTCGCCTATTTTAGCCTATCCTCTAGTCTGCCCGGTGAAATCTACCTCCGCCTTCCGGCGTGCCGAGAGGAATTTTTCTCTTTCTATAAATGCATAAATTCCTGCTTTTCACTTATTAGCACATAAAAAGACAAAATATTTACATTAAAAAATCAGTGTGCTAGATCTTTCAGTTTATTGCATTTTTCTTCTGTGTTACTTCAACGGGGAAGAATCTGTGAGCTATCTAATCTTCATGCAGAGCGTGTGCCAGCTTGCAACTGTGTTATTCTTAACTTGTCACCCCGTGCCACTCACTGTGGAAGCCGGGGATTTCCTTGTTCATAGCTATATTACACCACATGCTAGACCTCCCCCCGCTACCTGGAACCAGTGTCACTCACATGCAGTTCATTTCTGGCACTGTGAAGTGTAAGGCAGTTCTACGATGCCTAAAGTAAAAACAAGTTATCGTCTGTTGCAGAATTTAAAGATAATTTTACTTCTTATGGGGGCTTTCTGTTGTGGGAAAGCAATCAAAGCTGAACAACGATCTCAAGTTGCACAACACCTCAAGGGCAAGAAACATATTGCTTCAGTTTCGTGCCTTCAGAAGAAGTGTTTCGCGATAATCGTCGGTCATTTATGATGGACAACCTGAAGATGTATCTCGTTGTGTATTGTAATGCTTCAGCAGTCAATGAGACATAGAATAAATTGCATTCGTGAGTATTGCATATTGTTTATATTCATGAGAAAATCCACAGCCTGCTTCCAGTCTCCGACCGGGTCAGGAGTGGAATGAATGAAGCCCCTATCTAGCGGCGAGGATATGGACTGTGCCGGCTGCCGAGGCCTGACGCACTCCTCTGGGGCAATGATTAAATGAATGACAGATGAAATGAAATGATAGTGGAGAGTGTTGCTGGAATGAAAGTTTGACAGGGAAAACCGGAGTACCCGGAGAAAAACCTGTCTGCCTCCGTTTTGTCCAGCCCAGATCTCACATGGAGTGACCGGGATTTAAACCACGGATCCAGCGGTGAGAGGCCAGCGTGCTGCCACGGAGGCTTATATTCATGTAATAAACTAAATTATAATTACATATTTTTACTTTTTGTCACATATTTCAGGTATTTTTAATACATAAAAAATAAATATTTTCCCGATTTTAAGCACCTAAAAATTCGAGCCCTAATAATAATTTTCTTGTAATTCATTTGTCCCATGGCAGAATGAATAAATAAATGAAATTCAATCATTAAAAAAATAGGACTCTTATATATAATTGGTAAGCTCATGTTCAAGCCGTGTAATAATTCAGGAATGCACCCAATTCTCATTAAAGGTTTATATACTGTCTTAAGGAGTTCAAACATAATCTAAATATTGAATGCTTAACATTTCCAATAATATATTGGGACATCAGGATGTAGGCTATTTCATTGAAAGAATCTACGAACTGTATAAAACCATAGACACCTACAGGTTTACTTAACTTATTAATTAAAGCTCTACAATAAATATACCTTATTGTATGTATGGCTACCCCTTATTATTCCCGTTTTTCCAACGGGGTCGGGGATGAGATGCGATGGAAGACTTTGTGGCAATGGTTTTTACGGCCGGAAGCCCTTCCTGACGCCAACCTCATGAGAGGATTTAATGAGAGATGAAATGAATGATGGTGAATGAAACTGGGCAAGGATGTGGAAGGAAGCGGCCGTGGCCTGTCAGAAGGTACCGTCCCAGCATTTGCCTGGTGTTGAAAATGGGAAACCACGGAAAACCATTTCAAGGACGGCCGACGGTGGGGCTCGAACCCACGCGTCTACCGAGTCAGCAGAGAGCTTGGCCCCATGACCTAATGCTGCGCTTTAGCCAGCGTAGCCACTACTGTCGGTAATAAATATACCTTATTAATTACAATAAATATACAACACAAATGTAGCATGAAGTTATCCTGAAGACGTCGTTTGATTAGAACGACTATTTAAATTCGAATGATTCCATTCGCTTGGAATTAGTCATTTGCAAACGACTTGTTTAATTCGAAAGATTCCTACGATTGCTTTGGGATCAGTCGTTTGCAAACGACTTGTTTATGATACGGCGCAGATACGGTGAGTAGTCGTTGAATTCATTCGACTGTTTTTTTTAAAGCAGTCGAATAATTTGATGGTTTTAACTATCGACTTATTCGACTGTTTTCAGTCGACTGCTGCCAATCTCTAGATGTATTGATGACTTGAGTCAGCGAACAGCAGCGGAGAGAGCCGAATGGCAGTCGTTTTGGCCGCCATTTTGATACAAGGTAGCCTATTATGTAGAATACATTTTCTCCTCGTTGGATTAGACCAAACTATTTTTAATAAGTCCTTCCGCACAGGGCCATCGCGAGGGTGCGCGGGGCCTAGTAGGCATGAGTTCGCGAGAGGGGGGGGGGGGGGGGTAGTAAATGCAAATTTTAAATTTTAGACTGTAAGTGACTGTGTTGTATGGAGAGTGATGTTTTAAAAGAAATTACAATTTTTGGCTAGTTAAAGCTCATTTTATTACATTTCTAGTTTCTAAACAAACCTCAACAAATAGGATACGCAAAAAATTGGATACAGGAAGCACCTGATCAGATAAAAGCAACAAGCAATATCAATGGAAACCTGATATAATGAGCTAACACAGGTGATTTTGTTTGGCATAAATAATAATGTGGAAAACGAAGCATGTGCTTGATGCACTTTCTTACCCAGACGCACATAATTAATAATAATACGCAATCACGTTTACATATTTCAACATTTCTACGGCTACACAGTTTTTCATAAACTTAATTACTAAAAGTGCTATAAGCCCACTTTCACCGATAAATATGAGCTGAACGGCCCCTTTGTTCGAGAAACAGCATGGTTTACAAGGCAGGCTATTTTTAAAATAATTTCTGTTTTTTGTTTAGAATTTAGAGCTTTTTATTTATGTAAAAGGCGCTTTGCGGGCCTTTGCTAGGGCAAACGTGCTGATTAAATCGTTCATTTCTTTTGGCCGTTTCACATTCGATTGATAGAGTAGCCAAACGGTTCAGACGCTCCTGCGCCATCGTTGATCGCAAATAGTTTTTGATTAGTTTCAAAATGGAAAAACTCCCTTCCCCCGACGCAGCCGTTATAGGAATTGTAAGCATAATTTGATAGGCCGTCGTTAAATTAGGTTAGAACTCCTTTATCGGGGCTAAGTACTGTAGTGCACCTAAAGCACTTTTTTACAGATGACGGAACAGCGTACCTAAATAATTGTAGCTCAAGAAAAAGATCGTCTGTATCCAAATCATCAAGCTCCCCGTCTTTTAGAAAATTAGAGAGTGTTTATCAATGGTCTTTCAATTGCTTTTTCTCCAAATTGGAAAGCTTGAAAGGATCGAAAAGAAATCCAAAGTATTCCGAAAAAAATAATTGTTAAATCTATTTTCTACGCAGCTCAGTGCAATATCTACGACAAACAAAAAGTAATTTACCCCGAAATTTATTTTCAGCTTCTTTTTGAAGTTTCTCTTCGGCTTTTTTCCACCTGTTGATCATTTTGCTGATTTATTTCATCAAAGAACCTTTTGCGATTGCTTTGACGGCGAATAGAAAATTTCTTTGCATAGCCCAAATTTTCCATTATTTCTCTAGCGGTGGACATTGCACTGTTAAAGCCAGTGTTGCGATAATTTTGAAAAATGACTTTAGGCCCTGAAGCTTGGTTAAAGCCGCATCTAACGAAGTCTTCTCAGATTGGAGAGTTTTACTTGTTGAGTTCACAGAAAATAAAATATCGTGCCAGATAACGAGGCTTAAAACAAATTCATACGAACGTGTATGAAGCAACAAAGATTGGGCCTCTGACCGGGTAACAGGATCCTTGGTAGTTTCTGCCACTTTTTCTAGAGCTTCGTTTACTTTGCCTAACTGGTACCTGACGGGCTTGACATGTCAATTCTACATTCCCATCTCGTGCTAGATAAAGATTTTAGTGTGAGGCGGCCAGGACATAGTTCGCACAAAATGTCCCACCTTTCCGTGGAAGCTACAAACAAAGTGTACAGACGCTGAACTATACCAAAAAAATGTCATAGCGTCCTTATTGCATTTAACCATGTCACCCAAAAGTAAGTTAAGATTATGTGCAACACATGCCATGAACATTGCTCGTTTATTAATAGGTTTTACTCGCACTCCCTTATACCCTTGGCCTCCATATTAGCCCCGTTGTCATACCCTTGTCCCCTACAGTCCATGATATCAAGATCATTATCCTCCAATACTCCCTCTAAAACCTCAGCTAACCTTTTTCCCGTAGTGTCGTGTACCTCCAAAAACTCGATGAATGATTCGACGATCCTTGGAGTTTCTGCCATCATATCAACATAGCGGAGGACCAAGGTCATTTGCTCCTTGTGGCTCACATCGGGCGTACAGTCGAGGATAACTGCGTAATATTTGGCGACACGAACAGCAATCAGTAGTTTTTCCTTCGTAGCGCCTTAGAAAAGGAAAAATAGAAAATTATTAACGTTTTCACTAATTCCATTTAAAGAAATGTTTGAATGTTTAAATGTTTAATGTTTAAATTTATTACATCTTTAACTTACGTAACATCGAAATTATATCGTTTTGTATTTCGGGACCGAGATAATGCACGTGGGTTTCGTCATAACACACCCACCGAAGATGTTCCTTCATCAGCCCGTCAAAAATAGCGAGCATTTCCATCAACTTGAGAAAATTCCCATTTTCTCTCTCGGGACAGTTTGCACGAACTCCCTCGAAAGGCATAATTCGTATTGTACAGCTGCGATGATACAAACACGGCATATTTTACATTGTTGGCTTATTAGCCTATTTTCAATTTTGAAAAAATAGGCTTATGAGATCACCTTTTGTGCGTGTGTGTGTGTGTGTGTGTGTGTGTGTGTGTGTGTGAGGTATGTGTGTCCCCTCCCCTAATACAATCTAAACGGCTGGAGCGATTTCAATGAAACTCGGTAAGTTCATAGCACTATTCCGGGCGACCTCGACCGTGTCCTTCAAATTTTCTTACGTCACACCAATCCAACATGGCGGCTGTGCGAAATATTTCACCAGCATTCAATATCTCGGAAACTATTCCCGATATCACCCTGGAATTTTTTACGGTTATAAAGGGAACTACTAGAAGTACACCTATGTAACTTTTGAAAACCTGATAACTACAAAACCAACATGGCGGCCACGCGAATTTTCGACTTTTAAATAGACGTTTCTCGTGATTTAACCAACCAAACGCAATAAAACTTGGTACAGTATATGTTTATACACATTGTAATGCACCGACATCTAACATCGTTCAATTGTCTATATAACCACAAGATGGCGGATGTGCGAAATATTTCACCGGCATTCTATATCTCTGAAACTATTAGCATTATCACCCTGAAATTTTGTACGTAGATAAAGGGAACTACTGAAAGTTCACCTATAAACTTTTCAAAAACCGGTTAACTACAACCCGAACATAGCGGCCAAGCGAATTTGAAAATTTTAAATAGACCTTTCTCCCGATTTAATGTTCCAAACGCAATGAAATCTAGTACAGGAAATGTTTATACACATTTTAATGCACTGGTATCTAATTGAGTTCAATTGTTTATATAACCTCAAGATGGCGGCTGTGCGAATTTTAAAATTGAGTTTTTATTTCTTGTGTCGTAATCATGCGATCGAAGTGAAAGTTTGAATAATGAACCTACACAATAATTTTTCTTTTAATGATACATGACTCTATGGTCTATACATTTAACAATCCAACATGGTGACCATCCGAAATATTTAGACGGCTCTGAATATCTACGAATCTATTAAAGCAATCAAATGGATTTTCTTTATGTTCATAGGGGCTATGAACTTATGTTCACCTATAGGACTTTAAATAACCTGGTGATCACAAATCCTACATGGCGGTGACGCGAAATATAAATATTCACATGGACTTTTCTCGCAATTTTACCATCCGAGTGCAGTGAAACTTGGTACAGTAAATCCTTATACGAATGTTAATCCACTGCTATCTAATTTATTTCAATTGTTTCCATAACCACAAGATGGCAATTGTGCGAAATTTTAAAATATCTTTGTTACTTCTTGTGTCCTAATCATGCGATTGAAGTTTGAATGCTACACGTACACAATAATCTTCATGTAACAGTACATAACTCTAGGACCTACATATATAAAATCCAACATGGCGACCATCCGAAATATTTAGTCGGTTCTCAATATCTACGAATCTATTACAGCAATCAAACTGAAATTTTGTATGTTGACAGTGGCAATTAACATAAGTAGGTTATATGAAAATAGGCTGTATAGTTCTTCACGGAACTACTTGTTTTAATTTGGGATGGACTGAATCAAACACACTATCTTTTTTTTTCATTTATGAGAAAAAAGTGGTGTGAAGCGTGGGGCCTTTCTGAGCGCGGGGCCTGGCATGACCGTACCTCTCGCGCCCCCCTCGTGACGGCCCTGCTTCCGCTTATTCGAACATCTTATGGTAGCAAGACCCAGTTGCATACACGTTTTCCTGTATTCAACTGTCAAACAACACAATTACCGGTAATGTATCAACGATATAATCAAGGGTTGTGTGAGCTGATTTTGATATATGGTATAGGTAGGCTTGCCATATTTTTGGTGAGTGAAACCGGGACACATTAATATGGGATGGCCTTACCGGGGGGTATTAGGCGGGGCGTCCGGGAAATTTTTAAAAAATTAGAAGCAAATTGATGAATTTTAAGCCTTTTCTTTAAGCCTTGTAAGTGACGGGAGGGGGAATCTGGGACCCTAAATTGTTAGTTCTACACACATTTTAAAAATAAAAAAGTTTTTTTTTTCAATCATTTTACCCTCCAGGGTTGGCTTATCCCACGGACTAAGCGAGGGATCACACCTCTACCGCCACTGAGGGCAGTGTCCTGGAGCTTGAGACTCTGAGTCAGGGATACAACTAGAGGTGTGATCAGTGCACTACGCCCAGGCGGCCTCACCTGCAAAGCGAACAGGGGGCCTGATGAAGGGATGGGAAGTGTGGAACGGTTAGGCAAGGAAGTGGGAAGGAGGCGGCCGTGGCCTAACAGTAGGAACCATCCCGGCATTTGCCCGAAGACGAAGTGGGAAACCACGGAAAACCACTTCGAGGATGGCTGAGGTGAGAATCGAACCCCCTCTACTCATTTGGGCCACCCGAGGCTGAGTAGACCCCGATCCAGTCCTCATACCACTTTTCAAATTTCGTGGCAGAGCCGGGAATCGAACCCAGGACCTCCGGGGTGGCAGCTAACTATGCTGACCGCTACGCTATGGAGGCGACAAAGGAATTTTTGCTACATAAAAATATATAATTTTTCCTTTTTAATGATAATTTTTCTGGTCTACCATCTAGAAAGAAGTGTTAATAAAATACAATTTAAAATACTTTGTAAAATTGTTTAATTGAACAATTACTAAGTCTTATTATTTTTGTAAAACTACAACGTTTTGTCTAACTACAAAAACAATTAAACTTACAAAAAAACGATGTTGATTGTTGTAAAGTAACCGATTCATAAAAGATTCATATAACACATAAATGCATTATTTTTTAGCCTATTTTCAATTTTGAAAAAATAGGCTTATGAGATCACCTTTTGTCCGTGTGTGTGTGCGTGTGTGTGTGTGTGTGTGTGTGTGTGTGTGATTCGTGTGTGTGTCCCCCCCTAATAAAATCTAAACGGCAGGAGCGATTTCAATGAAACTCGGAAAGTTCATAGCACTATTTCCGGCGACCTCGACCGTGCCCTTCAAATTTTGTTACGACTCACCAATCCAACATGGCGGCTGTGCGAAATATTTCACCAGCATTCAATATCTCCGAAACTATTACCGATATTACCCTGACATTTTATATGGTGATAGAGGGAACTACTATAAGTTTACTTATGTGACTTTTGAAAACCTGGTAACTAAAAATCCAACATGGCGGCCAAGCGAATTGGCGACATTTAAATAGACGTTTCTCGCGATTTGACCAACCAAACGCAATGAAACTTGGTACAGTATATGTTTATATACATTGTAATGCACCGACATCTAACTTCGTTCAATGTTTTACATAATCACAAGATGGCGGATGTGCGAAATATTTCACCGGCATTATATATCTCTGAAACTATTAGCGGTATCTCCCTAAAATTTTGTACGGAGATAAAGGGCACTACTGGAAGTCCATCTATAAGATTTTCAAAAACCGGTTAACTACAAAACGAACATGGCGGCCAAGCGAATTTGAAAATTTTAAATAGACCTTTCTCGCGATTTAATGTTCCAAGCGCACTGAAACCTGGTACAGGAAATATTTATACACATTGTAATCCACTGGTATCTAATTTAGTTCAATTGTTTACATAACCTCAAGATGGCGGCAGTGCGAATTTTAAAAATAAGTTTTTATTTCTTGTGATGTAGTCATGCGATCGAAGTGAAAGTTTGAATAATGAACCTACGCAATAATTTTCATTTAATGGTACATGACTCTATGGCCTATACATTTAACAATCCAACATGGCGACCATCCGAAATATTTAGACGATACTGAATATCTACGAATCTATTTTAGCAATCAAGCTGCACTTTTTAATGTTCATAGGGGCTATGAACTTAAGTTCACCTATAGGACTTTCAATAACCTGGTGATCACAAATCCAACATGGCGGTGACGCGAATTATAAATATTCACATGGACGTTTCTCGCAATTTAACCATCCGCGTGCAGTGAAACTTGGTACAGTAAATCTTTATCCGAATGTTAATCCACTGGCATCTAATTTATTTCAATTGTTTCCATAACCTCAAGATGGCAGCTGTGAAAATTTTTAAATCTCCTTGTTTTTTTCTTGTGTCCTAATTATGCGATTGAAGTTTGAATACTACACGTTCACAATAATCTGCATGTAACAGTACATAACTCTAGGACCTACATATATAAAATCCAACATGGCGACCATCCGAAATATTTAGTCGGTTCTCAATATCTACGAATCTATTACAGCAATCAAACTGAAATTGTGTATGTTGATAGTGGCAATTAACATAAGTACGATATATGAAAATAGGCTGTATAGTTCTTCACGGAACTACTTGTTACATCTTACAGCCGTTTTCTGGGACATTGATAAAATCGGGCGGGACACCGGGACAAGACCAAAATACCGGGACTGTCCCAGCCAAACCGGGACGTATGGCAAGCCTAGCTATAGGCAAAAGTTATAACAACTTTGGCTTCTTGACCAAGGCAAAGAGGATATGTAGGCTGGACAACTGTTGGATACTGCTTCACACTGTCAGATTACGCAGTAGACAATACGTTACATTGCTGCGTGGATGTTTAGCCTCCAATAAATTGAGTTGTAAAAGCAGAGTACAATTGTTAATTCTTCGGGAGTGATGAACGTGGATCCAGCACTTGCACTTCGAAGATATGTCATTTTCATGATTTTCATAAGTTACCTTATTATATATTCACAGTTGATGTAGCAATAATTGCTGAACATTCGGAAAACTTAAAAGGACTAGCAAAAAAGTTCTTCAAAAAACCAGGTGAAGTTGGACTAGAAGTGAATGATGAAAAAACAAAATTTATGAATGTAGAGAGAAATTACAAGACAAGAGCACATGGAACTTTACAAATTGATAACCATGTGTATAAAGAAGTAGACGAGTTCAAATACCTGGGGACGCTAATAAACAATAGAAACGAAGAAGAACAGGAGATAGAAGCGAGGATTAAAACTGCATCCAAAGCATTATAATCAGTTAACAAACTACTCATATCCAAATAATGGTTATCATAAAGGACCAAAATACGAATATATAAAACTATAATTAGGCCAGTATTACTATATGGTGCAGAAACATTGAGATTAAGCTAATTCACAGAGAGAAAGATAAAGGATTTTGAAAATAAAATCCTCAGAATGATTTTCGGACCAATTTGTGAAGCAGGTGATTGGCGAAGGAGAAAGAACAAAGAACTAAGAGAGTTGTATCAAGTACCGAAACCGATGTTGTTGCGGAAGGTCAGACAAGAAGGCTGAGATGGAATAGTCACGTGCATAGAAGAGAAGAGGGATCTAGACTGCGAGAAGTGTGTGAGAAAGTGCCAGACGGTCGAAGACCTATAGGCAGACCAAAAATGAGATGGTGAGAGGAGGTAACCAATAGTACAGTACAGCTGCACAGAAGAAACCCCTTTTGTTCCAAAAACCGTGCTATGGTTGGCTTTTAGTAAATCGTTAGAAAAGCACAAGAACAGCTTAACTCTAAATTTCAGAATAATTTGCACGATCATTTTGTCGGAAAACTAAAAAAAAATTGAAAAGCGTTTTTCTCTGAATCGACGTATTTTAAAGAAAAGTTCTTTAAACAAAAAATGTAGAGGACATTCTCACCTACAATTAGTCTCATTGAGGTCATGTCATACGTTTTGAGATGCAGAAGCTAGGTGGCACCTAATTTTCCAAAATAGTGTTTTTTCACTTTTTTGTCCTAGAAAAAAATGTTTTGTTCACAAAAGAGCGAATCAGAAATTTGTTCCTCTCAAAATTGTTTACAACATTTATTGAAACATTTTTTTCCTCCGACTTACCGTTCCAAAGTTATATAGTCTGCCGAAGTGTGAAAATTGTCTGACACCGATCCCGGTCAAAACTATGCCCACCGCTCTCTCCGCAGTAACAATAGTAGCCTTGACTACGCAGCGTTGCATTTGCTGCGCTATAACTTTGTAAAGGTAAGTCGGAGGAAACAAACGTTTAAAAAATGTTGCAGACAATTTTTAGAGGACCAAATTTCTGATGCACTCTTTTGTGAAGATGAAAAAACATTTTTCTAGGACAAAAAGTGAAAAAACACTTTTTTGGAAAAATTTGGCGCCACCTGGCTTCTGCATTTCAAAACGTATGACATGACCTCAATGAGACAAATTGTAGGTGACAATGTCCTATACATTTTTTGTTTAAAAAACTTCTCTTTAAAATACGTCGATTCAGAGAAAAACGCTTTTCAAAAATGTTTTGAGTTTTCCGACAAAATGATCGTGCAAATTACTCTGAAATTTAGAGTTAAGCTTTTCTTGAGCTTTTCCAATGATTTACTAAAAGCCAACAATAGCACGGTTTTTGGAACAAAAGGGTTCCTTCTGTGCAGCTGTACTGTACTAATAGTCAGACTAAAAATGAGATGGTGAGACCAGGTAACCAAGGACACCCAGCTACTGGGTGCGCGAGAGGAAGATGCCAAGGACAGAACGAGGTGGAGGAGCCTACTTGACGAGGCCAAGAACCGACTACGGTTTGATGATGATGATGATGATGATAATTGTTGTTTTAAGGGGCCTAACATCTAGGTTATCGGCCCCTAATGGATTGGGTGATCGTGAAGATGAAAATGAAATGCAAACTACAACTAAAACTAACTACTAACGTATATACTAGAAGAAGAAATTGAAAACAAAAGGAGAAGAAGGCAAATAAAGGACAGGAGAAAAGAAATGCCCTCAATCCTTGAAGAATGCGGATTGAGGGACTTGGAAGGAAGGAGAGCCATGAAAGGCAGATAGGAAGGTGAAAGAGGAGAGGGTCCACCCCACAGGTAAGGGACAAAAGGGGGAAACCGAACCCAGCTCAGGAATCCCTCAGGGTCGTCAACTTCCGAACTCACCAGCCGTAAGCCCCTGAGGGTGTAGCACTATCCAGGGTGCACCAGAAATGGTGGAGCTACATACACCCTGCCTCCTTGAGGGCCTTGAGCAGAAGGCAGGCGATAACAGGAAAGGAAAAAGAAGGCTGACCCCTCGCAGAAGGAGGGTATCAGAAAAGATGAGACAAGGGCCAATTAAGGCGGAAAAGGAAGAGATTCCCTAGGCCTTGGATACCCTAATACCGTCGGGGTCGGAAAAGTACTAGAGTTGACCAAGGGAGGTCGACAGGAAAGAAGACGGAGAGGAGCCCGGCACAAGTAAGTGGAAGCATTGCCGGACTCAGCTGGGGTCCCGTGGTCGCCAACCCACGTCCCACAAGACCTGAGCCCCTGGGGGAGACTACGGTTTGTGGAGCCAGGAAAGTAAGAGTAAGTATTATATATTCTGAGAGTCATAAAACCAAACCCGTGGCACTACAACCCATGATGATGGGCTAAGGCCTGCCAAGCGACAGATTATGGGGTTATTTTTTATCGTATGGCTTTTAGTGCCGGGAGTGTCCGAGGACATGTTCGGCTTGCCACAGGCTGTAGCTGCTTCAAGCGGGCACTCATAGGGTGAGCTACAAGTTCCGTTCAATTTCAAGTAGTTCCAAATTTCGCTACTAGATGACAATGATACCTAGTGGTGAACGTTGGAACTTTGATAGAGCGTTCTAACGAAATCTAACCTAGAAACTTAGCTTCACACCAGTTTAGTCTGTGGAAGGATCTTTCACAAGCCATAAAT
Source organism: Meconema thalassinum (assembly GCA_946902985.2). Taxonomy (NCBI): domain Eukaryota; kingdom Metazoa; phylum Arthropoda; class Insecta; order Orthoptera; family Tettigoniidae; genus Meconema; species Meconema thalassinum. The sequence goes on from OX336400.1 coordinate 141,534,164, forward strand.
CTATGAAATGGGACCGCCGGCTTTACTTCCCCTCCGAAGGAAGGCATACTGATGGATTTTAACGCTCTTAAAAAATCCGACGACTTCGGCCGGGTTTGAACCCGCTATCTTGGGCACAGCAGTTCAGCATGCTACCAACTACGCCACCGAAGCCACTTATGGAATATTGAAAAAAAAAAGAGTTCTAGAAACAATATTTTTACTCTTTTCTGAACCCTTTAAAAATTAATCAGTGGGCAAAATAGCAATCTAATTTTGATTGCAATTTTCAATTAAACTGAGATTGCTGTAGCACCATTTTTCATACCATAGCCGTTGGCCTATATTAAATTTTAATGGAGGCCAACTAGGCTACCATTCAAACAATATACATTATTTAAATTTCATATTTTTACGTAATTAAAAAAATCAAATACATTCGGTTTGATAATACACACATGTTCACCAACAATCATTTATTTCATGTTTTATAATTTTGCCTTTACAGTTTTCTGAAATAATTATCCAGTCAAAGACCAAGTTGACATTGACTTACTGTTCAATTTACGTTCCACGTTTCTAAAATTATGTTATATATTAGACTGTTCCCCCGATCAGAGGTTTCGGTACGGCGTACCGGTGCGTACCGTCACAAATCTAGCCCTGGTCCTGACACCGTTCCAGCTCTCTCGTCAGTTTCCAAAATCCTTGACAGCAGGAATCGAACTGGGGCCTCCGGGTGCGAGGCAGGCACGCTACCTCAACACCACGGGAGTCATTACCAATTGAAATTACTGCCCATTATCACTATTGCACAGGAAAGATGTAAATATGTAAAGGATACTGATATCCGCGGATATCCGCAACATGTTTCGCCATGCGGATATATAAGGTGCGTTCAAAAAGTAACGAGCTGGAGGCTGTAATGCGTAAACCGGTGACGACATCGTCTAATCGTGGCGTGTGTAACGAGGTGTGGTTCCGTACAAAGTGTGGGAGGCCACAGCCCGTCGCTAGAGGGTACGCGTGCACGACACGTGACGATACAAAGCGAGTAGCAGCATGCATCAATCGTCCAACGCTGCCAGTCGCATTGAAAAGAGTGGCATGGATGCGTCAAACGAAGAGCAAAGAGGTGTTGTTCGGTTTCTGACAGTGAAAGGAGTAGGGGGAACGGACATTCATCGCCAAATGTCACAAGTGTACGGCGAACACTGCATGTCCCTTGCAAGGGTCAAGGCGTGGCACAAGCGCTTCAGGGAAGGACGGTTGTTGGTAGCCGATGATGCCCGGTCTGGGGCACCCCCAGCATTACCGATGACAACGTCCAGCTGGTTGATGCACTCATTACCCAGGACCGCCGAGTGACAGTGAACGTCATAGCCGCCGTGGTCGGATTGAGCGTCGGAAGTGTGCACACCATCATGAAGGAACGACTGCACTTGCTCAAAGTGTGTGCCCAATGGGTGCCCCACAGTCTTCAACCACACCAGGAAGCATGTCGAATTGACTACTGTCTTGGTCTTGGTTGGACGATTGATGCATGCTGCTGCTGCTGCTGCTGCTGCTCGCTTTGTATCGTCACGTGACATGCACGCGTGCACTCTAGCGATGGGCTGTGACCTTCCACGCTCCGGTCGGAACCACACCTCGTTACATAGGCTACGCCACGATTAGCCGATGTCGTCACCGGTTTGCGCATTACAGCCTCCGGCTCGTTACTTTTTGAACGCACCTTGGTAGTTTACATGGCTGTGCGGATAGCGGATATGTTGCGGATAATGTTCAGATTAATTTGCGGATAGATTTTAAAATACACTGTTGAACTGGTTTTTTAGCCTATTTTCAATTTTGAAAAAAAAATAGGCTTATGAGATCACCTTTTGTCCGTGTGTGTGTGTGTGTGTGTGTGTGTGTGTGTGTGTGTGTGTGTGTGTGTGTGTGAGGTTTGCGTGTGCCCCCCCCCCCTAATATATTCTAAACGGCTGGAGCGATTTCAATGAAACTCGGTGGGTTCATAGCACTATTCCGGCCGTCCCCGACCGTGCCCTTCAAATTTTGTTACGTTTCACCAATCCAACATGGTGGCTGTGCGATATATTTCACCAGCATTCAATATCTCCGAAACTATTCCCGTTATCACCCTGGAATTTATTAGGCTGATAAAGGGAACTACTAGAAATTCACCTATGTGACTTTTGAAAAACTGGTAACTACAAAACCAAAATGGCGGCCACGCAAATTTGCGACTTTTAAATAGACGTTTCTCGCCATTTAACCAACCAAACGCAATAAAACTTGGTACAGTATATGTTTATACACATTGTAATGCACAGATATCTAACTTCGTTCAATTGTTTACATAACCACAAGATGGCGGATGTGCGAAATATTTCCCCGGCATTCTATATCTCTGAAACTATTAGCGATACCACCCTGAAATTTTGTACGAAGATAAAGGGCACTACCGGAAGTCCATTTATAAGACTTTCAAAAATCGGTTAATTACAAAACGAACATGGCGGCCAAGCTAATTTGAAAATATTAAATAGACCTTTTTCGCGATTTAATGTTCCAAACGCAATGAAATCTGGTACAGAAAATGTTTATACACATTGTAATGCACTGGTATCTAATTTTGTTCAATTGTTTACATAACCTCAAGATGGCGGCTGTGCGAATTTTAAAATTAAGTTTTTATTTCTTGTGTCGTAATCATGCGATCGAAGAGAAAGTTTGAATAATGAACCTACGCAAGAATTTTCCTTTAATGGTACATGACTCTATGGCCTATACATTTAACAGTCCAACATGGCGACCATCAGAAATATTTAGACGGCTCTGAATATCTACGAATCTATTATAGCTATCAAACTGAATATTTTTATGTTCATAGGGGCTATGATCGTAAGTTCACCTATAGGACTTTAAATAACCTTGTGATCACAAATCCAACATGGTGGCGACGCGAATTATAAATATTCACATGGACGTTTCTCGCAATTTAACCATCCAAGTGCAGTGAAACTTGGTACAGTAAATCCTTAACGAATGTCAATCCACTGGCATCTAATTTATTTCAATTGTTTCTATAACCACAAGATGGCAACTGTGCGAAATTTTAAAATCTCCTTGTTACTTCTTGTGTCCTAATCATGCGATTGAAGTTTGAATACTACACGTACACAATAATCTTCATGTAACAGTACATAACTCTAGGACCTACATATATAAAATCCAACATGGCGACCATCCGAAATATTTAGTCGGTTCTCAATATCTACGAATCTATTACAGCAATCAAACTGAAATTGTGTATGTTGATAGAGGCAATTAACATAAGTAGGATATATGAAAATAGGCTCTATAGTTCTTCACGGAACTACTTGTTTTTAATAATTTTAGTTGTTTGCGAAGATCTGCGGCTCTCTTGTTATTTCCCTATTTGCTTTCGCTTGGATTATATGAGAATAATAGAGAAGTGAGAGAACCCAGTCATGAAAATACCCTCAATTAGTGTTGGCTTTTGCCCCTCCCCCCTCCTCACCAAAAAGAATCCATTATACCTGCGCTTGCCTGCGAGGGTATATCCGACGACTACTGTCGACCAAAGTATTATGTGTACTCGAGTTTGAAGGTTGTTTGTGACGTAACCAATAGACATACATAAAATCCAATAACATCATTATTTTTGTCGTTCTATTTTACGTGAGTTCATGTAGGTTTGGAATTTTTAGTTTATATTTTAATATTTTTTATCGCAGTTGGAACACAAAAAGTGCCCGTTTTTAAGCGTGTTTCAACCATGCGTCACATTTAAGAATTATTATCTCACAAACCCTTCATTGTATCGAATCCAAATTTTAACACAAGATACATTAGAATGTTGTATAACTGGTTTATTAATTTCAAAATTTTGCGTGTCCAAGAAACAATGTTGTTATCATTTGTCTAAGGTAACGTTTTCTCGGCTTGGGGTGGTTGGAATATGTAGTTCTTGGTCGCGTTATATTCCTTATACATCAAAACGTTATGCTGTATTACTTTAAAATACGTAAATTAATTCACTTATTTTATATCGGTTTATATTTGAACGGGGAAATACGACCTCGCCTCGCTCGGCAGTGATGGGCTCCATCTCAGCAACGCTGTACAGCCTACCCCGGTGCGGCTGGCAGGTGAATCATGCCTTATTTCCACGAACAAATACAAACCGATATAAAATAAGTGAATTAATTTACGTATTTCACAGTCATACAGCATAACTTCTTGATGTATAAGGATTACAACGCGACCAAGAGCTATATTTTCCAACCACCCCGAGCCGAGAAAAAGTTACCTTACAAAAATGATAGCAACTTTGTTTCTTGGACACACATAATTTTGAAATTAATAAAACAGTTATACAACATTCCAATGTATATTGTGTTAAAATTTGCATTCGATCTGATGACGGGGTTTTGAGATAATAATTCATAAATGTGACGCATGGTTGAAACACGCTTAAAAACGGGCACATTTTGTGTTCCAACTGCGATAAAAGATATTAAAATATAAATTAAAAATTCCAAACCTACATGAACTAACGCAAAATAGAACGACGAAAATGATGATGTTATTGGATTTTATGTAGGTCTACTGGTAACTTCGCTAACAACCTTCAAACTCGAGTGCACATAATACTTTGGTCGACAGTAAGTAAGTGCTATATTTTAGCCACCCGCTGTTGAGCATGCCGTTATTCAGAGGGGCGAAACTCAGTCAAAATTGTCTTGCAATTCACACAGCCTAGGGGAAATAAATTTTTCACCTACCCCTAGGGTCACATATCTAGTGGGACGGGTTGGCGACCACGGGGCCTCAGCTGAGTCCGACATTGCTTCCTCTTACTTGTGTCAGGCTCCTCTCCGTCTTCTTTCCTGTCGACCTCACTTGGTCAACTCTTGTTCTCTTCCAACCCCGACGGTATTAGGGTATCCGAGGCCTAGGGAGTCTCTTCCTTTCTTGCCTTAATTGGCCCTTGTCTCACCTTTTCTGTTACCCTCCTTCTGCGAGGGGTCAGCCTTCTTTTTCTTTTCCTGTTATCTCCTGCCTTCTGCTCAAGGCCCTCAAGGAGGCAGGGTGTATGTATCCTCACCACTTCTGGTGCACCCTAGATATTGCTACACCCTCAGGGGCTCACGGCTGGTGAGTTCGGGACTTGGCGACCCCGAGGGATTCCTGAGCTGGGTCCGGTTTTTCCCCCTTTTATCCATTACATGTGGGGCGGAGCCTCTCCTCTTTCACTTTCCTATCTGCCTTTTATGGCTCTCCTTCCTTCCAAGTCCCTCAATCCGCCTTCTTCGAGGGTTGAGGGCATTTCTTTTCCTCCTATCCTTTATTTGCCTTATTCTCCTTTTTGTTTTCCATTTCTACTTCTAGTATATAAGTTAGTAGTTAGATTTAGTTATAGTTTATATTTTAATATCATCTTCACGGTCACCCAAACCATTAGGGGCCGATAACCTAGATGTTGGGCCCCTTAAAACAACAATTATCATCCTCATCATCGAATTTCTCCTCAAATGTCTAAATGTGTTGCTTTAATACTTTTAAAATATTATTGTAATGTCAGCGGATGTGGATAACAGTCGTGTGGATGCGGGGCGGATGTGGGTAATAGTCGTGTGGATGCCTGGCGGATACGGGTAACAGTCATGTGGATGCGGGGCGGATGCGGATAACAGTCGTGTGGATGCGGGGCGGATGCGGGTATCAGTCGTGTGGATGCGGGGCGGATACGGGTAACAGTCGTGTGGATGCGGGGCGGATGCGGATAACAGTCATGTGGATGTGGGGCGGATGCGGGTAACAGTCGTGTGGATGCGGGGCGGATACGGATAACAGTCGTGTGGATGCGGGGCGGATGCGGGTAACAGTCATGTGGATGCGGGGCGGATGCGGGTAACAGTCGTGTGGATGTGGGGCGGATACGGATAACAGTCGTGTGGATGCGGGGCGGATGCGGATAACAGTCGTGTGGATGCGGGGCGGATGCGGGTAACAGTCGTGTGGATGCGGGGCGGATGTGGGTAACAGTCGTGTGGATGCGGGGCGGATGCGGGTAACAATCATGTGGATGCGGGGCGGATAGGGTAACAGTCGTGGGGATGCGGAGCGGATGCGGATAACAGTCGAGTGGATGCGGGGCGGATGCGGGTAACAGTCGTGTGGATGCGGGGCGGATACGGGTAACAGTCGTGTGGATGCAGGGCGGATGCGGATAACAGTCGTGTGGATGCGGGGCGGATGCGGATAACAGTCGTGTGGATGCGGAGCGGATGCGGGTAACAATCATGTGGTTGCGGAGCGGATGTGGGTAACAGTCGTGTGGATGCGGGGCGGATGCGGGTAACAATCATGTTGATGCGGGGCGGATGCGGGTAACAATCATGTGGATGCGGGGCGGATGCGGGTAACAGTCGTGTGGATGCGGGGCGGATGCGGGTAACAGTCGTGTGGATGCGGGGCGGATGCGGATAACAGTCGTATGGATGCGGGGCGGATACGGGTAACAGTCGTGTGGATGCGGGGCAGATGCGGATAACAGTCGTGTGGATGCAGGGCAGATGCGGATAACAGTCGTGTGGATGCGGGGCGGATGCGGGTAACAATCATGTGGATGCGGGGCGGATACGGGTAACAGTCGTGTGGATGCGGGGCGGATGCGGATAACAGTCGTGTGGGTGCGGGGTGGATGCGGGTAACAGTCGTGTGGATGCGGGGCGGATACGGGTAACAGTCGTGTGGATGCAGGGCGGATGCGGATAACAGTCGTGTGGATGCGGGGCGGATGCGGATAACAGTCGTGTGGATGCGGGGCGGATGCGGGTAACAATCATGTGGTTGCGGAGCGGATGCGGGTAACAGTCGTGTGGATGCGGGGCGGATGCGGGTAACAATCATGTGGATGCGGGGCGGATGCGGGTAACAGTCGTGTGGATTCGGGGCGGATGCGGGTAACAATCATGTGGATGCGGGGCGGATGCGGGTAACAGTCGTGTGGATGCGGGGCGGATGCGGGTAACAATCATGTGGATGCGGGGCGGATGCGGGTAACAGTCGTGTGGATGCGGGGCGGATGCGGGTAACAATCGTGTGGATGCGGGGCGGATGCGGGTAACAGTCGTGTGGATGCGGGGCGGATACGGATAACGTTTTGTATATCTGCGCAGGGCTCTAGAAATATGAGCTAAATTACATAAATAAGTGACTTGAGTCGTTATGTCTTGATCATTCAACGACTGCGATTATTGTCATTTCGTAACTGCTACCGAAAGAGGCGCATAAGGTGTTCTCCGCTGCTCGAAGCCATGTTTCTTTCTGTCTGTAACGTGAAGTGGTATTTGTCAGATGGTTTATTGCACATCCTGACATAACACCATGCATCAAACGGACAAGGAGTAAAGTTGTCGATGGTGATGATACGAGAGGGCAGATCAAAAAATAAGTTGCACTTCCCAGTTATGGCCATTTATTACACCACCTATACAACAGCAACACGCCTATAATGACATACAATGTAACGTCACTTTTCCACATAGTTTCCAAGAGACTCCAAACATTTCTGCGAACGCACAACCAACTTGTCGATGCCAGATGCATAGAAAGTTCCTCCAGCGTTCTGCAACCACATGGAGACAGCGGCTTTCACCCTCTTCATCGGTCTGGAAACGTCGACCACCGAGCTCCGTTTTGAGCTTACCGAACAGATGAAAGTCACATGGCGCTAGGTCTGGACTGTAGGGTGGATGTTGCCAGACCTCCCACTTGGAACACAGCAGCAGTTCGCTCGTTTGGCGGGCCTTGTGAGGTGTTGCGTTATCGTGCATTGGCATCCGATTTATTTCAATTCCCAACATAACCTTAAGATGGCGGCTGTGAGAAATTTTATAATTAAGGTGGTTGCAGAACGCTGGAGGAACTTGCTATGCATCCGGCATCGACAAGCTGGTTGTGCGTTCGCAGAAATGTTTGGAGTCTCTTGGAAACTATGTGGAAAAGTGACGTTACATTGTATGTCGTTATAGGCGTGTTGCTGTTGTATTGGTGGTGTAATAAATGGCCATAACTGGGAAGTGCAACTTATTTTTTGATCTTCCCTCGTAATTGTTGTTTTGAGGGGCCTAACATCAGGGTTTTCGGCCCCTAATGGTTTGGATGATTGTGAAAAAAGAAAGATGATCAAATGAAACCTAGGGGCAGATGACCTCGTAGTTCCGCCCCTTATAACAACAATAACTAACTACTAACAAATGAAACGTACAACTAAAACTAACTACTGACTTACAAACTAGAAGAGGTAATGGGAAACAAAAAGCAGAAGAAAGTAAATAAAAGTCAGGAGGAAAGGAAATGCCCTCGAAGAATGAGAATTGAAGGACTTGGAAAGAAGGAGAGCCAATAAAGGCAGGTAGGAAAGGTAAAGAGGGGAGGGACCAACCCAAAGGCAATGGAAGAAGGCAAAAAACCGGACCCAGCTCAGGAAGCCCTCGGGGTCACCAACGCCCGAATTCACCAGACGTGAGCCCTTGAGGGTGTAGCAAAATCCAGGGTGCACCATAAGTGGTGGGGCTAAACACACCCTGCCTCCTTGAGGGCCTTGAGCAGAAGGCAGGAGATACAATGAAAAGAAAGCAAGAGGTCTGACCTCTCGAAGAATGAGGGATCAGGAAAGATGAGACAAGGGCCAATTAAGGCGGGAAAGTGAAAGACTCCCTAGGCCTCGGATACCCTAATACCGTTGGGGTCGGTTAAGAAGAATAGTTGACCAAGGGAGGTCGAGAGGAAAGATAACAGAGAGGAGCCCGGCACAAGTAAGTGGAAGCAATGCTGGACACAGCTGGGCTCCGTGGTCGCCAACCCACGTCCGACAAGTTGTGAGTCCCTGGGGGGAAGGAGTAAAGTGACTAGTCCACCTGTAAGCTAACTAAAACTGTAAATAGGCCTATGAATTAATTAATAATTTTAAGTACACCCTGTAGGCCTATCTAATAACTTGTATCTCGCGAGCACAAAATCGTGTGCAATTTTCGTGCACAGTCGGAATGTTTCGGAATCCCTCGGGATTCCTAGAGGAGCAAAGAGCAACAGACAAGAGACACTCCCCATTCAAGTTCTGTAACATATTTGGATCCCAAGGAACCAAACTCGGAGGAGGGATGTTGCGGTTAACATTTGCTAATGATTCCCATTATTAACGCAAAATGATCTTGAAACTTGCTTTAATTAAAGTTAAAAATATACCAGGCGCAGGATGAATGCATTCCAATTGGTATTTAAGGTCTAACGTAATTGAAATCATTCGACAATAACCTCGCAACTTCGTAGGAAAAGTGTAGGGTAGAGTCAAGTTACTCCGTGATATAAAGTAACACCGTGATAAAGCGTATTTCCTATATCACTACGTAGGTTCAATTCCGGAAGTTCTACGTTTTTATCAACAGATAGTAGTAGAAACCAGGAATCCAGGAAGCCCTTGCGCTTTATTTTTGACCGACTCAGTGAAGTTTAAAAAATATATTGACAGAGATTTGACATTTCAACAAGTGATCCACATCCAGTGAAATCTGTGGTGAAGATTTTAATTTCTTATGAACAGCTGTTTCATTGTATAAGTTTCATTTTAACACCATTTAAAGGTAAGATGCAGACCATTCGCATACAAAACTTTAGTGTTACTCATGCAAGGTGTGTGAGCTTAGCAATAAGAACGTTTTTCTTAGGTTGGACGCTGAAATTGCGCCAAAACGGAATAAAGAGGCTCGCTCCTACACAGCTGAAACACTAAAAGAAGCATTGAGGTCGATGAAGGAAGAAGGATGGTCAGTATACAAGGCCAGTAGACGTTTTAATAACCCGTGGAGTACACTACAGGATTATTACACAACATATTCAGCCGATCCAGGAAGTGCAACCCTTGCAAAAATTGGAAAGCCATTCGTTGTGTCACCTGAATTTGAAGTGAAGATAGTGTGTCAGGATAGACAGAATAGATCGGTCTAGCCTAATTCCAGACCCCAGAAGAATGACGAGGATGGTTGTGGTGCGTGAGGTGACTCCCCTGCCGGATGGCACCAAGTGGAAGAATGGAGCCGAATGGATTGAATATCAGTTTTCTAATGTCTGGTACCTATAATGTCTACTTTATGTGTGATAGGTGTGAGGAATCTGATAGTGACTAAGAAGACTTAAAATTAGCTAAATGAAATATTTTAATAGAATGTTTCTTTTCTATTAAAAATACTGTGTAGTGAAATGTCTCAATATGGGCAGTATGTGGTAATAAAAACTAATAGTCTGCATACGATTTGAACACTTTTATTACATTAAACATTAGTTTTCACGATTAAAAACTACACTGAATCGTGAACACCATGCTATCACGGAGTAACCTGAACACTATCACGGAGTAACTTGAATATCACGGCGTTAGCTACTTCTACTAGCGGATTTTGTTAGTTAATATCTAGAAATAACAATGGTATCCCTCTTTAACATGAAGCGAATCGAAATAACTGAAATCTAAAATTTCTGAAGTAGTAACAACAAAAGCTTAGTATCACGGAGTTACTTAACTTTACCCTACCAGTGGTAACGAGTCTGTTCAGTAACCTAAGGGCCTCGAGTTCAAGTTTTCTTCCTTCATATGGCAGAAATACAAGTTATGTTCAGCGTGGAACCTCCCCTGGGGCAATGATTAAATGAATGACAGATGAAATGTTAGTGCGGAGTGTTGCTGGAATGAAATTGGTGACAGGGAAAACCGGAGTACCCGGAGAAAAACCTGTCTGCCTCCGTTTTGTCCAGTACAAATCTCGCTTGGAAAGACCGAGATTCGAACCACGGACCCAGCGCAAATAGCTTATAAAGATAATAGCGGAAACTCAGTCGTAAAAGCATGCGCTCGCCTGGAGACAGCGATCACAGTGCTATCTCTTGGTGCGAGTTGACAGCATTACTCTCCTTGCCACCCACAGCTAGCATTTTTGAGTGCGCACCGACCGAAATTGCATTGTGAAGCTAACGTATGTCTCGGCTTGATATTTAGGCAGCAAATAATTTAAGGATTAGTGTTAAAAGAAACAAAAGATACTTGGTTCTGTACAATTTATATAGAATTCTAATAAATACTGCAGATAATTCATGACATGGTATTGGTGTGGGTTACTGAAGTCTGGAATATGCCCATACATACCCGTAAGCATTTACACTTATTGATGTGTTACTTTCCGTAATTTAACACTTCCTATGTTTACATACCATTCAGAAGAATCAATTGTCTTATTCACAAATGCCTTTATGAAGACTACAAAATATCTGCTAGCCAACAACAGAATACAGAATACAGTTCTTGCATACTCCCTCCGGTGTGGCACATTCACTCGTAAGTAAATTAGCCATCTTGATTTTGACCCCATGCGTGCTTTCAAAAAGTTACTACCTTGAGATGGGGAAAGCAAACTGTTGGCCATTACTGTCCTTAAGGCACTGCGAAACTTAGAGGCATCAGGTGTTACATTATTACCTCCTTTCCCTCTTATGATCGAAAATGCATTCTCAATACAGTCTTGAGTCAACCTTCAAGTAAACAGAAAGGCGGAGGTGAATTACAAACGCGCAACAAGGAAGTAGTGATAACCCAACTCACAGCAGGTGTAGTTTATACTGGTAACGCAGTGACAAGCAATGAACGGGTTAGTTACTTCTCTGGCTTAGTCCCGAGATACGGTGAAGTTACAGTCCCAATATGTTGGCCACTGAGGGTGACAGTGAGGGGGAAGCCTATACTAATCCTAGCTAGAGTGTCACGGTGCTAAACTAGCCCGCCTACCAGCTGTGACACCTAGTAGACTAGCAGTTCATGGAGCAAGAAGCAGGTTCCACTACTCTATAGTTTATCCCTGCGCAGCTTGATTAGGCCTATAGGTAACATAGCGTAGTAGCTCGTAAACGTGGAAACGTGGCGATATCGTGGACCAGACTATGTAGAAAGGCTGGCTAGGCTGGCGGAATATCAGTTGACTTCACTTGGTGATCTATAACTCGAATAGGGTAGCCTTGGTGTCCACAGCAGCTATGTCAGATTCTATAGCTCACTCCTAAAGAATGGTCTCCCTTGCGGGAAACACTCTGACCGTCTATGTAACCAAAGGCTATGGCCTATCCAGTTCCAAACGTTGAATACGGCAGCAAGCTGGTATAATCTGAAGTGCCAGAGAGTTGTTGTTGTTGTTGTTGTATTTTTAGCGACCTATTAGTCACGAAGTTCTACCAAATATAAAATAGCTTGGGTCACTTTGTTGTTTATAATTATTACAGCCATTATGGCACACATACTCCCCGTACCAACCATTGCAATTGGATAATTAGATCATCCACAGGTCAATAATTTCTTATAATTGTTTGGTTGGATATCACGGTTGTAAATCATCTGGTCTTACGTTGCCAACTCGGATCGTTGGGCAGTGCTAGGGAGCGCTGTCTCCTGTTTTGGTGAGGAGTTTCCGCTATTATCTTTATAAGCTACACACATCAAAAAAAGTTTTGCATCACCTCGGTTCCCAGATCTCCGGCATATAGACGTTGACTGTGTATATTGTATCCAAGATACAGTCCCTTTGACTGTTCATAGATGTCACTAAAACTGCTCAAAGATGTAAACAACCATGCATGAGCAGGGCCTATTAGACGGAGGGGGTACGACAGCCGATCAGTTCCAGTCATTCCACCAGGACGAAGGTACGCTGCTCATGTTGTCTGTAGTTCTACCATGCCTAGAAGGTCAATACCGCAGTTCGATCGCGTCCTCATTGTTACTTTGTGTCAAGAAGGGCTCTCAACAAGGGAAGTTTCCAGGCGTCTCAGAGTGAACCAAAGCGATGTTGTTCGGACATGGAGGAGGTACAGAGATACAGGAACTGTCGATGACAGGCCTCGCTCAGGCCGCCCAAGGGCTACTACTGTAGTGGATGACCGCTACTTACGGATTGCCGCTCGGAGGAACCCTGACAGCAATGCCACCATGTTGAATAATGCGTTTCGTTCAGCCACAGGACGTCGTGTTTCAACTCAAACTGTGCGCAATAGGCTGCATGATGCGCAACTTCACTCCCGACGTCCATGGCGAGGTCCAGCTTTGCAACCCCGACACCATGCAGCGCGGTACAGATGGGCCCAACAACATGCTGAATGGACCCCACGGAATTGGCATCACGTTCTCTTCACCGATGAGTGTCGCATATGCCTTCAACCAGACAATCGTCGGAGACGTGTTTGGAGGCACCCTGGTCAGGCTGAACGTCTTAGACACACTGTCCAGCGAGTGCAGCAAGGTGGTGGTTCCCTGATGTTTTGGGGTGGCATTATGTGGGGCCGATGTACGCCACTGGTGGTCATGGAAGGCTCCGAAACGGCTTTACGATACCTGAATGACATCCTCCGACCCATAGTGCAACCATATCGGCAGAATATTGGAGAGGCATTTGTCTTCATGGACGACAATTCTCGACCTCATCGTGCACATCTTGTGAATGCGTTCCTTCAAGATAACGACATCGCTCGACTACAGTGGCCAGCATGTTCGCCAGACATGAACCCTATCGAACATGCCTGGGATATGTTGAAAAGGGCTGTTTATGGACGTCTTGACCCACCAACCACTCTGAGAGATTTACGCCGAATTGTCGTTGAGGAGTGGGACAATTTGGACCAACAGTGTCTTGATGAACTTGTGGATAGTATGCCACGGCGAATACAGGCATGCATCAATGCAAGAGGACGTGCTACTGGGTATTAGAGGTAGTGGTGTGTACTGCAATCTGGACCACAAATGCTGAAAGTCTAGCTGTATGATGGCACAACATGCAATGTGTGGCTCTCATGAGCAATAAAACGAGCTGAAATGTTGTTTGTGTTGATCTCTATTCCCTTTGTATTTAACGGTTCCGGAACTCTTGGAACCGAGGTGATGCAAAACTTTTTTTGATGTGTGTATTTGCCCAGCGGTGAGAGGCCGGCGTGCTGCCGCCTAATCCACGGAGGGTGTTGCAGTATTGGCCCAAAATTCCTGACCTGCTTCTTTCAAAGGGTTAGTTCATACGGAATTTCAATGCGGAGTGTATCGTGTCTGTTGCTGTTTGGTAGCGAAGGAACATGGGTAAAAAGTGACTATAAGTTATCATAATTCCAGTTAATTTTTCCATGTGTAAAATATAAAAAATTGTTATGATTAGAAGAGCGGGTACCTATGGTGTTTCTTCCATAAACACCGTAAGTCATGTACTTTTGAAAGTAACGCAAAATAATTATAAATTGCAGCCAATTAGTATATAGTTTTAATGTATTACTGCATGATAGCAAAAGGTTTATAGAGAGAATGAAAAACAATGGTTCTAATAATAGAACATAAATTGTCGGTGCCATCTAGTAGGCAAAGAATGAACTTTGTGATTTTATTATTAACTGAAAAGCGCACGAATGTGCATAGTATAGATTTACACTAGTTTATTCCTTGCCATAATTACACAGTTATTTCTGGTTACAAGCCTTCTTTTCTCATTTTGCAAAAATGAAGAAAAAGTAGACTTATGAGATCGATCCGGGAAAATGTCTGTCTGTCTGTCTATCTGTGTGTCCCCCCCCCATCAACTCCTAAACGGCTGCAGCTGTCGAAACCAAATTTGGTAAGAGTAAAGATCTATACCTGGATATCTCACGGTCATAATAGAATTTGACGTCAGTGAAACCAACTGCTGAAAAATAGCAATTGAAATTTGAGCTCTATGTTGGATATCTCAGACGTTATGCATGCGAACCATTCCAAAATTGGCACACATGTAGATAATAACATTCCAGATTAATTTTCAGAAGTCCATACATGCCAATGTTGCCAACATGATTCTATGCCTGCCGATTAGTCAAATTTCTAAATGCATATAGGCCTAACTTCTATACTATCGATTGGGTTTCAACCAAATTTCGTATGTACTATGTGTACTACAACAGATATGACTGTGCGTATTCTAAAGAGCCGCCAGGGCTGCCAACTGTGAATAAATGCTCTCTCTATGTTTTAACCCTAGTATCAATATTGTGCCCAAATCCAGTTGTCCAGATTTGAGAGCACAGGTCCAAATGCTAAGTCCAGAGCTGAGGTTTTGAATAGCGCGCTCCCATTGTTTTATCATTTCAAATGATCTTGTCGACTTCGTCGTTATGTTTGGGGTCCATCGTTATGCATTACGGACACGGACACGGACACGGTGACGGACGTGACGTCATGCAGCCGCGCGGGAAGTGACGTCATGCAGCTGCACGGGAACGTGACGTCATGCTCACGCGGGGAGCGAGAACCAGACGCCAATGATTATTGGAATCTGTTGAAAGAGGCCTGGCGTCGCGCGACCTGTCAGAGCAAAGCATCGTACCAGTCCCAATATTCCATCCCTACTCTCACTCAAAATAGCCTCCCACCACCCCCCTAATGTTCACCCCGCCACTGCTCGCTCCCAGGTTCTACAACTCATCTCCCAACTCTATACCGTTACACTAGTCTAGCCAGATCGAACACAGGCCTGCCTGGGGCAAAAACACTCCTTTTCAGAGAAATAACAACTCCGCAACAAGCTTCACGAAAACCCAAATTAAAATCGAAAATTACATTCTACAAACACCAAATTCAGTAAACTTCCCTCATTTCAGTTACTCTATACTTAAAACAGACACAAAAGGCATAGTCATGACTCCTTCATGGAGTAGGCTATTGTCTAATCATGTTCACCTCTCCTTCAACTTTACCATAAATTTCATAAACTCTATTTAAAAATCAGAAACTCACTCCACAAATCTGTAAATCAGTATGAATACCGCTATGTCTGGTTAGACATATTGCGGGTATATAATGGAGGCCGATACGAGAATTTAAGTACGTGTCCAAATGGGGACAGAAGACTGGAATAGTCTGGTTCTGACCAGATTATCTATATCAAGATCTACAAGAATGTAAGCTACATTTTGCATTATTTTTATGCCTTGTTAGCTGGAATTCTCAGTTCTTCTACAGTCTTGCCAACACATATTTTTATTCGATATTGTGCTGTTGCAAATATTTTTTTTGCAAGGCATGAGAAGCCTTGATCTGAGCAGTTTTTACACTCAGACATGAGAAGTCAATGATTAGAATTAATGGACGAGCAAAACGAGCATTTATTTGATTTTGATATTTTTTTTCTAATCGCGGTCATCAGCCGTCGTAACTGTAAATGTAATAATAAATTTAAGTTGAGGAATGGCTGTTTATCCATATTTAAGAAGTCGAGGATGATATTTCCCGAACTGTTTAGCAACGTTAATTCCATTTGTGGAAATAATAGTAATAATAATGCTGATTTAATAATAATAATTATTATCAATATTTCTCTGAGATAATAATAATTATGATTTATATTTTCGAATAATCATATCATGTAGTGTGATTTATAAAGTTGATATTTAAAACAGTTTGCTAGATAGGAGACTTGTTTTTCCGAAGGCTAGTGGTTAACGTATGCCCACATTCAACTAACAGAATAATTCTATGGGAACATTTTACACTTGCATTATGCAGTTAAATCTTTTAGAAGACACGGAAATTAATGATACGGGAAGCAAATAGAATGTATAAAATAGGGTTTTACTAGAATTTGTATAAATTTAAAATCATTATTGAGCAACGTCTTGTGATAGAACGTTTGGCTAGAAATAGACACGGTGTGGAATATTAATGTTTAAACTGATGGTAAAATTACTGTAAACTCATTGAGGAGCTTACTAGCTTATAAATCTTCCAGTTCGAGTAACAAGCAAAGGCTTGATTATTATGTATAATTTGGGAAGAAATTTTTGTTTGTGGAAATAGTTAAATATGCCATTTTGATTGTGCAATTTAAGTCGCAGGAATGAGGTTGTTATAATGGAGCATCAACCATATTGTAGGTTGGATGACTTTGAAATAATGTTGGGAGTTGAAATATTGTTGCAAGCCACACTTTCGTCGAATCTATAACCAAGCGTTATTTTATGGAGCCATCATAGTCAATTCACAGTTTACCCACGTGTTCTATAAAAATTTCCTAATAATTGTTGACCCGGAATTTTGTTATTAACATTTACCTTTCATTGTGAGAAGACTTTACCGTTGCCTAAATGCTAATTATGATCATGTGGTTTTTGACACATTTAAATCGAATGGGTCGATGCTGTAAATGATTTAAAACTGTTATTTCTAAACAACCACTACAATTTAGAGGATATTTGTGATCCTGTTAAAAATACAAACATTATGTAAACTAATGAGATGATTAACATTTTTGACATTCTGTCAAAGAATTGTAATTTTGATAATAGCAACTGATATTGTTTTGTGATGAAAATGAAAATCCACAGCCTGCTTCCAGTCTCCGACCGGGTCAGGAATGGAATGAATGAAGCCCCCATCTAGCGGCGAGGATATGAACTGTGCTGGCTGCCGAGGCCTGACGCACTCCTCTGGGGCAATGATTAAATGAATGACAGATGAAATAAAATGATAGTGGAGAGTGTTGCTGGAATGAAATTTGGACAGGGAAAACCGGAGTACCCGGAGAAAAACCTGTCTGCCTCCGTTTTGTCCAGCACAGATCTCACATGGAGTGACCGGGATTTGAACCACGGACCCAGCGGTGAGAGGCCGGCGTGCTGCCGCCTAAGCCACGGAGGCTTCATTGTTTTGTGATAAATTTTCTAAATAATATTCCCAAGAGATATTTAAATAATTGAATGGTTAAATCCATAGTTAAGAGAATCGATGTTTTGTTAATAATAAATTTTGAATATAATATTGCTAATTGAGTCAAGAGCTCAGAATAAATAATGGATCGAGAACAGATGGTACAATAATTATTTTTCTGTTTATCGAAGTTCTTCGAATCCATGCTCGAATGTCCATGTAAATGATATTGTGTTATATGCATTGTTATGACGTAATATTTGAACCAATTTTGACATACTGATTCCTGGAAAAGTGTTAGTTAATTTTCTGCTACTATTTGAAAAAAAAATCCTCTCGGCACGCCGGAAGGCGGAGGTAGATTTCACCGGGCAAACTAGGGGATAGGCTATAATAGGCAAAATATGCAGGTTTTCGTAGGAGGATCAGACCTCATTTATTGCGAGAAAGTATTTTACAATTGGAGGTTAGTTAACATTTTTTCGTCTTTCTATGCATACTTTTAACATTTTACTGTCTTATGGGGATGGTACCCTTCTTGTCATTTGGGGTTAATTTTTATACTTGTGATCACACTTTCCTTATGCAAGGTTTGGAACTAATGTGTAACTATCTAACAGTCTGTTACTTCTTCTCGCAAAATTTTATCTCCCACAGAGATGTTGGTTGGTTGCTCAGTTTAGGGGCTGCGACAAGGTGGTCATGTAACCCCGTGTACATTGGGTGTGTGTAGAATCTGTCTGATAAACGGTGTTATTTGTGATGACTGTATTAGTCTGTAATTCAGGTAAGGTCTGCAGACGGTCAATTTTAAGTAGTAGTACCTAATTTTGTACCAAATACTAACGTCAACGACACCTAGCTGTGAACCTGGCTGCTAGATGCCACCGCAACCAGCAACTTGCAACGAATGTTGTAACTTCCCCTCCGAAGGAAAGCATGCTGACGGATTTTTAGCGCTCTTAGAAAATCCGGCGACTTTGGCCGGCTTTGAACCAGCACTTTGGGCATAGAAGTTCAGCATGCTACCAGTTAGCCGCTTCCCTCATAGTCAGATGGAACAAGAGGTTCCGTGACGAACTAAAGATCCTACTTTTCTTAAAATTAAGATTCATGCCATAGATTAATCTACAGTATATGAACCTATCTAGAATAATGACGAAATTAAGTGGGTAATATCGAAATGTCTTAATTAGTTCGAAATAAGGTATACTAGGCATAATGTAGCCTAATAGAGCAATACAGTTGGCAGCTCTGGTGACTGAATATATTCTTACTTCCATCTCCTAAGGTACAGAACACAAAATGTGGTTGAAGTCCAAAGGACTTTACATGGATTTAGACATTGGATCTATTAGTACACGTAAAAGCATGTTGGCAACAATGTCATGCGAGTGCTGGTCAGAAATAATCTGAAATATTATATATTTTTGTGCCAATTTTGGATGAAATCCATTTGTTGGTATAGAAGTTACATGTATTTAAAAATTGGTCCTATCAGCAGGCTTATAATCATGTTGGTAGAACTGACGTATATAAGTTACTCCAAATTAATGTAAAATGTCGGGTAATTTACGTGTGCATAGTTTAAGGCTGTCGGCTTGCATACTTTCTGATATATTTTGATACAAAATAGAGAGCAATTATTAACAGTTGGCAGCCCTGGTGGCTCTTAAGAATACACTCAGTCATATATGTTTATGTACACATATTACATACAAAATTTGGTTGAAATCCAATTGATAGTGTAGAAGTTATATGCATTTAAAAATTGGACTTATCAGAAGGCTTAAAATTATTTTGGCAACGCTGTCATGTATGGCCACCTGGAAATTAAACTGAAATAGTATTATCTAAATGTGTGCCAATTTTAGAATAGCTCCCATGTATACCTTCCAAGATATCCAACATGGAGCTCAAATTTCTAGTGCGTTTTTTTAGCAGTTGGTAGCCCTGGCATCTTTTTCAAATATGGGCCTGAGATATTTCGGTATTCATCTTTACTCATACTAAATTTGGTTTCGATTGCTACCGCCGTTTAGGAGTTGATTAGGGGGGTGGGGGACACACACACACACAGCCAGACAGACAGAAGGACAGACAGACAGACAGACAGAAGGATAGACACATTTTCCCGGATATATCTTATAAGTCTACTTTTTCCTCATTTTTAGCCTATTTTCAATTTTGAAAAAATAGGCTTATGAGATCACCTTTTGTCCGTGTGCGTGTGTGTGTGTGTGTGTGTGTGTGTGTGATTCGTGTGTGTGTCCCCCCCTAATAAATTCTAAACGGCAGGAGCGATTTCAATGAATCTCGGAAAGTTCATAGTACTATTCCCGGCGACCTCGACCGTGCCCTTCAAATTTTGTTACGACTCACCAATCCAACATGGCGGCTGTGCGAAATATTTCACCAGCATTCAATATCTCCGAAACTATTACCGATATTACCCTGACATTTTCTATGGTGATAGAGGGAACTACTATAAGTTCACTTATGTGACTTATGAAAACCTGGTAACTACAAAACCAACATGGAGGCCAAGCGAATTTGCGACTTTTAAATAGACGTTTATCGCGATTTGACCAACCAAACGCAATGAACCTTGGTACAGTATATGTTTATATACATTGTAATGCACCGACATCTAACTTCGTTCAATTGTTTACATAATCACAAGATGGCGGATGTGCGAATTATTTCACCGACATTCTATATCTCTGAAACTATTAGCGGTATCTCCCTAAAATTTTGTACGGAGATAAAGGGCACTACTGGAAGTCCATCTATAAGACTTTCAACAACCGCTTAACTACAAAACGAACATGGCGGCCAAGCGAATTTTGAAAATTTTAAATAGACATTTCTCGCGATTTAATGTTCCAAGCGCACTGAAACCTGGCACAGGAAATATTTATACACATTGTAATCCACTGGTATCTAATTTAGTTCAATTGTTTACATAACCTCAAGATGGCGGCAGTGCGAATTTTAAAATTAAGTTTTTATTTCTTGTGATGTAGTCATGCGATCGAAGTGAAAGTTTGAATAATGAACCTACGCAATAATTTTCCTTTAATGGTACATGACTCTATGGCTTATACATTTAACAATCCAACATGGCGACCATCCGAAATATTTAGACGATACTGAATATCTACGAATCTATTTTAGCAATCAAACTGCATTTTTATTGTTCATATGGGCTATGAGCTTAAGTTCACCTATAGGACTTTAAATAACCTGGTGATCACAAATCCAACATGGCGGTGACGCGAATTATAAGTATTCACATGGACGTTTCTCGCAATTTAACCATCCGCGTGCAGTGAAACTTGGTACAGTAAATCCTTATACGAATGTTAATCCACTGGCATCTAATTTATTTCAATTGTTTCCATAACCTCAAGATGGCAGCTGTGAAAAATTTTAAAATCTCCTTGTTTTTTCTTGTGTCCTAATTATGCGATTGAAGTTTGAATACTACACGTTCACAATAATCTGCATGTAACAGTACATCACTCTAGGACCTACATATATAAAATCCAACATGGCGACCGTCCGAAATATTTAGTCGGTTCTCAATATCTACGAATCTATTACAGCAATCAAACTGAAATTTTGTATGTTGATAGTGGCAATTAACATAAGTAGGATAAATGAAAATAGGCTGTATAGTTCTTCACGGAACTACTTGTTGAAAAGTGTGATAAGTAGGCTAAAAATGAATGTGATCTCGTCAATGGCGTTGTCTTGGCAACCTCTGATAGATCATCCCTTATCAATTTAAAAGCGTTGTTATGGTAACCTCTGATGGCACTTGGCATTTTTTTAAATTCCGAAATTATTTTTCTCATCCCTTGGCGTAATGGTGGGTCATATCAAAAATTCTTTCAGACAAAAGTTTTAGGTAATTATTAGGGGAATATTTTCCATTTTGTACGGTTTTGATATTGTGCCTATTAAGAGAGATATGATTAATGTTTCCCGAAAAACCCACTTTCTTCCACCCCTTTGGTCAATGGTTGGTGCTATCAAAAAACTTATTTGACATAAATTTTTGGCACTGATCTGACGCATATTATGAACTTTGAATGGATTCGATATTTCACGTATTAAGAGAGTTATAGCGAAATTTCACTTTTTCGAAAAAAGCCTCCCATTTCCACCCCCTTCGACCGATTTTGCCCATTAACGAACTCGACCGAGATTTTATAGGGATACATATTATGTAAAAACTTCAAAGTGATTGGTGCAAAATTACGGCAGTTATCGTGTCCACAAAAAACTGATATATATAGATAGATACATATATACATAAATTATATATAAACTTTTGAACTGACGGTGGTTTTGGGGTCTGGGGGATGTGAAACGCGAAGATATGTCGAAATTTTCCGGAAGTCGAAACATGGTACCCATTGCAATAGTTAGCTTTCTAATGAAATCTACCTAAAACCAGTGATTTTTTTCATCGAGTGATAATATTTCATTTCAACGTGTGAATACTTAAAAGTTAGGAATCAGGATGGACAATTCAATTTGCACTGACAAACCTACGGTTGTAAATAATTCATTTGAACGAAGTCAACAGGACTAACAATCTGACTTTCGTTTCAAATGCCTAGTGGTCATGTGTTGGTGAATCTGTAAATTTGTGTATATAAATGTACGATCCGTCATGCATCCATAATGCTATTTTTAGCATTACTTCAGTCAGCTTTTCAACATTTTAATAAAACGAGATAATTTTACGGATTGTGTTATTTTCAGAAAATCTCCTTCTATCCTTATTGTTGCATCGAGCCGAAAATCAGTAAAGCAATTTTTTTGTGTCATTGTAGTCACTTTAACCCTTATGGCGCCCTGGGATGTTTTGATTCTCGTGCTGACTGATTTTTGGTGAAAATGCATATGTGGTCGTCCGGACTTCGGTCTAAACGGGCACAATATATCAGAAAGTATGCTAGCCAACACGATTCTAAGCCTGGTGATTGGTCCAGTTTTTAAATGCATATAACTTCTATACTAACATATGGATTTCAACCAAATTTCGTATGTGCTTTCCGTACCATAACAGTTATGACTATGCTTATTCGTAATTACCTGCAGGGCGGCCAACTGTTAATAAATGCTCTCTAATCCTAATATCGATATATCAGAAATTATGCAAGCCATCAGCTCTGAACTTTGCACACGTATAGTACCTGCCATTCTATATTAATTTGTAGTAACTAATATACCTCAATGCTGCCAACATGATCCTAAGCCTTCTGATAGTTTCAATTTTAGTTACATGTAACTTCTGTACTAAAAAATTGATTTTATCCAATATTGGCACTATAATAAATCGTAATTTTTCAGATAATTTCTGAGCATCACATACATGACACCAGGGCTGCCAACTGTAGTAAGTTACTCTATTAGGCAACACTATTTCAGATGTAATTCAAACTGCAGTACTTAGAATTGTTAGTATT
The DNA here is from genome assembly GCA_946902985.2 of Meconema thalassinum. Classification (NCBI taxonomy): domain Eukaryota; kingdom Metazoa; phylum Arthropoda; class Insecta; order Orthoptera; family Tettigoniidae; genus Meconema; species Meconema thalassinum. The sequence continues at coordinate 141,557,411 of OX336400.1, forward strand.
ACCAACTTGTTTCGTCATTATTCCAGATAGGTCTATAAAGATTGGCATGAATCTTAAATTTTAAGAAAAGTAGGCTCTTTATTTCGTCACGGAACTACTTTTTACATCGTGTGATGTGATATATGTCACAAAACTGATCACATAACGAGCACACGCAGAGTCCATTGGGGCGTGGTAGAACATGGTTTTACATATGTTATGGTGGTACCCATGCACTGCTAATTTTATCACCACATGTCCTAGTTTCTGACTGGCGTTGGTCCAGTTCCGGTTGATCATGGCATCAGTGCTGTAAAATTCTAGCGGGATGTGCGTTCCACTCAGCCGTCTGGCACTGGCTGTGGAGATCGAAGCACAGTGAGAATTTCTATGTTTATTTCCAGCAAACGTGAACTCTGCCTTTTGCGTATGCAGCCCAACTTTTCCGTTGTGCTGTTGGGACAACAGCCAAGACCATAGGCCAAGACCAGAGTTAAGACATCACAGTGATTCTTCGTTCGACCACAAAATGGCAGCACCGGTCACACGAAATGAGAACACGGCAGGCTGCTTTTGGAGGAAGCAAACGGGGGAAAAAATAGGGAAAGCCATCAGATCTTATCGCAAGAAAGTCTTTTAATCATCATCCTTTTTCCCCTTTTCCAGTTAACACTGGGTGGGGGCAAATATGGTTCCTCTCCACTTTGTTCTGTCGTTCCACCATTCCTCTTCCGACATAGTGTTCCAATCCAGGTTCCGTTTTCTAATACTATTCTCCACCGAGTCCATCCAACGCATTTTTGGTCTTCCTCGTCCTCTCTTCCCTGTCATCCGTCATTCCAGTGCTCGTCTTGGTAGCCTTACTTCATTCATCCGTTTGACATGTCCAAACCATCTGAATCTGTTTTGCTCCAGTTTGTCATTTAGTTTCTGTACTCCCAGTTCTTTCCGTATATCTTCATTTCTCACTCTGTCCCTCCTCGTTTTCTGGACCATACTTCTCAGGAATCTCATCTCAGCCGCTTGTACTGTGCTCTCATCCCTCTTAGTCATTGTACAAGTTTCTGCTGCGTATGTCATTATAGGAACATAATATGCTTTGTACATAACTTCTTTAGCCTTAATTGGTATATCCTTGTTCCATACTAGTCCCCGTACCTGTTGGTAGAAATCACTCCCGAGTTTTATTCTTCTGCTAATTTCCAAATCTAGTCTTCCATCTTCAGTCAGTTCACTTCCCAAGTATTTGAAGTGTTTCACCACTTCCAATTCCTTATCTCCTACTTTGATTACTCCTTTTCCTTCTTTCTTATCACTACTCACCACCACTGTTTTACTCTTCTCCACATTTATCTTCAATCCCCATTGCTCAATCTTTTCATTTACTACGTCTAACTGTTCTTGTACCTCCATCTCATCCTCGCCCCAGATCACAACGTCGTCTGCAAACAACATTACCTTCATCTTTGCCCCACTACATTCTTTCATTGTTGCCTTCATGATGTCATCCATCACCATTACGAACAATAATGGTGACAACACACTTCCTTGCTTTAGTCCAGTGTCAATTTTAAACCATTCTGATGTCACGACTCTAGACTTCACACTACTGTAGCACTCCATGTACATTCCTTTTATCATGTCTCTCAGTTCCTTGCACATCCCCCTATTTGTTAAGCTTTCCCAAACTTTTGTTCTAGGGATGCTTTTAATATACATATTAAATAGTTACATTTTGCAAATCGATGAACTATAAAAAAACAAGAAGTTCCGTGACGAACTAAAGAGCCTACTTTTCTTAAAATTAAGATTCATGCCAATATTTAATTTATATGGACCTATCTAGAATAATGACGAAAGTAGGTTGGTAATATCGAAATATACCTGGTATAATGTAGCCTAATAGAGCACTACAGTTGGCAGCGCCGGTGACTGAATTTATATTCTTAGTTCCATCTGTTAAGGTACAGAATACAAAATTTGGTTCATGTCCAATGGATAGCATGGACGTTACATGCAGTTAGACATTGGATCTATCAGCGCGAGTAAAATCATGTTGTCGAAAATGGCATGCAAGTGTTGGTCAGAAATAATCTGAAATATTATGATCTATTGTCTTGCCAATTTTGGATTAAATCCATTTGTTAGTATAGAAGTTACATGTATTTTAAAATTGGACATATCAGAAGGCTTAGAATCATGTTGGAAGCACTGACGTATATTAGATTCTCCAAATTAATTTAGAATGTCAGGTACTATACGTGTGCAAAGTTTAGAGCTGTTGGCTTGAATACTTTGTGAAATATTGATATTAGTGTAAAAACATAGAGACAGCATTTATTAACAGATAGCAGCCCTGGTTGCTCTTAAGAATACGCATAGTCATATCTGTTAAGCTTCACATAGCACATACACAATTTGGTTGAAATCCAACTGATACTATAGAAGTTACATGTATTTAAAAATTGGTCCTATCAGCAGGATTAGAAGCATGTTGGTAGCACTGACGTATGTTAGTTACTCCAAATTAATCTAGAATGTCAGGTACTATACGTGTGCATAGTTTAAAGCAGTCGGCTTGCATACTTTCTGATATAGTGGTATTTGGATACAATAATAGAGAGAACAATTATTGACAGTTGGCAACCCTGGTGGTTCTTAAGAATACGCTAAATCATATCTGTTTATGTACACATAGTACAACGAAATTTGGTTGAAATTCAATTGATAGTGTAGAAGTTATATGCATTTAAAAATTGGACCTATCAACAGGCTTAGTATCATTTTGGCAACACTGCCATGTATGACTTCCTAGAAATTAAACTGAAATATTATTGTCTATTTATGTGTGCTAATTTTGGGGTAGCTCCCATGGATACCTTCCAAGATATGCAACATGCAGCGCAAATTTCACGTGCGGGTTTTCAGCAGTTGATAGCACTGACATAATTTTCAAATATGGGCTTGAGATATTCAGGTATAGATCTTTACTCATACCAAATTTGGTTTTGATTGATGCAGCCGTTTAGGAGTTGATAGGGGTGGTGGGGACACCCACAGAAAGACAGACACACATTTTCCCAGATCGATGTCTTAAGTCTAGTTTTTCCTCATTTTTGCAAAATGTGAAAAGTAGGCAAATAATATAATTTCTGTTGTCAAAATAAGGACGTGATATTGTGATTTTCTTGAAGAACAAAATGTCTAGTTGTTAATTTCACTATAGCGAAATAGCATGTGATTTTGCAACATGACGTTGCTGGATTAATTTTAATGGTTTTGGTAACACTGTGAAGATCTGATCTTGAGCGCTCACACAAAGTGTTTCTGAGTTCGGGAATATTTTGGCATTGCAGGTGTTATTGTGTGCTTAATTAATTTTGTATGAGTAATGTGTAGGCTATATGTGTTCAGTTCGTTCAGTATGGAAAACTCAGTGGAGAGCCTCTTTATTGGTTCTATAAATTAAATTTCAAAATATTTTTATTTTTGGAGGGGCGATGCGATAGCAGCGCACAACTGCTTTCCTGTACCAACCACCACTGCCCATTATTATTATTATTATTATTATTATTATTATTATTATTAGCCTACTTTCGTTGTTACCTTCATCGTATGGCCAAAGTAAGGAGTCCAGTTTGTATTTACTGCGAGAACGAACGAGATGACGTATATCATACGTTCTTCGTCTGCGATCGTTGGGCAGAGGAAAAACAACAACTTGAAGCTGAGGTTGGTCCAATAACGCCGGACAATATACACACATCAAAAAAAGTTTTGCATCACCTCGGTTCCAAGAGTTCCGGAACCGTTAAATACAAAGGGAATAGAGATCAACACAAACAACATTTCAGCTCGTTTTATTGCTCATGAGACCCACACATTGCATGTTGTACCATCATACAGCTAGACTTTCAGCATTTGTGGTCCAGATTGCAGTACACACCACTACCTCTAATACCCAGTAGCACGTCCTCTTGCATTGATGCATGCCTGTATTCGCCGTGGCATACTATCCACAAGTTCATCAAGACACTGTTGGTCCAAATTGTCCCACTCCTCAACGACAATTCGGCGTAAATCTCTCAGAGTGGTTGGTGGGTCAAGACGTCCATAAACAGCCCTTTTCAACATATCCCAGGCATGTTCGATAGGGTTCATGTCTGGCGAACATGCTGGCCACTGTAGTCGAGCGATGTCGTTATCTTGAAGGAACGCATTCACAAGATGTGCACGATGAGGTCGAGAATTGTCGTCCATGAAGACAAATGCCTCTCCAATATTCTGCCGATATGGTTGCACTATGGGTCGGAGGATGTCATTCAGGTATCGTAAAGCCGTTTCGGAGCCTTCCATGACCACCAGTGGCGTACGTCGGCCCCACATAATGCCACCCCAAAACATCAGGGAACCACCACCTTGCTGCACTCGCTGGACAGTGTGTCTAAGACGTTCAGCCTGACCAGGGTGCCTCCAAACACGTCTCCGACGATTGTCTGGTTGAAGGCATATGCGACACTCATCGGTGAAGAGAACGTGATGCCAATTCCGTGGGGTCCATTCAGCATGTTGTTGGGCCCATCTGTACCGCGCTGCATGGTGTCGGGGTTGCAAAGCTGGACCTCGCCATGGACGTCGGGAGTGAAGTTGCGCATCATGCAGCCTATTGCGCACAGTTTGAGTTGAAACACGACGTCCTGTGGCTGAACCAAACGCATTATTCAACATGGTGGCATTGCTGTCAGGGTTCCTCCGAGCGGCAATCCGTAAGTAGCGGTCATCCACTACAGTAGTAGCCCTTGGGCGGCCTGAGCGAGGCCTGTCATCGACAGTTCATGTATCTCTGTACCTCCTCCATGTCCGAACAACATCGCTTTGGTTCACTCTGAGACGCCTGGAAACTTCCCTTGTTGAGAGCCCTTCTTGACACAAAGTAACAATGCGGACGCGATCGAACTGCGGTATTGACCTTCTAGGCATGGTAGAACTACAGACAACATGAGCAGCGTACCTTCGTCCTGGTGGAATGACTGGAACTGATCGGCTGTCGTACCCCCTCCGTCTAATAGGCCCTGCTCATGCATGGTTGTTTACATCTTTGAGCAGTTTTAGTGACATCTATGAACAGTCAAAGGGACTGTATCTTGGATACAATATACACAGTCAACGTCTATATGCCGGAGATCTGGGAACCGAGGTGATGCAAAACTTTTTTTGATGTGTGTAGTTGGCATTATGCTGAGGAACGAGCTCAGCTGGGATACGGTCGCTTTCTTTGTTGAAGTGGTCCTTCGTCAGAAGAAGTCGGATGGGGACTTGCTCGATTTAGTTGATTAAGTCTGCGATCCGCGGACTATGAATGGAGAAGTAAGATGGTGCTTGTGAAGCAAAGAAAATGGCTCCATCCTGAAGTAATACGAAAGTGGTCCCGGGATGGGTTTTGTCAAGAGGACAGGGTGTGGTTTTTTAGTAGGTAGAATCCCACACTCTTGAGGAGTGCGGACCCTTCTCAAGGTCTTATGCAAGAAAAAAAATTAGCCTACATTACATTACATTATGCGAACCAGCCAAAACTAAGGACCACGGAAATATCATTTCATTTCCTTCTCATAGTTCTTTCTTCCTTTCTCTTCCTCCACACTTCCTTCATTCTTTCTGAGTGTTGCGCCTTTCTCTCTGCTGTCCATCTTCCTCCCCTGCGTTCTCCCTTTTCTCCCACAAGAACCTTTATGTTCGAAAGTATTTCCCTGAATTGTGTTCTGTTTCGACAGTCGGCATCTGTAATTCCTAGCCTCCGGAGTTCTTCCTTCATCTGCTTGGTGTAACCCCCTTGGCTCTTCAGATTATATATTTTATAAAAAATTGTTTATTTATTCCTGTTGGATCCATTCTAACCATATGTCCATAGAAACGTAAACATCTATTCCTAATTGTTGTTTCCAGGTCTTCCACCCTTTCATATATCTCCTTGTTGGATCTTAGTCTGTAGGTTCCCTGTACCACTTTTGGGCTGTAAATCCTCCTCAATATCCTCCTTTCAATCTTCATAAGCTTTATCAGGTTCATCAAATTTGCCGTCTCCACACCATATAAGATCACCGGTTTTACCACAGCATTGTAGTGTTGTAGTTTGGCATTAAGGGAGAGGTTCTTTTTGTTGTATATATTTTTAGTGGAGAAGTTGAGTTTTTCTAGTTAGTCTTCTATTTTCCATTGACTCTTTGTTCAGTCCATTGTTGCTAATGATCTCTCCGAGGTAGTCAACTTGCCATCCTACTGAATAATTTGCTGGTCAACAGAGTGATTGAAGTTCACCTAAATGCCAACGTAAGCAGATCTCACAAACTAAATGATGGATTACCACAAGGATCGGTCCTTGCCCCATTGCTGTTCAATATTTACACCGCAGCCTTACCTCCTACTAGTGCTTGAAAGTTCATATACGCTGACGATCTTGCATTGACAGCTCAATCCAACGACTTTGCAACAGCAGAAACCGTACTTACGGAAGATCTCTGCAGACTCGACAATTTCTTCAAATCCTGGAGACTAAAACCAAATATGGCAAAAACAGAGGTCAGCTGCTTTCATCTGAGCAACAAACAAGCCATCTACAGTCCTAGGGTTCAATACCAGGGTCATCTACTGAAATTCAATCCTCATCCTAAATATTTAGGCGTCATCTTGGATCGATCCTTGACTTACAGTGAACATCTAGGCAAAACATCTGCTAAGATCAAAACCCGCAACAACATCCTGCACAAACTCACAGGAACGGGATGGGGCCCAACAGCATCCACCCTCAGAACTTCAGCACTTGCCCTAGTGTATCCAGTAGCAGACTATTGCTGCCCAGTATGGCTTAACAGCGTCCATGCAAAGAAGATAGACGTACAGCTGAACGACACAATGAGGACTGTATCAGGAACCATCCAATCTAGTCCTTTGGAATGGTTACCAGCACTCTCCAACATCCCGCCTCCTCATCTTCGAAGACAAATGGCACTGAAGAGAGAATGGCTTAAATGTTGTGACAACCCTCTTCTGCCAATACATCTAGACTGCTCACCTAAAGATCTCAGGCTGAAATCCCGGAATCCATCTTGGAGACAAGGAAGGAAGTTGGTCCAAGAGCAGTTTCAAGTGGATGAAGCTTGGCCCAATGAGTGGCTGACTTCAAATCCAGGCAGATTAGGTCTTATCTCGGATCCAGTTAAGCAGCCCCCTGGTTTCGACCTTCCCAGGAAAATCTGGCCGTCGCTGAACCGTATAAGAACTCAACACGGTAGATGTCAGTTCTGGAAGCACAAATGGAAAATTGCCGAGAATACTTTCTGCAACTGTGCAGATGTGCCTCAGACCATCAGTCACATCGCTATGGGTTGCCCACTCCGAAGGTTCAATGGTCCAATGAAGGAGATTCATCAAGCTAGTGATGAAGCATTAGAATGGTTAGAGAAATTAGATATCCAGCTCTAACAAAACTGAAGCTTTGTGGTGCTTGAGCCATATTTTCAGTGTTGCCTTAGTAAACAAGAGTTATTTATTTCAGGATTAGGGCATAACCCATCTCTTTTGGGTACATTCGTGTTGACCGACTGAAAAGCACTTGCAGATCAAGGTCTCAATCTGTATATAATTGTAAATACTGTATAAAGTAAATAATTGTATATTGCATCTTCATGCCATCCGAAATATAAATATATAACTGAAGAAAAGTCAAAAGCCAAAAAGGTGGGCAATAGACAGACTAAAGTAAAGGATGTAATCGAAAGATTCAAGAAGAGTATAAAGGAAGGACTAATCAAAACCCCTAAACAAACTTCAATTGCAGACGAATGGGCACTTTTGAAGAATGAAATAACAAAATCCGCAGAAGAAAACATTGTTAGGAAAGAAAGAATAGGTAGAAAACCGTGGATCACTCAGGATATACTAGAATTGATGGATGAAAGGCGGAAACACAAGAATCTAAGAGATGAAAAGGGGAAAGCAGAATACAGACTTCTGAGAAATGAGGTTAACAAGAAGTGCAAGGAAGCGAAAGAAGAATGGTTGAAAGAGAAATGTGCAGGTATAGAAAATTGTCTGAAATTAGGAAGAGTAGACTCAGCTTATCGAAGGATTAAGAATACTTTTGGGGAAAAGAAGACTAAGTGCTGTAATATTAGGGACACAAATGGAAAGCCTCTAACAGATAGGTAAGAAAAGGTTGAGAGATGGAAAGCTTACATAGAGTGCTTGTATAAGGGAAAGGAGATCGAGAATCATGTAATGGAAAGGGAGGAGGAAATTGATGAGGATGCAAAAGGAGATTTAATATTGAGATCAGAATTTGACAGAGCATTAGAGGACTTAGGCAGGAACAAAGCACCAGGCATAGATGATATACCGATTGAGTTGCTACGCTGCATAGGAGATGAAGGTCTGATCAGGTTATTTCAATTGGTGTGTAGGATTTATGAGACAGGTGAGGTACCCCCTGATTTCAAGAAGAATGTTATCAACCCTATACCAAAGAAAGTGGGAGCTGACAGATGTGAAGATTACCGTACAATCAGCTTGATTACTCATGCTTCAAAGATCCTGTCTAGAATAATTTACAAGAGGATTGAAAGCCAGATAGAAACGGAGTTGGGTGAAGACCAGTTTGGTTTCAGGAGAAATGTAGGAACAAGGGAAGCTGTACTAAGTCTTAGGCTGATTTTGGAAGGTAGAATAAGGAAAGATAAGAGAACGTTCATGGCATTTGTAGACTTAGAAAAGGCTTTTGATAACGTTGATTGGACTAAATTGCTTGACATTTTGAAATCTATTGGAATAAAGTACAGGGATAGGAGGGTGATATACAATCTATACAGAAACCAGACAGCAGTCATTCGAGCTGAAGGACATGAGAGAGAACCTGGTATTCAGAAAGGTGTAAGGCAAGGCTGCAACTTATCACCCATACTTTTCAATCTTTATATTGAACAAGCAATGAAGGAAATTGGAGAAAAATTTAAAGTGGGAGTGAAGAATCAAGGAGAAATAATTTCTACTCTGAGATTTGCTGATGACATCGTCATCTTGGCCGACAAGCCTGAGGATTTGAATGAGTTTTTGAATGGTATGGATTCCGTCTTACGGAAGGAATTCATGATGAAAATTAATAAATGTAAAACAAAAATACTGGAATGCAGCCGACATAAATCAGAAACCTCTATGGAGATCAAATTGGCCGGTGAAAAGCTGAAGGAAGTAGGAGACTTCTGTTACTTAGGAAGCAGAATAACCAGTGATGGACGAAGCAAAGAGGATATAAAAAGGCAAGGAAAGCCTTTCTACAAAAAAGGAATCTGTTGACATCGAATATAGATTTAGGTATTAGGAAGTCATTTTTGAAAGCCTTTGTCTGGAGCGTGGCGCTCTATGGAAGTGAAACTTGGACTATTGGTGCAGCAGAAAAGAGGAGAATTGAAGCATTTGAAATGTGGTGTTACAGGAGAATGATGAAGATCAGATGGGTAGATAGGGTTACAAACGAAGAGGTATTAAGGCGAGTGGGAGAGGAGAGATATTTCTGGCGACTGCTAATGAAGAGAAGAGGTAGGTTGGTAGGACACATACTAAGACACCCAGGAATAGCAAGCTTAGTTATGGAAGGAAGGGTCGAGGATAAGAACTGTAGGGGTAGACCAAGGTTAGAATATGTTAAACAGATTGCCTCGGATGTAGGGTGTGGTAGCTATGTAGAAATGAAACGATTAGCTCAGGACAGGGAGGCATGGATAGCTGCATCAAACCAGTCAAAAGACTGAAGACTCAAACAACAACAACTGTTTCGTGAATTTATTATTATTATTATTATTATAATAATAATTATTATTATTATTGTTATTATTATTATTATTAGCGTATGGTGCAACACAAAACAATCAACATAAACAATATATAGACTATGCATAGGTAACACATTACAACTGTAGCAATCGTGCAAGGGAAAGGGTGTTCAAAGATTAATGTCTAAATTTTTTAGAAACCTTAAATTACATCGGACTGAACTGGTATTGAACTCACGATCTGAGATTTGATATGCCAGCGTTTAACCTACTACGCCTCTCAACTAGACTGTGCCTAGGGCGTTTGAATAGATTGATAGGCCTATGAGAAAGGATGAAGCACCGACCTAGTAGCCTCGTGACACCACTAACTACTTTGCTTTCAAAACCTAAATGGCTTTGGATACGAGGATCGTTATAACTTTGCGAGTGTGACCTCTGAAATTGTTAACAGCTGTATTGGGACACAAGTACTATGTCGTAAGTTAACCTGCCTTACTTGTGTGTAGCCTCATCACTCATGAAGTTTAACCATAAAGAAGACAGTGAATTATTGATGCTCCAAGACTGCAAAACATGGTTATAATGTCATGAAAACTGCAAGCAAAGTACTCCCTTATTGACCAAAGTTTCAAGTCAAACACGTCTTTCAGGAGTAAATATGAACTAATTACGAACATCAAGAGAAAATTTCAGCATATTTTCTATTTTTCAAACTTATATTTGAGGCGTCTGGTATCAAAACAAGACGCATCACTTCGACAAAAATTTTCAGGAGACACAAAAAAACTGAATAATTCCTTTGTTAACTGACAAAAAATATGTCTCTTTTTTTAAAGTTGTAAATGATATTGACAAATATTTCCCAAAGGTTTCATAACTCGTGCTGTTTTATTTTCCTTATTATAAGCGTTTTAAAATTTGATTTGTCTGGTTTTGTTTTAAAACTTGCTGTTGTACGTATCTTGTTTTGCAATTCGGTAATCGGATGTATCTTATTTTGAAAATAAAATAATCATTCTTCACAAGTATAAAGTCAATTTAACACACTGTCAGTAGATTTACTGGCACGTTAAAAATCCCCTTCGGGGCTAACTTCCGGCACCCAGGCGTCTCTAAAAGCCAGAGTAGTTAAAACCAATAACATTATTATTATTATTATTGATTTAACACAGGAATTAATGTAAACACACCGGCACTAACAGAACACGAAACAATTGCATACGCAGCACACAGAGAGCGCCCTTTCAGCTGATACACTGATCGATGCGAAATACACCCTGCCAAGATGTGTCTTGTTTTGATACTCATTCATCCACTTGTCATATTTTGAAACCAACCGACTACTTCAGCAATTTAAAACAGCATGATGTGTTCTGTTTTGAATACCTTTCTCCTCCCACAAGTAAAGAGGTTATTCAGGACTTGTTAAATCATCCGTAGGCTAATCTCAAAATCGCAAAAATAGTGATGTATCTTGATTTGATACCAGACCACCCATTTGTCCTGTTGCCAAGTCTTGAACAATGCTGATTTATTTTATCAGTTGGCTAACCTGCTAACAAGCCATATGGCAGTATTCTTCAAGGGGGAAGATACATAGCGACGAAACTGTCTCTACATCGTTAAACATTAAGTTGTTGATTCTTCAGAGGCTTTGTGACATCGTGTTCATGCAGCCCGTGTACTTGGGTGTGTGTAGACTTTTTCTGATAACCTGTGTCACTGTGATGCCTGTACTAGTGTGTGCATTTGTAATTGAGGTAGGTTTTTGTGTAGAAAGCGACCGTGGCCTTATGTTAGGTACCATAGGTGGCATATCTACGGGGGGTGATGAGGGGGATCAATTTACCCCCTTCCCAGAGCCGAATAATTTAAAAATACGTAATTTGATTTTAAAAAATGTTGGTCAACAATCCAAAAATTGATTTTTTTAAACGTCTGGATTATGTACGTTTATAATGGGCGGGCATCAATTCCACCCAGGAATTCCAGTCAGGTAGCCAGGGTTACCTCAATTCCACCCGGTCCTCCAAGGGACCCAGAAATGAGTTCCTCAACTCCGCCCAGGATTTTCCCCAATGACGTAAACAAATGTCATAACCCTCCTGCTCACATACCAAGGGCCGTGTCGAACACCTTATGCAGCGCATGAGTAGAAAAAAAATAGAAAATTGGCAGACTTATGTAAAAGAACATGATGATTAATTTTTAATCACCACCACCAAGTCCGCTCAATCGTTAAATCAGATATAAGCATAATACAAAGAGCTAGATATTCATCACTGTTGTTAAATAAAAATATGGACAGGAAATTTAATAAAATAAGAAAAATCAGCATCTTAAAATCACATAAATCTTGACGTCATTTCAAACTGTACAAAAAACATTAGATGAAACTCTTTTCATTCCCTAACTATTGTGTGAGAAACACAATTCACAAGATCTAATCTACTCATTGTTTGGTTGGCGTACTGCATGAGCTTATTTTCAATGAATTCTTTTCTCACACGACTATTCTTGTCTTTGCTCGACACCCGCCCGCTGCTGTTAAGTAGAATGTACGTGTATGCGAGCAGAAGGGTTATGACTAGGGCTCAGATTCGAGCATATTTGCATATTTTTTTCCTGAATAGTACACATTGAAAGAAGCCTTTCGGTGGTATTTTCACCTCTCTGGGACCAACAAAATTGAAATTTATCGAGCATATAAAAGTATAAAACCGCGGTTTTCAGAATAGAAGCATATAAATGCATATTTTTGTGGTTTTCGTCTAAATAGTTTGTTTTCCTTGGAATTCCTCCATTCCCCCTCCCCGAATTCGGACCCTGACCATCCTTCAGGTTCGAAAACAGAAATAATTGAAATGCCTATCTGGTGCGAATAATAAAACCGCAGGTTTTTAACCTTTAGTGAGGTCGTTCTCGTCATTGAAACTTTTATTGACTGATTTAAGAAAATCATTCATAAATGGAAAACATAGGAAAAATTCTTGTTGTACAGACCAATGCAGATCTACTTCATTGACTCGCCTAATTTTGAACATTTTGTAAATGAACTTTTAAACTGTAACTTTTATGAGAGAACTTCTCTTTTATATACTGTACTTGAAACTTGAATGAGAGTATATCGCAATGCACCATACATACAATTAGAAAATAAAGCCCGTATATAAAGATATGTTATTGTTTTTTTCGTTTCATTTTCCTTTCTATCGTTTTTAATGATGTTTCTCGAGCATATTCTGCATATTTAACAGCATATAATGTTTTTTTTCTTCGAGCATATCTATCGAGCATATAACGGGGTTTTCGAGCATATCTATCGAGCATATAACGGGTTTTTCGAGCATATAACGGGTTTTTCGAGCATATCTATCGAGTATATAATGGGTTTTTCGAGCATATCTATCGAGCATAAAACACATGGTTTCCGAGCATATCTGGAGATTTTATCGAGCATATCGATCCGAGCCCTAGTTATGACATTTGTTTGCCGACCCCTTGTCAAAGCCTGACCGGAGTTGAGGAACTTATTTTTGGGTCCCTTGGAGGACCGGGTGGAATTGAGGAAAATGGGGCGGAATTGATGTTCGACCTTTATAATTAGTCATTTGAGAACATTCATCTTTACCTGTGTAAAATATTTAGTGTTAGACCAACCGAGCTGAGAGGTGCAAATAAGACGTATCAAATGCTATCGAGATCAAACATGAAAACGTGTAGATTTGCTTTCATTGATTGTCTTCTTTGCCCCCACCCCTGCACAAAACAAAAGTAAAAAGAAACTACCAGAACAGAAACAAAGAATCCAAACCAAAAGCAGAAAACAAACACGAAACAAAAAACAAAACAGAAAAAAGCAGAGTTCCAAAACAAGAGCAAAAGCAGGAAAGAATCACAAAAAGAGATAAACAGAAAGCAAAAACCAAAAGCAGAAAACAGAAAACAAAATGCAAAATTTGAAAACAAAAGAAAAAGCAGAAAACAAACACAAAACCGTAATCAGAAAACAAAAGCGAAATCAGAAACCAAAAAAGCAAAATTCGAAAACAAAATCAAAATCAGAAAACAGAAACCAAAAATCTAAATTTGAAAACAAAACAAAAATCAGAAGACAAACACAAAGCCAAAAAGCAAAAAAACGAAAACAAATGCAAAAACAGAAAACAATTTAAAAGCAAAAAAGTAGAAAACACCTCCGCTCTTCCCCCTCCAGAAGCAAATCCTAGTTTCGCCACTGGGTATCATCCCGGCATTTGCCTGGAGTAGATGTGGGTAAGCCACGGAAAACTACTTCTAGGATCGCTGAGGTAGGCCAAGCCGAGCCTCCGCGGTGACAGCCAAGAATGTAGTCACTACGCAACGAGGCGGACGTTAAATATTGAGTGACCTTGCTGTATGGGAGTTATTGTTGGGTGAATTATTGAAGATATACAGGGTCTTTCATATAAAATAAGAGCACCAAGCGGTGGCTTTGTTAACCGCTGCTGCGGTCACCTTGGCCGAGCTTTTGGTGCGCCAAGGCCCCCTGCTTTAAGCGTGTGTACAATCCTATATGATGCAGCGGCCTTGCTAGCGTGTGTACAATGCTGAAATCTTACTTTGGTTAGTTAGTTATTGTTGATGAATCCGAAACCCCTACTTGTGCTATTTTGTGAGTGATTTATTCGGAGACGTTCAAGATTCTCACCAATGTCATCTAGCTCATCCTCTGGTAAAACTGTTCGTGTGCGGGCATGTTTTTTATTGAGCACCGAGCCAGTATTGTCAAACATATTTGCAATTACGTGAATCTGTGCTAGTGAAGGTGGCACTTCATCAGGAAATTGCTGAACAAATGCATCACGTACCCGCCGAGCCGACTCGTACTTAAAATAAGTCTTACATAAAAAAATACGATGTTTCAATTATAACTGTCTCACCATGTTAGCACTTGAGGTTTAGCCTGGTGACTGAGCAACTGCACGCTTATTGCAAGGTCAAGTTTGGTAATGTCAATCTGTTATTTTTATACAGTCCATCGGAACTTAAAAGCGCGCGCTTTCAATACTATAGGGGTTTCGGTTTCATCAACAATAACTAACTAACTAACTAACTAACTAACTAAAGTAAGATTTCAGAATTGTACACACGCTAGCAAGGCCGCTGCATCATATAGGATTGTACACACGCTTAAAGCAGGGGGCCTTGGCGCGCCAAAAGATCGGCCAAGGTGACCGCAACAGCGGTTAACAAAGCCGCCGCTTGGCGCTCTTATTTTATATGAAAGACCCTGTTTATTATACATAAGCTAGAGGTACCTGATATGAGTGTAGCACGAATGATTGCTGGGGCAGATAGTTGGGGTCAAAGGTAAGAAGGTACGCGCAATGAGACATAAAGGCTAATAAGTTATTTATTTCTTTATCTTATGGCTTTTAATGGCGGGAGTGTCAGAGGACATGTTCGACTCGTCAGAGGCTGTAGTTGCTTTAACCGAGCACCCGTAGGGTGAGCTACAAGTTCCATTCAATTTCAAGTAGTTCCAACTTTCGCTTCCAGATGTCACTGATCCTAGTGGTGAACGTTGGAACTTTGATAGATCGTTCCAACTAAATCTAATCTAGAAATTTAGCCTCCAAAGGAAGGCATACTGAAGGAATTTAACGATCTTAAAAAATCCGGTGACTAACACAGCCATCACAACTAACACAGGTTATAAGACAGATTCTACGCACAACCAAAGTACACGGGGCTACATGACCGCGTTCCCGCAGCCCGTAAACTAAAGGCTTCAATCACATTGGAGGCACGCTTGCGCAAGTAATTTGGTGGCGCGCGCGTGCGCAAGCTGGCGTGAACAGCAATGTGCTCACACTAAATGCAAGCAGGTGCAAGTTAATTGTTATATACAGGTAAGTCGAAATGGAGATGTCAGACGATGATGACATTGTTTTGGAAAATGGTGTTTTAAAGTTTTTACGTTTGGATGAACATGTAATCAGGGAAGAGTGGGTGAATGAGTATTTTTTGGACAGAGAGGAAGATGGAGAGTATGCACGAATATTCAACGATTTGCTTAGACAGCCTGATAAGTTTTTTGAATACTTCAGAATGATACCAGACACTTTCTACTATATACTGGACAAAACACACCTAGAATAAGGAGGCAATCTAATTTCCGAAAGTGTTTATCACCTGGAGAGAACCTGATGGTGACTTTGAAGTAAGACTTGATGGTTTATTAACTACGGTATTTACTTTAAAATATTGTTTTGATGAATTTAAAAATGATATTCAATCAGACAATATTAAAAATGTTGTAGGCCTTTCTCTCCCCCAAAAAGTTATTGTAACGTATTAATTATAGGAAAAGTAGACACTGCTTATTGAAGGATTAAGAATACTCTTGGGGAAAAGAAGACATAAGTACTGTAATATTAAGGACACAAATTGAAAACCTCTAACAGATAGGGAAGAAAAGGTTGAAAGATGGAAAGCCTACATAGTGTTTGTATAAGGGAAAGGAGATTGAGAATCATGTAAAGGAAAGGGAGGAGGAAATTGATGAGGATGCAAAAGGAGATTTAATATTGAGATCAGAATTTGACAAAGCATTGGAAGACTTAAGTAGGAACAAAGCACCAGGCATAGATGATATACCGATTGAGTTCCTACGCTGCATAGGAGATGAAGGTCTGATCAGGTAATTTTACTTGGTGTGTAGAATTTGAGACAGGTGAGGTACCCTCTGATTTCAAGAAGAATGTTATCATCCCTATACCGAAGAAAGTAGGAGCTGACAGATGTGAGGATTACCGTAAATCAGCTTGATTACTCATGATTCAATGATCCTGTCTAGAATAATTTACAAGAGGATGGAAAGCCAGATAAAAGTGGAGTTGGGTGAAGACCAGTTTGGTTTCAGGAGAAATGTAGGAACAAGGGAAGCTGTATTAGGTCTTCAGCTGATTTTGGAATGTAGAATAAGAAAAGATAAGAGGACGTTCATGGCATGTATAGACCTAGAAAAGGCTTTTGATAACGTTGATTGGACTAAATTGTTTGAAATTTTGAAAATGATAGGAATAAAGTACAGGGATAGGAGGGTGATCTACAATCTATACAGAAACCATACAGCAGTCATTAGTGCTGAAGGACATGAGAGAGAAGCTGGTGTTTAGAAAGGTGTGAGGCAAGGCTGCAGCTTATCACCCATACTTTTCAATCTTTACATTGAACAAGCAATGAAGGAAATTACAGAAAAATTTGAAGTGTGAGTGAAGATTCAAGGAGATATAATTTCGACTCTGGGATTTGCTGATGACATCGTCATCTTGGCCGACACGCCTGAGGATTTGAATGAGTTCTTGAATAGTATGGATTCCATCCTGAGGAAAGAATTCATGATAAAAATTAATAAATGCAAAACAAAAATACTGGAATGCAGCCGAAATAAATCAGAAACCTCTATGGACATCAAATTGGCAGGTGAAAAACTAAAGGAAATAGGAGACTTATGTTCCTAAGAAAGCAAAATAACCAGTGATGGACGAAGCGAACAGGATATAAAAAGTAGATTAGCTCAGGCAAGCATTTCTACAGAAAAGGAATCTGTTGACATCGAATATAGAGTTAGGTGTTAGGAAGGCATATTTGAAAGCCTTTGTCTAGAGCGTGGCACTATAGGGAAGTGAAACTTGGACTATTGGTGCAGCAGAAAAGAGGAGATTTGAAGCGTTTGAAATGTGGTGTTACAGGAGAATGATGGAGATCAGATAGGTAGATAGGGTTACAAACGAAGAGGTATTGAGGCGAGTGGGAGAGGAGAGATGTTTCTGGCGACTGCTAATGAAGATTAGAGATTGGTTGGTAGGGCACATGCTAAGACACCCAGGAATAGCAAGCTTAGTTATGGAAGGAAGGGTCGAGAACAAGAACTGTGGAGGTAGACCAAGGTTAGAATATGTTAAACAGTTTGCCACGGATGTAGGGTGTGGTAGCTATGTAGAGATGAAACGATTAGCTCAGGACAGGGAGGCGTGGTGCGCTGCATCAAACCAGTCAAAAGACTGAAGACTCAAACAACAACATAAAGAATAAACGTTTGAAGTGCCGATTGAATATATTGTCAGTGAATAGTTTATGAAAATAACCTGGATATCAGGTTTGGAAAATAAAACACTCGTTTTTAATATGCTTGGCCAAAAAGTTTATTACATGAATTCAACACTAGACTGTCACTGCCTCGATGGTCAGAAATTTACCGAGATCAAGCACGCTTGCAACTACGAAACAAATATTTTTGTTTCGAAGTGGAGTCGGAGCAAGCTTGCGCAAGCGTGCACTTGCTTGTGGCGGGCAGTGTGAGCGACGATGGACACGTCACCATTTGTTTCTGTCGCTCTCCTACTGATTTTGTTTATATGTGCACGCTTGCTCACGCGCGCGCCACCAAATTACTTTCACAAGCGTGCCTCCAATGTGATCGAAGCCTAACGAACCAACCAACCTTACTAAGACGTTGTGTGCAAATCAATTGATAACGATTGACATGGAAGGACATATTTGCCTGTGTAGTTATATCTGTAGTCTATCACCCGGCCGGCCAGGGTACATAACTTATCGCCCCCAGGGGCTCACATATAGTGGGACGTCGGTTGGCGACCACGGGACCCCAGCTGAGTCCGGCATTGCTTCCACTTACTAGTGCCGGGCTCCTCTCTGTTATCTTTCCTCTCGACCTCCCTTGGTCAACTCTTGTTGTTTTCAGACCCCAACGGTATTAGGGTATCCGAGGCCTAGGGAGTCTTTCACTTTCCCGCCTTCATAGGCCCTTGTCTCATCTTTCCTGATCCCTCCTTCTTCGAGGGGTCAGACCTCTTGTTTTCTTTTCATTGTATTTCCTTTTCTCTTTAAGATTCCCGCACTGTATTTGTTACTTGGTTCCCCGTGTATCTAAATTCCCTTTAGCAATCTTTTTTGTAGGTATTTTAATCTACGTTGCATTTTTTAAGTTTTTTCGATCTAAATTACATCTCGCGATTGTTTTCAACCTCTATTGCATTTTGTAAAGATTGACAATCTAAATTGCTTTTTAGTAAGTCTTTCAATGTAGGTTTCAGGGCATTTTAGTGAGTATTTTGAATTTCAATTGCATTTTGTAAGTATTTTCAACCAAAATCGCATTTCGCAAGAATTTTAAATCTAAATTGCATTTTGTTTGGTGGGCATTTTGAAAATATTTTGATTCTCAATTGCATTTTGTGGGTATTTTGAATCTAAATTACATTTTGTCAAGTATTTACAATCTAAATTGCAGTTTGTAAGTATTGTCAATCCACATGAGTCGTTTGAGTCTACCGAACATTTTGTAAGCATTTTCAATTTCAATTGCATTTTGTAAGTATTTTGAATTTCAATTGCACTTTGTGAATAATTTGGATTGGAACTGGGATATTTCAATCTGAATTGCATTGTGTATTTTCAATTGCATTTTGTAAGTATTATAAAATAATTTATTAAACACAATGTGTACATTAATTTACAAACATTTGTTTACATATTTACTTCTGTTTTTCACCAGTCTTTTGTTAGCGTGTTTAGCGGCTGGGTTCTGTTTCCACATTTCAGCAAGTGATACTTGGGGCATGGTTTGTTGCATAATTCACAGACGCAGTCGTTCTCCGGTTCGTGGTATGTTTTGTTCCGACGTATCTTCCCATGGAACCCGTGGGCGGCGGATCTTGTGTACAGATGGCGAAGCTCATAGTTTGGTCCCTTCCAGGCTTCTGTTTTCATCGTTTCTGTGTCCATTATTTGCTCCGGGACCTCGTTGGTTTTGTTCTGTCTTTCCTTGATGACTGTTTTGTATGCGTGCGTTACCGGTAATCCGAAACAGTGTTTTATGTCCTCTATGAAGAATGACTCTCGTGCTGTTGCATACGCGTAGCTGTTCCTTGTGAATTTAGAGATCGAGAGGGCTCGTTTTAGGAATCTGGCTTTAATTCTTTCTATTTTCCTAAGGTTGTTTGCCGTCAGGTAGGGCCATGTTATTTGTATTCCGTACGTTGCAGTCGGAGCAACTTTCAGTTTGAACAGCGCGATCGCGATTGGCAGGGATAGCTTCTGGAGCTTAGGGATGTCGTAAGTTGCTTTCGTTGCAGCCGTCACTCTCTCTTGTGTATGCAGAGAGAAGGTGGTTCCAGTTGTTTGTAGTCTAACACCTAGGTATTTGAAGCTGGGTACAATTTCTATGGTTTCTTTCCCACACATGAAGTGGTGCCTCTTAGATAGCCTGCCTCCCCTTCTGAATTTCATTGCCTTTGTCTTCGCACTGTTTATTTCCATGGAGTTTTCTGTTGCCCATACCTCAATGTTCTCCTTGACTGCCTGTAGGTCTTCTTGACTCGGAGAGGATGGCCATGTCATCTGTGTACATTAGCAGTTTAACGTTTCTTGTGCCTATGGTCTGTCCGATATCTGAAGTCATCACGTTAAAGAGGGCTGGGCTCATCGGGTCTCCTCGCAGGATCCCTCGTGTTTGGGTGATGCTCTTCGACGTGGATATGCCATCATAGATTGTGACGTAGTTGGCGTATAGAATCGACTTGATCGTTTTGAGTTCGTTGTTTGTGCTGCCTAGAATGTCCTCTAGTTTGTGGATAAGTATCCTCCTGCTGATGCTGTCAAATGCCTTCGAGTAATCTATGAAAATTGCGTATAATGGTGTGGCGGGTTCGGCTAGTGTAGTTGTTATTTCTTGTATGAATTCTTGGACAGCGTGCAGTGTTGGTCTGTCCGGGGTGAAACCATATTGATTCGGTGGTATGTAGGCTCTTAATCTATGTTCTACACGTGCTAGTAGGATCTTGGAAAACGGTTTTAATATGACATTTTCCAGGGCGAATCCCCTATAGGAGTTTGGGTCATCCTTTCTTCCCTTCCCTTTGTATAGCACAATTATGATTGACTTTCTCCATTGTTCTGGAATTGAGTTGTTCTTAAGGCATTCATTAAAAAGTTCCGTCAGTGGTTCCAGTAGGTCTTGCTGTGCTTCCTTCAGGTGTTCCATGTATATTCCATCAGGTCCAGCTGCTTTGTTGAGTTTCCCAGATCTTATAAGTTGGTCGACTTCCTCTGTTGTGATTGGAACTATGTATTGTTTGTTCGTTGTGTCTGATGTGCGATATACTGTTGGTTTGTCCTCTGCAAGGAGGCTGCTAAAGTGGGCTTCACATTGCTCCATATTAACGAGGGGGCTTATTGCCTGCTTCTATGACGACCTTAGAATTTTATACGGTTTCAGTTCGGCCTCGGCGATCAATTTCTGTTCTGTGGAGAGGTCGTGTTTTTGTTTCTTTTCTTTCAATAGCATTTTGTACCTCCGGCGTTCTTCGCCATATTCCTTTAGGGCGCTTCCTCCGTATTCTCTGGCTGCCTGGAGGAGTTGTAGAGTGCTTTGTCTTTTGAACCTCAATTGCATTTTGCATGTATTTTCGATCTCATTTGCATTTTGAAGGTATTTTGAATTTCAATTGCATTTTGTAAGTATTTCGACTCTACATTGCATTTTGTACGTATTTTGAACCTAGTCTACATTTTGTGGGTATTTTTCAATCTATTCTTTTTGTGAATCTTTTCGTTCTAAATTCCCTTTTGTAAGAACATTTTGTGAGTTGTTTCAATCCGAGTTCCTTTTTGTAAGTATTTTCCGTCTCACTTAATTTTCGTTCTGGTTTCCATTTCATTATCATTTTCGCTATCACCCAGATCATTAGGGGCCGATAACCTAGATGCTAGGCCCCTTAAAACAACAATTATCATCATCATCATCATAACATATCATTGTATTTTTTGCTTAATTTTTTTTTAATATTTATTATTTTTTAAGTACTGAGACGTTATAAAATTGAGCGTTATATTGTGCATTTTGCAATACAAATTTAATTAAGTTAAATTAAGTTCGCAACCGGATCTGCTCGAGTGACATCTACTACCAACCAGCTGAACTATGCGTAATCTAACCAAGGCCTACTAGATGCGAACTGCGCTCATTACCGACCTTGACAGTTCCAGTTAGTGAACCCATGCATACGGTGTAATTCAAAAATTTCCTCCTGTTGCCGATAAAGTGCACTCTGCCCGGACGATAGGCGCGATAACAAATTTCGCTGTGCAGTAGGATTATTAAATGTGTTTCTTCCAGTGATACGTTTAGACCAACGAAGTTATGTTTCTGTTTCAATTATTATAAGTAGTCGGTGTTAATATACTGAATTCCTACGTAGTTTGGTGTGTTTGCTGATGTGATTGTAAAATACTTGGGTAAATTATAAACTATGGTTTGAATGCCACTGCTCAAATCCAGTATGTCATACTGTTGTGTGCCATTTTGCACTTCGAATACGAAGGAAATAGGAGGTAATAAGGACAAAGAGTTTTAACTATACCCATACATTTAGGAGAAAGTAGGCTATATGTTCTTTCCTGGACATTTTTGCGAAAATGAGGAAAAAGTAGACTTATGAGATCGGGCAAATGTGTATCTGTCTGTCTGTCTGTCTGGCTGTGTGTCCCCCCCCCCCTATCAACTCCTAAACGGCTGCAGCAATCGAAACAAAATGTGCTAGGAGTAAAGATCTATACCTGAATATCTCACGGCCATATTTGAAAATGATGTCAGTGCTACCAACTGCTGAAAAATTTACAATTGAAATTTGAGCTCCATGTTGGATATCTTGGAAGGTATGAATGGGAGCTATTTCAAAATTGGCACATGTATAGATAATAATAATTCAGTTTAATTTCTAGGAGGCCATGCATGGCAGTGTTGCCAAAATGATTCTAAGCCTGCTGATAGGTCAATTTTAAATGCATATAACTTCTATACTATCAATTGGATTTCAACCAAATTTTGTATGTAATATGTGTACATAAACAGATATGACTGAGCGTATTCGTAAGAGCCACCAGGGCTGCCAACTGTCAATAAATCTTCCCTCTATTCTTTTATCCAAATACCAATATATCAGAATGTATGCAAGCCGACAGCTTTAAACTATGCACGCGTATAGTACCTGGCATTCTAGATTAATTTGGAGTAACTTATGTACATCAGTGCTACCAACATGATTCTAAGAATGCTGATAGGACCAATTTTAAAGTACATGTAACTTCTAGGCTATACTAACAAATGGATTTCATCCAAAATTGGCACAACAAGAGATCATAATATTTCAGATTATTTCTGACCAACGCATGCATGACATTGTTGCCAACATGAATTTACGCGCTGATAGATCCAATGTCTAACTGCATGTAACGTCCATGCTATCCATTGGACTTCAACCAAATATTGTCTTCTGTATCTTAAGAGATGGAACTAACAATATATTCAGTCACCAGGGCTGCCAATCGTAGTGCTCTATTACGCTACAGGTATATTTCGAACTAATTAGAAATTTCGATATTACCAACTTAATTTCGCTATTTTTCTAGATAGGCCTATATAGATTGGCATGAATCTTACATTTTAAGAAAAGTAGGCTCTTTAGTTCGTCACGCAACTTCTTGTTTCCTGTCCTGGGATCTATATAAAGTCTATTTCTTACTGTTATCTCTCTAGCCCCGCCAGTATCAGGCATTCTAAACTGCAGAGTCCTCTCGATTGACATTCGTGGTGTAGTGTCTTGTCCTGTAATTCTTCTTCTTCTTCTTCTTCTTTTCGTTTTTGCTTTCTAAGGACCACGAGGCTCGCTTTAACTCTTTACATGGTCTTCTGTTTCTTATTAGCCCAGAAGGCTTTCATTTTCCGGCTATGAGCAGACTTCCTCACGTCTGTCTACTTCGGTCTGGTGGTTCCTGTGTTTCCTGCTGGTAACGGATACTGGGAATACCCCTTGAAGAATGAGCTGACGGAATTTAGTCCGATCATGTACGGTGTCGGGAGAAATTTAAAGCTGCTCAAGGTCTGATTTCACTGTAGTGATTCATTTGTTCTTGGAGGCTTTTCCTCTACCTGTCGTGGTGAATATCCTGTTCGTGAGTCTGCAGGGGTTCATGTGGGTTGGATGACCATAAAAAGTTAGTCGCCTTTTCCAAATCAATATGATTATGTCCTCATGGAGATGGTACAGCTCACTATTGTGTCTGATCTTATAGGTGCCATCCATGTCTCGAATTTGCCCAAGTATTCTCCTTAGGATTTTTCGTTCCTTGAGCTCAATCCTCCTTAGTGGACCCTTCCTGTTTATCAAGAAGCATTCAGAGGCATAGAGTACGGAGGGCTGTACTACTGAGTTATAATGTTTGATCTTAAGGTTCTTGGAATGTTATTTGGAGATGAAAATGCTCTTGCATGCGTAATATACCCTATCCAACTTGACACCCCTGGTGTCTACAGTATATCTATCTTCTTCTTCTTCTTTTCCTCCTCCTTCTTCTTCCTATCGAGTGTTCTGTTACGGTCTCGTTCCACCTCTTCGTAGGTCAACCTACGTCTCTTCTGTCTCTAGGTTGGTATTTGAGGATTCGTGTGGTGATCCGGCAGGTCTTCATACGTAGTACACGGTCCTTCGAAGCTGATCTGTATTTCTGTACTGTATTGATATAGCCTACTGAATTCCTACTTTTAGTTCTTTAAGGATAACCTCAGATCTTTTCCTATCCCATAGTGTGTATCCAGCTGTTCTCCTCATGAACCGCATATCGGCACTCGCTAGTCTCCGTTCATCGCCTTTGTGAAGGGTAGGTTTGGTTAGGATATTGTCTAGTTTGAATCGTGTGTGCCTCTGGAATAATGATGGCCTGAAGATGTTATTTATTAGTCCTGTGACCTTAGTGAAGTTGATGATTTTGTGCTGCATATCGTTTTCTTGATGTAACTGAGGTTATAACCGAGATTTTTGCATGTTGATACCTGCTCAAGGGTTGTATGTCCTGTAATTATTTCTTCTTTCTTTCATTCTTTCTTTCTTTCTTTCTTTCTTTCTTTCTTTCTTTCTTTCTTTCTTTCTTAGTCATGCCCGACTAAGGAGCGCGATTGTTCTTATTTATCTGATGGCGTTGCCTTTCTCTTCTCCCAAAATCTCTTCGTCTTTTCGCTGTGGTTTCTCTTGCGATTTTCTGACCAGGTTTTGTTGGTGATAGTGCTTGGATGGTCTGGAAAGCAGTGGTTATCGACTAATTCCTGTAATTAATTCTTATCATTAGTATTACTCTTATACGAGGTCTGTTAAGAAAAGTATCCGACCTTTGTCCGGGAAAAAGGAACTGGCATACCTGGAGCGTTGTAAACCTAATCACCCTCATAGTAGTCTCATTGGACTCCACACTTCTCCCAACGGTACCGCCATTGTTGGAAGCATTCCGAGCTTAGCTCGGTTGTCGTTGCTGCCATAATGTCCTTTCTCGTCTGAAATCACGTTTCTTGAGTTTGGGGAACAGCCAGAAAGTCACAAGGGGCCATATCAGGAGATATGGAGCCTGTTGAACCAGGAGACTGTTTTTTCGCCAAAAAAAAAAGTCTGAATCAAGTGCTTCCGCCGTAAGCAGCTTCGGCACCTGTTTTTTTTTTTTTCGCCAAACGAAAGTCTGAATCAAGTGCTTCCGCCGTAAGCAGCTTCGGCACCAATTTTCGCCGCCACTCTATTCATGGCCAAATCTTCGGTCACAATGGAATGTGCCAAAAATGTGCTGATGCACACCTCTTCCGAAATTTCTCGGATAGTCATACGAAGGTCCCGCATCACCACAACGTTCTCTTTGGCAATGACCTGGTCATTTTCGGCAGGCTGATGGCCGACCAGAGCTTGACTCGGTCTCCACCGATGTCCGGCCGTCTTGAAACCGGCTGTAAAACTTCTTAATCTGGGTTACATCCCAAAGAGTAATGTTACAATAACAATAATAACAATGTTATTGGTTTTACGTCCCTCATAACTTTGTGGGGTTTGAAGCCATTTTTTCAGTGTTGCCTTAGTAAATAAGAGTTTAGTGCTTTTCAGTCGGTCAACACGAATGTACCCAAAAGAGCTGGGTTATGCCCTAATCCTGAAATAAATTACATGAGACTAATCAATACACTAGGATGACCAGTTTCGATCGTCAAGCGATCATCATCAGATCCATTACACTTAGGCTATAAAATCTATGTTTGAAAATACAGGTGAAAATATATACAATATGTACAATTATTTAGTTACACCTGGAGTAACAGTGAGCACGAAAACTGCGCGTAGCTCCAGCCAGGAAGACAACCAGATAAGTAGTAGCCTGTAATATTACCGTTTAACCATAGTTGTTTTTTACAACCATATAATCACTCCAAATTACAAACTCCGGACATCTATTACCATTTAGCATTTCACCTACTAGAAAGACTAATTTTGAATAGAATTGCTACAAAAGTGTTCGAAACGATCCCTATTCAACAAGCAGGATTCAGACAACAAAGAAGTTGTGCCGATCAAGTCCTGTCATTAACTACCTTCATCGAAGCAGGATTCCAACAAAGACTAAAGACTTCGGTAGCATTTGTAGACCTAAAGGCAGCTTACGACACAGTGTGGAGAGAAGGCATTATCAGTCAACTACTTAAATTGATTCCATGCAGGAGTCTCGCTCACCTTATAAACAACATGCTGAGTGACAGAACATTTCGCGTAGTCATGGGGAATGAAATCAGGAGATCCAGCGAACTAAACAATGGACTTCCACAAGGATCAGTGCTTGCCCCACTTCTGTTCAATTTATATATTTCAGATATACCCTTCACAAAATCCAGGAAATTTGGTTATGCAGATGATTGGGCACTTGTCACTAACGACCTATGCTTCGAGGAGATAGAGGAAACTCTGACAAAAGATCTCGCTGTTTTAGGAAACTACTTCCGAAAATGGAGACTCCAACCAAGCATGAGTAAAACAGAAGTTTCTTGTTTTCATCTGAACAACCGAATGGCTTCAAGGGATCTCAAGGTATACTTCGATAACACCCTTCTCCGCCACAATAGACACCCCAAATATCTGGGTGTTACACTCGATAGAACGCTGTCGTTCCAAGAACACCTGAGAAAGAGTGCTGCCAAGATTCAGACACGCAACAACATCATTCGAAAACTATGTGGTACTACTTGGGTTGCAAGTGCAACTACTTTGCGTTGCTCAGCTCTTGGCCTGGTTTACTCTACTGCAGAGTATTGTGCCCCTGTCTGGATAAACATCCCTCATGTGAAGAGAATAGATGTTAAATTAAATGACACAATGAGAATGATCACAGGCACGATCAGATCAACTCCTATTCAGTGGCTGCCTGTATTAAGCCATATTCCCCCACCCCACCTCCGCAGATGCAATGCTTTGATGAATGAATACAAGAAGATCCAGATTAATCGAAGACTGCCCATTCATGACGATATCCACCACCTACATATAGATAGACTGAAGTCAAGATATCCACCCATCTGCACGGCGGAGAATCTGACAATGTGTAATTTCAACCTGACTGAGAAATGGTCTAATGAATGGAGACAATTCGCCCCAGCAGAGTCTTTGGAAATGGCATGCATCACACAGAAGGTACCTGGCTTTGAACAACCTCGGAAAGTATGGTCCAAGCTAAACCGAATCCGAACTAACCATGGTGTGTGTGCAGATCTGCTATACAAATGGAGGAAAAAGTCATCATCTTGTTGCGACTATGGTGCTGAGAGGCAAACTGTGAAGCACATTACCCAAGAAGGCCCACTGAGCCGTTTCGACGGAGATAGAAGAGAATTTTTCCTGGGGACGCCACAAGCGATTAACTATGTAAATAGTGTAAATATATATCTGTAATTCATGTATACGCCATACGATAAATAAATAATAATAAATTTCACCTAACATCATATATACTGCATTTATCATACACTGACAGTTGCAGTACCAATACTGCAACTAAATAATTGTACATATTGTAAATATTTTCACCTGTATTTTCAAACATAGATTTTATAGCCTAAGTGTAATGGATCTGATGATGATCGCTTGACGATCGAAACTGGTCATCCTAGTGTATTTATTAATCTCATGTAATTTATTTCAGGATTAGGGCATAACCCAGCTCTTTTGGTACATTCATGTTGACCGACTGAAAAGCACTTAACTCTTGTCTTCCCTCTTAACTGCTGCGGCTTTTAAAATCGCTGGAATTTTTCCCCGAAGAAGATCTTTAAGGTGCCAGTAAATCTACGGACAGCGGCTTCGGTGGCGTAGTTGGTAGCGTTCTGAGCTTCTATGCCCAAGGTCACGGATTCAAACCCGGTCGAAGTCGTTGGATTTTTTCAGAGCGTTAAAAATCCCTCTGTATGCCTTCCTTCAGAGGGGGAAGTAAAGCCGTCGGGTCCATGTCATAGATTTATGGCATGAAAAAGAACCTTCCACTAATTAGGCTACACTTGTGTGAAAGTAAATTATAGGTTAGAATTCACTAACGCTCTTAGGTTCCAAAGTTCATCGCCAGGAGCCGACTGCGGTGGCATATAGTAACGAAGTTCAGAACTAGTTGTCGTCGACTGTGGCGTTTAGTAGCAAAAGTAGTAACTACTTCAAATTGATCGTTTGCAGTCCTTACCTGATTCACAGATAACACACACTAATACAGCCATCACAATTAACACCGGTTATCAGACAGATTCTACTCACACCCAAAGTACATGGGGCTACATGAACGCGTTGTCGCAGCCTCTATACTGAGTAACCAACCAACCAAATCTACAGACACAGCTCCCTCGCATTTGCGCATCCTGCAACCTTGGGCACAGCACGCGAGAACTTTGTTACAAAAAGTTGAACGATAGTTCAGTTAATGTATTTCTTTTTAATATCAGAGGTAAAACATATCGTTGAGTATTTGTATACTGTAACCTTGTTTGAAGGAACAATAAATAATGTGGGAGAGGAGAGGTTGGAGTCTCTGGATTATGTCCATGTCAGCGACCTGCAACAACGCCTCCGGTGCCCCAAATTGGAGGCGGCACGTTTCAGCTCCAATCACATGGAGTGATGGATCTAGCTGCAGAGTAGAGGAGAAATGAGGCCGCCCTGTACTCTTCGTTTGGCCAGTAATGTGGACTGAAGGCATTCACCTGTCTCTTCCTAGCTTACTTCAGTAGTACCACGTAGGCCTATGTGCTTTTTTCTACCCCCCCCCCCCCCCTCCCTCTCAGGGACTTACGACTAGTGAGACGTGGGTTGGTTACTACGAGGCCCCAGCTGAGTTCGACATTACTTCCACTTACTTGTGCCGGGCTCCTTTCTGTCATCTTTCCTATTAACCTCCCTTGGGCGGCTTCGGGTCGGTAGCATGCTGAGCTTCTATGCCCAAGATAGCGGGTTCAAACCCGGCCGAAGCCGTCGGATTTTTTAAGAGCGTTAAAAATCCCTCAGTATGCCTTCCTTTGGAGGGGAAGTAAAGCCGGCGGTCCCATTTTACAAATTTATGGCATGTTAAAGAACCTTCCAATAATTGCACCTATGTGAAGCTAAATTGGATAGGTTAAGAATGTAAACAACTCTCTTAGGTTTCTACGTTCGTTGCCAAGAGCCGACTTCGGTGGTGTCTAGTAGCTAAGTTCTGAACTTGGCCTAGTAGTCGTTGACGGTGGCGCTTGGCGGCAAAAGTATGAACTATTTGAAAAATTCTAAGTTGCAGTACTTAAATTAACAAACATATAACACACACTAATACAGTCATCACAATTAACACCGGTTATCAGACAGACTATACACACACCCAAAGTACACGGGGCTACATGACCGCGTTGTCGCAGCCCCTAAACTTAAGAACCAACCAACCTCCCTTGGTCCTCTTGTTCTTTTCCGACCCGAACAGTATTAGGGTTCGTTGGTTCCTCAGTTTAGGGTCTGCGACAACGCGCTCATGTAGCCCCGTGTATTTTGGGTGTGTGTAGAATCTGTCTGATAACCGGTGTTAATTGTGATGGCTGTATTAGTGTGTGTTATCTGTTTTTAATTCAACTAAGGACTGCCGACATTCAATTTTCAAGTAGTTCCTACTTTTGCCGCCAAGCGCCACCGTCAACGACTACTAGTTTCGACCTTACTAGACACCACCGCAGTTGGATCCTGGCGACGAACATTGGAACCTATGAGCGTTATTCAAATTTTAACCTATACTTTAGCTTCACACGGGTGTTATTAGTGGAAGGTTCATTTACATGCCATAAATCTATGACATGGGACCACCGGCTTTACTTCCCCTCCGAAGGAAGGCATACTGAAGGACTTTTAACGCTCTTAAAGAATTCGACGACTTCGGCCAGGTTTGAACCCGCGATCTTGGGCACAGAATTTGAGCATGCTACCAACTCCACCACCGAAGCCGCGGTATTAGAGTACCGAGGCCTAGGGAGTCTTTCACTTTCCTGCCTTAATTGGCGTTGTCTCATCTTTCCTGATGCCTTCATTCTTCGAGGGGTCAGCCTTCTTTTTATTTTCATGATATTTCCCGCCTTCTGTTCAAGGTTCTTGAGGAGGCAGGGTGTGTGTAGCCCCACCACTTCTGGTGCACCCTGCATAGTGCTGCACACTCAAGAGCTCACGGTTGGTGAGTTTGGAAGTCGGCGACTCCGAGGGATTCCTGAGCTGGGTCCGGTCCCCCCCCCCCTCCATTTTTCCATTGCCTCTAGGGCGGACCCTCTCCTCATCCACTTTCCTATCTGCCTTTCATGGCTCTCCTTCCTTCCAAGTCCCTCAATCCTCACTCTCCGAGGGTTGACGGCGTTTCTTTTCCTCCCGTCCTTTATTTGCCTTATTTTCCTATTGTTTTCCATTTCATCTTCTAGTATATAAGTTAGTAGTTATCTTTAGTTATAGTTTACATATCATTATCATCTTCACGATGCTTGCCAAGGTGGGTGAGTGGTTAACGTGTCGGTCTACTAACCCCAAGCTTGCAGGTTCGCTCTTGGCCATGGTAAGTGGTTTTTTTTTTTTTTTTTTGAAAGGCGGCAAAAATTTACGACGCGCATGTCATACGATGTTGGCATGTCAAAGAACCCATTTGAATTCAGTAGGCCGTGTTCATAACAGCAAAATTAATCTTGGTAGTTTCCGCCAACACAAAGTTCCTCATTTCTCTATTGAAAGCGCTGTAGTGCTCAAGGAGCTTAGATATCTAACCTCCTTGACTTTCATAGTGCTTCAAGGAACAACGAAATTCGACATGCAAGCTACCCTCTCGGTGTCAAATAACAAAGCTTACACCCTGCACCCGAGGCCATATGATATTATTATTATTATCTTCACGATCACCCAAACAATTAAGGGCTGATAACCTAGTTGTTAGGCCCCTTAAAACAACAGTTTCGTATCATTAGGGCCCGGATGTTGATGGCGTAAAAAAAGTTTAAAAAATGCACTATAAAATGGAGAAAATGATATAATAATAAACTCACCAATATTTCAAAAACAAGATGTTAAAGAATATATAGCCTACGTTCTCCTAAATGCATGGGTATTGTTATAACTCTTTGTCCATTTCAAGGAGTATAATTGAATGTTGGTTGTAGTAGCATGTTGAAATACAACGTGCTATAGAGATATTAAACATGAATATGAGGTGCCCTTTGCTAGTGCTACCACTGTAAAAGAACTTCGTTCAATTCGGTTTCACCGTGTTTGAATTGATGTGGGGAATGGATTTTCACAAATACAGTACATGGCCGCTATTTGGAAACTATTGGGCTGATGACCTTGTAGTTAGTCATAAGATGCTTTCCACAAAAAGGCATGTTGTTGCAAAATCTGGTAGAGATTAAATTATTAGGATGGTCATAATTTAATTTAAGCTTTTAACATTTGGGTGGCCGTCATTCCGTTTCCGTCAAGATGGTGGTGATATAAAACACGACACTGAGGTGCCCTTTGCTAGTGCTACCTCTGTACCAAATTTCGTTCAATTCGGTTTCACCGTGTTTGAATTGATAGGGGAATCGATTTGAACACATACTTGGCCACCATCTGCAAACTATTGGGCTGATGATCTTGCAGTTTGGTCACAATATGCTTCCCACATAAAGATATGTTGTTTCAAAATTTGGTAGAGACTAGATTATTAGGTTGGTCCATT
The DNA here is from genome assembly GCA_946902985.2 of Meconema thalassinum. Taxonomy (NCBI): domain Eukaryota; kingdom Metazoa; phylum Arthropoda; class Insecta; order Orthoptera; family Tettigoniidae; genus Meconema; species Meconema thalassinum. Next base: position 141,589,327 of record OX336400.1, read on the forward strand.
ATACATTTTAGCTTTTAACATTTCGGTGGCCGCGATTACGTTTCCGTCAAGATGGCGGTGATATAAAACATGACACTGAGGTGCCATTTGCTAGTGCTACCTCTGTACCAAATTTCGTTCAATTTGGTTTCACCATGTTTCACATAAATATATGTTGCTGAAAAATTTGGTAGAGACTAGATTATTAGGTTGGTCGTAATTACATTTTACTTTTTAACATTTGGGTGGCCGCGATTACGTTTCCGTCAAGATGGCGGTGATATAAAACATGACACTGAGGTGCCCTTTGCTAGTGCCATCTCTGTACCAAATTTCGTTCCATTCGGTTTCACCGTGTTCGAATTGATAGGGGGAATCGATTTTCAAACAAAGATGGCCGCCATCCGCAAAATATTTGGCTAATGGCCTATTAGTTTGGTCAAAGGATGCTCCCTCCATAAAGGTATGTTCCTGCAAACTTTGGTAGAGATCGGATGATTAGGTTAATCGTAATTTGATTTAAGCTTTGAACATTAGTGTGGCCGCCATTACGTTTCCGTCAAGATGGCGGCGATATAAAACATGGCACTGAGGTGGCCTTTGATAGTGCTACCTCTGTACCAAATTTCGTTCCATTCGGTTTCACCGTGTTTGAATGAATAGGGGGAATCGATTTTGACACAAAGATGGCCGCCATCCGCAAACTATTAGGCTAATGACCTATGAATTTGGTCAAAGGATCCTTCCTCCATAAAGGTATGTTGTTGCAAAATTTGGTAGAGATCGGATGATTAGGTTAGTCGTAATTTGATTTAAGCTTTGAACATTTGTGTGGCCGCCATTACGTTTCCGTCATGATGGCGGTGATATAAAACATGACACTGAGGTGTCCTTTGCTATTGCTACCTTTGTACCAAATTTCGTTCAATTCGCGTTCACCGTGTTCGAATTGATAGGGGGGGGGGGACAGACATTCAGAGTACACACACTCACACACACACACACACACACATACACACACACACACACACACACAGACACACTTTTTTCGCCCTGTATTGATCTCATAAGTCTACTTTCATTTTTTGCAAAAATCGAAAGTAGGCTAATGACATCTGGAGCTCAAACTGAAAGGTCAATCAAAATAGATTTCTAGCACTTAACAAAAGGTTTATTATGTTCATAGCTACCAGCTTCTTCTTAACTCTGAGAGACGTAACTCCCTCATATAAAGCTGTGACATGACTAAATTGAAAGAAAATACCTTAAAAGGCTGATTTCTCTAAAATATGACCAGAAAAATTCTACCAAACTTAAAAAATACTCCTTAAATGAAAAAAAAAATGCAAAGAGATGCAAAATTTAAACAAGTAGTTCCGTGAAGAACTATACAGCCTATTTTCATATATCCTGCTCATGTTAATTGTCTCTATCAACATACAAAATTTCAGTTTAATTGCTGTAACAGATTCGTAGATATTGAGAACCGTCTAAATATTTCATATGGTTGGCAGGATGGATTTTTATTTTTGTACTATTACATTAAGATTATTGTGTACGTGTGGTATTCAAACTTAAATCGCATGATTAGAACACAAGAAGTAAAAACGAGATTTTAAAAGTACGCACACCAGCCATCTTGTGATTATGCAAACGATTGAAATACATTACATGCCAGTGGATCAACATTTGTATAAGCATTTAACGTGCAACGTTTCACGGCACTCGGATAGTTAATTCGCGAGAAACGACCATTTAAATATTTATACTTCGCGTCGCCGCCATGTTGGATTTGTGCTCACCAGGTTACTGAAAGTCCTATAAGTGAACATATGTTCATAGTCTCTATGAACATAAAACAATTCAGTTTGGTTGCTGTAAAAGATTCATAGATATTGAGAACCGTCTAAATATTTCGGAAGCTCGCCATTTAGGATTTTCATATGTATAGGCCATAGAGTTATGTACCATTCAAGGACAATTATTGCCTAGCTTCATTATTCAAACTTTCACTTCGATCGCATGATTACGACACAAGAATAAAAACTTAATTTAAAAATTTCGCTCAGACGCCATCTTGAGGTTATGTAAACAATTGAATTAAATTAGATGGCAGTGCATTACAATCTGCAAAATCATTTACAGTACCACATTTCACTGCGCTCAGAGAGTTAAATCACGAGAAAAGTCTATTAAAATATTTCAAATTCGCTTGGTCGCCATGTTCGTTTTGTACTTTACAGGTTTATGAAATATACATAGGTAAACTTGTATCAGTACCTTTTATCATCGTACAAAATTGCATGATGATATCTGTAATAGTTTCGGAGATATCGAATGCCAGTGAAATATTTTGCACAGCCGCTATTTTGAGGTTATGTAAACAATTGAACTAAATTAGACTCCAGTGCATTACAATGTGTATAAACATTTGCTGTACCAAGTTTCATTACGTTTGGATTGTCAAATCGCGAGAAATGTCTATTTAAATGTCTCAATTTCGCTTGACCGCCAGGTTGGTTTTGTAGTCACCAGGTTTTTGAAAGTCTCATAGGTGAACTTCTAGTAGTGCCCTTTATCACCGTACACAATTTCAGGGCGATATCGGTAATAGTTTCGGAGATATTGAATGCTAGTGAAATATTTCGCACAGCCGCCATGTTGGATTGGTGAGACGTAACAAAATTTTAAGGGCACGTTCGAGGTCGCCGGGAATAGTGCTATGAACTTACCGAATTTCATTGAAATCGCTCCAGCCGTTTAGATTTTATTAGGGACACACACACACACACACCGCACACACACACACACACACACACACACACGCATGCACACACACACGGACAAAAGGTGATCTCATAAGCCTATTTTTTTCAAAATTGAAAATAGGCTAAAAATTACATATTTGAAGACGGGGGTTCTATGTACTTCAGCATTGTTTTAGACAGCTCAGTAAAAAGATGACATGTCATTAACATCCGGTCCCTACAGACTTATCATCATCTTTATTCTACGCGGAAGATGGTGGGTGAGTGGTTATAGTGTCGGACTACCAACCCCAAGATTGCAGGTTCGCCCCTGGTCGTGGTAAGTGATTTTTGAAGGCGACAAAAATCACGACACTCATGTCATACGTTGTTGGCATGTTAAAGAACCCATTTGAATTCAGTAGGCCGTGTTCAATGGCAAAATTAATCTCGGGATTTTCCGCCAGCACAAAGTTCCTCCATTCTCTACATGAAAGCGCTGTAGTGTCAAGGAGTTTAGATATCTAACCTCCTTGACTTTCATAGCGTTCAAAGGAACGACGAAATTCGACATGCAAGCTACCCTCTGGGTGTCAATTAACAAAGCTTGCACCAGGCACCCGAGGCCATACGATATTATTATTATTATACGCGGAAGGTCATCTCTTGTAAAAATGGCCACCTACCTTATATTAATTTGTAACGTTGGGAACATTTCTTAGCAAAGTAGGGGTTCAAAAACGTAAAATTAAGCAATTTCCTCAAAGGTGCAAAACGTTGAAGTGCAAAAGCTTCTGGAAGGTTTCCAAATTGTGAGTCTTAGAAAGCTCTATGAAAATAAAATAAAAACAAATTTTGAAAATCACTTCCGGCATTAGTGCAGTTCTGGAAAAACAGCCCAAAATGGCTTGTTTCTTTACTCGATCACAGCCTATTTTCATTCCTGAAAAAATAGGCTGGTGAGCACAAATCCAACATGGGGGCGACGTAAAATATAAATATTCAAATGGATGTGTCTTGCGATTTAACCATCAGAGTGCAGTAAAAGATGGTACGGTAAATGCTTATACAAATTTTAATCCACTGGCATCTAATATATTTCAATTGTTCTCATAACCACAAGATGGCAGCTGTGATACTTTTTTTTTAAATCTGATTTTGATTTATTGTGTCCTAATCATGCGATTGAAGATTGAATACTACTCCTACACAATAATCTTCATGTAATAGTTCATAACTTTAAGACCTACATATATAAAAATCCAACATGGCGACCATCCGAAATATTTAGACGGTTCTGTATATCCACGAATCTATTACAGCAATCAAACCGAAATTTTGTATGCTGATAGAGGCAATTAACATAATTAGGATAGGCCTATAATTATGATAGTAGTTCTTCACGGAACTACTTGTCTTTTTGATTGAAATCTTATACAAATTAACATATTTTCATAATTTCTTTCTTTAATGGGTTCCTTGGTTCAATACCCTCAGGATGATTTTAATTTTTTGAAAATTCCTCACACCGAAAGTAGTTATAAGATCTAAAGTGAAACTCTGCATTGACTCACACTAGCGCTCGTAATGACATAAAATAAAATTGCTAATCTAATCAACCAGATATGGTTGAATTTCATTGACTCAAACTAGTCCTCGTAGTGGTAGAAAAGGCAATCTGCAAATCAAATCGGCCACCACCCAGCGTCTATGATGGAGTACGGGAGAGGGAGGAAACTATGACATGTTTCGTCCGTCAAGGAAACATCATCAGATACAAATATATAGCCTACATGTTAAAATAGTTCTTCAAAACATTATCAAATCTACGAGAGGCGAACTACACACATCAAAAAAAGTTTTGCATCACCTCGGTTCCAAGAGTTCCGGAACCGTTAAATACAAAGGGAATAGAGATCAACACAAACAACATTTCAGCTCGTTTTATTGCTCATGAGACCCACACATTGCATGTTGTACCATCATACAGCTAGACTTTCAGCATTTGTGGTCCAGATTGCAGTACACACCACTACCTCTAATACCCAGTAGCACGTCCTCTTGCATTGATGCATGCCTGTATTCGCCGTGGCATACTATCCACAAGTTCATCAAGACACTGTTGGTCCAAATTGTCCCACTCCTCAACGACAATTCGGCGTAAATCTCTCAGAGTGGTTGGTGGGTCAAGACGTCCATAAACAGCCCTTTTCAACATATCCCAGGCATGTTCGATAGGGTTCATGTCTGGCGAACATGCTGGCCACTGTAGTCGAGCGATGTCGTTATCTTGAAGGAACGCATTCACAAGATGTGCACGATGAGGTCGAGAATTGTCGTCCATGAAGACAAATGCCTCTCCAATATTCTGCCGATATGGTTGCACTATGGGTCGGAGGATGTCATTCAGGTATCGTAAAGCCGTTTCGGAGCCTTCCATGACCACCAGTGGCGTACGTCGGCCCCACATAATGCCACCCCAAAACATCAGGGAACCACCACCTTGCTGCACTCGCTGGACAGTGTGTCTAAGACGTTCAGCCTGACCAGGGTGCCTCCAAACACGTCTCCGACGATTGTCTGGTTGAAGGCATATGCGACACTCATCGGTGAAGAGAACGTGATGCCAATTCCGTGGGGTCCATTCAGCATGTTGTTGGGCCCATCTGTACCGCGCTGCATGGTGTCGGGGTTGCAAAGCTGGACCTCGCCATGGACGTCGGGAGTGAAGTTGCGCATCATGCAGCCTATTGCGCACAGTTTGAGTTGAAACACGACGTCCTGTGGCTGAACGAAACGCATTATTCAACATGGTGGCATTGCTGTCAGGGTTCCTCCGAGCGGCAATCCGTAAGTAGCGGTCATCCACTACAGTAGTAGCCCTTGGGCGGCCTGAGCGAGGCCTGTCATCGACAGTTCCTGTATCTCTGTACCTCCTCTATGTCCGAACAACATCGCTTTGGTTCACTCTGAGACGCCTGGAAACTTCCCTTGTTGAGAGCCCTTCTTGACACAAAGTAACAATGCGGACGCGATCGAACTGCGGTATTGACCTTCTAGGCATGGTAGAACTACAGACAACATGAGCAGCGTACCTTCGTCCTGGTGGAATGACTGGAACTGATCGGCTGTCGTACCCCCTCCGTCTAATAGGCCCTGCTCATGCATGGTTGTTTACATCTTTGAGCAGTTTTAGTGACATCTATGAACAGTCAAAGGGACTGTATCTTGGATACAATATACACAGTCAACGTCTATATGCCGGAGATCTGGGAACCGAGGTGATGCAAAACTTTTTTTGATGTGTGTATATTGTTTTACACTTAATTTTTTTCTACCAAAATGAATTACATTACACATCAGTTGTTACGTCCACCTTCTCAACATAATCTCCTTGTAACTTTATGCACTTTTGCCATCGATGTGTCAGTCTCTCCAGACCTTCCTGAAACCATTTTTTCGGAGTGCTGCGTTGCCATGCCTTGACAGCTGTGTCCAGTTCTGCAAAACGGTGACCATACAATGGAAGCATAGGGGCAGTCCAACGCCAAAGAAATGACGAACAGTGGCATCAGTTGGCAAGTGAATGGCAACAGTGATCTGGGACACAAAGGGCATCATCCTCATTGACTGGCTGGAATTGAGGGCCACGATTAACAGTGCAGCAAATGTGGCAACCCTTAAGCGCTTACGTCGTGCCATTCAAGCTAAGCGGCCAGGAAAATGGTCTAAAGGTGTGTTTCTGCAACGTTACCATGCCCGCCCTCACACTAGCCGAGAGTCCACCACTGCCATTGATCATATGGGATTCACGGTGCTGTCATACCCACCATACTCTCCCGATTTGGCACCAAGTGATTATCACATGTTTGGGAACATGAAGAAACCTCTGGACACAGCTGTCAAGGCATGGGTACGCAGCACTCCAAAAGAATGGTTTCTGGAATGTATGGAGAGACAGACACATCGCTGGCAAAAGTTGCAAAGATATTATGTTGAGAAGGTGGACGTAAAAACTGACGTGTAATGTAGGCTACTTCATTTGGGTAGAAAAAAATAAAGTGCAAACCAATGCAGTACGCCCCTCGTACAACGACTCCCTTTACAGGTTACTGTTCACCAAACACACAAAAAAAAGTCAAAAACTTAGAAAGTGTGATAAATGATTCTGGTCAAATACAGGGTATTTCACTGAAAGGGGGGCCCGTCCTTCCAGTGTTGGAGGTAGAACGTCGAGCTAAAGGTCAGACGAGCCCATAGCATCGCAGAGCTCTGACAGAAAATGTCGTAAGATATGGAAAGAAGTGCTGTAGGATTGATGAAATTAATGCTGCGGAGCAGGGCGGGACTTCGCGGTGCTGGGACTGTTGCGACGCAGTATTTGCAGGGTAAAATTAACTTTATTTCGTTTATAGCCTTCGTTTATAACCCCAGATCTTACGGTTTGCGATTTTTATTGATGGGGAAAATTGAAAAACAAGATGTTCAGTAAAGAACATATAGCCTACTTTCTCCTAAATGCATGGGTATTGTTATAACTCTTTGTCCTTTTCAAGGAGTTTAATTGAATGTTGGTTATAGTAGCTTGTTGGAATTCAACGTGTTATACGGATATTAAACATGAATATGAGGTGCAATTTGCTAGTGCTACCTCTGTACAAAATTTCATTCAATTCGGTTTCACCGTGTTTGAATTGATATGGTGAATCGATTCGCACACATACATGGCTGCTATCTGCAAACTATTGGGCTGATGACCTTGTATTTCAGTCAAAAGATGCTTACCACATAAAGGTATACTGCTGCAAGATTTAGTAGATATCAGATGATTAGGGTGGTCGTAATTGGATTTAAGCTTTTAACATTTGGGTGGCCGCCATTCCGTTTCCGTCAAGATGGCGGCGATATAAAACATGACAATTTGGTGCCCTTTGCTAGTGCTACCTCTGTACCATATTTCGTTCAATTCACCGTGTTCAAATTGATAGGGGGGGGGGGGGGAACATTCAGAGTACACACTCACACACACACACACACACACACACAGACACACAGACAGACACACAATGTTTCGCCCTGTGTTGATCTCATAAGTCTACTTTCATATTTTGCAAATATCGAACGTAGGCTAATAAGGTATATGCAAACACTCACACTCTAGATGAACTCGAACAAAATATCACGAGAGAAATTGAGGCCATCTCGGTAGATGAACTAAAGTGTTTGAATGAAAATTTCCTTAGACGATTCCAGAAATGTGTAGATGCAGGTGGAGGAAATTTTCAACGTCTTCTCTGACTAGGTGAGTAATTATTTTACTTGGATTATGTGTTATTTTGTGTGCTCGGCGAGTTGCCTTGTGCTCGTCCGACCCTCCACACGCCACGCTGTCGGCCCCACTTTGAGTGAAAAACCCTGTACTAAAGAATTAACAATCCAAAACAAGAACTGTTTTGGTTCCTGGTAATTCGGATTACTTAGTGTTGACTGACTGAAAAACTGTAAGATCAATTACCTCTAAGGAAGCTTCTGCCACATTCCGCAAAGTGCAAATAGGCCACCACCCAGCGTCTAGGATGGATTGATGGCGGGTGTCATTTGAGAGCGTGACATCACTGCGTTTCTGTGAACAGAGGGTTAAAACACGCGCTGGCAACTACCAAACCGACATCCTGGAAAAAGTTAAGAAGCTCCTGAACATCACCTTGTTTGCAGGTAATTATGGATAATCCCGTAAAAATTAGCGTCTGGTCACAAGGCAAAGTTCACCACAACGTTAAATGGAGAGCAACAGTGCACAATGCGGATTGGCCCTCAAGATCAACCGACCTAAATCCACTAGACTCTCAAGAGAAAATTTGGCCACATGGCCCTTCACGTTAACGTACGTAGTTACTCCAGTCGGCGAAACAATAGCAAATACCACCATAGGCCTATATCTTTTATTGCTGATCTTGTTGTATTTATCTCTGCCATGATTCCGGGGTTTATTTTCGTATAAAAATCTGTTTGTGTAGTACAACCAACCAATTGTGTACGTGGAGTGTTTATCTCGACAAAGGGAAGAGAAGAGTTGAGGAGAGAGAGATAGAGAGTGAGGCATTGGCGGGAGGAGAGGGATGAGGTAAGGTGGGAGTGCAGAGAAGCAAGCCAAGCAGTGTAATATCTCGCTCTTAAAGTGTGTTGTTTTAATTACATACATCTAATTCTTAGGACTCACTCTAAAACTCTCCTGTGTTCTGAATTCCTAAAAGCGCAAGGAACGCAGCACGAGTAGTGTACATTCCGTTCCAAAAACATAGAGTTCCACCCTAGTGCAGTGGAGATTTTGAGCTGTAATCTTAGAAAAGGGTGAACACAAACGGGATAACTCTTAATAGAACCCATAAGATAGTTACTGTCTTGTATGAATAAATGCGTAATGAATTACAATGTGGGGATTTCTATACCACCACAGCAGTTGTTGCTCCATTTCAAGGGCTCGGATTTCGTGGGTTTGTGAGTAATTTTGTCTGATAACCAGGGAAGTTCTAATAATTAATGAAATTTGTACTTATATATTTAGTTATTTTTATAGAAGTATGGAATTATATATGGACTTAAAATTACAAAAAACTATAATTTCCATTTTAATAACCGAATTCACAGAAGCTAAACAAAGTAGTTCTATTTGAAATATAAGGTGCGTTCAAAAAGTAACGAGCTGGAGGCATAATTTGAGAAACCAGTACCTGTATGTTAGAAGTATTGTCGTGGAGCGACCACGGCGGCTATGGCGTTCACTGTCACTCGCCGGTCCTGGGTAATGAGTGCAACAACCAGCTGGACGTTGTCATCGGTAATGCAGGGGGGTGCCCCAGACCGGGCATCATCGCCTAACGACACCCGTCCTTCCCTGAAGCGCTTGTGCCACGCCTTGACCCTTGCAAGGGACATGCAGTGTTCGCCGTACACTTGTGACATTCGGCGATGAATGTCCGTTCCCCCTACTCCTTTCGCTGTCAAAAACCGAACAACACCTCTTTTCTCTTCGGTTGACGCCTCCATATCACTTTTTGCAATGTGACTGTCAGCGTTGGACGATTGATGCATGCTGCTGCTCGCTTTGTATCGTCACGTGACGTGCACGCGTGCCCTCTAGCGACGGGCTGTGACCTTCCACGCTCTGGTCGGAACCACACCTCGTTACACACGCCACGATTAGCCAGTTTGCGCATTCCAGCCTCCGGCTCGTTACTTTTTGAACGCACCTTTTATAACGTTGCACTTCTCATTTTAATATCAATACGGTTGAATCCCGCTATTCAAAACCCCGCTTTTCCAAACCCCACTAGCCTATTCCGAAAATCCGCCTGTTCCGAACAGAGTTCAAAAAAATACCGATTGTTCTTTTTTAATTTTTCTTTTTTACTTAACCCTTTATGGGATAGTGGTCTGGATATTTAACACCTACTTGTAAGGACAATTTATATTCTCAGAGATGCTGATGGTTGAATCTTTCAGCCATATATCAAAGAATGTACAGTATATGTATATATATTCTTTTTTTTTATTTGGAAGTATTAATATTCTTGATAATCAAATATTAGACCTATGGTGCTTGATAGAATTATACATTTTTTAAATAATAACAATTGAAAATTGAAGAGTGAAAAAAGATATAATAAAAAATAGAAACAATTATTAATAAGCATGTAAAAAAATCAAGAATTAAAAACTCATAGAAATCATTACAATAATGTTATGATCTTAATTTTGAGATTATCGAAATATATCAAAAATTAAATTATCAAAATAAATATTAACATTCAAATGTTAAAGAGAGCCTCCGTGGCTTAGGCGGCAGCACGCCGGCCTCTCACCGCTGAGTCCGTGGTTCAAATCCCGGTCACTCCATGTGAGATCTGTGCTGGACAGAACGGAGGCAGACAGGTTTTTCTCCGGGTACTCCGGTTTTCCCTGTCAGAATTTCATTCCAGCAACACTCTCCACTATCATTTCATTTCATCTGTCATTCATTTAATCATTGCCCCAGAGGAGTGCGTCAGGCCTCGGCAGCCGGCACAGTTCATATCCTCGCCGCTAGATAGGGGCTTCATTCATTCCATTCCTGACCCGGTCGGAGACTGGAAGCAGGCTGTGGATTTTCATTCATTTTCAAATGTTAAAGAAAATTAAAATTAATAATAATTACGATTAGTCTAAAATAATTAGAATGAAATTAAAACAAATATAAATAAAATATACATAATATTCTGCCGTATAAAGGGTTAAAACAGGAGAAATCAAGAAGACGTTAGGTTTTTCGTTTTAAAACGTACATGTATGGTTATACTGTACAAGGAACTTAAATAAAAGCGATTAGAGAATACAGTTGAACAACTTTGCAATAAGCCCACACAGTTCGTCAAACTTCGGTAGAGTGAACACTGGCCTAATATTTAGGACTAGACAGAGCGCAGTGCAGTGAGTCGTGTGCATGGACTGCGGGACGAGAGGGATAGGTAGGGTAAGGGGTAGGGTGACAAGTCTATTTTTACAACACAGTCGATTGTCTGCTGTATGAGTAGTCGAAGGTCACGAAAGTTTGTTACTTTTCAGTCGGTCAACACGAGATTTTCCCAAGAGAGATGGGCTATTCCTTAATCCTGAAAAAAATTACATGATATTAATGAATACACTCAGATGATCAGTTTCGATCGTCAAACGATCATCATCAGATCCATTACACTTTGGCCGTAAACGTTATGTCAGAAAATATGGATGAAAATATTTACTCGTCAATATTTGTTAGTTATAGTCTGCAGGGTCTTTCATATAAAGTAAGAACGGCGAGTGGCGGATTGGTTATCCGCTGCTGCAGTGGCCTTGGCCGAGCTTGTGGCTCGCCACGGTCCCCTGCTGTAGTATAGAAATCGCGCGCATAGTACATACTTGACCTTGCAATAAGCGTGCAGGTGTTCAGTCGCCAGTCTGAACCTCAGATGCTAACATGGTGAGACAGTTATCATTACAACATCGTATTTTTGTATGTAAAACTTATTTTAAGTACTGTACAAGTCGGCTCGGCGGGTACGTGATGCATTTGTTCAGCATTTTCCTGATGAAGTGCCACCTTCACTAGCACAGATTCACCTAATTGTAAATACGTTCGACACTACTGACTCAGTGCTCGATAAAAAAAACATAAAATAAAAGATCAGAAACATCAACAGTGGCAGAACTCACTCGCGTCAGCCAGAATGTGGTTACCAGATACAATGCCTGTATAACCCAGGAAGGACGACACTTCCAGGATCTTTTCTAAGGTAATATTTCATATAGGATTGTACACACGCTTAAAGCAGGGGGCCACGGCAAACCATAAGCTCGGCCAAGGCCTCAGCAGCAGCGGATAACAAAACCGCCGCTTGGCGTTCTTACTTTATATAAAAGACCCTTTATATGATGTTTTGTTGAAATGCTGAAGTTGAGTTTAGATAGTGACGAAGAGCAACTAACCTCACCAGGACCACGCATGACTCAATAAGATAAGTAGCCTGTACAATACAACCTGAATTGACCATTAACTACAATCACATATTCACTCTAAACAAGCAAGTTTGGAGGTTAATCACCACTTTCAGTATTTTAACAAAACGTCACATAGACTACACTAACAAATACTACGAGTTGAATTATCTCAACTAATACCGCAACTAAATAAGTGTACATATTGTAAATATGTTCACCCATACTTCCAGACATAAAGATTTTACAGCCTAAGTGTAATTGATCTGACGATGATCGCTTGATGATCGAAACTGGTCATCCAAGTGTATATATTAATCTCATGTAATTTTATCAGGATTAGGGAATAACCCATCTCATTTGGGTACAATCGTGTTGACCGACTGAAAAGCATCGAACTTTTGTTTACTAACGCAACATTAAAATGGCTTCAAACACCATTTATTTGGTGATAATGGCAAAACTGTAAAACGGCTTAAATGCTTTCAATAGTTGGAAGTTAAGTGCAAAGGAAAAAGCGAATCCGAAGCTACGCTCAAGCGGAAAAAACGCCGCAGTATATTCTTATTTCATTTTGGTGTGTTCTTCTTTGCCACGTGACTGTGAAGGGGCGTAGCTCAGCACGAAGGAGCGCTCAGCATATAATAGTTAAGTCATTCCATTGCTGACGAAGCCGCACTCTTATCAGCCGCGCGCGCCGGTTTTATCGGGACCGCCACACGCGCCCGGAATATTAACGCTCATTACATAAGAGGATTTAAAGAATATTCTGTTTTGTGGCGGCACGGCAAACCTCACGTGAAATTGTGTTTACGAAGAAACTACAGTAGCACTCTATTAACTGTATCAAAAACATTGGCTATATATAGTGCTACGTGAGATTCGCGGTTTCAATTGCTGACAAGTTAGATTTTAAAAGCGAATTCCGTTTGGACCAAAGACCTCTATTTATCGCCAATTTAGACCAGTAAAAGCAAACCACTTGGCCCAGCCTGATGAACTAGGACAATACGCCTCTTCTCAATTTACACAGGCTTAGGACTGTCACCTCTTTAGTTCCATAGTTCAAAATTATGTCCTTAACCTTTTGACTTTCAAGGTAATGTGATCTGTCGTTACGATGTTCGTGCCAAAACTAGCGGGGTAACGATCTATAGTTACCGACATTTATCATTGATTATTTAGTTATTTTCACGCTTGATAGAACCAATTTTTATAAATATGAAGAAGGAAATTTTAAAAACCTCAAAAACATCAAAACCCTCAAAAATCTCAAAAACCTCCTCAAAAACATCAAAAACATCAAAACCTCAAAACCCTCAAAAATCTCAAAAACCTCCTCAAAAACCTCAAAAACATCAAAACCTCAAATCCCTCAAAAATCCCAAAACCCTCCTCAAAAACCTCAAAAACACCAAAACCTCAAATCCCTCAAAAATTTCAAAAACCTCCTCATAAACCTCAAAAATTTCAAAACCTCAAAAACTTCAAAATCCTCAAAAATCTCAAAAACCTCCTCAAAAAATCCAAAACCTCAAAAATCTCAAAAACCTCCTCAAAAACTTCAAACACATCAAAACCTCAAAATCCTCAAATATCTCAAATAACGTGGGAACCTACGAAAATTTGTATTCATATTAATTCTTAGAGTCTGAAACATGTGCTCACTGTGTTTCATGTCTTGTTTACGTCGTGATTGGTGGCAAACTTGCGTGTATTTTTCTCAGTTTTCATTGGCAATTTTGGAATAATGACATTTACCAAGCTATCAAATAATATAGCGTTTCATTTAACATGAATAGTAGACTTGAAACGTGAATTCCAGTTCCAAAATTACTTCAAATATTTCAAATCTGAAATCGGGGAAGAGGAAGATGGACTGCAAACAGAAAAGGACTTAACATTGAAAGAAGTGGAAGATGCAGTGAGGAAGATGAAAGGAGGGAAGGCACCGGGTGTGGATGAGTTGAGTGTGTGGAGATGGTGAGAGCAGCAGGAGAGGTGGGGATACAATGGTTGTACCGAGTGATGAAGACAGCATGGAAGGAAAGGAAGACCCCAGAGGACTGGAAAAAGTGAATAATTGTCCCAATCTTCAAGAAAGGTAGTAGAACAGAGTGCAGAAACTATAGGGGAATAACACTGATGAGTCATTGTGCAAAGATGTTTGAGGAAGTTTTGGAAAGGAGAATTAGGAGAAGGATAGAAGGAGGGATGAGGGAAGAACAACATGGCTTCAGAGCAGGAAGGTCCACAGTGGATTTGATTTTTGCTGTAAGGCAGTTACAAGAACAGCACTATGAGTATGGAACAGATCTACTGATGGCCTTCCTGGACATTGAGAAAGCATATGACAGTGTATGCAGAAACAAAGTATGGAAGTCCCTGGAGGACAGAGGAGTAGAAAATGAACTATACGGAGGATAAAGGAGATATACAAGGGAAGCGTGAGCTGTGTGAAAGTGGGAGGAGAGAGATCATTCATTCATTCATTCATTCATTTATTTGCAATGGGGGTGTGTCCCCCGGTGGCAATTTGGATATACATAACAAATACATAATTATACATAACAATACATAATTATACATAACAATTCAATAACAATTATACAACAATTAAACTGGAGTATTTACACAAATAGTCAGTCTTTTCTTAAACACACCTATATGTTTGGGAAAAGGCTCTAAGACTGCGGCAGGTAGAGAGTTCCAGTTATCAATGGCACGGTTTACAAAAGAATATTTACCATAATTTGTTCGCTGTGGTCGGCCCTTAACTTTGAAAGGATGATCGCTCCTACCCATGTAAGTGGGCTTTCCCAATCGTTTGCTAAGCTCACCCCATGCTGGTTGATTTGTATACGTGTTGTACATAGCGCAGAGTCTAGATTTCATCCTCCTAGCCTCCAGAGATTCCCACCCAAGTTTCTTTAACATACGGCTCACACTGCTCCTGGGATTAAAGTCACTGAGCACAAATCTAGCGGCCTTTCTTTGTACCATTTCCAACTCATTGATGAGCCCTACTTGATATGGATCCCAAACCGCCGAGGCATATTCCAGAATAGGTCTTACAAGTGACAAATAGCCTAATTCTTTAGCAGAGGTACTACTTCCTTTTAATACCCTCATTACAAAGTGCAGGGATTTGTAAGCTTTTGAAACTACACATCCTACATGACTACTCCATTTCATATCATTCCTTACGTGAACGCCCAAATATTTGCAAGAATCTTCTTCTACAAGTATTTCCGAGCCAATGTTATATTGAAAATCCTGCCTTCGCACTTTTCCTATTTTTAAGAGACTACATTTTCTTGTGTTTATTTTCATTTTATTTACAATCGCCCACTTATAGACCAGGTTCAGGTCCTCTTGCAGCACTGCATTGTCTTGTGAGTCATGTATCTTTCGATATATTACACAATCATCCGCAAAAAATCGACAGTCACTGCGAATTCCATTTGGTAAGTCATTTATAAACGCCAAAAACAACAAAGTTCCGATTACGCTGCCCTGAGGGATACCCGACGTTACGGTAATTTCATCCGAGAATATGCCTTCGACTTTCACTTTCTGGGAACGACCCATCAAAAATTCTTGGAACCAATAAAATTACCCTTCTATCAATCTTCGTCGAAGCTAATTTATTGAGTAGCATGTCATGCGGCACGACATCAAATGCCTTCGCAAAATCTATAACCACGGCGTCGACTGAAACTCCATGGTCTAACGATTCGCTAATGTCTTGAAAAAGGGATAGCATCTGACTCTCGCATGAGTAACCTTTCCGAAATCCATGCTGCCTATCATTAAACCATGATAATATTTCCCACTGTTCCCTCAAGTAGTCGCAAATGAGATGCTCCATCTGCTTACAAACGATGGACGTAAGGCTAACCGGCCTGTAGTTGCCCAATTCAAGTCTGCTCCCTCCCTTAAATATTGGGACTACCGTAGCTCTTTTCCAGTCATCTGGGATTTGCTCATTGTTTATGGACACATTAAATATCACCTCCAAGTATCGTGCCACGGCCCTACCTCCTAATTTAAGTACTTCACTAACAATATTATCAGGACCCTTTGATACATTGAAACGCAGTTTTTGTATTAGCTTTACAATTGCTGACTGGTTTATTTGGAACAGGGGAGCCCCTGATTCGTCGTTAAGGTCCAACACACAGCTATTGGATTTGTTGAACACACTACCGTAAAAGACATTTAATTCATTAGCAATGGCCTGTTTCTCAGTAATTAATTTACCGTCACCGGACATTATCATCGACAAATTATTTGAATTTCCCTTTCTTCTCCTAACATAACTGTAAAAATTTTTCCACCCACCCCCTCCCGAACCAAGTAAACCTTGCATATAACTGTCATGAGCAGCCCTCTTTTTTAAGACGAGCTCTCTTGATAAGGACTTAAATTTCAACATATACTTGTCACTATCATGTCTTTTATTGTATAATTTCCTAATTTTCCGTTTTAGTCTCCTAATTTCTCGTGTGTAATACTCAGGGTCTGGGTTTTGTTTCAGCAATTTAAATGGGACAAATTTATCAACAGCGCTATTTAAAATTTTCAAAAAGTTAGTCCACAGGATATTAATGTGATTTCCTTCCGATGCCCATCCTACAAATAGCTCATTCAAATACCCCTGAAACTTGCCCTGATCGGCTCTGCGATACTGGAATATGATCTTTTTTGCTACATCAGAGTCTAATTTTGTAACGCCACCATATCTAATATTTAATTCAACCCCAGAATGGTCACTAATTCCTGGTACTTTCATACAGTTAATATACAGCTCTACAGGCCTTACGAGATAAACATCTAAGGTATTATTGTCTCTAGTTGGGAAGTCAACTACTTGGGAAAATCCCCCCTCCCTTAAGAATTTATTTGCAGCGCTCTGAGCTTGACCACAGCTAGTTGACTCACCAGACCAGTCTACTTTGGGGAGGTTTAAATCTCCAGCAATTATTATGCTCTTTTTCATAGCATTACCCGTACAAGTTTTATCATACAGTGTTTCGAGGAGAGAAAAGTTATCTTTCGGTGCTCTATACGCCCCTATCACCTGAAGAGGGAATTTATTTCCTTTATCCGAAATTTGTACACATAACATTTCATGATCCATATCAGCCCACTTTAAGAAACTAGCTATATTTTTGCGCACACAAATAAATAGCCCACCACCTCGCTTCCCCCGATCCCTTCTGTACATTTCGTAGGCCCCTTGAATTATTTCGCTACTATTTATGTCCTCATATAACCAAGATTCAGTTGCAATGACAATGTCCGGAGAATACGTCTCTACAAGATTCCAAAATTCAATTAATTTATTTCCTAAACTCTGACAATTAACCTGCAGTAATCTTAGAGTCTTACCTCCGCAGCAAATATCTTGAAGTAGCTCCTTCTGTTCCCATCGGCTGGCAACCTCTGGACCTGCTCCTCCTCACAAAAGCCGGCACGAACCGATGACCCTGTCATGTAGGCTCCCTAGGTTGTAAGCGCCCCGTCGATTTAGATGCAGCCCGTCTCGGGCGAAGTCACGGCCACCAATCCAGCAGTCAGCTTCTACGTACACTAATCCCAGTTGTGCACATACCCAGTCCATGCGGTCATTTACAGTCTTAACTCGCCTTAACGGAACATCTCCCCGCCGAACAATGCCACTCATTATAATTTTTGCATTTCTAAACTTGCTTTTAGCTTTTCTGCCTAGTTCGTAGAGCTCCCCCACGATGTAATCAGCTGTAGCCCTCTTCTTCAAATCGTTCGTCCCAACATGGAGCAACAACACTTTAACTTTTTCACAGTCCTCTATATTTGCTTCTTCCACTTGTCGGGCAAGCTGGTCAATTTTAATCCCCGGATAACACCGCACTTTTGCACCTGATTTCCTCGAGATGTTCGCACTCCATCGTATCATAGAATCACCCATTATGATAACGTCATCCTCAGTTTGCTCCTGCACGCCCTCTTCCACACTGATCCCAGTAGAAAGCCGTTCAGTCACATCCTTCACCGTTTCTTCTGATTCACGAAGCTTAGCTCTAAGTTCCTGTATTATTTGATCCCTTGCTTTGATTTGCACCCTCAAACAGTCCGGCGTATCACATACTTTACAAAACCAATTTCCGACATCACAATCCTCCTTCTTGACTTTAATACAGCCGAAGTGAAACCATTTCTCACATAGTCCACACTCAACACCATTCTTCAATGTTTTACTGCACGTCGAACACTTTAAAACTGTCACTGGATCATTTGCCTGATTCACATTTGGAGTAACAGGCCCTGGATTCACTTCCACTCCACCAATAACTAGCAATGCAGCTATCACTAGGGCTATGAACCACAAGTTGCTAGGTCCCGTACGCACACACAAACACCGGAAATCCCGACTACCCTTCACATACCACAGTCCGATCCTCGCCCGATAACACTCCAGAGAACAACCCATTCCAGCACACCTGAGAGCTTGGGAAAAACACGACCTTTCACTTTGACTGCCAACTGCCAACCAACAGTCTGGTTGGCCGGACTGGTTGGAACAGAGAAACGGCCTGAAACAAGGAAGTGCACTGTCACCGTTACTTTTCACTGTGGTGATGGATGATATAATGACCCGAGTGGCACAAGTAATTGGGGAAGGAAAGATGAAAGCAATGGTGTTTGCAGATGTTTTGATGTTTTGTGGAAACAAGGAGGAGGAGGAGGTACAGGAGCAGTTGGACGTGTGGGAAGGAATAATTCAAGGATATGGGATGAAATTTACTATAAATAAGAGTGAGATGGTGATCACAACAAGGAAGAAGGAAATAACCACAACGGAAATAACAATTGGTGGGGAACAGCTGAAAAAAGTGGAGAGTTTCAAGTATTTGGGAAGCCTGATACAAGATAATGGAAGCAAAGATAGAGAAATAAATGAGCGGGGGAGACAGGCAGAAGCATTCCGGAGGAGTGTGAGAAGCATGATATGGAGCAAGGATGCCCCTCAGAACAGCAAAAAGATCATATATCGGACGTACTATGTCCCTATCCTGACGTATGCCTCGGATACCTGGGTTATGAAAGGAAGGGAGGAGAGCAGAATACAGGTAGGTGAGATGAGGTTCTTGAGAAGCAGTATTGGAGCTACAAAGATGGATAGAATAAGAAATGAGAGGACCAGAGAATTAATGAAGGAGGAACCATTACAGGATGGTATAGAGAAATCTAGACTGTAGATGGTATTGACATGTAAAACGAATGCAGGAGAAGAGGATGCCCAGGAGGATACACGAGACGAAGTGGGAAGGAAAGAGACCGAGAGGAAGACCGGGAGACAGGTGGCTGTAGGGGGTGGAAGAAAGCGTGAAGAAGAGAGGAGAAGACTGGACAAGGGTGGAGGCTGAGAGATGGTGGGAAGACAGAAGACGTTGGAGAGGCTTGTGTTCCAAACAGACCCGGCCAGTGGCTGGAAACTGTGCAAGATGATGATTTCAAATCTGAAATTTGTAATTTTCTTTTCCATGTTTCTCTTTTTAACATTGAAATCATATGACTGAGAGACATCGCTGATTCTTTTCAGTATTAACAAGCCATTTATACACTCTATGATTGTAAAATTTTATTTTAATATCTTGAATGGTCGCTCTTCCATCTCATTTTTAAAGACGTGTGTGCGCAACTTGGTAAATATAGCTGACAGTGTTCACACATCCATCAGATGAGACCTTGGAAGTGAAGGGGTTAACATTCGAAGACTGAAAATAAATATTACACTTCTTTAACCAATTCTATAGCTCTATATACACACATCAAAAAAAGTTTTGCATCACCTCGGTTCCAAGAGTTCCGGAACCGTTAAATACAAAGGGAATAGAGATCAACACAAACAACATTTCAGCTCGTTTTATTGCTCATGAGACCCACACATTGCATGTTGTACCATCATACAGCTAGACTTTCAGCATTTGTGGTCCAGATTGCAGTACACACCACTACCTCTAATACCCAGTAGCACGTCCTCTTGCATTGATGCATGCCTGTATTCGCCGTGGCATACTATCCACTAGTTCATCAAGACACTGTTGGTCCAAATTGTCCCACTCCTCAACGACAATTCGGCGTAAATCTCTCAGAGTGGTTGGTGGGTCAAGACGTCCATAAACAGCCCTTTTCAACATATCCCAGGCATGTTCGATAGGGTTCATGTCTGGCGAACATGCTGGCCACTGTAGTCGAGCGAAGTCGTTATCTTGAAGGAACGCATTCACAAGATGTGCACGATGAGGTCGAGAATTGTCGTCCATGAAGACAAATGCCTCTCCAATATTCTGCCGATATGGTTGCACTATGGATCGGAGGATGTCATTCAGGTATCGTAAAGCCGTTTCGGAGCCTTCCATGACCACCAGTGGCGTACGTCGGCCCCACATAATGCCACCCCAAAACATCAGGGAACCACCCCCTTGCTGCACTCGCTGGACAGTGTGTCTAAGACGTTCAGCCTGACCAGGGTGCCTCCAAACACGTCTCCGACGATTGTCTGGTTGAAGGCATATGCGACACTCATCGGTGAAGAGAACGTGATGCCAATTCCGTGGGGTCCATTCAGCATGTTGTTGGGCCCATCTGTACCGCGCTGCATGGTGTCGGGGTTGCAAAGCTGGACCTCGCCATGGACGTCGGGAGTGAAGTTGCGCATCATGCATCCTATTGCGCACAGTTTGAGTTGAAACACGACGTCCTGTGGCTGAACGAAACGCATTATTCAACATGGTGGCATTGCTGTCAGGGTTCCTCCGAGCGGCAATCCGTAAGTAGCGGTCATCCACTACAGTAGTAGCCCTTGGGCGGCCTGAGCGAGGCCTGTCATCGACAGTTCCTGTATCTCTGTACCTCCTCCATGTCCGAACAACATCGCTTTGGTTCACTCTGAGACGCCTGGAAACTTCCCTTGTTGAGAGCCCTTCTTGACACAAAGTAACAATGCGGACGCGATCGAACTGCGGTATTGACCTTCTAGGCATGGTAGAACTACAGACAACATGAGCAGCGTACCTTCGTCCTGGTGGAATGACTGGAACTGATCGGCTGTCGTACCCCCTCCGTCTAATAGGCCCTGCTCATGCATGGTTGTTTACATCTTTGAGCAGTTTTAGTGACATCTATGAACAGTCAAAGGGACTGTATCTTGGATACAATATACACAGTCAACGTCTATATGCCGGAGATCTGGGAACCGAGGTGATGCAAAACTTTTTTTGATGTGTGTATAATTCGTTGAGGCCATCTAAGACCACGTTAAGTCTTGCTATACTTGGCAATAATCTTCGCTTTCCTCTGAGCCCAGAATTCCCTCATTCTCCGTGAGTGGACTATCTTGCGCTCCGTTGTCCAGATGGTACTTTGTTTCCTTTTCGGTCTCAGAGTCTCATCTCGGGTAGATTTAGATATTAGAAAGTAATAATATGAATGTCTTTGTCTGGAGCGTGGAAAGAAACATGGACAGTTGGCGCTACAGAATAGAGGAGTATAGAAGCATTTTAAATGTGGGGTTGCAGAAGACTGATGAAGATCAGATGGGTAGATAGTGACAACTAGACGGGAGAAGAGGGATGTTTCTGGCGACTGTTAATGAGCATTCTTATTTAACGTATGGCTTTTAGTGCCGGGAGTGTCCAAGGACACTCATAGGGTGAGCTATAAGTTCCGTTCAATTTCAAGTAGTTCCAACTTTGGCTACCAGATATCAGTGACACCTAGTGGTGAACATTGGAACTTTGATAGAGCGTTACAACGAAATCTACCCTTGAAATTTAGCTTCAAACAAGTTTAGTTAGTGGAAGGATCTTTTACATGCCATAAATCTATGACATGGGACCGCCGGCTTTACTTCAGTAGTGGAAATGAATCGGTTCAAAACCCACCGCCACCGCTCCACCGCTGGAATACTAAAATGGTAATATCTCGCGAACCAATCAGACTTGTACGAGGTGTCATTGAACTGATACCCCTTTCCTATGGACCCCAAAATAAAACCTACCCCTACTTTTTTGAGAATCTCTCTTTCCAATTGCAACATGTGAGAGTTTGATTGCCAATATGGAATGAAACGTGACATGTGTGCGGTGGAAAGTCACTATGAATTAACATGCTTGTTTTTGTTTTGTTTTTACGCATGCCCACTCATAGCTTTCGTAAGAGGGTGGGCTTTTTAAAGATGGCAGCTGTAGTGTAACCTAAACTAACCCAAACCACGAGTGGTGATCAAAAAGTATTTTAAGTGACGCTTGTCGATCTGCAAACCAATAATCAAAGAGGGATATGTCAGGCCTTGAGGTGATAACCCCTTTTGATTGATCCCTGTTGATTGGTCCCATTTGATTGATCTCTGTTGATTTGTCCCTTTGGACTGGTCCCTGTTGACTAGCCCCCCTCCCCCCTTGAACGGGCCCTTTTTGACAGGGGGTCATTTTTGATGGATCCTTTTTGACGGGTCACGGTTGATGGGACCCTGTGGATGGGTCATTGTTGACGGGTCATTGCTGACGACTCCCTTTGGACGGGTCATTGTTGACGAGTCCCTGTGGACGGGTCCTTGTTGGCGAGTCCCTGTGGACGGGTCCTTGTTGACGGGTCCCTGTTGTCAGGTCATTTTTGACAGGTCATTGTTGACGGGTCCTTGTTGATGGGTCCCTGTTGACAAGTCCTTTTGACTAATCCCTTTAGACCGGTCCCTTTGGACTGGCCCATGAATTTATCCAAAGAGTGCCAAAGGGCTTAACTAACGGACTAATAAGGCTAGGAACTTGTATGAAGTATTGTAGGACTTGGGATGAAGCCCCCTTTTAGAATGTATTTTTGAAATTTTGACAAAGGGCCAAACCACACTTTTGTTAATATCTCGCGAACCAGTCATGCTAGTGACTTGTGTGAGGGGTCCTAGCAATTAGGACGATGTCCCCCTTTGGGGTGAAATTATCCCCCACTCCCAAATTGGAAAATCTATATCGTGGAAACTAAAAACCCTAAAATTATGTGTGATAGCTTTAAAAATAGGTAATAAGATACGCTTTTACCACGATAGGTCATTTCACCCCTAAAATAGTAAATAGTAATGTTACAGGAAGAAAAATGATAAATGAAACTAAGATCATTTGTTTTGATGAAAAACTAGTAGGAGGGTTAAAACTACCCCCAAAATTTAAAAATCTAATTAAGTGTGATAGCTTTTCAAAAATAGGTCATGACATACGCTTATACCACGATAGGTCATTTCATCCCTAAAACAGTGAATAGTGATTTTACAGGGGAAAAGGTGTTAAACGCCTAAAAATGATACATGAACCTAAGATCTTTTGTTTTTTATAAAAAATAGTAAGGGGGTGAAAACTACCCCAAAATTGAAAAATCGATATCGTGGAAACTAAGAAACCTAAAATTACGTGTGATAGCTCAAAAAATTGGTCATTAAATACACTTTTACCACGATTGGTCGTTTTACCCCTAAAGCAATGCATGTAGATTTTACAGGGAAAATGGGGAACCAATAATCAGATTTGGACATATGAGGTGTTATAAGACTCAGGGCGACAATCCCTTCTTGAATTTATTATTTACTTTTTGAAATTTTGACAAAGGGCCTAACCACACATTTTGAAAATTTAGATTTTTTTAAATTTTGGAATTAATTTTAATTTTTTTTTAGTAGAGAGAGACAGTACCGGTTGTGTTTAAACGAGCATGTCGCCGATCATTGTGACCATGTTCAATGGATGAATCGATATTTTGTGAAGCATTGATTGAAGAGGGTCATGCGACGACTTGTTTTAAGAATATGTTTATGATTTTTCCTATGATGCATGCATTTATTTAAATATCCCAAAATGGCAAGGTTACTGATTTGAGATTTTATAAACTAATAATGGGATTTGGACTCATAAGGTGTCCTAGAAATTGACATGACGCTTTCTTTATATGGCTTATGAATTTTCCCAAAAATATTGAAAACAACAAGGTCATGGACTTTTGTTTCTCTTAATATATTTCAAACCCTTAATGTTACATGTTTATGGTTTGTGATGAAACATAGCTAGGTAGAGAAAGCATTATTGTAGGCTACACGTATGGTGACTGACAAGTCTTTGAGCATTGAAACTTGTTTTTAAACCTGACCTCAGTACATAGGGAGTATAAGTTTCAGGCATAACATGACAAACGGTGTGTTCAAAATCCAATTTATCGATTCAAGAATTAAGAGTAGACTATCTTTAATTGATTAGTTAAAGAGGGTGGCTAAGAAAACAAGATGGTGATTACACTGAACCAAACTGAACCAATACAATCCTTTTTGGATGTATAGGTTACTTGCTAACCATTTTGTGCTGCAGTGGCAAGCACTTTTGGCTCTTGGCCTAGAGGTCTTAACTCGATTTTAGCTTTAAGGCTTAGAACGAACCATACTATGAAATATGGTTATAGTGGTGCAGTGGTTAAGCTGTTATCCTTTGACTAAGGTAGACCAGGGTTTGAATTTAGATTAATACGCATGTCAAAAACATATAAAAAAGCAGGGATAATGTTTTAAGACTGATTACACTTGTATATTTTTTCAAATTATTACTTGTATTACAAATACAAAGGTGGACTGGGTTCAATATACAGTTAATGCAAGTAAGATTTTTTATTGTTTTTATTTTATTTTAGACTTTAGATTTTAGAATTTACATTTAACATTTTAGATTGTACAAAAAGACCAAACCATATTGTCATGACTTTAAATTTTCGGTAACTAATTATTAAAGAAAAACATATAAGGATTTGTATTACTAGGAATTATGTTTTCTATACTATATTTTTTCGGTTTTAGATTTTAGAAATTTGATATTGGATTTTAGATTTTAGGTAATGACCAAACTAATATTGACTATTCATTAGACACTGGTATGTAGATAGAAAGATGATTAGACTATATGTTAAGATGAATTTTTAGGTGTTGACTGGCCTTGCAATAAGAATTGACTAACCAGTCATGAGTTAACTACCAACGAAACACTTTGGCGACTATGCTTGTTATTGACCAGTGAGTTGGGTTTTAGAAAAACTGTTTGCTTTTTTGGGTTATATACAACAAATGCATAGACCTACTGAGCGACTATGTTTGCTAACCAAGACATTATACCAGAGACGATTAGGATTCTTATATAGTGTGCCCTTTCAGCAAGAAATATGCAAATCACAGTATGCCAGCAATGCTCAAATCGGGATTTTCGGGGTTATGGTATGTTCTCCCACTCTGTGACTTACATATTTTGGATTAAATAGAGGATACACTTCCAAAATAAATAAACAAAATCAACTCCTACTATAAAACATTTAATTAACCAAATATATGGCGCTACAACAATATAAACAAATAAAATACTGACCAATACTTCTAACTTGTTCAGAGTGAACAAGGAATACATAAAATAAAACAAATGTTAAATCAGAATAAATGGTTTTCTACAAACCAACAAACTTATAATTATTTTCACTTCCATAAAGTATCCCTTTTAAAATTCAATATAATCACGAGCTCCCAACGGCTCGATACCTTTACATACTCTTTGTTATTCTTATACAACACCTCACTTCCTATTATATGAGTATCTTATAATCAAAACAATATATAATTCTTATTAAAGTACTGTTACTCCTTTACTTAAATTTTTGGGCTTTTCACAATGTTCTCATTTTACCACCTCTCTCAAGTCAACAAATTCACTACAGTGATTGGGAAAACACTTGTGCACTCCCGAGTTATAGAAGACTATTGAACATGTCAAAAATTAAGATCACTCCCGAAATCTAAGTGTCTTCACTGAACTCGTGAAATCCTACATCAATATAACATTACATTAGGGATTTATTATTTATTTGTCTTCAAAGATCATTATTTCATAAGAAAGCAACGATCTGAACTTGCAAGCGGTACGTTTCATCTACAAGAACCTCGGTTCGAATCCCGGGTCATTAACAAACTCTAAACACTCATGGTGTATTATTACTTCAAACAGACGGTCACCCGACCTACCGCACTTCCGTTAATAGTAAGGGTCGGACCGTACCACTCAGCGTGATTTATTGGCCGGGAGCAGGAACCCCAAGTCTCGCCCACAGAGACGGGCTACTCTCTGCTTATACAGCTATTTCTTATACGTAGTTCTTTGAACAGACCTGGCTTTTCATTCATTTATTTTAACAACATTATTTAGGTTCATAGACCACTCTCGTAACCTTGGCATTTATTAATTATGAAGTGTCCTCATTGATGGGTAAGAATAATTCAATACAACAACAATATTTAGGGGCTTCACACAAACGAACCTGGGCTCGATTCTTTCACTGCCTCGGGAACCACATCCCCTACTGGAGGACTTATACAACATTTGCGACTTAGGGCGACCTTTGTCTAACCTGCGCTCATAATACAATAAATAGCACCCTTTTATAAAATACACACAACGGCCTCGTGATCATATCACTATATGGAGGACTTATCTTAGCTCAATTACTGCAATCAACTGCCCCTCATAATTAATTTACCAAGTATATTTAGGTCCAACGCCTTCCTAGCGTGACAAATTACTTCAATGCGCGACATGCGCTATACATTACTTTACGGCCAAGTTTCTTTTTCAAAGAACTGATAAATTCAAAATCAACATTTGATCTACATTTCAATATTATATTAATCCTCTCCCGTGACAATAATCGCTATACTTTAAGACCATGTATTCACAACATGTATTTATTCTTTTACAGGAGCTCAAAAGCTACTACTTTCATATAATTCAACTTAATCTTCATTTATATAATTGTTATTATTATTATTATTACGCTAGCATTCATATCAATAAATCATTTATCAAATCCCTATATATATTATAATTGTGAAAATCTGTGTGTCCGTGTGTGTGTTAGTTTGTTACCTCTTGACACTAAAACGGCTGGACGTATTTGGATGAAATTTGAAATGGAGACAGCTTATACCCTAGGATAACATATAGGCTGCCTTTCATCCGGAAATAAATCATTGTTCCCGTCGAACGGGCAACATAACTGAAAAGTCACCAAAAATACTCAGCCGGGACAAAATATCGAAGTTGTCGCATATGGACCGGACAATGCTCATTTTACGCCCCTCGATGCAAGAAACAATACTCGGTAGGTCCCTACGGGACACCGAAATCCACATTTTAAGGCCCTAAAACCAACAGTTTCAAAGATATTCGCAGAAAACTATCTTCACTCTGGTAAACTGATGAACTAATGGCAAGTCCGTTTCCATGGCAACTGAACCTCAAGGTATGACATCCGATTTTCTATATATCCCTGTAGGAGGCAGTGCCAATCCATTTATTATCTTTTTCAAGAGATATATAAACACAAGAACAGGGTAGCGTGCCTGCCTCCCATCCGGAGGCCCCGGGTTCGATTCCCGGCCCCGTCAGAGATTTTAGACACTGGCGTGAGGGCTGCAACGGAGTGCACTCAGCTTCGTGAGGACAATTGAGTAGCTGTCTGATAGAGAGGCAGCGCCCCGGTCACGAAGAACAAGATAAACGGCCAAGCGAACACGATGTACTGACCACGCGTCTCCACAATATCTGCAGGCCAAATGGCTGGGAAGCGGTCGCATGACAGGCCTAGGCCCTTCGTGGCCTGTAGTGCCAGGGGTAAAAAAATTAGGGATAGCGCCTTCTAATACCACTTTTAAATTTTAAACACTACCCTAGCGGCTATTCAATAAAGTTAGCGATATACCTGCGTTCAATTTCATAAACACTGGGCTTACAAATCCCGTATAGTTAAGTACAAATATCAGTCTGGTCGTTATTTCAGTAGCAACGAAGCTCTGTGGCGGCTATTGCCGTTTCCGTAACACTTAAGACATCTCGCCGTCACATACCTCAATGTGCACTTACAAAATTGTGAACCAGTCTATTTACTGAAAAGAATTTCTACGTGCGAGTATCCACTCTGGCAAAAACCACACTCACCACCTTTTCCAAAATGTACACAAGACATGATTTTTAAAGCACTCTTCTGTATGTTGAGGTACAGAGATATACCACATGGAAAGATACAATAAAATGTTGGCAAATCTGAATTCAAGGAACTGCTGTCCAGAATAGGCTTTCGGTGCAGGTTATGCGGCCCATGTTCGTAACATGGAATGTTATCCTTTGACAATGCATCTACACCATGTGAGAGGACAACGCATTTCAAAGATCTCTAATACCACAATAATCAGGAAATTGGAGAAAAATTTAAAGGGGGAGCGAAGATTCAAGGATAAATAATTTCATCTTTGAGATTTGCTGATGACATCGTCGTCTTGGCCGATACGCCAGAGGATTTGAACGATTTTTGAATGGTATGGACTCCGTCTTGAGGAATGAATTCATGATGAAAATCAATAAATGTAAAAAAAAATTATTGGAATGCAGCCGAAAGAAATCAGAAACCTCTATGGACCTCAAATTGGCTGGTGAAACGCTACAGGAAGTAGGATACTTCTGTAACTTAGGAAGCAAAATATCCAGTGATGGACGAAGCAAAGAGGATATAAAAAGCAGGTTGGCTCAGGCAAGGAAAGCATTTCTACAGAAAAGGAATCTGTTGACATCGAATATACATTTAGGTATTAGGAAGTCATTTTGGAAAGCTTTTGTCTGGAACGTGACATTATATGGAAGTCAAACTTGGACTAATGGTGCAGCAGAAAAGAAGAGAATTCAAGCGTTTGAAATGTGGTGTTACAGGAGAATGATGAAGATCAGATGGGTAGATAGGGTAACAAATGAAGAGGTATTAAGACGAGTGGGAGAAGAGAGTTGTTTCTGGCGACTGCTAATGAAGGGAAGATATAGGTTGGTAGGACACATAAATAAGACACCCAGGAATAGCAAGCTTAGTTATGGAAGGAAGGGTCGAGGAAACGAACTGTGGGCATAGACCAGGGTTAAACAGATTGCCTCGGATGTAGGGTGTGGTTGCTGTGTAGTGATGAAACGATTAGCTCAGGAGAGGGGGCTTGGTGGGCTGCATCAAACCAGTAAAAAAACTGAAGAATCAAGCAACAAAAACAACGATGAGGAATTTTAATTATTTAGAGAGGCATGTGAGGCAAAAGGGTTTTTGGAGAATTTTAATCCCTGGGACGTAACACTGGAAGAGACTGCATAATGTACGAGTACATCAGCGGCCAAGGTGAGATATATTTTACTATAGGTCTATTAATAGCGACATGTTGATGTTCAAATCATCAAAAGTGTGGCAAAATTACACCCAGAATATCTTAAGGAAAAATACTTTTAATTCCCCATATTCCGATAGATTTGCCATTCCAGTGTGCAAGAGTGCAGTTCCCTCTTCAAACTATATTCGCAATTTCTATTAACAAAGCGCAATGACACACACTTAACAGCAGCAGGTGTGCATTTAGACAAAACCTTTTCTTCCCATGGGCAACTGTATGTGGCGTGCTCGCGAGTATCCGAACAACAAAATCGTTATGTCTCAGCAGAAGATGGCAAAACCAAAAACGTAATTTTAAAATGTGTTCATATAATGTAACATCGTACCCTGCAGATTTTGACAACTCCAAAAAAATCCCACTTTTCAGCTCATATCAATATACTGTACTGTATGTATCAGAATTTTCAGAATTAGAATTGACCCATCTGTAGCCGCGATTGCTGTAATAGAATAGACCAATTAATGCATCGTCCCCATTGTCTTGATCGCGAGCGAAGCCGCGGGTACCTGCTAGTACACTGATATTTTATTTCATACATTTCCCCTAATGGATTTATTCACTTCACATAATCATTTTATACTTTCTCAATTTGTAATTGTTCAGATCGCGCTATTATTCTGTTATTTGTTATTCAAAAACATCCCTATTTCTCATTCTCAGGTGGATTGTACACAAATATTCCCCAACACATAACATAATGAAATGGCTACTTACATAATATGACGGTCATCGACCGTATTTTCCAACGATGTTTCATCTCGCCCACTTTTTGTGTTTAAGCCATCTTGATTAATCCCATTTCACACAATGACATTTCTTGACACACATATAACTTATATACCTTAAACACTGGTAACATTTTGAATACAATTCTGTATTCTTCTATCATACGCAAATAAAATCACTAAAAATCACTATTGTACAATACCCCAGGGGTATGCACCCCTTGGAGACCATCCCCCCATCATCTATCTAAATATCCTAACTGGCAAATCTTGTAAGACCAGAACATATCTATCAACACCGCAAGGACAGCTCGCCAATATGGAAAGCTGGCTCAATCCTTGCATAACTATTACACACAGCGACACATTATTAACTAGGGCAGCTATGCCATCACAATGCTGACAGCATAGCGCCAAAGAATATAAAAGGGAATCCTAAGGAGGTCAGGGGATCTCTCCATCACCAGTCTTACAGTGCATCGGCCGAAGGCTATCGACGTTATCATCAGAGGTGAGTCAGACGTGTTCAGATCTCCTATATTTGTAACCTTTACCCACAGATTGTACTTTTACATTGTGATCATTATTACATTCCCTGAAAGGGACTCATAATTCAACATCACAGACCAATAAACACTTGGTCAACACACTACACCCGACTTACTATTTATACGCCTCTTTACATCCCAACGCCCTTCCTTATTCCCGTCACGGCTAGACGTGACATACGGTAGCCCAACAGTGCTAACTCAGGTATCATTGTATTTCTCGCGGCGGCTCGACTGCTAAGAGCAGCGAGCGCCACATAGCTGACACGAGCACGTTCAGTTATATAACAAGCCAGTCAGCTGGAAGACCAGCGCGTTGACCTATACGCCAAACGCCATCCCCTAAGATACAGCTACATCCCTTATAGGAGCGCCCCCTAGTTCCTAACACTAAACAACACTCTACACTGGTCAGCTGACCCTGCTGAGGGAAGCTACCCCCTTTTAGACACTGCTTTATAAATTAACACAATAACTCTTCCTTTTAGATCCAACCACCCCCAAAAAAGGGATCTAAAACACTGGTGGAGGCGCGGTACTACGCACAGTAGAACAGGACTCAACCAACGAGCCCTCGTAGTAGAAACGACCCCTTACGTACCGCACGCAGCCAAGCAAATAGTGAATTTTTTTTCCCCAGACAGAAAACACCATTTTTGCTCCTAACTAGCTACACAGGGGAGATTCTTAGTAAACCAACCCCCATTCGCCCCATAGAGTAAACTCGGTGGAAATTAAATGTCCACATTTAAAACTACACTAAGAGACTTTGCACACCATTTGTCGGCTAGTACGACTCCACTCCTGCCGAAGCTAAAAATTAAGAACAGTGACTTAATAACTGACCAGACTGCAGTACAACTTCTCAGGGACCTTGAATTCAAAACATCACAGATCCGTGCTCAACACCCTACCGCCGCAGCACAAGTTATACATTTTACACGGTCCCAGGCCAGTGAACACCCACAAGAGTCACCAGTATCCAGCGCTAGTGAAGTAGATTGCCTGCCAACACTCCATCCCCTATTGTTGCAGCAACTGAAAATCACAGAGCAGAAAGCCAGTAATCTGCTCGAGCGCATTACAGAGCTACTAGAGACAGACACTATCAAGTCCAATAATCATACGACAGAAGCAGTTCTTGACATCCACACTATTTTGGAAACAGTAAAACAGGATTTAGACAGGACCGTACACATAGTCAAATCCACACAGTACGACAACACACCATCCATCAGCACAGACATATCAGGTGACGAGCCACCTGGTAACATAACACAGGTGTCGTACACGGGAAGCGAGGCTAATTCCCCTCTAAATAGCCCAAACACCTCGGCACACGACAGCGGTGCGAACGGCACAAACAGACCAGAATCACTACACAGCCAACAAGAGACAGCCGAGAACGAAATGAACAGACACACTGAGTACCCCATGATCCACCCCACAAAGTTCACGGGGGAAGGCCAGGATCCCGAGGAATACCTCAAGGCCTTCAATAGAACGGCCCGGATCAATGGTTGGAGCGAGGAAGTTGGGAAACGGCTCCTTCCTGCTTACCTCACAAAAGCGGCCATGACATGGTATGAGCTCCATGAGGACACACTAGAAGCTGCCACATGGGAGGAAACCGCTTTACTCTTGAAGGAGGAGTTCCAGCTCATACCAGACGATGACGATCTCTATGACCAGATTAGACAGAGGTCACAGGGACCTAAAGAGAGCGCCCAGGCATACATCAATGTAAAATTGATAATGTGCGAAAAGTAAAATGCAGCCATGACAAACAAACAGAAAGTCAAGCTGTTAATGCAGGGCCTCAGACCAGCCATAGTGGAAAAGCTATGCATAATGAACAACCCCACGGTCCAACATATGTTAAATAACATAAAGACCATAGAGGAGGGAAGAAAGATCACGGAAAAGGCTACGGAAAAAGCCGTGGATCTGCACTTCCAAACTCAAAGAGACGACACCAATAATAAAATGGACGAATTGGTGGACAGAATGGAGAAACTGACAATAGCTGCCATCCAAGCGGGCGGGAGACCGCAAAGGGATGAGCACGCAGACAAACAAGAACACTATTATACTGAGAGGGACAGGGGGTACACAGAGAAGAGACGCTACGGGAGGGAGGAAAATAACTACCCTCCACAGCGGCCAACAACACCTCCCCCACAGGATAGGCCACACTACCCTCCTCGATATTCACCAGTAGCGTACACGAACACAGAGCAGACATACCCCTCACGGCGTTCACCATCCCCGTACACACAGGAGTACTACCCTGAGGAATACGACCACGACATCCCCCGACGAAACAGCCCGCCACCAAATAGACAGTCCTACACACCCCCACAATACAGGGCAGACAGGGAGTACCGGGAGAACTCGCCCCCACGCAGGCAGGGCTATGCAGCCACGCAGTACAGGGGAAATGGGGAATATCGGGAGAACCCGCCCCCGCGCAGGCAAAGCTACACACCCCCACAGTACAGGGGAAACAGGGACAGGCGAGGAAACCCAACCCCGACCAGACAGGGGTATGCAGCTGCCCAGTATAGGGAAAAGGGGAATCGACGGGAAAACCCGCCCCAGCAGCAGCAGACATACACCCCACCCTGGCGGGGACAGGACAACAGACCACCGGGCAATAACCGACAGGGAAGGAAACCCACTAGAGAGCGGGACAATATAGATAAGTATGCAAAGGGCCCAGAACACTATCCCCTTCCCGACGAATACCCGAGGGAGTTCAGGGATGAGGCACCCCGCCGGACAGACAGGGGGGCAATACTCCCTACACCTAGCCACACACAGCAGGCGGGGAGCTGGCGCAGCCACCCCGAGGGGGGGCGCACATACATTACGGGCAGGCGTACACCTACGTTCCAAAAAAACGCCTAGACGGGGAGGTTCGGCCAGCTGATGAAGCGGCTGAGGTTCCTCCCCCAACACAACACAAGAAAGGCCCTTCCCCCAAGCAAACTCGCAAGAGTAAGGGGAAGAAGCAGCCAGCTAAAGCTAAGGCTGACGATCCGCCCCCGGACCGTTTCCAAACACACCCCGTGCAAGGAGACGGCAACTGTCTGTTTAGGGCCATGAGCTTCCTAATCCGGAATACCGAGGACTATCATGGGGACTACAGACAGAAAACGGTCAAACATATCCTGGCCAACTGGAAAGAGTACCGGGACTTTGTGTCGGACGAGCGGGAAAACCCATTCCAGACCGGGGCGGATTACCGAAAATACATGGGTAGGGACGGCACCTATGGCAGTGCCGTAGAGGTGACCGCTCTCGGCAAGGTGCTGAGAGCCAACATCCATGTATACACTGATGTGCACTCGCCTCCGCTATTCT
This sequence comes from Meconema thalassinum, assembly GCA_946902985.2. NCBI lineage: Eukaryota > Metazoa > Arthropoda > Insecta > Orthoptera > Tettigoniidae > Meconema > Meconema thalassinum. The sequence continues at coordinate 141,623,513 of OX336400.1, forward strand.
CAACTGCGGGATTCGATAGGGACCTACATGTACTTTTTACAGGAAACCCTAAGGCGGGACATTACACACCCCTCACAATCATAAGCAAACAGCCTGAGAACACGCCCACACCCTCCAAACAGAAAACCCTACCCCCTTCACCACAACACAGGGTGGGAAGTGAACACACACAGGCGCAGGACGCGAGCTCGCTCGGCACTGAGAAGCCAGCAACAGGAGTCGAACTCGCGACCGCCTGGAACAAAAAACGGGGTAACAAGGGCAAGCTCAGGGTCACATTCGCAGACACACCTTCCCAAGAGGAAGGAAACAACAGTACGCCTACACAAAAGCTGGGAACGGTCAATGCATTAAACATTCGCCAGCAGACTTCTATTTCCACAGCGCGAGCGATTAAGAGAGCTGGCAATGTACTTGCTGAGCGCACTTTGCTGACCGAGCCAAAGTACTCGGGACAGGAAGTCAGCCGAGAGGCGAAGCGTGCCAGGTACGATAAGCGGCCCACTCCATACCTTCCCAGTACACATGTCACTCCGGTAACAACAACAACAACAACTACATACATCCTACACAATACATCGGTGCAAAGCGGCGGATTTCAGGTATCAGCCCTCACGATACACGCCACCATAAATGGCCACAGAGTGCAGGCCCTAATCGACACCGGGGCAGCAGTAAGTTGTGTTAATAGAAGACACGTTACCGAGGCCCAAATACACGGTGTCACGAGTGACATCCGGCTGGTAGCGGCCAATGCTCAGACACTAGAAAACGCGGGGGTGGCAAACATACATATTAGGATAGACCATTTTGCCACAACGCACCCCATGTTCGTTATCGAACACCTTTCTGCGTCAGCCATAATTGGCATGGATTTTCTCGCTAGATATGAGGCTAGCATAAATTTCGCTAGTGGTCAGATGCTTTTAAAGCACGACCAGAGGCTCACCACACATCCCATGGTATACACCAGGAACAGAGATGGGATTCGAGCGGAGCGAGAAAATCACGAGCATCAGGCCCCTACACTGCACACTATCAGCCAATACACAGACACACACACAGATAAGGCGGCCAACCAGAACCACAGGCAGGACCTGACCCTGGAGCAAAATGAAAGGCTCACGGAGCTCCTGGAGAACAACAGGGATATTTTTGCCCATTCAATGAAGGATTTCGCTGTGACAGACCTCATTGAACACCATGTCACACTCACTAGTGACCGGCCAGTACAGCAGCCTCCCTTCAGAGTGAGCCAGAAGGAGAGACACGCCATCGATGCTCAGATCTCAGAGATGCTCGAGGCAGGGGTCATTGTTCCCGTTATTTCTAACTACAGCTCACCAGTTCTGCTCACCAAAAAAAGGGACGGATCGCACAGATTTTGTACTGACTATAGGAGGCTCAATAAGTTAGTCGAAAATGATAGTTATCCACTACCAAGGGCAGACACCTATTTGGACGCCCTTGGCGGAGCTAGCTGGTTCAGTTCGATGGATTGCTATAGTGGATTCTATTCAATCCCCGTCTATGAACCAGATAGGCACAAGCTGGCGTTCGTTACAGAGAACGGACTATTTACCTACACCCGTTTACCGATGGGTCTCCGTAACGCCAGCCAAACCTTCCAAAAGCTAGTGGATAAGACATTTTCAGGGCTTAAGTGGCGTTCCGTATTAGTGTACGTGGATGATATAACGGTCTTCTCCAACACTTTTGACGAACACATCGTACATTTGGAGGAGGCTTTCGCAAGGATCAGAGAAGCTAAACTAAGGCTTAAACTTGCGAAATGTCAATTTGCCAGACAGCAGATTAACATATTGGGCCATATTGTCAACAGGGAGGGCATTATTCCCGACCCAGCTAAGACTGACGCAATAACGGGCATCCCAATGCCCACAAATTGGAAACAATTGCGCAGTTTTATAGGTTTGGCTTCGTATTACCGGAAGTATATCTACAGGTTTGCACACATCGCCCATCCCCTAACTGAGCTCACACGTGAAAAAACGCCCTTCAGCATCAAGCAGGAACACATAGATGCCTTCAACACACTGAAGCAACTATTGACCTCACCTCCATTACTGCAACACTTCCACAGTGATAGGCCCACATTTTTACACGTGGATGCCAGCCTGTATGGGCTGGGGGCGGCCCTATTGCAGGAAGACGCAGAAGGGCGCAAACGGCCCGTCGCCTACGCTAGCAGGAAGCTAACGGCCGTTGAGACTAGATACTCTGCCACAGAGCGGGAAATGCTGGCATTTTCGTGGGGAGTGAACTATTTTAGAGTATACCACTATGGTATCAAGTTCACGGTAGTGACTGACCACGCGAGCTTGCTTTTTTGGGACAAATTTAAAAACCCAAATTCGCGGCTCAACAGGTTTATATTCCGCCTGTATGAATATGACTTCGTGGTCAAACACAAGAAAGGCGCTACACACCTAGACGCGGATGGGTTGTCTAGGCTGCCAGTAGCCGATCCCCTGGATGACAGTAAGGACCACGACTGGGACAATATGCCCACCTTTGCCCTGACGGTAATTAACATCAAACAGGAGCAAGAAAGTGATCCGTACTTGAAACAGATTCTATTGGCACTAGAAAACTTGGATAAAGTGGACTCCAAGACAGCACGGCTGTCTAGGCGATTTTTCCTAGACAAAGACGGGGTACTGAAATTTAAAGCCACGGCCATGCACGATAGCGCACCTATAGCGGTTCCGGAATCATTGAGAGAAAATATCATGATCGGACACCACAATAGCCCACTGGCAGGGGCACACCTAGGCACGCATAAAACATACCTTAGAATCCGTGACAAGTACTATTGGGTAAACATGAAGGCCGACATAGATACCTTTGTAAAGACATGTCACACTTGCCAACGATTCAAAACAAGACCTGGCAAGCCTCATGGACTACTCAACCCAATTCCCGTGGGAGAGTTATTTCACAGACTCGGGATAGATGTGAAAGGCCCAATTACAACAAGTCAGAAAGGTAATAAATATATCCTGGTGGCCACCGAGTATCTCACACGCTACATGATTACAAAGGCTGTTCCCAAAGCAGACACAAACAGCATAGCCGAATTCCTATTTGATATAGTTACACGATACGGCCTATTCCAAACCTTATTATCCGACAGAGGTACTATTTTCACCTCGAGAGTGCTCCAACAGTTTCTGGAGATACTCAGGATTAAGGCATACACTACCACGAGTTTTTCCCCGCAAACCAACGGACTCACGGAGAGTATGAACAAAATACTTGGAATAGCGCTGGCCAAATTTACAGAGGACGCAGGAACAGACTGGGATGAATACCTGCAAGCCATTACTTTTAGTTATAATACCTCTGTATCCACGGCTACGAAACACTCTCCACACTTCCTACTGCACGGATACACACCCAGAAGTCCCATAGACAATATATGTATCCCACAGGACGCCTACACGGACAATGCGGCCCGGCTAGAACATTTGCAGATAGCCCGCATGGACGCTAGAAAAAACATAGCTGAGGCTCAAAAGAAACAAAAAGAGCGGTACGATCGGAATAGGAAAACCGTGGAATACACACCCGGGCAATTGGTCATAGTCTCCAATTCTGCCCGTAAGAAAAACGTGTCCGAGTTTCTCCTGCCACGCTGGTCAGGTCCCTTCAAAGTCTGCAGGAAGGTATCTGACCTAAATTATATAGTGAGCGTGCGCCATGGGAGAAAACTCATAAAAGACACTATTCACGCCCGCCGGATGAAGGCATATCATACACGTAAAGCTCCCACACCCACACGTAAAGGCGGAAACACTGCCAAAAGGAAGGGAAGTAATCCCGATGGCAGACGTGGAAAGAAGGCCAAGAAATAGCCTTCAAACCTCACTGACCGCACCGGGATACGATCCTAACACTACCAAACTGTCCCGGAGACACAACCCGAATAGTGCCAGAAACAATTACTCTGGGTAAAAGACGGTCTCAAAACCCGCAACCTTCTGAATACCAGGAATATAAGGTCGGGTAGCTATCCAGTTCTAGAATAGAAGAGTAGGAAGCTAAAATAGATTGGGACAGTTCCACTAACAGAGGGTCATAAATGAAGAACAACAAAATCGCCTCCGGCACATAGTCACCAAACAGGCGACTAGCGGCCCGGAGACACTCGTGTATAACGACATTTTGAACAACGGATAGGGACATACTCGAACCACGTCACACTTCACACAAACATTGGGGGCACGAATGTAGATAGTGAGAGGTTCTTTTGTATGGCGGACGGCCCCACTCACAATTACAGAGATAGCATTCAGGCTGAGAGACACAAACATAGTCACAGAGCATTGTCAAGCAAGTAACAAGATAGTGCACACGTGAGTGAAATTAGACGCTATCGCGTAAGCGATAACGCACTCATCGTGGGCGACCATCGCTGGCACAGACAGACTGGGAGCACTACAAACGAACCTGGGAGGTACACGTTCATTCACGTCCGATCCAAGGACCCTATATCTTCCAAAATTACACTACGAGGAGAGTTCAAAAATACGCAAACTCTGCACAGGTATGCGTACTTTCATTTGCACATTGCACATACACGGGGAACGTGCCATAATATGGACGGCACAAATACCGTCGTAACAAGCCTTTACAGCACCCCGGGTCCGAACCCATGATCACACACCACGCTCGTACCAAAAACTAACTATCCAACGGTATTTTTGGTACGGGAAACACAACCAAAATACATACAAGGAGCGCACAAAACATGAACAACGCAGACATATAACACAGAGAATTACATAGATCACGGGTTCAAATCCCAGCGAAAATCGGACACCAGGAAAACAGCTATCCAGGCTTCCAATCACACTGAAATTAGTCCATACAACCACACAACCAGATAATACCACATTTCCTTCGGCCAAAGGCCACGCACAGAATTTCAGTGACACCTGACAGGGAAAATAGACTTCCCAGAAACAAGTATAGAAATTTCGTAAGACAAAGGTCTTACGGAATAGTGACCACACAATAGTATTAGCAAATAGTACAAATTGACACATTGGACCGTCCGGAATCTAGAACGGTGACAACACTCACATACTGGCGAAAAATCACGTACGCAGACAAATGTAAACACAACATGACGAAAATACTGACTTGCAGATCTCGTCATACTGCAATACCGCTGGTGACAAGACACTATTGTGTATCGGCAATGACCATGAAATTACAAACGCAAAACAATCATAATAACATACATTTTTTTAACACTGCAAAAACATTTAGCAATGGACAAGACGTGACACATCAGAACTTATCTTGGGCCCATTGGAGCACGTTCGCAAAGACGTTGGCAGGCCACGGGCGCCTTCTGCCCATACACGCGATACATATTACGACTTAGCCTGTAACAGACCAACCGTCCGCGTGGTGTAGCGGAACATAGTCACACACACACATGCGCTCAACAATTAGGAGCGAACACAGACAGGGGCTCTGAGAAAACAAGACCTCCCCCCCCAATAACTTCTTTTCGCGATTCTATTCCTAAAATAAATCATTCCAGGCGATTAGGACATGGCCAATCGCACTACGACCACTGGCCACATTCACACTACAAATGGCAGACCAGATTAGGTCGTGAAGCTTTACTATCCCAAGGCGCGGATAGAAAGCCAACATGGACCAAGGGAGGATGACAGGAGAACAGGCTACCAGCGTACCACCTTACTCCCTTCCAATAACCTTCTCACGTCCAACATAAACAACGCAGACACATGAACACGACCAAAACAGCTACACTACATCACAGAGTATACACAAGGGGTTGATAGAATTCATGCGTCTAAAGAGAAGGCTTGCTACGCCTTGGATCACGATGCTACCACCTGAGTATTAGGGGTGGGTCGGCAAACATTAAATAAGCATAATGCGCATCTCCAAATGAGAGATGAGGCCACAATTATATATATTAACCAGTCTTTGTTAATTAAATACTCCCGCGTGACAGGAATATATTAGTATTATGCCTCAACCTACACCTATCCGTACATGAGTGCAGACGCCTCATATCCAGATACCTGCATGAGTATCCCATCCATTTACCAGGAATATTCCTATCAAACCTGCATGGAATTTTCATACTTTTGCAATCCCGGGAATTACCTCCCCAGTCCACTCATTGTAGGAACAATCCTAGTAGCATTACCGGCTCAAGGCCACCATTTATTTGAGCCCGAAGATGCACAACCCCTTCCTACCATACTTTAAGCCCACTCTACAAATAACTACCCCCAGATCCTAATAACAAGGTACCTGACATTACAGACCCTACTAACACCTCCATTAAGGTAAAAAGAGCATTATCGCTGGAAAGCTGACGTAGCAATGGTAGACCAGAAGTAGTCTATGTACTTAGAAGCTATACAACCCCACAACACTTGGAAAATTTTACATTTTTACATAAAAATACATTATTTACACAGGTTACGCCTATATTTTTTCTCTCTCCATAAAAAGGAATCTGATACACTCTGATTGGTGATAGCGGCGTAAGCCAAAGGCCAAAGGCACCACACTGGAGCAGAGCTGGGGAAGGAGATGTGGACCCTTACCCCAGTTGGATCAACAGCTCAGTGACCTTACTTAACTCCACGACCAGACCAAACAGACGAACCACGTAAGGTTAAGGCACTCGCGGCCTGGCCGGGCAAGCTCTGGAATCCTAGGTGCACCTCAACTGCCCCTGGGAGGAAGGGATGCTACACCCACTCTGTGCCACGGTCGGCGAAGCCAAGACCTGCAGGGAGACTTTCTGAGAATGGCGGGAGAAATAGCTCACTCAGCGCCGGACTCGAGAGCAATCCCTAGAGACGACCCCATTATGACTAGACTTCTAGTTAAATTTAAGTAGGTACGGCTTCCATAGCGGGAAGCAAGACTCCTGTGCGTTGGAGTGAAATGTTACTGCGAAATACATAATAATGCGGCCGATAAAGGCAAAAGGAAATATTAATGCGAAAAGCATACTACGGCGGCCTATAAAGGCGAAATGAAATATTAATGCGAAAAGCATACTACTACGGCCGATACAGGAGAATATTACTGCGAAAAGCAGACTACGATTGCCGACGAAGGCAAAGATAATATTATGCCATTGGACGACAATGTCCAATGCCCACATAAATGGCGACGCATCGGGCAACGAATGGGCATTAAGAGAGGGGCATTGCGAGCACCTCATAAGGGCTAAGTGGGCGGCCCAACTACGACAACGATGAACGATAACGGTAATGACCAGGAAGGTACAGCGGGCGAAACGGTTTGCTTAGTGGCACCGTAAGCCGCCTGCGACTAGATTAGTACTAGTGATAAACGTCGACATCTAGAATTAAGGGAACGGAATCCAGCGACCCTAGAGACAACCGGTGTTCCTAGGACTCGTGCGGGTGGTGTCCTGAGGAAGTAAATTGCCTCAGGCGATCGTTCCGGTCCAAATTTAGCCAATAAGACACATGCGACTAGGTTAATACTAGTTGATAAGCGTCGACATCTAGAATTAAGGGGGCGGAATCCAGCGAATCTAGAGACAACCGGTGTTTCTGGATTCGTGCGGGTGGTGTCCTGAGGAAGTAAATTGCCTCAGGCGATCGCCCTGGTCGAAATCTTAGCTGTAAGACGGTTGCATTTGACACGCAACCTAGGATTAAGCAAATTTACTGACCGCTGTTGCCAGGTAGTGGCACAGCACATTTCGGCAATAGAATAAGGCCACCCTTTCGGCTTAGAAATAGCATATTTTTTTAGACCATAATTAAGATAGATAGCGTTAAGTAACGCCGTTCGGCTCCTGATGACCCACAAACCCGGCATCAGGGTAAGTCCGACAACTCATGATAACTCATGACAACTCAGGACAACTCATGATAATTCGTTGTAATATAGCATAAGCCTACATTTAAGCCAATTTTTTTTTATTATATATATATAGATTACAGTAGAATATCTCGGCACTTGGTGACTAAAAATCCGTTACCACGGTAAGCCCGACAACACTAAGCTAAGATAGGTTAACATAGGCTAACCTAGGAGTAAATTAGACTTCAGTGGCGCCACACTTAATTCTATAAATTAAGCGCTGCCACGAAAATGTCATATATAATATATTGTAATGTATTGTCATGTATTGCTAACAACTAATCCGTTTTCCCAAACACAGGAAACCCAGGGAGCAACGCGTCCACGGATATACACAACAGAAAAAGAGTTGCCATTAATACATTTTTTTACATATAGCAAGGAGCATGAGCATGTCTATTGTAAATATATTTCCCACACCAAATTACACATACCCTTATCTCTGTCACACAAACACACTACTCCTCATCATTTTTCAGTCGCGCCAATAAGGTGACGGCGCCGCGATCAGCGACGTAAGGTGACGTGGGGCACCGAGCGACGCTGACGCAAACACACGTATGAATACGCTTCAATAATAAGCAATATACGGTAGCCAGGGGCGGTGCAGAGATTGCGAGCACCTACCCTCGCTGCCAAGGTGAATTTTTCCACCCACGGGGAAAATTTGCGACAGGTAAGGTTAACGGCATGACCACTAACCTACAGCCATAGGTAAGAGGTACCTACAGCTCAGCGAATAGCAAAATGAAGGGAGAATGAGTCGACAGAGGAGAGCGCTACAGAAGGCCTAGAGAATGAGACGAGGTACCAGGCTCATGAGCAAACCGGTCTAGTAATAAGATTATTATTTTATATTATATCATGCTTGTAAATTAAATGCAAACCCAAATCGTACACAAATATATATTAATGCTCAAGTGTACGCCTATGCACGTAAACTTACAATATGTCACGCCATTCAACACTGCCACAATGGCAACACTGAATACACGGTTTTGGTTTTTTTTCCTTTCTACTCTACTAACGCCCAAATTTGTCAGGGTGTTCCGTTTTATCCCAAACCAATAAATGCACTTTGAATATTTCCCTTAAATTATACCCTGGAACACCCATTTTTAGCCTACTTTCGATTTTTGCAAAAAATGAAAGTAGACTTATGAGATCAACACAGGGCGAAAAAAGTGTGTCTGTCTGTGTGTGTGTATGTGTGTGTGTGTCTGTGTGTGTGTGTGTCTGTGTGTGTGTGAGTGTGTGTACTCTGAATGTCTGTCCCCCCCTATCAATTCGAACACGGTGAATGCGAATTGAACGAAATTTGATACAAAGGTAGCACTAGCAAAGGACACCTCAGTGTCATGTTTTATATCGCCGCCATCTTGACGGAAACGTAATGGCGGCCTCACAAATGTTCAAAGCTTAAATCAAATTACGACTAACCTAATCATCCGATCTCTACCAAATTTTGCAACAACATACCTTTATGGGGGGAGCATCCTTTGACCAAACCAATAGGTCATCAGCGTAATAGTTTACGGATGGCGGCCATCTTTGAGTGAAAATCGATTCCCACTATTAATTCGAACACGGTGCAACCGAATGGAACGAAATTTGGTACGGAAGTAGTACTAACGAAAGGCACCTCAGTGTCATGTTTTATATCGCCGCCATCTTGACGGAAACGTAATGGCGGCCACACAAATGTTCAAAGCTTAAATCAAATTACGACTAACCTAATCATCCGATCTCTACCAAATTTTGCAACAACATACCTTTATGGGGGGAGCATCCTTTGACCAAACTAATAGGTCATCAGCGTAATAGTTTGCGGATGGCTGCCATCTTTGTGTGAAAATCGATTCCCCCTATTAATTCGAACACGGTGCAACCGAATGGAAAGAAATTTGGTACAGAGGTAGTACTAACAAAAGGCACCTCAGTGTCATGTTTTATATCGCCGCCATCTTGACGGAAACGTAATGGCGGCCACACAAATGTTCAAAGCTTAAATCAAATTACGATTAACCTAATCATCCGATCTCTACCAAATTTTGCAACAACATACCCTTTTAGAGGAAGCATCCTTTGACCAAATGAATAGGTCATTAGCCTAATAGTTTGCGAATGGCGGCCATCTTTGTGTGAAAATCAATTCCCCCTATTAATTCAAACACGGTGAAACCGAATGGAACGAAATTTGGTACAGAGGTAGCACTAGCAAAGGGCATCTCAGTGTCATGTTTTATATCGCCGCCATATTGACGGAAACGTAATGGCGGCCACACAAATGTTCAAAGCTTAAATCAAATTACGATTAACCTAATCATCCGATCTCTACCAAATTTTGCAACAACATACCCTTTTAGAGGAAGCATCCTTTGACCAAATGAATAGGTCATTAGCCTAATAGTTTGCGGATGGCGGCCATCTTTATGTCAAAATTGATTCTCCCTATTAATTCGAACACGGAGGAACCTAATGGAACGAAATTTGGTACAGAGGTAGCACTAGCAAAGGGCACCTCAGTGTCATGTTTTATATCGCCGCCGTCTTGACTGAAACGTAATGGCGGCCACACGAATGTTCAAAGCTTAAATCAAATTACGATTAACCTAATCATCCGATCTCAACCAAATTTTGCAACTACATACCTTTATGGAGGGAGCATCCTTTGACCAATCTAATAGGTCATTAGCCTAATAGTTTGCGGATGGCGGCCATCTTTGTCAAAATTGATTCCCCCTATTAATTCGAACACGGTGGAACCGAATGAACGAAATTTGGTACAGAGGTAGCACTAGCAAGAGGCACCTCAGTGTCATGTTTTATATCACCGCTATCTTGACGGAAACGTAATCGCGGCCACCCAAATGTTAAAAGCTAAAATGTAATTACGACCAACCTAATAATCTAGTCTCTACCAAATTTTGCAACACCATATCTTTATGTGGGAAACATATTCTGGCCAAACTGCAAGAACATCATCCCAATAGTTTGCAGATGGTGGCCAAGTATGTGTGCAAATCGATTCCCCCTATCAATTCAAACACGGCGAAACCGAATTGAACGAAATTTGGTACTGAGGTAGCACTAGCAAAGGGCACCTCATATTCATGTTTAATATCCCTATAGCACGTTGTATTTCAACAAGCTACTACAACCAACATTCAATCATACTCCTTGAAAAAGGACAAAGAGTTATAACAATACCCATGCATTTAGGAGAAAGTAGGCTATATGTTCTTTACTGAACATCTTGTTTCTATTCTCTTCTATCTTTCTCTTAGCAGGGAGCACTTTTTCCCCAAAATAAAGCCAGCCGGCACAATTCCTCGTCTAGCTGGGTTTTTCCTCCCTGCACAACTATGTAACGGATAAGTATCAAAACCATGTTTTTTTCCTTCTTTTTGAAACTCGCAATATGCCAACAATGGCAATGTCAATTTTTTTTCTCAATGTCAATTTCCATTTTTACAATGTCAATGTCAGTGTTATATATATATCTGTACATCCCATAACCCTCCCCTCTGTACACGGGCTGATCTCACACCTACACTTCAACACGACATCACCCATTCTATACGACGACGCCGACGACGACGAGGAAGACACAACCAGAAGATACGAGGGGGCTTCAAGAACAACTACATCAACATCCCAACCCCAAGTTCCGTTCCCGTTCGCGGGGACGCGAACTAAATAGGGAAAGAGGCTTGTACAATACCCCAGGGGTATGCACCCCTTGGAGACCATCCCCCCATCATCTATCTAAATATCCTAACTGGCAAATCTTGTAAGACCAGAACATATCTATCAACACCGCAAGGACAGCTCGCCATTATGGAAAGCTGGCTCAATCCTTGCATAACTATTACACACAGCGACACATTATTAACTAGGGCAGCTATGCCATCACAATGCTGACAGCATAGCGCCGAAGAATATAAAAGGGAATCCTAAGGAGGTCAGGGGATCTCTCCATCACCAGTCTTACAGTGCATCGGCCGAAGGCTATCGACGTTATCATCAGAGGTGAGTCAGACGTGTTCAGATCTCCTATATTTGTAACCTTTACCCACAGATTGTACTTTTACATTGTGATCATTATTACATTCCCTGAAAGGGACTCATAATTCAACATCACAGACCAATAAACACTTGGTCAACACACTACACCCGACTTACTATTTATACGCCTCTTTACATCCCAACGCCCTTCCTTATTCCCGTCACGGCTAGACGTGACATACGGTAGCCCAACAGTGCTAACTCAGGTATCATTGTATTTCTCGCGGCGGCTCGACTGCTAAGAGCAGCGAGCGCCACATAGCTGACACGAGCACGTTCAGTTATATAACAAGCCAGTCAGCTGGAAGACCAGCGCGTTGACCTATACGCCAAACGCCATCCCCTAAGATACAGCTACATCCCTTATAGGAGCGCCCCCTAGTTCCTAACATTAAACAACACTCTACACTGGTCAGCTGACCCTGCTGAGGGAAGCTACCCCCTTTTAGACACTGCTTTAAAAATTAACACAATAACTCTTCCTTTTAGATCCAACCAACCCCAATAAAGGGATCTAAAACACTATACTAACACAAATTTTCTATATTTTACATTACACTGCTTCTAATCACTGAGGCTTTGATTAGGCCTTACACACGTGATTACTTGCTTCCCGTTTCCAAGGGTGAAACTCTTAGATGTCGGCTCCCTATCTGGTAAGAAGTTGAAAGTCTCGATCAATCTACCCCTCCCTGCAACGGTAATTCTTCAGATCCGGTTTCCAGACTATTCGGCTTTATTTTTAACTAGCTCGAAGTCGTTTCTTTCTAGACACTAATTAGTTTGTCTAGATACAGTTTGTCCTATTTACGGCCTCTCGAATATTTATCGGTGACCTATGATTCTCTAGCATTTACTGCTCTTCCTTACTGCTTTTATTCACTGTTCGTTTGTCTCCAGTGCGACAATGTCTTGGATTAAATTTTCCCTTATTATTTTCTTCGCTCTAGACCCTATCTTATTCAGAATACTAGGCGGCACTTATTTCGTCTGACCCTGATCGGGTTCTTTAACTTTGCTAGAACTGTTCGTTTCTCTATCGTTGGTACTTCAAACGTTACGACACTTTCAGTAGTTTTACTAAACTATTATTTGAAGACCTATTGCCTGTTCTTTTAAGTTCGCAGCCTATTTTGGCTGTAATACGGAACTTTCACTATAAAGACTGATACTGGCGGAACTAAATCCTGTATTAGGATTTTCCTAAGTCTTCACACGGCGATACTATGATGATACTTCTCGGCCACTCCCTATGGGTGCACGTTGGTGATACAGAGTATCACGACCTCTCGAGGTCTAGTAAGTACTGCACGATTTGCCTGGCACGGCCAGGGCTTTTATACAAATCGGCGACAAAAATATAAAATCCTTGTCTTTTTCATAACCAACTTTTGAAGTAATGGTCGCACACTTTTAAAAATTATATTTCTGGAAAGCTTGTTTTCTAAACGTAAACTGATTTCTTTGTACGTGAAAATCGATCGTACAATTCCGAGATATTAAATGAAATTTACTCTTGAGGTACGTGGGTGTTGAGGTTGATTTTTAATCCCCTCCATCTCGGGTCTCGGGGAACTCTTTATGACGTATGGCCACGTTTGCACTTCCTTCCTAGGCAATTATTAAAACCTTTTTCTCCACACAAAAATCTCTATTCCGAAATGATTCACAATGATGTACTTCTTTAGTTAATTATATGCTCGCAAGTGCTTTAATTCTAATTATTCTTCTTCTTGCACAACTGCGAGGTTGCCAATTAACTGCAACGTAAGATCAATTTACGAAACATGCTCGCAGTCACTCCAAACGGAAAGTTCCACTCGTTCTAATTATAGCCATGATCAGCTCCTATCGGTGCGTCATGCGTGATATCATTTCCTGGCCACCTGGGCTCTCATTTCTTGCACAACATTATGCTCGCCCTCTTGTATAAAATCTTTCTATGTTCCACTGAAGACTGTATATTTCCTTCCTTCTTTTACAAAAATACATGGATTCGACCCCTTGAACTATGGTACATGGGTTCATCTCTCCCCTCCTTAGGTAAATAAATTTTCGAAATGTTGAGGAAATTTATTTAAACAGTTGCATAAAATTTATTTTTCTTCAGTGTCGAAGCCATCATAACATTTCTCAGTACCTTTAGTTTCTGTTCTCATGGAATCCCACGATAATTAAGGTTTTGTTTTCACCTATAAAGTCATATCCGGTAATAGTGTAGGTTGAGTACGCTCTGTCCCTACCCGTTCCTCCTTTCTTACCTTTCTGGACTAAAAGTCTACAGAACATGATTCTTTGTTACGGGTGTGGTCAATCCCTACCCGTTTCCTTATTTCCTCATTTCCTCTTCTTAAATTGAAATTTTCTTTTTCAACAAAATCAATTATTTCTCTTATCTCACCAAACAGTTTCTCTAATTCGCATTCGCAATCGAATGGTTGAGCTCTGTTTCCTTGTCCTACCTTACTCTTGTTTTTATCAAAAGTGGATTCATCATCTCTAAATTGTTCCATAACCAGGGCTTGTTCATTTGCTTCATCGAAGTCTTCGGGAGGGTAATATACTTTCAGGTTGGCTGAATTCATGGTCACTTCGTGATTCGTTTCACAGTGCCAAATTCTATAGGCATTATTTCTTAAATCTCTTATTATTTGATAAGGTCCGTGGTACATTTTCTGGAATTTCTTGTACACACGGTTTCCTGGATCCGAAATGGCTGGTCTTTTCACTAACACCATTTCTCCTGCTAATAGTGGTCGATGATACCTCTTGTGCCTGTTTCTTCTTTGCCTTCTATCAGCGTGAGCTTTTAGATGCTCAAAGGCTCTTCTAATACGTACATCTCTTCCAGGCTGAGCGTCTGCTGGCCTAGGAATGACCAGACCCCAAGGTCTCTCTGGTTGCTCATTTCAATGTAACGTTAATGGTATCTCTCCCGTAGACTCATGGATTGTGTTGTTTATACAAAATTCGATAATATCAAGGATATCTATCCATTTCCAATTTTCCTCGGCACAGTATATCCTACAATACTTGGCCGTTTCCCTCATAACTCTTTCCACAGGATTTGCCTCAGGATGGCGAATACTAGACAATATCTGACGTATTCCAAGTCTCTCTAATTCCTGTCTGAATTCTACACTTGTAAAACAACTACCGTGATCCGACAACAGGTTCTCTGGTTTACCCAGAATAGGTATTACTTTTTCTTTGGGTCGTTTTAACACTTGTTTGGTACTAGTCTTCTGTATGGGAGCAAGGACAACCATTTTCGTGAAAACATCCATAGCCACCATTATGTGTCTATTTCCTCGCCTAGCCTTTGGCAAAGGTCCGAAATTGTCAATAGAAATAATTTGACCTGGCCTCTCGGGCAACAATGTTATTGGTTTTTGTCTCATCAAAAACGCATTTGGCTTAATCCTTTGACATAGATCACAGTCTCTCTCAGTCTCGGCCATACAAATGCTTCTTTCAGCATCGAGACTTTTGTCGACTCCCATATGTCCAAACGATCTATGGGCTAACCATACCATTTTCCTCTGCAAAATCACAGGTACAACGATCCTCAATCGTGTATGGTCAGAGTCCACAAACTTATACAACATACCATTAAAGAACGTGTAATCCTGAGGTATCTTATTAGCTTCAGTATACGCAGGTGTTCCTCTTATCAAACTCCCCTCCAAGAAAGATATGAGCATGTTCATCCATGGATCCTCACGTTGTCGTTGACCAATGCTTCTTAAATCAATCAAAAATTCTTAAATCATTCAAAGTGCGCTGATCCCTGTCTTCCAAATCAATAGCCATTACTTCCTCTTCTGTGGACTCTGGCTGTCTACTTAAATAATCTGGAACTACATTTCCTTTTCCTGGGCAATACTCGATATTTACGTCGAACTGTTGGATATATAAAGCCCAACGCATCAACCTTTGACTGGATAAATCTGTCTTCATCAAAAAGGTTAAGGCTTTATGATCAGTCCTTAATGTGACTTGAAACCCATATACAATCTTTCGCCAAAATTCCAACGCGTGCAATATCGCTAACAGCTCGATCTCGCTGATTGTATAATTTTTCTCGTGTGGTTTCAGTCTTCGACTTGTGAAAGCTAGATAAGTTTTCTTCTCAGGGTTATCCGGGTTTTCCTGATATAGCATTGCCCCTATTCCAATCTGGGATGCATCTGTTTGTATTACAAATCTCTGATTAAAATCAGGATATCCAGCTTCACATAATTTAAGAGCATTTCCTTAGCCTCTATAAATGCATTTTCTGTTTCCTCCGTCCATTTCCACTTGCCCCCCTTCTTCAGAAGGTCCTGTAGTGGTGCAACAGTTTTGGTGTATGACGGACAATGTCCTGAGAAAAATCCAATCAATCCCAAAAACTGGCGAAAGTTTTTCACCTTCAAAGGCCTGGGAAAATCTCTTATTGATTCTAATTTGCATGGATTTGGTTTAACACCATCCTTGTCAATCACATGCCCCAAAATCGTAACTTGTCTCTGACAGAAATTTGATTTCTTCAAGTTAATCTTAAAGTTAGCCCTTCTTAAATCTTCCAATAATTTCTTTAATTTTTCCAAGTGTTCATCAATGTTTTCCGAGGTAAGCAATATGTCATCCACATAACGGATAGTGCAATCTTTCACTTCCTCTGACAGGTTACGATCAAGCGCTCTTATTAAGGCGGATCCCGCGGTCTTCAAGCCAAACGGACATCTCTTGAAGCGATACATTTGTTGGTCGAACTGAAATCCAGTTAAAAGACCGGTTTTCTCTTCCAGTTCGAGATGATGATATGAAGACGTCATGTCAATATTTGTGAATATCTTCTTGCCTTTAAATTTCCTCAGTATTTCTTTTATGGGTGGTGCCGAATCATTTTCTGGTGTGATTTTCGCGTTCAAATTCCTGGCATCCAAACACACCCTTACTGAGCCATCCGGTTTACTCACAATTACTAATGGACTAACATATGGTGTCGCCATCTTTTCTATAACACCTGCATCACTCATCTCCTGCAGTGTTTTCTTCGTTTGTGGGTAATGTTTTTCTGCAACCGGGTATGGTTTTTGTCTGAACGGTGCCCAATCATTTACTTGAAAAGCGTATTTAAAATTTTCGATCTTCCCTGGCTTGGAATCAAATACGTCCCTGTAATTTAATAGTAATTCCTTTAATTTGTCCTTGTTTTCGAGGTTAACTTTAGCTTTCTCTATTTTTCCTGACAGGTTGGTCTCAAACTCGGTTTCCAGACTATCTTCAAGTTCTATATTTAATACTTCAAATATCTTTTCTATGTCCTTACAACCTTCCTCAGTTACTTCTTCCACATGCCATACCTGTTCTTCTATTTTTGCATCCTGTTCTTGTAAATTTATGTTTGGTCCATCCACATCCTCTCTTTGAATCCTAATGCAATTTTGCGCTAGGTCTATGATGACCTTGTTCTCACGGATAAAATCAATACCTAATATGACATTATATGGTAATTGATTTACCAGCAAAAAGCATTGCGAAATTACAGCGTTACCTATGATCAAATCGATATATACTTGAAATTTACATGTCTTCAATATGCGACCTCTTGTTTCTAATTCATTTAGGAGGGTTTGCGTAATTAAACTTATGGTTGATCCAGTATCAATTAATGCCCTGACCAGTAATCCTTCTATCCTGAGCATGAGAATAGGCAGTTCTCTTCTAATAGGT
This sequence comes from Meconema thalassinum, assembly GCA_946902985.2. Taxonomy (NCBI): domain Eukaryota; kingdom Metazoa; phylum Arthropoda; class Insecta; order Orthoptera; family Tettigoniidae; genus Meconema; species Meconema thalassinum. The sequence goes on from OX336400.1 coordinate 141,641,231, forward strand.
GGGATTCCTTCCATATACTCTTTAATTAGTTCATCTGGTCTCGCTATCCAATTTACAATCTCAACCTCCTCCCAGCTCCTGGTATGTTTCCACTTTTGATGATTTAATTTTGAAGTTTTTTTTTATCCTGAGGGCTTCCTTTCCCCTCATTCTTCAATTGAGCTTGTAACTCCAAGCTTTGAGCTCCTTCTAATCGGTCGGGTGATTTTCGGTTCTTTATTGCCTCACTCCAACGGACTCTTTGTGTTTCAGGTTCGTCTGTTCGTTCATTCACGTAACGAAGACTTTCCTGATATCTCTCTTCTATTTCGGCCCGATATTCATCATTTCTGTCTTCCGGCCTCACATTCCTTCTGGGATAATTTTCCCATCTCTTTCTGTTATCCTGCCTCTGATTATTATTGTTATAGGGTCGATTCTCTTGTTGCCTATAACCCGTATTTCTAGGATTTCTTCCTCGATATCCTCCTCTACAGTATGGCTGTATTCCCCTAGGCTCTTGATGTCCATATTCTCGGCCCAGTCCCTGAGTATCAGTACTAGTGGACTGATTTCTGGTCGACGGTTTCTCTCTGTTTTCTTGACTGCTGGCCATATGTACCTGTTCAGTCTGTCTTGAATGCCTGGGAGTAACGTGTGAAGTCGTCATATCTAATTGACGTAATACGCTCTCCACTTCCACAGCACTTCTGGCTTTAGATGAGATTAACAACCTCTGTATCTCATATGGAAGTTGTCTTGCAATGGCGGCACACAGGTCGCTCTCAGCAGGAGCAATGTCAAGTTCCCGGAATTTACACAGCTGAGCGGTGAAAAATTCTGAATATTTACTTGGGGCGTTTGTACTATACTTCCTAGAGTACAGATCTAGCCTCAGATTTTCTTGGACATCTGCTGCCCAATATCGTTTCAGAAAATCTTCTCTAAAACCTTCCACCGTGTCAAATGTATACCTGAAACTCCTGAACCAGGTGAGACAATCACCTGCCAATAGCTTCTCAATTGCTCTCAGTCTCCGATCCTGAGGAACTTTCATTTCATTCAAGTACTCTGCGACCTCCTTCAACCAGTATTTAGGAGTAATTGACAAATTATTACCCGTAAACTTCACCGGTCTGTCCTCATTTGACTTGATGATATTTATTATTTGACCATTTGTTTGGTTCATATAAGGGGTAGACATCGCCATCGGATATCCTGGGTTCTTATAAGGGCTCTCCCCTCATAAGTCCCTATCTTGATCTGTGCCTCGTTCATGGGGATCTACCCATCCTGTCTTTTGGAACTCATCCTGACTTTCAAATTCTAATTTCCTTTCTCTTCGGGCACTTTCCTCATTAGCCATGAGTTGAATTTCCATTTGACTGTTCTTGTGTTCAGTCCTTTCCAACCGGGATCCTAATTCATTCTGAATTCTTTCCTGATTCTTTTTACTGGTTTCCATGTCTTGTTTGAGTTGGAATTTTTCTTCCCTGAAACTATCCCTCATTTCAGCTAAGTGTTTTTCTACCTCTTTCTTGAGGACCACGACCTGTTTTTCTATGATTTCTGGCTTAACGTCACCTTTGGAATCCAAGTCTTCTCGTATCTCCTTTATCTTTTTCTCCATCTCCTTTTGTCCCATGACCATATCCCCCTTAATTCCTTCAAACTTTTCCTCAGTTTTCCCTTGACTCTTATACAATCTCTTCAATTCGTCTTGGACCTGGTTTACTTCAGTATTGGTTTTTCCTACCTGTCCCTTTAGTGTTCCTATGGTTTCCTGAACCTCATTAATACCCTTACTTATTTCATCTATTTTCTGAGTATTCTCCTTATTTTCTTTATCTCGTTGTTTTCTTTCTCTCTGGAGATGCTCTTCGTACGTACCTAATTTTTTGTTTATTTCAGCTTCGTGCTTCCTCAAGTTATCATCTACCTGCCCGGTAAAATGATCAAATTGATCTTTCCTATTCTTCGCATCTTCCTGATTCTGACTTTCCATATCATTTACTTTGGCCTGAACTTCATCGACTTTTCCCTCGAGTTTTTCTACTTGGTTCTCAATTCTTTCAAATCTGTTTCCTAATTCCTTAAAACTTTCTTTTATCTCACCCCGGGATTTTTCACAAATATTGCTGTTAGATTCTATCTGAGCTTCTAACTTTGCCTGCACCCCCTGGATCCGGTCTACAAGTTCATTTTTACATGCATCTACATTCTCTTTACAAGTTTTCCATTTTACCTGTGATATCTCCTTTTAACTCATCTAACTTACTCTCCAACCCCGTGTCAAAATCCTGAAATTTGATATTCATTGTCTTTTCTATTTCAGCCTTCAGTGCCTCATTATTTGCTTTACTGTCGGCTTTCAAAGACTCTAATGTCTCTTCTTTTACAGCTTTCAACTGTTCTGCAATGTTTTCCCCATTTTCCATTTTCATTTTATCCAATTTACTTTCTATCTCAGCCTTCAATGCACTGTTCATCTTTATACAATCGGCTTGGATAGCTTCTAATTTACTCCCCATGTTATCACTATTAGTTTTTAGTGATTCTAAACTTTGATTTATGGATCCTAACTTTTTGTTATTTTCATCCTGTTGGAGGCCCAATGTATTGTCTGTCGTTTCAAATTTATTGTTTATAGCCTCCAACTTTTCATTACTATCAGCTTTTAAAGCGTCCAAAAGTCCCTGCCTCTCTTCCCTACTCTCTGCTTTCATATTCGCCTTCAAGACGTCCGCAAGCCTCTGCATTTCCTCACTCAATGCCATTTTATTAGAATACAGTGGGCTATCATGCCACATCGCTGGTACATGCTTGAGAGATGGTACCACGAACCCTTGTGTCCCAATTTCAAAAATTTTACCTTAGTACGGGTGTTTACTAAAACGTACCCTTTTGATATACTCATTCAATGTCAAAACCTTTATGGAAGTATTAACAAATTCAAAAATTCGAAAAACCATTTAAAAAAAATAAAATTTTGATTTTTCAAGAAAACTCGGGTTTTTCCCTAGGAAAACTCATCCCTATGTACTGGGCGCCAAAAATTGTGTTTGCTAGGGGGTTACATATATTTAGGGCTGCTCTGTGTGAGTTTCCAGGGTCCCATGCGGTCAGTTAACATTATATTTTGTAGCTACTTCTATCATTACTTACTTTTACATAATAATGACCGTCCTAAATGTTCCTCTAATTATTAATCCAAGCACAGTACTTCTATGCCCCCCTGTGCCCTTTCAGCAAGAAATATGCAAATCACAGTATGCCAGCAATGCTCAAATCGGGATTTTCGGGGTTATGGTATGTTCTCCCACTCTGTGACTTACATATTTTGGATTAAATAGAGGATACACTTCCAAAATAAATAAACAAAATCAACTCCTACTATAAAACATTTAATTAACCAAATATATGGCGCTACAACAATATAAACAAATAAAATACTGAACAATACTTCTAACTTGTTCAGAGTGAACAAGGAATACATAAAATAAAACAAATGTTAAATCAGAATAAATGGTTTCCTACAAACCAACAAACTTATAATTATTTTCACTTCCATAAAGTATCCCTTTTAAAATTCAATATAATCACGAGCTCCCAACGGCTCGATACCTTTACATACTCTGTGTTATTCTTATACAACACCTCACTTCCTATTATATGAGTATCTTATAATCAAAACAATATATAATTCTTATTAAAGTACTGTTACTCCTTTACTTAAATTTTTGGGCTTTTCACAATGTTCTCATTTTACCACCTCTCTCAAATCAACAAATTCACTACAGTGATTGGGAAAACACTTGTGCACTCCCGAGTTATAGAAGACTACTTGAACATGTCAAAAATTAAGATCACTCCCGAAATCTAATTGTCTTCACTGAACTCGTGAAATCCTACATCAATATAACATTACATTAGGGATTTATTATTTATTTGTCTTCAAAGATCATTATTTCATAAGAAAGCAACGATCTGAACTTGCAAGCGGTACGTTTCATCTACAAGAACCTCGGTTCGAATCCCGGGTCATTAACAAACTCTAAACACTCATGGTGTATTATTACTTCAAACAGACGGTCACCCGACCTACCGCACTTCCGTTAATAGTAAGGGTCGGACCGTACCACTCAGCGTGATTTATTGGCCGGGAGCAGGAACCCCAAGTCTCGCCCACAGAGACGGGCTACTCTCTGCTTATACAGCTATTTCTTATACGCAGTTCTTTGAACAGACCTGGCTTTTCATTCATTTATTTTAACAACATTATTTAGGTTCATAGACCACTCTCGTAACCTTGGCATTTATTAATTATGAAGTGTCCTCATTGATGGGTAAGAATAATTCAATACAACAATATTTAGGTGCTTCACACAAACGAACCTGGGTTCGATTCTTTCACTGCCTCGGGAACCACATCCCCTACTGGAGGACTTATACAACATTTGCGACTTAGGGCGACCTTTGTCTAACCTGCGCTCATAATACAATAAATAGCACCCTTTTATAAAATACACACAACGGCCTCGTGATCATATCACTATATGGAGGATTTATATTAGCTCAATTACCGCAATCAACTGCCCCTCATAATTAATTTACCAAGTATATTTAGGTTCAACGCCTTCCTAGCGTGACAAATTACTTCAATGCGCGACATGCGCTATACATTACTTTACGGCCAAGTTTCTTTTTCAAAGAACTGATAAATTCAAAATCAACATTTGATCTACATTTCAATATTATATTAATCCTCTCCCGTGACAATAATCGCTATACTTTAAGACCATGTATTCACAACATGTATTTATTCTTTTACAGGAGCTCAAAAGCTACTACATTCATATAATTCAACGTAATCTTCATTTATATAATTGTTATTATTATTATTATTATTATTACGCTTGCTTTCATATCATTAAATCATTTATCAAATACACTGATATTTTATTTCATACATTTCCCCTAATGGATTTATTCACTTCACATAATCATTTTATACTTTCTCAATTTGTAATTGTTCAGATCGCGCTATTATTCTGTTATTTGTTATTCAAAACCATCCCTATTTCTCATTCTCAGGTGGATTGTACACAAATATTCCCCAACACATAACATAATGAAATGGCTACTTACATAATATGACGGTCATCGACCGTATTTTCCAACGATGTTTCATCTCGCCCACTTTTTGTGTTTAAGCCATCTTGATTAATCCCATTTCACACAATGACATTTCTTGACACACATATAACTTATATACCTTAAATACTGGTAACATTTTGAATACAATTCTGTATTCTTCTATCATACACAAATAAAATCACTAAAAATCACTATACTAACACAAATTTTCTATATTTACATTACACTGCTTCTAATCACTGAGGCTTTGATTAGGCCTTACACACGTGATTACTTGCTTCCCGTTTCCAAGGGTGAAACTCTTAGATGTCGGCTCCCTATCTGGTAAGAAGTTGAAAGTCTCGATCAATCTACCCCTCCTTGGAACGGTAATTCTTCAGATCCGGTTTCCTGACTATTCGGCTTTATTTTTAACTAGCTCGAAGTCGTTTCTTTCTAGACACTAATTAGTTTGTCTAGATACAGTTTGTCCTATTTACGACCTCTGGAATATTTATCGGTGACCTATGATTCTCTAGCATTTACTGCTCTTCCTTACTGATTTTAATCACTGTTCGTTTGTCTCCAGTGAGACAATGTCTTGGATTAAATTTTCCCTTATTATTTTCTTCGCTCTAGACCCTATCTTATTCAGAATACTAGGCGGCACTTATTTCGTCTGACCCTGATTGGGTTCTTTAACTTTGCTAGAACTGTTCGTTTCTCTATCGTTGGTACTTCAAACGATACGACACTTTCAGTCGTTTTACTAAACTATTATTTGAAGACCTATCGCCTGTTCTTTTAAGTTCGCAGCCTATTTTGACTGTAATACGGAACTTTCACTATAAGGACTGATACTGGCGGAACTAAATCCTGTATTAGGATTTTCCTAAGTCTTCACACGGCAATACTATGATGATACTTCTCGGCCACTCCCTATGGGTGCACGTTGGTGATACAGAGTATCACGACCTCTCGAGGTCTAGTAAGTACTGCATGATTTGCCTGGCACGGCCAGGGCTTTTATACAAATCGGCGACAAAAAGATAAAATCCTTGTCTTTTTCATAACCAACTTTTGAAGTAATGGTCGCACACTTTTAAAAATTATATCTCTGGAAAGCTTGTTTTCTAAACGTAAACTGATTTCTTTGTACGTGAAAATCGATCGTACAATTCCGAGATATTAAATGAAATTTACTCTTGAGGTACGTGGGTGTTGAGGTTGATTTTTAATCCCCTCCATCTCGGGTCTCGGGGAACTCTTTATGACGTATGGCCACGTTTGCACTTCTTTCCTAGGGAATTATTAAAACCTTTTTCTCCACACAAAAATTTCTATTCTGAAATGATTCACAATGATGTATTTCTTTAGTTAATTATATGCTCGCAAGTGCTTTAAATCTAATTATTCTTCTTCTTGCACAACTGCGAGGTTGCCAATTTACTGCAACGTAAGATCAATTTCCGAAACATGCTCGCAGTCACTCCAAACGGAAAGTTCCACTCGTTCTAATTATAGCCATGATCGGCTCCTATCGGTGCGTCATGCGTGATATCATTTCCTGGCCACCTGGGCTCTCATTTCTTGCACAACATTATGCTCGCCCTCTTGTATAAAATCTTTCTATGTTCCACTGAAGACTGTATATCTCCTTCCTTCTTTTAACAAAATTCATGGATTCGACCCCTTGAACCAATGGTACATGGGTTCAATAGCTCAGGCAAGGAAAGCATTTCTACAGAATTTTTTGACATTGAATATAGATTTAGGTATTAGGATGTCATTTTTGAAGACCTTTGCCGGGAGCGTGACGCTCTATGAAAGGGAAATATGGACTATTGGTGTAGCAGAAAAGTAGAGAATTGAAGAGTTTGAAATGTGGTGTTACAGGAGAATGATGAAGATTAGATGGGTAAATAGGGTTACAAACAAAGAGGTATTAAGACAAGTGGGAGAGGAGAGATGTTTCTGGCGACTGCTAATGAAGTAAATCGATAGGATGGTAGGACACATACACCCAGGAATAGCAAGCTTAGTTATGGAAGAAAGGGTTGAGGGCAAGAACTGTAGGGGTAGGCCAAGGTTAGAATATGTTAAACAGATAGCCTAGGATGTAGAATGTGGTAGCTATATAGAGATGAAACGATTAGCTCAGGACAGGGAGACATGGAGAGCTGTATTGAACCAGTCAAAAGGTTGAAAACTCAAACAACATGTAGAGCTTACCAAAATAATGTTGTGTAATGGTAAATGCTAGTCAACAAACATTAATGCATTACTAAAACCCATGACACGATACCTGATAGCTTTTCTAAAATTATTTTAAGATGCAATTAACCCTATAATAAACACCCAGTTCTCAAGACTCATAACTACAATGTAATGAAAAGAAAACAACAAAACAAAAAAACATTTACAAACGAGCAAGTGGTTGAGTCAATGTACACTGGAAAATTTTGTAAACACTCAAGTACACAAAACAAATTACATTATTAACTGCCAGGTTGACCGAGTGGTTAAGGCTTTTGACTTATGTTCACATTTTCAATACAAGAAAGCAAGGATTTGAATCCCTTACCTGACATAACTATTGCTTTAACAGAGCTTAGAGCTTAGCGATACTGTATTATTATGATACTCGATACACAAACCATAGATAGAATGTATTGTTTAAGTTCACTCTCTCTTTCTAAACATAGCTAGAGACTGTCAATGGTTAACAATTGCATTAATAGTGGGGGGGGGGGGATGTAGTGATAGTAATTAAGGAAAAGCAGACAATAACCATAAAATATTTTTATTAAATTCATTTTATAATAGACACACTGAATACAACTCTCCCTATTTGTCATTGTTTGATATAGATTTTTAAACACAACGCTTGTTGTAGATCCTTTCATAACTTTCTCCACGTACTCTTGTTCTTAAAAACTGGGGAAGTCGCAATGGTTTTATAGACATAAATCCCTCATCCTTTTCTTTTTCAACATCATCATCATCATTATCATCAACAACATTATGAATATTATCATCAAAATTATGATAGTCATTGTCACCATCATTATCATCATCATCATCATCATCATCCTCAACATCACTAGAACTATCCAATTCCTCTTGTTTCTTCGCCACAGGGACCTCTTTTAACGTCTGCGTTGCTTTTGATAGTGTTAAGGGTTTCTTAGACGTTGACAACTGTCCTAACATGACTTTTTGAGGACTTGATAAGTGATTTTGAACAAACACTGCACTATCTTGAGCAGCAATATTTTTTTTTTCTTGGACTTGCTTTTTTACCTTGGTTAGAGTATTTTGTCCATTTAAATGTGTATTAATTTGAGTTTCTCAATGATGCTCGTTTGAAGTAAGTACGTTGGAGTCTTTTGTTTTAATCATTCCTGGACACTTTTTAGATCGTTGTTTTGAACATCGCCAAATAACAGTTCCATCTTTATTGGTTATTTTTACAATATATGTATATCTTTTATAGTAGGCACCATTGTTTACCATGACTGGTTGTTGATACTTCCATATTAACTAATACACATTAATTAAATTTTAGTAAAGTCACTTTAGTAATAATAACAGTAAAATAAATGAAGTGGATTGATATTTTTTAAAGGTGGAATTTTCAAAGTACTGTCAAGAATAATAATCACATGAACAAATTTTAGACAACAAGTGATTTACACACACATTGCTCAATGTCAAGATTTATACTGAACACAATTTATAGTGATTATGATTTGTATTGACTGTAATTGATAGTAACCATGGTTAGTAGGAGCAATGTATACTGGGTGCGTTTTATAGCACGCTCAATTTTTAGTAGGTACGATTAGTAGACGCGTTTGCTACTGGGCGCGTTTTATACTGATTATGATTTATACTGAGCGCGATTTTTACTGGAAGCAATTTTACCAGGTGTAATTGATAGCAGACGCTATTCATACTCAACGCAATTGATAGTAGGCGTAATTGATAGTAGGCAAATTAATAGTAGGCACAATTAATAGTAGGCGCGATTGGTAGTAGGCGCAATTGACCCGTCCAAAGGGAGTCGTCAGCAATGACCCGTCAACAATGACCCATCCACAGGGGCCCATCAACTGGGACCCGTCAAAAAGGATCCATCAAAAATGACCCCCTGTCAAAAAGGGCCCGTCCAAGGGGGGAGGGGGGCTAGTCAACAGGGACCAGTCCAAAGGGACAAATCAACAGAGATCAATCAAAAGGGACCAATCAACAGGGACCAATCAAAAGGGGTTATCACCTCAAGGCCTGACATATCCCTCTTTGATTATTGGTTTGCAGATCGACAAGCGTCACTTAAAATACTTTTTGATCTCCATTCGTGGGTTGGGTTAGGTTAGGTTACACTACAGCTGCCATCTTTAAAAAGCCCGCCCTCTTACGAAAGCTATGAGTGGGCATGCGTAAAAACAAAAAAACAAGCATGGTAATTCATAGTGACTTTCCACCGCACACATGTCTCATGTGTAGAACAACGTTTCATTCCATATTGGCATTCAAACTCTCACATGTTGCAATTGGATAGAGAGATTCTCTAAAAAGTTACAATTTCACCCCCTAGTAGGGGTAGGTTTTATTTTGGGGTGGACATATGTCGTCCATAGGAAAGGGGGTATCAGCCCGAGTTCAATGACACCTCGTACAAGTCTCTAGCCTGATTGGTTCGCGAGATATTACCATTTTAGTATTCCAGCGGTGGAGCGGTGGCGGTGGGTTTTGAACCGATTCATTTCGACTACTTACTTCCCCTCCGAAGGAAGGCACCTACTGAAGGTTTTAAAAGCTCTTATATATCGGACGTCTTCGGCCGGGTTTGAACCCACGATCTTGGGCACAGCAGTTCAGCATGCTACCAACTACTCCACCAAAGCCGCTTGCTAATGAAGAGAAGATATAGGTTGGTATGATACATACTAAGGCACCCAGGAATAGCAAGCACAGTTATGGAAGGAAGGGTTGAGGACAAGAACTGTAGGGTTGGATCAAGGTTTTAAAAAAGTTAAACAGATTGCCTCGTATGTAAGGTGTGGTAGCTCGGTAGAGATGAAACTATAAGCCCTTGACAGGGAGCCTTGGAGGCCTGCTGTCAAAATTAAAGACTAAGCACACAGCACTGGTCCTAAAGACCTGACTCCTGTATAATCATATAGGCCTATTTCTTGTCTTAAAATAGATTTATGGCATGATAATGAACCTTCCACTAACTACAGTACACATGTGTGAAGCTAAATTATAGATTATCTTTGACTAACGCTCTTAGGTTCCAACGTTCGCTGCCAAAAGCCGACTGTGGTGGTATCAAGTAAGAAAGTTAAGAACTAGTTGGTCGTTGATGGTGGCTTTTGGTAGCAAAAGTTGGAACTACTTAAAAATCTTATGCATGCAATCCTTACTTGAATTAAAAAAAGTGACAGTCAGTCTGAGATACTAGACTTTGTATCATTTTAAATGCTACAAATGCTGAAAAATGCTAGAAAAGCTGGAGGATTCTCGCTTCGCTCGAAGCCAAAGACTCTTCACATGTTAGAAAATTATCTGCATAATACTTATCTTGCTTACCTTGTTTCAAATTACTCGCGAACGGCAAGTGCAAACCAAGGGCAAAGCAAGGTCAAGTGCGCGGGATGACGTCATGCTCACCAGAGTGCGTGGGGACGAGCCCCTTCCATCCAGTCTAAAACACTTATAGAGGGCGATGTATTGAAGATCGAGATATGCTCTCGCAGACTTTTTTGTAGAACTTTTCATGCTGACCAATTCTTACGCTCATAGTATATTGATATTTTAACGGTTTGCCCAGCCCAAGCTCAAGAAGCGCACGGACGCCAAGTTTGTTTTCGACTTTTTCACTGAAATCGTTACTGCCTGGTTTCCTTTGATCATACATAAATTATTTTCTACAGAATCTTTCCTCGAGATATCCTTTACAGAATGGTGAAAACCGCATCAAAATTCATCCAGTGGTTCTCGAGATTACCCGTGACATCCAAGAATCGGGGAATTTTGACTTATACTAACGTAGTAGAGATTGTCGGGGAACGCATGCGCCAAGCAGTGCTATGACGTCACACACCTCAGTGCATCTGGGTACATTTCGTCCCGTCAACGTAACGTAACGCCAGACCCCAGCGTAACGACTAAGTCGACAAGATCATTTAAAATGATAAAAACAGATAACGCACACTAATACAGCCATCACAATTAACACCGGTTATCAGACAGATTCTATACACACCCCCAACCATATGAAAAGAATATACCGAGCCACGATCCAGCTAATGTGTATGAAAGCGTTGTATAACTTAGTTGAAGTTGTACCAGTGGAGGTTCTTTCTGTCACGGGTTTGACTCCGCGACAAGCTGCTCATTATTCAGTAAAGTTTCCGCTCGCGCTGCCCCGAGGCCGCTGTTAATTGTATTGAAGCGTGGCGAGTGATAACGAGGTATTTACAAGGTTGGCTGCCCTGCGGATGGATACTCTCAGGTTTGTCATATTGGAACACTGCCTGAACATTTCCGTTTATCATTCTCAATCCTCGAGATACAAGAGGAAGAGAGGTATTCATTTACTTCTTTGTTTGTTTGTTCATGCTTTTATTCCTTTCCTTCATTCTTTCTTCCTTTCTTTCTTTTCTTTTCTTTTCTTAACTTTCTTCTCCTTTCCCGTTTCTTTCTCTCTTGACCACGGGACCCCAGCCGAGTACGGCATTACTTCCACTTACTTCTGCCGGGATCATCTCCATCTTCTTTCCTGTCGACCTCCCTTGGTCAACTCTTGTTCTTGCTGAGCTTTTATGCCCCACGATACCGGGTGAGGTAGCCGTGGTCGTTACGGCATGACTGCTGGCAGTCGCTCACATCCGGGAGACGAGGAGGTTCGAATCCCCCGCCGGCAAACTTGAAGATGGTCTTCTGTGGTTTCCCATCTTTCTTCCAGGCAAATGCCGGGGTTGGTCCCTAACTATAGGCCACAGCCGCTACCTTCCAACTCCTCGTCCTTACATCCCAACTTTCATCCTCAACGGTACTTGTAGCTCACCCATTGGGTGTGCGTCTCGAAGCAGCTATAAAACTGGCGAGCCGAACATGTCCTAGGACACTCCCGGCACTAAAATCCATACGCTAAAAAAAAAATCCCGAGATCGCGGGTCAAAACTGGTCGAAATTGTCGGATTTTTAAGAGCGTTAAAATCCCTCAGTATGTCTTCCTTTGGAGGGGAAGTAAAGTTGGCGGTCCCATGTCATAGATGTATGGCATGTTAAAGAACCTTCCACTAATTACACCTGTGTGAAGCTAAATTATATAGGTTAAGAATGAAAACAACGCTCTTAGGTTCCTACGTTCGTTGCCAGAAGCCGACTGTGGTGGCGTCTAGAAGCTAAATTCTGACGGTGGCGATTGGTGGCAAAAGTAGGAACTATTTGAAAAATTCAATGTCTGCCGTCCTTACGTGAATTAAAAAATAGATAACACACACTAATGCAGCCATCACAATTAACACCGGTTTTCAGACAGATTCTACACACACACAAAGTACACGGGGCTACATGACCACGTTGTCGCAGCCCCTAAACTGAGGAACCAACCAACCAACTCTTGTTCTATTCCGACCCCGACGGTATTTGGTTATCCGAGGCCTAAGGAGTCTTTCACTTTCCCGCCTTAATTGACCCTTGTCTCATCTTTCCTGATCCCTCCTTCTTCGAGGGGTCAGACCTCTTGTTTTCTTTTCATTATATTTCCTTTTCTCTTTAAGATTCCCGCACTGTTTTTGTTAATTGGCCCCCCGTGTATCTAAATTCCCTTTAGTGGATGTTTTGCATCTACAATCCATTTTGTAGGAATTTTCTACCTATGTTGCATTTTGTAAGGATTGAAAATCTAAACTGTTTTTTAGGGGCTGGGAGTTTTGTGAGTATTTTGAATTTCAATTGCATTTTGTAAGTATTTTCAATCTAAATTGCATTTTGTAAGAATTGTCCATCCAAATGAGTAGTTTGACTCAATCGTACATTTTGTAAGCATTTTCAATTGCAATTGCATTTCGTAAGCATTTTGAATTTCAATTGCACTTTGCGAGTATTTTGGATCTGAAATGGGCGTTGTTCAGTCTAAATTGCATTGTGTATTTTCAATTTTAGTTGCATTTTGTAAGTATTTTGAACCTCAATTGCATTTTGTACGTATTTTCGATCTAATTTTAATTTTGAAATTATTTTGAATTTCAATTGCATTTTGTAAGTATTTCAACTCAACACTGCATTTTGTACGTATTTTGAACGTAAACTACATTTTGTGCCTATTTTTCAATCCACTGTATTCCTATTGTGAGTGTTTTCCTTCTAAATTCCACTTTGTAAGTATTACCCCTCTCCATTTTGTGAGGCGTTTCAAACTGAGTTACATTTTGTAAGTATTTTCAATCTCACTTAATTTTCATTCAGGTTTCCATTGCATTGTCATTTTCGCTATCACCCAGACCAATAGGGGCCGATAACCTAGATGTTAGGCCCCTTAAAACATCAATTACCATTATCATCATCTCTTTCTTTGTCTCTTTTGGATGGGCCACTGGAGACCACGCTTGTTCAACTGCTAGGTTTGGATTTTTGCCCTGTACTGACTTAGCCTATCTATGCCCTATCTCAAGTCCAAATACGCCCGCTAGTACAGACATCACAGTAATACAGCTTATCAAACAAATTCTACACACACCCAAGTACACGGAGATCCATAATCACGATGTCACCAAGTCCCTAAATAAGGAACAACAAAAGGAATGACGGGAGAACCTGTGACATCTTGCAATATTGCTGTTGTGTCCGATCCAATACCCCCTAGTCGCTAGGCAGGCCGCTCGCTCAACTGTCGCATGAGTTGCATACAAGTCCCTTGTGGATCGACTCGATAACGCAACCGCATGACTGGATTTGGTAGCTAGCATTCGTTTATCCGAGGATCGACGGACGTCCTGAGTGTGGGTTTTACTAATTCCCCACACTCACTGCAGCAGAACACTATACTGGGATTATATTTCTCCTTTTTATTCCATGCCTTGAGGGAAATATCACTGTTCTAGTTGCACGCGCTGCTTCAGTCATTACGACCCACATTATCCGAAGAACTACATAAAATGTGACACGTTCTCCATGAATCGCATAAACAGAATTTACAAAAAATCAGTCGAAATTTTACTTTCTTAATTTTTAGCCTACTTTTCTCATTTTGCAAAAATGAGGAAAAAGTTGACTTATGAGATCGATCCGGGAAAATGTCTGTCTGGCTGGCTGGCTGGCTGTGTGTGTGTGTGTGTGTGTGTGTGTGTGTGTGTGTGTGTGTCCCTATCAACTCCTAAACGTCCTGAGCTATGGAAACCAAATTTGGTATGAGTAAAGATCTATGACGGAATATCTCAAGACCATATTTGAAAATGATGTCAGTGCTACCAACTGCTGAAAAATCGCAATTGAAATTTGAACTCTTTGCTTGATATCCTGGAAGGTATGCATGGGAGCTATTCCAAAATTGGCACACATGTAGATAATAATATTTCAGTTTAATTTCCTGGAGAACATACATGGCAGTCTTACCAACAGGATTCTAAGCCAGCTGATAAGTCTAATTTTTAAATGCATGTAACTTCTACACTATCAATTGGATTTCAACCAAATTTCATATGTACTATGTGTACAATAACAAAATATGACTATGCGTATTCATAAGGGCAACCAGGGCTGCCAACTGTTAATAAATGCTCTCTCTATTATAACCCTTTCGTTCACAATTTATTTGCAGACATCAGAACTTTCCGATGTAAAAACATGTTGGACTCTTAGAAAATAAGTCACTGCAGAATGTAATACCTTTATAATGTAGGCTATAGCTGAAAAATACAGCATGTCCTTATTTGAAGACAAAAGTACTCGATGGTTGCATTAAAAACATTTTTTGAATCATTTGTAGGAGAGAAGGACCGTCGATATTAGCTCAAAAATACGTATTTGGTTGTACTATTCCTGGTGAAGCATGGTATATTTACTTTTCTGTGTGTAAAGCACACAAGTGCAGAAGAAAAATGTCATAGTAGGTTGTTTCCAGAGAATGGCCTGAGAATTATTGTGTTAAAAGGTGGTGTCCTCAATTGGGCAAATGGTGAACGAAAGGGTTAAGCAGAACTCCCAGGGGCTCGTAACTTATGGGTCGTGGGTTAGCGGCCATGGGACTTCAGCATCTTTCACTTACTTTTGGCGGGCACCTCACTATCATCTTTCCTGTTGACTCTTGTTCTCTTCCGACCCCAACAGTATTAGAGTATCTGAGGCCTAGGGAGTCTTTCCTTTTCCGGCCTTAATTGGCCCTTGTCTCATCTTTGCTGATTTGCTCATTCTTCGAACGGTCCGACCGCTTTTTTTTCATTTTTTTCATGATTTCTCCTGCCTGCTGCTCAAGGCCCTCAAGAAGGCAGGGTGTATGTAGCCCCACCACTTATAGTGCACACGAGATTATGCTACACCCTCAAGGTCTCTTTGCTCGTTAATTCGTACAGGAAGGAAACTTTCCAAACCAATCTTTGAAGAGGTTCTGAAAATTATTAATAATGTTATCGGTTTTTTGTCTCGCTTAACTACTGAGGCTTTACGAGACGACAATGGGTCGGAGGGATGGAATATTGTCCCGACTGGGATCTTCAACGGGCATGTAAATTTATTGACACGGTTCCCTCGTATTAAAGCATTCTTAAATGACAACTGACTTCACCAGTATTCGATCCTTGAATCTTGGGCACAGCAGAGGAAAACGTTAACACTGAGCCATGCTGCCAGTCTGGTGCAAAAAGCGTCTTACTTGTGCATAGGTCTACACTACAAGGTCAGATGGAGCGAAAATTACTTTGAAATGGCAATTGATCGAATTGAAGTAAAATAGAACAATAATTAGAGATTTTAGAACAATTCTTTCCGTGAGGAACTTAACAGCCTATTTTCATATCCTACTTATTAATTGCCTCTTATCAACATACAAAATTTCAATTTCATTGCTGTAATAGGTTCGTAGTTATTGAGAACCGTCTAAAAATCTCCGATGGTTGCCATGTTGGATTTTTATATATCTAGGCCGTAGAGTTATGTACCATTACATGAATATTATTGCGTAGGTGATTATTCAAGTCTCAATCGCAAGATTAGGGCACAAGAAAAATAAGAAAAGAATGAGGTATTAAAATTTCGCACAGCCCCTATCTTGTGGTTATGAATACAATTGAAATAAATTAGATGCCAGTGGATTAAAATTTGTGATAAAAAGAATGTCAACAACTATACAGGCATCTCATTAGTATCTGTTCCGTGTAAGATTTTCTCCAAAGCAGTTCAGAACAGAATAGAAGCGCATATTGACCAACAGATCGTGGAATACGAGGCTGGCTTCAGAAAGCGTTGTTCATTCCCGGAACAGATCATTAACCTGAAGAACATCGTCAGGTACAAGAAGACAGGAGGATATAGTTACGTGGTCGTGTTTGTTGACTTTTAGAAAGCTTATGACTCCAACGACTGGGAGTCATTAATGAATATTTTGGAAGAGTTTGGAGTGGATGATACATCAAGAAATTTGATCAAACAAACTCTAACCAACACAGTGTCGAAAGTCAAATTTATGGGAGAGATATCAGAACCGTTTACAATCAGAACGGGCGTGAGACGGACTATCTTCACTCCTCTTCAACTGTGTTTTGAAAAAAGTCATTCG
This sequence comes from Meconema thalassinum, assembly GCA_946902985.2. Classification (NCBI taxonomy): domain Eukaryota; kingdom Metazoa; phylum Arthropoda; class Insecta; order Orthoptera; family Tettigoniidae; genus Meconema; species Meconema thalassinum. The sequence goes on from OX336400.1 coordinate 141,658,134, forward strand.
AGAATGGAGGAAGATGTTAGACCAAGAAGAAACAAAAGAAGATCGGTTCAGACTTGGTCCTAAGCACAAAGGGATATACATTGACTGTCTGGCCTTTGCGGATTACCTGGCAATTTTTGCTAACGACATAGATTCAGCAGTCAACAAGATCAATAGGCTGTCAGAAATTGCTGAAATGGTAGGACTCCAGATTTCTATTCAGAAGACAAAATATATGACAAACATCTGCGATGGACCTGAATAGATGATCACTAATCTTGGAAAAATCAGTCGAGTCACAAATTTCCGATATCTCGGTGAAGTCATTCAGCAGAATGGATTAGAAGGGAATGCAATTAATGTCAGCATGAGGAAGTTAGACCAGGCATACCACATTACAAAGAATATCTATAACAAAAAGTCTATGAGTATAGGGGCCAAGTTCCGACACTATACCACAGTTGTAAAACCTGAGGGATTATATGCGTCCGAAACATTAACCATGAACACTAAAGGTCAAGCCGACCAACTGGAAAAAAGAGAGCGTAGGATATTAAAAAAAATCCTAGGTAATAGATGGGTTGATGGACAGTGGCGATGAGAGCAAACGAGGACTTGTACAACAACACAGACCCTATCACAGCATCAATTAAGAAGAGATGGCTACTATTTTACGGTCTCATTTTGAGGATGACTGATGATCGATTAACCAAAAGAATATGGAATTTCATCAAGACTAAGGCAACAAGGCCGAGATGGTTCGAGGAATGCGATGAAGATCTCAGGCAAATTGGTATTCTAGACCGAGAAATTCCTGACAGTAACACATTTAGAAGATTGGTGAACAACTACCAAGGTTTTAAAATGGCATCAACTTCCGGAAGACGGAGAGGACCTTTGTCCGAGGAACATAAACAGGCACTCGTCGCTGGGGTCAGAAGATACTGGCAGGAAGTCAAAGCTGGAACAAGAACAAGACCTAGACACTAAAGTGAAGTTGGTTGTTCCCACGCAGTCCATAGAGGCTCAACTCGATGTATAAAAATAAAAAAATTGTATAAGCAAATACCATTCCAAGATTGTGTTCGGATGGATAAAACGCGAGAATTATATATTTAAATGTTTCAACTTCGCCTGGCTGACATGTTCGTTTTGTAGTTAACAGGTTTATGGAAGTCAAATACATGAACGTTTAGTATTGCCTTGTATCTCCGTACAAAATACCAGGGTGATAACAGTAATAATTTGGGAGATATAGAATTCCGGTGAAATATTTCGCACAGCCGCCATGTTGGATTGGTGAAACGTAATAAAATTTAAAGGGCACGGTCGGGATTGGCCAAAATACTACTATGACCTTACCGAGTTTCATTCAAATCGCTCTAGCCGTTTGGATTTTATTAGAGTAACGCACACACACACTGCAAAAGTGATCTCATAAGCCATTTTTTTTTTCAAAAATGTAAATAAACTAAAAATGGCCTAAACATAAATTCGGAGGGTTTTTTTTTTGGGGGGGGGATGGGACAGTGGGGTGGGTGGGGTGTAATATAGTTGTGATAGATTTAGGGCCTTTGCGACATCGTGGTCATGTTGCTTCAAATGCCAACTCGAGGTTGAGGGTGATGGGAGTTTGTCTGATAACCTGAGTTATTATGATGTCTCTATTAGGTCGTGTATTTATGGTTCAGGTGAGCGAGTGGAAAGAAGGTGACCGTGGCCTTAAGTTAGGAACCGTCCTGGCAATTTTCCCGGAGTAGAAGTGGGAAACCACAGAAGACCACTGCCAAGATGGCTGAGATGGTAATAGATAGTATTTTTTTTTAACTTTATGTTGTATTTATTTTATTGTGTTGTTCTAATTTGTATGCACGTCAATAATACTCATACGTAATTCACAAACCCTTACAAAACAAACCAACCTTATACCCCCTTCCAATATCGTATGCTGTAACCCAACTAACGCTAGTTGGCAGGAACGTCGATGCATCGCGTATGACACTAATGTACTGCAAGCATATCCTGCAAACGATACTGAGCCCTCTATGTGACAACAGACTAATACGAGGGTAAAATAATTGTGTTAAGTATTGTTTGCGGAATATGCTTGCAGTGAATTAGTAGCCTACAATACGGGATGCAGGCAGAGAATTATCGACCTTCCTGCCAACACGCATTAGTTGGGTTGCAGCAAACTACACACATCAAAAAAAGTTTTGCATCACCTCGGTTCCCAGATCTCCGGCATATAGACGTTGACTGTGTATATTGTATCCAAGATACAGTCCCTTTGACTGTTCATAGATGTCACTAAAATTGCTCAAAGATGTAAACAACCATGCATGAGCAGGGCCTATTAGACGGAGGGGGTACGACAGCCGATCAGTTCCAGTCATTCCACCAGGACGAAGGTACGCTGCTCATGTTGTCTGTAGTTCTACCATGCCTAGAAGGTCAATACCGCAGTTCGATCGCGTCCGCATTGTTACTTTGTGTCAAGAAGGGCTCTCAACAAGGGAAGTTTCCAGGCGTCTCAGAGTGAACCAAAGCGATGTTGTTCGGACATGGAGGAGGTACAGAGATACAGGAACTGTCGATGACAGGCCTCGCTCAGGCCGCCCAAGGGCTACTACTGTAGTTTTTTTTTTTTTTTTTTTTTTTCGTGTGGTCTCCTGAGAGGCCGAGTGCAGGTCTTTCTAGTCGACGCCCGTGGGCGACCTGCGCGTCGGGATGAGAGATGGAATGGATGAAGATGAATGAAATTGGGCAAGGATGTGGAAGGAAGCGGCCGTGGCCTATCAGAAGGTACCGTCCCAGCATTTGCCTGGTGTTGAAAATGGGAAACCACGGAAAACCATTTCAAGGACGGCCGACGGTGGGGCTCGAACCCACGCGTCTACAGAGTCAGCAGAGAGCTTGGCCCCATGACCTAATGCTGTGCGTTAGCCAGCGTAGCCACTACTGTCGGTTACTACTGTAGTGGATGACCGCTACTTACGGATTGCCGCTCGGAGGAACCCTAACAGCAATGCCACCATGTTGAATAATGCGTTTCGTTCAGCCACAGGACGTCGTGTTTCAACTCAAACTGTGCGCAATAGGCTGCATGATGCGCAACTTCACTCCCGACGTCCATGGCGAGGTCCAGCTTTGCAACCCCGACACCATGCAGCGCGGTACAGATGGGCCCAACAACATGCTGAATGGACCCCACGGAATTGGCATTACGTTCTCTTCACCGATGAGTGTCGCATATGCCTTCAACCAGACAATCGTCGGAGACGTGTTTGGAGGCACCCTGGTCAGGCTGAACGTCTTAGACACACTGTCCAGCGAGTGCAGCAAGGTGGTGGTTCCCTGATGTTTTGGGGTGGCATTATGTGGGGCCGACGTACGCCACTGGTGGTCATGGAAGGCTCCGAAACGGCTTTACGATACCTGAATGACATCCTCCGACCCATAGTGCAACCATATCGGCAGAATATTGGAGAGGCATTTGTCTTCATGGACGACAATTCTCGACCTCATCGTGCACATCTTGTGAATGCGTTCCTTCAAGATAACGACATCGCTCGACTACAGTGGCCAGCATGTTCGCCAGACATGAACCCTATCGAACATGCCTGGGATATGTTGAAAAGGGCTGTTTATGGACGTCTTGACCCACCAACCACTCTGAGAGATTTACGCCGAATTGTCGTTGAGGAGTGGGACAATTTGGACCAACAGTGTCTTGATGAACTTGTGGATAGTATGCCACGGCGAATACAGGCATGCATCAATGCAAGAGGACGTGCTACTGGGTATTAGAGGTAGTGGTGTGTACTGCAATCTGGACCACAAATGCTGAAAGTCTAGCTGTATGATGGTACAACATGCAATGTGTGGGTCTCATGAGCAATAAAACGAGCTGAAATGTTGTTTGTGTTGATCTCTATTCCCTTTGTATTTAACGGTTCCGGAACTCTTGGAACCGAGGTGATGCAAAACTTTTTTTGATGTGTGTATATTGGAAAGTGCTGCTGAATCACCTGGTATAACGAGGTATAGGTATAAACTGCGATCGTAATGTAGGCCTAAACACCAACTTAACTAGCCACACTTATTGTAGTTGGATAATATTTGTATGTAGGCTAAATTTAAACCTCAACACAGTGAACTTAATCTGATGATGACTGCTTCAAGGTCGAAACGCGTAATTCTAAAATCGCCCTATTATACACTGGTCAAAGAAGGTTTTGCATATTGCAAGCTTATGTATTTGGTGACCAAATATAATACACGTGCTTTATCCGATAACTGTTTCATTTTTTTATGTAGCATATAGCCTTCATTACACGTGGAACACAATATTTGTTCTTCTTTTTTATGGGAAGAAATGCATTTACGCACATAGTGTCGGACTCCTGAGTAGCAGACTACCGACTAAAACTCCCCCGTTCCTTCTGAACACTAGCCTGGAACCGTTTATCACATTACTTCAGTCTAGAGTCATTTTATATTTACCCGTAGGGCAATCTTCCGTAGTGAATTATCTTCAGTGGCGATCCAGATCTGTCTTCTTTGTTCGGAGGATATCTTCAACAAAACTTGCTACCACCTTCTAATTTTCTTCATTGTGTAGCATCACCGCAAGAATATTGTCCGGAGATATCTCTACATCAATGTGATCTTGAAGAGACAGTCTATTTTGGACCCACCGTCCACAAGAGAAGAAGGTGTGATTAGCATTATCTACTGTAGTTCATTAATACAATACATGCAATCTGATGAATCCACTTTCCCCATAAGAACAGATGTACCCATGCCCAGTCAAGAACTGAGTGAGATAATAACCAACCTCACCATGTTTCCTCTCTGTCCAAACCGGCATCTGAGGGATCATTCTCATAGTCCACTGAATTTTTGTGTAACCATCAGGAACTCAACTGAAGTCCCAGAGAAGGCTGTTAGTGGACAATCTTGTGTGAAGGAATTTTCCCCCACCTGTGAAAAGATTCCGCGCATCTGCCACAATTTGTTCTAATTCTATTTAAGGAGGATAATTTTTTTTTCTAGGAAGCTCAAAACCTGGAGATTTCGTTGTAATGCATGGCATAGTTTGTTGTTCCGGTGAGGCAGAGATCGGCCATAACTGCTTCCAACGGACAGTCACGTTGAACTCACTTTCAACGAGCCTTTGTGCAGTGGTCAGAGGAGGGTGGCGAGAGTGAAGTATGTTCCTACTAATATCAGGAAAATCATGGTGCACGGGAAGATGAGGATTTTTGCATATGAGTATAGTAGTGATCATATTTATTTATTTATCGTATGGTACACACTTACAGTACATCATAATACATCTTAATGAAATATTGAAGAAGAAGAAGAAGAAGAAGAAGAAGAAGAAGAAAAGAGAACAGATAGTCTCATAATTTAATATCTAAATTCAAAATGTAGTCCACTATGCATGAGCCACTGAGAGGAAATCCAATATGTTGCCACCATAGGATCTTAGAGGACAGTCGTGAATGATGTGCTTCACCGTTTGTCTATCGGGTCCACAGTCACACTTTGGTGAGGGTAACCTGTTCCACTTGAACAAAGAGTCCGCACAAACACGAGAATTGATACGGTTTAATTTCGACCATATCCGACGAGGAAGATCAACGCCAGGTACTTTAGAAGTGACAGATGGCATGTCTCGGCAAACCTGTGGAGCAAAAATCTTCCAATCATGAGACCACTGCTACACTATGTCAAAGTTCTCATTGATAAGTCTTGTAGCTGTCTTCACAGGGGGCTGCCTTGAGCGAAGTCTGGTTAGACAAGCAGCAGGTATATCAGCATGAATAGGGAGATCCTGATTTTGAAGTTTCTTGTGGTATGTTTTGACCAGGATATTACACCTGCGGAGATGGGGTGGAGGAATGTAACTCAGAACAGGAAGCCATTGAATGGGGGTGCATTTAATTGTACCAGATATCAATCGCATGGTCTTGTTGATTTCAACATCGATCTTCCCTATGTGAGGGCTGTTTAACCACACAGGGGCACAATATTCAGCTGCAGATAGAACCAGACTAATTGCAAGAGATGGAATAGTTGAAGCATTAGAGCCCCATGTTGTTCCACTCTGGATGATGTTGTTGCGTGATCTCAGCTTAGCAGCAGTCATCAAAAGGTGTTGTTTGAAGGATAAGGTTCTGTCTAAAGTAACACCCAAGTACTTGGGATGCCGATTGTGTGGCAGAAGGACGATGTCAAAGTACACCCTGAGATCCATGTTAGCCATGCGATTATTCAAGTGGAAGGCACAGACATCTGTATTGGTCATAAGTCACTAGGCTGTAGTCTCCATTTGTGAAAGTACTGCCCTAGGACACTCAGGTCTGTTGTTAGTGTGTTCTCAGTTGTTGTTATGTTTGAACTTCTTGTAGCTATCGCCCAGTCGTCTGCATACCCAAATGTCCTTGATTCCGTCATTGGCACATCAGCTAGTAGTGATCATAACCAATAGTCTACAGTACAATTATTTTTTCCAGGAGAGTTTTACTCATTATAGGCCTACATATCTTACATAGGCTACACTGTACCCCTCCCAGTTACTGGGAAAATCCGTGTTGACCACCTGAACAGTTACAAATGACAGTGAGATGCGAATCGAACCCTCCTCTTTTTAGTTTGGCTGACGAGGCTGAGTGCACCCCGTTCCAACACTCAGACCAGAATTAAAATGATTAGCAGAGCCAGGAATTAAACCTGGTCCTCCGGGGTGACAGCCAGTACACCACGAGGTGGTTTAGGCAATGTAATAGGATACAAAATATCTCCAGGATAATGTCGGTCGGTTGGTTGGTTCCTCAATTTAGGGGCGGCGACAACGCGGTCATGTAGCCCCGTGTTCTTTGTGTGTGTGTAGAATCTGTCTGATAACCGGTGTTAATGGTGATGGCTGTATTAATGTGTGTTATCTGTTTTTAATTAAAGTAAGGACTCGAGACATTCAATTTTCAAATAGTTCCTACTTTTGCTACCAAACGCCACCGTCAACGACAACTGAGCTTGGTTACTAGATGCCACCGCAGTCGGCTCCTGGCGATGAACGTTGGAACCTAAGAGCGTTAGTCAAATTTAACCTATAATTTAGCGTCACACAAGTGTAATTAGTGGAAGGTTGTTTTACATGACATAAATCTAAGACATGAGCCCGCCGGCTTTACTGCCCCTCTCTTAAAAAATCCGACGACTTCGGCCGGGTTTGAACCCGTGATGCTCAGCATGCTAGCAACTACGCCACTGAAGCCGCCAGGATAATGCCATGGGACGAGTAACGATGAATAGCCCTGAAAGATGTCATCACACTGTACGTTTACAGTGGTCGTAGTTTCCGATAATCACGAATGGGTGCTTCAAAATGAGGCCAAGTTTCCTGCTGTGCGTTTATCCTGGGCTGAGAAAACGGTACGTCAGAAAAATTAGAAGAACTTCTTATTGGGTGGTTGAAAAATAATTCAAACTTGAGATTTGCTCTACCAATAGACTATTTGTGCCTGTAACATACAAAAATTTCATTACCCTTACAAGGGGAGAATACGATACAAGGGTCACCGATTTGAACCACGTGTAGGGCTGTGCGTTGTACGCTTGCAAGAAGCCAACGAGCGCGTGGTGCAGTGGTAAAAGCCTTGCTTCGTAAGTGCGGGATCACTGGATCGACTCCCACCAGTGAGCCTTTGCAGTGTGGTGTGTTTCCTTTTTCTTTTTGTAACCATTGACCAATTCCAACCAATACCCATAGCATGAGTCACTGCTTGCGGGGTACGGGGTGGTCTCATGGTTCACAGACGTGCAATGAACGGAACTGACTTGGCCTTCAATGTGTAAATGTATACATATTAATAGAATACACCTGACCGTGTATAATACCAATGTATAGGCAATGCCGATACTGTACATTGTGTAACGTCACAAACGTTGACCCCCATACGATGATTTCAGAATCTCTTCTCCCGCTCACATAACACGTTAATACAAATGAACATTATTCACGACACCTACAGTTATACGATTTTCCAATGTTTACAAAAAGGAAAAAACACAACACACTGCAAAAGCTCACCGGTGGGATTCGATTCAGTGATCTCGCGCTTACGAAGCAGAGCTGCACCACGCGCTCGTTTGTTCCTTACTAGCGTACAACGCACATAGACGTCGCACTGTAATGGCAATTAATTTATTTCTCGGTAACGGCTGAGAAGCGCACCTTACTACTTGCACCTGGTATACGCCTGGTCATGCCCTACACGTGTACTAAAGATGGTTCGAATCAGTGACCCATGTATCGTATCCTCTCCTTGTTAGCCAAGTAGTTTACCATGTAGCCTATATAGTTTTAAGTGAACGGTTCCTAGAAAAGATGTCAAAAATACGGACAATTTTTCATACAACCACAAATAAATAAATAAATAAATAAATAAATAAATTTGACAATAATTGGCTTATATAGTCTAACGCAGAATTAAACAAGGAAAATACTGGTTCGAAGGCTGTTTTTTAAGTAAGGGCTGTTTTTTAAGCCCGTAGTTAGTGCGCACGCCGCAACAAGCCTGCGCGCTATCTCCCGGCATCCTTTGCGAACAAGCAGGCGTCAGTTGCAGCTGTGTAGCTAACCTGTACGCTGAACTGTGCATCTTTACAATGTTCAAGATTATTGATTCGCCCGCCACGTGTAAGGTACGAGCTGTGATACGTTTCTTGTGTGCAAGAAACATGCCGGCTGCAGACATTCATCGTCAGCTTGGTGAAGTGTATAAATAATAATAATATCGTATGGCCTCGGGTGCCTGGTGCAAGCTTTCTAAATTGACACCCAGAGGGTAGCTTGCATGTCGAATTTCGTCGTTCCTTTGAACGCTATGAAAGTCAAGGAGGTTAGATATCTAAACTCCTTGACACTACAGCGCTTTCAAGTAGAGAATGGAGGAACTTTGTGTTGGAGGAAAATCCCGAGATTAATTTTGCCATTGAACACGGCCTACTGAATTCAAATGGGTTCTTTAACATGCCAACAACGTATGACATGAGTATCGTGATTTTTGTCGCCTTTCAGAAATCACTTACCATGGCCAGGAGCGAACCTGCAAGCTTGGGGGGTTGGTAGTCCGACACTATAACCCCTCACCCACCGTGGCAAGCATTTTTGTCATTATGAACAGGGCCTACTGAATTCAAATGGGATCTTTGACATGCCAACATCGTATGAAATGCGTGTCATATTTTTTCAAAATTCACTTACCACGGCCAGGAGCGATCCAGCAATCTTGGGGTTACTAGACCGACACGCTAACCACTCACCCACCGTGGCAAGATACAAAATCCGATAGTAGTTGTCAACAGCAGTGAGGAGGTGTGAAAGCACCAGTATGCAGTGGAGTGAGTGTACTGTCCCCAAGTTGCCGGCAAGATTCCTCTCACCGCCTCCCACCGCGCCAAGCTCGGCCCGTCCCAGCACAACTTTATTAAGTTGGAGAGGAGAAGAGAGAAGAGGAGAGGAGCCAGCGTGGTTAGCGCCAGCTATTGTGGCGGTGGGCGACAAACTCTAACTTCATAACATTGCCAGCACTAAACAGAGCAGAAACTGCGGAGACGCGACTCGATCCCACACTACACTCTCGTCTACTAGCAGCCTCTTCAGCAGAAAAGAGTTCTGGAGGCTTATGACGTACCGGTACGTAGTTAGTTATAGTTGTTTTAAAGACCGGAACAGCGAGGTCATCTGCCACTCTTAACACATCTCATTTGGGTACAATCGTTTTGAGCGACTGAAAAGCATCGAACTTATGTTTTTAATTACTCAATATTTACAGATGAAAGTCCAAAAATAATAAACAAAAAAATAAAAAAAATTGCAGTCAGTCTGAAAGACTAGACGTTATATCATTTCAAATGACGCATGCTACAAATTCTACACATGTTAGAAAGGCAGGAGGGCTTCTCGCTTCGCTCGAAGCCCCTGGACTCATTCAACAGACTTCATTACGAACTTAGAACAAAATATTTCAACAATTAGTTCCATCCAATAAGGGATTAAAGGTTTCAATCTGACATATTGCCCACCTCATTAAGGGTCACCCTGTATTTGAGTCTGACATCTTTTACAACTCTTTAAGGGTCACCCATTATTTTAATCTGATATCTTGAAACCCTCTTTAAGGGTCACCCTGTATTTGAATTGAATCTGACATACTGTACACCCCATTAAGTGTCACCCTGTATTTTGCTCTGACATCCTGCACACCTCTTTAGGAGGCACCCTGTATTCTTATCTGGCATCTTGTATATCTCTTTAGGAGTCACCCTGTATTCTTATCTGGCATCTTCTACTGTATTTTGCTCTGACATCCTGCACACCTCTTTAGGAGGCACCCTGTATTCTTATATGGCATCTTGTATATCTCTTTAGAAGTCATCCTGTATTGTTGTGTGACATCTTGTACACCTCTTTAGGAGTCACCCTGTATTCTTGTCTGACATCTTGTGCACTTCTTTAGGAGACACCCTGTATTTTTCTCTGCCATCTTGTACACCTCTTTAGGAGTCACCCTGTATTATTTTCGCTTCGCTCGAAGCCCCAGGTCACTCGACGCCCCAGGACTCTTTCAACAGACTCCATTAACCAATAACGTAGGCTTCCCGCGTGGCTGTATGACGTCACGCACTCGCCATCCTTTACCCATTAACTTAGGCTTCCCGAGAGGCTGCATGACGTCACAGTCTCCGTCTCCGTCTCGCATAACGGTAGACAAGATCATTTGAAATGATCAAATAAAATTCACTACCGGGTGAGTTAGCCGAGGTCGTTGCGGCATGACTGTTGGCAGTCGCTCACATCCGGGAGGCGAGGAGGTTCGAATCTCCCCGCCGGCAACCTTGAAGATGGTCTTCTGTGGTTTCCCATCTTCCTTCCAGGCAAATGCCGGGGTTGGTCCTTAACTATAGGCCACAGCCGCTACCTTCCAACTCCTCGACCCTCCCTTCCAACTTTCCTCCCCAACGGTACTTGTAGCTCACCCATTGGGTGTCCGTCTCGAAGCAGCTACAAAACTGGCGAGCCGAACATGTCCTCGGACACTCCCGGCACTAAAAGCCATACGCTAAAAAAAAAAAACACTTACATTAGTCCACCACAAAATGGGTTGAGGAAACACGAGCAGATCTCAAAGAAGTTGGCATCACTCAAGAAGATATTCACAATAAATCACTGTTACGAAGGAAGGTTTATAAATTTAGAGGGTTTCAGGAAAAACCTACTTCAAAAACCAAGCTCATCTGGTCTGAAGAAAGGAGGAGGAGGCTCAGTAAACGCATGAAGACATTCTGGGAGGAGAAGAAGAGATTGGCAAGTCGGCCGATTGTTCAACGCGGTCCACAGTAGGCAAATATCGACAAAAGAAGAAGAAGAACATAGGCCTATAGACCTACTTGAGTAACTTTGAAACTTTATTTGGGCAATATTAATTTCAAGCTTTTTTTTTTACATTCAATTCAAATTAGTACTCCTCCCATTTGTATTTAAGCCACGTAAACTTGTAACTTCAGTAAATTCATTATTAACGTAATAAATTCATTCTTCAATTTAAATGTTAGTAGTTAGAAATTACTCTTGGGCATCCCTAACTCCTAAAACAACCATTGGTTAGTTAGTCGACTTTGTAGCCACGGCTTGGGAGAAGAGGATCCTGCTACTCTATATCATACTTTATATTATTATTATTATTATTATTATTATTATTATTATTATTATTATTATCATACAAATTTGGTTCGCAATGGCTTGTTGTGACCTGGCGCCCAACACAAACTTACTATCAAAATATGGAACCAAAAGCAACTCATTTGTCGTCACCCAACAGTGGGACGATTTGTTATCGTATCACAAGCATATTACAGTGTATCCACTCACTTCGTATGAAACATTCATGTAGTAATCGGCAATGGACATCAGTAGGTAAAATAAAAAAACAAAACATCATTATGCGGGATTTGGACACGGGACGAAAAAGTGTAAAGCCTTGCCCATAACTGCTGCGCCACCGCATCAAACATTTCATGCGCTAAAAGGCACGTAAAGCACGTTGGACACTTGGACCGTCATTTTCCCGGAAACATTTCAGTGTCTACGGATAAGCGCTTATTTCGGGCTTTCTTTCACTGTGCGAAGTTTTTGGGAAATCGGGTTGTTACACTTGGTGGGTTCCCCTCGTAAGATCACAAAGTAAGCCCATGATGCTTTTTTTTTTCTTTCTTTCAAAATTTGGGAATTTTTAGTAATTCCCAACCCACTTAAGTCTAAGTGAGCAGAATCTGATGATGCTCATTCGACGAACGAAACTCTTCATCCAATTAAACCTCATATTAGTTAGTTAGTTATTGTTGTTTTAAGGGACGGACCTACGAGGTCATCTGCCCCTGAACCTCATATTAGTAAGTGTTTGACAAGTGTATAAATATTTCATGCATTTATTTCAGGCACTAGGAAATTAATTGTTACTCCCCGGCCAATGTATAATAATTGGGTACACGTGTTGACCTACTGAAAAACAATTGTATAAATATATTAGTCTAATATATTATGAGAATCAAAACCTTAAGTGAATAAACGTACTTTTAATTAGAGTAGTACCTGTTTCGGACACATTGAGACCTTCCTCAGCAGATCAGATATGAGATAAATCAAGATCAGTAGCAACTCTTACACTTAAAATTTTCTAAACATACGAGTAGGTCGTTATAAAAAATATATCTAACAAGTAGTTCCGTGAAGAACTATACAGCCTATTTCCAAATATCCTACTTATGTTAATTGTCTCTATCAACATGCAAAATTTCAGTTTGATTGCTGTAATAGATTCGTAGATATTGAGAACCGTCTAAATATTTCGGTTGGTCGCCATGTTGGATTTTTATATAACTTAATATGTACGCCATAGAGTTATGTACTGTTAGACGACGAGTTTTGCTTAGGTTCATTACTCAAACGTTCTCTTCGATCGCATTATTAATACACAAGAAATAAAAACTTAATTTTAAAATTGCGCACAACCGCCATCTTGAGGTTATGTGAACAATTGAACTAAATTAGATGCAAGTGCATTACAAACATTTTGCTGTGCAAAGTCTATTAAAATGTTTCACTTTCGCTTGGCCGCCATGTTCGTTTTGTATTTTACAGGTTTTTGGAAGTCTCATAGCTGAATTTCTAGCAGTACCGTTTATCACCGTGCGACATTTCAGGGTGATATCAGTAGTCTAATAGTTACGTAGATATAAGATGCCGGTGAAATATTTCGCACAGTCGCCATCTTGAGTTTATGTAAACAATTGAACAAAATTATATGCCATTGCATTTCAATGTGCTTAACCATTTGCTGTACCAAGTTTCATTGCATTTGTATGGTTAAATCGAGAGAAGAATCTATTTAAAAGTTTCAATTTCGCTTGGCCGCCATGCTTGTTTTATAGTTAACAGGTGTTTGAAAGTGTCATAGGTGAACTTCTAGTAGTACCCTTTATCACCGTACAAAAATTCAGGGTAATATCATTATTAGTTTCGGAGATAAGGAATGCCGGTGTAATATTTCACACTGCCTCCATGTTGGATTGGTAAGACGTAATAAAATTTAAAGGGCAATGTCGGGGTTGGACGTAATAGTACTATGATCCTACAGAATTTCATTGAAATCACTCCAGCCGTTTAGAAGTAATTAGGGGACACACATACACACACACAAACACATACGCGCGCACACACACACACGGGCAAGAGGTGATCTCATGAGCCAATTTTTTTTATAAAATGAAAGTAGGCTAAAAAATACTAGTATGGTAGTCTAAAAGCTAAAAGTGCATTACAATTTTAAATAATCAAATCTGTTACAAATATTGTATGTATTAAAGGTGAAAGACGAAACTCGTGAAACAATCAGCTTGTAGTTAACAAGTAGTTCCGTGAAGAACTATACAGCCTATTTTCAAATATCCTACTCATGTTAATTGCCACTATCAACATACAAAATTTCAGTTTAATTGCTGTAACAGATTCCTAGATATTGAGAACCGTCTGAATATTTCAGATTGTCGCCAGGATTTTTATTTTTGTACTATTACATTAATATTATTTTGTACGTGTTGTAATCAAACTTCAATCGCATGATTAGAGCACAAGAAGTAAAAACGAGATTTTAAAATTACGCACAGCAGCCATCTTGTGATTATGCAAACAATTGAAATAAATTAGATGTCAGTGGATCAACATTTGTATAAGAATTTAACGTGCAACGTTTCACGGCACTCGGATAGTTATTTCGCGAGAAACGTCCATTTGAATATTTATACTTCGCGTCGCCGCCATGTTGGATTTGTGCTCACCAGGTTACTGAAAGTCCTATAGGTGAACATATGTTCATAGTCTCTATGAACATTAAAAAATTCAGTTTGGTTGCTGTAAAAGATTCATAGATATTGAGAACCGTCTAAATATTTCGGAAGCTCGCCATTTAGGATTGTTATATGTATAGGCCATAGAGTTATGTACCATTCAAGGACAATTATTGCCTAGGTTCATTATTCAAACTTTCACTTCGATCGCATGATTACGACACAAGAAATTAAAACTTAATTTTAGAATTTCGCACAGCCGCCATCTTGAGGTTATGTAAACAATTGAATTAAATTAGATGGCAGTGCATTACAATCTGAAAAATCATTTACTGTACCACATTTCACTGCGCTCAGAGAGTTAAATCACGAGAAAAGTCTATTAAAATATTTCAAATTCGCTTGGTCGCCATGTTCGTTTTGTACTTTGCAGGTTTATGAAATATACATAGCTAAATTTGTATCAGTACCTTTTATCACCGTACGAAATTGCAGGGTGATATCTATAATAGTTTCGGAGATATAGAATGCCAGTGAAATATTTCGCACAGCCGCCATTTTGAGGTTATGTAAGCAATTGAACTAAATTAGACTCCAGTGCATTACAATGTGTATAAACATTTGCTGTACCAAGTTTCATTACGTTTGGATAGTTAAATCGCGAGAAAAGTCTATTTAAAAGTCTCAACTTCGCTTGACCTCCATGTTGGTTTTGTAGTCATCAGGTTTTTGAAAGTCTCATATGTGAATTTCTAGTAGTGCCCTTTATCACCGTACACAATTTCAGGGTGATATCGGTAATAGTTTCGGAGATATTGAATGATAGTGAAATATTTCGCACAGCCGCCATGTTGGATTGGTGAGACGTAACAAAATTTGAAGGGCACGGTCGAGGCCGCCGGGAATAGTGCTATGAACTTACCGAGTTTCATTGAAATCGCTCCAGCCGTTTAGATTTTATTAGGGGGACACACACACACACACCTCACACACACACACATCTCACACACACACACACGCACACACACACGGACAAAGGTGATCTCATAAGCCTATTTTTTCAAAATTGAAAATAGGCTAAAAATATGGATAGCCTATTATAAAGTCATGCATAGAAATTTTACATTTTAAATACCTTTTTTAGCCTATTTTCAATTTTGAAAAAATAGGCTTATGAGATCACCTTTTGTCCGTGTGTGTGTGCGTGTGTGTGTGTGTGTGTGTGTGTGTGTGTGTGTGTGATTCGTGTGTGTGTCCCCCCCTAATAAAATCTAAACGGCAGGAGCGATTTCAATGAAACTCGGAAATTTCATAGCACTATTCCGGGCGACCTCGACCGTGCCCTTGAAATTTTGTTTTGGCTCACCAATCCAACATGGCGGCTGTGCGAAATATTTCACCAGCATTCAATATCTCCGAAACTATTACCGATATTACCCTGACATTTTCTATGGTGATAGAGGGAACTACTATAAGTTCACTTATGTGACTTTTGAAAAACTGGTGACTACAAAACCAACATGGCGGCCAAGCGAATTTGCGACTTTTAAATAGACGTTTCTCGCGATTTGACCAACCAAACGCAATGAAACTTGGTACAGTATATGTTTATATACATTGTAATGCACCGACATCTAACTTCGTTCAATTGTTTACATAATCACAAGATGGCGGATGTGCGAAATATTTCACCGGCATTCTATATCTCTGAAACTATTAGCGGTATCTCCCTAAAATTTTGTACGGAGATAAAGGGCACTACTGGAAGTCCTTCTATAAGACTTTCAAATCCGGTTAACTACAAAACGAACATGGCGGCCAAGCGAATTTGAAAATTTTAAATAGACCTTTCTCGCCATTTAATGTTCCAAGCGCACTGAAACCTGGTACAGAAAATATTTATACACATTGTAATCCACTGGTATCTAATTTAGTTAAATTGTTTACATAACCTCAAGATGGCGGTAGTGCGAATTTTAAAATTAAGTTTTTATTTCTTGTGATGTAGTCATGCGATCGAAGTGAAAGTTTTAATAATGAACCTACACAATAATTTTCCTTTAATGGTACATGACTCTATGGCCTATACATTTAACAATCCAACATGGCGACCATCCGAAATACTTAGACGATACTGAATATCTACGAATCTATTTTAGCAATCAAACTGCATTTTTTAATGTTCATAGGGGCTATGAACTTGAGTTCACCTATAGGACTTTAAATAACCTGGTGATCACAAATCCAACATGGCGGCGACGCGAATTATAAATATTCACATGGACGTTTCTCGCAATTTAACCATGCGCGTGCAGTGAAACTTGGTACAGTAAATCCTTATACGAATGTTAATCCACTGGCATCTAATTTATTTCAATTGTTTCCATAACCTCAAGATGGCAGCTGTGAAACATTTAAAAATCTCATTGTTACTTCTTGTGTCCTAATTATGCGATTGAAGTTTGAATACTACACGTTCACAATAATCTGCATGTAACAGTACATAACTCTAGGACATTCATATATAAAATCCAACATGGCGACCATCCGAAATATTTAGTCGGTTCTCAATATCTACGAATCTATTACAGCAATCAAACTGAAATTGTGTATGTTGATAGTGGCAATTAGCATAAGTGGGATATATGAAAATAGGCTGTATAGTTCTTCACGGAACTACTTGTTTTTTTTCAAAATTACATTTTTATAGCAACATAATCATAAGGATATTTACTCTTACATGAACAGACGATCATATTAACCTCAAATTGTCTATGCATGACTTTATAACATCCACGTTATCAACTTCAAGCTGTTTCTTTCAAGAGTTTTGTCTTCCACTTTTAATACACACAGTACATGTGACAGATGTGACTTCTTTAAATTTCAATGCATTTTTAGCCTACTTTTCACATTTTGCAAAAATGAGGAAAAAGTAGTCTTATGAGATCGGGCAAATGTGTGTCTGTCTGTCAGTCTGTCTGTCCTTCTGTCTGTCTGTCTGGCTGTGTGTGTGTCCCCCCCCTATCAACTCCTAAACGGCTGCAGCAATCAAAACCAAATTTAGTATGAGTAAAGATGTGCACCGGAATATCTCACGTCCATATTTGAAAATGATGTCAGTGCTACCAACTGCTGAAAAAACGCACTAGAAATTTGAGCTCCATGTTGGATATCTTGCAAGGTATACATGGGAGCTATTCCAAAATTGGCACACATGTAGATAATACTATTTCAGTTTAATTTCCAGGAGGCCAACTATGACAGTGTTACCAAAATAATTTTAAGCCTCCTGATAGGTCCAATGTTTAAATGCATATAACTTTTACACTATCAATTGGATTTCAGCCAAATTTTGTATGTAATATCTGTACATAAACGGATATGATTAGGCGTATTCTTACGAGCCACCAGGGCTGCCAACTGTTAATAATTGCTCTCTCTATTTTTTTTATCCAAATACCAATATATCAGAAAGTATACAAGCCAACAGCTTTAAACTATGCACACGTATATTCTGACATTTTAGATTAATTTGGAGTAACTTATATACGTCAGTCCTACCAACATGATTATAAGCCTGCTGATAGTACAAATTTTTAAATACATGTAACTTCTATACTATCAGTTGGATTTCAACCAAATTTCGTATGTGCTATGTGTACCATAACAGATATGACTATACGTATTGTTATCAGCAATTAGGGCTGCCAACTGTTAATAAATGCTGTCTATATTTTTTTAACCCTAATATCAATATATCAGAAAGTATGCAAGCCAACAGCTCTATACTTTGCACACGTATAGTACCTGACATTCTAGATTAATTTGGAGTAATTAATACAAGGCAGTGCTGCCAACATGATTCTATACCTGCTGATATATCCAATTTTAAAATACATGTAACTTCTATACTAACAAATGGATTTCATCCAAAATTGGCACAACAAGATAACATAATATTTCAGATTATTTCTGACCAGCACACGTATGGTATTGTTGGCAACATGCTTTTACGCGTGCTGATAGATCCAGTGTCTAACTGCATGTAATGTCCATTGGACTTCAACCAAATTTTGTATTCTGTACCTAAAGAGATGGAACAAAGAATATATTCAGTCACCAGGGCTGCCAACTGTAGTGCTCTATTAGGCTACATCATACCAGGTATATTTTGAACTAATTAGATATTTCGATATTACCAACTTAATTTCGTCATTATTCTAGATAGGTTCATATACTGTAGAATAATCATTGGCATGAAAAGTAGGCTGTATAGTTCTTCACGGAACTTCTTGTTAGCCTACTTTTCACATTTTGCAAAAATGAGGAAAAAGTAGACTTATGAGACCGATCCGGGAAAATGTGTGTCTGTCTGTCTGTCTGTCTGTCTGGTTGGCTGTGTTTGTGTCCCCCTCTATCAACTCCTAAACGGCTGCAGCAATCAAAACCAAATTTAGTATGAGTAAAGATGTGCACCGGAATACCTCACGTCCATATTTGAAAATGATGTCAGTGCTACCAACTGATGAAAAAACGCACTAGAAATTTGAGCTCCATGTTGCATATCTCGCAAGGTATGCATGGGAGCTATTCCAAAATTGGTACACATGCAGATAATACTATTTCAGTTTAATTTCTAGGAGGCTAACAATGACAGTTGCCAAAATAATTTTAAGCCTTCTGATAGGTCCAATGTTTAAATGCATATAACTTCTACATTATCAATTGGATTTCAACCAAATTTTGTATGTAATATCTGTACATAAACAGATATGATTCAGCGTATTCTTAAGAGCCACCAGGGCTGCCAACTGTTAATAATTGCTCTCTCTATTTTTTTATCCAAGTACCAATATATCAGAAAGTATGCAAGCCAACAGCTTTAAACTATGCACACGTAGGCCTATATTCTGACATTTTAGATTAATTTGGAGTAACTTATATACGTCAGTTCTACCAACATGATTATAAGCCTGCTGATAGTACCAATTTTTAAATACATGTAACTTCTATACTATCAGTTGGATTTCAACCAAATTTCGTATGTGCTATGTGTACCATAACAGATATGACTGAAAGTATTGTTAAGATCAATCAGGGCTGCCAACTGTTAATAAATGCTGTCCATTTTTTTACCCTAATATCAATATATCAGAAAGTATGCAAGCCAACAGCTCTATACTTTGCACACGTATAGCACCTGACATTCTAGATTAATTTGGAGTAATTAATACAAGGCAGTGCTGACAACATGATTCTATGCCTGCTGATATGTCCAATTTTAAAATACATGTAACTTCTATACTAACAAATGGATTTCATCCAAAATTGGCACAACAAGATATCATAATATTTCAGATTATTTCTGACCAGCACACGCATGGTATTGTTGGCAACATTCTTTTACGCGTGCTGATAGATCCAGTGTCTAACTGCATGTAACGTCCATTGGACTTCAACCTAATTTTGTATTCTGTACCTTAAGAGATGGAACTAAGAATATATTCAGTCACCAGGGCAGCCAACTGTAGTGCTCTATTAGGCTACATTATACCAGGTATATTTTGAACTAATTTGATATTTCGATATTACCAACTTAATTTTGTCATTATTCTAGATAGGTAGAATAATCATTGGCATGAAAAGTAGGCTGTATAGTTCTTCACGGAACTTCTTGTTAGCTTTTAGAATAGACCTACTAGTATTTTTTGATATATTTTTGATAACAACCTTTGTTTATTTTAGATCTTAAAAGGTTAATTCTGGTTCCATATTGATAAACTAATTGATCCCCCAGGGGCTCACATCTAGTGGGACGTGGGTTGGCGACCACGGGACCCCAGCTGAGTCCGGCATTGCTTCCACTTACTTGTGCCGGGCTCCTCTCCGTCTTCTTTCCTATCGACCTCCCTTGGTCAACTCTTGTTCTTTTCCGACCCCGACGGTATTTGGGTATCCGAGGCCTAGGGAGTCTTTCACTTTCCCGCCTTAATTGGCCCTTGTCTCATATTTCCTGATCCCTCCTTCTTCGAGGGGTCAGACCTCTTGTTTTCTTTTCATTATATTTCATTTTCTCTTTAAGGTTCCCGCACTGTTTTTGTTAATTGGCTCCCCGTGTATCTACTGTAAATTCCATTTAGCGATTTTTTTTTCATCTACACTCCATTTTGTAGGTGTTTTCAATCTCCGTTGCATCTTGTAAGTCTTTTCGATCTAAATTGCATTTTGTGAGTGTTTTCAACCTGAATTGCATTTTGTAAGGATTGACAATCTAAATTGCTTTTTAGTAAGTCTTTCAATATAGGGGCTGGGACTTTTTTGAGTATTTTGAATTTCAATTGCATTGTGTAAGTATTCTCAACCTAAACCGCTTTTTTCAAGTATTTTCAATCCAAATTGCATTTTGTAGGTTGCGCATTTTGCAAGTATTTGGATTCTCAATTGCATTTTGTGGGTACAGGTATTTTGAATTTAATTACATTTTGTAAGTATTTTCAATCTAAATTGCATTTTGTAAGTATTGTCCATCCAATTGAGTAGTTTGAATCTACGCATTTTGTAAGCATTTTCAATTTCAATTACATTTTGTAAGTATTTTGAACCTCAATTGCATTTTGTACTTATTTTGCACTTAACCTACATTTTGTGCATATTTTTCAATCTATTCCTTTTGTGAGTATTTTCGTTCTAAATTCCCTTTTGTAAGTATTACCGCTCTCCATTTTGTGAGTAGTTTCAATCTGAGTTGCTTATTGTAAGTATTCTCCTTCTCACTTAATTTTCGTTCTGGTTTCCACTTCATTGACATTTTCGCTATCACCCAGACCATTAGAGGCCGATAACCTAGATGTTAGGCCCCTTAAAACAACAATTATCATCATCATCAACAAACTAATTGAGTAATAAATAAGTTGAAAGTTCCGCCTAAGCAATACTTTTTATTAAATAAAGATCACTGTGTGGTCATTGGTGGGACATGTTTCAAGGTCTAATTGTTTTGGGCTCCTTCATCAGCCGCTTTGAATTAATAAATGTCAAAGACACAACAAAATATACATAGCGTAACACACTAAAAAGTCCCTTTTTAAATCTTATATGGTGCACGATAAAGAAGAATGGGAAATTGAATGCCTAAAACAAGACTTTAGCCACGTTTTTATCATTTCAAATGATATTGTCGACTTCATCGTTATGCTTAGGTCGACCGTTATGCGTTACGGTTACGGCGTGTATGGTGTCGTCATGTTGTTCAGTGCATATGCACAGAGTCTGAGTTTACTCCTGGGGTCTGGCGTTATGCGATACGGAGATGGCGAGTGCGTGACGTCATGCAGCAGAGATCACCTCCCGCTCCCCGTTCCCCGCGCGGGAAGCCCACGCGCTAGCTGCGTGATACTGAATGACTTGAAACTTGTTGATCATGAAGCGTTCACGTGAATCTTGCTATCTCTGTACTTGCGGGTTCGTTCGTTAAACTTGCTTACTTACAGTTTACAATTTGTGCAGGGTAGGATAGTGTGTTATTAATGGAGTCTGTTGACAGTAATAGTGCTATTCCCCGCACGGGAAGCCTAAGTTATTGGGCAATGGAGTCTGTTGAAAGAGTCATGGGGCTTCGAGCGAAGCGAGAAACCCTCCTGCCTTTGTAGCATCTGTAGGATTTTTAGCATGCGTCATTTGAAATGATATAAAGTCCAAGTCTTTCAGACTGACTAACTTTTTTGCACATCATATTGTGTTGTATTGGGCATTCAATTTCCCATCCATCTTTATGGTGCACCATACAAGGTTTAACAAAATACTTTTTAGTGCGTTACGCTATACATTTTGTTGTGTCTTGGACATTTATTTATTCATATCGGCTGATGAAGGGGCCCAAAACAATTAGGCCTTGAAACATGTCCCACCAATGACCACAACCTGTTTATTACTCAACCTTTGTTTAGAAAAAAAAATAAGTTTAAGACTTGCTACTGAACTTGATTTATCTGAGATCTGATCTGCAGAGGAAGGTCTCAATGTGGCCGAAACCGGTCCTACTCTAATTAAAAGTACGTTTATTCGCTTAAGGTTTTAATTCTCATAATAGATTAAAATTTTTCAATAAGGAATTGGGCAGACATGGGTTTATTGTATTCATGTCTTTTCATACATTAGTCTACTTAGCAAAGCAAAGCCAACTCCGTACAGGCCATGGAGGCCCTGGGAGTAGTGGAAGGTAGAGGCTTCCACCTTTTGTGACATCGGCACTAGATGGGATGGAGTTGTCAGCTCCACGCCCGGCCGCCTTTGCTCCCAGGAATTACCCTGGTACTCATTTCCGGTGTAGACTGAGTGAACCCCAGGGCTATTTGCGTTTCCGAAAGTGGTAGTTTTGTTTCTAAAATCCACTACCTGGGTGGGGATCGAATCCACTCTCTTTCAGTTAGAAGCTCAGCGCCTCTACCGACTGCGCCACGCAGCCCCCTTTAGTCTACTTAGGCAACACTGAATATGGCTTCTGATCTTTCAAGATGCAATAACTATTTCCCTGACTGTACACTGAGCATTGCCACCAGCAAGTGTCTTGAGTTATTCAGTCACCACACACCCTCTACTTGTCAAAGTCATGGCGACTATTGCCATGTCGCGGTCCACCTGCCACTGCTTACTAACTAGCACTAATAAAATGCACCTCGCGGTGTCATCTCCATGGATCTGCATGCGACAAGCGCCCTGGCCAATTAATTCTCTCGACCGGGACTAGGATGAAGGGGAGATATTTTATACATTCCCCACCAAATTTGGAGGCATAATGAATGAAGCATTGCGACTATTGAGCAACACTTCCCGCATTAACAAAAAGCATTCAAATGTGAGAAAAGTTCAAATTATCATCTCTTCAGGGGCAGATGAACTCGCTGTTCCGCCCCTTAAAACCACAATAACTAACTAACTAACATCGTCTCTACATATTGTTGTGGAAAGAAACTCCCCCAATTCTTGGATGTAACGGGTAATCTCGAGAACCACTGGATGGTTTTTGATGCGGTTTTCACAATTCTGTAAAGGATTTCTCGAGGAAGGTTTCTGCAGAAAATAACTTATTTATGACCGAAGGAAGCTGAGCAGTAACGATTTCAGTGAATCCAGTCAAAGAAAACCCTGCCGTTAGAGCACCTGGGTAAACCGTTAATAATATCTAGGCCTATGTACTATGAGTGTAAGAATTGTTCAGCATGAAATGTTCTACAAGATTTTTTCTGTTTTCATTTTCTTCCAACAATCTCCATTCAGAGGTAATTTTAGTTACTTGCTTCCGAGCGAGTTTACGAGTGAGCAAGTGAGCCTATCACTCCAGCATCGGGCAGCATCAAACTGTCGAGTCGTGTTGAGTTAAGATTTCAGACGAGATTATATGTGTTTGGAGTTTCGCTGTTCACTTCAGCTTTTCTGAATTGCGTCTGGAACCTGCCGTCCGTGCACCTTTTAATTTTACGCTGGGTAAACAGTTAAAGATACTGGGCGAATCCGGGTCAGGTTGATAGTCATATATATATATATAAAACGCTAAGGTGTGTGTTTCTCAAAACTCAATCTCTTAAACCAGAGTGAGTTAGAAGGTGTGGTTTGTGATAAAATCTTCCAAATCGTGTCAATAATTCAGGGAAAATCTTGCATGTTCTGGAAAGTCAACGGAAATACAGTGAGAGCCTTCCATATAGAACGGAGCTTTGCCAGCCCTTGTGACACGCGGTGAGCGTTGACTCACCCCTAGTTGACTAGCATCTACCGTTACACAACAGCGATTTGGGAGTCACCACATGCGGTCATAGCTTGATTAGATTCCCAAAAGATAGTTTCTAAATCTTTTCACGATGACGAAATTACCATTGATAACGAAACATGGACGTTAATTTAATGATTAAACTACTTTCAAGTGTTTGTCAAGGCGGCTTTTATAATTTGAGATTACATTTCCATGCAATGTCAACTGTATTTAGGTTGTGAGGTGGTCCTGATTTATAGTCTATTGCATCTGTTATTTGTGGATATAATTCGAGTTAGATTTATTGTCATTTACAAGGCTATTTTATGTTCTTGGTTCATGTTTTGTTAAAACATTTGTCTCGTCTTGTTGTAAGTTCCTATTTTATTAGGTTGCTTATGTTAATGATGTCTTTATATTATTCAAAGAATGTAGGCCTATTTAACCCTTATTACCTCACTTATTATACTTTAAATATGTATGTATGTCTACCCCTTATTATTCCTGTTTTCCAACGGGGTCGGGGATGAGATGCGATGGAAATCTTTGTGGCGATGGTTTTTACGGCCGGATGCCCTTCCTGACGCCAACCTCATGAGAGGAGTTAATGAGAGATGAAAATGAATGATGGTGAATGAAACTGGGCAAGGATGTGGAAGGAAGCGGCCGTGGCCTGTCAGAAGGTATCGTCCCAGCATTTGCCTGGTGTTGAAAATGGGAAACCACGGAAAACCATTTCAAGGACGGCCGACGGTGGGGCTCGAACCCACGCGTCTACCGATTCAGCAGAGAGCTTGGTCCCATGACCTAATGCTGCGCTTTAGCCAGCGTAGCCACTACTGTCGGTACTTATTATACTTTAAATATAATGAGTGAAAATATTTAGAACTTACCTTTAATACATTGAAGTTACTAACCTAACATTGTATCATCAATTTAATGCAAAGTAAATGATAGCTTTTAATAATTCGAGTCAGTATAGAACATACAAAAGAGAACTGTTTCAAAATATCTTCTAGAACATCTTCTTCTTCTTCTTCTTCTTCTTCTTAAGACGTCGTCTCGGTACGGAGATTGATGATCCACATAGCTTGCTGTGATCTTGACATTGTTGTATTAACTCGCGAGGAAATGTTTACCCGAGGCTTAAATACTGCTTTATATTTACATTTTACACAGTTCTTGTTTCCTGTCGCTTACCGTACCTTCCTTCCTAGCCTCGAACATCACCCTACAAAAGTAACATGCCCATAGCCTTATGAACACTCAAGTTATTTCTATATTATTTACGGTCGGGTCAGATTTACCTATTGCGCCAGTTCTCGCATGACAATTTTCGAGTTACGTTATTCGGAACAATCTGTAAAAAATAAAGTGAAAAATCCACCTATTTTGGTGCAGCAGAATCAAATAGCTCACGTTCTTGTTGATCCGTGTTTAGGGTCTAGGGACACCTTGGTCATCAGCTCCTTGTTTAAAAAAATTGAGATGACTGCATTGCCGCTACTATCAAGGTCAATATAGGTAGGCCTACTGTTACGAAAATTATTGCCATTTCTCTGCATGTTAAATTTGAAAAATATAAATAAACCTTATTTGATTTTGGGAATAGTTCATAGAAAGAATCCCGGTGTAGAATTACTCTTTAAAATCTGTACGACTACGACAAAAAAGGGAGTGATACACTATGGGTCAAAATGATTAGGCGCCAGTCCTCTTGATATAAGTTTTCACGCCAGTTATCAAGGGTTGAAGGACTCTTCTGATGTGCAACAATTCCATTTTTCGGATATCCTTCAGCCACGAGTTGCTTTGTCTTCCAATAAACCTTTTCCCATGAATTTTACCTTCAAATAATTAGTTGTAGTAACTGGTATTTTTCGACTCGCATAACATATCCCAAGTATCTTGTTTTTCGTTGTTTCTAAAATATACTTTTCAGAAAAGACGTTATTTTCACACTTTTCAGCCAGTGCAGTTAACTATTGCAGGTGATCACTTTGTGTTCTTGTTCAACTTCAAACACCACAAAAAACGATGGTTTTGCGGTCTTGACTTCTCGTACAGGCATAACAATGCACAACAGGAAAATGTATTGAATAGAGTAAGATGGGGTGCAACACCACCCTAAGTTCTGTGTCCAAGCACCTGATAAATACGCAGACCAAATGTTAAACTGGCACCAAGGGCGTATATACAATTTTCGGGGGGGGGGGGTTGATATCCTCGAGTATTCTCAGGGGATTGTCACCGCAAAATACCCAGCAATATCTACCAATATCTTAGAGCATATAACATTGTGTAATTATTTTAGATAAGAGTTAATTGTAAATATCTAAGTTTATATAGCCTACAATTTGTGGCAATACAAGAAAGTTTTAAAATACAACAAAACACACAAATAAAATGTTATACTTAATGCATTTTCTATTATGGCCTATGGATAGAGGTGTTAGTTTTTGTTAATTCGCGATAAAACGAAAAGTCATATTTAGAGGTTAGGATGTTTTATTTTCACGTATTTACATGTTTCGTGCCGCCCAGGAGTGAAATTGAATCGCGAAATAACGCGAATTTTGTGAATAACACCACAAATACCGCAATCTGCGAAATAAAAACAAATTTTCATATTTTTTTCCCACACCAATCCGAACATTTTTGTCCACAAGCCGATAATCGAATTTGGTTGGTGTTCAATTCGAGAGAATGATCGATTGTATAATTTCGCGAGGGGTAATACTACGATATACGTCATATTACGATATACTGTCGATATTCTCGTTACTCGTTGGATTTTAGCGCTGTGGTAAACAGCTGTTATATCGCGGCGTGAATAGTTTGGCCGACTACCTCCAAAAGGTTATGTGATAGTTGTTCATAATGTAAACTACGTTTGCCTCCTGTTACATCGGTAGCGAGTGTAAATTATAGTAGAGAATTCTATATAATTTAATAAAAAGTGCGCAAATTGTGCGTTATCATCGAAGCTAGTGTGTTATTGGCGTGAATCAGTTGGCGACCACGTGTTCGTCGTATTAGTTCCGAACTTAGCAGTACAGGAAGATGAGACGCGACGTAATTTAAATATTATGACACGAATTCAGAAATAAATTTTGCGTGTGGTTACGAATTTATACTGGCGTGTGACTACAGTCAACCGTGTGATAACAGTGTTTGTTACTGGGCATCGCTCAGTTGAGTTTAAAAATGCCGAAGGTAGCTGTTTCTGCCACAGACAGACTTAAAGAATATAAGAATGAAGGATTTATAATTTCTTGTGGCATTCTTATGTGCAAATATTGTGAGTGTCGGTTAGATTATCGCAGGAAAGATGCATTAGACAAACATTGCAAATCGGAGAAGCATTCAAAACGCCGAGAAAATTCGCGTCTTGAAGTTAGTGTTCCTAGAGTGGCCACCTTGAAAGAAACATTATCAAATGCTAGTCGTGTGAAGGATATGAAAGAAGAGTTTATTTTGGACACTACTACTGCGTTTGTGAAAGCTAATATACCAGTAGAGAAACTAGACAATCCTGCTGTCCATACTTAGTTTAATAAGTACGTTCGCGGAAGTGGAGATTTACCATCAGCAAATCAGATTCGTCAGAAATACATCCCCATGATTGGCGAAAAAAGGAGGGAAGAAATTAGGGAAGATATAAAAAACAAAGACGTGTTTCTGCTATGTGACGAAACAACTGACAAGAATGGTAGGTGTGTTTTCAACATTCTTTTTCGTCCATCAGTACCATCAACTGAAATGAACACCCATCTGGCTGCCTCTGTTGTTCTAGATTCTGCCAACAGCGTAAATTGCTCCAATGCGATATTAGACACCTTGAATTCCTATGAAATTGAATGGGAGCGTGTAGTGGCAGTAGTTACGGACTCAGCACGCTACATGACAAAATGTGTAACTACTCTTCAAGGATTGATTGAAGAATTAAGTCATGTCCAGTGCTGGGCTCATAAAGTCAATCTTATCGGCTGCGTATTTGAAAACGAGCTGGACGAATTGAACATGTCTATAGTAAAGACAAAGAATGCCTTTTTAAATACGCGAAAAAGAAAAAGCAATTACGTTGCATTTCTAAGGGAGAAATATGAAAACACAGAAAAATTGAATGAAATTCTAGCTTTCCCAATGCCTGTATGTACTGTACCCGTTCGTCCTGGGGATGCGATGACCCATCTGCTATTACATCGCATTCCTGGATTTCCAGGACAGAGCGGAGTTAAATGAACACCTAGTCAAATAAGGAATGTGTCGGAAATTCAGTTGAAATATCTCAAAAGCAGAGGGTAACACGAGATAAAGTATCTCTAGGGTCGTTACGGGTTTAAATTTAATTTAAAAAAAAAAACAAATATAAATGGGCGCCATCAACTGAATCCCTAGCAAACCAAATCCTTCCTGGTTAAGCCTTAATTAAGACAAGGAAAGAAAAAGGAAAATCACATCATCATCAGATCACAATTAAGATAAAAACAAATTTATTCAACTTTGATAGTCAGACAGACATATTAAACACTCATCCTACCTGAGAGCATGGTCGAATGCCAACGTTAAATTGTCATTGTCCAGAAAATCGAACCATCTCTATTCTACTCAAAGTGTATTTAATCCACATAAAATAGGAAAAATTTCTAAAGTTCTCTTGGGTTCTCAGGATCACCGTAGCACTATGTCTTTACGTCACTGACATTCGTGATAACTGAGACCTAACTTCTCTTTTAAATTAAAAAATAGTATTAATCTGTCTAAACACACATATTATAATCACATATTTAAATATCACATAATTTATGGCTTGCATGGCATTATTCAAATACTGAATATGTTAGTAAAATGCTCCTAAACATCGAATAAGTAATTTACACTATTTACGCTGTCATTAATAATTGCTTGTTTGTGAATCACAGAAAATCCACTACTCATTGGTCATAATCATCATCATCATCAAAATTAAATATTTCTCACATTAGTTTTCATCTCAAAATTCAATATATTCAAGTCAGAATAATTAATTAATTATCATCAAATCATTTAAATGAATATTATAATCATCAATTCTTTATACTCTCTAATTATTCACACACTCTCCTTTCATCATCTCCTTCAGATTAAATCATCTTAAATCATCAATATAAATTGTTTAATTCATCAACTCAAGTTGCAATTCTTCAAATCATTCAAATCAAATCTCTCAATTAAATTTATTTAAATCCATTTAAATTTATTAATCATCAACTTCTTTAATTAATTATCACCTTCTAATTCAGTTATTCATCATCTATTCAATCATCTATTAATTTATTTAAATCAGCTTATTTATTCAATCTTTAATTCATCCATCTATTTAATTCATTGATCTATTCCAAAATTTAATTTATCAACTTATTTAAATTTTATTCATCTGGTTATTTAGATTTTTATTATTTCATCTAGTCATTCTGATTTTTATTTCATTAGGTCAGATCATTAATATGCTTAATCTTCAGATTATTATTTCATTAATTATTATTATCAGAAAATCTTGTATTATCAACATTATTTATTTGTTTAATTTCCTAACAAATTGTTTAATATGGGTTATAGAACGTTGTCTTACAGTTTTATCACTTCCAAGTTATATCTCGTATTTAATTATCATGCCAAAAAATATTATTGCCTTCACAAATTCACGTTGGATCTCACTATCCACAACTACATTATATATTCTCACTTTATCAAATATCACATTTGAATACCACAATTATTCCACAAAACTCCATAAATATTCAGCGCACAGCATGAATCTCTAAATTATGCTAGACTGGGTTCGACAACCTCATGTCTGCTTCAAAATACATTAGCAATATTGCAACTTCCACTTGGCAACTTCCACAAAATGCCTATCACAAACTTCACTTAACCACGTTGCATGATCTACAAAAATACATAACTGGCTTCAAATTATCAACGCACACAATCTCCAATAACTGTAATTAATCTGATCACATCTAGACAACTTCTTAAACAATTAGGAAAAATATTACCTTAGTAATCGTAATCAAATTCAAAATCTGCTTTCAAATAGCATAAATTTTCTTAAAATTCTCGTAATTCACTTCACAGAAAAAACACCAATGTGCTATAATCTCTCACATCAAAATATGCAATATTGATCTGCCTTAAAATAAATCTGACCATTAATGATTCATCTTACAAGATTCAATTAATTTAAATCCTTCTCAAAGGTATCAAACTCAATCATAAAAATTATCAAAAGCATCAGCTGTATCATCTGTTAAACTGAAAGTACTCTCAAATGAGTATTGGCAACTCCAGCTATCTGATATGACATCTAGCGGTAAAAATGAGAAACTTACCAAGTAGGGTACATTTGTCACGTGGTTTCTGTTTGTATATGGTTTCTTGTATTGGTAAACAGATCGTGGTAAATTGTTCGTATCTTTATACATAAGTAATAAGTTTTACTCGTTGATAGAGTGAAAAATGAGTAAAAGCAAAGTGTATTGCTCAGTTTACGGCTGTAAGTCGATGTATAAGAGGGCTGCGGATATACGTTTTCATCACTTTCCAAAAGATGCAAATAGCAATAGCCGAAATGTGATGATACCTAATAATACCTAATATCTAATAATAATACCTTTCCACCCCGGGAAGGATCTAACACTTGTCGAGGTAGACAGAGAGAAGACCTGCGACGTAAAGCCAGCGAAGGTTATTCAGTTTAAAAACAGCTGTTACGATGGACGCGCTGGTAAGATTGAAGTTACTTGAATAATTAATTAAATAATTAATTATTGGCTGCTTGGTAGGGAGAAGGGACGAGTTTAACTTGTATTAAAACTCGTGGGGCGACAGGAATTGCTTGATTTGGATGGTTAAAAGGTGGGTTTGGTGTTGAATATTTGAATGGTAGCGGAATCACTCATTCTACAGTGTCCACGGGGAGGCAAATTAGGCCTATATGACTCGTAGTGGAATAGCTCGAATATCGAAGAACTTAGCGATTACGAGGTGTAGGCTTGGCGGAAAGGCTGGCGGATCATCAGTTTGACATCAATTCACGATATAAGTCTGAGCTTGGAACAGTGGCGTCTGGTTTGCGTGGATGCTAG
Source organism: Meconema thalassinum (assembly GCA_946902985.2). Taxonomy (NCBI): domain Eukaryota; kingdom Metazoa; phylum Arthropoda; class Insecta; order Orthoptera; family Tettigoniidae; genus Meconema; species Meconema thalassinum. The sequence continues at coordinate 141,689,412 of OX336400.1, forward strand.
TCTCGGAATGATAAAAGTAGCACAGCTTCGGTGTGTTATTTATTTGTTTATGTACCGTATTTCTCTATTTGAATGTCCTCGGCGTTGACTCAGGATCGATATTTACATTATATTGCGCATAATAGTACCGAAATAATGTCCGAAGTGTAGCCCTGTGTAAATTTGAATCAGCTGATCTAAATCAACCATAAAAACTGATGCTTGATAATATGCAAATGACACCAAAAAATCCAGTGGAACACACAAATTAGATCACGTGTATCGCACAGTTATACATATATACAATTAAAAATAACACTGTCATTACTTTAGAGACCACATTTACTGATTATAACCGAAAAATAAAAAGTGTTCCATATCAAACGCGTGTTATTGAGTATTTTAAACCCTACTTATCCAGACCGACCGCAGCGCCCCAAGTGTTAGTTTGAGTTGCCAATAGCAACGAAATATTGGATTGGCAAACAAGGATTACAAAATGTAACGCTGCTGACATTTATTTTTAATTTATTTAACAAAATTCGACTGATATGTGACTAGTAGTTTCTTGTTTGATCCTCTTACAATCTCAAGTACACTCTGATGATAAAAATGAGTTCCTCAATGGCAAGTAAGATGAGTATCCACCACACAATCGTATAAATACGAAAGGCCTTGCCCCGTCGTCTAACATGATAATGCCCTGAACGATGGGTAAAGATGTGTACCACCACGCAATCGTATAAATACGAAAGGCCCCATCTCGTCGTCTAATGAGTGAATGTACCAGATTGGAATCAACAAGTCTCTAGTTGTCACATAAAAGCGATATTCATTCACTTGAGTGAATAACATCTTAATATCTCCAAACAATCCAATGAAAAAAATCCCTACTGATGAATAATACACACTCGCTAGTATGCAATGAACTGACGAAGTAATTTAAATAATCCAATTGCAGATCACGAGTTCGAAATACTCGCCACAAAAAATAACTATCCATGAAAAACTATCCTTACTGGAAAACGTCTAAAAGACCAAACATCTGCTTGATAAAGCCAACCAATGGTGAGAATTTCGTATAATGGTGCCTGCCATATCATATGGTAACGCCATATTCTAGCAAAATTTTTGGAGCAAATAATGTTTAAGCCATGTCTAAATAATCGTATAACTCCTACTAGAAAAATATACAAGTATGCCCAGTGTTCATGAAAATATCATATCAGAAAGTCATAACTCTTACAGTACCTTCTGATATCAGCTGTTATTATATTTCAAAGATCGTCGATTATCCTCGTGTGTAATAAATTTCTCGAAAGATCGACGTGAATATCGTTTCACCCACGCAATAACGATTGCCTTCATATCCCAAGTGAATCAGCTGTTAGACCTCCTCTTCTTCAGGAATCGAATCCATCGCTCCGTGGTGCCATCGGGTCTCTGTCTTCGTTTACTCCGACATGATGAACTGCATGTTATCCATAGCGGATACTGTCCAAATCCTTACGTAAAAGTTCATAAAAGCAGCGTACCCCATATTCTTCTTCTATGTTACGCCACTGTCCCATACAATGTTCGGTTTGCTTGCTAAAAGTTCAATCTCCACAGCGGTTAAGTCTCACTTGCAGAAAATAAATTTTATTTATGAGAGTGTATAAGTTTTTGAAACACCCTGTAGCTGTGTTCGTACTCGATATTTTATAATAATTCATGAAAAGGAATTCTATTAATGCACGTGCCAATGTTCATAAGTGCATATAATTGTAACATTTCGTTTGCCTTAAAAGCGTTAATGTTGTTTGGACCCCATGGTTGCTCTACATGTTCCGTTATGAAATGCATAGTCGTAATGTCATTTGAATATCTAAGTTCATAATTGCAGTATATTGTAACTATCTGCCTGCACAATTCTATTACTGAATACAAGTCCCAACTCAATGTTGTAACTGAATGTTGAAATGAAGTTCAGCTTCTTTAATGTTGCCTGCGTATAAAAGTCGGAAACAGCCCGCTCGGATCTACTGCACTGTTCCAGAATGATCTACGCTTAAAGCCGGCCTCGCCATGCCGCTTTGCTGTACTGTTCTGCGTTACAAAATGCAGCTCGAAATAAAGTTCTCAAACTCCTATTATAATGCTGTTCTGACCCCGGCGTTTCTCCTGCTTCCACGGCCCGCACAGCTTGCCTCGAAACCGGTCCTCATGCCGCCTACCCTGCGTTGCTTGCCTTGGCTCACTGACCTACTTCTCGCTCTCTGCTTGGTGAAGTAATAATGTCGCTTTCACTTTACGTAACAAGTGCTGTGCACCGCTCAGCTTTGCCGTACGCTCTGCGCATGTGTACCACTCAGCCCTGACGACTGAACTCGACTGATGTCTCTAGACTGCATTGACCAACTCCTACCTGGCGCTGTCACGTGATGCTCCCCCACCATCTACGGTCGTGCGTCACAAGTATAATCTCGACCACCATCATCTCGGCTATTAAGTTATACAATAACTTAAGGGATTATCTGTGTTTCTTCAAGTTATTATCATATATAATGCTTGTTATTTCTTCTCTTCTGAGATGATATAATACTATGTTCCATATAGATCTTAATAAAACTTTAATATTCCTCCCATAATTCCATCTACTTGACTGGCAGTGCCTTCTTGATCCTTGGCCTTCTACGTCATTTCCTAACATTCTTCTCGACTCGATGTGAGCGCTATCTTTACAACTCTCCCCATAAATCTCAACTACGGCTTAATGTCAGCTGGCGTAGCCGATAGCCTCAACTAGGTATCGGGTAGAGTACAAGATGGAATTCATGGTGTATGGCTGCAATGTATATGGCCACGCATGTGGAAGTTCTGGTAGAATTTTTCAAAACATTGGAAGATTCAAATTCTGGGGTCAAATTTTTCCAACAAGCATCGACTTCAACAATACAATTTATACAATTACAAGCATTGTATGTTTGTGTTGTTGGTGCCTCTCTTATGGACATGCTTAATTTCTTGGAGGGATCTAAGTACCCAACAATTCCCTTACTGGCTGGGAAGCTAGATGACCTTGAGGTAAAGCTCAAGCTATTAGGCGATGGTGGAATGTTCAATCATACGATCCTCCAGAACTTGGAACAGCTTCCTCATAAGATGCAGATAAAGGTTAAGTCCAAGCTTACGTGTGTTGCCCAGTCAGCTCTAGTGAAAGTCAGGACTTGAAGGACCACGGATCCAGCCATGAAGACTGTAGGCTAGAAGCCATCGGGTCATTGTTTGATCCTCGGCATGCACCTAAGAACGTATCTCCCACAGAACTGCTCCAATTTAAGAAGAATGCCCCATTTCTTACGAAGATGGAGTCTCAACAGTTTTTAGAGGCTCGCAGCATTTACCTGACTGCAATCAAGAACCAACTGCGTCATGAAGATAATGTTAATGTTCCCGAGATCCTCATGGGATTAAGGCCTGCTCACCGAGACTATGCAACAGCTGCATTAAAGTGTGTGTGGTATCCTTGTTCAAATGTGGATTCTGAAAGGTCATTTTCGAAATACAGTCTCATAGTAAGTGATAGGAGGCGAAAATTGACAGCTGCAAATGCTGAGACTTTAACCATGATCTACTTCCAGTGATTTCACCGCAGTATTTGGATAAAACTGAAAAAGGTATTCACTGAAATGTGTTTCGAGATGGTGAATGTAAAATAAAAATTCCTCTCGGCACGCCGGAAGGCGGAGGTAGATTTCACCGGACAAACTTGGAGATGGGCGAAAATAGGCAGATATGCAGGTTTTCGTAGAAGGATCAGACCTCATTTATCGCGTGAAAGTATTTTATAATTAGAGATTAATTAACTTTGTTTTTCTTCATTTTAAACATATTTTAAACATTTTATTGTCTTATGGGGACGGTAACCTTCTTGTCATTTGGAGTCCATTTTTAGCCTATTTTCAATTTTGAAAAAATAGGCTTATGAAATCACCTTTTGTCCGTGTGTGTGTGCGTGTGGGTGTGTGTGGGTGTGTGAGGTGTGTGTGTGTGTCCCCTAATAAAATCTAAACGGCTGGAGCGATTTCAGTGAAACTCGGTAAGTTCATAGCACTATTCCCGGCGACCTCGACCGTGCCCATCGAATTTTGTTACGTCTCACCAATCCAACATGGCGGCTGTGCGAAATATTTCACTAGCATTCAGTATCTCTGAAACTATCACGGATATCGCCCTGAAATTGTGTACGGTGATAAAGGGTACTACTAGAAGTTCACCTATGAGACTTTCAAAAACCTGGTTACTACATAACCAACATGGCGGCCAAGCGAAGTGGAGACTTTTAAATAGACTTTTCTCGCGATTTAACTATCCAAACGTAATGAAACTTGGTACAGCAAATGTTTATACACATTGCAATGCACTGGAGTCTAATTTAGTTCAATTGTTTACATAACCTCAAAATGGCGGCTGTGCGAAATATTTCACTGATATTCTATATCCCCGAAACTATTACAGATATCACCCTGCAAATTTGTACGGTGATAAAGGGTACTGATACAAGTTTACCTATGTATAATTCATAAACCTGTAAAGTACAAAACGAACATGGCGACCAAGCGAATTTGAAATATTTTAATAGACTTTTCTCGTGAGTTAACTCTCTGAGCGCAGTGAAATGTGGTACAGTAAATGATTTTGCAGATTGTAATGCACTGCCATCTAATTTAATTCAATTGTTTACATAACCTCAAGATGGCGGCTGTGCGAAATTTTAAAATTAAGTTTTTATTTCTTGTGTCGTAATCATGCGATCGAAGTGAAAGTTTGAATAATGAACCTAGGCAATAAGTGTCCTTGAATGGTACATAACTATATGGCCTATACATATAACATTCCTAAAAGGCAAACTTCCGTAATATTTAGACGGTGCTCAATATCAATGAATCTTTTACAGCAACCAAACTGAAATTTTTATGTTCATAGAGACTATGAACATATGTTCACCTATAGGACTTTCAGTAACCTGGTGAGCACGAATCCAACATGGCGGCGACGCGAAGTATAAATATTTAAATGGACGTTTCTCGCGAATTAACTATCCGAGTGCCGTGAAACGTTGCACGTTAAATGCTTACATAAATGTTGATCCACTGGCATCTAATTTATTTCAATTGTTTGCATAATCACAAGATGGCTGGTGTGCGTACTTTTAAAATCTCGTTTTTACTTCTTGTGTTCTAATCATGCGATTGAAGTTTGAATACCACACGTACACAATAATCTTAATATAATAGTACAAAAATAAAAATCCAACCTGGCGACCATCTGAAATATTTAGACGGTTCTCAATATCTACGAATCTGTTACAGCAAATAAACTGAAATTTTGTGTGTTGATAGAGGCAATTAACATGAGCAGGATATATGAAAATAGGCTGTACAGTTCTTCACGGAACTACTTGTTACACTTGTGGTCACACTGTCCTTATGCAAGGTTTCGACACTGATGTGTAACTATGTAACGGTCTGTTACTTCTTCACGCATAATTATATCTCCCGCAGAGATGTTGGTTGGTTCCTCAGTTTAGGGGCTGCGACAACGCGGTCATATAACCCCGTGTACTTTGGGTGAGTGTAGAATCTGTCTGATAAACGGTGTGAATTGTGATGGCTGTATTAGTCTGTAATTCAGGTAAGGAATGCAGACGCTTAATTTCAAGCAGTAGTTCCTAATGTTGCTACCAGATACTAACGTCAACGCCACCTAGCTGTGAACTTGGCTACTAGATGTCATCTCAATCAGCAACTCGCAACGAACGTTGGAACTTCCCCTCCAAAGGAAAGCTTACTGAGGGATTTTTAGCGCTCTTAGAAAATCCGACGACTTTGGCCGGCTTTGAACCCGCGACCTTGGGCATAGAAGTTCAGCATGCTACCAGTTAGGCTACGTCACCGAAGCCGCTTCACACTTAGTCAGATGGAAATCTGAATCTGATCTCGCGCAAGTGCGTTGTCATGGCAACGTCTGATGGCTCATCCCTCATCAATTTAGTAGTGTTGCCATGTCAACCACTGATAGCTCTTGGCATTTTCTTATAATTCCGAAATCATTTTTCTCATCCCTTGGCGCAATGGTGGCTCATATCAAAAATTCTTTCAGACAAACGTTTTAGGTAATTATTAGGGGAATATTGTCCATTTTGTACGGTTTTGATATCTTGCCTATTAACAGAGATATGATTAATGTTTCCCGAAAAAAACACTTTTTCCCACCCCTTTGGTCAATGGTTGGTGCTATCAAAAAACGTTTCAAACATAAATTTCTGAGCTTTATCCGACACATAGTATGAACTTTGAACGGATTCGATATTTCACATATTAAGAGAGTTATAGCAATATTTCATTTTTTTTCGAAAAAAAAAGTCCCCCATGTTCATCCCCTTCGACCGATTTAGCCCAGTAACGAACTCGTCCGAGATTTTATGGGTATACATATTCGGTAAAAAGTTCAAAGTGATTGGTGCAAAATTACGGCAGTTATCGTGTCCACAAGAAACTGATATACATATATACATATATTACATAAATTATATATATAAACTTTTGAACCGACGGTGGTTTTGGGGTCTGGGGGATGTGAAACGCGAAGATATGTCGAAATTTTCCGGAAATCGAAACATGGTACCCATTGCAATAGTTAGCTTTCTAATGAAACCTACCTAAAATACTACCGTCAACGACACCTAGCTGTGAACTTGGCTACTAGATGCCACCTCAATCAGCAACTCGCAACGAACGTTGGAACTTCCCCTCCGAAGGAAAGCAAACTCAGGTTTTTTAGCGCTCTTAGTAAATCCGACGACTTCAGCCGGGTTTGAACCCGCGACCTTGGGCATAGAAGTTCAGCATGCTACCAGTTCCGATATCGAAGTCGCTTCCCACAGACATATGAAAACTGAATGTGATCTCGTGCAATGGCGTTGTCATAGCAACTGCTAATGGCTCATCCCTTATCAATTAAAAGTAAAGTTGTCATGGCAACCTCTCTTGGCACTTGGCATTTTCTTATAATTTAAATCATTTTGTTCACCCCGTGGCGTAATGGTGGGTCATATCAAAAATTCTTTCAGACAAACGTTTTAGGTAATTATTGGAGGAATATTGTCCATTTTGTGCGGTTTTGATATTGTGCCTATTAACAGAGATATGATTAATGTTTCCAGAAAAACCCACTTTTTCCCACCCCTTTGGTCAATGGTTGGTGCTATCAAAAAACTTATTTGACATAAATTTTTGGCACTTATCCGACACATATTATGAACTTTGAAGGGATTCGATATTTCATGTATTAAGAGAGTTATAGCGATATTTCACTTTTTCGAAAAAAGCCCCCCATTTTCACCCCCCTTTGACCGATTTTGCCCATTAACGAACTCGACCGAGATTTTATAGGGATACATATTATGTAAAAAATTCAAAGTGATTGGTGCAAAATTACGGCAGTTATCGTGTCCACAAGAAACTGATATATATATATACATAAATTATATATAAACTTTTGAACTGACGGTGGTTTTGTTGTCTGGGGGATGTGAAACGCGAAGATATGTCGAAATTTTCCGGAAGTCGAAACATGGGAACCATTGCAATAGTTAGCTTTCTAATGAAATCTACCTAAAAATGTGACTTCCATATAAGTATTATCTCATTCTTCCATAGCCATGTTTAACGTTTTACCCTGCTGTTTTGTTTTTTACTTTGTTTTATTAATTGTTTATATTTTTAAATGCACTTATTGTACAAACCTTATCGCTTTCCAAATTTTAACATGTCATCCCCCGAAAAAATAAAAAAAACACAAAACACCACCTTTTGAATTTTAAGTCAACAAATCTTCAAAAAAATAACAACACTTTCTAACACCTCTACCTTATGGAGTATGAATGGGAAATATTGAAATATTTGTCAATTTATTAGACAGAAAGGTAAACAGTTTCTTTTTTTACAAATTGATAATTTATTTCTCAGAATATCCGTACTGTGGAATTCTTAGTATTGCCTCACAAGGCTGAGTGTACCCGGTTCTAACACTCAGACCAGAATTAAAATTTCTTGGTAAAACCGAATTCGTATCTCCGGGGTGCCAGCCAAGAATGCTAGCCACTATACCACGAGGTAGTCTAATTCCAATCTTAATTTTGTTTATAAGTTAGCCAATTAGTCAAGAATAGGGTACAACCAAATTTACAATTATTTTGTGCTTTTTCCGAAAGCAACACTTTCTTAATTTTTATTGGCTTTTATTGGGGGGGGGGGGGGGTGGAGCCCCCACAGCTCCCCCCTTATATACGCCCCTGAGTGGCACTGACTAGCTACTAGCGAGACAAACAAAGTCGGGGAAGATAAAATAATTCAATGCTACCAACTTCACAACATCCCAGAATAAATGTACTCTGGGGCGAGCTTGCACCCCACCTTACTCATCCAGGGTTAAACGTGTCCATCGATGTTTAGTTACTTCAAATATGTCCTGGGTGTCTTAGTATGTGACGCATTATCCATTATGGTTAATGTTTCTACTTCATCCTGAGCCAACCTACATTTTATATCCTCTTTACTTCGTCCGTCACTGGTTAATTTGCTTCATAAGCAGCAGAATGATTTATTTATTGAGTTTCCAAAACATAGAAGGAACCCTATTATGCCTAGCATAATTATGAGGGTTATAGTTCGGCAATTACACCCTCTGTCTGAAAAGTTCGGTGAATGGGTCTATATTACGAACGGATTGTTGGCTTACCTGAAACAGCCGTTACTGTCCTTCGAAGTAATCCCCGTGGATGGTTATGCACTTCTTAGAACGGCTGTACAAGTCCTGGCATAGTCTTCCTGAGGGATAGCCTTCAGTTGGGTCGTCACATTACGTTGGATGTCTGCAATGTCCGAAAACCTCTGGCCCTTGAGGGCTTTTCGGCGAACCTGGACCCCGATACTCCATACTTTGACTCTTTCCTTCGAGGTCGAACCTCAGACACCAGATATCGTCACTCATTACGATGGTTTTCAGGGCAATTCCATTCCACGGAACATTCAACTTTCTCACTGCCACCCGTCGAACAGGTGTGCACGTTAGGTTGCATGAATTCACACTTCTCACTGCCGCCCGTCTATCAGGTGTGCAAGGCAGGTTGCATAAATTCACTCCTACTTTCAATTTAGAGTTTCGACGACCCAAACTGAAGGCTATTCCTAAAGAAGACTATGCCAGGAGTTTCCAGGACTTGTTCAGTCGTTCTCAGAAATGCATAACCATCCACGGGGATTACTTCGAAGGATAGTAACGGCTGTTTCAGGTAAGCCAACAATCCGTTCGTAATATAGACCCATTCACCGAACTTTTCAGACAGAGGGTGTACAAAATATTTGCCACTTGTATTACATTATATTGACTTACGGAAGATGTGATGGATGAAATGAAAATGAAAATCCACAGCCTGCTTCCAGTCGATCGACAGGGTCAGGGAATGGAATGAATGAAGCCCCCATCTAGCGGCGAGGATATGAACTGTGCTGGCTGGCGAAGCCTGTCGCACTCCCCTGAAGCAATGATTAAATGAATGACACATGAAATTAATTGATAGCGGAGTGTGTTCCTGGAATGAAATTGTGACAGGGAAAACCGGAGTACCCGGAGAAAAACCTGTCTGCCTCCGCTTTTTCCAGCACAAATCTGACATGGAGTGACCGGGATTTGAACCACGGACCAAGCGGTGAGAGGCCGGTGTTCTACCGCCTAAGCCACGGAGGCTCGATGTGATGGATGAATGTAAGAAAATGAGAATAACAACATGAATTTTTAAATATAGGCTGCAGAGGGTTTGTCAGTTCATTATTGCATTAACTCAGGAGACATGGTCTCTTTCAAGAGCAATGCAGTTGAAAAGCAGGTGATGTTGTGAACCCTTTATCCTCTGATGGATATATGATTCCATGTTTTATTTCTACAATTAAATAATATTTCCACCAGCGTCATGAAATAGCCAGACGAAGATGAGGAAACTTCAAGCATTTGTTGGAGACAGTGGGGACATACCTGCAGCAGTTTGACAAAAGGCTAAATACTTAAGGATTGTGAAAAGAAAGAGCCTAGCAATGTTTCAGAAGGACAGGTGGTGGCTACCTCAAAATAGAAGGGACGCGTGGTGAGACACGGTTTTGGCATGTTCATTGTACTATTCGCGCCTAGAAAAAATATAATGCAGTAACGTGAGTGGCTGATGGTACTACTGGACACTCCTACGAGGCCGAGGTCTGATAAAAACCGCGAACGTATCGAAGAAGTGGAACCAATGAGAAATGAATGCTTACGAACGCGCCAAGTCTAGCTTGGGCACGCGAGAGCTAGCATTAACGCGGGAGATCGGCTAGACAACATCTCTACGATCGATTCTAGAATTAATGGGCATATTCTTGACCTGCGCAATTTTACGAGTTCAGTGATATTTGTTTCATTCCTGTACCACTATTATTTTGAGAAATTTTTATATAATTTCCCCCCCCCCCCCCCCCTATCGATACCTAGGGCCAGTTCATTTATAAGTGGCGTGAAGAGCCAAGACATTATTATTACATTGTGTGTGTCGGGAGACACAGGTTATTATTACATTTTGTGTGTCGGGAGACACAGGTTATTATTGCATTTTGTGTGTCGGAAGACACAGGTTATTATTACATTTTGCGCGTCTGAGGACGTAGGCACTTGTACTTTGCGTGTCATGAGAACACAGATTTTTATAAATACAACATGTGTTGTAAATTCAGTGTGATAGATAGTCACAGTACTATTTTGTAGGGACAGTATCATCGACAATTCGCCAACAGACTGTTCTGGGGAAATAAGTACCTAAAACGGTGAATTTAGTAGACAGATATCGAGTGTGTAATCTTTATACACACATCAAAAAAAGTTTTGCATCACCTCGGTTCCCAGATCTCCGGCATATAGACGTTGACTGTGTATATTGTATCAAAGATACAGTCCCTTTGACTGTTCATAGATGTCACTAAAACTGCTCAAAGATGTAAACAACCATGCATGAGCAGGGCCTATTAGACGGAGGGGGTACGACAGCCGATCAGTTCCAGTCATTCCACCAGGACGAAGGTACGCTGCTCATGTTGTCTGTAGTTCTACCATGCCTAGAAGGTCAATACCGCAGTTCGATCGCGTCCGCATTGTTACTCTGTGTCAAGAAGGGCTCTCAACAAGGGAAGTTTCCAGGCGTCTCAGAGTGAACCAAAGCGATGTTGTTCGGACATGGAGGAGGTACGGAGATACAGGAACTGTCGATGACAGGCCTCGCTCAGGCCGCCCAAGGGCTACTACTGTAGTGGATGACCGCTACTTACGGATTGCCGCTCGGAGGAAGCCTGACAGCAATGCCACCATGTTGAATAATGCGTTTCGTTCAGCCACAGGACGTCGTGTTTCAACTCAAACTGTGCGCAATAGGCTGCATGATGCGCAACTTCACTCCCGACGTCCATGGCGAGGTCCAGCTTTGCAACCCCGACACCATGCAGCGCGGTACAGATGGGCCCAACAACATGCTGAATGGACCCCACAGAATTGGCATCACGTTCTCTTCACCGATGAGTGTCGCATATGCCTTCAACCAGACAATCGTCGGAGACGTGTTTGGAGGCACCCTGGTCAGGCTGAACGTCTTAGACACACTGTCCAGCGAGTGCAGCAAGGTGGTGGTTCCCTGATGTTTTGGGGTGGCATTATGTGGGGCCGACGTACGCCACTGGTGGTCATGGAAGGCTCCGAAACGGCTTTACGATACCTGAATGACATCCTCCGACCCATAGTGCACCCATATCGGCAGAGTATTGGAGAGGCATTTGTCTTCATGGACGACAATTCTCGACCTCATCGTGCACATCTTGTGAATGCGTTCCTTCAAGTTAACGACATCGCTCGACTACAGTGGCCAGCATGTTCGCCAGACATGAACCCTATCGAACATGCCTGGGATATGTTGAAAAGGGCTGTTTATGGACGTCTTGACCCACCAACCACTCTGAGAGATTTACGCCGAATTGTCGTTGAGGAGTGGGACAATTTGGACCAACAGTGTCTTGATGAACTTGTGGATAGTATGCCACGACGAATACAGGCATGCATCAATGCAAGAGGACGTGCTACTGGGTATTAGAGGTAGTGGTGTGTACTGCAATCTGGACCACAAATGCTGAAAGTCTAGCTGTATGATGGTACAACATGCAATGTGTGGGTCTCATGAGCAATAAAACGAGCTGAAATGTTGTTTGTGTTGATCTCTATTCCCTTTGTATTTAAAGGATCCGGAACTCTTGGAACCGAGGTGATGCAAAACTTTTTTTGATGTGTGTAGGCCTATATATAATTCTTCGACACGTGTGTATGTGACTGAACTCCTCCTAAACGACTGAACCGATTTTGATGGAATTTGGTATGTATATTAGGGTGGGTCCATGTATGGTTTAGATTTACAATCTGACCCGGTAGGTGGAATGAACACAATTTTAGAACCACAATTTACACACAATTTTAGAACCACAATATACAGTCAAAAACAGTCGTCATGGAAACCACTAGCCTTGGCCTTCGTGAAAGCTCATGTCTTTAGACGGTTTGTCTCTGCACGTTAGAGCCACCTGGTCGCAACCTGTGCAACTACCGCCATTACATACACTCCGCCCGTGGCGGAAAGTTGCGTTTTATAGCAAAGGTGGCAGTGATGTCGAATTCTACTGTTTGTCTCTGCACGTTAGAGCGTTTCAAAGTCCCGTATGCGCTCATATACCATTCATCCGATTGCCATGAAACTTGGGTGATATGTTGAGTGAGCTCCAGGGAAGGTGTTTGGCTTAGTAAAGCCATTTTACAATAGATTGCGCACGAATAGATTCAACAAATGAGCGACGGCGCGCGAAGCGTTTCAAAAAGGTCCCGTATGCGTTCAAATACTATTCGTCCAATAGCGATGAAACTTGGGTGAGATGTTGTGTACACTCCAGGGAAGGCTCCTGGCTTAGTAAATCAATTTCACATTAGGTAGCGCACGACTAGATTCAACAAATGAGTGACGATGCGGGAAGCGTTTCAACAAAATCCCGTATAAGTTTATATTCCATTCATAGATTGAGATGAAACTTTGATGAGTTGTTGTGTACACTTAAGTGAAGGCTTCTAACTTAGTAATCCATTTCACAGGAGGTTGCGCACGAGTAGATTCAACACATGAGCGGCGACGTGCGAAGCGTTTCAACAAAGTCCCGTATGCGTTCATATACCATTCATCCGATTGCAATGAAACTTGGGTGAGATGTTGTGTACACTTACGTGAGGGTTTCTAACTTAGTAAATCCATTTCACAGGAGGTTTCGCACGAGTAGATTCAACAAATGAGTGACGACGCGCGAAGCGTTTCAATAAGGTCCCGTATGCGTTCAAATACCATTCGTCCGATTACGATGAAACTTGGGTGAGATGTTGTGTACACCCTACGGAAGGTTTCTGGCTTAATAAATCAATTTTACAATAGGTAGCGCACGAGTAGATTCAACAAAATTGTGACGGCACGCGAATCATTTCAACAAAGTACCGTATGCGTCCATATACCATTTATCCGATTGCGATGAAACTTTGGTGAATTGTTGTGTACACTCCAGGAAATGTTTCTGTCTTAGTAAATCCAGTTTTTAATAAGTAGCGCACGAGTAGATTCAACAAATGAGCGATGGCGCGCGAATCGTTTCCACAATGTCCCGTATGCAGTCATATATCATTCATCCGATTGCGATCAAACCTTGGTGAATCATTGAGTACACGCCAGAGAAGGTTTCAGGCTTAGTAAATCTATTTTACAATAGGTAGCGCATGAGTAGATTCAACAAATGAGTGACGGCACGCGAATCGTTTAAAGAAAATCACTTATGCGTTCATATGTCATTCATCCGATTCCTATGAAACTTTGATGAGTTGTTGTGTACACGCCAGGGAAGGTGTTCAACTTGGTAAATCCATTTTACAATATTGGTAGCGCACGAGTAGATGTAACAAATGAGTGACGACGCGCGAAGCGTTTCAACAAAATCCTGTATGCGTTCATAGATTGCGATGAAACTGATGAGTTGTTGTGTACACTTACGTGAAGCTTTCTAACTTAGTAAATCCATTTCACAGTTGGTAGAGCACGAGTAGATTCAACAAATGAGTGACAGCGCACGAATCATTTAAACCAAATCCCGTATGCGTTAAATGCCATTTATCAGTTTGCGATGAAACTTTGGAGAGTTGTTGTGCACGCTCCAACGAATGTTTCTAAATTAGTTAATTCAATTCACGATAGTTTAGAGGCAGTTAACAGAAATTGAAAAAAATATTGTGTATCCAAAAGCACTTCAAGACACAAAGTTACAACACTTTCTTTGATTGGCAGGACAACGTCTGCCGGGTCAGCTTGTAATCTATAACTTTTTGCATCAGCACGAGAGATGACATCGCTTATCCTGGAAGAAAATGGAACTGTCAACACTCCGTCGAGATGTTTGAGATGAGCTAAGCAGCATTAAGTAGGGAGATGGCTGCAGATGTTCGCTGACGGGTGACTGGCCGAGGATGAGTACTGAATAATATTCTTATTATCTGATAAGTTAACTTATGGTATATGGGACATATTTTGTTTGTAAATATCTTGCTTGTGTTGATTAACGTAGTGTATTTAGTTTTGGTCTGACACACCTTTTGCATGGAAACAGCTCGCACAATTTTTTCATAGACGTAAGTTCTTGTTTGTTTGATTTAACTAACGTGGCTATGTGGACAACCGTGTTTGCATATGTTTACGCAATGCGGTTAAGAAACGTCTCTCGGAGATATGTTGTGTTTCAGAAGTAGGACTGAATTATAATAATCATACAGTAGATTGGAGGGTAAATTAATCTTGTAATGTTTATTATTGATCAGATTCAGTGAGTTTATTGCCTTTGGAGCAATGTGAGTTGTGGCGAAGAGCAGTCAGCTCTCTCGTAGGTTTTAATATTCTTAAATAGATTGTGAGCATCTGATTCAACCGACCTGTGTGAAAAGTGTTATGTCATTCCCAGCAGTGTGTGTGTGTGTATTTTATTGGTCATTACAAGCGGGAATTTCAGCGTAGACTGATTTCTGTCAGCTTGGTGCCAAGTCCATATCGTTACCTTGCGAGGACATATGTGGCTATATCGATTAATGTCTTACCATATGTTTATGTGGTTGAGATTTGTTGCTGTTGATTCTACGAGATAACGGGACAGTTGGTCAAGATATTTTTACACACTGGAGCTGGACGATGACAAGAGTTGAGGAAGGGGGGAAGCTGTTTTCACAAGGCGGGCTGAAAAGATTGCATCGAGGTCATTAGTGGAGTACTTGTTGGCTCCGTAATAATACTTGAAATACAGAATAAGAACTGATCGATGATAAAAATTGTTTAAATAAATGGGAGTTGCCTACGAATCACTATAATCTCCGAAGCGTTAGCTTAACGTGCATTTTTGTTCATATAAGGTAATCTCAGCCGGTGAGGCTTTTGTTGTTGTTGGTTTCATTCCATGTTTATGTTCCGTATCAGTGACCCGTGCAGTCACGTGCGATGCTGTCTTTTCCTTGTTTGTGTATTGAGCAATTGGCCGTGTTGGCAGCTCATTTGTCAGATGCGTCATCGCACTGAAGGAGGGTCTCGAGGGAGATTCCTGTAAATATTAGATTTTAGATTGTGTGTCAGCATTAATTTTAAGGGTTTTTATTAGTGTTGTGTCCTATATCCGTAAACGTTGATTTACGAGATGATTGTTCGTAAGCATCGTGGCTGTTACCCGCTGTAAACGAACAGTCATCCAAGTGCTCATTCCTCGTAGTTAGTCATTACGCGTACATAAAATCCCAATGCAAGTTAGTGGAACTTGGATCCACATTTTTATGAGGAGGAGATCCGTCTGACTCCTCAACGTTGATAGATATTTCTGTCATGGGAAGATTCAGGGAGGAATATTATTATTGTTGTTGTCTATATTCTTTTTTGCACTAATAGTCATTAAATTATGTTATTATTTTACGTCTTGTCACTTCCTTTCTTAATTATAGTTTTAATCATATGACCCTTCCCTCAGTAGAGCATGTTGTTTGGCGAACGTAAACATCACACTATGAACTGAGCGCGACCCCTTGATCAAGATTCTTGCATATAAACACTGCGATACTGAAGGGTTCAGTAGACTACAGTTTGAGAGGATCCACAAAAGCATGAAGGCCTAGCGTATAGTCATTTAGAATAGTTACATGAAATCGCTCGAAGTATGACATGAATTTCTCAAGTCCAGATAAAAATTGAGTAAACACAAAGTTCGTAACTAGTATTTCGTTTAGTCTACTTCGAATATTTCTCTCGTAACAGATCCGTTCAAAGTTGAGGTCCAAATGTCATTCCACTGGTAAGTTATGTAGTCTTTTATCTTCCTTTTCAGGTGACATATTGGAGTTCTGTCATATGAAACTTCCATTGCTGACTGTAGACCCCCATTAGCTAGTTCATTCCCAATAGTCCTTGTGTGTCCACAAACCCAGAAGAGACAGACATGGAAACCAAGATGAGTTATTGACCATAATTATGTTAGCAACTATTGAGTTCAAGTTGAACTTGTTGTTAATTTAGTTGAGTGCTGGCTGTGAATTACTGTATCATTTTTAGCCTATTTTCAATTTTAAAAAAAATAGGCTTATGAGATCACCTTTTGTCCGTGTGTGTGTGTGCGTGTGTATGTGTGTGTGTGTGTGTGTGTGAGGTGTGTATGTGTGTCCCCTAATAAATTCTAAACGGCTGGAGCGATGTCAATGAAACTCAGTAACTTCATAGCACTGTTCCCGGCGACCCCGATCGTGCCCTTCAAATTTTGTTACGTCTCACCAATCCAACATGGCGGCTGTGCGAAATATTTCACCAGCATTCAATATCTCCGAAACTATTCCCGATATCACCCTGGAATAGTTTACGGTGATAAATGGAACTACTAGAAGTTCACCTATGTGACTTTTAAAAAACTGGTAACTACAAAACCAACATGGCGGCCAAGCGAATTCGCGACTTTTAAATTGATGTTTCTCGCGATTTAACCAACCAAACGCAATACAACTTGGTACAGTATATGTTTATACACATAGTAATGCACCAACATCTAACTTCGTTCAATTGTTTACATAAGCACAAGATGGCAGATGTGCGAAATATTTCGCCGGCACTCTATATCTCTGAAACTATTAGCGGTATCACCCTGAAATTTTGTACGGAGATAAAGGGCACTACTGGAAGTTCATCTATAAGACTTTCAAAGACCGGTTAACTACAAAACGAATATGGCGGCCAAGCGAATTTGAAAATTTTAAATAAACTTTTCTCGCTATTTAATGTTCCAAACGCAATGAAATCTGGTACAGGGAATGTTTATACACATTGTAGTGCACTGGTATCTAATTTAGTTCAATTGTTTACATAACCTCAAGATGGCGGCTGTGCGAATTTTAAAATTAATTTTTATTTCTTGTGTCGTAATCATGCGATCGAAGTGAAAGTTTGAATAATGAACCTACGTAATAATTTTCCTTTAATGGTAGGCCTACATGACTCTATGGCCTATACATTTAACAATCCAACATGGCGGCCATCCGAAATATTTAGACGGCTCTGAATATCTACGAATCTATTATAGCAATCAAACTGATTTTTTTTATTTTCATAGGGGCTATGAACTTAAGTTCACCTATAGGACTTTAAATAGCCAGGTGATCACAAATCCAACATGGCGGCGACGCGAAATATAAATATTTTCATGGATTTTACTCGCAATTTAACCATCCGAGTGCAGTGAAACTTGGTACAGTAAATCCTTATACGAATGTTAATCCACTGGCGTCTAATTTATTTCAATTGTTTCCATAACCACAAGATGGCAGCTGTGAGAAATTGTAAAATGTCCTTAATACTTCTTGTTTCCTAATCATGCGATTGAAGTTTGAATGCTACACGTACTCAATAATCTTCATGTAACAGTACATAACTCTAGGACCTACATGTATAAAATCCAATGTGGCGACCATCGGAAATATTTAGTCGGTTCTGTATGTCTACGAATCTATTACAGCAATCAAACTGAAATTGTGTATGTTGATAGTGGCAGTTAACATAAGTAGGATATATGAACATAGGCCGTATAGTTCTTCACGGAACTACTTGTTTTTCTCTACACCACTGTAGTGCTAACTTTGATTTCGGTTGAAAAACACAATTTTCTCTTTCCGGTGTCTACTGATTGCGGTCATTCCAGATTGCGTTCACCTCATTAGTTGTCCAGATTGCGGTTACTTTCATTTTAGGGAAGAACTATAAACATTCCAGCGTCCAGTTTGCGATCACTTTTCTTGAGAGACCGGTCCGGACGCTACGCACTTGCAGGAGTACCCTACCCTGATCACATCATTGAGGGCACGGTAGGGGGAAAGCTTCTTTTAAAAATACCATCTTATAATTTGAGTATTTTTGACAGTGAACTTATTGATTTTGACTTATCAAAAGTCACATATTTCAAAGCTGGGATGTTAATAAGCCTAAAACTTCAAATGTTTCATTTTGTGTGTAGGAGGGGGCGGGGACAAACATTGATTACAAAGGGGATTTAGAATCAAACGCAGAACAAATTACTTTTACGAGACGAATTACGAGGTAATGACAAGAATGTTTTTCACGATATAGAGTACCTATTATAAAAATAGATATTCCGTGCCTCAAATGGGAGAAGAGGGGCAGAAATAAAAAATTATACCCTGTAAGTATAGCATTTCCCGTTACAACAATGTTGTTGAAAGTGAAGGTCATTGATTCCGATCCTGAAACGTTTCTATTCTTAAAACTGAAAATGTTATAATCATTGATTTACGAGGTGCTGTCAGATTAAAAGGGGACTTGACTTTCTAAAGCGAAGTTTCATGGGGTGTGCTCAGCTGAACACTGAACTGTATTCTTTGGTTAGGTAGTGAAATATCAGTTTCCCCTTGTTAACCACAAAACTTGCGTAAGGTATGAGTCAGTCGGGAAGAACCAAGAACCAAGGACCGGTCTCCCAAGAAAAGTGATCGCAATCTGGACGCTGGAATGTTTATAGTTCTTCCCTAAAATGAAAGTGACTGCAATCTGGACTGCTATTGACGTGAACGCAATCTGGAATGACTGCAATCAGGACACAACCCTCTTTCCTGATGTATTGGGTTTTCAGCATATTGAAATATCATAGGAAGTTAATTTGGAGCAAAAATGTTAATCTATTTCCGAGATAATGGTTTTTGAAGTTTGTCAACTTTGGCAAACATGTACCAAATCTTTATTCATCCACCTCGGCAGACGACATTTCTTACAACTTTTATTTTTATGCAAATAAGGTTCATTATATCAGAAATCTACTTGAAATTTTCACGATTGGGCTATTCCCTAAACCTGAAAAAAAAACACATGGATGACCAGTTTAGATCGTCAAGCGATCATGATCAGATCCTTTACACTTAGGATATAAAAGCTATGTCTAAAAGTATGGGTAAAATTATTTACAATAGACTATATAGCCTACACTTATTTACAGTAGTTGCAGTAGGCTATTAGTTAAGAAATGCAACTCGTCAGTATTTGTTAGTTGTAGGCTATGTAATGTTTTGTTGAGATACTGGAAGTGGTGATTGACCTGTAATGGATCTGATGATGATCGCTTGACGATCGAAACTGGTCATCCTAGTGTATTTATTAATCTCAGGTAATTTATTTCAGGATCTTATTTGGGTACAATCGTGTTGACCGACTGGAAGGCACCAACTGTTTGTTTACTAAGGCAACACTGAAGAATGGTCATAAATGTACCATTTGCTTAATATTTTGTTTTCAAAAGATCATTACCGTACTTTTAATGTTGGTATCAGTGAATGATTATGCCTTTTCAGTAACTTAACTATTTTATCTTATCAAGATACATGATGATAATTGTTCATTACATTGGTTGGTTGGTTCCTCAGTTTAGGGGCTGCGACAATGCGGTCATGTAGCCCCGTGTACTTTGGGTGTGTGTAGAATCTGTCTGATATTCGGCGTTAATTGTGATGGCTGTATTAGTGAGTGTTATCTGTTTTCAATTCAAGTGAGGACTGCAGACATTGATTTTTTTTCTTCAAATTGTTCCTACTTTTGCCGCCAATCGCTACCGTCAACGACTACTAGTTCAGAACTTGGTTACCAGATGCTACCGCAGTCGGCTCCTGGCGACGAACGTTGGAACCTAAGACCGTTTGTCGAATGTTTAACCTATATATAATTTAGCTTCACACAGGTGCAATTAGTGGAAGGTTCTTTATAATTCCATGAATCTATGACATGGTACCGCCGGCTTTACTTCCCCTCCGAAGGAAGGCATACTGAGGGATTTTTAACGCTCTTAAAAAATCCGACGAGTTCGGCCGGGTTTAAACCCACGATCTTGGGCATAGAAGCTTAGCATGCTATAATCCATTTCATACAAAGTTAATATTATTTCTATCAGTAGGCTATATTGCATGCAACATACCTTCTCAAATAGGCTATAAGAAACTGAACTGTTTTGTTCAAATATTCAGTTAGCGCCACCTTTAGACCCAGAGTTCTGCTTGAAAAATTGAACTGTGCGACGAGAAGGATATAGACCTATCCTAATTTTGTGTTAAATGTTGGTAATAATGCTGTTACCCCTCTACTTAAGGCGGCACCTACAGCTTATGGAGCCAAAACAATACAATTTTAATATAATAACTGTGGCTGCCATAAATCTTGTACAACAATAATAATTATAGCCTACGTTTCCAGGGAAGCACACATATTAGAAGCAAAGCTTAAATTTTCCAAAATTCGAATCGTAACCATTTTTATCAATTTTTCAAAATATGCTTCTTGCTTTGCACTGATCTTTATCGTTTCCCTCATATCTCCCATGTTTGTAGGAATTTGTGGACTTTTCATTAATTTTTAAAGTAGGTTAGGTGTGAAATCTTCAGCTACAAAATGAATCTCACACACTTTCATATTGTTAATTAATTAAGCATTTTTATTCCATGTTTATTCCGAGCAAACTCAAAAATATATTTTGAACGTTTCCTAGATAGATTATTAAAAGCCACTAAGGTTTGAGTGAGTTTCATTTTGTAGCTGAAGTTCACGCACTTAAAGAAAGAGAAATCCAAACATTCCTATAAACATGGGAGATATGAGGGAAATGGGGAAGATCAACACAAAGCAAGGACCAAAATTTGAAAAATGGATAAAAATAGTTATGATTTCAATTTTGAAAATTTAGAACTTGGCTTCCATTATCAAGATGTGTGTGTGTTTCGTTAGAAATGTATATAATTGTTGTACAAGATTTGCGACAGGCACAGTTATAATATGAGTCGTCCAGTTGCAAAACTCGTTTAATTGTTATTGTTTTGGCTGCATGTTCCCCCTTAAGTATCTAATTATGGGGTATCCACCACTTCCCCTCCTAGACGAGACTCCGCCATGACAGGCCAGGTCTAACTTGCCACGCTATAAATGTGACGAAGAGTTTCTAAGACATCTCATGTTGAGCGGTTTGCAAGGATATGCCTGCAAGAGAAAGCAAGCAGACAAGGTATGGACTGGGCTTTGAACAGCGACCACGGGGCTCCCCCCTCTCACTGTGCGGCCAGCCACCTTAATTGCGAGCCTTGCTTGGTCTGCCTCATTACTGCATAGCACACGAGGGACCAGGACAAGGAATGAGAGAGCCAAAGAGAAAGAGGAAGCCACGAGATGTAAGGAACAAGTTTCCTTTCAGCAAGAGGAACCGCAAGGCTCTAACGTAGGGCCTACAGTGGTCTGAGAATAGGTCACACTACAAGTTTATTGACTTAAACTTACACACATATTGTTAACACAAACTAGGAAATTCTCCTCCTTTTCCGATAAATTCCCACGATATAATTAAATAATTATTTTAATGTTGAAAATATTATTAACCTCTTATGGGATAGTGGTCTCTATATTAACCACCTGTCATAAGGACAGTTTATACATTCAAAGATGCAGTTAGCTGAATCTTTCAGCCAAATTTGGGAGAATTTTCAAGCCGAAGTGCTAGTAGACCTAATTCATTTTTATACGTAGTCTATCTACTTGACTTAGTGTGATGGATAAAATATTTAAAATTAAAAACATTAACAATTAAAGTGTAAAAATAAAATATAGTCTAAATATAGAAATAAAAATAAAATTACGATAATAAAATAAATATAAAATTTAAATAATAGACTAAACATAACTATACAAAATATAAAAATAATTGTAAAAATCAATTCGAAATTAGTTAATTAATTAATTCAATAAAAATATCAAAATTAAATATATTTATATAAGAACATAAATTGAAAATTAAAAACAAGATGTTCAGTAAAGAACATATAGCCTACTTTCTCCTAAATGCATGGGTATTGTTATAACTCTTCGTCCTTTTCAATGAGTATAATTGAATGTTGGTTGTAGTAGCTTGTTGAAATACGGATATTAAACATGAATATAAGATGACCTTTGCTAGTGCTAGCTCTGTAAAAATGTCATTCAATTTGGTTTCACCGTGTTTGAATTGATATGGGGAATCGATTTGCACACATACATGACCGCTATCTGCAAACTATTAGACTGATGACCTTGTAGCTTGGTCAAAGAACGCCCCTCACATAAAGGTATGTTGTTGGAAAATTCTGTAGAGATCCGATGATTAGGTTGGTCGTAATTTGATTTAAACATTTTACATCTGGGTGACCACCATTACGTTTTCGTCAAGACGGCGGCAATATAAAACATGACACTGAGGTGCTCATTGCTAGTGCTACCTCTGTACCAAATTTCGTTCAATTCGGTTTCACCGTGTTTGACTAGATAGGGGTAATCGATTTGCACACATACATGGCCGCCATCTGCAAACTATTAGGCAGATGACTTTGTAGTTTAGTCAAGAGGCGCTTGCCATATGCCTATATGTTGTTGCAAAATTTGGTAGAGATCGGATGATTAGGTTAGTCGTAATTTGATTCAAGCTTTGAATATTTGGGTGGCCGCCATTACGTTTCCGTCAAGATGGCGGTGATATAAAATATGGCACTGAGTTGCTCTTTGCTAGTGCTACCTCTGTACCACATTTCGTTCAATTCGGTTTCACCGTGTTTGAATTGATAGGGGGAATCGATTTGCACACATATATGGCCGCCATCTGCAAACCATTGGTCTGATGATCTTGTAGTTTGGTCAAAATATGCTTCCTACATAAAGATATGTTGTTACAAATTTTGGTAGAGATCAGAATATTAGGATGATCGTAATTTGATTTAAGCTTTTAACATTTGGGTTGCCGCCATTCCGTTTCCGTCAAGATGGTGGCAATATAAGACATGAAACTGAGGTGCCGTTTACTAGTGCCACCTCTGTACCAAATAACGTTCAATTCGGTTTCACCGAGTTTGAATAGAGATGGGGGAATCAATTTGCACACATATATGGCCGCCATCCGCAAACTATTAGACTGATGACCTTGTAGCTTGGTCAAAGAACGCCCCTCACATAAAGGTATGTTGTTGGAAAATTTTGTAGAGACCCGTTGATTAGGTTGGTCGTAATTTGATTTAAACATTTTACATCTGGGTGGCCACCATTACGTTTTCGTCAAGATGGCGGCAATATAAAATATGACACTGAGGTGCTCATTGCTAGTGCTACCTCTGTACCAAATTTCGTTCAATTCGGTTTCACCGTGTTTGACTTGATAGGGGGAATCGATTTGCACACAAACATGGCCGCCATCTGCAAACTATTGGGCTGATGACCTAGTAGTTTAGTCAAAAGATGCTCGCAATATAAATATATGTTGTTGCGAAATTTGGTAGCGATCGGATGATTAGGTTAGTCGTATTTTGATTTAAGCTTTGAACATTTGGGTAGCCTCCATTACGTTTCCGTCAAGATGGCGGCGATTTAAAACATGGCACTGAGGTGCCCTTTGCTCGTTCTACCTCTGTACCAATTCATTCAATTCGGTTCCACCGTGTTCGAATTGATAGGGGGGTGGGGACAGACATTCAGAGTACACACACTCACACACACACTCACACACAGACACACAGACACACACACAATTTTGGCCCTGTGTAGATCTCATAAGTCTACTTTCATTTTTTGCAAAAATCGAAAGTAGGCTAATAAATATTGACGTCAGAAAAGTTGGATGGCGCAGCCACGCGGCAGAATGTTGAAGCTGTAACATTGTGACTGGTGAGATTTATTTAGATGGTGAAGCATTGACGTCGTGATGGAAACAGAAAGAAATTAGTCAAATTCGAGAGAAGGTACTGCTCTGTATACGGTTGCAAATCGTATAAAACGGCTACGAAATATCTTCACTACTTTCCTGTACAAAAAGTTCAGAGAGAAAGTTGGGCTTCAGCGCTGTCAATTGGAAAACGTGTTACATGTTACATGACAGTGTGCAGCCTGCATTTTTGTGAAGACGACTTCTTTCCACCAGTACTGTTGATTATTGATAGTTATTGTCTCTAATTTGTATCCACATGGATTTAGCTACATCAAAAATACTGATAAACTTATAGCCTATTACTTCTGTGCCATACAAAGAATGTAATCCGCTCTTCGTAAACTTATTTTAGGGGTTCTACCGATTGACAATAGCCGAATGGTTAGAAAACTTAAGAAAAATGCTGTTCCTAGCCTTAATTTGCCAGAGAATTTATATGCTTGCCTTTGAACAGCAAGTATGTAGGTCATTGAAGTATGATTTGGCTTAAATTGTGTTTTTGGCTATGATCTCCCTACTGTTGAATTTAGTTAATTAAAATGTAAAATCTTAGTTTTAAGTACCGGTTTGGTGACCCATCATCCCAGGCAGGCCGGCAACACCTATACTACTCAGGCAGATAGGTCACTTAGCCGTAATTTTGAAGTTATAGTGATGTTAAGTATACATATGCGGTAATGTAGCAGGAGACCGGATCGGCCTAGGCTATTCTAACTTTAATTAGTTCCCATTTCAGGGTTTTACAGTTTTGAGTGCGAATAGTTGGTTTGAAAGTTGTACAACAGTAAGGAGAGTATGTTTTGTATAGGTTTTAATTGGTATTATGGTTTATGTCGAGCTGAGGAGTGAATTTGGTTTGGCTTATAGTGTAGTTTTTGATCTGTTTCGTTTGCTTATGACAAGTTCAAATGGAGACTCCAGCTTTGTTAAATATCTGTATTTTAAATATTTAATTAAATATATTGATAAAGAGGATGTCTCCATTTTAACTTGCCTGTGGCAAGAGATTAATAAATTGACATTCTTGCCTTTGAACAGCAAGTATGTAGGTCAATATTTGCAATATTGAAGTATGATTTGAGCATCCCAAGTAACGCTTCTTTGAACCCAAAACATTCATACAAATTCAGGGTTGCTTGATTCAATTTATTATCAGGGAGTCATCCTTTGTGTTATGTGAGATATATACAGGGTCTTTCATATAAAGTAAGAACGGCGAGCGGCAGTTTGGTCATTCGCTGCTGAAGCCGGCTTGGCCGACCTTGTGACGCGCCACGGCCCCCTGCTGTAGTATTGAAAGCGCGCGCATTGTACAAACTTGACCTTGCAATAAGCGTGCAGGTGTTGTCAGTCGCCAGTCTGAACCTCAGCTGCTAACATGTTGAGACAGTTATCATTGAAACATCGTATTTTTGTATGTAAAATTTATTTTAATTACGATTCGGCTCGGCGGGTACGTGATGCATTTGTTCAGCAATTTCCTGACGAAGTCCCACCTTCACTAGCACAGATTCACGTAATTGTAAATAACTTTGACACTACTGGTTCAGTGCTCAATAAAAAACACAAAATAAAAAATTAGAAAAAATACAGTGGCATGACTCACTCGCGTCAGCCAAAATGTGGTTACCAGATACAATGCCTGTATAACCCAGGAAGGACGACACTTCCAGAAACTTCTATAAGGTAATATTTCATAGAGGATTGTACACACGCTTAGAGCAGGGGGGCACGGCTCGCCACAAGCTCGGTCAAGGCCACCACACTAGCGGATAACAAACCCGCCGCTTGGCGTTCTTACTTTATATGAAAGACCCTGTATATTGTGAAATTAATAAAAACATCGATACCGCTAGGCTCCCAAGAACAGGCTTCATGTAAGTTATGTAACAGCAGACAGTAAATTAACTATCTACATGTGGGTAATATTTTTAACTGGTAGTAATTAGGCACTGCATTTAAATTGATTATAAAAATATTTCTATCAATGAAAGGAAATATGTAGTATTTTGCAATCATAAATTAGAAGTCATAACAAACGCACACCCAATTACTTCACGTCACTATCTCGCCGCCATATTGCAAACAGCTGACCGTAAGCTCCTCCCCCGTTTCGGACGTCAATAGGTAGGCCTAATAACTTTAACATTAGAGATACAAAAAATAGCATTATTAATAATAATTAAAATAAATTAAAATGTAAAAACACATGAAAAATCCACAGCCTGCTTCCAGTCGACCGACCGACCGGGTCAGGGAATGGAATGAATGAAGCCCCCATCTAGCGGCGAGGATATGAACTGTGGCGGCTGCCGAAGCCTGTCGCACATAAAAGTAAAAAAATAGTTTAGCCTTAGAGGGTTAAATTAAACTAAGAGCACTCAGACTATTGGGGTCAGGTTTATCAAAAACGTAAAGTTAAGCTACTGTATTTTGACAATTGTACCAATTGTTAAAAGGCTAGAAGACCGGAAATAGAGTCAAAATGCGTTCTTTAAAAAGCTCTATCATATTTAAAAATAAAATTACTTCTGGCTTAAATGATATTTTGAAAAAAAAAAATAACATGCTATAAAACGCTTGATTTAAACTGGATTTAAATGAAATTAAAGTTTCAAAGTTTTAATCAATTTTTTGATTCTATATTTTCCATTTGTGAGAAGCAGATTTTTGAATAGATATTTTGATTTTAATTTGACAATGTATGGGTCAACACTAGCGCTCGTAATGATTGACTTAGGCCACAAAAGATGTGGTCTAACTTGTCAGTCAAAACGGAAGTAGATATTTTTTATCTTGATTTGACCATGTACAGAAGGCCTATGGGTCAACACTCGTAAGGGTAGATTTCCAGTAGTGACTACATACGACAAAGGATGTAGTCTAACGCTTGGTGTCCATGACTTGTCAGTTTAGTGTGTGTCACCATACCGCCAACACTTAAGAGGTGTTTGTTTAATACACAAAATATACAGAAGTGCAATAATAAAATTAAAAAGCAGAAAGTAGTTCGATTCAGCGACGAACATGGGGCGAGTCGGCAACAAAATAAAGACACCGTAAGTTAATCATTGAAAGATCAACAACTAGCGTACTCATGAAATTACTTCAAAGAAACGCAAACCTCGCCAACAGAAGACAATGACAAACGATACTCATATGGTTTCGTTCAACCAATACATGGCCACCAAGCGTTTGACCACATCCTTTGTCGTACGTAGTTCACTAAAGCTATCACTACGAGCGCTAGTGTTGACCCATAGCCTACATGGTCCAACCGAAAACGAAATATCTAGGCTAATTCTGTTTTGAATGACAAGTAATGAACAGTGGCGTAACTAGTAGGCCTATTTGCTTCTGAAGGAGGATGAGCGGAGTGAAATGTGAACTAGGCTAATTGCATTTTTGGTTTAGTGCTTGTTTTCTGCTTTTTTTTTAAACAATTGCTGTCTTTGTTTTTTCTTTGTTCTTTTTTTGATTGTTAGCCTATTTTTAATTTTGAAAAAATAGGCTTATGAGATCACCTTTTGTCCGTGTGTGTGTGCGTGTGTGTGTGTGTGTGTGATTCGTGTGTGTGTCCCCCCCCCCTAATAAAATCTAAACGGCAGGAGCGATTTCAATGAAACTCGGAAAGTACATAGCACTATTCCCGGCGACCTCGACCGTGCCCTTCAAATTTTGTTACGACTCACCAATCCAACATGGCGGCTGTGCGAAATATTTCACCAGCATTCAATATCTCCGAAACTATTACCGATATTACCCTGACATTTTCTATGGTGATAGAGGGAACTACTATAAGTTCACTTATGTGACTTTTGAAAACCTGGTAACTACAAAACCAACATGGCGTCCAAGCGAATTTTAAATAGACGTTTCTCGCGATTTGACCAACCAAACGCAATGAAACTTGGTACAGTATATGTTTATATACATTGTAATGCACCGACATCTAACTTCGTTCAATTGTTTACATAATCACAAGATGGCGGATGTGCGAAATATTTCACCGGCATTCTATATATCTGAAACTATTAGCGGTATCTCCCTAAAATTTTGTACGGAGATAAAGGGCACTATTGGACGTCCATCTATAAGATTTTCAAAAACCGGTTAACTACAAAACGAACATGGCGGCCAAGCGAATTTGAACATTTTAAATAGACCTTTCTCGCGATTTAATGTTCCAAGCGCACTGAAACCTGGTACAGGAAATATTTATACACATTGTAATCCACTGGTATCTAATTTAGTTCAATTGTTTACATAACCTCAAGATGGCGGCTGTGCGAATTTTAAAATTAAGTTTTTATTTCTTGTGATGTAGTCATGCGATCAAAGTGAAAGTTTGAATAATGAACCTACGCAATAATTTTCCTTTAATGGTACATGACTCTATGGCCTATACATTTAACAATCCAACATGGCGAGCATCCGAAATATTTAGACGATACTGAATATCTACGAATCTATTTTAGCAATCAAACTGCATTTTTTAATGTTCATAGGGGCTATGAACTTAAGTTCACCTATAGGACTTTAAATAACCTGGTGATCACAAATCCAACATGGCGGTGACGCGAATTATAAATATTTAAATGGACGTTTCTCGCAATTTAACCATCTGCGTGCAGTGAAACTTGGTACAGTAAATCTTTATCCCAATGTTAATCCACTGGCATCTAATTTATTTCAATTGTTTCCATAACCTCAAGATGGCAGCTGTGAAAAAATTTTAAATCTCCTTGTTTTTTCTCGTTTCTTGTGTCCTAATTATGCGATTGAAGTTTGAATACTACACGTTCACAATAATCTGCATGTGACAGTACATAACTCTAGGACCTACATATATAAAATCCAACATGGCGACCATCCGAAATATTTAGTCGGTTCTCAATATCTACGAATCTATTACAGCAATCAAACTGAAATTGTGTATGTTGATAGTGGCAATTAACATAAGTAGGATATATGAAAATAGGCTGTATAGTTCTTCACGGAACTACTTGTTTTTTTCTGCTTTCGCTTTTGTTTTTGAATTTTGCTTTTTGATTACTGTTTTGGTCATGTAGGCTATTTGTTTTTGCTTTGTGCGGAGAGGGCAAATAAGACAACCAATGATAGCATAGACTACCTACACGTTTTCATGTTTGATCTCGATAGCATTTGATAACTTACCGTACGTTTTATCTGCACCTCTCATATGTGCCTAACACTAAATATTTTACACAAGTAGGCTAAAGATACTGTAAATGTTCTCAAATTAGAAACGTAGGCTACATAATCAAATCGCTTGTCAACAATCCAGACACTGGCCTTTTTTTAAATAAAAATTTCATTAAATTACGTTTTTTAAAATAGTTAGGCCTACCTAATTACGCCGTTGGCCATTAACACCAACAGTTAGACCACATCCTTCGTTCGAGATATCGAGGATCGTCTGTATGCCTATATCCAAAGAGTAGACAGTGTGAAGACAAATTATACGGAATTTGCCTCTGACCTAGGCCTACAGAAGAACATTGAGACGCTATTTAAATTAATAACTTTGGAAAAAATTACGTTTTACCTTGCTATTTTCAAGGAGTAGGCGGTGTGAAGACAAACCATTCAGAAATTGCCTCTGGCATTCAGAAGAACCTTGAGACGCTATTTGAATGAATAACTTTGGAAAAATGGAGGCCTACGTTTTCCTTGCCATGTTCAAAGAGTAGACGGTGTGAAGACAAATCATTCGTAATTTGCCTCTGGCATTGAGAAGAACCTTGAGACGCAATTGAATGAATAACTTTGGAAAAATGAACGTTTTCCTTGCTATGTTCAAAGAGTAGGTGGTGGGAAGGCAAACCACTCAGAAATTGTCTCTGGCATTCAGAAGAATATGGAGACGTTTTATAAATTAATAACTACGCTTTCTTTGCTATGTTCAAAGAGTAGTCGGTGTAAAGAATAAACCATTCAGAAATTGTCTCCGGCATTCAGAAGAACATTGAGACTTTTAATAATTAATAAACTACGTTTTCCTTGTTATGTTCCAAGAGTAGACGTTGTGAAGATAAACCATTCGGAAATTGTCTCTGGCCCACAGAAGAAATATGAGATGATACTTCAATTAATATTATTGGAAAGATCTATGTTCTACTTGCTATGTCCAAAGAGTACCGTAGATGGTGTGAAGACAAACCACCCGGAGATTGTCTTTGGCCTACAGTTGAACATTGAGACACAGTTTCCACATGACAGCGTTTACTTCCTCTAACCCAGTGTTCTGGTCATCCGTGCCTGCCTGCCTGCTCGCAAGAATGTCTCTTATGTTCTCCATCTCAGTCTCTCTCAATTATCCGCTATTCTCGCTATCTCACTCTGTTCTAATTTGAAGCTCTTCTCCTGTACAGATAGAAGTCCTCCCTCTCTCTCCCCCCCCCCCCTTTTTCCCTTTCCTCTTCTCCTTTCTTCTCTTTTTCTTTATGTTTTTTATTTTCTCTCTCTCTCTCTCGCTCGCTCTGACTTGCCGTGCCTTCCCCTACTCTCGGTGGAGTGCGGGATGGGGTTGCTATGGTGACGCAGCGTGCTGAGGGGCGGGGTTTATCTCCCTTCAGCCAATGAGAGCACACTTCTCCCCACCACACACCAGCAGCCCCCCACCCTTCTCAGTCGCTCAGACATCACAAAGGAGAAATTCGCGGTTGATCTCTCCACTTCGTGTGGCGGTGAGCTGGAAAGAAGATGTATTCTACCTTGAGAAACATTTTGCTCTACAACTAGGACAAAGAAGAATACTTCTTATTTCCTCGAACCCTGGACTAATGTAGCCTAAAGATAGTTTTGAAATCATTTTTCAGTGTTGCCAAATTAACAGTTAATATTGTAGCTTTCAGTCGGTTGACACAAAAATCTTTCCAATTCCTGGAGTAGGCTATGTGAGAGAGAACCTTAAATAAATTACATGTGATTAAGATGTATATATAAGTTATTGTTACGGACTATTGAAGAAGAAGGGACGACATGCTTGATTGTCAAGCGAGCATCTTTAGATCCCATTCTGCAATACAAATAGCTCTACAAAACATTACCAAACCTACAGTGACACCCACAGACAGTAGCCTATCTGCCCTCCATAAACAAAATACAAGAAAACCCATCAAAAAACGTATTAAATGTAGCCTATTTAATGTATTTTGTTTCGAGTCTCGAAGGCAAGTGAATGATATGAAATTCCTTTATAAAGTTATTAACGGTCAAATTGATAACTCATTTTTCCTATCGCTCCTAAATTTCAACATCCCACGCTTAACTACAAGATCAACTATAACATTCAAAAATTATATAACCAATAGGCCTACTACTTCACATAATAATTCACCTGTATGGAGGCTTTGCATTAGGCCTATTTACAACGATGCGGTTCGTGTAAACTGGAAACAAGATTCCTGTCTCTCAATTAGACTGTTCTTGGAAATTATAATCCAGTCACTCTAATTCATACTTGAAATAAAATTATCTCACAAAACAGAATCAACAATGTATATATGTGGATAGGCCTGTTCCCTAGTTATCAATGTTACCTTTTAGTTTACGATGTAATAATTTCAAAACCTGTTTTTTACATATTTGACATTAGGTCAAATTTAGATTTAGTTTTTATATTATCTTTAGATTAAGCTTTTTACTAGACTATGTATTTCAATCTGTGTGAACTTACTAGTTTTAATAATATAATAGACTACTTAATGTAGAAATATCTGTGTATGTGCACTGTTATTGAGGCGCACACTGAGCCCTCTTGCGTAGACCGTCAACAAATAAATAAATAAATAAATACATTTGTAGAGCTATTTGTCTTGCAGAATAGGATCCGATGATGCTCACTTGACAAGCGAAACATGTCATCCCTTAGTTTTCTTCTTCTTCTTCTTCCTCTGCTTTACTAGTCCGTAACAAGATTTTAAAAATCTTCATCAAATGTAGGCCTACTTAGGTATTTCAGGTTATTTTTCACATATTCAAGTAGGCTAGCTTAATGGAGTGATCTTATGTTACCGACTGATGACTACATTAAGTTATTAATTATTCATAATTAATAATGTTTTGAGGTTATTAATATTATTGTCTACTCCAGTTTGTGGAAAGGATAAAATTAATGCCACAAGTAGACTAATTAGAACATTACCCAGTATAAGTAGGCCAAGTGGTCGAACATCAATTCCCCCTCGATTTTCCTTAGCCTAATTCCACTCGGTCCTCCAAGGGACCCAAAAATGAGTTCCTCAACTCCGCTCAGACTTTGACAAGGGGTCGGCAAAGGAGTTATCCCCAATGACGTAAACAAATGTCATAACCGTTTGGTTTCCGTGGATTCCCACTTCTAGTCAACTGTCAACTGCAAGCAAAAGCTGGGATAGTGCCTAAATTAAGGCCACGGCCACCTCCTTCCCCAATCCTAGCTTCAGTTGCAAATACACGCACTAGTACATTCATCACTAAGGCCCAGATGTTGATACCGCAAAAAAGATTTAAAAAATGCACTTAATTTTTTCAAAAATACTTTAGTCTAATAAATGACTTAAAAATTCGAAAATACACTATAAAACGGAGAAAATGAACTGAGACAAGAATATACACCCCTTCCC
Organism: Meconema thalassinum; assembly: GCA_946902985.2. NCBI lineage: Eukaryota > Metazoa > Arthropoda > Insecta > Orthoptera > Tettigoniidae > Meconema > Meconema thalassinum. The sequence continues at coordinate 141,722,476 of OX336400.1, forward strand.
CTTTCTACAACGCCACAGCTGACCTTGGTCAACAGAGCAGGTGATTCTATTCCGCTAATAGGCCTAACTGGTTTGCGACAAAAATAAGAGCATCTGTAGACCTACGGCACCGTTCTTCTGCGTCCAAGATATATATTTTTCTACTAATTGCAAAACCGAAATATTTTATTTCAATATTTAAAATTATTTTGTATCAGCTACTAGCTTCTTCTTAACTCTGAAAGACGTAACTCCCTCATATAAAGCTGTGACATTACTAAATTGGAAAAAATGCCTTAAAAGGCCGATTTCTCTAAAATATGACCCAAAAGAAATCTACCAAACTTAAGAAATGCTCTTAAAATGGAAAAATAGCAAATAATGCAAAAAGATGCAAAATAAAAATGACATATTTGAAGACGGGGTGGCCCGTCCGGAGTTTCTATGTACTTCAGCATTGTTTTAGACAGCTCAGTAAAAAGATGACATGTCATCAACATCCGGGCCCTAGTTATCACAATTACTGTAGGTTATAGGCCGAGGTTACCTGATAAATGGCTTGCCACGGTGGGTGAGTGGTTATCCTGTCGGACTACCAACCCCAAGCTTGCAGGTTCGCTCCTGGTCATGGTAAGTGATTTCTGAAAGGCGACAAAAATCACGACTCGCATGTCATACGTTGTTGGCATGTTAAAGAACCCATTTGAATTCATTGGGCCGTGTTCATAATGGCAAAATTAATCTCGGGATTTTCCGCCAACACGAAATCGCTATCGTGTCAAGGAGCTTTGATATCTAACCTCCTTGACTTTCATAGCGCTCCAAGGAACAACAAAAATTCGACATACAAGCTGCCCTCAGGGTGTCAAATAAAGCTTGCACCCGGCACCCGATATTTTTATAATTATTATTATCATTATTATTATTATTATTATTATTATTATTATTATCTGATAAATTCCTACACTCACCAAAGTGTACGGGGCTACATGACCTCGATGATGCAAAGCCATAAGTGAAACAACAAGAAGTTATATTTTCTCACTTTCTTCGTTATCAAGCGGCTTGACTTTGAAAACTAGGTTGGTTGGTTCTTAAGTTTAGGGGCTGCGACAACGCGGTCATGTAGCCCCGTGTACTTTGGGTGTGTGTAGAATCTGTCTGATAACCGGTGTTAATTGTGATGACTGTATTAGTGTGTGTTATCTGTTTTTTTAATTTAAGTACTGAAACTTAGAATTTTTCAAATAGTTCCTACTTTTGCCGCCAAGCGCCACCGTCAACGACTACTAGGCCAAGTTCAGAACTTAGCTACTAGACGCCACCGCAGTTCGCTCTTGGCAACGAACGTAGAAACCTAAGAGCGTTGTTTACATTCTTAACATATCCAATTTAGCTTCACACAGATGAAATTAGTGGAAGGTTCTTTAACATGCCATAAATCTATGACATGGGACCGCTGGCTTTACTTCCCCTCCGAAAAAGGCATACTGAGGGAATTTTAACGCTCTTAAAAAATCCGATGGCTTCGGCCGGGTTTGAAGCCGCTATCTTGGGCATAGAAGCTCAGCATGCTACCGACTACGCCACCGAAAACTAGCTGGGTGGATATGTTTAGCCTACATTCTACGCCAGTGGGGAGCCAAGTCTTTCCCAGCTCGAGGCACAGTGTTGTCAACGCTCCACCATAGCCACTGAAAGCCAGCAGCGAGACTGGACAGAACTATGTGCAACACCGGAGACCTGACTCGAGAGGCGGGACTCTACTCTTGAGTCCACGTGGAGAGATAGAACCATCAGTTATTGGTCAGCAGTGAGCAATGGTTATTGTCGCGTGCTACTGCCTGACGTTTGAGTCGCCGTTCGTTAACGAATTTATTTATCGTATGGCTTCTAGTGCCAGGAGTGTCCGAGGACATGTTCGGCTCGCCATAGGCTGTAGCGGCTTCAAGCGGACGCCCCTAGGGTGAGCTACAAGTTTCGTTCAATTTCGAGCAGTTCCAACTTTCGCTACCAGATGTCACTGACACCTAGTGGTGAACGTTGGAACTTTGATAGAGCGTTCCAACGAAATCTAACCTAGAAATTTAGCTTCACACAAGTTTAGTCTGTGGAAGGCTCTTTTACTTGCCATACATCATACATGTTGACTTAGAAAAGGCTTTTGATAACGTTGATTGGACTAAATTGTTTGACATTTTGAAATCGATTGGAATAAAGTACAGGGATAGGAGGGTGATATACAATCTATACAGAAACCAGACAGCAGTCATTCGAGTTGAAGGACATGAGAGAGAAGCTGGTATTCAGAAAGGTGTAAGGCAAGGCTGCAACTTATCACCCATACTTTTCAATCATTACATTGAACAAGCAATGAAGGAAATTAGAGAAAAATTTAAAGTGGGAGTGAAGATTCAAGGAGAAATAATTTCAACTCTGAGATTTGCTGATGACATCGTCATCTTGGCCAACAAGCCTGAGGATTTGAATGAGTTTTTGAATGGTATGGACTCCGTCTTACGGAAGGAATTCATGATGAAAATTAATAAATGTAAAACAAAAATACTGGAATGCAGCCGAAATAAATCAGAAACCTCTATGGAGATCAAATTGGCAGGTGAAAAGCTGAAGGAAGTAGGAGATTTCTGTTACTTAGGAAGCAGAATAACCAGTGATGGACGAAGCAAAGAGGATATAAAAAGTAGGTTGGCTCAGGCAAGAAAAGCATTTCTACAAAAAAGGAATCTGCTGACATCGAATATAGATTTAGGTATTAGGAAGTCATTTCTGAAAGCCTTTGTCTGGAGCGTGGCACTCTATGGAAGTGAAACTTGGACTATTGGTGCAGCAGAAAAGAGGAGAATTGAAGCATTTGAAATGTGGTGTTACAGGAGAATGAAGAAGATCAGATGGGTAGATAGGGTTACAAACGAAGAGGTATTAAGACGAGTGGGAGAGGAGAGATGTTTCTGGCGACTGCTAATGAAGAGAAGAGATAGGTTGGTAGGACACATACTAAGACACCCAGGAATAGCAAGCTTAGTTATGGAAGGAAGGGTCGAGGACAAGAACTGTAGGGGTAGACCAAGGTTAGAATATGTTAAACAGATTGCCTCGGATGTAGGGTGTGGTAGCTATGTAGAGATGAAACGATTAGCTCAGGACAGGGAGGCATGGAGAGCTGCATCAAACCAGTCAAAAGACTGAAGACTCAAACAACAACAAAAAATCCGACGACTTTTACCGGGTTTGAACCCGCTATCTTGGGCACAGCAGGTCGACATGCTACCAACTACGCCACCGAAGCCGGTTCGTTAACGAAAACAAGACAAGACAAGGTGATGTAACCTTGAATGAGACTGGACGTATCGTGACAGGTTGCCTGCGACCAACTCCTGTTGGGAAAATGTCTCCCAAATCCTGGGTAGCCTATAGCACCACCAAATATTCGCAGAAGAACAGCTGAATAAGTACAGTAGAGAAGAAGCAGCACGAAACTGATCCTAGACACCCATTATTTGGACATACGTGGTGATTCTTATTAACGTTATAACTCTATGTAGCGACGTAGATGGCATTGAAAAAGCAAGCTTGTAGTTTAACGTGACCGTTAATCGCGAGATCATGAGCCACGGAACCTCCTTTTTACGTGGAATCCGAACCACAGGACATTTATTATTTATTATTAATAATTTAAGCCCACTACAGAGCGCTTATGACTAGTTCTTCGATGCTCTTTTCCGTTCCCAATATCTCTTGAGCCATGCTGATAATTTCCCCTTTCTCTCCTGCGAAAGGGACTTCCGACATTTAGAGACTCTAGGTGGTGGGGTCCAAGATTCTACCATAGCACAAAATTTAGAACGATCTTCTACACCAAGGTCAGCAATTCCAGCCGAATCCAAGTCCTTGAGTACTTCATTAAGCCACAGGCTTCCAGTCTTGTAGCTTTTAACCAAGGAGAAGATCTTCTTAGTAAGCCTTTTGCTGTTCATTCGTTGTAGGTGTCCATAGAACTTTAGCCTCCTACGTCGCATAGGCTACTGGTATTGGCTGATTCTAACTGTCGATACAGGTCAGAATTAGATTTCAAACGGTAGGTTCCATCTGGGAGCAATCTCGGGCCATGGATTTTCCTGAGGATACGTCTTTCGGCTTTCTCCAGGTCATTCATTGAGCCTCTTCTGTTCATCAAGAGGGTCTCTGCGGCATACCGAAACTGTGGTCTGACAGCAGTTCTGTAGTGACAGATCTTAGCATTCCTCGAAATGCATTTCTTGTTGTACTAATTGTGGGATAGTTAGTATGCTGCGTTGAGTTTGGTACGCCTTGCTAAGATGGAGGTGCCATCTCTACCATTGGGGTGGATCCATTCACCAAGATAACGAAAGCGATTGACTCTTCCAATCGTTCCATGTATGAACGTCATTCAAGGCTACATCACCTTGTCTTGTCTTGTTTTCGTTATTTATTGGTGCCTTTATTGTGGCGAAGTTAGGGCTCTAGGCCCTCTCTTACACTTAACCACACACAGTGCAACTTACATGAATACTCACATATGTTATTCTTAACCTAACAAACTTAAATACTAGGAAAAACTTAAATACTAGAATAAAATAAAATAAAATTAAATTAAATTGGTGACTGCGTGATATTAACTAAGCTATACAATTTAAATGATATACATTTTTAAACAAAATTATACTATGGTCATTCACTCACACATTCATACACAAATTGTTCTAGTTGGCCTACGAATTCAAGAGGAAATCTTTACATGCACGTTTGAAAGTTGTTAGTGATGTACAATTTCTGACGTCACGACGACAATTATTCCAAATTCTGGTTCCCGACACGAGGAAGGAGTTGCTGAAGGTAGATGAATGATTTAGAGGAATTGCAATTATAGATCCAGATCGCGTGTGACGATCATGAAAGAAAGAAAGAAAACGAAAATTACAAGAGAGATAGTGAGGAGTACTTTCATTGAGAAGTCGATAGATGAGGGTACATATGAGCAGGTTTCTTTGTTGTTCTAATTACTTTTAGCCAGGAAAGTAGATCATAAAAAGGAGACACGTGCACTTCGAAAATCTCACATGCATTGACAGATGGCATTGAGACGAGTAATTTGATATAGGACACTTAGGGTCGCAAGTGTCCGGAAATACCTTAAAAGTGAACCACAACTGTTAAACATATGACGTCATCAGGTGACGGCTAGGCTCGAGCGGTCTGGCCCGTGCTCTCTTACGCACACCAAAGCATCCAAAGCAAACATTGAATGTCATATCACTCTGGTTCCGAGTCTGCGTGTGCGACTTGGGTGCGTGGGGTTCGAGGTTCAAATCCAGGGCCTATCCATCAGCTTTCTTTGTTCTCTCTCATCTCCTTTCAAGTGGAAGCAGGACACGGAACCAGAGTGATATGACATTCAACTTTGCTTTGGTGTGCGTAAGAGTGCATGGGCCTGCCCGCTCGAGCGTAGCCGTCACCTAATGACGTCATATGTTTAACAGTTGTGGTTCACTTTTAAGGTATTTCCGGACACTTGCGACCCTAAGTGTCTTATCTCAAATTACTCGTCTCAATGCCATCTACGTCGCTACAGCGAGTTTTAAACGTTAATAAGAATCACCCTGTATTCATCACCCTAACTTACAAGGCTTAGGTCAAGAAAGAGCTTCCTGTAGTCAACTGTAGCGATTCCATCATCACCTGGAACTCGCCGATTACAGTTAAGACGGGATTCACTACCCAAAACTCATTGGAACAATGCCACGGTGGGTGAGTGGTTAACGTGTAGTACTATTAACCCCAAGCTTGCAGGTTCGCTCCTGGCCGTGATAAGTGATTTTAGAAAGGCGGCCAAAATACGATACGCATGTCGTACGATGTTGGCATGTAAATGAACCCATTTGAATTCAGTAGGCCGAGTTCATAATGGCAAAATTAATCTCGGGAGTTTCCGCCAACACAAAGTTCCTCATTTCTCTTCTAGAAAGCGCAATAGTGTTCAAGGAGCTTCGATATCTAACCTCCTTGACTTTCATAGTGCTTCAAGAAACAACGAAATTCGACATGCAAGCTACCCTTTGGGTGTCAAATAACAAAGCTTGCACCCGGCACCCGAGGCCATACTTTTTTAGCGTATGGCTTTTAGTGCCGGGAGTGTCCGAGGACATGTTCGGCTCGCCAGTTTTGTAGCTGCTTCGGGACGGACATCCAATGGGTGAGCTACAAGTATCGTTGGGGAGGAAAGTTGGAATGTAAGGACGAGGGGTTGGAAGGTAGCGGCTGTGGCCTATAGTTAGGGACCAACCCCGGCATTTGCCTGGAAGGCAGATGGGAAACCACAGAAGACCATCTTCAAGGTTGCCTGCGGGGGGATTCGAACCTCCTCGCCTCCCGGATGTGAGCGACTGCCAGCAGTCATGCCGTAACGACCACGGCTAACTCACCCGGTACGATATTATTATATTACTTCTATATTATTATTATTATTATTACCGACAGTAGTGGCCACGCTGGCTAAAGCGCAGAATTAGGTCATGGGGCCAGGCTCTCTGCTGACTCGGTAGACGCGTGGGTTCGAGCCCCACCGTCGGCCGTCCTTGAAATGGTTTTCCGTGGTTTCCCCATTTTCAACACCAGGCAAATGCTGGGACGGTACCTACTGACAGGCCACGGCCGCTTCCTTCCATATCCTTGCCCAGTTTCATTCACCATCATTTATTTCATCTCACATTAACTCCTGTCATGAGGTTGACGTCAGCAAGGGCATCCGGCCGTAAAAAATCATCGCCACAAAGACTTCCATCGCATCTCATCCCCGACCCCGTTGGAAAACGGGAATAATAAGGGGTAGACATACATACAGTCATTATTATTGTTATTATTATTATTATTATTATTATTATTATTATTATTATTATTATTATTAGGGCCTATTATTGGAACAATGCCAAGGAAGAACCAGCCGTATGTCATCTGGAAGGCAACAAACAGACTGAGAACCGGAGCATTTCGATGCAGAGCTACTCTCAAGACATGGGGCTACACTGAAGACGGACTTTGTGAATCACATCTTCTGGTATGCAGAAACCTACCTGAGGCTTACACCACCGACGATCTTTGGAGAGCAAATGACAGAGGGGCGGGCATCAATTCCACTCGGGTACCTGAGTCAGGTAGCCAGGGTTACCTCAATTCCACTCGACACTCCAGGTAGTCGCCAGAGGAGTCCCTCAACTCCGCTCGGTCGCGATCTCTGTATCCCTCATCATTCTTAGAACGACACAAGTCTTCCATGCTCACTTCTACCATTGATTATAATCATCATCATCATCATCTTGTACAGTTTCCTGCCCCAGGCTGGGTCTGTTTGGAACATAAGCCTCGCCACTTAATCCTTTCTTCCCACCACCTCTCCGCTGACACTCTGGTCCAGTCCTCACCTCTCTTATTGACACATTCCTCCACTCCTTTCAGCCATCTATCTCTCGGTCTTCCCCTTGGTCGTTTCTTCTGCATCTGCATCTCATGTATCCTCTTGGGAATCTTCCTCTCATCCATTCTCTTTAAGTGTCCATACCACCTCAGTCTTGATGTCTCAATCCTACCTTGCAAGGGCTCCTCTTTCACTATTTCCCTGACCTTTTCATTCCTCACCCTGTCTCTTCTTGTTACTCCGATCCTACTTCGCAGGAACTTCATTTCACCTGCCTGTATTCTGCTTATGTCTCTTTTCTTCATTGTCCACGTTTCTGAAGCATAGGTCAGTATCGGGATATAGTAGCTTCTGTATAACACTTCCTTGCTTTTTTGTGGGACATCTTTATTCCACACTAAGCTCCTAATGCTTCTCAGAAATGATTCTGCCTGTCTGCCACGTTCCATAATCTCTTTGTCATTTCACCCATTTTCCTCCACTATACTTCCCAAGTAATTGAGACTTTCCACCTTCTTCAGCTGTCCACCTCCAAGTGTTATCCCACTCATTGGTCAGTCCTTTTTCCGGGTCGTTATCAGGATCTCACATTTACTGATGTTGAACTTCCATCCGTACTCTCCCACTGATTCTTCCTAAGCCTTCAGTTGCACCTGAATTTCCTCCTCCTTGTTTCCCCAGACCATGAGATCATCTGCAAACACCATTGCTTTCATCTTATCTTCTCCTATCTTTCCTGCTATCCGTGTCATTACCTCGTCCATAACCACAATAAAGAGAAGGGGTGACAGCGCACTACCCTGCTTGAGGCCACTCATTTGTCTGAACCAGTCTGTTCTTTCCCCTCCAACTTTCACACAACTCACACTTCCACAATACATCTCCTTCACTCTGCCTACAGTCCCTTTTTCCACTCCCATGTTTTCCATTGCTCCCCAAACCTTCTCCCTACACACACTATCATAGGCCTTTTCGATGTCCAGGAAGGCCATCAACAGATCCTCTCCAAATTCGTAGTGGTGTTCCTGGAGCTGTCTCACTGAAAATATGAGATCCACTGTTGATCTCCCAGGTCTGAATCCATACTGCTCCTCTCTCAATTTTCTCTCCACTTTGGCTCGTATTCTACTTTCTATTTTGATTATAATCAATACTCCTAATACCGGAAGCCTCCGTGGCTTAGGCGGCAGCACGCCGGCCTCTCACCGCTGGGTCCGTGGTTCAAATCCCGGTCACTCCATGTGAGATCTGTGCTGGACAAAACGGAGGCAGACAGGTTTTTCTCCGGGTACTCCGATTTTCCCTGTCAAAATTTCATTCAAGCAGCACTCTCCACTATCATTTCATTTCATCTGTCATTCATTTAGTCATTGTCCCAGAGGAGTGCGTCAGGCCTCGGCAGCTGGCACAGTTCATATCCTCGCCGCTAGATGGGGGCTTCATTCATTCCATTCCTGACCCGGTCGGAGACTGGAAGCAGGCTGTGGATTTTCACTCCTAATACCGGGTGAGTTAGCCGTGGTCGTTACGGCATGACTGCTGGCAGTCGCTCACATCCGGGGGGCGATGAGGTTCGAATCCCCCCGCCAGCAACCTTGAAGATGGTCTTCTGTGGTTTTCCATCTTCCTTTCAGGCAAATGACGGGGTTGGTCCCTAACTATAGGCCACAGCTGCTACCTTCCAACTCCTCGACCTTCCATTCCAACTTTCCTCCCCAACGGTATTTGTATCTCACCCATTGGGTGTCCGTCTCGAAGCAGCTACAAAAACTGGCGAGCCGAACATGTCTTCAGACACTCCCGGCAATGAAGGCCATACACTAAAAAAAACTTCTAATATTACCTCTAATAATGATAATTAAGTATAACTTCTCAAAATAACCTACCGTGGTCAGTTATATTTCAGCAGTACAATAACCACTGTTTCAGTGTTTACATTTTTAAGTTTACTAAAATAAGTGGAACAGCTAATTTCAAAACATAGAGTGGAATTGTTTAACTTTTTGTTGTTAAGTTACTTAGTCTACTCCTCATTTAACAATTTCTTATCACTTGTAAACTGATAAGAACAGACTAGATGATTGCATAGACAAAGTGGTGTGCAGACGATATCTTAAATCCGAATAATTGTTACAGTAAACAAGCCTAGCTCTATAAGAGTTAGCATTCATAGCTAATTTGTTGTGTGCGAATGCAGCTGATTTTTCCTTTCTAGGCTGGAAAACAGTATTTTCAGAATCCGCAGCTGATATCGAAAGATTTTTAGGTACAAATTATACACCTATTAAGTTATTATCTAAATTTAATTGTATAATGTCTGACTAACAATGTCTTGAGCTGCAGAAGGTGTTTGACCCGGCCCTTGGTATGCGTGCAGGAGGGTTATGACATTTGTTTACATCATTGGGGATAATCCCTTTGCCGACCCCTTGCCAAAGCCTGAGCGGAGTTGAGGAAATCATTTTTGGGTCCCTTGGAGGACCGAGTGGAATTACGGAAAATTGAGAGGAATTGATGTTCGGCCTGACAGGGCCATCAATACTGCCAAGTTCTGGTCTTTGCATTCCATTTGATTTCATTTCATTTGTTAATATAGTCTGTAATTTTGCTTGTATTGTTCCCTTTATTTTGTACTTTTTACTGGACACGTAAAATAAAATAAATAATCGAAAAACGTGAGAGAACTATACCCAACGAAGCTTGAGTGGTCCCCGTTCCAGCCCTCTGACCAGAATAACATTCCTTGGCAGACGAATCGAGTTGAATCCGGGACCCAGGTTTGGCAGCCAATAACGGTAGACTATTGACTGCTCCACGATTGGGAACATTGCAGCGTTTGGGAGAAAGGAATAAATAAATAGGTAGACTATGTTTTGCAGCAATCATAGGGCTATTCGGTAGGGAAAGGGCTTAGGATTTGCTTTAATAAAGGGATTGGACAACATCAAACATAATAAAATCACAGAACACACAACATAAAATTGACACTTCCTTTCACTTAGCCCTAATGTAGCCATTATGTTAATAGAAATGTGGTTTCAGAACTAGAATTAGGCTACATCAAACACCTTTCTTTCCCCTTGCACTGTAATAGGCTTGCAAAATAACCTTGAATTTTCTTCAGTGCAGCTCCTAGAAATCAACTCGATAGGCTACTCTTCGTTTTGCGAAGAGTTGAAAATATATAGTCTAGGCTATTCTTCTTTCCCTTTTGAATAGGTGACAGCTCCATTTGATCTTCAACTCCTAGATTCTGGCTGGAATAAAATATAGCATCATTAGCTACTGCATTTCCCGATAAGAAAGATTTAAACTTGGGGTTCTGAAATGATAATGGTGAGCTACTGTATATCCTTAGCCTACATGGATTTAGGTGCTTCTGAATGAATGCATTAATTATTTAATTAATTTTCCGCAGGCAACCACTGGACTCCAGCTGAGTCCGACATTGCTTCCACTTAGGCTACTTTTGTGTAGGGCTCCTCTCTATTAAATTTCCTGTCGACCTCACTCGGTCAACTCTTGTTCTCTCCTGGAATTAGATCAAAGAATGGGCCATGCCGTTAACATGGCAATACCAACATTAGATGTCCTACCTATTTCAACACGAACGTTACGCATGTACGAGGGCAGATCAAAAAGTAACTCATAATCATTTTCCCCCCTGATATTCTACAGTAGCTGGAATGTTGAAATTTCACGACAATATAGTTTGAAGTTAGCGCTTCAGTGGTTATTTTGTTTTCATGTGCAACTGCTCTGGCGAGAGAAGCCTTAACTATGGAACAAACATGGCACGCATGTTACTGTCGTCAACTTGTGAAGAGCAGCGAAGTGTAGTTCGACATTTGTGGGCTAAAGGGCACAAACCGAGTGAAATTCACAGGGACATGCATGGCGTGTATGGGATGACTGTGTGGACCGTAGCAATATCTCCAGGTGGTGTAATTCTTCCAAAAGGGCGGTGTGAACCTTCTTGATTCGCCACACTCTGGGCAGCCGGTAACAGCTGCCTCTATGGAGTCGAAACATGCTGGTTCCCCAGTTACTCAATCTGCTAGGAAAGTGTTTGTTTATGCCCTTTGGCCCACAAATATTGAACTACACTTCGCTGATCTTCACAAGTTGACGACAGTAACATGCACGCCATGTTTGTTTCGTAGTTTAGGCTTCTCTCGCTAGAGCTGCACATGAACACAAAATACCCTCTGCGTGAACTTCAAACAATATTGTCGTGAAATTTCAACATTCCAGCTGGACCAACAGTTACTTTGTCATATAAGTAGCTTCATTGCCGTTAGAATTGGGAAGTAGGCAGCGTTCCATTTACCGTTACTTTTATTAGTTTTTTTCTTCTTCCTGATAACTTAACCTCTCCACATTTACAATTACAGTAGTCTGTTTTAAGGGGAAGAATGGATACCAGTAATATGAAAACGAGAAATGTGCAAAGACTAAATTGACCTGTGTAAATCACATTTTCACTAGATTCCCAGCCCACCATAACACAGGAGCATTTTACGGTTTTTGGCCGATCATTTTACTGTATGGCTTGGACATCGTGTTTATTTCAGCCACGTGTTCTTGGGCGGGTATACTGCAGAATTTGTCTGATAACCAGAGTTATTATGTTGTCGGTAATTGACGCGGAGATTGGGATTTACGTGACCATCCCCTCAGAGGATCACAACTTAAGGAACGTTGGTTGTCGACCACGGGACCCCAGCTGAGTCCGGCATTGTTTCCACTTACTTGTGCCAGACTCCTCTCTGTTATTTTTCCTCTCGACCTCCCTTGGTCAACTCTTGTTCTTTTCCGACCCCGACGGTATTAGGGTATCCGAGGCCTAGGGAGCCTTTTACTTTCCCACATTAATTGGCTCTTGTCTCATCTTTCCTGATCCCTCATTCTTCGAGGGGCCAGACCTCTTGTTTTCTTTTCATTGTATCTACTGCCTTCTGCTCAAGGCCCTCAAGGAGGCAGGGTGTGTGTATCCCCACCTCTTATGGTGCACCCTGGATATTGCTACACCCTCAAGGGGTGATTTATGTTGAGCTTGGGCGTTGGCGACCCCGAGGGCTTCCTGAGCTGGGTCCGGTTTTTCTCCTTCTTCCATTGCCTTTGGGGAGGGCTCTCTCCTATTTCCTCTCTGCCTTTCTTGGCTCTCCTTCCTTTCAAGTCCCTCAATTCTCATTCTTCGAGGGTTGAGGGCATTTCCTTTCCTCCTGTTTTTTATTTACATTCTTCTACTTTTTGTTTCTCATTTGCTCTTCTAGTTTGTAAGTCAGTAGTTAGTTTTAGTTGTTGGTTTCATTTGATCATCTATCATTTTCACTATCACCCAAACCATTAGGGGCCGATAACCTAGATGTTAGGCCCCTTAAAACAACAATTATCATCATAATCATTAAGTGACCATGGTCTTAGTCTAAGTTAGGAACTACCTGGCATTTTCCTGGACTTGAAATGGGGAAACCACGGAAAATTACTTCTAGGATGACTGAGGTGAGAATCTAACTCTTCTCTTCTCAATTTTGCCTCACGAGGCGGAGTGCACCTCGTTCCACCCCTCAGTCCAGAATTAAATATATTTTCCGAGCCGGGAATCGACCCGGACCTCCAGGGCCATAGTCAAGGATGTGCAGTTCGGAACTAGCAAATGGAAGTAATGATGGACTCAGCTGGGAGTCCCGTGGTCACCATCCCACGTCCCACTAGATTTGAGCCCCTGGGGGAAGAAGAAGGACGGTTAGGATCAGTTACTTCAGCTTAAGCGGTCTTGTAATCTGACTTTAATTAATGCTTATCACTTTAGTTTGAAGGTGCTCCGCGTAGCGCCATCTGCATTCTCCATGGCCTTATGGACCTGTCAGGCACGGGCACGCACCGTGTCATGTTGAGGCTGCCCGCCGCATGGCATGGCGCTGCCATCGCCAGCTGGGTCCTCGCGAACCGGACGTGAGGGAGGCCTTAATTGTTAATTACTCCTCGTTAGGGTGCAATCATTTACACTGATGACGTCCCCTAGTGAGGAGGAAGGGGTGGGTAGGGGGTGGAAATTGTTTATTAAAGAATGTTGGGGGTGGCGAGGTACGCTACACCACCAGGACTAGTGAAGAATGCTAAGACTCATCAACGCCTCAGGGAGTGAGTAAAGGGTGAAGGGGGTGAAGGAAGGGTTTGATAAGGGTCGAGCTCATGTCTAATGAGATTCAAGACCATTGTATCGGAAACATGAAACTTGAGGATTTGTGATGTAATTTTGAAGGAATTTTCATCAGATATCTTTAACCCAGGTAATCTTAGAACCATTAATCTTCAAGTCTAAGGGATGTAAAAGGGTCTTATGAACTGTTTGGAGACATACGATAGCCACTATCATTTTCCCTTATCTGAATTCATTAATTTGTAGAACATTACTCGTATTGAGTCCTCTCTAGGTTAACCAACTAAGTTATGACAGTTAAATTAATAGGCTGATCCAAATAACGTCGTCCATTCGAAAACGCATGTTAAAATGAGTACAGTATGGTATTAGGCTAACCCTATTGATTACGGTGTTCCTTTTAAATGCATTGTTGTATTAGAATCAAAAGATGCCACTGCTTGCCCATCAGAAAGTGTAAGAAGTTAAAATTTAAGGTCAGACCCTATGGCATTAGTTTGGTTTGTTCCCTCTTGTGGGCAGCCCTATTCTATGATTCTCTTTGGGATTTTAGTAGAGTTACCACTCTGATTGGGATCTTCGTCGAGCTACTACTCTTTCAGATCTACGTAGAATTACTATCTCTTGGATCTGGATAGTGTTACTAACTTAATATCTTTGAGATCTTACAAGAGTCACTACTCTTTGGGATCTAGGTAGAGTTGCTACCTCTGGGATCTAGAAGTTACTATTCTCAGGTTCTATGAAAGTTTACTACTCTCTTTGGAATCGCAGCAGGTTTGCTAATATTTAGAATCTTGCACTACTTAGTTACTACTGATCGTTATCTATATAAGGTTGCTGCTCCTTGATATCTTGCTAGGACTACTACTCTTTGGGGTCACCGTAGTTTTTCTAATCTTTGGGATCTTTATACCTAGAATTACTACTCTTTAAGTGTTAGTGAAGAATGTCATCACTCTTCAACGCCTTAGACAGTGAGTAATAGGAGAGTGGGGTAAAGGAAGGGTTTGATAAGGGTCGATCTCATGTCTAATGAGTTTCAAGACCATTGTATTGGAATCACGAAACTTGAGAATTTGTGTTTTAGTTTTGAAGGAAGTTTCATCAGATATCTTTAACCCAGGTAATTTAGACCCATTAATCTTCAAGTCCAACGAATATGAAAGGGTCTTATGAACTGTTTGGAGACATGGCAAAATAAACACACAAGAAAGGAACACAAAGCTGTTAGTAAAATGGTCCTGCAGTAAACACGTAGATATTGAAACAATCTCACGGAGGAAAAACACTAAAACGATAGGAAAAGAAAACAAGAAGTTCCGTGACGAACGAAAGAGCCTACTTTTCTTAAAATTTAAGATGCATGCCAATGATTAATCTATATGGATCGATCTAGAATAATGACGAAATTAAGTTGGTAATATCGAAATTTCTAATTAGTTCGAAATACTGTATATCTGGCATAATGTAGCCTAATAGAGAACTTCAGTTGGCAGCCCTGGTGACTGAATATATTCTTAGTTCCATCTCTTAAGGAACAGAATACAAAATTTGGTTGAAGTCCAATGGATGGCATGGACGTTACATGCAGTTAATCATTGGATCAAACAGCGCGCGTAAAATCATGTTGGCAACAATGTCATACATGTATTGGTCGGAAATAATCTGAATATTGTTGTGTCAATTTTGAATGAAATACATTAGTATAGTAGTTACATGCATTTTAAAATTGGACCTATCAGCAGGCTTAGAATCATGTTGGCGGTACTGGCGTAGGCCTATATTAGTTACACCAAATTATTCAAGAATGCCAGGTACTATACGTGTGCAAAGATTAGAGCTATTGGCTTGCATACTTTCTGATAGATATTAGGGTAACAAAAATAGAGACAGAATTTATTAACAGTTGGCAGCCCTGGTTACTCTTAAGAATCGGCATAGTCATATCTGTTATGGTACACATAGCACACACGAAATTTGGTTGAAATCCAAATGATAGTATAGAAGTTACATGTATTTAAAGTTGGACCTCTCAGCAGGCTTAGAATCATGTTGGTAGCACTGACGTATGTAAGTTACTCCACATTAATATAGAATGTCAGGTACTATACGTGTGCATAGTTTAAAGCTGTCGGCTTGCACACTTTCTGATATATGGGTATTTGGATTTTTTTAAATGAGAGCATTTATTAACAGTTGGCAGCCCTGGAGGCTCTTAAGAATACGCTCAGTCATATCTGTTTATATACACATAGCATATACGAAATTTGGTTGAATTCAAATTGATAGTGTAGAAGTTATATGCATTTAAAAATTGGACCTATCAGCAGGCTTATAATCATTTTGGCAACACTGCCATGTATGGGCTCCTGTAAATTTAACTGCAATATTATTATCTATACGTTTGCCAATTTTGAAATAGCTTCCATTCATACCTTCCAAGATATCCGACATGGAGCTTAAATTTCAATTGCGATTTTTCAGCAGTTGGTAGCACTGACATCATTTTCAAATATGGCCGTGAGATATTCAGGTATAGATCTTTACCCCTACCAAATTTTGTTTCGATTGCTCCAGCCGTTTAGGAGTTGATAGGGGGACACACACACACAGCAGACAGACAGACAGAAGGACAGACAGACAGACACACATTTGCCCGATCTCATAAGTCTACTTTTTCCTCATTTTTGCAAAATGTGAAAAGTAGGCTAAGAAATGAAGAATTAGGAAGCACTCACACAAAACTGGCAGCAATATGATCGGAGAGTCAGAACAATTCATTCATCATACAGGCTACTATTTGTAACTTAGTATCACATAAACACTGAATGTTGCCCTTTTACACACTTTTCCTCGAGCAAGTGTCCATCACAAGAGCAGTACGGAGAGTTCAGGGCACTAGTAGCCTACTACTTAACTGTGCAGTGCCCACATGGGGGTTTCACATACCCCCACGCCTACTAACATTTATGGGTTATCGTTCAAAGTTTGGCAATAGGACTGTGACTCCAGGTAGCAACCTTAAATTGCGCGACTCAGCAGTCCTGGACTTGTCATTGTCTGGTGTGAACGTGTTCATTACACATTGGAAATACTTCCAGTTGGGGATCTGGTGGATAGGCCTAAGGTTGCTGCTCTCTGAGATCATGTTAGGGCTACTACTCTTTAGGGTATCCGTAGTTTTTCTAATCTTTGGATCTTTATACCTAGAATTGCAAATCTACGTTGCTCGCTAAGCACTTCTATTTAGTATTAGGAAAGAAATGAAGCTAAATTAAGATGTATTGTTTGCCCAAGAATGAAAGATGTCAAAACCAAGATGCATTGATGCAAACGTTACAGAAAAATGTGTCTGAAACACATGAAAACTGTGTGTGATAATTGTTTGAAAGAAAGTCATGAGATGGAAAGAGAATGAATGTGTGTTTCTTACAACTATAGCATGTAGTAGGTCTACTGATACTGTGAGGTGATAACCAATTTTTTTTTTATGTGTAACATCTTGCCGCTCGGTTGCTGCATAGTTTTTTGGAGTGATTTTGAAAATTGGGGACGGAAGTGAATCGGGCGGAAGTGGATCGAACGGAAGTGGATCGGACGGAAGTGAAGACGCACTGCCAGATAAATGGGACGGAAGTGAATCGGGCGGAAGTGGATCGGACGGAAGTGAAGACGCACTGCCAGCTGGATGTACAATTGGAAATGTGTGTATTGGAAACAAGGCAGTGTGTGCTCTGTAGCGCGAGAATGTTATGGCAATATAGTAGGCAGTGCATTTAGCAGGCACTGGTTTGACGAGCACAGTGGCAAATGTTTCACCGACTTTCATTTGTCATTGAGCAGTTTATGAAGCTTCACGTTCAAGGTTGAATACCACATGGGTTAGGACAAAGACGACTAATGACATTTACGTAAGCGGCATTATTGTCAAGCTGTGGGTGAGTAGTCAAATATTAAATGCATAACAGAATGTTGTTATATGAGTGGAATAAAAGCTGTATTTTCATCATATGTGAGACTAGGTCATTTCATGATTGTAGGAAGCCATGTTTTGATTGCATACGACGAACTGTATGAGAGCCTTGAGAATAATGAATGTTATAGTTACTAAGGAATGTGCTCACAGTATTTGAGAGTGCTGTCGACGTTGTGTGTCACTTTGTTATTATGAATTATTAATGTAAAAGGAAGGAAGGAAGCTTGTAGTTTTGCGTGTCCGTTAATCTCACGATCATTATCCACGGTACCTCCTTTTACGTGGAATGCGAACCACAGGACATGGCATTTCAATTCGAAAATCTCACATGTATCGACCGGGAATCAAACCCGGTCTACCTTGGTGAGAGACTAACAGCTTGACCGCTGCGCCACAAATGTGACAGTAGCATATATCCAATTTAATCTATACATTCATCATAGTACCAGTATGAAAATGGAGTGTAAATTAACATTTTAAGAATGTCCAAGCTGTGTAGTATACGAGTAGGATAACATGTCAGATGTTACACATCATATGCGACTACTGTAAGGCTCGTAACTTTTTTTTATTAATGTAATACAAGGTAGGCTAAGTGTTATTGATAATAAAATATATATGCACAAGCTTACATTTCAGTTTAGAATTCTTAAATACCAGAAAACGGTGGGGGTCTGTGAGCATCCCACTTGGTAACTCAAGTTAATTTTTCTGACGTGGGCCCTGCAGGGTTAAGTGGACCACCTAGTGTTGTTGCAACTAGCATTCTTGGCTGTCGCTCCCAGATGTCTGGGTTTGATTCCCGGCAACGCCACGAAATTTAATTCTGGTCTCAGGGCTGGAACGGTGTACATACAACCCAACCTCGTGAGGAAAACCTGAGAAGAGGTGTGTTCAATTCCCACCTCAACTATCCAGGAAGTGGGGTTTTCCGTGGTTTCCCCCAAACTTCTACTCCAACCGAATGCTGGGATTGATGCTCACTTAAGGCCAAGACCACATTGCGTAGTATCTCTCACATTTCTTTCCACACCATAACCATTCGGGGACCGATTGGTGGTAATTCCTGCCCATGCACACTTTGTAGTGGAATAATAATAATATCGTACGGCCTCGGGTGCCGGGTGCAAGCTTTGTAATTTGACACCTAGAGGGTAGCTTGCATGTCGAATTTCGTTGTTCCTTGTGAACCCTTTATCCACGGGATGTATAAAGGATTCTAATATTTTATTCATCATCATTTGATATATTTCTGCAGACAGCAGATATGAGAGCCTGACGGAGCTGGAAAATGTTGAGAAATCAGTGACAGAGAGGACACAAAGGTTTAAGCTCCTGTGGTATTTTAGAAAGTAGCCTAGGAATCATGACGCAGAGGGCAGGTGCAACTTTTAGCGCGAAGGAAGGCTTGGGTACGCATAGATCGGCTTGTTGCTATGTAAGTTAGCGCCAAGAAGAAATTGAATGCTACGATGTGAATGGTCAATCTTCATAATAACCACTCCTAAGGGGAGGAAATAGGGAATAAGCCCGCCGATATGTGCAAGAGTTCGGACCAATAATAGCACGGCATCCTTTTTAGCGGCAAACACGGCGTCATAACGCATCCTGAGGAATTAAGGCGGGAGTTATCTACGGATTAATTCCACGATCGATTCAAGCTAACTACAGCATAATCTTAACCTCCACATTTCTACGAACTCAGTGATACCGATCACATGCTAGTCTGATCATTATTATGGAAGAGTTTTTCATAATACCCCTTCCATTCCTACTCCAGCCAGATTCATTTAAAAGTGGTCCAGGAAGCTTCGAGACGGGACTTTAATTCAGGTGTCTGAGGGCACGAGACGGGACTTTTATCCAGGTGTTTGAGGGCACGAGACGTGACTTTAATACAGGTGTCTGAGGGCACGAGACGTTATTCTAATTTATGTGTCAGGAACACTATAAGTATTATTCATGTGTGGACATGAAATATTTGTGACAAACTATAAGTATAAATTCAGTGTTTGATTTTGTAGTCCAAGTACTACTAACTAGGGCAAGTCGTCATAATAATTCACCATAGACTGTCGAGGAATTTAGTACTCGACAGGTGAATTTATAAGGAAATGTATCGTGTGTGTGACTGATAAACAAATTTTAATCCAGAACGAGATGACATCAGGGCACGAGGACAAATCTTGGAACCAGCAGGACATCTGCCAAGCGATGTCTAATTCGAGCTAAGCATTTTGAAGGAGAGATTGCCGGAGATGTTTCCCTGGCGCTGATTTAAAGGAATGAGTTCAGAAATGAATTGTATTTTTTCATTAAGTCAACTATGGTGTATGGGACGTATTTTTGTAGATATTTGTTTGCTTAGACTATGTTTGTAATTTAGATTCTTGGTTCTTGATTACTGACACATTAAGTATGGGACAGCTTAGCGCTTTGTATTTTGTAGATTTTAGTGATTGTGTTTTGGTTCAAATATACGGGACAATGCGCGCAGGCCGTGCACGCATTCGCTTGCGTAAGTCGCGGGCAAGCAATGTAACTCGGAAGTATGCCTTATAACAAAAATGGAACAGAATTAATTGAGATTAAAAATAGAAATTGGAGGGTAAAAATTATTTATGAGCAGATTTTATGATGGATCAGGATTGTTTTTGATAATTGCATATCTAGCAATTCAGTGCGGGATGCCACTGGCGCAACCGAGTTTTTGTTGATTCATTTGTTTGATGTGTCTCTGGACGCAAAGTAGGTTATTCTGATTTGAGCCGACCTAGATGGTATGATTATGAGTAAGTCGGTCCAAGCTTTATGGTTTTTATGGTGTGATTTATGAACGTGCTTGCGGGAAATATATCATTGAGATTATTCCGACAGCCGCACTTCAGCCCAGTTCATGTCCTTGCGAGGCTGAGCTTGTGGTAAATATTTGTGTTTCTTGCCATCCAAGTGGATGAGTGAGATATGTTTTTTCGCGTTTCCAGATGAATAACGGGACCTGTGTGGCCCCCATATAGCACCAGGCTTGGAAGACTGACAGAGGTGAAGGGCAGCGTTGACTCATACCAGTAGGGGAACGCTCAATCAGATAAAACGACGGATGGTCATTAGCAAGCAGGCTAGGTTCCTGTAGTTCAAATTAAGATGTTAATTTAAATTCACAAAACCCTGATCGGTTATAAAGAGTATTTGATTGATTTAAATGGGAGTTGTCCATGTTTTAAGGTATCTTCCAAAACATCAGTTTGTCTGGCTTTTATTCATGTAAATATAATTTTCAGCCGTGTAGGCTTGTATTTTGTTGATGTTGCTTGACTTCTAGTGTGTTTATTTTAGGCGTTCAGTGACCCATATGGCAGTTGCGTGTGCGAGGCTGTTTCCCAGTTGTTGTGCGAGCTTTTGGCCTAAACGGCATGCTCTTTTGAGTTTTACGTGCTCTGGCACGGGGTTGGAATCTCGGGGAGTTTAATCAAATCTTAGTATTTTAGATCTTGCATGTGTCAGTAGTAATTATAGTGTGTTGATAAAGGGTGGGTCCCATAGCCGTAGTTTGATTTAAAAGATGCGACTCCGTGAGCAATATGACTGTGTCAGTTGTAAACGGACTCCCATCAGTACTCATTTTCTTATTATGGATCAGTACACCACGCATATATAACTTCTTGACCAGGATCAATGGACTTGTATCCATATTATTGTGAGGAGCGAGTTCTTACCGCTCAATTTATGTTATTATAATCATTTGAGCGAAGCTGTATTCACTTTGTTTTTGTTGTATGGAGCGAGTGTGATACCGCTCAGTAATATAATTATTTCGAGTGGGAGTAAAAGTCAGGGAGGACTTATTATTATTATTATTATTATTATTATTATTATTTATGGACAGATATTTCAGACATTAAATACTTTTATTCTACTTGTTATTCATTTTATTTCTAGTATAGCTTTTGGTTATCGACCTTTCTATCCAATAGAGCATGTTTTTTTTTTTTGTTTTTTTTTTTTTGTGATCTTTGCCTTGAAAGGCATACAGGACTGAGCACGACCCCATAGAAAGAATCTTGGTAAAACACTGCTTTATTGAAGGGTACACTTGAATCACTATGAAAGTCAAGGAGGTTAGATATCTAAGCTCCTTGAACACACTAGCGCTTTCTAGTAGAGAAATGAGGAACTTTGTGTTGGCGGAAACTCCCGAGACTAATTTTGCCACTTTGTAGTGGAATCTGGTCACGACGCGACGTGTCGTAGTTCACACAGGCGTAATATCCAGTCTCTTGTCTATCATCGTATCCGTGCTGTAGAAGTTGCTCCAAATATCGTTGTGTTTCGTCTTTAAGTCTTGTATTAATCTGAGAGCTGGCGGCTTCGGTGGCGTAGTTGGTAGCATGCTGACCTTCTATGCGCAAGGTCACGGGTTGAAACCCGGCCGAAAAAAGTCCCTCAGTATGCCTTCCTTCAGAGGCGAAGTAAAGCCGGCGGTCCCATGTCATAGCTTTATGGCATGATAAAGAACCTTCCTCTTATTTCACTTGTGTGAAGCTAAATTATAGGTTATATTTGACTAACGCTCTTAGGTTCCAACGTTCGTCACGAAATCTGACTGCGGTGGAATCTGGTAACAAAATTCAGGACTAGTTGGTCGTTGACGGTAGCGTTTGGTAGCAAAAGTTGGACCTAGGCCTACTTGAAAATCGAATGACTGCAGTCCTTACTTGAATTAAAAACGGATTACACACACACTAATACAGCCATGAAAATTAAAACCGGTTATCAGAAAAATTCTACACACACCCAAAGTACACGGGGCAACATGACCGCGTTGTCGCAACCCGTAAACTAAGGAATCAACCAACTAGATTTATGTCATGTAAAAGAACCTTCCACTTTATTGTGTGAAGCTAAATTTTAGGTTAGATTGGATCAATGTTTTTTTAAGTTCCAACCTTTTCCACCATGTGCCATTTGCGGTGGCATTTAGTTGCCAAGTTTGTGGCTAGGTGTCGCTGACGGTAGCATTTGGTAGCAAAAGTAGGAACTACTTGAAATTGATCGTCTGCAGTCCTTACCTGAATTACGGATAACACCCACTAATACAGCCATCACAATTAACACCGGTTATCAGACAGATTCTACACACACCCAAAGTACACGGGGCTACATGACTGCGTCGTTGCAGCCCCTAAACTGAGGAACCATCTCTATAACAGACGAAACTCCTGGAATACCGGCCTTGTAACTTTACTTTCTGGTCACCCCTCGACTTTCGAAACTAGAAAACAGAAAACAAAAATCAACATTCAAAAATAAAAGCAAAAGCAGAAAACAAATACAAAACCAAAAGCAGAAAGCAAAAATCAAAATTCAAAAACAAAAACAGAAACAGAAAACAAACACAAAACCAAAAAGGAAAAGTTGAAAACAAACACAAAACCAAAAAGGAAAAGTTGAAAACAAACACAAAACCAAAAAAACAGAAATCAAAAATCAAATCAAAAACAAGAGCAAAAGCAGAATACAAACACAAAACCAAAAACAGAAACCAGAAACCAAAAAGCAAATTTCGAAAACTAAAGAAAATACTGAAAACAAACACAAAACGAAAGAAAATTCAAAAGGCAAAATTTGGAAGCAAAAGCAGAAAACACAAAAACAAAAACAAAAAACACAAAGCAAAACACAAAATTCGAAAACGAATGAAAGAGCAGGAAACAAACACAAACCCTAAAACAGAAAGCAAAAAGCAGAATTTGAAAACAAAGGCAACATTCGAAAACACACACAAAACCAAGAAACGAAAAACAAAACAAAAAAGAAAAAAGTAGAAAGCAACAAACACAAAATCAAAAACGCAATTAGTTCCGATTTCAATCCGCTACTGCTAATGCTACCTAAGGAAATGTTCACTCCATTTAGCATCAGAATAATGGTACCTGCTGATGTTTTAATATTCTCTTCATTCGCTTGAAGATTCCTCCCTTACGAATACTCCACCAAAGTTGTAGATTATCATGTAATGGTTCATAAAAGTATATGTTTTATGACTACACCTGGCCATAAAACTGTTTTACTAGCGCAAAGGATTAAGATTTTAGAGAACGATATTCCGTGGAGTATCATTTGTGCAGTAATGAATCCTGAGGGTCAGTAATGAAGTGCAGTCTGGCCGTTAAAAGAATCGTGACTCCTTAATACAGTCCTGGGAAGCATTTGGCTCAATGTGCATCTTTAGGGTTATTGTATGCTAGTGGCAATCCAGAAAGGCACTCCCTTACGAAGAACCTCATAATTAGAGATCTATAACTTTCCACGGTGGGTGAGTGGTTATCGTGTCTGACTGCCAACCCCAAGCTGGGAGGTTCGCTCCTAGCCATGGTAAGTGATTTTTGAAAGGCGACAAAAATCACGATACGCATGTCATACGATGTTGGCATGTTAAAGAACCCATTTGAATTCAGTAGGCCGTGTTCATAATGGCAAAATTAATCTCGGGATTTTCCCCCAACATAATGTTCCTCATTTCTCTACAAAAAAGCTCTATAGTGTCAAGCAGCTCCTATCTAACCTCCTTGACTTTAATTGCATTTCAAGGCGCGATAAAATTCGACATGCAAGTTGCCCTCTGGGCGTCAATTAACAAAGCTTGTGCCAAACGTTGAAGGGCTAAAAGGCACGCATAGGGTTTAAATTTTAAATGTTTATTTGTTTAAACACACTTTTTAAACAAGTAAATATATTTCCGTTGACTTTTCAAGACATGCAAGATTTTTCCTGTACTACTCAGACGATTTGGAAGATTTTGGTACAAACCACCTTCTAACTCCCTCTGGTTTAGGAGCTTGAGGTTTGGGAAATATACATCTTAGCGTATTATATAATAAGACCAGCAACCCGCCCCGGCTTCGCCCGGGAACAGTTATGAATGCATTACGTGATAAGCGCTTTTTCTTTTCAATGTCAATGAACAACGACCAATATCCGTTTTACGTCTCGGCATGATGGGTTAAAATGACTGACTGGACTATTAATTATCATGGAGATGCATGTGCAACAAATTCTTGTCAGACGTAATTTAAGAATGCCGAGGTGCATGAAACACAAATCCCCCTTCCGTCCAAGCTTAACGTGACTGTGAATTTTGCGGAACGAAAAGTTCACAGGCGAAATGAGAGTTGCTCTTCCAGGGAATGGCGAAGTGATTGAAACTCAAATCCCCCTTCCGTCCAATCTTAACTTGATTGTGTTTCACAGGCGAAATGAAGAAAACCCGAGTTGCACTTCCAGGGTAACTCCAAACACAACCACCCTTCACAGAAGTCTTAACTCAACGCGACTCAACGGTTTGCTGCTAGCTGTATCTGGGGCACTAGGTTCGCCCGCGAGCTAGGCTGTAACAGGGATGATACACTCGCCCTTAGCTAGCTCGTAAACTGTCGCCTCAGTAGTTGAATGGACATGGTTGGAAGAAATTAAAACGCAAAAACACATATGGCGGGCGATGTATTGAAGATAGATATATGCTCTCGCGGACTTTTTGTAGAACTTTTCATACTGAACAATCCTTACACCCATAGTATTTAGATATTTTTAACGGTTTGCCCAGCGTAAGCTTACAAAGCGCTCGGACACCAGGGTTTTTTTTCGACTTTTCCACTGAAATCATTACCGCTCGGCTTCCTTTGATCATAAATAAATTATTTTCTACAGAAATCATCCTCGAGATATCCTTTACAGATTGGTGAAAACCGCATCAAAATCCATCCAGTGGTTCTCGAGTTTACCCGTAACATCCAAGAATCGGGGACTTTGTTATATACTAAGTAGAGTTTATGACATTGAGAGCTGACTGGGAGAGGAGTGGGTTACATTTACCGTGCAGGCTGGTTCATAGCAGGTTGGAGCAGACCAGAGCCAGAATCAACAAGAGTTCCAGTGTGAGATTCACCCTTGTGGACCTTTGTGTTGACAGGTGCTACTGTATAGCAGACTCTCTCTTTGATCTGGACCTGCAGGTGGCTGTGTTACCATAGCGACAGGATGCTGCCTCTGTCCCGTTCACTGGAACAAGTTCTACTCGTAACTATTTAACCTTCATGACCTTACATTCTATTTTGTGTTATATGAACAGGTATGTCCAGGCGTGTAACTGGGATGCTGGAGGGGGCATCATATGGACTGGTTTATCTTGGTTGCATGCTGCCCTGTTCCCAGATCAAGTGTACAGTTCAAAGGTTAAATTGTTTGACCTTTCATTTGAATAAAACTACTATTGTGTTGCATAGAAATTCCTTGAATGGCTATATTATACGTATGTTATACTGTAGTTAGAATGGCGTGTAGCCTTTTAACTTCTCTCTATGTAAATATAAATGTTGTTACGTGATCGTCTGTGTGTATGTCCTTCAAGCGTTCGTGTACCATTCATCCGATTGCGGTGAAACTTGGGTGAATATTTTTTTATATTTCCGTGATGAATTCTGACTTAGTAAATCCATTTTACAATAGATAGCGCACGAGTACTTTCAACGAATAAGTGACGGTGCGCGAATCGTTTCAAAAGATTTCCGCCAGCTTTCATTTAAGTTACCATTCATCCGACTGCGATGAAACTTGGGTGAGTCGTTTTGTACACTCCAGAGAAGGTTATTGACTTAGTAAATCCATTTTACAATAGGTAGCGCACGAGTAGTTTCAACAAATGAGTGACGGAGCGCGAATCGTGTCAACAAAGTCCCTTATGCGTTATATAGCCTACAATTCATACGATTGCGATGAAACGTTGGTGAGATGTACACTCCTGCGAAGAGTTTTGACTTCGTAAATCCATATTACAATAGGTAGCGCATGAGCAGATTCAACAAATGATTGATGACACGCGAGTCATTTCAACAAAGTCACGAATGCGTTCATATAGCCTACCATTCATCCAATTGCGATGAAACTTTGGCGAGTAGTTGTGCACGCTCCCACGAATGTTTCTGAATTAATAAATCTATTTTAAAAATCTTGAGGCAGTTAACGGAAAAAATAAAGAAATATTGTTTATCCAAAATCACTTCATCAAACACAATTACATCGCCAACATTTTTTTTTTAAATTGGCATTGCAACGCATGCCATGGACAGCTTGTAGCTTTATAAATAATTGTTGTTGCTTTTGATTCTTTTAGGGGCTTTGCGATATCGAGGTCATGTTTCCCCATGTACTTGGGTGTGTGGAATTTGTCTGATAACCTGTGTCACTGTGATATCTGCACTGGTGTGTGTAATCATAACTGAGGTAGGATTTGGGTAGAAGGCGGTCGTGGCCATAAGTTAGGTACCATTCCGGTATTTGCCTGAAGTGGGAAACCACGAAAAAAACTTCCAGTATGGCGGAGGTGGGAATCGAACTCTCCTCCTTGCAGTTTTACCTCATAAGGCTGCGTGTACCCCGTTCCAGCCTTCAGACCAGAATTTCCTTGGCAGAGCTGGGAATCCAACCCTGACCTCCATGGTGACAGCCAAGAATGCTAGCCACTACGCAATGAGAGAGACCTCTTGATCACTTCAATTGCACATCTTCATAAAAACTCTGCCAAGAAAATTCTGATCTGAGGGCTGGAATGAGATACACTCAGCCTCATGAGGACAACCTAAGAAGAGGAGAGTTCCATTTCCACATCAGCCATCCTGGAAATGGATCTCCGTGGTTTCCCACTCTACTACTGGGATGGTTCATAATAATCTCTCAAATAGACAAATAATTGAATCGGTCGGACCTGAAAAGCATTGAATCAAAAATGGTTATTATTAAAAGAATTATTATTCTGAAGTAGCCAATTGACCCAAGGGCCTTGGAACGGCATAGGAAAGAATTAAGTCAGCCTTCTGTTTCAGCCAGAAACCACTGCTACATGTAGTGCGGTCACAAGATAAAAGCAGGTCAATGACCGTACTTTATGTTGGCCACACTGGAAGGTTCCCGCGTGTTACAGTGCTATTGTAAATTACATTTGTACAGGGTTTAGTCTAGGTGTTTTTCTTTTGTTACAAATCCATTTTGAAATAAAATATCATGTGAAATATTCATTCTGGATTGTTTTATCCTGCACTAAACTGACCACGGCGCAGAAAGGCATTAAGTAACGTTGCCAAAATTGATTAGAAAATTATGTTTGAAAAATGAAAATCCACAGCCTGCTTCCAGTCTCCAACCGGGTCACGAAAGTAATGAATGAAGCCCCCATTTAGCGGCGAGGCTATGAACTGTGCCGGCTGCCGAGGTCTGACGCACTCCTCTGGGGCAATGATTAAATGAATGACAGATGACATGAAATGATAGTGGAGAGTGTTGCTGGAATGAAATTTTGACAGGGAAAACCGGAGTACCCGGAGAAAAACCTGTCTGCCTCCGTTTTGTCCAGCACAGATCTCTCATGGAGTGACCTGGATTTGAACCACGGACCCAGCGGTGAGAGGCCGGCGTGCTGCCGCCTAAGCCACGGAGACTGTAGAAAAATATGTTTATTGAATGAAAATTGATATTTCGCTAACACAAATATAACCTGAATAGTTGTTTCACAACATAGATGGCTAGTAAAGTGTGTTTGTTAAGTTCTGTTCTGCCAATGACGTTTTATCTGTCTCCTGAGAAGTAGTGAAAACTGACCTCATGTTTTTCAGCTCCGGCCGATTCAATTGTGTTACACAATACACATACAAAATACACAAAATACACATGAAAGGAAGAAGAGCAATACTGCTTGTAAAATGGTGTTTGATGTGCAAGGTTCGTCATTGGATATTGCCACTCTTCAGTCGGTCAACACAACATATTCCCAATTACTGGGACATGCGAAAAATAACCTGAAAAAATACCTTGGTGAGTCTCTTGCTCCTTATTTTTAGCCTACTTTTCACATTTTGCAAAAATGAGGAAAAAGTAGACTTATGAGATCGGGCAAATGTGTGTCTGTCTGTCTGTCTGTCCTTCTGTCTGTCTGTCTGTCCTTCTGTCTGTCTGTCTGTCTGGATGTGTGTGTGTGTGTGTCCCCCCCCCCTATCAACTCCTAAACGGCTGCAGCAATCGAAACAAAATTTGGTAGGAGTAAAGATCTATACCTGAATATCTCACGGTCATATTTGAAAATGATGTCAGTGCTACCAACTGCTAAAAAATCGCAATTGAAATTTGAGCTCCATGTTGGATATCTTGGAAAGTATGAATGGGAGCTATTTCAAAATTGGCACACGTACAGATCATAATATTTCAGTTTAATTTCCAGGAGGCCAAATATGGCAGTGTTGCCAAAATGATTATAAGCCTCCTGATAAGTCCAATTTTTAAATGCATATAACTTCTACACTATTAATTGGAATTCAACCAAATTTCGTAAGTTGTATGTGTACATAACCAGATATGATTGAGCGTATTCTTAAGACCTACCAGGGCTGCCAACTGTTAATAAATGCTCCTAATTTATTTTATCCAAATACCAATATATCAGAAAGTATGCAAGCCGACAGCTTTAAACTATGCACACGTATAGTACCTGACATTCTATATTAATTTGGAGTAACTTATATACGTCAGTGCTACCAACATGATTCTAAGCCTGCTGACAGGTCCAATTTTAAATACATGTAACTTCCATACTATCATTTGGATTTGAACCAAATTTCGTATGTGCTATGTGTACCATAACAGATATGACTATGCGTATTCTAAGGAGCAACCAGGGCTGCCAACTGTTAATATGTGCTGTCCCTATTTTTGTTACCCTAATATCAATATATCAGAAAGTATGCAAGCCAATAGCTCTAAACTTTGCACACGTATAGTACCTGGCATTCTAGACGAATTTGGAGTAACTAATATACGTCAGTGCTGCCAACATGATTCTAAGCCTGCTGATAGTTCCAATTTCAAATGCATGTAACTTCTATACTAACTAATGGATTTCATTCAAAATTGGCACAACAATAGATCATATTATTTCAGATTATTTCTGACCAATACATGCATGACATTGTTGCCAACATGATCTTACGCGCGCTGTTAGATCCAATGTTTAACTGCATGTAACGTCCATGCTATTCATTGGACTTCAACCAAATTTTGTATTTTGTACCTTAAGAGATGGAACTAAGAATATATTCAGTCATCAGGGCTGCCAACTGTAGTGCTCTATTAGGATACATTATGCCAGGTATACAGTATTTCAAACTAATTGGAAATTTCGATATTAGCAACTTAATTTCGTCATTATTCTAGATAGGTTCATATTCTGTAGAATAATCATTGGCATGAAAAGTAGGCTGTATAGTTCTTCACGGAACTTCTTGTTCTAGTTTACGGCCATACTTCCAACGTCTGTTGAAAGCATGGTCGACAGTTCCCCGTCTCTAGCCAAGCCACAATGACCCTAAACAACTTTACAAGATTTATGACGACATAGAAGCAAGTCCTTTACAAAAACATGAGTGCGACAAATGATTATACAATTCATCAAACTTTCGTACGGGCATGTACAATCCTGACGATTGTTTTAGAGCAGGCTGTTCCAAATCCACGAGTTTGAGATTGCGTACACGAGAGTAATCATTAGTGATGCTCGGAGCACGGTTGGAGAGGGACTGGGGGTGATAGCCAATACATCACTGGGCGAAGGTCATAGTACAAGTCCATGCGCTTCCTGCCATTCTTGATGTATCCACCGCTTAGTAACGGCCGCCCCTGCAGCAGAGCTGTATTGCATATTGAAGGTTTACTCACACAAGGCGGTGAGTACTCAGCTGCTCACGGGCGAGCAGCTTTGCTGGAACAGCCTGTTTTAGACGATTGCCCTTGACCTTGAAGATTGCGGGTGAGCCTGTACACAGTATGTATCTCGCCCTTTCGCTTCGCTGTTGTCACCACTGGACTGATGTAATGGAATTCAAGATTTGAGAACGTGACGACACCACCGTACAGAACAGTACAGTCCACGTCAAAGTATTGTATGATGTAGAAGTACACGTCACATAGTTACGAACAGAACGGGCGGATTCCCCTCCAGACGCCACCCTCATGTGAGGAGTTAATGAGAAATGAAATAATTGAAAC
The DNA here is from genome assembly GCA_946902985.2 of Meconema thalassinum. NCBI lineage: Eukaryota > Metazoa > Arthropoda > Insecta > Orthoptera > Tettigoniidae > Meconema > Meconema thalassinum. Next base: position 141,753,136 of record OX336400.1, read on the forward strand.
TGGGCAAGTTCAATTTCATGTAGTTCCAACTTTGGCTACCAGACGCCACTGTCACTGACACCCAGCGGCGAACGTTGGAACTTGATAGAGCGTTTCTAGAGAAATAACCGACATATTTAGCTACACACAACCAATTGTAAAGCAAGGAAGGAAGGTTTTAGTTTTACGTGTCCGTTAATCATGCGATCATGAGCCACGGGACCTCCTTTTGTCGTGGAATTCGAACCTCAGGACATGGCATTTCACTTCGAAAATCTCACATGCATTGACCGGGAATCGAACCCGGTCCACCTTGGTGAGAGGCCAACAGCTTGACCGCTGTGCCACCACGCCCCTTCTACCAATTGTAGTTCCATACATCGATGACATGGGCCCGCCGGCTTTACTTCCCCTCCGAAGAAATGCATAGGCTACTGAAGGATTTTAACGCTCTTTAAAACCCGGCGACTTCGACCGGGTTTGAACCTGCGATCTTGGGCATAGCAGTTCAGCATGCCACTGACTACGCCACTAAATATAGGTAAAAAGTATAAATCTATACTAATATAATAAAGCTGAAGAGTTAGTGTGTTTGTTTGTGTGTTTATGTGTTTAAACGCGCTAATCTCTGGAACTACCAATCGGATTCGAAAAATTATTTTTGTATATGATAGCCAGATTCAAGAGGAATAGTTTAGGCTATGTAGCATTAGGATACACCTGTCCGGTAAACTTAAAGATTGATTTTTTATTCAGTAAGTCAGAAGAACAAGCGCTCCCGAACAGCTTCAATAATACCTAAGTCTGGTGTTGCTTGGCAATGTGGGTTGAATCACGTCGCCCCTACCAGTGTTCTGGTGCAGAAATGCGAGCTGCTTATAAATTGCAGTCACGAGGAGTAATTAGTGCAAAAAGATTTCTTAGGCCCCTTAAATCAGTTATCATCATGACAATAGTATGTCTCTGTATAAGGGCGATGGTGTTGGTGCAGTATACTGAGGTTATCAGCTGCAATAAGCGTTGGTACTTTTCGATCCTTATCCTTGAGCGCTCCAGTTCTGTAGTAGTAGTCATTATCATCCATAAAACAAATAAATCGCAGGGCGAAGCCGGGCACTACTGCTAGTAAATAAATAAATTGTAAAATCGAATTTGCTCGTTTAGGTGTAGCAGAGTGTTCAGAAGAATCGTTTAGTGGGTGTAACAGCTAAGAGAGACGAAGATGAGGTGATTCAAATCGTCTAGTGACTATCCATCACAGGAGGAGTGTGTCCTGGGGAAACTTAATATGTTCGCGGCTGCTCAAAACACACAACACACATCCCATAGACTGTTCCAGCCAAGCTGCTCGCCAGTGTGGAGCGGAGTACTCGTCGCCTTGCGTGAGTAAACCTGCAACATGCAATACAGCTCTGTTGTGGGGACTGCCGTCACTATGCGGTAGATATATCAAGTCTGGCAGGAAGCGCATGGACTTGATTTATGACCTTCGCCCAGTGACGTATTGGCTATCACCCCCAGTCCCTCTCCAACCGTGCTCCGAACATCACTGCTGAGTAATCGCGTGTACGCATACTCAAACTCGTGGATTTGGAAGAGCGTGCCCTATATAGACACTCTATGAACTTCCACTTAAATCGATTTAACATTTACGGCTTCTTCATTTTAACAATAATATATGTTCTAACACTTGGTGAACCAGCTAAAGAGGCTGCACAATCATCAATGGAAGTTTCATATGACAGAACTCCAATATGTCACCTGACAAGAAAGACAATACTGCATAGCTCACCAGTGGAATAACATTTGGACCTCAACTTGGAAAGGATCTGTTACGAGAGAAATATTTATTCCTGAGATTCATCATCGACTTCAAAGTAATACTAGTTCCGAACTTTTGTGCTTACTTATCTGGACATGGGAAATTCTCGCCATACTTTGAGTGATTTCACTTCACTATTATAAATGTCTATACATGCTTTTGTGGATCCTCTCACACTGTAAATCATCTGCTTTTTGACTGCCCTTCTTTTGAAAGACAATGACTTATTATAAAATAGGCCTATCACCTGAGTTGCCACGGTAGGTGAGTGGATAGCGTGTCGGTCTACTAACCCCATGATTGCAGGTTCGCTCCTGGCCGTGGTAAGTGATTTTTTGAAAGGCGGCAAAAATTCGACACGCATGTCATACGATGTTGGCATGTCAAAGAACCCATTTGAATTCAGTAGGCCGTGTTCATAATGGCAAAATTAATCTCGGGAGTTTCCGCCAACACAAAGTTCCTCATTTCTCTACTAGAAAGCGCTATAAGTTAGTGTTCAAGGAGCTTAGATATCTAAACCTCCTTGACTTTCATAGTGATTCAAGGAACAACGAAATTCAACATACAAGCTACCCTCTGGGTGTCAAATTACAAAGCTTGCACCCGGCACCCGAGGCCATACGATATTATTATATTATTATTATTATTATTACCTGAGTTACTGCAATAATAAACTGACTAAACCTCTGCATCCTTTACTTAAAAATCATGTTATTGTCATTTTCTTACATTCATCCATCATATCTTCCATAAGTTATTACTAGGGCTCGGACTTTTAGGTAAATATTTTTAAAAATATAAATACTTATTTTAAGCATTTTTTCTATAAATAAATAAATAAATTCCTGCTTTTCATTTATTAGCACATAAAAAGACATAGCCTAATATTTACCCTTCAGTTTATTGCATATTTTTTCTGTGTTACTTCAACGGGGAAGAACCTGTGAGCGTATGTCAGCTTGCAACTGTGTTATTCTTAACTAGTCGCCCCGTGCCACTCACTGTGGAAGCCGGGGATAGCCCCCCACCCAGCTACCTGGAACCCATGTCACTCACATGCAGTTAATCTCTGGCACTGCGAAGTGTAAGGCAGTTCTACGATGCCTATAGTAAAAGCAACTAAGGATTATCGTCTGCAGCAGTATGTTGCAGAATATAAGGATAATTTTACTTCTGATGGGGGCGTTCTGTTCTGCCAACCACGTGAGAAAGCAATCAAGGCTGAACAGCGATCTCAAGTTAAACAACACCTCAAGGGCAAAAAAAAAACCATATTGCCGCAGATTCGCGCCTTCAGAATGAGTGTTTCGCCATAATCGTCGGTCATTTGTGATGGACAACCTGAAGATGTATCTTGTTATGTATTGTAATGGTTCAGTCAGTGAGACATAGCATAAATTGCATTCGTGAGTACTGCATATTGTTTATATTCACATTAATAAACTACATTATACAGTAAAACTTCGTTTAACCGTCACTCTTTAAACCGTCAGTTTCTGTTAACCGTCATGGCTGTAATAGTATAATAATACTGCAATAACAAAGTGCTTCAAGGTGCAGTGACGCGTTCGCTTTGTTTGCTTACTCTATTTTTGAATTTGATGAACCTGAGAGTGTGACAGTTGACGAGATGGTCAATTTGTGCAATAATTTACAAATCAGTACAAATTTGACGTCAGAAGAAGTATCAGAGTGGTTCGAGTGTAACAGAGTGGACGGGGGGTTTCAAATTTTGAGTGATGGCGAAATTGTTGCCAGCGTAAGTGCCACCGATGAAGAGTAAGGGGCTGATGAAGACGAGTGTTCAAACCATGACGAAAAGCAAACTATTATACACTCAGAGGGTGAAACAATGCTGTCCAAGTGTATAGAATGGTTTGAAAGTCAAGAAGAGGCCAATGCAACGCAGACTCTGCTGCTCCTAATAATACGAAATATTGCCGCGGTGAATGCTTGAGCATCAAAGAGGCAGAAGAAAATGACTGACATGAAGTATTTCACCTGTAAGTTTATATTACTGTACTGTACATTATTTTGCCACATTTGTAGCTACTGTAGGAGGAGAGAGATCGGATTGGGTGGAACAGAGAAACGGCCTGAAACAAGGAAGTGCACTGTCGCCGTTACTTTTCATTGAGGTGATGGATGACATAATGACCCGAGTGGCACAAGTAATTGGGCAAGTAAAGATGAAAGCAATGGTGTTTGCAGATGATTTGATGATTTGGGGAAACAAGGAGGAGGAGGTACAGGAACAGTTCGACGTGTGGGAAGGAATAATACAAGGGTATGGGATGAAATTTAGCATAAATAAGAGTGAGATGGTGATCACAACAAGGAAGAAGGAAATAACCACAACGGGAATAACAATTGGTGTGGAACAGCTGAAGAAAGTGGAGAGTTTCAAGTATCTGTGAAGGCTGATACAAGATAATGGAAGAAACGATAGAGAAATAAATGAGCGAGGAGACAGGCAGAAGCATTCCGGAGGAATGTGAGAAGCATGTTATGGAGCAAGGATGTCCCTCAGAACAGCAAAAAGATCATATGTCGGACGTACTATGTCCCTATCCTGACGTATGCCTCGGAGACCTGGGTTATGAAAGGAAGGGAGAAGAGCAAAATACAGGCCAGTGATATGAGGTTCTTGAGAAGCAGTATTGGAGCTACAAAGAGGGACAGAATAAGAAATGAAAGGACCAGAGAATTAATGAAGGAGGAACCATTACAGGATGGTATAGAGAAATCTAGACTTAGATGGTATGGACATGTAAAACGAATGGAGGAGAAGAGGATACCCAGGAGGATACACGAGACGAAGTGGTAAGGAAAGAGACCAAGAGGGAGACCGAGAGACAGGTGGCTGAAGGGGGTGGAAGAAAGCGTGAAGAAGAGAGGAGAAGACTGGACAAGGGTGGAGGCTGAGAGGTGGCGGGAAGACAGAAGACGTTGGAGAGACTTGTGTTCCAAACGGACCCGGCCAGTGGCTGAAAACTCTGCAAGATGATGATGATGATGATGATGTAGCTACTGTACGGATGTTTTTATCATTTAATAAATAGTTTTATTTGCTATTAAAATCGTGTTTAATTTCTTTACGCTCCGAAATATATTACATCACTGTGAGAGTGATATCTGTCTATAATATAATTGATTGAGGTCATGTTTTGGAGGAATAATACAGTCTTTCTGTTATCCGACGATGACGGTTAATCGAGATTTTACTGTAATTAAATATTTTTAATTTTTGTCACATATTTCAGGTATTTTTAATGCGTAAAAAATAAATATTTTCCCGATTTTTAGCACATAAAAATCCGAGTCCTAGTTATTACTGTATAATGTAATAAAAGTACTGTCGTAAATATTTTGTAATTGTCGAACTATCGGCTAACCTCAATATGCTCGGCAAAATAGGGTTCTTCCATGTTTTGCAAACTCAATAAGTAAATAAATAATTAAATAACACTTGGTGTATGTCCAGGCGAGGAGCAAGGATGCTGCAGGGGGGACGGCATGCAGACTGGTTTATCTTTCTTTGATGCTGCCCCCAGTGCGTGTTTGAGGTAACAGTTCAAATGTTAAAATGTTTGACCTTCAATTTGAATAAGTCTATTATCGTGTCTTATAGAATTGGTTTGAAAGGAAAAGGTTATAGGCTACTGTAATTAAACTGAATGGTCTGTTGACTTTTATCGCTGCATAAACACGGTTACCATTGCTTCAAAGATGTGAAGAAATGCTACAAACAGTTGAATGTTTTCTCTAGGGCTAGGATTTTTATGTAAATATTTTTTTCCCTTTGCTTATATATAAGTTAACTCAAAATGTTAAAGGGCCATGAAATGACGGCATACACCTAGAAAAACTGCTGAGTTTTAATTCACTGACCATGAAAGCCAATATACCACCTTTTGGAAGCCTTTTAGGGAGGTTAAATGCTGCTTGAACTTTTAGCTCTCGCAGTAAAGAAGCGCAGGTGCGCTTCATAAGAAGCTACTCCTGTGGAGGTCCAGACACGGACATCAAGAGCCCGCTGATGAGCCAGCTTGGTGATCCTAGGCGAAACCCTACACAAGACACGTCATAAACCTAGAAAAAATGCTGAGTTTTAATTCACTGGCCCTGAAATCCAATATGCCAAGTGTAAATGTGTTAATGTAGTTGGGCGCTACTCTGCTGCTAGCACCAGTACCTTGCTCAATATGCTGCTACACACAGCGGTCCAACCGCCACACGGCCTCTGCGAGTTTTCGTTCTATAGAGAATAATCTCACTGTAGATATGCAGCTTTCACAACTGTGCGATAAGGTGAAAATAAATGATTTATTGAATCTGGCCGTACGGTGGTGAGGTATCTGCATTGTGACTTGAGTATGAGTAGGCCTATATCTACTGCATCGTCCATGAACCTCCTCCATATAGGAACACTCATTACAGATATACTGTATGGTGGGGACTTGTGTTTAAGTAGCCTATATTGATAGTTAAAATTGCTACAGCTAATAAATTTGTCTCATTAATTTGAGTCTCTGAAGCTGAATGAAGAAGACTATGGTGTGATATGCTCTGCTCTGCGTACATCAAAAATGAATCGTTACACAGGCATTAGCCTATGTGTTCGTTGAATTTTGATGTTAAATGTTTTTGAACTAAACGCCGCGACCTCCATTCCTTATGCCTTCTTCAACAAATACTCTCAACTTCCACTCCAGCTTTCCTGCATTCTCAGTTTCACCGCCTCTCGTACGAGCACAGTCTTGGAACACGGTCAAAAAACGACACTCTCTTGCTGATACCCATACACCGCACAGTACGTTCTACCAACTCCTACATTGTTGCTACTGCACGACTGTGGAACAATCTGCCTCGCTCTGTCAGAGGAGCAACCCCGTCCAGCTTCAAGCAGCATTGCTAGCAGTACATACTCACTAAGTAAATGAAAGTTGAACTCACACTAATGCTTATATTCTTACGTTGTATTACATATATTCAAACTTTCCAATTCTCACTTTCTCATTTACTCTCCATTTAGATATCTAAATAACCTCCTTCAGTAACGACTAATCATCTTCATCATCATCTTCATCACCATCATTAGTCTACTTTTTTTTCTTCAATATTTCCTTACCTTACTGTAATTTTAAAATTACTTCTAAGTATCTTAGTTATTCACCCTAGCAATGCAACAATTTACCGCCTACACCACCAAGCTAATCCAGTTTATATGTATTTTATATTGTATAAACATTGTGAAATTGTTAGATTTAAGTTGTATTTGATTTTTCATTATCAAGCTAATCCATTTCATATGTATTTTATATTATATCAACATTGTAATATTGTTCGATTTAATTTGTATTTGTATTTTTCATTACTTATCATTTGTATAATCAGGTTAGATGGAAGAGAGGGCCCTAATCTTGCCAGACAAATATCTATCTATGTACCACTGAGCAATACTCCAACACAGGACATACCAGGGATTGAACAAATAATTCCACTGGCACCAATTATTACGTCAAAGCTTGGTAAATAAGCAATAGGCCTTTATTGACAGTTTGATTTATATGTTCAATGAGGGACAGATGTCCTCGCTGTTTCGCTCCTTAAAACCAACTAACTGATGTTCAATCAAATATAAAGTGATGTATATTATAAGTCCTAAGTTGGTAGCAGAGATTGATTTATTAATTTGATTTCCACGGCTACACTTAAAGCTTAAGAGCACCTTGACAGTAGCGCCCTCCCTACATATGATAAGATCACGGCTCATAAACATAGTAACAAATATTGATAAAAGTAGAAAATCACAATATATTTCATAACAAGTAGTTCCGTAAAGAACTATACAGCCTATTTTCATATATCCTTCTTATGTTAAATGCCTCTAGCAACATACACAATTTCAGTTTGATTGCTGTAATAGATTCGTAGATATTGAGAACCGACTAAAAATTTCGGATGGTCGCCATGTTGTATTTTATATATGTAGGTCCTAGAGTTATGTACTGTTACATGCAGATTATTGTGTATGTAGTATTCAAACTAATATCGCATAATTAGGACACAAGAAGTAACAAGGAGATTTTAAAATTTCGCACAGCTGCCATCTTGAGGTTATGGAAGCAAATGAAATAAATTAGATGCCAGTGGATTACCATTCGTATAAGGATTTACTGTTCCAAGTTTCACTACACTCGGATGGTTAAATTGCGAGAAACGTCCATGTGAATTTTTATATTTCGCGTCGCCTCCATGTTGGATTTGTGAACACCAAGTTATTTAAAGTCCTATAGGTGAACTTAAGTTCATAGCCCCTATGAACATTAAGAAATTCAGTTTGATTGCTATAATAGATTCGTAAATATTCAGAGCCGACTAAATATATTGGATGGTCGCCATGTTGAATTGTTAAATGTATAGGCCATAGAGTCATGTACCATTAAAGGAAAATTATTGCGTAGGTTCAATATTCAAACTTTCAATTCGATCGCATGACTACATCACAAGAAATAAAAACTTAATTTTAAAATTCGCACATCCGCCATCTTGAGGTTATGTAAACAATTGAACTAAATTAGATACCAGTGCATTACAATGTGTATAAATATTTCCTGTACCAGATTTCAGTGCGTTTGGAACATTAAATCGCGAGAAAGGTCTATTTAAAATTTTCAAATTCGCTTGGCCGCCATGTTCGTTTTGTAGTTAACCGGTTTCTGAAAGTCTTATAGATGGACTTCCGTAGTGCCCTTTACCTCCGTAAAAGATTTCAGGGAGATACCGCTAATAGTTTCACAGATATGGAATGCCGGTGAAATATTTCGCACATCCGCCATCTTGTGGTTATGTAAACAATTGAACGAAGTTAGATATCGGTGCATTACAATGTATATAAACATATACTGTACCAAGTTTCATTGCGTTTGGTTGGTTAAATCGCGAGAAACGTCTATTTAAATGACGCAACTTCGCTTGGCCGCCATGTTCGTTTTGTAGTTACCAGATTTTCAAAGGTCACATAAGTGAACTTATAGTTGTTCCCTTTATCACCATACAAAATGTCAGGGTAATATCGGTAATAGTTTCAGAGATATTGAATGCTGGTGAAATATTTCGCACAGCTGCCATGTTGGATTGGTGAGTCGTAACAAAATTTGAAGGGCACGGTCGGAGTCGCAGGGAATAGTGCTATGAACTTGCCGAGTTTCATTGAAATCGCTCCAGCCGTTTAGATTTTATTAGGGGGGAACACACACACGAATCACACACACACACACGCACACACACACGGACAAAAGGTGATCTCATAAGCCTATTTTTTCAAAATTGAAAATAGGCTAAAAATCAATATCAGGCTGAAAAACAAACACGATATAGGCCTAGAGTGAGAACCTTTTCTAAATGATCTACTTACTTACTTACTTCCTTACTTAGTTTGTTGCTTACATACTCACTCACTCATTTAAACGGTATTTGAGTCAACTTTGGGGGTCACTCATCTTGCTGTTCTAATAATCACCCTGAAGTTCATCAAACGAGACTGTTCTTCATATGTTCAACCTTATTGTCCCGCGGGTCGCTGCCCAAAAGATCGATATCTGTAACATTTATATTACACATTGACACAGATTGTAAAATACTATATTATTAAAGAAAGAAAATAGTACATTTCAGGCTAAACATTATATGTGCGGTAAGGCTAACTACTGTATGGAAGGAAAAAGCGTAATATAGTCGAGTGTCGATTATCCGACATACTGTAAACTGGACCTTGAGTACGACGGATCACCGAAAATATCGGATAACACGGAATAACTTTGAAAATGAACTAAGACAAATACACAGGCTGTAACAATGTAACTGTAACTGAAACAATGACATGTTTTACTGTACTCTACTTACTAAATTATCAATTCAATTGTACATTCAGTATTGAACAGAAATGTTCCAAATACCCTGAGGAAAGAAACTTGTCAACAATGTGTGCTCTTTCACGTTTTCTTGCTGCGATATCTCACCATCGACGAAAAATCAACACCTCCATTGTGCTTGCCTCCGGTTGTAGCTCCACGTAGCCTTCGTTAATGCCATATCCAATGTGCTTAATCAATCACTGTGAGACATCGTTTTATATTTTTGTTCTGCAATACCTCGTTCTTCATTCTCATGTTTGTTAGCATTCACGAAATCAATAATATTAGGGCCAGCTAGTGCAAACGGCTGGTGCGCACCACTTACTCACATCTTGAGTCGTAGCATCCTCACTGCCAGGAATGCAATTCAGTAAGGGAACAGTGTCGGATATCATGGAGTGTCGGATAAGCGAAGGTCGGTTCAGTGGGACTCTACTATAATTAGTTTTCAATGGTTCTGACTTTAAACGTTAGCATCGGAAGCTTGAATCTCCCGAATACTTAAAACCATTGCATCAATGCTGGACAGATCGGAAGGAAAACATCTGTGGAGGTACGTCACCTCCAAATGTGTTTGAACCATCCCTTGTGAGCCTTGAATATTGAATATTGATCAGCACATGTGGGTGTACATGCTGAGTGCTACGCCATTACACCCTCCGATTTTGATAGCCTGACATTAAGTATACAGGGAGTGAATTCGTATGATAACAAAGCCGGGAGCTTTGGGAACGTATGTTCTCCTAAAAGACTCACAAGTTACAATCATATATACAGTAGGCTATTTAAAACGCTAAGGTGGAAGGTATCCAGAGAACTGGAGGAGGTCTGCGCACACCGGCGCGGGATGCGGGAACGGGAGCGGGAGCGGGAATGTCGCGAACATTTGCGCACTTGGCGGGATATGCATCCACTCAGACAGCTGCGTCACAATCCCGCACAGATGGCGGGATTGCTGCGTTACTGCAGGAGTACGCAGCTTGCTGCGTTTTCCCGCGTCCCGCATCCATTTAGCAATGGCGACGGAACTGTTAATAGAGTGTGTCAGGAAATATCCTGCCTGAGTGGCGTATACTGGTCTGAAGATCTGGGCTACCGCTGAGCTTAATATTACACAAAACATGCTTTTGAACTGCCGTGCGAAAAGAGTTCATATTTGAAAACCCTTCCTTTCACGACTAAATAACAAACACGGCCAGCAATACAATTGAGACAGTTTAGAGCTGCCAGATAACCTATTCCGCCTAGCATATAGCCTATGATGTGAAATGACGTGTATACATTGGCACACAATAATTATTGCAGTTCAGGTGTAGGCCTTGTCATATGTATAATATGAACTTCCTCACTGTATGGACGACGGCTGAAAGGAACTTCTAACAAACTCTCTATTATACAGTCATTGGCATTTAAAGCCCCCGCATGTGTTTGTTCCGTAATTTTCTCACAAAATCACAACTGGCACAGTTAAAACAAAACACTACATAAATATTCTTCAGCATACACACATTTAAATAAATCACACATCGAAAATACTACAACTTCTAAAACATATTCACATATATGAGCGCGATAATGTATATTTATTGTAGGCTATTTGTTCCATTAAACGCTTTTAACTTCAAAGAAACCGCTGGTACTCAATTAAATTAGCCTCTGGCTGCGCGAGCCAGCGGCGTGTGGGCCAGATATGCGGGGCGACTAAGCGCTCCTTAGCCTGGGGTTTAACTTGAATCGGGGTTAAAAATTGGCGGTTTCTTGCGTGGTTTCAAGTTGTTAAGCGAATAATTTTTATTTGATGTTGTGTATGCAATCATTTAAATATTTGGTAGTTTGATGTTATTTTGCGTGGTATACATGTGTTAGTACCTATTTCCCTCCGTGTTACTCAGACCATCGCCGCTCCAAGCTGTGTTTATTCTTGTTAGGCGCTGTCCAGTATGGTAAGAAACCACTGGCCGTAGCGGCAACTCAGTCGCTGTGAGCGCTGGGCCTGCACGGAACAAGGTTGGGTGCGGAGAGATGGGGAGGGCGGCGTGAGGCTGCCGATTTCTCGAACGGTTTCTGCTGCGTTGCCGCGTTGACTACTCACTAACCATTATTTATTTCGATAAAGAAGAATGTGCATGAAAGTCACGATTGTTTGAATGCTTTGTTGAACCTGTAATAAAGTGTTATTTATGTTTAATGTAATTTTCTTGGGCTACCGCCGGTAGATGTTACGAACAGAAACGTCACTTCGTACTTATTCGGGAAAATGAAAAGATATTTATTCACAAGAAAAAATGCACACACCTTACAAATAACACTCAAAAGACTCCATCTTGGATGCACTGTTCCTTGTCCTTCTTCACCCATGTTTCTGAACCATATGTCAAAATTGGCACAAAGTAGGTCTTGTAGATGATTCCTTTACATTTTTGTGGTACATCTTTATTCCATATCATCCCCCTAACACTCTTGAAAAATCCATCTGCGCACCTTCCCCTCTCATTTATTTCCATCCTATTGCCTCCCTTTTCTTCAATTATGCTTCCCAAGTACTTGAAGCATTCTACTTTCTGGCCCTAAGAATACGCCCCTGTCCTGCCTTATATCAATAATATGAGTAATGAAGATTAAGAAATATAAGGAATAAAGATAAGCTCAGGGACGAAATGGGAAAGGAACTGCAAGTACCTGGTTAGCATCAATTTAAATAATATCACTCTTTGTTTCTGTGTTCATTTGTCACGTGGTGATTAACCTAAAGAAAACCGAACTGAACTACCCTAAAACTAAATATAAACTGCACTATCGCATCGTATCGCAGATAGCTTCGCAACCTCTCTCACGATAGCTCCAACAGTTGTGAATCCAACACGAAAACTGTGGCCAATTGTGGAGAAAGAATCCCCAGTAGCCAAAAATCTAATAGCAATAACAAGGCGAGATAGCTCCCCGATAATTGGTATATATTTTCCTTATGTTGCACTTCATCAGACGAATTCATTTCAGAACTGTTTCCCGCGCTGGTCAGAATACAAAGACGATTTCGCAGCGACTGCGGGTATCGTGTCAATCCCGCTCCCGTTCCCGTTCCCGTTCCCGCATCCCGCGCCGGTGTGCGTAGACCTTTCGCTGATAATATTCGGAAGAAACGGATTTTTTTGGCCACATTATGAAGACACCCAAAACCAGATTATCTAGGAAAATTGTTGAGAAACTTTGGAATATGAAACAACAAGTAGGATTTATTGAGGAAATTAGATAAGATATGAAAGAATTAAAAATAACCTTGGATGATCTGAAAAACAAAACCAAAAAAATTAAAAGAATTGAAAGACATAAAAATAAGATTCCAACCAAAAATGGACAAACGTAAAATGGGTATTTTCAGATGAGGAATGCCTGAGAAGATCAGAGCGAATGAAAAGCTACTAGGCAACTCGGAAAGAAAACTTACTGAAGACGTGGACCAAGAAATGATTGACTGAGGTGGTCCAATGAGGCCGTAAAAGCAGAAGAAGAAGAAGAACGCTAAGGTGTATGTTTCACATAACTGAAGCTCTTAAACCAGAGGGAGTTAGAAGGTGCGGTTTGTAACAAAACCTTCCAAATCGTCCCAATAATGCAGGAAGAATCTTGCATTTCTTGAAAAGTCAACGGAAATATATTTGTTTAAAAAGTACGTTTAGACCAGCAGCGTCCAGTCTTTACACGCTCAGCGTGCTAGGTATGCTGCGCCGCACACCGGAAGGCTGGCTCCTCGCTCTTTGCCATGCCTGACCGAATCAAGTTGGGTTCGCTAGCACACTGGACTTAATGTAAGCAAACAAACAAACTATTTGTCAACGCGTTGGTTCTCAGACACATTCACAATGTGTTTCGCGCGTTTCTCTGCGTGCCTGTACTTGCAGATTGCGTGCTTAGCATTAAAACAGCCAGAAACTAAAAGGTCTCGTGGAACTCATTTAAGGCATTGCAATTGTTCTTTCTTCCTTTTTTTGTTTTGTTTCGTTTCAATTTGTTTTCATATTTACAATATACTGAATACAGTAGCCTACTGTTTGATGTTCGACCGATCAACCACAACACAGTAAAGGAAGTAAGAGAGGGAGTGAGATGGGAAAGCAAGTAAAGAGACTGTTAGTGCTGCACGGTCGTATGTGCCAAAAGCACGCTGTATGGATACCTCCGGTTTAAACAAATGCCAGAACTGTCTCGCGTCGAGCCCGCATAACAGTCAAGCCGGGCCGGACACATCAACTCCTACTCAGCCAGCTTGGCCATCTACGGTAGGGACATCAGCCACATCAACAAACACGATGTTCAGTAAAGAACATTATAGTCTACTTTCTCCTAAATGCATGGGTATTGTTATAACTCTTTGTCCTTTTCAAGGAGTATAATTGAATGTTGGTTGTAGTAGCTTGTTGAAATACAACGTGCTATAGGGATATTAAACATGTATATGAGGTGCCCTTTGCTAGTGCTACCTCTGTAAAAATTCATTCAATTCGGTTTCACCGTGTTTGAATTGATCCGGGGAATGTATTTGCACACATACATGGCCGCTATTTGCAAACTATTGGGCTGATGACCTTGTAGTCAGTCATAAGATGCTTTCCACAAAAAGGCATGTTGTTGCAAAATCCGGTAGAGATCAAATTATTAGGATGGTCGAAATTTGATTTAAGCTTTTAACATTTGGGTGGCCGTCATTCCGTTTCCGTCAAGATGGCGGCGATATAAAACATGCCACTGAGGTGCCTTTTGCTAGTGCTACCTCTGTACCAAATTTCGTTCAATTCGGTTTTACCTTGTTTGAATTGATAGGGGGAATCGATTTGCACACATACTTGGCCACCATCTGCAAACTATTGGGCTGATGATCTAGCAGTTTGGTCAGAATATGCTTCCCACATAAAGATTTGTTATTGCAAAATTTGGTAGAGACTAGATTATTAGGTTGGTCGTAATTACATTTTAGCCTTTAACATTTGGGTGGCTGCGATTACGTTTCCGTCAAGATGGCGGTGATATAAAACATGACACTGAGGTGGCCTTTTCTAGTGCTACCTCTGTACCAAATTTCGTTCCATTCGGTTTCACCGTGTTCGAATTAATAGGGGGAATCGATTTTCACACAAAGATGGCCGCCATCCGCAAAATATTAGGCTAATGACCTATTAGTTTGGTCAAAGGATGCTCCCTCCATAATGGTATGTTGATGCAAAATTTGGTAGAGATCGGATGATTAGGTTAATCGAAATTTGATTTAAGCTTTGAATATTTGTGTGGCCGCCATTACGTTTCCGTCAAGATGGCGGTGATATAAAACATGACACTGAGGTGCCCTTTGCTAGTGCTACCTCTGTACCAAATTTCATTCCATTCGGTTTCACCGTGTTCGAATTAATAGGGGTAATCGATTTTGACACAAAGATGGCCGCCATCCGCAATCTATTAGGCTAATGACCTATTAGATTTGTCAAAAGATGCTCCCTTCATAAAGGTATGTTGTTGAAAAATTTGGTAGAGATCGGATTATTAGGTTAGTCGTAATTTGATTTAAGCTTTGAACATTTGTGTGGCCGCCATTACGTTTCCGTCAAGATGGCGGCGATATAAAACATGACACTGAGGTGTCCTTTGCTAGTGCTACCTTTGTACCAAATTTCGTTCAATTTGCGCTCACCGTGTTCGAATTGATAGGGGGGGGGGGGGACAGACATTCAGAGTACACACACTCACACACACACACAGACTCACACACACACATACACACACACAGACAGACACACTTTTTTTCGCCCTGTAGTGATCTCATAAGTCTACTTTCATTTTTTGCAAAAATCGAAAGTAGGCTAAAAACCATTACTACTGTACAAATGAATAAGGTAATTCTAACATTCACAGGATTCGATTAGCTAAAGCCCTGCGCGGATGCGGATATCCGTAAATGTTTCGCCACGCGGATACAGTTAGCATGACTGTGCGGATAGCGGATACGCTGCGGATAATGACTGGAATAAATTTGCGGATAGTTTTTAGAATACAATCCAAACTCGTTGAATACCATTAGCCTACTAGGACCCGAATGTTTTTTTTTTCAGGACAAATGTAAGATGATGATTTAAGCTAATCTCATTCAAATTAGGCCTATGTTATTAATCATAATTAACCCTCCGCCCTGAAAAGGGTTGCAATTCTGGCTGTAATTACACTCATATTAAACTTAGCACATGGCATGCATACATAGCCTTGGGGAACGACTTTCTCCTCAAATGTGTAAATGTGTTGCTTTAATACTTTTTGGTAGAAGACCTAAGACTTGAAATGCATCTGCAGCACACTCCAGCATACGAAGAACTATTACACGAGTTACGAGGAAACAGGGACTCGATCGAAGAAATCTTCTACACAACAAATGCAATGATAAACAACGATTGGATGAAAGAAGAATACGAGCTGAGACACCTTATGGCGCGCTTTGCGATGCACGGTTTCCATCATCGTATTTGTATCAGGAAATTCTTTCACCAGGCTAGCAATGAGTGAACATATGTTTTGTGT
This sequence comes from Meconema thalassinum, assembly GCA_946902985.2. Taxonomy (NCBI): domain Eukaryota; kingdom Metazoa; phylum Arthropoda; class Insecta; order Orthoptera; family Tettigoniidae; genus Meconema; species Meconema thalassinum. Next base: position 141,769,417 of record OX336400.1, read on the forward strand.
GGACAACAGTGTGATGCATATCACGCAATGGAGTGCAGGAAGAGAGCGGTCTCTCTGACCGAATTTTGCTCGGATTTTTGAGCATGATGTAATTTATGTATTTTAAACATTGTGCGTAATATGATGATGATTGTTGTTTTAAGGGGCCTAACATCTAGGTTATCGGCCCCTAATGGTCTGGGTGATCGTGAAGATGATAATGAAATGAAAAGTAACCTATAACTAAAACTAACCACTAATTTATATGTACTAGAAGAAGAAATGGAAAACAAAAGGAGAATAAGGCAAATAAAGCACAGGAGGAAAAGAAATGCCTTCAACCCTCGAAGAATGCGGATTCAGGGACTTGGAAGGAAGGAAGGAGAGCCATAAAAGGCAGATAGGAAAGTGAAAGAGGAGAGGGTCCGCCCAACAGGTAATCGATAAAAGGGGGAAAACCGGACCCAGCTCAGGAATCCCCCGGGGCCGCCAACTCCCGAACTGACCAGCCGGGAGCCCCTGAGGGTGTAGCAATATCTAGGGTGCACCAGAAGTGGTGGTGTTACATACAACCTACCTACTTGGGGGCCTTGAGCAGAAGGCAGGAGATAACATGAAAAGAAAAAGCAGGCTGACCCCTCGCAGAAGGAGGGTATCAGAAAAGATGAGACAAGGGCCAATGAAGGCGGGAAAGGAAGAGACTCCCTAGGCCTCGGATACCCTAATACCGTCGGGGTCGGAAGAGAACAAGAGTTGAACAAGTGAGTTCGACAGGAAAGAAGATGGAGAGGAGCCCGGCAGAGGTAAGTGGAAGCAATGCCGGACTCAGCGGGGGCCCCATGGTCGCCAACCCACGTCCCACTAGGTGTGAGCCCCTGGGGGTATTGTTCGTAATAATTTTGCTATTAATACTGTATTAATTATTTAAGAAAAGCGCACAATGTGTATAATGGTACATAAATTATTCTTGACCTAGTCCTATTATTGAGATTGTCCTGTTGGGCAGTTTTGTGCATGATATCGCTCACAATGTTTATTGCACAATTTGCACACGCAGGATTCTTCAGGTTGATGAAATCTTAGGTTCTGACATAGCTTGTGATGAAAGCCGTGCGTTGCAAATCTTGTCAGTATGTGTCTAAGTTCATAATTTGGCTGCTTCCATTCCGATGTTGTCATGGCGTCTGTTGAGTAAAATTCGGGCCATATGGCATTAGTTTTCTCTTTTAACAGGTGTAGTGTATTTTCATAAGCCTTTGTACTTGGTAGCCAGAATTGTGCTCTTATGTCCTCTTTTGTTAACACATATGTTAGCCTCGATGGTGCTGACTTCCCTACTCCTAGAATCCGTTTTAGGTAACGGGCTTTGACCTTCTCAATTGTTGATAGATTTGTGATTGTTAGTTTGTCCCAGAAGATGTTAATCCCATAGGTTGCTATTGGTACTATAGCAGTCTTGAACAGTGTTAATGCAGTGGCTATTGAGATTCGCTGTGGTTGTTGGATATGATACATGGCTTTTATTGCAGCAGTGGCTCTCTCTGTAACATGGAAGTTGAAGGATGATAATGTTGTTTGTAAAGTAACTCCAAGGTATTTAAATTTCGAGACTACTTCTAAAGGTTTATTTCTTCTTTTCTTCTTCTTAGTCGTTTACCCTCCAGGTTGGTGGAACCCACGGACTCAGCGAGGGAACTCACCACTACCGTCTCTACGGGCAGTGTCCTAGAGCTGGGAACATCTAATCGGAGTGGATACAACTGGTGAGGTGTGATTGGCACCTCGCCCAGGCGGCCTCACCTGCAAAGCGAACATGGGCCTCACGAGGGAAGGTAATGGATGGTCAGGATGGATAGGCAAGGAAGGGGGAAGGAGGCGGCCGTGGCCTTGAAGAAGGTACCATCCCGGCATTTGCCCGAAGATGATGTGCGAAACCACAGAAAACCACTTCGAGACCACTTTTCAAATTTCGTGGCAGAGCCGGGAATCGAACCCAGGACCTCCGGGGCGGCAGCTAACCATGCTGACCGCTACGCTACGGAGGCGACCTAAAGGTTTATTGTTTAGTTTTTTTTTTTTTTTTAGCGTATGGCTTTTAGTGCCGGGAGTGTCCGAGGACATGTTCGGCTCGCCAGTTTTGTAGCTGCTTCGAGACGGACACCCAATGGGTGAGCTACAAGTACCGTTGGGGAGGGAAGGAGGGAAGTTGGAATGTAAGGACGAGGAGTTGGAAGGTAGCGGCTGTGGCCTATAGTTAGGGACCAACCCCGGCATTTGCCTGGAAGGAAGATGGGAAACCACAGAAGACCATCTTCAAGGTTGCCGGCGGGGGGATTCGAACCTCCTCGCCTCCCGGATGTGAGCGACTGCCATCAGTCATGCCGTAACCACCACGGCTAACTCACCCGGTTATTGTTTAGTGTTAATGTGTTTCTTGAAGCATGTTTCCCTCCTCTCCTAAAGGTCATTTGTTTGGTTTTAATTTGGTTGATTTGTAGTTCATTTCTGTCTGCCCATGCGATGAGTCTGTTTATCTGCTTTATCTAATAAATTAAACATTTTATTGTAATGTCAGTAGATTCGGATGACAAACGTGCGGATGCGAATAAAAGTAGTGCGAATGTGGGGCGGATGTGGACAACACTTGTGCGGATGCGGATAACAGTCGTGCGGATGTGGGGCGGGTGCGGTTAAGGTTTTGCTTATCCGCGCAGGGCTCTATCGATAGGACATAAACAGGAAACGTACTGTTGTGGGTGGATAATGCACAATGACCATAATGTTGAAATGCGAGAGTTCTCGCACGGGCCTTTAGTACAGTACTTAATAATTCCATAAGGTCAGCCATACAATTCTCCGAGTTAGCTAAGCAAACAAGAAATCGTAAAAGCTGGTTGCATTGAATACTTTACGTAAAATTATTTGTACTGACATTCCATAGCTACGACCTCTAACTGAATGACTGATTTGGTAGAAGTGAGGGACACATTTTTTCATTGACTTTCATACGAATAAACTTCCAAAGGTTATTCCTAATTAGAGCAATCTATGGACACAATTTCATGGATCTCTTGAAATATTCCCTTTCTAAATAAACCTTCCTCCATCCTCTACTACTACAAGGGGTTAGATTTCTTTCCAAGGTGCTGATGTTTGGTACGTTGATTTCTTTCATTAATATACACATTCTGTTACATACACGGTGCACGGATTCTTCATATGTATACAATTTATTTTTATAAAACCTAGCAGAGAAATTGGCTTTGAAATGACATTTCTTTTTTTTTAAGGAAAAGAGGTCGTAGTACGCCCGCCCACGTCTGTGGATAAGCTATTGAAAGTAAACGAAGCGCGATTTGATTTCTACTTGTTAACATGGAGTCGTGCGCTCTCAAGCCCAGACCTAATTAGAAAATTAGCTGTATAGGGAGTGCTTAAAGTCTCAATACATGAACACGAGAGGGGATTTCTTTACCACACAAGTTCGGCTGACTGCCAGAGAGGCTTATTCTGTCCGCTTCCGAGAGCCGGTGAGAGGATACAGCGTGTGACGTATGATAGGTGCTCGCGTAAATTGAGTTTTATTTTTCAACTTTTCTCCATAGATACGATTTATTTGTTTGTTAATTTAATTATTTATATATAAATTAAGTTAATTCACATCCCTGCAAGATTACATTCCAAATTTAACAAGTACCTAGTTCCGTGAAGAACTATAAGATACAGCCTATTTTCATATATCCTACTTATGTTAATTGCCTCTATCAACATACAAAATTTCAGTTTGATTGCTGTAGGCTAATAGATTCATAGATATTGAGAACCGTTTAAATATTTCGGATGGTCACCATGTTGGATTTGTTATGTAAGTCTTAAGAGTTATGTAGCCTACTATTATATGACGATTATTGCGTAGGTTCATTATTCAAACGTTGACTTCGATCGCATGATTAGGAGACACGAAATAAAAATTATTTCTGAAATTTCGCACGACCGCCGTCTTGAGGTTATGTAAACAATTGAACTAAATTAGATGCCAGTTAATTACAATGTGTATAAACATTTACTGTACCACGTTTCACAGCGTTTGGATGTTTAAGTCGCGAGAAAAGTGTATTTAAATGTTTCAACTTCGCTTGGCCGCCATGTTCGTTTTGAAAGTCTCATACGCGATCTTATAGTAGTGCCCTCTATCACCGTCCAATATTTCAGGGTGATATCAGTAATAGTTTCGGAGATACAGAATGCCGGTAAAATATTTCGCACAGTCGCCATCTTGAGGTTATGTAAACTAATCTCATAAACATATAAGTTACGTAGACAATGTAGGACTATTTTCTTCTTTCCTCGTTACGCCCATTCATAGATCACGTTGGAGTTGTTAGTTGACTTGATGACTTTTGCCTTCTCCCAAAATTCTATTATTTAAACTAGTTTCCATGATGGTTCCGTATTGACGTACTAAATAGTTTTAACAACAAATTGTATATCCGCCTTAGTCAATACATAAACGAAAATAAATTATAATTACACTTGCTCCTGGTACATGTTTCGGGGATTAATTGCTTTTATCCCCTTCATCAGCCAAGACAAATATCCGAAGAAAGATATAAGATAGCGTAGCACTCAAAAAATAAATGCCTATTTAACTTAATATGGTGCACCATATAAGTAGGTCACAGGAAAATGTTGAGCAAAACTAAAAACATATATGTAACAGCGATGATATTCAGCCTTCAAAACACCAGTGTTTTGGAGCGGATTTACGAATTAACTGTCCACTGATTCTCTGTGTTTTGATGGCTGAATATCATCGCTGTTACATAGTCTATATGTTTTTAGTTTTGCTCAACATTTTCCTGTGACCTACTTATATGGTGCACCATATTAAGTTAAATAGGCATTTATTTTTTGAGTGCTACGCTATCTTATATCTTTCTTCGGATATTTGTCTTGGCTGATGAAGGGGATAAAAGCAATTAATCCCCAAAACATGTACCAGGAGCAAGTGTAATTATAATTTATTTTCGTTTATGTATTGACTAAGGCGGATATACAATTTGTTGTTAAAACTATTCTCCCAAAATCTCTTCACCAACTCACCGTGTTACGTGTTGCGTTCTTCTGTCCATCTTGTACCAGTCCTGCTGATAGATTTCGCCGTGTGGTGGTAGTAACACAGTTTGAGACCAGCTACCGCCACGGGCAGAGACAATGCAAAGACATTAGTTTTCTCTAAGGCTAGCGGTTGCCATGCCTACAGTTTGGTTGCTGACAAACGAGTTCTGTTCTTTGTACATCTGTATCTTGTGGTTCTTCAAATAAAAAAGTGTGTTCATCCCACAACCCTAAATGTGTGCTTATTTACAGAGATTCTGAATATTTCTTGGGTCTTCATTTTGTTCTCTCCGATGTTCATCGCGTTCAAGTACCACCCTTTTTTCCTCCAGCCAATTTACCCTGGATATTTTTGTGAGGCGGCTTCGGTGGCATAGTTGGTAGCATGCTGAGCTTCTAAGCCCAAGATCGCGGGTTCAAACCCGGCCGGAGTCGTCGGACTTTTTAAGAGCGTTAAAGTCCCTAAGTATACCTCCCTTCGGAGGGGAAGTAAAGCCGGCGGTCCCATGTCATAGATTTATGGCATGTTAAAGATCCTTCTAATAATTACACCTGTGTGAAGCTAAATTATAAATAGGTTAAACATTCGACAAACGCTCTTAGGTTCCGACGTTCATTGCCAGGAGCCGACTGCGGTGGCATCTGGTAATCATGTTCTGAACTAGTAGTCGTTGACGGTGGCTTCAAAAGTAGGAACTACTTGAAAAAAAATCAATGTCTGCAGTCCTCACTTGAATTGAAAAAAGATAGGCCTAACACACACTAATACAGTCATCACAATTAACACCGGTTATCAGACAGATTCTACACACACCCAACGTACACGGTGCTGCATGACCGCGTTGTCACAGCACCTAAACTGAGGAACCAAATAACCAACCGATATGTTTGTGTTAATTATATATATTTTATTTTATATAAATCTTATTGCAGCTGAGAAGCCATTAGTTACAAAATTGTAAAATACACATAAAACTATATACCATAATAACAATATTATCGTATGGCCTCGGGTGCCGGGTGCAAGCTTTGTAATTTGACACCCAGAGGGTAGCTTGCATGTCGAATTTCGTTGTTCATTGAATCACTATGAAAGTCAAGGAGGTTAGATATCTAAGCTCCTTGAACACTATAGCGCTTTCTATTAGAGAAATGAGGAACTTTTTGTTGGCGGAAACTCCCGAGATTAATTTTGCCACTATGAGCACGGCCTACTGAATTCAAATGAGTTTTTTGACATGCCAACATCGTATGACATGCGTGTCGTATTTTTGCCGCCTTTCAAAGATCACTTACCACGGCCAGGAGTGAACCTGCAAACTTGGGGTTAGTAGACCTACACGCTATCCACTCACCCACCGTGGCAAGCTACTATATACCATAACATGACATGATTATTCTATTCTATTGTCTTTGAAATAGTCACTGAGTGTTTTAGTTCTGCTTTTGCACACATAATAGAACATTATGCAACGAGCTTATAATGGCAATAATTAAGACACGAGTATGTTTAAGCTCGTTTTATAATTTCCATATGAGTGTCTTAATTACCATTATAGGCGAGTTGCATACGACTGTTAATGTTCGACGATAATTATTATAACTATTTTATGTTCGAACATAAATATTCATAAATATCTGTCGAGATTTCGCCAGTTTTATGTACTGAACAGAGCGCATGAGACGCAGAGAATGCCCTGTATTTGACCATGGCCTCCTCGATTACTCTACTATGACACTAAGCCAGGCAGTGAAATTTAAATTAGAAGGCCGTAGAACTCAGCGCATCTAATTATCTAATTGGTCAAACAACTGTTTCTTGAGCTCTGATTGGTGGGAGAAACTGTTTCATAATGAAAAATAGTGTTATAATGAGCCTCATTATAGTACAATTTTCTGACATATAATAGTCAGGGTCGAACATAAAGTGGTAATATTCACATTATTGGTCACACAATACACATATACACTGTTCATTTGGTGGTGGACTGTTTTGGTTGTGCATAATTTATGGTGAAAACCATGTATGGCAAGCCTAATAGAGGCATGTCTCTGCGTTTGGTTTGTTTTAGTCCAATTTCTGTTTATCATAGCATCAGTTCCAAAATATTCTTCAATGATATCTTCTTGCTTTATTTTTCGTCTGGCTATCACTGCATTGTATGTGTCTGTAGATGGTAGTTGCAGCTGAATCCTTAAGCCCTCCAGGAAGAAACTTTCTCTGGAAAGGGTGCTTATCGTCCTATTTGTTAGTCTATTGTTGTCCATCCTAAATATGTACCCAAAAATGTTCAACCTTCTCCTGCGTACAATTTTTGAAACTTGACTGTGAGACTATAGAGATCTGGAATTCGTCTCTTGATCCAAAATCCATTTTCTTAAGTAGGCCGAATGTTTTTCTAAGAATTTTGTTTTCTTTCTTTTCAATGTCGGCGATTTTTGAATGTAGGCCTATTAATTCGTTTGTTTGATTTAGTTATTTAATTAATTAATTCATCCATTCATTCATTCCTTTTAGCCTACTTTCGATTTTTGCAAAAAATGAAAGTAGACTTATGAGATCAACACAGGGCGAAAAAAGTGTGTCTGTATGTGTGTGTGTGTGTGTGTCTGTGTGTCTGTGTGTGTGTGTGTGTGTGAGTGTGTGTACTCTGAATGTCTGTCCCCCCCTATCAATTCGAACATGGTGAATGCGAATTGAACGAAATTTGGTACAAAGGTAGCACTAGCAAAGGACACCTCAGTGTCATGTTTTATATCGCCGCCATCTTTACTAAAACTGAATGGCGGCCACTCAAACGTTCAAAACGTAAAATCAAATAACGACTAACCAAATCATCCGATCTCTACCAAATTTGGTAACAACATACCTTCGTATAGGATGCGTCTTGTGACCAAACTACAAGGTCGTCCGCCATACCATTTCAGGATGGCGGCCGTGCGAATTATGCAAACTTTATAATCCATATCATGGGACCCACCAGTTCCGATTATCGAGCCGAGAATCGTTTTAACTGTTCTAAAGGAAGACGCACGTTCGAAATTAAAAGTTTATTTTGTAATACTATAGTGCAGACGTGATTTTAAAAAGCTGAGCTGATTTAGTAATAAGACAAGATGGCAGCGGATATCTTGTGCCTGACTTATATTTCACTAATTTGAGTATTGCATGCAATATAGCGTACTGATATAAAATAAATAAACTTTGTATGAAATGCTTTATATATAAATAATATACTCCAGTGATGAAATCGTTTAGTATAAATCACTATTTGCTAACAAGTTCTATGTAAGTCATTTTATATAGAACGATGTTCGTTGACACAATTAGCTCAGTGGTAGAGCGTTAGCCTATCACTCAAATGCCTATGGTTCAAAACCGATCAGAGCTAGTTTTTTTGCTTGAAATTTTATATGTTTATTGTTTTGTAATGACTCAGATGTTTTAAAATTAAGCGTTATATTGTGCATATTATGGTGTAAAATATATATTTAATTAAAACATAATTCGCCAGCAGATTTACTCGAGACATCTAGCTGCCAAAAAGGTAACTGCACGCCGACCAGATTTTATTGAAAAGTTTCTTCTTCTGGCCGCTAGAATGCACTCGCTCTGTTAGGATTATATTGTTAGATATTTCACCACTAGATATCACGACTAGTCTACGTGGGGCTCCATTGATTACTATACCATTTGCATTCTATGCGCATCGAATTTGAAGAATGACAAGATGATACTACGATACATTTTTACTTTCTATTTTAAAGGGTTTGTAACAGCCTATTGTGCGTTATTTGAAAATGTTAATTGAAGTAAAGAACAAAACGATTTCACATAGTATCTGAACTATACCGTTGGTGCTAGTTCAGGATATTAATTAATACTTCTATTTCAGCCAAATAGCAATCGAAAATATCCACATAGTTGGTATACACACGTCTCTGTAGGGTCATGGAAAGATTTGTTAATTCAATTAGGGTTGTGAAAGTCATACGCAGCCAGACGTGTAAAGACATGCCTCAACTCAAAGTTGGATGTTGCCCGCGTCAGGCCGATTATGTAATAATAATAATAATAATAATAATAATAATAATAATAATAATAATAATAATAATAATGTTATTGGTTTTACGTCCATTTTAACTACTGTTGCTTTTAGAGACGCCGGGGTGCCAGAATTTTGTCCCGAAGGGGATCTTTAACGTGCCAGTAAATCTACTAACACGGCTCCCTCGCATTTGTGCACCCTCAAATGCCAGCTGACTGCGCCAGGATACGAACCTGAAATATACGGTCCAGCAAGCGAGAACGTTACCGCTGAGCCACGCCGCCAGTCCGGTCGATTATGTCTCCAGATCCATAACATTCTTTAGATAACTTCTTATCTTTCTTTCTTTCTTTCTTCAATGATGGTAGCAGTTTTTATCTAGGTTGTGGCGTTTGGTAGAGGTAAATCGTTTCTAAGGTCTTCAACAAAGAATAGTTCTATTATACTCTTTGATAATAACAACGAGTTATAACTATACTCATACATTTAGGAGAAAGTAGGCTATATGTTCTTTACTGAACATCTTGTTTAATTTTGGTCTGAGTGCTGGAATGGGGTGCACTCAGCCTCGTGAGGAACAACTGAGAAAAGCCCGGTTTGATTCCTACCTTGGAAGTGGTTCTCCTTGGTTTTTCACTTCTACTCCAGACAAATGCCAGAATGGTACCTAACATAATGACACACCCGCTTCCTACCAAATATTACCTCAATTACAGATACACACTAGTACAAACATCACAGTGACACAGGTTATCAGAAAAATTCTACTCACACTCAAGAAGACGAGACTACATGAACACGTTGTCCCATACCCCTAAAAGTATCAACATTCTTTCATTTAATAATTTATTTACATTTTTCTCCATTTGTTTTATTAATTAATTTGTTTTATTAATTAATTAAGTAATCTATTTATTTGTTTATATATTTATTCATTTATTATTTAGTTATTTCCGAACTTTTTAATTGGGTATTTATTTACTTATGTATTTATTTGTTTATGTAGACTATTTGTTTATTTATTTATGTATTTATGAAATTATTTGTTAAGTTATTTATTTTCTTATTTGCATGTTTATTAATTTAATTAGTTATTTGTTCTTTTTTCTTTTTATTTCCTTTTTTCCTACTTTCGTTATTCATTTATTTATGTATTTAATTATTTTTTATAAATTGATTTATGTATTTGTTTATTTATGTATTTATTTTTTTAGTTATTTTCTTTCTTTCTTTCTTTCTTTCTTTATTTATTTATTTATTTATTCATTGTTTCATTTATTTATTTATATATTTATTTATTTGATTATTATTATTATTATTATTATTATTATTATTATTATTATTATTATTATTATTTGTTTATTTATGTGTTTATTTTTTATTTTATATTTATTTTATATTTATTTACGTATTTATTTACTTATTTACTTATTTTGGCGCAGCGGTAACGTTCTCGCCTGCTCTTCCCATGGTTCCAGGAACGAATCCTGGCACGGTCTGTTGGCATTTGAGGGTGTTTGAATGCGAGGGAGCCGTGTCAGTAGATTTACTGGCTCGTTAAAGATCCCCTTCTGGGCGAAATTTCGTCACGCCGGCGTCTCTAAAATCCACAGCAGTAAACAGGACGTAAAATCACTAACATAGCCTATCTTCAATATATAATTCCGTGAGCACAGAAAGAAATATGTAGCCTTGTTCCATACTCGCAGAATGTGTTTATTTGTATAAAAACAATCTCAATATTGGACTTGAGCAGCCTATACTTATGTTCTTTGTGGTGGCTTCGGTGGCGTAGTTGGTAGCTTCTATGCCCAAGGTCACGGGTTCAAACTCTGCCGAAGTCGTCGGATTTTTAAGAGTGTTAAAAATCCCTCAGTATGCCTTCCTTCGGAGGGGAAGTAAAGCCGGTTGGCCCATGTTATAGATTTATGGCATGTAAAAGAACCTTCCACTAACTAAACTTGAAGCAAAATTTGTAGGTTAGGTTTGATCAATGCTCTTAAGTTCCAACGTTCGTCTCCGGGCGCTGGTTGTGATGACATCTAGTAGTAGCCAAGTTTCCAGCTAGGTGTCGTGGACAATAGCATTTGGTAGCAAAAGTAGGAACTACTCGAAATTATCGTCTGAAGTCCTTACTTGAATTAAAAACAGATAACACACACTAATACAGCCATCACAATTAACACCGGTTATCAGACAGACTCTACACATACCCATAGTACACGGGGCTACATGATCACGTTGCCGCAGTCCATAAACTAAGGAACCAACCAACATATGTTCTTTGTATAAGTAGACTCTGGTAATTGTTCTTGGCCTTGACTTATGAAACAAAAGACGTGGCAAAATTCTGTGCTAAGTGTGTCTTTCGATTCATTTCATCTTTTAGTTTCGCACGAATGTACTAGCGCGATTTATTAACTTCACGCATTGCTCTTATAGGTCTACATACAGTAGGGTTGAGTAATTATACACCGGGTATTGCCTTCGGCTCTATGCCACTACCTAATAAGCCAGATACGGGGGAGTTTACAATTTCTGTGTCTACTAAAATATCTAATCTGCTTGCCTACCACCAGGGCGAGCCAGGTTGGAAACCCGATTCATGCAAAATGTTTTTTTTTTTTTCAGTTAAAATATCATGTCCGGTGGTTTGGATTACACGTAAGTAGGAAGTCCCATGGCGTTTGATCGCGAGATTAATGGTCACGTAAAACTGCAAGCTTCATTGCACCTCCCCAGGGACGTGGGACGTGGGGCGTGGGTTGGCGACCACGGGTTCGCAGATGAGTCTGGCATTGATTCCACTTACTTGTGCCAGGCCCTGTTCTTGTGATATTTGCTGTTTACCTCCATTGGTCAATTCTTGTTCTCTTCTGACCCCGATGGTATTAGTGTCTTTTAATTTAGCGCCTTAATTGGTCCTTGTCTCATCTTTCATGATCCTTCATTCTTCGAGAGGTCAGACCTCTTGTTATTCTTTTAATGGTATCTCCTGCTTTCTGCCCGAGGCCTTCAAAGAGGCAGGGTGTGTGTAGCCCCCACCAATTATCCTATGGTGCATCCTGGATAGTACTATACCCTCAAGGGAGAGTTTGGGATTTGGCGTTCCCAAGGGATTCCTGAGCTGGGTTCGGATCTTTTCCTTGATTCCAGTTACTCTGAAGCAGACCCTCTCCTCTTTCCCATTCATGGCTCTTCTTCCTTCCTATTCTGTATGCCTACCCCTTATCAATCCCGTTTCCAACAGTGTCTGATGGTTTCTACGGCCAGATGCCCTTCCTGACGCCAAGCTCACGAGAGGAGTTAATGAGAGATGACATCACTGTCCCCCAGCGGCGAACGTTGGAACTCGATAGAGCGCTTCTCACCAAATAACTTACACTACCAATTGTAGTGCTAGTTTTTTTTTTTTTCAAGCCATAAATCTATGGCATGAACCCACCGGCTTTACTTCTCCTCTGAAGGAAGGCAGACTGAAGGAATTTAACGCTCTTAAAAAATCCGACGTCGTTGGCTGGATTTAAACCCATGATCTTGGGCATAGCAGTTCATCATGCTACCAACCATGCCACCGAAGTCGCTTTTGGTCTCCTTCCTTCCAATTCCCTCAATTCTCATTCTTTGAGGGTTCAGGGCATTTATTTCCCTCCTATCTGTCATTTACCTTATTCTTCTTCCTTCGTCTTGCTTGCTACGGTGGGTGAGTGGTCAACGTGTCGGTCTACTAACCCCAAGCTTGCAGGTTCGCTCTTGGCCGTGGTAAGTGATTTTTTAAAGGCGGCAAAAAATACGATACGCATGTCATACGATGTTGACATGTCAAAACTACTATTTGAATTCAGTAGGCCGTGTTCATAATCGCAAAATTAAACTCTGGAGTTTCCCCCAACACAAAGTTCCCCATTTCTCTACTACAACGCTCTATAGTGTCAAGGAGCATAGATATCTAACGTCCTTGACTTTCATAGTGCTTCGAGGAACAACGAAATTGGACATGCAAGCTACCCTTTGGGTGTCCAATAACAAAGCTTTCACCCGGCACCCGAGGCTATATGATATTATTATTCCTTCGTCTTCCATTTGTTCTTTACGTACGGTATGCAAGTCTATAGTTTCCATTTCATTTTACTATCACCCACATCATTTGGGGCCAATAAGCCAGATGTTAAAATCCTTAAAACAACAATTATCTTCATCATTATCATCATCATCATCGTCATCATCATCATCATCACTTTAACGTGCCCAAATTAACGTCATCCACCGTAGTGACTAGTAGGCTATACTTGACTGTCACCGCGGAGATTCATACTTCTGACATGTCTGTAAATAAATAAATTAGCGACGACCACCTCGTGGTGTAGTGACTAGCGTTCTTGGCTATCCTGGGATGGTTCCTAACTTAAGGCCACGGCCACCTCCTTCCCAATCATATCCCTAATTTAAAAATACACACACTAGTACAACCATCACAATAACACAGGTTATCACACTAATTCCACGGTGCTATATCATCACGATGTTGCAACCCCTAAAATAAGCAACAACAGCAAATAAAATAGCTCTAAATAATCTACCAGTATTGAGATAAATATTTTTTGCGAGGTACATGAATTGCGAGCACAGCCTCTAGCTGTCTAATTAGCAGGTGGAGTAACACTGGACGGATAATTACCCTATGCTATGTATGTAAGCCCTTAATTACCTCACGTTTGTTTTGTTTGGGCTTGGACTAGAAATTCTATAAGCAGATTTTATTATTTTACTTTACCCGTACAAAAATTCAAACGCGAGTGTATGTATATGTGAAGTATGGTTACGTTCCCATCCAAGTTAATTAACGAAAAAAGAGAGGTTCTTTCTTTTTTCATAACGTGCAAAGAATAATACGTCCACAGGTTTTTTGAAGGTTGGCTCGCGAGGGAAAAGGATATGTTTGTATGGTTCTAATTAGAGGTACGGAACGATCCATAAAAATGTAACTGGAAGGTCTCTCTCTTTTATTGTATAGTAATCTTTTTGATATTGTATTCTTTTTTTCTTTCTTTAGTTATGCATTAGAATATATTCAGAAGACAGAATAATGTTGAAGTTTAGTTCTTCATTGTGTTGTCTAATAGCCTGAATAAATATACAGCGTGTCGCAAAATTACGTCGACAAACTGAAACCAGAGGTTCCGGTCCTTATCTGAAGCAACTTGAGATAGGAGACTTATGGCCGGAAACGAACTGTTAAAAATCTGTGCGACGTTAAAATTTTAACGAGGCAAATCGACAACACCGCGCCGAGAAAGTGCGACTTTTTCTTAATGTATCCGTTCCGTAACAGCCATTTTTAGCCTATTTTTATTTTATGAAAAAAAAAATAGGTTTATGAGATCACCTTTTGTCCGTGTGTGTGTGTGTGTGTGTGTGTATGTGTGTGTGATGGCGTGTTTGTGTCCCCCCTAATAACTTCTAAACGGCTGGAGCTATTTCAATGAAACTCGGTAAGATCATAGCACCATTCTGGCCGACCCTGACCGTTCCCTTCAAATTTTATTGTGTCTCACCAATCCAACATGGCGGCTGTGCAAATATTTCACCAGCATTCAGTATCTCCGAAACCATTACCGATATCACCCTGAAATTGTGTACGGTGATAAAGAACACTACTAGAAGTTCACCTATGAGACTTTCAAAAACCTGGTAACTACAAAACCAACATGGCGGTCAAGCGAATTTGAGACTTTTAAGTAGACTTTTCTCGCGATTTAACCATCCATACGTAATGAAACTTGGTACAGCAAATATTTATACACATTGTAATGCACTGGCGTCTAACTTAGTTCAATTCTTTACATAACCTCAAAATGGCGGCTGTGCGAAATATTTCACTGGCATTCTATATCACCGAAACTTTTACAGATATCACCCTGAAATTTTGTACGGTGATAAAGCGCACTGGTACAAGTTAATCTATGTAATTTTCATAAACCTGTAAGGTACAAAACGAACATGGCGGCCAAGCGAAGTTGAAACATTTTAATAGACCTTTCTCGAGTGAAATGTGGTACAGTAAATGATTAAATATATTGTAATGCACTAACATCTAATTTAGTTCAATTGTTTACATAACCTCAAGATGGCAGTTTTAAAATTAAGTTTTTATTTTGTGTCGTAATCATGCGATCGAAGTGAAAGTTTGAATAATGAAGCTACGCAATAATTTTCCTTTAATAATACATAACTCTATGGCCTATACATATATCAATCCAAAATGGCGAGCATCCGAAATATTTAGACAGTTCTCAATATCTACGAATCTTTTACAGCAATCGAACTGATTTTTTTTATGTTCTTAGGGACTATGAACATAAGTTCACCTATAGGACTTTCAATAACCAGGTGACCACAAATCCAACATGGCGGCGACGCGTATTATAAATATTAAATGGACTTTTTTCTTGATTTAACCATCCGAGTGCAGTGAACGTTACATGCTTATACAAATGTTAATCCACTGGCATTTAATTTATTTAAATTGTTTTCATGACCACAAGATGGCAGCTGTGCGAAGTTTTAAAATCTTGTTTTTACTTCTTGTGTTCTAATCATGCGATTGAAGTTTGAATACCACACCAACACAGTAATCTTCATGTAATAGTACAAAAATAAAAATCCAACCTGGCGGCCATCTGAAATATTTAGACGGTTCTCAATACCTACGAATCTATCACAACCTTCAAACTGGAATTTTGTATGTAGATAGAGGCAATTAACATGAGTAGGATATATGAAAATAGGCTGTATCTTCACGGAACTATTTGTTTGCCATTAGTTCAACATAGGCACACTAAACAACAAGAAATGGGGGATTTCAAAAGATTGCAGAATACAGTTATTTATTAATTACTGATATTAACATTCTAATAATAAAAATAATAAGACACAAATAAAAATGAAAGAGTCCTTAAGTCGTAATAAATGAAATCAGAACGACAAAAAATGGAACAATTATGATAAGAAAAAAACTTGCGCTGGCTGTGATTCGAACAGCTACCAAACGACTCGTTTCAAGGAACAAACCGCGCCGAGCACGATACCACTGAGGTAGTTCGCCAGACGGGAAGTGGCGACTTTCCTCCGCGGCTGGCATGGAACGGAACATTAGAAAAACTCGCACTTTCTCGGCGCGTTGTTGCCGATTTGCTTCGTTAAAAGTTTAACGTCGCACAGATTTTTAACGGTTCGTTTCCGGCCCTAAGTATCCTATCTCAAGTTGCTTCAGATAAGGGCAGGAACCTCTTGTTTCAGTTTGTCGACGTAATTTTTGCGACATCCTGTATATTGGTCCCCCAAAATTTTGGCTACAAGAATACGCCTTACTACTGATGTCATCAGACCTACCCCAGCCCATTGGCTAACGCTGTTAACAGGAATAATGCCGTCCACCTCGTGGTGTAGTGGCTAGCATTCTTGGCTATCACCCTGGAGGTCGGGGTTTGATTCCCGGTCCTGACAGGAAATATACATCTGGTCTGTGGGCTGAAACAGGGAACACTATTTATTTAGCGCATGGCTTTTAGTGCCGGGAGTGCCCGAGGACATGTTTGGCTCACCAGAGTTGGTAGCTGCTCCTATGCGGACACCCATGGGGTGAGCTACAAGTACCGTTGCGTGTGGATGAAATGAATGAAGATGAATGAGCAAGTTCAATTTCAAGTAGTTCCAACTTTGACAACCAGATGCCACTGACACCTTGTGGCGAACGTTGGAACTTGATAGAGCGTCTCTAACGAAATAAGCCTGCAAATTTAGCTACACATTACCAATTGTAATGGTAGGTTCTGTTTCATGGCATAAATCTATGACATGGACACGCCAGCTTTACTGCTGAAAGATTTAAACGCTCTTAAAAAATTCGACGACTGCGGCCGGGTTTGAACCCGCGATCTTGGGCATAGCAGTTCAGTATTCTACGATCTACGCCACCGAAGCCTCTTAGAGGGTACACTGAGAAGAGGAGTGTTCGATTCCCACCTCAGCTATCCTGGAAATGGTTTTCTGTGGTTTCCTCCACTTCTATTCTACAGTAGGTACATGCTGAGATGATTCCTAACATAAAGCCACGGCCGCCTGCTTCCCAATACTCATCTGAATTACAAATACTTACACTAATGCAGCCATCATAATAACACAGGTTATCAGACAAATTCCACACCCACCCAAGTACACAGGGATAAATGTCCATGATGTCCGAACCCTTCAAATGAAGCAACAACATTAACAGAAATAATGCCGTCCATCTCTTGATGTAGCGACTAGTTCTCTTGGCTGTCACCCCGGAGATCCGGGTTTGATTCTCTGCCCAGCCAATAAATTTAATTCTGTCCTGAAAACAAAAGTTTGATGCTTTTCGTTCGGTCATCACGATTGAACCCAAGTAAGATGGATTATTCCCTAATCCTGAAGAAAATTACATGAGATCAATAAATTATAATTAATAATTAATCGTGATATAACAGCTTAGGCTTTCACGGCCGGCGTTCATAATTAAATACAAGTTTCTCGGGCTTGTAGGCCGTGGTCCAGACAGGATATCTCCCGACGTTTCACCGGAAACTGCTTCCGGCATTATCAAGGGTTCCGCTCCTTTTCTTGGTCTGCAGTGGAATGAGGAAGAGGCTTGAAATAATGGGTAACGGCTAGTAGTGGAGTATTGTTGTTTGAATATAACTGACCACACACTACCACGCCAGGCTGCAACGGGAAGCCATAGAAATCTTCAAACACCCCGACAATTTCAATCGAAAGGAAGAAATTGAACGTGTGCGTAATACATGGATCCCGGCTCTTAGGAACACCAAGGCCAAGAAATCACTCACACGTCAACCTGAAGAACCTTCCCGCTACAGCCCGGCAGTCGCGCAGGTAACACCTGACCCTCACAAGCTCGGTCGCCGAAGCCGGAGCACGCACCGCACCCCGCAACATGTACGTGAGATCAGACGATCCAGCCGGAATGCGAAGAGAACGCTCGGCTCACCATGCTAATTTGAAGATCCAAACTACCTTCCAGCCGTTAGTTCATCGCCAAGATCCACCCAACCAACAGTCATATTCAAACAACAATACTCCACTACTAGCCGTTACCCATTATTTCAAGCCTCTTCCTCATTCCACTGCTGACCAAGAAAAGGAGCGGAACCCTTGATAATGCCGGACGCAGTTTCCGGTGAAATGTCGGGAGATATCCTGTCTGGACCACGGCCTACAAGCCCGAAAAACTTGTATTTAATAATTAATCGTGTTCACTGAAAAGCATCAAACTATTGTTTACTAAGGCAACACAGAAAATGGTCTGTAAACTGCAACAGGGTAAACTTAGGTTTTGTTGCTCGTTTTGTTTGTGTTTTGCTTCAAGTGTTTTGATTCGTTTTGTGTTTTTCTGTGTTAGATTTGGTTTTGTTTCGGTTTTGTGTTGTGTTTTCTTTTTGTTGTTGTTTGGTAATTCGTTTCTGTTTTTGATTAGGCCTATGTGATGGATTTTATTTTTTTGTGTTGTGTTTTTAGTTTTATTTTGTGTTCTGATTCCTGAGCATTATATCTTGCCTTATTTATTAAAAAATATCAAATTTTAGAGCACTGGCGTTCAACTACAATAATCATCCACAATTAGAAGCTTAGTCGAGTGCATTGAATCACTCTCACAAGTTCAGTGTATTTTTCCTGGTTATTTCACATTCCCTCCAGGCCAATGCAAGGATAGTATCTAGTACACTATAGTCATCACAAAAACACAGGTTATCAGAAACGTTCAACACACACCCAACTACAAGTGGCTGATGACTAAGGTGTCCCAAGCCCCTAAAATGAATTAACAAGAACTACAGCAAGTATGTCTTTAGTCTTTTGACTTGATGCAGCCCTCCATGTCTCCCTGTCCTGTGTTAATCGTTTCATCTCTACATAGCTACCACACCTTACTGTACATCCCAAGCAATCTGTTTAACATAACTTATTCTAACCCTTGTCTACCCCTACCGTTCTTGTCATCGATCCTTCCTACCATTATTAAGTTTGCTATCATGGGTGAGTCTGCCGGCCCCGTGGTGTTGGGATAGCGCACCTGCTTCGCACTCGGAGGCCCCGGGTTCGATTCCCGCCTCCATCAGGGTTTTGGAAACAGACAAGAGGGTTGGAACGGGGTGCACTCTTCCTCGTGAGGACAATTGAGTACAGTAGCTGTCTGACAGTGAGGCAGCGACCCGGTCACGGAGACCGGGATTAACGGCTGAGGGGACCCAACGTGTTGACCACCCCATACTCTGCAGGCCAAATGGCTGGGCAGTAGTCGCTTAGCAGGCCTAGGCCCTTCGTGGGATATAGTGCCACATGGGTTTTGGTTTATTTTCGTGGGTGTCTTGGTATGTGTTCTACCAACATATCTCTTCTCTTCATTAGCAGTCTCCAGAAACATCTCCCCTCAAGCACTCTGTGTAATACCTCTTTATTTGTTACTATATCTACCCATATGATCATCGTTCTCCTGTTATTTATTTATTTATTTATTTATTTATTTATTTATTTATTTATCGTATGGCTTTTAGTGCCGGGAGTTTCCGAGGACATGTTCGGCTCGCCAGAGGCTGTAGCTGCATCAAGCGGACACCCATACGGTGAGCTACAAGTTCCGTTCAATTTCAAGTAGTTCCAACTTTCGCTACCGGATGTCACTGATACCTAGTGGTGAACGTTGGAACTTTGATAGAGCGTTACAACGAAATCTAACCTAGAAATTTAGCTTCACACAAGTTTAGTCTGTGAAAGGATCATTTACATGCCATAAATCTATGACTTGGGACCGCCAGCTTTACTTCCCCTCCGAAGGAATGCATACTGAAGGATTTTAACGCTCTTAAAAAATCCGACGACTTAGGCCGGGTTTGAACCCGCGATCTTCGGCACAGCAGTTTTAGCATGCTACCAATTACGCCCGCGAAGCCGCTATGTTTGCAATAAACAATACTCTCACCCCGGCCTCTAAATTCTAAGGGGCGTGGTGGCTCAGCGGTCTCTCACCAAGGCGGTCCGGGTTCGATTCCCGGTCATTGCATGTGAGATTTTCGAAGTGAAATGCCATGTCCTGTGGTTCGGATTCCACGTAAAAAGGAGGTCCCGTGGCTCATGATCTCGAGATTAACGGTCAGGTTAAACTACAAGCTTCCTTTTTTTTTCTAAATTGTAAGATTTATTTTCTGTAGAAATGCTTTCCTTGCCTACTCCCCCCAGGGGCTCACATCTAGTGAGACGTGGGTTGGCGACCACGGGGCCCCAGCTGCGTCCGGCATTAGTTCCACTTACTTGTGTTGGGCTCCTCTCCGTCTTCTTTCCTGTCGACCTCACTTGGTCAACTCTTGTTCTCTTCCCACCCCGACGGTATTAGGGTATCCAAGACCTAGGGAGTCTCTTCCTTTCCCGCCTTAATTGGCCCTTGTCTCATCTTTTCTGATACCCTCCTCCTGCGAGGGGTCAGCCTTCTTTTTCTTTTCATGTTATCTCCTGACTTCTGCTCAAGGCCTTGAAGGAGGCAGGGTGTACGTAGCCCCACCACTTCTGGTTCACCCTGGATATTGCTACACCCTCAAGGGCTCACGGCTGGTGAGTTCGGGAATTGGCGACCTCGTGGGATTCCTGAGCTGGGTCCGGTTTTTCCCCCTTTCTCCATGCCTCTGGGGCGGATCCTCTCCTCTTTTACTTTCCTATCTGCCTTTCATGGCTCTCCTTCCTTCCAAGTCCCTCAATCCGCATTCTTCGAGGGTTGAGGGCATTTCTTTTCCCCTTGTCCTTTATTTGCCTTATTCTCCTTTTGTTCTCCATTTCTTCTTCTAGTATATAAGTTAGTAGTTAGTTTTAGTTATAGTTTACATTTCATTTTCATCTTCACGATCACCCTAACAATTAGGGGCCAATAACCTAGATGTTAGGCCCCTTAAAACAACAATTATTATTATCATCATCATCATCATCGTTCCTTGCCTGAGCCAACCTACCGCATGTGCTGTCCAGTAGGTTCTGTGAAGCCTTACAGCGATGAAAGCACATTAATCAATGCTAGTAACAGAACGATGTGGCCGGTTTGAGTTGTTGAAACATGTTTTGCCACACACAAGACACATTATACTCAATATTTGTGTAGAGGTGAGCACGTGGGGCGGGAGTAATTACAACCACAATAACATGCTGTGGTCCGGTCTGACCAGTGTGGGGAACTGGTCACCACTGCCACACACGACGCACGTCCGTCATCTCACAGGGTGGCTCGGATAACTCTGCCACCTCAAGTACAGGCGAGCCTCGTTATCTCGAGCATCTGTTACTCAACATAATTTGTTTTGTTTTATTTCGATCTTCCAGAAAACAAACACAAAACCAAACACAAAAGACACGAAGCAAAAAGCAAAATTCAAAAGCAAAAGGAGAAAACAAAAAACAAGAAACACAAAGGAAAAAGCAAAATTCCAAAAAAGCAAAAGTAGAAAACAAACAAAAACCAAGAAAGAAATGCAAAAAGTAAAAATTCAAAAGTTAAAGCACAAAGCAAACACAAAACCAAAAACCAAAAAACAAAACAAAAATACAAAAGTAGAGAACAACAAACACAAAAGATACGCGAGGCAAAGTCCAGAGAAACATTTCTCATGAAAATGATTCTTATACACAAGTGGATTAAACGGGTTTTGCAACTGGACGACTCGTATGTGAGAAGGCAAAACGGGTGTTGCGGTGTCTTCTTAAAACCACAACTGTCGCCATTTATCCAACTAGCGGACAAAATCTTTGATTCCAGTTTCTTTCTAAAATAAATTTCTTAATATAAAAAAAATCCCTGTTGGCACACAGAAAGGCAGAGGTAGATTTCACCGGGGTAAGAAAAATATTTCAAATTCATTAAATTTGCTCATTTATTGTTGTATACCTACAAATATTCTACATGCTGTACCCAACTGTCATCATGTGGACCATGTGTTTGTATCCCAACTAACTCACGGTCTTTCGAGGTATGGGACGTTCCTGCCCACCATACGACCACATGCTCAGGATTTGAGTCTACCAGGTAACTACTCTACATGAAATACACAACATGTTCCTACAAGACAATATTTACTGGTCTAAAATCATGGCTATACAACAAATACAAATAAAGGACAAATTATATTTAATTCCCACAAATAAAAATAGGGTTATTTTGTGAGTTTTCTTCATAAAATAGTGCTACACTGCACTCAAATCTAATTCTAGCATCCTATCATTGATACTTTCAGACTTCAATGGGTTTCCATAGTGTTCATCATGTGACATAATTACTTAACTGGAGTATCATAACACAAAAGTCACATATCACATCAAAAAGACGTTAATAACAAAATTACTCCGTTTCTTACGGCATTTACTTTAATTAGCATAAATTCATTACTTTCTGCATTAATTAACAAATATTTGTTGTGTCGTGTGGATCATCTTCCTTCTTTCCGTCAATTATGAACGCTTTAAGAAAAGTGGTCCTTATCCCCTCCAAAATAAACATGGATAGAATATTTTATAGTTTCACCATACAACGATTTTCTGGGTCTTGTCGGGCTTATATCGTTACAAACGTGTCATGTTCTTAGAAATCACATACCCGTCTGCATAACTTAGTGTGAACTGGCAAAATGCATTCTAAAAAGATGCCTAACAATTTATTTGGTTCAGTGTTCCTCTTCAGAGAATAACTGGGCCAAATATTATCCGATTTCTTTGATCCAATAACGTATGTGTGTTGCAACACATCATTCAATTCAATTGGCATCATCAAAACACTCCTATTATAATTGCATATTGAAATATCGAGATTCTTCAGTGTCCTACTGTGACCCTCATTTAAAGGACTGGTCGACCGACCTTCCCTTTCCCCCAGCAGGCAATAAAATTCGTTCCAGCAGGCTAGTCGAGATGGCTGCCGCAGAAGTGGTCTATTCCCCCACTTCCCTCATCTGCTGTCAAGGTCAGATTTGTTTACAACTGCAGTACAGTAAAGTTACGCTAGGTGTGGCTCCTAAGTAATTGAGTCATTTAATTATTTAACACCTATAATTAGTGTATTGGGTTCAACTTGGCTCCTTATTAACATTCATGGCTGGGGATGACTCTGGTGATAGCCTTGCCGTTCTATGGTGAATACTGTGGCTTTAGACGTGCATCATAACGAAAATCCAAGATTTTCGCCAGCAGCTGTCACAATAATATATAAGGAAATCTGCGTTTCCTAAACGAAGAATATGATCCTTACCTCTCAGGGTAGATCATTCATATACATGCTCACGGAGTCTCAATGGATCTCAATCGTGGCCATAATCCATGCAAGCGATGGCAACAGACAGGCTCTGTCCAATTCGCTGCGAATAATACAGTATGCTCAAGGGCGATACTACTCGTAGATTTAGCCAATTTCTCACCTAACGCGCAAGCTATACTAGTTGGTCCCCGCAATTATTTATTACGTAAATCACTGGATTCTACGTTAATTCTGCACGTGATATGCGGCTTCAAACAATACTTCACATAGATGACTCAATTATTAAGGCACCCGCGCTCTTTCTGTAATAATACTTAAGCCAACGCTCTAAATAGCTCCTAACAACAAGGTATGAATTTACTGGCTTACTTTACTTTAATGGTCCTCAAATATAATCCTAAGGATTGACCATATCAAATATTCATTCCACATTTCACTGACACTGAAAACTTCTCGTGTCTCTCTATATTCCATATTACTTTCTTACTGATTACCAAAATACAGTATCTTTATATTAGACATGACACAATTTGAACATTATTTAGGCCAAAAATGCCTATTACTTTACTGTTGCCGACCCCATATTATTATTATTATTATCATTCATTTAACGTTACCGTTACATTCATCACTATTTTGGCCTGAATGGCCTTAAACAAATCACCTTCCAAGCCATATTTTATTCAAGACGAGTGATGAAAACTCGTTCAGTAAGTGACTGTGACATCTTGGTCTCACAGTGATAAAATCGTTACATGGTGAACTATTTATTTATAAAAACATAATGAATTGGTACTCACTTTCTCTTTTCGCTGGATAGTGCCAGCAGCTCAACCTGCGGCCCACCATGATGCTTGATTTAAGCCATCATGTTATTCTTTTCACAACACTTAATTTCACATATTTTCCACCTGATAAACATACTCTTATCAGTGGCCTCATTCACTTTCACACAATGCATATTAATCACTATACACATGAACACTTTTAAATCACTATTACATAATTTATGTACACTTATTCACTATTTCACAGGTTGATCCTTAAATCGGACTTCTCCTACGCCTGATCTCAGAGATGCGATGCAATTACGCCAACCGCTGGTCTTCGTGAAATCTAACAGCGTTTACGGACGTTCGGTCCTCGTCACCTGCAACATCGTTCAGCTCACTGTCAAGATGAAGTGGCGATGCTTCCCCAAGCTCCCATCATTGTAGTGATCCTGCTGATAATGTCATATTCAACACTGACAGTACCTCCTGGTATGTATAATGTTCACAAACATTATAAGTTATACTTTCGCTGTGGCGAATTTATAATTGCGTCAGATAATAGATAAATATCTGTATTAAATTAACTTCGACGCACTTCATGATTACACTTATGAAGCTGTATGGCTTGCTTCCATTGTTCTTTAACGGCTGAGCGTTGATACTTCAACATTTGGCGCGCTCACTGGCGGCGTATAAGTTACGTGTATACTGCTGAAGACTGGAGATGAACTGGTGAAGACTGGAGAACAACTGGCTTGGCTTGCCTTACTCCTCCTATATAAAGGTTTCTCGTACAAAATAGTCCACTGGCCATGTGAGAGCGACTCCTATCTTGAAATAATACCTCTTCAGCCGAAATGACATATACACCTTGTTTATTTAGGTGTGGAGGTTTCATAACCGTTCGCGTGCCGGCGATCGCTTCGGCCAATTAATTACAATTAATTGCCTTAGTTCAGCGCGTGGGGACGCCATCGTGGTAATTCCCCCTTGCCTGGTCAGCAAATCACTCCTCTCGAGCGTAGGCTAGGTTGTAATGTGTTCATTTGGAGATATAGGCTTAAATTTAGGTGTAAAATCATTCCTAAATTATCTCTCCTTGAATATATTCACCTGGGTGTACATTTCACACCATCTCATTGCTCCACTTAGCGGTAATTAATTAATTTCCGTGTGCAGTCGTTCCCACCATAGCTTCCATCGTTGTCAAGTGGTGAATACCCGAGTCATTAATTTTGGGCTGTCTTCTCGGTCCAGACGTAAATATTCCGCTCGGCGCCTAGGGTTACCACCCACTTGCCAAGTGTAATTTGTAAAATGCCAAACTAGCCTCCTTCGTTCTTATATGCTAAGAAAACGTATATTTTCTTGCATTTGGTTGCAATTCTTCACCTTAAATTGCTATGATATTCACATATAGGTCGTGAAATCATGCTACAATATTATATCTCATTATACCTCTCATTGCTCTTTGGGTTCCCTGTAATTGCTCCCCCTCAGAGATCAATGGTTCGACCCTAGGCATAATCATGTGCCTTGTCTTCTCTGATGAGACCCGAGTTCGATGCCAGACTGCCGTGACTGATTGGGCACAATGCTTAGCATAAAAATAATCCCTGGCTCTACAGCCCACTCAGGGCCTAGGCCTACCAAGCGACCGCTGCCCAGCCATTTGGCCTGCAGATATTGGGGTGACGCGTGGTCAGGTCCCCTCAGCCGTGAATATTGGTTTTCGTGACCGGGGCGCTGTCTCACCGTCAGACAGGTACTCAATTGTCCTCCCGACGCTGAGTTCACCCCGTTCCAGCCCTCACGTCAGTTTATAAAATCCCTGACGGAGCCGGGAATCAAACCCGGGGCCTCCGGGTGAGAGGCAGGCGTCCTACCCCAACACCACGGGGCCGGCACATGTATAGCATATGAATTATAAGTATAGGCTTATTCTTGTCTGCTGCTATTTACCTTGCACTAGTACAACAGCCGACCAGCTGGACAGGTGTTGGAGATAACGCTATCTTTGCCTCGTCTGAAGATTGACACGGCTATCAAAACATCAATATTGCTTTGATTATTTATTTATTTATTTATTTATTTATCGTATGGCTCTTAGAGCCGGGAGTGTCCGAGGACATAATCGGCAGGCCAGGGGCTGCAGCTGCTTCAAGTTCCGTTCAATTTCAAGGAGTTCTAACTTTCACCACCAGATATCACTGACACATAGTGGTGAACGTTGGAACTTTGATAGAGCGTTACAACGGAATCTAACCTAAAAATTTAGCTTGACACAAGTTTAGTTATTGGAAGGATCTTTTACATGTCATAAATCTATGACATGGGACCGCCGGTTTTACTTCCCCTCCGAAGGAAAACATACTAAAGGATTTTAACGCTCTTAAAAAATTCCGACGACTTCGACCGGGTTTGAACCCGCGAACTTGGGCACAGCAGTTCATTGCTTTGATGGCTTCCCTAGTACAGTCATCAATAATGTGTGATTCCTATCTTCGGCTTAGCTCTTCCCTCATCAACTTGGCATATTCATCGAGAACATTTTGCTCATCCCTTGGCATATGGGTGGGTCATATCCAAAAATCTTTCAGACAAAAATTGTAGGTTGTAGTTGTAGGACTACTGACAATTTCCGAAAGAAAGCTTCGTCATTTTATTGCACGAGCAGATGATATACCAGGTGACACAAACAATCGCCATAATAATACACACCCTTGGCTGGTTCAACGACGGAAAAAGCGTCAGTAGAGGGGGAATGACTCATGCGCACGCCGACGAAGAGAGATGAGCAGCAGATCGCTGTGCCCGAAATCATTAGGTCAGTAACTGGTGTTGCATGTTCAGTTAAGGACGGCAGAGTGTAGAGGATGAAGATCGAAGTGGGCGTCCCTCCATATCAACGAATGAAAACAACATTGCTTGAGTATAGAACATTTTTGGTACTTTTCAGTCGGTCAACACGAATGTACCCAAAAGAGCTGGGTTATACTCAAATCCTGAAAAAAATTACATGAGATTAATAAATACACTAGGATTTATTAACCTCATGTAATTTTTTTTAGGATTAGTGTATAACCTAACTCTTTTGGGTACATTCGTGTTGACCGACTGAAAAGCACCAAACTTTTGTTTACTAAGGCAGCACTGAAAAATGGCTTGAAACCCCATAATAGAAAACGATGGTATATTGGCTTTCACCGACAGTGAATTAAAACTCAGCAATTCTTCTAGGTTTGTGCCGTGTCTTGTGTGGGGTTTCACCTAGGACACCAAGCTGGCTCATCAGCGGGTTCTTGGTGTGCCCGCCCGGACCCCCACCGGTGTAACAAACAGCGCACTACCTCCATTTATATAAAGAGCAACTGCACCTTCAAAAAAAAAAAAAGAAGCCTTCACAGGGAGGTTAAGGCTGCCTGAGCTTTTACTTTTCGCAGTAAAAAAGTGCAGTTGCACTTAATATAAAGGGAGGTAGCGCGCAGTTCGTTACTCCTGTGGGGGTCCGAGCGGGCACATCAAGAGCCGACTGATGTGCCAACTTGGTGTCCTAGGCGAAATCTCACACAAGACACGGCACAAACCTAGAGGAATTGCTGAGTTTCCCATAATAGGCTATAACATTGTTGTAGCGGACAGGCGCATAACGGATTGGTCATGCCCAGGTCCATCACATGCTCCATGATGTGTTGTGTTACCGAAAAGTGTCGGTAAGATGGGTAACGACAAACCTGACCCAGGAGCAGGCTGTGCGACAATTTCTTGCCTCGCAGGGACCAGAGTGTTTTCAGAGTGGTCTCTTCAAACTGATTGCACGCTATGACAACTGTTTCAATGTCGGTGGCGACTACGTCGAGAAATAGTGCAAGGTGTATAATTCAAGATGATAATGATGATGATAATTGTTGTTTTAAGGGGCCTAACATCTAGGTTATCGGCCCCTAATTATTTGGGTGATAGTGAAAGATGAGATGAGGATGAAAACTATAGGCTAACTAATACTAACTACAAACTTACATATTAGAAGAAAAAATGATAAACAAATAAAGGATGAGGCAAATAAAGGACAGGAAGAAAAGAAATGCCCTCAACCCTCGAAGAATGAGGATTGAGGGACTTGGAAAGAAGTAGAGCCATGAAAGGCAGATAGGGAAGGTTAGAGTAAAAAGGAGACAAAATGGACCCAACTCAGGAATCCCTGGAGGTCGCCAACTCCCAAACTCACCAGCTCTTGAGGGTGTAGCACTATCCAGAGTGCACCAGAAGTGGTGGGGCTGCATACACCCTGCATCCTTGAGGGCCTTGTGCAGAAGGCAGGAGATAACATGAAAAAAAGAAGGCTGACGCCTCGAAAAATGAGGGTATCAGGAAAGTTGAGACAAAGGCCAATTAAGGCGGGAAAGTGAAAGACTCCCTAGGCCTCGGATACCCTAATACCGTCGGGGTCGGAAGAGAACAAGAGTTGGCCAAGAGAGGCTGACAGGTAAGAAGATGGAGAAGGGCCCGGCACAAGTAGGCTAAGTGGAAGCAATGCCGGATTCAGCTAGGGTCCCGTGGTCGCCAACCCACGTCCCATCAGATGAGGGCCCCTGGGGGTATAATTCATGATGCCATGATGTATGTCAGTATGGCAATAAAGGGTCCCTGGAAAGAAACTACGTAACTTGTTTTCTGAACTTCCCTCGTAGATGAGTTTACCCTTCTTGCTTGCACCTGTAGATCGTTTACAATCTTGTTTAGTTTAGAAAATAGTTGAGGTCCCCAAGTTAGGTGTGATACCCTGCATATACTGTACAAGGTGTCACACAAATATACGGCACAAAATGCAGGACACATTCCTCACACTTAAACGAAGAAATTATGTTATAATATGAACATGGGTCCCGAAACAAACGCTTCGTTTCGATTTAACACCTCATTGTTGGAGTCGTAGTGAATCTCGGATGCGCTGATGTATCCCGGAGTATCGCGTATGGTTTCGCAGCCTTCCATAATACGGGCACGCAGACTCTGAACATCTTGTACGGGGGTTCGATACACAAGCGCTTTCAAACGTCCCCACAAATAAATGTCCAGTGGGTTTAGGTCCCGAGAGCGTGGAGGCCAGGCAATTGGTCCACCTCTACCTATCCATCTGTCACCGAATCTTTTATTTAGAAGTCGACGGACATTAACAGTAAAATGATATCGTACTGATCACTGGAACAGTTGATGTTACAGTAAGTCACATGGTAACAGGGCCATGTAAAACAAAATACTAGCGGTGCACCTACGGTAATGTCAACGTAACCAGACATAAGCAAACGTGGATGTTCCCCCCAATTCGAACATTCTGTTCTTGTATGTTTTCCATGATTAATGGGTTGGAGACAATGAGGTAGCCTATAGCATGGAAACAAAACGTTTCCGGACCAATGTCCATATGACATAATTTCTTCGTCTAAGTTTGAGGAATGTGTCCTGCAATTTGTGCCTTACATTTTTGTGACATCCTGTATAAGAATCTCTTTCTTAGCGTTCTCTGTATCTGCGGGTAAACGGAATCCATAAACTGGGCTAGTATTGTCTCCATGCAGGCTGGACAAGCAATAGTCTCTGCCAACTCAAGTGGAGCGTGCAGCGTTATAAAACACAGTGACTTGGCGACTATTAAGATAGGAACAGCTGGCAATAAATGGAACTGCCTCGGCTTCACTGCAAACTCACAATTAAATGGGGGAGAAGGGGGTAAACTGCGTATAAAAGAGGCAATGTCTCCAAGAAATATTATTATAATAAAAGTATTAAGGACAAATAAACGCAGACAAAGCTTCAGATGAAAAAATACATGTTTATTTCTCAAAGAAATAGGTTTGTTAAGTAGGACAAATGATCTTCCAGTTAGGGAGAACATACACAGTAGCTTAAACAATTACAAAGAAGTAGCTCCGTGAATAACTATACAGCCTATTTTCATATATCCTACTTATGTTAATTGCCTCTATCAACATACAAAATTTCAGTTCGATTGCTGCAATAGATTCGTAGATATTGAGAACTGACTAAATATTGCGGATGGTCGCCATATTGGATTTTATATATGTAGGTCCTAGAGTTATGTACTGTTACATGAAGATCATTGTGCTCGTGTAGCATTCAAACTTCAATCGCATGATTAGGACACAAGAAGTAACAAGGAGAGTTTATAATTTCGCACAGCCGCCATCTTGAGGTTATGTAAACAATTGAACTAAATTAGATACCAGTGCATTACAATGTGTATAAACATTTCCTGTACCAGATTTCATTGCGTTTGGAACATTAAATTGCGAGAAAGGTCTATTTAAAATTTTCAAATTCGCTTGGCCGCCATGTTCGTTTTGTAGTTAACTGGTTTTTGAAAGACTTATAGATGAACTTCCAGTAGTGCCCTTTATCTCCGAACGAAATTTCAGGGTGATACCGCTAATAGTTTCAGAGATATAGAATGCCGGTGAAATATTTCGCACCTCCGCCATCTTGTGGTTATGTAAACAATTGAACGAAGTTAGATGTCGGTGCATTACAATGTGTAT
This sequence comes from Meconema thalassinum, assembly GCA_946902985.2. Taxonomy (NCBI): domain Eukaryota; kingdom Metazoa; phylum Arthropoda; class Insecta; order Orthoptera; family Tettigoniidae; genus Meconema; species Meconema thalassinum. The sequence goes on from OX336400.1 coordinate 141,800,216, forward strand.
AGACATATACTGTACCACGTTTTATAGCGTTTGGTTGGTTAAATCGCGAGAAACATCTATTTAAAAGTCGCAAATTCGCGTGGCTGCCATGTTGTTTTTGTAGTTACCAGTTTTTCAAAAGTCACAGAGGTGAACTTCTATTAGTTCCCTTTATCACCGTAAACAATTCCAGGGTGATATCGGGAATAGTTTCGGAGATATTGAATACTGGTGAAATATTTCGCACAGCCGCCATGTTGGATTGGTGAGACGTAACAAAATTTGAAGGGCACGGCGGGGTCGTTCGGAATTGTGCTATGAACTTACCGAGTTTCATTGAAATCGCTCCAGCCGTTTAGAAATTATTAGGGGGGACACACACACCTCACACACACACGCACGCACACACACACGGACAAAAGGTGATCTCATAAGCTTATTTTTTCAAAATTGAAAATAGGTTAAAAAATATTTTACAATAATGATATAGGGCGCCGGGGAATGTTCTCCGCAGCACCTTCGTTTTGCTGCAAAATGTAGCATCAGCAGTTTAGTTGGCAGCACGGTGTCCTGGACAGGGTGGCAGTACAGTGCAGGTCACACGTGTAGGCTGTGGGCTGTCGAAATCGTCAGTGAGTAATGCAGTGAGCGAGCGTTCAAATAGATTGTTGGAAGTCTGCATCAGTATACAGTAAGCAGGCTACTGAAGAGAGCTTCTTTGTTGGAATACGTTTTTCGCGAAGGCAGTCGGTTTACATTATTATTTATCTAGCGTATGGCAACAAGTTAGATACATACAGTATCTACGGGTACAAATAAGAAGCCTCCGTGGCTTAGGCGGCAGCACGCCGGCCTCTCACCGCTGGGTCCGTGGTTCAAATCCCGGTCACTCCATGTGGGATCTGTGCTGGACAAAACGGAGGCAGACAGGTTTTTCTCCGGGTTCTCCGGTTTTCCCTGTCAAAATTTCATTCCAGCAACACTCTCCACTATCATTTCATTTCATCTGTCATGCATTTAATCACTGCCCCAGAGGAGTGCGTCAGGCCTCTGCAGCCGGCACAGTTCATATCCTCGCTGCTAGATGGGGGCTTCATTCACACCATTCCTGACCCGGTCGGAGACTGGAAGCAGGCTGTGGATTTTCATTTCATCTACGGGTACAAATACTGTATATACAGACAAGATTAATTATAAGGTGCGTTCAAAAAGTAACGAGCTGGAGGCATAATTACAGAAACCAGTACCTGTATGTTAGAAGTATTGGCCCTGGCTGTTGAGGCACTTGTCCCACTGTGGCACGAGGCGGTGAATGGCTGTCTCATAAAATTGCCTTGGCTGCGATGTGAACCAGTTGCGCACGTACAGCTGGACGTCGGCGTCCGAGGTGAATCGTTGGCCTCTCAGAGCCCTTTTCAGGGGACCAAACATGGCGTAATCACAGGGAGAGAGGTCTGGACTGTATGGAGGGTGGCCGAGAACCTCCCATTTGAATTTCTGCAGGAGTGCCGCGACTGTGTTGGCCGTATGAGGTCGTCCATTGTCGTGGAGCGACCACGGCGGCTATGGCGTTCACTGTCACTAGGCGGTCCTTGGTAATGCGTGCATCAACCAGCCGGAAATTGTCATCGGTAATGCAGGGGGGTGCCCCAGACCGGGCATCATTGGCTAACGACACCCGTCCTTCCCTGAAGCGCTTGTGTCACGCCTTGACCCTTGCAAGGCATATGCAGTGTTCGCCGTAAACTTGTGACATTCGGCGATGAATGTCCGTTCCCCCTACTTCTTCCGCTGTCAGAAACCGAGCACCACCTCTTTGCTCTTCGGTTGACGCCTCCGTGTCACTGTTTGAAATGCGACTAGCAGCGTTGGGCGATTGATGCATGCTGCTGCTCACTTTGTAACGTCACGTAACGTGCACGCGTGCCCTCTAGCGACAGGCTGTGACCTTCCACGCTCTGGTCGGAACCACACCTTGTTACACATGCCACGATTAGCCGATGTAGTCACCGGTTTGCGCATTCCAGCCTCCGGCTCGTTACTTTTTGAACGCACCTTATAAATTGCAATGTCCAGTTGGTTGATCCACTGTATGGCTTCCTCTGTTGGTTGCAGAAAGTCATTTGGGCTACATGTATAGGAACTTCGAACAATTTCACTTACAATATGGGGGATTGTTTGTTGAGAGGCACCACAGTCGCACTCCGGTGATGTAATATATTTCCACTTATAAAGGGCGATTTCTCATCGGTTTACAGAAAATGTAAAACTAAAATTTCAGGCGCGGTTTCCTAATTCAAAGTGTCCTAACCGGGATACCGTTCGGAATTTGATAAGTAAATTTCGTGTGACCGGCTCAGTTCACGATGTACCGGGAACAGGCTGGTCTACGCTTTTAACAGACGAAAAACTTGATGAAATTTCCGATACAATGCTGCGTAGTCCAAGAAAATCAACACGCAAATTAGCTCAAGAAACAGGAAGCTCTAACTGAACAGCACATAAAGCTGTAAGAGACAAGCTTCAGTTGTTCCCTTGTAAAGTTACGCTGATACAAGCGGGAGCCGTGCTGCCAACGTAACTGCTGAAGCAGCAGCATTTAAGCCGCGTTTACACCAAATGTTGCCGACAAATTGTTGCCAACTTTCGTTGACATCATGTTGACAACAAAAGTTGGCAACAAATGCTGGCAACAATGTTGGCGAATATCGAGAATGGTAAGATTTGTTGACAACAATTTAGCTCATTTTTGGGCGCGTTTCGCCAGTTGCATTCTGCATTCTGAGATGTCAACACTAGAGGAACTTGCGGCGATAGCAGCAGCGTACGTCATCATCGGTAAAAAGAGAAGGCCGAAGAGAATCTGGTCAAGGCCTTACCTTAGGGCCAGATCTGTGTATAGTGGAAGTGACCTACTTTCCGATTTAAATCAAGACAAAAGATCTAACTTTTGCTTTAACTTCAGAATTGGTGGTTTTCATTCCCCGCGAAATGTTATTCCAGGTATAGTTCTTCAGTTTTTGTTTTGTTTTTAAAGTCTGGGTCCATCAGGTTCCAGAGAACTGGTTGCTCACGATAGAGCTCGATCAAATTTAGGACCTTATCCCGCGACCAATTAAAATCACTTAAAAGGTTGCCCATATTGACTTGCACTTCGACAGTTCGACACCACAAACAAAAGTCGAGTACTACCAGCAACAGCCGAGTTACTAGCTGATACAGGCGGGAGCCGTGCTGCAACGTAACTGCTGACGCAGCAGCATTTAGGCGATGCGGAGAACATTCCCTGGCGTCCTGTATATTTATGTTATATCATCCGCCTTGTCAATCGAAAATATGTACCAATGTTAGTGGTAGGTTCATTTACATGCCATAAATCTATGACATGCGCCCGCCGGCTTAATATCTTCCTCTCCGAAGCATGGCATAGCCTACTGAAGGATTTTAACGCTCTTAAAAATCCGATGACTTCGGTCGGCTTTGAACCCACGATCTTGGGCATAGCATTAATCATGCTGGGGCAGATGACCTCGTAGTTCCGCCCCTTGAAACCTCAATAACTAACTTCATCATGCTACCGACTACGCAACCAAAACCTTTTTATTTTATTCTCATACTAGCAACCCGTCCTGGCTTCGCCCGGGAACAGTTATGAATGCATTACATGATAAGCTCCTTTTCTTCATGTCAATGAACTACGACCTATATCCGTTTTACGACTCGGCATGATGGGTTAAAATCACTGACTTGACTATTAATTATATTATCATGGAGACGCATGTGCAACGAATTCTTGTCAGACGTAATTTAAGAATTGCGAGGTGCATGACACACAAATCCCCCTTCCGTCCAATCTTAACTTGACTGTGTATTTTGCGGAAAGAAAAGTTCACAGGCGAAATGAAGAAAGCCAAGTTGCACTTCTAGCGAAACTCCAAACACAACCACTCATCTCTAAAGTCGGCTGCTGGCGGTATCTGGGGTGATAGGCTCGCTCGCTAGCTAGGCTGTAACTGGGTTGATAGGCTCGCCCCTAGCTAGCTGGTAAATTGCCGCCTCAGTAATTGAATGAGGATTGTTGGAAGAAATGAAAACGTAAAGACACTTACAGTGGGCGATGTATTGAAGATTAGACTATAGGCCTATGCTCTTCCGGAATTTTTTGTAGAACTTTTCATGCTGAACAATTCTCACGCTCATAGTATATTGATATTTTTAACGGTTTGCCCAGCGTAAGCTTAAAAAGCGCACGGACGCCTAGTTATTTTTTCAGCTTTTTCACTGAAATCGTTACTGATTGGCTTCCCTTGGCCATATTTTCTACAGAAACCTTCCTTGTGATATCTTTTACAGAAACACCACATAAAAATCCACCCAGTGGTTCTCGAGACTACCCGTGACATCAAAGAATCGGGGCTTTGTCTTATAGGCCTACTAAGTAGAAATACTTTACAATAAAACCTGCCTTCAAAATACCCTTTATAAAAATAAAATTTTTGACGGTCCTAAGACTCACGGGTGAAAAATGTGTAGCCCTACATTCCCTTCATTAAACTGAAACTGTGTTAACGCGGACAAGGGAAATAAGCGGCTTCGGTGGCGTAGTCAGTAGCATGCTGAGCTTCTATACCCAAGATAGCGGGTTCAAACCCGGCCGAAGTCGTCGGATTTTTTAAGAGCGTTAAAAATCCCGCAGTATGCCTTCCTTCGGAGGGGAAGTATAGCCGGCGATCCCATGTCATAGATTTATGGCATGTTAAAGAACCTTCCACTAATTGCACCTGTGTGAAGCTAAATTGGATAGGTTAAGAATGTAAACTACGCTCTTGGGTTTCTACGTTCGTTGCCAAGAGCCGACTGTGGTGGCGTCTAGTAGCTAAGTTATGAACTTGGCCTAGTAGTCGTTGACGGTGGCGCTTGGTGGCAAAAGTAGGAACTATTTGAAAAATTCTAAGTTGCAGTACTTAAATTAAAAAACACAGATAACACATCAAAATTAACACCGGTTATCAGACAGATTCTACACACACCCTAAGTACAAGGGGCTACATGACCGCGTTGTCGCAGCCCCTAAACTTAAGAACGAACCAACCAACGGAAATAAAAATTTGCATTTTATTGAAAATTCCTAGTTTTGGAATGCGGTGTTAAGAAACAAAAATCAGGCACCCTGTGAAAAACTTAATAATCAACAACTTGACTACTACTTTGTCCCACGGCTGGAAATCCTTTCCAAAGTCAGAGGAGACCATATTATTATGTCCAAATCATTTGTTTCTAATATAATAGTCCACTTGACCCAACACTTGTGACGTCATGCCATCTGTTTTACTAAAACTCTATGAACAAAACACTCATTTTGCGAGTCATTTACGAAACGCTATGGGTTTTTAAGATGGCCGTGACCATTAGCACCTCATCACTGCTTTGTATCAAGTCGTAAAGGAGGCCATGTCTGGCAACTCAGTCTTCCCCTTCACCCCCCTTTGCCAACCCACGGTCACTGAGGGGAGAGCCAGGGTGATCGTTACATCCTCCTACACCCGCCATCTTTCCACTGTCCTCACAGGGGTTGGTATAACTGCCGGACACTCACTTCAACTCTCTCGCTGTGTCGAGGTGAGAAGATGCCCAAGTGTAATAACTAGGGCTCGGATTCGATCATATTTGCATTTTTTCCCCTGAATAGTACACTTTGAAAGAAGCTTTTCGGTGGTATTTTCACCTCTCTGGGACCAACAGAATTGAAATTTATCGAACATATAAATGCATAAAACCGCGGTTTTCGGAATAGAAGCATATAAATGCATATTCTTGTAGTATTCGTCTGAATAGTTTGTTTTTCTTCGAATTCTCCCCCGAATTCGGGCCCTGACAATCCTTAAGGTTCGAAAACAGAAATAATTATTGAAAAGCCTATCTGTTGCGAATAATAGAACCGCAGGCTTTTAACCTTTTGTGAGGTTGTTCTCGTCATTGAAACTTTTATTGACTGATTTAAGAAAATCATTCAAAACTGAAAACATAGAAAATTTCTTGTTGTATAGACCAATGCAGATCTACTTCATTGACTCGCATAATTATGAACATTTTGTAAATGAACTTTTAAACTGTATCTTTTACAAGAGCACTTCTCTTATATATACTTGTAAAACTTGAATGCGAGTATATTGCAGTGTATCATACATACAATTAGAAAATAAAGCTCGAATTTAAAGGTATGTTATTGGTTTCTTCGTTTCACTTTCCTTTCTATATTTTTAACGGTGTTTTTCGAGCATATTCTACATATTTAACCACATATAATGGTTTTTTTCGAGCATATCTACCGAGCATAAAACACATGGTTTTCGAGCATATCTGGAGATTTTATTGAGCATATTGATCCGAACCCTAGTGATAACTAATACAATTTCATTCCACTTTCACTTTGTAGTTATTACAAAGTCTGGGAATAAACATGTCAGCGGCTTCGGTGGCGTAGTTGGTAGCATGCCGAGCTTCTATGCCCAAGATCGCGGGTTCAAACCCGTCGTCAAAGTCGTCGGATATTTTTTAAAGCGTTACCAATCCCTCAATATGCCTTCCTTCCGAGGGGAAGTAAAGCTGATGGCATGTTAAAGAACCTTCCACTAATTATAGGTTATACAGGGAGTTCGTGAATGTTCTACGCGGTGCTTACAAGCTGCTGCGAGAGATTACGTCACCAGTTACGTTGGCAGCACGGCTGTCGCTTGTATCATAACTAGGGCTCAGATTTTTAGGTGCTAAAAATCTGGAAAATATTTATTTTTTATGTATTAAAAATACCTGAAATATGTGACAAAAGAGTAAAAATATTTATTTATAATTTAATTTATTAATGTGAATATAAACAATATGCAGTACTCACGAATGCAATAATTTATTCTATGTCACACTGACTGCTGAAGCATTACAATACACAACGAGATACATCTCCAGGTTGTCCATCACAAATGACCGACGATTATCGCGGAACACTTATTCTGGAGGCGCGAAACTGCAACAATATGTTTCTTGCCCTTGAGGTGTTGTGTACCTTGAGATCGCTGTTCAGCCTTGATTGTTTTCCCACACGGTTGTCAGAACAGAACGCTCCCATCAGAAGTAAAATTATCTTTAAATTCTGCAACATACTGCTGCAGACGATAACTAGTAGTTGTTTTTACTTTATGCATCGTAGAACTGCCTTACACTTCACAATGCCAGAAATGAACTGCATGTGAGTGACACTGGTTCCAGGTAGCTGGGGGAGGGGGAGGTATAGCACGTGGTGCAATATGGCTATGGACAAGGAACTCCCCGACTTCCACAGTGGGTGGCACGGGGCGACATGTTAAGAATAACACAGTTGCAAGCTGACATACGCTGTGCATTAAGATTAGATAGCTCACAGGTTCTTCCCCGTTGAAGTAACACAGAACAAAAATTCAATAAACTGAAATACTTATTTTTTTTAATGTAAATATTTTGTCTTTTTATGTGCTATTAAGTGAAAATCAGGAATTTATGCATTTATAGAGAAAATGCTTAAAATATGTAGGCCTATTTACATAAAAAAAAGATTTATTTACCTAAAAATCCGAGCCCTAATAACAACAAACAGTAAATTTTATACTCACCACAGCCATTCAAAACATACTGTTGCACTCTTCCAATAATCTAACTATACGCACTGACGATTTCGACAGCCCACAGCCCACACATGTGGCCTTCACCCTATCAAGGACACTGTGCTGCCAACTAAACTGATGACGCAACCTCTCGCAGCTACACGTAGCCACTGCGGAGAACATTATCGGTCTCCCTGTATTTGATTAACGCTCTTAGGTTCCAACATTCGTCGCCAGGAGCAGACTGCGGTGGCATCTAGTAACAAAGTTCAGAAGTAGTTGGTCGTTGACGGTGGCGTTTGGTAGCAAAAGTTGGAACTATTTGAAAATCGAATGTTTGCAGTCCTTACTTGAATTGAAAATAGATAACACACACTAATACACTAATACCGGGTGAGTTAGCCGTGGTTGTTACGGCGTGGCTGCAGGCAATTGCTCACATCTGGGAGGCGAGGAGGTTGGAATCACCCCCTCGGCAAGCTTGAAGATGGTTTTCTGTGGTTTCCCATCTTCCTTCCAGGCAAATGCCGGGGTTGGTCCTTAACTATAGGCCACAGCCGCTACCTTCCAATTCCTAGTCCTTACAATCACACTTTCCTCCACAGACAACACTCCACACGCGGTGGTACTTGTTGCTCACCCCATGGGTGCCCGCATCGAAGCAGCTACTAACTCTGACGAGCCGAACATGTCCTAGGACACTCCCGGCACTAAAAGCCATACGCTAAAAAAAACACTCTGGAAGAATGAAGGAAGTGTGGAGGAAGAGAAAGGAAGAAAGAACTAGGCTATGAGAAGAAAATGAAATGATATTTGCGCGGTCCTTAGTTTTGGCCGGTTCGCATAATGTAATGTAATGTAATAATAATAGCCTAATAATAATAATTATAATAATAATAATAATAATCATAGTAGTCTAATAATTAGTTAACATCGGAACACCCACAACGCCGCGCAATGGGAGTCAAATAGCCCTAGGTTGTAACATCTACTCTGCGGTAATTTTCCCTCTTAAGCTGGTAAATTATGAAACGTGTGATGTTTTCTCATTTACTGTACTTAATCTGAATAATCTCTCTCTCCCCTCTCCTCTCCTCCTCTCCGTGATTAACATTCTCTTCGCACCCTTTAGAAGCAATCTTTGGATCTGTGCCTGATCCTGATTGGGGGTTCTCCCTCACGTACGAAGACACACTTCGATCTGGATGGGCTTCAGAACGTTTTAATTGAACCTTAATAAAATAGAAGCTTGCCCTGTGATGTTGAGGTAGCACGCCTGCCTCTCCACAGGAGGCCCCGGGTTCGATTCATGGTTCCGTCAGGGATTGTAGAAGCTGACGTGAGGGCTGGACCGAACGGGGTAGTCCCTACACTCAGTCTCGTGAGGTCATTTGAGTAGCTGTCTGACAGTGAGACAGCGCCCCAGTCAGGAAAACGAAGATTCAGCTGAGGGAGCCTGACGTGCTGACTTTGCGTTACTCCGTAATCTCACGGCCAAAAGGCTGGGCAATGGTTGTGCTTGGTAGGCCAAGGCTCTTCACATGTTTCAACTTTACATAAAATAGAACTTGCAATGCCTAAAACTGTAAATACTGAACTGTATGCCCAAGATGGCGGGCCCAAACCCGGCCGAAGTAGTCGTATTTTTAAGAGCCTTGAAATCCTTCAGTATGCCTTCCTTTGGAGGGGAGGTTATACCGGCGGGCCCATGTCATAGATGTATGGCATGTGAAATAACCTACAGTACCATCTGTCACTAACACCAAGCGGCGAACGTTGGAACTAGATGGAGCGTTTCTACCTACAGACGGACTGACATTTGCCCGGATCGATCTGATAAGTCTACTTTTTCCTCATTTTTGAAAAATGTGAAAAGTAGGCTAACAATGTTTGAAATTAAGATTCCTCCCTGGAAAATTATATTTTTATCGATCCTGTGAGGGATAGTTGTACGTTTTAGCCTATGTGATTTCAGTTTGAGATTATTGCCACGTCTCCTTTCGAACGCCTACTCACAAAGAATAAAAGATTATTCCTGTATTAAATACTCCTTGCATTTTAACGACTACTCATTGTGAATAATCTGATTGTCAAATACCGAATAACGGCTGCGTATTGTGGATCGAGCTTAAATAATCTATCTACTGTACTGTATGATGGCCATATTATCTCGTTCGACAAATATTCTTCTATAAATAAATAGCTTCCCGTTTAAGAGGTCACTTTAAATGACCTTGGGCCGATAACCTCGATGTTAGGGTCCTTAAAATACCACCATAATCAAAATGACCTTATAAAAAAACAATATACGAGGTGGTAGACCGGGATCCCAGCGACCTTCAACACTATAAAGCGCATAAATCCTCAGCAGTAGCAAGTGCAAAGGCATCCCACTATCAGGAGCTGTACGATCAACTTGTCTTCTCAGAGGGGCTAATAGAATGTACAAATCAGCCAAATCAAGGCATTTGGAAAGCCAAGATATTGGACACGTCATAGACGAGAATCACCAATCATTGCATGATCCATGTAAAATCCTGCAACGTTCGAAGGAATACTTTGAAAAGATCAGTGTTGACGAAAACCAACAACCACCCATACCCATTCACCAGCCAATACTAGGGCCTATATTATTGATCTCAACTGAAGTGATCGAGTGTGCAGTGCACCAGATGAAAAGTGGGAACGACAGATGACATACCTGCTGAAGTCTGGAAGGTAATGGAGCACAGGGACACAACATTCCTTACAGCACTTTTCAAAATGATCACCACAACGCGCGAGGTGCCCAAAACTTGTCTTACAAGTATCACAGTCCCGATCAGGAAGCACAAAGGTGATATCAACGAGTGTGTCAATTACAGGCCGATTAAATTGTTATGTCACACTATGAAAATTTTTGAACGTGTGTTGGACGTGCGCCTTCGTGAAATTGCCACGGTAACTCAAAATCAGTGAGGTTTTGTCAAAGACTGCGGAACAGTGGACGCCATCCATGCGGTCAGATTGCTCAGAGAACGCCATCTTGAGAAGAGAAAATCATTACATCCGGCATTCTTGGACCTAGAAAAGGCCTTTGACAGAGTGCCCCATGACCTTATATGGCAATCCTTACAAACACATGGAGTGCCCAAAGTATATGTACTTTACCATAACGTACAGTAGCTTGCCACGGTGGGTGAGTGGATAACGTGTCGGTCTACTAACCGCAAGATTGCAGGTTCACTCCTGGCCGTGGTAAGTGATTTTTGAAAGGCGGCAAAAATGCGATGCGCATGGCATACGATGTTGGCATGTCAAAGAACCCATTTGAATTCAGTAGGCCGAGTTCATAATGGCAAAATTAATCTCGGGAGTTTCCGCCAACACAAAGTTCCTAATTTCTCTACTAGAAACCGCTATAGTGTACATGGAGCTTAGATATCTAACATCTAACCTCCTTGACTTTCATAGTCAAGGAACAACGAAATTCGACATGCAAGCTACCCTCTGGTTGTCAAATAACAAAGCTTGCACCCGGCACCTGAGGCCATACGATATTATTATTATTATTATTATTATTATTACCATAACGTCACCAGTAGGATGAAGGCAATTGTGCAGAAGAGCCGACCCTGCTCTGCTGGACAAAAGCTAGAACAAGAAGAAGATACGCGGCCGCAGACATTTACAACAAAAGAACACAAACGTTGATCTCACGATACGACAGGAGTCTTAATTCTAGCGGTGATTAGTCTAGGTCGATAAATAGCTCAAACATTGCTGTATATGACACCAATAATTGTTTTAATGTCCTCGTATATCGACCTAGAGGAGGGGAATTGGAGAGCACATTACGTTAAATTATAGAAATATCCAACATTGTTGCCTTGCTCCCTTGGTGTATGTCCATGGTCTTCTGTGCCCACTGGCGAAGCTCGTTCGGTACACCGACTGGATCCATTCCTGTTCTATGTCTGTTGCTTCCATTTGTACTTATATACAGTCTTTATTTCAGATGGACGTGTAAAATTAGTCGGTATCAAAGGTGACCTCTGCGATCGTAACTGAAACAGACATACACATAAATCATATTAGTTAATTAGTCTAAACGAATATCAATAGGTATTCAATGTACATTCATAAGTGCAATAAAACGTATCAAATGCTATCGAGATCAAACATGAACACATGTAGTTTTGCTTTCATTGATTATGTCTCGTTTTGCCCAAGCGTCCCCCCTCCTCATCTAGCAAAAACCAGAACTCATAAACGAATAAAAAAATCAAAACAAAAAAGAACGAAAACACAAAGCAAAAAACAACAACAAACACGGAACCATAGACAACAAGTAGTTCCGTGAAGAACTATACAGCCTATTTTCATATATCCTACTTATAATAACTGCCACTAACAACATACAAAATTTCAGTTTGATTGCTGTAATAGATTCGTAGATATTGAGAACCGACTAAATATTTCGGATGGTCGCCATGTTGGATTTTAAATATGTAGGTCCTAGAGTTATGTACTGTTACATGAAGATTATTGTGTACGTGTAGCATTAAAACTTCAATCCCATGATTAGGACACAAGAAGTAACAAGGAGATTTTAAAATTTCGCACAGCTGCCATCAGGTGGTTATGGAAACAATTGAAATAAATTAGATGCCAGTGGATTAACATTCGTATAAGGATTTACTGTTTCAAGTTTCACTGCTCTCGGATGGTTAAATTGCGAGAAACGTCCATGTGAATATTTATAATTCGCGTCGCCGCCATGTTGGATTTGTGATCACCAGGTTATTTAACGTCCTATGGGTGAGCTTAAGTTCATAGCCCCTATGAACGTAAAAAAATCAGTTTGATTGCTCTAATAGATTCGTAGATATTCAGAGCCGTCTAAATATTTCTGATGGTCGCCATGTTGGATTGTTAAATGTATAGGCCAAAGAGTCATGTACCATTAAAGGAAATTTTTTGCGTAGGTTCATTATTCAAACTTTCACTTCGATCGCATGATTACGACACAAGAAATAAAAACTTAATTTTAAAATTCGCACAGCCGCCATCTTGAGGTTGTGTAAACAATTGAACTAAATTAGATACCACTGCATTACAATGTGTATAAACATTTCCTGCACCAGATTTCATTGCGTTTGGAACATTAAATCGCGAGAAAGGTCTATTTAAAATTTTCAAATTCACATGGCCGTCATGTTCGTTTTGTAGTTAACCGGTTTTTGAAAGTCTTATAGATGAACTTCCAGTAGTGTCCTTTATCTCCGTACTAAATTTCAGGGTGATACCGCTAATAGTTTCAGAGATATAGAATGTCGGTGAAATATTTCGCACATCCGCCATCTTGCGGATATGTAAACAATTGAGCGAAGTTAGATGTCGGTGCATTACAATGTGTATAAATATATACTGTACCAAGTTTTATTGCGTTTGGTTGGTTAAATCGGGACAAACGTCTATTTAAAAGTCGCAAATTTGCGTGGTCGCCATGTTGGTTTTGTAGTTACCAGTTTTTCAAAAGTCACATAGGTGAAACTTTAGTAGTTCCCTTTATCACCGTAAAATATTCCAGGGTGATATCGGGAATAGTTTCGGAGATATTGAAAGCTGGTGAAATATTTCGCACAGCCGCCATGTTGGATTGGTGAGACGTAACAAAATTTGAAGGGCACGGTCGGGGTCGCCCGGAATAGTGCAATGAACTTACCGAGTTTTATTGAAATCGCCCCAGCGGTTTAGAATTGATTAGGGGGACACACACACACACCTCACACACACACACACACACACACGCACACGCACACACACACACGGACAAAAGGTGATCTCATAAACCTATTTTTTTAAAATTGAAAATGGCTAAAAATACAAAGAAAAAACAAAAATAAAAGCAAAAGCAGATTTAATAAACACGAAAGCATAAAAGGAGAAAAAGAAACACAAAATCAAAACAAAAGTAAAATGTAAAACAAAAAAATAACAGAATGTAACATGTGTTCTCAGTTCTCTTGTATGGCGTAGAAACATGGACCCTTACTGTTAGACTTGAAGCCTTTGAACTATGGCTTTACAGAAAAATACTGACAATATCATGGATTCATAAAGTTTCAAATCAGGAAGTTCTACGCAGAGTTGAAAAAAGACCAGAACTGATCAACATCATTAAGTGTCGTAAACTACGGTACCTTGGTCACATTATGAGGAATCAAAACGTTATGAGCTGCTTCAACTTATACTACAAGGTAAAATAGAAGGAAAGAGATCGCCCGGCAGAAGGAGAATTTCCTGGCTCGACAACCTTAGAACCTGGTTCAACAAAAGCTCTGAAGAATTGTTCCGAATTGCCACAGATAAAGCCAGAATAGCCATGCTGATCGCCAGCGTCCGGAACGGACAGACACGCTAAGAAGAAGAAGAAGAAGAAGAAGAAGACGAAGAAGAAGAAGAAGAAGAAGAAGAAACATTTGAAAAAAAAAGTTCTGTCTTATTAAGGATATAGAACTAGTAAAACTTTTCCTCCCATTGGCAAGTTTAACATTCGTTCCCCAAACTTTAATTTTTGTTTTTGTTTTTCTTCATAACTCAAACAATTTTTGAGATATTTTGATGACATTTTGTATTCACAAGTATCTTTTGTGTTTTAAGAATGTGAACTAGGACCAATGCTGTAATATTTGTTTTTTGTATTTTCTGAGTTTTTTTCAGCGTATGGCTTTTAGTGCCGGGAGTGTCCGAGGACATGTTCGGCTCGCCAGAGTTTGTAGCTTCTTCTAAGTGGACACCCATGGGGTGAGCTACAAGTACCGTCGCGTGTTGAGCGTTGTCTGGGGAGGAAAGTTTGAATGTAAGGACGAGGAGTTGGAAGGTAGCGGCTGTGGCCTATAGTTAGGGATCAACCCCGGCATTTGCCTGGAAGGAAGATGGGAAACCACAGAAGACCATCTTCAAGGTTGCCGGCGGGGGGATTCGAACCTATTCGCCTCCCGGTTGTGAGAGACTGCCTGCAGTCACGCCGCGCCGTAACGACCACGGCTAAATCACCCGGTATTTTCTGAGTGATCATACCTTACTAAAATGTCAAAACAAAAATCTAATCTTATAAAAAAAAGGGAGAAAAAAATATTATTTCAAAAGATAGGCAAAAGATGATAGTTCACATTCTTGACACGAGCATTATCAACGTTCTAAAACAATAATTTTCCAGCAAACGTGAAGGTTTGTTGAAATTATCAAGGGAAAGCATGATCAATGTATACATTAGTCCATTTTTTAATAACTTAGAAAAAGTTGCAAGTTGCAAACTAATGATAAAGGATAGTACTAGGAGTGTGCAAAATTTCATATAAACAGAACTAAGTGATACCGTGAAAAACTATTTAAAATATCTGTGGTTTTTACAGTTGTAAAATTGTAGCTTACCTCCCCCTTAAAAGGCCAACGCTTAACCAGCTCAGCACTTTGCCATTATAATGTGATTCTCAAAATTGGCGTGCTATTGAAGAACTGATGGCATTTATACAGCAGTTCAAATAAAAATGAGTAATATTGTTGAGTTGAGAGGGCAGCAGCAAGAAATATTCATAGCTTTCCCTAACTCTCCGATACAAGCGTGCGGAGATTAAATCTATACGAACACAACATAGTCCCGCCTACCCAATTTCAGCAATCTCTCGCAATATTTCAACTAGAATTTATTACTTTTAGCCTAAAGAGGAAGAGAAAGACCCCCTTGGATTCATTCCAGCCGACCGAGAAGAGAAAACATAAAACACTTGTTTTATTTTACGATGAATTTGGAAGGCATTTCCTTCCCAGAGTAGTGCTGGCCAGACAGAGCCAACATATGTGTGTTTGTTCTTGGATTAAACCGACCGGCGGAACGATATATGACTCAACACCAGCGTCAGACTTCTTTTTTAAAACAACTACTGTATAAACGCTAAAATATGCTATGGCCAGGAAATTGTTAAGCGAAAATATTGCGAGAATGACCTTTAGAATATTACAATAAAGTCTAATTTGAAATCCTATGAAAAATGACAACATATTTAATTATTTATTTATTTATTTATATAGAGTATTGCTTTTAGTGCTGGGAGTGTCCGAGGACACGTTCGGCTCGCCAGAAGCTGTAGCTGCTTCAAGCGGACACCCATGGGGTGAGCTACAAGTTCCGCTCAATTTCAAGGTGTTCCAACTTTCGCTACCAGATGTGACTGACACCTAGTGGTGAACGTCGGAACTTTGATCGAGCGGTACAACGAAAACTAACCTAGAAGTTTAGCTTCTTACAAGTTTAGTTAGTGGAAGGATCTTTTACATGCCGTAAATCTATGACATGGGATCGCCGGCTTTAGTGCCCCTCCGAAGGAAGGCATACTGAACGATTTTAACACTCTTAAGGTAAGAAAGACCCGCCTATCTCGCCCATGTTAAATCTTCAAATTTGTGGTACACTTAACTCAAAATCTGTTTGGGTTAGCCAATTGAAACTTTCAGGGATTACTGTTTGGATCATTATCTACAATAATAAGAAGGATTATTGACAAAAACGAAATACTTTAGCCAATATGAATTTTTGTTTAAGGTACTAAATTTTAATCCAAAATTATGTCCAACAAATTATATTTCATGTTGTATATTACTTAAAGGGATATCCATTCTTATAACTGTTCATTAGGATGATGTTGAGACATATAAAAATATATGGACCTATCTTTATTAGTTTTCTTACAAATAGTAGGCCTACCAAAGTAATGAAAAATGTTAAACTGAGAAAAATGAGGTTGACGTTTTTCAATACATTTTGTTACCTCTGACAATTCTTAGAACATTCCTGCCCCATAACTTGCATTATTTCGTCCTTCACTGGTTGTTTTGCTTTTCCTACATCCTTTAGCTTTTAAATAAATAAATAAATAAATAAATAAATAAATGAACAAATAAATAAGTAAATAAAAACAATATAAAACGTAAAAAAATAAGAAATGCTTAATTCAACTTATCTGTTTGCAAATAAGTGGACTTGTTTCCCTCTTCAAATCAACGATTCAATTATTAATAATTGGGGCAGATTACCTCACTGCTCCGCCCCTTAAACAATATTTCTTCAATAGGTTAGTGAAAAATCACAGTGATGACGATGATCAGTAACCACTAGTAACATAAACAATGCAGGAAGTTGTAATTGGTACAAACACAAAGTCAGCGCTCAACAAAGCAGACAGGAAGTGAGATCAGATATCTATGTATAATAGTTCAGAAGTTATACACATAAACATAAATCTCTGTAAAAGTGGGCCTTGTCATTCATGGTACAGCATAGTCATTTGTATCTTATAAAATGACCATTTTTCATATTTTTCGACTTTTTTTGACACATTCCAGTTCTCTACATTGTGTATAACTAAAAACACCAAAAATCCATTTTTTCGCCCCTAGACGGGTCTTTCTTTCCTTAAGAAATCCGACGACTTCGGCCGGGTTTGAGCCAGCGATTTAGGGCACAGCAGTTCAGATTGCTACCAACTTTACCGCCGAAGTCGCTACAACAACATATTAAACGAATGACAGTAAATCCTCGATTTAGCGAACCTCGATTCAACGGTTTCAGATTTAACGGACAGAATTAGACTATCCGAGATTATTTTTAATTTTTTTGCGCGCCCACAACGAAACGGGAGTGTTTTCTACTGCACATGCATCCCAAATTATTAAAATACAGTAAATAATAATTACCGTAAAGCCTTGTTGTTTATGTTTCTTTTTAGGAGCTTTGCGACATCGTGATCATGTAGCCCCGTGTACTTGGCTGTGTGTGTAGAATTTGTCACATAACCTGTGTGGCTGTGATGTCTGTAGGCTACTAGTGTGTGTATTTGTAATCGAGGTAGGATTTGGGTAATGCTGGCCCGTGGTGTTGAGGTAGCCCGGCTGCCTCACACCCGGAGACCCCGGGTTCGATTCCCGGCTCTGTCAGAAATTTTAGAAACTGACGTGAGGGCTGGAACGGGGTACACTCAGCCTCGTGAGGACAATTGAGTAGCTGTCTGACAGTGAGGCAGCGCCCCGGTCACGGAGACCAAAATTAACGGACAAGGGGACCCGACATGCTGACCACGTGTCGCCCCATAATCTTCAGGCCAAATGGCTGGCCAGTGGTCGCTTGTTGCTTGTTAGGCCTAGATGCCTACGCCCTTCACGGGCTGTATTGCCAAGGGTTATCTCTTTTTTAGGATTTTGGGTAGGAAGCGGCCATGGCCTTGCCAGGAGTAGAAATAGAAAACCACGGAAATCCACTTCTAGAATGGCTGAGGTAGGAATCGAACCCACCCATTCTCAGTTTTACCTCACGAGGCTGAGTGTACCCTGTTCCAGCCCTCAGACCAGACTATAAATTTCTTGGCAGAGCCGGGATCGAATCTAACCCGTGCCTCCGCACTTCCTGTTCCAAATAACACACTCCTACAAACAATTTTTCTCCTGTGTGTATGGTTTCCAATTCTCGTCTATCTTAAGGACTGGCGCGCCACGCCTGCCACATCCGCTCGCTCGACGCAGCGTCCCGACGCCCAATGACGTGGAATAAGCTTGAGCAGGTGGCACGTCCCTCCTCTTTCTCCTCCTCCATCCCATCTTTCTTCCACATCGCGCAGTGTCACCCGAGGCAGAGAGAAAAAGGAAAAATAAATCAATTTATGTGAATTCGACAAGTAGTTTTCAAGTCTCACGTTATTGTAGGATGCGGTTTGGTTGTGTAGACTTACCTCTGCTCTGCTCAATGTCTTCGTGGTTGTTACGTTAAAACGTAACCAGAGAAACGCTGTTTCTTTCACTTAATTCTGATATGAGGGTTGAAAAAGGGTACTGTATCCCTCGTGACGCAAATCAGACAAGAGATTCCTCCTTCAGCTGTTCTAGAACTGTATTTCCATGGTTTCGCACTTCTACTGTACTCCATTAAAAATGCACGGATTGTACCTAACTTAAAACCACGGCTCTTTCCTTCTAAATCCCAACCTCAATTAGAAATTAAAGACACAGGGAAATAAGGAGCTCATTCAAAATGTAATCTTCTCATTGATAAGTTTAACGGTTTGCCCAGCGTAAGCTTAAAAAGCGCCCGGACGCTAGTTTTTTTTTCGACGTTTTCACTGAAATCGTTACTCCTTGCCTTCATTT
Source organism: Meconema thalassinum (assembly GCA_946902985.2). Taxonomy (NCBI): domain Eukaryota; kingdom Metazoa; phylum Arthropoda; class Insecta; order Orthoptera; family Tettigoniidae; genus Meconema; species Meconema thalassinum. The sequence continues at coordinate 141,819,010 of OX336400.1, forward strand.
GATTATAAATAAATTATTTTGTACAGAAACCTTCCTCAAGATATCCTTTACAGAATGGTGAAACCCACATCAAAATCCATCCAGTGGTTCTCGAGATTACCCGTGACATCCAAGAATCGGGGACTTCGTTTTATACTAAGTAGAGATTACTAATTATTCTTGGCTGTTCATGTTTTAATTAAAGTGAATTTATATCGTCTGTCAGTATTTTATTTTAATATAACTTACGCTGCTCAAGTTTCGATCCACTTCAAAGTGCACTACAATAATCCAGAGTTCTCTGTCGTCAGTAGGGAACCTCCCACAGCTTCGTTCAATTGGATAACATAGATTACTCCCTTTAGTCATGTTCCGTGCTTTCTGCCTTCATGTCATGAAGCAAGAGAACAATACCATCTTCTTCGAGGTGTTGTCAACCGCATGGCGTCTCAAATACATTAGTCCAAATTCTTCCTCTTCCTTGTCTTGTTGTACAAACTTCAGAGGAGAACGAAATAACGTTAAAAGAAAGAAAATAAAAAAAAAACAAGAAGAAAACTCCCGCTTTCGCCGACACTACTGTTCCCTTAGTTCAGTACTTCACCACCAACAGCGCTAGAATAAGACCTTGCTTGCATGACAGACATATTGACAAAGTTTAGCCAAGCCCTAGCAATGGCTGTGACATTTCAATTGTCTTACCCACTTCATCAACCAATACGTATATATACGGATTATTATGACTATTTGTCGTGGAATAACTGTGCTTGTCTGTCCGTCTTTGTCTATGCCTTCTAGAGAGACCCCCCTTCGCGTGCTCTCGCCCCTTCATCTGTCAAAGACACAAAACAAAGCCACCTCCACTCGAAAACAACATACACACATACAAAGCGCTTCCAGCACGTTAGAATCAAACTCAAGGGGGCTGTGAGATATTTTACCTGACTGTCATTCGAAAGCTAAATCTTAGAAGGGTTGACAGCTTAAATTAGATGAGTGGAAGGTCCAATTTAATTTAATTTACCAATTAGTAATTATAATAAACTATTTATTACCTTAAATCAATATTTAGTACATTGAAACAGAACCGGTATCGGTCACATTCTGACCTCCTTCAGCGTGGTATAGGATAAGTAACTGTGTATTACCATACAACACAATAACATTTTTTCCATAATAGAGGATACTATACATATTTTTGTACCAAAAGTTCACAGAGTAAAATTCCAAAAAAATACAGATCTATTACAATAATATTGTTAATAAAGCATAAAGAAAAGTCTTAAAAAACAGCGTAGAATTGAAGAGATGTGTATGTGAAAATATGAATATTGATTAAGTTAGGTTATAAAAATGATGCTGTATGTGTATTTTTATAACCTAACTTATTCAACATTCATATTTTTTACACACACAACTCCTCAATTCTACGCTGTTTTTTCAAGACTTTTTAATGCTTTTTTAACAAAATTACTGTAACAGGTTAATTTTTTTTTTGAAATTTTACTCTGCGAACTTATGGTACATAAAATTTATAGTATTATTATTATTATTATTATTATTATTATTATTATTATTTTACATTCATTTCACCACATAAGTGGGACATATCAACATATCGTCGGCTTGTTTGCAAGACGGTATGGTTAAATCTCTTAAAGTGGCACATTGAGAAACGAGCGAACAATGGAACAGGTCTCAAGATGACGGCCTTCTGCAAGGTGATATGTAGACCAGGATGTATTCCCAATATTTGTAGATTGCGAGCCAATGATTTGGGCATGATGCCGGTAAAAGAAATTACTATGGGCAGAACCACTACACTTTCCTGTCTCCACATTTGCCGTATTTCCTCAGCCAAGGGCAGATATTTGGCGATCTTATCACAGTAGGTTTGTTGCAGATTATGTGAATTGGGCAGTGCAATATCAATTAGGAAGGTTCTCTTCTGCACCTTGTGCACAAGAACGATATCTGGCCGGTTTGCTGGTATGGTTTTATCAGTAATAACTGATCGGTCCCATAACAACTTGTGGCTAGGATTTTCCAAAACGGCGTCAGGAACATACTGATAGTAAGGCAAAATATTATCAGATAATAAGTGCTTTTGAGCAAGGTGTAGGTGCATTATTTTGGCCACTTGGTTGTGCCTTTTCATGTAATCAGTACAGGAGATTGCTTGGCATCAATGTTGAATTGTTTCCGGTTCTAGTTGGCATCTTCGGCATTTATCATCCTGAATATTTGCCTTAACTATATATTTAAGATAGTTTTTGGTAGCCACAACTTGATCCTGGATTACAACCATGAATCCTTCAGTCTCAGTGAATAGGTCCGCATGAGTTAACCAGCTGTTCGACGCATCAATGTCGACATGTTTCTGGTTGGGATCATACAGATGACGACCGTACAGAGCTTTCTGCATCCACTGCTGAAGCTTGATGGCTGAACATTCCTCATCAGTGGCTAACTGTATATCCCTTACGTGAAGAAGATCTAGCGGTGTGCACTTGTCATCTGCCTTCACAGCGGCTTGATGTATGGGAGAGTCATGTCTGCCCAGAAAGTAGGCTATCTCTGAAGGTTCCTCACTTGCCTTGCATTCAATTGGATAATGTCCGTGAGCCCTCGTCCACCTCTTTGACGCGGGATTGGCAATCACTCAACAGCTGACTTAGGGTGGAGACATCTGTGTTTTGTTAAGATGGTACGTGTCCTAATAAGGATGTTCTGCAAGTCATTCTGCGTCAATTTGATAATACCGAAAGTGTATGTCAGAGCAGGAATAGCATAGGTATTAATAGTCTTAAAGGTGTTCTTTCCATTCAACTTTGATTTTAAAATCTTGTTAAGGCGTTGATTGTAGATAGCTACGGTTCTATCTTGAATACCTTTATGATCTATTCGATTAGATTGCAGCAGAACAAGATATTTGTAGGTCTCATTACCTTCCATAGGCTTTATGAAACAACCGTCATCAAGTTAAAATGCTCGGGCCTCTAATTTTCCACGCGGAATGGTGAGGGTGCGACACATATCTAATCCGAAGGACATTCCAATATCAGAAGAAAATGAAGCAGTTATTGCAATTAGATTGCCGATGTGTTTCTCAGAGGATGTATATAGTTTAATGTCACCCATATACATCAAATGAGAAATTTTGTATTTCACTATAACATGGTGCTTAATTGGAAAGCCACACGTTGCATTGTTCAGCAATGATGATAGCGGATTGAGCGCCAAACAGAACCATTATTATTATAATAATTATATTCATTCAGCCCCCTAAGGAACACGTGGAACCATTAAATAGCACTGGAATTTATCTTTTTGGACTTCTTATTCGCCCAAAATTTCTTCATTCTTTCACTCTGGGCCTGCCGTCTTTCTTGTGTCCATGAGTTTTGGAGTTTCAAGCTTTTCTCGGATGGATTCTTGGGTGCATGTCTGTATGTAGTCCTTGTTGTAGCATTGGATCAACGTCGACTTCAGTAAGGTCCATTTGTGTGCCTACTTCCAGCGAATTTTGGTTTGTCGATTCCCATTGATAATGAGAAATAATTTCTTAGACAGGCGTGAATCATCCATTCGTGTTAATATCCATAAAATGTCATACGCCATTTGCGTGCGACTGAAGAGAATCGTTCAGTTAATGCATAGAGTTCTTCCGAGCTTTTTCGCATCCATACACCCTCTTGAAACTTGGGCGCGAATATCTTCCTTAATATCTGTCGTTCAATTTTCTCGATGTCCTTGACGTGAACTGTGAGTGGCGATGTTTCAGTTGCTTGGAGTGCCTCTGGTAGGACAACTGTGTGTTAATGTCGGAGTTTGGCTTTTGTGGATAGGCATTTCTTATTGTAGAAGTTCCAGGTGATTGTGTATAGTATCCTCTAGCCTATTATGGAAAAAAAAGGTTGTGTGGTACTACACAGTTACTTATCCTATACACGCTGAAGTGACCGAAACCGGTAATGTTTCAATGTACTAAATATTGACTTTAAATAATAAATAGTTTATTATAAATAATACGTAAATAAGGAATCGGGCTATCGTGGTCATTTTTATGTCATTTTATAATTAGTGATTGTTATGGTAAAAGTGAAATCAAACGCCATATAGGACTGGCGTGGAAAAATTTTGGTCGCTTCAAGTTCTTACTCACAGACAATAGACTAAAAGTAAGCACAAAAGCAGAAATCCTGGACAAATGTGTTATGCCAACACTTCTTTATGGTTGTCAAACATGGTCCTTGACAGAAAAAAACTGAAAAAGCAGCTACAGGTATGCCAAGGAGCGTAAGATCCTAAACGTCTCTCTAAGAGACAGAATCAGGAACGAGAAACTAAGAAGAAGGACAAACATACGCGACGTGGTAGAAAGGGCAGAAAGCCTAAACTGGAAATGGGGAGGACACGTATCACGCATGGATCACCAGAAATGGACGCATCGCACCACAACGTGGGACCCGAGAAGACGAAGAAACGTGGGACGCAAAAAAAAAAAAAACAGATGGGCAGACTATTTTAGAGCTAAAGCAGGAAAACAATGGTCGAGAGTGGCAAGAGACAGGGAAGCATGGAGACAGCTGGAGCCAAACAGGAATCAACACGCACCAAACAGGACAGAAAGACAATGACAGTGAGTGCAACAAGACAAAAGCTCCCAAGAATGCTCACATTCGGAGCCTAAACGAGCACGTCCCTGTGCAAACAAGAGGCCTTTGCCCTTACGGGACGTCTATAGGCTAATTTTATTATGGTAAAAGTATTGATTCGAATTGAATTATAAAAATATAGCTATGAAACCATTTTTCAGTGTTGCCATTTTAACAATTAATATAGCTTGCCACGGCAGGTGAGTGGTCAACGTGTCGGTCTACTAACCCCAAGCTTGCAGGTTCGCTCGTGGCCGTGGTAAGTGATTTTTGAAAGGCGGCAAAAATTACGACACCATGTCATTTGATGTTGGCATGCCAAATAACCCATTTGAATTCAGTAGGCCGTGTTCATAATGGCAAAATTAATCTCGAGGGTTTCCGCCAACACAAATTTCCTCATTTCTCTACTAGAAAGCGCTATAGTGTTCAAGGAGCTTAGGTAACTAACCTCCTTGACTTTCATAGTGCTTCAAGAAACAACGAAATTAGACATGCAAGCTACCCTTTTGGTGTCAAATAACAAAGCTTGCACCCGGCACGCGAGGCCATACGATATTATTATTATTATTATTAACAATTAATATTGTAGCGTTCAGTCAGTCAACACAATCATTATTCCAATTACTGGAATATGTGAAAAATAACTTGAATAAATTACATGTGAATTAAAACTCAGCAATTTTTCTAGGTTTGTGTCGTGTCTTGTGTGGGGTTTCGCCTAGGAACATTAAGCTGGCTCATTAGTGGGTTCTTGGTGTCTCCGTCCGGACCCCCAGAGGAGTAGCGAACTTTCTATGAAGCGCACCTGCACCTCTTCACTGCGAGAGCTAAAAGCTCAACCAGTCCTGAATTTTGTAGTTTCTTGAAACGGTTTGAAAGTCAAGGGGGTTAGTTACCTAAGCTCCTTGAACACTAGGCCTATAACGCATTCTGGTAGAGAAAGGAGGAACTTTGTGTTGGCGGAAAATCAAAAGATTAAATTTTGCCATTATGAACACTGCCTTCTGAATTCAAATGGGTTCTATAACATGCCAACAGCGTACCTGCAAGCTTGGGGTTGGTAGACCGACACGATAACCACTCACCCACCGTGGCAAGCCTTATTACTCATTGCAACAGGTAGCTTTCTTTTGAAATCCACTTAATAAATTTCTATCATTAGTGACGATTATCACACCCAAACGAAGTTTGTAGCTTTACGTGACCGTTCCGCGGTGGCCGAGAACGATAACGTGCTACTTCAGAACGGCGGGTTCGAATCCCACCTCGGCCGTCCTGAAAATGATTTTCATGGTTGCCCATTTTGCCACCAGGCAAATGCCGGGACGGGTCCTACCAAAATCTCCTCCCTGACCCGTCCTGAGAACAAAATGAAATACATGTTCTTTTTGTCGTGTGGCCTCCTGAGAGGCCGAGTGCAAGTCTTTCTAGTCGACGCCGGTGGGCTACCTGCACGTCAGAATGAGAGATGAGATGAATGGATGAAAGTTGACAAGTATGTGGAAGGAGGTGGCCGTGGCCTGTAAGAAGGTACCGTCCCAGCATTTGCATGGAGTCCAAAATGGGAAACCACGGAAAACAATTTCAAGGACGGTGGTTGGTTGGCCTCGAACCCACGTCTACCGAGTCAGCTGAGAGCTTGGCCCCATGGCCTAACGCTGCGCTTTAGCGAGCGTAGCCACCACTGTCGGTAAATAAATGGTCATTGGCTGCATTAATAAAATTAATAATCTCGTGATCAGGAGCCACGGAATCTCCGTTTATTACGTGGAATCCAAACCACAGGACGTTGCATTTTACATCGAGAATTTCACATGCATTGACCAGGAATCGAACCCGGTCCATCTTGGTGACCCCAAAATGGAATGGATTTCTGAACAATGGGACAGGAATGTGGCCAGCAACAAGAGCAATTGTTTAATGGATTGCGATTGAGATTTCAGTGTCTCGGAGAGTTTGATGGTTGTGAGGTTTTCTAACTTGATGACAAGGTCGTCATTTTTCTCGAGTTGGATCGCGAGGAGACAGATTCGTGTCAGTCTGCTGTCTGAGATGTGAGAGGCGCCTCAAATCACAAAGAATGGAAGCGTACAGCGGAGCGAAGAACGGGGAAGAGAGAGAAGGAAGAAAAAAGAAAGGATGTGGGCGAATATTAAAATTCACATCGAGTTTTTCTATTTTAATATCGTCGTCTTTGGACTACTCCTTCACGTCTGCCTCCACTCAAGCACATGGGGCCTCTTGTCAGCTTCCTAGGGGTGAACAAATAAATACCTTCATTTCAGTGCAATTGTGTGTCGTTATTTTTGATTCACGATGGTAAGAAAACGGAAAATAAAATATTTTTAATAATATTAATATTAGTCTTTGACTCAAAACCAAAAACGACAATGCCATGGTACGTTAACGTCCAGAAAGATCATAAAGAAATGGGGATACGAGCAGAAGATGCACAAGACCGAAATCTTTATAGAGCAGCCATTAAGGAGTTTGAAACTTTCCGCGACGAAAAACGGACAACTGGTGCCGAACGGACAGAAGAACGTTTGCTTAACACAGTGAGCTCATAAAGACAATGTGGATCTAGCGAAAAATGAACAAATGCCAGAATGTAAAATGAGACTTATCGTGGTCCCTAGTTGGCCAATTAGCGAAATAGAATGAATTAATAATTTATTTAATCGTATGGTGAGTACAAAAAGGAATTCATAAGTCCAGGTCCAAGTTCTTCAACCACACAACAGCACTTTCTGATAGATGAAACAGGTCGCTGGGGCATCCGGAGTAGGCATGAAGAGGGCAGCGCAGGATGACATGGTCCATGGTCTGCTCCTCTTCACTGCATTCGCAAACTGGAGAATCCATCCAGCCCCACTTATGGCACAAGAAATTACAGCGCCCATGCCCAGTTCTGTCTGTTGAGGCGACACCATAATTTTCTTGGGAGGTCAAATCCATTCATTTTCCGAGTTGGATTTATCTCATGAGCATTAGTACCAGATGTTGAATTCGACCACTCTTCCTGCCAGCTCCGGTTTAGGTTAAAATTGTCCCTCAAGAGTCGGCCGGCCAATACACTTGCTGGTCTCCTAGATCGAAGTCGTGGCGATGGGTAACAAAATTCCTGGTGAACTGGAAATGAGGGAGATGACCGAATCTTCTTTGCTTCTCTCAGCAGAGCTTCCTTTCTCCTCAGGTGGGGTGGTGGGATATGGCTAAGAACGGGTAACCAGTGGTGAGGTGTAGACTTTACAGTACCAGTTATGCAGCGCATGGTTTCATTCAACTTAATAATAATAATAATAATAATAATAATAATAATAATAATAATTGAACTCAATAAAACCACTAAATTTAAGTACCTTGGTTCTCTCATCACTTCGGATGGCGAGACCATTCTCGATGACCGAGCACGAGTAAATGCTGCGTGGGTGAAATGGTGCCAAGTCACTGGGGTACTGTGTGATAACACAATACAGGCCGGACGTTTGTTTTAAACGAGTGAAAAATCTTAATGGAAGCCTGGAGGCGAGTTACTACAGTACCTGTGTTGTTATCAGCTGCCCCAAGCAGTCCGATGATTGACTAAGCTGTTTCACAGTCCTACTGAAGTACAGTCATTGGCAAATATATTGACATTCTGTTCGTAACTACGTAACGTGTACTTCCGCGACACACAATACTTCGACGTGGACGGTACTGTCTGCTCAAGCCTGGAATTCCATTACATCAGATCGGTGGTGACAAGTGTGAAGCGATAGGGTGAGAGAGTGAGTGTGTGTAGGCTCACCCACATGCTTCAATGTGAAGGGCAATCGTCTAAAACAAACGTCCGGCCTGTACCTATTCACCTGAAAGGAAAAGTTTACAAAACCATGATGAAGCCAGTGGCACTCGATTCTCATCTCGGATGTCAATGGAGTGGTTTTCCGCACTTTACATCACTTCCACTCGAGGTAAATGCCGGAATGGTTCCTAACTGGGCCACGGCCGCCTTCTTCCTAATCCTACCCTAGTTAGTTATCGTTGTTTAAGGGGTGGAACTACGAGGTCATCTGCCCCTCTTAACACAGATTAAAGTATACAAATTTGGAATGGAATTTATAATTTAGAGGTGGACACCTATAGCCTATTTGAAAAGACCGAAAATTAATAAAACAAAAAGTTTAATAATACTAATAATTATAATATAAACAAAAATTACGGGAAAAAAAACAAAAATTCTGCATTCTAAAACGAACAAGTCGTCGAGTCAATGTACATTAAACATTTAGATTCCTGGCCCTAACCCACTCTCACTTATAAAGCGGATGACGAGATCAGTAGCCACCGCGTCATCGGCTAATATAAGTTTGAGTGTCATCTGCAAACCAAGGTTTCTTCGTAAGTCATCAAGATTCACACACTCGGTTAAAATGTGGGCCACGGTGGAAACGGCTACACAGTGGAGGTCTTCCCTTCTCATTAGGTACGTGTGGATGGATCTTGTATGACCTATCCTTAGCCTGCACAAAATGACGGACTCCCACCGTGACCGAAAAGAGCTCGGCCCAAATCCCACCCTGTCGTAATGGGTTCTAAAATGGCAACGGACCTGCAATGTACCTACTTGCACACAGTAATGTATAGATGGGTGTGAGCACAGGGCCTCTCGGCTGGTGAGGTAGAAATAGTTACTCCATGACCACCTGATGTCAAGTGAAAGTTGGTAATGAATAAGTCCTGGAAGTTCATGAAAAATAATATTTTTGCATATTTATGCGTATTTTGGTTATTTTGTCACAACGCATCATATTTTCCTCCTTTGCCTGCTTGAGAAGGCCGTATATTCTAGTTTCCCATTGTTTTGAGGCGCTTTTTGTTACTTCATGTTCTTAAAGCCATATATTTTCGATTCAGACTCCGAGAGTCTATCACAGAATAATACTGAAATTATTTTAATACCTAGTACTGTGCCCGCTTCTCCAATGGGACAGGCGATCACCCGGCTAGCACCCCGGCCCCATTAGAAGAAACAGCCAAGGGAGTGGGTACAAAAAAAAAATTAGGGCATGAATCTTGGTTCATACAGACAAGACTATGAAAAGCTCCAGTGAGCTAGAGACAAAGGGTCTCGGGTCGTTTACGGGTTGGGATGGTAAATAGACTGAACCAGGATTCACAAGCAAAACCCTAACTTGAATTGACAAACAGAAAAGAAAGTAAAAGCCCTCGTAAAATCACATCTGCTCCTTTATTGGCCAAAGGATAAATAAGTATGCAACCTGCCTATCACGCACGAGTATAATGTTATGGTGGGACAAAGTCCGGAAAAGAAATAAAGTTCATAGTCCCTAAACAAAGAAAAGAAAATTACGCTTATTCAAACTCGTGGGTGTCCTCTCTTAAAGTTCCGACAGGGAGATCGTCTTTCAAAAAGCTAAATTAACCATAATTTATCGGTGCACACGCATGTAAACATCACTAGCCCAATCAACATAAAGTTCACCTGCGGCAAAAAAAAAACTCTTAAGAAAATATCGAATGTCTATATAAATTACAACTGTCTACCCTTATACAGTAATGGACGGATCTCCTCTATCGAACTGCAAATGAATAATTAAAGAGCATCATGTTACATCAAATAGCACTCAAACATCGACTCAGCTTCACATAAGATTACATTTCAACAATTAATTATAGCCTATCATAAATTATTAACACACCCAGATTGTGCTTACATATTTACACTACAAATTCTTATTATTATTATTAATTTATCTTCCTCTTTCCAACAACCTAGATCCACATGGTCATATTTGTCCTTGTAATTAAATTATAGCATTGTCAAATGTTTATGAAAGGTCACGAACCTCGCAATAAGGCGCCCTAGCGTATATCATACTCACATAACCAACATTTAATCGTAACCCTTCCGCCGAACACTCTGTGTGAAGATCCAAACAACCTGACTGTCGAGCGCACCATCAATTACACCCCTGCGCTATTCAATACAACTCATCAATGAACGTGGCACGTTCGTCAAGAGGACCCTGTCCTTACAACTACAATTCCACGGACATCCGTCGCCCCGTGAATAATCTCGTCACATTTTGACGGAAAAATACCATATCTAATTACCACATAATTATCACATAAACTTTACACAACATCATTACAAAATAAATCAGGCATTATCAGCATGTGTCAAGAACCCACACTAACAGAGCGTATCAACTTTATCGGGACCACGAGGTCGTATGATAATATGGCATCCTATCCAAGGAACCTTATCCGGCAATCTTCAACCATATTCATTGCTATAAAAATCTGTTCATTCCGTGACAAACCTTTCAGAATAGGATTCGAATAATGACCTCTGAAATCGACGTGCTAGGATCTCCCAGCAAAATGGGCATCTCTTATTATGGTTATCCAATTTCAAATTATTATTATTATTATTATGACTCAGAGACTAAATACATGTCTTACTCCTACCATTGATGCTGTAAATTTATATAGGTCAAATGACCCGAGAAGAAAGACAAAAAAAACATCTGCACGACCCTATGAAAAGAAAAAAAAAATGATGCTCTTATTCAATCTGGAATAAATTATTATAAAGGGCGTTAAGTTACACGATCTCAGGTTATCTCATGGCATGGCTATTCGAGGTAGAAGTTCTCTTCTTTCTGATGAACAAGGATGGAAAGGAAACGTCTTACTTTATATCTGGCGTCCTCGGAAATCCATGGCGTCGGCGTCGTCATCGTCGGCGGCGTCAGGGCGGCGGCGTCCCTCCAGCGTCCCCGCGATGTGGTCTCCCAGCGTACTGGCAGAGGTATCCGCCTCTGGCAACTCCCGATCTCCTGGCGACGCCCATGTCTGCCCACAGGTTGTCCCCCGTCACCTTCATCAGCGCCGTGGATCGACGTCCCAACCATGGTCCACTCGTCCACCTCGTTGAGACCGTTCACCCCATTATGGCCCCTTAGCAGTTCAGTGCAGCATTATTCGCGTGTTAATATGCATGTTGATGCCCAGAATATGTGAGTCCATGGCTATTAAGTTCATGGTGCCATGCGGCAATATTACACCTCACTATATCAGAGCACATTCATGCTCGCACACTAAAGCGTCTAGTTCCTGGTTCACTTGAGTTATATGTTTTCACTTCCTTTAGCCCGGTGACACACTTCCTTCCACGAGGAGCTATTTCGAGCTGGCCTTGACCGACATATCAAGTTGCCTGCGGCCCGTAGTCTTCCAACCCAAGCTTAAAGTAGATGTGGCCTCCCTTACTGCGTTTTCACTACGTGTCTTAAAACGCCGTACTGCTATGCTATTTCCGAATGAATGTCAGTTAAAATATAGGGCCTCGCGATAATGTTTCGCCTCGACTATCCTTATATAGTTCTTCCCCTGATACTCGTAAATTTAAACACCTCCTGGTATCAATCTTTAATGAACATAAATTGTCGGCATAAACGGACTTCCTTTATCAGTTCTAACTGTTTCCTCACATACTAGCAGGTCCGATATCGCCTAGAAATTCACACTGTTCGACAAACAAACTGACATGCTTCACTGAAAAAAACTCACTGGCAATATATGCACGCTAGTTTCAGGCTTCATGGCCTGCTGGTTACTCACAAAAACCATTCAAGTTCCCGATGTAAAATCACTGTCTACATGACATGGGCTAATCTTCCGTGCTCCGCTGTGTGACATTCTCGTCCACGCACTACTGACTCACATACTGCTGATTCACATACTAAACATTCCGGAACTCCGTCCTTCTTCGAGAAAAAGAAAGTGGGAGGGGTTGGAACCTTCTGGAGCATTCCCCTGCTCTCGCCGCGTCATGCCATGACGTCATACTGACTCTCCGAGTTCCTTCATCTTCTGTCATCCGGGGCTGGTAATTGACCCTGACTGGATCGGTCACATCTCTCCCGCGGCCTTCAAAATATAAGCGGTGGGAACATAGCTTATGTTTTTCCTCAAGTGATGCATGTGAACGATCTTTTTCAGTCATCTCCTCAATGCTGACTAACGGGCTTGCCGGTGATACTTCCGCAGATTCGCAGCATTGAAATTCCCAACAAGTGCATTCGTGACGTTGTCAACCACCCTATAGCAATTGTTGTCCATCACTCTGGCAACCCTATGGGGTCCCGAAAATGGGCGCGCAAATTTCCCATACACTCTGAGTGGTAAGTTTGATGACGTGGGTTTTCGAATCAGCACTAGGTCATTGACTCGAAGTGGCTCGCGAAAACGGCGGCCAGCCTTCCTTCTCTCCCGTTTCTGCGCCTGTAGCTGCATCCTCTCCCGAGCCAGTTCGTTTCTCCTTTGCACCGACGGCTCAATCTCTGGGGGTGCCTGTATAACAGCATGCCAAGGTCTACTCGGTTTTCGTCCATGGTGCAGAAGGCAAGGAATTTGTCTGGTACTCTCATGTGTTGTAGAATTCAAGCAACGTTCAATTATGGGTACCACTTCCATCCATCGATGATGCTGTTCATGACAGTAAATCCGGCAGTACTTTCCAATCTCCGCATTTACTCTTTCAACAGGATTTCCTTCTGGGTATCTTATGGAGCTCAAGATATGCCTTATGCCGAGTCGTGCCATAGCTTCTTGAAATTCAGCGCTCGTAAACTGCGTTCCGTGATCGCTCAGAAGGAACTCTGGCTTCCCTGCAGTTGGAATCACGCCGGTCTCAATCCTGCGAATCACGTATCGGGATGTTGCCTTCTGGATAGGGTGCAACATGACTAATTTGGTAAACACATCCATCGTCACCAAGATGTATTGGTTACCCCTGGTGGACCTCGGAAGGGGGCCATACAGGTCCGTAGCCATTAATTCATTCGGACGAGTCGGTATCCTGAAATATCTCTTGAATTTCTATCAGTTCGGGAGGACCAAGGTTTGAGGAATTTCTTAATTTGAAGTTTTTTTTGTTGCTCTGACCGACTTGTGTCAGGTGGTCGGTCAGCTTCCCCCGGTGGTGCGGATGGATTACTCCGTAATTGTTGTAAATATTCCTGGCTCTCTCGATGTCTTTCCGTATAGCTCGGCCGCGATCCCTGCGAACGAGAATCCCTGTAGGCATTCTGTCTTTGATAATATTGATTTGACTGCCTTCGTTGATATTCACCATATCGTCCCTTCGTATTGTTGAATCGGGATCTCCTACGTTCTTCATACGGTTTATTCCTCCATCTGGGTCGCTCGTCTGTTCCACTGTAGCTCCTATCTCGGCTCCGATAGTACCCCGTATCCCTTGGCCTGTCCGTCTCCCGCGGCGTTCGCTCTTCCGTCTGCGCAATTTTGTCAATCACGACCGTGTTCACATCTCTATTTTCCTGTCGTCCGGACCTCGCCTGTAACTGTGCGCTAGTGTGGTCCAGTTTTCGAAGAATCTCTTCACATCCCTCTAAAGTCTCGGCTCCTGACGCTATTACACTCTTCTGGACCTCTACAGGTAACTGTCGAATAATAGCTTGGACCAATTCGTCCTCCGGCACTGGTGGAGTCAAATACTGCAGCCTGGCGAGTTGCGACGCGAAGTACCCCGCGTACCTAGTCGGATTGGATGTCGCATACCGTTTAGCGTATAGTTCCGCCCGTATGTTCAATTGTTCTTCAGGGCTCCAAAAACGTTTGATTAATAATCGTTCGAACTCATCCGTGCTCGTGAACGTGTATCGAAATGCGCGAAACCAAGTTAATGCCGTCGATTCCAGGGACCTCTCAATAACTCTTAGTTCCCTCTCACGTGGTATCTTATTTTCCGCCATGTATTCACGGACCTCCCTCATAAATTCGATAGGTGTGACGTTATTAGTCCCATTGTTCCCCGAGAATTTCCTCGGCTGGTGGTCTATACTTCTAATGATAGTTAGGTGTCCCGCGGGATTTGCACTCCGTATTCTCGGCGTTGCATCTACCTCACCCGCCTTCCTAGAAAATGGGGCGTTTTCACTTTCCGTCCCGTTAAGATGTGGCGTGGTTTCAATTTCGGACCATCTAACCCTTTCTGACTCCGATTTGTCTTTTATCTGCGTCATTTCCGCCTCTAAGTTGCCTAATCGAGTGAGCTGCCTTCCCTGTTGAATAATGATCTTCTCCTCCAACTCAACAATGGAAGTGTGGATAGATTCTCTCACATGTTCGATTAATGTCGTTTGTGAATGAGTGATTTTCCTGTCATACGTGTCCTGGAATGATTCAACCTGTATCTGCATGTTTTTCACGTCCTTCGCAACCTCTTCTTTCCAACCTGACACGTCCTGTTTCAACTTATCCAGGGTTTCCTCGCTAGACTGACCAATTTGCTCAATTTTTGCCGTCAAATCTTGTCCCATGCATTTAATATTACTGTTCAACTTCTCCTCAAGTCCTTCAATATTCCCCCGAAGCGAACTCTGAGTATCCCTGATTTGCCGTGCCATAGAATCTTTGAGCTCCGCGGTGAGCACTTGGAATGTAGTTTCTACCTTTTTATCGAGTAGATTAATCTTATTGTCTATAGCCTTTCCTGATAGCCTAAGATTACGTTCTACAGCATCAATGTTTTTCTGCAAATGAGATTCTAAACTCTTAAGATTAGATCCCATGACTTCTAATAAGTCGGTTCTGAGACCATCGACTTTATCACTAACATCCTTTTTTATTCCTGCTACCTGAATACCGACACCCTCTTGTGTCCTCTGTACCTCTGCTACCTGAATGCCGACACTCTCTTGTGTCCTCTGTACCTCTGCTACCTGAATGCCGACACTCTCTTGTGCCGTCCATAAGCGATCCATATCGCTCTTCATGTTTGTTTTAATTGACCCAACACTATCCTTAACATTATTAATTTCAGTGGTTAGACCAGTTAATCCAACTTGGATTTGTTTTAATATATCAGCAATATTTTCTGTGGTTACTACCTGTGACATCTTACAATACAACTTAAATATAGGGGCCTACATGGGAATGTAGGTCGTCGAGTATAGCCATAACCTGAGATCGTGTACCAACCCTGTCAAATGGTTCACTAAAGGCTCAGTGTGATACGAGGTTAATTTTACACAAGAATTACACATGGCAAGTATCGCGCTCCCATCAAAGGCACGAATCTGACCACACAGTATACTCCCATCACCACAACAAATGATTGAGTACAAAAAAAACATGCCCATGACGGAAACGAAACACACCATCGTCGTCGATCCCCACGTTGGGCGCCACTTCCCCCCCCTGTGCCCGCTTCTCCAATGGGACAGGCGATCACCCGGCTAGCACCCCGGCCCCATTAGAAGAAACAGCCAAGGGAGTGGGTACAAAAAAAAAATTAGGGCATGAATCTTGGTTCATACAGACAAGACTATGAAAAGCTCCAGTGAGCTAGAGACAAAGGGTCTCGGGTCGTTTACGGGTTGGGATGGTAAATAGACTGAACCAGGATTCACAAGCAAAACCCTAACTTGAATTGACAAACAGAAAAGAAAGTAAAAGCCCTCGTAAAATCACATCTGCTCCTTTATTGGCCAAAGGATAAATAAGTATGCAACCTGCCTATCACGCACGAGTATAATGTTATGGTGGGACAAAGTCCGGAAAAGAAATAAAGTTCATAGTCCCTAAACAAAGAAAAGAAAATTACGCTTATTCAAACTCGTGGGTGTCCTCTCTTAAAGTTCCGACAGGGAGATCGTCTTTCAAAAAGCTAAATTAACCATAATTTATCGGTGCACACGCATGTAAACATCACTAGCCCAATCAACATAAAGTTCACCTGCGGCAAAAAAAAAACTCTTAAGAAAATATCGAATGTCTATATAAATTACAACTGTCTACCCTTATACAGTAATGGACGGATCTCCTCTATCGAACTGCAAATGAATAATTAAAGAGCATCATGTTACATCAAATAGCACTCAAACATCGACTCAGCTTCACATAAGATGACATTTCAACAATTAATTATAGCCTATCATAAATTATTAACACACCCAGATTGTGCTTACATATTTACACTACAAATTCTTATTATTATTATTAATTTATCTTCCTCTTTCCAACAACCTAGATCCACATGGTCATATTTGTCCTTGTAATTAAATTATAGCATTGTCAAATGTTTATGAAAGGTCACGAACCTCGCAATAAGGCGCCCTAGCGTATATCATACTCACATAACCAACATTTAATCGTAACCCTTCCGCCGAACACTCTGTGTGAAGATCCAAACAACCTGACTGTCGAGCGCACCATCAATTACACCCCTGCGCTATTCAATACAACTCATCAATGAACGTGGCACGTTCGTCAAGAGGACCCTGTCCTTACAACTACAATTCCACGGACATCCGTCGCCCCGTGAATAATCTCGTCACATTTTGACGGAAAAATACCATATCTAATTACCACATAATTATCACATAAACTTTACACAACATCATTACAAAATAAATCAGGCATTATCAGCATGTGTCAAGAACCCACACTAACAGAGCGTATCAACTTTATCGGGACCACGAGGTCGTATGATAATATGGCATCCTATCCAAGGAACCTTATCCGGCAATCTTCAACCATATTCATTGCTATAAAAATCTGTTCATTCCGTGACAAACCTTTCAGAATAGGATTCGAATAATGACCTCTGAAATCGACGTGCTAGGATCTCCCAGCAAAATGGGCATCTCTTATTATGGTTATCCAATTTCAAATTATTATTATTATTATTATGACTCAGAGACTAAATACATGTCTTACTCCTACCATTGATGCTGTAAATTTATATAGGTCAAATGACCCGAGAAGAAAGACAAAAAAAACATCTGCACGACCCTATGAAAAGAAAAAAAAAATGATGCTCTTATTCAATCTGGAATAAATTATTATAAAGGGCGTTAAGTTACACGATCTCAGGTTATCTCATGGCATGGCTATTCGAGGTAGAAGTTCTCTTCTTTCTGATGAACAAGGATGGAAAGGAAACGTCTTACTTTATATCTGGCGTCCTCGGAAATCCATGGCGTCGGCGTCGTCATCGTCGGCGGCGTCAGGGCGGCGGCGTCCCTCCAGCGTCCCCGCGATGTGGTCTCCCAGCGTACTGGCAGAGGTATCCGCCTCTGGCAACTCCCGATCTCCTGGCGACGCCCATGTCTGCCCACAGGTTGTCCCCCGTCACCTTCATCAGCGCCGTGGATCGACGTCCCAACCATGGTCCACTCGTCCACCTCGTTGAGACCGTTCACCCCATTATGGCCCCTTAGCAGTTCAGTGCAGCATTATTCGCGTGTTAATATGCATGTTGATGCCCAGAATATGTGAGTCCATGGCTATTAAGTTCATGGTGCCATGCGGCAATATTACACCTCACTATATCAGAGCACATTCATGCTCGCACACTAAAGCGTCTAGTTCCTGGTTCACTTGAGTTATATGTTTTCACTTCCTTTAGCCCGGTGACACACTTCCTTCCACGAGGAGCTATTTCGAGCTGGCCTTGACCGACATATCAAGTTGCCTGCGGCCCGTAGTCTTCCAACCCAAGCTTAAAGTAGATGTGGCCTCCCTTACTGCGTTTTCACTACGTGTCTTAAAACGCCGTACTGCTATGCTATTTCCGAATGAATGTCAGTTAAAATATAGGGCCTCGCGATAATGTTTCGCCTCGACTATCCTTATATAGTTCTTCCCCTGATACTCGTAAATTTAAACACCTCCTGGTATCAATCTTTAATGAACATAAATTGTCGGCATAAACGGACTTCCTTTATCAGTTCTAACTGTTTCCTCACATACTAGCAGGTCCGATATCGCCTAGAAATTCACACTGTTCGACAAACAAACTGACATGCTTCACTGAAAAAAACTCACTGGCAATATATGCACGCTAGTTTCAGGCTTCATGGCCTGCTGGTTACTCACAAAAACCATTCAAGTTCCCGATGTAAAATCACTGTCTACATGACATGGGCTAATCTTCCGTGCTCCGCTGTGTGACATTCTCGTCCACGCACTACTGACTCACATACTGCTGATTCACATACTAAACATTCCGGAACTCCGTCCTTCTTCGAGAAAAAGAAAGTGGGAGGGGTTGGAACCTTCTGGAGCATTCCCCTGCTCTCGCCGCGTCATGCCATGACGTCATACTGACTCTCCGAGTTCCTTCATCTTCTGTCATCCGGGGCTGGTAATTGACCCTGACTGGATCGGTCACAGTACGTTTCAGATCTTTTGTAAGTGAATATCAATATTATTTCTATACAGCATTCAGTATGTAATATGTCTATTGTAAAAATATTTTCAATTTTAAAAATTTAATAGCTATTGAAATAGTATATCAGTTATACTTAAAGATTAACATAGTGGAATAAATTGATGGTCAACACCGCTTGAAGTTCCATAAAATAACATTTCTTATTCGGCTTTTTAGAACTGTTTCTTAGTTGAGATATTTTTTTAAAATGTGTAGTTAGATGTCCATTCATATTTTCTTTATATTCAAAATAGAAACGCTAAAGAATACGGAGTGATCGTAATTGCAATAGTTATTTCATAGTGCATATTTTTGGAAACGTGATGCATATTTCACCAATAATTAGTGCATTTTTGCTTGCATATTTATTCATTTAATAGTG
This sequence comes from Meconema thalassinum, assembly GCA_946902985.2. Lineage (NCBI taxonomy): Eukaryota > Metazoa > Arthropoda > Insecta > Orthoptera > Tettigoniidae > Meconema > Meconema thalassinum. The sequence goes on from OX336400.1 coordinate 141,838,283, forward strand.
TATGAACTCCCGGGCCTTAATTATGAAACTATAGAGGGAAGCCATGATCTACTTAAGGGATTACCATCACCTCTATTAACCCTTCATAGGTCAGTGGTCTGTATATTAACCACCTGCTATATTGTCAAAGATGCTGTTGGTTGAATTTTTCAACCAAAATTCCACGAATTTTCTTTTGGAAGCGTTAAGACTTCAGAAAACCAAATAATATGCTGCTATCTTCTTGACCTAAGATGCTTGATAACATTTAGTTCTTTTAGCAAAAGTAATTAAAAATAAAACGTAAACAATAAAATACGATGGAAATAATTAAAATTGAAAAAAAAAAACTCTAAAATTCAAAAATTAATAATCTTAAAAATTACAATTAAAATTAAATAATCTTTTACAATTAAAACAAGTAGTTCCGTGAAGAACTATACAGCCTATTTTCATATATCCTGCTCATGTTAATTGCCTCTATCAACATACAAAATTTCAGTTTAATTGCTGTAACAGTTTCGTAGATATTGAGAACCGTCTAAATATTTCAGACGGTCGCCAGGTTGAATTTTTATTTCTGTACTATTACATTAAGATTATTGTGTACTGGATGTAATCAAACTTCAATCGCATGATTAGAACACAAGAAGTAAAAACGAGATTTTAAAATTACGCACAGCAGCCATCTTGTGATTATGCAAACAACTGAAATAAATTAGATGCCAGTGGATCAACATTTGTATAAGCATTTAATGTGCAACGTTTCACGGCACTCGGATAGTTAATTCGCGAGAAACGTCCATTTAAATATTTATACTTCGCGTCGCCGCCATGGTGGATTTGTGCTCACCAGGTTACTGAAAGTCCTATAGGTGAACATATGTTCATAGTCTCTATGAACATAAAAAAATTCAGTTTGGTTGCAGTAAAAGATTCATAGATATTGAGAACCGTCTAAATATTTCGGAAGCTTGCCATTTAGGATTATTATATGTATAGGCCATAGAGTTATGTACCATTCAAGGACAATTATTGCCTAGGTTCATTATTCAAACTTTCACTTCGATCGCATGATTACGACACAAGAAATAAAAACTTAATTTTAAAATTTCGCACAGCCGCCATCTTGAGGTTATGTAAACAATTGAATTAAATTAGAAGGCAGTGCATTACAATCTGCAAAATCATTTACTGTACCACATTTCACTGCGCTCAGCGAGTTAAATCACGAGAAAAGTATATTAAAATATTTCAAATTCGCTTGGTCGCCATGTTCGTTTTGTACTTTACAGGTTTATGAAATATACATAGGTAAACTTGTATCAGTATCCTTCATCACCGTACAAAATTGCAGGGTGATATCTGTAATAGTTTCGGAGATATAGAATATCAGTGAAATATTTCGCACAGCCGCCATTTTGAGGTTATGTAAACAATTGAACTAAATTAGACTCCAGTGCATTACCATGTGTATACACATTTGCTGTACCAAGTTTCATTACGTTTGGATAGTTAAATCGCGAGAAAAGTCTATTTAAAAGTCTCAAATTCGCTTGACCGCCATGTTGGTTTTGTAGTCACCAGGTTTTTGAAAGTCTCATAGGTGAACTTCTAGTTGTACCCTTTATCACCGTACACAATTTCATGGCGATATCGGTAATAGTTTCGGAGATATTGAATGCTAGTGAAATAATTCGCACAGCCGCCATGTTGGATTGGTGAGTCGTAACAAAATTTGAAGCACACGGTCGAGGTCGCCGGGAATAGTGCTATGAACATTGCAAGTTTCATTGAAATCGCTCCTGCCGTTTAGATTTTATTAGGGGGGGGACACACACACGAATCACACACACACACACACGCACACACACACGGACAAAAGGTGATCTCATAAGCCTATTTTTTCAAAATTGAAAATAGGCTAAAAATAAGATCATAAATATTATACAAAAACTGTATTATAATAGTACATAAAGCAACACGCCTATAATGGCAATATAACGAGCGTAACGAGTGTTACCATTATAGGCGAGTTGCATACGACTGTAATTATTATAACTATTTTATGTTCGAACATAAATATTCATAAATACCTGTCGAAATTTCGCCAGTTTTATGTACTGAACAGAGCGCATGGGACGCAGACAATACCTTGTATTTGACCATGACCTCCATTACCCCACTATGACACTGACCACGCAGTGAAATTTAAATTAGAAGGCCTTGGAACTCAGCGCAGGTGCGATGCTATCCTTACCTAATTGGTCAAACAACTGTTTATTGAGCTCTGATTAGTGGGAGAAGCTGTCCCATAATGAAAACTTGTACTGTAATGAGCCTCATTATAGTAGGCCTACAGTTTTCTGACATATAATACTTACATTTCGACATCGTCGAACATAAAAATATATAAACATAAAAATTAAAAATATAACATGAAATAAAATCAATAAATAAATTAAAATTAGGATAAAATAATCAAATAAATACAAATAAAATATTAGGTTGGTGCATAAGTTCGTAGCGTTTTTGTTTTGCTTGTTGGCATTTCGGTTGTTATGGTTTTATTTGTTGACTGTCATTGTTGCTTTGTAGTTCAATGTTTCTTCTGAGATAACATATTGAAGTTTTGTCATTTGCAGATAGTGAATGGAACTGTGGACGCTAGGAAATGAAGTGCCAAGTGGAGAAATTGGTAATTTCCGTCATATTCCTCTCGTTGAATTCAATAGAGGGACGAAAGCAGCGGAGGCGGCCAGAAATATTTGTGCCGTGTATGGGGACGATGCTATTGAAGAGAGCATGGCAGCAAAGAGATTTTGTCGTTTTAAGGTGGGTCGTTTTGACCTCAGTGATTCCACACTTTCTGGAAGACTGCGTGAAATGATGCTCCTCCATGATAATGCCCGCTCGCACTCTGCTAATCTGACAAAAAAACACTATACAGGAGTTGGACTGGGAAATCATTCCGCACGCACCTTGTTCGCCCCATCTTGCCCCCTCAGATTTTCACCTTTTCCGCTCTCTATTGAACAAACTTCAAGGAATTTCCTTTCCGGATGAAGATGCGCTCTGAACACGGCTTGATGATTTCTTCAACTTAAAACCACTTGATTTCTACAGGCGCGGAATCGAAAACTTTCAACAGCGTTGGCAGACTGTTGTAGATAGTGAAGGACAATATGTTACTGATGATTAAATTCTCTTAATAAAGTTTAATAAACTTATAAACTTGATTTGGATAAACTTATGGAAAACGCTACGAACGTATGCACCAACCCAATATATTAAAAAAAGTCATCTCGGCACGCCGGAAGGCGGAGGTAGATTTCACCGGACAAACTTGGGGATAGGCGAAAATAGGCAGAATATGCAGGTTTTCGTAGAAGGATCAGACCTCATTTATTGCGAGAAGATATTTTATAATTGGAGCTTAATTAAGTATGTTTTTCGTCATTTTATGCTTATTTTAAACATTTTATTGTCTTATGGGAATGGTAACCTTCTTGTCATTTGGGGTCCATTTTTATACTTGTGGTCACACTGTCCTTATGCAAGGTTTCGACACTGATGTGTGACTATGTAACGGTCTGTTACTTCTTCACGCAAAATTATAACTCCCGCAGAGATTTTGGTTGGTTGCTCAGTTTAGGGGCTGCGACAACGCGGTCATGTAACCCCGTGTACTTAGGGATGGCTGTATTAGTCTGTAATTCAGGTAAGGACTGCAGACGGTCAATTTCAAGCAGTAGTTCCTAATGTTGCTACCAGGTACTACCGTCAACGACACCTAGCTGTGAACTTGGCTACTAGATGCCACACCAACCAGCAACTCGCAACGAACGTTGGAACTTCCCCTCCAAAGGAAAGCATACTGAGGGATTTTAGCGCTCTTAGAAAATCCGACGACTTTGGCCGGCTTTGAAACCGCGACCTTGGGCATAGACATTCAGCATGCTACCAGTTACGTCACCGAAGCCGCTTCCCACTTAGTTAGATGGAAATACTGAATCTGATCTCGTGCAAGTGCGTTGTCATGGCAACAATGATGGCTCATCCCGCATCAATTTAGTAGTGTTGCCATGGCAACCTCTGATAGCTCTTGGCATTTTCTTATAATTCCGAAATCATTTTTCTCATCCCTTGGCGTAATGGTGGGTCATATCAAAAATTCTTTCAGACAAAAGTTTTAGGTAATTATTAGGGGAATATTGTCCATTTTGTACGGTTTTGATATTGTGCCTATTAAGAGAGATATGATTAATGTTTCCCGAAAAACCCACTTTTTCCCACCCCTTTGGTCAATGGTTGGTGCTATAAAAAACTCTTCAAACATAAATTTTTGGGCTTTATCCGACACATAGTATGAACGTTGAACGGATTCGATATGTCACATATTAAGAGAGTTATAGCAATATTTCACTTTTTCGAAAAAAAGCCCCCTATTTTCACCCACTTCGACCGATTTAGCCCAGTAACGAACTCGACCGAGATTTTATAGGTATACATATTCGGTAAAAAATTCAAAGTGATTGGTGCAAAATTACGGCAGTTATCGTGTCCACAAGAAACTGATATACATACATATATATATAAACTTTTGAACTGACGGTGGTTTTGGGGTCTGGGGGATGTGAAACGCGAAGATATGTCGAAATTTTCCGGAAGTCGAACCATGGGACCCATTGCAATAGTTATCTTTCTAATGAAATCTACCTAATAATAATTCTGCCCTATAAAGGGTGAAAGTTCTTTGGTTGTTTATTAATTACTAAAGTAGTAAAGATTTTGTTGCGACATGGCTTCCTATCTTCTACCTTTTATCTATGGAGGTTACATGCCAAAGTTTACTCATTCCTTCTTTCATTACAAGCCTTGATAATGGGACAAGCTGTTGTCTCGAAACGTCCGTATTTAAAACTTCCAGTCGACCTAATAGCCCCAAGGCTATAATAATGGTTAATTCTAATTGTTGTAAAATAATCAACTAATAATACATATTATTCTTCTTGCATCGTTATGCCCGACTCAGGAGCACGGTTGAACCTGTTTAGCTGATGTGTTGGCCTTCTTTTCCTTCCAAAATCTCTTCATCCTCTCGCTGAGTGCCTTTCTTCGGTCTTCTGTCCAAGTTATGGTGGCCCTGGTGTTGGGTTTGTCTTCAAATTGGTGATTGTCGATTAGGGTTCTGAATTTGCATCTGTCCTGTATAATATTGTCTGAAATGTTGATTTCCTGGAGATCTGTTTCAATTTCACGTAGCCAGCTGTTCTTGGTTTTTAGTGAGAGGGCCAAGTTGAGAATTCTTTTAGTCAATCTACCATTGTTCATTCTGATAATGTGCCCGTAAAATTTCAATCGTCTTTTCCGAAAAGTATGAGACATTTTTTCACATTGGCGATATATTTCCTGGGATGACTTTTTCCTCCAGATTCCCTCTATAAAAACTGGGCCAAAAATTTTTCGTAAAATTTTCCTTTCTTGTTTTTCAATCTCTTTGGTTAAAGATTTTCCACCAATGATTAAGGTTTCTGATGCATATAACGCCTCCGGTTAATAATACATATTATTAGTATTATTATTAATTAAACACAATGTGTACAGAGAAAGAATATATGAATAAGATAATACTGATTTGTATCAGTGTTTAGCAAATGTGCTGATCGGTTGTGATCTTTCAGAACAGTCCCCAAGATGATACAGAGAGCATAGCTCCCCACATAGGCGACATATGCACTTTTCTGTCGGTTTGTGAAATTTTGAATTTGTACATATTTTACTATGAAAACCATGTGCAGCGTAACCCGTGAAGACGTGGCGTAACTTGAAATTTGATCCTCTTCATTCGTGATTTTTCGTTGCTTCAGTATCGAAAAATTCCCTAGAAATTTGACGTGCTTTAGTTTTCCTTTCTTCCAAGACCGCGTCCAAGGCAGCCGTGTTGGGTCGCTTGAAGAGCGATTTGATATCTTCCAGAAAGAATGTTTCATTTCCAAGAAGATATGCGATTCGATTTTCCGAAAACTTGGGATATCTGTAGAATGCGTTTTAAGTACCTGGCTTTTATATTTTCAGGTCGTTTTAAGTTTGTTACCGAAAGATTATTCCATATGATGGATTGTAAGCTATATGAATGTCATACATTGCTTTGATGGCAGCTGCTGTTTTTTCTCTAATGTGTGTAGTAAAGACTGTTTCTATTGTTTGCTGAGTGATTCCCAGATATTTGTACGAGGTAACGATTTCAAGCTGATCTTCGCCACAGGTGAACTTGTCCGAGGCACACAGTTTCCCACCCTTTCTAAATTTCATAACTTTTGTTTTCTCACTGTTAATACTCAAGGAGTTATCCTTCGCCCAGTACCGAAGTCTATCTAGGCAATTCTGCAGGATGACAGGATCCTTGGCTAATAACACCATATCATCAGCATACATTATAGGCTTTAATAAATATTAGGTAATATGAAAGGAAGATTTTTTTTCGTGTGGCCTCCTGAGAGGCCAAGTGCAGGTCTTTATAGTTGACGCCCGTGGGTATTCTGAGCGTCGTAATGAGGATGAAATGATGATGAAGACGGCACACCCAGTACCCGAGCCATGTGAATTAACACCAGGAGATTATAATCCCTGATGGCCCGGTTGGGAATCGAACCCGGGACCCTTTGGGCCAAAGTCTAGCAAGCTAACCAATTAGCCATGGAGCCGGACAAAATGGTGGCCTATATTAGGCAAAACCCCACGCAAGACACGGCATAAACCTAGAATAATTACCGAGTTTTAATTCACGGACCGGGAAAGCCAATATACCATATCTTTGGAAGCCTTTATAGGGAGGTGAATGGCGCTTTTAGGTCTCGCAATTAAGAGGCACACGTGCGCTTCATAAGAGGGAAGTAGTGCATAGTTCGCTACTCCTGTGGGGGTCCGGGCGCGGACACCATGAGCCCGCTGATGAGCCAACTTGGTGTTCCTAGGCGAAACCCCACACAAGACACGGCATAAACCTAGAATAATTACCGAGTTTTAATTCACTGGCCGTGAAAGCCAATATACCATCATTTATCTGTTGTTCCATGTCCCGTTGCCCTTGCTTCTAACGTAGCCTGTTTCTTAAAAAAAAAAAATGGTATGACAGATATAAAAATAAAAATATTTTTCGGTAGGTTCACTAAGAAAACGCATGGAAGTATGTAGCCTCAGGAATAAAATATGAAAAAAATATCTAGAAAGCTAAAAGTCCATTGAGACCCGAAAAGAAATTTTCAAGAATGAGGGCAATTGGAAACCCTTATTATGAGTACAGTAAGTTAATATAAATTCAATGGAAAAAAAATTGTTGTTGCATATGGAACGTGGATCATGAAATTCTTATAAAAATTATAACATGGACTAAATTTCTAAATATAAGAAGTAGCTCCGTGAAAAACAAAATATCCTCCATTAAGACCTCTCCCGCCTGTTAAAAGGATCACCATGTTGGATTGTACTATTTGCAAGACAGAGTTATGTGCCAGTAGATGAAAATTTATCCGTTGGTATATTATACAAATGTTCAAATGATTAGAATAGGTTACAAAAAATAACAAGTTGTTCCGTGAGAAACTAGGCCTATATAGCCTATTTTCATATATCCTACTTATGTTAATTGCCGCTATCAACATAGAAAATTTCAAGTTTGTTTGCTGTAATAGATTCGTAGATATTCAGAACAGTCTAAATATTTCGGATGGTCACCATGTTGGATTTTTATATATCTACGTCTTAGTGTTAGCCTATGTAGTCTACAATGACATGAAGATTATTGTGGAGGTGTACTATTCAAACTTCAATAGCATGATTAGGACACATGAAATAAAAACGAGATTTTAAAATTTCGCACAGCCATCATCTTGTGATTATGAAAATAATTGAAATAAATTTGATGTCAGTGGATTAAAATTTGCATAAGCATTTACCGTACCAAGTTTTACTGCGCTCGGATAGTTAAATCGCGAGAAACGTCCATTTGTGCTCACTAGGTTATTGAAAGTCCCTTAGGTGAACTTCTGTTCATAACCTCTATCAGCATACAAAATTTCAGTTTGATTGCTGTCATAGATTAATAGATATTGAGAACCGTCTGAATACCCTATTTCGGATGGTCGCCATGTTGGATAAACAGAGAATTGCGCATGAATGTGCATAGAAATACATAGAAATAGTGTTCTTAATGTTCAGTCGCAGCAAAATTCAGTTAGCAATTTCTTCCTTTGTTCGCATGTAAGTAGGCTACATGGTATATGTCACAGAAACATTCACAGAGATCACAAATGCACGTAGAATTCGGATAATGGTACTATTAGATGACGATTATTGCGTAGTTTCATTACTCAAACGTTGACTTCGATCGCATGATTAGGACACAAGAAATAAAATGAAATAAAAATTCGCACAGCCGCCATCTTTGGTTTATGTAAACAATTGAACTAAATTAGATTCCAGTGCATTACATTGTGTAAAACATTTGCTATACTACGTTTCACTGCGCTTAGGATGGTTACTTCGCGAGGAAAGTCTATTTAAATATTTCAATGTCGCTTGATCGCCATGTTCGTTTTGTAGTTAAAAGGTTTTTGAAAGTCACATAGGTGAACTTCCAGTAGTGCCCTTTATCACCGTACAAAATTTCAGGGTGATATCGGTAATAGTTTCGGAGATATAGAATGCTGGTGAAATATTTCGCACAGCCGTCATGTTGGATTGGTGAGACGTAATAAAATTTGAAGCACACGGTCGGGGTCGGCCAAAATAGTGCTATGAACCTACCGAGCTTCATTGGAGTCGCTCCAGCCCTTTAGATTTTGTTAGGGGGTGGGGGACACAAACACAAACGCACACACACACAGACAAAAGGCCTTTTTTTTTTCATAAATGAAAATAGGCTAAAAAATTTCATTTTAAAATTTCTCACAACCGCCATTTTTTGAGTTGATGAAAACAGTTAAATTAGATGCCAGCAGATGCATTTCTTTCTAAATATTTACCGTCACTACACTCGGATAATGAAATCACGAGAAAATTCCATTTAGATATCTTAACTTCGCTTGGCCACCATGTTGGTTTTGTACATAACAGGTTTTTGAAAGTCTATCTCTATCACTATACAAAATTTCAGAGTGATATCAGTAACAGTTTGGATGTATAGAATAGGCCTTCCGGAGAATATTTCGTGTGGCCACCATTTTGGATGGGTGAAACGTATTAAAATTCGGAAAGCACGCTCAAGGTTGGCCGAAGTAGTAGTATCCTTAGCAAGTTGGTGATCTCATAAGACTATTTCCATATGATGAAAATAGGCTGAAATGGGTATTTATAAAATGAGGGATTTGAAAATTGTTGGAATATAAATTTACCCCCTAATATATTTCCTGAGAATATAGCGTGGGTTTGAATCCAACCTCGGTCGTCATGGAAAGAAAATACTGTACGCTACATGGCCATTGACTGCATTAATACAATTATTAATAATTATTAATGTTCACTAGATTGCTGTGTTGTCAATGGAAAGAAAAAAATAGTTCTGTCACGAAATTCATATTCAAAATATACTAAATTAATGATATTCTGCCACCAAAGTCACTAGATCAAACGACTTATTGTTTAAGTTGGCTACACTGCCACCATCACCATCGCGAACTTCATATACATTTGATAACACTTTCTTGAGTTATATGCTAGTGTCTAACCTCGTCACCTACTTACGAGAAGTCACATAGTGTTGATTAATCACTGTTAATCTACCGTCAGACAAGTAAGTCACTGTTTCCTGGCAGCACTTTGCCTAACGTCTTGAGTAATGGCGTCTCTTGCAGGCGCTCTGCCGGTCGATCCATCAACTACTCGAGTCATGACGTCACGCGTGATGGGCGAATCATGGAGACGGATGAAGGCGCTCTGCTGGCCGAGTAGCACATACGTCATCAACGTAGTGCAGTAAACATCCTGGCAGTGAACTTATTCAGAAAGATATTACGGTTATTGTTATGACATAATACTGCATTTGGAGCACGTCCAAGTTGGGACTTGATGTTCAGCTGGCGAGGACTATAACATTAAGTTCCTCCGCATTATCTTATTGTAAGAAAGCAGTTTCTGTGTTCGTAATATATGGCGATTTAAAGGATATTTCCTCCTCCTCTATATTTTCTTCTCGTTGTTATTCTTAAATTTCTACTCTCCTCCTTCCGCCTGATACTCTAAATTAAAACCCCCCAGGGGCTCACGACTAGTGGGATGGTAGGTTGGCGACCACGGGGCTCCAGCTGAGCTCGGCATTACTTCCACTTACTTGTGCCGGGCTCCACTCTGTCATCTTTCCAAACGACCTCACTTGGTCAACTCTTGGTACTTTTCCGACCCCGACGGTATTAGGGTATCCAAGGCATAGGGAATCTTTCACTTTCCCGCTTTAATAGGCCCTGGTCTCGTCTATTCTGATCCCTCATTCTTCGAGGGGTTAGACCTCTTTTGTTCTCTTCATATCTCCTGCCTTCTACTCAAGGCCCTTAAGGAGTCAGGGTGTGCACCACTTCTGGTGCACCCTCTATAGCCTACTGCTAACCCCTCAAGGGCTCATGGCTGGTGAGTTCGGGAGTTGGTGACCCCGAAGGATTCCTGAGCTGGGTCCGGTTTCCCTCCTTTTTTCCATTCCCTCTGGGGTGGACCCTCTCCTCTTTCACTTTCCTATCCGCCTGTCATGCCTCTCCTTGCTTCCAAGTCCATCAATCCGCATTCTTCGAGGGTTGAGGGTATTTCTTTTCTTCCTGTTCTTTATTTGCTTTATTGTCCTTTTGTTTTCCATTACTTCTTCCAGTCTGTTTAAGTGTGTAGTTAGTTCTAGTTATACTTAAGACTACCTTACATTCTCATGTTTCACTATCACCCAAACCATTAGGGGCCGATAACCTAGATGTTAGGCCCCTTAAAACAGCAATTATCATCATGTAAATTCTAAGGTCCGGGTTCGATTCCCGGCTCTGCCAAAAAATTTAATTCTGGTTAGAGCTCTGATACACTCAGCTTCGTGAGGCAAAACTGAGAGGAGCAAGTTTGATTCTTACCTCGGAAGTGATTTTCCGTGGTTTCCCCACTTCTACTCCAGGCAAATGCCAGGATAGTACCTAACTTAAGTCCATGGCCACTTCCTACCCAAATCCTACCTCATTTACGAATACACACACTAGTACAGACATTCGAAGTGACACAGGTTATCTGACAATTTCTACACAGATCCAAGTGCACGTGGCTACATGACCTGGATGTCCCAAAGCCGCTAAGGAATCAACAATTCTCAATTAAAAGAAAACCCGTGGCATCACAGCCCATGAAGGGCGTCGGCCTACCAAGGGACTGCTACCCTGCCATTTGGTATGCATATTGCGAGATGAGGCGTGGTCAGCACATCGGGTCCCCTTGGCCGTTAATCTCGGTTTTCCTGACCGGATCACTGCCTCACTGTCAATATAGCTAGCCTACTTTATTGTCCTTCCAGTCCTCACGTAAGTTTCTAAAACCCCTGACGGAGTAGGGAATCAAACTTGAAGCCTCCGGGTAAGAGACAGTGTCTTGGGGTGAACTTGTGATCCTAGATCAGTGATGTGGTTGGTTGGTTCCTTAGTTTAGGGGCGGTCATGTAGTCCCGTGTAGCCTAAGTTACTTTAGGTGTGTGTAGAATCTGTCTGATAAACGGTGTTAATTCTGATGGCTGTATTAGTGTGTGTTATCTGTTTTTAATTCAAGTAAGGACTGTCCACATTGAATTTTCAAGTAGTTCCTACTTTTGCCGCAAACGCCATCGTCAACGACTACTAGTTCAGAACTTGGCTACTAGATGACACCGCAGTCGGCTCCTGGTGACGAACGTTGGAACCTAAGAGCGTTGGTCAAATTTAACCTATAATTTAGCTTCACACAAGTGTAATTAGTGGAAGGTTCTTCAACATGCCATAAATCTATGACATGGGACCGCCGACTTTACATCCCCTCTGAAGGAAGGCATACTGAAGGATTTTAAACGCTGTTAAAAATCCTACGATTTCGTCCGGGTTTGAACCCACAATCTTGGGCATAGAAGCTCAGCATGCTACCAACTACGCCACCGAAACCGCTAATCAGTGATGTGAGACACGAGGGTTAGAACGGGATGTACTCAGCCACGTGAGGACAATTAAGTAGCTGTCTGAAAGTAAGGCAGTGGCCTGGTCACGAAAAACCAATATTAACGGCCGAGGGGACCCAACGTGCTAGCCACGTGTCACTCCCACAATCTGAATGTTCTACGCCTGGAGAGTGCCCTGGTCACGAAAACCAAGATTAACCGTCGAGGGGATCCAATGCGCTGACCACGTGTCACCCCCACAATCTGCAATCTTACAGTAATAATTTGTTGGCCCTTGGGGGGATTGATGCCCCCTAATCATCCCCCGTAGTAGCTTGCCACGGTGGGTGAGTGGTTATAGTGTCGGACTACCAACCCCAAGATTGCAGGTTCGCCCCTGGCCATGGTAATTGATTTTTGAAGGCGACAAAAATCACGACACTCATGTCATACGTTGTTGGCATGTTAAAGAACCCATTTGAATTCAGTAGGCCGTGTTCAATGGCAAAATTAATCTCGGGATTTTCCGCCAACACAAAGTTCCTCCATTCTCTACTTCAAAGCGCTGTAGTGTCAATGAGTTTAGATATCTAACCTCCTTGACTTTCATAGCGTTCAAAGGAACGACGAAATTCGACATGCAAGCTACCCTCTGGGTGTCAATTAACAAAGCTTGCACCCGGCACCGAGGCCATACGATATTATTATTATCCCCCGTAGTTACGCCACTGTGTTAATGGTTTAATTATTTTAGCATAGGCCTACCTCCATTAACTGGAAACCTATGCTAAACAGAAATAATTTGAACTCCTGTTCCTCTCCGTAGAAAACAGGTTTTATTGTGCAATGTTGTGGATAAAGAATTCTTTCCCATATTGCAGTAGCCGTGTAGGCGTTCAGCAGTTCGGTCCGTGCTCTACTCAGATTGCTCGCCTTATCTTCCTCTTGAGGATTAAGGCTCAACCTTCCATCTCAATAATTGTTGGGGGTAAAAGAGGCAAAAGAATCCTCTCCACCCCCACCTCCTCCCACCCACCTTTCTTTGCTGCAGCTCTTTTTTAACGTAGCAGAAAAGACGACGACGTAGACGACGACGAGATGATAGGAAAAGAAACTCGAGTGAATTTTGTCTTTTACGGCAGTCCAATTATGGCTTTGAATTCAATTCATAAGGGAAAAAAAGAATATCTCTGAAAGAAGATTGAATCTTCTTATATCAGGGGGGTTTTATTTTTATTATAAGATTGGGTTGGGTCGCCACGAATACCTACTGGCAAGGAAGGAGAGGCAGGGGATTTCTTCCTCTATGAGCGTCATTTAAAAGCTTGCCCAGATTTACTTGATGCTTTTGATGCAATCCGCCTCCATTCTTAAATTGAGGCCAGATTAGTGCGAACAATGATGCAGTGGGAAAATGGGTGATTGATATTCCATTGTTCAAATCTGTAGCATTGTAGGTAATTGTTAAATTATATTCTATGAACTATGTTTGAGCACTCTGTTCTCTTAATTGATTAATTAATTAATTGATTTATTAATTAATTCTAAACCAAGAGAGCAATGTTATTTAAATGTGCACGACATATTAATTATTGTAATGCATAATTAGACAGCTTACCAAATTTCACTACTGTAGCTTAGTTTGAATATTACAACCAACTACAAGTTAATCGACACTAGTCTAAATTTTTAAATTGTTTTCAATATAGCATTGACTTAGGTGGAATAAAACTATTTTATCTATTCCTAGGTATTTTAATTTACAATCGAATTAAGTTCTGTTACTTCTTCAATTTAAAAAAAAAATGTGTTGCAAATATGGTGCACAAACATGGAGATTAAGCAAATGCACAGAGAGAAAGATAAGGTTTTTGAAAATAATATCCTCAGACAGATCTCCGGATCAATTTGTGAAGCAGAGAGTGGCGGAGGAGAAAGAACAAGGAACTAAAGGAGTTGTATAAAGAACCCGATGTTGTTGCGGAAGCTAAAACAAGAAGGCAGAGATGGGTTGGCCACATGTATGGAAGAGAAGATCTTATTATATAATACGCTAAGGTGTTTGTTTCACAAAACTCAAGCTCGTAAACCAGAGGGAGTTAGAAGGTGTGGTTTGTACCAAAATCTTCCAAATCGTCTCAATAGTACAGGAAATATCTTGCATTTCTTGATAAGTCAACGGAAATATATTTATTGGTAGAAGATAGTCCCTGGCAGAACTGTGTCGCGTACAGCCCGCATAGCATTAGAGCCGGGCCGGTAGTCTGTACGCATGGGGCGCACACAATCCATTATGCGAGAGTACTCGCACAGGTCCGCTAGTTTTTTTTTTTCGTGTGACCTCCTGAGAGGCCGAGTGCAGGTCTTTCTAGTCGACGCCCGTGGGTGATCTGCACTTCCGGCTGAGAGATGGAATGGATGAAGATGAATGAAACTGGGCAAGGATGTGGAAGGAAGAGGCCGTGGCCTGTCAGAAGGTACCGTCCCAGCATTTGTCTGCTGTTGAAAATGGGGAAACCACGGAAAACCATTTCAAGGACGGCCGACGGTGGGACTCGAACCCACGTGTCTACCGAGTCAGCACAGAGCTTGGCCCCATGACCTAACGCTGAGCTTCAGGCAGCGTAGCTACTGCTGTCGGTGCTAGTATAATAATAATAATAATGAAAAATGAAAATCCACAGCCTGCTTCCATTCTCCGACCGGGTCAGGAATGTAATGAATGAAGCCCCCATCTAGCGGCGAGGATATGAATTGTGCCGGCTGCCGAGGCCTGACGCACTCCTCTGGGGCAATGATTAAATGAATGACAGATGAAATGAGATGATAGTGGAGAGTGTTGCTGGAATGAAATTTTGACAGGGAAAACCGGAGTACCCGGAGAAAAACCTGTCTGCCTCCGTTTTGTCCAGCACAGATCTCACATGGAGTGACCGGGATTTGAACCACGGACCCAGCGGTGAGAGGCCGGCGTGCTGCAGCCTAAGCCACGGAGGCCATGTTATTTGTTTTACGTCCCTTTTAACTACAGCGGCTTTTAGAGACGCATGGACGAGATGAGGGATCTAGACTGCGAGAAGTGTACGAGAAAAAGCCAGACGGACGAAGACCTATAGGCAGACCAAAAATGAGATGGAGAGGTAAACAAGGACATCCAGCTACTAGGAGCGCGAGAGGAAGATGCCAAGTACAGATCGAGGTGGAGGCGGCTAATTGACGAGGTCAAGAACCGACTGCGGTTTGTGGAGCCAGGAGAGTAGAGTAAGTGTTGCAAATTTTCAATTGCTCAATTTTTGGAATTGCCATGGACCAATGTGAATACGATTCTGCATTTTAAATGTTAGGTGACACATTTCCTACATTGAAATATTACATTCTAGGTATTAAAACAATAAAATACAATACTAATATTCTACTTAAAATACAATCTCTACATAGTATAAGACTAAGTCCCCGATTCTTGGATGTAACGGGTAATCTCTAGTCGTATCGAGTTAAGTCTTCAGAGAAGAGTATAATTGTGTTTGGATATTCGCTGTTCAGCTCGGCTTTTCTGAATTGCGTCCGTGCGCCTTTTAAGTTTACGCTGGGCAAACCATTGAAGATACCGGGCGAAATCAGGGCGGGTTGCTAGTAAATAAATAAAGAAATAAAGAAATAAATGTCTACCCGTTATTACTCCCGTTTCCAACTGAGTCGGGGATAAGACGCGACCTCCCTTTGTCAATTATTGTTCCTTTCCGACCCCGACGGTATTACGGTGTCCGAGGCCTATGGAGTATTTTACTTAGCCGCCTTAATTGGCACTTGTCTTATCTTTCCTGATCTCGCGTTCTTCGAGGGATCAGACCTATTGTTTCCTCTTCATGATAGGGTAAACCTGGGTAATTTTGTGATAATTTTAGGATTATTTCATTTATAAGGGTAAGAAAATAATTCAAAATTTTATGAGTTACTTTTCATGAAGCTACAATGTTGGTGGGCAAAGCATCAAAGATAAAGTTGTAATTAAATGCACATAACTTGGATTTAAAATCAGTTGAGTCTTGAAAGGAATATGTTGGTTATTTCGTGATATCATTGGCAATATCGTGACAACACCTTGATAATTTCCTGATAGTTAAATAAATATATTAAGCAATGCAACGAATGACTGATCAACTGCATGAAAAGGCTGTAACAGCAGATCAGCAGCGAGAAAAAGGATATTTAGGAGGCAACTGATGAAAAGAAGAAAACACGGTATGGTAATTTCGTGATGCATTGGTTAATTCGTGATATGTTAATTTTCTGTAGTATATATTGCAAAATGAAGTCTTTTTAATTTACTATCTCTATTTGATTATTGAATGACTGATTTTCTAATTTTAAGGACACTTTACGGATAACATATAGGAACGGTGCCAAGCGCTGTAAAAAATAGTTATACAATCGTAAGAATTCTGCCGGCAAAGCTAGGGTGGTACTGCGTAAACAAATAATTAAAAAAATATCTAAATGTGTAAAAAAAAACAGTTATGTACAATTGTTTGTTATACGAAATCATAGACTCTTACCTTTCATATATCTCCAATTATCTGTTGTGAAATAAGCACACCGATTCCGCTGCGATTAATGCACTGCAGATATCCCCTCATCAAGCACAACAACTCACTCCGTCAACCAGCACTCAAGGACCAAGTCTAGCGTGGTGAATTTAGAAACACTACATGTCATGCCATCTATGAGAGAAATTTGGCACTGCTAGTACGGTTGGCTACTTCATGAAGAAAAGATAAATGAATACCACGAAATAATCAATGTCACGAAATAACCAAGGTTTACCCTATATCCTGCCTAAAGGAGGCAGGGTGTGTGTAGCCCCCCACCACTTCTGGTTCACCCTAGATAGTGCTACACCCTCATGGGCTCACAACTGATATGTTCGGGAGTTGGCGACTCCGAGGGATTCCTGAGCTGGGTGTGGTTTTCCCCTTTTTCCATTGCCTTGGTGGGCGGGAGGGGGGGCTCTCATCTTTCCCTTTCCTGGTTCTTCTTCTTTTCAAGTCCCTCAAGTCTCATTCTTCGAGGGTTGGGGGCATTTATTTTCCCTTTCTTTTATTTTCCTTACTCTTCTTTCGTTTTCCTTTTGTAATGTTATAGGTTGTACGTCCCTTTTAACTACACTGGCTTTTAGAGACGCCGGGGTGCCAGAATTTTGCCCCGAAGGGGATCTTTAACGTGCCAGCAAATCTACTGACACGGCTCCCTCGCATTTGCGCACCCTCAAATGCCAGCTGACTGCGCCAGGTTTCGAACCGTTTTCCTTTTCTTCTTCTAGTTAGATTTAGTTGTAAGTTTGTAGTTAGCGAAAAATGAAAGTGAACCTATAATTAAATCTATCACCCAGACCATTAAGAGCCGATGATTTAGATGTTAGGCCCCTTAAACAACAATTGTATTATCATCATCATTTAACGGATAGCGGCCTCGGAGGAGTAGTTGGTAGCATGCTGAACTGCTGTGCCCAAGATAGCGGGTTCAAACCCGGCCGAAGTCCTCGGATTCTTTAAGAGCGTTAAAATCCTTCACCATGCCTTCCTTCGGAGGGGAAGTAAGTCCGGCGGTCCCATGTCATAGATTTATGGCATGTAAAAGATCCTTCCACAGACTTAACTTGTATGAAGCTAAATTTCTAGGTTAGATTTCGTTGGAACGCTCTATCAAAGTTCCAACGTTCACCGCTAGGTATCAGTGACATCTGGTAGTGAAAAGTTGGAACTACTTGAAATTGAACGGAACTTGTAGCTTACCCTATGGGTGACACTCGGACACTCCCGGCACTAAAATCCCTACGATAAATAAATAACCTAGATGTTAGGCCCCTTAAAACAACAATTATTAGGCTATCATCATTTAACGGATAATGGAAATAAACTCGTCTCATGAGCTCACGCAGGTTGGTGGCCTAAATATTTTGTTTGGTGTGATGGCAATGATTATAATTATGGTGGTAAACAGAATTAATCCTCATTGGATGCAAGTTTGAAGTGTGTAGCAGTTGACTTTTTTTGAACAAGCACTCTTATCATGTCTCGCTCCGTATCCCGGCAGTGAGAATGTGTACGGGATGGCAGGTTGCTATTGAATGGAAGCCTCCAGAGAGCTCACCAAGCGAACTATCATGGTTTGCTTTCCACTTGAAGTATAATGCCCGTACTTGAGATAGCACTGCACAGCGGACTGTACCCTTACTGGGAGATATCAGCACACCAGGCAGACACACACAATGGCACTTGAACAAGAGAATGGGTTTTTGTGTCGATCTGTGCTCTCTGCAACTAGGTGGTAGGGGGAGAGAGGGAGTGATACCAGAACTCATCGTTAAACCATTAATTGATTAAATTGTGTAGAGTAGTCGCGATAGATGCAAAACGTAGCGTATTCTACAGGATGGTACATCTACAAGCTAAGGAACACGTTAAACATATAAATTAGCATTTACAAGAACAATCATATATAGGCTATTATTTTCCTATTATATAATACGCTAAGGTGTTTGTTTCACAAAACTCAAGCTCCTAAACCAGAGGGAGTTAGAAGGTGTGGTTTGTACAAAAGGGTGTTGGCGAATTGAGGCAGCTAATATACCGAGTGGATCTTTCTTATCTTGTCATTCCATCCCACAGTCCTTTTTCGCCAGTTGCCCCAGGCCAAGTTCTGGTTCTTCCGCTGAAATTATCCACCCTTCCGTCCCCCACCACTACCACTGTGAAAACCCAAAATCTAAGGTAACTCTTATTTATTCTTGCAGAATGACCCGCTGGCTCTGGGATTTCCAGTAAACACTCTGCCATGCAGGGCTGTACAAATTGCACAATTCACTGAAACAAACATTAGCCTATGCCTTAATTCTTTTAAAAGGCCACATCAGTTAAAAGTTACCTTAAACCCATTACATTATTATTACTATTACTATTTTAATTATTATTGTCCCCCGTGGTGTATGGATAACACGCTTTTCTCTTACGGAGGAGGCTCTGAATTAGGTTCCAGCCAGAAGCTTAAGATCTATGTAATGTTATTGGTTTTACGTCCCTTTTAACTACTATGGCCAGGGTGCCGGAATTTTGTCCCCAAGATCTTTAACGTGCCAGTAAAACTACTGACACGGCTCCATCGCAATCACGCACCCACAAATGCCTAATGACTGCGCCAGGATTCAATCCTACAGCCTTGGGCTCAGTAGGCAAGAACGTTACCGCTGAGCAACGCAGCCAGTCATACTTAACATCTGATTTGAGGGCTGGAAACAATTGTTGTTTATTCATTTTGAAGGCTTGGCGATCATGTAGTGCTGTGTACTTTGGTGTGTGTGGAATCTGTCTGATAATCTGTGTTATTGTAACTGCTGTAGCGTACTATTGTGTACTTCTAATTTGGCTAGGGTATGGTTAGAAGGGCGCCATGACCTTAATTTAGGTACAATCTAGGCATCTGCCTGGAATACAAATGGGAAACCAATGAAAACCACTTCTAGCATGGCTGAGGTAGGAATCAAACCCGCCTATTCTCAATTCTGCATCAGGAGAAGGAAAGCCTCGTGAGGACAATTAAGTGCCTGCTTGATATGAGAAGTAGTGGTCCATGATCTAAAATCAAAGTGATGTGGCTAAGGGTGTCGTCGCGCAGGTTATTCGTCCCCCACAATTTGTAGGCTATGAACTGGGTTGCAGTGGGCTTGATGTTTGGGTGCTCCCAACCACGGGTTTGTTAGACCATTATTGTTGATTCATTGAGGGGCTTTGCGACATCGTCGTCAGTAACCCCGTGTACTTGGTTGTGTGTGTGGAATTTGTCTGATAACTTGTCTTATTGTGATGGCTGCATTATTGCGTGAGGATTAGGAAGGAGGCAGCCGTGACCTTCAGTCAGGACTCAATCAGGCATTTGCCTGGAGTAGAAGTGGGAAACCATGGAAAACTACTTCCAGGATGGCGGAGGTGGGACGAACCCTCCTCCTCCTCTCAGTTTTACCTCACGAGGCTGAGTGGAACCCGTTCCAGCCCTCAAATCAGAATTAAATTTCTTGGCAGAGCCGGTAATCGAACCCGGGCCTCCGCGGTGATAGCCACTACGTAACGAGGCGGACATATAATGCTCAATGAAATGTCATCTAAAAAAACTACTAAAATGAATGAAAATGACTTTTAAAAAAACTATTCCATCAAACTGAAATATGGCGACAGTTTTACAGAGGATTCATAGAAGGAATCCTGTTTTATTCACTACACAATTAGCTACTCTCATTAAAATATACTTGAATTTAACAAGGAAATGGCAGTTAAAATGTTATTCTTAATCTTAGTGTTTTTCTGAACCATATTAATTAAAATCTCAATAAAACAAACTTCCTGGATAGACAATACAGAAAAACAACTACTAACTCTCATTAAAATATACTTGAACTTAACAAGGAAATGGCAGTTAAAATGTCATTCGAATTAATGAACTAAAGAAGGAAGCAGCCGCGGCCTATTGGAAGGGACAGTTCCTGGATTTGTATAGAGTTGAAAATAGAAAAAACGGAAACCATTTCAGGCTGGCTGCATGGTCGAAATATAATTGCTAAATAATATTGTGACCCTTGGTTAGTATATAAATATAATTTACACCAATTACAAATTCAGTTCACCGGGCTGATTGCCAAGCTACCCCAGCCCTTAAAATGAATCTCCAACTATTAATTATTATGGTACTGGTATTAAGTATGTTTTAATTTCATCTAATAGGTTAGGGTATTCAATGAAAATGTTCACTTGGTTTATTAAAATTTAATTTTGTTCATTTATTAGTGTATGAAAAGATCGGGTAAAATGTTAGAGCTTGCACTTACAGTAGGTTATATTAACGCTGTCAGTTTATCGAACACAATCTCATGGATGTCCATATTTGTGAAACTATTGAGGACATATCGTATTCTTTGTATATAGCTCCTCCACAGACAGTAGTTGTCACCATACCCAGAAAGCTAGGTCATACATATGTGAATTCATAGTAATTGACACCCCTGGGACCGTCAAACTGAGAGCCACCTCCCCTCCAACAGTTTAATGACAAAATGTTGGAACGTGTGTACAGTATGGTATGTGTTGGCTGCAGAGTGGGGGAAGGTAGGGGAGGTTGCTAATGAGCTATCGCTGGCCAAATTGGACTATAAATTATCAAAGGGGCAGATAATGGTGGCCAGAAAAGTCTGTCCGATTTTATCAGTGAAATTAACTGGCCGAATTGGACTGCGCCCGTACAAAAATCTTCCAAATCGTCTCAATAGTAGAGGGAAAATCTTGCATTTCTTGAAAAGTTGACGGAAATAAATGTATTTGTTTATTAAGTGCTTAAACAAATAAATAAGACCATGGCCCCTGGCATCGCGTACAGCCCGCATAGCAATACAGCCAGGAGGATAGTCTGTACACATGGGGCGCACACAACCCATTATGCGAGAGTTCACGCACGGGTGGTAGTTATTATACTGTATAATACGCTAAGTCTAAGGTGTATCCTTCAATAAACTCTAACACAGCCCTCGCACAAATTCTACACTTCATACAGCACTTGGCTACAACAACATTTTAAACCTCCAATTCATGTTTCCCCCTACATAATAAATAACCTAAACCCCTGGTTCGGTGGTTTAATCTGCCTGGGAGGCAAGGATAAAACCAGCCTGCCCGGGGTGATGAACCACGGACTATGGGACCGCAAATAACATACATCTAAACAATAATCGAACCCAGTCTCGCACAGTAAGCCAAGCTGAGCGCGGCTAGCCCCAGTCGGCAGTTAGGCGCTCAGTAGGCCCAAATAAACCACTAATTCAGACAAATTACACCGCCGAAACACCAAAAAAAACTTCAATTTACAGCTTAATCATCCTGCCTCAACAATAAACAATCGTTAAACATTATTATTTCCACCTACAAGTACATTTAAACAGATACAAACCAACAGCCAATCACAGGACATCTCCAGCCAATCAGAGCCCAGCAACTATAAATTCATATCCCCCGCCTGCGAAACTCTCATTAATCACTAATCACTCCATCCACCAACTCAATACACACAATTACACACTCAAAAACAAATCTACACAACAGAGCCTTATTTTTTTTTTCAACTTACCAAACCTACTAAAGGTCTATTATTCTTCCTACTACAAAACCATACCTATCTATTTTTCATATACCTTAACTTCAATATAAACATTTCAAACCTTTTATTATTATTATTATTATTATTATCCTCGCTGAAGCAACTGCTGATAGGCTCTGACAGAGCGAACTGCATTATTTAACACCTATTACCGCTACGAGTCGGATGGTCAATAGCCTAGACGCTGACCCAATATTCGCACTCGCAGCTCTTCAGGCACATGCTTAAGTACTAGTACTCTCAAATATCCTAAGAACAGTCACCTAAAGTACATAAATTAATTCATTACGACTGCACATATCGCCAAAGGACGAAATTCTCCCTCATATGTATTATCCTTTAATACACTGAGGGAGACATTATTACTTTTCCAAGTAAAACTTAATCCAATCAAATTTAAAAAAACAACAACATGATATCATCTGAAGTGGAGTGAATGGAGCCCAATAGGGCACCAGACTCCAAGCACTTTTCTATCGCCATTCTGGTGATATTTGACTGACCGAGAGTACTACTACTAAGGTGTATGTTTCACAAAATTCAAGCTCCTAAACCAGAGGGAGTTAGAAGGTGTGGTTTGTACCAAAATCATCCAAATCGTCTCAATAGTGCAGGAAAAATCTTACATTTCTTGATAAGTCAACGGAAATATATTTATTTGTTTGTAAAGTGCTTTTAAACAAATAAACAAGGCGATAGTCCCTGGCAGAACTGTGTAGCGTACAGCCAGCATAGCACTAGAGCCGCGTGGGTAGTCTGTACACATGGGGCACACATAACCCATTATGCGAGAGTTCTCGCACGGGCCGCTAGTATAATTGGAGGGTCTAATAAATAAAATCCCTAATTCCGTTTTTTGACAAATGGAGATAATGCATGTATCTAGACCAAAATTTCCCGCTCTTTTCAAATCTCCAATCAGTTTCAATGATAAATAACTCTAAGTCTATGTAACTTGCATATGTATAATTCGTAATTACTAGTAATTAAATTTAAGAAATCACTAAGTCCACTCAATGCAGGAAAATAAATCATTAAGTCCACTCAATGCAGGAAAATAAATCACTAAGTCCACTAACTGCAGCAAAATAAAATCCCTAAGTCCGCTCAGGGCAACGAAAGAAATCCCTAGTCCATTGAAATAGATCCAACATTTCCCTCTTCCCTTCCTAGATATTGTTTGAGTTATTAACGCGTTTCAGACTGGTTTATGACGGTTGCGCGCAAAAACAAAAACTTGTGTCTGTCTGTGTACAACTTTGCACGAGCATCACTTGAGAACGGCTGAGTGGGTTAACGTAAAATTTGGTACAGATGTCCATCAGAGGCACGAAAGTAATCATTGATGTAACTCTTCTCCATACCTCTCATAAAAGAGGGCCTAACCCCTTAAAATGCATGCTGAATTGGGCGTAGAAAACAAAGCTAATTTTCAACGTCTCAATGTGAGAAACAAAACTCGGGAGCCCTACGGGCCCCGAAAACAACATTTTAAGACGCCAGTCTGATAAAATGGGTGACGTGGATGAGCACGAGTGACATTTGAAGCCCTAAAATTAACAGGAAAACATTATACAAACCAAAAAATCACTATGTCCATGAGTGTATTTTGCATTTTATAAACTACATTTCACTACTAATAAGAAATTTTAGTTATTTTAAATAATAGTTGATATGTATATTTCCATGTAACAAAAAATTGGATCACAGAAGTGAAAAATATAGATTTTGTGTAAGTTTGAAACTTTGTATTTCATTTCCTGAAAAGTTGAAAAAACGGACTTAGGGATTTTATTTATTGGACCCTCCAATTATTTCAGTAGTATAGATCCCTCCAGCGGCGCTCACAAGCGACCGATCGCGACAAATGAGCATTCAAATGAAAGAGAATGGACATTAGCAGTAACGAATTGCACTCTAATTTTGTCTAAATATCTATATTTTCTTTAAAAATGACTTTAAAAAATGTACGAAGTGTGCGATTGTCAGATACTGTTGCTGTAGGAAAATACGCTCCATAATTGCTGTCCACTTCACATTTTGGCCGCTGTGACGCCTGTTACATGTCATTTTAACATTCTGAGGTATTTCGATTATTATTTTGCATGGATTTCAGAAACAGTAAATCAACTTAAAACTATTACACGTAAATTCTTTTTCAGGTTTTTCTTCTGTATTCTAATTTCATAAATATCGATTTTTGTAAGAAGTGTGCGATTTGAAAATACTGTTGCTGTAACATGCTGCAATTATGAGTTGTCGTTTAAAGCCTTAAAACTATTAAACGTTCTCATACAGGTTTTTCTTCTATTATTGAGGAAAGTGTGGGTTGTGAACATGCGAGATTTCTCACACGGGTCCCCTAGTTGATATTCAATATATTAGATTCCCTGAACATTCAGATAAATATACATAAAATACAAGCAGGGAAATCTTTGAAAACACAGAACAGGTATCAAAAACATTTATACATCCATAGCCACATCATTTTATTTCTCACAAGGAGGTACAAATTATCCACAACAATTTTATTGAAGGGGAAATTTCAATAAGATTCTACATCTATAGCCACATCAATTTGATTTTTTTCCAAAGAAGGTACAAATCATCGAAATTAAGGACCGATTCATTTGATGATATTAACATCTTGAAAACTTAGGAACATCTTTCAATACCATTTCCTACCCCATAGAAGCTGATTTCTATATTTTTGACCTCAAATTTTTATGCATTATATATTTTCATGTTTTTTGTTTAATTTCAATAATAATTCAATTGTAACAGATCTAATTTTTAAAGAAAATTTACAATACAGTATATATTTTTCCACATTATTACGGTTTATTCTAATTAGATAGTATTTTCGATTATAATTAACAATATTTTAACAGAATTTTTAATATTTGAAGATTGATCTAAGATTACTTAGAAACAAGAAGTTCCGTGACGAACTAAAGAGCCTACTTTTCTTAAAATTTAAGATTCATGCCAATCTATATAAACCTATCTAGAAAAATAGCGAAATTAAGTTGGTAGTATTGAAATTTCTAATTAGTTCGAAATATACCTGTAGCCTAATAGAACACTACAGTTGGCAGCCCTGGTGACTGAATATATTGTTAGTTCCATCTCTTAAGATACAGAATACAATATTTGGTTGAAGTCCAATGGATAGCATGGACGTTACATGCAGTTAGACATTGGATCTATCAGCGCGCGTAAAATCATGTTGGCAACAATGTCACGCATGCGTTGGTCAGAAATAATCTGAAATATTATGAACTCTTGCTGTGCCAATTTTGGATGAAATCCATTTGTTAGTATAGAAGTTACATTTATTTTAAAAATTGGACCTATCAACAGGCTTAGAGTCATGTTGGCAGCACTGACGTAGGTATATTAGTTTCTCATAATTAATCTAGAATGTTAGGTACTATACTTGTGCAAAGTTTAAATTTGTTG
This sequence comes from Meconema thalassinum, assembly GCA_946902985.2. Taxonomy (NCBI): domain Eukaryota; kingdom Metazoa; phylum Arthropoda; class Insecta; order Orthoptera; family Tettigoniidae; genus Meconema; species Meconema thalassinum. The sequence continues at coordinate 141,864,057 of OX336400.1, forward strand.
GCTTACATACTTTCTGATATATTAATATTTGGGTACAAAAATAGAGACAGCATTTATTAACAGTTGGCAGCCCTGGTTGCTCTTAGGTATAAGCATAGTCATATATGTTATGGTACACATAGCACCTAGGAAATTTGGTTGAAATCCAATTGATATTATAGAAGTTACATGCATTTAAAAATTGGTCCTATCAGCAGTCTTAGAATCATGTTGGTAGCACTGATGTACATAAGTTACTCCAAATTAATCTAGAATGCCAGGTTCTATACGTGTGCATAGTTTAAAGCTGTCGGCTTGCATACTTTCTGATATATTGGTATTTGGATAAAAGAATAGAGATAACATTCATTGTCAGTTGGCAGCCCCGATGGCTCTTACGAATACGCTCAGTCATATCTGTTATGGTACACATATTTCATACAAAATTTGGTTGAAATCCAATTGATAGTATAGAAGTTACATGCATTTAAAATTAGACCTATCAGCAGGCTTAGAATCATTTTGGCAACACTGCCATGCATGGCCTCCTGAAAATTAAACTGAAATATTATTAGCCATACGTGTGCCAATTTTGAAATAGCTCCCATTCATACCTTCCAAGATATCCAACATGGTGCTCAAATTTCAATTGCGATTTTTCAGCAGTTGGTAGCACTGACATAATTTTCAAATATGGCCGTGAGATATTCAGGTATAGATCTTTACTCCTACCAAATTTCGTTTCGATTGCTGCAGCCGTTTAGAAGTTGATAGGGGGGACCCACACACAGCCAGCCAGACAGACAGACAGAAGGACAGACAGACAGACACACAGACAGATACACATTCGCCCGATCTCATATGACTACTTTTTCCTCATTTTTGCAAAATGTGAAAAGTAGGCTAAAAAATGTACAGCGAATATTTTATTTCTAGTCTTCATCTCTCTTTGCATAGAATGTTAATGTTAGATAGATGCTCTTAGTGTAATATTTTTACTTTTAATAACTGAAGAGGGTTATACGTTAACTGAAACTGGTATTACATTATACGAGGGCTGTTTTTAAGTAAGGGCCATTTTTTTTAATAAACATTAACCGAACATTTTATTTTGAAACCACATTTATTTTTAGGTTTTACATACCTTCCTCTATTTTTCTACTTAGTTGCCTTGTTTATTTAGGCACTTGTCATACCTTAAAACGAAGTTCTGAAATCCCTCTGCATAAAAGTTTGACGTCTGCTCTGATAACCAAGACTTCACACTTGAGGAAAATCCATTGATAGAGTGGTTATCATGAATCTCCGGTCCTCGTGAATTTTCGTGTCAATTGCAGTCACCAAGTCATTTGTGATCACAGACCTGAGCGTTAATCGTCATGAACATTTTCACGGCCACTTTTGAAATCGCGTACCCATTGTTGCACTTTACCTTCCGTCATTACATTATCACCATACACCTCACAAAGCTGACGATGAATGTCTGCAGCCGACATGTTTCTTGCACTCAAAAAAAAAACGTGTCACAAATCGTAACTCACACGCGGCGGGCGAATCAATCATCTTGAACATTGTAAAGATGCACAGTTCAGCGTACAGGTTAGCTACACTGCTGCAACTGACGCCTGCTTGTTCGCAAAGGATGCCGGGAGGTAGCGCGCACGCTTGTTGCGGCGTGCGCACTAACTACGGGCTTAAAAAAGGGCCCTTGCTTAAAAACAGCCCTCGTAATTAGTTTGAATACATTATTGACTTTAAGGTGGATTATCATTTAATTACCTAATCATTAGGTAAAATTTTAATGAGAATATTATCACATTCATCCCTCTCTCTTGAAATTCTAATCATTCGTTATACAGGGTCATTATCTATGTGCGCCCCGATAATCACGGCAAGCCTAGCCGGCTTTGAGTGGCGCAAACCACGGGAGCACGAACACGGTTCAGCCGGTGGTAGGCGCTCACTTTTACACATTTACCAAACATGTTCAATAATGTGTAGGCCTACTTACAGCGCTCATAACCGATGCTGAACATGTCCTCCCTCACTTGTAACACACACCTGACCTCTTCTGATGAAAGAATGGACAACAATCTCATCTAATTTTTGTTTTGTAGGAACACAACGTTGTCTGTTAACATTTTATTTTTTATTTTTTACAGAGGCTGTTTTCTTGATTCGTTTAGCGAGGCTCCTAATTGTACTGGCATTAGGAGCAGGTCTTACTGGAAACGTGGATCGAAATTTTCGTCTTGTTTCAGAACAAAACTTTCTGCTTTTCATCTACGAATTGCTTGCCACGGTGGGTGAGTGGTTAACGTGTCGGATTACGAACCCCAAGATTGCAGGTTCGCCCCTGGCCGTGGTAAGTGATTTTTGAAAGGCGACAAAAATCACGACATGGATGTCATACGTTGTTGGCATGTTAAAGAACCCATTTGAATTCAGTAGGCCGTGTTCAATGGCAAAATTAATCTCGGGAATTTTCGCCAACACAAAGTTCCTCCATTCTCTACTAGAAAGCGCTATAGTGTCAAGGAGCTTAGATATCTAACCTCCTTGACTTTCATAGCGTTCAAAGGAACGACGAAATTCGACATGCAAGCTACCCTCTGGGTGTCAATTAACGAAGCTTGCACCAGGCACCCGAGGCCATACGATATTATTATTATTATTATTATTATTATCATCTACGAATTATGGATATACGCACGTTCGCACAATGTGAATTGGTGTCTAAGCATGAACAGCAATCACAGTAATCACAATACTCACTAAATGTGCAACACTAACGTCTAAGCTTTGCAGATACACGTCCATATGAATTACAAAACACGTGTGAATTAACGATATGAGTCACGGAGCGCACCAACCTCCGTCTGAACCGTGTACGCGCCCCCGCGAACTGCGCCACTTAAAGCCGGCTTTAGCTTGCCGTTTTTATCGGGGCGCACTTAGATAATGATCCTGTATAATCTGATAGATAACCAGTGGTTGGATCTGGCGTACGGGGTGCTGTACAGTCTCTGTGACAGGTTCATCTTGAAGCTGTTCTGGTTGAGGAGAGTACTGTTAATAAGTTCTGAAGATTAAAAACTTTACGTCAATATTAATTTGTACTTTTTATTGTACCGATATTGGTCACATTGTGTTCTTCCTCAGCGCAAATAATAATATGAATAGAAATGCAGGACTTAAAGTACATTCAATTATTTCTCCACAAAAAAAGGTTGTTTTCAAAACTATTTCTAAAAAATTAATCGTCTAAAAGCTAAAAAATACATACACTAAAATTTTAAAAACAAAACTCATCTGTTACAAAAATATGTTAAATACGAAATAAATCTTGATATAAAACCTGCTTGAAGAAGGAACAGAGATGAGGATGTTATGTAGACCAAAAAAATAGGTTAAGGTTGAAGTTGTTCTAATGCGTAAAATCATGCAAAATTGTGAAGTAAGTATTCCGAGGAGCGGCTGTGCGATATCTTCGAGTCTTGGAATTCCTGAGAGAAATTTTGAAGAAGCTGTGGAATGATGTCGTTGTTCAACTTCTTGTTCAGCTTCTATTGACAGCCCTCCTCGCGGGGCCAAATGGTAAGTTGAGACAGTAATTTCTCGACCATCTGACAGTCTCTCCTGCATAGTCTGGGTTTGCTTCAATAAGCTCTACCTCTTCCACCACTGATACAGATATACTTCTAAATCAGTACAGGCTAACCACGTAGGTGAGGAACTTCCATCTTCTAGGATGATGAAGCATTCTTTCATGTGAAGTGCATTAGTTGAAGTGCACAATAGGAAATGTATTGAGTGCAGTGCAAACAGTAGGACTTCTTCCCATTGTTGAATCTCCATCCTGTTGGATTTGAGCGCTAGTTGAGCCGTCTTCCAAATAATGCCATTATATCTCTCAACTTGGCCATTCCCTTGGGAATCATACGGAGTTGTTTGACTACTGTAGTTGCAATGCTTTTGACGTTAAGAATGATTCAAGTTCTTGTGACATCAATGAAGATCATTGATCAGAGTGTACATAAGAAGGTATTCCAACTGTTGTAAAGATGTCAGTTAAGTGCTTTATCACTGTGACTGCAGACAGATCAGTGCAAGGAATAGCAAATGGAAATCTAGAATATTCATGGACTATTCTGGTAAGGAGATACTTACTTCTTGAATTCGTTGGTAGAGTAGACCACTCCTCAAATCCACCTTTAGACTTTCAAATGGCGAGGTTCCCTTAATTCAATTCCCTTCATTTTTCAAAAAGCATGGCTTTAGCTCAGCACATGAGTTCGTAACTTTCAAGTTGTTTGTTCGACCCAATGGGTCATACGAGTAACTTCTGAATGGCAAAGGGCATAGTGTAGAACAGTGCTTTCCAAACAGGGTGTCGTGACACACCGGGGTATCACGTACTATCATCAAGGGTGTCGTGAGATTCATCTTATATTTATGTTCGACTATTTCGAAATGTAAACATTATATGTCAGAAAACTGTATCATAATGAGGCTCATTATAACACTATTTTTAGCCTACTTTTCACATTTTGCAAAAATGAGGAAAAAGTAGACTTATGAGATCGGGCAAATGTGTGTCTGTCTGTCTGTCTGTCTGTCCTTCTGTCTGTCTGTCTGTCTGGCTGTGTGTGTCCCCCCCCCCTATCAACTCCTAAACGGCTGCAGCAATCGAAACAAAATTTGGTAGGAGTAAAGATCTATACTATACCTGAATATCTCACGGCCATATTTGAAAATGATATCAGTGCTACCAACTGCTAAAAAATCGCAATTGAAATTTGAGCTCCATGTTGGATATCTTGGAAAGTATGAATGGAAGCTATTTCAAAATTGGCACACGTACAGATCATAATATTTCAGTTTAATTTCCAGGAGGCCAAATATGGCAGTGTTGCCAAAATGATTATAAGCCTCCTGATAGGTCCAATTTTTAAATGCATATGACTTCTACACTATCAATTGGAATTCAACCAAATTTCGTATGTTGTATGTGTACATAACCAGATATGACTGAGCGTATTCTTAAGACCTATCAGGGCTGCCAACTGTTAATAAATGCTCCTAATTTATTTTATCCAAATACCAATATATCAGAAAGTATGCAAGCCAATAGCTCTAAACTTTGCACACGTATAGTACCTGGCATTCTAGACGAATTTGGAGTAACTAATATACGTCAGTGCTGCCAACATGATTCTAAGCCTGCTGATAGGTCCAATTTTAAAATGCATGTAACTTCTATACTAACTAATGGATTTCATTCAAAATTGGCACAACAATAGATCATATTATTTCAGATTATTTCTGACCAATACATGCATGACATTGTTGCCAACATGATTTTACGCGCGCTGTTAGATCCAATGTTTAACTGCATGTAACGTCCATGCTATTCATTGGACTTCAACCAAATTTTGTATTTAGTACGTTAAGAGATGGAACTAAGAATATATTCAGTCATCAGGGCTGCCAACTGTAGTGCTCTATTAGGATACATTTTGCCAGGTATACAGTATTTCGAACTAATTGGAAATTTCGATATTAGCAACTTAATTTCGTCATTATTCTAGATAGGTTCATATTCTGTAGAGTAATCATTGACATGAAAAGTAGGCTGTATAGTTCTTCACGGAACTTCTTGTTCATTATGAAACAGTTTCCCCCACCAATCAGAGCTCAAGAAACAGTTGTGTGACCAAGTAGGTAAGGATACCTTCGCGCATGCGCTCAAAATCCAACATGTCTATATAAATTACCGAAAGTGCACCGTCCATAAAGTTCGCGTAAATAAACTGGTGAATATGAGACAAGAAATAGCACTGTACCTTAATATCCCTAAATCCAATTTCTACCCAGTGCGTTGCTTTCAAACGACTTCGGTGACAGTTTTACTTAATACTGGTGCACAATCTGCACATATGGCATTGAAGCACACAGAGCGCATGCGTCGGTTGGTCAGAGAGCTTGGAAAACAGAGATATCCTACCCAGCGCTGCACTCCGATCACAAAATTCTAGTGACTGAATCTCAACAGATATTTATGAATATCTAATATATAAAAGTGAAAGTCTGTATGTATGTATGTATGTATGTATGTATGTATATATGTTGGTTCCGTATACAAATCTACACCGTTCCACCAATCTCAACCATATTTTGCATACACATAGTTTAGGACCCAGAAGGAACCACTGGCTACATGAATTTTCGATAGTCTTTCTCATTCTTCTGATTTCGGCCCTTTTTCACTCTAAAACAGGCTAATCAAATCATAAAATATACTCATGAAGGAATGGCAAGGCAGATAGTTTCCATGGCAACATAGCTCAAGTCCAGACACGGCCGACTTGATGCCAATTGCGCTCAGCACTACCGGTATAGAAAATGACGATCTTTACTTGAAATCCCGTTAGTTACTCAACTGCTCACACAGCACTGTCAACCGAGTTTAGCATAACAAAGACTTGACACTATCTTCTTTCTACTATATATTTTTCAAATACCACTCACTCACTCACTCACTCACTCACTCATTCATTTATTCATCACGAAATCTCAGAAACCACCGAACGGATTGGAATGAAATCTGGTATGCAGCTTCCTCAAGGGCCGCAAATGCCCACTAAGAGAGAAATTTTGGCTATTCAGGTTCTAAAGGGGTGTTAAGGGGGTAGACCTGCATTTAATTGAATAGCAATATCTCCCGATTGGTTTCATGGGGGGATGTGATACTCGGCATAAAAACTCATCATTAAAAATAAGAAGACATGTGTCTGAGGGTTTTTCGATGTGGTGTATATTATGAGGTGAAAGGGGTGAAAAGTGGGGATTAAAAGATTCTTAACGGAGCGTGTGTCTCTTAAACGACATAGGCGAGGAGTTTGAAACTCAGCGGGAAAAAAATCAGCATAAAAATAAGTAAATATGTGTTTGACCGCTTTTCCATAAATCCAATTTAAGGGGCCCATGGGGAGGGGTGAAATTCGGGGGGGGGGGACAGGAAAGAAAGTGTCCTAACTGATTGACTGACTGACTCACTCATCAAACTCAGGGGGAAAAAACTGCTTTAAAGTAAGTAAATAGCTTTTCGACAGTTTGTTTTTCAATCAAATTGAAGGCGTTCATCGGGAGGGGTGAAATTCTGAAGAAAAAAAAATGAAAGGAAATGTCCTGACTCATTTACTCACTCATCATCGCCCAGCCAAAAATATTGAAGTTGGAAACATGACATTTCGGGGATATGTTCGTTGTATGTCAAAACCGTACACTAAGGGAGGTTTTTTGGATATTCGGGTTCTAAAGGGGTCTTAAGGGGGTTAAACCTGCATTTCATTGAATATCAATATCTCACGAATGGTTTCATTTGTGGATGTGATACTCGGCATAAAAACTAATCATTAAAAATACGCAGACATGTGTCTAAGCGTTTTTCGATGTGGTGTATTATTATGAGGTGAAAGGGCTGAAAAGTGGGGATTTAAGGATTCCTAATGGAGCGTGTAGGCCTATCTCTTAAACGACATAGGCGAGAAATTTGAAACTCAGCGAAAAAAAATCAGCTTAAAAAGTAAGTAAATCGGTTTTCGACTGGTTTTTTTTCCATAAATTAATTTAAGGGGCCAATGGGGTGGGGTGAAATTCTGGGGGGGGGAAATGAGAGAAAGTGTCCTAACCGACTGACTCAGGGGAGAAAGACAGCTTAAGAAATAAGTTAATAGGTGTTCAAGCGTTTTTTAATCAATCCAATTTAAGGGGCCCATGGGGAGGGGTGAAATTCTGGTAAAATAAATGAAAGAAAATGACCTGTCTGACTCACTCACTCATCACGCCCAGCGAAAACTATTAAAGTTGGAAACATGAAATTTTGGGAATATGTTCGCTGTATGTCGAAAACGTTAACTAAGGAATGATTTTTGTTTATTCGGGTTTTAGAGACGTGTCAAGAGGGTTAACGTGCATTTCATTGAATAAGGATATCTCATGAGTTGTTTGTTTGGGGATGTGATATTCGGTATATAAACTAATCATTAAAAATAATCATTAAAAATAATCAGACATATGTCTAAGGGTTTATCGATGTGGTGTATATTATGAGGTGAAAGGGGTGAAAATTGGGGGTTGAGGGATTCTTGACGGAGCGTGTATCTCTGAAACGACATAGGCGTGAAGTTTGAAATTCGGTGGGAAAAAACAGCTTAAAATACAAGTAAATAGGTGTTCGAACGTTTTTTCATAAATCCAATTTAAGGAGCCCTTGGAGAGGGGTGAAATTATGGGAAAAAAAAACAGGAAAGAAAGTGTCCTAACTGATTGACTCACTTACTCACTCATCAAACTCAGGGGGAAAACAGCTTTAAATAAGTAAATATGTGTTTGACCGTTTGTTTCATAAATCCAATTTAAGGGGTTCATGGGGACGGGTGAAATTATCAAAAATAAATGAAAGAAAATATCCTGACTGACTGACTCACTCACTCATCATCGCCCAACCAAAATTATTGAAGTTAGAAACATGAAATTTTGGGGATATGTTCGTTGTATGCCGAAAACGTCCACTAAGGAAAGAGTTTTGGATATTCAGGTTCTAAAGAGGTGTTAAGGGGGTAAACGTGCTTTCCATTGAATAACAATATCTCACGAGTGGTTTCATTTGGGGATGTGATACTTGGCACATATACTAATCATTAAAAATAAGCTGACACATGTCTAATGGTTTTTCGATGTAGTGTATATTATGAGGTGAATGGGATGAAAAGTGGGGGTTGAAAGATTCCTAACTGAGCGTGTATCTCTTAAACGACATAGGGAGGAGTCTGAAACTCGGACGAAATCTATCAGCTTGAAAATAAATAAATAAATAAATAAATGAATAAATAAATAAAATAAATAGGTGTTCGACCGTGTTTTCATAAATGCAATTTAAGGGGCATATGGGGAGGGGTGAACTTCTGGAAGAAAAACGTCCACTAAGGAAGGATTTTTGTATGTTTGCTCTCATCGACCAACCAAAACTATTAAAGTTAGAAGAATGATATTTTAGGGATATGTTTGTTTGTTGTGTGTCGAAAACGTTTACTAAGGAGGGATTTTTGGGTATTCAGGTTCTAAAGGGGTGTTAACGGGGTTAAACCTGCATTTCATTGAAAAACAATATGATACGACTATGACGCGAGCGAAGCGAGGCTAAAATTGAGATGGAGTGTGTCTGTGTATTACTCAATCTCGCAAGTACCACTGGTCCGATTTACGTGAATTTTACATGGAAGTAGCTGATTTACCTGGTTAACATATAGGTTACTTTTGATTTCAATACTTTGCACTATTTAAAATGGCGACCATTTTAGTGACGTCACTACACCCTTTGGTTTCAAACTTTCATATTTCCATTTCAAATAAAAAGAGAACGCTAAGAAATAGCAAACTTTTGATGGCATATGCGAGGTTTAAAATTACATTTTCTATCCGAAAGGTATCTGCAACTGTTAGCGAGTAAAACCTAAATTTGTGCTATAAAACACGGTCAACGCCGAGCGGTGTAGTTGGACAAAATGTTCCATCCTTAATCTCCCTCTGCGCAGCACCTCGCCTATCCCCTGTTTTAACTGTCACCCTCACATTTTAATTTATTTATGACGCGTAGCGAAGCACGGGTACTTCAGCTAGTTTATGATAAAACATATAATAAAGTTATAATTATCGTCGAACATAAACAGTCGTATGCAACTCTCCTATAATGGTAATTAAGACACGAGTATGTAAGCGAGTTTTATAATTTCCTATAATAGTAATTAAGACACGAGTATGTTTATAAAACGAGCGTAAGCGAGTTTTATAATTTCCATACGAGTGTCTTAATTACCATTATAGGCTCGTTGTATAATGTACTATTGCAGGATAGAAAACGTATAAAGAACCTGTGAGAAAATAGTAAACTTGCTTCCCCTCGTTCGGCGTATTAGCCGCGTGATGGAGATGTTAAGCACCCACTTGCTACTAACATCCGAGGATGGCCAACTAAGGACCACCTAAATAACTCTTCATGATTTCAGTTTCCTTTGGCGCCAGTATTCCTTCATTCTCTTACTCACAGCTCCTCTCTTTTCAGCTGTCCAATGTTGTTTCTTCTTGGTCGCTGTTTCTGGCTCCAGGGATTGCCACGGTGGGTGAGTGGTTGTCGTGTCAGTCTACCAACCCCAAGCTTGCAGAATCGCTCCTGGCCGTGGTAAGCAATTTTTCAAAGGCGAAAAAAATCACGATACGCATGTTATACGATGTTGGCATGTTAAAGAACCCATTTAAATTCTGTAGGCCATGTTCATAATGGCAAAATTAATCCCGGCATTTTCCGCCAACACAAAGTTCCTCATTTCTCTACTAGAAAGCGCTATAGTGTTAAGGAGCTTAGATATCTATCCTCCTTGACTTTCATACCGCTTCAAGGAGCGATCAACTTCGACATTTAAGTTTCCCTCTGGGCGTCAATTAACCAAGCTTGCACCCGGCACCCGAGGCCATACGATATTACAGTATTATTATTCTGGCTCTAGGAACCCCTCAAAATCGATTATGATGAAGAAACAAATTTACTTTGCTAGATGGATATTGCCTTCCATGAATTGAATAAATAATTGCCAATGTGTTAAAACATGAGCTATTCCGCACTTTAGACCTCAAAAGTGCTTAGCCTATCAGCAAATACCTATTTCGCAATCTGAGAAATTGTATGCGGTTTTCGGGGTTTGTGGCAAGCTCTACCATTTTACCGTATTCCTTTCGGAATCACAAACGGAGTGGCCTTCATCACCTGCCTCCATTCATCTCTATCTTCCGCCTTCCTTCTCCAGTTGCGGATTCCCCCACTCCTAAGGTCGACTTCCACGTCTTCTATCCATCGTCTCCTGGGTCTGTCTCTTTTCCTTCTTCCATCCGATCTTTGTATAAACAACTTTTTGACACTACGCGATTCGGGCATTCTCTGTACTGTCCAGCCCATCTTATCCTCCCCTGCTTAATTTTCACCACAATATCTGCCTGTCCAAAGAGTTCCTGTAGTTCTACATTTGTCCTTATTCGCCAAACTTCCTCCTCCCTCACTGGGCCGTATACTTTCCTCAAGATATTCCTTTCCCATTTTCGCAGCCAGTCTTCTTCTCTTGAGAACCCAACTTTCCGATCCATACATAACCACAGGTCTTAGTATTGTAATGTAAATTTTTACTTCAGTATTCCTTCTAACATTTCTGGATTTAAACATGCTTTCAATAGCGTTATAGCATCTATTTTCACTTTTTATTTTTTTCTTGGATTTACACTGATGTACTGTTATCCTCCGTTATTATTGAGCCCAAATATTTGAATTCTTCTACTCTTTGATTTTCTTTCCCATTTAATTTAATATAAGGCTCTCCTCTTGCCTCTCTGGAGTCTCCCATCTTCATATACTTAGTTTTACTTGTATTCACTTCTAATCCTAACTTTTGTGCACTTTCTTCCAATAGGACATAGCTCTCTTCTAATGCTTCACTGTTCCTTGCAATTAATGCTACATCATCCACATATGCTATCACCTGCACTTGTCTGTTAAATATGATCCCCCCTGGATTGATTGGTAGTTGTTGAATTATTTTTTCTAGAGCTACATTTAAAAGTAATATAGTAATTATATCTCCTTGTCGCAAACCCCTTTCTACAATGAATTATTTGGACATCTCTTGTTCTAATCTAACCTTACATCAACAACAACATAAAACCATATCTAGGGGAATATCCTTTGCAATGCTTTTATATGATACCGTTTCCATGCTGTATAAGACAAGCTGAGTGTTTAGCCTTCTCATTACCCTATTGATCCGACCAAGGGAACGGACCGACCGACGGCAGGCGTCGCGACTCAGAATAATGTAGGGGTGAGTGAGTGAGTAAGGGTTTCACCGCTCAAGTGCTCGGGTCTCATCAATACTGCCTCAGGTGGGAGACGCTACAGCGCAGCGTGGCGCGCGGGCGTCTCCGAGCTAAAGCGGGGCCAGGAATCATGGCTAGCGGCGCGAGAGAAAGATGAATATTATATTCCAGCCGTGCCATTGTTTACCTTGCCTAGGTAAGTGTTTATGAGGCGCGCCATTGGATAAGGGGAAAAGGTCAGCTGGAGAATTTAAGATATTCTATTTCTATCTAGCGGAGAGCAGATTCAGAAAACCTTCCTCATTTTGACCCTATGTCTAGAGCTCTGCGCAGATAAACAAAACCTTATCCGCATCCGCCCCGCATCCGCATGACTGTTAACCGCATCCGCCCCGCATCCGCACGTTTGTTACCCGAATCTACTGGCATTATTATAATATTTTTAATTAGATAAAGCATAACGCATTAAAGCAACACATTTACACATTTGAGTAGAACTTCGTTCCTTTAGGCTTTGTATGTCAAGTGCTACGTTTGTTATACAGCTAGAATTGCAACCCTTTTCAGTTCGGAGTGTTAATTATGCTCAATGAAGTAATTTGAATAATAATCTTACATTTGTCATGAAAAAGACATAACGGAAAAAATATGATATGTCATGTCATAAACATTCGGGTCCTAGTAATGATATTCAACAAGTTCGGATTGTATTCTAAAAGCAATCCACAAATTTACTCGAAACATTATCCGCAGCTTATCCGTTATCCGAACAGCCATGCAAACTATATCCGCATGGCGAAAAATGTTGCCGATATCCGCGGGTTTATCCACGGATATCCGCATCCGCGCAGGGCTTTGCCTATGTCTCAGAGAGCCAGTTCACTCGGTCTGCTAGCTTGCTAGGCCAATTTCCATGGGTCCAACTTTCATGTGCAACAGAGACGTTGATTGGTTCAGATTTCTCTCCGCACACGTTGTTGTCTTGGAATATTGTCTTTGTACAAAGTGATCACTACCGTGGGTAGCGTGTCGGTCTACTGACCCCAAGATTGCAGGTTCACTCCTGACCGTGGTAAGTGATTTTTTTGAAAGGTGGCAAAAAATACGACACGCATGTCATACGATGTTGGCATGTCAAAGAACCCATTTGAATTCAGTTGGCCGTGTTCATAATGGCAAAATGACAGTAGTGGCTCAGCTGGCTAAAGCGCAGCGTTAGGTCATGGGACCAAGCTCTCTGCTGACTAGGTAGACGCGTGGGTTCGAGCCCCACCGTCAGCCGTCCTTGACATGGTTTTCCGTGGTTTCCCATTTTCAACACCAGGCAAATGCTGGGACGATACCTTCTGATAGGCCACGGCCGATTCCTTCCACATCCTTGCCCAGTTTCATTCATTCACCTTCATCCATTCCATCTCTCATCCCGATGCGCAGGTCGCCCAAGGGCGTCGAATAGAAAGACCTGCACTTGGCCTCTGAGGAGGCCACACGACAACAACAACAAAAATAATGGCAAAATTAATCTCGGGAGTTTCCGCCAACACAAAGTTTCTCATTTCTCTACTAGGAAGCGCTATAGTGTTCAAGGAGCTTAGGTATCTAACCTCCTTGACGTTCATAGTGATTCAAGGAACAACGAAATTCGACATGCAAGCTACCCTCTGGGTGTCAAATTACAAATCTTGCACACGGCACCCGAGGCAATACGATATTATTATTACTACCGTAATTAATATATTGTATTTATTAATAGGCTATATTTAGGCCTATTACTTGATTAATTAGCACTGTATATTCATGTACGGAAAGCTGTTCGATATGGAGTATCGGCAGGGAAGAGGATTCTTCTTCGTCGGTTAGAAATGGGAAAGCAACTAGAATGAAAAGCATATTAGGTTTTCTATGCCTTTTGCCTTGTTTTTTGTCTGGAATATACAATATTACATAAAGCCTCCGTGGCTTAGGCGGCAGCATGCCGGCCTCTCACCGCTGGGTCCGTGGTTCAAATCCCGGTCACTCCATGTGAGATCTGTGCTGGACAAAACGGAGGCAGACAGGTTTTTCTCCGGGTACTCCGGTTTTCCCTGTCAAAAATTTCATTCCAGCAACACTCTCCACTATCATTTCATTTCATCTGTCATTCATTTATCATTGCCCCAGAGGAGTGCGTCAGGCCTCGGCAGCCGGCACAGTTCATATCCTCGCCGCTAGATGGGGGCTTCATTCATTCCATTCCTGACCCGGTCGGAGACTGGAAGCAGGCTGTGGATTTTCATTTTCATTACATAAAGTGATCTTTCTTTAATTCATGCTGAGTTAGATGGTGGTGCATGATTGGATATGAGTCTTTTTTAAATAAATAATATAAATAATATATAATATATCAACTAACTAAAAATGTCTACAAGAAGAAATCAATATCCATTCTCGCCAAGATACGACATTGCTGCACTGTAATAAGACCGGAGGCTTCATATGGTGCCGAATGCCTTGCTATGAGTAGAAAGGGTATGATCGAGAAGCTAGAAATAAGAGAAAGGCAGATCTTAAGAAAAATCCTAGGTCCAATCAAAGAAAATTGTGAGTTCAGAAGACGACACAATCATGAACTGTACTCTCATGTAGAAAAGATCACGGACACTATTCATAAGAGAAGAATAGTTTTCTATGGCCACATTGCTCGTATGAGTTCTACAAGGTTGAGCAATAGGATCTTCAGTTTTCTTCTTAACAAGAAAACCAAGGCGGCGTAGTTCACCGAAGTAGAAAAAGACCTGCGTGAAGTGGGAATAACCCAGGAGGATATCCAGAAACGTGTTCCACTAAAGTCGAAACTCCAAGAACATCATGGATTCCAAGAAAGGCAAAAACTAAAAACTAGCAAGGCATGGACTGAAGCGAGGAAGGAACAGCTTAGGAAACGAATGCGGGGATAAGGCTCAGGCGCAAAGATATGGACAAGGGCAGTTGAAAAAGCGTGGTCCGTAGATGGCCGAAACGACAGCAAGAAGAAGAAGAATATATAATATATCACTAAGTACAGTAATTGTAACACCCCCATCCTAACAGCAGAATACGACCGAGCCCATTTGCGATATAACCCAGATGAATGTACCGAGACTACAGTATCTAGCATAGGCCTAGAAATAATACACTGATACAACTGCGGTAAAAACTTCTATTAACAATAACACTTACATACATTACATGACATTTAAAGAACATGGAAAAACACAACATTCTTTGGTACTTGCCTTATATTCTAAACGACAGATCAACATTCACAGTAATCCAAGTTTCCAAACAAGTAATGACAACGGCGTATAATCTTTCACGACTTTCCTTCACTTCCATCGACTCGTCTTGTTACTAATATTGCTCAAATCGTCGGTAGTTCCAATATAAAGCTCATTCGTGTTCCAACGCATGTTAATAGGCCTGAATACATTTATGTCTTCCGATAATCCAAGAGCCTTCAAAGCAAACATTATCAATTCAACGTCCACTCACTCTCATAAAATACTCAACTTCTTCACAATATCATTATCAGCTGCTCGATAAATATACATGCTTAAACCCATGTCAAGATGTCGTAATTCATATCTTTTAATATAATACTTGACTATCCTCGGCAGCAAAATTTTATAAACGTCTAAGCTCTGTCATGGCTTCCTGATAACTTCTCTTGTTCACTCCTCGGCAGACGGAAGACTACTGTTACCGTTTGCCAACAGAAGATTCATAAAACAAAAACCAACAGCAACAACTCCAATACATCATTCAAGGTTAAGGCTACCAAAACAACTCACCACATATATCAAGTCCAATTTTATCACTCCCGGCTAACATGATTCTTACCCGACAAGTCATATTTAACATCTCAAAGTCAATGCAGATTGTACCACATAATACAGTACAGATATTTACTCTCGGAGATACGAACTGTCACCGTATCTCAGGCCACTTTTTATACATAACAGGCCTAGCAGCAAACTCAACTACTGTCTTCTTCTATGGAGATCCAAGTCTAACCAAAATATTACAAGATCACGGCACACTTCGTACTTGACATGCAACATAATAGTTAGACAAATGACAACTAACTCGGCGTTCTCTCACAGGACCGGAACATCAGCTGCATTCAGTAGAAAGACAAATATAAGTTCTTACCTTTCGGTGTAGCTCTCTAGCGGGAAAACAGAGAACCGAAGTCATCACACCAGGCAATCAAAATTAAACATATCGAAAGACGTATCAATCGTAAAACAGTGACGTAATACCGGCACAGTAATAAAATCACGAAAATCAAGCTCTTGTTTATTTTTTTCCTCCCTCCCTCTTGGTTATTTGTACTCCTATTATTTAGAACTCTCGATAAAATGAACTTTTTCTCTGCTCCTTTGGGTTTCAAATTATCGAGGTTGACTGTATCGTTCTCCATTTCTAATTCATGCCAATCGCTTTCAGGCAGACCCCGTGGTGTTCAGCTGAGTGTTAACAAGAGTCGTTTACAAAATTGAAATTGAAATCTATTATTTGTTGATAGTATCGTACCACTTTAAACAATTTTATGTTCGACGATGTCGAAATGTAAATATTAAGTTATATATCAGAAAACTGTATCATAATTGGGGTCATTAAAGTACTACATTTCATTGTGTTACAGTTTCTCCAACCAATCAGAGCTCAATATTTTCAGTCATTGGCCAATTAGATAAGGATAGCTTCGCGCATGCACTCAAAATCCAACATATCAGACATGAATTACATGATTTGAAAGTTGTCAATGCAGACTATATTGGATCAACCATTGTAGTTACAATGCCAAACACAAAATCAGCACGAACCTTTACGGTAACATGAAAACACTATGAAATATGCAAGAAATTTAGGAATATACGTCCAGAAGTTTGCAACACCATCCTTCTAGCAATAACCGACATGGACAGTGTGCAGCGTCCCTAATCTTTGCACAAACTGGGCAATATAGCAAAAGAAATAGCCCTGTACCTTAATATCCGCAACTCCAATTTCTACCAAGGGCATTACATTCGTAATATTTCGCCGACAATTTTAGTGAATGCTGTTGTGGACATAACACACCAGAACGTCATGAAGGAGGCAGGTGTATGACATTAGTTCCACGGAAATTATAATCCAGCTCTCTGTTCAGTAAATGAATTTCTTATGCAAAACTTTCCCGCCAGATGTCATAACTGTTCTATTTGGGACTCAATTGATTTGCATTCCGTTGACATTCTATACGCATCGAATTTGAAGAACAACTAGTTGATAATAGGATACATTTTAATTTTAAAGCGTTTGTAACAGCCTATTTTGTGTTATTTGACCAAAATAACAAAACAATCAATCATAGTACCTGTGCGCTATCTGTTGGTGCTACTTCAGGATAAATAATATTTCAAAGCTTTGGAATTCGTCATTGGGTGGAGATCAAATGCCGAGGCCACACAATTCCCAAGAAGAAGAAGAAATCAACGGACAGAATCTCGGCAGATATTTATGAATATTTATGTTAGAACACGTAATAAAGTTATAGGCCTAATTATCGTCGAACATGAACAGTCGTATGCAACTCGCCTTTATAGGCGCATTGCATAATGTAATATTATAACAATCCTTGGTCAAAATACGGCTTCCGTATCACTTCATGTCTCACTTACCCTGTGATCATGAACCCCCGCAGAAGGTGTAGTAATCGATAAGGCCATCTCCCCTTCACCTGTGATGTTTCATTGTCCTGTACGGAGGGGTGAAACCCAAAACACATGGCGCTACAACTCAACATTCACAGCATCTGTAGGTTGATGTCATTTGTCACTGCCTTAAACAAGTGACAGGTCGGAGTGTGCAATCTGGCAACGCAGTAAGTTCAGCTAACTTGGGAAATTCAAGCAAGACTCCTAAAAACTTTGCATCTGTATAAAACCACCAACTTTTAATTTTCAAATCTGCCAGTATTCTTCTTCTTCTTCTTCTTCTTTCGAATAACCCATTTGGAGGGTACGATGAATCATCTTTGGCTATTGTCAATTGTATTCAATTTTCTTTGTTTCCAAATTTCCTTCATCCTTCTAGAGTGTCGATCTTTCTCCTCTTGAGTCCACTTTCTGCGAGTTTTCTTTCTTTCTTTCTTTCTTTCTTTCTGGAAATTCTGCTTTTGAATAGCTTCTCTGAAGAGTGATCTGTTTGTTATCGTGTCTGCCTGAATTCAGGCGTTTGTCAAATCTTGGCCAATTTCAATGAACCGTGTGGGTTTGTACGTATTAGTAACTATTCAGTAAGTTGAATATGTGTTTAGTTAGTCTACTATTTCCCATTCTATAGATGTGCCCGAAAACTGTAATCCTCTCTTTTTCATTACATCAGTTATGTTTTTACATTTCAAATATAACTCTCTATTTGATCGTAACCTATATTCTGCGTTATTATTTCGTTTAGCTCCCAGTATTTTTTCTCAGAATTCGTCTTTCAGTCTTCACAAATTTGTCTAAGTCACCAAATCTTGTTAATGTAAGAGTTTCTGCCGCATACAGAGTTTCAGGTCTGACCACTGTTGGTAAGTGCCTTAATTTAGTGTTCCAGGATATTTTTTTTTTATCATATATATCTTTTGTCGTATGAAAACACCTTTGTAATTTATGTATACGCGTTTCTATCGCTGTCTTTTCCTGAGAGTCGTTCATTATCCACTCTCCTAGGTATTTAAAGGAATTTGTTTTACATACTGAACTGTCATGAATTGTGATACTTTTCGGGGCATCGGTGATGTTTGTCATGAACGTAGTTTTTTTTTTCAAATGATATTTGTAGTCCGACTTTGGCTGCCTGTTTTTGCAACTCTCTAATTTGTTTTTGGGCAGTATCCAATGAGTCAATAAGTAATGCAATGTCATCCGCTGAAGCTAAACAATCTACAGTGATTTTATTTGGATGGCTTCCTCGTTGAACGCCTTTAGTGTTCTACTGTATGTTAAAAATTCCCTTTCGGCACGCCTTATGCAGAGGTAAGTTTCACTGGGCAATGAAAAATGTTACGAATCCACTAAATTTGCAAATTGTATACCTACAAAATTTCCACATGTTCAGCATACAAAAAAAAAAAAAAAAAATTGACGAGCCTTACAGTAGTCGCATATGATGTGTAACATCTGACATACAAGGAACCTCACGTTAAATTGTTGATACACCGGTATTTTATAAATTTATTGGCACAAATATTAATCTATTGTAAAAGGGAGTGTTTTACAGATATTGTAGTTTATAATACGGAACTCATTTTATTAGATGATTTGAAGCTTCCACCAGCCCTAGCCTAAATAAAGAATAAGATATGGATCAACTAGATTAATAGACGCGACACCGCTCATAACCTTAAATTCCTGATAAATAGGCCAACTTGCGAGTAAATGCAATGTGCACAGCAGTAGATCATGAAAGGCTTGCCCAGTTCCCGGACCTCTTGATTCACAGACCAACACGTAATTTCATATGGATTCTGTTAAAATGAGTCATATTGATATGATTAGCAGCAGAGTATTAAGAAGACAGTGCGAGAACAATCAAGAAGGCAGTGCGACAGTAGAAATATCAAGTATGCAGTGAAGAAAAAATAGAGAGTCTTGGAATTGTTATGAATTATTAGTGTGTAAATAAAAAAGATTTTAGTGTGTTGATGAATGTCCAGGAGGGATACGATCCAGCTGGCAGTGCGTCTTACACACTTCCGTACGATCGACTTCCGTCCCATTTTTCAAAATACCTCCCACAAAAATATCCAGCAACCGAGTGGAAAGATGTTACACATCAAAAATATATTTCGCTCATCCCTTGGCGTAAAGGTGCGCTATATCAAAAACTCTTTCAGAGAAAAGTTTAAGGTATTTTTCAGAAGGTTCTACAATTGAACAAATCACAGAATTCCCATATTTGGGTAGTGGATAATCTCTAATAACAAGTACCTGTCAGAAATCAAGAAAAGAATAGTGGTAGCAAAACAAGCCTTCCGAAATAAAATAAAAAACTTATTGCTAAATAATCAGCTCAGTTTGAGGACTAGAAAGTCATTTCTCAAGACCTTTATTTGGAGTGTATCACTGTATGGATGCGAAACCTGGACATTAGGGAAACTGGAGGAAACAAAACTTAAGGCTGCAGAAATGTGGTTTAGGAGAAGAATGACAAGAACAAGTTGGATGGGCAGGAAAGCAACTGATCGTGTTCTGCAGGACGTGAAGGAGGATCGATGATTAATAAAAAAATAAGGAAGAGGAAAGCAAAATTCCTTGGACATGTATTAAGACACGACTCTCTTC
The DNA here is from genome assembly GCA_946902985.2 of Meconema thalassinum. Lineage (NCBI taxonomy): Eukaryota > Metazoa > Arthropoda > Insecta > Orthoptera > Tettigoniidae > Meconema > Meconema thalassinum. The sequence goes on from OX336400.1 coordinate 141,884,294, forward strand.
TCCAAACCATTATCGAGGGCAAAGTATTGGGAAAGAATCTAGAGGACGTCCAAGGATGCTGCACATCAAGAACTCCATTGGAGAACTGGCTTGTGGTTCTTAAGGCAGCATGAAGAGAGTAACAGAAAACTGTCAAATGTGGCTGCAGCAATAAGGCTTTGCTATTAGTAAATGATGATGACCATTTTAAACAGCTTTGATATTGTGGTTTTACTTATAAGCCTCCGTGGCTTAGGCGGCAGCACGCCGGCCTCTCACCGCTGGGTCCGTGGTTCAAATCCCGGTCACTCCATGTGAGATCTGTGCTGGACAAAACGGAGGCAGACAGGTTTTTCTCCGGGTACTCCGGTTTTCCCTGTCAAAATTTCATTCCAGCAACACTCTCCACTATCATTTCATTTCATCTGTCATTCATTTAATCATTGCCCCAGAGGAGTGCGTCAGGCCTCGGCAGCCGGCACAGTTCATATCCTCGCCGCTAGATGGGGGCTTCATTCATTCCATTCCTGACCCGGTCGGAGACTGGAAGCAGGCTGTGGATTTTCATTTATTCATTGTGGTTTTACTTCACTCAAAACTCCATTCTTCCCACCCTTTTGATCAATGGTTAATCAGAAACCTCTACGGACATCAAATTGGCAGGTGAGAAGCTAAAGGAAGTAGGAGACTTCTGTAACTTAGGAAGCAAAATAACAAGAGAAGGACGAAGCAAAGAGGATATAATAAGTAGGTTGGCTCTGGCAAGGAATGAATTTCTACAAAAGAGGAATCTGTTGACATCGAATATAGATACTAGGAAGTCATTTTTGGAAGCCATTGTCTACAGCGTGGCGCTCTATGGAAGTGAAACTTGGACTATTTGTGCAACAGAAAAGAGGAGAATTGAAGCGTTTGAAATTGGGTGTTACAGGAGAATGATGAAGCTCAGATAGGGTTACAAACGAAGAGGTATTAAGACGAGTGGGAGAGGAGAGCTGTTTCTGGCGACTGCTAATGAAGAGAAGAGATAGGTTGGTAGGACACATACTAAGACACCCAGGAATAGCAAGCTTAGTTATGGAAGGAAGGGTCGAGGGCAAGAACTGTAGGAGTAGAACAACGTTAGAATATGTTAAACAGCCTCGGATGTAGGGTGGGGTAGCTATGTAGAGATGAAACGATTAGCTCAGGACAGGGAGGCACGGAGGGCTGCATCAAACCAGTCAAAAGACTGAAGACTCAAACAACAAAACATTAAAAAACTTCACTGAGATAATTTTAGGCCCTTACCCGATAAATAGTAGGCTACGAACTTTGAATGGATTCGACTTTTCACAAGCTATGAATGTTATAGCAATATTTCACTTTTTCGAGAAAGGTCCTCCATTTCCACGTGCTGAATTTGTCTGATAATTTGTGATGTCTGTATAAGCGTGTTGTATTTTTATTTAACTTGAGGATAAGGATGGAGGCGACCTTGGATTTTAGTTCGAAACTATCCCGACATTTGCCTGGAGTAGGAGTGGTAAACCACGGATGAACACTTCTAGGATGACTCAAGTTTGAATCGAACCCACCTCTTCTTAGTTTTGCCTCGCGAGGCTGAGTGTTCCCCGTTCTAGCCCTCAGACCAGGATTACATTTCTTCCGTAGTTTATTTTCTTCTTTGCTTTCCTTCTTCTAAATCTGGAGTCCACCTCGTGGTATAGTGGCTAGCATTCTTGGCTGCAGCCCTGGAGGTCTGGGTTAGATTCCCGGTCTGAGGGCTGGAATTGGGACCACTCATTGTCAGCCTCATGAGGCAAAACTGAGAAGAGGGGGTTCAATTTTTACCTCAACCATCCTGGAAGTGGTTTATCGTGGTTTCCCAACTTCTACTCCAAGAAAATGCTAGAAGGTTATCCAACATAAGGTCATGGCCGTATCCTACCCAAATTCTAACTCAATTGCTAATACACAAACCAGAACTGACATCATAGTGACACAGGTTGTCGGACAATTTTTACTCACACCAAAGCACATGGGACTACATGGCAACGATGTCGCAAAGCCCCTAAAGATTCAACAAAGATTTTCTCTTGGGAAGGAGGTGGCCGTGACCTTAAGTTAGAATCCGACCCGGTATTTGCGAGCGGTAGAAGTGGGAAACCACGGAAAACCACTTCTAGGTTGGGTAAGGTTGGAATCGAACTCACCACTTCTCAGTTGTGTCTCACGAGGTTAAGTGTACCTCGTTTTAGCCCTGAGACCAGAATTAATTTTTTGTCAGAGCCGGGAATCCAATCTTGTCCTCAGGGATGACAGCCTAGAATGTTAATCACTGCACCGCCAGGTGATTCATTTTCTTTTCTCTTCCGTTTAATGCGACGAAGGCCCAGAATCGATTCCTTGCTCTGTCAAGAAATTTAATTATGTTCTGAGGACTGGAAGGGGATACAGACGCGTGAGCCAAAACTGAGAAGAGGTGGGTTCGATTCCCACCTCAGCCATCCTGGAAGCGGTTCTTCGTGGTTTCCCACTTCTACTCCAGGTGAATTCGGGATTGGTTCCTAAATTAAGGCCACGGCTGCCTCCTTCTCAATACTCATCTCAATTACAACCACACACTAATACTGCCATTGCGACGACACAGGTTATTAGAAAATTTCCACACACAAATACACGTGGCTACATGACCACGATGTCGCAAATCCCCTAAATAAATCAACAACAAGAAATACAAGTTACTACACTACGAGATGGGTTCGTTTGTAAAGTATTCAAAGGACCATTCACGAGGAAATTTGCTGCTAAAAGATCAAACTTTACTCAAACGGAATGAATTCTTCATCATGAACATGCACTCGCTCATCAACACTAAAAAGATACTCTGCATGGGGCATTGAGGTGATGACATAGCCACCTTATTGTCTCTTCCTTCACAAGTCAACAAACAAGACATTTTGTGTATAGTCTATTATTTAATGCATATAGTCTGACTGCCTACATCGAACATAAACCAAAGTACCATTAAATTGCTGATAACATCTGTTCTTGGCCAACATGCCTGAGGATTTGAATGAGTGTTTGAATAGTATGGACTCCGTCTTGAGGAACGAATTCATGATGAAAATTAATAAATGTAAAACAAAAATATTGGAATGCAGTCGAAATAAATCAGAAACCTGTATGGACATCAAATTGGCAGGTGAAAAGCTAAAGGAAGTAGGAGACTTCTGTTACTTAGGAAGCAAAATAACCAGTGATGGACGAAGCAAAGAGGATATAAAAAGTAGGTTGGCTCAGGGAAGGAAAGCATTTCTACAATAAAGGAATCTGTTGTCATCGAATATAGATTTAGGTATTAGGAAGTCATTTTTAAAAGCCTTTGTCTGGAGCGTGGCGCTCTATGGAAGTGAAACATGGACTATTGGTGCAGCAGAAAAGAGGAGAATTGAAGCGTTTGAAATGTGGTGTTACAGGAGAATGATGAAGATCAGATGGGTAGATAGGGTTACAAACGAATAGGTATTAAGACGAGTGGGAGAGGAGAGATGTTTCTGGCGACTACTAATGAAGAGAAGAGATAGGTTGGTAGGACACATACTAAGACACCCAGGAATAGCAAGCTTAGTTATGGAAGGAAGGGTCGAGGACAAGAACTGTAGAGGTAGACCAAGGTTAGAATATGATAAACAGATTATCACGGATGGAGGGTTTGGTAGCTATGTAGACATGAAACGATTAGCTCAGGACAGGGAGGCATGGACAGCTGCATCAAACCCGTCAAAAGACTGAAGAATCAAACAACAACAACAACAATTCATAAAGTTTGATTTTGTACTTCATGCAATGATAAAATAAATATTTGAAGTTTTGACAAACTGTTTACGGGGTAACGGCTTTGAAAACGTAAGAGAAAGGATATTTAAAGACTTTATATCCTAAGTTGTCAGAAGCAAAAATTAAAGCTGGGATTTTCGTCGGTCCTCAAATAAAGATAAGTTACTAATGGTCAGAGAAGAATTTCTCAACACCCACGATAAACAAGCATGGTACAGCCTTATTGCAATGATCCATGACTTATATCTTATTTCCACTCGACTAGAATCATTTGCTACCTGTTCTAGGCGACATACCAGCTCTTAGTCTTCAAAGATTGAAATCACGACATCCACCTCTTTGTGATGCTGCTCTGAAGACATCCACCAACTTCGATGGTTTGGAGGAATGGAAAGGCCGTTGGAATAACTCCACTGACTTGCCCCTACATAACATCTTCAGAGGGGGAAAAATTGCTAATGGATTCCAACTACCGTGTGCAACTTGGTCCAGACTGAACAGGATCAGGACAGGTCATGGAAGTTGCAGGGATTATCTCTATAAGTGGAACTTTGTACCATCTCCTGAATGTGATTGTGGAACCCCTCGCCAGACCATTCCCCACATTTTAAGCGAGATCACCAACAGCGGAGGCACTGCAGTGGGTTCAAAAGTTGGACATTCAGCTTTAACGGATAACACTAATGCCTGAAGTGAATCAATGTATTTTTGTTATTGTGTATATATTGTATATATTATGTATATAATTTCCTTGCCATACGCTAATAATAAACCACTAGACTATTATTGAGAACTTTAAACTCATGGATTGCAGATTATCTCTTAAAGTACACATGTTACAAGCTCACTTGGACCAATTTAAAGACAACTTGGGGGCATATTCAGAAGAACAAGGGGAACGTTTTCACCAATATGTGATGCACTTTGAGCAATATTATCAAGGACAACATAATGAGAACATGATGGGTGGTTATATTTCGGGGCTTATACGAGAAAGTTCGTACCCACACAGAAGAAGTAATAAATATTCATTTTTTAAAGCTTCTTTGTAGTGTTTTTTGATTTGTAGATTAATGTTGACTATGTTTTGTAAATAAACGTGATTTAAATATATAAATTAACGTTCGTTTTGATTCAAAGATATAACAAGTAGTTCTGTGACGAACTAAAGAGCCTACTTATCTTAAAATTTAAGAGCCATGCCAATGTATATAGACCATCTAGAATAATGACAAAATCAAGTTGGTAATACGAACATTAATTTTCTAAGTACTGCAGTTTGAAATACACCTGAAATAGTGTAGCCTAATAGAGTAACTTACTTCAGTTGGCAGCCCTGGTGACTCTGAATATATTCTTAGTCCCATCTCTTAAGGTATAGAATACACATACAAAATTTAGTTGAAGTCTAATGGAAAGTATGGACCTTACGTGCTGTTTGATATTGGATTTATCAGTGCGCGTGAAATCATGTTTGGAACAATGTCGTGTATGTGATGGTCAGAATTAATCTGAAATATTACGATCCATTGTAGTGCCAATTTTTGATAAAATCCATTTTTAGTACAGAAGTTACAAGTAATTAAAAATTGAAACTATCAGAAAGCTTAGAATCATGTTGGCAGCATTGAGGTATATTAGTTACTCCAAATTAATCTAGAATGTCAGGTACTATACGTGTGCAAAGTTTAGAGCTGATGGCTTGCATACATTCTGATATATTGATATTAGGATTAAACAAATAGAGAGAGCATTTATTAACAGTTGGCAGCTTTTCTGGTTCTTACGAATACGCATAGTCATAACTGTTATGGTACACAAAGCACATACGAAATTTGGTTGAAATCCATTTGCTAGTATAGAATTTATATATGAATTTAAAAACTGGACCTATCAGCAGGCTTAGAATCGTGTTGGCATCACTTCACTTACTTCACTTAATTCCTGCCGCTCCTTCCGGAGCATAGGGCCTTGGCGAAATTTCTCCACGCAGTACGGTTCCTGGCCATTCTCTTCACTTGACTCCAGTTCTTGTCCACCTCTGCAATTCCATTTTCGATCGTCCTCTTCCAGGTCTTCTTAGGTCGACCTCGCTTCCTGGCGCCTTGCGGATTCCAGTCTAGCGCCGCCCTCTCAATAGCTCCGTCCGGCTTCCTTAGTGTGTGACCAATCCAGCGCCATTTCCTCTCCTTGATCTGGATGCTAAGCGGTTGTTGATTGGTGATGGTCCAAAGATCTTCATTTGAGATTATGCCCGGCCACCTCACATTCATGATGCGACGCAGACATCTGTTAATGAACACCTGTAGCTGGTTGTTGATCGGTTTTGTGACTTTCCATGTTTCACAGCCGTAGAGAAGAATCGACTTTACGTTGCTATTGAAAAGGCGGAGCTTGGTCTTCCTGGAAATGTTTCTATTTCTCCAGTTGGGGTAGAGCTGGACAAAGGCACCATTTGCCTTCCTGATACGACTTCGAACATCTTCCGCTGCTCCCCCATCATTTGTGACAATACTTCCAAAACTGGACCTATCAGCAGGCTTAGAATCGTGTTGGCATCACTGATGTGTATAAGTTGCACCAAACTAATGTAAAATGAGAAAAGGAGGCTGAAAATAGAGAATTTCCTTCAAATTTGAACTTTCGTTGTGGTAGCTACAAAAGCATACTTTCTTCATTCCTCAATTTTGTCCATCTTTGGACGGCGTAAAATAACCCATTGCATTCACTGTCTCTGATTTCTTTGATCCTTTCTTGCCTTCCAGTAGTTCTTCATTACCTCACTTTGTCTCCTTCTTCTCTCTTCCGTCCAGATGTTAACCAGCTTCTTCTTTTCTTCTCTGTGGTCTGTCCTCAATAATATCTATTGTTACTTCCATCTCTTCCATATCCCTTTTTAGCCTATTTTCAATTTTGAAAAATAGGCTTATGAGATCACCTTTTGTGTGTGTGTGTGTGTGTGTGTGAGAGGGGTGTGTCCCCCTAATAACTTTTGAACGACTGGAGCGATTTCAATGAAACTCGGTAATATCATAGCACCGTTCTGGCCGACCCCGATCGTGCCCTTCAAATTTTCTTGTGTCTCACTAATCCAACATGGCGGCTGTGCGAAATATATCACCAGCATTCAAGATCTCCGAAACTATTACCGATATCACCCTGAAATTGTGTACGGTGATAAAGGGTACTACTAGAAGTTCACCTATGAGACTTTCAAAAATCTGGTAACTACAAAAGCAACATGGCGGCCAAGCGAACTTGAGACTTTTAAATAGACGTTTCTCGCGATTTAACCAACCAAACGTACTGAAACTTGGTACAGCAAATGTTTATACACATTGTAATGCACTGGCATCAAATTTAGTTCAATTGTTTAGATAACCTCAAAATGGTGGCTGTGGGAAATATTTCACCGGCATTCTATATCTCCTGAACTATTACAGATATCACCCTGAAATTTAGTACGGTGATAAAGGGGACTGCTATAAGTTTATCTATGTAACTTTCATAAACCTGTAAAGTACAAAACGAACATGGCGGCCAAGCGAATTTGAAACATTTTAAAATACTTTTCTCGTGATTCAACTCTCTGAGCGCAGTGAAATGTGGTCCAGTAAATGATTATACATATTGTAATGCACTGGCTTCTAATTCAGTTCAATTGTTTACATAACCTCAAGATGGCGGCTGTGCGAAATTTTAAAATTAAGTTATTATTTCTTGTGTCGTAATCATGCGTTCGAAGTGAAAGTTTGAATAATGTACCTACGAAATAATTTTCCTTTAATGCTACATAACTCTATGGCCTATACATATAACAATCCAAAATGGCGAGCATCCGAAATATTTAGACGGTTCTTAATATCTACGAATCTTTTACAGCACTCAAACTGAAGTTTTTAGGTAGATTTCATTAGAAAGCTAACTATTGCAATGGGTCCCATGTTTCGACTTCCGGAAAATTTCGACATATCTTCGCGTTTCACATCCCCCAGACCCCAAAACCACCGTCAGTTCAAAAGTTTATATATAATTTATGTATATATATATATATGTATATATATATATATATGTATATCAGTTTCTTGTGGACACGATAACTGCCGTAATTTTGCACCAATTACTTCGAATTTTTTACCGAAGATGTATACCTATAAAATCTCGGTCGAGTTCGTTACTGGGCTAAATCGGTCGAAGGGGGTGAAAATGGGGGTCTTTTTTCGAAAAAGTGAAATTTCGCTATAACTCTCTTAATACGTGCAATATCGAATCCATTCAAAGTTCATAATATGTGTCGGATAAGTGCCAAAAATTTATGTCAAATAAGATTTTTGATAGCACCAACCATTGACCAAAGGGGTGGAAAAAAGTGGGTTTTTCGGGAAACATTAATCATATGTCTCTTAATAGGCACAATATCAAAACCGTACAAAATGGACAATATTCCCCTAATAATTACCTAAAACTTTTGTCTGAAATAATTTTTGATATGACCCACCATTACGCCAAGGGACGAGAAAAATGATTTCGGAATTATAAGAAAATGCCAAGAGCTATCAGTGGTTGCCATGGCAACACTACTAAATTGATGAGGCATGGACCATCAGACGTTGCCATGACAACGCACTTGCACGAGATCAGATTCAGTATTTCCATCTGATTGGTTGGTTGGTTCTTAAGTTTAGGGGCTGCGACAACGCGGTCATGTAGCCCCGTGTACTTTGGGTGTGTGTAGAATCTGTCTGATAACCGGTGTTAATTGTGATGACTGTATTAGTGTGTGTTATCTGTTTGTTAATTTAAGTACTGCAACTAACAATTTTTCAGATAGTTCCTACTTTTGCCGCCAAGCGCCACTGTCAACGACTACGAGGCCAAGTTCAGAACTGAGCTACTAGACGCCGCCGCAGTCGGCTCTTGGCAACGAACATAGAAACCTAAGAGCGTTGTATACATTCTTAACCTATCCAATTTAGCTTCACACAGGTGCAATTAGTGGAAGGATCTTTAACATGCCATAAATCTATGACATGGGACCGCCGGCTTTACTTCCCCTCCGAAGGAAGGCATACTGAGGGATATTTAACGCTCTTAAAAAATCCGACGGCTTCGGCCGGGTTTGAACCCGGTATCTTGGGCATAGAAGCTCAGCATGTTACCGACTACGCCACCAAAGCCGCCTGATAAAGTGGGAAGCGGCTTCGGTGACGTAACTGGTAGCATGCTGAATGTCTATGCCCAATGTCGCGGTTTCAAAGCCGGCCGAAGTCGTCGGATTTTCTAAGAGCACTAGAATCCCTCAGTATGCTTTCCTTTGGAGGGGAAGTTCCAACGTTCGTTGCGAGTTGATGGTTGGGGTGGCATCTAGTAGCCAAGTTCACAGCTAGGTGTCGTTGACGGTTGTACCTGGTAGCAACATTAGGAACTACTGCTTGAAATTGACCGTCTGCAGTACTTACATGAATTAAGACTAATACAGCCATTACAATTCACACTGTGTATCAGACAGATTCTACACTCACCCAAAGTACACGGGGTTAGATGACCGCGTTGTCGCAGCCCCTAAACTGAGGAACCAACCAGAGGTAGATTTCGTTAGAAATCTAACTATTGCAATGGGTACCATGTTTCGACTTCCGGAAAATTTCGACATATCTTCGCGTTTCACATCCCCAGGCCCCAAAACCACCGTCAGTTCAAAAGTTATACATAATTTATGTATGTATATGTATATCAGTTTATTGTGGACACGATAACTGCCGTAATTTTGTACCAATCACTTTGAATTTTTTACCGAATACGTATACCTATAAAACCTCGGTCGAGTTCGTTACTGGGCTAAATCGGTCGTTGGGGGGTGAAAATGGGGGGCTTTTTTTTCGAAAAAGTGAAATATTGCTATAACTCTCTTAATATGTGAAATATCGAATCCGTTCAACATTCATACTATGTGTCGGATAAAGCCCAAAAATGTATGTTTGAAGAGTTTTTTTTATAGCACCAACCATTGACCAAAGGGGTGGGAAAAAGTGGGTTTTTCGGGAAACATTAATCATATCTCTCTTAATAGGCACAATATCAAAACCGTACAAAATGGACAATATTCCCATAATAATTACCTAAACCTTTTGTCTGAAAGAATTTTTGATATAACCCACCATTATGCCAAGGGATGAGAAAAATAATTTCGGAATTATAAGAAAATGCCAAGACCTATCAGTGGTTGCCATGGCAACACTACTAAATTGATGAGGGATGAGCCATCAGACGTTGCCAAGATAACGCACTTGCACGAGATCAGATTCAGATTTCCATCTAAGTGTGAAGCGGCTTCGGTGACGTAACTGGTAGCATGCTGAATGTTTATGCCCAAGGTCGCGAGTTCAAAGCCGGCCGAAGTCGTCGGATTTTCTAAGAGCGCCAAAAATCCCTCAGTATGCTTTCCTTTGGAGGGGAAGTTCCAACGTTCGTTGCGAGTTGCTGGTTGCGGTGGCATCTAGTAGCCAAGTTCACAGCTAGGTGTCGTTGACGGTAGTACCTGGTAGCAACATTAGTAACTACTGCTTGAAATTGACCGTCTGCAGTCCTTACCTGAATTACAGACTAATACAGCCATCCCTAAGTACACGGGGTTACATGACCGCGTTGTCGCAGCCCCTAAACTGAGGAACCAACCAAAATCTCTGCGGTAGATATAATTTTGCGTGAAGAAGTAACAGACCGTTACATAGTTGCACATCAGTGTCGAAACCTAGCATAAGGACAGTGTGACCACAAGTATAAAAATGGACCCCAAATGACAAGAAGGTTACCGTTCCCATAAGACAATAAAATGTTTAAAATAAGCATAAAATGACGAAAAACAAAGTTAATTAAGCTCCAATTATAAAATACCTTCTCGCATTAAATGAGGTCTGATCCTTCTACGAAAATCTGCATATTCTGCCTATTTTCGCCTATCCCCAAGTTTGTCCGGTGAAATCTACCTCCGCCTTCCGGCGTGCCGAGAGGACTTTTTTTATGTTCATAGAGGCTATGAACATAAGTTCACCTATAAGACTTTCAGTAACCTGGCGAGCAGAAATCCAACATGGCGGCGACGCGAACTATTCATATTTAAATGAACGTTTCTCGCGATTTAACCATCCGAGTGCAGTGAAACATTGCACGTTAAATACTTATACAAATGTTAATCCACTGGCATCTAATTTATTTCAATTGTTTTCATAACCACAAGATGGCAGCCGTGCGAAATTTTAAAATCTCGTTTTTACTTCTTGTGTTCTAATCATGCGATTGAACTTTGAATACCACACGTACACAATAATCTTCATGTAATAGCACATAAATAAAAATCCAACCTGCGAACCATCTGAAATATTTAGACGGTTCTCAATATCTACGAATCTATCACGACATTCAAACTGAAATATTGTATGTTGATAGAGGCAATAAACACGAGTAGGATATATGAAAATAGGCTATTTAGTTCTTCACGGAACTACTTGTTATCATTTTAAATGGTCTTGTCGACTTCGTCGTTACGCTGGGGTCTGGTGTTACGTTACGGTGACGGGACGAAATGCACCCAGATGCACTGAGGCGTGGCCGACGAGAAAGACAGGCCATGGCGCGGATCTGTGACGTCAGAGGAGTGGTGTCGCTCGCTCGCCTCGCCGCATTGATTGCACCAAGGTATTCTCATCTATAGAAGCCTACCAATAGCCGAGTAATTTGTTAGTGTGAATTTAAGGATACTCAAAAATAAAGTTAAAAGCTGTGGAAGAAATCCACCCCTATCACTAGCTCAAAACCTTAGAGCAGTAGAATATTAAGCAGTGTAATACAAACGTTGAATGGATGTTCCAGTTTATGCAGATATACAAAACTGTACATATTATCCTCTTATCTTCGTTCATCAATAAGTTGTTTCCATACCAGTTTACATGTAAGTTTAACTTTAAAAGCAGCTGGAATTAAAAAAAAAAAAGAAGAAACAACCAAGCATTGCATTAGGAGAAAGTATCCAGTGCTTCATTTATTGCAAGGGAAGGGTCATTCATGCCCCAAAATAATAAAAATGAATATAAGAAATTTGAGCCTACACTCGTGGTTTTTAGCATTTTGCTTTTTTGAGTAGGCCTACCATAAGACAATCATTTTCAACAACAAAAATTTAATGCATAGGACTACTTCAGATACATATATGAATTGCTGAGATTATACTTACCTCCTTTAGCAGAGAGCCTTTTATCTGACACCAATCCCCTACAGTGCCAGGTTTACTTCTTGTGGCAACTACTATCATGATGGACATGTTTAACGGTTCTCTCCCGTTCCCAGTTAGGCTTAGGTCAAATTTATGGTTTTATGGGCTCAAGATTTTTATAACGAAGTATATTACTACAAGTGAAGGACCTTGGAAACTTATTCATTGTGAGTTAATTCAGTGGATTGAAATGTCGTGGATATCAGCCCCATGCACTTATGTGTGTACTGTACTTGTATTAGAAAAGGATGTGGTAGTCGTTTTCAGTTAGCTTTTATTTACAGTTGAGTTGGGAAGACACTTCCAGGATGCAAGGAGTGGGATTCAAATCATTCTGTCAAGAGCCTTTGTGCGAAGCTTTGAAGAATAAATCCTATATCAGGTTTCAAATAATCCTTCGCAAAGCAGGTCACCTGGACAAGAAGCCACTTTACTTACCCCTACTCCATATAGGTGGAACTGTTCCATTTATTAAAATTAAAGAAAGACCATACTTGCCATTGTAATTTGGATCTATGCTGGCTACACGGACATGGTATCTCCCTCCCAATAAGATGTCCAAGATCTCCACCAAACGTCAAACGAGACCCTTCAAATTATTCAAATGAAAGCATTCCTCAACTTTTAATTATTTTTTCTTATTTTTTGTTTCACCCTGGTGGTCTGGGGATGAAGAATTTTATAACATACCCAGTCCCCCCCTACCCCTTCTTCCCATAAAATATCGTATACTCCTCACCACATCCATTCCCCCTGAAAAAGAACATGGGCATCCTTGCAGGCCACATGGAAAATAAGCAGTTAACAGTACTACACACTGGGTAAATCGGTTTGAAATGGGTAAATCTAGAGCTTTAACAGAGAATTCTGGATGTGGTGATTGGTAGGGCCCTGGAGTACAAAATTATACTTGTATCTTCAAGAACACTAGCAAATTGCAAGTAATCTTCATCCAATGACACAGTAATGTTTACACTTAATTATAATAAGCACACACAAAATGTATTACAGACATTATTTTATTTAGGACATTGGTTATAAATATAAGCATCTCAAGCACATTAACACATTGTCTGGAAGAATCTTAGAATGTAGAAAATGAAGTTTGCAGGTTTCACCAAGTAGACTATAAAGGTGATATCTTGCTGATCTTGGATATATTACTGGCGATTATTAGGATCTAATATCCTCCAGCTATTAATATTCTCAAAAAATCCTGCACTGCACATAGGGCCTACAGCCGTTATACCCTGCTGATGATTCATGATCTCTTAAGGATTTTAAATTTTTCTGACACCATTTCCCAATCTCACTGGAGCTTAGTGGGTTACAAATTCATCGTTACAAAGATGCATGAACACAATTTGAGGACTGGACATGTCTAACTTGCTTCCAGCTGCCTTGCTACTGTTTCCTTATGCAGTACAAAATCACTATCAATTACATTGGTATCTTGCAGCCTTGGCAACGATAGAGTCTTCTATTAACTCTTGTACTATTTTCATCTCTAATTTATCTCAACAAAACAAGCCTGCCAACTTGTGTCAATAGCTTTAATGTGGACATGGAATGGAATTTACACTTACAAAATTCCCCTAGACACAAAATGGCATCATCCATGACAACGTGGACAACACTTAGGGTTTAAACGCTGCATACATGTTAAATTCTATGTGTTATACTCTGATTTACAAAATATGAACGGTGCAAGCTGCCATCCGCTTGAATGGTGAGGTGAGGAGTGGAGACAAGAGGGGTAACGGTGTCCATAGCAACAGCGAGCAGTGTTGCAATGAATGCCGACACAGCAGTGAGCACATGGTTTGACGCAGTGTTCTACTGTGAACTAACTCGTCACTGCCATTAGTAATATCCCGAGTATATATTGAAGTGCATTTGCTTATTCTTTCATAGGCTACAGTAAGCGTTATCGTTCTGTTTTTGTTGGAAGCGTGTGTATATACAGATTTTGAGTTTATTTCTTTTATTTGCATCATCGTGTCTATTTTCGTTGTGTAAAAATGGCATCGGTACATGCTCGCGGAAGGCCCAGGATCCATTCTCTGCGACAGAACAACTTCAGGCCGTAGTGTGACTCTCCATAGCCAAGTAAAGGAGATGGTATGTGCGGTGAGGAATTTTATGGAGGAAGAAGAGGAAAGTATGCGCTTACGGGAGGAACCTCTGATTCCATTTGTTCAGGTGCGGAAAAGATCTGCCAAGACTCTTGGTGTGAGTGAAATCACTGCATACCGAGTGACGGAAGGGAAGTTCCTGTCTGATGATGCTGGCCCGTCTAAACTATCAACTCCAGGGAAGAAGAGGCATAGAGAAGGGGTGGTCACTAATTTAGATGGCTTTCAACAAGATGCTGTTAGACGGCATATTTATAGCTATTATTTTAGGAAAGAAATTCCAACATGTCGCAAACTTCTTGTTTTTGCTCAGAGAGGCACAATTATTTCAAGGAAGCCTTTCTTCACTGAAAGTGTTGCACGATCTGGGATTTAAATATAAGAAAATTAATGGGGGGAAGGTGATCATGGAGAGGCCAGATATTGTGGCTTTGAGGTGTCAGTTCCTACATGAAATGGGGAGACCCTACTGAGTTGTAGGCCAAAAATTACAAACAAAAAACCAAAATCTGGTTTCATGCCCTAGAAGTTACCTATCACTTGGGGCACTTAAATATACATTTGTTTTTTATGTACGGCCATTTTTAAATACCTTACGGGGGCTTTTAAAGAACACGTGCTTAGGTCTTGAAATGGGCAACGCCTACTTCCTAGAACCAAAAAACCCTCAATTTTGTTGTAATTTCATACTCTTGGCCAATATTATCATGCCAATCATCTGAATACAAGCTTATGGTGCCATCTGTTGGTAAATTTATCAGTTATGAGTAGCCTAGGCAATGTTTGTCAAGTGTGAAACTTTTCTTAGAGCATTATTCTTACTTTTCTTACCGTACATGTTATTTTCTTATCCCATATAATTTTTAACTGTATGGCATTCACTAAAAGAATATCATTACTATACACATGCACATATTTAACATCGAACAGAAGTATTTTGGTTTGTAGTAAAGTATAGGCCATTTTGGATACATGGTGGAACCATGCGTCTTTGTTTATTTTGATGGTCAGTGGCTTTAGTGAAGTTTATTCGCAAGAATTATATTTTTATTGGTTTACTGTGAGTGGTGGAACTTGTGTAAGTTAATGGTATTTTAGAGATTTGTGTGCAGTTTATTAGATGTATTCTGTATCTAGTCGATGGCGTAAACCGAAAGTCCGTGAAACAAAGAAATGGAATAGTGCTATTTAGAATGTTGACAAACAGTGGGGTGATATTACATGTGAAGTTAAGTAATGCAAGTTCAACAGCTGCAACTACTTCTTCTGCCAGTGTCAGAAAACTGGAATAGGCCTATTTTAGTGAGGAGAATACTGTTTGACCTAGTGTTAATGACAAGCACATTCTCATTCATATATGGGTGCCCTCCAAAATTTGTTTACAGACCTGTGTGGTGAATGTGGCAGTAAATCTTCGTGTCAACATCAGGGAGAAAGATGGGTTTAGTAATAAGTTACCTCTGAAGTGTGGGAAAAGTGATTTGTAAACTCAGGGAAGTCTTGATGCAGGAAATTCCACTAAAATACTGTATTTTTTAATAAAGTTAGCTTTTTCTCAATACCATATTTTTCAGCATTTTAAATGTTCCAGTTGCCTGCGTTTTGATCCCATTACCTTCAAACTTGGTTTTCACATACAACTTTGTGGTCTTAATAATGTGTGGAATCCATTTTGAAAAATATTAATAACTTTCAGAAATATTTAGGTTCAAATTTGAAAAAAATGACATATTTTAACAGAACAACAGGTCATTCTAAAAAAAAACACATTTTAATAATAAACCATTTGCACTGATTTTAAAAGTAATACCAATTTTTATTTGTAGACCATTGATGATCATTCCATACAATTTTTAGATTGATAACTTTAAATTTGATGTACCTGGGACATTTTCAAAATTTGCATATTTATTACATAAAATGTTATAATTTCTAAATGACTGAACCAAATAGCTCCAAAGTTTAGAATTCCCTTAATTATGCTCACTTTAAAGAACCTACAAAATTTGGTGAAAATTGGGTGAAAATAGGCTACTGGAAAATTCAAAACTTAAGTTAATAGGGCAAAAATGTTATGGATATTGTGTGGTTAGGTGAAATGTGGGTCAATGCTGGTCACACAGTGTCTAAGGGTTGGAGTGACAACTCAGTTCAGGGGACAAGGAAGGGCCGTCAGGCAGAGGGGGTCGATTTATTATTCTACATGCCGGGCAATCACACGGCTTTGTTAATAATACACTTTTGCTCTTTAGGTCGAAAAGAACTGGTGATTTCCATGAAGACATGGACTACAACTAGTTTTTAAAATGGTTCCAGGAACAATTGTTACCCAACATCCCTGAACACAGTGTTATTGTAATGGACAATGCTTCGTACCACATAGTACAGATAGAATAAGCTCCAACAACTTCAAGTACGAAGCCGCGAATGTTGGAATGGCTCGACCGCCATCATGTAGCCTACCATGCGACAGCTCTCGGACAAAATGAATCCTTCTCGGTAGTGCTGAATGAACATAGAACGAGCGATAACATTCTATATAATACATGAATTAGCCAAAATACCTTATAAAAGGATGAGAAATAAATCAGGAAGCAATGTTTTAATAGATGTTTCCTCCTCCGCCGTCTGTGACCCACCCAGCCATTCCAAATATAGCGAAAATTACAGCAGTGAGCGGCATTGTTCAAATCAATCATCAAAAAAAGTACCATAACAGTACTGCCAACCTCGCCCTTACGGTACTATGTGAAACAAAAAAGTGCCCAATTCAGTCTCTAGTGGGCATCATTTGTTCGCAACACTCAGTTCACGACTCTAATTATGCTAGTGTGTGCAATATTTCGCATCTCTGTACGGCTGAAATGAGTGTTTTTTGTTATCTGCTCAGTAATAACTATGCAGTATATCGCTCTCCTGTAATACACACATCAAAAAAAGTTTTGCATCACCTCGGTTCCCAGATCTCCGGCATATAGACGTTGACTGTGTATATTGTATCCAAGATACAGTCCCTTTGACTGTTCATAGATGTCACTAAAACTGCTCAAAGATGTAAACAACCATGCATGAGCAGGGCCTATTAGACGGAGGGGGTACGACAGCCGATCAGTTCCAGTCATTCCACCAGGACGAAGGTACGCTGCTCATGTTGTCTGTAGTTCTACCATGCCTAGAAGGTCAATACCGCAGTTCGATCGCGTCCGCATTGTTACTTTGTGTCAAGAAGGGCTCTCAACAAGGGAAGTTTCCAGGCGTCTCAGAGTGAACCAAAGCGATGTTGTTCGGACATGGAGGAGGTACAGAGATACAGGAACTGTCGATGACAGGCCTCGCTCAGGCCGCCCAAGGGCTACTACTGTAGTGGATGACCGCTACTTACGGATTGCCGCTCGGAGGAACCCTGACAGCAATGCCACCATGTTGAATAATGCGTTTCGTTCAGCCACAGGACGTCGTGTTTCAACTCAAACTGTGCGCAATAGGCTGCATGATGCGCAACTTCACTCCCGACGTCCATGGCGAGGTCCAGCTTTGCAACCCCGACACCATGCAGCGCGGTACAGATGGGCCCAACAACATGCTGAATGGACCCCACGGAATTGGCATCACGTTCTCTTCACCGATGAGTGTCGCATATGCCTTCAACCAGACAATCGTCGGAGACGTGTTTGGAGGCACCCTGGTCAGGCTGAACGTCTTAGACACACTGTCCAGCGAGTGCAGCAAGGTGGTGGTTCCCTGATGTTTTGGGGTGGCATTATGTGGGGCCGACGTACGCCACTGGTGGTCATGGAAGGCTCCGAAACGGCTTTACGATACCTGAATGACATCCTCCGACCCATAGTGCAACCATATCGGCAGAATATTGGAGAGGCATTTGTCTTCATGGACGACAATTCTCGACCTCATCGTGCACATCTTGTGAATGCGTTCCTTCAAGATAACGACATCGCTCGACTACAGTGGCCAGCATGTTCGCCAGACATGAACCCTATCGAACATGCCTGGGATATGTTGAAAAGGGCTGTTTATGGACGTCTTGACCCACCAACCACTCTGAGAGATTTACGCCGAATTGTCGTTGAGGAGTGGGACAATTTGGACCAACAGTGTCTTGATGAACTTGTGGATAGTATGCCACGGCGAATACAGGCATGCATCAATGCAAGAGGACGTGCTACTGGGTATTAGAGGTAGTGGTGTGTACTGCAATCTGGACCACAAATGCTGAAAGTCTAGCTGTATGATGGTACAACATGCAATGTGTGGGTCTCATGAGCAATAAAACGAGCTGAAATGTTGTTTGTGTTGATCTCTATTCCCTTTGTATTTAACGGTTC
Source organism: Meconema thalassinum (assembly GCA_946902985.2). Classification (NCBI taxonomy): domain Eukaryota; kingdom Metazoa; phylum Arthropoda; class Insecta; order Orthoptera; family Tettigoniidae; genus Meconema; species Meconema thalassinum. Next base: position 141,902,842 of record OX336400.1, read on the forward strand.
CGGAACTCTTGGAACCGAGGTGATGCAAAACTTTTTTGATGTGTGTATGTATGTCTATTTTTTTCCGCACAACTGTGGTTTTGACAAAGGTTACAGCCTAACGTGCCCAGATCAATGGTTTTGTGTCAACCATGCCCCGCTAGCAGCGCGCGGCCAAGGCTGCACCTACACCTGACCATTCTTTCCTTCACTTTGTCTAATCCAATGGTTTTTGACAATGGTTACAGCCTAACGCACCCAGATCAATGAGTTTTGGCAATGGCTACTGCCTAACGTGTCCCGATGATTCTTTTTTTATCAACAGTGATTTTGCATCCCACTTCTTTTTATCAACCGTGATTTTGTATCTCACATGTGTGCCTCGGTGCGTGCTGCTAGAGTGAGCCTTGATGACGGTTAAAAGAGATCAAGTGCTATCGAAGCATGGCAGCTGTTTTTAAAATAGCAAAAAATAAAAACACATATTTACATACTTTAGCACATATATGAGGTTCAGTAGTAAGTTTTAATTAGGGTTCCTAATTTCAATACGTAATATCGCCCAAAAAATGAAACAAGGACACAAGGTATGTAAAAGTACATTCATGTCTGCTACAAGTGTATAAGCCGCGTTCCACTTTCAGAATTAATATCCTTCTCAACCTTATACAGCAGCGCAAGCCTAAATCCATGTAGGCTACCACGTGGATGAACTGGCGAGAAAGCATGGCCATGAGATCATCACGCTGCCCCATATCATTGCCACTTCAATCCTATAGAAATTATATGGGGTCAAGTGAAGGGTTATCTAGCACGGCATAATAAGAATTTCACACTCCGTGAGGTTGAGAAGCTTACCATTTAGGCTATTAGGGAAGTGACTTCATAAAACTGGAAGCGTTTTGTGTTAATAGTGCAACGAGAACTGGATGAGGCTACGAAACGTGAATGTATACTCGATGATGGGGTAGATTGGTTCATCGTTTCCCTGGAAAGCAATTCCAGATCCAATTCAGACACAAGTGACGAAGAGGTGGCTATGAAAGGAATAGACCCATAATTAAGTTAGTAGCAGCTAGAGCGATTAGGCAACTAAAAATTCCCCTAAACTCGCGTGCATCGCAATGTTTAATTGACCCTTCACACGAATATGGCTGACACACCACAGATCCCAGTATTTGTGTCTTCCTGGAAGCTTCTTGGAATGTTATGAGTCATGATCTGCCTCAGTGGTAACGCAGCATTTCCTCACGTGTTAGCTTTGACAGCTGCCAGCACTCATTATTGGTACCGGCAATACAGAGTATTCTTTGCGTACAAACACAAACCTAACCCCAGACCTCCTTGCTTGTACTACTAACAATAATTTTGGTCCAGATAGTCGCCTAACCAAGTAGCGACCAATGGCTTTGACTCGCCATGGCTTTAGAAGAGTACAGTTCAACTTTTCCATTAAAATGAACTACGGTAAAAGTAATTTATGAACATTCATGATCTTTCAAGAAATTATTCTTCTTTAGACTGAGATAGGCTACTCAATACTCCCAATAATGTCAAAAGTACTCAAATCAAACTTACCAAGCAACTTTTGAAGATTTGATGGATGAGGCAGATAAATATGACCACTCCGATGTAACTTTTTGTACACTGATGACAAGTGAACATATTATATGGAAGCTGCCAAGAGTAACGTGTCTCCACTGTACCTACGATTGTTTGCCTAACATCTAAAAAATTAATTTGCTCTATTAAAGACTATAATGGTGTGCAATCATCACTCGAAAAACTTCTCTGTAGGATGTTCACAGGAGCATTCACTGCTGACAACTTTCTTCCATTTTCATCGCACTCAGAATTTTCAATGAACTGAAGTAGGCTAGTTCATCAAATGAATTTTTATCAGTAATGCAAAGAAAGTTTTGTGGAACTTAATGTTTGGGAATCTGCAACCCATTGACAGCCAGCTCAATGCTGAGGTTATTTAGAATACACACAGAACCTGTAATTATGGGCACTGCATCACTCAAATTCTTCAAGCACTTCACCAACTTGTCTTCTGTCTTGATATGTGTCCATTCCTGCTTAAATTTATTCCTGTTGGAGGAGAAGTGTTCAGATATATCCGATAGACTGTGCACAGAATTCTCTTCTTCGTAGTGGCTGAAGTCTTCCAAGGTCGCTTCTATGGCTTTATCCGAGATTTTCTACCTCTGGATCACACAGTCTTCTAGAAGAAGGCCCAGGAGTGGATAGCTATCCTGGCAAATTCGAAAATATTGAAGATACTGCATCAGGTTTCAACTTCGGATAACTCCTAGCAAATGTCTTTATTTCCCCATCAACTTGCTCTGTCCTGATAACAGAGCTATCAGGAAAATGTTTTATACAAATTATAGGCTTGCTCACTTTAGAGAAGTCAGTGGGAATTTTTCTAGGCCATATATTTCCTAATTTTTCGTCCTTTGGGAGAGAAAATGTAGAAACATTTTCATGCTGAGATCTGTAATTGTTCTTACAGCCAGCCACATTACAGCATCTCGGCATTTTGATTTCCTGTAAAGAGACACATTCATTAAATATCTAACTTTAACTCAGATAATTAACTTAGCATGCATTCTAATAGTCCTTAACATCCACAATATTAGGCTAACGTAAGTTCGTACATAACCTGCACCACACGTGCGTTTGATTAACCTGTATCATTAATGAGAAATAAAGTGTTAACACTTACCCTGTAGGCTACGTGATTATTGCAGCTACATGATGCACCACAACACAAGTTGGATGTAAAGTTGGACATTACACTTTATAAAACACTAACTATTCTCACACTGCTATTCACAAGAAATTCACAAGTCGACTCAACCAGGGTCACTACATCGCCTACGTCACAGACAAGATGGCTGTTCGCACTGGGGCCAGTATCTTTCGTCGGCCACGCACTGAGGTGTGTGACGTCAGTACCGTTTGGTGCATGTGTTCCCAGACAATCTCAACTTCGTTAGTATAAGACAAAAATCACCGATTCTTGGATGTCAGGGTAATCTCGAGAACCACTGGAAGGATTTTGATGCGGTTTTCACCATTCTGTAAACGATATCTCGAGGAAAGTTTCCGTAGAAAATAATTTATGTATGATCAAAGGAGGCCAAGCAGTAACGATTTCAGTTGAGAAAGTCGAAAACAAACTTGGTGTCCGTGCGCTTCTTAAGCTTACGCTGGGCAAACCGTTAAAAATATCAATATACTATGAGCGTAAGAATTGGTCAGCATGAAAAGTTCTACAAAAGAGTCCGTGAGAGCATATCTCTATCTTCAATACATCGCCCACTATAAGTGTGTTTAGACTGGATGGAAGGGGCACGTCCCCGCGCGCTAAACCTTGCTTTGCCATTGGTTTGCACTTGCCGTTCGCGAGTAATTTGAAACAAGATAAGCAAGATAAGTATAATGCAGATCATTTTCTAACATGTCAAGAGTCTTTTTAGCATTTTTCAGCATTTGTAGCATTTAAAATGATACAAAGTCTAGTCTTTCAGACTAACTGTCTCTTTTATACTTTGTCCCCATTGATTGCCATTCTTGCTTTTGTATACATGACTGAAAATTTGTTTTGTGAGTCTGGTGATATTCATCCTCATTACGTGTCCAAAGAAATTAACCCTCCTTTTCCTGATCGTATCGTAATTTTTTTCAATTTCTTTATTTTTGTAGAGGTCGTCATTTTTTCTCTATCTGAACTCCCCACTTTCTGTTTTAAAAGCATACTTTATTAGGTAATACTATTTTTTCTTTCATTAGTTAAACAAGACTAATCAAAATGATACATACAGAAGCCAGACTCAAAATTCATGTTGACTTGTGTAATTAATTTCATCGAACTAATCTTACGCCAAGTTCTGTTTCCAGACATTAGCATTGACGAGCCTGGGTCCAGCAGTGGGAGCTGGGACTGTACGTAGGTTATGCAGTCTTTGTAATTGGATAAAGTTGTCACATAAACCCGAGGACCCTGCGAGCGAGCGGCCGGCCAGGCTTCACAGCGGGAACTTCCTCCAGTCGAGCAATTTCCGAGCCCCACGTATATAATAGCCACTTTTATGCTCGCATCTGTCACAAAATATGAGCTGCCCACTTTCTCTTCCACAGCTCAGGTTTATATCTCAAAGAAATGAGATAATCTCGCACTGAAACACTTATCACGACATTCGTCTTAATCTTCTGGCTTGGAAAATTGAAGACAACGTGCTGAAACTGGACATAAAATTAGCTAAGCTCAATGGAGCACAGACGTGTTCATCTTTTAAATTGAAATAAAACTTCCCAGTTCATTTACAATTTGTAACTCTAATTAAGATAGTTATTATTATTGGTATTCTGCCCGAAGGCAAGTCAGTGCCTCCGAAGAGGCTATCCTCAGCCAGAGTTTACGTGCGGTAGGGTGGCCAGGGCCTTTCCGCTCCTCTTTTCCCCGCCAACAGCGCATGGGCGAGCCTATTACCCCAGATACAGCCAGCAGCAAACTGACGAGTCGTGTTGAGTTAAGACTTCAGAGAAAAGTGGTTGTGCTTGGAGTTTCCCAGGAAGTGCAACTCTGCTTTTCTTCATTTCGCCTGTGAACTTTTCGTTCCGCAAAATACACAGTCAAGTTAAGATTGGACGGAATTTGTGTTTCATGCACCTCACCATTCTTAAGGTACGTCTGACAAGAATTCGTTGCACATGCATCTCCACGATAATATAATTAATAGTCCAGTCAGTGATTTTAACCCATCATGCCGAGACGTAAAACGGATATAGGTCGTAGTTCATTGACATAAACAAAAAGAGCTTATCACGTAATGCATTCATAACTGTTCCCGGGCGAGGCCGGGGCGGGTTGCTAGTATTAAATACTAGCAGAAGTACCCGTTCCTCGAACGATCTTCGGTATTAATAGCCAAACGTTAGCGATTGAGCTACTGTTGCAAACATCCCTTCATCAGTTTACCACAGGGAATTTAGATTCCTGGGAATATCACAGACACTGTTCAATTTTCGGAGACCCGAACTTTGTGTCTCTCACTGAAGGGATGAAAATAAGCTTCGGTCGTCCATCTAGGATAATATTTATAGTTCGCCTATTTGAGTAGATTAAGTATTTTGAAATGGTTTGCCCTAAAGCCACGCTTTTATGAGAAGTACGGTGAAGAGTTAAGTTATATAAATGACAACTGTAGAGACACCTTGTGGCTGCGAGACAAACTAACCCTATTCAGACACTATATCACCCAGATGATCAAATCTGGAGGTGCAAACCATAGGCTACACCAAAAGGAACCAGGTTCTATGAGATGGCAAAATTTGACGACAAAAAATAGAAGATTAATAACAAATCAAATCTGAAGCTATATTTACGAAAGATCTCCTGTTTCAGATAAAATCAATATTGACACACTCGTACACGAAAAGCAACACACGTAGTATAAAAGAAAACAAATAAAGTATGCCCCAAAGCATTTCAGTAGTTTATTAAATGAAATTAGTTTCCTGGGAATATCTTAGAAACTACTTGTTTTAGAACCTTAAAATGTGGTTTTCGGGGACCTTTTAGGGCCCCCGAAATTTGCTTCTCACATTGAGGGGCTGAAAATAAGCTCAATCTCGTCCTTCTACGCCTATTTCTGCTTATATTTTAAAGGTGTAGGCCACCTTTTATGAGCGATACGGGGAAGAGTTATATCAATGATTGGTGTTGTGCCTCTGATGGACATCTGCGTCAAATTTAACGTTTTTTTTATCGTATGGCCTCGGGTGCCTGGTGCAAGCTTTGTTAATTGACACCCAGAGGGTAGCTTGCATGTCGAATTTCGTCGTTCCTTTGAACGCTATGAAAGTCAAGGAGGTTAGATATCTAAACTCCTTGACACTACGGCGCTTTCAAGTAGAGAATGGAGGAACTTTGTGTTGGCGGAAAATTCCGAGATTAATTTTGCCATTGAACACGGCCTACTGAATTCAAATGGGTTCTTTAACATGCCAACAACGTATGACATGAGTGTCGTGATTTTTGTCGCCTTTAAAAATCACTTACCATGGCCAGGGGCGAACCTGCAATCTTGGGGTTGGTAGTCCGACACTATAACCACACACCCACCGTGGCAAGCTAATTTAACGTTGATCCACCTAACCGTTCTCGAGTTATAACGGAACAAAGTTGTCCACAGACAGACAGACAAAAATTGTATTTTCGCGCCCATCCTTCATAAAACAGTCTAAAACTCTTTAATAACGCAAATTTCCGTAGAAATTCAGAATAAAACAGACAAACTTTCATTTTTATATAGAGAGAGATTATGAAGCTTGTGGTAGCCTACTTTTTACAACTTTTGCAATTAATTGGAAAGAGAATAATGTTTCGTTACAGGAAGTAATGAGAATTATCTTGCTGTATAGAGCTATAAAAGAACTTTCGCACGACATATCTCCTTCTTTTCTTCAGCATTTGCCCCATTTGCTTTTTTGGTTCTCTGTCGCCATATTACACGATTGTGTGCCATGTCAGGATGAAGTCGGGCTAGTTTTTGATCGTCATGTAGACTAGGGTGTTAAGCCAACGCTGTCTCGGTCGTCCTATTAGTCTCTTCCCATCACTCCGCAATGCCAATCCAGTGTGGGCAACTATTGTTTCAGCAGCTGAAACTTCTAGGGTAGGTAGCCTTGAACCCCTTAAGAGTATTATACGTATTTATGAAATTTACATCTTAAGTTGGTTCCTTGATAAGCTTATAGCCATTTGCAAACTTGAACAGGAGTGTAACAAGTAGTTCCGTGAAGAACCAATTAGCCTATTTTCATATATCCTACTAAATGAATTGCCTCTATCACCATACATCCCGACGCGCAGGTCGCCCACGGGCGTCGACTAGAAAGACCTGCACTCGGCCTCTCTGGAGGTTACACGACAAAAAAAACATACAAATTGTCAGTTTGATTGTTGTAATAGATTCGTAGATATTGAGAACCGTCTAAATATTTTGGATGGTCACCATGTTAGTTTTTTATATTATAGGCCTTAGATGTATGTACTATTACATGAAGATTATTGTGTAGGTGTTTTATTCAAACTTCAATCGCATGATTAGGACACAAGAAATAAAAGCGTGATTTTAAAATTTCCCTCAGCCACCATCTTGTGGTTATGAAAATAATTTAAATGAATTAGATGCCAGTCGATTAAAATTTGTATAAGCATACTCCGTATCAAGTTTTACTGCGCTCGGATGCTTAAAACGCAAGAAACGTCCATTTGAATATTTAAAATGCGTGCTGCCGCCATGTTGGATTTGTGCTCGCCAGGTTATTGAACGTCCCATAGGTGAACTTATGCTTATAGCCTCTATACACTTACAAAATTTCAGTTGGATTGCTGCAGTAGATTAATAGATACTGAGAACCGTCTAAATCTTTCGGATGGTCGCCATGTTGGATTTTAATATATGTAGGCCATAGAGTTATGTACTATTAGATGATGATTATTGTGTACGTTCATTATGAAAATGTTTATTTCGATCGCTTGATTAGAACACAAGAAATAAAAAAAAACTAATTTTCGAATTTCGCACAGCCGCTATCTTGAGGTTATATAAACAATTGAACTTAATTAGATACCAGTGCATTACAATGTGTATAAACATTTCCTGTACCAAGTTTCATTGCGTTTGGATCATTAAACAGCGAGAAACGTCTATTTAAAACTTTTACCTTTGCTTGGCCGCCATGTTCGTTTTGTAGTTAACAGGTTTTTGAAAGTCTCATAGATGAACTTCCAGTAGTGCCCTTTATCTCCGTACAAAAATTCATGGTGATACCGGTAATAGTTTCAGAGATATAGAATGCCAGTGAAATATTTCGCACAGCCGCCATCTTGAGGTTATGTAAACAATTGAACGAAGTTAGATATCGGTGCATTATAATGTGTATAAACATATACTGTACCAAGTTTCAGAGCGTTTGGTTCGTTAAATCGCGAGAAACGTCTATTTAAAAGTCGCAACTTCGCTTGGCCGCCATGTAGGTTTAGTAGTTACGAGGTTTTCAAAAGTCACATAGGTGAACGTCTAGTAGTTTCCTTTATCACCGTACAAAATTCCAGGGTGATATCGGTAATAGTTTCGGAGATATTGAATGCTGGTGAAATACTTCGCACAGCCGCCATGTTGGATTGGTGAGACGTAACAAAATTTGAAGGGCACGGTCGGGGTCGCCCGGAATAGTGCTATGAACTTACCGAGTTTCATTGAAATCGGTCCAGCCGTTTAGAAGTTATTAGGGGGGACACACACAAATCCATCACCCACACATCATCACACACAGTCAGACACACGGACAAAAGGTGATCTCATAGGCCTATTTTTTCATAAATGAAAATAGGCTAATAAATGGAGTGGCATTGCCTTTTACGGAAATACTTGAGATACTGTTGCCATGGTAACGGACTTGCATTCCTTCGTTAGTTTAGTCCATTACATGAAACTAGTTTTCTGGGAATATTTCAGAAACTATTGGTTTTAGGACCATAGAATGTGGGATTCGGGGACCCTTTAGGGCTCTCGACTTTTGCTTCTCACAATGAGGGGATGAAAATAGCTCTGTCTCGTCCTTCTACGCCTATTTTGCTTGTATGTTAATGGGGTAGGCCCCCTTTTATGAGCGATACGGAGACGAGTTACATCAATGATTGGTGTTGTGCCTTTGATGGATATCTGCACCAAATTTAACGTTGATCCACCAAACCTTTCTCGAGTTATAAGGGAACAAAGTTGTCCATAGACAGACAGAGAGACAAAAATTGTATTTTCGCGCTCATCCGTCATAAAACAGTCTGAAATGCATTAATAACTCAAATTTCCGTAGAAATTCAGAAAAAACAAGAAGTTCCGTGACGAACTAAAGAGCCTCCTTTTCATGCCAATGATTATTCTATAGTATATGAACCTATCTAGAACAATGACGAAATTAAGTTGGTAATATCGGAATGTCCAATTAGTTCGAAATATTCCTAGCATAATGTAGCTTAATAGAGCACTACAGTTGGCAGCCCTGGCGACTGAATATATTCTTAGTTCCATCTCTTAAGGTACAGAATACAAAATTTGGTTGAAGTCCAATGGACGTTACATGCAGTTAGACATTGAATCTATCAGCACGTGTAAAAGCATGTTGGCAACAATGTCATGCGTGTGCTGGTTAGAAATAATCGGAAATATTGTGATATCTTGTTGTGCAAATTTTGGATGAAATCAATTTGTTAGTATAGAAGTTATATGTTTTTTTTAATTGGACCTATCAGCAAGCATAGAATCATGTTGGCAGCACTGACTTATATTAATTACTCCAAATTAATCTAGAGTGTCAGGTGCTATACGTGCGCATAGTTTAAAGCTGTCGGCATGCATACTTTCAGATATATTGGTATTTGGATGAAGAAGATAGAGAGAGCAATTATTAACAGTTGGCAGCACTGGTGGCTCTTAAGAATACACTCAGTCATATCTGTTTATGTACACATATTACATTTATAAAATTTGGTTGAAATCCAATTAATAGTGTAGAAGTTCGTTTTTTTTAGCGTATTACTTTAATGCCGGGAGTACCGACAGTAGTGGCTACGCTGGCTAAAGCGCAGCATTAGGTCATGGGGCCAAGCTCTCTGCTGACTCGGTAGACGCGTGGGTTCGAGCCCCACCGTCAGCCGTCCTTGAAATGGTTTTCTGTGGTTTCCCATTTTCAACACCAGTCAAATGCTGGGACGGTACCTTCTGACAGGCCACGGCCGCTTCCTTCCACATCCTTGCCCAATTTCATTCACCATCATTCATTTCATCTCTCATTAACTCCTCTCATGAGGCTGGCGTCAGGAAGGGTATCCGGCCGTAAAAACCATCGCCACAAATACTTCCATCGCATCTCATCCCCGACCCCGTTGGAAAACGGGAATAATAAGGGGTCGACATACATACACTTTAATGCCGGGAGTGTCCGAGGACATGTTCGGCTCGCCAGTTTTGTAGCTGCTTCGAGACGGACACCCAATGGGTGAGCTACAAGTACCGTTGGGGAGGTAAGTTGGAATGTAAGGATGAGGAGTTGGAAGGTAGCGGCTGTGGCCTATGGTTAGGGACCAACCCCGGCATTTGCCTGGAAGGAAGATGGGAAACACCAGAAGACCATCTTCAAGGTTGCCGGCGGGGGGATTCGAACCTCCTCACCTCCAGGATGTGAGCGACTGCCAGCAGTCATGCCGTAACGACCACTGCTAACTCACCCGGTAGTGTAGAAGTTATATGCTTTTAAAAATCGGACCTATCAGAAGGCTTAAAATTATTTTGGCAACACTGTCATGTATGGCCTCATGGAAATTAAACTGAAATAGTATTATCTATATGTGTGCCAATTTTGGAATAGCTCCCATGCATACCTTCCATGATATCCAACATGGAGCTCAAATTTCTATTGCGTTTTTTCAGCAGTTGGTAGCATTGACATCATTATCAAATATGGGCTTGAGATATTCCGGTATGCACCTTTACTCATACAAAATTTGGTTTCGATTGCTGCAGCCGTTTAGGAGTTGATAGGGGGGGGGGGGGGCACACACACAGCCAGACTGACAGAAGGAAGGAAGCTTGTAATTTAACGTGACCGTTAATCTTGAGATCATGAGCCACGGGACCTCCTTTTTACGTGGAATACGAACCACAGGACATGGCAGACAGAAGGACAGACAGACAGAAGGACAGACACACACATTTTCCCGGATCGATCTCATAAGTCTACTTTTTCCTCATTTTTGCAAAATGTGAAAAGTAGTCTAAAAACCAGACAAACTTTTATTTTTATATATATAGGGATAGGCCTCATACAAGTATGTCACTTGTGTCATGAATAAAGGAAGAATCGTATCAAAACACAGGACATTGAGGGGATACAAATGGTTATCGTTAATGTAAACCTGTTTCCCTAAAAACATGTTATTAAATCTTAGTTAGTTATTGTTGTTTTAGTGGGTGGAACTGCTAGGTTATCTACCCCTTATTCAATCTTCTGTTGATTAAACCATGCACATCATAGGCACGCAGTCTTTATTGCCCTACTTATAACGGCAATTTTAGGTGATCGCAGTGTCTCGAGTGATAATTTGAGTCACCAATTTATGTTATTTATCGTATGGCTTTTGGTGCCGGGAGTGTTCGAGGACATGTTCGGCTCGCCAGAGGCTGTGGCTGCTTCTAGCGGACACCCATAGGGTGAGCTACAAGTTCCGTTCAATTTCAAGTAGTTCCAACTTTCGCTACCAGATGTTAATCATAGCTAGTGGTGAACGTTGGAACTTTGATACAGTGTTCCAACGAAATCTAACCTAGAAATTTATCTTCACTCAAGTTTAGTCTGTGGAAGAATCTTTTACATGCCATAAATCAATGACATGGGACCGCCAGCTTTAATTCTCCTCAGAAGGAAGGCATACTGAAGGATTTTAACGCTCTTAAAAATGCCGACGACTTCAGCCGGGTATGAACCCCCTATCTTGGGCACAGCAGTTCAGCATTCTACCAACTACGCCACCGAAACCGCTTCAGTCACCAATAACTAGGGTTCTAGCCAGATTGAGTGCTTTGTCGAGAATACCTGGCGTCATGGCTGAGTGTAGGCTCAAGATCAGGACCACAAATCGAAGCAAGGACCATCAGTCTAGAAAGCAGCAGCGCTGCACCCCAGACTATGGTGGAAGAACAAACTTGCTCCCCTAAGACTTCATTCGTTCATTTACTCACCCCCACCTCCCACCCATGTCACACTTTTCCTTCTCCATCAACTCCCCCTGTTTCCAACCCCTCCTCCACCCCGACGCCGACGTCATCCAATGAGCGTCGTCATGCTGGGTAATTGTGAGTCGGCTCGGGACAGAAACATTAAGGAGAAGAAAGGACAATTATTTTCCCGCCACCGGAAACAAAACAGACGAAGAATGTAGAAAGACAAAAGTAATGGTTACAAATGGTATTAGAGTTGTACCGTGAACTAAGGATGATAGTAATAATCACGGATCGGTTATTTGGTCAAGTAGAAGTATAATAATAATGTTATTGGTTTTACGTCCCTTTCAACTACACTGGCTTTTAGAGACGCCGGGGTGCCGGAATTTTGCCCCGGAGGGGATCTTTAACGTGCCAGTAAATCTACTGACACGGCTCCCTCGCATTTGCGCACCCTCAAATGCCAGCTGACTTCAAGTAGAAGTGATTGTGTTACTGATATTCCTCAATAGAACCTCTACTTCCACCCCCCAGGGGCTCACATCTAGTGGGACATGGGTAGGCGACCACGGGACCCCAGCTACATCCAGCATTGGTTTCACTTAGCCTACTTGTACCGGGCTCCTCTCAGTCTTCCTTCCTGTCGACCTCGCTTGGTCAACTCTTGTTCTTTTCCGACCCCGACGGTATTAGGGTATCCGAGGTCTAGGGAGTCTCTTCCTTTCCCGCCTTAATTGGCGCTTCTCTCATCTTTCCTGATCCCTCATTCTTCTAGGGATCAGCCCTCTTTTTCTTTTCAGTTTATCTCCTTTTCCTTTTCCTTTAAGGGACACTAGGGCTGAGTTTTTAGGCAAAAATGACAAAATAACTGTTTTTTGTTTTTCCCATATATATATCTTATGGACCCCTGAGGATAATTTCAGTAAAACAGTTTTCATGCACCGCCATTTTTAAAGGCTCAGCGACATTTTTAAATCTCCTCTGCGTAAAAAGAAGATGGAAGGCAAATCATAGAAAGTAGGCTATACTTTTAAAACTAGAAATCCTAGAAAGTCGTAGGTTAACTCAAACGAAAGGTCTAAATGCTCTTTATCTCTACAACAAAACATTGTATTTTTCACATCTTTTCCACAAAAGTTTCATTGAGTGAGTCAAACTGGTTAATATAGCATGCGATTTTATAAAAATGCTTTTATCTCCAAACAACGTTTTTAGGTAATCAAAATGCTCCATGTGCATGAGGTATTCACCAATTTTACTAAAAAAATCACTGGATATTCAGAAACGCATGTGTTGCAAGATAACATTGCAATATCTCCAGCCACTTTGTAAATTACAGACCAAAAAAAAAAAAACACTATGAAAAATTCTCGAAATTCATAAAACATGGTGGCACATAAAGAAAAAATTTATCTGACAGCATACACGTATCACTTTCCTGAAATGTCTCAATGTTATGTATTATTTAGAATAGTTTTATGTATATGTAATGAAAATATCAAGCGTTTTACACAATTGCTAATGCGCATGGAGCATTTTGATCACACGGTATATTTTAATAACATAATTAGTAAAAAATCCATTACATTTCATCCAATGGTCTTCAAATTTGGTATGTGACTTAGTGTTACTATTCTAAATATGCAGTTTAAATTTCAACTCATTCTGATAAAAAATGTGGAAGTTGGAAAACTCAGCCCTAGTGTCCCGCTACATCCAGCATTGGTTTCACTTAGCCTACTTGTACCGGGCTCCTCTCAGTCTTCCTTCCTGTCGACCTCGCTTGGTCAACTCTTGCTCTTTTCCGACCCCGATGGTATTAGGGTATCCGAGGCCTAGGGAGTCTCTTCCTTTCCCGCCTTAATTGGCGCTTCTCTCATCTTTCCTGATCCCTCATTCTTCTAGGGATCAGCCCTCTTTTTCTTTTCAGTTTATCTCCTTTTCCTTTTCCTTTAAGATTCCCGGTCTATTTTTATGAATTGGCTCCCCGTGTATCTAAATTAAATTTCCTGAGGATTTTGAATCTCAATCACATTTTGTAAGTATTTTCAATCTACATGCACTTTGCAAGCATTTTCTATCTAAATTCCATTTTGTAATTGGTCTATTATCAATCTAAATTGCATTTTGTAAGTAATTTGAATCGTGGGCTGACATATTGTGAGTATTTTGAAACTAAATTACATTTTGTAAGTATTTTCAATTTGAATTGCGTTTTGTAAGTATTTTGAATTTCGATTGCATTTTGTGAGTATTTTGAATCTGGTAGGGCATTTTTAGCCTACTTTTCACATTTTGCAAAAATGAGGAAAAAGTAGTCTTATGAGATCGGGCAAATGTGTGTCTGTCTGTCTGTATGGCTGTGTGTGTGTGTCCCCCTATCAACTCCTAAACGGCTGCAGCAAACGAAACAAAATTTGGTAGGAGTAAAGACCTATACCTGAATATCTCACGGCCATATTTGAAAATGATGTCAGTGCTACCAACTGCTGAAAAATTGCATTTAAAATTTGAGCTCCATGTTGGATATCTTGGAAAGTATGAATCGGAGCTATTTCATAATTGGCACACGTATAGATAATAATATTGCAGTTTAATTTCCAGAAGGCCATTCATGGCAGTGTTGCCAAAATGATTATAAGCCTGCTGATAGGTCCAAATTTTAAATGCATATAACTTCTACACTATTAATTGGATATCAACCAAATTTCGTATGTGCTATGTGTACATAAACTGATATGACTGAGCGTATTCTTAAGAGCCATCAGGGCAGCCAACTGTTAATAAATTCTCTCAATTTGTTTTAATCCAAATGCCCATATATCAGAAAGTATGCAAGCCGACAGTTTTAAACTATGCACACGTATAGTACCTGACATTCTATATTAATTTGGAGTAACTTATATACGTCAGTGCTACCAACATGATTCTAAGCCTGCTGAGACGTCCAACTTTAAATTCATGTAGCTTCTATACTAACTAATGGATTTCATTCAAAATTGGCACAACAATAATATTTCAGATTATTTCTGACCAATACATGCATGGCATTGTTGCCAACATGATTTTACGGCGCGCTGTTCGATCCAATGTTTAACTGCATGTAACGTCCATGCTATTTATTGGACTTCAACCAAATGTTGTATTCTGTACCCTAAGAAATGGATCTAAGAATATATTCAGTCACCAGGGCTGAAAGTTTGTAGTGCTTTATTAGGCTACATTATGCCAGGTATACAGTATTTCGAACTAATTAGAAATTTCGATATTACCAACTTAATTTCGTCATTAATCATTGGCATGAATCTTAAATTATAAGAAAAGTAGGCTCTTTAGTTCGTCACGGAACTTCTTGTTAATCTAAATTGCATTGTGTATTTTCAATTTCAATTGCATTTTGTAAGTATTTTGAACCTAAACTACATGTTGTGCGTATTTTTGAATCTAAATTGCTTTTGTGAGTATTTTCCATCTAAATTAGGCCTACCTTTTGTAAGTATTTCCACTCTACCTTGTTTTTAGTTATGGTTTCCATTTCATTGTCATTTTCGCTTTCACCCAGACCATTAGGGGCCGATAACCTAGATGTTAGGCCCCTTAAAGCAACAATTATATTCATCATCCTCTCCTTCCAAAATATGCATGGAGCACCAATTCGTATACACATCCCATATATACAATGAAGATCGGAAGGGACTGGACAGGATAACAATGGAAGCAGGCCAGCGAAGGCATGAAGTAGGCCTACTGGGCACGGAGAAAACTTCGTGCGAGGAAATAGAAATGAAATTGTAGTGTGATCCTAAGTGGTCAATTCACCTGTAATAATAATAATAATAATAATAATAATAATAATAATAAAATAATAACAATTCCGTTTCTCACAAGAACGAGGATGAAGTAAATTTTTCCCAAAGTGGTGAACGTTTTTTTTTTTTTTTTTTTTGTGGGATGTTAAAACTGTTGCATGAACAGTCAAATATGAAACAGCGAGTTTTATAATTTCTATACGAGTGTCTTAATTACCATTATAGGCGAGTTGCATACGACTGTTTGTGTTCGACGATAATTATAACTTTATTACATGTTTCAACATAAATATTCATAAATATCTGTTCAGTAACTAGAATTTTGTGATCGGGTGGTGCGCTAGGTAGCATATCTCCTTGTTCCAAGCTCTCTGGCCGACCAACGCATGCGCTCTGTGTGCTTGCAATGCCATATGCAGGCCATATGTTTACATCTGCCACCCCTCAGTAATATTGTCACTGGAGTCGTTTCAAGAAAATGCGCTGTGTAGAAATTAGTGTTGGTGATTCTAAGGTACAGTGCTATTTCTTGTCTCATATTTGCCAGTTTATTTACGCGAACATATGGACGGTGCGTATTCCATGTCGGTAATTTATTATAGTTCGATATTGTGTTTATGTCAGACATGTTGGATTTTGAGCGCATGCGCGAAGGTATCGTTACCTAATTGGTCAATGAACGAGCTCTGATTGGCTGGAGAAACTGTATCATAATGAAAAATAGTGTTATAATGATCATCATTATGATACAGTTTTCTGACACATAATAGTGAGGGTCGAACATAAAAATATTTATAAATAATTTAAAACCCGGCTTCGGTGGTGTAGTCGGTAGAGGTGGAAGAAAAGGAAGGAAGCTTGTAGTTTAACGTGACCGTTAATCTCGAGATCATGAGCCACGGGACCTCCTTTTTACGTGGAATCCGAACCACAGGACATGGCATTTCACTTCGAAAATCTCACATGCATTGACCGGGAATCGAACCCGGACCGCCTTGGTGAGAGGCATACAGCTAGACCGCTGAGCCACCACGCCCCGAGAGGTGGAAGAGGAAGAGGAGGAGGGGAGGGGGAGGGGAAGGAGAGGAGGAGGAGGAGGCGGCTGTGGCCTATTCCCGTTTTCAACGGGGTCAGGAATGAGATGGTGTGAAAGTGTATGTAGCGGCTGGTTTTTACGGCCGGATTGCCCTTCCTGACGCCAAACTCATGAGAGGAGTTAATGAGGAATTAAATGAATGAGGTTGAATGAAACTGGTCAAGGATGTGGAAGGAAGCAGCCGTGGCCTGTCAGAAGGTACCGCCCCAGCATTTGTCTGGAGTTGAAAATGTGAAATCATGGAAAATCATTTCAAGGATGGCTGACAGTTGTGCTCGAACCCACGTCTACAGAGTCCACATTGAGCCAGACCCCGTGGCATACTGCTGTGTGTAAGCGAACGTAGCTACCGCCGACGGTGCTCTACGAAACACTACCCAACCTACAGTGACACCCACAGACAGCTCTGCCCTCCTAAAAAGAAAATACACAATAAAACCTGTCAGAAACCTTGGGCCTAAGTGTGGTAGTAATTAGTCTACTGATAAATATTAAGGCATTTAGCACCGAAAAATGAGAAAAATGAACTATTTATTTAAATGTTGCAAAACAACAAAAACGGTCCTCCTTCCACCAACTAATCTCTAAAGGTGTAGCTACTATTGATGTGATACACTTATGCAATACGCCCTAAACTAGGATTGTAAACTAACATTTGGAAATGATCTACGAGTACTCTGTTGTCCGTAACAAAATACAGTAGACTATATAAATCTTAAATCACATGTAGTCTAATTTATTTCAGGTTATATTTCACATATTCCGGTAATTGTAATTGTTTTTGTATTGACCGTCTGAAAGCTACAATAATAATAATGTTATTGGTTTTAAGTCTCTTATAACTACTGTCCACCAAAGTATCATGTGCACTCGAGTTTGAAGGTTGTTTGTGAAGTTACCAATAAACCTACGTAAAATCCAATAACATCATCATTTTCGTCGTTCGATTTTGCATTAGTTCATGTAGGTTTGGATTTTTAAATTTATATTTTAATATTTTTTATCGCAGTTGGAACACAAAAAGTGCACGTTTTTAAGCGTGTTTTAACCATGCGTCATATTTAAGAATTATTATCTCAATAACCCGTCATCAGATCGAATCCAAATTTTAACACAATATACATTGGAATGTTGTATAACTGGTTTATTAATTTCAAAATTGTGTGTGTCCAAGAAACAAAGTTGCTATCATTTTTGTAAGGTAACTTTTTCTCGGCTCGGGGTGGTTGGAAAATGTAGTTCTTGGTTGCGATGTAATCGTTATACATCAAAAAGTTATGCTGTATGACTGTGAAATACGTAAATTAATTCACTTATTTTATATCGGTTTGTAATTGTACGAGGAAATAACACATGGTTCACCAGCTAGCCGCGCCGGGAACAGCTGTACAGCGTTGCCGAAAAGGTGCCCACACGCACCATGGCGCGTCTCGCTCGGCGGTGATGGGCTCCAACTCAGCAACGCTGTACAGCTTTTGCTGGAGCGGCTAGCTGTTGAACCATGTGTTATTGCCTCGTACAAATACAAACCGATATAAAATAAGTGAATTAATTTACGTATTTCACAGTCATACAGCATAACCTTTTGATGTATAACGATTACAACGCAACCAAGAACTACATTTTCCAACCACCCCGAGCCGATAAAAAGTTACCTTACAAACAATGATAACAACTTTGTTTCTTGGACACACAAAATTGAGAAATTAATAAACCAGTTATACAACAATCCAATGTATATTTTGTTAAAATTTGGATTCGATCTGATGACGGGCTTTTGAGATAATAATTCTTAAATGTGACGCATGGTTGAAACACCCTTAAAAACGTGCACGTTTTGTGTTCCAACTGCGATAAAAAAAATATTAGAATATAATTTAAAAAATCCAAACCTACCTGAACTAACATAAAATAGAACGACGAAAATGATGATGGTATAGGATTTTATGTAGGTCTATTGGTTACTTAAAAAACAACCTTCAAACTCGAGTACACATAATACTTTGGTCGACAGTAGTCTGTTTTTTTAGAGACGCCGGGGTGCCGGAATTTTGCCCCACAGGGGATCTTTAACGTGCCAGTAAATCTACTGACACGACTCTCTCACATTTGCGCACCCTCAAATACCGGCTGACTGCACCAGGATTCGATCCTGCAACCTTGAGCTCAGTAGACGAGAACGTTACCGCTGAGCCACGCCGCCAGTCACTAATAGCCTATTTAATCCATAGACCAATTCTAATTTCTTGGCCGAAAGAGGGGGTGAAACCATCTGATGGTCCACCTCCACACGGCTAATTGTTCGTTGGTGGAATGAAACGACTAGGCATATAGATCAAAGTTTAAATTACACGCCAATCAATACGTATTCTATTATTTAAACTAGTTTCCATGATGGTTCCGTATTGACGTACTAAATAGTTTTAACAACAAATTGTATATCCGCCTTAGTCAATACCTAAATGAAAATAAATTATAATTTCATTTTTTCCTGATACGTGATTCAGGGATTAATAGACAAAAATCCGAAGAAAGATATAAAATAGCGTAGCACTAAAAAAACAAATGGCTATTTAACTTAATATAGTGCACCATATAAGTAGGTCACAGAAAAATGTTGAGCAAAACTAAAAAAAGATATGAAACAGCGATGATATTCAGCCATCAAAACACAGAGAATCAGTGGACAGTTCATTCGTGAATCCGCTCCAAAACACTGGTCGAAGATTGAATTGGCAAAAATCACAATACTTCACCATATGAACACAACCAATGAAGAAGCCTTATGCTTAACAGGTCCATAAGCAAAATCAAAAACCTGCATACAAACTAGACGAGCGTGGAAGGAACAACTTTATATAGCAACTTGCTTCTTTCAGGTTATGCATTGAGCTAACCTCATTACTGATATATTGATATTAGGGCAACAAAAATAGAGACAGCATGTATTAACAGTTGGCAGCCCTGGTTGCTCTTAAGAATACCCATTGTCATATATGTTGTAATACACATAGCACATACGAAATTTGGTTGAAATCCAAATGATAGTATAGAAGTTACATGTATTTAAAGTTGGACCTCTCCGCAGGCTTAGAATCATGTTGGTGGCACTGACGTAAATAAGTTACTCCAAATTAATATAGAATGGCAGGTACTATACGTGTGCATAGTTTAAAGCTGTCGGCTTGCATACTTTCTGATATATTGGTATTTGGATAAAAGAAATTGAGAGCATTTATTAACAGTTGGCAGCCCTGGTGGCTCTTAAGAATACGCTCAGTTATATCTGTTTATGTACACATAGCACATACGAAATTTGGTTGAATTCCAATTGATAGTGTAGATTAAAAATTGGACCTGTCAGCAGGATTAGAATCATTTTGGCAACACTGACATGTAAGGCCTCCTGGAAATTAAACTGAAATATCATTATCTATACGTGTGACAATTTTGAAACAGCTCCAATTCATACCTTCCAAGATATCCAACATTGAGCTCAAATTCCAATTGCGATTTTTCAGCAGTTGGTAGCACTGACATCATTTTCAAATACGGCACTGAGATATTCATGTATAGATCTTTACTCCTACCAAATTTTGTTTCGGTTACTGCAGCCAGACAGACAGACAGACAGACAGAAGAACAGAAGGACAGACAGACACACATTTGCCCGGATCGATCTCATAAGTCTACGTTTTCCTCATTTTTACAAAATGTGAAAAGTAGGCTAGTAAAAAAATATTATAATAGTAAGTGTAAATAAAATATTGGGTTTTATATTAAAAATTCAAAAATACAGACAATTAAATATTTTAGAAAACAAGTGCCGAATATCAACAAATCTGTTAACTCAATGCTTGAAATGAGTAAAACAAATCTTCTTCCAAAGAAATGTAAATGTATTGGCATTCTAGGCCTATAGAAGCACATAACCACACCAGAGTTAATATGTGATCTACCTGTTTGGTAAGTTACAATTTCCTTTTATTGTACTTCTACTGCACACTCCGTTCCTTAATAGCATGCGCAAAAATAGAAGGATCGGTAAGTAGTTAATGTTATAGTGTACTTTTTTTTTCTTTTTAAGAGTAATGGAGGAGGAGGAGGAGGAGGGGTAGTAAAGAAGTGGGTGGGGAAGTGGGAGGAGGGGGTGTAGAAATGAAGAGGGAATGCTTTTCGTAAAATAAAAGAAGAGAGAGAAAGAATGCTGGGTTAAAGATGGAGTTGAAGTGAGATGGAAGACACACGCCGTGCCTTAAAATTGAGCTGCGCTTCGTTTTCACTCTCCCCTTCCCCTCCTTTTCATGAAGGCAGAAGTAAGGAAGAAGAAAAAAATAACGTTGTGGAGTGAGAAGATATACCCCTTCCAGCCCTCCTTATCCCCCCCTCCTGGTACTCAAGTCTCAATTCTTCTTGAAGAGAAGTACAGCCAGAGTACTGAGATTCCTACAGTTGTTTGACTTAAGTGAAAGGCATAATATGTCTTGTCTTGTATTAGCGTTAGCTTCCTATCGCCTCATTTCCCTAACATGTGTGTTGTAAACATGTGAAGATATTCGTGTGTGTGTATCAGCCAACAGCTGATTTCTAGGACGCTGGGGTTCCATTTTCTTTCTTTTTTCAACTGAATACTCCGTGACCTAGAATTGATTCCGTTGCGGTTTATGCTGCTTTGTGTGGTAACTCCAGCGATTAGCAAAATTTTAAGACCTCCTGTATTTCTCTAGCCTATTTTATCTCTACCAAGAGTCAACATTTAGTTTTAAACCCAAAACTAATATAACATAGGCTGTTGAATAATGTAGTAAATTTTATATTTTATATTTCCGAGAACTGAGCATCAATCAATTTCATTTGAAACCATAAAACAATGACTTTACTACGAATTATATTTTTCTAGAAGGTAATATGATATACAAAAGAGAGAGCCGTACTTCTATAGTGATTTTAGTTAAACGTAATAAATCACCATACTCAAATTTTTGCAACGCTGACTGTATTTTGTCATTGTGTGTGTGTGTGTGTGTGTGTGTGTGTGTGTGTGTGTGTGTGTGTGAGTGTACAATCGACCTGAAAATGATATTGTGGTGATTGTAATAATTTGCGTATTTGTAATCAGGCATGGAATTGGAAAGAAGGTAGCCCCCACTATATCCAATAAGTTACTCTGATATCAATTCTTCATATAGAAAAATCCAGGCGTATTCTTAAGATTCCTGCACGTGTGTGGTTGAAGCGAAAGGCTTAATATGTCTTGTCTTGTTTATATTAACACGTGTGTTGTAAGTATATTTGAGTGTGTGTGAAATAACAGCTGTTTTGTGTGGAAATTGAGTGATTTTTTTAGTCAATATTTTGTGACCAAGAATTTATAACGTCTGTTCCTTCGAAGTAATAATTTCATTCCTGAACAAAGGTTTAAGGCATTATGTGTTTCTTCGGCCTACGAATGATAGCCTACTTCCAAAATACAAGAATGCAGGTTAATGTTTGAGGAAACCGTACTTATAAAATCTGTCAATCTAGTGATTCTATGTATGTTATAAGAAGCCACCGTACGGAACTTTTCAATGGTTAGGTCAAGTGTCTAAAATTAAATAAACATTTCTTATAATTCATTTTTGCATTTAGGATTCTGTAAATCTTGGTTATCAGCCCGGTGTACTCATGTGTGCGCGTGTAGTCTGCCCGATGGTTGACGTTATTGTGGTGTCTACTAGTTTCCTGCAATCTCACTTCACAACAACGTGTGTTGTAAATAAGTTACGATATTCGTGTGTGTTAGCAGCTGATTATTTTTTAGTCAATAATTAATGTTCTGGAAATTATATCGGTGCGAATACTTCAGTGTTAATAAAATGTCAATCAAGAGATTTTAGGTATGATAAATAAACACCCTACGGAATTTTCCAGTGCTTACGTTGATTGCTTGATATGAGTATTTAGATATTAAATGAACATTTATTGAAATTATTTTTTTCATTTAGGATTTCATAAATCTTGGTCATCAGCCCGGTGTACTCGTGTCTGTGCGTGTAGCCTGTCTGATAGTTGACATCATTGTGGTGTCTGTAGCCTACTAATGTCTGTACTTCACTACGACGTGTGTTGTAAATACGTGAGGATAAATATTCGTATGTGTTACAGAGCAGCTGATTACGTTGATTATTTTAAGTCATTAATTAGTGTTCTAGAAATGATATCCTGTATTTCTTCGGTGTGAATACTTCAGAACATAACATATTTCCCTATGGCAAGTATTTTAACCTGTTCTACGAATTTAAAAAAAATAGATGGAATACAGGATAATTCAGGAAGAAATCTCACTTTTAGAATATGTCATTTAAGAATTTTTTAAGTATACCTACACAATAGTTATGGTGTTTGAATCCATTTTTCTGTGTTGCCTTAGTAATCAAAAGTTTGGTGCTTTTCAGTCGGTCAACACGATTGTACCCAAATAAAATGGGTTATTCCCTAATCCGGAAAAGAAAATTACATGAGATTAATAAATACACTTGGATGACCAGTTTCGATCGTCAGGCAGTTATCATCAGATCCATTACACTTAGATTATAAAAACTATGTCTGAAAATATGGGTGAAAATATTTACAGTATGTAGGCTACACTTATTTAGTTGCAGTATACCCTACTGCATACTGGGGACCGTGATGACGCAGTGGCTTAGCTGCTCGTCTTTCACCCGGACGGCCGGGGTTCGAATCCCGGTGACAGCGGGGTGGAATTTTCACCTGAAAAATCACGTGGCGTCAGGAAGGGCATCCGGCCTCAAATCCCCGGCCAAAACCAAAATGAGCCTGGTTGGTTCCGGCGACCCCGATTAATTGGGAAAAGCCGCAGAAAAGAAGAAGAAGAAGAATACCCTACTGCATAGGCTACTGACGAGTTCCATTACTAATACTGCAACTAAATACGTGTACATATTGTAAATATGTAATGGATCTGATGATGACCGTTTGACGATCGAAACTGGTCATCCAAATGTCTCATGTAATTTTTCTTCAGGAGTAGGGAATATCCCACAAGCCTCCGTGGCTTAGGCGGCAGCACGCTGGCCTCTCACCGCTGGGTCCGTGGTTCAAATCGCGGTCACTCCATGTGAGATCTGTGCTGGACAAAGCGGAGGCAGACAGGTTTTTCTCCGGGTACTCCGGTTTTCCCTGTCAACATTTCATTCCAGCAACACTCTCCACTATCATTTCATTTCATCTGTCATTCATTTAATCATTGCCCCAGAGGAGTGCGTCAGGCCTCGGCAGCCGGCAAGTTCATATTCTCGCCGCTAGTTGGGGGCTTCATTCATTCCATTCCTGACCCGGTCGGAGACTGGAAGCAGGCTGTGGATTTTCATTCAGTAGGGAATATCCCATCTCATTTGGGTAAAATCTTGTTGACCGACTGGATAGCACCAACCGTTTGTTTACACAATTGTGTCTAAATATGAGAAATTTTACATTTAGCTGCTTGGTAGTTAATGTGTTATTTGTCACAAGTTCCTGTTCCATTCATTTGATGATCTCGGACATCTTGGTCATCAGCCCCTGTACGTGTATGCACGTAAGTGGAATCCGTGTTATTGTGGTGTTCGTACAAGTGTGTATAGACTACTCATAATTTGAGTTAGGATTGGAAAGGAGATACCCTCCGTGGCTTAGGCGGCAGCACACCGGCCGCTCACCGCTGGGTCCGTGGTTCAAATCCCGATCACTCCATGTGAGATTTGTGCTGGACAAAGCGGAGGCAGACATGTTTTTCTCCGGGTACTCCGGTTTTCCCTGTCAAAATTTCATTCCAGCAACATTCTCCACTATCATTTCATTTCATCTGTCAGTCATTTAATCATTGCCCCAGGGGAGTGCGACAGGCTTCGGCAGCTGGCACATTTCATATCCTCGACGCAAGATGGGGGCTTCATTCATTCCATTCCCTGACCCGGTCGGTTGACTGGAAGCAGGCTGTGGATTTTTTTCATTGGAAAGGAGATGGTCGTATAATTATGTAGGGTAAGAAGACACACGTTCATTATCCCCCCTAGAGTCTTAATTGAGGAGAAGTACACTTGGTGTACCGAGATTCCTACAGTTGATTGATTTAAGTGCAAGACATAATTATGTATTTTCTTAAGGTGCCAACTTTATCATCTCATTTCATCACGCATATGTGCCGTAAACATGTGAAGACATTCGTGAGTGTATCAGCGAACAGCTGATTTCTAGGGCGCTGGAGGTTTTTTTGCCTACCACATTTTGTAAGAATGAGCAAATAGTAGACTTATGACATCGATCCGGGCAAATATGTGTCTGTCTGTCCGTCTGTCTCTCTGTCTGTGTGCTTGTCCCCTCTTCTCTATCAACTCGGCTGAAGCTATCGAAACCAAATTTGGTGCGAATAAAGATCAATACTTGAATATCACACGGCAATATTTGAAAATGACGTCAGTGCTACCAACTGCTGAAAAATCGCAATTGAAATTTGGACTCCATGTTGGATATCTCAGAAGGTATGCATGGGAACTGTTTCAAAATTGACTCACATAGATAGATAGATAAGATAGATAATGCCTTTATTGGTGGCGAAGTTAGGGCTCAAGGCCCTCTCTTACACTTAACCACTAGAAGAGTATACATCTACATGACTTATAATTACAAATATCAATAGCACAAATAATATTAATAGCAATAAGAATAGTGATAATATGAATAATGGTAGAATCATTGATTTCAAAAATACACAAAGTTAAGTACCCTTAAATGACGTAACTACAGTAATCCGATCATTCATCTCATTCATTCATTCGTTCATTCAACATTTATCCAGGAAGTCAGCGGGATCCACCCAGCAAATACTCGCAGCAAGCCACTTTAAACTTGCGATGAGAGGGATTGTCTCTAATGTTCGAAGGTAGCAAATTCCAATAGATAATATTACATCAGACTAATTTACAGGAGCCCATACATGTCAGTGTTGTCAACATGATTCCATGCCTGCTGATGAGTCCAATCTTTGAATGCATGTAACTTCCATACTATCAATTGGATTTCGACCATATTTGCTACCGTAGGCCTATGTGATATGTGCACCGGAACAGATATGAATATGCGTTTTCTTTAGAGTCAACGTGGCTGCCAACTGCAGAAAAATGCACTCCGTAAATTTTTATCCTAATCTCAATAGCCTATATCAGAAAGTATGCAGGTCAACAATTCTAAACTTTGCTCACATATAGGCTACTTGAAAATATAGAATCATTTTGTGTAGGCCTAACCGATATACGACAGTATGCCAACATGACTCTACGGGTGCTGATGGATTTAATGCTTAATCACATGGAACATCCATACTAATAAATGGATTTCTTCCAATTTGAGGATATCAGTGTGTGTGCTTGCCACGGTGGGTGAGTGGTTATCGTGTCGGACTACCAACCACAAGCTGGAAGGTTCGCTCCTGGTCGTGGTAAGTGATTTTTGAAAGGCGGCAAAAATTACGACACGTATGTCATACGATGTTGGCATGTCAAAGAACCCATTGGAATTCAGTAGGCCGTGTTCATAATGGCAAAATTAATCTCGGGAGTTTCCGCCAACACAAAGTTCCTCATTTCTCTACTAGAAAGCGCTATAGTGTTCAAGGAGCTTAGATATCTAACCTCCTTGACTTTCATAGTGCTTCAAGGAACAACGAAATTCGACATGCAAGCTACCCTTTGGGTGTCGAATTACAAAGCTTGCACCCGGCACCTGAGGCCATACGATATTATTATTATTATTATTATCATCATTATTAGTGTGTGTGTGACTGGCTGCATTGTTCAGTGGTAGCATTCTCTACTGCTGTGCTCTACGTTGCAGGATCAAATCCTGAAGCAGTCAGTTAACTATACAATCTTAAGTATACGCCTATTTCTTTCTTTAAGAAGAATTGATATCAGAGCATGGTGATTTGTTGCTTTTAGAGACACCGAGGTGCCGGAATTTCGGTCATAAGGGAATTTTTAACGTACCAGTAAACCTACTGACACGTTTTCTTTGCCTTTGCGCACCCTCAAAAGTTAACTGACAGCTCCAGAATTTGATCCTGCAACTTTGGGTAGTTTACAGGGACGTACCAGTTATTATTATTATTATTTGCGTACATTTCCCTTTAAGGAGAGCGCTAAAAACACAAAAATCTAGCTTTTGGTGGTGGCTCTTTCCTTCTTTTTATATTCCTAGAAACCTTTCATTCGGTCACTGGGTGCCTTCTTCTCTTCATCTGTCCAGTTACGCCTTTTTATTTTGGGTTGTGATCTAAATTCAAATTTCTGGTTTCTGATTTTTTCTCTATTAATGCTGCGGTCGTGGATGTGTTCTATGGTGATATGTAATTGTTGTAAGACTTCCATAGTTTCTTTGTATCAAGAAGTAGCCTACCCAATTTCGACTTAGAAATTAGTCTATGTTGAATATTATTTTAGTCAGTCTGGTGTCGTGCATTCTGGCGATATGTGTAAAGAACTTCACTCTGCGTTGTCTGATGAGTGTCGTGAGAGATTTAGTATTTCTGTATAATTCTTCTGTGGGTCTTTTTTTGCCAGACATGATCTCTGAAAACGGCGCCGTAAATTTGTCTCAGAATTTTCCTTTGTATTTATGTATTTATTTATTTATTTATTTATTTAATTTTATTTAAGCGAAAATTCCCCTGCTGAAGAACGATTAAACTTGATAACATTATGTGATTTGGAGTTGTGTCTCCTCAGCTCCACCCAGAAATATTGTTATTATTATATCTTATTATTGTTGCTGTTATTATTGATATATGCATATGTTACCAAACAGGTAGGCTATTTCTAAAGATGATGATGTAGCCTAGTATAGCCTATTTGTTTTTAAACCTAGATGATACCCTATGCATCTTCGGTGTGATAGTAGATGGTTGCTAATTCCTTTTAGGGGCTTGGGACATCTTGATCATCATCCCCGTGCGTTGAACTTTTCTGATAACCTGTATAACTCCTGACTGTATTAGTGTGTGTAACTGTAGTAGAGTCAGAGATCAGGTAGGTACCCCGGCACTTGGAGTAAGGTACTATCCTGGCATTTACCTGGAAGGAGTGTGGAAAACCCCGGAGAAGAAACACACTCAGGATAGCTGCTGTCAGTGGTGGGATTCGAACTCGCGATCTCCGGACTTACAGTACTGTGGCGGATCTCGTTGCTGTGGTGTACGTTATAACGAGCATGGCTACGCTGCGCCGCGAGCCTCGGTGTGATAATTATATTTCTTATAGTTCTAAGCCTCCGTGGCTTAGGCGGCAGCACGCCGGCCTCTCACCGCTGAGTCCGTGGTTCAAATCCCGGTCACTCCATGTGAGATCTGTGCTGGACAAAACGGAGGCAGACAGGTTTTTCTCCGGGTACTCCGGTTTTCCCTGTCAACATTTCATTCCAGCAACACTCTCCACTATCATTTCATTTCATCTGTCATTCATTTAATCATTGCCCCAGAGGAGTGCGTCAGGCCTCGGCAGTCGGCAAAGTTCATATCCTCGCCGCTAGATGGGGGCTTCATTCATT
The DNA here is from genome assembly GCA_946902985.2 of Meconema thalassinum. NCBI lineage: Eukaryota > Metazoa > Arthropoda > Insecta > Orthoptera > Tettigoniidae > Meconema > Meconema thalassinum. The sequence continues at coordinate 141,931,104 of OX336400.1, forward strand.
CCATTCCTGACCCGGTCGGAGACTGGAAGCAGGCTGTGGATTTTCATTTTCAACGAATGTTTGAAGCTATTTTTATTTCTTCAACTATTATTGAGTAAGGCTAAACTGCTATGCCAAAGGTCACGGGTTCAATTGTTGGATTTTTAACAGCGTTAAAATCCTTCAGTATACCTTCCTCTGGAGGGGAAGTAAAGCCGGCGGTCCCATGTCATAGATTTATGGCATGGAAAAGAACCTACCACTACAATTAGTAGTGTGTAGTTAAATTTGTAGGTTATTTCGTGAGAAACGCTCTATCAAGTTCCAACGTTCACCGATAGGTGTTAGTAACAGTGACATCTGGTAGCCAAGTTGGAACTTCTTAAAGTTGAACTTCCATTCATCTTCATTCATTTCATCTCTATTAACTCCTCTCGTACCGGGTGAGTTAGTCGTGGTCGTTACGGCATGACTGCTGGCAGTCGCTCACATCCGGGAGGCGAGGAGGTTCGAATCCCCTCGCCGGCAACCTTGAAGATGGTCTTCTGTGGTTTCCCATCTTCCTTCCAGGCAAATACCGGGGTTGGTCCCTAACCATAGGCCACAGCCGCTACCTTCCAACTCCTTGTCCTTACATCCAAACTTTCCTCCCCTACGGTACTTGTAGCTCTCCCCTTGGGTGTCCGTCTCGAAGCAGCTACAAAACTGGCGAGCCGAACATGTCCTTGGGCACTCCCGGCACCAAAAGCCATACGCTAAAAAAACTCCTCTCGTGAGGTTGGCGTCAGGAAGGGCATCCGGCCGTAGAAACCATCAGCCAAGTGGAATTTTATCGCATCTCATCCCCGACCCCGTTGGAAACGGGATTAATAAGGGGTAGACATCACCAGCCGCAATTGTTTTTGGAAATATCGAATTTTTTAATTTTTTTAAAGAACGTAATCTATGTTATAATTCAAGACCTGAGAATCAATAGCCTACTGATATTTCTTGGGTTCATGATACCGTAATCATAAATCCCCATAGTCTAGGATGTAGCCTATGTTTGTGTGAGGAGATCTGTCTTATAACCTGTGTTTTGTGATGCCTGAAATAATGTAGCCTATATGTTTGTAATTGAGGCTAGGATTGGGGAAGAACCAGCTCGGTCCTTAAATTAGGAACCATCCCGGCATTTGCTAGGGGTATCTAGAAGTGGGGAAACCACGGAAAACCACTTCCAGAATGGCAGAGGTGGGAATAGAACCCTACTCTTTTCCGTTCTATCTCACTAGGCTGTGTGAACCCCGTTTTAGCCCTCAGATCAGAATTAATTTTCTTCACAGAGCCGGAATTCTAACCCGGTCCTCAGGAGAAGTTTGGTTCGTTCCTCAGTTTAGGGGTTGCGACAACGTGGTCATGTAGCTCCGTGTACTTTGGGTGTGTGTAGAATCTGTCTGATAACCGGGGTTTATTGTGATGGCTGTAATAGTGTGTGTTATCATCTGTAATTCAGGTAAGAACTGCAGACGATCAATTTTCAAGTAGTTTCTACTATTGCTACCAAATGCTACCATCCACGACACCTAGATACGGACTTGGCTACTAGATGCCATCGCAGCCAGCACCTGGCTATAAACGTTGGAACTAATATAGCGTTAACAATTCTAACCAGGTTGCCACGGTGGGTGTGTGGTTATAGTATCGGACTATCAACCCCCAAGCTTGCAGGTTCGCTCCTGGCCATGGGAAGTGATTTTTGAAAGGCGACAAATATCACTATACTCATGTCATACGTTGTTGGCATGTTAAAGAACCCATTTTAATTCAGTAGGCCGTGTTCATAATGGCAAAATTAATTTCGGGATTTTCCGCCAACAAAAAGTTCCTCATTTCTCTACTAGAGATCAGTATAGCGTCAAAGAGCTTAGATATCAAACCTCCTTGACATTCATAGCGCTCCAAGGAGCAATAAATTCGACACGCAAGCTGCCCTCTGGGTGTCAATTAACAAAGCTTGCACCCGGCACCCGAGGCCATACGATATTATTATTATTATTATTATTATTATTATCATTATTATTATTATTATTATTATTACTATCAATTCTAACCTACAAATTTTGCCTTCTAACAAGTGAAGTTAGTGGAAGGTTTTTCTTCATGCCATAAATCTATGACATGAGACCGCCGGCTTTACTTCCCCTCAGGACGGCATAGGCTACTCTTAAAAATTCCGACGACTTCAGCTGGGTTTGAACCCGTTACCTTGGGCATAGTGGATCAGTGGTATTGCAGAGTGTCCGTCTCATGATCCATAATTCACGAGTTCGATTCTCGGCTCTGTCACGAATTTTAATATGTCATGAGGTTGGTCAGCTTTTAGAGGACGGCTGGGATGTGTTGAGGATGGTGGATTCTCAGCCATCCTGGAAGTGGTGTTCCGTAGTTTCCCACTTCTACTCCAGGTAAATGTCAGGATGGTAGTCTACCTAACTTAAGGCCACGGCCATCTCCTTCCTAATCCTCACCTGAATTACAAACACACACACTTCAACAGACAGTAGCACAGGTTATCGAACAAAATCTACACACACCCAGAAACACAGGACTAAATGGCCACGATGTCCATGTCCTCAAATGAAACAACAACAACAACTACATTATCAAACTGGGGATCCTGTGGTTAGAAACCACACTCAGGATGGCCACTGTCATGTCCTATATCAGATCTCCGAACGTACCAACATAAGCTTAGCATAGTCTATAACAAGTAGGCCTAGTACCTATTTTCATATATCCTACTTATATTAACTTTATTGCCTCTATCAACATACCAAATTACAGTTTGATTGCTATAATAGATTCCTAGATATTGAGAACCGTGGAAATATTTCGGATGGTCGCCATGTTGGAATTTATATATGCAGGTCTTAAAGAGTTATGTAGCCTACTATTGCATGAAGATTATTGTGTAGGTGTAGTACGCTATTCAAATTTCAATCGCGTGATTACTGTAGGACACAAGAAATAAAATCGAGATTTTAAAATTTCGCACAGCTGCCATCTTGTGGTTATGAAAACAATTGAAATAAATTAGATGGCAGTGGATTAAGATTTGTATAGCCTAACAATTTACCGTACCAAGTTTCACTGCACTCGGATGGTTAAATCGCGAGAAATGTCCATTTAAATATTTATATTTCGCGTCGCCACCATGTTGAATTTGTGCTCATCAGGTTGTTGAAAGTCCAATAGGTGAACTTATGTTCATAGCTTCTATCAACATACAAAATTTCAGATTGATTGCTGCCATAGATTAATAGATATTGAGAACCGTCTAAATATTTCGGATAGTCGCCATGATGGATTCTTATATATGTAGGGGAGAGGGGGGCATGTTGTTACAATTTTCTAATTTTATTTTTTAAAACTGTTCTCCTGGAAGCTATTAGCCTGTTATGGCAGAGATAATGAAGTATCAGTATTTGGCTTTATATATGAAAAATGTGAAGACTGGCGTAAAAATATTTTCGGTATAAATAATATTTCTTGTTAATATGGTAAATTGTAACAACATGCCCCACAACGGGGCTAGTTGTTATATGCCATGGGTAAGTTGTTACACTCAACTTAATGTAAAATGCGACATAGTGTAACTACATTCTTGTATTCTTAACTCGAAATAATATAACAGTCAACCTTGAAATACATTTACCACATTTCACAATTCTGTTTTTTACGGCCAAATGTCCTTTCTGACGCCAACCTCATGAGACGAGTAAATGAAATATGAAATGAATAAAGATAAATGAAACTGGGCAAGGATGTGGAAGGAAGCGGCCGTGACCTGACAGAAAGTACCGTCCCAGCATTTTCCTGGAGTTGAAAATGGGAAACCACGGAAAACCATTTCAAGGTCGGCAGAGGGTGGGGCTCAAACCCACGTCTACTGAATTAGCAGCAAGCTTGGCCCCATGGCATAGCGCTGAGCGTTAGCAAGCATAGCTATCACTGTCGTTATAGAGAAATAATAATAATAATACCGATAATAATAATCAACTAGCAAATACGTTAATACGTTTATAGCAGGTCCCGGAGAGTTATGTGCTTAACTTTTCAAAAATATGTATTTATTTATGTGAAATATATGTGATTAAGTTTCCAAAAAAATGTTCTTAAATTTGTATCAAATTTGTGTCCCCCAGTTCCTCGAAATATAGTTGAAACGTCCAGCTGTTTGAATAATCCATAATCCTGTCTACTGTACAAAAAATGTTCCCGCTTAACAGGCCGGGGCTCGCCTCAGTTTCCGAGTCCGTCTTACTGTACTCCAGATGCACGATACGAAATAATTTATGTGATCTTTTCGAATTTCATTCTAAAGAACAGAAGAAAAGGTCACATCAGAAACTTTCATAGCAAACTGTCAATATTCACAAGTTTTGCAGACCACTGTAATTTCAAGTAAAATTGCCTTTCAAGGTAAGGACTATTGGATGCTTAATGAGACTGTTGTCTCCAGCTCCCTGCTATACTTAATGACCTGGGAATTCCTGTCTTGAAATACATTACAGAAACAAGGGTGCATTCTAGAAATAGATAGCCAAATACTGGAATTGCCAAGAGTCAAAAATGTGGGCAGCAGTCATCTAAGGAGTACAACACACCACCAAATATAGGAAATATGTACTTATGAATAAATACACCAGAATATGTATTTATTTATAAAAATGGCAGAAATATGTAAATAAATAGAAAATATTTAGTTAAACAAAAATATTTAATCACATAACTATCCGGGCCCTAGTGATTAGCAATTAAATAATATTACGATACCATGGGGCATGTTGTTACAGTGTAACAACAAGCCCCCAGCTTACTGTAACAACTTACCCCACCGACCGACATTTTGTATTCAAGGTCAATACTTCGGCGGAGGGTAGCCTAGCTAACTACTCTCACAAGCAGTTCTTTCGTAAGATATCAAACTACGTTCTCAGAGACATGCAAGTACTTACCTTCAATACAGAAGAAGACAGACGACTTCAAAGTCGAATATTTATTTTTACTTTTGACTTCAAAAAACACTTAAACCTTCATAACACTCTTCAAATACACACAACGGTTTCCTTGCCTCCACAGCATCTGCAGACAGGCACCCCATGCTTAAATAGCTGCTCGTTACGTGCTTCAGCCACACGGATGATTTTAAAACTAACATGTAACAACGTGCCCCTGTTAACAACATGCCCCCCTCTCCCCTATGCCATAGAGTTATGTACTATTCGATGACGAGTATTGCGTAGGTTCATTATTCAAACGTTCACTTCGATCGCATGAATAATACACAAGAAATAAAAACTAAAAATTTCGCACAGCCACCATGTTGAGGTTATGTAAACAATTGAACTGAGTTAGATGCTAGTGCATTACAATTCATAAACATTTACTGTACCAAGTTTCACTGCGTTTGGATGATTAAATCGCGAGAAAAGTCTATTTAAATGTTTCAACTTCGCTTAGCCGCCATGTTCGTTTTGTAGTCAACAGGTTTTTGAAAATCTCATAGGTGAACTTCCAGTAGTGCCCTTTATCACCGTGCAAAATTTCAAGGTGATATCAGTTATAGTTTCTGAGATAGCCTATTGAATGCCGGTGAAATATTTCAAACAGCCTCCATGTTGGATTGGTGAGACATAACAGAATTTGAGGGGCTCGGTCGGGATCAGTCAAAATGGTGCTATGAGCTCAACGAGTTTCTCTGAAATCGCTCCAACAGCAGTTTATATTTTATTAGAGGGACACACACATTCACACACACACACACACACACACACATGGACAAAAGGTGATCTCATAAGCCTATTTTATTTTCTCTCATAAATGAAAATAGGCTAAAAAATCAATAATATGGAGCAAAAATAAGAATAGTGTGAACAGTTAAACTCCTGGTTAATCCAGTTCTGATGGTTCGGATTACACTTATGATCTTGGTAAGTATGGTCCTAAGATGAATGCTCGTGTAATACTAGAAGGATCTTTCCTCCCTGTCTTCGTGTAAAAATGGAGGATTCTTACGTAACGAACCAATGGACCAGTGCTAAGAAATAACGTAGCATAAATAGGCCTACATAACGAGTTAACGTATTCCCATATCGACTATGAGAGTTTTGGAATTGGATGACTAAAATACAGCAGTCGAAATCCGTCTTGTCCGTATCAGTTGTCTTGCTAACTGCATGTTTAGCCTACTTTTCACATTTTGTAAAAAATGAGGAGAAATAGATTTATAAGATCGCTCAGGGCAAATGTGTGTCTGTCCGTCAGTCTGTCCTGTCTGTCTGTCTGTCTGTATGTGTGTCCCCCTATCAACTCCTAAACGGCTGCAGCTATCGAAACCAAATTTGGTATGAGTAAAGACCTATGCCTGAATATCTTCCGACCATATTTGAAAATGACGTCAGTGCTACTAACTGTTAAAAATCGCAATTGAAAATTGAGGTCTATGTTAGTTATCTCGGAAGATATGCATGGGAATTGTTCCACAATTGGCATACGTATCTAGATAATATTACGACGCCTCCGTGGCTTAGGCGGCAGCACGCCGGCCTCTCACCGCTGGGTCCGTGGTTCAAATCCCGGTCACTCCATGTGAGATCTGTGCTGGACAAAACGGAGGCAGACAGGTTTTTCTCCGGGTACTCCGGTTTTCCCTGTCAAAATTTCATTCCAGCAACACTCTCCACTATCATTTCATTTCATCTGTCATTCATTTAATCATTGCCCCAGAGGAGTGCGACAGGTCTCGGCAGCCGGCACAGTTCATATCCTCGCCGCTAGATGGGGGCTTCATTCATTCCATACCTGACCCGGTCGAAGACTGGAAGCAGGCTGTGGATTTTCATTTCATCTAGATAATATTACATCAGACTAATACAGAGTGTTGCCAACAAGATTCTATGCCTGCTGATACGTCCAATCTTTAAATGCATGTAAATTCCATACTATCTATTGGATTCCAACCAAATTTGGTATGTGATTTGCGCGCACCGGAGCAGATATGAATATGAGTTTTTTGAGTGTGAACAGGGCTGCCAACTGTTGAAAAATGCACACTCTACTTTTTTATCCTAATCTCAATATATCAGAAAGTATGCAGGCCAGCAGTTCTACACTTTGCATACATAGGCTATAGACCTGCAAATGTAGGTTAATTTTCAGTACCCGATATATGACAGTGCTACCAACATGATTCTACTTGTGCTGATAGGTTTAATGTTGAATCACATGTAGCCTAACTTCTATACTAATAAATGCAGTTCTTTCAAAATTAGTACATCCTAGATCATAATATTTCAATTTAAGTTTGAGCATCCAATGTATGGCAGTGACGCCAACCTTATTTTTCGCATGCTGATAAATTTAATATTTAAATCATGTAACGTGCATCTACTATCTATTGGACCTAAACCAAATATTGCACGTCCGTTGTTTACCTTGCCTAAGGGATGGAACTAAGGATATAGAGTCACCAGGTCTGCCAACTGTTGATAGGCTATATGGTCTCTATAATTTTAAGAAAAGTAGGCTCTTTAGTTCGTACGAAACTACATGTTCCCGTTGACATCATTAAGAATCCACTGAATTTAGTGGAAATTTGGAAACATTGCAATTAACACAGAAATTCTACAACAGTTGGGTGATAGAGAGTTGCCGAAATATATCAGGAAGTATGCAAGCCATCAGCTCTAAACTTTGCACACGTATAGTACCTGCCATTCTAGATTAATTTGGAGTAACTAATATACATCAGTGCTGCCAACATGAATCTAAGCTTTCTGATAGTTTCAATTTTTAATTACACGTAACTTCTATACTAACAAATGGATTTTATCCAAAATTGGCACTATAATAGATCGTAATATTTCAGATTAATTCTGAGCATCACATACATGACATTGTTGTCAACATGATCTTACGCGCACTGATAAATCCAATATCAAACAGCATGTAGGCCTAATGTCCATCCTATCCATTAGACTTCAACCAAATTTTGTATGTGCATTCCATACCTTAAGAGATGGAACTAAGAATATATTCTGAGTCACCAGGGCTGTCAACTGTAGTCTATAGTAAGTTACTCTATTAGGCTACACTATTTCAGGTAGGCCTATAGCCTATTTCAAACTGCAGTACTTAGAAATGTGAGTATTACCAACTTGATTACGTCATTATTCTAGATAGGTCTATATAGAATGACATGAATCTTGAATTTTAAGAAAAGTAGGCTCTTTAGTTCGCACGGAACTACTTGTTCCCGTTGTCATATAGTGGAAATTTTGAAAAATTGCAATTAACATAGATATTCTACAACATTTGGGAGATAGAGCGTTGCAGAAATGTTCCGGTATTTTTAGCCTATTTTCAATTTTGAAAAAATAGGCTTATGAGATCACCTTTTGTCCGTGTGTGTGTGCGCATGTGTGTGTGTGTGATTCGTGTGTGTGTGTCCCCCTAATAAAATCTAAACGGCTGGAGCGATTTCAATGAAACTCGGTATGTTCATAGCACTATTCCCGGCGACCTCGACCGTGCCCTTCAAATTTTGTTACGTCTCACCAATGCAAAATGGCGGCTGTGCGAAATATTTAACTAGCATTCAATATCTCCGAAACTATAACCGATATCGCCCTGAAATTGTGTACGGTGATAAAGGGTACTACTAGAAGTTCACCTATGAGACTTTCAAAAACCTGGTGACTACAAAACCAACATGGAGGTCAAGCGAATTTGAGACTTTTAAATAGACTTTTCTCGCGATTTAACTATCCACACGTAATGAAACTTGGTACAGCAAATGTTTATACACATTGTAATGCACTGGAGTCTAATTTAGTTAAATTGTTTACATAACTTCAAAATGGCGGCTGTGCGAAATATTTCACTGACATTCTATATCTCCGAAACTATTACAGATATCACCCTGCAATTTAGTACGGTGATAAAGGGTACTGATACAAGTTTATCTATGTATATTTCATAAACTTGTAAAGTAGAAAACGAACATGGCGACCAAGCGAAGTTGAGACGTTTAAATAGACTTTTCTCACGATTTAACCATCCAAACGTAATGAAACTAGGTACAGCAAGTGTTTATACACATAGTAATGCACTGGAGTCTAATTTAGTTCAATTGTTTACATAACCTCAAAATGGCGGCTGTGCGAAATATTTCACTGACATTCTATATCTCCGAAACTATTACAGATATTACCCTGCAATTTTGTACGGTGATAAAGGGTACTGGTACAAGTTTATCTATGTATACTTCATAAATTTGTAAAGTAAAAAACGAACATGGCGACCAAGCGAATTTGAAATATTTTAATAGACTTTTCTCGTGATTTAACTCTCTGAGCGTAGTGAAATGTGGTACAGTAAATAATTTTGCATATTGTAATGCACTGCCATCTAATTTAAATCAATTGTTTACATAACCTCAATATGGCGGCTGTGCGAAATTTTTAAATTAAGTTTTTATTTCTTGTGTCGTAATCATGCGATCGAAGTGAAAGTTTGAATAATGAACCTAGGCAATAATTGTCCTTGAATGGTACATAATTCTATGGCCTATACATATAACAATCCTAAATGGCGAGCTTCCGAAATATTTAGACGGTTCTCAATATCTATGAATCTTTTACAGCAACCAAACTGATTTTTTTTATGTTCATAGAGACTATGAACATATGTTCACCTATAGGACTTTCATTAACCTGGTGAGCACAAATCCAACATGGCGGCGACGCGAAGTATAAATATTTAAATGGACGATTCTCGCGAATTAACTATCCGAGTGCTGTGAAACGTTGCACGTTAAATGCTTAGGCCTATACAAATGATGATCCACTGGCATCTAATTTATTTCAATTGTTTGCATAATCACAAGATGGCAGCTGTGCGTAATTTTAAAATCTCGTTTTTACTTCTTGTGTTCTAATCATGCGATTGAAGTTTGAATACCACACGTACACAATAATCTTAATGTAATAGTACAAAAATAAAAATCCAACCTGGCGACAATCTGAAATATTTAGACGGTTCTCAATATCTACGAATCTGTTACAGCAATTAAACTGAAATTTTGTATGTTGATAGTGGCAATTAACATGAGCACGATATATGAAAATAGGCTGTATAGTTCTGCACGGAACTACTTGTTTTCTTTTCTAAATGTTTACAATAGCATTAGCAGAATATTATCGCATGGAGGTGAGTACTTGCTATCAGAAGGTTTACCCAAGCCATGCGTCATTAATCACGTGCGAGGTGAGACAAGGTTATCGCCTCTCCACTCGATTAGCGCTAACTTAAACAACAAGCAGCCCGGGATTGTTTATACAAGCGAGAACTTACACACATACACACGCGCGAATGAGCGCGCTACTCGCTAACACTTCAGTGGAGCGGCCAACAAATATGCTACACCGCTCTACTTAGGCTACGAGGGCAGATAAAAAAATAAGTTTCACTTGCCAGTTATGGCCATTTATTACACCACCTATACAGTACAACAGCAACACGCCTATAACGACATACAATGTAACATCACTTTTCCACATAGTTTCCAAGAGACTCCCAAACATTTCTGCGAACGCACAACAGACTTGTCGATGTCGGATGCATAGAAAATTCCTCCAGCGTTCTGCAACCACACGAAGACAGCGGCCTTCACCTCCTCATCGGTCTGGAAATGTCAACCACCGAGCTCCGTTTTGAGCTTACCGAACAGATGAAAGTCAGATGGCGCTAGGTTTGGACTGAAGGGTGGATGTTGCCAGACCTCCCACTTGAAACGCTGCAGCAGTTCGCTCGTTTGGCGGACCTACTGCCATGTGACTTTCATCTGTTCGGTAAGCTCAAAACGGAGCTCGGTGGTCGACGTTTTCAGACCGATGAGGGGGTGAAGGCCGATGTATCCGTGTGGTTGCAGAACGCTGGAGGCACTTTCTATGCATTCGTCATCCACAAGTTGCCTGTGCGTTTGCAGAAATGTTTGGAGTCTCTTGGAAACTATGTGGAAAAGTGATGTTACATTGTATGTCGTTATAGGCGTTGTATAGGTGGTGTAATAAATGGCCATAACTGGGAAGTGCAACTTATTATTTGATCCACCTTCGTACAAGGCTTGGAAACTATAAGGTGCGTTTAAAAAGTAACGAGCCGGAGGCATAATTACAGAAACCAGTACCTGTATGTTAGAAGTATTGGCCCTGGCTGTTGAGGCACTTGTCCCACTGTGACACGAGGCGGTAAATGGCTGTCTCATAAAATTCCCTGGGCTGCGATGTGAACCAGTTCCGCACGTACAGCTGGACGTCGGCGTCCGAGGTGAATCGTTGGCCCCGCAGAGCCCTTTTCAGGGAACCAAACTTGGCGTAATCACAGGGAGAGAGGTCTGGACTGAATGGAGGGTGGCCGAGAACCTCCCATTTGAATTTCTGCAGGAGTGCGGCGACTGTGTTGGCCGTATGAGATCGTGCATTGTCGTGGAGCGACCACGGCGGCTATGGCGTTCACTGTCACTCGGCGGTCCTGGGTAATTAGTGCATCAACCAGCTGGACGTTGTCATCGGTAATGCAGGGGGGTGCCCCAGACCGGGCAACATCGGCTAACGACACCCGTCTTTCCCTGAAGCGCATGTGCCACGCCTTGACCCTTGCAAGGTAGGCCTACATGCAGTGTTCGCCGTACACTTGTGACATTCGGCGATGAATGTCCGTTCCTCCTACTCCTTCCGCTGTCAGAAACCGAACAACACCTCTTTGTTCTTCGGTTGACGCCTCCATGTCACGGTTTGCAATTTGACTGGCAGCTTTGGACGATTGATGCATGCTGCTGCTCGCTTTGTATCGTCACGTGACGTGCACGCGTGCCCTCTAGCGGCGGGCTGTTACCTTCCACGCTCTGGTCGGAACCACACCACGTTACACACGCCACAATTTGCCGATGTTGTCACCGGTTTGCGCATTCCAGCCTCCGGCTCGTTACTTTTTGAACGCACCTTATAGTTGGTAATACAGTAAAACCTTACTAAACCGGACCCTCTATATACCGGAAACCTGGACAACTGAAAACAAAATTCGGAACCGAGGTATTTCCTATGTAAAATAAAACTGTAAACTGTAAAACTGCCTAAAGCGGAAACGGAAATTCCTGAACTGTACGCGTAAATAACCTGGCTACAATCCAGCCGCCAGCGTCTGGCTCTGACATTTCTCATGAGGGAGGGAGACAGTGTTGCCGGCTCTGAATTGCGAAATATAAAACAACGTGGACTACATAAAATATTTCACATGTTTCTAAATGAATTCAGACGAGCCGCTCACCATATTACTCAAGTAATATACTTACACACAGTTAACCGGTAAGTGTGCACACACAAGACAATAAAACAACAAACCTTCACTAACACAAAGAGCAACTGGACCACAGAGGAGAGACATGGCAACATCGAGCTAAATTTAAAGACCAGCTTACCGGGAAAGCTGCTGATTGGTACGGGTGACAACATTCTTCATGTTAGTAAGCGGCTTTGCCAACATAGGCGGGATTCCACTGCGATTTAGAATTTAGCTTTTGTAACCGCAAAATTACGCATACAATTTTAAATGGGGTGTGGGACTTCCACGATAGGCTACATAGTGAAGACGCTAGAGAAGAATTATAATGATGGCAAGTTTCAAGGTTCTACACACATCAAAAAAAGTTTTGCATCACCTCGGTTCCCAGATCTCCGGCATATAGACGTTGACTGTGTATATTGTATCAAAGATACAGTCCCTTTGACTGTTCATAGATGTCACTAAAACTGCTCAAAGATGTAAACAACCATGCATGAGCAGGGCCTATTAGACGGAGGGGGTACGACAGCCGATCAGTTCCAGTCATTCCACCAGGACGAAGGTACGCTGCTCATGTTGTCTGTAGTTCTACCATGCCTAGAAGGTCAATACCGCAGTTCGATCGCGTCCGCATTGTTACTTTGTGTCAAGAAGGGCTCTCAACAAGGGAAGTTTCCAGGCGTCTCAGAGTGAACCAAAGCGATGTTGTTCGGACATGGAGGAGGTACAGAGATACAGGAACTGTCGATGACAGGCCTCGCTCAGGGCGCCCAAGGGCTACTACTGTAGTGGATGACCGCTACTTACGGATTGCCGCTCGGAGGAACCCTGACAGCAATGCCACCATGTTGAATAATGCGTTTCGTTCAGCCACAGGACGTCGTGTTTCAACTCAAACTGTGCGCAATAGGCTGCATGATGCGCAACTTCACTCCCGACGTCCATGGCGAGGTCCAGCTTTGCAACCCCGACACCATGCAGCGCGGTACAGATGGGCCCAACAACATGCTGAATGGACCCCACAGAATTGGCATCACGTTCTCTTCACCGATGAGTGTCGCATATGCCTTCAACCAGACAATCGTCGGAGACGTGTTTGGAGGCACCCTGGTCAGGCTGAACGTCTTAGACACACTGTCCAGCGAGTGCAGCAAGGTGGTGGTTCCCTGATGTTTTGGGGTGGCATTATGTGGGGCCGACGTACGCCACTGGTGGTCATGGAAGGCTCCGAAACGGCTTTACGATACCTGAATGACATCCTCCGACCCATAGTGCACCCATATCGGCAGAATATTGGAGAGGCATTTGTCTTCATGGACGACAATTCTCGACCTCATCGTGCACATCTTGTGAATGCGTTCCTTCAAGATAACGACATCGCTCGACTACAGTGGCCAGCATGTTCGCCAGACATGAACCCTATCGAACATGCCTGGGATATGTTGAAAAGGGCTGTTTATGGACGTCTTGACCCACCAACCACTCTGAGAGATTTACGCCGAATTGTCGTTGAGGAGTGGGACAATTTGGACCAACAGTGTCTTGATGAACTTGTGGATAGTATGCCACGACGAATACAGGCATGCATCAATGCAAGAGGACGTGCTACTGGGTATTAGAGGTAGTGGTGTGTACTGCAATCTGGACCACAAATGCTGAAAGTCTAGCTGTATGATGGTACAACATGCAATGTGTGGGTCTCATGAGCAATAAAACGAGCTGAAATGTTGTTTGTGTTGATCTCTATTCCCTTTGTATTTAAAGGTTCCGGAACTCTTGGAACCGAGGTGATGCAAAACTTTTTTTGATGTGTGTATTAACGGCCGTAGGTTGGCTATATGGTTTTCTTTACCCCTCTTCTCCCACGATCGCCAAGCGTCAGAGCCGGACACTCAGACGGATTATCTTATCCATAATTTACTAAATTTTGAGCGCGCCTGTGGCCTACTAGCACCATTAGCCTATACTTTATTTGTTTACCATTTCTTCTATCTAGTCAGTATTAGTCTAGTTATATGCCTAAGTTAGTTTGGTTGGTTGGTTGGCTCCTCAGTTTAGGGGCTGCGACAACACGGTCATGTAGCCCCGTGTACTTTGGGTGTGTGTAGAATCTGTCTGATATCCGGTGTTAATTGTGATGACTGTATTAGTGGGTGTATCTGTTTTAATTCAAGTAAGGACTGCAGACGATCAATTTTCAAGTAGTTCCTACTTTTGATGCCAAACGCCACCGTCAACGACCAACTAGTTCAGAAATTAGTTACCAGATGCCACCGCAGTCGGCTCTTTTTCGATGAACGTAGGAACCTAAGAACGTTAGTCAAATGTTTAACCTATATTAATTTAGCTTCACACAGGTGTAATTAGTTGAAGGTTCTTTAACATGCCATAAATCTATGACATGGGACCGCCGGCTTTACTTCCCCTCCGAAGGAAGGCATACTGAGGGATTTTTAACGTTCTTAAAAAATCCGCTTACTTCGGCCGGGTTTGAACCCGCTATCTTGGGCATAGAAGCTCAGCATGCTACCAACTACGCCTCCGAAGTCGCTAAAGTTAGTTTTCATTCTCATCTCATCTTTCACTATCACCCAAACCATTAGGGGCCGATAACCCAGATGTTAGGCTCCTTAAAACAACAATTAAGTTATCATCATCATACCGACAGCAGTGGCTCAGCTGGCTAAAGCACAGCGTTAGGTCATGGGACCAAGCTCTCTGCTGACTCGGTAGACGCGTGGGTTCGAGCCCCACCGTCGGCCGTCCTTGAAATGGTTTTCCGTGGTTTCCCATTTTCAACACCAGGCAAATGCTGGGACGGTACCTACTGATAGGCCACGGCCGATTCCTTCCACATCCTTGCCCAGTTTCATTCATCTTCATCAAATCCATCCCGACGCGCAGGTCGCCCACGGGCGTCGAATAGAAAGACCTGCACTCGGCCTCTGAGGAGGCCACACGACAAAAAAAAACATCATCATCATCATCTTTCTTTCTTTCTTTCTTTCTTTCTTTTTTTTCTTTAATTGGCATTACAAAGCATGTCGTATGCAGCTAGTAAACCAATAAGAAAACTCATCTTCAAAATATATTAGGCTAAATTGTTTTAAAGAATCCCCACATTCCGGTACTGATAAACAGGCACAAGAATGGGGAGGACTGTTGAGAGCTGAGCAGACTTGTGCAAGCAGCAGGATGTCTCTCTCCACTGTGTACTGTTTCCATGGCAACACACCACAGTGCGCCCCGCTCTCCTCTGCGCCTCGCCACTCGAGCGGAATTAATGCGTCCAGAACACAACACTTGCGCTGCAATAATAATAAGAACAATAATAAGAATAAGAATTATTTATTTATTCGTATCAGAAGTAAACATTTTACATTTAAACAAGATGTTCAGTAAAGAACATATAGCCTACTTTCTCCTAAATGTATGAGTATAGTTATAACTCGTTGTTATTATCAAAGAGTATAATAGAACTATTCTTTGTTGAAGACCTTAGAAACGATTTACCTCTACCAAACGCCACAACCTAGATAAAAACTGCTACCATCATTGAAGAAAGAAAGAAAGAAAGAAAGAAAGAAAGAAAGAAAGAAAGAAAGATAAGAAGTATATCAAGAATGTTATGGATCTGGAGACATAATCGACCGGACTGGCGGCGTGGCTCAGCGGTAACGTTCTCGCTTGCTGGGCCCTAGGTTGCAGGTTCGTATCCTGGCGCAGTCAGCTGGCATTTGAGGGTGCACAAATGCGAGGGAGCCGTGTCAGTACATTTACTGGCACGTTAAAGATCCCCTTCGGGCCAAAATTCCGGCACCCCGGTGTCTCTAAAATCAGCAGTAGTTAAAAGGGATGTAAAACCAATAACATTATTATTATTATTATTACGACCTGCCGTGGGCAACATCCAACTTTGAGTTGAGGCATGTCTTTACACGTCTGGTTGTGCATGGCTTTCACAACCCTAATTGAATTAACAAATCTTTCCATGACCCTACAGAGACGTGTGTAAACAAACTATGTGGATATTTTCGATAATATAATCCTAACAGAGCGAGTGCATTCTAGCGGCCAGAATACGAAACTTTTCAATAAAATCTGGAAGTTACCTTTTTGGCAGCTAGATGTCTCGAGTAAATCTGCTGGCGAATTATGTTTTAATTAAATATATATTTTACACCATAATGTGGACAATATAACGCTTAATAACATTTTCAAGTAACGCAAAATAGGCTGTTACAAACCCTTTAAAATAAAAAGTTAAAATGTATCGTAGTATCAACTTGTCATTCTTCAAATTCGATGCGCATAGAATGATAATGGTATAGTAATCAATGGATCCCCCACGTAGACTAGTCGGGACATCTAGTGGTGAAATATCGAACAATATAATCCTAACAGAGCGAGTGCATTCTAGCGGCCAGAAGAAGAAACTTTTCAATAAAATCTGGAAGTTACCTTTTTGGCAGCTAGATGTCTCGAGTAAATCTGCTGGCGAATTATGTTTTAATTAAATATATATTTTACACCATAATTTGCACAATATAACGCTCAATTTTAAAACATCTGAGTCATTACAAAACAATAAACATATAACATTTCAAGCAAAAAACCTAGCTCTGATCGGGTTTGAACCATAGGCATCTGAGCGACAGGCTATCGCTCTACCACTGAGCTAATTGTGTCAACGAATATCGTTCTATTTAAAATGACTTACATAGAACTTGTTAGCAAATAATGATTTATACTAAACGATTTCATCACTGGAGTATATTATTTATATATAAAGCATTTCATACAAAGTTTATTTATTTTTTATCAGTACGCTATATTGCATTCAATACTCAAATTAGTGAAATATAAGTCAGGCACAAGATATCCGCTGCCATCTTGTCTTATTACTGAATCAGTTCAGCTATTTAAAATCACGTCTGCACTATAGTATTACAAAATAAACTTTTAATTTCGAACGTGCCTCTTCCTTTAGAACAGTTAAAACGATTCTCGGCTCGATAATCGGAACTGGTGGGTCCCATGATATGGATTATAAAGTTTGCATAATTCGCACGGCCGCCATCCTGAAATGGTATGGCGGACGACCTTGTAGTTTGGTCACAAGACGCATCCTATACGAAGGTATGTTGTTACCAAATTTGGTAGAGATCGGATGATTTGGTTAGTCGTTATTTGATTTTACGTTTTGAACGTTTGAGTGGCCGCCATTCAGTTTTAGTAAAGATGGCGGCGATATAAAACATGACACTGAGGTGTCCTTTGCTAGTGCTACCTTTGTACCAAATTTCGTTCAATTCGCATTCACCGTGTTCGAATTGATAGGGGGGGACAGACATTCAGAGTACACACACTCACACACACACAGACACACACACACACACACACAGACTCACACACACACATACACACACACACACAGACTCACACACACACATACACACACACAGACAGACACACTTTTTTCGCCCTGTGTTGATCTCATAAGTCTACTTTCATTTTTTGCAAAAATCGAAAGTAGGCTAAAAATATGGTACTTAACAATGCACATATCAAATCGTTTCTGTCCAAAATTTTGCCAAGTCACGGGCATTAGCTGTCGCAGCCATCAAGTCCTCCATTGTGCAACTTAAAGAACACTTAATGCAGTTCATGAAATGGACTGTGGTTTGGACTTCACCACAATCATATAGCCTGGATGTGCCAGGAAAACCCCACTTTAACATATTGGTTCTTGATCTACCAACACCAGTGCGAAGCCTGTTCAATGACTTCCACGTAGACCAGTGTTCCTCATGTCCTGGAGGGAGATGTTCGATTGGTAGCATCCAGCCATCAAGTTGAGTATTTCTAGATCTCCATAATCTTAACCTTGTGGACTTACCATATTCATGTAGATCTTCTATTGTACTCAGGAAACTCCTCCTAGACCTCAGTCGTCGATGGGCAGGTTTATATCCGTAGAATGGGTGTGCGCATGAGGTAATTGCTTTGGTTTTCTCAGTCCTGGCTGCAACTTTTCTTCTAATATCTGGTGGGGCGATTCCAGCCAAACAGTAGATTCTATCTCGTGATGTTGGTCTCAAACAGCCAGTGATAAGTCGGCATGTTTCATTAAGAGAAGTGTCAACTTGTTTAGCATGACTGGAACTGTACCATAAGAATACTAAGATAAAACTAAACAACTCTGAGAAAGAAGCATTTACATCAAGGATCAACAAGATGGAAACTGCGTACCAGCTAACCAGAAATGTTTACAATAAACGGTCAGTGTCCACCAATGCTAAGATTAGGCATTATTGTTCAGTTATTCTTCCAGAAGCTCTGTATATAGCAGAATGCCTTGCAATGAATAATAGTCTAATAATAATAATAATAATAATAATAATAATAATAATAATAATGTGGGAAACGGTTTCTAGACAAGCATCGAATATAGGACTGAATTATTTATTTAAACAAAGAAACTTATTAGAATACAATATATAGAATTAAGGGAATGTGTTTCGCGGCCCATCGGAACTCGGAATAATGCTTCTCTTCTTTTTATTATCAGACAATGGCGCTGAGCTTACTCCTGCCCCCCCCCCCCTCCCCCCTTCCCCCCCCCTCCTCCCCCCCTAGATCCCATACTCGGCCGTCTTGATCCTCATCCGGCTCCCACAATAATAATATCGTATGGCGTCGGGTGCCGGGTGCAAGCTTTGTAATTTGACACCCAGGTGTTTCGTTGTTTCTTGAATCACTATGATAGTCAAGGATGTTAGATATCTAAGCTCCTTGAACACTATATCGCTTTCTAGTAGAGAAATGAGGAACTTTGTGTTGGCGGAAACTCCCGAAATTAATTTTGCCATTATGAACACGGCCTACTGAATTCAAATGGGTTCTTCGACATGCCAACATCATATGGCATTCGTGTCGCATTTTTTCCGCTTTCAAAAATCACTTACCACGGCCAGGAGTGAACCTGCAATCTTGGGGTTAGTAGACCGACACGCTATCCACTCACCCACCGTGGCAAGCAATGACTAAGAAAGGTTTAGTTGAAAAGTTAGAGGTCAAAGAACGAAAAATCCTGAGAAAGATCCTAGGACCAGTCAGAGAAAATGGCGAGTAAGTTACATGAGGCCACATATCAACGAACTCTACATAGGCCTACGTGCGGAATGAATAACCGACTTGATGCGAAAAAGGAGAATCAGTTTTTATGGCCACATAACACGCATGAGCTCGCAGAGACTGACCACCCGCATATTTTCCTACTTTGTAGACAAGAAAACCAAGGGACCATGGTTCTTTGAATTCGAAAAAGATCTTATAGAAGTAGGGATTTCGCTTAAGGACATTTAAGAACGTTTTCCTTTCCAGAAAAAACTTAGAGCACTCCAGCGATTCCAAAAAAAGCGGAAACTGAGAACAGGTTGACAGAAAGGAGGCGCACAGGAAACGGATGAAGGACCACTGGGAAAAGATTAAAGCTGAAGTTGAAGTAATGTGGTCCATAGCTGGACGAAACGAAGAAGAAGAAGAAGAAGAAGAATAAACAGTACCGGTAATCAACAACCATCAATTTACTGTGAAAATAAATACACAAGAACCCCGTTTATTCCACCCTCAATCCGGATCTCTGATTTAACAGGATCGAAAATAATAAAAATAGTCTAATTTTTACTGTACTGAATTTCTTTCACGGGGTCGACTCTTCTTGAATGTATAGCCTAATCCGCCAAGGATAGTTAGGCTAAGGAGAGTAATTTGAAGTAAGTTAATTCGGCCACAGTGTAGATTAACAGTCTAAAGGTTCCGTCCCGACATACAGGCTACTTGGAAGTGAGAACTGATGTTAGTAATACGTCCTCGTGTTCGTGTTGAGCGCTAACGCTATAGGCTACAAATGTAAAACCGAAAAACATCACACATTATTTTAGTGCATATAAGAGAGTCGTAGACTAAATGTAAGAAATGTGTTCTTATATGTCAGAAAACTGTAGCCTACTATAATGAGGCTCATTATAACACTATTTTTCATTATGAAATAGTTTCTCCCACCAATCAGAGCTCAAGGAACAGGTGCTTGACCAATTAGATAGGCTAATTAGATGCGCTGAGTTCCACGGCCTTCTAATATAAATTTCACTGCCTGGCCTAGTGTCATAGCAGGGTAATCGAGGAGGACATGGTCAAATACAAGGCATTCTCTGCGTCTCATGCGCTCTGTTCAGTACATAAAACTGGCGAAATCTGGACAGGTTGGCCTATTTATGAATATTTATGTTCGAACATAAAATAGTTATAATAATTAACGTCGAACATAAACAGTCGTATGCAACTCGCCTATAAAAGTAATTAAGACACTCGTATGGAAATTATAAAACGAGCGTATGCGAGTGTCTTAATTATTGCCATTATAGGCTCGTTGCATAATGTACTATTGCAGAATTGGAAAAAGGTAGGTCATTACAACTTCTCGATTATAACCTATAACCTGTAGCCTATTTTTTTTGGATTATCCGGATTTTCGATAATCCGGATCAGTTCCGGTTCCACTTGATCCGAATAAACGCGGTTCATGTGTACCAAGGTCAATAAATCATGGACTGAGGAACGAAGGAAGATTTTCAGTGCCCAGATGAAGTGTTTTTAGGAAAAGAAGAAGACAACATTAGCGAAATAAGTTCTATCGCGCTCCTTATATGGGCATTGCAAACATTGAGGAAAATAATAACAAGTAATTATGATTCTATGTTGTTTGAGTCTTCAGTCTTTTGACTGGTTCGATGCAGCTCTGAATACCTCCCTGTCCTGAGCTAATCGTTTCATCTCTACATAGCTACCACACCCTACATCCGAGGCAATCTGTTTAACATAGACTATTCTCACCTTGGTCTACCCCTACAGTTTTTGTCCTCGACCCTTCCTTCCATAACTAAGATTGCTATTCCTGGGTGTCTTAGTATGTGTCCTACCAACCTATATCTTCTCTTCATTAGCAGTCGCCAGAAACATCTCTCCTCTCCCACTCGTCTTAATACCTCTTCGTTTGTAACTCTATCTACCCATCTGATCTTCATCAGTCTCCTGTAACACCACATTTCAAACGCTTCAAATCTCCTCTTTTCAGCTGATCCAATAGTCCAAGCTTCACTTCCATAGAGCGCCACACTCCAGACAAAGGCCTTCAAAAACGACTTCCTAATACCTAAATCTATATTCGATGTCAACAGATTCCTTTTTTTTTTGTAGAAATGCTCTCCTTGCCTGAGCCAACGTACATCTTATGTCCTCTTTGCTTCGTCCATCACTGGCTATTTTGCTTCCTAAGTAACAGATGTCTCCTACTTCCTTCAGCTTTTCACCTGCCAATTTGATGTCCATAGAGGTTTCTGATTTATTTCGGCTGCATTCCAATATTTTGTTTTACATTTATTAATTTTCATCATCAATTCTTTCCTCAAGACAGAATCCATGCCATTCAAATGAATTTTCCCTCTTTTCACGTTCCACACGTCAGGCCTAGATCGCGACGATATAAATTATTTCACATTCAAAGGTCAAGAACTTCCCACTACTTAAAATTCACCGTTCATGAAATTTATTATGGTGTTTGACGCCATTTTCAGTGTTTCCTTAGTAAATGAAAGTGTGATGCTGAAAACATTTACATTACATTAATAAATTAGTAGTGGTCAGTGTACTTAGCTGCCACCTCGGAGGTCCGAGGTTCGATTCCGTGCTCTGAAAAGTGGTATGAGAACTGGAACGAGGTCTACTTCCAACTTTTGCTACCAAACGCCACCGCAGCACAGTGGGTCAAAATCGAAATCTAGGAGGGCAAAATTATTTATTTTCATAATTAAAAATCAAAATTGATTACTTCTACAGCATTTTCATACAATTGCCGCTCACTATTCTGGGATATAAACGCATCTTAGTGTAAATCTGTCACCACTGTTCGAGCAGTCTGAATTGGTGGGTGAATGTAAGTGGCTGTGGTTTGGTTGTCTTTGTGGTTAGTGTGATGCTTTAAGATGGAACATGCAGCTGAAGGTATGACTTTGTAACGTGTTTCAGTTTTTAATGGGGGTAATTGTTACGTAATTTTAGCTTTATTTGCATTATATAATATTTAACTATTATTTTTAAAATTATATTTTCACTTAGACTTTTAGTATGTCGCGTCACTCGGCGTCATTTTCCACTTAATGTTAAAATGTAGATAAAGTCTTGTAGTTTACGCCTGTTATAAGATTTTTTGCATCTTTTTGCAACTTACTTAGTTTTTTTTACGTTTTAGAAGATGCCACGCAACCAGTTCTCACACGTTTACAACTGTTTGAAGCTCTGGGTTCGACGATTATGTCAAAAGTGGAACTTTCTGACTTTGTTAAAAGTAAATTAGTGGTAGAAAATTGTTCTGAAGAGATAACTGAACGCTCTATCCAACTCCTAGTCATAAACAATTTCTTGCATGTGTAGACGTAGCTTAAAAAAGGTCTTAACTGATGTTTAATATGAAGTAAACAAATTATATACGTTGCTTTCACTCTAAATTCATGATTAAAACGTAAAAATACTTTTGTCCCCCTAGATTTCGATTGTGACCCACTGTGCGCAGTCGGCTCCTGGCGATGAACGTTGGAACCTAAGAGCGTTAGTCAAATCTAACCGATAATGTAGCTTCACACAAGTGTAATTAGTGGAACGTGCTTTATCATGCCATTAATCTATGACATGGGACTGCCGGCTTTAGTTCCTCTCCGAAGAAAGGCATACTGAGGGATTTTTTACGCTCTTAAAAAATCCGACGACTTCGACCGGGTTTGAACTCAGAAACTCAGCATGCTCTCTCAAAATGGTGAAATATTACATACAGCAATATTAGCAGAGTCTCGCTGGGGTGGCCACTACAATGGCACGCCGAGGGTGCTTGGGGTGAACAAAGCCAAGAGCTGTGAAGGAGGGAAGCTGTGGTCCAAGTGCCGGACAAATGGGCTCCGTCCAGTGGCAAGGCCTGCACCAATGAGCGCACGCCAAGGGTGGGGGAGGCAGAGCGCCGCTGGGGATAGCCGAGCACGTGACACGCCGGACACAGCAATGGCCGATGTGTCTCATTAGGCTGATTGTTTCATGATACTCAGCCTCCTGCTCCTGGTACAAGGTAGCTCGGAAGTTACGGTGTGATCTCAGGTTCAGGTCAAACACAATTCACACGTGGCCACATTAAAATGAAACTTCTCTATTGAAACAATATTTAAATTAAACACCAAATCAACGACTGACCAGCAGTAGGAGGGCTGTGTTCGTTCTAATCCAGGGTGGCTTCTAATCCACTTCCATGGTGTCTGGCTCCTTCCTTCCTTCCTTCCTTCCTTCCTTCCTTCCTTCCTTCCTTTCTTACTTCGTCCCTTCCTCCCTTCCTTCCTTCGTCCCTTCCTTCCTTCGTCCCTTCCTTCCTTCCTCCCTTCCTTCCTTTCTTACTTCGTCCCTTCCTCCCTCCCTTCCTTCCTTCCTTCCTTTCTTTCTTTCTTTCTTCCTTCCTTCGTCCCTTCCTTCCTTCGTCCCTTCCTTCCTTCGTCCCTTCCTTCCTTCGTCCCTTCCTTCCTTCCTCCTTTCTTCCTTCCTTCCATCTTTCCTTCCTTCCTTCCTTTCTTTCTTCCTTCGTCCCTTCCTTCCTTCCTTCCTTCCTTTCTTACTTCGTCCCTTCCTCCCTTCCTTCCTTCGTCCCTTCCTTCCATCGTCCCTTCCTCCCTTCCTTCCTTCCTTCCTTTCTTCCTTCGTCCCTTCCTTCCTTCCTCCCTTCCTTCCTTTCTTCCTTCGTCCCTTCCTTCCCTTCTTCCTTCGTCCCTTCCTCCCTTCCTTCCTTTCTTCCTTCGTCCCTTCCTTCCCTTCTTCCTTCGTCCCTTCCTCCCTTCCTCCCTTCCTTCCTTCCTTTCTTCCTTCGTCCCTTCCTCCCTTCCTCCCTTCCTTCCTTCCTTTCTTTCTTCCTTCCTTCCTTCCTTCGTCCCTTCCTTCCTTCCTTTCTTCCTTCGTCCCTTCCTTCCTTCTTTCCTCTCTTCCTTTCTTCCTTCGTCCCTTCCTTCCTTCCACCCTTCCTTCTTTCTTCCTTCCTTCCTTCTTTCCTCCCTTCCTTCCTTTCTTTCTTCCTACGTCCCTTCCTTCCTTTCTTCCTTCGTCCCTTCCTTCCTTCCTCCATTCCTTCCTTTCTTCCTTCCTCCCTTCCTTCCTTTCTTCCTTCGTCCCTTCCTTCCTTCCTTTCTTCGTCCCTTCCTTCCTTTCTTTCTTCCTTCGTCGCTTCCTTCCTTCCTTTCTTCCTTCGTCCCTTCCTTCCTTCTTTCCTCTCTTCCTTTCTTTCTTTCTTCCTTCCTTCCTTCCTTCCTTCCTTCCTTCCTTCCTTCCTCCCTTCCTTCCTTCTTTCCTCTCTTCTTTTCTTTCTTCCTTCGTCCCTTCCTTCCTTCCTCCCTCCCTTCCTCCCTTCCTTCCTTCTTTCCTCCCTTCCTTCCTTTCTTCCTTCGTCCCTTCCTTCCTTCCTCCCTTCCTTTCTTCCTTCGTCCCTTCCTTCCTTCCTTATTTCATCCCTTCCTTCGTCCCTTCCTTTCTTCCTTCGTCCCCTCCTTCCTTCCTTTCTTCGCCCCTTCGTTTCTTCGTTCCTTCCTCCCTCCTTCGTGTCGTTACTCGGTTATTCAAATCTAATTTGCCTTATTCCACAGATGTTTTCACTTGTTTCAAATGAGGAATGACTAACGGAGAGACGACACGAAGGGACGAAGGAAGGGACGAAGGAAGGAAGAGACGAAGGAAGGAGGGAAGCTAGAATCCCTGGAAGTGGATTGGAAGCAACCCCTGAATTAGATTGAACCCAGCGCTCCTAGTCTACTATCAACTGCAGAAGGTTGACAGAAGGATAATCAGAACAATCATTAATAAAAAACACCCAGGTAGATGGACAATGGAGATTCTTGCCTAATGCAGTTGTCTACCGGGAAAGTGATTCAGTGATAGACACAATGAGGAAAAGGAGAATTGCCTTCATAGAGATTGCATGACAATAGACTAGGCTAATAAGAACTATTTAACTACTTTTGGAAAAGTAAAACAACAACAACAACAACAACAAAATGGTTCAAATAAGTTGAATATGATTATTCTGACTGCGTGGCTCAGCGGTAACGTTCTTGCATGCTGTTCCCGAGGTTGCAGGATCGTATCCTGGCGCAGTCGGTTGGCATTTGAGGATGCGCAAATACGAGTGAGCCGTGTCAGTAGATTTACTGGCATGTTGGAGTTCCCTTTCGGAGCAAAATTCCGGCACCCCGGCGTCTCTAAAAGCCGCAGTAGTTTCAACGGACGTAAAACCAATGGGCTACGCTAACATTATTACAATACGATTTAGAAGAGTTCTACAATGCTACAAATTGCAAACGGAGAAGGGAAAAGGATTCTGAAGAACAAACATAGGCTATAGGCCTAAGACTAAAACTAAACCGTTGCAACGAAAACATAGGCTACATTGTCCTTTAGTCTATAGGTTTGTAGTCTGTATGTTAACCACCTACTGCAAGGAGAATGTAACCTATGTTGTCAAAGATGCTAATGGTTGAATCTTTCAGCCATAAACTTATATCAACATTTTATTTTGGAAGTGTTATTATTTCTTAAAATATACCCTGCTATGGGCATTGGCATCAATTCAAATATAATAGACCAATATTTCATAGTCATCCGAATGCGAGGAAACTTTGGTGAGTTGTTGTGTAAGCTACTCCTGCATTTCTACAGAAAAGGAATCTGTTGACATCGAATAGTCTATAGATTTAGGTAGTAGGCTATATTACGAAGTCATTTTTAAAAGCCTTTGTCTGGAGCGTGGCGCTCTATGGAAATGAAACTTGGACTGTTGGTGCAGCAGAAAAGAAGAGAATTGAAGAGTTTGAAATGTGGTGTTACGGGAGAGTGATGAAGAGCAGATGGGTAGATAGGGTTACGAATGAAGAGGTATTATGACGACTGGGGGAGGAGAGATGTTTCTGGCAACTGCTAATGAAGAGAAGAGATAGGTTGGTAGGACACATAAGTTACTAAGACACCCAGGAATAACAAACTTACTTATAGGAGGAAGGGTCGAGGATGAGAACAGCAGGGGTAGACCAAGGTTAGAATATGTTAAACAGATTGCCTCGGACGTAGAGTGTGGTAGCTATGTAGAGATGAAACGATTAGCTCAGCATAGCATGTTAAAGAACCTTCCACTAATTTAACCTGTATGAAGCTAAATTAGGTTAAAAATGTAAAGAACGCTCAGGTTCCTACGTCCTTCGCCAGGAGCCGACAGCGGTGGCGTCTAGTAACCAAGTTCTGAACTAGTAGTCGTTGACTGTGGCGTTTGGCGGCAAAAGTAGTGACTAGGCCTACTTGAAAAATTCAAAGACTTCAGTCCTTACATGAATTAAGAAACAGATAACACATAGGCCTACTAATACAGTCATCACAATTAACACCGGTTATCAGACAGATTCTACACAAACCTAATATTTACACGGGGCTAAATGACCGCGTTGTCGCAGCCCCTAAACTGAGGAACCAACCAACCAACCAACCAACCAACCAAGGAAGCATGCAGAGCTGCATCAAACCGGTCGAATGACTGAAGACTCAGACAACAATCTATACTAATATAATAAAGCTGAAGAGTTTGTTTGTTTGTTTGTTTGCTTGTTTGTGCGTTTAAACGCGCTAATCTCTGGAACTACCAGTCGGATTCGAAGAATTATTTTTGTATATGATAGCCTGATTCAAGAGGAATACTTTAGGCTATGTTGCATGAGGCAACACCTCTCAGGTAACCTTAAATATTGTTCTTTGTTCAGTAAGTCGGAAGAACAAGCGCTCGAGAACAGCTTCAATAATATCGAAGTCTATTGTTGCCATGTAATGCGGGCTGCATCACGTCGTCCCTACCAATGGTCTGGTGCAGAATTGCGAGCTGCTTATAAACTGTAGTCACGGGGAGTAGGCCTAATTAGTGCAAAAAGATTTCTTATGCCCCTTAAAACAGTTATCATCATGACAGTAGTATACCTCTGTATAAAGGCGATGGTGTTGGTGCAGTGTACTGAGGTTATCAGCTGCAATAAGCGTTGGTGATTTCAAATTTACTTTCATTTATTCCGATCCTTATCCTTGAGCGCTCCAGTTCTGTAAAACAAATAAATCCACCGGGCGATGCCGGGCACTACTGCTAGTATTTGACAAAATGCGTAGAAATTAACCATTATGAAGATGGTATTAAATATTATCCGTGTTGACTGATAGGCCTATTAATCTCAAATTATATAAGCTGCCTTGTCGAACACTAGGTGGCTTCTATAATTTGAGGCTAATAATATATCTGATAGGCAAATATTAGACCTAACGTGCTTGATAAAATTATTTTTAAATAATAATGCGTCAGAAACGACCACAATTGGAGCATCTGGCATCATAGAAACAGAAAAAAAAATGAACGTAAAATTCTGAGAAATATATTTGGAGCAGTACACAGAGATGGGATATGGATGAAAAGACCTACCAAAGAGCTATATGACCACACAGACAGACTCACAGATATCATTAGAAAACGCAGACTAACTTTCTACGGGCACATGCAGAGAATGAACAATAAACGACTTACAAAGAAAATCTTTGATGTAGTAAACGGTTCAAAAAGGAAAACAAATTGGTATCATTAAATAGAAGACGACTTAAAGCAATTAGGGATCAACAAGCAAATGATAGAAGACAGAGAAAAATTCAGAAACAAAATTAAGAACGCCAAATTTTTAGTAAGTGAAAGGAAGAAGATAGGAACATTGTGGACGGAACAAAGGAAACAGGAACACAGTCAAAGGATGAAGAGATTTTGGGAAGAGAAGAAGGGAAAGAAGTGAAAATTGTGACATCATGAGATAATATTTAAGTTCATACACTGTCCATAAGGGCAAAAATGATGTAATAATAATAATAACCATTAAAATTAAAGAGTGAAAAATATAGAATATGACAATAAAAATTGGAATTAAAAATAATATGCATGTAAAAATTAAAAATAAACAAGCGCATAAAGAACATAATTATAGTAAATTTATAATCTTAATTTTGAGATTATAAAAATAATTTAAAAATGAAAATTATCAAAATAAATATGAACCAAAAAATGTTAAAGAAAACAAAAATTAAAATTAATAATAATAATTTTAATTAGGCTAAAATAATTAATATGAATTTTAAAGTAAATAGAAATAGAAAATCTCTACAAAGGGTTAAGTGATCCAATGTGTGCGTAAACTACGTAAATAAATAAAACTTCCCAATGCATTAACAATTAAGAATCTAACCTGTGATTTCATATAGCCTAAATTTGATTTTAATCGCAGATGCATGTAAGATTTCTTTATTCATTTATTTAATAATTTATTCAATTATTAGCCTACTTTCGATTTTTGCAAAAAATGAAAGTAGACTTATGAGATCAACACAGGGCGAAAAAAGTGTGTCTGTCTGTGTGTGTGTATGTATGTGTGTGTGTGAGTCTGTGTGTGTGTATGTGTGTGTGTGAGTCTGTGTGTGTGTGTGTGTGTGTGAGTGTGTGTACTCTGAATGTCTGTCCCCCCCCTATCAATTCAAACACGGTGAATGCGAATTGAACGAAATTTGGTACAAAGGTAGCACTAGCAAAGGACACCTCAGTGTCATGTTTTATATCGCCGCCATCTTTACTAAAACTGAATGGCGGCCACTCAAACGTTCAAAACGTAAAATCAAATAACGACTAACCAAATCATCCAATCTCTACCAAATTTGGTAACAACATACCTTCGTATAGGATGCGTCTTGTGACCAAACTACAAGGTCGTCCGCCATACCATTTCAGGATGGCGGCCGTGCGAATTATGCAAACTTTATAATCCATATCATGGGACCCACCAGTTCCGATTATCGAGCCGAGAATCGTTTTAACTGTTCTAAAGGAAGAGGCACGTACGAAATTAAAAGTTTATTTTGTAATACTATAGTGCAGACGTGATTTTAAAAAGCTCAGCTGATTCATTAATAAGACAAGATGGCAGCGGATATCTTGTGCCTGACTTATATTTCACTAATTTGAGTATTGCATGCAATATAGCGTACTAAAACAAAATAAATAAACTTTGTATGAAATGCTTTATATATAAATAATATACTTCAGTGATGAAATCGTTTAGTATAAATCATTATTTGCTAACAAGTTCTATGTAAGTCATTTTATATGGATCAATGTTCGTTGGCACAAATGGCTCAGTGGTAAAGCGCTAGTCTGTCATTCATATGCCTATGGTTCAAACCCCATCAGAGATATGTTTTTTGCTTGACATTTTACATATTTGTTGCTTTGTAATGACTCAGACGTTTTAAAATTAAGCGTTATATTGTGCATATTACGGTGCAAAACATATACTTAATTAAAACATAATTCGCCAGCAGATTTAATCGAGACATCTAGCTGACAAAAAGGTAACAGATTTTATTGAAAAGTTTCTCCTTCTGGCCGCTAGAATGCACTCGCTCTGTTAGGATTATATTGTTCGATATTTCACAACTAGATATCACGACTAGTTTTTATATTTATTGTTTCTTGAGTACTGAGACGTTATAAAATAAAGCTTTATATGGTGCTTTTTGCAATGGAAATTATATATTAAAAAAAACGACATTCTCCACTGGAGTGACATCTTCCATCCTTCAGTTATACTATGCAGAAACTATAGATTCGAGCAGCGCTCTATACCGGCCAGTTAGCGAACCCAGTCTTAACGACTGCTAGGAGTAATAAGACAGTAACATTCGTTTATTCCTTGTGCACAGAGGCGTTGTTGATAATCTCAAAACTTGCAATATGGATGATTTGGAGATGGATTATTTTGTTATACCGTGTATTTAAGATTAGCCTATAAATTTACGGGTTGCGAAGTTACTTCACTTAGTTCTATATCATTCGTACACGACACAGAACAACAACGTGACGTCAGTTTCTGATCTGCTCTGATTGGCTATTACATTGCTGCAGTCGGGTAGTTGGCAGTCAAGGATAAAATTCTCGACTGCCAACTGCCAGCTACCAACTGCAACTTCATGTTGTGTATGGTGCCTATAGTATACACGGAGTCGATCGCGACTGCCGACCGAGGACTACCAACTACGGACTGCCGACTGCGCATTGTAGATGGGCCTTATTAGAGCAACGAAGTTTCAATTATTGTAAGTAGTCGGTGTTTGGAGTGTTTGCTGATGAAATTGCAAAATGCTGGGGTAAATTATAAACTATGGTTTGAACGCCACTGTTCAAATCCTGTGTGCCAATTTGCACTTCAAATAGGAAGAAATTAGGAGATGATAAGGACAGAGAGTTATAACTATACCCATACATTTCGGAGAAAGTAGGCTATATGTTCTTTCCCGAACATCTTGTTTTTGAGCCAAATCGGGTATTTCTACTCCATTGTTTTGTTAAATATTATCACCTGTCTTTAGCTTGACCTAGATGTTAGGCCCCTTAAAACAACAATTATCATCATCATCTTTAGCTTGCCACGGTGGGTGAGTGGTTATCGTGTCGGTCAACCAATCCCAAGCTTGCAGGTTCGCTCCTGGCCATGGTAAGTGTTTTTTTTAAGGCGACGAAAATCACGACACGCATGTCATACGTTGTTAGCATGTCAAAGAATCCATTTGAATTCAGTAGGCCGTGTTCATAATGGCGAAATTAATCTCGGTAGGCTATATTCCGCCAACACAATGTTCCTCCATTCTCCACTAGAAAGCGCTATAATGTCAAGGAGCTTAGATATCTATCCTACTTGACTTTCATAGCGCTCCAAGGAGAGACAAAACTCGACATGCAAGCTGCCCTCTGGGTGTCAAGTAACGAAGCTTGCACCCGGCATCCGAGGCCATACGATGTTATTAGTTTATTTTTACCTGGCTTTAAACTCATTTTCCCTCTAATGATGCTTTTTAGTGCAGAAGGTGCATTATGTCTGGATGTAGGCTACTATTCACATTAAATTTGCAACTTGAGTTCTATTATTATGTGTGCACAATTTCTCATGTAATAATTCGTTCAGGTTAGGTTGTATAAATACTTGTTTTCCCGCCTAATGTAGCCTAATTGGGCACAATTTCTCATGTAATAATTCGTTCAGGTTAGGTTGCATAAATACTTGTTTTCCCGCCTAATGTAGCCTAATTGGGCACAATTTCTCATGTAATAATTCGTTCAGGTTAGGTTGTATAAATACTTGTTTTCCCGCCTAATGTAGCCTAATTGGGCACAATTTCTCATGTAGGCCTAATAATTCCTTCAGGTTAGGTTGTATAAATACTTGTTTTCCCGCCTAATGTAGCCTAATTGGGCACAATTTCTCATGTAATAATTCCTTCAGGTTAGGTTGTATAAATACTTGTTTTCCCGCCTAATGTAGCCTAATTGGGCACAATTTCTCATGTAATAATTCCTTCAGGTTAGGTTGTATAAATACTTGTTTTCCCGCCTAATGTAGCCTAATTGGGCACAATATCTCATGTAATAATTCCTTCAGGTTAGGTTGTATAAATGCTTGTTTTCCCGCCTAATGTAGCCTAATTGGGCACAATTTCTCATGTAATAATTCGTTCAGGTTAGGTTGTATAAATACTTGTTTTCCCGCCTAATGTAGCCTAATTGGGCACAATTTCTCATGTAATAATTCCTTCAGGTTAGGTTGTATAAATACTTGTTTTCCCGCCTAATGTAGCCTAATTGGGCACAATTTCTCATGTAATAATTCGTTCAGGTTAGGTTGTATAAATACTTGTTTTCCCGCCTAATGTAG
The DNA here is from genome assembly GCA_946902985.2 of Meconema thalassinum. Taxonomy (NCBI): domain Eukaryota; kingdom Metazoa; phylum Arthropoda; class Insecta; order Orthoptera; family Tettigoniidae; genus Meconema; species Meconema thalassinum. Next base: position 141,963,371 of record OX336400.1, read on the forward strand.
CCTAATTGGGCACAATTTCTCATGTAATAATTCCTTCAGGTTAGGTTGTATAAATACTTGTTTTCCCGCCTAATGTAGCCTAATTGGGCACAATTTCTCATGTAATAATTCGTTCAGGTTAGGTTGTATAAATACTTGTTTTCCCGCCTAATGTAGCACAATTTCTCATGTAATAATTCCTTCAGGTTAGGTTGTATAAATACTTGTTTTCCCGCCTAATGTAGCCTAATTGGGCACAATTTGTGTTGACGGACTGGAAAGCTTTCTTTAATAAAAAAGAGACAGTCAGTCTGAAAGACTGGACTTTATATCATTTTAAATGCTACAAATGCTGAAAAATGCTAGAAAGGCTGGAGGCTTCGAGCGAGCGCGCGGTGAAAGGAGGGAGCTGGCTGGATGACGTCACGCTTGCCGTCTCGTAATGCCAGAGCTCACCAGTGAACTCAGTACACATGCACCAAGCGGTACTATGACGTCACACACCTCAGTGCATTCTCGGTACATTTCGTGACGTTGCCGTAACGTAACAACGAAGTCGACTTCTGTAGATCATTTAAAATGATAAAATAACTTGCGTTCTTATAGCAACGCACACATGGCGCTACTGATCTAGAATGCACAGGTGAACAAACACGTGTAATAACTAGGAGTTTGCGTTCTCAGCATAGCCTAGATCAGGACTGCCCAACCTACGCCACTCCGCGTCCGCGCTGTGTCGCCAAAACTTTGAAACAACTGGACAAAGCAATGCGCACGCCTACCCAAGGTCATTGTCTCACTGATGAACACTTAAAATCCTTATTAATGATTGGTAGTCTACAATTAATTTCGATCCTACTGTCGACCAAAGAATTATGTGCACTCGAGTTTGAAGGTTGTTTGTGAAGTAACCAATAGACCTACATAAAATCCAATAACATCATAATTTTCGTCGTTCTATTCTACGTTAGTTCATGTAAGTTTGGTGATCCTATTTCCTCTAAGCCATTTTCCGTAAATTTATACCAATTCGGTCTAGTAGCCTCGTTCTTCAAGAAAGTATGTATTTTGTGTCAGTCTGTTCGGATCCATTCTATCTGTGTGTCCCATAAATTGAATTCTCCGCATTCGCATTGTGTCTGTAGTTCTTTTTTTTTTTTTTTTGTATTAGGCTAGGCGTTGGATAATGTAGGCCTACACCATCTTTTGTTCTTGGTGCAAGGATGTTACTCATTATTTTACGTTCTTTCACTTCTAGTTGGCGTTTTAGTGTCTTGTGTTGGAGATTGGGTGTTTCTGAAGCATAGAGAGCTTCAGGTTTGATTTATTAGATATATTTAATTTTTTTTAGTGTTTTATATTTTTCTCCTCTATCAATATATATAGAAAACGGCAACAATACTAAGAAAACTAAGCTCAGACAGCCACAAAACTCACAATATTCCATACCCCCCAAACCCCCTCAGAGTGTTATTGGCCGGCATGGTCCCTCAACTATTTACAATGTGGTCCTTAGTTAAAAAAAGGTTGGGCACCCCTGGCCTAGATGAACAAACAACTCTTAACTAAGAGCCTGCATTCTTATAACAACGTATAGATGACGCTACTGACCTAGTAAACATAGATGACGGAACACTGCTTGCTAAGGTCAGAATGGTGTCAGGAAATGGATCACGCTAATTCCAGATAGATCACTAGTCCAAGAACACATCCTTAACTTACTAAAAACACGAAATTTAACCAAACCGCGTTGCAGCCTAACGCTGGTCTAGTCCCGTACATCGCTGTGAGTAAACTGCTCTATTTAATGACCCACATTGGCTTTTGTCGGCATGTGTGTAAACTGGTTGTCCTTCATACCGGTCCTCTTTCCTTCCGGTCTGGTTGTCACTCAGTATGTTAATACAGTAGCCTATTGTGGTTCGCAGACCATTGACATGGTATTCTTCACCCCTCTGCCTGGGTAACTCGAGAACATGGTTCACATCAACACATAGGCCCAATAAATAACAAAACGCTAACGGTGGGCGATATTGAAATTTTAGATACGAGACGATATTTGCTCAAATCTTGATATTCAAGCGAGATTGGTCGAGATGTTTTAAAAAATTGCTTAACCCTTTATGCGATAGTGGTCTTTATATTAACCACTTGTCATAGGGACAGTTTATGCTTTCAAAAATGCTGATAGTTCAATCGTTCAGCCGAATTTCGGAGAATTTCCATGCCGAAGTGCTAGTATTTTTAAAAATAAAATATACCTACGTATCTACTTGACGTAATGTGTTGGATAAAATTAAAAGAAAATTAAAACTAAAAGCATTAACAATTAAAGTGTAAAAATAAAACAGAAATATAGAAATAAAAATCATAAAAGTAAAATTACAATAATAAAAGAAATATAAACATTGAAATTAATGAAAAAACAAGAAGTTCCGTGATGAACTAAAGAGCCTACTTTTCTTAAAATTTAAGATTCATGCCAATGATTAATCTATATGGATCTATCTAGAATAATGACGAACTTAAGTTGGTAATATCGAGATTTCTAATTAGTTCGAAATACTGCGTACATGGCATAATGCAGCCTAATAGAGAACTACAGTTGGCAGCCCTGGTGACTGAATATATTCTTAGTTCCATCTCTTAAGGTACAGAATACAAAATTTGGTTGGAGTCCAATAAATAGCATGGTCGTTACATGCAGTTAAACATTGGATCTAACAGCGCGCGTAAAATCATGTTGGCAACAGTGTCATGCGTGTATTGGTCAGAAATAATCTGAAATAATATGATCTATTGTTGTGCCAATTTTGAATGAAATCCATTAGTTAGTATAGAAGTTACATGCATTTTAAATTGGACCTATCAGCAGGCTTAGAATCATGTTGGCAGTACTGACGTATATTAGTTACTCCAAAGTAATCTAGAATGCCAGGTACTATACGTGTGCAAAGTTTAGAGCTATTGGCTTGCATTTTTACTGATATATTGATATTAGGTTAACAAAAATAGAGACAGCATTTATTAACAGTTGGCAGCCCTGGTTACTCTTAAGAATCGGCATAGTCATATCTGTTATGATACACATATCACACACGAAATTTGGTTGAAATCCAAATGATAGTATAGAAGTTACATGTAGTCTATTTAAAGTTGGACCTCTCAGCAGGCTGAGAATCATGTTGGTAGCACTGACGTATATAAGTTACTCCAAATTAATATAGAATGGCAGGTAGGCCTACTATACGTGTGCATAGTTTAAAGATGTCGGCTTGCATACTTTCTGATATATGGGTATTTGGATTTTCTAAAATGAGAGCATTTATTAACAGTTGGCAGCCCTGGTGGCTCTTAAGAATACGCTGAGACATATATGTTTATGTACACATAGCACATACGAAATTTGGTTGAAATCCAATTGATAGCGTAGAAGTTATATGCATTTAAAATTTGGAACTATCAGCTGGCTTATAATCATTTTGGCAGCACTGCCATGTATAGCCTCCTGGAAATTGAACTGCAATTTTATTATCTATACGTGTGTCAATTTTGAAATAGCTCCCATTCATACTTTTCAAGATATCCAACATGGAGCTCAAATTTCAATTGTGATTTTTCAGCAGTTGGTAGCACTGACATCATTTTCAAATATGGACGTGATATATTCAGGTATAGATCTTTACTCCTACCAAATTTTGTTTGGATTGCTGCAGACGTTTAGGAGTTGATAGGGGGGGGGGCACACACACACACACAGCCAGACAGACAGACAGACACACATTTGCCCGATCTCATAAGTCTACTTCTTCCTCATTTTTGCAAAATGTGAAAAGTAGGCTAAAAATAACATAATTAGTCTAATAATTATAATAGACTAATTAAAATAAATTAAAATGCATAAACACATAAATATAACAAGAAGTTCCGTGACGAACTAAAGAGCCTAGTTTTCTTAAAATTTAAAATTCATGCCATTGATTAATCTATATGGATCTATCTAGAATAATGACAAAATTAAATTGGTAATATAGAAATTTCTAATTAGTTCGAAATACTGTATACCTTGCATAATATAGCCTAATAGAGAACTACAGTTGGCAGCCCTGGTGACTGAATATATTCTTGTTTCCATCTCTTAAGGTACAAAATACAAAATTTGGTTGAAGTCCAATGGATAGCATGGACGTTACATGCAGTTAAACATTGGATCTAACAGCGCGCTTAAAATCATGTTGGCAACAATGACATACATGTATTGGTCAGAAATAATCTGCAATAATATGATCTCTTGTTGTGTTAATTTTGAATGAAATCCATTGGGTAGTATAGAAGCTACATGTATTTAAAGTTGGACCTCTCAGCAGGCTTAGAATCATTTTGGTAGCACTGACGTATATAAGTTACTCCAAATTAATACAGAATGTCAGGTACTATACGTGTGCATAGTTTAAAGTTGTCGGCTTGCATACTTTCTGATATATTGGTATTTGGAAAAAATAAATTGAGAGCATTTATAAACAGTTGGCAGCCCTGCTGGATCTTAGGAATACGCTCAGTTATATCTGTTTATGAACACATAGCACATACGAAATTTGGTTGAATTCCAATTGATAGTGTAGAAGTTATATGCATTTAAATATTGGACCTATCAGCAGGTTTATAATCATTTTGGCAACACTGCCATGTATGGCCTCCTGGAAATTAAACTGCAATATTATTATCTATACGTGTGCCAATTTTCAAATAGCTCCCATTCATACCTTCCAAGATATCCAACATAGAGCTCAAATTTCAATTGCGATTTTTCAGCAGTTGGTAGCACTGACTTCATTTTCAAATATGGCCGTGAGATATTCAGGTATAGATCTTTACTCCTACCAAATTTTGCTTCGATTGCTGCAGCCGTTTAGGAGTTGATAGGGGGGGGGGGGTGACACACACACACACAGCCAGACAGACAGAAGGACAGACAGACAGACAGAAGGACAGACAGACAGACAGACAGACATTTGCCCGATCTCATAAGTCTACTTTTTCCTCATTTTTGCAAAATGTGAAAAGTAGGCTAAAAATAGTTTTGCCCTATAAAGGGTTAAGATGCATAGAAATGGGTTCATTAGATTAATTAAAAACAAGTAGTTCCGTGAAGAACTATACAGCCTATTTTCATATATCCTACTTATGTTAATTGCCACTATCAACATACACAATTTCTGTTTGATTGCTGTAATAGATTCGTAGATATTAAGAACCGACTAAATATTTCGTATGGTCGCCATGTTGGATTTTCTATATGTAGGTCCTAGAGTTATGTACTGTTACATGCAGATTATTGTGAACGTGTAGTATTCAAACTTCAATCGCATAATTAGGACACAAGAAAAAACAAGGAGATTTTAAAAATTTTCACAGCTGCCATCTTGAGGTTATGGAAACAATTGAAGTAAATTAGATGCCAGTGGATTAACATTCGTATAAGGATTTACTGTACCAAGTTTCACTGCACGAGGATGGTTAAATTGCGAGAAACGTCCATGTGAATATTTATAATTCGCGTCACCGCCATGTTGGATTTCTGATCACCAGGTTATTTAAAGTCCTATAGGTGAACTTAAGTTCATAGCACCTATGAACATTAAAAAATGCAGTTTGATTGCTAAAATAGATTCGTAGATATTCAGTATCTTCTAAATATTTCGGATGGTCGCCATGTTGGATTGTTAAATGTATAGGCCATAGAGTCATGTACCATTAAAGGAAAATTATTGCGTAGGTTCATTATTAAAACTTTCACTTCGATCGCATGACTACATCACAAGAAATAAAAACTTAATTTTAAAATTCGCACTGCCGCCATCTTGAGGTTATGTAAACAATTGAACTAAATTAGATACCAGTGGATTACAATGTGTATAAATATTTCCTGTACCAGGTTTCAGTGCGCTTGGAACATTAAATCGCGAGAAAGGCCCATTTAAAATTTTCAAATTTGCTTGGCCGCCATGTTCGTTTTGTAGTTAACCGGTTTTTGAATGTCTTATAGATGGACTTCCAGTAGTGCCCTTTATCTCCGTACAAAATTTTAGGGAGATACCGCTAATAATTTCAGAGATATAGAATGCCGGTGAAATATTTCGCACATCCGCCATCTTGTGATTATGTAAACAATTGAACGAAGTTAGATGTCGGTGCATTACAATGTATATAAATATATACTGTACCAAGTTTCATTGCGTTTGGTTGGTCAAATCGCGAGAAACGTCTATTTAAAAGTCGCAAATTCACTTGGCCTCCATGTTGGTTTTGTAGTTACCAGGTTTTCAAAAGTCACATAAGTGAACTTATAGTAGTTCCCTCTATCACCATAGAAAATGTCAGGGTAATATCGGTAATAGTTTCGCAGATATTGAATGCTGGTGAAATATTTCGCACAGCCACCATGTTGGATTGGTGAGTAGTAACAAAATTTGAAGGGCACGGTCGAGGTCGCCGGGAATAGTGCTATGAACTTTCCGAGTTTCATTGAAATCGCTCCTGCCGTTTAGATTTTATTCGGGGGGGGGGGACACACACACACGAATCACACACACACACACACACGCACACACACACACGGACAAAAGGTGATCTCATAAGCCTATTTTTTCAAAATTGAAAATAGGCTAATAACTTAGGCTATGCTTCCTTAAAACAAATTTATTCATTAAGCAAACTTCACTTTGATGAAAACAGCCATTGGCACTCAGGCTAAACCTTTTAACCTCACAAATTTTATTCATGGTGTTTTTAGCCTATTTTCAATTTTGAAAAAATAGTCTTATGAGATCACCTTTTGTCCGTGTGTGTGTGATTCGTGTGTGTGTCCCCCCCTAATAAAATCTAAACGGCTGGAGAGGTTTCAATGAAGCTCGGTAAGTTCATATCTCTATTCCGGGCGACCCCGACCGTGCCCTTCAAATTTTTTTACGTGTCACCAATCCAACATGGCGGCTGTGCGAAATATTTCACCAGCATTCAATATCTCCGAAACTATTACCGATATCACCCTGGAATTGTGTATGGTGATAAAGGGAACTACTAGAAATTTACTTATGTGACCTTTGAAAACCTGGTAACTACAAAACGAACATGGCGGCCGAGCGAAGTTGTGACTTTTAAATAGACGTTTCTCGCGATTTGACGAACCAAACGCAATGACACTTGGCCCAGTATATGTTTATATAGACTACATTGTAATGCACCGACATCTAACTTCGTTCAATTGTTTACATAACCACAAAATGGCGGCTGTGCGAAATATTTCACAGGCATTCAATATCTCCGAAACTATTTATGATATCAACGTGAAATATTGTACGGTGATAAAGAGCACTGCTACAATTTTATCTATGTAACTTTCAAAAACCTGTAAACTACGAAACGAACATGGCGGCCAAGCGAAGTTGAAACATTCTAATACATTTTTCTCGTGATTTAATCATATGAGCGCATTGAAATGTGGTACAGTAAATGATTATACATATTGTCATTCACTGGCATCTAATTTAGTTCAATTCCTTACATAAACTAATGATGGCGGCTGTGCGAAATTTTAAAATTAAGTTTTTATTCTTGTGTCGTAAACATGCGATCGAAGTGAAAGTTTGAATAATGAAGCTACGCAATAATTTTCCTTTAATGGTACATAACTCTATGGCCTATACTTATAACAATCCAAAATGGCGAGCATCCGAAATATATTGACGGTTCTCAATATCTAAGAATCTTTTCCAGCAATCAAACTGTTTTTTTTTTTAAGTTCACCTATATGACTTTCAGTAACCTGGTGAGCACAAATCCAACATGGCGGTGGCGCGAAGTATAAATATTTAAATGGACGTTTCTCGCGATTTAACCATCTGAGTTGAACCCTTTACCCTATGTTGGTTAAATGATTCTACTTTTTATTTCTTCAATTAATAAATATTTCAACCAGCATAATGAAAGTAGCCAGACAGTGATGAGGAAATTTCAAGCATTTGTTGGAGACAGTAGGGACATACCTGCGACAGTTTAACAAAAGGCTAAATACTTGAGCTATGTAAAGAAATAGCTTAGCTATGTATCATAAGGACAGGTGTGGCTACCTCAATTTTAGAAGCGACGCGCGGTGAGACATGGTTCTGGTATGTTCATTGTGATATTCGCGCCTAGAAGAAATATGATGCAGTAACGTGAGTGGCTGATGAAGAAAATAGACACTCCCAAGACGCCAAGATCTACTAGAAACCGCCAAATTTACAGAAAATGGAGAACCAATGAGAAGAGAATGCCTACTTGCGCGCCAACTCCGGCTGGGGTACGCGGCGGTTAGCATTCACGCGGGAAATCGCCTAGACAAAATCTCTACGATCGATTCTAGGATTAATAAGCATATTCTTGACCTGTGCAATATTACGAGTTCAGTGATATCTATTTCATTCCTGTATCACAATTATTTCGAGAAATTTTTACATAAAACCCCACTCCATCTAGACCCAAGGGCCAGTTCATTTATAAGTGTGTCGAAGAGCCAAGACATTATTATTATTCTGTTCGTCTGAGGACGTAGACTTTGATTCTGTTCGTCAGAAGAGATAGACTTTTATTGTGTGTCGAGGAACACAAGATATTCATTGTAAAGTGTTAAATTCAGTGATAGATAGTCATAGTACTATAATTATAGGGGCAGTATCGTCGATAATTCGCCAACGAACAGTGACAGGGAATTTAGTACCTGAACAAGCGAATTTAGTAGTCAGACATAAAGTGTATAATAACCTAATTTTTGTATCAGCGCAAGGATGACATCGATGAATGCAGAGGAAGTTTGGAATTCTCAACAGTCCGTCCAGATGGCTGCTATGAGATAAAGAACCATCCAGTTGGGGAATGGCGTCTGATGTTCTTTGACGGGTGACTACAAAAAGAGATGAGTACATAATAATATTTTATTATTTGTCAAATTAACTTATGGCTTATGGGACATATTTTTTGTAAATACTTTGCTTGTGTGATTAATGTAGTATATTTAGTTTTGATCTGACACACTTTTGTTTGGAAGCAGCTCGCACAATTGTAGTTTTTGGAAGGTTCTTTTCTTCGTGTTGTGTTAACTAACGTAGCTATGTGAACGGCCGTGTTCGCCTATGTTACGAAGTGCGGTTAAAAAACGTCTCTCGGAGATATGTCGTGTTTCAGAAGTAGGACTGAATTAATATAATTATATAGTAGATTGGAGGGTAATTAAATTTTGTTGAGATTTATTATTGATCAGATTCAGTGTGATTATTGCCTTTGGAGCAATGTAATTTGTGACGAAGAGTATTCTGCTCTATCGTAAGTTTTAAATATTGTGTTAAATGTTTGCGAGCTCTAATTCAGCAGACCCGTGTTAAAGGCGTCATGTCAGTCCCAGATGTGTGTTTTGTGAGTATATTTTTGTGGTATTACAAGCGGGAATTTCAGCAGAGACTGATTTCTGTCAGCTTGGTACCAGATTCATATTGTATCCTTGCGAGGACAATTATGGATATGTGATTATTGTCCGACCATATGTTGAGTTGGAGGAGATGTTAGTTGCTGTTGATTCCTTGAGATAACAATCCAGCTGGTCGGCTATTTATATACACTGGAAGGGGGACATGACTGGTAATGTGGAAAGGGTGAGTTGTGGTCACAAGGGCTGGCTGAGTTTCGCAAGCTCATCATTAGTGGAGTGCACGTCTGGCTCCCAATTACTTGAAAATAAATATAAATGTGAGAAACTGATCAATGGTAAAATTGTTTAAATAAATGGGAGTTGCCTACGAAACACGATAATCTTCGAAGCGCTTTCTTTAACATGCAAATTTTGTTAATATAAAGTAATCTTAACCACTCAGGTTGTTTGTTGTTGTTGGTTTATTCTATGTTTATTTTCCATGTCAGTGACCCGTGAGTCACGTGCGGCGCTGTGTTTCCTTGTTGTTGAGTATCTGGCCATTGTGGCAGCTCATTTGGTTAAGTGTGTCACCACACTAATTAGGGTCTCAGTGAGATGCCTGTAAATAGTAGAGTTGTAATATGTGTGTCAGAATTAGATTTAAGGATTTTTATTAATGTTATGCCCATATCCATAAAAGTTGATTTACGAGATGATTGTTCGTGAGCACCGTGGCTGTTAACCCGTTGTGAACGAATGATCATCCAAGTACTCATTTCTCGTAGATAGTCACCACGCGAACATAAATTCATATGCAAGATAGTGGAACTTGGATCCACATTTTATTAGAAAAGGGGAGATCCATCGGACTCCTCAAAGTGATAGATATTCCTGTCAGGGAAAATTCAGGGAGGAATTTGTTTATTTTTGTTTGTTTTATTCTTTTATGCACGAATTAGTTATTAAATCTTGTTATTATCTTACGTTTTGTCTCCTTTCTTTCTTAATTATAGTTTTTATCCTATAACCCTTGCCTCAGAAAAGCACGTTGTTTGGCGGACGTAAACACCACACTATGAACTGAACGCGACCCCTTGATCAAAGATTCTTGCATAAAACACTGCTATTCTGAAGGGTTAATAGGTGAAAACTGGCGGCCAACGGTGGGGCTATTCACTGTGGTGTAACGGGGAGATTACACATGTCAATAGTGGCGTATTTGAGTAAAACTGGCATGCCGCAAGTGCAGGCAGATATGACAGTATTTAATCACCGGGAAGTGATATTTTATTAAAAGTAGTTGAGGCGAAGTGGATACCGCCAAATGTGTGAAAAATAAATTAAAATCAGGAGTTTGCAAAGTAAAATACGGTTCACGTTGTTGTCTTTTAAATTAAAGTAAAATTAAGATGTGATACCGGGCGCCCAATGATAAAGTTAAAACTAGATTTGTTTAGAAAGTCAAACTCATGGAAATATTAGGAGGCTGTAGCCTAAAATGACAATTAATACTTTGTTAATTAGTCAGTGTTAATATCAGATCAGGATAACTGTTTAATGACTAAATATGTGCTTGGGGTTAAAATTAAATTGAGTAAAAACTAGAACTACTCAGAGATGCAATCAACTAATGGGATTAAAGATAAAAGTAAATGAACTGAGTAGGATAAAAAAATTAAATGTGCATTGGATTTATGTGCGTGTCAAAGGGCATTGGTGTATGCCATTTCCCATATGTCTCATATAAATTATAAAACATGGCAACGGTGGCGCAGATCCAGGAGATCATTGAAAGTGCAGCGAGGAGAACGCAGGAATTGTTGGATATTAAATTAGCGGAACAAAGTGAATCGTTGAACACGAAGTTATCTGAACAAATAAATACTAAACTAGCAGAACAGAGTCAATCTATAAACACTAGTATGTTAGAGCAAAGTGAAGCGGTGAATACAAAATTATCTGAACAAATAAACACTAGTATGTTAGAGCAAAGTGAATCGCTAAATACTAAACTGTTAGAACAAAGTGAATCGCTAAATACTAAACTGTCAGAACAAAGTGAATCGCTAAATACTAAACTGTTAGAACAAAGTGAATCATTGCGGACACAATTAAATAACAGTAGAATTGAGCAAAATGAATATCAGGCGGAACAAGCTAGGTTATTAAAGAGTGAAATTAATGACACTATAAATTCACAGTTAGAGGCGCAAAATAATAAAAACACGAACCAATTAGCTTCGTTAACCGCAGAGATGAAAGAGCACACAAACCAACAGATGATATTACTGGCCCTTGATGTAAGCAAAAATAATGAGAAACAATTCGAGCAGATTGAAAAAATGGAGAGAATTTTTGATAAAAAACTTAGCATTCTCGATGAAACGGTGTTAGCTAAATTAGAGCAGATTGAAATAGCATGCACAATGAACACAAGCGAGGTCAAAATAGCTCAGGATAAGTTGGAAGGACGGTTTAAGGAGATGGAGAAAAGTGGCAGGGTCATTCAACAACAAATATCAGCAGTAGATGAGAACATATCAGGCATAATTAAAGATATGGACCGTCTCGAGATAAAATCAGCGGAACAGTGGAAAAGCCTAGAAACGGAACAAGAACAATTTAAGAGTACATTAGACGAAAGGCTAAGCCAGATAGAAAATAATCAGGATGAAAATAAGAGCCAGATTGAAGAAAAAATAAGCACGATTAAAGAACAGATCAGGAAAGATTGGAAGAAAATGAATATTGATTCTAGAGAGGAAAGATCCACTATTCTTAAAACAGTAGGCGAAAACCACACGCGTATTCAAGCTTTGGAGCAAGAGGTAAAAAATAAACTTAAAGAGCAGACAGACAGGATCATTAAAGCCGAACTCCGCTCATTAGAACAATCATCTATATTTAAAACGGGAGCATTGAAAGACAAGCAGGATGACTCACATAGTTCCCAACCCAGCATAGCAGGAAGTCAGACTCAAGCAGAGAGCCCATTAACAACAAACACGGAAGGATTTCGCAAGAACGTAGATAGAAGCTCAACACCACAGGACGGTCATCAGCCCACACAACTTATTCAAGTAATTCGCTCAAATGACTACGAACCGCAGAAATACACTGAAAATTCAGGGGTAACGCCTAAGGCCTTTATCAAAGAGATTGAAGACCATTTCAATGACACTGGGGTACCTGAAGCACGTAGATTGAGAATGATGGAGAGATTTTTATCAGGAAATGTTCTCACCTGGTTTTTAAGTTTCAAATATACATTTGGAACCATGTCAGACTTTAATTTAGCGTTTCTGCGCAAATACTGGTCTCCCGCCATACAACAGAGTTTAAGAATGGAGCTTTACTCTAGAAAATATCAAACTACCCAGCAGACGAAATACTCAGATTTCTTTAACATGCAAATGCTAAAATTTCGCGACCTAGATTACCCATTAAACGAAGCAGATTTGGTGATGACAATAGCAAGGCAAATGCCAGTTAATGTACAGCAAGTACTAGTCGCAGCAAACGTTAGTACGGCCCTACATGCAGAGCAGATATTACGGCAAATAGATGAGACCACATCTCATAGTCATTTTAGAGGAGGAAGACAGCTGGAATTAGTCAACACTACAGAGGTCGTAAAAACAAAACAAGGAAATACTAAAACGCAGGGTACTAATACAAGCACCTCCACACCTAGGCGAAACCAGGAAGAAGGGGAAAACAGACCATATCAGCGTAACGAAAATCACTACAACAATAGATACCAGGGCAACAATAGATACCAACAGAGAGGATATCAACAATGGCGTGATAATCGAAGGAATGACAGGCCTTATGGAAGATACGGTGATTACAATGCCAATCAAAGATGGAAAGGAAGGAGAGATCAAAATCAAGGAGATCAACGTAACTATCGAGATGACTGGGATGATAGGCACGCTCAATCACAAAATTACTTAGAGGAGTTACACGCTAGTCAAGGTGGAGAACTAGGAAGATGGGAAAAGGCCATTGGGAACAGAAAGAACCCAGATACACATACTGAGGAAGCTGGAAGTCTACTGAGACAAGAGGAATATCAAGGACATGAGCGACAGAAGGATGATGGGAGTCGAAATGGAGCTAAAAAAAATGTTAATTTTGGATCAAGGAGACAGTCTCCAAACACAACAGTCGGAAGTTGAAGATGGATGGATAGTAGCGAACATACAAGAATGGATTGCTTTACCAGAAGACTGCCTGGAGGAGACGGTGAAACCACGGAACGATGAAATTAGGCAATTACCCATTATTTACGCAAGGATTGGTGGAATTAATATAAGATGTTTATTGGATACTGGGTCAGAGATCAGTCTAGTATCGGAGGCCTTGGTTCGAGAGTTGGGACGGACTCAGAATATTCTTGTAATTCCGGTACCACAGCTCAAAGTGAGGGGTGTTATTCCTGAACGCACCGTCACTTGTAAACGTCAGGCATACTTAGAGCTGAACATATTGGAACATACTTTTGGGCAAACATTCATTATCATGGCAAAGATGAATTTCAATATAATTCTTGGTGCAAATTTCATTTGTGACTATCAAGCAGTGATAGATTTACACAAGAATACAGTCAGTTTTAGAGAATATGACCAGCTGAAAAACGTGGGATTGCATATGGATGAAATCACTACCGGAAGAGATGTAAATTCTTGGGCATTGGAAGCAATATCAGAAGAGACGGAAGAGGAGGTACGAAAGGCAGAAGATAACATCGTAGAAGGGGCTGTTGTGGAACTAGATGAGGAGATAGAATCCCAGGAGATATGGTCTTTATTAACAGAAGGAGATAACAGCGATGCACAATTTGAAGAGTTACTACAGGAGCGGCTCAATGACATTCAACTTGGGGGTAAACACAGAAAACAGTTGGAAGAGATTTTAAGGAAGCACAAAACAGTATTTGATACAGTACCTGGGAAAATTTTAAATTTTAAGTACTCTATGCAAGTCGAGGACTGGTCACCTTTCAAAAGCAGATTGTACCCAATTCCTGAAAAATATCGTGGGCAAGTTAAAATCATTATAGATGAGATGTTAGAAGCTGGAGTGATAAGGAAGACACCTACACCTTATCTAAATGCGATTTTGGCAGTCACAAAACCAAATGGATCTATTAGACTTTGTTTAGATGCCAGAAATCTCAACATGAGACTCATTTTTCCTGAGTATGACAGAGCGCCAATTATCAGAGACGTATTAAAAGGCTTTAAAAACAAGAGCATTTATTCATCAGTCGATCTGACGAGCTCGTTCCACCATCTTGAATTGGATGAGAAGTCACAGCTTCTAACTGGCTTCTTATTCGATAACCAGACATTTTGTTTCGTCAGAATGCCGTTTGGAGTCAAAACAGCGGGCTGTGCTTTAATCCGAGCACTGGACCGGAACCTAACCGAGGAAGTAAAGGAGATGACGGTGCGATACATTGACGACATTCTGTTGGCCTCCGACAACATTGAAACTCATATGGAAAATTTAGATAAAGTATTGGGCAACTTGAATGCATCGAATTTCAAAGTAAACCTGAAGAAATCGCATTTCTTCAAGAGCGAGATCTTATATTTGGGTCACGTCATTGACAAGGAGGGAGTGAAGCCAAACCCAGCTAAGATTGAAGCGATAAAGAATTTCCCTACACCAACGAGAGTCAAGCACATTCGGGCTTTCTTAGGCGTAACGGGATTCTTTAAAGAAAACTGTCCAGGTTATACGGAGACTGTAGCTCCAATGCAAGAAATGTTAAAGAAAAATAACAAATGGTCATGGAACGCGGAATGTGATAAGTCATTCCAAGCAACAAAACAGCTATTGGAAAACTGCATTAAATTAGGATATCCAGATTTCAAGCTAAAATTTATAATCCAAGCGGATGCTTCACTAATTGGGATAGGTGCTATGCTCTACCAAGAGGATCCAGCTAACCTGCAGCACAAAACATATTTGGCATTTGTCAGCCGGAAATTGCGTAAGCACGAGCGAAATTATACTGTAACCGAGCTAGAATTGTTGGCCATCCTTCATGCGCTCCAACAATGGTAACGAATAATCTATGGTTACCCTATTGTTGTCAGGACTGACCACAAGGCACTAACATTCTTGTTTAAGACGTCAATGGCAAGCGAACGTGTGACACGTTGGTCTATATACATTCAGCAGTTCAGCATTGAAATTGAACATTGTCCAGGGAAGATGAACGTGATACCGGATGCACTCAGCAGGAACCCAGAGCCTGATAATGAAGAAACAGCGATGGTACAACACTTGGAGTTAACACCGAAGGACCGGGAATTCTTGGAGGAGTTACGTGAGATACAGCGAGAACAGGAAGCGGAACCATGGATGATGCTATTAATTAAATACTTCAAAAAGCAACTACCTACAGGAACACCTGCATTTCGAGAAGCGAAAGGCAAAGAAGGAAGATATGTTTATGTCAACAATTTGCTGCACAAACGGGTAGATAATGACCACACCAAGTTACGCATATTAGTACCTGCATCGTTACAACGAGGATTGACATGGCATACGCACGAAAGTTACGGTCACGTGGGCTTAGACAAGTGCGAAGCGACTATAGGAGAGACATTTACATGGCCACGTATGAGAACAACTATATGTGACGACATTACAACTTGTGACCCGTGTCAGAGAACAAAGCCAAATAATTATTTACTGAGGCAATATCCTAGACCATTGCTACCTCAGAAACCATGTGAGCTACTGGCGGTGGACTGTCTTGGTCCAATTCCGAAGGGAAGGAGAGGTTGCCGTCATTTGCTAGTGTGCATTGATGTATTTTCTAAGTTTGTAGTACTATGCCCTATTCAGAAAACCACATCGAAGCAGGTACTCAGTCGCATTCGTAATAGAGTTATTCCAACCCTTGGAAAACCAGAGTTTATATTATCAGATCAAGGCAGTTATTTCACAAGCGCCGAATTCAAGAAAGGAATGGAAGACATGGGTATAAAACATGTTTTAAGCAGTATCCGACATGCCCAAGCAAATCCAAGCGAGAGAGTAATTAAATGTGTAACTGCATACTTGAGGATCTTCATTCCGAACGAACACCACAAATGGGTCGATAAAATTAAGGATGTAGAGACATGCATGAATTCTACCAGGCACGAGTCAACAGGACAAATCCCTATGGTCCTACACAAGAACGAGTATCCAGTAAGAACGTGGAAAAGCATCATTAACTGTCCACAAGATCCCATGATAGCACCAGACCTGCGAATTGAAAGAACGAGAGCATACATGAGGAAACAAGCAGACCGCAGATTACGGCGAGTAAGAAATAAGAGGTTTCACGGTGATCTTGAAGTCAACCAGCTCGTTCTGGTGAAACGACCTGCTACATCGGACCCAGAAAAGAAAATCTTTAGTAAATTCTGCGAGAAATTCATAGGACCCTATTCTATCGTAAGAAACCTTGGAAATAATGCTTACAGAGTGAAAGAATTGAGCACAGGAACAATGTCAGTTTACAACGCTGCCAACCTAAAAAAATATCGTCGAAGTGAACCATGGTAGCGCCGAAATAATGACGCTGTTTGAATATACGGACGTCCTACTATCAACAAAGTCAACGGGGAGCAGTTGAATACGGCACGTGATGAAGGAGGAAGTAGAGCTGTTGTTGACAAATATTAACGAGGCGAGCAAGGTGTTGCCGCAGGCATCAGAGCGTCACGCAAGATTGGAAGGGGGAGAGACAAGCAGGAAATGAAAACGAGTAAATGCCATTGAAGACAGGAGCGCCTAGACCAAGTAAGAAAAAGGGGTGATTCTGGAAATAAAACAAATTGGCCTACGGAAGTATTGTAAAATTGTCGACTTTATTCCTAAGTTCGAAATTTTGTGAGTGGGAGAGTTGTGAACCCTTTACCCTATGTTGGTTAAATGATTCTACTTTTTATTTCTTCAATTAATAAATATTTCAACCAGCATCATGAAAGTAGCCAGACAGTGATGAGGAAATTTCAAGCATTTGTTGGAGACAGTAGGGACATACCTGCGACAGTTTAACAAAAGGCTAAATACTTGAGCTATGTAAAGAAATAGCTTAGCTATGTATCATAAGGACAGGTGTGGCTACCTCAATTTTAGAAGCGACGCGCGGTGAGACATGGTTCTGGTATGTTCATTGTGATATTCGTGCCTAGAAGAAATATGATGCAGTAACGTGAGTGGCTGATGAAGAAAATAGACACTCCCAAGACGCCAAGATCTACTAGAAACCGCCAAATTTACAGAAAATGGAGAACCAATGAGAAGAGAATGCCTACTTGCGCGCCAACTCCGGCTGGGGTACGCGGCGGCTAGCATTCACGCGGGAAATCGCCTAGACAAAATCTCTACGATCGATTCTAGGATTAATGAGCATATTCTTGACCTGTGCAATATTACGAGTTCAGTGATATCTATTTCATTCCTGTATCACAATTATTTCGAGAAATTTTTACATAAAATCCCCCTCCATCTAGACCCAAGGGCCAGTTCATTTATAAGTGTGTCGAAGAGCCAAGACATTATTATTATTCTGTTCGTCTGAGGACGTAGACTTTGATTCTGTTCGTCAGAAGAGATATACTTTTATTGTGTGTCGAGGAACACAAGATATTCATTGTAAAGTGTTAAATTCAGTGATAGATAGTCATAGTACTATAATTATAGGGGCAGTATCGTCGATAATTCGCCAACGAACAGTGACAGGGAATTTAGTACCTGAACAAGCGAATTTAGTAGTCAGACATAAAGTGTATAATAACCTAATTTTTGTATCAGCGCAAGGATGACATCGATGAATGCAGAGGAAGTTTGGAATTCTCAACAGTCCGTCCAGATGGCTGCTATGAGATAAAGAACCATCCAGTTGGGGAATGGCGTCTGATGTTCTTTGACGGGTGACTACAAAAAGAGATGAGTACATAATAATATTTTATTATTTGTCAAATTAACTTATGGCTTATGGGACATATTTTTTGTAAATACTTTGCTTGTGTGATTAATGTAGTATATTTAGTTTTGATCTGACACACTTTTGTTTGGAAGCAGCTCGCACAATTGTAGTTTTTGGAAGGTTCTTTTCTTCGTGTTGTGTTAACTAACGTAGCTATGTGAACGGCCGTGTTCGCCTATGTTACGAAGTGCGGTTAAAAAACGTCTCTCGGAGATATGTCGTGTTTCAGAAGTAGGACTGAATTAATATAACTATATAGTAGATTGGAGGGTAATTAAATTTTGTTGAGATTTATTATTGATCAGATTCAGTGTGATTATTGCCTTTGGAGCAATGTAATTTGTGACGAAGAGTATTCTGCTCTATCGTAAGTTTTAAATATTGTGTTAAATGTTTGCGAGCTCTAATTCAGCAGACCCGTGTGAAAGGCGTCATGTCAGTCCCAGATGTGTGTTATGTGAGTATATTTTTGTGGTATTACAAGCGGGAATTTCAGCAGAGACTGATTTCTGTCAGCTTGGTACCAGATTCATATTGTATCCTTGCGAGGACAATTATGGATATGTGATTATTGTCCGACCATATGTTGAGTTGGAGGAGATGTTAGTTGCTGTTGATTCCTTGAGATAACAGTCCAGCTGGTCGGCTATTTATATACACTGGAAGGGGGACATGACTGGTAATGTGGAAAGGGTGAGTTGTGGTCACAAGGGCTGGCTGAGTTTCGCAAGCTCATCATTAGTGGAGTGCACGTCTGGCTCCCAATTACTTGAAAATAAATATAAATGTGAGAAACTGATCAATGGTAAAATTGTTTAAATAAATGGGAGTTGCCTACGAAACACGATAATCTTCGAAGCGCTTTCTTTAACATGCAAATTTTGTTAATATAAAGTAATCTTAACCACTCAGGTTGTTTGTTGTTGTTGGTTTATTCTATGTTTATTTTCCATGTCAGTGACCCGTGAGTCACGTGCGGCGCTGTGTTTCCTTGTTGTTGAGTATCTGGCCATTGTGGCAGCTCATTTGGTTAAGTGTGTCACCACACTAATTAGGGTCTCAGTGAGATGCCTGTAAATAGTAGAGTTGTAATATGTGTGTCAGAATTAGATTTAAGGATTTTTATTAATGTTATGCCCATATCCATAAAAGTTGATTTACGAGATGATTGTTCGTGAGCACCGTGGCTGTTAACCCGTTGTGAACGAATGATCATCCAAGTACTCATTTCTCGTAGATAGTCACCACGCGAACATAAATTCATATGCAAGATAGTGGAACTTGGATCCACATTTTATTAGAAAAGGGGAGATCCATCGGACTCCTCAAAGTGATAGATATTCCTGTCAGGGAAAATTCAGGGAGGAATTTGTTTATTTTTGTTTGTTTTATTCTTTTATGCACGAATTAGTTATTAAATCTTGTTATTATCTTACGTTTTGTCTCCTTTCTTTCTTAATTATAGTTTTTATCCTATAACCCTTGCCTCAGAAAAGCACGTTGTTTGGCGGACGTAAACACCACACTATGAACTGAACGCGACCCCTTGATCAAAGATTCTTGCATAAAACACTGCTATTCTGAAGGGTTCAGAGTGCAGTGAAACTTTGCACGTTAATGCTTATTCAAATGTTAATCCACTGGTATCTAATTTATTTCAATTGTTTTCATAACCACAAGATGGCAGCTGTGCGAAATTTTAAAATCTCGTTTTTACTTCTTGTGTCCTAATCATGCAATTGAAGTCTGAAAACCACACGTACACAATAATCTTCATGTAATAGTACATAAATAAAAATCAAACCTGGCTACCATCTGAAATATTTAGTCGGTTCTCAATATCTACGAATCTAACATAGCAATCAAACTGAAATTTTGTATGTTGATAGAGGCAATTAATGAGTAGGATATATGAAAATAGGCTGTATAGTTCTTCACGGAACTACTTGTTAAATTCCCATTACAGACTTTGAGGGCTTGTGGTGGGAACCAAGACGGTTAAGTTTAGCATAGGAACTTGTGTCCGGAAATGTAGTCTCCCCGCTACCTGCAAAAGACCACCAGCACACGTTCACATCTCCTGCATTTACGGCGCTCTGTCCGACTCCTTTGCTTGTCGTCTGGGTCCATTTACAAGCGGGTCCAGACGTGACGACCACCAACGTCAACACAGACATGGTACCTCTGTACCATGTTCTCGTATACATGATCATCAATCCCTGATGCCTGCCACATTGGGTGAGTGGTTAACGTTAACTACCAACCCCAAGCCTGAAGGTTCGCTCCTGGCCGTGGTAAGTGATTTTTTGAAAGGCGACAAAAATCACGGTACGCATGTCATACGTTGTTGGCATGTTAAAAAAACACTTGAATTCAGTAGGCCGTGTTCATAATGGCAAAATTTGTCTCGGGATTTTTCGCTAACATAAAGTTCATCCTTTCTCTAATAGAAAGCGCTATAGTGTCTCGGAGATGATATCTAGTCTAACCTTCTTGACTTTCATAACGCTTCAAGGAGCATTAAATTCGACATGCAAGCTGCCCTCTGGACGTCAATTATTAAAGCTTGCACCCGGCACCCGAGGTCATACGATATTATTATTATTACATTACATTGCATTGCATTACATTATGCGAACCGGCCAAAACTAAGGACCACGCAAATATCATTTCATTTCCTTCTCATAGTTATTTCTTCCTTTCTCTTCCTCCACACTTCCTTCATTCTTTCAGAGTGTTGCGCCTTTCTCTCTGCTGTCCATCTTCCTCTCATGCGTTCTTTCTTTTCTCCCACAAGAACCTTTATGTTGGAAAGTAGGCTATTTCCCTGAATTGTGTTCTGTCTCGACAGTCGTCATCTGTAATTCCTAGCCCCCTTAGTTCTTCCTTGCAGATGTAACCCCCTTGGCTCTTCAGATTATATATTTTATCAAAAATTATTATTATTATTATTAGATTATTATTATTATTATTATTATTATTATTATATGACCATATAATGAGCGCTGTTGCCAGAAATATTTCCACGTTTTTCGTTTTATCTCGTAGCTTAATTTCCGCGTAACGATCGCGAGGACGGACTGCTGTTGGCGGACAGGGAGGCTGCTATCGCCGGGACAATTAGCAAGCGTAGTGCGGGAATGTGCATATATCAGCATCATTCATACGCTATTCGAACAGACTTTCGGAACAAAATGTATGTGACAATGAGACAACGTTTATCACGATGACCAACGGGCCTTCCAACTACACTAGGTTATGTGTTTTAGAAAGCGTACAGTAGGCTAGATGGTTCGTTGGTTGGTTTTAGTTGGTTGGTTCCCTAGTTTACGGGCTGCGACAACAAGGTCATGCAGCCCCGTGTACTTTGGGTGTGTGTAGAATGTGTCTGATAACCGGTGTTAATTGTGATGGCTGTATTAGTGTGTGTTACCTGTGATTCAGGTAGAAGGACTGCAGACGATCAATTCTTTCAAGTAATTCCTACTTTTGCTACCAAATGTTACCGTCCACGACACCTAAGTGCGCACGTGGCTATTAAATGCCATCGCAGTCATCACCTGGTGGCGAACGTTGGAACTAATAGAGCGTTATCAAACTAACCTACAAATTTTAGCTTCCACAAGTGTAGTTAGTGGAAGGTTCTTTTTCATGCCATAAATCTGTGACATGGGACCGCCGCACAGTGGGTCAAAAACGAAATCTAGGGGGACAAAATTAATTTTACGTTTTAATCATCGATTTAGAGTGAAAGCAACGTAGACTATATCATTTGTTTACTTCATACTAAACATCAGTTAAGACCTTTTTAAGCTAAGTCTACACATACAAGAAATTGTCTATGACTAGGAGTTCGATAGAGCATTCAGTTATCTCTTCAGAACAATTTTCTAACTCTAATTTAATTTTAACAAAGTCACAAAGGTCGCACTTTTGACATAATCGTCGAACCCAGTGCTTCAAACAGTTGTAAACGTGTGAGAACTGGTTGCGAGGCATCTTCTAAATCGTAACATAACTAAGTAAGTTGCAAGAAGATGCAAAAAATCTTATAACAGGCGTAAACTACAAGACTTTATCTACATTTTAACATTAAGTAGAAAGTGACGCAGAGTGACACGACATAGGCCTACTAAAAATCTAAGTGAAAATATAATTTTAAAAATAATAGTTAAATATTATATAATGCAAATATAGCTAAAATTACGTAACAATTACGCCCATTAATATCTGAAACACGTTACAAAGATCATACCTTCAGCTGCATGTTCCATCTTAAAGCATCACACTAACCACAAAGACAACCAAACCACAGCCACATACATTCACCCTCCAATTCAGACTGCTCGAACAGTGGTGACAGATTTACACTAAGATGCGATTATATCCCAGAATAGTGAGCGGCAATTGTATGATAATGCTGTAGAAGTAATACATTTTGATTTTCTAATTAGGAAAATAAATAATTTTGTCCTCCTAGATTTCGATCTTGACCCACTGTGCGCCGGCTTTACTTCCTCTCCAAAGGAAGGCATACTGAATGTTTTTAACGCTCTTAAAACTCCGACGACTTCGGCCGGGTTTGAACCCGCGATCTTGGGCGTAGAAGCTCAGCAAGCTTCGAACTACGCCACCAGAGCCACTGAGTACAGTAGACAACACATAATAAGTTAATAATAATGTTATTGGTTATAGCCTACGTCCCTTTTAACAACTGTGGCTTTTAGAGACGCCGGGGTACAGGAATTTTGATCCGAAGGGGATCTTTAACGTGCTAGTAAATCTATTGACACGGATCCCTCACATCTGCACACCCTGCCAGCTTACTGCGCCAGGATTTGATCTTGCAATCATGGGAACTTCAGGTGAGAATTGTACCGCTGAGGCACGCAACCAACCAGTAGACTACTAGCAAGCAAGTAAGCGGGAAGCTGGAAATTATTAGCTTGGGTGTAAAAGATTTGTTGATAATCGCTTGACGACTGAAACTCGTCATCCAAGCGTATCAATTAATCTCATGTAGGCTAATTTCTTTCCGGTTTAGGGAACAACACCCATTATAATTTGGATACAGTCGTGTTGACCGACTAAAAGGCATTTTAATTTCATTCACCAAAGCAACACTGAAGAATGGCTTCCGACACGAAACCTTTCCAAAATTCAGCTGTTTTTTTTAATTTCAATATTATGCAAGAATGTTTTCATTGTATTCAAATAAAAGACTGTTGTTTTTGATTCTTTAGGGGCTTTGCGACTTCGTGCTCATGCATCCCCGTGTACTTGGGTGTATGTAGAATTTGTCTGATAACCTGTGTAACTGTGCACACTGCGACCCCTTTTTTAGGCTGAGTATTTTGGCGACCCCCCCCCCCCCAATTTTTAACGTTAAAACAATAATTAAAAAATTATAATAAGTGCTAAGATTTATTCATAAAAACACTTGTAACTAATATTAATAAACATTAATTTAAAAATTGATTAATTCCAAACAATCTTAAGTTTCTCATTAATAGAATATAAAAACGTAAAAAATTTAATACAATATGAGTGTTTTTTCTTTTAATTAAAAACTACAGCAATAACTCATTTCTTTTTACTTTTGATCCGTATCTCGCGACCGCCCCCCCCCCTCCCCCCCCCCCAAGACACATCCTGCGACCCCCCAGGGGTACGAGACCCACCAGTTGAGAACCCCGGCTGTAGACTTATGTCTGTACAAGTGTGTGTGTGTTTGCAATTGTGGTAGGATGTGGGTAGGAAACGGTCGTGGCCTTAAGTTTGGTACCATCCGGGTATTTGTCTGGAGTAGAAGTGGGAAACCACGGAAATCCAATTTCTGGATGGCTGAAATAGGGATCGAAGGGTCAAGGACAAGAACTGTAGGGGTAGACCAAGGTAAGAATATGTTTATCACATTGTCTCTCGGATGTAAGGTGTGGTAGCTATGTAGAGATGAAATTATTAGCACAGGACAGGGAGGCATGGAGTGCTGCATCAAACCAGTCCAAAACTGAAGACTCAAAAACAATTGCGAGTTACTTACGTTAAATATTACTAACCCGTGGTGTAGTGACTAACATACTTGGCTGTCCCCCCTAAGAACTTGGTTTCGATTACCGGCTCTACTAAGAATTTTAATTCTAATGTGGGGGCTGGAAAGGGCTACACTCAGCCTCGTGCTTTAAAACAGAAAAGAAATGGGTTCGATATCCACCTCAGCTATTTTAGAAGGGTTTCTCAGTGGTTTCCCACTTCTACCCCAGCCAAACGCCGGGACGATTCCTAACTTAGGCTACTGCTGCCTACTTTCCAATCCTCACCTGAATTACAAATACACACACTACTATAGCCATCAAAATAACACAGGTCATCAGACAAAATTACACACACACAAGTATGATACACAGGGTTATATGACAACGACGTCCAAACCCCTCAAATGAAACATCATCTTACAGCAACAAAAGTTATAGATGACGCTAGTGTTCTAGTAGGCCTGGACTATACTTAGGCTAGACAACGAACACTGGTTGGCATAGTATAGGGAAATTGATGAACTAAGTTACAACTGAAAACTAACACATTGAAAGATCCGACTTCAATACATTTTCGACAAGAAGATTACCATAGATTACGACACAACAGTTCATTTTTATCAAGGATCTTTAACATTTCGTTTGGTTGTTTGGTTCCCCAGTTTAGGGGCTGCGACAACGTGGTCATGTAGCCCCGTGTGTGTAGAATCTGTCTGATTACCGGTGTTAATTGTGATGGCTGTATTAGTGTGTGTTATCTGTAATTCAAGTAAGGCATGCAGAAGATCAATTTCAAGTAGTTCCTACATTTGCTAATATATGCTACAGCCTACGACAGCTAGCCGCAAACTTGGCTACTAAAGCCACCACAACCTGCACCTGACGCTGGGCGTTGGAACTTACAGAGCGTTAATCTAATCTAACCTACACATTCAGCTTCAAACAATTGCAGTTAATGGAGGGTTCTTTTACATGCAATAAATCTATGACATGGCCCGCTGGCTTTACTTCCCCTCCGATGGAAGATATAGTGAGGGATTTTTAACGCTCTTAAAAATCCAATGACTTCGGCCGGGTTTGAACCTGCGATCTTGGGTATAGAAGATCAGCATGCTACAAACTATGCCACCGAAGCCACCCTTTAACATTTCGTATCTTTGCAAAATGTCCATTGGAGCAAGAACATAAATAAATATTCCAACCTATGTTCCTCTCCATGAAGTGACATTTTTTTCATCACATAGAAATCACAATTCGTGCCCTGTTGACCATCTCAAGATATTTTTAAAGAGAAAATTTTAGACTGATTTGTAGGAATATACAAATACCAACTAACTTATATTAAGATATGGGTCATTTTCGCAAAATTATTTTTATTGACATCAAATTACAGCCCAGAATTTTCACAGATCTGTCTTTAAATAATATTCTACAATTTTTCATAGAAAAAACAAGAAATACAGTAGCCTATATTATTAACAAAGCTTTGCTCGTAATTACATTAGTTTCTTTTCTATTTAAAAACATCGCTGAAGAAGACCATACTATGGCCGAAACTGGTGCTATTCATTAAATGTATCTATTCATTTATTTTTATTGATTAAGATGGAATAAGGCGGCTTCGGTGGCGTAGTTGGTAGCATGCTGAGCTCCTATGCCCAAGATCGTGGGTTCAAACCCAGCCGAAGTCGTCAGATTTCTTAAGAGCCTTAAAAATCCCTCAGTATGCCTTCCTTCGGAGGGGAAGTAAATCCGGCGGTCCCATGTCATGGATTTATGGCATGATAAAGAACCACTAATTACACTTGTGTGAGGCTAAAGTATAGGTTACATTTGACTAACGCTCTTAGGTTCCAACGTTCGTCGCCAGGAGCCGACTGTGGAGGCATCTAGTAACCAAGTTCAGAACTAGTTGGTCGTTAACAGGTGGTGTTTGGTAGCAAAAGTTGGAGCTACTTGAAAATCGAATGTCTGCAGTCCTTACTTGAATTAAAAACAGATACACCCACTAATACTGCCATCACAATTAACACCGGTTATCAGACAGATTCTACACACACCCAAAGTACACGGGTCTACATGACCGCGTTATCGCAGCCCCTAAACTGAGAAACCAACCATCCAAACAAGGCGGAATAAAATTATTGAATTGGCTTACCCTTTGGTATTTCAATGTCAATAAGGAAAACTATTAGATATAATTAGCTTAACTGCATATCACCACGTAAATTGAGGAAGCTCATTCCAAAAGCATATCCATGTTTAGGGACTGCAGAATGTCCTATATTGCCCGTGTCAACTTTCAACTTTTTATTTACATTTTCCTCAGAAATTAAAAGTAGCAACTAATAATTTACGAATTATTTCTCAGGAATGGTAGACCTGCATCATGACTCTCTTCTTACTTTGGCATAAGCTTTTAGGAAATAAATACAGTAACATATATTTTTGATTTTTCAATAATATTTTTAAACTGACATAATTATAATAAGTTAGCATTTTCTTGAATATTTCCATCAAAACTAAACTTAAGTAAATTTAGAAAAACGGATCGGAAATGTTAACATTTTTAACACAAAAGTTACTGTATAAGAAGAAATTACTTCAAAAATATCATTTTTTTTATCTTGAAAAGTTCGGGAATGAATGTTACTTTTATATTAAGAAATATATTTTAGCGAGAAACGGGAATCAAAGATTTTTCCGCTGAGGATTTTATTTTTTGTCGTGTGGCCTCGTGAGGAAATGATACTAGCTTACGTTTTGTTTTCTTGATTTTTTAGCCTACTTTTCACATTTTGCAAAAATGAGGAAAAAAGTAGACTTATAAGATCGATCCGGGAAAATGTGGGTGTGTCTGTCGGTCTGTCCTTCTGTCTGTGTGTGTGTGTGTCGTCACGTCCCCCCCCCTATCAACTCCTAAACGGCTGCAGCAATCGAAACCAAATTTAGTATGAGTAAAAATGTATACCGGAATATCTCAAGCCCATATCTGAAAATGATATCAGTGCTACCATCTGCTGAAAAACACACTAGAAATTTGTGCTCCATTTTGGATATCATGGAAGGTATGCATGGGAGCTATTCCAAAATTGGCACACATGTAGATAATACTATTTCAGTTTAATTTCCAGGGGGCCATACATGACAGTGTTGCCAAAATAATGTTACGCCTTCTGATAAGTCCAATTTTTAAATGCATATAACTTCTACACTATTAATTGGATTTCAACCAAATTTTGTATGTACCGGTAATATGTGTACATAAACAGATATGACTGAGTGTATTCTTAAGAGCCACCAGGGCTGCCAACTGTTAATAATTGCTCTCTATATTTTCTTCATCCAAATACCAATATACCTGAAAGTATGCAAGCCAACAGCTCTATACTTTTCACACGTATAGTACCTGACACTCTAGATTAATTTGGAGTTATGAATATGAGTCAGTGCTGCCAACATGATTCTATGCTTGCTGATAGGTCCAATTTTAAAATACATGTAACTTCTATACTAGCAAATGGATTTCATCCAAAATTGGCACAACAAGATATCATAATATTCCCAATTATTTCTAACCAGCACACGCATAACATTGTTGCCAACATGCTTTTACGCGTGCTGATCCAATGTCTAACCGCATGTAACGTCGATTGGACTTCAAACAAATTTTGTATTCTGTACCTTAAGAGATGGAACTAAGAACATATTCAGTCACCAGGGCTGTCAACTGTAGTGCTCTATTAGGCTACATTATACCAGGAATATTTCGAACTAATTAGACATTTCGATATTACCAACTTAATTTCGTCATTATTCTAGATAGGTTCATATACTGTATAATAATCATTGTCATGAAACGTAGGCTCTTTAGTTCGCCACGGAACTTCTTGTTTAAATATCTATTGTGTAAAATAGAGGAAATTTAAGGAAATCTACATGAGTGAGTGTGGACACACGGTTGTGGGAAATTATAAGAAAATTTACCTTTAAGAATTGGCTATGGAGGAAATAAATATCGTTATAAAGGTCGTCCGCAGATTAATATGTTTCATAAAATTGAAATTTCGAAAGATTTGAAGATTTTTGGCATAAAAGGCTCAGCGGTAATGTTCTCGACTGCCGTAGTCTACTCTAGGTTATCGGATCGAATCATTGCACAGCCAGTTGGAATGTGAGGGTGCGCAAATGCGAGGTAACCGTGTCAGTAGATTTACTGGCACGTTAAAGATCATCTTCGGGGAAGAATTCCGGTACCCCGGCGTCTCTAAAAGCCACAGTTGTTAAAAGGGTCGTAACACCAATATCATTATAATAATAATAATTATTATTATTATTATCATTACTGTATTATTATTGTTATTATTATTAGTCTATTATATGACAGTGCCGCAGAAATTAAGGAAACATTAATATGCCTAACCTCGAAATCTGCCATTATGGAAAAGTGTTTGGCGAATCCCTTGAAATATTTTGCAAACTCCCCGGTGTTTCGCGAACCACAGGTTGGGAAACGATGAATTAATCTTATTATATAATTTGGCCTACGCTAAGGTGTATGTTTCACAAAACTCAAGCTCCTAAACCAGAGGGAGTTAGAAGGTGTGGTTTGTACCAAAATCTTCCAAATCGTCTCAATAGTGCAGGGGAAATCTTGCATTTCTTGAAACGTCAACGGAAATATATGTAATCGTTTATAAAGTGCTTTTAAACAAATAAACAAGACGATAGCCCCTGCCAAAACTGTTGCGCGTACAGCCCGCAGAGCACTGGAGCTGGGCGGGTAGTCTGTACACTTGGGGCGCACACAACCCATCATGCGAGAGTTCTCGCACGGGTCCGCTAGTTATTATGTTTTACTTAAAATATGTAAGATTTGCTGAAGATGGTGTCACCGAGCACCAAACCATGTACAGCAATTGAATATATGTTTCTTAATAATAGGGGGAAAATAATACAAAAACAATAGAAATTGATTGATTGATTGATTGATTGATTGGCGTAGTAGTTCTGAGAGTCATAAAGGACTAGCAAAGAATTAGACACCCTCCACCTCCTCCTCCCAAACATGTTCAACTTCAAAGAGACTTCACGAATATGTAGGCCTATGTCTTTTTCGATATTCGCTGTAGGCCTGTATGACTTGTAAAGATATCGTTGCAATAAGGATGTACTCACCGCTCTCGATAGGTCGATAAAGTGGTCCTGTCTGGCTCGAGTCCAGAGTGTTCAGCGACCCGTACCAGTCCTGGAACAACAACAGTACAAGTTAACTTTGTTCTCTCTGGTGTTGGCACGTAGCCACCTCTCATTACTCCTGACCCCCTACATCACTTCCTGTGGCCCGTCCAGAGCTTGGCCCCTATTATTATTAAGTTATGTAGGAGGTGGAATCGTTCTAGAAACAACAACAATAATGATGATGATGATAATAATAATAATAATAATAATAATAATAATAATAATAATAATAATAAACGCTGAACGTTATGAAAGGCAAGCTGCAGGAAGGAATAGCCTATATGAAACAGCTATGGGCCAGCAGATTACAACAATGCTCACTAACGAGACCTACAAGTATCTGGGAATGAAGCAAGCCAGACACATAGAACACTCAGTAGTGAAACAAGATCTGACGAAGGAATTTGTCAGAAGAATTAAGCTTGTTTGTAACACCAGCCTCAACAGTTAAAACTTGGTTAAGGCAATCAACGCTTATGTTGTCCCTATCCTTAGTTACTCGTTTGGGGTCATCAAGTGGAGTAAAACTGACATTGCAAGTCTAGACCAGAAAATTAGAACAACACTGACCAAATCACGAAAACACCATCCCAGGACATCTGTGGAACGAGTCATGTTACCGAGACATATGGGTGGGAAAGGAATTGTTGATATAAACAACCAAGTAGCTCGACAGATCTATGAGCTAAGAAAATACTTGTGTTCTGTATCGAACCATTCGATACTGCACAAGGCTGTCACAGAAGCAGATGATTCAACTCCACTACTCTTAAGTCAGGAAGAGACTCAAAATCAGATGCGCAGTGATTTGGATAGATTCAATGCCTGGTTGTCCAAGCCACTGCACGGAAGACATCCCAATGATGTCATCCAAACTCACGTCGACAAGCTAGCGTCGAACTTTTGGTTGATTTCTGGGCAGATGTTTCCTGAAACAGAAGGCTTTATGATGGCTATTCAGGGCCAGGTTGTCCCCACGAGGAACTACCTTAAGTACATTATCAAGGATGCATCTGTGCAAGATGACCATTGCAGATACGGTTGCCCAACATCGGAGACTGTTCAGCATATTAAATCAGGTTGTCGCCATTTTGCAGGGACAGAATATAGGAAGAGACATGATTTTGTTGCCAAGATAGTTCATCAAGAACTGGCTATACGCCTTCATCTGCTGAGCCAAGAGAAAGTGCCGTGCTATAAATATGCTCCTGAAAGTGTACTGGAAAATGACAGCTTTACGTTGTACTCGGATCGTACTGTGTTGACAGACCAGTCAGCTGTGCACAACAGACCTGATTTGGTTCTTGTTGACAATTGCATGAAGCACACTACCTTCATAGATGTGGCAATCCCAAACAGTGGCAACATGCTAACAAAGTATGTTGAAAAGCTGTCAAAATACACAGAGCTTTCAGAAGTGATAAGGAAACAATGGCACATGGCACAAGTCAGGACAGTTCCTATTATTATCTCCAGCACTGGCGTGAATCCCAACAACTTAAAGGAATTGATCACAGAGTTGACATTAGACTCCGGCCTTTTCAAACTGACGCAGACAACAGTCATACTTTCTACGTGTCGCGTAGTAAGGCTGTTCTTGGGCAATCAGGCCTGAAGCAATGAGGGGAATATGAAGCTACTACTCAATGCAGTCACCAAGAATTTGCTCCTTATGATATGTACGGTATCTGGGATTGTAAATGTTTTCTTTCCAGCAAATGCTGAGAATGTGTAAGCGCATGCGCAAAATAAATAATAATAATAATAAAATCCCAATAATTGTATCTTGTACTGGTGTTATAGGCCTACCGAAAACTCTCCACAGTAGTCTATCTATATTGAATCTGTATCCGCAGATATGTTCAGGAAATAGGCCATATGACACTTTTTATTCCTCGTAACTCATAAATCGATAGAGCTCCGGAAAGTGGATGTAGTCCAGGTGTGGTTCTCACTACTGTTGACAGCTTCACAATAGTGGCTTGTCGACCAATTTGTAAACAGAGCCAATACGATACCTACTCGACCAGTTCTCAAATTCGCTCCACTTTTACAAGGCCGGTTAACTTATACATCCCTGCTTCCTGCCTTCCTGTTCTACAGCTGTTTCAAATTTGTTGGCACGAGTTAAGATGGTGAACTTCCCAGAATTGTTGGGTTCAACCCATTCATGGAGGTAAGCTACTTGAATTTTTTACTTTCAGAATTCCACCGTGGGTAGTCAGATGTGGTGGGCAAGTGTGATATAAGGGATGAATTAGTCAGAAGGAAAACTCTTGCATTTCTTGAAACGTCAACGGAAATATATGTAATTGTTTATAAAGTGCTTTTAAACAAATAAACAAGACGATAGCCCTGGCAGAACTGTTAGCCCTCCTCGTGGTCTTCTTCCTGGTATTTTCTCCATAAATATTATTTTTGGTACTCTATATTCTTCCATTCTCATCATATGTCCGGACCACTTCAGCTTAGTGGTTTCTATCTTGTCTTGCAGTTTTGGGAACCCAGTTCTCTCCCTAATGTCCACATTTCTGATTTTATCCCTCCGTGTCTTCCCAATTATTCCTGTAAGGAACTTCATCTCGGCTGTTTGGATTCGGCTTTCATCGTGTTTTGTTGTGGTCCAAGAACCTGCTGCATATGTCAAAATTGGTGTGTAATACATTGAGAATAGAACTTTCTTCCATTTCTCTGGGACTTCCTGGTTCCATACTAAATCTCTCACACCCTGGTATTGTCAATCCAAATTGCATTTTGTGAGTATTTTGAATCTAAATTATACTTTGTATTTTTATTTTATTTTAACCTCCTTTTTGTGGGTATTTTCATTCTAAATTACTTTTGTAAGTATTTTTCGTCCAAATTCCATTTTGTCAGTTTTTTTCTAAATTCCGTTTTAGTATTAATATTTTGCAAAATTTCCGCCTAATCAATACCTTTATTGTACTAAATATAAATGATCACTTAGTGGTCATTGGTACATGTTTCGGGGCCTAATTGTTTTGGCCCCTTCATCAGCCTGTGTAGATAAAAAGTCAAGGCAAACAGGTGGTCGGATAGCTTAACACTCATAAAATATTCCCTTCCAAAAACCCTATTATGGTGCACCATAATGAAAGGGGAAAGATGTTTATCCTTTCTTTCCTTCTTTATTTTTTATTTTATTTTTATTTGTGTATTTTATTTCCTTATATTTCTTTGGATAAACATCTTTCCCCTTTCATTATGGTGCACCATAATAGGGTTTTTGGAAGGGAATATTTTATGAGTGTTAAGCTATCCGACCACCTGTATGCCTTGACTTTTTATCTACACAGGCTGATGAAGGGGCCAAAACAATTAGGCCCCGAAACATGTACCAATGACCACTAAGTGATCATTTATATATAATACAATAAAGGTATTGATTAGGCGGAACTTTTGCAAAATATTAATAATAATTGTTGCATCAATACGGAACCAGAATGAATCTTTCAAATACTAAAATTCCATTTTGTCAGTATTTTCAATCTCCGTTAGTTTCCGTTATGTTTTCCATCTCATTGTTATTTTCACTATCACCCAGACCATTAGGGGCCGATAACTAATATGTTAGGCCCCTTAAAACAACAATTATCATATTTCTTTCTTTCTTTCTTTCTTTCTTTCTTTGTTATGGCGAAGATAGGGCTTAACCACGCACAATGCAACTTCCATGAATACTCATATATGTCAATCTTAACCTACCAAACTGAAATACTAGAATTAAAGTGGCAACTGTGCGATATTAACTAAGCTATAAAAATTTCATACGGCAATAACAGATCATTGATTTTTATGAAAGTTTAACTATAGTAATTCACTCACATATTCGTACACACATTTTTCTAGCTGGCCTACGAATTGAAGAGGAAATCTTTACATGCACGTTTAAAAGTTTAGGGATGTACTATTTCCAACGTCACGAGGGCAACTATTCCAATTATTCCAAATTCTAGTTCCCGACACGAGGAAAGCGTTACTGAAGGGATGGTTGGTTCCTCAGTAGGCCCGAGTACTTTGGGTGTGTGTAGAACCTGTCTGATAACCGGTGTTAATTGTGATGGATTTATTAGTGTGTGTTATCAGTTTTAAATTCAAGTAAGGACTGCATACAGTAATTTCAAGTAGTTTCTACTTTTCCCAACAAATGCTACCGTCCACGACACCTAGCTTGCAGACTTGGCTACTAGATGGCATTGCAGTCAGGAGCTGGCGGCGAAGGTTGGAATTAATAGTGTGTTATCAATTATAACCTACAAATTTTGGCTTCACACAAATGTAGTTAGTGGATGGTTCTTTTACATGCTATAAATCTATGACATGGAACGCCGGCTTTACTTCCCCTCCGAAGGAAGGCACACTAAGGGATTTTTAACGTTCTTAAAAAATCCGACGACTTCGGCCGGGTTTGAACCCGCGACCTTGGGCATAGAAGCTCAGCATGCTACCGACTACGCCACCGAAGCCGCCTTTACTGAAGGGAGATGAATGATGTAGAGGAATTGCTTGCAACATCATGGTCATGTAGCTCAGTGTACTAGGGTGAATGTGGAATTTGTCTGATAACCTGTGTTATTGTGAGAGATGTAATAGTGTATGTAGTTTTAAATCAGATAAAGATTGGGAAGTAGGCGGCCGTGGCCTTAATTTAGGAACTATCCCGGCCTTCGCCTGGAATAGAAGTGGGAAGCCACGCTAAACCATTTCCAGGATGGCTGAGGTGGGAATCGAACCCACCTATTCTCAGTTCTACCTCACGCTCCAGCCCTCGGACTACAAATAAATTGGTATGAAACTTTGGGGTGGCGGAAAATCCCCAGATTAATTTTGCCATTATGAACACGGCCTACTGAATTCAAATGGGTTCTTTAACATGCCAACAACGTATGTCGTGATTTTTGCCTCCTTTCAAAAAAACACTTACCACGGCCAGGAGCGAACCTGCAAGCTGGGGGGGCGGTTGGTAATCCGACACGATAACCACTCGCCCACTGTGGCAAGCAGGTAGAACGCTAATGTGTTAGCTATTTATCACACGGAAAAGCTTGCCACGGTGGGTGAGTGGATAGCGTGTCTGTCTACTAACCACAAGATTTCAGGTTCGCTCCTGGCCGTGGTAAGTGTTTTTTTTTTAAGGCGCCAAAATACGACACGCATGTCATACGATGTTGGCATGTCAAAGAACCCATTTGAATTCAGTAGGCCGTGTTCATAATGGCAAAATTAATCTCGGGAGTTTCCGCCAACACAAAGTTCCTCATTTCTCTACTAGAAAGCGCTATAGTGTTCAAGGAGCTTACAATTAGATATCTAACCTCCTTGACTTTCATAGTGATTCAAGGAGCAATGAAATTCGACATGCAAGCTACCCTCTGGGTGTCAAATTACACCCGGCACCCGAGGCCATACGATATTATTATTATTATTATTATCACACGGAAAGATAAACTTTTATAAGAATCGTCATATTTTCATACGGCAAGTCGTGTAGTTTCTTCCGATTTTACCAATTAAGGCTCGTCCTCTTGAAGGATGAATTTCAGGCCAGGATTGTGAACACTCACTTCGGAATAGGAAAGAGGGAGAATGATAACTCTACTACTGTATATTGTGAGAGGCGAGTTGCTGCACGGCGTGGCCTTGTCCATGACGAGGACTGAGAGCTGAGCACAACAAAAGGACATGCAAATACTGTTCCTGCGGGCCAGACACAATGGTGGAGCCTGCAGCGTACATGGCCTTCATTAGGACAGGCCGGGGTACATGTGAGAACAACAACAACAACAACAACACCAGCACAGCACTGCTCTAATATCAGCAGTCTGACGAACATCCCTTATATCCAACTGACTCAGTGATCGAGCCTCCGAGGACAACCAGGATGACTGCCAACCAGCTCATAGCCTGCGGTTTATTGGGAAAGCATAGCCAGAACGACAATAACCTCAGCTTAAATATGCTAAACCTTCGATTTAGCGGACCTCGATTCAACGGACTCCGGATTTAACGGACAAGAATTATACCAACCAAGATTCTTTTTGATGTGTAACATCTTTCCACTCGGTTGCTGGATATTTTTAATGTGTGACATCATTCCACTAGGTTGCTGCATATTTTTGTGTGGGGGTGATTTTGTAAAAAGGGACGGAAGTGGGACGGAAATACAACGGAAACAATGAGCGCGCGCGGTGGCGGAGATTGGTACAACGACATACTGTCAGCCATGTGGCTATGTGGAATGTAAATTTCTTACGCTTTACTTCAAGGTTTGGAGGCCCCATTAAAGATATTCCTACAATAAATCATCTTCAAACTGTCGTTCTTTGGTGTGAAAATATTCATTAAATCATATCTGCTGAAAACAATTATGAATTAATAAATCTTCACACTTTTGCAGAATTCTTATTTAATGTAAGCAATCGAGGTACTGTCGGCCCACATACAGACCTATTTGGAATGTATAGCCTATCGGATACAGTTTACTTCAAGCTTTGGAGGCCCCATTAAAGATATTTCTACAACAAATCATCTTCAAGTTGTCATTCTTTGGTGTGAAAATATTCAGAGCATTGCAGTAGTCGCATATGATGTGTAACATGTCACATGTTATCCTACTATGTGTCTGCAGGGAGCGCAAATCCCTTCTTAACAGTTAACTCTGTTGGTCATTGAAATAACTACTGTTAAAAACGGATTTGCGCTCCCGGCAGCCACATAGTAGGATAACATGTCACATGATGTGACTACTAGGCCTATAAGGCTCGTTTTTTAGTTTCGCGCACCCACGAACGCACGTTCACAACGAAACGGAAGTGTTATCTACTACACGAGCGTCTCAAGATCTTCTTATCTATCTTAAATATAAAAGTGAAAGTCTGTATGTATGTGGGTGGGTGGGTGGGCGGGTTGGTTCCGTATACAAATCTACACCGTTCCACCAATCTCAACCAAATTTTGCATACACATAGTTTAGGACCCAGAAGGAAGCGCTGGCTACATGAATTTTCGATAGTCTTTCTCATTCTTCTGATTTCGACCCTTTTGCACTCAAGCACAGGCTAATCAAATCATAAAATATACTCATGAAGGAATGGCAAGGCAGATAGTTTCCATGGCAACATAGCTCAAGTCGAGACACGGCCGACTGGATACAAGTTGCGCCCTGCACTACCGGTATAGAAAATGAGGATCTTTACTTGAAATCCCGTTAGTTACTCAACTGCTCACACAGCACTGTCAACCGAGTTTAGCATAACAAAGACTTGACACTATCTACAATATATCGGTCAAATACCACTCACTCACTCACTCACTCATTCATCCATCGCGAAATCTCAGAAACTACCAAACAGATTGGAATGAAATTTGGCATGCAGCTTCCTCAAGGGCCGCAAATGCCCACTAAGAGAGGATTTGTGGATATTCAAGTTCTTAAGGGGTGTCAAGGGGGTAGGCCTGCATTTCATTGAATAGCAATATCTCCCGATTGGTTTCATTGGGCGATGTGATACTCGGCATATAAACTCATCATTAAAAACAAGTAGTTCCGTGAAGATCTATACAGCCTATTTTCATATTTCCTATTCATGTTAAATGCCACTATCAACATACAAAATTTCAGTTTAATTGCTGTAACAGATTCGTAGATATTGAGAACCGTCTAAATATTTCAGATTGTCGCCAGGTTGGATTTTTATTTTTGTACTATTACATTAATATTATTGTGTACGTGTGGTATTCAAACTTCAATCGCATGATTAGAACACAAGAAGTAACAAGATGTTCAGGAAAGAACATATAGCCTACTTTCTCCTAAATGCATGGGTATTGTTATAACTCTTTGTCCTTTTCAAGGAGTATGATAAAGGTATGTTGTTGCAAAGTTTGGTAGAGATCGGATGGTTATGTTAGTCGTAATTTGATTTAAGCGTTAAACATTTGTGTGGCCGCCATTACGTTTCTATCAATATGGGGGCGATATACATCATGACACTGAGATGCCCTTTGCTAGTGCTATCTCTGTACCAAATTTCGTTCCATTTGGTTTCACCGTGTTTGAATTAATAGGGGGAAACGATTTTGAAACAAAGATGGCCGCCATACGCAAACTATTAGGCGAATGACCTATTAGCTTGGTCAAAGGATGCTCCCTCTATAAAGATATGTAGTTGCAATATTTGGTAGAGATCGGATGATTAGGTAAAACGTAATTTGATTTAAGCTTTGAACATTTGTGTGGCCGCCATTACGTTTCAGTCAAGATGGCGGCGATATAAAACATGACACTGAGTTGTCCTTTGCTAGTGCTACCACTGTACCAAATTTCGTTCCATTCGGTTCCACCGTGTTCGAATTAATAGGGGGAATCAATTTTGACATAAAGATGGTCGCCATCCGCAAACTATTAGGCTAATAACCTATTAGATTGGTGAACGGATGCTCCCTCCATAAAGGTATGTTGTTGCAAAGTTTGGTAGAGATCGGATGGTTATGTTGGTCGTAATTTAACTTCAGCTTAGAACATTTGTGTGGCCGCCAGTACGTTTCTGTCAATATGGCGGCGATATAAAACATGACACAGAGATGCCCTTTGCTAGTGCTACCTCTGTACCAAATTTCGTTCCATTCGGTTTCACCGTGTTTGAATTAATAGGGGGAATTGATTTTCACACATAGATGGCCGCCATCCGCAAACTATTAGGCTAATGACCTATTCATTTGGTCAAAGGATGCTTCCTCTATAAAGGTATGTTGTTGCGAAATTTGGTAGAGATCGGATGATTAGGTTAATCGTAATTTGATTTAAGCTTTGGACATTTGTGTGGCCGCCATTACGTTTCCGTCAAGATGGCGGCGATATAAAACATGACACTGAGGTGTCCTTTGCTAGTGCTACCTTTGTACCAAATTTCGTTCAATTCGCATTCACCGTGTTCGAATTGATAGGGGGGGACACACATTCAGGGTACACACACTCACACACACACACACACACACACACAGACTCACACACACACACACACAGACAGACACACTTTTTTCGCCCTGTGTTGATCTTATAAGTCTACTTTCATTTTTTGCAAAAATCGAAAGTAGGCTAAAAACGAGATTTTAAAATTAAGCACAGCAGCCATCTTGTGACTATGCAAACAATTGAAATAAATTAGATGCCAGTGGATCAACATTTGTATAAGCATTTAACGTGCAACGTTTCACGGCACTCGGATAGTTAATTCGCGAGAAACGTCCATTTTAATATTTATACTTCGCGTCGCCGCCATGTTGGATTTGTGCTCACCAGGTTACTGAAGTCCTAATAGGTGAACATATGTTCATAGTCTCTATGAACATTTAAAAAAACAGTTTGGTTGCTGTAAAAGATTCATAGATATTGAGAACCGTCTAAATATTTCGGAAGCTCGCCATTTAGGACTGTTATATGTGTAGGCCATAGAGTTATGTACCATTCATGGACAATTATTGCCTAGGTTCATTATTCAAACTTTCACTTCGATCGCATGATTACGACACAAGAAATAAAAATTTAATTTTAAAATTTCGCACAGCCGCCATATTGAGGTTATGTAAACAATTGAATTAAATTAGATGGCAGTACATTACAATCTGCAAAATCATTTACTGTACCACATTTCACTGCGCTCAAAGAGTTAAATCACGAGAAAATCTAGTAAAATATTTCAAATTCGCTTGGTCGCCATGTTCGTTTTGTGCTTTACAAGTTTTTGAAATATACATAGGTTAACTTGTATTAGTACCCTTTATCACTGTACAAAATTGCAGGGTGATATCTGTAATAGTTTCGGAGATATAGAATGTCAGTGAAATATTTCGCACAGCCGCCATTTTGAGGTTATGTAAACAATTGAACTAAATTAGACTCCAGTGCATTACAATGTGTATAAACATTTGCTGTACCAAGTTTCATTACGTTTGGATAGTTAAATCGCGAGGAAAGTCTATTTAAAATTCTCAAATTCGCTTGACCGCCATGTTGGTTTTGTAGTCACCAGGTTTTTGAAAGTCTCATAGGTGAACTTCTAGTAGTGCCCTTTATCATCGTACACAATTTCAGGGCGATATCGGTAATAGTTTCGGAGATATTGAATGCTAGTAAAATATTTCGCACAGTCGCCATGTTGGATTGGTGAGACGTAACAAAATTTGAAGGGCACGGTCGAGGTCGCCGGGAATAGTGCTATCAACTTACTGAGTTTCATTGAAAACGCTCCAGCCGTTTAGATTTTATTAGGGGACACACACACACCTCACACACACACACACACACACACACGCGCGCGCGCGCACACACACACACGGACAAAAGGTGATCTCATAAGCCTATTTTTTCAAAATTGAAAATAGGCTAATAAGAAGACATGTGTCTGAGGGTTTTTCGATGTGGTGTATATTATGAGGTGAAAGGGGTGAAAAGTGGGGATTGAAAGATTCCTAACGGAGCGTGTATCTCTTAAACGACTTAGGCGAGGAGTTTGAAACTCAGCGAAAAAAATCAACATAAAAAAGAAGTAAATATGTGTTTGACCGGTTTTTTTTTTCATAAATCTAATTTAAGGGGCCCATGGGGAGGTGTTAAATTCTGGAAGAAAAAAAAAACAGGAAAGAAAGTGTCCTAACTGATTGACTGACTGACTCACTCATCAAACTCAGGGGAAGAAAACTGCTTTAAAGTAAGTAAATAGCTGTTCGGCAGTTTTTTTTTTCATAAATCAAATTTAAGGGGTTCATGGGGAAGGGTGAAATTCTGAAAAAAGAAAATTGAAAGAAAATATCCTGACTCACTCACTCACTCACTCACTCACTCACTCATCTTCGCCCAGCCAAAATTATTGAAGTTAGAAACATGACAGTTTGGGGATATGTTCATTGTGTGTCAAAACCGTCTACTAAGGGAGGATTTTCGGATATTCAGGTTCTAAAGGGGTCTTAAGGGTGTTAAACCTGCATTTCATTGAATAACAATATCTCGCGATTGGTTTCATTGGGGGTTGTGATACACGACATATAAACTCATCATTAAAAAGTAAGAAGACACGTGTCTGAGGGTTTTTCGATGTGGTGTATATTATGAGGTGAAAGGGGTGAATAGTGGGGATTGAAAGATTCCTAACGGAGCGTGTATCTCTTAAACGACAGAGGCGAGGAGTTTGAAACTCAGCGGAAAAAAATCAGCATAAAACATAAGTAAATATGTGTTTGACCGTTTTTCATAAATCCAATTTAAGGGGCCCATGGGGAGGGGCGATATTCTGGGAGGGGGGGGGGGGAACAGGAGCAAAGTGTCCTAACTGATTGACTGACTCGCTCACTCATCAATCTCAGGGGAAAAAATGCTTTATAGTAAGTAAAAAGATTTTCGACAGTTTTTTATCAATCAAATTGAAGGGGTTCATCGGGAGGGGTGAAATTCTGAAGAAAAAAAAATTGAAAGAAAATGTCCTGACTCATTCACCCACTCATCACCGCCCAGCCAAAATTATTGAAGTAGGAAACATGGCATTTTGGGGATATGTTCGTGGTATGTCAAAACCGTACACTAAGGGAGGATTTTTTGATATTCAGGTTCTAAAGGGGTCTTAAGGGGGTTAGACCTGCATTTCATTGAATAACAATATCTCACGAGTGGTTTCATTTGTGGATGTGATACTCGGCATATAAACCAAAAATTAAAAGTAAGCAGACATGTGTCGGTGGGTTTTTCGATGTGGTGTATTATTATGAGGTGAAAGGCGTGAAAAGTGGGGGTTGAAGGATTCCTAACGGAGCGTGTAGGCCTATCTCTGAAACGACATAGGCGAGAACTTTGAAACTCAGCGGAAGAAAATCAGCTTAAAAAGTAAGTAAATCGGTGTTCGACCGTTTTTTCATAAATTAATTTAAGGGGCCAATGGAGTGGGTTGATATTATGGGGGGAAAAAGGGAGAGAAAGTGTCCTAACTGACTGACTAACTCACTCACTCATCAAAGTCAGGGGAAAAAGACAGCTTAAAAAATAAGTTAATAGGTGTTCAAGCATTTTTTCATCAATCCAATTTAAGGGGCCCTTGGGGAGGGATGAAATTCTGGTAAAAATAATTGAAAGAAAATGTCCTGTCTGACTCACTCACTCATCGCTCCCAGCGAAAACTATTAAAGTTGGAAACATGGAATTTTGGGAATATGTTCGCTGTATGTCGAAATTGTCAACTAAGGAATGATTTTTGTTTTTTCGGGTTTTAAAGAGGTGTTAAGGGGGTAAACGTGCATTTCATTGAAAAACGATATCTCATGAGTTGTTTCTTTGAGGATGTGATATTCGGTATATAAACTAAACATTAAAAATAATCAGACATATGTCTAAGGGTTTATCGATGTGGTGTATATTATGAAGTGAAAGGGGTGAAAATTGGGGGTTGAGGGATTCTTAACGGAGCGTGTATCTCTGAAACGACATAGGCGAGAAGTTTGAAATTCGGCGGGAAAAACCAGCTTAAAATACAAGTAAATAGGTGTTCGACCGTTTTTCCATAAATCCAATTTAAGGGACCCTTGGAGAGGGGTGAAATTCTGGGGGAAAAACAGGAAAGAAAGTGTCCTAGCTGATTGACTCACTCACTCATCAAACTCAGGGGGAAAGCAGCTTTAAATAAGTAAATAGGTGTTCGACCGTTTGTTTCATAAATCCAATTTAAGGGGTTCATGGGGAGGGGTGAAATTATCAAAAATAAATGAAAGAAAATGTCCTGACTGACTCACTCACTCATCATCGCCCAGCCAAAATTATTGAAGTTAGAAACATGAAATTTGGGGATATGTTCGTTGTATGTCAAAAATGACCACTAAGGAAAGAGTTTTGGATATTCAGGTTCTAAAGAGGTGCATTTCATTGAATATTAATATCTCACGAGTGGTTTCATTTGGGGATGTTATACTTGGCATATATATTAATCATTAAAAATAAGCTGACACACTGAACCCTTTATCCTCTGATGGATAAATGATTCGATGTTTTATTTCTTCAATTAAGTAATATTTCCACCAGCGTCATGAAATAGCCAGACGAAGATGAGGAAACTTCAAGCATTTGTTGGAGACAGTTGGGACATACCTGCAGCAGTTTGACAAGAGGCTAAATACTTAAGGATTGTGGAAAGAAAGAGCATAGCAATGATTCAGAAGGACAGGTGGTGGCTACCTCAAAATAGAAGGGACGCGTGGTGAGACACGCTTATGGCATGTGCATTGTACTATTCGCGCCTAGAAAAAATATAATGCAGCAACGTGAGTGGTTGACGATACCACTGGAGACTCCTACGATGCCGAGGTCTGATAAAACCGCGAAGTTAACAGAAAATGTGGAACCAATGAGAGATGAATGCTTACGAACGCGCGAAGTCTTGCTTGGGCACGCGATATCTAGCATTAACGCGGGAGATCGGCTAGACAACATCTCTACGATCGATTCTTGAATTAAGGGGCATATTCTTGACCTGCGCAATTTTACGAGTTCAGTGATATTTGTTTCATTACTGTACCACTATTATTTTGAGAAATTTTTATATAATTTCCCCCCACCCCCATCGATACCTAGGGCCAGTTCATTTATAAGTGGCGTGAAGAGCCAAGAAAACTGATTATATTTGTGCGTCTAAGGACGTAGGTACTTCTACTTCTACATTGTGTGTGTCGGATGACACAGGTTATTACTACATTTCGCGCGTCCGAGGACGTAGGCACTTGTACTTTGCGTGTCATGAGGACACAGATTTTTATTAATACTAATGTGTGTTAAAATCAGTGTGATAGATGGTCATAGTACTATTTTGTAGGGACAGTATCTTCGAAAATTCGCCAACAGACTGTTCTGGGAAAATAAGTACCGGAAACGGTGAATTTAATAGTCAGATATCGAGTGTATAATAATCTATAACTTTTTGCACCAGCACGAGAGATGACATCGCATATCCTGGAAGAAGTTTGGAACTGTCAACACTCCATCGAGATGTTTGAGACGAGCTAAGCAGCATTAAATAGGGAGATGGCAGCAGATGTTCGCTGACGGTGATTGGCCGAGGATGAGTACTGAATAATATTCTTATTATCTGACAAATTAACTTATGGTATATGGGACAAATATTTTTTGTAAATATCTTGCTTGTGTTGATTAACGTAGTGTATTTAGTTTTGGTCTGACACACCTTTTGCATGGAAACAGCTCGCACAATTTTATTTAGTTGTAATCTCTTGTTTTTGTTTTTTTAACTAACGTGACTATGTGGACGACCGTGTTCGCCTATGTTTACGTAATGCGGTTGAGAAACGTCTCTCGGAGATATGTTGTGTTTCAGAAGTAGGACTGAATTAGTATAATCATGCAGTAGATTGGAGGGTAAATTAATCTTTGTAATGTTTATTATTGATCAGATTCAGTGAGTTTATTGTCGTTGGAGCAATGTGAATTGTGGCGAGGGGCAGTCAGCTCTCTCGTAGGTTTTAATATTTTCTTAAATAGTTTCTGAGCATCTTATTCAACCGACCTGTGTGAAATGTGTTATGTCATTCCCAGCAGTGTGTGGATGTGTATTTTATTGTTCATTACAAGCGGGAATTTCAGCGTAGACTGATTTCTGTCAGCTTGATGCCAAGCCCATATCGTTACCTTGCGAGGACATATGTGGCTATTTCGATTAATGTCTTACCATATGTTTAAGTGGTTGAGAATTGTTGCTGTAGATTCTACGAGATAACAGGACAGTTGGTCAGGTTATTTTTACACACTGGGGCTGGACGATGACAGGTGTTGAGGAAGGGGGAAGCTGTTTCACAAGGCGGGCTGAAAGGAATGCATCAAGGTCATTAGAGGAGTGCTTGTTAGCTCCGTAAAGTTACTTGAAATACAGAATAAGAACTGATCAATGGTAAAAATTGTTTAAATAAATGGGAGTTGCCTACGAATCACTATAATCTCCGAAGCGTTAGCTTAACGTGCATTTTTGTTCATATAAGG
Source organism: Meconema thalassinum (assembly GCA_946902985.2). Classification (NCBI taxonomy): domain Eukaryota; kingdom Metazoa; phylum Arthropoda; class Insecta; order Orthoptera; family Tettigoniidae; genus Meconema; species Meconema thalassinum. Next base: position 142,008,121 of record OX336400.1, read on the forward strand.
TAATTTCGGCCAGTGAGGCTTTAGTTGTTGTTGGTTTAATTCCATATTTATGTTTCATATTTGTGACCCGTGTAGTCACGTGCGAGGCTGTCTTTTCCTTGTTTGTGTATTGAGCAATTGGTCGTGTTGGCAGCTCATTTGTCAGATGCGTCATCGCACTGAAGGAGGGTCTCGGGGGAGATTCCTGTAAATATTAGATTTTAGATTGTGTGTCAGCAATAATTTTTAAGGGTTTTTATTAATGTTGTGTCCCATATCCGTAAACGTTGATTTACGAGATGATTGATCGTAAGCATCGTGGCTGTTACCCGATGTAAACGAACAGTCATCCAAGTACTCATCCCTCGTAGTTAGTCATTACGCGTACATAAAATCCCAATGCAAGTTAGTGGAACTTGGATCCACATTTTTATAAGGGGGAGATCCGTCTGACTCCCCAACATTGATAGATATTTTTGTCATGGGAAGATTCAGGGAGGAACATTATTATTGTTATTGTTTATATTTATTTCATTTTTGCACAAATAGTCATTAAATTATGTTATTATTTTACGTCTTGTCACTTCTTTCTTAATTATAGTTTTAATCCTATGACCCTTGCCTCAGTAGAGCATGTTGTTTGGCGAACGTAAACATCACACTATGAACTGAGCGCGACCCCTTGATTTTGATTCTTGTTTATAAACACTGCAATACTGAAGGGTTCATAGGAGGTAAACTGGCGCGGCCAAGCGTGGGGCGGTTCACTGGGGTGTAACGGCAAAGAAATTGCACATGTCAATGTAAGCGTAGTTGGGTTTACAAACTGACGCAACGATGAAGGTGTATTTTTGTTGCTGGTTCGCTGCTGGAACACATTTAGTTGGCGTATTTGAGTAAAACTGACATGCCGCAAGTGCAGGCAGATATGACAGTATTTTAATCACCGGAAAGTGATATTTTATTAAAAGTAATTGAGGCGAAGAGGATACCGCCAACTGTGTGAAAGATCAATTAAAATCGGGAGTTTGCAATGTAAAATACGGTTCACGTTTTTGTCTATTGAATTAAAGTAAAAGGTAATATACGTGATACCGGGCACCCAATGACTAAAGTTAAAACTAGATTTGTTTAGAAAGTCAAACTCATGAATATGTTAGGAGGCTGGTAGCCTTAAATGACAATTAATACTTTGTTAATTAGTCAGTGTTAATATCAGATCAGGATAACAATTTGATGACTGAATATGTGTTTGGGTTTAAATTAAATTGAGTAAAATTAGAACCACTCAGAGATGCAATCGACTAGTGGGATTAAATGTAAATTATAAATGAACTGAGTAGGGTAAATAAATTAAATTTGCATGGGGATTGTATGTATGTGTCAGGGGGCATTGCTTTATGCCATTTCCCTAATGTCTCATATAAAGTGTATAACATGGCAACTGTAGAACAGATTCAAGAAATCATTGAAAACGCGGCTAGGAGGACACAGGAATTGTTGGACACTAAATTGGCGGAACAGAGTGAATCGTTAAAAACTAAACTATCCGAACAAAGTGAATCACTAAACACTAAACTATCCGAACAAAGTGAATCAATAAACAATACTATGTTAGAACAAAGTGAGTCTATAAACAAATTGTCTGAGCAGAGTGAATCACTAAAAACTAAACTATCTGAACAGAGTGAATCATTAAACACGAAACTATCTGAACAAAGTGAATAATTGCGGACACAATTAAACAACAGTAGGATTGAACAAAATGAATATCAGGCGGAACAAGCTAGATTATTAAAAAGTGAAATCAATGACACTATAAAATCGCAGTTAGAGGCGCAGAATGTTAAAAACACGAACCAATTAGCTTCGTTAACCGCAGAGATGAAGGATCACACTAATCAACAGATGGTATTGCTGGCCCTAGATGTTAGTAAAAACAATGAAAAACAATTAGATCAGATTAAGAAAATCGAAATTATATTTGATCAAAAACTTAGCATTCTGGATGAAACGGTGTTAGGTAAATTAGAGCAAATTGAACTAGCATGCACTATGCGTACGAGCGAGGTCAAGATAGCTCAGGATAAGTTGGAAGGACGATTTAAGGAAATGGAAAAAAGCGGCAAGGTCATTCAGCAACAATTATCAGCGGTAGATGAAAATATATCCGGCATAATTAAAGATATGGACCGTCTCGAAATAAAATCAGCGGAGCAATGGAAAGGCCTAGAAGCAGATCAGGATCAATTAAAGAGTACCATCGACGAAAATAGCGCGAGATTGGAAGAATGGAAAAGCCAGATAGAAAGCAATCAGGATGACACTAAAAACCATATTGAGGAAAAAGTAAGCACGATTAAGGAGCAAATAAGAAAAGATTGGCGAAAAATGAATATCGACCCTAAAGAGGAAAGATCAACCAACCTTAGTACAGTAGGTGAAAATCATACTCGTATTCAAGCATTAGAACAAGAAATTAAGAGTAAACTTACAGAACAAACAGACAGGATCATTAAAGCTGAACTGAGGTCAATAGAACAATCCTCGATATTTAAAACAGGAACCATGAAAGATAAGCAGGACGACTCAAATAGCCCGGACGGGACGAGCACAGCAGGGAGTCCGACTCAGACGGAGAGCCCATTAGCGACAAACACGGAGGGGTTTCGCAAGAATATTGAAAGGAGTTCCACGCCACAGGACGGTCATCAGCCCACACAACTTTTCCAAGTAATTCGCTCGAACGATTATCAACCGCAGAAATACACGGAGAATTCAGGGGTGACACCTAAAGCCTTTATTAAAGAAATTGAAGATCATTACAATGACACTGGGGTACCTGAAGCACGTAGGTTAAGGATGATGGAGAGATTTTTATCAGGAAATGTCCTTACATGGATTTTAAGCTTCAAATATACATTTGGAACTATGACGGATCTTAAAATCGCGTTTCTGCGCAAGTACTGGTCGCCGGCATTACAACAGAGTCTAAGAATGGAGCTTTACTCTAGGAAATACCAAACTACCCAGCAAACGAAATACTCAGATTTCTTTAACATGCAAATGCTAAAATTTCGCGACCTTGATTACCCTTTAAATGAAGCGGATCTGGTGATGGCTATAGCGCGGCAATTACCAGTCAACGTGCAACAAGTACTAGTCGCAGCGAACGTTAGTACGGCCTTACATGCAGAGCAGATATTACGCCAGATAGATGAGACTACATCTCATAATCATTATAGAGGAGGAAGACAACTGGAGTTAGTAAATACGACAGAGGTCATTAAACCAAAACAGGCGAACACCAAAACGCAGGGTACAAATACAAGCACATCCACACCTAGGCGAAACCCGGAAGAGGTAGAAAACAGACCGTACCAGCGTAACGAAAATAATTATAACAATAGGTCATATCAAGGCAACAATATATATCAACAGAGAGGGTATCAACAATGGCGTGAAAATCGAAGAAATGAGAGGCCTTGTGGAAGATACGGTAATTACAATGGGAATCAAAGATGGAAAGGAAGGAGAGATCAAAATCAAGAAGAGGCACGTAATTATCGAAATGACTGGGATGATAGGCACGCTCAATCACAAAATTACCTAGAGGAATTACACGCTAGTCAAGGTGGAGAGCACGGACGATGGGGGAAAGCCATTGGGAACATGAAGAATCCAGACACACATACTGAGGAAGCTGGAAGTCTACTGAGACAAGAGGAATGTCAGGGGCGTGGGCGACAAAATGATGATGGGAGTCGTGGCGGAGTTTAAAAAAAATGCTAAATTTGGATAAAGGAGACAGTCTACAAACGCAACAGTCGGAAGTTGAAGATGGATGGATAGTAGCGAACATACAAGAATGGATTGCTTTGCCAGAAGATTGCCTGGAGGAGACGGTGAAACCACGGAACGATGAAATTAGGCAGTTACCCATTATTTACGCGAGGATTGGTGGAATTAATATAAGATGTTTATTGGATACGGGGTCGCAGATCAGTCTGGTATCGGAGGCCTTGGTTCGAGAGTTGGGATGGAGTCAGAATATTCCTGTGATTCCCGTACCACAACTCAAAGTGAGGGGTGTTATTCCTGAACGCACCGTCACTTGCAAACGTCAGGCATACTTAGAGCTGAACATATTGGAACACACTTTTGGGCAAACATTCATTATCATGGCAAAGATGAATTTTAATATAATTCTTGGTGCAAATTTCATTTGTGACTATCAAGCAGTGATAGATTTGCACAAGAATACAGTCTGTTTTAGAGAGTATGATCAACTAAAGAACGTGGGATTGCATATGGATGAAATCACTACCGGAAGAGATGTAAATTCTTGGGCATTGGAAGCAATATCAGAAGAGACGGAAGAGGAGATACGAATGGCAGAAGATAACATCATAGAAAGAGCTGTTGTGGAACTAGATGAGGAGAGTGAATCCCAGGAGATATGGTCTTTATTAACAGAAGGAGATGACAGTGTTGCACAATTTGAAGAGTTACTACAAGAGCGGCTCAATGACATTCAACTTGGGGGTGAACATAGAAAACAATTGGAAGAGATTTTAAGGAAGCACAAAGCAGTATTCGATACAGTACCTGGGAAAATAATAAATTTCAAATATTCAATGCAAGTCGAGGATTGGTCACCTTTCAAAAGTAGATTGTACCCAATTCCGGAAAAATATCGTGGTCAAGTCTAGGTCATTATAGATGAGATGTTACAAGCTGGAGTGATAAGGAAGACACATACACCTTATCTAAATGCGATTTTGGCAGTCACAAAACCAAATGGATCTATTAGACTTTGTTTAGATGCCAGAAATCTCAACACGAGACTCATTTTTCCTGAGTATGGCAGAGCGCCAATTATCAGAGACGTACTAAAAGGCTTTAAGAACAAGAGCATCTATTCATCAGCGGATTTGACGTCCAGTTTCCACCATATTGAATTGGATGAGAAGTTACAGCTTCTAACTGGCTTCTTATTCGATAACCAAACGTTTTGTTTCGTCCGAATGCCCTTCGGAGTCAAAACAGCGGGCTGTGCTTTAATCCGAGCCCTGGATCGAAATCTAACCGAGGAAGTTAAGGAGATGACGGTGCGCTACATTGATGCCATTCTGCTGGCATCCGACAACATTGAAATTCACATGGAAAATTTAGATAAAGAATTAGGCAAATTTAATGCATCAAATTTCAAAGTAAACCTGGAGAAATCGCATTTCTTCAAGAGCGAGATCTTATATTTGGGTCACATCATTGACAAGGAGGGAGTGAAGCCAAACCCAGCTAAGATCGAAGCGATAAAGAATTTCCCTACACCAACGAGAGTCAAGCACATTCGGGCTTTCTTAGGCGTAACGGGATTCTTTAAGGAAAACTGTCCAGGTTACACGGAGACTGTAGCTCCAATGCAGGAAATGCTAAAAAAGAATAATAAATGGTTATGGAATGCGGAATGCGAGAAGGCGTTCCAAGCAACTTAACAGCTATTGGAAAACTGCATTAAGTTAGGATATCCAGATTTCAAGCACAAATTTATAATCCAAGCGGATGCTTCACTAATTGGTATAGGTGCCATGCTCTACCAAGAAGATCCAGCTAACCTGCAACATAAAACATATTTGGCATTTGTCAGCCGAAAATTGCGTAAGCACGAGCGCAATTATACTGTGACGGAACTAGAGCTGTTGGCCATCCTTCATGCGCTTCAACAATGGAAACGAATAATTTATGGTTACCCCATTGTTGTCAGGACTGATCACAAAGCACTAACATTCTTGTTTAACACGTCGATGGCAAGCGAACGTGTGACACGTTGGTCTATATATGTTCAGCAGTTTAGCATTGAGATTAAAATTGCCCAGGGAAGATGAACGTGATTCCGGATGCACTCAGCAGGAACCCAGAGCCTGATGTTGAAGAAACAGCGATGGTACAACACTTGGAGTTAACACCGAAGGACCGGGAATTCTTGGAGGAGTTACGTGAGATACAGCGAGAACAGGAAGCGGAACCATGGATGATGCTATTATTTCAGTACTTCAGAAAGCAGCTACCTACAGGAACACCTGCATTTCGAGAAGCGAAAGCAAAAGAAGGAAGATATGTTTATGTCAACAATTTGCTGCACAAATGGGTAGATAATGACCACACCAAGTTACGCATACTAGTACCTGCATCTTTACAGCGAGGATTGACATGGCATACTCACGAAAGTTACGGACACGTCGGAGTAGACAAGTGCGAAGCGACAATAGGAGAGACATTTACATGGCCACGTATGAGAACAACTATATGTGACGTCATTAAGACTTGTGATCCTTGTCAGAGGACAAAGCCCAATAACTATTTAATGAGGCAGTATCCTAGACCATTGCTACCTCAGAAACCCTGCGAGTTACGGGCACTAGACTGTTTCGGCCCAATCCCGAAAGGTAGACGAGGTTGCCGTCACTTGCTAGTGTGCATTGATGTGTTTTCTAAGTTTGTCGTATTATGCCCCATTCAGAAAACTACATCGAAACAAGTACTCAGTCGTATTCGAAATAGAGTTATTCCAATCCTTGGAAAACCAGAGTTTATATTGTCAGACCATGGCAGCTATTTTACAAGCGCCGAATTCAAGAAAGGTATGGAGGACATGGGTATAAAACACGTTTTAAGCAGTATCCGACATGCCCAAGCTAATCCAAGTGAAAGAGCAATAAAATGTGTAACATCATACTTGAGAATCTTCATTCCCAAAGAACATCATAAGTGGGTGGATAATATTAAGGATGTAGAGACATGCATGAATTCTACCAGGCACGAGTCAACAGGACAGATCCCGATGGTCTTACACAAAAACGAGTATCCAGTGAGAACGTTGTAAAGCATCATTAACTGCCCACAAGATCCCATGATAGCACCTGACCTGCGAATTGAGAGGACGAGAGCCTACATGAGAAAACAAGCAGATCGCAGATTACGGCGGCTGAGAAATAAGAGATTTCACCGTGATCTAGAAATCAACCAGCTAGTTTTGGTGAAACGACCCGCTACATCGGATCCAGAGAAGAAGATCTTCAGCAAATTCTGTGAAAAGTTCATAGGACCCTATTCTATTGTAAGAAACCTAGGGAATAATGCATACAGAGTGAAAGAGTTAAGCACAGGAACAATGTCGGTCTATAATGCAGCCAACTTAAAAACGTATCGAAGAAGCGAACCATGGTAGCGCCGAAGTAATGATGCAGTTTAAATATATGGACGTCCTATATCAACCAAGTGGACGGGGGGCAGTTGAGTACGGCACGTGAAGAAGGAAGTGGAGATGGTGTTGACAAACATTAACGAGACGGGCAGACTGTTGCCTAAGGCATCAGCGCGTCACGCAAACAGGGTGAGGTCCAAGCAGGAAATAAAACGAGTAAATGCCATTCAAGACAGGAGCGGCTAGACCAAGTAATAGAAAAGGGGTGATTCTGAAATAAAACAAATTGGCCCACGGAAGTCTTTTAAAAATTATCGACTTTATCCTAAGTTCGAATTTTTGTGAGTGGAGGAGTTGTGAACCCTTTATCCTCTGATGGATAAATGATTCGATGTTTTATTTCTTCAATTAAGTAATATTTCCACCAGCGTCATGAAATAGCCAGACGAAGATGAGGAAACTTCAAGCATTTGTTGGAGACAGTTGGGACATACCTGCAGCAGTTTGAAAATAGGCTAAATACTTAAGGATTGTGAAAAGAAAGAGCCTAGCTATGTTTCAGAAGGACAAGTGGTGGCTGCCTCAAAATAGTAGGGACGCGTGGTGAGACACGCTTATGGCATGTTCATTGTAATATTCGCGCCTAGAAAAAATATAATGCAGTAACGTGAGTGGCTGATGGTACTACTGGACACTCCTACGAGGCCGAGGTCTGATAAAAACCGCGAACATATTGAAAACGTGGAACCAATGGGAGATGAATGCTTACGAACGCGCCAAGTCTAGCTTGGGCACGCGATAGCTAGTATTAACGCGGGAGATCGGCTAGACAACATCTCTACGATCGATTCTTGAATTAATGGGCATATTCTTGACCTGCGCAACTTTACGAGTTCAGTGATATTTGTTTCATTCCTGTACCACTATTATTTTGAGAAATTTTTATATAATTCCCCCCCCCCATCGATACCAAGGGCCATTTCATTTATAAGTGGCGTGAAGAGCCAAGAATTATGATTACAATTTGTGCGTCTGAGGACGGAGGTTATTATTATATTTTGTGCGTCTGAGGACGGAGGTTATTATTACATTTTGTGCGTCTGAGGACGTATACTTATTACATTGTGTGTGTCGGGAGACACAGGTTATTATTATATTTTGCGCGTCTCAGGACGTAGGCACTTGTACTTTGCGTGTCATGAGGACACAGATTTTATTAATACTAATGTGTGTTAAATTCAGTGTGATAGATAGTCACAGTACTATTTTGTAGGGACAGTATCTTCGACAATTCGCCAACAGACTGTTCTGGGGAAATAAGTACCTAAAACGGTGAATTTAGTAGTCAGATATCGAGTGTGTAATAATCTATAACTTTTTGCATCAGCACGAGAGATGACATCGCTTGTCCTGGAAGAAGTTTGGAACTGTCAACACTCCGTCGAGATGTTTGAGACGAGCTAAGCAGCATTAAGTAGGGAGATGGCAGCAGATGTTCGCTGACGGTGACTGGCCGGGGATGAGTACTGAATAATATTCTTATTATCTGACAAGTTAACTTATGGTATATGGGACATATTTTGTTTGTAAATATCTTGCTTGTGTTGATTAACGTAGTGTATTTAGTTTTGGTCTGACACACCTTTTGCATGGAAACAGCTCGTACAAATTTTCTTAGTCGTAAGTTCTTGTTTGTTTGTTTGTTTGTTTTAACTAACGTGGCTATGTGGACGACCGTGTTTGCATATGTTTACGCAATGCATTTAAGAAACGTCTCTCGGAGATATGTTGTGTTTCAGAAGTAGGACTGAATTAAGATAATCATACAGTAGATTGGAGGGTAAATTAATCTTGTAATGATTATTATTGATCAGATTCAGTTAGTTTATTGCCGTTGGAGCAATGTGAGTTGTGGCGAAGAGCAGTCAGCTCTCTCGTAGGTTTTAATATTTTTTAAATAGATTGTGAGCTTCTGATTCAACCGACCTGTGTGAAAAATGTGTTATGTCATTCCCAGCAGTGTGGGTGTGTGTATTTTATTTGGTCATTACAAGCGGGAATTTCAGCGTAGACTGATTTCTGTCAGCTTGGTGCCGAGTCCATATGGTTACCTTGCGAGGACATATGTGGCTATATCGATTAATGTCTTACCATATGTTTATGTGGTTGAGATTTGTTGCTGTTGATTCTACGAGATAACGAGACAGTTGGTCAAGTTATTTTTACACACTGGAGTTGGACGATGACAAGAGTTGTGGTAGGGGGAAGCTGTTTTCACAAGGCGGGCTGAAAGGATTGCATCAAGGTCATTAGTGGAATGCTTGTTGGCTCCGTAAAATTACTTGAAATACAGAATAAGAACTGATCAATGATAAAAATTGTTTAAATAAATCGGAGTTGCCTACGAATCACTATAATCTCCGAAGCGTTAGCTTAACGTGCATTTTTGTTCATATAAGGTAATCTCAGCCGGTGAGGCTTTTGTTGTTGTTGGTTCCATTCCATGTTTATGTTCCGTATTAGTGACCCGTGCAGTCACGTGCGATGCTGTCTTTTCCTTGTTTGTGTATTGAGCAATGGGCCGTGTTGGCAGCTCATTTGTCAGATGCATCATCGCACTGAAGGAGGGTCTCGAGGGAGATTCCTTTAAATATTAGATTTTAGATTGTGTGTCAGCATTAATTTTTAAGAGTTTTTATTAGTGTTGTGTCCCATATCCGTAAACGAGATGATTGTTCGTAAGCATCGTGGCTGTTACCCGATGTAAACGAACAGTCATCCAAGTACTCATCCCTCGTAGTTAGTCATTACGCGTACATAAAATCCCAATGCAAGTTAGTGGAACTTGGATCCACATTTTTATGAGGGGGAGATCCGTCTGACTCCTCAACGTTGATAGATATTTCTGTCATGGGAAGATTCAGGGAGGAATATTATTGTTGTTGTTTATATTCATTTCATTTTTGCACAAATAGTCATTGAAAATGAAAATCCACAGCTTGCTACCAGTCTCAGACCGGGTCAGGAATGGAATGAATGAAGCCCCCATCTAGCGGCGAGGATATGAACTGTGCCGGCTGCCGAGGCCTGACGCACTCCTCTGGGGCAATGATTAAATGAATGACAGATGAAATGAAATGATAGTGGAGAATGTTGCTGGAATGAAATTTTGACAGGGAAAACCGGAGTACCCGGAGAAAAACCTGTCTGCCTCCGTTTTGTCCAGCACAGATCTCACATGGAGTGACCAGGATATGAACCACGGACCCAGCGGTGAGAGGCTGGCGTGCTGCCGCCTAAGCCACGGAGGCTTACACAAATAGTCATTAAATTAAGTTATTATTTTTTACGTCTTGTCACTTCCTTTATTAATTATAGTTTTAATCCTATGACCCTTGCCTCAGTAGAGCATGTTGTTTGGCGAACGTAAACATCACACTATGAACTGAGCGCGACCCCTTGATTTAGATTCTTGCATATAAACACTGCAATACTAAAGGGTTCAGTATCGTCACGTGACCTGCACGCGTGCCCCTTAGCGACGGTCTATGACCTTCCACGCTCTGGTTGGAACCATACCTCGTTACACACGCCACGATTAGCCGATGTCGTCACCGGTTTTGCGCATTCCAGCCTCCGGCTCGTTACTTTTTGAACGCACCTTATAGATAAATTTAGGAAGAGACGTCTGCAGTTCTATGGACACATATATAGGTTGGGAACAGACTCACTAAGACGATTTTCTATATCGTGAATTCAAGTAAATTAAAGACCAGTTGGATAAAAGAAGTACATGAAGACATGGAATTACCTAAAATCTCTGAAGACGACATTAAAGACAGAGAACAAATTAGAAATAAAATCACAAACATGAAAATGGTACAAGTCTCAAGGAAGGACACATCAGGAAAAGAATGGACAGAGGAAAGGAAGAAAAAGCACAGTGAACTAATGAAGAGGTTTGTGGAAAAACAGAAAAGAGGAAAAGGAAGTGAAGCTGTAATTGGCTAAAGTTCATACACTCACCTGAAGGGGAATAATCGGAACGGTATTGAGTAAAAACTTGTAAGGAGACAACAACCTTTCTTTCTCTCTTCGTGTGTACGAGAGAATCTCGGAGTAATGGAAGAGGAGGTAGAGATACATCATAATAATTAGGCGGCAGGTAAACACAGGAGCAATATTACGATGTCCAGACCATTACGGAATGAGATGCTAACATTGATCTAACGGCAAGGTACACTATCACGAGTACAGTCCCATAATGAAATAGCTGCCTACTACACTCCTATCATCAGCGAAGCTATCAATCTGGAAAACAGTGTTATTGTTTCCTTTGAGAGCTTGGGACATCTTCGTCATCAGTCCCGTGCGGAAGAGCAGTGTTTCTCAACAGCCACGCCGGGCCGCATATAGCCTAAGCATTTCCTACGTTGATATAAATACAGCGTGAAATCAACTACGAGTACGTCATTAGTCGTAACAGCAACTTGGTGCCATTGCCACATAATATTATATATAATATGATTTGTTTTACGTCCCTTTTAACATCTGTGGCTTTTAGAGACGCCGGGGTGCCAGAATTATTACCCGAAGGGGATCTTTAACGTGTCACTAAATCTACTGACATGGCTCCCTCACATTTGCGCACCCTCAAATACCAGCTGACTGCGCCAGGATACGATCCTGCAACCTTGAGCACAGCAAGCGAGAACGTTACCGCTGAGCCACGCAGCCAGCCACCCTTTCCTACAAAACGGAAACGAGACAAGAAGGGAAAAACAACATTAATGTACCAAATTGCAATGCCTTAAATCAGTTATTCAGACTGTTTTTAATGCTAAGGACGTAATCTGCAGAGAAACGTGGGAAACACAATGTAGATGTGTCGGACAACCAACGCAATGGACGAACAGTTTGTTCGTTTGTTTGTTTACATTATGTTCGGTGTGCTAGTGATCCCAACTTGACTCGGTCAGACACGGCTGAGAGCTGTTGCAGCGCCGGCGGTCAGGGCATGTTACATCGTCCTTGGGGCAGACAGCGTAAAGAGAGGTAAGAACCAGCCTGCCGGCGTGCTGTGTGGCATAACTAGCACGCCAAGCGTGCAAAGGCCGGACGCAGCTACCCAGAGAATAGCTGAATTTTATTTCTTCAATTAAGTAATATTTCCACCAGCGTCATGAAATAGCCAGACGAAGATGAGGAAACTTCAAGCATTTGTTGGAGACAGTTGGGACATACCTGCAGCAGTTTGACAAAAGGCTAAATACTTAAGGATTGTGGAAAGAAAGAGCATAGCAATGATTCAGAAGGACAGGTGGTGGCTACCTCAAAATAGAAGGGACGCGTGGTGAGACACGCTTATGGCATGTGCATTGTAATATTCGCGCCTAGAAAAAATATAATGCAGCAACGTGAGTGGTTGATGATACCACTGGAGACTCCTACGATGCCGAGGTCTGATAAAACCGCGAAGTTAACAGAAAATGTGGAACCAATGAGAGATGAATGCTTACGAACGCGCGAAGTCTAGCTTGGGCACGCGATATCTAGCATTAACGCGGGAGATCGGCTAGACAACATCTCTACTATCGATTCTTGAATTAAGGGGCATATTCTTGACCTGCGCAATTTTACGAGTTCAGTGATATTTGTTTCATTCCTGTACCACTATTATTTTGAGAAATTTTTATATGATTTCCCCCCCCCATCGATACCTAGGGCCAGTTCATTTATAAGTGGCGTGAAGAGCCAAGAAAACTGATTACATTTGTGCGTCTAAGGACGTAGGTACTTCTACTTCTACTTCTACATTGTGTGTGTCGGATGACACAGGTTATTACTACATTTCGCGTGTCCGAGGACGTAGGCACTTGTACTTGGCGTGTCATGAGGACACAGATTTTTATTAATACTAATGTGTGTTAAAATCAGTGTGATAGATGGTCATAGTACTATTTTGTAGGGACAGTATCTTCGAAAATTCGCCAACAGACTGTTCTGGGGAAATAAGTACCGGAAACGGTGAATTTAGTAGTCAGATATCGAGTGTATAATAATCTATAACTTTTTGCACCAGCACGAGAAATGACATCGCATATCCTGGAAGAAGTTTTGAACTGTCAACACTCCATCGAGATGTTTGAGACGAGCTAAGCAGCATTAAATAGGGAGATGGCAGCAGATGTTCGCTGACGGTGATTGGCCGAGGATGAGTACTGAATAATATTCTTATTATCTGACAAATTAACTTATGGTGTATGGGACAAATATTTTTTGTAAATATCTTGCTTGTGTTGATTAACGTAGTGTATTTAGTTTTGGTCTGACACACCTTTTGCATGGACACAGCTCGCACAATTTTGTTTAGTTGTAATCTCTTGTTGTTGTTTTTTTAACTAACGTGACTATGTGGACGACCGTGTTCGCATATGTTTATGTAATGCGGTTGAGAAACGTCTCTCGGAGATATGTTGTGTTTCAGAAGTAGGACTGAATTAGTATAATCATGCAGTAGATTGGAGGGTAAATTAATCTTTGTAATGTTTATTATTGATCAGATTCAGTGAGTTTATTGCCGTTGGAGCAATGTGAATTGTGGCGAGGGGCAGTCAGCTCTCTCGTAGGTTTTAATATTTTCTTAAATAGTTTCTGAGCATCTTATTCAACCGACCTGTGTGAAATGTGTTATGTCATTCCCAGCAGTGTGTGTGTGTGTATTGTATTGGTCATTACAAGCGGGAATTTCAGCGTAGACTGATTTCTGTCAGCTTGATGCCAAGCCCATATCGTTACCTTGCGAGGACATATGTGGCTATTTCGATTAATGTCTTACCATATGTTTATGTGGTTGAGATTTGTTGCCGTTGATTCTACGAGATAACAGGACAGTTGGTCAGGTTATTTTTACACACTGGGGCTGGACGATGGCAGGTGTTGAGGAAGGGGGAAGCTGTTTCACAAGGCGGGCTGAAAGGATTGCATCAAGGTCATTAGAGGAGTGCTTGTTAGCTCCGTAAAGTTACTTGAAATACAGAATAAGAACTGATCAATGGTAAAAATTGTTTAAATAAATGGGAGTTGCCTACGATTCACTATAATCTCCGAAGCGTTAGCTTAACGTGCATTTTTGTTCATATAAGGTAATTTCAGCCGGTGAGGCTTTTGTTGTTGTTGGTTTAATTCCATATTTATGTTTCATATTTGTGACCCGTGTAGTCACGTGCGAGGCTGTCTTTTCCTTGTTTGTGTATTGAGCAATTGGTCGTGTTGGCAGCTCATTTGTCAGATGCGTCATCGCACTGAAGGAGGGTCTCGAGGGAGATTCCTGTAAATATTAGATTTTAGATTGTGTGTCAGCAATAATTTTTAAGGCTTTTTATTAGTGTTGTATCCCATATCCGTAAACGTTGATTTACGAGATGATTGATCGTAAGCATCGTGGCTGTTACCCGATGTAAACGAACAGTCATCCAAGTACTCATCCCTCGTAGTTAGTCATTACGCGTACATAAAATCCCAATGCAAGTTAGTGGAACTTGGATCCACATTTTTATAAGGGGGAGACGTCTGACTCCCCAACATTGATAGATATTTTTGTCATGGGAAGATTCAGGGAGGAACATTATTATTGTTATTGTTTATATTCATTTCATTTTTGCACAAATAGTCATTAAATTATGTTATTATTTTACGTCTTGTCACTTCTTTCTTAATTATAGTTTTAATCCTATGACCCTTGCCTCAGTAGAGCATGTTGTTTGGCGAACGTAAACATCACACTATGAACTGAGCGCGACCCCTTGATTTTGATTCTTGTTTATAAACACTGCAATACTGAAGGGTTCAACACGTCAAATGTTTTTTCGATGTAGCGTATATTATGAGGTGAAAGGGATGAAAAGTGGGGGTTGAAAGATTCCTAACGGAGCGTGTATCTCTTAAACGTCATAGGCGAGGAGTTTGAAACTCGGAGGAAATCAATCAGCTTAAAAATAAATAATTAAATAAATAAATACTATAAATTAAATAGGTGTTCGACCGTTTCTTCATAAATGCAATTTAAGGGGCCTATGGGCAGGGGTGAAATTCTGGAAGAAAAACGTCCACTAAGGAAGGATTTTTGGATGTTCAGTCTCATCGACCAACCAAAACTATTAAAGTTAGAAGAATGATATTTTGGGGATATGTTTGTTGTGTGTCGAAAACGTCGACTAAGGAGGGATTTTTCGATATTCAGGTTATAAAGGGGTGTTAACGGGGTTAAACCTGCATTTCATTGAATAACAATATGACACGACTATGACGCGAGCGAAGCGAGGCAAAAAATGAGATGGTGTGTGTCTGTTTTTACTCAATCACGCAAGTACCACTGGTCCGATTTAGGCTACATGAATTTTACATGGAAGTAGCTGATTTACCTGGTTAACTTATAGGTTACTTTTGATTTCAATACTTTGCACTATTTAAAGATGGCGACCATTTTAGTGACGTCACTACACCCTTTGGTTTCAAACCTTTATATTTCCATTTCAAATAAAAAGAGAACTCTAAGAAATAGCAAACTTTTGATGGCATATACGATGTTTAAAATTACATTTCATATCCGAAAGGTATCTCCAACGGTTAGCGAGTAAAACCTAAATTTGTGCTCTAAAACACGGTCAACGCCGAGCGGTGTAGTTGGACAAAATGTTCCATCCTTAATCTCCCTCTGCGCACCACCTCGCCTATCCCCTGTTTTAACTGTCACCTTCACATTTTAATTTATTTATGACGCGTAGCGAAGCACGGGTTCTTCAGCTAGTATTACTGTATATAAAAGAAAGTCGTGTTAGTTACACTATTTATAACTCAAGAACGGCTGAACCGATTTGGCTGAAAATTGGTGTGGAGGTAACTTAGAACCAGGAGACGGACATAGGATACTTTTTTTATCCCGTGACGTGACATAAAACGCCAAGTCACTATAATACGTAACGCAAATGACAGCTAAGGCAAGTCGTTTCCAGGCAACAGTAGCTCTTGACGAGACACGGCCGACTGGATGCGAGTAGCACTCTCCACTACCGGTATAGAAAATGAGGTTCTTAACATGAAATTCCGTTAGTTATTCAACGTAATTTGTATAGGGGCAGTAAATCCAATTTACAATAGATGGCGCGAGTAGCCTCAACATAATGGCGTGCGTTTGTTTCAAGAAAGTCCCACATGCGTTCATATACCATTCATCCCATTGCGATGAAACTTGGGTGAGATGTTCTGTACACTTCAGGTAAGGTTTCTGGCTGAGTAAATCCACTTAACAATTAGTAGCGCATGAGTAGATTCAACAAATGAGCGACGATGGGCGAAGCGTTTCAACAAAGTCCTGTATGCGTTCACATACCATTCGTCCGATCCGGATGAAACTTGGGTGAGAGGTTGTGTATACTACAGGCAAGGTTTCTGGCTTAGTAAATCCATGTTATAATATGTAGCGCACGAGTAGATTCATTAAATGAGCGACGACGCGCTAAGCGTTTCAACTAAGTCCCGTATGCGTTCATATACTATTCGTCTGATAGCGATGAAACTTGGGTGAGATGTTGTGTACACTACAGGCAAGGTTTCTGGCTTAGTAAATCCATGTTATAATAGGTAGCGCACGAGTAGATTCAACAAAAGAGCGACAACGCGCGAAGCGTTTCAACTAAGTCCCGTATGCGTTCATATACTATTCGTCTGATAGTGATAAAACTTGGGTGAGATGTTGTGTACACTTCAGGGAAGGTTTCTGCCTTACTAAATCCACTTTACAATAGGTATCGCACAAATAGATTAAACAAATGAGCGACCACGTGCGAAGTGTTTCAACATAGTCCCGTATGCGTTCATATACCATTCGTCCGATAGCGACTAAACTTAGGTGAGCTGTTTTGTACACTTCAGGGATGGTTTCTGGCTTAGTAAATCCACTTTACAATAGGTAGCGCATGATTAGATTCAACAAATGAGCGACGACGGGCGAAGCGTTTATGCAAAGTCCCGTATGCGTTCATATACCATTCATCCGATTCCTATGAAACTTTGGTGAATTGTTGTGCACCCTCCAGGAAAGGTTTCTGACGTAGTAAATCCTTTTTACAATAGGTAGCGCACGAGTAGATTCAGCATATGAGTAACGGCGCGCGTATCGTTTAAAAGAAGTTCCGTATGTGTTCATATACCATTCATGCGATTGCAATGAAGTTTGGTGAAATGTTGTTTCCACTCCCACGAAGATTTCTGATTTTGTAAATCCATTTTACAATATGGTAGCGCACGAGTAGATTCAACTAATGAGCGACAGCGCGTGAATCGTTACAACCAAGTCCCGTATGCGTTCATATAGCCTACCATTCATCCGATTGTGATAAAACTTTGGTGAGTTGAGTACAGTCCTGTGAAGGTGTATGAATTAGTAAATCCGTTTTTCAATGGGTGGCGCACAAGTAGATTCAACAAATGAGTAACGGCGCGCGAATCGTTTGTAGAAAATCCCGTATGCGTTCATATGCCATTCATTCGATTGTGATGAAACTTTGATGAGTTGTTGAGTACACGCCAGGGAAGGTTTTCGAATTAGTAAATCAATTTTACAATAGTTTAGAGGTGGTTAACGGAAAAAGAAAAAAAATATTGGGAATCCAAAAGCACTTCAACAAACAAAGTTACAACGCCAACACTTTCTTTGATTGGCATTGCAATGCATGCCGGGTACAGCTAGTTTTAAATAAAGTAGGCCTACACTAAATACAGGGTCATTATCTTTGTGCGCCCCGGTAAACGCGGCAAGCTAAGCCGGCGTTGACTGGCGCTCACCGCGGGCGCGGTTCAGTCGGAGGTAGCGCGCACATTTACTCTTTTAGCAAACAGGTTCAATAATGTGTACTTGCCTGTTCTGTATGCTTCTGAGTGCCTTGTAATGACCAGAAAGGGTACACTCAGAAAACTGGAGTTCAAAGAGAGGAAGATCCTGAGGTATTAGGTCCAATTAGAGAGGAAGGGGGCATTTACAGAATCGTCGTAATGATGAATTGAATGAACACCAGGAGGACATCATCACGTCTATAAGGAAAAGACGCTTGACCTTTTATGGACACTTGGCACGTCTGGATTCGGAAAGACTCACCAACAGGATATTCACAGTAACAGGAAGAGGCAAGGCTTCTAAGAACAAATGGATTGCGTCAGTTAAGTCAGATATGGAACAACTAGATATCCCACTGGAACAAACTCGTGACCGTCTGCTGTTCCCTCAGGTCATCCCACAGGGCGTTTTCCCAACGTCCCTTACAAGTAAGAAGACTACAGGAGCTAAGTGGACAGAAGAAAGAAAACTGATTCACAGTCAGAAAATGAGGGACTATTGGAAGAAGAAGAAGAAGAAGAAGAAGAAGAAGAAGAAGAAGAAGAAGAAGAAGAAGAGCAACAACTTTACCGAAGAGTAGATATGAGCCCCGTGGTCCTAAGTGGGCCTAAACGAGAAAGAAAGAAAGAAAGAAAGAAAGAAAGAAAGAAAGAAAGTGTACTTACAGAGCTCATATGCGATGCTGAAAATGTCCTCCCTCTTTTAAAACACACACCTGACTTCTTCTGATGAAAGAATGGACAACAATCTCATCAAATTTTTGTTCTGTAAGAACACAAGGTTGTCTGTTAACTTATTTTATTATTTACGGAGTCTGTTTTCTTGAATCGGTTAGCGAGCCTCTTAATTATACTGGCATTAGGCACAGGTCTTCTGGAAACTTGATTCGAAATTTTCGTCTTGTTTCAGAACAAGACTTTCTGCTTTTCATATACGAATTATAGATATACACACATTCGCGCAATGTGAATTGGTGTCTAGGAATGACCAACAATCTCAGTAATCACAATACTCACTAAACGCGCAACACTTGCGTCTAATAAGCTTTGCAGATACACGTCCCTATGAATGACAAAACACGGGTGAACTAACGATATGAGTCAGCGGAGCGGGGTATTGCGAGGTCCACTCGCTCCACACCTGGCCTTCCAAATGGCACACAAAGATAATGACCCTGTTCCTACTAATTACTGTAATATGACAAAGAGCTCTTTCGTTTCTGATCAGTTACGATAGTCAAACTATTTTTAGCCTACTTTTCACATTTTGCAAAAATTATGAAAAAGTGGTCTTATGAGATCACCCGGGCCGATGTGTGTCTGTCTGTCCTTCTGTCAGTGTGTGTGTCCCTCCTAAACGGCTGCAGCTATCGAAATTTAATTTAGTATGAGTGAAGATCTATACCTAAATATCTCACGTTCGTATTTTAAAAAGACGTCAGTGCTACCAACTGCTGAAAAATCACATAACATTCCAGATTAATTTTCAGGAGTCCATATATGACAGTGTTACCAACATGATTTAAGCCTGCTGATAAGTCCAATTTTTAAATGCATGTAACTTGTAGCCTATACTATCAATTGGATTTGAACCAAATTTCATATGTATACCATAACTGATATAACCATCCGTATTCCTAAGAACCACCAGGGCTGCCAACTGTTAATAAAAGCTCTCTCTCTATTTATAATCCTAATATGAATATATCAGAAAGTATGCAAGCCGACAACTCTAAACTTGGCACACGTAGCCTATAGTACCTGACATTCTAGATTGTTTTTGAGCAACTAATAGGCCTATACGTCAGTGCGGCCAACATGATTCTAATCCCGCCAAAATATCCAATTTTTAAATACGTGTAACTTCGGTACTAACAAATGGATTTCAACCATATTTCAGATTAATTCTGACAAGGGAAGTAGGCCTATCAGGTAAGACAGGTCGAAACCTATCTTGAAACTTTGTGGACGCAATCGTTGTGCTATAAGAGGACAATGTGTGGAAAATCAACCGCTAGATTGAACTTCAAGGCTCCGAAATCATGCGGCGAATCTCCCATTTAAATCAGTGGCACGTAGCAAGTACCGTAGGGCCAACATGTTGCAAGAGACGGCCCAGGTTCTCGAGGCCGGTGGGAGGCAGCCTGCATATACGCCCCGCCACGCGACAACTCTGAATGCTGCAGGGATGTTCAGCTCCTCCAGCCGTAATGGCTGTGTACCACGATGTCTGGCACGATTTCGAAGCCTTGCAGTTTAATCTGGAGGCTGATTTTCCACACGTTGTTTTCTTATAGTAGGCCTACAATGATTGCGTCCACAAAATTTCAAGATAGGTGTCGACCTGTCTTACCAGATACACTATAGCCTACATTACATTGTTGCCAACATGATTTTACGCGCGCTGATAGGTCCAATGTCTAACTGCTTGTAGACTAACGTCCATATTATCCATTGGACTTCAAACAAATGTTGTAGCCTATGTGCATTCTGTACCTTAAGAGATGGAACTAAGACCATATTCAATCACCATGGCTGCCAACTGTAGAGGTCTATTAGGCTACACTATTTTAAGTATATTTCGATCTAATTAGAAGTGTCAGTATTAGTCTACCAACTTAATTTCGTCATTATTCTAGATGAAATCTTTGGCATGAATCTTACGTTTTATTAAAAGTAGGCTCTTTAGTTCGTCATTGAACTACTTGTTTATATTGTTCCTAGTCCTAAATTGTCAGAAGTAAGAGACCATAATGAAGCAGTTAAAAGGGACCACCTCCACGTCTCAGAAGAAGGGGGAGGGGAGGGTGAAAGGGGGGGGGGATACCTTTTATTAAACAGAAATACCTTCATCTCTAAAGTAATTTAAATAACCAATAATATTTTATTATTTTTTGACACAGGATAGACAGCTTAGTCATGGCAACGGTTGCTGCTTCTGTTTTGACGGAACCAGTACATTATATCAGTTGAACGCTACATTTCCTTGAGCACATCACACATCTCCGAGCGTACATCATTTTCTCATTCACCCTAGCTTTTTGCTTACGTCACATGATAAGGTGTAACAAATGGGGAACGCAGAGCGCTGGAAACGACACGTCATAGTCAAGGCTGTTCTTATTCTATCATACAATTAATAGACCCAGATGAACCACTAGATGGCGAGAGGGTTTGGCAGGACACTAAAAACTAAGATACGACAAAACCTAATCCATTTCTCCTCCATCCACGTGGATGTGTTGAATTTCTTACTGACTTCAGAGTAGGTAGACGAAAAGTTCAAAGATTAGTGCCGTATTCAGTATCTGGCAGTGTGTTAATTTTCCCCAAAGCTCACTACGAAATGACTGTCTACCTTAGATGCTAACACGAAGTTGTGAGATCGAATCCAATCTCAACCATGCTAGAAGTGGATTTCCCTGGTTTCCTGCCGGGATGGTACCTAAATTGTTGTTGTTGATTCCTTCTGGCTGCGTGGCTCTGCGGTAACGTTTTCGCTTGCTGTTCCCAAGGTTGCAGAATCGAAACCTGGCGCAGTCAGCTGACATTCGAGAGTGTGCAAATGCGAGGGAGCCGTGTCGATAGATTTACTGGCACGTTAAAGATCCCCTTCGGGGCAAAATTCTGACACCTTAGAGTCTCTAAAAACCGCAGTAGTTAAAAGGGACGTAAAAAGAATAGCATTATTATTGTTCTTAAAAGTTTGATGACATAGCGGACATGAAGCTCCGTGTACTTTGGTGTGTGTAGCAGTTGTCTGATAAATCTGCATCACTGTGATGTCTGAGCTAGTAAGGCGCCTAAATTAATGCCAGGGCCACTCCCACCCAAATTCTATCTCCAATTACAAATGCATTAGTAGGTCTATAACCTAGTCCGGAGATGGTTGGTTTTAAATCCCTCTCCGCTCGGGGGTGTGTGGTGGCACAGTGGTGAAGCTGTTGGCCTCTCACCAAGGTGGACAGGGTTCGATTCCCGGTCAATGCATGTGAGATGTTCGAAGTCAAATGTCATGTCCTGTGGTTCAGATTCCACGTAGAAAGGAGGTCCCATGGTTCATGATCGCAAGATTAACGGTCGCGTAAAACTACAAGCTTCCTTCTTTTGGTTCGAATCCCTGCACTGACAGTGGCTATCCTGAGTGCAGTTTTTCCAAGGTCTTTTTCCACACTAACTCCAAGCAAATGCCGGGATAGTACCTTAATTAAACTCCCTAGGTGCCTCCCTCTTCCCTATCAATAATACTCGAACCATGGATATGTCATTACAATTAACTTATTACCTTTATTATCAGTCTATTATTAAGTTCTTCCCCTACACTGATAAATATTATTATTATTAGTATTATTGTTATTATTATTATTAGTATTTCTTTCTTTATCGTTTAGGCCTACTTAGGTCCACGGGGCTCGTATCTACTCTTCGGCAAAGTTGTTGCTTTCTTCTTCTTCTTCTTCCTCTTCTTCCTCCAATAGATCTTCATTTTCTGGCTATGAGTCAGTCTTCTTTCTTCTGTCCACTTAGCTCCTGTAGTCTTCTTACTTGTCAGAGACGTTGGATAAACGCCCTGTCGGATGACCTGACGGAACATCAGATGGTCACCACTTTGTTCCACTGGGATATCTAGTTGTTCCACATCTGAATTAACTGACACAATCCATTTGTTCTTAGAAGCCCTGCCTCTTCATGTTACTGTGAATATCCAGTTGGTGAGTCTTTCAGAATCCAGACGTGCCAAATGTCCATAAAAGGTCAGGCATCTTTTCCTTATAGACGTGATGATGTCCTCCTGGTGTTCATACAATTCACCATTATGAGGGATTCTATAAATGCCTCCTTCCTCTCTAATTGGACCTAATATCCTCCTCAGGATCTTCCTCTCTCTTAACTCCAGTTTCCTGAGTGGACCCTTTCTCGTCATTACAGGGCACTCAGAAGCGTACAGAACAGAAGGCTTGACGACCGAGTTATAGTGTCTGAGTTTGAGGTTCTTGGAGAGGCACTTAGATGAATAGATACTACGACAGGAATGATAAGCAATTTTTCTAGGTTTATACTGTGTTTTGTGTGGCGTTTCACCAAGGAACACCAAGATAGGCCCATCAGTGGGCTCTTGCTGCCCATGCCCGGACCCCCACAGGAGTACCGAACTCTGCACTACATCCCTTCTTATGAAGCGCACCTGCGTGTCTTTACTGTGAGAGCCAAAAGCTCAAGCAGCCTTTCACCTCCCTATAAAGGCTTCCAAAAAGATGGTATATTTGTACGATTATAGGCTATAAGAAAGGTAATAGTGGAGAGTTCGCTACTCTTGTGGGTGTCACTTTAAACTATTGTGACATTAGAGACGCTGGGATACAGGGGGATCTTCAACTTGCCAGTACACCAATCTCTTGAAATGAAGCACCCTCAAATGCCAACTGATTTCACCGGGATTCGATCCTACAACCGCAGTAAGTGAGAGTCTTACCGCTACATAACGCTTCCTGAGGTATCAACAAAGTTTACACAATCCATCCTCTTTTCAGTGTGTAACGTTCTCTTAATCGTATTTTTTTCTTCGTATATTCTTATTTCTCACGGATCGCAGCGTATTGTTAGGAACTGTTCGGAAAGGCGGGAAAATCACCCTTCAAATCATGCGTCGACGGTTGCATAACAACGCGAATAAGGAGCGAGCATCGCCCATTACAGGAAGCGTGTAGTGAGGCGTAGGTAACGAGGCGAGAAGCTCTTATTATTGGCCACCTGCCTCGAACGGTAAGGTGCAGGGACGGAATGTCTTGTTAGTTGTGAATCTTCAGCCGGCAAACACGAATTTGCCCAAATGACTGAGTATAACATATAAATAAATGAATAAATAAATAAATAAATTTCCACTGAATAGAGATGGTTGGAAGAAATGAGAACGTTAAAACACCTATAATGGGCGATGCATTTAAGATAGAGGTATGATGTCGCGGACTTTTTTTTGTTGAGCATTTCATTCTGAACAATTCTTACACTCATAGTACAGTTCAGTATATAAATTAGATATAGGCTATTTAACGGTTTACCCAGTGTAAGTTTAAAAGACGCACGGACGGAAGATTTTTCTTCGTCTCGATTCACTGAAATCGGTACTGCCTGGCTTCCTTTGGTCATAAATGAATGTTTTTCTGCAGAAACCTTCCTCGAGAAATCCTTTACAGACTGGTGAAAACTGTATCAAAATCCATCCAGAGATTCTCGAGATGACGCGTTTCATCCAAGAATTGGGGACTTTGTTATATACCATGTAGGCTACAGACTATGTAAATTCTTTATATTTCACTTTTTAATTTTAGTTTTTAATTTCCATTTTTAGCCTACTTTCGATTTTTGCAAAAAATGAAAGTAGACTTATGAGATCACTACAGGGCGAAAAAAAGTGTGTCTGTCTGTGTGTGTGTATGTGTGTGTGTGAGTCTGTGTGTGTCTGTGTGTGTGTGTGAGTGTGTGCACTCTGAATGTCTCTCCCCCCCCCCCCCCCTATCAATTCGAACACGGTGAGCGCAAATTGAACGAAATTTGGTACAAAGGTAGCACTAGCAAAGGACACCTCAGTGTCATGTTTTATATCACCGCCATCTTGACGGAAACGTAATGGCGGCCACACAAATGTTCAAAGCTTAAATCAAATTACGACTAACCTAATCATCCGATCTCTACCAAATTTTTCAACAACATACCTTTATGGAGGGAGCATCCTTTGACAAATCTAATAGGTCATTAGCCTAATAGTTTGCGGATGGCGGCCATCTTTGTGTCAAAATCGATTACCCCTATTAATTCGAACACGGTGAAACCGAATGGAATGAAATTTGGTACAGAGGTAGCACTAGCAAAGGGCACCTCAGTGTCATGTTTTATATCGCCGCCATATTGACGGAAACGTAATGGCGGCCACACAAATATTCAAAGCTTAAATCAAATTACGATTAACCTAATCATCCGATCTCTACCAAATTTTGCATCAACATACCATTATGGAGGGAGCATCCTCTGACCAAACTAATAGGTCATTAGCCTAATATTTTGCGGATGGCGGCCATCTTTGTGTGAAAATCGATTCCCCCTATTAATTCGAACACGGTGAAACCGAATGGAACGAAATTTGGTACAGAGGTAGCACTAGAAAAGGCCACCTCAGTGTCATGTTTTATATCACCGCCATCTTGACGGAAACGTAATCGCGGCCACCCAAATGTTAAAGGCTAAAATGTAATTACGACCAACCTAATAATCTAGTCTCTACCAAATTTTGCAACAACAAATCTTTATGTGGGAAGCATATTCTGACCAAACTGCTAGATCATCAGCCCAATAGTTTGCAGATGGTGACCAAGTATGTGTGCAAATCGATTCCCCCTATCAATTCAAACACGGTGAAACCGAATTGAACAAAATTTGGTACAGAGGTAGCACTAGCAAAAGGCACCTCAGTGTCATGTTTTATATCGCCGCCATCTTGACGGAAACGGAATGACGGCCACCCAAATGTTAAAAGCTTAAATCAAATTTCGACCATCCTAATAATTTGATCTCTACCGGATTTTGCAACAACATGCCTTTTTGTGGAAAGCATCTTATGACTGACTACAAGGTCATCAGCCCAATAGTTTGCAAATAGCGGCCATGTATGTGTGCAAATTCATTCCCCAGATCAATTCAAACACGGTGAAACCGAATTGAATGAATTTTTTGACAGAGGTAGCACTAGCAAAGGGCACCTCATATTCATGTTTAATATCCCTATAGCACGTTGTATTTCAACAAGCTACTACAACCAACATTCAATTATACTCCTTGAAGAGGACAAAGAGTTATAACAATACCCATGCATTTAGGAGAACGTAGGCTATATGTTCTTTACTGAACATCTTGTTTTTAATTCTAATTATTATCGGAGATCTACGGTTTACAGAAATAATACTGTACAGTTGAACTTCAATATCTCGAAGTGCTTTCGGAGATAGAAATTACTTCAAGTTATCGATAATTCGAGATATAAAAATACAAAAAATAAAAGGGGTTCTATTATCATAAATACATAAGTAGTAAACTTGAAGTTGAATGTTTTTGTCCCTCCTACACTTAAATATAGCTTTCTCCAAACGAGGATTAATCGAGCTCTTAAAGAGTTTCCTTTACTTTAAAGAACGTGACTCCTGCATACGCTGTAAAACTTGTGTTTATTATTCATTTATTCATACTCTTGGACAGCGTATTTGCTGGAATGCCGAATCTTGCCTCACATTGACCTCAATCCATCTTCCAGCATAGCATAATAAGCTGATGACAGAAATTGAGAGAAATATCTACACAGTTCAGGTGCCCTGCACAACTGAATGGGTATTGTAATTCCCATGTCACACCTAAAGAACGTAATTCAATTGCATTTTCACCCCAACTTTGAGATAAAGGCAAATATTTTATGTCTGGGAGAAATAGAACTTAATCTTCTTGCGTTATGGGCTTATAAGCACCACGTCACAATTTCAATTCGTCCTCCTTAGTTGTTATTTCCTTTTCTTCCAGTATTCCTTCATAGTTACTCTATACTTCTTTTTCCTGTCTTCAGTCCAATTTGAGCGTGTTTTCTTTTCCTTCCTCCCTTGGAATCCTTCCAGCTGCAAGACTTTCGTTCTAAAAACCTCTCTTTTCAATTATTCTTTTTCTCTTATGTTGTTCCTTTCCAGATCTTTCTTGACTCCTTGAATCCAGGTATGGTTGATTTCTTTTCACAAAGATGTTCGAAAATTTGTTTTGTTTTGTTAAATATGTCCAAGAAACATCAATATTCTTTTACTTTTTGTTTCTGATATGTTTTCTATGTTTTTTAAAAATTAATTGTTACTTTTTAATTTCCAAAACTCTGCAAATTTTAGAGGCCCTAATATTTTTCTTATAGAACTTTAAATTATAGAAAAAACATGGCATATACGTTTTGTAGAACTTCGTCGGAAAATCAAAATTACTTTGAGATATAGAAGTTATATGGCTTTCGGAAGCATTGAAACTGCCACAAGGAAATCCTTTAAGGTAGCGTTAACTAAATAATTGAACAGTAGAGTTCAGTTTCTTAATATGATCCTACCACCGAAACTACTGAACAAATTCTTATTAAAATTTATCAACATTTACACTTTTGTAAGATAAAATGGTTAGGGAACTGAAAAGGCAATAACATTCTCTGTTACCAATATTATATTTAATCAATTCATAAAAACGAAATATTAAGCAAAAGGTACATTTATTGAAGATTTAAAACTAAATACACTTCAATCCAACGTATAATCTTGGTTCTAGTTCACACTTATCATTATTTAATAAAACTTTGTTTTTGAAGGAATGCTATTTTTCTCAAGTTACGTAAATACTGCAGCAATTATTCTACGTCAGATTATTGCACATATGCGTATAAAGGTACTGTGAAAATTTCAAGTGGATCGGTGAAGTAATTCCTGAGATAATGTACTGTACCTTATTTGCATAAAAATGTAAGTTGCAAGATAAGCCTGTATAGGTATATGAATAATGATTTGGTAGATGTTTGCCAAAGTTGACAAACTTCACAAACCCTTATCTCGGAAACAGTTTAACATTGTTACTCTAAACAAACTTTATATGATATTTCAATATGTTGAGAACCCAAAACTTTAAAGAAGTGAACATTGATTTTTGCCAACAAACCCTAGGTTTTATGATGAAAATTAATAAATGTAGAACAAAAATATTCGAATGCAGCTGAAATAAATCAGAAACCTCTATGGACATCAAATTGGCAGGTGAAAAGCTAAATGAAGTAGGTGACTTCTGTTACTTAGGAAGCAAAATAACCAGTGATGGACGAAGCAAAGAGGATATAAAAAGTAGGTTGGCTGTGACAAAGAAAGCATTTTTACAAAAGAGGAATCTGTTGACATCGAATATAGATTTAGGTATTAGGAAGGCAGTTTTGAAAGTCGTTCTCCGGAGCGTGAAGAGGTGTAAAGACTAGTGGGAGAGGAGAGATGTTTCTGGCGACTGCTAACGAAGAGAAAAATAGGTTGGTAGGTCACATACTAAGACACCCAGGAATAGCAAGCTTAGTTATAGAAGGAAATGACGAGGACAAGAACTGTAGGAGTAGACTAAGGTTAGAATATGTTAAACAGGTTGCCTCGAATGTAGGGTGCCGTAGCTATGTAGAGATGAAACGATTAGCTCAGGACAGAGAGGCTTGAGAAGCTGCATCAAACCTGTCAAAAGCTGGAGACTCAAACGACAACAACCCAAGTTAAGCGCCACCTTAAATGAAAAGCTAAAATATTTAGCAATCATCACATTGATTACAAAAATCGTCCTCATGGTAGGTGTTACATACACTAGGCTATCGTATAGAGGCTATGCTACGGGGTCATGCTTCCTATTTTAAAAGTGAATTCTAGAATTCTAACCTACTGTACTTGTCGAGGAGAGTAAGAGGAAGTGGGCTTCACTTTGTGTGAGCAGTGAGGATTTAATATCCTCCCTGGCTACCATTGTAACTCTCCAAGTTCCCCAACTCCACAGACATGAGCAGGTAGTACAACTCCCACACCAGTACTGGTTGGGGATTAAAACTTATCATGTGAAAAGAAGTCAATTTTCAACTGAAGAAACAATACAGGTGTCTCAAAAAATGTACTAACACTTTGAATGACTATAAAATTATTATTTATGAACATAGAGACAAGTTTAAGGGCTTCAATTATAGAGCAGACATGTAATTAAAGACTCATGTTCGCAAATGTTCAAATTGATGACCATCAGTGTCCAGATAAAGCGGATAACGCGAAGCAATGGATTCGCAAACGCTACAACAAAGTTCATTTGGAATTTCGTGGCATTGTCTGTCAA
Organism: Meconema thalassinum; assembly: GCA_946902985.2. Classification (NCBI taxonomy): domain Eukaryota; kingdom Metazoa; phylum Arthropoda; class Insecta; order Orthoptera; family Tettigoniidae; genus Meconema; species Meconema thalassinum. The sequence continues at coordinate 142,037,105 of OX336400.1, forward strand.
TTTCCAATTTCGTGTTGGAATGTAGGATTTCCAGCGCAGACGCTTCATGATGCGATGGACGCTATCTTTTGAGATGTGTGTCTCTCGAGCCGTTTGTCGTAGTGATTTCGGTGGGGATCGAGTGAGGTCTTCCTGCACCTGTTCTCATTTTCTAGGACTGGAGGATGTCCGTGGTCATCCAGAACGTTTCTTGTTGACGTTGTGAACGGTTTCATCTGCTTCAAATTTATCTCTGATGCGAGCAATGGTCCGGTGCGTTGGTGGCGGTTTGTCGAACTCCTGGACACTGACGGTGATCAATTTGAACATTTGCGAACATGAGTTTTTAATTACATGTCTCCTCTATAATTGTAGGCCTTAAACTTGTATCTATGTTCATAAATAATAATTTCATAGTCATTCAAATTGTTAGTACATTTTTGAGACACCCTGTAGAATCTATTACATTATTAGCAGGGTTGAAGAATTAACGCGTTGCTTGTAGCTCCATAACTTCTAACCGTCAATAATCTGAAGACACTTCAAGACATTCTATACGGTACATTATGGTGTTTCAAGCCATTTTTCAGTGTTGCCTTAGTAAACAAAAGTTTGGTGCTTTTCAGTCGGTTAACATGGTTGTACCCAAATGAGATGGGTTATTCTCTAATCCTGAAAAAAATACATGAGATTAATAAATACACTAGGATGACCAGTTTCGATCGTCAAGTGATCATCATCAGATCCATTACACTTAGGCTATAAAATCTAAATCTTAAAATATGGCGAAAATATTTACAATATGTACACTTGTTTAGTTGCTGTATTAGTAATACAACTCGTCAGTATTTGTTAGTTGTGGTCTATGTAATGTTTTGGTAAGATACTGGAAGTGGTGATTGACCTCCTGAATTTGCCTGTTTGGAGTGAATATGCGGTTGTTGTAAATGGTCAATTCTGATTGTACTGCATTGTGCAGGCTACTTATCTGGTTAGGGTTTTGTGCGGTCCTGTTGAGAGCAGTTCATTTGGACACTTATTGTCTGAGTGTAATGGATCTGATGATGATCACTTAACGATCGAAACTGGTCATCCAAGTATGTTTATTAATCTCATGTAATTTTTTTTCACGATTAGGGAATAACCCATCTCATTTGGGTACAATCGTGTTGACCGACTGAAAAGCACCAAACTTTTGTTTATATTCTATAGATGCTTTTATGAAAGCAACAGTACTTATAGGCTATTCAAAGTACTCAGATTATTTAAACAATTTACAAAAACATAGCTTACACCAAAAAATGTTGTCTGAGCAACCTGTAGACATTCCACAACTTCAGATAAGTATCAACATTAGATCTTTGAACACATTAGCAGTAAACAAACAGTATTTTATGTTATAAGTTAGAGCTTTCAATCACAACAGAGTGGACTATCTATAGTTCATGTCCACGTGAAAAATCCACAGCCTGCTTCCAGTCGACCGACCGGGTCAGGGAATGGAATGAATGAAGCCCCTATCTAGCGGCGAGGATATGAACTGTGCCGGCTGCCGAAGCCTGTCGCACTCCCCTGGGGCAATGATTAAATGAATGGCAGATGAAATGAAATGATAGTGGAGAGTGTTGCTGGAATGAAATTGTGACAGGGAAAACCGGAGTACCCGAAAAAAAAAACTGTCAGCCTCCGCTTTGTCCAGCACAAATCTCACATGGAGTGACCGGGATTTGAACCAGTAGTTTAGGGCTTATTGCTTCAGTGTATCACAGCAATAGTAGCTAAATCTTCATATATTTGTTTGATTTCTGACCAATACATGCATGACATTGTTGCCAACATGATTTTAAGTGCGCTGATAGATCCAATGTCTACCTGCATGTAACGTCCAATCTATGCATTGGAATTCAACCAAATGTTGTATTCTATACCTTAAGAGATGGAACTAAGAATATATTCAGTCACCAGGGCTGCCAACTGTAGTGCTCTATTAGGCTACATTATCAGGACCGTATTTCTAAATAGGCTAAGTAAGCTGGAGCCTAGAGCGGCAAATTTTCAGGGGCGGCAGTTTGGCCATTTATTCAAAACTTAAAATGAAGTATTTCAGACGTTAATAATATATTCCGCACGAATTTAAGAATTCATGTTACTTAACTATATGTTTTAATCCTTCAACAGTTTTTCCTGCCTTAGAAGAGTTAAGAACTATCTGCGAACTAGTATTTCTGAAATACGGTTAAACTCACTTTCATTACTTTGTATTGAGGCAAATACAACAAAACACTTTCGTATGAGGACATTATTAACGAGTTTGCCTTTAAGAAATCTCGTAAGAAAGCTATGTAAATTTGAACATCAAGATTAAGTGGGGTGAGTTGTTTTAGAGAAGTTTGTATATTTTTCAACAAATTAACCAGTAATTAACTACATTTTGTGTAATTTCGTTTCACCATGTAAGACAACTTAATTAAATTGAACACAGTTCAATTACGCAAAAGATAGTCATTAGCATTAAATTATAAAACAAAGCGGAAAATGGTGATCCAAGAACAAATTAGTTAAGTTCGAAATCCATTTCATTTTTTAACGAATCTTAAAAGAATTTAAAACAAGAAGTTCCGTGACGAACTAAAGAGCCTAGTTTTCTTAAAATTTAAGATTCATGCCAATCTATATAGACCTATCTAGAAAAATAGCGAAATTAAGTTGATAATATCGAAATTTCTAATTAGTTCGAAATATACCTGTAGCCTAATAGAACACTACTGTTGGCAGCCCTGGTGACTGAATATATTCTTAGTTCCATCTCTTAAGATACAGAATACAATATTTGGTTGAAGTCCAATGGGTAGCATGGACGTTACATGCAGTTAGACATTGGATCTATCAGCACGCGTAAAATCATGTTGGCAACAATGTCACGCATGCGTTGGTCAGAAATAATCTGAAATATTATGATATCTTGCTGTGCCAATTTCGGATGAAATCCATTTGTTAGTATAGAAGTTACATGTATTTGAAAATTGGACCTATCAACAGGCTTAGAGTCATGTTGGCAGCAGTTTCTCATAATTAATCTAGAATGTTAGGTACTATACTTGTGCAAAGTTTGAAGCTGTTGGCTTACATACTTTCTGATATATTAATATTTGGGTAAAAAATTGAGACAGCATTTATTAACAGTTGGCCGCCCTGGTTGCTCTTAAGAATAAGCATAGTCATATCTGTTATGGTACACATAGCACATAGGAAATTTGGTTGAAATCCAATTGATATTATAGAAGTTACATGTATTTAAAAATTGGTCTTATCAGCAGTCTTAGAATCATGTTGGTAGCACTGATGTACATAAGTTACTCCAAATTAATTTAGAATGTCAGGTACTATACGTGTGCATAGTTTAAAGCTGTCGGCTTGCATACTTTCTGATATATTGGTATTTGGATAAAAGAATAGAGATAACATTTATTGACAGTTGGCAGCCCTGGTGGCTCTTACGAATACGCCCAGTCATATCTGTTTATGTACACATATTACATACAAAATTTGGTTGAAATCCAATTGATAGTATAGAAGTTATATGCATTTAAAGTTAGACCTATCAGCAGACTTAGAATCATTTTGGCAACACTGCCATGCATGGCCTCCTGGAAATTTAACTGAAATATTATTATCTATACGTATGCCAATTTGGAAATAGCTCCCATTCATACAGTACCTTCCAAGATATCCAACATGGAGCTCAAATTTCAATTGCGATTTTTCAGCAGTTGGTAGCACTCACATCATTTTCAAATATGGCCGTGAGATATTCAGGTATAGATCTTTACTCCTACCAAATTTCGTTTGGATTCCTGCAGCCGTTTAGGAGTTGATAGGGGGGGGGGACACACACAGCCAGACAGACAGAAGGACAGACAGACAGACACACATTTGCCCGATCTCATAAGACTACTTTTTCCTCATTTTTGCAAAATGTGAAAAGTAGGCTAAAAATCAAGTAGATAACTAATTTCATTATATAATTTATTATGTAAAACATTAAAATTGTAGTTTAATCTAAACTAAATGAACTTTATGTTTAAAAAAGATGAATACGCCAATGAACTCTTATCCTTTTGTTGTATAAAACAAATGTATTAAGCAAATATGAACAATAGAGGGGCGGCAAATGGACTTAAGCCTATAGGAGGCATACCCTTAAATCCGGCCCTATACATTATGCCAGGTACATTTCGAACTAATTAGAAATTTCGATATTACCAACTTAATTTCGTCATTATTCTAGATAGGTCCATATACAGGGTGATTTTTTTCCACCGTGTACAAACTCTAGGAATTGATCGAGGAGAGGATACGTAACAGAAAAGGTCTGATGAAATCACCCTGTAGATTAATCATCTTAAATCTTAAGGAAAGTAGGCTCTTTAGTTCGTCATGGAGCTATCTGTTAGCCTATTTTCATTTTATGAAAAAAAATAGTCTTATGAGATCACCTTCTGTCCGTCTGTCTAGGTGTGCGTGTGTGATTCGTGTGTATGTGTCCCCCCTAATAACTTCTAAACGACTGGAGCTATTTCAATGAAACTCGGTAAGATCATAGCACCATTCTGGCCGACCCTGACCGCGCCCTTCAAATTTTATTTTGTCTCACCAATCTAACATGGCGGCTGTGCGAAATATTTCACCAGCATTCAGTATCGGCGAAACTATTACAGATATCATCCTGAAATTTTGTATGGTGATAAAGGGAACTACTAGAAGTTCACCTATGAGACTTTTAAAAATCTGGTAACTACTAAACCAACATGGCTGCCAAGCGTAGTTGAGACTTTTAAATAGACTTTTCTCGCGATTTAACCATCCAAACGTAATGAAACTAGGTACAGCAAATGTTTATGCATATTGTAATGCACTGGCGTCTAATTTAGTTCAATTGTTTACATAACCTCAAAATGGCGGCTGTGCTAAATATTTCACTGGTTTTCTATATCTCCGAAACTATTACTGATATCACCCTAAAAATTTGAGCGGTGATAAAGGGCACTGCTACAAATTTATCTGTGTACTTTTGAAACACCTGTTAGCCTATTTTCATTTTATGAAAAAATAGTCTTATGAGATCACATTCTGTCCGTCTGTCTGGGTGTGCGTGTGTACAAATCGAACATGGCCGCCAAGCGAATTTGAAACTTTTTAATATACTTTTCTCGCGATTTAACCATCTGAGCACTGTGAATTGTGATTCAGTAAATGATTATAGATATTGTAATGTACTGGCATCTAATTTCGTTCAAATATTTATATAACCTCAAGATGGCGGCTGTGCGAAATTTTATAATTAAGTTTTTATTTCTTATGACATAATCATGCGATCGAAGTGAAAGTTTGAATAATGAAGCTACGCAATAAATTTCCTTTAATGGTACATGACTCTATGGCCTATACATACAGTATAACAATACAACACGGCGTCCATCCGAAATATCTAGATGAATCTCAATATCTACGAATCTATTACAGCAATCAAACTGAATTTTTTATGTTCATAGTGGCTATGAACATAAGTTCACCTACAGGACTTTCAGTAACCTGGTGAGCACAAATCCAACATGGCGGCGACGCGAAGTATAAATATTTAAATGGACGTTTCTCGCGAATTAACCATCCGAGTGCAGTGAAACTTTTCACGCTGAATGCTTATACAAATGTTAATCCACTGACATCTAATTTATTTCAATTGTTTTCATAAACACAAGATGGCAGCTGTGAGAAATTTTAAAATCTCGTTTTTACCTCTCGTGTCCTAATCATGCGATTGAAGTTTGAATACCACACGTACACAATAATCTTCTTGTAGATCAAATAGTACATAAATACAAATCCAACCTGGCGACCATCTGAAATATTTAGACGGTTCTCAATATCTACGAATCTATCACAACAATCAAACTGAAATTTTGTGTGTTGATAGAGGCAATTAACATGAGTAGGATATATGAAAATAGGCTGTATAGTTCTTCACGGAACTACTTGTTGTTGCTGGGATAGTCATTTCTATGTTTTGCAACATAAAAATAATAGTCCCTTTATCGGTGCTTAATGCCTTAATGTTTTTGTCAGTAAACACTTACCACACTTACTAAGTTTTCTGACCAGATTTCTTGTATTTTGTATTTCAATACTTCATTCCTTTTCACATGGCATAACCCCAAAAAATGATAACCATGAATAGTATTCCGTGCTGTGAGAACCTTAATCCACGTTATAGTTATAGATCGATCGCTAGTTCTTGGCCGGTCAGTGTGCTAATGAGTCTAGTCGGTGGTCCTATCCCCACCCTCCACAGTCTGAGGGCGGGACAGGAAGGTTTTTTTTTGCAGAGTGGTAAGCATCGATAGGTGTTAAAAAGCAGGTCTAGGGGGTGGAAGAGCATTAGAAAGGTCCGGCATACGGTCAGACCTATGAGTCTCTCCTCACATAAACGGGGTAAGTAACTCGCTCTTAGCCTTCCGATTGAAACGTTGTCCGGCCAAGAACTAGCGTGCGATCTATACTATAGTTTCCACTCTGCGCCATGTCTCTCCCCTTTACCCCTGAATTCCAAAAAATATGACATGATCCAATAATGTCGTGCAAACTGCACAGTTTCATTTATATTTCTAGAATATTTCTTCCGAAGATGTCATAACATTTAATATGTACGACTGTGAATAGATTTCTTATTTACAATTTCATCACTCAGTAAGAGGGAAGCTTTATATATGTTGTAATCTAATCTTTCTCTCGGCTAGGCTTCAGCAGTCCATATTTTGACAAGAACCTACCTTCTTTTATTTCCTTTATATTCTAGAGATGTGTAACAGCGCTGTTGAGACATTTAATATCGTATACTGAGCTTGTACCTTCCACATGGCTGCTTACCTCTCAACTCCACTTGGCTTGCTTGGATCTCTGTCGTCTCTCGTCTGCTATGCAATGCTGTGCTGGAATTCAAGCCAATATGTAGCCAATCTGTTTCGTAATGCTACACAAAAGTAGAGAAACGGGGCGGAACACTAGTCTAGATGGTGGGGTGAGTACCATAACGCTAAAAACGATACATCGCAATCTTGTATCGTCGACCTTCTCCTAAGCTAGCCAATATTTCACATTTTTTTCTTCTCTTTTTTTTACTTTAGTTGGAGGTATTATAACGAAGTTTTCTACCTTGTTCTCCGTCTCTCCCTCTCTTTCCCCCCTACTTTCTTTCTTACTTTATCCCACTTCTCCTTATTCCTTTTGTAAGGGAAAAAATGTTAGATTTCACATCACTTAACTTGTGCTTGGCGATACGCATGATGATTTCTTTTTGGATGTAAAAGGAAAGGAGGGATTCATTTTTCTGTGTCGCCTGATGGAGACTGTTTCTCGTGTTGTAGCGTTGCCATGGTAACCCAAGTCCCGTCTCCAAGGTGACGACATAGCCTACTTCAGGTAAGAGAGAATCCTTTCTTTAGATGGCAGGTGGAGAATATGTTTGAATCAGTTCGAACTTCCTCTAAGAGTTAAATAAACTTTAATGAAATGTTCCCTGTCGATAGTTGCCTTGTGGTTAACGGTGCATAGACTACTGTACGTAACCTATAAACCTATTCAAGCAGAATAACTAGCAAGCTACGTGAAAATAGTGTAGGTTTGAATATTTGAAAATGTTAAAAGTTGCGAACTAATTAGGCCTATAGTAAAATCTTGCATGTGCATAAACCACCCTCCTGGCTTTACTGTTATGCGGGCTCCTTGTTTATTTCTTTAAACTCACTCTTTTAAACAAATTGTCGATATTTATTACAGTGCAATTCGTCACTGTTGCGGATTATTCTGTTTCTTTTGAATGCACAATTATTGATTACTTTTTAGAACTCCATGTGTATAGACCACCCGCCCGGCTCTAGTGTTATGCGGACTGGACGCGATAGAGTTCTGGCAGGGGCTATCGTCTTGTTTAGGCCTATTTGTTTAAACTCACTTTTCTTTTTACAAATAATAGTACATTATGCAACGAGCCTATAATGGCTATAATTAAGACACGAGTATTTTTTATAAAACGAGCGTATGCGAGTTTTATAATTTCCATACGAGTGTCTTAATTACCATTATAGGCGAGTTGCATACGACTGTTTATGTTCGACGATAATTATAACTTTATTATATATTTTAACATAAATATTCATAAATATCTGTTGAGAGTCAGCTACTGGAATTTTGTGATCGCAGAGCGAGCGTTGGGTGTTATATCTCTGCCTTTCAAGAGCTTTGAACGACCGACGCATGCGCTCTGTGTGTTTGCAATGCCATATGCAAACCATATGATTACATCTGCCGTCCCTCAGTAATATTGTCACCGGTGTCAGTTGAAGACAATGCGCTGTGTAGAAATTAGTGTTGGTGATTTTAAGGTACAGTGCTATTTCTTGTCGCATATTCGCCAGTTTATTTACGCGAACATATGGACGGTGCGTATTCCATGTCGGTAATTTATTATAGTTCGATGTTGTGTTTATGTCCGACATGTTAGATTTTGAGCGCATGCGCGAAGTTATCGTTACCGAATTGGTCAATGAACGAGCTCTGATTGGCTGGAGAAACTGTATCATAATGGAAAACAGTGTTATAATGATCATCATTATGATACAGTTATCTGACACATAATAGTGAGGGTCGAACATAAAGGTATTTCCGTTTACTTTTCAAGAAATGCAAGGTTTCCTACTATTGAGACGATTTGGAAGATTTTGGCACAAACCGCACTTTCTAACTTCCTCTGATTTAAGAGATTGAGTTTTGTGAAACATACACCGTAGCGTTTTATATAAGCCTACTGTACTGTAGGCCTATCTGATCAGCTCGTTAATATCGTAGGGTTTAGCCTATTGAATAATTGCGTCATACTTACCAATAAAATGTAGGCCTTTTACTCGACAATTTTGACCTTTTGGTTTTATAACACTCCGCGACGTAGCCTTGCTCGTTAAGTCTTGCACCACGGCCGCACGGGCAGATGCAGCAAGTCCGGAGATCGTATGTTCGAGTCCCACCGCTGACAGTCGCTGTCTTGAGTATGATTTCCCCCCGTTTTTTTTTCACAATCACTCCAGGAAAATGCCGGGATAGTACCTTATTTCTATTCCAGGGGCGCCTACTTGATTCCTGTCCCCAATACAGTTACACACAACCAACTACTCGGGGCTGATGACCACGATGTTCCATCGCTGTTGAGAAGGTGATTGCCAGCAGTAGCTACGCTCGCTAATGCGGAACGTTAGGCCATGGGGCCAAGCTCTCTGTGGTCTCGGTAGACGTGTGGGTTCGAACCCCACCGTCGGCTGTCCTTGAAATCATTTTTCGTGGTTTCCCACTTTCAAATCCAGGCAAATGCTGGGACGGTACCTTCTGACAGGCTACGGTCGCTTCCTTCCACATCCTTGCCAAGTTTCATTCATCTTCATTCATTTCATCTCTCATTAACTCCTCTTATGAGGTTAGCGTCAGGAAGGGCATCCTACCGTAAAGACATCCGCTACAAAGCCTTTCATAGCATCTTATCCCGACCCCGTTGGAAAACGGAAATAATAAGGGATAGGCATGCTGTAGACTAAGAAAAACATTTTATCCAGCAAACATAGCCTATGAATAGGCTATACTGTAAATGTAAGAAAATCCTTTGTAGGCCTATGGAATACACTGCTCTATGGAAGTGAAAGGTGAACTCTGGAAAAAATTGGAAAAGAATCGACTTGAAGCTGATGAAATGTGGATATGGCCGGAAATGACAAGAACGAGCTGGATGGAAAGAAAAACCAACCTGGAAGTCTTAAGGGAAGTCAAAGAAGAGAGATGAAGGAAATGGGAAAGAGAAAAATAAAATGTATTGGACATGTCATCAGACACAACACTTTCATCGTTAACATTCTTGAGGGAAAATGCTGGGAAAGAATGAAAGAAAGAGAACGGCCTTTGACGAAGTATTTGGAAGACATCAAGAATAGAATGGGATGTGACAATTAGCCTACACGGAACTGAAACAAACCGCCAACGACAGAAGAGTGTGGTAGCATCGATAAGGCATTAGCCTTTAGAATATGAATGAATACCGTAGAGAAGGTGATGCGATAGTTTCTTCCATCACTGTAGGGAAAGTGATGCGATGAATTATTTTATCACTGTACAGAAAATAAAGTGATAATTTCTTCTATAACTGTAGAAAAAGTGATGTGATATTTCCTTCCATCACTCTAGAGCTGATTCACCCAGCTCTACTGCATAAAAGCTTGCTACGAAGTTTGGTCGCACCAAAGCAGTCGTACAATGTCCATTATTTGTCACCATGTCCAGCTGATGTAAATACATGTCAGCACACCACAAGGCGATGGGCACGAGACAGATCGCCCTGGCTTCACCTCTGACCTGCACGGACTGGTCAGACAGGACACACAGGGCGATGACAGCAGATTTCATATAATAGCAAGCCCACTGACGACATGTATTCACTCGTAATTCTTATTTTATTCACTTCACACTCCCAGTAAAGAAGGGGAGTTCAACTGGCGGGAGGTCATAGCAATCCATTATCATCACGTAGGCCTACAACACCAAGAACTATCATTTCTAAATTTGCTCAAATACCTTAAATGGCCAGGAAGGAAGGAAGGAAGGAATGAAGGAAGGCGTTTTACGCGACCGTTAATCTTGAGGTCGTAAGCCACGGGACTTCCTTTCTTACGTGAAATCCGAACCACAGGACATGGCATTTTACTTCTAAAAACTCACATGCATTGACCGGGAATCGAACCCGGTCCGCCTTGGTGAGAGGCAAACAGCTTGACCGCTGCGCCACCACACTTCCTAAATGGCCTCTAAATGAAACGACAACTCGGATCAGACGCCGTGCCTAAATGAGGTACAACTTATGATAAGAAAATTAAATTCCTGGGAACTTTGCCGTCGGAAATATTTCCCCAAAATTCCCGGCGGTCAAAATTGTTAAAATTTATTGGGATTTTTTTAAATTAGTCTAGAAATTGAAAAGTTAACCCGAAAGAAATTAACTTACATATTAAAACTCAGCAATATTTCTAGGTCTGTGCCGTGTCTTGGGTGGGGTTTCGCCTAGGACACCAAGCTGGCTCATCAGCGGGCTCTTGGTTTCCCCGTATGGACCCCAACAGGGGTAGCGAACTGCGAGCTACCTCCCTTTTTATGAAGCGACTTCAGCTGGATTTGAACCCGCAACCTTGGCCATAGAAGCTCAGCATGCTACCGACTACGCCACCGAAGCCGCTTAATGTCGTGTTTACAGCCCAATTTAATTGGCCATATATTCATGTTGACCAACTGAAAATTATCATTTAGGCTACTTGTTAGTCAATACTCATACATGGCTTTCTAAATTCCTTTAATGATTTAACTAATTTAAATCGAAAAAAGGTAGGCTGTAACCACGTCGTGGTTTAGTGGCTAGCGTTCTTGGCTGCAGCCCGGAGATCCGGCTCTGCCAAGAAATTTTAATTCTAGTGTGAGGGCTGGAACGGTGTACACTGAGGCAAAACTGAGAGGAGGAGGATTCGACTCCCACCTCAATCATCCTGGAAGTTGTTTTCCGTTGTTTCCCCACATCTACTCCAGGCAAATGCTGGGATGGTTCCTAACTCAAGACCACGACCTCCTCCTTCCCAATTCTATCCCCAATGTACAAATGCACACTTTAGTACAGCCAATACAATAACATAGGTTATCACACAAATTACACACACACCCAAATAAGCCTACATGTACTTTTATTTATAATTTTATCCATAAAACAAACATGCAACTTAGGTTAGTCTAATGAACGGTAACTCAAAACTGCTGAGTATCCTATGACTTGAAAATGTGTACGGGACCTTTATGAAACGATTCACGATCTGACACTCATTTGTTGAAACTACTCGTGCGCCACCTATTGTAAAATGGATATACTAATTCAGATATATTCGCGGGAGTGTGCACAACAACTCGAATCTTGAGTTTCCTGCTTTCTGGTCAGCTGCGTGCTTAGTCACTTAAACCAATGCGGCCACTCACCGACAGCGGCTAATTTTCAAGTCCATAATAAAGAGGCGCTGTTGCGGCTGCTTCTGAAATGACGTTTTTCCAATTAACTGTAGCTCAAATATTTTTCCAATTAACTGTAGCTAGGTATTTTTGTCAAATTAACTGTAGCTTAATTATTTTTTTTCAGTTAACTTTAGGTTAGGCCTAGTTATTTTTTTCCAATTAACTGTAGCTTAGTAACTTAATGTTTTCCAAATTTACTGTAGCTTAGTAATGTTTCCCAAATTAACTGTAGTGTAGTTATTTCTTTCCAAATTAACTGTAGTGTAATTTAGTTATTTCTTTCCATAAACTGTAGCTCAGTTTCTTTTTTTTACATCAACTATAGGCCTACAGTAGCTTAGTAATGCTTTCCAACAAACTGTAGCTTACGGTAGTTGGTTTTTTTTTCTTTCAATAAACTGTAGCTTAGATTTCCCTTCAAAAAACTATAGCTTAGTTCATTTTTCCAATGAACTGTAGCCTAAGAATCTCTGTTTCGCGGGCTTAGAGGCCGTGCTCTTAAGGACATTTTGTCGTCCTGACGTTTCGCTGAAGATATTTATATAGGCCTAGCCTATCTTCTATTTACTTGTTTTACCTCGCTTGATGAAACCTGTGAACATGCTGAACGCAGTCTTCAGCGAAACGTCAGGACGACAAAATGTCCTTAGAACACAGTCCGCGAAACAGAGATTCCTATTTCAACGCCGGTCGTGAAAGTCCGAATTTTTACTTAACTGTAGCCTAGTTTTTTCCCAATAAATTGTACCTTAGTAGACCTATTTTTTTTTCAATTAACTGTAGCTTAGCTCTTTTTTCAATAAACTGTAGCTTAGTTCTTTTTTCAATAAACAGTAGCTTAGTTATATTTTCCAATATACTAGACTATAACTTACTGTAGTACCAGTAGTCTAATGTTTTTCAATAAACTGTACGGTAATTTAGATTTTCTCAATAAACTATACCTTAGTTTTCTTCGAATAAACTGTAAGTTAGTTTTCTTCGAATAAACTATAGACTAACTTAGTTTTCTTCGAATAAATTGTAACTTAGTGGTTTTATGCCAATAAACTGAAACTTTACCATTTTATTTTATTTTTTATTTTTATTTGTCAAGAAATTGTAACTTAGTTATGTTTTCCAATAAACTGTAACTTAGTTATTTTGAAGAAGTAATTTCCCCAAGCTTGTTTTTAATCTCCTGTGTCCTGATCCCAAACTCTGCCCCACATGGCGTCATCCATTATCCCAAGAGTTCTCACCAGCAAGTAGCCGACATTCTCTGGTAGTTATCACAGGCATCCCACCTCGCTTCGCCCATACACTTTGCGTAATGAATTACCAGTGGGATGCTTACCCTCGTCCGGACATAACTTGGGGATTTTAATTTCTGATAGTGAGAACAGAACACTGCTGCGATTTTCAGGCTCTCCCTCGTTACCTACCTCCTTGGAATAACTTTCACCTCCCCAGTCGGCTCTTTGTCTGATTGCAATTAAAGAGGCTTCTAATTAATGGGCTCTGACATCTGTGGGAGGGAGTCCACTGTTCTCATTGGTCATGGGCTCGGGGGAGGGGGAATGGGGGGGGGGAAAGAGCAACCCCTGCCTTTATGCTTCCGGCTTGCCCCTTGGTCTGGCGAGCTTTCGGCTCTTCAACCCCTCCTTCTCTTGCTTTACTTGCTTGCTTGTGTTCCGGCCGGGCCTAGACCACAGCGCTAGACCTCGCTTCGCCTCGCCTGCCCAGTAGCCTCGGGCAGAGAAGATTGGGTACAGTACTATCAACAAGTAGCCTACCTGGGAGGAAATCACCGACATGAGACATCATTTCCGTATCGATAGCAATGAACGTACATTCTTTATGACTGCAAGAAATCATTACTATTATTATTATTATTTATTTAGGATCGTTTCAACCACCTATAGGTTACGATTACACCACTTCATTGACTGTTGATGTTCTTTCCTGTTACGCCAATACTCTTTCATTCGTTGGCTCACTTGCTCGTTTCTCGTTCGAGAACATCCTTCGAGTTCTCTTGGGTTTCTCTATGGACAGATCTGTCACCTCCGCAATTTTTCCTTCTAAACACTTTTCTGTTTGCAATATCTCCCTCCTCAATGCCACTTTTTTATGATCCTGATAAACTTCTTTGAACCATGATACTTGTTGTGTCTTTCTCCTTTCCTGAAAGATGAGGATTTTATTTGCCAGGCGTTCCGGTTCCATTCTTCTCAAGTGTCCATAGAAAGTTAGTCGTCTTTTCCTCATAGATGTTGAAATGTTCTGGCATTTTTTAGGCCTATATAGCTCTTGATTTGAACTCAAACGGAAGGTAAACTTATTTAGTTGCAGTATTATCAGATAGTGAGCCTCCGTGGCTCAGGCGGCAGCACACCAGCCTTTCACCGCTGGGTCCGTGGTTCAAATCCCGGTCACTCCACGTGAGATCTGAGCTGGACAAGACGGAGGCAGACAGGATTTTCTCCGGATACTCCGGTTTTCCCTGTCAAAATATGCATTCCAGCAACAGTCTGAATTGACCATTTAACAACAGTCACCACTTCCAGTAAACTATCTTAACAAATATCACATAGGCTCTAACTAACAAATACTGACGAGTTGCATTAGTTTAACTCATAGCCTACTGCAACTAAATAAGTGTACATATAGTAAATACTTTCACCCATAGTTTCATAGATTTTATAGCCTATGTGTAATGGATCTGATAATGATCGCTTGACGATCGAAACTGGCCATCCAAGTGTATTTATTAATCTTATCTTGTCAGATTATGGACTAAGGTGATGATGAACAGCTCACTTCCCATCCACCAGGATACAGATGAAAATGACGCGACGTAGCGAGACTCAAATCCCAGAAACCTGCCTGGAAGACGGCCAGGAATCTAGCTGACATACATTTTAGACCTGACGAAGCATGGAAGCAGGAATGGGCCAGATTACACCCACATGGTCTAATCAACATCGATGACCCAACAGCAAAACCTCCTGGGTTCAAACTCCCACGCACCATCTGGACCAGACTAAACAGGATACGCTGCGGCATTGGAAGAACTGCTTCTGCATTACACCAATGGGGGTGGTTGGAGTCTCCTTCCTGCAACTGTGGTGCTGAAGTGCAAACCATCAGCCACATCGTGAAAGAATGTCCTCTACGAGCATTCACTGAGCCTATGGAGGAGCTACATCAAGTAACCCCTGCGGCACTCACTCACTTGGTTGGAAGGACTAGACATCAGCTTGTGATGAAATCTCGGAATCTGCAGCTGTGTGTGTGTGTGTGTATGCGTGCCTCCTAGTTAGTCAGTAATACTTTATATCCATGTATATACAGTAAATATGTTTTTCTTTCTAATAGCAACTATATGTAAAATACATTTCAAACGATTGTCAAATGAAGCATCATACGCTAAATAAATAAATAAATAATTAATCTTACGTATTTTAGCCTACTTTCGATTTTTGCAAAAAATGAAAGTAGACTTATGAGATCAACACAGGGCGAAAAGTGTGTGTATGTGTGTGTGTGTGTGTGTGTGTGTGTGTGTGTGTGTGTGTGAGTGTGTCTGTGTGTGTGTGAGTGTGTGTACTCTGAATGTCTGTCCCCCCCTATCAATTCGAACACGGTGAATGCGAATTGAACGAAATTTGGTACAAAGGTAGCACTAGCAAAGGACACCTCAGTGTCATGTTTTATATCGCCGCCATCATGACGGAAACGTAATGGCGGCCACACAAATGTACAAAGCTTAAATCAAATTACGACTAACCTAATCATCCGATCTCTACCAAATTGTGCAACAACATACCTTTATGGGGGTAGCATCCTTTGACCAAACCAATAGGTCATCAGCGTAATAGTTTGCGGATGGCGGCCATCTTTGTGTGAAAATCGATTCCCCCTATTAATTCGAACACGGTGCAACCGAATGGAACGAAATTTGGTACAGAGGTAGTACAAACAAAAGGCACCTCAGTGTCATGTTTTATATCGCCGCCATCTTGACGGAAACGCAATGGCGGCCACACAAATGTTCAAAGCTTAAATCAAATTACGATTAACCTAATCATCCGATCTCTACCAAATTTTGCAACAACATACCCTTATAGAGGAAGCATCCTTTGACCAAATGAATAGGTCATTAGCCTAATAGTTTGCGGATGGCGGCCATCTTTGTGTAAACATCAATTCCCCCTATTAATTCAAACACGGTGAAACCGAATGGAACGAAATTTGGTACAGAGGTAGCATTAGCAAAGGGCATCTCAGTGTCATGATTTATATCGCCGCCATATTGACAGAAACGTAATGGCGGCCACACAAATGTTCAAAGCTTAAATCAAATTACGATTAACCTAATCATCCGATCTCTACCAAATTTATCAACAACATACCCTTATAGCGGAAGCATCCTTTGACCAAATGAATAGGTCATCAGCTTAATAGTTTGCGGATGGCGGCCATCTTTGTGTAAAAATCAATTCCCCCTATTAATTCAAACACGGTGAAACCGAATGGAACGAAATTTGGTACAGAGGTAGCACTAACAAAGGGCATCTCAGTGTCATGATTTATATCGCCGCCATATTGACAGAAACGTAATGGCGGCCACACAAATGTTCAAAGCTTAAGTTAAATTACGACTAACATAACCATCCGATCTCTACCAAACTTTGCAACAACATAGTCTACCTTTATGGAGGGAGCATCCTTTAACCAATCTAATAGGTCATTCGCCTAATAGTTTGCGGATGGCGGCCATCTTTGTGTCAGAATCGATTCCCCCTATTAATTCAAACACGGTGAAACCGAATGGAACGAAATTTGGTACAGAGGTAGCACTAGCAAAGGGCACCTCATATTCATGTTTAATATCCCTATAGCACGTTGTATTTCAACAAGCTACTACAACCAACATTCAATCATACTCCTTGAAAAGGACAAAGAGTTATAACAATACCCATGTATTTAGGAGAGAGTAGGCTATATGTTCTTTACTGAACATCTTGTTTTTTCTCGATTAGGGAATAACCCATCACAATAATTTGGGTACATTCGTGTTGACCCACTGAAAAGCATCAAACTTCGTTTACTAAGGCAACACTGAAAATGGCTTCAAATACTAGTCTATAAAGTCTTGGAAAGCTCTATCTCGCTAAGAGACAACATTTTGAAAATCACTTCTGGCCTAAATGCAGTTGTGGAAAAAAAGATACAGTCTGAGAGACTAGACGTTATATCATTTCAAATGACGCATGCTACAAATGCTACACATGTTAGAAAGGCTCAGGAGGGCGGCCCCAGGACTCTTTCAACAGACTCCATTACCCATTAACTTCAGCTTCCCGCGCGGGGAACGGAGAGCGGGAGGTGCACTCTGCTGCATGACGTCACGCACTCGCTGTCTCCGTATCGCATAACGCCAGACCCCAGGAGTAAACTCAGACTCGGTGCATATGCACTGAACAACATGATGACGTCATACACGCCGTAACCGTAACGCATAACGGTAGACCAAAGCATAACGATGAAGTCGACAAGATCATTTGAAATGATAAGTTTCTTTAATCGTTTTCTTTCTGATTAAAATCCAAGCCAAATTATAGGACATTTTACAACAAGCCTATAATGGCAATAATTAAGATAAGAGTTTTATATTTTTGATACGGGTGCCTTAAATACAATTAGCGCCTTCGGTGGCGTAGTTGGTAGAATGCTGAACTGCTGTGCCCAAGATAGCGGGTTCAAACCCGTCCGAAGACGTCGGATATTTAAGAGCGTTAAAATCCTTCAGTATGCCTTCCTTCGGATGGAAAGTAAAGCCAGCGATCCCATGTCATCGATTTACAGTATGGCATGTAAAAGATTCTTCCACAGACTAAACTCGTGTAGAGCTAAATTTCTAGGTTAGATTTCGTTGTAACGCTCTATCAAAGTTCCAATGTTCACCACTAGGTATCATTGATAACCGGTAGCGAAAGTTGGAACTACTTGAAATTGAACGGAATTTGTAGCTCGCCCTAGTGGTGTCCGCATTAAGCAGCTATAGCCTCTGGCAAGCCGAACATGTCCTCGGACACTCCTGGCACTAAAAGTCATACGATAAATAAATAAATAAATAAGTACAATTATAGGCGAGTTGCATGAGTTACGACTGTTTATCTTCGAAGATAATTAAGCTTAGGCTATAACTTTATTTTATGTTCGAAAATAAATATTCATAAATATCTGTCGATATTCCGCCAGTTTCGTTTACTAAACAGAGCGCATGCGACGCAGAGAATACCATGTAGGGCCTATTCGACCACGGCCTCCTCGAATACCCCCACTATGACACGACAGTCGACCAAAATATTATGTACACTCGAGTTTGAAGGTTGTTTGTGAAGGGACCAATAGACCTACATAAAATCCAATAACATCATCATTTTCGTCGTTCTATTTTACGTTAGTTCATGTAGGTTTGGCATTTTTAATTTATATTTTAATATTTTTTATCGCAGTTGACACACAAAAAGTGCCCGTTTTTAAGCGTGTTTCAACTATGCGTCACATTTAAGAATTATTATCTCACAAACCCGTCATCAGATCGAATTCAAATTTTAACACAATATACATTGGAATGTTCTATAACTGGTTTATTAATTTCAAAATTTTGTGTGTTCAAGAACGAAAGTTGTTATCATTTTTGTAAGGTAACTTTTTCTCGGCTCGGGGTCGTTGGAAAATGTAGTTCTTGGTTGCGTTGTAATCCTTATAGATCAAAAGTTATGCTGTATGACTGTGAAATACGTAAATTAATTCACTTATTTTGTATCGGTTTGTATTTGTACGAGGAATTAAGCCATGGTTCACCAGCTAGCCGCTTTGGAAAATGCTGTACAGCGTTGCTGAGTTGCTGATATGGAGCCCATCACTACCGAGCAAGGCGTGCCATGAAGCGTGATGGAACCCACCTTGGCAACGCTGTAGAGCTTTCACCGGAGCGGCTAACTGGTGAACCATGGTTTAATTCCCCATACAAATACAAACCGATATAAAATAAGTGAATTAATTTACGTATTTCACAGTCATACAGCATAACTTTTTGATCTATAAGGATTACAATGCAACCAAGAACTCCATTTTCCAACGACCCCGAGCCGAGAAAAAGTTACCTTACAAAAATGATAACAACTTTCGTTCTTGAACACACACAATTTTGAAATTAATAAACTAGTTATACAACATTCCAATGTGTATTGTGTTAAAATTTGGATTCGATCTGATGACGGGTTTGTGAGATAATAATTCTTAAATGAGACGCATGGTTGAAACACGCTTAAAACGGGCACTGTTTGTGTTCCAACTGCGATAAAGAAATATTAAAATATAAATTAAAAACTCCACCCTACATGAACTAACGTAAAATAGAACGACGAAAATGATGATGTTATTGGATTTTATGTAGGTCTACTGGTTACTTCACAATCAACCTTCAAACTCCAGTACACATAATATTTTGGTCGACAGTAGGCACGCAGTGAAATTTAAAATAGGGTGCCGTGGAAGTCAGCGCAGGTGCGATGCTATCCTTACCTAATTGCTCAAACAGCTGTATCTTAATTAAAATGTTGAGCTCTGATTGGTGGGAACCTGTATCATACTGAAACATGAACTAGGCCTATAACGAGCCTCTTTAAGATGCAGTTTTCTGGCATATATTATTTATATTTTGGTATGGTCGAACATAAACTTATTTACATAATTCTTTCATTAATGTGTTCCTTGGTTCAATAACCTCAGGTTTTTTGATGTTGTGAAAAATCTTCGCACCAGAAGTAATTATAAGAATTTAAGTGAAACTCCGAGAGCCTCCGTGGCTTAGGCGGCAGCACGCCGGCCTCTCACCGCTGGGTCCGTGGTTCAAATCCCGGTCACTCCATGTGAGATCTGTGCTGGACAAAACGGAGGCAGACAGGTTTTTCTCCGGGTACTCCGGTTTTCCCTGTCAACATTTCATTCCAGCAACACTCTCCACTATCATTTCATTTCATCTGTCATTCATTTAATCATTGCCCCAGAGGAGTGCGTCAGGCCTCGGCAGCCGGCACAGTTCATATCCTCGCCACTAGATGGGGGCTTCATTCATTCCATTCCTGACCCGGTCGGAGACTGGAAGCAGGCTGTGGATTTTCTTCAAGTGAAACTCCGCATTGCCTCGCACTAGCACTCGTAGTGGTAGAAAAAGCAAACTGGTGATCTTATCGACCGGATATGGTTGAGTTTCATTGACTCACACTAGCGCTCGTAGTGGTAGAATATTCAAACTGATAATCTAGTCGACTGGATATGGTTGAGTTTACGGTGAACAAGCATCAGTCTACCGCGTGCCATCATGTCGGCACCTCGTAAGAAACGTTTAGTGTGTCCTTTACGTTTGGAAAGATGGAGAAAACAACGGAATTAATTACAAATGCACCAAAAAAGGAACAGTGTTCATGGAAGGTCTAGTCTATGACATTAACCTAAAGGATGTTTTCAACATTGAGTTGTCCGGCTCTATGGCTAATTAGTTAGCGCGCTAGGCTTTAGCCCGAAGGCTCCCGGGTTCGATTCCCGGCCGGGGTATCAAGGATTTTCATCTCCTGGGGTTAATTCCCGTGGCTCGAGGACTGGGTGTATGTGACGTCTTCATCATCACTCAATCCTCATTACGGCACGCAGGTCGCCAACGGGTGTCAACTAAAAAGACCTGCACTCGGCCTCTCAGGAAGCCATACGAAAAGAAATCCGGTTTATATTTCCTAATATTTAGACTATTATTAGTATTATATTGCTTGCCACGGTGGGTGAGTGGTTATCGTGTCGGACTGCCAACCCCCAAGCTGGCAGGTTCGCTCCTGGCCGTAGTAAGTGAGTTTTGAAAGGCGGCAAAAATTACGACACCATGTCATACGTTGTTGGCATGTCAAAGAACCCGTTTGAATTCTGTAGGCCGTGTTCATAATGGCAAAATTAATCTCGGGAGTTTCTGCAAACACTAAGTTCCTCATTTCTCTACTAGAAAGCGCTATAGTGTCAAGGAGCTTAGATATCTAACCTCGTTGACTTTCATAGTGCTTCAAGGAACAACGAAATTCGACATGCAGGCTGCCCTCTGGGTGTCAAATAACAAAGCTTGCTTGGCTGAAGGGCTAAAACTGTGGATTCTTTTACATCGTTATGCCCTTTTGTGGAACGCGATAGAATATATTTTACTAATGATGTTTTTTTCTTCTCTCAAATTATCTTGATCTGGGCACTAAAAACAAGTAGTTCCGTGAAGAACTAAAGCCTATTTTCATAAATCTTACTCATGTTAACTGCCACTATCAACATACACAATTTCAGTTTGATTGCTGTAATAGATTCGTAGATATTGAGAACCGACAAAATATTTCGGATGGTCGCCATGTTGGATTTTATATATGTAGGTCCTAGAGTTATGTACTGTTACACGCAGATTATTGTGTACGTGTAGTATTCAAACTTCAATCGCATGATTAGGACACAAGAAGTTACAAGGAGATTTTAAAATTTCGCACAGCTGCCATGTTGATGTTATGGAAGCAATTGAAATAAATTAGATGCCAGTGGATTACCATTCTTATAAGGATTTACTGTACCAAGTTTCACTGCACTCGGATGGTTAAATTGCGAGATATATTTATGTGAATATTTATACTTCGCGTCGCCGCCATGTTGGATTTGTGATCACCAGGTTATTTAAAGTCCTATAGGTGAACTTAAGTTCATAGCCCCTATGAACATTAAAAAAATTCAGTTTGATTGCTATAATAGATTCGTAGATATTCAGAGCCGTCTACTGTAAATATATCGCATGGTCGCCATGTTGAATTGTTAAATGTATACGCCATAGAGGCATGTACCATTAAAGGAAAATTATTGCGTAGGTTCATTATTCAAACTTTCACTTCGATCGCATGTTTACATCACAAGAAATTAAAACTTAATTTTAAAATTCGCACAGCCGCCATCTTGAGGTTATGTAAACAATTGAACAAAATTAGATACCAGTGCATTACAATGTGTATTAATATATCCTGTACCAGATTTCAGTGCGTTTGGAACATTAAATAGCGAGAAAGGTCTATTTAAAATTATCAAATTCGCTTAGCAGCCATGTTCGTTTTGTAGTTAACCGGTTTTTGAAAGTCTTATAGATGGACGTCCAGTAGTGGCCCTTTATCTCCGTACAAAATTTCAGAGAGATACCGCTAATAGTTACAGAGATATAGAATGCCAGTGGAATATTTCGCACATCCGCCATCTTGTAGTTATGTAAACAATTGAACGAAGTTATATGTCGGTGCATTACAATGTATATAAACATATACTGTACCAAGTTTCATTGCGTTTGGTTGGTTAAATCGTGAGAAACGTCTATTTAAAAGTCGCAACTTCGCATGGCCGCCATGTTGATTTTATACTTACCAGGTTTTCAAAGGTCACATAAGTGAACTTATAGTAGTTCCCTTTATCACCATACAAAATGTCAGGGTAATATCGTTAATAGTTTCGGAGATATTGAATGCTGGTGAAATATTTCGCACAGCCGCCATGTTGGATTGGTGAGTCGTAACAAAATTTGAAGGGCATGGTCGGGGTCGCCAGGAATAGTACTATGAACTTACCGAGTTTCATTGAAATCGCTCCAGCCGTTTAGATGTTATTGGAGGGGGACACACACACACGAATCACACACACACACGCACACACACACGGACCAAAGGTGATCTCATAAGCCTATTTTATTCAAAATTGAAAATAGGCTAAAAATATTCCACCGTTCATGATTTCTTGGGTCTAGTAGTAGGCTAATTTTCTCACAGAAATGATGGTTATTGATTACTGTTCTGAACTGGAGTCAATCTAGCAAAATTTCCTCCGTAATACCAATTTCTTGAAGATTGGTGGCTTCGGTGGTGTATTTGGTAGGATGCTGAGTTTCTATGCCCAATGTCGCGGGTTCAAACCAGGCCGAAGTCGTCGGACTTTTAAGAGCTTTAAAAATCCCTCAGTATGCCTTCCTTCAGAGGAGAAGTAAAGCCAGCGGTCCCATGTCTTAGATTTATGGCATGTTAAATAACCTTCCACTAACTACACTTATGTGAAGCTAAATTATAGGTTATGTTTGACTAACGCTCTTAGGTTCCAACGTTCGTCACCAGGAGCCGACTGCGGTGACATCTAGTAACCAAGTTCAGAACTAGTCGGTCGTTGACGGTGGCGTATGGTAGCAAAAGTTGGAACTACTTGAAAATCGAATGTCTGCAGTTTTTACTTGAATTAAAAACGGATAACACACACTAATGCAGTCTTCACAATAAACACCGGTTATCAGACAGATTCCACACACACCCAAAGTAGCCTACACGGGGCTAAATGACCGCGTTGTCGCAGCTCCTAAACTGAGGAACCATCAAGGTCTTTTTCTACCGACTTCCCCAATCGGGGACCGACCCGGAGAACTCAAAATAAGGAGGCTGATATCCAACACTGGTTTACCAAGAAAGCTAGCACTTCAGTGATTTCAGATTGTTGTTGTAAAGTGCCTCGTTGAGTGGTAACATAGTTGCGTGGTTGGCGAGCAGCAGTTGGAGTCATGACCACTCGTCTCAACAAACAGACACACTGACTGACAGCCTTCTGACGGCTCACATTCCACTCAGTTGGTGGAAGGGAAGGACGCACAAATCAGGCATTCTGCGCCCGCCCGCCTGGGCAAATTATATTTAACACCTCCCGCTGCATTCCTTATAGCGTACAATAGGCTACTGACTATTTCAAAGGGAAGAACGTGAAGGATTTGGTAGGAACTTGGACCAGTTGAGCTCTCTTTCAGAATTTTTAGCCTATTTCCACTTATAGGATATGAATACTGTATTCCCAAATGGGATTCCCAACGGCACACTGGGGCGAAACATTTTATGTTTGATCTGGCCGGACCAATTTTATCATATTGATTGATAATTTATCTGATTACATCATATTCCCATTTGGGAATATTCATAACCTATTTGGATTGCCAAGGTAAGGTTTTTGTTTTACGAAAGAGAGCCTGACTTCCGTAGCACATTGGCATCACTCGTGACGTCAATACTACTTGTATGTTGTGTCTTGTGATGGCCTTCTCAGTATGTGCTAGCCATGCCTATTGGTGAGGTGTGTCCGTACCAACTGACGAGCCCAACGGCACGCTGGGGCGAAACGCTGGCATTTTATGTTTGATCTGGCTGGACCAATGTTATATTAATTGATTATTTCCAGTTATGAAAAAGATAAGATTATCAGATCACCTTTTGTCCGTGTCTGTGTGAATGTCCACCAACCCTTATAAAATCTAAACGGCTGGAGTGAGCTCATAGTACTATTCTGTCCGACCCCGACCGAGCCCTTCAAATTTTATTACGTCTCACCAATCCAACATGGCAGCTGTGCGAAATATTTCACCGGCATTCTATATCTCCAATACTTTTAACGATATTACCCTGAAATTTTGTATGGAGATAAAGGGCACTACTAGAAGTTCGCCTATGTGACTTTCAAAAACATGTTAACTACAAAACGAACATGGCGGCCAAGCGAAGTTGAAACATTTAAATCGACTTTTCTCGTGATTTAACCACCCGATCGCAATGAAACTTCGTACAGCAAATGTTTATACACATTGTAATGCACTAACTTATAATTTAGTTGAATTGTTTACATTACGATTCCGGCTGTGCGAAATTTAAAAAATACGTTTTTTATATCTTGTGTCCTAATCATGCGATAGAAGTCAATGTTTGAATAATGAGCCTAAGCAATAATCGTCATCTAATAGTGCATAACTCTATGGCCTACATTTATCTATTGAAATCCAACATGGCGACCATCCGTAATATTTAGTCAGTTCTCAATATCTAGACTATTATTCTATGACTGCAATCAAACTCAAATTGTGTATGTTGTTAAAGGCTATTAACATAAGTTCACTTATGGAACTTTCAAAATAACCTGGCGAGCACAAATCCAATATGGCGGTGACGCAAAATTTAAAAATGTAAATGGACTTTTCTCGTGATTTAACCATCCAAGCGCAGTAAAATTTGGTACGGTAAATGCTCACAGGCTACAAATTTTAATCCATTGACTTCCAATTTATTCAATTGTCTTCATAACTACAATATGGCGGCTGTGCGAAATTTTAAAGGGTCGTTTTTATTTCTTGTGTCCTAATCATGCGATTGAAGTTTGAATAATACACCTAGCCTACGCAATAATCTTCATGTAATAGTAGACTACATATTTATATGGCCTACATAGGCCTATATAAATAAAAAAACAAGATGTTCAGTAAAGAACATATAGCCTACTTTCTCCTAAATGTATGAGTATAGTTATAACTCGTTGTTATTATCAAAGAGTATAATAGAACTATTCTTTGTTGAAGGCCATAGAAACGATTTACCTCTACCAAACGCCACAATCTAGATAAAAACTGCTACCATCATTGAAGAAAGAAAGATAAGAAGTATCTCAAGAATGTTATGGATCTGGAGACATAATCGACCGTACTGGCTGCGTGGCTCGGCGGTAACGTTCTCGCTTGCTGGGCCCTAGGTTGCAGGTTCGTATCCTGGCACAGTCAGCTGGCATTTGAGGGTGCACAAATGCGAGGGAGCCGTGTCAGTACATTTACTGGCACGTTAAAGATCCCCTTCGGGCCAAATTTCCGGCACCCCGGTGTCTCTAAAAGCAGCAGTAGTTAAAAGGGATGTAAAACCAATCAAATTATTATTATTATTATTATTGTTTTAATGTGCTAAACGGTTCCAGGCTAGTGTTCAGAAGTAAAGGGGAAGTTTTAGTCGGTAGTCTGCTACTCAGCAGCAGGAGCCCGACACTCTGTGCGTAAATGCAGTTCTTGCCCTAAAAAAAAAAAATTATTATTATTATTATTATTATTTTTTTAATCGTTTCGGTCGTCTATGGACCACGTTATTTCAACTGCCTTTTCCCTCGTTCTTTCACATTGGCCCAGTATTCGCGCATTCTTCTTCGGTGAGCTTCCCTTCGTTCTTCGGTCCACTTCTTGCCAGTTTTCAATATAGGTTTTGGCTGAAAACTCCGTATCTCCCCAAGTTTCTTCTTCAAAGAGTCACGTTCCAAGATGTCCTCATGTGATATCCCCAGTTCTTGTAGGTCTTTTTCCACCTCTGTAAACCAGATCCCTTTGGTTTTCTTTCCCACAAAGTAGGCACAGATTCGATTGGACAATCTTCCGGAGTTCATCCGTGTTAAATGGCCATAAAAGGTGAGTCTTCTTTTGCAAATGGTGTCCGTTATTTTCTCCACATGTAGATAGAGTTCATCGTTGTGTCGTCTTCTATACTCTCCTCGTTCCTTGACCGGGCCCAAGATCTTTCTCAGAATCTTCCTCTCTTTGGCTTCGAGTTGTTCTGCCAGGCCTTTCTTCATTTATTCATTTATTATTATTATTATTATTATTATTATTACATATACGACCTGCCGTGGGCAACATCCAACTTTGAGTTGAGGCATGTCTTTACACGTCTGGTTGTGCAGGGCTTTCACAACCCTAATTGAAAAAAAGGAAGGAAGATTGTAGTTTTACGTGACCGTGAATCTTGTGATTATGAGACACGGGACCTCCTTTTTACGTGGAATCCGAACCACAGGACATGGCATTTCACTTCAAAAATCTCACATGCATTGACCGGGAATCGAAAACCCTAATTGAATTAACAAATCTTTCCATGACCCTACAGAGACGTGTGTATACAAACTATGTGGATATTTTCGATTGCTATTTGCCTGAAATAAAAGTAGTAATTAATACCTGAACTAACACCAACGGCTTGAACTCAGTTACTATGTGAAATCGTTTTGTTCTTTACTTCAAATAACATTTTCAAGTAACGCAAAATAGGCTGTTACAAACCCTTTAAAATAAAAAGTAAAAATGTATCGTAGTATCATCTTGTCATTCTTCAAATTCGATGCGCATAGAATGCCAATGGTATATTAATCAATGGAGCCCCACGTAGACTAGTCGTGACTTCTAGTGGTGAAATATCGAACAATATAATCCTAACAGAGCGAGTGCATTCTAGCGGCCAGAAGAAGAAACTTTTCAATAAAATCTGCAGTTACCTTTTTGGCAGCTAGATGTCTCGAGTAAATCTGCTGGCGAATTATATTTTAATTAAATATATATTTTACACCATAATATGCACAATATAACGCTTAATTTTAAAACATCTGAGTCATTACAAAACAATAAACATATAACATTTCAAGCAAAAAAACTAGCTCTGATCGGGTTTGATCCATAGGCAGTTGAGCGATAGGCTAACGCTCTACCACTGAGCTAATTGTGTCAACGAATATCGTTCTATATAAAATGACTTACATAGAACTTGTTAGCAAATAATGATTTATACTAAACGATTTCATCACTGGAGTATATTATTTATATATAAAGCATTTCATACAAAGTTTATTTATTTTGTATCAGTACGCTATATTGCATTCAATACTCAAATTAGTGAAATATAAGTCAGGCACAAGATATCCGCTGCCATCTTGTCTTATTACTGAATCAGCTCAGCTTTTTAAAATCACGTCTGCACTATAGTATTACAAAATAAACTTTTAATTTCGAACGTGCCTCTTCCTTTAGAACAGTTAAAACGATTCTCGGCTCGATAATCGGAACTGGTGGGTCCCATGATATGGATTATAAAGTTTGCATAATTCGCACTGCCGCCATCCTGAAATGGTATGGCGGACGACCTTGTAGATTGGTCACAAGACGCATCCTATACGAAGGTATGTTGTTACCAAATTTGGTAGAGATCGGATGATTTGGTTAGTCGTTATTTGATTTTACGTTTTGAACGTTTGAGTGGCCGCCATTCAGTTTTAGTAAAGATGGCGGCGATATAAATCATGACACTGAGGTGTCCTTTGCTAGTGCTACCTTTGTACCAAATTTCGTTCAATTCGCATTCACCGTGTTCGAATTGATAGGGGGGGACAGACATTCAGAGTACACACACTCACACACACACAGACACACACACACACACACACAGACTCACACACACACATACACACACACACACAGACTCACACACACACATACACACACACAGACAGACACACTTTTTTCGCCCTGTGTTGATCTCATAAGTCTACTTTCATTTTTTGCAAAAATCGAAAGTAGGCTAATACGAGCCTTACAGTAGTCGCATATGATGTGTAACATCTGACATTGAAGAAACCTCACGTGAAATTGTTGATACACCGGTATTTTATACTATTGTTGGCACAAATATTAATCTATTGTAAAAGGGAGTGTTTTACAGATATTGTAGTTTATAATACGGAACTCATTTAATAGATGATTTGTAGCTTCCACCAGCACTAGCTTAAATAAAGAATACGATATGGATCAACTAGACTAATAGATGCGACACCGCCCATAACCTTAAATTCCTTTTAAACAGGTCCTCTTGATTCACAGACCAACACGTAATTTCATATGGATTCTGTTAAAATGAGTCATATTGATATGATAAATATCGTTTAAAATGATAATCTGGTAGCAAAAATATCTACCCAGTCCGGGATTCGAACCCAAGATCTCTAGATTCACAGTCATAAGCACTAACCCCACGGCTATTTCGACTACGCAAATTTTGTGCACAATATTGTGACTTATTTCCACGTTCCAATAATACTGCATTACGGAATTAAGTTTCATTTATGCACTGAAGAAAATGGAAATTGCAACACCATGAACGCATTGGTCGTTTGTGTTGATTTTCAAGATATGGAACGATGCCATGCAGGTATGTAAACGATCAAAGTTTCAGACCCATTGGATTGTTGCTACAGGTCTCCCAACGTGATTGGTCGCGGAGGAATCAACTCCAGTATACGGACTCTGGTGCAGCGTAGTTGACTTGCAGTCTGTGCAGTGAAGTGTTCCCCGTCAAACATGCCTTGACGACAGAGAAGAGCATGCTATCAACAACTGTCGCCGTTTGAGAGGGCTCGGATAATTGGGCTGTGTGAGGCTGGATTATCGCTAAGGACTGTCGCTGCACGTGTTGGCCGACAGGCATCTACGGTAAAACGTGTATGGCAGCAGTGGTCAAATGAAGGTACCCACACTCGTAGACCTGGCACAGGCCCAGCGCGACAGACAACTGTGAGAGAGAATCGCCGCATCATTCGGATGGCCCGAATGGAACCCCATGCAACAGCAGCGCAAATTCGAGCAGTTGTGGCACCCCACGTTACACAACAAACTTGGTAATCGCCTGCATGCAGCTGGCTTACGATCCCGTGTCCCTGCAGAAGGTGTTCCATTGACCCCACAACAGCGACGTGTAAGGCTGGCCTGGTGTCGAGAACGATCGACGTGGGTCGACGAATGGGCATAGGGTCGTCTTTAGTGATGAATAGCGCTTCTGTCTTGCCCGCAGTGATCGCCGGAATCGTGTGCGCCGACGTACTGGGGAGAGGGGCCGCCCAGACCTTACTGTCGAGAGGCACACAGAGCCAACACCAAGCATTATGGTCTGGGGAGATCTTGGCTTTAATGTGAAATCACAATTAGTGCTTGTTGACGGCATTATGCCTGCTCGACAGTACGTTGATAGGGTACTCAATCCAGTGGTTGTCCCTATGATGGTGAACATTGCTAATGGGATGTTTCAGCAGGACAATGCCCGGGTTCACACTGCACGCATCTCCAGAGAAGCTCTCCACGACATCACAACCTTAGAATGGCCCTCCAGATCCCCGGACCTCAGTTCTATTGAGCATGTGTGGGACATGATGGGTCGACAACTGGACAACCGTCCTCAGCCACCCACAACTCTGGAACAACTGACCCATGCAGTGCAGCAAGCATGGGCCACAATTCCTCAGGAAGCGATCCAGGGCCTTATTGACTCCATGCCTCGAAAAATTCATCAATGTATTGCAGCTCGTGGTGGGCACATCCTGTATTGATTGTTGTCCAAACTTGCGGTCAGAGGGACCTGAAAGTGTAAGCATCGAATCACAACCGAACACTCGTCCTGCATGTTCAATTGCAGCAATGTAGCACCACTCCTTCTGGGTGTTGCAATTTCCATTTTCTTCAGTGTATTTTGCTTTTTTCGATAATGTTCTTGCGTGAAATTGAGTTTTAAATGCCTTATGAGTATTACTCTTGTGAGTAAAGAGAATGTATTCAGTAATAGTTCATGAAGGCTTGCTCAATTCTCGTATAACCACAACGATTATAATTATTATATTGATGACTGCATTACCGTTATGTGGGTTAATATTTGAATAGCCATTGTGCAGAAACATAATACCGGCAATGCCGACTACTTACAATGTTTGATATTAAGGCATTTTACCTTTTAAATACTGATACGAAGACTCGAACATGTACAGTGTGCTTTGTTTCAATCACTTGACACCAGAGTTCGCATGAGCGTTTTCCCTTCAGTATGTCATATAAATTCCACATGGCCGAGAGTACGTCATGGTATCAATTTCCGACACCGCGCGCTCATTATTTCTCGTACCACTGCCAGCTGGGTCTTACCAATGCCCGCTGGATCGATCGATCGAGTTGGCAGTGCATCTTATACTTCCGTTCGTTCCACTACTGTCAGCTAGTACATTTCCGTTCGATCGATCGAGCGGGCAGTGCATACTTCCGTTTTCCTCCACTGCCAGCTAGTACACTTCCGTTCGATCGATCGTGCAGGCAGTGCATACTTCCGTTCGATCCACCACTGCGAACTCGATCGTTCCGATCCACTTCCGTTCCCAATTTTCAAAATCACTCCCACAAAACTATCCAGCAACCGAGCGGAAAGATGTTACACATCAAAAATCCAACATGGTGACCATCCCAAATATTTAGACGGTTCTCAATACCTAGGAATCTATTACAGCAATCAAGCTGAAATTTTGTATGTTGATAGGGCCTAGAGGCAATTAACATTGGCTAAATAGGATACAGTATATGAAAATAGGCTATTTAGTTCCTCGCGGAACTACTTGTTGAATCTGCTCATAACACCCTGGGCTAACTTGGGACATTCAATCCACACGATCAGCCTATGAGTGAAATACCGGTATTTTATATAGATTCATCTTGTGGCAAAGCGCAATAGCCTACATCGCTGGATTGTGACCAGCAGCGTAACTACGATTTGCTTCCGGAGAGGGATGAACGGTGTCAAATTTGAACTAATTGCGATTTGGTTTTGTGTTTGTTGTCTTCTACTATTCCCCTTTCGCTTTGTGGGCTTGTTTTTTGTTTTTGTTTTTGTGTTTGTTTTCTGCTTTTGTTTTTGAATTTTGCTTTTTTGTCTTTTGTTTTTATATTTTGTGTTTGTTTTCTGCTTTCGTTTTTGAATTTTGCTATTTGCTTTGTGTTTTTTTTTTGTTTTTTTTTTTGTGTTTTTCTGCTTTTGTTTTTTGAATTTTTCTTTTTGTTTTCGGTTTTGTGTTTGCTTTCTGCTTTTGATTTGAATTTTTCTTTTTTCTTTTTGGTTTTGATTTTGTTTGTTTTCTGCTTTTGTTTTTGAATTTTGCTTTTTTATTTATGTTGTTTTGTAATTTTTCTTCTTGATTTCTTTTTTGGTCATGTGTTTGATTTTGCTTTGTCCGGGAGACAAAATAAGACAACCAATGAAAGCATAGGCTACCTACACGTTTCCATGTTTGATCTCTAGCCTATAGCATTTGCACCTCTCAATGTGCCTAAGAGTAAGTAGTTTACACAAGTAAAAATAAATGTTCTCAAATTATAAACGTAAATAATTGAATCGTTTGTCAACAATCCGAAACTTGGCTTCTCTTTTTCAAAATAAAAATTTCATTGATTACGTTTCTATTCAATTATTGGCTCGATGAGAGAATTGATCCTCCTAATCACCCCCACGTAGTTACGGCACTGGTTGGGGCAATGACTTATTTTACACCATTTGATATACACTTTATTATTATTATTATTATTATTATTATTATTATTATTATTATTATTATTATTATTATTATTATTATTATTTATTTCACACGTTGCAGGCCTATTAGACCACGCGAAGCAATCATGACTTTTTGTTCTTCCTGTCTTTCCAGTACTCTTTCATTCGTGCACTAAAGGCCCTCTTCCTTTCTTCAGTCCATTTTGGTCTTTGGGCTGTAGGTGCTGCTCTCTCTGACAACACTTCCCACTTGTATACTTTGTGTCGAAATACACTTTTGTCTATGACGTCTTCTGGGTCGACCTGTGCTTTTACTAGATCAATCTTGACTTGCATCATCCAGGGTGTAGTAATCTTGAGCCGCTATATGTATCTAACAATTTTGTTGGTGAGTCTGGTTTGTGGGAGTCTGCTGATATGGCCGTAAAACTTTAGACGCCTCTTTCTGATGTCTGCTGTGAGGTTGGACAATTTCTCTGTGGTGTCTCTGGAGTGAAGCCTGTGTCCTTCATCTGTGTGCTTTGGTCCAATTATTTTCCTTATTATTTTTATTTCCTCTGTGTAACGTCAATGTCTCGCTAGCATAAAGCACCTCAGGTTTAATAGCAGTGTTGTAGTGACGAAGTTTAGTGAATGTTGACAGACATTTTTTGTTGTAGATACCCTGTGTCTTGTATAAGGCTCTCTTCATTTTCATTTATTATTATTATTATTATTATTTTATTATTATTATTATTAACCTTAAAATTGATCCCCTATGGACTACGAGTTAACAATCGATAGCTTTCGTGTATCTTGCTCTTGTTCGTCTGCCAGCTTGATGTCCTGCCAGGATCTCTTGAGCCATCACTCAGGGCCTTCTTCCGATTTTCTGAAAGAGGAGCCCTCCGTTTTGTGGGTTCTTACCCTACCTTAAAACCCCGGTAGTATTTGATAATTTGTCTAAATTATTATTATTATTATTATTATTATTATTATTATTATTATTATTATTATTATTATTATTGTTGCAGCCATGATTGGCATAAGGTTGTCGTGTGTGTCGTGCGTGTGAATTGCCGCTGAATTAGTAATTAGCTGGATTTGTGTGTAGCCTTTCGGCATTGAAACAGGTTGGTGTTAGTCCCAGTTCATGGTACGTATATTGTGTTTCATGAGTTCTATTCTCTTCTGGGACTTTATTGAGTGTTGAATGGTCGTGTGTCGTCAATTTTAGGTTAAGGTTTTGCCATAGACTATTGAAATCATAGAACTTGCAGTGACGACATTCATACTTCATGCGCTAGTAAAATCCAAGGCCATCTGGGTTGAGAGTAATTCTGTGGTAACCTTAGGCCTATATGTCTCGTCGTTAGGGGGTAGATAGTAGGTCTGGACTACTTGGAGACAGCGGCCATTAGAGACCCGCTACATTGAGTAGGCTACGTAGCAACCATCCTTTTATACTATAGATTTTCGACGGTATTTGTGTTTTGCTGTCGGCATCAGCTTATTTTTGGGAAATCTGCCATCATGGATTCTATTTGTAGCTCGAAGGATACAAGTGCAGACGCTACTCCAATTGATAAGGCTTTGACAAGATGCATTGATGTCATCAGAAAGATGAAGCTTGCTACAGGAAGACAGAAGAATATATCTAATGACGTGAAAAATGGAATAGCGGAGATAGAGGAAGCCATCGATATCATTATATCGTGCAGGGACAATTGGCTTGAGAAGCAAGGAGTTCTGCCTGTAGTGGAAGAGCATACCTTAGGCCATGAGAAGGTGATAGTGGCATTGGATAGCCCTGATAACCCCATTCAATCGCCTCTAGTAGATTCCGATAAGCAGGAGGAAAATTTGTCAGAATGGACGACGGTCCGACGGAGGAGGTCCTCCGGTATCGCTGTGTCGTGGTCAGAAAGCGCTTCTCTGTCGTCACAAAGGGCGAAACCACCAGTTCGGGACAGCAAGACTCGGAAATCCCATAAACGATCGCGACCCAAGGCTGTGCTGATCCAACCA
The DNA here is from genome assembly GCA_946902985.2 of Meconema thalassinum. Taxonomy (NCBI): domain Eukaryota; kingdom Metazoa; phylum Arthropoda; class Insecta; order Orthoptera; family Tettigoniidae; genus Meconema; species Meconema thalassinum. Next base: position 142,071,283 of record OX336400.1, read on the forward strand.
GCAGCTGGGAAGACTTATGCAGAAATTGTGAAGAATTTGAGGGAGAAGGTGAAGCCAGAGGCCTGCCATCCGGAAATTCGATCGATCCGTCAAACTAGATCCGGTGACGTTTTACTGGAGTTTGATACGAAGGCTGACAAGGACTGTCGAGAAATGTTCAGCAACACTTTGAGGGAAGCTGTTGGTCATGCAGGATTGGTGAGGACATTAACTCCTAGAACTGTCTTGGAGGTACGAGACATGGATATTGTAACTACTGTAAGTGATGTCGAATTGGCTCTGAAACGAGACATAGAGGGTTTAATAGATGAGCTGAAAGTATCCGTCACTAAACCCAACAGTAGAGGGCAGAAAATGGCAATTGTGGAAATGGATAATCAGAATGCTGAGAAATTATTGGAGACTGGCCGTATTAAGGTCGGTTTCATATACTGTAGGGTGAGGAGAAGAGCGATGGTAACGCGCTGCTTTCGGTGTCTGGGTTATGGCCATGTAAGGAGGAATTGCAATGGCCCGGATAGAAGCGGCCTTTGCTACAGATGTGGTCAACTGGGTCATAAAGCCGCAGGATGTACGTCAGACATGAAATGCGTGCTGTGCTCTGACTGTAATCGGGAGGGCTTAAACATAAGTCACATCCCTGGAACAGGTTCTTGTACAGTATTTCGAGAGGCACTCGAGAAGATTAAAGAAAAAACACAATGACGAATGTCCTACAAGGGAACCTGAAACGAAGCATAATCGCTAATGATCTTTTGATACAGCTAAAATTTGAAAGGAAAACAGATATTCTCCTGATCAGTGAGCAATATCGAAACTTGGACATGCTGGGCTGGTTTTCGGATCCCCTAGGTACGGCGGCTATCTGGATACCGGATCTGAGCAAAATCCATGTGGAGGATCACGGATCCGGAGAAGGGTTCGTTTGGGTTAAGAGTGGTGGGATTACGTACGTAAGTTGCTATTTAACTCCGAATGAACATATTCAGTACTTTCAAAGGAAGCTGGACAATTTGGAAGATACTGTTCGTGAGATGGAAGGTGTTGTGGTAGTTGCCGGTGACTTCAACGCTAGGGCATTGGAATGGGGTATGCCACATCAAAATTCGAGGGGACGACGAGTTTTAGAGATGGCAGCCAGATTAGGATTGGTCGTGGTGAATACAGGGACCTCAACGACATTTAGACGACCTGGTTATACGGAGACTAAACCAGATATTACGCTGGTGTCGGATCGTCTGGCAGCCTTGGTAGTAAAATGGGAAGTGATCGAGGATTATACTGCTAGTGATCACCAATATATCACCTTCCGGATTTTACGAGATCAGCGGCCTCAGAGGCACAACACATTGAAGACAACACGTTGGAATGTGTCGCGCATCGACGAGGAGAAATTTGCCAATGTACTCGAATCAGTACAGACAGGCACTAGTAACGTTGTTGAGGAATTAGATCTAAGAGTTTCTGTTGAGGAACAGGTGGGGGTCACTATGCGTCTCTTGCACCTAGCCTGCGAAGCGTCAATGCCCCGGAAGCGTCTTCAAAACAATAGACGTCCAGCTTATTGGTGGACCGACGAAATAGCTGATCTTCGAAGAACTTGTCTTCGACTCAGAAGAAGAGCCCAACGTTCAAGACATCGACCAGAGGCTGATTTGAGATCCGCTGAGCACCTTGCAGCTAAGAGAACCCTTCGAAATGCCATCAGAAGACGTAAGACTCTGATGTGGCAGTTGTTAGTTAAAGAAGTAGACGTAGATCCTTGGGGATTAGGCTACCGAATTGTCACCAAGAAACTCGGCTCCATGTCCAATACCACTTTGGATGCACGGACGATGGATGATATTGTAAACGAGCTATTCCCTACTCACCCTGTGCGAATTGATGTGGGCGACGTACTTGAGCCGGAATTCATTCCTCTATTTACCATAGGTGAGCTGAAGGAAGCAGTAGGCTCCCTTCGGAATAAGAAGGCTCCAGGCCCTGACGGGATACCCGCGGAAGCTATGAAACTAGCTCTCAAAGTTTGTCCGCAGCTACTGCTTGAAATGTACAACTGTTGTCTGAGTGCAGGTGTCTTTAGTGCCCGTTGGAAAATGGCTCGACTAGTGCTTATTAATAAAGGAAAGGCAGTCGGGAACGCGCCATCGTCCTTCAGACCACTATGTATTTTAGACATTGCGGGAAAAGTGCTGGAGAAGCTATTAAAACCTCGCATACTGTCGTCTATTCAAGCCGCGGGAAATCTGTCAGACAGGCAATTTGGCTTCCGCCGTGGGCGATGTACAATAGATGCAGTACGCCTAGTAGTTGAAGCTGCGAATCAAGCTCAGGAAGGAAACCACTATTCTAGGAAAATAACACTTCTGGTAACCTTGGATGTGAAGAACGCCTTCAACTCAGCTAGGTGGATAGATATGGTTGAAGCTCTTCAATTCACCTTCCAGTTGCCTGCATATCTCCTGCGTATAATGAAAGATTATTTGAAGGACCGTACCCTGTTATATGACACTGCAGACGGCCAGAGGAGGAGAAAAGTCACGGCAGGAGCAGCGCAAGGATCTATCCTGGGCCCGGATTTGTGGAACATGTTGTACGACGGCTTACTGCGCATGGAGATGCCCGAAGATACATTCCTTGTTGGGTACGCTGATGATATTGCAGCGGTGATTGTAGCCCGAGATGCGGTTCTGGCTCAGTGGAAACTCAATCAGGTAATGCGACGGGTGAGTGGTTGGATGAACGCTCATGGTCTGAATTTAGCTATGGCGAAAACTGAAATAGTCATGTTAACTAGGAGGAGAATGGACACTATAATTCCCATGAAAGTTGGAGAGGTGGTCGTTCGAACTGGAGCCACTGCGAAGTACTTAGGGTTTACTCTTGACACGAAACTGACATACTGGTCTCATATACGGAAGGCAGCAGACAAGGCGGAAGTAGTGACAGCTGCCATTAGTAGACTCATGGCTAATGTGCATGGTCCTAGAGAAAGCAAACGTCGACTACTGTTGTCCACAGCGCAGTCTATTCTCCTGTATGGAGCTGAGATTTGGTCTGATTCGCTGAGGATAGAGAAGTATAGGAAACGCCTAGCTGCAATTCAGAGGAGAGGAGCTCTGAGGGTGGCGTGTGCTTACCGTACAGTTTCGGAACCTGCAGTTCTGGTTGTCTCAGGTGTTGCGCCAATAGACTTACTCGCGCAAGAACGTAAAGACGTATACTTCCGACGAGTAGAACTGGGCAAGGCTCAAGCCCGGAAGGAAGCCGTAGCACGCAAGATGGAACTTTGGCAGCAGAGGTGGAGTGACGATCACAGAGGAAGATGGACAGCTCGGCTGATACCGAGTCTGGTCGAGTGGACGAGTAGGAAACACGGAGAAATAAATTACTTTCTGACACAGATGTTGACAGGTCATGGCTACTTTCGGTGTTACCTTCATCGTATGGCCAAAGTAAGGAGTCCAGTTAGTATTTACTGCGAGAACGAACGAGATGACGTTTATCATACTTTTTCGTCTGCGATCGTTGGGCAGCGGAAAAACAACAACTTGAAGCTGAGGTTGGTCCAATAACGCCGGACAATATAGTTGGCATTATGCTGAGAAACGAGCTCAGCTGGGATACGGTCGCTTTCTTTGTTGAGGTGGTCCTTCGTCAGAAGAAGTCGGATGGGGACTTGCTCGATTTAGTCGATTGAGTCTGCGTTCCGCGGGCTATGAATGGAGAAGTAAGATTGTGCTTGTGAAGCAAAGAAAATGACTCCATCCTGAAGTAATACGAAAGTGGTCCCGGGATGGGTTTCGTCAAGAGGACAGGGTGTGGTTTTTTAGTGGGTAAGAATCCCACACTCTTGAGGAATGCGGACCCTTCTCAAGGTCTTATGCAAGATTTTTCCACTTCCCTCGTAAAAAAAAAAATATTATTGCAGCCAATGGTCATTTATTTTATTTTCAGGACGGGTCAGAGAAGGGACCTATTGAAACTAACCTCCCCAGGATATGCCTGGTGGTGAAAATGGACAACCACGAAAAACATTTTCAGGACGGCCAGAGTAGGATTCGAACCCACACTCTCCGGATACGCGTTAGTCCTCTCGACCACCATGGCCGGTTAATGTAAATTAATTTTTCTTGTAGTTGCATGTGGTAGATATTTATCAATTTAACATTAGGTAAAGAGATAACATTAATTTGGCACCTGCGAATTATAAATATGAAGTAACATTGTCCGATTTAGTAGTCTCCAGGCTGGTCAAAAGCAAGGACACTGAAAATAAATATCTAATATGTAGAATTCTCAGGTTTTCTACATTTTTGTTGCATCTTTCTGGTCAAGGATCCTTAATTTTTACCTAGATTGTAAAAAGCATGTTGCTTGACAAAATGAATAGATTACTTTTTCCATACCGGTAATAATTATGTTGAGCTATTTCAAAAATAAGCACGTCAAAAAAAATGTTACCTCAATTTCTTTTTTGAATCAGTAAACCCCGTCGTTCGCACCTTCCTATAACGCTATCCCATTTATTACGTTCTTTTTGTAAGAACCCTGGACGGTTACCTCATTACAACGCTTCTAAATCCCACTTATAGCGCTTTCTTCATGTCATAAATAAGAGGGAATTATTTATTTATTTATTATTGAGCGTATGGCTTTTATTGCCGGGAGTGTCCGCGGACATGTTCGGCTCGCCAGTGGCTGTAGCTGCTTCAATGAGGACACCCATAGGGTGAGCTACAAGATCCGTTCAATTTCAAGTAGTTCCAACTTTCGCTACCTGATGTCACTGACACCTAGTGGTGAACGTTGGAACTTTGATAGAGCGTTCCAACGAAATCTAACCTGCAAATATAGCTTTAGCTTCACATAAGTTTAATTAGTGGAAGGTCCTTTTACATGCCATAAATTTATGAAATGGGACCGCCGGCATTACTGCCCCTCCGAAGGAAGGCATACTGAAGGATTTTAACGTTCTTAAAAAAATTCAATGACTTCGGCCAGGTTTGAACCCGCGATCTTGGGCATAGAAGCTCAGCATGCTACCGACTACGCCACCGAAGCCGCTTAAGAGGGAATATTCCGTATAGATTCTGAAAAATAAGCACTATATTTGAGGTGTTTTAAATGAAATATCTAGCGACTTCGGTGGCGTAGTTGGTAGCATGCTGAGTTTCTATGCCCAAGAACGCAGGTTCAAACCCGCCCGAAGCCGTCGGATATTTTAAGAGCGTTAAAATCCCTCAGTATGCCTTCCTTCGGAGGGGAAGTAAAGCCGGCGGTCCCATGCCATAGATTTATGGCATGTTAAAGACCCTTCCACTAATTACACCTGTGTGAAGCTAAATTGTATAGGTTAAGAATGTAAGCAACGCTCTTGGGTTCCTACGTTCGTTGCCAAGAGCCGACTGCGGTGGCGTCTAGTAGCTAAGTTATGAACTAGGCCTAGTAGTCGTTGACAGTGGCGTTTGGCGGCAAAAATAGGAACTATTTGAAAAATTCAAAGTCGCAGTCCTTACTTGAATTAAAAAACAGATACACACACTAATACTGACATCACAATTAACACCGGTTATCAGACAGATTCTACATACACTCAAAGTACACGGGGCTACATGACCACGTTGTCGCAGCCCCTAAACTGAGGACCCAACCAACCAAAATGAAAAACTTGTTTGTCTCCCTGCACTGGAGAGCATTATTAGTTCGAGTAGATGAAAGAAATTCTGCACCCTAAGTGAAGAAACCCTCCAGCCAGCAGCGTCGAATTTTTTACCTAACGACTTTCCTTTCCTTGGAAGTCTACTTGTCAATACAGCTCATTTCTGTCCTGTCTTGTTAGTCGTTTCTGAATTCTTGTCTGACGTACGGGAGAAATTAGATGTTCACTTGGAAGATTTTGTGTGAGTTGTCAACCCGCGATGTCGAGGACATGGTTACGGATCATGCTATCACTCTTGTCCAAGATGAAGGCAGTGATGAGGAAATTCAGGGAGCACACAGACATTATGGAGAGCAATTGAGATACGGCATGTGTAAATATCTTGTTGCTACCAGATTTTGCCTAATTGTAACAGTATCTGTTAGGCTAATGAATAGAAAATATATGTAAATGGAGATAATCATCATGGCCACATGGGTCTGATGACTACGATGGTCGAAACTTAAAAATAACATAAAAATAACAAGAAAGAGAAGAGGAAAGACGAGGGAAAGCTCGTTCACGTCCTTACCTCGTACACCCCTCCACTATGCAGGATATTTACTTGCTTAATGCAGTCATATACAGTAGAAGAGACTTGACGCACAACTACTACTTTTCGACTGGGCTTTTAATTTTCTGGGAGTGATCTCTGATCTCCCCTCTTCAAGTTTAACCGATCTTTGATTTCCCTCAGGACCAATTGGTGTGTAAGAAATGGCGCGTGGTACGTACATTACTTCCTACGCTTCCTGACTTCGCTCCCAGCAGTCAGCTGTATTTATTTGCTTGTTTGTTTATTTATCTGTTTGTTTATTTACCTGTTTGTTTATTTGTTTACTAGCAGTTGTACCCAATCGTCATCATATGGAACATGTGTTCGTATCCCAGCTAACTCACGGTCTTTCGAGGTATGGGGCGTTCAACCCACTATACGATCACATATTCAGGATTTGAGTCTGTCAGATGACTACTCTACTTGAAAGAAACACCATATTCCTAAGTATAACGTTTAATGATAGTAATTCATGGCAATAAAACATAATACACATTTATTTCCCACAACAAAAATCAAATTTATCGGTGAGTCTCTTCTCCTCAAAATTAGTGCTTCACCGCACTCAAGTCTATCCAAAAGATCCTATTATTGATACTCTTTGACATTTGCGAGTGTCCATAGTGTTCCTCACGTGGCACAATTTAACACAAATTGGAATATCACAACACAATAAACACAAATTATATTTAAATGGCATTAAATCTGCAATTATTAAACATTTATCCGTTTTACACGGGACATTTACTTTAAATAACATTAATTCATTAGCGTATGCCTTGTTTAATAAGTGTTGTCTCGTGCGAATCGTATTCTTTTCCCATCAATTTCAAACGCTGAAGTGGTACACTTTTCCCTCCAAAATACACATAGATAGGCCTATAGATATTTTTATAGCTTCACCATACAACGATTTTCTGGGTCTGGTCAAAACATTGCCGTTACAAACGTGTCATCTCATTCAAATTACGCTACCCGTATGAATAAATTAGTGTGAACTGGGCAAATACACCTTACAAAATGCCTCTATTTATTCTTTTACCATATAAACATAAACACTTTTAAAAATCACTGTAATATAACTTTATACATATTTCTCGCACAATTTTCACACATGGATCCTTGATTGGATACCCACTATCGCCTGACCTCAGAGATGCGATGCAGCTAACTCCTGACAACCGCTGGCCTCCTTGAAAGTCTATCTTGCTTGTGTGTTCGACTCCCGTCACCTACAGTTTATGTCTCCTCTACTGCAAATTTGTTCAGCCCTAGGTCGCGACTACTTGTGACGCCTCCCAGGCTCCCGTAACTGTAGTGATCATTACAATAATATGTTATTTTACCCATGATAACACTTCCTGGTTATGTTCATTGTCTATAAACATCATCCTAAATTATCTCTCCGCTGTACTGATTCTATACTCGCGTATGCTGTTGCTCAAACGTCTGCTGTAGACTAATTCTTATATGATAAATAATTACTGTTATTAAGCTGCCTGATGCGCTTTTCATAGTTCACCGCTAGTACATTTGAGCGTCGATACTTTATAAATTCCGCGCACTTCCTTGCGTGATCCGGCAGCGTGTTAGCTCACGGGTTGAGTCAAGACGAACTGACTTCCCTGCTCCAGCTTCTCGTATATAAAGCTTCCTTATGAAAAGTAGTTCACTGGATTTCCAGGAACGACTCTCTTCTTGATATAATACCTTTTCAGACAATTTGAAGTATGATCCTTGTTTGTCTATGCGTGGAGGTCCCAAAATCACTCGCGTGCAGGCAATCGCTTCGGCCAATTAATTATAATTAATTGTTTTCTTCCACGGCGTCATGACGCTACTCCGGTAATCCCCTCGGCTCCTTCACAAATCCTTACTCTGTAGCGGATGATGTCTGTGCAGAGGTTCCTTTATAGATGCAGGCTTTAATTTAGGCGTGACAACACTCCTAAATTATCTTTCCTAGAATACATGCATCTGGGTGTAAGTTTCATCTCAATTCATTGCTCCATTTGGCCGTAATTAATTAATTTCTGTGGGCGACCACCCCCACTCCGCTTCTTTGCCTTGTAAGACTGTGGTTCCCAAAGCCATTAATCTTTGGTCGCTCCCCCAGTGCAGACGAGAATTAGTTCCTTGGCGTCACCTAGTAACGCCCCCTTGCTAACCACGATATTTTCAACTGTCAAGTTGGCCCGAATTCTTGAGCTCTTAGCATCTTAAACATACATAAGTTTGTATTTTCTGCAATAATCCGCCTTTAATGCTATAATATTCCCGTTCTGGCCGTGAAATCATGCTGTTATAATCATATGCCGATATAACACATTGTTCTTCGGGTTCACTGTGGCTGTTCCTCCTCAGAGATCAATGATTCGATTCTGTGCAGATTCATGGGCCTGGTCTTCTTTAATAAAGACCCCAGTTCGATGCCAGTCAGCCGTGTCCAATTGGGCACACAGTAGTACCCGGCTTCGCCCAGTGGACTGATAATAATGTCTCAAAGTCTCCTTAGAAATATAATGGACCTAAAATCTAGGACATTTGCCCCCAAAGACAATGAGGGCGTAATATCTAGGTCATTTTCCCCTAGATAAGGATGATGAAAACTACTGTTGAATTGACACATCAAACTTACAAACTACCGTAATAGAAATACATATTTCAATATTCACAGGCGAGGAAGACTTATTGTGTGTGGTGAGTAATGGTGTAATGGGCGTAACATCTAGGTCAGTTGCCCTTATGATGAGGATGATAAGGGAAACTACTACCTGTATAGAATTGACACTTCAACTTATAATGTACACAATGAACTGTAATAAAAATAAATATTTTAAAAATCACAGTCGAGAAAGACTATATGCGGCGGTGATTAGTGGTATGATGCACGTAACATCTTGGTCATTTGCACCTATGATGATAATAATAAGGTAATGAAAAAATGACTACTAAACGAACATGGTGTAATTTTAAAACTGATATAGGTAATTCAGATGTCTAGCTTCGATGTCTTCCAAAGTCTCAACCTTATTTTCTGGCTTAGGCCTGTACTCAATGCGTCTAGTGAAAGAGCTTATGGCGTACTGCTCGGCAAAGAATATGGGTCCAAGCTGCACGAACCTGAGATGATCGCAGATGATGACGAAATATGACACACGTTCGGGGTTCCCCGTCGTATTTAGATTGGCCGGGGAATCACTCACTCTTTCGCAACACCACAGTGGCTTGAGCAACGGCCCTGTGCTGGCATCAGCATAGACAGCTCTGGAAAGTCCTCTCATGTCACCGCGCGATGAATCAGCAAGCTATTCTCACAACTGCCCCCCCCCCAGGGTCTCACAACTTGTGGGACGTGGGTTGGCGACCACGGGACCCCAGCTGAGTCTGGCATCGCTTCTACTTCCTGCTGCCGGGCTCCTTTCAGTTCTCTTTCCTGTCGGCCTCCCTTGGTCAACTCTTGTTCTCTTCCGACCTCGACTGTATTAGGGTATCCGAGGGCTAGGGAGTCTTTCAATTTCCCACCTTAATTGGCCGTTGTCTCATCTTTCCTGACGCCCTCATTCTTCGAGGGGTCTGCCTTCTTTTCCTTTAAATAATAACTCCTGTCTTCTGCTCAAGGCCCTCAAAGAGGCAGGGTGTGTGTAGCCCCACCAGCTCTGCTACACCCTCAAGGGCTCATGGCGGGTGAGTTAGGAAGCTGGCTACCCCGAGGGATTCCTGAGCTAAATGCAGGGAAGGGAGTGGTATGTCAGAAATTTCAAGTGGACTGAGTTACTCATCGGGTTCCAAAGGGTAAGTATGTAAAAGTTGGTTCAGATCGGTGAAACTGTGTAGATTTGTGTCAAAGGGCCTATATCCAGGGAAAGGGGTGGTCTGTCCGAGATTTAAAGTGAACAGTGATACTCGTTGGGTTCCAAAGAGTAATTATACAAATTTTGGTCCAGATTGGTGAAACGATGTAGATTTGTGCCAAACGGTCTAAATTCAGGGAATGAAGTGCTCTGTCCGAGAGTTCAAGCAGACAGTGTTACTCGTCGGGTTCCAAAGGGTAAGAAACTTACATAAAGATTGGTTGAGATGGGTGAAACTATGTAGATTTTTGCCAAAGAGCCTAAATGCAGTAAATGGAATGGTCTATCCGAAATTTCATTTAGACAGTGTTACACGTCGGGTTCCAAAGGGTAAGTATGTCAAATTTGGTTCAGATCGGCGAAACAGGGTTGATTTTTGCCAAAGGGCCTAAATGCAGGGAATGGAGTGGTCTGTCCAAAGTTTTAAGTGGACATTATTACTCATCGGGTTCCAAAGGGAAAGTATACAAATTTAGGTTCAGATCGGTGAAACGATGTAGATATGTGCCAAAGGACCTAAATGCAGGGAATGGAGTGGTCTGTCCGAAATTTCAAGTGGACAGTGTTACTCATCGGGTGGGTTGCTAAGGGTTAGTATACACGTTTTGTTTTTGATCGGTGAACGATGTAGATTTGTGCCAAAGGGCCTAAATGCTGGGAATGGAGTGGTCTGTCCGAAATTTCGAGTGGACAGTGTTACTCGTCGAGTTCCAAAGGGTAATTATTTGAGATCGGTGAAACGGTGTAGCTTTGTGCCAAACGGCCTAAATTCAGGGGTTGGAGTGGTCTCTCCGCAATTTAATGCAGACAGTGTTAGTCGCAGTGTTCCAAAGGGTAAATATACAAATTTTGGTTGAGATCGGTGAAACGGTGTGGATTTGGGCCAAAGGGCCTAAATGCAGGGAATGGAGTGGTCTGTCCACAATTTCAAGCAGACAGTATTACTCGCAGGGTACCAAAGGGTAAGAATACGAATTTTGGTTCTGATTGGTGAAACGGTGTGGATTTGGACCAAAGGGCCTAAATGCAGGGAATGGGGTAGTCTGTCCAAAATTTTAAGTGGACGGTGTTACTCGCAGGGTTCCAAAAGGTAAGTATACAAATTTTGGTTCAGATCGGTGAAACGGTGTGGATTTGTGCAAAAGGGCCTAAATGCAGGGAAGGGGGTGGTCTGTCCGAAATTTAAAGTTGACAGGGTTCACCGCAGGGTTCCAAAGGGTAAGTATACAAATTTTGGTTCAGATCGGTGAAACGGTGTAGATTTGTATACGTAACAGACAAGCAGACAGACAGACAAACTTTGTGCTTTATATATATAGATCTATCTGTTTGTTTATGTATTTGTTTGTTTGTTTGTTTGTTTATTTATTTGTTTATTTGTTTGTTTATTTATTTGTTTATTTATTTATTTGTTTGATTATTTATTTGTTTGTTTATTTATCTGTTTCTTTATTTGTTTGTTTATTTATTTGTTTATTTGTTTGTTTATTTATTTGTTTATTTATTTATTTGTTTGATTATTTATTTGTTTATTTATCTGTTTCTTTATTTGTTTGTTTATTTATCTGTTTCTTTATTTGTTTGATTATTTATTTGTTTGTTTATTTATCTGTTTCTTTATTTGTTTGTTTATTTATCTGTTTCTTTATTTGTTTGATTATTTATTTGTTTGTTTATTTATCTGTTTCTTTATTTGTTTGTTTATTTATATGTTTGTTTATTTGTTTGTTTATTTATTTATTTGTTTATTTATTTGTTTGTTTATTTATCTGTTTCTTTATTTGTTTGTTTCTTTATTTGTTTGTTTATTTATATGTTTGTTTATTTGTTTGTTTATTTATTTATTTGTTTATTCATTTGTTTATTTGTTTATTTATTTATTTGTTTGTTTGAAAAATTATTTTATTTGTTTACTTGTTTGTTTATTTATGTATTTGTTTATTTGTTAATTTGTTTCTTTATCACCACACTCCTGAACTAATTATCGAAAGGTTAGATTACGTAAGTTTCACTACGGCTGGAGATAGGAATTTCGCTGCTCTACATCTGTTTAACCGAGGATTAATATAATATTTTGATCATTATATATGAATGATGATGATGATGATAATTGTTGTTTTAAGGGGCCTAACATCGAGGTTATCGGCCCCTAATGAAATGAAATGGCGTGAAATGAAAGGATGTAGATAAAAAACAACTCACTGCCATGGATGAAGCGAAAATGGTGTTTATAAAACAGACAGTGAGCCCCAAAAAAATTATGCCTTATTTGAATAAAAAGAATAAAAATGCGGATTGTAAAAAAGGATAAAACAAATAAGGCATAGTGAACAATACAATACATAACACAATAAAAACATAAAACAGATTTAACCACAATTAAAAGTCGTAACTACACATTAAAACTTAAAAAAGTAACCACTCTCCCTCATGAACCGGATGACGAGGTCAGCTGACGGCCCGTCATCACGGAGAATAAGGGAGAGGGTATTAGGCAGTTTAAGAGTCCCGCGCAGATCGGCCAGATCCACACACTCCAAGAGAAGGTGTGCCACAGTTAGGTGGGCGCCGCAAGTACACACAGGAGGATCTTCTCTCTTTAGCAAGTGAGAGTGCGTAGCAATCCCATGGCCGATCCGGAGTCGACAGAGTACCACAGCTTCCTTCCGGAGAGATCGGAAGGAAGATTTCCACACCTTCGTTGTCTCCTTGATGCCTCTCAGTTTGTTGGGTGGAGGCGTGGCACGCCATGTCTCCTCCCAATGCGACAGGATCGAATGCCGCAACTGAGAGTGCACATCACTAGCAGGCACCTTATACGGTAGCGAGGGCAGTGCGACTGCCTCTCTCGCCGCCTGATCAGCAAGCTCGTTTCCCGCAATACCCATGTGGCTAGGAAGCCACACAAAGGTCACCCCGGTTCCAGCGTTACGCAAACTGACGAGCTGGTCGTGCACACGCTGGGCCAACGGGTGCTTCGGGAAACACACATCGATCGCCTGCAGCGCACTCAGAGAGTCAGTACACACAAGAAAGTGCTGGTGATCGTCTGATAACGTGTACTGCAGAGCCTCTAAGATGGCATAGAGCTCCGCAGTGTACACGCCACAGGCCTCGGGAAGTGAAAAGAGAAACCGACGATCCTCAACCACAAATGCACAGCCTACTTTCTCGTTTACCCTCGAACCGTCCGTGAATACAAGCCCTGATCCCGGATACCGTGTCACCACGGACTGGAACAGCCTCCGATGGACGGAGGAGTCCGTGTCCGACTTGGGGCCGGTGTGCAGATCCAGGATGATATCAGGGCGAGAGACCATCCACGGAGGGGCCTTGCTAGGTACTCGGACGATACAGGAGACAGAAGGAAATCGGAACTGACGGTAAAAGTCATCCAAGCGAATCCCCGCCGGCCGAGTGGCCCGGGCGAGCACATCATACAGCCGGCGATTCGGATTGTAAAACAAACATGGATAGCTTGGATGGAGTGGCGTCTGTCGAATAGTTGCAGCATAGGTCAGCAGTACTTGTTGGCGCCTCAGGTGTAAAGGAGGTACGCCAGCCTCGGCGAGCAAGCTGACGACTGGGCTTGTCCGAAAGGCACCCGTCGCCAGCCTCACACCGCCGTGGTGGACACTGTCCAGTTTAACAAGCACTGACTTACGGGCCGAACCATATGCTACACTGCCATAATCTAACCTAGATAAAATCAGTGACTTATAAAAACGCAGGAGCACCGCGCGGTCCGCCCCCCATGATGTGCCGCTAAGAAACCGCAACATGTTGAGTTTCTTAGCGCAGGCAGTTTTCAAACACCGCACGTGTGGTTCCCACGTCAATTTCTGATCGAAAAGGAGCCCAAGGAACCGGTACGCAGCAACAACAGGCAAAGCTACATTGCCCAGATAAAGCTCAGGATCTGGATGGAGGGTGCGCATTCGGCAGAAATGGACAACCGAGGACTTAGCGGTTGAGAATCGAAAGCCATGCTCCAGTGTCCAGCGTTCCACTCTCCGAATAGCTTGTTGTAGCTGTCGTTCAGCGACCGCCATATTTTGCGCACTATAATGTAGAGCGAAGTCGTCGACATATAGCGACGGTACCACTGCTGGACCAGCAGCAGCGACTATACCGTTTATGGCAATCGCAAATAATGTGACGCTAAGCACCGCTCCCTGTGGGACTCCGTTTTCCTGTATATGATATTGCGAATATGTCCCCCCTATTCGGACACGGAACAGGCGAAGGGACAGAAAATTCGCAATAAAAACCGGCAAGTTACCTCGGAATTTCCATTGATGCAGGGTAGAGAGGATGCCGTAACGCCAAGTGGTGTCATAGGCCTTCTCGAGGTCAAAGAAAACAGCAACTAGGTGCTGTCTCCGGAGAAAAGCGTCCTGTATGGCAGTCTCCAGGCGTACCAGATGGTCGTTGGTGCACCGAGACGCCCTGAAACCACACTGGTATTCAGACAGGAGTCCCCGTTTCTCCAGGACCCACACCAGGCGCCGATTGACCATCCTCTCAAAGAGCTTGCACAAACCGTTAGTGAGACAAATAGGTCTGTAACTCCCTGTCAATTTGGGATCCTTATCGGGCTTCAGGATAGGTATAATGATACCTTCCTGCCATTGCGCTGGAAACACACCTTCCAACCAGATACGATTAAACACCCTGAGCAAATAGCGAATTCTCTCATCGTTAAGGTGTTTAAGCATCTGGTTGTGAATATTATCCGGGCCAGGAGACGTGTCCCTGCAGAGCGCCAGCGCTCCGCGGAGTTCCCACTCCGTAAAGGGCACGTTGTACTCCTCCGAAGCGCGGGAAGCAAAACTAAGATGGAAACGTTCCGCTTCGCGCTTCAGGGCCACGAAGGCAGGGTCATAGTTATCGGAACAGGATATATCCGCAAAATACGAGGCGAGATGGTTTGCAACGCGATAAGGATCTGTAACCAGTTCATTAGCAATGGAAATTCCCGGTACAGTAGAAGATGTCTGAATTCCCGAAATGCGTCGTAGTTTAGTCCACACCTGAGAGGAGGGGGTATGTGCCGTAATAGAAGACACATACCGTTCCCAGGATTGTTTCTTACTCTGGAGAATAAGAATCCGTGCCTTGGCACGAAATTTCTTAAACGCCACCAAATTGGCCATGGTTGGACGCCGACGGTAGTGCTTGTGAGCTCGACGACGGTCTCTTATTGCCGCTGCAATATCCTCTGTCCACCAAGGGACGAGTTTGCGACGAGGAGTCCCAGAAAAGGATGGGATGGACTCTTCGGCGGCAGCAAGAAGCACATCGGTGATGTGCTGTACCTCGTCATCGACGCTCCGGCAACCAAGATCAACGAACACAGCTCGTTCTTGAAACGAGGGCCAATTTGCCCGCTTAAGAACCCAACGACTGGGGAACTCGACGGGCGTCTGGGTCAGAAGGGTAAGAACGATCGGGAAATGGTCACTGTCGTCGAGGTCGTCGTGTACATACCAACCAAATAGGGGGACCAGCGCACGGCTACACACACTCAAGTCAATGTGTGAGTACGTGCCGTGCGCTAAGCTAAAATGTGTAGCGTCCCCTGTATTTAATAGAGATAAATCCAACCCGTGAATTAAGGCCTCCATGTCCCTTCCTCTGGGGCAGGAAGATGGTGATCCCCATTGGGGGTGATGAGAGTTGAAATCACCCACGATGAGGAAAGGGACTGGAAGTTGATCAACAAGATCAAAGACGTCATTAATATCAAGGGGCTGGTTCGGTGGAAGGTACACGTTACAAACAGTTGTCATAGCAGGCAAGGACACGCGAACTGCAATAGCTTCCAGAGGAGTGTCCAGTGGAAACTCCTCACTATAGCAGTCAGAGCGAACGAAGGTACAAACGCCCCCCGGAAGCCCGGGCGGCGTCTTGTCGCTCTTTAGAGTATAGTCGGAAACCTCTCAGAACAGTCTCGTGATCAGGTCTGAGGTTTGTTTCCTGTAGGCAGACTATACTCGTTGCGTATTGGGCAATACGCTGACGGAGTTCTGTCAAATGCCTGTCATAACTGTTACAATTCCACTGTAACAGTGCCATTGTGTGAACTTAGGGAATAACGTGGAGCAGCAAGCTACTCCAACTTTGACTCTGGAGGATCTACAGTCACTACGTCGACTATAATCTCCATGTCCTCAGGCGAGGTCATGGAGTGAATCGACTCGGTGGAAGATTTCATAGACGCAGTTCGGCGGCGGGGGGATCTCCGTGGGGAGTGCGCAGATCTGGGGACCGAAACGTCCCCAGGCGCAGAAGCATCCGCAGGTGTTGGCGCGGATGGCTTCCCCTTTTTGGGAGAAAGGGAATGCGTAGTGCGGGGTCCCTTCTTACCCTTACCCGCCTCTTTAAGATATATAGACGGGTCAGGAGCCGAATTCCTGACCCTGGTCGACGATGCCGCCTCCGCCGGCTTCGGCGCGGCTTTCGCCGACCGTTTGGGTGGGGAGAAAGTCTTCGACTTCCTCCCGAGTGGGGAGGAAGTCTTCAACTTCCTCCCCTGCTGTGCGGGTGGAGCAGCCTTCGCTCGCACAGCCTTCGTGCTGGCCGAAGGTGGAGTTGAAGTCACCTTCGGGCTTTCCGTTAGTATCATAGGTGCTGGCTTCGTGACAGGTAACTCAGTTGAAGGTTTCACAGCTGGTACAAAAGATGAGGTCGCCGGGACCAAATTTGGTATTATGGCTCTATAATCAATCGTTGGAGAAGGCGAAATCCTGGTATGGTACTTCTTGCGGGCTTCCTGGTAGGTGAGACCATCCAGGATTTTGATCTCCTGGATTTTCTTCTCACTCAGGAAGACAGGGCAGTTCCTGTCCCGAGGAGAATGAAATCCAGGGCAATTAGTGCACTGATAAGGTGTTGTGCACTCTTCCGCTTCGTGTGGTACCTTACCGCATGTTCCACAGATGTCGGGGCTCGAGCATCGGGATAACATATGTCCGAACTTCTGGCACTTATAACACCTCATTGGTGGAGGGATATAAGGCCGTACGTCACAACGGTAACTTGTAACCTTGACTTTCTCTGGGAGCACCGAAAGCTCAAAGGAAATAATGAAAGCACCAGTATCCACGATTTGACCATTGACCTTGCGCGTAATGCGCCGGACATCAGTCACGTGACGGTGCTGCATATCCTCCTTGAGCTCCTCGTCAGTGTTCAGAATCAGGTCCCGGTGAAAAATAACTCCTCGGACCAGATTCAGGGACGTGTGCTTTTCCACTTTGACGGGAATATCGCCAAAGTGGTCACATTTCAAAAGTCGTTCAACTTGCTCACCAGTCCTAGTCTTGAGCAACAAGCTACCGTTCCTCATCATTTGTACTTTCTCAAGCTCACCATAGACACCTTCTATGTGGCGAGAAAACAAAATACTCTTTACCAGCTTGAAATCACCCCCATCTGTTCTGGTAGCTACCAGAAACTTGGGGGTGTTAGTACCCAGATTTTCACGCACAGATTGTTCCCAGGGGGTTGATCCCCGTAGGGAATCAAATGTTAAAGACTTGGGTGTAGGACCACCCTGTTTGGGTGTAGGTCCACCCTGGTTGGGGATTTTTCTTTTAGAACCCTTGGCCAGATCATCCTCCCCGAATGCCACCGACATCCGATCACGGGCCGTCACAGTAGGCGCTACCCAGCCAGGGCAAGGCCCGCCTAGCTTGGAAGGCATTGCCCGGGGGTCCGATGTTTTACAATGCCGTATTGGCATGTACCCCTTGGCATATACTGGATTTTACAGCTCAGACATTCGGCTGTGCGGGGACCTGCGTAGTCAGGCGGATACTACTGAACGGGTACATGGCACACCCACCTGTCGGCGCGGCCAAGACCGGAACAGGCTTTCGAGCGTAGTCGCTAGCGTAAGTGGCCCATCCCCTAACAGCACGCACATATAGAAATTTTGGTTGCCAGACCCTGAAAGCAGTGACGGAAAGAAGTGCGATATAACCTAATGAGAGTTATACCGCACGGGTGTATGTCTTTTAGAGCTGACTGTCAAACCCTCGAAAGGGGACCGTTCCGAGAAGCCCTTTTAGTCGCCTTTTACGACTGGCAGGGAGTACCGTGGATGTATTCGCTTCCTCCCACCCACTGGGGGTCCAATTCACAAAACAACGCGGAGTCCTTAAAGTATAGCCAAGGTCGCCCCTTTTAGTCGCCTCTTACGACAGGCAGGGGATACCGTGGGTGTATTCGAAACCCCCCACCCACAGGGGGATATATATGAATGGTCTGGCGCCCTGGGAACACATAATACACATTATGTACTTTTTTTAGTGATACTGACAACAATACAGATACACTATTAAATTAATACACAATTAAATGTATCATTTTGATCACCCAAAAGTGGGCGACTATTTAAATTATTAACCTTTGCATATAATCAGTTTCTTATTATTATTAACAGTATTCTGTTTAAAATAACCCATTACCTTGCCTTATAGTAATTTCTAGCTACTAAAGGAAACCAGTCAAACATTTGAATTTAAAAATGAATTTAATATATAAAAACAACAAGTGCAAAAAGAATAAAATACTAAAGATGATAATAATAATAATAAATTAAATTAAAGAATTTACTGAATTTACTTGTATTATGGGTCTTGATTGGAAATTGGAGTATACTGAGTTAATTGAATAAAATATAGATTGAATTTAATAAGCATGAGAGCCTTCTGATTTGACTGGAGTAAAACTGATTAAATCGCTCACCGCATTGAAGATCATTGTAGTTGGATTGTTGCGTAGAGAGTTCCTGATGGCCCTGATCTTCCTCAGCGTAATGAATTTATATGTGGATGACGGTATAAATTCCAAAAATCATCCCTGTGACAATAGCCTCGTACACAACCAAGTCACAGTTTGATGAGACAGAATGTCTTATCAAATTCACATACTTAAATAGTCAACTGTCTAGTTTAGCACTGCGTTACAGATGAATGTTAATTTCCACCTCCATCTCGCTACAAGTTCCACTCTTCTGCTCCCAACAGCACCATTCCGTCTCCTCCAGCAATGCAATAATAATAATGTCACCTTCAGTTGGGCGGCCGTCATATATATATATAACGTTCCCAGGCACGCGCCCACCCCCACTTCTGAAGTCACTAGGCAATTTGCACGCCTTTCACATATCAATAATGACAATACTTCTTTGTAGCATTTCTCGGGAGGTCCAGCCCACCTTTTGTATAAAGTTGCAAAGGACTCTTTCACATGTCCAGCAGCCCCATTCATTACCTTGCCTGCCAGGTATTGATAATGGAGAGTCTTCAAAGAATCCATTCTTACAGTTAGTATGATTTGTATACTGGTAGAATACTTGATGTGAAAGACATAAGTGTCTATTCATGTCGTTACCAGAAAGCGGTAGATAAGCCGGCCTTCCGCGAACACCCTCTTCTTCTCTTGTTCGTATTTTCTTCAGAAATAATATTCAGTCAAGCGTCTAACTTATTTCAAATATAATGTGTATCGCTCCAAATCCTTTCAATTGCCATAATATTCCACATTACCGCATAATAATAGATATAAACATATTAGTTAACATAATAACTAATAAAAGGTAAAATGTAAACTTAAAACATATTGATAATAATAATAATAATAATAAAATATATAAAATTATTTCATTCTGGTCACAAATTGGGAACATCACAGTTTATTTATTTGTTTATTTGTTTATTTATTTATTTGTTTGTTTGAAAAATTATTTTATTTGTTTACTTGTTTATTTGTTAATTTGTTTATTTATTTGTTTATTTATTTGTTTATTTACTGTATGTGTTTATTTAGTTATTTTATTTGTTATTAATTTACAGTATGTATTCATTTATTTATATGTTTATTTGTTTATTTATTGTTTGTTTATTTTTTGTTTATTTATTTATTTGTTTATTTATTTATTTGTTTATTCAACAAAAATCGATTCAGAACATTATTGTGAGAAGCCAAAATTACATAATTTGAAGCAAATAATTCATGATCATGTAAGGTATAGGCCAATTGTTTTGTTTTCAAATTAATTGAAAATATTGGTTTCTTTGTTTCGCAATCTGAATTTTCAATACAACTTTTTTTCTATCCCGGAAGATGTGTATGATAACAATAACAATGCCGTGGCGTAGTCATACTGGTTAAATCGTGCACCACGGCCGGGAGGTAGCTGCAGCAAATCTGGAGTTTGCAGGTTTGAATATTTAGCGCTGACAGAGGCTATCGTGAGTGTGAGATTTCCCTGGGTTTTCCCACACTCCCTCTAAGCAAATGCAGGGATAGCACTTTACTTCAAGTCCCAGGGCACCTACAGTAGGCTACCTCCTACAAGAATTTTGCGTTCTTGCTTTTCAATGTCTGCTTTTTGAATGGCCTCCTAAAATTATGGTTTCTGATGCATATAGAGCTTCTGGGAGGACAACGGTTTGGTAATTATTCAATTTTGCATTATGTGACATCACTCTTTTATTGTTTATATTTGTTTACGTCGTTATGTCCTACTCAGGAGCACGATTGAACCTGCTTAGCTGATGTGTAGGCCTTCTTTATTTCCTCCAAAAACCTCTTCATCTTCTCGCTGAGTTTCTTCCTTCGTTCTTCTATCAGGGATATAGAGGCTCTGTTGTTGGGTTTGTCTCCAAAGTGGTGATTGTCGATTTTGCTTCTGAATTTACATCTGTTCCGTACAATGTCTTCTGAGATGTTGATTTCTTGGAGATCTGTTTCAATTTCACGAAATCAATCGTTCTTGGTTTTAAATGGACGGGCCAGGTTGAGAATTCTGTTAGTCTGTTGTTGTTCATTCTGATAATGTATCCTTAAAATTTCAATCGTCTTTTCCGAAAAGTGTGAGAGAATTTTTCAGATTGACAATAGCCTATAACTTATTTCCTGGGATGATTTTTCCTCCATATTCCCTCTACCGTAGGATACACAGTGGGCCAAAATTCTTTCGTAAAATTGTCCTTTCCTGTTTCTCTATGTCTTTGGTTGAAGATCCTCCACCAATGATTAAGGTTTCCGATGCATATAGGCTAACGCTTCAGGTTTGATTACTGTATTATGGTCTCGAAGTTTTGCTTTCCGAGATATTGATTTTTTTATTATATCTGTTCCTAGTAATCCTGTAGGCCTAAGCTTTATGTAATTTGGAAATTCTTTCTTTTTTGCTCCGCGGTTTACACCAGAGGGCTGAATAAATTCTCCTAAATAGTTAATTTGTTATTATTATTATTATTATTATTATTATTATTATTATTATTATTATTATTACACTGTTATTATTTTTCACATCGTTATGCCCATCTAAGGAGCGCGAGAGAACTCATTTAACAAATGATGTTAATCTTTTCTTCTCCCAAAATCTCTGCACTTGGGCACTGAAAAGTTTCTTCCGTTCTGATTTTCTTCGCAAAATGATAGTTGTTAACAACTGTTCTGAATTTGTATCCGTCTTTTATGATTTCCTTCACGATGCCAACCTCCTGAAGATGTTCCTCTATTTCCTTAAGCCAGTCGGTCTTGACTTTCATTAAGAGAGCAAGGTTGAGAATCCTTTTCGTCAGTCTGTCATCGGTCATGCGAAGAATGTGGTCATAGAACTTGAATCGCCTTTTCTTGAATGTGTCGGTGATCCTTCCAGAGTGATGATATAGCTCCAGAGATTTCATCCAGATTCCCTCTACGCAGATTTCACCAAAGATTTTCTTCAATATTTTCATCTCTTACTTCTCTACCGTATGTCTTTAAAAAGAGATCTGCCTCCAATGAGCAAGGTTTCCGAGGCGTATAATACTTCAGGTTTGATTACTGTGGTGTAATGTCGTAATTTAGCATTCCGGGATATTGATTTTTGTTATATATGTTCCAGGTAATTCTATAGGCCTTCTGTAGATTTGAAATTCTCTCTTTATTTGCTTCACGGTTCAATCAGCATGGCTGAATTACTTCTCCTAAATATTTGAATGTATTTACTTGATGAATTTTGCCGAATTTAGTCTTCAGAGGTTGCCCATCTATGTAGATAACGAGAGGATCCTTCTAAGTATTGAGTTTTTGCATATGATATTTTTCTTCTTCTACTTTTCTTCTTTTCTTTTCATTCTTTCTTTCTTTCTTTCTTTCTTTCTTTCTTCTTCTCGTCATGCCCGACTAAAGAGCGCGATTGAACTTATTTAGCAGATGGCATTGCCTTTCTCTTCTCCCAAAACCTCTTCATCTTCTCGCTGTGGCTTCTTTTGCGATCTTCTGACCAGGTTTTGTTGGTTATAGTTCTCGGATGGTCTACAAAGCGGTGATTATGGATTTACCCTCCGAACTTAGCTCTGTCTAGTGTAGGCCTATGTTATCTGTGATGCCCATTTCCTGAAGTTCTTTGCCAACTTCAAGCCGCCAAGTGTTTTTAAATTTCATTGACAGGTCAAGATTAAGAATCCATTTGGTCAGTCTCTGTTTGCCCATCCTGAAGATATACCCCTAAAATTTCAATCGTCTTTTCCTAAATGTGTCTGAGATTTTCTCCGAGTGCTGGAGTGATTTTCTTTTCATCCAGATTCCCCCTGTACAGACTGATCCAAAAGTTTTTCTTATGATTTTCCTTTCTTGCTTATCCACATCTTTAATTAATGATCTGCCCCCAATAATCAGCATTTCAGAAGCATATAGGCTAGTGCTTCAGGCTTGATTACAGTGTTGTAATGTCGTAGTTTTGCATTTCTGGATATTGATTTTTTATTATATTTGTTCCAAGTGAGTCTGTAATCTTTGTGCAGTTTAGAGATCTTTTCTTTGTTTGCTGGTAATATTATTGTTATTCTTTATTTACTCAACTTACAGTTGGTAGCATGACTCATATCGGAACATTACGTGCAAGAAAATGAGTAAAGTAACACTTAAGCCTCTAGCATACATTTTCAAACTATACGGTATAACACAGACGTTTGACAGTTAATTTTCTTTTCTTATCTTCCACGTCTCCTTTTCACAAGAGGGTCCAAGAAAATCCTAGTGTGTATTCAAAAATCATCTAACGATGCTGCAGGTTTTCAGAATTGCAGCCTTTTGTGCAATAGTGTGGGTGTAAATGGGAAGATTTAGTGTGGCTAGATTTACTGAAAAGGATTTAGGTGTCAGGCCAGTAGGAGAAAGGAGGAAAGGGAGGATCGTCACGTTTTTTTCTCTCCAGATTCTAGCCACCTAGCTAGAGGAGTATATTTATTAATCTTCTCACTGTATTTATGGTGGATATTATGGTCATTCGGAACAGATATGTCAATCAAGTACGTGTGATGGTTCTTCTTATCAGTTAAAGTTATGTCTGGTCTATTATGAGTTGTTTTGTCAGTTTAAATATTATTATTATTATTATTATTATTATTATTATTATTATTATTATTATGTGTACTCAGGTTTAATTAAGTTATGACTCAAGTGGAGTCCAGGAAGTAAGGTCCTAGTTTCACTCTACTTGGAGAGTAAATGCGATGCTTTCAGCAGGTCAGAAGGTCCGATATATTACTTACCCTAAGTGTGCATGTTGTTGACAAGACAAACACTTAGTGCACGAGAGGAAAGTTAGGTGGCGCCATTGCGCATGGCGCTACCACCACAGCAGAGGGTATGAGGCCGCTAATTCAAAGAGAGTAATATGACATTCCATACACTGTCAGTTAGCTCCATTTCCATCACTTGATTATAGACTGAGATTTGTGCACGTAGTCATTAAGAATATGATGCATAGTTTGGGTTTTATTTTTGGTGAAATTCGATGGTATTTGAATCCTTAATAAGTCGCGGCGCGGAATTTTGTTCCGCATTAAATTGTGTAAATTAATATTTCCGTAAACTTCTACTGGAATCATTTAATCTCTTGCCTAGCTGCCACTTTATTGTTCACCTTCATACTACAACTAACAACCTGCCCCGGCTTCGCCCGGTATCTTTATCGGTTTACCCGGCGTAAGCTTAAAAGGCGCACGGATAGCAGGTCCCATACGCAATTCAGAAAAGCTGAGGTGAACAGCGAAACTACAAAAATATATACTCTTCTCTGAAATCTTAACTCGACACGACTTGACAGTTTGATGCTGGCCGGAACTGGGGTGATAGACTCGCTCGCTAGCTCGTAAACTCGCTCGCTAGCTCGTAAACTCGCTCCGAAGCTAGAAATGAAAATTTCCACTCAATGGAGATTGTTGGAAAAAATGAAAACGTAGACTAAAATCACTTACTGCATAGTGGGCGATGTACTGTATTAAAAGATAGAGATATGCTGTCGTGGACTTCTTTTTGCAGAACTTCTCATGCTGAACAATCCTTACACTCATAGTAGCCTACTGTATAGGCCTATATCTATATATTTAAAACAGTAAGGTGATTTTTGTTACCACGAGATTGAGAGAACGACAGAACCGATTTACTTCGTAGAGCACTCTAACGAAAGTTCTTGGCCTCTAGATTTGCAGAGTGTCACTAAAATAAACAAATATAGTACGGTATATTTTTAAATTAATATAGAATATAGCAGAATTCTTGCCCCTCACGCATGCACACAATCCGCCTGGGCTCATGACAAAATTGCGGTGAGAAGTCCATTAAAATGTAAGTTATTTAATAAGCTTCCATGTACCGGTAATTGAAAACATACATTAACCAAGTTCTGACAATAAAATATAATAACAATATGAACGTATACGAATGTGCAACATTGATTTTTTGGATAATAAAATGGATTGTTTCCTTCAGACAGCGGATTTTGAATATAGTGAATGGTTGCGTCTGCAACTGATCAACAGTGCACGAGTAGGTATGTGGTTAAGGCGTCTGACTGTGGTTCCATGGAGCTCTCGCCAGTGCTTTTTTTACCACTGAAATATTGTTTAATCAAGGAGTATTAGTAAAGTTTTATGTCTGTTAAAGATACATATTTCTACATTCCCTCTCAATACGTTATATTTCCGTTTTACCATTGCATGACAGCATGTGATCAAAACAGCTAACTGTTGTCCTCAATACGCCGTTTGAATATCAGCAATCAGTTCCTATAACTGACAACAGATGGCAGTACATCGACCATATAGTTCCAGTAACTGACAGCAGATGGCAGCACCATTGCATCGATATATTTAAACCACAAGACATGCCGCGTTTTCACGTGCTAGTTAAATATTGTTTTATCAAGGAGTATTAGTAACGTTTTATGTCAGTTAAAGATACATATTTCTACATTCCCTGTCAATACGTTTTATTTCCGTTTTACCATTGCATGACAGCATGTGATCAAAACAGCTTACTGTTGTCCTCAATACGCCGTTTGAATATCTGCAATCAGTTCCAGTAACTGACAACAGATGGCAGTACCTCGCCCATATAGTTCAAGTAACGGACAACAGATCGCAGCACCATTGCATCGATATATTTAAAACACAAGACTTGGCGCGTTTCCACGTGATGGAGAATTATAAAGGAGGAGAATATTTAAGAAGGGAAATGTTGAAGAACATTAACTGACAGTTGAATGTGTAGGCTATGTTGTTTAAGTACATTAATATTGCAATTTCTTCCCAAAGCTTCGGTGGTCAAGTTATTAGCGTCCTAGACTAAAAGTTATAATTATGCATCGTCGATATAGCCTACTCATAAATTATTAAAGAAAAAAATAGTTTTCCAGGCACTCGCGCATGTCCACAATTGCTTTCGCCATGAGAGACACTTGGCAAACATAATTCGTTTGAAGGGGTCCGACATCTTGGTCAGTAGGCCCCGTGTACTTTGGTGTGTAAGTGTAAAATTTTCTGTGATAAACTGTGTTATTGTGATGGCTGCATTACTGTGTGTATTTGTAATTAATGTGGGCAATGAATGGCAAGGAGACGGCCAAGGCCTTAAGTTAGGAACCATCCCGGTATTTACCTTGAGTGGAAGTGGGAAACCACCGAAAACCACATCCAAGATTGTCGAGGTGGGAATTAAACCTTCCTCTTCTTAGTTATACCTCAAGAGACTGAATATGCCCCGTTTTTTTCCTCAGACCAGAATTAAATTTCTTGGCAGAGCAGGAAATGTAACCCGTGTCTCCGAGGCGATAGCCAAGAATGGGTGGGCTTCCATGTGTTAATACTATTTTTGACATGCACGGGACATAGAATTCAAAAACTGCCTCCATTAGGGTGACTGCCGAAGTGAGTATTGAGTATAGGCCTATGGTCATTCCAGTAGTTGGCGAAGTGAGTCTATGTTCCCCTGCAAAATGTACTGCCATAACCTATAACTAGAGGTGTTAGAAAGTGTTGTTATTTTTTTGAAGATTTGTTGATTTAAAATTCAAAAGGTGGTGTTTTGTGTTTTTATTATTTTTTCGGGGGATGACATGTTAAAATTTGGAAAGCGATAAGGTTTGTACAATAAGTGCATTTAAAAATATAAACAATTAATAAAACAAAGTAAAAACAAAACAGCAGGGTAAAACGTTAAACATGGCTATGGAAGAATGCGATAATACTTATATGGAAGTCACATTTTTATTTTACATTCACCATCTCGAAACACATTTCAGTGAATACCTTTTTCAGTTTTATCCAAATACTGCGGTGAAATCACTGGAAGTAGATCATGGTTAAAGTCTCAGCATTTGCAGCTGTCAATTTTCGCCTCCTATCACTTACTATGAGACTGTATTTCGAAAATGACCTTTCAGAATCCACATTTGAACAAGGATACCACACACACTTTAATGCAGCTGTTGCATAGTCTCGGTGAGCAGGCCTTAATCCCATGAGGATCTCTGGAACATTCACATTATCTTCATGACGCAGTTGGTTCTTGATTGCAGTCAGGTAAATGCTGTGAGCCTCTAAAAACTGTTGAGACTCCATCTTCGTAAGAAATGGGGCATTCTTCTTAAATTGGAGCAGTTCTGTGGGAGATACGTTCTTAGGTGCATGCCGAGGATCAAACAATGACCCGATGGCTTCTACAGTCTTCTTGGCCGGATCCATGGTCCTTAAAGTCCTGACTTTCACTAGAGCTGACTGGGCAACACACGTAAGCTTGGACTTAACATTTATCTGCATCTTTTGAGGAAGCTGTTCCAAGTTCTGGAGGATCGTATGATTGAACATTCCACCATCGCCTAATAGCTTGAGCTTTACCTCAAGGTCATCTAGCTTCCCAGCCAGTAAGTGAATTGTTGGGTACTTAGATCCCTCCAAGAAATTAAGCAAGTCCATAAGAGAGGCACCAACAACAGAAACATACAATGCTTGTAATTGTATAAATTGTATTGTTGAAGTCGATGCTTGTTGGAAAAATTTGACCCCAGAATTTGAATATTCCAATGTTTTGAAAAATTCTACCAGATCTTCCACATGCGTGGCCATACACATTGCAGCCTTAAACCATGAATTCCATCTAGTACATACAGGCATTGGGAAAGCTAGAATTTCATTCTCTTTTTCTGTGTTTTCATATTTCTCCCTTAGAAATGCAACGTAATTGCTTTTTCTTTTTCGCGTATTTAAAAAGGCATTCTTTGTCTTTACTATAGACATGTTCAATTCGTCCAGCTCGTTTTCAAATACGCAGCCGATAAGATTGACTTTATGAGCCCAGCACTGGACATGACTTAATTCTTCAATCAATCCTTGAAGAGTAGTTACACATTTTGTCTAGTAGCGTGCTGAGTCCGTAACTACTGCCACTGCACGCTCCCGTTCAATTTCATAGGAATTCAAGGTGTCTAATATCGCATTGGAGCAATTTACGCTATTGGCAGAATCTAGAACAACAGAGGCAGCCAGATGGGTGTTCATTTCTGTTGATGGTACTGATGGACGAAAAAGAATGTTGAAAACACACCTACCATTCTTGTTAGTTGTTTCGTCACATAGCAGAAACACGTCTTTGTTTTTTATATCTTCCCTAATTTCTTCCCTCCTTCTTTCGCCAATCATGGGGATGTATTTCTGACGAATCTGATTTGCTGATGGTAAATCTCCACTTCCGCGAACGTACTTATTAAACCAAGTACGGATAGCAGGATTGTCTAGTTTCTCTACTGGTATATTAGCTTTCACAAACGCAGTAGTAGAGTCCAAAATAAACTCTTCTTTCATATCCTTCACACGACTAGCATTTGATAATGTTTCTTTCAAGGTGGCCACTCTAGGAACACTAACTTCAAGACGCGAATTTTCTCGGCGTTTTGAATGCTTCTCCGATTTGCAATGTTTGTCTAATGCATCTTTCCTGCGATAATCTAACCGACAATCACAATATTTGCACATAAGAATGCCACAAGAAATTATAAATCCTTCATTCTTATATTCCTTAAGTCTGTCTGTGGCAGAAACAGCTACCTTCGGCATTTTTAAACTCAACTGAGCGATGCCCAGTAACAACCACTGTTATCACACGGTTGACTGTAGTCACACGCCAGTATAAATTCGTAACCACACGCAAAAATTATATCTGAATTCGTGTCATAATATTTAAATTACGTCGCGTCTCATCTTCCTGTACTGCTAAGTTCGGAACTAATACGACGAACACGTGGTCGCCAACTGATTCACGCAAATAACACACTAGCTTCGATGATAACGCACAATTTGCGCACTTTTTTTATTAAATTATATAGAATTCTCTACTATAATTTACACTCGCTACCGATGTAACAGGAGGCAAACGTAGTTTACATTATGAACAACTATCACATAACCTTTTGGAGGTAGTCGGCCAAACTATTCACGCCGCGATATAACAGCTGTTTACCACAGAGCTAAAATCCAACGAGTAACGAGAATATCGACAGTATATCGTAATATGACGTATATCGTAGTATTACCCCTCGCGAAACTATACAATCGATCATTCTCTCGAATTGAACACCAACCAAATTCGATTATCGGCTTGTGGACAAAAATGTTCGGATTGGTGTGGGGAAAAAATATGAAAATTTGTTTTTATTTCGCAGATTGCGGTATTTGTGGTGTTATTCACAAAATTCGCGTTATTTCGCGATTTAATTTCACTCCTGGGCGGCACGAAACATGTAAATACGTGAAAATGAAACATCCTAACCTCTAAATATGACTTTTCATTTTATCGCGAATTAACAAAAACTAACACCTCTACCTATAACAGGTGATGGAAATTGCTTATTTAGAGCAGTTTCGTACTGTTTATAACAAAATGAAGAACGTCATTCTGAGCTGCGTTTTCATGCTATTGCAAAAAAAAAATCGCTGCCAGGAACAATTAGAAGGAATTTATTTTAAACGATCAGTCTCATCGCATTCTCCTCACCAACCAACTTGAGTATGAAAGTCTCTGGACGTTCATGTTGAACTTCATTGTATAAGACAATAGTTTAATGATTATTTGTTTAGAGTACTGAGTCTAACTACGCAGTTGATTTCGGCAATGGAAGTATTATTTGCCATTTAATATTTAGCGGCTCCGTTATTGCAGGACACTATAGTGTTATCGAATAATACGAAGCCACATTTAAAATCCAATATAAATAGGCCATTTCAGAAACAATTCCAGATATTATGCAGTACAGTGCACTGTAAGGTCTTTGACGATCAAAAGTAAACATTGTTCTACATTGTATTTCTCTTGCGTAAAATCTACGCGTGGTTACTTTGGTCTTTACTGTTGTGAGGATAAAATTGATCTGCTGGAATATAAAATATTTGCCAAGCTGCAACAATGTAATAATATTAATTTAAAAGTCATTGAACTTATATCCAGTAGTTCAAACACAAACATCAGCGTTAACAGATTGGATACTGAAGATGAAAGCCAGCTACTTCATTTTCCCTATTATTGAATTTTTCAATTCCTTGGAATTAAGTAATTCGCCTCCACATACTCCGAACGTTTGAGCCATAGTTATGCTCCTTAGAAAACTGAACGTTTGCCAAGGACTCATATATGGTAATATATTAATTGTAAGAAATATGTAAGAAATTGCTTGGATTCGGATATAATAGGTGCAGTAATATTAGGCAGAGAGCTCAAATCCTACGACTTGATTTAACACCTTCCGATGAAACACTTGCAGGTACAGTACATTTTCTTTTAATAGGCAACAATGTCCTATTCGCTCGGCCTACTTTATCACAATCAATCAAGCTCAAGGAGAAACTCTTGAACGTATTGGGCTATTTACCTCATCACGCTTTCAGTCATGACCAGCAATATGTTGCAATGCTGAGAGTGCTATCTTTTGACGCCCTTAAAGTTGCAATAGTGCTAAAAAGTAATCGTACAAAGAATGTAACTTATATAAGAAGCTTCTTCAGTAATTTTGTTTTCCATTGTCCGTCATGTTTTGACGGGTTTCATCTAGTATATGTTTAACTGTTTACCCAACGTAAGCTTAAAAGGCAGGCTTTCTTCGGCTTGATTCACTGAAGTTGTTACTGCTTGGCTTCCTTTGGTCATAAATGAATGGTTTATCTACAGAAACCTTCCTCGAGAAATCCTTTACAGAATGGTGAAAACCGCATCTAAATCATCCAGTGGTTCTCGAGATTACCCGTTACATCCAATAATTGGGGACTTGGTTTTATACTAATTTGTGTAGAGATTATTAAAAATTAAATAAATAATTTTCTATAGCTTGACCAATCTCTTCAAATCACGTTTGATTTCACAGGAAAGTAAAGTAGGCCTACATCTCTACATGACTTTGGCGAGACTTGTGATTCTATATGGCTGTGAGACATGGGCCACGCTTGAAGATCGTATCTGCGTTTTTGAAAGGAAAGTGTAACGGAAAATATATATGGTGCAATATATAATGCAGAAACCGAAAGGTGGGAAAGAAGACCTCAGAAAGACCTGTATCAACGCTTTGGGAAGACGAACATCAACCGAATTCTAGAGAGGAGGAGACTGCAGTGGTTGGTTCATTCTAAGGGCCGGAAGTTCATGCAAAATCATACTTTTGAATATTTATGCATATTTTGTTTATTTTGTCACAATGCATCATATGTTTCTCCTTTGCCAGTTTAAGTGCATATCTCTGCTAGAGAAGGGCGTATATTCTAATTTCCTGTTGTTCTGAAGCGCTTTTTGTTATTTCATGTTCTTGAAGTCATATAGTATTTCGATTCGGGCTCCAAGAGTCTATCACAGAATGATACTGACATTATTTTAATACCTAGCACATTTTAGTCCTTTTTGCAAATTAATTTTTATTCATCATTCACTATGTAATTGTAAATAATTTTCATTTTTTTAAATTCAACGGCATTAAGGCGGCTTCCGTGGCGTAGTTGGTAGCATGCTGACCTTCTATGCCCCGGCCGAAGTCGGATTTTTAAGAGCATTAAAATCCCTCAGTATGCCTTCCTTCGGAGGGGAAGTAAAGCTGGCTGGCCCATGTCATAGATTTATGGCATGTAAAAGGACCTTCCACTAAATAAACTTGTGTGAAGCAAAATTTGTAGGTTAGGATTGATTAATGCTCTTAAGTTCGAAAGTTCGTCAACCAGGCGCTGGTTGCGATGGCATCTAGTAGTAGCCAAGTTCACAACTAGGTGACGTGGACAGTAGCATTTGGTAGCAAAAGTAGGAACTACATGAAATTATCGTCTGCAGTCCTTACTTAAATTAAAAACAGATAACATACACTAATACAGCCATCACAATTAACACCGGTTATCAGACAGATTCTACACACACCCAAAGTACACGGGGATACATGACCGCGTTGTCGCAGCCCCTAAAGTGAGGAACCAACCAACCAACAAATGGCTATTTAAATATAAATCAGTTATCCTTAAAAATTAACATAGGCCTAATAAAATAATTATTGATGGCCAACACCGTAGAAGTTCCATAAAATATTTAAAAGAAGATGTAGTTATATGTATGTCTGCTCATGTTTTCTTTATATTCAAAATAGAAATGCCAAAGAATACGGAGTGATCGTAAGTTAATTGTTGTAGTTATTTCATAGTGCATATTTCTTGAAACGTGATGCATATTTGACCAATGTTAGTGCATTTTTGGATGCATATTTATTCATTTAATAGCGCATGAATTCCGGGCCTTAGCTCATGTCATTAGAGCGGAGGATTCCATATACAATTGTGTTTTCAACTCAACACAAACCGGGAGATGCTGAGAGGCCGCCCTAGAACAAGATGGAAGGATCGGACGATAATGGCCCTAGGAAAGGTGGCAGATCAGCAACAGTGGAAGGTGCAAGGGACTGGGGAAGGTGGAAGAACATCTGTGATTAATAGGTGTACCCATGTTTTAGTTCTTTTTGTTGTAATTAACACATATGCTAATTTTTATTTAGGTTTTGGTTGGTAGGTTCCTTAGTTTAGGGGCTGCGGCAACGCGGTCATGTAGCCCCGTGTACATTGGGTGTGTGTAGAATCTGTCTGATAACCGGTATTAATTGTGATGACATTAATAGAGGGTGTTATCTGTTTTCAATTCAAGTAAAGACTGCAGACGATAATTCCAAGTAGTTCCTACTTTTGCTACCAAGTGATACTGTCCACGTCACCGAGCTGTGAACTTGGCTACTACTAGATGCCATCGCAACCAGCGCCTAGTGACGAACGTTGGAACTTAAGAGCATTAATTTAAACCTAACCTATAATTTTTTCTTCACACAAGTTTAGTCAGTGGAAGTTTTTTTTACGTGCATAAATCTATGACATGGGCCTACCGGCCATACTTCATTTCTGAAGGATGGCATACTGAGGGATTTTTAACGCTCTTAAAAATCTGGTGACTTGAGCCTGAATTGAACCCACGACCTTGGGTATAGAAGCTCAGCATGCTACCAACTACGGCAGCGAAGCCAACTAGGGTAAAATCTAGTAACACCGTGATAAAGCGTATTTCCTCTATCACTACGTAGGTTCAATTCCGAAAGATCTATGTTTTTACCAACAGATGGCAGTAGAATCCAGGAATCCAGGAAGCCCTTGCGTTCTATCTTTGACCAACTCAATGAGGTTTAAAAAATATATTAACAGAGAGTTGACATTTCAACAAGTGACCCACATCCCGTAAAATCTGTGTTGAAGATTTTAATTTCTTATAATCAGCTGTTTCATTGTATAAGTTTCATTTTAACACCATTTAAAGGTAAGATGCAGACCATTCGCATACAAAACTTTAGTGTTACTCATGCAAGGTGTGTGAGCTTAGCAGCAAGTACGTTTTTCTTAGGTTGGACGCTGATTTGGCGCCAAAGCGGAATAAAGAGGCTCGCTCCTGCACAGCTGAAACACTTAAAGAAGCATTGAGGTCGATGAAGGAAGAAGGATGGTCAATATGCAAGGCCAGTAGAGGTTTTAATAACCCGTGGAGTACACTAAAGGATTATTGCACAAAATATTCAGCCGATCCAGGAAGTGCAACCCTTGCAAAAATTGGAAAGCCACTCGTTGTGTCACCTGAATATGAAGTGAAGATAGTGTGTCAAGTTATACACAATAGATCGGTCTTGGCCTAATTCCATACCCCAGAAAAATGACGATGATGGTTGTGGTGCGTGAGGTGGCTCCCCTGGCTGATGACACCAAGAGGAAGAATGGAGCCGAATGGATTGATTATCATTTGTGTAATGTCTGGTATCTATAATGTCTATTAGGTAGATTTCATTAGAAAACTAACTATTGCAATGGGTACCATGTTTCCACTTCCGGAAAATTTCGACATATCTTCGCGTTTCACATCCCCCAGACCCCAAAACCACCGTCAGTTCAAAAGTTTATATATAATTTATGTATATATGTATCTATCTATATATATATCAGTTTCTTGTGGACACGATAACTGCCGTAATTTTGCACCAATCACTTTGAATGTTTTATATAACATGTATCCCTATAAAATCTCGGTCTAGTTCGTTAATGGGCAAAATCGGTCGAAGGGGGTGAAAATGGGGGGCTTTTTTCGAAAAAGTGAAATTTCGCTATAACTCTCTTAATACGTGAAATATCGAATCCATTCAAAGTTCATAATATGTGTCGGATAAGTGCCAAAAATTTATGTCAAATAAGCTTTTTGATAGCACCAACCATTGACCAAAGGGGTGGAAAAAAGTGGGTTTTTCGGGAAACATTAATCATATCTCTCTTAATAGGCACAATATCAAAACCGTACAAAATGGACAATATTCCTCCAATAATTACCTAAAACTTTTGTCTGAAAGAATTTTCGATATGACCCACCATTACGCCACGGAGTGAGCAAAATGATTTAAATTATAAGAAAATTCCAAGTGCCAAGAGTGGTTGCCATGACAACTTTACTTTTAATTGATACGGGTTGCGCCATCAGCAGTTGCTATGACAACGCCACTGCACGAGATCACATTCTGTTTTCAAATGTCAGTGGGATGCGACTTCGGTATCGGAACTGGTAGCATGCTGAACTTCTATGCCCAAGGTCGCGGGTTCAAACCCGGCTGAAGTCGTCGGATTTACTAAGAGCGCCAAAAAACCCTGAGTATGCTTTCCTTCGGAGGGGAAGTTCCAACGTTCGTTGCGAGTTGATGGTTCCGGTGGCATCTAGTGGCCAAGTTCACAGCTAGGTGTCGTTGATGGTAGTATTTTAAATTATGTAGCCTATTTTAGGTAGATTTCATCAGAAAGCTAACTATTGCAATGGGTGCCATGTTTCGACTTCCGGAAAATTTCGACATATCTTCGCGTTTCACATCCCCCAGACCCCAAACCACCGTCAGTTCAAAAGTTTATATATATATATGTGTGTGTATATATATGCATATATATCAGTTTCTTGTGGACACGATAACTGCCGTAATTTTGCACCAATCACTTTAATGTTTTACATAATATGTAACCCCTTAAAAAATCGGTCG
This sequence comes from Meconema thalassinum, assembly GCA_946902985.2. Taxonomy (NCBI): domain Eukaryota; kingdom Metazoa; phylum Arthropoda; class Insecta; order Orthoptera; family Tettigoniidae; genus Meconema; species Meconema thalassinum. The sequence continues at coordinate 142,106,295 of OX336400.1, forward strand.
AGTTCGTTAATGGGCAAAATCGGTTAAAGGGGGGGAAAATGGGGGGGGGGCTTTTTTTCGAAAAAGTGAAATGTCGCTATAACTCTCTTAATACGTGAAATATCGAATCAATTCAAAGTTCATAATATTTGTCGGATAAGTGCCAAAAATTTATGTCAAATAGGTTTTTTGATAGCACCAACCATTGACCAAAGGGGTGGAAAAAAGTGTTTTTTCGGGAAACATTAATCATATCTCTCTTAATAGGCACAATATCAAACCCGTACATAATGGAAAATATTCCCCTAATAATTACCTAAAACTTTGTCTGAAAGAATTTTTGATCTGACCTACCATTACGCCAAGGGAAGAGAAAAATGATTTCGGAATTAAAGAACATGCCAAGTGCCATCAGAGGTTACCGTGACAACGCTTCTAAATTGATGAGGGATGAGCTATCAGAGGTTGCCAAGACAACGCCATTGCACGAGATCACATTCATTTTTCCATCTGACTGTGGGAAGCGGCTAACTGGTAGCATGCTGAACTTATATGCCCAAGGTCGCTGGTTCAAAGCCGGCCAAAGCCGTCGGATTTTCTAAGAGCGCTAAAAAACCCTCAGCATGCTTTCCTTTGGAGGAGAAGTTCCAACGTTCGTTGCAAGTTGCTGGTTGCGGTGGCATCTAGTAGCCAAGTTCACAGCTAGGTGTCGTTCACGTTAGGATATGGTACAAAATTAGGAACTACTACTTAAAATTGACCGTCTGCAGACCTTACCTGAATTACAGACTAAAACAGTCATCACAATTAACACCGTTTATCAGATTCTACACACCCGGGGTTACATGACCACGTTGTCGCAGCCCCTAAACTGAGGAACCAACAAAAATCTCTGCGGGAGATAAAATTTTGCGAGAAGAAGTAACAGACTGTCTGATAGTTACACATCAGTTCCAAACCTTGCATAAGGACAGTGTGATCAGAAGTATAAAAATGAACCCCGAATGACAAGAAGGTTACCATCCCCATAAGACAATAAAATGATAAAAATATGCATACAAAAACGAAAAAAGTTGATTTTTAACCTCCAAATGTAAAATACTTTCTTGCAATCAATGAGGTCTGATCCTCCTACGAAAACCTGCATATTTTGCCTATTATAGCCAATCCCCTAGTTTGCCCGGTGAAATCTACCTCCGCCTTCCGGCGTGCCGAGAGGATTTTTTTATGTGTGGTAGGTGTGAGGAATCTGACAGTGACGAAGAAGACTTAAAATATGTTTAATTGTTTTTTTTTTAAACCTGTGTAGTGAAAGATTTCAGTATGGGCAATATGCGGTAATAGAAACATATAGTCTACATGCGATTTGAACACTTTCATTACATTAAACATTAGTTTTCACTGAATGGTGAACACCATGCTATCACGGAGTAACTTGAACACTATCACGGAGTAACTTGAATATCACGGCGTTACCTACTTCTATTACCGGATTTTGTTAGTTAATACCTTGAAATAACTTATGAATATTTGTAAAATATATGCCAGAAATGTTGCGCAGGGTATCCCTCTTTAACATGAAATGAATCGAAATAACTGAAATCTAAAAGTTCAGAAATAGTAACAAAAAAGCTTAGTATCACGGAGTTACTTAACTTTACCCTATTTAGGTTTTCATGTGTATTCTCTTGTTACATCAAGTCGTTGGTGTATGAAACCCCAGTAGAAAGTTATGAAGTCCTGTTTTCTAGGGTCCATGCTGCCTGTCTCCTCGTACAACAGACAACAAAAATTTCATACGCCGTTGTAATACTGTGTATGCATTGAGACTGGCGGTCGTCACCTTGAACAATTAAGTTACTATGAGCTACGCTGTTGGTATGAGGTGTAAGTTGTGCATGTCCATAACACAATAAATATGCATTTCCACCCTTCGGTTCTCTATCTCAATATACTCCGGGGGGCGTGGTGGTGCAGCAGTCACAAGTTATTGGCCTCTCACCACGGTGGACCTGGTTCGATTCCCGGGCAATGCATGTGAGATTTTCTATGTGAAATGCCATGTCCTGTGGTGCGGATTCCACGTAAAATGGAGGTCCCGTGGCTCATAATCACACGATTAACGGTCACGTAAAACTACAAACTACTACTCAATATAGGCCTACTCCTTTGAGGACCCTCTATTTCACCTGTATCAATTTGACCCAATAGGTTTGAGACACTCTGTATATGAATGTATGATGATGCTATTTGTCAGCACGTGTGCGAGTGAGAAGGGTGTTTGGTTGGTCCCGCAGAGACCGACAGAGAGAGAGAGAGAGCACACACAGAGGCACTTGCTTTCGGCCACTATTTAGTTTAAAAGTTTCGCTCCGAGGAGGAAGTTTGGTCGGTCTGCCTGCCTCCTACGGGGGACGACAAGTGCTGGATGCTCGTGACACGCTCACTGTAGACCTCCTGTCTTCATTGCTAAATACACCCTCTGTCTGAAAAGTTCGGTGAATGGGCCTATATTATGAACGGGTTGTTGGCTTACCTGAAACAGCCGTTACTGTCCTTCCTTCGAAGTAATCCCCGTAGATGGTTATGCACTTCTTAGAACGGCTGTACAAGTCCTGGCATAGTCTTCCTGGGGGATAGCCTTCAGTTGGGTTGTCACATTACGTTGGATGTCCGAAATGTCCGAAAACCTCTGGCCCATCAGGGCTTTTCGGCGACCCTGGACCCCGATACTCCATACTTTGACGCTTGCCTTCGAAGTCGTACATCAGGCACCAGGTCTCATCAACCGTGACGATGGTTTTCAGGACCATTCCATTCCACGGAACATTCACCCTTCTCACTGCCACCCGTCGAACAGGTGTGCACGTTAGGTAGCATAAATTCACCCTTCTCACTGCCTCCCGTCTATCAGGTGTGCAAGGCAGGTTGCATAAACTCACGCTTCTCTCTTGCTTTCAATTTATAGTTTTGATGAACCAAACTGAAGGCTATTCCTAAAGAAGATTATGCCAGGAGTTTCTAAGGACTTGTTCAGTCGTTCTCAGAAGTGCATAACCATCCACGGGGATTAACTTACTTCGAAGGACAGTAACGGCTGTTTCAGGCAAGCCAACAATCCGTTCGTAATATAGCCAATTCAGCGAACTTTTCAGACAGAGGGTATTTACTAGCCTATATGTAAAGCCCTGTACGGATGCGGATATCCGGGTATAAACCCGCGGATAACCTCAACATCTTTCACCATGTGAATATCGGTTAGACTGCGGATAATGTTTAAAGTAAATATGCGTATAGTTTTTAGAATTCAATCTTCTTCTTCTTCTTCCTAGCGTTGTCCCGCTGGTGCAGGGTCCACTTTTTTGGTCATTGACCTCCATTTTGTCCAGTTTCGTGCGTCAGCTGGATTTAGGCCGGTAAGTTTAAAGTCACCATTTATTGTGTCTTGCCAACGCTGCTTCGGTCGTCCTCTGGGGCGTAGGCCTTCAAACTCTAAATGAAGGACAGTGTTAGTAACAGTATTAGGCGCAGCACGCAGGGCATGGCCATACCATCGGAGCCGTTTCTCTCTCATTTTGTCCACAATTGGGGCGACACCCATTTGCTCCCGAATTGTGTTGTTTCTGACATGGTCAATAAAGGAGATGCCCATTGTCCAACGGAGCATTCTCATTTCCATGGCGTGCAGGTGACGTTCTGAAATTTTGTTGGATGGTCGACATTCAACTCCATACAGCGCAAATGGCCGTACCACTGTCCAATATATCTTCGATTTGAGGCGAAGTGGCATTTTCTTGTCCCGAAGCACACCCGTGACCTCCTTCCACCGCAACCAGGTTGCGTTTACCCTGGCTCTTACTTCATCATTGAAGTTGCCATCACTCTGAAGACGAGATCCAAGGTACCTGAAGCATTCTGTCTTGACTAGATTTTGTCCAGCGACTTGAATGGTACAGTCGCTTGGGTTCAACTCCAGATGTTCCGTCCTTTTCACATTCAGACATAGGCCATACTGGTAGAGGCGGCTATTCCAGTCTTCAACTTGACATTGGAGTTTTTCTCGGGTGTCATCTGCAACTATTATATCATCTGTATACAGAAGGGTCCAAGGAACATTCCGTTGCAGGTCACGAGTGATGGTGTCCATCACAAGAACAAAAAGGGACGGTGATGGTGCTGAGCCTTGGTGGACGCTGGCATTTACAGGAAAGTTTTCCGAGTTTTAGAATTCAAAGTTAAACGGAATTTTTAGCCTACTTTCGATTTTTGGAAAAAATGAAAGTAGACTTATGACATCACTACAGGGCCAAAAATTGTGTGTCTGGGTGTGTATGTGTGTGTGTGTGTGTGTGAGTCTGTCTGTGTGTGTGTGTGTGTATGTGTGTGTGAGTGTGTGTACTCTGAATGGCTGTCCCCCTCTATCAATTCGAACACGGTGAAACCGAATTGGACGAAATTTGGTACAGAGGTAGAACAAGCAAAGGGCACCTCAGTGTCATATATCGCCGTCATCTTTACCAAAACTGAATGGCGGCCACTCAAACGTTCAAAACGTAAAATCAAATAGCGACTAACCAAATTATCCGATCTCTACCAAATTTGGTAATATCATACCTTCATATAGGGCGCGTCTTGTGACCAAACTACAAGGTCATCCGCCGTACCATTTCAGGATGGCGGCCATGCGAATTATGCAAACCTTATAATCCATATCATGGGACCCACCAGTTCCGATTATCGAGCCGAGAATCGATTTAACTGTTCTAAAGGAAGAGGCACGTTCGAAATTAAAAGTTTATTTTGAAATACTATAGTGCAGAAGTGATTTTAAAAAGCTGAGCCGTCTCGGTAAGAAGACAAGATGGCAGCGGATATCTTGTGCCTGACTTATATTTCACTAATTTGAGTATTGCATGCAATATAGCGTACTGATACAAAATAAATAAACTTTGTATGAAATGCTTTATAAATAAATAATATACTCCACTGATGAAATCGTTTAGTCTAAATCATTATTTGCTAACAAGTTATATGTAAGTCATTTTATATAGAACGATGTTCGTTGGCACAAATGCCTCCGTGGTAAAGCGTTGGCCTATCACTCTTGTACCTATGGTTCAAACCCCATCAGAGTTCTTTTTTGCTTGAAATTGTATATATTTATTGTTTTGTAATGATTCAGACGTTTTAAAATTAAGCGTTATATTTTGCATATTACGGTGGAATATATATATTTAATTAAAACATAATTCACCAGCAGATTTGCTCGAGACATCTAGCAGCCAAAAAGGTAACTGCACGCCGGCCTACTTATTAACTTCAAGATTTTATTGAAAAGTTTCTTCTCATGGCCACTAGAATGCACTCGCCCTGTTAGGGTTATATTGTTCGATACTTCTCCACTAGATGTCACGACTGGTCTACGTGGGACTCCATTGGTTAGTACCGTATACCATTGGCATTCTATGCGCATCGAACTTGAAGAATGGCAAGATGATACTACGATAAATTTTTACTTTTTATTTTAAAGGGTTTGTAACAGCCTATTGTGCGTTATTTGAAAATGTTATTTGAAGCAAAGAACAAAACGATTTCACATAGTAACTGAATTCTAGCCGTTGGTGCTAGTTCAGGTTATTAATTAATACTTTTATTTCAGGCAAATAGCAATCGAAAATATCCACATAGTTAGTATACACACGTCTCTGTAGGTTCATGGAAAGATTTGTTAATTCAATTAGGGTTGTGAAAGCCATGCACAACCAGACGTGTAAAGACATGCCTCAACTCAAAGTTGGATGTTGCCCACGGCAGGTCGATTATGTAATAATAATAATAATAATAATAATAATAATAATAATAATACCACGAACCTACTACGTTGTCGTAACAGGGGGAGAGGTGATACTCCGACGTGGCGCGTCCCAGGTGGCGGATAGGGGGGTCCTCACTGGCTTGCCAGCGGACTTGAGGGAAATAAAATATCTCTCGCGGACCAAACACTCTGTAAACAGCTGCAGAACATCGAGTGGCACCTCTCGATCTCAACAATCGAGTAGCAACCATGTGATCATTTCGTGTGATCACCCCAACCTTTCACTTTCAACTTGTGAACCTGGCATGATGGATCTTATTGGATCACAGCAACTACCCCTGGCCCCGGACTTATACAGTTCGGGTTCTCCCGATCATCGGATTCTGGGGGATTGGGAGCATCATGCTGAGAAAAGTCGGAGCTTCTCAAAATCTCTTCGCCCGAAGAAAAAGAACTTCATCGGAACAGTCAATGTGAACACATTGCTCAAAACTGGGAAACTTAAACAGTTAGTTGACACCTTGAATAAATTTGATATTCAAATTGCAGCCAATGAGGAAACACGTTTCCAAGACGAAAACCATTTTGATTCAGAAAACTTTAGGATATATAAGGGGAAACCAGCCATAAAATTTGGAGATAATTTATCACAATTCGGAACAGCGTTTTTTGTAAGAAAAACAATAGCCAGTTCAGTACTCAACTTTACTTCTTCCTCCGAAAGGATCTCCGTTCTATCAATAAAATCAAGCAACAAGACATACACATTGATTAATGCCCACGCTCCCATAAACAATGACAATAAGAAAAACCCTCAGAAAGTAGAAGACTTTTGGGAACTCCTTGAGGAAACCATCAGCAAAATTCCTAAACATCATGTGAAAATTTTACTCGGTGACTTTAACGCACAGGTTGGTAGAGAAAAGAAGTATAGATCCATAGTTGGGCATCATCCAGCACATTGGAGAACAAATCAGAATGGTGAGCATCTGATAAATTGCTGTAAATCCTTTAATTTGAGGCTCATGTCTACATATTTCACCAGGTCTCCACACAAGAAGAAAACATGGAAATCACCAAATCCATCACTAGGAGAATTCCAAATTGATCATGTAGCTGTGTCCAAACAGAACATATGTGAAATCCTAAATGTTAGAGTGCGCAGGGGAGTGATTGAGTCTGATCACTACTTAAGCCAAATCAAAGTGAAATTCCAGCCTAATAGATCCACACCAAAAACTAAGAGATTACTAAGAGTGGATCCGGAGCACCTCAAGCAGAACGCCAAAGAATTTCTTCAGGCTATAAAAGAGCAAAATCCCAAAGACTGGAGGGACTTAGGAAATTCAATTCTGACATCAGCACAGAAGTTAGGGCAGCCCCCAAGGAAAAGGAAACACAGATGGTGGAACACAACCTGTGATATAGCAATTGAAGACAGAATTAAAGCCTGGAATAAATGGAACGGACATCAGACAACTGAATGATGGGAATTATTCCTTAAGATCCAGAAATCAACAGTTAAGATCATCCGCAGGGAGAAGCGGACATACGACAGGAATAAACTCATAGAGATAGAACAGGATTTCCTAAAAAACAACACCAGAAATTTCTATAAGACCTTCCATGAGAGTCTGTCTAGTTATCAACCACCTAGCATATGTTTCAGTAGACCAGATGGCTCACTAGAAACAAACACCAAGGAAAGCTGCAAGATCTTAGCAGATTACTTCCAAGACCTACTCAATTGTGACCCACCGAAATAAAAAATGCACTTTGAAAAGCCTGCACCGAATCCAGATTCACATCCACCGACAATGGAAGAAACAGCAGAAATCATTCAATCTCTTAAAAATAATAAAGCACCAGGAAAAGACGGAATTAGCGCTGAAATGTTGAAACTCGGAGGGGAAGAGGTCACCAGAAGAATCTACGCAATTTTAAAAGCAATTTGGGAAACAGAAGTGATCCCACAGGACTGGAAGTGCGCGTTAATACATCCATTGCACAAGAGAGGTAACAAAACTGATCCAAACAACTATAGAGGTTTATCCCTATTATCTGTGGCTTATAAAATCCTATCTAAAGCTCTTCTGAACAGACTAGAGAAACAAACAGACCATTTGATTGGTGAATATCAAGCGGGTTTTAGGAAAGGGCGTTCATGTGCTGAACAGATATGGAATCTGAAGATGATTTTGAAGATCCGCAGATCCAACCCCACAATTGTCACCTTTGTGGACCTAAAGAAAGCATATGATTCTGTGGACAGGCAGACCCTGTTTGAGACGCTAGAAGAACTTCAAGTGGACAGGAAGACCAGAGAACTGATTCGTCAGACTCTCACCACTACAACATCGAAGGTGAAGTTTCTTGGGGAAATTTCTGACTCTTTTGAAGTACGAACAGGTGTTCGCCAAGGAGACGGACTTTCACCCCTTCTATTTAACCTGGTTCTAGATAAAGTCATCAGAGAGTGGGAAAAGAACATCAAAGGCCTTAGCATAGGAACTGCTGGAAACAAAATCAATGTGAAATGCTTGGCTTTCGCAGATGACCTAGCGATTATCACTAGGAACAAAGAAGAAGCTAAGCATGCTATTGAGACATTATACAGAATAGCATTACAAGCAGGCCTTCAAATATCATTTGAAAAAACCAAGTACATGCAAAATTTTCAGCAAAAGAACAAGAAAGAAAAACAAGAAGTTCCGTGAAGAACAATACAGCCTACTTTTCATGCCAATGATTATTCTACAGTATATGATCCTATCTAGAATAATGACGAAATTAAGTTGGTGATATCGAAATATCTAATTAGTTCAAAATATACCTGGTATAATGTAGTCTAATAGAGCACTACAGTTGGCAGCCCTGGTGACTGAATATATTCTTAGTTCCACCTCTTAAGGTACAGAATACAAAATTTGGTTGAAGTCCAATGGACGTTACATGCAGTTAGACACTGGATCTATCAGCACGCGTAAAAGCTTGTTGCCAACAATACCATGGGTGTGCTGGTCAGAAATAATCTGAATTATTATGATATCTTGTTGTGCCAATTTTGGATGAAATCCATTTGTTAGTATAGAAGTTACATGTATTTTAAAATTGGACATATCAGCAGGCATAGATTCATGTTGGCAGCACCGCCTTGTATTAATTACTCCAAATTAATCTACAATGTCAGGTGCTATACGTGTGCAAAGTATAGAGCTGTTGGCTTGCATACTTTCTGATATATTGATATTAGGGTAAAGAGAATATAGACAGCATTTATTAACAGTTGGCAGCCCTGATTGCTCTTAACAATACTTATAGTCATATCTGTTATGGTACACATTGCACATACGAAATTTGGTTGAAATCCAACTGATAGTATAGAAGTTACATGTATTTAAAAATTGGTCCTATCAGCAGGCTTAGAATCATGTTGGCAGAACTAACGTACATAATTTACTCCAAATTAATCTAAAATGTCAGGTACTACACGTGTTCATAGTTTAAAGCTGTTGGCTTGCATACTTTCTGATATATTGGTATTTGGATTTAAGATAATAGAGAGAGCAATTATTAACAGTTGGCAGCCCTGGTGGCTCTTAAGAATACGCTCAGTCATATCTGTTTATGTACAGATATTACATACAAAATTTGGTTGAAATCCAGTTGATAGTGTAGAAGGTATATGCATTTAAACATTGGACCTATCAGAAGGCTTAACATTATTTTGGCAACACTGTCATGGTTGGCCTCCTGGAAATTAAACTGAAATAGTATTATCTACATGTGTGCCAATTTTGGAATAGCTCGCATGCATACCTTGCAAGATATCCAACATGGAGCTCAAATTTCTAGTGCGTTTTTTCAGCAGTTGGTAGCACTGACATCATTTTCAAATATGGACGTAAGCTATTCCGGTGCACATCTTTACTCATACTAAATTTGGTTTTGATTGCTGTAGCCGTTTAGGAGTTGATAGGGGGGAACACACACACAGCCAGACAGAAGGACAGACAGACAGACACACATTTTCCCGGATCGATCTCATAAGACTACTTTTTCCTCATTTTTGCAAAATGTGAAAAGTAGTCTAAAAATAGAATCAGCGTATGGAGCAATATCCCAAATAGAATTTTTTAAATACCTTGGAGAAATAATTCTTCCTTCAGGATTGGTCAGTTTGGCTAACACAGAAAGAGCCTCAAAACTTCATAGAGCATTCAGACTAACATGGGATCACTATAATAAAAGAGTAAGGTCACATAATGCAAAACTGAAACACTACAAAACAGTTGTCCTACCGGAAGCTCTATATGCTTCAGAAACCATAGCATTAGGAGGTCATTCTAAAATTGCAAATATAGAAAAGCAAGAACGTAAAATTCTTAGAAAAATATTCGGCCCCAAACAAGAAAACGGAATTTGGATTAAAAGACGAAATTCAGATCTATACCGTCACACAGATAGTTTCAGCAACACTGTACGAAGAAGACGTTTAACATTTTATGGACACCTCTTCAGGATGGACGATTATAGACTTTCTCAGAAGTCAAGGATAGCCTGGCTGGATGAATCAAGAGAGGACCTGCAAGAGTTGAACATCGGAGAAAATATTCTGAGAAACCGCAAAGTCTTCATGACCGCAGTAACAAAGCACAAGTTTTGGGTGAAAACTAGTGGCAGGACTGGAACCAAGTGGACAGAAGAACGGAAGAAGCAGCACAGTGACTTCATGAAGAGATTTTGGGAAGATAGGAAGGCGAATATCATCAAGCCGAAAAACAAGTTCAAGCGCGCTCTATAATGGGCAAAACGCAAAAAGAAAGAATAATAATAATTAAAAAATAATAATGTTATGGGGTTTAGGTCCCTTTTAACTACTGCTGCTTTTAGAGACGCCGGGGTGCCGGAATTTTGGCCCGAAGGGGATCTTGAACGTGCCAGTAAATCTACTGACACGGCTCCCTCGCATTTGTGCACCCTCAAATGCCAGCTGACTGCGCCAGGATACGAACCTGCAACCTAGGGCCCAGCAAGCGAGAACGTTACCGCTGAGCCACGCAGCCAGTCCGGTCGATTATGTCTCCAGATCCATAACATTCTTGAGATACTTCTTATCTATCTTTCTTCAATGATGGTAGTAGTTTTTTTCTAGGTTGTGGCGTTTGGTCGAGGTAAATAGTTTCTAAGGTCTTCAACCAAGAAATGATTCTTCTTCTTGCATCGTTATGCCTGACTCAGGAGCACGGTTGAACCTGTTTAGCTGATGTGTTGGCCTTCTTTTCCTTCCAAAATCTCTTTATCCTCTCGCTGAGCGTCTTTCTTCGGTCTTCTGTCCAAGTTATGGTGGCCCTGGTGTTGGGTTTGTCTTCAAATTGGTGATTGTCGATTAGGGTTCTGAATTTGCATCTGTCCTGTATAATATTGTCTGAAATGTTGATTTCCTGGAGATCTGTTTCAATTTCACGTTCTTGGTTTTTAGTGAGAGGGCCAAGTTGAGAATTCTTTTAGTCAATCTGCCATTGTTCATTCTGATAATGATTCTATTATAACTCTTTGATAATAACAACGAGTTATAACTATACTCATACATTTAGGAGAAAGTAGGCTATATGTTCTTTACTGAACATCTTGTTTTAAAATAATTTTAGTTACTGTTAAGATCTGCGTGTTTCACGTTTCTTGCTATTTCCCTAATTGCTTTGCTTGGGTTGTGTGAGAATGATAGAGAAGTGAGAGAAGCCAGTCATGGAAATACCCTCAATTAGTGTTGACTTATGCCCAAAAAAATCCTTTATACCTGCGCTTGCCTGCGAGGGTATATCCGACGATTAAGTGCTAAAATTAGTCACCCGCTGTATCACTTGCCGTTACTCAGAGGGACAAAACTCAGTCAACATTGGCCTCCGATTCACACATAGCCTAGGGGAACGAATTTCTCCTCAAATGTCTAAAGGTGTTGCTTTTATTCTTTAGGCTTTCAGCATCATCATTTATTGCATTAAACGGGCCTTTGAGGCCTACAGCAGAAGGACAATAGGAAAAGAAAATATTACAAATATTACAAAAAACAAAATATATTGCAAAGGAAAATAACATTACAAAACACAATCAAAATCCAATAAAAGGAAGGTCAGTCAATCACAAGAGGAGGAATTTGCTGCAGATGGCGCTCCATCTTTTCCGGTCTCTAGCATCATCCTCCACGGCTGTCGGTTCCACTTCTTGAAGGATCGTCGTCACGCAATCCTTCCATCGTGTTCTTGGGCGTCCTCTCTGGCGTTTCCCCGTGGGTTGAGATTGGAGGACTCTCTTAGGAAGGGATCCGTCCGCTCGTAAGGTGTGTCCAAACCATTGTAGTCGCCTCTGTCCTAATATTCGTCCAATGTGTGGCTTTCCAAACCTCTGGTACAGGTCTTCTTTCTTTGTTCTCTCCCATTTACCTTCCATGTTATTGTAGACGGGTCCATAATTTTTTCGAAGTACCTTTCTTTCAAACGCACATATTGAATCTTCTGTCGTTGCTAATGTCGCTCAAGTTTCACAATCGTATAAAAGTGCTGGTCTCACCAGTGTCGTGTATAGATGGACTTTTATCTTCTGAGATATCAGACGAGATTTGAAGAGATTGTTCAGACTAAAGAACACGCGATTAGCACTTGTTATGCGTTGATGTACTTCTTTCGTCACTTCACTTTTGTTGGTTAATATTGAGCCCAGGTACTTGAACTCTTCAACTCGTTCGAAGTTATGTCCGTCTACAACATTGTAAGGAGAGAGAACTCGACGACGTGATACTCAAAGATATTTAGTTTTGTCCTCGTTCACCTCCAGTCCATTTTTCTCCGCATTTTGGAGAATTCGGGAAGTATCAGCTCACATATGCTCTAGAGTGCCACCAAGGATCACAACATCGTCAGCAAATGCTAGAATCATATCTGCTTCCACCATCTTACGGCTTACTTTCTCCAAGGTCAAGTTGAATAATATTGGCGCCAATGGATCTCCTTGTCTCAATCCATGTTGGATAATGAAAAGTGGTGATGGTTGATTGCCAAACCGTACTTTAGAAGTTGGCTGGGATTAGGAAGCTGCAATTAGACGGATGTATTTAGATGGGATGCCAAGTTCTTCTAACGTTTCCCATAATGCGACGCGGTCAATGCTGTCATACGCTTGCCAAAAATCGATGAAGATGAGGTGTAGTTCCCGATCGAACCCATAGAATTTTTCTATCAGCTGCCTCAAAGTAAATACACACATCAAAAAAAGTTTTGCATCACCTCGGTTCCAAGAGTTCCGGAACCGTTAAATACAAAGGGAATAGAGATCAACACAAACAACATTTCAGCTCGTTTTATTGCTCATGAGACCCACACATTGCATGTTGTACCATCATACAGCTAGACTTTCAGCATTTGTGGTCCAGATTGCAGTACACACCACTACCTCTAATACCCAGTAGCACGTCCTCTTGCATTGATGCATGCCTGTATTCGCCGTGGCATACTATCCACAAGTTCATCAAGACACTGATGGTCCAAATTGTCCCACTCCTCAACGACAATTCGGCGTAAATCTCTCAGAGTGGTTGGTGGGTCAAGACGTCCATAAACAGCCCTTTTCAACATATCCCAGGCATGTTCGATAGGGTTCATGTCTGGCGAACATGCTGGCCACTGTAGTCGAGCGATGTCGTTATCTTGAAGGAACGCATTCACAAGATGTGCACGATGAGGTCGAGAATTGTCGTCCATGAAGACAAATGCCTCTCCAATATTCTGCCGATATGGTTGCACTATGGGTCGGAGGATGTCATTCAGGTATCGTAAAGCCGTTTCGGAGCCTTCCATGACCACCAGTGGCGTACGTCGGCCCCACATAATGCCACCCCAAAACATCAGGGAACCACCACCTTGCTGCACTCGCTGGACAGTGTGTCTAAGACGTTCAGCCTGACCAGGGTGCCTCCAAACACGTCTCCGACGATTGTCTGGTTGAAGGCATATGCGACACTCATCGGTGAAGAGAACGTGATGCCAATTCCGTGGGGTCCATTCAGCATGTTGTTGGGCCCATCTGTACCGCGCTGCATGGTGTCGGGGTTGCAAAGCTGGACCTCGCCATGGACGTCGGGAGTGAAGTTGCGCATCATGCAGCCTATTGCGCACAGTTTGAGTTGAAACACGACGTCCTGTGGCTGAACGAAACGCATTATTCAACATGGTGGCATTGCTGTCAGGGTTCCTCCGAGCGGCAATCCGTAAGTAGCGGTCATCCACTACAGTAGTAGCCCTTGGGCGGCCTGAGCGAGGCCTGTCATCGACAGTTCCTGTATCTCTGTACCTCCTCCATGTCCGAACAACATCGCTTTGGTTCACTCTGAGACGCCTGGAAACTTCCCTTGTTGAGAGCCCTTCTTGACACACAGTAACAATGCGGACGCGATCGAACTGCGGTATTGACCTTCTAGGCATGGTAGAACTACAGACAACATGAGCAGCGTACCTTCGTCCTGGTGGAATGACTGGAACTGATCGGCTGTCGTACCCCCTCCGTCTAATAGGCCCTGCTCATGCATGGTTGTTTACATCTTTGAGCAGTTTTAGTGACATCTATGAACAGTCAAAGGGACTGTATCTTGGATACAATATACACAGTCAACGTCTATATGCCGGAGATCTGGGAACCGAGGTGATGCAAAACTTTTTTTGATGTGTGTATGTGGTCGATGGTAGACCGTCCAGGGACGAATCCACATTGATATGTGCCTACAATTCCTTCAGCCAGTGGTTTCATTCTTTATGCTTTACCTAATACATTAAAAATATTATTGTTATGTCAGCGGATAGGGATAACAAACGTGCGGTTGCAGGGCGGAAGTGGATAACGGTTTGTTTATCCGCGCAGGGCGCTACCTAAATATAGGTTTTGATTGATATTTTATGGTGACAATAATGACGTTGAATGAGAAGAATATTTTCGAGAGCGAAATGGCTCTACCTAATCAAAACTGGTTCAGGTAAGTTATTGTCTATACCGCGATTCCTCCGTGTCTAGGAAAAGATTTTATTTCAGTAGACGATGTCACGGATGTTGATGTTTGTTTGATATAAGTTAGTGCTTCTAATTGTCAAAAATGAAAAAGAAATTCAGCAGAATGAAATCAGAAACCCCTTATTCTTATTATTATTATTTCCTAGCGTGTGTCCCGCGATGGTGCAGGGTCCGCTTGTTTGGTTGCTGTTCGCCACTTCTTCCTGTCAAGGGCATCTTCAGGTTTAAGTCCACACATCTCCAAGTCTTCCTTGATTGTGTCCAGCCAGCTTTACTTTGGACGTCCACGGGGACGATTTCCTCCTGGATCGTATTGGAGAGCTGTTCTTGCCACAGAGTTCTCATCACTTCTAGTGACATGCCCATACCACCGAAGTTGTGCTTCTCTCATTTTATTGGTAATGGCTGCAACTCCCATCTGTTTCCGGATATGTTCATTCCTGACATGATCAAGCCGTGTACCACCCATGGACCAACGTAACATTTTCATCTCCATTCCATCTAGGGCTTGTTCATGCTTGTTGAAGCTGGCCAACATTCTGTGCCGTAAAGTGCCACTGGTCGTATCATGGACTTGTAAACTTTACCTTTCAAAGGGATAGGAACTTTCTTATCGCACAGCATTCCTGTGACTGGGCGCCGCTTCGTCCACGCAGTGTTAACACTTGCTCGAGCATCGAGAAGCGTTTCGTCATCTGAAGTGATAAGGGAACCGAGGTATTTAAAATGTGTAGTTTTAGTGAGATGATGCTCTTCAATGAAAAAAAAAAGTGATAGTCTGAAAGACTAGACTTTATATCATTTTAAATGCTACAAATGCTACAAATGCTGAAAAATGCTGGTTGAAAGCCTCATGATCATGCAGCGAATTGCGTGAACTCAAATTCATTTATCAAGTGCAAACCAAGGTCAAAGGAGGTAGCTGGCTGGATGACGTCACGCTCACCGGAGCGCGCGGGGAAAGGAGGGAGCTCAAGCGGTACTATGACGTCACACATCTCAATGCATTCCCGGTACATTTCGTCCCGTCACCGTAACGTAACGCCAGGCCTCAACGTAACGACGAAGTCGACAAGATCATTTAAAATGATTTTAAAAAACTATTGACGTCAAATTGGCAGATATAAGGCTGAAGGATGTAGGAGACTTCTGTTACTTAGGGAGCAAAATAACCAGTGTTGGACGAAGCAAAGAGGACATAAAAGAGTAGGTGGTTTAGGCAAGGAAAGCATTTCTACAAAAATGAAATATATTGAAATTAAATCATACTAATATATAAAAATGAGATGGTGTGTGTGTCTGTCTGTCTGTCTGTCTGTCTGTTACTCAATAACGCAAGAACCACTGGTCCGATTTAAATGGAATTTTGCATGGATGTAGCTGATTTACCAGGTTTACATATAGGATACTTTTGATTTCGATATTTTTCACTATTAAAATATGGCGACCATTTTAGTGAAGTCACTACACCCTTTGGTTTCAAAATTACATATTTACATATCAAATAAAGAGAGAACGCTAAGAAATAGCAAACTTTAGATGGCACATACGAGCTTGAAAATTTAATTTCCTATCTGAAAGGTCCTTACCACTTTTCGTGTATCTCCAACGGTTAGCGAGTAAAATCCACATTTGTGACGTCACTACACCCTTTGGTTTCAAAATTTCATATTTCCATTTCAAATAAAAAGAGAACGCTAAGAAATAGCAAACTTTTGATGGCATATACGAGCTTTAATATTTAATTTTCTATCCGAAAGGTCATTATCACTTTTCGTGTATCTCCAAGAGTTAGCGAGTAAAACCTGAATTTGTGCCATAAAACACGGTCAACACCGAGCGGTGCAGTACAGTATATTTCTACATATATAAAAATGAAAGTTTGTATGTTTTTTTTCCCTGGATTTCTACGGAAATTTGAGTTATTTACGCGTTTCAGACTATTTTATGAAGGATGCGCGCGAAAATAATTTCTTGGTCTGTGTGTCTGTCTGTTCGTTTGTCTGTGGACATCTTTGTTCCCTTATAACTCGAGAACGGCAGGGTGTATCAACGTAAAATTTGGTACAGATATCCATCAGAGGCACGACACCAATCATTGATGTAACTCTTCTCCATACCTCTCATAAAAGGGGGCCTACCCCCTTAAAATGTATGTTGAAATAGGAGTAGAAGGACGAGAAAAAGCTCATTTTCAGCCCCTCAATGTGAGAGACAAAACTCGGGGGCCCTAAAGGGTCCCCGAAAACCACTTTTTAAGGCCCTAAAACCAACCGTTTTTGAGATTCATCAAAACCAGAAGACTGCAGTGGGCTGGACTTGTAGCCTGGATGGAAGACCAAAGATGGCCATGGAAGCTATTGGATTTTATCCCCACAAGAAGGAGACCACCAGGGAGATCAAGGAAGCGGTGGAGTGATTGACTCCATGAAGATCTGCAACAGGCAGCGATACGTGTGGACAGTTGGCGGATGGCAGCTATGGATAGGAGACTTGTAGTAGCGCGCGGTCCACTGGGCCTAATCGCGTAGAAGAGGAAGAGGATGCATTAAGTCGAGTGGGCGAGGAGCGATGTTTCTGGGCGACTGACAGAGGAGAGAAGAGATAGGTTGGGAGGATACATAGCCTACTAAAACATCCAGGAAAAGCAAATATAATTATGGAACTAATATAGGGTTTTCAAACTAACCTACAAATTTTAGCTTCCACGTGTGTAGTTAGTGGAAGGTTATTTTTCATGCCATAAATGGGACCACCGCGCCGCGGCTTTACTTACCCTCCCAAGGAAGGGATTTTTAACGCTCTTAAAAAATCCGACGACTTCAGCCGGGTTTGAACCCGTGATCTTGGACATAGAAACTCAGCATGCTATCAACTACGCCACCGAAGCCATTGTGGGGAAATGAAGCCGGCGCCCATGTGATAGATTTATGGTATGTAAATGAACCTTCCGCTAATTACAATTGTATGAAGCTAAATTTGTAGGTTTGATTTGATTATCGCTATAAGTTCCAACGTTCGTCGCAAGGTGCCGGTTTTTGTGTCATCTAGTAGCCAAGTTCTCAGCTAGGTGTCGTGGACGGTAGCATTTGGTAGCAAAAGTAGGAACTACTTGAAATTATTGTCTGCAGTCCTTACTTGATTAAAAGGGATAACACACACTAATACAGCCATCACATTTAACACCGGTTATCAGACAGAATGTAATAATTAAGTTATTGGATTTGTTGTTGTTTGAGACTTTAGTCTTTTGACTGGTTTAATGCAGCTCTCCATGCCACCCTGTCCTAAGCTAATCGTTTCATCTCTATATAGCTACTACACCCTACATCCGAGGCAATCTCTTTATACATATTATAACCTTGGTCTACCCCTACAGTTCTTGTCCTCGACCCTTCCGTCCATAACTAAGCTTGCTATTCCTGGGTGTCTTAGTATGTGTGCTACTAACCTATCTCTTCTCTTGATTAGCAGTCGCCAGAAACATCTCTTCTATCATACTCGTCTTAATACTGAACCCTTGAAAGAATATAATAAGGGTTCAATACCTCTTCATTTGGAACCATACCTACCCCTCTGCTCTTCATCATTCTCCTGTAACACCACATTTCAAACGCTTTAATTCCCCTCTTTTCTGCTACACCAATAGTCCAAGTTTCACATTTACGTCCTTTTTAACAACTGAGGCTTTGGCGCCGGGGTGCCAGAATTCTGCCCCCGAAAGTGATCATAAACGTGCCAGTAAATCTATTGACATGGCTCCCTCGCATTTGCGCACACTCAAATGCCAGATGATTGCGCCAAGATTCGATCCTCCGACCTTGGGTACAGTAGGCGAGAACGTTACCGCTGCACCACGGAACCAGTACGAGGATAAGAACTGTAGGTGTAGACCAAGGTTAGAATATGTAAAACAGATTGTCTCGGATGTAAGGTGAGGTAGCTGTGTAGAGATGAAACGATTAGCTCAGGAGAGGGAGGCAGTCAAAAATATAATAAGCCCACCCTAAGAATTGCAGTTGTTTTTGTTGTTAATTCTTTTAGGGGCTCTGTGACATCTTGGTCATATAGCCTGTGTATTTGGGTGTATATAGAATTTGTCTGATAGCCTGTGTCATTGTGATGTCTGTACTAGTGTTTGTATTTGTAATTGAGATAGGATTAGAGTGGGAAGGAGCCATGCCATTTACCTGGAGTAGAAGTGGGAAACCGCGGAAAACCAGGATGGCTGAGGTGGGAATCGAACCCGTCTCTTCTCAGTTTTACCTCACGAACCTGAGAGTAACCAGTTCCATCCCTCAGCTTAGAAGTTAATTCTTGCCAGAGCCGGGAATCGAACCCAGACCTCCATGGCGACAGTCGAGAACGAGCCGGTTACACCCCAGATAAAAGTTCGGTTGGTTGGATATTTAGTTTAGGGGCTGCGACAACGTGGCCATGTAGCCCCGTGTACTTTGGGTGTGTGTAGAATCTGTCTGATAACCGGTGTTATCTGTTTTAATTCAAGTAAGGACTGCAGACAATAATTTCAACCAGTTTCTACTTTTACTACCAAATGCTACCGTCCACGACAGCTAGCAGGCGTACTTGGCTACTAAATGGCATCGTAGTCAGCACCTGGTGGCAAACGTTGGAAATAATAGAGCGTTATTAATTCTAACCAACACATTTTAGCTTCACACAAGTGAAGTTAGTGGAAGGTTCTTTTTTCATGCCATAAATCTATGACATGGGACCACCGACTTTACTTCCCCTCCGAAGGAAGGCATACTGAGGGATTTAATTCAAGTAAGGACTGCGGACAATAATATCAAGTAGTTCCTACTTTTGCTACAGAATGCTACTGTCCACGACACCTGGCTTGCGGACAGTGACAGTGACTTTTATTATTATTATTATTGAACACAATGTGTACAAAAAGGAAGAAATGTAATTATTGAATTAATAAGAAAACCCTGATTTGTATCACTCCTTAGGAAATATGCTGATCGGTTGTGATCTTTCAGCACAGTTTCCAAGATGGTACCGGGAGCAAAGCTTTTCTGTCAGTTTGTGGAATCTCTTTATTGTACACATTTTACTATGAAAACCATGAACAGCGTAACGCGTGAAGACGTGACGTAACTTGGAATTTTGTCAGTGATTATGGATAAAGCTCTGCGCGGATGCGGATATAGTTTGCATCGCTGTGCGGATAGTGGATGAGCTGCGGATAATGTTTGGAGAAAATATAACCCGGATGTTTATGACATATCATATTTTTCCGTAATGTTTTTTCATATATATTTTTTTTTTTCATGACAAAATAATGGAAGATGAGTTAAGCTAATCTCATTCAAATTATGTCATTAAGTATAATTAACACTCTGAACAGGAAAGGGTTGCAATTCTGGCTGTAGACTGTAACATTCATTTTAAACATAGTACATGACATACTTAGCCTAGGAGAACAACGTTTTCCTCAAATGTCTAAATATGTCGCTTTAGTAAGTTCCACTTTAATTAAAAAATTATTGTAATGCCAGTAGATTCGTATACCCCCCCCCCTCCCTTCCTTCCCCCTCAGAGGCTCACAACTTGTGGTAAGTGGGTTGCCGACCTTGGGATTCCAGCTGAGTCTGTCATTGCTTCCACTTACTTGTGTCAGACTCCATTTAGTTAGCCTTCGTGTCGACCTCCCTTGGTCAACTCTTGTTCTCTTCCGACCCCGATGGTATTAGGGTATCCGAGGCCTAGGGAGTCTTTCACTTTCCTTTCTTAATTGGCCATTTTCTCATCTTTCCTGATACCCTCATTCTTCGAGGGTTGAGGGCATTTCCTTTCCTCCTCTTGTATTTACATTCTTCTCCTTTTTGTTTCCCATTTTCTCTTCTAGTTTGTAAGCCAGTAGTTAGTTTTAGTTGTAGGTTTGATCTCATCTTTCATTTTCACTATTACTCAAACCATTAGGGGCCGATAACCTAGATGTAAGGCCCCTTAAAACAACAATTATCATCATCACCGGATAACAGACGTACGACTGCGGAAAAAAGTCGTGCGGATGCGGGGCGGATGTGGATAACAGTCGTGCGGATGCGGGGCGGATGTGGATAACAGTCGTGCGGATGCGGGGCGGATGTGGATAACAGTCGTGCGGATGCAGGGCGGATGCGGATAACAGTCGTGCAGATGCGGGGCGGATGTGGATAACAGTCGTGCGGATGCGGGGCGGATGTGGATAACAGTCGTGCAGATGCGGGGCGGATGTGGATAACAGTCGTGCGGATGCGGGGCGGATGTGGATAACAGTCGTGCGGATGCGGGGCGGATGTGGATAACAGTCGTGCAGATGCGGGGCGGATGTGGATAACAGTCGTGCAGATGCGGGGCGGATGTGGATAACAGTCGTGCAGATGCGGGGCGGATGTGGATAACAGTCGTGCAGATGCAAGGCGGATGCGGATAGCAGTCGTGCGGATGCGGGGCGAATGTGGATAACAGTCGTGCAGATGCAAGGCGGATGCGGATAACAGTCGTGCGGATGTGGGGCGGATGTGGATAACAGTCGTGCGGATGCGGGGCGGATGTGGATAACAGTCGTGCGGATGTGGGGCGGATGTGGATAACAGTCGTGCGGATGTGGGGCGGATGTGGATAACAGTCGTGCGGATGCGGGGCGAATGTGGATAACAGTCGTGCGGATGCGGGGCGAATGTGGATAACAGTCGTGCGGATGCGGGGCGGATGTGGATAACAGTCGTGCGGATGCAAGGCGGATGCGGATAACAGTCGTTCGGATGTGGGGCGGATGTGGATAACAGTCGTGCGGATGTGGGGCGGATGTGGATAACAGTCGTGCGGATGCGGGGCGAATGTGGATAACAGTCGTGCGGATGCGGGGCGGATGCGGATAACAGTCGTGCGGATGCGGGGCGAATGTGGATAACAGTCGTGCAGATGCGGGGCGAATGCGGATAACAGTCGTGCGGATGCGTGGCGGATGCGGATAACAGTCGTGCGGATGTGGGGCGGATGTGGATAACAGTCGTGCGGATGCGGGGCGAATGCGGATAACAGTCGTGCGGATGCGGGGCGGATGCGGATAACAGTCGTGCGGATGCGGGGCGAATGTGGAGAACAGTCGTGCAGATGCGGGGCGGATGTGGATAACAGTCGTGCGGATGCGGGGCGGATGCGGATAACAGTCGTGCGGATGTGGGGCGGATGTGGATAACAGTCGTGCAGATGCGGGGCGAATGCGGATAACAGTCGTGCGGATGCGGGGCGGATGCGGATAACAGTCGTGCGGATGCGGGGTGGATGTGGATAACAGTCGTGCGGATGCGGGGCGGATGTGGATAACAGTCGTGCGGATGCGGGGCGGATGTGGATAACAGTCGTGCGGATGCGGGGTGGATGTGGATAACAGTCGTGCGGATGCGGGGCGGATGTGGATAACAGTCGTGCAGATGCGGGGCGAATGTGGATAACAGTCGTGCGGATGCGGGGCGAATGTGGATAACAGTCGTGCGGATGCGGGGCGGATGCGGATAACAGTCGTGCGGATGCGGGGCGAATGTGGATAACAGTCGTGCAGATGCGGGGCGAATGCGGATAACAGTCGTGCGGATGCGTGGCGGATGCGGATAACAGTCGTGCGGATGCGGGGCGGATGCGGATAACAGTCGTGCGGATGCGGGGCGAATGTGGATAACAGTCGTGCAGATGCGGGGCGAATGCGGATAACAGTCGTGCGGATGCGTGGCGGATGCGGATAACAGTCGTGCGGATGTGGGGCGGATGTGGATAACAGTCGTGCGGATGCGGGGTGGATGTGGATAACAGTCGTGCGGATGCGGGGCGGATGTGGATAACAGTCGTGCAGATGCGGGGCGAATGTGGATAACAGTCGTGCAGATGCGGGGCGGATGTGGATAACAGTCGTGCGGATGCGGGGCGGATGTGGATAACAGTCGTGCAGATGCGGGGCGAATGCGGATAACAGTCGTGCGGATGCGGGGCGAATGTGGATAACAGTCCTGCGGATGCGGGGCGGATGTGGATAACAGTCGTGCAGATGCGGGGCGGTTGTGGATAACAGTCGTGCAGATGCGGGGCGGATGTGGATAACAGTCGTGCGGATGCGGGGCGGATGTGGATAACAGTCGTGCAGATGCGGGGCGAATGCGGATAACAGTCGTGCGGATACGGGGCGGATGCGGATAACAGTCGTGCAGATGCGGGGCGAATGCGGATAACAGTCGTGCGGATGCGGGGCGAATGTGGAGAACAGTCGTGCAGATGCGGGGCGAATGCGGATAACAGTCGTGCGGATGCGGGGCGGATGCGGATAACAGTCGTGCGGATGCGGGGCGGATGCGGATAACAGTCGTGCGGATGCGGGGCGGATGTGGATAACGTTTTGTTTATCCACGCAGGATTCTAATTATGGAAAGGAACAAACTGAGTAGACTATCCTCTGACGTCACTGTTTACTGGAGAATGTGATGACACGCTCCCTGCTAAGATCCCCGTCTCGTCCTCCCAGAGATAACCGGAATCACGTAATAATCATAACAGTGCACAGTGCAGCTTGCCACAGGTGGTAATTGTTATGATGTGTCCAAATAGTTGTCTGTATTGCTGCTTCCCTCACTGCGACAGCATCCTCCATGGCCCTAGGCTTACTCCCTAACCCAGTGGTGACCTATTCAATCTGAGGTTCTCGAACAACTGGAAGTATGTGGGTTCGTTTCAGTGGGCACGCAAATTTATATTATTATTATTAATTTTATTTTTATTTACGTTATGCTCAACTAACGAGCGCAAGAACGTAAAGACGTATACTTCCGACGAGTAGAACTGGGCATGGCTCAAGTCCGGAAGGAAGCCGTAGGACGCAAGATGGAGCTTTGGCAGCAGAGGTGGAATGACGATCTCAGAGGAAGGTAGACAGCTCGGCTGATACCGAGTCTGGTCGAGTGGACAAGTAGAAAACATGGTAAAACTAATTACTTTCTGACTCAGATATTGACAGGTCATGGCTACTTCGGTGTTACCTTCATCGTATGGCTAAAGTAAGGAGTCCAGTATGTATTTACTTTGAGAACGAACGATCACGTATATCATACGTTCTACGTCTGCGCTCGTTGGGCAGCGGAAAAACAACAACTTGAAGCTGAGGTTGGTCCAATAACGCCGGACAATATAGTTGGAATTATGCTGAGGAACGAGCTCAGTTGGGATACGGTCGCTTTCTTCGTTGAGGTGGTCCTTCGTCAGAAGAAGTCGGGTGGGGACTTGCTAGATTTAGATGATTAAGTCTGCGATCCGCGGACTATGAATTGAGAAGTAAGATGGTGCTTGTGAAGCAAAGAAAATGTCTCCATCCTGAAGTAATACGAAAGTGGCCCCGGGATGGGTTTTGTCAAGAGGACAGGGTGTGGTTTTTTAGTGGGTAAGAATCCCAAACTCTTGAGGAGAGCGGACCCTTTTCAAGGTCTTATGCAAAATTTTTCCACTTCCCTCGTAAAAAAAATCCTAACGAGCACGATTGAACCTATTTCACTGACGAATTTGAATTGGCTTTCTTCTCCTCCCAAAATCTCTTCATTCTATCATTATTATTATTATTATTATTATTAATAATATTATTATTATTTTCGTTGGTGAGGATGAACTGTGCCAGATTGACGAAGAGGACTTTTGTATTCTTCAGGAAGAGGAAGACGGAGCCGAAATGGTTTCGGGAAGTGAGATTGGACTTGGATCGGATGGGGGTGGAAGAAGAAGACATAATGGACATATTTATTCATTTATTTATCGTTTGGGAGTGTCCGAGGACATGTTTGGCTCGCCTGAGTCTGTAGCTGCTTCCAGCGGACACCCTTAGGGTGAGGTATAAGTTCCGTTCAATTTCAAGTAGTTCCAACTTTCGCTACCAGATATCAATGATACCTAGTGCTGAACGCTGGTTGGTTGGTTGGTTCATTACTTTAGGGGCTGCGACAACGCGGTCATGTAGCCCCGTGTACTTTGGGTGTGTGTAGAATCTGTCTGATAACCGGTGTTAATTGTGATGACTGTATTAGTGTGTGTATCTGTTTTTTAGCCTACTTTCGATTTTTGCAAAAAATGAAAGTAGACTTATGAGATCAACACAGGGCGAAAAAAGTGTGTCTGTCTGTGTGTGTGTATGTGTGTGTGTGAGTCTGTGTGTGTGTGTATGTGTGTGAGTCTGTGTGTGTGTGTGTGTGTGTGTGTGTCTGTGTGTGTGTGAGTGTGTGTACTCTGAATGTCTGTCCCCCCCTATCAATTCGAACACGGTGAAACCGAATTGAACGAAATTTGGTACAGAGGTAGCACTAGTAGAGGACACCTCAGTGTCATACTTTATATCGCCGCCATCTTTACCAAAACAGAATGGCGGGCACTCAAATGTTCAAAACGTAAAATCAAATTACGGCTAAACTAATCATCCGATCTCTACCAAATTTGGTGACAATATACCTTTATATAGGACGCGTCTTTCACCCAAAATTCAAGGTCATCGCCAAGGATGGCGGCCGTGTGAATTATGCAACCATTTTAATAAATAGCTTAAGACCCACCAATTCCGATTATCGAGCCTAGGGGGGTTTAAGCTATCCTGAAGGTCGTGATCCGTTATTTATTATAATTTAATATTATAATATTATACAGTATGAGTGGCTTAAAAGAGCTGAGCCGTTTGTGTCACACGACAAGATGGCAGCTGTCCTCATGTGCCTGTCTTATATTTCAGTAGTTTTAGTATGTTGTATGTGATATACCGTACTGATACAATAATATAAACTTTGTATGAAATGATCTTTAATGAAGATGTACTGCAGTGAAGAAATCGTTTATTTAAAGTCATTATTTGCCAACAGTTTGTATCTAATATGTCAGTTAAGAACACCTGACGTCATGGATACGGTTAGCTCTGGGCTAGCATGTTAGTCTGACACGCAGTTGACTGGGGATCGAATACTGCTACAGTTATTTTTTTTTCTTGAATTCTTTTACAAATGATGTGCACGAGCTTTTCCCACAGATACTGAATAAAATGTAATTTAGCTCAAAGGAGAGGATAAAGTATACACTCGTATATTAATAAAATCACAGTCCCAGCATCGCACATAAACAGAAGACATTAGAAAAAGGAGAATAGAAGAACTAGATACAAGTTGTCATTAACCACAGCCTTCTTAATGCCTCTGTACGGTGCTGTCCTCTTGTGGGTTATGTGGGTAATATTGTTCCAAACATAACGCTGTGTAAATGCCTGAGCTGCCTCATGAAGTATGGCAATTTTGTAATACTGGTAGTTCAACTATTAGCCACGATCGCGCTCCGAATACCTTTAAACACTGCCAGCTGGATCGCCTCCCTCTTGGCTACTTTAAACTGCCTACTCATTCAACACCCTTAGGCCACTGCCATCGTAGTACATTACGATGGCAGTGCATAGGCGTACAAGATAAAGATTAATTCACTGATAGGTCGCAGCACCACCTACTGTGATTGGGGCGGAAGATGATTGGGGCGGAAGATTCTTAATTTTGCAGGCTGGCTTAATATAGAGATTAACGGACGTGAATGCATTACAATAAGTTAGTAGTTTTGTTATTCAATCATCATAAAGTATATAATATTGATCTTGACACTTACTGGCTTATTATCAATATAAAAGAAAACAAACAATACATTGTGGTTGGGGTGATTGTTTTAGGGATGAGGACAAAGAGTCATAAAGATACCCATACATTTAGGAGAAAGTAGGCTATATGTTCTTTGCTGAACATCTTGTTAATTCAAGTAGGGACTGCAACTTTGAATTTTCAAATAGTTCCTACTTTTGCCGCCAAACGCCACCGTCAACGAGTACTAGGCCTAGTTCAGAACTAGCTACTAGACACCACCGCAGTCTGCTCTTGGCAACGAACGTAGCAACCTAAGAGCGTTGTTTATATTCTTAACCTATCCAATTTAGTTTCACACAGGTGTAATTAGTGGAAAGATCTTTAACATGCCATAAATCTATGACATGGGACCGCCGGCTTTACTTCCCCTCCGAAGGAAGGCATACTGAGGGATTTTTAACGCTCTTAAAAAATCCGACGGCTTCGGCCGGGTTTAAACCCGCTATCTTGGGCATAGAAGCTCAGCATGCTACCAACTACGCCACCGAAGCCGCCTTGCTGAACGTTGGAACGTTCCTAGAGCGTTCCGACGAAATCTATCCTAACAATTTAGCTGGCCACAAGTTTAGTCTGCGGAAGGATCTTTTACCATGCCATTAATCTATGACAAGTTAGGGAGTTGACAGGTTTCCAGGAGACAGGGTAGTTGTCCGTGAGGAAAGGAAGATCTTACACGGAAGAACAGAGGAAGGAAGTGGGAGAGACGTTGAAGAGATATTGGCAGAGAGTGAAGACAACAAATAATGTAAAAACTAGAGCTCGGATTTTTAGGTAAATAAATATTTTTTTAAGTAAGTATATATTTTAAGCATTTTTCTATAAATACATAAATTCCTGCTTTTCACTTGAAATGAAAATCCACAGCCTGCTTCCAGTCTCCGACCGGGTCAGGAATGGAATGAATAAAGCCCCCATCTAGCGGCGAGGATATGAACTGTGCCGGCTGCCGAGGCCTGACGCACTCCTCTGGGGCAATGATTAAATGAATGACAGATGAAATGAAATGATAGTGGAGAGTGTTGCTGGAATGAAATTT
This sequence comes from Meconema thalassinum, assembly GCA_946902985.2. Lineage (NCBI taxonomy): Eukaryota > Metazoa > Arthropoda > Insecta > Orthoptera > Tettigoniidae > Meconema > Meconema thalassinum. The sequence continues at coordinate 142,133,884 of OX336400.1, forward strand.
TGACAGGGAAAACCGGAGTACCCGGAGAAAAACCTGTCTGCCTCCGTTTTGTCCAGCACAGATCTCACATGGAGTGACCGGGATTTGAACCACGGATCCAGCGGTGAGAGGCCGGCGTGCTGCCGCCTAAGCCACGGAGGCTGTGCTTTTCACTTATTATCACATAAAAAGACATAATATTTACATTTTTTTAAATCAGTTTGCTACATCTTTCAGTTTGTTGCGTTTTTGTTCTGTGTTACTTCAACGCGGAAGAAACTGTGAGCTATCTAATCTTCATGCTGAGCGTATGTCAGCTTGCAACTGTGTTATTCTTATCTTGTCGCCCCGTGCCACTCACCGTGGAAGCCGGGAATGTCCTTGTACATAGCCATTTTGCACCACGTGCTAGACCTCCCCCTCCCCCAGCTACCTGGAACCAGTGTCACTCTCATGCAGTTAATTTCTGGCACTGTGAAGTGTAAGGCAGTTCTACGATGCCTGAAGTAAAAACAAGTTATCGTCTGCAGCAGTATGTTACAGAATCTAAAGATAATCTTACTTCTGATGGGGGCGTTATGTTCTGACAACCATGTGGGAAAGCAATCAAGGCTGAACTGCGATCTCAAGTTACACAACACCTCAAGGGCAGTTTCGCGCCTTCAGAAGAAGTGTTCCACGATAATCATCGGTCATTTGTGATGGACAACCTGAAGATGTAACCTGTAATGCTTCAGCAGTCGGTGAGACAAGTAGCATAAATTACATTCGGGAGCACTGCGTATTGTTTATATTCACATTAATAAACTAAATTATAATTAAATATTTTTACTTTTTATTACATATTTCAGGTATTTTTAATACATAAAAAATAAATATTTTGCTGATTTTTAGCACCTAAAAATCCGAGCCCCAGTAATAACTATCAAACGTGGTCCATAGTTGGCCGTAACGAATAAATATATATTTTCGTTGATTCCCCCTTTAGGAGAATGTTAAAGCACAATCTATTTTCTTGTTGCTTTTTTCTGGCCCTTTCTTCTTTCTTCCCAAAAACCTCTCATATATTCACTATGCTTCCTCTTTCTCTCTTCTGTCCACTTATTTCCTGTCCCCCCTCCTTTGGACGTTTGCTCAAATTTCTGTTGTCTGATATTTTCTCTGTAGGTTTTGTTTTCCTCTCTGCCATGTCTTCTGTAGATATATTTAGTTTCTTGAGGTCGTCCATGGTTTCTTTTACCCAATTGGTTTTCAGTGTAAGTTACTATTAAATGCTTATACAAATTTTAATCCACGGGCATCTAATTTATTTCAATTGTTTTCCAAACCTCAAGATGGCGATTGTGCGAAATATTAAAATCTCGTTTTCATTTCTTGTGTCCTAATCATGCGATTTAAGTTTCAATAATTAAACTACACAATAATCTTCATCTAATAGTACATAACTCTACGGTCTATTTATATAAAAATCCAACTTGGCGACCATCCGAAATATTTAGACGGTTCTTAATATCTATGAATATAATTATTACAGCAATCAAAGTAAAATTTTGTATGTTGATAGAGGCAATTAACATAAGTAAGATACATGAAAATAGGATATTTAGTTCTTCACGGAACCACTTGTTCATTTTATTTTTCCAGAAATATTCAAAACGTTGTTTCGAAATTATCGTGTTCCTTAGTCAAACCTTTTTATTTGACCAAAGAACAATTTTCTTTTTCCTCGTTATATGAATTGCGGATTCACTTTCCCGGTGTACTACATTACTTGGTGAAAGTCTCCATTGTCCACAAACTTGCTGTTTTTTTTTAATTATTATTCATTATTTTTATTAGTAATTTATCAGGTTGTACCTATGTTTAACTGCCTTGCAAGATCACCTTCTGAGCAAGTTATTGTAGTTTCTCCTATCCTTAGGGTACCTCGGTATAAGGTTGTCTTAGATTCTTTAATTTATAACCCAACTAATCTATAGCAATGCATTATGAGAATTCAGCTATTCTCTGGGTAGCTGCGTCCGGCCTTTGCACGCTTGGCGTGCTAGCTATGCCACACAGCACGCCGGTAGGCTGGTTCTTACCTCTCTTTAGGCTGTCTGCCCCAAGGACGATGTAACATGCCCTGACCGCCGGCGCTGCAACAGCTCTCCGCCGTGTCTGACCGAGTCAAGTTGGGATCACTAGCACACCGAACATAATGTAAACAAACAAACAAACAAACAAACAAACAAACAAACGAACAAACTGTTCGTCCATTGCGTTGGTTGTCCGACACATCTACATTGTGTTTCCCACGTTTCTCTGCAGATTACGTCCTTAGCTTTAAAAACAGTCTGAATAACTGATTTAAGGCATTGTAATTTTGGTCACATTAATGTTGTTTTTCCCTTCTTGTCTCGTTTCCGTTTTGTAGGAATGGGTGGCTGGCTGCGTGGCTCAGCGGTAACGTTCTCGCTTGCTGTGCTCAAGGTTGCAGGATCGTATCCTGGCGCAGTCAGCTGGTATTTGAGGGTGCGCAAATGTGAGGGAGCCATGTCAGTAGATTTAGTGACACGTTAAAGATCCCCTTCGGGTAATAATTCTGGCACCCCGGCGTATCTAAAAGCCACAGATGTTAAAAGGGACGTAAAACAAATCATATTATATATAATATTATGTGGCAATGGCACCAAGTTGCTGTTACGACTAATGACGTACTCGTAGTTGATTTCACGCTGTATTTATATCAATGTAGGAAATGCTTAGGCTATATGCGGCCCGGCGTGGCTGTTGAGAAACACTGCTCTTCCGCACGGGACTGATGACGAAGATGTCCCAAGCTCTCAAAGGAAACAATAACACTGTTTTCCAGATTGATAGCTTCGCTGATGATAGGAGTGTAGTAGGCAGCTATTTCATTATGGGACTGTACTCGTGATAGTGTACCTTGCCGTTAGATCAATGTTAGCATCTCATTCCGTAATGGTCTGGACATCGTAATATTGCTCCTGTGTTTACCTGCCGCCTAATTATTATGATGTATCTCTACCTCCTCTTCCATTACTCCGAGATTCTCTCGTACACACGAAGAGAGAAAGAAAGGTTGTTGTCTCCTTACAAGTTTTTACTCAATACCGTTCCGATTATTCCCCTTCAGGAGAGTGTATGAACTTGAGCCAATTACAGCTTCAATTCCTTTTCCTCTTTTCTTTTTTTCCACAAACCTCTTCATTAGTTCACTGTGCTTTTTCTTCCTTTCCTCTGTCCATTCTTTTCCTGATGTGTCCTTCCTTGAGACTTGTACCATTTTCATGTTTGTGATTTTATTTCTAATTTGTTCTCTGCCTTTAATGTCGTCTTCAGAGATTTTAGGTAATTCCATGTCTTCATGTACTTCTTTTATCCAACTGGTCTTTAATTTACTTGAATTCACGATATAGAAAATCGTCTTAGTGAGTCTGTTCCCAACCTATATATGTGTTCATAGAACTGCAGACGTCTCTTCCTAAATTTATCTATAAGATGCGTTCAAAAAGTAACGAGCCGGAGGCTGGAATGCGCAAAACCGGTGACGACATCGGCTAATCGTGGCGTGTGTAACGAGGTGTGGTTCCGACCAGAGCGTGGAAGGTCATAGACCGTCGCTAGAGGGCACGCGTGCAGGTCACGTGACGATACAAAGCGAACAGCAGCATGCATCAATCGTCCAACCAAGACCACTACACTACACAGTATTATCACTATACAGTACTACACACTATACAGTACTACACTATACAGTAGGACATTCGACATGCTTCCTGGTGTGGTTGAAGACTGTGGGGCAGCCATTGGGCACACACTTTCCGCAAGTGCAGTCGTTCCTTCATGATGGTGTGCACACTTCCGACGCTCAATCCGACCACGGTGGCTATGGGGTTCACTGTCACTCGGCGGTCCTGGGTAATGAGTGCATCAACCAGCTGGACGTTGTCATCGGTAATGTAGGGGGTTGCCCCAGACCGGGCATCATCGGCAAACGACACCCGTCCTTCCCTGAAGCGCTTGTGCCACGCCTTGATCCTGGTAAGGGACCTTCAGTGTTCGCCATACATTTGTGACATTCGATGATAATGTCCGTTCCCCCTACTCCTTTCGCTGTCAGACACCGAACAACACCTCTTTGCTCTTCGTTTGAAGCCTCCATGTCACTCTTTGCAATGCGACTGGCAGCGTTGGACGACCTTCCACGCTCTGGTCGGAACCACACTTCGTTACACACGCCACGATTAGCCGATGTCGTCACCGGTTTGCGCATTACAGCCTCCGACTCGTTACTTTTTGAACGCACCTTATATAATGGTAGGCTATCTGTATTTTCATTAAGTTCCTTTGTTGGTCTCTTGACCCAAAGTCCATCACGGAAAACGGTATGGCTGAATTACTTCTCCTAAATACTTGAATTTATTTATTATTGTTATTATTTTTAGTATTACATAAGGGAAAATCAGACTGCAGAAATACGAAGATATCTTCTTCTTCTTCGGCTTTTTCCCAATTAATTGGGGTCGCCGGAGCCAACCAGGCTCATTTTGGTTTTGGCCGGGGATTTAAGGCCGGATGCCCTTCCTGACGCCACGTGATTTTTCAGGTGAAAATTCCACCCCGCTGTCACCGGGATTCGAACCCCGGCCGTCCGGGTGAAAGATGAGCAGCTAAGCCACTGCGCCATCACGCTCCCCAGAAATACGAAGATATCATTAGCCTATTTTCAATTTTGAAAAAATAGGATTATGAGATCACCTTTGTCCGTGTGTGTGTGCGCGTGTGTGTGTGAGAGGTGTGTGTGTGTGTCCCCTAATAAATTCTAAACGGCTGGAGCAATTTCAATGAAACTCGGTAAGTTAATAGCACTATTCCGGGCGACCCCGACCGTGCCCTTCAAGTTTTGTTAAGTCTCACCAATCCATCATGGCGGCTGTGCGAAATATTACACCAGCATTCAATATCTCCGAAACTATTACAGATATCACCCTGATTTTTTACAGTGATAAAGGAAACTACTAGAAGTTCAACTATGTGACTCTTGAAAAACTGGTAACTTCAAAACCAACATGGCGGCCAAGCAAATTTGCGACGTTTAAATAGACGTTTCTCGCGATTTAACCAATCAATCGCAATAAAACTTGGTACAGTATATGTTTATACACATTGTAATGCACCGATATCTAACTTCGTTCGTTCAATTGTTTACATAACCTCAAGATGGCGGCTGTGCGAATTTTAAAATTAAGTTTTTATTTCTTGTGTCGTAATCATGCGATCGAAGTGAAATTTTGAATAATGAACCTACGCAATAATTTTCCTTTAATGGTACATGACTCTATGGTCTATAGGCTACATTTAACAATCCAACATGGCGACCATCCGAAATATTTAGATGGCTCTGAATATCTACGAATCTATTATAGCAATCAAACTGAATATTTTTATGTTCATAGGGGGCTATGAACATAAGTTCACCTATAGGACCGTCAATAATCTGGTGATCACAAGTCCAACATGGCGGCGATGGGAAGTATAAATATTCACATGGACATTTCTCGCAATTTAACCATCCGAGTGCAGTGACACTTGGAACAGTAATTCCTTATACGAATGTTAATCCACTGGCATCTAATTTATTTCATTTTTTTCTATAACCACAAGATGGCAGCTGTGCGAAATTATAAAATCTCGTTGTTACTTCTTGTGTCCTAATCATGCGATTGAAGTTTGAATGCTACACGTACACAATAATCTTCATGTAATAGTACATAACTCTAGGACCTACTTATATAAAATCCAACATGGCGACCATCCGAAATATTTAGTCGGTTCTCAATATCTACGATTCTATTACAGCAATCAAACTGAAATTTTGTATGTTGGTAGAGGCAATTAACAAGTAGGATATATGAAAATAGGCTGCTTAGTTCTTCACGGAACTACTTGCTTTTATTTTGGGAGAATTAGACAGCCTTGCTATATCACGCACCCAGCGCCTGAGGGAGAAAAGCCTACAACTTTGGACACGGACTGTCCCGAGGCCATTCCTCTTGTCGCGCCCAGCATCTGGGAGAGTGGAACATCTACCGTGGTCAGGGCGCACAGTGACACTGGCTGCACATGGGACCTCCATACATTACTACATTTTACATTAATTTCTTAGGCTATTACCCGAAAGGGGGAGGAAAATGAAATGGCGCACGCAGTTCCTAGCGAGCGATAAAGCACATCGTAATGAATCAGTCTGAGAAAGGATTTATTTTATAGGTTATTTAAATAATGGATTATATCGCACCCACTGCCGCTGTGGTCTACACCGCAGGAAGCTTGGGACAGGATCCATAATTTTCTATTCAAATCAACAGTGGGCCTATGTTTGGACCAGTAATGATCACCCATATTGCAGGTGCGATAGAATCATACTTTAGTATTACAGTAGCAGCTACACTTTCTAAGTCTTTGACGTGCATTTTATTGTTGGTTGGTTCCGCAGTTTAGGGGCTGTGACAACGTGGTCTTGTAGCCCCGTGTATTTCGGGTGTGTGTAAAATCTGTCTGATGCCGGCCCCGTGGTGTTGGGGTAGCGCGCCTGCCTCTCACCCGGAGGCTCCGGGTTCGATTCTCGACTCAGTCAGGGATTTTAGAAATTGACGAGAGGGCCGGGGTGCACTCAGCCTCGTGAGGACAATTGAGTAGCTGTCTGACAGTGAAGCAGCGTCCCTATCACGAAAACCAAGATTAATGGCTGAGGGGACCCGATGCGCTGATCACGCGTCACCCCAGTATCTGCAGGCCAAATGGCTGGGCAGCGGTCGCTTGGTAGGCCTAGGCCCTTCACGGGCTGTAGTGACAGGGATTATTATTAGAATCTGTCCGATAGAAGAAAATCCACAGCCTGCTTCCAGTCTCCGACCGGGTCAGGAATGGAATGAATGAAGCCCCCATCTAGCGGCGAGGATATGAACTGTGCCGGCTGCCGAGGCCTGACGCACTCCTCTGGGGCAATGATTAAATGAATGACAGATGAAATGAAATGATAGTGGAGAGTGTTGCTGGAATGAAATTTTGACAGGGAAAACCGGAGTACCCGGAGAAAAACCTGTCTGCCTCCGTTTTGTCCAGCACAGATCTCACATGGAGTGACCGGGATTTGAACCACGGACCCAGTGGTGAGAGGCCGGCGTGCTGCCGCCTAAGCCACGGAGGCTTAGAATCTGTCCGATACCCGGGTTTAATTGTGATGGCTGTATTAGTGTGTGTTATCTGTAATTTAGGTAAGGACTGCAGAGATCAATGTCAAGTAGTTCCTACTTTTGCTACCAAATGCCACCGTCCACGACACCTAGCTGCGAACTTGGCTACTAGATGCCATCGCAGCCAGCACCTAGCGGCGAACGAACGAACTAACTAATAGCGTAATCAAACTAAACTACAAAGTTTAGCTTCCACAAGTGTACAGTAGTTAGTGAAAGGTTCCTTTTCATGCCATAAATGTATGACATGGGCCAGCTGACTTTACTTCCCCTCCGAAGGAAGCCGTACTGAGGGAATTTTATCACTCTTAAAAAATCAGACAACTTCGGCTGGGTTTGAACCTGCGATCTTGGGCATAGAAGCTCAGCGTGGTACCAACTACGCCACCGAAGTAGCCCATTTTATTTTTGGAGAAATAAAACCGTTTGTGGGTTTGGTAGCGTTTTGTAGAGCTAATTTGTCTTGTATTTTTGGATCAGATGATGCTGGCTTGACGAGCGAAACATATCACGTATTTTCCCCTCTGTTATTGTCCTTAACGAATTAGTTATGACTTACCGACAGTTGTGGCTACGCGGGCTAAAGCGCTGCGTTAGGTCAAGGGGCCAAGCTCTCTGCTGACTCGGTAGACGCGTGGGTTCGAGCCCCACCGTCGGCTGTCCTTGAAATGGTTTTCCATAGTTTCCCATTTTCAACACCAGGCAAATGCTGGGACAGTACCTTCTGACAGGCCACGGCCGCCTCCTTCCACATCCTTGCCCAGTTTCATTCATCTTCATCCATTCCATCTCTCATCCTTGACGCTCAGGTCGCCCACGGGCGTCGACTGGAAAGACCTGCACTCGGCCTCTCAGGAGGCTACACGAAAAAAAAAGTTATGACATATTTCAAACATATGTAATTTCCTACAGGTTATTGGGTCTTAGTGTTGACCGACTGAAAACTTGTAATATGAACTGCACCACCGAGCCAAATAATTGGGGGCGGTGCACTTTAGTCAATCCTTTGTATAAAAAAAAATTAAAAACTGAAAGTACCTGAATTAATAGTCGGGAGAATATCTGGAGAAGAATTAGTGTTAAAACAAGAAGTTCCGTGAAGAACTAAAGAGCCTACTTTTCTTAAAATTTAAGATTCATGCCAATGATTAATCTATATGGATCTATCTAGAATAATGACAAGATTAAGTTGATAATATCGAAATTTCTAATTAGTTCGAAATACTGTATACCTGGCATAATAGAGAACTACAGTTGGCAGCCCTGGTGACTGAATATATTCTTAGTTCCATCTCTTAAGGTACAGAATACAAAATTTGGTTGAAATCCAATGGATAGCATGGACGTTACATGCAGTTAAACATTGGATCTAACAACGCGCGTAAAATCATGTTGACAACAATGGCATACATGTATTGGTCAGAAATAATCAGAAATAATATGATCTATTGTTGTGTCAATTTTGAATGAAATCCATTAGTTAGTATAGAGGTTACATGCATTTTAAAATTGGACCTATCAGTGAGCTTAGAATCATGTTGGCAGCACTGGCGTAGGCCTATATTAGTTACTCCAAATTAATCTAGAATGCCAGGTACTATACGTGTGCAAAGTTTACAGCTATTGGCTTGCATACTTTCTGATATATTGATATTAGGGCATCATAAATAGAGACAGTATTTACTAACAGTTGGCAGCCCTGGTTACACTTAAGAATCAGCATAGTCATATATGTTATGGTACACATAGCACATACGAAATTTGGTTGAAATCCAAATGATAGTATAGAAGTTACATGTATTTAAATTTGGGCCTTTCAGCAGGCTTAGAATCATGTTGGTAGCACTGACGTATATAAGTTACTCCAAATTAATATAGAATGTCAAGTACTATACGTGTGCATAGTTTAAAGCTGTCGGCTTGCATACTTTCTGATATATGGGTATTTGGATAAAATAAATTGAGAGCATTTATTAACAGTTGGCAGCCCAGGTGGCTCTTAAGAATACGCTCAGTCATATCTATTTATGTACACATTGCACATACGAAATTTGGTTGAAATCCAATTGATAGTGTAGGAGTTATATGCATTTAAAATTTGGACCTATCAGCAGGCTTATAATCATTTTGGCAACACTGCCATGTATGGCCTCCTGGAACTTAAACTGCAATATTATTACCTATGAGTGTACCAATTTTGAAATAGCTCCCATTCATACCTTCCATGATATCCAACATGGAGCTCAAATTTCAATTGCGATTTTTCAGCAGTTGGTAGCACTGCCATCATTTTCAAATATGGCCGTGATATATTCAGGTATAGATCTTGACTCCTACCAAATTTTGTTTCGTTTGCTGCAGCCGTTTAGGAGTTGATAGGGAGGGACACACACACAGCAGACAGACAGACAGACAGAAGGACAGACAGACAGACAGAAGGACAGACATTTGCCCGATCTCATAAGTCTACTTTTTCCTCATTTTTAGCCTATTTTCAATTTTGAAAAAATAGGCTTATGAGATCACCTTTTGTCCGTGTGTGTGTGCGTGGGCGTGTGTGTGTGTGTGTGAGGTGTGTGCCCCCCCCCCTAATAAAATCTAAACGGCTGGAGCGATTTCAGTGAAACTCGGTAAGTTGATAGCACTATTCCCGGCGACCTCGACCGTGCCCTTCAAATCTTGTTACGTCTCACCAATCCAACATGGCGGCTGTGCGAAATATTTCACTAGCATTCAATATCTCCGAAACTATTACCGATATCGCCCTGAAATTGTGTACGGTGATAAAGGGCACTACTAGAAGTTCACCTATGAGACTTTCAAAAACCTGGTGACTAAAAAACCAACATGGCGGCAAAGCGAAGTTGAGACATTTAAATAGACTTTTCTCGCGATTTAACTATCCAAACGTAATGAAACTTGGTACAGCAAATATTCATACACATTGCAATGCACTGGAGTCTAATTTAGTTCAATAGTTTAGATAACCTCAAAATGGCGGCTGTGCGAAATATTTCACTGACATTCTATATCTCCGAAACTATTACAGATATCACCCTGCAATTTTGTACGGTGATAAAGGGTACTGATACAAGTTTACCTATGTATATTTCTTAAACCTGTCAAGTACAAAACGAACATGGCGTCCAAGCGAATTTGAAATATTTTAATAGACTTTTCTCGTGAGTTAACTCTCTGACCGCAGTGAAATGTGGTACAGTAAATGATTTTGCAGATTGTAATGCACTGCCATCTAATTTAATTCAATTGTTTACATAACCTCAAGATGGCGGCTGTGCGAAATTTTAAAATTAGGTTTTTATTTCTTCTGTCGTAATCATGCGATCGAAGTGAAAGTTTGAATAATAAACCTAGGCATAAATTTTCCTTGAATGGTACATAATTCTATGGCCTATACATATAACAATCCTAATTGGCGAGGTTCCGAAATATTTAGACGGTTCTCAATATCTATGAATCTTTTACAGCAACCAAACTGACATTTTTTATGTTCATAGAGACTATGAACATATGTTCACCTATAGGACTTTCAGTAACCTGGTGAGCACAAATCCAACATGGCGGTGACGCGAAGTATAAATATTTAAATGGACGATTCTCGCGAATTAACTATCCGAGTGCCGTGAAACGTTGCACAATAAATGCTTATACAAATGTTGATCCACTAGCATCTAATTTATTTCGATTGTTTGCATAATCACAATATGGCTGGTGTGCGTGATTTTAAAATCTCGTTTTTACTTCTTGTGTTCTAATCATGCGATTGACGTTTGAATACCACACGTACACAATAATCTTAATGTAATAGTACAAAAATAAAAATCCAACCTGGCGACCATCTGAAATATTTAGACGGTTCTCAATATCTACGAATCTGTTACAGCAATTAAACTGAAATTTTCTATGTTGATAGAGGCAATTAACATGAGCAGGATATATGAAAATAGGCTGTATAGTTCTTCATGGAACTACTTGTTGCAAAATGTGAAAAGTAGGCTAAATAGGTGTCTGTACACTGGAGAGCATTTGCCCTAGCTAGAGCGTAGAGTAGCTCCAGCCAGGGCACTCTAAGCTCCTCTCCAGTGTACACAGGAGGTAGAGAACCCTAGCGGAGACCGCTCTAAGCTCTAGCTAGGGCCGGCTGACTCTTCGGTCTAAACAGTATTTGGGTGCCCTAGCTAGACCATTCGTCCGGTTGAATATTGGAAAGTGATCTACGTAGTGTCAATAGTGGATTATTGTGGTTATTTGTTTATTATTATAGTATTTGAATATGGCTGAATTTGTGTGGAGTCGCGAAAAACAATAACATTAATTGAACATATTGAAGCCCTTCCAAAAACTTGGAATTGTACTGTGAAAGAATACAGAGTCAGAAATTTGAAACCACAGTTCTTTCAGGTGATAGCAGAAGCCATGGCTATGCAAGAAATTTGCTGATAGTTTCACAACCTCCGATGCCAATTCAATGCTGTTCCGGAAAATTAACCAGAAAAAAACTTGCGATGAAGATGGCATTAAGAAGAATACTTGTGTGTAATTTGATGCATTAAAGTTTATGATTGGAAACTCAGATTGTGTGAGGACCATCTCAAATACATCACTTCAAGGAAATGTAGAGGAAAGTAAACACGCGGCTTTTATTTTTAAGGGGAGTGGAGAAACATAGGAAATTTGAAAATCCACAGCCTGCTTCCAGTCGACCGACCGGGTCAGGGAATGGAATGTATGAAGCCCCCATCTAGCGGCGAGGATGTGAACTGTGCCGGCTGACGAAGCCTGTCGCACTCCCCTGGGGCAATGATTAAATGAATGACATGTGAAATGAAATGATAGTGGAGAGTGCTGCTGGAATGAAATTGTTGACAGCGAAAACCGGAGTACCCGGAGAAAAACCGGTCTTCCTCCGTTTTGTCCAGCACAATTCTCACATGGAGTGACCGGGATTTGAACCACGGACCCAGCGGTGAGAGGCCGGCGTGCTGCCGCCTAAGCCACGGAGGCTTAAAACATAGGAAATGTATTATATTTAAATATGCAGTGATTTTCTCATCAAACAATTAATTATGTACTACATAAATGTATTCAAAACAAAAACTGTTTTAATTATGCCATATATTTAGCAAACAAAATTTCCGTAAAACACCTATATTTAAATTTACAAATATAAATATATTTTTTTTTTAACAAGCCACGCTCCACCACCACATATGCTAAACGCTCTCTTAAGACATTTTAACTTCACAACACAGCGCAATAAAACCTAGACGCACACTGCTCTCAGAAATGTTTAGGGCTGCTCTACGTAGTGCATTTAGGTTTAACAGTGTACACAGGTTCAAAGAGTGCTCTAGGTAGATTTGTCTATCTCCGCTCTACGAATGCTCTACCAAGGGAAAATTACTACACAGTGTACACTCACTCAGTTTAGCTAGAGCGGTCTAGCTAGACTTGCTCTATGAAAATCACTCACCAGTGTACAGGCACTTTTAGATGTTCACTGCTCCGCTGCCATAGACCCACCATCCCGTCCTAATAGCAACACGACTTATATAGTTGAAATCGAAGGTCTGACTACCATCTTTCTCACTGAGTCAATAATGCCAACCCCATGCATTTGGAACTATATCGCATCCGGCAGACCAATGGTTTTGTCTAGACCAATATTTTTGTCCAGACCAATGGTGGTTGGGCGTTAGCTAACAGATAACACCCCTGGTTTTTGTCACGCACAGTGGGGAAGTCACGCATCAATAATCTTTATCCAGGCCAATAGTTTTGGCTTTTATTTCATTATTCATGTTGGCAACGTGTCACGTGGGTATGACGTAGTGTCCACCGTCGATGTAAAATCGTGGACGATATTCAAATATACACGACCAAAAAAGCTTACTTTTCGTAAAAAGCTATTATATATTTCCGGTGTAGGCAGTGGGAATTGAAACAAATGAACTCGCTAGGACTCCCAGAAAGGTAATTTAATCATAAATTATATATTTTCAATCAGCTGTGTTGTTAAAAGTGATGAAAATGGAGAATTGACTAAAGTGCACAATTAATAAATAATTTTCCCAATAACCTGTGTATAAAATTTAAGTTAGAAAGCCAGTGGAGTTCAGTTCAAGTTGAGAAGTGGTAGGCTCATCATGGCCTGCAAGTCTTAAACAAATTACCTTTATGCTGCTAGTATAGCAAGTTTACAAGCGAGGAGGAGGACTTTGTGCAGTTTAATTTAGGGAATGTTGGCAGCAACTGCGTGGAGTCTTGAGGGACAAGGATGTGCTGGTTCGCTCCACGACCCTCCATACCCTCCCCTCCCCTACAAACCCCTCCCCCTCACTGCTGCTTCACACCCCCACAGCCACACAATAGTACGCCCGACCTTTACAAATACTAATGAATACACCGATCTGAGATATTAGCGGAATTTGCAGCTCCTATCTAACTATCCTTCACACCTATTTAAACTAACAGGAGATTTGTGCGAGGGAAATCAAGATGATGATGATGATTATGATGATAATTGTTGTTATAAAGTTTATCTGCCCCTAATGCTTTGGGTGATAGTGGAAATGAAAGATGATCAAATGAACTTAGAACTTAAATGGGAAACAAAAAGGAGAAGAATGTAAAAAGACAGGAGGAAAGGAAATGTCCTCAACCCTCGAAGAATGAACATTGGGGGACTTCGAAGGCAGGAGAACCAAGAAAGGCAGCGAGGAAAGGAAAAGAGGACAGGGTCCGCCCCATAGGCAATGGAGAAAGGGGGGAAAACTTGACCCAGCTCAGGAATCCCTTGGGGTCACCAATTCCCGAACTCACCAGCCGTTAGCCCTTGAGGGTGTAGCACTATCCAGGGTGAGGCTACATACACCCTGCCTCCTTGAGGACCTTGTGCATAAGGTAGGAGATAAAATGAAAAGAAAAAGAAGGTTGCTCCCTCGAAGAATGAGGTATCAAGGAATGATGAGAGAAGGGCCAATTAAGGCGGGAAAGGAAGAAAATCATGATGAATTTGTTTCTTCAATTTACCTTAATTTATTCGCATCATGCCACCATTTATATATCTTGATATTGCAGCTATTCAGTTGGCCATTACAATATAATTCCAAATACTGGGACTCTGACAAGATTTTGTCCAGAATCTTAAATGTATTGTCCTCAACATTGTCAAAGTTACGTTTGAACATGAATGTTATGAAGACCAAGGTAATCGTTGTGCGTAACATCCTGGAAGTATTCACACAAACATTAAGCTTACTGAGAAGATAGTGGAACAAGTCACCAGTTTCTCTTATTTGGGAAGTCTTATCAAATCACCGATGACAACAGGCGTGTAAAGAGAGGAGAAAGCGAACAGTGCTTGTAAAACAGGCGTTCAATGATAAGAAAAATATTTTGATTAATGCAAATTTGGATATTGCAATTAAGAATAAATTTGTCATATCCTTAGCATAGAGTGTGGATGTGAATCTTCGACTATCAGAGGTCAGGATTGGAAGTGACTTGAAGCGTTTGAGACGTTGGTCTGGCGGAGAATATTACAAGTTAAATTGATTGAAAAGAGGACTAACATAAGCATCCTGCAAGAAATTCAAGGGAAGAGAGAACTGAGACCAACAATCCATAAAAGAAAAGCCTAGTTCAGTGGCCACATTTTGCGACAGAGCTCTTTCCAAACTCATCCCTTGGAAGGAAAAATCACAGAGAAGAAAGGCCAAAGATGACCGAGAAAATATTTCCTTCAAGACATCACACTAACTCTTCATTATGGTCCCTACTATGAAATGAAACGAGGTGCTGAAGACAGAGAACAATGGTTGCCGAGACAAGGCATTGCCTTCGGAAGTTGATTGACAGTGACGTGGGAAAATGGTAGGCCTATATATGATTTTTAAGACAATACCGTAAAACCCCGTTGTTACGCTCTAAACTATTGAGCTGTTGGCTTGCATACTTTCTGATATGTTGATATTAGGGTAAAAAGAAGAGAGACAGCATTTATTAACAGTTGGGAGCACTGGTTGCTCTTAATTGAAATTCAATTGATAGTAAAGAAGTTACATGTGTTTAAAAAAAATGGACCTATCAGCAGGTTTAGAATTATGTTGGCAGCACTGACGTATATTACTTACACCAAATTATTCTAGAATGTCAGGTACTATATGTGTGCAAAGTTTAGAGCTGTTGGCTTGCTTACTATCTGATATATTGGTAGTATCTACTCCTTTAGAATTGCAGTCTAATATCATTCATGAGTACTGTATAAAGATTTGATAAAAGAGATAAATCTCCTAAATAAATTTACAATTTTTCGCCTATAACTCAGCCATTTTACCAGGCTTATAAATATAAAGAGTAAGCTGCTCTACAAAAAGAAATAGAGAGTTAGAGAAATAGAGCCTTGGTGGCTCTTAAGAATACGCTTAGTCTTATCTGTAATGGTACACATAACACACACGGAATTTGGTTGAAATCCAATTGATAGTATAGAAGTTACATGCATTTGAAAAGTATATCTATCAACATGCTTAGAATCATGTTGGCTCGTGTTATTCTGGAATGTTATCATCTCTGTGTGTAGAAATTTTGGAACAGTTCGCATGCATAATTTAAAGATATCCAACATAGAGCTCAAATTTCAATTGTGACGTCATTGACAAATATGGGCATGAAGTATTCAGGTATAGATCTTTACTCATACCAAATTTGGTTTCAATAGCTACAGACGTTTAGGAATTGATAGGGGGGTGTGTGCAAACACAAAGACAGACGGACAGACACACATCTGCCCGGGTGATCTCAAAAGACAACTTTTTCATCATTTTTTGCAAAATGTGAAAGAAAGTAAGTGAAAGTCTTTTGAAAATTCCCCAATCTCAATCGGTAAAACCATCTAAGTTGCTGAGGGAGAATTTGAATTACGTGACTACACGCACAAGTGTGGATACCTCAGATCGGCATGTGGTAGGCTATTTTACCTGAGCTCAGCTACTAAAGGTACAATCAAGATGCGCTGTAGCAAAACTTTTCTATGCCGATATTATCGAAATAATATGTACTCAGTTACGTGCGCCGTGAGGTAAAATATAAGGCAACCCCTTATACAGCTTGGCTTAGCGGGCATTGCGTTGCATATCTACCCCTTATTATCCGCTTTTTCACGTAGCGGGGTACAGGCTGGACGTTGGGACGTTTGTTTTAGACGAGTGAAACATCTTAATGGAAGCCTAGAGTCGAGTTACTGCAGTACCTGTGTTGTTGTTACATGCCCCATGCAGTCCGATGATTGACAAAGCTATCTCACACTACTGCTGAAGTACAGTCATTGGCAAATATAATGGCATTCTGTTCGTAACTATGTAACTTGTACTTCCGCGTCACACAATACTTCGACGTGGACTGTACTATATGCACGGTGGTGTCGTCACGTGCTCAAGTCTGGAATTCCATTACATCAAAGCGCCGGTGACAAATGTAATGTGATAGGGCTAGAGAGTGACTGTGTACTGGCTCACCCGCAAGCTTCAAGGTGATGGGCCATTGTCTAAAACAAACGTCCGGCTTGTAGATGAGTTTTCTATGTGGCGGGTGGCATTTTCGGCTGGATGACCTTCCTGACTCCTTCCTCATCCGAGGAGTTAAAGGAAATTAAATGAATTAGACTCGACAAAGAATTAATAAAACAAGATACGAGCCTTACAGTAGTCGCATATGATGTGTAACATCTGACATGTTATCCTACTCGTATACTACACAGCTTGGACATCCTTTAAATGTTAATTTACACTCCATTTTCATACTGGTACTATGATGAATGTATAGATTGAATTGGAGATATGCTACTGTCACATTTGTGGTGCAGCGGTCAAGCTGTTAGTCTCTCACCAAGGTAGACCGGGTTTAATTCCTGGTCAATACATGTGAGATTTTCGCATTGAAATGCCATGTCCTGTGGTTCGCATTCCACGCAAAAGGGAGGTACCGTGGATCATGATCGTGAGATTAACGGACACGCAAAATTTCAAGCTTCCTTCCTTTTACATTAATAATTCATAATAACAAAGTGACACACAACGTCGACAGTACTCTCAAATACTGTGAGCACATTCCTCAGTAACTATAACATTCATTATTCTCAAGGCTCTCACACAGTTCGTCGTAAACAATCAAAACATGACTTCCTACAATCATGAAATGACCTAGTCTCACATATGATGAAAATACAACTTTTATTCCACTCATATAACAACATTCTGTTATGCATTTAATATTTGACTACTCACCCACAGCTTGACAATAATGCCGCTTACTTAAATGTCATTTGTCGTCTTTGTCCTACCCCATGTGATATTCAACCTTGAACGTGAAGCTTCATAAACTGCTCAATGACAAATGAAAGTCAGTGAAACATTTGCCACTGTGCTCGTCAAATCAGTGCCTGCTAAATGCACTGCCTACTGTATTGCCATAACATTCTCGCGCTACAGAGCACACACTGCCTTGTTTCCAATACACACATTTTCAATTGTACATCCAGCTGGCAGTGCGTCTTCACTTCCGTCCGGTCCACTTCCGTTCGATCCACTTCCGCCCGATTCAGTTCCGTCCCATTTTTCTGGCAGTGCGTCTTCACTTCCATCCGATCCACTTCCGTTCGATCCACTTCCGTTCGATCCACTTCCGCCCGATTCACTTCCGTCCCCAATTTTCAAAATCACTTCCACAAAACTATCCAGCAACCGAGCGGAAAGATGTTACACATCAACAAGTGGCATTCGAGGATGCCGTTCTGGCTTTTTCCTCGAGTTGAAAATGGCCAACGATGGAATTTGAGAGATAGCTTGGCCATGCTTGCTTCTCCACTTGCTTACCTACCACAATTTTTACCGAGCGTAGCATTCCAGTCAATTTATTCTTAATCGTCGGTTCACTGCAAGCAATTTACGTGTTTTCAAGGAGCATTTTTATCTATCTATTAATTTATCTATTCATTGAGTTATTTATTTATTTATTTATCTAGTTATTCCCTCTCTTACATGGTGATTTCTTGTTGGAACAGGGACGTCATCTGCCTATTGCAGTAAGGGTACCCCTGGTGCCTTGAAATGTAGGCCTATTATTGTATTTCTTCTTTTGTGTATCCGTCGTTGTAAAATTCGTATCCATGCAAACTGGAGCTAGATTAATACGAGAGTGGACCCAAAAGAAACCGAACTTCAGCGTACACTGGCATTCGTGGACGTGGTAGATAGTTCTCCCACTAGATGGGGTTAATAGACATCTTCACGAAACAACAAGCCAGACAGCGTTAGTTTGTATGTTACCGTTTGATCATAGTGTTGGGTTCCGCTTACTGTTCTAGTGTTCCGCCTATGAAGTCGCTATAACAGATTTAAAAGAAAGCCATGGTGATAGGCAACCTCTTCAACACGCCTGCCATAATGACTGCATTTTGGCAGGCGTGTTTATCACCGCATTGCTCAAATGTTGACGATGTTGCCTATCACCACGGCGTTCGACGTTGGATCGAGTCATCTCACCACGTTTAAAGCGCCCAAACCACTCAAAAACTTGTGTGCGGCTCATAGCATCCTCCTTGAAAGCCTGTTGAAGCATTTGGTAAGCTTCTGTTGCCGATTTTTCAAGCAGGAAACATAATTTCAAACACACTCTTTGTTCGTTAAATCTGTCATAACGACTTCCAACAGAGCTGGAGTATACTGTAATTTTCTTGCGCAAGTATTAGTAAAAACTACACCCCTTGGTTTCAGGGTTCAACGATGGTACTGTCAATAATGTATAGGCTATGTACGCCTCATCATGTATGAGTAATAGACTATTATCCTAATAATAATATAGTATGGTCTCAGGTGCCGGGTGCAAGCTTTGTTATTTGACGTGCAGAGGGCAGCTTGCATGTCGAATTTTGTTGTTCCTTGGAGCGCTATGAAAGTCAAGGAGGTTAGATATCTAAGCTCCTTGACACTATAGCGCTTTCTAGTAGAGAATGGAGGAACTCTTTGTGTTGGCGGAAAATCCCGAGATTAATTTTGCCATTATGAACACGGCCTACTGAATTAGAATGTGTTCCTAAATATGCCAACAACGTATGACATGCGTGTCATGATTTTTGTCGCTTTTCAAAAATCACTTACCATGGCCAGGAGCGAACCTGCAAGCTTGGGGGTTGGTAGCCCGACACGATAACCACTCACCCACCGCGGCAAGCTATTATCCTTATTATTATTTGCTTCGGTGGCGTAGTTAGTAGCAATCTGAACTGATTTGCCCAAGATAGCGGGTTGAAACCCAGCCGAAGCCGTCGGATTTTTAAGAGCTTTAAAATCCTTCTGTATGCCTTCCTTCGGAGGGGAAGTAAAGCCGGTGGTTCCATGTCATAGATTTATGGCATGTAAAAGATCCTTCCACAGACTAAACTTGTGTGAAGCTAAATTTCTATGTAATATTTCGTTGGAACGTTGTATCAAAGTTCCAACGTTCACCACTAGGCAGTGACATCTGGTAGTGAAAGTTGGAACTACTTGAAACTGAACGGAATCTGTAGCTCACCCTATGGGTGTCCGCTTGAAGCAGCTACAACCTCTGGGGAGCCGAACATGTTCTCGGACACTCCCGGCATTAAAAGCCATACGATAAATAAATAAATAAATAAATAAATAAATAATACTAACCATTTGAAATGAGTTGAGAGGGGAGCGTGATGGCGCAGTGGCTTAGCTTCTCGCCTTTCACCCGGACGGCCGGGGTTCGAATCCCGGTGACAGCAGAGTGGAATTTTCACCTGGAAAATCACGTGGCGTCAGGAAGGGCATCCGGCCTAAAATCCCCGGCCAAAACCAAAATGAGCCTGGTTGGCTCAGGCGACCCTAATTAATTGGGAAAAGCCGAAGGAAGTTTATTTGAAATGAGTTGAGAAGCAGCTGTGAATAATTAAAATAGCCTAGGCCTATATTGATGCTGAAGTTTGCTGAAGTTCAATCACCACTATCAATATCTTAAAAAGAATATCACATATAACTAACAAGTCTTGACTAGTCGCGCTAGTTAAATAGTCTAATTACTCCAACTAAATAAGTGTATTTTTAGCCTATTTTCAATTTTGAAAAAAATAGGCTTATGAGATCACCTTTTGTCCGTGTGTGTGTGCGTGTGTGTGTGTGTGTGATTCGTGTGTGTGTGTCCCCCCCCCCCTAATAAAATCTAAACGGCAGGAGCGATTTCAATGAAACTCAGAAAGTTCATAGCACTATTCCCGGCGACCTCGACCGTGCCCTTCAAATTTTGTTACGACTCACCAATCCAACATGGCGGCTGTGCGAAATATTTCACCAGCATTCAATATCTCCGAAACTATTACCGATATTACCCTGACATTTTCTATGGTGATAGAGGGAACTACTATAAGTTCACTTATGTGACTTTTGAAAACCTGGTAACTACAAAACGAACATGGCGGCCAAGCGAATTTGCGACTTTTAAATATACGTTTCTCGCGATTTGACCAACCAAACGCAATGAAACTTGGTACAGTATATGTTCATATACATTGTAATGCACCGACATATAACTTCGTTCAATTGTTTACATAATCACAAGATGGCGGATGTGCGAAATATTTCACCGGCATTCTATATCTCTGAAACTATTAGCGGTATCTCCCTAAAATTTTGTACTGAGATAAAGGGCACTACTGGAAGTCCATCTATAAGATTTTCAAAAACCGGTTAACTACAAAACGAACATGGCGGCCAAGCGAATTTGAACATTTTAAATAGACCTTTCTCGCGATTTAATGTTCCAAGCGCCCTGAAACCTGGTACAGGAAATATTTATACACATTGTAATGCACTGGTATCTAATTTAGTTCAATTGTTTACATAACCTCAAGATGGCGGCAGTGCGAATTTTAAAATTAAGTTTCTATTTCTTGTGATGTAGTCATGCGATCGAAGTGAAAGTTTGAATAATGAACCTACGCAATAATTTTCCTTTAATGGTACATGACTCTATGGCCTATACATTTAACAATCCAACATGGCGACCATCCGAATTATTTAGACGATACTGAATATCTACGAATCTATTTTAGCAATCAAACTGCATTTTTTAATGTTCATAGGGGCTATGAACTTAAGTTCACCTATAGGACTTTAAATAACCTGGTGATCACAAATCCAACATGGCGGTGATGCGAATTATAAATATTCACATGGACGTTTCTCGCAATTTAACCATCCGCGTGCAGTGAAACTTGGTACAGTAAATCTTTATCCGAATGTTAATCCACTGGCATCTAATTTATTTCAATTGTTTCCATAACCTCAAGATGGCAGCTGTGATAAAATTTTAAATCTCCTTGTTTTTTCTTGTGTCCTAATTATGCGATTGAAGTTTGAATACTACACGTTCACAATAATCTGCATGTAACAGTACATAACTCTAGGACCTACATATATAAAATCCAACATGGCGACCATCCGAAATATTTAGTCGGTTCTCAATATCTACGAATCTATTACAGCAATCAATCTGAAATTGTGTATGTTAAATAGTGGCAATTAACATAAGTAGGATATATGAAAATAGGCTGTATAGTTCTTCACGGAACTACTTGTTTTAAATACCATCAACGGCAAAAATTTTAGCAAGCCTGAATATATTTAAACACAATTTGTGCTAAATGTTCCGGCATAACTCAACAAAATGACAGTGTTTCGCCCCGGTGTGCAATTGGGCTCTTCAGTTGGTTAAAGCACACCTCACCAAGACACTGTCTAGTACACACTGGGAAGGCCATTGCAAGACGTATTTGATACATGTGTATCCACGTCACGAGCAAAGCCAGTGCACTATGGGAGTCGAAACTCCACTCCAAAGCAATTATAACCTTACCTTGGCATTGAATATATAATTTTCAAAAGAAAAATATGTATTGTCCGTTGACAATACTGAAATTGAGAAAGAAAAGACAGGACAATATTTCGGAAAAATCTAGTTCCCAAGAAATTACCTGATAGTGGATACAAATTTCAAATGCGGTCAAATCAAGAGCTCTATCACAAGTGTGAAGGGATTTTTGTCAGTATGAGAAGAAGAAGATTGATGTTCTATGGGCATATTAAACGATTAGGAACTGAGATGTTAGCTAATAAAATTCTTAACCTTCAAGAGAGGTGGAAGATACAACCTCCATGGCTTCAAAAGGTATATCAAAACTTAAAAAGGGCAAATATTGGACTGGTAGAAGTGTGGGACAGAACTAAATTTGCAAGTATGAAGGATCCCCCCAAAAGAAGACTCACACTTTGAGTGGAAGAAAGATCGAGAAGGAGTCAAAGATTGAAAAATCTCTGGCAGGAAGCTAAACGGCAATGAAACAAGTAGTTCCGTGAAGAACTATACAGCCTATTTTCATATATCCTACTTATGTTAATTGCCACTATCAACATACACAATTTCAGTTTGATTGCTGTAATAGATTCGTAGATATTGAGAACCGACTAAATATTTCGGATGGTCGCTATGTTGGATTTTATATATGTAGGTCCTAGAGTTATGTACTGTTACATGCATATTATTGTGAACGTGTAGTATTCAAACTTCAATCGCATAGTTAGGACACAAGAAAAAACAAGGAGAGTTTAAAATTTTTCACAGCTGCCATCTTGAGGTTATGGAAACAATTGAAATAAATTAGATACCAGTGGATTACAATGTGTATAAATATTTCCTGTGCCAGGTTTCAGTGCGCTTGGAACATTAAATCGCGAGAAAGGTCTATTTAAAATTTTCAAATTCGCTTGGCCGCCATGTTCGTTTTGTAGTTAACCGGTTTTTGAAAGTCTTATAGATGGACTTCCAGTAGTGCCCTTTATCTCCGTACAAAATTTCAGGGGTTTACCGCTAATAGTTTCAGAGATATAGAATGCCGGTGAAATATTTCGCACATCCGCCATCTTGTGATTATGTAAACAATTGAACGAAGTTAGATGTCGGTGCATTACAATATATATAAACATATACTGTACTAAGTTTCATTGCGTTTGGTTGGTCAAATCGCGAGAAACGTCTATTTAAAAGTCGCAAATTCGCTTGGCCGCCATGTTGGTTTTGTTGTTACCAGGTTTTCAAAAGTCACATAAGTGAACTTATAGTAGTTCCCTCTATCACCATAGAAAATGTCAGGGTAATATCGGTAATAGTTTCGGAGATATTGAATGCTGGTGAAATCTTTCGCACAGCCGCCATGTTGGATTGGTGAGTCGTAACAAAATTTGAAGGGCACGGTCGAGGTCGCCGGAAATAGTGCTATGAACTTTCCGAGTTTCATTGAAATCGCTCCAGCCGTTCAGATTTTATTAGGGGGGGACACACACACGAATCACACACACACACACACACACACACACGGACAAAAGGTGATCTCATAAGCCTATTTTTTCAAAATTGAAAATAGGCTAAAAACACCTTGAAGACGAAGACCTGAATATTTTTTGTGTATTTATAGTCCATATTAATATCAATAATAATAATAATAATAATAATAATAATAATAATAATAATAAAATGATAATAATTGCCTAATAAATACCATCACCCATACTTGTAGCCGTAGATTTAATAGCGTAAGTGTAAAGGATTTGATGATGATCATTTGCCGCTCGAAACTGGTCATTCAAGTGTAACTTATTTGTTAATAGCAATTAATTTTCTTTTCACGTTCAGGGAACCGCCCATTACAATGGGTAGACCGACTGAAAACATTAAATTTCGATTTTGTGAAATACTTGTAATTTTACTTAACTTGGCTTGCCAAATTTAACATAACCACTCATAATAGGTTGGCTAAGGGGTTAAATATCAGGGGCGTGGTGGCTCAGTGGTCTAGCTGTCTACCTCTCACCAAGGCGGAATGGGTTCGATTCCCGGCCAATGCATGTGAGATTTTGGAAGTGAAATGGCATATCCTGTGGTTCAGATTACAAGTCAAAGTGAGGTCCCGTGGCTCATGATCGCATGATGGGTCGCGTAAAACTAAAAGCTTCCTTCCTTCCTTCCTTCCACTTTTGACTGGCTGCGTGGCTCAGTGGTAACGTTCTCCCTTGCTATGCCCAAGGTTGCAGGATCGAATCCTGTCGCAGCCAGTAGACATTTGAGGGTGCGCAAATGTGAGATCCCCTTCGGGGCGAAATTCCGGCACCTCGGCATCTCCAAAAGCCGCAGTGTTAAAAGGGACGTAAAATCAATAACAATATTATTATTATTGTTATTATTGAATATCAGAAGCATCTCAGAGCAACAATAACTAATAATAAATATGGATTTTATTATTTTGACTTTTTTAAATTTATCATCAGAGGTTGAAAAATCCCATCCTCGTACATCCTTAAAGGTGTACGATCCTTTTAAACAAATTTCTGCTGTCTACTCTCCATGTAGTCGTAGAAGGCTGGAAGCCGACTTTGTGACATTTCATTCAATATTATTACCATTATGATGGGAAAATCCTCTTGTCTGCCTTTTGTCTGGTGATTGAGGCAGAACGGAGCGGAGCCCTAGCGAGAGATAATTCGTGCTCCGGAAATTGAAGCCGCCATGTCCTGTGTTGATAGCAGTAATCCGCCAGTTATCGGGGAACAAAGCCTGCTCGGCTCAGTGCGCGCCCAGGTGGGTTGGTTCCAGCGCTGCGAGACGAGCCTTCAGATTTGTAGCAAGGAGATGGCAAGTCATACGTACAGACAGTCTAAATGTCCACCCTAAAAACTATTACTACTCTACTCCGAAATCTGTAAATAATAATAGAAATATAAATAATTCATATTTTTTGGGCTAATGCCGTGTGTATTTAGATTTGAACCATACGTTTCGGAGAAACCTTGCCTCCTTTTTCAATGGAAATCAAACAATGTGGCCAAAGAAAGTATATCAATGAGATTTCAAAAATTACAAAAAATATAGATAAATTCCTCGGTTCGTCACCAGACAGCAGCTGCTATTGCAACTCGCATCAAAGAGCATCAAAGGAGCATCCGTCTAAACCAACCTGACAAATCAGCTATAGCTGAACATGCCCTGTCTTCAGGGCACGATGTATGTTTCAAGGATGCTCATGTGCTTGCCCTTGTTAAGCACAACTGATCTAGAATTATAAGGGAGGCAGTTGAAATTCGTAAAAATCCCAATAATTTTAACAGAGACACTGGATATCAGCTAAGTGACACTTGGCTACCAGTTATAAAGGATCTAGGAAGATAGTTCCTCTCAGTCTCTCTGTTCTTCACCTATTTCAATTTGTACTTTTTTCCTCTATGGCTACAGAGCCTGGATTTTATCTCCTTTGTTCGTTACTGGAGGAGTTTCCATCTGTTTTTTCGCCGTTGCCTGTATGACGTTAGGTATCGTTCAGATACACTTCCCTTTTGTTTATGTTTCCTTTTATCCATCTAACCCTCCCACCTCCCCTCCCCCCCCCCCCTCCTTTCTTTTGGACATCCTCATTCTTCGAGAAGTCTCTATATTTTCACCCCGCCCCCTTTATCTTCTCCTTACTCACTACTCTGTCCGCCGTTCTACCATGGTCCATCAGTAATTTCTGGCAGCTGCTTTCTGGTGACGAACCGAGGAATTTATCTATATTTTTTGTAATTTTTGTAATCTCATTGATATACTTTCTTTGGCCACATTGTTTGATTTCCATTGAAAAAGGAGGCAAGGTTTCTCCGAAACGTATGGTTCAAATCTAAATACACACGACATTAGCCCAAAAAATGTGAATTATTTATATAATCCGGGCCGTGAAAGCCTTAATATACACAATAATAGAAATCATGCGAACCTATTCACTGAGACCTATGGATTCATTGTTGCAATCCAGGATCAAATTGTGGCTACCAAAAGCTATCTTAAATATATAGTTCAGGCAAATATACAGGATGATAAATGCCGAAGATGCCAACTAGAACCGGAAACAATCCAACTATCACAGGAGGCTGCAAAGCAATCTCTTGTACTGATTACATTAAAAGACACAACCATGTAGCCAAAATCATGCACCTACACCTTGCCCAAAAGCACTTATTATCTGAAAATACATTGTCTTACTATCAGTATATTCCTGACGGCGTTTTGCAAGATCCTGCTCACAAGTTGTTATGGGACCGATCAGTGATTACTGATTGACATACCAGAAAACCGGCCAGATTTCTTTCTTGTGGACAAAGTGCGGAAGAGAACCTTTCTCATTGATATCGCAGTGCCCAATTCTCATAATCGGCAACAAACCTGCAGTGAAAAGACCACCAAATATCTGCCCTTGGCTGAGGAAATACGGCAAATGTGGAGACAGGAAAGTGTAGTGGTTCTGCCCATAGTCATTTCTTCTACTGGCATCATCCCTAAATCATTGGCTCACAGCCTAGAAATATTGGGAATACATCCTGGTCTACATATCATCATACAGGAGGCCATCATCTAGGAGACATGTTCCATAGTTCGCTCATTTCTTAATGTGCCACCCTAAAACAAGTTGTCATACCGTCTTGCAAACAAGCTGACGATAGGCTATGTTGATTTTTCCCACTTATGTGGTGAAATTCATGTCATAATAATAATAATAATAATAATGTGTACAACAACAGATCTAAATCCCTGAATGCAAAACTGAAGCACTACTGCACGGTCATCCGGCCAGAAGCTTTGTATGCAGCGGAATGTCTCTCCATGAATAGAAAAGGCGTAATGGAAAACTGGAGACCAAGGAAAGGAAGATATTGAGGAAAATCCTGGGTCCAGTCAAAGAACACGGCGAGTTCCGAAGACGCCACAACCACGAGTTGTAAACTCACGTAGAGAAAATAACGGATGTGATTAGGAAAAGGAGGATTTCTTTTTATGGACATATAACCCGATTGGACATATAACGGCTATAACTTTGAAAGAATAATAGATTTTCCGCCTTCAATACTGTTTATTTCTATTACTTACAGGGACTAGTTTCGGGGGTAAATACTCCCCCTTCCTCAGCCTGTCCAACAAAACTTCACAATGGAAAAACTTTCCATGTACAAGCTCATGTATGAAGTATTGAAGGCGGAAAATCTATTATTCTTTCAAAGTTATAGATACGTCAATACGGACCTGAATAATCGACATTATGAATATAACGGCTATCCAACAGAATTTTTGCTTTTCTCCGTGAGAAAAAGACAAAGGGGGCCTGGTTTATTGAAGTAGAGAAAGATCTGCTGGAGACTGGGATTACACATGAAGATATCCAAGAGCGTGGCCTAATTAGGGAAAAACTTCAGAAAAATCGGAGTTTTCAACTTAAGCCGAAGCTAAAAACCGAGAAGGCGTGAACGACAGAGAGAAAGGTGCAACATCGATTGCGAATGAAGGAGTACTGGGCTAACATTAAAATGCAGAAAAAACAGTTGACATGACGTGGTCCTTAGTTGGCCGTAACGAAGGAATAATAATAATCATAATAATAATAATAATAATAACCATTTAACCAAAGACATTTACAAATCACGATCAATGTCCTTCAAGGCCAAACTGAGGCACTTCGTTACCGTTATTCGCCCGGAGGCATTATATGCATCAGAATGCCTGGCGATGAATAAGAAAGGCCTGGCAGAACAACTCGAAGCCAAAGAGAGGAAGATTCTGAGAAAGATCTTGGGCCCGGTCAAGGAACGAGGAGAGTATAGAAGACGACACAACGATGAACTCTATCTACATGTGGAGAAAATAACGGAGACCATTCGCAAAAGAAGACTCTCCTTTTATGGCCATTTAACACGAATGAACTCCGGAAGATTGTCCAATCGAATCTGTGCCTACTTTGTGGGAAAGAAAACCAAAGGGATCTGGTTTACAGAGGTGGAAAAAGACCTACAAGAACTGGGGATATCACATGAGGACATCTTGGAACGTGACTCTTTGAAGAAGAAACTTGGGGAGATACGGAGTTTTCAGCCAAAACCTATAGTGGAAACTGGCAAGAAGTGGACCGAAGAACGAAGGGAAGCTCACCGAAGAAGAATGCGCGAATACTGGACCAATGTGAAAGAACGAGGGAAAAGGCAGTTGAAATAACGTGGTCCATAGACGACCGAAACGATTTAAAAAAAAAATAACGTTGTTTGGCCTGGTAATTTTGTCCAACGACTGGCAGGAAGGGATTGAATCCATTGAAAATCTCCATGAAATTGCAGCCGAAACCGGACCCCAAATCTCATACTAAGAAACCCAGTTCATGGAAGGGTCTCGTTGGTATATCGATAAATAACCTTTGGTAACTCGGTCAGGTAAAATAACTCAAATGTCTAAATTCAAATACCTAGGAGAAATTATCCAACCCTCAGGCCTGAATCGAGATCCAAACAAAGAGCAACAACTGGCTGCTTGAAGTTGAAAAAGACCTTCAGGGGATACTCATCTCAAGCGATATAGCCTAGTACTGGACAGATCCAAATTCAGAAATGTTGTAGACAATCATCAATTTCAGACCACCCAAACATTGCATTCATAAGATGGACGGAGGAAAGCAGAAAGGGCCAGAGCGAGAAGATGAAGACGTTTTGGGAAGACAAAAAAACAAGATAGTGTTACGGCTGCGAGGTTGTTTCGTCGCCTCGCCGCGTGAGTCACAGCCGCCCTGGGCTATCTCCTGCCTCTGTGTGTTACCAGCGCCTTACGCAACGGGGCTGTGAGGACAAAAGGGATGGACCAGAATGTTCGTGATCCAGCTAGTGATGGAAATCTCGAGAAGCTGTGAATCCTGGACTGTTCTAGAAGCATTCATTGAGTCACCAGCCCGCTATATAAAGCGACCTCACCAGCGAGGGACGAACAGGGTTTTGAGCGAGTGTGCATACCAGTGCGACAGAGATTATTGTAGTGAAGTACTGTGTGAATTGCGAAACGCAGGGGACTGTTTTCCTAGCCTGCGGACGGCGAGACAGTGTACATTCAGAACGTGAGTGTCCGACTGTGGCTTGTGCCGTTATATCTAGCCAGGAACGGGACCACCTCATTAGGAGGGATTAACTTCTGCGAGCAAGTAAAAGGAGGTGAGTGAACTCCATAAGGGAGGGACCTGACTGAGACTGCCCATTGGTTTCCAAGTGTTTATGGGTTACTCTAACTTGCTAAACCTACAATAAAACTTATTTCTTTAAAGGGCCAATTGTGTTGTGCTTTCTACCTACTGTGATCTAATTTACGAACGTGCTACTAGGGCTAACACGTAACAATAGGTTCAATCGCACTCTTTAGTTGGGCTTTACGATATAAAACAAGATGTTCAGGAAAGAACATATAGCCTACTTTCTCCGAAATGTATGGGTATAGGCTAGCTATAACTCTTTGTCCTCATCACCTCCTATTTTCTTCCTATTCGAAGTGCAAAATGGCGCACAACAGTATGACATACTGGATTTGAGCAGCGGCGTTCATACCCCAGTATTTTACAATTCCATCAGCAAACACTCCAAACAACGTAGGAATTCAGTATATTAACACCGACTACTTACAATAATTGAAACTGAAAGATAACTCCATTGGTCTAAACGTATCACTGGGAGAAACACATTTAATAAACCTACTGCACAGCTCTATCGGCAACAAGAGGATTTTTTTTCTTCAATTCCACCGTATGCATGGGTTCACTAATTGGGAATGTCAAGGCTGGTATTGATCTAGGTGGTGTTGATAGAGCGCAGCTCGCATCTAGTAGGCCGTGGTTAGCAAACGCATAGTTCAACGGGTTGCTAGTAGATGTCACTCATCCAGATGCGGAGGAGAACTTTGTTTTAATTAAATATATATTTTCCGTTGCAAAATGCACAACATAACGCTCAATTTTATAACGTATCAGTACTTATAAATCATTAGGCCTACATACAAAAAAAAAACAAGCAAAATAATACAACTCTGATAGGTTTTGAACCCCGGCCGGCCGGGTGAATGACCAAAGCTCTAACCATGAGTCAAACGTGTCCACCTAGGTCAAACGTTATCAATTGATTTACATAGGCCTACAACGACTCAGCAAACAATGACTGGAACCAAACGATTTCTTCACTGATTTTCGTTTTGTTTTTGAAGTTTGCTTTTTGCTTTGTGTTCGTTTTTTTTTATTTTGCTTCTGCTTTTGTTTTTGAATTTTTCTTTTTGGATTCCGTTTTGAGTTTTTGGTTTTGTGTTTGTTTTCTGCTTTTGCCTTTGTTCTTGAATTTTGCATCTTGCTTTGTATTTTTGGTTTTTGGTTTTGTGTTTGTTTTCTGCTTTTGCTTTTGTTTTTGAATTTTGCTTTTTGCTTAGTGTACGTTTTCTGATTTAGCTTTGGATTTTAAACTTTGCTTTTTGCTTTGTGTTTTTATTTTGTGTTTGTTTTTGAATTTAGCGTTTTGCTTTGTTTGTTTTTGATTTTGTGTTTGTTTTCTGATTTTACTTTCGTTTTTGTATTTTGCTTTTTTCTTTCTGTTTTGGTCATGTGTTTGCTTTGTCTAGTGGGAAAATATACAATAATAATAATGTTAGGGTATTTGGTTTCACGTCCCTGTAAACTACTGAGGCTATTAGAGACGCCGGCGTACCTAAATTTTGCCCCGAAGGGGATTTTCAACGTGCCAGTTGGCAATATCGAAATTTCTAATTAGATTGAAATATACCTGGTATAATGTAGCCTAATAGAGCACTACAGTTGGCAGCCCTGGTGACTTAGTATATTCTTAGTTCCATCTCTTAAGGTACAGCATACAAAATTTGGTTCAGGTCCAATGGATACAATGGACGTTACATGCAGTTAGACATTAGATCTATTAGCACGCGTAAAATCATGTTGGCAACAATATAATGCATGTGTTGGTCTGAAATAATCTGAAACATAATGATCTCTTGTTGTGCCAATTTTGGATTAAATCCATTTGTAAGTATAGAAGTTACATGTATTTTAAAATTGGACATATCAGCCTGCTTAGAATCATGTTCGCAGCACTGCCATGTATGGGCTCCAGGAAATTAAACTAAAATATTATTAGCCATATGTGTGCCAATTTTGGAATAGCTCCCATGAATACCTTCCAAGATATCCAACATGGAGCTCAAATTTCAAGTGCGGATTTTGAGCAGTTGGTAGCACTGACATCATTTTCTTATAGGCCTATGGGCTTGAGCTATTCAGGCATAGATCTTTACTCATACCAAATTTGGTTTCGATTTCTGCATCCGTTTAGGAGTTGATAGGGACACACACACACACACACACACACACACAGTGAAGGACAGACAGACAGATAGGCAGACATTTGCCCGGATCGATCACGTAAGTTTACTTTTTCCTCATTTTTGCAAAATGAGAAAAGAAAGCTAAAAATCATCAAATTACCTTTCTTTTTAATATTTTCAATATTTGGCTCTGGGGAAGGGGGGGGGGGGGAGGATCGATCCCGCTTATCATCCCCGCAGTTACGCCAGTGATAGGTACTGTTAAGGATAATACTTGCATACAAGCCTTTCACAGTTTAGATATTATTAAGTTTATCTTCACACACGGAAAAAATTAGATGCTGACCAACAACATAATGTAATATAAATAGCCAATATTCAATTACTAGCAACATTAAATATTTCAATACTTTCTTACGATAACTTGTAGACTAAATATGGCGCTAACTGAACAGTTGACATAACCTAGCACACAAACTACTGAATCAATGTAACGAGAATGTACCAACATTTACCTTCATACGATAAAATAGTTAAATTACTGAAAAGACATTATCATTCACTGATACCAACATTACAATTTATGATTTTTTGGAAACTATTTTTGATGTGTAACATCTTTCCGCTCGGTTGCTGGATAGTTTTGTGGGAGTGATTTTGAAAATTGGGGAGGGAAGTGGCAGTGGTGGATCAAACGGAAGTATGCACTGCCCGCTCGATCGATCAAACGGAAGTGTACTAGCTAGCAGTGGTGGACAACGGAAGTATGCACTGCCCGCTCGATCGAATGGAAGTGTGCCCTAGCTGGCAGTGGTGGATCGAACGGAAGTAAGTTATAAGACGCACTGCCAACTCGATCGATCGATCCAGCTGGCACTGGTAAGAGATACAATCAGCGCGGTGTCGAAAATTGATACCATGACGCACTCTTGGCCATGTGGAATGTATATGACATACTGAACGGAAAACGCTCATGCAAACTCTGGTGTCAAGTGATTTAAACAAATGACATGGTACATGTTCGAAGTCTTCGTATCGGTATTTAAATGGTAAAATGCCTTAATATCAAACATTGTAAGTAGTCGGCATTGCATTGGCATAAGGCATTTTAAACTCAATGTAACTCAGGAACATTATCGAAACAAGCAAAATATAAATGAAGCTTAATTCCGTAATGCAGTATTATTGGAACGTGGAAATAAGCACCATCTTGTGCACAATATTTGCATAGTCGAAATAGCCGTGGGGTTATTGCGTATGACTGTGAATCTAGAGATCTTGGGTTCGAATCCTGGCCGGGGTAGATATTTTTGCAACCAGATTATCATTTTAAACGATATTTATCATATCAATATGACTCATTTTAACAGAATCCATATGAAATTCCGTGTTGGACTGTGAATCAAGAGACCTGTTTATAAGGAATTGAAGGTTATGATCGGTGTCGCGTCTATTAATCTAGTTGATCCATATCGTATTCTTTATTTAGGCTAGTGCTGGTGGAAGCTACAAATCATCTAATAAAATGAGTTCCGTATTATAGACTACAATATCTGTAAAACACTCCCTTTTACAATAGATTAATATTTGTGCCAATAATACTATAAAATACCGGTGTATCAACAATTTCACGTGAGGTTTCTTCTATGTCAGATGTTACACATCATATGCGACTACTGTAAGGCTCGTAATTATTTTTTTAAATATTCGACCCTGACTATTATATGTCAGAAAACTGTACTATAATGAGGCTCATTATAACACTATTTTTCATTATGAAACAGTTTCTCCCTCCAATCAGAGCTCAACCAATTAGATAACGATAGCATCGCACCTGCGCTGAGTTCCACGGCCTTCTAATTTAAATTTCACTGCGTGGCCTAGTGTCATAGTAGGGTAATCGAGGAGGCCATGGTCAAATACAAGGCATTCTCTGCGTCCCATTCGCTCTGTTCAGTACATAAAAATGGCGAAATCCCGACAGATGTTTATGAATATTTAAGTTCGAACATAAAATAGTTATAATAATTATCGTCGAACATAATCAGTCGTAGTAACTCGCCTATAATGGTAATTAAGACCCTCGTATGGAAATTATAAAACTCTCATACGCTCGTTTCATAAACATACTCGTGTCTTAATTATTGCCATTATAGGCTCGTTGCATACTGTACTAATCCACAACAAATAAATATAGATAACGGCAACAATACTAAGAATACTAAACTCAGACAGCCACAAAACTCACCATATTGCACCTATGTTTTAAAAGAAATCAATACCCCTCAAACCCCTCGGAGTGCCATTGGCCCGCAAGGTCCCCCCGACTGGTTACAATGTGACCCTTAGTTTAAACAAGTAGTTCCGTGAGGAACTAAATAGCCTATTTGCATATATCCTACTAATATTAATTGCCCCTATCAACATACAAATTGTCAGTTTGAATGCTGTAATAGATTCGTAAATATTGAGAACCGTCTAAATATTTTGGATGGTCACCATGTTGGATTTTATATTATAGGCCTTAGATTTAAGTACTATTACATGAAGATTATTGTGTAGGTGTTTTATACAAACTTCAATCGCATGATTACGACACAAGAAATAAAAGCGAGATTTTAAAATTTCGCTCAGCCGCCATCTTGTGGTTATGAAATAAATTTTAATGAATTAGATGCCAGTCGATTATAATTTGTATAAGCATATACCGTATCAAGTGTCACTGCGCTCGGATGATAAAACGCAAAAACGTCCATCTGAATATTTAAATTTCGCGTCGCCCCCATGTTGGGTTTGTGCTCGCCAGGTTATTGAACGCCCCATAAGTGAACTTATGCTTATAGCCTCTATACACTTACAAAATTTCAGTTTGATTGCTGTAGTAGATTAATAAATATTGAGAATCGTCTTAATATTTCGGATGGTCGCCATGTTGGATTTTAATATATGTAGGCCATAGAGTTAGGCTATGTACTATTAGATGATGATTATTGTGTACGTTCATTGTGCAAATGTTGATTTCAATCGCAAGATAAGAACACAAGAAATAAAAACTTAATTTTCGAAATTCGCACAGCCGCCATCTTGAGGATACGTAAACAATTCAATTAAATTAGATACCAGTGCATTACAATGTGTATAAACATTTCCTGTACCAAGTTTCATTGCGTTTGGATCATTAAATCACGAGAAAGGTATAGTTAAAACTTTCAACTTCGCTTGGCCGCCATGTTCGTATTGTAGTTGACCTGTTTTTGAATGTCTCATAGATTAACTTCCAGTAGTGTCCTTTATCTCCGTACAAAATTTCATGGTGATACCGGTAATAGTTTCAGAGATATAGAATGCCGGTGAAATATTTCGCACAGCCGCCATCTTGAGGTTATGTCAATAATTGAACGAAGTTAGATGTCGGTGCATAACAATTTGTATAAACATATACTGTACCAAGTTTCATTGCGATTGGTTGGTTAAATCGCGAGAAACGTTTATTTAAAATTCGCAGCTTCGCGTGGCCGCCATGTTGGTTTTGTAGTTACCAGATTTTCAAAAGTCACATAGGTGAACTTCTAGCAGTTCCCTTTATGACCGTACAAAATTTCAGGGTGATATCGGCAATCGTTTCGGAGATATTAAATGCTGGTGAAATATTTCGCACAGCCGCCATGATGGATTGGTGAGACGTAACAAAATTTGAAGGGAACGGTCGGGGTCGCCCGGAATAGTGCTATAAACTTACCGAGTTTCATTGAAATCGCTAAAGCCGTTTAGAAGTTATTAGTGGGGATACACACCATCTCTCACACACCATCACACACACCGTCACACACACTCACGCACACACAGACACACACACGGACAAAAATGAAAATAGGCTAACAAAAAGGCTGGGCACCCCTGACGTAAGGTATTATTTTCCTATTTCATTAAACTTGGTCAATAAGGATTTTGGACAGACCCAGTATTTTTTAGCCTATTTTCAATTTTGAAAAAAATAGGCTTATGAGATCACCTTTTGTGTGTGTGTGTGTGCGTGAGTGTGTGTGTGTGTGTGTGTGTGTGTGTGTGTGTGTGTGTGTGAGAGAGGTGTGTGTGTGTCCCCCCCTAATAAATTCTAAACGGCTGGAGCGATTTCAATGAAACTCACTAAGTTCATAGCACTATTCTGGGCGACCCCGACCGTGCCCTTCAAATTTTGTTACGTCTCACCAATCCTACATGGCGGCTGTGCGAAATATTTCACCAGCATTCAATATCTCCGAAACTATTACCGATATCACCCTGGAATTTGTTACGGTGATAAAGGAAACTACTAGAAGTTCACCTATGTGACTTTTGAAAAACTGGTAACTACAAAACCAACATGGTGGCCACGCGAATTTGCGACATTTAAATAGACGTTTCTCGCGATTTAACCAACCAAACGCAATGAAACTTGGTACAGTATATGTTTATACACATTGTAATGCACCGACATCTAACTTCGTTCAATTGTTTACATAACCACAAGATGGCGGATGTGCGAAATATTTCACTGGCATTCTATATCTCTGAAACTATTAGCAGTATCACCCTGAAATTGTGTACGAAGATAAAGGGCACTACTGAACGTTCATCTATAAGACTTTCAAAAACCAGTTAACTACAAAACGAACATGGCGGCCAAGCGAATTTGAAAATTTTAAATAGCCCTTTCTCGCGATTTAATGTTCCAAACGCAATGAAATCAGGTACAGGATATATCCATACACATTGTAATGCAATGGTATCTAATTTAGTTCAATTGTTTACCTAACCTCAAGATGGCGGCTGAGCGAATTTTAAAATTAAGTTTTTATTTCTTGTGTCGTAATCATGCGATCGAAGTGAAAGTTTGAATAATGAACCTACGCAATAATTTTATTTTAATGGTACATGACACTATGGCCTATACATTTAACAATCCAACATGGCGACCATCTGATATATGTAGACGGCTCTGAATATCTACGAATCTATTATAGCAATCAAACTGAAATTTTGTATGTTGATAGTGGCAGTTAACATAAGTAGGATATATGAAAATAGGCTGTATAGTTCTTCACGGAACTACTTGTCATGTCTCTTTGAATTAATGTATATTTTCTTTCACATCGCCATGCCCGTGTAAGGAGCGCTATCGAGCTGATCTTGCTTTCTTATCCTCCCAACATCTCTTCATCTTCTCGCTATGTCTCTTTCTGCGCTCCTCCGTCCAGGATTTGTTAGATGGAATGTTTCTTCTTCTTCTTCAAGTGCCTCGTCCTCCAAGAACATTGGCGATCAGTAGCATGATCTGCTGTCTGTCCATAGCTGTTCTAAACAGTGTCACTGTATTAAGTCCAAACCACTGGCTTAAGTTCTTTAGCCAGGATATTCGTCTACGTCCTGGACCCCTAATGCCATCAATCTTCCCTTGGATAATTAAGTGCAAGAGGTGGTATTTGTTGTTGCGCATGAAATGACCAAAGTATTCTAGTTTTCTCCCTTTGATGATACAGAGAATTTCCAAGTCTTTGTTCATACGCCGCAGTACTTCCACATTTGTGACTTTAGCTGTCCATGATATCCTTAAAATCCTGCGATACGTCCACATTTCAAATACTATCAGTTTCTTACTTAAAACCTCAGTAAGTGTCGATGGGTCACCTCCATAGAGCACTAAAAACGTAGTATCGAAGCAGTCGGGCGCGTAATGACAGACTTAAATCACGGCTGGTCAAAACTTTTCTAATTTTCATGAAAGAACTTCTGGCCTGCTCAATTCTACAGCTAATTTCTTGACTGAAGTCCCAGTTATCATTGATTTGACATCCTAAATATTTATATGATGAAACCCTTTCAATTCTTTCATTACCAAGTATAAGAATGCCCTGAATTTCATCTTTGTTTCTACTAACAACCATCCTCTTAGTTGTTGTTTTTTTTTACATTTAAATGTAATCCCGTGGCATTACTCTCTTCAGAAATAGAATCCAGTAGTGTTTGTAGATCATCCATACTTGTTGCAAGGATGACAGTGTCTTCAGCATATCGGATGTTATTAATGATAGATCCTTTTACCACTACTCCTTGAGACATTCCATCAAGAGCATCTTGGAAAATCTTTTCAGATTAGATGTTGAAGAGGAGTGGAGAAAGAATGCAACCTTGGGAGATCTGAAAATTGATGATTGTTAGCTAGTTCTCTGAATTTACACCTGTCCAGTACCATATCACTAGAGATGTCTATTTCCTGAAGGTCTTTTTCAACTTCAAGCAGCCATAAGTTATCATTGAGAGAGTATGATTTAGAATTCTTATAGTCAGCCTATGATCACTCATTTTGAGAATAAGCCCATAAAATTTCAAAATGCTGATAAAGCTCCTGGGATTTCCTTCTTATCTAAATTCCCTTAGTGCAAACTGTGCCAAGAAATTTTCCTCGAGACTTTTCTTTCTTGTTTTTGTATATCTTTAATTACTGTTTATGCATATTATTATTATTATCATTATTATTATTATTATTATTATTAGACTATTATTATTATTATTATTATTATTATTATTATTATTATTATTATTATTTTAATTGTGTTACTTTTTATTTGCATTGTTTTGTCACTATAATGTGTAGCCTACCACATCGCGTTGTTGAGAGTAGCAGAGGGCAATGAGCCACAAATAAAGACATAAAATAGATAAAATGAAAATTTCCCTGGATTTTATTGTTAGTAGGCTATAACTTCAGTATTTCATTTTTATTGTTTTTACTAAGACTATAGTGTTTTATTGTAGGACGTTTATATTTATTTTTGAATGAGATGACCTAACTAACATGGTCGCTTTGCTTACCACGGTGGGTGAGTGGTTATCGTGTCGGAGTACTAACCACAAGCTTGCAGGTTCGCTCCTGACCGTGGTAAGTGATTTTTGAAAGGCGGCAAGAATTACGACACGCATGTCATACGATGTTGGCATGTTAAAGAACCCATTTGAATTCAGTACGCCGTGTTCATAATGACAAAATTAATCTCGGGATTTTCCGCCAAACACAAAGTTCCTAATTTCTCTACTAGAAAGCGCTATAGTGTCAAGGAGCTTAGATATCTAACCTCCTTGACTTTCATAGTGCTTCAAGGAACAAAAAATACGACATGCAAGCTGCCCTCTGGGTGTCAAATAACAAAGCTTGCACCCGGCACTCGAGGCCATACGATATTATTATGGTCACTTTGAAATCAAGGCTGGTTTCAGAAATTGGGTATAACTTATTAAGTATATGCTGAGAAACATGAGGTTAATAAAAATTAATAAATTTGCAACGCTAGTAACATTTTATTTCACAAAGGAAAAAAAATAGCTGTAACATCCAATTAGTAAAGCTACATCAGTAAAATGTGGTTTATTGTCTACTTAATACACAATTAATAGGCTACGAGGTAATTTTAACGCTTTAAATTTAGCGTCCCGTTGGACATAAAAAGGAATGCTTGCATTTATCAGTAAAAGTAAAAGGGCGTCCTTTTTGGAATTTTTAACCAAAATAAAGAGAGAGAGAGAGAGAGAAAGAATATTGAAAGGAAAACATTAGAGCTTTACGCTTTTCAATGATTTACAAATAATATTTGAAAGTCTACTTATTTTGCTCGCTTAATATTTCATATAGTAAAGTTACTGTTAATTTCCAAAGTTCTTCATAATTTCTTTCTTTCTTATCCCCAGATTGAATCCGGCCTAAAAAAAATTGAAAAGTAATTTTGTCCCTTTCGGGCTTTTCAAAACGCGCGGCCCTCAGGGCTGTAACCCCATCTGCCCTTCCCTCTCATCGGGCCTGTGTACTGTAGTTGTTCTTGATCTGTGCATCACTTACAAGATTTTCTGCAAATCTTTTCTCCCCGCACGTCTTCTTAGGAAACGCGAGCGACAAACGTTGAAGATTAATGTTCTCTTCCCGCCAAAGCGAACGTGAGGGGGAGAGAGAGCTCGCTCTAGAAGTGCTTCATTCCGCCGCCAGAGGCCAGTTCGGTACAAGGCGGCAGCGAGTTGTTTATAGTACGTATTGACATCACAGTGCAGCGCCACAGTGCCAAACAGTAACATATTCGCGTGCATGGAAATGGGTTTGCCAATCATAACGTGGAAGCTGAGCGAATAATCGGCACGTAGAATCCATCCAAGATCGTTTCATTACAGTCCTGCAATCTATCCAAAAGTTAAATGTTGTCCTCTGAATGTATTGTATCATTTCCAACCGATTGCTGTTGCATTTTAACGTAGGGTCTTTCTATGTAATGGTCATCAGTAGATTCCGGATTCTTGATGTAATATAATCCTATAAATAAGTACATAAATATGTAACAAAAAAGCTAATAATATGAAACACAAAAGTGCAAAATATGTACATAAATATTCAACAAAAAGCTCAATATATGTACAGAAATATGGTGCATAAAAAAGCTTGAAATACGTACATAAATATGTTACCATAAAGCTCATAAACGTACATAAATGTGTTACCAAAGAAGTTCAAAATACGTACATCAATATGTTACAAAGAGCTCACAATATGCTCATAAATGTTACAATTAAAGCTCAAGATATCCACATAAATACGTTCCAAATATATACATAAATACGTTAATAAAAGCTCGAAATATATACATAAATATGGAACAAAAAAGCTTGTTTAAAGATTTGGTTTTAAATAAAGTAAAGATTATAAAACAGAAATAGTTTGATAAAATGGCACATAGTCCTTGATTCAATCCTGACGTCATTTGTTGTAGTTGTTGTGCCATTTGAGGGTCTTGGGCATCGTGGTTCTTTAGCCCCGTGTACTTCAGTGAGTGTGGAATTTTGTCTGTATTATTGTGATGGCTGTATTGCTGTGTGTATATTTGTGATTCATGTAAAGATCGGAATGCAAGCGGTCAGGGCATTTATTAAAGATATATGCGTATTTGTGAAGCCTCCGTGGCTTATGCGGCAGCACGCCGGCCTCTCACCGCTGGGTCCGTGGTTCAAATCCCGGTCACTCCATGTGAGATCTGTGCTGGACAAAGCGGAGGCAGACAGGTTTTTCTCCGGGTACTCCGGTTTTCCCTGTCAAAATTTCATTCCAGCAACACTCTCCACTATCATTTCTTTTCATCTGTCATTCATTTAATCATTGCCCCAGAGGAGTGTGTCAGGCCTCGGCAGCCGGCACAGTTCATATCCTCGCCGCTAGATGGGGGCTTCAATCATTCTATTCCTGACCCGGTCGGAGACTGGAAGCAGGCTGTGGATTTTCATTTCATATGCGTATTTGTGATTGAGGCTAGCGTTTGGGAAAGAGTCGGCCGTAGCATTAATTAAGTCACCATCCCTGTAATCACCTAGAGTAGAAGACGGGCGGAAACCATGGAAACCATCTCTAGAACGACTGAGGTGGGAATCGAACCCATTTCTTCTCAGTTCTGCCTCACGAGGCTGAGTTTACCCTGTTCCAGCCCTCAGATCAGAATTAGGCTACATTTTCTGGCAGAGCTGGGAATCGAACCCGGAACTCCTGGGTGACAGCCAAGAATTACTACTTTTCAGTCAGTGACCACAATATAATCGCAATCACTGGAAAACGAAGAGGACTTGAATTGTTAATGTTTTTATTTTTTTATTTTATCCAACACATTACGTCAAGTAGATACGTAGGCTATATAATATTTGATTTTTAGAAATACTAGCACTCCGGCATGTAAATTCGGCAAAATTTGGCTTAAAAATTCAACTGTCAGCATCTGTGGAAGCATAAACGGTCCTTATGAAAGGTGGTTAATATAGAGACCACAAAGGGTTAAAGTTCAGGGATAGGATGGTGATTTACAATCTGTACAAAAGATGGAACGGCAGTTATTCGAGTCAAAGAACATGAGAAAGAAGCTGGTATTCAGAAAAATGCAAAGCAAGGCTGCAACTTTCCACCCATACTTTTCAATCTGTACAGTGAACAAGCAATGAAGGAAATTGAAGAAAAGAATTAAGTAGGAATAAATGTTCAAGGAGAAATAATTGCAACAAGATTTGCTGATGACATCATCATTTTAGCCGACATACCAGAAGATTGGAATGATTTTTTTTAATGGTATGGACTCTATCTTGAGGAAGGAATTCATGATGAAAATGAATAAATGTAAAACTAAAATAATGGAATGCATCCGAAATAAATCAGAAACCCCTATGACATGAAATTGGCAGGTGAAAAGCTAAAGGAAGTAGGAGACTTCTGCTACTTAGGAAGCAAAATAACCAGTAATGGACAAAGCAAAGAGGATATAAAAAGTAGATTGGCTCAGGGAAGGAAAGCATTTCTGCTCAGAAATGTGTTGACATCAAATTTTTATTAAGGTATTGGAAAGTAATTTTTAAAGCCATTGTTTGGAGCGTGGCGCTCTACGGAAGTGGAAATTGGACTATTGGTGTAGCAGAAAAGAGGAGAATAGAAGCGTTTGAAATGTGGTGTTACGGGAGAATGATGAAGATTAGATGCATGTATTGGGTTATAAATGAATAAGTATTAAGACGAGAGGGAGAGGAGATATGGTTCCGGCGACTGCTAATGAAGAGAAGAGATAGGTTGGTAGGACACTAGAGCTACTAAGACACCCAGGAATAACAAACTTAGTTATGGAAGGAAGGGTTGTGGATAATAATTGTAGGGGTAGACCAAGGTTAGAATATGTTAAACAGATTGCCTTGGATGTAAGGTGTGGTAGATGTCGAGATGAAACGATTAGCTCTGGATAGGGAAGCATGGAGGGCTGCATCAAACCAGTTAAAAGACTGATGATTCAAGCTAGCATAATCGATATACAAATAAATAATATCAGTATGAAAACATCAATCGCACAGGAATATGGGTTTAATTAATTGTTTTTTCAGGTAGGCTATTTAAATAATTCGCCGTAAAAGATAATATTCCATTTTTTATAAGTAGACTACATATAGGCCTGTTTTTAAGTTTTGGCCTTGTTGGTTGGTGGACGGAATGTAGTAAATAATATGATATAACTTAGTCTATTATTGTAGTACAGTATTCTGCCAGAAAGAAGTTCATCGAGATGTAATCGCTTTCAGTCGGTCAACACGATTAAAACCCAATTTAAATAGGTGTTTCTCTAATCCTGAATAAAATTGCATAAGATTCATACAACTCGGGAGTGCTTTCTACCAACAGGTACGGGGACTAGTATGGAACAAGGATATACCAATTAAGGCTAAAGAAGTTATGTACAAAGCATGTTATGATCCTATAATCACATATGCAGCAGAAACTTGGACAACGACTACGAGGAATGAGAGCAGAGTACAGGCAGCTGAGATGAGATTCCTGAGAAGTATGGTCCAGAAAACGAGGAGAGACAGAGTGAAAAATGAAGATATACGGAAAGAACTGGGAGTGCAGAAACTAAATTACATACTGGAGCAAAACAGATTGAGATGGTTTGGACATGTCAAACGGATGAATGAAGTAAGGCTACCAAGACGAGCACTGGAACGACGGATGACAGGGAAGAGAGGACGAGGATGACCAAGAATGCGTTGGATGGACTCGGTGGAGAATAGCATTAGTAAACGGAACCTGGATTGGAACACCGTGTCGGAAGATGAATGGTGGAACGACAGAACAAAGTGGAGAGGAACCATATTTGCCCCCACTCAGTGTCAGCTGGAAAAGGGGAAATGAAGATGATGATGATGAAGATTCATAAATTCACTTGATCGCTTGACGATGGGAACTGGTTGTCCAAGTGAATCTTGAGACTTGCTCTATTGGTTGATTTTTAATCAACCAATAAATTACTATCATTCATCATATGTTTGAAAAGTGAGAAATAACCTTCAATGATAATATTGAGTGAATATTCCCACACACATCTACACTCTCCCACCTTCTCCCAATCCTTGCCTGCCACACCGCAGTACATTAGAAGCTTGTCAGAAGCACGAAAGGAATGAAAGATGGAAATATTGGTAACATAAAAAAGTATTGAAAACTGGAAAAGTGCAGCACTCCATCAGCTCCTAAGTTGGTAGTACTGACAGGCTTTCTGGAGAGCATTCACGGGTAAACACCTTGGCTGGCAAATGGAAAACAGATTTTAGTCTGTTCGTATAGAAATATATGGTGCGTCACATGTGTGATTGGTGACATGTGTACTCCACAACACTTAGCGTCCATTTAGAAATCTCACCGCTCACTCTGAGAATTCATCTTCCTAGGCAGCCACTTCACTCAAATGTAGAGCAAAAATATTTATTGAACTAAAATATATTCACCAGTGCTACAGTTAAGTGTGCTAACTCATTGCTACCAATTTCAGGCACAGTGCCTAGCATACTTGGCTTTCACTCCTGAGGTCCGGGCATGATTACCGGCTCTGCCGTCCTCGAAATGGTTTTCCGTGGTTTTCCGCATGTACCTCCAGGCAAATGGCAGGATGGTTCCTAACTTAAGGCCATGGCCGCCTCCTTCCCAATCCTCACCTGAATTACAAATACACACCATACTACAGACACCACAATTACAAAGGTTATCAGACAAATACCTTTTGATATGAGAATAGGCTATAGAAAGATCCAGACCACCAACAACTACATATCCATGGAGACATTGCTGATCTACATG
This sequence comes from Meconema thalassinum, assembly GCA_946902985.2. NCBI lineage: Eukaryota > Metazoa > Arthropoda > Insecta > Orthoptera > Tettigoniidae > Meconema > Meconema thalassinum. Next base: position 142,178,068 of record OX336400.1, read on the forward strand.
TGAAACGATTACGTTCACGACATCCACCTATCTGCACATCGGAGAATCTTGCAACTAACAAATTCAACCTGACTGAGAGATGGTGTTATGATTGGAAATTGTTTGCCCCTCCAGAGAGTTCATTAATACCATGCATAACTGAGAAGATGCCAGGGTTCACTCAGCCTAGGAAGACCTGGTAAAAATTAAATAGAATCCGGACCAATCACGGTGTATGCGGGAATTTCCTGTACAAGTGGAGGAAAAAATCTTCATTGTGTTGCAAGTACGTTGCTGAAGGACAGACTGTTCGGCACCTAGTTCAAGAATGCCCACAAGCATCCTACAGTGGTGAATTCAGCGACTTCTTCCTAGGGACACCACAGGCACTTCATTACGTTTCTAAACTTGATGTCAAATTATAGATAATTTTCATGTATGCCATACGATAAATAAATAAATCAGACAAATTGTATGCACACTCAAGTTCACGGAGCTAAATGACTACGATGTCGAAGCCCCTTAAATTAAACAACAACAACTTACAAATAGTAACGAAGTTACAGTTACCGTTACTTGCAAAAACTAATTTCTGTGAAAACGTGAATAGAAAACTTTTAATAATTTTATGTTCGACAATTAGAATTTTAAATATCTACTAGTTGATACCCGTCAAAACATGACGGTCGTTGGAAAAATATTTACTGAAGGATTCTCTTATACAGTATGCATTTTTTGAACGATTACTTTTTGACACTGTTACAACTTTAAGGGCGTCGAAAGATCGACTTTGCAACATATAAGATATATCTGGCCATGACTGAATCCTTGTTGAGGCAAATAGAGACCTACACGTTCCTAAGTTTCTCCTTGAGCTTTATTGATTGTGATAAAGTACGCCAAGCGAATTGGAAATTTGAAAATTGAAGTGTTTTACCGGAAGATGTTAAATCAATTCGAAGGATTATAGCTCTCTGCCCATTAGTGCCAGTGTAAGTTCTTCAATACTTCCCTTATTTTATAATGTAGGCTATAGGGTATCGTGGAAACATCATAAACAATATTTCCCCCTTTTTTAATTCTGATCTCGGTAAGACGCGGCGGGATCTTCCATTTCTCTGGTGGAATAGAGTCATTGTGTGCAAGCGAAGGAGCGACAAATATTACATGTTTTTAAATAATTTAAAAATATACCCCCAACATATATTTTCCTTTTAAAGACACTCTGCAAATCTATATGCCAAGAGCTCTCGTTAGAATGCATTACGAAGTCAATCGGTTAAAACGTTATCACAATCTCGAGGTAACAAAAATCAGCTTAGTGTTTAAAATATATAGATTGTGTACCAAAAAAACTTGGAAACTTATGCAGGAATTTTAAGTTTTTTAATGATGATATATGAATCGCAGCCAATGGCCATAAGCTGGGCATTTTTGATTGAACACCCGAGGGCTCCCAACAAGTTCAATTTCAAGTAGTTCCAACTGCGGCTACCAGATGCCACTGTCACTAACACCTAGTGGCGAACGTTGGAACTTGATAGAGCGTTGCTAACTAGCCATTTTTACATTTTTTACTTTTTTACACACCACCAATTGCAGTAGTAGGTTCTTTTAAGTGCCATAAATCTATGACATTGGCCGCTGGCTTCACTTCCCCTCTTAAGTAAGGCATACGCTCTTAAAAAATCTGACGACTTCAGCCGAGTTTGAATCCGCTATCTTGGGCATAGCAGTTCAGCATGCAACCGACTACGGCACCGAAGCCGCTTGAGTTTTATAAGGTTTAAATAATAATTGCTGAAGATGAGCTGTGGATCAGGCTAGAAACATGCCCTATTGGTTTGAAGGAATAAAATATGTTTTGATTGGATGGTGGTTGTTGCTGGAGCCTTCAGTCTCTCTTACTCGTTTGATGCAGCACCCCAAGCCTCCCTGTCCGGAGCTGATAGTTTCATCTCTACATAGCTACCACATCTTACATCCCAGGCAATATGCTTGCCACGGTAGGTGAGTGGTTATCGTGTCAGACTACCAACACCAAGCTTGCAGGAGACAAAAATCACGATATGTTAAAGAACCCATTTGAATTCAGTAGGCCGTGTTCATAATGGCAAAATTAATCTCGGGATTTTCCGCCAACACAAAGTTCCGGAGTAGAAATGGGGAAACCACTTCTACAACGGTCGAGATAGGAATTTAATCCAACTCTTTTGAGTTTTTCCTCACGAGGTTAAGTGTAGTCTACTTGGAATTAGAGCTGTGGCAAAGGGCTAACCAACAACCTATAGAACCAACCAAACCAAACCCTGTGGCACTACAGCCCATGAAGTGGCTAGGCCTACCAAGCGATTGCTTCCCAGCCATTTAGACTGCAGATTATGGGATATCACGTAGTCAGTGCGTCGGTCGTTAGTCTTGGTTTCCGTGACCGGGGCGCTGCCTCACTGTCAGACAGCTACTCAATTGTCCTCACGAGGCTGAGTGCACCCCGCTCCAGCCCTCACGTCAGTTTCTAAAATCCCTGATGGAGCAGGAAATCAAATCCGAGGCCTCCAGGTGCGATGCAGGTACGCTACCCCCAACACTACCTATTCTTCGAGTTTCAGTGCCTATCCGGTTCGGATGTAGGCGATCATGCTGGCTATTCTTGTCTCGTTGGTGGCCACGCGGAATAATTCAGTTGAAGACATATATTGAACAAACATCTAAGATTGTCGAGCCAAGATAGCCTATTCTTCTTCATCCAAGATCTCTTTTGCTGTTGATCTTCCCTTGGAGTATTTTTTGAATCAGATCGTATCTGCAATATTTTGCAATATTTGCCTATTCACTATCTTGGTGTTGTGTTCAATCTTCTCATTACTTCAACATTTGTCATTCTTTGTGTCCACAATTCAAAGGCCACCAGCCTCTTCTCCGCGCAGGGGCGTATATAGCCTACATTTATTTTTCGGAGGGGGGCTGACTATCCTGGAAAATTGTGAGTATTCTCAGGAGATTGACACCGCAAAATAACAAGAAATATGAACCAATATCTTAGAGCAAATAACTTTGTGTATTTATTTTAGATAAGAGTTAACTGTAAAATTCTAAGTTTATATAGCCTACAATTTGTGGCAATACAAGAAAAGTTGTCAAATACAACACAACACACAAATAAAATGTTATACTTAATGAATTTTCTATTATGGCCTGTGGAGTATGAATGGCAAATATCTAAATATTTGTCAATTTGTTAAGAGAAAGGTAAACTTTTTTGTTTGTTTACAAATTAATAATTTATTTCTCAAAAGTACCATACTGTGAAATTCTCAGTTTTTCCTCACAAGGCTGTGTGTGCCCCGTTCCAACCCTCAGACCAGAATTAAAATTTCTTGGCAGAGCCAGGAATCAAATTTGGACCTCCGGGGCGGCAGCCAAGAATTCTAGCCGCTACACCACGAGTTAGTCTAATTACAATCTTAATATTGTTTATAGCATAGCCGATAAGTTAAGATTAGGGTACAACCAAATTTACAATTAGCCTTTCTTAATTTTATTGCCTCTTTTCAGGGGGGGGGGGGAGCTGGAGCCCCCACAGCTTCCCCCTTATATACGCCCCTGTCTCCGCGTTCCTATTTAAGGTCCATGTATCTACACCAAAGAGAACAGAATATACATAACAGTGCAAAAGTCTGATTTTTGTTCTAAAAGTTAAGTTATGGCTTTTGAAGACAGCACTCATTTTCTGAATCACACTTCTTGCTTTCCCAATGCGGATCTTGATTTCTTGTGAAATTTTCCAACTTCCGTTTACTATAGTTCAAAGGTATGCATATTTTTTACCCTTTCTATAGTTCTATGATTAACCCGTTGAGTGCTTCGTTCGACTATAAACGGTGCACAAGAACTTTCATTTTTCATATTCCCCATTCGATTTCGAGTACCGAGTTGATCCCTGGTATGTTCTGGCATCTGTTGGGCATTATGTAGTACGACTAGAGTTTGGATTTTTGCTTCCGGAAATAACTATAAGACGATTTTTTAGACGTCTGTTCTCTACAGCTGGAGTTCTTCTGAGATAAGAAGCAATTTATTCACGCCACTTTGGGATTTTGGATCAAAGGAGCAACAAGTAATACTTGCTTACTGATTTTAGGAAATAATTTTATTTTGGGACCTTTACCGGGAATGGAAATGATGCCCGCACAAATATTTGAATTTTGGTTCGTCTCAAAATATAAATGTAGGTAACTTATATAAGCTTAGGAATTTGAAATTAGATTTAGATTAATAAAGACCCAAAACCTACTGACATTTTAAGCCTATCACCCCACCTCTCCATTCTCATGATCAGTTAAAAATTATGAGTTTTACATTTTTTTTTAAGGTTAATTACTGAAATACTACCTATAGAAGTCCAAATTAAACCAAGGAAGTGGGGCTGGATCGGGCATACTCTTCAAAAACAAAATAATGCATTAGAATGGGGAGCCTTAGACTGGAATCCTCAATGGGCTCAGAGACGAGGAAGATCAGGGAAGACCTGGTAACGTACCATTGAAGAGGAGGCCAGGAGAGCTGGAAAGACTTGGAGGGAAGTGAAGAACTAAAGTCTGTTCACCGAGTCGAGATAGTGGAAGTAAACACAGTTGTACACGTGAAGCGGGCTGACTTATCGGTTACATGCTACAGCGCGGTTTATTTATTGTTCGTTTATTTATTTATTTATTTAATTAATTAATTAATTAATTCTTAACTGCTTATGATAGGTAACAGTACACAGTGCAGCAAGTCTTGTCTCTTATAGAGCTACGACATGACTAATAATCTCGGAACTTCTTGGCTACCCCTGTCTGGCAGAACCAATGACGTGAAGTGAGCGTGTTTCCCTGTCCAGGCAGTCAAGTGACCACGTGCAAGTATTTACACGCACTATCTCGACTCGGCGAACAGACTTTAGGTGGCAAATAGTCAGATTATCAATTAATATGATAAAATTGGTCCGGTTAACTCAAACATAAAATGCCAGCGTTTCGCCCCAGTGTGCCGTTGGGCTCGTCAGTTGGTACAGACACACCTCAGCAATACGCGTGGCTAGCACATACTGAGAAGGCCATCACAAGACACAAAATACAAGTGGTTTTTACGTCACGAGCGATGCCAAGTCAAGCTCCCTTTATAAGCCAAAGCCTTACTTTGGCAATCCAAATAGGTTATGAATAATCCCGAATGGGAATATGATGCTATTTGCGTTTGAGCAGATGAATTATCAATTAATATGATAAAATTATGTTTGAGTTAACCGGACCAATATTATCATATTATATTCATAATTCATCTGCTCAAACGGAAATAACATCATATTCCCATTCCGGAATATTCATAACCTAAACAGTCAGATGGAAATCGTTCTCGGATGCCCTATGCCCCGCATGAAGCGAAATGAAATAGGCCTAAGTCAAAGAAAGCAAAGGCTGAGTGTACCCCGTTCCATTTCTCAAACCAGAACTTAATTTCTTGCTAGAGCCGGGATTCGAACCTGGACCTCCAAGGCGATAGACAAGAATGCTAGCCGCTACACCACGAGGTGGTCCATTAATTAAGCAACAAAGAGGATTTAACATGAAGAAATTGGATAAGAGAAGGAAGAAGCGTATTAGGAAAGGATAAAGAATTACCTCGAAAAATAAAAAACGAAGAAGAGGCTAAAATAAATGATCGAAAGACGGGAGTAACAAAGCTTCCTTCTTAGAGGAAAAAATGGAGAAGCGAGAGAGAAAGAGGAAGATAGTCCAAGCTTATGAGAGTGAGAGAGACGGGAATAAGAAACTGCAAAGTAAGCGGGAAAGACTGCACGGGCAGGGACCAAGAATGTATGTGTGGGAGAGACAAGGACAGAGTGATGCTAGGTGTAATGTGTATGAGTGAGATAGAGAGAAAAAGATGAGTCGCATCGCAACATCCTTCCCCCTTTTGCCATTTAAAACCTTCCTGGTCAGCCATGTTGGAGCATGTCTCCAGGCCTCTTTCCAATTTCTTTCTCCCCATTCCCCCTCCTCAGAACAGCAGCGGCAGCGGGCACTATGCAAATGAACGGCCGGTCAGCACTGCCAGGGACAAAATCAATATAGCCAAGGCGACCAATTAAGGTGATGCCCAACCACCACCCTCAACCACCCCTTTCAACCGCCCCATCCCTCAACATCCGTCCGCTACTCCTCGAACTACTGTAAGCTGCATGCCTGCTCACAATTCTCTACGTGCTTGTCTCAGAACTAGCCTCAGAATCATGAACTGTATTCTGTAGTCTATTACAAATGATCTTTGTTTTTCTTTTTTACATTCGAATTGAGCCACTATGGACTAAGGAGTAACAATCAAAATCAATATTTCGTTCTAGATCGTCTGCCAGCTTCGATGTCCTGCCAGTATCTCTTGAGCATATTACTCAGCGCCTTCTTCCGATCTTCTGAAAGAGGTCCCCTCCGTCATTTGGGTCCTGCCTCTCCCTCAAATCCCTGGTAATTTTTGATTAAGTGTTTGAATTCACACCTGTTCATAATTTTGCCGTCCGGAATACCAATTTCTATAAGGTTTTTGTTACATTCTTCGAACCATGCCAATTTCTTTCCTCTTTGGTTTCACGAAATTCCAAATTTTCTTTGTTAGACGATCGTTGGACATTCTGAAAATGTGTCTATAGAGCAACAACCTTTTCCTTTTTATTGTTGATGTGACTGGTTCTATCTTTCTATATAGGCTAACTCTTCGTTTGACTTCAAACGTGAGTGGCTGTCAACCCATCTGTTGCTTTTAATGACTTGAGGTGCTGAAATTATGCTCTAAAGTTGAAATCGCTCACAAACTCTCTACGTGCTTGTCTCAGAACTAGCTTCAGAATCGCGAACTGTAATTGGTAGTCTATTTTCGAATGATGGTATTTGCTTTTAAGGACGCAAGTAGGATAAATAAGCCGGTTCTGGCACAGGGGCTAATGGGCAAGATGGCCGCCGCGCGCAATCACTCTATGTTATTCTTATGGAGGTTTCATTCAGAGCTGGCACAGGGGCTATTGGGCAAAATGGCCGCCACGGCCTGAGACCGTGGATTACGTCACAGGGAGAGGTCGGCCGTGTAGTTGCCAAATGGAATATTTATTATTATTATTATTATTATTATTAGGTAATTGTTAATTGATCATGTATAATCAAGACCAGCCTTATATTGTCCACTTTTTGGTGTAGTGGCTAGCATTCTTGGAGGTCATTCCTGAGGTTCGAATCCCGGCTCTGCCAAGAAATTTAATTTCTGGTCTCATGAGTGGAACGGGGTACACTCAGCCTTGTGAGGCAAAACTGACAAGAGCTGGCTTTTGATTCATACCTCAACAATTCTGCCTAACCCAACTTCACCTAACCTAACCTAACCTAACCTATCCTAACCTAACTTCAAAGTCAAAGCAAATATAAAAGCAAATGTGAAAGCACACATAATAAACTAAGTTATAACCTAACCTGACTTCACCTAACCTAACCTCACCTAACCTGTCCTAACCTAACCTAACGTAACCTACCTAATTTAAAATTGCAAGCGAAAAAAATTTAGCAAAAAGTATGAGAAAAAAGTGAGAGCAAATGTAAGAGCACAAATAATAAACTTAGTTATAACCTAACCACACCTAACCTAACCTAACCTAACCTAACATAACCAAACTTCAAAGTGAGAGCAAAAATGTAAGAGCAAATGAGAGAGCACAAATAATAAACTTAGTTATAACCTAACCTAACCTAACCCACAGAAACCTCATTTAAAGATTTTAGATTTTATGTTTTAACATTTTAGATTTTTGATTTTTTTCATTTTACATTTTTTAGATTTTACATTTTACATTTTTGATTTTTTGTATTTTAGATGTTAGTTTTTTTTAGATTTTACATTTTAAATTTAAGATTTTTTGATTTTAGATTTTACTTTTTACATTTTCCGAAAAGAGTAAACTACTAGGTCACATACCTAACCTCACCAAACCTAACTTTGCCAAACCTAACTTAAGCTAATTCAAAGGCTAATGCACATACACAAAGTATATAAGGGTACAAGCAACTATCCTTATGCTAGTTTTATAGGTTACTGTACAATATGATAACTACCCCAACCGTTTTTTTTTTCATTTGTTGTTTACACATATGACAATTTTCCAATTCCCCATTTTCATTTTTTTAAATGTTAGTTTTAAGTTTTTCAATTTCATAACATGGAAACATGGATTTTGCATTATGTTGTTTACACATTTATCAATTTCACAATTTCCCATTTACAGTTCTTAAAATGTCAGTTTAAAGTTTTTCAATTTCATGATATAGAAACATGGATTTTCCAATTTGTTGTTTACACATTTGTCAATTTACCAAATTCCCATTTACAGTTTTTAAAATTTCAGTTTAATGGTTTTTTTTTATTTTGTCAATATGGAAACATGGATTTTCCAATTTGTGTTTTACATGTTCATTTTGCATTAGGAGTGGAGAGAGGTGAGTAGTAATAAAAAATGTACAAGCAGTTTCCATACGGTACAATATTTTTTTATTTAAATACATGTACACTATTTACACATAATACATTTTTATATATATTCCTTATTGTTATAAATTGTACACTTGTTTTTATTTTGTTTTCTATTTTATTTATTTTTGATTATGAATGCCATTTCTTATTTTGTTTTATTTTTATTTTTGTAGTGCTATTGTTTTATTTCCTAAATTGTTTTGTTTTATGTATTTGCTAGTTGCAGGCAGAAGATTTTGATATTCATAACTTAACTCTTTAAGCATGGTTAATGATTGAGTAATGACCATAGGCATGTGTACCTATACCATCAGCATCAATCACTCTTTTATCATCACCAGGACACAAAGCAATTTTGTTTAGTCTTATAGATGATATGTCATGTTGTTTAGAAGCGATAATGTTCATTGGTATTCTTTTTACATTGTTTTTCATGACACAATCCTTATAATCTTGAAAGCTTATACAATTTTTGACAACACCTCTGTTAATACCTTTAATCTTTTTGATTTCTTTACCATTTATGTCTAATGCATACATTTTAGCTCTAAGTCCAACAAATGCTTTTATAATTTGTCCACAAGCCTCGTCTTTAAATTTCCCCAACGTTTTCTTGTTTGATGTAGAGTAACATATGTGATTAGTAGGATAATCTGATGTGTCCAGGTGTTCTAGGAAATCCAACTTGTCTTGATATACATCTGGGGTGTTAACCAAATAAATGAACGAGTCGGTATCCATATACATGAGTTTAAGATTGTTCATTCCATAATAGGGTAGCAGGACATCATAGTGGTGGGAATACATTAGAGTTTTTGAAATATCCAGTATACACATTCCAATATATATAGGCTTATTGAATACAATGTTACGTTTAGACATGTGGAAAGCAGCTAGGTTAGGGCCATAAATTGTTCTGTCGATAAATGTCGGCTTTGCTATTAGCTTTTCTGCCTGTTTGCTGTCAGTCACAAGACGTATGTCTATTCTTTTACGGATATTTTCCATTGTTTTCCCAAAAATGGCATTGTTGAATAATTTGTACAGATTTTTCTCAAAATCATTTTTGGCTTGTTTTCGAAGGTTGTTATTAAAATCAACGTATGCCTTTAACCAAGGTCTTTGTTTAAACTTTAACACACGATGAATTTTTATCAATTTTATTCCATGATCTAAAGCCTGTTTTAATGCCATGTAGTGAACAACATATCGCCTTCGATTTCCAAGATGAGGAATTAGTTTTTTCAGAGACGAATCCTTAGGTTGTGTACACTCTGGTAGGAAAGGTAAATCGTTGTGTAGATCATGAAGGTCAGATGGGTAATCAACATCAACGTCTAGAATGTATCCCACAGGATCGTCGTTCTTTAGTTTTTCTAGATCAACAGTATCTGGAGAAACCCACTGAAATCCACCATAAGGAAGGGAGTGGCACATAGCCCACCCGTATTGGTTGTTGGCATCATCATAGGTAATAAACTGCGATGGTTTCTCAGAATCATAGGTTTCCATGTATTTATTGTTAGCTTCAGCATACCGATGAGACACCTGGCATATGCCTCCACGTATTCCAGACTCGATTAAAAGAATCTGATCGTAATCCTGTAGCAATTCCAGTTCAATGCCTGTGTAAAGGAGCATTGCCTCGAAACTTAAACCAGGCGAAGTAAAGAAGTGTGCAGCATCCACTCGGTGTGTTTCTAGTGTTTTGTTTCTAAACGTTTCAAAGCTGTCTGCAAGAAGGAGTACATCTGATGTTAGGTAGAGGTCACTATATTCCCCTAGAGTTTTAATGTTGAACTGTTTCCAGACATTTTTGGCATGTTCATAGTCTTCTTGACTAACATCTTCTTGACTTAATTTGTTAAAGAATGCCTCTTTTGGAGGTAAACACGTTTCACTTAACTTTTCCCATGAGTCAATGTAGTCATAACAAAATACCCCTTTACGAGTCATGAGCATTGCATTTTCTTTTCCAAAGTACTTGTCTGTTTCAGGGTATGATGTTAAGTTGGAAACTAAGTTTTCCAAACTACTCGGCATTAACCGAAACGTGTCCACAAATCTAAGCTTAACATTTCCTACATATTTGGTGAAGGAAATGTATTTTTCCTTGGAGTTAGCGATAACATCCACTCTCTCAGTAGTACATCCTAATTGCTTTACAATGAAATTTGCGTCGTAGCCACTCATATTATGTAGAAATACAGGAACGGGGTTACGTGTTTTACACCTCAAATTACAGTTATTGTGAGCACTTCCACGGTATTCCCCTGTAATATGGCAATGGTCTCGAACTTTCCAATCCTCTTTGGTATACGGTTTTTGACACAAATAACAGGTTTCAGAACATTGGAACTCTGCTTCTTGATCCTCAGTTAAAGCCTTTGGAACATTTAAGCTGTAAAGGCGATCAATTTCATTAGCTATTGAAATCAAACAGACCATAAACTTTTCTGCAGCGTCAGGTCCACGATAAATAAGAGGTTGGCTTGGAAGGTTTGTCTTTATGTGTTCCACAGCAGGTGAGGGTTTAACGTATATACCAAAGCTCATAGGAACATGACTCTGGTATGGCACTGTATAACTTGCTTCAGGATTGGGTAGACATGTTTGATAGGGTAACAGTATACTTTCAAAATCAGCATAGATAACGTAAGGTATTCTCAGCATTTTTTCCACGTTTAAAAATTTGACAATGGGGTTTTTAATAGGCATTTCAACCCTAGCAATGTCATGCTGGACGCACAAAGCTCTATTTTCTTTCAATTTTTCTATTCCTTGTTGACCATATCGATTATCGAAGTGAGTAAAACACCGTTTACACGTATATATCTTATGTCCATGGTGAGTAATCTGATGTCCTACTAGTTTATCAAAATCTTTGATAAAGCCGTAGTGGTTCTGGCCGGATGATGAACTTAGCAAAAGGAGGTCACGATGGTCTTGCATCTCTTGATCCACAACCTTTAGAGGGAACAGTTTATTGTTTTGTTCCAATCCAAATACATTAATGGATATATCGTTGGCTTTTTCAAATTTGGGAATGTCAACTAGCGATGTAGGAAACGATATTACAGAAAAATCATACTTGTTGTCCAGGTCCTTGTATTTACTAATGCGATGAGCATTCTTTTTAACCAGTTTTGCTAAAATGGCATACATAAAACACTTTTCATCATTCAAATTTTCAGGATTAATGCAGGCTTTTCTTGCTTGTATAGCTGCTGGTAATGGAATATATGTGCTTCCACGCAAGGGATTGTACTTATTTATTTTCAATCGTACTCCTTCCACTGCTAACAAAGCCCAATTACTGCCTTTTAGCTCAGATTCTTCCATTTCCGTAGTTAACTTTGTAAATTGTGTTTCCAAGAAACTACTTAAGTCCGTTTCCAAAAATAGGGCCTGATTTCGTGTTTTAAATGCACGATCTGTAATTTCATTGGTAGATGTATGAATGAATCTACATTCAGCCACAAGATTAACTTTTATCGACTTGTGCATTGCTAGTTCTTTCTGCATAGCTTGTATTATTTGCTGTTTGGACTCTTTAAGGTATGAATTTAAATCCTTGCACGTATCGCAACGAATGAAATAGGATTTAAGTCGACCTTCAAAAGATGTCTCATATTCAATAAGTCCATTTTTGTCAGGGACCAATGACAGTAGGTAATGTTTTGTAGGCTCTGCCTTTTGTCTTTTAGCTGCCGACACAACATTACAACATTCTTCATGACGACGTCCATTGTAGGCATTGTTGAATGTACTACCACAGGTCTTGCACTCATGAAATTCACCACACGATACTTCATGTCGCTTCCTATGATAGTCTCGAAGAAAAGTCTTTCCACACTCTTTACACATATAGCTAGGAATGGCTTCTTCCATTATGAATGTTGATTTCTGCAAACAGCTGCTTACTGCGTATCACAGGGCTAGAGGTTGGTCAGTGAGACGGTCTTTCACGATGTGAACACCGTGAGAGGTAGTAGTCAACTAGTGATATTCTTGTGAAGGGTCCACTAATATACCCCTAGTCTAGACCAACAGCTCTTTACAGCGTATGACAAGGCTGTATACTGGACAGTGAGACGGTCTTTCACGATGTGAACACTGTAACAAGTAGTAGTCAACTGATTATATACTTGCTAAGGGTTCTCTAATATACAATAGTCAAGACCAACAGCTACTTACTGAGTAGTACAAGGCTGTACAATAGTTGTTTTGACTGTCTTTCACGATGTGGTCACTGTGGATGGTAGTAGTCAACTGATGATATTCTTGATAAGGGTCCTCTAATGTACCCTGGTTAAGGGTAACAGCTGTTCACTGCTTATGACAAGGCTAAAGACTGGTTGCTTCAAAGGTCTTTCACAATGTAAACACTGTGACAGGTAGTAGTCAACTGAAAATATTCTTATGGCCTACTCAAGGTTATCAGGTACTTACTGCATATCAAAAGGCTGTACACTCATGTGTGTTAGGCACTCTTTCTTGCTAAGGACCCCAATATTCCCTACACAAGGCTATACATGTTAGTTCTAAACACTTAGTGGTTAATTGTATATTCAATTTTTGTACAAAGCTTACACAAGCACGTTTTTTATGAGGTAAAACTTTGTTAAATAGCTGCATGCGACACGCAAAGTATGTTTCCGCTATCTAGCGGTGACTATGAGAACTACTTGACCGACCAGCATGCTACCTAGCGCTCGATTTCAATACTCGCTCACTGAACGAACAGCATTCTATCTAGCGGTCGATATCAATACTCACTCAACTACCAGCCTGCTACCTATCGGTCAATATAACAACTCACTCAACTACCAACATGCTACATGGCTTTTTTTGGTCAGTTTTTTGTTGGCTTTTTTTGGTCAGTTTCTGTTGGCTTATGTTGGCTTTTATTGGCTTTTGTTGGCTTTTGTTGGCTTTTGTTGGCTTTTTGTTGGCTTTTTGTTGGCTTTTGTTGGCTTTTGTATTAGCTCTTTTACATTTGCTCTTGCTTGTGGGGGCTTATTTGGTCTTGGAAAGTATGTCAGTCCTTTTTTTATGGCTGTAAAATGCTTACAGCCATGTTTGTAAGCAGCAACAACAACAACAACACACAAAATTCCAAAAAAAATCGAAAGTACTCTAAGTTTTATCAATGACTCTCAACTCTTACACTTACCTCTATCCCATGCATAGTCAAAAATTAGTGTATTTTTCAAATTTTTCAAAAAATATTTGGAAAGTAGGCTGTATCATTAAACTAAAAATCCTGAAAAGACATATGTTAACTCCAACACCTACTTCTATACCCCTCTCAGTCCAAAAATAGTGTATTTTTCAAATTTTCCAAAACATATTTCCAAAAAGGGATATATTTCCGAAATTAAAAAGTTAACAAAAATGTTTGTTTGACATAAATGAATGGCCTTTGCCTCCTCTACCACTGTACCAAGTCCCAGGTCTCCAGGACAAAAAAAATTAAAATTTTTAAAAAGGGTTTTATTTCCAAAATTAGGAATTTTACAAACACATTTGTCTGACGTAAATCAATGGCCTTTACCCCCTCTACCCCCCACACTAAGTCACATGTCTCTAGGACAACAAAAATAAAATTTTGAAAATGGGCTTATATTTCCAAAATTAGGAATTTTACAAAAACGTTTGTCTGACGTAAATCAATGGTCTTTACCCCCTCTATTCCCATACCAAGTCTCAGGTCTTTAGGTCAACAAAAATAAAATTTGGAAAAAATGGTCACTATTTTGGAAACTAGGAATTCTACAAAAAAGTTTGTTTAACATAAATGAAAGGTCTCTATCCCTTCTACCTGTAAACCAAGTTCCAGGTCCGTATGACAAAAATGAAAAAGTTCAACTGGGAAAGTAGGCGATTTTTCATATAACCAAACATTCTAAAATGTGTTCTATGGGCTTAAAAGAATGGCCTCTATGTCCTTTATTTTTTTAAATAAAACTTTTTTATTTTTTACACTTTTTTGAAAAAAGTTCAATTTTTAAAATTCTATATTTTGGAAACTAGGAATTCTACAAAAAACCTTCTTTGACATAATTTAATGGCCCTGACCCCATCTGCCACCAAAATAAATTTCAAGTCTCTAGAATGAAAAATAACAGTAGTGGAGTGATGACAGGTCTGGCCCCGCCCCGAAATGTGACGTCAGAGGGAGATGTGGTGGGGGGAGTTAGAACTGTCATCACTCCACTACTGTTATTTTTCATTCTAGAGACTTGAAATTTATTTTGGTGGCAGATGGGGTCAGGGCCATTAAATTATGTCAAAGAAGGTTTTTTGTAGAATTCCTAGTTTCCAAAATATAGAATTTTAAAAATTGAACTTTTTTCAAAAAAGTGTAAAAAATAAAAAAGTTTTATTTAAAAAAATAAAGGACATAGAGGCCATTCTTTTAAGCCCATAGAACACATTTTAGAATGTTTGGTTATATGAAAAATCGCCTACTTTCCCAGTTGAACTTTTTCATTTTTGTCATACGGACCTGGAACTTGGTTTACAGGTAGAAGGGATAGAGACCTTTCATTTATGTTAAACAAACTTTTTTGTAGAATTCCTAGTTTCCAAAATAGTGACCATTTTTTCCAAATTTTATTTTTGTTGACCTAAAGACCTGAGACTTGGTATGGGAATAGAGGGGGTAAAGACCATTGATTTACGTCAGACAAACGTTTTTGTAAAATTCCTAATTTTGGAAATATAAGCCCATTTTCAAAATTTTATTTTTGTTGTCCTAGAGACATGTGACTTAGTGTGGGGGGTAGAGGGGGTAAAGGCCATTGATTTACGTCAGACAAATGTGTTTGTAAAATTCCTAATTTTGGAAATAAAACCCTTTTTAAAAATTTTAATTTTTTTTGTCCTGGAGACCTGGGACTTGGTACAGTGGTAGAGGAGGCAAAGGCCATTCATTTATGTCAAACAAACATTTTTGTTAACTTTTTAATTTCGGAAATATATCCCTTTTTGGAAATATGTTTTGGAAAATTTGAAAAATACACTATTTTTGGACTGAGAGGGGTATAGAAGTAGGTGTTGGAGTTAACATATGTCTTTTCAGGATTTTTAGTTTAATGATACAGCCTACTTTCCAAATATTTTTTGAAAAATTTGAAAAATACACTAATTTTTGACTATGCATGGGATAGAGGTAAGTGTAAGAGTTGAGAGTCATTGATAAAACTTAGAGTACTTTCGATTTTTTTTGGAATTTTGTGTGTTGTTGTTGTTGTTGCTGCTTACAAACATGGCTGTAAGCATTTTACAGCCATAAAAAAAGGACTGACATACTTTCCAAGACCAAATAAGCCCCCACAAGCAAGAGCAAATGTAAAAGAGCTAATACAAAAGCCAACAAAAGCCAACAAAAAGCCAACAAAAAGCCAACAAAAGCCAACAAAAGCCAACAAAAGCCAATAAAAGCCAACATAAGCCAACAGAAACTGACCAAAAAAAGCCAACAAAAAACTGACCAAAAAAAGCCATGTAGCATGTTGGTAGTTGAGTGAGTTGTTATATTGACCGATAGGTAGCAGGCTGGTAGTTGAGTGAGTATTGATATCGACCGCTAGATAGAATGCTGTTCGTTCAGTGAGCGAGTATTGAAATCGAGCGCTAGGTAGCATGCTGGTCGGTCAAGTAGTTCTCATAGTCACCGCTAGATAGCGGAAACATACTTTGCGTGTCGCATGCAGCTATTTAACAAAGTTTTACCTCATAAAAAACGTGCTTGTGTAAGCTTTGTACAAAAATTGAATATACAATTAACCACTAAGTGTTTAGAACTAACATGTATAGCCTTGTGTAGGGAATATTGGGGTCCTTAGCAAGAAAGAGTGCCTAACACACATGAGTGTACAGCCTTTTGATATGCAGTAAGTACCTGATAACCTTGAGTAGGCCATAAGAATATTTTCAGTTGACTACTACCTGTCACAGTGTTTACATTGTGAAAGACCTTTGAAGCAACCAGTCTTTAGCCTTGTCATAAGCAGTGAACAGCTGTTACCCTTAACCAGGGTACATTAGAGGACCCTTATCAAGAATATCATCAGTTGACTACTACCATCCACAGTGACCACATCGTGAAAGACAGTCAAAACAACTATTGTACAGCCTTGTACTACTCAGTAAGTAGCTGTTGGTCTTGACTATTGTATATTAGAGAACCCTTAGCAAGTATATAATCAGTTGACTACTACTTGTTACAGTGTTCACATCGTGAAAGACCGTCTCACTGTCCAGTATACAGCCTTGTCATACGCTGTAAAGAGCTGTTGGTCTAGACTAGGGGTATATTAGTGGACCCTTCACAAGAATATCACTAGTTGACTACTACCTCTCACGGTGTTCACATCGTGAAAGACCGTCTCACTGACCAACCTCTAGCCCTGTGATACGCAGTAAGCAGCTGTTTGCAGAAATCAACATTCATAATGGAAGAAGCCATTCCTAGCTATATGTGTAAAGAGTGTGGAAAGACTTTTCTTCGAGACTATCATAGGAAGCGACATGAAGTATCGTGTGGTGAATTTCATGAGTGCAAGACCTGTGGTAGTACATTCAACAATGCCTACAATGGACGTCGTCATGAAGAATGTTGTAATGTTGTGTCGGCAGCTAAAAGACAAAAGGCAGAGCCTACAAAACATTACCTACTGTCATTGGTCCCTGACAAAAATGGACTTATTGAATATGAGACATCTTTTGAAGGTCGACTTAAATCCTATTTCATTCGTTGCGATACGTGCAAGGATTTAAATTCATACCTTAAAGAGTCCAAACAGCAAATAATACAAGCTATGCAGAAAGAACTAGCAATGCACAAGTCGATAAAAGTTAATCTTGTGGC
This sequence comes from Meconema thalassinum, assembly GCA_946902985.2. Classification (NCBI taxonomy): domain Eukaryota; kingdom Metazoa; phylum Arthropoda; class Insecta; order Orthoptera; family Tettigoniidae; genus Meconema; species Meconema thalassinum. The sequence goes on from OX336400.1 coordinate 142,195,475, forward strand.
TGAATGTAGATTCATTCATACATCTACCAATGAAATTACAGATCGTGCATTTAAAACACGAAATCAGGCCCTATTTTTGGAAACGGACTTAAGTAGTTTCTTGGAAACACAATTTACAAAGTTAACTACGGAAATGGAAGAATCTGAGCTAAAAGGCAGTAATTGGGCTTTGTTAGCAGTGGAAGGAGTACGATTGAAAATAAATAAGTACAATCCCTTGCGTGGAAGCACATATATTCCATTACCAGCAGCTATACAAGCAAGAAAAGCCTGCATTAATCCTGAAAATTTGAATGATGAAAAGTGTTTTATGTATGCCATTTTAGCAAAACTGGTTAAAAAGAATGCTCATCGCATTAGTAAATACAAGGACCTGGACAACAAGTATGATTTTTCTGTAATATCGTTTCCTACATCGCTAGTTGACATTCCCAAATTTGAAAAAGCCAACGATATATCCATTAATGTATTTGGATTGGAACAAAACAATAAACTGTTCCCTCTAAAGGTTGTGGATCAAGAGATGCAAGACCATCGTGACCTCCTTTTGCTAAGTTCATCATCCGGCCAGAACCACTACGGCTTTATCAAAGATTTTGATAAACTAGTAGGACATCAGATTACTCACCATGGACATAAGATATATACGTGTAAACGGTGTTTTACTCACTTCGATAATCGATATGGTCAACAAGGAATAGAAAAATTGAAAGAAAATAGAGCTTTGTGCGTCCAGCATGACATTGCTAGGGTTGAAATGCCTATTAAAAACCCCATTGTCAAATTTTTAAACGTGGAAAAAATGCTGAGAATACCTTACGTTATCTATGCTGATTTTGAAAGTATACTGTTACCCTATCAAACATGTCTACCCAATCCTGAAGCAAGTTATACAGTGCCATACCAGAGTCATGTTCCTATGAGCTTTGGTATATACGTTAAACCCTCACCTGCTGTGGAACACATAAAGACAAACCTTCCAAGCCAACCTCTTATTTATCGTGGACCTGACGCTGCAGAAAAGTTTATGGTCTGTTTGATTTCAATAGCTAATGAAATTGATCGCCTTTACAGCTTAAATGTTCCAAAGGCTTTAACTGAGGATCAAGAAGCAGAGTTCCAATGTTCTGAAACCTGTTATTTGTGTCAAAAACCGTATACCAAAGAGGATTGGAAAGTTCGAGACCATTGCCATATTACAGGGGAATACCGTGGAAGTGCTCACAATAACTGTAATTTGAGGTGTAAAACACGTAACCCCGTTCCTGTATTTCTACATAATATGAGTGGCTACGACGCAAATTTCATTGTAAAGCAATTAGGATGTACTACTGAGAGAGTGGATGTTATCGCTAACTCCAAGGAAAAATACATTTCCTTCACCAAATATGTAGGAAATGTTAAGCTTAGATTTGTGGACACGTTTCGGTTAATGCCGAGTAGTTTGGAAAACTTAGTTTCCAACTTAACATCATACCCTGAAACAGACAAGTACTTTGGAAAAGAAAATGCAATGCTCATGACTCGTAAAGGGGTATTTTGTTATGACTACATTGACTCATGGGAAAAGTTAAGTGAAACGTGTTTACCTCCAAAAGAGGCATTCTTTAACAAATTAAGTCAAGAAGATGTTAGTCAAGAAGACTATGAACATGCCAAAAATGTCTGGAAACAGTTCAACATTAAAACTCTAGGGGAATATAGTGACCTCTACCTAACATCAGATGTACTCCTTCTTGCAGACAGCTTTGAAACGTTTAGAAACAAAACACTAGAAACACACCGAGTGGATGCTGCACACTTCTTTACTTCGCCTGGTTTAAGTTTCGAGGCAATGCTCCTTTACACAGGCATTGAACTGGAATTGCTACAGGATTACGATCAGATTCTTTTAATCGAGTCTGGAATACGTGGAGGCATATGCCAGGTGTCTCATCGGTATGCTGAAGCTAACAATAAATACATGGAAACCTATGATTCTGAGAAACCATCGCAGTTTATTACCTATGATGATGCCAACAACCAATACGGGTGGGCTATGTGCCACTCCCTTCCTTATGGTGGATTTCAGTGGGTTTCTCCAGATACTGTTGATCTAGAAAAACTAAAGAACGACGATCCTGTGGGATACATTCTAGACGTTGATGTTGATTACCCATCTGACCTTCATGATCTACACAACGATTTACCTTTCCTACCAGAGTGTACACAACCTAAGGATTCGTCTCTGAAAAAACTAATTCCTCATCTTGGAAATCGAAGGCGATATGTTGTTCACTACATGGCATTAAAACAGGCTTTAGATCATGGAATAAAATTGATAAAAATTCATCGTGTGTTAAAGTTTAAACAAAGACCTTGGTTAAAGGCATACGTTGATTTTAATAACAACCTTCGAAAACAAGCCAAAAATGATTTTGAGAAAAATCTGTACAAATTATTCAACAATGCCATTTTTGGGAAAACAATGGAAAATATCCGTAAAAGAATAGACATACGTCTTGTGACTGACAGCAAACAGGCAGAAAAGCTAATAGCAAAGCCGACATTTATCGACAGAACAATTTATGGCCCTAACCTAGCTGCTTTCCACATGTCTAAACGTAACATTGTATTCAATAAGCCTATATATATTGGAATGTGTATACTGGATATTTCAAAAACTCTAATGTATTCCCACCACTATGATGTCCTGCTACCCTATTATGGAATGAACAATCTTAAACTCATGTATATGGATACCGACTCGTTCATTTATTTGGTTAACACCCCAGATGTATATCAAGACAAGTTGGATTTCCTAGAACACCTGGACACATCAGATTATCCTACTAATCACATATGTTACTCTACATCAAACAAGAAAACGTTGGGGAAATTTAAAGACGAGGCTTGTGGACAAATTATAAAAGCATTTGTTGGACTTAGAGCTAAAATGTATGCATTAGACATAAATGGTAAAGAAATCAAAAAGATTAAAGGTATTAACAGAGGTGTTGTCAAAAATTGTATAAGCTTTCAAGATTATAAGGATTGTGTCATGAAAAACAATGTAAAAAGAATACCAATGAACATTATCGCTTCTAAACAACATGACATATCATCTATAAGACTAAACAAAATTGCTTTGTGTCCTGGTGATGATAAAAGAGTGATTGATGCTGATGGTATAGGTACACATGCCTATGGTCATTACTCAATCATTAACCATGCTTAAAGAGTTAAGTTATGAATATCAAAATCTTCTGCCTGCAACTAGCAAATACATAAAACAAAACAATTTAGGAAATAAAACAATAGCACTACAAAAATAAAAATAAAACAAAATAAGAAATGGCATTCATAATCAAAAATAAATAAAATAGAAAACAAAATAAAAACAAGTGTACAATTTATAACAATAAGGAATATATATAAAAATGTATTATGTGTAAATAGTGTACATGTATTTAAATAAAAAAATATTGTACCGTATGGAAACTGCTTGTACATTTTTTATTACTACTCACCTCTCTCCACTCCTAATGCAAAATGAACATGTAAAACACAAATTGGAAAATCCATGTTTCCATATTGACAAAATAAAAAAAAACCATTAAACTGAAATTTTAAAAACTGTAAATGGGAATTTGGTAAATTGACAAATGTGTAAACAACAAATTGGAAAATCCATGTTTCTATATCATGAAATTGAAAAACTTTAAACTGACATTTTAAGAACTGTAAATGGGAAATTGTGAAATTGATAAATGTGTAAACAACATAATGCAAAATCCATGTTTCCATGTTATGAAATTGAAAAACTTAAAACTAACATTTAAAAAAATGAAAATGGGGAATTGGAAAATTGTCATATGTGTAAACAACAAATGAAAAAAAAAACGGTTGGGGTAGTTATCATATTGTACAGTAACCTATAAAACTAGCATAAGGATAGTTGCTTGTACCCTTATATACTTTGTGTATGTGCATTAGCCTTTGAATTAGCTTAAGTTAGGTTTGGCAAAGTTAGGTTTGGTGAGGTTAGGTATGTGACCTAGTAGTTTACTCTTTTCGGAAAATGTAAAAAGTAAAATCTAAAATCAAAAAATCTTAAATTTAAAATGTAAAATCTAAAAAAAACTAACATCTAAAATACAAAAAATCAAAAATGTAAAATGTAAAATCTAAAAAATGTAAAATGAAAAAAATCAAAAATCTAAAATGTTAAAACATAAAATCTAAAATCTTTAAATGAGGTTTCTGTGGGTTAGGTTAGGTTAGGTTATAACTAAGTTTATTATTTGTGCTCTCTCATTTGCTCTTACATTTTTGCTCTCACTTTGAAGTTTGGTTATGTTAGGTTAGGTTAGGTTAGGTTAGGTGTGGTTAGGTTATAACTAAGTTTATTATTTGTGCTCTTACATTTGCTCTCACTTTTTTCTCATACTTTTTGCTAAATTTTTTTCGCTTGCAATTTTAAATTAGGTAGGTTACGTTAGGTTAGGTTAGGACAGGTTAGGTGAGGTTAGGTTAGGTGAAGTCAGGTTAGGTTATAACTTAGTTTATTATGTGTGCTTTCACATTTGCTTTTATATTTGCTTTGACTTTGAAGTTAGGTTAGGATAGGTTAGGTTAGGTTAGGTTAGGTTAGGTTAGGTGAAGTTGGGTTAGGCAGAATTGTTGAGGTATGAATCAAAAGCCAGCTCTTGTCAGTTTTGCCTCACAAGGCTGAGTGTACCCCGTTCCACTCATGAGACCAGAAATTAAATTTCTTGGCAGAGCCGGGATTCGAACCTCAGGAATGACCTCCAAGAATGCTAGCCACTACACCAAAAAGTGGACAATATAAGGCTGGTCTTGATTATACATGATCAATTAACAATTACCTAATAATAATAATAATAATAATAATAAATATTCCATTTGGCAACTACACGGCCGACCTCTCCCTGTGACGTAATCCACGGTCTCAGGCCGTGGCGGCCATTTTGCCCAATAGCCCCTGTGCCAGCTCTGAATGAAACCTCCATAAGAATAACATAGAGTGATTGCGCGCGGCGGCCATCTTGCCCATTAGCCCCTGTGCCAGAACCGGCTTATTTATCCTACTGACGCAGAGTAGCCAAAATTACTCCCAAAAGTTTTAAAAAAATAACCTGCCTGTCCAAGACCTAACTTTAATACAGTATCTCGAAAAGCACATTTGGTGATCTCTTCATGAATCCCTTTTAAGAGCTGTGGTTTATAGATACTTAGGGATGTCGAAAGTTTCCCGTTAAATTGAAAAAGATTCTGAAGAATTTTGAGTACCTGTAGAATGCGAACCACAGGACGTCATATTTCACTTAGAAAATCTCACATTCATTGTCCTAAAATTGAAGAAGCTTACAACTCTCTACCTGCCTTTTTCTGACCTAGCTTCATAATCCTGGACTGTATTTGGTAGTCTATTTACGGATGATAATGTTTGCTATTAAGGACGCAGAGTTGCCGAAATTCCTCCCTACAGCTGAAACAAGCATCACAATTTTCTACCTGCCAGTCTCTGAGCTAGCTTTAATATCTCTCTATGAATGGTGTTCGTTTACTACCCCTTTTTAGAGCTGTGGTTTTTAGAGACTTAGGAATATTGAAATTTTCCCCATAAGTTGAAAAAAATCCTCAAGATTTTTACGTAGAATCCGAACGTAAGGACGTCATATTCCACTTCGAAAATCTCACATGCATTGTCTTAACGTTGAAAAAGCCTACAATTCTGTTCCCTTCTGCCTCAGAAATACCTTCAAAATCCTGGGTTGTAGGCTATTTGTGGTCTATTTTCAGAATAATGTTCATTGCCTTTACGGACGCCGGGGTGCTTAAATTCTTACCCTAAAGTTGAAGTAGCTCACCAAATCTCTACGTGCTTGTCTCAGAACTACCTTCAGAATCGTGAACTGTATGCTATTTGGCAGTCTATTTAAGAATGATGATTTTTGCTTTGAACGATGCAGGGTTGCCAAAATTTCACCCTACAGTTGAAAAAAATCACAAATCTCTACCTGCCTGTCTAAGAACTAACTTCAATATCTCGAAAAGCACATTTAGTGATCTCTCCATGAATGATGCTCTTTTACCATCCCTTCTAAGAGCTGTCTGTGGTTTTTAGAGACTTAGTAATGTCTTAAGTTTCCCGTTAAGTTGAAAGAGATCCTCATGATTTTTACGTGGAATCCGAAACACAGGATAACATATGGCCTATCACTTCGAATATTTCACATGCACTGTCTTAAAATTCGAAAAGCCTACAACTATCTACCTGCCTGTCTCAGAACTAGCTTCATAATCCTGGACTGTGAGCTATTTAGTGGTGTATTTACGAATGATGGTCTTTGTAGCCTACTAAGCACGCAGAGTTGCCTAAATGTCACCCTAAAGTTGAAAAAAAAAACAATTCTCTATCTGCCTGTCTCTGAGCTAGCTTTATTAGCAAATGCACATTTGGTGATCTCTCTATGAATGGTGTTAGTTTACCACCCGTTTTAACATCTGTGTTTTTTAGAGTTTTAGGGATGTTGAAATTTTCCCCATAAGTTGAAAAAGATTCTCAAGAATATTAGTAGAATCCCAACCACAGGACGTCATATTTCACTTCGAAAATCTCACATGTGTTGTCGTAAAGTTAAAAAATCTTGCAATTCTGTACCTTTCTGTCTCAGAACTACCTTCAAATTCGAGGAATGTAGGCTATTTGTTGGTCTATTTTTCGAACAAAGTATTTTACTTCTAAGAACACCGAGGGGCTTAAATTTTACCCTAAAATTGAACTAGCTCGCAATTCTCTACCTGTCTATCTAAGAACTAGCGTTCATATCTCGAAATAAACATTTGATGATCTCCTTATGAATGATGCTCTGGTGTTTAGAAACTTTGGAATGTTGATATTTTCCCCTTATGTTGAGAAAGATCCTCATATTTAGCCTATTTTCATTTATGAAAAAAAAATAGGCTTTTGTCCGTGTGTCTGTCTGTGTGTGCGTGTGCGATTCGTGTGTGTGTGAGTGTGTGTGTCCCTAATAAAATCTAACCGGCTGGAGCGATTTCAATTAAACTCGGTAAGTTCATACCACTATTCCAGACGACTGTGCTCTTCAAATTTTGTTACGTCTCACCAATCCAACATGGCGGCTGTGTGAAATATTTCATTAGCATTCAATATCTCCGAAACTATAACCGATATCACCCTGACATTTTGTACGGTGATAAACGGAACTACTAAAAGTTCACCTATGTGACTTTTGTAAACCTGGTAAATACAAAACCATCATGGTGGCCAAGCGAATTTGCGACCTTTAAATAGACGTTTCTCGCGATTTAACCAACCAAACGCAATGAAACTTGGTACAGTATATGTTTGTACACGTTGTAATGCATCGACATCTAACTTCATTTAATTGTTTACATAACCTCAAGATGGCGGCTGTGTGAAATATTTCACCGGCATTCTATATCTCTGCAACTATTACTGGTATCACCCTGAAATTTTGTACGGAGATCAAGGGCACTACTGGAAGTTTATCTATGAGACTTACAAAAACCGATTAACTACAAAACGAACATGGCGGCCAAGCGAAGTTGAAAGTTTTAAATAGACTTGTCTCACGATTTAATGATCCAAACGCAATGAAACTTGGTACAGCAAATGTTTGTACACATTGTAATGCACTGGTATCAAATATAGTTCAATTGTTTACATAACCTCAAGATGGTGGCTGTGCGAATTTTAAAATTAAGTTTTTATTTCTTGAGTTGTTATCATGCGATCGAAGTGAAAGTTTGAATAATGAACCTACGCGATAATTTTCCTTTAATGGTACATGACTCAATGACCTATACATATAACAATCCAACATGGTGACCATCCGAAATATTTAGATGGTTCTCAATATCTACGAATCTATTAGAGCAATCAAACTGAATTTGTTTATGTTCATAGGGGCTATGAACCTAAGTTCACCTATAGGACTTTCAATAACCTGGTGATCACAAATCCAACATGGCGGCGACGCGAACTATAAATATCCACATGGACGTTTCTCGCAATATAGCCATCCGAGTACAGTGAAACTTGGAACAGTAAATCCTTACACAAATGTTAATCAACTGGCATCTAATTTATTTCAATTGTTTCCATAACCACAAGACGGCATCTGTGCGAAATTTCAAAATCTCGTTTTTACTTCTTGTGTCCTAATCATGCGATTGAAGTTTGAATACTACACGTACACAATAATCTTCATGTAACAGTACATAACTCTAAGACCTCCATATATAAACATCCAACATGCCAACCATTCGAAATATTTAGTCGGTTCTCAATATCTACGAATCAGCAATCAAACTGAAATTTTGTATGTTGATAGTGGCAATTAACCTAAATAGGATATATGAAAATAGGCTTTAGTTCTTCACCGAACTAGTTGTTCTTACGTGGAATCGCAAGACATCATATTTCACTTCGAAAATTTCACATGCATTGTCTTAAAGTTGAAAAAACTCACAAACTTTCTGTCTCAAAACTAGCTTCGGAATCGGGCACTGCATTTGGTGATGTATCTACTAATAATTTTCTTTGCCTTTAGGGATTTTGGAATGTCAAAATTTTGCCCTGAAGTTGAAAAAGCTGACTGCCTCAGAACTAGCTCCAGAATTGTGGACTGTATTTGGCGGTCTATCTACCAATGATGTTATTTTCATTTGGGGACTTCGGAATGTGGAAAATTCATCAAATGTTGAAAATGATTTTCCTCAAGCTTGGTTGTTGTTGTTGTTGTTTGAGTCTTCAGTCTTTTGACTGGTTTGATGCAGCACTCCATGCCTCCCTGTCCTGAGCTAATCGTTTCATCTCTACATAGCCCCGAGACCCTACATCCGAGGCAATTTGTTTAACATATTCTAACCTTGGTCTACCCCTACAGTTTTTGTCCTCGACCCTTCCTTCCATAACTAAGCTTGCTATTCCCGGGTGTCTTAGTACGTGTCCTACCAACCTATCTCTTCTCTTCATTAACAGTCGCCAGAAACATCTCTCCTCTCCCACTCGTCTTAATACCTCTTTGTTTGTAACCCTATCTACCCATCTGATCTTCATCATTCTCCTGTAACTCCACATTTCAAATGCTTCAATTCTCCTCTTTTCTGCTGCACCAATAGTCCAAGTTGAATTCCTATGAATAAATATCTATCTGTCAGTCTAAGAATTAGCTCCAATATCTCGTGATGGATTTGTTTATCTCTCTACGAATGATGTTCATTCACCATCCCCTTTCAACAACAGTGGCTTTTAGGGTATACGGGATGTCAAAATATTGTTCTGAAGTTGAAAATGATTCTCAAGGTAGGCCACATACCGGCTAAAACAGTTGTGAGGCTCAGTGAAAGAACCAATTATCTCAACCTCCAAACGAATTTTAATTCTGTGCGGAATAGCCTAAATACCTGCTTGTCTCAGAACTAAGTTAGTTTTATTTATCGGGGACTCCAAGATATTGGAATTTCCCTCTAAAGTTGTCCATTGCGTTTTAAATACAGAATGAATGAAAATCCACAGCCTGCTTCCAGTCGACCGACTGGGTCAGGGAATGGAAAGAATGAAGCTCCCATCTAGAGGCGCGGATATGAACTGTGCCGGCTGTTGAAGCCTGTCGCACTCCCCTGGGGCAATGATTAAATGAATGACAGATGGAATGAAATGATAGTGGAGAGTGTTGCTGGAATGAAATTTGTGACAGGGGAAACCGGAGTACCCGGAGAAAAATCTGTCTGCCTCCGCTTGGTCCAGCACAAATCTCACATGGAGTGACCGGGATTTTAACCAGGGACTCAGCGGTGAGAGGCCAGCGCGCTGTCGCATAAGTCACGGAGGATCTAGAATGTTTTACTCAAATTTTGTAATTACAGTTTATGTGTTTTTGTTGATTAATTTACGGGTTTGCGACTTCGAGGTTTCGTAGCCCCATGTACTTGACTGTGTGTGTTTGTCCTGTCTGATAACCTGAGTTACTGTGATGGCTGTGGTAGTGTGTGTATTTATAAGATGCGTTTAAAAAGTAACGAGCCGGAGGCATAATTACAGAAACCAGTACCTGTATGTTATAATTATTGGCCCTGGCTTTTGAGGCACTTGTCCTACTGTGACACGAGGCAGTGAATGGCTGTCTCATAAACTTCCCTGGGCTGCGATGTGAACCATTTCCGCACGTACAGCTGGGCGTCAGCATCCGAGGTGAATCGTTGTCCCCGTAGAGCCCTTTTCAGGGGACCAAACATGGCGTAATCTCAGGGAGAGAGGTCTGAACTGTATGGAGGATGGCCGAGAACCTCCCATTTGAATTTCTGCAGGAGTGCCGCGACTGTGTTGGCCGTATGAGGTCTGCATTGTCGTGGAGCGACCACGGCGGCTATGGCGTTCACTGTCACTCGGCGGTCCTGGGTAACGAGTGCATCAACCATCTGGACGTTGTCATCGGTAATGCAGGGGGTGCCCCAGACCGGGCATCATCGGCTAACGACACCCGTCCTTCCCTGAAGCGCTTGTGCCATGCCTTGACCCTTGCAAGGGACATGCAGTGTTCGCCGTACAGTTGTGACATTCGGCGATGAATGTCCGTTCCCTCTACTCCTTCCGCTGTCAGAAACCGAACAACACCTCTTTGCTCTTAGTTTGACGCCTCCATGTCACTGTTTGCAATGCGGCTGGCAGCGTTGGACGATTGATGCATGCTGCTGCTTACTTTGTATCGTCACGTGACGTGCACGCGTGCCCTCTAGCGGCGGGCTGTGAGCTTCCACGCTCTGGTCGGAACAAAACCTCGTTACACACGCCACATTAGCGGATGTAGTCACCAGTTAACGCATTCCAGCCTCCGGCTCGTTACGTTTTGAACGCACCTTATATAAATAATTTAGAAAAGTTAATTAGTTATTGTTGTTTTAAGGGGTGGAACAGCGAGGTAGATGAATGGTTAATTAAAAATGTCTTTAATTTATTAGTATTAAATAGGCCTACTGTTGAACATATCCGCCAAACCTAAATGAAGTCTTAGTAAGCAGTATCTGACGATGTTCTCTTAACTAACGAAACTCGTCAACCGATTTGTTAATAATTCGTGTAATTTATTCCGGCCAGCACACTCATGTTCACAGACTGAAAAGCTTGTATAAAGTGCGTTCAAAAAGTAACGAGCCAGAGGCTGGAATGCGCAAACCGGTGACTACATCGGCTAACCGTGGCGTGTGTAACGAGGTGTGGTTCCGACCAGAGCGTGGAAGGTCACAGCCCGTCACAAGAGGGCACGCGTGTACGTCACGTGACGATACAAAGTGAGCAGCAGCATGCATCAATCGTCCAACGCTGCCAGTCGCATTGCAAACAGTGACATGGAGGCGTCAACCGAAGAGCAAGGAGGTGTTGTTCGGTTTCTGACAGCGGAAGGAGTAGGGGGAACGGGCATTCATCGCCGAATGTCACAAGTGTACGGCGAACACTGCATGTCCCTTGCAAGGGTCAAGGCGTGGGGGGCACAAGCGCTTCAAGGAAGGACGGGTGTCGTTAGCCGATGATGCCCGGTCTGGGGCACCCCCCTGCAATACCAATAACAACGTCCAGCTGGTTGATGCACTCATTACCCAGGACCGCCGAGTGACAGTGAACGCCATAGCCGCCGTGGTCGCTCCACGATAATGCACGACCTCATACGGCCAACACAGTCGCGGCACTCTTGCAGAAATTCAAATGGAAGGTCCCTGGCCATACAGTCCAGACCTCTCTCCCTGTGATTACGCCTTGTTTGGTCCCCTGAAAAGGGCTCTGCGGGGCCAACGATTCACCTCGAACGCCGACGTCCAGATGTACGTGCAGAACTGGTTCACATCGCAGCCCAGGGAATTTTATGAGACAGCCATTCACCGCCTCGTGTCACAGTGGGACAAGTGCCTCAACAGCCAGGGCCAATACTTCTAACATACAGGTACTGGTTTCTGTAATTATGCCTCCGGCACGTTACTTTTTGAACGCACCTTATACAAATATTTCTACTGTAGTTGTTCCATTTTTGTGTTAACACGCACGCTATGGAGGTATGTTGAACGTCCAGGTGAGTGAGTATAAATGTTAGAGCACGCCGCGCTGGCTGAAGGTGCGGGACAAGGACGAGTCGGTTGGTCGCTCGCCGCAATCGATAGTTAGCCACTGGACTGGACCCCACCCCCTTCTCTCCTCCTCCGCCAGGTCAGCCTACATCAGCACTTCGTTACCGCCACAAGCTCTTATCTGCATCTCAGTGGATCAGCGCTACCTCATCTCATCACTGCTGTAACGTGATCCCGCTCCCTGGCTCCACTTCATAGCTTCCTTCCTTCCTTCCTTCCTTCTCATTTCAGCATTATTTCTTTTCTCTATCTCTAGTATTATTATTATTTTTATTGTGTTTTGTTGCTTCCTTGTTTTTCCTCAATCGCTTCTTCTCTCGTTATTTACAGTAATGTATTTATCCTCTTTTGATTGTTCTGTTAATCACAGGACTGGTCACTATAGAACTCAAGTCTTTCTTTCTTTCTTTCTTTCTTTCTTTTGCCTTTCCTTCACTCTTCTTTTCGTCTCTTCTGTTAGTCTCTTTTTCACATTATCGCATTTTCTCTCCTTTTACCTTTTTCTCTCTTTTCTATTTTCATCTTATTTCCTCTTTGTCTCTTCTTCATCCCTTCTTCTCTCTTCTCATCTCTCATTTTCCATTTTCTTATCTCTCTTCTTCTTCCATTTTCTGTTCTTTCTTCTTCGCTTTTCTATTCTCGCTTCTTTTCTCTCAATTTCTACCTTCTTTACTCTTCTTTTCTTATCTTCTCTCTTCACTCTTCTTTCTTCGCTCCTCTGTCTTCTCTCTTCACTCTCCTCTCTTTTTTCTCCCCTTCTCTCTTATTTTCTCTTCTCTCATCATCTATTTTCTTCTCCCTTCTTTCTCTCTCTTCTTCTCCCTTCTTTCCACTCTAATTCTCTCATCTTCCCTCTTCTTTTGATCTCTTCTTTGGTCTTCTCTCTTCTCCTCTCTGTGCTCTCTTATCTCTTCTTCTCTCTTCTCTCTTCTCTCTTCCTAACTCTTTTCTCTCTTCTTTACTCATCTTTTCTCCTCTCTCTTCACTCTTCTTCAAGTCTCTTCTACTTTCTATCCTCTTTTATCTCCTTTTCTCTTCTATTCTCTTCTTCTCTCCTATTTTATCTTCTTTCATCGTCTCTTTTCTTCTCTTTTCTCTCTCTTCTTCTCCCTTCTTTCCACTTTATTTATCTCTTCGTCTCTCTTCTTTTCCTCTCTTCTTCTCTCTCCTCTGTTCTCCTCACTTTCTCTCTCTTCTTATCTCTTCGTCTCTCTTTTCTCTTCTCTTTTCTCTACACTATATTTTCCTCTCTGCACTGTGCGTCTTTTAAAGTTAGTTTATTGTTAAAGTAGAGTGATAATTTTTAAAATGCAAAGCTGCCATTATTTTTGGCAAATCATTTTATTGAGATAACACGTTTTCATGAAATCTTTTGGGTCAGTAAAATCTAGCAAACAGTTATTCAATGTCATGGAAGTGGAATGGAATTGCTCTCTGCCTAGGATTATTACGTCAGTCATTTCAAAGGAAAACTCCAGTACCAGAGGAGACGAGTTCGCAGGTGGCAGGAAGCGTTCCCTAGAAGAAGATAGCTTTATCCACCCCTGTCCCTGGGGAACCCCTGCCCTTTGACCGCTCCAGAAAGAAGCCTCCCTAACCTCGCTATTGCCAGCCAGTTATTTAGCTTTGCTGCCCGGAAAGGAAAGCAATACACGAATTCTCCCCCGCCCTCTCCACTAACCCACAACACATAGCTGTTAGGTGGGCTGCAGATCTGGCAGGCGCTTCTGTTAACTACAAAGGGAAACCATCTTACACATGTTGTAATAGGACGATAGAGGCTAATTCAGACCGTTACCAGTCGAATATACAGCAAATGGAGCTACGTGTACAAAGCTGTACCTATGTGGTGGAATAACGCAGGATACACTTCCGGTCAAAAGGTTATAGACACTTACAATTTATAGGTGATAATACAATTTCTCAGCAGTGTAGCCGAGCACGTTACGTTGCAGAACACCACTGCAAAGGATGGAGAATGACGAGTCTGGAGATCAACGCGCTGACAGTGGTTATTAGCCTACTTTTCACATTTTGCAAAAATTAGGAAAAAGTAGACTTTTGTGATCGGGCAAATGTGTGTCTGGCTTCTGTCCTTCTGTCTGGCTGTGTGTGTGTACCCCCCCCCCCCTATCAACTGCTAAACGGCTGCAGCAATCGAAACAAAATTTGGTAGAAGTAAAGATCTATACCTGAATATCTCACGGCCATATTTCAAAATTATGTCACTGCTACCAACTGCTGAAAAATCGCAATTGAAATTTGAGCTCCATGTTGGATATGTTGGAAAGTATGAATGGGAGCTATTTCAAAATTGGCACACCTATATATAATAATATTGCCGTTTAATTTCCAGGAGGCCATATATGGCAGTGTGGCCAAAATGATTATAAGCCTGCTGATATGTCCAATTTTTAAATGCATATAACTTCTACACTATCAATTGGATTTCAACCAAATTTCGTATGTGCTATGTGTACATAAACAGATATGACTGAGCGTATTCTTAAGAGACAAACAGGGCTGCCAACTGTTAATAAATGCTCTCAATATTTTTATCCAAATACCCATATATCAGAATGTATGCAAGCCGACAGCTTTAAACTATGCACACGTATAGTACCTAACATTCTATATTAATTTGGGGTAACTTATATACGTCAGTGCTACCAACATGAATCTAAGCCTGCTGAGCGGACCAACTTTAAATGCATGTAACTTCTATACTATCATTTGGATTTCAACCTAATTTCGTGTGTACTATGTGTACCATTACAGATATGACTATGCCGATTCTTAAGAGTAACCAGGGCTACCAACTACAAATAAATACTGTCTCGATTTGTGTTACCCTAATATCAATATGTCAGAAAGTATGCAAGCCAATAGCTCTAAACTTTGCACACGTATAGTACCTGGCATTCTAGATTAATTTGGAGTAACTAATATAGGCCTACGCCAGTGCTACCAACATGATTCTAAGCCTGCTGATAGGTCCAATTTTAAAATACATGTAACTTTTATACTAACTAATGGATTTCATTCAAAATTGACACAACAATAGATCATATTATTTCAGATTATTTCTGACCAATACATGTATGTCATTGTTGCCAACATGATTTTACGCGCGCTGTTAGTTCCAATGTTTAACTGCATGTAATGTCCATGCTATCCATTGGACTTCTGTACCTTAAGAGATGGAACTAAAAATATATTCAGTCACCAGCGCTGCCAACTGCAGTTCTCTATTAGGCTACATTATGCCAGGTATAGAGTATTTCGAAGAAATTAGAAATTTCGATGTTACCAACTTAATTTTGTCATTATTCTAGATAGATCCATATAGGTCTAGATTAATCATTGGCATGAATCTTAAATTTTAAGAAAAATAGGCTCTTTAGTTCGTCACGGAACTTCTTGTTTTTATAGTGGATTCTTATCCGGTTTTTTCCACACTCCCCCCCCCCAGGGAAATGCCAAGATGGTACCCTATTCCAACTCCTGGTGTTTCCAATACAATTCAAGAAACCTATTAATTAGTTACACATACAGGCACACCAGAAACTTATCCCATGTTCGAAATTTAACGTTTTAAGTCGGTCAACACGATTATAACCAATTGTAAAGGGTGGTTCCCTGATCCTGAAAAATAATACACGTAATTAATAAATAGCCTACATTTGAATGGCCAGTTTCGATCGTCAAACGTTCATCATAAGATCTTTTATCATTTTAAATGATCTTGTCGACTTGGTCGTTACGCTGGGGTTACGTTACAGTGACGGGACGAAATGTACCCAGATGCACTGAGGTGTGTGACGTCTTAGTACCGCTTGGTTCATGTGTTCCCCGACAATCTCTACTTCGTTAATATAAGACAACAAGATGTTCAGTAAAGAACATATAGCCTACTTTCTCCTAAATGCATGGGTATTGTTATAACTCTTTGTCCTTTTCAAGGAGTATAATTGAATGTTGGTTGTAGTAGCTTGTTTAAATACAACGTGATATAGGGATATTAAACATGAATATGAAGTGCCCTTTGCTAGTGATACCTCTGTAAAAAAAATCATTCAATTCGGTTTCACCGTGTTTGAATTGATCTGGGGAATGGATTTGCAAACATACAGGGCCGCTATTTGCAAACTATTGGGTTGATGACCTTGTAGTCAGTCATAAGATGCTTTCCACAAAAAGGCACGTTGTTGCAAAATCCGGTAGAGATCAAATTATTAGGATGGTCGAAATTTGATTTAAGCTTTTAACATTTGCGTGGCCATCATTCCGTTTCCGTCATGATGGCGGCGATATAAAACATGACACTGAGGTGCCTCTTGCTAGTGCTACCTCTGTACCAAATTTCGTTCAATTCGGTTTCACCGTGTTTGAATTGATAGGGGGAATCGATTTGCACACATACTTGGCCACCATCTGCAAACTATTGGGCTGATGATCTAGCAGTTTGGTCAGAATATGCTTCCCACATAAAGATTTGTTGTTGCAAAATTTGGTAGAGACTAGATTATTAGGTTGGTCGTAATTACATTTTTGCCTTTAACATTTGGGTGGCCGCGATTACGTTTCCGTCAAGATGGCGGTGATATAAAACATGACACTGAGGTGGCCTTTTCTAGTGCTACCTCTGTACCAAATTTCGTTCCATTCGGTTTCACCGTGTTCGAATTAATAGGGGGAATCGATTTTCACACAAAGATGGCCTCCATACGCAAAATATAAGGCTAATGACCTATTAGTTTGGTCAAAGGATGCACCCTCCATAATGGTATGTTGATGCAAAATTTGGTAGAGATCGGATGATTAGGTTAGTCGTAATTTGATTTAAGCTTTGAATATTTGTGTGGCCGCCATTACGTTTCCGTCAAGATGGCGGTGATATAAAACATGACACTGAGTTGCCCTTTGCTAGTGCTACCTCTGTACCAAATTTCATTCCATTCGGTTTCACCGTGTTCGAATTAATAGGGGTAATCGATTTTGACACAAAGATGGCCGCCATCCGCAAACTATTAGGCTAATGACCTACTAGATTTGTCAACGGATGCTTCCTCCATAAAGGTATGTTGTTGCAAAATTTGGTAGAGATCGGATGATTAGGTTAGTCGTAATTTGATTTAAGCTTTGAACATTTGTGTGGCCGACATTACGTGTCTGTCAAGATGGCGGTGATATAAAACATGACACTGAGGTGCCCTTTGCTAGTGCTACCTCTGTACCAAATTTCATTCCATTCGGTTTCACCGTGTTCGAATTAATAGGGGTAATCGATTTTGACACAAAGATGGCCTCCACCCGCAAACTATTAGGCTAGTGACCTATTAGATTTGTCAAAGGATGCTCCCTTCATAAAGGTATGTTGTTGCAAAATTTGCTAGAGATCGGATGATTAGGTTAGTCGTAATTTGATTTAAGCTTTGAACATTTGTGTAGCCGCCATTACGTTTCCGTCAAGATGGCGGCGATATAAAACATGACACTGAGGTGTCCTTTGCTAGTGCTACCTCTGTACCAAATTTCATTCCATTCGGTTTCACCGTGTTCGAATTAATAGGGGTAATCGATTTTGACACAAAGATGGCCACCATCCGCAAACTATTAGGCTAATGACCTATTGGTTTTGTCAAAGGATGCTCCCTCCATAAAGGTATGTTGTTGAAAAATTTGGTCGAGATCGGATGATTAGGTTAGTCGTAATTTGATTTAAGCTTTGAACATTTGTGTGGCCGCCATTACGTTTCCGTCAAGATGGCGGCGATATAAAACATGACACTGAGGTGCCCTTTGCTAGTACTATCTCTGTACCAAATTTCGTTCCATTCGGTTTCACCGTGTTCGAATTAATAGGGGCAATCGATTTTCACACAAAGATGGCCGCCATCCGCAAACTATTATGCTGATGACCTATTAGTTTGGTCAAAGGATGCTGCCCCCATAAAGGTATGTTGTTGCATAATTTGGTAGAGATCGGACGATTAGGTTAGTCGTAATTTGATTTAAGCTTTGAACATTTGTGTGGCCGCCATTACGTTTCCGTCAAGATGGCGGCGATATAAAACATGACACTGAGGTGTCCTTTGCTAGTGCTACCTTTATACCAAATTTGCGCTCACCGTGTTCGAATTGATAGGGGGGGACAGACATTCAGAGTACACACACTCACACACACACACACACACACACACACATACACACAGGCTCACACACACACACAGACAGACACACTTTTTTCGCCCTGTAGTGATCTCATAAGTCTACTTTCATATTTTGCAAAAATCGAAAGTAGGCTAAAAATCCCTGATTTTTGGATGTCACGGGTAATCTCGAGAACCACTGGATGGATTTTGATGCGGTTTTCACCATTCTGTAAAGGATATCTCGGGGAAAAATTCTGTAGAAAATAATGTATGTATGATCAAAGGAAGCCAAGCAGTAACGATTTCAGTGAAAAAGTCGAAAACAAACTTGGCGTCCGTGCACTTCTTAAGCTTACGCTGGACAAACCGTTAAACATATCAATATACTATGAGCGTAATAATTGGTCAGCATTAAAAGTTCTACATAAAAGTCCTTGAGAGCATATCTCTATCTTCAATACATCGCCCACCATGAGTGTTTTTAGACTGGATGGAAGGGGCACGTCCCCGCGCACTCTGGTGAGCGTGATGGCATCCCGCGCGCTTGACCTTGCTTTGCCCATGGTTTGAACTTGCCGTTCGCGAGTAATTTGAAACAAGGTAAAGTATTATAAAGCAAGATAAGTATTATGCAGATAATTTTCCAACATGTCAAGAGTCTTGGGCTTCGAGCGAAGCAAGAAGCCTCCATCCTTTCTAGTATTTTTCAGCATTTGTAGCATTTAAAATGATACAAAGTCTAGTCTTTCAGTCTGACTGTCACTTTTTACACTTAAGCTATTAAATCTATGTTTATAATAGGCCTGATGATGATGATGATGATGATGTTGATGATGATGATGATCGTGTGGTCTCCTGAGAGGCCAAGTGCAGGTCTTTCTAGTTGACGCCTGTGGGTGGCCTGCGCGTCGCAATGAGGTTGAAGTGATGATGAATATGTCACATAGGCCTACACCCAGTCCCCGAGCCTCGAGAATTAACCCAGAATATTAAAATCCCTGATGGCTTGGCCGGGAATCGAACCTGGGGCACTTCGGGCCAAAACCTAGCGCACTAACCATTTAGCCACGAAGCCGGACATAAAGGCCTAAGTACGGGTTATGGTACTTACAATACAGGGAGTAGTTTCTTCTTCTTCTTCTTCTTCTTCTTCTTCTTCTTCTTCTTCTTCTTCTTCTTCAATACTCCGTAAAAGTATACCGGGTGATTCAGGAGCTCCTTCCAATAGCGTTTGCTGCAACCCAACTAACGCGTGTTGGCAGGAATGTCGATAATTCTCTGCTTGCATCCCGTATGGTACTAATGCACTGCAAGCAAACGATACTGAACAGTTGTATTTTCCCCTCGATATGACTACAGATTAATACGAGGGGAAAATAATACTGTTCAGTATCGTTTGCTTGCAGTGCATTAAGGCTCGTTCTCACGATGACACTGATGTCACGACATTGCCGTCATGAAATGACACGGCATTCGCTGCCATGGCAGTTACCTGTTCACACGATAGGTACAGAAGTTTGGGCTTTCGTGGCATTTTCGCGCAACATGGTGGACGTTGTTTGTGCCGCTGCTGCCATAGTTGTCGGAGAATTGATGCTCTGGAGGAGTGAACATGTAAGTAGAAGGAGAAAGAAGTGTGGGTGAGAAAATGGATACTACGAAGAGGAAAACTAGGAGTTTCTGAAATGCTACTGAGAGAATTGGCATTGAAAGATGCTCGGTCATTGAGCAATTTTCTACGAATCGACGAGAATATATTTGAGGAACTCTTAAGAAAGGGATATTGCTGATAGTGTTCCAGAAACTGAAGAATATCAAACGCAGCCACAATACGAGTATAATTACACTCAATACACGTGGTCGAGTGATGCAATGTCACGACACGACTGGCACAAACCTGTTCTCATGACGACATTGCGTGTGGAAGCTCACGTTAGTGTCACGACAGCGATGATGCCGCGGTGTCGCATATCATAACTTTTGAATACGCGACACCACTGCCACGGCACTGTGATGGTGGCATCAAAAACTGTTCCGACAATGACACTGCTGCGACATTTCATGTCATGACAGCAGTGTCGTGACATCAGCGCCATCGTGAGAACGAGTTAGTACTACACGGGACGCAGGCAGAGAAATATCGACCTTCCTGATAACATGCATTAGTTGGGTTGCAGGAGGCAATATTGTAAGGGGCTGCAGAATCACGCGGTATAGAAATCATTAATCACATGTAATTTATATCAAGTTATTTTTCACATATTCCAGTAATTGGAATGGTTTAGTGTTGACTGACTGAAAACTATAATGTTCATGGAGACTTTTCCCTGTGATATCGTCCACCTCACCTTCAGAAAATTGCTGTAATAATCAAGCTTTCGAGAGGATTTGCTAATTCACCAAATTTGAGAGTTTAGAAGTTGTATTACAAAAGTTGAGCGAAATATTTGAGTACGAAGGGCGTACTTTTTTTTTCGTGTGACCTCCTGGGAGGCCGAGTGCAGGTCTTTCTAGTCGACGCCCGTGGGCGACCTGCGCGTCGGGATGAGGAGTCAGCAGAGAGCTTGGCCCCATGACTTAACGCTGCGCTTTTAGCGAGCGTAGCCACGGCTGTCGGTGAAGGGCGTATTGTACAAGGTCATCGAAAAATAATACCAACACTTTAAAAAATTATAGCACCGAAACCCTTTAAATTAAACGTGTAATTCTTTCACTGAACGCCAGCTGGTTAAAGTAAGTTTTGTTTTGGAGGGGACGTGACCTTGGTATGCGCACACTAGATGTGCAGTAGCTAAGGTCGGCCGGGGGCGCGCGCCAATGACTGCACCGCCCGACAAACTGCACCTGGTTACAAAGCTGTCATTCGATGGTTTAATCAGTTTAAGGAAACAGGGACTGTAGAGAAAAAATCTAGGCCAGGCCGACCACCAACATCAGCATTGAACACACGCTTTCCCAATGGCTGGATTGGTACGTGCAATGATTTCAGGAGTAACTGTCAAGATGGCGGCAGAAATTCGCTCCCACAGGTGCTCCAAATCCCGATTTTTTTCTGCATACACAATGTTTTTAATGTACCCCCAGAAAAAAAATCCAAAGGGGTGAGGTCGGGACTTCATTGGCGCGTGCGCCCCTGGCCGATCTTGGTTACTGCGCATCTAGTGTGCGCATAGCAAGGTCACGTCCCCTCCAAAACAAAACTTACTTTAACCAGCTGGCGTTCAGTGAAAGAATTACACGTTTAACATAAAGGGTTTCGGTGCTATCATTTTTTAAATGTTGGCATTATTTTTCGATGACCCTGTATTGTATTACACTTTATTTTTTGTAGGTCAGGGTATGGTTCACATTTCACTTTTGAAGGTCTTTTTTTAGCGTATGGCTTTTTTTTTTAGTGCCGGGAGTGTCCGAGGACAAGTTCGGCTCGCCAGTTTTGTAGCTGCTTCGAGACGGACACCCAATGGGTGAGCTACAAGTACCGTGGGGGAGGAAAGTTGGAAGGGAAGGTCGAGGAGTTGGAAGGTAGCGGCTGTGGCCTATAGTTAGGGACCAACCCCGGCATTTGCCTGGAAGGAAGACGGGAAACCACAGAAGACCATCTTCAAGGTTGCCGGCGGGGGGATTCGAACCTCCTCGCCTCCCGGATGAGAGCGACTGCCAACAGTCATGCCGTAACGACCACGGCTAACTCACCTGGTTACTTTTGAAGGTGGTGGCGTGTAACTTGTGTCTTATTCCACCATTTGGTAGTCTATCAAGATCAAGATCCAGCCGACTTCAAGGCTAGGCTTGTGACTGGTAATGAGACATGGCTCAATTACCATGAGCCACAAGCGAAACAACAATCGATGCAATGGAAGCGTAAGGGCAGTCCACCGACAAAGAAATGTGGCAACCCTTAAGCGCTTACGTCGTGCCATTCAAACTAAGCGGCGAGGAAAATAGGCTAAAGTTTTGCTTCTGCAACATGACACTTCCCGCCCCCAAACTAGACGATAGACCACCGCTGCTATTGATCAAAGGGGATTCACGGTGCTGCCACACCCACCATACTTTCCCGACTTGGCACTAAGTGATTATCACCTGTTCGGGAACATGTAGAAACCTCTGCGTGGTCACCGTTTTGCGGATTTTTCAGAACTGGACACAGCTGTCAAGGCGTAGGTACGTAGCACTCCGAAAGAATGATTTCAGGAAGGTCTGGAGAGACTGACACGTCGATGGCAAAATTGCATAAAGTTACAAGGAGATTATGTTGAGAAAGTAGACGTAACAACTGATGTGTAATGTACTTCATTTGGGTAGAAAAAATAAAGTTTATAACAATATAGTACGCCATCGATCTCAGAGTTGTAGAAAATGTCAAGGCGAGATTCTTGGAAAGAACTTAGGGAATCTCAAAAATGTCACCCTCCATGTTAACATATGAACTAGCTGGAGAAACATTTCTTATCGAAGATTTAAGAATTATAAGGTGCGTTCAAAAAGTAACGAGCCGGAGGCTGGAATGCGCAAACCGGTGACGATATCGCCTAACCGTGGTGTGTGTAACTAGGTGTGGTTCCGACCAGAGCGTGGAAGGTCACAGCCCGTCGCTAGAGGGCACGCGTGCACGTAACGTGACGATACAAAGCGAGCAGCAGCATGCATCAATCGTCCAACCAAGACCAAGACAGTAGGCCATTCGACATGCTTCCTGGTGTGGTTGAAGACTGTGGGGCACCCATTGGGCACACACTTTCCGCAAGTGTAGTCGTTCCTTCTTGATGGTGTGCACACTTCCGACGGTCAATCCGACCACGGCGGCTTTGGCGTTCACTGTCACTCGGCGGTCCTGGGTAATGATTGCATAAACCAGCTGGACGTTGTCATCGGTAATGCAGGGGGCAGCACCCAGACCGGGCATCATCGGCTAACGACACCCGTCCTTCCCTGAAGCGCTTGTGCCACGCCTTGACCCTTGCAAGGGACATGCAGTGTTCGCCGTACAATTGTGACATTCGGCGACGAGTGTCCGTTCCCCCTACTCCTTTCGCTGTCAGAAACCGAACAAAACCTCTTTGCTCTTCGTTTGACGCCTCCATGTCACTGTTTGCAATGAGACTGGCAGCGTAGGACGATTGATGCATGCTACTGCTCGCTTTGTATCGTCACATGACGTGACGTGCACGTGTGCCCTCTAGCGATGGGCTGTGACCTTCCACGCTCTGATCGGAACCACACCTCGTTACACACACCACGATTAGCCGATGTCGTCACCGGTCTGCGCATTAAAGCCTCCGGCTCATTACTTTTTGAACGCACCTTATAGATTACAATTGCCTTCTACAAAACAAGAACAGGAATTCCTAAGGATTAGACAAAGAAAGCGAGCGGAAATCGACCTGGAATTCTATGGGACTGATGTCATGTCTAATAAAAATTAGACCAAACTTAATAATGAAATGAGGAGTGCTCTGAATAGACTTGCAGTACACGGCTTCCATCATAAGCTGTGCGTGGGACGTGAGTTTCATGAACCTTCTGTACAGTGTGTGTGCATATTAAGTGCTAAACGGCGTGTTCGATACCATTTTAGTGAATGCTCTTAAGAGAACACTGTCCTTGTTGGATTACTCCAAAATGTAATGCACATTTGTGCGCTGTTCCTTTATTATTATTATTATTATTATTATTATTATTATTATTATTATTATTATTATTATTATTATTATTATTATTATTATTATTATAGGAAGTTACGCTCTTCGTACAATGTCATTTTTAACGAGATTCTCCTCTGTACTGTATGTCGTCCACCAGCCCTTAAAGAAATTGCAACATCACCAGGTGAAGGAAGCTCGTATTCACGACGCAGTCCATATATAAACTGGCCGTGAACCCCAGCACGACCAGCCTGGTCACATAAAGTGCACATGGTGTAAAATTGGCTGACTTGTCGGAACGGAAGAAGTTCTACACAGTAGTGGGGTAGCGGTGTGTTAGCTTGGCCGCACACAGAATCGCTAGGCCAGCAACTTCCAACCCCTCAGGGCATCACCATTAATATAAGACACTTTCCTCTGTTCTTTCGCATTTTCTCCAGTATCACATCAGATTGATTCCAACACCAGAACAGAATGGACGTATGAGGTTGCTTTTATCGCACCCTGTGGAACCATGCGTGTTACTTCTTACATCTGATTTTTATTTTCAGTCGCTCTAGAGTGTGCCCAATTAGATTGAGCAGGGAGTAATAATTATTTTTTAGCTGGCTACGTGGCACAGCGGTCAAGCTGTTGGCCTCTCACCACGGTGGACCGGTTTCGATTCCCGATCAATGCATGTGGGATTTTCAAAGTCAAATGCCATGTCCTGTGGTTCGGATTCCACGTAAAAAGGAGGCCCCGTGGCTTATGATCTTGAGATTAACGGTCTCGTAAAACTACAATCTTCCTTCTTTACCTTTTCTCTTTAAGATTCCCGCACTGTTTTTGTTAATTGGCTTCCCGTGTATCAAAATTCCATTTAGGTTATTTGTTGTTGTTGGTTTTTTTGGTGCATCTACCCTCCATTTTGTAGGTGTTTTCAATCTACGTTGCATTTTGTGAGTGTTTTCAACCTCAATTACATTTGAATTTCAATTGCATTTTGTGTTTACAACCTAAACAGCTTTTTGCAAGTATTTTCAATCTAAATTGCATTTTTAGGGTGCGCATTTTGATTCTCAATTGCATTTTGTGGATATTTTGAATCTAAATTACATTTTGTAAGTATTTTCAATCTAAATTGCATTTTGTAAGTATTGTCCATCCAATTGAGAAGTTTGAATCTACCATACATTTTGTAAGCATTTTCAATTTCAATTGCATTTTGTAAGTATTTTGAATGTCAATTGCACTTTGTCTGCTTCTCACCCGGACGCCCCGGGTTCGATCCCCGGCTCCGTCAGGGATTTTAAAACTGACGTGAGGGTTGGAACGGGGTGCACCCAGCCTCGTGAGGACGATTGAGTAGCTGTTTGACAGTGAGACAGCGCTCCGATCACGAAAACCAAGGTTAACGGCCGAGGGGACCCGACGCGCTGATCGCGCGTCACCCCAATTACTGCAGGTCGAGTGGCTGGGCAGCGGTCGCTTGGTCGGCCTTTGCCCGTCATGGCTGTATAGTGCCAGGGGTTGACTTCTTTTTGACTATTGCACTTTGTGATTATTTGGAATCTGAAATGCGCATTTTTCAATCTAAATTGCATTGTGTATTTGCAATTTCAATTGCATTTTGTACGTATTTTCAATCTCATTTGCATTTTGTACGTATTTTGAACTTAACCTACATTTTGTGCGTATTTTTCAATCTATTCCTTTTGTAAGTATTTTCGTTCTAAATTCCCTTTTGTAAGTATTACCGCTCTCCATTTTGTGAGTGGTTTCAATCTGAGTTCCTCTTTGTAAGTATTTTCCTTCTCCCTTAATTTTAGTTCTGGTTTCCACTTCATTGACAATTTTGCTATCACCCAGACCATTAGGGGCCGATAACCTAGATGTTAGGCCCCTTAAAACAACAATTATCATCATCATCATCGTCATCTAGTGAGACGTGGTTTGGGGACCACGGGACCCCAGCTGAGTCCTGGCAATGCTTACATGAAAATAAGGTAGGCAGGCCCATTGATAGCTGACCACCTCGTAGTGTAGAGGCTAGCATTCTTGGTTGTAGGTGACGTACTGTGAAAGAATCACGGATGTTGCTAGGAAACGACGTCTAGCATTTCATGGACACGTCTACAGGAAGCATCCTACCAGGTTGACCAACCAGCTCCTCGGTTTCTGGCAAAAGCGTAAGACCAAGTGTCGCCATGGTTGTGGGAAGTGAGCAAAGATCTGCAAGAACTTGGAGGGACTGAAAGAGACTTAAAAGACCGGACATCTCTCAGGAAGATGCTTCAGCAAATAAGGTTCCGGGACAAACCTCTAAGAAAGAAGACAGGTGCCCTCTGGGCACAGGAGAGGAGGGAACAACACAGCAAAATGATGCGTAACTACTGGGCAAACATCGAAGCCCACTCCAAATGTAATAGTTGAATGTCGTGGTCCTTAGATGGTTTATGCGAAACAAGGTGCTTGATATTTTTAGCCTATTTTCATTTTATAAAAAATACGCTTATGAGATCACCTTTTGTCCGTGTGTCTGTCTGTGCGTGTACGATTCGTGTTTCCCCCTAATAACTACTTAACAGCTGGAGCGATTTCAATGAAACTCGGTAAGATCATAGCACCATTCCGGCCGACTCCGACCGTGCCCTTCAAATTTTATTGTCTCTTACCAATTCAACATGGCGTCTGTGCGAAATATTTCACCAGCATTCAGTATCTCCGAAACTATTGCAGATATCACCCTGAAATTTTGTACGGTGAAGAAGAATCCCTTTCGACATCAACTTAGTTTTCGAATTTACAATATCAGTTCGTGAAACCGTTGGCTATAAGGTGCTGTATATTACAAGTACGGATTTTGATATGAATGTGCATTGCGTATAGTCAGTTAGTTATTTATTGTTGTTTTAAGGGGCCGAACTACGAGATCATCTGCCCCCTATGCATTGCGTATCGTACGCGTAAGAAGACTTAGTAGGACAATGGATGATAAAGGGATGGAAATACATTGAGAACTGTGTGAAACATGGGCAAGTTAAAGACAGGTGATCACTATATTTTACAATGTGTTGTTGGGGCAGTAGAGGCGCCACGATCGCTCGTCCCAAGCCATGTCCGGACCATACGTCAACGAAACGACCGCCAGTTTCCGAACTGACACCGTTCTTTGGCGACCTGCCTGGCCCTGTGAAACATAAAGCTACACGCTTCCGGACACCAGACTTCTCTACACTATTGTAATAAAATGCTTCTTCTTTAAATATTGTTCATCCAAGCATACACAAGAACGGACTACATTTCGTTTGGTGCAGTCTTCGCGTATTGTATACATCAAATCATCTCTTCACATTGACAACAGTAATTCGCACACGGCGAACAGTCGTTCAACATCATCCTTACATGAGTTTTGATATAATTTTCTAACATCTCTAGGGTCAAGTTGGGAGAGATGGCGCTCTGTTTCTATTTAACCCTTCACAGGTTAGTGGTCAGAATGTTAACCACTTACTGCACTGACACCTAGAGATAAACGTTGGAATTTGATGGAGCGTTTCTCACCAAATAACCAACGAATATAGCTGAACACTACCAATTGTAGTGGTAGTGTCTTTTATGTGCCATAAATCTATTAAATGGGACCGACAGCGGTAGCTAAGCTCGCTAACGCTCAGCGCTAGGCAATGGGGCCAAACTCTCTGCTGAGTCAGTAGACGCGTGAGTTCGAGCCCAACCATCGTCCATCCATGATATGGTTTTTCAGGGTTTCCCATTTTCAACACCAGGCAAATGCTGGGACGGTACCTTCAAACCGACCACGGCCACTTTCTTCCACATTCTTGCCCAGCTTCATTGAACTTCATTCATTTCATCTATCAGTAACCCCTCTCATGAGTTTGGTGTCAGGAAGGGCATCCGCCCATAAAAACCATCCACCACATAGAATTTCAAACCCAATCCCGTTGGAAACTGGAATAGATATAGGGGTAGTCATAGCCTATATGCAAATCTATGACATTGACCCGCCGGCTTTACTTCCCCTCCGTAAGAAGACAGAGTCTCGTTCGTTGGTTCCTTAGTTTAGGGGCTGCGACAACGCGGTCATGTAGCCCCGTGTACTTTGGGTGTGTGTAGAATCTGTCTGATAACCGGTGTTAATTGTGATGGCTGTATTAGTGTGTGTTATCTGTAATTCAGGTAAGGACTGCAGACGATCAATTTCAAATAGTTCCTTCTTTTGCTACCAGATGCAACCGTCAATGACACTTAGCTATGAACTTGACTACTAGGTGCCACCACGACTGGCATCTCGCGGCAAACGTTGGAACTAATAGAGCGTTAATCAAATCTAGCCTACAAATTTAGCCCGCTGGCTTTACTTCCCCTCCGAAGGAAGGTATACTGAGGGATTTTTAAGGCTTCTAAAAATCCGACGACTTCGGCCAGGTTCGAACCCGCGATCCTGGGCTTAGAAGCTCAGCATGCTACCGACTACGCCACCTAACGTTCTCTTTTACTCTGTGGGCGTGAACCCAACGCGTGTTTCATGACTTAATGCTCTGTCTGTACTAAGGGCTAGCTATCTCCCTGTATAGATGGATGCTTCGCATATATTCAAACAGTTTCAAGACCAGAGGCCTAGCCGAAGCCAGCGAGCCGGCCAGACGAGCGGAAGAAGGGGGGGCAGGAAGCTTTCCGGGGAAATAATACGGTATGTCTTACTCGCTCCGCTGTTTGCTTGTTGGTCTGGTCTGCTCTATTTTTTTCTTTTCTGTCTTTTTTGTTCATTCTTTCCTTTTTCTTATGAGGAGGGTGAAAGAGCAGAAGAGAAAGAAATAAGCTGGTCCATACAGATAGAAGGAAGAGGTTAAGAACTGCCAGACTCAACTTTGAACTTAAATCCATTGAGTTATGATGCCAAGGTCTGTATCCCTTGCCTGCTATCCCATACTTACGAGGGACCAAAACCTTATAGACACTATTTGTTCCAAGTGAAGTGAGATGCTAACTCACAAATTAAAACAGCTTCGATGGCGTAGTCGGTAGCATGCTGAACTGCTATGCCCAAGATCGCGGGTTCAAACCCGACCGAAGTAGTCGGATTTTTAAGAGCGTTAAAATCCTTCAGTAATACTTCCTTCGGAGGGGAAGTTAAGCCAGCAGAGCCATGTCATAGATTTATGGCATGTAAAAGAACCTACCACTACAATTGGAAGTGTATAGCTGAAATGTTTAGGTTATTTGGTTAGAAAAGCTCTATCGAGTTCCAACGTTCACCACTCGGTGTCAGCGACAGTAGCCAAAGTTGAAACTACTTGAAATTGAACTTGATGGGCGATCCTACGGGCGTTCAATTATCTTACCCTGCTATGGCCATTGGCTGCAATTCAAATGTGACGCAGAGTGACTCAAAGGGGAGCTGAGTGTTGGTTTTGATTTAGGGGCTTTATGGCATCCTGGTCATGTAGCCCCGTGTACTTGGGTGTATGTAGGCTACAGTACAATGTGTGTGATTAACTGTCCTATAGTAATGTCTGTATAAATAATTCAGATGAGGATTGGGTAGGAGGCGGCCGTGGCTTTAATTTTGATACCATCCCGGCATTTGCCTGAAGTAGAAGCAGGAGAGAAAACCTCTTCCAAGATGTTTGAGGTGGGAATCAAACCCTTTTCTTCTCAGTTTTGTCTCGCGAGACTGACTGCACTCCGTTCCAGCCTTCGCGTTACTTTCAAAAATCCATGATGGAGCCGGGAATCGAACCTAGGGCCTCCGGATGCGAGGCAGGCGCGCTACCCCAACACCAGGGGGCCGGCACACACTTGTAGAGCCATCACAATAACACAGGTTATTCGACAAAAAATTCCACACTCCCCCAAGTTCACGGTGCTAAATGACCATGATGTCCCAGACTCTCAAATGAAACAAAAACAGCATTAAATAGGTAAACAAGCAGTGAGACAAATGTCCCGTGTTACTTTGGTGATGAACTTGTTAATTGAAGCCTGATGTCTCATCAGGGCCACTCCTTCGTTCTGATTTTACCTAGGTGGGTCGGGAAACTTCCATGCACAAGTTTGCTTCCAATGATGGAGAAGTTATGTATTCTACATAACTTTAAATTACTTTACCACAGCTTCTGGTCTCAGCAGTAGGGTGTATGGATTGCAGGCAGATATAGTTCAAAAATAAATAAATAAATACACAAACAAATAAACAAACAAATAAACAAACAAACAATCAAATAAACAAATGAATAAACAATTAAATAAATAAACAAATAAACAAATAAATAAATAAATAAATAAGCAAATAACTAAACAAATAAACAAATAAACAAATAAACAAATAAACAAATAAACAAATAAATAAATAAATAAATAAACAAATAAACAAATAAATAAGCAAATAAACAAATAAAGAAATGAATAAACAAATAAGCAAATAAACAAATAAACAAATAAACAAATAAACAAATAAACAAATAAACAAATAAACAAATAAATAAACAAATAAACAAATAAACAAATAAATAAGCAAATAAACAAATAAACAAATAAACAAATAAACAAATAAACAAATAAATAAATAAATAAATAAATAAATAAACAAATAAACAAATAAATAAGCAAATAAACAAATAAAGAAATGAATAAACAAATAAACAAATAAACAAATAAACAAATAAACAAATAAACAAATAAACAAATAAATAAACAAACAAACGAAAAAATAAACAAATAAACAAATGAATAAAGAAACAAATAAATAAATAAATAAACAAACAAACAAACAAACAAACAAACAAATAAATAAATAAACGAAAAAATTAACAAATAAACAAATAAATAAATAAACAAACAAATAAATAAACAAACAAATAAATAAATAAACAAACAAACAAATAAATAAACAAACAAACGAAAAAATAAACAAACAAATGAATAAAGAAACAAATAAATAAATAAATAAATAAATAAACAAATAAATAAATAAATAAATAAACGAAAAAATAAACAAATAAACAAATAAATAAATAAAAAAACAAATAAATAAACGAAAAAATTAACAAATAAACAAACAAATAAATAAACCAAAAATAAACAAACAAACGAAAAAATAAACAAACAAATGAATAAAGAAACAAATAAATAAATAAATAAACAAATAAATAAATAAATAAACGAAAAAATAAACAAATAAACAAATAAATAAATAAAAAAACAAACAAATAAACGAAAAAATTAACAAATAAACAAACAAATAAATAAACCAAAAATAAACAAACAAACGAAAAAATAAACAAATAAACAAATGAAAAAAGAAACAAATAAATAAACAAATAAACAAATAAATAAATAAATAAATAAACAAACAAACGGAAAAATAATTACTTCCCCTCCGAAGGAAGGCATACTGAGGGATTTTAACATTCGGGTTTGAACCCGCGATCTTGGGCATAGAAGCTCAGCATGCTACAAACTACGCCACCGAAGCCGCTAAAGGAATAGACTAAAACAATCAAACTTGAATTTCATTTAAATATGTGTAATGTTTTTAGCATGTTTTTCTTTCTTTTCTTTTTTTTTTTTTCAAAATAGTATTTAATTCGGTATTAATTTTCAAAATATGTTAGAGCTTTTCAAAACAGGCATTTTGACACTTTTTCGGGCCTTCTAACTTTTCAAATGTTGGCACAATTAATTGTCAAAATAGCTTAACCTTTTTCTAAACTGCACCTCTATAGTCTGTGTACTCTTAGTGTCAATTTAGTACATTATGTAACGAGCCTATAATGGCAATAATTATGACACGAGTATGTTTATAAAACGAGCGTACGCGAGTTTTATAATTTCCATATTTCCATACGAGGGTCTTAATTACCATTATAGGCGAGTTGCATACGACAGTTTATGTTCGACGATAATTATTATAACTATTTTATGTTCGAACATAAATATTGATAAATATCT
This sequence comes from Meconema thalassinum, assembly GCA_946902985.2. NCBI lineage: Eukaryota > Metazoa > Arthropoda > Insecta > Orthoptera > Tettigoniidae > Meconema > Meconema thalassinum. The sequence goes on from OX336400.1 coordinate 142,227,402, forward strand.
GTCGAGATTTCGCCTGTTTTATGTACTGAAAAGAGCGCATGAGACGCAGAGAATGCCTTGTATTTGACCATGGCCTCCTCGTTTACCCTACTATGGCACTAGGCCAGGCAGTGAAATTTAAATTAGAAGGCCGTGGAACTCAGCGCATCTAATTATCTAATTGGTCAAACAACTGTTTCTTGAGCTCTGATTGGTGGGAGAAACTGTTTCATAATGAAAAAATAGTGTTACAATGAGCCTCATTACAGTACAGTTTTCTGACATATAATAGTAAGGGTCGGACATAAAAATGTTTTAAAGATCAATCAATAAATAAATAAATAAATGTACAGTCATCTGAGGATGCACATATTTCATTCATTTTGCTGTGTTGTAGAATGCACATTGATCCTGATGATTGTTGTTGGTTTATGGGGCGGAACAGGTCATCTGCGTCACGAATCAATAAAACGCGCAGAATATAAAAATACTGCTGGTTTATGTTTCCAAGCTTGGTAACAATTGGGTAAGTACTGGAGTCATACGGAAGAAAAAAAGACTCAACTATTTGCCGGATGAGTGGATATTTTATAGGATGATATGCAACCAGCATAACAAGCAAGCCTGGCAGCCTGTATAAATATCCGGCGTTACAGCTGTGGGATTGAAACGCACGAAACTGTCGCTGTCGGTCCTTATTTGTGTCTCCAGTAATCAGTGGCTATGACTGTATGTCTTGGGTCCACTTCGTTGCGTAGTGGCTAGCATACTTTGCTGTCACCGTAGTGGCCCCAGTTCAATTACCGGCTCTGCCAAGAAATTTAATTTTGATCTGAGGGCTGGAACGGGGTGTCGATTTGTGTCAATAGCTCAATTTCGGGAGGTTATCGCTGAAGTATATTACAGCAGTAGCTACCGGGTGATTTAGCCGTGGTCGTTACGGCATGGCTGCTGGCAGTCGCTCACATCCGGGAGGCGAGGAGGTTCGAATCCCCCCGCCGGCAACATGGAAGATGGTCTTCTATGGTTTCCCATCTTCCTTCCAGGCAAATGCCGGGGTTGATCCTTAACCACAGGCCACAGCCGCTACCTTCCAACTCCTCGTCCTTACATTCAAACTTTCCTCCACAGACAACACTCCACACGCGACGGTACTTGTAGCTCACCCATATTGCATATTTTAGCCAATATCAATAATTTCTGCTAATTTCCTGCCTGCAGCGTTGCCATTTTATCGCTTAGTTCGCACTTCTCTGTTTCATCTGCTGTCTTCGTCTTGAATGGAAAGTGAAATGCAAATAAACGAATGAATGAATGAATGAATGAATGAATGAATGAATGAATGAATGAATGAATTGGGTGCCCGCCTAGAAGCAGCTACAAACTGGCGAGCCGAACATGTCCTCGGACACTCCCGGCACTAAAAGCCATACGCTAAAAAACAGCAGTGGCTTATCCTCGTGAATTAATGATGAAGGGGCGTGATTATTTGTGTTTCTTGGTAGTGCTACTTTGCGGTCTTGTATTTACGATTGATTTCTATTTTACATTGATCTGAAGATGTTCACTCGGTGAACAAAACTAGTCATATTTTACAATCTGTGCGATTTTTTTATCCTATTTTTATTTACGAAAAAAATAACAGGCTTATGAGATCACGTTTGTCCGTATGTATGTGTGTGTGTGTGGGTGTGTGTGTGTGTGTGTCCCACCTAATAATATCTAAATGGCTAGAGCGGGTTCAATGAAACTCAATAAGGACATAGTACTATGTCCGACCCTGACCGTGCCCATCAAATTTTATTACGTCCCACCAATCCAACATGGCGGCTTTGCGAAATATTTCACTGTCATTCTATATCTCCGAAACTATTACTGATATCACCCTGAACTTTTGTACGGTGATAAAGAGCACTACTAGAAGTTCACTAGTTCACCTATGTAACTTTCAATAACCTGTTAATTACAAAACGAACATGGCGGCGAAGCAAATTTGAAACAATTGAATACACCTTTCTTGCACGATTTAACCGTCCGAACGCATTGATACATGGTACAGCAAATGTTTATATGCATTGCAATGCACCGACATCTAATTTAGTTCAATTGTTTACATAACCTCAAAATAGCGGCTGCGTGAAATTTTAAAATTAGGTTTTTATTTCTTGTGTCCTAATCATGCGATCGAAGTCAACGTTTGAATAATGAACCTACGCAATTATCGACATATAATAGTACATAACTCCATGGCTTACATAATATAAAAGTACAACATGGCGAGCATCCGAAATATTTAGACGGTTCTCGATACCTAACACTAATCTATGACAGCAATCAAACTGAAATGTTGTATGTTGGTTGGTTCTCAAGTTTAGGGGCTGCGACAACGCGGTCATGTAACCCAGTGTACTTTGGGTGTGTGTAGAATCTGTCTGATGAATATGAAAATCCACAGCCTGCTTCCAGTCGACCGCCGGGTCAGGGAATGGAATGAATGAAGCCCCCATCTAGCGGCAAGGATATGAACTGTGCCAGCTGCCGAAGCCTGTCGTACTCCCCCGGGGCAATGATTAAATGAATGACAGATGAAATGAAATGATAGTGGAGAGTGTTGCTGGAATGAAATTTTGACAGGGAAAACCGGGGTACCCGGAGAAAAACCTGTCTGCCTCCGCTTTGTCCAGTACAAATCTCACATGGAGTGACCGGAATTTGAACCACTGACCCAGCGGTGAGAGGCCGGCGCGCTGCCGCCTAAGCCACGGAGGCAGTAATCTGTCTGATAACCGGTGTTAATTATGATGGCTGTATTAGTGTGTGTTATCTGTTTTTTAATTCAAGTAAGGACTGCAGACTTTTGAATTTTTCAAATAGTTCCTACTTTTGCCGCCTAACGCCACCGTCAACGACTGCTAGTTCAGAACTTAGCTACCAGACACCACGGCAGTCGGCACGAACGTAGGAACCTAAGAGCGTTGTTTACATTCTCAACCTATACAATTTAGCTTCAGACAGGTGTAATTAGTGGAAGGTCTTTTAACATGCCATAAATCTATGACATGGAACCACCGGCTTTACTTCCCCTCCGAAGGAAGGCATACTGAGGGATTTTAACGCTCTTAAAAATCCGACGACTTCGGACGGATTTGAACCCGCGATCTTGGGCATAGAAGCTCAGCATGCTACCAACTGCGGCACCGAAGCCGCTATTTTGTATGTTGATAGACACAATCAGCAAGTAAGTTAGGCCTATATGAAAATAGGCTATTTAGTTCTTCAGAGATCTACTGTACTTGTCTTCATGTAGAATCTACCTTTTCCCACCTAATATAATTGGGCATAAATTGATGTTGATGGTTGTCATTTTAACGGGCAGATCAGCGAAATTATCTGCCACTAAATACGAATTGAGAGGAGCAATGTATTATTAAAACTCAGCAATCTTTCTAGGTGTGTGCCGTGTCTTGTGTGGGGTTTTGCCTAGGACACCAAGCTGGTTCATTAGCGGGCTTTTGGCGTCCCCGCCCGGACCCCCATAGGAGTAGCGAACTGCGCGCTACCTCCCCTTTTATGAAGCACACCTGCGCCTCTTTACTGCGAGAACTAAGAGCTCAAGCAGCCATATCCTCCCTATGAAGGCTTCCAAAAAGATGGTATATTGGCTTTCGCGTCCAGTGAATTAAAACTCAGTAATGTTTCTAGGTGTGTGCCGTGTCTTGTGTGGGGTTTTGCCTAGGATACTAAGCTGGCTCATCTGCGGGCTCTTGGTGTCCCCGCCCAGACCCCTACAGGAGTAGCGAACTGCGCGCTACCTCCCCTTTTATGGAGCGCACCTGCGCCTCTTTACTGCGAGAACTAAGAGCTCAAGAAGCCATAACCTCCCTATGAAGGCTTCCAAAAAGATGGTAGCCTATATTGGCTTTCACGGCCAGTGAATTAAAACATGCCGTGTCTTGTGTGGGGTTTTGCCTAGGACACCAAGCTGGTTCATCAGCGGGCTCTTGGTGTCTCCGCCAATGGCCATAGCGGGGTACTTTAATTAAACGCCTGTAGGCTCCCCATCAAGTTCAATTTCAAGTAGTTCCAACTTTAGCTACCAGAGATGCCACTGTCACTGACACCTAGCGGCGAACGTTGGAACTTGTTACAGCGTTTCTAACAAAATAACCTACAAATTTAGCTACACACTACCAATTGTAGTGGTAGGTTCTTTTACAGGTCATAAATCTATGACATGGGCCCGCTGGCATTACTTCCTCTTCGAAAAAAAAGGCATAGTCTACTGAAGGATTTTAACGCTCTCAAAAATCCGACGACTTCGGCTGGGTTTGAACCCGTGATCTTGGGCACAGCAGTTCAGCATGCTACCAACTACGCCACTGAAGTCATCGAGAGAAAAGTTATCAATTCATTATCAATCGGACAACACAGAAATTTGCGTTGAAGATTTCTGTTGGGAACTATGAATGCCTCAGCAATTTCTTATTAAAAGTTACAAACGAAATAACTAAATTTTAATTGCACGAGCTTTGAGAGAGCGCTGTTCTGTGATAGTCTTTGGAATGGCGGGGGTAGTGTAATGTCTGCACGACTGAAGCTCCCTGGCGCTGGGGTCCATTCTGTCCACATGGCCACCTGAGTCGCGACCCTAGCCACGGATCGATGTTGCCACAAAAACGACACAGATTTTATCCGAGCTAAAGACGGGAGCAGACCGAGAAGGGCCGGGCACCAACTTCCTGGCTGATCAGCTTCCAGGACACAGGAGTCAAACCAACACTGTTCACATCTCCGTGTCGTAACGTAATATCACATAAATGCATAAACTAGCTTTTCTTTCAAATAATATTCATTGAAATGTAGCTAAACATGGACTTCAAACATTGAAAGATGTACAGAGGTGTGAAAATTATTCAATCAATCAACTTCTAAAGGCAATGCCTTGACTCAACAACCATTGTTCTCTGTCTTGAGTACCTCGTTTCATCTCACAGTAGGAACCATAATGAAGAGTTAGTGTGATATCTTGCAGGAAACATTTTCTAGGTCAACCTCGGCCTTTCTTCCCTGTGATTTTTCCTTCAAGGAGATTAGTTAGGAAAGCGTTATGTCGCAAGTTATGACCTGAGAATTTAGCTTTTATTTTATGGATCGTTGGACTCAGTTCTATCTACCCTTGAATTTCTTGCACGATACTGGTGTTAGTCCTCTTCTCAATCCAATTAACCCGTAATATTCTCCGCCAGACCCACATCTCAAACGCTTCAAGTCGCTTCCATTCCTGACCTCTGATCGTCCAAAGATTCACATCCATACAGAAGCACACTCCACACAGAGGACATGACAGATTTCTTTTTAATTGCAATATCCAAATTTGCATTAATCAAAATAGTTTTCTTATTATTGAACGCCTGTTTTGCGAGCACTATCCGCTTTCTAATCCCTTTACTACACTTGTCATTGGTGATAATATTTCACAAATAAGAGAAACTGGTAACTTGTTCCACTAACTTGTCAGTAAGCTTAATGTTTGTGTGAATACTCTCAGGATGTTTACTCACAACTAATACCTTGGTCTTCTTGACATTAATGTTCAAACGTAACTTTGACAATGCTGATGACAGTACATTTAACATTCTGGACAACATCTTCTCGGAGTCCGCTACAATTGCTATGTCATCTGCAAATCTAATACATTGAATATGATGACCATTTATGTTTACTCTTTTCGTATTTGTCTTCAACTTCTTTACGGCTTCCTCAATGAATGAAAATTAAAATCCACAGCCTGCTTCCAGTCGACCGACCGGGTCAGGGAATGGAATGAATGAAGCCCCCATCTAGTGGCGAGGATATGAACTGTGCAAGCTTCCGAAGCCTTTCGCACTCCCCTGGGGCCATGATTAAATGAATGACAGATGAAATGAAATGATAGTGGAGAGTGTTGCTGGAATGAAATTGTGACTGGGAAAACCAGAGTAACCGGAGAAAGACCTGTCTGCCTCCGCTTTGTCCAGCACAAATCTCACATGGAGTGACCGGGATTTGAACCACGGACCAAGTGGTGAGAGGCCGGCGCGCTACCGCCTAAGCTACGGAGGCTCACTTCCTCAATGAATACGTCAAATTATTAATTTAAAGCAGCAGGAATGTTTTATTCGAAAACATTTTTATGACCAACTGCTGACATATTTTATCACCTAACTTACAGTAGTAGGCTAATATTTTCTCCCCTGTAAGCTTATAACTTTTCCCATTAGGAATTGCTTCTGGAAGTTTTAAGAATTGTTTATTTCAAGGGATGCCTGACCTGGGTCCATTTTCTCTTGTTTCATTGACTTTGGAATGTGCCCTATAAATCAGGTGATTCCAAACCATGGTCCACGAACCATCGAATAGTTCAAGAGGGAATGAGCAGTAAAAAGACTTTCAGTACCTCTTCTTTGTGCAAAACTATTTTTAGCCTACTTTTCACATTTTGCAAAAATTAGGAAAAAGTAGACTTATGAGATCGGGCAAATGTGTGTCTGTCTGTCTGTCTGTCTGTCTGTCTGTCCTTCTGTCTGTCTGTCTGTCTGGCTGTGTGTGTCCCCCCCTATCAACTCCTAAACGGCTGCAGCAATCGAAACAAAATTTGGTAGGAGTAAAGATCTATACCTGAATATCTCACGGCCATATTTGAAAATGATGTCAGTGCTACCAACTGCTAAAAAATCGCAATTCAAATTTGAGCTCCATGTTGGATATCGTGGAAAGTATGAATGGGAGCTATTTCAAAATTGGCACACGAACAGATCATAATATTTCAGTTTAATTTCCAGGAGGCTAAACATGGCAGTGTTGCCAAAATGATTATAAGCCTCCTGATAGGTCCACTTTTTAAATGCATATAACTTCTATACTATCAATTGGAATTCAACCAAATTTCGTATGTTGTATGTGCACATAACCAGATATGACTGAGCGTATTCTTAAGACCTACCAGGGCTGCCAACTGTTAATAATTTATTTAATTTATTTTATCCAAATACCAATATATCAGAAAGTATGCAAGCCGACAGCTTTAAACTATGCACACGTATAGTACCTGACATTCTATATTAATTTGGAGTAACTTATATACGTCAGTGCTACCAACATGATTCTAAGCCTGCTGACAGGTCCAACTTTAAATACATGTAACTTCAATACTATCATTTGGATTTCAACCAAATTTCGTATGTGCTATGTGTACCATAACAGATATGACTATGCATATTCTAAGGAGCAACCAGTGCTGCCAACTGTTAATATGTGCTGTCCCTATTTTTGTTACCCTAATATCAATATATCAGAAAGTATGCAAGCCAATAGCTCTAAACTTTGCACACGTATAGTACCTGGCATTCTAGACGAATTTGGAGTAACTAATATACGTCAGTGCTGCCAACATGATTCTAAGCCTGCTGATAGGTCCAATTTTAAAATGCATGTAACTTCTATACTAACTAAAGGATTTCATTCAAAATTGGCACAACAATAGATCATATTATTTCAGATTATTTCTGACCAATACATGCATGACATTGTTGCCAACATGATTTTACGCGCGCTGTTAGATGCAATGTTTAACTGCATGTAACGTCCATGCTATTCATTGGACTTCAACCAAATTTTGTATTTTGTACCTTAAGAGATGGAACTAAGAATATATTCAGTCATCAGGGCTGCCAACTGTAGTGCTCTATTAGGATACATTATGCCAGGTATACAGTATTTCGAACTAATTGGAAATTTCGATATTAGCAACTTAATTTCGTCATTATTCTAGATAGGTTCATATTCTGTAGAATAATCATTGACATGAAAAGTAGGCTGTATAGTTCTTCACGGAACTTCTTGTTTACTTTTATGTGTTTCTACATTTTAATTTATTTTTCTTATTATAACTTAATTATAAATAATGTTATTTTTGTTTTTCTAATTTCAATTTTTATATTTATTATTTTTAATTTTCAACTTATGTTCTTATAGATTTAATTTTGATATTTTTAATGAATTAACTAATTTCGAATTGATTCTTACAATTATTTTCATAATTCTTATACTGTAGTTATATCTGTTAATTTAATTTTTATATTTATTTTTTATTGAAATTTTATTTGTATTATTTTTATTTCAATATTTAAATTTTATTTTTACACTTTAATTGCTAATGTTTTTAATTTTAAATTTTCTTAAAATTGTATGCAACTCATTCCGTAAAGTAGATACGTAGGAATATTTGATTTTTAGAAATTTAAGAAATTTGGCTTAAAGATTCAACTATTAGCATCTTTGAAAGTATAAACTGTCCTTGTGAGAGGTGGTTAATATAGTGACCACTATCCCATAAAGGGTTAAATTCCTACAAGACGTAGAGTTAGTTAATCAAAACAAAACGAGTGGCATTTTGCGTTAACAAGGCTTTTTTTTATTCTATTCATTTTACTATGATTTGTCTTAAAATATAATGTAATTAATACTATTGTTTATATGTATGTATGTATGTATGTATGTATGTATGTCTACCCCTTATTATTCCCGTTTTCCAACGGGGTCGGGGATGAGATGCGATGAAGTCTTTGTGGTGATGGTTTTTACGGAAGCCCTTCCTGACGCCATGAGAGGAGTTAATGAGAGATGAAATGAATGATAGTGAATGAAACTGGGCAAGGATGTGGAAGGAAGCGGCCGTGGCCTGTCAGAAGGTACCGTCCCAGCATTTGTCTGGTGTTGAAAATGGGAAACCACGGAAAACCATTTCAAGGACGGCTCGAACCCACGCGTCTACCGAGTCAGCAGAGAGCTTGGCCCCACGGCCTAATGCTGCGCTTTAGCCAGCCTAGCTACTACTGTCGGTAATTAATACTATTGTTTAAATGTTTGAAATAATTGCAGTGCCGTGTAAACATATTTAATGCATTAAATCATTAAAAGTACAAATGCAATTTTGGAAAACTCGTTGAGTTTAATAAATTGCACACCTCTGTATAATCGAAATTACAGTCTATTCATCACAACTTTGAAAAAAAATCGCAAAAGTAGGTTTTATGAGATTAAATGCGGGGGGAAGGCGATGGTTGGTTGGTTCCTCAGTTTAGGGGCTGCGACAACGTGGTCATGTAGCCCCGTGTACTTTGTGTGTGTGTAGAATCTGTCTGATAATTGGTGTTAATTGTGATGGCTGTATTAGTGTGTGTTATCCGTTTTAATTCACGTAAGGACTGCAAACATACGATTTTTTCAAGTTGTTCCAACTTTTGCTACCAAACGCTGCCGTCAATGACCAACTAGTTCTGAACTTGGTTACTAGATGACACCGCAGTCGGCTCCTGGCGAAGAACGTTGCAACTTAAGAGCGTTAGTAAAATCTAACCTATAATTAAGCTTCGCACAAGTGTAATTATTGGATGGTTCTTTTTCATGTCATCAATCTATGACATGGGACCGCGGGTTTTACTTCTCCTCTGAAGGAAAACATACTGAGCGATTTTTAACGCTCTTAAAAAATCCGATGACTTCGGCCAGGTTTGAACCCGCGACCCGCATAGAAGCTCAGCATGCTATCAACTACGCCACCGAAGCCTCCAAGGGGGAAAGGGGATTGGGCCTATATTTTAGAAAGTTTATTTTTCTTCCGTAAGAGGTAAAATATTTTAAACGTACTTATTAGATTCTATATAATCAAAACTTAGTTTCATTTGTTTCATTAAATATATACTGTATACTAGCAGAAGTACCCATTCTTCGAACAGTCTTCGGTATTAATAACCGGACGTAATCAATTGAGCTACTCTTGCAATGGTTAGGGGCTTGGAACCTGTTTGTCGACAAAGAAAAAATATTAGTTGAAATATGCTCTGAAACTAAATTTTCCTAACGTGTACTTCCTGACGTGAAAATAAAATTGAAAACCTCGTAGACGAAACGCAATACACGTCACATAAAAAGTGACCCTCACTGTTATGTCAAGTCCGCATCCAGAGGAAGACCCCTTTAATAAATTATAAAGGCTTGTGGTGCATGAGAATTCAGATTTTTAGCCTACTTTCGATTTTTGCAAAAAATGAAAGTAGACTTATGAGATCAACACAGGGCGAAAAAAGTGTGTCTGTCTGTGTGTGTGTATGTGTGTGTGTGAGTCTGTGTGTGTGTCTGTGTGTGTGTGTGTCTGTGTGTGTGTGAGTGTGTGTACTCTGAATGTCTGTCCCCCCCTATCAATTCGAACACGGTGAATGCGAATTGAACGAAATTTGCTACAAAGGTAGCACTAGCAAAGGACACCTCAGTGTCATGTTTTATATCGCCGCCATCTTGACGGAAACGTAATGGCGGCCACACAAATGTTCAAAGCTTAAATCTAATTACGACTAACCTAATCATCCGATATCTACCAAATTTTGCAACAACATACCTTTATGGGGGGAGCATCCTTTGACCAAACCAATAGGTCATCAGCGTAATAGTTTGCGGATGGCGGCCATCTTTGTGTGAAAATAGATTCCCCCTATTAATTCGAACACGGTGCAACCGAATAGAACGAAATTTGGTACACCGGTAGTACTAACAAAAGCCACCTCAGTGTCATGTTTTATATCGCCGCCATCTTGACCAAAACCTAATGGCGGCCACACAAATGTTCAAATCTTAAATCAAATTACGACTAACCTAATCATCCGATCTCTACCAAATTTTGCAACAACATACCTTTATGGGGGGAGCATCCTGTGACCAAACTAATAGGTCATCAGCGTGATAGTTTGCGGATGGCGGCCATCTTTGTGTGAAAATCGATTCCCCCTATTAATTCGAACACGGTGCAACCGAATGGAACGAAATTTGGTTCAGAGGTAGTACTAACAAAAGGCAGCTCAGTGTCATGTTTTATATCGCCGCCATCTTGACGGAAACGTAATGGCGGCCACACAAATGTTCAAAGCTTAAATCAAATTACGATTAACCTAATCATCCGATCTCTACCAAATTTTTCAACAACATACCCTTATAGAGGAAGCATCCTTTGACCAAATGAATAGGTCATTAGCCTAATAGTTTGCGGATGGCGGCCATCTTTGTGTGAAAATCAATTCCCCCTATTAATTCAAACACGGTGAAACCGAATGGAACGAAATTTGGTACAGAGGTAGCACTAGCAAAGGGCACCTCAGTGTCATGTTTTATATCGCCGCCATCTTGACTGAAACGTAATGGTGGCCACACGAATGTTCAAAGCTTAAATCAAATTACGATTAACCTAATCATCCGATCTCTACCAAATTTTGCAACTACATACCTTTATGGAGGGAGCATTCTTTGACCAATCTAATAGGTCATCAGCGTAAAAGTTTGCGGATGGCGGCCATCTTTGTGTGAAAATCGATTCCCCCTATTAATTCGAACACGGTGCAACCGAATGGAACGAAATTTGGTACAGAGGTAGTACTAACAAAGGGCACCTCAATGTCATGTTTTATATCGCCGCCATCTTGACGCAAACGTAATGGCGGCCACACAAATGTTCAAAGCTTAAATCAAATTTCGATTAACCTAATCATCCGATCTCTACCAAATTTTGCAACAACATACCTGTATGGGGGGAGCATCCTTTGACCAAACTAATAGGCCATCAGCATAATAGTTTGCGGATGGCGGCCATCTTTGTGTGAAAATCGATTCCCCTATTAATTCGAACACGGTTGAACCGAATGGAACGAAATTTGGTACAGACGTAGTACTAACAAAATGCACCACTGTGTCATGTTTTATATCGCCGCCATCTTGACGGAAACGTAATGGCGGCCACACAAATGTTAAGGCTTCAATCAAATTACGATTAACCTAATCATCCGATCTCTACCAAATTTTGCAACAACATACCCTTATAGAGGAGGCATCCTTTGACCAAATGAATAGGTCATTAGCCTAATAGTTTGAGGATGGCGGCCATCTTTGTGTGAAAATCAATTCCCTCTATTAATTCATACACGGTGAAACCGAATGGAACGAAATTTGGTACAGAGGTAGCACTAGCAAAGGGCATATCAGTGTCATGTTTTATATCGCCGCCATATTGACAGAAACGTAATGGCGGCCACACAAATGTTCAAAGCTTAGTTAAATTACGACTAACATAACCATCCGATCTCTACCAAACTTTGCAACAACATACCTTTATGGAGGGAGCATCCTTTGACCAATCTAATAGGTCATTAGCCTAATAGTTTGCGGATGGGGGCCATCTTTATGTCAAAATTGATTCCCCCTATTAATTCGAACACGGTGGAACCGAATGAACGAAATTTGGTACAGAGGTAGCACTAGCAAAGGGCACCTCAGTGTCATGTTTTATATCACCGCTATCTTGACGGAAACGTAATCGCGGCCACACAAATGTTAAAAGCTAAAATGTAATTACGACCAACCTAATAATCTAGTCTCTACCAAATTTTGCAACACCATATCTTTATGTGGGAAACATACTCTGACCAAACTGCAAGAACATCAGCCCAATAGTTTGCAGATGGTGGCCAAGTATGTGTGCAAATCGATTCCCCCTATCAATTCAAACACGGTGAAACCGAATTGAACGAATTTTGGTACAGAGGTAGCACTAGCAAAGAACACCTCATATTCATGTTTAATATCCCTATAGCACGTTGTATTTCAACAAGCTACTACAACCAACATTCAATCATAGGCTACTCCTTGAACAGGACAAAGAGTTATAACAATACCCATGCATTTAGGAGAAAGTAGGCTATATGTTCTTTACTGAACATCTTGTTTAGCCTCCAATGGCCCAAATTGCTAAAAGCGAAAATATAAAATAAAATATTTTAATTCAGGAATTTTTGAAAATAATGTTGCTGTTTGATGATATAATAGACCTTCTGTACGACATATCGCACGTTTACGTCCTGTGAAAAAATCTAGGGTACCCCTTGACCCCCTTAAGCGCATTGATGAATTTTACAGTTTTGTTGGTTCCGTGATAACCTTATAGCCATTTGCAAACTTTCACAGAAATTTAATAAATGGAGTGGCATTACTTCTTGCAGAAATAGATGGAAAGTTGGATGTAACTTTTTGAGACACTGTTGTCATGGTTACTGGCTGGCATTCCTACATTAGTTTATTAAATGATATTAGTTTTCTGGAAGTATCTCAGAAACTCTTGGTTTTAGAGCCTTAAATGTAGTTTTCGGGGACCCTTTACAGCTGTTTATGGGCCCCGAGTTTTTTTTTCTGACACCAAGGGGCTGAAAATAAGCTTTGTCTCGTCGTTGTAGGCCGTAGTATAATAACAATAATTATAATAATATAACAAGATAGGGATATAATAGACCTTTCGTACCACATCAGCACGTGTAAATCGCGTGAAAAAAATCTAGAGTATCCCTTGACCCCTTAAGCGCATTATATGTATTGATGAATTTTACAGCTTAATTTGTTTCCGTTATAACGTTATAGCCGTTTGCAAACTATCTTAGTAATGTAATAAATGGAATTGTATTGCGTCTTACAGCAATAGATGGACCTGTGAGTTTCTGTTGCCATGGTTACCAGCTTGCTTTCTTTCATTCTTCTTCTTCTTTGTTCGATTTTGGCCTACTTTGGACCACGGGAAACAATTGACTTGCTGATTAGTCCTTTTTTCTGCTCGCAGATACTCTTCATCCTTTCACTGTGGATTCTCTTCCTTTCTTCCGACCAGTTGTTCTTGGCTCTTCTCCTTTGCTTTTCCTGGAACCCCTTGAATGCATCAATCCTACCTCGAAACACCTCTCTATTCCAGATCTCATTTGGACTGACCCCAACTTCCTCCATATCCATTCTTATTTCATCTACCCATTTTGTAGTCGCTTTTATCTTGGTGATGTAATTTAAGATCTTCTTCGTTAGTCGACTATCGCTCATTCTCGTAAGGTGTCCATAGAACTTCAATCTTCTCTTCCGTATGGTATCTGTGATTTTTTCAGCTTGTCCGTAAAGATCTTTGTTTCGCCTCTTCCGCCATGTACCTTCATTTCTATTTTCGGATCCTAAGATCTTCCTCAAGATTTTTCTTTCTTTCTTCTCCAGTTCCTCTAATTCACCTTTCTTGTTCAGTATCAAACATTCTGAACCATACAATGCCTCAGGCTTGACAACCGTGGTATAGTGTCTTATCTTCGCTCCGTAAGATATTGTTCTTTTGTTGTATCTATTCTGTACTAATTACAAGCTAATTCCATCTTTCTGATTCTCCCTTTGTTTTCTGCATTATCCAGTCCATTAGGCTGGATCCATTCACCAAGATATTTAAACTTATCCGACCTCTTGATCTTCCCATATTTTTTTTCTAAGTGCTTTTCGTTACCATGTTTATATTCCATGTATTCTGTTTTTTCATACGAGATCCTGCGTCCCGTTTTACCTGCAATTTCCTGTAATTTTTCAAGCATTATTTTAATTTCTTCTTTATCTTCAGCTAGCAATGCCATATCATCCGCAAACGCTAAGCAATCAACCTTCACCCCTTGCGTCTTTGTACCTAAACATATTCCTTCTATCCCTTCTTCTCTCATGGCATTCCTCCATGTTCTCATTATTAGCCTATTTTCAATTTTGAAAAAATAGGCTTATGAGATCACCTTTTGTCCGTGTGTGTGTGTGTGTGTGTGTGTGTGATTCGTGTGTGTGTCCCCCCCTAATAAAATCTAAACGACAGGAGCGATTTCAATGAAACTCGAAAAGTTCATAGCACTATTCCCGGCGACCTCGACCGTGCCCTTCAAATTTTGTTACGTCTCACCAATCCAACATGGCGGCTGTGCGAAATATTTCACCAGCATTCAATATCTCCGAAACTATTACCGATATTACCCTGACATTTTCAATGGTGATAGAGGGAACTACTATAAGTTCACTTATGTGACTTTTGAAACCCTGGTAACTACAAAACCAACATGGAGGCCAAGCGAATTTGCGACTTTTAAATAGACGTTTCTCGTGATTTGACCAACCAAACGCAATGAAACTTGGAACAGTATATGTTTATATACATTGTAATGCACCGACATCTAACTTCGTTCAATTGTTTACATAATCACAAGATGGCGGATGTGCGAAATATTTCACCGGTATTCTATATCTCTGAAACTATTAGCGGTATCTCCCTAAAATTTTGTACGGAGATAAAGGGCACTACTGGAAGTCCATCTATAAGACTTTCAAAAACCGGTTAACTACAAAACGAACATGGCGGCCAAGCGAATTTGAAAATTTTAAATAGACCTTTCTCGCGATTTAATGTTCCAAGCGCACTGAAACCTGGTACAGGAAATATTTATACACATTGAAATCCACTGGTATCTAATTTAGTTCAATTGTTTACATAACCTCAAGATGGCGGCAGTGCGAATTTTAAAATTAAGTTTTTATTTCTTGTGATGTAGTCATGCGATCGAAGTGAAAGTTTGAAAAATGAACCTACGCAATAATTTTCCTTTAATGCTACATGACTCTATGGCCTATACATTTAACAATCCAACATGGCGACCATCCGAAATATTTAGACGATACTGAATATCTACGAATCTATTTTAGCAATCAAACTGCATTTTTAATGTCCATAGGGGCTATGAACTTAAGTTCACCTATAGGACTTTAAATAACCTGGTGATCACAAATCCAACATGGCGGTGACGCGAATTATAAATATTCACATGGACGTTTCTCGCAATTTAACCATCCGAGTGCAGTGAAACTTGGTACAGTAAATCCTTATACGAATGTTAATCCACTGGCATCTAATTTATTTCAATTGTTTCCATAACCTCAAGATGGCAGCTGTGAAAAATTTTAAAATCTCCTTGTTTTTTCTTGTGTCCTAATTATGCGATTGAAGTTTGAATACTACACGTTCACAATAATCTGCATGTAACAGTACATAACTCTAGGACCTACATATATAAAATCCAACATGGCGACCATCCGAAATATTTAGTCGGTTCTTAATATCTACGAATCTATTACAGCAATCAAACAGAAATTGTGTATGTTGATAGTGGCAATTAACATAAGTAGGATATATGAAAATAGGCTGTATAGTTCTTCACGGAACTACTTGTTTTTTTGTTTTTTTTTTCAGGACAACGTTAAACAGAATCGGTGAAAGCCCATCTCCTTGTCTGACTCCTGTCCGAATTTTAAAGGGCTCCAAGATTTCCCCCTGAAATTTAATTTTGGAATCAGTTTCTGTTAATGTTTGAATTATAATCGCCCTTGTTTTGCTATCAATTCCAAATTCTTCCAAAACATTGAATAGGGTTTTCCGGTCTATGGAGTCCTAGGCTTTTTTGAAGTCAACAAACGCAACTACCGTATTTCTACTTCTTAAAGCTCTTACTCTCAAGATGCTTTTCAAACTAAAGATCTGCTCCACACAAGATCTGCCCTTTCTAAAGCCTCCTTGATACTTGCCTATTTGATGGTCTACCTGAACTTCAACTATGTGTAATAGCGCCTTAGATAGTGCTTTGTACGATATCGCTAGCAAGGAAATTCCTCTGTAATTGTTTGGATCAGTACGGTCACCTTTCTTATGGAGTGGATGTATTAGGGCGCTTTTCCAGTCATCTGGGATAATTTCATTTTTCCAGATATCACAAATGAGGCGATGTAAGTTCTCCACAGCCGTATCTCCTCCAATTTTCCACATTTCAGCTACTATGCCATCTTCCCCTGGTGCTTTATTGTTTTTGAGATCCTTGATGATGTTTTTGATTTCTAAGAGGCTCGGTGGGTTGGACGGTGGATTTATACTCATTGGCTGCTCAAAATCCAGCCTTTCTCTTGGCTCCTCACAGTTTAGAAGTGTTTCAAAATAATTAGCCAAAATGTAACAATTCTCCTTTTTACTCGCGGCCAATGTACCGTCCTTTCTTTTAAAGCAAAGACTTGGAGGTTGGTATTGTTGTAATTCTTCCCTAAATATCTTATAAAATTCCCGGGTATTATTTTTCTTAAAAACTTCTTCTATATTTTCCAACCGGCTTCTGTCATACAGTCTCTTTTTTCCTCTGATGATCTTGGCAGTTTCTTTCCTTTGTTGCTTGAAGACATTCCAATGTTGTTCTGTGCGGTTGGAGTGCCATCTCTTCCACGCCTTTAGTCTCATATCAAGAGCATCATCGCATCTTTTGTTCCACCGTCTGTGTTTCCTTTTTCGTTTCCGTTGCCCTAAGTTTTCAGCCGCTCTTGTTAACGATTCTTTCATTTCTTTCCAATTGTTCATCTGTAACTTGGAAAGTTTTTCCTGATACATATTTTTGTTTTGCTGGAGAATTTCTGTGTCAATCCTAGTTTTCCTTTGACATATGCGTCGTTGTCTATTCGGTTGAAATTTTACTTTGATTTCCGACAAGAAATGGTCTGTGTCAATGTTACAACTTTTTCGTACTTTGACATTCAGAATCTCGCGACTGTTTCCAGTCTTTCTTTCATTATTATATTAAATGAAATTAATTTTCTGGGAATATCTCAAAAACTGTTGGTTTTAGGGGCTTAAAATGTGGTTTTCGGGGACCCTTTAGGGCCCCCGAGTTTCGTATCTCACATGGAGGGGCTGAAAATGAGCTTTGTCTCGCCCTTCTACGCCTATTTCAGCAGTTTTTTTTAAGGGGGTAGGCCTCCTTTCATGAGAGGTACAGAGAAGAGTTACATCAATGATTAGTGTCGTGCCTCTGAAGGATATCTGTACCAAATTTTACGTTGATCCACCCAGCCGTTCTTGAGTTATAAGGGAGCAACATTGTCCACAGACAGACAGACAGACAAACAGACATACAGACAGACAAAAACGCGCGCATCCATCATAAAACAGTCTGAAACGCGCAAATAACGCAAATTTCCGTAGAAATTCAGAAAAAACAGACAAACTTTCATTTTTATATATATAGAGATATATTTTGTTAATTTGTATTGGACATTTTTCAAAGTCGTTGTTATCAGTCAAAAAAATTCACTCTCATACACTTCACCCAGCGTTAAAACATTACTTATTTACTGTTCACTCAAAGAGTTTAGTTACTTTATCACCAAGTATTTAAATTAACTATGAATTGCAGCCAATACCTATATCAGGGTATTTTAATTGAACGCCCATGGGCTCACAACAAGTTCAATTTCAAGTAGTTCCAACTTTGGCTACCAGATGGTACTGTGACTAACACGCAGCGGTGAACGTTGGAACTTGATAGAGCGTTTCCAACCAAACAAACATAATCTACAAATTTTGCTACACACTAGAACACCAATTGTGGTGGTAGATTCTATTACATGCGATAAATCTATGGCATGGGCCCACCGACTTTACTTCCCCTATGAAGGAAGACATACCGGAGGATTTTAACGCTCTTAAAAATCCGACGACTTTAGCCGGGTTTGAACCCGTGATCTTGGGCATAGCAATTCAGCATGCTAGCGTCTATGACACCGAAACAGGACAATTAAATTAGCTTCGACTAAGAAATGAAAAAAAAAATACGAGCCTTACAGTAGTCGCATATGATGTGTAACAGCTGACATAGAAGAAACCTCACGTGAAATTGTTGATACACCGGTATTGTATAGTATTATTGGCACAAATATTAATCTATTGTAAAAGGGAGTGTTTTACAGATATTTTAGTTTATAATTCGGAACTCATTTTATTAGATGATTTGTTGCTTCCACCAGCACTAGCCTAAATAAAGAATACGATATGGATCAACTAGATTAATAGACGCGACACCGCTCATAACCTTAAATTCCTTATAAACAGGTCCTCTTGATTCACAGACCAACACGTAATTTCATATGGATTCTGTTAAAATGAGTCATATTGATATGATAAATATCGTTTAAAATGATAATCTGGTAGCAAAAATATCTACCCCGCCCAGGATTCGAACCCAAGATCTCTAGATTCACAGTCATACGCAATTAACCCACGGCTATTTCGACTACGCAAATATTGTGCACAAGATTGTGACTTATTTTCACGTTCCAATAATACTGCATTACGGAATTCAGTTTCATTTATATTTTGCTTGTTTCGATAATGTTCCTGAGTGACATTGAGTTTAAAATGCCTTATGCCAATGCAATGCCGACTACTTACAATGTTTGATATTAAGGCATTTTACCATTTAAAAATACTGATACGAAGACTTCGAACATGTACCATGTCATTTGTTTAAATCACTTGACACCAGAGTTCGCATGAGCGTTTTCCGTTCAGTATGTCATATACATTCTACATGGCCGAGAGTGCGTCATGGTATCAATTTTCGACACCGCGCGCTGATTGTTTCTCTTACCAGTGCCAGCTGGATCGATCGATCGAGTTGGCAGTGCGTCTTATACTTCCGTTCGATCCACCACGAGCGGGCAGTGCATATTTCCGTTGTCCACCACTGCCAGCTAGTACACTTCCGTTTGATCAATCGAGCGGGCAGTGCATACTTCCGTTTGATCCACCACTGCCAGCAGCTCGATCGTTCCGATCCACTTCCGTCCCCAATTTTCAAAATCACTCCCACAAAACTATCCAGCAACCGAGCGGAATGATGTTACACATCAAAAACATCAAAAGATCGCACGTGCGGGAAGACAGCTTACTGCAGCATGTTCAAAGAATAGGCCTACTTATTTACTAATTCAATTATTCACGAAACTTAAACATATCAAGAGAGAGAATGATTTCTGCGTTGTCTTGGCTACAACAGTGGTAGCACTGCTTAGCCGAAAAAAAGAACATATTTTATAAAGAAACCCGTGGCATTTTTAGCAGAAGCTCCTTCAGCGGATATATTCGTCTCTGGCACAATAAGGGTTAATTTATTCAGGTTATTTTTTCGCATGTCCTAGTAATTGGGATTACTGTAGGTTGCGTTGACGGAATCTAAAGTAGCAATATCAAGTAACAGTGTTGGAAAGAGAAGTCTTGTAAAATCCCGGTATACACCTGATGTAGGTTATAACACGGAAGTCAACAGCTTGGCTCTACGCAAGGGGGCGAGAGGTGTGAAGATGAATGTTGTGGAACCCGGCCGATGATTCCATTCCGCACATTCCTGTGGGCTGTCCGAAGCAAGCTAGCGCAAGAGACATACGGCCCTTACTGGCGTAATTCTAACACAGTCGGAATAGCAAGTCTCTCTTCACAAGCATGAGAATAATATAACCATATACAGGGTGTATGCGTGATGATGTTACAAACATTCATAGAAGATAGAAGAAGGCAAATGAATCCATTTGAGATAAGAACCCATCGTCCGGTAACGATCGAGTCAACAGTTATAAATAATGGCAGTTGTTTAACGAACAATCGTGTTGACCAACTGTAAAACACGATAACCCTACAAGTGTAAGGCGTGATCAAAAAGTTTCCGTTTGAGGGCGAAAGCTGGTGCCACCAGTGGGAATCTAAAGCATCAACGATGAAGTGATGTCATCCATCGTCCCAAGAAGTTCAAGAGCAACCATCCGCTGGAAAGGTGATGCTCACCCTGTGCTTTGATTATCGGGACCCATTGCTTATTGATTTCAAGGAACCTGGTGTCTTCATTACAGGGGAACGGTACTGCACAACACTGGAGAAATTACGGCGTGCAATTAAGTTGAAACGTCCGGAAAAACTGCGACAAAGGGAGCTGCTGCTGCTTCATGATAACGCACTTCCCCATACCGTAAAGGTCGTAACGCAGAAGGTACGTCAACTCAAGTGGGAGACACTGGAGCATCCGCTTTATAGTTCTGATCTGTCCCTTTGCAACTATCCCGTCTCCGGTCCCTTAACCCATTGAGTGCTTCGCCCGTCTAGAGACGGTGCACAAGAACGTTTTTATTTTTCATTTTCCCCTTTCCTTTCCGAGTGCTGAGTCGATCTCTGGAATGTTTTGCCATCTGTTGGGCATTCTGGAGTATCACTTGACTTTGTATTCTTTGCTCCCGGAAGTAACTAACAGAGCATTTTGTAAACGTTTATGTTCTACAGCTGGAGTTCATCACCAGAGAAGCAAACAAGCATGGTGGACAAAGAAGCAAATTCTTCTCGTCCCATCGTGATTTCGGATCAAAAAATATCAATTTTTGTATTAGTAAGGAACAACAAGTACTAGTTGCCTACTGATTTTGGGAAATGATATTATTTTGGGCCCTATACGTGGTATGGAGATAATGCAAGCGTGGGCATAAAAGTTTAATTTTGAATTGTTCCTAATAAGAATTAATATAAACGTAGAATTTTGAATTTACATTTGGATTAATCAAGGTCCGAAAGCAATAGACATGATGAGTTAAAAATTACAACTTCTACGTTTTTTCAATGTAATTGAAGAATTTAGGACTGAGGCAGCAAAGAGCTAACTGCGTAACTCAGCACTTAAAGGGTTAAAAAAGGCCTTGAAGAGTCGACTATTCCTGTGAGCCGAGGATGTGCAGCAGGCAGTTACGGACTTCTTCAGACAGTAGGACACGGAGATCTTCAACCTGGTGCGTCGATGGATGACTGCCTCAATGCTCACAGCGATTTTACCTGATTGGCATGCTAATTCTGGACAGCATGGCCATCAAACGGAAACTTTTTGATCACGCCTTATAAGTATAAACTTTTGCCAGGGACTGTATGTTAGGGTAGTTACATTGTTTGTATGTTACGTGGGTGTTACCACTCAATGGCTGAACACATTGATATGCTGATGGACAGGCACCACCAATCCATCACTGACAGTTCATCTATCAATATCGCACTCTATTAACACCTGACCCGCCACAGGAAGCGTGCATGCATGCTTAGGTCAGCCACCAAGTAAACACATCATACCATCCCTCAGCATGATATGTGGAGTGACGCTTAATAATATCACAAATTAATTATTGCCTTTATGTCCGACGATGTCGATAAGTAAATATTATATGTCAGAAAGCTGTATCATAATGGGGGTCATTAAAGTACTACTTTTCATTATAACACAGTACAGGGTCCTCGAAAAGTAATGCCAACATTTCAAAAAAGTATAGCACCGAAACCCTTAATGTTAAATCATGTAATTCTTTCACTGAACGCCAGCTGGTTAAAGTAAGTTTTGTTTTGGAGGGGACGTGACCTTGATATGCACACACTAGATGCGCATTAGCCAAGGTCGGCCGGGGGCGCGCGCGCCAATGACTGCACCGCCCGACAAACTGCACCTCATTACAAAGCTGTCATTCGATGGTTTAATCAGTTTAAGGAAACAGGGACTGTAGAGACAAAATCTAGGCCAGGCCGACCACCAACATCAGCATTGAACGCACGCTTTCCCAATGGCTGGATCGGTACGTGCCATCATTTCAGAAGTAACTGTCAAGATGGCGGCAGAAATTCGCTCCCGCAGGTGCTCAAAATCCGGATTTTTTTCTGCATACACAATGTTTTAATGTACCCCTAATAAAAAAAATCCAAAGGGGTTAGGTCAGGACTTCATTGGCGCGCGCGCCCTCGGCCGACCTTGGCTACTGCGCATCTAGTGTGCGCATAGCAAGGTCACGTCCCCTCCAAAACAAAACTTACTTTCACCAGCTGGCGTTCAGTGAAAGAATTACACGTTTAACATAAAGGGTTTCGGTGCTGTCTTGTTTTTAAATGTTGGCATTATTTTTCGATGACCCTGTATTTCCCTGTGACAGTTGGGGTTCATCAAGGCTCAGCTCTGTCTCCCCTGCTCTTTGTTATCGTCATGAATTCCATAACGCGAGACCTGCACAGAAATGTGTCCCGTGGACATTGCTATACGCTGATGATGTGATGCTTGCGGCAGACTCCAGGAAGGATCTTGAAACCCAAGTGCAGACATGGCATGATCGTCTGTATGGATTTGGTCTTCGTTTGAACATCCATAAGACTGAATACCTTGAAACGATTCCATCCCCTGAAACTATAGGTATTAATGGAGCTCCTCTTACCAAGATAAATACATTCCGATACCTTAGTTCACGATTGCATAGCGACAGCTTTGTGAATGAAGATGTGTGAGCACGAATCAAGAAATGGCGTGCATTGATTCAAAAAGCGGACCCCGTTCCTACGGGATGACGCTATGAAGCAGAAGAAGAAGATGAAGATGAAGATGAAGATGATGATGATGATGGTGATGGAGATGATGATGAAGATGATGAAGATGAAGATGATTTCCATCCAATCAGAGCTCAATATTTTCATTCATTGACCAATTAGGTAAGGATAGCTTCTAACATGCACTCAAAATCCAACATGACGGACATGAATTACATCATTTGAAAGTTGATAAAGTAGTCAATATTGGATCAACCATTGTAGTTACAATGCATATACAAACTGGGCAATATTGCAAAACAAATAGCACTGTACCTTAATATCCGCAACTCCAATTTCTACACATTCGTAAGATTTCGCCGACAATTTTGGTGAATGCTGTTGTTGACATAAACAAGCCAGAACATCATGGAGGAAGCAGGCTTATGAAATTAGTTCCACAGAAATCATAATCCACCTCTCTGTTCTGTAAATGGATTTCTTACGCGAAACTTTTCCGCCAGATGTCATAAATGTTCTATTTGGGACTCAATTGATTTGCATTCCGTTGATATTCTATACGCATCGAATTTGAAGAATAAATAGTCTAGGTGATACTACGATACATTCTAATGACAAAGCGTTTGTAACAGCCTATTTTGTGTTATTTAACTAAAATAACAAAATGATCTAACATAGTACCTGTGCGCTATCTGTTGGTGCTACTTCAGGATAAACAGTGTTTCAAAGCTTTGGGATTCGTTATTGGGTACAGATCAAAGGTTGAGCCCACACAATTCCCAAGAAGAAGAAGTCAACCGACAGAATCTCGACAGATATTTATGAATATTTATGTTAGAACATATAAAAAAGTTATAATTATCGTCGAACATAAACAGTCGTATGCAACTCGCCTATAATGGTAATTAAGACACTCGTATGGAAATTATAAAACTCGCTTCACTCGTTTTATAGACATACTCATGTCTTAATTATTGCCATTATAGGCTCGTTGCATAATGTATTGTTACGTGCCACCCCCCTAGTGGCACTTTTGTTAACTGGATTACGGTGAGTTGAAGCACAACACAGGTTGTTCCTTTAAATGAAATAATTAACTTTATTGCGGCCAGAACATACACCACTCATCAGCAATTACAGACAATTAGGACCTTACTCCAGTTTCCTCAAGTCTCTTCTCTGAGCGCTCTTGCCCCTTTCACTTGTCAACAAACCACAGAAGTTAAACCGTCTTAATGAGTCCGGTGGCCTTGACAGAAACTACCTGCACCTCTTCCTCATGTACACCAACTAAAGTTACTTACGGTAATCCGCTACCCGCTGTTTCGCTGTCCACAAGCTGGGGAAACAATGTCTCTGGATTTCGTAACTCGCACGGCACTTCGTCACCACACTTCTGTCGCACTCGCTCAAAAACACACACCCACAGAAAACTCGGTCCCCTCACTGTTGAAGCCGCTTATATAGCAGGCTGGTGACTCAATGAATTCTAGAATCGTCCAGGACACACGGCTTCTCGACATTTCCTTCGCTGGCGGGGTCACGAACATTCTGGACCATCCCTTTGTCCTAGTAGCCCTGTTGCATAAGGCGCACGCAATACACGAGGCAAGGCACAGCCCAGCCCTGGAGCAGTTGTGACTCATGCGGCGAGCGATGACACAAACTCACAGCCGTAACACCACCCCCTTCCTAAAAGGCTGATCATCCCGATCAATCATTGGTCCGTCTGTGTCCCTCCGTAGGTTGCCAGGCGATCTCGATGCACGATCTTCATCTTCGCCCTCGGGCTCCGCTGGATCCTGTAGACGACATCGTTGATCCGTTTCACGACTCGGTACGGGCCCTCCCAGGACTTCTGCAGTTTGGGTGACAGGCCTTTCTTCCGTAACGGGTTGAAGAGCCAGACCAGGTCGTCCTCGTGGAATCCGCCGGCATCCGACTGTTGGTCATAACGGGTCTTCATTCGGTCGGTCTCGATCTGCAGTTTCCTCCTCGCGAACGCGTGCACGTCCTCCAGTTGGTCGACCAGTTCTTGACAATACTGGCTTACCGGGACGGGATCATTCCCAGGTCGGCCGAAGGCAATATCGACTGGTAGACGGAGTTCCCTCCCAAACATGGCCCGGGCTGGTGTGCACCCGGTGGCTTCATGCACGGCGGCGCGGTAGGCCAGGAGAAATAGAGGAAGATGTCTGTCCCAATCCCTCTGGTGCTCGCTGACGACTATTCGGAGATGGTTCTCGATGGTGCGATTGAATCGCTCTACCATCCCGTCGGACTGAGGGTGTAGCGGCGGCGTCCTTGTCTTCCGGATTCCCAGCAGCTGGCATAGGTTCTGGAACACCTGCGACTCGAAGTTCCTCCCTTGGTCGGAGTGCAGCTCCAGGGGTACTCCGTACCGGCTGACGAATTCCTTCACCAGGGTCACTGCGATCGTCGCGGCTTCTTGGTTAGGGAGCGCATACGCCTCCGGCCATTTGGTGAAGTATTCGCTGACGACCAATATGTAGCGGTTCCCTGCCTCGCTTAAGGGGAATGGCCCAGCAACATCGATGGCCACTCTCTCCATGGGGCCGCCCACGTTGTAGGTCTTCAGTGGACCCCGTCGTCTTCGTCCTGGGCCCTTGCTGGCTGCGCAATCGTGGCACCTCGCGCAGTGGTTCTCCACGTCAGTTCGGCATCCGATCCAGTAGAACCGCTCTCTCAGCTTCTCCACGGTCTTCTTTATCCCTAGGTGTCCACCAGATGATCCTCCATGGACTTCCTTCAGGACTTCCTCCGTCATAGCCTTTGGAACAACGACTTGTTCCCGAGATGTCTTCCCGTCGGTGCTCTCCCAGGTACGGCATATGAGGCCATCCCTCACAACCAGCGAGTCCCACTGCGCCCAGTAGGACTTAAACTTTGGGCTGCAGTACTCACAATGTTCCACCCGGGTCTGGGGACACATGCCCTCTTCCATTCGGCTATCAGTCCCAGGTCATCATCTTCTGCTTGTGCCCGCGTGAAAGATTCGCGGCTCCAGCTCCCTTGAAGTTCCACGGTAGTCCTTCGGCACTGTATCCCGGTGTTCTCCTCCCTTCGGGCACAGAAGGTGCAGTCTTCGGGGCACGGTCTTCGTGACAGGGCGTCGGCGTTAGAATGCAGTTGGCCTTTCCTGTGCTGAATCTCAAAGTTGTACTGTTGAAGCCTCTCTAACCACCGCGCGAGTTGACCCTCGGGCTGCTTGAAGTTCAGGAGCCACCGCAGGGATGCATGGTCGGTCCTGATGAGAAATTCTTGCCCGTACAGGTACTTGTGGAAGTGTTCAATGGTCTTCACGATGGCGAGCAGCTCCTTCCTGGTGACGCAGTAGTTCCTTTCTGGCTTTGACAAGGCCTTGCTGAAGTAGGCCACTACTCGCCGTCCACTACTTGCGACAGGATCCCCCCTATGCCAAAGTCGCTGGCATAGGTGTCGACGATGAACCTTGTTCCAGGTCTGGGGTAGGCCAGAATAGGCGCGGTGCTCAGAGCCTGCTTGAGTTGTTCGAAGGCACTGTGGCATTCTGCTGTCCACGTGAAGAGTTGGTCCTTCTCAGTCAGTCGATGTAAAGGTTTGGCGATGTCGCCGAATCCTCTCACGAAGCGACGGTAATAAGTGCAGAGTCCCAGGAAGCTTCGTAGTTGGGACTTGTCCTTCGGAACTGGCCACTCCCTCACAGCTGCGGTCTTCTCTGGGTCGGTGCGCACCCCTTCCTCGGAGACGATATGCCCAAGGTACTGGACCTGCTTCTGGAAGAGTTGACACTTCTTGGGGCTCAACTTCATCTGGGCAGCCCGTAGCTTCATCAGGATCTCCTTCAGGTTGCTGTAGTGCTCCTCGAAGCTTCTTCCTAGAACGATGACGTCGTCTAGGTAGACCAGGCAGGTCTTCCAGTGTAGCCCCCTCAGAATGGACTCCATTAGCCTTTCGAAGGTCGCAGGGGCGTTGCACAGACCGAATGGCATGATGGTGAACTGCCAGAGCCCGCTGCCCACAGAGAACGCCGTTTTCTCGCGGTCCTTAGGGTGGACCTCCACCTGCCAGTAGCCACTCTTCAAATCCAAGGTGGAGAACCATCTTGATCCTGATATGGTGTCCAGCGTGTCGTCAATCCGGGGTAGAGGGTAGCTGTCCTTCTTCGTGACGTCGTTCACCCGCCTGTAGTCCACGCAGAACCTGGTGGAACCGTCCTTCTTCTTCACAAGCACGACCGGGGAACTCCAAGGACTATGTGATGGCTCGATCACCCCTTGATCCTTCATCTCTTCTACCATCCGGTCGACTTCGGCTAACCTGGCGAGCGGGATACGTCGGAATGGGGCCCTAATCGGTGCGCTGTCCCCAACGTCGATCCTATGCTGGACCAAGCTTGTCCTGCCGAAGTCTTTGCTCCCCACGGAGAAGACATCCTGGAATTCGTGTAGCAGGTCCTGAAGTTGGCGTGATTGTTCCTCGTCTAAATGGTCCTGGGATCCTTGGTACAGCTTCTGTAGTTCTTCTGGCAGGGCGCGTCTTCTTCGGTTGTCCGTCTGCAGGTGTCCGTCCGTCGTGTCTGTGATGCGGGCAATCCAGGTAACGGGCTCGCAGATTCCTATGTTGGTGTCCCGGCGAACCGTAATATCGTAGTCGTTCAGGTTGGATAGGTGGACGTACGGCCGAGACGTCGTGTTGATGAGAGTCTTAGCAACTAGCAATCCTTTTGTCTGGATGTCCTCATATTTTGGCTCGATGACAGCCGCCACTCCCTCAGCTGTTCCGTCGACAATTACGGCGGCGCTGACCTCCGTCCTGGCGGGAACGATGACGTCTTCTCTCAGCCTTACTCGTCGTGCGGTGACGGCCTCGTGTGCTGGTTGCAAAGCAAGTCCCTCACCTCCGAAGTGCAGAGTGTTGGTACTCAGGTCCAAGATGATGTTGTTCTGGTCCAGGATGTCCAGTCCGATGATCACTTCATTTGTTACGTCAGCCACAAGCACTGGATGCTTTATCACCCGTCGACCAATGACGAACACCAGTGATGCTTCGCCATGTACCGGTGCGGTCTCTCCGGTCGCGGTTATTAGCTGGAGGTTCCTTTGTGTGTGTTGCACTCTCCACTTCGGGGTCACAGTGGGATTGATGATGGTCCTCGATGCTCCCGTGTCGATCAGCATGGGCCAGCTCACTCCGTTGATGACTCCGTCGACCATCAGGCTGCTATTGTCCCTCCGTAACTTCGTCACACGCACTTGGACTGCCGGGGCTTGACGACTGTCACAAGCCAACCTTTGCCCCCCAAGGCTGGCTAATACTCGTTTCCCTGGGCCGCGCGGTTTTCAGACGACTGATTTCCCGTCGGATACCCTCGGCGGCGGCGATCACCGCAGTCCTTGCTCAGGTGGCCTTTCTTACCGCAGGCCCAGCAGGTCGGTAGTCCACTTCCGGGCCGCCTCTCCGGTTGTCTTCCGGCTGTGTCGTTGCTGGTGGTGCCGCGACTATCGAAGAAACGGCTTAGCGCCTCCATCAATTCGTCGGCCAGGGGCTTGGTCTCGTTGGTTTTTGCTGGTTCGTCGACGTCCACTTGACGCACCCGCGCGTGCATTCTAGATGCCTGTTTTGCCGTCTCGAATACAAGTGCGTGGCTCAGCGCATCTGCCAGGGTCTTATTGCGCGCGAGTCGCAGCGCCTGTTGAGTGTCCGAGTCCCGTAGCCCGTCGGTGAAGGTCTGCGTCGCAATCTGTTCCAGAAAGTCGGCCGGCGCTGTTGGATAGGCGAGCCTAACGAGGCGTGCGATGTCCATCTCGAACTCCTGCAGGGTTTCCGCGTTCTTCTGTACCCGGGTCCGGAGCTGCATCTGGTAGGCCTGCTGAAGGTGGCTATCTCCATATCGGGACTCCATATGGGCGATCAGTGAAGCGTAGTCCTGGGATCCAATCGGGATGGCCTGAAGGACGTTAAGGGCGTCACCTCTCAGCGCTACAATGAGAGCTGTAGCCTTTTCTGTGTTGTTCCAGTTATTTATGGAACAGGCCGCCTCGAACTGACGTAAGTAGGTGCTCCACGGGACCTTTCCGTCGAAGGTTGGGGGCGTCACTCTGCTATGTCCCGTTCCTGATATTCCCGGTGTAACGGCGGGCCGGCGTTGGCGCAGCTCGGCAACTTCCTCTTGTAGGGCGTTGAATCTCGCTTCCATCCCCGTCGGCGGGCGTTGGCTCAGCTCAGCAATTTCCTTTTGTAAAGCGTTGAATTTCTCTTCCACCCCCGTCAGTGGGCGTTGGCGCAGCTCGGCAACTTCCTTTTGTAAGGCGTTGAATTTCTCCTCCACCCCTATCAGCGGGCGTTGGCGCAGCTCGGCAACTTCCACTTGTAAGGCGTCGAACTTCTTTTCCACTGCCGTGACTTCCTCACGCAGACCCAGTTCTAATTTCTTCAGGTCCTGTGTCAACTTATTCTGACCGTCTTCCATCTTCTTCTGGCCGTCCTCTATCCGCTTCAGGTCTCCCGCTAGCTTATTTTGACCGTCTTCCATCTTCTTCTGGCCGTCTTCTAGTTTGGCAGTTAGGTCCTCGGCTAACGTCTTCTGGCCGTCTTCTAGTTTGGCAGTTAGGTCCTCGGCTAACTTCTTCTGGCCGTCCTCCATCTTCTTCTGGTCATCCTTCAGGTCCCTGGCTAATTTCTTCTGGCCGTCTTCCATGCCACTTAACTTTTCTAGCAATGCTGCCAATTGCGCCTCCATTTTAGTTGTTTGTCTTGTAAAGGGCATGCACTCACAGGAAAATTAGAGAAAATGACCTGCTCGGGTTTTGAAACCAGGACAGTCAGGTGTTGTGCTTGAGTTCGTAATCCCACTTCTGACACCAGTTGTTACGTGCCACCCCCCTAGTGGCACTTTTGTTAACTGGATTACGGTGGGTTGAAGCACAACACAGGTTGTTCCTTTAAATGAAATAATTAACTTTATTGCGGCCAGAACATACACCATTCATCAGCAATTACAGACAATTAGAACCTTACTCCAGTTTCCTCATGTCTCTTCCTTGAGCGCTCTTGCCCCTTTCACTTGTCAACAAACCACAGAAGTTAAACCGTCTTAATGAGTCCGGTGGCCTTGACAGAAACTACCTGCACCTCTTCCTCATGTACACCAACTAAAGTTACTTACGGTAATCCGCTACCCGCTGTTTCGCTGTCCACAAGCTGGGGAAACAATGTCTCTGGATTTCGTAACTCGCACGGCACTTCGTCACCACACTTCTGTCGCACTCGCTCAAAAACACACACCCACAGAAAACTCGGTCCCCTCACTGTTGAAGCCGCTTATATAGCAGGCTGGTGACTCAATGAATTCTAGAATCGTCCAGGACACGCGGCTTCTCGAAATTTCCTTCGCTGGTGGGGTCACGAACATTCTGGACCATCCCTTTGTCCTAGTAGCCCTGTTGCATAAGGCGCACGCAATACACGAGGCAAGGCACAGCCCAGCCCTGGGGCAGTTGTGACTCATGCGGCGAGCGATGACACAAACTCACAGCCGTAACAGTATTATAATGCGTCAGACTGCTGGATCAAAATCTGATTTTCTATGCCCATCAAAACTGATATAAGAACCAAATGGATGATACTATCGTCTTCCTACCTGCCCGAGGAGAAGGACGTTTCCAGATGGTGCAAGGTAATACGAAGCATCATTATGACTTTGATCAGTCTTTGGTAGAAAGGGAAGGTGTGACCTACCTCCATATGGATAACTATGAGATCTCAAACTAGCCAATGCAGTTGAGCTTCTAATTTCGAGAATCTCTTCGAAGGTGATAAGCGTTTGGGAGATTCTACAAACAGTTTATCGAATGTAGACTGAAACGTAATCCGAAACAAAACACTTCCATCGCTTGAGAGGGCTTTCTCTAAACACTGCAAGGACAAGATCTTTCCATCAGCTGTATGACATGCGAAGACAAATTTTGTTTTATTTGCTTGGCTTAATAATAATCAGATATTTAATATGCTAGTTATTAAATAATATCATTCTATTAGGACAGCGGCTTCAATGGCGTAGTTGGTAGCATGCTGAACTGCTGTGCCCAAGATAGCGGGTTCAAACCCGGCCGAAGTCTTCGAATTTTTTAAGAGCGTTAAAATCCTTCAGTATGCCTTCCTTTGGAGGGGAAGTAAAGCCGGCGGTCCCATGTCATAGATTTATGGCATGCTCTTCCACAGACTAAACATATGTCAAGCTACTGCTCGAGTCTAAGCTGCGTGAACCTGAGAGGAATGTGCATCGCGGACTATGAGAAACGGTGTTGACGAGTGATGAGGTTTCTCGGTCCTTGCATAGTACAGAACCAAATACATTGGTCGGTGACTCACTGACTCATTCGTAACACCACACTGGTTTCAGAGAAGACCCTATGTTAGCAGTATTGGAATAGACGAGCATGTCAAGTAACACTGCGGGCTGTTGACAGGCCCTTCTCTTCTCGCCTGACCCTTCCCTGCACTTTCTCCTCATCCCGCAAGTTCATAGAGCTTGGACTCGCACAGTAAATTTCTAGGTTAGATTTCGTTGGAACGCTCTATCATAGTTCCAACGTTCACCACTAGGTATCATTGACATCTGGTAGCAAAACTTGGAACTACTTGGAATTGAATGGAACTTGTACCTCACCCTATGGGTGTCCGCTTGAAGCAGCTACAGCCTCTGGCGAACCGAACATGTCCCGGGACACTTCCGGCACTAAAAGACATACGATAAATAAATAATTCGTTGGTTGGTTCCTCAGTTTAGGGGCTGCGACAACGCGGCCATGTAACCCCGTGTACTTTGGCTGTGTCTAGAATCTGTCTGATAACCGGTGTTAATTGTGATAACTGCATTATAGTGTGTTATCTGTTTTCAATTCAGGTAAGGACTGCAGACGATAATTTCAAGTAGTCCCTACTTCCGCTACCAAATACTGCAGTCCACGACACCTAGCTGTGAACTTCGCTACTACTAGATGCCATCGCAACAAAATAAAAAATGTTTAGAGTACTATTGACCATTTTAAACGGTTTTGAAATTGTGTCTATTAAGTGAGGAAACATGTCATCCAATTAAGTAGGGGAAGTCCGTGTAATTTGGACCGGCGTGTAATTTGAACTGATGTTACTTTTGGTATTTCCAAGTTTGGCCACCCTTTCTCTCAGGCAAGGTCAGCAAGACAATTGAGGGTTCCTTTCGCCCTGCGAATTTTACTAATCTTGGACTCAAGGTTGAGGGGGAATTAGGAAAATAAGTTTGTCACTCCTTGTAAGATTATACGACCATGAGGAAGTGTGCTATGAAGTAATTATTTTCAACGAAGAGTGTGTGTTGCTTTCACAAGTACTGCTGAAACATCGTGCTAAGTTCTAACACACCTTCCTTCACCAAATTGTAAATGATTTTCATATATTTGAATTTTGATTAAATATATTCATGCGTGTAATTTGGACTGCCCGAGAGTGTGAAATTTGGTCCGTCGAAACAAATTTAATCATTAAGTTTCTTCATAGTGACCATCTCGTGGTGTAGCGGCTAGTAGGCTAATCTTGGCTGCGCACCGGAGGTCCGGGTTCGATTCTTGGCTCCGCCAAGAAATTTTAATTCTGGTGGGAGAACTGGAACGGGGTTTGATTCCCACTTTAGCTATCCTGAAAGTGTTTTTCGTGGTTTCCCAGTTTTATACAAGGCAAATGCCGTGGTGGGTCCTAACTTATAGCCACGGCCGCCTCCTTCCCAATCCTATCCCCAATTTACACATACATACACTAATACAGGCATCATAATAACACAGGATTTTACACAAGTACACGGGGCTACATGACCACGATGTCACAAAGCCCCTGAAATAAGCAACAAAAACAAACTTTCTTCTTAGTTTCATTTCTGATTCTGATAGAAGTTGCTTTATAATTTGGACTTTGTTGTTGTTATTACTATTGTTGTTGTTGCTTAGTTTAGTGGCTGCGACATCGTGGTCATATAGCCCCGTGTATTTGTGTGACAACCTGTGTTATTGTGATGGCTGTACAAGTGTGTGGGTATTTATAAACTGGGGATAGGATTGGTAAGGAGGCGGCCGAGGCCTTTAGTTAGGATCCATCCCAGCATTTTACTGGAGTAGAAGTGGCGAAACCACGGATAACCACCACCAGGATGGCTGAAGTGGGAATCGAACCCTCCTATTCCCAGTTTTGCCTCGCATGGCTGAGTGTACTGTATCCCGTTCCAGCGCTCAGACCAGAACTAAAATTTCTTGGCAGAGCCGGGAATCAAACCCGGATGTCCGGGACTACATGCCAAAAGTGACAATCATAATTCGCAGTATTGTATTTTATTGTTTAGTATTGCCTAATAAATAGCTTAAATAACATACAAGTGTTTATATTTGCCAGTCCAAATTACACACGATATTACATTTTGATATAAACATGAATTTTACGTTATACGCTTAGATATTATTAACATTTATTTTCACCGAATCATTTGATACATTGTACTAGTTATCGTCCATAACATTTGAGAAAGTGTAATTACGGTGAAAGAAGTTATTGACGTTTAAAGTTAAGTAGTTAAATTACACGGACTTCCCCTACCCCATGTTTTTACATAAATGGGTGCATGTTTTTAATAATGTCTCATTTCTTTCTGGTTAGGGTAGCCTATATATATACTCTTGTATCCCACCTAATATATTTGGGCAAAATTTGTGTTGACCGACTGAATAGCTTTCTTTAATAGAATTAGGATCCATCCCAGCATTTTACTGGATTAGAAGTGGCGAAACCACGGATAACCACTGAAAGATGGCTTCTGTCGCATCAATATTTTAAGGGAGGTGGGATTTTTTTTTCTCCCAAAAAGCCATTTTTAGCCTATTTTCAATTTTGAAAAAATAGGCTTATGAGATCACCTTGTGTGTGTCTGTCTGTCTGTCTGTCTGTCTCTCTGTCTCTCTCTCTCTCTCTCTCTCTCTCTCTCTCTCTCTCTCTCTCCTAATAACATCTAAACTGCTGGAGCGATTTCAATGAAACTCAGTGAGTTCATAGCACTATTCCCGGCCACCTCGACCGTGCCCTTCAAATATTGTTACGTCTCACCAATCCACCATGGCGGCTGTGCGAAATATTTCACTAGCATTCAATATCTCCGAAACTCTTACCGATATCGGCCTGAAATTGTGCACGGTGATAAAGGGCACTACTAGAAGTTCACCTATGAGACTTTCAAACACCTGGTGACTACAAAACCAACATGGCGGCCAAGCGAAGTTGAGACTTTTAAATAGACTTTTCTCACGATTTAACTATCCAAACGTAATGAAATTTGGTACAGCAATTGTTTATACACATTGTAATGCAATGGAGTCTAATTTAGTTCAATTGTTTACATAACCTCAAAATGGCGGCTGTGCGAAATATTTCACTGACATTCTATATCTCCGAAACTATTACAGATATCACCCTGCAATTTTGTACGGTGATAAAGGGTACTGATACAAGTATATCTATGTATATTTCATAAACCTGTAAAGTATAAAACGAACATGGCGACCAAGCGAATTTGAAATATTTTAATAGACTTTTCTCATGATTTATCTCTCTGAGCGCAGTGAAATGTGGTACAGTAAATGATTTTGCAGATTGTAATGCACTGCCATCTAATTTAATTCAATTGTTTACATAACCTCAAGATGGCGGCTGTGCGAAAATTTAAAATTAAGTTTTTATTTCTTGTGTCGTAATCATGCGTTCGAAGTGAAAGTTTGAATAATGAACCTAGGCAATAATTGTCTTTGAATTGTACATAACTCTATGGTCTATACATATAACAATCCTAAATGGCGAGCTTCCGAAATATTTAGACGGTTCTCATATCTATGAATCTTTGACAGCAACCAAACTGAATTTTTTTATGTTCATAGAGACTATGAACATACGTTCACCTATAGGACTTTCAGTAACCTGATGAGCACAAATCCAACATGGTGGCGACGCGAAGTATAAATATTTAAATGGACGTTTCTCGTGAATTAACTATCCGAGTGCCGTGAAACGTTGCACGTTAAATGCTTATACAAATATTGATCCACTGGCATCTAATTTATTTCAATTGTTTGCATAATCACAAGATGGCTGCTGTGCGTAATTTTAACATCTCTTTTTTACTTCTTGTGTTCTAATCATGCGATTGAAGTTTAAATACCACACGTACACAATATTCTTAATGTAATAGTACAAAAATAAAAATCCAACCTGGCGACCATCTGAAATATTTAGACGGTTCTCAATATCTACGAATCTGTTACAGCAATTTAACTGAAATTTTGTATGTTGATAGAGGCAATTAACATGAGCAGGATATATGAAAATAGGCTGTATAGTTCTTCACGGAACTACTTGTTTCCACTCCTTTGGTCAATGATTGGTGCCATCAAAAAACTTTATTGAGATAAGTTTTTTGCCCTTATCGGAAGAATAGAATTACCCATTTAAGATTTGATTGCCGCTGAGCGTGGCTGCGCCAGTGTTTGTTGATTATTGTAGCAGGTGCCCCGCCCAGTGAAGTGGAGGGCACAGTGCAGACTGTACATAAGTCAAGCAGCATTGCGCGCGCTACCTGTCTTAGAAGCGCAGATACGCGTCACAGGAGCTCATGTCACCACGTACAGTTAAACGATGTCTGATGCTATTGTAGCTGAGTCATATCCTACTCGCGCAACTGTACCTGTCAACGGAGCAGAGTAACGTGTGACACAAGTAAACAAAGAATAGTTCCCATCTCGACCACCGCCAATCAATTCGTAAAAGGGTAAATACGGTGCGAACTTTGAATTGATTCGATTTTTCACTTATTTTCATAAAGTTATATACTGTACTAGTGATATTGAACGTTCTCGAAAATCGTTTCCCACCCCTATTTCCACTACCTTGGTCCAATTTTGCCCATTAACGAACTCGACCAAAATTTTGAATGGTTATAGCCAGTGTTGCCAAATCTTGAAATGGGGGAGAGCTAAACCCTATGCTTTAAAACACCAGAAAAGCACCAGCTGGACTCTATGATTCAAACACTAGAAAAAACACCAAAGAGTATAAATATAAACGGCTTTTTACTTACATTTCTTTCATTAAAAATCGTCTTCTTCACTTGCGGAGCCTGCTACCGCTATTACATCTTTAGAGCAGGGAGGTGTAGTACTGCTGTAGCTCTGCATACTTCCAATTTTGGCCACTATTATATCCTTCGGAAGCTCGTAGCCGTGATAGCATTTTCCCTCTGTTTTAGTCCAAATCGCACAACAGAATGGAATGCAATTTTTGAACTTTCATTCGATTTCTTTGCTTTGTTTTCACCAATTAAACTTGGCTAAACACTCTCCCTACATCTGCATTAGAGTGAGGGAGCGAAAGTACATAAACTGCCTTCGCATAAAACTGGGAAATCCCCTGTAAGCTGGGAAGAAAATAGATGATAGGTCGATTCTTTGTACAAGTGCACTTGCACTGAGCCCTGCGTGTCGCGCTTACTTAGCACTTATGCACGCGAATGAGAATTCCAGGGACTTCCCCTGTTGGAGTGTTGATCTTGACACGTGTAAGGCTGAACATTGCCTATCTTAATTGATTAACTTCATTAAAACTCTTAAATGGCTTCTAGGATTTACTTACTGTATTTATCATAGGATACAATTTCATGGAAAAATCCTTTAAGCACCAGATTTGGCACTGGTTTTATTGAAATAACACCAGTATTTTGCTATGGCGCTATTAGAACAATTTTGGCACCAGATAAACTTCAGAAACACCAGATTTGGTGCTAAAACACCAAATTGGCAACACTGGTTATAGCCTATTTTATGTATAAATTTGAAAGTGATTGATGGAAAAGGACGGTAGTTACTGTGGCAACATGGTACCCATTGCAATAGGTAAAACTCTGCGTGGATGCTGATATCCGCAAAATGTTTCGCCATTGAATAGGCCTATCGTTACTAGGACCCGGATATTAAGACATTTCATTTTGTTTTCCGTCATGTTTTCTTTTTCATGACGAATTTAAGATGATGATTTACGCTAATCTCATTCAAATTATGAAATTAAGCACAATTAACACTCCGAACTGAAAAAGGGTTGCAATTCTGGTTGTTGTTCATTTTAAGCATAGAACTTGACATACATAGCCTAAGGAAACGATTTTCTCCTCAGAACTACATGTTGCTTTAATACAGTATTTTAATCAATTGAAAATATTACTGTAATGCCAGTAGATTCGGATAACAAACCTGCGGATGCGGATGAAAGTCGTGAGGATGAAGGACGGATGTAAATAACAGTCGTGCGGATGCGGGGCGGATGCGAATAACAGCCGTGCAGATACGGGGCGGGATGTTCCAACTTCTTGCTAGGATAGAGATCGTAGATTAGGCTAGCGCATATGCAGTATATTATTGCGGATATTCTTACACATTCACGTATGAGGATGCGGTTTCGGATGAAGGACGTGTAGATAAAGAGCAGATGTCGTTTTTGTGTAGGCCTATCCGCGTAAGGGCTTTCTTTCTTTCTACGTTACGATGCCGTCCGTACGTTTGTAGCATGTGGGGATGCTGCGGTGATGCGCGAGGAGCGGCGCGCAGGATGCTGAATGGAACAGGGGCGCAGCAGTAGCAAGGAGGTCTCCGGCATATTTCGCTGCGCCGCGCTGCTTGGTACTGTGTTGCCACGGAGACCGGTTTGTGCAGCACGCCTCAACTCAAATAGCTGAGCATTCCACCAACAGAATCGTAAGCAGAAGTATTCTTAGGGGAGGCATCGAGTCGAATGGTACCATCATCATCGTCGTCGTCGTCGTCGTCGTTAATTCTTCCTTAAGAAGACTGTTAGAACACAATCAATTTTCATGTTTCTTTTCTGTCCCTTTCCTCTTACTTCCCAAAAACCTCTATAGTCTATTAGAAATGTTCTTGGTCAGTCTGTCTTCGTTCATCCTATGTAGCCTATGTGTCCATAAAATGTTGCCTTCTTTACCTGATGTTGTTTGTAATCGCCTCTGTCTGTTCTTATACAGTAGTTCTATTGTTTCTTTCCTTATCCATATCATCATCAACGAAAATGATCCGAGTTCTACAAGCTAATATAAAAAGGAGTAGAACTGCCCATCATCTGTTGTACCAGCTAGCTGCCGAGAAACAAACTGATCTGCTGTTAATTAGTGAACAGTACCAAGATAAGGAGTCACCTCTCTGGCTTAGAGACCAATTAGGCACCTCTGCTATTTGGATCTTAGACCCAGGAAAAATTCCATTAAAAGAACATGGGAGCGGGAACGGAAGATAATTCACTAAGGAGGAGTGCCCTACGGGCAAATATAACATGACTCTAGCCTGAAGTAATGTGCTAAACGGTTCCAGGCTAGTGTTCAGGAGTAAAGGGGGAGTTTTAGTCGGTAGTCTGCTACTCAGGAGCAGGAGCCCGACACTCTGTGTGTAAATGTATTTCTTCCCCTAAAAAAATATATGTTTTAAAATTATTATTATTATTATTATTATTCTAGCTGGCTGGGTGGCTCAGGTTCCCAAGGTCGCAGGATCGAATCCTGGTGCAGCCAGTTGGCATTTGAGGGTGCGCAAATGCAAATGAGCCGTGTCAGTAGATTTGATTGAACGCCCGAGGGCTCCCAACAAGTTCAATTTCAAGTAGTTCCTACTTTGGCTACCAGATGGTACTGTCATTAACACTAGTGACGAAGGTTGGAACTTGATAGTGCGTTTCTTAACCAGCCAAATATAGGCTACCAAAAAATGTTGCTATACACTACCAATTGCAGTGGTAGGTTCTTC
Source organism: Meconema thalassinum (assembly GCA_946902985.2). Taxonomy (NCBI): domain Eukaryota; kingdom Metazoa; phylum Arthropoda; class Insecta; order Orthoptera; family Tettigoniidae; genus Meconema; species Meconema thalassinum. The sequence goes on from OX336400.1 coordinate 142,266,351, forward strand.
TACATGCCATAAATCTATGACATGGGCCCGCTGACTTTACTTCCCCTCCGAAGGAAGACATACTGAAGGATTTCAACGCTCTTAAAAAATCCGACGATTTCGGCCGGGCATGCAGTTCAGCATGCTTACCGACTAGCCACTGAAGCCGGTGGCACGTTAAAGACCCCTTCGGAGCAATATTCCAGCACCACGGCGTCTCTAAAACCCACAGTAGTTAAACGGGACGTAAAACCAATAACATTATTATTATTATTATTGAGTATCCTAAGTAGGCTAGTATAAATTGATCTGATAACCAATCAGTGATTGCCACAACAATAGAACAGTTAAAAGGAACTCGGACTACCTCATTGACCAGTGGCTATCACTTTTGGCTGTTAGGCCTACACCTGAGGTCCGAGTTCGATATCGGGCTCTACCAAGAAATTCAATTGTGGTCTGAGGGCTGGAACGGGGTGCATTTACCCTTGTGAGGCAAAACTAAGAAGGGATGGATTTCCACCTCAGCCACATTAGAAGTGATTATCCATGATTTTTCCACTCATACGCCAGGCAAATGCCCGGATAGTATCTAAACTAAAGTCACGGTCGTTTCCTTCCACAATCCTACTCACCATTACAAAACACTCACTAAAACAGCCATCAAAATTACACAGGTTTCCTGATAAGTAACACACACATAGTCTAGGCGGGACTGCGTGCCCACAATTTCGCCCACGGGGCTTAGGCCTATTTAATTATTTGTTTATTTATTTATTTAGGCCTATTTGTTTGTTTTTTGATTTTTTGGTTTTTGTATTTTGTATTTTGTTTTGTTTCTTGTTTCTTCGTTTTTAGCCTATTTTCAATTTTGAAAAAATAGGCTTATGAGATCACCTTTTGTCCGTGTGTGTGTGCGTGAGTGTGTGTGTGTGTGTGTGTGTGTGTGTGTGTGTGATTCGTGTGTGTGTCCCCCCCTAATAAAATCTAAACGGCTGGAGCGATTTCAATGAAACTCGGTTTGTTCATAGCACTATCCCGGCGACCTCGACCGTGCCCTTCAAATTTTGTTACGTCTCACCAATGCAAAATGGCGGCTGTGCGAAATATTTCACTAGCATTCAATATCTCCGAAACTATTACCGATATCGCCCTGAAATTGTGTACGGTGATAAAGGGTACTACTAGAAGTTCACCTATGAGACTTTCAAAAACCTGGTGACTACAAAACCAACATGGCGGTCAAGCGAAGTTGAGACTTTTAAATAGACTTTTCTCGCGATTTAACTATCCACACGTAATGAAACTTGGTACAGCAAATGTTTATACACATTGTAATGCACTGGAGTCTAATTTAGTTCAATTGTTTACATAACTTCAAAATGGCGGCTGTGCGAAATATTTCACTGACATTCTATATCTCCGAAACTATTACAGATATTACCCTGCAATTTTGTACGGTGATAAAGGGTACTGGTATAAGTTTATCTATGTATATTTCATAAACTCGTAAAGTAAAAAACGAACATGGCGACCAAGCGAATTTGAAATATTTTAATAGACTTTTCTCGTGATTTAACTCTCTGAGCGCAGTGAAATGTGGTACAGTAAATGATTTTGCAGATTGTAAAGCACTGCCATCTAATTTAATTCAATTGTTTACATAACCTCAAGATGGCGGCTGTGCGAAATTTTAAAATTAGGTTTTTATTTCTTGTGTCGTAATCATGCGATCGAAGTGAAAGTTTGAATAATGAACCTAGGCAATAATTGTCCTTGAATGGTACATAACTCTATGGCCTATACATATAACAATCCTAAATGGCGAGCTTCCGAAATATTTAGACGGTTCTCAATATCTATGAATTTTTTACAGCAACCAAACTGAATTTTTTTATGTTCATAGAGACTATGAACATATGTTCACCTATAGGACTTTCATTAACCTGGTGAGCACAAATCCAACATGGCGGCGACGCGAAGTATAAATATTTAAATGGACGATTCTCGCGAATTAACTATCTGAGTGCTGTGAAACGTTGCACGTTAAATGCTTATACAAATGTTGATCCACTGGCATCTAATTTATTTCAATTGTTTGCATAATCACAAGATGGCTGCTGTGCGTAATTTTAAAATCTCGTTTTTACTTCTTGTGTTCTAATCATGCGATTGAAGTTTGAATACCACACGTACACAATAATCTTAATGTAATAGTACAAAAATAAAAATCCAACCTGGCGACAATCTGAAATATTTAGACGGTTCTCAATATCTACGAATCTGTTACAGCAATTAAACTGAAATTTTGTATGTTGTTAGAAGAAATTAACATGAGCTGGATATATGAAAATAGGCTGTATAGTTCTTTACAGAACTACTTGTTTTTCTTTTTCGTTCTTTTTGGCTATTGTTTTTTGTTTTTCGTTTTTCGATTTTCGATTTTCGATGTTCGTTTTTCGTCTTTCGTTCTTCGTTCTTCGTTCTTCGTTCTTCGTTCTTTGTTCTTTGGGTTGGTTGTTTTCAATCAGCTATAGCTTATTTAGAAGCTAAGGATACCGAGGTTAACAAACCAGTTTATTTTGCTGTAGGCCTACACGTGTATTTTTTTAAATAACCCTTGTTAATGCAGGGAAAGTCTCATAAGTAATGTCGTTTTTAATAGAAAATTTTATTTGGAAAGTTTTTGGGCAAGAAATTAAACAATTCCTCAAAGTAGAGACCATCAGATTCTATGGTGTTGAGCCATCTTCCAGCGACGTTTCTTATCCCGCGACGGGACCCACTTTCAGAGCTTCAATATTTTCGAAATTCTTTCCACGCAAGAAATGGGCCATGGATCAAAAGAGATGGTAATCTAAAGGCGCAATATGAGGGCTGTATACTGGATGTGGTAGCTGTTCGACTCCTCCCAATTCCTGAATTGTTGCCATGGTTAGAGGTGCAGTAGGCTACGAGGTCCCGCAATATCCTGCTGCAAGTTCTCTTTCGGTTAACTACTGTAATGCTGGAAATCTCCGTCTCTGCATAGACTGCACGCCCGTTTGGAACGAACTCCCAGTGAATTACTCCTTAAAAATTCCACCAGACACACAACATCACTTTGGGGCCGAACCGGTCCTTTTTAACGGTGACTTTGTCAGGTTGACGGGGATTGAGCCACTGTTTCGAGGCGTCAGCGTTGCGGAAATCGATCCATATTTCATCACGTGTGACAATGCTACTGATAATTATATCATCCATTGGGTTACCGATAAGCTGACGACAGATATCCACTCAACGTTGAGCCTGTTCAGAGGTTAATTTATGAGATACAGATTTACAGCATCTGTTTGATTTTCCAAGTTTCTTAATCTGGCAATGTATGGTATATTTTGATGCACCAAGTTCTTCTGATAGCCTACTGTACGAATAGACTACTTCTTTGCGGATTTTCTTTCAAAACTCTGCGTGTAGGCCTATTCTCAATATCCCATAGTCTAGATCGTCTAGATCGTGGTAAATCTGTAGTGATTTCTTCTACAGTGTTGAAGAGTTGGAACCATCGTTGTGCCACACGCTCACTAACAACACCTTCTCCTTCCACTTCACATATTCTTCAAACCGCGGCAGCAGCTCTGTAATTTTGTTTCCACTAGTACCTGGGCGTTATACTGCAAACCCAAGGAACCACCTATACGGCGCATGTGAAGGACAAAGGCATAACAGCTGTGCCGGCCATGAACGACATTCAACACCTCTCCAAGATTTCAATCCAAACTGCGATGAAACTTTTTAATACCAAAATTGTACCAATAATCACTTATGGTATACAAGTAATTTGGCAGTACCTTAAGCCTATAAGAAATAATTTAAAAGACATTGAGTAAATTAAAGCGACGTTCCTGAAGCGAGCACTTTGCTTTTCTAAATTTACGCCATCCAGACTGGTTTACGAGATGACGAATGAAACAATGTTGCTTGAAGATCTATGATTGAATATGCTGCTACCATCCACGCCAGCTTATGAAGAAGTAGGCTAGTACTTGAACACCAAGGGGGAAAAAACGAGAAATATGGGTCGATTTCTACAGTACAAATGCTATGACTAGAAAGAATTGGAAGGAGGCGAATTACCATCTTAGACATCTTGTCACAAGGTTTGCGGTTCGTGGTTTCCACCATAAGTTATGGCGGACAGAGAGATTCCATGACCCATGCGCGACCTGTATATGTCGTCTCTGTGGAGAGTTATGTGACAGATATCATGTCGTTACATGTACAGAAAGATATTTTTCATTGATCAAGTTTTGTTGTGATTAGTGTTTATGTTAATTTGTTTGGCAATTTTGCTGCAAAAAACATATTATTATCAGTAGTGCTCAGCTTGCCTCGGTGGGTGAGTGGATAGCGTGTCGGTCTACTAACCCCAAGATTGCAGGTTCTCCCCTGGCCGTGGTAAGTGATTTTTGAAAGGCGGCAAAAATACGATACGCATGTCATACGATGTTGGCATGTCAAAGAACCCATTTGAATTCAGTAGGCCGAGTTCATAATGGCAAAATTAATCTCGGGAGTTTCCGCCAACAAAAAGTTCCTCATTTCTCTACTAGAAAGCGCTATAATGTTCAAGGAGCGTAGATATCTATTATCTAACCTCCTTGTCTTTCATAGTGATTCAAGGAACAACGAAATTCGACATGCAAGCTACCCTTTGGGTGTCAAATTACAAAGCTTGCACCAGGCACCCGAGGCCATACGATATTCATTCATTCAATTTCGCTAATCGGCCAACTAGGGACCACGATAAGCCTCATTTTACATTCTGGCATTTGCTCATTTTTTGCTTGATCCACATTGCCTTCATGAGCTCACTGTGTTTAGCACGACGTTCCTCTGTCCATTTCGCACCAGTTGTCCGTTTTTCGTCCCGGAAAGTCCCAAACGTCTTGATGGCTGCTCTATAAAGATTTCGGTCTTGTGCATCTTCTGCTCGTATCCCCATTTCTTTCAGATCTTTCTGGACGTTAACATACCATGGCATTGTCGTTTTTGGTTTTGAGTCGAATATACTGAAGATACGTTTCGTCCATCGGGAATCGATCATCCGTCGCATATGACCGTAGAAGCAAACTCTGCGTTTTCGCATTGTGTCTGTGATCTTCTCTATCCTCGAGTAAATTTCTTGCCTGGATTTTCTGATGTAGATGCCATTTTTGTAGTCTGGGCCAAGTATGATGTGTAGGATCTTTCTTTCTTTTCTCTCTAACTTCGCGAGCAAACATTTCTCGGATAGGATAAGGCATTCAGATGCATATAGCGGTACTGGTTTGATGACAGTGTTGTAGTGACGAATTTTTGTGTTCATAGAAAAGCACTTTTTGTTATATATGTTGCGGGTGGTTTGAAAAGCGACTTCCATTTTCTTGATTCTTGCTTCTATGGCTTCCTTGTCAAGGTCATTTTGCTGGATCCATTCCCCAAGATATTTAAATTTATTAACACGGTTTATCGTTCCATATTTGGTGTTTAGTTGTGCTGTATCATCCTTGATGTTCGACATTACTTCTGTCTTTTGAAAGGAAATTTGTAATCCTGTTTGTTCTGCTACTTCCTTCAATATATTGACCTGTTCTGTTGCACTTTCGAAATCTTCTGTCATCAGGGCTATATCATCAGCGAATGCTAAGCAATCTATTTCCACTCCGTTTTTCTTCGTCCCGATCCTTAATGGTTTGTAAAGGCCTCCTTCTTTTAACTTCTGTCGCCAATTCTGTATTACCTTTTCAAGCACGCAGTTGAACAACAGAGGTGACAGCTACGATATTATTGTTATTATTATTATTATTATTATTATTATCAGTAGTGCTTTAGAAGGACCCTAAATTCCAACTTTGTAAGTTCCATTGTGATTGTGTATCAGCAACTGACGACTGATACATTCTCGCAAAATACGCTACTCTAGTCATGGCCTCCTGTAAATAGCATTAGGGAACCAAAGAAAACCAATTCTATCTTATAAATCACCAAACTTAAAAAACGACATTACTTGTGGGCAGGGCCCAGATACTGTTAACATGTCACCTTTGAAATGGTTCACCACAGACATTGCTAACTTATATACAAATCCTGTTCATGGCCCCACATTATAGGAATGCATATTTATTAAGTCATTTCTTCGTCATTTTTCTAAGTATTTTGCCTTTAGGTCATTTTCTTGCCTTTTGCATCATTATTATGCCATTTTATGGAATTTATTAGAATATTTTATACGTTTTAAGTCATTTTCTCACATGTTTAATGGTTTATGTTCGGCGATGTCGAAATGTAAATATTATATGTCAGAAAACTGTATCATGATGAGGGTCATTATAACCAGTGTTGCCAATTTGGTGTTTTTAACACCAGATCTGGTGTTTCTGAAGTTCATCTGGTGACAGAAATTTTCATATAGCGCCATAGCGAAATACTGGTGTTATTTCAATAAAACCAGTGCCAAATCTGGTGCTTAACGGATTTTTCCATGAAATTTTCTCCTGTGACTAATAAGTAAATCCTGAAAGCCATGTAATAATTTTAATAAAGTTAATCAATAAAGATAGGCAGAGTTCAGCCTTACACGGGTCAAGGTCAACACTCCAGCAGGGGAAGTCCCTGAAATTCTCATTCTCGTGCATAAATGCTAAGTAAGCGCAACATGCAGGACTCAGTGCAAGTGCACTTGTACAATGAATCTGCCTATCCTCTATTTTCTTCCCAGGTGCCGGGGGATTTCGCAGTTTCATGCGAAGGCTCTTACGCAACCACAGTCAGTATTGTAAATATATCCCAAACCCACGGTCACTGTTCGTTGCCTAGTAGGCTAGTAGGCCAAATTGGAAGTATGCAGAGACACAGCAGTACTACAACTTACTGCTCTAAAGATGTAATACCGGTAGCAGGCTCCGAAAGTGAAGAAGAAGATTTTCAATGAACGACATGTAAGTTAAAAGAAAATTCGTTTATATATTTATATTTTTTTGTGTTTTTTCTAGTGTTTTGAATCATAGAGCTGGTGCCATTCAGGTGTTTTAAAGCGCAGGGTTTAGTTCTTTCACATTTAAGATTTGGCAACACTGATTATAACAATATTTTTAATTATGAAACAGTTTCTCCCACCAATCAGAGCGGCTTCGGTAGCGAAGCCGGTAGCATGCTGAACTGCTATGCCCAAGATAGCGGGTTCAAACCCGGCCGAAGTCGTCGGATTTTTTAAGAGCGTTAAAATCCTTCAGTATGCCTTCCTTCGGAGGGGAAGTAAAGCCAGCGGTCCCATGTCATAGATTTATGGCATGTTAAAGATCCTTTCACAGACTAAACTTGTGTAAAGCAAAAATTGTTAGGTTAGATTTCGTCAGAACGCTCTATCAAAGTTCCAACGTTCACCACTAGGTATCATTGATATCTGGTGGCGAAAGTTGGAACTACTTGAAATTGAACGAAACATATAGCTCACCGTTTACGGTGTCCGCTGGAAGCAGCTACAGACTCAGGCGAGCCGAACATGTCCTCGGACACTCCCGGCACTAAAAGCCATACGATAAATAAAATAATAGAGCTCAAGAAACAGTTGTGTGACCAATTATACTCTGTGAGCTGCCAGAATGGTATTGACATTTGGCCGGAAATTCCACGTCAGTCATCACCCCTCTGCCTCTTGACCAATCCATATTCGCATAGTTGATGTCATAATATTCTGCGTTGCAATATCACAGCCCACGTGCGTCTGTGCCTGGTCAGCTTTGCAACTGGCTTGTAACTTATAGTGTGATCGCTTGTTATTCTAACTGTTTGGCAACCTTGTTCCCTGACCACATGGCGAGGCGAGAACTGTCAATCCCATTCTGGCAGCTCACAGAGTACACTGTAGGTAAGGATAGCATAACACCTGCGCTGACTTCCACGGCCTCCTAATTTAAATTTCACTGCGTGACTGGTGTCATAGTGGAGTAATCGAAGAGGCCTTGGTAAAATACAAGGTATTCTCTTCGTCTCATGCGCTCTGTTCAGTACATAAAACTAGTGAAATCTCGACAGTTACAGGTATTATCGTCGAACATAAACAGTCGTATGCAACTCGCCTATAATGGTAACTAAGACACTCGTATGGAAATTATAAAACGAGCTAAATAAGGTAGCTAATAAAATCATTTCAACATAGCCTACTGTACTATGGCGTAGTCTGTTTGCATTCTTTGTATGAAGAAATTATGTCAGTCCAATTCAAATTGTGTCTTTTTTTAAGTTTTCGGGTCATCTTGTGAGATTTTTGCAGGTTATTTTTTAAACATTTTTAGGCCATCAAAATCCTTGCCCTGCTTATGACACATCCTAATATTAGACTATAGACTCACTGCAAGGCAAGTAAAGTTGTCTAGAGCCCCCTTCTCCACATCATGTTTAGATCTGCATTACATCAACATCAGCTTATGCTATTAAATCCACAGCATCATTAGTTGCAGCCTATAGAACCAGTTGTACCCGTTGAGTCGCGTGCGCGGTCCAGTTAAGAGATGTTACATAGCAATCAGGTGTCGAGGTCAGAAACTGGATCAAGAGGGGTCATGAGCTGTACAGTGCTCATTCAAATTATTCAGGTCAGAGGGCACTTCTGGTCTCGTGGTAGGGAATGACAAAGTCACGTGTGGTTTATTTAAGAAGAAAAGATATGGGAGTCAGGTGTTTCTGTTATACCTACTGTAAACTGGATCAGGATGAATGGTTGTTGTAAGTCATTTCTTCAGGAAGCAAAGACTGTTTTGCAGTTTATTTATTTACTTTTGTATTTTTAGCCTATTTTCAATTTTGAAAAAATAGGCTTATGAGATCACCTTTTGTCCGTGTGTGTGTGCGTGTGTGTGTGTGTGATTCGTGTGTGTGTCCCCCCCCCCCCCCTAATAAAATCTAAACGACAGGAGCGATTGCAATGAAACTCGGAAAGTTCATAGCACTATTCCCGGCGACCTCGACCATGGCCTTCAAATTTTGTTACGTCTCACCAATCCAACATGGCGGCTGTGCGAAATATTTCACCAGCATTCAATATCTCCGAAACTATTACCTATATTACCCTGACATTTTCTATGGTGATAGAGGGAACTACTATAAGTTCACTTATGTGACTTTTGAAAACCTGGTAACTACAAAACCAACATGGAGGCCAAGCGAATTTGCGACTTTTAAATAGACGTTTCTCGTGATTTGACCAACCAAACGCAATGAAACTTGGTACAGTATATGTTTATATACATTGTAATGCACCGACATCTAACTTCGTTCAATTGTTTACATAATCACAAGATGGCGGATGTGCGAAATATTTCACCGGTATTCTATATCTCTGAAACTATTAGCGGTATCTCCCTAATATTTTGTACGGAGATAAAGGGCACTACTGGAAGTCCATCTATAAGACTATCAAAAACCGGTTAACTACAAAACGAACATGGCGGCCAAGCGAATTTGAAAATTTTAAATAGACCTTTCTCGCGATTTAATGTTCCAATCGCACTGAAACCTGGTACAGGAAATATTTATACACATTGTAATCCACTGGTATCTAATTTAGTTCAATTGTTTACATAACCTCAAGATGGCGGCAGTGCGAATTTTAAAATTAAGTTTTTATTTCTTGTGATGTAGTCATGCGATCGAAGTGAAAGTTTGAATAATGAACCTACGCAGTAATTTTCCTTTAATGCTACATGACTCTATGGCCTATACATTTAACAATCCAACATGGCGACCATCCAAAATATTTAGACGATACTGAATATCTACGAATCTATTTTAGCAATCAAACTGCATTTTTTGATGTTCATAGGGCTATGAACTTAAGTTCACCTATAGGACTTGAAATAACCTGGTGATCACAAATCCAACATGGCGGTGACGCGAATTATAAATATTCACATGGACGTTTCTCGCAATTTAACCATCCGAGTGCAGTGAAACTTGGTACAGTAAATCCTTATACGAATGTTAATCCACTGGCATCTAATTTATTTCAGTTGTTTCCATAACCTCAAGATGGCAGCTGTGAAAAATTTTAAAATCTCCTATTTTTTCTTGTGTCCTAATTATGCGATTGAAGTTTGAATACTACACGTTCACAATAATCTGCATGTAACAGTACATAACTCTAGGACCTACATATATAAAATCCAACATGGCGACCATCCGAAATATTTAGTCGGTTCTTAATATCTACGAATCTATTACAGCAATCAAACAGAAATTGTGTATGTTGATAGTGGCAATTAACATAAGTCGGATATATGAAAATAGGCTGTATAGTTCTTCACGGAACTACTTGTTGTTTTTGTAGTTTTGGGATTTTTGGGTTTGTTTTTATTGTTTTAGGATTTTTGGTTTTGGTTGTAGGATTTCTGATTTTGTTGCTTTGGGATTGTTGGATTAGTTTTTGTTATTGTTTTTGGTTTTGGTACTGCCCCCGAAAATTTAATTATTCTGGGACAAAATGAGAGTATTTTCCGTCCCCATGATAAAATTTAACCAGCAAATATAAATTCTGGAAGTGTGACACAGGAGGGTAGTGTTACAAGCTCGAGGCCGTGGGAGAGCCCGATCACGTGATATATTGCACAATAGACGCTTCTAGAATGCTAAAATTGGCATAGCAACAGCGAGTTTGGAAATTAATATTATAAATATTGTTATAAATTATGCTATTGGATCCAAGCCCAGTGCCAATGAGAAGAGGTCTTATTGAAGACGGGATCAACTTCAACTACATAATTTGGCGAAATTATGCATTTAGGCCCTTAGAAGAAGATTTTCTTATATGCTAATGAAGAGAATATTAAAATTAATTATGTCTGATACTTTAAAAACCACAGATCGGTTAATCTACGCAGTAATAAGCATTAGTAATCTACGCGCTAAAATTATGGTGGGAGATTGATACGGCCGCCAAAATTTCGACTTGGAGGGGGAGATCCAAGGATCGATGTTCTTATTCCAGCAGTCTTTGAAGAGTGAGGAAGTGATTTTACTGGGTTAACGGAGATCCCAAAGCTTTGTCCGAGTGTGACGACTGTCGACTTGTGGAGACGCGAGGATAGCTAGGTAGATCGCACTTCCATTTTATGTGAAGTTGTGAAGAACATTGAAATTAGTATACCTCGTATATAATTGAGATTTGAGTTTAACTAAGTGAATATATATAAATAACAGGTCGAATACTACATTCTGTTGAAAGTCGAGCGTTCAAAAATTAACCGTTTCGACAATATAAGCCTGTTAAGACAGATTTTCAAATGTGTTGGAAATAAAGCTGAATATAATTTTAGATTGCAACGTGAAGTTGGCGAACGCAGTTAAAGTGAACAGTAGCGAAGAACTTTTAACATTGGTCCAGCAAATAAACATTATCATAATGACTAGCATTATTCTTCAAGTGGTTTCATTCAACATAATTAACACTGTTGATATGATGAACTAAAGTCATGCGCCAGAGACATATTCGATATCAGAAGTTAAGATACAACGATGGAACTTCGTTAGACGACGTATTCTTGAATACAGACGTAGTGTACGGTCCATCTTGTAGACTACATTTTCGTCAGTCTACGAACACTAATGTAACATCAATTAGCAATAGAAATACTTCATTCACCATTTATATGAATATTTCTATAAATTATATTTCAATGATGAGGCTGATACATATTTGCGACGGAGAATGAAGATTCTACAGAAGAGATTTGTCAAGATGCTAGGGCTAGCCCAGCAACCACAGAAGAATTTGCTAGAAGGATGTCGTTCGAGCCCAGGCGAATGTTGGTGAATTCCGGAGAGGGAACGTTTCCTATCTCTAAAGTCGCAGATCCGAGGTTCGAATGCAGATCCATCTCAGTATCTTGAACTGAGGAAACATCTAAAGTATTGTGGGAATACTTACATTGATCTTCAAGTTTTTCGTCCAAATGAGGTAGCTGTGTCTCTTATTATTAGTATAGAGCTTGATTAATGACATCCTGAGCCAACGATCTTACTCCATATTTTCGCATCTCATGTATTTCAGTGTTTTCATGTAGAAGCCTACTTTCGATTTTTGCAAAAAATGAAAGTAGACTTATGAGATCAACACAGGGCAAAAAATTGTGTGTCTATCTGTGTGTGTGTGTGTGTGTGTGTGTGTGTGTGTGTGAGTCTGTGTGTGTGTGTGAGTGTGTGAGTGTGTGTGCACTCTGAATGTCTGCCCCCCCCCCTATCAATTCGAACACGGTAAAACCGTATTGAACGAAATTTGGTGCGGAGGTAGCACAAGTAAAGGGCACCTCAGTGTCATGTTTTGTATCGCCGCCATTTTGACGAAAACGTAATGGCGTCCACCCAAATGTTAAACGTTAAATCAAATTAGGACCAAACTAATCTTCCGATCTCTACTAAATTTTTCAACAACATACCTTTATGTGGGAGGCATCTTTTGACCAAACGACAAGGTCAACGGCCCAACTGTTTGCAGATAGCGCCCATGTATGTGTGCAAATCGATTCACAATATCAATTCAAACACGATGAAACCGAATTGAATGAAATTTTGTACAGATGTAGCACTAACAAAGGGCACATCATATTCATGTTTAATATCCGTATAACACGTTGTATTTCAACAAGCTGCTACAACCAACATTCAATTATACTCCTTGAAAAGGACAAAGAGTTATAACAATACCCATGCATTTATGAGCATGTAGGCTATATGTTCTCTACTGAACATCTTGTTTTACACTTCAGATGTGTGCAAAGATTTTTATGCTTCAAGATTATTTACGAGATGATTGCCTTTCATCTATTTTTTTTTTCTACGGATCAGTTGTGGAACTGACATTAAAAATTTTGTTTGATGAATCATATTGCCCAATAGAAGACTAGTCGTTTCGACTCTTGAATTTTAATAATTTGTTTTAAACCAAGTATTCTGACATTGTGTCATAGCTTCAAATTAAATTCCTTTTAAATTTAATTTGAGCACTTAAATGTAACAACATCTAACTTCAAGAACAGAAGAAACATCGAATGATATTGTTATATCATTATTGTACATAAACTGTCGACGATCTAGGAAATACTAGTCGTTTGATAAGACCGAAGTCTTAACCCCTATAAACATTCTTTGTGTAGAGTAGAAAAACATTACGACATTGACAAACCTTTTTATTATTTGTAAAGCTGAGAGCTTTGTTCATTTAATATGTTAGAGGAAATACCTTTTGATAGAAGATTATTCAAATCTTCGGCTAGGAATTCAAAGCTAGTTTATCCCGGTCAAGATTGAATTCTATTTGACACTATAAATAACATGTGTGTTATTTTACACTATTTGTGTAACATCACGTCATTATGTCGACCTGATATTACAACGATAAACAATTTAAAGCTTGATCAGTGAAGTGAGACAGGAGTATTATTTTTATTACATGTATTTGCGACAGACGAGTTAACAGTTAATTATCTTTTTGTGGAGTAAACTTTAGGAGTTCAATCACGACAGTCTAATATCGTTCATTACGATTGGAAGTTTCATTTGAAGAACTTAATCATGTATAATTGTTGATCAGTTGAACCCTTATCATTGTGTACAATAATAATGTTTCATATTAATAAAAACGATGGAAATACTAAATACATGATATGCTGGATATTTGAGTAATATTGATGTAGCTAGAAATCTGGACTTGGTAAGACATGCTACGTGCTGGCTGGAAATGACCAATAGTTTCACAACCAATGTTATTCTTGGATTTCTGAGAAAATCAGATATGACGCTGTGGCGTACGTGACCATCGAAGGCCAAAATGCTGCGTACAAGGCAAGGAGTGAGAGAGAGGAGAATAGTCGTGACGTCAAAATAAGGGCGGGATTTGTAAGGTCAGAGCTCCAACGCCAACTTATCTGACCAATAAGAAAACATGACGCCAGAACATAGCGTCAGTGTGTTTTGCGCGGCAATCGGATATAAAAAGATCTAGCGATCGGTTTGCATGTTCGACGGCAGATTCGCGACCTGTGAGAAAATACAAGAATTTTGAGAGGTCACACATAATTATAAGCCCATTACTTAAAATATTGAGGAGCTGTTTTTCTCCCACCATTGAAACTTTAGGCTTTCTGTATATATACACATGTCTGAGATGAATCGGGGCACTCCTAATTATTCTTCGACAGTCATTTTAAGACGTCCTTAAGACGATATGGTTTTAAAATTATAGTTGTGTGTCGGCAACGAAGTTGGAAAATTTCATAAATTGTGAGATGGCAATTAGCCATAGAATAGGGAAAGTCGACGATTCTGGATAGGACGATCTGAGGAAATAAAATACTTAGAACGCAGATAGAACAGTTTAAAAACTTTGATATAATTGTGTGTTAACAGCAGCAAAATGTCAACCATGGAGAGAAGACAGCAAGCTTCATCCTCCATTACCATCAGTGTTATGGGCTAACGGCCTAATGATGGGAATTGACGAGGCGGGAGGCCTCTGGAAAGCAGTTTAAGTGATGAGTATTAAAAAATTGATTTATTGATTTTGGACGAGGGGAATCGCGAGAGATGTGTGGAACTTTGTATAGATTTTATTTGTGTGGTTTAATTTAAATTTCAGGGTTTGATTTCTTAACTGACATGCGTGTAGTAAATTTTGGCATTGCGTGACAATTATGTTGTACAGTAAATTTTGTAATATAAATGTTTTCCTTATGTATACGTAATTCTTATTGCGAAACGGCCGCATCGATTAACGTATCTATAAAAAGTGTAGCCATGAATGAGAACCTAGGAACGACAATGATAAATGGACTGATTTAATGATAGGTTAAACTAATTACTACGTGGGGGGAATATTTGCTTTTGTTGCTTTGATAACTCGGGCTAGGACTGATCCTGTTATTTATTCTTTATTGTCATTTGGACATGTTGTGTGTCATTATCTGAGAGGTGTGCTGATTAATGCTACGACGAGATCTTCGAGAAATGTGCCACGTGTTTTTGGGTGTAAGTGATGATGATGAGGAGAGGTAAAGCCTGTCCATGACTGCGATATCATTCCGGCAAACTAGTTATCCGTGGGGATAAGTTTGACCTGGGAATGTATTCTTAAAAATCCCTGAGAGGATGTTTTGAGATAATGTGTTATTTATTTGTACGCGTTTAACAGGTGGCGATTAGCAAAGGTGCTGTACGCTGGCTATGGGCCAGAATCTATATTTAGCATGGCACTAATTACTACTTGGGGGAAGAAATCAGCCACTCTCTCGGTGATGCGATAACAGGCCCGGTTGTCTCCAGCTCGTTATGACACGTTATGTTTGCTTTAAAGCCTAATGAGTTAAGGTTATTTTATTTGGTTTAATTTGGGAAGTTGCCATGTTGTCGATCCAAGTTTCTTTTATCATTACTACGACTTATTTGTTCATTGTTTTAAAACGCCAAACTTTCCGGCGTGAAAATTAAAAGTTGTATTTTGTTGTTGTTGGCTCTTATTTTCAAGGCCATTGTATTCATATAAATATAATTTGGCAACCGGCCAAACTTGTTCATGTCATGTTATGCTATCCTAGTGTTTAAGGTATAAGTCGGTAATTCCGCAGCCCTTATTTTAAATAATACACACGTGTATTTGGTTGTGGTAATCTAAGGTTAGAGCATGTCAGTAGTGTATTTAAATATGTAATTGTTGTTCCCACATTTCCGTAATTCGTCCTTCGCAGTACGGAGTCCGTTCCCGAACCAACTGTTTTGGTCGGAAACGAGCGCCCGTCAAAATGCTCATTACTTGAACTAGTCTTAAAACCCGTGTCGCTCATAAATATTAAATTTTTGTACTTTTTATTTGTTTGTTATTTTGGATCTTGTGATCCGTTTTCTTTTGTTACTTTGATTTAAGTGGCATTGCAGTCACAATGCTTGTTGACAGCTGTCATGCCATGTCGTCATGGTACGTCAGGCTGGTCAGTGTTAGATCTGTTCACGCGAGTGAAAAATAAAAGGGTGGTTATAGTTTACCTTTTATGTTTGATTCAGTTAATAAATTTCATTGTTAGTAGATCCTGTTGTTTTTCTTGGCTTTATAATAATAATAAGTTAACCTTATGAACCTTGGAAGTTATGTTGATAGCAAAACCTCTAAATCACATTCACAAGAATCCATTACGACCCCGAAATTTTGAATCTTGTCTACATGCTATTTTCCAAAGGGTTTATAAGAGTTACTTTGGCTTCCGAACGTGTGGCATTTGTGTTTTAGAGTAAAAAAAATAGATCACCGGCATGTGATAAGTTTATTAACGTAAGTTAGGCGAAGATAGTACCGCCAAATGTTTGAAAATATAAAGTCATGGAGTTTGCAATAAAGTAAATGTGGAACAAGTTAAGTGTTTGAACTGTGATTAAAATTAGAACAAACTGTTCCAGGCGCCCAATAAAATTAAATTAGCTTTGTGTAGAAAAGCCAAACTCAAAGAATTGTTTGACAGGAAGGTTAGACCTTAAAAACTAATTAATACTCTATTAATTGGTTAAAATTTGTAAGTGAAGTAAGGTCAGGAAGATTATAACTGAATCAAAGGGTTAAAATTAAATGGAATAATAAGTAAATTATACTCAGTGATGCTATAGTTTGTGGGAGTAATTTAAAGTAAATGAACTGAGTATGTAAAGGGTTAATGTGTGTATATTTAATATGTGTGAGCGCGCGTATCCAGGGCTCCGCCCTTATGTCATTTCCCTATGTCTCAAATATATTATTGTTGTGATGGCAACTCTGGGAGAAATTCGCGAAGTGATTGAACTAGCATCCGCTCGTACGCGAGAACAACTTAGTGAGATGAGAAAGGACATAACCAATGAAATACAGACACAGTTAGCGGCAAATAGTGAAGAAACGCAGACACAGTTAGCGGTTATAAATAAACAATCGGCAGAAACGCAGACACAGTTAGCGGCAAATAGTGTAGAAATGCAGACACAGTTAGCTGCTATAAATAAACAATCGGAAGAAATACAGACACAGTTAAACACAAAACTATCCGAAGTTAACGAGAATATAAATCAGAAAATCGCTACACAAAACATTCTGGTTAGTGAACAATTACATAGGCAGTCTGAGAAAAACAATGAAATGTTAAACGCACAAGACGAAAGGAACACTCAAAATCTAGCTGCGCTAACGGTAGAAATCAAAGAGCACACAAAAGAACAGCTAATCCAATTAGCAAAGGACGTTAGCACTAACAATACCAAACAATTAGGAATAATAAAAGGTATCGAAGATTCGTTTAAAAAGGAAATAAAAGGAATGGATGAGACTGTTATGGCAAAACTAGCACAAATCGAGCAAGCGTGTTTGACCAACTCATCTGAGATTAAAGAAGCACACACAAACTTAGAAAAAAGGTTTGAGATGATCGAACGAGGGACACAGGGTATGCAAGAT
Source organism: Meconema thalassinum (assembly GCA_946902985.2). Taxonomy (NCBI): domain Eukaryota; kingdom Metazoa; phylum Arthropoda; class Insecta; order Orthoptera; family Tettigoniidae; genus Meconema; species Meconema thalassinum. Next base: position 142,283,806 of record OX336400.1, read on the forward strand.
CAGATAATTACAGTAGATAACAATATCACGGGCTTAGTGACGGAACTCAACAAATTAGAAATACAATCAATTAAGAAATGGAAAAAGTTAGAAATTGACCAGGAAGAAATTAAACAAACATTAGAACAGAACAACATTTCTCTGGGAGAAAGGATAGATAAACTTGAAGATAATCAGGAGGCTAATCAACAGGAAGTCGAAAAACGCTTTGTTAAATTGAAGGATACTATTAGGAAAGATTGGACCAAGATGAGCGCTGATTCGAAAGATGAACGGCTCGCAGTAAGCAAGAAGCTAGGGGAAAATAACGCGAAAATACAGGCGTTAGAAGAAAATATGAAGTTAAGATTTCAAATTCAAGAGGACCGCATGATAAAATCGGAGTTGCAGTCACTTGGACATAATACGATGTTTGCGACACTAATGGAAAAGGGGAAAGGGGAGAATGCGGAAAGAGAGCACACAATAGACAGCCACGAGCTTGGGCAAAGTCCAAGAACGGTAGACACGCAAGCATTCCAGAATTATGAGGGTCGTAGCTCGACACCTCAAAACACACAACTTCCCACGCAAGTTATACAAGTCATCCGTGGAAACGAATTTAAACCGAATAAGTTTTTACCAGAGAGCGGAGGGACACCTAAAGCTTTCTTAAGGGAACTGACAGAATATTTTTCGGACCAAAATGTTAGCTCAACGCGACAATTAAGAATGGTTGAAAAATTTTTGGCGGGCTCAGCACTTACCTGGTATCTTGGATTTAAGAACACATTTAAATCAATGGAAGGTTTCCACAAGGCCTTCCTAAGCAAATACTGGAGTGGGTCGTATCAACAAAGCTTGCGAATGGACTTATACTCGCGTAAATACCATTCCACGCATCAGACGAAATATGCAGATTTTTTCGCCATGCAACTTGTCAAATTGCAAGATCTTGATAATCCCCCTAGCGAAATGGAGCTAATAACTACTATAGGAAAACAGATGCCTATTAGCGTTCAGCAATTCTTGGTGGCGGCAAATATTACGACCGTGGTCCAGGCAGAAGAGGTATTAAGGAAGATAGATGAAACCACTAATTACATCAACCCGAGAGAGAAGAGACAGATAGAGTTAGTTAATGCAGTCGAAGTAGTCAAGACACCGAACAAAAACACGAGGGCGCAAGCTACAAACACTGGGGATAACCAAAGACGGCAGAGCACCGAAGAATATGAGCCGGGATCTCAACCGAGATACGAAAATAGGGACAGAAACCATAACAATCAGGAAGGAACTAACCGCTACCGGAACACAAACAATCAGCAGTGGCGAGATAATAGGAGATACCAAACGTCATACAATAGGAATAATAATAACGCACCTTACAATCGAGGATGGCGTGGAGGACACTATAATCAACAATATAGGCCCAGAGACAATAGGCGTTACAACCAGCAACATAACGCACAAGATAACCAGCGGTTTAACGAGCAATCGGATCCAAGGGATGATCAGAGAAATTGGAACGAGAGACACGCTGAGTCACAACAGTACCTAGAAGAACTACATAACATACAGGGAAACAATAAGAATAAATGGGAACGAGCGATGGAACACAGAGCGAATCCGGACACCCACACTAACGGGGCGGAAGGTATGCTAATGCAGCAGGAAAGACAGGACGGGTGGCACCAAGACCAGGGCGAGGGTCAAGGCGCAAAAAAAAAAGTTTAATTGAAGGGAAAGGAGACAGCCTCAGAAGCGAATGGTGTGATGGTCGTGATGGTTGGGTGACAGCGCACATTACAGAGTGGATTGCGATGCCTGAAGATTCCTTGGAAGAAATCGTGAGGCCACAAAACGAACAATTAAAGCAATTACCAATAATATATGCTAGGATTGATGGATTGAAGGTCAAATGCTTAGTCGATACAGGAAGTCAGGTCAGCCTGGTATCTGAGGCCTTGATCAAAGAAATAGGACGGAATCATAAAGTTCCAATGATACCGGTCCCGCAAATTAAAGTACGGGGTATAATTCCTGAACGATCGGTTACTTGTAAGCAGCAGGCATATCTCGAATTAGAAATTCTGGAACACACCTTCGCTCAAACTTTCATAGTTATGACGAAAATGAACTTCAATATCATTCTAGGGGCAAACTTCATCTGCGAATATCAGGCCGTCATAGATCTACACAAAAACACCATAAGCTTCAAAAACATCGAAGGGATGACGAACATAGGACTGCATATGGACGAGATAACATCTGGCAAGGAGGCGCATACTTGGATGTTACAGGCAATTAGTGAAGAAGGGGCCGAGATCACGCAGCAGGCTATTTTAAACAAGACGGACAAGGAAATAATTGAGGCATATAGCAAGGACACCACTACAGCTGTAATTGAACTTAATGAAGAGGAAGAAACGCGAGATATCTGGGCATTGTTGGCTGAAGAGGACGACAGCAATAATGAATTTGAAGAGCTACTACAGGAGCGGCTTAAGGAAGTCAAACTAGGGGTTACGGAAAAGAAGCAACTTGAAGATATTTTAAGAAAACACCAACAGGTTTTTGATACAGTACCGGGCAAGATTCTCAACTTTAAATATTCCATGCAGGTAGATGATTGGTCACCATTCAGAAGTAGGTTGTATCCGATTCCGGAAAAACATCATTCACAAGTTAAAGAAATTATTGACGGAATGTTACATGCAGGCGTAATAAAAAAGATGCCCACACCTTTTTTAAATGCAATTTTGGCCGTTATCAAACCAAATGGATCTATACGGCTATGTCTCGACGCAAGAATGCTCAACCTTCGATTGTTGCCGGAATACGATAAGGCACCCATAATTAGAGACGTCCTCAAGGGATTTAAAGGAAAGAGCATCTATTCAAGTGTGGACTTAACGAGCTCCTTTCACCATATCGAATTGGACGAGAAGTCGCAATTGTTAACAGGCTTCTTGTTCGACAATCAGACGTATACATTTGGAAGAATGCCGTTCGGCGTGAAAACAGCTGGCTGTGCCCTAATTCGAGCATTAGACCGAAACCTTACTGAGGAGGTTAAGGAGATGACGACTAGGTACATAGATGATATTTTATTGGCTTCCGACAACATCAATGAACACATGGAAAACTTAGATAAACTGTTAGAAAATTTACGCACCACAAATTTCAAAATAAACCTAAAGAAATCCCACTTCTTTAGGGATGAAATTTTATATCTAGGCCACATTATCGATCAGGACGGCGTCAGACCAAACCCTGCCAAAATTGATGCAATCAAACATTTCCCCACTCCTACAAGAATAAAACATGTCCGTGCCTTCCTTGGTGTAACGGGGTTTTTCAAAGAAAACTGTCCCGGGTACACGAAAACTGTAGCCCCTATGCAAGAACTACTAAAGAAAAATAATAAATGGTCTTGGAATGACGAATGCAACCAATCTTTCCAAGCTACTAAATTATTGTTACAAAATTGTATCAAACTGGGATACCCAGATTTCGGCCTAAAGTTTGTAATTCAGGCAGACGCTTCGATTATTGGGGTCGGAGCAATGTTGTATCAGGAAGATCCAAGCAACCTACAGAAAAGATCTTATCTTGCCTTTGTAAGCCGTAAGTTACGGAAACACGAACGGAATTACACTGTTACAGAGTTGGAGCTCCTAGCTATTCTTCACGCCCTTCAAAAATGGAGAAAACTAGTATTTGGGTATCAAATTATTATCAGGACAGATCATAAAGCCCTCACATTTCTTTTTAAAACTAACATGGTTAGTGAACGTATCACCAGATGGTCGATCTACATTCAACAGTTCGATATAGAAATTGAACACTGCCCTGGAAAACTAAACATCATCCCAGACGCTCTCAGCAGAAACCCGGAAGAAGACATGGAAGAAGAGGCCTTGGTTCAACACATAGAACTGACACCTAAGGATCACGAGTTCTTGAATGAATTAAAGGAATTAAAGAAAGAGCAAGAAGGTGAGCCCTGGATGCGGCAAATGATCATGTATTTTAAGGGAGAACTTCAGCCTGGATCTGTAGCTCATCGTGAGGCCCGGAGCAAAGAAGGAAAATATCAATATGTGAACAATCTGTTACACAAATTCATTAATGAGGAGCATACCAAAATGCGCATCTTGTTACCTGCTTCATTACAACGTGGTTTGACCTGGCATGTCCATGAAAGCCTAGGCCATATCGGAATAGACAAGGCAGAAGCGACCATGGCTGAAACTTTCACATGGCCACGCATGCGAACTACCATATGCGAAGTGGTTAAGACTTGTGACGCTTGCCAACGCACTAAGCCTAACAACTATTTAATGAAGCAATACCCGAAACCAATATTACCCCAGAAACCATTGGAAATAGTGGCGATCGACACATTTGGTCCAATTCCGAAGGGAAGGAGAGGGTGCAGGCATCTACTTGTGTGTCTGGACGTATTTTCCAAATTCGTGGTTCTATGCCCTATCCAGAAAACCACCACTAAACAGATTCTAAGTAGAATAATACACAAGGTGATACCGACTCTTGGTAAGCCTGAGTTTATATTATCGGATCATGGCGCATATTTCACTAGTGCCCAGTTTAAGAAAGGAATGGCAGATTTGAATATAAAACACGTTCTCTCATCAATAAGACATCCCCAAGGAAATTCTAGCGAACGCGTAATCCGTGATATTTCTAAGTTCTTCCGGGTATTTATTCCCAAGGAACATTACAAATGGGTAGACCGAGTGAGTGACATTGAGATATGTATGAATTCCACTCGTCATGAATCTACAGGGCAAATTCCCATGGTTTTACACCACAACCAGTTTCCAGTGAGATCTTGGAACACTATTGTAACATGTCCTAACGACCCAGTACCAACACACGATCTACGGATCCAGAACACCATTGTGCATATGAGAAGGCAGGCGGACCGTAGATTAAGAAGAGTACGCGGAAAGAAGTTTCATCGGGAGTTGATCGAAGGGGAATTGGTCTTGATTAAGAAGCCACCGATATCTGATCCAGCGAACAAGATACTAAACAAATTTTGTGAAAGGTATGTGGGACCGTTCAGCATCGTGAGGAATTTAGGTAACAACGCCTACAGAGTCCGAGAGGTGAGCACAGGAAACATGGCAGTGTATAATATCTCAAATTTAAAATTGTATCATCAGAGAGAGCCATACGAACCGAGAAATAATGTTACTGCAGCAAATTAAACATTCGCGTGATAACATACAACAAAAGATACGGGGGTACACTAGTGGTTAAAGCGCTCAAAAGACAGCTCTGACGTGTTTACAAGTTCAGGCGGAAGTCGTTAATGAATATGTTGATGTTTTGAAAGAGTGAGAGGGGAGACGAGTAGCAAGGAAAGAGGCCGGAGGGCATAAGTATACAGGAATTTCCTAATGAGTTTGGAACGAGACGGCTACTGAAACAGACAGAGGCGGACAGTCATTAAATTTGAGGGTGACCAGCAACTTCAAATTTGAGCCAGAAAAGTAGGGGGTGTGAAATTCGACTTCATTTGAGTTCGAATTTCATCAACTAGGGGTCGGATGAACCCTTATCATTGTGTACAATAATAATGTTTCATATTAATAAAAACGATGGAAATACTAAATACATGATATGCTGGATATTTGAGTAATATTGATGTAGCTAGAAATCTGGACTTGGTAAGACATGCTACGTGCTGGCTGGAAATGACCAATAGTTTCACAACCAATGTTATTCTTGGATTTCTGAGAAAATCAGATATGACGCTGTGGCGTACGTGACCATCGAAGGCCAAAATGCTGCGTACAAGGCAAGGAGTGAGAGAGAGGAGAATAGTCGTGACGTCAAAATAAGGGCGGGATTTGTAAGGTCAGAGCTCCAACGCCAACTTATCTGACCAATAAGAAAACATGACGCCAGAACATAGCGTCAGTGTGTTTTGCGCGGCAATCGGATATAAAAAGATCTAGCGATCGGTTTGCATGTTCGACGGCAGATTCGCGACCTGTGAGAAAATACAAGAATTTTGAGAGGTCACACATAATTATAAGCCAACGAGCTAGAGAAAGGTATATAGAGTGGAAATGGCGCCGCCATATTTGAAGAAGGTTGAACTGGCAGCCGCCATGATATACTCTGTCAAGAGGGTGGGAGTCAGGGAGGGAGAGGCGTGACTAACGAGGCGTAATATAAGATTGGGCCTACGCAAGACCTGACCATTTAATTTGTACATTGAACGAAAACTAACACAATCATCTTACAAGACAATACGCTACGTTGCTTATGCACAGTAGGCCTACATTGCATGATTTCACTGTCCTTAAAAAGAATAATTTTTGTGTACAACTGACGCACCTGTTGACCTCTCTCACGGTGAGCTGTATTTCTGCAGAGGTGGTGAAGCCTGCATTTAAAATACTGTTTCACAATTCGCTCGATGAGTGAAGCATAGTGAGACTTTTCCCCAGGTTCAGTAGCTGTAAATAGATGGTCAGATTTCTGAAACAGACAACCTGGTAGCACAGCATAGAAATCTGTCTGCAACTTCAGCATGAGATTCTTCGTGTTCTTTCGCAACATACTGTCATTATGCCTGATGACAATCTCAGCTGTTTTACATAATTTCACTACATCATTTGATGGATTCAAAAGGCCATCTTGACGTCTTTCTCTTTAATCAGTCCTTCTTTCTGAACATCTTGACCCGATAAAAGCACTTCTAGGCATTCAATACAAGTTAATTTTTTAGACACTTTGCAAACGACACTTCCTGCAATGTATTGATCAAAATTTTCTACATACATTTCGTTCATATGCATACCCCGCCCGGGGGCTCACAGCTTGTGGGACGTGGATTGGCGGCCACGGGACCTCAGCTGAGACTGGCATTGCTTGCAAATCCACCCGTCAACCTTCCTTAGTCACCTCTTGTTCTCTTCAGGCACTAACGGTATCCGGGACCTGGAGAGTCTTTCAAATTCATGTCTTATTTGGCCCTTGTCGCATCTTTCCTGATACCCTCATTTTTCGAGGGATCAGACCTGATCTTTTCATTGTATCTCCTGCCTTGTGCACAAGACCTATTGGAGGCACGGCGTGAGCAGTCTCTTGAGAATTAGGCATCGTTTCCAACGAGCTACCCCCCCAGGGACTCACATCTAGTGGGACGTGGGTTGGTGACCATGGGGCCCCAGCTGAGTCCGGCATTGCTTCCACTTACTTGTGCCGGGCTCCTCTCCATCTTCTTTCCTGTCGACCTCACTTGGTCAACTCTTTTTCTCTTCCGACCCCGACGGTATTAGGGTATCCCAGGCCTAAGGAGTCTCTTCCTTTCCCGCCTTAATTGGCCCCTGTCTCATGTACAATACCCAAGGGGTATGCACCCCTTAGAGATCATCCCCCCCATCATCTGTCTAAATCTCATAAAAGGCAACCCTTTAAAAGCCTACCCAATATCCATCAATACTATAAGGGCAGCTGGCTACTCCATAAAGCAGCTCAACCCTTGCGTAATTATGACACACAGCGACATACTACAAACTGGTTCAACTATGCCACAACGCGCTGACAGAACAGAGGCTAAAGGTATAAAAGGTGCCTTAAGTGGGTCACGAGGATCTCTCCATCATCAGTGCTTCGACGAGACAGCCGGAGGCTAACGACAGTGTCAACCGAGGTGAGTCAGTCAGTCAGTGTTCAGAATCCTACTTTTGTAACCTAACACCCACAGTTTGTACTCACATTATAACATCACAAGATCCCTTAAAAGGGACTAACAGTTACTCATTGCTGACCAATAAACACTTGGTCAGTCTCTTACACTTGCATTACTGATCTACACTCTTCTTCACGTCCCAACGTCCTTCCTTACTCCCGTCACAGTCAGACGTGACACACCGTAGTAATAACGCCAACTCAGACGTCATTGTATTCCTCACAGCGGCTCGCGTGCTCAAGTGAAGCGCGTGCCGAACCGCTGACACTAGCAAGGTGATTATATAATAAGTAGCCGGCTGGGCGACTAGTACATCGACCCGCGTGCTAAGGCTACATCCCTTAAACCACATTTACAGTCTTTATAGGAGCGCCCCCTAGTTCCTAACGCTAAACAACACTCCACACTGGTCAGCTTGCCCCTCCAAAGGCAGCTACCCCCTTTTAGACACTCCATTCAAAATCAATACAGTAACTCTTCCGTTTTAGGTCCTACCACCCCTAAATAAGGGATCTAAAACACTCATCTTTTCTGATACCCTCCTTCTGCGAGGGGTCAGCCTTCTTTTTCTGTTATCTCCTGCCTTCTACTCAAGGCCCTCGAGGAGGCAGAGTGTAGGCTATGTAGCCCCACCACTTCTGGTGCACCCTGGATATTGCTACACCCTCAGAGGCTCACGGCTGGTGAGTTCGGGAGTTGGCGACCCCGAGTGATTCCTGAGCTGGGTCCGGGTTTCCTCCTTTTATCCAATACCTCTGGGGCGGACCCTCTCCTCTTTCACTTTCATATCTGCCTTTCATGGCTCTCCTTCCTTCCATGTCCCTCAATCCTTATTCTTCGAGGGTTGATCTTTTCCTCCTGTCCTTTATTTGCCTTATTCTCCTTTTATTTTCAGTTTCTTCTTTTAGTATACCGGTAGTCTATAAGTTAGTAAGTTAGTTAGTTTTAGTTATAGTTTACATTTCATTTTCATCTTCACGATCACCCTAACCATTAGGGGCCGATAACCTAGATGTTAGGCCCCTTAAAACAACAATTATCATCATCATCATCACCAACGAGCTAGAGAAAGGTATATAGAGTGGAAAAGTTAGTTCCTGCTTCTGCAGAGGGAATCTGAAATGTGAATATCACACAAACTTAACGACATTCCTGTTGTCTTGTTACTTCTATTCGTACAATTGAATGACGAACACACTGACGGCATGGTCTATGTATTTTTAAATAAATTTCATTCGACGCATGTTCCTGTACAGCCCGAATAATAAGATATCTTATCGCAACAAGCTCCTGTCAGACGACGTTCTGAATCATGGCCGCCTTAACTCAGGTTGCCTCCGCCCAGAGCGCTGCTACGCGGCTCCTTGCCTCTCTATATACCTTTCTCAAGCTCGTTGTTATAAGCCCATTACTTAAAATATTGAGGAGCTGTTTTTCTCCCACCATTGAAACTTTAGGCTTTCTGTATATATACACATGTCTGAGATGAATCGGGGCACTCCTAATTATTCTTCGACAGTCATTTTAAGACGTCCTTAAGACGATATGGTTTTAAAATTATAGTTGTGTGTCGGCAACGAAGTTGGAAAATTTCATAAATTGTGAGATGGCAATTAGCCATAGAATAGGGAAAGTCGACGATTCTGCATAGGACGATCTGAGGAAATAAAATACTTAGAACGCAGATAGAACAGTTTAAAAACTTTGATATAATTGTGTGTTAACAGCAGCAAAATGTCAACCATGGAGAGAAGACAGCAAGCTTCATCCTCCATTACCATCAGTGTTATGGGCTAACGGCCTAATGATGGGAATTGACGAGGCGGGAGGCCTCTGGAAAGCAGTTTAAGTGATGAGTATTAAAAAATTGATTTATTGATTTTGGACGAGGGGAATCGCGAGAGATGTGTGGAACTTTGTATAGATTTTATTTGTGTGGTTTAATTTAAATTTCAGGGTTTGATTTCTTAACTGACATGCGTGTAGTAAATTTTGGCATTGCGTGACAATTATGTTGTACAGTAAATTTTGTAATATAAATGTTTTCCTTATGTATACGTAATTCTTATTGCGAAACGGCCGCATCGATTAACGTATCTATAAAAAGTGTAGCCATGAATGAGAACCTAGGAACGACAATGATAAATGGACTGATTTAATGATAGGTTAAACTAATTACTACGTGGGGGGAATATTTGCTTTTGTTGCTTTGATAACTCGGGCTAGGACTGATCCTGTTATTTATTCTTTATTGTCATTTGGACATGTTGTGTGTCATTATCTGAGAGGTGTGCTGATTAATGCTACGACGAGATCTTCGAGAAATGTGCCACGTGTTTTTGGGTGTAAGTGATGATGATGAGGAGAGGTAAAGCCTGTCCATGACTGCGATATCATTCCGGCAAACTAGTTATCCGTGGGGATAAGTTTGACCTGGGAATGTATTCTTAAAAATCCCTGAGAGGATGTTTTGAGATAATGTGTTATTTATTTGTACGCGTTTAACAGGTGGCGATTAGCAAAGGTGCTGTACGCTGGCTATGGGCCAGAATCTATATTTAGCATGGCACTAATTACTACTTGGGGGAAGAAATCAGCCACTCTCTCGGTGATGCGATAACAGGCCCGGTTGTCTCCAGCTCGTTATGACACGTTATGTTTGCTTTAAAGCCTAATGAGTTAAGGTTATTTTATTTGGTTTAATTTGGGAAGTTGCCATGTTGTCGATCCAAGTTTCTTTTATCATTACTACGACTTATTTGTTCATTGTTTTAAAACGCCAAACTTTCCGGCGTGAAAATTAAAAGTTGTATTTTGTTGTTGTTGGCTCTTATTTTCAAGGCCATTGTATTCATATAAATATAATTTGGCAACCGGCCAAACTTGTTCATGTCATGTTATGCTATCCTAGTGTTTAAGGTATAAGTCGGTAATTCCGCAGCCCTTATTTTAAATAATACACACGTGTATTTGGTTGTGGTAATCTAAGGTTAGAGCATGTCAGTAGTGTATTTAAATATGTAATTGTTGTTCCCACATTTCCGTAATTCGTCCTTCGCAGTACGGAGTCCGTTCCCGAACCAACTGTTTTGGTCGGAAACGAGCGCCCGTCAAAATGCTCATTACTTGAACTAGTCTTAAAACCCGTGTCGCTCATAAATATTAAATTTTTGTACTTTTTATTTGTTTGTTATTTTGGATCTTGTGATCCGTTTTCTTTTGTTACTTTGATTTAAGTGGCATTGCAGTCACAATGCTTGTTGACAGCTGTCATGCCATGTCGTCATGGTACGTCAGGCTGGTCAGTGTTAGATCTGTTCACGCGAGTGAAAAATAAAAGGGTGGTTATAGTTTACCTTTTATGTTTGATTCAGTTAATAAATTTCATTGTTAGTAGATCCTGTTGTTTTTCTTGGCTTTATAATAATAATAAGTTAACCTTATGAACCTTGGAAGTTATGTTGATAGCAAAACCTCTAAATCACATTCACAAGAATCCATTACGACCCCGAAATTTTGAATCTTGTCTACATGCTATTTTCCAAAGGGTTTACAGTAGTCATGTGAAACGATACTGAGGGTCACGCCTTTATTTGAGAAAACTTCCTACAGAAGAAATGTTAATAACAATTAATCCATTTTGGTTATTGTTTAACATAGTGGATGATATTTGTTTATGCCATATATACTGTTATATGAGGATTTGTAGAGGTATGAAGTGCTCGTGCGAAGGAAGTTCCGCATTTTAAGGGAAGTCAAAGCAATGTTGTTCTTTGATAAGAAGGCATGGATCATGATAAGAGTCATTGTATACAAGTAGTCCAGTTCATGTGAAATAACGTTTTAGCTGTGTTGACAGAAGGGTTTTAGCGGAAATACAACTAGAGAACGATTGTCTACTCATGTCAATGATTTCATTTTTCATTTCATATTTATTCATCAGTGCCTTACACTATATTTACATTACACTGAAGGGAGTCTCTGAAAAGAGCAAAGCCCCACTTCGCATTCGGGATGCGTCAGAGCCCCCACTATATATACTGGGTTATATTTACATATGTACACAAGATGGCAATTAGTGAGAATCGAGCAATGATAAATTATTTACAGTATACATTAGAGGGATGGTAAATTTATATAGGATAAGGCAGGAAAACAAGAGAAGAGATCACATAAATATTGTAAATGGAGAAACACAGGAAACACTAGCACAACAAAGAATCGGGGCATCATTTATGAGGAACAACCTACTTGATGAACATATAATGCCGCAGCTTCCTCTTGAACTGAACGGCATTATTGTTGCTGGTCTTCAGAGATCACGGTAGGCTGTTCCATGCACAGACCGATCTATTTACCAACCCCAGTTTGTACGACTCAGTCCTGGGTAGTGGGGCGTACAGCGTAACTCCGCGGCCCTTCTGAGCTGATCGGTAGCCAAGGGAAATTTTGACTAAAATAGCAGATGAGTCTGTATTATTAAAAAGTTTTCTCAGGTATAACAAATCAATTTGGGTAAATAGGTTCTCAATAGATGGAAGGCTACATTTTTGGCGTCTGATTTTAGAGTCTACGTCGGAATTTTTCGAAAGAATGAATTTAGTGGCACGATTTTGTATCTGTTCTAGCTTAAGGATATTTCCCTTGGTACCGGGGCTCCATGAAGGGCACGCGTGAATTAGCAGCGGTCGTACTAGACTCAGGTAGGCGATCCTCTTCACTTTGGTACGGCAGCCACGTAGATTTCTGCTTAGCATACCCAGTTGGCGTGCAGCTTGGTTCCTCACTGCGTCGGTGTGGGTGTTCCATTTCAGGTCGGAAGTGATGTTGAGTCCAAGAAGTTTGACGCACTGCCCACGGTGAATCGGAGTGTTTTCAAAGTGATAATGGTTGGTCGCTGGAATTCGATTACGGGTTAGGGAGATTAGATTACTTTTGGAAGAATTGACAGCCAGGCCGTTAATTTTGCACCAGACACTGATGTTATTTAGATCCTCCTGCAGGGCGGAAAGGTCACTATTGTCTTTGCTCTTGCGATAGAGGGTTGTGTCGTCGGCATATTGGTAGATGTTTGAAGAGACTGCATGGAGAAGATCCAACATGAATATGTTGAAAAGTAGAGGACCAAGGACATATCCTTGAGGGACACCAGATGGGACCAAAACAGGGAGCGCCTTGGAAGACTACTCTCTGATGCCGGTTTGTAAAAAAAAGTCAGTCAACCAACCCACTAGTTTACCACCGAAGCTGTAGGAGCGCAGTTTATCAAGGAGACGTGAATGGGGAACCTGATCAAAAGCCTTGGTCCAATCGAGAGTAACGAGATCCACTTGACCACCTGGTATTCTTTCCAAAGTTTGTTGCCAGTCGTCCACAATTATTATATTTTATTAAACCCGAAGTTATGAAATTACGTACAGTTAACCTTAGCCAGTCGATTGTATTAAACCGACAATGTAATGAAACCTATATAAGACGATATATGAGCAGTAAAGTGTTAAAGAATGATTATGTGGAAAAACAGTATATATTAATTAGGAGTTGTATTGTAACCGAGAAGCCAGAATCTCGAACGTAACGTGTTAGCAACACTAAATAGTGTATATTATTATGAACAAATTACATGTAAATATTTTTCGGAAATGATTTAATTAGTTAAATAATTTTGATAGAATTTATTAATCGATTGTTTTGGAATAGCGTGTGTTTTGTGAGCAGATGTTTTGTATGAATGATTGTCCACTGTTAAGAGTAACTGTTGAACCGGATTGGTCTAGAACAATTCGGGGTGCGAATGAAAGATTGTATAAAAATTTTCAGAAAGATTGTTAAAGAAACATAGAAGTTGTGAGCATTTTTGTAAGATCTGAATGTTAATTTTACGTGTATATTAAACGCACATAAAGCAGTCTCAATGCGGACTAGCCAGAATGATTCACCGTTAGGACTGGAGAGCGGTGCGGGTGAGACATAATACAAACAGGTGAACATTCACAGCCTCGTATAAAATTTAAAAAAGTTCTGAATGCAGCGTGGTGCTAGCGTTTCATTGATAAAGTAAGCTAGTGCACGTGCGTTTTCCAGACGCGTGCTAGTGAATGTAACCAGTTGTCAGGAATGCCATGAATGTAAGAGCCTTCCTTAAATGTTTTTGTTACGTAGTGTAGGCCTAAACAAACCAAGACTTTTATGCTTATATTTTTGCACGGCATTGTAGTAAGATATGTAGTTGAAAGGAAGTTTGTATGATTGTGTGGTTTTATTTTTCTTTTGTTATTAGATTAGTTTATTGTTATTTTGTTTATTTAGGTTAGTTTACCATTGTTAATAAATTTATTCAGTTCGTTATCTGTCGTTGATCACGTGTGATTCATTTTAAATATAAGGAGTAGAGTATTGTGGATGTATTGTAGGCGAATCTGAATTCCCAGTCCCCGAGAATGTAAGTAAAGGTAGGTGTGCCCCGTGTAGTTTGTTGTTGATCCACAATATTCTTGCAACTGCTGTGTGTAAATCCCTAAAGGCCATGTTGGGAGCGATTTCTAATGTACTAATTGGCCGGTGCTGTTAGAAATAAGCGATCCAGCTGGGGCAATGGATATTCCAACAGGCTACTTTCCAGATTTACGGGCACAGTACTTTTCGTTTTGGTTTCCGGATTCTTTGTTTTTGTTTCTTTGGGTTTGTTGTTTTGGGATTTTAGGGTTTGTTTTTGTTGTTTTGAGATTTCTGGATTTGGTTTTGGGATTTTTGGTTTTTATTTTTGTTTTTGTTTTAGGACTTTTGGGTTTGTTATTGTTTTTTATTTTTGTTTCACGTTTTGGGATTTTTGGTATTGTTTTGTTTTGGGATCTTTGGTTTTGGTTTTTGGGTTTTGTTGTTTTAGGATTTTTGATTTTGTTCTTTTTGGATTGTTGGATTTGTCTTTGTTATTGGTTTTGGGATTTTAGATTTTGGTTTTCGGTTTTTTTGTTTTTGATTCTTTGGTTTTGGTTTTGGAATTTTTGGTTTATGATTTTGTTGTTTAGGGATGTTTGTTTTTGTTGTTGTTTTGGGATTTTTGATTTGGTTTTGGGATTCTTGGTTTTTATTTTTGTTTCTGTTGTTTTGGGATTTTTGGTTTTGGTTTCTGGGTTTGTTTTTGGTTTCGTTTTTTTTTTTGGGATGTTTGGTTTTTGGTTTTGTGATTTTTTGTTTTGGTTTTGTTTTTTGTTTTTGTTTCTTGGTGGGGGGTTGTTTTTGTTGTTGGTTTCTTAGGATTCGTTTGGTTTTCTTTTTCGTTCTTTTGGGTTTTGGGTTTTGTTTTTGTTCCTCTATTTAAGGGCACGGGCTATTGTGGCTGTCAGCCCCTTGCGCGTTAAATCATTCACCTCGACCGCGATGGGAAGCTGCAGAAATTCCAGAGACCGGAAGTTCAAATCCCGACATTGACAACGGCTATTCTGAGTGTAGTTTATCACCGGAATTTTCCACACTCTCTCCTGGCCAACGTTGGGATAGTATCTTATTTCAAATCTCGAGGCATCTACCCAATTCCGATCCTTCATAGTCTAATACAGGTAGGCTACATGAACTACTACAGTCACCAAAGAAACGCAGTTTGTCAGAATAATTCAACACCCAAGTACACGAGCATGATGATGACCAATGATATCGCAAGCTCCTAATATGGCTTAACCAATCCAAGTACAACAATAAATAATAATATTACTTTCATAATTACTTTGCCAACGCTCTACGTAGTACTACAGTAGCTGGTCACATAACACAACATTCTTCGTTGTCACCCTGGAGGTCCGGATTCGTTTCCCAGCTCTGCCTAGAAATTTTAATTCTGAGGACTGGAAGGAGGACAACTCGACCTCGTAAGGAAAACAGAGAAGAGGGGGGGGGGGGGGGGGTTCGATTTCCATCTCGGTCAAAGTCTATTAAAATGTTTCACCTTCGCTTGACTGCCATGTTCGTTTTCTACTTTACAGATTTTTGACAGTCTCATAGCTGAACTTCTAGTAGTAGCCTTTATCACCGTACAACATTTCAGGGTGATATCAATAATAGTTTCGGAGATATAGAATACCGGTGAAATAATTCGCACAGCCACCATCTTGAGTTCATGTAAGCAATTGAACTAAATTATATGCCAGTGCATTACATTATGCATAAACATTTGCTGTACGAAGTTTCATTGCGTTTGGATGGTCAAATCGAGAGAAAATTATCTGTAAACGTTTCAACTTCGCTTGAGCGCCATGTTCGTTTTGTAGTGAATAGATTTTTGAAAGTCCCATAAGTGAACTTCTAGTAGTGCCGTTTATCACCGTACAAAATTTCAGGGTGATACCAGCAATAGTTTTGGAGATATGGAATGCCGGTGAAATATTTCGCACAGCCGCCATATTGGATTGGTGGGACGTAATAAAATTTGAAGGGCACGGTTGGGGTCGGCCAAACTAGTATTATGACCTTACTGAGTTTCATTGAAATCACTGCACCTGTTTAGAAGTTCTTAGAGGGGACACACACACATACGCACACATATATAGGCCTACACACACACGGACAAAAGGTGATCTCATAAGCTTATTTTTTCATAAAATGAAAATAGGCTAAAAAATACACACACTAATACAGCCATTTCAATGACAAAGGTTATCATACAAATTCCACACACACCTAAGTACACGGGGCTACATGACCATGATATCATGAATCACTTAAATCAATCAATATACCGTATAGTACAGTATCAGTCTCTATGACCAGACCACGGTATAGGCCTACTTTATAGGTTAATATTAAGCTAAAGATTGGCGGTGCTGAGATTTCTGCATGTTGCTATTGTCCAGACGAGACGAGACCAGAGCAAAGCCGTGAATAATAAAAAGCGAAGAGGAGAGTAGAACAGAGAAGAGGAAGATGGAGAAGGGAGGCTGTCCAGAAGGAAGGGAAGGAAGCTTTTAACTAGAGAGAGACGGACAATCACATCGATCACAAGCTAATGAACGAAATTCTGTCTCACTCTCCGTAGCCGAGCTGCGTTGGGCAGTGTGTGGCAGGGCGCGGGCTTTTCCTTACTTTCCTTTCCTTTCCTTTAGACCAGTTAAAAGTGCAATCAATACTTTTAAAACACAACAGTAGCCAGCCTCCCGTTCTTAAGAGGTCCACAAATACAGTATTTCATGGAAATGGGGGACAAAACGAATTTCAAACCGCCTAGTTTCGTAGTGGCTAGCATTCGTGGCTGGCAACACGGAGGTCCAGGTTCGATTCCCGGCTCTGCAAAGAAATGTAATTCTGGTCTATGGACTGGAACGGGGTTCACTCAGGTTGATGAGGGAAAACTGAGAAGATAATAATATAATGTTATTGCTTTTACGTTTCTCTTAACTACTGTGGCTTTTAGTGACGCCGGGGTGTCAGAATTTTGCCCCGAAGGGAATTTTTAACGTGCCAGTAAATATACTGACACGGCTCCCTCGCATTTGCGCACCCTCAAATGCCAGCTGACTGCGCCAGGATACGAACCTCAAATGCCAGGATTCGATCCCGTACCTTGGACCCAGCAAGCAAGAACGTTACCGCTGAGCCACGCAGCCAGTCAAAACTGAGAAGAAGAGGCGAGTTTCATTCCCATCTCAGCAATTCAGGAAGTGGTTTTCCATGGTTTCCCACTTTTACTCCAGGCAAATGCCGGGATGTTATTTACTGTAACGTAAGGCCACGGACACTTCCTACCCAAATCCTACCTCAATTACAAATACAAACACAAGTACAGAAATCACAGTGACACAGGTTATCAGACAAATTTAACACACACCCAAGCACACGGGGCTACATGACGACGATGTGAGGAAGAACTTAGAAAAGTTGGGTTCCATTCTCACCTAGGCCCTTCTTAAGTGGTTTTTCCATGGTATCCCCACTTCTACTCCAGGTGTATGTGGGGATGGTTCCTAATTCAACCCTTCATAGGGCAAAACTATTTTTAGCCTACTTTTCACATTTTGCAAAAAATGAGGAAAAAGTAGACTTATGAGATCGATCCGGGAAAATGTGTGTCTGTCTGTCTGGCTGGCTGGCTGTGTGTGTGTGCCCCCCCCCCCCTATCAACTCCTAAACGGCTGCAGCAATCAAAACCAAATTTAGTATGAGTAAAGATGTGCACCGGAATATCTCACGTTCATATTTGAAAATGATGTCAGTGCTACCAACTGCTGAAAAAAAGCACTAGAAATTTGAGCTCCATGTTGGATATCTTGCAAGGTGTGCATGGGAGCTATTCCAAAATTGGCACACATGTAGATAATACTATTTTAGTTTAATTTCCATGAGGCCAACAATGACAGTGTTGCCAAAATAATTTTAAGCCTTCTGATAGGTCCAATGTTTAAATGCATATAACTTCTACACTATCGATTGGATTCCAACCAAATTTTGTATGTAATATCTGTACATAAACAGATATGACTGAGCGTATTCTTAAGAGCCACCAGGGCTGCCAACTGTTAATAATTTCTCTCTCTTTTTTATCCAAATACCTATATATCAGAAAGTATGCAAGCCAACAGCTTTAAACTATGCACACGTATATTCTGACATTTTAGATTAATTTGGAGTAACTTATATACGTCAGTTCTACCAACATGATTATAAGCCTGCTGATAGTACCAATATTTAAATACATGTAACTTCTATACTATCTGTTGGAGTTCAACCAAATTTCGCATGTGCTATGTGTACCATAACAGATATGACTAAGTATTGTTAAGAGCAATCAGGGCGGCCAACTCTTAATAAATGCTGTATATATTTTTTTACCCTAATATCAATATATCAGAGAGTATGCAAGCCAACAGCTCTATACTTTGCACACGTATAGCACCTGACATTCTAGATTAATTTGGAGTAATTAATACAAGGCAGTGCTGCCAATATGATTCTATGCCTGCTGATATGTCCAATTTTAAAATACATGTAACTTCTATACTAACAAACGGATTTCATCCAAAATTGGCACAACAAGATATCATAATATTTCAGATTATTTCTGACCATCACACGCATGGTATTGTTGGCAACATGCTTTTACGCGTGCTGATAGGTCCAGTGTCTAACTGCATGTAACGTCCATTGGACTTCAACCAAATTTTGTATTCTGTACCTTAAGAGATGGAACTAAGAATATATTCAGTCACCAGGGCTGCCAACTGTAGTGCTCTATTAGGCTATATTTTACCAGGTATATTTTGAACTAATTAGATATTTCGATATTACCAACTTAATTTCGTCATTATTCTAGATAGGTTCATATACTGTAGAATAATCATTGGCATGAAAAGTAGGCTGCATAGTTCTTCACGGAACTTCTTGTTGACTTTTATGTTGTTCTACATTTTAATTTATT
The DNA here is from genome assembly GCA_946902985.2 of Meconema thalassinum. NCBI lineage: Eukaryota > Metazoa > Arthropoda > Insecta > Orthoptera > Tettigoniidae > Meconema > Meconema thalassinum. The sequence continues at coordinate 142,302,927 of OX336400.1, forward strand.
TTAATTTTATTAATTATAAATAATGTTATTTTTTGTTTCTCTAATTTCATTGTTTATATATTTATTTTAATTTTTAATTTATGTTCTTATATATTTAATTTTGATATTTTTATTGAATTAATTAATTAATTAACTAATTTCGATTTGATATTTACAATTATTTTCAAAATTCTTTTATAGTTATGCTTATTATTTAAATTTTTATATTTCATTTATTATTGTAATTTTTTTATGATTTTTATTTCTATATTTATATTTTAGTTTTACACTTTAATCGTAAATGTTTTTAGTTTTAATTTTTTTTTACATTTTATCCAACACATTACGTCAAGTAGATGAGTATATTTGATTTTTAGATATACTAGCACTTCGGCATGAAAATTCTCCGAAATTTGGCTGAAAGATTCAGCTAACTGCATCTTTGAAAGCATAAACTGTCCTTATGACAGGTGGTTAATATAGAGACCACTATTCCATAAAGGGTTAAGGCCTTTGTCGCCTCCTAGCCAATCCTCATCTCTATTACAAATAGACACATTAGTATAGAAACCACAACGACAGAGGTTATCAGGCTGATTCCTCCCCACACACACACAATTTTCTATTACATTTACCACGATGTCCGAAGCCTCCAAATGAATCAACAACAACAACAACTTGCATCCATCTGAATGTATAAAATGAGTATTATATTTGTATAGGCAAATGCAAATATAGCCTAGATGAAAATCAATAAATGTAAAACGAAAATAATGAAACGCAGCCGTAAGAAATCAGAAACCTCTATTGACGTTAAATTAGCAAGTGAAAAGCTACTTAGGAAGCAAAACGACCAATGATGGACGAAGCAAAGAGGATATAAAAGAGTAGGTGGTTCAGGCAAGGAAAGCATTTCTACAGAAATTAAATATGATGACATTAAATAATTTAGAGATATAAGTATTAGAAAGTCATTTGTTGAGCCTTCGTCTGGAGCGTGGCGCTCTATAGAAGTGAAACTTGGACTGTTGGCGCAGCAGAAAGGAGGAGAATTGAAGCGTTCAAAATGTAGTGTTACAGGGGAATGATGAAGACTAAATGGGTATATAGGGTTACAAATAAAGAGGTATTAAGGCGATTGGGAGAGGAGAGATGTGTCTGGCGACTGCTAATGAAGATAAGAGATAGGTTGGTAGGACACATACTAAGACACCAAGGAATAGCAAACTTATTTATGAAAGGAATGGTTGAGGACAAGAACTGTAGGGGTTGACCAAGGTTAGAATATGTCAAACTAATTGACTCGGGAAAGGTGTGGTAGCTGGGTAGAGATGAAACGATTAACTCATGACAGGGAGGTATGGAGTGCTGCATCAAACTAGCCAAGACAACATCTGCATGTTAAGGAGATGCAATAGAAGGAGAAGCGCCAATTTCAGTGCATTAACTTTCCCGATACAATATTCTCTCCACTCTCTACTCGTCTTGCTCGCTCGAACGAAGCCTGACCACAGCGCCAGGTGCAAGGCAACCCTTCCTACAGCTCAGAGTCTTAAATTAAACTCCATTGGTTGGCTTGCCTTGGCTTGCTTCTAGCTAACACTGCAGAAGAATTAATGGGATCCGTGAATTTGCATTTTCTCGACCGCACCACTAAGATGGTTTGGTCCCACCAGACCCACCCCCCTTAATACATTCTTGCTCCTCCAGGGAGATAGAGGAGGGGGAAGGAGGGATTTAATTGTTTTCTCTCAGTAAATGTGTACTCTCCTCCATGACGTCACGGGAGGAAAGAAGAGAGCAAGCATATGTTTGTGCTATACTTGTGGTTGTAAGGCTCGAAACTTCTTCGCCAAACATTTGAAAGTTCTCGACTAACGAGGCCTAATTCGTTACGCCACATTTAATCCCAGAAGGCTCTGGGAACACTGCTAAGATCTTCTACGCAACGAACCTCCATAGCTGTGGGAGGATTCTTGGAATTGGGGAAAACTGGGTATACAGTATCTGGCCATCTTAGTATAAACATCTTCCATAAGTCTGAATTGACCACTAGCCTATATCTCGTTGCATCAGGTTACAGTTCAGATATAACTTTCATCTGTCAACATGAATTTATGACCAATTATATGGAGTAGTAGGCTATGGATCGCGAAACCTTACACTACAAAATTCCCTTAAACACAAAATGGTGACATCTATGACATCATGGATGATACTAAAGGTTAAAACAATGCATAGACTACATATTTAACTATGTGTTAATATTTAGTACGCCATTACATATAAACAAAAACTCAAATTGGGGCTTACGCCTCAGACCCCCTGGCTTGTAATACAAGCTGTATTTTTGTCCAGACAGTCGTCTATCCTAGTAGCGACCAAATGTATCGCCCAGACAGTCGTCTAAGCAAGTAGCGACCAATGGTTTCACGCAGACAGTCGCCTAACCTACAATGGATTCGTCCAGACAGTCGTCTAACCTAATAGTAGCCAATAGTTTCGCCCAGACAGTCGTCTATCCTAGTAGCGACCAATTGTATCGCCCAGACAGTCGTCTAAGCAAGTAGCGACCAATGGTTTCACGCAGACAGCCGCCTAACCTACAATGGATTCGTCCAGACAGTCGTCTAACCTAGTAGTAGCCAATAGTTTCGCCCAGACAGTCGTCTATCCTAGTAGCGACCAATTGTATCGACCAGACAGTCGTCTAAGCAAGTAGCGACCAATGGTTTCACGCAGACAGTCGTCTAACCTACAATGGATTCGTCCAGACAGTCGTCTAACCTAGTAGTAGCCAATAGTTTCGCCCAGACAGTCGTCTATCCTAGTAGCGACCAATTGTATCGCCCAGACAGTCGTCTAAGCAAGTAGCGACCAATGGTTTCACGCAGACAGTCGCCTAACCTACAATGGATTCGTCCAGACAGTCGTCTAACCTAGTAGTAGCCAATAGTTTCGCCCAGACAGTCGTCTATCCTAGTAGCGACCAATTGTTTCTTTCAGACAGTCGTCTATCCTAGTAGCGACCAATTGTTTCGCGCAGACAGTCGTCTATCCTAGTAGCGACCAATTGTTTCTTTCAGACAATCGTCTATCCTAGTAGCGACCAATTGTTTCGCGCAGACTGTCGCCTAACCTAGTAGCGACCAATTGTTTCGTTCAGACAGTCGTCTATCCTAGTAGCGACCAATTGTTTCGCGCAGACAGTCGTCTATCCTAGTAGCGACCAATTGTTTCTTTCAGACAGTCGCCTATCCTAGTAGCGACCAATTGTTTCTTTCAGACAGTCGTCTATCCTAGTAGCGACCAATTGTTTCGCGCAGACTGTTGCCTAACCTAGTAGCGACCAATTGTTTCGTTCAGACAGTCGTCTATCCTGGTAGCGACCAATTGTTTCGCGCAGACAGTCGTCTATCCTAGTAGCGACCAATTGTTTCGCGCAGACTGTCGCCTAACCTAGTAGCGACCAATTGTTTCGTTCAGACAGTCGTCTATCCTAGTAGCGACCAATTGTTTCGCGCAGACAGTCGTCTATCCTAGTAGCGACCAATAGTTTCACGCAGACAGTCGTCTAACCTACAATGGATTCGTCCAGACAGTCGTCTAACCTAGTAGTAGCCAATAGTTTCGCCCAGACAGTCGTCTATCCTAGTAGCGACCAATTGTATCGCCCAGACAGTCGTCTATCCTAGTAGCGACCAATAGTTTCGCCCAGACACTCGTCGAACCAAGTAGCGACCAATGGTTTCACGCAGACAGTCGTCTAACCTACAATGGATTCGTCCAGACAGTCGTCTAACCTAGTAGTAGCCAATAGTTTCCCCCAGACAGTCGTCTATCCTTGTAGCGACCAATTGTTTCGTTCAGACAGTCGTCTAACCTAGTGCGACCAATCGTTTCGCGCAGACAGTCGCCTAACCTAATAGCGGCCATTGGATTTGTCTTGACGTGGCTTTCGAAGAGAGCAGTGCAACGTTTCAATTCAATTGAACTAAAAGTATTTTATGAACATTTGTAACTCACGACCAAACTAGAACACATGTGACCAAGGGTCTTTCTAAAGAACTTGCTCTCTTTTCCTAATCTCATATTATTTGGTTCTACATTAATGACATTTTGAGATATTGTAGTCTATCTCTAAAATATATAGTTATTTGTTTGTACTGTATGTGTTGTAAGCTAATTTCAAGATGGCCGTTGCGCGCTATACTCAGTGTGATATTCCAATGAATAATGTAACGAAGGTCTTTCATGGTACTCTTTTATTTTTTGCCTAATCTCGTGTTAATTGTGCTATTATATTGTGATTTAATTATATTCAAGCCTTAAGAAATGCCCAGCCGCCTTCTTGAACGTCAGGAGTCGCCGTTCTATTGACTTAGTCTTAGGAAGATTCTTACAAGGTTCTACATTACAGCTAATTTTTGTTGGCATCTTAAAAATACTTTGAGTTATTCATTAGTATATTGTATATTTTCAAGATGGCCACCTCGCGTTGTATTCAGTGTAGACCTATTATTCTTATCGCTTATGTATATAAGGTCCTTATATGGTACTTCTTCCTTACTAACAATCGTTTTAATTGCACAATTACATTCTGAATGATACACTATAACGTTTTAATATTACGCCCGTCCGCCATCTTGAAAATTTAAAGTCCCTGTTATTTACCTTTGAGCATGCGATACTAAATATAGGTTTCTACCTTATCACTATTTTCGTTATTGTAGATCTAAAACATGGAAAGTAATTTATTTTTGAATTGAGAATTTTCACTATGGCTCTGCGCGCTCACTAACTCAACTGACACCTCTTATATAATACTCATTTTCTTCCCAGTTTCGCCTTAACTGAGCAGTAATATCCTGTGTTACTAATTCGTATACTTTATTAGCACGCCTAGCCACCATCTTAAATTTATGGAGTCACTGGTAGACTATCTTCTTGGGCGACTTATAGTATAAGGTTCTATCTCCTTACTAAATTTCGTCATTATAGCTCTAGGATACCGAAAGTTATTAATTTATTTTGTAATTTCACCAGGAGGTGAAAATAATTGGTTGTATAACGAGGCATATAATTTTTCGGTATTGACTACCAACTCAAAGTTTCCTTAAAAGCCTAATGAATGCACAGGAATTCGACCCCGCAACCCGAGGCACAGTAGGTGAGAGCCTTACAGTCCGCATCGTCGCGTGGTGGCTAGCATTCCTTGCTGTTACCATGGAGACCCGGGTGAGATTCCCGGCTGTCAAGAAATCTAATTCTGGTCTGATGGCTGGAACGGGGTACACTCAGCCTTTTGAGGCAAAACTGAGAAAATGAGGGTTCGAATCCTACCTCAGCCATCCTGGAAGTGGTATTCCTTGGTTTCCCACTTCTACTCCAGGCAAATGCCAGGATGGCATCTAACGTCAGACCACTTTCTATCTAAATCCTACCTCAATTGCAATTACACACACTAGTACAGACATCACAGTGACACAGATTATCAGACAACTTCTCTACATACATAAGTACACGGGGCTACATGACCAAGATGTCGCAAAGTTCCTTACTGAAACAACTCTAAACCCAATAAATAAAACATATCTTAATTATGTATTTATTTATTTCGGGTTCTGTTCATTTACTTAGTTATTTCTTTATATAGTTTTTGTTCATTTATTTATTTATTTCGTTAGTTATTTGTTTATTTAGTTTTTTCATGTATTTAGTTGGTTATTTATTTGTTTATTTAGTTTTTTGTTCCTTTATTTAGTTATTTTTTATTTGGGTAGTTATTGTTCATTAATTTAGTTCGTTATTTGTTTATTTAGGTTTTGTTTATTTACTTAGTTATTTGTTTATTTAGGTAGTTATTTGTGTTTTTTCATTTATTTATTTATTTAATTATTTAGTTAGTTATTTGCTTATTTAGTTTTTTGTCATTTATTTAGTTAGTTATTAGCCTACTTTCGATTTTTGCAAAAAATGAAAGTAGACTTATGAGATCAACACAGGGCGTAAAAAGTGTGTCTGTCTGTGTGTGTGTATGTGTGTGTGTGTGAGTCTGTGTGTGTGTATGTGTGTGTGTGAGTCTGTGTGTGTGTGTGTCTGTGTGTGTGTGAGTGTGTGTACTCTGAATGTCTGTCCCCCCCCCTATCAATTCGAACACGGTGAAACCGAATTGAACGAAATTTGGTACAGAGGTAGCACTAGTAAAGGACACCTCAGTGTCATACTTTATATTGCCGCCATCTTTACCAAAACAGAATGGCGGCCACTCAAATGTTCAAAACGTAAAATCAAATTACGGCTAAACTAATCATCCTATCTCTACCAAATGTGGTGACAACATACCTTTATATAGGACGCGTCTTTCACCCAAAATTCAAGGTCATCGGCCATGCCATTTCAGGATGGCGGCCGTGTGAATTATTCAACCATTTTAATCAATAGCTTAAGACCCACCAATTCCGATTATCGAGCCTAGGGTGGTTTAAGCTATCCTGAAGGTCGTGATCCGTTATTTATTATAATTTAATATTATAATATTATACAGTATGAGTGGCTTAAAAGAGCTGAGCCGTTTGTGTCACACGACAAGATGGCAGCCGTCCTCATGTGCCTGTCTTATATTTCAGTAGTTTTAGTATGTTGTATGTGATATACCGTACTGATACAATAATATAAACTTTGTATGAAATGATCTTTAATGAATATGTACTGCAGTGAAGAAATCGTTTATTTAAAGTCATTATTTGCCAACAGGTTGTATCTAATATGTCAGTTAAGATCACCATGATGTTAAGGATAGGATTAGCTCTGGGCTAGCGTGTTAGTCTGTCACGCAGTTGACTGGGGATCGAGTACTGCTACAGTTAACTTTTTTTTCTTGAATTCTTTTACAAATGATGTGCACGAGCTTTTCCCACAGATACTGAATAAAATGTCATTTAGCTCAAAGGAGAGGATAAAGTATACACTCGTATATTAATAAAATCACAGTCCCAGCATCGCACATAAACAGAAGACATTAGAAAAAGGAGAATAGAAGAACTAGATACATGTTGTCATTAACCACAGCCTTCTTAATGCCTCTGTACGGTGCTGTCCTCTTGTGGGTTATGTGGGTAATATTGTTCCAAACATAACGCTGTGTAAATGCCTGAGCTGGCTTCCTGAAGTATGGCAATTTTGTAATACTGGTAGTTCAACTATTAGCCACGATCGCGCTCCGAATACCTTTAAACACTGCCAGCTGGATCGCCTCCCTCTTGGCTACTTTAAACTGCCTACTCATTCAACACCCATAGAACACTGCCATCGTAGTACATTACGATGGCAGTGCATAGGCGTACAAGATAAAGATTAATTCACTGATAGGTCGCAGCACCACCTACTGTGATTGGGGCGGAAGATGATTGGGGCGGAAGATTCTTAATTTTGCAGGCTGGCTTAATATAGAGATTAACGGACGTTAATGCATTACAATAAGTTAGTAGTTTTGTTATTCAATCATCATAAAGTATATAATATTGATCTTGACACTTACTGGCTTATTATCAATATAAAAGAAAACAAACAATACATTGTGGTTGGGGTGATTGTTTTAGGGATGAGGACAAAGAGTCATAAAGATACCCATACATTTAGGAGAAAGTAGGCTATATGTTCTTTGCTGAACATCTTGTTTTTTACTTGGTTTTTTATTTGGTCAGTTAGTTATTTGTTTATTTAGCTTTTTGTTTATTTATTTATTTATTTATTTATTTATTTAGTTAGTTAGTTAGTCATTTGTTCATTCAATCAATCATTTTGAAGATATGCGTTTTACCTCCCTTTTAACTTCTTTGGATTTAGTGACGTTTGGGTGCCAGAGATTTGATTTGAATTGGTTACATAACGTGACATTAAATTTTCTGGCATTGGTCTCCCAACTCAAAAGTCTCCATTAAAGCCTATTGTTTGTGCCGGAATTCGACCCCGCAGTCCAAGGCGAGATTAAGCCCGTTTGATGATCAACGTTGAACTGCGCAATACTATTTGGGTGTCAGCATGCACTCTGTAACAGCCTGCCGTCAAAGAAGAGCATATACCATATGTTGGGACCATGATCTGCCAAAAGCAACCCTTTGATCTCCCTGCTACCTGCTAACCCCTCCCTCCCTGCTCCTCTCTCCAAGAGGGGTGGACATTCTAACAACAACTCTTTACCTGCCCTTTTCAAAAAGATAAAACGGAACAACTACACGCTACATTTTACAAAAGGGACGCTTTCAATCCTACTTCTTTTTGTGTATGTTAGAGGAGATAGTCCCACGTTATAATTTTGTTATTTATTATAAATTTGTATCAATCGATTCATTTTTACCCCCTTCCTGAACCAGTATAGATTTATAACTTAGTGGATGTTATTATACCATTTAGATATTGACAATAGCTAGAAGGGTCCTCACAGATGTGTGCAGCAAAAGGGTTAAAATGCATCCCTCCCTTTAACTGATTCCCAGTATTGTCCTCGAAAGTGAAACCCGTTATTTTCTTTAAAATCACTGTTGTAAATGTCGGAAGATCCATTTTTATTTTTAGTTTAGATTTTTTTTATTTGATTCTTCTGCTTCACTTCCAGTTGGGATGACAATCGCATTAATACATTTGCTCTAACAAAAAATGTGTTCTTGGTCACACAATGTAAATAGAGGACAATAACGCAGTGAGAGGTGAACGTGTTAGGGTATCTTGTTGTGGCAAAATATTTCTGCTTCTGAGAAATGTCTACGTTTAGACGAGATACAAAACACACTCGCACACAAGTCATTAATTCCATATTCGTCTTTTTAATTTTTGATTTGAGACTGTATTTGTCTTTCAGCGTCCCGTTTACGGAAGTGTAGCCTACAAGCCTCTGTTCGCAGATCAATTGCCTCCATGATCTCCCGCAGGGGCTCACATCCAGTGGGACGTGGGTTGGCGACCACGGGGCCCCAGCTGAGTCCGGCATTGCTTCCACTTACTTGTGCCGGCCTCCTCTCTGTCTTCTTTCCTGTCGACCTCACTTGGTCACCTCTTGTTCTCTTCCGACCCCGACGGTATTAGGGTATCCGAGGCCTAGGGAGTATCTTCATTTCCCGCCTTAATTGGCCCTTGTCTCACCTTTTCTGATTCCCTCCTTCTGCGAGGGGTCAGCCTTCTTTTTCTTTTCATGTTATCTCCTGCCTTCTGCTCAAGGCCCTCAAGGAGGCCGGGTGTATGTAGCCCCACCACTTTTGGTGCACCCTAGATAAAGCTACACCCTCAGGGGCTCACGGCTGGTGAGTTCGGGAGTTGGCGACCCCGAGGGATTCCTGAGCTGGGTCCGGTTTCCCCCTTTTGTCCCTTACCTGTGGGGTGGACCCTCTCCTCTATCACTTTCCTATCTGCCTTTCATGGCTCTCCTTCCTTCCAAGTCCCTCAATCCGCATTCTTCGAGGGTTGAGGGCATTTCTATTCCTCCTGTCCTTTAGTTGCCTTATTCTCTCTTACTTTTCCATTTCTTCTTCTAGTATGTAGGTTAGTAGTTAGTTTTAGTTTTAAGTTTGCTTTTCATTTTCATCTTCACGATCACCCAAACCATCAGGGGCCGATAATCTAGATGTTAGGCCCCTTAAAACAACAATTAAGTTATCATCATTCTCAACCTCCATGATCTCCTGAAAGCAGTTCGTACTACAGATTTCTCTGCTTCTACAACTCTTACCTCTTATCGTTAAAGCCACCTCTTGGTGTAGTGGCTAGCATTCTTGGCTGTCACCTCAGATTTTAGAATATTATGTTTGATGTGTACCATCTTTCCATTCGGTATCTGTATATTTTTTGTGGGGGTGATTTTGAAAAATGAAACGGAAATGGATGGGACGGAAACAATGAGCGCGCGCGGTGACAGAGATTGGTACTGTCAGCCATGTGGCTATGTGGAATGTATATCGCATACGATTTACTTCAAGGTTTGGAGGCCGCATTTAAGATATTCCTACAATAAATCATCTTCAAATTGTCGTTCTTTGGTGTGAAAATATTCATTACATCATATTTGCTGGAAACAATTATGATTTATCAAATCTTCATACTTTTGCTGTATTCTTATTTAATGTAAGCACTCGAGGTACTATCGGCCATGTGGCTATGTGGAATCTATATCGCATAGCCTACAAAATTACTTCAAGGATTGGGGACCCCATTAAAGATATTCCGACAATAAATCATCTTCAAGTTGTCGTTGTTTGGTGTGAAAATATTCATTATATCATATTTGCTGAAAACCGGCAGTTATTTCAATGACCAACAGAGTTCACTGTTAACAAGGGATAACATGGCACATGTTACACATCATATGCGACTACTGTGGGGCTCGAAATTTTTTTACATTTGTTGATTCTCAAGAAACCCATTTTGAACGTAATAATTTATCTACGAAATTTATATAAATGGATTTTTATGCCTGATAGAAGAACTTTCTTCCTTGGTGACACTCTAGAACAAATGTGCGCTGATACTTCCCGATTCCTCCAAAAAGCAAAGAAAATTGGGCTGGAGGTGAACGTGGACAAGACAAAATATCTTGGAGTATCACGTCGTCGGGTTCTCCCTCCTTACATTGTTGTAGACGGACATACCTTCGAACGAGTTGAAGAGTTCAAGTAGCTGGGCTCAATATTAACCAACAAAAGTGAAGTGACGAAAGAAGTACATCAACGCAAAACAAGTGCTAATCGGGTGTTCTTTAGTCTGAACAATATCTTCAAATCTCGTCTGATATCTCAGAAGAACAAAGTCCATCTGTACAGGACACTAGTGAGACCAGCACTTTTATACGGTTGTGAAACTTGGGCGACATCAGCAACGACAGAAGATTCAATATGTGCTTTTGAAAGAAAGGTACTTCGAAAGATATATGGGCCCGTCTATAATAACATGGAAGGTAAATGGGAGAGAAGAAAGAAAGAAGACCTGTACCAGAGGTTTGGAAAGCCACACATTGGACGAATATTAGGACAGAGGCGACTACAATGGTTTGGACACATCTTACGAGCGGACGGATCCCTTCCTAAGAGAGTCCTCCAACCTCAACCCACGGGAAAACGCCCGAGAGGACGCCCAAGAACACGATGGAAGGCTAGAGTGACGACGATCCTTCAAGAAGTGGAACCAACAGCTGTGGAGGGTGATGCTAGAGACCGGAAAAGATGGAGTGCCATCTGCAGCAAATACCTCCTCTCATGATTTACTGACTTTCATTTTATTGGATCCTTTTTGTGTTTTGTAATAATTTTCCCTTTGTAATATTTTGTTTTTGTTTTTGTAATATTTGTAATATTTATCTTTTCCTCTTGTTATTCTGCTGTAGGCCTCAATGGCCTGTTTAATGCAATAAATGATGATGATGATGATGATGATGATGATAGAAGAAATTTCTACTGTAGGTCTATAGTGTTTAAAATATCCATGTAGACCTAACAGCTGTTTATAGCCTACTTGTGTTAGATATGTTCTTTCTAATCTTCATCTCCTGTTAATGACATATGACTTTCAATAATTACAGAATGTGACGAATTATATTTAACCCATGAAGAGTCAATGTCTCCTTCATAATTTCATCACAAAGGGGTGGTGGGCTCAGAGAAAAGATCTTCGCCACAGCATTAGTATCAAACAGAGACGTACTTACTCAGAACGGCAGATGGTAGAATGACTTCCTCAGCTTGCCTATAAGCAATGAAAACAATAGAATTAATATCATCACAATAAACAAATAAATATAAATAAAAAATATAAAAAATAACACCACTTCCAAATTGAAGTTCAGAGCAGAGATGTCTGATGCCTTTGAAATCAGGACAGGAGTGAGGCAAGGCGACGGGCTATCACCGCTTCTCTTCAATTGTGTTTTGGAAAAGGTCATCCGAGAATGGCGGAAGGAAATGAAATGAAAAATTCATGGGTAGAAAATGGCGTAAGGCTAGGGTACAAGTATATGAATCTTACAATCGACTGTCTAGCCTTTGCAGATGATCTAGTGATCTTTTCAGATTCCATTGATATGGCAGAAAAACAACTTAACCAGCTGAAAAATCAAGCACTGAAGGCTGGGCTTCAAATCTCCTTTGAGAAGACACAATTCATGACAAACATAAAATCAGCGCCCAGGGAACTGGAGGTCTGCCTAGGAAAAGTTCAGAAGGCAGAAAAGTTTAAATACCTCGGTGAATGGATAGAGCCTAACTTATCAGAGAAGGAAGCCTTCATGTCACGCATTAATAAAATAGAAATGGCATTCAACCAGACTAAAGACATCTACAATAAGAGATCGATATCCTTAAGCGCCAAAATTAGACATTACTGTACTGTTATTCGACCAGAGGCTCTGTATGCGGCAGAGACTCTAATAATGAACAAGAAAGGTCTAATGGAAAAACTAGAGGCTAAAGAAAGGAAGATTTTGAGGAAAATCCTGGGTCCCATCAAAGAAAACAGCGAGTACAGAAGGCGTCACAACCACGAATTTTACAAGAACGTGGAGAAGATCAGTGACACGATTCGAAAAAGAAGGATTGCCACGTGACACGAATGAGCCCAGGCAGGATATCAAAACGGATATTGACGTACTTTCAGGATAAGAAAACCAAAGGGGCATGGTTTACGGAAGTTGAGAAAGATCCACGTGAAATGGAAATTTCCCCTAAAGATATCCAGGAGCGTGTTCCACTTCAGGAAAAACTACGAACGCACAAAGGTTTCCAGGAAAAGCGAAGCTGAAGACAGGGAAGGTGTGGTCCCAAGAGAGAAAAGAACAACACCGGAGACGAATGCGCGTACACTGGGCGGTAGTTAGAGCTCGGAAGAAGAGACAGTTGAACTGACGTGGTCCCTAGTTGGCCGAATTGAAGAAAGAAGAAGAAGATAAATATAAAATAAAATAAATTAAAGACAAAATAAATAAAATAATAAAAATAAGAAAACAAAAAAGATATAATAAATAAATAAATAAACAAATAAATTAACAAATAAATTAGAAATAAGTAAATAAAAATAGAAACATAAATAAATAAAATAATCAAATAAAAACTAAAAATGAATAATTAATAAATAGAAATAAATAAAAAATGAAAAATATAAAAATATAAAAAAGGAGAATAAAATAAACAGTTTAATGGATAAATACATCAACAACCCAACAACCCCTGGCTCTATACAGCCCATGACGGACTAAGGCCGACCAAGCGACCGCTGCCCAGCCATTCGGCCTGCAGATATTGGGGTGACGCGTCGGGTCCCCTCGGCCGTTAATCTTGGCTTTCGTGATCAGGGCGCTGTCTCACTGTCAGACAGCTACTCAATTGTCCTCACGAGGCTGATTGCAGCCCGTTCCAACCCTCACGTCAATTTTAAAATCCCTGACGGAACCGGGGATCGAACCCGGGGCCTCCGGGTGAGAGGCAGGCGCGCTACCCCAACACCACGTAGCCGGCCAGGATAAATACATACATAAATAAATAAATAAATAAATAAGTAAGACATATTCAACAAACTCATTCGTTAGTAGGGTTAATACTGGGTTAATAGAAGACCAACCAATGTTAATACCGCGTGGTCTTAAGCGAACCATTCGTGAAGAAGAAATAATTGCCTACCCTGAGTGTAATAATCACGTAAGCGACCCAATTCAAGTTTGTTGTTTTTGGTCACTGTTTTAACGAACTTGAGGCATCATTAGACAATAGCCCCGTGTGTTTTGGTGTGTGTTGAATTTGTCTGTTAACCTTTGTTTCTGTGTAGAGTGTAGTAGGCTTAGTGTGTGTAAGATCGGGGATGGGATAGGGCCTCCATGCTTGAAATAGGTTAGCCTACTATTCTGGCATTTGCCTCGAGGGAGTATTAAAATAACTCGGGAAAGAAACTACGCACTGGAATTTCAAAACCCGATCTCCGGTTATGCTGCAGCTCCCCACTACAGTCCTGGTGAGCAATTGAACGCACTTGAGGGGTTCCAATTAGAGCCCTTGACTATGGAAAGGGATCACTCACCAGGCACCTTGAGTCGTGCCGTGCCATACGGTAGCTTGTTCTTATTCACTCCTCCTCCTCCTCCTGCCAGCGGTCAGTGCGATTTGCGGACGTGCTAGTTGTGGACAGTGAGATTTGCGATCGCTGCAATTTGCGGACGTGCTAGATGTAGACGTGCTAGTTGCGGTCAGTGAGATTGGCGATAGGTGTGATTTGCGGACGAGCTAGTTGCGGTCAGTGAGATTGGCGATAGGTGCGATTTGCGGACAGTGAGATTTGCATCCGCTGCTAGTTGTAGACGTGCTAGTTGTAGACGTGCTAGTTGCGGTCAGTGAGATTGGCGATAGGTGCAATTTGTGGACGTGCTAGTTGCGGTCAGTGAGATTGGCGATAGGTGTTATTTGTGGACGTGCTAGTTGCGGTCAGTGAGATTGGCGATAGGTGCGATTTGCGGACAGTGAGATTTGCATCCGCTGCTAGTTGTAGACGTGCTAGTTGTAGATGTGCTAGTTGCGGACAGTGAGATTGGCGATAGGTGCAATTTGCGGACGTGCTAGTTGCGGTCAGTGAGGTTGGCGATAGGTGCAATTTGCGGACGTGCTAGTTGCAGTCAGTGAGATTGGCGATAGGTGCAATTTGCGGACGTGCTAGTTGCGGTCAGTGAGGTTGGCGATAGGTACAATTTGCGGACGTGCTAGTTGCGGTCAGTGAGACTTGCGATCGCTGCAATTTGTGCACGTGCTAGTTGTAGACGTGCTAGTTGCGGTCAGTGAGATTGGCGATTGGTGCAATTTGCGGACGTGCTAGTTGCAGTCAGTGAGATTGGCGATCGGTGTGATTTGCGGACCTGCTAGTTGCGGTCAGTGAGATTTGCGATCGCTGCAATTTGCGGACGTGCTAGTTGCGGACAGTGAGATTTGCGATCATTGCGTTTTGCGGACGTGCTAGTTGCGGTCAGTGAGATTTGCGATCGCTGAAATTTGCGGACGTGCTAGTTGTGGACGTGCTAGTTTCGGACAGTGAGATTTGCGATCATTGCGTTTTGCGGACCTGCTAGTTGCGGTCAGTGAGATTTGCGATCGCTGCAATTTGCGGACGTGCTAGTTGTGGACGTGCTAGTTTCGGACAGTGAGATTTGCGATCGCTGCAATTTGCGGACGTGCTAGTTGTGGACGTGCTAGTTTCGGACAGTGAGATTTGCGATCGCTGCAATTTGCGGACGTGCTAGTTGCGGACAGTGAGATTTGCGATCGGTGTGATTTGCGGGCGTGCTAGTTGCGGACAGTGAGATTTGCGATCATTGCGTTTTGTGGACGTGCTAGTTGCGGTCAGTGAGATTGGCGATCGGAGTGATTTGCGGACGTGCTAGTTGCGGACAGTGAGATTTGCGATCGGTGTGATTTGCGGACGTGCTAGTTGCGGACAGTGAGATTTGCGATCGGTGTGATTTGCGGACTCGCTAGTTGCGGACAGTGAGATTTGCGATCATTGCGTTTTGCGGACGTGCTAGTTGCGGTCAGTGAGATTGGCGATCGGTGAGATTTGCGGACGTGCTAGTTGCGGACAGTGAGATTTGCGATCATTGCGTTTTGCGGACGTGCTAGTTGCGGTCAGTGAGATTGGCGATAGGTGAGATTTGCGGACGTGCTAGTTGCGGACAGTGAGATTTGCGATCATTGCGTTTTGCGGACGTGCTAGTTGCGGACAGTGAGATTTGCGATTGGTGAGATTTGCGGACGTGAGATTTGCGATCGGTGTGATTTGCGGACGTGAGATTGGCGATCGGTGTGATTTGCGGATGTGCTAGTTGTAGACGTTCGATTTGCGGACAGTGAGATTTGCGGACGTGCTAGTTGCGGACGTGTTAGTACACCAAAAGTGTATCAATTAGGGTTGTCCACAACTAGCACCAAAAGTGTATCAATTAGGGTTGTCCACAGCTAGCACCAAAAGTGTATCAATTAGGGTTGTCCACAGCTAGCACCAAAAGTGTATCAATTAGGGCTGTCTGCATCTAGCATCAAAAGTGTATCAATTAGGGCTGTCCGCATCTAGCACCAAAAGAGTATGAATTAGAGTTGTCCGCAATTAGCACCGAAAGTGTATCAATTAGGGTTGTCCGCATCTAGCACCAAAAGTGTATCAATTAGGGTTGTACACAATTAGCACCGAAAGTGTATCAATTAGGGTTGTCCACAACTAGCACCAAAAGTGTATCAATTAGAGTTGTCCACAACTAGCACCAAAAGTGTATCAATTAGGGTTGTCCACAAGTAGCACCAAAATTGTATCAATTAGGGTTGTCCACAACTAGCACCAAACGTGTATCATATAGGGTTGTCCGCAACTAGCACCAAAAGTGTATCAATTAGGGTTGTCCACAACTAGCACGAAAAGTGTATCAATTAGGGTTGTCCGCAACTAGCACCAAAAGTGTATCAATTAGGGTAGTCCACAACTAGCACCGAAAGTGTATCAATTAGGGTTGTCCTCAACAAGCACCAAAAGTGTGTCAATTGGGGGTGGCCGCAACTAGCACCAAAAGTTTATCAATTAGGGTTGTCCACAACTAGTACCAAAAGTTTATCAATTAGGGTTGTTCACAACTAGCACCAAAAGTGTATCAATTTGGCTTGTCCACAACTAGCACCAAAAGTGTATCAATTAGGGGTGTCCACAAATAGCAACGAATGTGCATCAATTAGGGTTGTCCGCAACTAGCAACAAAAGTGTATCAATTAGGGTTGTCCGCAACTAGCACCAAAAGTGTATCAATTAGGGTTGTCCACAACTAGCACGAAAAGTGTATCAATTACGGTTGTCTACAACTAGCACCAAAAGAGTATCAATTAGGGTTGTCCACCACTAGCACCGAAAGTGTATCAATTATGGTTGTCTCCAACTAGCACCAAAAGTGTATCAATTAGGGTTGTCCGCAACCAGCATCAAAAGTGTATCAATTAGGGGTGTCCACAACTAGCACCGAAAGTGTATCAATTAGGGTTGCCCACAACTAACACCGAAAGTGTATCAATTAGGGGTGTCCACAACTATAAGGTGCGTTCAAAAAGTAACGAGCCGGAGGCTGGAATGCGCAAACCGGTGATGACATCGGCTAATCGTGGCGTGTGTAACGAGGTGTGGTTCCGACGAGAGCGTGGAAGGTCACAGCCCGTCGTTAGAGGCCACGCGTGCACGTCACGTGACGATTCAAAGCGAGTAGCAGCATGCTCAATCGTCCAACGCTGCCAGTCGCATTGCAAACAGTGACATGGAGGTGTCAAACGAAGAGCAAAGAGGTGTTGTTCGGTTTCTGACAGCGGAAGGAGTGGGGGGAACGGACACTCATCGCCGAATGTCACAAGTGTACGGCGAATACTGCATGTCCCTGCAAGAGTCAATGTGTGGCACAAGCGCTTCAGGGAAGAACGGGTGTCTTTAGCCGATGATGCCCGGTCTGGGGCACCCCCGTGCATTACCGATGACAACGTCCAGCTGATTATGCACTCATTACCCAGGACCGCCGAGTGACCAGTGAACGCCATAGCCGCCGTGGTTGGATTGAACGTCGGAAGTGTGCACACCATCATGAAGGAACGACTGCACTTGCGCAAAGTGTGTGCCCAATGGGTGCCCCACAATCTTCAACCACACTAGGAATCATGTCGAATGGCCCATTGTCTGGGTTATCTGCAACGCTATGTGAGGGTAGGGAATGGGTTCCTGACACGAGTGGTGGCTGGAGATGAGTCATGATGTCATCACTTCGAACCAGAATCCAAAAGACAAAACATCGAGTGGAAGCATCCAGAGTCACCACCACCCAAAAAAAGGCCATCCACACGAGTGCAGGAAAGGTAATGCTGACATTCTTCCTTGACCAAGATGGCCCCCTTCTGATACACGTCATGCCGCACGGGACAACAGTGAATGCCCAGCGTTACTCGCAAACCTTGGCCACCCTTCGCCAAGCGATAAAAACAAAACGACCAGGCAATCTCACCCGTGGGGTCATTCTGCTCCACGACAATGCACGACCTCATACGGCCAACACAGTCGCAGCCCTCCTGCAGAAATTCAAATGGGAGGTTCTCGGCCACCCTCCATACAGTCCAGACCTCTCTCCCTGTGATTACGCCATGTTTGGTCCCCTAAAAAGGACTCTGCGGGGCCAACGATTCACCTCGGACGTCGACATCCAGCTGTACGTGCGGAACTGGTTCACATCGCAGCCCAGGGAATTTTATGACATAGCCATTCACCGCCTCGTGTCACAGTGGGACAAGTGCCTCAACAGCCAGGGCCAGTACTTCTAACATACAGGTACTGGTTTCCGTAATTATGCCTCCGGCTCGTTACTTTTTGAACGCACCTTATAGCACCAAAAGTGTATCAATTAGGGTTGTCCGCGACTTGCAGGTGCGCATCGAACACGCGTTCTCTTCCCACGACACGGGGAAGGTTCCTATTAGACATCAAGAGACTATCCTTGCAACGCGTGAACTCTCCTAACTCCCTTCTGCTTTACAGAAAGTTATGTGAACCCATTTCAATCAATTGAGAGACTTTTCATCGGACAAATTGAATAAAAAGACTAGACACTACTCTCGTCACCCTCCTTTAAAAGAAACTTTGTGTC
The DNA here is from genome assembly GCA_946902985.2 of Meconema thalassinum. NCBI lineage: Eukaryota > Metazoa > Arthropoda > Insecta > Orthoptera > Tettigoniidae > Meconema > Meconema thalassinum. Next base: position 142,321,573 of record OX336400.1, read on the forward strand.
GATCGAAATTTCTCAATTTTCAAAATGTGTTTCTGTAAAAAGAGAAAGAGAGCAGGAGGGTTGGTTGGTTCTCTAGAGAGCTCTGACGTTCCTTCTGGGAGTGCGTAGGGGTGAAAACTACCGGCACAAATCTTTATTTATATCTAGTTTGTGCCTCCCCTGTTGGGTCCAGGTCCATTAGCTAGCCGGCCAGTTGCTGACACAGCATGCCCGGGCTTTAAACAAGAAAAGTTAACCTCTCTCTCCCTTCGCTTCCCAGCCAGCCATGCGCCCTCTGACTAAAGCTCCTCCTGGCCTGGGTTATGATGTCGCCAAATGACAATAAATTATTTAAACTGACAGTCGAATTCAAACAAACTTGAATTTCTGGACCGGCTAGAACTTTAAAATATTTTTACAAACAAAGGGTTGTTGTCATTTTTGTTGCTTACTTTTTGGCCTGCAACCTCGCGTTCATATAGCCCCGTGTATTTGTAGGAATTTGTGAGATAACCTGTGTTTTTGCGATGCCTATATTACTGTAATATAATAATAATAATAATAATAATAATAATAATACCGGTAATAATAATAATAATAATAATAATAATAATAATAATAATAATAATAATAATGGTGTATGAAGCCATTTTTCAGTGTTGCCTTAGTAAGCTAATGTTTGGTGCTTTTCAGTCGGTCAACTCGATTGTACCCAAATGAGTTGGATTATTCCGTAATCCTGAAAAAATTACTTGAGATTAATAAATACACTTGGATGACCAGTTTCGATCGTCAAGCGATCATCATCAGATCCATTACACTTAAGCTATAAAATCTATGTCTGAAAATATGGGTGAAAATATTTACAATTGGCTATCTACATTTATTTAGTCGCAGTATTTCATTATCCCAACTAATACTGCAACTAAATAAGTGTACTTAATGTAAATATTTTCACCCATATTTTCAGACATAGATTTCATAGCTTAAGTGTAATGGATCTGATGATGATCGCTTGACGATCGAAACTGGTCATCCAAGCGTATTTATTAATCTCATGTCATTTCTTTCAGAATTAGGGAATAACCCACCTCATTTGGGTACAATCGTGTTGACCGACTGAAAAGCACCAAACTTTTGAATAATAATAATAATAATAATAATAATATTCACCAGGGGGTAACCAAGCACCAATATCCAAGGAAATTAATAGTAGGCATTCGGATTCTGGGGGCCCACAACAATGTGCAAAGGATGAGTCGGAGCACCTTGAAACCAGCTTTAAGCAAAAATGCAGAATATACACATAGGGCCTATCAAAAAAAGTTTCGTATATTTCCATTGAGCACAGTGAGAACGGACATAATTCTTAAGCAGCGTCCACGCCTGCTCTACACAATTGAGATCGGGAGAATAGCCAGGCCATTGCCAGCGTTATCGTCCATGAAAGTGAAATTTGGGCTGAAATTGTCAACATAGCCTTTCACTACAGGAGCCAGGATAGTATCACTCTAAACGTATGCCTATCACACGTCCTGGGATGTACACGAGGGGCTCAGCGACCATACATGATGCCACCCCAAAACATTGCACCACCTCCTCCCTGTTGGTATCGGTCTCGGATGTATTGGTCGTGCATTCGTGCCCAAGATAGCGGGTTCAAACCCGGCCGAAGTCGTTGGAATTTTTTTAGAGCGTTAAAAACCTTCAGTATGCCTCCCTCCGGAGGGGAAGTAAAGCCGGCGGTCACATGTCATATATTTATGGCATGAAAAAGATCCTTCCACAGACTAAACTTGTGTGAAGCTAAAATTCCAGGTTAGATTTCGTTGGAACGCTCTTTCAAAGTTCCAAAGATCACCACTAGGTGTCAGTGACATCTGGTAGCGAAAGTTGGAAATACTTGAAATTGAACGGAACTTGTAGCTCACCCCATGGGTGTCCGCTTGAAGCAGCTACAGCCTCTGATGTGCCGAACATGTCCTTGGATACTCCCGGCACTAAAAGCCATACGATAATTAAAATAAATAAATTCGTTCACCGGGTCGTCTCCACACTCGTACAGATCTATCCTCGTTGACACAGGCGAGTGTACACAGCCGATATAGACGCACGCAAGAGCGACTGGGTTTGTTACCACTACGATTCTGGGCCAGCAACATGCAAAACTTGTTTTGATGTGTGTAGGTTAAGACCAAATAGAGAGCTACTGTAGGCTATATTTGAAAATCGAAAAACTAACTGGCGTAATGAGGAAGAGAAGACTACAGTTTCTTGGGAACATTTACGTAATGGACAACAATAGACCAACTAAAATGATTTTCAACTTACTGAAGAGTTACAAATTCAAACCCGTATGGTTTGTCGAAATTGAAAAAGGTTGGAGTTTAAAGAGACTCAATAGAAAATAGAACACTCTTTCGAGAAGTTACTCAAATGACAGGGGACACCAAGAGCCCGCTGATGAGCCTAGGCGAAACCCCCACACAAGACACGCCACAAACCTAGAGAAATTGCTGAGATTAAATTCACTGGCCGTGAAAGCCAAAAAGAACCATCTTATTTGCTTACATTCGTTTATTTCCGATACTTTTTCGCGTAATGCAAGATTTGTTCTGCACTATTGAGGTGATTTGAAAGATTTTGGTGCAAACCATACCTTCTAACTCTCTGGTTTATGCACTTAAGGTTTGTGAAACACACTCCTTAGCGTTTTATAGGCTTCGGTCGCGTAGTTGGTAGCGTGCTGAGCTTCTATGCCCAAGATCGCGGGTTCAAACCCAGCCGAAGTCGTCAGATTTTTAAGAGCGTTAAAAATCCCTCAGTATGCCTTCCTTCGGAGGGGAATTGAAGCCGGTGGTCCCATGTCATAGATTTATGGCATGTTATAGAACCTTCCACTAATTAGCCTAGCCTACATCTGTGTGAAGCTAAATTATATATAGGTTAAACATTCGACAAACACTCTTAGGTTCCGACGTTCGTCGCCAGGAGCCGACTGCGGTGGCATGTGGTAATCAAGTTCAGAACTAGTAAGTCGTTGACGGTATCGTTTGGCGGCAAAAGTAGAAACTAATTGGAATAATTGAATGTCTGCAGTCCTTACTTGAGTTAAAACAGATTCACACACTAATACAGTCATCACAATTAACACCGGTTATCAGACGGATTCTACACGCAACAAAAGTAATTGGGCTACATGACCGCGTTGTCGCAGCCCCTAAACTAAGGAACCAACCAACACTCTTTAGCGTTTTATACACATGGTGTTACTAAATTCCCATTACGGACCTTGAGGGCTTGTAGTGGGAACCAAGATGGTTAGGTTAAGCATAGGAACTTGTGTCCGGAAATGTACTGTCTTCCCGCTACTCACAAAAACACTGATAGTTAGTCTGAAAGACTAGACTTTATATCATTTTAAATGCTACAAATGCTACAAATGCTGCGTGAACTCAAAGTCCGGTAGCAAATAAAAAATTAAAAAATTAAAAATAAAAAGAAAGGAAAAAGGAAAAAAAGGAAAAAAAATCAAGTACAAACAAGTTTTCTTACACTTTGATAGAATGCATTGCTCTGCTGTACCCTCCTGCCAATCTCCATGTCCAACCTAGCAGTTTGCATTAATTCACTTCTTCGGTATTTGAACGTGTCCACAATTTCCAAACACTGACTTCCAATTTTCACAGTGCCCTTTCCTTGTCTTTCCCCTCTTGTCATCACCATGGTCTTGCTTTTCTCTACACTGATCTTTATGCCGTACTTCTGAATATTTTCATTCAGTGCATCTAGTTGTTTTTGCACTTCTTCGGTGTTCCTTCCCCAGACCACAATATCGTCTGCAAATAATAGTAACTTCATTTCTTTATGTCCATATGCTTCCTTTGTTTCCTTTACAATTTCATCCATCACCATTATGAACAAGAGAGGTGACAGCACACTCCCCTGTCTTAGTCCAGTCTTGTTCGTAAACCAATCTGTCTTTCCAACTGGGGTCAGTACCCTGCTAACACAGTTGTTGTACATTGCTTGCACCATTCCCAACATTTCTCTTCCCAGTCTCTTCTTAACCATGGTTTCCCATACCTTCTCTCTGGGGACACTATCATATGCCTTTTCTAGATCTATGAAAGTCATGACCAAATCCTTTCCATATCCTAGTTCTCTTCTAAGATAATCTACACAGTAATTTCACAGAGCGCTTTGCTGCTATTCTTATAACATTAAGCAAGACTGATGTGTGTTACTCTGGGATGGACGCTAATTCCCTGGGCTCTTCTGCGCCTGGCTGGGGTTATGGGACTGGATAAGGGCGTTATAAATTTCCTGCGAGCGGCCAGCATTTCGCTCAAGCGATGACAGCGCTGCATTATTAATGCGTGGGTAAATAGCGAACTGAAAAGAAAAGAAAAAGAGAGAAGGGAAAAAAAGATATGGCAAGACCTTGGAAACACAAGATAGCCTATAGGCAGAACTTCTCTTCACTCGCTAGCCCATACTGGAGGAATGAGTGACGCTCCATCAAAATTTAAAATTATTCTATAGCCTATTTTGATGTTCGATTAATAATGAAGTAAGCTAATCGAATAATTTGAAATTAATTGACTAACTGAAGAACCGATTAATTTTACTTATTTATTTATTTATCTATCGTATCGACTAGTTTTTAGTGCCAGGAGTGTCCGAGGCTGTAGCTGCTTCAAGCAGACACCCATAGAGTGAGCTGCAAGTTCCGTTCAATTTCAAGAAGTTCCAACTTTTGCTACCAGATGTCAATGATACCAGGTGGTGACCGTTGGAACTTTGATAGAGCGTTCCAACGAAATCTAACATAGAAATTAATTAATTTTCACACAAGTTTAGTCTGTGGAAGGATCTTCTACATAAATCTATGACATGGGACCGCCGGCTTTACTTCCCCTCGGAAGGAAGGCATAAGTTACTGAAATATTTTAACGCTCTTAAAAAATCCGACGACTTCGGCCGGGTTTGAACCTGCTATCTTGGGCACAGCAGTTACTGTAAGCATGGTACCAACTATGCCTCTGAAGTATACACGAGATAAGAGAAGAAGTTTAAATGAGAGGTCATCGCTTAAGTTGACTTACGCTTATTTTCGGAATGATGTCTAGATATCTATAAAAATTACTTTTTGCCTAAATATACAAAGTGTCCTTCCTTGTTTATGTTAACAATAACCACATAAGAGTCAGTGACAATGGAACGACAAACATCAATCAAATTGGGAAGGGTTTCGATAAAAATAAAACGAAGAGTTTTCAACAAAGATTTTGAATCCGTGCTCAATGTTTACAATTTAGGACAGGAACATTTTTGTTTTACTCTGTTTTAGTCTAGTTTTCACAAACAAGGTAGACCTACATTATTAAAAACAAGTAGTTCCGTGAAGAACTATACAGCCTATTTTCATATATCCTGCTCATGTTAATTGCATCTATCAACATACAAAATTTCATTTTAATTGCTGTAACAGATTCGTAGATATTGAGAACCGTCTAAATATTTCAGATGGTCACCAGGTTGGATTTTTATTTTAGTACTATTACATTAAGATTATTGTCTACGTGTGGTATTCAAACTTAAATCGCATGATTAGAACACAAGAAGTAAAAACGAGATTTTAAAATTACGCACAGTAATTGTGATTATACAAACAATTAAAATAAATTAGATGCCAGTGGATACACATTTGTATAAGCATTTAACGTGCAACGTTTCACGGAACTCGGATAGTTAATTCGCGAGAAACGTCCATTTAAATATTTATACTTCGCGTCGCCGCCATGTTGGATTTGTGCTCACCAGGTTACTGAAAGTCCTATAGGTGAACATATGTTCATAGTCTCTATGAACATAAAAAGAATCAGTTTGGTTGCTGTAAAAGATTCATAGATATTGAGAACCGTCTAAATATTTCGGAAGCTCGCCATTTAGGATTGTTATATGTATAGGCCATAGAGTTATGTACCATTCAAGTACAATTATTGCCTATGTTCATTATTCAAACTTTCACTTCGATCGCATGATTACGACACAAGAAATAAAAACTTAATTTTAAAATTTCGCACAACCGCCATCTTGAGGTTATGTAAACAATTGAATTAAATTAGAGTGCAGTGCATTACAATCTGCAAAATCATTTACTGTACCACATTTCACTGCGCTCAGAGAGTTAAATCACAATATTTCAAATTCGCTTGGTCGCCATGTTCGTTTTGTACTTTACAGGTTTATGAAATATACATAGGTAAACTTGTATCAGTACCCTTTATCACCGTACAAAATTGCAGGGTGATATCTGTAATAGTTTCGGAGATATAGAATGTCAGTGAAATATTTCGCACAGCCGCCAATTTGAGGTTATGTAAACAATTGAACTAAATTAGACTCCAGAGCATTACAATGCGTATAAATATTTGCTGTACCAAGTTTCATTACGTTTGGATAGATAAGTCGCGAGAAAAGTCGGGAATAGTTTCGGAGATATTGAATGCTAGTGAAATATTTCGCACAGCCACCATGTTGGATTGGTGAGACGTAACAAAATTTGAAGGGCACAGTCGAGGTCGCCGGGAATAGTGCTATGAACTTACCGAGTTTCATTGAAATCGCTCCAGCCGTTTAGATTTTATTAGGGGACACACACACACACGCACACAAACACGGACAAAAGGTGATCTCATAAGCCTATTTTTAGCCTACTTTCGATTTTTGCAAAAAATGATTAGCCTACTTTCGATTTTTGCAAAAAATGAAAGTAGACTTATGAGATCAACACAGGGCGAAAAAAGTGTGTCTGTCTGTGTGTGTGTATGTGTGTGTGTGAGTCTGTGTGTGTGTGTGTATGTGTGTGTGTGAGTCTGTGTGTGTGTGTGTGTGTGTGTGTGTGTGTGTGTCTGTGTGTGTGTGAGTGTGTGTACTCTGAATGTCTGTCCCCCCCCCTATCAATTCGAACACGGTGAATGCAAATTGAACGAAATTTGGTACAAAGGTAGCACTAGCAAAGGACACCTCAGTGTCATGTTTTATATCGCCGCCATCTTTACTAAAACTGAATGGCGGCCACTCAAACGTTCAAAACGTAAAATCAAATAACGACTAACCAAATCATCCGATCTCTACCAAATTTGGATGCGTCTTGTGACCAAACTACAAGGTCGTCCGCCATACCATTTCAGGATGGCGGCCGTGCGAATTATGCAAACTTTATAATCCATATCATGGGACCCACCAGTTCCGATTATCGAGCCGAGAATCGTTTTAACTGTTCTAAAGGAAGAGGCACGTTCGAAATTAAAAGTTTATTTTGTAATACTATAGTGCAGACGTGATTTTAAAAAGCTGAGCTGATTCAGTAATAAGACAAGATGGCAGCGGATATCTTGTGCCTGACTTATATTTCACTAATTTGAGTATTGCATGCAATATAGCGTACTGATACAAAATAAATAAACTTTGTATGAAATGCTTTATATATAAATAATATACTCCAGTGATGAAATCGTTTAGTATAAATCATTATTTGCTAACAAGTTCTATCTAAGTCATTTTATATAGAACGATATTCGTTGACACAATTAGCTCAGTGGTAGAGCGTTAGCTTATCGCTCAAATGCCTATGGTTCAAACCCGATCAGAGCTAGGTTTTTTGCTTGAAATGTTATATGTTTATTGTTTTGTAATGACTCAAATGTTTTAAAATTAAGCGTTATATTGTGCATATTATGGTGTAAAATATATATTTAATTAAAACATAATTCGCCAGCAGATTTACTCGAGACATCTAGCTGCCAAAAAGGTAACTAGATTAACTTCCAGATTTTATTGAAAAGTTTCTTCTTCTGGCCGCTAGAATGCACTCGCTCTGTTAGGATTATATTGTTCGATATTTCACCACTTGATGTCACGACTAGTCTACATGGGGCTCCATTGATTACTACACCATTGGCATTCTATGCGCATCGAATTTGAAGAATGACAAGATGATACTCAGATACATTTTTACTTTTTATTTTAAAGGGTTAGTAACAGCCTATTTTGCGTTACTTGAAAATGTTATTTGAATTCAATTAGGGTTGTGAAAGCCATGCACAACCAGACGTGTAAAGACATGCCTCAACTCAAAGTTGGATGTTGCCCACGGCAGGTCGTATATGTAATAATAATAATAATAATAATAATAATAATGTTATTGGTTTTACATCCCTTTTAACTACTGCTGCTTTTAGAGACACCGGGGTGCCGGAATTTTGGCCCAAAGGGGATCTTTAACGTGCCAGTAAATGTACTGACACGGCTCCCTCGCATTTGTTCACCCTCAAATGCCAGCTGACTGCGCCAGGATACGAACCTGCAACCTAGGGCCCAGCAAGCGAGAACGTTACCGCTGAGCCCCGCAGCCAGTCCGGTCGATTATGTCTCCAGATCCATAACATTCTTGATATACTTCTTATCTTTCTTTCTTCAATGATGGTAGCAGTTTTTATGTAGGTTGTGGCGTTTGGTAGAGGTAAATCGTTTCTAAGGTCTTCAACAAAGAATAGTTCTATTATACTCTTTGATAATAACAACGAGTTATAACTATACTCATACATTTAGGAGAAAGTAGGCTATATGTTCTTTACTGAACATCTTGTTTCAAAATTGAAAATAGGCTAAAAATACTCTCGGCATGCGGAAGGCGGAGGTAGATTTCACCGGGCAAACTAGGGGATAGGCTATAATAGGCAAAATATGCAGGTTTTCGTAGAAGGATCAGACCTCGTTTATTGCGAGAAAGTACTTAACAATTGGAGCTTAATTAACTTTTTTTCGTCTTTCTATGCATATTTTTAACATTTTATTGTCTTATGGGGACGGTAACCTTCTTGTCATTTGGGGTATATGTTTATACTTGTGGTCACACTGTCCTTATGCAAGGTTTCGACACTGATGTGTAACTATCTAACGGTCTGTTACTTCTTCACGCAAAATTTTATCTCCAGCAGAAATGTTGGTTGGTTCCTCAGTTTAGGGTCTGCGACAACGCGGTCATGTAACCCCGTGTACTTTGGGTGTGTGTAGAATCTGTCTGATAAACGGTGTTAATTGTGATGACTGTATTAGTCAGTAATTCAGGTAAGGACTGCAGACGGTCAATTTCAAGCAGTAGTTCCTAATTTTGGTGCCAAATAGACTACTACCGTCAACGACACCTAGCTATGAACTTGGCAACTAGATGCCAGCGCAACCAGCAACTTGCAACGAACGTTGGAACTTCCCCTCCAAAGGAAAGCATACTGAGATATTTTTATTAGAAAATCCGACGACTTTGGCTGGCTTTGAACCCGCGACCTTGGGCATAGAAATACAGCATGCTACCAGTTATGTCACCGAAGCCGCTTCCCACAGAGTCAGATGGAAAACTCAATGTGATCTCGTGCATTGGCGTTGTCATGGCGACCTATGATAGTTCATCCCTCATCAATTTAGAAGCGTTGTCATCGTAACCTGTGATGGCTCTTGGAATTTTCTTATAATTCAGAAATCATTTTTCTCATCCCTTGGCGTAATCGTGGGTTATATCAAAAATTATTTCAGACAAAAGTTTTAGGTAATTATTAGGGAAATGTCGTCCATTTTGTACGGTTTTGATATTGTGCCTATTGAGAGAGATATGATTAATGTTTCCCGTAAACCCCACTTTTTTCCACCCCTTTAGTCAATGGTTGGTGCTATCAAAAAACCTTTTAAACATACATTTTTGGCACTTATCCGATACATGGATTCAATATTTCACGTATTAGGAGAGTTATGGCGATATTTCACTTTTCCCCCATTTTCACCCCCTTCGACAGATATTGCCCATTAACGAACTCAACCGAGATTTTAAAGGGATACATATTGTGTAAAAAATTCAAAGTGATTAGTGCAAAATTACGGCAGTTATCCTGTCCACAAGAAACTGATACATATAGCCTATATATAAATTATATATAAACTTTTGAACTGATGGTGGTTTTGGGGTCTGGGGGCTGTGAAACGCGAAGATATGTCGAAATTTTCCGGAAGTCGAAACATGGTACCCATTGCAATAGTTAGCTTTCTAATGAAATCTACCAGCCCTAGTTACCAGGGGCGTATATAAGGGGGATCTGTGGGGCTCAAGCCTCCCCCCTCCCCCTCCCCCTTCCCTCCCCCTTCCCTTCCCCTCGCCCCCCTCGAAAAAAGCTAATACAAATTAAGAATGTCTTGGTTTGGTAAAAGCATGAAATAATTGTAAGTTTGGTTGTGCCCTAATCTTAACTCATTTGCTAAGTTATAAACAATATTAGCCTAAGATTGAAATTAGACTACCTCGTGGTGTAGCGACTAGCATTCTTGGCTACCACCCCGGAAGTCCGAATTCGATTCCTGGCTCTGCCAAGAAATTTTAATTCTGGTCCGAGGTTTGGAAACCGCGTGCACTCAGCCTTGTGAGGCAAAACTGAGAATTCCACAGTACGGTACTTTTGAGAAATAAATTATCAGTTTGTAAAAAAAATATGTTTACCTTTCTGCTTAATAAATTGACAAATATGCTATTTAGATATTTGCCATTCATACTCCAAAGGCCATAATAGAAAATGCATTAAGTATAAAATTTTATTTGTGTGTTGTGTTGTATTTTACAACTTTTTTGTATTGCTATATAAACTTAGAATTTTACAATTAACTCTTATCTAAAATAATTACACAATACAGGGTGTATCAAAAATGTACTAACACTTTGAATAACTCTAAAATGATTATTTATGAACATAGAGACAAGTTTAAGGGCTTCAATTATAGAAGAGACATGTAATTAAAGATTCATGTTCGCAAATGTTCAAATTGATCACTGTCAGTGTCCAGGAGTTCGACAAACCACCACCAACGCACCGGACCATTGCTCGCATCAGAGATAAATTTGAAACAGATGGAACCGTTCACATCGTCGACAAGAAACGTTCTGGACGACCACGGACATCCTCCAGTCCTAGAAAATGAGAACAGGTGCAGGAAGACCTCACTCGATCCCCACCGAAAGCACTACGACAAACGGCTCGAGAGACACACATCTCAAAAGATAGCGTCCATCGCATCATGAAGCGTCTGCGCTGGAAATCCTACATTCCAACACGAAATGAATTGAAAGACAATGTCACGAAATTCCAAATGAACTTTGTTGTAGCGTTTGCGAATCCATTGCTTCGCGTTATCAACTTTGTATGGACACTGACGGTCATCAATTTGAACATTTGCGAACATGAGTCTTAATTACATGTCTCCTCTATAATTGAAGCCCTTAAACTTGCCTCTATGTTCATAAATAATAATTTTATAGTCATTCAAAGGGTTAGTACATTTTTTTTAGATACCCTGTATTGAACCCACCCCTGATAGTTACAAGAAACGCGTTAATCTCCAATCCAACCCTGTCATAATCGCCTTTCAGCTTCAGGACAAAAATAGTTTACCAAAGAAATATTCAACATTGAAGACATCAACAGGACAAACAAGCGACTCTCGCAGAGGAAAGCGAATCAATTTATGAGAAGCCATTGGAAAGTTAAGAGTAGTAAAGTAGCCTAACAGTTTTTGCGCCAGATATTTCCGCTGCGTTTTAGCCTTGAGATATTATACAGTGTGTTCCTAAAAGTGATGGTGGCGTTAATTGTTACGATAAAGTAAATTTGGCCGAGTGGCCATTTGCTTAATGAATTCCTCGAGGGGATTCACTTGGCGCTGACTACCCTTTTACGCCACAAAAACTCATCTGGTTTATGAAACTAATCAGCCATATTTGCTAGGCACACAATTTTGAAAGCATCTCTTAAATTAGTCCACCTCCTCTTTGCTGTCACCATGGAGGCCCGGTTTCGATTCAGGGCTCTGCCAAGAAATTTAATTCTGGTCTGAGGAAGGCTGGTTGGTTGGTTCCTCAGTTTAGGGGCTACGACAACGCAGTCATGTAGCCCCGTGTACTTTGGGTGTGTGTAGAAGCTGTCTGATAACCGGTGTTAATTGTGATGGCTGTATTAGTGTGCGTAACGTAGGTACTGCAGACTATCAATTTCAAGTAGTTCCTACTTTTGCTACCAAATGCTACCGTCAACGACACCTAACTGTGAACTTGGCTACTAGATGCCACCGCAACCAGCACCTGTTGGTGAACGTTGGAACTTTAAGAGCGTTAATCAAATCTAACCTACAAATTTGGCTTCACCCATTTGTAGTTAGTGAAAGGTACATTTATATGCCATAAATCTATGAAATTGGCCCACCGGCTTTACTTCCCCTTCGAAGGAAGACATACAGAGGGATTTTTGAAATCTTGAAAAATCCGACAACTTTGGCCGGGTTTGATCCCACGATCTTGGGCGTAGAAGCTCAGCATAGCCTACAACCAACTACGCCACCGAAGCCGCAGGCTGAAACGGGATCCACTCAGTCTCGTGAGGCAAAAGTGAAAAGAGGTGGGTTTTCCGTGGTTTTCCACTTCTACTCCAGGCAAATGTCGGGATGGTTCTTAACTTAAAGTCACGACCGCCTCATTCCCAATCCTCACCTGCATGACAAATACACACTCTACTGCAGACACCACAATAATACAGGCTATCAGACAAATTCCATACACAAACCCAAGTACACGAGGATGAATGCCAAAGAAGTCGCAAAGACCCTGATTAAATTAATAACTACACATAGCCAACACGTAATTCTGGTTGATTAAAACTTGTATAGTTTGTGGTCATTTGCATTAAATACAACATTTTCTGTCAGGGGCAGATAATCTCACTGTTCCACCCCTTAAAACAACAATAAAAACAACATAACAATAACGAACATTTTCTCCCATTTTTTATTATTATTAACTTATTTTTTATTTTTATTTTTATAATCGTTTCGGTCTGCTATGGACCACGTTATTTCAACTGCCTTATCCCTCGTTCTTTCACATTGGCCCACAATTCGCGCATTCTTCTTCGGTGAGCTTGTTTTCATTCTTCGGTCCACTTCTTGCCGGTTTCAATATGGGTTTTAGCTGAAAACTCTGTATTTCCCCAAGTTTCTTCTTCAAAGAGTCATGTTCCAAGATGTCCTCATGTGATATCCCCAGTTCTTTTTGGTGCAGCAGAAGAGGGGAGAATAAAAACGTTTGAAATGTGGTGTTCTAGGAGAATGATGATCAGATGGGTGGATAGGGTTACAATTTAAGAGGTATTAAGATGACTGGGTGAGGAGAAATATTTCTGGCGACAGCTAATAATGAGAAGAGATAGGTTAGTAGGACACATACTGAGACATCCAGGAATAACAAACTTATGAAAGGAAGGGTCGAGGCCAAGAACTGAAGGGGTAGACCAAGATTAGAATATGTTTAACAGATTGTCTCGGATAGGCCTATAAGGTGTGGTAGCTAAGTATAGGTGAAACTATTAGCTCAGGACAGAGAGACCTGGAGCGCTGCATCAAACCAGTCAAGAGACTGAAGACTCAAACAACATCATTCTTTCTTTCTTTCTTTCTTCGTTTCTTTCTTATATTCTTTCTTATTTATTTTTTCTTTACCGACAGTAGTGGCTATGCTGGCTAACGCGCAGCATTAGGTCATGGGGCCAAGCTCTCTGCTGACTCGGTAGACGCGTGGGTTCGAGCCCCACCGTCGGCCATCCTTGAAACGATTTTCTGTGGTTTCCCATTTTCAACACCAGGCAAATGCTGGGACGGTACCTTCTGACAGGCCACGGCCGCTTCCTTCCACATCCTTGCCCAGATTCATTCACCATCATTAATTTCATCTCTCATTAACTCCTCTCATGAGGTTGGCGTCAGGAAGGGCATCCGGCCTTAAAAAACATCGCATCTCATCCCCGACCCCGTTGGAAAACGGGAATAATAAGGGGTAGACATACATACATTTTTTTTCTTTCTTTCTTTCTTTCTTTCTTTCTTTCTTTTTTTCTTTCTTTTAATGTATTTATTTTGTTCTCTCCTCTCTTTCTTTCTTTCTTTCTTTCTTTTTTCTTTCTTTCTTTCTTTCTTTCCTTCTTTCTTCTTTTTTATGTATTTATTTTGTTCTCTCCTCTCTTTCTTTCTTTTTTTCTTTCTTTCATTTTAATGTATTTATTTTGTTCTCTCCTCTCTTTCATTCATTCTTTCTTTCTTTCTTTCTTTCTTTATTTATTTATTTATTTATTTATTTATTTATTCTCTTTTTCTTTGATATTTTCTTACTTTATTTAGTCTATTTATTTTATTATTTCTTTCTTACTTTATTTAAGTCCTTATTTATTATTCTTTCTTTCTTTCTTTCTTATTTTCTCTTTGTTTATTTTATTCTTTCTTTCATTCTTTCTTTCTTTCTTTCTTTTTCTTTCTTTCTTTCTTTCTTTCTTTTTTTCTTTCTTTTTAATGTATTTATTTTGTTCTCTCCTCTCTTTCTTTCTTTCTTTATTTATTCTTTCATTCTTTCTTATTTTCTTACTTTGTTTCTTTAATTTTATTTCTTTCTTTCTTTTTTCTTTCTTATTTTCTTTATTTATTTATTTTGTTATTTATTTATGTATTTATTTATTTCCAAAACCATCGAAGTCACGTAAACAAATCCTTAGTATTCTTTTATTTGCACATTACTCGTGAATTGTAATATTTATCAACAAAAGCTGAGGATGGGCGGAATGTGGTAGAAGATGACAATAGAGTGGCGACCCGCGCACCTTCAGGAATAGCTTCCCCTACTTAGTGTCTCAAACGTGTTTGTATCCAACTGTTGTGTGTGGCTTGAGGTCTTCAATGCCACACAGAGAGGGTGTAATAGGCTACCTATTGTGTGATTTCTTTTCCCAGTGACTCGTAAGTTTCAAAGTGGTGGCTAAGAAAAGTCACTCCGCTTATATTATTACAGTAATTGGTGATTGAAATTGAAAAACCAACATAACATCAACACCCAATGAAATTGAATTACACAATACATATCTGAGAAATGTTATCAATCAAGGACCATCCATACCCCATACAAAATTCTCAATAGAGCAGGGATTAATGGCAAAAAAAAAATCCAAATCATAATAAACTCCTGATTTTTCGTCATCAACACGAATGCTCCCCTCAACAAGGAAGACAATTTTAATCCAGTGAGGGACAATCATAGGATATTTTTTTAAATTCATATCTATCGTATATTTTATTTCAGTAGTAGGCCTATAGATCCCTCCTACGGCGCCCTCAAGCATCCGATCGTGACAATGAGCATTCAAATGAAAGAGAATAGACTTTAGCAGTGACGAATTACAGTCCAATTTCTTAAATATCTATAATTTCTTTAAGAAATGACTTTTAAAAAAATGTTCGAAGTTTGCGATTTGCAGATACTGTTGCTGTGGGAATATGTGCTCCATAATTGCTGTCCACTTCACATTTTGGCCGCTGTGACGCCTGTTTCATATCATTTTAACATTCTGAGGTATTTCCTCTATCATTTTTCGTGGATTTCAGAAACATTAAATCAAAGGAATAAGTACGGTACTCAAATCGTATAATTTCATAAATATCGAATAACTGGTGAGTGTTTTGTTGATCCAATTTTCAGTGATTGCCTTCTTAAGTTAGGGAACGTAGAACTTTGAATTCTAACTGAAATGAAAATAGTGTTCTATAATCATTTGGTTGAAATGAAAACATGACACCCTAGTCTCACATTATAAACCTATTGGGAAAAGTGTGGTTTATGAACATGCGAGATTTCTTGCATGGGTCCTCTAGTTGTTTATGGTGGGTTGGTTGGTTCCTCAGTTTAGGGGCTGCGACAGAGCGGTCATGTAGCCCCGTGTACTTTGGGTGTGTGAAGAATCTGTCTGATAACCGGTGTTAATTGTGATGACTGTATTAGTGTGTGTTTCTGTTTCTTAATTCAACTAAGGACTGCATACTTTGAATTTTTCAAGTAGTTCCTACTTTTTTCGCCAAACGCCACCGTCAACAACTACTAGTTAAGAACTTGGCTACTAGACGCCACCGCAGTCAGCTCCTGGCGACGAACGTAGGAACCTGAGCGTTGTTTACATTTCTCACCTAATTTAGCTTCACGCAGGTGTAATTAGTGGAAGGTTCTTTAACATGCCATAAATCTATGACATGGGACCGCCGGCTTTACTTCCCCTCCGAAGGAAGGCATACTGAGGGATTTTTAACGTTCTTAAAAAATCCGACGCCTTCGGCCGGGTTTGAACCCGCGATCTTGGGCATAGAAACTCAGTATGCTACCAACTACGCCACCGAAGCCGCTCTAGTTGTTTATAAAACATATTTTTTATGAGTATGTATCATAAAAAATAAGCACACTTTTGTTAACAGATCTGTTTTCTGAATACGTTTTTAATGAAAATTAATATCAAATCAACTTTGCTCATAATTATATAAAATTTTAATGTTATTTTTAAAGAATAGTTACTGAAGAAGACCACAATGTGACTGAAACTTGTATAACTTAGCCTATTACCATTTCAACATTACAGTATTGACTAAGGTGTACAAACTTAAGAAATACTAACAGTATTTCAATTATTATTGAAATTGTTTATAAAGTGAGCTTCTTAAATTGTTGCTGTGCACCACATGACTTTCTATGTTAATTTCTGTTTTATTTCTCACATCTGAATTAAGCCTTTTTGGACTACATGTTAACAACCAATCTCATTTCAGAAACGAGTAGATGTTGTTCGTTTGCCAGCTTTAACATCCTACCAGTATTTTTCGAGCCCTTCAATCAGCGCTTTCTTTCTCTATCCGGATAAAGGTTCTCTCTGTATCCGAATCCACTATAAATCCCTGATGGTTTTTCACAGTCCTTCTGAAACTGTCCCTGTCATTTATTTTATCATTTGCAATGCCCATCTCTCTCAGATATTTCTCACGCTCTTGGAATCTCTTTATTCTCGATGTCTTAGATATTAGAAAATTGCAGATTATCTTTTGTGAGCCGATCATTGTCCATACGGGAGATGTGTCCATAGAATATTAGTCTTCTCCTTTTGATTGTTGTTGTTCTTCTTCTGTTGATTTTCGCCTACTGTGGACCGCGTTGAACAATCGGCCGACTTGCCAATCTCTTCTTCTCCAAAAATTTCTTCATGCGTTCGCCGAGTCTCCTATTTTGCGATTTTAAGTGCATATTTTCCTGTCTGTTTTGGGTATTTTAAGTGCATATTTGCCTGGCTATTTTGGGTAGACTATTTGAAGTGCAAATTTGCCAGACTATTTTGTGATTTAAAGTGCATAATTACCTGCCTATTTTAGGCATTTTAAGTGCAAATTTGCCTGGCTATTTTGTGATTTTGAGTGCATATTACCTGCCTATTATGGGTATTTCGAGTGCATATTTGCCTGTCTGTTTTGGGTATTTGAAGTGCATATTTGTTTGTCTATTTTGCGTATTTTAAGTGCATATTTTCCTACCTATTTTGGGTATTTTAAGTGTATATTTGCCTGCCTATTTTGCTATTTTTAATGCATATTCACCTGCCTATTAAGGTATTTGAAGTGCATATTTGCCAGACTATTTTTCGATTTTAAGTGCAAATTTGTGTGCTGATTTTATGCATTTTAAGTGCATATTTGCTCTACTATTTTGGGTATTTAAGTGCATATTTGCCTATCTGATATTGTGATTTTAAGTGCACATTTGCCTGTTTATTTTGGGTATTTTAGTGCCTATAAATCTTCGCCCTAGTCGTTACACAACTCATCAGGGATAAAACCAAAGTTTTAAACCAAAATATTCAGACAGAAACCTTATTTTATTTATTACTGGTCGATTACGTTGGTAAACTAGAAGTTTCGCGTGTAATAGGCCTGCCATACAAGGCATGCTATGGCACATGAATGAGTTGAGCGCGGCTACTCCTTCCCTTTCTGCTGCCCCGTCACCCTCCACTCTATTGTGTGTCGTCTCGCCCCTGCCATTGAGAACCACAAGTGGAAAGAAAAATAAATCTAAACTTTCTTTCTTCACAGGTAAAAGGAGAACACGCAGTTTATCGGATTAAAAGTGTAACAGTTGTGAGAGGGACCTGATATTCTGGGCTTGTTCGGGATTAGCCCAACTACTGGGAGAGTTTTCAGGTTAACAATCCAATAATAGGCTACAACCCTTGAGGTATCGTCCTCGTTAAAATATTGCAGCTTTTAAAAGAACGCTAGGCCTATACTTTACAGAAGAATAACTTGAGAGGTCGACTACCCTACTGGCTAGGATTTCTATAGGATACGTCCTGAAAATGCGAGACTTCTCCCGATTTTAGGCAAAGAAAATACGGTTTACGTTGCTTTAGTTAAATAATATTAGGCCTATATTATTATTCAATCTTTACATTGAACAAGCAATGAAGGAAATTGGAGAAAAATGTAAAGTGGGAGTGAAGATTCAAGGAGAAATAATTTCAACTCTGAGATTTGCTGATGACATCGTCATCTTGGACGACACGCCTGAGGATTTGAATGAGTGTTTGAATGGTATGGACTCCGTCTTAAGGAAAGAATTCATGATGAAAATTAATAAATGTAAAACAAAAATATTGCAATGCAGCCGAAATAAATCAGAAACCTCTATGGACATCAAATTGACAGGTGAAAAGCTGAAGGAAGTAGGAGACTTCTGTTACTTAGGAAGCAAAATAACCAGTGATGGACGAAGCAAAGAGGATATAAAAAGTAGGTTGGCTCAGGCAAGGAAAGCATTTCTACAAAAAAGGAATCGGTTGACATCGAATATAGATTTAGGTAGCCTATTAGGAAGTCATTTTTGAAAGCCTTTGTCTGGAGCGTGGCGCTCTATGGAAGTGAAACTTGGACTATTGGTGCAACAGAAAAGAGGAGAATTGAAGCATTTGAAATGTGGTGTTACAGGAGAATGATGAAGATCAGATGGGTAGATAGGGTTACAAACGAAGAGGTATTAAGACTAGTGGGAGAGGAGAGATATTTCTGGCGACTGATAATGAAGAGAAGAGATAGGTTAGTAGGACACATATTAAGACACCCAGGAATAGCAAGCTTAGTTATGGAAGGAAGGGTCGAGGAAAAGAACTGTATCGGTAGACCAAGGTTAGAATATGTTAAGCAGATTGCCTCGGATGTAGGATGTGGTAGCTATGTAGAGATGAAACGATTAGCTCAGTACAGGGAGGCATGGAGAGCTGCATCAAACCAGTCAAAAGACTGAAGACTCAAACAACAACATTCTGTACTCTACGCCTCTGAGTGCCTCGTGATAGCCAGGAAAGGCCCACTCAGGAACTCAAGGAGAGGAACATCCTGCGGAGGATACTAGGACCCATACGGGAAGAGGGAGGCACCTACAGAATTCGGCACAATGATGAGCTTTACAGCCTTCAAGATGACATTGTGACTTGTATAAGAAAAAGGCGCCTGGCCTTCTATGCACACTTGACCCACATGATCCCTTGCCGGTTTACCAGTAATATCTTCACAGTGGCAGGAAGAGGGAAGGCCTCTAGGACCAAGTGGATCTCTACGGCCAGGAAGGATTTAGACCACCTAGGTATCCAATTTAAGCCCATACAGGATCGCCAACAATTCCGGCAAGCCATCCGACAGGGAGTTTTTACTGTATCACTGACAGCTAGGAAGAACACCGGGGTCAGCAGAGCTCCATGGACGGAGGAAAGAAAGCTGGCTCATAGTCAGATGATGAAAAGGTACTGGAAGAAGAGAAAAGACATAGCGACGAGGAGATACGAGCCCAGTGGTCCTCAGTAGACCCAAACGACGAAGAATTATATTATTATTATTCCTTTGCTGAGGTTGGCGTCGGGAAGGGAATACGGCCGTAAAAACCATCCGCCACATAGAATTTCATCGCATCTGAACCCCAACCCCGTTGGAAACGGGATTAATAAGGGTTTCATTTGTTAGCATAGACAGAAATTTGTTGATATCGATTATAGATTTAGGTAGCCTATTAGGAAGTCATTTTTGAAAGCCTTTGTCTGGAGCGTGGCGCTCTATGGAAGTGAAACTTGGACTATTGGTGCAACAGAAAAGAGGAGAATTGAAGCATTTGAAATGTGGTGTTACAGGAGAATGATGAAGATCAGATGGGTAGATAGAGTAACAAATTAAGTGGTCTATTAAGACAAGTGGGAAATGAGAGATGTTTCTGGCGACTGCTAATGAAGAGAAGAGATGGGTTGATAGGTCACAAACTAAGACAGCCAGGAATACAGTAGCAAACTTGATTATGGAAGGAAGGGTCGTGGACAACAACTGTAGGGGTAGGACGTTTTTGCTGTGGTGTGTGCAGAAGAGTAGGCTATTTACTTGTTAGTGAAACAAGAACTGGGAAGGGAGTGCCCGTGGCCGTAAATTAAGGATCCATTCCGACAACTTCCTGAAGTAGAAATGGAATACCATTTAGCCTACAACGCATAGGCTACTTCAATATTTTTGATATTAATATAAGAATTTGAACCATAGGCTATTTGAAACTACTCTTCAATAGATTTCATGATTATTTTTTTAAAGATATTGTATCCTTCCCTAGTTCAATAGGGTTCCCTAACTAATAACGTAATAGCCTATGACCAGCTGCTTAGCTGCTTTAATTACAAAACTGCACAGACAAAGCTCTCTTTTTGTGATAGTGCAAACGCCTTTTTTAATCCTCCTTATTAATTTTGGTTGGTTTGTTCCTTAGTTTAGGGGCTGCGACAACGTTGTCATGTAGCACCGTGTACTTTGGGTGTGTGGAGAATCTGTCTGATAACCGGTGTTAATTGTGATGACTTTATTAGTGTGTATCTGTTTTAATTCAAGTAAGCACTGCAGATGATAATTTCAAATAGTTCCTACTTTTGCTACCAAATGCAACCGATCATGACTCCTAGCTTGCGGACTTGGCTACTAGATGCCATCGCTGTCAGCACCTGGCGGTGAACCTTTTAACTAATATAGCGTTATCAATTCTAACATACAAAATTTGGCTTAACACAATTGTAGTTAGTGGAAAAATCTTTTTATGCCATATATCTATGACACGGGCCCACCGGCTTTACTTCCCCTCCAAAGGAAGGCATACTGAGGGATTTTTAACGCTCTTAAAAAATCCGACGACTTCGGCTCGGTTCGAACACATGACCTTGCTCATAGAAGCTCTGCATGCTACCAACTACACCCCTTATTAATGATGATTTAATTTAATGTGTAAATTTTATTTAGATATTTATTTAATTTTCTATTTTATAATTTCTTATTTATTTATTTATTTTTGTTTCTTTGTTTTTGTGTTTGTTTTTTGTTTTTGTTTCTATTTGCCTTTTGTTTTTGTTTTTGTTGGTGTTTGGGTGTTTAGGTGTGTTTGTTTTTTGTTTACGTGTTTTTGTGTTTCTTTGTGTTCTTGCTTTTTTTCTGTATGTGTGTTTATGTATAGGTCATGTGTGCTTGTGTGTGCGTTCGTGTATTTATTTTTTGTCTTTTGTCTTTTGTCTTTTGTGTAATTATGTGCTTTTTGTGTTTTTTTTTTTGTCTGTTTGTGTGTTTATGTTTACATATGTTTGTGTTTTGTGTATTAGTGTTTGTGTGATTGTGTGTCTGTGTGTTTGCTTCTTTTTTTTTTTTTTGTTTTTTTTTTCTTGTGTGTTTCTGTTTGTGTGTTTGTGTGTTTGTGTATTTCTGTTTATCTGTGTGTTTGTGTGTTTGTTTTTCTTTTTGTTTCTGTTTGTCTGTGTCTTTGTGTGTTTGTGTTTTTGATGTCTATATTTTGTTTTCATGCAAATTGCTCAGTAAAGTAGATACATGAAACTTCTGAACGTTGAAGGAATTGAGTGTTCAAGTCACGTCGTTGTAATTGGAAGCGTGTGCCCCAGTAGTCCCCTTGCTCGTGGCTAGCAAGAGGTCATAACCTATCAGTGTATGGTCAGGTCTAGCCGGTCCGGCACGGGTCGAGGGTGGTGTGTTGTATGTATTACCGGTCCTAGAGACACACCTTGTGGTAACCCCGCTCCGCCCGTGCCATGTTCTGCTGCGTGCTACGGGCCGGCCCGCTACACACATGTAGCGTGCTCTTCCAGAGGAAAGGACTCCATTAATTGTAATCTCAGGTATGTGCGATTCTTTTTGAAAATTCTGCTATTATGCTTTTTCTGGTTACTGCCTTCTGTGGACTTAGGGTAGGCCTATGGTTGGTTAGCCGGTTACTCAGTTTAGGGTCTGCGACAACGCGGTCATGTAGCCCCGTGTACTTTGTGTGTGTGTGTGTGTGTGTGTGTGTGTGTGTGTGTGTGTGTGTGTGTGTGTGTGTGTGTGTGTGTGTGTGTGTGTGTGTGTGTGTGTGTGTGTGTGTGTGTGTGTGTGTGTGTGTGTGTGTGTGTGTGTGTGTGTGTGTGTGTGTGTGTGTGTGTGTGTGTGTGTGTGTAGAATCTGTATGTTAACGGGTGTTAATATTGTGATGCCTGTATTAGTGTGTGTTATCTGTTTTTAATTCAAGTAAGGACTGCAGACATTCGATTTTCAAGTAGATCCAACTTTTGCTACCAAAACGCCACCGTCAACGACCAACTAGTCTGAACTTGGTTATTAGATGCCACCGCAGTCAGCTCCTGGCGACGAACGTTGGAACCTAAGAACGTTAGCCAAATCTAACCTATAATTTAGCTTCACACAAATGTAGTGGAAGGTTCTTTATCGTGCCATAAATATATGACATGGGACCGCCGGCTTTAATTCCCCTCCGAAGGAAGGCATACTGAGGGATTATTAACACTCTTAAAAATCCGACAACTTCGGGCGGGTTTGAACCCGCGGCCTTGGGCATAGAAGCTCAGCATGCTACCAACCACGCCACCGAAGCCGCCTCACCAGTAGGCCTATGTAACGAGACTATGCATCCAAACGTCCTGGGTGCGATTCCTGTTTCTGTCAAATCTAATTCTAGCCTCAGGGTTCGACTAATTAGGCTAATTAATTAATATTGTAACTTTCAGTCGGTCAACACAGAATAATTAAAATTACAGGAATATGTGAACAATAACCGGAAATAAATTACATAGTCTATAATAAAGATAAACTACGTAGGTACAGTAACTTATATTGGCTTTCAAGGCCAGTGAATTAAAACTCAGTAATTTTTCTAGGTTTATGCCGTGTATTTTGTGGGTTTTCGCATAGCATCACCAAGCTGGCTCATCAGCGGGATCTTGGCGAGAGGGTTGACATGTTTCGCTCGTCAAGCAAGCATCATCAGATCTAAATGTTCAAGATCAATAGTTCTATAAAACACTACCAAACCTACAATGACAATGCTCTCCAAGGGAAGATAAAGAAAACTCGTCAGAAAACTTATTAGGCTAAGTGTGGTAGGCTAATTATTATTACTGATATTAAAGCATTAAGCACCGAAAATAGTACATTATGCAACGAGCCTATAATGGAAATAATTTCCATACGAGTGTCTTAATTACCATTATAGGCGAGTTTCATACGACTGTTTATGTTCGACGATAATTATTATAACTATTTTATGATCGAACATAAATATTCATAAATATCTGTCGAGATTTCGCCAAGTTTTATGTACTGAACAGAGCGCATGAGACGCAGAGAATGCCTTGTATTTGGCCATAGCCTCCTCTATTGCCCTACTATGACACTAGGCCAGACAGTGAAATTTAAATTAGAAGGCCGTGGAACTCAGCGCATCTAATTATCTAATTGGTCAAACAACTGTTTCTTGAGCTCTGATTGGTGGGAGAAACTGTTTCAAAATGAAAAGTAGTGTTGTAATGAGCCTCATTATAGTACAGTTTTCTGAAATATAATAGTCAGGGTCGAACATAAAAGAACTATTTATTTTAATTTTACAAAACGTAGAAATCTCATCAACAAAAACAGTCTTCCTCCCCCAAACTATAGACGAGATCAAATACACAGGTCTGCGATTAAAAAAATACAAGGGAAGTGATATCTGATATTTATATATTTTTCGGCGGTGATTTTGAAAACAGTAAGTTAATTTAGAAAGCTCTATCACGTCACGTTTTCTTGAAAAATTCTATTGTACTTGGATGTTAACACGAGATAGGTCTGAAATTGAACAAAGTAGAAGCATGTCCAGAAGAAGTTTCAAAGGAAAAATACTATGTAGCCTAAGGTAGGCTACTTAGACACTTTGTTTGCTTTTTGCTTTTTGCTCAGTTTAAAATTTGTTTCAAACGTTCATGTAAACATACATAATATTTGTTCCACTTGGTCAATAGTCTATTTTATATTCGTTTCTTCTAGAAACTGCAACATAATTTGATATTAATCCCAAAAACTGGCGAACATTCTTCACTTTCATCGACCTTGGAAAATTTCTCATAGATTCAAGTTTACATGGGTTTGGTTTGACACCATCTTTGGCAATCACGTGTCCCAAAAACGTGACGTGTGGTTGACAAATGTTCGATTTTTTCAAGTTGATCTTGAAGTTAGCTCTCCTCAAATCTTCAAGTAATTTCGATAAATGTTTCATCTGTTCCTCTACACTCTCCGAGGTAAGCAATATGTCATCAACATAACGGATAGTACACTCCTTGACCTCTTCTGACAGGTTGCGATCAAGTGCTCTTATAAGTGCTGATCCCGCTGTCTTCTAGCCAAATGGACATCTCTTAAAGCAATATGTTTGCTGATCGAACTGAAATCCAGTTAAAAGACTGGTTTTCTCTTCAAGTTCGAGATGATGGTACGAAGAAGTCATATTTATATTAATTTGTAAACATTTTCATGCCCTTAAATTTTCTCAGTATTTCTTTTATGGGTGGCGCCGAATCATTTTCGGGAATGATTTTGGCATTCAAATTCCTGGCATCCAAACACACCCTTACTGAGCCATCCGGTTTACTCACAATAACTAATGAACTAACATATGGTGTTTCTTCTAGAAACTGCAACATAATTTGATGTAAAACGTTTAAACTCAAGGGATGTTTTAATCTCAATTTTACAATAAACCCTAACGTGATGGGGGGAAAATGGCGGTCATTTTCGAAATAAGCACACAAAATAACATAAAAATTCGCGAAAACTTCTCTTGTATCTTTCAAAAACCTTAAATTTCGCAGGCCTGTTTTATTTTATCTTGACAGACAATATTAATTGCCAAAAAGGCAACGCTGAAAAAATGGTTTCAAAACTATATTTAGGCTAATTCAATAGACGTTCTCTTAAGAAACATTAATAAATAATAAATAATAAATAAACGACGAACCAGGCCTTTCCTCACATCCATTACAGAAGTTCACCGCAACACGTCCAGGAAATGGTCAGAGGAACGTAAGATAGAGTTCAGCAAGAAAATGAAAGATTACTGGTCCAATAGAAAGGCTCAAGATTTCATCAAAAAAGCAGCCGCCCAAAAAAAAAAAAAAAAAAAAGTGGCAGACAACAGCTAAAGCACGAGCACCGTGGTCCATAGGAGGCCCAAAAGACCGAATAATAAAAAAAAAGATGAACCTTTTATTTTTACAAATAGTTTCCTAATTAAATATTTTCTGAAAACCGTTTTATGATTTTAAAGTAAATCTATTTTTATACCAGTTTTCGCTTAAATTGGTTTCTTTAGCCTTTAATGTATTCCATTTTGGTTTGCTTGATTTAGTAAACTCATCGTAATGATATTTCTTGTTTGGCGGATGTCAATGTCGATAAAATAAACAACTTTCCTTTAATCATCTTTTAAGCCTAAGCGGTAATACACACACATCAAAACAAGTTTTGTATATTGCTGGTCAAGAGTCGTAGTGGTCTCAAACCCATTAGTAGGCCTAGTTCTTGCGTGCGTGTATATCGGCCGTGTACTCTCGCCTGTGTCAATGAGGATAGATCTGTGCGAGTGTGGAGACGACCCGGTGGACGAATGCATGACCAAATATTTAATAGCCTAATTAATATTAAATTAATATTGCAAATATTAAAATTAAATTAAAAAGTCAAAAATTCAAAATTTTCAAAATGTGTAGTTAGGCCCTTTGTCAAAATTTGAAAAATAAATAGTAGACGGAAAAGGGGTGCGTCACCTTAATTCCTACGACACGTCATATGTACAATCCGATTATTGGTTTATAAAATCTCAGGTAAATGACTTTGCCGTTTTGGGCATATTGGATAAACTCATGCGCCGTACAAAAGGGGGCGTCATATCGTGTAATTTGACACCTCACACGTCCAAATCCAATCATTGGTTCGCGAGATATTAATTATGTTAAACTAGATGTATTGCGGGGTGCCTATTCAGTTGCCCCTGGCAATGTTTTGGGGTGGCATCATGTAAGGTCACCGAACCCCTCTTGTGTACATCCCAGGGCGTATGGCAGACATACGTTACAGGGATACTATTCTGGCATCTATAGGGCCTAGTAAAAGGCTATGCTGACAATTTAGGCCCAAATTTCATTTTTGTGGACGATAACGCTCGCCCGCACAGAGCTGGCATTCTTCAGGAGAATGGTATTCACAGAATGGAATGGCCTGCCTATTCTCCCGATCTCAATTGTGTAGAGCATGCGTGGACAGTGCTTAATAAATAAGTCCGTCGTCACTGTGCTCCATGGCAATTTGCAAAACCTTTTTTTGATGTGTGTAAATACTCTAAAATACCAGTATACCGCTCGACTGAGCATTTATTCCTCGCATTAGAGGTCAAGGGTTCAAACCTGGCCGAAGTCGTCGGATATTTTAAGAGCGTTCATAATCCCTCAGTATGCCTTCCTTCGGAGGGGAAATAAAGCCGGCCGTCCCATGTCATAGATTTATGGCATGCAAAAGAACCTTCCGCTAATTACACTAGTGTGAAGCTAAATTATAGGTTAGATTTGACTAACACTCTTCAATTCCAACGTTCGTCACCAGGAGCCGACTGCGGTGGCATCTAGTAACCAAGTTCAGAACTAGTTTCTTTGACGGTGACGTTTGGTAGCAAAAGTTGGAACTACTTGAAAAATTGAATGTCTGCAGTCCTTGCTTGAATTAAAAACAGATAACACACACGAATACAGCCATTCAACACCGGTTATCAGACAGTTTCTACACACACTCAAACTACACGGGGCTACATGACGGTGTTGTCGCAGCCCCTAAACTGAGAAACCAACCAACCTCGCATTAGACTTGTGAACTGAAAAACCTTCTTAACATTTCCCTAAGAATCTGTCAAAACGTCCGTCATCAGAAATATTCATTAAATGCAACTGCAAAATCGTTTAAGAGGGTCAAGATTAAAAAGAAACCCTAATCGTTCAATAGAACGTTTTGTATGAGACTGATTTAAACGTTAAGACATCGCAAAAACGTAGACTAACCTATCTAGTCGTGAGCCTAAGTTCGAACGGGGTACATTGATCCTCGCGAGGCTTGGAACATTTGGTCATCTGCACCGTGTATTTAGGTGTGTGTGTTGAACTTGTCTGATGATAACTTATGTTACTGTGGTGACTGTAGTAGTGTATATAACTGTACCCCGGCGTTTTCCTCGAGGGAGTGTAGAAGAACCGGTGTATGTGAACCCTTTAAGGGACTCAAGAATGTCCTATAATAATCATGTTAATTTCCAACTTTATATTTACCTTTTCTTCAGAATCTAATAACAGAAACAAATCAAATTTTCTCAGCGATATTTTACATGACTCTCCTTAGGCTACTTTTTCACAGACTTTAGGGAAATCAATGTAATTATGATTTTTTTATGAATCTTTTAAGAATTGCATAGTCTAATTTTAACAGCACTTCATGAACATTTTCATGTGTCAAAATTAAACTAAAATAAATCTTGGAAAACGGACATTTTAAAATATAACACATATAACGAGAAATTACATTTAAAAAGGCGACAATAATCACGACACGCATGGCATACGTTGTTGGCATGTTAAAGAACCCATTTGAATTCAGTAGGCCGTGTTCTTAATGGCAAAATTAATCTCGGGATTTTAGGCCAACACAAAACGTTTCCTCCTTTCTCTACTAGATATCTAACCTCCTTGACTTTCATAGCGCTCCCAGGACCGATAAATCTTCGACATGCAAGCTGCCCTCTGGGCGCAAATAACAAATAACAAAACTTGCACCCGGCACATCAGGCCATACGATATTATTATTATCTAAAGAGGTCAGCTTCGTGTGTTGAAAGAAAACGAAAAGGAATGGATATTTTATATTTAAAAACAAGAAGTACCGTGACGAACTAAAGAGCCTACTTTTCTTAAAATTTAAGATTCATGCCAATGATTAATCTAAATGGATCTATCTAGAATAATGACGAAATTAAGTTGGTAATATCAAAATTTCTAATTAGTTCGAAATATTGTATACCTGGCATAATGTAGCCTAATAGAGAACTACAGTTGGCAGCCCTGGTGACTGAGTATATTCTTAGTTCCATCTCTTAAGGTACAGAATACAAAATTTGGTTGAAGTCCAATGGATAGCATGGACGTTCCATGCAGTTAAACATTGCATCTAACAGCGCGCGAAAAATCATGTTGGCATCAATGACATACATGTATTGGTCAGAAATAATCTGAAATAATATGATCTATTGTTGTGTCAATTTAGAATGAAATCCATTAGTTAGTAGAGAAGTTACATGCATTTTAAAATTGGACCTGTCAGCAGGCTTCGAATCATGTTGGCAGCACTGGTTTAGGCCTATATTAGTTACTCCAAATTAATCTAGAATGCCAGGTACTATACGTGCGCAAAGTTTGGAGCTATTGGCTTGCATACTTTCTGATATATTGATATTAGGGTAACGAAAATAGAGACAGTATTTATTAACAGTTGGCAGCCCTGGTTGCTCCTAAATATAGCCTACGCATAGTCATATCTGTTATGGTACACATAGCACACACGAAATTTGGTTGAAATCCAAATGATAGTATAGAAGTTACATGTATTTAAAGTTGAACCTCTCAGCAGGCTTGGAATCATGTTGGTAGCACTGACGTATATAAGTTACTCCAAATTAATATAGAATGTCAGGTACTATGCGTGTGCATAGTTTAAAGCTGTCTGCTTGCATACTTTCTGATATATTGGTATTTGGAAAAAAAACAATAGGGAGTGCATTTATTAACAGTTGGCAGACCTGGTGGCTCTTAAGAATATACTCATTCATATCTGTGTATGTACACATCGGCTAGTACATACGAAATTTGGTTCAATTCTAATTGATAGTGTAGAAGTTATATGAATTTAAAAATTGGACCTATCAGCAAGCTTATAATCATTTTGGCAACACTGCCATGTATGGCCTCCTGGAAATTAAACTGCAATATTATTATCTATACGTGTGCCAATTTTGAAATAGCTCCCATTCATACCTACCAAGATATCCAACATGGAGCTCAAATTTCACTTGCGATTTTTCAGCAGTTGGTAGCACTGACATCATTTTCAAATATGGCCGTGAGATATTCAGGTATAGATCTTGACTCCTACCAAATTTTGTTTTGATTGCTCCAGCCGTTTAGGAGTTGATAGGGGGGACACACAGACAGACAGACAGACAGAAGGACAGACAGACAGACACACATTTTCCCGATCTCATAAGTCTACTTTTTCCTCTTTTTTTGCAAAATGTGAAAAGTAGGCTAACAAGAAGTTCCGTGAAGAACTCAAGAGCCTACTTTTCTTAAAATTCATGATTCATGCCAATGATTAATCTATATTGATCTATCTAGAATAATGACGAAATTAAGTTGATAATATCTTATTAGTTCGAAATACTGTATACCTGGCATAATGTAGCCTAATAGAGAACTACAGTTGGCAGCCCTGGTGGCTGAATATCTTCTTAGTTCCATCTCATAAGGTACAGACTACAAAATTTGGTTGAAGTCCAATGGATAGTATGGACGTTACATGCAGTTAAACAATGGATCTAACAACGCGCGTAAAATCATGTTGGCAACAATGACATACATGTATTGGTCAGAAATAATCAGAAATAATATGATCTATTGCTGTGTCAATTTTGAATGGAATCCATTAGTTAGTAGCCTATAGAAGTTACATGCATTTTAAAATTGGACCTATCAGCAAGCTTAGAATCATGTTGGCAGCACTGGCGTAGGCCTATATTAGTTACTCCAAATTAATCTAGAATGCCAGGTGCTATACATGTGCAAAGTTTTGAGCTAATGGCTTGCATACTTTCTGATATATTGATATTAGGGTAACAAAAAGAGAGACAGTATTTATTAACAGTTGGCAGCCCTGGTTACTCTTAAGAATTGGCATAGTCACATCTGTTCTGGTACACATAACGCATACGAAATTTGGTTGAATCCAAATGATAGTATAGAAGTTACATGTATTTAAAGTTGGACCTCTCAGCAGGCTTAGAATCATGTTGGTAGCACTGACGTGTATAAGTTACTCCAAATTAATATAGAATGTCAGGTACTATACGTCTGCATAGTTTAAAGCTGTCGGCTTGCATACTTTCTGATATATGGGTATTTGGATTTTTTTAATGAGAGCATTTATTAACAGTTGGCAGCCCTGGTGACTCTTAAGAATACGCTCAGTCATATCTGTTTATGTAGACATTGCACATACGATATTTGGTTGAAATCCAATTGATAGTGTAGATGTTATTTGCATTTAAAATTTGGACTTATCAGCAGGTTTATAATCATTTTGGCAACACTGCCATGTATGGTCTCCTGGAAATTAAACTGCAATATTATTATCTATACGTGTAGGCTACCAATTTTGAAATAGCTCCCATTCATACCTTCCAAGATATCCAACATGGAGCTCAAATTTCAATTGCGATTTTTCAGTAGTTGGTAGCACTGACATCATTTTCAAATATGGCCATGAGATATTCAGGTATAGATTTTTACTCCTACCAAATTTTGTTTCGATTGCTGCAGCCGTTTAGGAGTTGATACGGGGACACACACACACAGCCAGACAGACAGACAGACAGACAGACAGACAGAAGGACAGACAGACAGACAGACAGACAGACACACATTTGCCCGATCTCATAAGTCTACGTTTTCCTCACTTTTGCAAAATGTGGAAAGTAGGCTAATAAAACGTTTTAACTAGAAATTGGAATCAAAACTCGTTCTGGTGTTGACTATAGAACATGCCATTAACATAGGAGTCTTCTTCTTCCATTTGAATCACTAGCATCCATTTTACTGTTGTTCCAAGTCCCTTTGCTTTTGCTTCTAACGCAGCCCCTTTCTTAAAAAGTTTTTTGTATCTATCGTCTAATGCAAATTTTCTTTCTTTCTTTCTTTCTTTCTTTCTTTCTTTCTTCGGCTTTTCCCAATTAATTGGGATCGCCGGAGCCAACCAGGCTCAGTTTGGTTTTGGCCGGGGATTTAAGGCCGGATGACCTTCCTGACGCCACGTGAATTTCCAGGTGAAAATTCCACCCCACTGTCACCGGGATTCGAACCCCGGCCGTCCGGGTGATAGGCGAGAAGCTAAGCCACTGCGCCATCACGCTCCCTATCGTCTAATGCAAATAAAAATGTATTTTGGTGGGTTTGCTAATATGACGCACGATTGTGGTAAAGTATAAGGAAAGTAGCATCAGGGATAAGATATGAAAGAAATTAGAAAACTAAAAGTCTGTAGATTAATATGACGCAAAATCAAAATTTGGTAAATGAAGGTTTTGGGCATTCTAGAGCCCCTTGTTATTTAAAAAAAATGGTTTAACAGATATAAAATATAGGATCATTGATAGGCTAGGTTTTATTCGTTTATTTATAGCAGCTTCGTATATTACATAGTCTTTGAACCACCTCGGAAAGTATGGTCCAAGCTAAACCGGATCCGAACTAACCATGGTGTGTGTGCAGATCTGCTATACAAATGGAAGAAAAAGTCATCATCTTGTTGCGACTGCGGTGCGGAGAGGCAAACTGTGAAACACATCACCCAAGAATGCCCACTGAGTCGTTTCAACGGAGATAGAAGTGAATTTTTCCTGGGGACGCCACAAACGAATAAGTATGTAAATAGTGTAAATATTAATCTGTAACTCATGTATAGCCCATACGATAAATAAATAAATAAATAAATAAATAAATATAAATAAATAAGTGTAAAATACCTTGGGAATGGTTTTCAGAGGACCTCAGCGAAACAGTGGATCTTGAACACAGGAGACTCAAACTAGATAAGGCTTACCATGCCTGTAGAAAACTATATGCTTCAAAAAATTTGTCGATGAATGTCAAACTAAGACACTACAATGCAGTAGTCAGACCTTCAGTGCTCTATGCAGCAGAGTGCCTATGTCTAACTAAGAAGACCCCATTAAGAACCCTCGAGGTACAAGAAAGAAAGTTCCTGAGACGGATAGTAGGACCAAGAATTCTACCAGATGGAAGCCGATGGTATCAACCAAATCGTGAGCTATATAAACACCAAGAAAATCTCATAGATGCCATCAGAAGAAGGCGACTGGCTTTTTACGGACATCTATTCAGAATGGACTCAAACAGGTTATCCCATAGGATCTTCAAGGCTGCTAACAAGGGCAAAGCTACTGGATTCTTGTGGAAGAAGCAAGTGGAGAAGGATCTTTCGGAACTCCATATAAATGAAAATGACATAGCCGACCGGAGTAACTATCATACAGCTCTTAAAATTAAATCCTTCGTAACATCCCTCACAGAAGTTACCCACAGACCAAAAGACGAGACTAGGAAATGGTCTGAGGAACGTAAGATTCAATTTAGCCGGAAAATGAAGGACTACTGGGCAATCAGAAAAGCTCGAGGTACCAACATGAAAGCAGCTGCCAAACCCACCACTAAGAACACCAATCGTGGCAAGCCTGACGATGATATCAAGAAACAGCTAAAACACAAGCACCGTGGTTCATAGATGGCCCTAACGAAATTTTAAAAAAATATATAGAAACAAATCCAAGAGAATTAATGATAGGCTAATAATAATAATAAAATTCGTCAGTACAACACTGTCATCAAACCAGTACAACTATATGCATCTGAATGCCTTATCCTATCCGAGAAATGTTTTCTCGCGAATTTAGGGAGAAAGAAAGAAAGAAATATCAAGACGTTTGGGACTTTCCGGGACGAAAAACGGACAACTGGTGAGAAATGGACAGAGGAACGTCGTGCTAAACACAGTGAGCTCATGAAGACAATGTGGATCAAGCGAAAAATGAACAAATGCCAGAATGTAAAATGAGACTTATCGTGGTCCCTAGATGGCCAATTAGCGAAATTGAATAATAGGCTATAGGCTAGACGTTGCATTCTTGCACTTGATAATGAAAGTATTGGAAGAGCTTCATCATATAAATATTTAGGATGTCAAATCAATGATAACTGGGACTTCAGAATTGAGCAGGCTAGAAGTTCTTCCATGAAAATGCAAAAAGTATTGACTAGCTGTGATTTAAGTTGTTGATTTTTAAGGGCTTTGCAACATCGTAATCATGTAGCCCCTTGTACTCAGATGTGTAGGCCTATGGAATTCGTCTGATTACCTGTGTCACTGTCATGTCTGTACAAGTGAGCTAGAATTTGGGTAGGAAACGGCCGTGGCTTTAACATAAGTAGACCTACCATTCCGGCCGGCATTTGCCTATTTTTGACAGATTGTCACGTACCAGTAACCTTAAGACCTCTTTATAGGTCTGTCCACCGCAAATAACTGAATGATACTGTGGACTTGTCCCATAGGCCTGTTGTTGTTCGAGTCCTCAGTCTTTTGACTGGCATGATGCAGCTCTCCATGCCTCCCTGTCCTGAGCTAATCGTTTCATCTCTACATAGCTACCACACCGTACATCCGGGGCAATCTGTTTAACATATTCTAACCTTGGTCTACCCCTACAGTTCTTGTCCTCGACCCTTCCTTCCATAACTAAGCTTGCTATTCCTGGGTGTCTTAGTATGTGTCCTACCAATCTATCTCTTCTCTTCATTAGCAGTCGCCAGAAACATCTCTCGTCTCCCACTAGTCTCAATACCTCTTCGTTTGTAACTCTATCTACCCATCTGATCTTCATCATTCTCCTGTAACACCACATTTCAAACGCTTCAATTCTCCTCGTTTCTGCTGAACCAATAGTCCAAGTTTCACTTCCATAGAGCGCCACGCTCCAGACAAAGGCTTTCAAAAATGACTTCCTAATACCTAAATCTATATTCGATGTCAACAGATTCCTTTTCTGTAGAAATGCTTTCCTTGCCTGAGCTAACATACTTTTGATATCCTCTTTGCTTCGTCCATCACTGGTTATTTTGCTTCCTAAGTAACAGAATTATCCTACTTCCTTTAGCTTTTCACATGCCAATTTGATGTCCATAGAGGTTTCTGATTTATTTCAGCTGCATTCCAATATTTTTGTTTTACATTTATAAATTTTCATCATGAACTCTTTCCTCAAAACGGAGTCCATACCATTCAAAAACTCATTCAAATCCTCAGGCGTGTCGGCTATGATGACTAGGTTTATGTCATCGGCAAATCTCAGAGTTGAAATTATTTCTCCTTGAATCTTCACTCCCACTTTACATTTTTCTCCAATTTCCTTCATTGCGTGTTCGATGTTAAGATTGAAAAGTATGGGTGATAAGTTGCAGCCTTGCCTTACACCTTTCTGAATACCAGCTTCTCTCTCATGTCCTTCAGCTCGAAAAAATAGCCTAATTGAAAGATAGAGATCGCTTCAAAACTGCTCAGTACAACAAATTTCCTACAGCCAGCTGTGAGAATATATTGCTTTAAATAGAAAGCCCTACAAATATCCGTTAAAAAGAATTTCCTGAGTCATCATTTTGCGATTGATAAATGGTTAGTTATTTATACAGTATTTGAAGATGCTTAGAAATGCACCGTGTAGAGGGTTTATTATTATTTTTTAAATACATAGTCATACTCAACCTTTTTACCCCTTCTCATGTAAGACCCTTTTCAGAAACATTGACAGAAAAATGAGTGGCAAAAAGATAAGGGAGTTTATTTCCTTTTGAGATGTAAGCGTTTGCTGTCAAATATAGTTAATAAGTTTGTAGTTACGAAGCAGTTTTCATCGCGTACATTGGTCCTAAGTGAGAGAGAGGGTAAGAGAGAGGGAAATAGATGGAGGGGAAAGGGTTGTATGTACTGTATGTGTGTGTGTGAAATTATCGAGGTTTATATTCTCGAGCATAGCTTGCTGGCGTGACACATAGCACACTAGCGCCGCCATCTCAGCTGGCGGAGAGACTGTAAAACACTAGCAGTTGCAGGGAGCTAGGATGAGTGTGAACCTACGTCTTGCTGCCCAGGATCGCTCGTCTTACAATGAGTTGTGCAGAATAAGGTAAAACAGCCCGTAATATCTTCAATTTTATACTGATATTTTCTGTGTAATTTTTTTCGTGTGTCCTGAAAGGAATTTATTTTGAAGTCGTGTGTAGGCTTGAGGTAAGTGCCCTGGTATTAAAGGAATCGATTGTAAAAAAAATACAAAATCTCACGAATATGGCGGGTGAGCGTAGTGGTATGAATGTTCTGTGTGTGTGTGTGGTGTGTCGTTTGGTGGCTATCAATGGTGGAGGACTGACCACCCCGTGAGGCGATGGCTGGTCATTCTCGCCTGAAGGGTTCGGTGGGGAGGGGGTGTCAATCCCTTCTCCCCCCCCCCCCCCTTTCACCCTCCTCTTCTTCCTTCACCATGGTAACCATCCCCTCGCTCCAGTGTCCACACCTATTGGATAGCTCCTCATTGCGCATGCGATTCACCCATCTCTTTTTCTCTCGTCCATATCGCCATATCTCCCTCTCTATCTAACATTCTGTCCCCTTCTCTGCCCTTTTATACTTTTTATTTTTTTCTGACTCTCTTGTGCAGAATGTTATGTCGCTAGGAAACAGTTCTACCTTACTGGACCAAAGTGTGTAGTAGGGGGTTGCAACCCTTATATATATATTTTTCCCTTCCATCTCTTTCCCTAGGTTTGCACGGTCCACAGCTGAGAGGCCAGTTGCTATTGGTCACTTTCCTAATTCTCCCCCTCCCCCTCTTCAACCCCTCAACTCTGGCTGGCCAGCACCCTTTACCTGAACGTAACAATATTCCCCAGGGGAAAGGAGAGAAGATGATTGTCTACTACGCAGGCCTGACTGCCGACTGATGCCCATACAGACGCCTGAAATCAATCTACATCCGTAAAAACAGAACAACTTTAAAAAATACTCCCCCAGGGGCTCACATCTAGTGGGACGTGGGTTGGCGACCACGGGACCCCAGCTTAGTCCGGCATTGCTTCCACTAGTGAAACCTCTATTAAGAGACCAGTGATGGTTCCATGGAAAACTGGTCTTTTAGAGGGGTGGTCTCTTAATAAGGGTAGGCATTAAAAATAATTTTATGTTCGACCCTGACTATTATGTATCTGAAAACTGTATCATAATGAGACTCATTATAACATTATTTTTCATTATGATACAGTTTCTCCCACCAATCAGAGCTCAAGAAACAGTCGTTTGACCAATTAGATAATTAGATGCGCTGAGTACCACGGCCTTCTAATGTAAATCACACTGCCTTGCCTAGTGTAATAGTAGAGTAATCGAGGTGGCCATGGTCAAATACAAGGCATTCCCTGCGTCTCATGCGCTCTGTTTAGTACATAAAACTGGCGAAATCTCGACAGATATTTATGAATATTTATCTTCGAACATAAAATAGTTATAATAATTATAGTCGAACATAAACAGTCGTATGCAACTCGCCTATAATGGTAATTACGACACTCGTATGGAAATTATAAAACTCGCATACGCTCGTTTTATAAAAAATACTCGTGTCTTAATTATAGCCATTATAGGCTCGTTGCATAATGTACTATTATACTGCATTATTAATCAAGTACAGTTGGAACACTGCATTGGTTCACATTTATTACAATTATTTCTGAGCTCTGTCATTTAAAAAGGTGACGAATTTATCTCTGTTTCAGATTAGCACATCATTTTTTAAGAATTTGACTTCCTTGAATATCTCGGAGTGAGTTCGGAAGTCCATTAATTTGTTCTGGGTTCGAAAAATCTTCTAGGAGAGCCGTTTTTTGTATTTTTTATACGTTACATAACACTTTTTCTAATGCCATTGTATGCTGATGCAGTTCTGTGCCAACAGAACCATTGTTTACATCATCATCCTCATCCCCACTCCAATGGGAAGGCAGGCGAGAAGTGGTCTTTTGAAGGAGGTCAGACTGAGAAAATGCCTGGTCTTTGGTCGGGTAGAGGGGTGGTCCTTAAATAGAGGTAACAAATACATTGATCTTATGAGGTTTTAAATCGGTTCGAAGAAAAATCGGTCTTTAAGAGGGGTGGTCTTTTAATAGGGGTGGTCTTTTAGAGAGGTCCCACTGTACTTGAGCCGGGCTCCTCTCCGTCTTCTTTCCTGTCGACCTCCCTTGGTCAACTCTTGTTCTTTTCCGACCCCGACGGTAGGCCTATTAGGGTATCCGAGGCCTAGGGAGTATTTCACTTTCCCGCCTTAATTGGCCCTTGTCTCATCTTTCCTCATCCCTCCTTCTTCTAGGGATCAGCCTTCTTCTTCTTTTCATTATATTTCCTTTTCTATTTAGGATTCCCGCACTTTGTTTTGTTTGTTAATATGCTCCCCGTCTATCTAAATTCCATTTAGCAATTTTTTTGCATCTACACTCCATTTTGTAGGTGTTTCCAGTTTACGTTGCATTTTGTAAGTCTTTTCGATTTTGCGAGTGTTTTCAACCTCAATTGCATTTTGTAAGGATTGACAACCTAAATTGCTTTTTAGTAAGTCTTTCAATATAGGGGCTGGGACTTTCGTGAGTATTTTGAATTTCAATTGCATTTTGTATTTTCAACCTAAACCGCTTTTTGCAAGTAGTCTATTTTCAATCTAAATTGAATTTTGTATGGTGGGCATTTTGCAAGTATTTTGATTCACAATTTGCATTTTGTGGGTATTTTGAATCTAAATCAGGCTACATTCTGTAAGTATTTTCAATCTAAATTGCCTTTTGTAAGTATTGTCCATCCAATTGAGTAGTTTGAATCTACCGTGCATTTTGTAAGCATTTTCGATAATTTCAATTGCATTTTGTCAGTATTTTGAATTTCAATTGCACTTTGTGATATTTTGGAATCTCAAATGCATGTTTTTCAATCTAAATTACATTGTGTATTTTCAATTTCAATTGCATTTTGTAAGTAGGCCTATTTTGAACCTCAATTGCATTTTGTGCGTATTTTCAATCTCGTTTGCATTTTGTAAGTAGGCTATTTTGAATATCACTTGCATTTTGTAAGTCACGTATTTCGACTTAACATATTGTGCGGTTTTTGTGAGTGTTTTCGTTCTAAATACCCTTTTGTAAGTATTACCGCTCTCTATTGTGTGAGTAGTTTCAATCTGAGTTCCTTTTTGTAAGTATTTTCTTTCACACATAATTTTCGTTCTGGTTTCCACTTCATTGTCATTTTCTCTATCACCTGTGTGAAGCTAAATTGTATAGTTTAAGAATGTAAACAACGCTCTTAGGATCCTACGTTCGTTGCCAAGAGCCGACTGCGGTGACGTCTACTAGCTATGTTCTGAACTAGGCCTAGTAATCGTTGACGGTGGCGTTTGGCGGCAAAAGTAGGAACTATTTGAAAAATTTTAAGTTGCAGTCCGTACTTGAATTAAAAAACAGATAGGTACACACACTAATACAGCCATCACAATTAACACCGGTTATCAGACACATTCTACACACAACCTAAGTACACGGGGCTACATGACCGCGTTGTCGCAGCCCCTAAACTGAAGAACCAACCAACCTATCACCCAGATCATTAGGGGCCGATAACCTAGATGTTAGGTCCCTTAAAACAATCCCATTCCTCCAGCATCGTCATTCAAAAAATACCCCTAGACTTACTCATTTCGCATAAAAATTAGAGCCATCGATTTAATCTAAAAATACGATTAACCAATCGATGTGCTTTAGTCGATTGATCGATCTGATTAAAACAGTAGTGTGGTGAAGGAAAAGTAATTGTTTTGCGTAGCACAAAACCTGTCTATTGTATTATTATCTGCATTTGGCGTGCTAGCATCAGCTGTTGCAAGATTGGCAGGAAGATTCTCTTAGGTAGTCAGCCCGGAGGCTGGCTGGATCCTCAAAAAGTACCGCCATTAGATTATGTGGGTAGATACCCAAAAAAAACGAAGGCAGCGCTATATTGAGGCGTAGGCTTTTTTTTTTTTTCTCGTGTAGCCTCCTGAGAGGCCGAGTGCAGGTCTTTCTAGTCGACGCCCGTGGGCGACCTGCGCGTCGGGATGAGAGATGGAATGGATGAAGATGAATGAAACTGGGCAAGGATGTGGAAGGAAGCGGCCGTGGCCTGTCAGAAGGTACTGTCCCAGCATTTGCCTGGTGTTGAAAATGGGAAACCACGGAAAACCATTTCAAGGACAGCCGACGGTGGGGCTCGAACCCACGCGTCTACCGAGTCAGCAGAGAGCTTGGCCCCTTGACCTAACACTGCGCTTTAGCGCGCGTAGCCACTACTGTCGGTAGGCGTAGGCTACTAGGCCATAAGAGGAGTGAGGTAGTTTGCTAATTCTTTCCTCACTCCCCCCAGGGGCTCACATCTAGTGGGACGTGGGTTGGCGACCACGGGGCCCCAGCTGAGTCCGGCATTGCTTCCACTTATTGTGCAGGGCTCCTCTCTGTCTTCTTTCCTGTCGACCTCACTTGGTTAACTCTTGTACTCTTCCGACCCCGACGGTATTAGGGTATCCGAGGCCTAAGGAGTCTCTTCCTTTCCCGCCTTAATTGGCCCTTGTCGCCTCTTTTCTGATAAACTGCGAGGGGTCAGCCTTCTTTCTTTTCATGTTCTCTCCTGCCTTCGGCTCAAGGCCCTCAAGGAGGCAGGGTGTATGTAGCCCCACCACTTCTGGTGCACCCTGGATATTGCTACACCCTCAGGGGCTCACGGCTGGTGAGCTCGGGAGTTGGTGACCCCGAGGAATTCATGAGCTGGGTCCGGTTTCCCCCGTTTGTTCATTACCTGTGGGGAGGACCCTCTCCTCTTTCACTTTCCTATCTACCTTTCATGGCTCTCCTTCCTTTCAAGTCCCTCAATCCACATTCTTCGAGGGTTGAGGGAATTTATTTTCCTCCTGTCTTTTACATGCCTTATTCTCCTTTTGTTTTCCATTTCTTCTTCTAGTATATAAGTTAGTACTGTAGTTAGTTTTAGTAATAGTTTACATTTCATTATCATCTTCACGATCACCCAAACCATTAGGGACCGATAACCAAGATGTTAGGCCCCTTAAAACAACAATTATCATCGTCATCATCATCTTTCCTCACTGAGTCAGTATAGCAGTACTAACCCTATGAGCAGAACCTTTCACAGCATCCACAGGCACTGACTGTGCCCTGAATGCCATGACTAAGCACCACCCACACCACAGTTGCTTCCAAATAATCACAGCCATGAGTGCGACTGAGATATCGGTGAAAAGCCACATTATACTCTAGCCTGTGCCAACAAACAAATGCAAATGTAGACCACTGCATTCATCAAGAGATGGCAAACAGGTCAAAAAGGGATAATATCTCCTTAATTGCTTTCTTCTAATTAAATGCTTTTGAATTATTTTTTTACTTGCACGCCACCAATACAATTAATATTTTAAATTATTTCTCTCTTCCTCATAGCGATTGGAACTGTAAACATTTTAAAATAGACATAGGCTATTATTCAAAGTTCTTTTTCTTGTACTGATACTGTGTGAAATCGACTAAAATTTGATTAATCTACCGATTGACCGATTAAAAGCATTCGGTTAGCCGATCAACGAGTAGCGAAATGCGCGCTACCTCCCATTTAAAAAAGCGCACCTGCGCCTCTTTACTGCGAGATCTAAAAGCTCAAGCAGCCATAACCTCCCTAAGAAGGCTTCCAAAAAGATGGTATATTGGCTTTCACTGGCCCTGGTTCCTAAGTTTAGGGGCTGCGACAACGCAGACATGTAGCCCCGTGTACTTTGGGTGTGTGTAGAATCTGTCTGATAACCGGTGTTAATTGTGATGACTGTATTAGTGTGTGTTATCTGTTTTAGGTAGATTTCTTTAGAAAGCTAACTATTGCAATGGGTCCCATGTTTCGACTTCCGGAAAATTTCGACATATCTTCGCGTTTCACATCCCCCAGACCCCAAAACCACCGTCAGTTCAAAAGTTTATATATAATTTACGTATATATGTATCTATCTATCTATATATATATATATATATATCAGTTTCTTGTGGACACGATAACAGCCGTAATTTTGCACCAATCACTTAGAATTTTTTACATAATATGTATCCCTATAAAATCTCGGTCGAGTTCGTTAATGGGCAAAATCGGTCAAAGGGGGTAAAAATGGGGGACTTTTTTCGAAAAGGTGAAATATCGCTATAACTCTCTTAATACATGAAATATCGAATCCCTTCAAAGTTCATAATATGTGTCGGATAAGTGCCAAAAATTTATGTCAAATAAGTTTTTTGATAGCACCAACCATTGACCAAAGGGGTGGGAAAAGTGGGTTTTTCGGGAAACATTAATCATATCTCTGTTAATAGGCACAATATCAAAACCGCACAAAATGGACAATATTCCTCCAATAATTACCTAAAACTTTTGTCTGAAAGAATTTTTGATATGACCCACCATTACGCCACGGGGTGAACAAAATGATTTAAATTATAAGAAAATGCCAAGTGCCAAGAGAGGTTGCCATGACAACTTTAGTTTTAATTGATAAGGGATGACCATCAGCAGTTGCTATGACAACGCCACTTCACGAGATCACATTCAGTTTTCATATGTCAGTGGGAAGCGACTTCGGTATCGGAACTGGTAGCATGCTGAACTTCTATGCCCAAGGTCGCGGGTTCAAACCCGGCTGAAGTCGTCGGATTTACTAAGAGCGCTAAAAAACCTGAGTTTTCTTTCCTTCGGAGGGGAAGTTCCAACGTTCGTTGCGAGTTGCTGATTGAGGTGGCATCTAGTAGCCAAGTTCACAGCTAGGTGTCGTTGACGGCAGTATTTTAGGTAGATTTCATTAGAAAGCTAACTATTGCAATGGGTACCATGTTTCGATTTCCGGAAAATTTCGACATATCTTCGCGTTTCACATCCCCCAGACCCCAAAACCACCGTCAGTTCAAAAGTTTATATATAATTTATGTAATATATGTATATATATATGTATATCAGTTTCTTGTGGACACTATAACTGCCGTAATTTTG
This sequence comes from Meconema thalassinum, assembly GCA_946902985.2. NCBI lineage: Eukaryota > Metazoa > Arthropoda > Insecta > Orthoptera > Tettigoniidae > Meconema > Meconema thalassinum. The sequence continues at coordinate 142,363,921 of OX336400.1, forward strand.
CACCAATCACTTTGAATTTTTTACCGAATATGTATAACTTACCCTTAAAATCTCGGACGAGTTCGTTACTGGGCTAAATCGGTCGAAGGGGATGAAAATGGGGGACTTTTTTTTTTCGAAAAAATGAAATATTGCTATAACTCTCTTAATATGTGAAATATCGAATCCGTTCAAAGTTCATACTATGTGTCGGATAAAGCTCAGAAATTTATGTTTGAAACGTTTTTTTGATAGCACCAACCATTGACCAAAGGGGTGGGAAAAAGTGTTTTTTTCGGGAAACATTAATCATATCTCTGTTAATAGGCACAATATCAAAACCGTACAAAATGGACAATATTCCCCTAATAATTACCTAAAACGTTTGTCTGAAAGAATTTTTGATATGAGCCACCATTGCGCCAAGGGATGAGAAAAATGATTTCGGAATTATAAGAAAATGCCAAGAGCTATCAGTGGTTGACATGGCAACACTACTAAATTGATGAGGGATGAGCCATCAGACGTTGCCATGACAACGCACTTGCGCGAGATCAGATTCAGATTTCCATCTGACTAAGTGTGAAGCGGCTTCGGTGACGTAACTGGTAGCATGCTGAACTTCTATGCCCAAGGTCGCGGGTTCAAAGCCGGCCAAAGTCGTCGGATTTTCTAAGAGCGCTAAAAATCCCTCAGTAAGCTTTCCTTTGGAGGGGAAGTTCCTACGTTCGTTGCGAGTTGCTGATTGAGGTGGCATCTAGTAGCCAAGTTCACAGCTGGATGGCGTTGACGTTAGTATCTGGTAGCAACATTAGGAACTACTGCTTGAAATTTAGCGTCTGCATTCCTTACCTGAATTACAGACTAATACCGCCATCACAATTCACACCGTTTATCAGACAGATTCTACACTCACCCAAAGTACACGGGGTTATATGACCGCGTTGTCGCAGCCCCTAAACTGTGGAACCAACCAACATCTCTGCGGGAGATATAATTTTGCGTGAAGAAGTAACAGACCGTTACATAGTTACACATCAGTGTCGAAACCTTGCATAAGGACAGTGTGACCACAAGTATAACAAGTAGTTCCGTGAAGAACTGTACAGCCTATTTTCATATATCCTGCTCATGTTAATTGCCTCTATCAACATACAAAATTTCAGTTTAATTGCTGTATCAGATTCCTAGATATTGAGAACCACCTAAATATTTCAGATGGTCGCCAGGTTGGATTTTTATTTTTGTACTATTATATTAAGATTATTGTGTAAGTGAGGTATTCAAACTTCAATCGCATGATTAGAACACAAGAAGTAAAAACGAGATTTTAAAATTACGCACAGCAGCCATCTTGTAATTATGCAAACAATTGAAATAAATTAGATGCCAGTGGATCAACATTTGTGTAAGCATTTAAAACGTGCAACGTTTCACGGCACTCGGATAGTTAATTCGCGAGAAACGTCCATTTAAATATTTATACTTCGCGTCGCCGCCATGTTGGATTCGTGCTCACCAGGTTACTGAAAGTCCTATAGGTGAACATATGTTCATAGTCTCTATGAACATAAAAATTTCAGTTTGGTTGCTGTAAAAGATTCATATATATTGAGAACCGTCTAAATATTACGGAAGCTTGCCATTTAGGATTGTTATATGTATAGGCCATAGAGTTATGTACCATTCAAGGTCACTTATTGCCTAGGTTCATTATTCAAACTTTCACTTCGATCGCATGATTACGACACAAGAAATAAAAACTTAATTTTAAAATTTCGCACAGCCGCCATTTTGAGGTTATGTAAACAATTGAATTAAATTAGATGGCAGTACATTACAATCTGCAAAATCATTTACTGTACCACATTTCACTGCGCTCAGAGAGTTAACTCACGAGAAAAGTCTATTAAAATATTTCAAATTCGCTTGGTCGCCATGTTCGTTTTGTACTTTACAGGTTTATGAATTATAAGTACATAGGTAAACTTGTATCAGTACCCTTTATCACCGTACAAAATTGCAGGGTGATATCTGTAATAGTTTCGGGGATATAGAATGTCAGTGAAATATTTCGCACAGCCGCCATTTTGAGGTTATGTAAACAATTGAACTAAATTAGACTCCAGTGCATTGCAATGTGTATAAATATTTGCTATACCAAGTTTCATTACGTTTGGATAGTTAAATCGCGAGAAAAGTCTATTTAAAAGTCTCCACTTCGCTTGGCCGCCATGTTGGTTATGTAGTAACCAGGTTTTTGAAAGTTTCATAGGTGAACTTCTAGTAGTACCCTTTATCACCGTACACAATTTCAGGGCATTATCCGTTTTAGTTTCGGAGATACTGAATGCTAGTGAAATATTTCGCACAGCCGCCATGTTGGATTGGTGAGACGTAACAAAATTCGATGGGCACGGTCGACGTCGCCGGGAATAGTGCTATGAACTTATCGAGTTTCACTGAAATCGCTCCAGCCGTTTAGATTTTATTAGGGGGGGACACACACACACCTCTCACACACACACACACACACACACACACACACGGACGAAAGGTGATCTCGTAAGCCTATTTTTTCAAAATTGAAAATAGGCTAAAAATGGACTCCAAATGACAAGAAGGTTACCTTCCCCGTAAGACAATAAAATGTTTAAAATATGTTTAAAATGAAGAAAAACAAAGTTAATTAATCTCCAATTATAAAATACTTTCACGCGATAAATGAGGTCTGATCCTTCTACGAAAACCTGCATATTCTGCCTATTTTCGCCTATCTCCAAGTTTGTCCGGTGAAATCTACCTCCGCCTTCCGGCGTGCCGAGAGGACTTTTTTTAAATTCAGGTAAGGACTGCAGACTTTTGAATTTTTCAAATAGTTCCTACTTTTGCCGCCAAACGCCACCGTCGACGACGACTACTAGTTCAGAACTTAGCTACCAGACGCCACCACATTCGGTCTTGGCAACGAACGTAGGAACCTAAGAGCGTTGTTTACATTCTTAACCTATACAATTTAGCTTCAGACAGGTGTAATTAGTGGAAGGTTCTTTAACATGCCATAAATCTATGACATGGGACCGCCGGCTTTACTTCCCCTCCGAAGGAAGGCATATACCTACTGAGGGGTTTTTAACGCTCTTAAAAAATCCGACGACTTCGGCCTGATTTGAACCCACGATCTTGGGCATAGAAGCTCAGCATGCTACCGACTACGCCACCGAAGCCGCCCAAAGTAGCCTACGCGGATTGTTTAGGATATGTATAGCCTACCTTTTGTTTGAGGTCCCCCTACGAGTAGAAACCGCACGGCACTGAAACTTGCAAACATACACTGACCGGCAAAACAAGTGGAACACTTAAATTTTTTATGTAATTTATTCCAAAAAAAAGTTATCGGTTTTCCAATATTTGCATTATTCATGTAAATTTTAGATGGTTGGCTACATAAAATACCGAAACATGTTTTACAACACGCTTTAACTCTCAAATTTCGTTATATTTTGCAAATCTTAACGATTTTCTATTTTTTTAGTAATGTTCTTTTGGGTTGGTTTTTATCAAACGTATTGCCAAACAAAACAGTGTTAAAGTTTGCTCTCCACTGCACGAGAACACTGGTCCTAAAAACGAGTGTTTCCACCCTTAGCGTCTATGACAGCTTGTAAACGCTCAGGCATAGCCTACTGTACACAACTCGTCGAATGGCATCTGCCGGGATGCGATCCCATTCCTCCAGCAGCGATGTTCTCAGTTGTGCCAAGGTGGTGTGGTCACGCTGTCTGACGTTCCTTCCAAGCATATCCCATACATGTTCGATGGGGTTCAAGTCAGGACTACGAGCTGGCCAGTCCAGGGTTTGAATCCCCACTTCCTGCAGATATTATACAACACAGCGAGCAGTATTAGGACGGGCATTATCCTGCATCAGCATGAAATTCTCACCAATGAAAGGCACAAAGGGCATCACGTGGGTCATCAGGATCTCTTCGATGTACCTTTGGGAATTGAGCGTCCCGTGATCGATGCACACCAACTCAGTGCGGGCCACAACGTTGATGCCACCCCACACCATAACCGAGCCACCTCCAAATGGAGTCCTGGAGGAGAAAGCAACAGGGCTGTACCTCTCCCCGCGCCTTCTCCACACTCTTTCTCTTCCATCAGGAGATCTAAGATTAAAGCGACTCTCGTCAGTGAAGAGAACAGAGGCCCACTGCTCGTGGGTCCATTCCAGATGCTGCCTTGCGAAGAGAAGACTCGCCTCTCTGTGATGTCGTTCGAGTGCGGGTCCACGTGCAGATCTCCTGGACGAAAGATGAGCTTCTTCACACCTTCTTCTTACTGTTCGCTCACTCACTCTCACATTTCTGACATTTTCCAGTTGATTTCGTGCCTGGACTGCTGTGGTATGGCGATCACGCAGAACTTGCAGGGTGAGAAATCTGTCATCCCTGGCACTTGTGCATCTTCTACGGCCTGACCCTCGTCTCCTGTCGTATGTTTGGAGTTCTCTGTAACGTTGCACTGCACGGTGAATGCTACCGAGAGATGATCAAATGACCTATGCAACATAACGGAAGCTGCGGCCATCCTCCACCAATGCAACTGCCTGTGCAGCTCCTTCACGGCTAAAGAGGCATGTTTTAGTGTGAACTGCACATGGATAACTTACTAAAATGTATGACAATGGTTCATAGGTGTTCAACAAATGCCAGTTGCTATCCCTAGAACAACAAGAAGCGAGTGGCAACACTCATAAACATTAAGCGCTTACAGTGCACTTCCCGCCATAAAACCATTAAGATAGGCTCATCGAAGATTGGGGGTAATTGGTGGTAAAAAACCACCCTAAATAATGTCATATTATCAATTTCTATTCACGAATGTTTCAGATGTTTGTTCTTATGCGCGAAAAGCTTTTAAAATGTAATTACATCTTTTTCATGACTAATTTTATACTATTTATGTTTCTTTTTTAACTGTTCCACTTTTTTTGCCGGTCAGTGTATTTACTGAAAGATTTCTTCTTGAGAAGATAAGTTTCCACTAGGAAAATTCAATGTATTGTTGTATAGGCCTACCTAACCACGGGATACGAGATAGACTGCAGTACTTCACCACAAGTCTTAATTATCTCAACTCAGGTATCTTGTCAGCTGCAAATGTAATCATTCCTATGACAGCATCCAGTGCTTCCTGACCCGCTGTTGTGTAATCGGTAATGCTAGTCAACTGTCCGTAACTAATCGCTCTCCGTCCGTCACACGACCCCGCTGAGGTTCTGTTCTATGGAGAAGGACCTCACTGTATTTATTAGTCTATACAGTAGTTACTGTAGACTGCGTAGTCACCTTAGAAATACAGGGGCAGATTAGAAAGGAAGGAAGATTTTAGTTCTACGTGACCGTTAATCATGCGATCATGATAAGTGGAATCCGACCACAGGACATCGCATTTCACTTCGAAAATCTCTCATGCATTGACCGGGAATCGAACCCGGTCCACCTTGGTGAGAGACCAACAGCTTGACCGCTGCACCACCACGCCCTAGGGCAGATTAGACTCTACACACAAGTAAACTGGGCTGATTACCAAGATGTTTCAAGACCCCAAAATTAATTAATTAATAACTAATAACCCTTATGTACTGAGGACGCCATTAATTACGACTTAAATAGCTGGAATTGCAATTAGACCTAGACTATATTTAACCACATTTTATTTTGGCTGGCTTGCCAAATTCTTGGCTCTGCCGAGTACAAAGGTGTGCAAATTATTAGAATGAAATAAATAATTTAAAACGGTCACAATTTTTTATTCAAAATCGTTTCATTGACCATCTGCTGGCGTGTTTTGTTACCCTACTAAGTAATGTTTTCTCCCTCGTGTACTTACACCTTTTCCCATAAGGAATTGTGTCTGGAAACTTCCAGAATTGGGTATTCCGAGGGATACCTGAGCTTGGCCGGTTTGTGCCTTACAGGGTGACTTTGTGACACATGGTTATTTTTTTTAATTTTGAATATCGCGCCGTAATTGTCATGGAAATATGTCAAAGAGTAACTGCAGAGGGTGACAGCACATGCAGAGCTACCTATTAGCAGACTCTCGAATCTGCTGCAATTCATTTGTTTCCAGCAACAATTTTCAAATTCAAACCGTTCGTCACGTTGATTCTGGCAAGTCTGTGTACTTTGTTTTGTGGAGTGCGGTGCGTTTGCAGACAGAGCAAGATAGGTCATAATTCTTGAAGATAAATATGTTCGCCACAGTATAATATGATATTAAGTGTGTATGACGCTTATTGTTGAAGTTATTCGTGAGTTTGTAAAAAGTCGACGGTTTGCTGGGCGACTTTATGACAGTCCCTTCAGATGAAATTGTGTATTCAAGGGACGAGGTCCTCTTCAAAATAGTGTAACGTGTTTTTCGAGGGGTTTTTATGCCAATGGCATAAGTCAGTAGGAAGCCATTCTATATTTATTTACGCGGCAAATTGTTCGGCCAAGAGAATTTTTCATGTTAATTTATTATTATTATTAATTTATTATAATTATTATTAAGGTATTTTCGGAGCATTTTATAAAAAATAATAAGCATACAGATAGGTTTTCTATGTCTTAGAAAACACTATCAAGCAAATTATTACGAACGACAATATCATAGAAAATTATGTGATTACGGAATTTTACGGAGTTTCGTCAGTTAGGATATTATGAGAGACATGACTCACTGGAAATTCAGATACAGGCTGATTCTTGTCAAGAAGTATTACGCAAGCTTGGGTCGCAGCGTCAAGAAAAGGCGGATAGTTGGAACGGAACTCGACTTCATCATCCGCGCGCCGTGTGTAATGAGCCAGAGAAGGGGAAGTAGAGCGTGGGGAGCAGCCAATCAGTGGAGACCACGTAAGCTGGAAGTCGGAACCGAGGTGGGGAGCCGACGGGTGCATATATCGTTCGGCGCGCCGGGGAGCGAGGACAATCTGTGTAGAACTTGCCGAGTATGGTTGCACGCGGGAGTCGCTCCGATGTTCCGTGGAGGGAGGACAATCTGTGAAAGACTTGACTAGTTCGGTTGCAAGTGGGTGTCGCTCCGATGTTCCGTGGAGTGGAGAACTATCTGTTTAAAACTTAACCAGTGTGGTTGTACGAGGGTATGGGTCCGATGTTAGGACCATAAAGTCACCAAATCTACAAGTATATCATCAAATATCGACGGAGATGACGACGTCCAGGAGACTGTGGGAAGCTCACAGCATCATCCAGTACGAGGGAAATGCTCCGGCAATTTCCAGTGGTAAGCGCGAATGACGCAGAAATACGCAATCTCTCGTTTCTCTTTGTTTTATATTTCATATTTCAGTAACTTCATAGCTTGGGAATAAGAGTAAAATCAATAATTTATCAGACTCCGTTTTCACGTAATTTTATATCGGTAATATTAAAATCGCAACGCTCCAATTTAAATTTTAAACTTATTATTATTATTAATTTTGCAATACTTGTTTTATATAATAAATTCATTTCTTTTACAATGCAATCTTTGCTTTCAGTAGGTAGCATTAGATATAGACCAATTCCTTCTCCTGATACAATTGTTTGTTGGGTTAATGATCAAATCATACCACGATCTGAGTGAATAGATTCTTGAAGGTGTTCTACCAGAGCTAGACGTTGTTAAATACAAATTTAGATTTCAACATTGCGTTGAGGTCTTGGCGCCCATTAAAACAACATAGCTTAGGCAAAGGTAAACAGTTACATTTATCACCCAACAGTTACGGGCAGTCAAACCGTTACACTTGTCGTTCAACGTGTGGGCTAGCAAAACTGCTACAATAGATCTACCCAAGCAAATTAGCAAACGCGGAATGTACCAAGTTCGAGAATTAAATAATGTTGCATTATCTGATTAGAATACCTGTTGATAAATAAAATTGTAAAATTTCTGTTTATGTATCTAAAATATTGTATATATATATATGTAATTTCTATTATTAAATTATGTTCTAATATGTTAATTAAACATTTAATGGGGTCCATCTATCTATCGTATGGCTTTTAGTGCCGGGAGTGTCCGAGGACATGTTCGGCTCGCCTGAGTCTGTACCTGCTTCCAGCGGATACCCTAAAGGGTGAGCTACAAGTTCCGTTCAATTTCAAGTAGTTCCAACTTTCGCCACCAGATATCAATGATACCTAGTGGTGGTAGTTGGAACTTTGATAGAGCGTTCTGACGAAATCTAACCTAACAAATTTTGCTTTACACAAGTTTAGTCTGTGAAAGGATCTTTTACATGCCATAAATCTATGACATGGGACCACCGGCTTTACTTCCCCTCCGAAGGAAGGCATACTGAAGGATTTTTAACGCTCTTAAAAAATCCGACGACTTCGGCCGGGTTTGAACCCGCTATCTTGGGAACAGCAGTTCAGCATGCTACCGACTACGCCACCGAATTTAATGGGATGACTTTCTGACACTGTGTTTTCCACATATGTTATAAGCCAAAAAATAGCCTGTCACTGAGTCACCCCGCATGCTGGGGTGACATTGTGACAAATGTTCATGCAAATTTCTTTGTGGTTAGGTAAGATTGAAACTCAAACAATATACTAGCAGGTAACAGAAGGATGGAGCAACCAAATTCAGTAGTTAGTTTTTGGTTCAGTTGTAAAAATGGTGTACTGGAAACACAAAAACCACAAAATCTGTCACAAAGTAACCCCCCTCTACCGTACCCTCTAAGTCAAGTGATTTCCATCCATAGTTCATGAATCTTTGAATAGTTCAAGAGAAGATTATCAGTGAAACGACTCCAAAACCCTCAACTCTAAATTCACACGAAAAGTAGAGTGAAGTAATCCAAATCAAACGTGTGGAGTAGCAAGGCATCTCTGTTAGTGGACATTCTACAAAATCCTTTTACTTTGAGTTTCTTAACCTCTTAACTGGGTATGACGTATATATTCGTATGTTAATTGTTATAATTTAATGGGTATAACGTATATATAGGTACTCCATCTTTTAGCGCTAACACCTCCTGGGCGTGTCGAGTTTTCACGGCGTGGTGAATGTCTTCGAGAAAATTGATGTTTTGGCAGCAGGTTGGCAGGAGTTGCGACATTTCCCACTGTCTGTACCTTGGTTGTTTTTAGCCTACTTTCGAATTTTGCACAAAAAAAAAGAGAGAGAGAGAGAGTGTGTGTGTGTGTGTGTGTGTGTGTGTGTGTGTGTGTGTGTGTTTGTGTTTGTGTTTGTGTTTGTGTTTCAATTCGAACACGGTGAATCCGAATTGAACAACATTTGGTACAGAGTTAGCACTGGCAAAGGGCACCTCAGTGTCATGTTTTGTATCGCCGCCATCTTGACGCAAACGTAATGGCGGCCACTCAAATGTTGAAAGCTTAAATCAAATTACGACCAACCTATTCATCTGATCTCTACCAAATTTTTTAACATTATACCTTTAAGTATGAAGAATCCTTTGACCAAACTACGAGGTCATCTGCATAATAATTTGCGGATGGTGGCCATATTTGTATGCAAATCGATTCCCCCTATCTTTTCAAACACGGTGAAACCAAATTGAACGAAATTTGGTACAGAGGTAGCACTAGCAAAGGGCACCTCAGTGCCATGTTTTATATCGCTGCCATCTTGACGGAAACGTAATAGCGGCCACCCAAATATTCAAAGCTTAAATCAAATTACGACCAACCTATTTATCTGATCTCTACCAAATTTTGTAATATTATACCTTTATGTATGAGGAATCTTTTGACCAAACTGCGAGGTCATCTGCCCAATAATTTGCGGAAGGCGGCCATGTTTGTGTGCAAATTGATTCTCCCTATATTTTCAAACTCGGTGAAACCAAATCGAACGAAATTTGGTACAGAGGTGGCCCTAGCAAAGGTCACCTCAGTGTCATGTTTTATATCGCTGCCATCTTAACGGAAACGTAATGGCGGCCACCCAAATATTCAAAGCTTAAATAAAATTACGACCAACCTATTTATCTGATCTCGACCAAATTTTGTAACATTATACCTTTATGTATGAAGAATCTTTTGACCAAACTACGAGGTCATCTGCCCAATAATTTGCGGATGGTGGCCATGTATGTGTGCCAATCGATTCCCCCCATCTATTCAAACCCGGTGAAACAGAATTGAACGAAATTTGGTACAGAGGTAGCACTAGCAAAGGGCACCTCATATTCATGTTTAATATCCGTATGACACTTATTTCAACAAGCTACTACAACCAACATTCAATTATTCTCCTTGGAAAGGACAAAGAGTTATAACAATACCCATGCATTTAGGAGAAAGTAGTCTATATGTTCTTTACTGAACATCTTGTTTGTTTTTGTATTTGATTTTGTGTTCGTTTTCTGCCTTTTGCTTTCTTAAATTTTTGTTTTCGCTTTGTGTTATTTTTTTTTTTGTGTTTGTTTTCTGTATTTGCTTTTGTTTTTGTTTTGTGTTCTTTTTCTTTTGTTTTTGCTTTGTTTTGTTTTTTGTTTTCGTATTTGTTTTCTGTATTTGCTTTTGTTTTTGAATTTTGCTTCTTTTGTTTTTGTTTTTGATTCTATGTCTTTTTCTGCTTTTTCTTTTGTTTTTGATTTTTTTTTTTGTGTTTGTTTTCTGTATTTGGTTTTGTTTTTGAATTTTGCTATTTTTGTTATTTGTTTTAGAATTTTTGTTCATTTTCTGCTTTTTCTTTTGTTTTTGAATTTCTGTTTTTGCTTTGTTGTTTTTTGTGTTTGTTTTCTGTATTAGCTTTTGTTTTTGCTTTTTTCTTTTTTTGTTTTTGTTTTTGATTTTGTGTTCGTTTTCTGCTTTTTCTTTTCTTTTGAATTTTGCTTTGCTTTTTTTGGGGGGGGGTTGTTTTTCGCTTTTCCTTTTGTTTCTGAATTTTGCTTTTTGCTCTCTGTTTTGGTCATGTGTTTGTTTTTGCTTAGTGCTGGGAGCAATACAAGACAATCAATCAAAGAAACCCTACACGTTTGATCTCGATAGCATTTGATGGTCTACGTTTTATTTGCTCCTCTCAATGTGCGAAAATAAACAGTTTAGATCATACGGACAAAACTCTTAAGTTCTAATCAGGTAAATGACCTTGTAGTTACTGTAAAAATGGTTAAAAGGTCTCTTGAATTATACTTAATACATTCAAATTTCTTTATTATACTATAACACAACATTATTATTGCTAATATTCCCGCTAACCTTTCCGCCTATACTGTCGTAACAATTCATCATCATCTTTCTTCGGCTTTTCCCAATTAATTGGGGTCGCCGGAGCCAACCAGGCTCATTTTTGTTTTGGTCGGGGATTTAAGGCCGGATGCCCTTCCTGACGCCACGTGATTTTTCAGGTGAAAATTCCACCCCGCTGTCACCGGGATTCGAACCCCGGCCGTTCGGGTGAAAGACGAGCAGCTAAGCCACTGCGCCATCACGCTCCCACTGTCGTAACAATTGGCTGGTAACAATAGTCTACACAGGGCAGGTTACACCAAGCGCTCAAAAATACCCAGTTAAGAGGTTAAAAGAAAATATGATTAAGACTCTTTGTTAAATATTTGAAGTAATTTCACCGCCTTGCAAACATGTTTAGTGCATTAAGCCGTAAAAAGTATAAATGTTATTTTGGGAAACTGACGTCGAGTGTAATAATTTGCCACATCTAGTGGGTCGTGGGTTGGCGACCACGGGACCCCTGCTAAGTACGGCATTGCTTCCACTTACTTGTGCTGGGCTCCTCTCCGTCTTCTCTCCTGTCGACTTCCCTTGGTCAACTCTTGTTCTCTTCCAACCCCGACGGTATTAGGGTACCCGAGGCCTAGGGAGTCTCTTCCTTTCTCGCCTTAATTGGCCTTTGTCTCATTTTTCCTGATACCCTCATTCTTCGAGGGGTCATCTTTCTTCTTATTTTCATGTTATCTCCTGCTTTCTGCACAAGGCCCTCAAAGAGTCAGGGTGTATGTAGACCCACCACTTCTGGAGCACCCAGGATAGTGCTACACCCTCAAGGGCTCACGGCTAGTGAGTTAAGGAGTTGGCGACCTCGAGAGATTCCTGAGCTGGGTCCGTTTTGTCCCCTTTTTCCTCTGACCTTGGGGCGGGCTCTCTCCTATCTGCCTTTCATGGCTCTCCTTCCTTCCAAGTCCCTCAATCCCAATTCTTCGAGGGTTGAGGGCATTTCTTTTCTTCCTGTCCTTTATTTGCCTTATCCTTTATTTGTTTACCATTTCTTCTTCTAGTATGTAAGTTTGTAGTTAGTATGATGTTAGTTAGACTATAGTTATCATTCTCATCTCATCTTTCACGATAACCCGAACCATTAGGGCCCGATAACCTAGATGTTAGGCCCCTTAAAACAACAATTATCATCATCATGATCATCATATCTAATAATTTGCACACCACTGTAATTTAATCCTGGCGTGAGGGCTAAAACGGGGTACACAACCTCATGGGGCAAAACTGAGAAGAGGTAGGTTCGATTCCTACCTGGAAGTGGTTTTGCGTGATTTCCCACTTCTAGTCCGGTGGTACATAAATTAAGGCCATGGCTACCTCCTTCCCAACCCTCATCTGAATTACAACTACAGACACTAATACAGCCATCACAATAACACAGGTTATCAGACAAATTACACACACACAAACCCTAGTACCATGATGTTGTAAATCCCCTCAAACAACAACAACAACAACAACAACAACACGTCTGCGACTTGTGAAGAAAAATAAAGGAGTGTTTTCCTAGCTCCGCATTTTGTGCGGAGCGCACTGCGCACTGCGGTCCTCTCTCCGCACATCCCAATGCGCTGCGCGGTAGTGTTTTCCTAGCTCAGCAATGCGCTGCGTCTATTTCAAGTTGTCATTTGTTTGAGGAGTGAGTTAACATGAGCTCTCGTCCTCTGAGCAAGAAAAAATTAGCGTTATTGATGTTATTAGAAGAAGAGATCGAAGATGATATTTACTTCATTGTTGGTAGTCTTCATAAAGTGCGGAAATCTGTCAGTTCCATGTACACATCTAGAGAGCAAGAAGGAGTGTTTAAACTTTCAATCCACAGACATTTGCTCTACGACAAAGTGCAGTTCAAATCTTACTTCAGAGTTACTGGGTGTCAGTTTGAAAACTTGCTTAGTTTGGTAGAAAATGATCTTGCAAGCGAGTCCTGCAACAGGATTAGAAGACCGATATCAGCGGTGGAGAAGCTGGCGCTTGCATTGAGGTAAGTTTGTGGAATTTATTTATTGGAAAATTTAAACAAGGTATTTTTTATGTCTAATCAATTAACTAAATTTGTCTAATTAAATTAAATTAAATTAATACAGTAAACAAGAGAAAACTCCCCAAATACTCGTCTGTTGCGTAGCGCGGTCCGCACTTGACTGCTCTCAAAGGAGTCGTCCAGTTGCGCAGAGCGCACTGCGCACTACGGAGGGATGTAGGAAAACGATGCCGTCTGATTCCGTGTTGTTGAGTAGGCTCCGCACTGCGAACCCCAGCTTAAGCAGTGATGGGCGAAGTAAAGAAGATATAGACATTAGGTAAGCCAAGGCAAGGTATGTTTTTCTACAGAGAAGATTTCTGTTGACATAAAATATAGATTTAGGTATTAGAAAGGCATTTTTTGAAAAGCCTTTGTCTGTAGTGTTCTTTGGAAGTGAAATTTGGTCTGTTGGTGCAGTAGAAATTATGATAATATGAGAAGTATTTGAAATGTGGTGTTACAGGGGCTTCGGTGGCGTAGTCGGTAGCATGCTGAACTGCTATGCCCAAGATAGCGGGTTCAAACCCGGCCGAAGTCGTCGGATTTTTTAAGAGCGTTAAAATCCTTCAGTATGCCTTCCTTCGGAGGGGAAGTAAAGCCGGCGGTCCCATGTCATAGATTTATGGCATGTAAAGATCCTTTCACAGACTAAACTTGTGTAAAGCAAAATTTGTTAGGTTAGATTTCGTCAGAACGCTCTATCAAAGTTCCAACGTTCACCACTAGGTATCATTGATATCTGGTGGCGAAAGTTGGAACTACTTGAAATTGAACGGAACTTGTAGCTCACCCTTTAGGGTATCCGCTGGAAGCAGCTACAGACTCAGGCGAGCCGAACATGTCCTCGGACACTCCCGGCACTAAAAGCCATACGATAAATAAACAAGATGTTCAGTAAAGAACATATAGCCTACTTTCTCCTAAATGCATGGGTATTGTTATAACTCTTTGGCCTTTTCAAGGAGTATGATTGAATGTTGGTTGTAGTAGCTTGTTGAAATACAACGTGCTATAGGGATATTAAACATGAATATGAGGTGCCCTTTGCTAGTGCTACCTCTGTACCAAATTTCGTTCAATTCGGTTTCACCGTGTTTGAATTGATAGGGGGAATCGATTTGCACATATACTTGGCCACCATCTGCAAACTATTGGGCTGATCTTCTTGCAGTTTGGTCTGAATATGTTTCCCACATGAAGATATGCTGTTGCAAAATTTGGTAGAGACTAGATTATTAGGTTGGTCGTAATTACATTTTAGCTTTTAACATTTGGGTGGCCGCGATTACGTTTCCGTCAAGAAAGCGGTGATATAAAACATGACACTGAGGTGCTCTTTGCAAGTGCTACCTCTGTACCAAATTTCGTTCCATTCGGCTTCACCGTGTTCGAATTGATAAGGGGAATCGATTTTCACACAAAGATGGCCGCCATCCGCAAAATATTAGGCTGATGACCTATTAGTTTGGTCGAAGGATGCTCCCTCCATAAAGGTATGTTGTTGCTAAATTTGCTAGAGATCGAATGATTAGGCTAATCGTAATTTGATTTAAGATTTGAACATCTGTGTGGCCGCCATTACGTTTCCGTCAAGACGGCGGCGATATAGAACATGACACTGAGGTGCCCTTTGCTAGTGCTACCTCTGAACCAAATTTCGTTCATTCGGTTCCACCGTGTTCGAATTAATAGGAGGAATCAATTTTGACATAAAGATGGCCGCCATCCGCAAACTATTAGGCTAATGGCCTATTAGATTGGTCAAAGGATGCTCCCTCCATAAAGGTATGTTGTTGCAAAGTTTGGTAGAGATCGGATGGTTATGTTAGTCGTAATTTGATTTAAGCTTTAAACATTTGAGTGGCCGCCATTACGTTTCTGTCAATATGGTGGCGATATAAATCATGACACTGAGATGCCCTTTGCTAGTGCTATCTCTGTACCAAATTTCGTTCCATTGGGTTTCACCGTGTTTGAATCAATAGGGGGAATCGATTTTGACACAAAGATGGCCGCCATCCGCAAACTATTATGCGAATGACCTATTAGATTGGTCAAAGGATGCTCCCTCCATAAAGGTATGTAGTTGCAAAATTTGGTAGAGATCGGATGATTAGGTTATCGTAATTTGATTTAAGCTTTGAACATTCGTGTGGCCGCCATTACGTTTCAGTCAATATGGCGGCGATATAAAACATGAAACTGAGGTGCCCTTTGCTAGTGCTACCTCTGTACCAAATTTCGTTCCATTCGGTTCCACCGTGTTCGAATAAATAGGGGGAATCAATTTTGACATAAAGATGGCCGCCACCCGGAAACTATTAGGCTAATAACCTATTAGATTGGTCAAAGGATGCCCCCTCCATAATGGAATATTGTTGCAAAGTTTGGTAGAGATCGGATGGTTATGTTAGTCGGAATTTAACTTAAGCTTTGAACATTTGTGTGGCCGCCATTACGTTTCTGTCAATATGGCGGCGATATAAAACATGACACTGAGATGCCCTTTGCTAGTGCTACCTCTGTACCAAATTTCGTTCCATTCGGTTTCACCGTGTTTGAATTAATAGGGGGAATTGATTTTCACACAAAGATGGCCGCCATCCGCAAACTATTAGGCTAATGACCTAGTCATTTGGTCAAAGGATGCTTCCTCTATAAAGGTATGCTGTTGCAAAATTTGGTAGATATCGGATGATTAGGTTAATCGTAATTTGATTTAAGCTTTGAACATTTGTGTGGCCGCCATTACGTTTCCGTCAATATGGCGGCTATATAACACATGACACTGAGGTGCCTATTGCTAGTACTACCCCTGTACCAAATTTCGTTCCATTCGGTTGCACCGTGTTCGAATTAATAGGGGAAATCGATTTTCACACGAAGATGGCCGCCATCCGCAAACTATTACGCTGATTGCCTATTGGTTTGGTCAAAGGATGCTCCCCCCATAAAGGTATGCTGTTGCAAAATTTGGTAGAGATCGGATGATTAGGTTAGTCGTAATTTGATTTAAGCTTTGAACATTTGTGTGGCCGCCATTACGTTTCCGTCAAGATGGCGGCGATATAAAACATGACACTGAGGTGTCCTTTGCTAGTGCTACCTTTGTACCAAATTTCGTTCAATTCGCATTCACCGTGTTCGAATTGATAGGGGGGGACAGACATTCAGAGTCCACACACTCACACACACACACACAGACACACACATACACACAGACTCACACACACACATACATACACACACACACACAGACTCACACACACAGACACACACACAGACATACACACACACACAGACTCACACACACACACACACACAACAGACTCACACACACACACACACAGACTCACACACACACATACACACAGACTCACACACACACACACACACACAGACTCTCTCTCACACACACACACACAGACTCACACACACACACACACACACACACACACAGACTCACACACACACAGACACACACACACACAGACTCACACACACATACACACACACAGACTCACACACACACATACACACACACAGACTCACACACACACACACAGACTCACACACACACAGACACACACACACACACAGACTCACACACACACATACACACACACAGACAGACTCACACACACACAGACTCACACACACACATACACACACAGACTCACACACACACAGACTCACACACACACACAGACTCACACACACACACACACACACACAGACTCACACACACACACACAGACTCACACACACACACACACACAGACTCACACACACACACAGACTCACACACACACACACACACACACACACAGAGACTCACACACACACACACACACAGACTCACACACACACACAGACTCACACACACACACACAGACTCACACACACAGACTCACACACACACAGACACACACACACACACAGACTCACACACATACACACACACACAGACTCACACACACACATACACACACACAGACTCACACACACACACACACAGACTCACACACACACACACACACACACATACACACAGACAGACACACTTTTTTCGCCCTGTGTTGATCTCATAAGTCTACTTTCATTTTTTTGCAAAAATCGAAAGTAGGCTAAAAATAAATACAGGAGAATGAAGATCATATGGGTAGACAGAGTAACCAATGAAGAGGTATTAAGACGCGTGGGAGAGGAGAGATGTTTCTGGCGACTGCTAATGAAAAGAGATAGGTTGGTAAGGTACCTCATGCCCAGGCACCCAGGAATAGCAAACTTAGTTATAGAAGAAAGTCTGTTGTTATTGTTGCTTATTTTAAGGGCTGTGACATCGTGGTCATAGAATATAGGTTGTGTGTGTTTGTGTGGCATTAGTGTGATAACCTGTGTTATTGTGATGGCTGTACTTCTGTGTGTGTATAGCCTATGTATATTAGGGATGGGATTGGGAAGCAGGCGACCGTGGCCTTAAGTTGGGAACCATCCAAGCATTTCCATGGAATAATAATAATAATAATAATATCGTATGGCCTCAGGTGCCGGAGCCCAGAGGGCAGCCTGCATGTCAAATTGTGTTATTCCTTGAAGCACTATGAAAGTCAAGGAGGTTAGATATCTAAGCTCCTTGACACTACTGCGCTGTCTAGTAGAGAGATGAGGAACTTTGTGTTGACGGAAAATCCCGAGATTAATTTTGCCATTTTGAACACGGCCTACTGATTTCAAATTAGTTCTTTAACATACCAACATCGTATGACATGCATATCGTGATGTTTGCCACATGGCATGTAAAGGATCCTTCCACTAACAAAACTTGAATGAAGCTAAATTTCTAGGTTGTATTTCGTTGTTACGCTCTATTAAAAATCAACATTCGGAACTTTTAGCGCACCCTATGAGTGTCCGCTTGAAGTACCTACAACCTCTGGCGAGCCAAACATGTCCTCGGACTCCCCCGGCACTAAAAGCCATACACTAAATAAATAAATAAATAAATAAATAAATAAATAAAGTCGCCTCCGTAGCGTAGCGGAGCGGTCAGCATGGTTAGCTGCCGTCCCGGAGGTCCTGGGTTAGATTCCCGGCTCTGCCACGAAATTTGAAAAGTGGTATGAGGACTGGAACGGGGTCTACTCAGCCTCGGGTGTTTCAAATGAGTAGAGGGGGTTTGATTCCCACCTCAGCCATCCTCGGAAGTGGTTTTCCGTGGTTTCCCACTTCGTCTTCGGGCAAATGCCGGGATGGTACCTTCTTCAAGGCCACGGCCGCCTCCTTCCCTCTTCCTTGTCTATCCATCCTGCCCATCCATTACCTTCCCTCATGAGGCCCCTGTTCGCTTTGCAGGTGAGGCCGCCTGGGCGAGGCACCAATCACACCTCACCAGTTGTATCCACTCCGATTAGATGTTCCCAGCTCTAGGACACTGCCCGTAGAGGCGGTAGTGGTGAGATCCCTCGCTGAGTCCGTGGGTTCCACCAACCTGGAGGGTAAACGACTAAGAAGAGAAGAAAAGAAGAAGAAAATAAATAAATAAATAAATAAATGCCGCCTTTCAAAAATTACATATCACGGCCAGGAGCGAACCTGCAAGCTTGGGGGGGGGTTAGTAATCCGACACCTTAACCACTCGCCCACCGTGGCAAGCATGGAATAGAAGTGGGGGGGAACCACGGAAAACCACTTACAGGATGGTTGAGGTGAGATCGAACCCGGACCTCCAGGGAGACAGCCAAGAACGTTAGCTTTAACACCAAGAGATGGTCATGGAAAGGAGGGTCGAGGATAAGAACTGTAGGGGCAGACCTCGGGTAGAATAGGCTATGTTAAACAGAATGCCTTGGATGTAAGGCGCGGTAGCTACAATGTAGAGATCAAACGATTAGCTCAGGACAAGGAGGCATTGAGAGCTCCATCAAACCAATCTTAAGACTCAAACACACGGTATCACGATCGTTTTCATTGTTATAAAATAATCAGCTTTATCGTTGTTTCAGTCTTTTGACTGGTTTGATGCAGCAATCCATGCCTCCCTGTCCTGAGCTAATCGTTTCATCTCTACATAGTTACCACACCCTACATCCGAGGCAATCTGTTTAACATATTCTAACCTTGGTCTACCCCTACAGATCTTATGTCTTAGTAGGGCCTATGTGTCCTACCAACCTATCTCTTCTCTTCATTAGCAGTCGCCAGGAACATCTCTCCTCTCCAACTCGTCTTAATATCTCTTCGTTTGTAACCCTATCTACCCATCTGATTTTCATCATTCTCATGTAACACCACATTTCAAACTCTTCAATTCTCCTCTTTTCTGCTGCACCAATAGTCCAAGTTTCACTTTCATATAGTGACCCGCTCCAGACAAAGGCTTTCAAAAATAACTTCCTAATACCTAAATCTATATTCGATGTCAACAGATTTCTTTTTTGTAGAAATTCTTTCCTTGCCGAGCCAACTTACTTTTTGATGTAAAACATCTTTCCACTCGGTTGCTGGATATTTTTTTGTGGGAGTGATTTTGGACAAGGGATGGAAATGGGACGGAAATGTGTAAGAGGAAACATCGCATACGGTTTACTTCAAGGTTTGGAGGCCCCATTAAAGATATTCTTACAATAAATCATCTTCAAGTTGTCGTTCTTTGGTGTGAAAATATTCATTAGGCCTATATCATATATGCTGAAAACAATTATGATGTATTAATTAAATCTTCATACTTTTGCTGTGGAATGTATATTGCTTACGGTTTACTTCAAGGTTTGGAGGCCCCATTAAAGATATTCCTACAATAAATCATTGGTACCACGACGTACCTCGCGCAATCACACCGGTCAGGATTTGGCACTGGAGTTTTACAATTAGTTATTTCAATGACCAACAGAGTTCACTGTTAACAAGGGATTTGCGCTCCCGGAAAATCTAATAGGTCATCGGATTTTTAATATCTCGCGAACCAATAATTCTAGGGACTTGTATGAGGTGACCTAGGAGTCGGGGTGACGCCCCCCAGTTTTTCTATCTCCCTCTCAGTGTAACCAAAGGACCCAGAACTAAAGGGTCATCGGCAATTTAATTCTTCGTGAACCAATAATGCTGTATTGTGCCCGTTTGGACCGGAGTCCGCACGACCACATATGCATTTTACCAATAATCAGTCAGCACGAGAGTCAAAATATCCCGGGGCGCCAGATGGGTTAAAGCTAATCGCAAAAACGACATCAAATGAAAAAAATGCTTTACTGATTCTTGGCTCAATGCAACAATAAGGATAGAAGGAGATTCAACTGGGCATTACACATCATGTAAAATTATCTCATTTTATTTTGAATTTAAAATTGACTGCAAAAATGCTCAAAGCAGCATCATTCACGTGTGGCGACCCACATTCTATTTACACAATATACAGAAATTTTCCAAACACATTGGACAATTATCTTTGGAGACACAAGTCTGATTATTAGTCCTGTAGACTGTGTTCCAAAATTATATTCATTATTTGTGATTAAATCCAGTTCAAATTTAATTGTCTTTACTGGAAATACTGTAGTTCACTGTTTGAATTTTTACATAATATTAACACTCGTAGAATAAATGTTCATAGAATTTTTAACTTTCACTTATTTTTCCAGTTTCAAAAAATATATTGTCAAAAAATATTATTATTTCTGAATCAACACAAATTATGTACACATATTAAAAACATCTGAAAAGTATTTGACCTTGAGCATAGCACTGTGCGAAGCACAACCAAATTAATTGTTCTTCTGACATTAAACGTTTCGAGAAGTGACTCGATTATGAACTTCAAGTTCCTAACAAAATATATGATTTCTGAATCATCAACTTGATCAATAAATTGTTGGACCATTCAACTATTCAATTTTCCACTTGGGAACATTATTAAGAAAAATATTTATATTCATGGCCATTTTAGTAATTTTCACAACTTGCAATTCTTCGACAGAATGCGGAAATAAGAATTGTAGCTTCATAATAAATTCATTTAGTTCATGGCACTAGGATTGAAAACATCCTTCAAATTATTCGTGGTTATAGAATTATTTTTAATTGGCAGTGGCCCATTCTATTATTTTCATAAGAACACAATATTCCAACAACAACGGCAAAGGTCTTCCTCTGAAGAAGAATAAAATACTATCATGACAAATCCGGGTTCTAGCAAAATCAAAGTCTTAATGGAATCCGTAAACAAGGTTGAAATAAGAACTGATGGTTTCTAAGAAATAACCTTCGGGTCATTCATACGACGAAATGTGTAGTTCCAATACTCCTTCTATAAACCTGAGCCATCGAACCTGCTATTTGATTGATGCTCGAAACAACCTCCTCATTCCTGCGACTTAAACATGCGCACCTGGGAATGGCATTTCAACTACTCCACACATAAATTTTCTTCCCAAAATTTATACAATAAATCAAGCCTCTGCTTGTTATCAACACTGGAAGATTAATAAAATTACAAGTTTATTTTATTTTACCATTCAGTTCAACCCGTGAATTTACCATAATTATGAAAATCGTTATTTCCACTTTCGAGTGTATTTACGTCATGATTTTATATAAATACAAAAATATCCTATTTGATACAAATATCATTTGCTTCCCGTTTCATGCCTCTCCGTGTTATCTGAAAAATATACTTTGCTCATTGCAAATATTAACTGTTCAACCAGAACTGAAATGTTGGTTGAATGCGGGCTTGCGCTAACCACTCCTCTCCTTCGGAAAATCACCTGTTCCAAACTAGAAATGATTAAACTACTTCATAGGCTCTCTCTCAATACATATGATTATTAGAAAATATAAGATCCAAAATTATTTAGAAAAGTTATAAAAATCATTATTATTATTCATCATCATCTTCATTTCCCGTTTCCAGCTTCCTGGGTCGGGTTGTGAATTAAGGACCTCCAACGTTTCCTGTCTCTCCACCACTCCTCTCCTGTTTTTAGTACTTCTTCAGGTTTTCCTCCTCTCTTCTCTACACACTCCCTCACTGTATCTGCCCATCTCTTTCGGGGCCTTCCTCGTGGTCTCTTCCCTGTCATCTTTTCACAGAAAGTTTCATTATTATTATTATTAGTGGATTATTATTATTATTATTATTAGTTATATTATTCTAAATATATTTAATTATTATTTCATTATGTGAGAATCCACATGTTCGAACCTTCGAATATGGAAAAAATATCCATTCCTCAACAAAAAATAATTTAACTTTTACAGTTACATCGACGGTTTTCCGTGACTTCCCAAAAATATGAAATATTCAAATAAATGCTCGATATGCTCGGTCATCGATCCTAAACTGTTCTGAGCGCTGAAAATACTCAGAATAACTCTAATATGTCTTGCGTAAATCATTGCAAGATTTAAATACGAAGAAAAATAAATGTGTTGGTCATCTGCAGAAAAATAGTTTGTTCCAATTAGCTAGGCATAATATAAAGTCAAAATGTGGCTTACATTTCTTGATGGTCTTGAAGCGTAGCGAACCTGGTCTGTACCAGATTTATCCATAGACATGCCCTGTCGGACACGCACGTCTAATCCTTGTATCGGCCGCCATTATATACCCACAATCTGTCTAATAAGACATAGTGGTAATATCTCTTGACGTTTGAAATAACTGATGATCCATTTTAATATTGACTTCTTCTTGCATCGTTATGCCCGACTCAGGAGCACGGTTGAACCTGTTTAGCTGATGTGTTGGCCTTCTTTTCCTTCCAAAATCTCTTCATCCTCTCGCTGAGCGCCTTTCTTCGGTCTTCTGTCCAAGTTATGGTGGCCCTGGTGTTGGGTTTGTCTTCAAATTGGTGATTGTCGATTAGGGTTCTGAATTTGCATCTGTCCTGTATAATATTGTCTGAAATGTTGATTTCCTGGAGATCTGTTTCAATTTCACGTAGCCAGCTGTTCTTGGTTTTTAGTGAGAGGGCCAAGTTGAGAATTCTTTTAGTCAATCTGCCATTGTTCATTCTGATAATGTGCCCGTAAAATTTCAATCGTCTTTTCCGAAAAGTATGAGACATTTTTTCACATTGGCGATATATTTCCTGGGATGACTTTTTCCTCCAGATTCCCTCTATAAAAACTGGGCCAAAAATTTTTCGTAAAATTTTCCTTTCTTGTTTTTCAATCTCTTTGGTTAAAGATTTGCCACCAATGATTAAGGTTTCTGATGCATATAACGCCTCCGGTTTGATTACTGTATTATAATGTCTAAGTTTTGCTTTCCGAGATATTGATTTTTTGTTATACCTATTCCAAGTGATTCTGTAAGCTTTCTGTAATTTGGAAATTCTCTCTTTATTTGCTTCACGGTTTAAACCAGAGGGCTGAATAATTTCTCCTAGATATTTGAATTCGTTCACTTGAAAGATTTTGCCGAATTTAGTTCTCATAGGTTGTCCGTCTAAGTATCGTGAGGCTCCTTCCATGTACTGAGTTTTCTCATAAGAAATTTGAAGTCCCGTTTTGATGGCAATTTCATGTAATTTTTCAATGGAATGAATTGCTTCTTGTCTGTTATTAGAAAGGATTGCTATGTCATCAGCAAAGGCCAAACAATGTACATGAATTCTATCTTTGAGTAGTCTGCCAAGGGTTATTCCCTTAGTTTCCTTTTCCCAGGTCCTGATTATCTTCTCAAGTACGAGGCTGAACAGTAACGGAGATAATCCGTCTCCTTGGCGGACCCCAGTGTTAATTGCAAAAGGCTCAGATATTTCGCCGAGGAATTTAACTTTTGACGTAGTGCCAGTTAGTGTTTGTCTGATTAATTCTCTTGTTTTTCTATCAACTTGAAATTCTTCTAGAGTATTGAAAAGTGTTTGACGATCTATAGAGTCATATGCTTTTCTGAAATCTACAAAGGTAATGACTGTCTGTCTGGTTTTGCGCATTTGTAGGATAGTTTTGAGATTGAGAATTTGTTCCGTACATGATCTTCCTTTTCGGAAACCTGCCTGGTATTCTCCAATCAGACGGTCTGTTTGTTTCTCAAGTCTAGTGAGCAGGGCTTTGGAGAAAATTTTATAAATAACTGGTATCAAGGAAATTCCTCTATAATTATTGATGTTGGTTTTATCCCCTTTCTTGTGGAGTGGATGGATTAGCGCACATTTCCAATCCTCAGGTATTTCTTCGGTGATCCAGATGTTCTCAAGAATTGAGTGGATTTTCCGGGCTACGTTCTCACCACCTATCTTCAGCATTTCGGCAATTATACCATCTTCCCCTGGGGCTTTATTATTTTTGAGTCCATGGATTATTTCTTTAATTTCTTCCAATGTTGGGGGTTCTGAATCTTGGTTGGATGTTTGTTTTTCAAAGATGAGTTGTTCTTTAGGGGATTCACAGTTTAAAAGATCCTTGAAATAATCTGCTAGAAGTTTGCAATTTTCTTGATTATTTGTTTCCAATGTCCCATCCGGGCGTTTGAAGCAAAGACTGGGTGCCTGATAATTTGATAATTCTTCTCTGAAGGTTTTGTAGAAGTTTCGTGTATTGTTTTTAGTAAAATCTTGTTCAATTTCAGCCAATCTGTAGTGATCGTACTTGCGTTTTTCAGATCTGATGATTTTAGAGGTTTGTTTCTGTACTTTGGTGAATTCGTGCCAATTTTCTTCCGTTTTGTGAGAATTCCAATTCTGCCAGGCTTTAATTCTGAAGTTTATAGCCTTGTCACAGGTTTCGTTCCACCACCTATGCTTGCGTTTCCTGGGCGGTGTGCCAATGTTTTGAGAAGCTTTCGAAAGTATATCTTTGAGTTCTAACCAGCCAGAAGAATCGTGAGTAGGGATACTTTCTTGGAAAGTACTGGCGTTCTGTTTAAGAAATTCTGGATCGACGCGCAGATTTTTTGTTATTTTTGGTTTGGATCTGTTCGGTTGAAATTTTACCTTGATTAAGGATAGATGGTGGTCAGAGTCAATGACTCCTTTCTTGACTTTGACATTCATAATTTCTTTTTGATTCTTTTTGGAAATAGCCACATGATCTATTTGAAATTCTCCTAAGTGAAAATTAGGGGATCTCCAGGTCTTTTTCTTGTGTGGAAGTGCCAGGAAATGTGTTGACATTAGTTTGAGATCAAAAGTTTTGCAAAAATCAAGTAATCTTTCTCCATTTTTATTAGTTCTATTGTGTGCTGGATATAGTCCTACAATGGTCCTGAATTTCCTTTCTCTACCAATTTGGGCATTAAAATCTCCCAATAGGATTTTTATGTGATGATTTGGAATGATGGCTGTAGTTTCTTCCAGCAGTTCCCAGAAGTCTTCCACCTTTTGTGGATCTTTACGATTGTAGTTGTTGGTGGGTCCATGCGCATTAATAAGCGTATAAGCTTTGTTTCCTGATTTAACGGATAGTGTTGAAATTCTTTCAGAAGGCGAGGAAAAGTTAAGCACTGAGTTTATAATGTTTTTTCTGACAGCAAATCCAGTGCCAAATTGTAGTGGCTTCATATGGAGGGAGATTGCTGGCTTGCCTTTATAAATTCTATAATTTCCTGATTCAAAATGATTTTCATCCGTGTATCTGGTTTCCTGTAGTGCTAAAATTTGGATGTTGAAGTTATCCAACATGTCTGTTAATTGTTTTAACTTGCCAGTTTTCCGAAGTGTGTTGATGTTTAAGCTACCAATGAAAGTTTTGCATTTTGGGCGAAGAGATTTGGGAAGCTCCGATACATTCCCGCATGATGTTCTCGGTCCCCCAGAATCCGATGACCGAGAAAAATAACTAGTATGTCTACTAGGGCCTGGGGTAGTTATATTGTAGGTTGTTTCCATCATGCTAACAAGTTGAAAGTAGTGGGGACATCGATCTATGTCGGTGTCATGGTTACGACTGAAGTAGTGAGCTTCAGAGGTTGCTGAAGATGTTGTCAAGCTGTGCCTGTTTTTGGTCCGCGAGAGGTATTTTATTTCCCTCAAACCCTCCGGACAAGTCCGGCGAGCCTCCCTATCCGCCACCTGGGACGCGCCCGATAGGGGAACAGGCAGAAACCCCCACTTCTATTAAGTCCATAGCATTATGCTTAAATGAGGTCAGATCTAAGTGATCTATTCTCAGATATGTCAGTTGTAACATAACTCACGGTAATCTTTTCAGTACAAGAAAACACTGACAGTCTAAACCAATCAACGGCTGTTCTGAAGATCGTTCCCTGGGCATGGCTTATCACCATCTACCATGCGCGAAGCAACATGTAGTTTCCCTGCGTTGGCTAATGAACAACACCGTAATAGACTGGCCTTCAATATACTGAAAGATCGAAGTGGTTATCAGGTTACAAATATAAAAACTGACTAAAATGGACTAAAATATCCAAGTATTAGATTATTACTGGTCTGTGACAAAGTATTATTCTAGACAAAGTCTAGCATATGTCCATGTAGAAATAAAAATATTTCACCAGTGTCCGTTGAAAAATATCAATCACCTTAGTGATTCTCTCTGCCGAAAACTTACTAAGTTCCACATGTAGCGCAGCACTTTTGTGACTATCACAATTTTGAAAATAACTTCTGCGTAGATCCGGCAACCATGTGCCTTGGCTCAGCGTAGCGGCACCTTGCTAGGCAAGTGCTTGTTTCGAAGTGAGCTGAAGTTGCTTGTGCCGGCCGGCTTTTATTCAGAACGGTCAGGGTCACGCTGAATCAGCTGAAATCTGGAAATCCTCATATCTCTGGTATCCCTGGTCCAATTTACTTGAGACTAAGTGCATTCTCTTTCATTTGGCCGTGCCAGTAATCTGATCCAAGTCTCAAGTCTCTACTCCATGGTTAACTATTTAATCAATAAATAGTCTCGACCTCTGCTACTACTTGCTACGTCACTTGACATGCTCTTAGCTGCATAAAAGTTCCAATTGCTTCTGGAAGCAATGGAGCGCGATATTCAAATATCTCAACTTTCAAAAGCGGCTGTAGCCTTTCCCTTGATATCTAGGTGTCTGAATCTTGGAATACCCGTTCCTAGAGTTGGGCACAGTATGGGGTGTTGAAAGACTCGGGGTGACGGCCTTTTTTCATGATTTCATGATTTTGTGATTTGCAGAGATGGGTAAATCCAGAGCAGAATATATGCGAAATTATCGACAAATGAAACGTCAGAAAAAAATAAAACTGGAGGAGTAGTCTACAGCCGAAAAAAAATGACTTCACATATATTTCATCTCAATTTCAGCGGCTTCGGTGGCGTAGTAGGTAGCATGCTGAGCTTCTATGCCCAAGATAGCGGGTTCAAACCCGGCTGAAGCCGTCGGCTTTTTTAAGAGCCTTAAAATCCCTCAGTATGCCTTCCTTCGGAGGGGAAGTAAAGCCGGCGGTCCCATGTCATAGATTTAAGGCCTGTTAAAAAACCTTCTACTAATTACACCTGTGTGAAGCTAAATTTGATAGGTTAAGAATGTAAACAACGCTCTTAGGTTTCTACGTTCGTTGCCAAGAGCCGACTGCGGTGGTGTCTAGAAGCTAAGTTCTGAACTTGGCCTAGTAGTCGTTGACGGTGGCGCTTGGCGGCAAAAGTAGGAACTATTTGAAAAATTCAAAAGTCTGCAGTCCTTAAAACAGATAACACACACTATTACAGGCATCACAATTAACACCGGTTATCAGACAGATTCTACACACATCCAAAGTACACGGGGCTACATGACCGCGTTGTCGCAGCCCCTAAATTTAAGAACCACCAACCATCTCAATTTCATTGTAGGATAACATGTCAGATGTTACACGCCATATGCGACTTCTGTAAGGCTCGTATTTTTTATTTTATCCTCTTTGCTTCGTCCATCGCTGATTATTTTCAATTTAAGGCAATTTTAGCTTGTCCGGTTGAGATACCCCTCATGGGAGAATGATTGCAGCCTTTAAGCCTACTGGTAGATGACTGCTACGTCATTGCGACAATTCCATGACATAAACTTACTTTTTGTAGGCGAGGAACGTGTGTAATGGAACACCGTGTCCCCAGGTTAATGCACCCAAACAACTCAGAGGTGAGAAAGTGGAAGCGGTCATCTCGGAGCGCCCTTCTAAGTGCTACACTCCATCCAACCCTTCACCAACAATAGCATTCCCACAAAAGAAACTAATAAAAAGAACCGTGAAGGAAAAAATAATATAAAAAAAACTAAGAAAGAAGCAAAATAGCAACCTTTTCTTTCCATCTCACCCTCCTGATGGATTTTATATTTTTTCTCCCTACGTACTCATTCAAACGAAGTTTATCAACCATTTATCATGCAAACACACTATACACACATATATTTTTATACATTTATTTTTCAGAGGAGAAATATTTATTCTTTCGTTTTATTCATCTCTATTCTCCTCTGTGTATTGGATCAGAGAAAGTGGTGCCAACTTAACAAAGGACGAGCCTGTTTCTTCACATCATCTCTCTCTCTCTCTTTCTTTCGCCAACTCAGCAATTTTTATTTCTTTTTCATTTTCTGTATCCTTGTTTAGAAAACAAGAGGGCGCGCCTATCTGTAACATATGATGTGCATCTACGTATGCATTTAAGTTCTGCACTTAAGTTAGGGTAGAGTAAGGGGGATGCTGAGGATTGCGGGGGTGGGATGGAATATTTTGCCCCAGGAAATGGTGGGGGAAGCCATGCGAGGAAAATGTGTCTTAAGGAACAATATTGTCTTGTGATGTGGCTACTGTTATAGCTAGGCGAAAGAGGGGTTGGTAGGGTTTTGAAAACATTCTAGAATGCGTTTTCATTTATAAATAGCCTACATTCTATTAAAGTAAGCTTTCCAGTTGGAAAAATGGCTTCTATAACTTCAAATAGCCTACATACAGATAAAGATTCGTCTTTTTTATGAGGTGTTATCGACTGACGTTGTTGTTGCTTTCTTTGTTTAACTTTGAATAACAGAGATGTCTCGTGTAGGTTAGACTGCTATCATTTATCATGATTGAGTAAGTTATTTTTCAAAAATAACTAAGTCACAGTTATCGTTACTTGTAACGAAGTTATAGCCTAGATTTGTTGTTGTTGTTGTTGTTGTTGTTATCGTATGGCCTTGGTGCCGGGTGCAAGCTTTGTTATTTGACACCCAGAGGGTAGCTTGCATGTCTAATTTCGCTATTCCTTGAAGCACTATGAAAGTCAAGGAGGTTACAGTAGATATCTAAGCTCCTTGTCACTATAGCGCTTTCTAGAAGAGAAATGAGAAACTTTGTGTTGGCGGAAAATCCCGAGATTAATTTTGCCATTATGAAATGGGTTCTTTCACATGGCAACACCGTATGACATGCGTGTCGTGATTTTTGCCACCTTTAAAAAAAACACTTACCACGGCCAGGAGCGAACTTGCAAGTTTGGGTTAGTAATCCGACATGATAACCACTCACCCACCGTGGCAAGCCACTTTTTACAGCAACGAGAGGGTAACGAAGTTACTTTTTAAATAAGAAACTGCAATTGTAAGGTTACATTGTTAGTAACTTATTTAAGGCGACGCGGACTATAACTTAAGACTTGAGCGGATAAATAAAACGCTATCCGCAGCCGCACGACTGTTATCCGAATCCACTGACATTACAACAATATACTTAATTTAATAGATAAAGGATTAAGTATTAGAGCAACACATTCAGACGTTGGAGGAGAAAGTCGTTCCCCTAGGCTCTGGGTGTCATGTCCTATGTCTAAAATGAATGTTATACAGCCAGATGTACAACCATTTTCAGTTCGGAGTGTTAATTTTGCTTAATGACATAATCAAGCTTAAATTATCTTACATTTGTAATGAAAAAAAAACATACAGGTAGCGGAAAAGATATGATGTCATAAATAGGGCATCTGATGATTTTGCATCTTTTTTGTATGAAGGCCGCAAGATAGACTACATGTGTTTCATGAATTGACTGATTAAATAAGGGCAATTTATTAGGGCATTTTTTGCATCTTTTGCCGTTTGCAAGAGATATGTCATTTTTGGCATTTTTAATTGTTTTCTGGTAAGTGTTATATTTCGTCATATTTGGATAGTTAATAAATATTATTTATGTTAACAACACTAAACTTGTCTATTGGGCTATGTTTATCTTAGGCAAATAACTTACTCAAGAAAGAAAGTAGACTTGCAACATAACCTGCTGTCACTAGTTTTCATGGAAAGAGTATAGCCTATTATTTGTTAATTAAATGGCTCCTATTTGCTAGGAGACTATTTCAAGAATATGCCAAATCTAAAAATTTTCAATTTTTTTTCACCTGGGTGACAAAGTGGTATTCACTTTGTTTGTAACAAAAATAATTTAAACTTAATGCATTAAACTTCTCTTTCAAATCAACTAATTGTTTCTTAAAATATTATTAATAAATAGGCCCTAAGTGATTTACGAATAATTTATTGGTCATTTTTTTTTTCCAAATTTTGTGCCATTTTTTAACCATTTTTAGGTCATAAATAATGTTTTATTTTGCATTTTCTTGCTATTTTTGGTCATTAAATGCCTTGCCCTATACTAGTCATAAACATCCGGGTCCTAGTAATGATATTCAACAAGTTCGGATTGTATTCTAAAAACTATCCGCAAATTTACTCCACACATTATCCGCAGCTTATCCGCTATCCACAAATCCATGCAAACTATATCCGCATTGCGAAATATTTTGTGGATATCCGCGGATATCCGCGTCCGCGCTGGGCTATAACCATCATGTTTATAGAGATGGGTACTAATGGCAAGATTCTATTGTTAGTAACATATCCAAGGTGACGTGGACTATAGGCCTAAGTGAAAATCAAGTGTCTAGAGCGAGTGGCACACGCTCTATAGAAGTGACCATTACCGCGCGCTGAAGGCTCCAACCCAACGCTGTCTTTAAACCGGCCCAAGATTTATGCTGTCCCCGGGCAAGGCGGAAGTTAGCCGTGAAGAAGCGTGCTGGTCACAAATCGACTCCGGTAGTGCTAGGGAAAGGGGAGGAAAGGGTTCTCGCTGAGTCAGCACAAGAAGAGAGAAGCTCAGGCGGATGTTCCGAAGTAGCCGCCATGATTAATGCGCCTTCTCACTGGGTGGACCAATTCGCGCTTCATCGCCTCCTCGCCAGCAACAATACACATATGGTGTGGCCTGTGGGGCCTTCCTCTGCAATTAACAACACCTCCAAAACCACATACCAGGGTTGGATTAGTTTCTTCTTAGAATTAGCCATTAGACTACTTATAAAAATAAAGATAACAAGTAGTTCCGTGAAGAACTATACAGCCTATTTTCATATATCCTACTTATGTTAATTGCCACTATTTAACATACACAATTTCAGTTTGATTGCTGTAATAGATTCGTAGATATTGAGAACCGACTAAATATTTCGGATGGTCGCCATGTTGGATTTTATATATGTAGGTCCTAGAGTTATGTACTGTTACATGCAGATTATTGTGAACGTGTAGTATTCAAACTTCAATCGCATAATTAGGACACAAGAAAAAACAAGGTGATTTAAAAATTTTTCACAGCTGCCATCTTGAGGTTATGGAAACAATTGAAATAAATTAGATGCCAGTGGATTAACATTCGGATAAAGATTTACTGTACCAAGTTTCACTGCACGCGGATGGTTAAATTACGAGAAACGTCCATGTGAATATTTATAATTCGCGTCACCGCCATGTTGGATTTGTGATCACCAGGTTATTTAAAGTCCTATAGGTGAACATAAGTTCATAGCCCCTATGAACATTAAAAAATGCAGTTTGATTGCTAAAATAGATTCGTAGATATTCAGTATCGTCTAAATATTTCGGATGGTCGCCATGTTGGATTGTTAAATGTATAGGCCATAGAGTCATGTACCATTAACGGAAAATTATTGCGTAGGTTCATTATTCAAACTTTCACTTCGATCGCTTGACTACATCACAAGAAATAAAAACTTAATTTTAAAATTCGCACTGCCGCCATCTTGAGGTTATGTAAACAATTGAACTAAATTAGATACCAGTGGATTACAATGTGTATAAATATTTCCTGTACCAGGTTTCAGTGCGCTTGGAACATTAAATAGCGTGAAAGGTCTATTTAAAATGTTCAAATTCGTTTGGCCGCCATGTTCGTTTTGTAGTTAACCGGTTTTGAAAATCTTATAGATGGACTTCCAGTAGTGCCCTTTATCTCAGTACAAAATTTTAGGGAGATACCGCTAATAGTTTCAGAGATATAGAATGCCGGTGAAATATTTCGCACATCCGCCATCTTGTGATTATGTAAACAATTGAACGAAGTTAGATGTCGGTGCATTACAATGTATATAAAAATATACTGTACCATGTTTCATTGCGTTTGGTTGGTCAAATCGCGAGAAACGTCTATTTAAAAGTCGCAAATTCGCTTGGCCGCCATGTTCGTTTTGTAGTTACCAGGTTTTCAAAAGTCACATAAGTGAACTTATAGTAGTTCCCTCTATCACCATAGAAAATGTCAGGGTAATATCGGTAATAGTTTCGGAGATATTGAATGCTGGTGAAATATTTCGCACAGCCGCCATGTTGGATTGGTGAGTCGTAACAAAATTTGAAGGGCACGGTCGAGGTCGCCGGGAATAGTGCTATGAACTTTCCGAGTTTCATTGAAATCGCTCCTGCCGTTTAGATTTTATTAGGGGGGGACACACACACGAATCACACACACACACACACACGCACACACACACGGACAAAAGGTGATCTCATAAGCCTATTTTTTCAAAATTGAAAATAGGCTAAAAACGAAGTTATTGTTAAATTGTCAGAGTAAATGCATCGTGATTTTTGCATAGAAATTTTGCTTCATAATATTTGTCAATTGAAATTATTGTTTTTTGACGGTCAACACCCAATTGTAATGCGCGTTTCTCTAAACCTGAAAAAAAAAACATGAGATTAATACATTAAATCTCTACATGGTAGCCTATAAAACAAAGTCCCCGATTCTTGGATGTAACGGGTAATCTCGAGAACCACTGGATGGATTTTGATGCGGTTTTCCCCATTGTGAAAAGAATTTCTCGTGGAAGGTTTCTGTAGAAAAATATGTATTTATGATGAAAGAAAGCCGAGCAGTAGCGACTTCAGTGAATCAAGTAGAAGAAAAACCTGCTGTCTGTGCGCCCGGGGGGAGTTCCAATGGATAAAATATAAAAAAATATCAATTTTCAGATTTTTATACGATGTAAAAGCTGGCACTTTGACTTTTAAAATGATGTATAACACGATATTTGTTATTTGCAAAACATGCCTGATAGTTATTTAAACAATGCGGTGCGCGTTACAAAGGCATTTTCTCAGAACTTACTTTTTACACATAAATGTTCCATATTTTTCAGTTGTTACTTATCACAGAAGTCTCAAATTTTTACCACCTGTAGCTTGGCTTGTAAATGAGATTTTAACACAGGGATTTTGTTCTAGCTCAAATATATTATGGAAAAAAATATGGATTTTTACCGAAAAATTTGAGATTAAAGAAGAGAAAATTATGGTCACAATAGTAGAAACACCAAACGCCCGTGTTTAAGTACCGTTACGTGCCACCCCCTAGTGGCACCTTTGTTAACTGGATTACGGTGGGTATAAAGCACAATACCAATTACTGCTTAAAGAAATAATTAATTTTATTGCAGCCAGAAAAATACACTACTCAACAGCAATCATTACCTTACTCCAGTTTCCTCAAGTCTCTTCCTTGAGCGCTCTTGGCCCTTCCACTTGTCAACAGATCACAGAAGTTAATCCGTCCTAATGAGTACGGTGGCCTTGACAGAAACTACCTGTTCCTCTCCTTTATGTTCACCGACCACAATTACTTACGATCACTTGCTGCAGGCTATTTCGCTGTCCACAAGCTGGAGAAACAATGTCACTGGATTTCGTAACTCGCACAGTACTTCGTCACCACACTTCTGTCGCACAAGATAATCGCTCGCACTAGCTCGTAAAACACAACAACAACAACTGCTAGACAGGTCGCACTTATATAGCAGGCCGGTGACTCAATAAATACTTCTAGATCCATCCAGGGTTCACGGCTTCTCGAGGTTTCCATCGCTGTTCCAGTCACGAATATTCTGGACTACCCCTTTGTCCTAGTAGCCCTGTTGCATAAGGCGCTCGCAATACAGGAGGCAGGCCAGAGCCCAGCCCTGGGGCAGTTGTGACTCATGCGGCGAGCGATGACACAAATTCACAGCCGTAACACCACCCCCTTCCTAAAAAGGCTGATCGTCCCGATCAATCATTGGTCCGTCTGTGTCCCTCCGTAGGCTGCCAGGCGATCTCGGTGCACGATCTTCATCTTTGCCCTCGGGCTCCGCTGGATCCTGTTGACGACATCGTTGATCCGTTTCACGACTCGGTACGGGCCCTCCCAGGACTTCTGCAGTTTGGGTGACAGGCCTTTCTTCCGTAATGGGTTGAAGAGCCAGACCAGGTCGTCCTCGTGGAATCCGCCGGCATCCGTCTGCTGGTCGTATCGGGTCTTCATTCGGTCGGTCTCGATCCGCAGTTTCCTCCTCGTGAACGCGTGTACGTCTTCCAGTTGGTCGACCAGTTCTTGACAATACTGGCCTACCGGGATCGGATCATTCCCAGGTCGGCCGAAGGCAAGATCGACAGGTATGGGCCGATAGCCTCGATGTTGGGCCCCTTAAAACAACAATTATCATCGACAGGTAGACGGAGCTCCCTCCCAAACATGGCCCGGGCTGGTGTGCACCCGGTGGCTTCATGCACGGCGGCGCGGTAGGCCAGGAGAAATAGTGGAAGATGCTTGTCCCAATCCCTCTGGTGCTCGCTGACGACTATTCGGAGATGGTTCTCGATGGTGCGATTCAATCGCTCTACCATCCCGTCGGACTGAGGGTGTAGCGGCGTTGTCCTTGTCTTCCGGATTCCCAGCAGCTGGCATAGGTTCTGGAACACCTGCGACTCAAAGTTCCTCCCTTGGTCGGAGTGCAGCTCCAGGGGTACTCCGTACCGGCTGACGAATTCCTTCACCAGGGTCTCTGCAATCGTCGCGGCTTCTTGGTTAGGGAGCGCATACGCCTCCGGCCATTTGGTAAAGTAGTCGCTGACGACTAATATGTAGCGGTTCCCTGCCTCGCTTAACGGGAATGGCCCAGCAACATCGATGGCCACTCTCTCCATGGGGCCGCCCACGTTGTAGGTCTTCAGTGGACCCCGTCGTCTTCGTCCTGGGCCCTTGCTGGCTGCGCAATCGTGGCACCTCGCGCAGTAGTTCTCCACGTCTGTTCGGCATCCGATCCAGTAGAACCGCTCTCTCAGCTTCTCCAGGGTCTTCTTTATCCCTAGGTGTCCACCAGATGATCCTCCATGAACTTCCTTCAGGACTTCCTCCGTCATAGCCTTTGGAACGACGACTTGTTCCCGAGATGTCTTCCCGTCGGTGCTCTCCCAGGTACGGCAGATGAGGCCATCCCTTACAATCAGCGAGTCCCACTGTGCCCAGTAGGACTTAAACTTTGGGCTGCAGTCACTCACAATGTTCCACCCGGGTCTGGGGACACAGGCCCTCTTCCATTCGGCTATCAGTCCCAGGTCATCATCTTCTGAAAGATTCGCGGCTCCAGTTCCCTTGAAGTTCCACAGTAGTCCGTCGGCACAGTATCCCGGTGTTCTCCTCCCTTCGGGCACAGAAGGTGCAGTCTTCGGGGCACGGTCTTCGTGACAGGGCGTCGGCGTTAGAATGCAGTTGGCCATTCCTGTGCTGAATCTCAAAGTTGTACTGTTGAAGCCTCTCTAACCACCGCGCGAGTTGACCCTCGGGCTGCTTGAAGTTCAGGAGCCACCGCAGGGATGCATGGTCGGTCCTGATGAGAAATTCTTGCCCGTACAGGTACTTGTGGAAGTGTTCAATTGTCTTCACGATGGCGAGCAGCTCCTTCCTGGTGACGCAGTAGTTCCTTTCTGGCTTTGACAAGGCCTTGCTGAAGTAGGCCACTACTCTCTCCTCGCCGTCCACTACCTGCGACAGGATTCCCCCTATGCCAAAGTCGCTGGCATCGGTATCCACGATGAACCTTGTTCCAGGTCTGGGGTAGGCCAGAATAGGCGCGGTGCACAGAGCCTGCTTGAGTTGTTCGAAGGCACTGTGGCATTCTGCTGTCCACGTGAAGAGTTGGTCCTTCTCAGTCAGTCGATGTAAAGGTTTGGCGATGTCGGCGAATCCCCTCACGAAGCGACGGTAATAAGTGCAGAGTCCCAGGAAGCTTCGTAGTTGGGACTTGTCCTTCGGAACTGGCCACTCCCTCATAGCTGCGGTCTTCTCTGGGTCGGTACGCACCCCTTCCTCGGAGGCGATATGCCCAAGGTACTGGACCCGCTTCTGGAAGAGCTGACACTTCTTGGGGCTCAACTTCAGCTGGGCAGCCCGTAGCTTCAACAAGATCTCCTTCAGGTTGCTGTAGTGCTCCTCGAAGCTTCTCCCCAGAACGATGACGTCGTCTAGGTAGACCAGGCAGGTCTTCCAGTGTAGTCCCCTCAGAATGGACTCCATTAGTCTTTCGAAGGTCGCAGGGGCGTTGCACAGACCGAATGGCATGACGGTGAACTGCCAGAGCCCGCTGCCCACAGAGAACGCCATTTTCTCGCGGTCCTTAGGGTGGACCTCCACCTGCCAGTAGCCACTCTTCAAATCCAAGGTGGAGAACCACCTTGACCCTGATATGGTATCCAGCGTGTCGTCGATCCGGGGTAGAGGGTAGCTGTCCTTCTTCGTGACGTCGTTCACCCGCCTGTAGTCCACGCAGAACCTGATGGAACCGTCCTTCTTCCTCACAAGCACGACCGGAGAACTCCAAGGACTATGTGATGACTCGATCACCCCTTGCTCCTTCATCTCTTCTACCATCCGGTCGACTTCGGCTTGCTTGGCGAGCGGGACACGTCGGAATGGGGCCCTAATCGGTGCGCTGTCCCCAACGTCGATTCTGTGCTGGACCAAGCTTGTCCTGCCGAAGTCTTTGCTCCCCACGGAGAAGACATCCTGGAATTTGCGTAGCAGGTCCTGAAGTTGGCGTGATTGTTCCTCGTCTAAATGGCCCTGGGATCCTTGGTACAGCTTCTGTAGTTCTTCTGGCAGTGTGCGTCTTCTTCGGTTGTCCGTCTGCAGGTGTATATCTGTCGTATCTGTGATGCGGGCAATCCAGGTAACGGGCTCGCAGACTCCTAGGTTGGTGTGCCGGTGAACCGTAATGTCGTAGTCGTTCAGGTTGGACAGGCGGACGTACGACCGAGACGTCGTGTTGATGAGAGTCTTTGCAACTAGCAATCCTTTTGTCTGGATGTCCTCATATTTTGGTTCGATGACAGCCGCCACTCCCTCAGCAGTTCCGTCGACAATTACGGCAGCGCTGACTTCCGTCCTGGCGGGAACGATGACGTCTTCTCTCAGCCTTACTCGTCGTGCGGTGATGGACTCGTGCGCAGGTTGCAAAGCAAGTTCCTCACCTCCGAAGTGCAGAGTGTTGGTACTCAGATCCAAGATGATGTTGTTCTGGTCCAGGAAGTCCAGTCCGATGATCACTTCATTTGATACATCAGCCACAAGCACTGGATGCTTTATCGCCCGTTGACCAATGACGAACTCCAGTGATGCTTCGCCATGTACCGGTGCGGGCTCTCCGGTCGCGGTTATTAGCTGGAGGTTCCTTTGTGTGGGTTGAACTCTCCACTTCGGGATCATGGTGGGACTGACGATGGTCCTCGACGCTCCCGTGTCGATCAGCATGGGCCAGCTCACTCCGTTGACGACTCCGTCGACCATCAGGCTGCTATTGTCCCTCCGTAACTTCGTCACACGCACTTGTACTGCTGGGGCTTGACGACTGTCACAAGCCAACCTTTGCCCCCCAAGGCTGGCTAATACTCGTTTCCATGGGTCGCGCGGTTTTCAGACGACTGATTTCCCGTCGGATACCCTCGGCGGCGGCGATCACCGCAGTCCTTGCACAGGTGGCCTTTCTTACCGCAGGTCCAGCAGGTCGGTAGTCCTCTTCCGGGCCGCCTCTCCGGTTGCCTTCCGACTGTGTCGTTGCTGGTGGTGCCGCGACTATCGAAGAAACGGCTTAGCGCCTCCATTAATTCGTCGGCCAGGGGCTTGGTCTCGTTGGTTTTTACTGGTTCGTCGACGTCCACTTGACGCACCCGCGCGTGCATTCTGGATGCCTGTTTTGCCGTCTCGAACTCAAGTGCGTGGCTCAGCGCATCTGCCAGGGTCTTATTGCGCGCGAGACGCAGCGCCTGTTGAGTGTCCGAGTCCCGTAGCCCGTCGGTGAAAGTCTGCGTCGCTATCTGCTCCAGAAATTCGGCCGGTGCTGTTGGGTAGGCGAGCCTTACGAGGCGTGCGATGTCCATCTCGAACTCCTGCAGGGTTTCCGCGTTCTTCTGTACCCGGGTCCGGAGCTGCATCTGATAGGCCTGCTGAAGATGGCTATCTCCATATCGGGACTCCATATGGGCGATCAGTGCAGCGTAGTCCTGGGATCCAGTCGGGATGGCCTGAAGGACGTTAAGGGCGTCGCCTCTCAGCGCTACAATGAGAGCTGTAGCCTTTTCTGTGTTGTTCCAGTTATTTATGGAACAGGCTGCCTCGAACTGACGTAAGTAGGTGCTCCACGGGACCTTTCCGTCGAAGGTTGGGGGCGTCACTCTGCTATGTCCCGTTCCTGATATTCCCGGTGTAACGGTGGGCGGGCGTTGGCGCAGCTCGGCAACTTCCTCTCGTAGAGCGTTGAATTCCTCTTTCACCCCCGTCAGTGGGCGTTGGCGCAGCTCGGCAACTTCCTTTTGTAAGGCGTTGAATTTCTCCTCCACCCCCATCAGCGGGCGTTGGCACAGCTCGGCAACTTCCACTTGTAAGGCGTTGAATTTCTCCTCCACCCCCATCAGCGGGCGTTGGCGCAGCTCGGCAACTTCCACTTGTAAGGCGTCGAACTTATTTTCCACTGCTGCGACTTCCTCACGTAGGCCCTGTTCTAATTTCTTTTGGCTCTCCTCTAATTTCGTCAGCAGACACTCTTCCAGATTTTTCTGGCCATCCAAAAATTTGGCGGTTAGGTCCTCTGCTAACTTATTTTGGCTGTCCTTCAGGTCCTCTGCTAACTTCTTCTGGCCATCCTCCATCTTCTTCTGGCCATCCTCCATCTTCTTCAGGTCCTCCGCTAACTTATTTTGACCGTCTTCCATCTTCTTCTGGCCGTCTTCTAATTTGGCAGTTAGCTCCTTGGTTAAATTCTTCTGGCCGTCCTCCATCTCGGTTTCCATGCCATTTAACTTTTCTAGCAATGCTGCCAATTTCTCCTCCATTTTAGTTGTTTGTCTTGTAAAGGGCATGCACTCACAGGAAATTTAGAGAAAATGACCTGCTCGGGTTTTGAAACCAGGACCGTCAGGTGTTGTGCTTGAGTTCGTAATCCGGCTTCTGACACCAGTTGTAGCGTGCCACCCCCTAGTGGCACCTTTGTTAACTGGATTACGGTGGGTATAAAGCACAACACCAATTACTGCTTAAAGAAATAATTAATTTTATTGCAGCCAGAAAAATACACTACTCAACAGCAATCA
This sequence comes from Meconema thalassinum, assembly GCA_946902985.2. Taxonomy (NCBI): domain Eukaryota; kingdom Metazoa; phylum Arthropoda; class Insecta; order Orthoptera; family Tettigoniidae; genus Meconema; species Meconema thalassinum. The sequence continues at coordinate 142,403,843 of OX336400.1, forward strand.
TTACCTTACTCCAGTTTCCTCAAGTCTCTTCCTTGAGCGCTCTTGGCCCTTCCACTTGTCAACAGATCACAGAAGTTAATCCGTCCTAATGAGTACGGTGGCCTTGACAGAAACTACCTGTTCCTCTCCTTTATGTTCACCGACCACAATTACTTACGATCACTTGCTTCAGGCTATTTCGCTGTCCACAAGCTGGAGAAACAATGTCACTGGATTTCGTAACTCGCACAGCACTTCGTCACCACACTTCTGTGGCACAAGATAATCGCTCGCACTAGCTCGTAAAACACAACAACAACAACTGCTAGACAGGTCGCACTTATATAGCAGGCCGGTGACTCAATAAATACTTCTAGATCCAACCAGGGTTCACGGCTTCTCGAGGTTTCCATCGCTGTTCCAGTCACGAATATTCTGGACTACCCCTTTGTCCTAGTAGCCCTGTTGCATAAGGCGCGCGCAATACAGGAGGCAGGCCAGAGCCCAGCCCTGGGGCAGTTGTGACTCATGCGGCGAGCGATGACACAAACTCACAGCCGTAACAGTACTAAGAATTGATCACTAATTACGACAATCAAATTTCATCTAAATCTACCCAGTAGTTTCTAAGAAATAGGAACATGAATTTATTAAATATTAACATTAAGAAGATAGGCCATTGGAACTCCCCCTCGCTTACGCCGGGTAAACCGTTAAAAATATCTATATATTGTACTATGAGTGTAAGAATTGTTCAGCATGAAAAGTTCTACAAAGAGGTCCCCGATAGCATATCTCTATCTTTCATACATCGGCCACTATAAGTGTTTTTACGTTTTGATTTCTTCCTGCAATCTCCATTCAGTGGAAATTTAAATTACTAGCTTTGGAGCGAGTTTACGAGCGAGCCTATCACCCCAGATTCGGTCAGCATCAAACTGTCGAGTCGTGTCGAGTTAAGACTTCAGAGAAGAGTATATGTGTTTGGAGTTTTACTGTTCACCTCGTCTTTTCTGAATTGCATCTGGGACCTGCCGTCCGTGCGCCTTTTAAGCTTACACTGGGTAAACCATTAAAGATAACGGGCGAAGCCGGGGCGGGTCCTAGTTAATTAATAAATAAATTGTTAATCTCATGTAAGAATCTTTCAGGTCCAAATCATTCCCGTTTTCAGTCTTTTTTTTTTTTTTTTTTTTTTTTTTAATCCTCGGTATGCATGAAGTTTTCTCTTCAGTGGAAGAGCCACCAAAGGATCGCATTCCATTGTGCACCGTGACATTAGCGCCTTCAAAATAGCCGGGAAAACCCAGCATCGTGATTCATCCATTCCATGCTCCGGTATTCCTACCAATTATGCAATGATCAATTACGTCAAGGAATAGGCTTCTGTATCGGCCTGGATAAGCCTCCGTGCCTTAGGCGGCAGCACGCCGGCCTCTCACCGCTGGGTCCGTGGTTCATACCCCGGTCACTCCATGTGAGATTTGTGCTGGACAAAACGGAGGCTGACAGGTTTTTCTCCGGGTACTCCGGTTTTCCCTGTCAAAATTTCATTCCAGCAACACACTCCACTATCATTTCATCCGTCATTCATTTCATCATTGCCCCAGAGGAGTGCGTCAGGCCTCGGCAGCCGGCACAGTTCATATCCTCGCCGCTAGATGGGGGCTTCATTCATTCCATTCCTGACACGGTCGGAGACTGGAAGCAGGCTGTGGATTTTCATTTTCATCGGCCTGGGTATTATTATAATTATTATTGTTGAGTATTTAGAGGCTTAACGACATCGTGTCATGTAGTCCCATGTAGCCTACTTAGGTGTCTGTAAATTTTGTCTGTTAACCTGTGTCACTGTTATATCTACCTGTACTAGTGCGTGCATTTGTAATTGACTTAGGCTCCGCCAAGAAATTTAATTCTGGTTTGTGGGCTGGAACGAGATACATTCAACCTCTTGAGGCAAACCTGAGAATAGACAAGTTCGATTCCTACCTCAGCCATCCTTGAAGTGGTTTTCCGTGGTTTCCCACTTCTCCTCCAGGCAAATGTTGGGATGGTGCCTAACTTGAGGCCATGGCCGCTTCCTGCCCAAATCTTACCTCAATTACAAATACACACACTGGTAGTCAACACAGTGACACAGGTTATCGCACAAATTCTACACACACCCAAGTGCACGGGGTTACATGATCACGATGTCGCTAAGCTCCTAATAATCAACAACAACTCGAATCCCGGCTTTGCTAAGACATGTAATTCTACTCTGAGGGTTGGAACGGGACACACTCAATCTCCTGAGGTAAAACTGAGGAGACCTCGGCCGTCCTAGAAGTGGTTTTCTGTGGTTTCCCTCTTGTACTCCAGGAGGCAAATACCGGCATGATACCCAATGTAAGGCCACGACCGCTTCCTACCCAAATCCTACCTCAATTACAAATAGGCTATAGCCTACACACTAGTACAGACATCACAGCGATACAGGTTATCAGACAAATTCTACACACACCCAAGTACACGGGGTTACATGACCATGATGTCGCAAAGCCCCTACAACAACTACACCACAATATAATGTTATTGGTTTTACGTCCCTTTTAACTACTGCGGCTTTTAGAGACGCCTGGGTGCCGGAATTTTGCCCCGAAGATGATCTTTAACGTGCCAGTAAATCTATTTGCATGACTCCCTCAAATGCCAACTGGTTGCGCCAGAATTCGATCTTGCAGCCTTGGGCACAACAGGCGAGAATGTTACTGTTGAACCACGCAGCCAGCCTAACTGCAAAACAAATACAACCATTATTACAATAAGACAGGTTATCAGACAAACTCTCCACACACCAAAGTAAGCGGCTTTAGTGGCGTAGTTGGTAGCATGCTGAGCTTCTATGCCCAAGATCGTGGGTTCAAACCCGGCCGAAGTAGTCGGATTTTTTAAGAGCGTTAAAATCCCTCAGTATGCCTTCCTTCGGAGGGGAAGTAAAGCCCGCGGGCCCATGTCATAGATTTATGGCATGTAAAAGATCCTTCCACAGACTAAACTTGTGTAAAGCTAAATTGTTAGGTTATATTTCTTCAGAACCCTCTATCAAAGTTCCAACGTTCACCAATAGGTATCATTGATATCTGGTAGCGAAAGTTGGAACTACTTGAAATTGAACGGAACTTGTAGCACACCCTAATAAGGGTTTCTGCTGGAAGCAGCTACAGACTCAGGCGAGCCGAACATGTCCTCGGACAGTCCCGGCAGTAAAAGCCATACGATAAATCAAAAAATAGGTTAGATTTGACTAACGCTCTTGGGTTCCAACGTTCGTTGCCAGGAGCTGACTGTGGTGGCATCTAGTGACCAAGTTCAGAAATAGTTGTCGTTGACGGTGGCGTTTGGTAGCAAAAGTAGGAACAACTTAAAAATCGAATGTCTGCAGTCCTTACTTGAATTAAAAACAGATAACACCCACTAATACAGCCATCACAATTAACACCGGTTATCAGACAGATTCTACACACACCCAAAGTGCACGAGGCTACATGACCGCGTTGTTGCAGGCCCTAAACTGAGGAACCTACAAACACAACCAACTACACGGGGCTAAAAATGACCAACATGTCTAAGCCCATGAAATAAAACAACAACAAACTACCAAGAAAGTCGAATGGAGGGTTGTAGACCTTACAGAGCTCTATAATTCTGGAGATATTATGGATGTAGGCTATTTCAAGGCGTCGACACCCCAGTTTATATGGCGCTAGCTATTTCATGCCACATTTCTTTATATTCTCTGACTGACTAGATGGAAGAATTTTTATCTTCTACTTTATTAGGCTACTGGAGCTTATTTGTCCAGTTCACTGGAACATGCTTGTATATAAGCAACCCTCTTTCAAGTTTACAACATCTGACATCAGCAATTCCTAGCTGCCGATCGTCTTTTATTGAGGACAAGATATATAAAGGAGAAAAGGGGGGAAGGAATTGCCTCATGTATGTGTCCAGAATATAGAGAGATGCTAGGAAAATGAACTGTATAATTCGATCATTCTCAAGCCTCTATTAAGATAGGGTACAGTTCAAGCCAAGAGCACAGGGACGGTGCGTCATTAAGGGCTGAAAGGGCCCTGCCCACCCTTGGCCGTTAGGCCATACTGCATGAAATTTGTTTTATTAATATCTTATAAAATTAGTTTAAATTACAGATATTCTACATAAAATAAGTGGTTTTCCCTTCTAGAATCCCTAGAAAGATTTCAGTAAACATAACTCATCCCTAGCTTAAGTTCCTGACAGTCTCGTACGGTGTATTGTAATAGCGAGGGCCACTGCACCGAACCTTCCATGTTAAGTATATGGGGTAATGGGCCGGGTGACCAAACAGTGGACATAGCACTGTCTTGCACGCGAATTAATGTGGGCTACAACAGGCTTTTCGTGTCTTCTCAAGGGCCTGGAAAATTGGCCCATAACATTGCTCTAGAATGAAAGAGAAGATATCTCTATTTTCGTCTTCTTCTGTCTCTGTTTAAAACCGGCTTAGGGGATCGGTTTTCCCCCATGCCATGCGCAGGTAGACCACTAATAGCCATTGTTCACAGCCTGTTGAAACACAAACATAACTGTATTTATGTTCGACCCTGACTATTATGTGTCTGAAAACTGTATCATAATGATGGTCATTATTACATTATTTTTCATTATGAAACAGTTTCTCCCACCAATCACAGCTCAAGAAACAGTTGTTTGACCAATTAGATAAGGATACCTTCGCGCATGCGCTCAAAATCCAACATGTCTATATAAATTACCGAAAGTGCACCGTCCATATGTTCGCGTAAATTAACTGGTGAATATGAGACAAGAAATAGCACTGTACCTTAATATACCTAAATCCAATTTCTACACATCGCGTTGATTTCAAACGACTACGGTGACAGTTTTACTGAATGGTTCACGATCTGCACATATGGCATTGAAGCACACAGAGCGCATGCATCGCTCGGCCAGAGAGCTTGGAACACGGAGATATGCTACCTAGCGCACCACCCGATCACAAAATTCTAGTTACTGAACAGATATTTATGAATATTTATGTTAAAACATATAATAAAGTTATAATTATCGTCGAACATAAACAGTCGTATGCAACTCGCCTATAATGGTAATTATAGCTCGTTTTATAAACATACTCGTGTCTTAATTATAGCCATTATAGGCTCGTTGCATAATGTACTATTATATACATTTTCAGTCTGGTGTCCAAGTACAGTGCAAGTGTTAGTGAGTTCTGTGAAAAAGTTTTTAACCTCTGTGGTAGTAATTTAATTTCCTGAGTGTGTGCGACATACGAAAATGAATGAAGTGGAATATTTATTAAATAATCCATTTTCGTCTTTACCTCTGAACACAAAATTATAAATTAAAAGATTAGGACCTCGTCAACCAAAATACAGTGGAACTTGGATAATTCGAACCTCAGGGGACCAGTAAAAAAAATTCGAATTATCCAAAATTTCGAATTAAGAAAGTTCTTTGAAAAGGGTAGAGAAAATATATTTAATTACGTTTACATAATGATTTACGTTCAACAAAGCAGATTAACAGACAACGGTACTTTATAAAGAGTGTATCGTGAATAACCTCAAAAGTTTCACATGATAAATAAAACCAAAATGTACTATTCACCTATTTAACGACAATAGTAATCCAGCAATCTAGTTAAGTTTTAGAGAAATCTACTGTTTTTCAAAATAGTTTGAGATTTCTACCTGTTACCTACAATGAAGTCTCTCAGCCATCACAAAAAGTCTAACAAATTTAAGGGACGAAAAACAGAACTACTTACGTCATTTCTACTTTAAACAAACCACTTAAGTTCTGTGATGTGGTTTGTTCCTTGGGGCTGCACTCAGAACATTTATTTCGAGAATTGTCCCAACTGTTTGGCTTCCGATCGGCTTTTTACACTAAAAACTTCGAATTATCCAAAATATAATTCGAATTAACCACGATTTTTTAGCATTGATTGTATATAAAATGCTAGGGACCAGGAGAAAAATTCGAATTAAAGAAGATTTCGAATTATCGAAGTTCGAATTAACCACGTTCCACTGTATGTTACAATAACGTTCCAAGATGGATCAAAACTAAGGACATTTTTGCCTGTATTTACAAATAAGGAGCCAGGTGAGTACAGTTATTAATATTTGTTTCAAATGTTGTGTTGTGTGGAATTATGATCATGGGAATATTGGCAACAATAAAAGTCATTTATAAAACAATGTTTAAAATAAAATGAACAACAATAATATCATCTGGCTCACCCTAAAATTTTAGCCAGGAGCCGCCCCTGCAAGATCATATTAAATGCAGAGAACAATAGTGATTGTTTGGTTGGATCCTTAGTTTAGGGGCTGCGACAACGCGGTCATGTAGCCCCGTGTACTTTGGGTGTGTATAGAATCTGCCGGATAACCGGTGTCAATTGTGATGGATGACTGTATTAATGTGTGTTTTCTGTTGTTGTTGTTTTTTTTACTCAATTAAGGACTGCAGACGATAATTTCAAGTAGTTCCTACTTTCACTACCAAATGCTACCGTCCACAACACCTAGCTGTGCACTTGCCTACTACTATTTGCCATTGCAACCAGCACCCGGGGAAGAACTTAAGAGCATTGATCAAACCTAACCTACTAATTTTGCTTCACACAAGTTTAGTTAGTGGAAGGTTCTTTTACATGTCATAAATCTATGACATGAGACCGCCGGCTTTACTTCCCCTCGAAGGATACTGAGGGATTTTAACGCTCTTAAAATATCCGACGACTTCGGGCGGGTTTGAACCCGCTACCTTGACAATAGGAGCTCAGCATGCTACCATCTTCGACACCGAAACCGCCTAACAATATTGAAGGGTTCATTCCGAAAACCAGACAAGTCCAAAAATTGATTTTTGAGATAAATACAGCTCCTTCGTCTTCAAGGCCAGCTGTACGTCAGCTGAGTGCGGTTTTGCTTCCACTTACTTGTGCCCGGCTCCTCTCTGGTATCTTTCCTGTCGACCTCACTTGGTCAACTCTTGTTCTCTTCTGACCCCGACTGTATTAGGGAATCCGAGGCCTAGGAAGTCTCTTCCTTTCCCGCCTTAATTGGTCCTTGTCTCATCTTTTCTGGTACCCTCCTTCTGCAAGGGGTCAGCCTTCTTTTTATAGCCTATTTTCAATTTTGAAAAAATAGGCTTATGAGATCACCTTTTGTCCGTGTGTCTGTGTGTGTGTGAGGTGTGTGTGTGTCCCCCCTAATAACTTCTATACGGCTGGAGCGATTTCAATGAAACTCGGTAGGTTCATAGCACAACTCCGGGCGACCCCAACCGTGCCCTTCAAATTTTGTTACGCCTCACCAATCCAACATGGCGGCTGTGCGAAATATTTCACCAGCATTCAATATCTCCGAAACGATTCCCGATATCACCCTGGAATTTTTTACGGTGATAAAGGGATCTACTAGAAGTTCACCTATGTGACTATTGAAATACTGGTAACTACAAAACCAACATGGCGGCCACGCGAATTTTCGACTTTTAAATAGACGTTTCTCGCAATTTAACCAACCAAACGCAATAAAACTTGGTACAGTATATGTTTATACACATTGTAATGCACCGACTTCAAACTTCGTTCAATTATTTACATAACCACAACATGGCGGATGTGTGAAATATTTCACCGGCATTCTATATCTCTGAAACTATTAGCGATATCACCCTGAAATTTTGTACGGAGATAAAGGGCACTACTGGAAGTTCATCTATAAGACTTTCAACAACCGGTTAACTATAAAACGAACATGGCGGCCAAGCGAATTAAAAATTTTAATAGACCTTCCTCGCGATTTAATGTTCCAAACGCAATGACATCTGGTAAGGAAATGTTTATACACATTGCAATGCACTGGTATCCAATTTAGTTCCATTGTTTAGGCTACATAACCTCAAAATGGCGGCTGTGCGAATTTTAAAATTAAGTTTTTATTTCTTGTGTCGTAATCATGCGATCGAAGTGAAAGTTTGAATAATGAACCTACACAATAATTTTCCTTTAATGGTACATGACTCTATGGCCTATACATTTAACAATCCAACATGGCGACCATCCGAAATATTTAGACGGCTCTGAATATCTACGAATCTATTCTAGCAATCAAACTGAATTTCTTTATGTTCATGGGGGCTATGAACATAAGTTCACCTATAGGACTTTAAATAACCTGGTGATCACAAATCCAACATGGCGGTGACGCGAAGTATAAATACTCACATGGATGTTTCTCGCAATTTAACCATCCTAGTGCAGTGAAACTTGGTACAGTAAATCCTTAGACGAATGTTAATCCACTGGCATCTCATTTATTTAAATTGTTTCCATAACCACAAGATGGCAGCTGTGCGAAATTTTAAAATCTCCTTGTTATTTCTTGTGTCCTAATCATGCGATTGAAATTTGAATGCTACACGTACACAATAATCTTCATGTAACAGTACATAACTCTAGGGCCTACATATATAAAATCCAACATGGCGACCATCCGAAATATTTAGTCGGTTCTCAATATCTACGAATCTATTGCAGCAATCAAACTGAAATTTTGTTGGTTGATAGTGGCAGTTAATATAAGTAGGATATATGAAAATAGGCTGTATAGTTCTTCACGAAACTACTTGTCTTTTCCTGTTATCTCCTGCCTTCTACTCAAGGCCCTCAAGGAGGCAGGGTGTATGTAGCCCCACCACTTCTGGTGCACCCTAGATATTGCTACAACCTCAGGGGCTCACGGCTGGTGAGTTTCGGAGTTGGCGACCCTGAGGGATTCCTGAGCTGGGTCCGATTGTCCCCCTTTTATCCATTATCTGTGGGGTGGACCCTCTCCTCTTTCACTTTCCTATCTGCCTTTCGTGGCTATCCCTCGTTCCAAGTCCCTCAATCCGCATTCTTCGAAGGTTGAGGGCATTTCTTTTCGTCCTGTCCTTGATTTGCCTTATTCTCCTTTTGTATTCCATTTCTTCTTCTAGTTATAGTTTACATTTCATTTTGATCTTCACGATCACCCAAACAATTAGGGGCCGATAACCTAGATGTTAGGCCCCTTAAAACAACAATTATCATCATCATCATCATCATCATCATCATCATCATCATCATCAGCTGTATGTATATATATTATTGCTGTCTCCAAAAAGCAGCAGGTCGGGTTATATACGAGTGTGAAATATTGAGGACTTAACAAAAATAAGAGAAATCCAATGCTTTTCCAAGATAATTAATTACCTGGAATGTTGGCATTCAATAATGATTTTTACTTTGTTAGGATTTACAGTAGCCTACATAATGAATAATCGTATTTGAGGATTTAAATACTTTTCATTTTTATTTATATATGAATTAAGCCTCCTTGGCTTAGGCGGAAGCACGACGGCCCCTCACTACTGGGTCCGTGGTTCAAATCCCGGTCATTCAAAGTGAGATTTGTGCTGGACAAAGCAGAGGCAGACAGGTTTTTCTCCGGGTACTCCGGTTTTCCCTGTCACAATTTAATTCCAGCAACACTCTCCACTATCATTTCATTTCATCTGTCATTCATTTAATTATTGCCCCAGGAGAGTGCGACAGGCTACGGCAGCCGGCACAGTTCATATCCTCGCCGCTGGATGGGGGCTTCATTCACTCCATTCCCTGACCTGGTCGGTCGACTGGAAGCAGGCTGTGGATTTTCATTTTCATTTATATATGAATTGCAGCCAATGGCCATTGAACGCCCGTAGGCTCCCCAACAAGTTCAATTTCAATTAGTTCCAACTTTGGCTACCAGAGATGCCACTGTCAGTGATACCTAGCGGTGAACTTTGAAATTTGATAGAGCGTTTCTAACCTAATAACCTACAACTTTAGTTACTCGCTGCCAATTGAAGTGGTAGGTTCTTTTATATGCCATAAATCAACAAAAAAGGAATCTGTTGACATCGAATATAAATTTAGGTATTAGGAAGTCATTTTTGAAAGCCTTTGTCTGGAGCGTGTCGCTCTATGGAAGTGAAACTTGGACTATTGGTGCAGCAGAAAAAAGGAGAATTGAAGTATTTGAAATATGGTGTTACAGGATAATGATGAAGATCAGATGGGTAGATAGGGTGACAAACGAAGAGGTATTAAGATGAGTGGGAGAGGAGAGATGTTTCTGGCGACTGCTAATGAAGAGAAGAGATAGATTAGTAGGACACATACTAAGACACCTAGGAATAGCAAGCTTAGTTATGGAAGGAAGGGTCGAGGACAAGAACTGTAGGGGTAGACCAAGGTTAGAATATGTTAAACTGATTGCTTCGGATGTAGGGTGTGGTAGCTACGTAGAGATGAAACGATTAGCTCAAGACAGGGAGGCATGGAGTGCTGCATCAAACCAGTCAAAAGACTGAAGACTCAAACACAAATCTATGACATGGGCCTGCCAGCTTTACTTCCCCTCCGAAGGAAGGCATCCTAAAGGAATTTAACGCTCTTAAAACTCCGATGACTTCGGTCGGGTTTGAACCCACGATGTTGGGCATAGCAGATCAGTAATATTTTTCATTTTTGTATTCAACTAAGATTTCGGCAAAAACCAGACAAGTCCAAAGGTTTTTTTGTGTTATCTCAACTATCCTCATAAAAATATATATTTTCTTTATGTGATGTAAAGCTGTTAGTGAGACAATAGTAGGTCAATAATCAATATTTATTTCTATTCAAATAATTCATGGTTTTTGGGCAAAAGCTGTGAGAAAATAAAATCAAATACCACCAGACGTTTCGAAGGAACCTTGCCTCCATTTTCAATGGAATTAAAGAATGTGGCCAAAGAAAGTATATCAGACCTTGAAAAAGTAAAGGCTTCTTTCCTGAAAGGGGTGCTAGGAATTGCAAGAACGTCCCAGTCCAGGCTGGCATATGTCCTAACAAAAGAAACATACTACATCGAAGATCTCAGATTAAGACTACAACTGCCATCTACTAAGAATATGAAGAAACTCCTCGAGATAAAACATCAGAAGCAGAACGAAATCCCGCTTGAATTCTACGCAACAGAAGCATTGGTGGACAGAAGATGGACAAACGAGAACCAGGAGATGAGACATGTGGTAACAAGACTCGCCATCCACGGTTTCCACGAGGACATGTTCGGCTCGCCAGTTTTGTAGCTGCTTCGAGACGGACACCCAATGGGTGAGCTACAAGTACCGATGGGAAGGAAAGTTGGAATGTAGGGACGAGGAGTTGGAAGGTAGCGGCTGTGGCCTATAGTTAGGGACCAACCCCGGCATTTGCCTGGAAGGAAGATGGGAAACCACAGAGGACCATCTTCAAGGTTGCCGGCGGGGGGATTCGAACCTCCTCGCCTCCCGGATGTGAGTGACTGCCATCTGTCATGCCGTAACGACCACGGCTAACTCACCCGGTTGTAAAAATGTTAAATACCATGAACCGAATGAAGAATGCATAATATGTTATCTGTGCAATAACCCCTGCGACAAATACCACATCACATCATGCAGCAAACGGACAAAGACCACAGTTGAATACAGTAAAGATTAATCTACCTGTAATAATTATTTGTAAGCACACCTTATAACTGTCCATTATGGCCACTTGGCTGCAATAAATATTTATTAAAAAACTAGATAAATTCCTCTGTTCGTCACAAGAGAGCAGCTACCATGGTCCATACAGTAATTTCTGGCAGCTGCTCTCTGGTGACGAACAGAGGAATTTATCTAGTTTTTTGTAATCTCATTGATATACTTTCTTTGGCCACATTGTTTAATTCCATTGAAAAAGGTGGCAAGGTGGCAAGGTTCCTTCGAAACTTCTGGTGGTATTTAATTTTTCATTCACACGGCATTAGCCCAAAAACCATGAATTATTTGAATAGTAATCCTGGCCGTGAAAGCCTTAATCTAAATATTTATTTCATTCAGCACAAATGAAGCTATCCTGTTTTTAGCCTATTTTCATTAATGATTTCTTAATTCATAAATGGAAGATTTGTATATCAAATCTAGTAAATTAGCCAGGTATTGTATATTCCTTCAATAACAAAATTATAGCGGCGTCATTTTGTAATTACATATTTAGTTTTGATTAGCTGAATTTTTTGGTGATACTTTTTTTTGAGACGTTTCGGCCATCAATGGACCACGATGTTCTTCACTCATATGATCACTGTAATGCTTGTTTTCTTGTCTGCCAGTAGATCTTCATTCTTGACGAATGTTCTGCTCTCCTTTCTTCCGTCCACTTGCAGTGAGGACGAGGCATCACAGATGTTAAAGGGTGTAGATTACTGGTTGATTTAACCGCCTTTCTGAACAGGTTCCTATCCCAAACCAGAGCTTGATTGATTCGAGCTTCTGTTAGGTCCTTTTTAACTTGCATCGACCATTTACAATAGGATTTTTTTTATTTATTTTTTTAGATATTGATGAGTGGATTCGATATGAAAGTCGATGATGCTCCATCCGCTCCAAATGTCCAAAGAAAGACATTCTCCTTTTTCTCATCACACTCACCAAATCATCTACATGTTCAAATAATTCATTGTTATGTCTTCTTCTGTAAGTACCATTATCATTAACAGGTCCTAATATTTTCCTTAGAATTTTCCGATCATTAAGTTCTGATTTTCTCAATGGACCTTTGTTTGTCATCTGCAAGCATTCTGCGGCATACAGTGCTGACGGCCTAATTACTGTGTTATAATGACAAAGTTTGACATTCCGGGACAAGCTTTTACTTTTGTAAATGTTTTTGCAGGTTTGAAAGGCACCTTCCAATTTGTTACATCTGCTCTCAATGGAAGCTATTTCTAAATTATTAGGGGTAATCCATTCCCCTAGGTATTTAAATTTTCGGACTTTTCTGATTTTTTGCAGACCAATCGTGATGAATTTTGGTGATACTTTATAACTGACTTGCATTATTTTTTATAGAGTAAAAGTTCTTAATTCAATTTCTGTAGTATTTCTTAAGTTTATTTATCCTTTTCGTGTTGTATTTTCTGTGAAGAGCGATACTTCCATTACCGAATATTAAGTCCATCATTATGATTTAACTGTCAGTATGCTAAATAAGGTAGCGGTCCACGCTATGTCTGCAACATGGTCTCTCTCTATATATACATACACTCGTTGTTACCGAGTGGACATGCGCAGAACTAAGGTCCAGACCTCCCCACTGGACTTCGGGATCAATAAGGGACAGGAATACAAGCAAACTCTTCTCTTCTTTTCTTTCTCTCTCATGTCCACGCAAGCAAAACTGTTTCTCCTCTCCTCTTCCCTCTTCTATTTTCATCATCAATTCTTTTTTATTTTTCAAAAACCACCAACACAAACTCTCAAGTTTATATTCTCTGTCTCTTCGTTTTCTTCTTTGCAAAGTTCTGCTCACGCGCTATAAAGTTTTGGACCGAAAGCAAAAGGAAAGAGAGAGAGAGAATAGCGATTAAATACGCGAGATGAAGATGGCAAGACTATTACACAGTTTGTAAAAGACAACAACAAACAAACATACAAACAAACTTTGTGAGTGCAAGCTGGACTGAGATGGAAATACAAACAAAGGCAGACTGTATGTGTGTGCGTCTGTAAAGATCTTTTGCAAAGAATGATACATAACACTGATGTAGAATGAAGCTAATCTCAAAACCATGCACCTACTTTTGAATATATAAAAGCTTTAAAAAAATGTAAAGAAGGCATTTTTAAATAGACTTCGTACAGATTGAAAAGAAGAAAAATCCTCCAAAGAGGAATGAAAGAAGTAACTATTAAAGACTAGAAATTCTTTTCAGTTGCAGAGTAATAGGTTTCTTTTAATTTTAATGAATGAGTTATAATGACTTATTCATTGCAATCTATTTATCAAAAGGACCACATTCTGAGAGCTGGAATAAATGTCCCATCTAAATGGATATTTGTATGTGTGTCAGTTTTTTTTTTTCCTTTCTTGTGAGCAATGCGAGAGATATCTAAAGCAGTAGCAGAAGAAGATAATGATGGCCTTTAGGACATTCTGAAAGGTATTTTGTTTAAAATACTCAGCCCTTCATTTTTGGTCCGTTAGTTTCGTAATGACATCTAAGAAATATTCATTTGTCTTATAATTTCACCATTTTACGCACCTTCTACTGGAGTTAGGATGTCAGGTATAATTGCAATCCATATTAAAATATTGAGATAATATAATACAATTTCGTTTTAATAGTCTGTTTTACTATTCATTCATTCATTCATTCATTCATTCATTCATTCATTCATTAGAAGCAGAAGATCTCGCAGTTCAGCCCCTTAAAACAATTAATTAATTAATTTATGTATTTGCTTATATGTTTACTTGTTTATGTGTTTATTTATGTATTTATTTATTTAAGTGTTTATGTATTTATGTATTTATGTATGTATTTATTTATATATGTATTTATGTATTTATTTATATATTTATGTATTTAGTTATGTGTTTATGTATTTATTTATATGTTTATGTATTTAGTTATGTGTTTATGCATTTATGCATTTATGTATTTATTTATTTATGTATTTGTGTATTTATGTATTTATGTATTTGTGTATTCATTTATGTATTTGTGTATTTATGCATTTATTTATTTACGTATTTATGTATTTACTTATGTATTTATGTATTTATTTATTTATTTATGTATTTACGCATGTATTTATATATGTATTTATGTATTTATTTATGTATTGATGTATTTAGTTATGTGTTTATGTATGTATTTATGTATTTATTTATGTATTTATGCATTTATGTATTTATTTATTTATATATTTGTGTATTTATTTATTTATGTATTTGTGTATTTATGAATATATGTATTTACGTATGTATTTATTTATGTATTTATTTATTTGTTTATGTATTTATGTATTTGTGTATTTATGTATTTGTTTGTTTGTTTGTTTGCTTATTTACTTCACTCGTGGCCAAAATGATTTTCAGCCTTTATTCGTCTTGGTTGGTCGGTTCCTTAGTTCAGGGGCTGCGACAACACGGTCATGTAGCCCCGTGTACTTTGTGTGTGTGTAGTGCTTGATTTGTAAAATAAGAGGTTCCGGTACTGTGGGGTACAGGGTGGTGGTGGGAGGGGGATGGGTGCTTTATGGAATATTGAAATATAGAGTTCTTAAAACGATATATTTACGCTTTTCTGAACACCTTTAAAAACTAATCAGTGGACAAAATAGCAATCTAATTTTTATTGCAATTTTAAATTAAATTGAGACTGCTGTAGCAGTAAGTTATTTCTCTTACCATAGCCGTTGGCCTATATTACATTTTAATGTAGGCCAACTAGGCCAACATTCAAACAATGTACATGATTTCAATGTAGCCTATTTGTTTAAGTAATTCAAAAAATTAAATACGTTTGGTTTGAAATTACACACATGTTCACCAACAAGTTTTTTTTCTTGTTTTATAATTTTGTCTTTACAGTTTTCTGAAATAATTATTTATTATAAAGGTACTGTAGCCTACTTAAACATGTTTTACCTCACAGTTTATAAAATTGTCCAAAGTTGAGAAAAAGATTCTGTTGTATGTGCCTCCTCTCTCTCTCTCTCTCTCTCTCTCTCTCTCTCACCTTGCTGTTAGTATCCAGAGCGGAGTGTCGTTCCCGAAGCAGCCAAGATTCCACGTACTTTGAAGTACAGTCGGGTCAAAGACCAAGTTCACCTTGACTTACAACTAACGACCCACAGCTCTAAAAATTATGTTATATATTCGACTTTTCCCCCGATCAGAGGTTTCGGTACGGCGCGGCGTACCGTCACAAATCTAGCCCTGGGTGTGTGTAGATTGTCTGATAACCGGTGTTAATTGTGATGACTGTATTAGTGTGTGTTATCTGTTTTCAATTCAAGTAAGGACTGCAGACGATAATTTCAACTAGTTCCTACTTTCGCTACCAAATGCTACCGTCCACGACACCTAGCTGTGAACTTGGCTACTACTAGATGCCATCGCAACCAGTGCTTGGTGACGAAAATTTGAACTTAAGAGCATTAATCAAACCTAACCTACAAATTTAGCTTCACACAAGTATAGTTAGTGGAAGGTTCTTTTACATGCCATAAATCTATGACATGGGCCCGCCGGCTTTACTTCCCCTCCGAAGGAAGGCATACTGAGGGATTTCTAACCCGTGACCTTGGGCATAGAAACTCAGCTTACTACCAACTACGCCACCGAAGCTGACTTTATTCATCTTATAATGTAGCTTTATACTTGTACACACATGTATATGTAGGCCTATGTCTTTACATTTCCAATCAAATGTTAATCTAGTTCATACTTTCATGTCTTCTAAGAATTACCTTTAAAAATTGAGAATAGGCTACAATTCAAAAGATTGTTGTTAATTCGCATTAATAAATTTGGGGGCATCTTTGGTCGTCAGCCCCGTGTACTTGGTGGGTGTTGAATATGTCTGATAACCTGTATTTCTGTTGTAACTGTAATTATTAGGTTAGGGGATGGGGTTAGGACTTAAAATAAGGTATTATCCCGGCATTTTCCTGGAGGGAGTGTTGGAAAATGCCGGGTATAAATTAAATCAGTCAGTGTCGGAATTCGAACCTCTGATCTACGGACCTGCTGCAGTGGTTGTGGTGAGCGATTTATCGAGCTCGGCTACGCCACGGGGAGAATTTAGAAGCTAAGTGCAGAATATGTAATGTCTTGTACTTTTTCAGGTTGATTTGGGAAAGGTAAACTGGGCTGTTTTTTTTAGTAATTTTGTTTATTTAAGCAACGAAATGTGGTGGTATTTTGTCTGATCGGCAGTGAAATTTCGATTTTTCTGGTTGGCAACACTGCTACGAATCATCATCATTATTTCTAGTCAAACCTCAAGTCAGTAAGCATCACGGAGCATGATCTGAGCGATTTGAAAGCAATTAGGTTTTTAGCCTACTTTTCACATTTTGCAAAAATGAGGAAAAAGTAGACTTATGAGATCGGGCAAATGTGTGTCTGTCTGTCTGTCTGTCTGTCTGTCTGTCTGTCTGTCTGGCTGGCTGGCTGGCTGGCTGTGTGTGTGTCCCCCACTATCAACTCCTAAACCGCTGGAGCAATCGAAACAAAATTTGGTAGGAGTAAATGTCTACACCCGAATATCTCACGGCCATATTTGAAAATGATGTCAGTGCTACCAACTGCTAAAAAATCGCAATTGAAATTTGAGCTCCATGTTGGATATCTTGGAAGGTATGAATGGGAGCTATTTCAAAATTGGCACACGTATAGATAATAATATTGCAGTTTAATTTCCAGGAGGCCATACATGGCAGTGTTGCCAAAATGATTATAAGCCTGCTGATTGGTCCAATTTTTAAATGCATATAACTTCTACACTATCAATTGGAATTCAACCAAATTTCGTATGTTGTAGTGTACATAACCAGATACGACTGAGCGTATTCTTGAGACCCACCAGGGCTGCCAACTGTTAATAAATGCTCCTAATTTATTTTTTCCAAATACCAATATATCAGAAAGTATGCAAGCCGACAGCTTTAAACTATGCACACGTATAATACCTGACATTCTATATTAATTTGGAGTAACTTATATACGTCAGTGCTACCAACATGATTCTAAGCCTGCTGACAGGTCCAACTTTAAATACATGTAAATTCCATACTATCATTTGGATTTCAACCAAATTTCGTATGTGCTATGTGTACCATAACAGATATGACTATGCGTATTCTTAAGAGCAACCAGGGCTGCCAACTGTTAATATGTGCTGTCCCTATTTTTGTTACCCTAATATCAATATACAGTATCAGAAAGTATGCAAGCCAATAGCTCTAAACTTTGCACACGTATAGTACCTGGCATTCTAGATGAATTTGGAGTAACTAATATACGTCAGTGCTGCCAACATGATTCTAAGCCTGCTGATAGGTCCAATTTTAAAATGCATGTAACTTCTATACTATCTAATGGATTTCATTCAAAATTGGCACAACAATAGATCATATTACTTCAGATTATTTCTGACCAATACATGCACGACATTGTTGCCAACATGATTTTACGTGCGCTGTTACATCCAATGTTTAACTGCATGTAACGTCCATGCTATTCATTGGACTTCAACCAAATTTTGTATTCTGTACCTTAAGAGATGGAACTAAGAATATATTCAGTCATCAGGTCTGCCAACTGTAGTGCTCTATTAGGCAACATTATGCAAGTTATACAGTATTTCGAACTAATTAGAAATTTAGATATTAGCAACTTAATTTCGTAATTATTCTAGATAGGTTCATATACTGTAGAATAATCATTGGCATGAAAATTAGGCTCTTTAGTTCGTCACGGAACTTCTTGTTTATTTATATATCGTCGTATAGTTAAGAAAGGAAACTTATAGTTTTACGTGACCGTTAATCTCGCGATCATGAGCCACGGAACCTTCATATTTACGTAAAATCCGAACCACAGGACATGATATTTCACTTCAAATATCTCCAATGCTTTGACCGGGAATCGAAATCGTTCCTCTGTGTTGGTTGGTTCCTCAGTTTAGGGGCTGTGACAACGCGGTCATGTAGCCCCGTGTACTTTGGGTGTGTGTAGAATGTGTCTGATAACCGGTGTTAATTGTGATGGCTGAATTAATGAGTTTTATCTGTTCTTAATTCAAGTAAGAACTGCAGCCATTCAATTTCAAGTAGTTCCTACTTTTGCTACCAAACGCCACCGTCAACGAAAACTAGTTCTGAACTTGGTTACTAGATGCCACCGCAGTCGGCTCCTGGAACCTAAGAGCGTTAGTTAAATCTAACCTATAATTTAGCTTCACACAAGTGTAATTAGTGAAAGGTTCTTTTACGTGCCATAAACATATGACATGGGACCGCCGGCTTTACTTCTCCTCCGAAGGAAGGCATACTGAGGAATTTTTATCGCTCTTAAATAATCCGACGACTTCGGCCGGGTTTGAACCCGCTCAGCATGCTACCAACTATGTCACCGAAGCCACCATTCCTCTTTGTTGAGAGGCAAGCAGCTGCAACCACTGCACCACCACGCCCCCTTTAGGAAGACGTGGCATAACATTCGAATAAAATTTTATAAATTCGTTCACTATGAAGTTTCTTTAAAACATGTTTTTCGTCAATTTGCACAGTTTCCACATATGAATATGTATGGGAGTTGAGTGAAAAAAAAAAAACGGAGGGCAAATCGTTTCATCGGCTGCTAAATTAACTTCCTAATTCCATTTGCTACTCCTCTCCGGATGTTGGCTACATTGGGTGAGCAGGGAGGGTAACTTCGTAACCAGACAGGTTCACACTAGAGCAGGTGTTGGACGAAAATCCTTTTACAACGTGTGTACTGTAATAAGGAAGTGGCTCTTCTGGGCACCACAGTAGCTACGATACACATTCTCAAAACATTGTTATAATCCCCTAGCTCTTGGATTTCAGTACATTGGAGCACAATTTAACACAGGCTTCGGGAGAAACGTCGCCACTACTATAGGATTTCTTTAATATGGTTACTCGTGTTTAGGCCTTAATAACACACAAACCAAGAGACCTCTTGAAAACTGAGATATACCAATATTCTTCTTGTTTAATTCTGCGTTAGACTATATAAGCCAATTATTCTCAAGTTAATTATTTTCTTATTTGTAGTTGTATGAAATATTGTCCGGTTTTTTATTTATTTTCTAGGAACTGCTCACTTAAAACTATAAGGTGCGTTCAAAAAGTAACGAGCCGGAGGCTGGAATGCGCAAACCGGTGACTACATCGGCTAATCGTGGCGTGTGTAACGAGGTGTGGTTCCGACCAGAGCGTGGAAGGTCACAGCCCGTCACTCGAGGGTACGCGTGCACGTCACGTGACGATACAAAGAGAGCAGCAGCATGCATCAATTGTCCAATGCTGCCATTCGCATTGCAATCAGTGACATGGAGGCGTCAACCAAAGAGCAAAGAGGTGTTGTTCGGTTTCTGACAGCGAAAGGGTTTGGGGGAACAGACATTCATCGCCGAATGTCACAAGTGTACGGCGAACACTGCATGTCCCTTGCAAGGGTCAAGGCGTGGCATAAGCGCTTCAGAAAAGCACGGGTGTCGTTAGCCGATAATGTCCGGTCTGGGGCACCCCTCTGCATTACCGATGCCAACGTCCAGCTGGTTGATGCACTCATTACCCAGGACCGCCGAGTGACAGTGAACGCCATAGCCGCCGTGGTCGCTCCACGACAATGCACGACCTCATACGGCCAACACAGTCGCGGCACTCCTGCAGAAATTCAAATGGGAGGTTCTCGGCCACCCTCCATACAGTCCAGACCTCTCTCCCTGTGATTACGCCATGTTTGGTTCCCTGAAAAGTGTTCAGCGGGGCCAACGATTCACCTCGGACGTCGACGTCCAGCTGTACATGCGGAACTGGTTCACATCGCAGCCCAGGGAATTTTATGAGACAGCCTTTTACCGCCTCGTGTCACAGTGGGACAAATGCCTCAACAGCCAGGGCCAATACTTCTAACATACAGGTACTGGTTTCTGTAATTATGCCTCCGGCTCGTTACTTTTTGAACGCACCTTATATATACATGGGAAACTACTTAGCTGAGGGTAATGAAATTTTTGGTACAAGTATTGGTAGTATAAATCTGAAATTTGAATTTTTTTTCAACTACCCAATAAATAGTTCTTATACTTTTTTCTGAAGTAACGTTTTCTCAGCCCAGGATAAACGTACAGCAGGAAACTTTGGCCTCATTTTGGAGCTCTCATTCGTGATTATCGGAAACTACGTCCACAGTAAACATACAGTGTGATGACGAATTTATGAAGAGTAATATTAATGGGAGGTTTTGTGCGTTCTGGCTCGTTCGATTAAAAGTAGGGGTTGTGAAATCGGGTACTGTGTTGCCACATTAAGTTGCAGAAATCGCCGCTCGCGACGAATGAACACAGCTTTAATATTAGTTTACTTTCAACCGTTACTATTTTCGGTAACGACTGGGTAACAAACTACAGAAAATACTTGTTACTTTTTCAACCCTACAAGGTCCAACATTTGCTTGTTACACGGAGGACCAAGGTGGGAGCTTCTGAGGACCATTCTAAAAAATATGTCATAATTGCGCATTAGGCTACACTGAAATATATTATGAGATAAATTATGAATAATTTTAAGGGAAACTTCAGTATAAAATATTAAATTGAAATTGAATTCACCCAAATATTATTTACAAACAAAAATCAAATACAAACATGTTTCTAGTTAGTTTTCTTGCCACAAACATGTTTCCAACACTTTACACAAACACCCTTGGACTTCCCTAATTTATCACGTGACGTGAACATCCAGAGTATTTATAAGTAGACCAATGGAGGGCCTCACAGGCCCACAACGGTTTTGATTACCTTTCTAAGGTAAGAACAATGCCTTAAAATAATTTATGTTCGACCCTGACTATTATATGTCAGAAAACTGTACTATAATGAGGCTCATTATAACACTATTCTTCATTATGAAACAGTTTCTCCCACCAATCAGAACTCAAGAAACAGTTGTTTGATCAATTAGATAATTAGATGCGCTGAGTTCCACTGCCTTCTAATTTAAATTTCACTGCCTGGCCTAGTGTCATAGAAGGGTAATCGAGGAGGCCATGGTCAAATACAAGGCATTCTCTGCGTCTCATGCGCTCTGTTCAGTAAATAAAACTGGCGAAATCTCGACAGATATTTATGAATATTTATGTTCGAACATAAAATAGTTATAGAATAATTATCGTCGAACATTAACAGTCGTATGCAACTCGCCTATAATGGTAACTAAGACATTCGTATGGAAATTATAAAACTCGCCTACGCTCGTTTTATAAAAATACTCTTGTCTTAATTATTGCCATTATAGGCTCGTTGCATAATGTATTATTAGTTTATTATGATAGTTAACTTTTGACTCAAATAACAATATCATTTATTCTCAACAATTTAAAACAATATATCCATTTAAAAAAAAGCAATTTATTCTGACTGTAGGCCTCACTGTCGTTTGTCTCCTTAATTTTTTATTTGTTTTGGGTGATAGTGACTAATATGCTTGGCTATCACCTCGGAGGCCCGGGCTGGATTCCCGTCTCTATCAAATTGTATTCTTGTCCTGAGGCCCGGAACGGGGTACACTCAGCAGAGTTGGGCAAAATACTCAAAAAATATAATTCCGATAAAGAATTGCATAATTGGAATAGCCAAAGGTACCTTAATTCAATAAAATGCAACATTTGGGTACACTGTGCCGGTTTCGGTTATATTATAATCTTTTTCATCAGATAGTAAGCCTATAGGCCTTGTGTAGCGAATCTATTCACAGAATAGAAGATGCGGAAGAAGCGAGGAAAGAATCCAGAGAGTATTAAATGATTTCATAATATTTGTATGATCTTTTAGCTCTCACGACGTCACAACAGAATGCAAATATTTAAAAATATCATCCTTGAGAGAATACCTGTCATTCTCACGCGTTGTCAGGCGGATCATGTGGCTTACGTAGCCTCAGTCAAAGTTATGACCCCTCTTGATCCAGTTCATGACCTCTGCACATGTTTCCTTTTTAGTATGTAATTGACTTAACACTGTTCACCTCATGACCTCTCTTGATCCAGTTTCTGACCTGTATATCCTCCTTGAATGGACCACAGACACGCGACACAACAGGTAGAACTGGTTCTATTCAGCTACTGATGCTGTGGATCTAATGGGATTATAATAATAGTTTATTGCAGCCAATGGCCATAAAATACAACTAAATTTCTATGGATACCAATAGCTCGATTTCTATTAAAACATTGTAAATTAGTCTTGATCTCTGCGGTACTCCAACAGTGATTTCTTTCTTTTGGAACATTCACCAAAACGGTATCGTGAGCACGATATGTTACAAAATGTGTTTACGCTTTCTGGTAAAGGATCGTGAAAGTCTGTCCTGTTGCAAAGTTCATGATGCTATCCATGTATCGTCAGTCTCGTCACTGCGCTGCGTATAGTGACACTTGGTCCAGTCCAATTCCGGTTGAGCATCGCGTCAGTTGTGTAAATTCTGTCGGTATATCATTCCTCTTCTGTTGTCTATTTTGCTTTACTTGTGATTCTTGTCGGGTAGCTAGAAGTGAGAGTTTAGTGCGTAGGTCTTCCACAAGGAATGTTTCGTGCGCTAACCCATACGCAAATTTAAGATCGAGCAAATTTCGAAATTATATTAACATACTAGCAGTAGTGCCCGGCTTCGCCCGGTGGATTAATTTGTTTTACAGAACTAGAGCGCTCAAGGATAAGGATTGGAATAAATGAAAGTAAATTTGAAAGCACCAACGCTTATTGCAGCTGATAACCTCAGTATAACTTACTGCACCAACACCATCGCCCTTATACAGAGGCATACTATTGTCATGATGATAACTGTTTTAAGGGGCCTAAGAAATCTTTTTGCACTAATTACTCCCCGTGACTGCAATTTATAAGCAGCTCAAAATTCTGCAGCAGAACATTGGTAGGGGTGACGTGATGCGATTCGCATTACATGGCAACAATAGACTTCGTTTTTTTTTTTTTTTTTAGCGTATGGCTTTTAGTGCCGGGAGTGTCCGAGGACATGTTCGGCTCGCCAGTTTTGTAGCTGCTTCGAGACGGACACCCAATGGGTGAGCTACAAGTACCGTGGGTGAGGAAAGTTGGAAGGGAAGGTCGAGGAGTTGGAAGGTAGCGGCTGTGGCCTATAGTTAGGGATCAACCCCGGCATTTGCCTGGAAGGAAGTTGGGAAACCACAGAAGACCATCTTCAAGGTTGCCGGCGGGGGGATTCGAACCTCCTCGCCTCCCGGATGTGAGCGACTGCCAACAGTCATGCCGTAACGACCGCGGCTAACTCAACCGGTACTTCGGTATTATCGAAGCCGTTCTGGAGCACTTGTTCTTCCGACTTACTGAACAAAAATCAATATTTAAGGTTACCTGAGAGGTGTAGCCTAATGCTACGTGGCCTAAACTATTCCTCTTGAATCAGGCTATCATATACAGAATTTTTCGAATCGGACTGGTAGTTCCAGAGATTAGCTCGTTTTAACACATAAACACACAAACAAACACACAAACTCTTCAGCTTTATTATATTAGTATAGATATACACACTGTCGAGGCTTGTCTACGAACTAACTAAATAAACTCTGCTATTAGAATATCTACGCTTGAAAATGCTACTTGCGTCCACGCCGGCCTACAAAGTGGTTGTCAGAGAACACATAGCTAGCTAGAGCCCTGCACGAATAAACAAAACGTTATCCGCATGTTTGTAACTCGAATATACTGGCATTGCAATAATATTTTAATTGGCCTAACTAAGGTATTGACATTGAGGAGAAAGTTGTTCGCCTAGACCAGACAAGGGCAAACTTTTAAGGTGCCTGTACACTGGAGGGCACTCTAAGCTCATCTCCAGTGTACACAGGTGGTAAAGAACTCTAGCGGAGACCGCTCTAAGCTCTAGTTAGGGCCTGCTGACTCTACGGTGTAAACAGTATTTGGGTGCCCTAGCTAGACCAGCTAGCTCTGTTCCTTCGGTTGAATATTGTAAAGTGCTCTCTGTAGAGTCAGTGGTGGATTGATGGGGTTATTTGTTTGTTGTTAATTATAGTGTTTGAATATGGTTGAATTTGTGTGGAGTCGCGAAAAAACAATAACATTAATTGAAAATATTGAAACCCATCCAGAAACATTGAATTGTACTCGGAAAGAATACAGAGACAAAAATTTGAAGGCACAGTCGTTTCAGGTGATCCCTTTTGCTGATCGTGGGGGTAATTTGGGCCAAAATATAGTTATTTTTCATAATGTTGAATTTTGGGCTTATGCCGTGTTTATTAAATTAAAATTCGACGCGTTTCGAAAGAAACCATGCCTTTCTTCGTCAGGAATAATCTGGAACACGACAATGATTGCTAAGAGAAAGCAACAAAGAACATATAGAAGGTGCCCAAAGATGGACGCCATTATAGCCCCATGTTAGGGACAACGGAAAGCAGCAGTGAATTACTTTCTCAGGGTTCTGATAATAGGTAGCCAGGATTCACTAAGATTGTAGCCGGTGTCGCGGTTGAAATTATCTGGGTGTTTACGTATTTCAACCGCCTCCCTGATGATTCTGGGACGATATTGCTTTATACGGGCAAGAACATCCACTCCTTGGAACATGACATCATGGCCAGGTGTTAATGCATGATCGGCAACAGCTGATTTATCAGGTTGAATGAGTCTGATACATCTATTTTGTTCCTTAATGCGAGTGCATATTGTTCTCGAAGTCTGCCCGATGTAAACCTTGCCACAAGTACAGGGAACTCTGTAGATACCCGGTTGTTGCAATTTAGGCAAACTGTCCTTAGTTGGTCGCAGGAGTTGCCTAATCTTAACAGAAGTTCCAAATACAGTCCGTATGTTGTACCGACGTAGGATTTTAGCAATACGATCCGTCGTGTTATGTATGTAAGGTAGGTAAGCAGTTCCTCTTACATCTCTTTTCTCAACTGACGTCCTATTATTATTTGTTGGTTTCAGAACCGTAGAGATCAAAGTCTTGCTATAACCGTTGCTCTCAAAGGTGGTTCGCAAGGTATTAATTTCTTCTTGTAAAGAAGACACTTCACAAATCCTCCTAGCCCGGGTAGTTAGAGTTGTTAGGATACCATGTTTCTGGGCAGGGTGGTGGTGAGAACTTGCGTGGAGATATCTATTGGTGTGTGTTGGCTTACGAAAAACGCTGTGTCCTAAAGATCCATCCTCTTTCTTGGTGACGAGAACATCTAAAAACGGTATTTTGCCGTCAGATTCCTTTTCCATGGTGAAACAAATAGAAGGGTGCTGGAGATTTGTGAAGTGTCTTCTTTACAAGAAGAAATTAATACCTTGCGAACCACCTTTGAGAGCAACGGTTATAGCAAGACTTTGATCTCTACGGTTCTGAAACCAACAAATAATAATAGGACGTCAGTTGAGAAAAGAGATGTAAGAGGAACTGCTTACCTACCTTACATACATAACACGACGGATCGTATTGCTAAAATCCTACGTCGGTACAACATACGGACTGTATTTGGAACTTCTGTTAAGATTAGGCAACTCCTGCGACCAACTAAGGACAGTTTGCCTAAATTGCAACAACCGGGTATCTACAGAGTTCCCTGTACTTGTGGCAAGGTTTACATCGGGCAGACTTCGAGAACAATATGCACTCGCATTAAGGAACAAAATAGATGTATCAGACTCATTCAACCTGATAAATCAGCTGTTGCCGATCATGCATTAACACCTGGCCATGATGTCATGTTCCAAGGAGTGGATGTTCTTGCCCGTATAAAGCAATATCGTCCCAGAATCATTAGGGAGGCGGTTGAAATACGTAAACACCCATATAATTTCAACCGCGACACCGGCTACAATCTTAGTGAATCCTGGCTACCTATTATCAGAACCCTGAGAAAGTAATTCACTGCTGCTTTCCGTTGTCCCTAACATGGGGCTATAATGGCGTCCATCTTTGGGCACCTTCTATATGTTCTTTGTTGCTTTCTCTTAGCAATCATTGTCGTATTCCAGATTATTCCTGACGAAGAAAGGCATGGTTTCTTTCGAAACGCGTCGAATTTTAATTTAATAAACACGGCATAAGCCCAAAATTCAACATTATGAATAGTAACACGGGCCGTGAAAGTCTAAATGACAATATCAAAATATAGTTGTTCATTCTTAAAAAAGTTCTTGTAAGCTTCAGAATCTTCTGAACATAACTCTTGCAATAATTTAGCGTGCATTCCCTCGTATTCTCTTTTTGATATCCAATTCCTCACCGAAAACCTTCTTTTCCTCTTCATAGTTTTCTTTTTTAACAAGGCATACACAACCACCACAGATGCTAAAAGCTATCTTGAAGACATTTTAACTTCACAACACAGCGCAAAAAAAAACTAGATTCACACTGCTCTCAGAATGTTTTAGCGCTGCTCTAGCTAGTGCATTTACGTTTGACAGTGTACACAGGTTCAGAGAGTGATCTTGGTAGATTTGTCTATCTCCGCTCTACGAATGCTCTACCTAGGGAAAATTACTTTACAGTGTACACGCACTCAGTTTAGCTAGAACGGTCCAGCTAGACTTGCTCTATGAAAATCACTCCAGTGCACAGGCACCTTTATAGGGACAGGGCCAGATGCAATGCAAAATATTCTAGGCGGGCCGAAATGAAACAACACATGTTTATAGATAGATTATAAACTTCAAATTTCTTAATTTTAAATCAAACAAAACTTTAGGCTACAATGGTAGAAAACTTAGGAATAAAGAACACACCTTCTTTATTTGTCGGAAGAGGAAGAAGTAGTAAGTTAGCCTATGTGACAGTGGTTCAAAAAGTTTTTCATAATCTGGCTTGAAACTGGGATGAGCTGATTCTTAGTTGTTGTTTGAGTCTTCAGTCTTTTGACTGGTTTGATGCAGCTCTCCATGCCTCCCTGTCCTGAGCTAATCGTTTCATCTCTACATAGCTCCGACACCCTACATCCGATGCAATCTGTTTAACATATTCTAACCTTGGTCTACCCCTACAGTTTTTGTCCTCGATCCTTCCTTCCATAACTAAGCTTGCTATTCCTGGGTGTCTTAGTATGTGTCCTACCAACCTATCTCTTCTCTTCATTAACAGTCGCCAGAAACATCTCTCCTCTCCCACTCATCTTAATACCTCTTTGTTTGTAACCCTATCTACCCATCTGATCTTCATCCTTCTCCTGTAACACCACATTTCAAATGCTTCAATTCTCCTCTTTTCTGCTGCACCAATAGTCCAAGTTTCACTTCCATAGAGCGCCACGCTCCAGACAAAGCTTTCAAAAACGACTTCCTAATACCTAAATCTATATTCGATGTCACCAGATTCCTTTTTTGTAGAAATGCTTTCTTTGCCTGAGCCAACCTACTTTTTATATCCTCTTTGCTTCGTCCATCACTGGTTATTCTGCTTCCTAAGTAACAGAAGTCTCCTACTTCCTTCAGCTTTTCACCTGCCAATTTGATCTCCATAGAGGTTTCTGATTTATTTCGGCTGCATTCCAGTATTTTTGTTTTACATTTATTAATGTTCATCATGAATTCTTTCCATAAGACGGAGTCCATACCATTCAAACACTCATTCAAATCCTCAGGCTTGTCGGCCAAGATGACGATGTCATCAGCAAATCTCAGAGTAACGCAGCTAAATGGTGGTCTGTCAATCTATTTCTGACGCTATTTTTGCGTTGCTTCAATGTAGAAAACACCTGTTCACAGATTGAGTAAGATGGGAAGATGCCAGTTATCTTTTATGCATGAAATGTCAAGTTTGGGAGGCTTGATTTTTTAGGACCTTGTAGAACTCAATTTTCGAAACGTTGTGGAATAGTTCCTTTAATTCGTTGTTACATTGTAACTCAATCAGTTTTAGCTGCAACTCTGATTTTACTGCTTCACAGTCAACTTTAAATAGCATGCTAAAAACGTCCAAGTACTGTTCAATAACTTTGAAGTTCTGAAATCTTCATTGAAATTCGTCGTGGAGATTTTTCGCACAAACATATATTGCACAAAACATATGATTACATGACAGTTCCCCACACTGACACTTCCACACACTACCCAAAATACTGACACTTCCACACAGCTCTTGGGCGCGGCTACCTGTTTAATGACTCAGAAATATTCCCGACTGACATTTCCACACACATCTCCCCACCTCTAAGGCTATAGGCTTCAGTGATCATCGTTACAGCCGCACCTGTGACAATGCACCTTAACATAATACTCATTTGGAGTGAAGAAAAGCGCTCGGTCTATGTACTTCATTACTAACACGGTCTCGAAAATATCATTGTGATGTAGTGTAATTACCATCAAAATAAAATAAATGCAGAGTCTGATTTCCATCACACTTTATCCAGGCTGTGGACTGGCAAAATAATAACAAAACCGATCAGTTTGGTGTGTTTAAAATCAGCTTTCTAGGCTTCGTCTGTTGTTTTTTATTTCTTATTTTTTTATTTATATTTGTTTATTTTTGTTTTGCTTTTTGTTTTTGTCATATTTGTTCAACAATAATATTAACCTACTCCATTTTCTGTGAATAGGCAACTGCCTTCACAAAACTTTTCATATTTTTGTCGTTTTCGAACTTTTTCTGAATGTTCTCAATCCGTCCGTCCAGTTTGACATATTTTCGTCTTCCTTTTTTTTTTTTTCCTTCCATGTTGAGCTCGGCCTTTAAAAATTCGCAGTTTGTCTTCTCAGCTTCCGTCTTCAACACTTTGACAACATCTTTTAATTTGGGGGGGGGGGCGTGGTGGCTCAGCGGTCTAGCTGTATGCCTCTCACCAAGGCGGTCCGGGTTCGATTCCCGGTCAATGCATGTGAGATTTTCGAAGTGAAATGCCATGTCCTGTGGTTCGGATTCCACGTAAAAAGGAGGTCCCGTGGCTCATGATCTCAAGATTGACGGTCACGTTAAACTACAAGCTTCCTTTTTTTTTCTTTTAATTTGGGGTGAGGTCTCCCGACAAGATTGTTGAGTCGGTTGTTCCAGCCCTCAACAGCATTCGTTGTCCTGTGTCGTGCTTGGTGGCAGTTCCACATCTCGATTGGAATGTCTTGGTTATCTAGCCAGTTGTCAACGAAGTAGTCAACTTGATCTTTTCCATAGTAGCCTTGGGGGAGAGGGGAGATGTGTGTGGAAATGTCAGTCGAGATTATTTCTTAGTCATTAAACAGGTAGCCACGTCCAAGGGCTGTGTGGAAGTGTCAGTAGTTTGGGCAGTGTGTGGAAGTGTCAGTGTGGGGAACTGTCCGGACACCAAACATATACCTACACAAAGAGATTGAAATAGTTTTTCACTTCTTGGTTCACAGAACAGGAAATATGACCTATATATAATTGTAGACAGTATAATTCGAAACCATGTCGCGGGCCGGATTAGACTAGCTCAAGGGCCGCACTTGGCCCGCGGGCCGTACTTTGCCCATGACTGCCATAGACTAGGACCCGGATGTTGATAACATGTCATATTTTTTACTGAGATGTGTAAAACAATGCTAAAGTACATAGAAACTCCGGATAGGACACGCCGTCTTCAAATATGTCATTTCTATTTTGCATCCTTTTGCATTTTTTGCTATTTTTCCATTTTAAGAGCATTTATTTAACTTTGGTAGATTTTTTTTGTCATATTTTAGAGAAATCAGCCTTTTAAGATCTTTTCTTTTTCCAATTTAGTCATTTCACAACTTTATATGAGGTAGTTACATCTCTCAGAGTTGAGAAGAAGCTAGTAGCTATGAATATAAACCTTTTGTTAAGTGTTAGAAATCTATTTTTATTGACTTTTCAGTTTGAGCTCCAGATTTCAGTTTTGAAATATTGGTGAGTTTATTACTATAAGATCATTGTCTCTATTTTATTGTGCATTTTTCGAATTTTTGAAATATTGGTGAGTTTTGTCTATTATTATAAGATCATTTTCTCCATTTTATAGTGCATTTTTCGATTTTTAGGTCATTTATTACAGTAATTTTTGAAAAATTTTAGTGCATTTTTTAAACTTCTTACGGCATCAACATCCGAACCCTAGCCATAGACTATGTATGTCATGTGCTATTTTTAAAATGAATGTTATGCAGCTAGAATTGCAACCCTTTTCAATTCGGAGTGTTAATTATGCTTAATGACATAATTTGAATTAGATTAGCTTAAATCATCATCTTACTGTTACGTGCCACCCCCTAGTGGCACTTTTGTTAACTGGATTACGGTGGGGGTACAAAGCACAACACCAATTACTGCTTAAAGAAATAATTAACTATATTGTGGCCAGAAAATTACACTAATCAGCAAATACAAGCAATTAGGAGCCTTCTCCAGTTTCCTCAAGTCTCTTCCTTATGCGCTCTTGGCCCCTTTCACTTGCAACAGACCACAGAAGTTAATCCGTCCTAATGAGTCCGGTGGCCTTGGCAGAAGCTACCTGCCCCTCTTACTCAGGTACAACAAATACAGTTACTTATGAGCACTTGATGTACGCTGTTCGCAAGCTGGGAGAAACAATGTCACAGGATTTCGTAACTCGCACAGCACTTCGTCACCACACTTCTGTCGCACAAGATAATCGCTCGCACTAGCTCGTAAAACACAACAACAGAAAACTCGGTCCCCTCACTGTTGAAGCCGCTTATATAGCAGGCTGGTGACTCAATAAATTCTAGAATCGTCCAGGACACACGGCTTCTCGACATTTCCTTCGCTGGTGGTGTCACGAAGATTCTGGACCATCCCTTTCACTTCGCAGTCCGTTGCGTAACGCGCATGCAATACACTGAGGGAGAGCAGTCCAGCCCTGGGGCAGTTTTGACTCATGCGGCGAGCGATGAAACGAACTCACAGCCGTAACATTACATTTGTCGTGGAAAAGAGCATAACGGAAACATATGTCATACACATCCGGGTCCTAGTAATGATATTCAACAAGTTCGGATTGTATTCTAAAAACTATCCGCAAATTTTCTCCAAACATTATTCGCAGCCTATCCACTATCCGCACAGCCTTGCAAACTATATCCGCATGGTGACAAATTTTGCGGATATTCACATCCACGGAGGGCTTTACACATAGCACGGACATCAAGAGCCCACACAAGACACGGCATAAACCTAGGACAATTGCTTAGTTTTAGTTCACTGGCCGTGAAAGCCAATATAGGCCTACCATATTTTTGGAAGCCTTTATAGGGAGGTGAAAGGCTTCTTGAGCTCTTAACTCTGGCAGTGACCGGGTGAGTTAGCCGAGGTCGTTACGGCATGGCTGCTGGTAGTCGCTCACATCCGGGAGGCGAGGTGGTTCGAATCCCCCCGCCACCGGCAATCTTGAAGATGGTCTTCTGTGGTTTCCCATCTTCCTTCCAGGCAAATGCCAGGGTTGGTCCCTAACTATAGGCCACAGCCGCTACCTTCCAACTCCTCGTCCTTACATTCAAACTTTACTCCCCAGACAACACTCCACGCGCGGCGGTGCTTGTAGCTCACCCAATGGGTGTCTGCATAGAAACAGCTACAAACTGGCAAGCCGAACATGTCCTCGGACACTCCCGGCACTAAAAGCCATACGCTGAAAAAAAAACTCTCTCTGTAAAGAAGCGCAGGTGCGCTTTATAAGAACAGAGGTGCCGCGCAGTTCGCTAGTCCTATGGGGCTCCGGGCACGGACACCGAGAGCCCGCTGATGAGCCAGCTTGGTGTCCTAGGCGAAACCCCACACAAGACACGGCATAAACCTAGAATAATTGCTGAGTTTTAATTCACTGGCCGTGAAAGCCAATATACCATATTTTTGGAAGCCTTTATAGGGAGGTAAAGGCTGCGTGAACTCTTAGCTCTCGCAGTAAAGAAGAGCAGGTGCGCTTCATAAATAGGGAGGTAGCGCGCAGTTTGCTACTCTTGTGGGAGTCCAGGCAAGGACTCCAAGAACCCACTGATGAGCCAGCTTGGTGATCCTGGGCGAAACCCCACACAAAGCACGGCATAAACCTAGAAGAATTGTTTGGTGTTAATTCACTGGCCGTGAAAGCCAATATGCCATATTTGGATGGAATTTTACACCACGGATGCCATGATAACGATGGACTGGAAAGAAACAAACTATCAGCTCAGACATCTTGTTACCAGATATGCAGTGCATGGTTTCCATCACAAGTGTTGTAGGACCATACGTTTTCATGAGCCTTGCGCGGACTGTATTTATCGTACGTGTGGGAAACTCTGTGAGAGATATCACGTGATGAGTTGTACCGATAGACTTATATCATTGACTCATTTCTGTTGTGAATCAACTTGATTGATTAAGTATCTAACTGGCCATTGGCTGCATTATTAATTTATTTTGTTATTACCATAGTGGAATGTAGGGCACAGAATCCCATATTGCAAATAATGTTTAAGAAAGATAGACTGTATTTGAGGGGCAGATAACCTCGTAGTTCCGTCCCTTTAAACCTCATTTATTTATCTATTTATCTATGTATTCATTCATTCATTTATTTATCTATTTATATATTTATCTATTTATCTATTTACCTATTTATCTATTTACCTATTTATCTATTTACCTATTTATCTATTTATCTATTTATTCATTCGTTTATTTATCTATTTACCTATTTATCTATTTATTCATTCGTTTATTTATCATGTATATATTTATCTATTTATTTATCTAATCATCTACTTATATATTTAGTCATTCATTCATTTATTTCTATATTTATCTATTTATCTATTTATTTATTTATTTATCTATCTATCTATTTATCTATTTATCTATTTATTCATTTATCTATTTATTTATTTATTTATTTATTTATTTATTTATTTATTTATTTATTTATTTATTTTGCCCGATGACAGGTCCATGCCTCCGTAGAAGCTACCCTGAGCCGGAATTTACGAGCGGTAGGGTGGTCAGGTACTTACGGCTCCTCCTTATCCTTTCCCCGCCAGCAGCGCGTGGTTCCCCAGAACCGGCATTCCGTCCATGTTCCGACCACGCCCAATGCTGCTT
Source organism: Meconema thalassinum (assembly GCA_946902985.2). NCBI lineage: Eukaryota > Metazoa > Arthropoda > Insecta > Orthoptera > Tettigoniidae > Meconema > Meconema thalassinum. Next base: position 142,437,593 of record OX336400.1, read on the forward strand.
AACCGCTGAGTTTTCATGGGATCCGGTGTTTCAACATGGCCAGGCCGTTTGCTTTATTTATTTACTTATTTATTTATCGTAAGGCTTTTAGTGCAGGGAGTGCCCGAGGACATGTTCGGCTCACCAGAGGCTGTAGCTGCTTCAAGTGGACATCCATGGGGTGAGCTACAAGTTCCGTTCAATTTCAGGTAGTTCCAACTTTCGCTACAAGATGTCACTGACATCTAGTGGTGAACGTTGGAACTTTGATAGAGCTTTCCAACGAAATCTAACGTAGAAATTTAGCTGCACACAGGTTTAGTCTGTGGAAGGATATTTTACATGCCATCTATGATATGGAACCGCCGGTTTTACTTTCCCTCCGAAGAAAGGCATACTGAAGACGTTTAACGCTCTTAAAAATCCGACGACTTCAGCCGGGTTTGAACCCATGGTTTTGAGCATAGCAGTTCAGCATGCTACCGACTACGCCACCGAAGCCGACACTAAAAATAATGAATACGAAATAAAAAATAAAAATTCCGTGTGAATAAACTTGTAGGCTCAACTAATTAATGTTCATATTGTTTTCCCTGTGAAAAGGTTTAATATGCATCTTCAAGTTCGCTTGATTTCCATTAAATTCTCAATCAATGGAAGAAACCTACGTCTGCAAACCACGCTGCGCCAGGGTTGTTTAATTGCTTGTAAGTAAAGTGGATATCCATGGGAACGAGCAAGTTAAATGTTGTGAAGACCGTCGGGTCGCTGTGGAACACCTGTATCCCAGCCTCTCATCCCACTGCGAACTGTGAACTCGTAAGAAAATTGCTTTTCTTTCCCTTCTCCTCCTTTCATTCCTTGCCGCTATTGTTAGTCAGGGGTGGAACAAATTTCTGACAAGCAATATTCAAGAGGACTCTTACATTTCGCTTTCACATTGACATATGCATGTGACCATGAATATAGACTATTTTGAAAGTACTTGTGATGTTTAAGCCTCCGTGGTTTAGGCGGCAGCACGCCGGCCTCTCACCGCTGGGTCCGTGGTTCAAATCCCGGTCACTCCATGTGAGATCTGTGCTGGTCAAAACGGAGGCAGACAGGTTTTTCTCCGGGTACTCCGGTTTTCCCCGTCAAAATTTCATTCCAGCAATACTCTCCACTATCATTTCATTTCATCTGTCATTCATTTAATCATTGCCCCAGAGGAGTGCGTCAGGCCTCGGCAGCCGGTACAGTTCAAATCCTCGCCGCTAGATGGGGGCTTCATTCATTCCATTCCCTGACCCGGTCGGAGACTGGAAGCAGGCTGTTGATTTTTCACTTGTGATACTGATTATAACGTTTAATAAAGCTTGGTATATTGGCTTTCACGACCAGTGAATTAAAAATCAGCAATTTTTCTAGGTTTGTGCCGTGTCTTGTGTGGGATTTCACCTAGGACACCAAGCTGGCTCATCAGCGGTCTCTTGGAGTACCCACTCTGACCCCCACAGGAGTAGCGAACTGCGCTACCTCCCTCCAAAAAGAAGCCTTCATAGGGAGGCTATGGCTGATTGAGCTTTTATTTCTCGCAGTTAAGAGGAGCAGTGCGCTTCATAAAAAAGATGTAGCACGCAGTTCGCTACTCCTGTGGGGGTCCGGGCGGGGACACCAAGAGCCCGCTGTTGAGCCAGCTTGGTATCCTAGACACGGCACAAACCTAGAAAAATTGCTGAGTTTTAATAAAGCTTGCTCAGGCACGGAAAGCATTTCTACAAAAAAGAAATGTGTTGACATCAAATAGAGATTTAGGTATTAGGAAGTCATTTTTAAAGCCTTTGTCGGGAGCTTGACGCTGTATGAAAGTGAGTTCGCCTCGTTACGTTGTGGCGAGCACCGCGGAGGCCGAGGTTCGATTCCCGGCTCTGCCAAGAAATTTAATTCTGGTCTGAGGCCTGGAAAGAGGTACAGAAGCAAAACTGAGAATAGGGGGTTCGATTCCCACCTCAGCCATCCTGGTTTCCCACTGCTACTCCGGGCGAATGCCGGGATGGTTCCTAAATTAAGGCCATGGCCGCCTCCTTCCCATCTGAATTGCAACCACACATACTAATACAGCCATCACAATAACCACAGCTTATCATACAAATTCCACACACACCCAAGCACACGGGGCTATATGATCACGATGTCGCAAAGCCCCTAAATGAATCAACAACTCTATGAGAGTGAAATTTGGACTGTTGGTGCAGCAGAAAAGAGGAGAATTGAAGCGTTTGAAATGTGGTGCTACAGGAGAATGATGAAGATCAGATGGGTAGATAGGGTAACAAATGAAGAGGTATTAGACGTGTGGGAGAGGTGAGATGTTTCTGGTGACTGCTAATGAAGAGAAGAGATGGGTTGGTAGGACACTTACTAAGACACCCAGGAATAGCAAACTTAGTTATGGAAGGAAGAGTCGAGGATAAGAACTGTAGGGGTAGACAAAGGTTAGAATATGTTAAACAGATTGCATCGGATGTAGGGTATGGTAGCTATGCAGTAATGGAACGATTAGCTCTGGACAGGGAGGCAGGGAGAGCTGAATCAAACCAGTCAAAAGATTGAAGACTCAAAGCTTACACTGTAAATGATAAAAACATATTTTCGTAATTAGATTTGTATGTCTCTCTCGTAAGTTAACAGCCCTGGGGCTGGTTTGCAGCAACTCGCCAATCTTCTCTATTCTCCGCCATCCCCTTTAATTCACGATATGATTTTGTGTTCGTGTCTGTCATTAACTGTGTGGTGTATGCAAGTGGTGGTCTTCCTCTTGTGTTTTCCCCTCTAACGTCTCTTCGATGACTGTTGCTAGTAGGCTGTTATGTCTGCGATTATGTCCCAACATATTTGCTCTTCTTGTTTTCAGAAGATTTGTATGTAATGGTAACTTAAACCCAGTTACTTTTAAAATGGACACTGATTTTAGGTAGGCTGTATACAAAATTTTGATCACGGGATGTATAAGGTGCGTTCAAAAAGTAACGGGCCGGAGCCTGTAATGCGCAAACCGGTGACGACATGGGCTAATCGTGTCGTGTGTAACGAGGTGTGGTTCCGATCAGAGCGTGGAAGGTCACAGCCCGTCGCTAGAGGGCACGCGTGAACGTCACGTGACGATACAAAGCGAGCAGCAGCATGCATCAATCGTCCAACGCTGCCAGTCGCATTGCAAACAGTGACATGGAGGCGTCAAACGAAGAGCAAAGAGGTGTTGTTCGGTTTCTGACAGCGGAAGGAGGAGGGGGAACGGACATTAATCGCCGAATGTCACAAGTGTAAGGTGTACACTGCATGTCCCTTGCAAGGGTCAAGGCGTGGCACAAGCGCTTTAGGGAAGGACGGGTGTCGTTAGCCGATGATGCCCGGTCTGGGGCACCCCCCTGCATTACCGATGACAACGTCCAGCTGGTTGATGCACTCATTACCCAGGACTGCCGAGTGACAGTGAACACCATAGCCACGGTGGTCGGATTGAGCGTCGGAAGTGTGCACACCATCATGAAGGAACTGCATTTGCGGAAAGTGTATGTGCAATGGGTGCCCCACAGTCTTCAACCACACCAGAATGCATGTCGAATGGCCTACTGTCTTGGTCTTGGTTGGACGATTGATGCATGCTGCTGCCCGCTTTGTATCGTCACGTGACGTGCACGCGTGCCCTCTAGCGACGGGCTGTGACCTTCCACGCTCTGATCGGAACCACACCTCGTTACACACGCCACGATTAGCAGATGTCGTCACCGGTTTGCGCATTACAGCCTCCGGCTCGTTACTTTTTGAACGCACCTTATAATTTGAACGACATGGATATAAAACTTCAATTGAAGTGGAAACCATGGGTGCCACCAGAACTCGAACCCTCATAGCTGGTCCTCTAGAACTATGGAATGGCAACGCAGCCCTTTCAGTCCTTAATTTAGTGGCTTCATCGCAGCGCAATGTGAGAGGGGCTGAATTTACGTTATTAGATTGCGTTAACCTGGAAAGATGCACCCCATGATATTAAGCCATTCTGTTAAGAACATTTTCAGACAAGGCGTCATTCTGAACAAATTGCTGGTCAATTCAAGAGCCCTTCAACACGATCATTATCAACAACGAAGAGAACAAATTAAATCTAGTTCAACAATAGAATCCCTTCCGGCTCTCCCCACTTGGTCTACACTTGAAGTATTTTTTTTTACAGGCCTGACATTGTTGAAGATTATCTCCCAGATGTATCTCTTTCTCAGTGACCATATGGCTTGATACCTCGTGAAGGGTGGGAGCAGGTACACTAAATTGCAGTCAAGAGGGTTGAACCGTATCTGATCCTCCGAATGTTCTTGACATTACTGAAGCAATCGACATAGCCCCTTCCTCGCTGTGAGGAACGGCAAGCTCTCAACTGGCACGTTCAAAAAAAAAACAAAAAACATATTCATGAATTTGTAGTAGACTACCTAAATAAAGCCTAAATAATATGCGAGCACCTAATTATACCCAATTGCAATTTTGTTCCATTTATTGTAGTTTATTTGAATTGTTAGCCCATAATTGTTGAAAGTAAACTACAAGACTGTGTTTATTCCTAGCTCTATTGTCGACCAAAATATTATGTGCACTCGAGTTTGAAGGTTGTTTGTGAAGTAACCAATAGACCTACATAAAATCCAATAAGATCATCATTTTCGTCGTTCTATTTTACGTTAGTTCATGTAGGTTTGCAATTTTCAATTTATATTTTAATATTTTTTATCGCAGTTGGAACACAAAAAGTGCCCGTTTTTAAGCGTGTTTCAACCATGCGTCACATTTATGAATTATTATCTCACAAACCCGTCATCAGATCGAATCCTAATTTTAACACAATATACATTGGAACGTTGTATAACTGATTTATTAATTTCAAATTTTTGTGTGTCCAAGAAACAAAGTTGTTATCATTTTTAAGGTAACTTTTTCTCGTCTCGGGATGGTTGGAAAATGTAGTTCTTGGTCGCGTTGTAATCCTTATACATCAAAACGTTATGCTGTATGACTGTGAAATACGTAAATTAATTCAGCGTCCCAGCGTTTGCCTGGAGTTGAAAATGGGGGAAACCCCCCTTAGGGTGCCTTCGTTTTATTGAGTACCTTTTAGATTTTAATTAAATTGTGTCAATAAGGACTAATTTGTTTCAGATATGTCATATCATTTCTGTATATAAATGAATAACAAATCATGTTTCAACATACGATTATGTCTTCTTCAGCATATTAATTAATTAATTAATTAATTAATTAATTAATTAAAACCTAAAACTTAAACTCTTGAAACATTATAATGTATTACTGTAGTCAACAAAACTTGTATTAAAAACTCTGAAAACTTTATTACTGTAATAACATATGTTACTAAATCTCTGAATGAAATTTATCGGCTTCGGTGGCGTAGTTGGTAGCATGCTGAGCCTCTATGCCCAAGATCACGGGTTCAAATTCGGCCGAAGTCGTTGGATTATGCCTTCCTTCGGAGGGGAAGTAAAGCCGGCGGGCCCATGTCATAGATTTATGGCATGAAAAAGAACCTTCCACTAACTACAATTGTGTGAAGCTAAATTTCTAGGTTTGATTTCATTAATGCTCTATTAGTTCCAACGTTCACTGCCAGGTACTGGCTGCGGTGGCATCTAGTAACCAAGTTAACTGCTATGTGTCTTTGACGGTAGCATTTGTTAGCAAAAGTAGGAAATACTTGAAAATTGAACGTCTGCAGTTCTTACACACTAATACAGCCAACACAATTAACACCGGTTATCATACAGATTCTACACACACCCAAAGTACACGGGGCTACATGACCACGTTGTCGCAGCCCCTAATCTGAGGAACGAACCTCCAACCATCTGAATGAAATTATATATGAAATGGGATTTCCTTATATGTAGTAATTAATTAAAATTGTTGGTCTAAATTAAATAATCTTTGACTGGAATGATTCCTGTGTTTTAGACTTAGAAAAGGCTTTTCATAACGTTGATTGGACTAAATTGTTTGACATTTTGAAATCGATTGGAATAAAGTACAGGGATAGGAGGGTGATACACAATATATACAGAAACCAGACAGCAGTCAATCGAGCTGAACGACATGAGAGAGAAGCTGGTATTCGGAAAGTTGTAAGGCAAGGCTGCAACTTATCACCCATACTTTTCAATCTTTACATTGAACAAGCAATGAAGAAAATTGGAGAAAAATTTAAAGTGGGAGTGAAGATTCAAGGAGAAATAATTTCAACTCTGAGATTTGCTGATGACATCGTCATCTTGGCCGACACGCCTGAGGATTTGAATGAGTTTTTGAATGGTATGGACTCCGTCTTGAGGAAAGAATTCATGATGAAAATTAATATATGTAAAACAAAAATACTGGAATGCAGCCGAAATAAATCAGAAACCTCTATGGACATCAAACTGACAGGTGAAAGCTGAAGGAAGTAGGAGACTTCTGTTACTTAGGAAGAAAAATAACTAGTGATGGACGAAGCAAAGAGGATATAAAAAGTAGGTTGGCTCAGGCAAGGAAAGCATTTCTATAAAAAAGGAATCTGTTGACATCGAATATAGATTTAGGCTTTAGGAAGTCATTTTTGAAAGCCTTTGTCTGGAGCGTGGCGCTCTATAGAAGTGAAACTTGGACTATTGGTGCAGCAGAAAATAGGAGAATTGAAGCATTTGAAATGTGGTGTTACTAGAGAATGATGAAGATCAGATGGGTAGATAGGGTTACAAACGAAGAGGTATTAAGACTAGTGGGAGAGGAGAGATGTTTCTGGCGACGGCTAATGAAGAGAAGAGATAGGTTAGTAGGACACATATTAAGACACCCAGGAATTGCATGCTAGGTTATGGAAGGAAGGGTCGAGGACAAGAACTGTAGGGGTAGACCAAGGTTAGAATATGTTAAACAGATTGCCTCGGATGTAGGGTGAGGTAGCTATGTAGAGATGAAACGATTAGCTCAGGACAGGGAGGCATGGAGATCTGCATCAAACCAGTCAAAAGACTGTAGACTCAAACAACAACAACAACAACAAGACAGCTCATTCCAGAGACATGACGAAGTTCTGTAATCATTGCAATGGGCGGTGTTACAAAATAAAATAAATGTATTAATACATTTTTCAAGGTTTCATTAATGCTCCAGATGGATTCCTAGTATAATATGTTTGTCAAAATCAATATTAGACGACGTAAGTGTATACCAGTGAAATTTTGTCTTGTACCGGTATGTCTTATGAAACTTTGAAGATATTAGACTATTTTTGTCCAGTGGCCGTAATAATAAATAGAACTATAGTCGCAGATTAATTGACTGGCCGTTAAATCGATTAGTCGACTGACCGTTTAATCGTATAATCGACTAACTGAAATTCATAGACGATTGAAGAGATTAATCGTCTAACCAAAGAATCACGTGAATGATTTTTATGTTGGCCGTATCGGGAAGCAAGCAGCCAGTTCATATTTTTCTTTCCCTCGATGTCCCGTGACCGGAAAGCACTTGGCTTGTCGTGTCAAGCAGCAGGAAGGCTATCTAATGGAATACTTGACTCTGCTGTCGCCCAGGGCAATCAGGGAAAAGTCGACAAAAATGATGGAGAAGCAGAACAAGTTGTGGGAAAGTCTAATGAAAAAGTAAACAGCATCATATGATACACGGTAAACAGCAAGTTGCAAAGACCAACACTGAGAGTCAGGAGGACGAAGACAGAGCAGGTAGCTGAGCTGAAGAGTGGGTGGAGGACGACTCTACGAGGAGCTCATGTTAGATAAATATTCTTACAACTATTACCCACCCAAGGCAAGTTGCGTCCTCCACGGTATAGCGCCTCTATAATTGTACTGAACATGACGTAATCGCAGTACACACGGCCGAGGAGAGCAACTGATGTATTTAACATTTGATATGCGAGTCCGCGAGCATTGCCAAAAAGGAAAATTGGATACCTATCAGTAGAGAGGTGCTAAGTGACATTTTTATGAACATTGAGTATTTAGTAAAAAGTGTTTAGTCAGCATATTTGTGAGTATTTATTCTTCTTATTTGAATAACGTACAGAAATAGTATTCCTTGCTATCCAGTAGCAGATTTAGGATCATAATATGAAAACTGTGCAATTCTTATGGAGTGAAATGTTAGAAGTTGTGAAAGGTGTAATGTCTACTGGTCTTGACGAATGTGCTACGTGCTAATTAAAAAAATACGACGGGTTTTCAACACGCGAACACGTGACATACAGTAATATTGTTAAATACTTTACTTATACAAATTCTTTTTTTTTTTTTTACTTTTAGTCGGTCAACAGAAAGTAATTCCAAATACCGAATATGCGAAAAATAACCTGAAATTACATGTGATTAAGAACCTCGTTCATCCGGATTAAGTGGGACGGGAACTGATCCAGATTATTGAAAATCCGGATAATCCGGAAATAACTATAAAACAAATAAGCCACATGTTATAGCCTACAGTCTATTAACGTAAGTTGTAATACCTATTTTCAATTGTACAAAAAATATAATAAATTTATTATTGCAGCCAATGTTCGACCACCTCGTGGCGCAGTGGCTAGCATTGTAGGCTGTCACCCCCGAGGTACCGGGTTCAATCCCCGGCTCTGCCAAGAATTTAAAAGTCTCGGTATGGTCTGGTACGGGGTCTCCCAGCCTCGTGATGCAAAATGGGAGCCTGCCGGATGCTATGGCAGGAGGAGGAGTGGAAAGGAATTGGCCTCCCTACCACACGTAAACTCCGGCTCGGGATGCCTGGTCAGTGATCCCTTGACTTAGTCAAGGGCTCTAATTCAGGTCGCCTACGTCCCTGGAGGGGATACGTCCTCTTTTGAGGACGGGTCAGGGGAGGGATTACGAAAGGAAATCTGCCGTGGATCTATTGAAGGGACCGTCCCGGCATTTGCCTGGTAGTGAAAATGGGAAACCATGGAAACCATTTTCAGGACGGCCGAGGTGGGATTCGAACCCACGCTCTCCTGATGCCAGCGAGGCACGAGGTAGCGCGTTAGTGCTCCCGGCCACCGCGGTCGGTTAGAAAATATATAAGAACACTTTTCTTACATTTACGACTCTGTTTTATGCAGTTCATTAATGTGTGTTTTTTCTGTTTTACATTTGTATAGCGTTTCCGCGCAGCACGATCACGAAGACTTCTTACGGCGAATGCCGGGATGGTACCAGTGATAGAACGTGGCCGCATAACTTCCAATTCCTGTCCTTTTAACTATCCTTGGCAGAAAAGACATTCAAGAAGAGTCGACCCTGGAAAAGAAATACTGTACAGTAATTTTTAGCCTACTTGTCACATTTTGCAAAAATGAGGAAAAAGTAGACTTATGAGATCGATCCGGGAAAATGTGTGTCTGTCTGTCCTTCTGTCTGTCAGTCTGTCTGTCTGTATGTCTGTCTGTCTGTCTGTCTGTCTCTCTGTCTGTCTGGCTGGCTGTGTGTGTGCCCTCCCCCCCTATCAACTCCTAAACGGCTGCAGCAATCGAAACCAAATTTAGTATGAGTAAATATATATACCGGAATATCTCACGTCCATATTTGAAAATGATGTCAGTGCTACCAACGGCTGAAAAAACGCACTAGAAATTTGAGCTCCATGTTGGATAACTTGGAAGATATGCATGGGAGCTATTCCAAAATTGGCACACATGTAGATAATACTATTTTAGTTTAATTTCCAGGAGGCCATATATAACAGTGTTGCCAAAAGAATTTTAAGCCTTCTAATAGGTCCAATCTTTAAATGCATATAACTTCTACACTATCAATTAGATTTCAACCAATTTTTGTATGCAATATGTGTACATAAACAGCTATGACTGAGCGTATTCTTAAGAGCCACCAGGGATGCCAACTGTTAATAATTGCTCTCTATATTTTTATATCCAAATACCAATATATCAGAAAGTATGCAAGCCGACAGCTTTAAACAACGCACACGTATAGTACCTGACATTTTAGATTAATTTGGAGTAACTTATATACGTCAGTCCTACCAACATGATTATAAGCCTGCTGATAGTACCAATTTTTAAATACATGTAACATCTATACTATCAGTCGGATTTCAACCAAATTTCGAATATGCTATGTGCGACATAACAGATATGACTATAAGTATTGTTAAGAGCAATCAGGGCTGCCAACTGTTAATAAATGCTGTCTATAATTTTTTACCTAATATAAATATATCAGAAAGTATGCAAGCCAACAGCTCTATACTTTGCACACGTATAGCACCTGACATTCTAGATTAATTTGGAGTAATTAATATTAGTCATTGCTGCCAACATGATTCTATGCCTGCTGATAGGTCCAATTTTAAAATACATGTAACTTCTATACTAACAAATGGAATTCATCCAAAACTGGCACAACAAGATATCATAATATTTCAGATTATTTCTAACCAGCACACGCATGACCTTGTTGCCAACATGATTTTACGCGTGGTGATAGATCCAGTGTCTAACTGCATGTAACGTCCATTGGACATCAACCAAATTTTGTATTCTGTACCTTAAGAGATGGAACTAAGAATATATTCAGTCACCAGGGCTGCCAACTGTAGTGCTCTATTAGGCTACATTATACCAGGAATATTTCTAACTAATTAGACATTTCGATATTACCATCTTAATTTCGTCATTATTCTAGATAAGTTCATATACTACTGTATAGAATTATCATTGGCATGAAAAGTAGGCTCTTTAGTTCGTTACGGAACTTTTTTTTATTATTTTCGATCCGAATAAACCGAAGATCCGGATTAATGAGGGTCGGAAAAACGAAGTTCTTGTGTATACAGGGTGTTACAGTAAGAGCGTGCAAAACCGATACCAGCAATCCGGGCCGCCACACTGAGGATATCGACATAGAGAATAGGTGGTCTCCGAGGTCAACCAAAGGTGCTATGGACGTAAACATGCGTAACACGGATAAGGCGCACTGCGTAGTTAATAGTGTATTGCTTATTGACAGTGCACTAGGCTGTTACACATACAGCCTAGTCTGTGAATGGATGGGCATAAAATGTAGGCGACCAATGTAGTGTTTGTGGTTCCTCTATCGTCTGCAGGTAGCGTGGTCATACAAAATGTCATACCTCATTGCCGTGCTTGTATCGAGGTTGGTGGCTGTCATGTTGAGCAACTTTTATGAGTTTGAACACACTGATACAATAACTCTGACCCGTTCATGGCATGGTCGTCAGTTACAGTGCTACAGTACATGTATGATAATGTACACATTTACTGTAAATAAACAAATAACCGTGGAGGACACCTTATTGTATTATCCATGTTTACACATTTACATCAGTGTACACATTTCCTGCCAACAAACATAAATAACTACTTGGCACACCCCAATAATATAACGCATGTTTACGTCCATAGCACCTTTGGAGACCTCGGAGACCATATGTTCCCTATGTCGATATGCTCAGTGTGACGGCCTGGATTTCTCGTATATTTGTGCACGCTCTTACTGAAACACTCTGTATATGTCTACCTCATCCGACCTCGACCATGCCTTTCAAATGTTTATACGTTTCGCCAATCCAACATGGTGGCTGCGCGAAATATTTCACTGGCATTCTAGACTATATCTCCGCAACAATAACATATACCACGGTGATAAAGGGTAGTCTGCTAATAGAAGTTCATCTATGTGTCTTTCATAAACTTGTTAAGTAGAAAACCAACATGGCGGCGACACGAAATTTAAACATTCAAATGGATTTTTCTCGCGACTTTTCATCCGAGGGCTGTGTAACTTGGCACGGTATATCTTGATACAAGCCTTAATATGGGCTACTGATGTCATATTTAAAGGAATGTCATGAGAACTTAGCCGATTAAAAATGGAGGCTGTGCAATTTTTTAAAATCTGGTTTTCATTTATCGTGTCCTAAATAAGATCAGTAGTGTATACAATAATAATAATAATAATAATAATAATAATAAGTGTCGCACCCTCACCCTTCGGCGTGGAAAAGTAGAGGCCCGAGCATTTCAACTTGATGACGGTTGTTTCATAAAGCCTATGGAAGGTAATGAGACCTACAAATATCTTGGTCTCCTGCAATCTAATCGAATTGATCATAAAGGTATTAAAGATAGAACCGTAGCTATCTACAATCAACGCCTTAACAAGATTTTAAAATCAAAGTTGAATGGAAATAACACCTTTAAGGCTATTAATACCTATTCTATTCCTGCTCTGACATATACTTTCGGTATTATCAAATGGACGCAGACTGACTTGGAGAACATCCTAATTAGGACGCGTACCATCTTAACAAAAAACAGATGTCTCCACCCTAAGTCAGCTGTTGAGCGATTGACAATCCCGCGTCAAAGAGGTGGACGAGGGCTCACGGACATTATCCAATTGCATGCAAGGCAAGTGAGGAACCTTCAGAGATATTTTCTGGGAAGACATGACTCTCCCATACATCAAGCCGCTGTGAAGGCAGATGACAAGTGCACACCGCTGGATCTTCTTCACGTAAGGGATATACAGTTAGCTACTGATGAGGAATGTTCAGCGATCAAGCTTCAGCAGTGGACGCAGAAAGCTCTGCACGGTCGTCATCCGTATGATCTCAACCAGAAACATGTTGACATTGATGCGTCGAACAGCTGGTTGACTCATGCGGACCTATTCACTGAGACTGACGGATTCATGGTTGCAATCCAGGATCAAGTTGTGGCTACCAAAAACTACCTTAAATATATAGTTATGGCAAATATTCAGGATGATAAATGCAGAAGATGCCAACTAGAACCGGAAACAATTCAACATATCACAGGAGGCTGCCAAGCAATCTCCTGTACTGATTACATGAAAAGGCACAACCAAGTGGCCAAAATAATGCACCAACACCTTGCTCAAAAGCATTTATTATCTGATAATATTTTGCCTTACTATCAGTATGTTCCTGACGCCGTTTTGGAAAATCCCAGTCACAAGTTGTTATGGGACCGATCAGTTATTACTGATAAAACCATACCATCAAACCGGCCAGATATCGTTCTTGTGGACAAGGTGCAGAAGAGAACCTTCCTAATTGATATTGCAGTGCCCAATTCCCATAATCTGCAACAAACCTGCTGTGATAAGATCACCAAATATCTGCCTTTGGCTGAGGAAATACGGCAAATGTGGAGACAGGAAAGTGTAGTGGTTCTGCCCATAGTAATTTCTTCTACCGGCATCATCCCCAAATTATTGGCTCGCAATCTACAAATATTGGGAATACATCCTGGTCTACATATCACCATGCAGAAGGCCGTTGGAGACCTGTTCCATTGTTCGCTCGTTTCTCAATGTGTCACCTTAAGAGAATTAGCCATACCGTCTTGCAAACAAGCCGACGATATGTTGATATGTCCCACTTATGTGGTGAAATGAATGTAGAAATAATAATAATATCGTATGGTCTCGGGTGCCGGGTGCAAGCTTTGTAATTTGACACCCAGAGGGTAGCTTGCATGTCGAATTTCGTTGTTCCTTGAATCACTATGAAAGTCAAGGAGGTCAGATATCTAAGCTCCTTGAACACTATAGCGCTTTCTAGTAGAGAAATGAGGAATATTATGTTGGCGGAAACTCCCGAGATTAGTTTTGCCATTATGAACACGGCCTACTGAATTCAAATGGGTTCATGCCAACATAGTATGACATGCATGTCGTACTTTTTCTGCCTTCCAAAAATCACTTACCACGGCCAGGAGCGAACATGCAATCTTGGGGTTAGTAGACCGACACGCTATCCACTCACCCACCGTGGCAAGCTAGTAGTGTAGGCTATATGAAAATAAGCTATTTAGTACTTCACATAACTATTTGTTAACGTATTTTTGTAGGCTCTAAAAGTAATAAAATGTAGGCCTAGAGGAAATTGCTTTAATTAATCATATTGTTCATATTTAAATAAATATATTTACATATTTAGACACTTTTAGTAGCCTACATATAAAACCTAGCCCTGGTTAATTATCAGTAGAGTTGGTAATAAGCGATGTTCGATTTAAAGATTAATAATCGATTAATCGAATAATTTGAAATGAATCGGAAACGATTAATCGATTACCCAACTGACCGTTAAATCGTATAATCGACTAACAGAATCTTATTATTTAATACGCTAAGGTGTATGTTTCACAAAATTCAAGGTGAGGTTTGTACCAAAATCTTCCAAATCGTCCCAATAGTAGTCTAGACTAAAAATCTTGCATTTCTTGAAAAGTCAACGAAAATATATGTGTTTGTTTATAAAGTGCTTTTAAACAAATAAACAAGACGATAGCCCCTGTATTGCGTACAGCCGATTAGCACTAGGGCCGGGCGGGTAGTCTGTACACATGGGGCGCACACAATCCATTATGCGACAGTTCTCGCACGGGTGCGCTAGTAATAGCTTAATCGGCTAACCAAAGAATCGATTAATTGATTAGTACACGAGATAAGAAAAGAAGTTTAAATGAGAGGTCATCCCTTGTTTATGTTAACAATAATCAAATAAGAGTCAGTGATAGTGGAAGGGGAAAAATCAATCAAATTTGGAAGGGTTTCAAAAAATGATAAAAGAAACAATTTTCAGCAAAGATTTTGATTTCTTGTTCAGTGTTTACAATTTAGGACAGGAACATTTTTGTTTTACTATGTTTTAGCCTAGTTTTCACAAACAAGGTAGCCTACATTATTTAACAAGTAGTTCCGTGAAGAACTATACAGCCTATTTTCATATATCCTGCTCATGTTAATTGTCTCTATCAACATACAAAATTTCAGTTTAATTGCTGTAACAGATTCGTAGATATTGAGAACCGTCTAAATATTTCAGATGTTCGCCAGGATAGATTTTTATTTTTGTACTATTACATTAAGATTATTGTGTACGTGTGGTATTCAAACTTCAATCGCATGATTAGAACACAAGAAGTAACAAGAAGTTCCGTTAAGAACTATACAGCCTACTTTTCATGCCAATGATTATTCTACAGAATATGAACCTATCTAGAATAATGACGAAATTAAGTTGCTAAAATCGAAATTTCCAATTAGTTCGAAATACTGTATACCTGGCATAATGTATCCTAATAGAGCACTACAGTTGGCAGCCCTGATGACTGAATATATTCTTAGTTCCATCTCTTAAGGTACAAAATACAAAATTTGGTTGAAGTCCAATGAATCGCATGGACGTTACATGCAGTTAAACATTGGATCTAACAGCGCGCGTGAAATCATGTTGGCAACAATGTCATGCATGTATTGGTCAGAAATAATCTGAAATAATGTGATCTATTGTTGTGCCAATTTTGAATGACATCCATTAGTTAGTATAGAAGTTACATGCATTTTAAAATTGGACCTATCAGCAGGCTTAGAATCATGTTGGCAGCACTGACGTATATTAGTTACTCCAAATTCGTCTAGAATGCCAGGTACTATACGTGTGCAAATTTTAGAGCTATTGGCTTGCATACTTTCTGATATATTGATATTAGGGTAACAAAAATAGGGACAGCACATATTAACAGTTGGCAGCCCTGGTTTCTCCTTAGAATACGCATAGTCATATCTGTTATGGTACACATAACACATACGAAATTTGGTTGAAATCCAAATGATAGTATGGAAGTTGCATATATTTAAAGTTGGACCTGTCAGCAGGCTTAGAATCATGTTGGTAGCACTGACGTATATAAGTTACTCCAAATTAATATAGAATGTCAGGTACTATACGTGTGCATAGTTTAAAGCTGTCGGCTTGCATACTTTCTGATATATTGGTATTTGGATAAAATAAATTAGGAGCATTTATTAACAGTTGGCAGCCCTGGTAGGTCTTAAGAATACGCTCAGTCATATCTGGTTATGTACACATACAACATACGAAATTTGGTTGAATTCCAATTGATAGTGTAGAAGTTATATGCATTTAAAAATTGGACCTATCAGGAGGCTTATAATCATTTTGGCAACACTGCCATGTTTGGCCTCCTGGAAATTAAACTGAAATATTATGGTCTGTACGTGTGCCAATTTTGAAATAGCTCCCATTCATACTTTCCAAGATATCCAACATGGAGCTCAAATTTCAATTGCGATTTTTTAGCAGTTGGTAGCACTGACATCATTTTCAAATATGGCCGTGAGATATTCAGGTGTAGATCTTTACTCCTACCAAATTTTGTTTCGATTGCTGCAGCCGTTTAGGAGTTGATAGGGGGGGACACACACACAGCCAGACAGACAGACAGAAGGACAGACAGACAGACAGACAGACGGACAGACAGACAGACAGACAGACACACATTTGCCCGATCTCATAAGTCTACTTTTTTCTCATTTTTGCAAAATGTGAAAAGTAGGCTAAAAAATCAGTTTGGTTGCTGTAAAAGATTCATAGATATTGAGAACCGTCTAAATATTTCGGAAGCTCGCCATTTAGGATTGTCATATGTATAGGCCATAGAGTTATGTACCATTCAAAGACAATTATTGCCTAGCTTCATTATTCAAACTTTCACTTCGATCGCATGATTATGACACAAGAATAAAAACTTAATTTTAAAATTTCGCACAGCCGCCATCTTGAGGTTATGTAAACAATTGAATTAAATTAGATGGCAGTGCATTACAATCTGCAAAATCATTAACTGTACCACATTTCACTGCACTCAGAGTTAAATCACGAGAAAAGTCTATTAAAATATTTCAAATTCGCTTGGTCGCCATGTTCGTTTTGTACTTTACAGGTTTATGAAATATACATAGGTAAACTTGTATCAGTACCCTTTATCACCGTACAAAATTGCATGCTGATATCTGTAATAGTTTAGGAGATATAGAATGTCAGTGAAATATTTCGCACAGCCGCCATTTTAAGGTTATGTAAACAATTGAACTAAATTAGACTCCAGTGCATTACAATGTGTATACACATTTGCTGTATTAAGTTTCATTACGTTTGGATAGTTAAATCGCGAGAAATGTCCATTTCAAAGTCTCAATTTCGCTTGACCGCCATGTTGGTTTTGTAGTCACCAGGTTTTTGAAAGTCTCATAGGTGAACTTCTAGTAGTGCCCTTTATCACCGTACTCAATTTCAGGGCGATATCGGTAATAGTTTCGGAGATATTGAATGCTAGTGAAATATTTCGCACAGCCGCCATGTTGGATTGGTGAGACGTAACAATATTTGAAGGGCACGGTCGAGGTCGCCGGGTATAGTGCTATGAACTTACTGAGTTTCATTGAAATCGTTCATTGAAATCGCTCCAGCCGTTTAGATTTTATTAGGGGGACACACACACACACCTCACACACCACACACGCGCGCGCGCACACACACACGGACGAAAGGTGATCTCATTAGCCTATTTTTTCAAAATTGAAAATAGGCTAAAAGTAGACTATAATTATGATAGGCTACAATATATTTTAATTAATTAAATGTCTGTATTGCCTTTGTGAGAGCTTAGTGAAATGATAAATCGATTAATCGACCAATTAATCTATTTAAACGCACACTCTATTAATTGAAATTTTAGCACTTGATCGATTTTTCTGCTTCTATTAATCGATACGGTACGTGTTTTTTTTTTTTTTTTTTTTTCGTATTCAGTTTACCTTCCAGGTAGGCTTTTCCCACGGACTCAGCTTTACCGCCTCTACGAGCAGTTTCCTGGAGCTTGATATCGGGTCGGGGGATACAACTAGGGAGGCGGGACTAGCAGCTCGCGAAGGCGGCCTCACCTGCAAATCGAATAGAGGGGCCTCATGAGGGACGGGACGGGATGGGAAGAATGGGAGGGCTAGACAATGAAGAGGGAAGGAGGCGGCCGTGGCCTGACGGTAGGTAGCCAACCATCCCGGCATTTGGCCGAAGACGAAGTGAAAAATCACGGAAAACCACTTCAAAGATGGCTGAGGTGGGAATGGAACCCCACTACTTAGTTGTGCCACCCGAGGCTGAGTAGACCTCGTTCCAGTTCTCATAACACTTTTCGCATTTCATTGCAGAGCCGGGAATCGAACCGTGGACCTCCGCGGTGACAGCTAAGCACGCTGACTACTACACCACGGAGGCGGCGATAAGTGAAATGAATCTATTAAAAGTACCAGCACTAGTTATCAGACACACACCTAAGTACACGGGGCTGATGACCAAGATGTCCCTAGTCCCTAAATGAGCAACAAAACACGTTCAAAGCGATATGTAAAACAGTTATTCTCTCCCACACTTCACGCTTATTCTCTTATCTGTCTTGGTTAGTGTCGTTGAACAGCTGTGTGAAATCCACGATAAGAGAGACGCACCCATTAAATACGTGATACAAAGTCAGTATATTTCACTTTAATTTCCGTAACGGTAGTTCTAATCTTAAACCGTCCTCATGAGCACATGATCCTCCTTGTCTATCAGTCGGAGTGAGTCATACAGTACATTAGAATAGTCGCTTTGCATACGAGACCATTGGGCGTTCTCTTCATTGGGTCGTTATTCCAGCCGGACAATGGATACAAAAGAAGTTGATAAAATGGCGGTCATTTCCATTTAATTCACAAGGGTAGGACTGACGATGATTATATCTATGTACTGCAAGATTTTAATATCCATGAATGTAATATCAAACCGCACAGAATGAATAACTTTGCTCTGTTATCAAATGATGTTGAAGATTCACTACGCTTGAGAATATTAGTTTCCTGAACTGTCAAAAATGCACTGATAAATCATCTCTATGTTGTTATCCATAAGAAGTGACGCGTGTTAAGGCACGAGAACTAGGACAATGAGTTCGAACCCCAAAAACAGTCATCCTTGAAATGGCTTTCCGTGATTTTCAATTGTATTATTAACAGAAAAGCGCACGAATGTGCATGACATAGATTTACACTAGTTGAGTCCATGCCATAATCGCACAGTAATAATTTTATTAATGCAGCCAATGGCCATGTATTAGGTAGATTTCATTAGAAAGCTAACTATTGCAATGGGTCCCATGTTTCGACTTCCGGAAAATTTCGACATATCTTCGCGTTTCACATCCCCCAGACCCCAAAACCACCGTCAGTTCAAAAGTTTATATATAATTTATGTATACACATGTATCTATCTATCTATATATATATCAGTTTCTTGTGGACACGATAACTGCCGTAATTTTGCACCAATCAGTTTGAATTTTTTACATAAAATGTATCCCTATGGGCAAAATCGGTCAAAGGGGGTGAAAATGGGGGGCTTTTTTCGAAAAAGTGAAATATCGCTATAACTCTCTTAATACATGAAATATCGAATCCCCTCAAAGTTCATAATATGTGTCGGATAAGTGCCAAAAATTTATGTCAAATAAGTTTTTTGATAGCACCAACCATTGACCAAAGGGGTGGGAAAAAGTGGGGTTTTCTGGAAACATTAATCATATCTCTGTTAATAGGCACAATATCAAAACCACACAAAATGGACAATATTCCTCCAATAATTACCTAAAACTTTTGTCTGAAAGAATTTTTGATATGACCCACCATTACGCCACGGGGTGAACAAAATGATTTAAATTATAAGAAAATGCCAAGTGCCAAGAGAGGTTGCCATGACAACTTTACTTTTAATTGATAAGGGATGAGCCATCAGCAGTTGCTATGACAACGCCACTGCACGAGATCACATTCAGTTTTCATATGTCTGTGGGAAGCGACTTCGGTATCGGAACTGGTAGCATGCTGAACTTCTATGCCCAAGGTCGCGGGTTCAAACCCGGCTGAAGTCGTCGGATTTACTAAGAGCGCTAAAAACCTGAGTTTGCTTTCCTTCGGAGGGGAAGTTCCAACGTTCGTTGCGAGTTGCTGATTGAGGTGGCATCTAGTAGCCAAGTTCGCAGCTAGGTGTCGTTGACGGTAGTATTTTAGGTAGATTTCATTAGAAAGCTAACTATTGCAATGGGTACCATGTTTCGATTTCCGGAAAATTTCGACATATCTTCGCGTTTCACATCCCCCAGACCCCAAAACCACCGTCAGTTCAAAGGTTTATATATAATTTATGTAATATATGTATATATGTATATCAGTTTCTTGTGGACACGATAACTGCCGTAATTTTGCACCAATCACTTTGAATTTTTTACCGAATATGTATACCCACAAAATCTCGGACGAGTTCGTTACTGGGCTAAATCGGTCGAAGGGGATGAAAAAGGGGGACTTTTTTTTTCGAAAAAATGAAATATTGCTATAACTCTCTTAATATGTGAAATATCGAATCCGTTCAAAGTTCATACTATGTGTCGGATAAAGCTCAGAAATTTATGTTTGAAACGTTTTTTGATAGCACCAACCATTGACCAAAGGGGTGGGAAAAAGTGTTTTTTTCGGGAAACATTAATCATATCTCTGTTAATAGGCACAATATCAAAACCGTACCAAATGGACAATATTCCCCTAATAATTACCTAAAACGTTTGTCTGAAAGAATTTTTGATATGAGCCACCATTGCGCCAAGGGATGAGAAAAATGATTTCGGAATTATAAGAAAATGCCAAGAGCTATCAGTGGTTGACATGGCAACACTACTAAATTGATGAGGGATGAGCCATCAGACGTTGCCATGACAACGCACTTGCGCGAGATCAGATTCAGATTTCCATCTGACTAAGTGTGAAGCGGCTTCGGTGACGTAACTGGTAGCATGCTGAACTTCTATGCCCAAGGTCGCGGGTTCAAAGCCGGCCAAAGTCGTCGGATTTTCTAAGAGCGCTAAAAATCCCTCAGTAAGCTTTCCTTTGGAGGGGAAGTTCCAACGTTCGTTGCGAGTTGCTGATTGAGGTGGCATCTATTAGCCAAGTTCACAGCTAGGTGGCGTTGACGTTAGTATCTGGTAGCAACATTAGGAACTACTGCTTGAAATTTAGCGTCTGCATTCCTTACCTGAATTACAGAATAATACAGCCATCACAATTCACACCGTTTATCAGACAGATTCTACACTCACCCAAAATACACGGGGTTATATGACCGCGTTGTCGCAGCCCCTAAACTGAGGAACCAACCAACATCTCTGCGGGAGATATAATTTTGCATGAAGAAGTAACAGACCGTTACATAGTTACACATCAGTTTCGAAACCTTGCATAAGGACAGTGTGACCACAAGTATAACAAGTAGTTCCGTGAAGAACTATACAGCCTTTTTTCATATATCCTGCTCATGTTAATTGCCTCTATCAACATACAAAATTTCAGTGTAATTGCTGTAACAGATTCGTAGATATTGAGAACCGTCTAAATATTTCAGATGGTCGCCAGGTTGGATTTTTATTTTTGTACTATTATATTAAGATTATTGTGTACGTGTGGTATTCAAACTTCAATCGCATGATTAGAACACAAGAAGTAAAAACGAGATTTTAAAATTACGCACAGCAGCCATCTTGTGATTATGCAAACAATTGAAATAAATTAGATGCCAGTGGATCAACATTTGTGTAAGCATTTAACGTGCAACGTTTCACGGCACTCGGATAGTTAATTCGCGAGAAACGTCCATTTAAATATTTATACTTCGCGTCGCCGCCATGTTGGATTCGTGCTCACCAGGTTACTGAAAGTCCTATAGGTGAACATATGTTCATAGTCTCTATGAACATAAAAATTTCAGTTTGGTTGCTTTAAAAGATTCATAGATATTGAGAACCGTCTAAATATTACGGAAGCTTGCCATTTAGGATTGTTATATGTATAGGCCGTAGAGTTAAGTACCATTCAAGGACACTTATTGCCTAGGTTCATTATTCAAACTTTCACTTCGATCGCATGATTACGACACAAGAAATAAAAACTTAATTTTAAAATTTCGCACAGCCGCCATCTTGAGGTTATATAAACAATTGAATTAAATTAGATGGCAGTACATTACAATCTGCAAAATCATTTACTGTACCACATTTCACTGCGCTCAGAGAGTTAACTCACGAGAAAAGGCTATTAAAATATTTCAAATTCGCTTGGTCGCCATGTTCGTTTTGTACTTTACAGGTTTATGAATTATACATAGGTAAACTTGTATCAGTACCCTTTATCACCGTACAAAATTGCAGGGTGATATCTGTAATAGTTTCGGGGATATAGAATGTCAGTGAAATATTTCGCACAGCCGCCATTTTGAGGTTATGTAAACAATTGAACTAAATTAGACTCCAGTGCATTGCAATGTGTATAGATATTTGCTGTACCAAGTTTCATTACGTTTGGATAGTTAAATCGCGAGAAAAGTCTATTTAAAAGTCTCCACTTCGCTTGGCCGCCATGTTGGTTATGTGGTAACCAGGTTTTTGAAAGTCTCATAGGTGAACTTCTAGTAGTACCCTTTATCACCGTACACAATTTCAGGGCGATATCCGTTATAGTTTCGGAGATACTGAATGCTAGTGAAATATTTCGCCCAGCCGCCATGTTGGATTGGTGATACGTAACAAAATTCGATGGGCACGGTCGAGGTCGCCGGGAATAGTGCTATGAACTTACCGAGTTTCACTGAAATCGCTCCAGCCGTTTAGATTTTATTAGATGGGGACACACACACACCTCGCACACACACACACACACACGGACAAAAGGTGATCTCATAAGCCAATTTTTTCAAAATTGAAAATAGGCTAAAAATGGACTCCAAATGACAAGAAGGTTACCGTCCCCATAAGACAATAAAATGTTTAAAATATGTTTAAAATGAAGAAAAACAAAGTTAATTAATCTCCAATTATAAAATACTTTCACGCGATAAATGAGGTCTGATCCTTCTACGAAAACCTGCATATTCTGCCTATTTTCGCCTATCTCCAAGTTTGTCCGGTGAAATCTACCTCCGCCTTCCGGCGTGCCGAGAGGACTTTTTTTTCTTTCAGGACGTTTCAAGGGAGGGATTCAAAAACAAACAAAAAAAAGTCAACTCCTGGCACTATACAGCCCATGACGGGCTAAGGCCGACCAAGCGACCGCTGCCCAGCCGTTTGGCCTGCAGATATTGGGGTGACGCGTGATCAGCGCGTCAGGTCCCCTCGGCCGTTATCTTGGTATTCGTGATCGGGGCGCTGTCTCACTGTCAGACAGCTACTCAATTGTCCTCACGAGGCTGAGTGCACCCCGTTCCAACCCTCACGTCAGTTTTAAAATCCCTGACGGAGCCGGGGATCGAACCCAGGGCCTCCGGGTGAGAGGCAGACGCGCTACCCCAACACCATGGGGACGGCAAGGGAGGGATTATGAAAGGAAATCGGCTGTGGACCTATTGAAAGGAGCCGTCCCGGCATTTGTCTGGTAGTGAAAATGGGAAACCACGAAAACCATTTTCAAGACGACCGAGGTGGGATTCGAACCCACGCTCTCCCGATGCCAGCGAGACACATGTGATATATGTCACGGAACGAGCACACGCAGAGTTCATTTGAGTCGTGGTAGGACATGTATTTACATATCTTATGGTGGTACCCATGCACTGCTAACTTTATCACCACATGCCTTATTAGGTAGATTTCATTAGAAAGCTAACTATTGCAATGGGTACCATGTTCGACCTCCGGAAATTTTCGACATATCTTCGCGTTTCACATCCCCCGGACCTCAAAACCACCGTCAGTTCAAAAGTTTATACATAATTTATGTATATATATATATATATATATATATATATATATATATATATATATATATATAATATATGTATATCAGTTTCTTGTGGACACGATAACTGCCGTAATTTTGCACCAATCACTTTGAATTTTTTACCGAATATGTATACCTATAAAATCTCGGTCGAGATCGTTACTGGGCTAAATCGGTCGAAGGGGGGTGAAAATGGGGGCTTTTTTTTTTGAAAAAGTGAAATATTCCTATAACTCACTTAATATGTGAAATATCGAATCCGTTCAAAGTTCATACTATGTGTCGGATAAAGCCCAAAAATTTATGTTTGAAGAGTTTTTTTATAGCACCAACCATTGACCAGAGGGGTGGGAAAAAGTGGGTTTTTCGGGAAACATTAATCATATCTCTCTTAATAGGCACAATATCAAAACCGTACAAAATGGACAATATTCCCCTAATAATTACCTAAAACTTTTGTCTGAAAGAACTTTTGATATGACCCACCATTACGCCAAGGGATGAGAAAAATGATTTCGGAATTATAAGAAAATGCCAAGAGCTATCAGAGGTTGCCATGGCAACACTACTAAATTGATGACTGATGAGCCATCGGACGTTGCCATGACAACGCACTTGCTCGATATCAGATTCAGATTTCCATCTAAGTGTGAAGCGGCTTCGGTGACGTAACTGGTAGCATGCTGAACTTCTATGCCCAAGGTCGCGGGTTCAAAGCCGGCCGAAGTCGTCGGATTTTCTAAAAGCGTTAAAATCCCTCAGTATGCTTTCTTTTGGAGGGTAAGTTCCAACGTTCGTTGCGAGTTGCTGGTTGCGGTGGCATCTAGTAGCCAAGTTCACAGCTAGGTGTCGTTGATGGTAGTATCTGGTAGCAACATTAGGAACTACTGCTTGAAATTGACCGTCTGCAGTCCTTACCTGAATTACAGACTAATACAGCCATCACAATTCACACCGTTTATCAGACAGATTCTACACTCAGCCAAAGTACACGGGGTTACATGACCGCGTTGTCGCAGCCCCTAAACTGAGGAACCAACCAACATCTCTGCGGGAGATATAATTTTGCGTGAAGAAGTAACAGACCGTTAGATAGTTACACATCAGTGTCGAAACCTTGCATAAGGACAGTGTGACCACAAGTATAACAAGAAGTTCCGTGATGAACTAAAGAGCCTACTTTTCTTAAAATTTAAGATTCATGCCAATGATTAATCTATATGAATCTATCTAGAATAATGACGAAATTAAGTTGGTAACATCGATATTCCTAATTAATTCGAAATACAGTAGGCCTATACCTAGCATAATGTAGCCTAATAGAGAACTACAGTTGGCAGCCCTGGTGACTGAATATATTCTTAGTTCCATCACTTAAGGTACAGAATACAAAATTTGGTTGTAGTCCAATGGATAGCATGGACGTTACATGCAATTAAACATTGGATCTAACAGCGCGCATAAAATCATGTTGGCAACAATGACATACATGTATTGGTCAGAAATAATCTGAAATAATATGATCTATTGTTGTGTCAATTTTGAATGAAATCTATTAGTTAGTATAGAAGTTACATGCATTTTAAAATTGGACCTATCAGCAGGCTTAGAATCATGTTGGCAGCACTGACGTATATTCAAAGTCAACCACTGACGTATATTAGTTACTCCAAATTAATGAATGACAGGTATCATACGCGTGGAAAGTTTAGAGCCATTGGCTTGCATACTTTCTGATATATTGATATTAGGGTAACAAAAATAGAGACAGTATTTATTAAAAGTTGGCAGCCCTGGTTACTCATAAGAATCGGCATAGTCATATCTGTTATGGTACGCATAGCACACACGAAATTTGGTTGAAATCCAAATGATAGTATAGATGTTACATGTATTTAAATTTGGACCTCTCTGCTGGCTTAGAATCATGTTGGTAGCACTGACGTATATAAGTTACTCCAAATTAATATAGAATGTCAGGTACTATACGTGTGCATAGTTTAAAGCTGCCGGCTTGCATACTTTCTGATATATGGGTATTTGGATAAAAATGAGAGCATTTTTTAACAGTTGGCAGCCTTGGTGGCTCTTAAGTGTACGCTCAGTCATATCTGTTTATGTACACATAGCACATACGAAATTTGGATGAAATCCAATTGATAGTGTAGAAGTTATATGCATTTAAAATTTGGACCTATCAGCAGGCTTATAATCATTTTGGCAACACTGCCATGAATGGCCTCCTGAAAATTAAACTGCAATATTATTATCTATACGTGTGCCAATTTTTAAATAGCTCCCATTTAAACTTCCAAGATATCGAACATGGAGTTCAAATTTCAATTGCGATTTTTCAGCAGTTGGTAGCACTGACATTATTTTCAAATATGGCCGTGAGATATTCAGGTATAGATCTTTACTCCTACCAAATTTGGTTTCGATTGCTGCAGCCGTTTAGGAGTTGATAGGAGTGGACACACACACAGCAGACAGACAGACAGACAGACAGACAGAAGGACAGACAGACAGACACACATTTGCCCGATCTCATAAGTCTACGTTTTCCTCATTTTTGCAAAATTTGAAAAGTAGGCTAAAAATGGACACCAAATGACAAGAAGGTTACCGTCCCCATAAGACAATAAAATGTTTAAAATATGCATAAAATGACGAAAAACAAAGTTAATTAAGCTCCAATTATAAAATACTTTCTCGCAATAAATGAGGTCTGATCCTTCTACGAAAACCTGCATAGTCTGCCTATTTTCGCCTATCCCCAAGTTTGTCCGGTGAAATCTACCTCCGCCTTCCGGCGTGCCGAGAGGACTTTTTTTTTTTGATTGGCATTGGTCCAGTTCCGGTTGATCATGGCATCCGTGCTGTAAAATTATAGTGGGATGTCTTCTCTCTTCTCCCTTCTCTCTGCTAGGTGCGCTGAATCATTGAAGCTGTAATTTTGTCCTTATTTCTTCGACGAGGAAGGGTTCCCGTGCTAATTCATATGTTAGGCGGGAGCGCGTGTATTTTGAGATGCCCATTAGGGTTTTCAGGAACTCTTTCGATGGTGGCCAGATCTCTCTTCGTTAGTCGGTCCCATATCAAGTGGTTTCCGTAAGTGAGAATTGGTAGGATCTTTGCGTCAAACAGATGCATGGCTGTTTTTCAAGATAGCTGCTGTAGATTAATAATGTCGTACATGGCTTTCATGCAAGCCACTGCTCTGTCTTGGATGTGTAATCTGAATGCCCTGGTAGTCTGTAAAGTGATCCCAAGGTATTTAACTGCATTTGCTATTTCCACTTTGTCCTCTTCATATTGCACCTTATCGTCTGCTGCTGAACGCCTATCTTTCCGAAAAACCATCTGTTGGGTTTTTGTCCAGTTTATTTTATTTGAACTACTCGTAAATGCTGGGACGATACCTTCCAATATGCTACAGTCACCTCCTTCCAACGCATTGCCCGGATTCATTTATGCTGTTTATGAGCTCGAATGGTTTACATTCAGCCTCGTGAGGCAAAACTGAGAAGAGGCGAGTTCGATTCCCACCTTAGCCATTCTGGACGTGGGTTTCCATGGTTTCCCCACTTCTACACCAGGCAAACACCAGGATGGTTCATAACTTAAGCCAACGGCTGCCTCCTACCAAAATCCTACCTCAATCACAAATACAGTCCACACACTACTACAGGCATCACAGTGGCACAGGTTATAAGACAAATGCTACTTACTTACTTACTTACTTACTTACTTACTTACTTACTTACTTACTTACTTACTTACTTACTTACTCCATGGCACTACAGCTCTTGAAGAGCCTTGGCCTCCTTGATGACGTTTGCCCATTCTGCTCGGTCCACTGCCTTCCTTCTTTCTTTGCCTGGGTCTATCCAATAAATCTGTCCGGCTTTTGTCATCGTGTGGTTTCGTAACAGGTGCTTTTTTCTAGAGTAGGTTGTTAGCCTCACGTCCAACCCCCAACCTGGAGGACCAGGGACTCTTCTGTCAGGGTTACCATACCTTAGCCGTGATTATACAGTTTTAAGGCGCTGTAAATTCGCCCTCACCCATCCCTTAGGGGTAGGATTTGCTGGTTGTGTAAGTAGGCAAGCCTACCAACTTGAGCATTTCTCGGTACTTACGGGTGGCACCTTCTCGACATCAGTACCTCCACCAAGACTCAGTAACCAGCCATTGACCCTCCCCATTTTTCCGGGCTTGTGACCGGCATTGAGTTGAGCTGGATTGCTCCCCCAATGGCTGGGTTAGACAAATGCTACACACACACAAATACACGGGGCTACATGACCACGATGTCGCAAAACCCCCAAAGAATCAACAACAACGATACAACCTGAAGAATATGACATGCGATTAAGAGCTATTCCTCACTACTTGTAGGACGTGGCTTGGCGAACACGGGACTCCAGCTGAGTCCGGCATTGCTTGCACTTCTCTGTCGACCTTCCTTAGTTAACTTTTGTTCTCTTCCGACCCCGACGGTATTAGGGTATCCGAGGCCTAGGGTGCCTTCTACTTTCCCACCTTAATTGGTCTTTGTCTCATCTTACCTGATACCCATATTCTTCGAGGGTTCAGACCTCTTCTTTTTCATTTCATGTAATCTCCTGCCTTCTGCTCAAAGCCCAAAAGGAGGCAGGATGTGTGTAGCCCACCACAAATGGTGTACCCTGGATAGTGCTACACCCTCAAGGACTCACTACTGGTGAGCTCATGATTTGATCGCCCCGAAGGATTCCTGAGCTGGGTCCGGTTTTTGCCCTTTTTCCAGTGTCTTTGGTGCGAACCCTCTCCTCTTTCCCCTTTTCTATCCGCCTTTCATGGCTCTCCGTCCTTCCAAGTCCCTTAGTTCTCATTCTTCGAGGGTTGATGGCATTTCCTTTCCTCCTGTCTTTTATTTAGCTTATTCATCATTTTGTTTTCCATTTCCTCTGTTCGCATTTTATTTTCACTATCACTCAAACAATTAGGGGCCGATAAGATAGATGTTATGCCCCTTAAAACAACATTTATCAACATCATAAAAGCTATTTGCATAGATTACCAGAGGAGGGTTTTATCATATGCTTAAATATACTTAAATCCATGTAATAACTTTTAATTAACCTACATGTAATATTTCTCATTTTGTACCATATTTTCTAATAAATGATATTGTACTCGTGTTGACCGACTGAAAATCTACTGCTTCTTGAGTCTTCAATCTTTTGGCTGGTTTGATGCAGCCCTCCTAGCCTCCCTGTCTTGAGCTAGTGATCTCATCTCTACATAGCTACCACACCCTACATCCATGGCAATCTGTTTAAACATATTCTAACCTTGGTCTACTCCTACAGTTCTTGTCCTCGACCCTTCCTTCCATTAACACATTATGCAATTCCTGAGTGTCTTAGTAAGTGTCCTACCAACCTATCTCTTCTTTTCATTAGCAGTCGCCAGAAACATCTCTCCTCTCCCACTCGTCTTAATACCTCTTCATTTTTTACTCTATCTACCCATCTGATCTTCATCATTCTCCTGTAACACCACATTTCAAATACTTCTATTCTCCTCTTTTCTACTGCGTCAACAGTCCAAATTTCACTTCCATAGAGCGCCACGCACCAGACAAAGACTTTCAAAAATTACTTTCTAAAACCTATATCTAGCCTATATTTGATGTCAATAGACTTCTTTTCTGTGGAAAAGCTTTCCGTGTCTGAGCCAACCTACTTATAATATCATCTTTGCTTCGTCCATCACTGGTTATTTTGCTTCTTAACTAGCAGAAGTCTCCTACTTCCTTGAGCTTTTCACCTGCCAATATATCGTCAATGTGGGTTTCTGATTTCTTTCGGCTGCATTTCATTGCTTTTGTTTTACATTCTTCCCCAGGGGCTCACATCTAGTGGGACGTGGGTTGGCGACCACGGGACCCCAGATGAGTCCGGCATTGCTTCCACTTACTTGTGTCGGGCTCCTCTCCGTCTTCCTTCCTGTCGGTCTCCCTTGGTCAACTTTTGTTCTTTTCCGACCCCGACGGTCAATTTCAATTGCATTTTGTAAGCATTTTGAATTTCAATTGCACTTTGTGAATATTTTGAATCTGAAATAGGAGTTTCTCAATCAGAATTGCATTGTGTATTTTCAATTTCAATTGCATTTTGTAATTATTTTGAACCTTAATAGCATTTTGTACGTATTTTCAATCTCATTTACATTTTGTAAGTATTTTGACTTCCAATTGCCTTTTGTATTTCGACTCTACATTGCATTTTGTACGTGTTTTGAACGTAGCCTACATTTTGTGCGTATTTTTCAATCTATTCCTTTTGTATTTTTGTTCAAAATCCCCAATTCTAAGTATTACCGCTCTCCATTTTGTGAGTAGTTTCAATCTGAGCTCCTTTTTGTAAGCATTTTCCGTCTCACTTAATTTTCGTTCTGGTTTCCATTTCATTGTCATTTTCGCTATCACCCAGACCATTAGGGGCCGATAACCTAGATGTTAGGCCCCTTAAAACAACAATTATCATCATCATCATCATCATCATCATCATGTTTTACATTCATTGATTTTCATCATGAATTATTTCCTCAAGACGGAGTCCATACCATTTAAAAACTCATTCAAATTCTCTGAAAAGCTGAAGAGCTTTAACACCTTTCAATATTGATACAGTTGTTGCAAACAGTCTAGTCCAGCACTGTACTTGATGGGAGGTAGAAGTTTCTCTGAGACGGAGCAAGAGCCAAAGAGGGACAGAGACAGAGATATATACAAGGAAATTGTAATTCTGTGCTGGTCAAACAAGGACAGACAGACAGAATCTATCTGTTCTGGTCGGTCAGAGAGACGGAGAATAGATTATGTGGAGGGAGTAACGAGGATGGACTCAAGAAGCCCGGTAGAACTACTGGTACTAGGAGTAGTAGTAGTAGTAAACTTCCTCTCTCCATC
The DNA here is from genome assembly GCA_946902985.2 of Meconema thalassinum. Lineage (NCBI taxonomy): Eukaryota > Metazoa > Arthropoda > Insecta > Orthoptera > Tettigoniidae > Meconema > Meconema thalassinum. The sequence goes on from OX336400.1 coordinate 142,468,292, forward strand.
ACTTTGTCCGAAGACGCTGCTGGGTAAAGACAAGACGTTTGGGGGTGGTAGTGGGTGGTGGAAAGCAAGGCAACCCCTTCCTCCTTTCCCCGAACCAACTCTCCCCAACAGACAGGCGAGGCTACTCCTAATGAAGTCCATCAGGGTCCTAGCTATTCTGTCTCTGTCGATCTCTCATTCTCAATATTCAACATGGCTTCCCGACAGACGCTTCTGCTCGACCCTGCTGTGAACCATGGCATGGCAAACCAAACCACCCCCTCTTCTAGCATATAACATACACACACACACCCGAACGTCCACCCCAAGCAAGGCATTTTATTGACATTTTCGATTGGCCGACGGGAGTCACAGAGTTGTATGTATATGTATGGGAGGGGGAGGGGGTGTTGGTGGTGGTAGTGGTGGAAGCACCCCTTCCTCCCCTCACAGCATGATTAATTGATGTCCCTTTTTTATTCTCCTTCAGTGTCCCTCCTCCCTAATAACACCACATGCACATATATTACACTTGTTTTCTTAGCAGAATCAAATTCACATCTTGAAATGATTTCTACGGTTCTTCTTTCTGTGTTTCTGTTATTGTTGCTAATCCATTTAGCCCCCACCCCCTAGGGTCTCACATATACAGTAGTAGGTCATGGGTTGGCGACCACGGAACCTCAACTGAGTCTTGCATTGCTTCCACTTACGAGAGCGGATCAAAAAGTCCATGCCACTATTTTTTTCTTTGCAAAAAAATAATAATATAATATAATTTTACTAATTACACCTGTGTGAAGCTAAATTGGATAGGTTAAGAATTTAAACAATGCTCTTAGGTTTCTACGTTCGTTGCCAAGAGCCGACTGCGGTGGCGTCTAGTAGCTAAGTTCTGAACTAGGCCTAGTAGTCGTTGACGGTGGCATTTGGTGGCAAAAGTAGGAACTATTTGAAAAATTCTAAGTTGCAGTCTGTACTTAAATTTAAAAAAAAACAGATACACATACTAATACAGTCATCACAATTAACACCGGTTATCAGACAGATTCTACACACATCCAAAGTACACGGGGCTACATGACCGCGTTGTCGCAGCCCCTAAACTTAAGAACCAACCAAAACAAAATATAATTTTCAGTCATATGTACAAAAGCGAGAATGTTAATCAATGGGTACAAAGTATAAAAAGGGATATGGAAGAGATGGAAGTAACAATAGATGTTATTCAGGACAGACCACTTTTCAGAAATATGATTAAAACAAGTAGTTCCGTGAAGAACTATACAGCCTATTTTCATATATCCTGCTCATGTTAATTGCCTCTATCAACATACAAAATTTCAGTTTAATTGCTGTAACAGATTCGTAGATATTGAGAACCGTCTAAATATTTCAGATGGTCAACAGGTTGGATTTTTATTTTTGTACTATTACATTAAGATTACTGTGTACGTGTGGTATTCAAACTTCAATCGCATGATTAGAACACAAGAAGTAAAAACGAGATTTTAAAATTACGCACAGCAGCCATCTTGTGATTATGCAAACAATTGAAATAAATTAGATGCCAGTGGATGAACATTTGTATAAGCATTTAATGTGCAACGTTTCACGGCACTCGGATAGTTAATTCGTGAGAAACGTCCATTTAAATATTTATACTTCGCGTCGCCGCCATGTTGGATTTGTGCTTACCAGGTTAATGAAAGTCCTGTAGGTGAACATATGTTCATAGTCTCTATGAACATTAAAAAAAATCAGTTTGGTTGCTGTAAAATATTCATAGATATTGAGAACCGTCTAAATATTTCGGAAGCTCGCCATTTAGGATTGTTATGTGTATAGGCCATATAGTTATGTACCATTCAAGGACAATTATTGCCTAGGTTCATTACTCATGAAAGTGTTCGGATGGTTAGGTCGCGAGATACATCTATTTAAATGTTTCAAATTTGCTTGGCCGCCATGTTCGTTTTGTACTGAACAGATTTTTGAAAGTCACATAGATAAGCTTTTAATAGTGCCCTTTATCATCCTACAAAATTTCGGGGTGATATCGATAATAGGTTCGGAGATATGGAATGCCGGTGAAATATTTCGCACAGCCGCAAAGTTGGATTGGTGAGACGTAATAAAATTAGAAGGGTTTGGTCGAGGTCGGACAAATTAGTACTATGACCTTACAGAGTTTTATTGAGAAAATAGATCACCTTTTGTCCGTGAGTGTATATGTGTGTGTGTGTGTGAGTGTGTGTGTGTCGAATAAAATCTAAACTGTTGGAGCGATTTCAATGAAACTCTGTAAACTATTTTGTCCGACTCCGACCGTGCAATTCTAATCTTATTACGTCTCACCAGTCCAACATGGCGGCTGCGCGAAATATTTAACCGGCATTCTATATCTCCGAAAGTATTACTGATATCACCCTGCAATTTTGTACGGTGATAAAGGGTACTGATACAATTTTACCTATGTATATTTCATAAACCTGTAAAGTACAAAACGAACATGGCGACCAAGCGAATTTGAAATATTTTAATATAATTTTCTCGTGATTTAACTCTCTGAGCGCAGTGAAATGTGGTACAGTAAATGATTCTGCAGATTGTAATGCACTGCCATCTAATTTCATTCAATTGTGTACATAACCTCAAGATGCGGCTATGCGAAATTTTAAAATTAAGTTTTTATTTCTTGTGTCGTAATCATGCGATCGAAGTGAAAGTTTGAGTAAACGAACATGGCCGCCAAGCGAATTTGAAACATTTAAACAGACTTTCTCGCGATTTAACCTTCTAAGCGTAGTGAAACTTGGTAGGCCTACAGCAAATGTTTATACACATTGTAATGAAGTGACATCTAATTTATTTTAATTGTTTACATAACCTCAAGATGGCGGCTGTGCGTAATTTAAAAATCTCTTTTTTATTTCTTGTGCCCTAATCATGAGAATGAAGTTTGAATAATACACCTACGCAATAATCTTCGTGTAATAGTACCTACATAACTCTATGGCATACATAGTCTATATAAATATCCAACAACGTGGTGACCATCCGAAATATTTAGAAGGTCTCAATATCTACGAATCTATTACAGAAATCAAACTGAAATTTGGCATGTCGATAGAGGCAATTAACATAAGAAGGATATATGAATATAGGCTATTTCGTTCTTCATGGAACTACTTGTTTTTTTAATCTAGGCATTATTTTTCGATGACCCTGTACTGGCGTGTGGTTGGTTGGTTGGTTCTTCAGTTTAGGGGCTGCGACAACGCGGTCATGTAGCCCCGTGTACTTTGGGTGTGTGTAGAATCTGTCTCATAACCGGTGTTAATTGTGATGGCTGTATTAGTGTGTGTTATCTGTTTTTAATTCAAGTGAATGATCATGTGGCCTCCTGAGAGGCCGAGTGCAGGTCTTTCTAATTGACGCCCGTGGGCGCCTTGCGCGTGCAGACATTCGATTTTCAAGTAGTTCCAACTTTTGCTAGCAAACGCCACCGTCAACGACCAACTAGTTCTGAGTTTTGTTACTAGATGCCACTGCTGTTGGCTTCTGGCGACGAACGTTGGAATCTTAAGAGCGTTGTTCAGATCTATCCTATAATTTAGCTTCGCACAAGTGTAATTTGTGGAAAGTTCTTTATCATGCCATAAATCTATGACATGGGACCACCGGCTTTACTTCCCCTCCGAAGGAAGGCATACTGAGGGATTTTTAACGCTCTTAAAATCTTGCCACGGTGGGTGAGTGGTTATCGTGTTGGGCTACCAACCCCAAGCTTTCAGGTTCGCTCCTGGCCGTGGTAAGTGATTTTTTTTTTTTGAAAGGCGGCAAAAATTACGACACGCTTGGGTTTGATGTTGGTATGTCAAATAACCCATTTGAATTCAGTAGGTCGTGTTCATAATGGCAAAATTGATCTCGGGATTTTCCGCCAGCACAAAGTTCCTCATTTCTCTACTAGAAAGCGCTCTAGTGTCATGGAGCTTAGATATCTAACCTCCTTGACATTTATAGTGCTTCAAGGAGCAACAAAATTCGACATGCTATTTACCCTCTGGGTATCAAATAACAAAGCTTGCACCCGGCACCCGAGGCCATACGATACTAAAATTAAAAAACGCTCTCAAAAAAACCGACAACTTCGGCCAGGTTTGAACCCGGGACCTTGGGCATAGAAGCTCATCATGCTACATTACTGGCGTGTGGATATGTGAGGAGAATTCGATAACTCTCTAACTTCTGTGAAACGGTGCAAGTACAGCGGTAGACAAAGCTGAAATAAATTATATCCCTGTTGAACTGGCACAACATAACCATCAGTCTCTCTCTACCCTACTCATTACATCGCCACATAACAAGAGTCGTGTCTCTCCATACAGTGCTGGACAACAAATCACGGTGAGGGAGTAACCCATTACGGTACTTGTAACGTTATTAATTACATTAAGTAACTGTAACGCTGCTATATTTAATAGTTACAGAGTAACGAAAATGCTCGTTACTTTTTTAAGACGGAACTATTTGGGGATTATCCTAGATTAGGCGTGAATGTGTTGCTCTCGTCATACTATCTAGTATTTGAAAGGTTCGTGATGGTTCCGTATTGATGAACTAATTAGTAGACTGATAATTGTGGCAAAAGTTCCGCCTAATCAATACCTTTATTTTAATAAATGTTCACTTTGTGGTTATTGGGGACATTTTTCGAGGCCTAGTTGTTTTGGCGCCTCCATCAGCCGATATAGATTTAAATATCAAGGAAAACAGGTGGTTGAAAAGCTTAATACTAAAACCATCTTATCAATAAACCTATTATGGTTCACCATAAGGAAAGGTGGAAGATGTTTACTCTAAAGATACAATAAAATAATAAGTGAATGAATATAAACAAAGAGAGAAGTCTTCATAGGGAGGTTTACGTTGCTTGTGCTTTTAGTTCTCGCAGTAAATAGGTGCAGTTGCACTTTGTATACAGAAAGGGAGGTAGACGCGCAGTTCGCTACTCCTGTGGGAGTCCGGGCGGGGACACACAAAGAGTCCACTGATGAGCCAGCTTGGTGTCCTAGGCGAAACCCCACACAAGACACGGCACAAACCTAGAAAAATTGCTGAGTTTTAAAGAAAGAAAAAGTTGAAATTTGAAATTTAAACACAATATGATTAAACTCTAGAAGCCTCCGTGGCTTAGGCGGCAGCACGCCAGCCTCTCACCGCTGGGTCCGTGGTTCAAATCCCGGTCACTCCATGTGAGATCTGTGCTGGACAGAACGGAGGCAGACAGGTTTTTCTCCGGGTACTCCGGTTTTCCCTGTCATAATTTCATTCCAGCAACACTCTCCACTATCATTTCATTTCATCTGTCATTCATTTAATCATTGCCCCAGGGGTGTGCGTCAGGCCTCGGCAGCCGGCACAGTTCATATCCTCGCCGCTAGATGGGGGCTTCATTCATTCCATTCCTGACCCGGTCGGAGACTGGAAGCAGGCTGTGGATTTTCATTTTTTTTTCATGATTAAACTCTATAATGCCCTCGTAGATCACTGTATTGGGCGTTCTTCATTTGGGAAATAGTTATGTAGTCCAATTCTGCTGTGCCAACTACAGAACTGAACCATTACCATTTCCTTAATGTCTACAAACCACAATACAGTGTGTGTTTATCTTCAAATTTATTATTGTCACCGCATATTTTCAGAAGAAGATGTTGGTAAACAACCACACAACTTTAATAGAGGTGATGGTTATCCCTTGGCTGCCCTCTATTATAATAGTTTCATTACCAACATGTTCTTGGTCACAGGAGGTCATGGATTAACTACTGTATTTGTTTCGTCATGGCTTCCTATCTTATACCATTTATCTACGGAGGCTACGTGCCATTGCTTACTCATTCTTTCTTTCTTTCTTTCTTTCTTTCTTTCTTTCTTTCTTTCTTTCTTTCTTGACAAACCTTGATAAAGGGACGAGTAGTTGTCCGAATCGTCGGTTTTTAAAGTTTGACTCTACCTAATAGCCCCCAAGCTATATTATGAGTGAAAGAAATGATTAGAACAAGTCAATAATAGTAATGCAATAAAGTTACAACTTACATTAGTTCCGTATTGTTTCATACTTACGAGTACCTTAATTCAACTAATGAAAATGAAAATCCACCGACTGGGTCAGGAATGGAATGAATGAATGAATGAATGAATGAATGAATGAATGAATGAATGAATGAAATCTAGCGGTGAGGATATGAACTGTGCCGGCTGCCGAAGCCTGTCGCACTCCTCTGAGGCAATGATTAAATTAATGACAGATGAAATGATAGTGGGGAGTGTTGCTGGAATGAAATTTTGACAGTGAAAACCGGAGTACCCGGAGAAAAACCTGTCTGCCTCCGTTTTGTCCAGCACAAATCTCACATGGAGTGACCAGGATTTGAACCACGGACCGAAAGGTGAGGGGCCGGCGGGCTGCCACCAAAGCCATGGAGGCTCACCTTAATTCAACTACTGTAATGAAATGAAAATCCACAGCCTGCTTCCAGTCTCCGACCGGGTCAGGAATGGAATGAATGAAGCCCCCATCTAGCGGCGAGGATATGAACTGTGCCGGCTGCCGAGGCCTGACGCACTCCCCTGGGGCAATGATTAAATGAATGACAGATGAAATGAAATGATAGTGGAGAGTGTTGCTGGAATGAAATTATGACAGGGAATACCGGAGTACCCGGAGAAAAACCTGTCTGCCTCCGTTTTGTCCAGCACAGATCTCACATGGAGTGACCGGGATTTGAACCACGGACCCAGCGGTGAGAGGCCGGCGTGCTGCCGCCTAAGCCACGGAGGCTTCCAATTCAACTACTGTAATACTTAACTTAAAATACAAGTTTTACTATTATGATCAGTGAGTCTCTCATTTCATATTGACGCAGGCTATGAGAAGGAGTACCGAGTATTACATATAAGTTACAAGCATTTGTCCATCACTGATTATTTTGCTTCCTAAGTAACAGAAGTCTCCTTCAGCTTTTCACCTGCCAATTTGACGTCCATAGGGGTTTCTGATTTCTTAGGGCACTATTCCATTTATTATTATTGTTTTACATTTATTGATTTTATCATGAATTCTATCCTCAAGCCGGAGTTCAAACCATTAAAAAACTCATTCATACCCTGTGGTGAATCGGCTACGATGACAATAACATCACCAAATCTCTGAGTTGAAATTATTTCTCCTTGAATCTTTACTCCTACTTTATTTTTTTCTTGTTCAATCTTCAATGTATAGATTAAAAAGCATGGGCGATAAGTTAGTTAGTTAGTTAGTTAATGTTGTTTTAAAGGGCGGATACGAGGTCATCTGCCCCTTGCGATAAGTTGCAGCCTTGGCTTACACCTTTCTCAATACCAGCTTCCCTCTCATCTCCTCTGGCTCAATACCATCATGTTGTTTGCCACGGTGGGTGAGTGGTTATCGTGTCGGACTGCCAAAAGCTTTCAGGTTCGCTCCCGGCCGTGGTAAGTGTTTTTTTTTTGAAAGGCGACAAAAATCACGATACGCATGTCATACGATGTTGGCATGTTAAAGAACCCATTTGAATTCACTAGGCCGTGTTCATAATGGCAAAATGAATCTCGGGAATTTCCGCCAACACAGAGTTCCTCATTTCTCTACTGTAGACTACTCTACTCTACTACGCTTCAAGGAGCGATAAAATTCGACATGCAGGTTGCCCTCTGGGCGTCAATTAACAAAGCTTGCACCCGGCACCGAGGCCATACGATATTATTATTATTATTATTATTATTATTATTATTATTATTATTATTATTATTATTATTATTATTATTATTGAAAAAAAAATCCACAGCCTGCTTCCAGTCTCCGACCGGGTCAGGAATGGAATGAATGAAGCCCCCATCTAGCGGCGAGGATATGAACTGTGCCGGCTGCCGAGGCCTGACGCACTCCTCTGGGGCAATGATTAAATGAATGACAGATGAAATGAAATGATAGTGGAGAGTGTTGCTGGAATGAAATTTTTGACAGGGAAAACCGGAGGACCCGGAGAAAAACCTGTCTGCCTCCGTTTTGTCCAGCACAGATCTCACATGGAGTGACCGGGATTTGAACCACGGACCCAGCGGTGAGAGGCCGGCGTGCTGCCGCCTAAGCCACGGAGGCTTGCTATTATTATTATTATTATTATTATTATTATTATTATTATTATTATTATTATTACCAATGTATTATGTTAGATTTCTGATATATTTCTTTTTTGAGTTAAGGAAATTTAAGTGAAATTATGCAGAAAAAGTAATCGTATTTAATTTGAAAAATCTAAAGCAATCGTAATGTTTAGTTGAGATATTAAAAGCAATTTTTAACATGACATGTACATGCCTTCACGACATTCTAATATCTCACAAGCTGCATTGAGAATTATAGTTAGGGGAGGGCTTGCATGATGCTATGTCCAAGACCCCTTCCCTCTAACGACTCGCGTCATCTGGTATCGGCCAAATGCGCGCGACAGCTCTACTCTGTTTTTTTTTGTTTTCTCCTTTCTTTTCTTGATTTCTTTCTTGTGGACTTGTATGAGTTGCGATGTGAGGGTTGTTTTGTTGGAGAAACCTAGCCTACGAACACACACACACACAAAGTATAGCGATTTAAATGAGTTTTCCTGTTTAGGGGGTTCCCCCTCTCTCCTCAAGACATGATTTGTGGTCTTGTAGAGGCTTACAAGACGGCAGCAGCAGAGGAAGCCGCTGTGTTTTCTGCGGGTTTGGATATTGGCCATTATGCTGGACCCAAGATGAAGGAATTCCTCTCACTCCCCCACCCGTTACCACACCACTACCATGTCCCTCCTGTTCGGACTGCATTAATCATAGTTAATATTTGAAATGCCAAGAACACTAGTGTCTTTGGAAGGGGAGGGGGTGACTGAATCCAACCCTAGCCCTGTCTTCTTATATGAATTGGACACAAGGCGTGGTGAAGACAATATGAAACGCACTAACACCCTGTTCCATTTCTTAGTCACCAAGCCATCCACAATTACAATTCCCACAGACGCACAATAGTAGTCTACATTATGCAACGAGCCTGAATGACAATAATTAAGACACGAGTATGTTTATAAAACGAGCATACGCGAGTTTTATAATTTCCATACAAGTGTCTTAATTACCATTATAGGCGAGTTGCATACGACTGTTTATAACTAACCTAACCCCGTGGCACTACAGCCCTTGAAGGGCCTAGGCCTACCAAGCGACCGCTGCCCAGCCAATAAGCCTGCAGATTTTGGGGTGACGCGTGGTCAGAGCGTCGGGTCCCCTCGGCCGTTAATCTTGGTTTTCGTGACCGGGGCACTGTCTCACTGTCAGACAGCTACTCAATTGTCCTCACGAGGCTGAGTGCACCCCGTTCCAACCCTCACGTCAGTTTTAAAATCCTTGACGGAGCCGGGGATCGAACCCGGGGTCTCCGGGTGAGAGGCAGGCGCGCTAACCCAACACCACGGGGCCGGCTCATACGACTGTTTATGTTCGACGATAATTCTTATAACTATTTTATGTTCGAACATAAATATTCATAAATATCTGTCGAGATTTCGACAGTTTTATGTACTGAACAGAGCGCATGGGACGCAGAGAATGCCTTGTATTTGACCATGGCCTCCTCGATTACCCCACTATGACACTAGGCAACGCAGTGAAATTTAAATTAGAAGGCCTTGGAACTCAGCGCAGGTGCGATGCTATCCTTATCTAATTGGTCAAACAACTGTTTCTTGAGCTGTGATTGGTGGGAGAAACTGTTTCATAATGAAAAATAGTGTTATAGTGACCATCATAATGATACAGTTTTCTGACACATAATAGTCAGGGTCGAACATATATAGATAATAGATAACAAATTGTATACACTGCGCAACAAAAGTTTGGACTAGCATAGGTTTTACTACAATCACTTCCTATAGTAAACCCATTGAGGTTTATACAATAACTGGATGGTTGGTTCCTTAGTTTAGGGGCTGCGACAACGCGGTCATGTAGCCCCGTGTACTTTGTGTGTGTGTGTAGAATCTGTCTGATAACCGGTGTTAATTGTGATGGCTGTATTAGTGTGTGTTATCTGTTTTTAATTCAAGTAAAGACTGCATACAGTACATTAGATTTTCAAGTAGTTCCAACTTTTGCTACCAAACGCCACCATCAACGACAACTAGTTTTGAACTTGGTTACTAGATGCCATCGCAGCCGGCTCCTGGCGACGAACGCGTGAACCTAAGATCGTTAGTCAAATCTAACCTATAATTTAGATTCACAGAAGTGTAATTAGTGAGAGTTTTTTTACATTGTTTCAATTGAAAATTAATTGCTTTAATAGTATCCTATCTATAACCAAATACAGCGCATTAAAAAGACGTCAGCTAAGGAATAGGAAATATTTCAACTCTCCACACAACGAGGTATTATCTAGTCGTGCGCTCAACTCCGCTTCCGGCACAGGCTGTGTAGATCGCAGCTCAGTGAGAATTTCTATGTTTATTGCCAGCAAATATGGCTCTGCCTTTTTGAGCAAGCGTGCTCAACTTTTCCGTTGTGCTGTTGGGACAACAGCCAAGACCAGAGCCAAGACATCACAGCCTCACAGCGATTCTTCGTTCGATCACAGAGCGGCAGCACTGGTCATAAGAAGTGGGAACGTGGCAGGTGGCGCCTTCTAGACTCTGCGGCAGCATTTTGTGGGAATCGCTCAATACAAAAGAGGGGGGGGGGGTTAGAGCTGATTAACAATCCCAACTTACCTATTGTATTCTATAGCCACATTTGATAAATCGATGAACTATAAAAATAAAAGTTTACTAGCGGTCCCGTGCGAGAAATCTCGCATGTTCGTAAACCACACTTTCCCCAATAGGTTTTACAAAAATTGATATTTTAGAAATTAGAATGCATTTTGTCACTGATAATGTCATTTGTGTGCTGAGTGTGCTGTAACACTCACCGGTTATTCCATAATTATGAAATTATACCGTACGTTTTGAGCACTCATTCTTTTGATTTAGGCTACTGTTTCTGAAATCCATGCAAAATGATAAAGGAAAGACCTCATAATGTTAAAATGACATGAAACGGGCGTCACAGCGGCCAAATGTGAAGTGGACACCAATTATGGAGCGTATTTTCATACATCAACAGTATCTGCAAATCGCACACTTCGTACATTTTTAAGTCATTTTTAAAGAAATTATTGATATTTATGGAATTAGAGTGCAATTCGTCCCTGCTAATGTCAATTCTCTTTCATTTGAATGCTCATTTTCACGATCGGTCGCTTGTGAGCGCCGCAGGAGGGATCTATACTACTGAAATAATATATATGATGTTGTCAAAATAAGGACATGATAATTTTCCATTACGGCGTTGCTGGTTTCATTTTAATACTTTTGGTAACACTGAAAAAATCGGATTTTATGCGCTCATACCAAATGATTCTGAGTTCGTGGATATTATGTCATTGTAGGTATTATTGTGTGTTGTGCGTTAAGTTTGTTCAGTATGGAAAACTCAGTGGAGAGCCTCTTGACTGTTTTTATAAGTTTGTAAATGAGTCGTCCAGTTTGAAAACTCGTTTAATCCACTTGTGAATAAGAATCATTTTCATGAGAAACGTTTCTCTGGACGTTGCCTCGCGTATCTTTTGTGTTTGTTGTTTTCTACTTTTTGCTTTGTGTTTTTGGTTTTGTGTTTGCTTTATGCTTTTCATTTTGAATATTATTTTTTGCTTTTCTTTCTTGGTTTTGATTTTGTGTTCGTTTTCTGGTTTTGCTTTTTTTGAACTTTGCTTTGTGTTTCTTGTTTTTTGTTTTCTGCTTTTGATTTTGTTTTGAATTTTTCTTTTTGCTTCGTGTTTTTGTTTTTTGTTTTAAGTTTGTTTTCTGGAAACTGAAAATAAAACAAAATAAACAAAATCGAAATAAAACAAAACAAAATAAAACAAAATAAAAACAAAACACATAAAACAAAATAAAAACAAAATAAAATAAAACAAAAACATAATAAAACCAAATAAACAAAACAAAATAAAAACAAAATCAAATAAAACAAAACAAAAAATTAAAAATGCAATTTTTCATTTTGCTTCGTGTTTTTTGTTTTTTGTTTTATGTCTGGAAACTCAAAATAAAACAAAACACAATAAAACAAAATAAACAAAATAAAAAACAACAAAACAAAGTAAAACAACATAAACAAAATATTAAAAAAAACTATTTTAAACAAAATAAAATGAAATAAAATAAAACAGCATCAAAATAAAACAAAACAAAATTACACATTAAATTAAATTAAATTAAATTATATTAAATTAAACAAAACAAAACAAAAAACTAATTAAAAATAATTTTACGACATGATTCTTATTCACAAGTAGATTAAACGAGTTTTGCAACTGGACGACTCAAATACATTATACTTTTGCGGGGTGATAGGTTACAGTACACAACTGATTTTCCCCAGCAGCCGCTACAGGTTGAAAGTTAAGAAGTCATATTTCTGTCGTATCTAGTTCCTAATATCACCAGAATCCCAAACAAATGCTCTACACTTTGGTCACCCCCTCCCCACAGGGGCTCACATCTAGTGGGACGTGGGTTGGTGACCATGGGACTCCAGCTGAGTCCGACATTGCTTCCACTTACTTGTGCCGGGCTCCTCTCTGTTATCTTTTCTGTCGGCCTCCCTTGGTCAACTCTTGTTCTCTTCCGATCCCGACGGTATTAGGGTAACCGAGGCCTAGGGAGTCACTTCCTTTCCCACCTTTGGCCCTTCTCTCATCTTTCCTGATCCCTCATTCTTCTAGGGATCAGCCTTCTTTTTCTTTTCATTGACGTTCCTTTTCTCCTTAAGATTCACGCCCTTTGTTCTGTTTTGGCTGCCCGTGTCTCTAAATTACCTGTTGTGGGTATTTTGAAACTCAACCACATTTTGAAAGTATTTTCAATCTGCATTGCGTTTTGTAAGTATTTTCTATGCAAACTCCATTTTGTAAGTATTTTCACCTAAGTCGTCGGATTTTTTAAGAGCGTTAAAAATCCCTCAGTATGCCTTCCTTCGGAGGGGAAGTAAAGCCGGCGGTCCCATGTCATAGATGTATGGCATGTTAAAGAACATTCCACTAATTACACCTGTGTGAAGCTAAATTGTATAGGTTAAGAATGTAAACAACGCTCTTAGGTTCCTAAGTTCGTTGCCAAGAGCCGACTGCGGTGACGTCTGGTAGCAAAGTTCTGAACTAGTAGTCGTTGACGGTGGCGTTTGGCGGCAAAAGTAGGAACTACTTGAAAATTGATCGTCTGCAGTCCTTACTTGAATTAAAACAGATACACACACTAACACAGTCATCACAATTAACACCGGTTATCAGACAGATTCTATACACACCCAAAGTACACGGGGCTACATGACCGCGTTGTCGCAGCCCCAAAACTTAAGAACCAACCAACCAATCTAAATTGAATTTTGTAAGTATTTTTAACCTCAATTGTATTTTGTACGTAGGCCTATTTTCAATCTCAATTGCATTTTATAAGTACAGTATTTTGAATTCCAATTGTATTTTGTGAGTATTTCGAATGTACATTGCATTTTGTAAGTATTTTGAACCTAAACTACATTTTGTGCGTATTTTTCAATCTCTTCCGTTTGTGAGTATTTTCCTTCTAAATTACCCTTTGTAAGTATCTCCACTCTACATTTTGTGAGTCGTTTCAATCTGAGTTCCATTTTGTAAGTATTTTCAGTCTCTCTTAATTTTTGTTATGGTTTCCATTTCATTGTCATTTTCGCTATCACCCAGACCATTAGGGGCCGATAACCTCGATGTTAGACCCCTTAAAACAACAATTATCATAATCATCATCATCATCATCACATTTTGGTCAAATTTGTGCCAGGCAATTATTTTAACTCGAAGAAGAAATAGACCCTGGCTGATATAATTTTGGTTTGGTAATCTGATTTGACAATATGCCTCCGTGGCTTAGGCGGCAGCACGCCGGCCTCTCACCGCTGGGTCCGTGGTTCAAATCGCGGTCACTCCATGTGAGATCTGTGCTGGACAAAACGGAGGCAGACAGGTTTTTCTCCGGGTACTCCGGTTTTCCCTGTCAAAATTTCATTCCAGCAACACTCTCCACTATCATTTCATTTCATCTGTCATTCATTTAATCATTGCCCCAGAGGAGTGCGTCAGGCCTCGGCAGCCGGCACAGTTCATATCCTCGCCGCTAGATGGTGGCTTCGTTCATTCCATTCCTGACCCGGTCGGAGACTGGAAGCAGGCTGTGGATTTTCATTTCAATCTGATTTGACAATACCGTACTCTAATGTTTTTAGTAAATATCCTACTACTGTAGCCTAATGCAACATGTTTTATCATTTCAAACTATCTTGTCGACTTCATAGTTATGCTTAGGTCTACCGTTATGCGTCACGGTTACGACGTGTATGACGTCATCATGTTGTTCAGTGCATATGCACCGAGTCTGAGTTTACTCCTTGGGTCTGGCGTTATGCGAACGGAGACGGCGAGTGCGTGACGTCATGCAACCCCCGCGCGGGAAACCTAAGTTAAAGGGTAATGGAGTCTGTTGAGTCTGAATTTCCTCCTGGGGTCTGGCGTTATGCGATACGGAGACGGCGAGTGCGTGACGTCATGCAGCAGAGTGCAAAGAGTCCTGGGGCTTCGAGCGAAGCGAGAAGCCCTCCTGAGCCTTTCTAACATGTGTAGCATATGTAGCATGCGTCATTTGAAATGATATAAAGTCTAGTCTCTCAGACTGACTGTATCTTTTCTGAAACCGGATCAGTGCTTTGGATGTCTGATAGGTTGAACAATCAAATTTCAAACGTCAATATGTCTTGGTTGGTATTACTGACACCATCAACGAGTGCAAATAACATGGGATGCATCCGAAATATTTTATAGTTCCATTATATCTAGGTCCACGTGTATTAAGAAGAAGATAAGGTCCACCTTGCTACGTAGTGGCTAACATTCTTGGCTGTCACTGTGGAAGCCCGGGTTCGATTTCCGGCTCTGTCAAAATATGTAATTCTGATCTGAGGGTTGGAACGGGGTACACTCAGACGTGTGAGGCAAAAACTTAGAAGAGGCAAGTTCGAATCCTACCTCAGCCATCCTGGAAGTGGTTTATCCGTGGTTTCCCACTTCTGCTCCAGGCAAATCCCGGTATGGTACCTAACTTAAGGCCACGGCCTTTTCCTACCCAAATCCTATCCCAATTACAAATACACACACTAGTACAGACATCAAAGTGACACAGGTTATCGGATAAATTCTACACACACCCAAGTACACGGGAATACAAGACCAATATGTGGCAAACCCCCTTGAAGAATCAACAACAAAGAAAGTAGGCTCCTCAAGGTATATGATGATGACGATGGCGTTGGTGATAATATTGTTGATTCTTTAGAGGATTTACAACATCGTGGTCATAGGCTATAGCCCCGTGTACTTGGGTGGGTGTGGAATTTGACTGATAACCCGTGTTATTGTGATGGCTGTACTAGTGTGTCTATTTGTAAATGAGGTAGGATTTGGGAAGGAGGCAACCGTGGCCTTAAGTTATGAACCATCCCAACATTTGCCCGGAGCAGAAGTGGGAAACCACGGAAAACCACTTTTAGGATGGCTGAGGTAGGAATCGAACCCGCCTCTTCTTAGTTTTGCATCACCAGGCTGAGTGCACCCCGTTTCCAGCCCTCAGACCAGAACTGAATTTCTTGGCAGAGCTGGGAATCGAACCCGGGCCTCCATGGTGACAGCCAAGAATGCTAGCCACTACGCAGCGATGCGGGCAATATGATGGTGATAATGATAATGATGATGATTACGGTATTATTATTTTACGTAGTGGAACATCGAGATCATCTGCCCATTAAAGGAATATATTTCAACAGCATGGATGCAGTTATAAATTAAAAATCAATTGCTTCTATTTTATTGTTCTTTTGTTTTAAGGAGTGCTATGTTTAAATTAGACCACCTCGTGGCGCAGTGGCCAGCATTGTTGACTGTCACCCTCGAGGTACCGGGTTTGATCCCCGGCTCTGCCAAGAATTTAAAAGTCTTGGTATGGTCTGGTACGGGGTCTCCCAGCCTCGTGATGCAAAATGTGAACTTGCCGGAGGCTATGGCAGGAGGAAGAGGAGTGGAAAGGAACTGGCCACCCTACCACACGCAAACTTTGGCTTGGGATGCCTGGTTAATGCTCTAATTCAGGTCGCCTACGTCCCTGGAGGGGATATGGCACTCTAATAAAAATAATAATAATAATAATAATAATGTTTATGTTCGACCCTGACAATTATATGTCTGAAAACTGTATCTTAATGATGGTCATTATAACACTATTTATCATTATGAAACAGTTTCTCCCACCAATCAGAGCTCAAGAAACAGTTGTTTGACCAATTAGATAATTAGATGCGCTGAGTTCCATGGCCTTCTAATTTAAATTTCGCTGACTGGCCTAGTGTCATAGTAGGGTAATTTAGGAGGCAATGGTCAAATAAAATGGCGAAATCTCGACAGATATTTATGAATATTTATGTTCGAACATAAAATAGTTATAATAATTATCGTCGAACATAAACAGTCGTATGCAACTCGCCTATAATGGTAATTAAGACACTCGTATGGAAACTATAAAACTTGCATACGCTCGTTTTATAAACATACTCGTGTCTTAATTATTGCCATTATAGGCTCGATGCATAATGTAATTTAATATGTATTAAATTGGTGTATTGGTGCCCCTGATTATATCAATTATGACCAAGATTCCGAAGAACACACAATAAAGAGAAGATGAAGCCAATAATTGCATTTAATTTGGAACCTGAAGATAATCTTCGAATCTCCCTATGGGCGGCCTCCAATGACATTTGACCAGCCTTTGCAAAGCGGAAGATTCTCTGTTCTGCTCTATTCCTCTTCCTCCTAACCCCCTATTGTCTGTTCCCTTTAACATCGTCTGTCTGTCTTTGAGAAACTGTAGCAAATCCTAGAGGCAATTGTTCAGCCTGAGAATTTAATCAGGTCTCATGCAGAGATCCGTACTGGCCAGCTGACACACGCAAGGAAGAGGAGAGGAGAGCGCCTTCAAGCGTGGGACAGGCGAACTTGGAGCGGGCTACAAAGCAATTAAGTGGCAGACTAAATATGCAGAAAGGGAGTATCGTCCCATCCGCTCTGGTACCAAGGCGAAGCAAATTGCCTTTCAAGACGAGCGGTGTAAGACGTGATGGGGTTAATGACCTCTAATGGTGTCCAATAGACTCACTTGTTGTTTGGTGGAACCTTCATTGCGTTACTGAAACACTGCCTTGGTGATGATAGGACATGGTTAATAACATCTTACTAACAGCCACGACACTTTGATAAGGTTCACATCAAAAGACTATAGCATTAGCCTAAGTCGCTTCAAAGCCGTGATGTTTCCTTTCAAAAACATAACGCATATTCTATGAGCCATTACGAATCATAATTTTCACATGTCCATTCGTCAGAACTTCCTGTTTTGAAATACAAAGCAAAAGTTATGTTATGGGTTTGAAGCCATTTTCCAGTGTTGCCTTAGTAAACAAAAGTTTGGTGCTTTTCAGTCGGTCAACACAAATGTACCCAAAAGAGTTGGGTTATACCCTAATCCTGAAAAACATTCATGAGATTAATTAATAAATATACTAGGATGACCAGTTTTGATCGTCAAGTGTCATCATCAGATCCATTACACTTCGGTGATAAAATCTATGTTTGAAATTACAGGTGAAAATATTTACAATATGTACATTATTTAGTGGCCTGTTCGCCATCTCTTGATGAATACAGTACTTTTGCATTTGTCAGTTGGCACAGGCTAGAGTAAAAGGTGGCTTTTCACCGATGTCTCAGTCTCACTCATGGCTGTGATTATATGGAAGCTACTGAGGTATGGGTGGTGCTTAGTAATGGCATTCGGGGCACAGTCAGTGCCTGTGAATGCTGTGAAAGGTTCTACTCATAGGGTTAGGACTACTGTTCTGACTCAGTGAGGAAAGCAATGGCAAACTACCTCACTCCTCTTCTTGCCTAGAACGCCTCAAAATAGTGCTGCCTTGGGTTTTTGTGGGTATCTACTCACATAACGTAACGGTGGTACTTTTTGAGGATCCAACCAGCCTTCGGGCTGACTACCTAACAGACAGACATTATTTAGTTGCAGTATTGGTATTTTTTTAATCATATGGCTTTTAGTGCCGGGAGTGTCCGAGGACATGTTCGGCTCGCCAGATTTTGTAGCTGCTTCTACGCGGACACCCATAGGGTGAGCTACATGTACCACCACGTGTGGAGTGTTGTCTGGGGAGGAAAGTTTGAATGTAAGGACTAGGAGTTGGAAGGTAGCGGCTGTGGCCTATAGTGAGGGACCAACCCCGGCATTTGCCTGAAAGGAAGATGGGAAACACAGAAGACATCTTCAAGGTTGCCGGTGGGGGGATTCGAACCTCCTCGCCTCCCGGATGTGAGTGACTGCCTGCAGCCACCCGTAACGACCACGGCTAACTCACCCGTTAGTATTGGTAATACAACTTGTCTGTGTATGCTAGTTGTAGCATATATGATGTTAGGTGAAATGCTAAAATGGTGATAGAAAACCGGAATTTGTCTTTTTGGAGTGACTATGTGGATGTAAAAAGTCAACTATGGTTGTACTTTATAGTACAGGCTACTACTTATCTGGTTGGGTGACTTCCGCGCTGTAGCTGCGAGCAGTGTCACTTCGCTCTTGCACCAGTGGCTGTCGACTGAATTGGAATGTTATCTCACTGATCTGGTTTCCCCGCCCCGTATTCCTATGTGCTGTCTGTAGTCAGTGGATGTGTACTTGTGGCATGTTGTCAAATCTAGATACGATGTATGTTATGTTATAAAAGAATTAATCTTCAGAGTAATAAATTGGACAGATTTTATTTACACCAAAAGGTGGTTGTCTGAGCAGCCTGTAGACATTTCACAATTTCAGATAAGTCTCTACATCAGATCGTTCATCACATTAACAGTAGACAAATATTTGGTATGTTGTAGTTATAGTTTTTTTTACCATTATCCCATCAGAGTACAGGGTTATTAAATATGTGCGCCCCGGTAATCACGGCAAACTGTGGCGTCATTTGGTTGGCAAGGTGTTGAGCGAGTGGACCTCGCAAGGTTGTGTCCTGATTGCGGTCACTTTCATTTTAGGGAAGAACTATAAACATTCCAGCGTCCCGATTGCGATCACTTTTCTTGAGAGACCGGTCCGGACTCTTAGCAAGATTCATTTCACCATGTGGCGCTGGCGTAATGGATAGCGTTGCAGTGAGAAAGGCCGGTAGTCCCGGTTTCGATTCCCGGCTTGGGCAAAATATTTTTTTAAATGTTATTTTAGGTGTAAGGTTTTTAAGCTTGATACCTTGGATAAATTAAACCGATCTTTGTGCACTTCGTAGCATTAAATTTTCTAAGTCCGTTATTACGTTTAAACCACGTTGCAAGAGAAAGTAAGGTTTAGCTAGGCTAGGCATGCTTAGCTTAATTTTTGCCGTAGGGTAACCATTACGCCAGCGCCACATCGTGAAATGAATCTTGCCAAGAGTTAAAGGATTGAGAAAGGTAATAGAGGCTTGGAAAGGTTGCCTAACTTACAGGGTGGAGGGCCTGAATCAACCCTTATTTTAGGGGTTAAGGAGGCCGCTTCGACCCCAAGTTCATTATCTCAAATTACTTTTATACCTGTCCCCTACTCGACCTATCATTCTCCAAAGGTACATAAAAGACACCCTGTATACGTATCTCCTTGACGTAATGCGTTGGATAAAATTTTAATCAATTTAAAACAAAAAACATAAACAAGTAAAGTGTAAAACTGAAATATAAATATAAAATTATAAAAATAAAATTACAATAATAAAACAAAATTTAAATAGTAAACAAAACTATTAAAAAAATTATAAACATAATTGTAACAAGAAGTTCCGTGAAGAACTATACAGCCTACTTTTCATGCCAATGATTATTCTACAGTATATGAACCTATCTAGAATAATGACGAACTTAAGTTGGTAATATCGAAATATCTAATTAGTTCAAAATATACCTGGTATAATGTAGCCAGATAGAGCACTATAGTTGGCAGCCCTGGTGACTGAATATATTCTTAGTTCCATCTCTTAAGGTACAGAATACAAAATTAGGTTCAAGTCCAATGGACGTTACATGCAGTTAGACACTGGATCTATCAGCACGCGTAAAAGCATGTTGCCAACAATGTCATACGTGTGCTGGTCACAAATAATCTGAAATATTATGATATCTTGTTGTGCCAATTTTGGATGAAATCCATTTGTTAGTATAGAAGTTACATGTATTTTAAAATTGGACATATCAGCAGGCATAGAATCATGTTGGCAGCACTGCCTTGTATTAATTACTCCAAATTAATCTAGAATGACAGGTGCTATACGTGTGCAAAGTATAGAGCTGTTGGCTTGCATACTTTCTGATATATTGATATTAGGGTAAAAAATATAGACAGCATTTAATAACAGTTGGCAGCCCTGATTGCTCTTAACAATACTTATAGTCATATCTGTTATGGTACACATAGCACATACGAAATTTGGTTGAAATCCAACTGATAGTATAGAAGTTACATGTATTTAAAAATTGGTACTATCTGCAGGCTTATAATCATGTTGGTAGAACTGACGTATATAAGTTACTCCAAATTAATCTAAAATGTCAGAATATACGTGTGCATAGTTTAAAGCTGTTGGCTTGCATACTTTCTGAGATATTGGTATTTGGATAAAAAAAAAATAGAGAGAGCAATTATTAACAGTTGGCAGCCCTGGTGGCTCTTAAGAATACGCGCAGTCATATCTGTTTATGTACAGATATTACATACAAAATATGGTTGAAATCCTATTGATAGTGTAGAAGTTATATGCATTTAAACATTGGACCTATCAGAAGGCTTAAAATTATTTTGGCAACACTGTCATGGTTGGACTCCTGGAAATTAAACTGAAATAGTCTTATCTACATGTGTGCCAATTTTGGAATAGCTCCCATGTATACCTTGCAAGATATCCAACATGGAGCTCAAATTTCTAGTGCGTTTTTTCAGCAGTTGGTAGCACTGACATCATTTTCAAATATGGACGTGAGATATTCCGGTGCACATCTTTACTCATACTAAATTTGGTTTTGATTGCTGCAGCCGTTTAGGAGTTGATAGGGGGGGACACACAGCCAGACAGACAAACAGACAGACAGACACACATTTTCCCGGATCGATCTCATAAGTCTACTTTTTCCTCATTTTTGCAAAATGTGAAAAGTAGGCTAAAAATCAATTTGAAATTAGTTAAATAATTCATTAAAAATATCAAATTTAAATCTATAAGAACACATATTGAAATTTAAAAATGCATACATCAACATTAAATTTAGAGAAACCAAAAATAACGTTATTTATAATAATTAAATTAATTTAAAATGTAAAAAAACACATAAAAGTTTAAAACAAGAAGTTCCGTGACGAACTAAAGAGCCTACTTTTCTTGAAATTTAAGATTCATGCCAATCTATTAGACCTATCTAGAATAATTACGAAATTAAGTTGGTAATATCGAAATTTATAATTAGTTCGAAATATACCTGGTATAAAGTAGCCTAATAGACCAGTACAGTTGGCAGCCCTGGTGACTGAATATAGGCTATTGTTAGTTGCATCTCTTAAGGTACAGAATACAAAATTTGGTTGAAGTTCAATGGATAGCATGCACGTTACATGCAGTTAGACCTTGGATTTATCAGCGCGCGTAAAATCACGTTGGCAACAATGTCATGCATGTGTTGGTCAGAAATAATATGAAATATTATGGTCTCGTGTTGTGCCAATTTTGTATGAAATACATTTGTTAGTATAGAAGTAACATGTATTTAAAAATTGGACATATCAGCAGGCTTAGAATCATATTGGCAGCACTGACGTAGGCCTATATTAGTAACACCAAATTAATCTAGAATTAATTAATCTGTATGTACGTGTGAAAAGTTTAGAGCTATTGGCTTGCATACTTTCTGATATATTGATATTAGGGTAACAAAAATAGAGACACTATTTATTAACAGTTGGCAGCCCTGGTTACTCTTAAGAATCGGCATAGTCATATATGTTATGGTGCACATAGCACACACGAAATTTGGTTGAAATCCAAATGATAGTATAGAAGTTACATGTATTTTAAGTTGGACCTCTCAGCAGGCTTAGAATCTTGTTGGTAGCACTGACGTATATAAGTTACTCCAAATTATTATAGAATGCCAGGTACTATACGTGTGCCTAGTTTAAAGCTGTCGGCTTGCATACTTTCTGATATATTGGTATATGGATAAAAGAAATTGAGTGCATTTATTAACAGTTGGCAGCCCTGGTGGATATTAAGAATACGCTCTGTCATATCTATTCATGTACACATAGCACATACAAAATTTGGTTGAATTCCAATTGATAGTGTAGATGTTATATGCATTATAAATTGGGCCTATCAGCAGGCTTATAATCATTTTGGCAACACTGCCATGTACGGCCTCCTGGAAATTAAACTGAAATATTATTATCTATATGTGTACCAGTTTTGAAATAGCTCCCATTTATACCTTCCAAGATATCCATCATGGAGCTCAAATTTCAATTGCGATTTTTCAGCAGTTGGTAGCACTGACATCATTTTCAAATATGGCCGTGAGATATTCAGGTATAGATCTTTACTCCAACCAAATTTTGTTTCTATTGCTGGAGCCGTTTAGGAGTTGATAGGGGGGGACACACACACAGCCAGACAGACAGACAGACAGAAGGACAGACAGACAGACACACATTTGCCCGATCTCATAAGTCTACTTTTTCCTCATTTTTGCAAAATGTGAAAAGTAGGCTAATAAAAATCGTTATACAGGATTAAAACAACAATCAATCAATCAATCAATCAATCAAGTAACTGATCGTAAAAAAAATGAGCATTCAAAAAAAAGAGTATTACCCAGAGCAGTGAGGAATTGCACACTGATTTCATAAATATCGATAATTCGTTTATGTTGGTCAAATTATTTTATTGTTGTTTTAAGAGGCGGAACAGCAAGGTCATCTGCCCCAGATTTTTTTACAAACAACCTTTTCAGACCCAGGATACACATAATAAGTTCACCTTCACTTTTTAATATTCCTACTCAGCAGCCATTGGTATTATGAGAATTTTGAACTAAATTTTATCCCTTAATATTCTCAGACTATACGGAGTTGGTAGGTGTAAATAGAAAGATATGTCTCTTGTCAGTGGATTGGTTTTACGGGCGGATGCCCTTCCAGAAACCTAGCTCATCAGGGATGTTTGTGTTAGACAAAAATGGAGATGAATTAAAATGAGCAACAAGTTGGAAGAAAGCAGCCGTGGCTTGGATTTTAAAACGAGAAGCCGTGGAAAATCATTTCAAGAATGTCCGATTGAGGGATTCGAACCCATTTTTCCAAACCGGAGATATTCAGACCCCATGAGCACGTTCGTAACTACACTGGTAGCAAATTGTGGGGGATAATTTTATTTAAAAGATATTCTTTGTCTTCAAATATATGTTATTTGTGTCATTATTTAATAGGAAAGACAGAACTAAAAAAAATCTCAGCAACAAATTTTGGATTGGGTCTGAAAAGGTGGATTGGGTCTGAAAAGGTTAAACAAACAAGTAGTTCCGTGAAGAACTAAGCCTATTTTGATATATCCTACTTATGTTAATAGCCACTATCAACATACAACATTTCAGTTTGATTGCTGTAATAGACTCGTAGATATTGAGAGCCGACTAAATATTGCGGATGGTCGCCATGTTGGATTTTTATACATGTAGGTCTTAGAGTTATGTACCATTAAAGGACAATTATTGCGTAGGTTCATTATAAAAACTTTCACTTCGCATGATTACGACACAAGAAATACAAACTTAATTTTAAAATTTGAACAGCCGCCATCTTGGGGTTATGTAAACAATTGAACTAAATTAGATACCAGTAGATTACAATGGGTATAAAAATTTGCTGTACCAAGTTTCATTACGTTTGGATCATTAAATCACGAGAAAAGTCTATTTAAAACTTTCATCTTCACTTGGCCGCCATGATCGTTTTGTAGTTAATCGGTTTTTGAAAGTCTCATAGATGAACTTCCAGTAGTGCCCTTTATCTCCGTACAAATTTTCAGGCTGATACCGCTAATAGTTTCAGAGATATAGAATGCCGGTGAAATTTTTCGCACAGCCGCCATCTTGAGGTTATGTAAACAATTGAACGAAGTTAAATGTCGGTGCATTACAATGTCTAAGAACATATACTGTACCAAGTTTCATAGCGTTTGGTAGGTTAAATCGCGAGAAACGTCTATTTAAAAGTCGCAACTTCGCGTGGCCGCCATGTTGGTTTTGTAGAACCAAGTTTTCAAAGGTTACGTAGGTGAAATTCTAGTAGTTTCCTTTATCACCGTACAAAATTCCAGGGTGATATCGGTAATAGTTTCGGAGATATTGAATGCTGGTGAAATATTTCGTACAGCCGCCATGTTGGATTGGTGAGACGTAAGAAAATTTGAAGAGCTCGGTCTGGGTCGTTCGGGATAGTGCTATGAACTTACCGAGTTTGATTGAAATCTCTCCATCCGTTTAAATTTTATTAGGGGGAGACACACACACGAATCACAAACGCACACACAGACAGCCACACGGACAAAAGGTGTTATCATAAGCCTATTTTTTTTTTTTTATAAATGAAAATAGGCTAAAGAAAACAAGACGATAGCCCCTGACAGAACTGTATCGCATCGACCCCGCATATTAGGAAAGCCGAGCACACAGTCATCCCCAGCCATAACTGTGTCGTGTCAAGCCCGCATAACAGAAAAGCCAGGCACACAGAGAACTGTGTCTCGTCGAACCAGACTGTTGTGCGTTACCAATGCACAACGACTGATGTTAATGAGAGATTTCTCGCACGGGTCCTCGAGCTTCTATTACATAACTAGAAGAAAATGCTACTGCTATACCATAACACAGACTTTTCAACACTGCTCTTGTATGCACAAGCCTCCCAGATATAACACAACACGTTCAGTAGAAAGATGTTTTCACTTACCTTCAGTCGCAAGGCACTCTTCAAATGTCTCCTCAGCGGCCGTTTACCATTTGTCTGGAAGCTGGCACAGTTCATCATTTCACTCTGTCCTCACTCGTGCAGCGATGTGCGTGTGCAGTCCTTGGCTTAGTCTTTGTGGGTTGTGTCGTAACATTATCTCACACTTTAGCATTGATTTGAGCAATTGTTTACTAATAAAATGCGTTACTTCCGTTGTTAAACCCGAGACAAATTATGGTATTAAGGCACATAGAGGTGTTGCAGGCAATGAACTGGCTGATAAAATTGCAAAGGAGGCTGCAAAATTAAGTGAGGTGTTTCGATAGAATACCCATCTCAACATTTTAAAAAAATTTCAAAGAAGAATCAATTCATGAATGGCTGCAAAAATGGGAACAAACTTCAAAAGGCACACTTACAAAAGAATTATTTCCAACAGTTGCAGGTAGATTAAAATCCAAAATAACCTTAACACCTAATGTGACTACAATGCTGACTGGGCATGGAAATATTGCTTCGTACTTACACAGACTTCAAATTATACGTAATCCCGAGTGTTCCTGTAAAAGCAGCCCTCAGACTATAGATCATATAATTTTCGTGTGCAGTGAAGTGAAAAATATTAGGCAATTCTTGATCAATAGTGTTAATAGAGACGATAACTGGCCGATGCAGAAATCTGTGCTATTAAAAAAGTATTTAAAGGAATTTTCTAAATTTGTTAATGCTCTGGATTTTCAAGTTCTTAGGAAAAAACGAAGAATAATATTGTTTGATATTGTTAAGATTAACAGTCATCTAGAAATGTATTAATTAAAATGTAATTTATTTTGTTCATTTGTAAAAATGTATTGCAAGTGCATGTAGTACTACTTATGTAGTGGAGCATGCAGAGAGTATGAACAGTAAATAATAATAATAATAAAAAATACAAATTATGGTAGTGAAACATCTTGGGGGAGCGTGATGGCGCAGTGGCTTAGCTGCTCGTCTTTCATCCGGACGGCCGGGGTTCGAATCCCGATGGCAGCGGGGTGGAATTTTCATCTGGAAAATCACGTGGCGCCAGGAAGGGCATCCGGCCTTAAATCCCCGGCCAAAACCAAAATGAGCCTGGTCGGCTCCGGCGACCCCAATTAATTGGGAAAAGCCGAAGAAAGTTTAAGTTTATGGTAGTGAAACATCTTCAAGTTAAACATCAAATCAACAACTGACCAACTGCAGAAAGCAGACAGAAGAATTATCAGAACAATTATTAACAACAACAAAAACACCAAGTAAATTGCCATTGGAGATTACTGCCGAATGAAGTGGTAGACTATATCGAGAGAGTGAATCAATAATAGATACAATGCGGAAAAGGAGAATCTCTTTTTTCTGCCATATCTCACGCCTACCAGAAACCAGACTAATAAATCAGCTGTTAAGTTACTTCTGGAAGAGTAAAACAAAGGACAATTGGTTCAAAGAGATCCAGCAGGATTTAGATGAATGAAATTTAACGATGCTCAAAATTAGAAATAGAGAAGAGAAGAATATTTTAAGGAATAAATACTTACGATTCACATTTGAACGGAAAAACTACACCATCACAGATGAACAAAGGGCGACCAGGTCAGATAGAATGAAGACATTTTGGGTGCAGAAGAAGCTGAATCGCTAATCTCCAAATACCGTTGTTAGACTTAATTGTATTTGTATTGATTATAGTGCTCCAATGAGGGCATAAAATGTGGAAGAAGAAAAATGTATTACTGCTGTCACACATGAGATTGGGCTTTAAAACTCATCATTATTATTTCATTATCGTAACGATATTGCCTCCTGAAGTGCAATAATGTATGTTTTCGATTTATAAAAAAGACATTGACAATAATTTTCGACAGAAATACTGTGCACTCGTAATGATCACAGTCGATCGTAGATACTTTATATGTGAGATTGGTAGCAATTCTTTCACCTCCTCTTTGGATAGTTCTCAATAGATATTGAGGTTTATAGCAATTGCGATAGAATTGAAAATTGTCTTAAACTCATCGCGTGTTGTATTTTCATTTTTTATGTTGTCTACGAGTGGATTTTAGTGTTATTTATAAAATCTATTTGGTGAAAAATACGAATCCCTCGAAATAAATTCGATATTCTTGACTTTCTACAAAATTTGAAACCTTTAAAGAGAATAGTGGTTGTGTATAAGATACTTCGAGATTGTGTTTTATGGTATTTAAAAACCAAAAACTATAATTTTGAAATTTAAATATAGTATTTTCAGTATCTAAAATTTTTCAAATTCAGTCTTTTGCAGAGAACTGGTTGGAAACAAGGATTAATTACAACGTTATACGTAAGTTAATTAAAATTGTCTACATCAGATAACATTGTCCGTCATTTAAATTTACAAAATGCGTGGAAATATACATACCGACGACGTTGTCAAACATACAAATATTGAATTTGAATAATAATAATAATAATAATAATAATAATAATAATAATAATAATAATAATAGTGTTTTTTGTTTTGCGTTCCTTCTAACGACTGTGGCTTTTATAGACGCCGGGGTGGCGGAATTATGCCCTATAGGGGATCTTTAACGTGCCAGTAAATCTACTGACACAGATCCCCCTCATTTAAACACTGACTGCACCAGGATTCGAGCCTGCAACCTTGGACACCGCAAGCGAGAACGTTACCGCTGAGCCATGCAGCCAGACTGAAAAGAAAATAATTTAATAATTACATTTAGTATTTTTGTTTTCAGTTAGTAAGAAGGTCCCTTCCGTCAAAAATCTCGAAGTGTAGTGTATCTAAAATATGCAGTAGTGATTTTTACCGAAGATTAGATATTTTACAACATATGTTTTATTTTTACGAAGAAATAAGGCACCAATTAGCAAGAAAAACTCTAATTTTAAAAAATATATCATTTTTACGTTTATTTTACAGTAAACAGGTAATTATTATCACGAATTCAAAATGGTTATGTACAGGTATTTATACGTTAAGGTGCATCAATTGAAGCGTTTTGGTGTAATCTCACTTCCATCACTAATCCTATAAACCACAAACTCTATTATCTACATTAGTAAGAATAGTATTAATGATTGAAATATTTATTCGTTTGAACGGATAAGCTTTATTTTGGGTGGACTGTATTATGAATTTTATAAACGGAAGGAACTTCTTTAATGGACAGCGACCAAAATGGTAAAATTTCACTTCCGACGGAATGTTTGCATATTACAATCACGGTGTAAATTTGTATGTTAGGTTCTTTTGTCTTATGTTTCTATAATACAGTATTTTGTAAATAATGTGGCGAGCAATATTATAGGCCATTAATCAACTGTATTATTTTAGTACTACATAATTGCACAAAATCTTTATTTGTTACCAATTTGCAACGAAATTATACATTTGAATATCATAGATGATACAAAACGCTAAATCTGAATATCAATAACTTGAATTTTTTTAGGAAATTCATTGCGTTGCCGACACTGAATGTACAGTCCCTAACAAAAGTTTAAGACCATTAGGCCTAGCTTATTTCACATAAAAGAATCCTGGTCACAAAAGTTTCCGTGATTATTTTAAAAATAACGTAGCCCTTTATGCATCTCTTTATGTGCTCACACATGTAATCTTTGAATTTTTAATTTGTTATTGAAAAATAGCTTCTCGGATAATTCTTTTTAACTTTTCTGGAAGTTTGGATAAATTGTAAAATGATAAGGACATTTTTGGGAATATTATTTCATATGCCAAAAGGTACATCGACATCATAATTATACTTATGTTAAAAATGAACACTAAGATAAACATGTTGGCTTAGTCTCTACAAATTAATCTATCGGAAGAAAGGCTTGATTTTTTTGAAAAACAAACTTTCAATAAAAAATTCGTAATTCAAAAATATGTAAAAGACTGAGCACAATGGTTTCCACAAACAGATGCATAAGGCCAAGTTATTTTTTAAATAATCACGGAACCATTTTTGACAAAAGTATATGACCAGGAATGTTGGTATGTGAAATACGTTAATGGTCATAAACATTTGTTAGGGACTGTACGAAAAGAGTTGATATTCTTTTTTTTTTAGCGTATGGCATTTAGTGCCGGGAGTGTCCGAGGACATGTTCGGCTCGCCAGTTTTTTGTAGCTGGTTCGAGACGGACACCCAATGGGTGAGCTACAAGTACCGTTGGGGAGGAAAGTGGGAATGAAAGGTCGAGGAGTTGGAAGGTAGCGGCTGTGGCCTATAGTTAGGGACCAACCCCGGCATTTGCCTGGAAGGAAGATGGGAAACCACAGAAGACCATCTTCAAGGTTGCCGGCGGGGGGATTTGAACCTCCTCGACTCCCGGATGTGAGCAACTGCCAGCAGTCATGCCGTAACGACCTCAGCTAACTCACCCGGTAGAGTTGATATGATTGCGATCGACAAGAACAGAAAGTCAGGCTTCATAATCGGTCCAACTGTGTGGTTTGAAGTAAGTTGTGAACAGCCTGAAGAAGTTAACTGCGAGAAACAGAATATTTATGAACCGACAATGGCATAATTTTGATGAAGTCTCTGTCATTGGGTTAATGATTGGCAGCCTAGGAAGAAACTCGTACATTTCTGTCGTACATTTCCCCAGCTACAATGACCCTTCTTTATTCTAACCTGGTACCCTAATCTTTCTGTTGGAAAATATTTATCTTTATTACCCAATATTTTGAAAGCCTCCTAAAAGGACAGGGGGCATGTAGCATTCCCAAGATACAACCTCGGAAAAAACAAAGTGTAATATACAAGGAATCGTGGTGAATTTACTAATTACTAGCGGTCCCGAGCGAGAACTCTCGCATAATGGGTTATGTACTCCCCATGTGTACAGACTACTCGCCCGGCACTAGTGCTGTGCGGGCTGTACGCGACACAGTTCTGCCAGGGGCCATCGTCTTATGTATTTGTTTAATAGCACTTTATAAACAAATAAATATATTTCCGTTGACTTTTCATGAAATGCAAGATTTTTCCTGTACTATTGAGACGATTTGGAAGGTTTTGGTACAAACCACACTTTCTAACTCCCTCTGGTTTAGGGGCTTGAGTTTTGTGAAACATACACCTTAGCGTATTATATAATGAAAAATGAAAATCCACAGCCTGCTTCCAGTCTCCGACCGGGTCAGGAATGGAATGAATGAAGCCCCCATCTAGCGACGAGGATATGAACTGTGCCGGCTGCCGAGGCCTGACGCACTCCTCTGGGGCAATGATTCAATGAATGACAGATGAAATGAAATGATAGTGGAGTGTGTTGCTGGAATGAAATTTTGACAGGGAAAACCGGAGTACCCGGAGAAAAACCTGTCTGCCTCCGTTTTGTCCAGCACAGATCTCACATGGAGTGACCAGGATTTGAACCACGGACCCAGCGGTGCGAGGCCGGCGTGCTGCCGCCTAAGCCACGGAGGCTCACTATTATATAATAAGATAGGGATTTATAAGATTTCCCTTTTTCCCAATGTTTTTCGGGGTCCTTCACTCTGTATCTTTGAAGCGTATGTCTCTTGGAACCAATTGATTTCAGCCCCGAAGCCTTCATTTCACGAGGGTTTTTGACGGTCTTTCTATATTAACCTATGCTTTTTATGTCATCGTTATCACCGGCGCCTTTTACCATGCTAGAGGTCGATTAAATCACAGTAATTTATCATTATCTTTAACATGCTTGTAATTAATTACAGCATTAAGAATAACTTACGCATAAAATTACAATAGACATGTTTTCGTAACAACAAGAAATTGGGTCATTAACATTTCATTTCCCACCTCGTTTGTCCCAAAAGGCCCCATTACCTAAAGCAGTACGTAGGTAGATTGTATTGTTATTATTATTCGACTATTAAACATTCAATTATTAGTAAAATGGAGTCATTTGTTCAATTTTGTTTGAAGATGAGTGCGATTAATTTTCATTATAAGTTATTTATATCAACAACCAAAGGTAACGTTCTCGTCTGCTAGGCTCAAGGTTGCAGGATCGAATCCTGGTGCATTCAGTTGGCATTTGAAGGTGCGCCGTGTTAGTAGATTTACTGGCACGTTAAAGATCTCAATCGGGGCAAAATTCCGGCAACCCTGCGTCTCTAAAAGCCTCAGTAGTTAAAAGGGACGTAAAACCAATTCTTCGATGTATAATGGCAAATGGATTGTTGAGGCATACATTTTTTGACGGAGTATTGTTGGTAATAATATCAGTCTTTTACCTACTACGGCTCTAAAATCTCGTCTTATTCAGGCTGGTAACTTGGAATACAGTTTATTATCTTAATGTCATGCAAGTGACTTGCGTTCTTGTCTGCTATTATTGAATTACAATCGCCTATTTTGGTATTTTTAGCCTATTTTTATTTTATGAAAAAATAGGCTTATGAGATCACCTTTTGTCCGTGTGTGTGTGTATATATGTTTGTGCGTATGTGTGTGTTTTCGTGTGTGTGTCCCCCTCTAATAACTTCTAAACGGCTGTAGCTATTTCAATGAACCTCAGTAAGGTCATAGTACTATTTTAGCCGACTCCAACCATGCCCTTCGAATTTTAGTAGGACTCACTAATCCAACATGGCGGGTGTGCGAAATATTTCACCGACATTCTATATCTCCGAAACTATTACCGATATTTTGTACGGTGATAAAGGGAACTACTAGAAGTTCACCTATGAGCAAAAACCTGTTAACTACAAAACGAACATAGCGGCCAAGCGAAGTTGAAACTTTTAAATCGACTTTTCTAGCGATTTGACCATCCATACTTGGTACAGAAAATGTTTATGCACATTGCAAAGCACTGACAACTAATTTACTTCAATTGTTAACCTCAATATGGTGGCTGTGCGCAATTTTAAATTTATGTTCTTATTTTTTGTGTATTAATCATGCGATCGAAGTGAACGTTTAAATAATGAACCTACGCATAAATCGTCATCTAATAGTACATAACTCGATGGCTTACATATATAAAAATCCAACATGGCGACCATCCGAAATATTTAGACGGTTCTCAATATCTATTAATCTATGATAGCAATCAAACTGAAATTTTGTATGTTGATAGAGGCTAAGAACGTAAGTTCACCTATTGGACATTCAAAAACCACGTGAGCACAAATCCAACGTGGCGGCGACGCGAAATGTAAATATTTAAAAGGACGTTTTTCGTGATTTAACCATCCGAGCGCAGCAAAACTGTGTACGGTAAATGCTTATACAAATCGTAATGCACTGGAATCTAATTCATTTTAATTGTTTCCATAAACACAAGATGGCAACTGTGCGAAAATGTAAAATCTGATTTTCATTTCTTGTGTCCTAATCATGCGATTGAAGTTTGAATACTACACCTACACAATCATCTTCATATAACAGTAACTTACATAAGTCTATGACCTACATACATAAAAATCCAACATGGCAACCAATTGAAATATTTAGACGGTTCTCAATATCTACGAATCTATTACAGCAATCAAACTGAAATTTTGTTTGTTGATCGAGTCAATTACAATAATTAGGATATATGAAAATACTTGTTAAATTTTACATTCAACTGAGTGATTACAACAGGAATTTTAAGGGCGTAGCGATTCTTAAATGGAACAGAAATAATTTTGAGAAAAACAAGCCTTATATCTATGCAAGACATTTCTTCTACTTAAATAGCATTTATAAAGAGACTTTCGTTAAACAGTAATCTGACACAACGAGAAATAGCAGTCAGCTTAGGCATATCCAGGACTCCTGTGCGCCACATATTAATTCAGAAATGAAAAATGCTGAGTCTGATAAATATTGGTCAGGTACTGTAGATAACAATTCTAACGACTCTTTCCTAGAAACTCAGTCTATTTCGTCTCCTCCTGGCCGTGGTAAGTGATTTTTTGAAAGGCGGCAAAAATTACGACACGTATGTCATACGATGTTGGCATGTCAAAGAACCCATTTGAATTCAGTAGGCCGTGTTCATAATGGCAAAATGAATCTCGGGAGTTTCCGCCAACACAAAGTTCCTCATTTATCTACTAGGAACTTAGATATCTAACCTCCTTGACTTTCATAGTGCTTCAAGGAACAACGAAATTCGGCATGCAAGCTACCCTTTGGGTGTCAAATTACAAAGCTTGCACCCGGCAGCCGAGGCCATACGATATTATTATTATTATTATTATTATCAAATGTACAAAACGCTAAGGAGTATGTTTCACAAATCTTAAGCTCTTAAATCAGAGGGACTTAGAAGGTGTGGTTTGTGCCAGAATCATTCAAATTGTCTCAATAGTAGACTACAGGGAAATCTTCCATTTCTTGAAAAGTCAACGGAATTAAGTTATATTAAATTGTTTAAAAAGTGCGTTTAAATATCTGCCAGAACTGTGCCGCGTCAAGCCCGTGTATAACTTACACTTGGGGAGCTCATAAGTTACCGATCATGCATTCAAAAGGAAGATAATTACCCGTATCAGTGGCAAATAGTAGTCTGATTTCATAAATATAGACAATGTGTTTAACCCTTTTAGTGCCAGGGACCGATATATCGGCATAGGGAGCTTCTGCTAAAAAATACCACGGGTCGAACTATCGGCCCTGGTTTTTACACAATTTTATATTATTCCCAGCCACTTTATGCTATCAGTGTTGTAACTAAGACAACGTGGGAATCAGTTTCTCTTTAGATAATCTATATTGACATGTTGGAGTTCCGTGAATAACTGGATTCTTAATAAGTACAGTATTCTTTGAACATCCTGCCTTCCCGCGCGTTTTATCTTTTTACGTCGTGTTTGTTTACAGTTTTATTATGTTCTGAGCTAATTAAGATAACTTACGTGATGACTAGCTGTTTGAACAAAATGGAAATAATTAAAGGTTTGAAACAGATAAACTCAAGATTGTGAAAGATATCAATATTATATTAAAATTTCCAATTTAATTTTAAATAACAAAATAGTTAAAAGTGATATTAATTAAACAAGACGGCTTCGGTGGCGTAGTTGGTAGCATGCTGAGCTTCTATGCCCAAGATCGCGGGTTCAAATCCGACCAAAGTCGTCGGATTTTTAAGAGCGTTAAAAATCCCTCAGTATGCCTTCCTTCGGAGCGGAAGTAAAGCCGGCTGGCGGTCCCATGTCATAGAGTTATGGCATGTTAACGAACCTTCCACTAATTACACCTGTGTGAAGCTAAATTGTATAGGTTAAGAATGTAAAACAACAGTCTCAGGTTCCTACGTTCGTTGCCAAGAGCCGACTGCGGTGGCGTCTGGTAGCTAACTTCTGTACTAGTAATCGTTGACGGTGGCGTTTGGCAGCAAAAGTAGGAACTATTTGAAAAATTCAAAGTCTGCAGTCCTTGCGTGAATTAAAAAACAGATAACACACACTAATACAGTCATCACAATTAACACCGGTTATCAGACAGATTCTACACACACCCAAAGTACACGGGGCTACATGACCGCGTTGTCGAGGCCCCTAAACTTAAGAACCAACCAACCAATTAAACAAATGGAACATTTAGAATATAGCCTAATAGTCTACCTATTACAGAAAAAAATAGCAACATTCTAACTTGAAAATGTAGGAGATAATTTGTATAAAATATTTGAAATTTCACTAAACCTGGATTAAGATTATTGACAAATCCACTCATAATAGGTTGGCATCAAAAGGGTTAAAAATTGCGACTAAACAAATCAACAAGAAGCCCGCACAACAGTAAAGCCACGCAGGTGGTTTATTTACAAGCGAGATTTCTCACTCAGATCCCCTAGTAAGTTATTAAACCAGTTATCTGCTTACTATAACATTATTTCAGGACCGGTCAGTTCATAATACTTTAACTCTGCTTCATTTCCTTAAATCACCACCTTGATAAAAACAAACTGTGTCAGTTGTGAAGAATAGGCGTATGCAACAATAAGACGATACTATTTATTTTTGTTGAATTTACAGTAAGTGGAGTTTTGCCATTACTTTAAGTTGATAATTTTGATAAAACTCGTAATTTAGTAGTACCAATATAACTTAACTTAAATATCTGGCCGAGTAACGTAGTAAGTTAACCGTTGACCTTGAAAACCCAAAATAGAGGGTTTGATCATGCCCTACAATAGTTAGATTGTATTTAAGAATGTTCAAATGTGACAAACTCGTGTACGTTAAAGATCCCCCCAAGGGCAAATTTCTGACGCCTTGGCGTCCCTAAAACTAGGGTTAAAAGATACTGGGAAATGTTGAGGAAGATGACATAAAATTGTGTTTGTATTTGAATTCCATTTGGTTCTCCCCATTACAGGCTACTGTAAGATATGTCAATGAAATTTCTTAATCAGAACTGAGAAACTTTATGTAACAAATTTTGGAAATAAGACACCGTACAGGAGGTAGGCCTATGTGCTTAATTGACATGATTTGGTTTTTGTGTTTTCCCAGATTTTTTTTTCTTTTTTTCTTGTTATTAACATCCTTGTGTAGAACACAGCCGGCGAAAGATAGGTATAATTGTTATATTCACAACTAGCAACCCGCATGGTAACCTTATTGGTTTACCCAGCGTAAGCTTAAAAGGCGCACGAACGGCAGATCCCAGACGCAATTCAGAAAAGACGAGGTGAACAGTGAACTCGACACGACTTGGCAGTTTGATGCTGGCCGAAGAAGAGGTGATAGGGTCGCTCCGAAGATAGTAATTTAAATTTCCACTGAATGAAGATTGTTGGAAGAAATGATAAAGTAAAAACACTTATAGTGGGCGATGTATTAAAGATAGAGATTTGCTTTCGTGGACTTTTTTTTAGAACTTTTCATGCTGAACAATTCTTGCACTCATAGTATATAGGCTAGATATTTCTGTACGGTTTACCCAGCGTAAGTTTAAAAGGCGCACGGAAGGCTGGTTTTCTTCGACTTGATTCACTGAAATCGTTAATACTCGGATTCCTTTGATCATAAATGAATGTCTTCTACATAAACCTTCCTCGAGATATCCTTTACAGAATGGTGAAAACCGCATCAAAATCCATCCAGTGGTTCTCGAGATTACCCGTTACATCCAAGAATGGGGGGCTTTGTTTTATACTTAGAGATAGTGCCCAGAAAAAAATCAAATATTTCTTAACATTTTGTCAAAAATGTTGTGATAATTATTATTTTATTAAATCCAAGGTGGAGGATTGTTACTTAGTCTAATATTTCACCACCTACGTAAAACGGGATCTTAGGAATCTTACATACGAATTTTTGTGGAATCTGACTACTAATGTCTTAGAAAGGTGTAGGCCTACATAAATGGTAGACAAATGCTTCTACAGGTAGATGTTTTCGTAAGGAAGTGAAACAAATTATATTTTGTGAAGGGCTTAAAAATATATTATGTCTTTTTAAATAATCTTGTTTGTCATGGCTCTTCGGTTCTGAATAAGAAATCTCATTGTGATATCGCGTATTAGGGAGGATTAAGTGGAATGCAATTAATTGCAAACATATCTTAATTTGATTTTCATCAGCAAACACTTCCCGGTGTCCTTAAACCGTAACTTGTAAATGATTACTGATAACTAGGAACCAGGTTTTTAGGTTTATAAAATTGTCGTTTTCAGAAAAATAAAATAGTTTTGTATTAGATTCCTAATAGGTAGAATATGTTTTAATTAGGTTTATGTTCGACCCTGACTATTCAATGTCAGAAAACTGTATCATAATGAGGGTCATTATAACACTATTCTTCATTATGAAACAATTTCTCCCACCAATCAGAGCTCAAGAAACAGTTGTTTGACCAATTACGTAAGGATAGCATCGCACCTGCGCTGTGTTCCAAGGCCTTCTAATTTAAATTTCACTGCGTGGCCTAGTGTCATAGTGGGGTAATCGAGGAGCCATGGACAAATGCAAGACATTTTTCCTTCCTTTGCGCTCTTTTCAGTAGTCTACATAAAACTGGCGAAATGTCGACAGATATTTATGAATATTCATGTTCGAACATAAAATATTTATAATTATCGTCGAACATAAACAGTCGCATGCAACTCGCCTATAATGATGATGATGATGATGATCGTGTGGCCTCCGGAGAGGCTGAGTGCAGGTCTTTCTAGTTGACGCCCGTGGGTGACCTGCACGTCGTAATGAGGATGAAGTTATGATGAAGACGTCACATACACCCAGTCCCCGAGCCACGGAAATTAACCCCAGGAGATTAATATCCCTGATGGCTCGGCCGGGAATCGAACCAGGGGCACTTCGGGCCAAAGCCTAGTGCGCTAACCATTTAGCCACGGAGCCGGACATAATGGTAATTAAGACACTCGTATGAAACTTATAAAACTCGCATACGCTCTTTTTATAAACATACTCGTGTCTTAATTATTGCCATTATAGGCTCGTTGCATAATGTACTATTTTATGTTTGAAGTGTAGCAAAAAAAATGACATAAACTGCGTAAAGCTTAACATTAATGTCTAATTGTTAGTATATTTTTTTTAATATCGTATGGCCTCGGGTGCCTGGTGCAAGCTTTGCTATTTGACACCCAGAGGGTAGCTTGCATGTCGAATTTCGTAGTTCCTTGACTATGAAAGTCAAGGAGGTTAGATGTTAGATATCTAATCTCCTTGAACACAATAGCGCTTTCTAGTAGAGAAATGAGGAACTTTGTGCAGGCGGAAACTCCCGAGATTAATTTTGCCATTATGAACTCGGCCTACTGAATTCAAATGGGTTCTTTGACATGCCAACATCGTATGACATGCGTATCGTATTTTTGCCGCCTTTCAAAAATCACTTACCACGGTCAGGGGCGAACCTGCAATCTTGGGGTTAGTAGACCGACACGCTATCCACTCACCCACCGTGGCATGTTAGTATAAAATCTTATTGGAATGAGAGTGTAAATATTTTACACAATGATAGGCTACATCCTTCATCAAATTATCACCAAGAACTTCACACTCTTAACGAATATTTGCTCTCCTTAAATATGTTAATTATTCAACTTC
This sequence comes from Meconema thalassinum, assembly GCA_946902985.2. NCBI lineage: Eukaryota > Metazoa > Arthropoda > Insecta > Orthoptera > Tettigoniidae > Meconema > Meconema thalassinum. Next base: position 142,506,635 of record OX336400.1, read on the forward strand.
AGTAAGCCTCCGTGGCTTAGGCGGCAGCACGCCGGCCTCTCACCGCTGGATCCATGGTTCAAATCCCGGTCACTCCATGTGAGATCTGTGCTGGACAAAACGGAGGCAGGCAGGTTTTTCTCCGGGTACTCCGGTTTTCCCTGTCAAAATTTCATTCCAGCAACACTCTCCACTATCATTTCATTTCATCTGTCATTCATTTAATCATTGCCCCAGAGGAGTGCGTCAGGTCTCGGCAGCCGGCACAGTTCATATCCTCGCCGCTAGATGGGGGCTTCATTCATTCCATTCCTGACCCGGTCGGAGAATGGAAGCAGGCTGTGGATTTTCATTTTCATTCAACTTCAATAAAACCCAGGATGCCAGATGTGATTTTCACACTGTAGGCCGTTTAATTAACTTTGTTAGCTTGCCACGGTGGGTGGGTAGTTATCGTGTCGGACTACCAACCCCAAGCTTGTAGGTTCGCTCCTGGCCATGGTAAGTGAGTTTTGAAAGGCTGCAAAATTCAAGACACGCATGTCATACGTTGTTGGCATGTTAAATAACCCATTTGAATTCAGTAGGCCATGTTCATAATGGCAAAATTAATCTCGGGATTTTCCACCAACACAAAGTTGCTCCATTCTCTACTAGAAAGCGCTAGAGTGTCAAATTAATCTCGGGATTTTCCGCCAACACAAAGCTGTCCCATTCTCTACTAGAAAGCGCTAGAGTGTCAAATTAATCTCGGGATTTTCCACCAACACAAAGTTGCTCCATTCTCTACTAGAAAACGCTAGAGTGTCAAGGAGCTTAGATAAACCTCCTTGACTTTCATAGCGTTCCAAGGAACGACAAATTTTGACATGCAAGCTGCCCTCTGGGCGTCAAATAACAAAACTTGCACCTGGCACCCGAGGCCATACGATATTATTTGATATTGTTTAGAATATACTGTATAAAACTTTGAATCAATAAGAGTTTTATTCTCACTTTCGTGACTGTAAATAACCAAACACTAAGATATAAGCTGAAAAGTGCTGAAAATATTTGAATTTCCTGGCAGCTAGGAATTCTCTCAATCAACTAGAGCTAGGAATGAACACTGTCTTGTGGCTTACTTTTAAACATTCTGGGCTAAAAATTCAAATCAACTGCAATAAATGGAACAAAACTGCAATTAGGTATATTTAGGTACTCGCATATCATTTAGTATTTTAGGTACAGTAGAACGCCAATTATCCGAGTCAATTGAGACCGAACTCCATTCGGATAATAAAAAATTCGGATAATTGGATTTACATACATAGTATTCATGTGTATTTTAAATAAGAAGAGTTTATTTTCGGTACTGTATGCATTTTTAACTAGCATTACCCGTCGCGGCTTCGCCCGCGAATATTCTAGTTGTAAAGAGTACACTTAGCAAAATCTCAATAATGAATGCTATGACTGATTTATCCTTGGTATGGATAATCAGACTTTATCAATTCAGCTACTGGTGCAATGGTTAGGGGTTTGTCATTCCTCCATAGGTATATCAGAGCGAAGTTAGTTTTCTGGGAATATCACAGACACTGTTAATTTAAGGGCCTTTAAATGTGGTTTTCGGAGACACTTTATAGTCGGGTGAAAAAGACCTTTCGTACTACACCCACACGTGAAAATTGCGTGAAAAAAATCTAGAGTGCCCCTTGACCCCCTTAAGCGCATTATACTGTATGTATTGATGAATTTTACAGCTTAATTTGGTTCAGTGATAACCTTATAACCGCCTGGAAACTTTCACAGTAATGTAATAATTGGAATTGCATTGCGTCTTACAGAAATAGATGGACCTGTGAGATTCTGTCACCATGGTTACCGTGTTGCATTCTTTCATTATTTCATTGTAAATATACATGTTTTAAGGTATTTATTTAATTGTGAGGCATTTAAAGAGTAAGTGAGTGCGTTTCGCTTACGCATTGGATTATGCTGAACCTGTAGGTACCCCATATGTGTAGGTTGGTGTTAATGGGACCTAATTTTCGGTACAAAACTGGAATGGGACCTTAGCAGAACAATATAGGGAGAGATTATGTAATTAAATGAAAAGGCCACACTTTTACATGTTATATAGCGTACTTAGGAGTGCTGTACAATACAGTAGAAGTAACTTACATGAAAGTCATTGTTTGCTGAACATCTCGGTCAAAGTAATGTTGGCGCTGCGCCTACACTAGCTTCGTGGAGAAAAGGACAATAGTGCGCGTAGACAGAATCATTATTTTGCGAATCTCAGTACAATTCCGTCTTAAATTATTTTTTTCTGAAAGCGATTCGGATAGTCGGAGTTCGGATAGTTGGAGTTCTACTGTACTACAGAATTCATGAGTGTGATTCGGAAAAGTATTAAAGTAAAAGGAAGATTGTAGTTTTACGAGACCGTTAATCTCGAGATCCTGAGCCCCGGGACCTCCTTTTTACGTAGAATCCAACCACAGGACATAACATTTCACTTTGAAAATCAGCATTTAAGTAGCCTATTTTTGTATTTAGAAGTAAGGAAAATTAGGTAAAAACCTAAGAATCCGGCCCATACTGATAACCACATCTCGTTACGCTTCACTTTGAGCAGTCAACTGGGTAGCTGTTCGTTGAGTGGTTCGAGGTTTGATTTCCGAACCTGGCAACCACCCTGAATATGATTTTTCTCCGGTTTATTTGTATGTTGTTAATTGAAACTTCTGATAGATTTAGTGTCTGGGGCGTATATATTAGCCCCCCCCCCTCACCCTCCCTCTCCCCTCCCCCGCCCCCCCCCAAAAAAAAAAATTGGCACATTAATATCTGTGTATGAATTAAAATATTAAGAACGAATATACTTATCATGTACTGTACCGTTGTTATTAAGAAACATAGGCTATTGCAACGTTGCAAAGCGAGTCGATGGTAGCACGATGTAAACAGTGTGACAATAAGTTTGCTCTGATCTCGGATGTGTAATAACATAACCTCTTGATTACTCTCCAGTGCCTTCGCTCTTAAGAACCTACTAAGAACATCAACAGGTGTCCTTGAAGCTTGTGAGAAAAGTTCTTTTTTTCTAACTTTTATACCCATATCAAACTCTTAGCAGTTTTGCCCGCCTCTGTAGCTACCGCTGAACGGAGTTTGCCGAGTTTGACTAGGATGAAAACATACTTAAGAAATTCAACTTCTGAGAACAGACTGAATGGTCTAGCATTGTTATCTATTCACAGAGACATACAAAACACCTACGAAGTTATGAACCACCTTGGTAATGCTTCAAGAAACTTTGACTTTATATTATAGTGTGAGCTGTAAATCAAAACAGTTAGTTAGTTGGTTGGTTAGTTAGTTAGTTGTTGAGGTTTCAAGGGGCGTAACAGCGAGGTCATGTGCAACGAATGAAAACAGAAATGTTCATTCTTTCCATCTAAATACTATAAAGTGTGCAAGATGAATATATTAATAAAAAGTAACATAACATTGTCATCGTTGTGTTTGACATTAATCAAACATAAAACATCACAACAAATTGTTTGCAAGAGTGATGCCAGATAGCGTTAAAACTCGTTATTTTTCACCAAATTATACAAAAGTGTCCCAGGGAGGTACCCCGGACCCCATTTTGGGGGAGCTAATTCATGCCCCAAAATTATCGCAACCCCCCCCCCCCCTCTAAAAATAACTCTATATACGCCCCTGTTTAGTCAATAGGAGTGTTATGTCAGTTAATTTTCGATTCAAGGATATCGTAAAATGGTAAAGGGTTTTTCTATCATTGTCGGGAGTCAACTGCCATCATGTCTTATCGAAACTTCGGAGAAAATCAAACAACACACGATCACTTCACCAAAACTTCTCTCAATAACATCCACGACACTCAAAATATAATAATTCACTGTTCCACATCGCACATTTCACCGCACGTTATTACTTGACCACTCCATTCAACCTTCTGTGAGTATTAACTGCTTCATTCGAACTGGCACGGCCTTCTTAATCGCAGCTCTAAGCCCCCTATGTCTTGTGACCTCGATCTCGTATCTACCTGAGCCCGGAAGAGGAAACCAGAGAACAAAAAGGGAAAGAGAACACAGCCACTACCTAAAGGGGTTAAAGGGGGCTTTGGGGAGGTGAATCATTTGAATATGAATTCCCCCTCCTCCTCCCCCCAACACCTGGAAGATACAGTGCTTTTCAACCCCTTCGCAGATCTCCTATACTGGTTATTATACATTATTATATTAGATAATAATACAAAAAAAGGGTTCGATCCTTTACCTGCTCCTTCATTTCCTTCAGAAAAAAATACTTTTGTTATTTCGTCATCCAAATTAAGAGCCAGTCCATCTTTACATGAAACATTTTAGTTATTTCTTTTTTGTGTACAAAAAAGGTAAAGGAATGAGAAGGTTTTATAAGAAAGAAAAAAAGTAGAAGTCGTTCAGGAAGGCAGGATGTGTCTTTTGGTATCAATGCATTTCCCTTTGCCTCACCCTAGTGTCTGAAGGTGGCAAAACTCAGTTAGGTAGCTGGGATATGGGAGGGTTGTTTGGGTGCAAAAGGGATGGCTAACGTTATATGCAGAACATGAGTGCCCTACACCACAACCCTTTTTTTTTATTATTCCCTTCATGGATGGTTCTCTTGTCCTTTCAAAGGGATTCGGTTTTTTTAACCCTCCTCTTTTTTTTCTTTCAGATGACAGAAGGTTTTTACCGTTCACTGTTTTCCTACTCTCTCTGCGTTTGCATCTATAATACCAGGTGGTTTGAAAGTTACGTTGTCAATATGTGAATGGGTTAAGCTATTTAGAATCTCGAGAGGTTTCTATGAAAGTTGATTTTTGATGGAACTGAAAATCTTTAAAAAGCAAAAGGAAGCTTGTAGTTTAACGTGACCGTTAATCTGGCGATCATGAGCCATGGGACCTCCCTTTTTACGTGGAATCTGAACCACAGGACATGGTATTTCACTTCGAAAATCCCACATGCATTGACCGGGAATCGAACCCAGTCCGCCTCGGTGAGAGGCAGACAGCTTGACTGCTGAGCCACCACGCCTCTAAATCTTTAAAAGCAATAACATTTGCTATGTTAGGAAAATGTATGATAATTACCGTATTGATTAATAGATAATTAATAATAATAAAACTACACCAATCAATACAAATTAAATAACTATTCAATTCTTCAATTGTTGCACATGTGTCGATCAATGAAGCCTTCTTCAGCTAACAGTTCAATTAAAAATATTAATTTTAATTTTACATGCTTTCTCGACATACAAGGCAGCTAACATACAAAGCTTAACAATCATCATAAAATTGCGAAAGAAGAGAAAGTAGAAGTTTAACAAAATAACCCATTCCAGCACTCAGACCAGAATTAAATTTCATGACAGAGCCAGGAATCGAATCCCGAACCCGGGGTGACAGCCAAGATTGCTAACCGCTACATCACGAGGTGGTTAGGCCTATGTCTTGGACTATAGGTCTATAAGCTATGATCAGAACTTACTTTCAGGATGATTATAGAATCAATGGGAGGAAACCTTTGACTTAGACTAACTCTTATTAAGGAACTATAGACCTATTATGAGCGTGTTTATGTTTAAGGTAATAATAATAATAATATCGTATGGACTGAAGTGCCGGGTGCAAGCTTTGTTAATTGACGCCCAGAAGTCAGCTTGCATATCGAATTTTATCGCTCCATGGAACGCTATGAAAGTCAAGGAGGCTAGATATGTAAGCTCCTTGATACTAGAGCGCTTTCTAGTAGAGAAAGGAGGAACTTGAGTGTTGGCGGAAAATCTCGACATAAATTTTGCCATTACGAACAAGGTCTACTGAATTCAAATGGGTTCTTTAACATGCCAACAACGTATGACATGCATGTCGTGATTTTTGTCGCCTTTCAAAAATCACTTACCATGGCCAGGAGCGAACCTGCAAGCTTGGGGTTGTTTTTTTTTTGTCGTGTAGCCTCCTGAGAGGCCGAGTGCAGGTCTTTCTAGGCGACGCCCGTGGGCGACCTGCGCGTCGGGATGAGAGATGGAATGGATGAAGATGAATGAAACTGGGCAAGGATGTGGAAGGAAGCGGCCGTGGCCTGTCAGAAGGTACTGTCCCAGCATTTGCCTGGTGTTGAAAATGGGAAACCACGGAAAACCATTTCAAGGACAGCCGACGGTGGGGCTCGAACCCACGCGTCTACCGAGTCAGCAGAGAGCTTGGCCCCTTGACCTAACGCAGCGCTTTAGCCCGCGTAGCCACTACTGTCGGTTTGGGGTTGGTATTCCGACACGATAACCATGGCAAGGTAATGATCGTGTGACCTCCTGAGAGGCTGAGTGCAGGTCTTTCTAGTTGACGCCCGTGGGCGACCTGCGCGTCGTAATGAGGATGAAGAGATGATAAAGACGGCATTTACACTCCATTCTTGCAGTATTTATTAATTAAATTCGGAAAATTTTTGAGGTCAAATCTAGTCTATTGCTCAATATGCCGACAAAAGGGAAGTGTGTCTCGATATGCAAACAGGATGAGAGAGACTTTTTACCCATCCTGTATTTCTATCTATTCGACATCCCGCGGCTACCTGAGTTAGGCCCGCTCGGCACTCAACGGGGTAGATTATGCAACACAAATGTATCTCCATATGACTATTGTCGTGCCCAAAGGGTTACCCGCTTGGATGTAGCGACCCTCGCCGGGGTGGTGGGGAAACCATGGCGTCCTAGGCCTTCTGGAATACTGTTGACTTACCGCTACTTCAGATCTCAGATAACAAACCTTCTATGATGAGGAAGCCATGGTGTCCAGGGGTCTTTATGAACACTGTTCACTTACCTCTACTTCAGATCTCAGATAACAAACTTTCATCGCTTATCTGTGCTCTTAGGAGGCCATGGTGTCTAGGTCTTCTGGAATGGGCTACTTACCGCTTTTTCAGATCTTAAATAACTATCATATCGATATCGGTTTGCTTAGAGAACCATGGTGTCTAGGTCTTCTGCAATACTCTTGACTTACCACTAGCCTACTTCAGATCTCAGATAGCTAACTCTCAAAGCCGTGCACTTAGGGGACCATGGTGCCCTAGGCCTTCTAGAATACTCTTGACTTACCACTACTTCAGATCTCAGATAGCTAAATCTCAAAGCCGTGCACTTGGTAGACCATGGCGTCCTAGGCCTTCTAGAATACTCTTGACTCACCACTACTTTACATCTCAGATAACTAACTCTCATATCTGTCCACTTCGGGGACCATGGTGTCCTAGGCCTTCTAGAATACTCTTGACTTACCACTACTTTAGATCTCAGATAACTAACTCTCATATCTGTCCACTTAGGGGACCATGGTGTCCTAGGCCTTCTAGAACATTCTTGACTTACCACTACTTTAGATCTCAGATAACTAACTCCCATTGCCTATCTGTCCACTTAGGGGTCCATGGTGTCCTAGGCCTTCTAGAATACTCTTGACTTACCATTACTTTACATCTCAGATAACTAACTCTCATATCTGTGCACTTAAGAGGCCATGGTGTCCTAGGCCTTCTAGAACACTCTTGACTTACCATTACTTTAGATCTCAGATAACTAACTCCCATTGCCTATCTGTCCACTTAGGGGGCCATGGTGTCCTAGGCCTTCTAGAATACTCTTGACTTACCATTACTTTACATCTCAGATAACTAACTCTCATATCTGTGCACTTAAGAGGCCATGGTGTCCTAGGCCTTCTAGAACACTCTTGACTTACCACTACTTTACATCTCAGATAACTAACTCTCATATCTGTGCACTTAAGAGGCCATGGTGTCCTAGGCCTTCTAGAACACTCTTGACTTACCATTACTTTAGATCTCAAATAACTAACTCCCATAGCCTATCTGTCCACTTAGGGGGCCATGGTGTCCTAGGCCTTCTAGAATACTCTTGACTTACCATTACTTTAGATCTCAGATAACTAACTCCCATAGCCTATCTGTCCACTTAGGGGGCCATGGTGTCCTAGGCCTTCTAGAACACTCTTGACTTACCACTACTTTACATCTCAGATAACTAACTCTCATATCTGTGCACTTAAGAGGCCATGGTGTCCTAGGCCTTCTAGAACACTCTTGACTTACCACTACTTTACATCTCAGATAACTAACTCTCATATCTGTGCACTTAAGAGGCCATGGTGTCCTAGGCCTTCTAGAATACTCTTGACTTACCATTACTTTAGATCTCAGATAACTAACTCCCATAGCCTATCTGTCCACTTAAGAGGCCATGGTGTCCTAGGCCTTCTAGAACACTCTTGACTTACCATTACTTTAGATCTCAGATAACTAACTCCCATAGCCTATCTGTCCACTTAGGGGGCCATGGTGTCCTAGGCCTTCTAGAATACTCTTGACTTACCATTACTTTACATCTCAGATAACTAACTCCCATTGCCTATCTGTCCACTTAGGGCGCCATGGTGTCCTAGGCCTTCTAGAATACTCTTGACTTACCATTACTTTACATCTCAGATAACTAACTCTCATATCTGTGCACTTAAGAGGCCATGGTGTCCTAGGCCTTCTAAAACACTCTTGACTTACCACTACTTTAGATCTCAGATAACTAATGCCCGTTGCTCACGGTAAAATTTTCCTTCAAATTTATTGTACAATAATTTAATTTTATAAAATTTCTGTTGCTCACGGTCAAATTCAAGTTTTATAAAACCTTTGATAAAACTTTCCATAAAATAGGACATGTTCTATTCCGTAAAATTAATTTTGCGAAACGAACCAATCAGGGAAGCTGACATGACGATGATGCTGGTGCCACGTGGTGAGAAGATTGTGAAGCTCGCTTGTAAACAAACACTTCGAAAATGGCAGGCTTCGGCTGGACTAAGGAAGCTGTTAGTGTATTACTGGACGAGTACCAGAAATATCCGTGTTTGTATGAGGTTAAAATGCCCATATACCAGAATAGAAATACAAGAAGGAAGGCAGAAATCTCCTCCATTCTTAGAAAATTCCTATATGAATTCTGATCTTCTAACCTCAACTCATTTTCGACCAAGGACAGCATTCCTCTACCTTCTTCCCTTCTTTTTATCCATTCCAGAGTCCAGCACTTCCTAGCATTTCATTTCTTCCTTTTTACCACCATACAACATATAATTGTAGCTAAAGCAGCAATTTTTGCTTTGTTTGTTGGAGCCATACTCCCAAACCAATGTGTGTTGAACAGCTGATTCTTGGTTCAGAAGTTTATCGGTAGATGGCGATCCTGATATATCCACGAATTTTATAAAATAATTTTACCGTGAACAACACAGCTTGCTTTCGTCAAATTTTTATAAAATTAGTTGTACAATAAATTTTAAGAAACATTTTACCGTGAGCAACTGGCATAACTCCCATTGCCTATCTGTCCACTTTAGGGGCCATGGTGTCCTAGGCCTTCTAGAACACTCTTGACTTACCATTACTTTAGATCTCAGATAACTCACTCCCATAGTCTATCTGTCCACTTAGGGGGCCATGGTGTCCTAGGCCTTCTAGAACACTCTTGACTTACCATTACTTTAGATCTCAGATAACTCACTCCCATAGTCTATCTGTCCACTTAGGGAGCCATGGTGTCCTAGGCCTTCTAGAACACTCTTGACTTACCACTACTTTAGATCTCAGATAACTCACTCCCATAGTCTATCTGTCCACTTAGGGGGCCATGGTGTCCTAGGCCTTCTAGAACACTCTTGACTTACCACTACATTACATCTCAGATAACTAACTCTCATATCTGTGCACTTAAGAGGCCATGGTGTCCTAGGCCTTCTAGAATACTCTTGACTTACCATTACTTTACATCTCAGATAACTAACTCTCATATCTGTGCACTTCAGACGCCATGGTGTCCTAGGCCTTCTAGAACACTCTTGACTTACCACTACTTTAGATCTCAGATAACTCACTCCCATAGCCTATCTGTCCACTTAGGGGGCCATGGTGTCCTAGGCCTTCTAGAACACTCTTGACTTACCACTACTTTACATCTCAGATAACTAACTCTCATATCTGTGCACTTAAGAGGCCATGGTGTCCTAGGCCTTCTAGAACACTCTTGACTTACCACTACTTTACATCTCAGATAACTAACTCTCATATCTGTGCACTTAAGAGGCCATGGTGTCCTAGGCCTTCTAGAACACTCTTGACTTACCATTACTTTAGATCTCAGATAACTAACTCCCATAGCCTATCTGTCCACTTAGGGGGCCATGGTGTCCTAGGCCTTCTAGAATACTCTTGACTTACCATTACTTTACATCTCAGATAACTAACTCCCATTGCCTATCTGTCCACTTAGGGGGCCATGGTGTCCTAGGCCTTCTAGAATACTCTTGACTTACCATTACTTTACATCTCAGATAACTAACTCTCATATCTGTGCACTTAAGAGGCCATGGTGTCCTAGGCCTTCTAGAACACTCTTGATTTACCATTACTTTAGATCTCAGATAACTAACTCCCATTGCCTATCTGTCCACTTAGGGGGCCATGGTGTCCTAGGCCTTCTAGAATAGGCTACTCTTGACTTACCATTACTTTACATCTCAGATAACTAACTCTCATCTGTGCACTTAAGAGGCCATGGTGGCCTAGGCCTTCTAGAACACTCTTGACTTACCACTACTTTACATCTCAGATAACTAACTCTCATATCTGTGCACTTAAGAGGCCATGGTGTCCTAGGCATTCTAGAATACTCTTGACTTACCATTACTTTACATCTCAGATAACTAACTCTCATCTGTGCACTTAAGAGGCCATGGTGACCTAGGCCTTCTAGAACACTCTTGACTTACCATTACTTTAGATCTCAGATAACTAACTCCCATTGCCTATCTGTCCACTTAGGGGGCCATGGTGTCCTAGGCCTTCTAGAATACTCTTGACTTACCATTACTTTACATCTCAGATAACTAACTCTCATATCTGTTCACTTAAGAGGCCATGGTGTCCCAGGCCTTCTAGAACACTCTTGACTTACCACTACTTTATATCTCAGATAACTAACTCCCATAGCCTATCTGTCCACTTAAGAGGCCATGGTGACCTAGGCCTTCTAGAACACTCTTGACTTACCATTACTTTATATCTCAGATAACTAACTCCCATAGCCTATCTGTCCACTTAGGGGGCCATGGTGTCCTAGGCCTTCTAGAATACTCTTGACTTACCATTACTTTATATCTCAGATAACTAACTTCCATAGCCTATCTGTCCACTTAAGAGGCCATGGTGACCTAGGCCTTCTAGAACACTCTTGACTTACCATTACTTTACATCTCAGATATCTAACTCTCATATCTGTGCACTTAAGAAGCCATGGTGTCCTAGGCCTTCTAGAACACTCTTGACTTACCATTACTTTAGATCTCAGATAACTAACTCCCATAGCCTATCTGTCCACTTAGGGGGCCATGGTGTCCTAGGCCTTCTAGAATACTCTTGACTTACCATTACTTTACATCTCAGATAACTAACTCTCATATCTGTGCACTTAAGAGGCCATGGTGTCCTAGGCCTTCTAAAACACTCTTGACTTACCTCTACTTTAGATCTCAGATAACTAACTCCCATAGCCTATCTGTCCACTTAGGGGGCCATGGTGTCCTAGGCCTTCTAGAACACTCTTGACTTACCATTACTTTAGATCTCAGATAACTAACTCTCATATCTGTGCACTTAAGAGGCCATGGTGTCCTAGGCCTTCTAGAACACTCTTGACTTACCATTACTTTAGATCTCAGATAACTAACTCCCATAGTCTATCTGTCCACTTTGGGGGCCATGGTGTCCTAGGCCTTCTAGAACACTCTTGACTTACCATTACTTTAGATCTCAGATAATTCACTCCCATAGTCTATCAGTCCTCTTAGGGGGCCATGGTGTCCTAGGTCTTCTAGAACACTCTTGACTTACCACTACTTTAGATCTCAGATAACTAACTCCCATTGCCTATCTGTCCACTTAGGGGGCCATGGTGTCCTAGGCCTTCTAGAACACTCATGACTTACCACTACTTTAGATCTCAGATAACTAACTCCCATTGCCTATCTGTCCACTTAGGGGGCCATGGTGTCCTAGGCCTTCTAGAACACTCTTGACTTACCATTACTTTAGATCTCAGATAACTCACTCCCATAGTCTATCTGTCCACTTAGGGGGCCATGGTGTCCTAGGCCTTCTAGAATACTCTTGACTTACCACTACTTTACATCTCAGATAACTAACTCTCATATCTGTGCACTTAAGAGGCCATGGTGTCCTAGGCCTTCTAGAACACTCTTGATTTACCATTACTTTAGATCTCAGATAACTAACTCCCATAGCCTATCTGTCCACTTAGGCGGCCATGGTGTCCTAGGCCTTCTAGAATACTCTTGACTTACCATTACTTTACATCTCAGATAACTAACTCTCATATCTGTGCACTTAAGAGGCCATGGTGTCCTAGGCCTTCTAGAACACTCTTGACTTACCACTACTTTACATCTCAGATAACTAACTCTCATATCTGTGCACTTAAGAGGCCATGGTGTCCTAGGCCTTCTAGAACACTCTTGACTTACCATTACTTTAGATCTCAGATAACTAACTCCCATAGCCTATCTGTCCACTTAGGGGACCATGGTGTCCTAGGCCTTCTAGAATACTCTTGACTTACCACTACTTTAGATCTCAGATAACTAACTCCCATAGCCTATCTGTCCACTTAGGGGGCCATGGTGTCCTAGGCCTTCTAGAACACTCTTGTCTTACCATTACTTTAGATCTCAGATAACTCACTCCCATAGGCTATCTGTCCACTTATGGGGCCATGGTGTCCTAGGCCTTCTAGAACACTCTTGACTTACCACTACTTTAGATCTCGGGTAACTAATTTCCATAGCTGTGCACTTAGGAGCCCATGGTGTCCAGGCCTTCCGTTATAGGCCTACTCTTAACTTACCACAACTCCAGATCTCAGATAACTAATTTGCATAGCCGTGCGGTTTAACGCGGTCCCTCGCTGAGTTGATACGGAGGCCATTGTGACCTGCTCAAGTCCTTTCGACTAACCGCCACTTATCTATCTGGTAGCCTTATCTTGATCAGCAATATTCACTCTAGTGGTGGATTGTTGTTCTAAGGGGATGAACATCCATGATCATTCCCCCCTCACTCTTCTTCCTGTAGAATAACCAAATGTGAATTTCTTAATATTAGTCCTCAATTTATTTATGTATTTATTTATTTATTTACTTATTTATTTAATTAATTGCTTTTTTTTGCTTCACTTCATTTTGTTTTAATTCATTTTATTTTAGGCTATATTTCTTTCTTTCTTTCTTTCATTAGTGGCGAACATGTTATCACCCTTTCATAGTTATAAATCCGTAGTCCATACAGGGGACCTGAAAATAAGTTGCTGAAATTGTAAGAAGACATAGGCTTCTGCTTTGAACAAAAAATCGACCTGCAGTGTAATTTACAGTAGGCTATGTCCTTCGGGTGAACATTTACCAGAAACATTACAAAGAATCATTACTTCAATGGCAGGGCCAATCGTCTTGATTATTTGTTTACACGCACTTTATAAACAAATAAATAGCCCTATATAACCGTTGACTTTTCAAGAAATGTAAGATTTTTCCTGTACTATAGGCTAGAGACGGTTTGGAGGATATTAGCACAAGCCGCACCTCCTAGGCCTGGTTTAATAGTTTCAGTTTTGTGAATCGTACAACTTTGATTAATGCAAATTTGTCATGTCCTTTGTGTGGAATGTGCTTCTGTATGGATGTGAATCTTGGACGATCAGAGGTCAGGATTGGAAGTAACTTGAAACGTTTTAGATGTGGGTCTGGCGGTGAATATTACGGGTTAAATGGATTGAAAAGAGGACTAACACCAGCATCCTGCAAGAAATTCAAGGGAAAAGAGAACTGAGACCAACAATCCATAAAAGAAAAGCTAAATGCAAAGGTCACATTTTGCGACATAACGATTTCCTAACTAATCTCCTAGAAGAAAAAATCACAGGGAAGAAAGGCCGAGGTCGACCGAGAAAATGTTTCTTGCAAGACATCACACTAACACTTCAAGGTGTCCGGACACTTCCCCACAGCCCTTGGACGTGGCTACCTGTTTAATGACTCAGAAATAATCTCGACTGACATTTCCACACACATCTCCCTCTCCCCTCCATCAAGGCTACTATGAAAACGATCAAGTTGAAATCTTGTCGGGAGACCTCACCCCAAATTAAAAGAGGTTGTCTAAGTGTTGAAGACGGAAGCTGAGAAGACAAACTGCTTATTATTTGTAAAGCCGAGCTCAACATGGAAGGAAAAAGAAGAAGAAGAAAATATGTCAAACTGGATGGACGGATTGAGAATATTCAGAAAAAGTTCGAAAATGACAAGAACAAAAAAAGGCAGTTGCCTATTCACAGAAAATGGAGTAGGTTAATATTATTGTTGAAGAAATATTACCAAAAATTAAAAAATAAATTAAAAAAAAAACAACTGACGAAGCCTAGAAGCTGATTTTATACACGTCAAAATTATAACAACACCAAAATATTTTGTTATTATTTTGCCAGTCCACAGCCTGCATAAAGTGTGATGGAAATCAGACTCTGCATTTATTTTATTCTGATGGAAATTACACTACATCACAATGATATGTTCGAGACCGAGTTAGTAATGAAGTACATAGACCGAGCGCTTTTCTTCACTCCAAAGGAGTATTATTTTAAGGTGCATTGCCACTGGTGCGGCTATAACGATGATCGGTGTAGCCTATAGCCTTAGGGGGGGGGGGGGGGGGTGGAACTGTCAGTCGAGATTATTTCTAGGTCATTAAACAGGTAGCCACGTCCAAGGGCTGTGTGGAAGTGTCAGTATTTTGGGCAGTGTGTGGAAGTGTCAGTGTGGGGAACTGTCATGTAATCCTCTTCATTATGGTTCCTACTGTGAGATGAAACGAGGTGCTTAAGACAGAGAACAATGGTTGCCGAGACAAGGCATTGCCTTTAGAAGTTGATGATTGATGACAACTTAGTGTTTTATGAATAATGATGGTAGGCTATGTCCATAAGTCTTCTACATCTTAGGTTCCTACGTTCGTTGCCAAGAGCCGACTGCGGTGGCGTCTGGTAGCTAAGTTCTGACTAGTAGTCGTTGACGGTGGCGTTTGGCGGCAAAAGTAGGAACTATTTGAAAAAATGAAAAGTCTGCAGTCCTTACTTGTATTAAAAAGCAGATAACACACACTAATAGACTACAGTCATCACAATAACACCGGCTATCAGACAGATTCTACACACGCCCAAAGTACACGGGGCTACATGACCGCGTTGTCGCAGCCCCTAAACTTAAGAACCAACCAGATTTCTTTTGTGTAGAAATGCTTTCCTTGCCTGAGCCAACCCACGTTTTATATCCTCTTTGCTTCGTCCATCACTGGTTATTTTGCTTCCTAAGAACCGGTAGCAGAAGTGTTCTACTTCCTTTAGCTTTTCACCTGTCAATTTGACGTCAACAGGGGTTTTTGATTTGTTTATTTCGGCTGATATAACTTACACCACTGTAACGAGAGCGTCGCATAGCAGCGCACACCCCTGATGCTCAGTGAGTGGCCAGCCCCGCCGTCTGTCCCTCCCATTGTTATCGCCTCGAGCGCAGGAGTTGCCAGGCTGGACAACATGTCATGTCCGTCATGGCGGACGCACGCAATGGCTTTTCTAACACCTACTGGAGCACTGCTTGCTGGATCCAAGATGGTTCTCAAACTCGGTTATAGGACATGACGTACCACTTGGCCGGCTGATTACCTGCGAAGAGTTAGCTAATGACCTTAAAATATTTAGGAGAGGACATAACGTACCACTTGAAAGAGTGGGAAGTATTTAGGGTGCATGAAACCCTAACCGCACGGCCACTTGCTCGGTTTTGCTCAATTAATACTGGTAATAAATACGTGGACAATAACATAACATAAAATTACATAAAATATGATAATTTTTTGGATTCCCATCACACTTTATTCAGGCTTTATCCCGCGCCCTTTTCTTCGCCAATTGCGTCCGCTTCTTTACTTCTAGCTGCGCATCGTTCGGAATTCCACACACATGACTGTTTGATGGGCCAATAATCACTTTATCTCCTCTTGATTTTATAAACACACAACACCTCTCCGTTTGTTGCCTTACACAACCCAAGGTTGCAGGTTCGAAACCTGGCGCAGTCAGCTGGCATTTGAGGGTGCGCAAATGCGAGGGAGCCGTGTCAGTAGATTTACTGGCACGTTAAAGATCCCCTTCGGGGCAAAATTCCGGCACCCCGGCGTCTCTAAAAGCCAGTGTAGTTAAAAGGGACGTAAAACCAATAACATTATTAGCCTTACTCTAATCCAAGTAACAGTATCATCCTTCGCCTGACGTTTCTTCCTGTATGCGTATCCGTCGAAATGCGCACATAAACTGGGATGGACTTTTCTAGATTATTTCTGTCTCTAGGCTACCTGTGCGACCATCTTGTCTTGTACGATGTAGTGGTGCAAGAGGTGCAGAGAGGTGTATGACCTTCGTGCCATACAAAAGGTATTCCATTTGCATGAACTGCCGTTGTGACACCCAGATTCAATTTCTGTGAACACTAGTTCTCGTTCTGTAAGTTGAGGATGATTGCACACCTACAGCTGCCACCAAACTAACGAAATTGCCTATGACGTTCTTACCAAAAAAATGCTCAAAATATGACCCAATGGAAAAAAAATGTTCGACATATGCATTTATATGGCAAATAAAAACACTGTATTTTGACGATAATCTCTTGATTTGCATCAGAAACCAATCGGCCATGAAATAGAGGCAAAGAGAAAAGTTACAGTCAGTCTGAAAGACTAGACTTTATATAATTTCAAATGACGCATGCTACAACTGCCTTCTCGCTTCCTTGAAGCCCCAGGTCGCTCGACGCCCCAGGACTCTTTCAACAGACTCCATTACCCATTAACTTAGGCTTCCCGCGTGGCTGCATGACGTCACGCACTTGCCGTCCATTACCCATTAACTTAGGCTTCCCGCGCGGCTGCATGACGTCACGCGGTCGTCGTCTCCATAACGCATAACGTTAGACTCAAGCTTCCCGTATGGCTGCATAACGTCACGCACTCGCCGTCCATTACCCATTAACTTAGGCTTCCCGCGCGGCTGCATGACGTCACGCGGTCGCCATCTCCGTAACGCATAACGTTAGACTCAAGCTTCCCGTGTGGCTGCCTAACGTCACGCACTCGCCGTCCATTACCCATTAACTTAGGCTTCCCGCGCGGCTGCATGACGTCACGCGGTCGCCATCTCCGTAACGCATAACGTTAGACTCAAGCTTCCCGTGTGGCTGCATGACGTCACGCACTCGCCGTCCATTACCCATTAACTTAGGCTTCCCGCGCGGCTGCATGACGTCACGCAGTCGCCGTCTCCGTAACGCATAACGTTAGACTCAAGCTTAACGATGAAGTCGACAAGATCATTTGAAATGATAAAAAAATATGACTTGAACGAAATTTGGTACCGAGGTATAGTTGCCTCACTTTCTAGATGGGCGGATATGTTTACATGACATGGCACCTGGGGCCAAGGCTTTCCCAGCGTGAGGCACAGCGTTGTCAAATTTCCACCGTAGCCACTGAGGGCAAGCAGCGAGACTGGACAGAACTATGTGCAGATGTGCAACATTGGACACTGATACCTGTCGGAGGCACAAGCTAGCCACCAGGGCGGGACTTAAGAGTCCACGTGGAGTGATAGAGGAAGCATTAGGCCTATATTGGTCAACAACCGTCAGCTATTGGTCAGTAGCGAACAATGGTTATTGTGCTACTTCCTTACGTTTGAGTCGCCGCTCGTTAACCAGGAAAGTGAGGGAACTATAGCACTAGCTATGATGTTCTTGAATTAGACTGTTGGTTAAATACACACATCAAAAAAAGTTTTGCATCACCTCGGTTCCCAGATCTCCGGCATATAGACGTTGACTGTGTATATTGTATCCAAGATACAGTCCCTTTGACTGTTCATAGATGTCACTAAAACTGCTCAAAGATGTAAACAACCATGCATGAGCAGGGCCTATTAGACGGAGGGGGTACGACAGCCGATCAGTTCCAGTCATTCCACCAGGACGAAGGTACGCTGCTCATGTTGTCTGTAGTTCTACCATGCCTAGAAGGTCAATACCGCAGTTCGATCGCGTCCGCATTGTTACTTTGTGTCAAGAAGGGCTCTCAACAAGGGAAGTTTCCAGGCGTCTCAGAGTGAACCAAAGCGATGTTGTTCGGACATGGAGGAGGTACAGAGATACAGGAACTGTCGATGACAGGCCTCGCTCAGGCCGCCCAAGGGCTACTACTGTAGTGGATGACCGCTACTTACGGATTGCCGCTCGGAGGAACCCTGACAGCAATGCCACCATGTTGAATAATGCGTTTCGTTCAGCCACAGGACGTCGTGTTTCAACTCAAACTGTGCGCAATAGGCTGCATGATGCGCAACTTCACTCCCGACGTCCATGGCGAGGTCCTGCTTTGCAACCCCGACACCATGCAGCGCGGTACAGATGGGCCCAACAACATGCTGAATGGACCCCACGGAATTGGCATCACGTTCTCTTCACCGATGAGTGTCGCATATGCCTTCAACCAGACAATCGTCGGAGACGTGTTTGGAGGCACCCTGGTCAGGCTGAACGTCTTAGACACACTGTCCAGCGAGTGCAGCAAGGTGGTGGTTCCCTGATGTTTTGGGGTGGCATTATGTGGGGCCGACGTACGCCACTGGTGGTCATGGAAGGCTCCGAAACGGCTTTACGATACCTGAATGACATCCTCCGACCCATAGTGCAACCATATCGGCAGAATATTGGAGAGGCATTTGTCTTCATGGACGACAATTCTCGACCTCATCGTGCACATCTTGTGAATGCGTTCCTTCAAGATAACGACATCGCTCGACTACAGTGGCCAGCATGTTCGCCAGACATGAACCCTATCGAACATGCCTGGGATATGTTGAAAAGGGCTGTTTATGGACGTCTTGACCCACCAACCACTCTGAGAGATTTACGCCGAATTGTCGTTGAGGAGTGGGACAATTTGGACCAACAGTGTCTTGATGAACTTGTGGATAGTATGCCACGGCGAATACAGGCATGCATCAATGCAAGAGGACGTGCTACTGGGTATTAGAGGTAGTGGTGTGTACTGCAATCTGGACCACAAATGCTGAAAGTCTAGCTGTATGATGGTACAACATGCAATGTGTGGGTCTCATGAGCAATAAAACGAGCTGAAATGTTCTTCGTGTTGATCTCTATTCCCTTTGTATTTAACGGTTCCGGAACTCTTGGAACCGAGGTGATGCAAAACTTTTTTTGATGTGTGTATTTGAAATAATTGCAATGCCCTGTAAACATATTTAGTGCATAAATCATGAAAAGTATAAATGCAATTTTGTAAATCTGGCGTTGCGTCTAATAATTTGTCCCCCAGGGGCTCACACCTTGTGGGTGGTGGGTTGGCGACCACGGGACCCCAGCTGAGTCCGGCATTGCTACCACTTACTTGTGCCAGGCTCCTCTCTGTTCTCTTTCCTGTCGACCTCTCTTGGTCAACTCTTGTTCGTTTCTGACACCGACGGTATTAGGGTATCTGAGGCCTAGGGAGTCTTTTATTTTCCCACCTTAATTGGCCCTTGTCTCATCTTTCCTGATCCCTCATTGGTTGGCTGGTTCCCCAGTTTAGGGGCTGCGACAACGTGGTCATGTAGCCCTGCGTAGGCTACTTTGGGTGTGTGTAGAAACTGTCTGATAACCGGTGTTAATTGTGATGGCTGTATTAGTGTATGTTATCTGTTTCTTAATTCAAGTAAGGACTGCAGACTTTGAATTATTTAAATAGTTCCGACTTTTGCCGCCAGACCTACTAGTTCAGAACCTGGCTACTAGACGCCACCGCAGTCGGCTCGTGGCGACGAACGTAGGAACCTGAGCGTTGTTTACATTTTTAACCTAATTTAGCTTCACACAGGTGTAATTATGTAGTGGAAGGTTCTTTAACATGCCATAAATCTATGACATGGGACCGCCGGCTTTACTTCCCCTCCGAAGGAAGACATACTCAGGGATTTTTAACGCTCTTAAAAAATCTGACAACTTCGGCCGGGTTTAAACCCGCGATCTTGGGCATAGAAAATCAGTGATCCCTCATTCTTCGAGGGGTCAGTTCCTTGTTTTCTTTTCATTCTTGTATCTCGTGCCTTCTGCTCAAGGCCCTCAAGGAGGCAGGGTGTGTGTAGCCCCACCACTTATGGTGCACCCTGGATTGTGCTACACCCTCAGGGGCTCACGTCTGGTGAGTTCGGGAGTTGTCGACCCCGAGGCCTTCCTGAGCTGGGTCCGCTTTTTCATCTTCTTCCATTGCCTTTGGGGCGGTCCCTCTCCCCTTTACCTTTTTTGTCGGCCTTTCCTGACTCTCCTTCTTCCAAATCCCTTAATTCTCATTCTTCGAGGGCTGAGGGCATTTCCTTTCCTCCTGTTTTTTGTTTCCCGTATTCTTATTTTTGTTTCCCATTACCTCTTCTAGTTTGTAAGTTTGTAGTTAATTTTGGTTTAACTTAGTTTCAATTCATTTACATTTTCACTATCACCCTAACCATTAGGGGCCGATAACCCAGATGTTAGGCCCCTTAAAACAACAATTATCAATTACGGCCCGGTTGTTGATGCCGTAAAAAGTTTAAAAAGATGCACTTTAAATTTTCAAAAATGACTGTAATAAATTACCTAAAATTCGAAAAATGCACTATAAAATGGAGAAAATGATCTTATATTAATAAACTCACCAATATTTCAAAAATTCGAAAATTGCCCTATAAAATGGAGAAAATGGACTGATACAAGAATATAGACCCCTTCCCCTTTCTATCCCGCCAGAGCTCGTCAACAGAGCAGGTAGCATTGTATTCCGCTAATAACTGGTTTGCGACGAAAACTAGAGCATCTGTAGACCAACGGCACCGTTCTTCTGCATCCAAGATAAATATTTTTTCTGCATTTCAATATTTTAAAGTATCTTGTATCAGCTACTAGCTTCTTCTTAACTATGAGAGACGTAACTCCCTCATATAAAGTTGTAACATGACTAAATTGGAAAAAATGCCTTAAAAGGCCGATTTCTCTAAAATATGAGCACAAAAATCTACCAAACTTTAAAAAAAAATGGTCATGGAAAAATAGCAAATAATGCAAAAAGATGCAAAATAAAAATGACATATTTGAAGACGGGATGGCCCGTCCGGAGTTTCTATGTACTTCAGCATTGTTTTAGACAGCTCAGTAAAAAGATGACATGTCATCAACATCCGGCCCTAATTATCATCATTAGGGATCGGATTTTTAGGTAATCTAAATATATTTTTTTTATGTAAATACATATTTTAAGCATTTTTTCTATAAATACATATATTCCTGATTTTCACTTATTAGCACATAAAAAGACAAAATATTTACAGTTTTAAAATCGGTATGCTTTCAGTTTACTGCATTTTTGTTCTTATCTTGTCACCCCGTGCCACTCACTGTGGAGGCCGGATTTCCTCGCCCATAGCCATATTGCACCACGTGGTACCCCCCTCCCTAGCTACCGGGAACAAGTGTCACTCACATGCAGTTCATATCTGGCACTGTGGAGTTCAAGGCAATTCTACGATGCCTAAAGTAAAAGCAACTACAAGTTATAGTCTGCAGCAGTAGTTTCAGAATTTACTTCTGATGGGGGCGTTCTGTTCTGCCAACCATGTGCGAAACCAATCAAGGCGGAACAGCGATCTCAAGTTACACAACACCTCAAGGGCAAGAAACATATCGCTGCCTTTTAGCGCCTTCAGAAGAAGTGTTTCGCGGTAATCGTTGGTCATTTGTGATGGACAACCTGAAGATGTATCTCGTTGTGTATTGCAATTCTTCAACAGTCAGTGAGACATAGCATAAATTGCATTCGTGAATACTGCATATTGTTTATATTCACATTAATAAACTAAATTAAGTTATCATACTAATATATAAAAATGAGATTGTGTGTGTGTCTGTCTGTCTGTCTGTCTGTCTGTCTGTCTGTCTGTCTGTCTGTGTGTTACTCAATATCGCAGGAACCACTGGTCCGATTTAAATGAAATTTTGCATGGATGTAGCTGATTTACCAGGTTCACATATAGGATACTTTTGATTTCGATATTTTGCACTATTAAGAAATGGCGACCATTTTAGTAACGTCACTACACCCTTTGGTTTCAAAATGTCATATTTCCATAACAAATAAAAAGTGAACGCTAAGAATAAGAAACTTCTGATGGCACATACGAGCTTTAAAATTTAATTTCCTATCCGAAAGGTCCTCTTCACTTTTCGTGTATCTCCAACGGTTAGCGAGTAAAGCCTACATTTGTGACGTCACTACACCGTTAGGTTTCAAAATTTCATATTTCCATTTCAAATAAAAAGATAACGCTTAGAAATAGCAAACTTTTGATGGCATACACGAGCTTTGACATTTAATTTTCTATCCGAAAGTTCCTTATCACTTTTCGTGTATCTCCAACGGTTAACGAGTAAAACCTAAATTTGTGCAATAAAACACGGTCAACACCGAGCATTGCAGTATATCTCTATATCTCTTATCTCTATATACAGTGTGGTCCACCAGCCCCTTATTTTTTTTTGGAGGAAGGCAACCCAACTAACGCGTAGCCTATATCACAGTCATCCTAAAAACATTAGTACTTGCTCCTTTACGTCCATTGTACAACTTTACCTTTGAGTACATCCTCGCGAATATAGTAGAAATCAATAGTGGCAGTGTTCTTTCAATGACCTCAAATACGTATAATGCATGATTGATACGATCAGAGCTCCGAATAACACCTTCTTACGTTTGGACAGGAAGTGTCTACGAATAGATTCAATAAGTGCCAGCAATACGCCATGGTTCTCGGTAGCTATGGTGGCTAAATCAAGAATTGCTAGAGTAGCGTCAACGAAGTCGCATTGTAGTAGGTTCGAACCTTGAACTAGTAATTAAATATTTTTACTTTTTTGTCACATATTTCGGGTATTTTTAATACATAAAAAATTAATATTTTCCAGATTTTTAGCACCTAAAAATGCGAGCCCTAATCATCATCATCATCTAATAATTTGCACACCTCTGTATGTGCACGAAACTTGCGGTGCACACGGTGTCTGGTCACCCCATGGTCTGTCTACTCCTTGATTCAGTGTCTGGAGAACAAATCTCCTCAGACCACACAGTTCGCTCGATATGGAGATGTACAGCAGGGCTGGTCTGCCGTGATAAGCAGTTCATACGGAAAGAAACCATTTTGCTCCCTCCCTAGGCGGATCAGATCCTCTCTTCTCCCTGTAGCCCTGCAACCCGCCTGACGGATGGCGACCTGGCGCTCCACAGACGGTAATGAAGCGACGGGGCCGACGCTAATCAATCTCGGACGCCTGGCGTCGAGGGAGACGCCTCGTTCCTTATCTCTAGTCCCTGGTCGCCCTTCTTAACTCTTGAGTGAGGTGTCGGGGTATAGCCTTGTTTGCTTCTCCTTAGTGGCACACTGCATTCATCACGTCATATTGTATCGAAACACAGGGTGTTGCGAAATTTAATTCCCCTGAGAATAAGTACTGCATAAAGTTATAAGTAGAGCTCGTATTCGAGCATATTTGCATATTTTTTTCCTGAATAGTACACAATCATTAAAAGAAGCCTTTCGGTGGTATTTTCACCTCTCTGGGACCAACAGAATTGAAATTTATCGAGCATATAAATGCATAAAACCGCGGTTTCAAAATAGAAGCATATAAATGCATATTCTTGTGGTTTTCGTCTAAATAGTTGGTTTTTCTTCGAATCCTTCCCCCGAATTCGGGTCCTGACCATCCTTAAGGTTCGAAAACAGAAATAATTATTGAAAAGCCTATCTGGTGCGAATAATAGAACTGCTGGTTTTTAACAATTAGTGAGGTCGTTCTCGTCATTGAAACTTTTATTGACTGATTTAAGAAAATCATTCAAAACTGAAAACATAGAAAAAATTCTTGTTGTACAGACCAATGAAGATATACTTCATTGACTCGCCTAATTTTGAACATTTTGTAAATGAACTTTTAAACTGTAACTTTTGTAAGAAAACTTCTCTTATATATACTTGAAAAACTTGAATGCGAGTATATTGCAGTGTATTATACATACAATTAGAAAATAAAGCTCGTATATAAAGGTATGTTATTGTTTTTTTCGTTTCACTTTCCTTTCTATAGTTTTTTAACGGTGTTTTTCGAGCATATTCTGTATATTTAACCGCATATAATGGTTTTTTCGAGCATATCTATCGAGCATATAATGGCTTTTTCGGGCATATCTATCGAGCATAAAACACATGGTTTTCGAATGTAGACTATCTGGAGATTTTATCGAGCATATCGATCCGAGCCCTAGTTATAAGCCTAAATTTACGAATGTGGACAAATCTTCAGATATTTAGCCTACTTTCGATTTTTCAAAAATTAAAGTGGGCTAATTAGAGCTACACGGGTCAAAAGTGTGTGTGCCTGCCCATCAACCCCCTCCCCCTCTATCAATCCAATCATGACGAAGCTGAATTAAACCAAATTCTTAAAGAGGTAGTTGGTTGGTTCTTAAGTTTAGGGGCTGCGACAACGCGGTCATGTAGCCCCGTGTACTTTTGGGTGTGTGTAGAATCTGTTTGATAACCGGGTTAAAGAGGTAGCACTAGCAACAAAGGATACCTCAGTGTCATGTTTTATATCACCGCCATCTTAACGAATACGAAATTACGGCCAACCAAATGTTACAATCTTAAATCAAATTACGACTAAACTAATCATCCGATCTCTACCAAATTATGAAAAAATATACCTTTGTGTGGGAGGCGTCTGTTAATCAAACTGCAAGGTCATCAGTTAAACAATTTTAAGATGGCGGTAGCATGAATCATGCAACCATTGTAGGCTAATTCGTAACGTATGCTCCAACAACACCAGGTTTGACCAGTTAGCCTAAGCTTATCGAGCACAGGGTACTTTAAACTCTCCTCAAGGACATGATCCGTTGGATATTTTTAGCCTACTTTTCACATTTTGCAAAAATGAGGAAAAAGTAGAATTATGAGATCGATCCGGGAAAATGTGTGTCTGTCTGTCTGTCCTTCTGTCTGTCTGGCTGTGTGTGTGTGCCCCCCCCCCCCCTATCAACTCCTAAACGGCTGCAGAAATCGAAACCAAATTTAGTAGCCTATGAGTAAAGATGTATACCGGAATATCTCACGTCCATATTTGAAAATTATGTCAGTGCTCCAACTGCTGAAAAAAACGCACTAGAAATTTGAGCTCCATGTTGGATATCTTGGAAGGTATGCATGGGAGCTATTCCAAAATTGGCACACATGTAGATAACACTATTTCAGTTTAATTTCCAGGAGGCCATACATGACAGTGTTGCCAAAATAATTTTAAGCCTTCTGATAAGTCCAATTAAAAATGCCTATAACGTCTACACTATCAATTGGATGTCAACCAAATGTTGTATGTAATATGTGTACATAAACAGATATGACTTAGCGTATTATTAAGAGGAATCGGGGCTGCCAACTGGTAATAATTGCTCTCTCTATTTTTTTTTAAATCCAATTACCAATATCTCAGAAAGTATGCAAGCCGACAGCTTTAAACTATGCACACGTGTAGTACCTGGCATTTTAGATTAATTTGGAGTAAGTTATATACGTCAGTTCTACCAACATGATTCTAAGCCTGCTGATAGGACCAATTTTTAAATGCATGTAACTTCCATACTATCATTTGGATTTCAACCAAATTTCGTATGTGCTATGTGTAACATAATAGATATAACTATAAGTATTCTTAAGAGCAATCAGGGCTGCCAACTGTTAATAAATGTAGTCTATATTTTTTACCCTAATATCAATATATCAGAAAGTATGCAAGCCAACAGCTCTATACTTTGCACATTTATAGCACCTGACATTCTAGATTAATTTGGAGTAATTAATATAAGTCAGTGCTGCCAACATGATTCTATGGCTGCTGATAGGTCCAATTTTAAAATGCATGTAACTTCTATACTAACAAATGGATTTCATCCAAAATTGGCACAACAAGATATCATAATATTTCAGATTATTTGTGACCAGCACACGTATGACATTGTAGCCAACATGCTTTTACGCGTGATGATAGATCCAATGTTAACTGCATGTAACGTCCATTGGACATCAACCAAATTTTGTATTCTGTGCCTTAAGAAATGGAACTAAGAATATATTCAGTCACCAGGGCTGCCAACTGTAGTGCTCTATTAGGCAACATTATACCAGGTATATCTCGAATAAATTAGACATTTCGATATCACCAACTTTATTTCGTCATTATTCTAGATAGGTGCATATACTGTAGATTAATCATTGGCATAAATCTTAATTTTAAGAAAAGTAGGCTCTTTAGTTCGTCACGGAACTTCTTGTTATATTATAATATTATACTGTAGCAGTGACTTTAGAGCGATCTGGTCAAGCGGCCGTGACGTGTCTTGCATCCGTGGACCGAGCGATTCCACACGTCAAAATGGCGGCTAGCCATTGATGCCTGGTCCATATTTCAGTTGCTTTAAGACGTTTCCTATGTAACGTATTGAAAGAAACAATGTAACTTTAGTATGAAATGGTATGAATGGTATTTTTAGCCTACTTTTCACATTTTTCAAAAATGAGGAAAAAGTAGACTTATGAGATCGATCCGGGAAAATGTCTGTCTGTCTGTCTGTCCTTCTGTCTGTCTGTCTGTCTGTCTGGCTGGCTGAGTGTGTCCCCCCCCCCCCCTATCAACTCCTAAACGGCTGCAGCAATCGAAACCAAGTTTGGTAAGAGCAAAGATCTATACCTGAATATCTCACGGCCATATTTCAAATTGACGTCAGTGCTACCAACTGCTGAAAAATCGCAATTTAAATTTGGGCCCTATGTTGGATATCTCAGAAGTTATGCAAGCGAACTATTCCAAAACTGGCACACACATAGACAATAGCATTCCAGATTAATTTTCAGAAGACCATACGTGCCAGTATTGCCAACATGATTCTAAGCCTGCCGATAGGTCCAATTTCTAAATGCATGTAACTTCTTTACTATCGATTGTAATTCAACCAGATTTCGTATGTACTATGTGTACTACAGCATATATGACTGTGCCTATTCTAATGAGCCACCAGGGCTGCCAACTGTTAATAAATACTCTCACCATGTTTTTACCCTAATGCTAGTATATCAGAAAGTATGAAAGCCAACAGCTCTTAACTTTGCACACTTATAGTACCTGATATTCTACCTTAGTTTGGTATAGTTTATATATATCAGTGCTGCCAACATGATTCTAAGCCTGCTGATAGGTCCAGTGTTTAAATGCATATAACTTCTATACTAACAAATGGATTTCAACCAAATTTCGTATGTGCTTTGTGAACCATAACAGTTATGACTATGCGTATTCGTAAGAACAAGCAGGGCTGCCAACTTCTAATAAATACTCTCTCTATTTGTTTAATCATAACATCAATATATCAGAAAGTATGCAAGTCATCATCTCTAATCTTTGCACATGTATAGTACCTGACATTCTAGATATATTTGGAGTAACTAATATACCTCAGTGCTGCCAACATGATTCTAAGCTTCCTGATAGTTTCAATTTTTATTTACATGTAACTTCTATACTAACAAATGGATTTTATCCAAAATTGGCACTAACTTATAATAGATCGTAATATTTCAGATTAATTCTGAGCATCACATACATGCCATGGTAACCAACATGATTTTAAGCGCACTGATAAATCCAATATCAAACAGCATGTAACGTCCATACTATTCATTAGACTTCAGTCAAATTTTGTATGTGCATTCTATACCTTAAGAGATGGAACTAAGTCAGACTATTCAGAGTCACCAGGGCTAACTACTGTAGTAATTTACACTATTACTCTATTACTTTATTTCGTTATTATTCTAGATAGGTCTATATAGATTGGCATCAATCTGTAATTTTAAGAAAAGTAGGTTCTTTAGTTCGTCACGGAACTACTTGTTTTATTATTGCATGGCCTCGGTTGCTGGGTGCAAGCTTTGTTATTTGCGCCCAGAGGGCAGCTTGCATGTCGAATGTTGTTGTTGTTCCTTGGAACGCTATGAAAGTCAACGAGGTTAAATATCTAAGCTCCTTGACACTATAGCGCTTTCTAGTAGAGAAAGGAGGAACTTTTTTGGGTTGGTGGAAAATCCCGAGATTAATTTTGCCACTATGAACATGGCCTACTGAATTCAAATGGGTTCTTTAACATGCCAACAACGTATGACATGCTTGCCGTGATTTTTTCGCATTTCAAAAATCCCCACGGCCAGGAGCGAACCTGCAAGCTTGGGGGGGGGGAAGTCCGTCAGGATAACCACTCACCCACCGGGGCAAGCATGAATGGTATGAAAAGGCATAATACGGTGGAGAAATCGTGCATTTAAGGCATAATTTGCCAAGCAGTTTTAGGCTATCTTAGGCTAAGAAGTTAGCGTGACAAACTTTCACCCGTAGAGCTGGAGATCGAATCCAGGTAAGATTGGGTCCTTTACCTTGATTTTTCTAAATATTCATTGTTTTATAACTAGTCTACTAATACGTTAGAATATTAAGCATATAGCCTATAACGTGTATCTTGCAATGTAACAAGTAGTTCCGTGAAGAACTATACGGCTTATTTTCATATATCCTACTTATGTTAATTGCCACTATCAACATACACAATTTCAGTTTGATTGCTGTAATAGATTCGTAGATATTGAGAACTGACTAAATATTGCGGATGGTTGCCATGTTGGATTATTATATCTGTAGGTCTTAGAGTTATGTACTGTTACATGAAGAGTATTGTGTGCGTGTAGTATTCAAACTTCAATCGCATGATTAGGATACAAGAAGTAAAAACGAGATTTTAAAATTTCGCTCAGCAGCCATCTTGTGGTTAAGGAAACAAATGAAAAAATTAGATGCCAGTGGATTACAATGTGTATAAACATTTCCTGGACCAAGGTTTATTGCGTTTGGATCATTAAATCGCGAGAAAGGTATATTTAAAATTTTCAACTTCGCTTGGCCGCCATAAACCAGTTTTTGAAAGTCTTATAGATGAACTTCCAGTAGTGCCCTTTATCTCCGAACAAAATTTCAGGGTGATACCCCTAATAGTTTCAGAGATATAGAATGCCGGTGAAATAATTCGCACAGCCACCATCTTGAGGTTATGTAAACAATTGAACGAAGTTAGATGTCGGTGCATTACAATGTGTATAAACATATACTGTATCAAGTTTCATTGCGTTTGGTTGGTTAAATCGCGAGAAACGTCTATTTTAAAGTCGCAAATTCGCTTGGCCACCATGTTGGATTTGTAGTTACCAGGTTTTCAAGAGTCACATAGGTGAACTTCTAGTAGTTCCCTTTATCACCGTAAAATATTCCAGGATGATATCGGTAATAGTTTCGGAGATATTGAATGCTGGTGAAATATTTCGCAGCCACCGTTTTGGATTAGTGACACGTAACAAAATTTGAAGGGCACGGTCGGGGTGGTCCGAAATAATGCTAAGAACTTATCGAGTTTCATTGAAATAGCTCCAGCCGTTTAGAAGTTATTAGGGGGGACACACATCGTCACACATGCTCACACAGACAGACACACGGACAAAAGGTGATTTCATAAGCCTATGTTTTCATAAATGAAAATAACCTAAACAATTATATACACTTATAGCAGCACATATTTTTACACGCTACCACAGCGATTTTCTTGGTTGTGTCTGATTCGTGGTAGAGCCTACTACTGCCAACATAGTTTCTGACACGTAAACAAAATAGTATTTCTTTATTACTAGTAGGTAATGTATTTTTTGGCCAAGGGACGGTGTAGGAATCTTTAGCCAATGAACTAGCCTCTTTATTGTGGAAGCTTGCAATACAACGGGCTGTGTAATGCGTAATATCTTATTTCCCATTAAAAATACGCACTATATGTAATTATATGAGTAATTATAACATAACAAATAGAAGAATGACAAGTTTTACATATTCGTACCCCAGCTACACGGGTGAGAACCAAGCATCTATATTTTCGTCATTTCAAGTCATTATGGTACTTCTTGAACCTATAATCGACTTCTTAAATCAATGTAGGCCTATTACTTTGGTTACTTTGGTAGTCTATTATTATTATTGTTATAATTATTATTTTATGATTACTCTTTGGTACTCCAGCTATTTTTAGATTGTAAAACAATCACACACTTGTCAAAATAGCTAACTTCAACACATTAAAAATTTTGCCCTTGACCTTTATTGATGGTCATGAAACCACAAAGTGAATGGATATAAATAATATTAATAATAATTAGCTAGTAACATTCTTAACCTTCAAGAGAAGTGGAAGATACAACCTCCATGGCTTCAGGAGGTATATCAAGACTTAAAAAGGACAAATATTGGACTGGTTGAAGTGTGGAACAGAACTAAAGTTGCAAGTGCGGAGGATCTCCCCAAATAAGACTCACACTTTCAGTGGTAGAAAGATTGAGAAGGAGTGAAAGATTGAAAAATCTCTGGCAGGAAGCTAAACGGCAAGGAAAAAACACATTGAAACCTGAATAATTGTTGTGTATTTGCAGTCCATAGATGGCTGTACCGAATTAATAATCATAGTAATAATAATTCTGGAAAATGGAAACTAAGAAATTATGATGAAATATATCGAAAAATAGAAAACATATCAGAAACAATACGGAAGAGCAGATTGCTATTTTTTTGACATTTGTACAGGATGGATAACAATAGGTTAACCAAGCAGATCTCCACATTCTTGTGGAACAAGAAGTCAACAACAACCTGGGCACAAGAAGTCAAAAAGGATTTGTAAAGAAATAATATCAGAGAAGAATATACACCACAGAGAGATATTTTTAGGCAATAAGTGCTAAAAATGGAAGGATTACAAGGTTGGAAGGGAAAGAAAACCGGCTCGAAATGGTCCGAGGAAAGGAAGAGGAAACATAGTGAGATGATGAAGGAATACTGGAGGAAGAAGAAGGAACAGCAAAGCACAAAGCATTGAAATTGGCTCGTGGTCCCTAGACGACCGAAATGATAATAATAATAATAATAATAATAATAATAATAATAATAATAATAATAATAATAAGTGTATTTATGATCTTGACAAAATTGCTAGGTCCAATCAGAGAAAATGGTGCATTCAGAAGTCGACACAATTATGAACTCTACTCACATGTAGAAAAGATCACGAACACCATTCGTAAGAGAAGAATAGTTTTCTATGGTGATATTGCTCGTCTGCGTTCTACAAGGTTGAGCAATAGGATCTTCAGTTGTTGTTTTTTTTTCCTAACAAGAAAATCAAGGAGGCATGGTTCGCCGAGGTAGAGAAAGACCTGCGTGAAGTGGGGATAATCCAGGAGGATATCTAGAAATGTGTTCCACTAAAGTCGAAACTCCAAGATCATCATAGTTTCCAAGAAAGCCTAAACTAAAAACTGGCAAAACAAGGACTGAAGCGAGGAAGGAACAGCATAGGAAACGAATGCGGGATTCACTGGGCGAACGTTAAGGCCCAGGTGCAAAGAACAGTTGAAATAGCGTGGTCCGTAGATGGCCGAAACGACAGCAAGAAGAAGTATATGCATTTAATATATACTACTCCGTTTAACTGCTGTGGTAAGGGGTTATTCAACGCAATATCTGCTGACGTGGGGAGATTGTATTTAAACGCCATGTAATGTCATTTTTAGACTAAACCGCTATTGATATCGCCCAATAAAACATTTCTATGAATTAAGTCGTTCCCGTAAACAATCATGCTCCAAATTTGAATTTAATTCGCTTTATGGGTAATTTATTCTGAAAGTTAACAATCTAAGTATGCATAAATTATCCACAGGTGGTGAGGATCGAACCAGGATGTCGGTGGGAGGACGTGTTGCCACGAACTTAAGGTTAATGAATATCACCCCCATTACAAGCATACAGCGCGGTTCGCTTCCTGAGTGAGTGGCATACCAATATGACGTCACACGCTCTGAATACATAAAACACCATCAAGCAACTAACTGGAATTTTATTGTGCTTTCCCTTGTCCTCACCATCAAACTGCCCTTTGTTCAGAACAGATTTTTTCCCACATCAATTTTCTACTAAAGAAAACCTGCAATTGTGTGTAAAAAAAATCCTCCCACCACAAACCGCCCATAGAATTCATAAATAGTCATATTTCGTTTCGCTCGATATGTTAGGCTATAACAGTCAAGGACTTCTTTTTTTTTTGTGTGTATATGTGCTGATCTGGGAATAAAAAAAGAACGAAATAAAGGAGAAGGCAATCTGGATTTTGGGGTAAAAAGTGGGATTTTTGTGTGCGCGAGAGGGGTTGTGTTTGTATAGTTGGAAGGGGTGGAGGGTGACTCTAGGGTGCAGGCATGCGAACAGGTCCATAGTAAGCAGTTAGGGTTGTCAAAGTTGACACCTGCCAGTGTATTAATAGAAATAACCCGTAACACAAACTTGACTTCTAGTGAGTGAGAATTGTATTTTTCTGCACAAAAAGAAAAACATTTTATAACGGGCACAACAACAGAACTTGTTAAATGGGGTGTACCACTGCGTGCAACGTCAAGCTAGTGAGCGACCAGGACAGCGCAGAGCGTTGTTGTTGTTGTTTTTCTTTTCAATTTAAGGGCTTTGTAACATCGTGGTCATATAATCCCGTGAACATGAGCAGGGATGAATTCAGAGGCCGACACTGTGGGGTATATTTTCTGGAGATTAATTTAGTAGCCCCGTGAACTTGAGCAGGGATGAATTCAGAGGCTGACACTGGGGTATATTTTCTGGAGATTAATTTAGAGCCCCGTGAACATGGACAGCGATGAATTCAGAAACTGACACTGTGGGGTATATTTCCAGGAGATTAGGCCTAATTTAGTAGCCCCATGAACTTGAGCAGGGATGAATTCAGAGGCTGACACTCTGGAGTATATTTCCTGGAGATTAATTTAATAGCCCCGTGAACTTGAGCGGGGATGAATTCAGAGGCTGACACTGTGGGATATATTTCCTGGAGATTAATTTAGTAGCCCCGTGTACTTGAGCAGGAATGAATTCGGAGGCTGACACTCTGGGGTATATTTCCTGGAGATTAATTTAGTAGCCCCGTGAACTTGAGCAGGGATGAATTCAGAGGCTGACACTGTGGGGTATATTTCCTGGAGATTAATTTAGAGCCCCGTGAACTTGGACAGCGATGAATTCAGAAACTGACACTGTGGGGTATATTTCCAGGAGATTAGGCCTAATTTAGTAGGCCCGTGAACTTGAGCAGGGATGAATTCAGAGGCTGACACTCTGGAGTATATTTCCTGGAGATTAATTTAATAGCCCCGTGAACTTGAGCGGGGATGAATTCAGAGGCTGACACTGTGGGATATATTTCCTGGAGATTAATTTAGTAGCCCCGTGAACTTGAGCGGGTATGAATTCAGAGGCTGACACTCTGGGGTATATTTCCTGGAGATTAATTTAGTAGCCCCGTGAACTTGAGCAGGGATGAATTCAGAGGCTGACACAGTGGGGTATATTTTCTGGAGATTAATTTAGTAGTCCCGTGAACTTGAGCGGGGATGAATTCAGAGGCTGACACTGTGGGATATATTTCCTGTAGATTAATTTAGTAGCCCCGTAAACTTCAGCGGGAATGAATTCAGAGGCTGACACTGTGGTATATTTCCTGGAGTTGTAGTGAGGAAACCACTGAAGACCAGTTGGAGGTTGGCTGAGGTAGGAATTGAACCCTTCTCTTCTCAGTTTTGCCTCACGACGCTGAGTGTACCCCGTTCCTGACCTCAGAGCAGAATTAAATTTCTTGGTGGTGCCTGGAATCCAACCCAGGCCTCCACGGTGACAGCTACGAATGCTAGCCACTACGCAACGAGGCGAACGTCCCTATTTTTTGTGGCTCCCATATGAATATTGAAATGTAAGGTAATACTCAAGGTCATGTTGACATACAGTGACCCCCTCACGTCTGTCTGCTTGCTCGCGTTCACACTCTGAGGACAGCTGTGTGTGTGTGTTGTCTGTGACACAGGATGGGACATAAAACAAACAATGGCTTCTCTGGGTCAAGCTTCGCTAGACCACAGTCGCTGCATATGGACTAAAGCAGCGGTTCCCAACCTGGAGTTCGCATACCCCTTGGTGGTACGCAACGAACCGGTTAGGGGTAGCCTACGCCAAAAATAAACGGTAATGGCGGGCGCCATGTTTCCATCTTACGTGTCAGTCGTCATGTACCATAGCTTCAATTCTCGAAAAAGGTGAAAATCATTATTTTTCAACGAATTCATGTGTGAAGTTTTGGACTATCTGCCGTTTAGTCCAAACCAGCACTGAATGATTTTAACCTTTTTCGAGAATTGAAGATAGGGTTGGGCGGCAACACCTCGCCAAAAAGGAGACTCTCCAGACGTATCCACCTCAGTGGCGGTAGAATTTTTTGCCAAGGGCATTGGAAAGCTGGACAAATGTTTCAATCGTTTTGGCGATTATGTTGAGACATATGAATAAAACAAGCAAACATTTAGTAGTAAGATCAGTTTGATATGTCAATCTGTTATTCTTATACAGTCCATCGGAACTTGAAAACAATTATCAATAGGCTAAGGTAACATTTTAATGCAGTGAAACCTCTCTAAAAGGCCACCCCTATTAAAAGACCACCCCTCTTAAAGACCGATTTTTTTGAACCGATTAAAAACCTCATAAGGTCAATGTATTTGTTACCTCTATTTAAGGACCCCTCTTCCCGACCAAAGACCAGGCACTTTCTCAGTCTGACCTCTTTTAAAAGACCATCGTCTGCCTTCCCATTGGAGATGGTGATGAGGGTGATGATGTAAACAATGATTCTGTTGGCACAGAGCTCCATCAGCATACAATGGCATTAGAAAACGTGTGATGTAACGTATAAAAAATACAAAAAACGGCTCTCCTAGAAGATTGTTCGAACCCAGAACAAATTAATGGACTTTCGAACTCACTCAGAGATAATCCAGAAAGTGAAATTGTTAAAAAAAAAAAAGCTGTGCTAATCTGAAACAGAGATCAATTCGTGACTTTTTTTTAATAACAGAGCTAAAAAAATAACTAATTGTAATTAATTTGTACTAAATGTGAACCAATGCAGATAAATTGTAATCAAGTACAGTTGTTCCAACTGTACTTTGTTAATAATGCAGTATAAAATAATTTTTAATAGCTACCATTATTAGGAGATCACCCCTCTAAAACACCAGTTTTCCAAGGAACCGTCACTGGTCTCTTAATAGAGGTTTCACTGTAATTGCTTTAACCGACAGTAGTGGCTATGCTGGCTAAAGCGCAGCATTAGGTCATGGGGCCAAGCTCTCTGCTGACTCGGTAGACGCGTGGGTTCGAGCCCCACCGTCAGCCGTCCTTGAAATGGTTTTCCGTGGTTTCCCATTTACAACACCAGGAAAATGCTGGGACGGTACCTTCTGACAGGCCACGGCCGCTTCCTTCCCCATCCTTGCCCAGTTTCATTCACCATCATTCATTTCATCTCTCATTAACTCCTCTCATGAGGTTGGCGTCAGGAAGGGCATCCGGCCGTAAAATCCATCGCCACAAAGACTTCCATCGCATCTCATCCCCGACCCCGTTGGAAAACGGGATTAATAAGGGGTAGACATACATACTGTAATTGCTTTAAAGCTCTCTAAACTTGCTTCACTTAAATATTGCTTGGCTTCCTTTGGCCATAGATAAATGTTTTCACACAATGAACCTTTCGATTATAATCATTTACATCTACGATATATCATCGTTTTGACTTCATTACTGCGGCTTCGGTGGCGTAGTTGGTAGCATGCTGAGCTTTTATGGCCAAGATCGCGGGTTCAAACCCGGCCGAGGTCGTCGGACCTTTTAAGAGCGTTAAAAATCCCTCAGTATGCCTTCCATCGGAGGGGAAGTAAAGCCGGCGGGTTCATGTCATAGATTTATGGCACGTAAAAGAACCTTCCACTAACTACAATTGAATCGGCCGGAGCTGAAAAGCATTAAGTCAAAAATTGCCATTTTTTAAACATTTAATATTCTGAAGTAGTGACCCAAGGGCCTTCGAACGGCAAAGGAAATAATTAAATCACCCTTTTCTTTAAGCCAGAAACCACCGTTACATGTAGTGCGATCAGAGGAGAAAGGCATTAAGTCAATGACTTGCTGCCTTTCAGCGCCGTATTAGCTTGCCACGGTGGGTGAGTGGATATCGTGTCGGTCTACTAACCCCAAGATTGCAGGTTCGCTCCTGGCCATGGTAAGTAATTTTTTTTTTAAAGGCGGCAAAAATACGATACGCATGTCATACGATGTTGGCATGTCAAAGAACCCATTTGAATTCAGTAGCCCGTGTTCATAATGGCAAAATTAATCTCGGGAGTTTCCGCCAACATAAAGTTCCTCATTTCTCTACTAGAAAGCGCTATGGTGTTCAAGGAGATTGGATATCTAACCTCCTTGACTTCCATAGTTGTTGTTGTTTTTTTGTCGTGTAGCCTCCTGAGAGACCGAGTGCAGGTCTTTCTAGTCGACGCCCGTGGGCGACCTGCGCGTCGGGATGAGAGATGGAATGGATGAAGATGAATGAAACTGGACAAGGATGTGGAAGGAAGCAGCCGTGGCCTATCAGAAGGGACTGTCCCAGCATTTGCCTGATGTTGAAAATGGGAAACCACGCAAAACCATTTCAAGGACAGCCGACGGTGGGGCTCGAATCCACGCGTCTACCGAGTCAGCAGGAAGCTTGGCCCCTTGACCTAACGCAGCGCTTTAGCCCGC
Source organism: Meconema thalassinum (assembly GCA_946902985.2). Classification (NCBI taxonomy): domain Eukaryota; kingdom Metazoa; phylum Arthropoda; class Insecta; order Orthoptera; family Tettigoniidae; genus Meconema; species Meconema thalassinum. Next base: position 142,543,806 of record OX336400.1, read on the forward strand.
GTAGCCACTACTGTCGGTACTTCCATAGTGATTCAAGGAACAACGAAATTCGACATGCAAGCTACCCTCTGGGTGTCAAATTACAAAGCTTGCGCCCGGCACCCGAGGCCATACGATATTATTATTATTATTAGCGCCGTATTTCGTACTTGTCCTCACTGAAAGATTCACGCATGTTACAGTGCTATTGTAAATTACATTTGTACAGGGTTTAGGTGGCTTTTATGTTACAAATCAATTTAAAAAAAAAATATTATGTGAAATATCCATTCTGGATGGCTTTATACCACACTAAACTGACCACGGAGCTGAAAGGCATTAAGTCGCGTTTTCAAAATTGATTCGAAAAAAATATTTATTAAATTAAAATTGATATTCCGCTAACACAAATATAACCTGAGTAGTTGCTTCACAACATAGAAGACGGAGAGGAGCAATGCCGGACTCAGCTGGGGTCCCGTGGTCGCCAATCCACGTCTCACTAGATGTGAACCCCTGAGGAGGGGGGGGGGATAGGAGGATAGCAATATTTGTTACTGAATATGAAATATGAGAATATTTCTCTCTATGCCCCCATGAACATAGATGACTAATATAGTGTGTAATAATAATAATAATGTTATTGGTTTTACGTCCCTTTTAACTGCACTGGCTTTTAGAGACGCCGGGGTGCCGGAATTTTGCCCCGAAGGGGATCTTTAACGTGCCAGTAAATCTACTGACACGGCTCCCTCGCATTTGCGCACCCACAAATACCAGCTGACTGCGCCAGGTTTCGAACCTGCAACCTTGGGCTCAGCAAGCGAGAACGTTACCCCTGAGCCACGCAGCCAGACTAATATAGTGTGTTTGCTAAGTTCTGTTCTGTCTATGACATTTTATTTGTCTTTTCAGCTCAAGCCGATTCATTTGTGTGAAGCTAAATTTGTAGGTTAGATTTGATTAACGCTCTATTGAGTTCCAACGTTCGCCGCAAGGTGCCGTTTGCGGTGGCATCTAGTAGCCAAGTTCGCAGCTAGGTGTCGTTGAGTGTAACATTTGGTAGTAAAAGTAGGAACTACTTGAAATTGATCGTCTGCAGTCCTTACCTGAATTACAGATAACACACACTAATACAGCCATCACAATTAACACCGGTTATCAGACAGATTCTACACACACCCAAAGGACACGGGGTTACATGACCGCGTTGTCACAGCCCCTAAACTGTGGAACCAACCAATGACTTCATAGCGCCAACTCCTGTGTCAGTGTGCGGGTCAATCAGCTAGCGAGTGAGCGAGCTTTTCTCAGAGTCACACTACCAAAACAAGGGTCAACATTCAGGTAACATTAGTTATTAGTTAGTTATTGTTGGTTTTGAGGGACGTAACAGCGAGGCCATCTGCCCCCTCGAAACATTCAAGTGAAAAGTTCAGAGAAAAGTGAGTTAAGTGCTCCTGTGAGAATATTTAGTTGTGCATTAGCCAATACTGAAAAATGTCTCCAAGTACAGGGTCATTATCTATGTGCGCGCAAGTAAACACGGCAAGCTACGCCGTCTGTGACTGGCGCAGATCGCAGGCGCGGTTCAGTCGGTGGTGGCGCAGCGCCGCTGACTCATATCGATAGTTCACACGTGTTTTGTCATTCATATAGACGTGTATCTGCAAAGCTTAGACGTTAGTGTTGCACGTTTAGTGAGTATTGTGATTACTGTGATTGTTGGTCATGCCTAGACACCAAGTTACTTTGCGCGATCGTGTGTAGCCTATATCCATAATTCGTATATGAAAAGCAGAAAATCTTGTTCTGAAACGAGACGAAAATTTCCAATCAAGTTTCCAGGAAGACCTGTGCCTAATGCCAGTACAATTAGGAGGCTCGCTAAACGATTCAAGGAAACAGGCTCCGCAAATAATAAAAGAGTTGACAGACATTCTCTCATCAGAAGATGTCAAGTGTGTGTTACAAGAGAGGGAGGACATTTTCAGCATCGCCTATGAGCACTGTAAGTACACATTATTGAAGCTTGCCACGGTGCGTGAGTGGTTAACGTGTCGGACTACCAACCCCAAGTTTGCAGATTCGCCCCTGGCCGTGGTAAGTGATTTTTGAAAGGCGACAAAAATCACGACATGGATGTCATACGTTGTTGGCATGTTAAAGAACCCATTTGAATTCAGTAGGCCGTGTTCAATGGCAAAATTAATTTCGGGAGTTTCCGCCAACACAAAGTTCCTCCATTCTCTACTAGAAAGCGCTGTAGTGTCAAGGAGCTTAGATATCTAACCTCCTTGACTTTCATAGCGTTCAAAGGAACGACGAAATTCGACATGCAAGCTGCCCTCTGGGTGTCAATTAACAAAGCTTGCACCCGGCACCCGAGGCCATACGATATTATTATTATTACATTATTGAAAATGTTCGGTAAACGTGTGAAAGTGCGCGCAAAGCACCGGCTGAACCGGGTACGCACGGCCGCGATCTGCGCCAGTAACAGCCGGCTTAGCTTGCCGTGTTTATCGGGGCGCACATAGATAATGACCTTGTATAAGGCGTAATCTTTTTTTTTTTTTCCTTTTGACGGCTGTACTGTCCAATGAGGCAACGCACCGTGAGAATTGAGGCACTCATCGCACCAAAGCACCATTGAAGATGCCCGAGTGGTAAAACACGGTGTCCTGCTGCCTGAAGAAATCCGTAACATCCTCGTCTGTCAGGAATCGTCCACCCTTCAAGGTCTTTATTAGGGACCAAAGGCGTGATAATCGTATGGGGAGAGATCAGGGTTATATGGCGGACACTCGAATGTCTCCCACTTGAGTTAGCCAAGGAGTGTTTTCCTAGCTCCGCATTTGGGCGGAGCGCACTGCGGTCCTCTCTCCGCACATCCCAATGCGCTGCGCGGTAGTGTTTCCTAGCTCAGTAATGCGCTGCGTCTATTTCAAGTTTTTATTTGTTTGAGAAGTGAGTGAACATGAGCTCTTGTCCTCTGAGCAAGAAAGAAATATAGCGTTATTGATGTTATTAGAAGAGGAAGAAGAGATCGAAGATGAAATTTACTTCATTGTTGGTCGTCTTTATAAAGTGCGAAAATCTGTCAGTTCCATGTACACATCTAGGGAGCAAAAAGGAGTGTTTAAACTTTCAATCCACAGACATTTGCTCGACGACAAAGTGAAGTTCAAATCTTATTTCAGAGTTACTAGGTGACAGTTTGAAGCTTGTAGTTTAACGCGACCGTTAATCTCGAGATCATGAGCCACGGGACCTCCTTTTTACGTGGAATCCGAACCACAGGACATGGCATTTCACTTCGAAAATCTCACATGCATTGACCGGGAATCGAACCCGGACCGCCTTGGTGAGAGGCATACAGCTAGACCGCTGAGCCACCACGCCCCCAGGTGACAGTTTGAATACTTGCTTAGTTTGGTACAAAATGATCTTGCAAGCGAGTCCTGCAACAAGATTAGATGACCGATATCAGCGGCAGAGAAGCTGGCGCTTACATTGAGGGCCTAAGTTTGTAGAATTTATTTATTGGAAAATTTAAACAAGCTAATTTATTAGGCCTACGTCTAATCAATTAACTAAATTAGTCTAACTAAATTAAATTAATGTATCTTTCTATGAAAAATAGTTAATATAGCGAATCATTCTAGAAAATATTTCTTTAATTAATAAAAATCGATAGTAATTTTTTTTAATATAAAATGGGAAAAAATTGTATTTAACTTACTTTGGACAAAGTTACTGAACTTAACTTAGAACTACTGTACACACTCAAGTAGTTCTTTTTGAATTTTGTGGCAAAGAAAGAAATCTACCGTACACAAGAGAAAACTCGTCTGTTGCGTAGCGCAGTCCGCACTTGACTGCTCTCAAAGGAGTCGTCCAGTTGCGCAGAGCGTACTGCGCGCCGCGGAGGGGTGTAGGAAAATGATGCCGTCTGATTCAGTGTTGTTGAGTAGGCTCCGCACTGCGAACTGCTTTACAACCTTTGCGGTATGGGGACGTGCGTTATCATGAATCAGCATCACATCTTGTCGCAGTTTTCCCGGACGTTTCACCTTAATTGCACGCCGTAATTTCTCCTGTGTTGCGCAGCACCGTTCCCCAGTAATGGAGACACCAGATTCCTTGAAATCAATAAGCTATGGGTCCCGGTAACCAAAGAACAGGGTGAGCATCACCTTTCCAGCGGATGGTTGGTTCTTGAACTTCTTGGGACGATGGATGACATCACTGCATCGTCAACGCTTTGGATTCAAGTTCCCAGTGCACAGTGCCTCAAAATCGAAATCTAGGAGGACAAAATTATTTATGTTCATAATTAACAAATCAAAATGTATTACTTCTACAGCATTCTCATATAATTGCCACTCACTATTCTGGGATATAAACGCATCTTAGTGTAAATCTGTCACCACTGTTCGAGCAGTCTGAATTGGAGGGTGAATGTAAGTGGCTGTGGTTTGGTTGTCTTTGTGGTTAGTGTGATGCTTTAAGATGGAACATGCAGCTGAAGGTATGATCTTTGTAACGTGTTTCAGTTATTAATGGGCGTAATTGTTACGTAATTTTAGCTATATTTGCATTATATAATATTTAACTATTATTTTTATAATTATATTTTCACTTAGATTTTTAGTATGTCGCGTCACTCTGCGTCACTTTTACTTAATGTTAAAATGTAGATAAAGTCTTGTAGTTTACGCTTGTTATAAGATTTTTTGCATCTATTTGCAACTTACTTAGTTATTTTACATTTTAGAAGATGCCGCGCAACCAGTTCTCACACGATTACAGCTGATTGAAGCACTGGGTTCAACGATTATGTCAAAAGTGGATCTTTGTGGCTTTGTTAAAAGTAAATTAGGGGTATAAAATTGTTCTGAAGAGATAACTGAATGCCCCAACCAACTCCTAGTCATAGACAATTTCTTGCATGTGTAAACGTAGCTTTAAAAAAGTTCTTAACTGATGTTTATTATGAAGTAAACAAATTATATAGCCTACGTTGCTTTCACTCTAAATTCATGATTAAAACGTAAAAATAATTTTGTCCCCCTAGATTTCGATTTGGAGCCTCTGTGCTGTGGTGGCATCAGCTTTCGTCGCTCTAGGATCGTGTTGCCTTCAACATTGAAACGCATCAGGAGCTGCAGGTAAACCGCCATCCGATGTGCTTTTTGTTCGGCATTCAACGCTCGGGTTATCGCTGTAGCAACGCCCGCAAACGGAAACTTTTTGATCATCCCTTATATTTCTATATCAGCTTCCCACGGTGGTTGAGTGGTTATCGTGTCGGAATACCAACCCCAAGCTTGCAGGTTCGCTCCTGGCTGTGGTAAGTGATTTTTGTAAGGTGACCAAAAATCACGACACGCATGTCATACGTTGTTGGTATGTTAAAGAACCCATTTGAATTCAGTAGGCCGTGTTCATAATGCCTCTATGGATACCACCCAGCCACCCGGAGGCTGAAATCCAGAAAAAGTTTTCTCCGTACATCAGTTAACCTTGAGGGGAAAGCGGAGAATGCTAGGATCAAGATGTGGAAAGAAAGAACCAGCCATCTCTCCAACTGGATGGAGCCGAAGGAAAGTCTTCCATGTGGACACCAGGAGAAGTGGACAACCTGGAAATCCCTTAACAGACTCCGTACAGAAGTCGGCAGAACAAAAGTAAATCTTCGGAAGTGGGGTTTCTCAAGCGACTCATCACTCTGTGATTGTGGAAAGCAGCAAACGATCCAACATTTATGTCAGTGTGTCTTATGTCCCTCAAAGTGCACTATGATAGACTTGGTTGCACCTTCCTCTAATGCTATTGACGTCGCCCAATACTGGGCAAGAATTATCTAGCTTCCGATTTTGTTGCTCAGTAGGATTGTTTATATGTGTATATCTGTATATTTGTATAGTAGCAATGTATATATCGTGTATTTTAAAATATCTATGTGTAAAGTCGATACTTCTGACACGAATAAAGAAAAGATAATGCCAAAATTAATTTGGGGATTTTCCGCCAGCACAAAGTTCCTCCTTTCTCTACTACAGGGAGCGGCAAAAAGATCTGACGGTTTTTAAATCACAACAACACAAACATTTTAAATGATACAAACTCTTTTATTACTTATACCAGCAAGGTGTACATGTCAATTAATGGAAACCATGAAAGAACAATAGATTTTAACTTTTAAGATTTAAAGATAACGTCTTTCAAATGATGACCATCTTTTGCCATGCATTCTTCCAGTCTTGCACTGAAGCTTTGCATAGTCATTAGGCTTCAACTGCTGGACAATAACCATTTTATACGGATGAAAATGCAAATCGAAACGCAATATTCGTCTCACTGTTCGATCAGACATTTGCGAAGCAGCAGCTTGTTTACGAGCCGGCCGCCGTGGACTTAATTCCACAGCTTGTCTCACTCGCTCAACATTTTCTGGTGTCCTGGCTGACCTTGGACGGCCTGTCGACGTACGTTGTAAGGCTGAACCTGTAGCTCTAAATTTACTCACCCATAACAAAATTGTGTTACGAGATGGAACGCGTCCTCTTCGACTCGCTCAGCCGTACAACGACATAAACCGTCAGATCTTTTTGCCGCATGGCAAAAGAAGGGCATCATTTGAAAGACGTTATCTTCAAATCTTTTAAAAGTTAAAATCTATTGTTCTTTCATGTTTTCCATTAATTGACATGTACACCTTGCTGTTATAAGTAGCCTAATAAAAGAGTTTGTATCATTTAAAATGTTTGTGTTGTTGTGATTTAAAAACCGTCAGATCTTTTTGCCGCTCCCTGTAGAAAGTGCTATAGAGTCAAGGAGCTTAGATATCTAACCTCCTTGACTTTCATAGCGCTCCAAGGAGCGACAAAATTCAACATGCAAGCTGCCCTCTGGGCGTTAAATAACAAAGTTTGCACCCGGCACCCGAGACCATACGATATTATTATTTTTTTTATTATTATTATTATTATTTCTCTATTAATGTAGCGTTATAATTGAGAACGATGTCGTGTGAGCAATGGGTGTTTTATGTATTTCCAGGTTTCGAGGATGGGACAGCGACTTTCTGAAAACCAGTCTGTGAAAGGGGACTGGTTGACCAGGCCTGACCGGTAAGGGAGTCAAAACTGCGCTATTGTCCAGAACAACTGACCAACCCTTCGCCGCCCAGGTCAGTAAATCTCATATGACCCTGTATGTCTCAGTGTTGTACTCCATTTTCAGTCTTCATCTTCTTGTACATAATCACCACAGCATCATAACCAGTTGAACGAGATGACACGTGTTGGTCCATTAGAGACACGTGAGGTCAATAAATGGAGCAAGCAGGGTCACGAGATGAATAGCTCAAGTCATTGAGGGGAATATAAAAATGAACTGGTTAAAAATATCCCTATTCTCGTTGTAGTCGTTGGGATTGCTTCATAAAATGTTTAGTTTATATACTTCTTCTTATTCCTCTTCTTGCTTCGTTATGGCAATCTGAGGACAACGTCATGCCAACTGTTTCTTCTGCATTCTAATGTTGGCCCAGTACTTTTTAGCCTACTTTCGATTTTTGCAAAAAATGAAAGTAGAGTTATGAGATTACTACAGGGCCAAAAATTGTGTGTCTGGCTGTGTGTGTGTATGTGAGTGTGTGAGTGTGTGTACTTTGAATGTCTGTCTCCCCCTATCAATTCGAACACGGAGATCCGAATTGAACGACATTTGGTACAGAGGTAGCACTGGCAAAAGGGCACCTCAGTGTCATGTTTTATATCGCCGCCATCTTGACGCATACGTAATGGCGGTCACCCAAATATTCAAATCTTAAATCAAATTACGACCAACCTATTTATCTGATCTCTACCAAATTTTGTAACATTATACCTTTATGTATGAAGAATCTTTTGACCAAACAACGAGGTCATCTGCCCAATAATTTGCGGATGGCGGCCATGTTTGTGTGCAAATTGATTCCCACTATCTTTTCAAGCACAGTGAATCCGAATTGCACGAAATATGGTACAGAGGTAACACTAGCAAAGGGCATCTCAGTGTCATGTTTTATATCGCCGCCATCTTGACGCAAACGTAATGGCGGTCTCCCAAATGTTAAAAGCTTAAATAATATTACGACCAACCTAATCATCTGATCTCTACCAAATTTTGCAAAGTTATACCTTTATGTATGAAGAAACTTTTGACCAAACTACGAGGTCATCTGCCCAATAATTTGCGGATGGCGGCTATGTATGTGTGCCAATTGATTCCCCCTATCTATTCATACACGGTGAAACCGAATTGAACGAAATTTGGTACAGGGGTAGCACAAGCAAAGAGCACCTCAGTGTCATGTTTTATATCGCCGCAATCTTGACGGAAACGTAATGGCGGCCACCCAAATGTTCAAAGCTTAAATCAAATTACGACCAACCTTTTTATCTGATCTCTACCAAATTTTGTAACATTATACCTTTATGTATGAAGAATCGTTTGACCAAACTACTAGGTCATCTGACCAATAATTTGCGGCTGGCGGCCATGTATGTGTGCCAATCGATTCCCCCTATTTATTCAAACACGGTGATACCGAAATGAACGAAATTTGGTACAGAGGTAGCACTAGCAAAGGGCACCTCATATTCATGTTTAATATCCGTATGACACTTATTTCAAAAAGCTACTACAACCAACATTCAATTATACAAGGACAAAGAGTTATAACAATACCCATGCATTTAGGAGAAAGTAGGCTATATGTTCTTTACTGAACATCTTGTTTCATTCGCAATCAATGTTCCACCATTCTCTCCGTCGTCCACGCCTTCCCGGTTTTTAGTTTCGGCTTAGGTTGAAAGCTCCGATATTCTTGAAGTTTTTCCCTAAGTCGTCCACGCTCCTGGATATCTTCACATGTTATCCCAATCTCCAACAGATCTTTCTCTACTTCACTGAACCAGGCCTCCTTTGTCTTTTTCTCAAGGAGAAAAGCAAAAATTCGGTTGGATAAGAGAGTTGATTTCATTCGGATTTTATGTCCATAGAAAGAAATCCTCCTTTTCCTCATCACGCCAGTTATTTTCTCTACGTGTGTGTACAACTCTTGGTTGTGGTGTCTTCGGAACTTGCTGTGTTCTTTGACTGGACCCAGGATTTTCCTCAAAATCTTCCTTTCCTTGGTCTCCAGTTTTTTCATTATGCCTATTTTATTCATGGAGCGACATTCCGCTGCATAGAAAACTTCTGGCCGGATGACCGTGCAGTAGGCCCCTAATGCTTGAGTTTTGCATTCAGGGATATACTGTATATAGATCTTTTGTTGTACACATTCTTAGTTAGATGGTAAGCCTTTTCAATTTTATTCAAGCGTGACGCAAAAGCTTCGTTTTCGGACATTGTAGGGTTATATACTTATTATGAGTATTATGTTTATGACGCAATCCTAACGACTACAATGAGAATTGGCCATCAATTGTGGCTATACATTTGGAAGATGTCGAGAGTAGAAGTCTCAATTTCATCTATCAGTCCCCCCAGAGGCTCACGTCTAGTGGGACGTGGGTTGGCGACCACGGAGCCCCAGCTGAGTCCGGCATTGCTTCCACTTACTTGTGCCGGGCTCCTCTCCGTCTTCTTTCCTGTCGACCTCACTTGGTCAACTCTTGTTCTATTCCGATCCCGACGGTATTAGGGTATCCGAGGCCTAGGGAGTCTCTTCCTTTCCCGCCTTAACTGGCCCTTGTCTCATCTTTTCTGATACCCTCCTTCTGCGAGGGGTCAGCATTCTTTTCCTTTTCCTGTTATCTCCTGCCTTTTGCTCCAGGCCCTCAAGGAGGCAGGGTGTATGTAGCCCCACCACTTCTGGTGCACCCTAGATATTGCTACACCCTCAGGGGCTCAAAGCTGGTGAGTTCGGGACTTGGCGACCCCGAGGGATTCCTGAGCTGGGTCAGATTTCTCCCCTTTTCTCCATTACCTGTGGGGCGGACCCTCTCCTCTTTCACTTTCCTATCTGCCTTTTATGGCTCACCTTCCTTCCAATTCCCCCAATCCGCATTCTTCGAGGGTTGAGGGCACTTCTTTTCCTCTTGTCCTTTATTTGCCTCAATCTCCTTTTGTTTTGCATTTCTTTTTCTAGTATATAAGTTAGTAGTTAGTTTTAACTATAGTTTACATTTTATCATCATCTTCACGATCACCCAAACCATTAGGGGCCGATAACCTAGATGTTAGGCCCCTTAAAACAACAATTATCATCATCATCATCCATCTGTCAGTTTTTTCAACTTCACAACCATACATCACGGCTCCATTGACCAGTTTGAAGACAGCATTTCGAGAGTGTTTTGGAAAATTATATTTAAATACTTTATTTAATCAAATTATTTGTAAGAATATCCATTTTATTTTATTTTATTTTAATATTGTATAAAAGCTGAAGAAGATATCATCGCATATCGAAATATGTACTATACCCTTCAGCGTTCTTCTAGGATGCCGACTCTTACTCGGGTAGTGCTCTGTTCGGGGTGGCTCTAACTTATTCTAAACATCCTAGGAATATCGTCACAGGATCACAGGAGGCTTAACTTAAAATCAGTAGGTCAGAGAACTCCTAATATAAAATAATTTATTTCACAAAAACATCATCTCCCTTTTCTCCCAACCATAGACAAATAAAAACAAAATCAACTCCCTTAAATTACTGAAATCAACATTATCAAAAAAATTCAAAAATAATGTTTCACACTGGCTGAAACCAGGAATAGAAAATAGTCTATTTTACTGCAGTCCACTGCTTCAAGTCCAAGAGTTATTGTCAACAGACTTAATTCAAATAACTATGGCTTAAATAAACCAGCCATTCTATCACAATAAATTGCGCACTCATGTTTATAACTTGAAAAATTAGTTCTTTGGAAATCGGACATGTCTACTCGTACAATCATCATCTTTCCTCACAAGAGTCAGATAATGAAGGCAATAGATTTACTCTAGGTTACGGGCATGTGTGTTTTTATAACTTTAAAACAATTACTTCACTCAGAGCTATGACTCCGTTAATTATGGTAACATAAACAAGTCAACATACATGAAGCATTAAATAAATACTTCGGCGGCCGGTGCGCCGTGATCATTAATAAACAACAACTATAATGAATGCACTCCAAAAATAATGACAAATAGAATACATCGCTTCCTGAAGCGGTACACAAAAAGAAATCCCGGGAAGTTGGACTACCTCCCTTCATAGAATACAATGACAAACTCGACCTTGTGACAGACACACTTTCACCGTACTAACCAGCTGGCCGGCAACAACCTTCCTTGCTGCTTTTAGAATTCAGACGGCTAACCATATTTCTACCTGTTTCTTAAAGACTCCCTTTTACCTGCCTTGGGCTCGAGCAATACAATACCTTTCCGACGGAGCTAAAGTGGACTCTCATCTGATAATGAATTCAATCATTTCACTTACCATTTTATATCGTCGAAGAATGCGGGAATATCACCTCCGCTTTAATTTCACTTACCATTATATATCGTCGAAGAACGCGGGAATATCACCTCCGCTTTAATTCTGCTCGACCCAGGATCAACTCTCAGCCTTACCTGAATATATCTCACATTACCCTCCAGCCATTCTTGTCTTACCTCTTTTTACCTTCGCGTGATAATCACTTACCATACTTATTACTCTCATAATTTCAGTGTCACTTACTGGTCTTGTCACAATATCGAGCGGTCTTCCCCATTTAGCTTTTACAATCACATTGTGCATAAGCACTATCAAACAAATATTCCCTTGACTGTGCATTCAACAAGATTAATGACATCCCAAACAAAACCATATTCAAAATAACACTTTGATGCTCATATACTTATTACGTTATAAAACACACAAAAATACTCATTACTGATAAATACACAAATCTACACAAACATGCCCGGTACGCCTAAAATATCTATTTTTATCATAACTGCTTATGATCGAGATAAACTTATCCGACCCCAATGATGGGAAACATTATGGCCCACATGCCCCATACAATATTTACTTATCTCTCATATTTCCTGATGCGGTTCTGGTCCTTGATATCAGTCTTCTTCATTAGTTGGTTCATCTTGATAGGAGGATAATTTACACACGGGTTTTCTCAAAATTTCACCAAAACAAAGGTCCACTGTGAATTATTACCATTAACACAATGCACGGTTCTCGCACATGAAGCTCCTATCTCATATAGCTATCATCAACTTATTTAGTTCGGCCGACAGTTCATAGCTTCCTAGAATACGGGTCTAACTGTTAATAGCTCGGGCGGCTATACCTATCATTACAACTGCGTCATACTGTTATGATATGCACTGTTCTACTTCGCACTCGCGAATACTTAGCGATGTTCAAATTTCGGAGGTATACTTGCTCCTACTTATAAACTCGTAAAGACTGTTAATTATTCTTATGCCTCAAGCGCAAGCTCTCGCCTCTACAGCGCGTATTAAGAACTTATAAAATTTGTAAAAATCACGTTAATTTCTGAGGGATCGAGGCACGGGCTTCCGCCTCTAGCGATGCCCCAAAGTAGACTGACTTCGCTGTGTTTCAATCCATTATTTATACGATTTCTCTTAAAGGGACGTGGAGTAGGGGGGGTTTCAGAATTTATTTCCAAAATAACACTCACATGAACGTCCTCATTTCCAATGTCTCAATGACTCCTTTTTATTCAAAATCCGATCGTTGGATCCTTATATAATGAGCTCCGTAATTTGCTTCATTGTCCCTTAATTTCGGCGGGATTTGGTCGCGTCTAGCGTCTCTCACTGCCATTGGTCGTTTCAAATCCATCCCCTGATTTCATTTTAATTCTGGCAAAAATCACAGAATAATCCAATTTAAATTTTGACGATATTTCTGAGAGGCTGGGATAATCCCCTATACGATGGTATAATTCCTGTTTCTGTATTCTAATTACTGCTCTAATTCCTTTCAAATGGGCGGGGTTTATTTGGTAGGTGATCGTTGAGGTTTCTGCATTTACCCGCGTAGTGTAACGACCTCCGCGCGTTGTCTGGCGCATTTGGTGTCCAGATGTGGATTTTCTCTTTCCTGCTACCTTTGTCCGCGCTGGGAGAAAGCTTCTTCAAGTCACGTACGAACCATCCTTTTGTCATTCTAGTTTCACAAGCAACTTCTATTCTCACATCGACTTTGAGACATGAATTAAATTTTGTTGGAATAATATGTAGACTGTATGCTATCAGAGATGCATAAAGGTCACAGTACTAACATTTGAATAGAATTTGTGTTGATTGACGGAGCATTTTAATTAATTACAGTTACTCATTTAAAAAGTAACGTCGTTAACTTTCGTTACCTAAAGTAACGGATACGGGTAATGCGTAACTTCCCAAATCTGCTCAAATTTATTTCACACCCATGAAAAACCTACATAATTATTTTATAATGCGTCATACCTATTTTTAATTCAAATACATTATTATTATTATTATTATTGAAATGAAAATCCACAGCCTGCTTCCAGCTCCGACCGGGTCAGGAATGGAATGAATGAAGCCCCCATCTAGCGGCGAGGATATGAACTGTGCCGGCTGTCGAGGCCTGACGCACTCATCTGGGGCAATGATTAAATGAATGACAGATGAAATGAAATGATAGTGGAGAGTGTTGCTGGAATTAAATTTTGACAGGGAAAACCGGAGTACCCGAAGAAAAACCTGTCTGCCTCCGTTTTGTCCAGCACAGATCTCACATGGAGTGACCGGGATTTGAACCACGGACCCAGTGGTGAGAGGCCGGCGTGCTGCCGCCTAAGCCACGGAGGCTATTATTATTATTATTATTATTTATTTTTTTATTTTTTTATTTTTTTACACGCGAATGGACCACTTAGGATCACGCTACAACTTCATTTCTTTTTCTTGGTGCGAAGTTTTCTCTTCATCCAATACTCCTTCATGCGTACGCTGGCCTGTTGACGCTGTTCGTCCGTCCAGGCTCTTCCGGTCTTCTAAGGTCTTCTTGCGGCTCGAATCCCTTCCAAATTACTCAGTATGTTCCTAAATCTATTTGTGTCTTAACAGTTGGTCTTCAGAAAAATTCAATCTTTCCGCATTTGTTTCCTTAATCCATGCTGTTGTGGTCTTCTTTCTCCGGAAGTAATCAAATATCCGTTTGGTGAGTCTATTTTGGTCCATTCTATACAGATGTCCGAGAAACTTCAACCTCTTCTTCTTCTTCATAGTCTCAGAGATTCTTTCTACTTTCTGGTGTTATTATGACATTCATTTCACCACATAAGTGGGACATATCAACATATCGTCGGCTTGTTTGCAAGACGGTATGGCTAATTCTCTTAAGGTGGCACATTAAGAAACGAGCGAACTATGGAACAGTTCTCCAAGATGACGGCCTTCTACATGGTGATATGTAGACCAGGATATATTCCCAATATTTCTAGATTGCGAGCCAATGATTTGGGGATGATGCCGGTAGAAGAAATTACTATGGGCGGAACCACTACACTTTCCTGTCTCCACATTTGCTGTATTTCCTCGGCCAAGGGCCGATACTTGGTGATCTTCTCGCAGCAGGTTTGTTGCCGATTATAGGAATTGGGCACTGCGATATCAATGAGAAACGTTCTCTTCTGCACTTTGTACACAAGATATCTGGCCGATTTGTTTGTATGGTTTTATTAGTAATAACTGATCGATCCCGTAACAACTTGTGAGTAGAATCCTCTAAAACTGTGTTAGAAATTTACTGATACAGAAGGCAAAGTATTTTTAGATAATAGGTGCTTTTGAGCAAGGAGTAGGTGCATTATTTTGGCTACTTGGTTGTGCCTTTTCATGTAATCAGTACAGGAGATTGCTTGGCAGCCTCCTGTATGATCTTGGATTGTTTCCGGTTCTGGTTGATATCTTCGGCAATTTTCATGCTGTATATTTGCCTTAACTATATATTTAAGATGGGGCTGCGTGGCGCAGTCGGTAGAGGCGCTGAGCATCTAACTGAAAGGGAGTGGGTTCTATCCCACCCAGGTGGTGGATTTTAGAAGCAAAACTACCACTTTCGAAAACGCAAATAGCCCTGGGGTTCACTCAGCCTACACCAGAAATGAGTACTGGGGTAATTCCTAGGAGCGAAGACGGCCGGGCGTGGAGCTGACAACTCCATCCCATCTTGCGCCGATGTCCCAAAGAATGGAAGCCTCTACCTTCCACCACTCCCAGGGCCTCCATGGCCTGTGAGGAGTTTCCTTTGCTTTTATATATTTAAGATAGTTTTTGGTAGCCACAACTTGATCCTGGATCGCAACCATAAATCCTTCGGTCTCAGTGAATAGGTCCGCATGACTCAACCAGCTGTTCGACGCATCAATGTCGACATGTTTCTGGTTGAGATGATACGGATGACGACCGTAAAGAGCATTCTGCGTCCACTGCTGAAAATTGATGGCTGTACATTCCTCATCTGTGGCTAACTGTATATCTCTTACGTGAAGAACATACAGTGGTGTGTATTTTACATCTGCCTTGACAGCAGCTTGATGTATTATTTATTTAATTTTTTTATTATCGAATTTGGACAACTATGGACCGCAAGGAACTCAAGACTTATTGGCTTTCTTTCTCTTCTCTTCCCAGAACTTCTTCATCCTGTCACTTCTTTGTTTTCTATCCTCCTCGGAAATGATCCGTTTGGGCCTCCTGCTTGGTGGTTTCTCTTGAAATGATTTTACTCCGTCAACTCGACTGCGGAACTCTCTTCTATCGTAGGCCGTCGGTGGAGTAATTCCAACTTCCGCTGCATCCCTCTTCACCTCATCTAACCATTTAGATGTAACCTTTAACCCCATGATGTAGCTGAAGATCCTTTTGGTCAGCCTGCCTTCATCCATTCGTAGTAAATGTCGGTAGAACTTTAGCCTCCGATTCTTCATTACGTCTGTGATCTTTTCAGTACACTTGTAAAGTTCTTCATTTTTCCACTTCTTCCATGTCCCATGAGTAGTCTTCTGTGGTCCAAGTATTTTTCTCAGATTCTTCCTTTCTCTCTTTTCTAGTAGACTACTTGAAGTACTCCCTTTCTACTTAAAATAAGACACTCTGAAGCGTACAATCCTTCAGGTTGTACTACCGATTTGTAGTGTCTGATTTTGGCCTTGTATGATAAAGCTCGTTTGTTGTATTTATTCTGGGTTAGTTTGTAGGCCAGGTCCAGTTTTCTGGTTCTTCCTTTGATTGCTTCCGTATCCAGTCCGTTGGGTTGGATCCATTCCCCCAGGTATTTAAACTTCTCTGTCTTCTTAATCTTCCCATGATTTACTTCCACATATTTCTCATTTTGGTGTCTGCACTCCATATATTCCGTTTTTTCATAGGAGATTTGAAGACCTGTTCTTCGAGCTATTTCATGAAGACTGTCAAGCATCTTTCGAGCATCTTCTCGGTTGTTGGCTAAGAGAGCAAGGACATCAGCAAAAGCTAAACACTTGACTTCAAGATTCTGTTTTCCCCTCCCCAGATGTATTATTATTACTATTATTATTTTGTTTGCTTATGATTCGTTGTGCCCAACTTAGGAGCGCGTTTGAACTTATTAGGACTTTTTCTTCTTCCCTTCCCAATATCTGTTCATTCTCTCACTGTATTCCCCCCTTACGCTGTTCTGTCTGTGATTTTTCTCTGTAACTTGATTAATTTCATGTGATTTCTTTTTCATCCAAATTCCATTTTCACACTTTCGTCCTAAGATTTTTCCTGAGAAATTTTCCTTTCTTTTTTTCGATCATTTTTATTCGAGATGTATTATCAATCATCATATATATTATTTCAGTTGTATAGATAGCTGCTTCGGTGGCGTAGTTGGTAGCATGCTGAACTGCTATCCCCAAGATAGTGGGATCAAACCCGGCCGAAGCTGTCGGATTTTTTAAGAGCGTTAAAAATCCTTCAGTATGCCTTCCTTCGGAGGGGAAGTAAAGCCGGCGGTCCCATGTCATAGATTTATGGCATGTTAAAGATCCTTCCACAGACTAAACTAGTGTGAAGCAAAATTGTTAGGTTAGATTCCGTCGGAACGCTCTATCAAAGTTCCAACTTCACCACTAGGTATATCATTGATATCTGGTGCCGAAAGTTGGAACTACTTGAAATTGAACGGAACTTGTAGCTCACCCTAAGGGTGTCCGCAGGAAGCAGCTACAGACTCAGGCGAGCCGAACATGTGCTCGGACACTCCTGGCATACGATAAATAAATACCCGTAGTTGTATTCATCCCTCCAGCGACGCTCATAAGCGACCGATCGTGACAAAATGAGCATTCAAATGAAAGAGAATAGACATTAGCAGTGACGAATTTCACTCTAATTTCATAAATATCTATAATTTCTTTAAAAAATTACTTTAAAAATGTACAAAGTGCGCGATTTGCAGATTCTGTTGCTGTAGAAAAATATCCTCCATGATTGCTGTCCACTTCACATTTTGGCCGCTGTGCGCCTGTTTCATGTCATTTTAACATTCTGAGGTATTTCCTTTATCATTTTGCATGGTTTTCAGAAACAGTAAATCAAAGGAATTAGTACTCAAATCGTATAATTTCATAAATATCGAATAGCCTGTGAGCGTTACAGTTAAGCTGTCAATCGATGGACTCAGCACACAAATGACATTAGCAGTGACGAATTGCATTCTAATTTCATAAATATCGATATTATTATTATTATTATTATTATTATTATTATTATTATTATTATCATTGCCTCATATAGTTTAATAAACGGAGCGATAAATTGAAAATATATGTTTCCCCTCATTTTTACTAAAATTCATGTGGCCGAACTGATGCAGGTATGCGGAATAACGATGCTACTAAAGTACTATACAGGTCCCCTTGAGAAGGTTTTCTTGGAGAAGCGTGTAGGCCTACTTCCTCTGTTTGTTGAGTGCTGTCGAACAAGACCGTGAGAGGACAGCCAACATATTTACCGAGTTGTGGTGGCAGTCAAACATATTCACACACTGATCGAAACAAGTCAAAGTCAGAGCAATTTTTGATTGATTTGAAATTCAAATGCTGAAGAGGGGTTGTGTAAACAGTCATGAATATCATCTGGCGGTGACAATGGCTTCTCCGCTTTGTGAAGACATGAGGGGAGAGAGCTGAGATTCACACCCACACACTGCTCTCTTTGAGGTCCCGCGCGGCGCGCCTCGACACGATACGAGGCAGGCCTACCTGCTATCTACTCCTGAGCCCCCAACAATGTAGGCCCTATATTTTCAACCCATAACATTTTTGGCCATAAGTTTCTTCATTAACTCTGGAGATGATGATGATGATAATTGTTGTTTTAAGTGGCCTTACATCTAGGTTGAAGCCTCCGTGGCTTAGGCGGCAGCACGCCGGCCTCTCACCGCTGGGTCCGTGGTTCAAATCCCGGTCACTCCATGTGAGATCTGTGCTGGACAAAGCGGAGGCAGACAGGTTTTTCTCCGGGTACTCCGGTTTTCCCTGTCAAAATTTCATTCCAGCAACACTCTCCACTATCATTTCATTTCATCTGTCATTCATTTAATCATTGCCCCAGAGGAGTGCGTCAGGCCTCGGCAGCCGGCACAGTTCATATCCTCGCCGCTAGATGGGGGCTTCATTCATTCCATTCCTGACCCGGTCGGAGACTGGAAGCAGGCTGTGGATTTTCATTTTCACATCTAGGTTATCGGCCCTTAATGGTTTGGGTGATAGTTAATGATGAGATGAGAATGAAAACTATAACTAATACTAACTACAAACTTACCGTACTAGAAGAAATGGTACACAAATAAATGATAAGGCAAATAAAGGACAGGAAGAAAAGAAATGCCTTCAACCCTCGAAGAATGAGGATTAGGGGACTTGGAAGAAAGGAGAGCCATGAAAGGCAAATAGGAATGGGGGAAGAGGAGAGGGCTCACCCCAAAATCAGTGGAAAAAGGGGAAAAAACGGACCCAGCTCAGGAATCTTTCGGGATCGCCAACTCCCGGACTCACCAGCCGTGAGCCTTTGAGGGTGTAGCACTATCCAGGTTGCACGAGAAGTGGTGGGGTACATACACCCTGCCTCCTTGAGGGTCTTGTGCAGAAGGCAGGAGATAACATGAAAAGAAAAAGAAGATACCCTCGAAGAATGAGGGTATCAGGAAAGATGAGACAAGAGCCAAAGGCGGGAAAGTGAAAGACTCCCTAGGCCTCGGACACCCTAATACCGTCGGGGTCGGAAGCGAACAAGAGTTGACCAAGAGAGGTCGACAGGAAAGAAGTCGGAGGGGAGCCTGGCACAAGTAGGCCTAAGTGGAAACAATGCCGGACTCAGCTGGGGTCCCGTGGTAGCCAACCCACATCCCACTAGATGTGAGCCCCTGGGGGGTAACTCTGGAGAAGTAGCTCAGGTATTTACTTTTTGTTAGCATTAGCTAATTTTATTTAAAATGTAATTTAATCGGCTTCGTGGCGTAGTCAGTAACATGCTGACTTGCTATGCCCAAGATCACGGGTTCCATCCCGGCCAAAGTCATCGGATTTTTAAGAGCGTTAAAATCCTTCAGTAAACCCATGCCTTCCTTCGGAGGGGAAGTAAAGCCGGCGGCGAGGTTTATAGCATGTAAAAAAAAGAATACCACTGCAATATTGGTAGTGTGTAGCCAAATTTGTTGGTTGACTGGTTAGAAACGCTCTATCAAGTTCCAACGTTCGCCGCTAGTTGTCAGTAACAGTGGCATCTGGTAGCCAAAGTTGGAACTACATGAAATTGAACTTGGAGCCCACGTGTGTTCAATTAAAATACCCTGCTATGGCCATTCGCTGCAATTCATATATTCTAATAATATTTGTTTCATTCTTCATTTATTTATTTTTCGAAGTGAAATGCCATGTCCTGTGGTTCGGATTCCAAGTAAAAAGGAGGTCCCGTGGCTCATAATCACAAGATTCACGGTCACGTAAAACTACAATCTTCCTTTCTTTCATTTAATTATTTATTTTGATTTTTTTAATTTTTTAATTTTTAATTTTAAATATTATTTTTTCTATTATTTAATTCTTTTTTTTTTTACTTTTTTATTATTACTTTTTACTTTCTCTTATTTTTTAAAAATTATTTTAATGCTTTATTTTAATTGTAAATTTAATTTTTAATTTTTATTGTTTATCTTTTTTATTTTTTATTTTTATCTTTTTTATTCTTTTTTATCATTAGGAACGCAAAAAATGGCCATAAAACAAGCGTCAAGCAAACATCATCAGATAGCGCTAACGTTGGCTTAATATAGGTGCGACGGATTTTGTATAAAGCATTTATGTAGGCATACAACAGTATTTCTAATTATTATTATGTTACATAGGTTTTTAATTAACTTTTTAACGCGTTAGATTTTTGATATGTTTTATTGAACTGATGTAAGTGTTGCGATATTGTTATTCGTACTTATAGTGTGTTTAGGTGTTATAACCCGTTATAATCGTTAACTTCTACCGTATCGAGCTTTTGAAGCGTTTGCGTTCTAGGCTGTTTTGTTAGTAACCATCACTGTACAAGTTTCCTATATAGACTACGTAATGAACTTTTGGAGTTGGATAGTTAGTTTTTTTTTTTTTGAGTCGTTTCGGCCATCAATGGACCACGATATTCTTCACTCATATGATCACTGTAAAGCTTGTTTTCTTGTCTGCCAGTAGATCTTCATTCTTGACGAATGTTCAGCTCTCCTTTCTTCCATCCACTTGCAGTGAGGGCGAGGCATCACAGATGTTAAAGGGTGTAGATTACTGGTTGATTTAACCGCCTTTCTGAACAGGTTCCTATCCCAAACCAGAGCTTGATTGATTCGAGCTTCTGTTAGGTCCTTTTTAACTTGCATCGACCATTTACAATAGGATTTTTTTTTAGAGATTGATGAGTTCCAAATGTCCAAAGAAAGACATTCTCCTTTTTCTCATCACACTCACCAAATCTTCTATATGTTCAAATAATTCATTGTTATGTCTTCTTCTGTAAGTACCATTATCATTAACAGGTCCTAATATTTTCCTTAGAATTTTCCGATCCTTAAGTTCTAATTTTCTCAATGGGCCTTTGTTTGTCATCTGTAAGCATTCTGCAGCATACAGTGCTGACGGCCTAATTACTGTGTTATAATGACAAAGTTTGACATTCCGGGACAAGCTTTTACTTTTGTAAATGTTTTTGCAGGTTTGAAAGGCACCTTCCAATTTGTTACATCTGCTCTCAATGGCAGCTAGTTAGGTTAATCACTTGAACAAATAATAAAATATTAACTTACTGTACTGGGCTAATAATAATAATACACTAATAATAATAATAATATCGTATGGCCTCGGATGCCGGATGCAATTTTTGTTAATTGACGCCCAAAGGGCAATTTGCATGTCGAATTTTATCGCTCCTTGAAGCGCCATGAAAGTCAAGGAGGTTAGATATCTTAGCTCCTTGACACTACAGCGCTTTCTAGTAGAGAAAATAGGAACTTTTGTGTTGGCGGAAAATCCCGAGATTAAGTTTGCGATTATGAACACGGCATACTGAATTCAAATGGGTTCTTTAACATGCCAACATCGTATGACATGCGTGTCGTGATTTTTGCCACCTTTCAAAAATCACTTACCACGACCAGGAGCGAACCTGCAAGCTTGGGGTTAGTACTCCGACACGTTAACCACTCACCCGCCATAGCAAGCGAGTTGATAATTAGACCTATTATTATACAGTATTTGAATTGTAGCCAATGGCCATAGCGAGGTATTTTAATTGAACGCCCGTAGGCTCCCCATCAAGTACAATTCCAAGTAATGTTGTTCCCACTTTGGCTATAAGAGATGCCACTGTCACTGACACCTAGTGGTGAACGTTGGAATTTGATAGAGCGTTTCTAACCAAATAACCTAACACTACCAATTGTAGTGGTAGGTTCTTTTGCATGCCTTAAAACTATGGCATGGGCCCGCTAGCTTTACTCCCCTCCAAAGGCATGCTGAAGGACTTTGGCCGGGTTTGAACCCGCAATCTTGGGCATAGTAGTTCTGCATGTTACTGACTACGCCACCGAAGTCGCACTGAGTTGATAATGTGATTGCGTAGAATTAGTTTTTTCTGGAAGTTCCTGTACTGACGTCACTTCCCTCCGCCCAATCTATTCGGGTACGCTCGTGTTGACCGATTGAAAAGCTTCTACTAATAGATCAATGTGTAAAGTTTTGAATCCAATGTTCAGTGTTGCCTATACAAACTTTTTAGTCGTTCAACACGCTTTTTTGCCCAATATGATTGGGTGAGGTTACACTCTACAGTGGTCTTAAAACATTTACTTGTATTAATATTATTCACTGGTAACTTTCCCCTTATTTATCAGTGAACGATATTAATACAGTAAGGGCCTATATTTTGTTTTTCAGGATCGGTGTTTTATAGTCAATTTAGTGTAATAATTTTTAACAGGAATAGATCAATGTGGTTTTCTCTCTTCAGTGGCGTAACTAGGGGGGGTGATTAGGGTGATTAATTCCCACCAGAGCCAAATAATTTAAAAAAAACTTTATTTGATGATTTTTTAATTTGTTGAAAAATAGCCAATTCTCAGATTGTTGTCAAACGATTTACAGGCCGGACGTTTGTTTTAGACGATTGCCCTTGACCTTGAAGCCTGCGGGTGAGCCTACACACACTCACTCTCTCACCCTATCGCTTCACACTTGTCACCACCGATCTGATGTAATGGAATTCCAGACATGAGCAGACAGTACAGTCCACATCGAAGTATTGTGTGTCGCGGAAGTACACGTTACGTAGATACGAACAGAATGTCATTATATTTGCCAATGACTGTACGCCTAGCAGTAGTGTGAAACAGCTTAGTCAATCATCGGGCCGCTTGGGGCAGCTGATAACAACACAGGTACTGTAGTAACTCGCCTCCAGGCTTCCATTAAGATTTTTCACTCGTCTAAAACAAACGTCCGGCCTGTATGTATCTACGGTTATATTGAGAACATTTATCTTTACTAGTGTGAAATACGAGGCACGTCCAGAAAGTAAGTTTCGTTTGGTAATAAAATTAAATTGTGTACAGATACAGAAAAAATATTTATTTTATTGCACAACATTCTACACCTCTTAAACTACTTTTCCACATAACTGCCGAACTTTTGCAGGCATTTGTCATAGCGTGGCACAAGTTTTTGTATACCTTCTTCATAGAAGTTTGCCGCCTGTGTCTTCAACCAGTTGGAAACATCATTTTCCGAGGTGTCAAGATTTGTTTCGGCTTAACTTTGCTGGGGATGAAGTGTGCCTCCATTCCAGTGATTGCCGCTTTCTTTCAGGGGTGTCGTAAGAAACCCAAGTTTCATCTCCTGTGGCTATCTGTGTCAGAAATTCTTCGCCGCCTTCATTGTAACGGGTCAAAAACTGAAGTGCACCACCCATCCGTTTTGTTTTGTGTTGCTCCGTAAGAATCTTTGGTACCCAACGTCGGCAAAGTTTACGAAAGTTCAGTTTTTCGGTGACAATTTCATTAATTAGTGATCGTGAGATTTGGGGAAATTCCATAGCGAGAGCACTAATTGTAAACCTGCGGTTTTCCCGGATCTTGTCATCAATTGCGTGAACCAGTTCTTCTGTAACCGCTGCAGCGGAACGACAATAAGTGAAGACACAGGCGGCACACGTCTATGAAGAAGGTATACAAAAACTCGTGCCACGCTACGACAAATGCCTGCAACATTTCGGCAGTTATGTGGAAAAGTAGTTTAAGGGTTGTAGAATTATGTGCAATAAATAATTTTTCTGTATCTGTACACAATTTAATGTTATTACCAAACGGAACTTACTTTTTGGACGTACTTCGTATTTCATGTTAGGCCAACCGAGCTTTTGCAAATTGAGAGATGCAAATAAAACGTATCAAATGCTATCAAGATCAAACATGAAAACATGTAGCCTAGATTTGCTTTATTTGTCTTATTTTGCCCCCCACACAAAGCAAAAAGCAAAAACAATCACATGACAAATATGAAAGCAAAAAGCAAAATTCAAAAACGAAAGCAGAAGCAGAAAACAAACACAAATCCAAAAACCCATAAACACAAAGCAAATTTCAAAAACAAAAGCAAAAGCAGAAAGCAAAAACAAAAACAAAATAACACAAAGCAAATTTCAAAAACAAAAGCAAAGAAAAACACAAAACCAAAAACACAAAGCAAAAAACAAAATTCAGAAGCAGAAAACAAACACAAAACCAAAAACAAAAGTCTCAAAGCAAAATGCAAAATTCAAAATCAAAAGCAGAAAATAACACAAAACCGAAAACCAAAAACAAAAAGCAAAATTCAAAAAAGCAGAAAAAACACAAAAACAAAAGCAAAAAGCAAAATTCAAAAACAAGAGCAAAATTAGAAAACAAACACAAAACCAAAAACCAAAATTTCGAAGCAAAAAGCAAAATTCAAAAATAAAGGCAAAATCAGAAAACATAAACAAAAACACAAAGCAAAAAGCAAAATACAAAAGCAGAAAACAAAAACAAAACAAAAACAAAAACACAAAACAAAATGCAAAAAGTAGAAAACAACAAACACAATTATTTGAGATTTGACTCCTCTCATCCCCCCTAGTTACACCACTCAATGATACAACTTCCGTGTGGAATAAAATGATGAAACTCAAGGCGATCATAGTAACTTGATGTTCTTGTGCGAGAGGAGAAGCAAACGAGGCACGCGCCATACAGGACTGACCACTGGGAGTACAGCATCTGACTTGTTGACCTCACATCTGGTATAATACCAACAGCTCTCTTCTATTAACCTCTGATCTCAAATCTGGAGCAGATTGGGGAGATTGAAACTGGCCCACTTGTGTGATTTAACACTATGCATGAAAGGGTCCAAGGGGGGAACTAAGTGGTGTACCATTATGATGTTAGTATGAACCTTCACCCTTAGATTGTGACACGTCAAAGCACCTTTACACATAATTTATACATGTATCACTAGAGATCTACAGGCAGGCCTATTTCAATGGTACTTGTCTAAGTAGAAACATCGGAAGACGCCATTTCCAAGAAATAGTTTATCGCTTTAATATGTTTCGAATTATTAGACTTCAATAAAGAATTTCCATGTCATGACTTTTCATTCAAAATCATTTTATTGAGCAACAGTTCATGAATTTTACTACCCTACTAAGTAATTCTTCCTCCCCTATGGATGTTTCCCCTGTAAGGAATAGCGTCAGAAATGTTTGAAATTGGAGATTTTGATGGATACCTGAGCTTGGCCTAATTTCCTCCATTTTAATTGACTTTGAGATGCACCCTCTGAATCTGGTGATTTCCATCCATGGTAGACGAATCTTTGAATAGTTTATGAGTGGCACATCCGAAAAAAACCACTTCGAATCACTCTGCTGTAAATGCACGCGAAAAATAGAATGATGTAATTAAAACGAAACGTGTGACAATGTGCAATAGTTCTTTTCGTGGAAATTCTGTAAAACAACATTTTACTGAATTTATTATGTCACCTGCCTTAGGCGACATGTCTGCGGACGTCAATTTCCTCCCAATCCTCCAGTTTTAGAACAATTAATTTTTGTACGAGATGCGGAGAGGATTACTTCACTGTATATTTTTATGTTCGACGATGTCGAAATATAAATATTATATGACAGAAAACTGTATCATAATGAAGGTCATGTCGAAATGCAAATATTATATGACAGAAAACTGTATCATAATGAGGGTCATTATAACACTATTTTTCATTATGAAACAGTTTCTCCCACCAATCAGAGCTCAAGAAACAGTTGTGTGACCAATTAGGTAAGGATAGCATCGCACCTGCGCTGACTTCTACTGCCTCCTATTTTAAATTTCACTGCGTGGCGGATAGTGTAATAGTTGGGTATTTGAGGAGACCATGGTCAAATACAAGGTATTCTCTGCGTCCCATGCGCTCTGTTCAGTACATACAACTGGCGAAATCTCGACAGATATTTATGAATATTTATGTCGAACATAAAATAGTTGTCTAATTATCGTCGAACATAATGGTAATTAAGACACTCGTATGAAATTTATAAAACTCGCTTCGCTCGTTTTATAAACATACTCGTGTCTTAATTATTGCCATTATAGGCTCGTTGAATAATGGACAGCCTATATCTGGAATTGTTAAGCCATGACTTGTTATTGTTGTTGTTAATTTTGTTCACTTTAGGGACTTGGGATATCTTGGTTATCATCCCCGTGTACTTGGGTGTGTGTTGAACTTGTCTGATAACCTGTGTTTCTGTGTTGGTTGTAGTAGGCCTAGTGTGTATAGACCTAGCTGTATTAGAGACCGGGATTGGGTAAATGCCCCGGAACTTGTAATATGGTACCGTTGTGGTTGTTGATTATTTAGTGGCTTTGTGACATCGTGGTCATGTAGCCCCGTGTACTTCGGTGTGTGTAGAATTTGTCTGATAGCCTGTGTCACTGTGATGTCTCTATTAATGTATGTTGTATTCGTAATCTAGGTAGGATTTGGGTATGACGCGGCCGTGGCCTTAAGTTAGGTACCATCCCAGCATTTGCCTGGAGTTTAAGTGGGGGAAACCACGGAAAACTACTTCCTGGATGGCTGAGGAGAGAATCGAAGCCACCCCTTGAAATGTTTACTTCACGAGGCTCAGCTCTCAGACCAGAATTAAATTTCTTGGCAGAGCCAGGTATCGAACCCGTGCTTCCGGGGTGACAGCCAAAATGCTAGCCACTATGCAACGAGGTGGACCAATAAGGTAATAATAATAATATCGTATGGCCTCGGTTGCCGGGTGCAAGGGTTGTTATTTGACCCCAGAGAGCAGCTTGCAGGTCGAATTTTGTTGTTCCTTGGAACGCTATGAAAGTCAAGGAGGTTAGATATCTAAGCTACTTGGCACTATAGCCTAGCGCATTCTAGTAGAGAAAGGAGGATTTTTTGTGTTGGCGGAAAATCCCGAGACTAATTTTGCCATTATGAACACGACCTACTGAATTCAAATGGGTTCTTTAACATGCCAACAACGTATGACGTGCGTGCCGTGATGTTTTTTTCGTCTTTCAAAAATCACTTACCACGGCCAGGAGCGAACATGCAAGCTTCGGGTTGATAGTCCGATACGATAACCACTCACCCACCGAGGCACGCGATCAATAAGGTAACGTCCCTGCATTTTCCTGGAGGGAGTGTGGAAATCAAAACGAGAGAAACACACTCTGGTTAGCCACCGCCAGCTCCGGAATTCGGAGTCTATCTCCGAACTTGAACGTCCAACTCCTGCACTCTTGGCTGTCGCCCAAGAGGTTAAGGTTCGATTCCCGGCTCTGCCAAGAAATTGAGTTCCAGTCTGAGGCCGGGAACGGGGTACACTCAGCCTTGAGAGGCAAAACTGAGAAGAGGTGGTTTCGATTATCATCTGAGCCATTTTGGAAGTAATTTTCCGTGGTTTCCCACTTCTACTCCAGGCAAAATAATGCCTGGTTGGTTCCTAACTTAAGGCAACGGCTGTATCCTTCCCAATCCTTACCTGAATTATAAATACACACACTACTTTCAGACAACTCAATAATGCAGGTTATCAGACTTCTTCACTTACCCAAGTAAGTTACAAGGGGTTAAATAACCACGATGTCCATGCCCCTCAAATGAAACAACAATAACAACTCTCCGAACTTGTTGCACCGGTGTCCTCCTGATTGCGGTCATTCCAGATTGCGGTCACTTTCATTTTAGGGAAGAACTATAAACATTCCAGCGTCCAGATTGCGATCACTTTTCTTGGGCAAGCAGTCCTGGGTGGCGCTAACAATGGACCCTACGCACTTGCAGGAGTACCCTACCTTGACCACATCATTGACGGCAAGGTAGGAGGAAAGCTTCCTTCAAAAATACCATCTTAGAATATGAGTAGTTTTGACAGTGAACTTATTGATTTTGACTTATCAAAAGTCACAGATTTCTAATCTGGAATGTTAATAAACCTAAAACTTCAAATGTTTGATTTTGTGTGTAGGAGGGGGCGGGGACCAAAATTGATTACAAAGGGGATTTAGAATCAAACGCAGAACAAATTACTTTTACGAGACGAATTTTTTGAGGTAATGAAAAGAATGTTTTTCACGATATACAGTACCTATTATAAAAATAGATAGCCTTTCTCTCGCCTCAAATGGGAGAGGAGGGGCAGAAATTAAAAATTATACCGTGTAAGTATGAAATTTCCCGTTACAACAATTTTGTTGAAAGTGAAGGTCGTTGATTCCAATCCTGAAACGTTTCTAACTTATTCTTAAGACTGAAAATGTTATAATCATTGCTTTACGATGTGCTGTCAGATTGGGAGGGGGTTTGATATTTTTAAGCGAAGTTTTATGAGGTGTGCTCAGCTGAACACTGAACTGTATTCTTTGGTTAGGTAGTGAAATATCAGTTTCCCCTTGTTATCCACAAAAGTTACGGAAGGTATGAGTCAGTCGGGAAGAACCATGGACCGGTCTCCCAAGAAAAGTGATCGCAATCTGGACACTGGAATGTTTATAGTTCTTCCCTAAAATGAAAGTGGCCGCATTCTGGACTGCTAATGAGGTGAACGCAATCTGGACACAACCGTTGCAACTCCCCATCACGGTCGTGTGACAAGAAGTAACGCACACGGCTACGCTGCGGTAAATATTTATTGGTGTTTTTACAAAATAATAGTGTAAGTTGTTCGCTAAATTTACGAGTATTTTATAAAACTTACTCAAGTGGCCTTTAAATATAGAAAGGTAAGAGGGCGGGGGCAGCTCCGTGGTGTCGAGGTAGCGCTCCTGCCTCGCACCCGGAGGCCCCGGGTTCGATTCGCGGCTCCATCTGGGATTTTAGAAACTGACGTGAGGGCTGGAACGGGGTGCACTCAGCCTCGTGAGGACAATTGAGTAGCTGTCTGACATTGAGGTAGCGCCATTGTCTCGGAGACGCAGATTAACGGCCGACGGAAACCGACGAGCTGATCACGCGTCACCCCATAATCTGCATGCCAAATGACTTGGCAGCGGTCGCTAGGTAGGCTTAGGCCCTCCATAGGCTATAGCGCCACAGGATTTTTTCTTTTTCAGGGGGTGGGGGTGGGGGGGGGGGTGGTAATTGGAGGCTAATTTTGTCCTTCACCGTCCCTTGAAAAAATTGTACGGAATTGTTGATTATGATGATATAAACACTTGAATAAAACACAAATTATATTTGAATTGCAGCCAATGGCCATAGCAGGGTATTTCAATTGAACGCCCGAGGGCTCCCAACAAGTTCAATTTCAAGTAGTTCCAACTTTGACTACCAGGGATGCCACTGTCACTGACACCTAGTGGCGAACGTTGGATCTTGTGAACCCTTATCATTGTGTCCAATAATAATGTTTCATATTAATAAAAACGATGGAAATACTAAATACATGATATGCTGGACGTTTGAGTAAAATTGATGTAGCAAGAAATCTGGACTTGGTAAGACATGCTACGTGCTGGCTGGAAACGACCGATAGTTTCACAACCAATGCTATTCTTGTATTTCTGAGAAAATCAGATATGACGCTGTGGCGTACGTGACCATCGAAGGCCAAAATGCTGCGTACAAGGCAAGGAGTGAGAGAGAGGACAAGTGTCGTGACGTGAAAATAAGGGCGGGATTTGTAAGGTCAGAACTCCAACGCCAACTTATCTGACCAATAAGAAAACATGACGCCAGAACATAGCGTCAGTGTGTTTTGCGCAGCAATCGGTTATAAAAAGATCTAGCGATCGGTTTGCATGTTCGATAGCAGATTCGCGACCTATGAGAAAATACAAGATTTTTGAGAGGTCACACATAATTATAGGCCCATTACTTAAAATATTGAGGAGCTATTTTCTCCCACCATTGAAACTTTAGGCTTTCTGTATATATACAAATGTCTGAGATGAACCGGGGCACTCCTAATTATTCTTCGACAGTCATTTTAAGACGTCCTTAAGACGATATGGTTTTAAAATTATAGTTGTGTGTCGACAACGAAGTTAGAAATTTTCATAAAATTGTGAGATGGCAATTAGCCATAGAATAGGGAAAGTCGACGATTCTGCATAGGACGATCTGAGGAAATAAAATACTTAGAACGCAGATAAAACAGTTTAAAAACTTTGATTTAATTGTGTTTTAACAGCAGCAAGATGTCGACCATGGAGAGAAGACAGCAAGCTTCATCCTCCATTACCATCAGTGTTATGGGCTAACGGCCTAATGATGGGAAATGACGAGGCGGGAGGCCTCTGGAAAGCAGTTTAAGTGATGAGTATTAAAAAATTGATTTATTGATTTTTGGACGAGGGGAATCGCGAGAGATGTGTGGAGCTTTGTATAGATTTTATTTGTGTGGTTTAATTTAAATTTTAGGGTTTAATTTCTTAACTGACATGCGTGTAGTAATTTTTGGCATTGCGTGACAATTGTTGTACAGTAAATTTTGTGACTTAAATGTTGTCCGTATGTATACGTAATTCTTATAGCGAAACGGCCGCATCGATTAACGTTTCAATAAAAAGTGTAGCCATGAATGAGAACCTAGGAACGACAATGATAAATGGACTGAATTAATGATATGTTAAACTAATTACTACGTGGGGGGAAAATTATTGTTTTGTTGCTTTGATAACTTGGGATAAGTCTGATTCCTGTTATTATTCTTTAGTGTCATTTGGACATGTTGTGTGTCATTTATCTGAGGGGTGTGCTGATTCATGCTACGACGAGATCTTCGAGAAAGTGCCACGTGTTTTTGGGTGTAAGTGATGATGATGAGGAGAGGTAAAGCCTGTCCGTGACTGCGACATCATTCCGGCAAACTAGTTATCCGTGGGGATAAGTTTGACCTGGAAATGTATTCTTAAAAATCCCTGAGAGGATGTTTTGAGATAATGTGTTATTTATGTGTACGCGTTTAACAGGTGGCGATTAGCAAAGGTGCTGTACGCTGGCAATGGGCCAGAATCTATATTTAGTGTGGCACTAATTACTACGTGGGGGAAAGAAATCAGCCACTCACTCGGAGATGTCATAACAGGCCCGGCTGTCTCCAGCTCCGTTATGACACGTTATGTTTGCTTTAAAGCCTAATGAGTTAAGGTTATTTTATTTGGTTTAATTGGGGGAGTTGCCATGTTGTCGATCCAAGTTTCTTTTATCATTACTACGACTTATTTGTTCATTGTTTTTTAAAAAAAAACGCCATATTTTCCGGCGTGAAATTTAAAAATTGTATTTTGTTGTTGTTGGCTCTTATTTTCAAGGCCATTGTATTCATTATAAATATAATTTGGCAACCGGCCAAACTTGTTCATGTCATGTTATGCTTTCCTAGTGTTTAAGGTATAAGTCGGTAATTCCGCAGCCCTTATTTTAAATAATACACACGTGTATTTGGTTGTGGTAATCTAAGGTTAGAGCATGTCAGGAGTGTATATAAATATGTAATTGTTGTTCCCACATTTCCGTAATTCGTCCTTCGCAGTACGGAGTCCGTTCCCGAACCAACTGTTTTGGTCGGAAACGAGCGCCCGTCAAAACGCTCATTACTTGAACTAGTCTTAAAACCCGTGTCGCTCATAAATATTAAATTCTTGTACTATTTTATTTGTTTGTTATTTTTGGATCTTGTGATCCGTTTTCTTTGTTACTTTGATTTAAGTGACATTGCAGTCACAATGCTTGTTGACAGCTGTCATACCGTGTCGTCATGGTACGTCAGGCTGGTCAGTGTCAGATCTGTTCACGCGAGTGAACAATAAAAGGGTGGTTATAGTTTTTTTATGTTTGATTCAGTTAATAAATTTCATTTGTTAGTAGATCCTGTTGTTTTTCTTGGCTTTGTAATAATAATAAGTTAACCTTATAAACCCTGGAAGTTATGTTGATAGCAAAACCTCTAAATCACATTCACAAGAATCCATTACGACCCCGAAAATTTGAATCTTGTCTACATGCTATTTCCCAAGGGTATACTTGATCGAGCGTTTCTAACCAAATAACCTACAAATTTAGCTACATACAACCAATTGTATTGGCATGTTCTTTTAAAACAAAAAATTAGCATTTTGAGTTGTCCATTTAGCATTTTTTTAGCATTAATAAATGTTCAATTTAGCATTTTGTAGCATTTTAATCAAAACATATATCTTGAATTAATTCTGATAAGAGCGTTAATGTTAAACAAATATCACATTATAAACGGTTAATGAAAATGAAAATCCACAGCCTGCTTCCAGTCTCCGACCGGGTCAGGAATGGAATGAAGGAGCCTCCGTGGCTTAAGCGGCAGCACGCCGGCCTCTCACCGCTGGGTCCGTGGTTCAAATCCCGGTCACTCCATGTGAGATCTGTGCTGGACAAAACGGAGGCAGACAGGTTTTTCTCCGGGTACTCCGGTTTTCCCTGTCAAAATTTCATTCCAGCAACACTCACCACTATCATTTCATTTCATCTGTCATGCATTAAATCATTGCCCCAGAGGAGTGCGTCAGGCCTCGGCAGCCGGCACAGTTCACATACTCGCCGCTAGATGGGGGCTTCATTCATTCCATAAACGGTTAATAGTGAGATAAAATGCAATAAATAAATTGTGACTTTATTTTAAATTCCTATAGGTTGAAACAACAAACAGAAAAACAGAAATGTCTTTCTTTTGCCACTCGAGGCACAGATTACACAATTTGCACATTAAAATATCACCGTCACTGACATAAAAACTTTCCTGTTTATAATTTTCTGCCCGCTGTTTTATGCATATTTTTTATCTCACCATTTCAGCTGACTCAAAGCGATGGGAATGAGGGAGACAATAGCCTACTTGGTGCGACGGTCTTGACATGATTTTTGAAGGGATGAGGGGTTTAGTTTCACATTCCAAACGGTGCGGTGGACAAGTGCCTCAGAATCATAAACATTCCTTAGATGAAATTTCTAGAAGAAAGTAAGAAAAAAGAAAGGTCAAATTAAAAAATCGTCGATTTCGCATTTATATCGCATTTTAGTATTATTTTCGCATTTCGAGTAAATTTTATCGCATTTTTGAAATACATTATAATGTGGTTTGGCGGCTTCGATGGCGTAGTTGGTAACATGCTGAGATTCTGTGCCCAAGGAGACGGGTTAAAACCCGGACGAAGTCGTCGGATTTTTTAAGAGCGTTAAATATCCCTTAAATATGTCTTCTTTCGGAGGGAAAGTAAAGCCGTCGGACCCATGTTAATGATTTATGGCAGGTAAACGAACCTTCCACTAAGTACAATTGTGTGAAACTAAATTTGTAGGTTAGGTTTGATTAACGCTCTATTAGTTCCAAAGTTCGCCACCAGGTGCCAGTTGTGGTGACATCTAGTAGCCAAGTTCGAGGCTAGGTGTCGTTGACGGTAGCATTTGGTAGCAAAAGTAGGAACTAGGCTACATGAAAAATGTATCGTCTACAGTCCATACCTGAATTACAGATAACACACACTAATACAGCCATCATAATAAACACCGGCAATCAGACAGATTCTACACACACCCAAAGTACACGGGGCTACATGACCGCGTTGTCGCAGCACCTAAACTGAGGAACCAACCAACCAACCAAAATATGGTTTAGAGGTCATGAAAAATGAAAATACAAGTGTACAAGACTTTATGAACAATTCGCGCTATATCGCATTTGCGAAAAATCACCATCCCTACGAATCGATCATTAACTAGCATACAATAATGGTAGCAGCAACAACAACATCATCATCAGCCAGTCAAATGTAAACCTGCAAGTGGAATGGCTACTGTGACAGGTTAACTGCAGCATCTGACCCCACAGCACGTGCCAGTTGTACTCAGTATTGACCTCTGATCTGCTAACTAGAGCAGCACTTAGGGAAACTGGTCCAGTCTGGTCACCTTACACAACAGATGAAAGGGCTGTAAAGGGAGCAAGTGATCGAGTTGTGAAACCTGTCGCTGGTCAGTGAAACACTTCGTGATTTTTAATCTAACAAAATCATCCAGATTTTAGGCTGAAATCTCGGTGGTCCAGAAGGCGAGAAAATATTTCTGAAAAAGGGACCGGAAAGTAGCAGCGTGTAATTGCGAAAATGTGTAAATTAAAAACAAACCGAGCTACATTTCGTTGCAGAAATCTTCAACATACCACACGCAGCCAATAATTGAGCAACGTATAACTGCGGTTCAACTACAATCCATATTTTCAGTTGCTGTCGATCGTCTTCAATCTATACGAGTTGTAAATCTTGTTCAGTAATGTTCGGTTTGCTAATTCTCTCCCCTTCGTTCTTTATTTCTTTCTTTTTTTTCTTACTCTCTCACTTATAATTATTTATTTACCAGTCTTGATTCTTTCTCTCTCACTTATCCCTCCCTATATTATTCTGCTAAGGTCCCATTCCAGTTTTGTACCGAAAATAAGGTCCCATTAACACCAACCTACACATATGGGGTACCTACAGGTTCAGCATAACCCAATGCGTAAGCGAAACGCACTCACTTACTCTTTAAATGCCTCACAATTAAATAAATACCTTAAAACATGTACATTTAAAATGAAATAATGAAAGAATGCAACACGGTAACCATGGTAACAGAATCTTACAGGTCCATCTATTTCTGTAAGACGCAATGCAATTCCAATTATTACATTACTGTGAAAGTTTCCAGACGGTTATGAGGTTATCACTGAACCAAATTAAGCTGTAAAACTCATCAATACATACAGTATAATGCGCTTAAGGGGGTCAAGGGGCACTCGAGAATTTTTTCACGCAATTTTCACGTGTGTGTGTGGTACGAAAGGACTTTTTCACCCGACTATAAAAGGTCTCCGAAAACCACATTTAAAGGCCCTTGAATTAACAGTGCCTGTGCTATTTCCAGAACACTAACTTCGCTCTGATATACCTATGAAGGAATGACAAACCCCTGACCACTGCACCAGTAGCTGAATTGATCAAGTCCGATTATTCATACCAAGGATAAATCAGTCATAGCATTCATGATTGAGATTTTGCTAAGTGTACTCTTTACAACTAGAATATTCGTGGGCGAAGCGAAGCCGCGACGGGTAATGCTAGTAATTAATTATTTATTTATTTGCCCTTCGATATTTATCGCTTTACGAATTACTTTACGTATCCTATATCCTAATTCCATTTATTCTTTTGTTTATGGGGTATGGGTTTATTCATTCATTTGTTTAATTATTTACTTATTTATTTGTTTGTGTGCATATTTATTTGTTCGTTTGTGTTTGTGTGTTTGTTCGTTTGTTCGTTCGTGTGTGTGTATTTGTTCGGTTGTTTATTTGTTTGTTCGTTTGTGTTTGTATTTTTGTGTTTGTTTATTTGTTTCTTCGTTAGTTTGTTCGTTTGTTTGTGTGCATGTTTGTTTATTTGTTTGTTTGTTCGTATGTGTGTGTTTGTTTATTTCTTTGTTTGTTTGTTCGTTAGTTTGTTCGTTTGTTTGTGTGCATGTTTGTTTATTTGTTTGTTTGTTCGTATGTGTGTGTTTGTTTATTTCTTTGTTTGTTTGTTCGTTTGTGTGTTTGTTTTTCGTTTGTTTGTGTGTTTGTTTGTTTTTGCTCGTCTGTGCGTGTGTCTGTTTCTTTGTTTGTTTCTTCGTTTGTGTGTATTTTATCATTTCAAATGATCTTGTCGACTTCATCGTTATGCTTTGGTCTACCGTTATGCGTTACGGTTACGGCGTGTATGACGTCATCATGTTGTTTAGTGCATATGCACCAAGTCAGAGTTTACTCCTGGGGTCTGGTGTTAAGCGATACGGAAACGGCGAGTGCGTGACGTCATACAGGAGAATGCATCTCCCGCTCTCCGTTCCCCGAGCGGGAAGTCTAAGTTAATGAGTAATGGAGTCTGTTGAAAGAGTCCTGTGGCTTCGAGCGAAGCGAGAAACCCTCCTGAGCCTTTCTAACACGTGTAGCATTTGTAGCATGCCTCTTTCGAAATGATATAAAGTCTAGTCTCTCAGACTGACTGTATCTTTTTTTATTTATTTAATTATTTATTTCTGTTTGATTTTTAAACCTCCTGTCAATGTTAATTGTTTTGCAAGATATTTTTGAAGCATTTTTTTTGAATTTCCCGATTCTTTAAAATACTGTTATAGCCTACATGATGTCTTTCCTCCTTTCTCTCCTTGTCGTGGTGTAGTATAGTTGATATAACTTTTATTTCCGATCACAGGTTTGAAATATTTGTTCGCCCCATGCTGTGGTCTACCAATCTATTTCCCCTCGCTGCTGCTGGAGGTGTCCATGTTTGTGTAATAAGGTAGCTCTCAATTCAAACAAACAGTGAGCGAGAGAGAGTATGGTATCCCTAGGGCTGAGCAGGACCGAGTACATAACCATGTAACATGGGGGATATTCCTCACCTTTCACCAGGCCGCTTATATCTTATGCAAATACACAGGACAGGACGCACTGCATTGGCACTGCGTGGCGTGAAGCTACTACTCTAGAGCGCGCGTGGACCCACGGGGGATCCCTGGCCCTGCACAGCCCATAAATGAATAAGTGTGTCCAGTGTCGTCTGTGTACACGTAGCCTAGGCTTTGCCGAATAGCAGAGGCGTTTTCAAAATAACTGTTGATATCAACAGCGAAAATACCTTGCCACGGTGGGTGAGAGGTTATCGTGTCAGACTACCAACCCCAAGCTTGCAGGTTCGCTCTTGGCCATGGTAAGTGATTTTTGAAAGGCCGCAAAAATCACGGCTTGCATGTCATACGTTGTTGGCATGTTAAAGAACCGATTTGAATTCAGTAGGCCGTGTTCAATGCCAAATTAATCTCGGGATTTTCCGCCAACACAAAGTTCCTCCATTCTCTCCTTGAAAGCGCTGTAGTGTCAAGGAGTTTAGATATCTAACCTCCTTGACTTTCATAGCGTTCAAAGGAACGACGAAATTCGACATGCAGGCTACCCTCTGGGTGTCAATTAACAAAGCTTGCACCATGCACCCGAGGCCATACGATATTATTATTATTATTATTATTATTATTATTATTATTATTATTATTATTATTATTATTATTATTATTATTATACGTAGCCTAGGCTTTGCCGAATAACAGAGGCGTTTTCAAAATAACTGTTGATATCAACAGCGAAAATGTTCCACAGTTCCCTCGTTGTTGGTTGGTTGGTTTCTCAGTTTAGGGGCTGCGGCAACGCGGTCGTGTAGCCCCGTGTACTTTGGGTGTGTGTAGAATCTGCCTGATGACCGGTGTTAATTGTTATAACTGTATTAGTGTGTGTTATCTGTTGTTTTTTTTAAATTCAAGTAAGAGCGGCTTCTTTGGCGTAGTTGGTGGCATGCTGAATTGTTGTGCCCAAGATAGCGGGTTCAAACCCGGCCGAAGTCATCGGATTTTTTAAGAGCGTTAAAAATCCTTCAGTATGCCTTCCTTCGGAGGGGAAGTAAAGCCCGCGGTCCCATGTCAGAGATTTATGGCATGTGAAAGATCCTTCCACAGACAAAACTTGTGTGAAGCTAAATTGTTAGGTTAGATTTCATCGAAACGCTCTATCAAAGTTCCTACGTTCACTATTAGGTATCATTGATATCTGGTGGCGAAAGTTGGAACTATTTGAAATTGAACGGAACCTGAAGCAGGGGGTGTCAACCAGATAGGGATTATTTGGTACCATCGGTGTAGTAGCGCGGCCAGACGTAAGGAGCGGATTAAGCGCTGTATATCGTCTTGCCAACATATGCATGATACACGTTTTAATTGAATTGCAAATATATCCCTATATTTAGTCAAAAAATATACACATAATTCCTAATTGACATTTCCTTGCAATTATCTTGCTCACCGACGATAATTACGGCACTTATCATTAAATAAACATTATTTCTACTGGGTTGGCGGCATTGACCAACATGGACGCTCTGTTTATGTCGTGCTTGCTGTAAACAATATTGGCCGTATATTAATATTTTATAATAAGCTAATGTTGTGTTCTTTCTCATCTTTCTTTCATCAAATCGTCTTCTTGGTAATGAGAAGTGAACAGTTCTTCTTCTGCTACGCCAAGTAAGTACGCTTATTTTAAGAGTTTAAGTGAAAACTTGTTTCTGTAGTGCCTGTGAAAAATATACCGTACCGGTAGCCTAGTTTTGAATTGATATTAGACGCAGTGTACAGGTGATATTCTACTTGACATATTAATTACACTTTCACTATTATTTATTCCACAGGTAGGCCTACCAAATTCTGTGAACAAACAAATCGTAAATTGCTGTTCTCGAAATAGCAGATATGTGGCAATTTGGCCTACTTTCCTGTGAAATTACCAGGTAAGAGTCTATGTTACCGTAATGTTTTCAACTTGATTACATCTTGCAGAGATACATACAGTACCATGAGCCTATTGCATATGTGTACTCAAGTTCTTGAGGAGTGTTAATAATTCATTTTACATTGCGGTAGATTAAAAATGTCATGGCTCATGGCAACGTGTCTAAGCTTTAATATTTTCCCCTTCCTTGAATTTCAAATTATTGGTACCGGATTTAAAAAAGATCAGTTCTTGCACATGTTAGTTACTGGTACAGTGGCAAGTATTCAGTTGGTCGAATATGTAGTAATGCCATTACTGATGTAGAACTGTCATTACAGGTTCTAAAATCTTAACACACACTGGGCCTATGGGTGGCTGTGTGCTCTTGTTCTGTGGAGCAAAGTCCAACATTAAAATTTATTTCAGAGGTCTACATTTTGGTCCAAATATACAAATGAACGAAGCACCAAATGGTGAACGCATTTGTACTCTGAATTTGAAGCTTATTAAGTTCATCAGAATGGTTTCATTTTATGCGTATGTTATTTTAGAATAGGCTATATTTATTTTTCTTCCCATCATGCCATAATTATTTTTAGAAAATTCAGCAGCACTGTATTCATGCGTTGCAAAACTATTTCTCCTCTGGCAGAGGATTAAGAATAGAATTAGAAACGATGAGACATCTTTCAGAAGGGTGATACCTGCAGAAGCAGTAACAAAACCACTCACCAGACACATCAAAAATCTAGAAGATATGCTGGAGTTACCCTTAATTGTTGTGTAATAGAATCACACGTGGATTAGTTACATTAATCGCAGAATTAAAATTTTAGTTATTTTCTGAAAGGTGAGAGAGGCAATCTTATGTGTTTCATCAATAATAGATGTCTATTACATTAATAAATAAGCTTCTGTGTCCAACTAAAATAAATCCTCATCAGTTTTGATGTGGTTTTAACTCATAAAACAGTGTAAAGAAGATAGGTTAATATGTTTATGTTCGACACTGGCGAAATGTAAATATTATGTCAGAAAACTGTACTATAATGAGGCTCATTATAGTACAAGTTTTCATTATGATACAGTTTCTCCCACCAATCAGAGCTCAAGAAACAGTTGTGTGACCAATTAGGTGAGGATAGCATCGCACCTGCGCTCACTTCCATGGCCCCCTATTTCAAATTTCACTGCGTGGCGAGTGTCATAGTGA
This sequence comes from Meconema thalassinum, assembly GCA_946902985.2. Taxonomy (NCBI): domain Eukaryota; kingdom Metazoa; phylum Arthropoda; class Insecta; order Orthoptera; family Tettigoniidae; genus Meconema; species Meconema thalassinum. The sequence goes on from OX336400.1 coordinate 142,583,473, forward strand.
GGTATTCCAGGAGGCCATGGTCAAATACAAGGTATTCTCTGCATCCCATGCGCTCTGTTCAGTATATAAAACTGGTGAAATCTCGACAGATATTTATGAATATTTATGTTCGAACATAAAATAGTTATAATTATCGTCGAACATAAACAGTCGTATGCAACTCGTCTATAATTGTAATTAAGACACTCGTATGAAAATTATAAAACTCGTGTCTTAATTATTGTCATTATAGGCTCGTTGCATAATGTACTATTAAGTTACAAGGTGCACATATAATAAGCCACTACAACAGAGATCTGAGTGAAATCACATGAAATTTTATTAACAAATAGGTGCAGGCTAGAACTATTACCACGGTGTTGTATTGTTTCTTCCAGTATCACAGTAAACAATTTGTTTTAAAGGACTCTTCACCTTGTATTATGTTATATCGTGGGATAGATAGATACAAGATAAATATAATTCATTTATTATATGCCAATGTAATGGTTGACATACCTATAGGTAGTATTTTATTCCTACACGTTACTTACAATATTTTTCAACACGTAGGATGCTAATGTCTAAGCCAGTCACAGCTCGTGCTCAGTAGCGGCTGGTGTAGAAAATTAGTTGTGTGTAGAGATGGGCAGCAGTCAACTGAAAACAGTCGAATTAGTCGATAGTTAAAACAATCGACTTATTCAACTGCTTTTAAAAAACAGTCGAATGAATTCAACGACTACTCACCGTATCATAAACAAGTCGTTTGCAAACGACTGATCTCAAAACAATCGTTGGAAATCATTGGAATGAAACAAGTCATTGGCAAACGACTAATTCCAAGCGAATGGAATCATTCGAATTGAAGTAGTCGTTGTAAACGACTGATCCCAAAGCAATCGTTGGAAATCATTGGAATGAAACAAGTCGTTGGCAAACGACTAATTCCAAGCGAATGGAATCATTCGAATTTAAGTAGTCGTTCTAATCAAACGACTTCTTCAGGATAACTTCATGCTATACAATTCATTGTGCTGTATGTTTATTGTAGAGCTTTAATTAATAAGTTAAGTATACCTGTAGGTGCCTATAGTTTTATACAGTTCGTTGATTCTTTCAATGAAATAGCCTAAATCCAGTTGTCCAAGTTATTGGAAATGTTAAGCATTCAACATTTAGGTTATGCTTGAACTCCCGGTTTTCTGGCCCATCATCCCAGGCAAGCCTCCCAGTCAGATGGATCATTTGGCTGTAATTTTGAATTAGAGTAAGGTTGTAGTATGCGTGGTCAGATTTAGACAATAGCCTACTCCATGAAGGGGTCATGGTTACGCCTTCTATGTTTGTTTATTGAATAGAGTAACTGAAATGAGGGATGTATACTGATTTTAAGATTTGTGGAATGAGTTTATGAATTTTTAATAGAATTTAATGAAGTCTTCAGTAAAGTTGAAGGAGACATGATCGTGTTTAGACAATAGCCTACTCCATGAAGGGGTCATGACTATGCTTTCTATGTCTGTTTAAGGTGTAGTGTGGCTGAAATGAGGGAGGTTTACTGATTTTGGTGTTTGTGGAGTAGTTTTTTGGTTTATAATTTAGGTTTTGTGAAGCTCGTTGCGGAATTGTTTTATGGATTTTATTGCTCTGCAAATGAAGTGTATTAGGGGGTTCTGGGTTTGGTTTAGCTGTAGTTTACAGGGTTATGGCTGAGAGTTGTTGTAGCAGGCCTAACAACTGTGTCAGAGCAGTGGCGTGCTGTGTGGGAGGGGGGGAAAGTGGCAAAGACATGAGGGCAGGGATGGAAGAGTTTATGTGTTCCCTCACAGTTGGTGCACTTAGGCTACCGTACAGATAGAGTGGTGATGTAAATCTCCAGCGGGTACTGTGAGGACAGCTTGACGGCTGTAGGTGCCTATAGTTTTATACAGTTTCTTGTTCGTAGATTCTTTCAATGAAATAGCCTACGTCCAGTTGTCCAAATACAGGGTCTTTCATATAAAGTAAGAACGCCAAGCGGCGGGTTTGTTATCCGCTAGTGTGGTGGCCTTGACCGAGCTTGTGGCGAAACGTGGCCCCCCTGCTCTAAGCGTGTGTACAATCCTCTGTGAAATATTACCTTATAAAAGTTGCTGGAAGTGTCGTCCTTCCTGGGTTATAGAGGCATTGTATCTGGAAACCACATTTTGGCTGACGAGAGTGAGTCATGCCACTGTATTTTTTCTGATTTTTTATTTTGTGTTTTTTTATTGAGACTGAACCAGTAGTGTCAAAGTTATTTACAATTACGTGAATCTGTGCTAGTGAAGGTGGCACTTCATCAGGAAATTGCTGAACAAATGCATCACGTACCCGCCGAGTCGAATCGTAATTTAAATAAATTTTACATACAAAAATACGATGTTGCAATGATAACTGTCTCAACATGTTAGCAGCTGTGGTTCAGACTGGCGACTGACAACACCTGCACGCTTATTGCAAGGTCAAGTTTGTACTATGCGCGCGCCTTCAATACTACAGCAGGGGGCGTGGCGCGTCACAAGCTCGGCCAAGCCGGCTTCAGCAGCGAATGACAAAACCGCCGGTCGCCGTTCTTACTTTATATGAAAGACCCTGTATATATGTATGTCATTTCATTGGAAATGTTAAGCATTCAATATTTAGGTTATGTTTGAACTCCTTAACACAGTCTATACACTTTTAATGAGAATTGGGTGCATTCTTGAATTATTACACAACTTGAACATGGGCTTACCAATTATGGCTTAGAGTTCTATTTATTTTATGATTGAATTTCATTCATTTATTCTACCGCGTGATAAATGAATTACAAGAAAATTATTATGAAATTCTCCCCATAGCGTGATGGTAATGATCGATGCAAACATAGAATAGATTTTCCAGGAAAATTACCATCAGAAAATATTTTATATTGGGATCCAATATTAATAGCATTTTAGCAAGTCCGAGGGTGTGTACGCTCAAATTGATTCTGGTTGTCAATTGGTTTGTAGAGATGGGCATCAGCAGTCGACTGACAAAAGTTAAAACCATCGACTTGTTTGACTGCTTTTAGAAAACAGTCGAATGAATTCAACGACTACTCACCGTAACATAAACAAGTCGTTTGCAAACGACTGAACTGATCCCAATTGTTTTAACATTCTCTGAGCGCTGGCATAGTTTTACGTTCTGGTCATAAATTGTTTGTATTCACATGGTTGCCAACATCTCCACTGAAAGTTCGCTCTCGTTACTGTTCTAAAGTGCTCTATTGTCGTGTCTCGTGTGTATTTATTCTAGGCTGTCGTGTTCTTGTTCAAGTTGTATTTCAACTCTACACTCTTAGTACGGTATTTTCTGCAAAACAACTAAGAAATAAAAGGCACGTCACAATTTTGGCTATGGAATTGTTACCGGTACTTTCAGTTCTAGTAATTTAATTAAGTATTGCTCTATTGATTCACTTATTCAGAGTACATACAGGTAATGTGTCCTATACCAATATCGGGGAACATCTACTCATTGCAACATTGGATATAATGGCTGCACTATACACAACGCCGCAACCTCCATTCGAAGCACAGTAAAAATAAATAACTTGGATCAATTTCAATTTCTTTTTAGTACATATTATTCTTAAAAATAAATGAGACCAACCAGGTGGTATAGTTCTTGGTTGACACTTCTGGGGTCCATGTTTGATTGCTGAATGTCAAGAAATCTAATTCTAGTCTGAGGGTAAGAACAGGGTACACACAGCCTAGTGAGGTAAACCGGGAAATGTTGGGTTTGATTCTCCGCTTAGCCACCCAGCAAGTGGTTTATCATGGGTTCCCACACATACAGATAACATACACATAACAGCAAATTCAAGTTCTCCATTTCAAGCATTACACATTTATTAAGTTAACTGTTTCAACATACAAACTTGCATGTGTTGTAGGAATTTGCGGTTCATCGGTGTCAGCCATGGCGTCAAGGAGGTAATAGGTCCATTATCATGTGCTGTAGCCTACCGTTATACCTTGGCAAGAAAGAAGAACATGCCTCAACACATACTTTTAAAAGGACCAGATTTGATTACTGTATTTTTGCTAAGTTTGATTTTGGCTCTCCTTGTTATTATTTCTTAGTTGACAAACTTTTTAAATAAAACATGATGATTTCTAGCAGTATTGAGTGTGTTTCTTGTTTTTCATTGAAAGTCCTATTTCTCCTTTCCCCTTCACAGCATGTCATAGAATTTACTGTATTAGTGTGCCATGAAATTTGTTTATGTACATGTACTTACTGTATTTCACCCTTCAAAATTGGTGGACTGGATATATTTTAAAGGGAATATCAAATGATCTATTGTATATAAATTTTGTGATATCCAATTATTTTTCTGAAACTAATGAATTTGGCATTAATTACACTAACAATTTTAGTGTGATGAGGATCAGGTTACACCACCTATTTCCTTAGTATTCTCTCTTAAAATTTTCCTGTTATTGCGAACAGCATCAAGCATTTTAAGATATGAATATTCTCCCTTCCCAGTACTTTTCCTTTCTAGTTTAATCTCGGAACTAATCGGTTATAATTGGGCCTACAGTGGTTAATTGGAAGGGACCATTTTTTTATATTGAGTAATAATATGCTGCAGACCTTATAGTAGCCTAATTCTTGTCAATGCAATATGCTCCAATTGCAACTGAAAGAAATGTAAACATGTAAATTATTGATGAGGTCATGTCCTAAATGCTGTGATTGCTCATTTCAGAGTTCCGGAATTCACAATTTCCCACTTTGGTATTATAAAAAAAAACTGTTATTGCTATTTTGAATGTGATTTATTTCGTGTAGATCATATTATTATCTCCACACTTAAAAACGTGTGCTATAAGTATTGGGAAGATTGTGATTTTCGGAACATTGAAGTGGGCAGAGAGCAGTTAGGACGAGAATATTTAGCGGAACGAGGGGAAGGGGTGGGGTAGGCTACCCGCACGGCCGTGCTCAACTAGTACCGCGGTCATACACCAGGCAGCGCTGAAGTCTTAGGTGCCAAGAATTAGCATGGCTGTCGGCTATCTGTAGTAGTAGGTAATCTGTGACCTGAAGGGTGTCCGCTGGAAGCAGCTACAGACTCAGGCGAGCCGAACATCTCATCGGACACTCTCGGCAACAAAAGCCATAGATAAATAAATAAATAATAATTCAAGTAAGGAATGCAGACATTCAATTTTCAAGTACAGTAGTTCCTACTTTTGTTACCAAACGCCACCGTCAACGACTACTAGTTCTGAACTTGGTTACTAGATGTCACCGCTCCTGGCGACGAACGTTGGAACGGTCAAATCTAACCTATAATTTAGCTTCACACAAGTGTAATTAGTGGAAGATGCCATATATCTAATTTATGACATGGGACCGCCGCAACACTCCCCAACCTGTGTATTTACCTCTGTCCATCACATGATAATGGTATGATAGTGTGAAGTAGCTATGGCAGTGACCATCAGCCATTACTGTGGTAAGATATCCCCTCCCTCGGGTCCAGACCACTCCCTGGTAAACACAGAGAACAATGGTCACTTCACATCTACTGGACCAGAGATTCTGAGGGGCAGTGGCGTAAATAGGATTTGCTTCTGGAGGGCGATGAGCACAGTCATATCTAAATAATTGCGTTTTGGGTTTTGTGTTTGTGTTTTTTTTTTTTTTTTTTCTTACGTTTTCTTTGTATTTTTGGTTTTTGCTTTGTGTTCATTTTCTGCTTTTGATTTTGAATTTTGCTTTCTACTTTCTATTTTGGTCATGTGTTTGTTTTTGTTTTGTGCGGGGTGCAAAAGAAGACAATCAATGAAAGCAAACCTACACGTTTTCATGTTTGATCTCAACAGCATTTTATATCTCTCAATTTCTATTTTTTTCTTGTTTTTGGTTTTGTGTTCGTTGTTTTCTACCTTTTTATTTTTGCTTTGTGTTTTCGGTTTTGTGTTTGGTTTATTATTTTGCTTCTGCTTTTGGATATCGTTTTGCTTTGTTTTTGGTTTTGTGTTTGTTTTTTTTTCTACTTTTTTAGTTTTGCTTTGTGTTTTTAGTTTCTGGTTTTGTGTTTATTTTTTATTTTCGTTTTTACTATCTGTTTTGGTCATGTGTTTGTTTTTGCATTTTGCTTTGTGCGGGGGACGAGATATGTCCAGCAATGAAAGCACTCCTACACGATACCATTTGTTACGTTTTATTTGCACCCCTCAATGTGCCTAACACTAAATATTTTACTAAAGTAAAGATAATAGTTCTCAAATTACTAAATATAGGCTAAACGACTACATAATCCAGCCATTTGTCATCAACCTGAAAATTGGCTTTTTTCATGTCAATACTCCACCTCTTAGTTAAAAGGCTATTTAAAGGGGGCTCGTGTGCACATGTCTAGGGGGTCGTGGCTCCACAGCATCTTACTTGCTTCTAAATATCCCGGAATATCAAATAAGGTATGAAAATCATAATAATAATATAGTATGGCCTTGGGTGCCGGTGCAAGCTTTGTTATTTGACACGCAAAGGGTAGCTTGCATGTCGAATTTCGTTGCACTATGAAAGTCAAGGAGGTTAGATATCTAAGCTCCTTGAACATTATAGCGCATTCTAGTAGATAAATGAGGAACTTTGTGTTGGCGGAAACTCCCGAGATTAATTTTGCCATTATGAACACGGCCTACTGAATTAAAATGCCAACATCGTATGATATGCTTGTCGTATTAGCCTACTTTCGATTTTTGCAAAAAATGAAAGTAGACTTATGAGATCAACACAGGGCGAAAAAAAAAGTGTGTCTGTCTGTGTGTGTGTATGTGTGTGTGTGAGTCTGTGTGTGTGTATGTGTGTGTGTGAGTCTGTGTGTGTGTGTGTGAGTGTGTGTACTCTGAATGTCTGTCCCCCCCTATCAATTCGAACACGGTGAATGCGAATTGAACGAAATTTGGTACAAAGGTAGCACTAGCAAAGGACACCTCAGTGTCATGTTTTATATCGCCGCCATCTTTACTAAAACTGAATGGCGGCCACTCAAACGTTCAAAACGTAAAATCAAATAACGACTAACCAAATCATCCAATCTCTACCAAATTTGGTAACAACATACCTTCGTATAGGATCCGTCTTGTGACCAAACTACAAGGTCGTCCGCCATACCATTTCAGGATGGCGGCCGTGCGAATTATGCAAACTTTATAATCCATATCATGGGACCCACCAGTTCCGATTATCGAGCCGAGAATCGTTTTAACTGTTCTAAAGGAAGAGGCACGTACGAAATTAAAAGTTTATTTTGTAATACTATAGTGCAGACGTGATTTTAAAAAGCTCAGCTGATTCATTAATAAGACAAGATGGCAGCGGATATCTTGTGCCTGACTTATATTTCACTAATTTGAGTATTGAATGCAATATAGCGTACTGATAAAAAATAAATAAACTTTGTATGAAATGCTTTATATATAAATAATATACTCCAGTGATGAAATCGTTTAGTATAAATCATTATTTGTTAACAAGTTCTATGTAAGTCATTTTAAATAGAAAGATATTCGTTGACACAATTAGCTCAGTGGTAGAGCGATAGCCTGTCGCTCAGATTCCTATGGTTCAAACCCGATCAGATCTAGTTTTTTGCTTGAAATGTTATATGTTTATTGTTTTGTAATGACTCAGATGTTTTAAAATTAAGCGTTATATTGTGCAAATTATGGTGTAAAATATATATTTAATTAAAACATAATTCGCCAGCAGATTTACTCGAGACATCTAGCTGCCAAAAAGGTAACTTCCAGATTTTATTGAAAAGTTTCTTCTTCTGGCCGCTAGAATGCACTCGCTCTGTTAGGATTATATTGTTCGATATTTCACCACTAGATGTCCCGACTAGTCTACGTGGGGATCCATTGATTACTATACCATTATCATTCTATGCGCATCGAATTTGAAGAATGACAAGTTGATACTACGATACATTTTAACTTTTTATTTTAAAGGGTTTGTAACAGCCTATTTTGCGTTACTTGAAAATGTTATTAAGCGTTATATTGTCCACATTATGGTGTAAAATATATATTTAATTAAAACATAATTCGCCAGCAGATTTACTCGAGACATCTAGCTGCCATAAAGGTAACTTCCAGATTTTATTGAAAAGTTTCTTATTCTGGCCGCTAGAATGCACTCGCTCTGTTAGGATTATATTATCGAAAATATCCACATAGTTTGTATACACACGTCTCTGTAGGGTCATGGAAAGATTTGTTAATTCAATTAGGGTTGTGAAAGCCATGCACAACCAGACGTGTAAAGACATGCCTCAACTCAAAGTTGGATGTTGCCCACGGCAGGTCGTAATAATAATAATAATAATGTTATTGGTTTTACATCCCTTTTAACTACTGCTGCTTTTAGAGACACCGGGGTGCCGGAATTTTGGCCCGAAGGGGATCTTTAACGTGCCAGTAAATGTACTGACACGGCTCCCTCGCATTTGTGCACCCTCAAATGCCAGCTGACTGCGCCAGGATACGAACCTGCAACCTAGGGCCCAGCAAGCGAGAACGTTACCGCTGAGCCACGCCGCCAGTCCGGTCGATTATGTCTCCAGATCCATAACATTCTTGATATACTTCTTATCTTTCTTTCTTTCTTCAATGATGGTAGCAGTTTTTATCTAGGTCGTGGCGTTTGGTAGAGGTAAATCGTTTCTAAGGTCTTCAACAAAGAATAGTTCTATTATACTCTTTGATAATAACAACGAGTTATAACTATACTCATACATTTAGGAGAAAGTAGGCTATATGTTCTTTACTGAACATCTTGTTTAATAGTATAATTGCGCACGAAAGTGCATTTGGAATAAATACATCATAATATCACAAACACTGTCAGATGAGAAGTTAAATAAATAGACCAGCGGTGCATGGTTTCCACCGGCTTCCACCACAAACCGCGCTCGAGACCCGGATCCCACCAACCCACCGACCAGTGCGCGCCCCATATTACATGATCCTTGATCTGTGCAATGCCTCACGTGATCGATATCATAACAATAAAGGATCTGCGTAAAAAAGTGCATTACATTTCGAGTATTCCAATAAGGACCGTGTTCTCTTAGAGCATTTACTAAAATGATATCGACCACACTGTTTAGCACATAATATGCACACGCACTGCTCAGAAGGTCGATGAATGCCACGCCGCACGCACAGCTTGTCGTATTTTTGCCGCCTTCCAAAAATCACTTACCACGGCCAGGAGTGAACCTGCAAGCTTGGGATTAGTAGACCGGCACGGTAACCACTCACCAACCATGGCAAGCTATGAAAATATGGAAATGACACATATAAGCTAACTGCAAGTGTAGCATCCAGATTCATTTACTCCCGAAGAATTACCGTTTTTTTTTAATATTTCTAAGTTAGTTTATTTGGTCATATCACAAATGTGTAACTTCATTTACGCTAGGCCTATTCTCAGAATTAAAATGTTCAACATTTTATGCCTTTCAATATAAAGAAATCAACATCAAAAATTGACATAGGAATATTATTGAAAACCCACAGCCTGCTTCCAGTCGACCGACCGGGTCAGGGATGGAATTAATGAAACCCCCATCTAGCGGCGAGGATATGAACTGTGCCGGCTGCCGAAACATGTCGCATTCCTCTGACGAATTGATTAAATGAATGTCAGATGAAATGAAATAATAGGGGAGAATGTTGCTGGAATTAAATTTTTGACAGGGAAAACCGGAGTACCCGGGGAACTGCCTCCGCTTTGTCCAGCACAGATCTCACATGGAGAGACCGGGATTTGAACCACGGACCAAGCGGTGAGAGGACGCTGTGCTGCCGCCTAAGCCACAGAGGCTATAGGAATATTATTAATAGACTACATCAAATTAAATATGAATGTAGAAATGCTGTGAACTAGGGATTTTTGGATACTTTGAAAACTTTAGTCACCTTGTTTAATTTAAGCAATGATAAAATTGCATTTATTTTTTGAAAAATGAATAAAAAACTCCTACACTCTGTCTGTTGAAGATTCTAGTTCAGAACAATATATGCGTTAAATAGAAGAACTCAGTAAAAGAAAATTGACGATTGAATGATACTTAGTAATTTTGGGGCATTGTAAAAAATTGACAGTTCGGTAAAAGTGTGAAAGTGCGCGCCACCACCGGCTGTTTTATTCTGATTTTCAAAAATGTATAGAACTCAAAACAGAAAACAAGGTTTTTGATACAGAAGAATAATTGATGTTTTGGTTTCATGTGTGGTGTGGTAAAAGTTTCAGAAGAATCGGTTCAAAAATGTGGTATTTCTTTCTAACGTAGTCCTATAATATAGCCTACTGTACATACCTTAAGTGAGTATTTTATTGAAGTGTAACAAAGAGTAGCCTACATCACATTCCCCCAGGGGCTCACATCTTGTGGGCGTGGGTTGGCGACCACGGGGTCCCAGCTGAGTCCGGCATTGCTTCCACTTACTTGTGCCGGGCTCCTCTCTGTCTTCTTTCCTGTCGACCTCACTTGGTCAACTCTTGTTCTCTTCTGACCCCGACGGTATTAGGGTATCCGAGGCCTAGGGAGTCTCTTCCTTTCCCGCCTTAATTGGCCCTTGTCTCATCTTTTCTGATACCCTCCGTCTGCGAGGGGTCAGCCTTCTTTTTCTCTTCCTTTTACTCCTGCCTTGTGCTCTGGGCCCTTAAGGAGGCAGGGTGTATGTAGCCCCACCACTTCTGGTGCACCCTCGATAATGCTACACCCTCAGGGGCTCACGGCTGGTGAGTTCGGGAGTTGGCGACCCCGAGGGATTCCTGAGCTGGGTCCGTTTTCCCCTTTTGTCCCTTACCTTTGGGGCGGACTCTCTCCTCTTTCACTTTCCTATATGCCTTTCATGGCTCTCCTTCCTTCCAAGTCCCTCAATCCGCCTTCTTCGAGGGTTGAGGGCATTTCTTTTCCTTCTGTCCTTTTATTTGCCTTATTCTCCTTTAGTTTACCGTTCCTTCTTCTAGTCTGTAGGTTAGTAGTTAGTTTTAGTTTTAAGTTCGCTTTTCATTTTCATCTTCACGATCACCCAAACCATCAGGGGCCGATAACCTAGATGTTAGGCCCCTTAAAACAACAATTATCATCATCATCATCATCCTACATCACATAGAGGTGTCATGGAGGAAGATGCATTACGTGTAAAGTAGGTGGGATCGTCAATATTGCAGCCCCCAATCTCCTTGACAGCTCAGGGGAAATAAGGTCTGTACTCACTGGGGGCCACGCGAGATGGGAATTGCATAGCCTGCACTGTCTCAAGTCATGAGGATGAGAAATAGCTTGTCCGCAGCCTCTTAACGTAAAAATAAACATGAGGCTAGCTATCTTTCTATGTTTCAAGAAACTGTCGCCACCTACTATGGTGTTTAGAAGTAGGTAGCCTACGTATTCTGTCCTAAAGTTCCCGAGCACCTCATGGCGTAACAGCTAGCATTCTTAGCCTATTTGTCGTCCCGGAGATCCGGGTTCGATTCCAAGCTCTGCCAAGAAGTTTAATTCTCTTACCCCCCCCCCCAGGAGCTCACATCTGGTGGTACGTGGGTTGGCGACCACTGGACCCCAGATGAGTCCGGCATTGCTTCCACTTCCTACTTGTGCCGGGTTCCTCTCCGTCTTCTTTCCTGTTGACTCTCTTGGTCAACTTTTGTTCTCTTCCGACCCCGACGGTATTAGGGTATCCGAGGCCTAGGGAGTCCTTCACTATCCCGCCTTAATTGGCCCTTGTCTCATCTTTCCTGATACCCTCATTTTTCGAGGGGTCAGCCTTCTTTTTCTTCTCATGGTATCTCCTGCTTTCTGCTCAAGGCACTAAAGGATGCAGGGTGTACAGTATGTAGCCCCACCACTTCTGGTGCACCCTGGATAGTGCTACATCCTCAAGGGCTCACGGCTGCTGAGTTTGGGATTTGGTGACACCGAGAGATTCCTGAGCTTGATCCGTTTTGTCCCCCTTTTCCGCTGACATTGAGGCAGGTGCTCTCCTCTTTCCCTTTCCTATCTGCCTTTCATGGCTCTCCTTCCTTCCAAGTCCCACAATCCTCATTCTTCGAGGGTTGAGGGCTTTTCGCTTCTTCCTGTCATTCATTTACCTTATCCTTTATTTGTTTACCATTTCTTCTTCTAGTATGTGGTGTTGGGGTAGCGCGCCTGCCTCTCACCTGGTGGCCCCAGGTTCGATTCCAGGCTCCGTCAGGGATTTTAAAACTGACGTGAGGGTTGGAACGGGGTGCACTCAGCCTCGTGAGGACAATTGAGTAGCTGTCTGACAGTGAGGCAGCGCCCCGATCACGAAAACCGAGATTAACGGCCGAGGGGACCCGATGCGCTGGTCACGCGTCACCCCAATATATGCAGGCCAAATGGCTGGGCAGCGGTCGCTTGGTCGGCCTTAGCTCTTCATGGGCTGTATAGTGCCAGGGGTTGGTTGGTTGGTTGGTAGTATGTAAGTTTGTAGTTAGTCTTAGTTATAGTTTTCATTCTCATCTTTCACTAGCACTCAAACCATTAGCGGCCAATAACCTGGATGTTAGGCTCCTTAAAACAACAATTATCATCATAATCATAATCTCCCTCCCCTCTCTAGGTCACAAAGCTAACAAATATGCAAGACAAATTGTAAAATGGTTCTGATGATGCTCGTTTGACGAGAGAAACGTGTCATCCTTTTAAATCCTTCCTCTCCCCCCTCCAGGTTACAGATCTAACATAATAGCCTGCAAGACAAGAATTTTAACCTGGTTCTAATGTCCAAATGATCAGTGCTTAATCAAGTTGTGCTCGACAGTCAAATCACAGTGTGGAAATGGCACCAAAGGTTAAACTTGGGCTGTCGTACAGACCCGTGCAATTCCACTGTTGTCACTTTCAGATGGCTTGTCTTTAGCAATAATTGACTATGTAAGCCGGCATTTCTCATTATTCAAGCCTGGAGTTGTTACGCATCATTAGATAATCGAATCAGCCGAAGAACTGCTCAACAAAATTAGTAGAGGGAAGACCAACCCTGGACAAATTCCAGACTAAGACTAACCTTGTTGAATAAGTTAAACTAGCAGACCCGTGCGAGAACTCTCGCATAATGGGTTGTGTGCACCCCATGTGTACACACTACCCGCCCGTCATTAGTGCAATGCTGTCTGTACGTCAGGGGCTATCGTCTTGTTTATTTGTTTAAAAGCACTTTATAAACAAATAAATATATTTCCGTCGACTTTTCAAGAAATGCAAGATTTTTCCTGTACTATTGAGACGATTTGGAAGATTTTTGTACAAACCACACCTTCTAACTCCCTCTGGTTTAGGAGCTTGCGTTTTGTGATACATACACCTTAGCGTAGCCTATTAGGCCTATGTAAGATATTCCGGTATGCAACTCTCCAGTTTCCTCCCAGGGCCTCACCAAGGGTTGGCGACCACGGGACCCTATTTGAGTCCAGTATTGCTTTAAATTACTCATACAGGGCTCCTCTCATTCGTCATTCTTATCGACCTCCCTTGGTCAACTCTTGATCTCTTCCTACCGCAACGGTATTACATGTTGAGAAAAAGGTGGCGCTGAATTTGGCTGTACTTTTGCAGGTGAAAATCTTAAAGAAATAGGAGACTTCTGTTACTTAGGAATCAAAACAACCTGCGATGGACGAAGCAAAGAAGATATAAAAAGTAGGTTAGCTCAGGCAAGGAGAGCATTTCTGCAGAAAATATCTCTTGACAACAAATAGCCTATAGATTTAGGCTAGGTACTAGAAAGTCATTTTTCAATGCCTTTGTCTGGAGCGTGGTGCTTTATAGAAGAGAAACTTGAACTGCTGGCGCAGCAGAAAAGAGGACAGTAGAAGCGTTTGAAATGTGGTGTTACAGGTGAATGATGAAGATCAGATGGGTAGATAAAGTAACAAATGAAGTAGCATTAAGACGAGTGGGAGAGGAGAGATGTTTCTGGCGACTGCTAATGAAGAGAAGAGATAGGTTGGTAGGACACATACTAAGACACCCAGGAACAGCAAACTTAGATATGGAAGGAAGGTTCAAGGACAACAACTGTTGGGGTGGACCAAGGTATTTCTACATAGCTACCAGGCCTTACATCCGAGGCAAGGTGTTCTTGTTGCGCCTAGCAGTGGTGAACTCATCGTAGCAGCTGAAGCCTCACGGGATTCAGCGGTAACGGACTACAGCCTCCACATGAGTTCAGCACTGCTAGGCGTGGGCCTAACAAGAACACAAATGATAGTTCCCAACGTCCTTATCACCGGTACAGCAAATGTTTATACACATTGTAATCCACTGGCATTTAATTTATTTCAATTGTTTACATAACCGCAAGATGGCGGCTGTTCGAAATTTTAAAATCTCGTTTTTATTTCTTGTGTCCTAATCATGCGATTGAGGTTTGAATAATGCACCTACACAATAATTTTCAGGTAATGGTACATTACTCTAAGAAATATATAAAAATTCAACATGGCGACCATCCGAAATATTTAGACGATTCTCAATATCTACGAATCTATTACAGCAATCAAACTGAAATTTTGTATGTTGATAGAGGCAATTAACATGAGTAGGATATATGAAAAAAGGCTTTAGTTCTTCACGGAACTACTTGTTAGGATTATTATTGTTTCCATTGACTTTGGGACGGACCCTCTCCTATTTCCCTTCCCTGTCTCCCTCTCATGCCTCTACTTCATTCCAAATCTTCGTGTCCTCCTTCTTCGAGAATTGAGGGCATTTCTTTTCCCTATCGTTTATTATTTTTCTTACCTTATTCATTGCCCTTTAACCCCACGATGGAGAATTGCAGCCAGTATGGCGACCGAAAGATCGAATCCCGGAGCTGGTAGCGGCTATTCTGAGTGTGATGTTCCCCAGATTTCCCTCTAGCCAGATGCCAGGATAATTCCTTAATTCGTCCACCTCGTGGTGAAGGAGCTAGCATGCTTTGCTGTCACCCCGGAGGTCGGGTTCGATACCCCACTCTGCCAAGAAATCTAAGTCTCGATTGAGGGCTAGAATGGAGAAGGTTACACTCAGCTTCATGAGGCAAAACTGAGAAGAGGTAGGTCGGATTGCCACCCCGAACATCCTGGAAGTGGTTTATTGTGGTTTCCCACTTCTACGTCAGGCAAACGCCGGGTTGGTTCCTAAGTTAAGGCCACGGCCGCCTCCACCTCCTTCCTAATCCTCACCTGAATTACAAATACACACACTAATTATTTATATTATTTATTTATTTAGTATGTTTCGACCCATACTGGATCACATAAAGCAAGTTATGATCTGTTGCTGTTATTTTTCTTGTTCTTCCAGAATTCTTTCATCATGTCGCTATGTTTAGCTCGACGTTCGTCAGCCCATTTTCCCCTAGGTCTGCTGGGCTTATCTTCTGATGCAGCTTCCCAAGTGTAGATCTTATGTCTGAAAGTTTTGCGGTCTTCGATATCTTTGGGTGTGATGTTGGAGTTATTGAGATCAGTTTGGACTTGTTTAATCCAAACCGTTGTCGTCTTTAATATTTGTGAGTACATCAATATTTTCTTTGTTAATCGGTTGTCATATAGCCTCATAATGCGTCCATAAAATTTCAATCGTCGTTTACGGAAATCGGTTTCAATATTTGAATATTTTTCTGTGATCTTGTGCGATTGTAAACGATATCCTTCATCTGTAAGTCTTGGGCCAAGAATTTTTCGGATGATTTTCCTTTCAGCTTTCTTGATGTTTTCAAGATCCCCTTTATAGTCTAATTGAGGTTTAAGGTCTCACTGGCGTAGAGTGTTTCGGGTCTGATGACCGTCGCGTAATGTCGAATTTTAGTGTTAATGCTCATGCATTTTTTGTTGTAGATTTATATTATTATTATTATTATTATTATTATTTAGCGTATGGCATTTAGTGCCGGGAGTGTCCGAGGACATGTTCGGCTCGCCAGAGGCTGTAGCTGCTTCCAGCTAGAGCTACACGTTCGGTTCATTTTCAAGTAGTTCCAACTTTCGCTACCAGATGTCACTGAGACCTAGTGGTGAACGTTGGAACTTTGATAGAGCGTTACAACGAAATCGAACCTAGAAATTTTGCTTCACACAAGTTTAGTTAGTGGAAGGATCTTTCACATGCCATAAATCTATGACATGGTACCGCCGGCTTTACTTCCCCTCCGAACGAAGGCATAGACCTACTGAAGGATTTTAACGTTGTTAAAAAATCTGATGACTTCGGCCGGTTTTGAACCCGTGATATTGGGCATAGAAGTTCAGCATGCTACTAACTACACCACCGAAGCCGCTATTAGTAAAATTAATTAACAAAATCTAAACAATAACTTCCGGTGGAATTCGCTTGGCCGCAGTCCCACAATGGTTGAGAACAACGTTACCTGAAGAGAAACAAGGTGTGATAACTTGCGCAGGACAGTTTGTGGGTCTGGTCGGATCGGGCCGGGCCGGGTGTAGAGCCTTCCTCTCACCCTTCTTATTAACGAGAACTGCATGCATAGACGCAGCCGGCCCGTGGGGACACACTCAACATTTGAATATCAATATCTCGTAGCGTGGCGTGGCGTGGCGTCGTGTGGCACGGGACAGCATGGCCGACCAATAATATCAACTCCGACACTCACAAACATTCCACAGGAAATTAGGCAAGACAGGACAAAAAAAAATCAAAAAAAAAGTTATATTTTCAGTTTACACACCAATGCCTAATAGGCCTATTTTATGTTTCATTTAGAATTTGAAAGCCACAGGGAAAGAAGGGGCTAAGTCACAATAATTGAAAATGCTCAGCAAATGGCTTTTAATGAATTTAACTCTGTCTAATTTTCAAAAATAATAATAATAAAAATAATAAGTTACGGTAGGCTATTAATTGTTCCCTTTTATATTACCTGTAGCCTATTTTTAAACCATTTTATCTTAGGCCTATTGTATATCTGGGATATTTATTTATATACTTAATTGTAAATTTACTTTAAATTTAGATAGACTATATAAATATTATAGATAATTATCGATTTTATTTTTTATTTTTATTCTTTAGTTTTTAGCTTTGCGTTCTTTGTTCTTAATTTTATTGTTTTAACTTTTTAATTTTTATTTATATTATGTCTTCCATTTTTAGCCTATTTTCAATTTTGAAAAAATAGGCTTATGAGATCACCTTTTGTCCGTCTGTGTGTGTGTGCGTGTGTGTGTGTGTGTGTGTGTGTGTGTGTGTGTGTGTGTGTGTGTGTGTGTGTGTGTGTGTGTGTGTGTCCGTAATAAAATCTAAATGGCACGAGCGATTTCAATGAAACTCGGTAAGTTCTTAGCACTAATTCGGACGACTTCGACCGTGCCCTTCAAATTTTGTTACGTATCACCAATCCAACATGGCGGCTGTGCGAAATATTTCACCAGCTTTCAATATCTCCGAAACTATTCCCGATATCACCCTGGAATTTTTTACGGTGATAAAGGGAACTACTAGAAGTTCACCTATGTGACTTATGAAAAACTGGTAACTACAAAACCAACATGGCGGCCAAGCGAATTAGCGACATTTAAATACGCGTTTCTCGCGATTTAACCAACCAAACGCAATGAAACTTGGTACAGTATATGTCTATACACATTGTAATGCACCGACATCTAAATTCGTTCAATTGTTTATATAACCCCAAGATGGCGACTGTGCAAAATATTTCACCGCCATTCTATATCTCTGAAACTATTACCGGTATCACCCTAAAATTTTGTACGGAGATAAAGGATACTGCTGGAAGTTCATCAAAAACCGGTTAACTACAAAATGAACATGGCGGCCCAGCGAAGTTGAAAGTTTAAAATAGACTTTTCTCGCGATTTAATAACCCAAACGCAGTGAAACTTGGTACAGCAAATGTTTATACACATTGTAATGCAATGGTATCTAATTTAGTTCAATTGTTTTCATAACCTCAAGATGGCGGCTGTGCGAATTTTAAAATTAAGTTTGTATTTCTTGTGTCGTAATGATGCGATCGAAGTGAAAGTTTAAATAATGAACATACGCAATAATTTTCCATTAATGGTACATGACTCTATGGCCTATACATATAACAATCCAACATGGCGACCATCCGAAACATTAAGACGGATCTCAATATCTACGAATCTATTACAGCAATCAAACAGAATGTTTTTATGTTCATAGGGGATATGAACATAAGTTCACCTATAGGACTTTCAATAACCTGGTGACCACAAATCCAACATGGCGGCGACGCGAAATATAAATATTCACATGGACGTTTCTCGCAATTTAACCACCTGAATGCAGTGAAACTTGGTACAGTAAATCCTTATACAAATGTTAATCCACTGGCATCTAATTTATTTCAATTGTTTCCATAACCACAAGATGGCAGCTGTGCGAAATTTTAAAATCTCTTTTTTACTTTTGTGTCCAAATCATGCGATTGAAGTTTGCATAGGACACGTACACAATAATCTTCATGTAAGAGTACATAACTCTAAGACCTACTGTACATATATAGATATCCAACATGGCGACCATCCGAAATATTAGACGGTTCTCAATATCTACTGATCTATTACAGCAATCAAACTGAAATTTTGTATGTTGATAGAGGCAATTAACATAAGTAGGATATATGAAAATAGGCTGTATAGTTCTTCACGGAACTACCTGTTATTTTTTATTTTATTATTTTTTATATTTAATTTTATTTCTTTTATGAAAGTTATATTTTTATTTTATTAATTTTTTTTTTACTTTTTCAAATTTTTATTTTTTATTTAATTTATTACTTATATTATTTTTATTTCGAAATTAATTGTTTTTCAGTCGGTCAACACGATTGTACCCAATTTACATGACATAAATCTCATTTAAAAAACAAGAAGTTCCGTGACGAAACAAAGAGCCTACTTTTCTTAAAATTTAAGATTCATACCAATAATTAATCTATATGGATCTATCTAGAATAATGACGAAATTAAGTTGGTAATATAGAAATTTCAAATTAGTTCGAAATACTGTATACCTGGCATAATGTAGCCTAATAGAGCACTACAGTTGGCAGCCCTTGTGACTGAATATATTCCTAGTTCCATCTCTTAAGGTAGGGCCTACTGAATACAAATTTTGGCTGAAGTCCAATGTATAGCATGGACGTTACATGGAGTTAAACATTGGATCTAACAGCACGCGTAAAATCATGTTGGCAACAGTGGCATGCATGTATTGGTCAAATATCATCTGAAATAATACGATCTATTGTTGTGCCAATTTTGAATGAAATCCATTAGTTAGTATAGAAGTTACATGCATTTTAAAATTGGATCTATCAGCAGGCTTAGAATCATGTTGGCAGCACTGACGTATATTAGTTACTCCAAATTAATCTAGAATGCCAGGTACTAGCCTATACGCGTGCAAAGTTTAGAGCTATAGACTTCCATACTTTCTGATATATTGATATTAGGGTAACAAAAATAGAGACAGCATTTATTAACAGTTGGCAGCCCTGGTTGCTCTTAAGAATACGCATGGTCATATCTGTAATGATACACATAGCACATACGAAATTTGGTTGAAATCCAAATGATAGAATAGATGTTACATGTATTTATAGTTGGACCTCTCAGCAGGCTTAGGATCATGTTGGTAGCACTGACGTATATAAGTTATTCCAAATTAATATAGAAAGTCAGGTAGCCTACTATACGTGTGCATAGTTTAAAGCTCTCGGCTTGCATATTTTGGTATTTGGATAAAAGAAATTGAGAGCATTTATTATCAGTTGGCAGCCCTGGTGGATTTTAAGAATACGCTCAGTCATATCTGTTTATATGCAAATGGCACATACAAAATTTGGTTGAATTTTAATTGATAGTTTAGAAGTTATATGCATTTAAAAATTGGACCTATCAGCACGCTTATAATCATTTTGGCACCACTGCCATGCATGGCCTCCTGGAAATTGAACTGAAATATTATTTGCTATAGACTACGTGTGCCAATTTTGAAATAGCTCCCATTCATACCTTCCAAGATATCAAACATGGAGCTCAAATTTCAATTGCGATGTTTCAGCAGTTGGTAGCACTGACATCATTTTCAAATACGGCATTGAGATATTCAGGTATAGATCTTTAATCCTACCAGATTTTGTTTCGATTGCTCCAGCCGTTTAGGAGTTGATAGACAGACAGACAGAAGGACAGACAGACAGACAGACACACACACATTTGCCCGGATCAATCTCATAAGTCTACATTTTCATCATTTTTGCAAAATGTGAAAAGTAGGTTAATAAAGGATAAGGGAAACGCATTACAATTGGGTACAATGAGTCTTCAGTCTTTTGATTGGTTCCATGCAGCTTTCCATGCCACCCTGTCCTATGCTAATTGTTTCATCTCTACATAGCTTCCATACCCTACAATCGAGACAATCTGTTGTACATATTCTAACCTGGTAAAGACTACCCTTACAGTTCTTGTCCTCGACCCTTCCTTTCATAACTAAGTTTGCTATTCCTGGGTGTCTTAATATGTGTCCTACCAACCTACCTATCTCTTCTCTTCATTAGCATTCGCCAGAAACATCTCTCCTCTCCCACTAGTCTCAATACCTCTTCGTTTGTAACTCTATCTACCCACCTGTTCTTCATCATTCTCCTGTAATACCACATTTCAAATGCTTCTATTCTCCTCTTTTCTGCTGCGCCAACAGTCCAAGTTTCACTTCCATAGAGCACTACGCTCCACACCTCCAGACAAAGCCTTTCAAAAATAACTTGATAATGGCCTACCTAAATCTATGTATTTGATGTCAACAGATTTTCTTTCTGTATCTTAGAAATATTTTTCTTACCTGAGACAACCTACTTTTTATATCCTCTTTGCTTTGTCCATCACTGGTTCTTTTCTTCCTAAGTAGCGGCTACGGTGGCGTAGTTGGTAGCATGCTGAACAGCTGTGCCCAGGATCGTGAGTTCAAACCCAGGCGAAGTCATCGGATTTTTTAAGAACGTTAAAATCCTTCAGTATGCCTTCCTTCGGAGGGGATGTAAAGCCGACGGTCCCATGTCATAGAGTTATGGCATGTAAAAGATCCTTCCACTAACTAAACTTGTGTAAGGATAAATTTCTAGGTTTCAATTTCGTTGAAACGCTCTATCAAAAGTTCCAACGTTCACAACTAGGTGTCAGTGACATCTAGTATCGAAAGTTGGAACTACTTGAAATTGAACGGAACTTCTAGCTCACCCCATGGGTGTCCGCTAAATAAATAAATAAATAAATAAATAAATAAATAAATAAATAAATAAATAAATAAATAAATAAATAATACTTAAGTAACAGAAAACTCCTATTTCCTTTATTTTTTCACCTGCCAATTTGACGTCGACAGGGGTTTCTTTACCCGCCAATGAATCAGTATAAATAAAATAGTAATATTGGAACTTCTAAGAGAGTCCAAAGTCCCTCGCCCCAACATCGTAGTCTACAGAAAGCCACATAAAGCAGATATTGCCACCCTCCCCTCTTTCCCTTGAGCCGTCTCATTACAACTGGAGCTCAGACGTGCGGATAATCATTGGCCGACCTCTTCTTTGTGACAGCCCATTTAGTAGAGACTATTTGAGATATGGGGGCAGCCAATCGAGGAGACACAGTTTAAACTAGGAGGGTTGTATGATGCAAGCCACTTACTCTGTGAGATGTATCACTCCATATTGCTACTGTGCATAGTTCTGTAGTCTTATGTATGTAGAAATTATAGGAGAAGAGGTAAAGAAGGGAGCTTTTTAGGTATATTTCATTAGAAATCTAACTATTGCAATGGGTACCATGTTTCGACTTCCGGAAAATTTCGACATATCTTCGCGTTTCACATCCCCCAGACCCAAAACCACCGTCAGTTCAAAGGTTTATATAGACTATCATTTATGTATGTATAGTCTATACGGTAGGCTATATCACTTTTTTGTGGACACGTTAATTACCGCAATGTTGCACCAATCACTTTGAATTTTTTACATAATATGTATCCCTTTAAAATCTCGGTCGAGTTTGTTAATGGGCAAAATCGGTCGAAGAGGGTGAAAATGGTTTTTTTTTTTCGAAAACGTGAAATATCACTATAACTCTCTTAATATGTGAAATATCGAATCCATTTAAAGTTCATACTACGTGTCGGATAAGGGCCAAAATTGTATGTTTGAAAAGTTTTTTGATAGCTCCAACCATTAACCAAAGGGGTGAGAAAACGTGGGTTTTTCGGGAAACAAAAATTATATCTCTCTTAATAGGCAAAATATCAAAACTGTATGAAATAGACAATATCCCCCTAATAATTACCTAAAACTTTTGTCTGAAAGAATTTTTGATATGACCCACTATTACGCCAAGGGATGAGCAAAATGACTTCGGAATTATAAGAAAATGCCAAGAGCCATCAGAGGTTGCCATGACAACGCTACTAAATTAATGAGGGATGAGCCATCAGAGGTTGCCCTGACAACGCCACTGCACGAGATCACATTCAGTTTTCCATCTGTCGCTGTGGGAAGTGGCTTCAGTGGCGTAACGGTAGCATGCTAAACTTCTATGCCCAAGGTCGCGGGCCGAAGTGGTCGGATTTTTTACAATTTTAAACATGGTTATCTTTTAAGACTGGGGGTTCATCCATGATTAGCGAGTGCAAAACCTGACACGGATATCCAGCAGTTTCCATAGCAAAAAGTGTTCATCATCAAGACCTATGCATTCTAGTTCAATATTAGTATATATTTGAATTGCAGCCAACGGCCATAGCAGGGCATTTCAATTGAACACCCGTAGGCTCCCAAACAAGTTCAATATAAGTTTGTTCCAACTTTGGCTACCAGACGCTACTGTCTCTGACACCCAGCGGCGGACGTTGGAACTTGATAGAGCGTTTCTAACCAGCCAAATATAACCTACACATTTTGGCTGCCTACTAGACTACCAATTGTAGTGGTAGGTTCTTTTACATGCAATAAATATATTACATGGACCCACTGGTTTTACTACGCCTCCGAAGGAAGGCATTGGGTACTGACGGATTTTATCGCTCTTAAAAATCCGACGACTTCGACCGGGTTTGAACCCACGATCTTGGGCATAGCAGTTCAGCATGCTACCGACTACGCCACCGAAGCCGTGTTCAATAGTTTTTAAGTTTTTTTATTTTTTTCTTCTACGTCCCCAACTGTAATTTTAAATTTTAAAAATCAGTGCTACCAACATAAAATGTTAGTATCAACAAAAATACCTAAAAAAGTTACTAAATTCAAATTTCTTCGTAGCCTATTTTAAGTGCGCGTGTGAGACCTGTATGGTTACCAAGGCAATAAGCCGTCCCCCAAAATGGGTCATTACTATGAATTACATCAATTAATCAATCGTAGAATAATAACAGTCTATAAAGTTCGTAAAGATTTAGAAAGGGGTAGGCCTACATTAGACCGCCTCGTGACGCAGTGGCTAGCATTGTTGGCTGCCTCCCCTGAGCAAAATGACTTCGGAATTATAAGAAAATGCCAAGAGCCATCAGAGGTTGCCATGACAACGCTACTAAATTAATGAGGGATGAGCCATCAGAGGTTCGATCTCCGGCTCTGCCAAGAATTTAAAAGTCTTGGTATGCTCTGGCACGGGTCTCCCAGCCACCAGATGCAAAATGGGAACCTACCGGATGCTGTGGCAGGAGGAGGAATGGAAAAGAACTGACCACCCTACCACACGCAAACTCCGGCTCGGGATGCCTGGTTAGTGATCCACGTCGCCTACGTCCCTGGAGGGGATATTTCACTCTTATAGGCCTACATTTCGGACCACTATTCAAAATTTGGAAGGGTTCCAATACGAAAGAACTACGAAAACTGGAAGAACCTGGATGGATGAAGAGAAGCAGCAAGACACCGTCCATATGAAGGAAGAGGAAGCTTAAGACGAAAAAGAAATTAAATAAAATTGTAGGGTGATCCTCAGTGGTCTATAGGCTACGGAATTTTTTTTTAAATAACAAAATAGTCTACAGTAGGCCTATAACCGGAAGCCAACGCGCTGCCTCGTGCCATCTGATATCGGGAGAGCGTGAGTTCGAATCCCAACTCGGCTGTCCTGAAAATGATTTTCCGTGGTTTCCCACTTCTGCTTCAGGCACCCGGTCAGTGCATCTGAGATTTTCGATGTGAAATGCCATGTCCTGTGGTTCGGATTCCACGTAAAACGGAGGTCCCGTGGCTTATGATCGCGAGATTGACGGTCACGTTAAACTACAAGCTTCCTTCCTTCCTTCCTTTGCTTCAGGCAAATGCCGGGTTGGTTCCTAACTTGAGGCAACGGCCGCTTCCCATCCAAATCCTACCTCAACCACAAATACGCATAGGCCTACTAGAACAGACATTACATTGACACAGGTTACCAGACAAATTCTACACACACCCAAGAAACGCACGAGGCTACATGACCATGATGTCGCAAAGCCCCTAAAAAAGAATCAACAACAACAACAACAACAACTTTCCTGATACTCTTTCTCTTTTTTTTTTTTTTTCTTAATCTTTTGAAAGGATGAAGACAACAGATAAAAATTGGTACCGGTACATGATAGAATATATTGAAGGTAAGACATCTCTAATATCGTATGGCCTCGGATGCCGGGTGCAAGCTTTGTTATTTGACACCCAGAGGGCAGCTTGCATGTCGAATTTTGTTGTTCCTTGGAGTGCTATGAAAGTCAAGGAGGTTAGATATCTAAGCTCCTTGACACTATAGCGCTTTCTAGTAGAGAAAGGAGGAACTTCTGTGTTGGCGGAAAATCCCGAGATTAATTTTGCCATTATGAATACGGCCTACTGAATTCAAATGGGTTCTTTAACATGCCAACACCATATGACATGCGTGTCGTGATTTTTGTCGCCTTTCAGAAATCACTTACCATGGCCAGGAGTGAACCTGCAAGCTTGGGGGGGGGGGGGGCAATCCGACACCGATAACCACTCACCCACCGTGGCAAGCTAAGGTAAGACATGAATCCTTCCAAAAGTTGATTTCAAACATAGGCTACATTATTATTTGTCAATGTTGTCAATATTTTGTCGTAGTCAATTGTGTATTTACGAATCATACATATATTTTGCTTTAAAATGTTCCTCCTTATCGTAAAGAATAGGCTACATTCGTCTCGCTTTTCTGCCTTATTTCTCGATAACATCTCATCGTCCATTTCCCTGAGTCATGATGGAGGGACTAAATCCTTGATATATTCAACCAGCTCTTTCATATAAATGCTTCTTTTGTCCGTATGTAGAATTATGAATCTGCTACCCCCACTCTTTAAAAAAATAACTCCCCTCTTCACCCCTACTACTCCTATCATTTCTCCACCCACCACACCCACCCCTATTTTTAACATTAAAATCCCTCTCCCTCCCATCAATCCAGCAGCCCCCACCACCAACAAGAGGAAAGCCTCAACAGCGAAAGAGTTCCAATTTTAAATTTATAGTTACACGGTTCTTCTTCTTCTTACTTTTCATCCCTGTGGATCAAAGAGGGGACAGGCGGGGGTAGGAGGTGGGGGGAAGGATTACAGTGACAGTTGACGTCACGCGGGGTTGATGGGGGAGGGGCGGGGGGGACACAAAGGGAGTAGGAGATGACCGACGGACGCGGACGGTTCGGACAGGCAAAGAGAAGGGGGGAAGAGACGCAATATGCAGATGCTGCGGGGAGATTTGTATGAAATCCCTCCCTCTCTCTCTCTCTCTCCTCCCTCTCCGCCCTTCCTCCTCCTCATGGCCCCCTATACTATCTGGTGTAACAGACTGGCGAATTCGCGCGCATTGATTTTGCATACACAAGTTTCCAATCTGCTTCCCTCATATTATACAAATAACTGGTAAGATACGGTATGAACTGAGGTAACACATATTCTTAATTTCAACGAAATTAAAATCAAAATTCAACCAGTTTTTCCAACTTACGAATAGAATCACTTTAAAAAATATGTCGGTTATATTGTAAAGGGGCTGATCATATTATTAGACACAGATAGCCTACATAAAAATACTGTGCTCCAATAATGGCTTACATTCTTCGATATTTTTTTAAAATCGTATATCCTTCCAGCTCGGCTTCACCCACGGAGTCTGCGAGGGATCATTCTTCTACCGTCACAAGGACAATGTGAGCTAGAGGGGTGTGGTGGTACAGCAGTCAAACTGTAGCCCTCTCACCACGGCAGACCGGGTTCGTTTCCCGGTCAATACCTCATGAGAGTTTCAAAGTGAAATGCCATGTCCTGTGGTTCGGATTCCACGTAAAAATGAGGTCCCGTGGCTCATGATCGTGAGATTAACGCTCACGTAAAACTGCAAACTTACTTTCTTTCTTCATGTGAGCTGAACACACTTTGTTAGCAGATACAACTGGGGATGGTGACAGACAACCGCTAACTTGGGTCTAATTAAGGAAGGACCAGGGAGAGGATTTTGGACCTGTTGAAAGGAACCGTCCCAGCATTTGCATGGTGGTGAAAATAGGAAACCACGAAAACCATTTTAGGACGGCTAAGGTGGGATTTGAAGAACAAAAAGCACAATTCCAAAAACAAAAATCAAAAACAAAAGCAAAAGCAGAAAACTAAAATAAAAACACAAAGCAAATAAGGAAAATTCAAAAACAAAAGCAAAAATAGAAAAACAACCAAAAACAAAAAACATAATTCAAAAACAAAAGCAAAAGCATAAAACAACACAAAAGAAAAACATAGTAGAAAACAACAAACACAAAACCAAAAACTCGCATTTGACTCCGCTCATCCTCCTCCAGAAGCAAATCCTAGGTACGCCACTGCGTAGAGTTCATCATTGTTCCGAATCCTGTTGGTGCCTCCCACTTCACATTCAGTTTTTGAATGGGGACACATTTTTTCTCAGCTTTAGTACAGGATATTCCTGATTTAATGATCTTTAATTTGAGATGTTGTTGGAAGTTGATAGCCTAGATGATTTGCAACTCAACTTATTGATGGGTGACCTGTAATAAAAGAAATAAAAATGAATAAATTAAGTTCAAAGTTTTGTATTACGATTAGACACGTGCGCCCTGGTTCATTTAAATAAATGTTGTGAGCATATTAAGCATGGAACATGGAAAAACATTAATTCTGTTGAAATAGAAGTGTTAAGTTTTCATCTGGAAACAAAAGAAAAACAAGTAGTTCCATGAAGAACCAAATAGCCTATTTTTATTTATTTATCCTACTGGCCTTACTTAGGACACGAGAAATGAAAACGAGATTTTAAAAAAAATACACAGCCACCATTTTTAAGTTCTCATAAACTTAGTCTACATTAAATCAGACGTCAGTATATTAAGGCTTGTATAAAGTTATACCATGCCAAGTTTCACAGCGCTTGAATTAAAAGTCGTTAGAAAAATCCATTTAAATATTTAAATTTCGCGTCACCGCCATGTTGGTTTTGTGTTCACCAGGTTATATTGGTCCATAGATGAATTTATGTTAATAGTCTCTATCAACACACAAAATTTCAGTTTGATTGCTGTAATAGATTCGTAGATATTGAGAACCGTATAAATATTTCGGATGGTCACCATGTTGGATTGTTATAGTCTATGTCTTGGCCATAGAGTTATGTACCATTAGAAGAAGATTATTGCGTAGGTTCATTATTCAAACGTTGGCTTAGATCGCATAAATAGGACACAAGAAATAAAAACATACTTTTGAAATTTCGCATAGCCGCCATTTTGAGGTTATGTAAATAATTGAACTAACTTAAATGTTTCAACTTCGTTTGGCCGCCATGTTCGTTTTGTACTTAACAGGTTTATGATAGTCACATAGATAAGCTTATAACAGTGCCCTTTATCATCGTACAAATTCTCAGGGGGATATATGTTACTGTACCAGAGATATAGAATGCCAGTGGAATATTTCGCGCGGCCGCCATGTTGGATTGGTGAAACGTATTAAAATTTGATAGGCACAGTCAAGGTCGTACAAGGTGGTAGTAGTAGTCTATGCACTTACCGAGTTTCAATGAAATCGCTTCGGCCGTTTACATTTTATTAGCGGGAGGGTGGGACACACACATACGCACACACACGGACAAAAGGTGATCTCATAAGCCTTCTTTTTTTTTCTCTCCCATAATGAAAATAGACTGATGAACATTTCATTCTAATACACCATTTCAAACGTACAGTATAGGAACACCTTAAGGGACCATTACATGAAGGAAGTCATTAAGGCATTGTGAATTGAATTAATGAATGTTTTAGTATTTACTCTTTCTACGAGGGTTGATCAGAAACTAAGAATACAAGGCCGATATTCCTGGAGTTTCGTCTGTCATAGAGAAATTAGTAGTGTGGGGTAATTCGAATAGACCTACATAAGGTTGATAACTGTGCAGAGTTTCAGCCATCTGACACTTACAGTGCTAGTTGTAGGTAAACAACTAATAGCGACTCGTTTGGAAAACTAATCGCGTGACGAGATCCGCTCAGCTATTCGATTTTTGTGGGCGAAACATGTAACCGCAGCCAGGACTTCTCACCGAGGTGAGGGCGTCATCTTCCTTCATGACAACGCACAACCTCATACAGCTCAGAAGACCACCACGCTATTGAAGCGGTTACGCTTGGACATCATTGACCACCCTCCTTACATTCCTGGCCTCGCTCCAAGCAACTTTCACTTGTTTCCTCACTTGAAGGAGCACCTGGGAGGGCGACGATTCGCTTCAGACGAGGAGGTGAAACACTTCGCGACAATGTGGCCGAACGCAAGGACAGGATTTTTACCATGTGGGAAAATTCAAACTCATTTCACGAAGCGACAAGTGTCTAATGCGATATGGAGACAATGTCGAAAAATAACCTAATGCATGAAATATCAGTTGACTATATTGGTTATATGAAATAGAATGTAGGCCTACAGGGTCATTATCTATTATGTATTAGTGTGTTTCATTAGTTAGGTTTTGAAAGGAAGCGGCCGTGGTCTCAAGTTAGGAACCATCCTGGCATTTGCTTGGAGTAGAAGTGGGGAAACCACGAAAAATAAATCACTTCCAGGATAGAACCAACCTCTTCTCCGTTGAGCCTCACGAGACTGAGTCTACCAGCCGGGAATCGAACCCGGACTTCTGAGAGGACAGCCAAGAATCCTAGCCGCAAATAGAAAATATATACACACTTAAGTACACGATATCCAAGCCCCTCAAATGAACTAACAACTTGTTGCCATGGTAACTACGTACCGGAAATTTGGCACCGCAACACGTTTTTCAAAGATTGGGAACTAAGTGTACTAGCACTTGTTGCCATGGTAACCAGGTGCTAAAAGTCCATACACTCTAATTCCAAATTGACCCCCAGCCTAAAATAGTAGACTACATTATGCAACGAGCCTATAATGGCAATAATTAAGACACGAGCGAAGCGAGTTTTATAATTTCCATACGAGTGTCTTAATTACCATTATAGGCGAGTTGCAAACGACTGTTTAACTTCGACGATAATTATAACTATTTTACCTTCGAACATATTCATAAATATCTGTCCAGATTTCGCCAGTTTTATGTACTGAACCCAGCACATGGGACGCAGAGAATACCTTGTATTTAACCATGGCCTCCTCGAATACCCCACTATGACACTAGTCATGCAGTGAAATTTAACATAGGAGGCCGTGGAAGTCAGCGCAGATGTGATGCTATCCTTACCTAATTGGTCACACAACTGTTTCTTGAGCTCTGATTGGTCGGAGAAACTGTATCATAATGAAAACTTGTACAAGCCTATAATGAGCCTCATTATAGTAGCCTACAGTTTTCTGACATAAGTTATAGATTAATATTTACAATTTGCCATGGTCGAACATAAAATACATATTCGTGGGTCAAAACTGAGAAGAGGTGGGTTCGATTTCCACCTCAGCTTTCCTGGAAGTGGTTTTCCATGGTTTCCCCACTTTTAATCCAGGCGAACGCTGGGATGGTTCTTAACTTAAGGCCTCGGCCGCTTCCTTCTTAATACTCACCTTAATTAAAAATGCACGCACTAATACAGCCATCCTATAAACACAGGTTATCAGAAAAAAATCCACAATCACCCAAGTACACGGGGCTAAATGACCACGATGCCCATGCCCTTCCAATGTAACACACACTCAGGGGCGTATATAAGGGGAGCCCCCCCCCCCCCAAATTTTCTCACACATAATATTTGTTTATGAATTAAAACATTAAGAAGCAATATACGTACTGTAGGTACTTATGTAGGCCTACTATTATTACTAAGCGAAATATGGCAGAGGGGCAGATAACCTCACTGTTCCGCACCTTAAAACTCCAATATCTAACTATAACGACATATGGCAACGTTGCGAAACGAGGTGACGATAGAGCGATGTAAACTGGGTGACAATCAGTGTGCTCTGATCTTATGTGTAACAACGTAACCTCTTATTTCTCTTCGCTCTTAAGAACCTACCATGAACAGCAACAAGGGCCCTTGCAGGGTGTGACAAAAGTTTCTTCCCCTAACTTTTATACCCTATCAAACCTATGTCAATTTTGCCTGTCTCTGAAGATACCACCGAACAGAGTTTGAGTAGGTTAAAACATACTTAAGAAATTCTACTTCTTGAAACGGACTCAACGTCTAGCATTGTTATCTATTCACAAAAACATACATACCACTACGAAGTTATAAACCGATGTGGTAATGCTTCAAGAAACCTTGACTTTATAATTATAGTGTACTGTAAGTTGTAAATCAAAACAGTAATGTTACTTCTTTCCATCTAAATACTCGGACTACTATCAAGCGAGCACTAAGATTGTATTAATAACAAGATGTTCAGTAAAGAACATATAGCCTAATTTCTCCTAAATGCATGGGTATTGTTATTATAACCCTTTGTCCTATTCAAGGAGTATAATTGAATGTTGGTTGTAGTAGCTTGTTGAAACGTGCTACACGGATATTAAACTTGAATATGAGGTGCCCTTTGCTAGTGCTACCTCTGTAAAAAAAAATGTCATTCAATTCAGTTTCACCGTGTTTGAATTGATGTGGGGAATCGATTTGCACACGTATATGGCCGCTATCTGCAAACCACGGGCTGATGACCTTGTAGTTCAGTTAAAAGATGCTTCCCACAAAAAGGTATGTTGTTGCAAAATTTGGTAGAGATCAAATGATTAGGTTGGTCGTAATTTGATTTAAGTTTCTGACATTTGGGTGGCCACCATTACGTTTCCGTCAAGATGGCGGCGTTATAAAATATGACACTGAGGTGCCCTTTACTAGTGCTACTTCTGTACCACATTTCGTTCATTTCGGTTTCACCGTGTTTGAATTGATAGGGGGAATCGATTTGCACACATACATGGCCGCCATCAGCAAAATATTGGGCTGGTGACCTTGTAGTTTTGTCGATAGATTCTTCATACACAAAGGTATAATGTTGCAAAATTTGGTAGAGATCAGATGATTAGGTTGGTCGTAATTTGATTTAAGCTGTCAACATTTGGGTGGCCGCCATTACGTTTTCGTCAAGATGGCGGCAATATAAAACATAACACTGCGGTTTCCTATGCTAGTGGTACCTCTGTACATTCAGAGTACACACACTCACACGCACACTCACACACAGACACACAGCCAGACACACAATTTTTGGCCCTGTGTAGATCTCATAAGCCTACTTTCATTTTTTGCAAAAATCGAAAGTAGGCTAAAAAGTAACATAAAATGGTCCTAGTTGTGTTTGACATTAACCAGATATAAAACTTCACAACAAATTGGTTGAAAAAGTGATGCCAGATAGCCTTAAAACTCATCATTTTGCACCGAATTATGCAAACATTTCTCTGGGAGGAACCCTGGGCCCCTTTTCTTTGGGGGCTATTCAATGGCCCCCAAATCTCCCCACCCCGTCTTCACCCCTCCACCCCCACCCCCAAAAATATAACTCTATGTAAGCGCCTAAACACACACACAAAAAATCATTGATTAAAAAAAATTGTTTATTTGAGATCGGTTTAGTAGTTTTCTCCACAGTGAAATTCCGAGTGTAACAGACAGAACCTTTCGCTTGACCTGTAAGAATGGAAAAGATGCAGATGTGTATTGACTGGCGTGCTCAATAAATCTGGCCAAGAAGTAGGCTTTATGCGCCCTTCCTTCCTCCCAGGTAGCTCCCTGGGCTGAATACGGCTTATCAAACCTCAACCCGTTCTTCCTTCCTCTCTTCCAGACATCCTTCCGGTTTACCTTCTCCTCTTCCTGAACTACCTGGCTGGCCTCGCCTCTTCTCTCCTCCCCACAGACCGGAGAGTTTTATTATTATGCCTTTCGGATAACACAAAGAAGGTTAAAAAAGAACTGCAGTAAAGAAAGAAAAATGCTATAAGGAATCCACTATTTTCTTTCAATTTTCGAAGCAGGACAGAGGTAGCAGAAGTGTAGCCCATAAGATTAACATGTGAGTGTGATAGCACAAGCTATCTTCAGCCAAGCTCTATCTTATGTTCCTGATAATGACGATGGTTGTTTTGTTTTTTTAAGGGTGGAACAAAGAGGTCGTCTATCCCTCGTTACTTGGTTATCTGACCATGACGGGTAGATAGCCGTAACTAATGTCACACCCCTAGAATAATAGGCTAAGGTTATAACTCAAAAAGATACCTTTTAAAATATCAATCTAAAGTACTGTATTTCAAAGAATTCTGTAGAAAAGTTGATACGACCTTCACTGTGAATGAAGTAGGTAATAATAATAATAAGTTATCGTATGGTCTCAGGTGCCGGGTGCAAGCTTTGTTAATTGACGCCCAGAAGGCAACTTGCATGTCGAATTTTATCACTCCTTGAAGCGCTATGAAAGTCAAGGAGGTTAAATATCTAAGCTCCTTGACACTATAGCGCTTTCTAGTAGAAAAATGAGGAACTTTGTGTTGGCGGACAATCCCGATATTAATTTTGCCATTATAAACACGGCCTACTGAATTTAAATGGGTTATTTAACATGCCAACATCGTATGACCTGCGTATCGTGATTTTTTTCGCCCTTAAAAAAATCACTTACAACGGCCAGGAGCGAACCTGCAAACTTGGGGTTGGCAGTCCAATACGATAACCACTCACCCACCGTGACAAGCTAATGAAGTAGGTAAAAAGGCAGTATGGATGGACATAAAGGTAATTGAAATTATCAAAAGTGAACCATTCATTATTTTCTATAGGACAGACTATGCAGAAAAACAATTCAAAGTGATAAATACACGGAAATTTCGTCAGTGTGGACGCCCAAATTTGAGCAAATATCTGGTACAAACTTACTTAATTCCCCAGGCTGTTCTGGAATGCTTTAGACTCGTGTAAATCCAACATAATTCCTAGAATTCATCATCCATTTTTCTTCTTGGTTTGAAACCGCAGAACTTAGATTAAGTGCATTCAGCAGCTATTTGTGAGAATGAGGATAACGTTGATTAGGTGAATGATGACTGTTTGTGACATTCTACCAGTTCGTTATCAGGCTATAATTGCACAGCACTCAACAATTAAACATATAACATTCTTTTAGAGAACATAAAGTGGAACATAGCCTATCAAAAAATCAAAGCCTTGAGTTGAAAACCTGATTGTATACGTAAAATTGCTCTGGTTGGTTGGTTCTTAAGTTTAGGGGCTGCGACAACGCGGTCATGTAGCCCCGTGTACTTTGGGCGTGTGTAGAATCTGTCTGATAACCGGTGTTAATTGTGATGACTGTATTAGTGTGTGTTATCTATTTTTTAATTTAAGTACTGAAACTTAGAATTTTTCAAATAGTTCCCACTTTTGCTGCAAAGCGCCACCGTCAACGACTACTAGGCCAAGTTCAGAACTTAGCTACTAGACGCCACCACAGTCGGCTCTTGGCAACGAACGTAGACACCAAAGATCGTTGTTTACATTCTTAACCTATCCAATTTAGCTTCACACAGGTGCAATTAGTGGAAGGTTCTTTAACATGCCATAAATCTATGACATGGGACCGCCGGCTTTACTTCCCCTCCGAAGGAAGGCATACTGAGGGATTTTTAACGCTCTTAAAAAATCCGACGGCTTCGGCCGGGTTTGAACCCGCTATCTTGGGCATAGAAGCTCAACGTGCTATCGACTACGCCACCGAAGCCGCCTCTAAAATTGCACTGTTGAAATATTACTGTTTTTGAGTTACAGCCTTATTACTCTAGGTGTGCCAGAGTTAGAGGAGTGATGTATGCACACTGCACGGACATACGGAAACTTGGACTGTTGGGGCAGCAGAAAAGAGGAGAATAGAAGCGTTTGAAATGTGGTGTTACAGGAGAATGATATAGATCTGATGGGTAGATTGAGTAACAAGGTATTAAGACGTGTAGAAAAAAATCCCGTAATGCTACAGTTCATGAAGGGCCTAGGCCTACCAAGCACCCGCAGCCCAGCCATTTGGCCTGCAGATAACGGGGTGACGCGTGGTCAGCACGTTGGGTCCCCTCGGCCGTTAATCTTGGTATCAGTGACCGGGGCACTGAATCACTGTCAGGCAGCTACTCAATCGTCCTCACGAGGATGATTGCACCCCGTTCCAGCCCTCACGTTAGTTTCTTAAATCCCTGACAGAGCTGGGAATCAAACCCGGGGCCTCCGAGCGTGAAGCAGGTGCACTACCCCAACATGATAGAGGCCGGCCTGTTGGGGGTAGACCAAGGCTGGAATATGACAAATTGCCTAGGATAAAAGATGCGGTAGTAATGTAGAGCTGGAACGATTAACTCAGTACAGGGAGGAATGGAGGGCTGCATCTAACCAGTCAAAAGACTGAAGACTCAAACACAACATAGCCCCTGCCAGAACTGTAACCCGTCGAGCCCGCATAACAGTTAGCTTAGCGTATGGCTTTTATGCCGGGAGTATCCGAGGACATGTTCGGCTCGCAATAGACTGTAGCTGTTTCAAGCGGACACCTACAGGGTGAGCTACAAGTTCCGTTCAATTTCAAGTAGTTCCAACTTCCGCTACCAGATGTCACTGACACCTAGTGGTGAGCGTTGGAACTTTGATAGAGCGTTTCGACGAAATCTAACCTATAAATTAAGCTTCATGCAAGTTTAGTTAGTGGAAGGAGCTTTTACATGCCATAAATCTGTGACATGGGACCGCCGGCTTTACTTTCCCTCCAAATGAAGGCATAGGCTCCTGAAGAATTTTAACGCTCTTAAAAAATATGACGACTTCGGCCGGGTTTGAACCCGCGATATTGGGCATAGCAGTTCAGCATGCTACCAACTACGCCACCGAAGCCGCTCGCATAACAGCGAAGCCGGGCGAGTAGTTTATCACGTGCGATAGCTCTCGCATGGAACCACTAGTTTGGAATAAATATTGATTCAGTGGGTAGTTTTGTAAAAGAATACGGTAGACTACTGGCTCGAGAGAAGTAAACGGAATGAATGGGAATCACATCGTACAAATATCGTTTCGAACCGGTGATTTTCTCCATCCAAGCATGATGCTGCACTAAAGGAAAGTA
The DNA here is from genome assembly GCA_946902985.2 of Meconema thalassinum. Classification (NCBI taxonomy): domain Eukaryota; kingdom Metazoa; phylum Arthropoda; class Insecta; order Orthoptera; family Tettigoniidae; genus Meconema; species Meconema thalassinum. The sequence continues at coordinate 142,619,174 of OX336400.1, forward strand.
TTGTACCGTTGGCTGATAGCGCAGAAAGCCGAACCTCTTTCTGTCCGACATAAATCAGCTATCGAGACACGATCTCTCTTCCGCTTGCTTGGGCTCACCACCTCTCTTCAGGAAGGGTTAGACCAACTCGTCTATCTGTCCCACGGTGCAGGTAGAAAGAAACCCTTCACTTACACATATGGTGATTTGTGCCCTTCCGCATCATCGCAACCCTACATTCCCATGGGTTCACCCCTTACCTTACCTTACCTTACCTGGGATTACAACTTATTGTTACCCCTTTTGGCAAAGAAAAAATATAGGCCTAATATATTGTCCATTATATTGATCTCTACAAAAAAGAACTTCTCCTCTCTTGATCATTGTAGCGTAAAAGTTTCTCTTCTAGAATTCTCGCGGCTATTACGTGTCTTTCATGAATTTTATCCTGTATATCTTACGATATTGATCACATGATTCCGTGTAATTCTCTGGGTGTTCTCAGGCATGGTTATGGAAGACTTGCGATTTATTCTACAAAATACGCGCTATGAGAGCAGATGGAGATGCTGAGATCTGTGCTGTTCACGGGGAAAATTCTCAGTTTTGCCCTTCAGTCAAAAGCTACGCTCAGTGTTGCCTAAGTAATCTATTAATAAACTGTTTTTCAGTCGGCCAATAGCCTATGGCTGTGCCCAACAAATATTTTTCTTCCTTTTTTTCTTTAGTCTTCAGTCTATTGACTTAATTGATGCAGCATTCCATGCCTCCTTGTCCTGAGCTAATCGCTTCATATCTACATAGCTACCGACTGGCTGCGTGGCGCAGTAGTAGTCTAACGTTCTCGCCTGCCTACAAAATTGTAGGACCGAATCCTGGCTCAATCAGCTGGCACTTGAGGGTGCGCAAATGCGAGGGAGCCGTGTCAGTAGATTTACTGGCACGTTAAAGATCCCCTTCAGGCCAAAGATCCGGCACCCCGACATCTCTAAAGAGACGCAGTAGTTAAACGTAAAACTAATAGCATTGGTTTATTATTATTATTATTATTATTATTATTATTATTATTATTATTATTATTATTATTATTATTATTATTATTTACATAGCTACCACACCCTACATCTGGGCAATCTGTTTAACATATTCTAAACTTTGTCAACCCCTACAGTTCTTGTCTTCAACCCTTCCTTTCATAGTCCACTTCCTTTTGTAGTGGCTAGCATTCTTCGCTGTCACCCCGGAGGATCAGGTTCGATTCACACCTCAGCCATCCTGGAAGTGTTTTTCCGTGGTTTCCCACTAGTACTCCAGGAAAATACCGGGATGGTTCCTAACTTACGGCTATGGCCGCCTCATTTCCAATCCTCGCCTGCATTACAAATAGGTACACACGCTTACACCACAATAGCATTGGTTATCAGACAAATTCTACATACATACACACACCCAAGTACACGCGGCTAATACACCACGATATCGCAAAGCCCCTAAAAGAAATAACACCTACTTCCTTCCATAACTAAGTTTGTTATTCCTGAGTGTCTTAGTAGCTTAGGTGTCCTACCAACCTATCTCCATTAGCAGTCACCTGAAACATCTCTCCCACTCGTCTGAATACCTCTTCATTTGTTACTCTATCTACCCATCTGATCTTTATCATTCTCCTGTAACACCACATTTCAAATACTTCTAACTTATTCTCCTCTTTTCTGCTGCACCAACAGTCCAATTTTCACGTCCATAGAGCGCCACGCTCCAGACAAAGACATTCAAAAATGACTTCCTATTAAAGAAAGCTGTCCAGTCGGTCAACACACATTAGGCTACGTATGTCGTTAATGCGAAGCCATCCTGCGATGACTGTTGAAAATGAGCACATAGTACTAAAGAAGATACCTGTATGAACATCTTCCATGATACAGAATAGTTACTTGTTTTTGATGTGTAACGTCTTTCCGCTCGGTTGCTGGATAGTTTTGTGGGAGTGATTTTGAAAATTGGGGACGGAAGTGAATCGGGCGGAAGTGGATCGAACGGAAGTGGATCAGACGGAAGTGAAGACGCACTGCCAGAAAAATGGGACGGAAGTAAATCGGGCGGAAGTGGATCGAACGGAAGTGGATCGGACGGAAGTGAAGACGCACTGCCAGCTGGATGTACAATTGAAAATGTGTGTATTGGAAACAAGGCAGTGTGTGCTCTATAGCGCGAGAATGTTATGGCAATACAGTAGGCAGTGCATTTAGCAGGCACTGGTTTTACGAGCACAGTGGTAAATGCTTCACCGACTTTCATTTGTCTTTGGGCAGTTTATGAAGCTTCACGTTCAAGGTTGAATATCACATGGGGTAGGACAAAGACGACAAATGACATTTAAGTAAGCGGCATTATTGTCAAGCTGTGGGTGAGTAGTCAAATATTAAATGCATAACAGAATGTTGTTATATGAGTGGAATAAAAGCTGTATTTTCATCATATGTGAGACTAGGTCATTTCATGATTGTAGGAAGCCATGTTTTGATTGTTTACGACGAACTGTATGAGAGCCTTGAGAATAATGAATGTTAGGCTATAGTTACTGAGGAATGTGCTCACAGTATTTGAGAGTACTGTCGACGTTGTGTGTCACTTTGTTATTATGAATTATTAATGTAAAAGGAAGGAAGCTTGTAGTTTTGCGTGTCCGTTAATCTCACGATCATGATCCACGGTACCTCCCTTTTACGTGGAATGCGAACCACAGGACATGGCATTTCAATTCGAAAATCTCACATGTATTGACCGGGAATCAAACCCGGTCTACCTTGGTGGGAGACTAACAGCTTGATCGCTGCGCCACAAATGTGACAGTAGCATATCTCCAATTCAATCTATACATTCATCATTGTACCAGTATGAAAATGGAGTGTAAATTAACATTTTAAGAATGTCCAAGCTGTGTAGTATACGTTTAGGATAACATGTCAGATGTTACACATCATATGCGACTACTGTAAGGCTCGTATCTCTTTTTTTTTTTCATTTGCTGTTACTTACGGATTATGTAGGCGTACAAAAATCATTTGAGAACATTATTTATATTTAGGTGTACTTGTGTAAAGAATTTAGTGTTCATTTCCGAGTAAAAAATAAAATGTATCAAATGCTATCGAGATCAAACATGAAGACGTTGCTTTCATCGATTGTCTTATTTTGACCCCCCCCCCCCCCCCGCACGAAGCAAAAACAAATACATGACCAAAACAGATAGCAAAAACAAAAGCAAAAGCAGAAAGCAAACACAAAACCATAAAACATAATAGCAGAAAAGAAAAATTCAAAATCCGAAACAAAAGCAGAAAACAAGCACAAAAACACAAAACAAAGAGCAAAATTCAAAAACAAAAGCATAAGAAGGAAACAAACACAAAACTAAAAAACAAAGCATAATTCAAAAACAAAAGCAAAAGCAGGAAACAAAACCAACACCAAAAAACACAAAGCAAAAAGCAAAATTAAAGCGTAAGCAGGAAACAAACACAAAACCAACGACTAAAAACACAAACTAAAAAGCAAAAATTCATAATCAAAAGGAAAAGCAGAAAGCAAAAACAAAAACAAAAACACAAAGCAAAAGAAAAAAGTAGAAAACAACAAACACAAAACGCAATTAATTCAGATTTGACCCCGCTCATCCCCCTCATGATCATAGTTCCGTCCCTTAAAACAACAATAACTAACTAACCCCTCCCAAAGCAAATCCTAGTTACGCCACTGTCTAGGTTAATCCCCAAATTGCTCCATCTTGAAAAAGTAACGAGCATTTTCTTTACTTAGTTACTGTTAAAAGTAACAGCGTTACAGTTACTTCATTTAATTAGTCACGTCGTTTTTGCGTCGTTACTATAGAAATAATGGTTACTAGTAATGTGTTACTCTCCTAGCTTTATGTTCGACCCTGGCGAAATGTAAATATTAGGCTATATGTCAGAAAACTGTACTATAATGAGGTTCATTATAGTACAAGTTTCAATTATGATACAGTTTCTCCCACCAATTAGAGCTCAAGAAACAGTTGTGTGACCAATTAGGTGAGGATAGCATCGCACCTGCGCTCACTTCCATGGCCCCCTATTTTAAATGTCACTGCGTGGCGAGCGTCATAGTGAAGTATTCCAGGAGGTCATGGTATTCTCTGCTTGCTATGCGCTCTGTTCAGTACATAAAACTGGTGAAATTTCGACAGATAATTATGAATAGGCCTATTTATGTTCGAACATAAAATAGTTATAATCATCGTCGAACATAAACAGTCGTATGCAACTCGCCTATAATGGTAATCAAGACACTCATATGGAAATATAAAACTCACTACACTCGTTTTATAAACATACTCGTGTCTTAATTATTGCCATTATATGCTCGTTGCAAAATGTATTACAGTACATAGGCTACTTGGTCTGTTTTCGCCGGCCTATGGCCCAACACCTCACATCGCTTCACACCAGAGAAAATCTCGGTAGAACGCCTTCATTTTATTTATAGCCTAACCTTAGGGAGCGCGGAGAGTTTTGTTAAGCGGAAGATTGTGAGGAATCTGCCCGACGTTGATTAATCACGTGTCGGCCCATCGTTTATCAAAGAGTAGCGCCGACTATTGACACAAGAACACATCTGTCTTGACTAGCCTCACCTATCATCGCGTGACCCTTGCTTTTGCCTTGCGTTCTTAACAGGGAGCCGATAATTTATTGAATGGGCTTTCTTAAAATTACAGTGCTAACCAACAGTTTGAGACCACTAGCTTATTTTCAAAAAAGGCTTCCTGGTTTTGTTAGCCTATAAATTTTACCAAAAATATTATTAAAATAATTCGGTCATTTAAACATTCCACTTGTACCAAAGCATTGTGAGATGACTTTCAATTTTTGAGTTTCAATTTCTTCAACAAAATATTGGAGTATCGAAGAAAAACGCCATGCCACAGATGAATATGTGTACTTTTCAATAGAACACTCAACATTCTGCCGTAAATTCAGATTATTATTATTATTAATACCGTAATTTTTCTATTTTTATATTTCTCATTTTTTTCATTTATTAGCCTACTTTCGATTTTTGCAAAAAGTAGACTTATGAGATCAACACAGGGCGAAAAAAGTGTGTCTGTCTGTGTGTGTGTGTATGTGTGTGTGAGAGTCTGTGTGTGTGTGTGTATGTGTGAGTCTGTGTGTGTGTGTGTGTGTGTGTGTGTGTGTGTGTGTGTACTCTGAATGTCTGCCCCCCCCCCCCTATCAATTCGAACACGGTGAATGCGAATTGAACGAAATTTGGTACAAAGGTAGCACTAGCAAAGGACACCTCAGTGTCATGTTTTATATCGCCGCCATCTTGACGGAAACGTAATGGCGGCCACACAAATGTTCAAAGCTTAAATCAAATTACGACTAACGTAATCATCCGATCTCTACCAAATTTTGCAACAACATACCTCTATGGGGGGAGCATCCTTTGACCAAACCAATAGGCCATCAGCGTAATAGTTTGCGGATGGCGGCCATCTTGGTGTGAAAATCGATTCCCCTATTAATTCGAACACGGTGCAACCGAATGGAACGAAATTTGGTACAGAGGTAGTACTAACAAAAGGCACCTCAGTGTCATGTTTTATATTGCCGCCATCTTGACGGAAACGTAATGGCGGCCACACAAATGTTCAAAGCTTAAATCAAATTACGACTAACCTAATTATCCGATCTCTACCAAATTTTGCAACAACATACCTTTATAGAGGAAGCATCCTTTGACCAAATGACTAGGTCATTAGCCTAATAGTTTGCGGATGGCGACCATCTTTGTGTGAAAATCAATTCCCCCTATTAATTCAAACACGGTGAAACCGAATGGAACGAAATTTGGTACAGAGGTAGCACTAGCAAAGGGCATCTCAGTGTCATGATTTATATCGCCGCCATATTGACAGAAACGTAATGGCGGCCACACAAATGTTCAAAGCTTAAGTTAAATTACGACTAACATAACCATCCGATCTCTACCAAACTTTGCAACAACATTCCTTTATGGAGGGAGCATCCTTTGACCAATCTAATAGGTTATTAGCCTAATAGTTTGCGGGTGGCGGCCATCTTTATGTCAAAATTGATTCCCCCTATTAATTCGAACACGGTGGAACCGAATGGAACGAAATTTGGTACAGAGGTAGCACTAGCAAAGGGCACCTCAGTGTCATGTTTTATATCGCCGCCATCTTGACTGAAACGTAATGGCGGCCACACGAATGTTCAAAGCTTAAATAAATTACGATTAACCTAATCATCCGATCTCTACCAAATTTTGCAACGACATACCTTTATGGAGGGAGCATCCTTTGACCATTCTAATAGGTTATTCGCCTAATAGTTTGCGGATGGCGGCCATCTTTGTGTCAAAATCGATTCCCCCTATTAATTCAAACACGGTGAAACCGAATGGAACGAAATTTGGTACAGAGATAGCACTAGCAAAGGGCATCTCAGTGTCATGATTTATATCGCCGCCATATTGACAGAAACGTAATGGCGGCCACACAAATGTTTAAAGCTTAAATCAAATTACGACTAACATAACCATCCGATCTCTACCAAATTTTGCAACAACATACCTTTATGGAGGGAGCATCCTTTGACCTATCTAATAGGCCATTAGCCTAATAGTTTGCGGATGGCGGCCATCTTTATGTCAAAATTGATTCCCCCTATTAATTCGAACACGGTGGAACCGAATGAACGAAATTTGGTACAGAGGTAGCACTAGCAAAGGACACCTCAGTGTCATGTTTTATATCGCCGCCATCTTTTCGGAAACGTAATGGCGGCCACACAAATGTTCAAAGCTTAAATCAAATTACGATTAGCCTAATCATCCGATCTCTACCAAATTTAGCAACAACATACCTTTATGGAGGGAGCATCCTTTGACCAAACTAATAGGTCATCGGCCTAATACTTTGCGGATGGCAGCCATCTTTGTGTGAAAATCGATTCCCCTTATCAATTCGAACACGGTGAAACCGAATGGAAAAAAAATTGGTACAGAGGTAGCACTAGCAAAGGGCACCTCAGTGTCATGTTTTATATCACCGCTATCTTGACGGAAACGTAATCGCGGCCACCCAAATGTTAAAAGCTAAAATGTAATTACGACCAACCTAATAATCTAGTCTCTACCAAATTTTGCAACACCATATCTTTATGTGGGAAACATATTCAGACCAAACTGCAAGAACATCAGCCCAATAGTTTGCAGATGGTGGCCAAGTATGTGTGCAAATCGATTCCCGCTATCAATTCAAACACGGTGAAACCGAATTGAACGAAATTTGGTACAGAGGTAGCACTAGCAAAGGGCACCTCATATTCATGTTTAATATCCCTATAGCACGTTGTATTTCAACAAGCTACTACAACCAACATTCAATCATACTCCTTGAAAAGGACAAAGAGTTATAACAATACCCATTAATTTAGGAGAAAGTAGGCTATATGTTCTTTACTGAACATCTTGTTTTTTATTTATTTTATAATTTTTTTTTATGTTTTTTATTACTTTTTGTTTTTTGTTTTATTTGTCATCTTCCTCTTCTTCTTTCCTCGATTTTCGCCACCTTTGGACGGCGTGAAATAACGCATTGCATTCACTGTATCTTATTTCCTTTATCTTTTCTTGCCTTCCAGTAGTTCTTCATTACTTCACTTTGTCTCCTTCTTCTTTCTTCCGTCCAGATGTTAACCCCCTTCTTCTTCTCCTCCTCCTGGGAACCCTTGAAATTGTTGATGATATTTCTGAAAAGTGGTCTGTCCTGAATAATATCTATGTGTAGGCTACCCATTGATTACCATTCTTGCTTTTGTATAGGCTACATGACTGAAAATTTGTTTTGTGAGTCTGGTGCTATTTTTATTAGCCTACTTTTCACATTTTGCAAAAATGAGGAAAAAGTAGACTTATGAGATCGATCCGGGCAAATGTGTGTCGGTCTGTCCTTCTGTCTGTCTAGCTGTGTGTGTGGTCCCCCCCCCCCCCCCTTATCAACTCCTAAACGGCTGTAGCAATCGAAACAAAATTTGGTAGGAGTAAGGATCTATAACTGAATATCTCACGGCCATATTTGAAAATGATGTCAGTGCTACCAACTGCTGAAAAATTGCAATTGAAATTTGAGCTCCATGTTGGATATCATGGAAGGTATGAATGGGAGCTATTTCAAAGTTGGCACACGTATAGATAATAATATTTTAGTTTAATTTCCAGGAGGCCATATATGGCAGTGTTGCCAAAATGATTATAAGCCTGCTGATAGGTCCAATTTTTAAATGCATATAACTTCTACACTATCAATAGGAATTCAACCAAATTTCGTATGTGCTATGTGTACATAAACAGAAATGACTGAGCATATTCTTAAGAGCCACCAGGGCTACCAACTGTTAATAAATGCTCTCAATTGCTTTTACCAAACACCCATATATCAGAAAGTATGCAAGCCGACAGCTTTAAACTATGCACACGTATAGTACCTGACTATCTATATTAATTTGGAGTAACTTATATACGTCAGTGCTACCAACATGATCTAAGCCTGCTGACAGGTCCAATTTTAAATACATGTAACTTCTATACTATATTTTGGATTTCAACCAAATTTCGTGGGTGCTATGTGTACCATAACAGATATGACTAAGCATATTATTAAGAGCAACCAAGGCTGCCAACTTTAATCAATGCTGTCTCTAATGTTGTTACCCTAATATCAATATATCAGAAAGTATGCGAGCCAATAGCCCTAAACTTTGCACACGTATCGTACCTGGCATTCTAGATTAATTTGGAGTAACTAATATACATCCGTGCTGCCAACGTGATTCTAAGCCTGCTGATAGGTCCAATTTTTAAATGCATGTAACTTCTATACTAACTAATGGATTTTATTCAACATTGGCACAACAATAGATCATATTATTTCATATTATTTCTGACCATTACATTCATGACATTGTTGCCAACATGATTTTACGCGTGCTGTTAGATCCAAGGTTTAACTGCATGTAACGTCCATGCTATCCATTGAACTTCAACCAAATTTTGTATTCTGTACCTTAAGAGATGGAACTAAGAATATATGCAGTCACCAGGGCTGCCAACTGTAGTGCTTTATTAGGCTATATTATACCAGGTATACATTATTTCGAAATAATTAGAAATGTCTATATTACCAACTTAATTTCGTCATTATTCTAGATAGATCCATATAGATTAATCATTGGCATTAATCTTAAATTTTAAGAAAAGTAGGCTCTTTAGTTCGTCACGGAACTTCTTGTTTTTTATTTGTTTTCAATTTTTATTTTTTATTTGCGCTTTATTTTTTACTATCTCTAATTTTTCATTGTTATTTTATTATTTTTTAATTATTTTATTTATTTATTTATCTTATAGGCTGCTTCACACTATCATATATATTATTACATTATCAAGATATAAGTTATGTTGCCAGATGGACTGTACGGAAATACATTAAAATTAGTAATGGTGCATATGCCGAAAAGTAATTTTCCTTCTGGCTGCATCTTATAGTGACGTCATAGCAGCGTCATATGTGTGTTTTGTTGTAGGTGTTAATTGACCCAGGATGGTCTCGCTGCTGGAGTCCAGACCAACTGGTAGTCTATAGGCTATCCCCTGGTGTGAAGTCTAGAGCCCTCAGGATTACCCCCGACCACGAAGTGAGAGGGGGGTAAATACATAATCTATAAAAAAGAGTGATGCTAGGCTGTTCTGAAGGGTTGCTTGCTCCTTGTTGTTGATGGTATGTGAAGGGTTGAAAGGATCTCTCTCTCTCATTTTTTTATTTCGCTTCTTTTCGTGTGAGTAAAGGGGTTAGCAGGAGTAGTTTTTGTGCCAAGGGTTTTGTGGGTACTGGTTGAGAGGGTGATGGTGATGGCAAGAGGTGGAGAGATTCCCGTCGAGTGGAGGTGAGTTCAGTGCTGGGTGGTGAGAAGATAGGGCTGGCCAGGTAAGACATCCTAAATTACAGTAGGCTATAGAACCTTTTCAAATCAGTACGGGTGAATTTATATAAAACACATTATTTTTACAGAAATTCTAGTAGCATTTTGAAAAAGCCGGTTTTCAGTAACGGTTGTGACCCTGACTATTATATGTCAGAGAACTGTACTATAATGAGGCTCATTATAACACTACTTTTCATTATGAAACAGTTTCTCCCACCATTCAGAGCTCAAGAAACAGTTGTTTGACCAATTAGATAATTATATGCGCTGAGTTCCACGGCCTTCTAATGTAAATTTCACTGCCTGGCCTAGTGTCATAGTAGAGTAATCGAGGTGGCCATGGTCAAATACAAGGCATTCCCTGCGTCTCATGCGCTCTATTCAGTACATAAAACTGGCGAAATCTCGACAGATATTTATGAATATTTATGTTTGAACATAAGCCTTCGTGGCTTAGACGGCAGCACGTCGGCCTCTCACCGCTGGGTCCGTGGTTCAAATCCCGGTCACTCCATGTGAGATCTGTGCTGGACAAAACGGAGGCAGACAGGTTTTTCTCCGGGTACTCCGGTTTTCCCTGTCAAAAATTTCATTCCAGCAACACTCTCCACTATCATTTCATTTCATCTGTCATTCATTTAATCATTGCCCCAGAGGAGTGCGTCAGGCCTCGGCAGCCGGCACAGTCCATATCCTCGCCGCTAGATGGGGGCTTCATTCATTCCATTGCTGACCCAGTCGGAGACTGGAAGCAGGCTGTGGATTTTTTTCATGTTTGAACATAAAATAGTTATAATAATTATCGTCGAACATAAACAGTCGTATGCAACACGCCTATAATGGTAATTAAGACACTCGCATACGCTCGTTTTATAAACATACTCGTGTCTTAATTATTGCCATTATAGGTTCGTTGCATAATGTACTATTATGGGACGAAACATTGCAATCATCTACTCCGCGTAACACAGTCTACAAATATGATGATTAAACTTTAACCTTACAAGGACCAAGAGGGGGGTGGGGGTCCCGAAGGCCCACAATCAGAATAAATTGTTTTTTGTAATCGGACATATTGTTTTAAATTTGAGAATAAATGATATTGTTATTTGAGTCATAAGTTAACTATCATTGTACCCAAATGAGATGGGTTATTCCTGAGATTAATAAATATAAGTATAAACTAGCGCACCTGTGCGAGAACTCTCGCATAATGGGTTGTGTGCGCCCCATGTGTACAGACTACCCTCACGGCTCTAGTGCAATGCGACAGTTCTGCCAGGGGCTATCGTCTTGTTTATTTGTTTAAAAGCACTTTATAAACAAATAAATATATTTCTGTTGACTTTTTAACAAATGCACGATTTTTCTTGTACTATTGAGACGATTTAGAAGATTTTTGTACAAAGCACACCTTCTAACTCCCTCTGGTTTAGGAGCTTGAGTTTTGTGAAACATACACCTTAGCGTATTAGTCCATACTAGCATTACCCGTCACGGCTTCGCCCGCGAATATTCTAGTTGTAAAGAGTACACTTAGCAAAATCTCAATCATAAATGCTATGTCTGATTTAACCTTGGTATGAATAATCAGACTTTATTAATTCAGCAACTGGTGCAGTGGTTAGGGGTTTGTCATTCCTTCATAGGTATATTAGAGCGAAGTTAGTTTTCTGGGAATATCAAAGATACTGTTAATTTAAGGGCCCTTAAATGTGGTTTTCGGAGACCCTTTATAGTCGGGTGAAAAAGACCTTTCGTACCACACTCACACGTGAATTGCGTGAAAAAATTCTAGAGTGCCCCTTGACCCCTGTATTGATGAATTTTACAGCTTAATTTGGTTCAGTGATAACCTTATAACCGTCTGGAAACTTTCACAGTAATCTAATAATTGGAATTGCATTGCGTCTTACAGAAATAGATAGACCTGTGAGATTCTGTTACCATGATTACCGTGTTGCATTCTTTCATTATTTCATTGTAAATATACATGTTTTAAGGTATTCATTTAATTTTGAGGCATTTAAAGAGTAAGTGAGTGTGTTTCGCTTATGCATTGGGTTATGCTGAACCTGTAGGTACCCCATATGTGTAGGTTGGTGTTAATGGGACCTTATTTTCGGTACAAAACTGAATGGGACCTTAGCAGAATAGGATAGAGACGGATAATAAGTTATTCAGAAAGTTGAAACTTAGCCTACTGAATATTTAAACTTCGTCAATAAGGACAAGAGCTGCTATGATTATATTCTTGGCTTTTCACAAATATAAGTATTTATTAACCTCATGTATTTTTTTTTAAGGATTAGGGAATAACCCGTCTCATTTTGGTACACTCTTGTTGACCCACTGAAAAGCATCAAACTTTCGTTTCCTAAGGCAAAACTGAAAATGGCTTCAAACACCTTAATTAATTATCATAATAATCTAAATAATTTTAAAGCATTGTTCTTACCTTAGAAAGGTAATCAAAACCACTATGGGCCTGTGAGGCCCTCCATTGGACTACTTATAAATACTCTGGATGTTCACGTCACGTGATAAATTAGGGAAGTCCAAGGTTGTTTGTGTTAAGGGTTTGAAAGGTGTCTTCCTGATTGCGGTTATTCCAGATTGCGTTCACCTCATTAGTAGGCCTAGTCCAGATTGCGGTCACTCATTTTAGGGAAGAGCTATAAACATTCCAACGTCCAGATTGCGATCACTTTTCTTGGGAGACCGGTCCGGTTGTAACTCCCATGTGTTACCTCTTCTCAGTTTTACTTCACGAGGCTGAGTGTATCCCGTTCCTCAGAGCAGAATTACATTTCTAGGCTTCCGCGGTGACAGTTAGAATGACGAAATTTTCGAGGTAATGAAAAGAATGTTTTTCACGATATACAGTACCGGTACCTATTATATAAATAGATATCTCGCGCCTCAAATGGGAGGGGAGGGGCAGAAATTAAAAAGTGACAGTCAGTCTGAAAGACTAGCCTTTGTATCATTTTAAATGCTACAAATGCTGAAAAATGCTAGAAAGGCTGGAGGCTTCTCGCTTCGCTCGAAGCCAAAGACTCTTGCCATGTTAGAAAATTATCTGCATAATACTTATCTTGCTTATCTTGATTCAAATTACTCGCGAACGGCAAGGGCAAAGCAAGGTCAAGCAGAGCGCGCGGGGACGTGCCCCTTCCATCCAGTCTAAAAACATTTATAGTGGGCGATGTATTGAAGATAGAGATATGTTCTCGCGGACTTTTTTGTAGAACTTTTCATGCTGACCAATTCTTGCGCTCATAGTATATTGATATTTTTAACGGTTTGCCCAGCGTAAGCTTAAGATGCACACGGACGCCAAGTTTGTTTTCGACTCTTTCACTGAAATCGTTACTGCTTGGCTTCCTTTGATCATACATAAATTATTTTCTACAGAATCTTTCCTGGAGATATCCTTTACAGAATGGTGAAAACCTCATCAAAATCCACCCTGTGGTTCTCGATATTACCCGTGACTTCCAAGAATCGGGGATTTTTGTCTTATACTAACGAAGTAGAGATTGTCTGGGAACACATGCACCAAGCAGTACTATGACGTCACACACCTCAGTGCATCTGGGTACATTTCGTCCCGTCACCGTAACGTAACGCCAGACCCCAGCGAAACGACGAAGTCGACAAGATCATTTAAAATGATAAAATTATACCCTGTAAGTATAAAATTTCCCGTTACAATAATTTTGTTGAAAGTGAAGGTCGTTGATTCCGATCCTGAAACGTTTCTATTCTTAAGACTGAAAATGTTATAATCATTGATTTACGAGGTGCTGTCAGATTGGGAGGGGACTTGATTTTTTAAGCGAAGTTTCATGGGGTGTGCTCAGCTGAACACTGAACTGTATTCTTTGGTTAGGTAGTGAAATATCAGTTTCCCCTTGTTATCCACAAAACTTACGGAAGGTATGAGTCAGGCGGGAAGAACCAAGAATCAAGGACTGGTCTCCCAAGAAAAGTGATCGCAATCTGGAGGTTGGAATGTTTATAGTTCTTCCCTAAAATGAAAGTGACCGCAATCAGGACACAACCGCTTGAAACATGTTTGTAGCAAACATAGCAAGAAAACTGTAATCTGTTTACAATGTTACACTGACACTGATTAGAAACATGTTTGTGTTTGTAATTAATATTTTATGACAAATGTCAAAGATGCCTCAAAATTCATCACGATTGGTCTGCAAAAAAATCAAAAAAAGTCCGAAAATGTTAATACCTAGGGGAATGGATTACCCCTAATAATTTAGAAATAGCTGCCATTGAGAGCAGATGTAACAACTTGGAAGGTGCCTTTCAAACCTGCAAAAACATTTACAAAAGTAAAAGCATGTCCCGGAATGTCAAACTTTGTCATTATAACACAGTAATTAGGCCGTTAGCACTGTATGCCGCAGAATGCTTGCAGATGACAAACAAAGGCCCATTGAGAAAATTAAAACTTAAGAATCGGAAAATTCTAAGGAAAATATTAGGACCTGTTAATGATAATGGTACTTACAGAAGAAGACATAACAATTAATTATTTGAACATATAGAAGATTTGGTGAGTGTGATGAGAAAAAGGAGAATGTCTTTCTTTGGACATTTGGAACGGATGGAGCATCATCTACTTTCATATCTAATACACTCATCAATCTCTAAAAAAAATGTCCTATTGTAAATGGTCGATGCAAATTAAAAAGGACCTAACAGAAGCTCGAACCAATCAAGCTCTGGTTTGGGATAGGAACCTGTTCAGAAAGGCGCTTAAATCAACCAGTAATCTACACCCTTTAACATCTGTGATGCCTCGCCCTCACTGCAAGTGGACGGAAGAAGGAGAACTGAACATTCGTCAAGAATGAAGATCTACTGGCAGACAAGAAACAAGCATTACAGTGATCATATGAGTGAAGAACATCGTGGTCCATTGAAGGCCGAAACTACTCCAAATAAAATGGGTGACTTTAATTTCAATTTATTATTTTAAACTGAAGTTTTCCTTAAAATTATTCATGGAATGGTGTTTAATAATTTATTTCAGTATAGCCTAATCCGCATAGTCTATTATGACATATTGTTTTAGAATGGGCCTTAGAAGGCCCCGCCTTAGTCCTCTGTGTAACAACCAAACCTTGGTCCTTGTAGGGATAATGCTCCTCCATCTTGAAAAAGTAACAAACATATTCTGTAATTTGTTACCCCGTCGTTACCGAAAACAGTAATGGTTACTAGTAGCGGCGATTCTCCCGAAGCTTGTGTTAAATTGTGCTCCAGTGAACTGAACTCCAAGAGCTAGGAGATTACCGTTTTCAAAGCACACATAACAACGTTTTGAGAATTCCATCCCGACAGGTCGCCCACGGGCGTCGACTAGAAAGACCTGCACTCGGCCTCTCAGGAGGCCACATGACCAAAAGAAAGTAGTATTCCCGTTTTCCAACGTGGTCGGGGATAAGATGCGATGAAAGGCTTTGTAGCGGATGGTTTTTACGGCCGTATGCCCTTCGTGATGCAAACCTCATGAGAGGATTTAATGAGAGATGAAATGAATGATGGTGAATGAAATTGGGCAAGGATGTGGAAGGAAGCGGCAATGGCCTGTCAGAAGGTACCGTCCCAGCATTTGCCTGGAGTTGAAAATGGGGAAACCACTGAAAACCACTTCAAGGACGGCTGACGGTCGGATTGGAACCTACGTCTACCGAGTCCACGGAGAGCTTGACCCCATGGCTAAGAGCTGCGCGTTAGGGAGCTTAGCTACCGCCGTCGGTAATCCTAAAAATCCAATATCAAATCAAAAAGTGACTTATGTTGTTGTTGTTTATTCTTTTAGGGGCTTTGCGGCATCATGGTTATGTAGCCCCGTGTACTTGGGTGTGTGTAGAAGTTGTCTGATAACCTGTGTCACTCTGATGTCTGTACTTGTAAATGAGGTAGAATTTGTGTAGGAAGCTATCCTTCATCCGCGGTAGAGTCTTCTTTTGTTGTTGTTGTTGTTGTTGTTGATTCTTTAGGGGCTTTGCCGTATCGTAGCCATGTAGCCCCGAGTACTTGAGTGTGTGGAGAATTTTTGCCCGATAACCTATGTCACCGTGATGGCTGCTCTAATGTGTGTGGATTTGTAATGGAGGTAGGCCTATAGTTTGGGTAGGAAGCGGCCGTGGCTTTAAGTTAGGTGCCATCCTGGCATTTGTCTGAAGTAGCCTATAAGTGGGGAAACCACGGAAAAACACTTTCAGGATAGGTGAAGTAGGAATCAAACCCGCTTCTTCTCAGGTTTGCCTCACGAGGCTGAGTGTACCCTGTTCCAGCTCTCAGACCAGAAATGAATTTCTTGGCAGAGTCGGGAGTTGAACCCGGGCCTCTGCGGTGACAGCCAAGAATGCTACTCACTACACAACGAGGCTCTTGAGAGTGCTGATCAAGAAAATTGAACAGCTGAACCTATTCTTATCAATGCGGTGTTTGTATTGTAAGTTAGGTGTTGCCTACTACGAACCCGCGCAACGAATAAGGGAATCCGATGTTAAGTTCTGTACCTAACCATGTTCAAGGGGTACGAGGAACGTTTTATTTCTTTTTATTTTTTAGCGTATGGCTTTTAGTGCCGGGAGTGTCCGAGGACATGTTCGGCTCGCCAGTTTTGTAGCTGCTTCGAGACGGACACCCAATGGGTGAGCTACAAATAGCCTACCGTTGGGGAGGAAAGTTGGAATGTAAGGACGAGGAGTTGAAAGGTAGCGGCTGTGGCCTATAGTTAGGGACCAACCCCGGCATTTGCCTGGAAGGAAGATGGGAAACCACAGAAGACCATCTTCTATGTTGCCGGCGGGGGGATTCGAACCTCCTCGCCTCCCAGATGTGAGCGACTGCCAGCAGTCATGCCGTAACGACCACGGCTAACTCACCCGGTACGACGAAGGTTACTTCACTACAAGTCTTACTTATCACAACCAAGATACCTTGCCAACTACGTGTGTAATAAATGCTATGACAGCATCCAGGGCTTCCCGACCTGCTGTTGTAATCGGTACATGCTATAAATCTGACGGTGACTCATTGCGACCCGTCCGCGACACGGTCTCTACGAGGCTCTGTTCTATCGGAAAGGCCCTCACTGTATAAGGATGTATCCGGAAAATACTCAAGTTTTCAGGGGAAGACACCACAGTACAAGATTGTCCCCTGAAGTCCTCATGTATATTAATCTAATTTAATATCCTTGGTTCTGTGAGAGCGGCACCAATTTTATAAATAGGTTACGTTAGTATTCTTAGCTGCATCGCGAGGTTCCAGGTTCGATCTCCTTATTCTTAGTTCTGTGTGAGCGGCACCAATTTTATAAATAGGCTACGTTAATATTCTTAGCTGCATCGCGAGGTTCCAGGTTCGATCTCCAGCTCTGCCATGGAGGAATTTTATTCCTCGTAAGAGGGTTAGAACGCAGGGACAGAGCCAAGGAATGCTAGCGCACCTGCTCCCATCACCTCCTCGTCCATCAGGGCACCCTCAATATTATGAGGGGGGGGGGGGGAGAAGAATCATGAAAATACTGTATTTTAAAAATACTCGCAATAGGCCTACATGTTCTTGTAGTGATTCACGTCTCTGTTCGCAGTCCCGAAAGGTTGTGTGAGTGAGAAGCTCTACAAGAAGTCCATTTCCACATCAGTCTGTGTTGTCATGGATTTCAACATTATCGCAACACATTCTTCATTGCAGGACAGTTTGTACGGACCCCCACCCCAGGGGCTCACATCTAGTGGGACGTGGGTTGGCAACCACAGGACCCCAGCTGAGTCCGGCATTGCTTCCACTTACTTGTGCCGGCTCCTCTTCGTCTTCTTTCCTGTCGACCTCTCTTGGTCAACACTTATTCTCTTCCGACCCCGACGGTATTAGGGTATCCGAGGCCTAGGGAGTCTTTCACTTTCCCGCCTTAATTGGGCCTTGTCTCACCTTTCCTGATGCCCTCATTCTTCGAGGGGTCAGCCTTCTTTTTCTTTTCTGGTGCACCCTGGATAGTGCTACACCCTCAAGGGCTCACGGCTGGTGAGTTTTGGAGTTGGCGACGCTCAGGGATCCCTGAGCTAGGTTCGTTTTGTCCCTTTTTTCCTCTGATCTTGGGGCGGGCCATCTCCTGTTTCCCTTTTCTATCTGCCTTTCATGGCTCTTCTTCCTTACAAGTCCCTCAATCTTCATTCTTCGAGGGTTGGGGGCATTTCTTTTCTCGCTGTCCTTTATTTGCCTTATCCTTTATTTGTTTACCTTTGTTTCTTCTAGTAGGCCGATGTAAGTTTGTAGTTAGTAGTCTATTAGTCATAGTTTTCATTCTCATCTCATCTTTTACATCACCCAAATCATTAGGGGCCGATAACCTAGATGTTAGGCCCCTTAAAACAACAATTATCATCATCGTCAGTTTATACGGAGGATGTCATTCGAATATGATAACTCGTTGACAACCGCCTCGCTCACTATCTTATACACGAATGACTCACTGTTCCCGAAATTAACTTTGTTGATCTTCACCTTTCGTAAATCATGTCAGTCATGTATTTGTGCTTCTTCCCATCCAAAAGAGAAGAATCAGTATAATATTGTTACCATGGGCCTGGAAACGAAAGTGAACCACATTATGAGTCGATCCCCCTAAAACAACTTGAGCAACGCCTCTGCACCCGTAGTTCATACATCCTGGACACTTCTCTATAGGAACGAGATGCACTCGAGCTTGTGATGACAAATGACAAGAGAGATGGGTTCGAATGCCACTCTCAACCATTGAACGAGAGGCTTTCTGTGGCTTCCCACTTCCAGGATGGCATCGATTCAGTGGAATAAGGACGCCAGTCTCAATAAATACAGTAGCCTACATGCGGCTCTGAGACAATAAGACCTGTTACTGAGTTCCTTCTTCCACTATTATTGGTATAGATGTCACAATCAGTGTTGCCAATTTGGTGTTTTTCGCACCAGATCTGGTGTTTCTGAAGTTCGTCTGGTGCCAGAAATGTTCTAATAGCGCCATAGCAAAATACTGGTGTTATTTCAATAAAAACCAGTGCCAAATCTGGTGCTTAACGAATTTTTCCATGAAATTGTCTCCTATGACAAATAAGTAAATCCTGAAAGCCATGTAATAGTTTTAATGGAGTTAATCAATTAAGATATGCAATGTTCAGCCTTACACGGGTCAAGTTCAACACTCCAGCAGGGGAAGTCCCGGAAATTCTCATTCTCGTGCAAAAGTGCTAAGTAAGCGCAATATGCAGTGCTCAGTGCAAGTACACTTGTACAAAGAATCTACCTATCATCTGTTTTCTTCCCAGCTCCCAGGGGATTTCCCAGTTTCATGCGAATGCAGTTAACGTACTTTCGCTCCCTCACTCTAATGCAGATGTAGGGAAAGTGTTAACTTACTTAATTCCTGCCGCTCCTTCCGGAGCATAGGGCCTTGGCGAAATTTCTCCACGCAGTACGGTTCCTGGCCATTCTCTTCACTTGACACCAGTTTTTGTCCACCTCTGCAATTTCATTTTCGATCGTCCTCTTCCAGGTCTTCTTAGGTCGACCTCGCTTCCTGGCGCCTTGCGGATTCCAGTCTAGCGCCGCCCTCTCAATAGCTCCGTCCGGCTTCCTTAGTGTGTGACCAATCCAGCGCCATTTCCTTTCCTTGATCTGGATGCTAATCGGTTGTTGATTGGTGATGGTCCAAAGATCTTCATTTGAGATTATGTCCGGCCACCTCACATTCATGATGCGACGCAGACATCTGTTAATGAACACCTGTAGCTGGTTGTTGATCGGTTTTGTGACTTTCCATGTTTCACAGCCGTAGAGAAGAATCGACTTTACGTTGCTATTGAAAAGGCGGAGCTTGGTCTTCCTGGAAATGTTTCTATTTCTCCAGATGGGGTAGAGCTGGACAAAGGCGCCATTTGCCTTCCTGATACGGCTTCGAACATCTTCCTCTGCTCCCCCATCATTTGTGACCATACTTCCAAGGTAGAGGAAGGACTCAACTCGCTCAATGTCCTTTCCGTTGACTGTCAAACTAGTCGTGATGTCAGAATTTATCCTCATCTCTTTGGTCTTGTTGGTGTTGATCATCAGTCCAGCACGTTCTGCTTCTCTCTGCAACCTCCCCAGCTTATCTTCTATGTCTCGGTACCGTTGTGCCATAAGACAAATGTCGTCTGCGAAATCCAGATCTTCAAGCCTGTCATTTATACCCCATTGAATACCCCTCTTCCGTCCTCCCATTACCTTCTTCATCACACTATTCAGGACCAACAGGAACAGAGTGGGGGAAAGGACACACCCCTGTCTCACTCCGGAACTGATCTTTATCTTTTCTGTTAATTTGCCTTCGTGAAGAACCTGGCACTCATACCCTTCGTACATCTCTTCCATGATTCTGATGATCTTTGTTGGAATTTTATATTCCTCGAGGGTCTTCCACATGATTCCTTGATTTACGGAGTCGAAGGCTTTCTCGAAGTCAACAAATGTGAGGTAAAGGGTATTCCGCCACTCCACACTCTGCTCAAGGATGATTCGGAGGGTGTTGATGAGATCCACACAGCTGCGATGTTGTCGAAATCCAGCCTGTTCCTTCCGAAGCCTTTTTTCTACGCAGTCTTTTATACGATTCAGGATGACTCTCGCCAGCACTTTGCTTGGAATGGACAGCAAGATGATACCCCTCCAGTTGTTACAGTTTGTGGTGTCCCCTTTCTTCGGCAACTTGACTATCAACCCCTTCTTCCAGTCGGTTGGTATTTTCTCCTCCTTCCAGATCTTCTCCAACAGCGGGTGCAGCAGATCGATCGTAATATCCAGGTCTGCTTTCAGTACTTCCGCTGGGATATTATCCAGACCTGGTGCCTTCCCGCATTTCATCTGCTTCAACGCTGTCTGTATTTCGCCCCGAGTTGGGGAGTCGAGGCTGATGCTTGGGTCACTTTCTGCTTCCTCTTCATCTTCTCCTCGCTGCTTACTTTCTGGTCCTCTATCTCTATTAAGAACCTCCGCAAAGTGTTCTCTCCATCTTGTCACCTGCTGTTCACACGTCGTGAGGATCTCGCCCGTCTTGCTCTTCACAGGCCTAGTTTTATTAAAACCTTTCTTCGAAAGCATCTTTGTGATGCCATAGAGCTCCTTAACATCCCCCCTTCTTGCCGCTTCTTCTGCTTTCTCCGCCTGCTCATCAATCCACCTCCTATGATCCTTCCGTACACTCCTCTTTACCTCCCTGTTTGCTGTTGAATACTTGGCTTGTGTGAGAGCCTTATGCTGCCTAGTCTTGCAGGTGTTGAGCTTGGCCTTAATCTCCTTCCTATAATTTATCTTGTCCCAGGTCTGATCGGATATCCATTCTTTCCGCAGGCAGTTCTTGTACCCGAGCTGCATCTCACTGGTTTCCACGAAGATATTCTTTACCTCGCTCCACACAGTCTCCACGTCCTTCTCTGTCTCGGAGTCCAACGCCTGGAATTTATTTCTGAGCTCCAGTTTAAATTGGTCCAATCTCTGCTGGTTCTTAAGCTTGCCCACATCAAACTTGTTGTGCCGAGTGTTAAACTTTCGGCGGACTGCGACGATCTTCATGCGGAAGTTGGCAACCACAAGATGATGGTCACTACCAACGTCCGCTCCTCTCTTGTTCCTAACATCTTCTAAGCTTCTTCTGAACCTCCTGCTCACCACGATGTGATCAATTTGATTTTCTGTGACTTGATCAGGAGACACCCAGGTGATCTTGTGGCACCGCCTATGAGGAAATACCGTGCCACCCATCACCAAATCCTGACTGGCGCAATATTCCGTAAATTTCTCGCCATTGTCATTCATCTCACCAAGGCCATGTTTACCCATGATCTGCTCCAACCCCTCATTGTTTGAGCCCACCTTCGCGTTGAAGTCTCCCATAACAATGAGAATGTCCTTCTTACTTGTTTGTCTTGTGACATCTCGCAGCATTTGGTAGAATTCTTCCTTCTTCTCTGGCTCCGATTGTTCTGTAGGCGCATAGCATTGGATGATGATCGCATTCCTGATCTTTGTCTTGAACCTAGCAAACATGAGCCTACTAGAAATTGGCTTCCACTCCATAAGGCTTCTCTTTGCATTTTTGTTGAGCAGCAACCCCACTCCATCCCAGTGTTCTTCATCATCGCCCCCAGAATAGAGAAATGTAATTCCATCTGTTGTCTGTATTTCACCAAATCCTGGCCGCCTCACTTCACTCAATCCTAGGATATCCAGCCCATAGTTCTTCATCTCCCGTGTCACTTGTTTCAGTCTGGTTTTCTCCATCAAGGTCCTCACATTCCAGAAACCGATTTTCGTAGTCCTCTTCATACCAAAAGTCGTCATCAGGTTATCCGTCCGGTTTTGTAATTTCGCTTCAGTTTCAGTAATCATTTTATTTAAGAGGAGCGAGTGATTAACCCACTGCCTCCGAGTGCCTTGGAGGGACTGCCACCTTAGGCCTGAGGCACCAGGCTGATTTTCTGTCAGGGTTTCTTCCCTTAGCCTTTGAAGAACCAACTCCAAACTACAAGGCAGCAGTTGTTTCACCAGAGCCCCGTTAGCCGTAATTTCTTAAGGGTTCCTGTAGGGCCTTCACAGCTACCGTAGCGGTCTTGAGGCACACAAAGTCCCCACTGTAAGGGAAAGTGTTTAGCCAAGTTTTATTGGTGAAAACAAAGCAAAGAAATCGAATGAAAGTTCAAAAATTGCATTCCATTCTGTGTATGCAACTTGGACTAAAAAAGAGGGAAAATGCTATCACGACTACGAACTTCCGAAGGATGTGGCCAAAATTGGAAGAATGCAGAGCTACAGCATTAATAGGCCCACACCTTCCTGCTCTAAAGATACAATAGCGGTAGCAGGCTCGGAAAGTGAACAAGATGATTTTTAATGAAAAAGATAGCAGGCTCGGAAAGTGAACAAGATGATTTTTAATGAAAAAGATAAGTTTATATATTTATAATTTTTGGTGTTTTTCTAGTGTTTTGAATCATAGAGTCCAGCTGGTGCTTTTCTGGTGTTTTAAATCGTAGGGTCTAGTTCTTTCCCATTTCAAGATTTGGCAACACTGGTCACAATATATCTTATCAGTTACCGCTGAAGCACTGCCCGAGTCAACTACAATGTTCACATGATAGTAGGGACCACTTATATAACATTTGGACGAAATTCCCGCAATAGCGCACTTTCATACAACAAAAACGTACTTGAAAAAAATACAAAAATGGCGCGTAGTCCCTTATTCGTTGCACTGGTTCAAATGCTATTTTATTCCTTTATTTACAGTATTTATCATGCAATTGGGTATGACTTATCTTGAGGGGAGTTTTTAGTACAAGGCCCATCCAGAAATTAATTTTCCCTATTTTTAAATAGGCTAAAAAGAACACATTATTACTATTTATTTATTTATTTATTTATAGACTATATTTATGTATGTAGGCCTATTTATTTATTTATTTATTTATTTATTTATTTATTTATTTATTTATTTATTTATTTATTTATTTATTTATTTATTTATTTATTTATTTATTTATTTATTTATTTATTTATTACGTGTTTTGTGTTTTAAGTTTTTTTGCTACGTTTTGTTTCGACACAGTACTCCAAGACTGGATCTCAAAATTATTCGTCATTAGGCTACAACGTCCCCTACAGAATATCTCCTGAAGATTTAGAGATAAAGCTGAATATATCTTCCACACTATTGCTTGCAATAGGCTGTAGTTTTGCAATAAACGACTTGCAATTACGTGAGGCAGCTTCCTCTCCATTTGGTAGTCGCTGTGCGTCCCATATTCGTCCCTTCACGTCCAAGCAGATGTATGTATATATTTATAAGGTTTGATATGCTATTCTCTTGGCTTCTCTGCTCCCACCCTGCGCAAAGCCATTTCATGGGCTTTTTGTCGTTGATGCCTGTTTGATTCCTCACCGCATCTAGAAATATAAATAAGGCGGATGGAAGGAGGGAAATGGACGGGGGAAAGAAAGGGGCCTCACGAGATTTCTCCCGCAGCTAAATCCACATCTTCGCTTCTTTCTTCTTCTTTCTTTCTCTCACATATTCTAGTCTTCTCTCCCTCCCTCTCTATCCCACCAACACCCCCTTACTCCACCATCTTTGTTTCTTAGCACAGTGAAGTCAGAACCGTATAGGAATAGAACCCATAACCTTTTCTAGTGAATGAATAGCATATTATCCGCCCAATAGTACCGACAAATCAGCTGTATTAGACATGTCTTCTAACAAAAATTGTACGCGATGTTATCGCGTTTCTTGAGCATTTTAACTGACCATTTTATATCCTTGAGACAGTAGGCCTGTTACCCTAACCACTAGGCTATTAACATTAGAGCTGGTAATAAGTGATGTTCGGTTAGACTAATCGATTAATCGATAATAGTTTAATCGGCTAACAGAAGACTCGATTTATTTATTTATTTATTTATTTATTTATTTATTTATTTATTTATTTAGCGTATGGCTTTTAGTGCCGGGAGCCGGCCCCGTGGTGTTGGGGGTAGCGCGCCTGCCTTTCACTCGGAGGCCCGGGTTCGATTGTCGGCTGCGTCAGGGATTTAAGAAACTGACGGGAGGGTTGGAACGGGGTGCACTCAGCCTCGTGAGGCCAATTAAGTAACTGTCTGACAGTGAGGCAGCGCCCCGATCACGAAAACCAAGATTAACGGCCGAGCGGACCCCATGCGCTGACCACGCGTCACCTCAATATCTGCAGGCGAAATGGCTGGGCAGCGGTCGCTTGGTAGGCCTAGGCCCTCATGGGCTGTGTTGCCAGGAATTATAAGGGTTTTCAACGAGGATTTTGAATTCTTTTTCAATGTTTACAATTTAGGACAGGAACATCTAGGTTTTAGGCTACCGGTACTTTGTTTTAGCCTAGTTTCCATATTATACAATACATTTTAATTAATTAAATGTCTGTTTTGCTTCTGTGAAAGGAGCGAAGTACATCGATTAAGCAATTATTCGACCAACCAATTAGCGATTAAACGACAATCCGATTAATCGTTTAAACATACAATCGTTATTTGTAGCAATTATTATATCTTTCTGCTTCGATTAATTGATTATTTGAGCTATGTGTTTCAGTTGTTGCCTATGTGTTTGAGTCTTCAGTCTCTAGAACGTTTGATGCAGCGCTCCACGTCTCCCTGTCCTGAGATAATCGTTTCATCTCTACATAGCTTCCACAACCAACATCCGAGGTAATCTGTTTAACATATTCTAACCTTAGCCAACACATACAGTCCTTGTCCTCAACCCTTCCTCTCATAACTAAGTTTACTATTCCTGGGTGCCTTAGTAGGCTATATGCCCTTCTAACCAGTGCCGGATTAAGGTAAAATGAGGCCCAAGTCCCTCAGATTTTTGGGGCCCCTTTATTTTTTTCAAATATTTTTTTAATTTTTAACCACCTGTACATTTAATAAAGTATATAGGCCTACAAGAGTTTCTTTTTATCATTTCAAATGATCTCGTCGGCGAACACTGCATGTCCCTTGCAAGGGTCAAAGCGTGGCACAAGCGCTTCAGGGAAGGACGGGTGTCGTTAGCCGATGATGCCCGGTCTGGGGCACCCCCCCCCCCCCCCCCCCCTGCATTACCGATGACAACGTCCAGCTGGTTGATGCACTCATTACGCAGGACCGCCGAGTGACAGTGAACGCCATAGCTGCCGTGGTCGGATTGAGCGTCGGAAGTGTGCACACCATCATGAAGGAACGACTACACTTGCGGAAAGTGTGTGCCCAATGGGTGTCCCACAGTCTTCAACCACACCAGGAAGCATGTCGAATGGCTTACTGTCTTGGTCTTGGTTGGACGATTGATGCATGCTGCTGCTCGCTTTGTATCGTCACGTGACGTGCACGCGTGCCCTCTAGCGACGGGCTGTGATCTTCCACGCTCTGGTCGGAACCACTCCTCGTTACACACGCCACGATTAGCCCATGTCGTCACCGGTTTGCGCATTACAGCCTCCGGCTCGTTACTTTTGGAACGCACCTTATACAATGAAGGAGATTCATAAAGCTAGTGATCAAGCTGTAGAATGGTTAGAGACATTAGATATCCACCTCTAGCAACACTGAAGCTACTTGCAGATCAAGGTCTCAATCTGTATACACTTACTTGTAAATACTGTAGGCCTAGGAGTAAATAATTATATATTGCATCTTCATGCCATACGAAATATAGCCTAGACTATACAGGCAGGGTGTTTCAGGAGGAACAGTAAATAGTTTAGGAGGTGGTAGTATAGATGAATTGCAATAAAAGATTCCATATAATATGCGTCCCATTTGTATTGCGTAACGAGATACAGATGTTTGTATGTAACCAGGGTAGTTGTCGTTTCGTGTGTTGACACACCGGTTGCTATGGGCACGTTTCTTGGCCACCAAGGTCCCCGGACCTTACCCCTTTGGATTTTGCCTGTGGGATGGTTGAAAGGCGAAGTCTACATGGAAAAGGTTAACACAAGAGCAGAGTTGGTCGTTCGGATTATGGATAGTGCAGCCCTCGTCAATGAACGCCAAGACGCCCTCCGAAGAGCTACACGGGGTGTTATCAAGAGAAGTGCAAAATGCATTGAAGTTGGTGTTGGAATTTTTGAAAATCAACTTTGAGCGTCCTCATTTGCCTTGGCTTTTCATTTATTTGGGTTAAGTACTACCAGCTGTATCTCGGTACGCAATACAAACGGGACACATGTTGTATGGAATTTTTGATGTGTAACATCTTTCCGCTCGGTATCTGGATATTTTTTGTGGCGCTCGGTAGCTGTACATTTTTGTGGGAGTGGTTTTGGAAAAGGGACGGAAATGGATGGGACGGAAGTGCATGGGACGAACAATGAGCGCGCGTGGTGGCGGAGATCGGTACAACGACGTACTGTAGGCCATGTGGCTATGGGGAATGTATATCGCATACAGTTTAGTTCAAGGTTTGGAGACCCAATTTAAGATATTCCTACAATGAATCATCTTCAAGTTGTCGTTCTTTGTTGGGAAAATATTCATTATATCATATATACTGAAAACAATTACGATTTATTAAATATTCATACTTTTGCTGTATTCTTATTTAATGTAAGCACTCGATGTACTGTCGGCCATGTGGCTATGTGGAATCTATATCCATCAACAAACACTCCAAATAACGTAGGCATTCAGTAGGCTATATTAACACTGACTAGGCCTACTAACAATAATTGAAACTTCGTTGGTCTAAACGTATGACTGGGAGAAACACATTTAATATACCTTCTGCACACCTAATTTTTAATCGCGTCTATACTTGGCAGTTCCCTCTATCGGCAAAAAGAGGCCATTTTCAATAACATCGCTGGCGTGGGTTCACTAACTGGCCGGTATAGAGCGCAGCTCCCATCAAGAACGCAGTGGGTTGCTTCAGATCGGCCGACTGGATGCAAGCTGAACTCGGTGAAATACAGTTCAGAACGAGAGATCAGCTGCCTTCTTGTCTGCAACCGATACGGCTCAGCTTTTTAAAGCCACTTCTGCACTATAATATTACAATATATAACTTAATTTTAATTTTCCATTGCAAATTGCACAATATGTTTTCAATCGATTAAGATGCTAAGTCTTAGCAAATAACAATTATGATTTATTACGGTCAGGATTTGGCATTGGAGTTTTACAAGTAGTTATTTCAATGACCAACAGAGTTCACTGTTAACAAGGGATTTGCGCTCCTGGGACACACATACATAGCCTAGTAGGATAACATGTCACATGTTACACATCATAAATGCGACTAGTGTAAGGCTCATATCTTTTTTATTGCAATTCATCTACACTACCACCTCCTAAAATATTTACTATTCCTCCTGAAACACCCTGTATATTAGCTCTCGCCAGGAACTTCTATCTTCTCCCACTCGTCTTAATACCTTTTCATTTGCTATAAATTCAGTCTTATAAAAATTGCACCCATTATTATTATTATTATTAACCTCGCTGAAGCGACCGCTGCCAGGCCATGACAAAGCGAACTGAGTATATTAACAACTAGTGCCGCCGCGGGTCGAATGGTCAATAGCCTTGCCGCTGACCCAAGTTCGAACCCGCAGCTCTTCAGGCACAGCAACAAGCTTTAGTACTCTCAACATCTGCTGTTACTGTTATTGGTTTTACGTCCCTTTTAACAACTGCGGCTTTTAGAGACGCCGGGGTGCCGGAATTTTGCCCCGAAGGGGATCTTTAACGTGCCAGTAAATCTACGGACACGGCTCCCTCGCATTTGCGCACCCTCAAATGCCAGCTGACTGCGCCAGGATACGAACCTGCAACCTCGGGCCCAGCAAGCGAGAACGTTACCCCTGAGCCACGCAGCCAGCCTCTAATGATAAAATTAAAGCAAAGTAAAATAAACCACTCGACTGCAAACTCCTATTAAAGCATTATTCAGTAATGTTTTTAAGGGAGAATTTTTTTAAAATCATCAATCAAACTAAATTTACCCAAAACAAAACTGTTGCCAATTAATAATGGAGTGAAAGCATTTTTCTATCGCTATAGCGATAATTTGACAGAAAGAGAGTACTATTCTATCTACCCATCTGATCTTCATAATTTTCTTGTAACACCACATTTCAAATGCGCCATTACTCCTCTTAACTGCTGCATTAACAGTCAAAGTTCCATTCCCCTCGAGTGCCACGCTCCAGGCTAAGCTTTTCAAAAATGACGTTCTAATACCCAAATACTATATTTGAACAGACTTTTATTCGGTAGAAATGCTTTCCTTGCCTGTGCACACCTACTTTTTATATCATCTTTGCTTCGTCCATCACTGCGTATTTTCCTTACTAAGTAGCAGAAGTATCCTAGTTTTCACCTGCCAATTTGATGTCATTAGGGGTTTTCTGGTTTCTTTCGTCTGCATTTAATTATTTTTTGATATTTAACATGAATTCCTCAAGACAGTCCATAGCGTGTCTCTTACTTAATTACTACCGTAATTAATCGCTATTATTTCTTCACTGAAATTAAAGAAATAAAATTATACCATTACCGTCATTGCTCAAAATCGGAATAATACAATATCAATAATTGATTATCCATTAAAAATGAAAAATGTCAATGAATATTTTTTTAGAACTGCACAACCGATTTACATAATAGTACATTATGCAACGAGCCTATAATGGCAATGGAAATTATAAAACTCGCATACGCTCGTTTTATAAACATACTCGTGTCTTAATTACCATTATAGGCGAGTTGCATACGACTGTTTATGTTCGACGATAATTATTTTAACTATTTTATGTTCGAACAAAAATATTCATAAATATCTGTCGAGATTTCGCCAGTTTTATGTACTGAACAGAGCGCATGAGACGCAGGGAATGCCTTGTATTTGACCATGGCCACCTCGATTACTCTACTATGACACTATGCCAGACAGTGTGATTTAATATTAATTACCCTAGCACTACTAAAATCCATCGCACTGTAAATACTCTGGCTATCAGTTACTCAATTAAACTATAGCCAGGGGTAAAATACAAATTCATTATTTTATTTATCCACCAATATTTTCACCCCTTATACTAGAGTAAAAGGAGCCCGGTTCACGGGCACCAGACTCTACCCCTTCCAGCATTCACCGTAAAGGTGGTATGCTAGTCACTGCCAGGGAATAGTACATTAGAAGGCCGTGGAACTCAGCGCATCTAATTATCTAATTGGTCAAACAACTGTTTCTTGAGCTCTGATTGGTGGGAGAAACTGTTTCATAATGAAAAATAGTGTTATAATGAGCCTCATTATAATACAGTTTTCTAACAGATAATAGTCAGGGTCGAAAATAAAGTCTGTTATGATAGGCTATCTATAACACAAACACACACCTAAGTACACGTGGCTACGTGACCACGATGTCGCAAGTTCATAAATAAATCAACAACAACTGAAGGTCAAATTGTGTTCGCCAAAGGACACAGCGTAGTTAAAGTTTCAAAAAAAATATTAGCCTATAGGCCTACTGTAGTTTAAATGATTGAACGGAACAGGAGATTTCAGTATGACGGAAAAAACGAATGAATTAACAATGTCTAATAGATTCTCATGAAGATGTCCTGGGTTTTGATCTCTTCTTCTTCTCTTGTGGACGGTGGGTCCAAAATAGGCAGTCTCTTCAAGAGCACATTGAGATGGAGATAGGCTATCTCCTGACAATATTGTTGCGGTAATGCTACAAAATTAGTCAAATTAGAAGCTGATCACAAGTGTAGTTGAAAGTACCCGGAGAAAAACCTGTCTGCCTCCGTTTTGTCCAGCACAGATCTCACATGGAGTGACCGGGATTTGAACCACGGACTCAGTGGTGAGATAATCCACTACGGAAGAAGGCCCTACGGGCTGTACAATACCCAAGGGGTATGCACCCCTTAGAGATCATCCCCCCCATCATCTGTCTAAATCTCATAAAAGGCAACCCTTTAAAAGCCTACCCAATATCCATCAATACTATAAGGGCAGCTGGCTACTCCATAAAGCAGCTCAACCCTTGCGTAATTATGACACACAGCGACATACTACAAACTGGTTCAACTATGCCACAACGCGCTGACAGAACAGAGGCTAAAGGTATAAAAGGTGCCTTAAGTGGGTCACGAGAATCTCTCCATCATCAGTGCTTCGACGAGACAGCCGGAGGCTAACGACAGTGTCAACCGAGGTGAGTCAGTCAGTCAGTGTTCAGAATCCTATTTTTGTAACCTAACACCCACAGTTTGTACTCACATTATAACATCACAAGATCCCTTAAAAGGGACTAACAGTTAGTCATTGCTGACCAATAAACACTTGGTCAGTCTCTTACACTTGCATTACTGATCTACACTCTTCTTCACGTCCCCACGTCCTTCCTTACTCCCGTCACGGTCAGACGTGACACACCGTAGTAATAACGCCAACTCAGACGTCCTTGTATTCCTCACAGCGGCTCGCGTGCTCAAAGGAAGCGCGTGCCGAACCGCTGACACTAGCAAGGTGATTATATAATAAGTAGCCGGCTGGGCGACTAGTACACCGACCCGCGTGCTAAGGCTACATCCCTTAAACCACATTTACAGTCTTTATAGGAACGCCCCCTAGTTCCTAGCACACCACAACACACTACACTGGTCAGCTTGCCCTGTCAAGGGGAGCTACCCTTATTTAGGCACAAACTCATAAATTAGTACAGCAACTCTCCCTTTTAGATCCACCCCCAAATAAGGGATCTAAAACACTGGTGGAGGCGCCATCCTACGCACAGTAGAACGGGACTCAATCAACGAGCCCTCGTAGGAAAAGCGACCCCTTCCGTACCGCAAAAAGCCAAGCAAATAGAGAATTTTTTTTTTATTTTTAACCTCATATTGCGTCACACATTTTTTTTTTAATTATTAAATGTCCACATTTAGAACTACATTAAGAGACTTTGCACACCATTTGTCGGCTAGTACAACTCCACTCCTGCCGAAGCTAAAGATTAAGAACAGTGACTTAATAACTGACCAGACTGCAGTACAACTTCTCAGGGACCTTGAATTCCACACAGCACAGATCCGTGCTCAACACCCTGCCGCTGCAGCACAGGTTATACATTTTACACGGTCCCAGGCCAGTGAATACACACACGAGTCGCCGGTATCCAGCGATAGTGAGGTAGATTGCCTGCCAACACTCCATCCCCTATTGTTGCAGCAATTGCAGATCACAGAGCAGAAAGCCAGTGACCTGCTCGAGCGCATTTCAGAGCTATTAGAAACAGACACTATTAAAGCCAATAGTCACACGACAGAAGCGGTTCTGGACATCCACACTATTTTGGAGACAGTAAAACAGGATTTAGACAGAACCGTACACATAGTCGAATCCACACAGTACGACAACACACCGGCCGTCAGCACAAGCATATCAGGTGACGAGCCACCTGGTAACGTAACACAGGTGTCCTACACGGGAAGCGAGGCTAATTCCCCTCCAAACAGCCCAAACACCTCGACACACAGTCAACGGGACACAGCCGAGAACGACATGAATAGACACACTGAGTACCCCATGATCCACCCCACAAAGTTCACGGGGGAAGGCCAGGATCCCGAGGAATACCTCAAGGCCTTCAATAGAACGGCCCGGATCAATGGTTGGAGCGAGGAAGTTAGAAAACGGCTCCTTCCTGCCTACCTCACAAAGGCGGCCATGACGTGGTATGAGCTCCATGAGGACGCACTAGAGGCTGCCACATGGGAGGAAACCGCGGTAATGTTGAAGGATGAGTTCCAGCTTATACCAGACGATGACGATCTCTATGACCAGATTAGACAGAGGTCACAGGGACCCAAAGAGAGCGCCCAGGCATACATCAATGTTAAATTGATAATGTGCGAAAAGTACAATGCAGCAATGACAAATAAACAGAAAGTCAAGCTGTTGATGCAGGGCCTCAGACCAGCCATAGTAGAAAAGCTATGCATCATGAACAACCTCACGGTCCAACATATGTTGAATAACATAAAGACCATAGAGGAGGGGAGAAAGATCACGGAAAAGGCTACGGAAAAAGCCGTGGATCTGCACTTCAAAACCCGGAAAGACGACACTAATGACAAAATAGACGAATTAGTGGACAGGATGGAGAAACTGACCATAGCTGCCATCCAAGCGGGCGGGAGACCGCCAAGGGATGAGCAAGCAGAGACACGAGAACACTATCATACTGAGAGGGACAGGGGGTACATAGAGAGGAGACGCTACGGGAGGGAAGAAAGTTACTACCCTCCACAGCGGCCAACAACACCTCCCCCACAGGATAGGCCACACTACCCTCCTCGGTACTCACCGGTAGCATACACGGACACAGAGCCGACATACCCCTCAAGGCGGTCACCATCTCCGTACACACGGGAGTACTACCCTGAGGAGTACGACCACGATATCCCCCGACGAAACAGCCCGTCACCACATAGACAGTCCTACGCTGCCCCACAGTACAGGGGAAATGGGGAATATCGGGAAAACCCGCCCCCACGCAGCCAAGGCTATGCTGCCCCGCAGTACAGGGGAAATGGGGAATATCGGGAGAACCCGCCCCCACGCAGCCAAGGCTATGCTGCCCCGCAGTACAGGGGAAATGGGGAATATCGGGAGAACCCGCCCCCACGCAGCCAAGGTTATGCAGCCCCGCAGTACAAGGGAAATTGGGAACAGCGAGAAAACCCACCCTCGACCAGACAGGGGTATGCAGCTGACCAATATAGGGAAAAGGGGAACCGACGGGAACACCCGCCCCAGCAGCAGCAGACATACACCCCACCCTGGCGGAGACAGAATAACGGACAACAGGGCAATAACCGACAAGGAAGAAAGCCCACTAGAGGAAGGGACAACATGGACAAACACACGAAGGGCCCAGAACACTACCCCCTCCCAGACGAATACCCGAGGGAGTTCAGGGATGAAACACCCCACAGGACAGACAGGGGGGCAATACTCCCTACGCCTAAACACACACCGCAAGCAGGGAGTTGGCGCAGCCACCCCGAGGGGGGGCGCACATACATTACAGGCAGGCGTACACCCACATTTTCAAAAAACGCCTAGACGGGGAGGTTCGGCTAGCTGATGAAGCAGCTGAGGTTCCTCCCCCAACACAACACAAAAAAGGCCCTTCCCCCAAGAAAACTCGTAAGAATAAGGGGAAGAAGCAGCCAGCTAAAACTAAGGCTGACGATCCGCCCCCGGACCGTTTCCAAACACACCCCGTGCAAGGAGACGGCAACTGTCTGTTTAGGGCCATGAGCTTTCTAATCCGGAATACCGAGGATTATCATGGGGACTACAGACAGAAGACGGTCAAACATATCCTGGCCAACTGGAAAGAGTACCGGGACTTTGTGTCGGACGAGCGGGAAAACCCATTCCAGACCGGGGCGGATTACCAAAAATACATGGGCAAGGACGGCACCTATGGCAGTGCCGTAGAGGTAACCGCTCTCGGCAAAGTGCTCAAGGCCAATATCCATGTATATACGGATGTGCACTCGCCTCCGCTATTCTCAACTGCGGGATTCAATAGGGACCTACACATACTTTTCACAGGAAACCCTAAGGCGGGACATTACACACCCCTCACATTTAGAAGCCAACAGCCCGAGAACACGCCCACACCCTCCAAACAGAAAACCCCACCCCCTTCACCACACCACAGGGGGGGAATTGACCATACACAGGCGCGTGACGCGAGCTCGCTCGGCATGGGGAAGCCAGCAACAGGAGTCGAACTCGCGACCGCCTGGAACAAAAGTCGGGTTAACAAAGGCAAGCTCAGGGTCACATTTGCAGACACACCTTCCCGAGAGGAAGAAACCAACAACAACACAACTACACAAAGGCTGGGAACAATTAATACACTAAACGTTAGCCAGCAGACTCCTAGTTTCACAGCAAGACCGGTTAAAGGAGCTGGCAATGTACCTGGCAAACGCACTTTGCTGACCTGGGCAAAGTACTCAGGACAGGAAGTAAGCCGAGAGGCGAAGCGTGCTAGGTACGATAAACGGACAGATCCATGCCCTCCCAGCACAAATGTCACTCCGGCAACAACAACAACAACAACGCACATCTTACACAACACATCGATGCAGGGCAGTGGATTTCAGGTATCGGCCCTCACGATACACGCCACCATAAATGGCCACAGAGTGCAGGCCCTAATCGATACTGGGGCTGCCGTAAGTTGTGTTAATAGCCGACACATTGCCGAGGCGCAAATACAAGGTGTCACGGGGGACATCCGGCTGGTAGCGGCCAATGCTCAGACGTTAGAAAACAGGGGAGTGGCAAACATACATATTAGGATAGACCATTTTGCCACAATGCACCCCATGTTCGTTATCGAACACCTTTCTGCGTCAGCCATAATAGGCATGGATTTTCTCGCTAGATATGAGGCTAGCATAAATTTCGCTAGTGGTCAGATGCTTTTAAAGCACGACCAGAGGCTCACCACACATCCCATGGTATACACCAGGAACAGAGATGGGATTCGAGCGGAGCGAGAAAACCACGAGCATCAGGCCCCTACACTGCACACTATCAGCCAATACACAAACACACACACTGATAAGGCGGCCAACCAGAACCACACGCAGGACCTGACTCCGGAGCAAAATAAAAGGCTCACGGAGCTCCTGGAGACCAACAGAGATATTTTTGCCCACTCAATGAAGGATCTCGCTGTGACAGACCTCATTGAACACCACGTCACACTCACTAGTGACCGACCAGTACACCAGCCTCCCTTCAGAGTGAGCCAGAAGGAGAGACATGCCATCGATGCCCAAATCTCAGAGATGCTCGAGGCAGGGGTCATTGTTCCAGTTCTTTCTAACTATTCCTCTCCAGTTCTGCTGACCAAAAAGAGGGACGGATCGCACCGCTTTTGTACTGACTACAGGAGGCTCAATAAGTTGGTCGAAAATGATAGTTATCCACTACCAAGGGCAGACACCTATTTGGACGCCCTTGGTGGAGCTAGCTGGTTCAGTTCGATGGATTGCTATAGCGGATTCTATTCAATCCCCGTCTATGAACCAGATAGGCACAAGCTGGCGTTCGTTACAGAGAACGGACTATTTACCTACACCCGTTTACCGATGGGTCTCCGTAACGCCAGCCAAACCTTCCAAAAGCTAGTGGATAAGACATTTTCAGGGCTTAAATGGCGTTCCGTATTGGTGTACGTGGATGACATAACGGTCTTCTCCAACACTTTTGACGAACACATCGTACATTTGGAGGAGGCTTTCGCAAGGATCAGAGAAGCTAAACTAAGGCTTAAACCTGCGAAATGTCAATTTGCCAGACAGCAAATTAACATATTGGGCCATATTGTCAACCGGGAGGGCATTATTCCCGACCCAGCCAAGACTGACGCAATAACGGGCATCCCAATGCCCACAAATTTGAAACAATTGCGCAGTTTTATTGGCTTGGCTTCGTACTATCGCAAGTATATCTATAGGTTTGCACACATCGCCCATCCCCTAACTGAACTCACACGTGAAAAAACGCCCTTCAGCATCACGCAGGAACACATAGATGCCTTCAACACACTGAAGCAACTATTGACCTCACCTCCATTGCTGCAACACTTCCATAGTGATAGGCCCACATTTTTACACGTGGATGCCAGCCTGTATGGGTTGGGAGCAGCCCTATTGCAGGAAGACGCCGAAGGGCGCAAACGGCCCGTCGCCTACGCTAGCAGGAAGCTAACGGCCGTTGAGACTAGATACTCTGCCACAGAGCGGGAAATGCTGGCATTTTCGTGGGGAGTGAACTATTTTAGAGTATACCTCTATGGTATCAAGTTCACGGTAGTGACTGACCACGCGAGCTTGCTTTTTTGGGACAAATTTAAAAACCCAAATTCGCGCCTCAACAGGTTTATATTCCGCCTGTATGAATATGATTTCGTGGTCAAACACAAGAAAGGCGCTACACACCTAGACGCAGATGGGTTGTCTAGGCTGCCAGTAGCCGATCCCCCGGATGACAGTAAGGACCACGACTGGGACGATATGCCCACCTTTGCCCTGACGGTGGTTGACATCAAACAGGAGCAAGAAAGTGATCCGCACTTGAAACAGATTCTATTGGCACTAGAAGACTTGGATAAAGTGGACTCCAAGACAGCACGGCTGTCTAGGCGATTTTTCCTAGACAAAGACGGGGTACTGAAATTTAAGCCCACAGCCATGCACGATAGCGCACCTATAGCGGTTCCGGAATCATTGAGAGAAAATATCATGATCGGACACCATAATAGCCCAATAGCAGGGGCACACTTAGGTACGCATAAAACTTACCTTAGAATCCGTGACAAGTACTATTGGGTAAACATGAAGGCCGACATAGATACCTTTGTCAAGACATGTCACACCTGCCAACGATTCAAAACAAGACCTGGCAAGCCTCATGGACTACTCAACCCAATTCCCGTGGGAGAGTTATTTCACAGAGTCGGAATAGACGTGAAAGGCCCCATTACAACAAGTCAGAAAGGCAATAAATATATCCTGGTGGCCACCGAGTATCTCACACGATACATGATTACAAAGGCTGTTCCCAAAGCAGACACGAACAGCATAGCCGAATTTTTATTTGACATAATTACACGATATGGCCTATTCCAAACCTTATTATCCGACAGAGGTACTATTTTCACCTCGAGAGTGCTCCAACAGTTTCTGGAGATACTCAGGATTAAGGCATACACTACCACGAGTTTTTCACCGCAAACCAACGGACTCACGGAAAGTATGAACAAAATACTTGGAATAGCGCTGGCTAAATTTACAGAGGACGCAGGAACAGACTGGGATGAATATCTGCAAAGCATTACTTTTAGTTATAATACCTCTGTATCTACGGCTACGAAACACTCTCCACACTTCCTACTGCACGGATACACACCCAGAAGTCCCATAGACAATATATGTATCCCACAGGACGCCCACACAGACAATGCGGCTCGGCTAGAGCATTTGCAGATAGCCCGCATGGACGCTAGAAAAAACATAGCCGAGGCCCAGAAAAAACAAAAAGAGCGGTACGATCAGAATAGAAAGACCGTGGAATACACACCCGGGCAATTGGTCATGGTCTCCAATCATGCCCGTAAGAAAAACGTGTCCGAATTCCTCTTACCACGATGGGCAGGTCCCTTCAAAGTCTGCAGGAAGGTATCTGACCTAAATTATATAGTGAACGTGCGCCATGGGAGGAAACTCATAAAGGACACTATTCACGCCCGCCGGATGAAGGCATATCACACACGTAAAGCACACACACCTACATGTAAAGGCGGGCACACTGCTAAAAGAAAAGGAAACGGTCCCGTTGGAACACGTGGGAAGAAAGCCAAGAAATAGCCCACTGACCGAACCGGGATACCATCCTAACACTCACCAGAACTGTCCCGGAGACACAACCTTCATGGCGCCGGAAACAATTACTCTGGGTAAAAGGCGGTCTCCAGACCCGCAACCTTCTGAATACCAGGAATATAAGGTTGAGTAAATATCCAGTCGTAGAATAAGGATAATGAGAACGCTAAGACTAATTGGGACAGTCCCACTAACAGCGGGTCATAAACGAAAAACAATACAATCGACACTGGCATCTGGTCACCAAATACGCGACTAGCGGACCAGACACACTCGCGTACAATGCATATGAGATTTCCGAAGTGAAATGCCATGGCCTGTGGTTTGGATTCCAAGTAAAACGGAAATCCCGTGGCACATGATCTCTAGAAATGGTCACGTTAAACCACAAAATTCCCCTCTTGCCTTTTTATAATGCGAAGAGCACTAACAGAAAAGCAGGCTGATTAAGAACACATGTTCGGATACACAGCGTTATCGGAACAAATAAACAAGCGAGCGCGCAAGACATTGCAACCCGACACCCTCATACTCAGCAGTAAAGCAGACCTCAGTGATAAACTGCGAGCCTTACAGACGACAGTTCCCAAAGCACACTGCACGGAATCATTCATAACCAACCTAAGAACCCTATATCTTCAAAATTTACACTACGAGGAGAGGGCAAAAATAAGCAAACTCCTCGCAGGAAGGTATACTAGGGGTTGCGCATAGAAAAACACACAGCCCACTTGCCATAGTGTAGGCGGCACAGAAATGGCCACCAAATCTTTACAGACAACCGGCTTCGAACCCATGTCCACACACAAAAACCTCGTACCGAAAACTAACTAAACAACGGTATTTTCGGTACGAGAAACACAAACAAAATACAGACAGAATGCCCGCAGAACATGAACAACGCAGACATATAACACAGAGAATTACATAGAACACGGGTTCGAACCCCAGAGAAAATTGCACGCCAGGGAAAAACAAGCAGACGGCCTTCCAATCACACCAAAATTGGCCCATATAACGGCTTAAGACAGATAATACTACATTCCTGCGGCCAAATGACAGGCATAAAATCCCAGAAATACACTTGACAGGGAAAATGGACTTTTCAGACAGAGACATATAAATTTCGTAAGACAACGGTCTTACGGAATAATGGCCACACAACGGCAATAGTAGCAGGGCGGATTACCACATCGGGCCGCCAGGAATTTAACACAATGACCACACTGGCATACGTGCAGAAAAACACGCAACAGTGGTTAACCTACATAAAATCCCGGCCTGAAGTTACACACACAAACTGATGACTTGCAGACTTAGCCACTTTGCAACACTGTCGATGACAAAGCGCGATTGTGTAGTGGCAGTGACCATGAATAAACAAATGCAGAACAATCATAACACTATACATTTTTCAACACTGCGAAAGCATTTATCAACAAGCAGACGTCACAGACCAAAACTTGTCGCAGGCCCAGAGTAGCACGTTCGTACAGACGTTGGCAGGCCACGGGCGCTTCCTACCCATACACAATATACACAGTAGGATTTAGCCCTACAGCAGACCAGGCGTCCGCGTGGTGTAGCGGAGCGTAGTCACACACACACACACAAACGCGCTCACCAATCAGGGGCGAACATAGGGACTTTGAGGAAACGGGACCTCCCCTTAACAACTTCTTTTTGCGACCCTAGTCCCGAAACAAATCATTCCAGGCGACTAGGACTTAGCCCTATAACGGACCAGAGTAGGTCGTGAAGCTTCGCTATCCCAAAGCGCGGATAGAAAACCAACATGGACCAAGGGAGGATGACAAGAGAACATGCTAACAGCGTCCCACTCTACTCCCTTCCCATAACCTTCTCAAGCCTGACATAAACAACGCAAACACATCTACACGACCATAAACAGCTACACTACACTACAAAGTATACATAAGGGTTGGTAAACTTCATGTGTTTACAGAAAGGGCATGCTACGCCCTGAGCCCCACCGCTATCACCTGAATGAGAGGGGTGCATCGGCCAACACCAACTAAGCGTAATGCACATCTCCATATGAGAGATGAGGCCATAAGTAATAAATACTAACCATTTTTTTTTTAAATTTAAATCATCCCGCATGAGAGGGAAATATATTAGTATTATGCCTCAACCTACACCTATCCATACATGAGTGCAAACGCCTCATATCCAGACGCATGCATGTATATCCCATCCATTCACCAGGGGATATTGATATCAGACCGGCATGGATTTTTATTTTATTTTTTGCAACCCCGGGAATTACCTGCCCCGTTCCACTCACTGTAGGAGCATCCCAGCACAAAAACCGGTTCCAGGCCGCCACTAACGCGGAATTCGGAAGTGCGCAACCTCCTCCTACCCTGCTTTAACCCACTCTACAGATAACTACCCCCAGATCACAATAACAGGGTACCTGACGCCACAGACCCTACTAACACCTCCATCAAGGTTAAAAAAGAGCATTATCGCTGGAGAAGCTGATATAGCACAGGTAGCCTAAAGTAGTCTACGTATGTAGAGGTTTTACCAGCCCACCACACTGGAAGTATTTTACATTTGACACTTTTTACACAGGTTACACCTATATTTAAAAAAAAAAAAAAAAAAAAAAAAGGGAATCTGAAACACCCTGGCTGATGATACCGGCGTTAGCCAAAGGTCAAAAGCACAACACTAGGAGCAGAGCTGGGGAAGGCGATGTGGACCCTTACCCCAGTCGGCTCATCAAATTACTGACGACTAGACCAAATAGACGAACCACGTAAGGTCAAAGCATTCGCGGCCTGGTCGGGCAAGCTCTGGAATCCTAGGTGCGCATAAACCGCCCCTGGGAGGAAGGGATGCTAAACCCACTTTGAGCCACGGTCGTCGAAGCCAAGACCTGCAGGGAGACTTTCTGAGAATGGCGGGAGAAATAGCTCACTCCGCGTCGGCCTCGGGAGCTATCCCTAGAGACGACCATATTATGACTAGACTGTTAGTTAAATTTACGTAAGTAAGACTTCCATGGCGGGAAGCAAAACTCCTGTGCGTTGGAGCATACTACGGCGGCCCATAGAGGCAAATTTATATATCAATGCGAAAATGCATACTACGGCGGCCCATAGAGGCAACTTTATATATCAATGCGAAAATGCATACTACGGCGGCCCATAGAGGCAAATTTATATATCAATGCGAAAATGCATACTACGGCGGCCCATAGAGGCAACTTTATATATCAATGCGAAAATGCATACTACGGCGGCCCATGGAGGCAACTTTATATATCAATGCGAAAATGCATACTACGGCGGCCCATAGAGGCAAATATCACTGCGAAAGCAGATTGCGACGGCCGATTAAGGCGAAGACAATATTATGCCATTGGACCACACTGTCCAATGCCCACATAAATGGCGACGCATCGGGCAGTCAGAGGGCATTAAGAGATGGGGCATTGCGCGCCCCTCACAGGAGCCAAGTGGGCGGCTCACCTACGTCAAATAGGAACAGCACCCGGTTATGAACACGAAAGTTACAGCGGGCGAAACGGTTAGCTTAGTGGCACCGTAAGCGCCCGCGGATAGATTAATCCTAGTAATAGACGTCGACACTAGACTTAAGGGGACGGAATCTAGCGACCCTAGAGACAACCGGTGTTTCTGGGGCTCGTGCGGGTGGTGATCTGGGGATTTAATTGCCCCAGGCGATCGTCCTAGGCCAAATTTAGTTATAGACGGTTGCATTTGACACGCAACCTAGGATTAAGCAAATTTAATGAACACTGTTGCAATTCAGCACAGCATCTTTCGGCCATAGATTAAGGCAACCCTCTCGGCTTAGATGTAGTTTTTTTTATATATATACCATAAGTAGAATAAGTAGTATAAGAGAACGCCGTTCGGCGCCTGATGACCCACAAATCCGTCATCAGGGTAAGTCCGATAACTCATGATAAGTTATTATAATGTAGCATAGTCTTACATTTAAGACAATTTTTTTTCATACATATATTGAGGTAAAATTTCGGCGCCTGGCGGCCCAAAGTCGTTGCCAGGGTAAGCCCAATACTACAACACATTAGGAAATGACGTCACGGCACCATATAGGGTAAGCCCGGCCATATATCGAGTAATAATAACCATGCCATTCTTTTCACAGGTAAAAAGGGGCTTCAGACTGTGGCAACGCTGCCACAGGAAGCGGCATATGGAATAGGGAATTTCAATGTTTTGTTAACCTCTCCATTTTTTTTTTGCAGGCATTGTCACCTAGAATATGACACGTGTAATTATGATTTTGCTGCCAGATAGCAGCAACATGCTATTTAATGCCCCCTTATTGTAGTATTATACCTGTGCATACTAACCTCCATTTAACATTCATTCTCACTTACACACTCACTACATTTTTTTTTACAGCTACACGTCAATAATCTGCACAGCGGGAATGATGCCTGTGGGGCATCAAGCTTGCTGGCAGATCTGCATAAAACAAAAACACTTGAAGCGTCAAAATGCGACGCAGCTTACGGCGATGAGGGCGCAACCGGCATGTGGCGGCGACCCTCATGGCCAAGTGTGCAAGCATTCACCCACAGAGGATGCTTCACAGACTAGGTATTAAGAATACACTGCAAGCGGTACGACCACTCAAACCGTGCCAAGAGGTGGCCGTATAGGATCAGCCGTGATACGGCAAGCGTACGTACAAACAGGTAGCGTGCACGCGAGGATCCAAACAAAAACTAGAATTATAAGGGTTTAGCGCGCTTAAGTAGACATAAGGTCATTGTAGTTCATAATTTTAAAGAGTAAACTACATACATATGCATGCGCCCACGGGCAATTATTCCAATTGAAATTCCTAAATGTCAGCATCGCAACATGATACATTAAACTCTATATATATTTTTGTCTGTTTATCAAGTTCACGTGTACACGATGTCTATATTTTTGTTTTGTTTTGTTTCGTTTGCTAAGGTAACACGTAACCAATGTCTGTGAATTGTTTTCTTTCATTTTTCTCTCTTCTAACTTCCCCATTTGTCAGGGTGTTCCGTTTTATCCCACACCAATAAATCCATTTTAAATATTTCCTTTAAATTATACCCTGGAACACCCATTTTTTTTCTATTCTCTCCTATCTTCTTTATTGCAGGGAGCACTTTTTCCCCAAGATAGGGCGGACGACGCAATCATCCGTTCGGCCCTGGGTTTTTCCTCCCTGCACAACTATGTAACCATGTATAACCATGTTTTTTTTTTATGCCGACAACGGCAATGGCGATTGTGCCTCAATAGCAATTATTTTCTTTATTCAACAATGTTAATGCACATTTCACCATGCAATGTAAAATTTATATACATATATATCTATGTACACCCCATAACCCTCCCCTCTGAACACGGGCTGACCGCACACCTACACTTCTGCACGACGACACCCGTTCCATACGACGACGCTTACGACGCCACCACCAGAAGAGACGAGGGGGATTCAAAAACTACTACGACAACATCCCAACCCCAAGTGCCCTTCCCGGTCGCGAGGACGCGACCAAATGGAGGAAGAGGCTTGTACAATACCCAAGGGGTATGCACCCCTTAGAGATCATCCCCCCCATCATCTGTCTAAATCTCATAAAAGGCAACCCTTTAAAAGCCTACCCAATATCCATCAATACTATAAGGGCAGCTGGCTACTCCATAAAGCAGCTCAACCCTTGCGTAATTATGACACACAGCGACATACTACAAACTGGTTCAACTATGCCACAACGCGCTGACAGAACAGAGGCTAAAGGTATAAAAGGTGCCTTAAGTGGGTCACGAGAATCTCTCCATCATCAGTGCTTCGACGAGACAGCCGGAGGCTAACGACAGTGTCAACCGAGGTGAGTCAGTCAGTCAGTGTTCAGAATCCTATTTTTGTAACCTAACACCCACAGTTTGTACTCACATTATAACATCACAAGATCCCTTAAAAGGGACTAACAGTTACTCATTGCTGACCAATAAACACTTGGTCAGTCTCTTACACTTGCATTACTGATCTACACTCTTCTTCACGTCCCCACGTCCTTCCTTACT
The DNA here is from genome assembly GCA_946902985.2 of Meconema thalassinum. Taxonomy (NCBI): domain Eukaryota; kingdom Metazoa; phylum Arthropoda; class Insecta; order Orthoptera; family Tettigoniidae; genus Meconema; species Meconema thalassinum. The sequence continues at coordinate 142,663,364 of OX336400.1, forward strand.
CCCGTCACGGTCAGACGTGACACACCGTAGTAATAACGCCAACTCAGACGTCCTTGTATTCCTCACAGCGGCTCGCGTGCTCAAAGGAAGCGCGTGCCGAACCGCTGACACTAGCAAGGTGATTATATAATAAGTAGCCGGCTGGGCGACTAGTACACCGACCCGCGTGCTAAGGCTACATCCCTTAAACCACATTTACAGTCTTTATAGGAACGCCCCCTAGTTCCTAGCACACCACAACACACTACACTGGTCAGCTTGCCCTGTCAAGGGGAGCTACCCTTATTTAGGCACAAACTCATAAATTAGTACAGCAACTCTCCCTTTTAGATCCACCCCCAAATAAGGGATCTAAAACAGGGCAAAGGGGGGGAGTGTTAGTCGGTAGTCTGCTGCCACTCAGGAGTCCGACACTATGTGCGTAAATGCATTTCTTACACCCCCTACACCCCCCCCCCCCCGAAAAGTAAAAGTAATATATAGACCTATTATTTACCGTTTGAAGTTTATAGGCCTAGCCTATTCTTTTAACGAAGTCACTAATTCCCTTCTGTTCACAATACGAGTAGGCCTACTAGCCTTTACATAGACTAAAGGATTTTAGAATCAGAGATGCGTGTCTTATTTTTGGATCCACCTGGCCACGCAAGGAATATCAGTCCTAATCGATGTTTTGTATGGCGAATTGAGAAGGGCAGGGAAGCTTGTATGTGCCGTGGTAGGAATTCTTAATACGGTAGCTTGGACTCTGTCTCTCTCTTGAGTTATCGGAGATCTTCCACCCCCGCTCACAACCTGCGACAGTAGTACAGTCCCTGCGTTATTAAAATGGAATACGGGACAAAACAGTAACAAAGTTACAGTTACCGTTCCTAAGCAAGGGAGCCGTGTCAGTAGATAACTTATACCTACTGGCACGTTTAAGAGACCCTTCGGGGGAAAGTTCCGGCACCCCGGCGTCTCTAAAAGCCGCAGTAGTTAAAAGGGACGTAAAATCAATAACATTAACTTATTACCTCTAGATGCTTGCCGCGGTGGGTGAGTGGTTATCGTGTCGGACTACCAACCCCAAGCTTGCAGGTTCGCTCCTGACCATGGTAAGTGATTTTAGAAAGGCGACAAAAATCACGAAACGCATGTCGTACGTTGTTGGCATGTTAAAGAACCCATTTGAATTCAGTAGGCCGTGTTCATAATGGCAAAATTAATCTCGGGATTTTCCACCAACACAAAAGTTAAGGAGCTTAGATATCTAACCTCTTTGACTTTCATAGCGCTCCAAGGAACAACAAAATTTGACATGCACGCTGCCCTCTGGTCGTCAAATAACAAAGCTTGCATCCGGCACCTGAGACCATACGATATTATTATTATTATTATTATTATTATTATTATTATTATTATTATTATTATTATTATTATTATTATTACCTGTATATCGCTCAGTAGGCCTATTAAGACCGACCTTGCTGTATGGATATTTCATAGGATACGTAATTTAACTGATATGAGAATGGCATGAATGATTTTGGGACAATTAGATGGGAACAATAAGAGATAAAGGCTAAATTAGAAATGAAGTTGTTCGTATAAGCCAGTGGTCCGCGAGTGAGAAGGGTCCACCAGCACGTATAAAAAAGTGGCCAATAAATGGGGATTTCGAAAACAATGTGCGTTGAACGAGAATCGTCCGAATGTATTCGCGGTGATGACTATCAGGTTTTGATTTGAAATATCTTTAAAATAAGTGTTATTGAGGAAAGGGTACAACTGATTACGTGTATTGGGGGAGGGAAGGAGAGGGGGAGGAGGGGGGAGGGGAGGTCTGTACATGATTTACTTTCAGGCTGAGTGGTCCGCAGACTTCTACGGGTTCAGAACCACTGACCTAGATGGTAAGAATATACAGTAAACCCTGTCTTATCGGTGGCGTAGTTGGTAGCATGCTGAGCTTCTATGCCCAAGTTAGCGGGTTCAAACCCGGCCGAAGCCATCCGATTTTTAAGAGCGTTAAAAATCCCTCAGTATGCCTTCCTTTAAAGGGGAAGTATAGCCGGCGGTCCCATGTCATAGATATATGGCATGTTAAAGAACCTTCCACTAATTACACCTGTGTGAAGATAAATTGTATAGGTTAAGAATTTAAACAACGCTCTTACGTCCCTACGTTCGTTGCCAAGAGCCGACTGCGGAGGCGTCTAGTAGCTAAGTTCTGAACTAGGCCTAGTAGTCGTTGACGGTGGCGTTTGGCGGCAAAAGTAGGAACTATTTGATAAATTCAACGTTGCAGTCCTTCCTTGAATTAAAAAAAACAGATAGACCTACACACACTAATACAGCCATCACAATGAACACCGGTTTTCAGACAGATTCTACACACACACCAAGTACACGGGGCTACATGACCGCGTTGTCGCAGCCCCTAAACTGAGGATCCAACCAACCAACCAACTCAGATTAAAACGCTAAAAGTAAAGTTAATGAAAACATTGCGGAATTTGCCGAACATTACCGAAGAAAACAAACGGAGGACGACAATGAAGATGATGAAGTAGACAACGATGTGTGTAGTTTGCAGTTTGTGTTAGCGTTTAGCATGTAGCCTAATTGGTGTAGGCCTAACCCGTGTAGCTGGATTATTAGCACGACATAGGTTGTACCAAACTACATTAGACTATTCTATTTACACTCGTAAATATTTTTATGATCACCTGTATTAAACGGAATCCTGTCTATAACGGAAATGTTTATCAGTCCCTTGAAGTTCCGTTCAAGACAGGTTTTACTGTAGGCCTAGTTCTCTCACATTCCTCGTTAACGACCGGCTCGCTTTCGACGCCACCTAGTCTATACACGGTATCCTTATTACAAAGTGAAAAGAGAGGATCGCTGTGCAGAACAAGAGGTGGGACATACAGGGTTATGTAATGGAGGGCTAAGTATCTTACAGAGCGGGGTGAACACTACAAATATGCTAATCAGATTATAGAGGACGTGGGGGAGCTAATTATGGAGACGTGGAAAGATTAGCTTCGGGGAGGAAGGGCTGAAACAAAGCAGTCTGTATGAAGATAAAGTAAACAATGAAACTTACCGGAAGGAGGCCTAGGGAAAGTTGTTTCATCTAAGAGTTTGGACACCGTGGCCACTTCAGTCCCATGTACTGCTCGAGTCCAAGCTCTGTGAACTTCCGGAGTGAGGTAACGCGGGAGGAGGGAAGAGAAGGGCCTGTCAACAGCCTGACGTGTTATCTGGAATTCCTGTCTATTCCAATACAGTGAAACCTCTCTAAAAGACCACCCCTATTAAAAGACCACCCCTCTTAAAGACCGATTTTTCTTGGAACCGATTTAAAAGCTCATAAGGTCAGTGTATTTGTTACCTCAAGGACCACCCCTCTCCCCGACCAAAGACCAGGCATTTTCTCAGTCTGACCTCTTTCAAAAGACCATTTCTCCTCTGCCTTCCCATTGGAGGTGGTGATGGGGGTGATGATGTAAACCAGGGGTCTCCAAACTACGGCCCGGGGGCCACATCCGGCCCGCGGACAGATTTTGTCCGGCCAGCGGAGAGCTAGCATAGGGAAAACTCCTTTTAGAGAACATATTTTTTTATAGCAAATTAAATTTAGTTTACTGAAGTATTCTAACTTTATGTTGAATAATTATTAATATGACATCTACATTGATATGGTCATGGGCTAACTACTCATAACATTGTTGTAGGCTTATTGTTATTGTTTTTGTGATAATTTGGATAAAGAAACACAGAATTGTAATGAGTAAAGACATGTATAACATGCAGACATATGAAATACTAATGAGATTTATGTAATTGAGATTTTCCACTGACAATAGTTTGTAGTTGTGGACTAATTTTACTTGTACCAATTATTAAAAGAGATTTAAGATGCTCATCAGTTAATTTAGATCTGTAAACATTTTTTGTGTACTTCATTTTGGAGAAGGTCTTCTCACACAAATAAGTAGTACCAAAAACAGAAAACAGCCCACGAGCAAATTTATGCAAATTATCAAATTGTGTCAGTGGAAGACTCTTATAAAATTCCAACAAAGATGAGTTTTGATATTTGTTCTTAATTATATCACTGCACTGTAGTTCAATAATTTCCATTTGAAGTTCCGGGGCTAGGGTTTCAATGTCAGTATCAAAAGGATCCTGAAAAATCTTAATTTGATTCGCAAAGGCATCGAAGTCCGAGAAACGAGTATCAAAATTTATTTTCAAAGCACTCAAAGTTTCGATTGCAAAATCGATAGGAAACTCAGTCTCAATGGTGTGGCTGAATATTTCACATGTTTTAAAATGTGAAAAACATTTACTTCGTAGTTGTGATTGAAACAGTATCAATTTCTTCCGGAATGATTTGATATTAGTGTATAAATCAGGAAGATGCTGGTTTTCTCCTTGCAATCTCAAATTCAGTTCGTTCACATGTTTTGTCAAATCAACATAGAATGCCAACTTCCACAGCCATGCGTTGTTTTGTAATTCAGTAAGAGGGCGATGCTTTTCATTCAAAAAAATTTCGATCACTGCTCGAAGTTCAAAAAAGCGCTGAAGGACTTTCCCACAACTAAGCCAACGTACGGCAGTATGATAAGGTAAGTCATTTTCTCCAATCTCTTCAATAAATTGTCGGAATTGTCGGTGATTCAGCCCAAAAGATCTCATAAAATTAACAGTTGATATGACTGGTTTCAGAACTTCAGACATATCCAAACATTTTCCGCACAAAGACTGTTGATGAATGATACAATGTAAGACTAATGGTTTTGAACCACCGTCATTTTCTACAGCCTTTGACACAAGAGCGACCACTCCTTTATCTTTCCCACTCATGTTTTTGCCTCCATCAGTTGTAATACATTTCAAGTTTTTCCATCGAAGGTTCTTTTGATTAATGGCCATTTCAACTCCTTTAAAAATATCTGTACCAGTAGTTGTGCCATGAATACTATACATATCAAGAAGTTCTTCATGCACTTCATAGCTTTTATCTACTCCTCGAATATAAATCAACACCTGAGCAGTATCTGACACATCCGTTGACTCATCCAAGGCCAAAGAAAACCACTCAACATCTCCATTTTTGTCGAACAGTTGAGAGGATATATTTTCAGCGATGTTTTCTACCCTTCGAGCCACAGTGTTTGCTGACATACTGACAGTTTTTAATAAATTTACCTTTTCAGGGCACATTTCTTCGGCTGCTGCAATTATGCATTCTTTGAACATTTCTCCATCGGTGAATGGTTTTCCACGTTTTGCAATTTCAAGAGCCACACGAAAGCTGGCACGAGTTGCAGCCTCTTGTTCGGTTTTGAGTTTTGTAAATGAAGATTGCTGCGATTTCAATCCGCGCTTCATAGCTTCGAATTTCTCTGTCCGCAAACTTCCTGTATATTTTGAGTGATTTTGAAAATGTTTTGTTTCATAATGACGTTTAATGTTATATTCCTTGAGAACGGCTATGCTTTCATTGCAAATCAAACATAGCGCCTTGTTACTGGACTCAATTACGAAATACTGAATGTTCCACTCATCTTTGAATTTTCTGCATTCACTATCAATTTTTCGCTTCTTTTCCATACTACTAAATCACACACAAAAGCAACAATTCAAATCAAAATACTGTTACAAAGATGTCTTAAACTTAAACACGCACAAACACGTTTTAAGGAGGTACGCACTATTTTATTTCACAACAGTGTCATAGGAACTGACTTGTGGTTGCGCAACTAGCCTTCTTATATATTCCAATTACTGCCATCTAGAAGTGAGTGGAAGACACCAGAGCTCTCTCGAACCAACGAGATTACTCTGTACGTGCTATTAGCGCCATCTGTTAGCGATAGAAGGTACTACCTATTTCCGCTTGTGTCCACCAGATGTCGTGTCACGTTACTCCTCATGGCTCCTACTCTACGACTAATCTAGAAATTACAGATAATGACAGGAAAATTAATAATATGCAGTGTTGCCGTTTTGCGGACTTAAGTCCGATTTGCAGCCTTTTTTCAACGTTGCGTACTTTTTCGGACTTTTTTTCATCAGTGGACTATTTCACTTTTTACCACCGGCAACAATGATAATATGGTTTTGGCCCTCGGAACTTACAGGAGTAATCAGTATGGTCCTAAGGCTGGAAAGTTTGGAGACCCCTGATGTAAACAATGGTTCTGTTAGCACAGAACTGCATCAGCATACACTGTCATTAGAAAACGTGTTATGTAACGTATAAAAAAACAAGATGTTCAGTAAAGAACATATAGCCTACTTTCTCCTAAATGCATGGGTATTGTTATAACTCTTTGTCCTTTTCAAGGAGTATAATTGAATGTTGGTTGTAGTAGCTTGTTGAAATACAACGTGCTATAGGGATATTAAACATGAATATGAGGTGCCCTTTGCTAGTGCTACCTCTGTAAAAAAAAAAAACATTCAATTCGGTTTCACCGTGTTTGAATTGATCTGGGGAATGGATTTGCACACATACATGGCCGCTATTTGCAAACTATTGGGCTGATGACCTTGTAGTCAGTCATAAGATGCTTTCCACAAAAAGGCATGTTGTTGCAAAATCCGGTAGAGATCAAATTATTAGGATGGTCGAAATTTGATTTAAGCTTTTAACATTTGGGTGGCCGTCATTCCGTTTCCGTCAAGATGGCGGCGATATAAAACATGACACTGAGGTGCCTTTTGCTAGTGCTACCTCTGTACCAAATTTCGTTCAATTCGGTTTCACCGTGTTTGAATTGATAGGGGGAATCGATTTGCACACATACTTGGCCACCATCTGCAAACTATTGGGCTGATGATCTAGCAGTTTGGTCAGAATATGCTTCCCACATAAAGATTTGTTGTTGCAAAATTTGGTAGAGACTAGATTATTAGGTTGGTCGTAATTACATTTTAGCCTTTAACATTTGGGTGGCCGCGATTACGTTTCCGTCAATATGGCGGTGATATAAAACATGACACTGAGGTGGCCTTTTCTAGTGCTACCTCTGTACCAAATTTCGTTCCATTTGGTTTCACCGTGTTCGAATTAATAGGGGGAATCGATTTTCACACAAAGATGGCCGCCATCCGCAAACTATTAGGCTAATGACCTATTAGATTTGTCAAAGGATGCTTCCTCCATAAAGGTATGTTGTTGCAAAATTTGGTAGAGATCGGATGATTAGGTTAGTCGTAATTTGATTTAAGCTTTGAATATTTGTGTGGCCGCCATTACGTTTCCGTCAAGATGGCGGCGATATAAAACATGACACTGAGGTGCCCTTTGCTAGTGCTACCTCTGAACCAAATTTCATTCCATTCGGTTTCACCGTGTTCGAATTAATAGGGGTAATCGATTTTGACACAAAGATGGCCGCCATCCGCAAACTATTAGGCTAATGACCTATTAGATTTGTCAAAGGATGCTTCCTCCATAAAGGTATGTTGTTGCAAAATTTGGTAGAGATCGGATGATTAGGTTAGTCGTAATTTGATTTAAGCTTTGAACATTTGTGTGGCCGCCATTACGTTTCCGTCAAGATGGCGGTGATATAAAACATGACACTGAGGTGCCCTTTGCTAGTGCTACCTCTGTACCAAATTTCATTCCATTCGGTTTCACCGTGTTCGAATTAATAGGGGTAATCCATTTTGACACAAAAATGGCCGCCATCCGCAAACTATTAGGCTAATGACCTATTAGATTTGTCAAAGGATGCTCCCTTCATAAAGGTATGTTGTTGCAAAATTTGGTAGAGATCGGATGATTAGGTTAGTAGTAATTTGATTTAAGCTTTGAACATTTGTGTGGCCGCCATTACGTTTCCGTCAAGATGGCGGCGATATAAAACATGACACTGGGGTGCCCTTTGCTAGTGCTACCTCTGTACCAAATTTCATTCCATTCGGTTTCACCGTGTTCGAATTAATAGGGGTAATCGATTTTGACACAAAGATGGCCGCCATCCGCAAACTATTAGGCTAATGACCTATTAGATTTGTCAAAGGATGCTCCCTCCATAAAGGTATGTTGTTGCAAAATTTGGTAGAGATCGGATGATTAGGTTAGTCGTAATTTGATTTAAGCTTTGAACATTTGTGTGGCCGCCATTACGTTTCCGTCAAGATGGCGCCGATATAAAACATGACACTGGGGTGCCCTTTGCTAGTACTACCTCTGTACCAAATTTCATTCCATTCGGTTTCACCGTGTTCGAATTAATAGGGGTAATCGATTTTGACACAAAGATGGCCGCCATCCGCAAACTATTAGGCTAATGACCTATTAGATTTGTCAAAGGATGCTCCCTCCATAAAGGTATGTTGTTGCAAAATTTGGTAGAGATCGGATGATTAGGTTAGTCGTAATTTGATTTAAGCTTTGAACATTTGTGTGGCCGCCATTACGTTTCCGTCAAGATGGCGCCGATATAAAACATGACACTGGGGTGCCCTTTGCTAGTACTACCTCTGTACCAAATTTCGTTCCATTCGGTTTCACCGTGTTCGAATTAATAGGGGCAATCGATTTTCACACAAAGATGGCCACCATCCGCAAACTATTAGGCTGATGACCTATTAGTTTGGTCGAAGAATGCTACCCCCATAAAGGTATGTTGTTGCAAAATTTGGTAGAGATCGGATGATTAGGTTAGTCGTAATTTGATTTAAGCTTTGAACATTTGTGTGGCCGCCATTACGTTTCCGTCAAGATGGCGGCGATATAAAACATGACACTGAGGTGTCCTTTGCTAGTGCTACCTTTGTACCAAATTTTGTTCAATTTGCGTTCACCGTGTTCGAATTGATAGGGGGGAACAGACATTCAGAGTACACACACTCACACACACACACACACACACACACAAACAGAGAGAGACTCACACACACACTTACACACACACAGACAGACACACTTTTTTTCGCCCTGTAGTGATCTCATAAGTCTACTTTCATTTTTTTGCAAAAATCGAAAGTAGGCTAATACAAAAAACGGCTCTCCTAGAAGATTGTTCGAACCGAGAACAAATTAATGGCATTTCGAACTCGCTCAGAGATATTCTAGAAAATGAAATTGTTAAAAGAGATGTGCTAATCTGAAGCAGAGATCAATTCGTGACTTTTAGGTAGATTTCATTAGAAAGCTAACTATTGCAATGGGTCCCATGTTTCGACTTCCGGAAAATTTCGACATATCTTCGCGTTTCACATCCCCCAGACCCCAAAACCACCGTCAGTTCAAAAGTTTATATATAATTTATGTATATATATATATATATATGTATATATATATGTATATATATATGTATATCAGTTTCTTGTGGACACGATAACTGCCGTAATTTTGCACCAATTACTTCGAATTTTTTACCGAAGATGTATACCTATAAAATCTCGGTCGAGTTCGTTACTGGGCTAAATCGGTCGAAGGGGGTGAAAATGGGGGGCTTTTTTCGAAAAAGTGAAATTTCGCTATAACTCTCTTAATACGTGCAATATCGAATCCATTCAAAGTTCATAATATGTGTCGGATAAGTGCCAAAAATTTATGTCAAATAAGATTTTTGATAGCACCAACCATTGACCAAAGGGGTGGAAAAAAGTGGGTTTTTCGGGAAACATTAATCATATCTCTCTTAATAGGCACAATATCAAAACCGTACAAAATGGACAATATTCCCCTAATAATTACCTAAAACTTTTGTCTGAAAGAATTTTTGATATGACCCACCATTACGCCAAGGGACGAGAAAAATGATTTCGGAATTATAAGAAAATGCCAAGAGCTATCAGTGGTTGCCATGGCAACACTACTAAATTGATGAGGCATGGACCATCAGACGTTGCCATGACAACGCACTTGCACGAGATCAGATTCAGTATTTCCATCTGATTAAGTGGTTGGTTGGTTGGTTCTTAAGTTTAGGGGCTGCGACAACGCGGTCATGTAGCCCCGTGTACTTTGGGTGTGTGTAGAATCTGTCTGATAACCGGTGTTAATTGTGATGACTGTATTAGTGTGTGTTATCTGTTTGTTAATTTAAGTACTGCAACTAACAATTTTTCAGATAGTTCCTACTTTTGCCGCCAAGCGCCACTGTCAACGACTACGAGGCCAAGTTCAGAACTGAGCTACTAGACGCCGCCGCAGTCGGCTCTTGGCAACGAACATAGAAACCTAAGAGCGTTGTATACATTCTTAACCTATCCAATTTAGCTTCACACAGGTGCAATTAGTGGAAGGATCTTTAACATGCCATAAATCTATGACATGGGACCGCCGGCTTTACTTCCCCTCCGAAGGAAGGCATACTGAGGGATATTTAACGCTCTTAAAAAATCCGACGGCTTCGGCCGGGTTTGAACCCGGTATCTTGGGCATAGAAGCTCAGCATGTTACCGACTACGCCACCAAAGCCGCCTGATAAAGTGGGAAGCGGCTTCGGTGACGTAACTGGTAGCATGCTGAATGTCTATGCCCAATGTCGCGGTTTCAAAGCCGGCCGAAGTCGTCGGATTTTCTAAGAGCACTAGAATCCCTCAGTATGCTTTCCTTTGGAGGGGAAGTTCCAACGTTCGTTGCGAGTTGATGGTTGGGGTGGCATCTAGTAGCCAAGTTCACAGCTAGGTGTCGTTGACGGTTGTACCTGGTAGCAACATTAGGAACTACTGCTTGAAATTGACCGTCTGCAGTACTTACATGAATTAAGACTAATACAGCCATTACAATTCACACCGTGTATCAGACAGATTCTACACTCACCCAAAGTACACGGGGTTAGATGACCGCGTTGTCGCAGCCCCTAAACTGAGGAACCAACCAGAGGTAGATTTCGTTAGAAAGCTAACTATTGCAATGGGTACCATGTTTCGACTTCCGGAAAATTTCGACATATCTTCGCGTTTCACATCCCCAGGCCCCAAAACCACCGTCAGTTCAAAAGTTATATATAATTTATGTATGTATATGTATATCAGTTTATTGTGGACACGATAACTGCCGTAATTTTGTACCAATCACTTTGAATTTTTTACCGAATACGTATACCTATAAAATCTCGGTCGAGTTCGTTACTGGGCTAAATCGGTCGTTGGGGGGTGAAAATGGGGGGCTTTTTTTTCGAAAAAGTGAAATATTGCTATAACTCTCTTAATATGTGAAATATCGAATCCGTTCAACATTCATACTATGTGTCGGATAAAGCCCAAAAATGTATGTTTGAAGAGTTTTTTTTATAGCACCAACCATTGACCAAAGGGGTGGGAAAAAGTGGGTTTTTCGGGAAACATTAATCATATCTCTCTTAATAGGCACAATATCAAAACCGTACAAAATGGACAATATTCCCATAATAATTACCTAAAACTTTTGTCTGAAAGAATTTTTGATATAACCCACCATTATGCCAAGGGATGAGAAAAATAATTTCGGAATTATAAGAAAATGCCAAGACCTATCAGTGGTTGCCATGGCAACACTACTAAATTGATGAGGGATGAGCCATCAGACGTTGCCAAGATAACGCACTTGCACGAGATCAGATTCAGATTTCCATCTAAGTGTGAAGCGGCTTCGGTGACGTAACTGGTAGCATGCTGAATGTTTATGCCCAAGGTCGCGAGTTCAAAGCCGGCCGAAGTCGTCGGATTTTCTAAGAGCGCCAAAAATCCCTCAGTATGCTTTCCTTTGGAGGGGAAGTTCCAACGTTCGTTGCGAGTTGCTGGTTGCGGTGGCATCTAGTAGCCAAGTTCACAGCTAGGTGTCGTTGACGGTAGTACCTGGTAGCAACATTAGTAACTACTGCTTGAAATTGACCGTCTGCAGTCCTTACCTGAATTACAGACTAATACAGCCATCCCAAAGTACACGGGGTTACATGACCGCGTTGTCGCAGCCCCTAAACTGAGGAACCAACCAAAATCTCTGCGGTAGATATAATTTTGCGTGAAGAAGTAACAGACCGTTACATAGTTGCACATCAGTGTTGAAACCTAGCATAAGGACAGTGTGACCACAAGTATAAAAATGGATCCCAAATGACAAGAAGGTTACCGTTCCCATAAGACAATAAAATGTTTAAAATAAGCATAAAATGACGAAAAACAAAGTTAATTAAGCTCCAATTATAAAATACCTTCTCGCATTAAATGAGGTCTGATCCTTCTACGAAAATCTGCATATTCTGCCTATTTTCGCCTATCCCCAAGTTTGTCCGGTGAAATCTACCTCCGCCTTCCGGCGTGCCGAGAGGACTTTTTTTAAATGACAGAGCTCAGAAAATAACTAATTGTAATTAATTTGTACTAAATGTGAACCAATGTAGTGTTCCAATTCTACTTTATTAATAATGCAGTATTCAATTATTTTTAATGCCTACCCCTATTAAGAGACCACCCCTCTAAAAGACCAGTTTTCCATGGAACCGTCACTGGTCTCTTAATAGAGTTTTCACTGTATTTCTAACATAGGGTCAATGGCTATACCAGTGTGGTGTTGCAAATGAGTGAGTGAGTCACCGACCAATGTATTTGGTTCTGTTACTACTCATGGCCCAGGAACACCACACGTCTCTCATCATCATCCGCGTTCCACATTCCTCTCAGGTTCACGGAGCTTGGACTCGAGATTTCTTTAGTAGTTGGGTGTGTGTAGAATTTGTTTGATAACTTGCGTTATTGTGATGGCTGTATTCTTCTTCTTTTCTTTAGCGTTTGTCCCGCCTCGTGGCAGGGTCCACTAGGTGAATCCGCTGTCTCCACTTTACTCGGTCATGGGCCATGTCCGGATGTAGATTGACGCTTTTCAGATCCCTGTGCAGTGTATCGGCCCAACGTTGTCTCGGTCGCCCCTTTGGTCTTTTCCCGGCGGCCGCTAGTGTGTAGCCCTGTTTTGCAATGGTGTTCGCTCCTGACCGTAGCACTTGCCCAAACCATCGCAGATGACCCTGACGCATTTTGTTGTTGATTGCCGTGACACCAAATCGTTCCCTTATCCTTTGATTGGGGATGTGATCCAACCTAGTAATGCCAGCTGTCCATCTAAGCATCATTGTCTCCATAACACTTAGCCGACGTTCCGCTTCCTTGGTGATCGGCCAACATTCAGTACCATAAAACGTCACGGGACGAATAACAGTTCAGTAAATCTTCGATTTTAGGTGGTCTTTCATCTGGCGATCTCACATGACACCTGTCGTTGTTCGCCACTTCATCCACGCAGCGTTAATGCTTACGTTGACCTCCTCGGCGAGACGACCTTCAGCAGTTATCGTAGAGCAAAGATACTTCAATGTTGTCGTTCGAGGCAGGTCATCGCCATCGACTTGGATTGTGATGGCTGAATTCGTGTGTGTATTTGAATTTTAGGCGAAGATTAGGAAGGAGGCGGCCGTGGCCTTCAGTTACGAACCATCCATTTTCCTGGAGTAGAAGTGGAGGGAGAAATCACAGAAAACCACATACAAGATGGCTGAGATGGGAACCAAACCCGCTTCTTTTCAGTTCTGCTCAAGAGGCTGAGTACACCCCGTTTCAGCCCTCAGACCAGAATTAAATTTCTTGGCAGAACCGGGAATCAAACCCGAATCACCGGGGTAACAGTCAAGAATGCTAGTCGCTAAACCACGAGGTGGTCTATCATAGTTCCAACGTTCACCACTGGGTGTCAGTGACATCTGGTGGTATAGTAATAATAATAATAATAATAATAATAATAATAATAATATCATATGGCCTTGGGGCCGGGTGCAAGCTTTGTTATTTGACACCCAGAGGGTAGCTTGCATGTCGAATTTCGTTGTTCCTTGACTATGAAATTCAAGGAGGTTAGATATCTAATCTCCTTGAACACTATAGCGCTTTCTAGTAGAGAAATGAGGAACTTTGTGTTGGCGGAAACTCCCGAGATTAATTTTGCCATTATGAACTCGGCCTACTGAATTCAAATGGGTTCTTGGACATGCCAACATCGTATGACATGCGTATCGTATTTTTGCCGCCTTTCATAAATCACTTACCACGGCCAGGAGCGAACCTGCAATCTTGGGGTTAGTAGACCGACACGCTATCCACTCACCCACCGTGGCAAGCTACATCTGGTGGTGAAAGTTGGAACTAACTTACTTGAAATTGAACGGAACGTATAGCTCACCCCATGGGCGTCCGCTTGAAGCAGCTACAGCCTCTGGCAAGCCGAACATGTCCTCGGATACTCCCGGCACTAAAAGCCATACGATAAAAGAAAAATCCACAGCCTGCTTCCAGTCTCCGACCGGGTCAGGAATGGAATGAATGAAGCCCCCATCTAGCGGCGAGGATATGAACTGTGCCGGCTGCCGAGGCCTGACGCACTCCTCTGGGGCAATGATTCAATGAATGACAGATGAAATGAAATGATAGTGGAGAATGTTGCTGGAATGAAATTTTGACAGGGAAAACCGGAGTACCCGGAGAAAAACCTGTCTGCCTCCGTTTTGTCCAGCACAGATCTCACATGGAGTGACCGGGATTTGAACCACGGACCCAGCGGTGAGAGTCCGGCGTGTTGCCGCCTAAGCCACGGAGGCTCCATACGATAAATAAATAGGCTAAATATATTTTAGTGAATATTAGTCAGTTAGTTAGGCCTACTTAGTTATTGGAGTTTTAAGGGGTGGAACAGCGTGGTCATCTGCCCCTTAGTGAACATTAGGCTACATTGTACGTAGGCCTACTGTAGGCCTATAGGCCAATAAGCTACAGAGTATTTCTTATCGTCTTGTAGGCTAACATAGCAACGCAGCAATCTTCCGTAGGCCTATATCTCGGGAATGAGTCACCCGGTTACGCGAGTATTTTGACGCTATGTCGTTAGAACTCTTCGGTGTCACCGCGAAGGCCCGAGTTCGATTCCCGGCTCCGCCAAGAAATTTAATTCTGGTCTGAGGGCTGGAACGGGGCACACTCAGCAAAACTGAGAAGAGGCGGGTTCAATTCCTACCTAAGCCATCCTGGAAGTGGTTTTCCGTGGTTTCCCACTTCTACTCCAGGCGAATGCCGAGATGGTTCCTAAATTAAGGCCACGGCCGTTCCCTTCCCAATCCTAGCACAGGTTATCAGACAACGTACACACACACCCAAGTACACGGGGCTACATGACCACGATGTCCCAAAGCCACTAAATGAATCAACAACAACAACTATCTTGCTAGACCGATAAAAATAATGTTAGCCCTAATGGATTTAGCGTAGTCCCTTTTAACTACTGCGGCTTTCAGGGACGCCGAGTCAGATAAAAAGGACCCTCTAGTACCCTAATAGGCTACAATCACGTGACCCTGTGGAGCGTTTTTTCCGTAAGTGAAAAGATGTAGGTAGCCTACTTTCATCCAGGAGATTGAGGCTAAGCGATGTCAGTTTTAAACCCCAGTTATTTTGCAATGCAAATGATAAATTATTTGCATAAGCCTAGTAGTCTAAGCTACCCAGCAACAATTTCAGATTTCTGCGTTTTTTAAATTATGTTTTCTTATCTGAATTAATGGCAAACAACCTCACGCCTTAATATAGAGCTGCTTTGTGTTTTTTTAGTATCTACGGCGGTATTTTTTGGGATCCAAGTAGCCTCCGGGCTACCAAATCTGAATTAGTTTCAATGGATAGCCTTCATTTTAAAACATTTCGGTAATTATCTTTTTGTAAATTTTTAATTGTTAATTATTTTTAATTGTTTTAATTTATCCAATTTAAAAAAATATTATTTATTTGGTTATTTTTTAAATTTTCATTTTCAATTTTAAATAAATGCTGCTATTTTGTGAAGTATCGTAATTGTGATTTATAATTGAGATAAATGTTTCTCACGTAATTGTAATTGGTCGTCATTACTGTACTTTTCCCATCACTGTTGACTAGCATTCTTGGTTGTCCCTGGGGTCGGGGAGAGAGTAAAACTGTGAAACAATCAAGATAAAACTCCTGTCCCTTGTATCGGAGGCTGTGCTGTAAGCCTCTCAGTGAGTGGACCACGGTCAGCGTGATTCCACCTATAGCAGTCTAGCTGAACTCCCATTGGCTTATTGACCACCAATATATGGAGCGCACTGGACACTAGGGCGAGCTGGTCATGGCTTCTGCTTCTGCGGCCTACTTCAAAAATACAAGCATTTCATTCCTCTCTTCTCATATCTACAATGTTTGGATTCGTCAGTAAATAGGTAGAAAGCTTTCCTTTGGTCCGAAAAGCCCCGGGTTCGATTTTTTCCCGGCCCGTATGGAGGCGCGGTTCCGTCCGACGGGTCAGGAGGTGGTGAAATGTGTGTTGGTCGTCTATTTCTAGAGGACGATTGATTGCTTGATTGAATTATTGATTTATTTTATTATTATTATTATTATTATTTACGATTATTCCCCTTCAGGAGAGCGTGTGAACTCGAGCCAATCACAGCTTCACTTCCTTTTCCTCTCTTCTTTTCTTTCCCCAAAACTTCATTAGTTCACTCTGCTTTTTTTCCTTTCCTCTGTCCATTTTTTTCCTGATGTGTCCTTCCTTGAGACTTGTACAATTTTTGTGTTTCTGATTTTATTTCTAAATTGTTCTCTGTCCTTAATGTGATCTTCAGAGATTTAAAGTAGGCCTAATTCCATGTCTTCATGTAGGCCTAATTCTTGTAAGTTATCCAACTGGTCTTTAATTTGCTTGCATTCACGATATTGAAAATCTTCTTAGTAAGTCTGTTCTCATCCATCCAATAGGCCTAGGCTATATGTGCCCATAGAACTGCAGACGTCTCTTCCTAAATTTATCTATAATGGTGTCTGTATTTTCATTAAGTTCCTTTGTTGGTCTCCTGACCCAAATTCCATCACGGAAAACAGCGCCATGGATTTTCCTAAGAATTTTTCGTTCCTGTGTCTCAATATCATGAATTCTCGTCATTCCTCTAATGACTGTGGTTTCTGCCACGTAGGCTACAAGGCTTCAGGCAAAACAACTGTGTTTTAGGCCTATTTATTGATGTGTAACATCTTTCCACTCGGTTGCTGGATATTTTTGTGGGAGTGATTTTGAAAAATGGGACGGAAATGGATCGGACGGAAGAGTGTAAGATGATGATGATAATTGTTGTTTTAAGGGGCCTAACATCTAGGTTATCGGTCCCAAGTGTGTAAGACGCACTGCCCGTGGTACCATGTGGATTTTTTAATTTTTTAGCGTATGGCTTTTAGTGCCGGGAGTGTCCGAGGACAAGTTCGGCTCGCCAGATTGGTAGCTGCTTCGAGACCGACACCCAATGGGTGAGCTACAAGTAGGCTACCGTTGGGGAGGGAAGGTGGAATGTAAGGGCGAGGAGTTGGAAGGTAGCGGCTGTGGCCTATAGTTAGGGACCAACCCCGGCATTTTCCTGGAAGGAAGATGGGAAACCACAGAAGACCATCTTCAAGGTTGCCGGCGGGGGGATTCGAACCTCCTCGCCTCCCGGATGTGAGCGACTGCCAGCAGTCATGCCGTAACGACCACGGCTAACTCACCCGGTACCATGTGGAATGTATATCACATACGGATTACTTCAAGGTTTGGAGGCGCCATTACAGATATTTCTACTATAAATCATCTTCAAGTTGTCGTTCTTTGGTGTGAAAATATCATATTTGCTGAAAACAATTACGATTTATTAAATCTTCATACTTTTGATGTATTCTTATTTAATGTAAGCACTCGATGTACCGTCGGCCATGTGGAATCTATATCGGATCAACAAACACTACAAACAGCGTAGGAATTCAGTATATTAACACCGACTACTAACAATAATTGAAACTTCGTTGGTATAAACGTAGCCTATCACTGGGAGAAACACATTTAATATATGGTACCTTCTGCACCCCTAATTTTTAATCGCGCCGATACTTGGTAGTGCGCTCTTTTGACAAAAAGAGGCCATTTTCAATAACATCGCTGACATGGGTTCACTAACTGGCCGGTTTAGAGCGCAGCTCGCATCAAGTAGGCAGTGGATTGCTTCGGCCGTGCTCCCGCATACCGCAGTTCAACTAGTTAAAAGGTAGATGTCACTACTGCAGATCCATTGGAGAACTTTGTTTTAATTAAATAATATTCTCCATTGCAAAATGCACAATATAACGCTCAATTGTATAACACCTCAGTACTCAAAAACAATAAATATTTTAAAAAATCAAGCAAAAAAAATACAACTCTGTTATACAACCGGCTGGATGAGAGACCAACTTTGTAACCACAGACCTAATTATGCCCTCCCAAAATGAATGTTATCAATTGTTTAAGATACAACGTCATAGCCAATAATGACTGACTAAACGATTTCCCACTCAAATGGTCAAAACTTAAAATTAAATTACGACCAAACTAAACATCGGATCTTTACCAAATTTGGTAAAAACATACCTTCAAATGGGACGCGTCTTGTGCCTATACTACAACGTTATCAGCCATACAAATTCAGGATGGCGGCCGTGTGAATTATGCAAGCTTTAGGCCTATAATCCGAATCATTGGACCCACCAGTTCCGATTATCGAACCGAGAATGGTTTAAACTGTTCTAAAGGTTGGGGCCCGTTCGAAATTAAAAGTTTATATTATAATATTATACTGCAGAAGTGACTTTAAAAAGCTGAGCCGTCTCGGTTACAAGACAAGATGGCAGCTGATCTCTCGTTCTGACCCAATGTTCTCACCTAGCCCATATTCTATTTCACTAATTTTATTAGCCTACAAGCTGTACCCGGCATGCGTTGCAATGCCAACCAAAGAAAGTGTTGGCGTTGAAATTCTGTTTCTTGAAGTGCTTTTGGATACACAACATGTTAACTGCCTCTAAGCTATCGTAAAATGGATTTTCTAATTTAGAACCATTCGTGGAAGCGTGCACAACAACTTTTCAAAAGTTTCATCGCTGTCACTCATTTGTTGAATCTATTCGTACGCTACCTGTTGTGAAATGGATTTACTAAGTCGAAACCCTTCCCTGGCGTGTACACAATAACTCATCAATGATTCATCGCAATCGGATGAATTGTATATGCACGTATACGGTGTTTTGTTTAAACGATTGGTGCGCTGTCACTCATTTGTTGAATCTACTCGTGCGCTACCTATTGAGAAATGTATTACTAAGTCGAAGCCCTTCCCTGGCGTGTACACAATAACTCATCAAGGTTTCATCGCAATCGAAGAATGTTATATGAACGCAATAGGGGATTTTGTTGAAACGCTTCGCGCGTCGTCACCCATTTGATGCATCTACTCTTGCGCTACTTACTGTGAAATGGATCTACTAAGTCCCCTTCCCTGGCGGGTACACAATAACTGATCAATGTTTCATCGCAATCGGATGAATAGTATATGAACGCATACCTGATTTTGTTTAAACGATTCGCGCTCCGTCACTCATTTGTTGAATCTACTCGTGCGCTACCTACTGTAAAATGTATTTACTAAGTTAGAAACCGTCACGTAAGTGTCCACAACATCTCACCCAAGTTTCATCGCTATCGGACTAATGGGATATGAAGACATAGGGGACTGTATTGAAACGCTCCGCATGTCGTCGTTCATTTGTCGAATCTACTCGTGTGCTACCTACTGTGAAATGTATTTACTAAGCCAGAAACCTTCCTTGGAGTGTCCACCATATTTCACCCAAGTTTCACCGCTAACGGCAGAATGGTATATGACCTTATACGGGACGTTGTTGAAACGCTTCGCGCGTCGTCCCTCATTTGTTGAATCAACTTGTGCGCTGCATATTGTATAGTGGATTTACTAAGCCAGAAATTTTCCATGACGTGTACAGAACATCTCACCCAAGGTTCATAGCTACGGACGAATGGTACATGAATGCATACGGGACTCGGTTGAAACGCTTCGCGTGTCGTCGCTCATTTGTTGATTCTACTCTTGCGCTACATATTGTAATATGGATGTACTCAGCCAGAAACCTTCCCTGGAGTGTACACAACATCTCACCCAAGTTTCATCGCAATCGGATGAATGGTATGTGAACGTATACGGGACGTTGTCGAAACGCTTCGCGCGTAGTCACTCATTTGTTGAATATAAACGTGCGCTTCGTATTGTAAAATGGATTTACTTAGCCAGAAGCCTTTCATGGAGTGTACACAACAATTCACCAAACATTTATCACTATCAGACGACTGGTATATGACTTTATACGGGACTTTGTTGAAACGCTTCGCGCGCCGTTGCTCATTTGTTGATTCTACTCGTGCTCTACCTATTTTTAAAGGGAGTTACTAAGCTAGAAACCTTCCCTAGAGTGCACACAAAATCTCAGCCTAGTTTCATCGCTATCGGACGAATGGTATATGAACGCAAACGTGACTTTGTTGAAATGCTTCGCGCGTCGTAGCTCATTTGTTGAATCTACTCGTGCGCTGCCTATTGTAAAGTGGATGTACTCAGCCAGAAAATTTCCCTGCAGTGTACTCAACATTTTACGCAAGTTTCATAGCTATCGGACGAATGGTATATGAATGCATACGGGACTTTGTTGAAACGCATTGCGTGTCGTCGCTCATTTGTTGAATCTACTTGTGCGCTATCTACTGTGAAATGTATTCACTAATTTTGAAACCTTCACGTAAGTGTACACAACATCTCACCCAAGTTTCATCGCTATCGGACGAATGGTATATGAACACATACGGGACTTTGTTGAAATGCTTCGCGCATCGTCGCTCATTTGTTGAATCTACGCGTGCGCTACCTATTGTAAAATAGATTTACTAAGTCAGAAACCTTCCTTGGAGTGTACTCAACATCTCACCCAAGTTTCATCGCAATCGGACGAATGGTATATGAACGCATAGGAGACATACATACCCACCCACAGACAAACTATCACGTTACATTGATTTTTATATATAGTCTATAGATGTAGCAGTTGCATGCAATATAGGCCTATTAGGCCTATATCCTACAGATAGAAATAATATTATCTTTGTATGAAATGGATTATAATGAGTAGCCTATATAGGGCCTAGGCCTACTCCAGTGAAGAAATCGTTTAGTCCAACTCATTAATTGCTAAGACGTTACATGTAAATCGATTATACATGCCGGACGTTTGTTTTAGACGAGTGAAAAATCTTAATGGAAGCCTGGAGGCGAGTTACTACAGTACCCGTGTTGTTATCAGCTGCCCCAAGCAGTCCGATGATTGACAAAGCTGTTTCACACTACTCCTGAAGTACAGTCATTGCCAAATATAATGACGTTCTGTTCGTAACTACGTAACGTGTACTTCCGCGTCACATAATACTTCGACATGGACTGTACTGTCTGCTCAAGTCTGGAATTCCATTACATCAGATCGGTGGTGACAAGTGTGAAGCGATAGGGTGAGAAAGTGAGGGTGAGTAGGCTCACCCGCAGGCTTCATGGTCAAGAGCAATCGTCTAAAACAAACGTCCGGCCTGTAGCGTTTGGCTTTGGTGGACAGGTTTGGCTCTGTGGTTAGAGCTTTGGTCTTTCACTGGTCAGCCGGGATTCAAACCCTATCAGAGCTGTGTTTTTGCTTGATGTTTTTATATTGATTGTTTTTCAAGTAGCCTACTGAGACGTTATAAAACTGAACGTTATGTTGTGCATTTTGCAATGGACAATTGACGTCTGAAACGGGGGAGGAGCTTACGGTCAGCTGTTTGCAATATGGCGGCGAGATAGTGACGTGACGTAATTGGGTGTGCGTTTGTTATGGCTTCTAATTTATGATGGCAAAGTACTACATATTTTCTTTCATTGATAGAAATATTTTTATAATCAATTTAAATGCAGTGCTTAATTACTACCAGTTAAAAATATTACCCACATGTAGATAGTTAATTTACTGTCTGCTGTTACATATATGAAGCCTGTACTTGGGAGCCTAGCGGTATCCATGTTTTTATTAATTTCACAATATATATATCTCACATAACACAAAGGACGACTCCCTGATAATAAATTGAATCAAGCAACCCTGAATTTGCATGAATGTTTTGGGTTCAAAGAAGCGTTACGTGGGATGCTCAAATCATACTTCAATATTGCAAATATTGACCTACATACTTGCTGTTCAAAGGCAAGAATAATAATTTATTAATCTCTTGCCACAGGTAAGTTAAAATGGAGGCATCCTCTTTATCAATATATTTAATTAAATATTTAAAATACAGATATTTAACAAAGCTGGAGTCTCCATTTGAACTTGTCATAAGCAAACGGAACAGATCAAAAACTACACTTTAAGCCAAACCAAATTCACTCCTCAGCTCGACATAAACCATAATACCAATTAAAACCTATACAAAACATACTCTCCTTACTGTTTTACAACTTTCAAACCAACTATTCGCACTCAAAACTGAAAAACCCTGAAATGGGAACTAATTAAATTTAGAATAGCCTAGGCCGATCCGGTCTCCTGCTACATTACCGCATATGTATACTTAACATCACTATAACTTCAAAATTACGGCTAAGTGACCTATCTGCCTGAGTAGTATAGGTGTTGCCGGCCTGCCTGGGATGATGGGTCTCCAAACCGGTACTTAAAACTAAGATTTTACATTTTAATTACGGTAACTAAATTCAACAGTAGGGAGATCATAGCCAAAAACACAATTTAAGCCAAATCATGCTTCAATGACCTACATACTTGCTGTTCAAAGGCAAGAATATAAATCCTCTGGCAAATTAAGGCTAGGAACAGCATTTGTCTTAAGTTTTCTAACCATTCGGCTATTGTCAATCGGAAGAACCCCTAAAATAAGTTTACGAAGAGCGGATTACATTCTATGTACGGCACAGAAGTAATAGGCTACAAGTTTATCAGTATTTTTGATGTAGCTAAATCCATGTGAATACAAATTAGAGACAATAACTATCAATAATCAACAGTACCGGTGGAAAGAAGTCGTCTTCACAAAAATGCAGACTTCACACTGTCATGTAACATGTAACACGTTTTCAAATTGACAGCGCCGAAGCCCACCTTTCTCTCTGAATTTTTGTACAGAAAAGTAGTGAAGATATTTCGTACCCGTCTTATACGATTTGCAACCGTATACAGAGCAGTACCTCCTCGAATTTGACAAATTTCTTTCTGTTTCCATCACGACGTCAATGCTTCACCATCTAAATAAACCTCACCAGTCACAATGTCACAGCTTCAACATTCTACCGCGTGGCTGCGCCATCCAACTTTTCTGACGTCAATAGCCTATAGGCTATATTTAATTAAAACAAAGTTCACCACCGGATATGCATGAGTGACATCTACTAGCAACCAGTAGAACTATGCGTGTGCTAACCATGGCCTAGGCCTACTAGATGCGAGCTGCGCTCTATAGGCTACCGGTCTTGACATTCCCAGTTAGTGAACCCATGAATAGTCTATGGTGTAATTGAAAGAAATTCCTCTTGTTGCCGATAGAGCGCACTCGCCCCCAAGGATGGGTGCGATTAAAAATTAGCTGTGCAGTAGGTTATTAAATGTGTTTCTCCCAGTGATACGTTTAGACCAACGAAGTTGTGTTTCAGTTTCAATTATTGTTAGTAGTCGGTGTTAATATAGACTACTGAATTCCTACGTTGTTTGGAGTGTTTGCTGATGAAATTGTAAAATTCTGAAGTAAATTATAAACTAGACTATGGTTTGAACGCCGCTGCTCAAACCCAGTAGCCTATGTCATACTGTTGTGTGCCAATTTGCACTTCGAATAGGAAGAAAATAGGAGGTGAGGCGGCTTCGGTGGCGTAGTCGGTAGCATGCTGAGCACATATGCCCAAGATAGCGGGTTCAAACCCGGCCGAAGCCGTCGGATTTTTTAAGAGCGTTAAAAATCCCTCAGTATGCCTTCCTTCGGAGGGGAAGTAAAGCCGGCGGTCCCATGTCATAGATTTATGGCATGTTAAAGAACCTTCCACTAATTGCACCTGTGTGAAGCTAAATTGGATAGGTTAAGAATGTAAACACCGCTCTTAGGTTTCTACGTTCGTTGCCAAGAGCCGACTGCGGTGGCGTCTAGTAGCTAAGTCCTGAACTTGGCCTAGTAGTCGTTGATGGTGGCGCTTGGCGGCAAAAGTAGGAACTATTTGAAAAATTCAAAGTTGCAGTCCTTACTTGAATTAAAAAACAGATAACACACACTAATACAGTCATCACCGGTTATCAGACAGATTCTACACACACCCAAAGTACACGAGGCTACATGACCCCGTTGTCGCAGCCCCTAAACTTAAGAACCAACCAACCGAAATAGGAGGTGATAAGGACAAAGAGATAAAGGCCTAAGTTAACTAGGCTACACCCATACATTTAGGAGAAAGTTGGCTATATGTTCTTTCCTGAACATCTTGTTTCTTGTGGGGCCTCCTGACTTTATTGAAGTTCATTTAGAAATATCAAATAGATAGAGGAAAGTCGCCAAATATGGAATACCATTTATATTTTTGCTGATATTGAAATAATCGATTGAATTAAAAATGTTTTCAAATGCGTACCATTTCTAGGAATTACTTATACAAAGAATGTCATATAATGCTAAGCTGAATATATTATGTGGAAGTAATTAGAAATATTTTTGTAAGAAAGTTACATTTTACATAATAAACAAGACGGCTCCAAATATGGAATACTTAATGAAGTTCATGTGATAGTAGCTTATTTACAGAAATCACACACAAATCGCTGCAATCACTTAGGGACCTTCGACTGGACGATCGACAGACCAGTCTCATCTGCATTGAACACCCTGTCAGCATCATAATGATGTTTATCGAACTCACGGTCCAGAAGGTCAATGAAATAGAACACAGCTTCCTTATTAAATCCTTTCACTTAGGCAAAAGATGTTCCTGTGGGTGTTCGTAACGATATTTCGTTTCTAAGGCGAGATAAAAAGAGTTTAAGCCATTTATTGCCCGCTATTTCTCGTTCCTTGGAAAACGGATGAGGTATGGTGTTTGCCTGTGCTAGTTGAAATGCAAGTTGTTTCACGTCACTCCTAGAGAGACCAAAAATCTTGCGTCCATGATTTTCAGGTACTCTACGAGTTGCTTTTCTATATTACGGGGAAGAATCGGACGTCTTCCAAGTGCGGCCTGTACTGCATCATTGGGTTCAACATCCTTCATGGAATACAGCCTGATGAAAGTAGTTCTAGGTACATTGAATTGTTCAGCCGCTTTTTATATCCCATTTTCTTTTCTCGTACCGCAAAAATAGCTCGTTTCATGGCATCAGAGTTCGACCGTTTCCTCTTAAGTCTTTCACCTTACATGACCTAGAAAAATTGTACAAATAATTGATAAATATTCATACAAATTAAGTGACAGGAATGAGGACCCAAATTTGGAATACTATTCCATATTACGGACCCCATGTATTCCATATTGGGAACTTTGCCATGTTGATTTCAAGGATGCGCAACGGAAAAGAAAATAAGCGTAAGGATTAACAACTACATATAGCTAATAGCGTAGTACATACACTATAATTTGCCTCCTAGGATAAGAATAATACCCGATAATAAAGGCATACAATAATGCAATGAGTGCATACCTCACAAAATCTCAAAGACGGAAGATTCAAACTTCAGCAGATAACTAACCAACCAAGCACAGCAGAGTCGTCTCGCTCAGTGACCTCGGGAATACAATGACGTCACACGCAAGCACTGACAGGAAAGGGAGATCTACCAACCACACAATTCGAAATATTACGGTATTCCATATTAGGTGTCTATTCCATATATGGCGACTTTCCTCTACGTTTCTTAATAGGCTAGGCTACATGGAGCAGAAACAACAATCACCTTGCTTTGTACAGTAGCGTTCGAAAAATATAGTTTATGATATGGGCAATAGCTAACTGAAGGTTAAATATTAAGTAGATGAAGTAACCATAGGTTAACTTACTATTGTTTTCTTTATTAGGTAGGTTAACACATATCCTAATGATTCAAGGCGACAGCACTTTTATAGGTGAAATCCCACAGAGAACGTATTAAAATGTCTATAAACAGGAAGATGGCCTATGTTACACTGCGAAGTACTTCTCTTGTATGGACTACAAAACACTTCGCGCCATCTGGCTTTGTTTCATGAAACTAGATTACATAGCCAACAGTTGACAGCTTCGTGTATAGCCTATACGGTGGTTAGATAATACGGTCCATATAAATCTGCCTGATCAGATGTGAAGTAGACACAGAAGGCCATGGAAATAGAGTTCCATTTAGGAAGAGAGATGGTGCTATCCTTGTTTATTTTTAAAGTACATTATAGTAAAAGAGAAACAAGACGAGAAAATAAATTTCTGTGTGTGAACTTCTCGAGTTCTCTATTAGCCGTCACCGTCACTTGTTTTACGGCGCCCGCCCGCCTCGGTTCTTGGTTGTAAATGCATGCGCGACATACATTAGCCTAAGCCTCTTTATACTACCCCATCCCATCCCATCCCATCCCATCGTAGCGTGCGCCCGCTAGACCTATCTCGTGGTTGCTTGGCTACCTGCTCGAGTGTCGACAGCAACAATCAATATGTCCGCCCTTCCGCCCGCCCGCCATCTTCTCCCACTCCACCAAGGTACGGTAGAACATTCACGTAGCGAATTGGAATGATGCGGTACACTACACTTTATAAAGAACATTTCCTTTCACATTAGGACAGGGTTAGAAGCTCCGTTTCCAGGGTTGTTTATGCCTGCGAGCAGGATGTTACTTCCAGTGGCGTTCGCAGGATTTCTTTCTGGGGGTTTTTCATAAATATAGGCCTAGTAGGGTAATTCTGTACACTATTAACTTTGCTGTTCCGCTCCATAAAACCACGATCATCATCATACATTATAAAAATTATATTTCGATTAATAGGCTATTCATAAATGACAAAATTAAATAAACATCCTCAAGGCAAAAAAAAAAAAACAATTTTGGCCTCATTATTATTTTAGCACAATTAAAAAATTATGTTTTTAAACATGGAAAACAGTAACTAAATATTAAAACTGAAATAATGCCGATGTAACAAATAGGAATAAATTGCAGAAACTCCTCAGGTACCGAATTATCATTAACGAAACGGACACACACAAGCAACCCGAACCGACGTCAAAAAAAAGTTACCGATCGCACACTTCACCCGCAAAATTTTTACATGGCTAGCTTCAACTCTGAAGGAGTCGTCTCGCTGCGAGTATGGTGCAGTACATTTGCCAAGTGACGAACGAGGCAATTTTTAAAATATGGTAGGCTTTATACAGGAGTTAAGACGCCTCACTAGGGGTAGTGTAGCCTACTCTAAAACAGATGATAGCTGGGGCAATATAAAGATTCAAGTAGTCTAAATAAATGTATCTGGGAGGGGGGGGATTTAAAACCTAACACTCCCGTCTGTACGCCACTGATTACCTCTACAGTAGCCTACACAGGTTAGATAGTTATTGGAGTTTTCAGGGGCGGAACAGTGAGGTCATCTGCTCCTCTTAACAAGGATTAATTCCCTATACAAATGTAGAATAAATTACATTTCAAGGTGGAAGCCTAAATAAGAAATGTTCTAAAAATTATTACTACTAGTCGACTACTATCGTGCATTCCCTTTTAAGAGAGCCTGTGAACTTGAACAATTTTCATGACAACCCAGTCTTGCGGCGACGTTGTTCCCAAATCCTCTTCATTCGTGCACTATGTTCTTTCTTCCGTTCGTCCGTCCACTGTTTTCCTGGCATCTTGGGCAGCAGTTGTATACCGTATCAATTTTATGTTTAATTATGTTTTTTTCTTAATTTAACCCGATCATTCATGTCGTGCATCGTGATGTTTGAAGTCTTCTTCAGTTTCTTGCATCCATTTGGACTTGTTTTTACTGTTGAGGGTGATGTTCAAAATTTGTTTTGTAATTCTGTGCCGGTCCATTCCGTATAGACATGTGATAGTTTCTAAGTTTTATAAATTTCTGATGATGGTCTCTTAATCCACACTCCCTCTTTATTCACTGGTCCAAAAACATTTTTCGGAGGATTTTGCGTTCTGGTTTTTCTATTTCTTTAATTTTTGAGTGACCATGAATTAGTGTTGTTTCTGTGCCATTAAGTGCTTCAGTGGCATAAAGTGCTTCAGGAAGAACTAGGCTACTGTTTTGTATTGTCTTAGTTTTGTATTAACTGAGATCGATTTTTTGTTGTAATGATTCCAGTTAGGCCAAAGTCTGTACTCTCTCTGTAACTTTATCACTCGTTCTTGATTTGCTATTATGTTTAGACCTGAAGGTTGGATGATTTCTTCTAAGTATTAAAAATTATTATTATTATTGATTTAAGTACAAAACGGAGGCAGACAGGTTTTTCTCCGGGTACTCCGGTTTTCCCTGTCAAAATTTCTTTCCAGCAACACTCTCCACTATCATTTCATTTCATCTGTCATTCATTTAATCATTGCCCCAGAGGAGTGCGTCAGGCCTCGGCAGCCGGCGCAGTTCATATCCTCGCCGCTAGATGGGGGCTTCATTCATTCCATTCCTGACCCGGTCGGAGACTGGAAGCAGGCTGTGGATTTTCATTTCATTGATTTAAGTCCACTAAGGAGCACTTGTGACTTAGTCCTTTTTCGATGCTCTCTTCCGTTCCCAATATCTCTTGAGCCCGGCTGCTAGTTTTTCCTTTCTCTCCTGCGAGAGGGATTTCCTGCACTTAGACGCAGCTAGCTCGTGCGTCACTGGCATCGGGAGAGCGTGGGTTCGAATCTCACCATGGCCGTCCTGAAAATTATTTCCTTGGTTTCCCACATTTACTCCAGGCAAATGCCGGAATGATTACTAACTTAAGGCCACGGCCGTCTCCTTACCAATCATATCCCCCAATTTACAAATACACACACTAATACAGCCATCACAATAAAACAGGTTATCACACAGGGAAACATGACCATGATGTCGCAATGCCCTTTACATAAGCAGCAGCAACAACAACAGGCTTTAAACACACGAAGTTGTTTTAATGAGTGAAATGCCATGTCCTGTGATTCGGATTCTACGTAAAATTGAGGTCACGTGGCTCTTGATCGCGAGATTTACGGTCACGTCAAACTACAATCTTCGTTCCCCTTAATGAAAATGTTTCAAAGGACGAAGGTTGAATTGGGGGTGGGGTGGGGTGAGGAAGACTATCACCCCTCATCTGCCCTTCACAGACCACGAGACAATCATCACCATAGCAATTAACATTTACCAGTATATTGTTAGTAAATTCCCCCGTCTCACTCTTGTTAAGGAAGGGTAGAGTATAGTTGACAGAAGTGCCACAGGTGCGCCGCCATCGCACGAGGACGTAATGAACGCTGCATGGACCAAGTTAGTGATAAATCCAGGCAGGGGGAGAAAATATAGGAATATCAGGAGAGACTGCTAAACAACGTTGCCTGTAATAGCCTACATATTTTTCCCTCTGATTTAAGACCACCTCGTGGTGTATCGGCTAGCATTCTTGGCTGTCACCTCGGAGGTCTGAGTTCTGCCAAAAAAATGTAGCCTAATTCTGGTCTGAGGGTAGGAACGGGGTACACTCAGCCTCGTGAGGCAAAACTGAGAAGAGGAGGATTCAATTCCTGTCAGTCATATTGAAAGTGGGTTTCCTTGGTTTTCCTCTTCTACTCCAGGCAAATGCCGGGATGGTTCCTAAGTAAAGGCCACGGCTGCCTCCTACCCAATTCTCGCCTTCCTTACAAATACACACAACCATTGTCCCGCTAAGGCTGGTGACATTCACCACGGCGCAGCACCCTGTTTCCAGGAATCTTAAGACACCGCTACCAATTAAGACTCCTAAAACCTGGGGACTTTGAGCTGAGGCTTATGAAGGGAAGGTGGGCTCCAGACGAAGAGATTATTGTACAATCAAAAGAAAACCCACAGGTCAAGGAATAATTACAAATTGTACTAAGTTATTTACAAAAGCCAAGGGCAACATATTAGGCCTACACGGAAAATGAAAAATAATTGTAGGCTACATAGCCTACCTATTGAACCCTTTATCCTCTGTTGGATAAGTGATTCTATGTTTATTTCTTCAATTAATAAATATTTCCACCAGCATCATGAAAGTAGCCAGACGGAGATGAGGAAATTTCAAGCATTTGTTGGAGACAGCGGGGACATACCTGAAGCAGTTTGACAAAAGGCTAAATACTTTAGCTGTGAAAGGAAATAGCCTAGCGATGTGTCAGAAGGACAGGTGTTGGCCACCTCAAAATAGAAGCGACGCGCAGTGAGACATGGTTCTGGTATGTTCATTGTAATATTCGCGCCTAGAAGAAATATGATGCAGTAACTTGAGTGGCTGATGAAGATAATAGACACTCCTACGACGCCAAGATCTGCTAAAAAACCGCCAAGTTACAGAAAATGTGGAACCAATGAGAAATGAATGCCTACGAGCGCGGCAAGACCAGCTTGGGTACGCGGTGGCTAGCATTCACGCGGGAAATCGCCTAGACAAAATCTCTACGATCGATTCTAGGATTAATGGGCATATTCTTGACCTGTGCAATGTTACGAGTTCAGTGATATTTATTTCATTCCTGTACCACCATTATTTCGAGAAATTTTTGTATAATTCCCCCCCCCCATCAAGACCTAGGGCCAGTTCATTTATAAGTGGCGTGAAAAGCCAAGACAAGGACTATTATTTTGTGTGCCGTGGACACAGGTTGACTATTACTTTGTGCGTCGACGGACGTAGACTTTTTACTTGTGTTCGTCTGAGGACGGAACGTATTACATTTTGTGTGTCGAAGACACAAGTTTGTGACTTTATTTAGTGCGTCTAAGGACGTAGGCTGTTATACTTTTGCGTGTCATGAGGACATAGAAGTTATTGTAAATGTGTTAAATTCAGTGATAGATAGTCACAGTACTATATTTTGTAGGGGCAGTATCGTCGATAATTCGCCAACAAACTGTTACGGGGAAAGTAGTACCTGGAACGGCGAATTTAGTAGTCAGATATCAAGTGTATATTAATCTAACTTTCTGAATCAGCACGAGAGATGACATCGATTACCATAGAAGAAGTTTGGAATTCTCAACACTCCGTCCAGATGGCTGAGATGAGATAAGAAGCATTCAATTGGGAGATGGCAGCTGATGTTCTTTGACGGGTGACTGAACGAGAGATGAGTACAATATAATATTCTTTATTATTTGATAAATTAACTTATGGTTTATGGGACATATTTTTGTAAATACTTTGCTTGTTTGATTAACGTAGTATTTTAGTTTTGGTCTGACACACCTTTTGCATGGAAACAGCTCGCATATGTTATTAGTGGAAGGTTCTTGTTTTTGTTTGTTGTTTTAACTAACGTAGCTATGTGAACGGCCGTGTTTGCATATGTTACGCAATGCGGTTAAAAACGTCTCTCGGAGATATGTTGTGTTTCAGAAGTAGGACTGAGTTAATATAATGATACAGTAGATTGGAGGGTAATTAAATTGTTTAAGGTTTATTATTGATCAGATTCAGTGAGATTATTGCCTTTGGAGCAATGAAATTTGTGACGAAGAGCAATCAGCTCTATCGTAGGTTGTAATTTTTTTTTAAATGTTTGCGAGCATCTATTCAGCAGACCTGTGTGAAAATCGTCATGTCATTCCCAGAGGTGTGATTGTGTGTATTTTGTGGTCATTACAAGCGGGATTTTCAGCTTAGACTGATTTCTGTCAGCTTGGTGCCAGATCCATATTGTAACCTTGCGAGGGCAATTGTGGATATTTTGATTATTGTCTGACCATATGTTGAGGTGGTTGAGATTTTGTTGCTGTTGGTTCCTTGAGATAACGGCACAGCTGGTCAGTTATTTATATACACTTGAGTTGGGACATGACAAGTATTGAAGGAGGGGGAGATGTTTCACAAGGCGGTCTGAACGTTGCAAGCAAGGTCATTAGTGAGGAGCGCTTATTGACTCCGTAATTACTTGAAATACAGAATAAGAACTGATCAATGGTAAAAATTGTTTAAATAAATGGGAGTTGCCTACGAATCATGATAATCTCCGAAGCGTTACCTTAACATGCAGTTTTGTTCATATAAAGTAATCTTAGCCGGTCAGGCTTTTGTTATTGTTGGTTTTATTCCATGTTTATTTTCCATATCAGTGACCCGTGAAGTCACGTGCAATGCTGTCTTTCCTTGTGTGTTTATTGAGCAATTGGCCAGGTTGGCAGCTCAGCTTGTTAAGTGCGTCATCGCACTAATGAGGGTCTCAGGGAGATTCCTGTAAATAGTAGATTTGTAGTATGGGTGTCAGCATTAGATTTTAAGGGTTTTTATTAATGTCATGCCCATATCCATAAACGTTGATTTACGCGATGATTGTTCGTGAGCACCGTGGCTGTTAACCCGTTGTAAACGAACAGTCATCCAAGTACTCATTTCTCGTCGTTAGTCATCACGCGTACATAAAAATCCAAATGCAAGGTAGTGGAACATGGATCCACATTTTTATAAAGGGGGAGATCCGTCTGACTCCTCAACATTGATAGATGTTCCTGTCATGGGAAAATTCAGGGAGGATATTTCTATTATTGTTGTTTATTTTTTTATGCACAATTAGTCATTAAATCATGTTATTATTTTACGTCTTGTCTCCTTACTTTCTTAATTATAGTTTTAATCCTATGACCCTTGCCTCAGTAGAGCATGTTGTTTGGCGGACGTAAACATCACACTATGAACTGAGCGCGACCCCTTGATCAAGATTCTTGCACATAAACACTGCTATTCTGAAGGGTTCACTATTGTATATATTTTCACCTGTATTTTGTTTACTAAGGCAACACTGAAAAATGGCTTCAAACCCCATAATGATAGTGAAGATTGACCTTTAAGTTTATACGACTGTTATTAAATGGCCAGGTTATTGTGGATTGTGCACTTAGCTGTTTGAGTGATGTGTGGTCCGTTTTCATGCAGCTGGCGCCTCCCACTACCTGCAAATACCTTGGCTAATTTTGTTAGATTAATCACTAACTAACCCCGTGGCACTACAGCCCTTGAAGGGCCTAGGCCTACCAAGCGACCGCTGCCCAGCCAATTGGCCTGCAGATATTGGGGTGACGCGTGGTCAGCGCGTCGGGTCCCCTCGGCCGTTAATCTTGGTTTTTCGTGACTGGGGCACTGTCTCACTGTCAGACAGCTACTCAATTGTCCTCACGAAGCTGAGTGGCCCCCGTTCCAACCCTCACGTCAGTTTTAAAATCCCTGACGGAGCCGGGGATCGAACCCGGGGTCTCCGGGTGAGAGGCAGGCGCGCTACCCCAACACCACGGGGCCGGCTTAGTTTAATCACTACTGCAGCTAAATAAGTGTAGGCCGATAGGCTATATCATAACCCGTAGGCTTACTTAAGATGATATTTGAATCGCAGCCAATGGCCATAGCTGGGTATTTTTAATTGAACGCCCGAGGGCTCCCAACAAGTTCAATTTCAAGTAGTTCCAACTTTATCTATGAGATGCTACAGTCACTAACACTAGTGGCGAACGTTCGAACTTAATAGAGCGTTCCCTAACCAGCCAAATATAACCTACAAATTTGGCTACACACCACCAATTGCAGTGGTAGGTTCTCTTACATGCCATAAATCTATGACATGGGCCCGACGGCTTTACTTCCCCCACCGAAGGAAGGCATAGGCCTACAGAAGGATTTTAACGCTCTTAAAAATCCGACAACTTTGGCCGGGTTTGAACCAACGATCTTGAGCATAGCAATTCAGCAAGCTGCCGACTATGCCACCGAAGTCGCTATAACCCATACTACTTGTAAGTAGGGCTCGGATGTTTAAGACCTAAATTTAGCCCAAATATGCAAGTAAACCTTAAAAATGACGAAATATGACTAAAAATGACAAAATATGACTAAAAAATGACGAAATATGACTAAAAAATGACAAAATATGACTCAAAAATGACGAAATATGACTCAAAAATGACAAAATATGACTAAAAATGACGAAATATGACTCAAAAATGACAAAATATGACTAAAAAATGACAAAATATGACTAAAAAAATGACGAAATATGACTAAAAAATGACAAAATATGACTCAAAAATGACGAAATATGACTCAAAAATGACAAAATATGACTCAAAATGACGAAATATGACTCAAAAATGACAAAATATGATTCAAAAATGACGAAATATGACTCAAAAATGACGAAATATGACTCAAAAATGACAAAATATGACTCAAAATGACGAAATATGACTCAAAAATGACGAAATATGACTCAAAAATGACAAAATATGATTCAAAAATGACAAAATATGACTAAAAAATGACGAAATATGACTCAAAATGACGAAATATGACTCAAAAATGACGAAATATGATTCAAAAATGACAAAATATGACTCAAAATGACAAAATATGACTCAAAAATGACGAAATATGACTCAAAAATGACGAAATATGACTCAAAAATGACAAAATATGACCTTGAAAATGACTGATTTAAATATGGCCGTTTTTTTATGTAAATCCAAGCAGCAATCCCTTCGAGATTAAATTTTTAACTAGATTCTTGCTTGCCACGGTGGGTGAGTGGTTATAGTGTCGGACTACCAACCCCAAGATTGCAGGTTCGCCCCTGGCCATGGTAAGTGATTTTTGAAGGCGACAAAAATCACGACACTCATGTCATACGTTGTTGGCATGTTAAAGAACCCATTTGAATTCAGTAGGCCGTGTTCAATGGCAAAATTAATCTCGGGATTTTCCGCCAAACACAAAGTTCCTCCATTCTCTACTTGAAAGCGCTGTAGTGTCAAGGAGTTTAGATATCTAACCTCCTTGACTTTCATAGCGTTCAAAGGAACGACGAAATTCGACATGCAAGCTACCCTCTGGGTGTCAATTAACAAAGCTTGCACCAGGCACCCGAGGCCATACGATATTATTATTATTATTATTATTATTATTATTATTATTATTATTACTAGATTCTTTATTCCTAATTTCATATTACGGTAGTCTAATTTTCTGAACAGGCCTATAGGAGGGTTTCCCAACCTGGGGGGAGGGGGGCGTGGGGCTTTATCAAGGGGGGCATGAAGTGATTTCCGAATTAAGTTTTTTTTTTACTCAAATATTACAATTTTGTAAAATTAACATTTTTCGAATCTCTCCGAGTGATTGTCGCACCAAGTCAATCGTTCAAAAGCACTGGTAATTGCCAACTGTCGGCACAAACCTCAGCGGAGCCGCGAGGTTGGAGGTGAAATAAGGAATTTGCTGTGTTGTGAGCAAAATCATGCAAATCTTATCGTCTCGTTGGCATATCTTTGTGATTTCTTTGAAGCTTTGAACAGTTTGAACTGTGCAAATTCAGTCATATTTGGATTCCCTGGCACAAGAATTCAACTCCTACTTTCCTGATATCTCGTCGGAAGAATGGTCCTGGATGTTAATAAGAAATTCGTTTGCCATTGACATTGAAGCACTGCCAGCACAGCTTCAAGAACAAGCCATAGATTTGAAGTGTGAATCAAAGCTAAAAGATGATTCTAAAATATTAGGACTGGGTGACTTTTGGGTAAACTGTCTTGCAGTGTATCCCTGTAATAGCCAAATTTGCATTGCGTGTCATTGTCCCATTTTCAAAGACATATTTATGCAAGTCAGGATTTTCAACGCTGAGTGTCATAGAAACAAAGCAATGCTGTCGGCTTGATGTTGCAAGTGATCTCCGCTGTGCTCTGTCAAATATCAAACCAAACATACCGAGGAAGGGACGCGATGAACTCCCGTATCTAAAAAGGGGGACGTCAGCTGACAAAGGTTGGGAACCACTGGCCTATAGGGTGCATGTTTAAGTGGTTACGACATCCAGATTCAATTTCTGTAAACACTGGTTCCCGTTCGGTAAGTTGAGGATGATTGCACACCTACAGCCGCCGTCAAACTACTGAAATATGACGTTCTTACCAAAAAAAATCTACAAATATGACCTAGTCTAATGGTAAAAAATGTTCGAAATATGCATTTATAGCCCATTACAAATAAAAACCACTGTATTGAGACGATAATCACTTGTTTTGCATCAGAAACCAATCGAGCATGAAAATAGAGGCAAAGAAGAAAGATATGACTTTTCCTAAACATCCGAGCCCTACTTATAAGTTTTAGGCATATATTTAATAGTCTAAGTGTAAAGGTTGGTTGGTTCCTTAGTTTAGGAGCTGCGACAACGCGGTCATGTAGCCCCGTGTACTTTGTGTGTGTGTGTGTAGAATCTGTCGGATAACCGGTGTTAATTATTGTGATGACTGTGTTAGTGTGTGTTTCTGTTTCTTAATTCAAGTAAGGACTGCATACTTTGAATTTTTCAAGTAGTTCCTACTTTTGCCGCCAAACGCCACCGTCAACAACTACTAGATCAGAACTTGGCTACTAGACGCTACCGCAGTCGGCTCCTGGCGACAAACGTAGGAACCTGAGCGTTGTTTACATTTTTAACCTAATTTAGCTTCACACAGGTGTAATATAGTGGAAGGTTCTTTAACATGCCATAAATCTATGACATGGGACCGCCAGCTTTACTTCCCCTCCGAAGGAAGGCATACGGAGGGATTTTAACGCTCTTAAAAATATCCGATGACTTCGGCCGGGTTTGAACCCGCGATCTTGAATTGTAAAGGATCTGATGATGAACGCTTGACGATCGAAACTGGTCATCCAAATGTATTATTTAATCTCATGTGTTGTTGTTTTTTTTTTTTACAGGTTTAGGGTACTAGGCTACCTATTACAATGAGTACAATCGTGTTGACAGACTGAAAAACATTAAATTTAGATTACTAAGGCAACACTGAAAAATGGCTTCCAACACGATATTTATTTATTTATCGTATGGCTTTTAGTGCCGGGAGTGTCCGAGGACATGTTCGGCTCGCCTGAGTCTGTAGCTGCTTCCAGCGGACACCGTAAAGGGTGAGCTACAAGTTCCGTTCAATTTCAAGTAGTTCCAACTTTCGTCACCAGATTTCAATGATACCTAGTGGCGAACGTTGGAACTTTGATAGAGCGTTCTGACGAAATCTAACCTAACAAATTTTGCTTTACACAAGTTTAGTCTGTGAAAGGATCTTTTACATGCCATAAATCTATGACATGGGACCGCCGGCTTTACTTCCCCTCCGAAGGAAGACATACTGAAGGATTTTTAACGCTCTTAAAAAATCCGACGATTAGCCTATGCTATGTTCTCTCTGATTTAATACATTTTTCTAATTTTGTTCAGTGTTATTCTGATTTTTTTACAAGGGGTCCGATTTTGGCAACTTTTTTTTGAATTGCCAAAGTGTAACTTAAGGTTTTAGTTTTTTTTTAATACTGATTTTTAATTATATTTTCTAAAAGCATAACCTTATGAAGTAAATATGACATGCTCTTAAAACATATTTTTTAAATATTTTCTATTATCTATTAACTGAAAACAAAATGGGGGTCCTGTTTTGGATACTTTCCTCTATTATTATTATTATTATTATTATTACAAGGCACGCTTGTTTGCAGTGTTCCTATACTCATGTCAAGGCTTGCAAGGGGGCGGAGACAAATGTCCGAGTCGTGAAACAGTAGTGGTCATACTCACACAACCCCCACCCTCTTTCACACTCTCCCGTGTTATTGGTATTCAGGGACACACTTTTCCAATTTTCTCTCCCCGCCACACATCCTACCAGGGCAGGGGAGGGACCGTCCATTTGTATGCACTGGACTACGTCAGCAACATGCCATCCCGTCCGCTCCAAGTTAGCAACCTCCTTGCCATCATATGTGTTACCAATTACCCTGCATCACTTTTCAAACGCACTAGCCAGAATATTTTTACTTACATGCTTCAAATAATAATAATGATGGTAATGTGATGACTGTATTAGTGTGTGTTATGATAAAGGTAGATTTATTAAACAAATACGGTAGTAAATCATACAGCGCAAAATAGCCTATGCATTAAATGTTTGACACTATTGGTCGACACTCAACTGTTTACACCACATTGCGTGGTATCTATCACCCTTCCTTGCGCACCACGAGCTTACACATTCTGGGACTGGTTGGTGGTATTTCTTGTTCATGCATACTTTGTAGTGGAATCCGTGAGTCGCGTAGTTCGCGTAGGCTTAGCATCCTGTCTTTGTCTATCATAGCATCCGTGCTGTAAAAGTCGCTCCAAATGTCGTTCTGTTTCGTCTTGAAGTCTTGTTTCAGTCTTCCAAAACTGGGGGTCGATGGCAGGAGAAGTTTGAGTCTCAAGTCTTCGACAAGCGGTGGTCTCTTGCTAGTGCATACGTCAGCCGAGATGGTGTGCATTTTGAGAGGCATAGGGCTCTTTTCAGAAAATTACTCATGATCATTTTTTCTGCTAGGTTCTTGTAGCTTAGATGGGGCCAAATTTTCTCTAGTCCGTATGTCGCCGCCGGCACAAACTTGGTCTCGAATAATTTCATTGCTGTCTTTAGTGATATCTCCCAGAGATGCGTTATGTCGTTCATGGCTCTCAGTGCAGCGTGTACTCTCTCCTTGATGTGGGTTGTAAAAACTGTCCCTTTAGTCTGCAATGTCACTCCTAGATAATTGAAGTGTGTTACTGACGCGAGAGGTTTACCTTTATGGTAAAAGGTTCCAGCTCTCCCTCCTTTCCTGAAGGTCATTGTGACTGTCTTTGACTCGTTAAGATGCAAGTCGTTTCTTTCTGCCCAGTCTGCCACTCGATTGAATGCCAGTTGTAGATCTTCGCTGTTGGTGGATATTAATGCCATGTAAAGGTATAGCCTATCTTTATGTTCGCTGGTGTCAGTTTTGTGACATCCGCCGTGGCCAAGGTGAACAATAGTGTTATCTGTTTTTTAATTTAAATAAGCCTAAGGATTGCAGACAATAATTTCAAGTAGTTCCTACTTTTACTAACAAATGCTAGACTACCATTCACGACACCTAGCTTGTGGACTTGGCTACTAGATGCCATCGCAGTCAGTGCATGGTGGCGAACGTTGGAACTAATATAGCGTTTTCAATTCTAACCTACAAATTTTGGCTTCACACAAGTGTAGTTACTGGGAGGTTCTTTTTAATGCCATAAATCTATGACATAGGACCGTACTTCCCCTCCGAAGGAAGACATACTGAGGGATTTTTAACGCTCTTAAAAAATCCGACCAATTCGGGTTTGAACCCGCGACCTTGGACATAGAAGCTCAGCATGCTACCAACTAGACTACGCCACCGAAGCCACATGCCAGAGTTGGGTGAAGACCAGTTTGGTTTCAGGAGAAACGTAGGAACAAGGGAAGCTGTAGGATCTACTAAGTCTTGGATTGTAGAATAAGGAAAGATAACAGAAAGTTCATGGCAATTGTAGACTTAAGAAAATGCTTTTGATACGTTGATTGGAGTAACTTGTTCGACATTTTGAAAAGGATTGGAATACAGTACAGGGATAGGAGGGTGATGTAGGCTACAATCTGTACAAAAACCAGACGGCAGTTATTCGAACTGGAGGACATGAGAAAGAAGCTGGTATTCAGAAAGGTGTAAGGCAAGGGTGCAACTTATTGCCCATACTTTTCAATGCATACATTGAACAAGCAATGAAGAAAATTTGAGAAAAAATTTAAGTAGGAATGGTAGGTGGTTGGTTCTTAAGTTTAGGGGCTGCGACAACGCGGTCATGTAGCCCCGTGTACATTGGGTGTGTGTAGAATCTGTCTGATAACCTGTTTTAATTGTGATGACTGTATTAGTGTGTGTCATCTGTTTTTTAATTCAAGTAAGGACTGCAGACTTTTGAATTTTTCAAATAGTTCCTACTTTTGCCGCCAAACGCCACCGTTAATGACTACTAGTTCAGAAATTACCTACCAGACGCCACCGCAGTCGACTCTTGGCAACGAACGTAGGAACCTAAGAGCGTTGTTTACATTCTTAACCTATACAATTTAGCTTCACACAGGTGTAATTAGTGGAAGATTCTTTAACATGCCATAAATCTGTGACATGGGACCGCCGGCTTTACTTCCCCTCCGAAGGAAGGCATAACTTACTGAGGGATTTTTAACGCTCTTAAAAAATCCGACGACTTTGGCCGGAATAAAGATTCCAGGAGAAATAATTTCAACTTTGCGATTTGCTGATGACTTTGTCATCTTAGCCGATTCATCAGAGAATTTGAATGCGTTTATAAATGGTAGCCTATGGAAAATTAATAAAAGTAAAACAAAAATATTGGAATGCAGCTGTAAGAAATCAGATATCCCTATGAACGTCAAATTGGCAGGTGAAAAGCTAAAGTAAGTTAGGAGACATCTCTTACTTGTCTGTCGGTTAGGTAGTCAGTCTGGAGGCTGGTTGGATCCTCAAATAGCACCACCATACTGTTGGTTAGTCTATGTGGTAGAAACCCACAAAACCAAGGCAGCACTGTAGTAAGGCGTACTAGGCAAGGTGAGGAATAAGATAGTTTGCCATTGCTTTCCTCACTGAGTCAGTACAGCTGTACTAACCCTATGAGCAGAACCTTTCACAACATCCACAGGCACTGACTGTGTCCTGAGGCCATTATACTCAGCACCACCCATACCTCAATAGCTTTTGTATAATCACAGCCATGTATGAGACTGAGACATCGGTGATAAGCCACATTTTACTCTAGCCTGTGCCAATAGACAAATGCAAATGTACTGCATTCATCAAGAGATGGCAAACAGGCAGTATCTCTTAGGAAGCAAAATAACCCGTCATAGACGAAGCAAATTAGGTTGACTCGGGCAAGAATTGCATTTCTACTGAAAAGGAATCTGTTGGCATCGAATTAAACCGCATGAGGTTATTATTATTAGTCTATTATTAATATTGTGTTATTATTGCCGTATTATTATCATTATTATTTATATAAAATCGTTTCTGGGCTAATAGGCCTATGGAGCAGGTAAATAACTCCTCACGATTTCATTTGTTTGGCGCCATTATTGTTAGACTATTATTGGTGGTAGGATAAATAATATTTATAATATTATTATCTCTGATAATGAAAATAAAAATCCACAACCTGCTTCCAGTCGACCGACCGGGTCAGGGAATGGAATGAACAAAGCGCCCATCTAGCGGCGAGGATGTGAACTGTGCCGGCTGCCGACGCACTACCCTGGGGCAATGATTAAATGAATGACAGATGAAATGAAATGCCAGTAGAGAGTGCTGCTGGAATGAAATTTGTGACAGGGAAAACCGGAGTACCCGAAGAAAAACCTGTCTGCCTCCGTTTTGTCCAGCACAAATCTCACATGGAGTGACCGGGATTTGAACCACGGACCCAGCGGTGAGAGACCGGTGTGGCGTGCTGCCGCCTAAGCCACGGAGGCTTACTTCTCTAAGATGTATGTTTCAGAAAACTCAAGCTCCTCAACAGAAGGAGTTAGAAGATGTGATTTGTACCGAAATCTTCCAAATTGTAGAGTACAGGAAAAATCTTGCATTTCTTGAAAAGTCAACGGAAATATATTTATTTGTTTATAAAGGGCTTTTAAACAAATAAACAAGACGATAGCCCCTGGCAGAACTGTGTCGCGTATAGCCGCATAGCACTAGGGCTGGGCGGGTAGTCTGTACACATGGGGCGCACATTGTGCAACCAGCAGCAGTGATTTCATAAATATCAATAATTTGTTTAAAAAGTGCGTTTAAACAAATAACATATTTATAGAAGCCCGCATAACAGTAAAGCCTGGCGGGTGGTTTATACACATGCGAGAATTCTCGCACGGGTCCGCCAGTTAACTATAGTATTATTAGTCTACTGTATTATTATTATTATTATTATTATTATTATTAAATCGATTTTGACCTAGACTACTATGGACCACGTAAATAAGATGACCCAGACGTGAAACCAAGTATCCTACTATCCTGTCATTTACCAAGAAGAGGTGTGAAAAATCGACGAAGTTGGCCTCTGTCATCGCCAAGATTCGAACCTGCGATCTCTGAACTTCCCTCTTATTAATATGGCTGATGACCTCGATGTTTAATTCCTCATAATTAATCAATAATTCATTTTTTATTTTCAATCGTAAGCGATCGTTGTTTGTTTTTATTGAAATCCTGACATCTATACGTAGAAATCCCATGTGAATCTTTTAAATTTAGGGAGGTAATACGGAAGATTTTAGCCCATGGCGGTCAGAGAATAAAATAGCCAATTACAATAGCCTTGATGCAAGAGAGAGAGACAGAACTTAGTGAGCAAAGGAGAGTGCCGAATTGAAAGAAAACAACCCCTCCGGCAAAGCCTCGTCGAAGTTCGGCTGTTGTCGGCTTTGTTCGATCGGTGATGTGCAGGTGGCTACCGACAATAATAGTTTGGGGGAGGATTGTTGTACTGTCAACCCCGCGACAGTAGACCGCAATTAGTTGACAAGGGGACATAAAAGGATAGGTCACTCCAAGATGTCAAACCCCCAACTCCACGACAGCAATTGCCTAGTGAAACAAAGCCAGGAATGTCTCGTATTGTATGGTCTGAAAGCTGATCCTTACAGGATGCGAACAAGCCTTTTCGTTTTTCTTTTGCCGAGCAGATGCATTGAAAAAAGGAAGGACTCAATGATTATTATTGAGGAAAAGACAAAAGAAAATGTCATACCAATAATCTATTGTTGAACGATATCTAGCATATCACTCACTTTATAGCAATGGTTCTGAACCTGTAGAAGTCTGCGGACCACTCAGCCTGAAATTGAATCATGTAAGCCCCCCTTCTCCACCCCCACCCCCCTCCGCCGATAGCCTACACCGTATCAGTTGTGTAACTGTGACCGTTTTTACTATCCTTGACATTCATCAACACACAAAAATCTTTTTATTTTTTACACACTCATAATAGCCTACATAACAATTCCAAGTCTCTCTTTTTCTTTTCTTCACTGCCTTCTTGATATTTCTACTCTCGCACTGCCTTCTTGATACTCTGCTGCTACATCACTCTCTTTTAATTTTTACACTCTAATAATACATAACAATTCCAAGTCTCTCTTTTTTTTTCTTCACTGCCTACTTGATATTTCTACTCTCGCACTGCCTTCTTGATACTTTGCTGCTACATAACCCTTCCTCAGCGCCTTCGCCGTAAGAATAGATGATTAGGCCTAAGCAAAACAGTTTTTAGAACACATTATTTCTTATTACTATTAAATAGTGTACAGTACAACTAAATTACAAATTATTTAATGGAACAAAATTACTTTTTTATAATAGACCCCTACTATCCTATAGCCTACATAATATGAAAAGTCTCTACAAATGTATGTTCAAGTAACAATTTTGTTTAAAAAGGACATTGCAAAATAATAATAACCATAATAATTTTAATTTTGTCCTGTGACTTTCTGGTTGTTTAATGTTGGTGAAAGTTTATTTACCACGATTAAACATAAGTTATGAAAATTATTTTGTATCATATTCTAATAACACTTATTTTACAGATATTTCAATTCAAAACTTGTTAGTCATCGCCGCGGATACATTCGGACAATTCTTGTTCAACGCACTCGAAATCTCCATTTATTGGCCACTTTATTTAAGCGTGCTGGTGGACCATTTTCTCCCGCCGACCACCGGTTAAGAACCAGTGCTTTATAGCCTAAATAAGACAGTTGTTATGCCGCAGGCTTTATACGCCTCAGAAGCCATACCTCTCGGCGGTCACTCATTATTGAAATTGAAAGGCAAGAACAGAAAATTCTCCGGAAAATGTCTGGTCCAACGAGAGAAAATGGAATGTGGATTAAGATGAGAACATCGGGCCTCTATTCCTTAACTTACAGGTTCACTGATGGCGTACGCAAGATTCGTCTGAAATTCTATGGCCTGAGGCCTATAGTCTACTATCTACAGAATGGACAGCGACAAACCAACCAAAAGATTATTTAAAGTAGACCCCTAATCAACTCAAAGAAGGTCAAAGTATATGAGCGGCCTCGGTGGCGTAGTTGGTAGCATGCTGAGTTTCTATGCCCAAGATCGCGGTTCAAACCCAGCCAAAATAGTCGGATTTTTTAAGAGCGTTGAAAATCCCTCAGGGGAAGTAAAGCCGGCGGTCCTTTGTCATAGAATTATGGCATGAAAAAGAACCTTCCACTAACTAAACTTTTGTGAAGCCAAAATTTGTAGTTTAGATTCGATAACTCCATATTAGTTCCAACGTTCACCGCCAGGTATTGTCTGCGATGGCATCTAGTAGCCAAGTCCGCAGGTAGGTGTCGTGGGTGGTAGCATTTGGTAGCAAAAGTAGGAACTACTTTAAAATTGACCGTCTGCAGTCCTTACCTGAATCACAGATAACACACACTAATACAGCCATCAAAATTAACACAGGTCATCAGACATATTCTACACACACCCAAAGTACACGGGGCTACATGACAGTGTTGCCGCAGCCCCTAAACTAAGGAAACAACCAATCATTACTATTATTATTATTATGACACACTCATTTCACCACATCACTGAGTACAAATCAACATATCGTCGGCTTATTTGCAAGACAGTAGGCTATGGTAAGTTCTCTTAGGGTGGCACATTAAGAAACGAGCGAACTATGGAACACGTCTCCAAGCATGATGATAGCCTATATAGACAAGGATGCATTCCCATTTTTACTAGGTTGCGAGCCAATGATTTAGGGTGCCTGTAGAAAGGATGGCTATGGCCAGCACCACTACACTTTCCTGTCTCCGCATTTGCCGTATACTTGGTAATTTTCTCACAGCAGGTTTGTTGCATATTATGGGAATTGGGTACGGTATTGCGATATCAATGAAAGGTTCTCATCCACACTTTGTCCACAAGAACGATATCTGGCCGG
This sequence comes from Meconema thalassinum, assembly GCA_946902985.2. Classification (NCBI taxonomy): domain Eukaryota; kingdom Metazoa; phylum Arthropoda; class Insecta; order Orthoptera; family Tettigoniidae; genus Meconema; species Meconema thalassinum. Next base: position 142,708,345 of record OX336400.1, read on the forward strand.
TTCGCTGGCATAGTTTTATCTTATCAGTAATAACAACTGATCTGTCGCATTATTATTATTATTATTATTATTATTATTATTATTATTATTATTATTATTATTATTATTACTAAGTAATTATTATTAAGATATTATTATTCATTATATAGCTTAGGAAAGAAGACGAGAGAAGAATAGAGGCTTTCGAAATGTGGCTGTAGAGGAGAATGGAGAGAATTAGATGGAAGGACAAAGTGAGAAATGAGGAAGTATTAAAGAAAGTAGGAGAAGAAAGGATGATGCTAAAGTAGATAAGGAAAAGAAAAATGAATTGGATTGGACACTGCCTAGTCTAAGAGGAGATGGTTTGTGAAAAGTGCATTAGAAGGGACAGTCCAAGGGAAAATCCGAAGAGGAAGAAGAAGGTTTCAGATGCTGGATTCCACCAAGATTGATAAATCTTATGAGCTGATGAAACGTGCTGCTGAAGATGCCAACTTCCTCCACGTATTTTCTCGTTTCGTCGCCTTTAGCTTGGTGATGTAGGCCTAATCAAAGATTATTTTCGTTATTCGATTCTTATGAGGTGCCCATAAAACTTCAGTCTCATGATGTCCTGTCTATATTGAACCCTTATTGATCTACGATAAATAAGTATTCATAATTTATTATTATTATTACTGCAGCCCAGGCAGTACTTGTGGAAGGTGACAAGGATAAAGGCAAGGTAGCGTGTCGCAATGATTGCCACATAAGGAGAGCTTGTAGCTATTCTTGAAGAACGGCCTGGTAAACTTGAGTTCAAGGCCAAATTGTGTAACAACTTGCACCAGAATTGGAATCATAAAGGGGTAGTCACGAGTTACTTACAACCGACCTACGATTGAATCACCCAATCAGGAGAGACCACGCCAATATCACGCGATGGAAGGCGTCAGTGGTAAAAAGCGCGCGGAATTGATTATCTAAAGAACCGCCGATCGGAATTATCTCCGCACGAGTGCGATGAGACGTTTGATTTATTTGATGAAGATTGACACTATTCCCATCTGTGTGAGATGAAAACTCTGGATTTTTTTTCTAAATCCACCCCACTCTTCCGGACCCTGTCAGTTTCTAATAAATTGTTCGACGAGAAGCTGTTCGATGTCATTCGTTTTGGAGCTCTGAGGGGCTGACTTCACGCCCGTTTGTGTCACGATTTTTAACGCTCTTAATTATTTTGAAGTATAACACTTTGTGAGCTCTGATAAGCTGAATTCACGCCAGCGTGCGTGGTGATTTGAAACTTTTATATTATCTTAAAGACGACTATTTTCAGCTCTTAGGGGCAAGACTTGTAAACGTTCTAATTAGCGCTCACCCGAGCGAAGGTCATGCAGAGCAGAGCAGAGATTACCGAGCTAGATAGCGACTGTGAGTCAGTCAGACTTTAAAACTGGTATTGTCGAGTCAGTGACGATGGACTCGAAGTTTGTATTTCCTGTAAATTTTTAAGTGTATTTTTCATGTGTGTATTGCGCGAGTGTGAGCGATATTTAGGGAAAGTCTTCGTAATTAAACGCATAGGACTATTTGTGGGCGAATTTAGTAACCCACAAGCGATTATAGCCAGGTCAAATTATAATATTGAACTTTTCTTCCAAAGAGACTACACCAAGATGTCCAACATGTGGTCAGGAGTTGGGATGATGTCCGACGCTTCAACGAAGACGACTATGGAGTGCTAACTTTTCCATAGGGAAATGGGCTGAGATGGATGTCATAATGTTCTGCAAGCTGAGACGGTGATGTACAACAATTGATTATTCAATTATGTAGTTAGATTGGCGGGGGAACCTTTGTAAATAGTTCATTTTTCTTTTCTTGTTTTAGAGTGTTTTTCTTTGTACCGACACTAAATGTTTTAAATGTACGTTGGCGCGTGGCCAAAGTGTTTGTTGTGTATTATATTTTCTTGGAGTCATATTTAATGTGCACGGCGCGTGTACATGATGTTTATCCATGCAAATGCGAAACCCGTTACATTCGATAAGTGGTGCTTTATTAAAGTTCATATTTGTGATAGGAAAGGGAGGTAATTACTGTAAGATGTTTGCTGAACAGGTTATTATTCATATTAGGGTTGCCAAGTGCAACGATTTAAGATGTAATTGTAGAACACCTTCGTTCTAATTTGATAGATTTTTTTGGAGTCCTTTTCAGGTTAATTAGTCACGGCGTAGAACGATGGCGCCAGCAAGTGGAAAATATTTATGTATTTTTATTTCAGGGTCTGTCAAACCCATACGTGTGATTCTGTGTGTGTTATTGTGTCAGGTGTGTGTGTTGATTCTACGTGAAGAGGGGTAGAGGTCCTACCGCCCTCGTATTTTGTTGTTGTTGTATTTTGATGGAAAGGCAGGGTGCTCTAGGGAGACCGCTGTTCCTTGTCCATATTACTGATTCTTGGATTTCCTAGTGGAAATGCCGGGATATTTCGTTCTGACACTCACACACGTATTATTGTGCTTTGGGGCACGCTTCTTCGAGATTCGATCCCATGCCTTTGGAGGTCGAGGTTATTGTGACACGTGGGTTGACAGATATGCAGATTTCCACAAATCGCCCGTCTCGCCTGGTGACTTATTTTGATAGGCAGTCCTTGGTCCGACTGGCCCCTTTAAGCTTTCAAGTAGCAAACCTGTTCATTGTGATGGTTATTTTTGAACCATAATTAATTGGGGAGTTCGCCATGTGTGTGACGGATTATTGCATGTTGTATGGATAGAGTTTTTGTGTTAATAATTTAAATGTTGGCTTTGAGCCTATTGATCTTGTTTATGACTCAATTCATGTAATTTAGTATGTCACACCTGTGTGGTGTAGTGGTAGTGTACTTGTAAATTTGACGGCGGTCATTTGTGTATTTCTTTTATTGGTAACGTGTTAACTTACTTGTGTTGATTTGTGTGAGAAGTCCTAAGTTTTTAGGCAGTAATGTTTTTGCTACGGCAGTTTGATTCCAATTTCACACGGAAATTATTGTGTTGTATATTTTTAAGTATAGGAAGTGTCGGTTTAGTTTTAAGTGTTGTATAGTTGTTCCCCGCGTCTGTCTAGCTCTAAGCAATGTGGATTCGTTGTCTGAATGTTTATTCTGGATGGTGACGGATCATGCATTCGATTGTACACATCGTGAAGCATGCAGAACAGCACACGCGCATACATTGTCACTTTTGTTGATTTTCTTAGGGACACTTGGTCCGTGTATTAATCTCTCCAGAGATTTGGCCTAGTTTTGGCATATTTTATTTTATTCACTGGGAGTCTTTTGGGAGTTTGTTTTGTTAATTCTTTGTATAGTTAGGTGATTTGTTATTAAATTCATTTGTTGTAACCCTGGCTTCACTTTTTCCTGCATGTTATTTTGTTATATGTTACCCTGCATGTTAATGAAGCGCTTTGACAACAACTTACGATATGGACTGTCACACCCCCCGAAACTGAGTCTCATAAGCTTCTTTGCAAGGGTTCAATATAGATCCTCATTTCTCCCTTTTCTCCATGTACCATCGTTTCGTTTTTCAGGCCCTAGCATCATTTGTAAGATTTTTCTCTCTTTCTTCCATAATTCCTCAATTTCCCCCTTTTTTTAAATTCAATATAATGCATTCGGAACTGTAAAGGCCTTCCGGCTGGACAACCGTGGCATACAGTAGTGTGTATTTTCTAAATTTAGATGGTCGTATTATTCAAAGGAGAACTGCTCTAGTTATCACCCCAAGCGTTTAAGGTAAGGGCGCCACTGATTGTCTTCGACTGTTCCTACTTGGAAGAGTCTGTCAAATAATCCAATATTGACATTCGACTAGATTTTGAAACGCATGACAATGTACCAGCTAATACCACTGCCTACTGTTTGATTGGGTCTGTTTGCCATCTCTTGATGAATGCAGTACATTTGCATTTGTCTGTTGGCACAGGCTAGAGTAAAATGTGGCTTTTCACCGGTGTCTCAGTCTCACTCATGGCTGTGATAATATGGAAGCTACTGAGGTACAGTATGTGTGGTGCTTAGTAATGACATCCAGGGCACAGCCAGTGCCTGTGGATGCTGTGAAAGGTTCTACTCATAGGGTTAGTAATGCTGATCTGACTCTGTGGAAAGCAATAGCAAACTACCTCACTCCTCATCTTGCCTAGTACGCCTCAATATAGCAATATAGCACTGCCATAACTTAACGGCGGTGCTTTTTTAGGATCCAACCAGCCTTCGGGCTGACTACCTAACAGACAGAAGACCGGATAAGGTGGAGAGACCGACCATGAGGAAACCTGCCAACAGGCAGCTGCACTGATGATGATGATACATAATTGGGGTAGCCCCAAAGCTATATAGAATAATGGATACAATTGGTCGAGAAAGTTTACGTAACAGTATTATTATTGCTTGTATGTGAGTGTCACGTAAAGATGTCCACCCTGTGGTCGGTCGGTTGGTCCATTACCCGGATCAGGCTAGCCTGGCCGTGAAGTGTGAACCCGAGTCAATTTGGCGAAGTGAAGCCCAGCGACCGAGAGACGAAGAAACGGAAGAAAAAAGAGTGAGGAGGGGGCGGAAGGGACATGCACACACAAAAAGACGCCACAGTAGCGTCGGGACGCGACGCGAACGAAAGTTATCGGCATGGCCTGGCGAGGGCGACCCGACCCGACCGTAAACTGGGGATATTTATTAGACGATCGCCACGGCTTTTCGTGGGCTCCCAGCAGTCGCCTGGTGCATCCTTGTAGTCTACTTCACACCAGGACTACATTGTTATGTTAGCACCTTTCTCATTGAGTCACCGGCTTCATAAGTTACAGCTCATGTATTATCCCCGGGTTGGGGAGTTGCGTGTTATTTGTAACGCCATTATTAGTAACCGTTACATGAACACCGTTACTTGTAACCAGTGCTTGATTTGTAAAAAAAAAGGAGGTTCCGGTACTGTGGGCTAACGGGTGGTGTGAGGGGGGGGGGGGGGGTGCATTATGGAATATTGAAATATAGAGTTCTAAAAACGATATTTTCACGCTTTTCTGAACACCTCTAATTTTGATTGCAATTTTAAATTAAATTGAGACTGCTGTAGCAACATTTTTCTAACCATAGCCGTTGGCCTTTATTTAATTTTAATGTAGGCCAACTGGGCAACCATTCAAACAATGTACATTATTTCAATATTGTTTTACGTAATTTAAAAAATTAAATACATTCGGTTTGAAAATACACACATTTTCGCCAACATTTTAATTTCTTGTTTTATAATGTTGTCCTTACAGTTTTCTGAAATAATTATTTATTATAAAAGATCCTGTACTCAAACATGTTTTACCTCACAGATTATAGTCTAAAATTGCCCAAGTTTAGAAAAGTTTTCGTTCGTTGTATGTGTCTCCTCTCTCTCTCACCTTGCTGTTCGTATCCAGAGCGGAGTGCCGTCCCCGAAGCAGCCAAGATTCCACGTACTTTGAAGTACAGTCCAGTCAAGTCGAAGAACAAGTTGACCTTGACTTACAACTAAAAATTATTATACATATTTCTCTTTTGCCCCGATCAAAGGTTTCAGTACGGCGTACCGTCACAAATCTAGCCCTGCTTGTAACAGTATAAATAATAACCGTCACATTAACACCATTATTAATAAACCGGTAGCCTACTTGTAACGGTGTAAATAATAACTGTTACTTATAACGACGTCACTAGTAACCGTCGCATTATTAATAATAATAATATCGTAGTCTATGGCCTCGGTGCCGGGTGCAAGCTTTGTTATTTGACACCCAAAGGGTAGCTTGCATGTCGAATTTCGTTGTTCCTTGAATCACTATGAAAGTCACTTTAGCGCTTTCTAGTAGAGAAATGAGGAACTATGTGTTGGCGGAAACTCCCGAGATTAATTTTGCCATTATGAACACGGCCTACTGAATTCAAATGGGTTCTTTGACATGCCAACATCGTATGACATGGTGTCGTAATTTTTGCCGCCTTTCAAAAATCACTTACCACGGCCAGGAGCGAACCTGCAAGCTTGGGGTTAGTAGACCGACACGTTGACCACTCACCCACCGTGGCAAACATCGTTACTTAACTTATAACGATGTTAGACTACTAGTAACCGTTACTTTTGCGGCAACGAGAGATAACGACGTTACTAATTCAATTAAGTAACTATAACGCCATGAGGTTTGACAGTAACGAAGTAACGAAAAAGATAGTTACTTTTCGAAGCTGGAGCAATTTGACGATTAAACTTATCCTCGACGCATGAAACAAACAGAGACTAAACACATCAAGTTATCCCGGTTAGTGTTGTTACATTAGGGCCTGCGACTTCATAGACATCAACTTGGACACTTGAATGAGTATGGAAACTGTCTGATAACCTGCGTTATTATAGTGATCGTACTAGCACATGTTATCAGACAAATTCTCACCCAAGTACGCGGGAGGCTAAATGACTACAATATCCAAGCTTCTCAAATGAAAAAATAACATAGCCTAGGCTAAATGTTACGTAACAATGACATAACTTCTTGCATTCATCTGTTTTGTCCATCCCTCAATGATCACATTGCAAAATAAAATACCGGTATTTCCTTCTTGTTTCAGGGAATAGAGGCAGAACTTGTAATATGATGGATACTTTCCGAAGTCCTAGATCCTGAGAAGTTGTGCTTTTATTCCTGAGATCACAGTTGATTAAGGTAATATTGTTGTGCCCCTGATAAAATGGTTAGTTATGGAGGAGAATCTAAACTCAGCGCCACCGCCATTTGTTGTCTCCTCACCTGATGACACGGCTTAAGTCTTGAGGCGGTTAGGTGTTCTGCAAGGTAACTACAGTATACGTAAATAGTAACTTATTTATTATTTGTAGATAATTTTTCGACCGAGACAATGATGCCAACATAGATATTTTGTTACCTACTTTCATAATGTTCGTAAAACCATGCTGCAATAACAAAACAGAAGGTTAATTATAGATTGCATAATATTGTGCCAATCATATAGCCTACAATAAGTAGGGGTAGTGTTCTTAGCATTTTGAAATCAGAAATTTAGCAGTTTGGTTTGATCATTTCGTATTGTGTAGCTTTTATACATTTGAAATTTAGCATTTTATAGCATTTTGAAGAAAGAAAACCACAAATTTAGCTTAAATCAAACAAATGAGTGATTTGAAATTACATTGATGTGAAATTTAAATCACAATTTTAAAAGGTTAAGAGTGAAATAAAAATGCATGTAATAAATTATGTATTTATTTTAATTTAATTAGGTTAAAGTAGCACAGAAGCGGCTTCGGTGGCGTAGTTGGTAGCATGCTGAGCTTATATGCCCAAGGTCGTGGGTTCAAACTCGGCCGAAGACGTCGGATTTTTTAAGAGCGTGGTTAGAAATCCCTCAGTATGCCTTCCTTCGGAGGGGAAGTAAAGCCGCCGGTCCCATGTCATAGATTTATGGCATATACAAAGAACCTTCCATTAAGTACGCTTGTGGAAGCTACAATTCATAGGTTCGTTTGATAACGCTATATTAGTTCCAAAGTTCACCGCCAGATGCTGACTGATGTGGCATTTAGTAGGCACGTCCCCAGGTGTCGTGGACGGTAGCATTTGGTGGCAAAAGTAGGAACTACTTGAAAAAATTAATCGTCTGCAGTCCTTCTACCTGAATCACAGATAACACTAATACAGTCCTCACAATTAACACCGGTTATCAGACAAATTCTGCACACACCCAAAGTACACGGGGCTACAAGACCGCGTTGCCGCAGCCCCTAAACTAAGGAACCAACCAAAGTAGCACAGAAGAAAATTGTTAGAAGTCAAAGTATTACACAGAAATTTACTATATACTGATGCAAAATCAGAATTCAGAGAAAATAATAGGCAGGCACGGATTCAAGGAGGGGGGTCACAACCCCCCCCCCCCCAAACGGAGACCAATTTTTTTTTTGCAAACTCAAAAAAACGAAAACACAATGACCAGACAAATAAAACTTAATGAATTTTAACTGAAAAACAGTTTTTTCATTTTATTCAACACTGAACAAATCATTATTGCAATTATTATGTTCTGTTACAAGTGTACATATTTACAACTTCATACCTGTTACATAAAAACGATTATTTATATAACAGAATCAACTTGTCTAGGCCTATTTTGTTTAGCAAACCTTGTGATTACCGAATCGATGTTTACAGAGATGTCACGATGAATGTGCAGCAATCCACGGATAGGAATTTGAGGCTTCTTTCGCACCAACAAATTTTGCCGACTTCCAAACTGCAAGCTTGGTTGGCAATTTAAGCTGTGACTTTCTCCCTTTGTCGGTACCAACTCGACTTGCCGAAACTGTAACGTACCTTGATACTTTTCTCGAAGCTCGATGTAAAAGTCGCAAAACACGCCGTTGCAATTTGTACGAATATTTTTGGTGCGCTAAACGCATCAAATTTCTATCCATGTAGCTTGCAAAAAAATCGGTCTGGGTTTGTACGTTTGGTTATTTTGTGATTGCGTTTTTAGTGATACCATTTTTCTTAACAATTTCGATTCTCTGACCCCCCCCTCCCAAAGCCAAACTCTAGATCCGCGCCTGATAATAGGCTACACAAAATCAAATCCACCACAGTGGGTTAGTTGGTTCTTAAGTTTAGGGGCTGCGACAACGCGGTCATGTAGCCCCGTGTACTTTGGGTGTGTGTAGAATCTGTCTGATAACCGGTGTTAATTGTGATGACTGTATTAGTGTGTGTTATCTGTTTTTAATTTAAGTACTGCAACTTAGAATTTTTCAAATAGTTCCTACTTTTGCCGCCAAGCGCCACCATCAACGACTACTTAGCCAAGTTCAGAACTTAGCTACTAGACGCCACCGCTGTCGGCTCTTGGCAACGAACGTAGAAACCTAAGAGCGTTGTTTACATTCTTAACCTATCCAATTTAGCTTCACACTGGTGCAATTAGTGGAAGGTTCTTTAACATGCCGTAACTCTATGACATGGGACCGCCGGCTTTACTTCCCCTCCGAAGGAAGGCATACTGAGGGATTTTAACGCTCTTAAAAAAAACCGACGGCTTCGGCCGGGTTTGAACCCGCTATCTTGGACATAGAAGCTCAGCATGCTACCGACTACGCCACCGAAGCCGCCACACCACAGTGGGTAAGTGCATGAAGGTTCATGAATAATTAACATTGTTGAATGAAATCTTATAGCGGTTTTATAGAAATTTTCGGTCTCACTCACTTGTTGACATGACCTACGCGAAGGGCAGACAAAAAGTACAGGAGGGATAACTTTTCCGCCTTCCAGACAGATGGACAAGCCGTCATAAACATTCCAAGAGTGTAGAAACTCCTCATTTGAAGTTTCAACACTATGGCTTTTAGTGCCGGGAGTGTTTGCGGACATGTTCGCCTCGCCAGAGGATGTAGCTGTTTCAAGCGGACACCCATGGGGAGAGCTACAAATTCCGTTCAATTTCAAGTACCGGTACTTACCTAGTTCACAGCTGGTGCTGAAAATGTTCGCCATTCACTGCTACACCTCGCTGGCACCTCTTTATGAAATTGTCATTTACTTTCTGAAGATCCTCAGCACCGATTGACTTTATTTCAGCTGTAATAAATAGTCTTGAAGCTCATTTATAGTGTGAGGGTTTCTCGCATACACTCTATTTTTAAGCGTGCCCCACAAATAAAAGGCACATTGTGATAAGTCTGGGCTTCGCGGGGGCCACACGTTCCAACTTATAATCCTAGTACCGAAAATGCGACGCAATTATGTCATGGATGCTTCGGCAGTGTGAGCAGTGGCAGCATCTTGTTTAAAATAAGTTGACAATCGCTCTCCGTAAGTGAGTTCGTCAAAAATTGGTCAAGGACATTGAAGTACAAATTCCTATACTCAATGACTCAGTGCCGTGGAGGCGCCTCATAACGGCCAAGTGCATGGCGGGAGACCAACGCGCAACGCGGGCGAGCGGGCAAGCGAGGGTCCCCGTCGCATATAAGTTAAAACCAACTCTCTGTAGTTCCAACTTTCGCTACCAGATGTCACTGACACCTAGAGGTGAACGTTGGAACTTTGATAGAGCGTTTCAACTAAATCTAACCTAGAAATTTAGCTTCACACAAGTTTAGTTAGTGGAAGGTTCTTTTACATGCCATAAATCTCTGACATGGGACCGCCGGCTTTACTTCGCCTCCGAAGGAAGGCATAGACTACTAAAGGATATTAGCGCTCTTAAAAAATCCGACGACTTCGGCCGGTTTTGAACCCGCAATCTTGGGCACAGCAGTTTAGCATGCTACCAACTAGGCCGCTTAGATTTGGTGATGAGTGATGACGTTGTCATCTTTGCCGATTCACAAGAGGATTTGATTGAGTATGGTTTTTAAATGGTATGGAATCAGTCTTGAGGAAAGAATTCATGATGAAATAAATGTAAAACAAAAAACAAAATTAATGGAATGCAGCCGTACCAAATCAGAAAACCTTATTGACGTCAAATTGACAGCTGAAAAGCTAAAGGAAGTAGGAGACTTCTGCTACTTTTAGGAAGCAAAATAACCAGTGGTGGAGTATATAAAACGTAGGCTGGCTCAAGGAAGGAAAGCATTTCTACAGAAAATAATGTTTGTTGATATCAAATATAGATTTAGGTATTAGGAAGTAATTTTTGAAAGCCTTTATCTGGAGCGTGGCGCTCTATGGAAGTGAAACTTGGACTGTAGGAGCAGCAGAAAAGAAGACAATAGAAGCACTTTAAATGTGATATTCCAGGAGAATGATGAGGATCAGATGGGTAGATTAAAGTACGGTAACAAATGAATATTTATTAAGACGAGTGGGTGAGGAGAGATGTTTCTGGCGATTGCTAATGAAGAGAAGAGATAGGTTGGTAGGACACATACTAAGACACCCAGGAATAGCAAACTTAGTTATGGTAGGGGTAGACCAAGGTTAGAATATGTTAAAACAGATTGCCTCGGATATAAGGTGTGGTAGCTATGTAGAGATGAAACGATTATCTCAGGACAGGGAGGAATGGAGAATTGCATCAAACCAGTCAAAAGACTGAAGACTCGAACACACAGATTCCTTCTTAATACAAATGTGGCCAAATTTATTAGCATTAAATAAAATTTCCCTACTGGTATGAAAATGAATCCTTGACAGACTGCTTCAGAATTAATATCTCTGTCTGGTCAACTAATAGGCCTATAGCACAATATTCTAATAACCTGAACAAGTCTGTAGTAGGCCTCATGAGACCCAAGCATGGATTTTACACTTTCACTTGGATAATAAATGACTTTCATCCCTTATTTCATATACTAGGAGTCATTACCAATGGAAATGACTGTCCATTATCACTACTGCACTGGAAATATGTGCTAAATTATGTACATGTGAGTCATTATTTCATTAACAGTGAAGGAGAAGAGAACCTGCCTTTGATAATCACGAATTCATTAATACGGATACCTTTCTAGGGGACAATACGGTACCAATACCATGTTTAAAATCTATCTCCTGCCAATTATGACATACGGCTTGGAGTATTGTCCAATTTACAAGGAAGACCTGAACAAATTACAAGTGACTGAGATGAAGTTTCTGCGGTCAGCCTTGCAGAAGAGACAAAGTTAAGAATGAGGTCATCAGAGAAAAGATGCAGGTGTCTGTCAATGGCAGAGAGGTCGACTAGGCCACTGCACGGCTCAAGTGGTTTGGACATGTGAAGAGGATGAAGGAACCAAGGAACCCGCACGCCAAAGCAATAGGCTATGGTACTTGGATAGAAATGTGCAGGGAAAAGACCAATAGGACAACCCAGGAAGAGAGGCTGGATCAGATTAAGAAGGATCTGGAAACTAGAGGAGAAACCTTGTAAACAATAACAAGACAGAAACAAGATAGAGCAAAATGGAGGCAAATTGTCATGAACATCCTAACTGGCTTGCTGCAATGATATGAAGATGATGATGAATACCAATTGAAATCACTGTCCATTATCACTACTGCACAGGAAATATGTGCTAAGTTTACATAAATATGTGTGTTTGTTCCTTGCTCATTGAACGACGGCAGCCATGTTCCTCAAGCGCAAGAGCTTCCTACCATTGGTATTTATCAGTAGCAGCTCGTGTTTAAATACTCAGGGTAGGTTAATAATGTTTTGTTGTAGTTGTTGTTGATTTTAGGGGCTGCGACATCGTGGTCTTACAGCCCATTGAACTTAGGAGTATGTGTGGAACTTGTGTGATAACCTGTGTTATTGTAATGGCTGTATTTATATGTGCTAACAATAATATCCCAATTGGTGTTTGCTTGTTTCTAGTGATATTGTTAAATCTAAGATGAATGCATGATCCCTTTAATCATCAACAAGAAAAAAATCATTTCTTCATATACTTCCCAGCCACTATCATGGAAAGCTTTGGCAATGTGACCTTGAGCATAGAAGGGTACATACATATGTCTAAGTTTGTTGCAGAGGATGCAAGATGTGGCAATAATTCTGCTGGATATTTCACGTTCTTCACTACGATAACAGGCACCTGGCCAGTACAATAATCCCCACTTCTCCAAACTCAATGTAGCCTACATCCAGAGAGTTCCAGCAGGTGCTCAACCAACATACAGTCAATGTTTCAATCTCATCATAGGCATGCCTGCAGTGATTGTCCCTATTAAAAGATGAGGTGCCACAAAGAAATTAAGAGCAAGAGATATATTATGTATTTTCTATTAATTTATTTGTGGAAATTTACACTATGTTTTCATTTGTGAAGAAATAAAATATACAGCTGACATAAATACTTTCTCTTTAAGGTGGAGCTAACTGAATAGTGGAAGCAATCAGTTCCGTTTTATCAATATGCACCTACCACACAAACTACGGTAAACTACTGAATCAATTGTTATGAAATTCTTATCAACATTTAACTTATGGTACATTTATAAGATAAAATAGTTAAGTTATTGAAAAAGTAATATTATTCACTGTTACCAACATTACAATATTAATGAACTCTTAAAAAGCAAAATATTTATTTAGATAGTAGGCTTTTGCAGCCGGTGTCTAGTTTAACATCTAGACTAACTTACAGGACTGAGCCGCATCGTGTATCGGTGATTGTTTCCCGACATTTCTGCAATAGAGGTCGTGAAGCATCCCAATAATTTCAATCGCGAAGATGATTTCAGACTTAGCAACACTTGGAAAGTTCTCCTAGCGCGCGACGGCAGGGGCGCGGACCAATCTGGGAGCAGCGTGACATCAAGGCAGGGCGAACAGGCAACTCTGGCTGGCAATAACCGTCAGTTTGAGTACGGACACCAACTCGTACCCACCTACCCATGATTAAGGCTGCTGCAATGACAGCCAAAACGTTAGGAAACAATCGCCGATACACGTCGTGGCTCAGTCCTGTAAGCCTGGATGACAAAGCAAAATAATAATCAAAAGGTACATTTATGACCTAACTATTAAAATTGTACACGTGAACATTTGTACAGTTGGCTTGCAATCCAACTTAGAATCATCATAATCATCATCAAATTCCAGCTCCAGTCGCCCGAGGGCTGTTAACGAGCCCTCGCCACCTTTTCCTGTCCATGAATAGTTGGTCTTCATGGGTCCTTCTCCAGTCTAGCCCTTTGTCTTCAAGATCATCCTTGATTTGGTCCAACCATTTCTTCTTTGGTCTTCCTACTGGTCTTTTTCTTGGGATAATCTTGTTGAAATAAGCTTTTGGTGTCCTCTCATCTCCCATTCTTTGAAGATGCCCATACCATCCTAATCGTTGCTTCTGTAAATATTTTGTAGCACTGATATCTATGCCAGCCTCTGTCCTGTTTGTTTTGTTCCTTACTTTGTCTCTCCTTGTCCTTTGAAGCATTGTTCTTATAAACTTCATTTCGGATGCCTGAATCCTACTTTCTTCTCTTCTGGACAGGGAGCATGTTTCTACTCCATAAGTTAGAATTGGGATGTAGTATGTCTTAAACAGTACATGTTTACACTTCCTGGGCACTTTATTATCCCACAGTAGTGTTCTAACTTGTGCATAGAAGGAGGCTGCATTACTAGTTCTATTTGTTACTTCACTGTTTTTGTTGTTATCCTTACACACTGTGCTACCAAGATATTTAAATTGATCAACAATTTGTAGAGGCTGATTATTCAGGTAAATGGTTGCATTAGACAGTCCTGTTGTCATCACTACTGTTGTACTTTGGCTTATTTTCAACCCATACTCCTTGAACACCTTGTCCCATGAATCCAGTTTTTCTTGTACCTCTCTGGCACTTTCTCCCCAAATCATGACATCATATGCAAAGACAAGGGCATTTGTTTCATTACCCTGTTCTTCTTTTATTCTCTTCAGGATTATGTTCATCACTGTGATGAATAGTAATGGAGACAGTGAACTTCCTTGTTGGACTCCTTGTTTTGTTGTGAACCATCTGCTTTCCCCATTACCTATTCTTACACTTAGAATGATGGTTCTATTTCTTCAAACTTAATATTTGTAAATGTTTCTTTGATGAGATTTTTAAAAAAGCTTTGTTTTTGAAGCAATACATTTTTTTAATCAAGTTACATACATACTGCAGCCATTATTTTAGGTCAGATTAATGCACATATGCACATAAAGGTACTGTGAACATTTTAATGGATTGGCTCAGTAATTTCTGAGATAATGTACCTTATTTGCATAAAAATAAAAGTTGTAAAAAATGGCTGTCAAAGAAAAGCCCTTAAAGGTAGATGAATAAAGACTTGGTAGATGTTTGCCAAAGTTGACAAACTTCACTAACCCTTATCTCAGAAATAGATTAACATTTTTGCTCCAAAAGAAACTTCCTAAGATATTTCACTATATTAACCCAAAACATCAAAAAAAGAATAAGAAAATGGATATTTTCCACCAAATCCTAAGTTAGCACCACCTTACGTTACAAACAAGAAGCTACATTATATACAGAATAATTTTTCTCTATATACAAATTTTATGAAATTTATTAAACATAGGAAACTGATACAATTATTGTTTAATGAAAAGAAATGAATGATGTATCGTATTTTCAACAATAAATATCACAACAATAAAGTCACCCTGTATCCTTAATAATTATCTTATTACAGAGGCTGCAAAATCTGGCAGTA
The DNA here is from genome assembly GCA_946902985.2 of Meconema thalassinum. Lineage (NCBI taxonomy): Eukaryota > Metazoa > Arthropoda > Insecta > Orthoptera > Tettigoniidae > Meconema > Meconema thalassinum. The sequence continues at coordinate 142,723,541 of OX336400.1, forward strand.
ATTCAGCTGAGTGTGCAAAGTATAACATGCATCTGTCCACAGCTGGCCTGCCTTTTCCAAAACCAACTTATATAGGCCTACAAGAGTGAAAAGAGTGATCCAATATGCACTAAACAGGGAAGTATTCATGACAGTATTATCAGACATAACAGCACATTTTAGTCGGTAGGCCTACAAGCATCACTTTACCTTGGCATGAAGTAGGCCACAGCAGGAAGGGAAGAAATAGGATGGAACAGCAAGTGTGAGATGGAAAGGTCATCTCTACCTTAAAAGATAGTACATGTTAAAGGTTAAACGTAGCAAGCTGATGCCAGATCTACTGCAGAAACTAAGCTGAGCAAGACCAGGCATATGATGTAACAAAACTCTTATACATTTCCTATACAGTAGAGCCTAATTATTGTACAAAATTGTAGCAGGTGGACCATTTTCGGTGCTTGGGCTGAGTATTCTCTTGGGATGGTTTTATAGTAACACATACAGGGTGTGTCCTGAAAGTAGTGAGACTGAGTCAATTTAAAAAAATATATTGACAGAAATGAAACATACGCTCAATATTCTTCAAAGTAGGACCCTTCTGCATCCACACACCGCTGTCAGTGGGATTTCCTACTCTCGTACGCTTTCTGGAAGGCGGCAACCGGAATGCTGTCGAGCTCCCTCGTCACGGTCTGTTGCAACGCTTCATTGGAGCAGTGACAATGTCCTTTTAGGGTGGTTTTGGGGTGGGGGAAGAGGAAAAAGTCTGCTGGGGCAATGTCGGGACTGTAGGGTGGCTGAGGCACGGTTGCGATGTTGCATTGGCCAGGTACGCCAGCACGTGGACGGCTGTGTTACGCGGCGCATTGTCGTCATGGAGCCGCCAGGAGTTAGCGATCACTGGGCGGACACGGACGATGTGTTTTCTCAGCCGTTTAAGGATCTCCACGTAAAAACCTTACTCTGCGGTCATTGCCCAAAAAATTATTCACTCTTGCCACATTTTCATCCGTTTTGGTGCTCGAAGGGCGTCCTGAACGTGCGTCGTCTTAACTTCCTCTCTCCCCTCCCGAAACAGCTTGTGTCATTCAAAAACACTCAATCTGCCCATGGCGTTATCACCGTAAGCCGCCTTGATCATATCGTGAGTCTCTTTCCCGGTTTTGCCGAGCCTAACACAAAATTTGATGGCAAAGCGCACTGTTTCAACAGACGAACCATGACACAGCGTGACGAGTGCACTTGCAGAGGTTATGGAGATGAGCGATTTACACTCCACTACAGCTGAGAACCTATTGTGTGGCTGGCTCCCAGCCTTCCTTACACCCCCTCCACCAACCCCAGGCAGAGAAGCAGCGGGTAGTCTGTCCGTCTGCACGGGAAAAATCCAATCCGACTACTTTCAGGACAGACTCTGTAAGAAATAGAGTCAAGGTACAGAAAAGCCAATGCAGTGAGTTCTCAATTGCAATCTACTGTATTCCGTAAGAAAGAATTTAGTGTAATGCCTAGTCCACACCGGCAGATTTGTTTGCAGACTGTATGTAGATTGTTTGCATACTGTATGCAGATTGTTTGCATACTGTATGTATACTACTTTGGAGTCTGTAAACAGTTTCCGTACAAGTCTGCATACAGTATGCAGACTGTATTGAAACATTGTATTCGATACAAGTATGTTCTTGTTTTGCGTCCACACCAGAATTAGACCTCTAGTCCACTGACAGTTCGTGGAGTTAAGGTTAAACTTTGACGGTATGAAAATAATTAATCTTCTTATTTAGTATTTTCATTCAATCAAGACGAAGTACTGGTATAAGAACAAAATTGAAGGTAGGAATTTTATGACACATCGTTTAAGCCTTAAAATAACAAAAATAACATTCATACCTTTACCACAGGGTGATTTCTTATAAAGTCTGCGAATGTGTAAATGGGGGGATCAAAGTGAAACGATCATGGTGGGAGGGGGATTGTGTTTAAATGTACCTCTTGTATTAGTCGAATAATTAACCAAAATACTCATTCTACTAATATTTCATATAACAACCGCTATTTTCTTTTTGTGGGGAGGGTGTGAAATTTGACACCCCGCTGGTAGCCCCACTAAACTACATTTTGTGGCAATATAATGAGATCACTGTGTGGTCATTGTTGGGACATGTTTCAAGGCCTAATTAGTTTTGGTCCCTTCATCAGCCGATATGAATTAATAAATGTCAAAGACAAACGAAATGTATAGTGTAACAACAAAAAGTCCCTTGTTATTAAACCTTATATGGTGCACCATAAAGAAGGATGGGAAACTGAACCTAATCAACACAATATGATGTGGAAAAACGTGGCTAGCTGGATGCGTCTGTGGTTTGTATCCGGTCTACAGTTTCAAAACACGTCCACACAGGAAGACTTGAGACAAAATACTTGTTTCTTGTATGCGTGTTTTCCATTTCGTTGGAAAACAGAAAACATTGTATCTTGTATCTTGAATCACGAGATTTGTTTGTCATTTGTATGTCAGTTGTATGCAAACTGTATGCAGACTGTTTCTATACATCACTCGAGTCTCCCGATTGTATGTAGAATGTTTTCAAAAAGTATGAGAAACATTTGGGAAACAGTCTGTATACAATGTTTCTGGAAACAAATCTGCCGGTGTGGACGAGGCTTAATGACAAAACACTCTCTACATCGCTCAATATTTAGATTGAACTTGTATGGAATTGAGAGCTGGGTAGATTCAAGATATCACATACATAAGCTCAAGGTAACTGACATGAGGGATACTATGAATGATTGCCAGGACATATAAGTGGGAGAAAGAGCAGAAGGGTATTCATAATGAAGAGATAAAAGCTAAGTTAGAAATGAACATGTTAGATGAAGCTGTTCATATGAGTTGATTTGGTGGGGTCATGTAATGAGAATGGGTGAGGAGAGATTACCTAAGACGTTAACAAGCTTGACTACAGAGAGAAAGAGAAGCAGAGGTAGACTAGGGGGTGATGGTTAGATTCAGCGTTCAAAGATATAAAAATCACAGACAGAAGAAGAGGAGACTGCAGTGCTAATAGAAAATCATGAAGGCAACTTGTTCAGAAAGAAACACTTGCAGACTAGGCCGGATGCTGAATGGCAAAACAGTCTCAAATGATGTATGTAGAAAAATAAAAACATAATCGTATGTAAGTCAACATGGAACTAACCGTCAAGTTGTGTCAGTCTTGGTCCTCAGTGGTTGAACCTTCAGAGCCTACCTGTTAGCGAAAGCTGACTGGACTCTCTAGGTTGAACCCAATTAGTGCAGTTCAACCAACACAGCATGGTTATTATTATGGTGTGAATACCTACCTTAGAAAATGACTGCTGTGGAGATTGTCTTTGTCCTTCTCATGGGTAGTCCTTGTCCTTTTCATGTGTAGTCCTTGTCATTTCCTTGCGATTTCTCCCTCCACCTCAACGTGCTTGTCATTCTGTCATAATTCTGTCCATTTTCCATGTTTCTGTTTTTCCTGTCATATGACTCGGAGATTTCCTCAAACAAAGAACAAACACACTCTTAAAAAGATGGTATATTGGCTTTCACGGCCCGTGAATTAAAACTCAGCAATGTTTCTAGGTTTATGCCGTGTCTTGTGTGGGGTTTCACCTAGGAACACCAAGCTGGCTCATCAGAGGGGCTCTTGGTGGTGCTCCCCGCCTGGACCCCCACAGGAGTAGCGAACTGTGCACTACTCCTGTGGGGGTCCGGGCATGGAGCACCGAGAGCCCGCTGATGAGCCAGCTTGGTGTTCCTAGGCGAAATCCCACACAAGACACGGCATCAATGTCTAAAGGCAATGCCTTGTCGATTCAACCATTGTCTTCTGTCCTCAGCTTGTCTTTTCATCTCACAGTAGGAACCACATCCTACGTTTTGCATCAATACTTGAAGGAATTGCTTCCTAGGTCGACCTCATCCCTTCTTTCCTAAGACCTTTCCTTCTAGTAGATTGGTTAGAAAGGTATTATGACGCACGGTGTGTCCAATGAATTTAGCTGTTCTTCTATGTATTGTTACCATCAGCTGTTTCTTCCCCTGGATTTCTCGCAGTATACTTTCGTTTGTTCTTTTTTCAGTCCAACTGACCTTTAGCATTTGCCTCCAGACCCACATCTCAAACTCTTCAAGCCGTTTCCTATCCTGTTCTCGAATCGTCCAAGATTCACATCCATATAAGAGTACGTTCCACACAAATGACATCACAAAATTTTTCCTAATCTCAATATCTAGATGTATATTGGTCAGAAGAGTTCTTTAGACACGGCATAAACCTAGAAAAATTGCTGAGTTTTAAACACACTCTTGTTAACGCTTTGGTCAAGCCCCAAAGAAGGGTTTACAAAAGAACCTTTACAGCATTGTCAGGGATTGTAAGTATACAGTACCGGTATATTACAAGGTCACTCGATCCATTACTTGGAGTGACTCGGGGTAAAGCCCTGCGCAGATGCGGATATCCGCAAAATTTTTCGCCATGCGGATATATTTGCTTGGCTGTGCGGATAGCGGATGAGCTGCGGATAATGTCTGGAGTAAATTTGCTGATAGTTTTTAGAATACAATCCGAACTTGTTGAATATCATTACTAGCACCTGGATGTTTATGACATATCATATTTCTTCTGTTATGTTTTTTCCATGACAAATGTAAGATAATTTTAGCTAATCTCATTCAAATTATGTCATTAAAGGTACGATTTGGATCCTCGCCGCCAAGGCCGCCCTGGCGGCGCTGCCTGGGCAGTTGTGGTGTTTTCGTTCCTCGCTGCCTGGGCAGCGTGGCAGAGGTTCAGTAGGCTGTTTACATTGAGGTAATTTAATAAAGGTACGATCATCATGTATAGTGCCGCTACCAAAACGGGAATTAGAAGATTATTGGAAGAAGACGATGACAACTTGATTCTAGCCCTATTGGTGCGAAAAAGGAAGAGGAAAGTCACGAAAGAGATCTACAAAACCCGAGAGAGCAGGGGTAATTTAAAATATTGATGGAAATACATCTGAAAAGGGACGAAGATCTATTTAGACAATACTGCAGACCCAAATGTTTTCACGCCTTACATCGTCTTTATAACCTGCCACTTTTGCATCATACAAAACTGGGTATTTGGATACAAACTCCACACGAGTTTTTCGTCATCTTCCATTAAAGACGACATTGTGGATACAAGGGCATGCGGCTGGGAAATGTACGCCACAGGACATCAATATTATAATAGAAGTAAGTTAATAGATGCAAGATAAAGCATGACATCAACAATCTTCAGCAGCGCACCTAGTGGTATGGTGGTAAAGTATGAAAATATTGGCTCCCAAACATTTTAAAGTTTTCTATTTTTATTTAGGCCTACCCGGGTCACTCCAATCCATACGCAATTTAGCTTAAAGACATATTTCCGTTACATAAAATTGGTCTAAAATTAAATGAAATGACATTTAAATGTTCTTTAGATGCCGTATTATTTGAATAATTTCATTTTTCGGCATTAAAATGGCAAAAGGTACAATTATTTTCCAATAATTGGTATGGGAAAATTAGCGACAAGTCGAGACATCTAGCGGACTTTTATGAAACGTCATTTTGGACAGCAGTTTTATGCTCCATTTCCGAGCTTTGTATAATTTCGTTGCCAACAGGCGGCGCCGCAGAGCTGCCAGACCGGTCCGGGCGTTCACTCTGCCAATGCGGCGTTGCACAGGCAGCACTGCTTGGGCAGCGGCGGCGGTGTTCGAAATGTATCCCGTCTAGATACACGTGGAGCGGTAGTGAGCTTACGCCGCCATGGCAGCGCGCCGCCTTGGCGGTGAGGATCCAAATTGTACCTTAAGCATAATTAACACTCCAAACTGAAAAGGGTTGCAATTCTGGCTGTGTAACATTCATTTTAAACAAAGCACATGGCATACATAACCAAAGGGAACGTCTCTCCTCAAATGTCTAAATGTGTTGCTTTAATACTTTGGTTGTTTGGTTCCTCAGTTTAGGGGCTGCGACAACGCGGTCATGTAGCCCCGTGTACTTTGGGTGTGTGTAGAATCTGTCTGATAACCGGTGTTAAATGTGATGACTGTATTAGTGTGTGTTTCTGTTTCTTAATTCGAGTAAGGACTGCATACTTTGAATTTTTCAAGTAGTTCCTTCTTTTGTTGCCAAACGCCACCATCAACAACTACTAGTTTAGAACTTGGCTACTAGACGCCACCGCAGTCAGCTCCTGGCGACGAACGTAGGAACCTGAGCGTTGTTTCCATTTTTAACCTAATTTAGCTTCACACAGGTGTAATTAGAGGAAGGTTCTTTAACATGCCATAAATCTATGACATGGGACCGCCGCCTTTACTTCCCCTCTTAAGGAAGGCATACTGAGGGATTTTTTAAAGCTCTTAAAAAATCCGAAGACTTCGGCCGGGTTTGAATCCACGATCTTGGGCATAGAAGCTCAGCATGCTACCAACTACGCCACCGTAGCCGTCCTTTAATACTTTATGCTTTATCTAATTAAAAATATTATCGTAAATGACAGTAGATTCGGATAACAAACGTGCGGATGCGGGGCGGATAACGTTTTGTTTATCCGTGCAGGGCTCTAACTCAGGGTTTAAGAACTATACAAGAACTTAATTTAATGGCTTAAAGTAGGGCTGTACATATTCGAATAATTTTGAATACATATATTTGATTCGAACTTAACTAACAGTTTGACTGCTCGAATTATTTGTATTAGTGAAATAACCAGACTATTCGGCCAATAATCAATGTCCGAATAACTAAAATAAACATACATAGAGAACGGGGCTTTGTAGCCGCGTGACGAACAAGGCACTAGCAACAGAGTAGTGCCCAACTAGTTTAACACATTTACACTTTCTAACGTGTTAACCATCTCTTGATGAATGCAGTACATTTGCATTTGTCTGTTGAGACAGGCTAGAGAAAAATGTGGCTTTTTACCAATGTCTCGGTGTCATTCATGGCTGTGAATATATGGAAGCTATTTAGTCATGGATGGTGCTGAGTGATGACCTTCAGGGCACAGTCAGTGCCTGTGTATATTGTGAAAGGTTCTACTCATAGGGCCAGTGCTATTGTTCTGACTCAGTGAGGAAAGCAATGACAAACTACCTCACTCCTCATCTTGCCTAGTATGCCTCGTTATAGTGCTGCCTATGGCGGTACTTTTTGACGATCCAACCAGCCTCTGGGCTGACTACCTCACAGACAGGAACGTATTTAATGGAACTGAGTAACCGACAGATGTGAGTAAGTGCTACACTCCTTGGAGAGGAGGATGCTGCACTGATTCATTGGCCTAGCAAGACTAGAGGCTCTGTCACACAGGAGCGCGGACTGTCCGCGCGAACGAACGCAGTCCGCCGCGGACTAGGGTGGTCAAATAGAATGCGGACGAGTCGAGGCGAACTAGTGTGAAAGCACTCTCGATCAAGTGCGCATTACATAGTTTTCTGCTCGTGGTATTTTAATTAGCATTTTAATTCAACATGTCCAGCAGCTCCTCTGACGAAGGAAAATTGCTTCTTCTGTTGGCATTGAGACGAAAGAGAGTATGGGTTCACGAAATTAACGAGAAAAGAGAGGAATATGGGGAGTTTCACAGATTGTGCCGGGAACCGTTCTCGTTTGAAGACAGGTTCTTCATGTATTTTCGAATGTCTCGAGAACAATATGAGACATCATGTATGCTCCTAGCACCAACCATTTCCAAGCAAACCTCTAACTGGAGGAGACCCATTTGTGCGAAGGAAAGGCTAGCCATCTGTTTAAGGTAAGTAACAATAAAGCATAAAAATTATTTTTCAAGAAGAAAATTATACTTGTGAGTCTCGTGTGAAATTCATATTGTACTGACAAAAGTAAGATGTAGCCTACAACTAAAAATTAGACTAAACAAAACATGCAAGAAAAAGGAACTAAATTCTCAAAATTATTTTAAGGTAAGAGACCTGCCTATCTCGCCCATAAAAAAATATGGACCTATCTTTATTAGTTTTCTTACAAATGGTACCACATTAGTGAAAAATGTTAAAATGTTAAACTCAGAATTAACGATTCAATTAATAATGTTTGGGGCAGGTGACCTCGCTGTTCCACCCCTTAAACAATATTTCTTCAATAGGTCAGTGTAAAATCACAGTGATTATAATATCAATTAATTTTTCTGTTTCCTCTGCCATGTTTTCTGTTTTGTACTCTACAGGCCACCGCGAACTTTGTAAGAAAACACAATTGGTTCGCCGTCCGCCGCGGACAAGACTGAGCCGCGTTCGGTTTGGCCAGGGTGATGGAATATTTAGCAATACAGAGTTCGCAGCGGTAGATCGCTCCCCGTGCGCGGACAGTCCGCGCTCCTGTGTGATCGAGCCTTAGATCATGTCACCAATGTCCATGTAAGAGGCATCCTTAGTGTCGCACCGACCCCTGACAACATGCTGGAAGCTCGCCAGTGTTGGTACGGACATGTACTACGGAGTTGCAACGACACAGTAGCCAAAATAGCACTACAACTAGATTTAGTAGGCAAGTGATCACAAGGACAGCCCAAAAAGCAGTGGCTTGACCAAATCAAGAAGGACATGAGAGCAGCGAATGTTGAGAAGGACACTGCACACTGAGCAAGATGGAGGCAATTGTGCAGAAGAGCCGACCCTGCTCTGAAGAACAAGGACTAGAACAAGACGAAGAAAAATCTATGTAATAATCATATGGGATACGAGACAGGCTACAGTAGTTCACCATAAGTCTTTGTGACTGTTCCGGTCACAATGTTCCCAAACCCTTATTTGGTTGACTGCAAGAGAAGTCAGGTTAGGGTAATTTGTTCATACCATTTCTTTTCTTGTTCATCATCATCATTTAGGTTGTAGAATTTCATTTTATTTAGTGTATATATATCTTGTGTATCTCGGGGACTCAGTCAGGAATATTTCATTTAATTTGTATGGGAGATGTCAGTATACAAGACAGCGGATTGTGTAGGTAAGCTACAAGATGTTGCAACAGCAGGAAACTCTAGGCCAAATTTAGATTGGGCCGAGAATAACTTCCCTTGTCTTGAAGAAAGCTTTGTGTAAAGTGTGTAAGGTTCTGACGTCAGAGAAGAGTTTCGCGCCACGAGTTGTAAGAAATATACATGGGTTCGAGATTATTGGTGTATTTTGTATGGGTTGGAGGGTATCATGACCCTGGCGGAGAAAGACGAAAACATGTGTTTACAAGATGAGAGGTGGGATTTTCGTGTATAGCGGGGCTTCACTTCTATTGTAGCGTCTGATTGGAAAGGTCGCGTTCTCGTAATTTGGCGTAGGCCTATTTGGAGAAACAGTTTTGTTGAAAGCATGGCTTGTGAATGTACTCGAAACGGCTACATATCACAACGATGTTATCTCTGTTAGCACAATTCAAGTTGGGTACGGAAGCACATTCATTTCTCTCGCAGAGATGTGGCTATGTAAACCAGTAAACATCTCTAACCTCAAACCACGTGTGGAAAATCTTAGAAATGCTGGGGAGAACTGATCTATCGAGCATGTCTCGTAGATTATCTGCTAGATCGTCGATGAGTGAGTAACAAACATCTTTATATTCCAACATTCATTTTGGGTCACATGTTTTCGTCATTGCCGAGGAGAGAAGATAGTAAACCATAGTCTGTTCGACGAGAGTCCCCGCCATATGTTTAAAGTTGATATTAATACACATATTTTGAAGGTTATAATTAGTTTTCTTTATAGGGAATTACACCTAATAGTTGAACGCCCAAATGATACCAGTTAGGTTGACCAAATGTGTGTCCAACACTCCACGACCCTGCCATTTCAATTGTGTGGTATATGATGAAGTACTTCCGATCAAAAATAGGAGGATGATTTTGGGAAGTTTTAAATCAGTCGCCCAAGAAGGGCTGGTAAAAAGTTACAACATAGCACCTCAACGTGGGGCAAGAGTAGGGAAACCTAGCAGGTATCATTAGGGCACATATGCACACAGCCGATAGACACCTTAGGAGTATTAGGGTTCACAGTAATTTGTTTTGTTTTAAGGGGTATGTCCACATCAGACAATTTAGAATTAAGGTCAAGGGTTGTGTGTAAATCAAACAGTAAAATGTCAGGTAATCAGGAAACTGGGGGAAGTGGCAGTGAGGAAGATGTGGAAAAGACAGTGGGAACATATGTTACGGTACCATTGTTACTACTGAGTCGCAGCTGATCGCTGAAGGTAGTAACTTAAATGTAAATGGGGGGGTTATGAACGATAGTTTGATCCAAATGCTACTGAGTGAAATAAAAGAGATTAAGAAGCAAGGAGAATCTATGAGTAAGGAAATTAAGGAGCAGGTAGGCTCTGTAAATGAGAAGGTAGAGTCAGTGACCAAACAGATAGTAGAAGTGAAGGAATTTGTAAGTAAGGAAATTCAGGAGAGCAACAGGGCCACGAACACAAGGATAGAGAGTCTCAGCAAAGAAATACGGGACCATAAGTCTGTCCTTAATAGTAGAATGGAGAGTATGAACCTGGAATTAAGTGGGAAAATTAGCAAACAGGGAGAGGAAATCAGGGCAGAAATGCAGGGGAATCAGGCTGGGATCACAAGTAGGCTAGAAGGAATGGAAGGCCATCAGAACCAGCAAGATGTGGAAATAACGAAAATTAAGTCAGAGATAGCTAGTTCAAGGGCAGAAGTACAGAATGTAACGGGAAAGTGTGATGAGATATGCAACACTGTAAGTGGGAATAAGAGGGAATATTTAGATAGAGTAGGTGCCGTTGAAAATAAGTTGGGAGAGATTGAGGGTCTGAGAGGGAAGCAGGTGGCATTGACCGAGAAAAACGAAAAGCTGCAGGAAGAGCTGATAAAGGTCAGGAGAGAGTTGAAAGAGCGACCGATGAGTCAAAGGGTTGTGATGCCATCTAGTTTGCTACTCAGGGACCCTGGTCTGCCACAATTTAACTCAAGGCAGTTCAACCCTATGGAGTTTTTAAAAACCATTGAGAAGAAATTCAGCAAGGATCTAGAAGACGGGGTTGTCGAATGGGAAACAGTGTTGGAGATCTTGTCTAACTCATTTCAAGGGGATGTGAAAGCATGGTTCCAAATATACAGGCCTAACATGAATAGTTTAAGGGAATTCAGGGATAAATTCAAAGCTAAGTTCTGGGGGGAGGGGGTACAGTCCAGGGAAAGGGAAAAATTAACTTTTGGGAAATATAAGGAGAGAGAAGGGGTATCCCTGACAGAATATTTTTTGGCACATGTACTTATTTGGAAGAATTTGGATGGGCTGACCTCTGACAGTGATGTGGTTAGGGTCATGTTGAAGCACTTCCCACCTAGAATTCAGGAGGCAGCTTGTATGCAGAAGGTAAGGACGGTAGAAGAGTTGGAAGAGCTTCTTACGAGCTTTGACGTTTTAGGCAAGCAGCACATGGAGAGGCCAGAGGTCAAACAGGAATTTGGGGGCAATAGGGGGAATAATCAGGAGTTTAATAGGGGTAGATTTAATCAGGAGCAAAGAGATTATCAGCAGAGGCAGGAAAACTATCAGAGAGGTGGGGGGCGTCAGGATAATTCACAGCGACAGGAAGGTAACTATCAGAGAGGTGGGGGGCGTCAGGAAGGTGGTAACGAAAGAGTACAGGTGAACCAGAGGAGACAAGAACAAGGTGGTCAAGGAGCTTTAAACTCCGAACGGGCTGTGCAGGGAGGTCAGTCAGGCAGTCCGTAAGAAATGAAGTCAAGCAGTGTGTTATTGTGGGTGAGGAGGATTTTATGCCTATGAGTCGGGAGGATCTGCTAGCTGACCAGCAGGAGTTCTCATGTATCGGGGAGAAGGAGGCTTTTATGTCAACTGTTGAGTTGAGCATACTAGGTAAGAGAGTGCAGGCATTGGTGGATTCGGGGAGTGAGAGAAGTGTCATCAGTAAGGGATTTTATGATACTTTAATCAAGGACGGTGGTAAGTTGGAAGAAATTCCAGTTAAGTCGACATATGTGGTAACTGCTGTTGGTAATAAATCCCAAAGAGTGGGAAAGCAGGTATTGTTGCCCATGAGGTTTGGTAATGAAGTTGACCACAAGACTTGCTTGGTAATTCCTAACCTAATTTATGAAATGATTTTGGGGATAGACTGGCTTAACGAGCATAGTGCTGTTATTGATTTTGACCGGGGTGTCATCAACTTTGTGAGGGGGAATATAAGCCAGGAGATGAGAATGAAATGCAAGAGTGTAGATAAGACAGTAAAGGCATGTGTTACTGAGGTCACTGTAGGGGATATGGCAGAAGGTAAGGCTGA